>CM066996.1:12793115-22030615 GCA_033977485.1 Hydrangea macrophylla
CACCTTTGAGATATCTCAAAATGTGCATCACTGCATCCCAATGGGTTGTTCGAGGACAATCCATAAACTGGCTAATCACACTCACAGCGAATGCAATATCAGGTCTAGTTACTGTTAGATAATTAAGCTTCCCTACTAGACGTCTGTACTGTCCTGGGTCATCAATGAGCTCTCCCTGATCTGGTAACAACTTAATATTAGGATCCATAGGAGAATCCAAGGGCTTGGATCCTAACATGCCTGTTTCAGAGAGGAGATCAAGAACATACTTTCTTTGAGAGAGACAAATCCCTTCACTAGATCTAGCCACTTCAATGCCCAGAAAGTATCTAAGTTGTCCCAAGTCTTTAGTTTGGAACTGCTTTTGCAAAAAGTGCTTCAACTCCTGAATTCCCTTGGAATCATCTCCAGTTATAACAATATCATCAACATAAACAACAAGTAGGATTTTACCTGCCGAAGAGTGCTTATAAAAGACAGAATGATCAACACCACACCGCTGCAGACCAAATTGTGCAACGACTTCACTAAATCTTCCAAACCAAGCACGAGGGGACTGTTTCAAACCATACAGGGACTTCTTCAACCGACAAACCATACTAGACTCCCCCTGAGCAACAAACCCAGGTGGTTGCTCCATATAAACCTCCTCCAAAAGAGTGCCATTGAGAAATGCATTTTTGACATCTAACTGATGTAACGGCCAGTGATAAGTAGCAGCAAGAGAGATAAAGAGACGAACGGAAGCAATCTTGGCAACCGGAGAGAACGTCTCGGAATAATCAAGACCATAAACCTGAGTATAGCCCTTGGCAACAAGACGTGCTTTCAATCGATCAAGGGTACCATCAGGATGCATTTTAACAGTAAAAATCCAACGACACCCAACCACAGATTTCCCAGAAGGAAGAGGTACCAATTCCCAAGTACCAGTTTCTGTCAAGGCAAGCATCTCATCCTCCATAGCTTGTTTCCATCCTGAATGGGAAAGTGCCTCTGCTGTAGACTTAGGAATAGAGAAAGTAGACAAAGACGCAACAAACGAAGAGAAAGTAGGAGACAAATGATCATAAGAGACAAAATTTGAAATAGGATGAGAAGTACAAGTACGCTTACCCTTCCGGAGAGCAATCGGAAGGTCTGAGTCTGACGGAGGCGGATCTGAAGACACAGAGGCCACAGGCGCTGTAGCTGAATCCAAAATAGTCTCAACATGCTGATGACGGCGGGTGTATGTCTGGAGGTCAGGACGGTCCAGCCCAGCTTGGGGAGGTAGGGAGAGGGGAAGGGGAAGGGGAACCATAAAGTCAGGATCAGTAATAGAGTGAGACTCAGAGTAATATGGAGTAGATTCAAAGAAGGTAACATCAGCTGAAACAAAGAAGCGACGCAAGGAAGGACTATAACAACGATAACCCTTCTTTGTTCTGGAGTACCCCAAGAAAACACACTTGATAGCACGGGGATCCAATTTATCGGTACCTGGAGTAAGTTGATGCACAAAACAGACACACCCGAACACACGTGGAGCAACAGGGAAAGGTGGGGTAGTAGGAAACAAAGTGGCATGGGGTGTGCCCCCATCAAGGATGGAAGACGGCATACGATTAATTAAATGGCAAGCAGTAAGAACTGCATCTCCCCAGAAATTCTTGGGGACCCTCATCTCAAACAACAATGTACGGGTGACTTCTAATAAGTGACGGTTTTTTCTTTCGGCAACCCCATTTTGCTGAGGGGTATGAACACACGAGGATTGATGAATCATTTATTAGAGGAACACTCTAAAGTAGATAAATTACTTAAACTGGGTACTAAAAGCTTCAGATTGGCCAAGGAAGGATGACCAAGACGACAGTGGATCTGGTGGGGATACACAGTGGCAGGACACGCTGTTGGAGTAGAAGAAGTAGGCAATTCATCAAAGTAGTAAAGACCTTCGGATTCATGCCCGACGCCAATCGTCCTCCGAGTCGTCAAATCCTGAATAAGAACAGAATCAGGGAAAAAGGAAACACAAGCATTAAGATCTTTAGTCAACTTCGCAACAGATATCAAATTAAAGGGTGAACGAGAAATAAAAAGAACAGATGATAAGGATAAAGACGGGGATAATTGGACAGTCCCTATGCCTTCAACGGGCATAGAAGAGCCATCTGCCAAAGTAACGGGAGGTAAAGATGAGGACGGTTCAAGAGATGAAAAAATGGTGGATATACCTGTGAGATGATCGGTGGCAGCAGAGTCAATTACCCAAGGACGAGTATGGGAAGTAAGACAAGCAGTAGAGGTACCTTTCTGAGCAAGCGAGGTACTAGGAGCAGAGGCATGCTGGGAGGCCTGGAACTGAAGGAATTGAGAGTACTCTTCACCAGAGATGGAAATCGGATCACCCGCAGTAGGAGCATGAGAAGATGGCGAAGCATCGCTAGAGACAACAGCATGTGCAAATCGAGCAGGGCGACCAACAAGATCCCAACATGTCTCCTTATAATGACCATCCTTATCGCAATTGGAGCAATGAGGACGACCACCATGACCACGGCCCCCATATCTACCACGATTACCACCACGGTAACCACCACGACCACGACGGGGATTACCATCACCCCGACCAGTAGTGGAGGGCGGAGCCTGAGTAACTAAGGCAGAATGATCAGTAACAGAGGCAGTAGAACCCTGATCACGAGACGTACTCCGGAGAACACGCTGGTAAGTCTCAGCAAGAGAAGGCAGAGAGGCACCCCCTAGAATCTGGGATCGAACAGGCTCAAAATCAGGTTTTAAACCAGCAAGAAACTTCATTACGGCCATTTGCTCCCGCTGTTCGTGCTGTTTTTTTTGCATCAGTAGTAATGGGCATAACACCGTTCAATTCTTCAACTAACCGTTTGAAGGAGGCAAAATACTCAGTAACTGAGAGATCACTTTGCTGCAATTGAAAATACTGAGAGGAGAGATCATACATCCAAGTGAGATCGCTGGAGAATAAAAGATGTGCATAATCCCAAATATCCTTACAGGTGCCCAAGTGACCACACATATCCGCAATATGTGGTTCCATACAGTTCCAAAGGAGGGCAACGATTTGGGCATCCATTTGTTTCCATGTCTTGATGGCCTTGTCATCGGTGGTGGGAGAAGACTCGGTAAGGTGATCATCAAACCCCAAGCCAGTGAGAGCAATATTGACAGCCCGGGACCATTGGAGAAAATTAGATCCATTCAACTTCCTAGTGGTGAGTTGAGGAAGAGCTTTGGACTCCATGGAGATTGAAAGAAACAAAATGGAAGCGCAAAGAAGCCAAAAAACGTAACACAGAAGCAGATCGGAGCCCAAAAATCTTGAAAAAAGGAGCCAAAAAGTCGTCGGAGGGTCGCCGAAGCTGCTGGAGGGTCGCCGGAGATGCTGGAGGGTCGCCGGAGGCTCGCCGGAGATGCTGGAGGGTCGCCGGAGGGCTGCCGGAGGCTCGCCGGAGCTGCTGGAGGGTCGCCGGAGGGTCGCCGGAGTCAGGCGAGGGTCGCCGGAGGGTGGGCTGCTTGGGTGGGCTGCGGCTGCTTCCTTTGTGGCTGCGGCTGCTTCTTTGACTGTTAGGGTTAGGGTTTTGACTGTAGGGGCTGCGGTTGAGTGAGAAAGAAGCTCTCGAATTTCTTACGGAAATCCGGCAATGATAATGAACTCTCGAATCCTAACTAAGGTTCGGCAAGATGAGCAAACCCAAGAACGATTGCTCTGATACCATGTAAATGTGTGGAATCACAATATATTGAATGAATAAAAAGAAGATTACAAGAGCCTATATATAGGCTTCCAACACCTAGACTAAATCACTAACTAAGCGATGTGGGACAACACATATATACATATACACACTATTAACAAACATCAATATGGGATTGACTGAAATTAAATAAGAGATTGACAGAAAATCAAATCTCCTATGAAATAATATCTCCAACTATATGTGTTTTGTATCCCAGAAGCACTTTCGTGCCGAAAGTGTGTTTGAGAAGTGATTCCAAATTGGCACTTAATGAGTTGGTTGATCATGAGCATGTTCTTCTAGCACATTAGCATTTGGCTGGTGTCTGGAAGCCATGTCATTGCCATGCAAGGGAGTTAACATTTCACATTAGTGAAACTGGGTATGTGACTAGAGCTATTAATCACTCATGCTTATTCTGCACATTGAGAGATAATATTAACTCTGTGGCTGACACTAGGAGTAATTAGGAGATCCCGATTCATTCCATTTTACCTTTAAATGAGACTAAGGCTTTTTTTGGTTCATGGATTTATTGAGGGAAAAGAAAAGAACCAGTAAGGAAAGCAATTTTCTTTGTTGTGTTAATATGGTAAATAGAGAGTAAAATAGGAAGGTAAAGGCCCAGCCCATTCAACTCCTCAAAACCCAAGTGTTAAGAAGAGGGGAACTAAAGCCTTATAAACTGCACAGGGGACCATAGATGGGCAATGTGGGACATTCCAATACACCCCCTGAACCACAGGAGCCGAACACTCGGCATACCCTGGACCACAGCAGCCAGACACTCGGCACGCCGAAAGACAAGGCCAACCAAGTTCTGATACCACTTGTAAGGCCCACCCCATTCAACTCCTTAAAACCCAGGTGTTAAGGAGAGGGGAACTAAAGCCTTATAAACTGCACAGAGGGGCCATAATGGGCGATGTGGGACATTCCAATAAAGAGTAATTAAATATTTTAAATTTTATGAGTCATATGTTCTTCTACTTCTTCTTCTTCTTCTCTCTCTCTCTCTCTCTCTCTCTCTCTCTCTTAGTTCCTACTATATTTTAGGAACTATTAATTCTAGTGTTAATTTAAGCATGTAGGGAAAACTAGGGGAACCATTACAGAAATAGTTTTCCTTCTCTTCCTTTTCCTCCCCACAAATACGCATACCAAATATGCGAAATTATCCCACGTGACGGGTTTTGGTGTGACGGATCATCGTGGACCGTTGATCGTGTGGGCCCCACGTTGACCCAACTGTTCACGATGATCCGTCACACCAAAACCCGTCACACAAGATAATTTTCCACCAAATAGAGCCTAATGGAATGCACCACCATGTTTATCATGCCTCTTCCTTTTCTGGTCATTTAGGTTAAGGGCTGCGGAGAGGCTTCATGTGATTCCCTCTTCTCGTCACCAGTACAGGGTTACATGTTGGGAATATTGTCTTCTTGTCTTTCGGCACTTGCTGGCGTTTATACAGAATTTTTAATGAAGAAGAATAATGACAGCTTATACTGGCAGAATGTTCAATTATACACGTATGTCTCTTTCTTCTTGCAAGCACTGCTTTATAGTTCATTCCAAAGAAAACACAATCACACAATACACTAGCACGTGGACACTTTGATAATTGTCTGGTAATCATATGCAGTCCTCAGAAGTTATTATTAGTTTTCCTTGAATCTATACACATACTAAAATATGGGGAATTCTATGATACAACCCAGTGGGTTTAGTCGTGTCATACATGCAAAGCAAAAGTTACAATCTTTTGGTATTCGCTTTTGCCAAAGTTTGCTACTTTCTAACTTAGGTGCCGAAGATGTGTAACCTTTCTCAGAAGTAGGTGCCAAATGATTGTAATTTTTTTTGTAGGTCACTTGATAGTTTCAGGGTTTTTCCCTATATACATATGTTTGTACTTTATACATTTATAGTTGGGATTTTAACAGCCCGCCGACTGGCTAAAGATGATGGGATTTGTTAATCTTGTAAGGCCCAGCCCGTTCAACACTCAGGTGTTAAGAAGAGGGGAACTAAAGCCTTATAGACCGCACAAAGGGGCCATAAATGGGCGATGTAGGACATTTCAACACACCCCCTGGACCACAGCAGTCGGACATTTGGCATGTCGGAAGACAAGCCCAACCAACCTCTGATACCACTTGTAAGCCCAACCTATTCAACTCATTAAAACCCAGATATTAAGGAGAGGGGAACTAAATTGACCTTATAGACCGCACAGAGTGGCCATAAATGGGCGATGTGGGACATTTCAACAGTTAAGAATGGCATACGCATAACGATTTGGATGCGTATGATTTACTGTAAAAGTGCTATAGTCAAAGAAGAAAGCAATAGAAAAACATGTATTATGTAACGATTCATAAAAATCTTGGGTATCTGGAAACCTTACAACTTTGAGATTTGGGAAATCCTCATTTTCCAATTTTCGGGGGTCAACTCTTATGCTTAAGAAATCAAGATCACTTTCTAATCTCAAATGATCTCAAAGGTTGTATAATTTATTTATTTATTTTTTCGGAAAACAACAAAGCTTAGATAATTACAGAAGGCATTTCTCTACATCCTAATGAATAACACCAAGGAAAATTAGTCTATTGCAAGGTTCAGCTAAGGGGGTCTGATTGTTCCCAGATCTACTTAGGCTGTGTTTGGTGCATGGATTTAGGGAGGGAAAGGAAAAGAAAACTACCAAGGAATATTAGTCTATTGCAAGGAAAACAATGAGAAAACTGAGAATGAAACGAAAATAGGGTGAAACTAAAATAATAAAACTTGGATTTCTCAGAGTTACTTCACTTCCTCTATTATTGAATTCCTATCAACGGACTTAAAAATATATGTATATATACATATATATATATATATATATATATGGGGAATGCTAACTTACAGCACGACTCCTTTTTAGCGACGAAATTTTTTGCTAAAAGTCGGGGTTTTTAGAGACGAAATTAAAAGCGTTTTTTTTTTTGTCACTAAAAGCTAGTCTATGCACTGCTAACCTATAGCCACCGTGTTGTAGGTAAGCAGCTCCCTTTTTATATATATATATATATATATTTGAGTTCCTATCAATGGTGGAGGGTGACACATTTCTTTGGAGGGACCAAACTCAGCAAATCGAATATTTTAAATGACTTCTACGTCAATGAAAATCACAAGCAAAAGAGGACTTTGTAACTAAGAGTATGTTTGGTAGTGTTCTGTGAAAAAGAGATTTTGTTTTTACTCTATTTCGAAAAGGCAGCAAATTCTGCTTTTGATTTCAGTTTTTTTTTTCAGCTTAAAGTGGATATGATTCTCGAAAAAGTTGCAAAAAGTTTCTGCCAAACTGGCTCAAATCTCTCGATAATCCCAAGTGATGTAGAGCCAAATAAGCCGATCCGAGCAAGTTCCTATCTTTGGTCAAAGCTCAAAAAACTCTCTTTGGTCTTAATTGGGAAAATTACAAAAATGATCAATCAAAGTACCTCACTAATTGGAGTTTGATAAAATTTGGTAAACAAAATGTTACTTCAATTTTTTAACTAAACTATTTCCACTAACTAATTGGAGAACCAAAGATAAAAAAATATAAATAATGCTATGGTTTTTCAAATTTGTATCCCAAATTTGGTTTTCAACTCATGTGACAGTGGAAACACATTCAATTATAGTGGGACCACTTGATTTTAATTGAAAGTTACTTTAGGCGGATCCCATTGTCACATGTGTTGGGAACCAAATTTGGGATATAAGTGTGGAAATCATAATATTACTCGTAAATTGTACGCAACTTACTAGAGAGAGAAATAATTTTGGTGTATGTAAGAGGGTTTTCAAAATCTGGGGTGGGGGGCTGCTACTCCTTACCTACACTACCCTCTGCCACTGGTTCCTATTGTGTTAAGAAAAATAATTTTTGACCTTATTTTAGGAGGAAAACAGTAGGTAGACGTTTTCCTTTTGTCTTGCTTTTCCTTTTCTAAATCAGTGAATCAAACAGAGCCTTGGGGGTGAAAGTAAGTCATAGTATTCTCTTTGTATATGTGTATGTGTGCGCGTGCTGACATCTTGTCTTGGCAGCCTTTGGATGATGGTTTCATTATCAAAAGGAACGAGGGTTTGTTTGAAAATTGAAATGCATTTTCCTTTATAGAAACAATTGAAGCTCAATGGTGTAGATCAGAGTATGTCAAATGATCAACATGCTTTCGAGCATTGTGATACCCAGTTGCTGAAAATTGATTAGCACAATGTGATTGCCATAGGCTCCATTTGGTTCATAGATTTAGAGAGAAAGATAGGAAAAACACTAAGGAAATGTTTTTCTTTGTTTGGTTATTATTTATCAAGGCTTTGTTTGGTTCATGGATTTAATGAGGAAAAGGAAAAGAAAGCACTAAGGAAAACAGTTCTGTTTGTTTGGTTACTAAGGAAAACAGTGATAAAAATTTGAAGGAGAAGAAAATCGTGTGTGCAAAGAGAATTAAATATTTTTAATTTTGTGAGTCACTTCCCCTTTCATCTTTTTTTTGAGTTTCGATTATATTTGGGAAAACTTTAATTTCTAGTGTTTAATCACATAGGAAAACAATAGGGAAAACACTAGAGCAATAGTTTTCTATTCTTGTTTTCCGTTTCCCTTTTCTTTTCCTTCGCTAAATGAATGAAAACACCAGGAATACAGTTCGGAAAAGGAGAAGGAAAAAGAAAAGAGGAATGAAAGTGACTATATTCAGATATATATATATATATATTTTTTTACTGTAATTTATAGATGAAGAACAGAAGTTCTCAATTCTACTTATAGGTTGTGTGATCCCATTGCTTACAGTGGAAATCCATGAAGGTATATACACACAAAAAAAAAAGAGACCAAGCCGCTTTGTAATCTAGCCTATCATCCATATCTCCAGTCATCTTGTCTATGTACATTCCTTCCACAAAATAAAAAAACAGTAATCATTAAGATAAGGTAAAGTTCTGTAGTCTAGTCGAATTCCATCCTTCGTAGACCTCTGTATAATATCCATGCTCTGAGATCTCGATTTCTGCCCACTTCCATTTTTGCAAAGGAGTCTGCAAGGGAATTCGCCTCCCATCAAGTGTGTATAATCCGTACCTCTGCTATAATGTCTACATTCAGAATTTTTTTATCTCTAGTAATATTTAAGCGTGAAGGAGAGCAGCAAGGAAATGTTTATTTTACCTTCTCCTATTCCTTCACTGATTAAGCGAACCAAGCAGAGCCTTCAGTTGCTGAAAGCTCCTAAGTGGGTTGATTAAAATGGACTGAAAAGAGGATATTCTCTCTTCAGGTTTGGTGCAGTTTTCAACATGGCACGGCTTCTCTTTGATGATTTCAACTGTGGATTTGAGAAAGGTCCATTGTGGCAACGGATTTTCAATGGATACAGTGTGACAACGTGGCTTGTGGTGTTTAATCTGGGGTCCACTGGGCTTCTGGTGTCATGGTTAATGAAGTATGCTGATAACATTGTAAAGGTATCTTCTTTTACGCTCATTTTTTTAGTTTTTTTGGCGGTCATTTTTTTCTTCACATTTTTTATGCACCTTGTTGTCTTGGATTTGTCTCTTTGGTAAATCACTTAAATTATACATAACTGACTGAGGTGGCGACATTAAACGCCCATTCGGGAAACTTTCCACGGCCAACAATCACTTATGAGTGATCATTTAAGAAGTTGTGGCCGTTTGGATTAGTTTTTTCACTGCTTTTTAGTAAATCTGATCCAAAACAGATTTTTCTCCAATTTATGGCTTTTTATAAAAAAAATGATTATTTTAAAAGCTAACCTAAATGGGCTCTAAATGGTGGATGAAATCACGTAGCTCAAGGAAAGAAATATTATTTTTCTTTTACGACAACAGTGCTGTTTAAGCAATTGCTTTACTGCGAGAGCAAATTGACCTAAAATTAATCCTCTTGCTTACTGATTATGTTGTAAACGTGTCGTCTTTTACTCGCCATTTATTTAGTTTGATTGCTTTGCAACAGATCTTTTTCATCACATTGTTGGTGCACCTTGTTATCTTGGATTTGTCTCTTAAAAATGATTCACTTAATCTGCACGTAACTGATTGAAGTATAACAACAGTGCTCTTTAAGAAATTGCTTTACTGTGAGAGTAACTTGAACAAATATTAATTCTCTTGTCACGAGAGTCATTTTGTTTCTCTCTTTAAATTGAAATTTTTGAGAAAACTGAGAAAGATTCATCATATTTCTGTTCATGAAAATTTGATAAGGATTTGTTGCTGACTACGGAAATACCATGATCATCCTTTCTTTGGGCTAACATTATACTGAGTGATAGAAAACAGTGAAGGCATGGGAGAACTGTGAAACAGATTTGTCCCTGTCGGAAATGTTTAGTCTCAGTGAAGCTAGATGTATTGCCTCTAAATTACTCGTTAGTAAGATGCTTTTCGCTATTGTAAGATTAAAGTAAAAGAATGTTATGAAACTAAATGGAATAAATATTTAACCATCATTAGATAGAGGAATACTAATTCTGAGAATAGTTACTGCTAGTTAGGCATTAGATTTGTAGAATAGTAGGTAATGTAATAGCAGAGGTTATGAAAAAAGGAAGTTAGATTATGTGTGTGTGTGTGTGTGTGTTCCTGGCAAGTCATCTAGCTATATTTCAAGGTCGCAAAGGTTTATGTAAAACCACTAGAATACGAGGATTTAATTTCTTTTTTGATCTTTCGCTGTAGTATGAAGTTAAAGTATGTGTACACAAGCAGGAAATGGAATAGGAAAACGGATAGTATAAGGGAACACTCAAATTATTGTACTTGTTGATCAACCAGCAACTTTGGCAGTTAAGATAGATTTTAGAATCTGTAGCATTATCTCACAAGTCACAACCTGACAAATTTAATCGAGCACACACTGGATTCTGGAGCACCAACCTTATTAAGCTATTGTGCCCTTTATACTGCATTTCTTATGGTGTCTGATCTAAGTGACCTTTAAGAAGCACAGATATGGATACTGGAAAATGAACATGATGGGACACGTTACAGTGACACAAAAATTTGTAAAGAACCAGAACTAGTATACGGACACGGCGAGGACATAGCAAAATGATAAGCATATATCATGCGTGACAAGAAAATCATACGATCTATAGTAAAACTAAGATAGTAAGATGTGTAATTGTCTATAAGGGTTAATTTCATTTTACCCCCAGTAGCCCCCCTGTGGTTCAAAAGTGAACACTTAACCCCCTTGTGGTTTTGGACTAAAGTGAAACTACTACGATTTCTCTCAAAATAGCCCCATATAGGGATTCAGTGTTAACATTAGCCCCACATAGGATAGTTAAAGTGTCAAAATTAACCCCACCTAGGCAGTTACCAAAATTAGCCCCTAAGAGGGGCTAATTGTTAAAAATTAGCCTCATGTAGGTGGGTTAAATGAAAGCATTATCTCCACATAGGGGATTGACCTGAATTAACCTCACAAAGGGGGTTAAGTGTGCATATTTTTGGCCAATTTGAATTTTCGTCTGTTTTGAGGAAAATCTTAAAAGTTTCACTTTAGTCCGAAACCACAAGGTGGTTAAGTGTCCACTTTTGAAGCACAGGGGGTAAAGTGAAAATGGGCCTAACCATAGGGAGGTAAAATGTATTTAATTTTAACCCTATCTTTAATTTCAAATGGTTTTAGTTATTTATGGTTTTGACCCTATTTTCATTTCATAACTGTCCTATTTGGGAATGCATAAAATAGTATATGGTTCAGTCCCAGTCTCACTTTCTATCTGGTTTTTATGAGAATCAAGGTTATGTTGGTTTGAAAGATAACCTTAAGAGAGAGACATTAGAGTAGGCACAAAGTCTTGTACAAGAAATGGACATTCACCAAACACCTGAATTCATACAACCAATTCACTTGCAGACCACAAACTGGTTTATCTGCTATCCCAAACAGCCCCCAAGTATTCTCAGTTTTTGAGTTCTTTATTATGTTGCCATAAATCCCCTAATACTTAAATTATGAGTTCAAAGCATCCTAATCATCACCACTATTACGAGCATGGTTGTTCGAATTGTACGATTCACGATTCAATTCATCCGATTCGATTCACTTCTTGTGCTCGGCGATTCGAATCGGAAGTCTGAATCGCAAATTGAACTGAATCGACATAAATCGATTCAGAATCGTAGTGAATCATACGAATCGATCGATTCAAACGATTTAACTGATTCGCGAAATCACAAATTATTAACAATCACCCCTTTGTGAAAGCCCTAACCTCGTCGCCTAACCTTGTTGCCAATTGTTGGTTGCCGGCTGATTGTCGCATTTGTCGTCACGGTCATCGACTGGTGTCTCCATCTTCTTGCTGTGGTTGTCATCCTCTTGTTGCGAAGGTATGACTCTCTCTCTCTCTCTCTCTCTCTCCGCTGGGTTGCTAGATAAAATTGTAAACAGTAAAACCCACTTTCCCTTCTCTCTCTCTTCACTATTGGGTTGCTATGTGAAGTTGTAAATAGTAAAACCCGCTTTACCATTATTTAAGTACTTATATTAGAAAACTTTGGAGTCTTGTGTTTGTATATAATATGTTGGAGATATGTTTTGGTTTAATCAAATTCGATCTTATCCTGTCAAGATCCCATGATTTGAGGATCACATATCATTAGGAATTTTATTGTAATATGCATTAAATCTGCATTTATTAGCTTTGATTTTATTTCCTTTTCCCTATTCACTAGTTTGTATATAAATAGAGAGCCTCCTTTGAGGACGATTACAATAATTACTATCTCAATATTAGATTTCTTCTTGGTATCAAAGCAGAGAACCTCAAGCTCCACCGGCGGGTGGCGGCTCGACGCCTGCCGGACCCCCTATCGTCTACTTATCTTCGGTTTTTTTTTTCTTGTCGATTCATTAGTAGTGTTCATCATTTTTCTCGTATTTTCAAATAAACCCCCTCTACTTCTGCTACTTTTTGGTTCAACCTCCGTCAAACTCCAGCTATCCCCTAAGGGCACTGTCCAGCCCTCGGCCAGCCCCCAAGGGCACTGTCCAGCCGTCGACAGCCCCCAAGGGCACTGTCCAGCCGTCGACAGCCCCCAAGGGCACTATCAAGCCATCAGGCAGCCCCCTTTAGGCCTTGTCCAGCCCCATTTAGGCTTTGTCCAGCCTTTGGCTAGCCCTTTGAAAGGGGGTGGTAAAGCCCTTCAAGATTTGGGTCTATTGTTGCAACCACTGTTACTTGTTTGAACAAGAAGTTGGATTTCGTTTGGTGATTTATTGTGGATGATCATTCCCACAGTATTGCTCTCTATTGGTGGATGGTGTTTCCCACTCTTGCCAACTTTCATGAACAGTCTAGTTGTAACCTTATCATTTCAAACTTCTATGGTTTATTCCCACCTTCAGTTTGCGGGGGGAGTGTTGGAGATATGTTTTTGTTTAATCAAATTCGATCTTATCCTGTCAAGATTTCATGATTTGAGGATCACATATCATTAGGAATTTTATTGTAATATGCATTAAATCTGCATTAGGAATTTTATTGTAATATGCATTAAATCTGCATTTATTAGCTTTGATTTATTTCCTTATCCCTATTCACTAGTTTGTATATAAATAGAGAACTCCCTTTGAGGACGATTACAAGAATTACTATCTCAATACTAGATTTCTTCTTAATATAATAATCTAACCTATTTTTTGATATTCTTTTTTAATATTCAACCTTGAAGTTTGTGTTTGTATATAATATATATGTAGACTGTAGGTGTACCATTAGACTATTGCTTAAACCATTTATTTAATATGTTAACCATTATACTATCTTTAGAGAATTACACTATTTGCATGGAATCTAATGTTTCAATTCTATTTTGTCCATTTTAAGCAATGTATATGTATTTTAATGTGTGTATACATATATATATAAACTTCGATTTTTGAAAAAAGTGTGAATCTTACGTTTCACGATTCATAATTTTGGCCAACCAGTTCACGATTAAATTCACGATTTGACAACCATGACTACGAGGTACTAAGTACTAATCACTTTCAACTTCTACTTCATTTTTCAAAATTCCTGTCACGCCTCTTATTCGTGTCTGAACAATATGTGCGAGGATTGTCCGTATGTGTGGTGTCTGATATGGTGTGGGGCGTATTCCCCTTGTAGAAGTATCCATGGTTCCTAGAAGGATGTGCCTCAGTTATCCAACAAGAGGTGCATTTATATGGTTTTTTTTTTTAGAACTTGTAGTTACCACGCTATTCTGTGGGCTGCTCTAATGCCATCTAGTTTTGCGATTTAGTTTTCCTACTGTGAATTTCAATTTTCATGAAGCTTGAAATGATTAAACATCTTATTCAACAGCGGGGATAATCCTAGCATTTCTTTAAGTATTTGAGAACTGATCAAAAAAATTATTTCATTGCTTATAATGTTTTCATTGCTTCTTTAGGTATATTCCACATCAATGGCAATGCTGTTGACAATGGTTTTATCGGTCTTCCTCTTCAATTTTAGACCAACGTTGCAGGTGAGCTCCGAAAGACCCTTTTTCCCACTTTTGGTGAAGCATCTTTCTTTCCTTCCGTCTTTATTATTATTATTATTATTATTATTATTATTATTCTTATTATTATATTATTCATATTCACGAGGGACCATTTGGACGTGGACAAAATAGTGCACTTGAGAAAGGTTGCATATTTTGTAAAGTGAAATATGCACAAATTGAATTTTCAATTCTATGTAGATATTGACATATTAATTGGTTTAGAAAGATTTAAAAGTCAAAGAAGATGAAAATGGGAGGAAGATAACAATATATTAATTTGTAGTTAGTAACAATTGTTAAATTTAAAAGCCAAGGAAGATGAAAAATGAAGTGAGAAGAAAAGTATCATCAATGAATCAATGATGTGATTAGTACCATTGGATAATTGTTTTACAATTGTTATAATAAATAGTGTTGCTTTAAAAAAAAATTTACTTATTGTCATAGGAACCAAGTGGCATCCATTTCCTTGGAAATTTTAATATACAGAGAAACTATCATTTCTTTGTTCTTGCTGTCATAGTTCTGCAATATTTCGAATGATTTTATCCCTTCAGTAGTCCTTAAACTGATGATGGAATGTATTTCTTTTCTCTTCTCCATTGGTGTTCATTGCCCTGATTAATCAATCTAACAAAATATCTTCATCAATGTGTGTGCATATAACTAGATCTTTGTGACACGTTTTTCTGTATCTAATGCCTGTGAACATTCTTCTCCCTATTTTACTTCTAATGATTCGCCTGTTTTATTTGGCAACGACCTTTTTTTATTTTCAATATTTTGTCCCTTTTCTTTGTTTCTGTGCAGCTTTTTTTGGGTATTATGGTCTGCATGATGTCGCTACACATGTATTTTGCCCCTGCAAACGTACTTTTGGATACACCTTTGACAGTAAAAGCAATTCCTGAGAGTGTTGTCGAAGTTTCTGTTGATCGAAGAACATATTCCTGACGTTTTTCATTAAAGTCTACAATTCTTTTGTATGTGTACATTCATAAGAAAAATTAATGTTATTTTTTTCCCATCAGATAAAGTGTGTTAAGAAAAACTAATGTTATTGTTAAGGACACCACTCACATCACTCACCTACACAAACAATGTAAATGGCTACTTGCTGTTGTGAGTTTCTAATTTGGCATTGGTTGACACAAATTCATTGAAGCTATTGTTTTGTCTTTTGTAATTTGTGACTCATCTGAAGAACCAGTAGAAGAAACGTAGACCAACCAAACATTTTATGTTAGTCTCAAGTCAGGTAGACAGTGACAGTTACTGTGAATAGAAGGGGATGGCGTAAACAATACATGGTTACAAATGGTATCCTTTACAGGCAGTGGCTTGGGACATTACACGTGGTAGGAGAGCTGGCCCTGGTCCCTGTGCTACTCTACCTGTGGTTACTCACGAGGAGACACAGAGAGCACTCGTACGATGGATCTTGTGATAAGGGAGTAGAGGTACGTCCTACATCGGCCAACCAGAGGATGTTAATGTGACGGGACGAACAGATGTGCGTTCTACTAGGGGTGCAATTCGGGCGGGCCAACCCGTGCCCAGCTCAAGCTCGTACTCGGTTTTTAATAAATCACAAATCGGGCTCGGATGTATGTCGGGCTCGGACTTGGACTTGGGTAGACTGCTTGAATTCAAACTCGGGCCTGAGTAAAGTCAAAAACCTTTGGGTCCAGTCTGAGTTGCACCCCTAAGTTGTACATTGGCTAATCAGAGAGAGTTTGTGGGCTAATGGAAAGTTTGTGGGCCATGTGATATGATGAGCAGTGGTGCGACTTAAATTGGCTCATCAGAGAAAGTTATTGGGCCCATGTGATGCGAAGAGTGAAGATGGACCATTAAAATAGAATAGCTAGCATATCTCGAATAGCTAGCATATCTCATGTTAATCAAGTCCAAAAAAATTTCCCACAAATCACTTGTCCTTATTAGGACTCCAAGTTGCTTATATTATATCTCTAAACAATTGTTGAGAGCATAGTTACTGGAGTAGTGTTATGCTTCTAAATTTTTATCTTGTTATAATAAAAGTATTAGTATTAAAGGTATTTTTGTAATTTTCGTGATTATATGATTGATATATATAAGTGTGGGCTAACCTAATTAGGATAAACCTTCTCTTTCTCTCTATTCTCTCTTTGAACATGGTATCAAAGCCACCCGAATAGGCTTCTCTGCGCCGCAAACCACCACCACCATCACCATCACAGACGTAGCACTGTTCATGCGACAGTGTTCACGCGACATTGTTCATACAGTAACTATTCATCGAGCACTGTTCATGATTTGATTTCTTCACCTTCTTAAATTCCAATCGTCCAAGGGATTATATTCACATACATTGGAACTCGAATAGGTAATATTGATTGGTGGTTTCTTCGTTCGTGTTGTCTCGGTCCCTTTATGGACCTTATTGGTTAGTTCTGTTTGGTTTATTGGTGTTGATGTTGCTTCTTGTTCGTTGTTTGTATTTTTCCTTTGTTATTAGATATAAGACTCCTACTGTTTTTTGGCTGATATGGCTGACAAGAAAGGTTATATTTCTTCGTCCTATGTTCTGAGTATGCAAATTATCACTACTAAGTTGAATGGTTCCAATTACTTGTTGTGGGCTTAAGCCATAAAAGTCGCCTTAGGGCCTACAAAGAAGTTGAAATATATTGAGTCTATTGCTCCTGCTAAGGATAGAAAGGATTATGAAGATTGGGTGTCTGAGAATTATGTGGTTATGTACTGGTTGAGTGGTTGTGGAATAGTATGGAACCTACTGTGTGTTTGAGTGTCATGTTCTTGTCCTCAGCCAAAGAGATTTGATAGTATGTTCTTGAGACGTTTTTTCATGGAAAAGAATGTTTCTCGCATTTATGAGGTATATCAAAATTTGTTTCTGCCTCAATAGGGTGATAAGCCGGTTAGTGAATACTACAGTACATTTAAGGGACTCATGGATGAGTTGAATCAGTATCATCCTATCACTAATGATGTTGACGTTATCAAGAAGCAGCGAGAAGAATTTTATGTCTCTAAGTTCTTATATGGGTTACATTCGAATCTTCAGTCTATTAAGTCACAGATTTTGGTCGGTGATGGTAGTATTAAATCCTTGAGCCATGTGTATTCTCGTGTGCTTCGCGTTACTATAGAGTCTTCCTCCTCCGCCTCTTCTGAGACTGTTGGGAAAGAAAATTCTGCACTTGTTACATCTACAGGATATAGAGGGGCCTTTTGTGGTCGTGGTAATTTTCCTGGTAATTATCGCGGTCGCGGTGGTCGTGGCTTTGGCAATTCCCCTCCTATATTTAATGGTAATCGAGGACGAGGAGGTCCTCCGGGACATGGTCGTAGTTTTGGTCGAGGTCGTGGTTCTCTTTATTGCACACACTGCGGGGGTGACAATCATATTGTGGATAGGTGTTATGATATCTTATATCTATGGTAAGCCGTGGGAGACCTCATCTAATTCAGCCCTGTACTCAGAAAGACAATGCTTCTGGGTCTCAACAGGAAGTTAGTACTCCTACTCCACCTGTCGTAGCATCTTCAAATGAGTCTATCACTCTCTCTCAAGAGGAATACAATGCCTTAATCTGACAACAGCAACAATAATCCTTGTCTAGTACTGTTGGTTTTGCACAGTCAGGTAATATGGCGTGTTTTTCTTCATCTGTTCCTTCACCATGGGTCATCGACTTAGGGGCTTCGGCACATATGACTGGTAAGTCCAATGTATTTACACAATTGCTTAGTTCACCCACACAGCCTTTTGTTGTTTTGGCTAATGGACGATCTTGTCCTATTATTGGTCATGGTCCTGTTTCTCCCACCTTATCTCTTTCATTGTCATCTGTAAATTATATTTCTCAATTTCCCTTTAGTCTCCTATCGGTCAATCAACTTACGAAATCTTTAAATTGTTTTGTAACATTTTATCCCTCTCATTGTGTTTTTCAGGACCTCAACTCGAAGAAGATGATTGGTGGAGGTCGTGAGCGTGATGATCTTTATTACTTGGAACAACATTCAACAGCGAATAAATCGATGGCTTTACATATAGCTGTTTCACCACGTCAATGGCACTGGCATTTGGGTCATACTTCACTACAGTCCTTGAAGTTGGTTTTTCCGTCGTTTAAGTCTATGTCTAGTTTAGCGTGTGAGGCTTGCCAGTTAGGTAAGCATCATAGGGTGTCTTTTCTTTTACGTAAAAATAATCGTCGGACCACTCTTTTTGAGTTGGTTCATTCCAACGTTTGGGGTCCGTCTAGACATAAGAGTCTGTTATGTTTTTCTTATTTTGTGTCTTTTGTGGATGATTGTTCCAGGATGACATGGTTATTTTTAATGAAAGAACGTTCAGATAGTTCTTCGATTTTTCAAATATTTCATAAAGAGATTATGACTCAGTTTGGTTGCACTATTCGTATTTTACAATCTGATAATGCTTTGGAATATGTTGAAGGACCTCTTCAGTCCTATTGTGATTCTCAGGGGATAATTCATCAATCCTCTTGTGGGTATACTCCACAACAGAATGGTGTAGCTGAACAAAAAAATGCACACCTTCGTGAGGTTGCCCGAACAATTATGTTGCACATGCATGTTCCTAAACAATTTTGGGGAGATGCTGTACTCACTGCCTGTTATCTTATTAATCGCATGTCTTCATCTGTTCTTAGTAGGGGTGTGTTTTGGCAAGAACGGATCAGAATACCCCTTTCGGAAAAATTTCAAAAATTTCAAAAATTAAATAGGTGTTCCAATTTCCGTTCTGATTTTTTCGGAATTTCATTTTTTTTTTTCGATTTCGGAATTTCAGAATTGGATTTCTTTGGAAATTTTTGGAATATGTTTTCGGAATTTTTGGAATTGGAATTAGAAATTTTCATAATTTTTATAATTTTCGGAATACAAATACTATTAAAAGGGTAAGTCATGCTTTTATATAGAGTCTCGTACTCTTTCCTTTCTCTTCTTATTCGATGCGGGATAAACAAGTCCATATTTTTCCGAAATTTTGAAAAATATTCGAATTTTTTCGGAACTTTGGAAAACATATTTTCGGAATATTTTCGGAAATTTTGGAATTCTCAAAACTATTCTGATTCCGTTCCAATTTTTTTTGGAATTTTCGGAATTTAGAATTTCAAAATTTGGAATTTAATTTTTGGTGCCAAAATTGGAATTTTTTAGATCGGAATCGGTCGGAATCAAAATTTCCATTCCAAATGACACCCTTAGTTCTTAGTGGTGGCATTCCTCATTCTGTTCTCTATCCAGATAGATCATTGTTTGCCTTACCACCACGTGTGTTTGGTTGTGTTGCATTTATTCATGTTCTTACTACTGGTCATGATAAATTGGATCCTCGGGCCACCAAATGTATATTTGTGGGATATTCATGCACTCAAAAAGGTTATAAATGCTGGAACCCTCATAGTCGTCATTAAGTGGTTACTGCAGATGTCACCTTCGTTGAAGGTACACCATTTTTTTCGTCCTCCGATGCTTCCTTAGATGTTGATGTTATTGCTCCATCGTCCACTATTCCCTTACCCATTCCTCCTTTTAGTTCTCCTCCCTTGCAGGTGTATCGTCGTCGTGACAAGCCATCCAGTATTCATGACCCGCCAGCTCCACCTCCATCTTCATCCACTTCGGTTAAGGTTCCCCAATCTCATGATCTACCCATTACTCTTCGAAAAGGTACTCGTTCTTGTACTCACCATCCTATAGATTAGGTGTTTTATATTCTCATTTATCGTCTCTACTTCGCTCATTTGTTAGTACTTTTTCTTCAGTCTCTGTGTCTTAGTCTCATACTTAGGCATTGGTTTCTCTGGGTTAGAAGAGTGCTATGGACGATGAGATGTTGGCGTTGTCCAAAAATAGTACATGGGAGTTAACTGATCTTCCTTCTGGAAAACATGTTGTAGGTTGTCATTGGGTTTATGTGGTTAAGTATCACCCGGATGGTACTGTCGAACGGTTGAAAGCTCGTTTGGCGGCTAAAGGATACACTCAAACCTTTGGTGTGGATTACTTTGATACCTTTTCTCCTATAGCTCGTCTCAATTCTATTTTCATTTTATTGTCTATTGCTATTACTCAGAGATTGCTGGCCTCTATATCAACTTGACATAAAGAATACTTTTCTTCATGGTGACCTACAGGAGGAAGTTTATATAGAGCAACATCATGGGTATGTTGCTCAGGGGGAGTCACATAAAGTATGTACGTTGAAGAAAGCCATTTATGGCCTTAAACAGTCTCCAAGGGTTTGTTTTGACAAGTTTAGCCAAGTAGCTAGTTCATATGGGTTGAAAAGAACTAGTTAGTTCTAATCATTCAGTTTTTGTGAGACACTGTGAGAAAGGTACGATAGTTCTAGCAGTTTATGTGGATGATATAGTGATTATTGGTAGTGACAGTGAAGGCATGCAGTTATTGAAGTCTCATTTAAGTAAGCATTTTCATATGAAAGATTTGGGGCTACTACGTTATTTTTTGGGTATTGAGGTAACAAGGTATAAGGAAGGAATTTATCTTATCCCAAAGAAAGTATGTCCTTGACCTTCTAGATGAAACATGATTGATGGGTTCAAAACATGTCGACACTCCGATGGACTCAAATATTAAGTTTAGTAAAGATGATGGAGAAGATTTCAATGATGCTGGAAGGTATAGAAGACTTGTGGGTAAGTTGATTTATTTCACCGTAACTCGACCTGATATCACCTTTTCTATTGGAGTTAGTTTATGCAGTGTCCCAAGTTATCACATTGGGAGGCAGTGTGTCGTATATTGAGGTATTTGAAAGGTGCCCCTAGTAAATGCTTAGTGTTGAAGCCTTCAGATAATTTGGAGATAGTTGGTTTCTCAGATGCCAGTTGGGCAGGAGACAGTCTTGATAGACGTTCAGTATCAGGGTTTTGTGTGTTCGCTGGTGGAAATCTTGTCAGTTGGAAGAGCAAAATGCAAAATATAGTTGCAAGATCAAGTGCAGAGGCTGAGTATAGAGCTATGGCTCATACTGCGTGTGAGTTGTTATGGGTGAAGACTATTGTGCAAGATATGAGATTTCCAAGTAGTAAACATATGAAGATGGATTGTGATAATTAAGAAGCTATGTACATTGCGAGTAATCCAGTGTTTCATGAGAGTACCAAACATATTGAAGTTGCTTGTTATTTTATCAGAGATATGGCTATGAGAAAGGAAATTGTTACTTCTTTTTGTTAGGTCTAGTGAGCAACTAGGAGATATTCTTACCAAGGCACTAAATAGAGGACCGTTCTATGATCTTTGTAACAAGCTGGGTATGATAGATATCTACGCTCTAGCTTGAGGGAGAGTGTTAGAATATAAGTATTAGTATTAAGGGCATTTCTATAATTTTCGTGATTATATGATTGACATATATAAGTGTGGGTTAACCTAATTAGGTTAAGTCTTCTATTTATCTCTATTCACTCCTTGAACATATCTCAAAAGTGCTTTTTAAATAATGTGGCAGTGGGACCAGGTTTAATACATTGGGACCAGTTGCATTTTGATTGAAATTTTTTTTTACCTGGCCCCACTGCCATTTTATTTGGGAAGCACTTTTGGGATAGAAATTTGGGAAGCATAGCATTACACTATTTACAGTTCAGTGATTTAATCGTTAATCCAACTGGTTAAATTGATTATTATATTTGACATATAATTTTTTCCCCCCTTAAATCTAGCAAATATACTATTACGTTGTATCTAAATATATTATTCATTGTCATTGCTTGGATACTAGGTGTGGGCATGTGTGGGTGCGTGAGTGTGTCCAGGTAAGTAATAATAAATATATATAATAAAATAACAGCAGAAAATATAAGTAAAATCATTTTAAAAAAATCAGAGTTATAAAAAGGTTTGCCTAATTGAAATTGTTTCGAAAAGAATCCAGTTGAGAAACAGAGGTCCAGTCGACTAAAGACCTGAAGCAGAAAGTTTAAAAAGTTCAACAGCCCTATCCAGTCGATTGTGACTGGGGTCCAGTCGACTGGGGCCTCAAATTTTCAGTCGACTAGTGCCTGTCTAATCGACTGGGCACTATGCATGCACAATGTGGTGTTTTCGTGCAGGAAACAGTTGACTTAAAACCCATCCAGTCAACTGAAGCCCTTGAAAACTGAAAGGAAAAACTGAAGAACACAGAGGTCCTGTCGGCTGGAATGCGGACCAGTTGACTGATTCCTCTCAGCAAAGCTCAATTCTGCAGCTTTCCAAACCAAGTGTCTTCAACCAAAATCCTAACAACAACACGATTGTAACCACGATTCAAAACATTTAAACAAACGTATTTACTAAGGATTACAAGCACTAATCTAACCCGTAACAAGATTCAATTACAACATGTTATCAATCCAATTTTTATTACAAGTTTGGAGCCAAACAAAAGTATATACAAAAGTGTTTCCCCAGCGTTCCTCGGCCTCACTCCTCACACTTCTAAAGTATATACAAAAGTGTTTCCCCAGCGTTCCTCGGCCTCACTCCTCACGCTTCTTCTTTCCTCGCCTCTTATCACCTGCAATGGAGTAAATCTTCACTGCTCAGCTATATGCTGAGTGCACAATTCTAAATGTATGCTTATATGAAAATTCATGGTTTAAGCATCTAAAACATATAGAAATAGTCTCTGGAGTGAGCGGTACGCATTCATTCGGTAAATGAAACCGAAGCCGTGGAAGGCACACCTCTCCCAATGCATCCCGTACACTGGTTGGACCCTTCTCCATACCAGGTACCGTGTCCTGGTACTCCATACCAGACATCACCACAATCAAATTCATCAAATCCTCAAGGTTCGAGGAGCTTACAAAACCCTGAATGAAATTCCACCAAACCCCCCTTTGACCCAAGTAGACACATAGTATGCTCACATAAACAGTTATACATGCTTTTAACGCAGTTTCACGTGCATAATTAACGGGCCTTATTAATACATGATTTTCACCCGGATCCAAAATATCAAAGTCGATAGTCAAAACATGAAATTTTCATAAATTTCATAGATCTAGAATTCATTCCTCGTGCGATCTCTTTGAAACTTTAAAGGATCGACTAGAGGCCCGAATAATCGTCGAATCTCAGATTACACGCGATTCCTACAAGTTTTACTGGGTTTTCACCAAATTCCTAGAAATTAGATTTTCAGAAAAGTTGTTCAAACGTGGCCTAAGAAGTATTAAAACGAAGGTCTTACCTCGAGGAATTCAAATCTAAAATCTAGTGAAAATCTGTCCGACGAACGGTCGTCAATCGGCAACGTAAAATCGTAGCCACCAAATCTCCTTTTCTCTCTTATCTCTCAAGATATTTTTAGAAAGTGTGAGAAATGAAATCTCATCCCTTCTATTTATAGACACAACTTTCGTAAATTGTGTCTACGGCCATGAGTTTCCAAAACTTCTAATTATCCTACGAAACGTCTTATACGTCTATTTTATTATTTCACGAGTAAAAACTAAAATTTATAAAAGTTTCTGACTAAGTTCCGTTTGGGTCCAAAATAAGGATTCAAAACTAAATTCAGTGGAATCTCTACACAACCTACCTTTTTAAGTACGTAACACTCACGTTCTCACCACAGTTCTCAGAATGACTTACTAAAATATCAGAAATACCAGGACTTATACAGAACAGATATAATCACTATTCATCCAAATACCAGATTTGCAAATAATATTTAAATCACATAAATGTCATTTTATCGTGCCAATGCAAAACGAACTTTCAAGTTCCCGTGTCTCCACTGACACCTCACCGTTGACTCACAGTCAACTCCATCTTAAATTAGTAATGAACATTAATAATTTCACAAAACCTCGAATTATGCACTTTAAAAATATGAAATTCTGGAACGGATGTGACAACTCTCCCCTCCAAAAAGGAAGTTTGTCCCCAAACTTATACCTCATCAATCAAAATGATAGGGATATTCGTTCCTCATTTTCTCTTCCTTCTCCCACGTAGCTTTCTCGACTGCATGACTACGCCATAGCACTTTCACCATCGGTATCGTTTTCATTCGCAATACTTGCTCCTTTCTATCTAGGATCTCTATCGGTTACTCCACATAAGTCGAGTCTTCCTGAATTTGCAACGGTTCTGGTACTATGATCTTACTCGTATTTGGCATACAACGTCTCAACATTGATACATGGAATACATTATGCACATGCTTCAACTCTGATGTCAAGGCTAATCGATAGGCCACTGGTCCTACTCTTTCTAGGATCTCGAAAGGTCCTATAAATTTTGGATTATGTTTCCCCCTCTTTCCGAACCGAAAAGTTCCCTTCGAAAGCGATACTCTCAAGTATACAAAATCTCCTATTTCGAATACCATAGTTCGTCACTTAGAATATGCATAGCTCTTATACTGACTCTGAGCTGCCTTAAGTCGTTCTTGTATTAGCTTTACCATCTCAGTAGTCATCTGTACTAACTCAGGTCCTAGTAACTTTCTTTTCCCAACCTCGGTCCAACAAACCAGTGATCGACACTTACGGCCAAACAGAGCTTCATACGGTGCCATTCCGATACTTGACTGAATTGTTATAAGCAAATTCAATCAATGGTAAGTGTTTCTCCCAATCACTCCCAAAGTCTAGTACACACAATCGAAGCATATCCTCCAACGTTTGAATTATGTATTCTGACTGCCCGTCGGTCTGAGGATGAAATGCGCTACTGAAACTCAACTTCGTACCCATAGCCTTTTGCAAACTTCCCCAAAATCTCGATGTAAAACTACTATTGCGATCTGATACTATTACTGCTGGGATCCTGTGTAGTCTCACATACAACTCTGCTATTTTAGACGGCTTAGTCATCTTGATCGGTAGAAAATAAGCTGATTTCTTCAATCGATCTACTATGACCCAAATCTTATCGTTCTTGTTAGTCGAGCGTGGAAATCCTGAAACAAAATCCATCGTGATCTCGTCCCATTTCCACTCTGACACAGGTAATGGTTGTAATAACCCTGCAGGTCCTTGCCTTTCTGCTTTGACCGGTTGACATGCCAAATACTCTGAAACATACCTAGCAATTTCAAGTTTCATACCCTTCCACCAAAAGTTTTCTCGCAATTTACGATACATCTTATTACTTCTTGGGTGTACTGAATATCTAATACTATGCCCTTCCTCTAGGATTCTCTCTTTCAAGCCTTTCACATTCGACACACACATTCGATTTCCAAGTTTCAATGTTCCTTGTTCTTATACAAAACCAGGTTGCTTTCCCAAAGATATCTCATCTTTCATCTTACACAGATAGACGTCGTTAAACTGCTCCTTCTTAATCTCATCCATAATATCTGGGTGTGCTATGATCGCCATCATCAAGCCACCATTGGTCTCTGGGATCACATCGAATTCTAGACATTCCATCTCCTTTACCAATTCCTTTTGTTGAGTTAGCTCGTCGGCTAAATTTCCTGTCGTCTTCCGGCTTAACGCATCGGCTACTACGTTAGCCTTCCCCGGATGATACTCAATTGAAAGATCATAATCCTTCATTAACTCCAACCATCTTCTCTGTCTCATATTCAAATTTCGTTGAGTGAAAATGTATTTCAAACTCTTGTGGTCCGTGAATATCTTATACTTTTCCCCATACAAATAGTATCGCCAAATCTTCAAAGCATAGATTACTGCGGCTAGTTCAAGATCATGAGTCGGATAGTTAACTTCACGTGTCTTCAACTGTCTAGAAGCATAAGCAATTACTTTTCCACCTTACATCAGTACACATCCCAACCTCTAATGTGACGCATTGCTATAAATCACAAATCCTTCAATTCCAGATGGTATCGTCAATATAAGTACACTCGTCAACCGTGTATTCAACTCTTGAAAACTGTCTTCACACTCTTGATTCCATTCAAAAGTAATACTTTTCCTTATCAACTTTATCATAGGCAATGATAGCTTGGAGAAATTCTCAATGAATCGACGGTAGTATCCTGCTAATCTTAAGAAACTTTGGATCTCGAATACGGACGTCGGCCTCTGTAAATTAGTTACGACTTCCATCTTGTGAGGATCAACTGAAACTCCATTCTTGTCAATCACGTGACTAAGAAAAGTAATCTAGGTAGCCAGAATTCACACTTCTTAAATTTTCCAAACAGTTGCTTCTCTCGCAATCTCTGAAGTATCAATTTCAAATGATTCTCATGCTCTAGCTCACTTGGCGAGTAGACAAGAATATCATCGATGAACACTATCACAAAGTCATCCAAGTAGTCCTTAAAGACTCGATTCATAAGATCCATGAATGCGACTAGTGCATTTGTAACTCCAAATGGTATAACTAAGAATTCATAGTGTCCATAGCGCGTCCTGAAAGCCGTTTTCTCTACATCTTCCGCTTTTACCTTCAACTGATGATAGCCTGATCTAAGATCTATCTTGAAAAATACTTGTGCTCCACGGAGTTGATCAAATAGGTCGTCAATCCTCGGTAACGGATACTTGTTCTTGATTGTCAACTTGTTCAGTTCTTGATAATCAACACACATACGCATTGAACCGTCTTTCTTCTTCACAAACAACACTGGAGCTCCCCACAGTGATATACTTGGTCGAATAAAACCTTTATCAAGTAATTCTTGAAGTTGAATTTTCAATTCTTTCAACTCTACAGGTGCCATTCTATACAGTGCTTTCGATACGGGTCTTGCATCTGGCATTATCTCAATGGTGAATTCAATTTCCGTCCAAATCAGCACGTCTACTAAGTCATCTGAAAATACATCTGAATATTCTCACACTATCGGAATATCCTTTACTGTCAATTTGGTCACCGAAGTATCAAGCACTGAGCATAGGAATCCCTGACATCCCTTTTTCAACAACTCACCCGCTCGGATAGCTGAAATCAAGTACGGCGGTGGTATAACTCCACTTCCCTGAAAACGAAAGTCCCCATATACCGGTGATCGAAAATTAACTTCTTTCCGCTCACAATCTATAATAGCTTGGTTAAGGGCTAACCAATCCATTCCCAATATCACATCGAAGTGGTTTACAACAATCGGTATAAGGTCTAGGGTTATCAACTTCTCACCTATCTTGATCTCACAGCCTTTATATATCGTAGACGTCACTACCGGTTTACTAAGCGGCACGACAATGGATAGTTCATACCCTAGCGGTGCGGACTTAACATTCAAATGTTCAACAAAATCATGCGATACAAATGAATGAGTAGATCCTGAATCAACGAGTATAAGTGCTAAGTGCGAACATACGAGCACCATACCAGGGACCACTGTAATAGTAGTAGCCACGTCTCTAGGGTTCATCTGAAAAGATCTCCCCTCACGTTGTTCTATCTCTGGTCTCCTCTCAATTGACTACTGAGGCTTAGCACCACTGGAAGCCATAAAACTCGCTCCTTGGTGGGATCCCTTCCTCGGACAATCCTTTGCTCGATGTCCCAATGTACCACAATCAAAACACTTGAGTTGCGAATAGGATGCAGAACTTGCACTGTTTCCCCCTTTAGTCTTACCCTGGGAGTTAGTCAGAAAACATCGGCTGGTGTGTGGTTGATTGCAGAGCGAACACATTTTTATGTTACTGGGTGTTCTTCGAGAGTCACTCCAACTAGAACCAGAACCTCGTGAAAACGACCTCTTAAAAGATCCACCCTGTTGTCGGTCACTACCCTCATAACCCGGTTGCCTTGTTGATTTTGCCTCAATCTTTCCCATCCACTTCCACCACCAGTGCTATGTGTTGCACTGCACCAACAGTTGAGTGTTTATACAGTTCCACTCTTAGACGAATGTTCTCCCTTAACCCTTCTTCGAATTTCCTTGCTCTATCCTCCTCTTCCGGTACTGAACCCTTACCGAATCTCAATAATGCGTTGTACTTGGAAGTAGACTCGATTACAGTCATGTCTCCTTGCTTAAGGTTATCAAACTCCCTCTTCTTCGCGTTGTGGGCAAACGGAAAGAATCAATGATTGAACTCTGCCTTGAATCCCTCCCACGTTATCGGTGCCCCGTGGTCCAACACATTGACCCACCAATTCTGGGCTTCACCCTTCAACACATCACTTGCATTTTCTATCTTTAGCGTATTGGACATTGGAATAGTTCTGAATATCCTCTCCATATCCATAACCCAATGCTCTGCCAGTGCGTGTCAGAAGTCCAATGAAATTCTGTCGGCTTCTTTCGAGTAAATTGTTCTGACACAGATTTCATACCTCTATTCTCGGGTGTATGTACTACAGTTATTGGTTCTACTTCAATTGGAGGCGTTGGAGGCAATCGCTTTACTATGTTCCGTATCATGTCCCCCATATTTCCCATCATTTCTGTCATTTTATTCATATAGCGGGTATGCGGTGATAATTCTCGATCACCCATGGTTGTAACTCCTGTAAGTCTCGATGCATAAACACTATGTATGTACAATAATATCGATAACATGTATGTACCACAACATACATATGCATCAAACATCTCTACCATGTATGGATGTACTCTAGAACATGTGGCAATTCACTCAACACTCTACTCGTCGTTGAACATTCCCAAAGGTTTGTTACCTATTGCTCTGATACCAATGAATGTCACGACCCATCCCGCTATACACGGAAATAGGACACGTGGCATGCCACCAAGGCTCATCTAATTTCTTTAAAGTAAAATAGCAGCGGAAAATATAAGTAAAATCCTTAAAAAAAAATCAGAGTTATAAAAAGTTTTGCCCAATTGAAATTGTTTCGAAAAGAATCCAGTTGAGAAACAGAGGTCCAGTCGACTGAAAACCTGAAGTAGAAAGTTTAAAAAGTTCAACAGCCCTATCCAGTCAACTATGACTGAGGTCCAGTCGACTGGAGCCTCAAATTTCCAATCGACTGATGCATGTCCAGTCGATTGGGCACTACGCATGCAGAATGTGGTGTTTTCGTGCAGGAAATAGTCGACTGAAAATCCATCCAGTCGACTGAAGCCCTTGAAAACTGAAAAGAAAACTGAAGAACATAGAGGTCCAGTCGACTGGAATGCGGACCAGTCGACTGATTCCTCTCAGCAAAGCCCAATTTTGCACCTTTCCAAACCAAGGGTCTTCAACCAAATTCCTAACAACACCACGATTATAACCACGATTCAAAACATATAAACAAACGTATTTACTATGAATTACAAGCACTAATCCAACCCATAACAAGATTCAATTACAACATGTTATCAATCCAATTCTTATTATAAGTTTGGAACCAAACAAAAGTACATACAAAAGTGTTTCCCCGGCGTTCCTCGGCCTCACTCCTCACGCTTCTTCTTTCCTCACCTCTTATCACCAGTAATGGAGTAAATCTCCACTGCTCAGCTATATGCTGAGTGCACAATTCTAAATGTATGCTTATATGAAAATTTATGGTTTAAGTATCTAAAACACATAGAAATAGTCTCTAGAGTGAGTGGTACGCATTCATTCTGTAAATGAAACCGATGTTGTGGAAGACATGCCTCTCCCACACATCCCATACACTGGTTGGGCCCTCCTCCATACTAGGTACCGTGTCCTGGTTGTGCCTTCCTCCATACCAGACACCACCACAATCAAATTCATCAAATCCTCAATGTTCGAGGAGCTTACAACCCCAGATTAAATTGCACCAAACCCCCCTTTGACCCAAGTAGACACATAGTATGCTCACATAAATAGTTATACATGCTTTTAACGCAGTTTCACGTGCATAATTAACGGGCCTAATTAATACATGAATTTTGCTTGGATCCAAAATATCAAAGTCAATAGTCAAAACATGAAATTTTTATATATTTCATAGATATAGAAATCATACCTCGTGTGATCTTTCCGAAACTTTGAAGGATCGACTAAAGGTCCAAATAATCGTCGGATATCAGATTACACGCGATTCCTACAAGTTTTACTGGGTTTTCTCCAATTTCTTAGAAATTAGATTTTCGGAAAAGTTGGCCAAACGTGGCCTAAGAAGTATTAAAACGAAGCTCTTACCCCGAGTAGTTAAAATCTAAAATCTGGTGAAAGAAGAACACTTATATAACCTCTAGATTAAAAGAAAATCTCCCCTTGTAAGGGAATATTCATCCTCTATTTATAGACAATTTTAATGGGGTATTTCAGTCATTTCAGGGCAGAAAACCCTAATTCAACCATCCTTTTTATAGTACAAAACGCGTTATATACCAGCTGTCTGTTGCAAAAATGCGACACTCACTGGAGATGGAAACGGCACTCAGTAAATGCCGCATCGGCATTCAGTGAATGCTGACGCGGTGTTCACTGACTGCCGAAATGGCATTCACTGAATGCCGCAGACAACTCCAGGGACTGTAGTTTTTTTTAGTAAAATTCATTATTTTTGCGGCACTTGATGAAATTCGCGGCAATCACCGAATGTCGTCCGGCAGTCTAGAGACTGATGCAACGGTAGCCCGTGACTGCCGTGGAAAGACTTGAGTGCCGTTCTGCTTATTCTTTTCCTTTTCCTTCCTTTTTTTTCTTTTTGTTTTGGGTTGGGGAGTCTTTCGAAGAGCTTGAATAATCTTTGGAAGTCCCAGATAAGTTCGGACATTGTCATCATCGGATATGGAGGTAATGCTCTCCTTAATTCGACGTTTAGTCAAAATCGGGGTGTCTATAGTTTGCCCCTCTTCGACAGAGCTTGTGGGGCAACGTGAACCACAAGCGAACGTTGAAGCCTATGTGAAGACAAGCCTTTGACCAAACTGTCGGATTCATGAAAAACAAAATGCGTTGCAAAAGGAAACAAGCGCGCAGCGAAATTTTAATTGGTCATGCTCCAAGATGAGCTATCTACGTATCCCATCAGGAATCAGACCACAACGTAGTTCAGGCACGGGTTAAACACATACATGCACAAGTAGTCATACGGATGGATGCATCTATCCTGTCGTGATGCATATGCTCATGCAAGGGCATTCTTCAAATAGGCTTGACCAAACAACCATCCTGCCTTCTCTGTATCATGCTTTCTTTATATATGACGCACGTTTTTCATGATGCGTTAGCCAGAGAAGATTACCAAACGTTGACTGATGTAATGGTTCATTGCTCGAGTCGAGGGATACACTCCTAATTTGAAAATTGAGGGTTAATGCAAATCTGCTGCGAGAACCGAGAATGCAAATCCATTACACACTCAAACAAAGGATCGACGTAAATCTGCTATGAGGAATAAGAACATAAATTCGTTATATTCTCAGAATGAGGGTTAGCGCAACTCTGTTGCGAGAACCGAGAATGCAATTCCGTTACACTCTCAAACAAAGGATCGACGTAAATCTGCTACGAGGATTGAGGACATAAATCCGTTATATTCTCAGAACGAGGGTTAACGCAAATCTGTTGCGAGAACTGAGAATGTAAATCCGTTACGCTCTCAAAATAAAGGATCAACGTAAATCGGTTACGCAGATCGAGAACATAAATATGTTATATTCTCAGAACGAGGGTTAACGCAAATCTGTTGCGAAGAACCGAGAATGTAAATCCGTTACACTCTCAACGAAGGATCAACGTAAGTCTGTTATGCGGATCTAGAACATAAATCTGTTACATTCTCAGAAACGGGGTAATCGTATTCAAATGAATTTGGAGTCCACAGACTCAAAATTTATTTCAAATTTTCACAATTGGGAGCCCACGGGCTCTAATCTATTTCAAAATTTCATAATTGGGAGCCCACGGGCTCAAATTTATTTCAAATTTCAAGATGGGGAGCTCACGGGCTTTAATCTATTTCAAATTTTCACAATTGGGAGCCCACGGGCTCAAATTTATTTCAAATTTCAAGATTGGGAGCCCACCGGCTCTAATCTATTTCAAATTTTCACATTTGGGAGCCCACGGGCTCAAATTTATTTCAAATTTCTAGATTTAGAGCCCGCGGGCTCAAATTCAATTTCAATCTTTCAAAGTTGGGAGCCTACGGGTTCAAATTTATTCCGATTTTCAAAGTTTGGGGCCAGAAATGTACTGAGGGCAAATTTTGGGGGGGCCTAACTTCAATTTTTGGGGACCTAATTTGAATTTTGGGGGAAAGTGAAGGGTCTCTGAACCGCCTCAATCGCAGCACATGCGGGTTTCTGCGGCAATCTGTGACTGCCGTGCAGCACTCACGGAGTGCCGCTACGCCGTACGACAGTTCATTGACTACCACACACGGAAATCGAGTGCCATGTTTGAGCGGCAGTGGCTTATATCGAGAGTTCATTTTCATTTTCATTTCATTCTCTCATCTCTTCTCTCGTGGATTCCTCTGGAGAAAATTTTTCCCCCTTTCCTCTTCTTGCTTGGATCGATCTACCAAGGCTATTAGGTTAGTTTCTCACGATCAGAGCTCAGTTAATCTCTTTCATTTCATTGTTTTTTTGAATTTTTCATGAATCTAACACGTGAATCTTCCTCTTTCTTGACAGATTATGGCGAGCTGTTCCGGCAGTCGGAAGAAGGCCAAATATTGGGCCACTCCTCATCCCGACCCTACACTCTTGCTCCTGGATCCAGATGAGTACTTATCCGCCCGCGCGTTCAAGTGCGAGGTAAACGCCTTTTCTTTTTTCTTTTTTTCTCTCTTTCAATTCTTTTCTTTTTGAACTTCATGAATGCTATGCACAATCAATTTAATTTCTCATGCCTCCTCATGCTTGTTGATCTTCCGAGTGTTCCAATCGTATCTGTGCTTGCCCACCTATTTAATTTGATCGTCCCTTGACCTTATTTTGTTATTATTATTATTAAAGTTCATGAACACAAACTGCTTTATTTGAAGTTTTCACATTCCCTCATAAATACAACCACTGTGCTTACGAATTCTCGGGTGTTTCACCTGTATCTGTGCATATTTAATTCCACTATCTTTTTCTTCCCCAAAGGATTTTTGGGCGTGACGTATGTTAATCAAGATCTTGCACATGCTCCTAATGAATAGCGACTATTTATTTTTCGGGTGCCATTGCTGCCTTTTAATTATTTTAATTCTGGCTTAGACATCTTTTGAACCCAAATTTCTTTTGAAACTGAATTTCTTTTGAAACTCTACGGAAGTGAACCATCTCTTCTTTTCCTTTTCTGGAAATCTCTTCAGTACTGTAAATGCTTTCAGCATTCACTTTTTTTATTGTTGTGTGAGCGGCTGCTGAAATTAGTATGAATGCAAATGAGTACCATGCTTGTGAATTTTCCTACGAATATTTCCAGATTCTCCCTTTCTCTCTCTTATTATTCATTCTTATGTTGCTTTTCTCCCATTTCCTTATTATCACCTATTTATTTTTCTTGCTTTTTCTTTCTTTATCCATTTACTGACATCAAATCTTGTGATTTTTTCTTGCAGTTACAGCCCAAGGTGCTGAAGGGGCACGACAGTCTCGCCCACGGTTATGAGTGGTATACGGAGTTGAGCGAGCCTGTGAGGGGCTTTGTTATCGTGGTCGGTTTTGGAGACTTCGTCAAACTTTTGACGAAGAGCTCCAATGACCTGAGGCAGATTCACGCATTGGTGGAGAGGTGGTAGGACACCACCAACACATTCCACTTTCCATTCGGCGAGATGATGATGACGCCGCTGGATTTCTCCATGATCACCGGGATCTCTTTTGGGGGAGAGAGCCTTCGCTACCTGGATGCGGCGAGGGAGTGGGATCGGATCGAACCGCTGCTGGGAGCCGTCTTGGAGGAGCCCTTGGTCACGGCCAAGTGGTTCAAGGATACTTTTCGAGGCCAGCAGGGCTTTATTGACTAGCAGATGGCCCGGGTTCTGATGTATGTGCTGGGTGCTCTCTGTTGAGCACCAAGGGAGATCGGATCTCCGTGACGCTGCTGGGGTCCCTGGAACGAATGGATCAGATATATAAGTATGACTGGGCCGGGGCAGGGCTAGCCATCCTTTATCAGCATATGGGAGAGATATCCCGGGATCGCCCAGCCTCAACTGGCGACTTCTAGAGGGCCTAGGAGGTATGCTTCTCTTCTTTTATTAATTTCCTAATCTTGAATTAAACTTTGCATTCTTATTTCAAATTTCTTTATTCATGCTCTTCCAAAACTTATGCTCATCCCTCTTTCTTGCAGATTTGGTCCCACGAGTACTTGCACATGATGTCGCCTAAGACGCGACCAGCAGACGCCCTTATCATGCCCCAGGGGCTGAAGTGGGCAAAGGATCAGGTCGGGCGAAAGACCGGAGCTCATGATTTTATCTTGTTCAGTAACTTCCTAACGAACCTACGAGAGCAGCATGTCCGATAGCAGCCCTGGCTTGAGGTACTTCCAGAGACCTCTCAGGGGATACGGGAGTTGGCTGGGTACGACCCACAGAGAATTTTGCTGGATGGACCAGAGGTTCGGGCGTGGTACCTAGGAGAGAGGGTGACTAGACAGTCCTTGGCGGCCAAGTCTTTCTTCGTGCCATATCCTCCGCCGGAGTCCATGAGAGCTACGGATACCCTCCAGGTCTCTACGCTCACGGTTGCCCTTGCCGGTTGGTCTCTTCAGGGTTTCGTGCAGCCTCCAGTGGGATATGCAGCTTTCCGTGTTGTGAAGCTGATGGAGAGCTTCCCCCTGATGGAGGTGACCCAGGTGAGTTTCTTTCAGTCTTTTCCTTTTACTCCTTTGAACATGCGTGTTTTATCTTCTTATTGGATTCATTCTTCCTTGCAGCCCGTCCCTGCTGCTGCTCGGGTTCCTGCTCTACCGCCCTGGGATTGGAGTCTTAGGACAGTCTCCTACGGTGAGCAGACTACTACCACAGTCCCCAGCTATCAGGCGGGTGCTCCCACCATTCTGCTTCAGTACGATCATGTCCCGCGTGACTATGCGGAGGATGGCTTGCTCTATGCTCACAGCGTGAGAGAGTGGATTTACGGCCGAGAGTGGAGGGTAATCTCTAAATCTTGCTTTATTTAAAATTGTAGTTTTATTCAGACATTCTAACCCTTCTTTCTTTGGCTCAGGCTGAGGGGGCACGAGCAGCTGCTGAGGCTCATACGAGAGCTCTGGTAAGAACGAAATGCTCCTTTTTATTTGTTTATCTTGCTTTCTAAACCATTTTTATTATGATCTAGTAATTTGATTTGCTCCCTCCATCTAAGAGTAACAGTCGGGGGCTCTATCCCGGCAGGTGGGAGAACTCCAGTAGCGGCTTCAGCAGTTCGGCATCCCTCTCAGCGATGTCCCTGGAAGCAGCAGTGCTGGACGTGGTGGAGGCGGTGGTGAGGGCACCGGTAGCGACAAAGGCAGGGGCAGAGAAGGAGGTGGACGCGGCGAGAGCGGCACAGAGTCAGAGGATGAGCCTCTCAGACGCGTCACTCGCCAAACTCAGGGCAGGGGCCGGAGCTGACTTTTCTTTCTCTCTTTTTTTATTTTCGAGTGTTTCTGGAGAGGACTTATACTCTACTTGGTTGATTGTGTATACACATGCACACACTTTACTCTCGATGACGGCTTCAGGATAGCCTGTAGGATAGGCACTTGTATTACCTTTATCTTTTCTGCTTTTTATCATTACTTCACCGTATGTGTGACCATGACTTTGTCCTTTTATTATGCTGAACTCTTTTATTATGCTGATATATTTCTTTGCCGTATGTGGGGACATAGCTTATCCCCCCCCCCCTTTTATTTTAACCTTGAATGCTTCTATGAATGCATGAATGAATAAATGAATGAGTGAATGTATGTGATTAGGCCTGATTTTGCTTGTACGTACTGCATGATGCACATGTTTATTCTATCTTTTATTTGCAGGTGGGCTGAATCATTACAAACAAACCCTGGCCAAAATGAGGCTCAGAAAGGCACTCGGTTAGGTCTCAGCGGCACTTAGTGACTGCCGCATCGGCAGTCAGTGAATGCCGCAATAGCATTCACGGACTGCCGCGCGGCACTTCACGGAGTGCCGATCTGCTTTATTGGCTGCCGCGACTGGGAGATTGCTTTATTCCCCTATTTATACCTATTTCTCCCCCCAAACACCCCGCAAAAACACTCTTTTCTCTCCTTTATTCCTTCTCAAATGGCCCCCATCAGCTCCCAAATCCTCTTCCCATGTATGGATACCCTCTCTGGCATTGACAGGCTCAACTTCGAATGTTTCAGAGTAAATGATCTCTTCTCTTTTTGATGGATGAATTTGAATGAGGGCATACTTCAAGCTGCCATTCAATGTTGGGATCCCTCTCTTAACGTCTTTCGTTTCGACTCTCAGGAGACTTATCCCTTGTTTGAGGAGTTCAGTGCTATTCTGCACAGTGATCCTTTTTCTGAGTTGATAGTTCCTTTGGCTCAGGCCGGGTACGTTTGAGACTTAGCCACTCTCATCCATGTATCTCGGAATGCGATAGGCTCTTTTGTCTGCGACAAGCAGATTGACTTTGAGTGCCTTTCTTCTGTTTATGCTCCTATAGGAGACCCTTACGATGGTGAGTATCAGATCATTCACTGTAGTGCCCTATCGATTGCTATGCTTTCTTACTTCCTTTTTCGGTCATCTTCTGACATTCTCATACCCATTGCCTGCGGTTTACGGGAGATGAACAGTGCTATTATGCTGATTCTTAGCGAAACTCTGATTGGTTTGGGCCACGCCCATACTGCTGAGGCTATGTTATCTGCAAGAGCACCTTTTGTCTTACATGTTTGGCTCATGGAACGCCTTGATCTCTTCATACACCCCTCACATCTTTGTGGGCCACTTCCCTATGACCGTATGGAGGTTCACTGCCTATTCCACTCTGCCGATGCTTGGCTTGGCTGGTTCCAAGACCTTTCTTCTAGTGATATTTGTTGTGCCTGTCCGCAGTGGGTTTACTACTCTGTCGCCGTACGACTTCCTGGACGGCCTGGCATCTGGTTGCCTGGCTTGCATGCTACCACTTTCTACATTCCTGGTCGGGTGGTTCGTCAGTTCGGACTCTTGCAGGACATTACTGAGACTGTTACCGCTGATTTCACGAGGGGGTTCACTTTACGCCCTTCTATTGTGAAGGTTTTCATTGAGACTTGGTATGACAGAGTTTCAGCTCCCTTTCGGAGAATTCCGGCTTCGATCGTGCCTACCTCTGAGTACCTTTTCCAGATTCAAACTCTGATCTAGAGACAGTCTTCATAGATATTTATTGACAAAAGTAAAACAAACGGGACAAAGTTCTTCTTTACGAAAAATTTTAGACAAGTCCTGCCTATCTTTTTTTTATGCTTTTGAATGTGATTTTCTTTATTTCTTTCTTCAAAAAGTGCTTTCATCTTTAGGAAAAAGTTCTAGCATGTTTAATCACTGTGTTCACTCCTGCAATTAATCTTTTATGAAAAATTCTCCTTTTAATGTTTTTTCTTGGCTCTTTATTTTACTTTGTGTCCTGCTTAAAGCTTTGCTCTTTCTATACTATGAATTCACATTTGTTTCCTTATAGTACTTATTTGATAGTCAATAGATCTAGAGATGGTTTTAAGGTAAATATGTGGGTTCTTCGGGTAGCAAATGGAGTTTGCCCCTGGTTTTGGGGCTTCGAAGTGGTTCTGGGCAAACACAAGTTGGCCCCTAGTTTAGCACAGGGTTTTTTTTTTAGGTTTTCATGGGCCAAAGGCTTTCGAGAGCCCGCCTACTTATTCCCAAATGGGTATCAGGCCTGTAGTAGTTCGGTTTAAGGCTTGAAGGAAGACGCCGCTCGGGTGGTTTTATTTTAATGACCGAACCAAGTAGGTTGCCTACGTATCCCCTAGCGGGAATCAGGTCAAGCGTAGTTCATCGAGGTAGGAGGTTTTGAAAGGAATGGTTTCAAGCAAAGTATTTCTTGAGGAGATCGAGGTTAATCGATTGTTTAAATTCAACCCCGTCCAGGTCCATGAGATAGGCCGCCCCTCCAGAGAGGAGAGTCTTTATGATGTACGACCCGACCCAGTTAGGTTTGAACTTTCCTCTGGGGTCATAAACGGGCACTTTCAGTTCTTTGAGGACCAGGTCACCCTCAGCAAGCTTCCTTGGGTGGACTTTTTTGTTGAAAGCACGAGCTATCCTCTTCTGATATCCACGAGTATGGTTTATTGCGGTCAACCTCTTCTCATCGAGCAACATCAACTCCTCATACCTTCCTCGTATCCATTCCAATTCGGTGATCTCACATTCTGCCAAAATCCTAAGAGAGGGTATCTCTACGTCGACTGGAAGAACGGCCTCCATACCGTAAACCAGCGAATAAGGTGTAGCTCCTGTAGAAGTTCTTATAGAGGTCAGGTACCCCCATAGTGCAAACGGTAGCTTCTCGTGCCAATCTTTGTACGTATCTGTTATTTTCCCCAAGATTGCTTTAACATTCTTATTAGCTGCTTCTACCGCTCCGTTCGTTTGAGGCCTATATGGAGAGGACTAATGGCGGGTAATTTTATACTTTTCTAGGAGTAGGATAAGTTCTCCCTGGAAATGGCTACCATGATCTAAAATGAACTCGTTGGGGATCCCATACCTGCAGATTATGTTCTTTTCGATTAAGCTTGCAACATCCTTAGCCTTTAATGTGGCGTACGACGTGGCCTCCACCCATTTAGTAAAGTAGTCTATCGCCACGATTATATACTGATGCCCATTGGAAGCCTTTGGAACTATTTCACCGATGATATCAGTGCCCCAAACAGAGAAAGGCCAAAGCGTGATCATACTATAGAGCTAGAAAGGCGGGGTATGCATTAGATTGACGTGGATTTGGCATTTGTGGCATCTTCTGACACACTCACAACAATCTTTGTTCAGAGTCGTCCAATAATATCCTTGCCGAATGATCTCCTTTGCCAGCATATGCCCGTTCATGTGGGGCCCACAGACTCCTTCATGTATTTCCTCCATCATCCTTTTGGCCTCTTTTCCATATAGACATTCTAAATTGTACTTTGTGTATGACCTTTTCCGTAGCTTATCTGCATAGATCGTGAATTGGGCTGAGAACCTTCGGATTGCCTTCCTGTCCTTTTCCAAGGCTCCTTCGGGGTATTCTCCCTCTTTAATGAAATTCCACACATCCACATACCACGACATTTCCCCCTCGTCTTCTATGACCGCGACTGTCGAAAATGTTGGTTGATTTCTGATTTCTATGGATAATGGGACCATCGTGAACCCTGAGGGGATTTGTATCATTGATGCTAGGGTTGCAAGGGAATCGGCCAATTGGTTTTCCTCTCAGGGAAGGTAGTAGAATGATATCTTCTTGAATTGTTCTTTCAAACTCTCCAAATAGTCATGGTATGGCCTCAACTTCTCATGTTTCACCCTCCAATCTCCCCGCACTTGGGATATGATCAAATTGGAATCTCCAAACACATCAACTTTTTCAACTTTTAAGGCCAGCGCCGCCTCCATTCCCACTGTGCATGCTTCGTACTCCGCTATGTTATTGGTTGAGTTGCATTTACACTTGACGGCCAGTGGGGTGGGGGTTCCATCAGGTGCTACAAGGATAACTCCGACTCCGTTGCCTAGTTAATTAGCGGCCCCATCAAAATACATCCTCCATAAATCCTCCCTTACCTCCATCACCCCTTCATCAAGAAACCTGAATTCTCCTTTCTCCCTAGATTCTATGACAAGGTCAGCTAGGTACTCGGCGATGGCTCTCCCTTTGACAAATTTGGAGGTGGCATATCTGATATCAAACTCGGCTAGCATCATGGTCCATCGGGAAATCCTACTGGTTAAGGCGGGTTTTTCAAACAGGTATTTGAGCGGGTCCATTCGGGAGATTAAGATCACGGGGAAGGCTAACATATAATGCCTAAGGCGACGGGTACACCAGACTAAAGCCCAACATGCTTTCTCTAAGGGTGAGTACTTCAACTCGTATCCGGTCATCCTCTTGCTCAAATAATAAATGGCATTTTCTACGTGCCCTTCTTCTCCTTCTTGGGCCAGCATGCATCCCATTGAATCCTCGGTCATAGAAAGGTATAGCAACAGAGGCTTCCTGGGTGAGGGTGGTGATAGGACAGGTGGGTTTTGGATGTAGGTTTTGATTTTATCGAAGGCTTTCTGACACAAGGTATCCCACTAAAACTTCTCTCCTTTTCTGAGTAGTTTAAATAGCGGGCTGCAAGTCATGGTGAGTTTTGAGATAAAATGGGTTATGAACTGTATTCTGCCCAGGAACCCCCTCAACTCTTTTTCATTCTTGGGTAGCTGCATTTCGACTATGCCTTTTATCTTGGTCGAGTCTACTTCAATTCCCCTCTGAGTAATAAGGAATCCGAACAATTTTTCGGTGGTGACACCGAAGGTACATTTCTATGGGTTTAGTCTCATCCTAAACTCCCTCAACCTCCCAAAAAACTTCCTCAAAGCCTCCAAGTGCCCTTTCCTCTCCTTAGATTTCACAATCATATCGTCCATATATACTTCCACCTCTTTATGGATCATGTCGTGGAATAACGTGGTAGCGGTTTGCTGATATGTTGCTCCTGCATTCTTGAGCATAAATGGCATCACCCTATAGCAGTATGTTCCCCATGGCGTGATAAAAGTGGTTTTATCTCTATTCTCTGGTGCCATAAGGATCTGGTTATAGCTGGAGAATCCATCCATGAAGGACAAAAGCTCATGCACAGCGGTGTTATCAATGACGTCGATATGTGGTCAAGGATAATCATCTTTAGGGCTTGCTTTATTTAGGTCTCGAAAATCAACGCAAACCCTAACACGACCATCCTTTTTAGGGACAGGCACTATATTGGCGATCCATTCTGGATACTCAGTGACCATTAAGAATCCGGCTCTTAACTGCTTTTCAACTTCCTCTTTGACTTTGAGTGTCCATTCAGGCCTCATTCGCCTCAATTTTTGTTTTACTGGTTTCGAATTTGGGAAAACGGGGATGTGGTGTTGGACTATCTCCGGATCAATGCCTGGCATATCATTATAAGACCATGCAAAAATATCTTTGAATTCACTTAATATTTTGATTAATTCTTCGCTTTCTTCTTTGCCAAGTGTAGAGCCGATAAAGACATTTTGAGAATTATTTTCATTTCCTATATTAATTGTTAGAGTGTCCTCAATGATTTTACATGCAGATTCTTTTTCTTTTTCAATTAACTTTTGCAATTCAATGGGTATTTCATGATCATCACATTCATTAAGCGCATTCGAGTAGGCAGAATCAGTCATGCTTTCATTGATTTTCTTTGGGGTGATTACAACAGACATGGAAAATGAAAGACGCCTCATTTGGGACATTACAGACTCTGGGTGTGGGGAATACCTATCACTAGACTCAAAAATCCACTCTTTCTTGTTCTCTCCTCCCAGATCGGTGATGAAGCATTCTTCTAGATCCCCTATCTTGGTAATTTCCTCCATCTCTTCTTTCTCGGCCCCTCCTTTGTCGGTCTTCCTTTGATCTTCCTCATCTTTCTCACTCTCGGCTGCCTCCTCCACCAGACCTTCAACGTATTCATCTTCGGCCTTTCCATGACCCGCTTTCATAACTTCTGTGCTTCCTTCGCCCAACAGATCTTTCATGATAGAGCCGTCTAGCGCACCAATCCAATCCTTGGCAGTAACCGACTTGGCAGGCATATGCAAGTATGGATCTTCATATGCAGAAAACTCATGAAAAAAGAAGATCTCAAACCCTGGCTTCAAACACTTATCTTTTTTATCCACCCATGGTTCTGGGAAGCCGCAAAAGGGGAAATCTTCTCCTTCATTCATAAAATATCCATTGAGCGTCTTTGGTAAGGGTCTAATGGCGCATTGACGGCCTTCTTCTTTTCTTTTTGCCTTTTCTTGGATGGTTGATACCCCAGACCGTGAGTGTGAGTTTGAGTAGGGATTTTTGGAAACTCCGGCAGGCCTTGGTGGTCCTTTCCCAACCCCAAACCTCGAAAGAAACCCATTTTCTTCATGATCCCTGTGACCAACGGACTTGTGTATTGGTCAAAATAAAGTGGCAGGAATTCTTTTGGCTTTTCCTCCTCAATCATGCCGACAAACTCGAACCCTCCCATGTTTGCTTCTTCTTCTTACAGCTGTAATTCTAAAATTGGTGCGCTTGACGAAGCTTCAGACGAACGAACCCAGCTGTCCCCGAGGATGTCGCAAACTTTGCTCTTCTAAACACATTTGACCTTTTGATGAATGGTGGACGGTATGGCACCCAAGCTATCCAACCATGGCCTCCCTAGCAGTATATTAAAGGAGGCGGGAATATCAATGATTTAGAATTCAGCTTCTTTATCCATTGGTCCAATAACGAGGTTAAGAAAGATGATGCCCATGACTGTTCTCTGAGTGTTGTTATACGCCCTAACCTTTTTCTAGGACGGCACAAAGGACAATTCATCTAAGCCCATCCATTTGGCTGTTCGGAAGGGGCATACATTCAGAGCAGACCCGTTGTCAATGAGACAAGTGGGTACGGTGTTCCCCAAACATTTGATAGTGACGTACAACGGCTTGTTGTGAATGGGTCCTCTGGGGGGTACGTCATCTGAAGAAAGGTAATAGCCAAGGTCGAGATTCTGCCAATCATTCCCACAATATCTTTCAGCGCTGTGTTGATGCGAACATCATATTGGTTTAGGGCGTCCAACACTGCCTGCCTATGGCATTTTGATGCTATCAGTAACCCCCAAATGGTGATATTGGCCTGAGTTTTCTTCATCTGCTTCAGAACCCTGTTTTCTTCCTCTTCTTCATTCATTTTCCCTTTTCCCTTGTCCAATTCTCTCCCCAGATGATCTTCCTCTAGCTCATGCAGTTTAAAGTGTCTGCCCGACCGAGTTAAATGACTGATTTCTTCCCTTGCCCACAGATTGTCAACTTCTGAATCAACTTTCGAAGTATCCTCCACCATCTTTGTTTCTTTGTCGCTCTCGTACCAAAGACGTCTTCTACCTGGCCACGTCTCGACTGTCACTCCCTTGAACCCACCAGTCTGACTATTTTATTTTACTTTTCTCCGGCTGACCCTCCAAAGTACAGATTGTCGAATCCTTCGGCAGCTGGTATGGCTTTCTTGGTGTCCGGACCTTAGTGATTAGCCTAGACGGATCGAAGGTTGCTTCTTCTATCCCCAAGAGATAAAGGCCCTGCGGTGGTGGCACAGATTGATGATTCGGAAGCAGATTTCTAGTAACGTTTGGAGCTTTGGTAGGTGGTTCTGAAATCACCTTGTTATCGATGAGGTCCTGAATTTCGTGCCTTAATCTCATACACCTATCCGTTGAGTGACCCTTCTGCGGGTGAAATTTGCAAAAGAGGTCCCCTTGGAAACTTGGCGGAAGCGGGCTGGGTAGAGGTCGAGGTTCCAACTGACTGAGATGCCCTTTTGCTAACAGTCTATCGAGGGCAGTCGATAGTGACACTCCCAGATCTGAGAACTTTCTTGGTGCTTTGTCCACTCCTCTCCTCGGCGTTATGTAAAATTTCCTCTCCGGTCCGTTCAGTGCATTGATATCAGTGGGGCCAGAGTGACCCCCCGTTTGTTCTCCGTTGGACCCATAGTTTGGCCTCCTGTATCGGTTTGATTTCTCCTCTTTCTTAATTACCCCCTCTTGGATTGCATCCTTTATCCTTGTTCCGACATCGAAAATCTCGGTGAAGGTGTTGATTGACTGAAACCTCATCTTTTCTTGATACACTGGCTGTAGATTCTTCATCAGCATTTGGATCTGGTCCTTCTCAGACGGCCTTTGCACCATTTTAGCTACTTTTTCCCTCCATCTGCTCAGATATTCGGCGAACGATTCTTTGTTCCCTTGCCTAGTGGTCTCCAAATCTCGGACAGTGACATCCAAATCTTGATTGTACTAATACTGTGCCACAAATGCTTTGATCACTTCTTCCCAAACCCTGGTTTTGCTTGGTTCGAGAGTAAGATACCAGGATAAAGCAGCTCCGGTTAAAGTCTATTGGAATAAGACAGCCATCATGGTTGTGCTCAGCCCACTCGGTTGGAAAGCTCCAATACACATTCTTACATGGCTGCGAGGATTCCCGGTCCCATAAAACTTGTCAAAAATTGGGATCTTAAACCCATCAGGTAGTGTCTCACATACTCTGTCATACAACCCTTCTAGTTCCATCAGATAGGTATCAACTCCCTGAGCCTTGCACATCACCCTTTCCAACTTCTTTATGTTCTCGGTCAGTAGCTTCTCTTTCTTAGCTTTCTCCCTTTCCCTGTTGGCCTGTAGCGCGTCAGGCCATTGCGCCTCCCGATCATCAAACCAATCTCCTTCTCCCCCATGAGACGGGTCCACAGCTGGCGGAACTACAGGCGATGGTCGGCGATTCAGTTCTTCTATCATTCCCATCATACGGTTCATATTTTTGGCTTGCCACCTCATTTGCTCCGCTTGTTGTTCTACCATTGTTCTTAACTCGGCTATTTCCTCGTTGTTCATTTCTTTTGCCATGTCAATGTCTTCTCTTCTTAACAACCTCGCCGTGGGATCCCTAAACCAGGCTTGATTTGATGCTATTTTTGCCCCTAAAAAAAAGATTTTTTCTATTAAAAACTTTTTATCTGCTTCCTTTTGTCACACAAAGATATTTGGAAAAACTTTTTTTTTATATGTCACGCGGATGCAATGCATGTGTGCGTGTGTGCCTATTCTATATGCCAAAGAAAAGAAAATCCTAAATCCTAACACATAAGCACATAAGCACATAAGATCCTTACTCATGTCAAGTGCGCCAACTGCTCCTTTCATTGTGACATCACTACCCTCTCAAAGGTTGGATATTCAAAAAACAAATTTCAAAATGCTTTTGAAAAGCATTTCTTTAAGTGATGAGATCTTTAAAAAAACGATTCTCAAGGATTCTGAACCTTTTATTTAAAAATGAGGATAAAGATGATTGGGTTAAAATTTTGCTTTGAAATTTATTTGAAAAAGCATTTCTTCCAAAAACACTTTCCAAAATTTTTGGATTTTTCCTTAGAAGTTGATCATGTGAAAATGTACCTTAACAAAGGTTAGTTTAGATCTAGTTTTAATCAAAAAAGTGAACTCCAAAGATTTTTTTGAAAAAGTGATTGAAAACTTTTGGAATAAAGATGGGAAAAATCAGTTTGTTTTCAAGGATGGATTCAAAATTCTTTGGGCAGAATGATCACATAATCGGATTATCACCGTACTTTTCATGATTTCAGATACATACAAGGTCAATGATGCTTAGCTAAACATGATATAAGAAATGTACTCTTATAATCAAGATTCGGCATGTTTCTCAAATGTCATAGGACATGAAGAGGAATTGCTCAAAAGTGATTAAGAGATTATACATCTTTCATCAAGCAGGCATCACATAATCAAGGATGGATTCAAAATCCTTTGGCAGAATGATTACATAATCGGATTATCACCGTACTTTTCATGATTTCAGATACATACAAGGTCAATGATACTTAGCTAAACATGATATAAGAAATGTAATCTTATAATCAAGATTCGGCATGTTTCTCAAATGTCATAGGACATGAAGAGGAATTGCTCAAAAGTGATTAAGAGATTATACATCTTTCATCAAGCAGGCATCGTCATCATCTCAAGTAATCCCTTTGGGGCATACATAACTTCCTAGCATATAATCCTAATCAAGAATTGATTTCCTAAGATTTGAAAGGTTCTATGGAAGCTACTATGCAAAAGTTGGGTTTTGGTCAATAAGGGACCCTTGACATACACCCGATAGGATGCTTCATATACCAACACATGGTACGAGATCAAGGGTTATCACATAGTCCCATGATGACTTGACCGACCGGGTTGCCCCGAGTCTCCAAGGTCATAGTTCTGTGCAATCGATTGGTTGGACATGCAAGTGAAATGCAATAGGCACACAAAGATTAATTAATTTGATTAAGAGGATGTTTTCAAGTCTAATCCTTGAGTGAACCCAAAATCATAAATTCCTGGTCTGCGAAACCAGAGATTCTGGGTTCGATCCCCAGCAAAGTCGCCAGATTGTGGATATTGCAATTTTCTTTCTTTTACCCATAGCTTTTCTTTTAAACTCTTTTCTAAATTTCAAATTCGAAACAAGTGAGTCGCCACTTAATTTTTCAAAGGAAAACTAAGAAACCATTTCAAAAGGAAACTGATCTTTTGCGAAATCAAAGATTAACTAGGTCCGGGGATTAAGGAATGAGAGAGGAAGGAGCCCGTCGGACTAAAACACCCTCTCTCATCCTATCTTGTGATAGGCCTCTACTCAACATCCTTTTAATTCAATTACTAATCTAAGCATGCCCTCAACTAATACATAGATATACGTATACATTACACAAACATGTCAAAATGGTGTAAAATTACCAATTTACAAAATATCGTTCAAAAGCCACGTATTTCAAGTAGCAAGCAATATGACATGCAAATAGGGAACTAGAGAACTTACCCGAGATCCGGCCGCGAATATTAAACGTGCAAATGCATGCAAATAGATAAAACCTAGGAATAGAGTCTCTAATCCATATATACAAGTAAAGCAAGTCCTAATTCTAAGGTGTTGCACTTGAAGTCAAAAATCAATTAAAATCAAAGAATGCAATAAACTAGAGAAGGGTTGAGAAACCATACCTCAATAGCGCTACAAAATAAAGGTTAGTGCACAGAATATACAAGATATAAAGTTGGATCTTAAATAACAATCCTAGACTTCTAGCTTAAATCTATCAAGTGTAATTAAATCTAAAGCGAACAAGTCCTAACATCAAGCCACATGGATGAATGAACAAGAGTAAATTATGAAATATTCATTGATTTGGATCACTTAAACTCTGAATTCAAAATTAATTGATCATTATTAAAACATGGTTTGAGCTCTAGGTCATAGAAAAGTCATTTGGACCATTATTTACAAAGTTGATCAAATATGTCATAAAATTTTGAAAATTACAGAGAGCCGACCAGAAAGTAAAAGGCATAAAAAGTGTGGTTCCTGTGGTTTGATCTTGGTGAATTTTGGACACAAGATGCCTCTGTGTGTCTAAGTTTTAACCCAAAAAAAAAAAATCAAAGTTTCAACGGTTAGATCTCCGGGAATTGGACAAAAACCAAACATCACTCAGGATTCTACAACCTTCTGTCAGAAGTTCTTGCACGATTTTCTAAAAATAGTAAAAAAAAATCAGAAATGCTTTGTTCTTTTTAGGGTAGCTTCCTAACACATTAACCTACTTAGAAAAAAATATTTTGGGTCACAAATGCTTGATTAAGGTTGTGATTTACTTATTTCAAAAGAGTATTACTGTTTTGAAACTGTGGACAGATTTTGGTTGTTCCACAAAATCCTTGATCAAACCACCCAAAGCATGAAACTAACTTAAGACAAAAATTACAGTGGTAGAACTTTGAGTTATAAACACTTTCCTGTTGATTTCATTCCATTTCAACAGTTAGATGTTCGGCTAAAAATCTATGATCGAAAACATATTGTGAACTCACTGCTCATTGGGTTAATTCACTTCATTCTTGTCAACTTAGACAAATAAGCCATGGAATTGGGCTTGTCTAAAGTTAATTCTCCTACCATTTGGTGGTCATTGGAGACTAAATATATTCATATTCGTAAGCTTCAAAGAAGTATGGAAGAACTTCATGAAACTTTAATCATAACAAACCTCGAACCATGAAGATAGGTTTAAGTCCATTATGCTAAAAGTCCTAGTATCAACCTTAGTCTCCTTATGAATCACAAGATTACAAGGAGATTAAGGGATTTCAAACCAAGAGATTCAAGTAAGACATTGAAAGTCTTATGAATCCAAGGGATGAACACAAAAATATATAATAAAAAAAAGAAAGCTAAAAAAACTCAATGCATATTATAATTAAATTTGGACAAAGGCTAATTATGCTAGAGTTTACCTCCAAAGTATCCTCAACTTGGTGATTTTTGAGGACTTACAAAGACTAATCAAGCTCTTCTACACTAATTCCACAACTCTTTCTTTAAACTATTCTAAACTCACTCCTAATTATCAAGATTAAGGCAAGAAGAACACTTATATAACCTCTGGATTCAAAGAAAATCTCCCCTTGCAAGTGAATATTCATTCTCTATTTATAGACAATTTTAAAGAGGTATTTCAGTCATTTCAGGGCAGAAAACCCTAATTTAGCCATCCTTTTTATAGTACAAAACGTGCTGTATACCAACTGTCTGTTGCAAAAATGCGGCACTCACCGGAGATGGAAGTGGCACTCAATAAATGCCGCATCGGCATTTAGTGAATGCCGGCGTAGCGTTCACTAACTGCCGGAACCGCATTCACTGAATGTCGCAGACAACTCCAGAGACTGCCGTTTTTTTAGTAAAATTCATTATTTTTGCAGCACTTGATGAAATTTGCGGCAATCACCGAATGCCGTCCGGCAGTCCAGAGACTGCCGCAACGGCAGCCCGTGACTGCCGTGGAAAAGCTTGAGTGCTGTTCTGCTTATTCTTTTCCTTTTCCTTCTTTTTTTTTTGTTTTTTATTGTTTTGGGTTGGGGAGTCTTTCGAAGAGCTTGAATCATCTTTGGAAGTCCTAGATAAGTTCGGACATTGTCATCATCGGATATGGAGGTAATACTCTCCTTAATTCGATGTTTGGTCAAAATCGGGGTGTCTGAACCTGGTCAAACTTAGGTTAAACCGGTCAAAGGGGACTTTTTGAGAACTTTCGGAGGTCTCTGGGAGCTGATGATTTCATTTGATTTTACTTCAAAACTCATTTTTAATACTCCCTCCGTCCCATTTTATGTGTCCATCTTTCCTTTTTGGGATGTCCCAAAATTGCTGTCCACTTTCCTAAATTAGTATGCTAATTATACTTAGTTTCCCAAACTACCCTTCCTTGCAATCAATACCAAAACAAAATAAAAAAAAAGAAAGTGCAATGATTATGGGCAATTGTGGAAAGTAGGTGTAGATTTTTTTTGTCCCCTTAAATAGTTGGATTCCCCAAAATGGACACATAAAATGAGACGGAGGGAGTATTTTTTATGACGTAGCATGTTTCCAGAACTTTCGGTCCAAATCTGGGAGTTTTTCGGCTTTCAGAGGTATTTTGGTCATTCTGAGCATTTTGAGAGATAGAACTAACTTCCAGGAGTCCTTTTTGAGTTTTTTTCAATCATTGTTAACCACCAAGCTATGAGTCTCCTAAGTCTGATAGTCGAAAAAATGGGGTGTCTACAGTTTGCCCCTCTTTGGCATGAACTTGCGAGGCAACGCATGTCGCAAGCGAGTGCCAAAGCTTTGAACAGACAGTTCTTTTTGGAGGCTATAGATTTAGGATAAAAGTATTGCAAAAGATGCAAGGATGATGCTGAGGCTAGTGCTGGTCGTGCTCTTAGTGAGCTGCCTACGTATCCCAAGAGGAATCAGACCAAGTCGTAGCTCGAGGCACAAAGAAACAAACACATGCAAAACAAGACAGGCAGATGCTATGCTATGAGGATGATATGCAATGCATGGATGTGATATGAACTATGTACTGAGTCTTGTTGTGATTCTATTATGACTATGGTCTATTTGACAACTTTAAAGGGTTTTATGCATGCTCTTTATGGTGCCGATGATCCTAGCATGAACTAGTGTTGTGGGGTATGCCACTCTGAGTGGGCTTGTGTTGTTCTAGTGCTTCTGACTACGATGCAGTGGCTGACCACGGTCTGAAAAGACTCTGGATTTTGGGGTAAACTTCTCAAATTATGGGGAGTGTGCTTTGCGAGCAAAAAGAATCAGATATGGGGTCCTTGAGGACAACAATTAAAGATAACCGACGGACACAGAAGTCCTGGATACCAAGCAATGGATGAGGTAGTTAAGATAGCCAACGGGAGAGGGATTTTGCAATAAGCGAGAAAGCTCACGATAGCTGAGGAAGCTTATGATTTTTTTCAAGGAAGCTCAAGATAATCGATAGATAGGTGAGGGGCTCACGATTTAGACAAAGGAGTGAGGAAGTTCACAATAAGTGAGAAAGCTCACAATTTTGGACAAAGGAGCGAGTAAGCTCACAATAAGTGAAGAAGCTCATAATTTGGACAAAGGAGTGAGGAAGCTCACAATAAGTGAGAAAGCTCATGATTTTGGAAAAAGGAATGAGAAAGCTCACGATAAGTGAGAAAGCTCACGATAAGTGAGAAAGCTCACGATTTTGGACAAAGGAGTGAGTAAGCGCACGATAAGTGAAAAAGCTCACGATAATCGATGGGTAAGTGAGAGGGCTCACAATTTTGGATAAAGGAGTGAGAAGGCTCACGATAAGTGAGAAAGCTCATAATTTTGGATAAAGGAGTGAGGAAGCTCATGGTAAGTGAGAAAACTTACGATTTTGGACAAAGGAGTAAGAAAGCTCACGATAAGTGAAGAAGCTCACGATTTCGGACAAATGAATGACGAAGCTCATGATTTTGGACAAAGGAGCGAGGAAGCTCACGATAAGTGAGAAAGCTCACAATGATCAATGGGTAGATGAGGGGGCTCACAATTTTGGACAAAGGAGTGTGGAAGCTCACGATAAGTGATAAAGCTCACGATTTTGGACAAAGGAGTGAGGAAGCTCACGATAAGTAAGAAAGCTCACGATTTTGAACAAAGGAGTGAGAAAGCTTACAATTTTGGACAAAGGAGTGAGGAAGCTCATGATAAGCGTGGAAGCTCACGATTTCGGACAAAGGAGTGAGGAAGCTCATGATAAGTGAGAAAGCTCACAATTTTGGACAAAGGAATGAGAAAGGTCACGATAAGCGAGGAAGCTCACTATTTTGGACAAAGGAGAGAGAAAGCTCACGATAAGTGAGGAGGCTCATAATAACCAACGGACACGGAGCCTTGGATTGTGAATAGACAATGCTTGTTCTAGGAATCGGGGTCTTTTGACTGTTGGCGGGTTCTTCAATCGTTGGCTGATTCTTATGATGACCAATCCAGAAATATGGTTCAGGCTTCTGCTAGGGATAGTAGGGGATTCTTCGGGAACTTTTCTTAACTTCTGACCTAGAAATAGGACCCATCTCTGAATCCCTCACGGTTGATCAAATTCTGCTCACCTAGAACCAGGACCCATCTCTGAATCTCTCACGGTTGATCAAATCTTGCAATGGTCGGCTGAAAAGCCTATTCAGACCTCCAAGATGATTGAGGGACATGGAAGCACTAATGATGGACATGGAATCCCAAAGTTGATTGACAGATGTGGAAGTCCCAGATATCAAAGAGTAGATAGGGTAGCCCGAGATAACTGATGAATGCAAAAGTCCTACCTTAATCTAGAGGGCCTATAATGAAAGATTTGCCTCAATTTAGAGGGCTGACAGTGAAAGATTTGCCTCAATTTAGAGGGCTGACAATCTAGAGGGCTGACTACAACAAATTTGCCTCGAGCTAGAGGGCTGACAATGAAGGATTTGCTTTAATCTAGAGGGCCGATGACAACAGATTTGCCTTAATCTAGAGGGCTAACCACGAAGGATTTGCCTCATCTAGAGGGTTGACGACAATAAATTTGCCTCAATCTAGAGGGTTGCCGATGAAGGATTTACCTCAATCTATAGGGCTGGCGACAACATATTTGCCTTAATCGAAAGGGCTGATAATGAAGAATTTGCCTCAATCTAGAGGGCTGACGACAACAGATTTGCCTTAATCAAGAAGGGACGATGAACAAGATATATTTTGAATGAGAGTGACTATAAACTAATGATGATTAACGAACTGACGATGTATGAATCGAGATGTCGAGTTGACAATGAACTACTGTGACTGTCATGGATTGAACCGACGATGTACTAATCGAGACGACGAGTAGATAATGAACTATTGTGACTATCATGGATTGAACCGACGATGTACCAATCGAGATGACGAGTTGATAGTGAACTACTATGACTATCATAGATTGAACCGATGATGTACTAATCGAGATAACGAGTCAACAGTGAACTACCGTGACTGTTATGGATTGAACCGATGATATACGAATCGAGATGATGAGTCGATAGTGAACTATTGTGACTATCATGGATTGGACCAATGGTTGGACTAACCATGATAAAAAAAACTAACGATGTATGAATCGAGATGATGAGTCGACAGTGAACCACTTTGAATATCATGGATTGGATCAACAGTTGGATTAATCATGATCAGAAGAAGACGATGTACGAATCGAGATGATGAGTCGACAGTGAACTACAGTGACTGTCATGGATTAAACTGATGATGTACTAATCGATAAGCCTGTTGGGGATAAAATTGAATCTATTGGGGATGAAGTAACTTTACTGGGGAGGAATGGATAAGATATACTCAGCTAGGGAAGAAGGCAATACATCCGCTGATGGGAGCAAAGGTATGATTCAATTCATAGATGATTTGTGGTGGCTATGGATTTGACATTGATGGAGGATGATGATCAACAACCACTCACGGACTTATGCTGCATGAACGAAGAAAGATGATCAACAGCCACTCATGGACTTATGTTGTTAGGAGATGATGGTTGATTTTCGGTGGCTTGGGAAAGGGATGAGATTTACCCCAAGTTTGGACACTTCTCATGCTGACGCTTTGACTGGTGCAGTGATAGTGTTTGGTTCTCCTGCTTATATTGTCCTTGGAATGCTCTTAAAAATTTTATAAATGGTTAGAAAAATTCACTATTAGTCACTGTTGACTTACACATTTGAGACTACGACAGACTCAAAGACTGACAGGCATTGACGCACGTATGAGGGTGACACATTTGACACCAAATTGGAAGAAGCTCAACTTTGCCAAGATTTGATGTGCATTTGTCATAGGTGATACCATTTGACTCCTCATCTTAACATGGTAGCATTTTGTTGATAAATTTGATTTTTGAAAATTCCTCCCTATTGATCTAGTTGATTCTCTGCTTTCCCAGGATATGCTTTAAATTAGTGCCTTAGCTTATAGAATAAAAGATACTCCATTTCAAAAAATTTCAAAATAAATTGGTAACTTGAAAACTCACCCTTGGTATGAAGGGATCGTGTTAGGCAAACAGAGTTTGCCCCTAGTTTGAGGCGTAGGAAGTAGAATTCATAGGCAAACGAGGTAGGTGACCGAAGTTTGCCCCTAGTTTGGACGATGGTTCTTTGAAGGTTTTGGGCAAACGGGGTAGGTGACCAAAGTTCGCCCCTTATATGAAGGGTAGATAGTAAATTCAGGCAAATGAGGCGGGTAGCCGAAGTTTGCCCCTAGTGTGGAAAGTGATTTCTGGCTTAAGGCAAGGACCGTGACTTTAATCTCTCAAATGCTCATAACTTTTGCCTAGGCACTAGTGAGGTGACCTAGCGAGCTCTTTTCTCTCTTTTGTTATTGCTTACTTTGGATTTAGCTCTATGTTTTGCCTAGGCGTACTTTTAGATTTTCGACGTAGCAAGCCATCCTTATTTTCTTTTTGGAATGTCTACCTACGTACCCCCGAGTGGGGATCAGGTCCAACGTAGTTCGGGCCAAGGCTTTGAAAGAAGAGGGGATAATATTGGTGTCGACTGAACCGATGTGGTTGCCTACGTATCCCCGAGTGGGAATCAGGTCTAGCATAGTTCAAGGTGAGGCTTGAAGGAAAAGGGGTTGATGTTGGTGTCGACCGAACCGATGCGGTTGCCTACGTATCCCCGAGTAGGAATCAGGTCGAGCGTAGTTCAAGGCGAGGCTTGAAGGAAAAGAGCTTGATGATGGTGTCGGGCTATTTTTGTAAGTGGAGCGACCGAACCGATGTGGTTGCCTACGTATCCCCGAATGGGAATCAGGCCGAGTGTAGTTCAAGGCGAGATTTTAAGGAAAAGAGGTTGATGATGGTGTCGGGCTGTTTTTGTGGATAGAGTGACCGAACCGATGTGGTTGCCTACGTATCCCCGAGTGGGAATCAGGTCAAGCGTAGTTTAAGGCGAAGTCTTGAAAGAAATTGGTTGAGTTTTCAAACTATTCGTCAAAGATATTCAAACTTAGGTCACTTGTGGTAGCCTTGAATAAGAAGATTCAGTTTCGGTCTCCCTTTCTTTTCTTTTCTTTTTTTTGAGGATTGATCCTTTTTTACTTTTGTTTGGCCAGTCAATTTTGCTTTTCATGTAGTTGATTCATGTGAGATCTTTCATTCGCAATCTCAAAATTACATAATGTGCATGTCAGTTCTCAGAATTTGTTTGTGGTCGTTCAGAGCTTTTTGAAATATGATCTAGACACATTCTCATGATGTATCTTGAAGTGTATAATTCTCTGTATCACCAAAATTTCTTTCTTTCATTTTCTCCATTATTTTGACTGACTAGGGTCAAATTATGGAAATTAACACCTTTTTAGCTCTAACTTTTGCCTAGGTGCCCTTTCGAATTTTCAACCAAGCGAGCTTTTCTTTTCTTTTCTTTTCTTTTCTTTTTCTCTTTTTTTTTTCTTTTTTTTTCCTTATCTTTTTTTGAAAAGGGAGAAGAAACTCATTGGAAGTGTTTGGCTACCATCAAGAATTAAGTCTACACTGCTTTCAATTAGACAGATTGTATGGCTCCCCATTGGATTGGGCTCAAGGCTTTGAAATGATGGAAAAAGGATGTTGGGCAAGCCCAAAGTCAGTTTCAAGTATGTCTTTTTGAGATTTGAGCAAAAGCATTTTTAAATTCTAAAAGTAAGACTATTCAATTCTTTGCTTTCCATCGGCGTCAGCGTGAAATCGACTTTGACCTTTTCAGGATTCTTTTTTTTTGTTTGATGCAAAAATTTATTAGGAGAGTAAAATCTATGGTAATTTGAAAAGTGACATTTCAATTTGATGATTCATGCATTGATGACTAGACACATCAGATTAGGCAAAATGAGATTTCATTCCATTAGCAAGAGAGAGGGATTACATTACTTGACACAAACCCATAACAAGTCGATGACAGACAAACTTGTCCACAAGACTAAACTTGAAATAGATTCAAAACATAGGACAGACTCGACTAGACTCAGCTTGGTCTCAAATGGAGTGTCACGGTGACTCGCTTATTCTCTTTTTTTTTTTTTTGAAAGAGCATCCTCATTTGTTTTGCTAGCAAAAGTCTCAAACACCATCGCTTCACCGGTACAGGATCAACATTCATGGGTATCAGCAAAAGGGATCATTTGAACAGATAAGCCAGGGGCCTTAGGTTTGATGAAGCTGTCATTTTCGTTAACATAGGGTTGGATGGGCGATGGCTGGATGATTTTCTGATCGATGAGGTCTTGGATATCATGGCAAAGGTGCAAGCAGCTGTCGGTGTTGTGGCCTGGACCTTGGTGGTAGGCACAGCATTTGGACAGGTTATAGTTAGGCGAAGGGATATCAGCACGAGGCTGAAGGGATTGGAGGTGCCCCTTTTCGATAAGGTTATCAAGGATTATGGACAACGACATACCCAAGTTGGCGAAGGTTTTTGGGTTGCAGGCTTTGTTACACTTTGAGTTCGAGTGGGTCCTCGGAGTTGCTCTTGTGTTTGGATATGAACTAGGATTACCCAGGCAAGGGTGTGGGCTTGGATATAAGTAGAGATTTGGATGTGGAAACGGGCTCGGATAGATGGCGTTGGGCGACCCATACTTCCCTTTATTGATGCTCTACACCATCTTCTCAAATCGGCTTATCCTTAAACTTAGTTGTTCAATAGTGGTTTGCAGTTTGTTCACTTTCCCTTCCAAAGCTTGGTAGGCCATTAGTGGGTTTATGATAGCCTGGGCTAGCCCGTGATCACAACAATGAATTCAGGGAGGTGCAGAAGTGTCCCTACCGAGGGCTATGTTTTCTGCAAATAAAAGTAAAAGCCCAAATTAGCAGATGCGCGAAGTACTTCTTATGGGTTCCTAGTGGGGAGAGATGATCGGAATTTTGAAGAATTTAATAATGTAAACCAAGGACGGTTGCAGTAAGTATATGACTTCTGTACAATGATTGAGATGGGTAAGGATGATGATATGTATGCATTTGATGTGTAGAGACTAACACATGTGAGACTGACAAGATGTGCGTGCAAGCGAACTGATATGAATTGTGTATGCACATGAGACAAGCATGCGAATGCAGGCCCTAATCTATATCATGCCCCTACTTCTAACATATAGCAGTTAAACAAGTAAGTTCCTAACCATACAGAGTATGCTAACTTTTCTTTCCAGGATAACATCGTCATGGGGAGGGTGAGGAAGACAGGTTTGCTCTTTGAGGAATGAGGATCTGGAAAAAAATTTCAAGTAGAGATTTTTGGGAAAACTAGGTGAATTTTGGCATGGTTTCTAGGAAACGGGGATTTCTGGAAAATCTAGGTGATTTGGAAAAAAGTTTTTGAAAGAAACAGGTATTTCTGGGTGAGTTGGACAGAGTTTCTGGGAGCAACTGGAAAATCAGAGTTTCTAGGAGAAACAAGGTAAATTGGGAAAGGTTTTTAGGAACAGTAGGGATTCCAAAATTTCTGGGATAAATAAGGATTTCTGGGAAATCTAGGCGGATTGGATAGAGCTTCTGGGAGAAATTGGTACATCTAGGCATTTCTGGAAAGTTTGGATGGAGTTGCTGTGATTTTCGGGAAATCTGGGTGATTTGGACAGAGTGGGTGAGCTGGACAGAGTTTTTGAGAGAAACAAGTATATTGGGATTTCTGGGAGAAACTGATATTTTTGGGTAATCTAGGGGATTTAAACAGAGTTTCTGGGAGAAACTGGTATATCTGGGAGATTTGGACAGAACTTCTGGGAAAACAGGTATATTTGGAAAATTTGGGAGATGTAGATAGAGTTTTTGGGAGAAACTGGTATATCAGGGAAATTTAGAATATTTGGATAGAGTTTCAGGGATAAATAGGGATTTCTGGGAAATCTAGGTGATTTGGACAGAGTTTCTGGAAGAAATGGGCATTTCCAGGTGAATTGGACAGAGTTTCTGGGAGAGATTGGGAAATCAGAGTTTCTGGGAGAAACTAGTATATATGGGAGATTTAGACAGAGTTTCTGGGAGAAACTGGTAAATATGGAAAGAGAGAGTGATGACGGTGATCATACTGCTTAGCAAGTTTTCATACTCTTATGTCTTAGGACCAACAAACAAGGTTTACGGTGTATATCCTTGTGATCATAGAGCAGACATCCTTAGCATGGTGCCTAGGCAGGTCAACTTAATATAATCACATACATGTGATTGCCTCTAGAATCATAAGAAAGAGGTTCTGCCTTATGCCACATAAGCATCTACACCGTGCAGGTAATCCTGTCAGGGCATACAGTAGTTATGTCACATTGTCCAATCTGAAAAGATAAATGAATAGTCCTATGAGAGGTTCTACAGGAATCTATATACAAAGGCTGGGTTTAGTCAAAGAGGGTCCATTGACGAGAGTTCCAATATACCGTCACAGAGACAGTACAGAAGTGTTTACTCTTTTTGATATACCTTGGAAGGTACAGTATCAACGGTGACTTGTGCCCAAGCACAGCAAAACCTGAACAATGTCAGCGCCGCGTTTCAGACACAGTCGGAGGGCGAAATGCAGGAGTGCAATTCGGAGAACCAGACACATTAAAAAGATTATTTTAAGGATGCTTTTTATGAGTCAAACCTCTATATTATTTTGTTTTGAAAATAAAAATCCCCAGTGGAGTCGCTAGATTGTGGACACGCGGCCTCCGTGAGCCCACTCCCGTTTCTTGTTTACGGGATTCGGAATTGATTTTCCTTTGGTTTTGAAATCAAAGTTAATTGGAAGAAAGAAAGAAAAGGTAGGTCTGTTGAAAACAGATACAGAGTCGCCAATTGACCTTTAGGGAACCAAGAAACCTAATTTTGACTCACCCAAATGGATAAAGGGTACCGGCCCTTCATAACCAAAGAACTTGGCCTGGGGTTTTTGTATGAGAGAGGAAGGGGCCATTGTCGCAACTAAAACACCCTCAACTCGCCCCATCTTTCGAAGGGCCTCAATTAGCATCCAAATAATCATCTTATACTAAGGCTCGACAATTAATACTATGATAGTATATTACATCTCATAAGAATATTGAAATGGAAGATCGAAAGATAAGATATCATTCATAAGATCTAAGCCAAATACCACACAATGTAAAGGTGAAAGATCACACAAATAAACTTAGGAAAAAAAACGTCTAATCACATATCGAGTAATCAAGTTTTCCTTATCTAAGGGGACATGGATTGTTCTTGAAACAGACAATCAAAGAAATAAAAAAATGCTTAGCAAGCTAGTATGATGCATGTTAATCTTTGAGAAAAGAAGATCTCTCAATCCCCGGGACGGATGAAAAAGGAAGATTAGATCGAGGGGGAGCATGAACGTATGATCAAGTTCATTCCTTATAATCTCCTTAGATTAGGAGTCACACAATTTCCAAACTTCGTATGGATGCAATGTATGATCCTAGAATGTGCAAAGGGTGTAGTGTGTTTGTGCACATGGACTTTCTAAAGTGACTTAGAAGTATAAAATATGCATGAATTCATGAAGGAAATCATCATGGAATATGTACAAATGTAGTATGGACTACTTCCTAAGATATGAACTAATTTGGAGTGCATATAAGCATCAAATCAAAGGATGGAAGTAAAAGTATACTTGTTGTGAATAGTGGACAGAACTGTGAGTTGATCTTGTGAAATTGGAAAAGTGAGGTTAGACATGTTTTTAATGCATGTTTTTTATGGAGATCATCCTTATTGTGTCTAAAACCCATATTAAAAAGCCAAACTACAATAACTATTACAGATTGAAAGAAATTATATAAACAATAGAGGTTACTCAGAAACAGGGTTCGTATTATCGATTGATATGTTAAAAAATCTTAGAAAATGAAAACAAAATATTTGAAGGCCCATTTATACAGAAAGTTTCCTAAGAAACTGAAGTTCAAAGGAAAAAAGAGTTGGGACCACTTCCTTTAGAAAAGTGTTCTGAAAAACAAGTTGAAAGTCAACCTAGCTGCTGTGACAGCAAAAGCAGAATGTTTGGAAGGAATGTTTGGGTCCAAATGGACCTCTTTCAAGTGTCCCCAAGTCAAACCAAAAATCATGGGTGTTCTCCAACAAGTTAGGAAGACTTTCCAAGTGGTCTCTTATTCATGTATTGAGTATTAAACTCATAATAATTCTTTGAAGTTAAGTAGCTCACTGTTTTGTAGATTTTTTAGAAAACAAAGTTTATTCCTAGGAATCCAAATATTGGGGGTTTTAGAAGGGCTTTGAAATAGGGGCTTTGAAAGTATATTTTCAACACTTAAAGAAGATTAAAACCACTTGTAATATCAACCTCTAATTCATGTAGAGAACCTCCAAGATTATCGAAAAGGTTTGTTTTATTTTAGAAATAACCTCAAGAATACATAGGAATACATTGGGGGTTATAATCATCATCTATCAAACATGTTTTTGAGGTCATGAGCTACTATCCATTAGCATTCACTCACCTAAAATTTCATGTCATCATCTAGATGATGATGAACTACTAAGTAAATAAAGAAAAATCAATAAGAAATGAGGTAAGGAGAGATAAACATTTATATAAACAAGCAAATAATAACAATCAATAGATGATAATCAATGTGATTTTGAACTTGTAGCTTAATGTTTCACTCGTAGATATTGACATTTGGACATGAAAGTAGCTTCCTAACTCAAGATTGCTCAAGAATGGTGGTTGGGGAGGATTTGAATGTGAAGCATAAGAGAAGTGATGGAAGGAAACAAGATTAGAACTCACTTTATTTTTTTTTTTATAGAAAATCAGTGGGAGAAGCTCCCTTTCTCTCTTCTAAACCTATCTCTATCTCTCTTTCTCTCTACAACTTTTTTTCAAGCTTTGCACTTGCCCCCCCCCCCCCCCCAAAATGAAGAGCAAATGGGGGGTTAATATAGACCAATTTGGGGTGGTTTGGGATTTAGAAAGTGTTTCCATTGGTCCCAAACATCTGTGAACAAGAAACTACGTCGTTTTGACATTCAATTATTCAATTTAGACCCCAAAATAAATTACAAAAATGGATTCTGCGGGGGTTGAGTGCCGCCGCAGTACTGGCCATGTGCCGCCGCGCCAGTGGCCTAGTGCCGCCGCGGCACTGCTACTCAGACGCCCAGAAATTTATATTTAGGCCCCCAGAGGTTCCGGTATTCGCGAAAAGGCCCTATTTTGTCCAAAATTCACAGAAAATGCATGCGAACTCCAAATTGAGCTTGTGATATACCGTTGGAAAGGTAATGGAGTCTACTTTTTTATAAAAAAAATTAGTTTAGAGTCAGGCCACTTTGAAAAGTTTTGCGGTATTTGCGATAAAAGCCGATTTGATCGTCTTTTTCACCTTCGGAAATCTATAGTAAATTTGTTTTGAATTCAAAAATTATGTGCGATATACCATTGGAAAGCTATTGACCTCTAGTATCCATGAAAAATGTTTAAAAAATGACACAGCACATCGGTTTTAAAGTCAACTTTCAGGTCAAATCAGTCAAACCTAGGATCTCCAAGAAGTTCTGGGAACCTCTAGGAGCTCCCAGGAGCTGACGTTTTCGTCATATTTTCTTTTAAAACTCATTTTAGTACTTTTCATATGATCTAGAATGATCTCGTAACTTTTTGACGAATTTGGATGATTTCGGTCAAACCTGGTCAAACTTGGGTCAAACCGATCAACGGGGACTTTCCAAGAACTTCTGGGACTTCTGGGGGTCTCTGGGAGCTGGCGATTTCATCTGATTTTGCTTTAAAACTTATTTTTAGTATTTTTTATGACGTAGCATGTTTTTAGAACTTTCGGTCCAAATCTGAGAGTTTTTAGGCATTCAGGGGTATTTTGGTCATTCTGAGCAATTTGAGAGATAGAACTAACTTCCAGGAGTCCTTTTTGAGCTTTTTTCGATCATTGTAAACCACCAAGCTATAGGTCTCCTAAATCTGATAGCCGACAAAATGGGGTGTCTACAGATACTCAATCGAAAGATCATAATCCTTCATTAACTCTAACCATCTTCTCTGTCTCATATTCAAATCTCGTTGAGTGAAAATGTATTTCAAACCCTTGTGGTCCGTGAATATCTCACACATTTTCTCATACAAATAGTGTCCTCTCAATTAGCACGTTTAGTAAGTCATCTGGAAATACATCTGAATATTCTCGCACTATCAGAATATCCTTTACTTTCAATTCGGTCGCCGAAGTATCAAGTACTGAGCACAGGAATCCTTGACATCCCTTTTTCAACAACTTACCTGCTCGGATAGCTAAAATCAAGTACGGCGGAGGTATAACTCCACTTCCCTGAAAACAAAAGTCCCTATATACCGGTGATCAAAAATTAACTTCTTTTCGTTCACAGTCTATAGTAGCTTGTGACACGACTAAAAAGTTGTGCGCTCTTGTGCAACACCCAAGTGTAGGTGATCGTGCAAGTAATATAGTACTAGAAGTCTATGTCGATCCCACAGGGAAGGAATAGGAAGAATATATACTAAGCTACAATCTAACGAAAAGGAAAAGAAAATAAGAATGTTTGGGACTGGATGTTCTAACAAATCCTAATTAATTAAATTAAACTAAATAATAAACTAAAGCATAAAGAAACATAACTAATTAAACAGATAAACTAAAGGTGTTGAAACACGTGAATCCATATTGATCCTAACCATCTACCATGCATACTCATTAATGTTCTATGGAGTTCATTCCTTTTCAGCATTTCGTATTTTTCTAAAGATATAGAATCAATAGCCCTTTCATGACTGAGACTACATCATCACAGTTGATTTAAAATACTTGGAAGACGGTTTAAAACAATGGTTATTACTTGCACTCTTACTTGCACTCTAAATGGTGTTAGCATTCAAAGTGGTTTTCAAAAGTCATTGAAGAAAATAGCCTTAAGGCTTTAAGTTCTAAAAACTGTTGTGACAAACTGAGCTTATAGGGACAATTTGATGACGGATTTATAAAACAAAAAGTCATGGAATACTTAAAAGAATCATCTCAGGAATTAACATGTTCGATCGATCGAAGCGCTCTCGATCGATCGGACTGCCTCATCCTTCAATCGATCGAAATGCCTTCGATCGCTTGACTATGGCTCTGGTTCGATCGATCGAAATACCTTCGATCAAAATCGAGCCCAAGGTTTCTAAAGATTGCATGGCATAGGCTGGAAATCAATATTTCATCAGATATTCCCAACGTCTAAACTACGGAAACATAATTAAATTAATACGACAACAGTAAACTAAGACAATCATAATAACTATATCAATAAACAATCAAATACGATAAAGGAATAGAAAAGCCTGGAAATAATCTTAAATAAACTTGTAATAATCATGAAATCCACTTGAATCTTCAATATATTAATGAAAAAGAGGAAGAAAAAGATGAATCTAACCTAATCTACTCCTAATCTAACCCTAAAACTACCCTAAACTGCTGTTTTTTGCGTTCTGGAGCGTCCTCCCTTCGTCAGGCGTCAAAACGACTTATATATAGGGTTCCCACAGAGTTTACGCAACTTTGGATGAAAATAAAGTTCGATCGATCGAGCTTAGTTCGATGATCGAACTCCCAATCGATTGAACTCTGCTCAAGGGCTTGAACTCCTCTGATTTTGACAGCTCTGCGCACCTATGGGAGAATGGCCATAACTTTTCACTCGGACCTCAGATTGACCTCCCATTTGCGGCCAACCGACCGTAACTCAACGATCTACATTTTGTATTTCTAGGAAACTCTTCCAAATCTGAATCTTCATTGTCAAAAATAGCATTTTCTCAGCTGCTTCTGTTATTCTCTTCACCAGAATCACTTTTCTTTAGCTTCACTTCATTGATTTACATTCTAATACCTATAAAACAACGCATAAACATATGTTTTGGCATTAACACAATAAAAAGAACATTGTTATTAGAATGCACCTAAATGTAGGGACTTTGGGGATAAAAGTATGCATAAAGGACCATGTAATACGCTATGAATATGCACTTTTCACCACGAATCACACCCCCCAACTAGCTCGTTGTTAGTCCCTAGCAATGAAGCGAACTACAACAATGTTTATTTACACTAAGAATTGAAAACAAAAGAAAGTAAAAATCCTAAATCACTTTCGCAGGAATCGCGATTGCATTTAGCGTATGCAACAATCCTTTAAACTCATAGGTTCCCCTTAGTGGACGAGTGTTGTCTCGTGAGGGTTTGCAGTGAATCTACTCACAAAATTCATGTTTATGGTAATGGTTCTCATTTAAATGTTTTTAAGGAATTTTTTTCCTCTCATTTAGCAATGTGGTTAAACTCAACAATCTAATGAAACTCTCTAGTATGCCATAGCCATGCAACACACACATTATAGTTAATCTACAATCAAAGTTATTAGAATATTCCATACCTATCAATCTTCAAGTGTGTGTGTGAATGGACAACCAAAATACAAAATTTTGATTTCAAAGGTTCCATAACCTAAGACACTATCAAGACGTTCATTTTGACTTAACTCTCACCGGGATTACACTCTCAAGATGAAATCACTCTGAATTAGGTGTAATAATTATCACTCATGATATGGAAGCTACACAGAGTAAATATGAATGTAATCTAATGCTTCTCATATCTAAATAGAAAAACGGAAATTTTAGTGCACAAAGTCTCATGAAAGGATACTTTTCACTAGAAAAGCGAGATACTGTGGAGAACTCTCTCATTACATTAACTTCAAATCCAATTAACCTAAAATCATCAGGGCTTCGAAAAAGAGGTGTTAGGTGAAAGAAGAATGAGGTTCGTGATATTTAATTGGGTCCAAGGATGTGATTGGAATGTCTACTACAACTTTTCAAACTTCCCCACATGTCCAATCTCTCTCTTCTTTTCCCTTTTTTTTTCTTTTTTTTTTTCACTCTTCTTTTTATTATTATTATTTTTTTTCTTTTTCTTTGGTAACAACCATTGGCATATATTTTTTATTATTTTTTTCTTTTTTCATGCATATCTTTTTCTTTTTCTTTTTTTTTTCTTTGCCAATTTTCTCTTATTCATACATCCAAACTTCTTGTCAAGATAACACATCCCAATCACTCCTAAATAAAGAACTGAGGCTTGAACTCCTAATTTGGAGTTAGGTATAAACTTAAGGATTGTGAATACAAGGCGATTATAATAAGGCTCAAGAGGTGAAGTAAAGGAATATTATAGAGGTAGGCCAAAGCTGTATTATGCATGTAAGGTCAAAAAATGGCCTAAATCATCTTCTAAGTTAATAGGATAATTCATTTTAGTAAATTCAAGAGCTCTAAAGTTGGTAAATCCTGAACATTCTCTTCTAGAGATCAGTCAAAATAAAGAAGAAAAATGAGACATTCAACGAATTACAACGCTTTTCAAAAAGTAAGAGTAATTTATAAAACCCTCAAAAACAAAGAATGGCACAAAAGCTTACTTTGGTTATTAGTCTCTACTACAGTCTCTCAAGACACCTAAATTATGCTTACTATTCCATTTTAGCTAAGTACAAGGTTGTCACAACGTGCTCAAAGTTGTTTGAAGATTAAAAGCATAAAATATACTATAACTAAGATAATAAACAAACTATCATAGTGTATCACATACTAATAACATACGGAAAATAACACTACTGCATCATTACTAACTACATTAACTATGAGAGAAAGATAAGAACCATCTTATTATATTAAAAAAAAATCAAAAATTTTTAAAATTTTTGCAATTTTGATTTACTGAGTCATGTTGCTAAGCAGGTGTATTGACATTAAAGCATAAAAAGAAAGAAACGAGGCATGCAATGACTCGCTCCCCCCCAACTAAAACTAAATATTGTCCTCAATGTTCTAAACTAAGCACATGGACATGTAAAGTAAAGCGAGAGAAGGAAGGATGTTACCTCGAGGCATTAATATCCATAATTTTTTTTATTTTCTTTTCTTTCTTTGTTAAGTTACCTGCAAAATCATTAGTAGCCAGAAGGAAAAATAGAGAATATAATACTACTACTTAGTAAATAAATTTGGTTAAGCAAGATTTTTATCATAAATTAATAACCGAAATTTTTGAGGATCCTCCCAATGAAATAATTTAACAGTGAAAAGAATTTTGGGATCCTCATAAATATACAACTCCCCTCAACTAATGTCAGGCTCAAGGTCAGAGGAGATGATGCAAAACCTATGGCCTCTAAATTTGTTGGAGACAATTATAAGAGGTATACCACACTTTTTAGGAATTATACGCAAGAAACGATCTTTGGTGTTGGTATTTCCTATAATGGCCTCTATTTTAATACTAAAAACAGGGGGAGGCCGTGGTTCAATAAAAGGGGTAGGGTCTAAGTGATGTTCTAATTTAGCTTCATTACCCTCCTCTTGTATTAGAACAGAATCTATGGATATATGATCATAGGAATTTAATTTCTGTTTTATGTAACTTGTTTTGGACTGTACTTGGATAAACCTATCTATTTGAGCCTCAATGTCATTACTCAAGAAGGTTAAGCAGTCTAGAAGTTTACTAGCTTCTTGTTGAAGTATAAGATCATCTAATGTGGGCCCAAAAGTTTCTAAGTCCTCTCTCAAAGAATTTTGAAAAATAAAATTTTTTGAAGAACATGTTCTAGAATCCTTACCATCCTCTTCCACAACACATTCATTTTGTTTAATATTGGGGTACACATGACTTTCACACTCGGGATGAGAGCTTTGATTAATAGAGAGGATAGGTGATGGGCAACTTGGTGACACCACCTCTTCGGCCGAAATAGGTGAGGGTTCATGAATATCACATGAATCTAAATAGGATTTAGATTTTTCAATTATGTCCTCCTTAGGGTCACTATCAAATGTAGGGGTAGAGTCAACAAGGGACTCATCCTTTCCTAATTGCGTGCAGTCACCTAAACTCTCATTATCTGTAAAAACCTCATTCTCATCCATGTAACTCTCCTCACTATATATGTCATTTATTGAGGTGCTCTGGACAAAGGAATTGTGCAACTTTATCCAAGCAGTGAAGGAGTTGATGTCTGGGGTTGTATATTGAGGAGAAGATGGTTCTATAACTTCATGCTCAATGGTTTGGTTTTGGAGTTCTTGTTGGGTTATGACTTTCTCGAGTGAGTTGTTAACCTCATTCGATATAAACCGTCATTGTCCTCCAATTCCATCCCATTGTTAATGTCTTGAAATTTAGGTTGTAGTGTTGAAGGACTGGTATAGTCTTCTAAAGGTTGGCTAGCATATGCTTGTTGATATCTAGTTTCTAATTTATCAAGTGCACTATCTAGCCTTTTCATTTCACTAAGCAGCAATTTTAATATAGCATTATCCACAACTTGGTCAATGTCCTCATTATTACTATATGAATTTTTGCCCCATTGTTGTTGATAATAGTCCCCTTCCCATTGTGTTTGTGGACAAGACTCCCCAGAGGGAAAATCTTGGTGCATTTGGTAATCGTGGAAACTATTACTATATCCTACATTATTATTTTGGTTATATCCCCATTGCGGTAGATAGAACTCTACATGTGGAGGTTCTTGATACATTTGATAATATGGGGGACTACATCTATTGTTTTCCCATTGTGGTGCTTGGTAACACTCAGGTTGATAATGCACGTCATAAGTGGGGGCTTGCCAACTTGGGGAATAACTATTTAGATTTTCAAGTGTGTACCTATTATTGGTGTTTGTGTTTTTGTTGTATGGAGGGTAATATGGATAAGACATGTTTACCCAAAAAAATTTTAAACAACAGAATTTTTATTTTTATTTTTATTTTTATTTTTATCTTGTGAGAGAAAATTTTCAAAAGTTTTTATTTGTATTTTTTATTATTATTATTAATTTTTTTTTTTTATAAGAAAAAGAAAAAATGGAAATAACTTAGTAAAATCCTAATCTAGTTGCCTTCCCCGGCAACGGCGCCAAAAACTTGACACGACTAAAAAGTTGTGCGCTCTTGTGCAACACTCAAGTGTAGGTGCTCGTGCAAGTAATATAGTACTAGAAGTCCAGGTCGATCCCACAGGGAATGAATAGGAAGAATATATACTAAGTTACAACTTAACGAAAAGGAAAAGAAAATAAGAATGTTTGGGAGTGGATGTTCTAACGAATCCTAATTAATTAAATTAAACTAAATAATAAACTAAAGCATAAAGAAATATAACTAATTAAACAGATAAACTAAAGGTGTTGGAAACACGTGAATCCATATTGATCCTAACCATCTACCATGCATACTCATTAATGTTCTATGGAGTTCATTCCTTTTCAGCATTCCATATTTTTCTAAAGATATAGAATCAATAGCCCTTTCATGACCGGGACTACATCATCACAGTTGATTTAAAATACTTGGAAGACGGTTTAAAACAATGGTTATTACGTGCACTCTTAATAGTGTTAGCATTCAAAGTGGTTTTCAAAAGTCATTGAAGAAGATAGCCTTAAGGCTTTAAGTTCTAAAAACTGTTGTGACAAACTGAGCTTATAGGGACAATTTGATGACGGATTTATAAAACAAAAAGTCATGGAATACTTAAAAGAATCATCTCAGGAATTAACATGTTCGATCGATCGAAGCACTCTCGATCGATCGGACTGCCTCATCCTTCAATCGATCGAAATGCCTTCGATCACTTGACTATGGCTCTGGTTCGATCGATCGAAATACCTTCGATCGATCGAAATACTTTCGATCGATCGAGCCCAAGGTTTCTAAAGATTGCATGGCAGAGGCTGGAAATCAATATTTCATCAGATATTCCCAACGTCTAAACTACGGAAACATAATTAAATTAATACAGCAACAGTAAACTAAGACAATCATAATAACTATATCAATAAACAATAAAATACGATAAAGGAATATAAAAACCTGGAAATAATCTTAAATAAACTTGTAATAATCATGAAATCCACTTGAATCTTCAATAATCTTCAATATATTAATGAAAAAGAGGAAGAAAAAGATGAATCTAACCTAATCTAATCCTAAAACTACCCTAAACTGCTATTTTCTGCGTTCTGGAGCGTCCTCCCTTCATCAGGCGTCAAAACGACTTATATATAGGGTTCCCGCAGAGTTTACGCAACTTTGGATGAAAATAAAGTTCGATCGATCGAGCTTAGTTCGATCGATCGAACTCTCAATCGATTGAACTCTGCTCAAGGGCTTGAACTCCTCTGATTTTGACAACTCTGCGCATCTATGGGAGAATGGCCATAACTTTTCACTCGGACCTTGGATTGACCTCCCATTTGCGGTCACGCGACCGTAACTCAACGATCTACATTTTGTATTTCTAGGAAAATCTTCCAAATCTGAAGTCTTCATTGTCAAAAATGGCATTTTCTCAGCTGCTTCTGTTATTATCTTCACCAGAATCACTTTTCTTTAGCTTCACTTCATTGATTTATATTCTAATACCTATAAAAACAACGCATAAACATATGTTTTAGTATTAACACAATAAAAAGAACATTGTTATTAGAATCCACCTAAATGTAGGGACTTTGGGAATAAAAGTATGCATAAAGGACCATGTAATACGCTATGAATATGCACTTTTCACCACGAATCAGCTTGGTTAAGGGTTAACCAATCCATTCTCAATATCACATCAAAGTGGTTTACAACAATCGGTATAAGGTCTACTATTATCAACTTCTCACCTATCTTGATCGCACAGCCTTTATATATTATAGACGTTACTACTGGTTTAATAAGCAGCACGGCAATGGATAGTTCATACCCTAGCGGTGCGGACTTAACATTCAAATGTTCAACAAAATCATGCGATACAAATGAATTAGTAGATCCCGAATCAACGAGTTTGCGTGCTAAGTACGAATATACGAGCACCATACCTGAGACCACTGTATCAGTAGTAGCCACGTCTCCAAGGTTCATCTGAAAAGATCTCCCCTCACGTTGTTCTATCTCTGGTCTCCTCTCAATTGACTGCTGAGGCTTAGCACCACTGGAAACCATAGAACTCGCTCCATATTGGGATTGCTTCCTCAGACAATCCTTTGCTCGATGTCCCAAAGTACCACAATCAAAACACTTGAGTTGCGGATAGGATGCAGAACTTGCACTGTTTTTCCCTCTAGTCTTACCCTGGGAATTAGTCAGAAAACATCGGTCGATGTGTGGTCGATTGCAAAGCGAACACATTGGTATGCTACTGGGTGTTCTTTGAGAGTCACTCCAACTAGAACCAAAACCTCGTGAAAACGACCTCTTAAAAGATCCACCCTATTCTCGGTCACAACCCTCATAACCTCGCTTGCCTTGTTGATTTTGCCTTGATCTTTCCCATCCACTTTCCACCACCAGTGATGTTTGTTGCACTGCACCAACAGTTGAGTGTTTATACGGTTCCACTCTTCGATAAATGTTATCCCTCAACCCTTCTTCAAATTTCCTTGCTCTATCCTCCTCCTCCGGCACGGAACCCTCACTAAATCTCAATAATGCGTTGTACTTGGAAGTATACTCGATTACGGTCATGTCTCCCTGCTTAAGGTTATCAAACTCCCTCTTCTTCGCGTTGTGGGCAGCCCGCGGAAAGAATCGACGATTGAACTCTGCCTTGAATCCCTCCCAAGTTATCTGTGCCCCTTGGTCCAACACATTGACCTACCAACTCTGGGCTTCACCTTTCAACACATCACTTGCATTTTCTATCATTAGCGTATCGGACATTGGAATAGTCTTGAATATCCTCTCCATATTCATAACCCAATGCTCTGCCAGTGTCATGTCAAAAGTCCCATAAAATTCTGTCGGTTTCTTTTGAGTTAATTGTTCTGACACAAATCTCATACCTCTACTCTCGAGTGCATGTACTACAACTATTGGTACTACTTCAATTGGAGGCGTTGGAGGTAATCGCTCTGCTATGCTCCGTATCATGTCCCCCATATTTTCCATCAATTCTGCCATTTCATTCATACGACGGGTATGCGATGATAATTCTCGATCACCCATGGTTGTAACTCATGTAATTCTCAATGCATAAACAATATGCATGTACAATAATATCGATAACATGTGTGTACCACAACATACATATGCATCAAACATCTCTACTATGTATGGATGCACTCTAGAACATGTGGCAATTCACTCAACACTCTACTTGTCGTCGAGCGTTCCCAAATGTTTGTTACCTATTGCTCCGATACCAATGAATGTCACGACCCATCCCGCTATATGCGAAAATAGGACACGTGGCATGCCACCAAGGCTCATCTAATTCCTTTAAAGTGAAATAGTAGCGAAATATATAAGTAAAATTCTTTAAAAAAATTAGAGTTATAAAAAGCTTTTGCCCAATTGAAATTGTTTAAAAAAGAATCCAGTTGAGAAACAGAGATCCAGTCGACTGTGACTGGGGTCCAGTCGACTGGGGCCTCAAATTTTCAGTTGACTGGTGCCTGTCCAGTCGATTGGGCACTATGCATGTAGAATGTGGTGTTTTCGTGCAGGAAACAGTCGATTGAAAACCCATCCAGTCGACTGAAGCCCTTGAAAACTGAAAAGAAAAACTGAATAACACAGAGGTCTAGTCGACTGGAATGCAGACCAGTGACTGATTCCTCTCAGCAAAGCCCAATTCTGTAGCTTCCCAAACCAAGGGTCTTCAACCAAATTCCTAACAACAACACGATTCAAAACATATAAACAAACGTATTTACTAAGGATTACAAGCACTAATCCAACCCGTAACAATTCAATTACAACATGTTATCAATCCAATTCTTATTACAAGTTTGGAACCAAACAAAAGTATATACAAAAGTGTTTTCCCGGCGTTCCTCGGCCTCACTCCTCACGCTTCTTCTTTCCTTACCTCTTATCACCTGCAATGGTTGGACCCTCCTCCATACCAGGTACCTTATCCTGGTTGGGCCTTTCTCCATACCAGACACCACCACAATCAAATTCATGAAATTCTCAAGGTTCGAGGAGCTTACAACCCCGGATTAAATTGCACCAAACTCCCCTTTGACCCAAGTAGACACATAGTATGCTCACATACACAGTTATCATGCTTTTAATGCAGTTTGACCTGCATAATTAACGAGCCTAATTAATACATGAATTTTGCCCGAATCCAAAATATCAAAGTCGAAAGTCAAAACATGAAATTTCCAAATATTTCATAGATCTAGAATTCATACCTCGTGCGATCTCTCCAAAACTTTGAAGGATAGACTAGAGGCCCGAATAATCGTCGGATCTCAGATTACACATAATTCCTACAAGTTTTACTGGGTGATATGTGCAGAAATACTCAGCTAAATTCGGACCGTTCGGGACGTTCCAACAGCTCAGGAGTACAATGCTGCTGCTCTCCACAAGGTGCAGCTTGGCAACCAAGCTACTCTGCGGTTTCCTAATCTGATCAGAAGACTATTGGGAAGAATGAGCCCTTTCCTAAACCACTTAGGAAACTCTCCTAAATTTATGTAAATCAGTTACAATCAGATTAGGCCTCCTAATCTGATTACTTACCATGTACAGAAGGACTCTTGCATGTATAAAAGAGCCCGCCTACCCTATTTAGAGGTGGTTGGATCCTTAGCCTAGAGAATAGTTGTTTGTACTCACTCATATGCATATACTCAGTCGGTTTTACTAGTAGTGCCGCCCAATTGTTCGCGCACCAGGCCCGCCGGTGATCTGCTACTATAGTGCACTGACGCCCCCGTGGACGTCGGTCACCTCGTTAACGGGATCGAACCACACCCATATCTCTCTTTGAATCTCTCTTACCAACTTTTAGCATCATCAGTTTGGCGCCGTCTATAAGAACGATAAGTTTTTCACCAAAAAATTTCTTGACTGATCAACATGCCACCAAAGACGGGTAAGAAAAATATTGCCCCAACCGGTCAAGAGAACTTACAGCTTGAGCAGCAGGTCGCCTCCATGACCTCTGAGCAACTGACGGCGGTGCTCGCGTAACTTCTGGAAGGCCAGTGGCAAACCCAGCAGCAAATCAAAGCGCTATTGGCCTTGCAGGAAATGCTCCCTCAATCCGAGAACCAGACCGGGAAGAGTGCATCAGACAGGGAGCCCGCAAGAGTCCAGAACCATATCCACTCTGTGCCGGTATCCCCGTCCGATTGGGAACACGCCTGGGATGGTGACCGTAGCAAAGCGCCTAGGTACACCAGGCGGTAAGCTCGGACCAATCCACGCCAGGTGGAATATGCTAGAGATATCATCAACAGGCGACGTGCCACCAGGAGGGAGGAATCAGAGCCAAAGCCCCGGAAATCAGCCAAAAACCCTCCGGCCCAGAGCCTGGGACATCTTAGGCATACGATCACCTAGAGCCAGAGCTGGGTTTTATCCCCGAGGACAAAGCACTTCGAGGAGGAAGCATCATCAGCAGACCCGACGTACCGTTCGGTTATGAAAAGGAGAACCGGGCGAGATGTAAAGGCCCAGATCGAGAACTTGCAATAGCAAATCGAAAAACTGAGCCGCAAGTAGCTCCATGATCATACCAATACAGAGACGAAGTCACCCTACACCGTTCGGGTCACCTCATTCCCCATCCCGCGAAAATTCAAACCGCCACATCTTAGCTCTTATGACGGTTTAGGGAGCCCTGTGGATCATGTTCACACTTATTGGGCTCAGATGGAGCTAGTCACCACGATGACAAATTATTGTGCTTGGCCCTTCCTAGTACCCTTAAAGGCCCAGCCGCGCAGTGGTTCCATGCTCTAAAACCCCAAACAGTTGATGACTTTAAGACATTGGGTAGGCTCTTCATCAGCCAATTTATGGGGATGCTCGATCGGTCACAACTGGACACCCAGCTGCTTATCATCAAGCAGCAAAAGGGAGAATCCCTGAGGGAGTATGTGGACCGTTTCAATCAGTAGAGGCTCCAGATCCACAACCTGAATGAAACGGTCGTAATCATGGCTTTCTGCTTGGGGGTTCAACACACCAAAGTTGCAACGTCGTTCCATCGTGACCGACCGGCAACCCTGGTGGAACTCTCAGAGAGAGTAGGGAACTACATCAATACGGAGGAGTTTCTGAAGTCCAAGCGCGCCAGCTTTACGGGAGAAGAGTCCCCGAAAGCTAAACAAAAATGGGAGGGCTCCGAGAAGGGTCCGGGAAAGAAGCCCAGACAAGATCAGCAGAGAGGTATTCGGGACCAGACCCCGATTACCTTCACACCACTTTCCCGGCCAATCCATGAAGTTATGGCTGCCGTAGAGATCCAGAGGCTACTCCAGGAGCCCGCCAAGTTGAAAAGCCCGCCCAGTAAGAGGAACCAGGACAAGTTCTGCCGCTTCTATAAAGACCATGGGCATGACACGGAAGATTGTTTTAAGCTTAAGATTGCCATTGAGAAGATGATCGAGCAGGGCCACCTAGCTGAATTCGTGGCAGCTAACAGACGACCCCGACAAAAAACCTGGGCTCCCGAGCAACCACAACCCCTTGGGCAGATCAATGTAATCTCCGAAGGCATTTCAGGTGGAGGGGATTCACGGTCGGCCAGGAAGAGGCATGCCCAGGCATCTCGATCGGATGTCTGGCATGTCCAATCCACCCGCTCTCCCCCAACCGACGTGTTGACGTTCTTATCCAAAGACATTCTAGACCTATACTACCCCCATGATGATCCGCTGGTGGTGACGCTCTCCATAGCAAACTACGTGGTTAAAAGGGTGTTGGTAGACACGGGCAGCTCCTCCGACATCATGTTTGTCTCAACATTCGATCAGCTCGGGATACCCAGGGATCAAATCTGACCAGTGGCCACTCCCCTGGTAGGGTTTAACGGATCCAGCACCCAACCGCTCGGTACCATCGAGCTCCCGGTCCTCATGGGAGCCTACCCTCAGCAGGCATCTGTGCTGGCAAGCTTTTTGGTCGTGGAAGCTCCCTCTACGTATAACGTCATCCTTGGAAGGCCAACCCTCAACTAGGCCAGGGTGGTTATATCAACGCACAGCCTGGTGGTTAAGTTTCTAACCCCCTAGGGGCCCAGGAGCCTACGCGGAGACCAAGCCATCGCTCGGAGTTGCTATGTCAGCTCTCTGCGCCGGGAGGCCATCCCTGAAATGTTGAATGTCCAGGAGATAGTCCCGAGGGATCAGAATGACAGAGTGGAACCGATCGGAGATCTGGAACAGGTGATGCTAGACCCGCAACTCCCCGACCGAACGGTCACCATCAGCACCCAGCTAGAGCCCGGCCTCAGGGAGAATCTAATTCAGTTCCTACAACAGAGTTGAGATGTGTTTTCTTGGTGTCATGAAGACATGTCCGGGATTGACCCCTGGATAATGTCTCACTGACTCAATGTCCATCCAGATTCCTGGCCTGTGAAGCAGAAGAGACGGGGTATGGCCCCCGAGAGGCAGAAGGCAGTACGCGAGGAGGTCGATAAACTCCTCAAAGCAAAATCTATCTGAGAGGTCCACTATCCCGACTGGTTAGCAAACGTAGTATTGGTCAAGAAAAGCAATAGAAAGTGGAGGATGTGTATGGACTTCACCGATCTAAACAAAGCCTGCTCTAAGCAAAATCTCCTTTTCTCTCTCCTCTCTCAAGATATTTTTAGAAAGTGTGAGAAATGAAATCTCATCCCTTCTATTTATAGACACAACTTTGGTAAATTGTTTCTACCCCCCATGAGTTTCTAAAACTTCTAATTATCCCACGAAACGTCTTATACGTCTACTTTATTATTTTACAAATAAAAACTAAAATTTTAAAAAGTATCCGACTAAGTTCCGTTTGGGTCCAAAATAAGGATCCAAAACTAAATTCCGTGGAATCTCTACACAACCTACCTTTTTAAGCACGTAACACTCACATTCTCACCACCGTTCTCAGAATGACTTACTATAATATCATAAATACCAGGACTTACACAGAACATATATAATCACTATTCATCCAAATACCAGATTTGCAAATAATATTTAAATCACATAAATGTCATTTTATCGTGCTAATGCAAACGAACTTTCAAGTTCTCGTATCTCCACTGACACCTCACCATTGACTCACAATCAACTTCAGCTCAATTTATTAATAAACATTAATAATTTCACAAAACCTCGAATTATGCACTTTAAAACTATGAAATTCTGGAACGGATGTGACACATATATATATATTTCCCTAAAATAATTATTTTTAAAATAGGTGAAAGGTTGTATTCACTCACACAACCACGCTAAATAGTTACCACTTGCCAAGGTTGAATTTATCTAAGCTTTAAATTTCTTATAAATTTTTAGACAAGTAATAAGTTCAATTTGATTATCTTAGCCAGTTCATATTAGTTTTACCTATTCACTTGCACAAACCTTCTAATTAAAGAATCAAATCAAACGTTCTAATTAAAGAATAATTGGACTACCTACTAGATGAACAGCATGTTCGCTACAATTTTAACAATTGTAAATTTTTTTATTAAAGTCGCAATTTCAAAATGCGACTTCTGAATCTGCAAATTTTTTTTTTGAGGTGTACTTTTTTTTTGGCTGAAGGCGCATTTTGAACTTGTGACTTCACCCAAAAAAAATAAGAAGAAGTAGGAAAAAGTCGCATATTGATCCGGCTACTTTAAAAAGTTGATAGGTTTGGGAAATAAGTTGAAAAGTTAATGGATTAGGAAATAAGACCCCCATTTGAAAGGTTTGGTAAAAAAATTCACAATGTCTCTCTAGTAATTGTATTGAGAGCAATAAAATCCTGACACCGAACAACTTGTGTTTTACAATCTTTTGAGTTCCTCTAATGTCTCCCCTCATCAGGGTAATGCTAGGGACACAAAAGGGTCACAAAGAGATGCTCATAAAAGGATGTATCATTCCATGGGTTATGTTACGTGTGGTGGGTCCTCCTGCAACATTGGTGCCACATGGGATGCAACATCCTTTTGTAAGCATCTCTTTATGGCCCTTTTGTGTCCCAAGCATTGCCCCACCAATAATTTTAGGATCACCTATGTTACCTACGCATGGCCACCACAAACAAATTGCAGTTCATGGGACCTTCTATGATTACATCAAGAGGTTTTGGTCGGATCATACAACCATTACCACAGATGTGTCAATGGGCAGTAATAAGGGTGCTAATGGATACTAACCGTAAAATCACCGTAGCAAAATCACTTTTTTGTGGACACTTCCTATTGGCACCCTTGTTACTCTCCATGGGCACCATAGTCATATTCTTAAGTTTTAATGTTTATTCTCATTGGAACTTCTTGTTACCTCCCATTAGTACCCTAGTTACCATCTATTGGCACATTGAGGTGCCATTTGGGGTAACAGTTGTAGCTGTATGCAAAACCACTAGAATGTATTGTAGAATTTTTCGTAGTTCATGCATATATTAAATTCTCTTAATGAATAATGAGTGTATTAGTTTCTTTGTATGTGTTTATTGTGCATGAAGTAAATCTGTGGAGGAGAACATTTTTTGGAGCAACATGTACTTTGCCACACCCATATGTAGCAAAAATAGGAAAAATTATTCATTTCCATTTTAGACTCGTGGGTCATGACATGTGAAGGGATCCATTGTCCTGTACTTAACTTAACTAATAGAGTATATAAAGCAATAAGGAAGATAATGATTATTGTCATTGTAATTAATATAGTTAAAAAAGTTATTACAGGGTTATCAATATCTTCAGGCACAATTGCCCTATTCAAATTTAAACTTCATTATCTTTGACTATATTATCCTATTACAGACTTATAAAATAAAAGCAGTTAAAATAATCTTCTCCACTGAACTTCTTTTCTTTAGCTAGCATAGTCATACCGCCCTGCATATTCTGAACCTGAGAAATCAGGACATTTTGGGTGTCCAGGGCACAAACATCAACAGCTTATGAAAGCCGAGTGAATATAATAAACAAGCACACACAAGTTATGTAAAAGTATATTTAAACATCGTCGCAGTTCAGTACCTTAAAGTACGGTTAATCAATTTGTTCAAGTCGTCGCTTATGAATATTCATCAAATTGTTAATAAAAGTATATATGACTGTGCATGAACAATGCATTTGTCTCATCTCACCGACTCTTTTACCTCAACAACAATCTCTTGAGTCAGTGCCAAAACCATCCGGCACAAGGTCGTTAATTTAGAACATCATCGCTCATAAAAGCTGCTTTATAGGATTTTCGTATCGATATAGTATTGGTAAAACCCATCAAGATATTCAAGGTTGTAATAATTTGTTTGTCATGATTGATATACTATCGTCGCCCATAAAAGCCGCTTGATCAAACTCTGTTGACCAAGGTAGTATTGTCGCCTATAAAAGTTGATCAATTCAGATAACTATGCCCATAAATGCCAAACTATGCCCATAAAGGCCAACTATGCCCATAAAGGCCAAGCTAACATCTCTTACTCTTTTCTCACAAAACACGTGTGTTGAAACAAACTCGACCCTGACTATGCAAGTGTAAGACAAATTCTAGTTACAAATTTTCATATAAAAATGGCGATTGCCTTCAAACACAGTATTATTACCAATTATACCAAGGTATCTTAAACTAATTTTAGAAACTGATTTCTTTAAGTTAGTATAACAGTAGGGTACAATATTTACAGCAGTAGGTACAACCGATTAAAGCAGTACGTAGAATTTTCCTAAAACTGTTAAGCTCAAGCGCTCCCACTGGCTCAAGCACTCCACTCAACTCGAGTGCTCGGATCCTGAGTGCTCCCGCTCTCGCTCCCTTGAGTGCTCCAGAATGTCATCTTAGCACTCCAGCTCCCTCGAGCGCTCCAGATTGTCGTCTTCCTCCTTTACAGTGAGTTACAGTATGAATTTCAAGTTTTATAAAAAATATTCTAAACGGGGGTTGTAATATACCCTTCTCTCTGTATTTTCACGTAGATTATGAATATATAAGTTTGGTGAGTCGAATTATACCATAGCACTAATTATATACGAAAAATTGAGAGTCTCCAAATCTTAAAATCTACCATTCGTCGCAATCGTTACGAATTAGCATCTAAGATTTGAAACTAAGCATATACGGACTGTAATATATCATTTTCATTTTCGGTAATGTTGATGGTATCGTAACTTATGGACCTCCATTGATATATACAAGTATATATACACACACATATATATATATATACATTTAGCATCCAGGTTATGTTCGTATATACTTGAAATGCATGAAGAGTGAGTTTTAAAGACTCACTGGTTCAAATTGCTGCTAGATTAAGAATCTGAGAGACGTCCAAAATAAACCATAATAGCTCTGTGCTTAACAATGGCTATGAGGCTTTTGTCTCTCTATCTATGAGCTTACTGTATTTCTCCTTTCATTCTTCTCACTATATTTTCAGTATGTATGTTTGATTTGTATGTGTATATGAGGGAACAATAAGAGAGTCTAAGTGTGTTTATGTGAGTTGTGTTTGTGTTTGTGTTTGTGTTTGTGCAGGTTATATATATATATAATTCAGAACTTGGCCTCTAAGTTATAATTCGTGACTGAGCCTCACACACACACGCATACACTTAGCATACCACAAAAATACACTCGTTGCTTCCAGTTTAATTAGGCTAGTTTAGTGACCCGTTAAATTAGTTATAGTCAGTTAGGATTATTTAGTTAGCTTTAGGAAAATATCACAAAACATAATGATTAGCAAAATTAATGTAAGTGATGTGACGTTATTTTTAAAATGGCTTTATCTCAAATCGTATGGTATTTCTAGGGCACAGTCTTTGTGTGATATTGTAGACAAAAATATTGGTGGTCGCAAAAATAAATTATGGAACTCGTAAATAGTAAAGCATGTATTATTTATTTATTAAAATAATATAATCACCAAGTAAATAATAAACAGTAATAAAATAAAACTAGTACTTTTATTAAAAATAAGGGAATTAGAAATTACATGTTGCTACATCATTGCCTCCTTATCAGAGATTTCATCCCGAAATCAAAGCTGACTAATCTTGAAACAACTCCGGGTATTTAGTTTTCATCTCTGACTCTAACTCCCAAGATGCTTCATTCTCATCGTGGTGCTTCCACTAGACTTTAACTAAGGGAATTTCTTATTCCACAACTTCTTCATACTGCAATCCAAAATTCGTACAAGTCTTTCCTTATAAGTGACATTCTCGTGGATCTCTATGTCATTGAAATCAATCGTGTGTAAAGCATCACCCTTGTATTCTCTCAACATATTGATATGGAACATGTTATGTACTCTGGACATCTTTAGTGGCAATAAAGTCGATATGCTACTTTTTTGATGTGTTCTAGTATCTCAAATGGTCCAATGAATGGAGGCGATAATTTACCTCTCTTTTGTCCAAAACGTACTACTCCTCGAATTAGCAAAACTTTCAAGAGTACGTGATCTTCAACATTGAACTCTCTGGTCTTTATATGTTTATCAGCATAACTTTTTTGTCTACTTTGTACTGCACACATCATTTCTTTAACAACCGTTATCTTCTCATTGATCTCTCTAACCAAGTCTGGTCCTAATAGTTTCTTATCTCCAATCTCTGTCCAACATAGCGGGGATCGACATAGCCACCCATACAATGCTTCAAAAGGTGCCATCCCTATGCTTGTGTTTCCCATGAACTCTCAAAATCTATAACATATGCTCTAAGCATATCCTTCATTACTTGATTGGTACGTTCGGTTTGTCAATCCGCCTGTGGGTGAAAAGCAATACACAAGCTCAATGAAGTTATCAATGCTTCCTGAAGACTTTCTCAAAACCCTAAAGCAAACCATGAATCGCAATCCGATACGATAGACACAGGTACTCTGTGTAGTCATACTACTTGATGAAGATATATTTTGCTCATCTTCTCTGCTGGATAGGTCATACTATAAGCGATGAAGTGAGTAGACTTTATCAAATGACCCACAATTACCCAAATTACATCATGTTGCTGTTGGGTTCTAGGTAATACAACCACAAAGTCCATTGTTATATGTTCTCATTTCCATCATAGAATAGGTAGGGGTTGTAAATGTCCCAATAGTCTCTGATGTTCGACTTTTACTTGTTGATAAGTCAAATATTTAGGCTCATATTCAACTACTTCCCTTTTCATTCCTTCCCACCAGAAGTTTCTCTTCAGATCTTTATATTTTTGTTTCTCCTGGGTGGAGTGTTAATCTTGACCTGTGTGCTTCTTTGAGAATATCCTTCCTTAGACTACCCATGTTGGGCACACATAATCTATTTCTACACCGGAGTGCTCTATCGGTCTCAATCCTCCATTCTTCTGGGTCCTTTGCTAATACCTTATGAAACCATAGTTGAAGACCTTGTGGGTACCCGAACCAAGCTTGGGGCCTAGAAGGATTAAGCCCGCTTGATTATCCCATTTCAAATCTCATGCCAACAACCACGAGTGAGGTTCACTACCCTTCATTAGCCTTTATCCGATCTGACTGATGTGGATTACTCGTATTTTAGATTTCATGGGGATTTTTATCTAACCCGAGGCAACTATCGATGCCCATGATCCATATCTGAGACTACATAAGTGAGTAATTCATGTATTTTCCACAAGGCTAAATCTAGAGAGATTCTCACTAATAGAGTCGCCACTTGGTTTGATAAAGGAAACCAAGAAAACTAAATCTATCATGTCCAATGGATAGAGAGCATCTCTCTGTCATCACCAAAGAACTCAGTTCGGGGGTTAAGGTACGAGAGAGGAAGGGGCTAGATCGTGCTAAAACACCCCCTCTTGCCTTGTCCGAAGACAGGCCTCTACTCAGCTTTCAAGGTGTTTGACTAGACATTATGTGGATCGTTTCATTTACATTAATGTAATCCTAATTCAAGTTATAAACAGCTAAAGACATAAAATCGTGCAAGAGATTGTACATATACCACACAATGCACGTACCAAAGTAGTAATTTGGGGAATAAACGTATTACTACTCTCCCCTATGCATGCGAAAGGAAATAAAACAAAATTAAACGTGGAAAGCACACTCAAAACCCTAGAAAAACATGATATCTATGCACAAGTAATCATGCAGAGAATTAAAAATCTATTTTTTATCCACCTAATCATGCTTCTAAGTGATCCTAAGAAAGAAATAAATAAATGGGATACTAGAGAACTTATTTGGGATAGCATAGCATTCCCAATTATCTTGATTAACCATACTTAGGATAATAAAGCATAATATATAGGATAATCCATGAATATCCTACTATTCTAGGCATGGATATATAGGTATGCATGTTCAAACATGACTACTATGTGCAACTACCCTAGAACTTTAAAGATTAAAAGCAGTAAAAATGAAGAACACGAAGAATAAACAAGAAATTCAACCTAGATCTAAAAAAATAAAGATCAAAATAGGAAAATAATGCGAAAAAAGCAAAGCAGTAGAAGGAGCTTACCTCAAAAACTTCCCTTAGAATACTTCTATAGGGCTTCGCCAGCACCGTGGATTCCAAGACACAATCCTAACTCTAAAAAATACTTATACTCTTACTAAAGATTTTCTAGGAGTGCTTCGAAATCCTCTAGAGGGGTTTCCTTGGCTCTTTAATCCTTAGAATTTACATGTGTGTTGAATGGGGAGGGGAGGACCCCCTTTTATAGTTTGATTTTTGGGTGAAAAAGCTTGTAGTTAAGCGATGTGGGACAAAAAAAAACCCCAAATTTTCATATTTTTGGACATTTTCACACAGATTGGGGTCAAATCAAGAGTCCAGAATACATCTGAAGTAATCTGAGAGCCATAGTGGCACTTAGAGCTGCCATGCGGCAGTCCAAGAGTGCCTCACGGCACTCATCCTAAGAGTCATCATGGCACTCAACCCAAGAGTTGTGTTTTCATTCTAGACTTCCCGGACTTCGTTCTTTCACCCTGGTTATCCTTTTTTGTCTTGTGATATACCGTTGGAAAGGTATGAAAGTATAGTTTAAGATTTTTTTTGGTCTCATTCAAAAATAATTTGTAGATTTTGAGTTATGGTCAAAAGAGAAGTTGACTCCAAGAAGGAGTAAACCTGTGAGGTGCAAAAAGGGTGAAAATTCTCCTAAAGGTTTTTTGGCCAATGTGAAAGCTTGGGTCACTAATTTAGCCTATTTTAAGACTATTTTGTAAAGGTAGTTTTTATTATCCTACCCCGAGGTCCAGATTTTTCTTAGTAAAAGGCAATTTTTTTGTCATTTAATGTGAAAAAGCTCCCCTAAATTGGGTTTTTGTTTCTAAATTGAGTTCCTAACGTACCTAAGTTTTTCTAAGGGTTATTCTAACGTATCTCGGAGACTATGGTGTTCCACGGAGTTCTACTTCATATAACTGACATTCCACAAATCCTGACTACGGTCATCAGGTTGTTCTTGAGGCGGGGTTCCTTCTGTCGAACGGATGAACGAAAATAGGGTGTCTATAATTTGCCCCTCTTTAACAGAGATTTGCATGCAATGCGTGTCATAAGGGAATGTCAAAGCTTGCTTGACAGTCTTTTAGTAAGTCCAGAAGACTTCTAGAAAAAATTGAGAAAATCAAAACATACAAACAAGCACACAAAAAAAATCTTAAAAATCTAAGTGGTCGTGCCCGAATGAGCTGCCTACATATTCCTTCACAAGAAATCAGACCAAGCGTAGTTCAATGAGCACACCGCATAAAAGTAATAATTTAAGCAAAACATAATTAATGATATGAGACTCAAACTACTGCTAACATGCAACATACTCAGGGTATCATGAAAGGTGTCCTTAGTGCAGACGATTCAATGAGGGTGACCTATCATGGACGATGCAACGGGGGTTTCCTATCACAGACGATGCAAAGGTGTCCTATCGCAGATGATGCAATGGAGGTGTCCTATCGCGGACGATGCAAATGAATGTCCTTATTGTGGACAATGCAAGGGTGTCCTATCATGGACGATGCAAAAGGATATCCTTAGCGCGGACGATGCAGTAATGGGGTGTCCTTAACGTGGATGATGCAAGGCTGTCTCATCGAGGGCTTGGTGACATCTCTGTGTGTAGCTCTTCGTGCAAACTAGGTGGAGACAAAAAGGGTCCATAGAGTCACTTAAGGCGAACTATGCCCGAAAGACGCAGTGATGAACCAGTTACGGTGAACATCACAAGCGTTTGCAAATGCGACTGCGACTGTTGGGTACCTCATCGAGGGCTTTACGACATCTCTATGCGTAGCTCTTCGCATGAGCTAGGTGGAAACAAAAAGGTCTCCAAACCCACTTAAGGCGAACTAGACCTAAAATACGCAGTGATGAGCCAGTTACGTCGAACATCATGAGCGTTTACGACAAGCGATTATCAATGCAACAATCAATATCTCCGTGTGTAGCTCTTCGTGCATGCTAGGTAAGGAGGGTAACTTAACTGGGGAACTCAAATTCATGGAGTCATTTAAGGAAAACCATGGAATATGATGCAATGCAATGTAACTCTGCTGGGGAAAAGGTACTCGTGGAGCCTGTTAAGGAAAACTAAGAGCATTACACATGATTCAAGACTTTACTCGATTCAACCTGTACGACAGTGCAGAAGACAATACCGTACAACTGGGATTCAATGTTCATTCGACTCGACTAGTGCAATAATTCAGGAGATTATTGCGATGAGGTTCAATACTCTGCTGGGGAATATATGCAGCATTATTCTGCTAGGGAGATTATTTCTGGAGCCTTCAAGGTTCATCATGCTTAATTCGAAACTTACTTGAACGGATGAATTCAACAATGCGGGACTTCTATCAACTCAATGCAATGCAATGCTAAATACTCTGCTGGGGATTCATGTGCATAAAAATGATATTCTACGAATGTTTTCAAGCACTCAACATCATGAAAAATTGATCAAAAAAGCATCAAAAGAATCAAATCGGAGCCAAAATTGGATCCGGGGACCAAATGGGGCATTACAGGGGTGTAAATATAAAAATCTAGGAAAACTGGGCTGAGTGGCATGGTGGCACTGGGAGAGTGCCATGGTGGAGGCACTCTAAGAGAGTCACCATGGCGCTCAGCCTCTATTTAGGCCTTTTGTTCCTCATTTGCTACCCATTTCAAAATTTGCTCATTTTCTCTTAAAGTTGCTCCATTTTTCTCCATTTTCTCTCCATTATCAATCCCCTAAATCCAAGTTCTTTTATCCTCATATTGGTTCTTCAAAATCAAAATCTCATTTAAACTCTTGAAATTCAAACATTTACTCATTCAAAATCATCTCCAAACACCAATAAATCACCATTTTACCACTCAAACTCATCAATGTCCTCTTCCTCCTCTTCAGGTCCATATTTTAATATTGAGAGTGGGTTCATCTTCCTCTTAATCTCCGGGAAGGGAGATGCTCTTACAAGTCTTCCTCCAACAACTTCCCTCTTGAACAACTCATAAGGGATCCACATCAACATTTATCCTTCAAGGCTAGGGAAGGAGAGGTATTTTCAAAATTTTCTTTTAAAACTCAATTTCTTCTTTCCAAATGCAATGTATTGCCAAATTGAAGCTCAATAATGAATGCATGCATGCTCTAAAATGTTTTTCTTATGGTTGACTCCATTCTATGGGTAAGAAAAAAGGCACCATTTTCAAAACAAGGATTTTCAAATTGTGCACACAAGGTGTTTGTAGAAATGCTCAACTTGTCAATTTCTTATCTTTTGTCATTCTAGGTAAAGAAGGTGACTCTAAAAGGACACGGGTGCCTGACTTATGGCTACGAATGGTATAGGAAACTCCCAAAAGCTGTGAAAACCAAGGTACCAGCTGCCAGCTTCGGCGAGTTTGTGAAAATCCTGGTGAATAGCTCCAACAACTTGGTGCATCTATCTAGTCTAGTGGAAAGGTGGTGGGATTCTACTAATACCTTCCATCTTCCTTTCGGGGAGATGACCATGACCTTGAACGACTTCTCCATGATTAATGGCTTCGGATAGGGGGAGAACCAATTATCACAGACCCTATATTGGAAACTTCTAGGCAAAAGGTGATCAATCTCCTAGGAATATACCCACCTAGAGTGGTGAGTAGAGCGGTTCCTTATGCATGGTTTCTTGAGACCTTTCAAAGATACAACCAATTGACCACTGACCAAATTACCCGAGCCTTTATCATGTACATCCTAGGATGTTCCCTTTTTAGTACCAGGGCGGACCGGATTCATCTATCCATCTTAGGGAGCTTAACTAATGTCGATCGAATCCATACATACGATTGGGGTGGTGCCAGCTTAGCTATTCTCTATAAGCAAATGGAAGAAATATCTCAGATATGCTCACCCTCGATTGGTGGTTTTTGGAGGGTGTAGGAGGTATCTCTCCACTCATTCTCTTCTCTCTTTTTTTCTTCTTTTATAATGGCATTCTAATGGTCTTCTCTCTTCTTCTTTTGCTTGATAGTTATGGAGCTTCGAGTATCTTGGAATGCTCGCTCCTAAGCCTATGGATTTGAGTGCTAATCTATTCCCAAGAGGCCTTAAATGGGTGAAGGAGAAGGTGGGCGTGAAAGTTGGAGCTCATAATCTTAGGAAATGTCAGGAATTCTTAACTTGACTTAGTAGGGACTCAGTGATGTGGGATCCTTGGACTAGAATTCCTCGTGCTACAAAGGCTCCTTATGCATTAGTGATTCAATTATCAAAATAGTGCATCCTATGCACGGGCCCTTACATCTCCGCTTGGTACGTAGGAGAGAGGGTCCTAAGGCAGGCATGCTTCCTAGATCACTTCATTGTACCTGACGTCCCTCCTCCTAACATGCTAGACACTCATAAGCTTCAAGGTGACGACCTCAAGGACGCTCTCACGGGAGTGGATGGGATGCAACTAGTGGTTGATGGGGGCTACGAGAATTTCTGGGTCTCCTATCTCATGTCTAATTTTCCTAGGACCGGTCACGCTGAGGTATGAATCCTTCTTAGCTTTTCTTCTTCTTATTTTCCTTGCTCGGCTTGCAAAACTCTCTTTGGTTGTAGAGAGGGCCTTCTATCGGGAGAGAGGGCCTTCTATCGGGGGAGCGGGGAGCTCTAGCACTAGAGTTCAAGGGACAGGATCTTTATATGAAAGAGCACCCTCGAGGTATTCTACTTTCAATCTCCCTATCATTGATTGGAGCATTCCTACCTTGGATGACGACGATTGCGAGGTTCCCTATCGCATTCCAGAGGCGATCCCTTAGGGCTTCCAACGCATCTCTTCAAATGTGGCTTGCGTCCCAACACCCTATGTGGAAGAGCACCAGAGTTTGGTTACTAGCTTGAGATCATGGATCCACCAGCTAAAATACAAGGTAAAATTCTCGAGCCTTGCCCCTAGTTTCAATGATTTCTTTCTTACCTTTATTTCTTATCCCTCTTCTTAACAGCTTAAATCAGCTAAGCGCTCCCTACAGTCTTGCTCCACCCAGTTTGACATTGAAAAGATGAATATGGTGAGTCGAGCATATCTATAAACCAGTGCAAGTTATTCTTTTAAGCTAATGAAATCAATGAATGCATGCATGTTTTCTCGCTCTTACTTTTCTCCCTTATATTGATTGATTAACGGATTCTTTTCTTTTTAGCATAATGAAATATATGTTGGGCAGAGGCTTATAGTAGAGTTGGAGATGCGATTAGAGGAATCCTCATCACATCAGCTTCCTACTAGACCAATGCCAGAGCCGGTTAGTTGTTCTACCTTTTCCCGTCGTGTCATCATTGAAGAAGACGAGGAGGAAGAGGAAGAACCGCCATGAGTGATCCCGAGAAGGGAAAATGCGAGCAAGAGATGCCCTTGAGACTAGCTATATGCTCTATCTTTACTTTTCTTGCACTATTATAGACGACTATACTTGACTGATGGATTGTACTCATGGATTTCTTTCTTGGATTTCCATTTGAACTCTTGCTTGAATTGAATGAGTAGCATGCTCCTTTGGGGGACCTTTTATGTCACACCCTAACCCGACTCTGGCGGATTAGGACATGTGTAACAAAGCCCACACACCAATTTTTGCCTCAAACTACTAAGAAAACCATGAATTAAACTTCATAAAACAAGTTTATAATGACAAAATAGCCCCCAAGGGTAAAATGGTTATTAATAAAATATAGCAAATTTTATATCAAAAGATAGGTCTTTGTGTCTTGGTTCCAACTCAAAAAACTGCGTACGAATCCAAATTTCCTAGAGAAAGTTATGCTTGTTTCCGTAAAAGCCGTTGGCCAGAAACCAAACCAGCGGATCGATCTGCCCGAAACTAGATCAATCCGGTTTTAGCAAAATGTCATTTTCTGCTCCTTCAGATGCTCCGGATCGATCCGCACCAGACCCGGATCTATCCGGATTCTGCAGATGGGTTTTCCTGCTGCTAAAAATTTGTTTTCATCAGTTCAAAACATTCCCAAGTTCTATATTGGTCCCAATCATCATGGAAACTATGGGAACACCTCCCAAACACCCATAAACATATCCACACCACATTTAAATCTTTCCAAAACATTTAAAAACATAATCCAAGTATCTTCAAATGAAGAACTAGTCATAAAAACTCCAATCTCACAAATTAGCAAGGAAATGGAAATGTTCTTGACAAAGTGAGCTCAAAATCTCAAGTAAACTCCATGGAACTTATGGAAATCATCTTTAACATGAAACCAAGTTCTTCCAACATTCAAACATGTACATAATCTCATTTGAAAAGTTATTTTAACATTCAAACTCATTAACCCTTCACTAGAACACCAATTGCATCACATTTCTCATAGCAACCCATTCTAAGCATAAACATCCAAACAAGAGGAATTTAAGTTAAAATTTACAACATAACCACTTAATCCTCCCAAGTTCTCTCCCAACCACACACAACTTGTGACTAGCATGTGCAACCCACATCTTATAACATAATTTACAATTACTTAACCTTGACATACTACAAGTCTTCCAAATGTACATTGCTCAAGTATTTCCCAAGACAAAAGTTATACTTCACACTAAAACCATCTAAACATAGGGACATATTTACAACCCCCAAATTAAACCGTCGCATGACTCACTTCTTCTCTTCGTCTCGTTTGGTACCTGCGATGGTTATTCAATAACCACAACAGAAAATATATTTTCGTTTAAACTTTCGCTTAGTGAGAAAACTAATCATGCTATTGGAATGTTCAATATGCAAATGCAACAATCAATATAAATAACTAATTGATCTCCGGAAAGTCAAGTAACTCAAGCCACCACCCCCGAGTCCTTCAATCCCTGAAATTTCTCACTCTTTTATCACATATAGCGTATCACACACTCTTGTGATCTCGAAGGCATCACCGTTTCATCATCGTGGTCATCACCACGCCCCGCTCATTGAAGGCTTACTATCCCTTACATATGGGACCTATAAATGGTGACCACTACTTGACTTCCCTTTGATCCATATAAGCACATAAGCAATTTTAGCATATAACACGACAATGTACATATAATTGACATGTTTTACTTCAAATTCATTAACATATAATCACAAGTCTATGAACTAAGCACTCCTTGATAACAATTACCACATAAACATATACAAACACCCAATTTCAGGATTAGAACACTCACCTCTTTGATTCTTAAATAATTAAGCTCCTAGAATCCAATTTCAAGCTAGATTCAAACCCAACTCTTGCTCTAGGATCAATCCTACATAATTTTACATATTGAGAGTTGTCTATCAAGAACAGTCGCTGGAAAAATATTGCCAAAAATGAAAGCAAATTATATGCATGTGATCCTCTTACCTCCATGAGTCCAAAAATGATCTCGAATCGTAAATCCGACGTCGGACGGCGAAGGAACGGCAAGAACTCCTCACGTGGAATCCGTCGCCGACTTGAAAGCTCTCTAATTCTTTAAATTTCTGTAAATTCTAACTGAATTTTGTGCTTAGGACACATATGCTACATGCATATGTGTGTTGGCACAACTTTTCCCTATTCTCATTTACCTCCCCCAACTTTCTTTAAGCTTAATTATGAAACCCTCATGTTAATTACATTAATTACCAACCTTTTCTAAATAGATTTAATCTAATCCCATGTGGGCCCCAATCATGGTCCCATATAATTTATGAGGTTACTATTAAACCCACCAATTATGAATTGTATTCAAATACACCCTCACATGGGTACCCAAATTGGTCCCCTTAACCTATCATAAGACATAACAATATCTTTAAACATTTAAATAAATATGCATGTCAACATATAATAGCATCAAAATATAAATGTTATCAACTAGACCCTCATTGGGCCCCACATATATACCAGTCCTGCCCTTTACAAAACTTCCATCTGTGTCCGTATTTGAACATCTTTTTATATGTGGGTCCATAACCCCACTTTAAACCATCTTATGCATTAATTATCTTAAATTAACACATATTAATATCACATTACTCTTCTTTTTCGGGTACGGGTTACATTTGAAGACTCTTATTACTCTTTCATGACTAGGAATGAATGATTTAAACGCACAGTAGGACTTTTCACACACAAAATAGAACTTTGAACGAATAAAAACGTCTGTTTGGACTCAAAATAGAGGCCTAAAACCAACAAAAATGCATAAGGATGCATCTACACAAATGAGGGGTAAAGGGAGGGCCATTGTGGCACTCAAGGGTGCCATGCGGCACTCACATGACTGCCACCATGTCTCTTAGACTATTTTGCAACTTTTGACGATTTATGGCAATTTTTGGACTTCTTTCCGACTTTGGACTCCCAATTCTTCCCAAATTTGACTCGATACTCTATATAAGCCCTAGAAACTCCCCTCTTTTATTCATATATATATCCCAAAATCTCTTTTCAATGGCAACTATCATGGTCCATGCTCTCTTCAAATGGATGGATGCATTCTGTTGTCTTGATCGTGTTTACTTCCAACCATTTGGTTTTGATAGTCTATTCTCTCTTCGTCACCTGAGGCCTCAAAGAAATTTTGTGGAAGTTGCGATCTCTTGTTGATTTCCTAAATATCATGTTTTCTGATTTAATTGTGAGGAGCTATGCCCAACCCTTGAAGAATTCTCTATTATGCTAGGCTATGGCTATGAATCCGAACTTGTGCTTCCTTCTCATCAATCCAACTATTCTTTCTCATTGTCATCCTTAAGTGGGCTGACTCTTCCCGAATGCGATGATCTCATTGTAGGGGGTCATGTCTTATTGTTTTCCCTCATCAAGCTCTTCTCCTCGGATGATCCTACCATTCCTCGTGAACACAGACGGGGTTTTCTTGCTTTGTGCATGTTTTCCCACTTCCTTTTCAATGATGATACCACCATGGCGAATATGAAGCTTATCAACATAGCCTTAGAGGTAAGCAAGGGAAAGAATCCAACGATGATTTGCTTGGCTGAAACTATCACTGGGTTAGACAAGGCTTCTGCGCGTTCCATAGAAAACTTCCACGGGTCCATGGTCTTGCTACATGTATGGCTTCTTGAAAGAAATAAACTCATGGGTCCTCCTAAGAATTTACCCACCTTCTCTACCCTTGTAGACACCCCGATTTTGACCAAATATCGAACTTAGGGGAGTGTTACCTCTAAGTCCGATGATGACAATATCCGGCTAACTTAGGATTTCTGAGGTGATTCAAGCTCTTCGAAGGGCTCTTCAATTCCAACAGAAAGGAAAAAGAAAGGAAAAGAGAAGAAGGTAAGAAATGGCACGCAACAATGTCCATGGCAGTTATAGGGTGTCGCAGCGGGACTCGCTTGAGAGCCGCATGGCAGTCACCAAATGCCGCAGACACCTGACCAATTGCCATGAAATTGGTGGGAGTTCTGTAAGTAAGAAAAAGAAAGAAAAGATTAAGAAAAAGAAAATAAAACTAAAAACAAAACAAACTGAGATGCACAAAAAGACGGCAGTCCATGAGTTGTCTGCAGTACTCTAAATGTCGTTACGGCATTCAATGAATGTTGTTCCGACAATTGGTGAGTGCCGCTCTGATGGTTACTGAGTGCCACAGACAATTCCACCAAGTGTCACATTTTTCAATAATCTGCTTTTTGAAATAGTATATTTTGTACCATCAAAAGTACATCTGAAATTAGGATTTTCACCTTGAATTTAATAAAATACCCCTAAGAAATTTACCTGTATAAGAGGATGAATATCCTCCATTACAAGGGAGGGGAGGGGGGGAATCTTCTTCTTGAACAATTTTCTTAAGATAATTAGGAGAGAATCTTAGAGAGAATTAATAGAATGAAAGAGTAAATTATTGCAAGAGTTAGAAGAAGAGTTTGAAGAACCTTTAGAAAACCTTCAAAACACAAAGAAGTTGAGGATAATTAGAGGTAACCTCTAATCTTAATTAGTTATTAGTTTAAGTTTAATCACAATTCATAGGACTACTTAGGATCTTTTACACATTTTTAAAAAGTCTCTTCCTACCTCATTTCATCACACACCACTAGAATTATGATGAACCTGCATTTGCTCTTTTCATTTGATTTGGATCAAAGTAGTCTAGGGTTTAAGATTAAATAAATCATAAAGCAAAGTCTAACTTGGAATATCATTTGAACTTTGTATTACTTTCTTTTGTCATACTCCTCTCTTGGGATTCATGAGGTCCTTAATATTTCATTTGATTCCCTTAAGTTGGTCTTTTAGCTTCTCTATGAACTAATGGTTCAAATAGGAATAGCCTTATTTATACATAATTATTAGGTCCAAGTCTTAGTTCATGACTTAGGTCCTATAATTTGAAGTCTTATGGAATCCTTTCCATATTCCATTGAGGCTCACATGGATTAGTCATATTTAATCTCCAATGACCATCAATGGAAAGGAGAATTAATCTTAGGATGAGTCAACCTCTATGGTTTGGTTGATAGATTTAACTAAAAATGATGAACTCAACAATGGTGCAGTGAATTCATGAACCAACTTTGATCAAGGATTTTTAATTAAATCATGATCTGATGGAATTGAATGAAACCAATTGGAGAGTGTTTACAGCACAAAGATCTACCACTATATTTTTTTATTTTGACGAGATTCCATGTTTAAGGTGGTTTGGTCTTATGATTTGTAAAATAGCTACTCTTTGTCCAAAATTTCAGAGCAGTAAGTCAGTTTTGATTTGAATTGATCAGAGCTTTAACCAAACTTTTTTGACTTTAAATAAATTTTTCTATAAAGTTTAATGTGTTACCCCCTAAAAAGAATGAAGCAATTCAGATTCGTTTACTTTTTTTAGAAAATCACACAAGATCTCTGGATAGAGAGTTGTTAAATTTTTTGTGATGTCTGCTTTTGATCTAATTCCCGAAGATTGAACCATTTGATCTTTGATTTTCCTTTTGGGGTAAAAACTAAACTCATAGAGGCACCTTGTACCCAAAAATCATTAAGATCAAACCACGGTAAGTGTGTTTTTTCCCGTTTTTGAAAGTCTGATCTGCTCTTAATAATTTTTAGAATTCTGTGATTGATTTGATAAACTTTGCAAACAATGGCCCAATTGACTTCTCCATGACCTAAGGCTTAAAACATGTTTTGATTGTGATTATTTGAACTAAAATTCAGAGACTAAATTATCCAAATCAATGAATAGTTCATAACTTGTTCTTGTTCATGTCCATGCATTCATCCATGTATGTCGTTACTTATAATTAGGATTTATTTTTTAGTTAAATTGCATTTAAATGAGCCTAGTTGTGGACTCCTTGTGATCATGTTGGGATTATACCATCTTTATATGGACATTACATTAGCTCCTAGTTGATACTTGTATATCTATACAGATGTTGTGTTTCCAACTAGTTAGAAGGAATTCATGACTACGTCAATTCTTTCCATGCTTGATAGATTTAAGCTAGAATTTTGGGTATGTTATTTAGATAGAACGAATTCATGACCAACCCTTTGTTTTGTAGTGCTATTGAGGTATGGTTTCTCGACTCCTCTCTAGTTTATTTATTTCTCGACTTAATCAATTTTTTGACTCCATTCGCGACACCTTGGAATTAGGATTTTCCCTTATGTGTATATGTGAATTAGAGACCCTTTTTAGGTTTTCTTTTATTTGTATACATTGCACATTTAAATTCACGGCTGGATCCCGGGTAAGTTTCCTCACTCTCTATATTGATATCATTTGCATGCTATTTGGATTATATAATTTTGTATGTCATTTTATCGTTAGCAATCTTACACCCTTTTAGCATGTTTTTGAAATGTATATCTATATTTATATATTAGTTGAGGGCATGCTTAGATTAATAATTCGATTAAAAAGGATGTTGAGTAGAAGCCTATCATGAGATAGGATGAGAGGGGGGGTGTTTTAGTCCGTCGGGCTCTTTCCCCTCTCATTCCATAATCCCTGGACCTAGAAATCTCTAGTTTCCAAAAGATCAGTTTGCGTTTAAAATGGTTTCTTAATTTTCCTTTAAAAATTAAATGACGACTCATATTTGAATTTAAAATTTGAAAAAGCTTTAAAAGCGTGGTTAAATAGTGATATCCACAACCCTCTATCATACTCGGGAAATTATTCATCTCCATGAATCTCTACAGATTGGACGATCTGGTTCTGCGGCTTTACTCATGGGGACATTCAATGGAATATCGAGTGGTGGAAGATCAAAACCTCTACTTTCATTACACGCTCAATTTCGGGCGTCAGTACTCCGGGTCTCCATATATGGTCCTTTTATCTTCCCAGTCGGATTCTCCGTCAATTCAATCACATTCAAGAAGTTCCTATCCATCCTCTCAGGATTTCGAAGAAAGTTTCTCATAAAGCCTTAGACATCCCTTATTTTCAAGGAGCGTTGGGAACTGTGCCAGTCCATAAAACACAACAAGAAATCTTTCTCTCTTGCTCCATCAAAAGATGTAGTCAAAGCCATACAAAAAGAGAAGAGACAAAACAGAAAATGACCAAGGGTATGAAGAAACCTCCGACTCTGTTTTTTTCAAGACTAGTCTTCGGAGATCCTTCTTTTCATTTACATTTCAGCTTTTGTTTTATCTTTAAGTAGTGGAATAAGACTTCAATTAATAAAACTTTAGTCTTGAGCATTCTCCTTATTTCATCTACTTTCAGCTTTTCACTTATTTTTGTTATGCCAATCTTATCATGCTTGACATTATTGATTCAAAACCACTTTATTTTAATATTTTAAGTGCATGCCTGAATCTTTTCCTCAAAATTTACATTAATGTTTGGTTCAAAGATGGGGATAGCCCTTTTAAGAAGAGTTAGGCCTCAAGACGGGGGTTACCCCTAGTATAGGGACAGTGAAGGAAATCAAGATTGGGAAGGTCTTGCCCCTAGTGTAACAAATGAATGAGAATGGCTTAAGGACTTGGACTGAGCATGTTTCCAAGCTACCTATGTACCCCCTAGCAGGAATCGGGTCCATTTACGTAGTTTGGGTAAGATGTTCATGGGTGGGCTAAGCATAGTACTTTTTGAGGCGATCAAGATTAATAGGTTCCTTAAATTCAAGTTTGTCTAGGTCTGTTAAGTAGGTTGCTCCCCCTTTGAGAATGGTCTTAACTAGGTAGGGCCCGACCCAATTGGGCTTAAACTTCCCTCTTGGATTGAAAATTGGCGCTCTCAATTCTTTCAAGACTAGGTCACCCTCAGCAACCTTCCTTGGGCGAACCTTCTTGTTGTAAGCTCTAGTTATCCTTTGCTGATATTCCTGAATATGGTTCAGTGCTTTCAATCTCTTTTCATCTATCAGTGCCAGCTCTTCATATCTTTCCCTCAACCATTGGATTCCTTCACCTCACATTCAGCCATTACCCTTAAAGATGGTATTTATAGTTCTATTGGCAGCACCGACTCCATCCCATATACCAATGAGTATGGCGTGGCTCCAATGGATGTCCTCACAAATGTCCTATATCCCTATAAGGCAAACAGTAGCTTCTCATGTCAATCTTTATATGTGTCATCCATCTTTTGCAAAATTAATTTCACATTCTTATTTGCGGCTTCTACCGCCCCATTGGTCTGTGGCCTATAGGGTGACGACTTATGGTGGGTGATCTTATATTCTTTCAATAGTGCTAGTACCTCATCTTTGAAATGTAATCCATTATCGGATATGATCTCGTGAGGGACCCCATACCGATAGATGATATTATGCTTGATGAATCTACCCACATCCTTAGCTTCTAACTTTGTACAGGATGTCGCTTCCACCTACTTCGTAAAGTAATCGATAGCTACTACAATATATTTTTTCCCATTTGACGACTTGGGTATCACTTTTCCAATTATATTTATCCCCATACTGAGAATGGCCAAGGTACAGTGAGGCTATAGAGTTCTGATGGTGCGGTGTGTATAAGATTCGCATGGATATGACAACGGTGACATTTCCTTACATACTTACAATAGTCGTGTTCCATGGTGGACGAGTAGTACCCCTGCCTCACTATTTTCTTTGCTAACATGTGCCCATTCATATGAGGGCCACAAACTCCTGCGTGAATTTCCTCTATCATCCTTTCAGCTTTACGTTTATCTAAGCACAGGAGATTCTTTCCTATGTGTGATCTTTGATACAATTTCCTTCCATGTATGACAAATTGGGCTGATAACCTCCTTGCTGCTCTCTTATCCTTTTCCGTGGCTCCCTCAGGGTATCTTTTCTCACTTATAAACTTCTAAATGTCACTCTACCAAGGTAACTCCTCTTCGTCCTCTAGGTTAGTAGCACAATAGTAGGATGGGTTCTCTCTTTTTTCTATGATCAAGGGTCTCATGGTTATTCCAATAGGTATTACTATCATTGAGGCTAGGGTGGCTAGAGCGTCTGTGAATTGGTTCTCGTCCCGAGGTAGGTAGAATGTGATTTCTTCAAACTTTGCATGCATACTCTCTAGATACTCATGATAAGGCTTTAGTTTTTCTTCCTTCACTTTCTAGTTCCCTCTAGCTTGTAAAATTATCAAATTAGAATCCCCAAACACTTCAACCCTCTTTGCCCCTAGTCCTAGGGCCATCTCCAGTCCAATTGTACAAGCCTCATATTCACTGACATTATTAGTGATAAGAAAGTTTAGTTTGACAGAGAATGGGACATGAGCACCATCCAGAGATACTAGCACTATCCCAACTCCATATCCCTTCTGAATAGCAGCTCCATCAAAACATACCCTCCACGTCTCTTGACTAAGGAACATGAGGTCCTCATCAGGAAATGAGAATTCTTTAGCATCATCCCCTTCTATCGCCTGGTCAGTAGCTAGGAATTCTGTTATCGCTCTCCCTTTTGACGAATTTTCTCACGACATACTTCAAATCAAATTTTAAGAGAATCAAAGTCCAACGAGACATCCTTCTAATCAATGCACGATTCTTAAATAGGTACTTTTATAGGTCCATCTAGGTTATGAGAAACACAGGGAAAGATAACATATAGTGCCTAAGTCGATGGGAAGCCCAAACTAAGGCCCAACAGATTTTCTCTAACGGTGTGTACTTGAGTTCATATCCAACCATCCTCTTACTCAGGTAGTATATGGCTTTCTCTACATGGCCCTCATCATCCTCTTGAGCTAGCATACATCCCATGGCATTCTTGGTTACTGAGAAGTACAGAAGTAAGGGTTTACCTTTGACAAGTGGTGATAAAATAGGTAGGTTCTGCAGGTAGGTTTGGATTTCTCAAAGGCTTTCTGACAGGGTTCACTCCACTCAAATTTCTCCTCCTTATTTAATAGTTTGAACAATGGCTCATAGGTGGTGGTCAACTTTGAAATGAAGCGGCTTATGAATTGGATTTTTCCTAGGAAACTCCTTACCTCCGTCTCTGACCTAGGTGGTTTCATCTCCAGAATTGCTTTGATCTTAGCAGGGTCTACTTCTATACCTCTCTTGGTGATCAAGAACTCTAATAATTTCCCTGCGGTTACTCCAAATGCACACTTCTTTGGGTTCAACCTCATCTTAAACTCCCTAAATTTCTTAAAGAATTTCCTCAGTTCCCCTAAGTGATCTTTTCTCTCTTTCACTTTTACTATCATGTCATCTACATAAACTCATACCTCCTTATGAATCATATGATGTAACAGTGTAGTAGCAGCCCTTTGGTATGTGGCCCCAGCATTCTTTAACCCAAACGGCATTACTTTATAGCAGAATGTACCCTAATGTGTGACAAAGGTGGTTTTTTCTCCTATCTTCCAGTGCCATGAGTATCCAATTGTAACCTAAAATCTCATCCATGAATGACAACAGTGCATGCCAGGCAGTATTATCAACTAGAGCATATATATATGCGGGAGTAAGAAGTCTTCTTTAGGTCTAACTTTGTTTAGATCTTGAAAGTTTACGCACACACGCACTCTACCATCTTTCTTAAGCACAGGTACTATATTAGCCACCCACTCCGGATACTTGGTCTCGATTAGGAAACTTGCTTGTAACTGCTTTTCAACCTCTTCCTTAATTTTGAGCACCAGTTTCGGTCTCATTTGCCTCAGTTTTTGTTTTACAGTTTTAGATTCAGGAAAAAGTGGAATTTTGTGTTGAACAATTTTAGGGTCGATTCTAGGCATATCCTCATAGGACCAAGCAAAAATGTCTGTAAATTCTTTTAAGTAAAGTAGTCAATTCTTGGCTTACACATAGATTAAGTGTTGAACCGATTTGGACCTCTTGGGGATCCTCATCAGTTCTTAGGTTTATTGACAGAGTATCTTCCACTACCTTTTGAACTAATTCATTTTCATCTTTTTTAATTAATCTTTTTAAATCAGTGGGTATTCCATCATTCTCATTAGGATCTATGCCTTCAGAATTAGACACGTCGAAGTAAGCAGAATCAGAGTTCATTTTATTAATAGCTTGGAAATTTTTAGCAGACTTGACATCAAACTCATCAGACTCCTTACCCCTAGTAACAAACTCAAAAATAGATTGAAAAACAACTTTCGGTCCACTAATAGGTGTGGATCCGATTACCGACTCGAAAACTTTAGAAAAGTTCCCTTTCGGGGGCAGTGCTTCCTCATATTTCCAATTCTTGAGCTCTTCCTTGGCTTCCATGATGAATTTGGGGACGTCCATCTTTTCCATTTGCAGTGCCATCACCTCTTGGCCCCGGTCTTTCTCGTCCTTAGGTCCATCCCCCAACAATAGCTCCATAGATCCTTGGTCAATGTTCTCAGCCCAATCTGATTAAATGGTCTCTTTAGTTTGTCCCTCTTCTATAACCTTGTACTACTACTCTTCTCCCAACGGCTCACAATCAAAGAAGATCTCAAAATCAGGGATCCTTTTCTTTGTATCTTGGTCATACCAAGGCTCCAGAAAGCCACAGTAGTAAAAGTCTTCCCCTTCTTTGACAAAAGAACCATTGAGAGTCTTCTTTAGAGGTCCGGTGCGTTTGGACTTGCTAACTTTCCCTTTTTTCGGTGTATACCCCAAACCATTCTTGTTTTTCTACCCTGCAAATTTGGAAAATTGGCTATACCTAGTTGCCTACGTAAGCCCATGCCTGGGAAGAACTTAATCTTATTCATAATAGGAGCTATCATGGGATTTGCAAGGTACAGTGCAATCTTCCCTTGTGGCTCTTCTATTCCCAAAGCATTAATTAATCTTATCGAGCTCGAAACCACTAAGAGTCTGACCTTACTCGGGCAACTGTATCTCCAACGTGACTCTATCTTGAGCGGTACGGATCCCAGAATCCCTAAATAGAATCACTATCTGATTCTCCACTACCATCTTGATCTTTTGGTGAAGGGTCGAAGGTACAACCCACATATCATGTAACCACAGTCTTCCCAATAGCACGTTGAAGGAGGCCCCTATGTCGATCACTTGGAACCCTATATTCCTATTTACGGGCCCAACATTGATTTGCAAATTCAACACCTAGCCCACCTTCCTCTAAATATTATCATAAGCACGGACGGACTAGTCTGAGACTCACAGCTTGTTCATTGGAACACCTAAGGCTTGTAAGGTTTACATAGGACAAACATTGAGTGCGGATCCATTATTAACTAGAACAATCAGGACCCTCATTCCCAAAGTCTGAACGGTAATGTAGAGCAGCCTATTATGACAAGGTCCCTCGAGAGGAAGGTCCTCATCAGTGAAGGATATGATCGGGGTCTCCATCGTAGGCTTGATCAGGGCTACCAACTATTTGGGAGTAGTATCAGTAGGCACATTACGATAGTTCAAAGCTTCAAGGATTGCCTGCCTATGGTTTGTGGAACCCATAAGCAAGCTCTAAATGGATATGTTGGCCTGCGTTTTCTTAAGCTACTTGAGTACTTCATCCTCTTCTTGTGGTACACCGACTGCTTTTCTCTTTCCATTATTTACTTCTTTCCCTAGATCCCCCTCTAACTGTGGTGGCTTGAAGTGCCTGCTTGCCCTAGTCAAGTGTTGCATATCTCCTTCTCCCCATATGCACTCCAAAACTCCTTTGTTGATCTCAATACCATCCCATATGGAATCATTAGAAGGCTGCCCATCCCACCATTTTACTTCTCCTAAACCAAGGTCTAACTCCTCTAAGTAGAACAGGTCTTCCATTTCAGGGTCTTCATCCACCCAATACTCTTCATCATTACTCAGGAAACAAATTCTAAATTCTTCCAGGAGGATAACCACAGGTTCAGATTCGGTTAGGGAGATGATGTAAATGGTCGGGCTATAGGATAGTGGGGTAAGGTTAAGGAGATTTATGTTTTATGGTGGGGGAACGACATGGTGATTTGGTAATGGGTTGGGGGTGATATTTGGTGGAGGTGGAGGGATAATGACCCTATTATTGAGCAGATATTGCATCTCATGGAGCAGGCACATGTAACGGCTGGTATTATTGCCATGTTCTTGGAGAAAGGCGCAGTACTTGGAAGGGTCATGGTTCGGCGGGAGAGGATTGGGTGTAGGTTTTGGGTTCAAGAGTTTGAGGTGGCCTTTTGGGTGAGGCAAGTCAATATAGAGGATAGTGGTAGGCTGAGGGTGGTGAATTTTCTGGGCTCAGAGCGGTGATTATTTCTTGGGTAGGATCGGTTGGCACTTTGGTCAGAGTTATCATATAAGACATTGACATCAGGTGCTGTATAGTTGTTTGAGTAGTTGCCTCCGGTGTTTCTCTTCCTTGGGTTATTTTCTTCTTTCTTAATCTTCCCATCCCTCAAGGCATCCTTTATCTTAGTCCCTACATCAAATAGCTACTCGAAAGTGGTAATGGGCATAAAACACATGCGCTCATTGTAGGTAGGCTGTAGGTGTTTTACGATCATATGGACATGTTCGTTTTCGGTTGGCCTATTTTCCATTTCGGAAGCCTTCTTCCTCCAACAGGTCAGAAACGAGGCAAAAGACTCCCAGTTGTCTTGCTTAGTGGTTTCAAGGTCTTGGATGATGACATCAAGCTCTGTATTATAGGCACACTGCTTCACAAACTCATTCACAATATCCTCCCATTGATGGGTATTAGAGGACTCAAGATCTAGGAACCATTGCAAGGCTCCTCTATACAGGTAACGAGAGAAGAACTGGGCCAAGTGTTCATTTGCCAATCCCATAGTTCTTAAGGCAGTGACATACATTTTCAGGTAGCTTTTGGGGTTCCCGATCCCATCAAACTTTTCTAGGTTAGGTATCTTAAACTTATCAGGGTATTTGATCATTGAGGGCTCAAAGAAACCTTCTAGATCTAACAGGTAATCATCGACACCACGGGAATTCCTCATCATGCTCTTTAGACAGTCCAACTTATCCCCATTTTCTTTCCAGAATCCCTGCATACACCATCATCAAACCAATCCTCCTCCTTGACAGGATTCAGGTTGACAGGGTTCTTAGGTGTAATAGGCGGAGGAGATAGAGGTGGTATAAGTGGATCAATAGTAGGCAGGCCCTGCGGGTTTAGGGTAGCTTGCCCCAAACTGTCTATCAAAAGGTATAACTGTTGCCCCTGACTGGCTAAGGTATTCTCTAAATATTCCATTCTCTCTTGCTCGTCAATCATAGGTATCCCAACACTAGTAGTCCGAACTAATCTTCTTGAACCAGGGGGACAGGCCCAAGAAGGTGTGCTCAAGATTTTCCTTGATGCTATCTCTAGATAGTCTGTAAACCCACATATGATTATTTCATTTTAGATTCTTTCAATGCTAAGTATGTATGCTCATGCGAAGAGAACAAGATCCGATAACCAACATGTAGCCATATAAGTACTAGTAGCATCATCGAGTATTCCTTCTCATCCCATTGGCCACCATAATCAATGTTACGCTAGCCATTCCATGTCTAGAATTTCATGTGTGCCAGGTTTTATAATAACCTAATTAGGGCTTACTCTAGCAAATAGGACATAAACAAGGTTATGATTCGTAGTCCTACGGACTCATGCCACATTTCGCCAGTATAACACATAAGCAGACCATCCTCATGTCATGTGGCCAGATTTTCATATGGATAGAATGCCTTGGGCATTAGACAGGGCTATGTGTCACGTGTCGTGTAGGCTTCCTTATCATGTCAAATAATCCCAAAGGGCAAGTAAAGCGTGTGTGCACACATTGTCATAATGGGTCAAGCCCTAAGGATTGGCTCTATGGCTAATATATGCATCAGGGTGGATAGAGTCAAAAAGTGTCCCCCAACGAGAGTCCTATATACCTCCCATTACAGGGTTTGGTGTGATACATGGACTACTTTTTATACCATTAGGTATGTGCTAGGGCAGGAAAGTCCTCTGCGGAGGGGATCTAATAGGCTACAGACCCTCGACTTTGGTCCTGCCAAGCTTCCTAAAACTAATGCACATTCAATTATCATAATATAAAGTCAAAGAACCTGAAAGTTTTGGAGTATAACCCTCATAGTTAAATTCCCCAATAGAGTCGCCAATTGTGGGTACCCAAACCAAACTTGGGGCTTAGAAGGATTATGTCACACCCGTCCTGGGAAAATCATGGTTTTAAAATGCATATTTGAATTTTTGTGAGTTATTAATGTTATTTGATAATGGTGAATGGAGTTGACTGTGAGTCAATGATGAGGTGTTAGTGGAGACACATGAATTTGAAAGTTCATTTTGTATTGGCACAATTAAATGACATTTATGTGATTTAAATATTATTTGAATTATATGGTATTTCGTGAATAGTAAATATACCTGTGTAGAGTAAATTTCTAGTAGTTTGGATATCATTTTAGATTGTTTTGAATACTGTGGTGAGAACGTGAGTAATACGTTACATAAAAGGTAGGTGGTACAGAGATTCCACGGAAGTTAGTTTTGCATCCTTATTTTGAACCCAAACAGAACCTAGACGGAAACTTTATAAATTTTAGTTTTACTCGTGAAATAATAAAGTAGACATTTAAGACGTTTCAGAAGATAATTAAAAGTTTTGGAAACTCGTGGGGAGGCAAACATAATTCTAGAAATGTTGTCGATAAATAGCAAGGATGAGATTTCATTTTTCAAAAACTTTCTAAAATATCTTGGGAGAGAGAGAAAAAGGAGATTTGATACCCACGAGCTTCACGTCGTCGATCGACGAACTTCTGATCGTCAGATTTTCACCAGATTTGAGATTTGAACTCCTCGAGATAAGAGCTACATTTTGATGTCTCTTAGGCCTCGTTTGGAAAACTTTTTACAAAATCTAATTTCTAAAAATTTGGAAAAAGTTAGGTAAAATTTGTAAGAATCGCGAATAAACGGAGATCCAATGTTTATTTGGCTTCCTAGTACTTCCCTCAAAGTTTGAGAGGATTAGCACGAGGTATGAAGTTCTAACTTATGTTATATAGGAAATATACATGTTTTGGTTTCGACGACGAAATTGTGATCCGGGCAAAATTCATGTGTTAATATTAGGCCCGTTAATTATGCATGCACCTAAATGTGAAAAGTATGTCTAACTTTACGCGAGCACGTTGAGTTGTTTATATGGGTCAAAGGGGGCATTTATACAATTTCATGCCGAAATAAGCTTCTCAATATTTGAGAATTTAGTAGTGACGGCTACTGTGCATGGTTGATAGACTTGGACTTGCCATGGCACTTGGGGATGCAATGGTTGATAGACTTGGACTTGCCATTGGCATCATGGTTTAAGACTTGGACTTGCCACTACCGGATGAATGCATATTTTTCTCCCTAGAGACTATTGATGTGACATATGAGATTAAAGCATGTTTATCACATATGCATATGTTAAAATTTGTACACTCAGCGTATAACTGAGCAGTGGAGATTTATTCCATTGTAGGTGATAAGAAGAAAGGAAAGAAAAAGCGTGAGGAGTGAGGCCGAGGAACACCGGGGAATCATCACATTGTTTATACTTTAGGTTTTCTTTCCTAACTCGTAATAAGAAATTTGAATTCATTACATGTTGTGATAGAATCTTTGAATAGTTCTGTAGTATTGTAATCTTTCATGAGAACTTAAGTGATCCATGTTTTGAAAGTTGGAATTTAGTGATGTTCATGTTGGTATTTAGTTTGGAGAACTATGGATTGAGATTGCTGCAGATTGGGCAAATCTGAGAGAAAAGAGTCGTCTGGGTCCCCGACATAGTCGACATAGTCGGCTTCAGTCGACTGGTTTCTGCACGAAAAAAGGGCATTCTGCATGCACAGTGTTCAGTCGTCTAGACCAGGGTCAGTCGACTAAGAAATTGAGGCCTCAGTCCACTGAGTCCTCGACACAGTCGATTGGACTGGGCTATTATACTTTAATACTTTCTGTGTTGGATCTCCAGTCGACTAGGGAACCGCCATAGTCGACCGGACTACTGATTTTCAAATGGATTCTTTTGGAAATGTTTAAATTGGACAAAAATTTTTATAACTCTGATTTTAATGGATTTTATTTATGTTTTTCTGCTGCTATTTACTTTAAAGAAATTGGATGAGCCTTGATGGTGTGCCACATGTCCTATTTTTGTGCGTAGCGGGATGGGTTGTGACATTTAGTGGTATCAAAGCTTTGGGTAACAAAACATTAGGGAACGTTTGACGATGAGTGGAGTGTTGAGTGTTTTGACATATATTCTAGAATGCATCCGTACATTGTAGAGATGTTTGATGCATATGTATGTTGTTATACATACACGCCTATATTTATTGTCATACATGAATATTGTTTATGCATTGAGATTGACAGGATTGTAATCATGAGTGACGACCGAGATGTATCACCGCATACCCGACGTATGAATAAAATGACAGAAATGATTGGAAATATGGGAGACATGATTCGGAATATAGCAAAACGATTGCCTCTAATGCCTCCATCTGAGACAACACCAATACCTATGGTACATACACCTGAGATTCAGGGTATGAGATCCGTGGCGTAACAGATTATAAGGAAGAAATCAACAAAATTCCATGGGACAACTGACACGACCCTGGCAAAGCATTGGGCTATGGACATGGAAAGGATTTTTCAATCTATCCCTATGTCTGATAGGGAGAAAATTGAGAATATGAGTGATGTATTGAGAGGGGAAGCCCAGAATTGGTGGGTAAATGTTTTGGACCAAGGGGCACCGATAACTTGAGAGGGATTCAAGGCAGAGTTCAATCGCCAGTTCTTCCTGCAAGTCGCGCACATTGCAACAAAGAGAGAGTTTGATAACCTGAAGCAAGGAGACATGACCATAACTGAATATACTTCCAAGTTTAATGCATTGTTAAGATTCGGTAAGGGTTCAGTACCGTAGGAGGAAGATAGAGCAAGAAAGTTTGAGGATGGTTTGAGAGACAATATTCGATTGAGGGTAGAAACCTATGAGCATTCGATTGTTGCAGTAGTTGTGGATATCGCAGTTTAACCACAGCTTCTTTTAAATCTTTTTCAAATTCAAAATTCAAATACGAGTCGCCACTAAATTTTTAAAAGGAAAATTAAGTAACCATTTTAAAAGCAAACTGGTCGTTTTTGAAAACCAGAGATTTCTAGGTCCGGGGATTATGGAATGAAAGGGGAAGGAGCCCGGAGGACTAAAACACCCCCGCTCATCCTATCTCATGATAGACCTTTACTCAACATCCTTTTAATTGAATTAAAAATCTAAGTGTGTCCTCAGCTAATACATAGATATAAGTATACATAGCACAAGCGTGTCAAAAGGGTGTAAAATTGCCAATGATAAAAGACATACAAAACAAGTAGGTTCATCTACCAGACGAATGATATGCAAACAAGGAACAAGAGAACTTACCCGGGATCTAACTGCGAAATGGAAACGTGTAATGAATACAAATAAATATAAAGCCTAAAAGGGAGTCTCTAATCACATATATACAAATAAATTAAGACCTAGTCTAAGGTGTCAAAAATCGAGAAATAAGTATAAGTAGAGAGGAGTTTGAGAAATCATACCTTAATAGCGCTACAAAACAAAGGGTTAGTCCACATGCTTTGAACGAGATATAATATCGAACAATATTCCTAAACTTCTAGCTTAAATCTATCAAGCATAGAAAGAATTAACAAAATCATGGGTTCCTTCTAACTAGTTTGAAACACAACATCTCTATAGATATACAAGTCTCAACTAGGAGCCAATGTAATGTCCATACAGAGATGATATAATCCCAACATGATCACAAGGAACTCACAACTAGGTCCAATTAAATGCGAATTAACCCAATGCAAAATAAATCCTAATTAAAAGCATCAACATACATGGATGATTGCATGAACATGAACAAGAGTAAGTTAAGAATTATTCAATGATTTGGATCATTTAGCCTCTGGATTTAAGTTCAATTAATCATTATTAAGACACAGTTTAAGCCCTAGGTCATAGAAAAGTCATTTAGGTCATCATTTACAAAATTTACTAAAACTGAAACAGGATTCAGAAATTCACAGAGAGCAGACCAGACTTTCAAAAATAGAAAAATCATGCTTCCCATGGTTTGATCTTAATAATTTTTGAACACAAGATGCTTCTATGAGTCTAGTTTCTAAATTAAAAAAAAAAATCAATGATCAAAAAGTTCAATCCCTAGGAATTAGATCAAAACCAGACATCACTCAGAATTTAACAACTCTTTGTCCGGAGATATTATGTGATTTTCTAAAAATAGTAAACAAATCTGAATGACTCTAATCTTTTTAGGAGATCTTATTAACACATTAAACTTCATCGAAAAAATTATTTGAAGTCAAGAATGTTTTATTAAGGATCTGAAACATTTATTTTAAGAAAGTGTTACTGTTTTGAAATTTCGGACAGAGAGTAGCAATTTTACAAATCCTAAGACCAAACCATATTAATCATGGAATCCCATCAAAACAAAAATTGAAGTGGTAGATCTTTGTGTTATGAACACTTTCCAATTGGTCCCATTCAATTCCAACGGATCATGATTTAATTAAAAATCCTTGATCAAAATTGGTTTATGAATTCACTACACCGTTGATGAGCTCACTATTTTTGGTTAAATCTATCAACCAAACCATAGAGGTTGACTCATTCTAAACTAATTCTCCTTTCCATTGATGGTCAATGGAGAATAAACATGACTAATTCATGAGCCTCAATGGAACATGGAAAGGATTCCATAAGACTTCAAATTAGAGGACCTAAGTGACCAGGGGCGGTCCCGAGTATTTGGAGGCCCGAGATGAACTACTAAAAGGGAGGCCCGTTATTCGGGGGTTGGTTCAGGGGCAGCGCCCCCGAGATAATTGTTTTGGGGTCTACTTATACATAATTGGCTATATTTTAGGGTTTAATTATACATAATTGATGATTTTTTTGGAGTCTACTTATAATATGATTCTATTTGTGAAACTTAAATATTGTATGGTGTCTTTCAAAATTCTAGGGAGGCCTATTTCTAAAACTCAAAAAATTCTTAAACTAAAAGTGTAATTTTCAAAATTGTAAGGGCCTTTGCTTTTGAGTTATATGTATATGTATATCAATTTATATGTAGTTGATGACACTAAATTGGGTATTGGGCCCCTTTGGGGCCTAAACATAAGTTGAGGAGAGGCTTAAACATGATTAAGGGAGACCTAATGTAAAATGCTAAAAAAATCTCACGGTAAAAATGTAATTATAAAAATTTTATGGGGGCCCTCAAAATTTGATGAACTTTGGTGGCCCGGGACGGTTGCCCCACTGGCCCCCCCTTTGGGTCGGCCATGCTTAAGTCATGAACTAAAACTTGGACCTACTAATTATGTATGGATATGACTATTCTCATTTGAATCACAAGTTCATAGAGAATTTAAAAAACCAACTCAAGGGAGTCAAATAAGATATTGAGCATCTCATGAATCCCAAGAGAAGAACATGACACAAGAAAGGACATCAAAGTTCAAATGATCTCCAAATTTAACTTTGCTTTATGACTTATTTAATCTTAAACCCTAAGCTACTTTAAACCTAATCAAACGAGAAGAGCAAATGGAGGTACAATCACAATTCTAATGGTGTGTGACAAAATGAGGTGGTAAGAGACTTTTTGAAAATGTGTAAAAGATCCTAGGTAGTTCTTGTTAGGAAACTGCGTTCCCAGAATCCGTTCTTGTTGGTACTGCAAAAAATTTCGTGAAATCTATAATAACCCTACAAGGGCAGAACTAGGGTTACCTTGAACTGCAAAAAACGGATTGCTGTAGTAGACGAATCGAGAACACAGGCTCGATAACAGCTCACGATCTTCTACCGTATTCCTCTGTTGCCAGAATATCGAACTGAGTGTGGGCTCTTTCAAAATCCTTTCTATTTTCTACCCTCCCTCTTTTTTACGCTCTCTTTTCTATTCTGAGTTATAATACTCTATATGGAAAAATGCAAACTGAGAAGAGAGCCAAAGCAGCATATATATATAGGCCCGATAGGGACCATAAGAAGTCAATAAGGAATAGGCTTCCTTATGGAATTAGGAAACCCTAATTCGAACTGAATCAGATTCCTATTTCCATAAATTATAATTCATACCACTAAAGAATTATAATTGCACTCCTACCCTTATCTCAAAAATATATTTCGAGCTCTATGTTATTAAATGCTTATTATCTCCCCACGTTAAGATTACAAATATCCATTAATTAAATATAATTACTGACAATTATATTTAATTAATTTCTTAAAATTCCTTGAGATCCTCTGCTTAACTTATCTGATATGTCGGATACAAAATCCATCTGCGGGGTTTGACATAATCAAAACTTATAAGCTTTCTCAAGGGATATCATCAATCCCAAAATTGAGACATGGATTCCATCATTAATTAATATCCACCACACAATTAATATTTCCACCCAATCCAATGAGATATTGACCCATTTAAGGATCTCACCCTTTTAGGGATCAAAGTGTAAATATCAAATGTACGTGTCTACAAATTAACTTAGGATTTAGAGCATAAGCATTCATAATAGCCATGAGGTTTAATTATCTTATAAGTCAGTATAAAGATAATTACCCCAAGTCAGTCCTGTTTAATACACAAAGTGTACCAGCATAGTGAGTTGAAATTATACCATTTTTCGTAGGCAAGACAAACCAACTACAACACCATGCTTCAGTCCTACCGATGGTGTGCCCAATCCCATCTAAGACTGTAAACCAAAATCTTACATTCTATAATATCTGATGGCCTGATCTTCTGTGTGTAACCCAAACTCTACCCACCAAACCACCTACTATATAGAATGAGAGACACACATGCATAATATTAAATAAATAATATAATATAAACATTGCCCACGGAGATTCTCATAAAAATGGAATAACTGATTTTATTGAATGAATAATAAATCAACTACATAAAGCATGGCTTTTAGTATATATCCCTATGATGCGACACACCTCACTCCTATCCCTTCTATGTGACTATCAAAAGTCTTGGCCGGTAAGCTCTTGGTGAAAGGATCTGCCAAGTTATTTGCTGATGCTATCTTGGTCACTTCAACATCACCTCTTTGCACGATCTCTCGTATCAGGTGATAATGTGTTTTCCCTTCTTATGGGCCCTGGGTTCCTTTGAGTTAGCAACTACTCTGTTATTATCGCAATAAAGGGTAACAGCCGTTTGTATCGCATGTACTACTCTTAGACCCATAAGAAAGTTTCTGAGCCAAACGGTCTCCTTAGCGGCTTCTGAAGCAGCCACATACTCGGCTTCCATGGTGGAATCAGCAATACATGACTGCTTGATACTCCTCCAAGTAATGGCTCCACCTCCTAGGGTAAACACATATCCTGAGGTAGACTTTCTGGAATCCCTATCTGATATGAAATCAGAATCTGTGTACCCAATGGGCACAAGACTGTCTGCTTGGTAAACTAACATATAGTCTCGAGTCCTTTTCTGGTACTTCAGAATATTTTTCACCGCAGTCCAATGTTCTTGCCCTGGATTAGACTGATATCTACTAGCTATGCCAACAGCAAATTAGATGTCAGGTCTAGTACATAGCATAACATACATTAGGCTTCCTACTGCTGAGGCATAAGGAACTGCCTTCATCTTCTCTATCTCATCAGGTGTCTTAGGACAGTGATCCTTAGATAGAGTAATTCCATGTCTGAAGGGAATGAATCCCTTCTTGGAATCTTGCATGCTAAACCTTGCAAGAATATTGTCAATATAAGTGCCTTGTGACAAGCCCAACATCATATTCTTGCGATCTCGCATAAGCTTGATTCCTAGGATATGACCAGCTTCTCCCAAGTCCTTCATATCAAATTGACCGAATAACCATAACCTTACAGAAGATAATACCCCCACATCGTTTTCGATTGGCAAGATATCATCCACATATAGTACTAAGGACACTACCATGCTTCCATCATGTTTCTTGTACACACAGGATTCATCTGTACATTGATCAAAACCAAAAGACTTGATTGCTTGATCAAAGCGAATATTCCAAGACCTAGATGCATGCATAAGTCCATAAATGGACTTCTTAAGCTTGCACAACATGTATTCTTGGCCCTTTGCGATGAACCAGTCTGGTTATACCATATAGATGCACTCGTCAAGATTCCCATTAAGAAATGCTATCTTGACATCCATTTGCCAAATTTTATAATCGAAATGTGCAACAATGGATAAGAGAATCCGGATAAACTTCAGCATTGCCACCGGAAAAAATGTTTTCTCATAATCAATTCCTTCTTTTTGAGTGAACCCTTTCGCAACAAGCCTAGCTTTAAAGGTTTCCACCTTACCATCTGTTCCTCTTTTTTTTCTTATAGATCCACTTGCATCCAATGGGTTTTATTTCATTGGGTGGTTCTACAAGATCCCAGACTTGATGGGAGTACATAGACTCCATTTCAGATTTCATAGCCTTTTGCCAAAGATCTGCATCTTTATCTTGGAGTGCTTCATTGTAGTTACAGGGGTCGGTACCTTGTTCATTAGGGACCCGGTCATAAGACTCTCCCAAGAACATATACCAGTCAGGTTGAATAATAACCCTCCCACTACGATGAGGCACAACCCATTTATGTGTATCACTGATATTTTTTTGTGAAGATTCTGAACTTAATACACCATTATCTACACGTTGTACTGGTTCAGGAACCTGCGTGTTAATGGTTTGTTCGGGATCTACACGAGTTTCGATAATCCTCCCACTACGACGTGGTAATGGAATGTCGATAACTCTTTCTTGTGGTGTTTCTTCTCGTACCGTTGGTATCGAAGAAGTATGTCTCGGTGTCTCTCCTCTCATTTCCTCTAGAATAATATGACTTCTGGGCTTGTGGTCCATAACATAGTCCTCTTCTAAGAATGTGGCATTGGTGCTAACAATAACCTTCTGATCCTTAGGACTATAAAGCAGACCACCTTTAGTTCTTCTTGGATACCCAACAAAGAAACATACTTTTGTTCTCGATTCCAACTTTTATGCATTCCCTTTCAGCACATGTGCACTACCCCAAATCCGAACATGCCGCAGACTAGGCTTTCGCCCAGTCGATAATTCCGTGGGAGTAGTAGGTACTGACTTAGATGGTACTAAGTTTAGAATGTATGCAGCTGTCTCTAATGCGTGTCCCCAAAAGGAAATTGGTAAATCTGAATAACTCATCATAGATCTTACCATGTCTATAAGAGTCCTGTTCCTTCTTTCTGCTACGCCGTTCTACTGAGGCATACGGGGTACAGACAATTGGGATGTAATCCCTTGCTCCAATAAGTATTCCCTAAACTCTCCCAAGAGGTACTCTCCACCACGATCAGATCATAGTGTCTTGATACATTTACTTAGACGCTTCTCCATTTCAGCCTTGAAGTCTTTGAATTTCTCAAAGCATTCAGACTTACGCCGCATCAAGTAAATGTACCCATACCTTGAGTAGAGTAATCATCGATAAAATGACAAAGTACTCAAATCCCCCTTTTGCTTGGACAGCCATAGGACCACACAAATCCGAGTGAACCAGTTCCAACGGCTCTTTAGCTCTATAGCCCTTGGCCGAGAACGGCCTCTTGGTCATTTTACCTTCTAAGCAGGATTCACAGACTGGAAGTGCCTCCACTTCCAATGAACCTAATGGCCCATTTTGAACCAGTCTTTGAATCCTTTTCAAATTAATATGACTAAGGTGTAAGTGCCAAAGATGCGTTTGGTTCATCCTCGAAGGTTCTTTTCTCTTAAATGGAAAACTATTTGTGTTATTCTATTCATTAAGTTGCAGTATAGGAGAGACATGATTTATAATATAAAGATCATCCACCAATAGACCAAAACAAATAAAATGCCTATTTTCTTTAATAACTACTATTTTATTAAAATGAACTGAATATCCATTCTTTACTAAACTAGAAACTGAAACTAAATTCCTTCTTATAGAAGGTACAAAAAGGCAATTTCTTAATATTAAAATCCTATATCTACCAAAACTAAGATGTAGATCTCCTACTGCAACTGCTGCTACTCTCGCAGCATTTCTCATATATAGATAAACCTCTCCATCACTGAGCTGCCTAGTTCCCTAGAACCCCTGCAAAGAATTGCATACATGATCAGTGGCTCCCGTATCTACACACCAGGTACCAGTAGATCAGACCGCTAAATACGATTCAACAACTAGTAAATGAGATTTACATTGATTGTTCTGTCTAGCAAGATAAACCGAACATTGCTTCTTCTAGTGTCCTAGTTACTTGCAAACAAAACATTTGCCTTTAGGCTTTCCCGGTTTTCCTCTTGGCCTTTGGATTGGTAGATGACTGATGGATACATGTTCTTAGGAGAAGTTTTTGAAGCTATCTCCATAGAATCTGAATCTGATCCTGCTATATATGAAGATGCAATGACTGATGTTGATTCAGCTCATTGGGTTAAAGCTATGAAGGCTGAATTGGAATCTATGGATTCCAATCAGGTCTGGGATCTTATAGAACTTTCAGCCAATATTAAACCCATTGGCTGTAAGTGGGTCTACAAGAAGAAAAGAGGATATAATGGAAAGGTTGAGACATTTAAGGCCAGGCTTGTAGTGAAAGGTTATACTCAGAGGGAGGGCATTGACTATGAGGAAACCTTCTCGCCAATAGCCATGCTCAAGCCCATTAGAATACTCTTATCCATTGATGCATGCCTAGATTATGAGATCTGGAAGAGACTGTATTCTTGAATGGCAATCTTAAGGAGGACATCTATATGTAGGAACCAAAAGCGTTCATAGTTGGTTGGAAAGGTAACTTGGTATGCAAGTTGCAAAAGTCCATTTATGGGCTTAAGCAGACATCTAGGAGTTGGAACATCTGATTTGACCAAGCGATCAAGTCGTTTGGTTTCATACAGAACCTGGATTAACCTTCTATATACAAGAAGTATAAAGGGAAAGTGGTGGCTTTCCCTGTGCTTTACGTTGATGACATTCTACTCATTGGAAATGATGTAGCGGCATTATCAACGGTCAATGTTTTGGCTAGCTAGTACTTTTGATATGAAGGATCTAGGAGAGGCAAGTTATATTCTTGGAATAAAGCTCTTTCGGGATCGTAAGCGAAAGATAATGTGATTATCTCAAGCTGGTTATATCGATAAGGTGCTAACCAGGTTGTCAATGGATAATTCGAAGAAAGGTTTGTTATCTTTCAGGCATGGTTTGGCGTTTTCGAAGGACCAGTGTCCAAAAACACAGGAGGAGAGGAATCATATGGCAGGAGTTCCCTATGCTTCGGTAGTGGGAAGTCTCAATTATGCAATGTTGTGCACTAGACCAGATATTTGCTTTGCCATTGGCATGGTTAGTAGATATCAATCGAATCCAGGTCCAGAACACTAGACAGCTATTAAGCACATTCTTAAGTACTTGAGAAGGACTAAAGATTACATGCTTATGTACGGTGGTAGTGAGTTAATTCCAGTGAAATACACTTACTAGAACTTTATGTCAGATAAAGATTCGAGAAAGTCCACATCCGGTCATTTCTTTACCTTGGGAGGTGGTGTTGTCAGTTGGAGGAGCATTAAGCAGAAATGCATTGCAGACTCAACTGCAGAAGTTGAGTATGTGGTTGCTTGTAAAGCCGCAAAGGAAGCTGTTTGGCTCAAGAAGTTCTTAAGGAGCTCGAGGTGGTACCAGCGTCACTGTCACCTATTACGCTTTATTGTGATAATAGTAGGGCAGTGACTCAGTCCAAGGAGCCAAGGAACCACGGAAAGGGAAAGCACATAGAGCGGAAATATCATCTAATCCGAGATATTGTTCAACGTGGAGATGTGACTGTTAGCAAGATTGCCACCTCTGACAATCTTGCGGATTCGTTTACAAAGGCCTTGCCACAAAAGGTCTTTGATCGTCATTTAGGTCTCAGATTAATCATGTATGGTTGTGAGTGCAAGTGGGAATTTGTTGGGTTTGTGCCCTCAAACCATTACTTTATGTATGAGACATTAACATTTTAATATATGGATATCAGCTTTATATTTCATTTTGTATGTTTTTTTCATGAGATGATTGTTAATCCTTGAGTATCATAGTAAGTAATTCGTGTGTGTATGAGATACATACGAGTGAGATACGAATTACTATTCTTTGATACTTAAAATTTGTCACAGTGGATGATGAGACTAGATATCTCATCAGGTATACACTATAGCATGATTAACTACCATTGGATGGAGTGATGAATCTCAATCACTAGAGTGTGACTCTTAGTTAATATGCTTTTGCTTATAGTGTATTGACGGACCTGAGCTTTCTTATTGACACTCAAAATTGTCAAACAGTCGATAGGAACTCATAACTTGTATAAGGTACATGTTCTTAATTTTGAGACGATTATGAACACAGACTGTGGATATGGATACTTTGACTTACCAATCAGTGAACCCGTTAATTATGCACGCTCTAAATTGTGAAAAGCATGTCTAAATTAATGCGAGCACGTTGAGTTGTCTATGTGGGTCAAAGGGGAGTCTTATACAAATTCATGCCAGAGTAAGCTTCTCGATGTTTGAGAATTTTAGTAGCGACGGCTACTGTGCATGGTTGAAGGCTTGGACTTGCCAGGGCACTTGGGGATGTAATGGTTGTAGGCTTGGACTAGCCATTGACATCGCGGTTTAAGGCTTGGACTTGCCGCAACCGGATGAAGGCATATTTTTCTCCCTAGAGACTATTTGTATGAATTGTGAGATTAGAACATGTTTTGTCATATATTGCATATATTAGGCTTGTGCACTCAGCATATAGCTGAGCAGTGGAGATGTACTCCATTGCAGGTAAGAAGAAAGACAAGAAGAAGCGTGATGAGTGAGGCCGAGGAACGTCGGGGAACCACATTTGTATAATTTTTGTTTTAAATCCTAACCTTGTAGTAAGGATTGGAAAATTGTAAAATGTTGTAATAGATCTTGGATTTAGTTTCGTAGTAATGTAATCTTGCAATTGAACACCTATAGTAGGTATTAACATGTCAAAATTTGGTGGTGAATGTGGTTATTTTGAATATTGTACAAAGTTCAATCAATCGAACTCTATGTGCTTAATCAAACTTCTGTAGAGTGAATTCTCTGCCTAGAATTCGCTCAATCGAACTTTTCTCTGCTTAATCCAACTTCTGTAGAGTGAATTCTCTGCCCAGAGTTCACTCAATCGAACTTTTCTTTGCTCGAACCAACTCTCATCAGAATGCATAGATTAAAAGCATAAGTCCCATATGCGATATCAATGTTTAAATGAGTACTCCTTCATATATTTTAAGACCTTTGTTTTCAAAATGAATTCTTTTGGACGTGTTCCAATTAGCCAAAACTTTTTATAAGTCTGATTTTGATGGATTTTAATAATGTTTTTCGCTGCGGTATTAGTTTTAATGGAACTGGATAAGCCTTGACGGCGTGCCACGTGTCCTATTTCCACGCGTAGTGGGATGGGTTGTGACATCCTTTTTAGAGATCCCACCATCTATAGTCTCTCCAAGAAGCATCTGCATGAGTCATAAGGGTTCTAGACTCGTAGATCCATTTAAGGCTTTGTTATCTCTGGGGTCGGATATCTATGGATTGAATACCAACCCCATCGCTACCAAAACATTTGGGGGTAGCTCTGCCTAGGATAACTCTACTTTAATGGATACTACAAACAAGGAGATACAACTACCCTAGAACTTTAAAGATTAAAAGCAATAAAAATGAAGAACGCGATGAACAAACAAAAAATTCAACCTAGATCTAATAAAATAAAGATCAAAACAGGAAAATAAAGCAAAAAAAGCAAAGAAGAAGAAGGAGCTTATCTCAAGAACTTCCCTCAGAATACTTCTGCAGGGCTTCGCCAGTACCATGGACTTCAAGATTCAATCCTAAAACTTATACTTTTCTTTAGGATTTTTTAGGAGTGCTTCGGGATCCTCTAGGGATCTGAAAAAAAGTAGATCTAAAAATGAAAAAAATAAAATAAAATCAAAAAGGATTTGGAAGAAACAAAACAGACCTGAGAAAAGAGAAAAAAAAAAAAGGATATGATAAAAGAAAAGAAAAAAAGAGATCTGAAAAAAAAAATAATAGTAATAATAATATTTTTGTCCTAAGATTGTTATCTCAAACTTCTAATCCACACCCCCCCCCCCCGACCGATGGGTTAGAGTTATTGCACTCTCCATAGGATAAAAATTTAGTTCATAACTATTTTATCATGTCCAATGGCACCACCAAACGCCGGATAGGATAAAAATTATGTCTTTTATCCTAACTACCAAAAAGGTTTAGGGGTTGTGTTATTGTAATTAAACTTCTCTCTATTTGAAAAAAAAATTTAAAAAAAATTAATTAATTAATAAATAAAACTCTTTTAGGAACTTTTGCTTTGCTGTAGGTGGTTTTGCATAAACTTGTACAGAATGTTCAGAACTCCCTAGACTTAAAGAGAATCATTAAATTCTCTAGAGTCTTTTAGAGACTTGTACATAATATTATAAGTAGGGTGACCTTCTAGAAAGATTACTTTATTAGGATGTCCAAAACTTTTAAAATATTATCATGAGTTTCTATTTCATTGGATGATCACCTCTTATATAAATCCTGGTCATTGACCGTACTAACTATTATTTATAAGTAGGGTTGCCTTCATCAAAATTATTCAATAATTATAAAGTTTCTTGAGAAAAAAACTACAATTTGTAGAATTATGCAGATTATTGACCGAGTGATAAAAAGTGCATACTTATGTACTTTCTCTACTAATTCATATCTCTTTTATCAGCAAATATAAAAAGTCTACTTAAATCTTATAACAAGTAAAAGATAGCCCCCCTGGGTGAAATTCTTAGATCCACCCCTGTTGTTGAGACAGGTATGCAATTAAACAAAAAACAAAGTACAAGAATGATACCAATGTGGGATATTTGTCCATGTTTTCAGTTTTGAACTCATTCTTGTCATACAAACCCCAAGATTGAAAATTAAATAAAATCAAATTGAAATAGGAACAAATTCAGTTAATCTAGACAATAAAAAGCGAACTAACATGAAATAGCCCATGGGAGTACAAAACCGGTGTTTGGGCTCAACTGGAGAATTCAGTTTCTTAATTGACTTCTTCGTCCTTAAAACAAAAAGAAAGAGAATATCAATTAAACTAAAGCAATTAAGAGAGGAGTTACGTAAGAAAATAGAATTTCAATTAAACTAAAGCAATTAAGAGAGGAATTGCATAAGAAAATTAATTACTTACTCAAGATCATACAGTACTATAGTGTCTGCCACCAAAACATCATCCTTGTCTTCGAATGTGGGCTGAAGCTGAAGAGAGACAAAATCAAGGATTTAGAATGAGATAATTGAGAATACAACATGGACTCTGGGGGTTAAAGAATAGGCCAAAAGAGTCAAAGAGGGCAACATAACCAAATAGGGTTGAGCCAAACGAAGCGAAACCGGACTAGAAAGAACCCGGGCCAAGGAAGCCACGGTCGGTCGACCGCCTCTATCAAGCCTACCACCTCCAACTCTTTGTCAGTCGATGGTGGTCGACTGCACCACCTACCAACTAAAGCAATTTTGGTTTTTTTTTTTTTTCCTCGTTTCATTTCCAAATTCATTCCAAATGTTTTAAGTCAAAACCCACACCAAGTGACATCAAAAACCTTCATTTCAAACCCTCAAATGCTTTGGTTTTCAAAACATGAATGTCTCTATATCAAAGTAGGAACTTTAGAGGAATTCTTCTAAAATCAATTTCCTTAACTTGCCATACAAACTTGAAGAAATTAAATCTCATTTCCCAAACACTTCTAAAGGGTTATTATAAGTCAATTAACATATTCATGAACCACAAAGCTCTCATTTCCAAACCCATTTGAGAAATACAGCATTTGGATTCAAAAAAAATATGTGCAAAGTGTTGTACAAGTCTCCGCATCCACACTAGTTAGTAAAAGATATGAAAACATGCTTCTAATTACATCATTTACATTCTCAATCTTTTAGTCATTGTTTGGTACAACACTTAATCCAAAATCTCAAAATAAAATGCCTCAAACGAAGCTCATCATCAACACCAATACTTCAACACTTTCTCCTTGAATGAATGTCATGTATGAAAAGATTCATGTCTCATGAACGTGCTATTCATAAAATTCTACAACATATGCATTTCATAATCTCAAGGTAAACAAGATATAAATTCTCATGGATACAAGCTAAGCAAAACTTCATTGGCATGCTTCCAACTCCACACAAGACTTTAAACAATTTAAAGTGCAAGTTTCACAACAAAGCACATAAGCACATAGGCATTTAAGCATCTTCCAAACACTAATATAGTTTAAGGGAAACGGACCAAGGAAGCCTCACCAGTTGACCGCCTCCAGCCAACCACCACCTCCAACTATCTACCGGTCGATGGTGGTCGACTGGACCACCTACCGGCGGAAGCAATTTTTCTTATTGTTGCCTTGTTTTTTTTTTTTTTTCTAAATTCATTCCATATATTTCTAAGTCAAAACCCACACCAAATGTCATCTAATTCATTTCAAACCCTCACAAGCTACTTTAAAGCCTTAGGCCATTGCCAAAACTAAATTGTTATGAATCTTTACAGAAAAGAACAACCTCTTTGGTTTTCAACACATGAATTCCACTTTATGAAAGTAGCAACTTAAAACTAGTTGCTTTTAACATCAATTTCCTTTACTTTCCATACGAACATTAAGAAGTTAAATCTCATTTCCCAAACACTTCACCAGATTTATTAGAATGGCTTTCTTATTTCCAAAACCCATTTGAGAATTCCAAAATTTGGATACCAAAAAATATGTGCCAAGCGATGTACAAGACTCCACATTCACAAGAATACTAAAAACAAGAAAACGTGCTTCTAATTATATCATTTACATTCTCAACCTTTAGGTATAGTTTGATAGAACACTTGAACCAAAATCTCAAAATAAAAGGCCTCAAATGAAGCTCATCAAGTCAAACATCATATAGCTCAAGGGAAAACTAATAAACATTCATGATAACAATTCAGCAATTTACTCTCAATTCAAACACATAGCAACCTTCAAAATGGAAAGAATAGTCTATCTCTATAACTTAAACCTACTTCAAAGAGATTTGAAGAGATTTCACAAGTTAGGAAGCTCAAATAGAGAAGAAAACAACTCCACAAGATAGCCATTGAGTAGAGGAACAACTTTGTCTCTTGTAGCTAGAGTAGTAGAGCTCAAATGAGAGGAAGACCTTCAATTTCAAGATGTAAGCTAAGTTTTTGTGATGGTTCATCCAAAGAGAAATCTCTGCAGATTTTAAGAGTTAAAGAGAGAAAACAAGGAAAAGTGTAGAGATATGATAGAAAAGAGAGACACAAGAAAAGTAGAAGTGTGTAGGACAAATGTATAAGTGTGACAGACATACCCCGAATTCGGGGATCTGGGAAGTGGGGAATATGTCAAGGGAAAGAGAAAAAAAAGGAAAGAGAGGATTGAGAATCCTACGCAGAATCTGGGATTAAAGAATAGGTCAAATGAGTCAAGAGGTTCAGCATAACCAAATGGTGTCGAACCAAACAAACCTGGACAGAAACAGCCCAGGAAGCATTGGCTAGTTGATCGATTGACCGCCTTCAGCCAGCCGGCCACCTCCAACTCTCTGCCGATTGATGGTGGTCGACTGGATCACCTACCGGCTGAAGTAACTTTTTTTTAATTTTTTTTTTTTTTACCTTGTTTCTTTTCCTAATTCGTTCCAAATGTTTCTAAGTCAAAATCCCTACCAAATGTCATCCAAACTCTTCATTTCAAACCCTCAAAAGCCACTTTTAAAGCCTTAGGCCACTGCTAAAAAGAAAAGTATTATGAAACATTTTAAACAAACGATTAACCTCTTTGGTTTTCAAAACAAGGATGCCTCTTTATAAAAGTATCAACTTTAGAGGAATTGCTTTTAAAATCAATTTCTTTTTCTATCGACACGAACTTCAAGAAGTTAAATTTCATTTCCTAAACACTTCTCAAGTGGTATTAGAAATGCTTTCTCATTTACAAAACCCATTTGAGAATCACAACATTTGGATTCAAAAAAATATGTGCAAAGTCATGTACAAGTCTGCACATCCATAGGAGTTACTTGGAAGACATGAAAACTTTCTTCTAGTTACATCATTTACAAGGTATGGTAAAAAAAATCGCGAACCCGAACCAACTAACTGAACTGGACTGAAATTTTCAGTGGTCAGGGTAATGGTCGGTGGTCGGTTCTGTGATAGGCAAAAACCGACTAGTTGGTTCGGTGGCAGTTTAAGGATCTTGTGTACCGAATCTATCGAACTATAACACCATATAATTTCTCGTATTCCCTTGTTATATTCTCAGGCACTCAAACCTGATGACCTACTACTGGCCCCTCTCTCTCTCTCTCTCTCTCTCTCTCTCTCTCTCTCTCTCTCTCTCACTCACTCACGCCCCGACGTAGCATAAATATGGAAAGCATTTAATTTTCTTTATGTGGACCCGTAGGTTGCGACAGTTTGAAGGATCGATTCTGTCCCAAATATTGAACAATATAATAATATGAATCAGAGTGTGAGCAATCAAGGCTTACAAAATTAATAATTATTATAGCATATGATCACCTAAAGGCACAACCCTCCTTGAAACAAAAAAATATCTATTACAGTCATCCATATTACAAGTTCAGTTTATTAACTAAAGTAGTAATAATAAATTCCCTCCTCAAGTAGTTGTTTTCAATGCGCATAGTCGTATGATCCAGCCTGATTATAACCTGAAAAGCCTAGACACGAATGTCCAGGGCGCATCAACGATGTCAGCTTCATGAAGCTGGTGAGTATTAAAAACACATACTCATAATGTAAAACATACTCACTTACCATTTTCATTTCACAGGTTTGCTTACTCAACAGTTTAGAAATGTAGAATTGAAATCACATTGTAAAACAGTATAGATAAAGTCATAATCTTCGATATGTAACCATGCATGAAATGATGCAACCATCTCATTCGACTCTTTTCTTTCGACCACACATCATCCAACCATCTCACTCCAGTATCTTGAAATACTAAGGTGACCACGCTTTAGTACAGGGGTACCAGGGACTGTCCAGTTTGCCTCACACTTTAGTACAGGGTACCAGGGAATGTCCAATTGCCTCACACTTTATCCAAAACCACAGATGCTAGGGAGTGTCTAGTAGGCCACACTTTAGCACTACCACGGGTGCTAGTGAGTATCCAAGTTGGCCTCTTTAGCGCTACCTGGGCGCCAGGGAGTGTCTAAATTTGTCACTGTCGCATTTCAAAGATACTCTAAACTGCAATCTCATAACATCACACTTTGGTACACCAATACTAGGGAGTGTCTAATACACAATCTCATCCACTTACTCTTTTTGCACTGACCATCACTCACCATGCATGTACACTGGACCCCACGTGCATGTCACATGACTAAAATGAAGAAAGTAAACAACTGGAAACAAGAACAATGTACAAGCGAGAATAATCAAGTCCTTAATCAATCCCTTTATAATCAAAACATAACACTCAAGATTTTGTTTAGTATAATTCCCAAACAGTACTTTGAAAACTCATAAAAATTTATCCAAATAGTCCCTTAATAGAAAATAGACAAAAACCAGAAAAAGGCAGATCGCTCATGCGGGCCACTAGCGCAACGGGTCGCTCGCGCAGGCTACTCTCGTGACTTTCGCTCGCGCGATTGCGTGTGCGAGTTTTCACAGAAACTTCATCTTCTTCGCTGTGACTCCCCTATTTCAGTCTTAAGGGTCCTTTTTGGCCCATTTTTCAATCCAAAAGTATTCATGACATACAATATATGAATCTTGTCATGCCCCGACGTAGCATAAATATGGAAAGCTTTTAATTTCCTTTATGGACCCGTAGGTCGCGACAGTTTGAAGGATCGATTCCGTACCAAACGTCGAACAACATAAAACCATTAATCAGAGTAGAGCAATCAAGGCTTATAAAATTTTTCTAACTTAATAAATATTACAGCACAGGTCATCTAAAGGCGCAGACCGCCTTAAAACAAAACAATAACTTATTGTCTATTACAGTCATCCTTATTACAAACCAATTCATAACTTAAAACATATAAACTTAAAGCATAGCATAATTAAACATTCTTCTTCCCCGATAGTCAAACTCAATTGGCGTAGTCATACGGGCTGATCTGATTATAACCTGAAAAGCCTAGATACGAATGTCCAGGACGCATCAACGTCATCAGCTTCAAGAAGCTGGTGAGTATTAAAAACATAACTTTGAATGTAAAACATACTTAATTACCCTTTTTCCATTTTTCAGTTTTGTAAAAAAAATCAACGGTTTAATCATAGAAAGAATTCAATTTATAAAACGACGAGGAATATATTAAAAGTCGTTCATTCATAAAACATATGCTCGTATATGAGACCAATGCAACCATTCTCATCTTACCGACTCTTTTCTCTCGACAACACAATACCCAATATCTCACACCAGTATCTTTGAAACACTAAGGTAGCCACACTTTAGCAACGGGGTGCCAGGGAATGTCCAGTTTGCCTCACACTTTGGTCCGGGGGTACCAGAGAGAGTCCAATGCCTCACACTTTGAATACCTAAATTGCCATGCAAATACCAGAGGAACCCTCACGCAGTATCCAGACTCGGTTATCAGGGAGTGTCCGTAGGCCACACTTTAGCACTACCATGGGTGCCAGGGAATGTCCAAGTTCTGCTTCACACACTTTGACGCTACCATGGTCGTCAAGGAGTGTCCAGTTTTGCCACCATCTCATTTCAAAGACACTCTCACTGCAATCTCATCCACAACACAATCTTAACCATACTCTCTTTACCACAATGATCATTACTCTTTTCCACACTGACCAACATTCACACTCACCATGCATGTACAACCGACTCCACATGAATGACATGTGACTTAATACAGAGATATAAAGTACTGGGAACGATAACCATGGATATACAAAAATAAATTAAATCTTATATCAAACAACCGGTGAATTCATCAAAGAATGCTTTTATCGCTGTTAAAACACAACTGGGTCTACTTTGAAGCAATACCCTCAAAAATGAGTTATAATTTTTGTATATGAATTACATACTAAAAGAAAGGTCTTTGAGTCTAGTTTCCAACGCTTCAAACCGTACGCGTTTTCGAGTTTTCTCGAGGAAGTTATGGCCGTTTTACTAAAAGCCATCAGTGCTGAAAAATGTCAATCGATTGACAAAAGTGTCAATCGATTGGAACACATACCAATCGATTGGAACATATGTCAATTGATTGGAACCCATATCAATCGATTGAAACCCATATCAATCGATTGGCATCAGCAGTTTCTCCCCTGTTATGAATTTAAGGCTGATTTTGACCCATTTTCAAATCTGAATGCAAACATGACTTGTAATATATGGTTCTCTCCGTTTTTCCGCAAGGATCACGAATACGAGATCGGTTTTAACTAATTTCAATCGTAGCTCTCGGATTTTACGAAAAACCGAGAGGTGTCAAAATTTCATTTTTAATATGCGTCGCGATACGAATGAATTAAGCTCTACAACTTGAAACATAGCATCTATGGACTGCAATCTTTCATTTTCATCTATCAAAATCCATTTTGGTTAAGTTTGGAAAATCACCATTTTTGAGCTTCAAGTTTTCATAGGAAAATTAACAATGGTGTTCTTCAAATTAGACTAAACTAACAGTAAAGAAATATGAGATTACATTCCAAGTGAGTTTAGAATACTCACCGAGGGATTGTGACAGAAAATTAGAGACTAAGAACTTCCGCCGTTAATACCGTCGTTAGATTTTCCACTCCTCCATTTCTTGAATTATATATGTATCTATGAATGTGTCACTGTGTGTATGTATATAACATTCATAATCTGTGTGTGTGTGTGTGTGTATTATTCTTGAGAGAGTAAGAGAGAGTTGAGAGAATTTGAGAGTGATTGAGAGTTATGAGCAAAATGAGAGAACTGTGAGATTTGAGAGATACGCACACATATATGTACTGTATTGCTAAAATTAGGCTCCAAGCAAAGCCATAAGAAATGCACGGTGTGGTTGAGCTCACGTGCTCCCACACCTAAGTCGTGGTATAACGCAGTTTTAAAACATAAACTGGTATTTTCGGGGCGCGGTGGTCACTACAAAAATACAGAAAATTTATTTTAACGTGGGAAGTGATTTTCCGGTTTCATAAAAATATTGATTGAGTTAAAAGAAAATGCTCCCACCGTTTTGAAATACAGTTTTGAAATCTAACACACGTGTTGCTAAATTTACAGAAATTACAGTTTGACCCCAAAAGAATTTTAATTATGAAATAAAACAAGAAATTAGATTTAACAAATAAGAATTGGAAATTAAAATGAGATCAGTAATACAAATTAATCATGGAAATTCAAATTGAATTCAAAAATGTCAAATGCAAGTACAAATTAAATATGAACATGCTAAACTTAAAATTGAATGAAATGCAGGTTATTACATCCTTCCTCCCTTAAACAGGATTTCGTCTCCGAAATCAAGACTAACCAGTCATGAAACAACTCTAGGTACTTCTTCCTCATATCGGCTTCAACTTCCCACGAGGCTTCATTCTCATCATGGTAATTCCACTGAATTTTCACCAACGGAATGTCCTTAATTCTCAACTTCTTAATACTCTGATCTAGAATCTTCACGGGTCTCTCCTTATAAGAAATGTCATGACTCGTCTCAATATCGTCATAACTAACCACATGTGAGGGGTCTCGTATGTACTTTCTAAGCATACTCACATGAAATACATTGTGAACCCCAGACATCTTTGGTGGTAGCGCCAGTCGATATGCCACTTCCCAACACGTTTCAAAATCTCGAACGGTCCGATGAAACGCGGGGCTAACTTCCCTCTCTTGAGACCAAAACGTACCACTCCTCGGGTCAGTGAAACCTTAAGGAGTACATGATCTCCAACACTAAATTCCAAGTCTTTCCGTCGTCGATCAGCATAACTCTTATACCGGCTTTGAGCGATTCTCATCCTTTCCTTGATCAAGGAAATCTTCTCGTTGGTTTCTCTAACCAAATCTGGACCCAACCGTTCCGTGTCCCCAACCTCTGCCCAACACAACGGAGAACGACATGGTCGTCCATACAATGCTTCGAACGGAGCCATACCGATACTCGTGTGGTAGCTGTTGTTGTAGGCAAATTCAACCAAAGGCAAGTGTGTCTCCCAAGATTCTTCAAAATCGATAATACAAGCCCTAAGCATATCATCCATGATCTGATTAACACGCTCAGTTTGCTCATCTGTCTGAGGGTGAAAAGCAGTACTCATCTTGAGTGAGGTTCCTATAGCTTCTTGCAGACTTTCCCAAAATCCAGAAGTAAAACGCGCATCACGGTCTGACACAATTGACACAGGTACACCGTGAAGTCGCACAACTTGTTGTATGTACATCTGGCTCATCTTCTCTACCGGGTATGTCATACCATATGCAATGAAATGAGCAGATTTTGTCAATTGATCCACAATTACCCAAATGGCATCATGATTCTGCTGCAATCGGGGCAATCCCACTACAAAATCCATGGTTATGTGCTCCCACTTCCAACCAGGAAAGGTAGCGGTTGCAATAATCCTGACGGTCTCTGATGTTCGACTTTGACTTGCTGACACGTCAAACACTTGGATACAAATTTGGCCACATCCTTCTTCATACCTTCCCACCAGAAATTTCTCTTCAAATCTTTGTACATCTTCGTCCCTCCCGGGTGAACTTTATATCTTGACTTATGTGCTTCTTCTAGGATATCCTTCCTTAGCTCTCCATCACCTGGCACACATAATCTATTTCTGCACCGATATCCTCCATCGATTCCCACTTTCCATTCTGTCGGGTCTTTCTCTGACATCTTCACGAACCATGTCTAAAACTTCTCATCTTCTTTCTGAGCTTCAATAATGCGGTAGATGAGGACAGGCTGTAGGATAAGACATCCGAAAAGTTGTCCTTCTTTTTCCTCAGCACTCTGTACGTCGAACTCCGCCAATGTCTCCAATGCTCGCCATTCCCTAACCATTAAGGAGGCGATTGTCTCACGAGTCTGCCGACTCAAGGCGTCAGCAACCACATTAGCTTTACCCGGGTGATATTCTAACGTGAAGTCATAATCTTTGATCAGCTCCATCCATCTACGTTGTCTCATGTTCAACTCTTTCTGTGTGAACAAATACTTCAGGCTCTTGTGATCGGAGAACAAATCAAACTTCTCACCGTAGAGATAGTGTCTCCAAATCTTGAGTGTGAATACTACTGCAGCCAATTCCAGATCATGAATGGGATAGTTCAACTCATTTGGCTTCAGCTGTCTGGATCCATAGGCGATAACTCTACCATCTTGCATAAGTACACATCCCAATCCTTGATATGATGCGTCACTGAAGATAGTGAACTTCTCATTAGGCTTGGGTATAGCTAGCACCGGTGCGGTAGTGAGTCTATCTTTCAACTATAGAAAGGCGCGCTCGTGCTTCTCTGTCCATTCGAACTTCAAATTCTTCTTCGTCAACCCAGTCAATGGTGCAGCTATTTTAGAGAATCCCTCAACAAATCTTCTGTAATAGCCTGCGAGTCCAAGGAAACTTCTAACCTCTGTAGGGTTGCTCGGCCTAACCCAGTTTGACACAGCATCTGTCTTGGATGAATCCACAGAAATTCCTTGAGATGACATCTTGTGTCCCAAAAATTTCACTTCTTGCAACCAGAACTCACACTTACTAGACTTGGCATACAGTTGGTGATCTTTGAGTGTCTGCATTGCAATCCGTAGATGTTGCTCGTGTTCTTCTCCTGTCTTAGAATAGATCAAAATATCATCAATGAAGACGATGACAAACTGATCTAAATAAGGCTTGAACACTCTGTTCATCAGATCCATAAACACTGTCGGGGCATTCGTTATTCCAAACGGCATCACCAAAAACTCGTAGTGACCATATCGGGTTCTGAACGCAGTCTTAGGTATGTCTTCCTTCCGTACCCTCAACTGATGATATCCCGACCTTAGGTCTATCTTAGAAAATGTTGTAGCTCCTTGTAGTTGATCAAACAAGTCGTCGATCCGAGGTAAGGGATACTGGTTCTTGATAGTCACGCGGTTCAGTTCTTTGTAGTCGATACACAACCGAAGTGTTCCGTCCTTCTTCTTCACGAATAACACTGGTGCTCCCCAAGGCGATGTACTGGGACGTACAAAACCCAAGTTCTCGAGCTCTTGAACTTGTTCGTTCAATTCCAATAGTTTGGTGGGGGCCATTCTAGAGGGAACCTTGGTGATCGATACGCTACCCGGTATAAGCTCAATACATAACTCTATACTTCTCTCGGGCGGCAAACCAGAAATGTCTTGAAATACTTCTTCGAAGTCCTTGACTATAGGTATAGATGACACTGTCGCTTCTATACTGACGACTTCAATATTCGCCAAACATCTTGTGAGGAACATATCTCCCGAAGGGTTACATTGAAAATCAAAAGGTTGATTCTCATTGTCGGAGAATGTAATTCTCTTCCTCGCACAATCCAACTTCACTTGATTCTGAGAGAGCCAATCCATTCCTAGGATTATGTCAAACTCCTTCATCGATAGGACGATCAACCTTACAGGGATTTCACGGTCTCCTAGCCGTAAAGGACAATCCTTGCACACGTGTCCTAACTTGACTGTGGCTCCTAATGCTAAGGTAACCCTCAAAGCTTTCTCCAAACGATGAGGTAAAATACCCAAGGGTAGCTAACCTCCTCTTATCCATCTTATTGCACTGAACAACGTCGAACATGCAGTCCATCCGTCTCAACCACTGTTTCACTTTCCAGGGCTCTGCGATACCCGCAAACTACTCCGGCCTGAGCGCACGGAATCTCTCCAGCAGCTTATCTCTAGTTTGGCAGTCTCATTAGTTTTCATTCGTATAACTAACCCTCTCGAGACGTTTGACAAAGGCTTCAAACATTTCTGTGGGACCGGCAGCCAAAGGTGCCTCCTCATTCAATTTCCTGTTCCTCCTTGGTCCCCCAGCCATTCTTAATGCATGATAATGATAACCGAATGAGGAACATGCATGAAGCAGTAATATAAAGCAGTTTAAACAGTGACAACAACTAAAAGAGTAAATATCACTATATCACATAATCGCACTATAACATAAGCATACAATAAAATCCAAATATGCAATATATATCAAGTACACATAATACACTAAACACGTATTCGAACTAGGGCTGTCTAATAGCAAAGAGGTCGTATTCTTATTCTTATTCTCCATACTATGGGCTGTGGGCCATGCTGACTGTTCCGAGATTTGACTTAGGGAGTTCGTCAGAGCCTAAGCTATTTATGAAGGCTATGGTATGCCTCAACTCCTTAGAAACTCGGCTACTATCTGTTTGTAGGGACTTCATAAGTTATGGCCATCTCGGCTAATTCTAAATGGATACGTCTAAAGATATATGGCGATTGCTATCATTCTTTGTCGATGTGACAAGACATTCGTGTAATCGTCTCTATGACGAAACCAACCTAGAATTCGAGTTCTAAACTAAGGACAAACGGTGCTAACCAACTAAAAACTGACTCGACTTAACTTGATTTTATAGCTCAGTAAAAGCCTAAAGTTAATCTATGTCACTAATCTGTGGCGTGAATAACTGAGCCTGGTCAAACTAGGTAACCTGGCTCTGATACAACCAAATCCTATCACGCCCCAACGTAGCATAAATATGGAAAGCGTTTAATTTCCTTTATGGACCCATAGGTCGCGACAGTTTGAAGGATCGATTCCGTCCCAAACGTCGAACAACATAAAACCATTAATCAATCAAGGCTTATAAAATTTTTCTAACTTAATAAAAATTACAGCACAGGTCATCTAAAGGCACAAACCGCCTTGAAACAAAACAATAACTTATCGTCTATTACAGTCATCCTTATTACAAACCAGTTCATAACTTAAAACATATAAACTTAAAGCATAGCATAATTAAACATTCTTCTTCCCCGATAGTCAAACTCAATTGGCGTAGTCATACGGGCCGATCTGATTATAACCTGAAAAGCCTAGATACGAATGTCCAGGACGCATCAACGTCGTCAGCTTCAAGAAGCTGGTGAGTATTAAAAACATAACTTTGAATGTAAAACATACTTAATTACCCTTTTCCATTTTTCAGTTTTGTAAAAAAAATCAACGATTTAATCATAGAAAGAATTCAATTTATAAAACGACGAGGAGTATATTAAAAGTCGTTCATTCATAAAACATATGCTCGTATATGAGACCAATGCAACCATTCTCATCTTACCGACTCTTTTCTCTCGACAACACAATACCCAATATCTTACACCAGTATCTTTAAAACACTAAGGTAGCCACACTTTAGCAACGGGGTGCCAGGGAATGTCCAATTTGCCTCACACTTTGGTCCGGGGGTACCAGGGAGTGTCCAATGCCTCACACTTTGAATACCTAAATTGCCATGCAAATACCGGAGGAACCCTTACGCAGTATCCAGACTCGGGTATCAGGGAGTGTCCGTAGGCCACACTTTAGCACTACCATGGGTGCCAGGGAATGTCCAAGTTCGGCTTCACACACTTTGACGCTACCATGGTCGTCAGGGAGTGTCCAGTTTTGCCACCATCACATTTCAAAGACACTCTCACCACAATCTCATCCACAACACAATCTTAACCATACTCTCTTTACCACACTGACCATTACTCTTTTCCACACTGACCAACATTCACACTCACCATGCATGTACAACCGACTCCACATGAATGACATATGACTTAATACAGAGATATAAAGAACTGGGAACGATAACCATGGATATACGAAAATAAATTAAATCTTATATGAAACAACCGGTGAATTCATCAAAGAATGCTTTTATCGCTGTTAGAACACAAGTGGGTCTAATTTGAAGCAATACCCTAAAAAATTAGTTATAATTTTTGTACATGAATTGCACACCAAAATAAAGGTCTTTGAGTCTAGTTTCCAACGCTTCAAACCATACGCGTTTTTGAGTTTTCTAGAGGAAGTTATGGCCGTTTTACTAAAAGCTGTCAGTGCTGAAAAATGTCAATCGATTGACAAAAGTGTCAATCGATTGGAACACATACCAATCGATTGGAACATATGTCAATCAATTGGAACCCATATCAATCGATTGACATAAGCAGTTTCTCCCCTGTTATGAATTTAAGGCTGATTTTGACCCATTTTCAAATCTGAATGCAAACATGACTTGTAATATATGGTTCTCTCCATTTTTCCGCAAGGATCATGAGTACACGATCGGTTTTAACTAATTTCAATCGTAGCTCTCGAATTTTACAAAAAACCGAGAGGTGTCAAAATTTCATTTTTAATATACGTCGCGATACGAATGAATTAAGCTCTACAACTTGAAACATAGCATCTATGGACTGCAATCTTTCATTTTCATCTATCAAAATCCATTTTGGTTAAGTTTGGAAAATCACCATTTTTGAGCTTCAAGTTTTCATACGAAAATTAACAATGGTGTTCTTCAAATTAGACTAAACTAACAGTAAAGAAATATGAGATTACATTCCAAGTGAGTTTAGAATACTCACCGAGGGATTGTGACAGAAAATTAGAGACTAAGAACTTCCGCCGTTAATACCGTCGTTAGATTTTCCACTCCTCCATTTCTTGAATTATATATGTATCTATGAATGTGTCACTGTGTGTATGTATATAACATTCATAATCTGTGTGTGTGTGTGTGTGTATTATTCTTGAGAGAGTAAGAGAGAGTTGAGAGAATTTGAGAGTGATTGAGAGTTATGAGCAAAATGAGAGAACTGTGAGATTTGAGAGATACGCACACATATATGTACTGTATTGCTAAAATTGGGCTCCAAGCAAAGCCACAAGAAATGCACGGTGTGGTTGAGCTCACGTGCTCCCACACCTAAGTCGCGGTATAACGCAGTTTTAAAACATAAACTGGTATTTTCGGGGCGCGGTGGTCACTACAAAAATACAGAAAATTTATTTTAACGTGGGAAGTGATTTTCCGGTTTCATAAAAATATTGATTGAGTTAAAAGAAAATGCTCCCACCGTTTTGAAATACAGTTTTGAAATCTAACACACGTGTTTCTAAATTTACTGAAATTACAGTTTGACCCCAAAAGAATTTTAATTATGAAATAAAACAAGAAATTAGATTTAACAAATAAGAATTGGAAATTAAAATGAGATCAGCAATACAGATTAATCATGGAAATTCAAATTGAATTCAAATATGTCAAATGCAAGTACAAATTAAATATGAACATGCTAAACTTAAAATTGAATGAAATGCAGGTTATTACAAATCTCTTCGTTTTTCTGTAAGGATTACGAATCTAAAATCAATTTAATACTAATCGAAATGTAGCTCTCGAATTTTACGAAAAACCGAGAGGCGTCAAAACTTCGTTTCTTATATACGTTGCGATACGAATGAAATAGGCTCTAGTATTTTAACCGTAGCTTCTATGAACTATGATCTTTCATATTCATCTCTAAAAACGGATTTTGATTAAGGTTGAAAAATTATGATTTTCTAGCTATGGAGTTTATGAAGAAATTAGCAATGGTGATTTACCATTCTATCAAAATAACAGTAATCTAAGCATAATTAAATTACATTCAAAGTGAGTTAATAATACTCACTGCAATAAGAGGATAGAGAATCTGTTGAGAAAGAACTTCAATCAAGAAACCAATTCAAGCTATGGCTATGGAGTTCTTCTCTCTCTAAAATATTTTCTGTAAATGAACTCTCTTTAAAACTTTCTCTCTATTCTCCCTGGTTGTAATGTGTAGAAACCGTGTTTGTGTGAGAGTGTATGTGAGTTTTATAGCCTTGCAAATCTTGGAGCCCAAGAACCATAACCAACACTCAACAAATGATTTTGTTTTTCAATTTCTATTAAAACACAAAATACTTAGCATATATACATACGTATGTATAGATCATATGAACTCTACAGTTAAGCTAAGGGTCAAGTATAGATGGTTAGGGGCCACTTGGAGTTGTTTGGCAATGTAGCTTATGGACACAACATTAAAACACACACTAAAAGCATTGGCAAACAAGGCACATGCAAGTAGTCAAGGATTCACTTAGGTGTTTGGGTAAAACAACTCAAAGCACTAGCACCACACACACAAATATCAACACTCCCAAACAAGCCACAAACAAGTTGTCTAGGAATTTAATTGGGTGTTTGGGAAAATAGCTTATGGCACTAGAATATAACACTCACAAAATGCATTGCCAAACAAGCTTAGTAATGATTGGTTGCATTAATAGAAATAAAGCAAGTGTCACTTCAAGATTGGTGGAGATTCCCAAACTGTGGGAGATCAACACGGTGCGGACAGTTTTGAACATAAACTGGTATTTTCACGGCGCGGTGATCACCACAAAATACAGAAAATTCATTTTAATGTAAGAAAATTTTTCGATTTTATAAAAAAAATACTATTTGAGTCAAAAGTAAATATTTCCACCATTTGAAAATATAGTTTTGAAATTCAACACAGGTACTTTACAACAATCACAGGTGGTGAAATTATAGCATAAGTATTCTAGCCTTATGAAATCACAATTGTTAAAACATAATGCGGGTACTCTTGAATTTATAAAATTTACAATTTGGCCCCAAATAAATATTTGCTGATAAAATTAAAGCAAGAATACTGATTAAAATAAATGTGAAAATGCAATTAAATTAAATGGAAATTTTCAGGTTGTTACATCCTTCCTCCCTTAAACAAGATTTCGCCCCCGAAATCTAGACTAACTAGTCATGAAACAACTTCAGGTACTTCTTCCTCATATCAGCTTCAACTTCCACGAGGCTTCATTCTCATCATGATAATTCCATTGAACTTTCACCAACGGGATATCCTTATTCCTCAACTTCTTGATACTCTGATCCAGAAATTTCACAGGCCTTTCCTTATAGGTAACGTTACGACTCATCTCAATATCGTCAAAACTAACCATATGAGAGGGATCTCGTATGTACTTTCTCAGCATGCTAACATGAAATATATTGTGGACCCCAGACATCTTTGGTGGTAGTGCAAGTCGATAAGCCACTTTCCCGACACGATCCAAAATCTCAAACGATCCGATGAAACGCGGGGCTAACTTCCCTCTCTTGAGACGAAAACGCACCACTCCTCGGGTCGGTGAAACCTTAAGAAGTATGTGATCTTCGACACTGAATTCCAAATCCTTCTGGCATCGATCGACATAACTCTTATACCTGCTCTGAGCGGTCCTCATCCTTTCATTGACCAGAGAAATCTTTTCGTTGGTTTCTCTAACCAAATTTGGTCCCAACAATTATGTGTCTCCAACCTCTGCCTAACACATTAGAGAACGATATGGTCATCCATATAATGCTTCAAACGGAGCCATACAAATACTCGTGTCATAACTATTGTTATAAGTGAATTCAACCAAAGGCAAGTGTGTCTCCCGAGTTTCCTCAAAATCGATAATACAAGCCCTAAGCATATCCTCCATGATCTAATTAACGCACTCAGTTTGCCCATCTGTCTGAGGGTGAAAAGCAGTACTCATCTTGAGCGAGGTCCCCATAGCTTCTTGCAGACTTTCCCAAAATCCAGAAGTAAAACGTGCATCGCGGTCTAACACAATTGACACAGGTGCACCGTGAAGTCGCACAACTTGTATGTACATCCGGCTCATCTTCTCTACCGGGTATGTCATGCTATTGTAAGTTAATTCTCCGATTAAGGAGTTTAATTATGGAGGGATTAATAACTGATATAAGATCTCAAAGTGCGATGTGCATGATATTTGATATCTGATATTTTAAAGGGATATTTTAAGCGAGGTTTGTCCAAAGTACTTTTGAAAGGGCCATTGTTAGTTTAGATGCTTTACATTAAAATTATTTTTAGCTTAATTCTGGGAACTTTAATCATTTGAGATGTACCTTGGTGGTATGCCACGTGTCCTAAATCCATATGGGTAGATTGGGGCGTGGTACCCTAGCACGCCCATGCAAAGTATGTTTTTGCCAAACATGGATACACAGATACAGACAATGATATATATATATATATATATACAAATACCACTTTTTTCTCTATTTTTTTGGCCATTTTCGTTGATGATACTGAAAGGAAGTGAAGATGTCACCTTTAATTCGTTCTATTGTTCAATCAAATCAACTTGAATAATCTTCTTTCTTCTTCAATAAATGAATCTTATACTTATGCATATGGGCTATAGCTATGGGTTGTGGGGGGTTTTTGCAGTGTCTTAAGTCATTGGAACCATACAATGGAAAATAGAGAAAACTAGTTCTGAGATAAATTCCTTCTCTTAGGAGGCAGTCAAAGGTAGAATCTATGGTGACTGAGATGGAGGCGGAGACGAAACCATAGGTAAGTAGTGGACTTGAATGAGGGTTTTAGTTTGCCAGTAAAGAGAAAAGATAGAGAGTCAAGTACGCTTATGGTAATGAGAGAAATTGATGACGGTGACATTGGTGATGAAGGGACGTGACGGTGGTCATTAGTGGAGGTGGGACCTGCGCCATTGCTGGTGAAGGAAAATGTTAGGGTTCACATAAAAAGAGATGAAGAAAAATGGTGAAGACAACCTTGTTTCGTTGAAAACGGGTAAGGGTATTTTGGTTCTTATATTATTCACTTATATTGGTTGAAGGACTTGATGGGAGTAGTTTTGACAAATCAGAGAGTTTAGACTAAAATAAAAAACGGGCTGGGCTTAGAACTCTAAAACCCCAGATGAAGGATTTTTCGCTAAAATTAAAAAAAATAATTGGGCGTATGAGAGAATTATTGTTGCTTTATTTTTTGTAGTTTGACCTTAAGTCTCATTTTTAGCTTATTTGGCTCCTTTTATAAAGGTGCCAAACCTGGTTTCGAATTAAAATTCAATGGTGTTTTATTAGTGCGATACAATATGCCGTTTGACTAAACCTCAATTGCGATGCAAAAATACGATATTAACAAAAAGTAGCTTAAGGCTACTTTTGACCAATTACACTTTTTTTGCAAAATGCAATTATGTGATCGCTACAATTGTATTTCCAAACGCCCTTTCTATGTTCTAGTTTGATGAGCTCAATAGGCTACAATAAGGAGAAAGATTTTGCCACTCCCAAAGGACCACATATCACGCTAAGGGTGTAAATGGTTTGATTTGGTGCCTTTTTTGGCGAAACCGATCAATTTCGGTTCGATTTAGTTCAGTTTGGATTGTATAATTTTTCGGTTCGGCTTCGATTTTACATTGCACACATTCAAAGAAAACCTACCGACTAGATCGTTTTGGTTCAATTTTTCAGTTTTACCTTTCGGTTCGGTTTTCCCTTTTCCTATAATACGCTATCATGATACCTGCAAATGAGAGTTGATCATTCGAGTAAGATCTATAATCTCTGAATACAACATCATAGACTCTATGGCCATGTTTGACAGGCAAGATAAGAGCTTAGAATACGATAACTTTTATCATATCCTGTGTTTAGTGCTGCAATCCATAGGAGTATTTTATCCCAAGAAGATTTTTTTATCCCATTGAGTATGAGATAACTCAATACTATAGGGAGGGTGGCATTACGTGAGATAAGAGAGTTTGGGATAACTTTTGAGACTTTTTTTTTAAGATTTTTTTTCACAGTTTTTTTTTTGTTTTTTTTTTCAAGTTTTATTTTTATTTATTTTTTATTTTTAAGATTTGGTTTTTATTTTCAGATCTATTTTTTAAAAAGTTTTACGCCTTTTTTTTCCCTTTCAAATCTCTCTCTTTTTTTTAGATTTTTTTTTTTAAAGAAAATCTCAGATCTTTTTTTTTTTTCTAGAATTTTTTTATTTTTTTATTTATTTAAATTTTTTTTTCTTTAGATCATATTTTTTTCTTTATGATTTGCCTTATTTATTTATTTATTTTTTAAATTCAGGTTTAATTTTTTTTATAGATCTTTTTTTTTAATTGTTAAAAAGCAACAATTTTTTTATTATCCAAAACTTATTTCCAGACATACTTAAACATAAAATTAGGATATAACAGCTTATCCGACAGTTTTATCCAGCACGTTCCAAATACAGGACATCATAATAACTTATTTGATAGGATTACTATCTCATTAAATTTTGCCTTATCATGTCCTATCCGACAGTTTTATCTGACCTGTCAAACGAGGCCTATTAAAATAATCCATTGATATTGTCAATAGGGTAAAGCTATTATAAGAAATTTTTTATATGAAAAAGCAAATTATGACCCTTGGATGAGAAAAAAACCATAAATATATTTCGAGATTCTCATGAATGAATCCACTGACTTTATCATTCAAAAGTCATAAAATCTATTATATATATCTAAAAGACAAGGCTAAAAGTCTTCCTACAATGCTCCACTTGGTGCCTAGGTGGAATTTTCTTATGAGAGACTTCAGTCTATGTGGCGCCTACATGGCAAATACAATGTTCCTCACTCACTCTCTCTCTCTCTCTCTCTCTCTCTCTCCTCTTTTTGGTATTGCTAACCGTATGCTCTTCATCTTCACTGCCATCAATGAGTGAAAAGTTTCAACTCTTCCTTTTCTTTCATTTCTTATCCCATGAATCAATAAGTTTGCAAAATGATTATACCATTCACTTTATCTTCTTTATTAAATAAATGAAAGGTTACAATTCCTCCTCTTCTCTCATCTTTTACATGCATACACGTGTACTCATACATTCCCCCAGAATCCATGACAACTCATAGAAATGGATGATTCACCCATTAAGCCGGATTTCCATTATTCATTGAAAATTGACATTTTTTATGCATCGATCATAATGAAGATTATGAGCTCCAAGTAAATGAAGGTTTCTTTAATTTAGGCCATATATATCTTATATGTGCATATATATTGAAGGCTATTTGTGTACATGCATGAATATAAATATTTTGCATACAGTTCTAATTCGACTACCCAGTTTGTGTTTTGTTACAGACTTCAAATTTAAAAGTTGTTGTGAAGTAGGAAAAAGAGTATCATTGTTGTAATTAAATTTGTACTTTTCAATTGGGTTGCCAACTCATGTGGCATTGGGATCTAATAAACTTAAAATGAGACTACTTGATTGTGAAGTTGTTAATTAGCCCAACTAATGTTAGATATTTCAGTCACGAATTCTTTCCTTTCTTGGAGAATTTACACTACAAAATTTTATTTAGCTTGTGCGACTGTTTTACTCAAAATTGTTGATGACTATAATCCCATTCGGAAACGCAATTGCCCTATTTATGCAAAAAAATTCATTTTTTATTTTTCTTGTGGTTTTGCACAATATGGTATTTTATTTACTGCAGAGAAAAAGAAGCAGATGTTAAGAGTTCTTAATTATATCTTAAAAGTATGGTTCATAGAAGTATATGTTAAAAGTATGTTATAATATAGTACGATGCGTTAGTAAAATGTACTCTAAGAAAAATAATTGTTGCATCTACACAAAATTTGATAGTTTATGTTAGTACTTAGTTTAGAATATATTTTTATATATATATTTTTTTGACAAATTTTCGTGCATTTGCACGAGTTATCGACTAGTACTTTCTATATAAAAAGCTTCTTCCAAAAACTTTACCCTCGTCAACAAGACTCCACGTCAGCATACGCCTCCCCCCTCTCTCTTTGCTGACCCAAAATCTTACGACGTCGTTGTAGGAGCTGCTAATAAACACTTGCCGCGTAAGTTAGTATCGACGGCTGAAAATAAAGGACGCCGGCACACATCACTGCCCATCATTGCTATTTCCCACAACACAAAGAGAGTGAGAGAGAGAGAAAGAGAATTTCAATCAGCGGATTTTGCTTTCCCTCCTCTCTTCAAAAGAGCGACCCGCCATAATAACTTTTGTGTGAGAGAGGTTCTAATCCACATTTTCTCAGATCGGAACCCTAATTTTCTCGGGAAAAAAGAGGGGAAAGAAAAGAAAAGAAAAGAGAAAATGCCGAGGGAAATCATAACTCTGCAAGTGGGACAATGCGGAAACCAGATCGGAATGGAGTTCTGGAAGCAACTCTGCCTCGAACACGGCATTAGCAAAGACGGCATTCTTGAAGATTTCGCTACTCAGGTCTGTCCGCTTCACTTTTTACATACTCCATTCTGATTTCATTCACCTAATTTTCGTTTGGTAGCAGGGAAAATGTGATGGAAAAGTTAAGAAAAATAGAGGAGAATTTTAGATGTGATGGTGTTCAGAAAACGATTATGTGTACAAAAGAAAAGTTTACGCTCAATTAAGCCAGATAGCCGAATTTGGCTCAGTTGAGAGTTGGAGCATTTCCAGCAATGTTCTCTAATTTTTTAATTCTTCCCCCTACCTTTTAGCTAATATGGAACTCAACTCCACTAAACTAAGGGTGTGTTTTAAACCAATTAAGTGCTGAAATTTTTGTAAAATTTTCGGCAAATTATTATTATTATTATTATTGATAATGCACCACTTCATTTCAAAAACCTTCTTCTAAAAACTTTCTACTGGAAAAAAATCACTGTATTTGAAACATTGTTTTCAACACTCCAAATTTAGAAGTAGCTTAGAACTTTCGGTACGTAATTCTCAGTTTTATCAAACGGGACTTAAGCCTTTATCTCAAATTATTTAGAGTTGGCTTCATGAATATTTTTTTTCTTGGTTAGTAACCATTGTAGAAAGAGATTAGGGCAAACTTAGGAAGACAGCATGTCTTCCCTTTCTTTTATCTATTCAATGTCTCATAAAAAGTACTTACATAGAGAACCCCACTAAACCTTAAAACATAAAAATAAGCAACAATAATAATAATAAAAAACAACTCTCAACACTCCCCCTCAAGCTGGTGCGAAGATATCCCTCATACCCATCTTGCTAAGAGCGAAGTGAAACTATCTACTCCTAACTCCCTTGGTGAGAATATCTTCCAATTTTGTCACCTGTCTTCACAAAAGGAGTACATATTGTACCATTATTGAGGTTTTCCTTAATGAATTATCTATCTATCTCCACATGCTTGGTTCGGTCGTGCTGAACTGAATTATGAGTTATATTAATGGCAGCCTTATTATCACAGTATAGGCGCATTGTGTCTGTCTGATTGAGTCTCAGATCTCTTAGCAATAATTTAATCCATAAAAGTTCACACACACCTTGGGCCATAGCCTTGAATTCGGCCTCGGCACTAGATCTCGCTACCACATTCTGCTTCTTACTCCGCCAAGTAACAAGATTACCTTACACAAAGGTACAATACCCTGAAGTAGATCTCCTATTAGTAACTGAACCTACCCAATCAGCATCAGTGTATGCTTCCACTCTAAGGTGATCATGTCTGCCAAAAAATAAGCCCTTTCTAGGAGCAGACTTTAAGTACCGAAGAATCCAGAACACAACATCAAGATGAGATTCACGTGGAGCGTGCATGAACTGACTGACCACACCGACAACAAAAGCAATGTCAGGACGAGTATGAGCCAGATAAATAAGTTTACCCACTAACCTCTGATATCTCCTTTTGTCTACCAACACTCTACTACTATCATCACTAAGCTTCTGGTTCAGTTCTATCGGAGTGTCACATGCGTTTCCAAGCATTCCAGTTTCCTTCAACAAGTCAAGAACATATTTTCTTTGGGAAATGAAGATCCCATGCTTGGATCTAGCCACTTCAATTCCAAAAAAATACTTCAGTGCTCCTAGATCTTTTATTTCGAATTCTTTGGTCAAGTACTTCTTCAACTGTTGCACTTCTTCCAAGTCATCTCCTGTAAGCACAATAGCATCAACATATACGATGAGAGCAGTGGTCTTACCCTGTGGGGAATGCTTAATGAACAGTGCGTGATTCGCTTGACTTTGTTTGAAGCCATATCTACGCATAGCCTGAGTGAACCTCTCAAACCAAGCCCTTAGGGATTGTTTGAGACCATATAACGACTTCCTGAGCTTGCGCACTTTTCCCAATGTCTTTGAGTCCTCAAAACCAGGAGGCACATCCATATATACTTCTTCCTCAAGATCACCATGTAAGAAGGCATTCTTCACATCAAACTGGTGAAGAGGCCAATCAAGATTGGCTGCAGGTGAGAGAAGTATCTTTACTGAGTTCATCTTAGTAACTGGTGCACATGTCTCATCATAATCCACCCCATATGTTTGCGTGAAGCCCTTTGCAACAAGGCGGACTTTATACCTCTCAACAGAACCATCTGACCTGTGCTTCATTGTATACACCCATTTGCACCTTACAGTTCGTTTCCCTTAGGTAACTCTGTTAATTCCTAAATGGCATTCTTATGAAGAGCTTTCATCTCTTCAATCATGGCAAGTTTCCATTTGGGATCAGTGAGAGCATCCTTAAAATGGTTAGGTACACAAACAGAAGGACTTTTTAAAACAAAGGCTCTATAGGGGGGAGACAGGTGAGAGTAGGACACAAAGTTAGATATAGGATGTTGAGTACAAGACCTAACACCTTTACGAACAGCAATGGGTACATCTAGATCATCAGACTCGGTAAGAGATGGTGTATCAATACTTGATCTTCATCAGTTGGAGGTAATGGCAGTGGAAGAGTAGGAGAAGTCGCCTCTTTAGCAGGAGAAGGAGAAACAGTGTCTCTAGTCTTTCTTTTACTCTATGTTCCCTTGGAATAAACTAACAACTCTTTCTCCTTTGGAGCGGTTTTCTCTACCTCTGACTCTTTCTCCTCACACCCTTTTCTTAACACCTTTTTTCTCTCTCTGACTCCTTCTCACACCTTATAACTCCCTCTGACTCACCTTTTTTTGGTGATAGTCTCCATTTCACCCTCAACAATCGTAGGCAATGTGAACACAGGTATCTCTTCTTCACACCTCTGCTCCCCCTGAAGAGATGGCTGGGAATCCTGGAAGTAAGACTGAGACTTAAAAGGTGACATCCATAGACACAAAACCATTTTCGAAACGGAGGATGATAACACTTATACCCCTATTGTGTAGGAGAGTAACCTAGAAACACGCATCGAAGGGCACGAGGATCTAACTTCTCACGAGGGGGAGAGTGGTTATGAACGAAACACACACAATCGAAGACTCGGGGAGCAATAGAGAATAGTGTTGAGGAGGAGAGGAGTACTTCGATTGGTGCCCTCTTGTTCAACACACGTGTAGGAAGACGATTAATGAGGTAAGCAGCCGTTAAGACTGCCTCACCCCAATAACACTTAGGAGCGTTTACTGAGAAGAGCATGGAACGAGCTGCTTCTAACAAGTGACGATTCTTGCCTTCTGACATCCCATTTTGTTGAGGTGTGTCAGTACAAGAAGTCTGATGAATTATTCCATGGGAACAAAAAAAATCTCCAAGACCAGAATCAATGTATTCACCACACAGGGGCTATCAGGCCTGGGAGGCTTTGGCGCAGGGACTGTAAGGCCTTGGTGGCCTGCGGTGGTGGTTTGGTGGTGATTGAGTGGTGGTTTGGTGATGGTGATGTCAAATCCCTCTTAGGGTGGCTCTGATACCATGTAGAAAGAGATTAGGGCAAAGTTAGGAAGACAACATGCCTTCCCTTTCTTTTATATATTCAATGTCTCATAAAAAATACTTACATAGAGAACCCCACTAAACCTTAAAACATAAAAATAAGCAACAATAATAATAATAAAAAAATAACTCTCAACAACCATTGCCTCATGCAGCCTACGGTTACCAGGTCTTTATTTGTTCTCTCTGTCCATGTCAATTTTGACCTTTCCCTGCCTCTAGTGTAACCTTCATTGTGTATCCTATCAATTGCCCTAACTGATGTAGTTGATGATGCCAAAATTTGGTTAAAGTAAATTAAAGCAATTTTAGGAGAGAGAGAGTGAGGGACTGGTTTTTTTGTATGTGGTTCGGCCCTGTTAATGAAGGTACCTATACCCACGTGTGTGTCTGAGCACGTTCACTATATTGTAAAAAGCTGGGGACTTGTGGTGAACCAACAATAGTTTGGAGCTACTATAGGTCGGCCGGGCGTGTTGGTGACCGCTATAGAGGTGCTGTAAAGACTAAAAAGTTGAACTCTTTCTATGGGGGTGAGTGGTCTCTGTTATAGATGCAAGAGACCTACTCGCACATGGATAAGGAAATATAATCCAATTAGGATGTGATTGACACCAATCAAGTAAGTTTCCTAAATGTATTAGGATTGATTAACACTAATTGTGGGGGTTTCCTAATTGGATTAGGAAACAATTTGCCCTTTCCATTAGTCTTCTAGTTTGAATAGGAAACTGCTTGGAATATTCTGGGGCGTGCCTTGCGGGCCTGGCTTGACTGCGCCTGTATGGACCGTGCCAGTGTGGTCTTCACGACCTGTTGGTTTGGTCGTGAATGAACCGCTCAGGATGGTGCGTCTCGGGTAAACTAGACCGCTCGGGCTGTTGCTTGTCCGAGGAGTTGTGCATGATTTGATCGGAACATGGACTGATTGCTGATTTGAACTGCCCGGTCATAGGATAGAGCCAATTTTGGATGTATCAGCTGCCCCCCATTTCCAAGGTTGGCGGGATGCTATATCGGGGCAAGTTTGGAAATCAGTTTGATGCTACTTGCCACTCTCTAAGTGCTCGGGGAAGCTGCCTTGGAGCTTCTGAGTCTTGTGAGTGCTCGAGAATTGGCCGGGAGTTGAGACTCGGCCTAATTCGGAGTCTTTTGCCTAAGTTAAGCTCCCAAGATGGTTATCTTCTACCCGTAAACCTTCGTCAAGGTTGTGGGTAAAAGAATTTGACCATGTTGGAAAAGCTGACCTAAAGTGTGTTACTTTAGGGTCCTTTTAGTTAACTCCCCAGGATGGTAATCTTCCTCCCAGCCTGCCTTCGTCAAGACTGTTGGGAGAAGAGTTTGACCATGTTGGTGGAGCCGACCTAAATCACGTTGCTTCAGTGTCTTTTTGCTCCTCTATCGTCGGCCAACCTAAGAGATTTTAGTCACCTCTATTGTCGGTTTGGACCTAAGTGGAGTTATTGCCTCTGAGTACTGTAGGCGCCTAGGTTGTCTAAAAGTTGGACTTAGTTACCGCAAGGCCTGTAAGTACCCGGTGTGATTGACTGTTTAGTCCATCGTGCCTTTCTGCCCCCCAAGCTTTTGCTAAGACGAGGGTCTTCTGGAGGCTAGGATTGTAGGTAACCGACCTGGAACATGGTGGTTGCAGGGTCTTTTGAAGCTTGCCATCATCAGCCACCTGGGGGATTTGCCCCCATCGTAGGTTAGACCTAAGCAAAGCAGATGCCTTGGGCGTGACTCCGAGGTCTTTTGCCTCGGGTGCGATCCCGAGGTCTTTAGTGCTTGGGTTCGGAGCCCGAGGTCTTTTGTGCCTGGGTTCGGTGCCCGAGGTCTTTTGATGTGCCTCGAGTGTGGCCCGAGGTCTTTTCAAGAGCTCTCTGACAGTCTGCGGAGCCTCATCCGATGATCGGGCAAGTATCACTGTAGTTGGATTGGTCGAGACTGTTAGAGACAAGAGGTCGGGCCGGGATCACCGGACTCCCGATTACTCTGAGCTGGATTCAAGGTCGGGATCATTGGATCATAACTGCTGTGAACTAGAGGTCGGGTCGGGGCTGCCGGACTCAAACCGCTGCGAACTGGAGGTCGGGTTGGGACTGCCGGACCCTGCCTGCTGTGAATTAGACGTCGGGTCGAGACTGCCGGACTCAGACCGCTGTGAGTGGGAGGAACTGCTAGAACTACTAGGCTTCTCCACATTGTTCTTCCCGGGCTGTGCCCGCTTCCGCTTACTTCCGGAAGGCTCGTAACTTCCTTGCCCGGGGTCTCTGGTCTTTAGAAACTCTTCAGTGTCAATGTATTTTCCAACCCTCTCTGCGAGTTCAACCAAGGTTACCGGTCGGTTTTTGTGAAACGACGCGGCGCACTTGGTGTGTTGAACTCCCGAGCAAAAGGCTATAATAGTGACAGTTTCATCAAGATCATAGATTTCGAGCTTTTCTTGATTAAACCGGTCGGTGAATTCCTTGAGGGTCTCATTATTCCTTTGTATGATTGTCAGTAGCTGCATGTCAGGCTTTGGCCGTTCATGCATAGTGATGAATTGCTTGCTGAGTTGCTTGAAATTGCGGACCGATCGGGGCTCCAAGGAGTAGAACCATTGCCTGGCCGGGCCTTTCAAAGTGCTGGGGAAGGCCAGGCAATGTAGTTCATCAAAGTTGGTGGCCAGGGTCATCTGAGCCTTGTAGGTTCGGACGTGGTCGACCGGGTTTCTCGAGCCATTATAAGAATCTAGGCGAGGCTGTTTAAATTTGTGCGGGATGGCGAACATCGTGATCTGGCTGGAGAACGGCGACTCTGTCTCGGTATTGGCATAATTCTGAGTAGGGTTTTGACCTAGCTTTTTGGCCACTCCGTCAATCTGTTTCTGCAAGTCCTGGATACAGGCCACCACTCCTTCCCGACCGGTATCGGGGGGCTTGGTCGGGTTGGTGGTCGATGCTTCTTCTTCATGGCAGTGCGCTGTCCTCTGGGATCGGGCTCGGCTATGACTCCGGTGGATCGTGTGACCAAGGACACCTCGGCTCTTGACCGAGTGACCTTGGACTGATTCCCGGGCCATATGCTCCTGCCTTTCCTCTCGGGCAGCACGCCTACTGTTGATATCTCTGGCATCCTTAACGTGGAACGGGTTGGCTCAGGCACGTTGTCTGGTTAAGATCGGTTCCCGACCGTACGCAGCGTTCCCGGGTCGTTTCCCGGCCACTGGAGGACTGCATTGCTGGGTCAGCAGGGCTTCGATCTGTTGCTGGATTTGACGCTGGCCCTCCAAGAGTTGTGCGAGGATCGCGGTGATTTGCTCAGATGTCATGACTGCCGTAGCCGGGGCCGGCGGAACATCCCGGTTGGCCTGCTGTGCAGTCTTCTCACCCTTCTAAGAACTTGTCGTTCCCACAGACGAGCCAAGTTGATGATGCCAAAATTTTGCTAAAGTAAATTAAAGCAATTTTAGGAGAGAGAGAGTGAGAGACTGATTTTTTTGTATGTGGTTCGGCCCTGCTAACGAAGGTACCTACGTCCACGTATGTGTCTGAGCACGTTCATTATACTGTAAAAAGCCGGGGACCTATGGTGAACCAACAATAGTTTGGAGCTATCATAGGTCGGCCGGACGTGTTGGTGACCGCTATAGAGGTGCTGTAAAGACTGAAAAGTTGAACCCTTTTTATGGGGGTGAGTGGTCTCTTTTATAGATGCAAGAGACCTACTCGTACATGGATTAGGAAATATAATCCAATTAGGATGTGATTGACACCAATCAAATAAGTTTCCTAATTGTATTAGGATTGATTAACACTAATTGTGGGGGTTTCCTAATTGGATTATGAAACAATTTGCCCTTTACATTAGTCTTCTAGTTTGAATAGGAAACTGCCTGGAATATTCTGGGGCGTGCCTTGCGGGCCTGGCTTGCCTGCGCCTGTATGGACCGTGCCAGTGTGGTCTTCCCGATCTGTTGGTCTGGTCGTGAATGAACCGCTCAGGATGGTGAGTCTCGGGTAGACTAGACCGCTAAGGCTGATGCTTGTCCGAGGAGTTGTGCATGATTTGATCGGAACATGGACTGGCTGCTGATTTGAACCGCTCGGTCATAGGATAGAGCCAATTTTGGGTGTATCAGTAGTTATTGGCTAAAATGTTCTATAACTAATCACTTTTAAACCCTCTGCCTTAACCATGTTCCCTAAAGTAGAGAGCTTTTTATCATTATATATATTACTTAGTTTTCAAACTAAAGTTGGAAAATTCCACTACACTCTCTAGTCAAATGGGTTCCATATATGCTACTTTTGATTATTTTAATTTTGGGTAATTCTCCAAATGAGCATATATATGCAGCTTTTAAATGAGCATATAGCTCTTGATCGTGCAATATGAAGAAAAATGATTCATACATCCGACCTCAATTGATTGGGACACAAGGCTTGGCTTGGTTTGGTTTGGTTTGGTAATTCTCGAAATTTACTCACTCATCTCACACTGGGCTAATTAAACAGAATCTCATCACGGAGAACCGTTTGGAGAATGTATTGGAGATCCAAAAAGGGATCTTGGTTCTCCAAAATAGCTGAAAGCCTATAGTAGAGAACATGGTTGGAGATGCTCTTTATGTATTTATTTTGGTTTTGTTTTTGTTTAATATGCGTGGTAATTGAGAGAATTATTTTTTCTGTTCTTCATTCTCTGAGCATTCAAAGGGTGGAACTCATTTTGATTGTTTGATGGTCTTTTCAAAAATGGGAATTTTAGTCAAAAGTCCTCTAAAGTAGAATTTTTCAATATTAGGTCCAACCCGTATTTTATGTTAATGTGAGTGAAAAGGCCATATGTTTGTATAAAATTGAACTAGGTATGTGAAATTTCACATAAAAAAGTTAATGGGAATTTCACATAACTTTTAAAACATATGGACTGCCGATAAGTTTCACTAATCAGGGAGTTTTGACCAAAATAAAAAAACGGGTTGTCCTCTAAATTAATTAATCTAAAATGAGGGACTTTTCACTAAATTTCTAGTCAAAATTGAAATCAGTTTGTTAAATAGTCAATCAACTGAGAAAAACAAAACCATCATAGTGCATAATTAAAGTTGTGTTGAATTCAAACTTTCCAAATAGCCAAATCAGCAGTCATGTACTTAGTCTTAGCGATTTGATTTGATCATACAGTCAATTACCTGTCGAATTATGTTTCTCAGAAATTAGTTGGCTCTTTGCTAAAATTTAGAACTGAAACTAGGTACTTGTTTAGTTGTTTTTCCTTTTGTAAGTTTTTGTTCAAATAAAACTATTAACAATTAAGAAGTCTCATAAAAAATAGAGTCCCTTTTTTCCTGATCAGGTCAATAAAATCATGAAATATTTCGATTTATTTATCTCTTAATTTTACATATAATGGATTTACCTGGACCAATACATGATTTTCTTTTAGTCTTTCTGGGATCGGGTCTTATATTAGGAGGTCTAGGAGTGGTATTACTTAGGGGGTGTTTGATGACCCAATTAAGTGCTGAAAATGAAAATTTTCAGCACTTATTTTATTTCAGTGCGTTTGATAATGTACCACTTAATTGAAAAAGCAACCAAAAAATCACTGAAAACTTTAAGTGAAAATTTTCTACTGAAAATAATCACTGAATGCATTCTATTCCAGTACTTGAAACACTGTTTTCAGCATTGCAAGCTCAATCACTTAAAATTTTCAGTACTTAAAATTCAGCACTTAATTTTCAGTTTTATCAAACGGACCCTTTACTCAAGATCAGAGCAGTTTGGTGGAAGTGTGTCAACTCAGCTCTTGGTGTAAAAAGTTACTACGACAAATGTGGTTGAATCATCTGTTTTCATATCATTTTTTGTAGCTTCTTTCTTACTAGTTTTTTGTTCTAAGATTGCATGACTTGTGTGTTTTCTTTAGATAGTCACCGCCGAGAGAAGCAAATATTGTTCGGGTCTGTTCGGGTCGGCATCAGCTGTCAGCTAGTATCAGGAAATTAGCTGTATTAAAATGGTGCATAAGCAAGAAAAAACTGGTGTAATTCCTAATGTCTAATTATTGCTCATAAAACCCTGAAAGAAAATTCTCAGTATTGTAGCATGTCTAATTCATAAGAATTCATATTTCTTGTTGCGTGTTAGATTTACCATAAATAACAATTCCCTGTAGGAAGTTTTATGAACTCTTTCAACATTGGACACATCACTATCTCACTATGAGTTACTCTTCCTACTCTGCATGAATATATGTCCTCGTTCAACATTTGTCGCATCACTATCTCATTATGAGTTACTCTTCCTACCCTGCATGAATAAATGGGTTCTTACTTCTTAATACTATCATTGGATTTAAAATGCTGCAGGGTGGTGATAGGAAGGATGTATTCTTTTACCAAGCCGATGATCAACACTACATACCACGAGCTTTATTGATAGATTTGGAGCCAAGAGTCATAAATGGTATTCAAAATGGTGAATATAGAAATCTCTACAATCATGAAAACGTATTTCTATCAGATCATGGAGGGGGTGCTGGAAACAATTGGGCCAGTGGATATCATCAGGTTTGTTTCTTTGTGAACTGGTAAGCTTTTGTGCACATTCTCAATTAGAATGCCAATGCGGAAGAGTATGTTTCTATGATGCAAAAGGCTATCCATTAACTTGAAGCATAGTAGGCATACCTATGTTGCTACATTAACTATTATACATAGTGCACAAGGTTGGACCAAAGGTTTATTGGCGTTAAATAATATGTGATTGTGACCTTGGCTTGCTAGTTGGTGATACTACGAGATAACAAGTTAAATAATCTGGCACATGTCAATTTTTATTTTCAATTATGACATCAATGCACGAAGATTGTTATAGCCTGTATGCAGAGGGAGGCCATATATTATTGTTTTCAATCATAAGGTCTTTGATTGATACTATAAATTAAGCATTTCTTCTTTGTCAACCGCTATACTCTACCTCATTTGGGGGAGGATTTATTCAAGATTGATTGATCTGGACCATCAATTGCCAACATTTTAAGCTGAGATATTCCCCACTTTTTGGTATATGCTCATTTCTGTATGTTTAGGGTTTGCCGTTGTACTTTGTAGTCGTTTCTCTCCTCTCTCTCTCTCTCTCTCTCTCTCTCTCTCTCTCTCTCGCTCTCTCTCCCTATGTCTTTCTAAGTTTCTAGGTTTCTCATCTTAACCTGTGACATTGCCTTGAGAACCTTTAGTGCCTGACATTGAATACTAACTCCTCTTATTCAATATTCAAAATTGCTATGTTTGGTTTTGTTTGTTCAAACTTTCTTGTCATAGGAGACAGATATTACCTTATGGAGGTTGATTGGGACTCGTCGACCCCTTAAGTGGCTTTCTTCACTTGGTCAGCAACTTGAAGAAACTTGATTGATGAACCTTATGACTGAAAAATGGTTTGTTTAGAGCTTGACATTGAAAACCACTCCTTTAAGAACTGCAACTAACTCCTCTTATTCACCATTCACAATTGATATTTTTGATTTTATTTTTTCCTACTTTCTTATTGTAAGTGACTGTTATGCACAATGAGACAGAAGTACAGAGAAACGTGAAAAAACAAAAGTAAGAATAGTAGTCAAACAAAAGACACTGCATATACGCGGTTCGGCAACCATGACTACGTCCATGAGTGAAGAACAACAAAGAATTCCACTAAATGATGAAGATTACACACCCACGAAGTCAAAACTCTTAATCTGGTAACAACCCAAGAGCCAACACCCCTAAAAACTCCTTAACCCTATCAATCCTTCAATGTACTCTCACAAAAAGGCTCTCTCTGACACCTAAAAGATGTTCTCTGCGGTCCCTTTATGGAAACTCAAACCTGCTTGATCTCACTCAAGTGAACTGAAGCCTAGCTTAAGCCTTGAGCGAGATTGCTCTCTGCCTGTCCCTTAGATGATAGTATCGAGCTCCCTCGAGAGAGCCCACCTGTTCTCGCAAGCGAGCCCCTTGCAGACTTGTGTAATATGAGCCATCTTTGACAATTTCCACCTTAGCTTGTATTTCGACGATGCCATGGAGCTGAATTGAATCTTCTTCTTTCTTCCCCTGTTGTCTTCTCCACTCTAAAACTCAACTTCGGAGACAAACACCGATCAACTTTGAGCTTGAATGTCGGGTTTCAACCAACCAACTGAAGTACGAGTACCACGAATTCTCTATGGAATCTCTCTTGTTGTGGTAACTCTGAAAATCATCCCTCCATATCCTCTTCCCTAGTAAGTGCATTCAAATTTGTGTTACCCACCTGAGAAGACCCAACCTGCCTCCTCTGAGAAGCCCCCTGCACTCTACGTGATGCCCCAACCTCTAGCTCCACTTTCGACAATAAATCACCATCCGTAGTACCATCCATTGTACTGTCACCCAGGAGAGCATACCGGCCTCCAATTTTCTTACCTATCAACACTTCTTGGATCCTTTGCAAACTCTCGTAACTCCAATTACAGTGGAATATTTGCAGCCTCTAGAACTCAATCTGCCCAAAAGTATGAGATTCTTCTTTAGTTCTGGTATGTGCTAGATATATGTCAAAGTCCTAAAGCTCCAAGTTGCAATTGGATTTGAAGTGAACTAATCCCTAAAATCTTGCAGGTAGTACCATTGCCCATTCCCACCATTGGTTTAATCAAAAGTGGTAAAGCAATCTGATGCATGGGAGGGACAATCCAAATCTAAAATCAAATCCTCCTTGAAGCAAATATGTGAAACTATAACTGAGACCTGCTGGAATTGTCCTCTTCTGCAAAATCAGCAACATCACCATCTGAATTATTTATCCCTTTCTTATATTTGCGCGTTGGACACCTCGACGTGAAGTGCCCAAATTTCTCATAATATTAGCACTTGATATCCTTCTTTAATTTGCTGCTACCCTCTGTTGTGAAAAGTGCGCCCGAGGCGCGGGTGGGCGCAGCCAATGAGCCTCGTCTAAGGCAAGGCGCAACTCCTTCAACTTTTGGGGTTTTTCTTCAAGGCGTAGGGTGCATGAGGCGCGCGCCCAATGTAAGCGAGACCCAATCACTATTTTTACCCTTAAATCCCAATCGCTATTAGTTTAGCTTAAAAAAATAAAAAAAGAAGAAGAAAGGAAAGAAGAAGAGGAGTTGCGAACCAGAAGCGAAACCCAATCAAGTATTTTCTTTCTTCTTGTTCTTCTTCGCTCTTCTTCTTCTTCTTTTTCTTCTTTGCTGATCTTGTTCTTCTTCTTCGCGACAAAGTCTGCGACTCTTTTTTTCCTTGCGATGCGACTTTCTTCTTCTTCGCTGCTCCTATTCTTCTTCTTTTTCTTCTTCTTGCAACTTGCAAGTCTGCAACTCTTTTTGTTTTTTCCCCTTGTTTCTTCTTCTTGCGCCTTAAATAACCTTGCTCTTCTTTTCCTTCTTCTGTTCTCGTCATCTTCTTCTCTGTCTGATTGTATACAGACTATTTTTTTTTTTTACCCTTTATTTTTCTTCACTGTCGGTGGGGATTAAAACCCCTCTTTTGGCCTTTTTCTTTGTTTTAATGAAGTGCAGCTAGCTGTTATGACGCAGGACAATTCTGAGAAATTGAATATTGATGGAAAAATGAAAGAAGAAAGAAGAAAGAATAGGAAAAGAACCCCCGGTATCCCTGTACCTCAGGCACCCTAGGTATCTCTGTACCTAGAGTTTGCAGAAAATTGAGAGCATCCCTGTGCAATCAAACATTAATAATTTTTATTCATCATCAGCTGTCAAATGCAAAACCTTGTCACCTTATTTATAGTGATACAAAAGACTCCAAACCCAAGAAAACTTCCTAAAAGATAAAATTGCCTAAAGATTACTGCCTAATAAAACTTATTTCATAAATCTTAAACTTCCTAAGATAATATCTCCTAATATAAATTATTCCTTAACAAAAATTCCTATTTTATGGAAGTAAAAATAAAATAACTAATTACAATTGCCTCCCGTGTCAAATACGAGAATCACAAAATTACCCTTTGGTTCCCCATCATGTTATGAACTTATCATATAATATAATATATGACCTATATAATATAGTAGATAAGTCCTAACTCATAAGACTATAGTATAAGACAATATAATATATAATATGTAGCGAGACAATATAAAATATAATATATGTACTAGGCAGAAAATACTAGAAAATAATGAAAAATTTAAAAAAATACTAGAAAATTGTAAAAAAAAACTAGAAAAAAAAATGTCTTAATGTCTTAATCTTTGGGTGGAGCACTAGTCATAAAATACTAAAAAAAAAAAAAAATCATATAGGAAAAACTTGTATATGTTAAAAAATGGCAGCGAGGCTGATATATCATATAAAAAATATGTATTTTTGCCCCTCGCTTCGCACGGGGGCACGCCTCAGAGTGCGCCTTAAATAGCCTTACTGCTGCCTTTATCAAAACCCTTCTTACTTTTCATAAACTGACCTTAAGGTTGCTATTCACCGCTGTCACCGTTCAATCTAGTTCATAACTCTTTTGAGTTCAGCGATGTTTAATGTTGAATAGAGAGATAGAATTAACTAACAAATCATATAGGACAGGAAATGAACACAAAAAGATTTAAGGGTTTGGTCCTCCTCAACAATCTTGACGTCAATGTTCTTCAAATCCATTATAATTTTAGAACAGTTATCAAGGTGTTCGGTTATAGACATACATTTTATCATACTGAGACTAAAAATTGCTTCAAGTACAACCGGTTTGTGAGTGACATCTTTATACAAAGCTTTCTATCTTGTCCACAACCCTTTGGCTATTTATTCATCAGCAACCTCTGCAACCTCCTTGAGCACTGTATCTGCAAGAGATAGTTGAATTGCCTTATGTGCCGTTTTCTCTAGATTTGCGGCATGCTCCTTGGACAATGTGGATGGTAATTTCTCATTTAAAAACCTCGCCAAACGTTGTCTCAACAATGCGCTCATCTTAATACTCCACAAGCTGAAGTCATTCTGTTCATCAAACTTCTCTACTTCGTATTTTGCAAAAGATGTCGAATTGAAAGCTCTAATACCACTTGTTGTAATAGTTAGAGCCTAAACACTGATATGTTGTGACATACTAAACTTTGATACTACTTATTGCGCATAATGAGATAGAAATACAAATGTAGAAAAAATGCGAAAAACACAAGATATACAAAATATACGTAGTACGACAACCTGCCTACATCCACGGCAGAGCACAATTAAGAAACATGATGAAGATTACAGCATAAGGAGTTAAAGCTCTTAACCTGGGAACAGCCTAAGAGCCAACAACACTAGAAACTTCTTAACCCTCTCAATCCTTCAGTGTATACTCTCATAAAAGGCTCTGCCCCGTTCACCTAGAAAAGGTAGTCTAGGGATCCCTCAAGGCCCCGGACTCCTCAACCTCTTAAGAAACCAAAACAGAGACCCAAATAGATTGGAAGCTCAAACTCGCCCGATCTCACTTAAGAAAACTAAAGCCTCATTTGAGCAATATTGTTCTTTAGCTAAACCTTTGCCAAAGTATCAGTCTCAATTGAGCCAGCTATCTGCTCGCTCAAGCGAGCCTACCTTCCCGCTTAAGCGAGCCTCTTACAGGCTTGGGTAGTATGAGCCGTCTTCAACAGAGGTGGTTTGATGCTTCTGGACTCCTTTAAGTGGCTTTCTTCACATGGTCAGCAACATGGGAAGAATTGGTTATCAACCATATGAATGAAAAATCGTTCAATCTAAGCTTGGGTCAGTATGTTTAAGGAAGCAGAATCAGTCGATCATGTTGGTTGCTTTGTAAGTGTCTGCAGAGTGCAGACACATGGCATCTTCTCCTGTACGTCCGCAGGGATTATTGGTTTGTGTCAGGATCGAATTTAGAGCTCTTTGAATATAGTTTACCGAAGCTAGGAATGGTAGTAGTGGTCTCATTTTGGGATTGCTTCCTCGTTTCTCATTCGATATATGCTGATAGAGAGAGTATGAGGTTCTATAGGGGTATATATCTCTTCCTACAAGAGGACTTTAGTGCTCTTTAATGCTAGTTCATTACAGCTAGGAGTGGGCTGTGTACTCAAACACTTGAACTTGAGTGCCATGTCTCGATAGGAGACGTATCAGATATCGATGCATGACGGGCATGCGGAAATCTTTGAGAATTTAGGAAACGGGAGTGTGCACGGCCTTATATATTGTATAATTGATGAAAGAAATGAAATTTTTTTTTAATCTGTCGTGGCTTAACTGTGTCCGTATCCTACATTTTAACATTTACTGTGTCATGTTTGTGCCCCATGTATGTATCCATTGCAGAATTTCTTCCCCATGTCTCATTTAGTGTATTCCAAGTTTGAGAGTTGGAACTTGGAAGGTTTTATATAAGTCAGTCTACCCCCATAATTAAAGGATATATTCATATCTCTGAATTTGTAGCCTGCATGGCGGGCGGAGTTTTTTGAGGGTCTTTCTTTTTCTCCTCTTTGAAAGAGGCCTTTGGGTGCAGCTGTTTTATTCTTTCTGAAGACTCCCCTGTGGTATAGGTTATGTTTGGTAGCTTCGTGGCTCGTGCTCTTTCATTGCATTAATGAATTTGCTTTATATTATAAATAAAGCAGCCATGTCTCATTTGTTTTTGGTGTGCCTTGTGACTCAAACTGTTAAGGTATTTCTCATACTTACATTAGTTTTGATTTGTCAATCAGGGTAAGGGCGTTGAGGAGGATATAATGGACATGATTGACAGAGAAGCTGATGGAAGTGACAGTCTCGAGGGTTTTGTTTTATGCCATTCAATTGCTGGTGGAACAGGCTCAGGTTTTATACCTCAACTCCTCTTTCACATTTCCTTCTATTGACGGTTTTTAACATATTTGGGCACGTTGTGAAATGTCAGTTTTTTGTTGTGCTACTATGTCAAAGATTGTCAATTTTGTAGCGATTAAATTCTTTGATGGACTAAAGGGACACCCTTAATTTTTTTTTCTTAAACTTTTACTAGTAAGACGAGGTTCGAATAAACTCAGCCAATTATGTTATATTAATGTAAGCAAGAGAAATTTGCAACAATGAGGGTCATAGCCAGCATTATATTTGAGCATCCAAGTATAAGATTGATTGTATATATGACTGGTGGTTGACATTCTTTCCAAAGAATTTGTTGTGTGGTTAATTTTGGGAGTTCCTTATTACCACGTGGTTAGAATTGGTCGATTCACAAGTCGATTTGAGTTTTAGCCCGATACCATTCACGATTAATAATGTAAGTGGAAAACTTCCCACATTTTGAGCCTTGATATTGCTATTTGCAATAAACTTGTGTTAAGATTATTCTGTTCATTTTATTTATTTATTTATTATTATTATTATTATTATTATGCTGCGATGTACACATATGTAATATTGTTTACTTTCTTAAAAAAGTGAATCGTACTATTCACGATTAGTAATTTTGGCACACTGATTTACGATTTGATTCACGATTTGACAACAATGCCTGGAAAGTATAACTGCGTGGCGTGTGCAGGTATGGGTTCATATCTATTGGAGACTCTGAATGATCGCTACAGCAAAAAGCTTGTTCAGACATATAGTGTATTCCCCAACCAGATGGAGACAAGTGATGTGGTGGTCCAGCCGTACAACTCGCTTTTAACACTGAAGCGACTTACACTAAATGCTGATTGTGTTGTTGTTCTTGATAATACTGCGCTTAATAGAATTGCTGTGGAGCGCCTTCACCTTCCGAATCCTACTTTTGCGCAAACAAACTCTTTAGTTTCTACTGTAATGTCTGCGAGCACAACCACATTACGATATCCTGGATACATGAATAATGACTTGGTTGGCCTTCTTGCGTCTTTAATTCCAACACCAAGATGCCATTTCCTGATGACAGGATATACACCTCTAACAGTGGAGCGCCAGGTAAAATTTTGATGGTCCTCTCATGTAGTTGAAGTTTTTCTTCAGCAAATCATGTGTGGTTCTGTTATTGTTGCAGATTAATAGCCCGTTTGCGATAAGCTTTTCGAGGCCTACAATCACTTAAGTTTTGACTATTTGAGTTAGCTTTTTCACAGCTGCTTAAAAAGTCTATTTACTTTTTGAAGAGGCTTTTGGGCTGTAAACAAGATTGTTATATTATCTGTTGGAAACTTCTTTAATATTGTTATGTTTCACATGACTATACCATTGTACAAGACAGCTAACCATAGATCCCATTTTCTATTACAATCACATGTAACTTTGGCAATTACATGGAGAGTAAGATTAGTTTAATTCTTAACCTTTCTGAACAAAATGTAATGTATAATGCATCCGGTAGGTTTTAGGATAAAAGGAATACAGTTTTTCTATATAAAAATGCGTTTTGCTGTCAACTTGGAATTTTTCCTCTTCATGTAAGTTTGATGCATCTGAGATGGTCTCAATTTCCTTTCCATGATAAACTAAACTGACTGCATATTTGAAGCATGTTCAATATATACCATTCTAGAGACTAAATGCCGAGAGCCATTTAGATTTGGTACTAAATTGGCATCTAACTCTGATGTGTTTGACTTTGAGTTAACTATATTGTTGCATCTTTCCTTAAAAAGACAAAAGAAAAAAAAAATAAGAAAAAAGAAGAAGAAGAAGAAAGGACTATTACTGTTTTGTAAAAATCAGATCTTGCAGATTTTCTTCCTTCTTTATTGATCTTAAAAAACTGCTATAACCTTAAATTCTTTACCCTGGCGTCTATGTCTTTGGTGATCAAATTTTATAGGAGGAGGTCACCAGAACCCAAGAATGTATTATCTATTAATTTAAGCTTTAATTCAATTAAGTTGTCATTAATCTAGCTGATTAAGCTCTTAATATTACTTTGAATCGAGGAAGAAATAGACAAATATTTATCTTGTGCCAATAAGGTGCTTAAGCAGCTTAACTTCTCATGGTTATTCTGTATTTCTGTAAGATACGTTGAGGCTTATGGGTAATTCATGGGTATGTTAAAAGAAGAGTAATACTTGGGAGTTGGGACACAACTTTTCTACACGATAGACACAATTATTGGTTGTGTAGAAAAAGTTGTGTGAATGGTTGTGTTGCAATTATTACTCTTAAAAGAATCATTATCCTATCAAACAGAAAAGTCACAAAGACAGGAGATAGATACATTTATTGGGTTGTGTAGAAAAAGTTGTGTGAATAGTTGTCCCAAGTATTACTCTTAAAAGAATCATTATCCTATCAAACATAAAAATCACAAAGGTCACTAAAAACTGACTGGTTAGTTTGGGATCAATTAGGATCCAATCTCAATTTTGGTTGTGTAACAAAAAAGAAAAAAGCTAGGGGATTAAAGGAAAATATGTTGTGTGAACTGTCTGATTTGAAAGTATTAACTGGATCTGGAAGTGAACTAGTGGCCATCGCTTTGGTGCAATTCTAAAAGCTCATGCTGTCAAGCATGAACATGAGTTCAAGCCCTAGTGCAGCCACTAATGGAAATAATTCTCAGGGTAGGACTATGTGTAATTTACCCTTCCCGGCACCTTGCACTGGATGGTACTAAGACCGAGTAAAAAATAAATTGCCAGATCTTGCTTGTGCCTTTCATTGTTCTATGAAATCATGACAAGTGCCACTCTGTGTATTTATACGATAATAAGTGTTATCTATTTTGTAAAGCTTGATATACATTGTTGGGACCATTCCCTAACAGCTTAAGCTTTTATAGCAGTTGCTAAATTAACACGGTATCAGAGCCTTGTTTGTGGGAGGTCTTGTGCTCAACTCTCCATCCCTGCTTTGATGGGCATATTTGACCTTTGTTATTTGTCTCCACTATGATGGAGTATGATTTTGTTGGCTCACCATGTGCGAGACTGGGTCGCATGTGAGGGAGGTTGTTGGAGCTTGATGTACATTGTTGGGTCATTCCCTAACAGCTTAAGCTTTTAGAGCAGTATGTAACTTAACATATTTTAACAAAAGAAACACACACACGCACGCACACACACGCACACACACACACACACACATCTATATATAGCAGTTTTAGCTGTTGGGAACTGGTGTCTAGCAGTTTTAGCCTACCTTTTACTCCTCTGGTGTGATATGTGCACACATACGCACACGCACACGCACACGCACATATATATATGTACACGTGTATTTGTGCATCATCCTAGATCCTATGAGAAAGAAATAAATACAAGAGTGGTGTTTGTATTTATATTCTGTACATTCAAATCTCATCTTAGATTATACCAGTTCCTTCACTGACTGAATGGACTACGAACGTGGTTTTTTTTTTTTACTGTGGTAACTATTAAAATAGAAGAGGAAGCAAATGGTTCCCAGCTTCGTTTTTAATCCAATTTAAGGGTCACATTGATGATTTTGGTACCTCGTTACAATCCTATAAATCTGCAGTCTGAAGTACATGTATTTCTTCTTGGCAGGCTAATGTGATTCGTAAAACTACTGTGCTAGATGTCATGAGAAGACTTCTGCAGGCAAGGAAATGTTGCTTATAAATTTATTTATTTATTTATCCAGAAAATCACTTTTAGGCATGTGTCTGACTGAGGTTTCGTTTGCAGACAAAGAATATCATGGTCTCCTCTTATGCTCGAAACAAAGAAGCTAGTCAGGCAAAATACATATCGATATTGAATATCATCCAAGGGGAAGTGGATCCTACGCAGGTAATAGTTATTTGTGTGTCCATTGCTGTTCCTGGAGTTATCATAGAGTAATGAATGAAATTCCAGTTATTTAATCTACCTGGATGAGAAGTTACATGATTAAAAGCCTGGTTGGGATTTGGGGCGGGGCCAAATATTTTACAAGTGATTGTTTAAAAAGCTGTGTCCGTTTAGATTGGCTTTTTCACAACTTTGTAAAAGAAAATCTTATTCCTATTAAAGATTAAAAAAAATAAAAACAGCTTTTTTCAAAAAGCTCCAAGTTATAGCTTTTTTAAATCCTTGTTCCAAAAAGTGGTTATTTAAAAAAGCAAATCCGAACAGGCTCCAAGTGATGTGAAGGGTGTTTTTTTTTTTTTTTTTGGTGGTTTGCTGAAGATGCTGCATTTCTCAGTGATAGAACCTATTACCCGATCAGCTTTTTCTGTTTTTAGTTTTATCTCTTAAATTGGGCAGTAACCCTGAAAGTTTTACTTCTCAATTATCTGTGGAAGTGTTCTGCACTTGCTTGTTACACTTAGGTTTCTCTGATTTGTTCATGAGTGTCGCCTTTCATCTTCTGACACTTTTACTTTTTCTTCATTGTCAATTCTCTTTTGTTTTATGCGAATATGTCAGGCTTCCTTTGGCTTCAAATGTTGTTCGTGGTTTTTTCTTTACCCTTTTCTGCATCAACATGTTATTGTTAGAATACGATTCTGATTCTGATAGTAAAATTTGGATGCTCCTGAAGTGATAAAAAGTAGTGTGGATGGTTCATCAAAAGTCGTGGATGGTAATTTACAAATGTGTATTCAACAATTAAAGACTGATTTGAAGAATTTTATGTGGAAGCCAGCATCAAACCCTCAGATGAGCAGCTTGAAGAATTTTATGTGGAAGCCAGCATCAAACCCTCAGATGAGCAGCAAGCTAGATCGATCTTTCAAAGGAAGCCATCCCTAAATTTGTGGAACTCATTTCTTATAGGCTCTGTTTGGATCACGGATTAGTGGGGGAATGGAAAAGAAAACTCAATTGAACGGAAATGAAAATAGAGTGTAAATAAAACTAAAAATTAAATTTTGTGAAATCACTTCCCTTCCTCTTTTCTCGAGTTCATCTTATGCTTTGGAAATCTTTAATTTCTAATGGTTTTTTTAAGCATGGAAGAAAGCACTATCTGGAAATAATTTTTCCTCATGTTTCTTTTTCTTTTACCTTTCGTTGTCTAAATATACAAAACAAATGGTGCCTTAGTGGAGTCAGCCTTCTGCAATACCCCAAAGTTCCTAGTAGTATTTTTCCTTGATTGTTACCTATATATCAAAAGTTTAATCCTGAATTCGACTCTGAAAAGTGAATAAATTACCCTCCCGTTGTTACAGAAAAAGTTTTATTCTTTCTATCTATCAGGTCGGCAGCAAAAATCTCATTTCCTTTTAAGTTTTACGGTATCTACTATCTAGTGACATAATTTGGGTTGAATCTAAGTCATGGTTTGTTATATCAAAATGTTATTGTACATATGAATATTTCATTTAAATCCATTGAATTTAGGGAAATTTTCTGTGAGCATTTTCCTACCAATATTAATGTGCAGTCTTTAGTTTGTTTAATAGTAATGTATAATGATGGTCCGTGTTCTTCTCAATCAGGTTCATGAAAGTTTGCAGAGGATACGCGAAAGAAAACTTGTTAATTTTATTGAATGGGGCCCTGCTAGCATCCAGGTTTACTTTCTAAAACCGGTCACTGGTTACATCAGTTCCTTATCTTACATTGTTTTAATTTGAAGTTTGTGCCATCTTTTTCTGTTCTGCTTTTTCAGGTTGCTCTGTCCAGAAAGTCTCCCTATGTTCAGACTGCGCACAGGGTGAGCTTTTACTTCTCAAATTTTTGTGAAATCTTTTCCTCTTTGTTAGGGTTTCAGGAAAGTTGCAATTCGCTTCTCATATTGTTTTCTTGTATTTCTGGATGGTGATTTACACTTATCATTCCATATAGTGCTCAGCTATGTGGCATGGACATTTCAATTTGAGTGCCGTGTCTGTGACACTTGTCGGTGACGCTAGAAAACACGGCCTTTTTACATTGGACACAACGAGGCCGACACGGGAATGGATACAACACCATCCTTTTGAAAATGCTTTAAAATTTTTGAGGTTAATGTCCTAATATATAAACTGGGGGAAAGTAATGAATTCATTAAAACTTTAGGTACAACCTTAGGAGATGGGAGTATACACGACAAGGTATATTGTATAACTAATTATAACTAAATTTTTTTATTCGATGTGTCCTAGGCTCCTAGCCAATGTTCTTATCCTACCTTTTCAAGATTACTTGTCATTGTGTCCCTATCGTGTCGTATCTGCAACAAATGACTAAGCAGTGCATTTTCCATTTGTTAGGTAAGTGGACTTATGCTAGCAAGTCATACTAGTATTAGACACCTCTTCAGCAAGTGTTTGAGCCAGTACGAGAAGCTGAGAAAGAAGCAAGCTTTTCTGGACAACTACAGGAAGTTCCCAATGTTTGCTGTAAGTTGCCTACCTCATCCTTCCCGTAGCTATATTTCTTCTTGAGTTTTCTCAATGTACTGGAGACTGGGTAAATACTTTGTGATTTCTGATTCCGTTAACTGCAAAGATTTGTAACATGAATGATTGTAATACTGTATGATACATTGGATTTTTTTTCTACAACTGGTGTACTAGTTCTAAAATTGCAATCTCAGCTTCAATCCAGTAAATCCCCACTCCTTTCGGATGTTCTCATGATCTAAATTCATGTGTTTGATGTGAAAAAGAAGACACACATCTTTGGTTGCAGTTCTTGCATGAGACCAAATGAGACTGATGAAACAGATCATATAACACCTTACAATTAGGGAAGTTCTCTTTGGTCCTTTTAAAACACATCTCATAAGCTTCATATTACCCTAATTTTTGGGTAAAAGCAATTCAACATTGAAATAACTCTGCAGAGTTCCTAATGTTGTACAATATGGTCTTCAGACCTTCGTTGCAGGAATTGTGCAAATGGTGTACGAATCTCATCAAAACCTGCTATTCTGGGATTTTAGTGAGATTCGCGATTGACTCGCGATTCTCTCACAAGAAATTTGCGGTTCCCACTTGCCTATAAGCGGCCATGAGGGCAGTGTTCTAAAAATCCTCCTAGGCCTCCTCCTAGGCCCTAGGTCCTGCCCAGCTGCCTGGATTTTCACCTAATCCTTTGCGAAAATCCCACAGTAATTTAGGCCTGGTCTAGGCTGGGCCTAGGAGGGCCGGTTGTCATTTTTGTGAAATGATAATAATAATCACATCAGCTACCATAATCGTTCACTCGTTTGACTAGTAAGATTGAGAGAGAGAGGGACAGAGATTGAGAGACGACTGGGAAGAAGAAGAAGAAGAAGAAGAAGAAGAAGAAGACCAAGAGGTACACACCTTGACCTTCGTTTTTCCAAATTAGGATTTCTGAAATTAGGACTTCTCTCCTCTAGTGTGTGCGTCTGCGTGTGAGAGTGTGACTATGTGTATGCGAGTACAAGAGTGTGTGTGTGACACTGTGTGTCATGCGACAGTGTGAGAGTGTGTGTGTGTGTGCGCGCGTGCTTGTCGTGCTGCTGGTGTGTGTCATTTGAGTTGTTGGTAAGTATCAATTTAAATTACATTGTTGATATTTGATAATGTGAATTTTTTTTTTTCATATTAGATTTGTCTCAGTATTATTAATTTTGCTTTAAAATGCTAGGCTCCGCCTAGGTTTCCGCCTAGTCCCCTAGGCCCTAGGCCCCCCCTCGTGGCCCCACCTACCGCCTTGCGATTTTTAGAACATTGCATGGGGGAGAAAATGACAACGAATAGGAAGATGAAAATGAAAAAATTAATACAAACAAATGGCTGTTGCTGTTATAAAGATAAGAAACCCTAATGTGTATATACATATTTAAACACTTAACATTTAAGTTTATTATGAGTAGACCCCTTAAGTTTTTACAAATATTAAAACCTTGATTAAATTATTTTATTCCTTTGCAATTAACACTATTTTAAAAATGTTAACAGTAAAATGCAGGATTTAAAAGTATGACACCCATACCCCTTGCCCTTGGGCTCCTATTAATATATAATATATATTTTATTAATATGTATTTTATTAACGAAGAGGAAGATGAAGATGAAAAAATTAATACAGACAAATGGCTGCTGCTGTTATAAAGATAAGAAACCCTAATGTGTATATACATATTTAAACACTTAACATTTAAGTTTATTATGAATAGACCCCTTAAGTTTTGACAAATATTGAAACCTTGATTCAATTATTTTATTAGTTTGCAAATAACACTATTTTAAAAATGTTAACATTAAAATGCAGGATTTAAAAGTACGACACCCATACCCCTTGCCCTTGGGCTCCTAATAATATATAATATATATTTTATTAACGTAGACGCTTACTAAATGCCCCAAACCGTAGACGCTTTCATGTTCTCCCACTTTCACGCTCCGCTCCCGTTCCTGCTCCCGCTTCATGCAACTTAGCTTCAGACCACAATAAACCTAGACTGATCCACACATGCTCTAATGCATACAAAATGCTCGTAGGAATCTCATGTGAAAACATGAGGAACAGTTCATATAATTAGTCTTTTGTCTAGTTCCTCTATTAAAATCGTACAATACACGATACGTAGCGTACATCGATACGATACACGTACAATACGATTCGCATCGTATATACGAATCGAAGGCTGCTACTAATCGCAACATCGAATCGCGATTCCCTGATTTTCGTGTGATTCGAATCGCGATATGGAATCGTTGCGATTCCTTTTCTCGACTTCTCATTTTTTTTTTGGCCTATTTTACTAGCTGCGCCAGTACATCATATATATTATATATATATATTTATATATAGTAATTAACAGTCATGCTCTAGTGTGCACTAGGCTTAAAAAACCAAATGGGTCGGGTCACCCCATACAAGCGCGGGTCAGCGGGACAGGTTCTTGGCTTTTTAAGCCTAGCTCGCCCAGTGCGCACTAGAGCCTGACTATACTAATTAATACTAAAGCCTAGAAAGAGAAAAAAAAAAAAACACATAACTTACGATCGACTCTCTCTCTCTCTCTCTCAACTGTGCTTTGCCGACAAGAAGACAAGGTCTTCTTCCATTTTATTTTTGTTGAGTGTTATGTTAACTTTAGTTCTATTGTATTTTATTTTTATTATTTATCTTTAGTCAGGGGTCTTTGTGTAATTATTGTTTTCTTCTATATGAATAAAAGAGAGGGTCTCACTAAGGTGAACCCTAAGCTTTCTGAAAAACTCAACATGGTATCAGAGCCACCCTAATAGGGGACTCGATCCTCCCACCACCATAGCCACAACCCACCAACATGACATGAGCACTATTCACCGTCACTGTTCATCGGCACTATTCATCGTACTGTTCATCGGCACTATTCACGGCACTGTTCATCGCTACTATTCACAGCACTGTTCACGTTACTGTTCATCGCTACTCTTCATCGTTACTGTTCAAGTTTTCTAAACCCTAGGGTGGACTCACCATAATTGGGCTATTCTGATCGCAATCCGTTTTTCTTCTTCTTCTTCAGTCCGTCTTCGGACCCTATGACTTGTCCATAGATTGGGCATTGCCCACCCGATTGGTGCTTATAATTTCTAGGCTGCCTTGATTCCATTCATTGTTTCTTATTGTTTGAGTGTCCCTCTTCAGCATGTCGAAAGACGGTGTGACACAAAAAAATGCCATTGGTACAAGTTCTGCTGCAGGTAATGAGAGACTCATTACCGAGAACCCTGGGTCCAAGATCACCACAGTGTTACTTAATGGTGAGAATTATTTGTCATGGTCTCAGTCGGCTACATTTTGGCTTAAAAGTAGGTCAAAGTTTGGTTATGTGAATGGAACAATCAAGGTGCCTAGTCCTGAAGATCCTACTTATGCAAAGTGGGAGGTTGACAATTTTTTGGTAATGAGCTGGTTGACTCACTCTATGGAGCCAGAGATTGCAGATGGATTTTTTGGGATGGAGACTGCCCAAGACATCTGGGATACTCTTGCTGAGACTTATTCTCGCAAGGGAAATGTTGCCCAGATTTATGAGTTGAGACGAACTGTTGAAGCCGAAGTCCAAGGAGATCGTTCCACTTTGCAATATTTTACTGCTTTAGGTTCCCTTTGGAAGAGGATTGATCATCTGATAACTCATCATCCAGTTTGTCCAGTTGATGCGGCTAGCTTCAAAACATATATTGAAAGTGAGAGGATTTTCAAGTTTCTTGCTGGTCTTAATCCAGAGTTCGATCCAGTGAGGAGCCGGGTACTTGGTATGGAACCGTTGCCATCACTTCGGGAAGCATTTGCCTATGTTCAGAATGAAGAAAGTCGTCGCTCCGCTATGCTTCCACAGTCATCTACCGACAGATCTGCTTTGGTTTATGCTAGTCATCGAGGGGGCAAGCCTTCAAATCAGCGTAAGGATTCTGGCTATGAGGTGAGTGATGAAAAGGATAAACTTTGGTGTGACCATTGCAACCGTCCTCGACATACCCGCGAGACTTGTTGGAGCCTTCACGAACGCCCTCCTATGTCAAAAGGGCGGGGTGGTGGCCGTAGTGGTGGTCGTGGTGGACGAGGTAGTGGTGGACAACGAGCTCACTTGACCACAGGATCAGAGTCTACTTATCAGGAAGACTTCTCAGCTCCTACTCCCTCGTCTGTGCCAGGCAGTATCAGTAGTACAAATATTGAGACATTGCGGCGCATAATGACACAGTTAGACACCTCCACTAGTGCCTCCACTTCTTTTGCCCAGAAAGGTAATTAAGCTAATTTTTCAAGTGCTTTGCATGCTAATTCTCCGCAACCATGGATCATTGACTCTGGAGCTTCCGATCATATGACCGGTCTTCCAAGTATTTTTTCCACTTATAATACATGTTCAGGGAAAGATAAGGTTAAAACTGCAGATGGAAACTTGTCTTCTATTTCTGGTAAAGGTGTCATTAATGTTTCTAATTCACTTGCTTTAACTTCGGTTCTTCATGTTCCTAATTTTTCGACTAATCTTCTTTCAATTAGTCGTTTAACTCGTGATTTGAACTGTTGTGTAACTTTCTTTCCATCTTACTGTGTCTTTCAGGACCTCTCCACGAACAAGGTGATTGGCAGTGGTAGAAAGAAGAATGGTCTCTATCTGTTGTTGCCTGATGGAGTTGAAAATGAGAGATTGAAAAGTACTGCTCATACTTCACAGAGAGAATATTCCTCAAGATTTGTGGCTGTGGCATAAAAGATTATGACATCCTTCCTTCTATTTGCTTCGTTATTTATTTCCTTCCTTAGTTTCCAATGATTGTGTTTCTGAGATTTCTTGTGAGGCTTGTCAACTCGGAAAACACCACCGTGCAACTTTTAATTCAAGTATCAATAAAAGTACTATTCCTTTTGCACTTATTCATACTGATGTTTGGGGCCCATCTCATATTACTACTTTGAATGGCTATAGATGGTTTGTAACTTTTATTGATGACTACACTCGCACAACTTGGGTATATTTGATGAAAGAAAAGAGTGATGTTTTTTCTATTTTTAAATCTTTTCATAAGATGATATGTACCCAATTCAGTACTGTTATTAAAATTGTTCGGTCAGACAAGGGGGGTGAATATATCTACAGTGGTCTCACTAGCTATTTTTCTGAACACGGCATGATACATCAAACGTCATTCACCAATACTCCACAGCAAAACGGAGTTGCTGAAAGAAAGAACCGTCACTTGTTAGAGTCTGCTAGGTCTATGTTGTTCTCTATGGAGATCCCTAAGTCCTATTGGGGGGAGGCAGTCTTGACTGCTACCTACCTCATCAATCGTTTGCCTACTCGTGTGCTTGGTAAGAAAGCTCTTGTAGAACTTCTTACCAATCCTTCTTCACTCTTTCCTATTCCTCCTAAAGTATTTGGTTGTGTCTGCTTCGTTCACAATCACTCTCCTTCCAGACGGAAATTGGACCCTCGTTCTCTTAAATGTGTCTTTGTCGGATATTCTCATACCCAAAAAGGGTACAAGTGTTATCATCCCCCTTCTCGTAAGTGGTTCGTGTCTATGGATGTTACTTTTGATGAAAATTTGTCTTACTTCCAGCCATGGTTCGAGGTCGCGGTATCGGTCATGGTATCGGAGTCCATTGTGATGACTCGGGGTCGCGGTATCGGCCTAATATCGGGCGATACGCAACGAAACGCTAGATTTAAGGTTCAAAAAAATTTGAAAAAATAACCAAAAATTCTAAAATAATAAGAATAGCAAAATTGGCATAATAGATTGTCACAATACCCAATGTACCAATTATAAATTCACAAATTATTTAACTCACACACTGTCGATCTACTGTTTGAACATTTGTTTATTACATATACACATTTTAAACAAATAAGTTAATATTTTAAACATTTTCTTATTACACACACATTTTAAACAAATAAATAAACATTTTTTTATAAACACACAAGGAAACATTTGTTTTTATGAACAAACACTTTTTAAATAAATAAGTAAACATTTTAAACAAATAGGTAAACAATTTTTTAACAAATAACTAAACATTTTAAATATTTTTTATTACACAAGTTTCTTGCACAATTGGTGACTTTGTCAACACATAGGGGTTATTTTGAAACATGTTTTTAATACTTTTGGGGTGAAAGTCTTAATATACTAAAGTGTGAGATAAGTTGAGGTTCATTTTGAAAAGTTAGATAACATAAAGAGAAGAGATCAGATGGCTGAGATGGGTCATTCGATGCATTAGCAGATCAGGAGAGAGAGAGAGAGAGAGAGAGAGAGAGAGAGAGAGAGAGAGAGAGAGAGAGAGAGAGAGAGAACAGACAGAGAACAAGAAGGGAAAGAAGAAGAAGAAGAAGAGGAAGAGATGTAGACGTACACACACACAGACTCACATCGACACACACACACATACACACACTGTTACAGCAATACACAGCTCCGGTGCTTTAAATCTGGAAAGATAGGGCCAAAAGAGAGAGAAAACTCTCGACGATGCATGCAAGATTCAGATATGGACCATCTGGTACCTTTCTTCCCTTTTCCAAGAATTTTTTTGACTCATCTACGTATCGCCGAGTTGACACATATCGGACCACACCGAAACCGAGTTGACTCGGCCGATACGACTCGGTATCGGCCGATACTTCGAACCATGCTTCCAGCCCTCTCTTCAGGGGGAGAAACAGTTAGGTGAAGAGAAGTCTGTAGAAACGGTGCCATTTATTGTAGGAGGAGAGGAGGAAGGCAGAAAAGAAGAGGAAAATAGGAGTGAAGAAAAAATAGAAGAAAAAGAAAGTAAAAAAATAGATGAAGAAATAGAAGTTGAGAGTGAAAAAAGGAGTGGAGATGAAAGTGCCGAGGATAAAAGGAAGGAGTTGTTGACCTATTCAAAAAATAAAGGCAGAAGGATTTTTGGGGCAACAGATGAGAGGATCGTTTCTTCAATACCACTGCAATTGACTTCTTCGAGTGATGAAGGTCCAGGTATTTCTACTCCTTCTAACTCCTCTGGTCCTATTTCTGTTTCTTCCTCTGAAAATGAGTTGGATATTCCTATTGCTCTTCGCAAGGGCACTAGAGAATGCACCAAACATCCTCTTTCTAAGTTTGTTTCGTACTCTCGATTCTCTCCGTCTTATAAAGCTTTTGTGTCCAAACTCGACTCTGTTTCTATCCCTAATCATGTACAGGAAGCTCTCACTGATCCTAAGTGGAAATCAGCCATGGTTGAAGGGATGAAAGCGTTTCGCAAAAATGGCACTTGGGAGTTAACTGAGTTACCCCGTGGGAAAAAGACAGTTGGGTGCAAGTGGGTATTCACTGTGAAACACAATGCAGATGGGACTATAGAGAGATACAAAGCCAGGTTGGTAGCCAAGGGCTTTACTCAGACCTATGGGGTGGACTACCAGGAGACATTTGCTCCGGTTGCAAAGTTGAACTCCATCAGAATCTTGTTGTCTCTAGCAGCAAATTGGGAATGGCCCTTGCATCAGTTTGACGTGAAGAATGCATTCCTGCATGGGGATTTAGAAGAAGAGGTCTATATGGACATACCCCCTGGGTTCGAGGATAATAAGACTAGAGGAAGAGTGTGTCGCCTCAGGAAGTCTTTATATGGCCTCAAACAATCTCCCAGAGCTTGGTTTGATAGGTTCTCGCAAGCTATGATCAGATATGGCTTCAGACAGAGCCAAGGTGATCATACCCTCTTTGTTAAGCACTCGTCACAGGGTAAGGTAACAACATTGATTGTCTATGTAGATGATATTGTCCTTACAAGTGATGATTTTGAGGAGATGAAGCTGCTAAAATCATATCTGGCTACGGAATTTGAGATCAAAGATTTGGGAAGTTTGAAGTACTTCTTGGGAATCGAGGTAGCTCGATCCAAGGATGGAATTTTCATATCTCAACGGAAGTATGTTTTGGACCTACTCAAGGAGACGGGCATGCTAGGGAGTAAGGCCGTGGATACTCCAATGGATCCCAACGTAAAACTTGGGGATGATTCTGGTGGAGAACCTGTTGATAAGGGGAGGTACCAGAGATTGGTAGGTAAATTAATTTATTTGGCTCATACGAGACCTGACATTGCTTTTGCAGTCAGCGTAGTGAGTCAGTTCATGCATGATCCCAAACAACCCCATCTAGATGCTGTGTTTAGGGTCTTGAGGTACCTGAAGTCAGCACCAGGGAAAGGTTTATGCTTTGCTAAACATGGTCATATGTTAGTAGAGGCCTATACCGATGCAGATTGGGCCGGATCTATTACTGATAGGAGATCGACCACAGGTTATTGCTCGTTTGTTGGAGGCAATCTGGTGACTTGGAGGAGCAAGAAGCAGTCAGTAGTAGCCAGATCTAGCGCCGAGGCAGAATTTAGGGCCATGGCCCTAGGGGTATGTGAGCTGTTGTGGATTCAAATTGTGTTATCAGATCTTGGTTTCAGACAGAAAGACTCAATGAAGTTGTATTGTGATAATAAGTCGGCCATTAGGATTGCACACAATCCGGTTCAGCATGACCAGACAAAGCATGTGGAGATTGATAGGCATTTTATCAAGGAGAAGCTAACTAATGGGAGCATATGTACACACCTTTTGTGAAATCAGGGGAGCAGCTAGCTGATATTCTTACAAAAGGCCTTGCAAGTCGACCGTTTCAGTTCATTCTTAGCAAGCTGGGCATGAGAGATATCTTCGCACCAGCTTGAGGGGGAGTGTTGAGTGTTATGTTAACTTTAGTTCTATTGTATTTTATTTTTATTATTTATCTTTAGTCAGGGGTCTTTGTGTAATTATTGTTTTCTTCTATATGAATAAAAGAGAGGGTCTCACTAAGGTGAACTCTAAGCTTTCTGAAAAACTCAACAATTTTTTGTTTCTTCTTGCAAAGACATGGTCCCAAGTCCTTCATAGGGTTCACTTTAATAACCCTTTTCTATCACTTTCTCTATTCTCCAATTATTCTAGGGTTTCTTTAAAGGGAGTACATTTATTAAAGACATTGATTGAAGACTTTGGTGTTTGAAAGAGACTTATTGGGGTAAGTATATTCTATATTTTATTGCAACTTTGGATTTGAATATTTCTACTTTTCTTTTTGATTACATAATTAATGGCTCCCAAGAAGAAAGGAAGAAAAACTAATGACCTAACTTGGGAACATTGTAGGAGAGTGGATGATGGAAAAGGGGGTAGGATGCGCCACTTGTGTAACTATTGTGGAAAGACCTATTGGGATGGGATCATTAGAATGAAGCATCACTTAGCATGCACTCATTGTAATGTAGCGGGTTGTACCCAAGTATCGGAAGAAGTGAAAAAGTTGTTCTCGAAAGTTTTGAAAGAGTTGGAAGGAGTTAATGGTAATGATGATAAAATAGAAGAATGTTGTTTTGAAGAATTTAACAATGAGAGTCAAAAAAGGAAACCATGGATGGATTTGTTTTGAAAGGCAAGTCATAAGGAAACAAGTATACTTAAAAGACTTTAAATGAGATGCTTAAAGATAGGGAACCCATGTTAAAGACATTTGTGTATTTTTATATGGGAATGCTTTAACGTTTAATTTAGTTAAAAGTCCTTTATTTTTGAAGATGATAAAATCGGTTTGTGAATATGGTAAAGGGTTGAAACCTCCAAAGCTATCATGAAGCTAGAGTCACATTTTTAAAAAGGAAGTTGATGGTGTGAATGCAAGTTTGGAGAAGTATAAAATCGAATGGAAGAGGACCGGGTGTACCTTGAAGTCGGATGGGTGGACCGATGCAAAGAGCCGATCACTTACAAACTTTCTTGTCAATAGTCCAAGTGGTACGGTGTTCATTAAATCTATTGACACTTCCGATGTCATAAAGGATGCAAACAAGTTGTTCGAGTTGCTTGATTTGTTAGTTGAAGAGATTGGGGAGGAAAATGTTGTTCAAGTAGTGACAGATAGTGCTGCGGCTTATGTAGCCGCCGATAGATTGCTAGAAGACAAAAGGAAGAATTTGTTTTGGTCCCCATGTGCGGCCCATTGTATTGATTTAATTCTTAGCGACATTGGTGATATCCTGGCTTACTTTGATACACTAGCGAAGGAACGGAGGATCACAGTTTACATCTATCGGCATACTTAGGTGTTGAATTTGTTTCGAAAGTACTCGAAGAATAGGGAATTGACAATACCAGCGGTGACAAGATTTGCCACATCTTATCTTACTTTAAAGAGTATTATTGAAGCGAAAATTCCTCTATAGGCTATGTTTGCATCAAAAGAGTGGGCTACGAGTTCTTATGCAAGTAAAGATGATACAGAGATCATCTCACACTTTATTTTGGGGGACCTAAGATTTTGGAAATCAATTAAGTATTGTTTGAAATGTGTGCTTCCACTAGTGAAGGTTCTAAGACTAGTAGATGGTGATGCAAAGCTGACAATGGGATATATCTATGAGGCTATGGATAGAGCAAAAGAACAAATTAAGAATAATTTCAAACATGTGGCGGCAAGATATCATCGCATTTGGGGCATCAGTGACGAACGTTGGAATTTACAACTCTATAGACCACTTCATGCTGCAGCATTTGATTTTAATCCAAAGTAAGTTGCTAATTGCTATATTAATCTAAATTATAGAATTCTAATGGTTATATTATATACTTGTACAACTTGGAACTTTATTTAATTTCAAGGTTCCATTATGATCCAAATTTTCAAGCGGATTTAGAAGTAAAGATGGGTTTGTTTAGAACAATTGAGAGAATGTACGCGATGTGCAAACAAGAGTAATGATTGATTCACAACTTGAGAAGTTCAAGAGAGCCGAGGGTTTGGAATGGAGATGGCAGTCTTGACAAGAGACAAGAACAACCCGATAATCTCTTTTTACAAATTTATAAATTACAAGGACTAATAAATTTTAAAACCTAACCTCTTGTAATTTCTACTTGTAGTTTTATGGTGGGAAAATTATGAAGAAGAGTGCAAAGAGCTTTAAAGGCTAGCTATATGGGTCGTAAGCCTTACTTGTAGTGCCACCGGTTGTGAAAAAAATTGGAGCACATTTGAGCATGTCCACTCTACGAAAAGGAACCGTTTGGAGCAACATCGGTTGAATGCTTTGGTATTTGTAAAGTGCAACCTTCAACTTGAGGTAAGACATGCAAAAAGGCAAGCAAATATGGAGGATTTGTATGATCCAATTTGCTTGTCAGATATGGAATTAGATGATGAATGGATCATTGGAAAAGAAGATGTATGTCTAGTTGATGATTTATCATGGATGGATGTTCATGAATGCTTCATAGTTGATGAAGGTCCAAGTAGTAACAAGAGAAAGAGAGGTATACTAACTAAATTGATTTATATTATTTATTAAGAACAAGAGAAAGGGCAAAGAGCGACCCAGTGCACGGGCTTCCGCCATTATGGGGTCTGGGGAGGATGAGATGTACTCAGCCTTACCCCTGCAAGTAGAGAGGCTGGAACAAGAGAAAGATGTAAATAATTTTTGTATATCATATTAATTCTTTCTTTATAATGATAATAGTACCAAGAACTTGAATGCCTGTAACAAAGGAAAAGGAAAAGGAAAAGGAAAAGGAAAATGCAATGGAAAAGGGGTTATCATTGATGAGATTGGAAATGAAGATGAGGAAAAAATGTAATTGGATGAGGAGATGAGTAGGCAAGGTAGTGATGGTGAAGATGACCTTGATCTTGACGTTTTTTTAGGATTTTTGATAGAAAATTATCTATTTAGCTATAATTTTGTTTCTAAATCCAAACTTGGGGTTATATTTTGTGGACACTTGTAACAAACTTGGGGTATACTTTTTTTGATTAGTTGGGAATTGGGATATATTTTGTGCACACTTGAGAATTACTTGAAATTTTGTAGTTGTGATGAATGTAATGAGCTAAGGATGAATTAATGATTTAATGAAGTATGTTTCATTGCATTCATCTATTTTGATCACGCTGGAATTCGAACCCACATTTTTTGCCATTAACGCATTGTCTTTTCAAAGCTTTTAGATGTGTTTTATATCATTCTTTGATTGCCATTTTCTTCTATTGTTCATTCTACATAGTTTTCATCCTTGTTATAGTTTTTTTTTTTTAAATTTGTTACCGAATTTTACGATTCACGATTCATGAATCTCGATTCGATTCACTTGTGACATTTCGATTCACGATACGAATCCCGATTTGACAACTCTTTCAAAATATTCAAGAACAATTTTTTCACTTCTTTCTATACTGGGGTACAACCTCCTACATTACTACGAGTGCATGCTAAGTGGTGCTTCATTCTAATGACTCCACTCCAATAGGTCTTTCCACAATAGTTACACATGAGGTGCATCCTACCCCCTTTTCCATCATCCACTCTCATCCAATGTTCCCAAGTTAGGTCATTAATTTTTCTTCCCTTCTTCTTGGGAGCCATTAATCATGCAATCAAAAAGTAAAGTAGAAATATTCAAATCTAAAGTCCCAATAAAATATAGAATATACTTAACCCCAATAAGTCTCTTTCAACAACTAAAGTCTTCAATCAATGCCTTTACTAAATGCACTCCCTTTAAAGAAACCCTAGAATAATTGGAGAATAGAGAAAGTGATAGAAAAGGGTTTTTAAAGTGAGCAACCCTATGAAGGACTTGGGACCCCCGCTTTGCAAGAAGAAACAAAAAAAAAAAAAAAAAAAAATGGAAGAAGACCTTGTCTTCTTGTCGGCAGAGCACAGTTGAGAGATCGCGAGAGAGAGAGAGAGAGAGAGAGAGAGAGAGAGAGAGAGTCGATCGTGAGTTTTGTTTTTTTGTTTTGTTTTGTTTTTTCCCCTCGCTCTTTCTAGGCTTTAGTATTAATTAGTATATGTAAATATATATATATATGTTGTATAGCTGGCGCAGCCGACAAAATAGGTTTAAAAAAAAATGAAGAGTTGAGAAAAGGAATCGCAGCAATTCCATATTGCGATTTGAATCACATGAAAATCAGGGAATCGTGATTCGATGTTGCAATTAGTAGCAGCCTGCGATTCGTATATACGATGCGAATCGTATTGTATGTGTATCATATTGAAAGAGAAAAATAAAAAAAAGAAAAAAAAGAAGCTTAGGCAGCTCTAGGTAAAGACAGCTAGATGCATGTAGCAGTAGCAGGGATGAGTCCAGCGACTTGAGATTTAGGTTATTAAAAAAAAAAAAAGCCCGTCCTAGAAAGGTTTGCGTGTTTGTGACATATTTGCCTGTATTTGTGACATATTTTCATGATGTACATGAAACATCGATAGACACTACTAGAGTTGATGTTGAAAACCACCTAAATTTTTTAGCAACATGTTTCACTGTTGCTAGAGGCCATTGTTTAGAATAATGGTCAAAGCTTGGGTTGTCAAGTGAAAGATCTGGGTTTGAGTCTGAGGCAGCCTCTTTGTAAAAAAAAATGCCAAGGTTAGGTTTGTCTTCAGTATACCCCTCTCAACTTGTGCGTAAGTGGGAGCACCACTATGAGCCCCTTTGGATCAGCTTATTTTGGGCCAACAATTGCTTATTTGAGATTGTTGTTGGCAAAATCTTTTGCACAACTTCTTCGAAAATTGGATCCAGGTGAAAAGCAGCTTTAATCAGTAGCAGCAATTTACCACCTTTTCGAAAATCTATTAGAGAGAAAAATCTATTATTCCAACAGCAATACCAAACAGGCTCTATGTAATCGCCTTTATGTTTCATTGTAGTTTTATGCATTTGATACCTTTTTGATCCATGATGAGGAATCATGATATGAGTCAGATTTTTTACTGTCTTACTTCCTATGATGTCTGTATTAGATTCATCTGAATGCAATATATTGTAAAATGTGGACAGGACAATGATCTTTCAGAATTTGATGAATCGAGAGACATAATTGAGAGTTTGGTTGACGAATATAAGGCCTGCGAGTCCCCAGATTACATCAAATGGGGAATGGAGGTAAACCCCTTATTTACCCTAATATCTGTAGTGTTTTTTTATTTTTATTTTTAATTTTTTTTTTATTTTTAAATGAGGTTATGTCTTCATGCAGGATCCAGATCACGTTTTAACTGGAGAAGGCAGTGCTACAGGAACTGTGGATCCAAAATTATCTGTGTGAACCAGGTAAGTTAGAGTAGATAGGGCTCTGTTCAGTATGAAAGTAACATTCACTATCAGCATTGATATATTCTATGTATAGAGAGTAAAAACCAGAAAGAGGGATAGAGATGGAGATCAGAACATTATAGAGTGAGAGTTATTTGCTATAGAAGTTGAGGAGCATGGGGTCCCTCAACCCCCACAACTCATGTCGTCATTTTCAAACACCATATCCAACTTAAAAACACTTTAAGTAAGACTAGATTTTGTTGAAAATTGAAATAGGTATTACCATAATCACAAACGGTGAGAATGCATTATGAAGTTGTCATTCAAAACACACCCTAGCTTCGTGGTTTTGTTGCTACTTCTATTGTTAAAGGCACGCCTAAGGCTCAGGCTCAGGCGGCCTCAACCTTTGCACCTGGCCTTGCCTAAGGCGACGCCTCTTCAAACAGGCCCCGCCTAGGTGCACTTTTGTTGCACCTTTTATAAAATCCCAATGCGTAAAGCCCGTGCCTCAATAAAATTATGCAACAACTGAATTAGTTGTGAAACTAAAGCTCGTATTCAGAGCCAACTAATATTAACTTTAGACCCAACTCATGACCCACCTCTTATTAGGTTTGGACCCATATAAAGATATCTTCCAGAACACAAGGGCCACTTTTCTAAAGAGAAGAATATTCTGTTAACACAATGTATTTTGTGAAGCTTAGATTAATCAAATGATTAACCTAGGTATATATATTATTAAGAGAGCAAAAGCATAATATTACAATAGTGTTCTTGACACTTATAAAATAAAAAATAAAATTTAATACCTAACACTCCCCCTCAAGCTGGTACAAAGATATCCCTCAATCCCAGCTTGCTTAACATATCATGAAACTGTTTAGAACCAATTCCTTTAGTGAGAACATCCGCCAGTTGATCCAGCTTTTCACAAACGGAGTGCAGATATTTCCATTGTTCAAATTCTCTTTAATAAAATGTCTATCAATCTCAACATGTTTAGTTCTGTCACGTTGTACCGGATTGTGTGCAATACTAATAGCAACCTTACTATCACAGTACAATTTCATTGAATCACCAACCTCTAGTTTTAAGTCTTTCAACAGCAACTTAACCCATAGAAGTTCTCACATATACCTTGAGCCATGGCTCTAAATTCAGCTTTAGCACTCGACCTAGCTACCACATTTTGTTTCTTACTCCTCCAACTAATAAGATTGCCTCCCACAAATGTGCAGTAACCCGAAGTAGATCGTCGGTCTGTTACTGAACCTGCCCAATCAGCATCTGTGTATGCCTCAACTCTGAAATAATCATGTTTCCCGAAGAATAAGCCTTTACCAGGAGCAGACTTAAGATACCTCAGGATCCTGTAAACATCATCCATATGTGACTCTCGAGGTGCATGCATGAACTGACTTACTAAACTTACAGCAAAGGTAATATCAGGACGTGTATGGAAGAGATAAATGAGCTTCCCAACAGGTCTCTGATATCTCCCCCTGTCAACCATTGCTCCCTTGCTGTCATCACTTAGTTTTTGATTGAATTCAATGGGAGTATCACATACTCTACTCCCAAGCATTCCAGTCTCGCTTAGGAGATCAAGAACATGCTTCCTTCGAGAGATGAAGATTCCATGTCTAGACCTCTCAACTTCAATCCCGAGAAAGTATTTCAGTTCTCCTAGATCCATTATTTCAAACTCCTTTGCCATATATCCCTTGAGACGTTGCATTTCCTCAAGTCATCACCTGTGAGGACAATATCATCCACGTACACAATGAGTGCAGTAGTCTTACCTTGCAAGAAGTGTTTGATGAATAAGGTGAGGTCAGCTTGACTTTGTCTAAAGCCATATTTGCACATGGCCTGTGTGAACCTCTTAAACCATGCCCTTGGAGACTGTTTAAGGCCATACAAGGCCTTTTTAAACCTACACACCTTGCCTTCTATTTTGTGATTCTCAAATCTAGGGGGAATGTCCATGTACACCCCTTCTTCTAAGTTACCATGTAAAAAGGCATTTTTAACGTCAAACTGGTGCAATGACCATTATCGGTTGGCTGCTAGAGATAGAAGGATCCTGACAGAATTCATCTTAGCCATCGGTGCAAATGTCTCCTGATAATCCACCCCATAAGTCTAGGTGAATCCTTTGGCAACGAGACGGGCTTTAAACCTCTCAACGGAGCCATCTGCCCTATGCTTCAGTGTATACACCTACTTGCACCCCACAGTTCTTTTTCCCATAGGTAACTTAGTCACCTCCCAAGTGCCATTCTTGTGGAGAGCATTCATCTCCTCATCCATGGCACCTTTCCACTTAGGATCATTGAGAGCATCCTGAACATGATTAGGTACAACAATAGAGGCAATACTTGAAAGAAACGCACGGTAAGTAGAGGATAAGTGTGAGTAAGACACAAAATTTGAAATAGGGTGTTGAGTACAAGATCTAACACCCTTACGGAAAGCAATAGGAACATCCATGTCTCTAGACTTAACCGGTAAGAAGTTATTTAGATTACCTGAATCACAATCAAGGTCAGTTGGAGCCTCACCAGTTGGAGTAGATGGCAGTAGAGGAATAGGAGCATTGGTCTCAACCTCTTTGTTTCTTCTCTTACTCCATGTACCCCTGGAATAAACCAACAATTCTTTTTCCTTTGGGAACAACTCTCCCTGTTTAGGAGTATTTGGCTCTACTTCCAGCACCTCCTCTACTTCCACATTCTTAGGTTCCTTCTCTTTCTGATGTGACACACTATCAGGGATAATAGGAATTTCTGGTAAAGTACTAAGAATCTTTTCACTCTGCTTCTCCCCCTAAAGAGGTGACTTGGCATGCCCAAAAAAAGGAACAGACTCATGAAATGTGACATCCATAGACACATACCACCTTCTAGACTCAGGATGATAACATTTGTAGCCTTTCTGAGTAGGAGAGTAGCCCACGAAGACACACTTAAGAGCCCGAGGGTCTAACTTGCCACGAGTAGGTGAGTGATTGTGGACAAAAACAGACACACCCAAAAATACGAGGAGGAATAAAAAAAAGGGGCGAGGAAGATTCAGATAAGAGTTCAATGGGAGCCCGTTTTTGGAGAACCTGAGTAGGTAGTCTATTAATGAGGTATGCTGCCGTAAGAACCGCATCACCCCAATATTATTTGGGAGCATTAGCCGAAAATGCATAGAACGAGCAACATTAAGTAAATGACGATTCTTGCGTTCTACAACCCCATTTTGTTGCGGGGTGTCAGTGCAAGACGTCTGATGAATAATCCCTTTGGAAACAAAAAAATTTCCTAGACCCGAATCTATGTATTCTCCCCATTGATTAGAACGTAGTATTTGAATTCCCTTTCCAAATTGGGTCAACACCATTTGATAGAAGTTCTGGAAAATGGAAAAAACTTCATGTTTGTTTTTCATCAGGTAAATCCATGTGGTTCGTGAATAATCATCGACAAAGCTAACAAACCAACGATAACCTTTTAAAGACAATGCGAGAAGGACCCCATACATCAGAATGGACCAAAGTAAAATGAGCTAAACTTTTATTAATACTCGGTGCAAAAGATGCCCAATAATGTTTCCCTAGTTCACATGACTCACATAAATATTCTGAAACATCCTTATTAACAAGTAAAGACGGAAATAAATGCCTAAGTAAATAGAAAGAGGGGTAGCCTAATCTCTTATGCCAAAGCCAAATATTCGTAGACTTATTCTTAGAAACTGTAGTGTGGTGCGCTCCTTTGGTTCCGACATCCAACAGGTAAAGACCATGCTCCTCTCTACCACTGCCAATCGTCCTCCGAGTTATAAGGTCCTGAAAAACACAATAGGAAGGGAAAAATGTTACACTACAATTAAGATCACGAGTAAGACGGCTAATAGATAAAAGGTTAGAAGTGAAACTCGGAACATGTAAAACAGAAGACAAAGGAAGAGATGGAGTGGCATGAATGACACCCTTTCCCGAAACAGAAGAAAAGGTGCCATCAGCAACACGAATTTTCTCTTGACCCGAAGAAGGGGTATAGACAGAAAATAAATCGGATGAACTAGACGAATGATCTGAAGCACCTGAATCAATAATCCAACGGAGCGATGAGTGGGACAAACATGCTGTGGCAGAGTGTACTAAGTTACCTGTCTAGGCAAATGAAGTGGAAGCACCTGTGGAAGTAGACGGAGAGCGACGAGTCATCAGGTTACGAAGAGCATCTAAACCCCGCAAAGCATTCTCATACTCCGTGGTAGATAAAGGGGTTGATGGAGATATCCCTGACTGAGCTGTGGGCCCAGAGTCTGTAACATCAATAACCTCAGTATGGTTGGCACGAGATCGCCCTCCACATGTCCCAAGTAGACGTCCATGAAAGCTCCAACAAGTAGCCCTAACATGTCCCCGATGATTGCAATAATCACACAATTTCTGCGACTTCTCAGAAGAGTCAGACCCACTCAAAAAAGGCGTACCACGAGGCTGCGGAGGGCCCTCTGGAGGATGAGCAGAAACCAGAGCAGAGCGGTCGGTAGAGGTAACCGGAAGTATAGCTAAACAACGACTCTCCTCGTTCTGGACAAAAGCAAATGTTTCCCTAAGTGTGGGAAGAGTATCCATCCCAAGTACCCTACTACGAACAGAATCATACTCGGAATTAAGTCCTTGAAGAAACTTGAATACCCGTTGCTTCTCTAGAAGTTTATGATACCCAATAACGTCTTGAGGACAAGCCGGATGATAGTCTTGGATATGATTAACACGTTTCCACTGGGTAGTGAGAAAAGTGTAGTACTAAATAACTGTCATAGTCCCTTGCTCTGAGCTATCAATCACCCTAGACAACTCAAACTCCTGTGCATAATTTCCCTTACGGGAGTATGTATGAGCAACGGTATCCCAAATATCGCAGGCTGTGGTCATGCCCAAGAAGCCTTCACCATTTTCGGGTACCATAGAATGAATTAGCCATTCTATAACGAGGGCATTCTCAACCTTCCATTTAGCAAAACCAGCATCAGTAACATTCAGTGCCTGAATAGTCCCATCAATATATCCCTCCTTCGCTTTCCCTTCCAAGTAGAGAAGAACAGACTATGACCAAGGTACATAATTTTGGCCATTGAACAAAGAGGTTGTGATTTTAAGAGTTGGGTTATCCTGGGGAGCAACTAACTGACCCATCTGAGCCTGTTGAGCATCTCCGGGTGACGTAGTCTTATCGTCTACCATGGTGTCAACAAGCGAAGGAAACACCCACAATAATCACACCTAAAAAAAAAACGAAGGTAGGGAGCAAACTCGGGACGTTAAGACATACGGATCAGCAATATGCTGATCTAGGGTTCCGAATAGAACCAAAAAAAAAACTAAAGCGAAACGGCAATCAAAACGAAGAACTCGTAATGATATGAGGATGGAAAAAGGGAAAACAGACTAAAAAGGATGGTATATAGAAGGTGGAGCAGATTCATATCAACATAGGGCTGGAATATGGTGTATAGGGTGCGGATGGTATAGGGTTGTAGTGTATGGGTCTCGGTTTTGACCAAGGAGGTGGTGTATGGGTCTCAGTTTGGACTGAGTGGTGTAGTATGGATTTCGGTGCAGGTTGGGTGAAGGTATGAGTTACGGTGCAGGCTGGGGTGAAGGTATGGGTTGCAACGCAGGTAGGTATGGGTAGTGGTGAGTGGCGTAGGTGGTGGTGGGTGGTGGTGGTGGACAGCGCAGGTGATGGTGGCTGTTAGGGCTGCCGGCAGGTGATAGGGGGGTTTGGTGGCTCTGATACCATGTTAACACAATGTATTTTGTGAAGCTTAGATTAATCAAATGATTTACCTAGGTATATATATTATTAAGAGAGCAAAAACATAATATTACAATAGTGTCCTTGACACTTATAAAATAAAAAATAAAATCTAATATCTAACATATTCTTCATTTGTGACAACACTAATTTTGAAATAAAAGAGATGGAGAGAAGCCAATTTGTACAAAATTACAAATAATCTACTTAGGAATTAAATTTGAAATTTTGTGTTAGTTTCATATTTGATTAGGTCTTTACTATGTTATTCTGAGGTTGACTATTTGGTGAAACATCATGGAGACATCAAACAACTTACTAGTTGGTCAACTAAGTTAATAGGTCAAAATGTACATTGCTTTGATGTTTTAGCAATTTATATGTATATGTTAATTGTTGAGTTCTTATATTTTCTTAAGCATGCACAATTTATAAGTTTTGCTTGGCGCAACGGTAAGGTTGCTCCATTGTGACCTGGAGGTTACGGGTTCGAATCTGGAAACAGCCCCTCTGCTTGAATGCTTGTAGGGGTAAGACTGCGTACATCTCACCCTTCCCAGACACCGCAATGGCGAGAGCCTCGTGCACTGGATTGCCCTTTATATAATTTATAAGTTTTCTTAAAGTGCACCTCACTTTACTCAGGCTCACGCTTTTTTCTGGAGGCATTTGTGCCTAAGTGCACCTTGCGCCTTTAAAAACTATGATTGCTATTTATCTCATTGCAGTAAACTAAACTTATTCTATGAAATAATCACCACAATTTGTTTTGGTTTTAGATCGTGGTTTACTTGGTAGTGGTTGATGTGTGACTGACATACTAGTCTTCGTAAGTTTGCTACCTGAAATTCAAATCTGTTTTCCCATTGCTCTGCTATCTGAATTTATATATATATATATATATATATATTTAAAACTCATTGGGTAGTGTCTCTTAATGATTTGGCTAACTGGGGTTACTTTTGTGTTCGTTCATATATGCAGACTCAAAGTTTTATTTCCTTCTTATATTTGTTATCTGAATGTATTTCTCTCGACTGTCATGCATATCTGTACCCCCAAAGTTCTATTTCTTCTAATATTTCTTTTCTTTTCCGAATTAATATGCTCAGAAATAATATCTTCTGGTGGATTATCGGGTGAAAAAGTTTTATAGAAAGGTATCTATATTATATGGGCAAATTCCACAATATCTAGTAGTACTAAATTACTATTATTGAGTCATTGACGTTAGATCTGTGTATATTATTTACGATTTCTAGTCTTTTAATTATGTCTAATACCCTATCAAAAAAAAAAAAATTTTTGTCTAATACTTTTTGGCTATCTGCAACCTCTTTCCCAGTGAAGTTGATATGACACCTTGGTATATATCCATCAATTTATTAGTTTCTTCATTTTTTCTGTTCAACATACTGTATGTAAATCGATAATTTGCTGGCCAACCGTGGTGTGTGGACGGGATTTCTGATTTTTATGTGTGTATGGCCTAAGAGTTGAAGACCGAGGATGAATCTGCTGTCAATGACCTATTTTCTATTGATACAAGCAACTTCCTTAGGCTTAGTTTGGCCCCCCTTTTGGTGCTTCTCCTTTTTTAAAGCACAATTTCATGTTAATTCATTTGGTAACTAGTTTATGCGCTTTGTAAAAATTGAACTTAGGGCTTTTTTTGGGGAGCTTTTAAAAGCTCAAGGTGGCTTTTTGGTTTCATGATATATTTTTGAAGAGTAGTGTGTCACTTGTACAAAATTATCAAACAACTTAGTAGTAAATTTCATAAGCTCCTTTTAAAAAGCCACATGGGGGCCAAACTTGAATAGATAGCAATAATAGCACTTGGATGGGCATCTTTTTGCTTCTTACGGCGTGAATTCTGCTTAGTTACATTACAATATTCTTCTGTGCTTTATGCCTTATATTCTTTGATCTGTCGATGTTCTGTTTTGGTCTTGTAATGTTTTTACATTTTGCCTAGTTCCCTTTATTAGGTTAGTGGTGAAGTTTTTAAGTTTGGAAGCTTTTTCTTTCTAATTGCTGTCAAAAAGGTGACCGTCTTGAAATCTTTGTGCATCACAGATTCACAGGTTATAATTTGCTGCTAAAAAGAAAGAAGACAAATTGTGAGACGTTTGCTTATGGGTTTTTGGTGCCTTCTTGAGCTTGGTACGTTTGTGTAATTCACATTTTGTTTTTGGTATTTTATTTTGTTGTTTTTATTTATTTATTATGTTATACCTTGACAAAATGAAAACAAAATTTCGTTGTATATATGGTTTTTGTAATATTTAATCGCTTCAGTATGGACACAAATGTGAAAATTGATTCCTGGCATGTGTTACATAGACTTGTATGTTATGTGGTCCCTCCATTGTTTGGGTAGGTGGTATAGTAGCCCAATATGGCATCAAATACTACTAGCAATAATGCAAATAATATGTTTCTCGTCCTAAATAGGACTCTTTTGGGATTTCCAACTATTTAAGGAAGCTTCTTTTATTGTGGAAAATTACTAAACTTTTTATTATTGCACTTTCCCTATCAAAATTGTTTAACCGTCATTGAAAAGTGAGTTTATATAATAACGGTTAAACTTGGGATCGTAGCTAAAGTACATTGATTTTTAAAGAACATCCAAAAATGAAATAAATGCTCTTAAATTGGGCCGGAAGTAGCAGTAATTTGATTATAATGGAGAAGTCTACTATGGTATGGTGCATGCCTATTGTGTCAATTAGTCAAAAGTGCATGCATTGATTTTTTCAAGACTCTCAAAATGAAACATTCAAAAATAAAATAAATGCTCTTAGATTAGAACGGAAGTAATGGTAGTTTGTTATAATAGAGAAGTCTACTATGGTATAGTGCATGCCCATTGTGTCAATTAGTCAAAGGACATGTGCATGGTAAGTGATTATATTTTTTTATTTTTTTCTGGTACGAAGAGCTTCCCACAGACTGAAAATAAGCTTTGTATCATTTTGTATCATTTGCGTAAACTCTCCGACTCCAAGCTTTGATGAAATTAATATGTTTTGTGGTGAGTAGTTTCACGGAAATTTGACCTAACGACCTTAAAAAATAAAAACTAAAAAACTGTCGTGAGATTGCCATTTTATCAAAAATCATGTGGGATATTACCGTCTGTGTTTGGCATATTTTTAATTACAATAATGCTAGGTGTACACCATTTTTTACACATTTTTTGACACATTATGTTTTAAATGCATGTACCTTGTGGTATTTGAATTTATCACACTTTTCTGTGCATCACTCACACAACACAGGGTACATGTATTTAAAGCTGTGTTAAAAAGTGTAAAAAAGTGTATAGGTGTAGTCGTGCTCTTTTAATTATGTTACCAATTTAGTAGTAAAGCAAGAAATTTGCTATTGCGTCCAATTGCTAAAAGTCCTAAAGGGAGAGAATGTTGTGCAGTGGTCAGGACGCTAGGCCTTCTTTTGATTTTCTGTATGGAACTCAAGGCGTTTTTGTGCAGTGGTCAGGTTTAGGTGTGTAAGCAAATGAGCCGAACTGATTGCTTCGGTTGATTTTTAAAATTTTCATGCAGTGTAAAAATTGAACTGAATTAAAATTTACACTTAACCGAATTGATTCGAACCGAGTCGAAACTGATCGGTTTGACTAAAAATTAGACCGAACTGAACCTAACCGTTTTTACTCCTAGTCAGGGACTCAGGATGTTAGGATGCTGGGCCTTTTTTGGTTTTCTGTATGGAACTCAAGGTGTTTTTGTTATACATACATACATATTATATATATATATATATGGGTAAATTACATTTCGAACACTTATCATTTGGGCATATGATTTCTTTTTGGTCCTTTTAATTTTGAATTTTGTCACTTCTGTCTTCACGGTTTTAGTTTAGGCTCAATATAGTTTATTTATCGAATTTTTCTACGGTTTTCGACAAGTTTATGTTTAAAAGAGGTGTGTAATTTTCTAAGTAAATTTATCATTAGGCCCCTAATGATTCCTCATGTGTGTATCACATGACCTATTTGTGTAAAAAAAAAAAAAGAAGGGAAATTGTCATAAATGGACTATATTTAACTTAAACTGAAACTGCAAAGATCAAAGTGACAAAATTGAAATTATAGGGACTAAAGTGACATCATACCCAAACTACAGGGGTTTAAAGTGTATTTTACTCATATTTATATAGGTTCTTTTAGAGAGTATTTTTGTTTACCTCATTTTTGCTCACTCTTGCTTCTATTGGGTGATATCAGCATGTGTCCTGTTCCAGTAATTATGTTGATGATATAAGGGCAAAATGAGATTGGAATGTGACACATGTCATCTAGTGGGGGCGTGAGTGTGTAAAATTAGATGAGCAAAAATGCATTTGTTCTTTTATATGTAGAACTCACTTTTGGTTGTGTATGTGTCCATACTCTATCTTTTTAAGTTTGACTAATTTTGAAAAATGCATTCCGAGATGAAATTTAGCATTTCAAAAAATGCGAATAATTTCTTATTTCAATTTTTAAGTTGGAGATAGATATTTTATAAATGAGTATAAAAGTTTAGCGTTGATGAGCCCAACGACATCAACTTTTATAATAGCGACATCAACTTCTGTAATGGATAACTCCCTATCGTATTTTTGTCTCCATTTCAATCTATCTTTTGTATTTTTTTTGTTTCCTTTATCTTATCCAAGTAATTGGATATAGATAAACCAACCGACCGACAAAAATCACATCCCCAATAAAATCCCACAATAGTTAAGATCTAGCTAAAGCATTTAAACTCACTGCTTAGTTATACAAAAGTTGCATGGTGGTCCGCATATAGTCCACATAAACATGAACAATATAATTGACACGCTCCGGAGCAGTAAAAATAAAGAAAAATAAATTTTTTTTTAGGTCCATAAGAAATGATAAGTGAAAGTCACTAATTACCCACACCATACAGTACTAGTCCACAAGATACACATGAACAGTAACAACTGAAATATAAAAACAGTATTATTATTACAAATCATCAGAGTGTGGTACTCGGGATCACAATAGGTCTGGAGACAACATATGCCCAAGTACCCGTTAACTAAAACAAAATAGAGTTCGACAGAATAACTAAATATAACTATTTTCAGATATTTCGTTGGCGTAAGGGTAGTCGTCAGCGTAATACTCCTCTCCAGTATAATCGGCATCAGTGGAGCCACCCTCTGCATAATCCAACTCCGGGTAGTATCCATTACCGTAAGTTCCAGCACCTGCATTGTTAGGGACAGGGTAGTCTAGACGGGGACTGTTCAGGCCATAAAGGCCGTCAGCTTACTGAAAGCTGAGTGAGAACTAACTAACACAGTCTCATAGAAATAACGTAATTACTAATTATGAACAATATATAATAGTGATACTAAATATACCTCTTCCTCTTTTATTCAGACACATCATTAACCGATTCTCATCGTCTATCAACTCTAAGGCTGACTGTACCAATACCAACTGTCTATCTCGAACTGATTATATCATTACAACATACTTGTGCTCCTGTTCACCGCTTTTAAGAACTCTTACTGTTCGTCGCTTTTAAGAACTCTTGCGAGCACCCATACATCATTCTCATATAATGACTGGTCTATGGACGTACCCATACTCTTGTTCACCGCTTTTAAGAACTCTTACTGTTCACCGCTTTTAAGAACGCTTACGAGTACTGTGCACCCATAATTCTCACGATTCTGGTCAGATCTTTGTTACACACTTATCGGATTCAACCTGAGCGAATCATCAGCTCGACAAACACAACCTCGAAAATAACTAATGCCCCATTGATTCAAACCCCAATTATCCAAAGTTGTTCATTGTTCCTCAAACCTTATCTCGTTATCGCGTCGTACTAACATCAACGTCCGAACTCGACTACGTTACTCACCATAACTATCTCGATCTTATTATCGTAACCCATTACCTCCGTAACCCATAATATCGCATAATAGGAAGAGGAAACAGCAACTAAACAGTTGCGCGTTATGAATTATAAGTTAAAAGAACATATCCATGTTCTACTAGGTTCGATCGGTTGAAGTCATCTCAATCGCTTGAGGAAAGTGCGGTTCGATCGATCGAAGTGTTCTCGATCGATTGAAGTCAAGGTGGCCTCGATCGATTGAAATCATTTCGATCGATTGAAAAAGAGGGAGGTTCGATCGATTGAACGTAGTTCGATCGCTCGAACTTCGTCTTCTCCAGATTCTGCAGTGAACGTCCAGAATTTGATAGGGTGTGTTTGGGTCCTCTTTAAACGTACAGAATAAGTAAAAACCTGGGAATCCAAATGATTAAATGTTCGATCGATCTAACTTCCTTCGATCGCTTGAACACAGATCAGCCAGTTTAGATTGATTGAAAAAGCTTTGATCGATTGAAATAGGGTCCACGTATTGAATTCAGGTCGGTAGAGTTTCGATCGTTTGAACTTTGGGAATGCTCGATCGCTCGAACTGACTTCGATTGATCGAAGGTAAAATTTCAAGTATAACCAAGAGAAGTATATAAAATCTCTGTGCATAATACTTATTGAAAAATACAGCAATAATAAGATCATAAATCAGTGTTTTACTTCAACTTGGCAATGGCATTACTTGTATTTATGTCTTGATGATTAATAGCAACTAAATTAGTAGAATTTATTTATTTTGGGGACACAACCCCAATCCCAATCCCAACCCCAACCCCAACCCCAACCCAACAAAAAAAATTAAAATGTAACCATAAGATATCACATTAATGGATGAAAGAACTTGAAACTCATTGTTAAACGCATGCCCATGCAGTTGATACCAAAATTGTGTTTTGGTTTCGATAGGGGTCATTAAAAAAAGTCATCATAACAAAATTGGAAGGAAATCGAAAAATGGTGGTAGCTTGGTTGTATGTTGTGAACACAATGAAAACAAACTGTTCACTAGCAAAATTGATTAAGATCGGCACTTGGCATTAGGCCACCTGAGTCCCCAAATTTTTAGCAAATTTGAGGACTCCGTTTTAACTATAACCTATATATTCCCATGTTTATATATTTATAGACTCAAAATAAATTTAAAAAGAAAAAGAAAAAAAAAAAAACAGATTTACTTAAATTCAACATAATGGAGGCCCAACCTAAGTCCAAAGATTCCAAATCTTACGTAAATAAAAATTACATAAGACCAGACAAAAAATCCAATATCCTTCTAGAAAAAAAAAAAATAGCAACATTCAAATTATAATTCTAGAGTTCAGCCTTCATCTCTTTACCTTTTAAACCACCAAGCTCTATTGTCACGACACCACGCCACCATGAAACTGAAAAGCACTACGCCACTATACCATGAAAGCATCGTATATTCACCAAAGTCAGTTCTCCTCTCCCTATCCCTCTCTCAATCTCTCTTTCCCTCTCCTAACTAATACTTGTTTTTAGGGGGTCTTCTTATGATACATTTAAGTAATTTAGTTGTATCATACATATACTGAGAGTTACTGCACATTGACACTCCTTTTTAATAGTGCACATTGGTACTTGGTTACAATCTAATTGTAACCAAGTTACTACCAAGTGGCAAGTGGCACCAAAAAATGGTTACTATAAAATGATACCAACAACTATAGTATAAAAGATCTTCTATGATTCTTCCTTGTGATTTAGAATGTAGCAATATCACAAAACATGGTGTCAAAAATTACAACTATCAATTTTCAAATAGAACAATTTGGCACCAAAATTACTAGGATCATAAGAAAAATAATAGACTATTCCATAGTATAATGGTACATTGTTTCTATAAATTTTTTGACCTAACAAATGGATGTATCATACATTTAAAATAATAAGGTTGTATTGTTAAAATTTTCTTTTCCTTAGATGAGATTCATTTGCATTGGCAACGGACTCTTTTTTCAGTAAATGGTTATCTTAATTGGCTTACCTACCACCCACGAGCATTGAAAAGATGTTGCAAGTAAGTATTTGAATGTTACCTAAAATAAAAGATTAGATGTGATCTGATTTACCAAATCAATAAAAAAATAACCAAACATTTAATTACAGGTAAGTGTCATAAAAAAAGTGAATAACTTGAGAAACTTTAAAGTAAAATAGTTACTTTTCTCCTTAAAGTTAACGGAAATGGGTAAAAGTACAAAATGATCCATATTTTATGTTAATGAGAACACTTTTATATGCTTAAATGTTTATTTAAGCGTATGTGGTACATTATTATATTATTTTGATATTATATTTGTTGCTAGAGACCATTCTGTGGTCACTTTGAGGTACCTTCGTGAGAGTGAATTTATTTCATTTTTTTATTTTTATTTCTTATCTACCCTTGGACACACACTCACAGTACACACAGTCTTGGTGATATATTATTTTATAATTATTGCTATTTTTTTATCTACCATTGGACACACAAAATCTTGGTGATATACTAGTTTTATTTATTTATTATTATTTTTTATCTACCTTGGCCACACAGAGTGAAATCCAATATAGTGATGTACTAAGATCTAAAAAAAAAATTATCATCAAAACTGTGTGTGTGTGTGTGTGTGTGTCAAATTTGCTATCACAAAGGTACCCCAAAGTGACCACATAATGGTCTCTAGCAATAAATATAATATTCCAAGCAAAAAAAAAAAAAAGAAAAGAAAGCAACAAATATTATATTAAAATAATATAATAATATACCAAATATGCCTAAATAAACATTCAATCATATAAGGGTGTTCTCATTAGCATGTAATAAGGGTAATTTTGTACTTTTACCCATTTTCCGTTAACTTTAACGGAAAAAGTGACTTTCACTTTAGTCCAGACCACAGGGGGTATTAGTGATACAATTTAAAGTACATGGAGGTAACTGATAAAAGACCTAACCATAGGGGGTGTTTTTGTAATGAAACCTTTTGTTTTGTTTTGTTTTTTTTTTTCAAAATCTCGAGTTTTAAGGGTTAGACAGGTATCGAAAGAAATGTGCAATGAATGATGATACGTAAGTCATTTGACTCGTTTCTATCACCACACCAGCACACATGGTATATTGTTATGTGTAAACTTATTGAGAGCATTTTTGCTCACCTATTTGTGGTTCACCATTTCTCACTCAGGCCTTCACTTAGTTACATGTGTCCTATTCCGTTCCTATATTGCTCTTGTACTATGTCACCCAATGAAAGTCTGAGTGAGTAATGGTGAACAAAAAATGGGTGAGCAAAAATGCTCTTAAACTTATTTTTCATAAAATTCAAAAAAGACAGATATTTATTTATTTATTAATGATGGAAGATAGAAAGCTAGTTTTTTTTTTAATATATTATAAACACTCGACATATGCAATAGAGGAGCCTTAAACCTTGATGATGCCAAAATTTGGTGTATCATAAGAGAAAGAAGGCAAGAGAAATTAGCATGTGTTTCGACCCTGTTAACGAAGAGACCTACGTCAACGTGGTGTGTCTGAGCACTTTCACTATGTTATAAAGTAGCCAGGGACCTTTGGTGAACCAACAATAAATTGGAGCTACCAGAGGTCGGTCGGGCAGTCTACACAAAGCTATGGTGAGTATTGTGCAGAAAGGTAATTGATTGTTCAATTGATCCCCTTCATGTAGGGGCGAGAGGCCTCTTTTATAGCTGTAAGAGACCCCCTCATACATGGAAACTATATTGATAAGGTAATACAATCTAATTAGACTTGATAAGCATAAATTGTGCGAGTTTCCTATTGAGATTAGGAAACTATCTCCTCTTGCCATTAGTCTTCCAGTTAGTATAGGAAACTGTTTGGATGAATCTGGATTGCGCCTCCAGGCTGGCTGGAGCTGTCCTGCTAAGGACTGGGACCAGACAGCATTCTCGACCTGTAGGCTGGGTCATTGTCCTGGTTGGGATAGCTGTGCCCCTCTCCCACCCTCTTTGACCGGGTGTTACTCAATATGGCCACTAAATCTTGGTCTTTATTGGACGAATACTTTTGTACATATCAGTTGACCCTCATTTTTAAGGCTAAACTAGTGCTGCATCGGATGAGGTTTGGAAATTGGTATAGCACGGGAGAACTAGTCGGTACAACTACCCAAGGTGGGTCCGTTCATCTTGATAACTCAGGTTATGAACCTAGTCTGATGACTCGGGAGCTCGCGGTCTAACTTGCACGTGTTAAGAATGGGTTAGTCTGGTTAGGGTCCAACTAGACAAGTGTAAGTGTAACTGATCAGTCACAACCTAACCAAACCATCATATCATGCATTAATGCGCATGCCTTTTGAGGTATCGCTTGGACTGCCCAAGGTGCCAACTGTCGAGTGCTTAGGCTGGAAATTTGCTGGGCCGTTGGATCTGAGATCATCTGGACCGTTCATGCAGTCTATATAAGGGACACTTGAGCATTTTCATTCCTCCTGCTATCCATTGGAAAAAATTACCGAGCGGTTCTAGAGAAAAAAGCACCCGGCCAAACTTTCCGAGCTCTTCCCTATATTCCTTTCTTGCAAGTCTCATTCCTCCAACCTTGTCATTTTTTTCCTTCTCTTCTTCTTTTAGCCTTTTTCCTGAGTGAGGCTAGAGAATAGGAATCCTTTAGGCTTTGAGAGGGAGTGGGATTTATTCTTCCTTAGGTTCTACTTTTTCCTTAGGACGAGAGGTCGTCTTCCTTTGATAGAGCAATCTAACTAGTTGGTGTGTCCCACACCCGCCCTGTCTGAGTGTTATTTGACAGTTAGGACCATATATGCCCTACTATATAGGCTGTTGACCCTTCTACCTCTTCATCTTAGGCTGGGGGTCTCTGACCCTTACTCAGGTCGTCAATAGCTTCCTCGTCCTATAGCGGGGGCTTTAGAAATGTGTCATTCTAATTTCAACTCGTCTTCCTGATCGAAGGACGAGCAGTCGAGGTTTGGGACCCCTAGCATTAGCTTGGACCCTCCTTCAATAACCCCATCAGACCACCACAGTGAGGGTAGAATTCCTATCTGAGTATCCGATGAGGGAGCGATTCAGGAATACATTGACATTTTCGAGTCGAGGGGGTCGGGTAATGAGGTGTCGAATTCCGGTAGCCTCGAGGTTGTCTTTTCAAACATGGGGACCTCCAGTAGCAGAAGTTCGGTTGTTTCGAAGGCTTTTCCCTTGCAGTTCTAGCGAGCGATGTACACATTCGCCGATCGGGATACACTACACTCTACGAGGATGCGCCCCTCGCGAGCTTTCGTCTTCCTCTATACCTGTTGCTCAGGACTTACTGATCTACCTCGGTATTGCGCCCGGGCAACTTGCCCCAAACGGTTGGAGATTTCTGATGGGGACCATTTACCTCTGGCCCCAAGTTTTTGGGTATGAGCTAACCCTCAAGGAATTTTTATTGATGTACTGGCCGTCACCATTGCATAGGGAGGTCGGCTTCTTTTCTCTGAATGCTTGGCAAGGGAAAAGGTTAATGGAGAACGTCCTGAGCAACAATAAGGGGTGGAAGAGGAAATTCTTTCAAGTGTCCACCCTCGGACTCAGCGAGGAGGCCCCGGGAATCCCCTGAGAACCACCTGGGCGAGCAAATTAAGGAGTAAGTTGTGTCTCAAGTCTGCATTTGATTTTTACTTTTTGCGGCTGTAATGTTGACTGACTCCTCTTTGTTTTGCAATGGGATCTGTCGATCCACCGAACATCCAGAATGAGTGTCAGGATCGCATAAGGGCTTTGGCCCAGGATCCTGTTCACATCGTTGACGTGCTAACCCGGACAGGAGCCCGGGATGTTACCTACAAGCCCGACAAAGTTTTTGTCGCACCAGTCTTTCCTCCGATCATTCCTGGCACGTTCCTGATTCTTAGATTTTTCCTCTTTATACTGCTTTTTCGTCTTCTGTCCATATCTTCTGACTCGTTTCCATTCTTAACTCTGTAAATATGGTACCTAGGAAAGACCCCGAAGCACTGAGGGCGAAAGAGGTGGCCGTAATTGCGTGGGCAGGCGAGAAGAGGAAGAGAGCAGTTACTGAGTCTGCCACTAGTGGTCAACAACTCAGGTGAATCAGGCATGGGACTTGCCAAGAACCAGGTGGGACATCGACTCCGAGGATCAAGGTAGTGCATGGTTCTGACCCTAGGATAGACGTCCTAGTCGTGATGCAGATGGCGGAGTCTTCGGAGATCTGGGAGAGAATCCAGCCAATTCTCCTCCCGAACCAAGTTCAAATGTAAGCGGAGATGCCCCCTCAATTGCTCCTGGGATGGATTTATAGCCTCTCTCATTTTATAAGTAACTTATCCCATCTTTCTCTGTCCTTCTTTGCCTTATTCCTCTACTCAAGATGACTAATTAGTTTATGTTTTCTTTTTTCCAGGTCAGTTGGTTAGCCACCGGGGCTGAATCCTACCTGCTCGATTTACCAGAGAGGGCAGTCACTACTGAGGCCGCTCTTTCGAGTGAGAGGGCGACGTAGGAGGCTAAGAAAAATGCCTTAGCTAAGGAGAAGGATAAGGTGAAGGGGATGGCCCTGAGCTTGGGCGAAGCTGGAGACCGCCCTGGCAGAGCTGAATACCATCTAGGAGAGTTTGGCGACTGTAGAGGCCGTGAAGAAGGCTATGGCCAAGGCTAAAATCGCTCGGGAAGAGACGGAGAAGGCCCCATAGGGCGACTTCGACGACGAATTCTTTCAGGGCTACTCAGACTTGAAGAGGAGGGTGGCTTTGGACCATCCTGAGTGGGACCTCACAGTTTACTCGGGAGTGGATTCCGACTACTGGGATGTGGGGCCCCCTGCTGCTGACGGAGCTACCACTGAGGAAGAGGCTTTTACTAGAGAGGTCGAGGAGAACGAAGGCGAGGTGGTCATCGTGGATGATCCTTAGCAAGAAGGTGTATTGCCAGGAGGAAAAAGGTAGTGAAATTTTTTCCAAGGCCTGCTTTGAGACCACTTTGACCTATTGCTCTCGACCTGTTATATGCTTGTACATATATTTATCTTTTGTATAGGGTGGCTACTATAATTGCTGCCCAGGCTTTGTACTTTTTGTGAACTAAATGACAAAGTCCCTTCGAGGTAACTTTTTTGTGTCAATTGTTGTTCGTGTTTGTACTCTTATTGCTTATGTTTGTTTATGATTGCCCATGTCCGACCAATTGTTAGCCTTATTATGACCCTGCCTTAGCAAAAGGTTTAGAACTGTGACTAGTAGGGAACACTCAGTCTTCTGGGGGATCTATAAAGCCTTATAATTTTTTGAGCTGTTGTATTTGTAATTTTCTAGGTTTGTAGATCCCGATTGAGGCATCCTAAGTGCCCGGGATCAACGCAGAAGTTTATGCCTGGTTAATCCTTGGCCTTGTAACAACTTGATGTGAACTCTGAACATTGTGGGTGCTCGGATGTCTAAGGGTTTATACTTAGTTAATTCCAAGGCATGTGAATGCTAGATATGGTTTCCTGTAATTCACTATTCCCCTTTTGCCCCCCAAGCTTTAGGTAAGGCAGGCGTTGTGGGAGTAATTACTGTAAGTAGCCGACCTAGAACGTACGTGTTCCAGGGTCTTTTGACTCCTCTATCGTGGGTCACTTAAGGGGTTTGCCCCCATTATAGGTTGTGAACCTAAGTTGAGTTAGTGCCTCAGGTATGATCCCGAGGTCTTTTTGATGTCTCGGGTGTGATTCGAGGTCTTTTGGTGCCTTGGGTGTGATGCCGAGGTCTTTTTTGTGCCTCGGGTGTGATCCTGAGGTATTTCATTGTTAGAAAACACTAGTAAGGAACACTATTTGCCAGAAATTTATTTTTATTTCATTTAAAGTTTGTTGTGGGTGCTCGTGAAGAGCTACAATTTATTAAAGAAAACGTAAAATGCCTAACCAATACTAATTCTAACTTTACTAAGAGTACTTACATAGATGCTCCCATTCCAAGGGTGTGATAGGTCTTACCCTTCTATCATCTGTAACCAATAAGTTCCCGGTCAGTTGACCCGGGTAACCATATAGGGTCCTTCCCAATTTGGCCCTAACTTCCCATGGCTTGGGTTCTTGGTGGACTGGTTAACTGCTTTGAGGACCAGATCTCCCACCTGAAAGCTGTGGTACCTTATCCTTCTGTTATAGTACTGACCCTCTGCTTGTAGGCTGTTGTTCTGAGGTATACTGACTCCCTTCTTTCCTCCACAAGGTTAAGTTCCCCTCTAAGAGCACTTTCATTCTCCTGGCTGCTATAGTAGTTGTCCACTCAGTGGTTTGGTAGCTGGAGCTCGATCGGGACTACCGCCTCGTAGCCATAGGTATTAGAGAATGGGATTTCTCCATTAGCCTTTTGGGGTGTAGTCCGATAAGCCCATAGAAGGCTCGGAAGCTCTTCCATCTAGAGTCTATTTGCTGCCTTAAGCCTCTTCTTGATGGATTGGAGGATGGTACGATTGGTTACCTCAGTCTGTCCATTGTCCTGGGGGTGCTCGGAAGAAGAGTACCAGTTGGAGATTCCATACCTGGAGCAGAATTTCCTGAAGATCGGCGTGTCGAACTGTCTGACATTATCACTAACTAGAACTCGGGGAATGCCGAACCTGCTGAGTATGTTCCTTTCCACAAAGCTTTCCATCTTCTTCTCGGTGATTATGGCCAACAGCTCGGCCTCTGCCCACTTGGTAAAGTAGTCGACTGCTATAACGGAAAACTTGACCTGTCCCTTGGCCATGAGGAGTGGTCTAACTAGGTCAATACCCCATTAAGCGAGCAGCCAGGGACTGAGGATTGGGGTCTGTTATTCCGCCAGGTGGTTGATCATTCTTACATACCTCTGGCATTTATCACACCGTTTCACATAGTCTTTTGAATCCTGAGCTATAGTGGGCCAGTAATACCCTTACAGCAGGGCCCTGCAAGACAAGGCTGGGCCTCCGATATGGCTTCCACACACTCCCTCGTGCATTTCTTGTAAAATACTCTCAACCTGAGTCAGATGAAAGCATCGGAGGTAGGGAACACTGAATCCCCTCTTGTAGAGTATTCCATTAGCTATATGGTAACTCGTTGCCCGGTATCTGATCCGTCGGGCTTCAGGCTTCTTGGGCGGGAGATTCCCGCTCATGAGAAATGTTACTATTGTGTCCATCCAACTAGCACCTGCATCGACCGGGTCTATCTCCATGCCTTCTGGAACGGACACACTAGGTTCGGATAGATACTCTACCATGATTCCCTAAAGGTTTGATTTTGAAGATGATGCTAGGCGAGCCAACTGATCTGCTTGTGTGTTCTCTTCTCTCGGGATCTGTGTGATACACAACCCTTTGAGTTCATTGGTAAAAAGAAGTTTTTAAAAGGGGAATCGCATTCTGACCAGGGCTAGGTAGGCCACTATACTGTCCTCCCTAGCCTCGTACTATTGCAAAACTTGATTGACTGCCAACTGAGAGTCACTGTGTACCTTAATCTGTCGGGCGCCCATTGAGATAGCCAGTTGTAGTCCGACCAATAGGGCTTTATACTCTGCCTCGTTGTTGGAGGCTTGGTGTCACAATCCAATCCCACAATAGTAGAACCGGAGCCCGTGGCACGCCACCAAGGCTAAACCAATTCATTAACGTTCCCAAAAATTAGTTTAAAGAACACACGCAATGGAAAGAAAATAAAAAATTTAAAAACTAGCAGTCCAGTCGACTGATTCTCATCTCCAGTCGACTAATACTGGTCCAGCAGAAACTTGGTTTTTAAAACATAATCCAGTCGAATATTTTCTAAGTCCAGTCGACTGAGGCTTCAAATATTCAGTCGACTAGTACAGTCCGGTCGACTGAAGTTCAGCCTGGATAAAATATCTGAATTAAAACCACGATCCAGTCGACTGTGTCGGGGACCCAGTCGACTGATCCTCTATGAAAAGATGCAGTGAAATGTTGAAAAAGAGGCTCCAGTCGACTGTTTTCTCAACCAGTCGACTGGTTTATGGCAGCAACACACATTCTGCAGATTTCTAAATTTAAAAGCTTTTCGAAAACAACTAAGGGCTTAACACACACACACACACACACACACACACACACACACACACACACCAAACTCATGCCGAAACGATCTTAACTAGATTAAACATTACCAAAGCAAAATTACAACATGTTACTAGCTATTACAACGTTCCAAATCCATCTGAACATACTAAGTTAAACATAACTAAAAGTCATGGAATTCTTATTACAAAACAAGTCTATTACAAAACGACGAGATCAACATATTGAGTCGCTTTCTAATTATCATGTATGACAATGTAATGAAATGCAATAACACAATTACGGGTGTTATAATACTCTCCTCCTTAAAAGAAGTTTGTCCCCAAACTTGTACCTCATGTATCGAAAATGTGTGGATACTGAGTACGCATCTCATCTTCTATCTCCCATGTCATCTCTTCCGTCGTTTGGTTACGCCATAACACTTTCACTTTCGATAGCACTTTATTCCGTAAGACTTGATCTTTCTGATCCATAATCTCTATGGGATACGCAACATACGTCAAAGCACTCTGAATCTCATTCGGTGTCAGAGTCATCACTTTTTCCCTATCCTCCACTAAATGTTTACGTAACAATGATATGTGAAATACGTTATGAACTTGAGCATACTGGCTTGACAAATTCAATTGATATGCTACTGGTCCAATACTCCCAATGATCTCAAAAGGTCCTACATACCTCGGGTTGAGTTCCCGTATCTCCCAAATCTAGTAATCCCCTTTAAAGGTGACACCTTCAAGTAAACTAAATCTCCCACCTCAAATTCCAACGGTCTCCTCGGCATAACTCTTATACCTACTCTGAGCCGTTAGTAACCGTTATCGTATTACCTTATCTTGTCCGTTGTCTCGTGCACAATTTTTGGCCCTTCAATCATTCTTTCTCCGACCTCCGTCCAAGTAATCGGTGAATGACATACACGACCATATAAAGCTTCATAAGGAGCCATCCCAATACTTAACTGAAAACTATTGTTATACGCGAACTCAATTAACGGCAAGTGATCTTCCCAATCACCCTGAAAATCAAGTACACATAAACGAAGCATACCTTCTAAGATCTGGATTACTCTTTCCGATTGACCATCGGTCTGAGGATGAAAAGCGGTTCTAAAATGCAATTTGGTACCCATTGCTTCTTGCAAGGCTCTCCCAAATTTTGATGCAAAACTACTATCTATATCTGAAACAATAGAAACTGGTATACCACGTAGTCTCACAATCTCGCGGATATACAACTTAGCTAATGTCATCGGCTTAGTTGTTCGAAGTGGTAGGAAGTGTGACGTCTTCGTCAAACGGTCAACGATCACCCAAATAATAGCATTCGATCTCTTAGATCTCGAAAACCCATTGACAAAATCCATTGTGATGTGTTCCCATTTATACTCGGCTATCGGTAACGGTTGTAATAATCCCGTAGGTACTTGGTGTTCGGCCTTCACTTGCTGATAACTCGTACATCGCAAAACGTAGCGTGCTATTTCTTTCTTCATTCCCGGCCACCAATAAACATGTCACAAGTCTCTACACATCTTGGTTCTTCCCGGATGAACGACATACTTTGTATTATGTGCTTCCTCTAGGATATTCTGTTTCAGCTCTTTCTCGTTAGGTACACAAATTCTACCCCTCAATCTCAAAATATTATTTTCAAAAGTGAATCCCGGTTGCTTGCCCATCAGAATTTCATCACAAATCTTCTTCAAAGCCACATCTTGAAGTTGTTTCTCTGTGATCTCGTGAATCAAGAGTGGTTAAGCTACAATCGTCGACATCAAGTTACTTTCAATCCTCGGAATCACTTCAAGCTCCAAATTCTCCATATCTCGAATCAATTCTTTATGAGAAGTCAAATTTGATGCGGTGTTGGTTGGTGCTTTACAACTAAGAGCATCGGTGACGACATTCGCCTTGCCCAGATGATACTAAATTAACAAATCATAGTCCTACATAAACTCTAGCCATCTCCTTTGCCTCATGTTCAAATCTCGTTGTATGAACAAGTGTTTCAAACTTTTATGATCTGTATATATCTGACATTTCTCCCCATATAGATAATGACGCCAAATCTTCAATGCAAAAATCACGGTGGCCAATTCTAGATCATGAGTCGGATAATTCTTCTCGTGCGGTCTAAGTTGTCTTGATGCATATGCAATGACCTTGTCGCATTGTATAAGAACGCAACCTAAACCTCTATATGAAGCATCGTTGTAGATGATAAACCCTTCAGTCCCCGTCGGAACGGCTTAGATTGGTGCTTTCACTAGTTGGCTCTTCAACTCTTGAAAACTTTCTTCAGATTCTGGACTCCATACAAATGCAATATCTCTCCTCATCAATTGTGTCATTGGCATTGCAATATGTGAAAAGTCTTTTACAAACCTTCGATAATACCCAGCTAATCCTAGGAAACTTCAGATGTCTGTCACATTCGTCAATCTCAACCAATTGGTAACTGCTTTTATCTTCTAAGGATCTACAGAAATTCTTTTCGCCGACACTATATGTCCAAGAAAAGTAATCTCTGTAAACCAAAACTCACACTTCTTCAATTTGCCGAACAGTCTCTTCTCACGTAATCGTTGTAAAGCTAATCTCAAATGATGTTTGTGATCTTCAACATTCTTGGAATAGATTAGAATGTCATCTATAAACACAATGACAAACTCATCTAAGTAGTCCTTGAAAACATGATTCATCAAATCCATGAAAGCGGCTGGTACGTTGGTCACTCAAAATGACATAACTAGAAATTCGCAGTGGCCATATCTAGTTCTGAAAGATGTCTTCTCAACATCTTCTTCCTTAACTTTCAATTGGTGGTAACCGGATCTCAAGTCAATCTTCAAAAATACTTGGGCCCTTGTAACTGATCAAATAAGTCATCTATTCGCGACAACGGATACTTGTTCTTGACGGTTAACTTATTCAGCTCTCGATAGTCGATACACATATGCATTGGCCCATCCTTCTTATTTACAAACAAGACTGGAGCTCCCCATGGCGAAACACTCAGTCGGATAAAACCCTTTTCCAACAGTTCTTCTAACTGAAATTTCAATTCTTTCAATTCTTCTGGTGCCATTCGGTACGGTGCTTTAGATACCGGTTGTGATCCTGGTAATACCTCTATCGTGAACTCAAGCTCTCTTTCAATCAATACGTCAGGTAACTCATCGGGAAAAACATCTGGGAATTCTTGAACTACTGGAATGTCTTCTACTAGTGGTCCAAGAACTCGCGTGTCAACAATTGAACATAAGAAACCTGAACAACCCTTCTTCAATATCTTACTTGCTTGAATCGTCGATATCAAATACGACGGTACGGTCACACCCTTATCCTGGAAAGTAAACTCTTCTTGCCCTGCCAGGTAGAAACTAACCCTCTTCTGTTCATAATCAATTATAGCTTGATTTACCGACAACCAATCCATACCCAAGATAACATCAAAGTATTTCACTTTCAACGGAATCAAATCGACGCTCAAGGCCTTATCTCTTATCTTGATCTCACACGACTTGAATACTGAAGAAGTTACTAAAGGTTCACTAGTGGGCAATGATACACACAATTCATATCCCAACGATTCGGATTTAATAGTTAAATGCTTAACAAAATCACGTGATACAAATGAATGCGTTGAACCAGAATCCATAAGTATACGTGTAGGATACGAACAAATAGGAAGAATACCTGATATGACAGTATCATCTGTATTCCCCAGCTTGAGCTGAAAATATCGCCCTTGTTGTTGCGTGACTCCTTTCCCTTTATCCATCAGTGGTTCTATCCTTGGCCCGCTTGGCATACTCGATGCCCCAGTACTCATTCCCAGTTGTCTCTTACTTGGGCAATTCTTTGCTATATGCCCCAGTTGGCCACACTCAAAGCATTTCCTTCTCATCTTTGGGTTTCGTTCTTTGTGTTTGAGGTAGTGTTCGGTGTAGTCACGTTTGCATTCATAGGATAATTCCTAGATACATGCCCTAATTGCTTGCAAATGTAGCAGGTGGTCAATTGATAACAGGTTCCTCTGTGACACAGATTACATAGCGGGCATAACGGTCTCGAGTCCCCCATGAATTTACTCCCTCCTTGAGTACCCATATTCGATCCTGAACCTTGCGTGAACGATCTCTTCGCATTGCCTTAACTCTTGCCCCTATTATCATTGGATCTCTTTCCTTGTTGTCCTTGTCGATATCGATCGACACTTTTCTCACCTATGTGGGCGGCTTCCTCTATGTGAGAAACGGTCGGGTGTTGCAATAATTCCATACAGCCACACATATTCTCCCTAAGCCCTTCCTCAAACTTACAAGCTTTATCCTTATCCGATACGTCGGTTAAACTCCTCTTTAAATGCTTCCAATGTGGTCGGCTTTCCTTGTTCAAGTACGTTGTTCCACCAATCCAATGCTTTCCCCATCAACGTATCGGATGCGCACAAAATTGTTTCCTCGTCGGTACATTTCATAGTACGGAAGTGTCATTCCATGTCCATCATCTAATGATCGGCCAAGTCTATATCAACCTGCCAATGGTACAAGGTCAGTTTTTGTCTATGAAACTGTTCCACGATTGTATGTTGAGCTCTCGGTACCGATGGTGCATTGATATAGTGAATTTCAACTGGTGGAGTCTAAACATTCATCTACTCTCTTTCACTTACCGATTGTATAAAATTTCCCTTCATATTCACTATTTGATCCATTCGCGAATGTGGCGACAACTCTCTCGGCGGATCAGTCGTAACGTTTTCAAGAATTCACCCTGTTGAGTTCAATCATAATGACTATGCATGCTATTCCACAAGATATAAATGTGCACAGTTCATCACAATTAACAAATGCTAACAGATGAAGCATTTCTATAATGATAACAATTATCTTCGCTATTACACACTCTACTCAACGTTGCTCAGCATATATTTAACGTCACTCATTCCTAAGGCTCTAAACTTAAGCTCTGATACTACTAAATGTCACAGTCCGGTCCTACAATAGCAGAACCGGAGCCCGTGGCACGCCACCGAGGCTAAACCAATTCATTAACGTTCCCAAAAATTAGTTTGAAGAACACACGCAGCGGAAAGAAAATAAAACATTTGAAAACTAGCAGTCCAGTCGACTGATTCTCTTGTCCAGTCGACTGATACTGGTCCAGCAGAAACTTGGTTTTTAAAACATAATCCAGTTGACTACTTTCTAAGTCAAGTCGACTGGGGCTTCAAATATTCAGTCGACTAGTACGGTCCGGTCGACTGAAGTTCATCCTAGATAAAATATCTGAATTAAAACCACAATCTAGTCGACTGTGTCGGGGACCCAGTCGACTGATCCTCTATGAAAAGATGCAGTGAAATGTTTAAAAAGAGGCTCTAGTCGACTATTTTCTCAACCAGTCGACTGGTTTATGGCAGCAACACATATTCTACAAATTTCTAAGTTTAAAAGCTTTTCGAAAACAACTAAGGGCTAAACACACACACACACACACCCCAAACTCATGTCGAAACGATCTTAACTGGATTAAACATTACTAAAGCAAAATTACAACATGTTACTAACTATTACAATGTTCGGAAACCATCTTAGCATACTAAGTTAAACATAACTAAAAGTCATGGAATTCTTATTACAAAACAAGTCTATTACAAAACGACGAGATCAACATATTGAGTCGCTTTCTAAGTGATTCCCAAACCCATGTGCTCACTTCTGTGATTCCTCGCCAGCATTAATACCTGTAATGGTTATTTTAATAACCACACATATTCGATTTGTTTAAGCTAACGCTTAGTGAATAAAATAATAAATGCACATAAATGATAAGCATGCTCGCATTCACATCTCTACATTTCATATTAGTCGCAGGAGACTCACGTGCACATTCCATACTCCCAATCTGCGACTCCTTGCCAATAAGTCCACGTGAAAGGGTAAGACCACGATTCTTCTCTTCAATCGTGCGACCTTAATGCCTATATCAGCTCCACAAAATGGCTTAGTGACCACGTGCTCCTTTTGACCCAAATAAGCAACTCAACATGCTTAAATACAAATCACCATGCTCGCGGTAAACGAAATATGTCACCATGCTATTGGGCCTACTTAACAATATAAATGCCCAATATGAACTACACAAAATATCTCTATAACTAACACATACTTTTCATATCAAACATGAATACATGTCAAGAAATCATTGCAAAATACATAGTTGAATCACTCACCTCCGAATAACGCTCCTGTAATTCAATCCGAAGAAAACCCGTGCACAAAGAACGTGCAGAAGTCCGTCTAGTACAATTCCTATCGATCAGAAATCCAATTATCAATTTTTATGAAAAATCTAGGAAATGACTTTTCAGAAAACTTAGCCAAACAGGCCCTAGTGGGTATCAAAAAAATGAAGCCCTTACCTTAAGGAGTTCGAATATGAAATTTTGAAGAAAATAAACGGGCAGAAGTCCGTCATTTGGCATCAAGAAGCTCTAAGTAATCAAATTTCCTTTTGGCCTCTCTTGAAACTTAGGTTGTAAGCTTTGAAAAATATCTCAAGTCATCTCTATCTATATATAGGCAAAACTCTCGAGAATTACGTTTACCTCCCCACAAGTTTTCAAAACTCCTAATCAGTCTCTGAAACTTTTTACACGGCTAATTCATAACCTTATAAGTGAAACCTAAAAATTATAAAAGTTTTTGACTAAGTTCCGTTCACTACAACAAAAATTGGCTTTAGCAAGGAATCGATTTCCTCGCAAAAAGCCCTAATTTCCTCGCAAAAAGCCTTTGCGAGGAAATAATTCCTCGCTACCATGCCTTGTAGTAGTGTTGTCGTTAAAGGGGTGTTGGCGAGGAAATTTACTTTCCTCGCCATTGAAAACTTTTAGCGACAAAATGTTTCCTCGCGATTGGCTACACATTTCCTCGCCATAACCAAATATTTCCTCGCTAAAAGTCTAATAAATTTTCATGATACTGTAGCATTTTGCGGGGAAATAATTTTTCCTAGCCATTGAAAAGTTTTAGCGACAAATATTTCCTCGCCATAGTTAAGTGTTTCCTCGCGAAAGTCTTCTAAATTTTCATGTATTATATCACTTGCGACAAAATATTTCCTCGCTAAAGGTTGTCAAAAATACTATTAGTAAAACCTTTAGCGACGAAATATTTTCCTGCCAAAACAATTTTTTTGAAAATAAAATAAAATAAAAAAATGTACATAATTTCATATTCTTGTTGCCGTTTATATATCTAACAAAAATAGTAATAGACCACAAATTAAATATCATTACATAATCCTGTTCAACACTAATAAAAATTACAAAATATAATTATTTCTTGTTCCTGTCAAAACTAATACAAATCACAAAATACCCTTACATCGTGTTCCGGTTCAAAACTAATAGAACTAATACACAGTGTTCGTGTAATTAAAAAAACACGTAGTTAAGCATCCGGAAATCAACAACGTGCATAACGAATCTGCAACACAAATGAATGGAAAACATTAGTTATACGCTAATAAGAAAAATATGGTCGTTAAGAAAATAATAATGGAATGAAATATACAATAGACATTTTCTATCAAAAATTCAACAGAGATCCGTTTGTTTATCGAACATCCCAAAAAATTGTAATCACAACACAATAATAGCTAGACCCTCACTACCATCCCATATGTATATAATCACAACAAACAATCCAGTCTCATGATCATTTTCATTCAATCAAAAAACAATACCAGCTTATTTTTGGATGTGATTTACAAGTTTTGATCTAATTTGCAAATTGCAACCCAATTTTTCGGTCTGTTTCTACAAGTTTCTTTAGTCGTATACGAGGTTTGCTTTCGCTCCGTTTCTACAAGTTTCTTGAAAAAAACTATTATTTTAAAAGGAGTTACCTTTATTGTTTAGTGACCCGCCAAATTTGGACATGACACATCAGACACCAAATTTGTGTCCTGCTTTTTTTAATTACTTTATTCTTTTCTTTCTTTTCTTTTCTTTTTTCTTTTTGTTACATATCGATGTAAAACACATGACGCATACCTGAACATTTTGACGTCAAGCGCAACATTGTTGCAACTATGAACAATCAAAACCTATGAGGTTGTGACCACTTATAATTTGTTTTTAGCTTTTTACAATGCACATGGTGAATTCACATGTATCTAAAGGAGGAAGAAAATAAAAACAGGCATTCCAGCACTTGGTTTGATATGTTAAGAAACTAAAGCAATATTTGCAAAAGTAAAGTGAAAGTCATAAATCAATCAGTTCCTACAAGGAATTACCTTTACATCCCCGATCTCTGAATTTTGCTTCTGAATATCAACGAGAGCGATCTTAGCATGCAAACAAAGAACAAATCCAACTTGTTGAAGAATGATTTGTGACCTTGCCTGTAATTTGTTCACGTTTAGGGTTCCAAAATATAGAATTGGAACAAATTCAACTTTTTTTTGTATGTTTTTACTTGTTGGATCTCTCTGTGTGTATGTGTGTGTGTGTGTGTGGGGGGGGGGGGGGGAAGCAAGTGTTCTTACCTGAATGCGAGGATTTCCACAAATTTTGCGTCAATCTATAGAGAAAATCAATCGTTTTTAGTTATCGGTTGTGTTTAGTGGTGTCAAACGGGCCGGGTTGGCCCGGCCCGGCCCGGCCCGAGCCCGGCCTGCTTTTTTTGGGCTAAAAGCCCGGCCTGGCCCACCACAAAGCCCGGCCCGCTAGGCCCGGTTCACATTCCCTGGGCCGGGGTGGACACACATTCTTCCGTCCATGGCCCGGCCCGGCCCGGCCCGAAATGAAGAAAAAGCCCAGCCCGGCCCGAAGCCCACCACGGTCAAGGCCAAAAGTCGAAGGAAGCCCGCTAGCCCGTCCGGCCCTGCCCGATGTCCGGCCCGCTAGGCCCGGGCCACCTATCCGGGGCGGACATCCCCCCTCCCTTCCCAAGCCCGGCCCGATTTTAGGTGAGGCCCGGCCCGGCCCGGCCCGAAGCCCGGTCAAGCCCGCTTTGACCGAGCCCGGCCCGGCCCGGCCCGTTTGACACCACTAGTTGTGTTTAGTTTTACATGTATATGTAAGTATACATACACTAGAACACCAATTGCAAAATGCAAAAGTCATCACTTACTCTTGCCGCTTCTTTGACTTCTCTTATTATCCTCTCCCTACGAAATAAAATCAACATGAAAAAAGAATGTAATTTAATATCTGTCATCACTTACTCCTGCCTCCTCTTTGATTTCTGTTACAGTTTGAGAATTTTTAATATCTAATGTAATTTAATTGTGGAGAAAACATTAGGGGAAACACCAAGTAATTAATTTTCTTCTTTCTTACTTTGTCTTTTTTAATTTCTCTTCTATAAATCACAAACCAAGCAGATAAAAATGAAACACTAAAAGCAAGCTACACACCTCGTCAACAGCCCCATTGGGTAACTTCCAGGGACCCACGTATGCAGCTCATAAGCAGGGGCGGAACCAGGACTTTGTCTTTTGGGGTGCCGAGTTACTATGTATGTTATCTAACAATGACACACAGGTTTCGGGGGCAGCGCTCCCGAGACGATACTTTTGGTTCTATTTATACATGAGTATACTTTTTTTTTCCTTATTAGTAAGACTACAAATTTACTATGTAAGGTTATTTTGTGTGGTGGGTTGAGTTTATCATAATGAGTGGTCTAATTGTATAGAGTAATGCTATTCTGCTCAAATCTTGTATCCCAAATGATTCTCAAACATATGCGTTGAAGTTAAGAGTTGAAAGAAAGCAATAAAATGGTTTAAGGTGACTAAGGGAGTAGCATATTTTTTTGTTTGGGGGTGCCAATAGACAACAAAATATGAGGCATAGCACACATACATGTATATTAGTAAAACCAATTTATCACATGTGAGGGGTGCTATGGTACCCCCCACTATACACTCAGTTTCGCCCCTGCTCATAAGTCAAAATGATCAAGATTATGATTATAAGTAACTTAATAGTTTTGCAACATTACATTATTACTTTCCCTCAAATTCAAGATAATGCTTATAAGTAACTTGAGTCAAAAGATTTCTTTCCCTCAGTTGAGTAAAGGCATCACCAAGCCTTACTCAAACTCATATCAATCCAACTTTGAGTAAAAAAAAAGAATAAAGAAAAAAAACTCTCCAATCCTAACTCAAGCCCATATCAAAATTTGAGTATATGATTAGATTTCAATTTGGGTTTAAGTTTGGGTAAGGATTGGAGTGCCCTTAGAACCATGACCAAGTCCGCCTCATGAAGAGATCTAGAAACTTAAATTAAGAAATTGTAATTTCTTAGAACCATACGCTACGCTTTATGATAAACATGCCCAGGTCTTACAAAACTAGTGCTCATAAACAATCATGTTCAGATTTATAGGAAGATGCAATATCTGATCTGGATTTTTCCAGATGTTCCAGAAAAGTTCATCACCACAGGGTTAGTCCAAGGAGCTCAAAGTGGAACTGCAGCCCCAGCAGCCCACCCTAAATGACCACCTTTGGGTGTCACTATCAAAAAACAGTTCGGGTTCTCTTGAGATGACAGCAGATGACTGTAGCCCCAGCAACCCACCCTAACTTTTATGCATACATCATATACAATGAGATTTCACCGAACCGAATTGATTTTTGGACAATTCAGTTTAATTAATTTTAGCAATAGTTAGTTTATTATGTTTGCCAAGACATTGTCCGAAGACTTATCAATGGCTAAGTCTCTATCACCCATTACCATGGAGATGTCCTCACCATTACCCTAACTTTGGGAACTTTCCCTTCTTTACTCAATTCTCTTCAAGCACACTAATGATTTGAAATGAACAACTCACATGTAATTCTAGCGTTAACCATAAAAAAAATAGAAGAGTTAAGCAAACGGATATAGAACTTTGTCATCCAATATATGATGTTAAAACTTGAAAGGTTATAGGAAATAGTAACATCACTGCAGCAAAGCCATCATACGCTACAAACATAACTCATGCAGCTGAAGGAAAGACTTGCTGTTGGAATTGAAGACAAAGAACATAAAAAAAAAAAAAGTTAGACGATACCTGAAACTAAGGATAGTCTGGAGCACTGAACAAGGCAATCAGTTTTATAGACTCAACAACATGATATATTGTGTAGCCTTCATCCATTCCAGAAAGACCACTCCTCTTTTCTCTCGCATCAGGACCTTCATGGGATCGTATAAATAACTGTGATTTTTGACAATGAACAACAACAAAGTGTTAACATTGCAACTCTTGCTAGCTAATACTTTAGAATTTCTCACCATACAAATAATACACACAATGTTAAGAAAAGAGACAGTTTAGTAAGTTTCATATAAGATGTTAGAGTAGACATGTGTCAATTCAAAACAACTACCATGACCTACTTAGAAAAGAAAATTTCAACCACTTCCATACTAGTAAACCATCCAAACTGTAGCAAAATATACAAATCCTACCCTTGGGTTTCAGTTGGAAGTACATCCTACATACTAATACTCGTCAATACACATGCACATGCAATAATATGATATTACATAGTGGTATAAGCATTTACTTTCTATATTGTTCTTCAGGAGAACACATGCATAACTGTACACACAATTCATTTTCAAAGCCTTCAAAAATGAAAACATTAGACATGAATTTTGAAGCCCTATTTATAAGGGACCAGTTAGGAGAGTCATGTCAACATTCAACACTAAAATTAAGTGGACACGTATAAAAACAAAGAGAAGAAACTACAACTCCCAAGTCTTGAGCTAGAAGCATAGCTAAAGATAGTGACTCAAGAAACATATGCAGTACATTCATGAAAAAAAATAAAGCTCCAAACCATGTAGGTTGTAAGTAATTATTCCAAATGTCTATGTAACTCCTGGAATTTAATTAACGATTGAATGAATTGATAAATGTGAGGCTAAAATACATCCTATTGCCGAAGAAATTGCGACTTTGGTAATTGAATCTTGCTGGTGAAACTTATACACAAAGCACATGTAAAGCAATTTATCAAATCATAGCCGACACAGGGAGAGTAATAAGAGCTAAACTTCCCCAATTCCAGTTGTGTAGTGTACACTGAAAAGTAAACTCAAGGGTAGAAGTAAATATAGTGAAAAGACCCCTCTTAGTCACTGAATCATACTTTTGACAAAGTAATAGCAAAGACCTGAATTGAAAAGAGAAAAGGGAAAGTGCAGGGACCTTATTAGGGGCTGATTTGGGCTTGATTCTACCTGTAAATATGAAGAAAAAAAATAGATCCTTCAAAGTTCTCTAAAAGCCCCTGATTACCAAAAATCAAAATAGGGACCAAAGTAATAAAGAGACTTGCATAAAGGAAAAAGAAGAAGAATAGATTTCCCACTTCTACAAAAATAGATTAGGGATTACAAAAATCCTCACATGCATACCCAATTAGGGATTTCAAAAATAGATTAGGGATTTTAAAAACCCTAACATTCATATACATATATAAATATATATATTCAGAGAGAGAGAGAGAGAGAGAGAGAGAGAGAGGGAGGGAGATCTATAGAGATAAAGCAAACCTCCGATGCTGGTCGCGTGCGTGGCAGCAGAGGAGGTGGCGGCGACGTCGGATATCAAGAAGATGGTGGTGGCGGACAGAGTGAGATACGATGGTGGTGGTGGTGGTGCGGTGGAGTGAGGGCTAAGTGGTGGTGTGGTGCTTCCAGAAAGGGAGAGATAGAGAGAAAGAGAGGGAAATCATTTTGGGGGTTAGGGTTTTCTCAGGGAACAGAGAGATCGAGAGAGAGAGAGAGAGGAAGGAGGGAAACCATTTTGGTTTTTTTTTTTTATTTAGTCAAAACGATTTTTAGGGGGGGTTGTTTCGAGGGAAACCATTTTTGGGTTTTTAGCAAGGAAAACTACTTTTCCTCGCCAATGGTAGGTATTCGCAAGAAAATCTATTTTGTCGCTAAAATGTTTTCCCTACAATTAATCTTTGAGAGTTAACTTTAGCAAGGAAATATCATTATCCTCGCCCAAAGTAAGTTTTGGCGAGGACATATTTCGTCGCTAAAAAAATATTTTGCATAATTATTTTTTAGACTTAACTTTAGGCGAGGAAATTTGTTTTCCTTGCCAAAACATACTTTTTGCGAGGAATTTCATTTTCCTTGCCAAAGTAGGTTTTGGCGAGAAAATTTATTTCCTTGCTAAATAAAAGAGAAAATAATTTTTATAAAACAGGTACTTTAGGCGAGGAATTTGTTTTTTTATCGCCAAAGAATTCACTATAGGCGACGAAAATAATATTTCGTCGCCAAAGACTATACTTTTGGCGAGGAAAAAATATTTCCTCGCCAAAATTGAAACTTTAGGCGAGGAAAAAAAGACTTTCATCGCCAAATGTGTGTACTTTTCAATTTTTTTGGCGACAAAATATAATTTCCTCGCCAATGCTATACTTTTGGCGAGGAAAATTAGATTTCTTTGCCATGTTTTGTCGCTAAAGAACATTTTTGTTGTAGTGGTTTGGTTGCTAAAACACAAATTCTTATATGACTTTTTCGAGTTGCTAATTAGCCTACCAAATTAATAGCGTGTCAATTCATCCTCACCAGGATGCTAAAATTAACAATAGATATCAACTTTAAGCCAGAAATAAATACAGATATAGAAATACACAGATAAACATTTAAGGTATTCCATAGTGACCGCTGTCGCACCCGCTCTTTCGGCACAGCCTGGCTGTCGGTGTGGGCCTGGCTTTTTTTTTTTTTTTTTGAAAACTGGGTGAAATACGATGAATTTTATTGGGAGTGGTGAAAAGAGTATGGTAGGGCCTATTTGAAATGTTCAGAGTTGCCACCTAACATTTGGAGTGTTAGGACCCCTGCAAAGACAATTAAAGTAATTCATCTTTGACTTTTGAAAAACAGGTTTTAAGAAAGTGGGCCCTTTAAAAGTACGACTCTGAATAGCCATGCGAAAACCAGAGATCTTTTAAAATATGAGTTCGGGGACTCAATTATGTCGAGGGAAGGTGTTAGGCACCCTCGAACATCCATGCAAAGCACAGTTACCAATTCTAGTGATTTTCATGACAATGAGGCATAAGTGAAAGATAATAGAGTGTAAGGATGTACAAGAAAATAAAAAAAAGATGTGGTTATGGCCGCACCCAAGTGAGGGGTTGCATACGTATCTCAGGTCGAGAATAAGGCCGTACGTAGTTCTATGCTTTGTACATGTGTGTGTGTGTGCGCGTGTGTGTGTGTGTGTGTGCAAGTGTTTTAAAAAAATTTGATCGATCTAGACCGTGTAAGTGCGAAGTAGTATTTTGAGCAAAGATAGTGTAGTTAGGAACTTTAACATGTACGGTGTAGTCCTAGGCTTTAATCTTTGAAGTAGTGAGTTTTGAAAAGTGATTTGAGTGAAAAATGGTGTAACTAGAAATTTTAGAAAGTGATTGAGATTAAAACGAACTTATGCAAGCAAGTGAAGAATGAAGTGTTTGTTTTTTTTTTTTTTTTTTTTGTATTTTTTATATTTTTTCATTTTTCTGTTCTTTTATTCCTATGCCGGAAGTAAGGGTCGATGCCCAAAGAAAGAAAAGAGATTTTTTTGTATTTTTCTTTTGTTTTGTTTTTTTTGTTTTTGTATTTTTGATTTTATACCGGAAGAAAGGGACAGTGCCCAAATAATTGAAAAGAGATTTTTTTTTGTATTTTTTTTTTTTTATGCCGGAAGTAAGGGTCAGTGCCCAAAAGAAAAATGTTTGAATTTCCTTTTATCAAAGTTATTGATCAACTTGATAAATTAGGCATATTCGATTTTAGTAGAAGTAGAAAGATGCTCAACTTTCCATTTATCAAAGTTATTGAACAACTTGATAAACGTGAATATTTGGTAAAAAAGAAAAATAAAATTTCTTTTTTTTTTTGCTTTCTGTTTTTTGTTCTTTTTTTTCTTAGAAGTTTTCTAATATACTAGGATTTATTCATTTGAAAAAGATCAAAACCCCCAAATGAAAGAGATAGAAGGAAAGTTTTACAAAAATTCATGTCAGAGTGCAGTTTTTTCACAGCTTTGAGAGAAATCTTCCAAAAATGGAATGGAGAGGTTCTGTTGTTCCCAATTTTTTGAAATTTTGAGAGAGTTCCCAAATGAGTCTAGTTTCCATGATAGAAAACCATTTTGCAATATCTTTTGGAGATTGGGAGAAATTGAGTTTAGAAGCACCATTACTCAGAAATAGGGACTGCACTGTCGACTGAAATTAGACGATTTTTTACAAACGCTAAACTGATCAAAAAAAAATTAAAAAAATTCACAGACGTAGTTAAGAGGCTATAGTTAATGGACAAAAAAATGGAGTGAAGAAAAAATCTTGAAGTAGTCCAAACAGTGAACGTGATCTAGTGTCACTGCTGTGATGTTTCTGGCAGATTGTATGCCTTGTGTATTTGTGCTTTAAAAATGGGTCATATGATTTTTTAAAATTCTGAGAAAAATCATAGACCAATATCATTGAGTTAAGAACACTCTCTAATTGGTTTCATTTTATTTGAATCAAAAATGAATTCGTGGTGATACCTTGATTATCATAACAGCAGTGACCTTTGGCAAAATGGACTTGGGTCATCAATGGTGATTGAATTTGAGAAGAGAGATGAGAATGAGGTGAGGGAGTGGGGTTCTCCCCCCCTCCTGCGGATGTTAATGTTGGTATTCATATATGGAAAGAAGGGAAGAGGGAGAGAAAAAAAGAAAAAGAAAGTGAATGGGGGACAAAGAAGAAAGTGATGGGAGAAAAAAGGGAAAAAGTAAAGGAAAAAAATGTAATGAGATTGGGATCCCAGCACATCCATGTGCTGTTATTTTTTTTAATTTTTTTGTTTTATCCTTTGGTAAATCCACCGAAAGTTTTCTCAAAATTTTGTGGAGCAAAAATCATGTGTGACCCGGGTGCATGTGAGATTGTTGACCTTTTGACCTCATAGCTTTGATTGGCAATATCTTTTCCATTTGAGATCAAATTGAGATGATTCAAAAGATGATAGGCTCATGTCAATGAGCACTTTATTTTTGAAATGACTGGGTTGGGCAAAAATGGGGTGTCTACAACTGCCTCATACTCGGAGAGACGTCACAACATCAAAACATTCACTTCACACTGTCTCAGAGGGTTTTCTAACACAGATACCCAAATCGACTCGTGAGTCAAAACTCACTCAAACATGTGCCAAAAATGCACAATACATCACATTATCATGCATGATAATGTAATGAAATGCAATAACACAATTACGGGTGTTATACTTGGAATCTGAACTTAAGGGCGTACTCGAGTTGAATCCCCTTGGGCGTGATCAGGATGACTCCTTCCCCATTGTCTTGTTTGTTAGAGGACTTATCAATATAGAGTATTCATGTCGGGATTTCGGGCTGCACGCCAGGCGGTAGATTGGCCGGGGTATATTTTTTGACCGATTCTTCTGGATAGGTGAACTCGACAAGAAAGTCTGTAATGGCATATCCTTTGATTACTGTTCGAGGTCGATAGAGAACTTCAAACTCTTCTAATTACAGTGCCCACTTCATGAGTCTTTCAGACGTCTCAGGCAGGCACAGGATCCTCTGCAGGGGCTGATCCGTGAGGACGACTATGGTATGAGCCTGGAGTACGAGTTGAGTCGTCGGGCTAAAGTGACAAGGGTGAAGGCCAGTTTTTCTATGCGCGAATATCTACTTTCTGTACCTTGAAATGATCAGCTAGTATAGTACACTGGGTATTGGATCCCATGTTCTTCTCTAACCAGTGTCGAGCTAACCGCCGAGAGTGATACTGCCAGGTGTAAAAACAATTCTTCCTTTTGAACGGCATTGAGAGTATAGGGGGTGAGGCCAGGTAGTTTTTGAGTTCCTAGAACGCCTCCTCGCACTCTTCCGACCACTCAAAGGCCTTGTGTAGGATCTTGAAGAACGGCAAACACCAGTCGATTGTTCGGGTTATAAATCTGTTCAATGCTGCCACCTATCCTGCCAAACTTTGAACTTCCTTGGTTGATCTGGGTGACCGTATGTTGATAATGGGCTGAATTTTCTCCGGGTTAGCCTCAATTCCCCGTCTGCTGATTAAGTGTCCCAAGAATTTCCCGAACGAGACCCTAAACGCGCACTTTGCTAGATTCAACTTCATACAGAATCTTCTTAGGATGCTGAATGCCCCGGCCAAGTGCTGGAGATGGTCGGGCTCATCCCGGCACTTGACCAGGAGGTCATCAACGTATACTTCCTTAGTCTTTTCGATCAAATCCCTGAATGCATTATTGGGAATATGCCCTTAAACCAGTTAGTTGGACAATGGAATATCATAATGCATTTATGTATTAACTTCATGAGATGGATATTAGATTGAAATCCTTAAACATCATTGTATGTGATTCATTTGTGTATGTGATTACACATGTGAGATATGAATTACAAATCCTTGTTGTTTCAAATAAGTCACAGTGGATGATAAGTCTAGATAACTTATCAGGTATACACTGTAGCATGATTAACATCTACAGGGTAGAAATGATAAATCTTGTTCATAAGAGTCTTTGACTCTTGGTTAATATGCTAGTGCACGCGGTGCATTGACGAACCTGAGTTAAACCTATTGACACCTAAATGCTGTCACCGTCAATAGGAACTCAAACTTGTATAGGGATACATGTCCTTAATCCTAAGACAATTCTGGACACAAGTTGTATGGTTGGTTGCTTTGACTTACCAATCAGTGAGGTCTTGCAAGATCAACACCTGGGTATCTTGGGTAATCAGGTTTACAATGTTATTGTCAAGATGAAATTCTGCCATCTTCTATAAAATGAAGAGTAAGTATTCCCTCGAGAATGTCAGTAGAAGTGATTACCGAGAGCTGGTTAGCCTTGTCAACAAAGTGTTTGTTGACATATTTGGTAATCCAAGCGTAGTGAATAATACTCGAGGAATATAAGATGTATCTATCTATTGCATCGACAGTATCTTAAAACATATATTCTGATGATAAATACGAATGCTATCTGCTACAGGGACAGCAGTATCATATTATACAAGTCTAGTAATCGATTATGTATGTGTGATTTTGTTCGTAGGCACTAGAGTGCAATTATCATTTAATAGCGGCATAAATGATAATTGATTAACTATTGATTCCTTAGTTAAAGAGTATAGACTAGATGAAATAATAATTAATTAGAGCCAGTAATTAAGAACCTAGGGGTCCCACTCTTAGCTTATAAGGGTGTTTAGATGTGAAGGAACAATGCAATGGGAGAATTGGGATAAATTTGGAACCAATTGATTGGTGTTCAGATCTAATCGATTGGTGCATCAATCGATTGCATCACTTATAATCAATTGGATAAGCAATCGATTGCCCCTAAGGCAATCTAGCAATCGATTGGCACTTAGGTCAGTTCAAAAGTTTATAAATATAGAAACTGCAGGCAGAACTTAAGATTCACGTCTTTTATTCTCCCAGAAGTTTCAATATTGGTTGTAGACTTCACAAACCCTTCCTAAACTTCCCAAGTTTGTTCTAGAGGGGTTTCTACTAAACCCTAGCCTCTAAGTACATCCAAGAGACATAGAAGTGAAGATCTTTAGCATTGAAAGATCAAGAGCACATTAGGAGAGAAGATTGTTAGCGTCGGGCAACGTTCACATAAAGCAGATTGGATTGCTCAATACTTATCGTAACATGATGAATTTTGGACATGACAAAGCTGATGTCGAGACACAGCTGCTGTCAAAATTTGAGGTCAATCGGAGATTGTTTAGTCCCTCTGCTGATCGCATCTTTGTCGGAACAAAGTGATCGGGATCGAATCGTCACAACAATCACTGAAGAGTTCTCGAAATGATTCCACAAATTACAAAGGTACATCTATGTTTATATCTTTGTATGTATATTGATTACATGTAATACAAACGAGAAGTAGGTTTAGTTTTGTTAGATTAAACTTTAATCTGTACCCGTACTCCACTACGCACTGAGATCCAATTTTTCCTTCATATATGATTAACCAATTGCTGGTAGGATGCTCCCATGCTCTTCAGTCCGAAGGGCATCACTTTGTAGCAGTATGTTCCCTGATCAGTGATGAAGGAGGTCTTTTCTTCATCGTTGGAATATATGCAGATCTGGTTGTATCCTAAGTAGGCGTCTATGAAGGTGAGGAGTGAGTGACCTGTCGTTGCGTGTACTAGGATATCTATATTAGGTAGTGGATAGTAGTCTTTGGGACATGCCTTGTTTAGGTTGGTAAAATCCACGTACAACCTCCTCTTTCTATTACTCTTCTTGACTAAGACAACATTAGCCAGCATGTCGGGGTACTGTACTTCACGGACTGATTTTACTTTGAGGAGTTTCCCGACCTCCTCGCGTACTACTTCTTGTCTTTTAGGGGCCATTCCCCTCCTCTTCTGCTTGATTGGACGGAAGCTCGAATCAACATTAAGTCAGTGATGACTCGGGGATCAATTCCAGGCATGTCTTCGTGGCTCTACACAAAGATGCCTTGATTCTATCTTAGAAACTGGACTAGCTTTTCTTTGAGGTTTGGTTCCAGGAGAGTGCCAATACTGACAGACTGGTCGAGAAACTGGGGGTCAAGTATTACTTGGCTGAGTTCTTCGACTGGGCTGACTCCATCCCTGATGTCCCTTGGGTGATGAGAACATGGCGGCTAGCACAAGGTGGAATGCGGACCCGAACCACGTTCCAATTGGTCCGGTTACAAGGGCGCGAGCAAAGCGGTTCAAGGACAATCTCATTGGGCTGGTTCAACAAATTTGGGTTGAGACTAATCTGAGTGGCCCAAAGGAGGATACTAGTGATCCACAAGGCTGGGTGTCCATGATTCAAGCTATAGAATAAATTATAGGCTTGCATGCCAACTTAAGGACTTTTTATATTCATTAGTTTCCTTTTATTTTAGTTTGGGGTGAATTATATTGGGCTATAATATTTCGTAGGCTTATAGGGCCCAACCGTAAGCCTCAGCTATTTTAACAGTTTTAGGGTTGGTAATATTCAGTTTTTGATCATTAATAATATTGTGAGAGTTTTCTCTTTGGTTCTTTGAAGAACTATTCGAACTTATCAGATTTACTCTGTGGCGTTCATACCTTGACTTATCAATCGAGTTTTTCCATCCTTGATTGTGGCGTCTCCATCCTTTATACCAAGGTTCGCATCTGTTATAGGTGTTGGGTCGCGGTTTCCATTGAATCTGACAGTAGAACGGTCCGAGACATTAATCGTGTTACGGGTTTCGTCACAATATTGGCGGGGTTCGTATCATTGGGTCCATCTCTTCAACGTTTAGTGCTTCAGGAATCGCATCCTTTCTCAAAGAACTGACATAACATCTCCGGACGGTGGCTTGATCTCCTTTCAAACTCCCCTATCCCTATAGAGTCAGGAGCTTGATGATCAGATTGTAAGTTAACACAACTGCTCTGGCCTTGTTAAGTATTGGCCCCCCGAGAATAACATTATAAGCGGATAGGGCCTCTACCACAACAAAGTTAGTGGTTATGTACTGGATCCGTTGAATCCCACCAATGGAGTGGCTACTGGTCGGAGTCATTCCCTTTATATTCTAAAATCATCAAACGTTGAAGCAAAGAGTACGCCAGAGGAGCTTCTTATGTCCACGAGTACCCTTTTTGACCATGAAATTGGCTATGTAGAGCGTTACTACTAGTGGATCATAATAGGGGTAGTGCAGATCTCGGATATCACCAGATGAGAAGGTCAGGGTGTTGGTTATAGGGCAGTTAACTGGTTGGACTTGCACGACATCCGCTCGGGGTGTCCGCACATGCCTCTTCCTTGCCGATTGCGAGTCTCCTTTGCCCACTGTACCTTCGGAGACCACGTTGATATGGTCGAGGGGTTGTTGTTACTCTGGGTGTAATACCCTGTATTTTTGTAATGTGATTATATAAATTAGACCTTGTATGTTTCCTTTCAATACTTGTATGAGCTTGGCCTTACCCTTGGTATAATTTGGATACCAATCGATTGATAAGTTTTCCAATCGATTGCCTTGTTTTGGGTACCAATCGATTGGCAAGTATACCAATCGATTGCTTATGTCAATCGATTGACACTTATACCAATCGATTGGAGGCAGCTGGGCAGATTCTTTTGCTCTGGCTGGGGTTTGTCCATGTGAACACTTCCCCATCTATATATATGCGACCCAATCTCGCCCATTTTCTGTTTGCAGAAACTAGAGAGTGAGAGGGAGTGCTTATGTGTGTGTTTGTATATATATATACACACATATATATATATACATATATTCATACACTCACACACACACATCCATGGACTGAGACAAGAAGGAAGAAGAGAAGAAGATCAAAAAGAAGAAAGAAGAGAAGAAGAAAGAAGAAGACAGATCAGAGGAGAGAGAGAGGAGCCATCATTGAAGCTCCAAGCTTCATTACATATTCCCAAACACACCCTAGACACCTAAGGTGAGTTTTAAACTCACTTGGTAGCTTTATATTAGTGTTAGAACATGTTTGAATGAAGAAATGGAGTGTAAACCATGTATTCCCGTTTATATGTTGTTGGACAGTCTTCACTGTGAAGAAGACGAAGTACCAATCGATTGATACTCTTACCAATCGATTGACATCTTTCAGGTCCCAATCGATTGAACCTTTTTCCAATCGATTGATGCCACTTTTATACCAATCGATTGAACCTTTTTCCAATCGATTGATGCCACTTTTATACCAATCGATTGACCTCTATACCAATCGATTGGAAGTTTCAGAATACTATTTTCTTATAATAACTATTTAGTTGTTTATTTACTGTTCAGTATTTCCCAGCATGCTCTATCATTGTAATACAGACATGATAATGAGTTAATGTGGCATAGGATCGTAGTAACAACAAGATTAACGGATAATGTTTATGATGTTAGATAACGCAATAGTCGTGAATCCTTTGGAGTTAACGTTCATTTCATTCAGAGTAGTCGGGCTACATTGGGATTGTCATGTATCGGTAATAGAGTTGAACTTAAGTAGGTTTGCTAAGATTCGGGAACCTTGCGTGGGCGGGCTTTGGTCGATCATATGTTCTTAAAAGCGGTAGACAGACGAAGGTGTCTATGACTTGCAGTGAACCGGACCATTTGCCCTAAGATAGCTAGATGATCTAATCATATGTTCTTAAAAGCGGTAGACAGAGGAAGGTGTCTATGACATGCGGTGGACCGTGATCACTGGTAGACATCGCTAAGTCGTGGCATAGAATGATGTACTGTTGCTTAAAGCGTTATATCCCTGACATGCGGTGGACTGTGCATATGTTCTTAAAAGCGGGGGATGGACTAACGTGGTATCCATGACATGCGGTGAACTGTGCATATGTTCTTAAAAGCGGTGGACAGAGCAATGGTGTGTTATAGAGTTGAACTACTGTCGAGTCTGTTCCCCTATCAAGACGTGTTATCGGTCTTAAAATGAGTAAGACGTTAGTAATCGGATAATCGGTTTGATCTAAAGGAGTTACCCTCACTGAACTCTAACTTGTTTACTGTTTATGACTTGTAATAACTTCAATAGTTGATACCTTGTTAGTATCTAACTCACTCAGCTTTCATTAAGCTGACGGCGTTTATGCTGTTGGACATTTTTATGTTCCAGCGCACCTTGATTATGACTATACAGGTGAAGGGCCCGCAGGAGAAGACTACCATGCTAGTGACGATGTCCCCGTGGAGAATTTCCCCGATGGAGGTCAGACCGAAGAAGACTACTACGCCGAGGGCTACCTTTACGCCAACTGAAGACTAGACTAGAATTGTAGATAATTGTCTTTACCGTTTTAGAACCCTTTTTGTAGTCAAGCATATGTTGCCTTGGCATTTGTACTTCCGCTGTCTTATATTTGATTCGAGACTCTGATGTGTAATAGTTAGTAACTTCTGTTGACTTTGTGTTACGTTGTGATCAGAACCTAGACTTCATTCTTGTTACACTATTACTTCTTGTTGCTTAGTACTGCGTGGTGTGGACAATCATGTGACTTCACCCGTCGCTGCCTTTGGACCCAAAAAAGAAATTTATTTTTCTCTATTTTTGCCGTTCCGGGGCGTGACACTGGGGCCCGGGCATCCTGCCACTACTGTTTATCTTTGGTGATAAACTCGGCTAGATGATCATACTCAATGAGTTTCTCTATAGCAATTTTGAGTTTAAAGTAGTCCTCGATGTCATGGTCGTGGTCTTTGTGGTAGCAGTAATACTTGTCCCGATTCCTTTTCTCGGGCAGGCCCTTCAACTTGGTTGGTTTCTTGAGAAGCTTCTGAGCCTCGGCAGCTATCATGACTTCTTGGATAGGCAGAAAAAGTGGCGTGAAGGTGATCGGGGTCTGATCCCGACCACCCCTTTGCTGATCCTGCTTGTGCTTCTTTCCTGATCTCTTCTCGGAGCCTTCACATTTCCTCTTGGCAGTCGGGGACTCATCTTTCATAAAGTTTGATCGTTTGGACTTCAAGAACTCTTCGGTATCGATGTACTTCCCAACCCTCTCCGAGAGTTCAACCAAGGTTGTCGGTCATTATCGGTGGAACAATGTGGCGACCTTGGTATTCTGAACCCCCGAGTTGAAGGTTGTGATTGTGACCATCTCACTTAGGTCATAAATCTGAAGCTTTTGCTAGTTGAACCAATCGGAGTAAACCTTTAAGGATTTTCTCTTTCGCTGCTTGACATTAAGTAGCTAGGTGTCTGGCTGCGGTCGACCAAACATACCCACGAACTAGCTGGCGAATAGCTTGTTGAGTTCCTTGAAATCATCAACTGATCGGGGCCTATGGGAATGGAACCACTGCGTAGTTGGGCCCTTTAGAGTGCTAGGAAAGGCCAAGCATTGCAGTTCATCGGCATTGGTCGCTAGTGCCATCTGAGCCTTATAGGTCCGGACATGGTCAATCGGACTTCCCGAGCCGTCATAAGAGTCGAGATGAGGTTGTTAGAATTTGCATGGAATGGCAAATCCCGTGATCCAGTCCTTGAATGGTGACTCAGTCTCTATGTTGGTATAATCGCGACTTGGTTTTCGGCCTAGCTTCTCGATCTGTTTCTCCAAGTCGTTGATGCAGGCTTCCACGTCATCCCGATCGATATCCGTATGATAGGTCGGGTTAGAGGGAGAAGTTTCTCCTCGAAGTACACTGTCCTTAGAGATAAGGCTCGAATTTGACTTCGATTGATCGTGTGCCTAAGGTCACTTCGGCTCCTGGCTGGGCGACCCTGTGTCAATTCCCGGGTTACGTGCTCTTGCCTTTCCACCCTAGCAGCACGTCTGTTGTTAATGATGTTTCTGGCATCCTCCACATAGCTCGGGTTGGCCCGGGCATGTTGTCGGGTTTGTATTGGATCTCGACCATGCTCATTATTCCCGGGCTGTACCATAGCCTATGGAGACTTTGGCCTTGCTCTGGCACGCTGTTGGGTCCTCATTGGTGCCGGACCACGTTCAAGGCTCCCGAGTTGTACTTTGGCTTGCGGAGGTTTGTTCTGTTGGGCCAACAGGGCTTCGATCTGCCGCTGGGTTTGACGTTGATCCTCTAGAAGTTGGGCGAGAACCGCAGTGATTTGCTCTGGGGCCAGTGGATCCGCATAACCGGTTAGCAGAGCAGCCTTCTTAATCTTACGTGGAGCTATAATAATCAGTCAAGATATTTGTTTCTAAAAAATTGTCGAATTCCCACAGACGGTGCCAAACTGATGATGCCGAAATTTGGTGTATCATAAGAAAAAGAAGGCAAGAGAAATTTGTATGTGGATCAGCCTTGTTAACAAAGACACCTACATCCACATGGTGTGTCTGAGCACTTTCACCATGTTATAAAGTAGCCGAGGACCTTTAGTGAACCAACAATAAACTATAACTACCAGAGGTCGACCGGGCAGTCTACACAAAGCTATGGTGAGTATTGTGCAAAAAGGTAATTGATCGTTCAATTGATCCCCTTCATGTAGGGGCGAGAGGCCTCTTTTATAGTTGCAAGAGACCCCCTCATACATGGAAACTGTATTGATATGGTAATACAATCTGATTAGACTTGATAAGCATAAATTATGCAAGTTTCCTAATGAGATTAGGAAACTATCTCCTCTTGCCATTAATCTTCCAGTTAGTATAGGAAACTGTCTGGATGAATTTGAATTGTGCCTCCAGGCTGACTGGAGCTGTCCTGCGAGGGACTGGGCCTAAGCGGTGTTCTCGACCTGTAGGCCAGGTCATTGGTCCGGTCTCGAATGTTTTTTTAAAACGAGAATCCCAAAATCTCACACAGATTACACATTCAATTTCAAAATCTCTCTCTCTCTCTCTCTCTCTCTCACGGCTTCTTGTCAAAAGACCTCGCATTTAGAGAGAAAATGGAGACTTCTAGGGGTTTTCTCATCGTTTTGGCCATTTTCGGCCTTGTGTTTGCCATTGTTCTACCCTCTACTCAGACTCAGGCTCAGGCTCAGGCTCAGTCTATTGCCCTAGCTCCTGCTCCTGCAAGCGATGATACACTTTCTTTTAAATTTCTTGAATGTATATATAACTTCGCATCTATTACATATATGTGTGTGTGTGTGTGTGTGTGTGTAGTAGTAGTAGTAGTAGTAGTAAGTTTTTTTTTTTTTTTTTTTTAGATTTTTAGTTTGTCTACCTTTCATTACATTTATTTGCAACATTTATGGGTACTTGCATCCGGTGGCGGATCCGCACGAATAAGGGTTAGGGGGGCCATTTGTAGGACTCTGAGGATAATTTTTTTTGGCTCTATTTATTATTTTTGCATGTAGTATATAACATTTTCCAGTCAATATATAGTTAGTCACTTTGACTTTGTTAAAACTGAAATTCACCCTTAATCAATGAGATAAAACAAGAATTAGTCCTTCCAGCAGATTTCAACCATTTTGTTTGGACTATTGTACCCTTTTTAATATATTTACATTGATTTAGTTTAGAATTTAATTGGGATATTTCCAATGTAACCGATGCCTTTTTTATAGGGAATAGTTAAGTAGTAATGTAAGAAATCATGGACTTTCCTTTAATTGGGGGTAGGTGGATTGATCCACTTTCCTTTTGAAAATTTTCAATTATCTATCTCTCTCATTATATCATTCTTTCTGTCTCAATTATCCTTTTGAAGAAGTCGTGCCTCATGAAACTTTCCCTAATAAATCTGTTGCTAGCTGCTCTTATGTACTGGCAGAATTAAGCAATCAGTTTGATTGTCTTGCTGATACTATGGACAACGATGATTGTGTCCAGGAAGTTTCTACAATGGAAAGGTTGTGGTTGCTCCTATGGAGACTCAGATTTTTCTGGATAATCAAATGGTGGACCCTAAGGATGTCTCTGAAGAGTATCTTGTTACCAAGAAGGATAACAGGATAACTATTCTGATCAGACCTCGAATCATCATCAGATCTTAGCTGCCGGATCCAGCTCTGGGAAGAAGAAGAAGAAGAAAAATAAGAAAAAGCAGAAGGGATCTCCCTCTGCTTAAGGTAATAACCAACTCCCTAAAATCTCAATGATTAAAATGGGATTTTGGAACATTTAGACGTCTTAATATCCAAATAATTGGATTTTTAGAGATTGGAGTTAGCACTTAGAACCGTGAATAAAGATGCTTTGCAAAGATTCATGTTCAAAGATTGGTGTGTTGCTGACAGTTATGGTCACTCTATATGGCTCAGTTGTTTTGCTTTTCAACTTTATTGGGCCAGTCAAGTGAATTAAGGTGAGAAATTTTGGTTTTTTTTGGTGAGAAATTTGTATAATTAATGGTCACTGACCATAATTTTGTTTGTTTTGGTGAGAAATTTGTATTAGTAATGAGAAATTTATGGTTTACTAACCATAATGAGAAATTTCTCACTTATGGTTAGTGTTGCATTTTAAAGTGAGAAATTTCTCATTATGGTTAGAAGTGAGACTTTCTCACGATATTATACAGATTTTCGTACCATGTTATTGAGAAATTTCTCACTTATGTTATTTTAAAGTGAGGAATTTCTCACTTTTCATTCTCTATTGTATAATTTTTTTCCTGTTAATTCTCGATTTCTTTCTATATATATATATGACAAATTTGGGTTTTGAATTTCAAACCCCTGATTTATAGGAGTATTTCTCTCTCTATATATATAGCTATATATATATAACAAATCTTGGGTTTGAATTTCAAAGCACTAATTTATGGGAGTAGGGGTATTTTGGTCCTCAAAATAGGTGATGGACTAATTGTTAAGTTGACTTATGAAATAGATCAATTTCTAGAAACGGCTACAATAAAGGACTAAAATCTAAAGAACCCAAAATAATATGGGTTGAGCTAAACATGTAAGTGAGAAGAAAAGGTGTTTTGGACCAAATATTTAAGATGTGTAGAATTACAATAGACCCAATGTTTATTTTAACCCCCAATGCGCGCGCGCGCACACACACGTCTTCATTCTGTGTCAGCTGAGATGCAATATAATAGTGAGCTAGATGTGTTTGCTATTGAAAATTTTGGTAATTGGAGAGATAGGTTGAATGGGTGAGAGGTGAAATGGTGGTTTGGGATTTGAACTCGGGAGTAATGGGAGAGAGAGGAATAGAGTTTGGGATTCATAGAGATATAAGGGCAGCTCTAAGCATTAAGCAGGTTAGGAGCCCACCTCCCGCCAAAGACCCCTAGTTTTTTATTTTATTTTATTTTATATATGTGTATATATATATATTAAATTAATTCAATCAAACTAATACGAGTAAAGGAAAAAGAAAAGAAGAGATAAAGCTAACTATATGTCTATTTAAGTGAAAACGTAGAAGATAACAACTCGTAAATAATCTCCTATTATATTCCCAACAAATATAAACTCGGAAATAATGCATACAAAAAAAGCCCCCATTAATGATAACCAATCAGAATATGCTTATGAATATAAAGCCGATCAACGTTTAATCTTCTTGTCAAGTATTCAACGTTTGTTCTCCTAGGTACTTTAAGCCTAACTTCTGGCAAAACAAAAAAAAACGTATTATTTCTCTCTTTGCATCCCATGAGGAGAGCGAGACAGGGAAGTCAAAAAATTGAGTGAAGATCATAGGTGTTGGATTGTCAATAAAATATTGTAAATATTATGACTGAAACTTATCTATAGTCGAGTGCATCAAAATACGTACAATAGTAATTGGGTTTCATTATGACGGAGATAGCTATTCAAGTAGCCAAAAAGTTATTTTAACTAATTAAATGCCTATTGCATTTAGCTACGTGAAGAGTCTGTGGAAAAGATCTTTTTGACAGTGGTGGTTAATGAAGTGGATGGTTTAATGAAGGTATATGAGTTTAAGAAAGGTAGATCATTAAGGGGAACCTTATGATCTTCTGGGTGGTAGTCAAATTCATAGAGGTATTCAAGTTTAGAAGTTGAACGTCTGGCTCCTCACTCATTCCAGTGGAGAGAAATCTGCCTCCCATTCCGCCTGTAGTCATTTTAGCTACTCAGGTGTCTCTCCCCTTAGCGTGAAAATGTTGGGATGGGATGAGTCAAAAGGGTAGCTATGGAGAATGGCTACCCTTTTGGCTCCTACACTAATAATTACGATTCCCAACATCTATCCCTTGCTAATTCCCCACATCCCAACCCCCATCCCCGTATTCTCCCAACATCTATCACTTGTTTATCCCCCAACGACACAGATTCGACATGCAAAGACTCTGACACATGCATGCATGTCAGCGAACTTTCTCTCTTTCGACACAAAGCTTTCTTGTCTTTTTGTGCCACCGTTGCTGCCATTCCCTTGCCACAGTTAGCAACAATTCTACCCATGGCATATGGGAGCCCCCCTTAATGACTACAAATTGCTCCTACATTTAGAGCATCTGACACATCCACCTAATTAACAGTTCCAGTGTGGATTCTCTCTTTTGAATGGTCTTAATGTATCAATTGTGGATGCTGTAATAGGAAAGAATTTGTAATCGGTTCAAAAGGTTGCAAGTTCAAATCTTTAGAATGGAGATTTCAAGATTTTATACAATTAAAGGGTGCTCTTATGTGCCATCCTCTAGAGGCTGATTGTGGAGCATGTAGCAACATTGCCACTTGTTACCAGTCTGTAAGTAAAACATGTCATCATCCGAGGTTGCCTTGTGGCACAGTTGGATGATGGCACGTGGCACTTGTTATCTTTTTAGTAATTTTCAAATATGTTCGAAACCAATTAACTAACATGTGTTCACCTTAAGCGTAATTATTTTTTATTCTCACGTCTAAGTGTATTTAAGATCTAAAGTCTACGTTAAATGTAATTTCCCAAATTTCTTATTCCGAGTATAGTAAAAATTGGGCAGAAAGCTCTATAAAATGGGGGCTGAGTGTAGCAGTTGGGGATGCCCATAGTTGTGCCAGGGGTAGCCCCTCATGAGGAGCACATTACATTCTTGTGCAAGAAATGAGGGCTCTTTTAGGTTTTATGAGAGAGGGTGTACAATAGCTTTGGGTTTAAGCTTCAGTATTTAATTCAAGCATTCTTGTGTGTGCTTATTTCTCATGGTGAGGAGTAATTCTTTTGGGCAGTGTACATGTATAGGGTATGTCCTAGGAAGCATGGGTGTTGCGGTCCGACATCTAGTGCGAGTGCGGCTACCTTTAATTAGTACACACTCAGTGCAGGTGCGGCTGCCTTTCCGAAGAGTCCGTGCTTCCTAGGGTGTGTCGAATCATGTAAATCATTGTTTCACTTTTATGTGCGCGTGCTAATTACAATCGGTGTATTTCTCCGCATATGTGGAATTGTTTCCCAACAATTACTACTTTTCTCATCGTGGCTATTTAGTTTTTTTTTTTTTTCGATTAAAGTTTCGTTTTGCTTTGTTGTCATTTGAGAAGAAACGAAAAAGGCAATGAAAAACCATTTCTTATGGCCCCATTTGGTAAACACGTTTGATTATCGTTTTTGCTTTTTTAGTGGAAAGTGTTCTCAAATTTTGGTGAAATATGAAAAACAAAATAAGTAGAGAATTTTTAGAAGTTTTGGAATAGGAAATAGGCAATTATGCATCCATTCATTTGTAGCTTCTAAATGCACAAAACACCATCCCCACATAATCTCAAAATATCGATCCCTCTTACTGACACGCCTCATCAATCCCATTCCAGACCATCTCCTCTCATTGCCTCGGTATCGTCTCAATCATCTGTCTCTTGTCTCTTTTTCATTTTGTAAGATGCATACACACATGCATATAAGACGAGTATAGGTGCGTTTACCTAGCAGATTAACTCGTCGGATCGTTTGAACGGCGTTGTTACGAACCCTCCTCTTGAACCACGAACCAGCTGCCTCCGTGCACTCTCTTGTGTCTCGTACAGTCGCAGAGATGCTTCTTGAGCGATTCCCGATGATGCCACGTTCTAGATCCCTAGCCCCTTTGGTGATTAGCTAGAGAGAGAAAACGTGTGTCTAGAGAGAGAGAGAGAAACTAACGTGAGAGAAAATGAGAGGCTGCTGAAAATATTATTTTCATTAGGTTTTCCATGTAGTATATCTATATAATAAGTTAGAGCGATATGAGTCCCTCTTAAATTAGCTACTTTCAATCCTAGCCATTGAGACAAGTTGAGATATTTTAAACCATTGGATCAAAAATACTACATATATCAAACATGTATATATTGCTTGCCTTATATATCTTTCTCTCTCATACTCCCTAATTCTCTCTCTTACCAAAGAAATCAATTTGATTTTATACACCCCCGGACCATAAGCAAAAGCTGCATTTGTCACGACCCATCCCACTACGCGTGGAAATAGGACATGTGGCACGCCACCAAGGCTCATCCAAACGTCATATATCTATACGCAGCGGAAAGAACTTTAAAACAACCCTGGTATTTAAAACTTAGGGAACATTACCCTCTGAGTTTGTAAAATCCATTGAAATCAGAGTTAAAAAGAATTTTTTTTTTTGTTCAATTAAAAGTGTTCACAAGAATCCATTTCAAAATACAGAGGTTCAGTCGACTGCCCAGTCGACTGTACTAGGGCCCAGTCGACTATGCCTGGCAGAAACTAAAACCCTAAATCTTCAACGGAGATCCAGTCGACTGCCCAGTCGACTGGGTTATGCAGAACCAAAATGCATTAGTTTTAAAAAAGGGGTCCAGTCGACTGATCTGAGGACGCAGTCGACTGTTTTTCCATTATTAGAAGCAGTAGTCAAAATCTACAGTGTTCAGTCGACTGACAAAGGGTCCAGTCGACTGCTTCCCTTACTATTCACTTTCAGTGTCTCAAATACATGGAATCCAGTCGACTGGTCCTGGGTCCAGTCGACTGCTCCCCTGCTGGCAGCCCTGTGTTGTAAATACTAACCACTCATGCTTCTTAATTCCAACACCAATACAACCACAACTGATTTAACATTTAAAACATAACTATAGGCGTTCAATTACAAGATTACAATACTGCGAAACTAATCCATGTTTATATTACATCATATTACAAAATCTCAATCCTTACACAAGTTTTAGCATTAAAACAAAAACATATACAAAGGTGATTCCCCGGCGTTCATCGGCCTCACTCCACACACTTCTTCTTGTCTTTCTTCTTACCTGCAATGGAGTACATCTCCACTGCTCAGCTATATGCTGAGCGTACAATTCTAAATGTATGCTTATATGACAATTCATGGTTTAAGCATCTAAAACACATAGAAATAGTCTCTAGGGTGAGTGGTACGCATTCATCCGGTCGATGCTGTAGGAGGCCCACCTCTCCCACGCATCTCGTACACTGGTTGGGCCTTCCTCCATACCAGGTATCGTGTACTGGTTGGGCCCACCTCCAATCCAGACACAACCACAATTCCAATTCCAATTCAATCACAATCACAATCCTCAAGGTTCGAGGAGCTTACCCCGGATGAATTTGCACCAAACTCCCCTTTGACCCAAGTAGACACATAACATACTCACTTAAACAGTTATACGTGCTTTTATCATAATTTCACGTGCATAATTAACGGGCCTAACTAATATATGAATTTCGCCCGGATCCAAGAATATCAAAGTTGATGTTCAAAACATGAAAATCCATATATTTCATAGATCTAGAATTCATACCTCGTGCGAATCTCTTCAAACTTTGAAGGATCGTCTAGGGGGCTAATTAATCGTCGGATTTCAAATTATACGCGATTCCTACGAGTTTTACCTGATTTTCCCCAAAAGTCTAGAATTAATATCTTTACAAAAAAATTTGCCAAACATGGCCTGAGTAGTATCAAAACGTAGCTCTTACCTCCACAAGTTCAAATCTGAAATCTGGAGAAAATCTGACGGACGAACGGTCGTCGATCGGCGTCGCAAAGCCTTTGGCCACCAATCTCTCTTCTCTCTCCTCTCTCTAGATATTTTTGGAAGGATTTGGATGAGAATGAAATCTCATCCCCTTCTCTATATAGCCAAACTTTCTGGGAATTATATTTACCTCCCCGCAAGTTTCTCAAAACTTCTCATTAGCTCTCGAAACTTTGCACACGTCCATTTTATGCCTTTACGAGTGAAAATTAGAAATTATAAAAGTTTTCGACTAAGTCTTGTTTGGGTCCAAAAATCACGTCCGAAAACTAAATTCTGTGGAATCTCTACACATCCTACCTTTTTAATTAACGTATCACTCACGTTCTCACCACAGTTCTCGAAATGATATATAACAAATCACAATTACCAGAAATTATCAACACAGGCATAAAAATTACTATTCACAAAATACCAGATAAAGCCAATTAACATTTAAATCACATAAATGTCATTTACTCATGTCAATGCAATATGAGATACCATGTTCCCGTGTCCTCACTGACACTTTATCGTTGACTCACAGTCAACCTCAATCCACCATTATCAACTAACATTGATAATCCACAAAAATCTGAATATGCATATTAAAACCATGAAATTTTTGGAACGGGTGTGACAGCATTACTCTTTACTCTTATTTCGTGTGTTAACTCCTACACATGCCCCCCCCCCCCCGACCCGAAAGTATGAAACCCCCGGATCATACTCTTAATTCGTGTGTTAACTCCTACACATGCAAGAGATTTACATTCACACCCCCCGAAAGTATGAAACCCCCGGACCATAAGCAAAAGCTGCATTACTCTTTACTCTTAACAAGTGCTATGGTAAATACTAATTAAGCAAAAGCTGCATTAATCTTTGGCAAATACTAATTACGCAGAGTATTTTTCAAAAAACCATATTACCATATTAGTAATCATATAATCATTGACCTATATTAATATAGTCATTGACCTATATGACAATAAAATTATATAATCAATGAATCATATTACCATATTATAGTGTAGACAGTTGCCATTTTAAAGAAAAAAATCATTAATTGCTTCTTTTTTTTGGGCTCTTACTCACGTCTTTCTCTTTCTCTTTCTCACATCCCTCTCTCTCTCTCTCTCTCTCTCTCTCTCTCTCTCTCATGACCACCACCACTACAACCATCTTCGGCCCTCTCTCACCATTTTTGACCACTACCACTGCCACCATCTCCGACCACCAGGTATCCCTCTCTCTTTCTCATTAATTGCTTTTTTTGTGTGGGTATGTACAATGTGTTTCTCTCTCTCTCTCTCTCTCTCTCTCTCTCTCTCTCTCTCTGTGTGTGTGTGTGCGCGCGCGCGCGCGCATCTATGGGTTCGTGTGTAGAAGTGTGGGGTTTTATGCATGTGTTTATGAAACGTTTGAAGTGTCAATATTTTAGAGAAACCCTGTTTGGCAAACGAAAATTTGGGACCTTACAGAAAAATAAGATGTTACGGGTATAACAAGGACCTTGCCAGGCATTAGATGTTTCATAAACCTAAAAGACCGGAAAGCTCTTTATCATAATCTCAGGAATAGTGATACTCACTGTTTCAATTGCCAGGCATAGAGTCAGTATTATAGGAAGCTGGAATAAGCCCAACCACTGTTGCCAGAAAGAAAATATGAAATGGTATATCCTCAAAAAGGTTGGTCAAGGTTGGTGTTATCCTAAAAAAAAAAAGCATGTAATTTAGCAGCTTTTCGATCGTGCCTGGCAATTCTTGATTGAATTTCTTTTTTTTTTTTTTTTTTCTTTTTATTTTCGCTTCGTGCCCACGGGCACGGGTTATTACTAGTATGTATATATATAGGCACATAAAAACCTATAAGGCTTAGGACTCCAAAGCCCGTTACTTGGTGTCCAAGCCAAGCCTCTTTGGACTCAGTCCAATAACATGTGGGTGCCCATTTGGCCCGACCACAATTTGTTACACATTTGAATCAAACATGCCAAGTATGGATTGTTGCTGTGGGATTAACAACCAATCTCAATTGCTTAATGTTGCACAAGAAGGAATTGAGTAATATGATTTTCTAATTTCATAAGTTGAAATACACAACTATGTTTTCAGGAGGTTGGAGAAGAGTGATATCTGGTAAACCCTTTTTTTTTTTCCCTTCTCTCTCTATAGAATAGAATCAGAAATTTGTTTTGTTTTAGGCATTTAGATTTTTAAAAACTTAAAACGTTACGGATGAACCCATAGTATTTTCCTCACATTTCATTTATGTTAAAGAGTAGTTAATTCCGAATATTATAGCAAAACTAAGAAATGATGAATGGAATTGGCACGTCAATATTTAAAATATGAACTTATTTTTTACCATATTTTCTTTTCTATTCTATTAAGCTTGCATTTTTTCTTGCTAACCACACAAAGCGTTTACTTATTACTTCTCAATAATTTTTCACTAAATTCGTGAACCAAGCATAAATGTGCTTTTTCATAAAGCTTTTGCTGGACGGTAACGCAGAATTTTTAAATTTTTTTTTTATTTTCCAGGGACATCGTTGGACCAGGGGATTGCTTATGTGTTGATGCTTGTTGCTCTACTTCTTACTTACCTCATCCACCCTTTGGATGCCTCTTCCTACTCTGCCTTTTAAACGTCATTGATGCTTTAATTCGTCAAAATTTTCATCCGCTTTATTTATTCTCTCACCCGGGTCCCGGGCTTTATTTCGTTACAGCATTTCTGGAGTGGTTTTGATTTTTTCCATTTGCATCCTTCGTTGTTTTATGTTCAAATTCAGCTCCATTTGTTTTTTTGTTTGGTTTTTTTTTTTTTTAAAAAAAAAAAAAAAACCCTTTTTGTGTATGTGTTGGCTCTGTTTGGTTAATAGATTCAGTGAGAGAGAAAAGAAGCAAAAAGGTACAAGGAAAACATTGAAGAAAAATAGTGGGAAAAATGTAAATAGAAAATTAAACTTTGTGAATTTTGTGAGTTATTTACCTTTCGTTTTTCTTGAATTTGTATTGCATTTTCAATTTATTTTTTATTTTCATACAGAATAACAATTTCTATCTCATTTTAATTTTCCTTTTGTTATTCATCTTTAAACATGCAAAACAAACCGAGCCTTTGCTGCATGAACCGAAACAACAATAATAGTTTATTGGGTTAATTACACAAACCTCCCTTGAGGTTTGTTGTAATTACATGGACCTCTCTTGTATTTTGAGAAATTGCACTCACCTTCCTTTAATTCTTTCATGTTTAAATAACACTAAAAATTAAACATTTTGAGAATATAATGGTAATATATGAGTAAAAGGAAGGAAAATACCTCTCAACATTCCAAAAGTTCAATTTTTTTTTCTCAACTTATTATTTTTTTCTTTTTTATTTTCCTCATCGTTTTCTTTATTAATCAAACAAAGGAAACGGATTTCTTCTATGTTTTCTTTTCTTCTCCCTCACTAAATCCAAGAACCAAATAAATCCTTAGACTCTGGTTCATGGGGAAAGAAAAGGGGAGGGAAAATAGTTCCCCCAGTGTTTTCCCTTGTATTTTCCTTTATACTTAAATAACGTTAAAAAATTAAAATTTTAAAAATTAAAATACTCTTATAATGTAAGAAAAAATAGGAGTGACAATTTTTGACCCGACACATCTGACACGGAAATAAATGTTGGGTGACCCATATAAGGCCACAACGGGTAATAAACGAGTCGACCCGTTTGACACGATTATTAAACGGTTTGGATCACACATTAAGCGGGCCAATCCGTCTAATCCGTTTGATCCAACTAGGTATGGTTGGAGCATTAAATTTTTTTTTTAGTTCTAAAAATCTTTTTTAATGGGGGTCTAAAATACAAATAACATAAATGAGAATAATATTTTTATTTATTTCCAAAAACAAATATAAACTACAACTAAAAAACCGATCCGACTACCCATGGCAAAACCAACATAAAATCAACCGAACCGACCACTTTGGTTGGTTTTCAAAACATGAAAAAACCAAAAAATAAAATTCCCGAATCGAACCAAACCGAACCGATGACACTCCTACACGAATTAAACGGGTTAAATGGGTGACCAGTGTATTGCCGACACGTTTATGACCCCACACGATTATGACACATTTAAAATGACACGATTATGACACGACCCAATTGCCACGATTATGACCCAACACGATTATGACACGACCCGATTGCCAACCCTAAAAAAAAGAAGGGGCATTTACCAAAAAGGACCTCTATACACCATTTATTAAGCTAAAGTACAAATTAGAAAGTGACTTAACAAAAAGGGCAAAAAGTTAACAGCTGGTGCTCGCACGGTATAAATGCGCGCACCATAGAAGAACCCAAGCACAACTCCCTCACTCCACGCGCCCCCACACGCGCGCCCTGTGGACACGCGGGATTCCACCACTTGTTGTTTTGAAACTTGTTTGAAAGGAAAGAATGAAGGTCTGTTGAAAACAGATACAGAGTCGCCACTTGGTCTTTAAGGAACCAAGAAACCTAATTTTGACTCACCCAAATGGATAAAGGGCACCGACCCTTCATAACCAAAGAACTTGGTTCGGGATTTTGGTACAAAAGAGGAAGGAGCCTTTGTCGCGACTAAAACACCCTCAACTCGCCCCGTCTTTCGACGGGCCTTAATTAGCATCCAAATAATCATCTGATACTATGTATGGTTCGACAATTAATACTATGATAGTATATTACATCACATAAGAAAATTTGAAATGGAGGATCAAAAGATAAGATATCATTCATAAAATCTAAGCCAAATATTACACAATTCAAAGGTGAAAGACCACACAAACAAACCTAGGAAAAATCGTCTAATCACATATCAAGTAATTAAGTTTCCCTAATCTAAAGGGGATATGAATTGTTCTTGAAGCAAATAATCAAAGAAATCAAAATATGCTTAGCAAGCTAGTATGATGCATGTTAATCTTTGAGGAAAGAAGATTTCTCAATCCCCGGGACGGATGAGAAAGGAAGACTAGATCGAGGGAAATATGAACGTATTGATCAAGTTCATTCCTTATAATCTTCTTAGATTAGGAGTCACAAAAGCCCCAAATCTTTGCATTGATGCAATGTATGTATCTAGAATGTGCTAAGGTATTAGCATGCTTTGTGTTCATGGATTCCTAGAATGACTTAGAAGTCTAAAATATGCATGAATGCATGAAGGAAATCATCATGGGATATGTACAAATATAGTATGAACTACTTCCTAAGACATGAGCTAATTTGGAGTGCATATAAGCATCAAATCAAAGGGTGGAAATAAAAGTGTGCTTGTTGTGAATAGTGGACAGAACAGTAACATGATCTTGTGAAAATGGAAAAGAGGGGTTAGGAATGTTTTCAGTGCATGCTTTTTATGGAGATCTTCCTTATTGTGTGTAGAACACAACCCAAAAAGCAAATCTTTAATAACTGATACACCCAAAATTGACTCTATCTTATGACCGAGCGGTTCAAATCAGCAGCTAGTCCATGCCCCGGGCAAATCATGCACAACTCCTCAGAAGTATCAACCCGAGCGGTTTAGTCTACTAATCATCCCGAGCGGTTCATTCACGACCCGGCCAGTAGGTCGGGAAAACCGCACATGCACATCCCGCCGCGAGAACAGCTCATCCGGGCCCACAGGCGTGATCCCGAGCATTACGGGCGGCTTCCTACTCAAGCTAGAAGATTAATGGAAAGTGCACTTTATTTCTTAATCCAATTAGGAAATCCCTGATCGGCGACGAATAGTTGCCGTTTATAGTCCTAAAAATACGCTTTGTTAACCCATTTTATGTAGTTATTAGTTGTTTTTTAATAAGTATTCTAAAATTTGTAGGATTTGGAGCTTTAACTTGAAAATGCACAAAAATCCAATGATTAGTGGCTTTGGAAGTCATTCTGGGCTCAAACGGTGATTCTGGTGAAAGCTGAATGCAGTAGCAGTCTCGGAAAATCGTATTTTTGACAAAGAATACTTTGGATTTGAAACATTTCTCTAGAGATATAAAATGTAGATCTTCGAGTTACGGACGCTTGGCTTCAAACGGCAAGTCAATCCGAGTTTCGAGCAAAAAGTTATCTCAATTCTACGAAATTCGCGCAGTGCAGCGAAAAAGACCTCGCGCGAACGGGTCGCGCGAGCAACCTTTGAAAAAACCAAAAATGCGTATTTTATTAAATTAAAGTGCCCAGCGAAGGTGGTTTGTGCATATGACGTCCAGAAACATAAATATAGCAGTTTTAGTACGATTTGGCTTAGGAAAGCTTCCTAAATCCTTCCAAACTCTATATAAATCCTATTCTAAATCAATTTTGAGATTCACATCATTACACAACATTAGATACAGCCATATACAACAAAAATTTCAGCCATTGAAGAGAGAAAAGCAAGGAGAAGAAGAAGAAGACCAAGGATTCCCATGGCCTCCTCCATCAACCTCTTGCCGTTCATCAATTCTATGGCCAACTAAACTCTAGATCTAGGGTTTCAATGAAACCCTAGCCAAGTAATAGGATGCATTTTATGTTTTTATTTTAGTTTTATTATGTATGGATGACAGTTACATGTTCCGAGGATTTCTATAAATAAATCGTGCTTCTATTGATTAAAATCATTACTTTCAAAGTTTATTCTTGTCTTAGATCTATTTTGACTGTGATGTGCTCAATGATCTATGCTTGCTGTGCTTGTTTAGATTATTTGCATGTAATGGTGCTTAAATTGAATTGTGCTATCAAGTATCTGAATAGTCCATGCCTAGATTAGATGGATTATACCACAACCCTAGTTTAGTGTGGGATAATTCGTGCTAATCGAAGATGGATTATGTTGGTGCTTGATCCATAGTTATTTTCTTGACGGAGGAATTGGGCTTGTAGCTACAATTTTTCATTATCATCCAACTTAATAAGCTAAAGTAATTCGTAAATACCCTTATTATGAAGCTAGTGGTGGATTTGCAATCCTAGGTTCCCTTTGAATATCATTAAAAACAACTATTTTAATTGCTTTCATAATTTAGATTTATTTTTATGTTCTTAGTTTAATTCAAATTAAAATTAAATCCGTTTTCTTAATTAGCTAAATTTAGGTTTTAAAATTAAAAGGCTGTAGTTAATCAATCTATGTGGGTTCGACCTTTACGTTCACACTACAAATTCTTAGAAAAGTAAAGCATAAATAAAAGTACACTTTTTACATCTTGATATTGACAACATCAATCCCCATAATTAATGCCAATCTATATCAATAGGATTATATTTTCTTATCCATGTATGAGTAGGTCTCTTACATCTATAAAAGAGACCTCTCATCCCCCATTGAGGAGGCCGCCAACTCTTTAGTCTACACAGCACCTCTATAAAATTCACCATTATACGCATACACCCGGCCGGTATTACTGGTAGTGCCGCCCCTCTTTGTTGGCTCACCAGGCCCGCCGGTGATCTGCTAGTGAACGTGCTCAGACACACCCGTGGACGTAGGTACTTTCATTAATAGGGCCGAACCACATACAAAAAATAGTCTCTCACTCTCTCTCTCTCACCTTTAATTGCTTTACTTTACTCTTACCAAACTTTGACATCATCAGTTTGGCGCCGTCTGTGGGAAACGGCAAGTCTTCTCATTAACAAATTTCTCAACTGATCGTCATGCCACCGAAGAAGAGTAAGAAGGCTGACCAGCAGAAGGCTGACCAGCAGAAGGCTGACCAGCAGTCCGACCGGGATGTTCCTCTGGCCCCGGCAACGGCTGCGGCAGTCATGACATTTGAGCAAATCACCGCGACCCTCACACAAATTCTGGAGAGCCAACGTCAAATCCAGCAACAGCTCGAAGCCCTGCTAGCCCAGCAAAGCAGTCCTCCAGTGGCCGGGAAATGACCCGGGAACGTTGCGTACGGTCGAGAACTGATCTTGACCAAACAACGTGCCCGAGCCATCCCGTCCCGTGTTGAGGATGCTAAAGACGTCAACAGTGGGCCTCCTGCCCGAGAGGAAAGGCAAGAGCATATGGCCCGGGAATCAGTCCTGGGTCACTCGGTCAAGAGCTGAGTAGTCCCTAGGCGAACGGTTACCCGAGGTCATAGCCGAGCCCGATCCCAGAGGACAGTACCCCACCATGAAAAAGAAGCCTCTTCCACCAATCCGACCAGTTCCTCAGATACCGGTGGGGAAGGGATGAAAGCCCGAATCAAGGATTTACAGAAGCAGATCGACGGAGTGGCCAAAAAGCATGGTCGAAACCGTGCTCAGAATCAAGCCAATACCGAGACAGAGTCACCGTTCTGCAGCCAGATCACGAGATTCTCCATCTTGAGCAAATTCAAGCAGCCTCGCCTGGATCCTTATAACGGCTCGGGAAGCCCGATCGACCACGTCCGGACTTATAAGGTTCAGATGGCCCTAGCCACCAACTTCGATGAGCTACACTGCCTAGCCTTCCCCAGCACTTTGAAGGGCCCGACCATGCAGTGGTTCTACTCTTTGGAGCCTTGATCGGTCTGCAGTTTCAAACAACTCAGCAAGCAGTTCATCAACCAGTTCGCCGGTATGCATGAGCGGCCAAAGCCAGACATGCAGCTACTGACGGTCAGACAACGGAATAATGAGTCCCTCAAGGAGTTCACCGATCGGTTCAACCAACAGAAGCTCAAAATTTGCAATCTGAACGAGACAATCGCCATCATAGCCTTCTGCTCGGGAGTTCAACACACCAAGTGCGCCGCATCGTTCCACAGAAATCGACCGGTAACCTTGGTCAAACTCGCAGAGAGGGTTGGAAAATACATCGACACTGAGGAATTTCTAAAGATCAAAGACCCCAGGCAAGAAAGCAACAAGTCTTCTAGAAGCAAGAAAAAGCGAGATCAGCCTGGGAGTTCAGACAATTCTTTTAGTTCACAGCAGTCAGGGTCAGGCAGCCCCGACCAGACCTCCAGTTCACAGCGGTCAGAGTCCGGCCGCCCTGACGCGACCTCTAGTTCACATCGGTCAGGATCAAGCAGTTCTGACTCTGCCTCCAGCACAGAGAAATCAGGAGCCTGCCGATCCTGATCCGACCTCCTATCTCCATCGGTATAGATGAGCCCGACTACAGTGGTGCTTGCCTGATCACCACATGAGGCTCTGCCGATTGTCAGAGAGCCCTTCCAAAGTCCTTGGGCCTAACCCCGAGGCATACAAAGACCTCGAGCCTAACCCCGAGACATCTAAAAAGTCCTCGGGCCTAACCCCGAGGCATCTAAAAAGTCCTCGGGCCTAACCCCGAGGCATCTCAAAAAGACCTCGGACTCCGAACCCAGACACTCAAAAGACCTCGGGCTCCGAACCCAGGCACCAAAGACCTCGGGGTCACGCCCGAGGCACCGGCTTTGCTTAGGTCCAACTGACGATGGGGGCAAACCCCCTAGGTGGCTGATGATGGCAATCTTCAAAAGACCCTGCAACCACCATGTTCCAGGTCGATTACCCACAGATCATAGCCTCTGTAAGACCCTCGTCTTAGCGAAAGCTTGGGGGGAAAGATAGCGTAGTGAACTAAACAGGTGATTACACCGGGTATTTATAGGACTCGCGGATAACTAAGTCAAAATCTTGGACAACCCGAGCACCTACAGTACTCAGAGGCATTAACTCCACTTAGGTCCAGACCGACGATAGAGGTGACTAAAATCTCTTAGATTGGCCGACGATAGAGGAGCAAAAGGACCCTAAAGCAACGTGATTTAGGTCGGCTCCACCAACATGGTCAAGCTCTTCTCCCAATAATCTCGACGAAGGCTGGCCGGGCGGAAGACAACCATCCTGGGGAGTTAACATAAAAAAGGGCCCTAGAGCAATACGCTTTAGGTCGGCTTTTACAACATGGTAAAATCCTTCTACCCACAGCCTTGACGAAAGTTTATGAGCAGAAGATAACCATCCTGAGGGCTAAATCAAACAAAAAAGACTCCGAAGTACGCCGAGTCTCAACTCTTGGTCACTTCCCGAGCATTCAAAGACTCCGAATTAGGCCGGGTCTCAACTCCCGGTCAGTTCCCGAGCACTTAAAGGTCCCGAGCTAGGCTGGGTCTCAACTCTCAGCCAGTTCTCGAGGACTCACCAGTCTCAGAAGCCCCGAGGCAGCTTCCACAAGCACTCAGACAGCGGCAAGTAACATCAAACTGATTTCCAAACTTTCCCCGATATAGCACCTGGCCAATCTTGGAAATGGGGGGCAGCTGATACACCAAAAATTGGCTCTATCTTATGACCGAGCGATTCAAATCAGCAGCTAGTCCATGCCCCAGGAAAATCATGCACAACTCCTCAGAAGCATCAGCCCGAGCGGTTTAGTCTACTAATCATCCCGAGCGGTTCATTCACGACCAGGCCAGTAGGTCGGGAAAACCGCACATGCACATCTCGCCGCGGGAACAGCTCATCCGGGCCCACAGGCGTGATCCCGAGCATTACGGGCGGTTTCCTACTCAAGCTAGAAGATTAATGGAAAGTGCACACTATTTCCTAATCTAATTAGGAAATCCCCATAATTAATGCCAATCTATATCAATAGTATTATATTTCCTTATCCATGTATGAGTAGGTCTCTTACATCTATAAAAGAGACCTCTCACCCCCCATTGAGGGAGCCGCCAACTCTTTAGTCTACACAACACCTCTATAAAATTCACCATTGTACGCATACACCCGGCCGGTATTACTGGTAGTGCCGCCCCTCTTTGTTGGCTCACTAGGCCCGTCAGTGATCTGCTAGTGAACGTGCTCAGACACACCCGTGGACGTAGGTACCTTCATTAACAGGGCTGAACCACATACAAAAAATAGTCTCTCACTCTCTCTCTCTCCTTTACTTGCTTTACTTTACTCTTACCAAATTTTGACATCATCAATAACTATTACAGATTGAGAGAAATCATATGAACAATAGAGGTTACACAGAAACAGAGTTCGTACTGTCGACTGAAATGTTGAAAAATCTTAGAAAATGAGAACGAAGATCTAGAGGCCTATTTTATACAGAAAGTTCCCTAAGACATTGAAGTTCAAGGGAAAAATACGTTAGGATCTCTCCTTTTGGAAAAGTTTTCTGTAAAACAAGTTGAAAGTTGACTAAGCTTTTGTGACAGCAAAAACAGAATGTCTGTAAAGAATGTTTGGGTCAAAATGGAACCCTTCCAAGTATTTGCAAGTCAAGCCAAAAATCATGGGTGTTCTCTAATGAGTTATGAAGACTTTCCAAGTGGTCTTGAATCCATACATTGAGTATTGAGTTCTAGAGAAATCTTTGAACTCGGATCACTCACTATTTTGACTCACTGTTTTGAAGATTTTGGGAAAAACTATAGTTTTTCTTTCTTGAGATCAAAATGAGGGGGTTAAAGAGGGGTTTTGAAATAGAGGTTTTGAAAGTATATTTTTAACATCAAATAAAGATTATGACCTCGTGGAATATCAACATCAAACTCATCATCAAGAACCCCCAATATTATTGGAGAGATTCATTTTTATTTTGAATATAACTTCAAGGATACCTTGGAGGTATTGAAGTTATAATCATCACCTATTAAACATGTTTTTGAGGTCAAGAGCTACTATCCATAAGGATTCACTCACCTCAAACTTCATGTCATCATTTACATGATGATGAACTATAAGTAAAACAAAGAAAATAAAAAAGAAATGAGGTAAGAAGAGGTGAACATTGTATATAAGCAAGAAAATAAACAATCAATAAATGATATTCTATGGTGGAACCACAAGCATTCAACCTCTCATATATCTGTGTATGTGGGTGTAGATTGCTCTCTAACTCATTGGAAACTCAAAGAAGATGAAGAAAATAAATTGAAATCTTGTAAATACTAGTTTAGTTTTGAGAAAACTAAATAAAAACTCACATTTGGCTTGGATTTGAAGAAGAAAATTTTTATTTCTCTGTATTTCTTCCTAACTCTCTATATCTCTCTCTAATGGCTTCCAAGCTCTTCTTCAAATGGAAGCAAATGGGTCTCCTTTATAGGCCAACTTGGGGAGGTATTTTGGATTTTAAAAAGTCTCTAATTGGTCCAAAATCCCGGAATAATCAAAACTATCTCGTTTGAATTAAAACCCAAAAATTAACCAAAAATTACAAAAAAAAAAAAAATGAAAAATCACTCAGAGTGCTTCCGCGGCACTTTTCCACTGTTGCCGCGGTAGTGGGCCAGTGCCGCCGCGGCAGTCAACTCCCCTGTTGACCAAAAATTGCATTTTGGCCCCAGGAACTCCCGAAATTCCCGAAACGGTCCTATTTCGTCCGAAATTCACAGAAAATTCATACAAAATCCAAATTGAGATTGTGATATGCCGTTGGAAAGGTATTGAGGTGTACTTTCCATAAAAAATAGTTTGGAGTTAGGTCACTTTGGAAAGTTTTGCGATATTCGCGATAAAAGCCGAATTGATCGTATTTTTCACCTTCAGAAATTCATAACAAATTCGTTTTAGATCCAGAAATTATGTACGATATACCGTTAGAAAGATATTGATCTCTAGTATTTGATATAAATATTTCAACGTCGAAAAGGAGACTTTGTTTTTTGGTCAAACTTGCAGTCAAATCACTCAAACAGTGCATTTCCAGAAAATTCCGGGAAGTTCTGGGAGCCTCCAAAGACTGACGTTTCCATCCAATTTTCTTTTAACACATATTTTAAGACTTTTCACATGATCTAGGATGATCTCGGAACTTTTGGGCGAATTTGAATGATTTTGGTCAAACCTTGGTCAAACCTTGGTCGAATCGGTCAACGGAGACTTTTCGGGAAGTTCCGAGACTTCTGGGGGTCTCTGGGAGCTTACGATTTCAAATATTTATCTTTTAAAATACATTTTTTTTGTTTGGAACTACATTGAATGATTTCTGAGATTCTGGGCCAATCCAGAGAGTTTTGAGCTTGTAGAGGCATTTTGGTCATTTCTTTGATTTCTTGAGAGTTAGAGGCAATATCTAAAAATTCGATCTTTCTAATCATCGAGGTTTGACATGCTTGTGGTCTCCTAAATCTGTTAGCCGACAAAATGGGGTGTCTACAGTTTACTCCTCTTTGGCATGAACTTGCGAGGTAACGCGTGTCGCAAGCGAGTGCCAAAGCCTTGAAGAGACAGGACTTTTGGAGGCTAAAGATTTAAGATAAAAACAAGTCCTTTGCAAAAAATAGCAGGAAAAAGAAACCACTACTGAGGCTAGTGTTGGTCGCGCTCTACGTGAGATGCCTACGTATCCCAAGGGGAATCAGACCAAGATGTAGTTCAGGGCACAAAGAAACAAAACATGCAAATACACAACAATTAGGCGGATGCTATGCGGGGATGATGCTATGCAATGCATGGATGTGATATGAATTGTGTCCTATCATGTCTAGTGTTCTAATCCTAGTATGAACTAGTACTGTGGGGTGTACCGCTCCGAGTGGACTTGTGTCGTGCCTGTATTGTGTTCTAAATTGCTTGTGGTCCTAGTACATGTGTTCTGTGTATTTGCCACTCTCAGTGGGCTTGGTGATCTACGCTTCGCTAAGACTAATAGACTTGTGAGGGATCTTGACCTGGAGGTCTTACCCAAGGAAGAGCGTGGTGCTCAAAGTGATACTGTGGTGCTCAAAAGAACGCTTATGGTGTGTTTGCACTCCTAGTGAGCTTTGTGATTTGTGTGTGCCGCGACCGATGGGCTATGTGTCATGTTACGGCCAATTTGTTGTGTTGGGTGAAATGACTCTCTAGACTTGACTCGTGCTCCCCTTAATCGTGATACTATGGACTTGGTGACTTCAGAGTCTCAACGGTGCTTCTCAAATTTCAATGATGATCCTCAATTCTCAACGGCGCTTATGTTGTTCCTCAAATCTTTGACGGTGCTTCTTAATGCTTCTTGATTCTCAACGGTGTTCTTCAAATCTTAACGATGCTCCTCTTTTCAATGATGCTTTTCAACTCTTCTGATGCTCCTCAACAAATCTGATGCTTCTCAACACATCTGATGTTCCTCAACTCTTCAACAATGCTTCTCAACAAATCTGATGTTACTCGACTCTTTAATGATACTTCTCAACTGTTCTGATGTTCCTCGATGCTCCAATAATGCTTCTCAACTCTTCTGATGTTCCTCAATGCTCCAACAATGCTTCTCAATTCTTCTGATGTTCCTCGATGCTCCAACAATGCTTCTCAACTCTCCTGATGTTCCTCGACACATCTGATGCTCCTCCTCGACAATGATCCTCAACACATCTGAAGCTCCTTCACTCTTCAAAGATGCTCCTGAACAAATCTGATGCTCCTCAACTCTTCAACGATGTTCCTCAATATATCTGATGCCCCTCGATGCATCTGATGCTCCTCAACAACACACTTGGACTTTGAATCCTAAACACCTCAACAACACATCTTATCAAACATCTGGACTCTGAGCCCTAAAACACATCTTATCAATACTTCTCATCAACACATCTGGACTCTGAGCCCTAAATACATCAACAACATGTCTCATCGACACACCTCATCAACACATCAGCAATAGTTTCTTGGTGTTGGCGATATTTCCTCCGATCAGCCACCTTGAGAAACAACTATCGGTTTGTAGTTTGCAACCACTTACGAGTTTGTGTCACTCGTACCTGGGACACTTCTCATGTTGCGACCTTGACTGGTGTAGTAATAATGTTTGGTACTTCTGCTTATATCCAAAGTCTTTTTTTTTAATTGGGAATCACCTTTAACCCATACATTTGAGACCATCAGGACAAATGGACTTAACAGGAACGACAAGGAAAGTTGGGTTAGTTTGTATGAAACCTCGATATCTGACACACTTGTGATCAGATTACTACTGACTCAAATAAAGAAGGATTGACTTGGACATGAAATTCTCAAATTGCCACGATCCAATGTGCCTTCATCATGAATGATGTACCGCTCATCTTTTATGTTCATTCCTCATCTTAATATGTCAGCACTTTGCTGATAAATCTGATTTTTGAAAATTCCTCCCTATTGATCTAATCAATTCTCTACTTCTCCCCCAAAGTGCTTTGAATTAGTGCCTTAGCTTTTAGAATAAAAGATGCTTCATTTCAAAAAATTTTAAAACAACTTCGTGACTTGAAAACTCGCCCTTAGTGTGAAGGGATCGTGTTAGGCAAACGGAGTTTGCCCCTAGTTTGAGGTGTACGAAGTGGAATTCATAGGCAAATGAGGTGGGTGACCGAAGTTTGCCCCTAGTTTGGAATAATGGTTTATTGGAGGTTTTGGGCAAATGAGGTAGGTGACCGAAGTTTGCCCCTTGTATGAAGGATAGATAGTAGAATTCAGGCAAACGAGGCGAGTAGTCGAAGTTTGCCCCTAGTGTGGAAGGTGATTTTCTGGCTTGAGGCAAGGACCGTGACTTTAATCTCTCAAATGCTCATAACTTTTGCCTAGGCACTAGTGAGGTGACCTAGCGAGCTCTTTTCTCTCTTTTGTTATTGCTCACTTTGGATTTAGCTCTAATTTTTGCCTAGGCGTCCTTTCGGATTTGTGACCTAGCGAGCCATCCTTCTTTTCTTTTTGAAAGTCTGCCTACGTACCCCCGAGCTGGGATCAGGTCCAACGTAGTTCGGGCCAGGACCTTTAAAGAAGAGGGTTTAATACTGATGGTATCGACCGAACTGATGCGGTTGCCTACGTATCCCCGAGTGGGAATCAGGTCGAGCGTAGTTCAAGGAAAGGCTTCAAAGATAAAGGGGGTTTTTCAAACCGATCATCATACAAGTTCAACTTTAGGTTACTTGTGGTAGCCTAGAATAAGTGGATTCTGTTTCGATCTCCCTTTTTTTTCTTTTCTTTTTCTTTTTCTTTTGCTTTTATTTTTGTTTTGAGGATTGATCCTTTTCACTTTTGCTTAGCCAGTCAATTTTCCTTTTCACATAGTTGATTCATGTGAGATCTTCCGATCATAATCTCGAAATTCCAGAATGTGCACGTCAGCTCTCGGGATTTATTTGTGGTCGTTTCGAGCCTTTTGAAATGTGATCTAGGCACGTTTTTATGATGTACCTTGAAGCGTACAATTTTCTCATTTGTAAACTAATTTGACTGGCTAGGGTCAGATCTTGGAAATCAATACCTTTTCAGCTCTAACTTTTGCCTAGGTGCCCTTTCGGGTTTTCAACCTAGCGAGCCTTTTTTTTTTAAGGTGGAGATGAAACTCACTGAAATGTTTGGCTACCTTCAAGGACCAAATCTGCACAGATTCGCATGACTATCAATTGGGTTAGGCCCAAGGCTTTGAAATGGTAGAAATGGTGGAAGGGTGTTGGGCAAGCCCCAAATCAGTCTCAAGTATGTCTTTTTGAGATTTGAGCAAAAGCATCTTTAAATTCTTAGAGTAAGACTATTCAATTCTCAGCTCTTCTTTGGGGTCAGCGCGAAATCGACTTTGGCCTGTTTAGGATTCTCTTTTTTTTTTTTGTTTGATGCAAAAATTTATTAGCATAGTAATGTCCATGGTAATTTGAAAAGTGACATTTTCAGTGCAGTGATTCATGCACTTATGAATATACACATCAGATTAGGCAAAATGAGACTTCATTCTATCAGAAGAGAAGGATTACATTACTCGATAGAGACTCACAACAACTCGATGACAGACAGACTTGACCACAAGACTAAACTTGAAATATACTCAAAATATAGAATAGACTCGACCCGGTCTCAAATGGAGTGTCGCGGTGACTCTCTTTTTTTTTTAAAGAGCATCCTCATTTGTTTTGCTAGCAAAAGTCCTAAACACCATCGCTTAACCGGCACAGGTTCAACATTCATGGGTGTCAATGAAAGGGATCATTTGAAAGGATAGGTCATGGCCTTAGGTGGCATGGGGTTGAATGGGTGGTGGCTCAATGATTCCTCGATCAATGAGGTCTTGGATATCATGGCGGAGACGTATGTACCGGTTGGTGTCATGGCTTGGGCCTTGGTGGTAGGCACATCGTTTGGACAGGTCACAGTTAGGTGGTGGGGGATCGGCACGAGGCTGAAGGAGTTGGAGGTGTCCCTTTTTTCGCAGGCGGCCTAAGGCTACGGAGGGGGAGATATCTAGCTTGGAAATTTCACGGGGTACCCTATTTTGGTAAGGGCGACTAGGCGAGCTGGTTTGGTTTGTGAGCTGGTATGGTTAGGGAGAGTAGGCCATGGGTTGGTTACTAAGGGCGTTGACATCTAAAGGGTTTCGGGAGTAGTCGGGCCTCTTGGACTAGCTTTTTGATTCTTTATTCTTGATTTTCCCTTCCCTGATTGCATCCTCAATTCTAGTCCCAATCTCAAACAGTTCTTCAAATGTTGAGATGGACTGGTAGAATAGTTTTTCATGGTACAGCGGCAGTAGATTCTTGATCAACATCCGAACTTGTTCCTTTTCGATTGGTCGGTGGGTCATTTGGTCCACTTTGTTCCTCCATCTGCTCAAGAACGCAGCGAAGGACTCATTGAAGTTCTGCCGGGTAGTCTCTAGATCCTAGATGGTGACATCGAGCTCTTGGTTGTAGGAGTAATGATCAACAAAGACCTGGACTATATCTTCCCAAGTCCGCGTCTTAGAAACCTCCAAGGTCAGAAACCAGGATAGAGTAGCCTTGGCGAGGGTTTGAGGGAACAACATTACAATGTGCTCATGGGTGCAGCCCATTGATTGGAAAACACTCATGCAGAACTTTACGTGGCTCTTCGGATTCCCAGTTCCATCAAAACGATCAATTTCAGGCATCTTGAAGTTCTCAGTAGCTTTAATTTGTTGGGCTCAAACAATCCTTCTAGATCTAACATGTAATCGTCGACCCCCTTACCCTTTCTCAGTATGTTCTCAAGTTTATCGACCTTATCCAATTTTTCTTGAATTTTCTTATTAAGTGCAGGTGGTGGGGCCCCATTGAACCAATCATCGTCTACATTGTTCTCGGGAGGTGGTGAAAACCCAGGCGGTGGTGGTGGTATAAACTCCGGTGGTGGTAAGAACCCAGGTGGGTATTGTGGTTGTTGTTGTTTCAGTTCTTCCATAAAGTCTAAAACTTGGGCCAACCGGTCAGACTGTTGGTTGATCATTTCTGACATTCTTGCCTCCAAACCTTCTGGATCCATAAAGCTGACTTTCAGCTGAGTGATTCTGACAAGGTGATTACGTCAAAATCAAGTTCTTTTGTTAACCCTATAAAAACGTAGTATGGTGGAAATAGGGTGTCGAGTCCACAGGGATTGGAGTGCAACAATGCTTGGAGGATGCTTAAAAACCAATTATAATGCAAAGAGCAATTAACTAACTTACGGAAAGAAAACGAGTCTTTTCGACTATGAATTAGGTTCGATTGGTGTTAAATTAAACTACAATGAGCATTTAGAAAATGTAGAGAAACTTTAAACAATGCGGAGTTTAAGTAAAAATTCGGGGGTGTTTGTAAATGGAGAAATTGAGATTGGGGAGCATTCCCCCACCTTGGACCAAACAACCCGTGGCTTACACACTTGCAGCGCATTCCAGAGTAGGAAATCCCATTGAGTCATACCATCAAACATGTGGTAGTCAACCAACATGCTAGATGGATGTTCCAATGCAACACATGGGTGTAAGATTAGAGTTTGGGGATTCAAGCACTTCTAATGCTTGACATTAGAAGTGAAGTCTCACAAGCTCCAACCCTACTCCCATGAACTCTAGGTGTGCTACAAAGTGTGGAAGTCTTACAATAAAACACTCATGGGTCCAAAGGTGGGTTTATGATCCCCAATCTTCAGAGTTTAGCTACTCATGACCATAATAACAACCATGTTAAAGAGAGGGGAAAAGAAAGTATACCAATAAGAGCAAACCACCATAAAAACCATAGCAAATCCAATGAAATCTTTCATTAAAAGCTTCCAAAAAGTCAATACAACCACCCTCTTCTCTCTTTCTAACACTAAATGGAGGTAGATAGTGGGTAGATGATGAGTATTGAATAGAGAGATGAGGGGATTAGGGAGAGAGATGGTACCCTAAGAGAGACTTACTAAAAATAGTCTAAAGAAAACAACATAACCCTAAAAAAAGACATACACTAACTATATATAGTGTATACAAAGTGGCAAACATGTAATAAGCAAAGGAAGCCTTCAGCAGAGGCGCGGATCGATCCGCTCGAAACAGCCGGATCGATCCATTTAGACGCCTTTCTCGCAGAATGTCCCTACCAAACCGCGGATCGATCCGCTCATAAGGCCGGATCGATCCGCCTTTTTCGAGACTGATAGAGAACTCTTTTTAAACACGCGGATCGATCCCCTCGGAAGTCCGGATCGATCCGCCTCTACTGAAATTTTTTTCTTGCTTCAATAAACTCCAAGTGTGCCAAGAGAGTTGAGTTCCACTATATCCCAACATCCGAAACCTACAAAAAGAGACCTTAATCAGCTAAGAGAGAGTAACATCCAGAACAAAAGAAAGTGAAAAGAAAGCACAATTTCATCCTTTAAATCTCCGGGAAGAGTACTAATTTGTGTTCAATACGGATAAAATTATGAAGTTCAAGAAGCAGTATTGGACACGAATCACACCCCCCAACTAGCATGTTGCTAGTCCCTTAGCAACAAAGCTGAAAACAAAGAGATTTAAGACTACCCTTTCACCATGATTTATTAAAATGAATGAAATACCGCTTTCGTAGGGATACGATTGCATTGAGCATATGCAACAAGCCGTTAAACCTCCGGGTTACCCGAAAAGGCGGAGTGTTGTCTCCGGAGGGTTCTCAGAATGATACCCACAACATTTTGTTTCCTCATGATAAACGCCCACAATCTAATGCTGACACTCAACGTAGTTCCAAGAGTTTTCAAAAGATTTTAGTAACTGACACTCAAATCCAACCAGTTATCAAACTATCAAAATCATGAGATAAATTCCATTAAGCTCGATCTTGGGTGTGCGTGTGGTGTGACATGCAAAACTACAATTATCAAGAGAGCGGTAATGCTTTCATAATCCAGATTTCGATCAACACGCGCTTCAACTCAAATCTCACCGGTATTACACTCAAAAATGAATCATTCGAAATTGGTAAAACACTCGGGGCATGCGGGTAAAAGAGTAATGGAAATAGGAATCAAAACCACGCACATGCCAAGTGAAAAACGTAAGTGTGAAAAACGAGTAAAAGTAATCTCAGGGAAGATATCATTCATTAGAGGGTGTGGACACACTCGAACTACTCATCATAAGCGTTTCAAACTCTGTATCACACAATCCTAAGAATCAACTAGGACCTTAAGCGGGGTTTGTAACGTGGAAAGTGTTATACGGTGAAGGACTAGGGGAAAGAAAGTGAAGTGGAGTGTTTGGATACAAGCATGCGACTTATTGGAATGCATGGTCATAGACGGCTACAAGAGATGAATCATTCACAAGTATTTATTTGAAGCTCAAAGAGAGGAGTACAATTGATTTTTTATTTTTTATTTTTTTTATTTTTTTATATCTCCCTCAACAACACGATTCAATCTCTTTTACAACTTTATAAACCAGATCCCATGCGACGATATCCCAAAATGTAATTCAGACGCTAAAATGGAAGGTGTAAGGTCAGGGGAATATGGGTAAATGTGGTGGCGGCTAGAGATGGACAAGCTAAGGCCCTAAGATCAATTCTTCGGATAGTGTGCTTCTTTGTTCTCCACAACAATGACAAGTAGTCACGAGTTTCATTCCACATAAGTGATTTCTCTAATGAATGATCAAACAAGGAGATGAGATTATCTACGACTTTTAAGTTTTTCAGGAATAGAGGGTTGATGTGTTGTAGCACTCAGCAATGGAAGATACAAGGGATCGAAAGCTCACAAAGGTATCGTCTCCACATATGTCTCGAACGATTTCCGGATAACAATTACACTAACCCCCCATCCTAACAAAAGTAGTCATGCAATGTGTTTGATAATCCCGAATTTAAACTTCGTGAAATTCACTATAATTAAGATAGTTATGGAACTAGTAAGATTACAAAGTGTCCCATCCTAAAATTAGAAGAAACTTCTCAAGACACGCGTCATTGCTCGGCATTAGAATGGGGTAACTATGCTACAATCATTGGAACTTTTTTTTTTTTTTTTTAGCACACGAGACAACAACCGCGAAGAGAGAAGCAAGCAAGCTCTCACACCCCCCAACTAGGACGGAACATTGTCCTCAATGAAACAAACAAGTACAAGGGGGAAAACAATATTACCGGAGGCAAGCAAAGGGAGCGACCGGTAATAAAATGTGCCTGCAAGGTTAGAATCCACAACGCAAGAGAAAGAAAAAGAAAAACATTGGCATGGCATAAAAGATAAGAAACTAAGCAAAAGCCAAACACAATATCCAAAAGCATCTAACATCCAAACTAAAGACATCCACACCCCACAGTACAACTCCAAAAGGGGTAAATAGCAAGTGCATCCAAGATAAATAAAAGCATCCACAAGAACACAAAAACTGAATACACCCTCCCCCAAACTACTCGTCACCATCTCCATCGCCACCATCAAAAGGGGCCGAACCACCCGTGCCACCATACGCACCAGACCCACTAGCACCGCCATAATAACCTGGACCTCCGGTATAAGGATCAGATCCTCCAGTGCCGCCAAACGAGCCCGGACCGCCTGTGCCGCTATACGGGTCACGAAAATAATCAGGGACATCGGCGCCGGGGTACTGCATCTGGAACGAGTCGGTCTGGAAGCGTATCAGCATGCTCATGTCTCGCCGATAACTCATACCAAATGCATCGACCTCCCCTCGCAAACTACGCACATCAGTCCGAATCCCGGAAATCTCCATACCATGCTGCCTCTGCTCGGTGGACAGCGTCTCTAATCGACGGTACAAATCGAGCATACCCTGTGCAGGTGGCTCCTCTGCCGCCTCCGCCCGAGCACCAGACGGTCCCTCCTCTACTCTAGCTCTCTTGGACGCAGATCTAACCTGTGCGTCGCTACGAGCGATCGTCGTCCCATCGATTGGAGACGGCGCGGGCTTGAGGACATCAGTCGCTAGGGCATCGCACCCATGTGAGGTGCAAAGCCGGGTGACTAGGGTAGGAAATGGGAGACTGGCAGTGGCACCGGGGTCGTTGGACGCCGCTATCATGAGGAAAATGATGGTGCTCGCGAGGTCAACCCGGGCGGTGGGATCGGTAATAGCGTACAGGAGGGTACCGTGATCCCCCCTGACAGTCTTGTGGCGAGTGGGCCACACCGCTGCGGTGACGATGATATTACAGCACCGGTAGAGCTTGGTGAATGTAGAAGGGGCAATCTGGTCCCCGATCCACTCAGTCGGTCGGCCTGTGAAATGGGTAGCGAAGGTATCGTAATGAGGCCGCTGCTCCAGATCCTCCAGGTACGGCTCGGGGTTCTCCTCATGAGGAACCCCCATGAAAACGGCCAAAGTAGCCGGGGAGACCGGGATACGGACACCCCGAACATATGCCTCAAAGGTGCGAGTGCCGGTGGTGACTATGCTGGCGAAGAAAATCCTAACCCAAGTCTCATTGTATCCTTCTGAATGCTCCAACTGGGGAGCCAGCGACGTCTCCTAAAGATCTGGAGGACGTCGTCCGGGAAATCGAAGATGGCGATGGGCCGCTCAGGGAGGATGGACGTTTTGGTTTTAAAGAAATTCACGAACCACTGCTTCTCAGTTTTGGACCGAAAGCGATCATAGCCGCGGGCCGGAGAACACTCGGTTTTGTCATACTTAAGTGGATTCACCATTGTGCCTGCAAATAACAAGAGCAAGTGTAACCAATAAGACGGTAAACTCGACGCTAATGAATTGCTCAAGACAAAAGACATGATAACCTTAAGAACACAGGCAGAATGCACCGGGGATGGACACGATCGCACGTGCACGGTCGACATGCAGTGAAATGGTCGAGCGGCACGTGCCACAAGTCTCGAAATTTACGGTGAAAACCGCCCACGAAAATGAAGTCATATGCCAAAAATGGGAAATAAAGAACAATGCACGTGACGGTTTGAAAAATGCACGGGTGGATTGGATGTATGCACGGAGGAATTCCAATGCGGCATTCTGTCGAACACCTTGTGGGCAGGATGAAAACTTTAAAAGTTTAACAAGATGTGATACATGGATCTATCCCAAACAAACCACAATGTGGCTTGAGCATGCAACACAACCAATATGCAAGAGGTAACAACCCAAAATACAGAGAAAAGGGCGAGGAATTGAGCCCTAAGGTTGAAGTTTTCAATATAGTGAGCAATGAGTAACTAAACACAACCTAGGGTGTATTCATCCTATACATATGAAAATCAATCAATGAGCGATGATAAAAACATACCTTGGATGAATGGCAAGGGAGATCTTGAAAATGGAAAAGCACAGGGGGTGATTGGAGAAGTTATGGGCAAAATAGGCTTGAGAGAGTTTGAGAGAGTTTGAAAGAATTTGAAAGAAAATGAGAAGTTCTCAACTTTTAAACCGTTGCTGCCTTCCCGCGGATCGATCCGAATTCAGGCCGGATCGATCCGGAATTTTAAAACGGCATTATTGTACCCTTTTCACTTCGCGGATCGATCCGCTCAAAAACAGCCGGATCGATCCATTTAATATTGGCTCTTGCAGTTTGTGACCTTAAAAACGCGGATCGATCCGCTGAAAAAGCCGGATCGATCCATTTAATCATTTTGCTAGCAGAATCTCCTCTTAAAAACGCGGATCGATCCGCTGAAAAAGCCGGATCGATCCATTTAAACATTTGTGGCAGTAACTCTTCTCAAATCTGCGGATCGATCCGCCAGAAAGGCCGGATCGATCCGCCTTGGCCCAGTTTGGTTAATATCTTCTCCAGAAACATGCGGATCGATCCCCAAAACACCCGGATCGATCCGCCCCTTTGCTTTTCCACTATTAAGCTTTGGAACTCAACTTTGCGATAGATTCTCAGAATGGATGCAATGGTTATCACTAAGAACAAAAATTATGCCAAGAATGGAGCATGGGGCATACAAAAAACAGGGAGTATAGCTCACTAGAGCCTACTCAACCCCTAACATTGGGGTCATCCAACGGAATTGACACCAACTCAGTGTCAAATCCCTCGAGAAAAGGTTTGAGCCGTTGCCCATTGACCTTAGAGATGGTCCCGTCTTTGGGATCTTGGATTTCCACGGCTCCATGAGGATAAACTTGATGCACCGTGTAAGGGCCAATCCAACGAGATTGCAACTTACCCGGAAAAATGTGGAGCCGTGAATCATATAAAAGCACCTTGTTACCAATAACGAATTGTTTTCGAACGATTCGTTTGTCATGAAACGCTTTGACGCGTGCCTTGTACACTTTAGAACTCTCATAGAGTTCACTTCGAAGTTCTTCCAACTCATCGAGTTGAAGCTTTCGTTTCTCCCTACTCTCGTCAACATCGAAATTGAGCTTCTTAATTGCCCAATAAGCTCGATGTTCAAGTTCGACCGGCAAATGGCAAGCCTTTCCGTAGACTAACCGATAGGGGGACATTCCTAAATTTGTCTTATAGGCCGTCCTATATGCCCAAAGCGCATCGGTTAGCCTAGAGGACCAATCTTTTTTCGACGGGTCGACCGTCTTTTCAAGAATTCCTTTAATTTCCCTATTGGCCAATTCAGCTTGGCCGTTGGTCTGAGGATGGTAAGTGGTGGATACCTTGTGGGTTACGCCATAGTGCTCCATCAACCGAGCAAAAGGGGAATTACAAAAATGTACCCCTTGATCACTAATTATGGCTTTCGGAGTGCCAAACCGGGACAAAATATGTTCTTTGAGAAATTTCAAAACCACTTTATGGTCATTGGTCCGAGACGGTATGGCCTCAACCCATTTGGAGACGTAATCGACCGCCACCAAGATGTATTCGAAATTATTGGATTTAGGGAAGGGTCCCATGAAATCAATTCCCCAACAATCGAAAACTTCTATGGTAAGAATGGGGTTTAGAGGCATGGAGTTCCTCTTGGTGATTTTTCCGAGGAGTTGGCACCGAGGACATGCCTTGCAATAGGCATGTGCATCCTTGAATATTGTGGGCCAGTACAAACCACTGTGGAGCACTTTGAAAGCGGTCTTTTGTGAAGAGAAATGTCCTCCACAAGCTTGGTCGTGGCAAAATGACAACACGCTCGGTATTTCATCGTTCGGCACACATCGTCTGACTATTTGATCGGCGCAATATTTGAAGACATACGGGTCATCATAAAAGAACGATCGCGCCATCAACATAAGTCTCTCCCGGTCTTGAGTAGACCATTCTTGAGGCAATTGGCCCATGACAAGGAAATTGACCACGTCCGCATACCACGGGAGAGTGGAGACTTTAAGCAATTGCTCATCCGAAAAACATTCTTGAATGGGTATGGGGTTTGTATGATTGTGATCAAATGTCAAACGTGACAAATGATCAGCGACAACGTTCTCCACCCCCTTTTTATCCTTGATGGAGAGGTCAAACTCTTGGAGAAGTAGGATCCAACGAATAAGGCGAGCTTTAGCATCCTTCTTGGAGAATAGATACTTCAGAGCTGCATGATCGGTGAAACAAGTGATCGGTGATCCTACCACATATGACCGGAACTTCTCGAGAGCAAACACTATTGCTAGCAACTCTTTCTCCATCGTGGAGTAGTTGATTTGGGCATCATCTAAGGTCCGGCTAGCGTAGTAAATGACGTGGGGCTTCTTGTCTCTACGTTGCCCCAACACGGCCCCTACCGCATAGTCACTAGCATCGCACATGAGCTCGAATGGAAGGTTCCAATCGGGGGCTTGCATGATGGGTGCGGTGGTAAGCGACTCCTTAAGATTATCGAATGCCTCTTGGCACTCGGGGGACCATTCAAAAGCGACATCTTTCGCAAGGAGTTGGCACATGGGCCGCGATATTACGCTAAAATCCTTAATAAACCGCCAGTAGAAACCCGCGTGTCCTAAGAATGACCGAATGTCCTTAAGGGTTTTTGGGGGTGGGAGGTTGGAGATGACATCAATCTTAGCCTTGTCAACTTGCATCCCTTCGCTCGAGACAATGTGGCCTAGGACGATGCCGTGTGTCACCATGAAGTGACACTTTTCCCAGTTAAGTACAAGATTCTTTTCAATGCACCTTTTTAAAACTTTCTCAAGGTTCTCGAGGCACTTGTCGAAAGAATCGCCAAAAACACTAAAATCGTCCATGAAGACTTCAAGGAACTTCTCCACCATGTCACTAAAAATGCTAAGCATGCACCGTTGAAAGGTCGCGGGTGCATTGCATAGCCCAAAAGGCATTCTCCTATAGGCAAACGTGCCATAGGGACATGTGAAGGTGGTCTTTTCTTGATCCTCGAGGGCTATCTCAATTTGATTGTATCCCGAATACCCGTCAAGGAAACAATAAAATTTGTGGCCGGCCACCCTTTCAAGGACTTGATCTAGTAAGGGTAACGGAAAATGGTCCTTTCGTGTGAGCGTATTCAACTTCCTATAGTCGATGCAAACTCTCCATCCCGTGGTCGTTCTCGTAGGTACTAGCTCGCCTTTCTCATTTTCCACGACCGTGATCCCCGACTTTTTGGGGACCAATTGGGTCGGGCTCACCCATTCGCTATCGGAAATGGGATATATGATCCCATTATCCAACAACTTGATGATTTCGGTCATCACCACCTCTTTCATTTTAGGATTGAGCCTCCTTTGCATTTGGCGAGAAGGCTTGGCTTCGTCCTCCAGATAAATCTTGTGGGTGCAAATCTTTGGAGAGATGCCCCGCAAGTCCGCTACACACCACCCTATAGCACTTTTGTGCTCTTTCAACACCGTCAGCAATTTCCCTTCTTGACAAGGGTCTAGTTGGGAAGAAATCACCAACGGAAAGCTCTCGTTTTCTCCCAAAAACACATACTTGAGCTCGTTTGGTAACACTTTGAGCTCGAGCTTTGGCGTAACGACATTAGAAGGAAGGGGAAAACTATCCCTCAGGGGTAGTCTCTCGAAATTGGAGGTCCACTTGGCCTCCTCGACGGTTCCCACAACACCTACCACTTCCTCACTCTCTTTGTCAAACTCATAAGAACATCCAACAATGGTAGTGTCACCAACTAAACATTTCTCAACATGGTCAATGCGAGTTATAATATCATTAAGCACATAAGTATGATCAAGAGGAGAAGTGATGCAAGAATCATTAATATCGGAATCGCTCGAAAAACTAAAAAAACCTTGCACTAACGAATCAATGAGAGAGATTTCATAAACGTCATCCACGTCCTCCTCATCGAGATCCGGTTGCTTAAAGAGGGAGAAGATATTCACATCCACGGTCATATTTCCAAATGTTAAGCGCATGAGACCATTCCGACAATTGATTAAGGCATTAACAGTAGCTAGGAACGGCCGCCCTAAAATGATTGGAATTTGCGATTGCTCATTAACCACAGGTTGCGTGTCAAGCACGATAAAGTCTACCGGATAGTAGAAGTTACCCACTTGAACAATAACATCCTCTATTATACCCCGTGGCATCTTGACCGAGCGGTCGGCCATCTGTAAAGTGACACGGGTCTCTTTAAGTTCGCCAAGGCCTAATTGGACGTACACCGAATAAGGGAGTAAATTGACACTCGCACCCAAATCAAGGAGTGCTCTGTCGATATGATGTTGATCAATCACACATGCTATCGTAGGACAACCTGGGTCCTTGTACTTTGGAGGCACTTCGTTAAGGATAACGGAGCTCGCATGTGCGGCCATATAAGCACTCTTCTTGACATTGAGTTTCCTTTTGACCGTGCAAAGGTCTTTAAGAAATTTTGCATAGGCCGGAACTTGTTTAATGGCCTCCAAAAGAGGGATATTGATTTCCACTTTGTTGAACAATTCCAGAAATTCATGATTTTTGTTATTTTTAGCTTTTTTCTTAAGCCTTTGGGGAAATGGGGGAGCGGGATTCAAAAACTCTTGGTCCATAAAATCGGGGGCCTTGGACAAGTCCCCCTCGAATGCTCCAACATTAGGGGGTAATGAGTCCCCCTCATCGAGTTCGGCCTCTCCGCTAACCGGGTCATAGCTAATATTTGGTTCTTGGGGAGGCTTTTGGACCTTGTTGTCCACAATTTTTCCACTTCGAAGAGTGGTGACTCCTTTTAGATGTTCGATATTTGAATTTGAGGCTCCATTAGTCCCGGCCTTGACCTTTCGGATTTTGAAATGGTTGCGCCGGAAGCTTTCCTTTGTCAATCACTTGTTGACTTTGGAGTAATTGAGCCAATTGAGCTTGCAACGCTTGCATGCTTTGAGCGTGCGATGATTGCATCGCTTGGATAGATTGCTCAAGTTGGCTCATTCTTTGGGACAAGCCACCATGATTAGGATCTTCGAAACTCTTCTTGTGAGGGGGCACATAAGGGGTTGAATGTTGATGTGCCCCTTGATTTTGAGTGAAATGTGGCCCTTGGGATTGAAGGTTTGGTGGACCACAGCTCGGAGGGGAATACGATGGTGGATGCGGTTGATGAGGATAGTATGGTTGTGGGGGAGCATTTGGTACCACCGTTGCCCCTTTGTTGTTGTGGTAATTGTGCCCTGGAGCACTCCACCTTCCGGGAGGATTGTAGGCATCATTTTGGGAAGGATTGAATCTAGGCCTAATGTTCATCCCAAGTGCACATGCTTGCTCCAAAGCTTGTGCTTGGAGGATAGGAAGGACGGGGCATTCATTGGTTGAGTGTTCCGAATCATAGCACAAGTAGCAATGCAAAGGATTGATCGGTGCTAGGATCGGGGGAGGATTGGTTCCAATGGTGCCCTTTTTAGATTCCAAAGCTTCTACTTTTCTAGTGAGTTCGGTAAGAGAACTCGCTTCATTGGACACTTGACAGAGGTTGTGATTCAACGGGGCTACAGTGACCGGTGGTGTGCGGTCATGAGGGTTAGATGTACCCCACCCACGCGAAGTTTCATAGACATATTCTAAATGGGCTTCGGCTTGCTCGGCTTCTAGAGTTAAGAAACTCCCGGAGCACATGGTTTCGATCAATTGTTTTGTATTGGGTTGTAACCCCCCATAACAAATGGAAATTTGACAGAATTTGTCAAAACCATGGTGCGGGCATTTCCTAAGGAGATCCTTGAATCTCAACCAACACTCAGCAAAGGTCTCATGCTCTCCCTGAGAGAAATTTTGAATTTGTTTGACCAAAGCTTGTGTTTTGTGCATGGGGAAAAACTCCTTATAGAATTGCTTTTGTAGTTTCGGCCATGAGCCTATGGAATTTGGGGGTAGGGTCACCAACCAATCTTTTGCCCTATCCTTGAGGGAAAATGTGAACAATTTGAGCCTTATGAGCTCGGGTGTGCATCTTTGTTGTTCAAATGTCCCACATATGTCCTCATACTTCCGAATATGCTTGTAGGGGTCCTCGTTCTCTCGCCCATGAAAGTTGGGTAAGAGATTGATCATTCCTGGTTTAAATCGAAACACCCCTGCATTGTACGGGAATGTTATGCAAGATGGGGAAGACACGGTCTCGGGTTGAAGGTAATCCCCGATCGTTCTCCCAAAGGTTTGATCCATTTGAGGAGGTGGAGGGGCGTAAGGATGTTGATAAGGAGGTGGTTGATGCGGCGGGTACCTAGGTGGAGGAGCGGGATTATGTTGATCCCATTGCTCCCGATGGAATCGATCCATGGGAGTTTCGCCCTCGGTGGCAAACGTGGCATGATCCGAAAATGCATCAACTACCGGCTCTCGGTGGCTGGTACTGTGCGAATTTTGAGTGAATGATGGTGAGGATGTGGTAGGGGGCCGCCAAAACGACCCACTACTACTACTAGAAGAACTGACATTAGAATTCACTGCAAAGGGGTTAGTCATACCTGCGTTGCTCGGATTTGACATTGTGCAAAGCTGTTGATTTTCACCTAAAGGCTACTCCTTCAAAGACACTCAACACGAAAGCAACGAAGGTTAAAAGTAAAAGCACTATAATTAGATACTAAGCGACCTAAGGTTGTTACCAACGCCAATCCCCGGCAACGGCGCCATTTTGATTACGTCAAAATCAAGTTCTTTTGTTAACCCTATAAAAACGTAGTATGGTGGAAATAGGGTGTCGAGTCCACAGGGATTGGAGTGCAACAATGCTTGGAGGATGCTTAAAAACCAATTATAATGCAAAGAGCAATTAACTAACTTACGGAAAGAAAACGAGTCTTTTCGACTATGAATTAGGTTCGATTGGTGTTAAATTAAACTACAATGAGCATTTAGAAAATGTAGAGAAACTTTAAACAATGCGGAGTTTAAGTAAAAATTCGGGGGTGTTTGTAAATGGAGAAATTGAGATTGGGGAGCATTCCCCCACCTTGGACCAAACAACCCGTGGCTTACACACTTGCAGCGCATTCCAGAGTAGGAAATCCCATTGAGTCATACCATCAAACATGTGGTAGTCAATCAACATGCTAGATGGATGTTCCAATGCAACACATGGGTGTAAGATTAGAGTTTGGGGATTCAAGCACTTCTAATGCTTGACATTAGAAGTGAAGTCTCACAAGCTCCAACCCTACTCCCATGAACTCTAGGTGTGCTACAAAGTGTGGAAGTCTTACAATAAAACACTCATGGGTCCAAAGGTGGGTTTATGATCCCCAATCTTCAGAGTTTAGCTACTCATGACCATAATAACAACCATGTTAAAGAGAGGGGAAAAGAAAGTATACCAATAAGAGCAAACCACCATAAAAACCATAGCAAATCCAATGAAATCTTTCATTAAAAGCTTCCAAAAAGTCAATACAACCACCCTCTTCTCTCTTTCTAACACTAAATGGAGGTAGATAGTGGGTAGATGATGAGTATTGAATAGAGAGATGAGGGGATTAGGGAGAGAGATGGTACCCTAAGAGAGACTTACTAAAAATAGTCTAAAGAAAACAACATAACCCTAAAAAAAGACATACACTAACTATATATAGTGTATACAAAGTGGCAAACATGTAATAAGCAAAGGAAGCCTTCAGCAGAGGCGCGGATCGATCCGCTCGAAACAGCCGGATCGATCCATTTAGACGCCTTTCTCGCAGAATGTCCCTACCAAACCGCGGATCGATCCGCTCATAAGGCCGGATCGATCTGCCTTTTCCGAGACTGATAGAGAACTCTTTTTAAACACGCGGATCGATCCCCTCGGAAGTCCGGATCGATCCGCCTCTACTGAAATCTTTTTCTTGCTTCAATAAACTCCAAGTGTGCCAAGAGAGTTGAGTTCCACTATATCCCAACATCCGAAACCTACAAAAAGAGACCTTAATCAGCTAAGAGAGAGTAACATCCAGAACAAAAGAAAGCGAAAAGAAAGCACAATTTCATCCTTTAAATCTCCGGGAAGAGTACTAATTTGTGTTCAATACGGATAAAATTATGAAGTTCAAGAAGCAGTATTGGACACGAATCACAAGGTGACTCCCTAATTCTCTGATCAAAACTTGTACTGACATATAGGTGCGAAAAGACTGTGTCAGACTTTTAACAGTGATGATTGAGATGACAACTATAGTGATGTTAACAGATGTGGACTGACTCGTGTACAGCCTGACTGAAACAGTGCGTGCAGACCGATAGGAATGGTGTATGCAAATGAGACAAGCATGCAGATGTAAGCCCTAATCTATATGATGCTCCTATTTCTAACAGATAGCAGTTAAACAAATAAGGTCCTAACCATATAGAGTGTGCCAACCCTACTTTCCAGTATGATCAGCAAGGGATAACAGGGGTTTCCAGGGTTTTATGAAGGCTTTTAGGAGAGACTGGGCATTTCTGGTTGATTTGGACAGAGTTTCTGGGAGAAACTGGTTAATTCGGTTATATCTGGGATATCTAGATAGAATTTCTGGGAAAAACTGTTATTTTGGGTATTTTTTGAGAAATTTAGACAGGGTTTCCGGAAGAAATTGGTATACTTGGGAATTTCTGAGTGTTTTGGGAATTTTTGGGAAATCTAAGCGGAGTTTCTGGGAGAAACTGGTATATTTGGGAATTTTCGGGAAATTTAGACAAAGTTTCTGAGAGAAACTGGGATACCTGGGAGTTTCTAAGTGTTTTGGGAATTTTTGAAAAATCTAAGCGGAGTTCTGAGAGAAACTGGCATATTTGGGAATTTCTGGGAAATTTAGACAGTTTTTGAGAGAAACTGGGATATCTGGATGAGTTGGGCAGAGTTGCTGGGAAAAACTAGGAAATCAGAGTTTCTGGGAGAAACAAGGTAAGCAGGGGTTTCAAGGTTTCTTGGATAAACAAGGATTTCTGGGAAATCTAGGCGGATTGGATAGAGTTTCTAGGAGAAGTTGGGAAATCAGAATTTCTTGGAGAAATTGGTACATCTAGGCATTTTTGGGAAGGTTGGATGGCGGTGATCATACTGTCTAGCAAGTTTTCATACTCCTATGTCTTAGGACCAACAAACAAGGTTTGTGGTGTATATCTTTGTGAACGTGGAGCAGACATCCTTGTCATGGTGCCTAGGCAGGTCAACTCAATGTGATCACATGTGAGTGATTGCCTTGGGAATCATAAGAAAGAGGTTCTGTTCTATGCCACATAAGCGTCTACACCGCGCAAGTAATCCTACCAGGGCATACAGCAGTTATATCATTTTGTCCTATCTGAAAAGATAAATCAACAGCCCTATGAAAGGTTCTACAGGAATCTATATGCAAAGGCTGGGTTTAGTCAAAGAGGGTTGGTTGACGAGAGTTCCAATATACGGTCAGTGAGACAGTACAGAAGTGTTTACTCTTTTTGATATACCTTGGAAGGTACAGTATCAACGGTGACTTGTGCCCTGGCACAACAAGACCTGAACAATGTCAGTGCCGCGTTTCAAACACAGTCGAAGGGGGAAAATGCAAAGTGCAATGCGGTGAACCAGACACAGTAAAAAGATGATTTTAAGGATGCTTCTTATGAGTCAAACCTCTGTATTATTTTGTTTTAAAATAAAAATTCCCCAGCAGAGTCGCCAGATTGTGGACATGCGGGATTCCACCACTTGTTGTTTTAAAACTTGTTTGAAAGGAAAGAAAGAAGGTCTGTTTAAAACAGATACAGAGTCGCCACTTGGTCTTTAAGGAACCAAGAAACCTAATTTTGACTCACCCAAATGGATAAAGGGCACCGGCCCTTCATAACCAAAGAACTTGGCTCAGGGTTTTGGTACGAGAGAGGAAGGAGCCTTTGTCGCGACTAAAACACCCTCAACTCGCCCCGTCTTTCGACGGGCCTCAATTAGCATCCAAATAATCATCTTATACTATGTATGGTTCGACAATTAATACTATGATAGTATATTACATCACATAAGAAAATTTGAAATGGAAGATCAAAAGATAAGATATCATTCATAAGATCTAAGCCAAATATTACACAATGCAAAGGTGAAAGACCACACAAACAAACCTAGGAAAAATCGTCTAATCACATATCAAGTAATTAAGTTTCCCTAATCTAAAGGGGACATGAATTGTTCTTGAAGCAAATAATCAAAGAAATCAAAATATACTTAGCAAGCTAGTATGATGCATGTTAATCTTTGAGGAAAGAAGATTTCTCAATCCCTGGGATGGATGAGAAAGGAAGACTAGATCAAGGGAAACATGAACGTATTGATCAAGTTCATTCCTTATAATCTTCTTAGATTAGGAGTCACAAAAGCCCCAAATCTTTGCATGGATGCAATGTATGTAACTAGAATGTGCTAAGGTTGTAGCGTGCTTTGTGTTCATGGATTCCTAGAATGACTTAGAAGTCTAAAATATGCATGAAGGAAATCATCATGGGATATGTACAAATATAGTATGAACTACTTCCTAAGACATGAGCTAATTTGGAGTGCATATAAGCATCAAATCAAAGGGTGGAAGTAAAAGTGTGCTTGCTGTGAATAGTGGACAGAACAGTAACATGATCTTGTGAAAATGGAAAAGAGGGGTTAGGAATGTTACCAGTGCATGATTTTTTTATAGCGATCTTCCTTATTGTGTGTATAACACAACCCAAAAAGCCAATCTTTAATAACTATTACATATTGAGAGAAATCATATGAACAATAGAGGTTACTCAGAAACAGAGTTCGTATTGTCGACTGAAATATTGAAAAATCTTAGAAAATGAAAACAAAGATCTAGAGGCCTATTTTATACAGAAAGTTCCCTAAGACATTAAAGTTCAAGGGAAAAATAAGTTAGAAAATGAAAACAAAGATCTAGAGGCCTTTTGGAAAAGTTTTCTGTAAAACAAGTTGAAAGTTAACCAAGCTGCTGTGACAGCAAAAATAGAATGTCTGTAAAGAATGTTTGGGTCAAAATGAAACCCTTCCAAGTATTTCCAAGTCAAGCCAAAAATTATGGGTGTTATCTAATGAGTTAGGAAGACTTTCCAAGTGGTCTTGAATCCATACATTGAGTATTGAGTTCTATAGAATTCTTTGAACTCGGATCACTCACTGTTTTGACTCACTGTTTTGAAGATTTTGGGAAAAACTATAGTTCTTCTTTCTTGAGATCAAAATGAGGTGGTTAAAGAGGGGTTTCGAAATAGAGGTTTTGAAAGTATATTTTCAACATCAAATAGAGATTACGACCTCTTGGAATATCAACATCAAACTCATCATCAAGAACCCCCAATATTATTGGAGAGATTCATTTTTATTTTGAATATAACTTCAAGGATACCTTGAAGGTATTGAAGTTATAATCATCACCTATTAAACATGTTTTTGAGGTCAAGAGCTACTATCCATAAGGATTCACTCACCTCAAACTTCATGTCATCATTTAGATGATAATGAACTGTAAGTAAAACAAAGAAAATAAAAAAGAAATGAGGTAAGAGGAGGTGAACATTGTATATAAGCAAGAAAATAAACAATCAATAGATGATATTCAATGGTGGAACCACAAGCATTCAACCTCTCATATATGTGTGTATGTGGGTGTAGATTGCTCTCTAACTCATTGGAAACTCAAAGAAGATGAAGGAAATGAATTGAAATCTTGTAATTACTAGTTTAGTTTTTAGAAAACTAAATAAAAACTCACATTTGGCTTGGATTTGAAGAAAAAAATCTTTATTTCTCTCTCTATTTCTTCCTAACTCTCTCTATCTCTCTCTAATGGCTTCCAAGCTTTTCTTCAAATGGAAGCAAATGGGTCTCCTTTATAAGCCAACTTGGGGAGGTATTTTGGATTTTAAAAAGTCTCTAATTGGTCCAAAATCCCGGAATAATCAAAACTATGTCGTTTTATTTGTTGAAAATTTGAATTAAAACCCAAAAATTAACCAAAAATTACAAAAAAAAAATGAAAAATCACTCAGAGTGTCGCCGCGGCACTTGGCCAGTGCCGCCGCGGCAGTCAACTCCCCCGTTGACCAAAAATTGCATTTTGGCCCCCGGAATTCGCGAAACGACCCTATGTCGTCCGAAATTCACAGAAAATTCATACGAAATCCAAATTGAGATTGTGATATACCGTTGGAAAGGTATTGAGGTCTACTTTCCATAACAAATAGTTTGGAGTTTGGTCACTTTGGAAAGTTTTGCGGTATTCGCGATAAAAGCCGAATTGATCGCATTTTTCACCTTCAGAAATTCATAACAAATTCGTTTTAGATCCAAAAATTATGTGCGATATACCGTTAGAAAGCTATTGACCTCTAGTATTTGATAAAAATATTTCAACATCGAAAATGAGACTTTGATTTTTGGTCAAACTTGCAGTCAAACATTGCACTTCCAGGAAATTCCGGGAAGTTCTGGGAGCCTCCAAAGACTGATGTTTCTGTCCAATTTTCTTTTAAAACATAATTTAAGACTTTTCACATGATCTAGGATGATCTCGGAAATTTTGGGCGAATTTGGATGATTTTGGTCAAACCTTGGTCAAACTTGGTCAAACCGGGGGTCTCTGGGAGCTTACGATTTCAAATATTTACCTTTTAAAATACATTTTTTTTTTGTTTGGAACAACATCGAATGATTTCTGAGATTCTGGGCCAATCCGGAGAGTTTTGAGCTTTTAGAGGCATTTTGGACATTTCTTTGATTTCTTGAGAGTTAGAGGCAATATCTAAAAATCCGATCTTTCTAATCATCGAGGTTTGACATGCTTGTGGCCTGTTAAATCTGTTAGCCGACAAAATGGGGTGTCTACACGCCCACGCGCTGCCACGCGTGCGTCTTCCTTCTTAAACTGCTCGCACCGTGCGAGCAGTGTACCGTATCATTTCTAATTTCGAAAAATATTTTTAAACTTTAAACATTCATAACTTTTGACCTGCAACTCCATTTTTTGCAAATTTTATACCGTTGGAATCGTTTCGACGAGAGCTACAAAACTAGTATAATTGTTGATATGTTTTGAGAAAAATTTTTTTTCATATTTTTACATACATGAATAATAAGTGAAATTTCACTTGATATACATAAAATATTACGTGAAATTTCACTCAATTCTAGAGCTTTTAAAAGTTACTACAAAAGCCCTAAGATCAATTTTTGCAAAGCTCATAAACTAGTTACCAAATGAATTAACATGAAATTGTGCTTTAAAAAATGAGAAGCACCAAAATGGGTGCCGAACTAAGCCTTAATGTTCATGTTCGAGTTAAGTGAAATTTCACTAAATATTCATGTAGGCATGGTGATTTGTTTTTTTTTTTTTTTTTTTAAATAATACATATTTTGTTAAAATAAGCAAATTTCATAATCAATTATAAAACACTATTTTTCAACCAAAGCAAATGTAGGAATTCTTGTTAAAATTCGTCTTTTTAAAAATTTATTGTTGATATGTTTTGAGAAAAAAGATTTTCATGTTTTTACATACATAAATAATAAGTGAAATTTCACTTGATATACATAAAATATTAAGTGAAATTTCACTTGATATACATAAAATATTAAGTGAAGTGAAATTTCACTCAATTCTAGAGCTTTTAAAAACTCTCCCCAAAAAAGCCCTAAGTTCCATTTTTGCAAAGCTAATAAACTAGTTACCAAATGAATTAACATGAAATTGTACTTTAAAAAAAGAGAATCACCAAAATAGGGCCAAACTAAGCCTTAATGAGGTAGCAATGGCTTTATTGCTATTCGTCTTTTTTTAATTTTTTTTTTCTCAAAACATATAAATTTGGCATACATAAATATTAAGTGAAAATTCACTGAACCCATACAAGTCTTTTTCCTGAAAAACTTGAAGTTAAACTTAACATTTGTGTACTCGTTCAGTGAGATTTCACTTAGTTTTCTTGTTTGGCAAGTGAAACTTCACTAACTAACTATCCCAAAAGTCACTAGAAGTAACTCTCTAGAGTTTAAAGTTCAATTTGATACTTAGTTTGTTAAAAAGTCCTTCAAATGTCGATTTAAGTGAAATTTTACTTAATTTTCATGAACGAGTTTAGTGAAATTTCACTTAATATTCAGGTAGGCCAAGTGAAATTTCACTCTCTTTTTTTCACATTACAATGCATATTTCGTTTTAAAAAAAAATCAAATTTCACAAATCAATTATAAAACATAGTTTTTCAACCCAAACAAATGCAAAATTCTTGTGAAATTTCACTAAAACTCTCATTAAGAACAAAGTGAACATTCAATTTTTTTTTTCCTCACAACATATCAACTTGGCATTCGTGAATATTACGTGAAAATTCAATAACCCATACACAAATATTATGTGAAAATATTATTAGGTTCGTCTGGAGCATGACATGTAAAATTAGAATTTTTTCCTTTTGTTCAAAAGGTATCGACAATGCTACTAGTTTTGTAGCTCTCGTCGACACGGTTCCAACGGTATAAAATTTGTAAGAAATAGAGTTGTAAATCAAAAGTTATGGAGGTTTAAAGTTTAAAAAAATATTTTCGAAATGGGTACCCACTCACACGGTGTGAGTGGCTGAAACAAAAAAAAAAAAGTCGCACGTGAGAGGGGGGGAGGGGGGGGGGGGAGGGGGTTGGTGACATGAGATCTTCTATGGTGCGTGCTCTTATACCGTGTGAGTACTGACTCAGATTCCTTTTGTCCTCTTTAAAAAATGGTTAAACTAATTGGAGTTTTAAACTTATGAGGTTTATTTGAGAGATTTTCCAACAATTATCTTAAAAAATAAAGGGAAATGAATCATTGCATTCAAAATGTAGAATTTATTTCTCCACTCATTTTATTTTTTTTCCTTTAATCCTCATGTTTTCCTTGTTAACAGAAGGAAAATATGTTTTTTTTTTTTTTTTTTTCTATTTCCCTCGTTAAATCCAAGAAACAAAGTCTTCAGCTATTACGCAGCCACTTGTATTGGCTTTGACTGTTGCACTTAAGCAGAAGCTCTAAGAATTCAATTTTGCTCTGAGCATCTCGCTTGACTGACGCTTTGAATGAGGTACCTCTAAACTCACTTCAGCCAAATCGTGCTTTGGGAGTGCTAGTGCTGCTTAAGATGGGTAATGCTATGTGCACATAAACTGTGCACATAAAGTGTGCATATAAATATCTAGACCATTCATTTTGATAGAATCCATCCCTGCACACATAAAACTCACTTAGATCTTTATGTGCACACTTTATATGCACATTTTATGTGCACGAATCATCACTCGCTTAAGATTTATCTAAACAAGTTAATATATGCATTTTGGGTCCCAGATACACGTTTAAGCCCAAAGTACATTTGAGAAATAAATCCAAACAGGCCGAAAGAAGGTAAAACTATCAGCCATAATTATGCCTGGCAATTTTCACCCATATCCATGAACCCGTCCAAATCTGCCCGCAAATAATGGGTGCGGGTTGACTGTTTTTCGAGCAGCGGGTCACACCGGGTCAATAATTTGAAATCTTTCTTTTCGACGGGTTCACACGGATCGGCACATCGGATTGAATAAATGTCTCGACTCTTCTATGGGTCGGCACAACCTTAGCTCTTATATGGTCTCTCTCTTTCACAATCACACACATATATGTATATATATATATGCATACATATCTCAACTTATATGCTCGTATGTATATACATATTAATTGATATGCTCAGGTAAGTCTGTGTCTGTATAACTGTATACATATATATATATATGCATATATGTTTAAATTATATGCTCTGGTGTGTGTACATATATATATATACATATATATGCTGTGGATATAGGTTTTGGCAAAATGTTGTTTGGCTCTGGTGTGTGTATATATACATATATATACACATAAATTGAAGTTCTCAGAGCATAATAACTCAAAATTTTCACTCTGTTATTTAATTCTATGTTGGCTCTGGTGTGTGTGTGTATATATATATATATTACAATATATGATTTTTTTCAAAATTCTATTTTTCTCTGTGCAGGGTTTTAGTTGACGAAGAATAAAAAAAACAAAGGAAAGTAATGGTTTTTTTTTTCAATTCGATCACTACTGATAGCATTTGCATATTTGTTTTTTCATGTTCCTGTGGGTTTAGTTGGCAAAGAAAGTAGAGAGAGAGAGATTCATATTCTGTGGGCGCAGTTGGCAAAGAAACTAGAGAGAGAAAAAAGTTTGGGTTATGGATCAAACCCGACCCAATTTTCACCCGCCCACTTTTAACCCGAGTTAAGCGGGTTGAATGTGGGCTGAACCCATTTATTACCCAACCCGTATCTCACCCACCCAAATCCGACCCAACCCGCCCATTTACCAGGCCTAGCCATAATTAAACAAGGTCAACTAACCATTTTCGCAAAGCAAACGGGTATGAACTTCACCAAAGGTTCAAATGAACATTGTCCCACGGTTTCAAATAACAGTCTCCTTAATACAGAGGGTAATACAGTAGAGCTATTCCACATTTGTTCTTTTCAGGAGTGAATAAGACAAAGCACACTTCAATTTTTACATGACAGAAGACCCAACACTCCCGGAAGCCCCTCACATTCCGAATAACCTCTTATTAACCCATGGCATACTTCTGGGTCCAGCTCCGAGCAGTGGTCTCGTACTTGGCCTTGTCGGTCTTGTACATGTGTGCAATCTCTGGCACCAAGGGATCATCAGGGTTTGGGTCCGTCAACAGGGAACAAATCGAGAGCAGCACCTGGAAAATCAAACAAGAACCCTTCCAACTTCCTCAAAAAAAAAACAGCAAAAGAACGTACAACAATCACTAGAATTTGTTATATGGGCGATATTATGTTTCCCAAATTTGGATCATAGTTACCATTCAAAAAACTTTCAATGAATTCAAGTGGCTCCACTATAATTAGAGAGAACCCCACTCCCAGTTCGCAATATTCTTGTAATAGTGGGTGAGCGAATAGGTACTTCACTGTGGGATTCACAACTTAACCGACCAAATCCAAGGCAAATGATACATTAAGTTGAATGACATTTATATGAAGAACAAAAGCCTTCATATGCCCAAATATCAATGTCATCCAACCACCAGGAGTTTTGAAACGGGCTACATTAGTGCCAGGATGCCAGCGTGCATAGGTTTTTTTTTTTTTTTTTTTAAATGTCTGGTGCTCAAACAAATATGTCAACACGGGCCAGGTAAAGCAGGTAGTTTCATATCTTTTGCAACTTGCAAGATGGAGGAGTTGTGGCCCAAAATGCAATCTGTCATGCCAAGGCAGCCCGCCGCAAGATAAAAAACCAACCTAGTTAATATTCTAGATATGGGAAAATAGACTAACCACCCCTGAGGTATCAAACAATTGAAAACAGTACACCTCTGGTTTCTGAAAATTACACTGACCATGTCAAAGTTTTTCAGTAACAGTGACAACAAAATTCCAAATTTACAAGTTTAACCCCACATTGGAATACTCGTGTTTTCCGTCAAGAGTCAATTGATAGCATGGTTCCAAGTATCGCTTGCGACCATAACTTGCCTGAGTCATCTCACTGTCTCAGTATCGTTAGTTACCGAGACGAGACTGTGACTTGTAGCATGAATATCGTCTCATCTTTATCATCGCGATGTTGGGAAAATTACGATACGGACAAGTAACATAATCTTAGACCTGGAAAGTGGGCGGGTTGGGTTGGGTTATAAATAGGTTCAGACCCATATTCAACCCGCAGACTTAGAAATGGGTGGGGGAAAATGGGTCGGGTTGTAACATAATCTTAGACCTGTCAAGTGGGTGGGTGGAAAATGGGTCGGGTTACCTGTTAATCCAAACCTGACTTCTCCTCCTCCTCCTCCTCCTCCTCCTCCTCTCTCTCTCTCTCTCTCTCTCTCTCTCTCTCTCTCTCTCTCTCTCTCTCTCTCTCTCTCTCTCAGCTAATTAAGAAAAAAAATTTGATGATCAAGCAGATTTCATATTTTTATTTTCTTTTAAAAAAATGATACCTTCTTCAACAAATTAAGCAAACCAAACAGAGAGTAGCTCCCATAAGAAAAACAACAGAGTAGCGATTGGCATTTAGATAGAACAATCAAATTACAAAATAATCAATAAGACCAATACAATGAACAATATTTTTCATTTTAGAGAGAGAAAGAGGGGGATGAGATAACAATTGCTTAAGACTTTTTATAGAGATAGTTAATGCTTTAGGAATATGCACGGGTAGGTTGAGACAGAGAGAGAGAGAGTTAATGCTTTGGGTGTAAATTTAGGTAGGTGGGGGAAGAGAGAGAGAGAGAGAGAGAGAGAGAGAGAGAGAGTTATTAATGAGCAATTTGTTGTTTCACTTTCTAGACTTCCAGAAAACCATTACCGACCTGAAAAAGGTAGCTTAATGTGTTTTCCGTTGGGCACCCGTATCCAACCCGTGAGCACACGTTCATGTAATGGATTTCAGTCTAGCTACCCGTCTTGACCCGCATTGTAAAAATTAGTCAACCCACACCCATTAATTGCGGGCGGGTTTGCGGGAATATTGCCACCCCTAACATATATATTTAGATTGTGCATATATAGTAACATGTACTTTTAGATTGTTGATAGAAGTTCATAAACATGTTGATATATAATCCTAATCATTGCATGTATTTAAGCATTTGAAAGTATTACGTGTGGTTGATGGTTAAGAGTTTTGTTGATGGACCAATTTTGTTGTTCTTATTGTTTTTTAGATTTTCATTTTCTTTTTCTTTTTGTAATTTTCTGAATCTTAATTCTACATATCGTTGCAGCTCATCTATACTGCGATGCGACACCATCACCAAGTCCCTCTCAGAGCCACCGGTAACGGTGTCCAATGCCACAAATTTGAACCATGCCTAATAGGAAAACTTCTTGTTTTGAAAGGTCAAAGTGAGGTCCCACTAACGGCAGGGAGAATCGGTTACTAACAACCAAAGCAATATAGAGGTCAGTGTAATTTCACAAACAAGAGAGGTATTTTCTGCATGGCAAGCAACCTTAAAGGTGATCAGTGTAATTTACCCTATAAGAAACTATCCAAGCTCTGCCATCTAGCAACTGCTACATACGTGACAACAAATATAAGGACATCCCAAACTCTCTGAAAAACTTTCCCCGGGCAAACAACACTAAGATCACTAGTCAATTATTCCATCAAAACTGGTCTTTGGCATATTATAGAATTCAAAACCAAGCTATATATTGGATGAAAAAAAAGTTGTACAGGGTAAGAAACAAGAACCTTGGAAATGGTCAGCGCAGGACTCCACTGCTCCTTCAAGATGTCGAGGCAAATACTGCCATTGCTGTTTATATTTGGGTGAAATACCTTGGTTCTGAATGCCACCTGAGATATCCAATAATCCAACCACAAGAAAATTGAATACTGATTCTTAATAAAAAAAATCAACAGGAAATTTCGAAAGAAAGGTAACACACAGGAACATTGATAGCTACGGTAAGACATAAAAGACCAGTGAACCTGATAAGCTCCTTTTCAAGCCATAACTAGAATTCCCAGGGCAAAAGAAATAAAACCTTAACTCGATGCAAAATATAAACCTTTTTGGCGTTTACTGAAAGCTTTTACTTGCATATATATATATATATATTTAATTGAATTAAGAGGGAGGCAACCTACTTATTCCTCATCAGCAAGATATTCTGGTCAAAGACTCACATCCTGATCCTGATGTTCTATTTCCTATCTGCTCTTTGCTCTCATCCCTCAAATAATACTAAAATTTCCATTGACCTTCAAAACTTTCCAGTCATTGTCCTCCCATACACAATCGGTAATAAGTTACTGAATTTTTCTTATTGACCAACTTAGATCACAATATTACATACCAGAAGCAAGCAGTTTGAAACTTGTTTCATAAGCTCACATTTTAGGCAAAAGCATCACTTGCACAAATGCTTTTATGGAATTCTAACAAGATTTCATAATACTACTAAGATGTGCAAGTTATAACTTATAACCATAGATATTAAAGGTGCAAGGCGCACTCAGGTGCACATGCCTCCAGGGGCTTAGGCGCCAGGCGTAGATAAAAGCGTGAGCCTAGTGAAGGAAGGCACAATTCAAGAAAACTCATAAATTAAATAGACCTAAGCATATACAAAGAATACAATAATTACATATAAATATAAATTGCTACAACATCAAAATAATGTGCATTTTGACCTATTAGCTCAATTGGCCAATTAGTAGGTTGTCTCTACGATGCTTCACAAAATAGACTACACAAAATAGACTACCTGAGAATAACATGGTAAAGACCTAATCAAGTACGAAACTATCACAAAATTTCAAATATAATTCCCAAGTAGATTATTTGTACAATTAGGCTTTTTTCCCTTTCTATTTCCCTTTCCTTTTCTAAATGTGGGAACCAATACGAGAGTTAGTGTTGGTCACAAAGAAGAATGTTCTTGTATTTTAAAAACGTGAACCTTGCGTTTTGGAAGTTTTAGCCTAATGGCTCTTAATATGGGTCCAAAGCTTACAAGAGGTGGGTCATACACTGGGTCTAAGGCTATAGACCTTAGTTCCACGCCTAATCAAGTAATTGAAGCGCGAGCTCTGCGCCTTGGGTTTTTTTTAAAAAAAAAAAAGGCGCAAGAAAATGAGCCTAGGCAGGGCATGTTTGAAGGGGCTTCGCTTACGGCAAGGCGAGGCACAATGGATGAGCCCACCTGCGCATGAGGCATGCCTTTAACAACAGAGGTTATAACAATGGAGGCTAGTAATCATAGCCTGAAATAAGCCCATAAATTTAAGAGGAATCTTCCACATCAAAATTACGTAATCATAGCATGGCGTAACAACCTAACTGACTCTATCAAGGACCAACAATTTTTTTTTTGACAAAATAGGATACTTTCGCAAAGAAGGAACACTTTCGCTATCTAAGTTCGATGAACAGTAAAGATGAAGAGATTGGTGATGAAGTGACCCATAGAATTAAAGTAGGCTGGCTTACGTGGAGGAATGCTTCTGGTGTATTATGTGACCGGAGAATACCAACAAAATTAAAAGGGAAATTCATAGGACAGCTATTAAGCCAGCTATGCTCTACGGAACAGAATGTTGGGTAACTAAGAAATAACACATTAGCAAAATGAGCGTAACTGAGATGTGGATGCTAAGATGGATGTGTGGCAAGATTAGGAAAGATAGAATTAGAAAAAATGAGTACATTCGCGAAACCGTAGGAGTGTCACAGATTGAGGATAAGTTGAGGAAAAATCGACTTAGATGGTTTGGCCATTTGCAACGAAAACCTGTAGATGCACCTATGCGAAAGAGTGATAGGATTGTAGTGCTTGGAATAGTTAGAAGGAGGGACAGACCTAGACTGACTTGTGAGTATATAGTGCAACAGGATATGAATATATATAATTTAAATGAACATATAGCTCTTGATCGTGTAAAATGGAGAAAAATGATTCATACAATTGACCCCAATTGATTGGGGCACAAAGTTCGGTTTGGTTTGGTTTGGATAAAATTGGATAACAAGAAAACTAATAAAAAGCAAAAAGTTTTGGGAATTCTCGTTAAAAGACATGACAAGGATATGACTGAAATTATAGTACATGGTGATAATACTTTGTTTCAAATGGTTGAAATAAATTGTCAAGTCATTTCTATGTATTGTCAAGACATACTATGAAATATGATGAGTATGAAATCCCCTTGTAAAAGATTCATTTCTCCAATTGATGAAGACCAACACTGTTTTATCATCGGTAGAGTCTCATTGATTTAGTTTATGATGTCGAAGCCTATAAAAAAACCCCCGCACATCAACATTGTAATTGGTGTAAGAAAAATAAATGGCCTCATGGATGTAGAGGGGAAGAAATTGGCTAGTGTTAAGTCACAACAAATCCAGAGAACACTATCAAAAGTAATCCAAGAAAAAAGAAAATAGAGATTTCCTTTGCCTTTATGAAAGATGACCAACACAAGAGTGAATCTCTCTCTCTCTCTCTCTCTCTCTCTCGTGTTTGTCTCCAAAAACTATGCATAATAATCTAGATTAAATTTAGAAAAAGTCGCAGTTGAGGGTGTCATTTATTTCTATGAGATATCGTTCAAGTTTCAAGTATATGGTAAATAAGATGGAGTAGAAACCTATCATTCTTATGGGCATTAATGGCAACATCATAAGGATTCAAAAGGAGATCCATTTATAAGAGATTAAATATATAGAATATGTTCAACGAAGATCAGCAAAAATTCATGGATACCAAGGAAATTTTTGTATTGAGTCTACACCGATGAGTAACCGCACTTGTGACGTATAGAGTCTCATACCAACTCCAATTGGCAATAGGAGCACCAACAATGAATCATGGTGAAGAAAAACTATTCAAAAACTTTACATCTAACTACCAATGTCCCACTAAAGCAACTAGTAGAACTTAAACTTCAATATAGTATGATACAAGAACATGCCAGAAAAACATTGGTTATTTACAAGATCCAACCCCTAATTATGTGCCAAGAAACGAGACTAATCTGTGTCAAAATTGTTGAAGCTTGACATACATTGTTAGTCGTTCACTAACAGCTTAAGCTTTTAGAGTAGTTGGTAACTTAACATAGTATCAGAGCCTTGTTTGTGGGAGGTCTTGGGTTCGACTCTCTATTCCCAATTAATCTGCATGTTTGCACTTTGTTGTTTCTCTCCTTATGATTGAGCTTGGTTTGTTTAGTTCGTTTTCTCTTCACTTGCAAGTCAGGGTTGCATGTGAGAGAGGTGTTGAAACTTGATATACATTGTTGGGACCATTTCCTAACAGCTTGAGCATTTAGAGTAGTTGAAAACTTAGCCGAAATATTTAAGAGAATCAATAGAGCACTCAAATGGTTGGCTACAGTATTTCAATAAACATGAATGAAAAGCCCCGAAAGCTAAAGAGAAAAAGCATTCCATGAAAATTTTTCCAAGAATGTAAAACTTCAAAGGATGTAATTTGTTCGTCTATCAACATTAACATTATTTAGAAGCTAGGAAACACAGACACTTTTAAGAAGGTAACATGTCGCATGTCGTGTCCTGTTCGCCACACGGACACGACACTTGTAGACACTTTTCATGTCGTGTTGACGTGCAACTTTTTTAGGGTTTGCAGTGTCACCATATCCATGTCATGTCTGTGCTTCATGTAATAGAAGGATTCAAATTTATTAGATACCTTTGGTGGTTTAAATGGATAATCCGGGGGGAAATGAATAGTGACCAAAAAAACTCCGCCTGCATAAGGACTATCTGGGGGACCCATTATTGTTGCTTGCCAATGAAACATATCTTCAGCAACAGGGCCTGTTACCATTAATAATACAAACAGGATATACATCACCGAAATCTATTTAAAAAACAAACAGAGAAGTAAAATAAAAATTACTCTAAACTAAATATTTATGGTGGATGAAACTTCTTAAGAAATCAAGCAACAATTTTAGTAAGAGGGAAAGTTCTTGTGTATTTATGCATGCATCAACCAGCATACATGAAAATAAAAAATACACGATCCCAAGGACTCGAAGCCATGTATGCAATTCTTCAGAAGTGTTGATGTCAAGAACAGAAGCTAACATTTAAATGCTAAATGGAGAAGCAATAAGTGCTTGACATAAAGAGACAAGTGTTTACACTGTAATGTTTAAGCATCACGTAATAAGCAATCCACAGTGACAATATAGGACTGACTAACAATCCTGAAGGGAAGCTACAAACTCCATTGACTTACAAAATGATGATTGGGGTAGAAGACAATATCTAAAGTAGATAACACTTGACTGAATAATTTATCGCTCATTTAGTATTCAATATACTGAAGAAATGTTAAAACCAAGCCAAATTTTGTTTTCTATCAAACAAGAGATAACCAAACTAGTCCAACAAGGTTTTGTTCAGTTGGATTGAGCTAACACCAAATCTACTTTCTTGAGTAGAGAAATTATAAAAAAATCCGAACACGAGCTGATGAAATAAAGAGAAATAACATGAACAGAATGACAAAAGCAGATAAGAAAAATGACGAGAATGTTGCTGTAGCTGCAAATTACCAGAAAGATGGGAACCTTAACTACATTCAGTCAGCTACACTTGTTTCCTCGGTATTCAAATAAAGGATTTTTCTCCTTGACGACACCCTTATTTCTAATAGCAAAATGATAACCTAAAGCAACCATTTACACGCACAAATAAACAAAAAGAAAAGAACACGAATATCTTTTGTAGCCTTTTCCCATATAAATACAACACACTTCTCGCCTCAACTACCAACTAAGACAAAAGTCCACAAAAAAAAAATGCACTCCAAAGGGTAAAAGTAATAATCAGAACGAATTAATCAAAACTAATCTTCTACAACATAAAAAGCACAAAAGGAAGGTTGAACTATAGATGGCATAGAACATCGAAGACAATCACACATCTTTTTTAATATCTTTTTCACTGTGTCAAAATCAACAGCACGTACAGTATAGCAGGGATTGTAAACTCCCAGTTACCGAGCATATTGCACCTTTTTGAGTTCCCTTCTTAGTCATTTTAACCAAATTGAATAAATTTAAAAATGAGAAAGAGATTCTAATCAGACCCTGTAATCTCTACTGCCATTAGTTCAAGAAAAGTAAAAATTAGATAAATACCATTGTCGAGCATGAGAAATTCCATTATGAGGTACATCAATAGTTTAGGGGGTTCATGATTGATAACCTATGAAGCACGAACACAGACACACCAACGCGGATACGACACGACACGACACGGACAGATTGACACGACAAAATCCTAAAAAATTGCACGTCAACACTCCAGGAAAAGTGTCCGTTAAGCGTCGTGTCCATGTGTCGGACACGATACGACACACGACACGTTATCTTCTTAGAAGTGTCGGTGCTTCCTAGCTGATAACAACCAACAGTTTCTGCAGAAATTAATCCATGCACAAGCAAAAACTAGTAGTTTACAAATTCGTTAATCAGAAACCCTAAAGAAATTGATATAAAGAAAGGAAGATAATCATGGACTATATTGCCTCCAAATTGGAGGGAGCTCTGGACTATATTCCCCTCCGACCGAAGAGAAATACGGACTATGTAACAAACAAGATAAACACGTCACGTTTAGCTAACTTGGTTTCATTACCCACTTGCTAAGTTATCTTAGTCAACATTCAATAAATGTTCGGAAAGCTCAATATCAAGTCCAAGATCTAGATGACATTTTTATTATTTTCATTGGTGATTTTATTGTATTGAAAAGGCACCAAAGGGGGTGCCCATGTACACAGGGAGTATACATCTTCAAGAACAGTATAAAAGCTGCCAACCAAAAAAGAGACATGAAGATCGAAAAAAATTAATGAATCCCCAGCAGCGAAAATGAATGAAACCCCATTAGAAAGGTGGTTTCCACAAATTAGTATTCCTCTGGTCTTATTCTTTCTTTCAATCAGTAGTGAGCGGATAAGGTAAGAACCACATTTACCTCAACAATAACATTAGATCATCAACCACATAAGGTAAGAACCGCATAAGGTAAGAATCACTGAAAAAAAAAACAAATCCGGCTGTGTAAAGGATTCCAACTGCAGCTCATCAACCACATGAAATCCACAAATAACCAACACATACATGCATGGATATAGTCCTCAAAACATGTAAACTAAGATAATTCATCCTAAATTCCATAATCAATTTCAAATAACAAAGAACACAAAAGACGGAGAAATCAAAACATAGATCGCCTAATTTAAGTTAGATATATAGCTATACACCCACAATACACTTTTTATGTACAATCACAACCATTTACCTCAACAATAACATTAGATCAAGCCTCAGAACCATAAAAAGCATATCAGACCACGATATACATATATATATATACACACATACATACCGGCGCTGCAAGACGTAGGAGGATCTTTCTGGAGATCCTTGAGCTCCTTCAAGATCCGTTTCGAAGCCATCAAACAAATTCAAACCCACCTCTGATACGATGATTACAAACAAAAATTCAGCGATTTTACAACAAGATGAAGAAGAAAATGGGTGACGATCTACTAGAAGATTGTGAAAACCGACTGACCTGATTGCGAATTTTGAAGAACAACAACTCACAGAGTCAGAAGAAGAGACTGCTTTGCTTTGTGTGCGTTGTTGTTTGGTTCTTAACGCTTGGGGCCCTTATAGAGCCTGTTTGTCTGTGCTTATGCTTATGCCATCTTAATCGTGATTGGTAGAACTGCTTAAAAGTAGAACTGCTTATTATGGTTTGGTTGTTTGGTTAATATGCTGTGAATTGATCAAATATAGAGATAATCTTGAAAAGCACCCCCCTACCTGCTTATTGTCAAACTGCTTTTTGGACTCAATCTGCTTATGTTTTTGTTGAAACAAACAGATCAATAAGCACTTTGGGCCATCAGAACTGCTTAAAATGATCAAATAAGCAATAATAAACAGGTCATACACGAGCACGTTTTCTTTTAAGGTTGAATTATACTAACCTCCCCTAATGTATTAGAGAAATACTGGAAATCCCTTTGAACGCCTCAAATATTATTTTTCTTCTTAAATTGACCCCTCAAATACCCCTCATACATAGTTGAGGGGGTCAATTTATTGAGTTTTTTAAATTCCCTCATACATAGTCGAGGGGGTCAATTTATTGAGTTTTTTAAATTTAGGGAGTACAATGAAAAAATAAAAAACATGAGAGGGTGTCTATATAAATTATCTCATTTAAAAACAATACTATTCCCCTATAGTTTGTAGATGTCTATCATAATTCAATTGAATTTTGGGCCAGTCAGCCATACCACCCTAAAACCAATACAACACTACATAAAGCCCAAGGCCCAAATATTTAACTCAATAACCCCTTCCCCAACCAAAATGACAAAACTGACCTAATTTTCTAATAAACCGAAAATATCCTCTCCTCCTACAACAGAGCTGACGACGACGATACAGTTCAAGCTTCGATTCAAAATTCCTGTCAAATACGATAATCAAAATTGACGATTCTTCGTGTGATTTGAGGACGAAACATTGATCAGACGCATAAATTCTCCAGAAAAACACTGTCACATTGTCAAATGGCAACGAAAAGTAAGTAGAAATTTGCATCCAACTTCTGTTAATGTTCATAGTTTTCAATTGAATCAAAGAATGCACACATATTTAATTTTAAAACCCTAAAAATTGACTTCGAAGCAAGACTCCATGAATATGAACTTCAAAAAAATGAAAATAAGGGTTTCTGACAGATAATACTAAAATTATCTGTTTCCCGAGGCACCTATGGTTTTTGTAGATAATACAGCCTCACTTTTCTTTGTATAAACTCAAAATAGAACATTTGATTTGTTGTATCTTGCTGATTTCATGTTAGGTTGTTTAACACATGTTGATAACCTAATCTACAAACACAACATATAATATTATCTGTTGTATACAACTTTTAAATAACATACCAAATCTTGTCGTTATATTTGTTCTAATTAGCAACTAAAGCTTGTTTACAAAACAGATAATATTATCCGTTGTGCATAACACATTATTTGTTGTGAATCACAAATTCTCTTATCCAACATATAATATTATCTGTTTGATAAACACAAATTCTCTTGAACAACGAAACAGATAATATTATCAAACAGATAATATTATCAAACAGATTATATTATCTGTTTATAACTTTTACACTACATGCCAAAACAAATTAGCAACTAAAGCTTGTTTCAAACAGTTATTATTATCTGTTTTGAAACAGATAATATTATCTGTTTTGTAAAACAGATAATATTATCTGTTTGAAAATAGTCTGAAGTACTTAACACTATTGTTGTGCATCACAAATTCTCTTGTCCAACAGATAATATTATTTATTTTGACTTACAGACCTTTACATATAACTTTACAGATAACAATGTCATTATATTGCTTTACATCTTGCACATTATAGATAACTTTATATATTCTTCAAAGTTTGTTTTTTTAGTAATTTGTTAACAAATTTTACCTGTTGAACAAAACAGATAACTTTATCTGTAAATTAAGCTTATCTTAATTGTATGATTTTAACAGGTGTTGCAAAAAAACCAAAAAATAAGAAGAACAGTAAACCAAAAGTAGACAGAAAGGCAGGGAAGAGCTATGCCAGACAATTTCGTTCTAGTTTGCAGCCTATACAAACCCTAATGGAAGGGTTAGAGATCCATAAAAGGCATCATAAGTACCTCCAGAAAACTCCATTTTGGCTACTGATAAATGCTTTTCTAACCAACACGGTAGAGAATTGCAGCTGCAGGAAATCAGACACAGAAGTAGCTGAACTAATTCGCACATACAATTCTGCAGACAAGGCATTTCAGATTGGAGGGAAAAATATAATGATAAAGGAGGAAGATATTGCTGTAATATTTGGGATAAAGTCAGGGAGAGAAGAAATGACACTTAAAGGGAAGAAAAAGCCGACATCGAGCTTCATGGATAGATGGTTTAATGATGGCACTCTATTATCTGCCCCAGTTATAAAACTGAAGATAAATACAGCAATAAAGGGACGAACAAAAGAAGACATGGAAGATTTCACGAGGCTACTTTGCCTATATTTGTTTGTGACCCTGTTTTTCTCAACAACTGGATATCAAATTGGTTGGGCATATCTCAAATATGTCGAAGACCTAGATGATATGTGCAAATATGCATGGTCAGAAGCAATTTGGGAACAACTAAGAACTTCAATTGCAGAGAACCATAAAGATCCAGACAAAGTTTCAGGCTGTGTGGCTGCATTGCTAGTAAGTTGAATGAAACAGATAATATTATCTGTGAGCTATATTTTATATGCAATGATTAATTTATAGGTTAACAAATAATGTTTATGCAGTATTGGTTGTGCGAGAAGACAACAATATTAAAACCAATGAAGAAACAAGAATGCACCAGATTTGAAAAGTGGGATCTATCAGAACTAAAGAAGATTCTTGGTGATAGAGGGATCGGAAATTTGGAAGCACATGAGGTATAATCAACGACGTTGAATCAAATATAAAAGAAATAGATAACATAAGGAAAAATTAACTGCATTACAAATTCTCTATTGTTTGACAGAGATTATTCAATTGTGCATCGCTAATAATATTATCTGTTGGGCAACATAACTCTTTTGTGAAACAGATAATATTATCTGTTTAACATTATAGATGAAAAAATCTGTTCTAATTAGAAACTAAGGCTTGTTTACAAAACAGATAATATTATCTGTTGGGCAACATAACTCTGTTGTGAAACAGATAATATTATCTGTTTTACATTATAGATGAAAAAAATCTATTCTAATTAGAAACTAAGGCTTGTTTACAAAACAGATAATATTATCTGTTGTAAATATACAATAACACTCTTATTCTGTCAACTATGCAGGTACGTGGTCAAGCACTTGGAATGACAACCAAGGAAAAGGAAATGCTCATCTATGAAGAAGACGAAGAAGACGAAAATAATGATGAAAACAATGATGAACAAGGAGAAGATGAAGATAGGGAAGAGGAACAAGAAGAAGAAGAAGATGAACAACAACAAGAATATGAGGAACAAGAAGAAAAAGAAGAAGATGAACAAGAACAAGAAGATGAAGAAGAAGAAGAACAAGAAGATGAGGATGATGAAGAAGGAAAAGCAAAAAAGGAAGCAAGTGAAGAAGAAGAAGAAGAACAACAACAACAAAAAGATGAGGATGATGAAGAACAAAAAGAACAAAATGAAGCAACTAAAGAAGAAGAACAAGAAGAAGAAGAACAAGAAGATGGTTAAGATGATTATAATAATGGTGATGATAATGACAATGATGATGATGGTGATTATCACAATGGAAATAAAAAAGAAATAATGGTTCAGGATGAAGAAGAACAAGAGTCACAAGGACATCAAGAAGATGATGACAAATGTCTATACAAGCAGTGGCTTGAACACTATAACAATGATGGTCAATATGACATAAACAAGGGAGAAGAAACAGAAAATGATACAAATAATGAGCAACAACTACAGTTAAGTGAATCTGCGCACCTTGAAGAGGACAAGAGCAAATAGCCGGAAGATGAACAATAGATAAACTTGACACCCTCACAAGAAAGAAGTAACTTTAAAATCTCATCAGCTGAATCCGTGGAGTTCGACATGGAAAATTTCAATAATTTGTGCAATGTAATGATAGATGACATTGAAATAGACAGCAGCCTGGAAGAGAAGAGGTTGAAGGACATAAATGCTGAGCATAAAGAGACAATTACAGAACTGATGAATGAAAGAGAGAAACTGGTAGAGAAGTTCATGGATCTTGACAAAGAAAACAGCAAGCAAACAATATCAATTCTTGAAAAGTCCATCAGAATACAATACATGGAGGACGAGATGACTGAAAAGGACAACGAAATTAAAGGAATGAAGAAACATATTCAGCACCTTGAGAGCATAATCAATAGGTACAATAAGTACTTCAGACTGTTTTCAAACAGATATTATTATCTGTTATGAGGTACAATAAGTACTTCACTGTTTTCAAACAGATAATATTATCTGTTGAGCAACAGATAATATTATCTGTTGAGAAACAGATAAGATTATCTGCTGCACATTAAATATAATTATATCTGTTCTAACTAGCAATTGAGGCACTTTTCATGTCCCCTAAACAGCTACTTGTCCTTGAACATTAATCTAGTAGATAAGAATAAAAATGAAGAATGTGTTCAGAAGGAGGCACTGAAAGGAACTGAAACAGACATCACAGAGACGGAATATGTGCAAGTTTTGGAGGAGCAAGTCCAGAAATACAAGAGAATCCAACAAGATCAGGCCAAAAAATATGATCAGCACATCAAGGCAAGAGATAAAAAACTTGAAGAACAGAGTCAACTGATTACTAGGCTTGTCTGTGAGAAACAGACTCTGATAAAACAGATACAGGACCTCAAGGATCAACAAACGCCAGAAAGGGCAAGCAAAGAAGAGATAAAGGAAGATGAACAAGTAAAAACAAGGTCAATGGTAAGGAATATCAGGAACAAACAAAGGAAAGAGAACAAGGACCCATTGTATGACTATGGTGATAAAAAAGGAAAGGACAAGCAACAAATAGATGAAGGAATAAAAAGGAAAAGGCAAACAGCCGGTGAAGAAGCAGATAAAGGACTTGAGGAGCTGATGATTGATATCGACGAATACAAGGAAAAAAAGCCAAGGAAAATTAAGAAAGCAAAATCGAAGAGAGGAAAAACAAATCCGATGTTGAAATACGTAAAGATAAAAGACAGAGAAAAGCTGAAACACATAATGGAATTCGAAAATAACGAGTAAGTACGATTGCAATTCAAGTACAAAATTAATTTCCATACATTCATTTCCATCTAAACTAACAACATACTTGTTGAATTTGTTAGCAATGAGGCAGTGATCTGGAGTAGATCAAAATCTTCTGAATACATCAGCCTTCAAGACGTGTTGGAACTGCAAGATGATGATCAAGTGACCAATAATGTAAAATACTACCTGTCCTATTCAAACCAAATTATGTAACAGATAATATTATCTGTTAGACAGATAATATTATCTGTCCATTATCTTGGCTATCAAATGGACAGATAATATTATATGTAATAATTTATTACTTCACGGATACAAATACTAAAATGCGAATAACGTCTGACTCTAGGTAATTGATGTGTATGCTGAAATTTTGATGCACGATCAAGAAAACCTAACACCATTGGATGCTACAAAGAAAGATAAACACTTCTTCTTCACTAGCATGGGCATGGTAAGCAACAAATGCCATTTTGAAAAGCAATGAACACATACATCTTATAAGCATAATATATCATTCAAGTGCATGCTATAACATTATCTGTTTATGTTATTATCTGTTTCTGTTGCTTCTTTGCAAAACAGACTCTGATCACAGAAAACGTACAAAAATTGAGGGAGTCAATGTTCGATAAATACATTGGACAAGATACTGCTGACTACAGATATCTGCACTTTCCAATCAATTCAAGTGGCAGATCATTATATTTAAATCCTTGGACTTTGTTAGACTATGATCAAGAAGAAGAAATATGGAGGTTTTACAACTCCAGAAAGCCAAGGACAGGCCAAGATCAGTATCTCAGGGATGCTATTACGATGGTATAAAATTTTCACATATATGAAACTCCACAACAAATACTTGACGTATTACTTTCAGACTTAACTCACCCAATCACCTGTTTTATGTACAGAAAGATCACTACATCAAGGTTCTAAAGCAAAAGCAAGAACAAATGGGTGTTAAAGTGACAATCAATGATGATGCTCCACTAATTGAAATGGAGAAAACACCTCAACAAATAGAAACAAGGTACGTATGAACTCATAACCTATTATATCACATTGAGTCAGCAACAGATAATATTATCTGTTATGAACAATAGAGAATATATTATAAACTAAACTCAACATATAATTTAACATTGACAAACGACTCTTGTTTGCAGTGTGGATTGTGGGATAATTGTTTGCTACCTCATGAAAACATTGAGCAAGGGAGTAACAATTAAAGAGAATTTCAAGAAAGAAGATGCAAGAATGATGAGGGCACACCTTATTGACAGATTTCTGAACGATGAGAAGAACTCATGGACCGAGAGGGCGGCCTTACAAAGGAGGGCAGCGAATCTGGTAGAAAGTATATAGATTACAGTATTGAATACCATTTTTTGTATAGACGTATAGAGATAGTCTGATGTGGGGATATGAACAGATAGGTGTTTACACATATATGTATACATTATAGCTCAGAATACCATTTTTGTATACATTATAGCACAGAAGAACTCATTGGTTGTTTTATTTTTAATGGGATTTATGCGACTGAAAAGAAGAAAGTTCATAGTTTATAAATGATATGAATATAAAGCTGGTTTTGGATTATGTTCTATGACTCTCCTGTGCATGAATACTAGTATGCAAGTTATTTAATATTTGAATTGCAAACAGATAATATTATCTATATTATCTGCAACAGATAATATTATCTATTGCAGAAACAGTTTCAAATCAAACATTGCAGAAACAGACAATATTATCTGTTGCAGATACAATTGCAAATCAAACATTGCAGAAACAAATAATGTTATCTGTTGTGTACAAGTTTTACAAAACAAACCATCACAAAGCCCATATTATCATACCAAAGATAACTAGTATGCAAGTTGTTTAATATTTGAATTGCAAACAGATAATTTTATCTGCAACAGATAATATTATCTGTTGCAGAAACAGTTTCAAATCAAACATTGCAGAAACAGATAATATTATCTGTTGTGTACAAGTTTTACAAAACAAACCATCACAAAGCCCATATTATCATAGTAAAGAATACTAGTATGCAAGTTATTTAATATTTGAATTGCAAATAGATAATATTATCATCTGTTGCAGAAACAGTTTCAAATCAAACATTGCAGAAACAGATAATATTATCTGTTGTGTACAAGTTTTACAAAACAAACCATTACAAAGCCCATATTATCATATCAAAGAATACTACATACAGATAGAACATATTAACCAAAAAAACAGTAGACACTTTATTCAGAATTCAAAGCCATGACACATTTAGACACATAAAATCCAAATCTGTAATTCAACAGATAACACGTATATATTGAATTACAAAGCTTCATTGCATGTCTTTCTGTTGTGTTTGGCATATTTGCCACACCTACCACACCTCACACTCCTAAAACTCTCAACCCTCGAAGGAATTCTCTTTTTTCTTGGCCTTCCGGGTTGCTTTCTTGACAAGGGAGGGCGAACAACCATATCTTTAACGCTGGCATTGGGTTTGGTGACCGTTGGAACACCAAAAATAGACTTGCTATATGCCTCAGAGAAACTGCTCACATGGTACCAGCTATCCACAAACGTATTCAAGTCATTCCCGCTACTTTGAATAACAACACAAGCATGACTACACGGAAACCCATTTAATTGCCACTGGAAGCAAGAGCATGTCAAACTACGGATATCAACCAACACAGATGGCATACACTGAACCTCAAACACATCATCAGAACACTTAATCACTTTCCACGTCTGACCTTCATTTAAAGATGTATGCAATCTCTTCTCTATTTCAGGGCAGATAACAAAACTCCATTTCTTGCACAAATCTCTCCGATAGGACATTTGCTTCATAATTTGAACCCTAATCTTATCAACCATCTCAGTTATAGGCATGTGACGAGCTACTGCAATTTGAGAGTTAAAAGACTCAGCAGCATTAGAAGACATCGCACCATAACGCTTTCCTTTGAAGTAAGCATGACACCACTTATCAAGAGGAAGATCATGCAAAAAGTTATCAATTTTTTTGCCACCCTCACGTCTCAACTGATCAATGTGAGGACAAAAAGCTGCTTCAGTCGGAGCATAAGCACACGTACGGAACAATGCCACAATCCTCTCCCTAAAATCCTTGTCCACCCCACTATATTTCTCCCGCAAATTTTTCTCCAAGTGAATCATACAAAAAGCATGTGGAGATGATGTGAAAATTCTAGAAACAGCATGAACAAGACCAGGATTGCGATCTGAGACAAAGGTCACAATACGATCATTCGACAAAACTTCACGCAATTGGCCACAAAACCACATCCAATTGTCAAGATTCTCGGAATCAACAACACCAAATGCAACAGAAAACAAACCTGTATCAGCATTAAATAGCTACTTAATACAAAAACACAAATATAACAAACATATACCACAATCCAGAACTTAAAAACCAGTAGACACAAACAGATAATATTATCTGTTATGTCTAACAGATAATATTATCTGTTATGTACTCACCTTGGTTACCATCCTTTCCAGTTGCAGCCAACAACTTACCCTTGTATCTACCCTTTAAAAATGTACCATCCAAGAATAATAAGGGACGATAAAAATTGAATCCATATATGCACCCGTAAAAAGAAACAAACAATCTCTTAAAATGCCCACTACCATGATCATATTCAAACTCAATACGGCTGCCCGGGTTATTCTTCAACGCCTCATCGGTATACCATCGAAGAAGATCAAAAGACAACAAATCATCTCCATAAAGTTCTCTCCTAGCCTTTTCAACACCCAACCACGCATGGTGGTAGCTAATATCAAGTCCATATTTATCCTTAAAATCCCGAACAACTTCAAATGGACAGGTCAAAGGCTTTGACCGAACATCATCTACAACAACGCTACCAACTAAATCAGAGCTCATCCTTGGATTTCGTAAAGTCCGAACAGAAGCCCCACAAGTGTGCTCTTTATTGAACTTCTTTATATAAAGGAAACCATTCGAAGGCACAACCGATGCATGTATCTGCCACAAACAGCCCCAGAATCCTTAAATTTACATTCAGCCGTAATCCTTCCCTTCTCATTCTTCGTGTACTTGAATTGAAAACCAAGTTCAATAGCATATTTACAAAGCACTGTACGAAATTCAACACTACCGCCTTCAAAACACTGTCCAACACCAACTACTCCATTAGCCCAAGAAGCAGATAATAAGACTTTTTCCTTGTGAGATACATACGAAGTTAGTAAGTCTCTTTCACTACTACATTGGCCACTAGTCAACATACCCGTGCTATATGCTTCATGAACACCACTAGACCGATCCTCAACAAAACTAACACAACCACTCTTCTCAATAACAACAATATCACCACGACCACCACAAACACCATTAACCAATAAAATCATGTTTTGGAAATCATCTTCATTCTCTAAAATACAGTTTGAATGCCCACTAATACAATACTCAAATGAAACACTGTCAGGTGTCAAGTTACTCCATCTACGACAAACAAAATCCACCAAATTGTGGTAACAAAACTCGTTTGAAACCTTCACAACAGCTGTATAACCAACATGCTTCACCAACAATAGAACTGAATTGTCCATTACAATCTACCAAAAAAAAGAAACAGATTCAGAATTAGGGAATTATATCAAAACTGTTTCAAACAGATAATATTATCTGTTTTAATACTATCTGTTTCAGTTTGTCTAAAACACATATGCATTACATAATATTTATAACCAAAGAGATAATAAGGATCTGTTTCAGAAGACATTCAAATAAAATAAATCCGAAGATTGATCAAAATAGAGATTGACTAAAACATGTAATATTATCTACAAAGTAAACTCTGTATTACAATGTCTATATATTACACATTCATTGAAACAGACATTCAAAAACAACAATGCAAAATCCAAAACCCTAAAAATACAAAACAAGCTGAAATCATACCTGTATTACAATGAAATTGATGAAGAAAATAGAGATCAGAAGACGAATTGTGTAACACGAATATCTGAAAATTGAAAAAATAGATCTGGAGAGTTCCGTTTTACTGCAGACTCGAAGCACAGAGAGAGAGAGAGAGAGAGAGAGAGAGAGAGATCTGATCAGAGGCGAAAGAGAAAGAGGCAGAAACTTGATCGTAACTAAAAAAATGGGCAATTCTGTCCAAAAAAAAGGGGAAAAGGGTTTAGTTCAAAACAGAAAAACGCGCGAGGGGCTCTATATTGTACAGTAATAGACCGTGGTTTTTGTCTCATATGAAAATAAATTTAGGGATTTATTAACAAATTTCCCTTGAATTTTTTACCCGAAGCTTTAAATTGGGGCAAATATGTCCCTGACCCGTCACTGTTTCAACTGATTTTCCAAACTCATCACTTTCTTAGAACTCACTACTTCAACTAGCGACTTCACACCCAAAAATTCCAACTTGAACTTGCTATTTCAAATAACGACTACAGTAAGTACAGAAGTCGCTACTTCAAATAGTGACTTTAGTCCGGCAGAAGTCGTTACTTGAACTAGCGATTTCCTCAGCAGCTAAAATTTCCAGCAGTCCATTTTAGCAGCAGCCCCCTGCAATACTCCAAGCATAATACTCCAAAAATATCAACATAATCCACTAAGGGGTGTATTTGTAAAAAGCAAGAGATATAGAGAGTGGGAGAGATATAGAGAGATAGTGTGAGAGAGAGATAGAGATAGTGGGAGAGAGAGAGAGAGAGATAGGTGGGAGACAGAGATAGAGAGAGTGGGAGAAATAGAGAGATAGGTGGGAAAGAGATAGAGAGAGTGGGAGAGAGATAGAGATAGAGAGAGTGTGTGAGGGGGAGAGAGATAGTGGGAGAGATATAAATGTACACAATAAAAAAATTATATATTTACAAATGTGTAATTATTTGTTTATAATACATCAAAAAATAAAATGCTATTGTGGATCCTATAGACTATCTTTGTTTATAATGTGTCCCACACCACGGAACCTTCTTTGTTCTCTTAGGCCTACCCTCTTCCTGTGGTGGATCCTCCACTAGTGGAACCTCTTCATGTGGTTGGATAACCTATGATACCCCTCTCCGGTCACTACGACCTCTACCCCTAGTATAGACATGACGTACCAGAGGCCGTCACTGAGACTCAGCCTGTATCAAACCCTCATCACGTGTCTCTGCCATGGGGTATCGTGTCCAGTCGTCTCTCTCGCCTCCACTTGTATCTCCTCTGCCTCTACCTGCGTCAAACTCTCCACCATCGCCTCGAACTGTGAAGTTGGAGGTAGTGATATAGGATCACGTGGTGGCGGGATTGACGATGACGATGGTGCATCATTATATGTGTACTGTGGGATGGAGAAGTCACGGATCGGAGATATACGGAACTCAGAGCCCCTTGAGTGAAAGGCCTATAAAAGTCGGCTATATCATCATATGTATACACAGTAGGATCCTGATAATGTGGTGTATGTGGCTCAGACTCAGAGTGTGTAGATAGGTCTGTCTACTCCTGAACTGAGGCTGAGAATGAGGATGTGTCTGAGGCTGAGACTGAGGCTGGGGCTCTGGCTGTGGCTGAGGCTGAGGCTGAGGCTCTGAGACACGGGGCACGAATACTGTTGAAGATGGAACAACCCCGTCTAAACGTCGGTCCTCATGAATATCCTGTAATGAATGCTCACTAATAGTACGAATCTCCTCTAATGCCGCCATCACCTCTGGAGGGACGGAATGAGGTCCGCCTCCTGCTAATCTAGCCAACACCGATCGTGCAGCCTTATACACACGAGTCATACCATCCTCCTGAAAAAAAAATAGAAAGTTTAATTAAGTGAAGTTATTTTTATGGCATGTGCAAGATGGAAATTTTATATGTTGAACGATAAGGAAAACATCTCACCAGAATGCCGTGAATTATACCGATTGGCTGGGACAAATTGCCTCATATCGAACTGTCTCATCACTCTGTCGGGATGATGCCATTCAACCATGGCGTACATGATCAACAGACATCTAGCCATCAATGTGCCCAGCCCAGCCCAACAGTACTGAGGTAACGAAGCAACTAGCTTAGCACTGTACGACTGCCAAATCATCTATGAAAACAATATATGAAAAATTAGCAATTTCAACAATAATGCAAATCACAGTTTAACTCTATCATTAGTTACCTGTTCGGGCCTCATCTGGTCCCGAAAGTGACGCTAGACATGAGTAGGCACATCTCGAACTGAGAATCGGGTCATCCACCTAAAGTAATGACAAAATTGTTATCACTTAAATGAATGTACGAGTAATGAATAAAAAATAATGTATAAAATAATGTAAGTATACCTACAACCTAATGGACCATCCTCTGGTACAACTGCTGGTAAGGGGTTGGTTGGATATGAGTTAATCTCTCCCATGCCCAAAGCTGCAATTGATAATAATTGAGTTAAGTTATTTATGATAGACTGAACAATCGTAAAATATGCGTAATTCACAGAATTGACATAACATATAACCTGTAAAATTATAAGCAGGCCGAATATCTCTACTACGGTACGATAAGAGGCAACACACAACTCACGGTACAGATATGCCAATGCTGTACTACCTTAGCAATAGTCAGCATCAAAGTGTCGCAGATGTGGTACATATATGAGGTTAACCTTGTTTCCAACTTGTCTGGGAGCAACGACCCTCTTATCAACATCATACAATAACATCGAGCCATCCGCTGAATAGTGGCATTGTCGGCATGCTGGGCGATCCGGGGTATGAAATGGTCCCGTATCGTAGTCAGTCGCAGTGTTGATCCAGAGATAGTGGCTAGGGGTGGCGTGAAACCAAGTAACTCCTGACATAGCTCCTGCCATTGCTCCTTGGAGAGTGACGCATCAATACCAGTAACTGCACGCCCATCGACCGGTAATCCTAATGGAATGCCAACGTCTTGCAGCGTGATCGTGGTCTCGCCGACAGGTAGATGAAACATGTGTGTCTCAACACGCTACCTCTCTACTAGGGCAGTGATCAAACCCCAATCATACTGTATAAAGCCCAGTCTATATGTACCGTAGAACCCGATCTGTCTGATGTAATCTGGTATGCGCTGATCTGGATCAGGACCTCACTGTAAAACAGCCTCAGAGCGCCAGAAGTAAAGCTCACTCAAGGTCTCACCATCCCAGATGGCCGATGACCGATGTACATCCTGTGATGACAGTACTGAGGGATCCTCAGGGCCAAGGTGGACATCCATGGTAAGTGGGCTGTTCAAACATAATGGTTAGTCAAAATAATGATGAGTAAATTTAATGAAATGACAACATGATATTAAACAATGGTTCATTTAAATATGTTAAACTACATGGTGAAAAAAAAAAGTTAAAGCAGAGACTTGTCGCATCAACTATTGGGCATCAGATCTAGTGAATTGTCGCATCAACTGTTGGGTTTTTAGAAGCACAGACTTGTCGCGTCAACTACTAGGCGTCAGATCCAGTGACTGGTCACGTGAACTGTTGTGCATCAGACCAATGACTTGTCGCATCAACTACTGTGCGTCAAACCCAGTGACTTGTCGCATCAACTGCTGGGCATTATGGCATGTGATATCCCAGGCATTCCATGGTCTACATATACTATGGTTTTAAGATTTAATGTGATATCCCAAGCATTCTTTCTTTTCCTTCTTCTTCTTCACTGCATCATTTTTTAGTATGGCAAACAAGTATACACCTATGTACTACCCACATTTTTTTGGAAAAAAGATATTGAGCATTGAAGAGATGGGTGTTCTACTAGAAGCACTCATGGATTTTGCTACTGCAGAATGGAAAATGAAGATGGTTCATTTAAATATGTTGCTTTCGACGCTTTGCAGACCGTCTTTGCTGAGACAATCCTTGGGTGTAATCTTTCAGCTGATGCCATTGCAGCTCGGTTTGGAGCTGGCAGAAGGAACATGAACTCCTTCAGGAGTTGTTAACGATGAGAGGTGTTTGTTTTATTGAACAAAGTTGGCTAGAAGTTCCTGACCAGACTTGGTATGAATGGTGTGCTAAGGTTAGAACCAAAACCTTTCATCACTTCCAATTCAATTGTTTGATCATATGTATCTTATGAAAATTGTTTTCATGAATTATACGTGTAGAAAAGCTATGACAATATTGCAACATCGTTGAGGTACTCTGCACATTACCACTATCATAGATGTTGTTATATCTATAAACCGCTACCGGTCACTGCCTCGACAAATCAAAGTGGTGTGGGCCCATCAAATGTTGCCAAGTCATCTGGAAATGAAGCGAGGAAAAACACTGAGGAAATTCTACGGAGGTTGAAGCGTTGAACGCACAATTATTGTTTACTAGGATGTTTGTATTAGTTATCTAAGGACTTTGTTTACTAAGGAGTTTGTTTACTAAGTTTGTACTAGTTAACTACAAAGTTTGTAGTGGTTATATAAGGAGTTTGTACTAAATAAAGTTTTCATTTCCAATTGCACATTACATAGCCACAACAAGCAAGTATATATTAATTGGCCATTCCAAAACAATGTCTGTGTGCCCAATCATGACCATATCCACAATCATCTGAATCGAACTGCACATGAATTGGCCATTCTGAAACAATGTCTTGCATCGAACTCCTGTATTTAGTCTGACTGTTTTGCAATGGATTTGAGCAATCCACATGTTGTGTAGACATGGAAGGCAATAACCCCTATACAAACGGGTTTGAGCTTTCGCCTTCTTGTGTCAACAAAGAAGTGTACGGCCCAATCCAGTCATCTAATGTTTGATGGGCCTTGGGAAGATTCTCTGTCTCGACATATAGATCCATAGAGTTTATAGTTGTATTGGTAAATACTGTTTCTAGTATTACTTGTAGACTTTCGTCATCATTTACTTCAAACGGTATAAACTTGGAAACTTGATATCCAAGAACGGACGGAAACCTACAAGTGAACTTCAAACGAACATTTTCTGATGAACCCCCATTTTCTTGCAGACGTTTCTAACAAGTTCAGTGTATTGAGCGTCCGTTCTCAGGCAAATGAAACTTCGACAGATACTATTGTAGTATAGACTATCCGCTCCAATGCACATGTTCTCCCCCCCCCCCCCCCCCCCCCCCCCCCCCCAATACATCATTATAGTCACAACACTAGCCATTTTAATACCTTCACATTTACAAATTCAAGTGTAAGTAATCAATGGTAAAGCTAATATGCTCATTTCTTCTCATGCTCCCCAATTTTACAAGATTTACATGCTTAAAATTTAAATTTGTCACAAGTTTAAATAGTAATTTGAAATTGTTTCTGTAATTAAATACAAGGACCAATGTACCTTCCCATTTCTAAAATCGAAAACACTTCCTCCGTAATTTGTACTCAAAGAATCGACTTTTGAAATCAATCTAAAGTCCTTAGAAGCAGGAACCTTCTAAAGTGATTACGCGCCCACCTCAGACTCACGATTCCACGTTTTTTACTAAGAAGCTTGTCGGAAAGTGTTAGAACCTTGCTCCCACCCCGCTCCAGTCTCAAAATTGTTTATAAATTGATTCAAGTTCTTATTTTGCTCAAACAATTTATCGAATAAATATTTCTATGTCGGAACATATGGTTTAAGACTTCAAAAAACAAAATCTAGGAATAATGAATTTGTGATTTGAACTGAAAGAGCATTTGTGCACATAAAACTGGCAATTTTGAAGTGTTTCCAAAAATGTCGAAAACAAAAACATTAGTCTAACTTCCGATTTATAAATCAAGATTTAAAAAAAAAATGCTTCAATAATTTGAAGTCCGATAATCGATTTTCAAAGCGTTTGTACATATAGAACTAGCATGTTTCCAATAATTTCAAAAAAACAAAAAAAAAAAAAAACAAAGACATATTAGTTTAACTTCTGATTTCTGAATCAATTAAAAAAATTGAAGTCCTATAATTGATTTACAAAACAAATAGTGATTTCAACTAAAAGTGTTTTTGTACATATAGAACTAGATGTTAAAGCTATATATATGTATGTATGTATTTATTGTTGGGGGTCCATTCTCTAACAACTTAAGTGTATGTTGAAGCTATATATATGTGTATATATATGTATGTGTGTGTATATTGTGTATCTGTGTGTGTATTGTGTATCTGTGCATACATTGTGTATTTGTGTGTATTGTGTATCTGTGTGTATGTACATTGTGTATATGTGTTTGTGTACATTGTGTATCTGTGTGTGTATTGTGTATCTGTGTATGTATGTGTCTGTGTTTGTATATATACATTATATGTGTGTGTGTGTAACAGAGAGAGAGGCACCTGAGACATCACAGAGAGAGAGAGAGAGGGGTTTGTGAGAGAGAGAGATTGCAGAGAGATAGAGAGAGATCTGTGTGAGAGACAGAGAGATCGCAGAGAGAGAGACACCTGTGAGAGAGGAGAGAGATCGCAGAGAGAGAGAGAGAGAGAGAGAGAGAGAGAGTGAGAGAGATAGACAGAGAGATAGAGAGAGAGAGAGCAAATATGGTATAGTGAAGGAAGAAGAAGGAGTAGATACGGGTTAAACTGAAATCGCTACTTCAAGTAGCGATTTATACTTTAGAAATCGCAGTTTGAAGTAGCGACTTCTGTATTTACTAAAGTCGTTATTTGAAGTAGTGATTTCGAGTTGGAATGTTTGGGTCTGAAGTCACTACTTGAAGTAGCGAGTTCTAAGAAAGTGATGGGTTTGGGAAATAAGTTGAACCAGTGATGGGTCAAGGATATATTTGCCCCAATTTGAAGCTTCGAGTAAAAAATTCTAATTCGATTTCATTAGTCAATTGTTCATTGACCATACTGACTAAAATTTTGTGTTGAGCTTTTGGAATGACTATTTACCCTTATCACAAAACATTAAAAAAAATATCCATAAACAAATTTTCTCATCTCTCGATATAAAAATAAAAAAAGAGAAGGAGGCAAATGCACCACCACAATCTTCATCCTTTCATAAACTATGTTCTGACACCTAAAATCCAAGAGTTCATGTAAACCTTTGGCTGCGCCTAAAATTGATACGAACCCCGCCAACAATGTGACAAAACCCGTAACACGATTAATGTCTCGGACCGTTCTACTGTCAGATTCAAAGGGAAACCGCGACCCAACACCTATAACAGATGCGAACCTTGGTATAAAGGATGAAGACGCCACAATCAAGGATGGAAAACTCGATTGATAAGTCCAGGTATGAATGCCACAGAGTAAATCTGATAAGTTCGAATAGTTCTTCAAAGAACCAAAGAGAAAACTCTCACAATATTATTAATGATCAAAAACTGAATATTACAAACCCTAAACTGTTTGAATAGCCGAGGCTTACGGGTTCCTATAAGCCTACGAAATATTATGGCCCAATATAATTCACCCCAAAACTAAAATAAAAAAAACTAACAATTATGAAAAGTTCCTAAGTTGGCATGCAAGCCTATAATTTATTCTAGAGCTTGAATCATGGACACCCAGCCTTGTGGATCACTAGTATCCTCCTTTGGGCCACAAAGATTAGTCTCAACCCAAATTTGTTGAACCAGCCCATTGAGATTGTCCTTGAACCGTTTTGCTCGCGCCCTTGTAACTGGACCAATTGGCACGTGGTTCGGGTCCGCATTCCACCTTGTGCAAGCCGCCATGTTCTCATCAAAAATGTTTGCAGAGACCTTAAGTATTGGAGTTAACATCAAGATTGCTAGTCATGGTGGCGGGACTGTGTGAAGGATGAAATAGAGGAGGTGGAAGTGACAATCTATTCAAATTGGGGAGTGTTATTTGAAGTTCTTTCATCTTTCAGTCCTTTGGTTTATCATTCTCATAATCCTTGCTTTAGGATTTTGATACTTGATAGAGATCATGACAGTGGCAAGGTGATGGTGGGTGATGGATTTTGACACAAAATTGGTGCACTTAATATACCAAATTGTCTTTTCCATCTATGTGGTTGTTTTGCATTAAATGGGGGTATCCATCTCCCTGGATAGTGAAAAATGTACTATTATCGATGACCTGGTTATTAATCATGCCCGAGTAGTTGAGCTCTGATGCGTCACAGGTGGCTTTGGTCTATTATGAGCAGTTTGACAAAAAGGGGAGGGGGGGGGGGGGGGGGGGGGGGGGGTTACTTCTGACAACTTTTGCTACGGGTGCCGAAGTCACTATTATAAGATACTTTTGGAATGCCACTAGTTAGCCTGATTGTAATATCCCGTGATTTATGTTCTTAATTGTGCATTTTATAGGTTGTATGAAAATTGAGACTAATTTGAAACTTTTTTGAAAATAAGCCATATGGGTATTTTGGTCATTTGTATCTGTGATGTCAGACTTGACCAAAAATTCAAAAATGAGATTTTTGGATTGAAAGGAGTGTGTGCTCAAATGATTCACTATCTGTATTTTAAATTTTGTCATAACTGGTACGGTTAGTGAAATATAGCGGCTTTTGAGAGTGGCACCACGTGCTTTAGGAGTTGTACCTTGCCACTTATTATAAATAGAACATGTTAATTCATTAGTTGTCAACTACTACTCTTTCTATATTTCTTTCCTCTCTCTATAGTCTAAACACTTAAAAACCTTAGGAGCTTCAAGCTAAAATCCTTGACATCATCTAGAATCGTTGATCTCCGGGCAATTCTCCGAGCATTAAAGTTGCTCCTTGCGATGAGGAACACACGTGGGGTACCAAACTCGTCTTCATTCGACTACTTTTCTCGGTTAGAGATTTCTAAGAATTCAAGATAGTTCATATAACTCTGTAATATAGTGTATTATATGAAAATTAAGTCTAATCTAGAAGACTACTAAGTTTGGAGCACGTTTGCCGTGTAATTAATTCAAACCTAACTCTCTTAAGAAATTGCCTATATGCCATGTGTTCTTGATGTTTATGCGTTTCATTCTATGTGATTAAGTTGGTATTATGTATTAATTGAAAGTTGAAACCATTTTTACAAGATTTACTTAGAAATTGGTAAGTATGCTTAGATTGGATTTCATCTCTCTTGTTATACTTGAAATTATGTGATCATGTTTATATGCTTATTTAAGTAGCATACTATTGTTCATTAGCATTTCATATCATGAGATAAGCATGAATATGAATTTGAGCATGAATATGTGCATCAACATGAAAATGCACGAAAATGATTTTGGGTGAAAGTCCTCCATGTATTGGGCTTTCGATTTAAAAAGGGGAAGCTCTCAATGTGTGGGACTTCCAGATTTTAAAGATCATGAAAACCTCCAGGGAGTATTTTGATTTGAAGTTTAGACAATCCTGGTTGTTGGTGTGAATGTGAGGTTTGGATCCATTAGGACGCAATCTCCTGTTCTTGTAAACCATAGGAATCGTAAGCTAAAGACCCGTATGAGGTGGTGCAAGGCCCCCATAGCGTGGTGGCACATAGATCGAGTGTTGTGTTGAGAGTGAGTGTCTGAAAAATTCACGAAAGGGCCTACGGGGCAACATCATTTTGCTTCGGCAACAAACCATTACATTCACATATACAAAACACTGTATCATTGAACTATATGCCTATACGGGCCCTCGTGCTCATGAACCGTGTTTTAAACCATTTTCAGGTGAAATGGATACGAGCAAGGCCCTAGAATGATTGGTGTGTTTTACGCCTTGTAAAGACCTCGTATGTGGGAAATTTTTGTCCTTATGTAAGACGTAGCTTACCTTGTGTAACTTAGATCAATTTGAAACCTTCATGTTTAGGTTTGAATTGTAGTAGTTACATGTTCAGTATTGCAAGTTATGTATTCTTTCAGTAATTTTGTTATCGGACACTTGTTAGTCCGCTTTCTAGTACTAAACTTGTATCCATACTAGAAATGGGATACATGTTTGTCACAACCCATCCCGCTACGGGGGGAAATAGGACATGGGACATGCCACCGAAGCTCATCCAATTCATTAAATAACTATAGCAGCAGAAAAGAAACTTAAAATTAACAATGAGTATAAACTCCTTCGAAACTATACACTCTAATTCGTAAAATCTGTAGAAATTTGAAAAATTAATTATATTTCAAAACGAATGAATTTATATTAAAGGGGTCCCAAAGGTACCCTAAGAACCAATTAAAACATTTAAATATTTTCCAAAAGAGGTGTAAAAAGTAACCATGCAGGGGTCATTTCGACCGGTTGAACTGTCCCGTTCGACCGGTCGAATGACCCTTTAGCAGTAAGATTTTGCTAAAGATCCATTCAACCTTCACTAGGTCCAACACTCCAACCATACGCATGGTACTCCAAACCTTTCGAGCTATATTAAGACTTCAAGAACATACCTCATTCATACTAATCCTTAAAAAGAAACGACAATGAAACAAGCTAAGGCTTGTTTGGCTCAGCTCACAAAGATACTACTAAATTTCATTCAAAACATGAGTTTGACGAGTTTAGTATACAAAACATGAACTCAAGAGTTCGGATTTGTTTCCTACATAACTAAAAGAAGTTTAACGACATATTATAACATTTCAATCCTATTCCAAAGTTTCTAAGTCAAGTACATAATCCGAACTTCACAAGATTCATTATTACATCCACGGAACGAAACAAAACTTATACATAGAACGATTCCCAGCGTTCCCACGGCCTCACTCTTCACGCTTTTTCTTTCCTTTCTTTTTATCACCTGTAATGGAGTAAAGCTCCACTATTCAGCTATATGCTAAGTGCACAATTTTAAACATATGTATATACGGCAATTCATGCTTTAAATATCAAACACATCAAATAGTCTATGGGGAGAGAGATATGCCTTCATCTGGTATATCGGCTAGTCCTAAGTTTTAAACCGCGATGCCAATGGAAAGTTCAAAGTCTATCAACTATTGCATCCAATTGCTCTGGCTGTTGCCAAACCAAGTAAGTGGCCATCACTACTACAATTCTCAAACATCGAGAAGCTTACCCCGTCATGAATTTGTATAAAACTCCCCAAACATAATTACAAATACCAATATAGTTATGGTATATAGTAAAATTATTGAAGCTATGACGGTGTTAATATTTTAAATCACCAATTTCTGAAATACAAATGCTTAAATTTTATACTACAACTTCCTAAAGAGGTATTTCTTATTACATTGCTTTTTATTCCAAACAGAAAAGAAGTAAAATAAAGTAGATGATCTTGCTCCTTAAGCAGGCACTGTTCTCAGTTCTCACCTCTAGTCCCTGTCCTTGTAATTTTTATTTATAAAAATAATGAGTTGTAGGCCCAGTATGGATACAATTTTATTTTTGAAAAGATATCTTTGTGTCAGGATTAGTACATATATATCAATACAAGTTAAATAAATTGCAGAATTAATAATGCATTTACCAGTTGCATGTACGAATTATACCTGAGTCTTACAATGCTGTCACAGCCCGGTCCCATAATAGCATAATTGGAACCCGTGGCATGCCACCAAGGCTAAACCAATTCATTAACGTTCCCAAAAAAAATTAGTTTTAAGAACACGCAGCGGAAAAGAAAACAATTTATTTTTAAAACCAATAGTTCAGTCGACTGCATCTCGTGCCCAGTCGACTGAGACTGGTCTAGCAGAACATTTGGTTTTTGAAACATAATTCAGTTGACTGTTTTCTATGACCAGTCGACTCGGGTGCCAAATTCCTAGTCGACTATTCTGTCCGGTCGACTGAACTCCAATCAACAAGAAAGACAACTCCTGGAAAATATAAACCAGTCAAATGTGCCGGGGGACCAGTAAACTGTAACTGTTGCAGTGTCTTGTTCACAAAAGGGGTCCAGTCGACTGGACTCACAAACCAGTCGACTGTTTTCTAGAAGCAAGGCATTCTGCAGAAATCCTAAGTTTAAAAGCTTTCTAAGTTCAACCACGGACCGTATCCACACTTCAAACTCATACCAAAGTGATCCTAACTATATTATAACATTACAAAAACATAATTACAAGAGATTCCTATCTATTACAATATCACCAAACCGTTCTACGATTCCAAATTAAACATCAAGTAAAAGTTATAAATCCTCATTACAACATTTCTATTACCAAAACTACGAAATAAACATGATAAGTCGCCTTCTAGAAGAACTCCCAACCCACACGCTCACTTCTGCGATTCCTCGCCGCCATTAACACCTGGAATGATTATTTGAATAATCACACATAATCGATTTATTTAAGCTAACGCTTAGTGAATAACACAATAATGCACATGAATGATAAACATGCTCGCATTCATATCTCTACATTTCATACTAGTCTCATGAGTCCCACGTGTAAGTTCCACACTCCTAATCTGCGACTCCTCACCCATAAGTCCACGCGAAAAGGTAAGACCCACGTTTCTTTTCTTCAAACATGCGACCTTATGCCTGTAATGGCTCCACAATGATGGCTTGATACACGCACTCCTTTGAACCAAATAGCAACTAAACATGTTCAAATCACATATCACCGTGCTTTCGTCATAATCAAAACATTTCACCGTGCTATTGGGCTTACTTATCAATATAATCGCCCAATATGAACTACACAATATATATCTATAAACTAATACATGCTTTTATACAAAACATGAATACATGTCAAGAAATCATCCCAAAACACATGGTTGAATCACTCACCTACGAAAAACGTTCTTAAAATTCGATCCAAAGAAAACCCAAGCACAAAGATCGTGCAGAAGTCCGCCTAGTACAATTCCTATCGATCAAAAATCTGATTATTAACTTTAATTTTTAGGGAAATTCTAGAAAAAGAGTTTTTGAAAACTTATCCAAACAAGCCCTAATGGGTATCAAAACGAAGCTCTTACCTCTAGGAGTTCAAATATCCGATAAAATAATTTGATCAACGGACGGATCGCCGAAGATGAGCATCGCAAGCTCAAAGGAACCAAATCTTCCTTTCTCTCTCTTCCTCTTAGAAACAAAATAGGTTTTGACTACAAAAATATCTCACACTTATCTATATACAGGAACAAGTCTCAAAAACTATGTTTACCTCCCTACGAGTTCTCAAAACTCCTAATTATCATTCGAAACTTCTTATACGCCTAATTCATTGCTTTACGAGTGAAAACTAAAAATTATAGAAGTTTTCATTTAAGTTCCGTTTGGTTGCTAAAACACAGTCTCACATGATTTTATGAAATTGCTTATTAGCCTACTAAATTAGTAGCGTGTTAATTTGTCCTCACCAGGATACTAAAAATAACAACAGAAATATCATCTAAACTAGATAATAATTTAAATAGTGAAATACACAGGTAAACATTTATTTTTAGATAAACATTTAAGGTATTCCACAATGAACGTCTCATACTCGCAGAGACTTCAGAACATCAAAACACTCATTTAACACCGTCTCAAAGGGTTCTCTAACACAGACACCCAAATCAACTTGTGAGTCAAACTCAGTCACACATGTGCCAAAATGCACAACACATCACATTATCATGCATGACAATGTAATGAAATGCAACAACACAAATACGGGTGTTATAACACAAATACAGGTGTTATAATTCTCTCCTCCTTAAGAGCAGTTTGTCCCCAAACTTGTACCTTATGTATCGAAAATGTGCAGATACTGAGTACGCATATCATCTTGTATTTCCTATGTCATCTCTTCCGTCGATTGACTATGCCATAACACTTTCACCTTCGATATCACCTTATTTCGCAAGACTTGATCCTTTCGATCCAAAATTTCTACTAGATACTCAACATATGTCAAATCACTCTGAATCTCATTCAACTATCACTTGCTCTCTATCGTCCACTAAATGTTTACGTAACAATGATACATGAAACACGTTACGAACTTGAGCATACTGACTTGACAAATCCAATTTATATGCTACGGGTCTAACTCTCCTACTGATTTTGAAAGGTCCTACATACCTCAGATTGAGTTTCCCATATCTCCCAAATCTAGTAATCCCTTTTGAAGGTGACACCTTCAAGTAAACCAAATCTCCCACAGCAAATTCCAATGGTCTCCTACGCTTGTCGGCATAATTCTTATACCTACCCGGAGCTGTCAATAATCATTGTCGAATTACCTTTATCTTGTCCGTCGTCTCTTGCACAATTTTTGGCCCGTCAATCGTTCTTTCTCCGACTTCTATCCAATTAATCAGTGAACGATATACACGACCATACAAAGCTTTATATTTCCCTCTTCATTCCCTGGCCACTAATAAACATATCTCAAGTCTCTATACATCTTGGTGCTTTCCAGATAAATGGTGTACTTTATATTGTGTGCTTCCTCCAGGATTATTCCGTTTCAGTTCTTTCTCGTTAGGTGCAAAAATTCTACCCCTAAATCTCAAAACATTGTTTTCAAAAGTAAATCCCGGTTATTTACACATCGAAATCTCATCACAAATCTTCTTCAAAGCCATATCTTGAAGTTTCTTCTCCGTGATCTCGTAAATCAAGAGTGGTTGTGCCATAATCGTTGACATCAAGCCACTTTCAATCCTTAGAATCACTCTAAGTTTCAAATTCTCCATATCTCGGATCAATTTTCTCTAAGAAGTCAAATATGAAGCTATGTTGGTTGGTGCTTTACGACTAAGAGCATCAGCAACTACATTCGCCTTGCTTGGATGATACTCAATTTACAGATCATAGTCCTTCATCAACTCTAACCATCTCCTTTGTCTCATATTCAAATCTCGTTACGTGAACAAGTATTTTAAACTCTTATGATCTGTATATATCTCACATTTCTCCCCATATAGGTAATGAGGCCAGATTTTTAATGCAAAAATCACTGCAGCTAATTCTAGGTCATGTGTCAGATAGTTCTTCTCGTACGGTCTAAGTTGTCTCGACGCATATGTAAATTGTTACCTTGCATAAGAACACAACCTAAACCTCTATATGAAGCACCACTGTAAATGACAAACCCTTCAGTTCCCGTCAGAATAGAACAGCTAAGATTGGTACTTTCACTAGTTGACTCTTCTGTTAGGGATGTATACTAAAAGCCATGCTTTATGTAGTTGATTTATTATTCATTTAATAAAATCAGTTAATCCATTTTTTTATGAGAATCTGTGTGGGCAATATTTGTATTATATTGTTTATTTAATATTATGCATGTGTGTCTTTCACTCTACATAGTAGGTGGTTTGGTGTGTAGAGTTCGGCTTGCACAGGGAAGATCAGACCATCGGATCTTGTAGAATGTAATATTTTGGTTTACAGTCTCAGATGGATTGGACACACCATTGGTAGGACTACAACATGGTGTTGTAGTAGGTTTGTCTTGACTGCGGGAAACGGTACAGTTTCAACTCACTATGCTGGTACACTTTGTGTATTAAACAGGACCGTCTTGGGGTAATTATCTTTATACTGACTTATAAGATAATTAATACCTCATGGCTATTATGAGTGCTTATGCTCTAAATCCTAATTTAATTTATAGACACGTACATTTGATATTTATACTTTGATCCCTAAAAGGGTGAGATCCTTAAATGGGTCAATATCTCATTGGATTGGGTGACAATATTAATTGTGTGGTGGATATTAATTAACGATGGAATCCATGTCTCAATTTTGGGATTGATGATATCCCCTTGAAAAAGCTTATAAGTTTTGATTATGTCAAACCCTGCATGTGGATTTTGTATCCGATATATCAGATAAGTTAAGCAGAGGATCTCAAGGAATTTTAAGAGATTAATTAGATATGATTGTCAGTAATTACATTTAATTAATGGATATCTGTAATCTTAACATGGGGAGATAATAAGCATTTAATAATATGGAGCTCAAAATATATTTTTGAGATAAAGGTAGGAGTGCAATTATAATTCTTTAGTGGTATGAATTATAATTTATGGAAATAGGAATCTGATTCAGTTCGAATTAGGGTTTCCTAATTCCATAAGGAAGCCTATTCCTTATTGACTTCTTATGGTCCCTATCGTAGCCTATATATATGCTGCCTTGGCTCTTCTCTCAGGTTGCATGATGTCACATTCTAAGCTTCCCTTGACCTCCTAGCTTTCTTCTAGAAGGGTTTCCACCAAACCCTAGTCTCTGTGAGCATTCAAGAGACATAGGAGTGTAGATCGCTAGCGTCAGACAACGCTCACTAAAAGAGCTTCGGACTGCTCGATACTGATCGAAAGTTGCTGAATTTTTTACACAACGTTCCTGACGTTGAGACGGAGCTGCTGTTAAAAATTCAAGTAAATCGGAGATCGTTTAGTCCTCCTGACGAACACATCTTTGTCGGATCAATGTGATCGGGATTGAATCGTCGCAGCAATCAAAGAGAGTGTTATAACTGGGAATAGAAAATAGAACGTAAAGAGGGAAGAGCAGAAAACTAAAAGGATTTCGAAAGAGCCCACACTCAGTTCGATATTCTGGCAGCAAAGAAATACGGTAGAAGATCGTGAGCTATTATCGAGCCCGTATTCTCGATTCGTCTACTACAGCAATCCGTTTTTGCAGTTCAAGGTAACCCTAGTTCCGCCCTTGTAGGGTTATTGTAGTTTTCATGTAATTTTTTTGCAGTACCAACTTATACGCGCTGTCAATGGATTCTGGGAACGCAGTTTCCTAACAGTGGTATCAGAGCAACGTTGATTCTGCGTATGGGTTGGACGCAACCATGTTGTCCAATAAAATAGATCTTATGCGTGTTTTAATGGATGGATAGAACGTAGAACTGTGCTAACCCTTGTTTTGCAGCGTTCTTATTCCACTATTATGGTCACTGATTTTGTGTGATTGGATCCCATGATGGTTTTATCCGTGGTTAATTTTGCTGTTTTAATATAGCATGTGAACTCCTTTATGGAGGCATAGGATTTGTGTGTATTGGATCCCACGCTTGATTGATGTGTGGTTAATTTACTGCAAAGAAATAGCATGTGAACTCCTTCATGGAGGCATAGGGTTTGTGTAATATACCTCAAGTAAATTCGTGAAGACAGTTCGTGAAGACAGCTTACAAGCAGTTTCAGAAAGCAATCTGGAGGCAATTTCTGGAGGCTATTTCAGAAAACAGTTCTGGAAGGCAGTTCCGTAGTGGCGACATAGAGCTAATCGGGTTCCATGAATATTTCTTCACAAGAGTTGCAGCTTGACCATAATAGTGGGATTCCTATTTTATTGTGGTTTTCTTATTTATGTGTGATTGAATGATTATTGTTGTTTCATGTTTAATGAATAGGACAACATGGATAATTGTTCCTAGACCTATTTCAGATGTCTAGCTGCATGTTTAATTTAAATTGATGGACAACTACATGTGTATTTAGAAATAAAACTAATTCCATAATTTGAAAACATAAGTACTTATTTTCTAAAATCATGAGAATAGAATAATTTTATTATCTACACATGTGGGTTTCACAAGTAAGGATGAATTAATCCTTGTCTAGTATTCTATCATTTTTTATTAATTAAATTAAAAGTTTTTCTAAAAAATTATAACCCTCAAAATTTTTTTTAAAAATTCTAAGTGGGAGAGGGAATTTATCTAGTATAAATCCCATGGTCTCCATCACTGGTTTGTAGATGATATGATTAATTTTGTGTGATGGTTCTAGTGTCATCCTCCCTATCGGATGTAGTTGATCATGGAATCATCAGTACAAACTTCTTTAAAAGAATGTTTTGGGTGATTGTTGGTGTGGGTCACCTCTCCATCAGAGGTGTTCCTCATGGAACTCTTGACCTAGAATTAAGTGATGGTATACACTTAGCTATAAATAATAATATCATCTCCATTTGAGTCACTGTTATTATTTATAGGACCAAAGCAAGTCAGCAGTTTAATTTTATTAGGTAAAGTACATTGCCTGGATAGTAAAATTAAAAGGCAATTGTCTATCTGAACAAATGATGGATAGTATATGGCTACCCATCGAGTCATACTATTCGCGGTGTATCAGGTTGCTGGCGGATTCCTTTCAAATATGGTAGAGGGAACCAATATTTTTAACTCGAATCCATAGTAATTTTTGCCCAAACATAATTATTTATGTTATGTGATTCTCAGGCTTTTAAATGGGTACTTTCAATCCACTTGCTGTTATACTTAAAGAAAACAAACTTACTGGACCAAACTATATAGACTGGAAAAGGAATTTGGATATTGTGTTAACTGCTGAAGAGTACAAGTTTGTGCTTACTCAAGAATGTCCTGAGCAACCTGGTGAGGGGGCAACCGCTGAGGAAACCCAGGCTCACAAGAAATGGGTCAAGGCTGATGAGATGGCGCGGTGTTACATTTTGGCATCCATGTCAAATGTTCTGCAACATCAGCATCAGTCAATGACCAGTGCCTATGACATGATGGAGAGCCTCCGAGAGATGTTCGGGGATCAAAGTCGTGCTGCTAGACAGGTTGCTATGAAAGACTTGATGAACACAAGCATGGCTGAGGGGACGCCTGTAAGGGATCATGTTCTTAAGATGATATCTCTTCTAAATGAACTAGGGATCATGTTTTTAGACGATGACATTGTGTAATACCCGCTATTTTCAAATATTTATTTCCCAAGATGAATAGTATTTTTATGTTGTTATTACAATATTTAGCATTTATAGAACTCGATTAAAAATTTTCAGAATTTTTAGAAACAAAAATTTAGCAGATTTGTGAATATCTGGTATATTTGGACCAGTTATGATTTTATTTCACATCCAACCAAACATGGCCCTAAGGAAATAATTATCCTTTGAACCTTTAACTCTTGTTAATTGCAAGGTGAGGTCCCTCCTTGGTTCCTATATATATGGGACCATTCCTTTACATTTATCCTTAGACTTATGAGGTTGAGAACTCATCCTAATGCTTACATATCTTCATCTCACACACACAAACACCAAGAACACCAAGAACACACCTAGTACACCAAGAACACCAAGAACACACATAGTACACCAAGAACACCAAGAACACACCTAGTACACCAAGAACACCAAGAACACACCTAGAACACCAAGAACACACATAGTACACCAAGAACACCAAGAACACACCAAGAACACCAAGAACATACATAGAACACCAAGAATACCAAGAACACTATTTGAAGCCTGAATTTTATATTCGAAGATTCTTCGGGTTTTCTTCGGGTTTTCTCGGCATTATTATTCTGCGAATTTAGGTGAGTCTCCAACTCACTCAGCTATTTATATTACACTTTGTTATGCATATATGATTATGATTATGATTCATATTAATTATATGATGTTTATACGTATTATATTTCGTATTTATATTTTTATATACGTATAAATACGGTATTCTGATATAGTATAATATGGTATAAATAGTGTATTATAATATAGTATAATACAGTATAAATACAGTATTATGATATGGTATAAATGCGATATTCTGGTTTTTCAAATACAGTATAAATACGATAAACTGGTATTTTCAAATACAACTGGAATCAAGATGGATTCTTAGTGAGGATCGAAAACTCTTAACTTCCAACATGAATACTTAGTTATTTAATCTCATGGAACTTTTATAAATTCGGTTGTGGACGTACAAAATTGGGAAAAATGACCAAAATACCCTTGTGCCCTGTTTTCACTTAAATCGACTGAAATCAAGATATTTTCTTAACGGGGATCAAAAACTCTTAACTTACAACATGAATACTTATTTATTTGATCTCATGTAACTTTTTCAGATCATGACTTATAAACTGGAAAATGACCAAAATACCCCTATGCCCTATTTTTACTAGAATCATACACGATGTCTAATGTTTCATTCTAGTTTTGATTTGAATGCAGCTATGTGATAACAATGTTTGATTCATGCTATGATGATATTTACAATGTTGTTGTACCATTTTTATAATGATGTTATCTTATCATTCCAAACCTTTTATGATGATTGAACTGCGTTAATAAAGAGAATAACGTGATGATTGCTAATGTTTACTATGAGAAGTAAAGGGCTTAAGCTGTTGTACATTTGAGGTAATTATTAAGTGAGGAACGTATACGTGTTAAACCAAGTCAGTTATTCTATTTATGTTAGGTAGCCACATGGGAAAGTTGTGGGTTTGTTTTAGTATTGGGATTTGGGTCAGCATGACCGACAGTCACATCGGACTGGTTTATGACTTGCGGTGAGGGACAGGTTTCACCTCTGTAATAGCGGTAAACCAGAGGTTTGTTGACTAGGTGATGTGGGTTAGGTTAACAATTGGACCGTGTTCACGTCGTGCGGGGAGGGAAGGTATACCCTCTGAATAGTGGTGAAACGGAGGTTTTGTTATCAGAATGTGTCAGTCGTGGCATAGTGAGATATATTGTGTTTTGTTTCTCAGACAATCAACATCGGACTGGTTCATGACTTGCGGTGAGGGACAGGTTTCACCTCTGTAAATGGCGGTGAACCAGAGGTTTGTTAAACTATGGGATTGGGACATTGATATGTCGATAGAGTGATGTATTGTGTTTTGGAAAGTGTTTCAGACAGTCACATCGGACTGATTCATGACTTGCGGTGAGGGACAGGTTTCACCTCTGTAAATGGCGGTGAATCAAAGGTTTGTAGACTATGAGATGCTATGTACAGAGCATGGATATGTTGATAGGTGAGTTGTCGATAGAGTGATGTATTGTGTTTTGGAAAGTGTTTCAGACAGTCACATCGGACTGATTCATGACTTGCGGTGAGGGACAGGTTTCACCTCTGTAAATGGCGGTGAATCAGAGGTTTGTAGACTATGAGATGCTATGTACAGAGCATGGATATGTTGATAGGTGAGTTGTCGATAGAGTGATGTATTGTGTTTTGGAAAGTGTTTCAGACAGTCACATCGGACTGATTCATGACTTGCGGTGAGGGACAGGTTTCACCTCTATAAATGGCGGTGAATCAGAGGTTTGTAGACTATGAGATGCTATGTACAGAGCATGGATATGTTGATAGGTGAGTTGGCATAGTGAGATGCGTTATGTTTTGGAATCGGAGATGTATTAAGAGATGAGAACAATTGAGAAATGATATATATTATTATGAGTTGATACATATGTTAAAGGTACTTAATGCTAATGATGTAATCTATTTTAACTATGTTACCCAGAGTACCTATTACTCGACCTTGTAAGCTGATGGCTATGTCCTGGACATTTCACGTCTAGGTATGCAAACGTTTGACTATACAGGTGACGGAGCCTATGACGATAACTACTACCCTGATGAGGGATATATGGCGGGTGGCCCCATACATGATGGTTACACTGGAGGAGAGTTTTATGCTGACGCCGATCCTTACGCCAGCTGAGGACTGAAGACTGTCATAGTCTAGTTTATGTTCCTATTATTGCTATAGACTTTTGTAACGGGTACTTGGGCATATGTTGTCTCCAGACCTGTTGTGATCCTATGGACCATACTCTGATATTGTAACGGTTCTGACTATTTGAACTTAGTAAGGTTATACCTTCATTTTCCAGATGTATTGGATTATGTTTTAAATGTTTAAGTTTTTGTGTGGAAAATCATGTGACTTCACTTGACACGTATCTTCGGGTCCAGAATGGAAATTTATTTTTCCCTATTTTGCTACTCCGGGGCGTGACACATTGACACTCCCAAAGACATTTCAAATAATGTTGAAAACAATAGCTCAAACTCTTTACCTCTTGAAAACTCTAAGAAAGAAGATTCTCTTTCCATTGAACCACCTAGAGTGGAATCTAAAAGTGATCTTCCTTTTGAATGGAAAAATGTGCTTAATCATCCTATTGATCAAATCCTAGGAGATCCTAGTCAAGGTGTAGCTACTAGATCTTCTCTCAAAAATATTTGCAATAATTTAGCATTTCTATCTCAAATTGAACCCAAAAATTTTGATGAAGCCGAGAATGATGAAAATTGGTTATTGGCTATGCAAGAAGAGCTAAATCAATTTGAGAGAAATGAAGTTTGGACTCTTGTTCCTAAACCTATTGATCACACTATTATTGGAACAAAATGGATTTTTCGAAAAAAAAAAGGATGAATCCGGCATTGTTGTGAGAAACAAGGCTAGATTAGTTGCCCAAGGCTACAATCAAGAAGAAGGTATAGACTACGAGGAGACCTATGCTCTCGTAGGTAGACTCGAAGCCATTAGGATGCTTCTTGCCTTTGCTTGTTATAAAAATTTCAAACTTTTTCAAATGGATGTGAAAAGTGCTTTTTTAAATGGCTTTATCTCTGAGGAAGTTTATGTTAAACAACCCCCCGGTTTTGAAAATCCACATCTTCCGGATCATGTTTTTAAACTCACAAAAGCTTTATATGGTTTAAAACAAGCTCCACGTGCTTGGTATGATAGATTAAGTAAATATCTTATTGATCTTGGTTTTAATCGAGGAAAAATTGATACTACTCTTTTTGTTAAAACCTCAAATGAAGATATCTTGCTTGTTCAAATTTACGTGGACGATATTATCTTTGGAGCTACAAATGAAAAGATGTGTGAAGAATTTGCATCATGTATGCAAAATGAATTTGAAATGAGTTTGATGGGGGAGCTAAACTTCTTTCTTGGACTTCAAATAAAGCAACATAAAGATGGCATTTTCATAAATCAATCCAAGTATATTAAAGACCTTTTAAAAAGATTTGGATTGGAAGGAAGCAAAGTTTTTCAAACCCCTATGAGTTCTACTTTAAAACTTGATAAAGATGGAACCGGCATGCCGATAGATTATAAGCTTTTTCGGGAAATGATTGGTAGTCTATTGTATCTCACCGCAAGTAGACCGGATATCATGTTTAGCGTATGCCTTTGTGCTAGATTTCAAGCTTAACCCAAGGAATCACATGTCATTGCGGTTAAACGTATTTTTCATTATCTTCTAGGAACTATAGACTTAGGTCTTTGGTATCCTAAACATACTTCTTTTGAATTAACAAGTTTTTCGGATGCGGATTTTGCCGGTTGTAAAATTGATCGTAAAAGTACTAGTGGCACATGTCATTTCTTAGGACACTCGCTTGTCTCATGGTTTAGTAAGAAACAAAATTCGGTGGCTCTATCTACAGCAGAAGCCGAATATATAGCTGCTGGAAGTTGTTGCGCTCAAACACTTTATATGAAACAACAATTAGAAGATTTTGGACTTTATTATGACCATATTCCCATAAATTGTGATAATACTAGTGCCATATGTTTATCCAAAAATCCTATCCAACACTCTAGGACTAAACACATTGAAATTCGCCATCATTTTATTCGCGATCATGTTCAAAAGGGGGATGTTGATCTTGTTTTCATCAACACAGATCGTCAATGGGCTGATATTTTCACAAAACCTCTTCCCGAAGAACATCTTTGTGTTATTAGAAGAGAATTAGGCTTGTCCTATTTGAGTGATGTGCTTTAAACTTCGGTATCTGGACTCATGTTCTCCTTCTCTGTATTTTTTTTTAACCAAATCAGTCGACTGGCTTCCCGTAACAGTCGACTGGTTCCATTTATTCTCTCTTAATTCTTTGTTTCTACCTACATCAGTCGACTGAGGCGTCGACCGTGACGTCGACTATTTTTGCACACATAATCCCTGCCTACTCCCGTCGACTGAGGCGTTGACTGTTTTTAACATTCTTATCCCTGCCTACTCCTGTCGACTGGGGAGTCGACTGGTTTTACACTTTGAATCCCTGCCCACTTCAGTCGACTATGGCGTCCACTGAGACTCTATTAGCCCCAATTTTCTGAGCCCTAATTTGATCATCAGTCGACTGCTTATGCGATGCAGTCGACTGCTTCTTTAAATTCTATATAAACCGCTTCATTGTCTCTTTCCTTCTTTACCTGTTCTTTCTTCGACGATTTTTTTTCCCTTCATTCTTTTCTTTCCCACCATAAATCCTCCTTATCCTCTCTATCTTTTTTTCTTACTCTTCTCCTTCCTCCTCTCCCTTGAACTCCCTGGACCCCATCATCTCGCTCTTCCTCCTCTCTCTTCCTCTGTAACTCATCATCTCTATTCTCTCGCTCTCTCTCGGTATCTAAGCCTTCCTTTTTGGTATCTCATGGCTCCCAAGCTTAAAAGGAAGACCCCTGCTAGTGGTCCATCCTCTGCCCCTCAGGCAACCAAAGCCAAGCGCTTCCCTACTCAAGAGGAGCAAGAAAGCTTTGATGAAGTCTTCTCACACAGGAACGTAGTGTTTGGTAAGATTCTTCGCATTCCTTTTTCTAAATCAGCTAATCTTCGATTAGGATTTCTACTGGAACGTGTAGGATGGCATCTCTTTACTAGTCTTAGCCAACTATGCTATCCCACACTCGTTAAGGAATTCTATTGTAATATGACTTTTGGACATCGTGCAGACTCCCTTAACTCTTTCGTTCGTGGTGTTAAAATTCATTTGAATCCAGACTCTGTTTCTTCTATTTTTTGTATCCGTCGTGGAGATATTACTGAATATAATATTAATACCTGGAATCAGGGGCACGAATTTGACCCTCTCATTGCTTGCCGTCTTATCACCGGCAATAATGAGTTGTCATATCCCGTGAAGCCCAAGGCTTCTGCCCTAACCTTTGAGGCACGTCTTATTCACCATCTTCTCACCTATACCCTTCTGCCCCGTGCTGGCGGTCGAGATTCTATCTCTTTCTTGGATGTCTTTTTAATTTGGTGCCTTCTTGAAAATAAATCTTATGATTTGCCGTATCTCTTTTGCCGCCACATTTGTGAATGTCAAAAGAAGTCCAAAACCAGTTCTTTACCTTATGGTTTTGCTTTAACCACTATTTTTCGTCACTTCAAGGTACCCTTGGAGGATGAATTTGATCGTCATGACTCCATTTCTACTGACTTCTACTCTTCCACTATACTATCCCTTATGGGATACAAACTCGTGGGAAATGCTTTTGTTCCCAAGGTCTCTACTGATCCCACTACCCCTACTGCTTCTACCCCTTCCATTCCTACTCCTTCTTCTCATCCGTCTTCATCTTCCACTCCTCCACCTCCACCTGCTGCTGATACACCCGCTCCTGACATCTTGGAGCAGCTATCCATTCTTTCCACTCAGGTTCTGAGCCTCTCTACCTCCGTCTCTTCTCTCTCTGTCTCTCACACCCAGTCCCTTGAGACTATGCAGACTTCCTTCTCTTCCTCTCAACAGGAGGCAGTTGAGCTTCATCAGCGCGCCATCGCATCCTTACGAGCCGATGTTTTTGAGATTGGTAGCTCTTTGGATACTTTGCACACTTCTACTGCTGCTACCCAAGAGCTTCTTGATCGTCGTCTATCCTCTCTTCAGGCTTCTGTTGATGATGCTCGTGAGGAGATCCGTATTATCCGGACTCGCTTACACTTTTGACTGCGTCATTCTTGGTTTGTTGGACAAGATTTTGGGTAGATGAATGGTCATTGTAATTTTGCAAATTTACTGATCTTACAATTCTTTTTGGATCTTGACCTATTTTAGTTTGTTCTGTAACTCTCTTTTGGCTGTATAGTTTTATCTTGGAAATTTAAATGTTTATATGACTAACTTTTATGTTAATACAATCTGTAATGTTGTTTGTCGTTCTATTCGGAAATATGATGATTCTTTTTATGATTTTCGACCCAACCACACCTATCCTTACATCATCCTAGGGGGAGCTCTGTCTCCTTCTCTGTTTTTGTTGATGTCAAAGGGGGAGAAAAGTTGCAAACAATAATGTGTGTCTTGTATTTATCTTGTGGTTGTTTTGTGAAACAAGTGCGATCATTTCTTGTATTTATCTTGTGGTTGTTTTATGAAACAAGTGAGATCATAAATTGTTTGCATTGATATTTTTTTCATGGGCAACAAGTAGTTTGCCATCATCAAAAAGGGGGAGATTGTTAGCCCCAAAGTGCCATTCCACTAGATTAAATGTATAATTTTGATGATTAACAAAGTACTTAGTTGTATTTTCTAATGATCTTAAGTTGATTAAGTCGCAGGAAATATCAGACCTCAATTTATGTTCACTTGATCATATATCCTCTCACTACATAAAGTCTTGATGATTTGTGCTCAAATAGTTACGAGCCAAACGGAGCTTTACAAGTTGAAGAATCTTGTTTTAATCATTGTGTTAGGACTCTATGTAAGCAATTTATTTATGTGAACATCTTACTTAAGGGCTCAAAATTTGATTGGAAAAAGGTTTCAAATAGTTAACCCAATCTACCTTTGAAAATCTACAAAGAGCAGTCGACTGTGAAGTCGATTCAGTCGTCTGATCATCCAGTCGACTGAATGGTCGACCTGGGTACACAGAGATTTTATATGTACAAACCAGTCGACTGCCCTCGCGACACAGTCGACTGATCTTCGTATTTTACTATATCCTTTTGAAAAGCAGTCGACTGCCCTGTGAAGTCAGTCGACTGAATGACTGCGATAAACACAGTAACGACTAGTTTACTGCATTTAATGTAGCATTAATTGCTCCCAACTACCCCCAACGGTTGGAAATCAAAAGGAAGTTATAAATACATTTATTTGAACTTCATTTAAGTCTCTCTTTGAAAAATCTAACCAAGAATTTTATCACATTTATTCCTTGAGCCCTAGTTTGGTGAGATCATAAATTCTATTGCTCTAGTCTTCATTTGTATATCTTAACAGCAATTTGTTGTGGAGCTTAAATCTTGTATTCATCCACTCTATTGAGAGAGTCTTCAATTCTTGTATCAAATTCTATTCATAAAGGTAGTGTGTATTAAGGGTTGGTGTAACCCTAGTTCAAGTGAAGAGGATTTTCTTCCTTGAAGAGGTTTGTAAGGGTTTAATCTTCACCCGAAGAAGATTGTGATAGTGAAATTCTCAAGAGGTGTTCTTGAGGGGTGGAAGTAGGGCGCGGCGTGCGGTTTCCCGAACCACCTTAAAATCGGTTTGCGTTGTATCTCTTCTCTTGCTCTTTACTTTGCTTTTGTGATTTTTCTTATTGGGCAATCAATTTGAACATTTAATAAATTAAAGTTTTTAAAACCTTATTCACCCCCCTCTAAGGTTTCCTCTTTGGGCCAAAAATAACATCAAAGTATTTCACTATCAACGGAGTCAAATTGATGCACAAGACCTTATCACTTATCTTGATCTCATATGACTTGAATATTGAAGAAGTTATTTAATGATTCACTAGTAGGCAATGATACACACAAGTCATATCCTAACGGTTCGGACTCAACAGTTAAATGCTTAACAAAATCACGGGACACAAATGAATGCATTGAACCAGAATCCATGAGTATACGTGCAAGATATGAACAAATAGGAAGACTACCTGATATGACTGTATCATCTGTATTCCCCGTCCTAAGCTGGAAATATCGCCCTTGTTGCACGATTCCTTTCACTTTATCCACCCTTGGTTCTGTCCTTGACCCGCTTGGCACACTCGATGCCCCGGTACTCATTCCTTGTTATCTCTTACTCGGACAATTCTTTGCTATATGTCCCAGTTGGCCGTACTCAAACATTTCCCTTTTACCTTCGGGTTATAGCTTTTGGTGTTTCGGGTTGTGTTCGGTGTAGTCACATTCATGTTCAAAGGACAATTCCTAGATATGTGCCCTAGTTGCTTGTAAAGATAGTAGGTACTTAGTAGATAGCAAGTCCCCTTGTGTCGTAGGTTACATATTGGGCATAATGGTTTTGAGTCTCCCGTGAACGTACTCCCTCCTTGGTTATCCATATACGATCCCAAACTTTGCGTGAATGGCTTCTTCGCATTCCCTTGACCCTTGCTCCTATTGTCATTTACTCTCTTTCCTTGTTGCCCTTGTCGATATTGATGGACGCTTTTCTCAGCTATGCGGGCGGCTTCCTTAACTAGAGAAACGGTCGGGTGTTGCAAAGTGTCCACACGACTGCGGATATTCTCTTTTTCTCGCCTTATCTTCATCAGTCAGAACTGTAGTTTCCCAAAATGTAACAAAGCGTTATAACGAGAGACATATTCACCCACGGTCATATCTCCCTGAACTAGGCTTGCAAACTCTTAGCATTTCTAAGTGTGTGCAGACCGTAGAAAGAAATGCTTGTTGAATTCATCTTTGAATACTTCCCACGTAGTTGGCGTCCCTTGTTCGAGCACATTGTTCCACCAATCCAATGCTTCTCCCATTAATGTATTGAATACACAAAGGATTTTCTCTTTATCAATGCATATCAAGGTACGAAAATGTCTTTCCATATCCATCATCCAATGGCCGGCCAAGTCTATGTCGACTTGTCCATAGTATAAGGTCAGTTTCCACTTATGGAATTGTTCTACGATAATGTGTTGAGGTCGCGGTACTGGTGGTGCATTTATGTAACGAACTTCAACTAGTGGGACCTGAACGTTCATCTGATCTCGTTCACTTACAGCTTAAACAAAATTTCCCACCATATTCACTATCTGATCCATACGCGAATGCGATCACAACTCTCTTATCGGGTCGCTCATGATGTTTCAAGTTTCTGTCCTGATAAGTACAATGCATAATGACTATGCATGCCATACTACAATATATATATATATGTGCACTATTCATCAACATAATCAACAAATGCAACACATGAAGCATTTCTACAATGATACTAACATAATCGTCACAAGCATACACTCCACTCGACGTCACTCAACATATATCATCACTCATTCCCAAGGCTCTAAACCTATTGCTTTGATACCACTAAATGTCACAATTCGGTCCCACAATAGCAGAACCGGAGCCCGTGGCACGCCATGGAGGCTAAACCAATTCATTAATGTTCCTAAAAAAATTTAGTTTTAAGAACACGCAATGAAAAAGAAAATAATTTATTTTTAAAACCAGCAGTCCAGTCGACTAAGACTGGTCTAGCAGAACATTTGACTTTTGAAACATAATCTAGTTGACTATTTTCTATGACCAGTTGATTGGGGTGCCAAATTCCCAGTCGACTGTTCTGTCCGGTCGACTGAACTCCAATCAACAAGAAAGACAACTCCTGGAAAATATAAACCAGTTGGCTGTGTCGGGGGACCAGTCAACTGTAACTACTGCAATGTCTCATTCACAAAAGGGGTCCAGTCGAATGGACTCACAAACCAGTCCACTGCTTTTTAGCAACAAGACATTCTATAGAAACCCTAAGTTTAAAAGCTTTCTAAGTTCAACCACTGACCACACTCACACTCCAAACTCATACCAAAGTGATCCTAGCTGTATTATAACATTACGAAAACATAATTACAAGAGATTCCTATCTATTACAATATCACCAAACTGTTCTACGATTCCAAATTAAACATAGAGTAAAAGTTATAAATCCTCATTACAACATTTTCATTACCAAAACTACGAAATGAACATGATAAGTCGCCTTCTACAAGAACTCCCAACCTACACGCTCACTTTTGCGATTCCTCGCTAGCATTAACACCTGAAATGGTTATTTGAATAACCACACATATTCGATTTGTTTAAGCTAACGCTTAGTGAATAACCCAACAATGCACATAAATGATAAACATACTCGTATTCACATCTCTACATTTCATACTAGTCTTCGGAGTCCCACGTGTATGTTCCACACTCCTAATCCGCGACTCCTCGCCAATAAGTCCACGTGAAAAGGTAAGACCCACGTTTCTTTTCTTCAAACGTGCGACCTTATGCCTATAACAGCTCCACAACGATGGCTTGATACACACACTCCTTTGACCCAAATAGCAACTAAACATGCTCAAATCACATATCACTATGCTACTGGGCCTACTTATGAATACAATTGCCTAATATGAACTATATAATATATATCTATAAACTAACACATGCTTTTCATACAAAACATGAATACATATCAAGAAATCATCCCAAAACACATGGTTGAATCACTCACCTCTGAAAAACGTTCTTAAAATTCGATCCAAAGAAAAACCAAGCACAAAGATCATGCAGAAGTCCACGTAGTACAATTCCTATTGATCAAAAATCCGATTATTAACTTTTCAGGAAAAATTCTAGAAAAAAAGTTTTCAAAAAACTTATCCAAACAAGCCCTAGTGGGTATCAAAACGAAGCTCTTACCTCTAGGAGTTCAAATATCCGATAAAATAATTTAATCAACGAACGGATCGCTAAAGATGAGCGTCGCAAGCTCGAAGGAACTAAATCTCCCTTTCTTTCTCTTCTTCTTAGAAGTAAAATAAGTTTTGACTACAAAAATATCTCACACTTATCTATATATAGGCACAAGTCTGAAAATTTGTTTTTACCTCCCTGCGAGTTCTCGAAACTCCTAATAATCCTTCGAAACTTCTTACACGCCTAATTCATTGTTTTACGAGTGAAAACTGAAAATCATAGAAGTTTTCGTCTAAGTTCTATTTGGTTACTAAAACGCAGTCTCACATGATTTTACGAATTGCTAATTAGCCTATCAAATTAGTAGCGTGTTAATTTGTCCTCACTAGGATACTAAAATTGACAACAGAAATATAATCTAAACCAGATAATAATACAGATAGTGAAATACATAGTTAAATATTTATTTTCAGATAAACATTTAAGGTATTCCACAATGAACGTCTCATACTCGGAGATACTTCACAACATCAAAACACTCATTCAATACCGTTTCCAAGGGTTCTCTGACACAGACACCCAAATCAACTCGTGAGTCAAACTCACTCACACATCTGCCAAAATTCACAACACATCACATTATCATGCATGACAATATAATGAAATGCAATAACACAAATACGGGTGTTATAAATCCTGTCAAAATAAAGCAAAATTTTAAAGATAATATAACATAATGTTCATCCCATTAAGGCTACAGCACACCAACCCAGCTCGAAAGGTGTATACCACCTACCAGTCTAGCTCAAAATAGGTAGCATATTAGTGCACTAACTGCAGGACTATCTCAGTCCCAACCATCTCAACTTTGATTATCTCAGTCTAACATTATTTTTAAGGCCTCGACCTTAACTTCAACCACTTTCCAATAAAACATTTATTATAATTAGAATAATATTCTCATAGTATTTCATGTACGTAATAGTTCTTAGTTTAATTGGAGAAGAAATGGAAATTTTATCTTTAGCACCCCCTTTCTAATTAATTTAGTTTTGGGCTCAACTTAATATTTTAATCCAAATATACCTTAAGTTTTCAAAGTCTGAATTTTAAAAGTAGGTCTCACGTTATCAGCCAGGGAACAAAACATATCTTTGTGTTGTTGAAATTTGACTAATTGTAATTCTACTAATCTAAGAAGATATGATATATATATGTTTAGCTAATTATAGAGGTTGAATGGCTTAGAAGACAAGCTCTAAAAATGGCTTATGGTCTTGGGTTTAAGTCTTTCCATCATATCATTGATACCTTTTTTTTTAACTCATCATGAAAAGAAAAAAAATAAAAAGTTTTGCTTGAACGAAGCATAGAACCCATGAACTAGAGAGTTCAAAACAGAGGCCATCACCACTAATCTGTTGCAACCTATTGGTCAAAATTTGCCCAAAATATGTTTATATCCTATACATAGAAGCTACTGTACACAATAAAAAGAATGAAAAATCATTCACAGCAAGGCTAGAATCAAGGACACCTAGGACGAAAGTTTTACACAATGCCAACTCTGCCAAATGAATTTATTGTATAATGCTTACGTAAATATATATTTATGTACCCTATATGGACTACTACCAGAAATTACCATCGTCGATGACTATTCCGACATCATCTCCGGGGACAGTCACTGGAAAAATGCTGTTACTGTAATTTTACAATTTCTTTCTCGTCTTTAATCCATTTTTGATGTCGTTTCTTCCAAAATGACCTTATAGACCTCAAGAACACATCTAAATGCTTAAAACTCAACAAGAATCCAATTCATTTTGCTACCCATTTGACCCCAAATTTTGATTGTACCAATTTCATTAACTAAAGAACTTAATAAAATATAGGTTTAGACAGAGAATCCTTACCCCTTTTGGAGAGAACCAGATATAGCAAAATCTCTAATTATCTTCTATTTATTCTTCTTCCGTGCTTCCCCTTTTCCCTTGCTTTCACTCTCTGTCTCTCTCTTGGATTTATTGTATACTGTTGATATCATATCAAGCTACTTATCTCTCTTACTTACGTATGACTGTAACTAATTTATCTATAGGAATCTCAAGGATGTGATTCAAAATTTAACAAACTCTCTCTTTCTAATGATTCAAGATTCTTGCTTACTCAGCTTATGCCGATCCAAAAGTTATCTAATTAAGCCACCTCCTGCTTGGAGATGTGGCTAGAAGCTTCTATTATTAACCTTATGGTTAGATATATATCTGTTTACTTACGTGTAGATATATATACATTATGTGTATAAATAATTCAACAATTATCCCCTACAACTCTTACTTCTCATAAATTATTGGTCTAAAATAAGACTAGTAGGGGCCCACTCACTTTATGGGTGGAGAGATTTTAGGGAAAGTTAAAAGTAGTCTCTGTGTGAAATGTTTGTGACATTTTAGTTTATTAGAAAAGAAATTAATGATTTTTCTGTAATTATTGATAGTAGAAAAATTTCTCATGGTACCCCTCCATTTCCCTTTATAATGTGCATATCTATACATAGATATTATATTACTTATTTATATTGCTACCATTTTTTTAATGCTTTACTAAAAATTGTTTTTTTTTAATATATAATTTTTTAAGGATACTGCAATTGAGGGCTCTCCTTCTATCTCTTTAAGATCTCTCATTCCCTAAGGTTTATGGTTCATGATATAACTAGTTATGAGCCCTATGCAATGCACGGGATGTGCACAACTCAGAACAATGCCATACTATTAAGAAATGATTGATTAAATTTGATGAATATGACGTAAATAACAACAAAATTTCTTAATTGTTGATATTTTAAATAATAAGTACTAAGTGATCCGAGCATGATAAAATTTATTTTCACACGCAACTCGTATAACATATCGAGAAAAAACGAAAAAGGGACAATATAAATTTATTGACCAATTAACACTAATTGACATGAAAATGAAACATCTAACTGCATCTATTTGTTCTTTGCCATTGTCTCTCAATTCTTCCATTTGCCTGCAATTCGAACAAAAGTTACATTTAGAAAAGTAGCAAAGAAATTACATATATTTAAAAATGTAAAATTTAGTTTAAATTTCTGTTTGCCAGAAATGCGTGTTTTTTTTTTTTTTACGAAATAAATCATACCATGTATATCTTTTTCTTTTTTATACAATCATTTTTTCGCCTAAAAGTCATAAATTTTATTAGACATAATGATATAGTAAAGAAAAATAAATTAAATTGTAGACAGAGTTAATATTTGCTTACCTCGTAGAATGCACACAAATGTACATTCTTTTCATTCTGAAAATGCTTAAGGTTTTAAACCATGTTTGCTAATACTTATGTATCCGTCTACTACAATGATAAGCACGTCACAAATTCAGAAATTATATGCTATTGAAAATGTGATAATACACAAAATTAAAAAATCATACTTATGACTTACTGTTCATCACATTTATTCTTCCATTCCTTCAGTATTATCTTTCCCAATATTAAGTCTTGTTCATTACTGATGCACCCCAATTATTATCCATTACACGCAGTTGTACATTCCTATTTTTTGTAACCATTTTATAACTTACCTGCACTATATTTAGAATGACAACATAATAAATAATAAGCAATTAGTTTTGAATAAAAATGTTATTTTATAAATTTGTTAGAACTTTAAATAAGTATAAAAGAAAATTCAAGTAAATTGAAAGAGTAAATTATTGATGAAGAACTTTTGGTTGTACAACTATTTACAACACCCCAAATCAATAGGTATGGGATGGATGAAAATTGTGTTACAACAAATCAATTCTTATGCAATAGAAATCAGACCATGAACATGAACACAATAAAAGAAATTTTATTATTTTATAAAACGTTAATTTACAACTTAACTCTTTCGATAATAATCTAAAAGTCATATTTACATTATTTGAACTCGTTTCATAATAGTTTTTTTTAAGTTAGGCTAAGAATTTACCCTTACATTTAAAACAAAAAACAGAGCCAGACTACTATCATGGGAGTCACAGAAAAAGGCCCAGCATAATTCAACTAAAAAGTAATGCTATCTATGCTTCCCAACTCTAAATCCTAATTTTTGCTTTCCAAATATTTTGCCAATTGTACTACACATAATAGTATGTTGTACCACCTACTACTATCATAGCATGTGGTACAATTGTTAAAGCATTTGTAATGAAATTGAAGATATAAAAATGACATGCATAGCATTGCTTTTCAGTTAATATTCGCAAACCTATTAATTTCAAAACTTCTAAAATACTAATTATGTGCAAGACAATGAATTACAATCCCTTCTCTTGGATTGTATGTTAGTCCTCCTTGGTCAAATATTTTTACAATTTTTTTATATTGGTTAAACAAAATAACAATACCCAATCACAAAAAAAGTACAAAAATAAGATAATTACATGTTCACAAAACTTCCAATTGTCAAACTCATAACATAGACACAACTTAAACTATACTATGAGCTTAAGTTTGGAAGAAAAAGAAAAAGAAAAAGAAAAAGAATATAATATGCACATATAACTATACGTAGGATTACAAGAGAAGTTATATGACTTGTATATAAATATGATACTCATCCATAACAAATAAAAGTAATAGATTTCAATTATTTAGCAGTACACGTATCAAGTATAAGATTGTATATACAATAACATGAAGATTTAATATGTCAAAATAATTAAGATAGAATTCACTATATTTTTTCTACATCTTGTCCAACTGATATGCAAAAACATGTTTAAAATAATGAAATTGGAGGTTGTAGACCAATTGTACTCTTCACTGATTGAAATTTTACAAATAGAAAAGTGTCTAATGGTAGCACACATATGTGCACATAATAGATTTACTAAATCACTGGAAGTCACATATGAGAATGTATATAAAAGGGTTCAAACACAGAGTTCAAATGCAGTATTACAAAATGAAAAGCAACATAATAAGACATAAAAATATGTGCGAAGCTATCAAGGACATAAGTTAAAAAAAACATTTGTTAAAGAGAGAGACAGTTAAGGGAATACATGCATTTTTAGACCGAGAGAGAGAGAGAGAGAGAGAGAGAGAGAGAGAGAGAGAGAAACCCGTGGAGAACAGCGGAGTGGTGGCTGGGGGCAATGGATTGGTTCATCGGACAGTGGTGTCTGGTGTCGTGGTATGTTGGAGAAGAGAGTGAGAGAGAAGAAGACAAAGAGAGAGAATATTGGGAGAAAGATAGAGGCATTTAAGGGAAATTAGAGAATTAATTAATATGATTTTATCATTATTGAGATAGTGAGAGAGATTATAAACTGAGACAGAAAAATGAGGTGAAAGTAGAGAAGTCAGCGTGAGACAGAGATACGGAGGAAAATTAGATTACACATTATGATAGAGAGACAGTTGGAGGGAAATTAGACATTAATTATTATGATTGCTATATTTTCAGATTGGCATTATGATGTATGGCAAGTTTTGTGGTAAGTTTTACTATGAATGCACATATTGTAATATATGGCAAGTTTTATATATACACATTTCTGTTACCTATGTCTGCCATTCATAATTTGGGCATGTAATTTGGGCATGTAATTCAGGTAGGATTTTTGTTTCTTATCTAATATAAATATAGAGAGATATATTGGAAATTAAAAAAAATGACACATGGCAACATGGAAGGATTGTGTTTTCATATATATATATATATATATACTAGCCATTGACCCGTGCAATGCACGGGAGCAATATCTAATCAAAATTTTCTGGTGTTGGTATGATTTTTTTTATTTTAAAAAAATGTAAAAGAAAAAAGTCATAAATCACTGGTGGTAGAAAATCCTATCATGATCGTATAGTTTTGGTGGTAGTATTTTTATATCTAGGTGCATATATGTGTGTGATTGTGTGTATGTAATCAATTGTGTATTGGGTATTAATGTTAATAATGAGGTGTTTGTAGAAACAATAATGATATGGGCACCAAAAATTGCACAGAAAATGTGCATCGAAATGATCAAGGCTGTTGAGTTCGGTGGGCTCCACGCTTGCGCGCATGGGGCCCGCTGAAATCAATGACCTTGATCATTTCGGTGCACAATTTCTGTGCAATTTTTGGTGCACATAGCAGTGTCCTTGTAGAAATTTAATTAATGAGCAAAATTTTAAAATTTGTCTAGCATTGCCTCTCTTTGTGCCATGTGTCACTTAAGACTTCCATATTATAATAATGCTAGCTTTCGAACCCATGCAATGCATGGGAGAAATTATAATTATAAAATTAGTAAAAATTGGAGTGATGTTTAAATAAAATAACATACAAATTATATGTAGGTGGTTAATATTACGTGCGCATGTATAATCAATGGTGGTAGAAATCCACCGTGATCATATAAACTCTTCAATACGGAGACTACAAAAAGATAGATTTTTTTCTTTTTATTTGCTCACAATAGCTTTAAAGAGATAAATGCTCTCTTTCTCAATTAATGTCACTCCAAAAGCTGACTTTTATTTTTTTTATTTTTGAAAAGTTGCAAAAATATGTATATTTAGTTTCTAAAAATTTGGGAAAATTTGATTTGCTTTACCTTTTTTTTTTTTCCCTATCTTATGTCTACCAATTAAGAAAATTTAAAGTTAAAACATGGTATAGAGTACGCGTGTCAATGATCTCGAATGGAAATAACATGTACAAATTTATGTCTTGGAGTTGTTGCACTTGTTGTTGTTGTTGTTGTTCTTCTTCCGTTTTTTTTTCATTGTACCTTCTTTTTCCGCTGAGATATTATTTTTTAAACATCAATAAAAATCTATTAGAAGATGAGATATTCTCCATAAAACATATTGCTAAAAAATGAAACAGGGAAAATAACTCCAAAAGAGACCCCCCACCCCCACAAAAGAAAAAAAAAAAAAGAAAAGAAAAGAAAAGAAGAGACCATAATTTTGGTTGTGAACAAAAAGAGAACTACCAAAAGAGACAACGAAGAGATCAAATAAGCATGACTAAACAAACAAGGCCAAACTCCACTTAGACTAAAGATTAAACGCATACAATGCATTATCAGTAACTCGCCACAATGTACCTTGCCATTAAACAAACCTAGCCATAGCACAACCAACCCCCCAAACAACCAAATTTTAACAAAAATCAAAAGAACCAAAAAATAATAAATACATTAATTGAGCTCTTTTGATCGCAATAGCATTAAAAGGTAATTCTGACACAACCTATCAAAACCAATTGGATCTTGGAGTCACTGTACTCAATGGCCACGCTTCACCTAAGCGATTGTTCTTGTATGATATTGCATTTTTTTTTACATTAGTTTGCATATATATATATATAATCAAGACCATATATGTAACCCCTAAGATAATTAATGGAATTTTCATTATAATTGGCAATATAGTCTCTCCATTTCCTTTGTAACCGTGAATTTAAGATGATTAACTGCATGCACTTGAGATTAGGCAGGGGATGAGGGGCATTAAAGTTGATTTTATTGATTATATTTTACAAAATCAGCCTTTAATGAAACAATGATACACAGAGGGGTAGAGAGAAAGAAGTGAGGGGCTGGAGGTGGAAGGTTTATTAAAGATTTAAATGCTCTCCCATTTAAAAAAAATTGAAGTAAAAACAATTGTCTGACCAAAATAAACATCAAATTTATTCTTTATTCTCTATTTTTATTTTTTTTGTGTTTGAGTTAATTTTGCACTATAGCACTCATTTGAAGATGTTTCAAGTGTACAACACATATAGTAAAAATCAATTGAAATTTAATTCAGTATGTTTTAATGATATTTGCACTATATTTTGGCAGAGAAAGTCTTTCCTTTTCTTTGTAACGTATAGTAGGAAGGCGAGGGATATTAAAAGTGGTTTCATTTCATTAGCTGTGTATTGATTAAGATTGGGAGCATGAAAGAGAGAGTGAACAAACAAAGGGTTAAGAGGGATAGGAGAAAAAGGCGTGAGGTAAGGAACATTAAATTGATTTTTATTATTGAGAGAGAGAGAGAGGGGCAAAAGATGATTATAGAGGGATGAAATTAAGCAAATCATGGAGAGAGTGCCACGCGGCATCTCAAGTCTTCCATATTATAATATTAAGATGATTAGATCATCCTCCAAGAAAATAGAATTTGTACTAACAAACACTTTCTATTCTCTTGGATCAAAAAAATGCCATCCATAAGTACCCTTTGGATACCCTGTAAAGTAATATACTTCTGATTTAGTTTCCAATTTGCTCATCTTTCCTTTCAGCACATGTGCCGGACACCCCCATATCCAGAGATGTTGCAAAGATGGCTTGCGCCCAATCCACATCTCCCGTGGTGTAATATCCTGTATTTTCAATAATTATTTATACAGAGAGATTCTATATATTTTTCTTGACCATATTTGAAGTTTCACTTTCGATCGATCGAAGTTCTGTCAAGCGATCGGGAATTTGCTATTCAACCGATCAAACCCTGTTCAATCGATCGAAATCCTACCGACATGAATATATGATGTGGTCCCCACTTCAATCGATCAAACCCCATTTCAATCAATCAAAACTGGCCGAATCACTTTTGAACGATCGAACATACTTTGATCGATCGAACGTACCTGGATATTTTAGTTTCAGTCCACGTAAACAAAGCCACCTACCTACCCCTCCCCTCTATATATACATTGGTTTTGTGTATGTGTGTGTGTGTGTGTGTGTGAGAGGGTTGGTTGCTAAGAAATTTAGAGAGAGAGTGTGGTGTTTGATATATATATAGGAACACTTATACATACATATATACATACACCTATATATATACACACAATCTGGGAGAGAGAGAGAAACAAAGAAGAAGAGAAGGAGACAAAAAGAGATAGAGACAGAGACAGAGAGGAGAGAGAGGCCGCCATTAAAGCTTGGAAGCTCAATCTTGCCAAACACGCCCTTTGCGATGTTTAATGAGTTTTTACTCACTTAGTTTCTTTATTATAATGTTTACAAGCTTTTGGTGATGTTTAGATGTAGTAAACACGTTCCTAAGACATATATAAATAATATTTTACGAACTTGCTAAAGAAGATGACTTTTGAGCGATTGAACTGAGTTCCATCGATCGCAGGTTCAATCGATCGAATAGACTTCGATCGCTCGAACATTATTTTCTCAATCGATTGAAATGGTTTCAATCAATCGAACTTTACAGAACATGGATTGTTTCTTTGGTTTATTATATAAAGGGTGATTATTCGATTATCGATTCGAATTCCTATTATGTGATTATGGGTTAATTGGGGATAATGTGATAACACAGATACGTATGATTAAGAATAATGGATTAAAGTGATGAAGTTAGATACTATATGGTTCATATTTGAGTTCGATATCCATTCATTTCAATCAGAGTAGTCAGGCCACATGGAATTGTCATGTATCAGTAGTAGTATAAACGTGAAGTAGGTTTGATAAGTTCTGGAAAGAGAATGGGGGTCTACTATTTGATCATAATTATGCAGTAGACAGATGCATGTATGTGTCTATGACTTGCAGTGATACAATATCTATGACATGTGGTGAACCTTGATCATAAGTATGTGGTAGACAAACGAATGTGTCTATGATATACGGTAAACCTTGATTTACGCGATAGATCTGACGATAGGTCATGGCAATAGAATTGATGTGTCGATGCTTGAAGCATTAAATCGCTGACATGCGGTGGACTGTGCATATGTTCTTAAATGCGGGGGATGGATTGATGTATTATCTATGACTTGTGGTGTATGCGGTAGATGACCTCTATGACTTACGGTGTTATGCGGTAGAATGTATCTATGACTTGCAATATCGCAATAGACAGAGCATTGGTATATCTAGGAATTTTACAATCAAGTCAATTTCAAGAGTCAGTATTGAGCTGAGTTTTATTAACAAGACGATAAGGGTTGAGTAACGAAGTTGTAATAAAGAGGAAGATACTATTGTAACACTATATCTTAAACACTCTAATAACTTGTTATTATGTTATATCATTGATACCCTGTGAGTTTCTATTCATTTAGTTCTCAGTAAGATGACGACTGTTATTGCTTGGACATTCTCCGTCTAGATTACCCTGTTCCTTTTAATGCAGATAATGGAGCTTATGATGACGGCTACTACCCTGAAGGGGATTATGCAGAAGGTGGCCTCACTAACGATGGTTATGCGGGAGAAGGCTGTTATGCTAACGACTACCCTTACGCCAGCTAGAGATGAAGAACTCATGTCTAGTTTATATTTCTCTTATTGCTGTTAACTTTTGTAACGGGTACTTGGGCATATGTTGTCTCCAGACCTGTTGTGATCGTGAGGACCACTCTGATGTTTATAATAGTGACACCGTTTTTATATTCAGTTAATTATGTTATTGTTCTTGTTTATCTTGTGGACTAGTACCGTGTGGTGTGGATAATTAGTGACTTTCACCCGACATTCCCTATGGACCCAAAAAGGAAATTTATTTTTCTCTATTTTTGTTGTTCCGGGGCATGACAAGATTTTTGGTATCAGAGCTCCAGGTTGTGATACTTTCGTTCGCTAACGATTCTACACCATTCGGTCCTAGTATTTTAAGATCCCTGAGATGAGATATGAGTTTAAGATAAGTTTGTCCTTCTGACGATCGATAGTTTCCTTTGTAGGTTAGCATGGATCTAGATTTCCATTTGTTTGTGGATGATTCTTTTGGCAGACATGTTATTCTGTCACGCCCCGGCGTAGCAAAATAGGGAAATTTTTGAATTTTCCATTTTTGGACCTGTGGATACACGACAGTTGAAAGTACCGATCTGTCCTTCTAACTCCGCACGGGTATTCTAATTAAGGGAAAAGCAGAACATATACATGATCACATCACAAATCAATCTAGCAGCCCCTATGCATATTTGGAATGAGGTTATAAATGCTCACCTTGATATCTTAAGTCTTACGCGTCCTCAAATGATGATTGGAACAAGATTCCCTACAAAGCATATGATAGAATTACGGTTAAACATGAATTCCTGTAGTAAGGGCATAATGGTAATTTTACCGAATGCGGGTGTGGACCTCAAGGTAGTGATCTGTGTGTCATTCTAAGTCCAACGCCATTGACTAGACTCAAATTGGAGTTCTTCGTATTTTACGAGGTAAAAGGCAGTGCTTACTACACTAATGTGTGCCCTAGGAAAAAGCTGTATTTTTGACCTCATCGATAGGTCACCAAAACTTAAATAGAACATTCTAGACATTATTCTAAGACTCTAAAAACTGACTGTGTAATTTTCGGAGTCCTAGATTATTTATTATGAATTATTGAAGATAAAGTATCATATAAATATGACCGTATCGGTCCTTAAATACACAAGTATACCCAAACATAAGAAATGGGACTTGGAAGTATTTTTATTAAATACTAGACATTAAAATATGCTCTCAGTATTTATCTCATAATTTTCGGAGCTTGTTTGAAATTTTTAAATAATTAATATACTCTTTAAATAGCTCCTTATTAATTATTAAAAATAATATATAGTATTATAACTTTCTAACTCTTTGGATATCATAAAATAGCATTGGGGACATTATCCTAATTTTTCAAAATTAATAAATATACATGGATATTTAAATGCTATTTAATACCATAGTTAAAACAATAGTTATTTATTATTTATATTATTTATAAATAATAAATATATATTATTATACGATATAATAATACTGAGAATATTTGAAATATTAGATAGTAATATTTCGTATCTTGAAAATACTCAATATACAACTTAAAACTAATTTAGTTAATTAAAACCATTTAAACTATAAATAAGTAATTAATAATAATAATAAAATTATTATTATTAATAACCCAGGCCTGATGGGTCAAACCCGGACCGACCCGGTTATAAACGGATAACCCGTTTGCACACACAAAGAAACCTAAACGGGTTGGCCCAAAGGCTAGACCCGACCCAAGCCCAAAATAATTGAACTACCCATATATTCTCACAACTAAACCCAACCTGACGACCCATTTGGGTTGAACCAACTTGAACCTGAGGCCCAATTACACTAACAACTTAACCTAACCTGTTAACCCATACCCGAACTAAACCCGAACCGAACCTGACCCAACTCTTCTCACAAACTAATCCTACTTAAAGGACCCATGGGTTTATATAAACTTAACCCGATCTATGACCCTAACCGCTAACACTCACATTCCGACCCACCCATGACCCAAACCCGACCCGCCAGTTAAAACCCGCAAGCCCCAAACATTCTTTTTCTTCCCCGATGAAATGGCGTCGTCGGAAAACCACAGCTCGCCGGAAAAAATTCTAGGCTTCACAACTTTCATGTTCCTCCATGGAAATTGATGATTCTAGTGGCAAAAGAACCGGAATTCACTCCTCTACATCATACTCTAAGCTGGGAGTTGGGTTCATTCATTTAGTGGTCTCACCAGTGGATTATTCTTTTTGGCCAAAACAGAAAATAACGGATTGCTTGGCCTATTAAATGTACCTCAACTGAAAAGCTGCTCAATGAGGGGTATTTAGAGGTCATTCTGGTCAGATTGATACAACTTAGAGGCATCTTGGTAATGGTTGGAAAAACCGAGCTTCAAAGGTGAAGCTTTAATGGTGGCCGGAGCTAGTTCAGATCTTAAAGCTCTGTTTGGGTCTTTACATATGCTATCTAAGGGTGTGTGTGTGACATGCAGAGGTGCTGAGAAGGAATGGGGGGCTGGGTTTACCTTGAGGGGTCTCAGATCCTCTTCTCTCTTCTCCGATCAGTTTCTTTCTCTCTCCTCTACGTGTGTGTGCTGTGTATGGAGAGGGAAAACAATGAAAGCGAGAGTGTGAGGGTGTGGTGTGGTGTTTAATCTCTCAAACTCTCATCCTCACCCTCGGGTTCTCTCCCCCTACCATTCTTTGTGTGTGAGTATGTAATGTGTGTGTGCATAGAATGTACGCATGTGGTAAATATATGTGGGAGAGGCAAGAGTATTTACAAGTGGCAGTGCTTATAGTGCCAAGTGTTGTGGTGGTGTGCACAAGTGTGACATATGCAATAGGTGGCCATACATGCTTGCCACGTGGGTGGGTAGTGGCTATATAGCTGCCACGTGGCCATGAGTGGGGCCCACGTCTCGATCTATGTGCCAAAGAATAGGGTTACATGCATGTCCCAATGTACGTGCACAATTGTAATTGTGCCTTTGTACGGGGTGTAGACACCCCATTTTGTCGGCTATCAGATTTAGGAGACCCATAGCTTGGTGGTTCACAATGATCGAAAAAGACTCAAAAAGGACTCTTGAAAGTTAGTTCTATTTCTCAAAATGCTCAGAATAACCAAAATGCCCCTGAAAGCCCAAAAACTCCCAGATTTGGACCAAAAGTTCTGGAAACATGCTATGTCATAAGAAAAATTAGATGAAATCGTCAGCTCCCAGAGACCCCCGGAAGACCAGGAAGTTCCCGGAAAGTCCCGGTTGATCGGTTTGACCAAGATTTGACTAGGTTTGACCAAGTTTGACCAAAATCGTCCAAATTCGCCAGAATCATTCTAAATCACGTGAAAAGTATTAAAATGAGTTTTAAAAGAAGATCGCACGAAAACGTCAGCTCCTGGGAACTTCCGGAGATTTCCAGAACTTCCCGAGAATCCCAAGTTTGACCAGTTTGACCAGAATTTGACTTTAGAACCAGAGCACCGTAACAATTTTCAAATATTTTTCATGGATACTAGAGGTCAATAGCTTTCTAATGGTATATCGCACATAATTTCTGGATTAAAAACGAATTTATTATGAATTTCCAAAGGCAAAAAAGGCGATCAAATCGACTTTTATTGCAAATACCGCAAAACTTTTCAAAGTGACCTATCCCCAAACTATTTTTTTATGAAAAGTAGACTCCATTACCTTTCCAACGGTATATCACAACCTCAATTTGGAGTTCGTATGCATTTTCTGTGAATTTCAGACAAAATAGGGCCTTTTCGTGAATACCGGAACCTCTGGGGGCCTAAACGTAAATTTCTGGGCGTCTGAGGAGCAGTGCCGCCGCGGCACTGGCCCATTGCCGCCGCGGCACAGGCCCAGTGCCGCCGCGGCACTCAATCCTCGCAGAGTCCATTTTTGTAATTTTTTTGGGGGTCCAATTTGATTAATTGAAAGCCAAAACGACATAGTTTTATGTTCACAGTTATTTGGGACCAATAGGAGTACTTCTAAAACCCCAAAACTACCCCAAATTGGCCTATTTAAACCCTCCATTGCTCTTCATTTTGGGGGGGCCAAATGCAAAAGCTTGAAAAGTTATAGAGAAGAAGAGAGATAGAGATAGGTTTAGAAGAGAGAAAAGGAGCTTCCTCTTACTATTTTGCTATAGAAAGTGAGTTCTAACCTTGTGTTCTTCCATTACCTCTCTTATACTTCACATCCCAAACACCCCCAATCACCATTCTTGAGCATTCTTGAGTTAGGAAGCTACTTCCATGTCTAAATGTCAAAATATATGAGTGAAACACCAATCTACAAGTTCAATACTTCATGAATATCATCTATTGATCATTATCTACTTGCTTGTTTATTCATTGTTTATCTCTTCTTACCTCATTTCTTTTTTATTTTCTTTATTTACTTACTAGTTCATCATCATCTAAGTGATGACATGAAGTTTGGGGTGAGTGAATCCTTATGGATAGTAGCTCTTGACCTCAAAAACATGTTTGATAGATGATGATCATAACTTCAATACCTCCAAGGTATTCTTGAAGTGTATTGAAGTTATGTTCAAATAAAAAAATAAATCTCTCCAACAATCTTGGAGGTTCTTGATGATGAGTTTGATGTTGGCATTCTAAGTGGCTATAATCTTCATTGAGTGTTGAAAATATACTTTCAAAACCTCTATTTCAAAACCCCTCTTAAAAACCCTCATTTCAATCTCAAGAAAAGAAAACTCTAGTTTTTCCAAAACTTTCAAAACAATGAGTCAAAACAGTGAGTAATCCGAGTTCAAAGATTTTTCTAGAACTCAACATTCAACATATGGATGCAAGGCCACTTGGAAAGTATTCCTAACTCATTGGAGAACACCCATGATTTTTGGTTTGACTTGGAAGTACTTGGAAATGGTCCATTTGGATCCCAACATTCCTTCCAAACATTCTGTTTTTGCTGTCACAGCAGCTAGGTCCATTTCCAACCCCTTTTTTCAGAAAACTTTTCCAAACGGGGTGGTCCTAACTTATTTTTTCCTTAAACTTCAATGTCTTAGGGAACGTTCTGTATAAAATGGGCCTCTAGATCATTCTTTTGCATTTTTAAAGATTTTTCAACATTTCAGTCGACAATACAGACTCTGTTTCTGAGTGACCTCTATTGTTTATATGATTTCTCTCAATTTGTGATAGTTATTAAAGATTGGCTTTTTGGGTTGTATTCTAGACACAATAAGGAACATCTCCATAAAACATCATGCATTTAAAACATTCCTAACCCCTCTTTTCAATTTTCCAAAATCTAGTTACTGTTCTGTCCACTATTCAGAGCAAGCACATCTTAACTTTCATTCTTAGATTTGATGCTTATATGCCTTCCAAATTGGTTCATATCTTAGGAAGTAGTTCATACTACATTTGTACATATCCCATATTGATTTAATCCATCCATTCATACACATTTTAGACTTCTAAGTCATTCTAGGAATCCATGAACACAAAGCACACTACAACCTTGGCACATTCTAGATACATATATTGCATTCATGCAAAGATTTGGGGTTCTTGTAACTCCTAATCTAAGAAGATTATAAGGAATGATCATGATCACACGTTCATGCTCCCCTCGATCTAATCATCCTTTCTCATCCGTCCCGGGGATTGAGAGATCTTCTTTTCTCAAAGAATAACATGCATCATGCTAGCTTGCTAAGCATATTTTGACTTCTTTGTTCATTTGTTTCAAGAACAATTCATGTCCCCTTTAGATTAGGAAAACTTAATTACTTGATACATGATTAGACGATTTTTCCTAGGTTTATTTGTGTGATCTTTCACTTTGCATTGTGTGATATTTGGCTTAGATCTTATGAATGATATTTTATCTTTAGATCTTCTATTTCAAGTTTCTTATGTGATGTAGTATACTATCATAGTACTAATTGTCGAACCATACATAGTATAAGATGATTATTTGGATGCTAATTGAGGCCCGTTGAAAGACGGGGCGAGTTGACGGTGTTTTAGTCGCGACAAAGGCTCCTTCCTCTCTCGTACCAAAACCCCGAGCCAAGTTCTTTTTTTATGAAGGGCCGGTGCCCTTTATCCGTTTGGGTGAGTCAAAATTAGGTTTCTTGGTTCCTTAAAGACCAAGTGGCGACTCTGTATCTGTTTTCAACAGACCATCTTTTCTCTCTTTTTCAAATCAAATTTCAAACAAGTTTCAAAGCAAACATAACAAAGCGGTGGAAGCCCGGTGTCCACAATTTGGCGACTCCACTGGGGATTTTATTTTAAAACAAAATAATACAGAGGTTTGACTCATAAGAAGCATCCTTAAAATCATCTTTTTACTGTGTCTGGTTCACCGCATTGCACTCTGCATTTACCCTCTCGACTGTGTCTGAAACGCGGCGCTGACATTGTTCAGGTCTTGCTGTGCCAGGGCACAAGTCACCGTTGATACTGTACCTTCCAAGGTATATCAAAAAGAGTAAAAACCTCCGTACTGTCTCCCCGACGGTATATTGGAACTCTCGTCAATGGACCCTCTTTGACTAAACCCAGCCTTTGCATATAGATTCCTATAGAACCTTTCATAGGACTGTTCATTTATATTTTCAGATAGAACAATGTGATATAATTGCTATATGCCCTGGCGGGATTACCTGCGCGGTGTAGACGCTTATGTGGCATAGAACAGAACCTCTTTCTTATGATTCCCAAGGCAATCACTCACATGTGATCACATTGAGTTGACTTGCCTAGGCACCATGATAAGGATGTCTACTCCATACTCACAAAGATATGCACCGCAAACCTTGTTTGTTGGTCATGAGACATAGGAGTATGAAAACTTGCTAGACAGTATGATCACCATCATCACCTACTCCCGTCGTATATCCCTATTTCTTCCAGAAACTCTATCCAACTCATCAGGATATCCCTGTTTCTCCTAGAAACTCTGTCCGAATCACCAAGATTTCCTAGAAATCCCTATTTCTCCTCCAGAATACCCAGAAATCTCAATTTTTCTTAGAAACTCCGATATACTTGTTTCTCCCAGAAACTCTGTCCGACTTACCCAGTTATACCTGTTTTCCCAGAAGCTCTGTCCAAATCTCTCAGATTACCCAGAAATCTCAATTTCTCCCAAAAAATTCCGGTATACTTGTTTCTCCTAGAAACTCTGTCCAACTTACCCGAGTTTTCATGTTTTCCCATAAGCTCTATCCAAATCTCCAAGATTTCCTAAAAATTCCAACAACTCCATCCAAACTTCCCAAAAATGCCTAGATGTACCAATTTCTCCCAGAAATTCTGATTTCCCAATTTCTCCTAGAAGCTCAGTCCAAATCAACCAGAAATCCCTATTTCTCCTAGAAACTCAAATGACTTCTAGAAATTTCTCCGAATCTTCCAAATCCCTGTTTCTCCCAGAAACTCTGTCCAAAATTCCCGAAGTATCCCGGAAATCCCTGTTATCCCTTGGTGATCATACTGGAAAGTAAGGCTAGCACACTCTGTATGGCTAGGACCTTATTTATTTAGTTGCTATCTGTTAGAAATAGGAGCATCATATAGATTAGGGCTTGCATCCGCATGCTTGTCTCATATACATACACAATTTGTGTCAGTCTACATGCACACACATCTTATCAGTCTCACACATGTCAGTCTCTACACATCAAACGCATACGTATCATCATCCTCACCCATCTCGATCATTGTACAAAAATCATATACTTACAGCAACCGTCCTTGGTTTGCATCATTAAATCCTTCAAAATTCTGATCATCTCCTCCCGTTAGGAGTCCATAAGAAGTATTTTGTGCCTCTGTTAATTTGGGCTTTTACTCCTATTTGCAGAAAACACAGCCCCGGGTAAGGACACCTCTGTACCTTCCTAAATTCATTGTCTCAATCGTGGGCTAGCCCAGGCTATCATAAACTCGCCAATGGCCTACCAAGCTCTGGAGGGGAAATTGGACAAACTGCAAACCACTGTTGAACAACTAAGTTTAAGGATAAGCCGATTTGAGAAGATGGTGCAGAGCATCGATAAAGGGAAGTATGGGTTGCCCAACGCCATCTATCCAAGCCCGTTTCCACATCCGAATCTCTACTTGTATCCAAACCCACACTTTAGCCTTGGTAATCCTAGTCCATATCCAAATCAAAGAGCCACTCCAAGGACCCACTTGAACTCAAAGTCTAACAAAACCCGTAACCCAAGAACCTTCACCAACTTGGGTATGCCATTGTCCATTATCCTTGATAACCTCATCAAAAAGGGGCACCTCTGACTCCTTCAGCCTCGTGCTGACATCCCTCCGCCTAGTTGTGACCTGTCCAAAATTTGTGCCTACCACCAAGGCCCAGGCCATGACACCGACAGCTGCATGCGCCTTCGCCATGATATCCAAGACCTTCTCGATCAAAAAATCATCGAGCCATCGCCCATCTAACCCTATGTCAACCAAAATGTCAGCTTCATCGAACCTAAAGCCCCTGGCTTACCTGTTCAAATGATCCCCTTTTCTGAGACCAATGATTGTTGAAGCTACACGGTGAACTGATAGTGTTTGGAACTTCTGCTAAAAAAAAAAGGTAAGAATAAAAGGGTCACAAAGACACTCCATTTGAGACCGGGTCGAGTCAAGTTGAGTATGTTCTATGTTCCAAATCCATTTCAATTCTAGTCTTGTGATCGAGTCTGTCTGTCACCGAGTTGTTAATGAGTCTGTAATCCTTCTCTACTGATGGAATGAAGTCTCATTTTGCCTAATCTGATGTGCCTAGTCATAGATGCATGAATCGCTAAACTGAAGTGTCACTTTTCAAATTACCATGGATATTACTGTGCTAAATTTTTTTTTTTCACTCAAACAAAAAAAAAATCCTGGAAGGTCAAAGTCAATTTTGCGCTGACACCGATGAAGAGCCGAGAATTGAATAGTCTTACTTTAAGAATATAAAATTTCTCTTGCCTCAATCTTGAAAAGACATGCTTGGAACTGACTTGGGCCTTGCCCAACACCCTTTTCCCACCATTTCAAAGCCTTAAGCCCAATCCAATTGGGAGCCACACAGTCTGTCTGATTGAAAGCAATGCAAACTTAGCCCTTGATGGTAGCCAAACATTTCAGTGAGTTTCATCTCCACTTTAAAAAAAACAAAAAAAAAAGAAAGAAAAAAAAAAAGGAAAAGAAAAGAAAAAGCTCGCTAGGTTGAAAACCCGAAAGGGCACCTAGGCAAAAGTTAGAGCTGAAAAAGGTGTTGATTTCCAAAATTCGACCCTAGCCAGTCAAAATGTTGGAGAAAATTTTGATGAAACAAATAAGAGAATCATACGCTTCAAGATACATCTTAAGAACGTGCCAAGATCACATTTCAAAAGGCACGCAATAACCACAAATAAATTTCGAGAGCTGACATGCACATTCTGGAATTCTGAGATTGCGATTGAAAGATCTCACAAGAATCGACTACATTAAAAAGCAAAATTGATTGGCTAGGCGAAAGTGAAAAGGATCAATCCTCAAAACAAAACAAAAAGAAAAAGAAAAAGAAAAGAAAGGGAGATTGAAACTGAATCCTTTTATTCAAAGCTTCCACAAGTGGCTCAAGTTTGGACTTCTTTGACGATTGGTTTGAAAAACCCTCACACCTCAAACCCTTTTTTCAAGCCTTGCCTTGAACTACGCTCGACCTGATTCCCATTTGGGGATATGTAGGCAACCACATCGGTTCAGTCGACACCATCATAATCAAACCAATTTCTTTCAAGACCTTGCCTTGAACTACGCTCGACCTGATTCCCACTCGGGGATACGTAGGCAACCACATTGGTTCGGTCGACACCATCATAATCAAACCAATTTCTTTCAAGACCTTGCCTTGAACTACGCTCGGCCTGATTCCCGCTCGGGGATACGTAGGCAACCACAACGGTTCGGTCACCCCACCTACCTAAAATTCAACCCGCTTCTTTCCGACCATGGCCCGAACTACGTTGGACCTGATCCCCGCTCGGGGGTACGTAGGCAGACTTTCAAAAAAAAAAAAAAAAAAAAGAAGGATGGCTCGCTAGGTCGAAAATCCGAAAGGACGCCTAGGCAAAAATTAGAGCTAAATCCAAGGTGAGCAATAACAAAAGAGAGAAAAGAGCTTGCTAGGTCACCTCACTGGTGCCTAGGCAAAAGTTATGAGCATTTGAGAGATTAAAGTCACGGTCCTTGCCTCAAGCCAGAAATCACCTTCCACACTAGGGGCAAACTTCGGCTACCCGCCTTGTTTGCCTGACTTTTACCATCTACCCTTCATACAAGGGGCAAACTTCGGTCACCTACCTCGTTTGCCCAAAGCCTCCAATGAACCTTCCTCCAAACTAGGGGCAAACTTCGGTCATTTACCTCGTTCGCCTATCGATCCCACTTCATGCCCTTCAAACTAGGGGCAAACTTCATTTGCCACCCAATCCCTATAAGCCTTCAAGTCACAAAGCATTGTCTTGAACAGATGGAAATAGAGCATCTTTTATTCCATAAGCTAAGGCACTAATTCAAAGCACATCTTGGGAGAAGCAAAGAAATTGATTAGATCAGTAGGGAGGAATTTTCAAAAATAAGATTCATCAGCAAAGTGCTACCATGTTAAGATGAGGGGTGAACACCAAAAGAGAAATGGTACATCGTTTATGACAAAAGCACATCAAGTTTTGACAAGACGAGCTTGTTTCATTTCAGTGTCGAATGTGTCACCTTCGCGCGTCGGTGTCTGTCAGTTTTCGAGTCTGTCATAGTCTTTTTCAGAAAAAGAGTCTGTCGTAGTCTCAAATGTGTAAGTCAATAGTGACAAATAATGAATTTTTCAAATCAAGCTATAAAGAGCATTCCAATGACAATGCAAGCAGGAGTACCAAACACTATTTCTGCACCAGTCAAGGCGTCAGCGTGAGAAGCGTCAAAACTTGGGGAGAATTTCATCCCTTTCCAAACCGCCGAAAGTTAACCATCTTCGTTCATGCAACATAAGTCCATGAGTGGCTGTTGATGATCTTCTTTCATCTATCCAACATAATTCCATGAGTGGCCGTTGATGATCTTCCTTCATCCATGCAACATAAGTCCATGAGTGGCTGTTGACTGTCTTCCTTCGCTCATGCAACATAAGTCCATGAGTGGCTGTTGATCTTTCATGCAACATAAGTCCATAAGCGGCTGTTGATGATCTTCCTTTCTCCTAGCAACATAAGTCCATGAGTGGCTGTTGATCTTTCATATTTCTTCATGCAACATAAGTCCATGAGTGGCTGTTGATGATCTTCCTTTCTCCTAGCAACATAATTCCATGAGTGGCTATAGATCTTTCGTCCATGAGTGGCTGTTGATGATCTTCTTTCATCCTAGCAACATAAGTCCATGAGTGGCTGTTGATCTTTCATCTTTCTTCATGCAACATAAGTCCATGAGTGGCTGTTGATGATCTTCTTTCATCCTAGCAACATAAGTCCATAAGTGGCTGTTGATAATCTTCTTTCATTTATCCAACATAAGTCCATGAGTGGTTGTTGATCACCCTCCTCTTTCAATATCAAAACCTTAAATGTAACAACCTGCATTTCCATTTAGTTTAAAATTCATGTCCATATTTAATTTATTTGTAATTGCATTGGCATATTTAAATTCAATTAGCATTGTCTGCTTTTATTTTTAATTTCAGTCACATGTTTGGAATATTAATTTCTTATCTAATTCACATTAAAATTCTTTTGGGGCCAAACTGCAATTTTACAAAGTTAGCAATACCGGTGTGGATTTCAAAATCTATATTTCAAAAATGGTGGAAATATTTCCTTTTGACTCAATCAGTATTTTTATGAAACCAGGAAATCACTTCTTACACTAAAATGAATTTTCTGTATTTTTGTGGTGGACACCGCATCCCGAAAATACCAGTTAGTGTTCAAAACTGTCCACGCTGTGTGAACTTCCACAGATTTTGAAGTGATATAAAGTTTGACATGACTCATGCTTTATTTCTATTAATGGCAAGTGATCATTGACTAAGGCAATGTTTGGGAATGTTTAACTTATACGTGTATTTGTTGTGCCAAAAGCTGGATTTCCCAAACATATCTACATTGCCCCCTAGGAGTCTACTCTTAACTCTTGGTTAATCTGGAGAGTTATATCAGTATATATATACGTATTTCATATCTGTATATATGCTGAGTATTCATGTATATTAGGATTTAGAAATTTAGTTATCCAACTCATTTGTAGAGTGTAGGAGACACAACTTGGGCTCCAAGTTCCTCAATTGGCTCTCTTTATATGTCCATTACATACACACAATCTGTACAATTTCAATCACAGAGAGAACTTGAGAGTTTAGTTGCAGAATTTTTATATAGAGAGAGAAAGCTCTCCACCATAGCCAAGCTTGTATTTGGATTCTTATTTGGTCATTCTTTCTCAACAACCTCTTCATTCTTGAACTCAGTGAGTATTACTAACTCACTAAGAATGTAATTACATGTTTGTTTACTGTGTAATTGTTTAATTTATAGAACACCATGGTTGATTTCACGTAGGAACTCCATGGCTTTGAAAATCAAGATTTTCCAAACTCAACCAAAACCTGTTTTGTTAGATGAATATGATAGATTACATGTCATATATGTTATACCCAAAGTTTTAGAGCTTAATTTATTCATAAGAGAAAGTATATTAGAAAATAAGTTTTGACATATTTTGGTTTTTCAAGAAATTCAAGAGTTGTAGATTGATTCATGTTAAATTAATCAGAGATTCTTAATCCTTGTTGAAAAAGGAAGAGATCCATATATAATAGGACATATATACTAACAGAATTGAAAATGGGTCAGTTTAGACCCTGAATTGCTGAAACAGAGTAATCTGACGAAGAAGATGAAGCCTCTGCATCACCTCGCGCGCGCGATCGCGCGAGCGGCCCGCGCGAGCGACGCCTCGCGCGAGCGATCCGCGCGAGCGAGGTATGCGTCCCCAGGCAATCAGTAAAGTATATATATAAATTGAAATTTGGACAGGTCGTGCGAGCGAGGGTCGCGCGAGAACCCCTTCGCGCGAGCGATCCGCGCGCGCAATCTTGACTTTCTCAGGTAGACAGAAAAGTTAATATATAAAATGAAAATCGGGCATATCGCGCGAGCGGCCCGCGCGAGCGACCTTTCGCGCGAGCGGCCCGCGCGCGCGAGTTCTGGCAGTTTGTGGTTTTTGTTTGTTTTGTGTTAGGAACTGTTTGGTTCAACTTTTAAGGGCTGTTAAAGTTCTGTTTGGGAAATTTTGTAAATCAGAACTCTTTTGGTTATGTTAGAATGATTAAAACATTGTATTATGACTTATCCATCCCCGTACGCGTGTTGTTCTTTTAATTCAGCATTTTTGCTTTCATTTGAGTGCATATCATTCATATGGGGTCAGTGGTACATGCATGTGGGTGTCAGTCAGTGTGGAAAAGAGTAATGGTCAGTGTGGAAAGAGTACGAGGTGGTGGTTGAAACTGTGATTGTGGTTGTGGTTGTAGTTGAGATTGTGGTTGTGGTTGAGATTGTGGTGAGGGTATCTTTGAAATGCGACGGTGGCAAATATGGACACTCCCTGACGCCCTTGGAAGCGTTAAAGTGTGTGACGCCGAACTCGGACATTCCCTGGTACCCATGGTAGTGCTAAAGTGTGGCCTACGGACACTCCCTGATAACTCGAGTCTGGATACTGCGTGAGGGGTTGCCCCGGTATTTGCATGGCGGTTAGGGTATTCAAAGTGTGAGGCATTGGACACTCCCTGGTACCCCGGACCAAAGTGTGAGGCAAGCTGGACACTCCCTGGCGCCCCGTTGCTAAAGTGTGGCTATCCTAGTGTTTCAAAGATACCAGGAGTAAGATAGTGGGTTGTTGTGGCTGTCGAGAGAAAAGAGTCGGCAAGATGAGTGTGGTGCATTGTCTCATACACGAGTAACTGTTTTTATGAATGAACGACTTTTAATATATTCCTTGTTGCTTTATAAAATGAATTCTTTCTGCGGTTTAACTATTGATTTTACAAACTGATAATGGAAAAAGGTAAATGGGTATGATTTACATTCAAAGTCATGTTTTTAATACTCACCAGCTTCTTGAAGCTGACGACGTTGATGCGTCCTGGACATTCGTGTCTAGGCTTTTCAGGTTATAACCAGGAGGAATCATACGACTATGCTAATTGAGAATGGCTGCTTTCGGAATGAGGAAACTGTTTTAATGTTATACGTTTTTTTTTATACATGTTTTAAGTTATGGACCGTTTTGTAATAAGGATGACTGTAACAGACACTAAGTTATTGTTTTGTTTTCAAGGCGGTCTGTGCCTTAGTTGACCCCGTATCTTAAGATGTAATAAGTTAGAAAAATTTTTGTAAGCCTTGATTGCTCTGCTCTGATTTTTATTGTTTATTGTTGTTTGACGTTTGGGACAGAATCGATCCTTCAAACTGTCGCGACCTACGGGTCCATAAAGGAAATTAAACGCTTTCCTTATTTATGCTACGTCGGGGCGTGACAGGATTTAGTGGTATCAGAGCCAGGTTATTATTTATCTCAAGATAGTTTAGCCAGGTTAGGGTTTACCAGTATAGACCCTATTCCACATTCCATTAAGTGTTACACACCCGATGATACGACAGGGAGGATAGACTCAGAACCCAAATGCCTAAGTTATCTTTGTTCTGACTTAGGTAGTACCTTCTTACCAGGTATGGATCCAGCTCATCCGCTATATGTACCAGACAGATTTGGAGGACACTTTGTGATGCCTGGGGCAGTGATCCCAGCCTTTCTTGACTTATATCATGCGGCCGTTGAGCAGTTGGCCACGGCGACTGTTATATCGGATGTATGGCACCAGGTTCACGTGGTAGGCCTTGTTGACCTGACTCGTATCCGTCTAGAGCTTCGTTACTTTACCGAGGCTCAGCGTTTGGTTTGGGTTGAGGTTTTGAGGTTGGTTGATAGCGATGCTTTCTATCTTCCTCTCGAGGTCCAGATTGTGCATGCCTATTTGGCTCAGTTAGAGATGCCTCCGCCGGTAGTTCCCATTGCTGAGGACGATGTTGAGGTTGTTCATGTGGTCCCTGTAGGAGGGGAGATTATAGAGGACGGCATAGGACTAGATGATCTTGCCGCTGAGCTCGAGGCTGAGCTAGCACTTGAGCTAGCTTTACCGGAGGAGATGGTAGATGAGGCAGATGCCCCTGTACCTGCTTCATCGTCCACCTCTCACAGCTATGATGGGGTTGGACCGTTCGTTGTTCAGCGATTTTGCCCTGTCGATTCGCTAGATCTCCTGATAGCCACTTATGGAGACGATTGACGTTCTAGATATGGCCTTGTACATATTAACTACTTTTGACTATTTAGCTCTGTCTCTTTTTGCAACTGTAATTACATGCATTAGAGTGTAGGGCAATGACCCCATTTTTGTAACATTAACTCTTGCATGTGTCCTAACCCATACAGATAGGGTAGGCATTGATCTGACCATACATGCTTTTTGTATCAACTTGACAAGAAGTGATATATATAAAATATACTCTTTTGAATGTTGTTGTCATTTAAATTGCTTCATAAGCACTGTTGCATGCATGTTTCTCATCCTTTCATCACTATCATGCATAGAATGGCTGGAGGAGTAAGGAGGAACAGAAATCTAATCGAGGGAGCACCTGAAGCTGCCGATCCTACAGGAATATTCGAAGCTTTCATTAGACGTCTCGAAAGGGTTAGTAATCAGAATGAAAACCGACGAGACCGCCAGACTGGAGACAAATTGCTGGAGAGATTCCGTGCAGAGTGGCCCGAGCAGTTTGCGGATACAGCAGAACCCTGGAAGGCCGAGCAATGGTTAAGACAGATGGACCGTATGTTCGAGGCTGTCCAATACAACGAGATGGACAAGAGGAGGTTGGCTACGTTTCAACTGACCGATGCTGCCACAGATTGGTGGGATTCAGTCATAGCTACTATCGGGAATGGAGCTGCAACGGGAATGACGTGGACTGCGTTCAAGGGGAGATTTTTGGAGAAGTACTTCCCGGCTACGGAGAGGCATAGAAGAGAGAAGGAATTCATGGATCTGAGGCAAGGAACCAAGTCGGTGCAAGAGTACACCACACAGTTTGAAAGACTGTCTCGGTTTGCTCCACACCTGGTTGACACTGAGGAGAAGAAGATCCGTAAGTATAACCAAGGACTGACACCGCAGATTCGTCGCCTGACTCTCGGCCACCTAGATAAATCGTTTGAAGGACTTGTTGGTTTGGCTACCGATCTGGAAGAGGATGCTCGAGTGAGCCGAAAACAATTTGAGTTCCGACCACCTCACAGGGGTAATTTTGGGAATAGACCACCAATGAACCGTACCCAGGGGCAGAAGAGAAATTTTGACGGAAGCAAGAAGACTCAGGCTATTACCTATCCAACTTAACCCCGAGTAGGAGAAGGAAGTAGTAGTGGAAAGTGCTTCAACTGTGGCAACCCTGGACATCTGGCTCGTGATTGCAAGGCACCAAGGCGTGCTACTCAGCAAGGGATAGTCTGTTTCAATTGTGGTGAACCAGGTCACATTAGTAGGTTCTGCACTGCTCCTAAGCAGGTGACTTGTGGTCAACAGGGACAGACTCGCTTGAATGCTGTTATCCCTGATGCCGCTGGATATGATGGAACTGCGTATGAAGAAGGAGATTATGGAGAGGCTCAACCTGATCAGCAAGCAGTAGAAGGTACATTAACTCTGTTTAACTCTCATGTTAAAGTGTTATTTGATACGGGTGCTACTCTTTCGTTCATATCTGTTAATACAATTCAGAGATTGGGTATCTTACCTCATCGCTTAGAGAAAGCTTTGAAGGCTACTTCTCCATTAGGAGCTGCAGTCAGATTAGGACATGTGTGCAAGGATTGTCCCTTACGGTTAGGAGACCGAGAAATCCCTGCGAGGTTGATTGTCCTATCGATGAAGGAGTTCGACATAATCCTAGGAATGGATTGGCTCACTCAGAATCAAGCAACGTTGGATTGTGCGAGGAAGAGAATTACATTCCCCGACCTTGAGAATCAACCCTTTGATTTTCAATGTAACCCTTCGGGAGATATGTTCCTCACGAGATGCTTAGCCAACATCGAAGTCATCAGTACAGAGGTGACAGCGTCGTCTATACCTGTAGTCAAGGACTTCGAAGAAGTATTTCAAGACATTTCTGGTTTGTCGCCCGAGAGAGGTATAGAGTTCTGTATTGAGCTTATATCGGGTACCGTACCGATCACCAAGGTTCCCTACAGAATGGCCCCCACAGAACTGTTGGAATTGAAGGAACAAGTTCAAGAGCTCGAGAACCTAGGTTTTGTACGTCCAAGTACATCGCCTTGGGGAGCACCAGTGTTATTCGTGAAGAAGAAGGACGGGACGCTCAGATTGTGCATCGACTACAGAGAATTGAACCGAGTGACTATCAAGAACAAGTATCCCTTACCTCGGATCGACGATTTGTTTGATCAACTACAAGGAGTTACGACATTTTCCAAGATCGATCTAAGGTCGGGATATCATTAGTTGAGGGTACAAAAAGAAGACGTACCTAAGACTGCTTTCAGAACCCGATATGGTCATTATAAGTTTCTGGTGATGCCGTTTGGAATGACGAATGCCCCGGCAGTGTTCATGGATCTAATGAACAGAGTGTTCAAACCTTATTTGGATCAGTTTGTCATCGTCTTTATAGATGATATTTTGATCTATTCTAAGTCAGGAGAAGAACACGAGCAACATCTACGGATCGCGATGCAGACGCTCAAGGACCACCGCTTGTATGCCAAGTTCAGTAAGTATGAGTTCTGGTTGCAAGAAGTGAAATTTCTGGGACACAAGGTGTCATCTCAAGGAATTTCAGTGGATTCGTCCAAGACCGATGCTGTGTCAAACTGGGTTAGGCCGAACAACCCTACGGAGGTTAGAAGTTTTCTTGGACTCGCAGGCTATTACAGAAGATTCGTTGAGGGATTCTCTAAAATAGCCGCACCATTGACTGGATTGACGAAGAAGAATTTGAAGTTCGAGTGGTCAGAGAAGCATGAGCGCGCCTTTCTAGAGTTGAAAGAGAGACTCACTACCGCACCGGTACTAGCAATACCCAAGCCTGATGAAAAGTTCACTATCTTTAGTGATGCGTCATATCAAGGACTGGGATGTGTACTTATGCAAGATGGCAGAGTTATAGCCTATGGATCCAGACAGCTGAAGCCGAACGAGTTGAACTATCCCATTCATGATTTGGAGTTGGCGGCAGTAGTATTTGCACTCAAGATTTGGAGACACTATCTCTACGGTGAGAAGTTTGATTTATTCTCCGATCACAAGAGTCTCAAGTACTTGTTCACACAGAAAGAGTTGAACATGAGGCAGCGCAGATGGATGGAGCTGATCAAAGATTACGACTTCACGTTAGAATACCACCCGGGTAAAGCTAATGTGGTCGCTGATGCTTTGAGTCGGCAGACTCGTGAGACGATCGCCTCCTTAATGGTTAGAGAATGGAGAGCATTGGAAACATTGGTGGAGTTCGATGTACAGAGTGCTGAAGAAGGAGAAGGACAATTGTTGGAACCTCGCTCAAGATGAGTACTGCTTTTCACCCTCAGACAGATGGACAAACTGAGCGTGTTAATCAGATCATGGAAGATATGCTTAGGGCTTGTGTTATCGATTTTGAAGAATCTTGGGAGACGCACTTGCCGTTGGTTGAATTTGCTTATAACAACAGCTATCACACGAGTATCGGTATGGCTCCGTTCGAAGCATTGTATGGACGACCATGTCGTTCTCCATTGTGTTGGGCAGAAGTCGGAGACACAGAATTGTTGGGACCAGATTTGGTTAGAGAAACCAACGAGAAGATTTCCTTGGTCAAGGAAAGGATGAGAGCCGCTCAGAGCCGGTATAAGAGTTATGCTGATCGACGCCGGAAGGATCTAGAGTTTAGCGTTGGAGATCACGTACTCCTTAAAGTTTCACCGACCCGAGGAGTAGTACGCTTCGGTCTCAAGAGAGGAAAATTAGCTCCACGTTTCATCGGACCGTTTGAGATTTTGGAACGTGTCGGGAAAGTAGCTTATCGACTGGCGCTACCACCAAAGATGTCTGGGGTTCATAACGTGTTTCATGTTAGTATGCTAAGAAAGTACATACGAGACCCCTCGCACGTGGTTAGTTACGACGATATTGAGACAAGTCATAACGTTTCTTACAAGGAGAGACCTGTGAAGATTCTAGATCAGAGTATCAAGAAGTTGAGGAATAAGGACATTCCGTTGGTGAAGGTTCAGTGGAATCACCATGACGAGAATGAAGCCTCGTGGGAAGTTGAAGCTGATATGAGGAAGAAGTACCCGGAGTTGTTTCATGACTAGTTAGTCTTGATTTCGGGGACGAAATCCTATTTAAGGGAGGAAGGGTGTAACAACCTGCATTTCCATTTAGTTTAAAATTCATGTCCGTATTTAATTTATTTGTAATTGCATTGGCATATTTAAATTCAATTAGCATTGTTTGCTTTTATTTTTAATTTCAGTCACATGTTTGGAATATTAATTTCTTATCTAATTCACATTAAAATTCTTTTGGGGCCAAACTGCAATTTTACAAAGTTAGCAATACCGGTGTGGATTTCAAAATCTGTATTTCAAAAATGGTGAAAATATTTCCTTTTGACTCAATCAGTATTTTTATGAAACCAGGAAATCACTTCTTACACTAAAATGAATTTTCTGTATTTTTGTGGTGGACACCGCACCCCGAAAATACCAGTTAGTGTTCAAAACTGTCCACGCTGTGTGAACTTCCACAGATTTTGAAGTGATATAAAGTTTGACATGACTCATGCTTTATTTCTATTAATGGCAAGTGATCATTGGCTAAGGCAATGTTTGGGAATGTTTAACTTATACGTGTATTTGTTGTGCCAAAAGCTGGATTTCCCAAACACATCTACATTGCCCCCTAGGAGTCTACTCTTAACTCTTGGTTAATCTGGAGAGTTATATCAGTATATATATACGTATTTCATATCTGTATATATGCTGAGTATTCATGTATATTAGGATTTAGAAATTTAGTTATCCAACTCATTTGTAGAGTGTATGAGACACAACTTGGGCTCCAAGTTCCTCAATTGGCTCTCTTTATATGTCCATTACATACACACAATCTGTACAATTTCAATCACAGAGAGAACTTGAAAGTTTAGTTGCAGAATTTTTATATAGAGAGAGAAAGCTCTCCACCATAGCCAAGCTTGTATTTGGATTCTTATTTGGTCATTCTTTCTCAACAACCTCTTCATTCTTGAACTCAGCGAGTATTACTAACTCACTAAGAATGTAATTACATGTTTGTTTACTGTGTAATTGTTTAATTTGTAGAACACCATGGTTGATTTCACGTAGGAACTCCATGGTTTTGAAAATCAAGATTTTCCAAACTCAACCAAAACCTGTTTTGTTAGATGAATATGATAGATTACATGTCATATATGTTATACCCAAAGTTTTAGAGCTTAATTTATTCATAAGAGAAAGTATATTAGAAAATAAGTTTTGACATATTTTGGTTTTTCAAGAAATTCAAGAGTTGTAGATTGATTCATGTTAAATTAATCAGAGATTCTTAATCCTTGTTGAAAAAGGAAGAGATCCATATATAATAGGACATATATACTAACAGAATTGAAAATGGGTCAGTTTAGACCCTGAATTGCTGAAACAGAGTAATCTGACGAAGAAGATGAAGCCTCTGCATCACCTTGCGCGTGCGAGCGGCCCGCGCGAGCGACCCCTCGCGCGAGCGAGGTATGCGTCCCCAGGCAATCAGTAAAGTTTATATATATAAATTGAAATTTGGACAGGTCGCGCGAGCGAGGGTCGCGCGAGAACCCCTTCGCGCGAGCGATCCGCGCGCGCGATCTTGACTTTCTCAAGTAGACAGAAAAGTTAATATATAAAATAAAAATCGGGCATATCGCGCGAGCGGCCCGCGCGAGCGACCTTTCGCGCGAGTTGTGGTTTTTGTTTGTTTTGTGTTAGGGACTGTTTGGTTCAACTTTTAAGGGCTGTTAAAGTTCTGTTTGGGAAATTTTGTAAATCAGAACTCTTTTGGTTATGTTAGAATGATTAAAACATTGTATTATGACTTATCCATCCCCGTACGCGCGTTGTTCTTTTAATTCAGCATTTTTGCTTTCATTTGAGTGCATATCATTCATATGGGGTCAGTGGTACATGCATGTGGGTGTCAGTCAGTGTGGAAAAGAGTAATGGTCAGTGTGGAAAGAGTACGAGGTGGTGGTTGAAACTGTGATTGTGGTTGTGGTTGTAGTTGAGATTGTGGTTGTGGTTGAGATTGTGGTGAGGGTATCTTTGAAATGCGACGGTGGCAAATATGGACACTCCCTGACGCCCTTGGAAGCGTTAAAGTGTGTGACGCCGAACTCGGACATTCCCTGGTACCCATGGTAGTGCTAAAGTGTGGCCTACGGACACTCCCTGATAACTCGAGTCTGGATACTGCGTGAGGGGTTGCCCCGGTATTTGCATGGCGGTTAGGGTATTCAAAGTGTGAGGCATTGGACACTCCCTGGTACCCCGGACCAAAGTGTGAGGCAAGCTGGACACTCCCTGGCGCCCCGTTGCTAAAGTGTGGCTATCCTAGTGTTTCAAAGATACCAGGAGTAAGATAGTGGGTTGTTGTGGCTGTCGAGAGAAAAGAGTCGGCAAGATGAGTGTGGTGCATTGTCTCATACACGAGTAACTGTTTTTATGAATGAACAACTTTTAATATATTCCTTGTTGCTTTATAAAATGAATTCTTTCTGCGGTTTAACTATTGATTTTACAAACTGATAATGGAAAAAGGTAAATGGGTATGATTTACATTCAAAGTCATGTTTTTAATACTCACCAGCTTCTTGAAGCTGACGACGTTGATGCGTCCCGGACATTCGTGTCTAGGCTTTTCAGGTTATAACCAGGAGGAATCATACGACTATGCTAATTGAGAATGGCTGCTTTCGGAATGAGGAAACTGTTTTAATGTTATATGTTTTTTTTTACATGTTTTAAGTTATGGACCGTTTTGTAATAAGGATGACTGTAACAGACACTAAGTTATTGTTTTGTTTTCAAGGCGGTCTGTGCCTTAGTTGACCCCGTATCTTAAGATGTAATAAGTTAGAAAAATTTTTGTAAGCCTTGATTGCTCTGCTCTGATTATTATTGTTTATTGTTGTTTGACGTTTGGGACAGAATCGATCCTTCAAACTGTCGCGACCTACGGGTCCATAAAGGAAATTAAACGCTTTCCTTATTTATGCTACGTCGGGGCGTGACATTAACTGCCGCAGACCATCTCCGTATCCCTCATCACAAATAGAATGATACCTTGACTCCCATTCAACGGGCGTATTTCCTTCTTCCTAGCAGAGTGCATTATCCATTCCAGCGGCCCATCTCAGTCAAGACCACAGAAGAAACCACATTCATCCCTAGCAGAATCACTTCACCCCCTCAAGCAGATGCAATCCCCAGCAGGCATATGAATTCAACAGTTCTTCTAATCAAGGTTAGTCCAACCATTGATTCAATCCACGACAGTCACAGTAGTTCACTGTCAACTCATCATCTTGATTCGTACATCATCAGTTCAATCTAGGACAGTCACAGTAGTTCACTGTCAACTCGCCTTCTCGATTCGTACATCGTCAGTTCAATCACGACAGTCACAGTAGTTCACTGTCGACTCGTCATCTCGATTTGCACATCGCCAGTTCAATCTAGGACAGTCACAGTAGTTCACTGTCGACTCGCCTTCTCGATTAGTACATCGTCAGTTCAATCTAGGACAGTCACAGTAGTTTACAGTCGACTCGTCATATCGATTCGTACATCGTCAGTTCAATCTAGGACAGTCACAGTAGTTCACTGTCGACTCGCCTTCTCGATTAGTACATCGTCAGTTCAATCTAGGACAGTCACAGTAGTTCACTGTCGACTCGTCATATCGATTCGTACATCGTCAGTGCAATCCATGACAGTCATAATAGTTCACTATCGACTCGTCATCACGATTTGTTCATTGTCAGCCCTCTAGATTGAGGCAAATCCTTCATCGTCAGCCCTCTAGATTGAGGCAAATCCTTCATCACCAGCCCTCTAGATTGAGGCAAATCCTTCATCGTCAACCCTCTAGATTGAGGTAAGTCCTCCATCACCAGCCCTCTAGATTGAGGCAAATCCTTCACCACCAGCTCTCTAGATTGAGGCAAATCCTTCATCATCTTCCCTCTAGATTGAGGCAAACCCTTCATCATCCGCCCTCTAGATTGAGGCAAATCCTTCATTACCAGCCCTCTAGATTGAGGCAAATCCTTCATCATCTGCCCTCTAGATTGAGGCAAACCCTTCATCATCCGCCCTCTAGATTGAGGCAAATCCTTCATCACCAGCCCTCTAGATTGAGGCAAATCCTTCATCGTCAGCCCTCTAGATTGAGGCAAACCCTTCATCACCAGCCCTTTAGATTGAGGCAAATCCTTCATCGTCAGCCCTCTAGATTGAGGTAAGTCCTCCATCACCAGCCCTCTAGATTGAGTCAAATCCTTCATCACCAGCCCTCTAGATTGAGGCAAATCCTTCATCATCTGCCCTCTAGATTGAGGCAAATCCTTCATCACCAGCCCTCTAGATTGAGGCAAATCCTTCATCGTCAGCCCTCTAGATTGAGGTAAATCCTTCATCACCAGCCCTCTAGATTGAGGCAAATCCTTCGTCACCAGCCCTCCAGATTGAGGCAAATCCTTCATCACCAGCCCTCTAGATTGAGGCAAATCTTTCATTATAAACCCTTTAGGTTAGGGTAGAACTTCCACATCTATCAATCATTTTAGAGAGATTCTCAGAGAGTCCCCTACCATCTTCAGCAGAAGATAACAGAAGTCCGAACCAATTCTCCAAACTTTGTCATCATATGGATCGGCCAGCGATTGAAAACATCACCCGCAGTCAAATCACCCCGATTCCCAGGGCAAGCACTGTCTATTCACAATTCAAGGATCCGTGTCCAAACAAATATCATGAGCTTCCTTACCAACTCAACTATCGTGAGCTTCCTCACTCCTCTATCCAAAATCATGAGCTTCCTCACCAAACAAATATCATGAGCTTCTTTACCAACTCAACTATCGTGAGCTTCCTCACTCCTCTATCCAAAATCATGAGCTTCCTTACCGAACAAATATCATGAGCTTCCTCACCAACTCAACTATCGTGAACTTTCTCACTCCTCTGTCCAAAATCATGAGCTTTCTCACCAAGCAAATATCATGAGCTTCCTCACCAACTCAACTATCGTGAGCTTCCTCACTCCAAAATCATGAGCTTTCTCACCAAACAATTATCATGAGCTTCCTCACCAACCCAGCTATTGAACTTTCTCATGAGCTTTCTCACTTATCGTGAGCTTCCTCACTCCTTCGTCTAAAATTGTGAGCTTTCTCACTTTTCGTGAGCTTCCTCACTCCTTCATCCAAAATCGTGAGCTTTCTCACTTATCGTGAACTTCCTCACTCCTTTGTCCAAACTCGTGAGCTTTCTCACTAATCGTGAGCTTTCTCACTTATTATGAGCTTTTTTTCACTTATCGTGAGCTTCCTTACTCCTCTGTTTAAAATTGTGAGCCCCCTCACCTACCCATCGGTTATCATGAGCTTCCTCAAATAAAGATCATGAGCTTCTTCAGCAAACAAAAATCGTGAGCTTCTCCCTTATCGTGAGCTTCCTCACTCCTTTGTAAAAAATTATGAGCCCCCTCACCGACCCATCAGCTATTGTGAGCTTTCTCGCTTGACGGTTATCGCGAAACCCTTCTCCGATTGGCTATCTTGAACTTCCTCATCTATCGTTTGGTATCCAGGACTTCTGTGTCCATCGATTGTTGTCCTCTGGGACCCCACGTTCAATTACATTTGTTTGCAAAGCACAGAAGTTTGCCCCTAGACCCAGAGTCTTCTAAACCTTGATGTCATTATCCGAGTCATCTACCACATCACAGTCGCAAACACTAGCACAACACCAGCCCACTCGGAGTGGCACACCCCACAGCACCTGCTCATACTAGGATCAGAACACTAGGCATGATAGGACTCATGTACACAATCATATCACATCCATGCTTTGCATATCACTCTTTTAGCATAGCATCCGCCTGATTGTTGTGTATGTGCATATGTGATTGGTTCCTTTGTGCCCTGAATTATGTCCTGGTCTGATTCCCCTTGGGATACGTAGGCAGCTCACGCAGAACGCGACCAGCACTAGCCTTAGCATCATTGCATCTTTTGCAATGCTTTTTATCCTAAATCTATAGCCTCCAAAAGACCTGTCTCTTCAAAGCTTTGGCACTCGCTTGCGACATGCGTTGCCTCGCAAGTTCATGCTAAAGAGAGGCAAACTGTAGACACCCCATTTTGTCGGCTATCAGATTTAGGAGACCCATAGCTTGGTGGTTCACAATGATCGAAAAAGACTCAAAAAGGACTCTTGAAAGTTAGTTCTATTTCTCAAAATGATCAGAATAACCAAAATGCCCCTGAAAGCCCAAAACTCCCAGATTTGGACCAAAAGTTCTGGAAACATGCTATGTCGTAAGAAAAGGAATAAAATGAGTTTTTAAGAAAAATTAGATGAAATCGTCAGCTCCCAGAGACCCCCGGAAGACCCGGAAGTTCCCGAAAAGTCCCCGTTGATCGGTTTGACCAAGGTTTGACCAGGTTTGACCAAGGTTTGACCAAGTTTGACCAAGTTTGACCAAAATTGTCCAAATTCGCCAGAATCATTCTAAATCACGTGAAAAGTATTAAAATGAGTTTTAAAAGAAGATCGCACGAAAACGTCAGCTCCTGGGAACTCCCGGAGATTTCCAGAACTTCCCGGGAATCCCAAGTTTGACCAGTTTGACCAGAATTTGACTTTAGAACCGGAGCACCGTAACAATTTTCAAATATTTTTCATGGATACTAGAGGTCAATAGCTTTCTAACAGTATATCGCACATAATTTCTGGATTAAAAACGAATTTATTATGAATTTCTAAAGGCGAAAAAGGTGATCAAATCGACTTTTATTGATAATACCGCAAAACTTTTCAAAGTGACCTATCCCCAAACTATTATTTATGAAAAGTAGACTCCATTACCTTTCCAACGGTATATCACAACCTCAATTTGGAGTTCGTATGCATTTTCTGTGAATTTCGAACAAAATAGGGCCTTTTCGCGAATACCGGAACCTCTGGGGGCCTAAACGTAAATTTCTGGGCATCTGAGGAGCAGTGCCGCCGCGGCACAGGCCCAGTGCCGCCGCGGCACTCAATCCTCGCAGAGTCCATTTTTGTAATTTTTTTGGGGGTCCAATTTGATTAATTGAAAGCCAAAACGACATAGTTTTATGTTCACAGTTGTTTGGGATCAATAGGAGTACTTCTAAAACCCCAAAATCACCCCAAATTGGCCTATTTAAACCCTCCATTGCTCTTCATTTTGGGGGGGCCAAGTGCAAAAGCTTGAAAAGTTGTAGAGAAGAAGAGAGATAGAGATAGGTTTAGAAGAGAGAAAAGGAGCTTCCTCTTACTATTTTGCTATAGAAAGTGAGTTCTAACCTTGTGTTCTTCCATTACCTCTCTTATACTTCACATCCCAAACACCCCTAATCACCATTCTTGAGCATTCTTGAGTTAGGAAGCTACTTCCATGTCTAAATGTCAAAATATATGAGTGAAACACCAATCTACAAGTTCAATACTTCATGAATATTATCTATTGATCATTATCTACTTGCTTGTTTATTCATTGTTTATCTCTTCTTACCTCATTTCTTTTTTATTTTCTTTATTTACTTACTAGTTCATCATCATCTAAGTGATGACATGAAGTTTGGGGTGAGTGAATCCTTATGGATAGTAGCTCTTGACCTCAAAAATATGTTTGATAGATGATGATCATAACTTCAATACCTCCAAGGTATTCTTGAAGTGTATTGAAGTTATGTTCAAATAAAAAAATAAATCTCTCCAACAATCTTGGAGGTTCTTGATGATGAGTTTGATGTTGGCATTCTAAGTGGCTATAATCTTCATTGAGTGTTGAAAATATACTTTCAAAACCTCTATTTCAAAACCCCTCTTAAAACCCCTCATTTCAATCTCAAGAAAAGAAAACTCTAGTTTTTCCAAAACTTTCAAAACAATGAGTCAAAAACAGTGAGTAATCCGAGTTCAAAGATTTTTCTAGAACTCAACATTCAACATATGGATGCAAGGCCACTTGGAAAGTATTCCTAACTCATTGGAGAACACCCATGATTTTTGGTTTGACTTGGAAGTACTTGGAAATGGTCCATTTGGATCCCAACATTCCTTCCAAACATTCTGTTTTTGCTGTCACAGCAGCTAGGTCCACTTCCAACCCCTTTTTTCAGAAAACTTTTCCAAAAGGGGTGGTCCTAACTTATTGTTTCCTTAAACTTCAATGTCTTAGGGAACTCTCTGTATAAAATGGGCCTCTAGATCATTCCTTTTCATTTTTTAAGAGTTTTCAACATTTCAGTCGACAGTACGGACTCTGTTTCTGAGTGACCTCTATTGTTTATATGATTTCTCTCAATCTGTGATAGTTATTAAAGATTGGCTTTTTGGGTTGTATTCTAGACACAATAAGGAACATCTCCATAAAACATCATGCATTTAAAACATTCCTAACCCCTCTTTTCAATTTTCCAAAGATCTAGTTACTGTTCTGTCCACTATTCACAGCAAGCACATCTTAACTTTCATTCTTAGATTTGATGCTTATATGCCTTCCAAATTGGTTCATATCTTAAGAAGTAGTTCATACTACATTTGTACATATCCCATATTGATTTAATCCATCCTTTCATACACATTTTAGACTTCTAAGTCATTCTAGGAATCCATGAACACAAAGCACACTACAACCTTGGCACATTCTAGATACATATATTGCATTCATGCAAAGATTTGGGGTTCTTGTAACTCCTAATCTAAGAAGATTATAAGGAATGATCATGATCACACGTTCATGCTCCCCTCGATCTAATCATCCTTTCTCATCCGTCCTGGGGATTGAGAGATCTTCTTTTCTCAAAGAATAACATGCATCATGCTAGCTTGCTAAGCATATTTTGACTTCTTTGTTCATTTGTTTCAAGAACAATTCATGTCCCCTTTAGATTAGGAAAAATTAATTACTTGATACATGATTAGATGATTTTTCCTAGGTTTATTTGTGTGATCTTTCACTTTGCATTGTGTGATATTTGGCTTAGATCTTATGAATGATATTTTATCTTTAGATCTTCCATTTCAAGTTTCTTATGTGATGTAGTATACTATCATAGTACTAATTGTCGAACCATACATAGTATAAGATGATTATTTGGATGCTAATTGAGGCCCGTTGAAAGACGGGGCGAGTTGACGGTGTTTTAGTCGCGACAAAGGCTCCTTCCTCTCTCGTACCAAAACCCCGAGCCAAGTTCTTTGGTTATGAAGGGCCGGTGCCCTTTATCCGTTTGGGTGAGTCAAAATTAGGTTTCTTGGTTCCTTAAAGACCAAGTGGCGACTCTGTATCTGTTTTCAACAGACCATCTTTTCTCTCTTTTTCAAATCAAATTTCAAACAAGTTTCAAAGCAAACATAACAAGGCGGTGGAAGCCCGGTGTCCACACGGGGCTGTGTACGAGTTTGTGCAAGAATCCAGGTGTGGGTCTTCTATGAATCCTAATCTAGAATTAAGAGTCAGGGTTGCGACTACAGTGATTTTAGTATTACTGAGATATAATGACACAGTCGTTGGGACGACCGTCCAAAGAATATGATCCTAGCTAAGATTATTCTATCGAAATTCCCGTAACTTAGCTATTTCTAATGTGTCCTCATAAATCAAGATTAAGGTTAGGAAGTTCCTATATGGAATTCCTGGAAATTGCTGGTGCTACATATTCATGGCGATATAGTGGAGTCAGCCATACCGGAGATACATCTTAGCCATATTCTCCAAACAGCTAATCGATACTTGGAGGAGAGGATGTGGACTTCTCTATGTTATGGGCACGACACACCCGACAGAGATACGTATGGATGCGTATTATTATGCTATGATCTGAGCAGCCATATATCAGGAGATGGCTAGGTTGATCCAGAGTAAACCAGAGGTAGACGAGATTGAGCTACGAGTTATTATAGCCAGGCCAGTTCTACCAGAGCCTGTAGCTGTACCAGCACCTGTAGCCCCACCATCACCGATACCTGTTATACGAGTTCCAAAGCCTGAGCCGATTTAGGGTGGAGAAGACCCAAAGCTAGGGGATGAGCATCCTAATGAGGATATTGATGGGGATAGAGAGGAGGAGCCGATGGATGATGAGGACTCAGTAGAGGAGGAGCCTGCAGATAATGATGATGATGACGAGCCGGAGGATGACCCAAAGGAGCCAGAGCCAGAGGACCCCGAGGTCGTTGAGGCAGATCATATAGTGGTTGGAGAGGATGACGCAGTAGTAGAGGAGGATGTTCCTGATGAGGAGGTAGTTCAGCCGGAGGTACCCGTTATGCTTCGGTTTCCAGTCAGACCTATAATGCATATGGCAGCCATGGTTGATATGGTAGTAGAATGGACACCTGAGATGGTCGCTCAGCCAGTTGGATTTGTTATGGGAGAGGCAGGATTAGCAGGACTGTAGACACCCCAATTTTGATCGAACTATTAAACTTAGGGGGATTTACCACTGGAGATCGATGATGAATATGTCTCATCAGAATCAAGACTCTTACAAGCAATCCGACTCTCTTTATAGAAGAATCTCGGTTCAAAATCGCCCTTTTCAGCCAAAAAGACCAAAATTCTCATCTACCGTCACCTTGTAGACCATGAGTTTTGAACATGTATAGAAACACGGCATTGTCCTCGGAGCATCTTAAAACCATTTTGAAAAAGAGAAAAATTCAGCATAAACCCCAAAAAAGTCAACTGTTGACCCAGTGAAAAGTCAACGGGTCAAAAGGAGGTCAATCGTAAGATTTGCGAATTTCAAGATGAAAAGTCCCGGTAATTGTTCATTGGGTCTCCCTTATGCTAGAAATGATTTTTAAGAATTTTTAAATGAAAGGGAACATGGAGAAATAAAAAGGTCTTTAAGAAGAATTGTGCAGGAATTGGAAATTTTGCCTTCGGAGGGAGGGTTGACTTTTTTTCCTTAAGGATTTTGATTTTTTAGATATTTTTATTGAATCCAAATGGGGGGTATTTTCGTAATTACATTTCATGTCTTAATTAAATACATTTACTTAAATGACATGAAATGAAATTAAGGTGCTGAATTGCTGTGAATAGTGATGAACTGCTGTGCAGCAGCACTCAAAGTGCCCAAACGACAGTCAGTGAATGCCGTTGCGGCACTCAGCGAGTGCCGTTCCATCTTCATTGAGTGTCGGCCTAGGCTGGTTTGCATTTTTAAGCCAAAAATCCTTTTCAATCTTTTATCAAATGAATGCACTAAACGATACCCTTTTTTTGTGTACGTGTTTACTACTCCTAGGTCATGCAAACCATGCTCCCCCATCTCTAATTGACCTATCTACTCTTATCTTAGCCCCTAAGATAAATGAAAGTCTATAAAAACCCCATTTTCTCTCATTTTGAGAGGTTGGAGACTTGAAACTAGAGGAATGAGACTTGAATCTTAAAGGGAGAAGCGGAATTTTGAAGATTGAGTTTGTTCTTAGAGAAATATAGAGAGAGAAACTCAAAACCCCATAGAAATCCTACCCAATTCACCCAATTCCTCAAATCTCCATTGAAGAACCTTGAAGCTTCAAGGAAGAAGAAGAAGAGCATTGCTTGTAAGGCTTCGAAATCTCCAAATCAATCAAATCCTGAGAAGATCTAGAGGTTAAATCCTTATTCCTATACTTATTATATATAATTCAATCACAAACTCGTAGATCTAGGACTTTTACACATTTTCAAAATCTCTTTTCCTACCTTATTTCATCACACACCACATAGAGTTTGTGATTGAAGTTTCATAAGTTGTCTTCATTAGTTTGGATCTAGAAATAGCCTTGGATTTTAAAACAAAAACAAGTTATGAAATTTCGGTTTCATGTAAACTTTTATTTTACTTCTCCTTCTTTCCATTTCCTCTTAGAAATCCATGAGATCTTTAATATCTCATTAGATCCTCTTTAGGTTGATCCATTAGTCTCCTATGGTCTTATGGCTTATATGGAGATTAAAGTGGGTCATTGTTATGTCCATTTTTTGTTTGATGGAATTAAGTCTTAATTCATGACTTTGGTTGCTTCTTTGAATCTTATGATGTTCTTCATATTTTATTGAAATCTATGGAGTTTGGGTCCTTAATCCTGTAGGATCATTAATTTGGGAGGGGAATCAAAGGAAGTAAGTTATGAATCCTCAAGGACCATATATTTGGTAGAGGGAATTGATGTAGATCTAGTGGGTTTCATAATATTGGATTCAAGTGAATTCACGTGTCCTAGGTTCATTCATGAGGTTGAGTAAGACCTTAGGACTCATTTATCTCATGAGATTTATGATGGGGTTTCCTTAAGGCTAAATCTATGGATCACTTTATATTTCATCACTCATTTTAAATGGTCATAATCATACTTAATCCTAGTTCTCTCTAGAATCATGGATCAAGTTTGATTTGAAATATGAACACTAATCTAACAATGGTACAGTGAATCCTTAAACCTACTGTGATCAAAGATTTTTCATTAAATCATGATCTATTGGAATGGGATGAGACCAATTGTAGAATGTTCATAACTCACCCAAGTACCTCTGTGATTTTTGTTTTGAAGAAATTCCATGTTTAAGATGGTTTGGTCTTGTAATTTCAAAACAAGCAACTCTCTGTCCAAAATTCCAGAACAGTAAGTCCGTTTTAAAATTAATAAATCAGAACCTTAATCGAACTTCCTTGGCCTCTAATAATTTTTCTAAGTAGTTTAATGTGTTAGGAAGGTACCCTAAAAAGATCTATGTGTTTCTCATATGTTTACTATTTTTAGAAAATCATACAAGATCTCTGGACAGAGAGTTGTAGATTCATGAGTGATGTCTAGTTTTTTCCATATTCCCAGAGATCTAACCGTTCAAACCTTGATTTTCTTTTTGGGTTAGAAACTAGACTCATTGAGTCATATCATACCCAAAATTCATTAAGATCCAACCGTTGGAAGTATGATCTTTCTATCTTTGAAAGTCAGGTCTGCTCTATGTAATTTATGAGAAACAGTCACTGTTTTTATCTAGTCTCATTTATTTTACCTTAAATGGTTTCCTAATGTCTTGGGACCCAAATCATGTCTTGAATAATGATAATTTAGCTTAAATCCAGAGGCTAAGTGGTCCAAATTAGTGAATAAATTCATATCTCATTCTTGTTCATATTCATTCATTCATTCATTCATGTACGTTGATGCTTATGATTAGAGCTAGTTCTTGGATAAAATTGGACTTAGTTGAACATAATTGAACATAAACATGGATTCCTTATGATCATGTTGGGATTATAGAACCCCTATATGGACATTACATTGGCTCCTAGTTGAGACTTGTATATCTGTTTGGTTGGAAAATTTATAAGTGTGTGCGAGCGTGCCAGGCAAGCAAATTGCCAATGTGTAAATGTGATTATCCAAACTGCGCCTCACCAAGAAAATTGTGGTGATGTTCGATGCCTTAAACAGGACTTTAACCGTGTAAAGATGCACTTAATTGAAACACTTCAAACTGATTCTAAGATAACTACTCCTAATAAAACAGTAAAGAAAGCAATAAAGTAAAAGGCTACTTTGATTAAATTAAACAAACTACAATCTAACCTTGAAGTTGACTTCGAAGGTGTTCTATTCCTAAGTTTAAATATCTAAATAACAATACAGTAAGAGTATTGAGAGATATATGTTGATGTTGATCGAAGGATCTCTTTCGAATGCACAATCCTTCTATTTATAGACGTCAAGGGTCCCCAACAATTCTGTTTGAATACTCCCTCCTATTTTCAAACTGATAACTGCTCTGACACCTGTTATATCCTTGAATTGACACCTGTTCTTCAGTTACTTCTTCATGATCAACACGTGTCTTCTAGCGGTTAAATATTTGAACAATGTGAATCAACAACAACTGTCCATAACAGTTTCAGTATTCATTCGGGTCCACCAATTATCCTGCCACATAACCTTTTACGTGTTAATTCTGCATTGGCTGGATATTTTTATCACAAACATTACCCCTTGTGCCATTTTCCTTTTGGTTCAAAAAAGATAATGGTGATCATGGACAGATCATACCGGGTAGTTAACATCTTATGCGATCTTCGAATGTTTATAAATTGCACAAAATATCATATCTGTTTGATCCTTGAATCCTTCTATCTACCTTGTTCTTTCGAATCTGCTCTATTAATCATGTCTTTTTCTCAATCTTCTTTTGACACCAATAACTACTTTCCTCTAGATCTTCCCGAAGAAGTGATGTTATCAACCAAATGCCCTGAAATTTCTTCTCGAACCAATTGTGATCTCCTTGAAATTCCTACTGAACCCTTCACCTACTCGAAGTGGGGAAAGTGGCATGAAATGTTGAACAGACCAAGTGCTTCTTCAACAGGGCAAAATTCTTCTTCGAGCTCTTCCAAATCGATTTATAATAACCAAACATTCCCTCCTACTTGGGAACAACCTATTTCCCGTGGTGAAGGAATAGGATATCATAAAGGTGTGAAGTTTGAAACCCCAGTTACAATGCCTTTAGTTGTTCATCCAAATTTTGACTATCCTGAAACTGAAGGAATTGTTCGAAGCAGGACAATAAAACCATATTATCCATTTTCGAATCGTCTCTCTCGAGAGCAAAATCTGTTAAATGCCTGGTTGATCTCCTCAACCAGTCCTCCTGGTGAGAGGCTTCAAAGAGGTAACATCTTAATTCCTCAAGGCAGACCCCCCATTCACACATATGTAAGAGCATCTCATGAGGATTTTTCTAATGAGCACTACTCCTCAGCCTTCCTTTCTAAATGCAAACTTTTTGAGAAAGATTATGAAGAGAGAGTACTTCTCTTCGATCATTCTGTACTAGGCTTTCCTGACACCAAAGTTCAAGTGGTGGATCCTACTGATGATATTGGTGACCCTTTTTTGAAATTAGACCAATTATGCAGGTACGGTCCTATTTTCGAACATACTCCACCCATTCTGTCACCTTCTCCCTGCTTGATCATCCAAGCTCAAAGGCTTCTAGTTGCCTTTTCACATCTTCCCTTCTCTATTTTACAAAATCCAAAAGCTCGAATTAATTTCGAATGGAGTTGCCACATCTTGTGCCATGAATGGATTATTTCAACCCTTGTTCGAACCCAAATAGATTTCACCCTTCCAACCTTGGCTCCTCATATAAGATGGTATTCTCATCATCAAGAAAGTGTCCATCATTTGAATTATTTAATTGTTCTTTATGAAAGCCTTAAGGAAGTACCCAATGCACTTCTTGATGAAGTCTCAGAGTTCAAGGAGAAATACATCTATGGTTATGGCAGTTCTGATGAAGAAAGCAGTGTTTCTCATTACTCAAAACCTGACCTTGAAAGTCGAATTACATATCTTAAAGAAGAAGCCAAAACTGTTGGCATATCTCTTCGAGGCAAGACTTCATTAGCCAAGGAACTTCGAAATCTTCTCAAAGCTTTGCTCAAGATCAACTCGCGGCTAAATCAGTATGAAGAACAACTCAAGAATGCTTATCTCACACTTCGAAGCGAAGATAAATTAGCTTTACAAACCAGGAACCTATGTCTCGAAATAGAGCTAGAAGCAGAATACTTTGCCTATTACTGGGCCATGTTTCACTTACCTATGGGTTTCCCCATTTTTACCAATTATGTTTATGAATTGTAACCGCATTTCCTTTAATTATGAAAAATTCATGTTCTTATTAATTAGTTCATTCTGAACCAGTATGTCTTTTCCTTTGATGCAACGGTCCAAAAAGAGTAACCGAATCTAACAGCTATTTTTCAATAAATGCATCTTTTTCTAAACGTCACCAAAGGCTATAAATAAACGAGCAAAAGGGAAAAACAAGCCTTCTGACTTCTACAAATTCATTTTACTTTCTATTTATTCCCTTTGTACTTTGTTCTCTTTTCTTACCATTTTCTTTGCAATCCAACCTCTTCACTTCTAAAGATGACAAAATCTGGTGATAACACTCAACTTCAGAAAATCTGTGATGACTTTGAACAAATCATCAAAGACGAATAAGAGCGTTACTTGCAAGGGCAAGAGACTTCCCTGATCCATGAGATTCTCGTTCCTATTACTTTTCCCAACCATGAATCCTCAATTGCTATAGGTCCTTGGCTGAGCACACCAAGCCTGAGACTCCATGTCTATTACCCAGATTAGGAGAACAACGCTTGACTTACCAACAAGATCTTCTAAACCCCAAGTATGACTGGAAGTTTCGACATTGGCCTAAACCTGCAAAGGATTGGCCTGAATGGGTAGATAGAATCTTAGAGAACAAAAGAGAGATTCTAATCACAACGGGGATTTACCATGCTGTTAACCTTTCAAAATTTCCCATCGAATCTAGTCCTAACTTATTAGCTACAACCCTCTATTTTTGGAACCCTATTTTCAACCACTTTCAATTTCGATTTGGTCCAATAGGTCCAACTGTCTTGGACATCTGTCACTTATTAGGGTTTTTATCTCATGGGGAAGATGCTCACCCTTATATGGCTGAATCTGATAGTCCTCCAATCAACACTAATTCTAAATCATTAGGGTATACAAACTTCCTGACTACCCATAAAAAATCATCAGGACCAGAGCAGTGACAGACAAGGAATATTACTGCTTCCTCTTATATTGGCTTTCGAAGCATCTGTTTTGTACTTCTTCTCAGAGGGTTGTCCTCGAGTTTTCTAACATTGCCAAAGCTCTGGCTGCTGGTCGAAGGTTAGCCTTAACACCTTTTGTTCTAGGATCTCTCTATAGGTCCTTTTCTGATTTGTGCTTCGACCCCTTCATTCTTACCCAAGGTGGTCCTTTCTGGATTTTACAACCATGGCTATATGCTTACTTTCCAGAAATTCATAACTTAGGACCCTTATCCTACGCTGTTGCTCATGGGATCTTTTTTGCCTTATTGCCAAATGTTGAGAAGACCTTCAAAGAATCCATCTCTTTCTTTTTCAATCTCTCTGCAATAAGGCCAAACAAACTGTTCTAACCATTTGCTGTCCTCTATAGCTCTAAAGACAAATCTCCTCTTTCTCCCCATTGGCTTTGTCAAATTTTGGACAGAGCAGCAAGTGCTCTCAAACTAAAAGCTGCATGGGGAAGTTTCTTAATCAGTAGGGATTTGTTCTTTGGGAATACCCTTAGCATCAAATCTCAGGGTGAGCTCTACCTTCCCAATCAGTTTTCGAGGCAATTTGGGCTTACTCAGTCAATTCCTTTCCCAATCAGGAGTCAAGCCAATATACTTATGGCTTATAAAACTCACTCGAAGGTGCCAGAATTAGTGGTAACTGCTGCATTGGCAGATTATCAGAACAAAGTCAGCAATTTGGAGTTCACTTCTCTACCAGTTTACACCACTTGCACCCCCGCCTTTTCAAGTTGGTGGGAAATTTTGATGTCAGTAGAAATGGACAAGTGCCAACTTTTGAGATACATTGATTCGAGGCAACCAGGTAATAAAAATTCAAATTTAACCCTTCTCCTCTTAAATGATGAAGAAAAACCTGATTTATACTTGTTTTGAATTTTACAACACAGGAGTGGCAATTGGGGAAGGCTCTTCACCAACAACTAGAGCTTCGAAGGTCAAGCCAAACATTCCACTCTCTTCAAAGACCTCTAAAACTTCAGCTCCTGTTCCTCCACCCTTAAAGCCAAAAAGAAAATTGGTCCTTCCAGCTGAAAGCTCACCTCCCCAATCAGAAAATGTTGAGTCTGAAGGAGAGGAAGAAGTTAGCCCTGTCCCTGCTTTATCTCGAAAGAAGAAAACCAAAATAACAATTGAACCATCTACTGGTTCAACAATCAACAAAGAAGTTCCCATTCCAGCCATTCCTATTTCGAAGGTGGAACCTGCACCTGAATCACCCCAAACTATTCCAGAACCATCATCCCAGAGTTTTGACATTCCAGAGATTCACAAGTCTCCTTCATCCAGTGCTCAACCTCCATTAATTGAATACCAACCAACAGTAAGTTATTTAAACTTTTCTGATATATATTTTTTATATACAAAAACACATTTTTATTAAAATGTTCATCCTTTGTTATCCAGATTGAATCTGTTCCTGAGACTGAGGCTGGTTCTTCAAAGCCAAGTACAAGTTCTGACCCTAAAACTGCTCCAACATCAGCTTCATTTGAACCTCAGGCTGTCCCAAGTGTCTCAGGTTCTGAGGAATTTCACCTGTCTCTTCCTCCCAATCTGAGTCCTGAAGAAGTTAAAGACTTTGAAGAAGGTCTAAAGTCTGTTTTGAAGATGGGAGATACCACTATGACCAATGTCCAGGAATTTTTCCAACAGATGACAGGTCAAAGGAAGCCGAAGATACCCTCTATAGATCCAGTAGTTGCACTTGCTACATTGAGACTATTCAGTAAAGTCTCTTTTGAAGCATTCGAGGACAAAGAAGTGCAAAGATCTATGAAAATCTTGTGCCAGTTCATGCTGGATAGTTCAGCCATAACTGTTCCTGACAAAGAAACCATCTCTACATTGATGTCTACCTTTGATTTTGACTGCTTTTTATTAGAAAAAGTCATCGAAGAAAGAAAGAAACTAGAGGTTGACATGGAGTACACAACAGAGAAGACTCTCGAGATGGACCAGTTGTTTGCAGAATTTGGTGAGAGCAACACTGCAATTGAAAAGCTTTCAAGCAAAGTTGAAAAGCTTAAAAAGAAGCTGGAGATTGCAGAAACTGAACTGGCCAAATTGAAGGTGAAGCAAGGAAATGCTGAAACAAAGCTGCTGGCTCTGAAGACAGAAATTGAATCGAAACCTTTGAAGAACCAAGAATCAATTTCAAGGCAGAAATTTATTCTTAGCCAATCAAAATTGCACACTAGGTCTTGGGACAATTTCAGATTAAAAGCCCAATTTATAAGTAAACTGGTATAAAAATTTACACCAATAGGACTCTGCAATGTACCCACATCTGGTTTTTGTACATTAATTTTGAATGTGGAACACATATTCTTACTTTGTGAATGCTGCATTCCTTTATTCTAGATTCCTTGCTTCCCAAATAGTGGGATAATATTGCTTAAGAAACTTACCATTGATTTTTCTAACATGAACAAATTCATTCAAATTTTTTAGATGATAAAATCCACCCTTGAAAACCTTGTGAACTTGGAATGGACCTTCCCATTTAGGGGACCATTTTCCATACTTTGGATCTTTAAATCCAATAGGTAATATTGTTTTCCATACCAAGTCTCCCTCATCAAAGGTTCTTGGTTGTATTTTTTTATTATATCCCCTTGATACTATTCTTTCCTGTATCAAAATATTATTAAGAGCTTTGATTCTTTCTTCATCAATATCTTCCAATTCAATATCCATGGGTGTTTGATAATCATCCAAAGATAACTTATTCTGCTTCATAACTCGAAGAGAATTAATCTTTATTTCAATAGGCAGAATTGCCTCATGTCCAAAAGTTAAAGCATAAGGAGATACACCTGTACTTGTTCGCTTTGAAGTTCTATATGCCCATAAAACTTCTGGCAAAATCTCATGCCACACCCTTGGATTACTTTTTATAACTTTAGCCATATTTTCTTTTATGACCTTGTTGGTGGCTTCAACCTGTCCATTCGATTGAGCATAATATGGGGTTGATTTTGACATTGTAATTCCCAATTTATTTACAAATGCAATCACATCTCCTTCGAATATAGAAGCATTGTCAGATACAATGGTTTGTGGGATACCAAATTTGTAAATTAAATTTTCTAGGAATTTTACAACCATTGTTTGAGTCACAGTCTGCATGGGTTCTGCTTCTACCCATTTAGTAAAATAATCTGTGGCTAAAATAATGAATCCATGACCCTTCGAAGAAGGAGGACTGATCTTTCCTATCACATCTATGGCCCAGCCTCTAAAAGGCCAAGGTTTTACCACATATTGAAGATCAACAGTTGGTAAATGCTTCAGAGGACCATGCTTCTGACATTCTTGACATCTTTTGGCAAACTCAATACAGTCTTTCAAAATAGTTGGCCAATAAATGTTATGTCTTCTAAGCAACCATCTCATCTTAATTCCAGATTGATGAGCTCCACATAATCCCTCATGAAATTGAGCTATAGCTTCTAATCCTTCGAGATTATTTAAACATTCCAATTATAATCCATTACTCCCTCTTTTGAATAATTTTCCACTATATAAGATGTAATTGACAGTTTCAACCTTATACCTCGATCAGGTTTTTCATTGCATCCTGAGAGATAATCAATGATTGGCTTTCTCCAATCATCATGAACTTCTACATTTAAGATATCAATAGAAGGTAATCTATCTACCAATACTGGTAATAATTTCCTATAAGTCACTTGTTCCATTTCAATATTTTCATCATTTGTTTTAAATCCATATGCCTTTTGAGCTACATCATTGGCTTCTTCATTAAAACTTCTAGGAACATGCAACAGGTTCACATTATCGAATTTGGATAATAAATCCATTGTAGTTTCATAGTACACTTTCAATGCACTACTCATACATTTATATGTCCCATTCATATGATTTATAACCAACAGGGAGTCTCCATATATATCTACAAATGTAGCTTTAAGATCCAACAAGGTTTCGAGACCCATGATTAAAGCTTCATACTAAACTTGATTGTTGGTACATTGATTCGAATCTAATTTATAGCCATATTTGGTTTTAATCTTTTCAGGTGATTCAATGACAAAACCAATACCTGCAGCAAATTCAGTTTTTGAACCATCAAACCATAATTTCCATGGACTAATAGTTATTTGTCCAATTTCATAATTCCCCTCTGTTTCGAGGCAATTTGGATGATCAGCCACAAAATCTGCCAAGGCCTGACCTTTTACTGCCTTTTGTGGCACATAAAACAAACAGAATTCTGACAATGCCAAAATCCATTTACCAATTCGATTTCTCAGAATAGGTTGAGTCAACATATATTTGATTAAATCAAACTTAGCAATCACATAAACTTCAGTAGGAAGAAGATAATATCTTAATTTCATAACTGCAAAATACAAAGACAAACACAATTTTTCCATAAAGGAATATTTGTATTCAACAGAATTTAAAAACCTACTAAGGTAACACACAACTTGCTCTTTCTTATCATCATTATCCTGGGGTAATAAAACCACAATCGATGCTTCTGCTGCTGAGATATATAACTTCATAGGCCTATCTTTCCTTGGAGGCATTAATACTGGTGGCTTTACCAAATAATCCTTCAAGGCTTGAAAGGCAGTTTGATGTTTATCTTCCCACTTCAACTCTTCATAATCCTTTAATTTCAACAAAGGAGAAAAAATCAGAGTTTTTCCAGCAGTATTGGAAATAAACCTTTGAATAAAATTAACTTGTCCTAAGAATCTTTGTAATTCTTTTTTGGTCGAAGGGGGTTTACTTTGAATAATTGCTTGTGCCTTATTCTTATCCACTTGAATTCCCTTTTCATGTACCAAATATCCTAGAAAACTTCCAGTACTAACTCCAAAGGCACATTTTAGTGGATTCAACTTGAGTTTGAAAAATCTCATTCTTTCGAATGTTGACTTCATGTGAATAAGATGATCATCGAATGCTTTGGATTTAACAATTATGTCATCTATATAAAATTCTAAAAAGGTTCCAATCATGTCATGGAAAATAGCATTCATGGCTCTTTGATAAGTAGCCCCTGCATTCTTTAAACCAAAAGGCATTTGTACCCACTCGAAGGTACCTATACTACCGGGACACCTGAATGCAGTCTTATGAATGTCCTCCTCAGCAATACATATTTGATTATACCCTGAATGGCCATCCATCATGGACATTATAGTATTTCCAGCAGATCTATCAATTAATAAATCAACTATTGGCATAGGATATTCATCCTTAGGAGTGGCCAAATTAAGATTTCTGTAATCAATACAAACTCTTAATTTACCATTTTTCTTCATAACTGGAACAACATTCGAAAGCCATTCAACATACCTGGCAGTTCTAATGAATCCTGCCTTGAGCAATCTTTCAATTTCTTCTTTAATCTTCATAGTGACTTCTGGAGTCATCCTTCGAGGTTGTTGCTTTACCGGTTTGTAGCCAGCTTTGATAGGCAACCTATGTTCTACTAAACTCCTTTCGAGTCCTGGAAATTCATCATAATCCCAAGCAAAATAATCTCTAAATTCCTTTAACAACTCAACCAATTTATACTAGTCATCCTTTCCAAGTTTGGAACTTAAATAAACAACTCTCTTTTGTTGATCTGATCCTAAATTGATTTCTAATAAAGGGTCTTGTGACACCTCTTGTATTGAATTTTCTGGCAATATAGAGAATTCTTCCTTGCCAATATCCTTTAACTCTTGTGAATCTTCCTCAAAGACATAGTCTGACCAGTTTATGGTCGAGTCTTTCTCAATTCTTGACTCTAAATCTGCCATCATTAACTTGTGTAAGACCAGTCGAATGGTCTCCTATTTCCATAGATGTATGAGTCATTAAATCCTTTTGTCATCACCCAATGGTTCCAAAGAACCAAATGGCACTTCAGCCAAAATATCCCAATTTTCTTCTGGAGATTCATCTTCTGATGCTTTTAGTTCAATTGGCTTGACATTATCTTGGTACAATTGAGCTTCGACACAATTGGAACTTGTATGAAAAGGCTGAACATCAGCTTTTACTGTTTCCACTTCACAATTTTCCTTTACAAGCAACAATTTCTGATGCATTGAAGAAGGAACACATTTATTAGCGTGAATCTAGTCTCTTCCTAATAAGGCGTGATAACTAGGATTAGCATCTACCACAAAGAAAGCAGTTTTGGATCTACTCGAACCTACTATGGTTTCAATTGGTATTACTCCTTTGGTGTTTTTCTTATCACCAGTAAATCCTGATATCATAATATGAGTCTGTATCAATTTTGCATTTTGTTTATTGATCTATTTCAAAGTATTTTGAGGAATAATGTTAACAGCAGCACCATTATCAACCAGTATCTTGTTTAAAAGAACACCATTCAAACAAGCCTTTATGTATAATAGTTTAAGATGCTTAGTCATTTCTGTTGTTGGTTCTTCAAATGAATAAACAAAATTACAATCACTAAAAACAAACTCAGGAAGATTTACCTTAGATATATCCTCAGTAGATACTTCCATTTCCATTTCTCCATCCATTTGTTAATCTTCTGTTGCCTCGAAGATTTTTGGTAACATGAATGTGGTAGTGTTAACTTCCATTTGTTCTGGAAATGTGCCAAATTGAATAAGCATGTTCTCTTCCTTAATCACTTCATTTTCAGGTTTTATTTCAACATTTTCCAAAACTTGGGATTCTACCACTGTCATTGCTTCATTCCCATCATCAATACTCATTGCCTTTTCCAATTCTAATACTTTAGCTTTAATGATACTTTCCTCAGACATAGTATCAGTATCTCCTTTGGTATTTCGATCGAACCTGGGATTAGGCTTTGAAACTTCACTGGAGTCTCTTTTGACTTCATTTTCCTAACTCTTGACTTTGAGCTTGCATATTAGAAAATTCTTCCACATGGTGAACTTCCTCTGCAATCTCCTTTGTTGAGTTCTGTTTATCATAGAGACCATATTCTGGTTCTTTCCCTTGGGATGTTGAAGTGCATGCCATGTATTCTTTTCAACCTGAGGAGGTTTAATCATCCTATTTTTATTTTGAGGGCCTTGTTGTTCCATCATATTTTTTATCCTGTCATCTTGCAGAACAAACCAATTTGGCACTCCTGATACCAATATAGGTTCACATGATTGTGATGTCTCACCAACTTCTGATGACTCTTTTAATGCCTCCATGTCTATTTCAGCCTGCACCACATGTGCTGGTACCAATTTTGATGGTATGAATTGAGTTTGCCTTTCTCTCTGTCCCCCATATTATTTCTTTGGTATATGAGAGAATCCTGGCCTCACATATTGCATGTTCCTTGATGGTCGAACATAATTATCAACATGGAAATTCCTTGAAAAATTGGCTTTAAAAGGAGCCACTGGTCTTGAGGCATACCTTGCTGTCATAGGTCCAGTATATGTTGAGGCTTGATAGATTGGTCCTCTAAACTGCCCTCTCCTAACATTCATGATTGGTTGGAAAGGAGGTCCATAAGGAGTGCTCACTTTCTTTTGTTCGAACAAAGGCTGTTTGTTCTTCCTGCCTGCTTTGACCCCAACCCTTTCATCATAGATTTCAGCATATCTTTTTCCACAACCAATGCATAAATTCTTTGCATATTCATGGTTGAAAACTGATAACTCCGGGTTTTTCCTTGTTATTTCTTCGAGTCTCTTCATCTGGTCCTCTGACTTTGCATTTTCTCTTTCTTTGACCAGAGCCTCGAAGGAAATATCATGGACATTGATTGACACCTCTTGAACTGCTGGGAATGGATCTTCATCAATCCCCATTTGTTTTTCAGGGAATTTTAATTTCCCTTTCTTGATCAGATCTTGAATCCTATCTCAAAAAATAGTACAATTATTAGTTGAATGGGTCCAAGAACTATGCCATTTGCAGTATTTCTTACCTTTCAATTCATCATTAGAAGGCAATTTTGTCTCATCATATAGTTTAATGATCTTCCCTTCTAATAGATGATCAAAAATTTCATCCAACTTCTAAACATCAAATGAATATTTTTTAAACGATCCTTTAGATTTATAAACTTCAGCAGAAACATTTTTCTTCACAAGACTCTTACATGTGAAAGGTTCTTTTCCTATTATTTCTGCAGCATCTATCTCATAATTAGGATCTTTATAATATGTTTTTATTAAAGAAGCATTTCTTTCACTTTCTTCTTCCAACAAGGCTTCATATCTAGAGACTCGAGCAGTCAATTCAACAAGATCTCTAAACTCTAAAGCATCAAATTTCTTTCTTAGTCTAAATTCGAGACCATTTTGAGCCAACTTAACAAATTCAGGTTCAGGCAGAATGATTTTACACTTTGTTCTAGCCCTTTTGAACCTATTTATGAATTAAGTAGCCTTCTCATCAGGCTTTTGACATAGTCTGGCTAAGTCAGCCATTGATACTTCTGGTTCTGTTTGGTAAAACTGAGTATGGAAAGATTCTTCCATTTGTGCCCAATTATAGATCGATTTAGGGGCTAAATTAGTAAACCAAGCGAATGCAGTATCTGTTAATGAACTAGGAAACAAACGAATCCTAAGATATTCATTATTTCCTGCATCAGCACACTGACTGATGAATTTTGCTACATGTTCAACTGTGGATTGGCTTCCATCTCCTGGAAACATGGCAAAAGTGGGGAATTTAAATCCCTTGGGGAATTCGATCCTATCTACCCAATCAGGATAAGGCTTCCTATAAACTAAAGTTTGTACCCCCCGAGCCATGGGTCCACAAACCTCATGGATTAAATTAATCATGTCATTCCTATCAACCATATTAAATGGTTGTTGATGACCTGGTTGACCAAAAGGGGGATTCATTGGTGGTATTGGAGGCGGTTGAGGATTATTATCCATCCTCCTAGGATTTTCATTCCTTCGACCCACTCCTATTCCAGTAGGCTCTGGTTCGAATATAGGATTGTTGTTTATTCTCCTATTCTGGCCTGTTATGTTTTCTCTAGACCTTGGTTCTTCAATATTTACTGTTCTATAAACATGATCTTGATTATTCACATGGTTTCCTTGTATCCCTTCGAATACTGGAAAAGTATTATTAGGGACAGACATATAAAAACTTTCTTGTGAATTAGGCCTAAAAGGAGGCCCATTTGTATGATTCATAGGATTTGACTGAAACAAACCATGACCATGACCTCTTTCATTCTGTCGAATCATAGAGGGATTTCCACTCGGCACCATCGCTAGTGAAAATTGCGGTAGACTGTTGTTAAGAGAAGTGATTAGAACATTAACATTCTGAATCATATTTCCCAAGTGATCAAATATTGGTGTTAATTGACTCACCAAATCATGTTGACTTTCTGAACCAACATTCCCATTATTTGGAATTGAATTTAAATTTTTAGCTCCTATTTCTGGGTTTTCACTGACTGCATGATTCCTAGTATTGCTACTCTGAGGATCTTGGTGTGGAGAACCACCAGTTTCAACAATATTAACACCAACATTGGCGTTATCAACATACCTATTACTTCGAAGGTTTCTGTTTGTCATCTTTTGACACTTGTGTCCCACCGGGCGTGCCAAAAATGTTTGGTTGGAAAATTTATAAGTGTATGCGAGCATGCCAGGCAAGCAAATTGCCAATGTGAAAATGTGATTATCCAAACTGCGCCTCACCAAGCAAATTGTGGTGATGTTCGATGCCTTAAACAGGACTTTAACCGTGTAAAGATGCACTTAATTGAAACACTTCAAACTGATTCTAAGATAACTACTCCTAATAAAACAGTAAAGAAAGCAATAAAGTAAAAGACTACTTTGATTAAATTAAACAAACTACAATCTAACCTTGAAGATGACTTCGAAGGTGTTCTATTCCTAAGTTTAAATATCTAAATAACAATACAGTAAGAGTATTGAGAGATATATGTTGATGTTGATCGAAGGATCTCTTTCGAATGCACAATCCTTCTATTTATAGACGTCGAGGGTCCCCAGCAACTCTGTTTGAATACTCCCTCCTATTTTCAAATTGATAACTGCTCTGACACCTGTTATATCCTTGAATTGACACATGTTCTTTAGTTACTTCTTCATGATCAACACGTGTCTTCTAGCGGTTAAATATTTGAACAACGTGAATCAGCAACAACTTCCCATAACAGTTTCAGTATTCATTCGGGTCCACAATTATCCTGCCACATAACCTCTTACGTGTTAATTCTGCAGTGGCTGGATATTTTTATCAGAAACAATATCTATAGAGGTGCTATGGCTCCAACTAATCAAAAGGAATTCATAGTTTTATTAATTCTTTCCATGCTTGATAGATTTAAGCTAGAAGCTTAGGGTTGATTATTTGATATCTTTGATCAAGGTATGTGTACTAATCTTTATTTTGTAGTGCATTTGAGGTACAATTTCTCAACTCCTTCTCTCGTTTATTTCATTCCTTGATTTTAATTGATTTTTGACTTCATGTACGACACCTTAGACTAGGTTTTGCCTTATGTGTATATGTGGTATAGACACAATTTCTTAGGATTTCTTTGTATGCATTGCACATTTCCCATTTCATGGCCGGATCCCGGGTAAGTTCTCTAGTTCCCTGTTGCATATCATATTGCTTGCTATTTGAATTACGTGGCTTATGAATGATATTTTGTCGTTAGCTATTTTGCACCCTTTTCAACATGCTTGTGTAATGTATTATTTATATATATGTATTAGTTGAGGGCATGCTTAGATTAATAACTTGATTAAAAAGGAGGATGAGTAGAGGCCTATCACGAGATAGGATGAGAGGGGGTGTTTTAGTCCGTCGGGCTCCTTCCCCTTTCATTCCATAATCCGCAGACCTAGATTATCTTTGGTTTCGCAAAAGATGAGTTTGCTTTCAAAATGGTTTCTTAATTTTCCTTTAAAAAAAATTAAGTGGCGACTCATCGTATTTGAATTTGAATGAAAGAAATTGTTTTAAAAGTGGGGGAGCCGGTATCCACAATCTGGCGACTCTGCTGGGGATCGAACCCAGAATCTCTGGTTTCGCAGACCAGAATTTCTGATTTTGGGTTCACTCGAGGATTAGACTTGAAAGCATCCTTTTAATCGAATTAATTAATTTTCGTGTGTCCGTTGCATTGCACTTCCATGTCTCGCCAGTCGATTGCACGGAACTATGACCTTGGAGGCTCGGGGCAACCCGGTCGGTCAAGCCATCATGGGACTGTTTGATCACCCTTGATCTCATACCATGTTTTGGTATATGAAGCATCCTATCGGATGTGTGCCAAGGGTCTCTTTTCTGACCAAAACTCAGCCTTTGCATGATAGCTTCTATAGAACTCTTCGATCATAGAAAATCAATTCTTGACTAGGATTATGTGCTAGGAAGTTTTGTATGCCCAGAAGGGATTAGTTGAGATGATGACGATGCTTACCTGATAAAAGAAATGTAACCTCTTAATCACGTTTGAACAATTCCTCTTCATGTCCCACGATATTTGGGAATATGCCAAATTTTCGATTATATCATGTTTAGCTAAGCATCATTGACCTTGTATGCATCCAAGTTCATGAAAAGTACGATAATTATCCAATCATGTGATCTTCCTATCCAAAGTTTCAAATTCACCTTGGTATAAAGCATTTTGGAAAAATCTGTTTTGTAAGAAAAATCTTTGAAACCCATTTTCTCTTGATCAAGGTGAGGTGAACTCATTCATTGTCCACTATAGAAATTGTTAGGGATATATACTAAAAGACATACTTTATGTAGTTGATTTATTATTCATTTAATAAAATCAGTTAATCCATTTTTTATGAGAATCTGTGTGGGCAATATTTGTATTATATTGTTTATTTAATATTATGCATGTGTGTCTTTCACTCTACATAGTAGGTGATTTGGTGTGTAGAGTTGGGCTTGCACAGGGAAGATTAGACCATCAGATCTTGTAGAATGTAAGATTTTGATTTACAGTCTTAGATGGATTGGACACACAATTGGTAGGACTGTAGCATGGTGTTGTAGTAGGTTTGTCTTGACTGCGGGAAGCGGTATAGTTTCAACTCGCCATGCTGGTACATTTTGTGTATTAAACGGGACCGACTTGGGGTAATTATCTTTATACTGACTTATAAGATAATTAATACCTCATAACTATTATGAGTGCTTATGCTCTAAATCCTAAGTTATTTTATGGACACGTACATTTGATATTTACACTTTGATCCCTAAAAGGGTGAGATCCTTAAATGGGTCAATATCTCATTGGATTGAGTGATAATATTAATTGTGTGGTGGATATTAATTAATGATGGAATCCATGTCTCAATTTTGGGATTGATGATATCCCCTTGAGAAAGCTTATAAGTTTTGATTATGTCAAACCCTGCAGGTGGATTTTGTATCCGACATATCAGATAAGTTAAGCAGAGGATCTCAAGGAATTTTAAGAGATTAATTAAATATGATTATCAGTAATTATATTTAATTAATGGATATCTGTAATCTTAACATGGGGAGATAATAAGCATTTAATAACATGGAGCTCGAAATATATTTTTGAGATAAGGGTAGGAGTGCAATTATAATTCTTTAGTGGTATGAATTATAATTTATGGAAATAGAAATCTGATTCAATTCGAATTAGGGTTTCCTAATTCCATAAGGAAGCCTATTCCTTATTGACTTCTTATGGTCCCTATTGTAGCCTATATATATGCTACTTTGGCTCTCTCCTCAGTTTGTTTTTTTCCATCAAGAGTATTATAACTCGGAATAGAAAAGAGAGCGTAAAAAGAGAGAGCAGAAACATAAAGGATTTCGAAGGAGCCCACACTCAGTTCGATATTCTGGCAGCAAAGGAATACAGTAGAAGATCGTGAGCTGTTATCGAGCCCGTGTTCTCGATTCGTCTACTACAGTAATCCGTCTTAGCAGTTTAAGGTAACCCTAGTTCCGCCCTTGTAGGGTTATTGTAGTTTTCACGTAATTTTTTTTGCAGTACCAACTTATACGTGATGTTAATGGATTCTGGGAACGCAGTTTCCTAACAGAAATATATTCCATATCCTCAAAGAAGAGATTCAAAATTCGCAAGAATTGTTTTAGAAAGACTTCATCATTTTTAAAGAAATACTTTTCAAATGAGTTTCAAAGTAAAGTTTTGACTCAATCATCTTGAGAAATACTTTTTTCGAAGTTCTTGCGAAAGACCCTACCATGATTTTCAAACGAAATATCCAAACATTGAAAGAATAGTGAAGATCACAATTGATGTTGTCAAAATCAAGATATAAAAGTATTCTTTACTTTTCAAAGGATTTGCAGTGTGGAAGTAAAGGTCGAACCCACAGAGATTGATTACTACAACGACTTAATTTTAAAACCTAAGTCTAATTAATTAGGAAAAACGGATTTTGATTTGGATTTAATTAAACTAATAACAATAAAAGTAAATCTAGACTATGGAAGCAATTAAAAGTGTTTTTAATAAATATGTAAAGGAAACCTAGGATTGCAAATCCACCACTAGATTCATAATAGGAATATCTATGAATTACTTTAGCTTATTACGTTGGATGAATATGGGGAATTGTAGCTACAAGCCCAATTCCTCCGACAAGAAGATAATCATGGTTCAAGCACCAACATAATCCATCTGCGGATAGCACGAATCATCTCACACTAAACTAGGGTTGTGATCTAATCCGTCTAACCTAGGCATGGACTATTCGGATACTTGATAGCACGAATCACTAAAGCACCATCACATGTAAACAATCTAAACAAGCACAGCAAGAATAGATCGTTGAGCACATCACAGTCAAAATAGATCTAAGACAAGAATAAATTCCGAAAGCAATGATTTAATCAATGTAAGTACGATTTATTTATAAAAATCCTCTAAACATGTGACTGTCATCCATACATAATAAAACTAAAATAAAAGCATAAATAAAACCCTATTACTCATCTAGGGCTTCATTGAAACCCTAGATCGATGATCTAAGCTGCCATAGGAGTAGAAATCGGCAAGTAGTTGATGGAGGAGGCCATGGAAATCCTTGGTCTTCTTCTTCTTCTTCTTGCTTCTCCCTCTTCAAGGGCTGGAAGTATGTGTATATGGCTGTCTATGAATGTGTATAATAGTTGCCAACCCCCTAATTGAGTAAAAATAGAGTTTATATAGAGTTTACAACATGTTTTGGAAGCCTTTTCAACTCGAAACGGACTGAAACTGATGTAATTTACAGTCTGGACGTCGTTTAGCAGTCTCGTTTGCACAGGAGTCTTCAGTATACTGAAATACGCAACTTTGGTTTTTGGGCATATCGCGCGAGCGGGTCGCGCGAGCGCGACATTGGGTACCTCGCGCGCGCGGGTCGCGCGAGCGAATTATTGGGGGTCTCGCGCGCGAGGATCGCGCGAGCGATTTCTGGGTTATCGCGCGAGCGGATCGCGCGCGCGATTCTTGAATTTCCGCGCCCGCGGGTCGCGCGCGCGAAGTGTCTTTTTCAGCTTCCTTCTTCCTGCTTTTTCACCTTATTTAGCCTGGTTTAGTTGATTTCTTCCAAAACCTGTCAAAAACTAGAAAACAGAGTAAAAAGATACAAAAACAGGATAAAAAGGTACTAACAAATGCTCATTAAGGCGTATATTTAGGATTAGTTCTCTCCCGATCACACCCCCAAACCTACATTTTGCTAGTCCTCGAGCAAAACTAAAATAAAAACTACTAATAAAAATCTATTCCATTTTCGTATGGATCACGATTGCATTTAGCGTATGCAACAAGCCTTTTAAACCCCTAGGTGTCCCTAGTCGGACGAGTGAAGTCTCGTGAGGGTTCTCGTCAACAAGTTACCCACAACCATCTTTATTAACTTAAAATTTTAAAAACTTTTATTAAAAACAAAGAACATAATATTCAACACTCCTTATTATACAACAAAGATTTGAAATAGGATAACGAACATAAAGAAATAGAATCAAACGTCCACCTTTATCATGAGAAACAATCAAGTGCATGCAATGTACGAATCAATAGAGTTCCTCATAAGATTGCACGTGTGTGATATGGTAGTCAAATGAACACGCGTATGTCATAAACTTGGAATATAACTCGGATGACCATCAAACTATGTCTTGACTACGAATCTCACAAGGTATTACACTCTAAAATACAACACTCAGAAACATGTGTAATTTCTCTAATATATGTGAGTAAAGGAAATATATTTTCAAAACGATAAATGCTCACATATGACCTGAAAAAGACGCATGACACGAAAGAACAGTAGTCTCATGGATGAGATGCCAATAATCAAAAGAAATTAATCATTACCATGTTCTAATCCCCTCCCATCATTTACATATCAAAACCATGTTCTTCTAGGATCAGATAGGACTTTTCAAAGGTTGTAATGTGGCTCAGGTAATGAAAAATGATAAAAACGGATATATGGGTAGATTTAGAATGGCATTGTAAGGCATGTTCGATCTCTCTCATTCTTCTTCTACAAACTTCATCATTTCATACTTTTTCTCATTCATTTTTCTTCTTTTCTTTCAATATATATATTTTTTTTTTCAACCTTCATCTTCTCTATTTCGTTTCTTTTCCTTTTTCTTTTCTTGCTTCTCAAATGATTATCCATTGAATACCAAGCAACTACCCCAATAGCATCTTATTTTCTTCTTCTCAATCAACACATCGCCTTAATACTACTAAAAGTTGATCACTCTTCCAGTGGTATACTCCAAGTTGATCAAGTTGGAGCTTTTACAGAGGATAATGGTAAACAAAGAAAAAGAGGCATTGTAACGGCTCAAAGGGGCGAACTAAGGAAATTTTATCTTTTATCGGCCGGTAGTAAACAAAGAAGGCCTAAACTCATTTCCTAGGGTAATACGGTTCTTCAATGTTTACAATGGAAGATTATTTAGCATGGTAACAAATATTTTAACTTGATTATCAACCAAGACAAGAATAATGAGACTAAACAACAAGTAGATGCGCTATTTCAATGAAATTCGACAAACACAATGTATTTATAACCCTCGAAAAAGAAAAGATAGGCTCAATAGCTCACTGGGTTTAGTCTCCACCATGTGTTATCTAGAAATCCGAATCATATTATAGTTCACAACCAACATGTATTCAAGCGACTACGTGCAGTGCACATGTTTATGTGCAAATCTATGATATAAAACTACGATTCAACCAATACATAACTTAAAACGTTTCAACATGACTTCAATAAATATTTAATCACATATTTCATTGTTTATCATTCTATAACAAATCACATTACATACTAAGAAGTATCGGATTAAAATTGCAAAAACCGTAGGTACATCGTTTATTTAAACACACTTATTGAAAATTTTTAAAATTTTAGTGCATAATTTATTTTTGATTAAAATAAAATTTTAGTGCATAATAACGTGCATGTGTGTGCATACCCCCAAACCTAAACCTTTCATTGTCCCCAATGAAACAATAAAACGAAAGAAAGGAGAGTACAGAAGAAAGGAACGATAGTACCTCGATCTAGACCAGCATAGAACAGGTGAACACAAATGAATATGCATATAAAGTTCAATGTTATTTGTTGCTACTAGATAAACGAAAAGAAACTAACAAAATAATATTTAAAAGGAAAAGAAACAGAAATATAAAATAGAAATTGAAAAACTAATCGACATTAAACTAAACTATCAAATGGAAAAGAAATACAACGAAAAAGTATAAATGTAATAAGGTAAACAATAACTAATTCGATCTAAAATGTCGTAATAAACAGAAATAGAAACAAAAACATTCCCAGAACAGGTATGGGGGAAGGATACAGAAAACAAAGGAGAAAAACAGAGAATGGGGAAATCGCGCGCGCGGTCCGCGCGAGCGGCCGTCGCGCGCGCGAATTTCAAAATTTTTTTTTTTTTTTTTTTTTTTATTTTTTGATTTTTTTTTTTTTTTTTTTAATCAAATCTCGCGCGAGCGAGGTACCTCGCGCCCGCGAAATGAGGCGCGAGGAACTACTGAGGCATCATATAAAAGAAAAGGAAAGCAAAATACTAAGGGGCAATCTCGCGCCAGCGGGCCGCGCGAGCGACGTCTCGCGCGAGCGGGCCGCGCGCGCGAGATTGGTTTCTTCCACTGTGTGGCTAAAATTATGTATATACTTTTAAAATAACTTAATTCCAACCCCCAAACCTATCCAGAATGTCTAAAACAGACACAAACAGACCCAAAAACGACCAAAAACAAGATAAACGGATGAAATAAAGCTCGGGTTGCCTCCCAAGAAGCGCTAACTTTTACGTCTTTAGCTAGACCTTTCTAGCATAAGACTTATGGAGGCCGTATATCGGACTGTGTACCCCTAAGGATGTCAGGCAGAGCTCGATGGTACGCAGAAATAACATCGCTTTGAATTAAATCGATTAACGGTTTGTCATTATGTTCGAATCGATTTCTTACCTTCCGAGTAGATTCCGCATTAGGGTCCACGGGATTAGGATTCATCCACTCATCATCGTCCACATTATTTCCCGCACTTATATTTATTACGTTCCTAGGCTCAATATTCCGTGTAACCTCACTACCCTCCACACCTAGATAATCATCGTCTTTGGGAGGTTGATCAACAGCATTAAAAACATTTAATTTTAATTGTATATTCCCGAACGACACTTTCATCACCCCTGTTCTACAGTTAACACGTGCGTTAGCCGTGGCTAAAAATGGACGACCAAGAATGACAGGAGTGTGCTTCCTAGCATCTAGCACCGGTTCGGTGTCAAGGACCATAAAATCCACGGGATAGAAACATTGATCAACTTTTACTAGTACATCTTCGACGATTCCTCTAGGTATTTTAACAGAACGATCCGCTAATTGAATAGTAGCGGCCGTGGGCTTAAGTTCACCTAAACCTAATTGTTTATAGACGTGATAGGGTAAAAGATTAACACTCGCTCCTAAGTCAAGGAGAGCTCTATGGATGATAGTGTCACCTATGACACATGAAATCGTAGGCGTACCAGGATCTTTATATTTTGGAGGAGCGTGTTGGAATATAGAGCTTACTTTTTCCGTAAGGAAGACCTTTTTAGGAGTATGACTCCGTATTTTGCGTTTTTGTGTACAAAGGTCTTTTAGACATTTAGCATAAGCAGGAATTTGTTTTATAGCATCGAGGAAAGGAATATTTATTTTGACTTGTTTAAATACCTCGAGTATATCCTCAACCTTAGACTTTTTATTTGTAAGATTAGACGGTTCCTCAACGTTAGGTGGATATGGCATTCTAGGAGTATAATTCGTTGGGACCGATTCTTTATCTTTTTGAATTCTATTTTGGCTCATGTCCTCACCCGTCTCTTTATTAGAGTTAATATTCATACCTTTCACATTCTTATTCGGAATTTCTATTACCTCCTCCTCTCGGGTAGTCAACCTAGTTGAGACGGCGTTCACTTGTTCATTCGACCCCTTAACCTCATATTGTCCCTTAGGATTTTGGATTGTTTGACTAGGCAACGTCCCCTCGTTTCTACGACTTACTACAGTAGCTAGTTGTCCCATTTGGGATTCAAGCTTCGCAATGGATTGCGTATGAGAGTGCACTATTTGTGCTTGTGCCTGAACTTGCGTTTCAATAGTCTTAAGGGACGCCAACACCTTTTCCTCAAAAATATTTCCCCTTGAAGGATTAGCATTAGGATGCGGTTGTTGGTATTGGTTAGGTTGGAACTGAGGTCGATACGCATTAGGAAAATTAGTCGCCTCGTTAGGATTATTATTGTTATTTTTCCACGAGAAGTTAGGATGGTTTCTCCATGGCGCATCCGGATTATTAGTAGTTGCATTATAGTTATTTCGTGGGTATTGTTGAATAGAATTAATGTGTTGCTCCACGAATTCCGGAAATTGACTCGCCGATGGACATGCAAGTATCGAATGTGAAGGATCAGAACATAATGCACAAATTTCTCGAGCGGGTGAGGCTGTCGTTTGGTTCATCGTTAGAAGTCGGTCAAGTTTGTTAGATAGTTCTTTTATTTCAATTGATTGACTTGACTCGAATTTTACATCCCTCTTAGGTTGATTAAGATATCCTTCCGAACGGACAGACACCGTTTGGTGCATTGAATTCTCGCTTAACGTTTCAAACATTTTCCAGGCCTCGTCGGCGCTTTTGTGTAGGAAGGTTCCCGCACAAACGGCATCGACGGTATTCCTAACAGAAGGAATAAGCCCCTCATAAAAGACCTGAACAAGTTGCCACTTAGGGACTTGATGATGTGGACACGAGCGTAGTAATTCTTTAAATTTTTCCCACGTGTCGTAAAGTGATTCCCCATCTTGCATTACAAAATTGGTTATTGATTTTCTTATCTGGTTTGTACGCATAATCGGGAAAAAATTTTGTAAAAATGCGGTGTGTAAGTCTTCCCATGTTCTAATTGTGTTTGGCTCCAAAGATTGGAGCCAATATTTAGCTTTGTCCTTTAATGAGAATGGAAAGAGCCGCATTTTTAGTTCATCATCAGTAAGATTTTGGATTTTCAACGTAGAGCATATGTCATGAAAATCTCCTAAGTGTTTATAAGGGTCTTCATTTAAACGGCCATGAAAAGATGGAAGCAGCAAGATGGTAGACGACTTTATCTCAAAGTGAGATGCCGTCGCCTCCGGTAATTCAATACATATTTGCGGCGTGTAAGTCGTAGGAATAAAATAATCTTTAAGTGGAGGTGGTGGAGGGATATTAGGGTTATTCATATTAGCTCCGTTGTTATTTTGGTTATTTTCGTTATTGTTGCCAATGTCTGCCATTTTAATCGGTTCTATGTTATTAAAGCGTGGTTTCTTTAGTTTTTGAAGAGTACTACGTATTTCGGACTCAAATAAAGACGTTGGTTTTGGTGTCAAATCGTCGTCTATTACAAACCTAGTTCCAGAAGTTAAGTTTGAAGACTTGTTACGTCTTAATGTACGTTCAAGTTCAGAGTCTAAAGGTTGTAATTCCGGTTTGTTTGAACGTGTACCTAACATAAACTAAAAGAAAAGAAAAGAAATTAAAAACAAAGACTGACTCAACTAAAAAAAACAAATAGCAAGCAATCACGCAACTAAGATAACAAGCACTCAACTACTATGATGCATGCAAATTATCCTGTAATGCAATGACCGCGTCAAGCCCAGCGCCCCGGGTTTCCTAGCTAATGCAGTGCATTTAACCTTAAACTAATGCAAATAGTGCGTCACAGCGCCCTGACTTACAGCGGTTTAAAGCGACTTTCCAAAGGAAGCAATTTATTTAATTTTATTTATATTTTATTTGCGTAAGCTCCTTTGATGTAATTAGCTACTCCACTCGGAAACGTTGACTACAAAATAAAAAAAAAACAAGTTAGTAACTAAAATCAAAAACAGAAAATAAGAAAAATAAACACTAATCTAATATTTACGAATTAACTAAACTACGATTATAAAACTAAGAGTAGTAATGCAATCCCCGGCAACGGCGCCAAAAATTGATGTTGTCAAAATCAAGATATAAAAGTATTCTTTACTTTTCAAAGGATTTGCAGTGTGGAAGTAAAGGTCGAACCCACAGAGATTGATTACTACAACGACTTAATTTTAAAACCTAAGTCTAATTAATTAGGAAAAACGGATTTTGATTTGGATTTAATTAAACTAATAACAATAAAAGTAAATCTAGACTATGGAAGCAATTAAAAGTGTTTTTAATAAATATGTAAAGGAAACCTAGGATTGCAAATCCACCACTAGATTCATAATAGGAATATCTATGAATTACTTTAGCTTATTACGTTGGATGAATATGGGGAATTGTAGCTACAAGCCCAATTCCTCCGACAAGAAGATAATCATGGTTCAAGCACCAACATAATCCATCTGCGGATAGCACGAATCATCTCACACTAAACTAGGGTTGTGATCTAATCCGTCTAACCTAGGCATGGACTATTCGGATACTTGATAGCACGAATCACTAAAGCACCATCACATGTAAACAATCTAAACAAGCACAGCAAGAATAGATCGTTGAGCACATCACAGTCAAAATAGATCTAAGACAAGAATAAATTCCGAAAGCAATGATTTAATCAATGTAAGTACGATTTATTTATAAAAATCCTCTAAACATGTGACTGTCATCCATACATAATAAAACTAAAATAAAAGCATAAATAAAACCCTATTACTCATCTAGGGCTTCATTGAAACCCTAGATCGATGATCTAAGCTGCCATAGGAGTAGAAATCGGCAAGTAGTTGATGGAGGAGGCCATGGAAATCCTTGGTCTTCTTCTTCTTCTTCTTGCTTCTCCCTCTTCAAGGGCTGGAAGTATGTGTATATGGCTATCTATGAATGTGTATAATAGTTGCCAACCCCCTAATTGAGTAAAAATAGAGTTTATATAGAGTTTACAACATGTTTTGGAAGCCTTTTCAACTCGAAACGGACTGAAACTGATGTAATTTACAGTCTGGACGTCGTTTAGCAGTCTCGTTTGCACAGGAGTCTTCAGTATACTGAAATACGCAACTTTGGTTTTTGGGCATATCGCGCGAGCGGGTCGCGCGAGCGCGACATTGGGTACCTCGCGCGCGCGGGTCGCGCGAGCGAATTATTGGGGGTCTCGCGCGCGCGGATCGCGCGAGCGATTTCTGGGTTATCGCGCGAGCGGATCGCGCGCGCGATTCTTGAATTTCCGCGCCCGCGGGTCGCGCGCGCGAAGTGTCTTTTTCAGCTTCCTTCTTCCTGCTTTTTCACCTTATTTAGCCTGGTTTAGTTGATTTCTTCCAAAACCTGTCAAAAACTAGAAAACAGAGTAAAAAGATACAAAAACAGGATAAAAAGGTACTAACAAATGCTCATTAAGGCGTATATTTAGGATTAGTTCTCTCCCGATCAACAATGAAAGGAGAAATTAGTGCACTTAACATGTATGAAGATTTTATATGCTTATGTGATTATATGTTAGAAATAGAATTCTTCCTTTTCTTTGGCATATAGAGTAGGCACACACGCACACAAGCATTGCATCCGTGTGACATATGAAACATTCATAAACATTTCACTAAGTATCTACAAAAGAAAATGTGAAAAATAAATAAAAGTCTTCTCAAATAGATAAAAAATTAATTAAAGAACTGGTTGTAGGTGAAAGATAGAGCCGGTTACAAGCACATTCTAGTACAGAGATTCCACTGCGAGGTTAGTCAGAAGAGAGATGGCACAAGAACCAAACGCGAGGTAAATAGCAGAATTGAGGGCTATAGTAGAACAGCAGGTACGACAGATGACTAGGATGATGACCATGATGGAAACATTTGCAGGACAGTCGCCTATAGTTGACCCACCAGTTGTCGATCCTCCTACTAGGGAAGAGGATTGGTTTAATAACCCAGAAGTTCAGAGAGCTAATGTGCCGCGAGCAGAAAAAGAGAGAATAGAGAAAGAGAAAGCTGAGAAAGAAAAATTAATGGCTGAAAAAGTAGAGAAGCTTGAGAGGGTGGTCCGTAAGGCTTAAGGGATAGACACATATTTACTAGAGTTGGAAGGACTGTATGATGGAGTCCATGAGATATTGCCCGCCGGGTTCAAAATGCCGATCTTCAACAAATTTGATGGGACGGGTAATCCTCTTAGCCATATAAGAATGTGTATTGGGGCCTTCCAGCCTAGCGGATTGGGTACTACAATGATGGCTATTTTGTTCCAGCAAACCTTGACCAGGGCCGCCTTATCATGGTACCTTACACTTGAGCCAAGCAAAACTAGGATTTGGAAAGAAGTAGTGAAGTTGTTTGTGGCCCAATATGATTACAATCGGGATTTAGATGTGACCATCCGGGATTTGGAAACCACCAGAGAAGAGCAAAATGAGACATTCGCTGAGTTTTTAAAAAGATGGAGGGAGAAGGCTATAAAGATGACCAACAGGCTGAACGAGAAAGAACAAGTGAGAATGATTATCAAGAACATGCAGCCAGAATATCTTGAGAAGTTGGAGTTTCAGTCAATAGTTACTTTTGAGCAATTGTTCGACGTAGGCACTAGAATTGAAGATGCTATCCGAGATGGCAGGATCAAGAGAGTACATCCGATGGATGAGTCAAAAAAGTTGATGTATTCAGATAGTTATTTATTGCCCGATGTCAATGCATTGACACCACAACAGTTTTCTAATCAATCCAGTTAATCAAGAGGTTTGTTCCAACGACAGAGCATATTTCGAAGTACCACAATTGCGGAGAACAATAAGTCAGGATCGAATTGAGACCAATCGAAGGAGTGCAGAGAATTCACAAAGTTGGGAATGCCATTGAATATGGCACTAGAAAAGATGCTAGAAAAGGGATATTTGAAGAAGTTGGAACTTGGAAAACCCCCCAAACGTCCACCTCCCGGATACGATGCATCCAAATATTGTGATTACCACCAAGATCATGGTCATGCAACCAATAGTTGCAAGAGGCTCCGCCATGCCATTTAGGACCTCATAGATGATGCATCGTATCCAAATCCCATCCACTATCTTAGATTGAATTAATCTCTATCAAATCCAAATCCATGTGATGCTTGTTCTTGCCTTTGATGTAGATCTTAGAATAAATGTTGAGCTCATGTATTGAAGTGATTAATAGTGTTTGGAAATACTATTGTTGAAGCAAATGTGGATGCTCTTAGGGACACAATAAATTGAAAATCATCTGTGACACTCCAATTGAGACCAGAGTCGAGTCATGTTAAGTTGGAGTCAAATGTCAAGTCCAGTCAAGTCTTTGAGTCAGTCGGTTATCGAGTTTATTTTTCAAGTCTCTTTTTATCGAGTCAAGTGATGTAATCCTTTTTCCCTACTAGTTGAAAAAAATCTCATTTCGCTTGATTCAGTGTGTTAAGCCGTGAATGATTGAATCATTAAGCCAAAAAAAAAGAGAAGAGAAAAAAATGAAAATCAAATCACTTTTTCAAATGATCATGGAAAATCCTTTGTTAATAAATCTTTGCGTTGAAAAGGATCCCCAAATGATCAAAGCGAATTTTGTGCCAAATCCAAAGAGGAGTAGAGAATTGATTAGCTTTACTTTAAGAATTTAAAGATGTTCTTGCTCAATCTTGAAAAGATGAACTTGGAACTTCTTGAAGCTTGCTCACCATCCCTTTTTCTCAAATGCCAAGCCTAAAAAATGAGCCTAACCAGTACAAAACTATAAATTTGGTCCTTGATGGTAGCTGAATAAATGAACTTCTTCCTCCAAAAAAAAAGGAAAGAAGAATAGAAAAAAGAAGAGGATGAAGGAGCTCGCTAAGATGAAACCCGAAAGAGCGCCTAGGCAAAAGTTAGAGCAAAAATAAGATGCGTGTTGATTTCAAAATCCGAATCCTAGCCAGTTAAAATTATGAAGAGAATAAGAGATATTGAGGTAGAGAAAAGAAAGGAAAGAGAAAAGAAAAAAAGCAGAGAATAAATAAGATTGAGAATTCTCGAGCACTTTAAAGTACATCATTGGTACATGAATTATCCCAAGGCTTTGTGTTGTTCTTAACAAAGAAAAGAAATTGTAAATGAAAAGAGAGATTTGAAAGTATCAATTAGTATTAAAATTTTGCGAGATGCTCAATGGCTAAGTGGGCCTAAAACAATGCAAAGATATCTTTGAGGAAAATAAAGAGTGATTTAGAGGGCTGATAAAGTATGATGTGTTATGAGAGTTGCAAAGATTGACTGGCTAGTGAAAAGGTAAAAAGAATCAACCGCTACAAACAAAAAAGAAAAGAAAAGAAAAAAGAATAAAATAAAAAATAATAATAAATAAAAGGGAGAAGTAGTTCATATTCTCACCATCTTGTTCAAAAGCTACCATAAGGGGTTCGTTTTGGAAAATCTTCCTAAGAAAGAGCACTCATTGGACTTATATGGAAACATGGATCGAAAAGACCATAAGTTCTTGAAGCCTTATTCTATCAAGACCTCCAGAGTTGATGAACTAGGCAGCCTGTGCGGTTCGGTCACAAACATCGTTGCACCATGTGATATTTCTCTTTCAAACCTTAGCCGAACTACTTTGGACCTAATTCCCATTCGGGGATAAGTAGGCGAACCTTCCAGGGTTTTCGGTCCATGACCATCCCTAAACCGTAGGCATCACCCCTTTGTGCCTTTGGTTTCCTTCCTTCAGACTAGGGGAAAACTTGCATAAGTTTGCTTGAAGCCACATATATATCGCCAAACCAGGGGCAAACTTTGTTTGCTGAACACCTCATTTAACCCCATAAGCAATGCCTCCGAGTCCTACTCAAACTAGGGGCAAACTTTGTTTGCCAAAATCCCTCCATGTCAGAGACAAGTTCTCAAGTAATCGAGTTTGTTTTGAATGGATTGTTTTTTATTCTCTAATCTAAAGCACTAATTTGAAGCACACTCTGGATAGGCAAAGAATCAGCTAACTCGAAAAGGGAGAATCTTCAAAGTTTAGATTTGTCGATGAAGTACTACCATTGTAAGATGATGAATAATTGAAAGGTGAGATGATACATTATTCATGATGAAAGCACATTGATTCACAATAATGCAGAGTTTGAGTCAGTCGTCTTGTGTAATTGCCTTGTCAAGATTGTCCTCCTTTGATGAGTCAATAATGGTCTCAAATGCATGGGTTCAAGATGATGAATAAAGATTTGAAAAATTCTCTATGAGCATCCTAAGAGCAATACAAGTAGAAGTTCCAACACTGTCACTACATCGGTTAAAGTTGCAGTGTGAGAAGTGTCGAAAGTAATGATTATCCTCATTACATGAGTTCATTAGTGATTTTTTTAGCACAAAGCATTGAATTTGAGAGAGCATCCTCAGAATTGGAGAGTTGATAATTAGAATCAAAGTAGAATCAGTGTACATCAGTTAAGTGGGGGTAATTTGGAATTGAGTTAAGGCATGCATTGATTAAGAATTGTTGAGTCAATCGGTTAAGCCTTGAGTAAGTTGAGTATCTGCCAGAATTGTATGAGAGTCTGGTAAGCCTGCGTCTGTTAGTCAGAATTGGTCAAATCGAAATCATGGCATGCTATCAAATCAGAACTAAGAGTTGAAAGAACATCAGATGAATTGAGTATCAGTTAAGAGCAGAATCGAGAATGAATCATTCAAAGTAGCAAAGTAAAGAATTTGAATATAAATCAGTGGAAGCATCGGTCGAACAAGCAGAGTTTCTTAGGAATGAACTTGAACCTCATCAAGTCAAAAATCAGTCAGTTGAATCCATGAAGTCTTTTGAGAATCAGCCCAATATCAGTTAATTAGTTTTCATGTCGCTTTTGCAACTTAAGTCCTTACGAGGCTGTTGATCTCTGCATTCGCAATGTAAGTCCTTACGAGGCTGTTGATCTTCGCTTTTGCAATGCAAGTCCCCTAAAGGGCTATTGATTCTCGCTTTTGCAACATAAGTCCTTACGAGGATGTTAATCTCTGCATTCGCAATGTAAGTCCTTACGAGGCTTTTGATCTCGCTTTTGCAATGTAAGTCCCATAAAGGGCTATTGATTGTCGCTTTTGCAACATAAGTCCTTACGAGGCTGTTGATCTCTGCATTCGCAATGTAAGTCCTTACGAGGCTGTTGATCTTCGCTTTTGCAATGTAAGTACCCTAAAGGACTATTGATTGTCACTTTCGCAACATAAGTCCTTACGAGGCTGTTGATCTCTGCATTTGCAATGTAAGTCCTTACGAGGCTTTTGATCTCTGGTTTTGGAACGTAAGTCCCCAAAAGGGCTGTTGATTGTCACTTTTGCAACATAAGTCCTTACGAGGCTGTTGATCTCTGCATTCGCAATGTAAGTCCTTACGAGGCTTTTGATCTCTGCTTTTGGAACGTAAGTCCCCAAAAGGGCTGTTGATTGTCACTTTTGCAATATAAGTCCTTACGAGGTTTTTGATCTCTGCATTCGCAATCTAAGTCCTTACGAGGCTTTTGATCTCGCTTTTGCAATGGAAGTCCCATAAAGGGCTATTCATTGTCGCTTTTGCAACATAAGTCCTTACGAGACTGCTGATCTTTGCATTCGCAATGTAAGTCCTTACGAGGCTTTTGATCTTGCTTTTGCAATGTAAGTCCCCTAAAGGGCTATTGATTGTCGCTTTTGCAACATAAGTCCTTACGAGTGTTGATCTCTGCATTCTCAATGTAAGTCCTTACGAGGCTTTTGATCTCTAGTTTTGGAATGTAAGTCCCCAAAAGGGCTGTTGATTGTCGCTTTTACAACATAAGTCCTTACGAGGCTATTGATCTCTGCATTCGTAATGTAAGTCCTTACGAGGCTGTTGATATTCACTTTTGGACCGTAAGTCCCCAAAATGGCTATTGAGTGTCACTTTTGCAACATAATTCCTTACGAGGCTGTTGATCTCTGCATTCGCAATGTAAGTCCTTACAAGGCTTTTAATCTTTGCTTTTGGAACATAAGTCCCCAAAAGGGCTGTTGATTGTCGCTTTTGCAACATAAGTCCTTACGAGACTGTTGATCTCTGTATTCGTAATGTAAGTCCTTACGAGGCTGTTGATCTTTGCTTTTGGAACGTAAGTCCCCAAAAGGGCTGTTGATTGTCGCTTTTGTAACATAAGTCCTTATGAGGCTGTTGATCTCTATATTCACAATGTAAGTCCTTACGAGGTTGTTGATCTTTGCTTTTAGAACGTAAGTCCCCAAAAGGGCTGTTGATTGTCGCTTTTGCAACATAAGTCCTTATAAGGCTGTTGATCTCTGCATTCGCAATATAAGTCCTTACGAGGCTTTTGATCTCTTCTTTTGGAACATAAGTCCCCAAAAGGGCTATTGATTGTTGCTTTTGCAACATAAATCCTTATAAGGCTATTGATCTCTGCATTCGCAATGTAAGTCCTTACGAGGCTGTTGATCTTCGCTTTTGGAACGTAAGTCCCCAAAAGGGCTGTTGATTGTCGCTTTTGCAACATAAGTCCTTACGAGGCTGTTGATCTCTGTATTCATAATGTAAGTCCTTACGAGGTTGTCGATCTTCGCTTTTGCAGTGTAAGTCCCCTAAAGGGCTATTGATTGTCACTTTTGCAACATAAGTCCTCAATAGCAGCATCATTGGTGTTAGTCCTCAATGGCAATCTTGCATTAGTCCTTAGTAGCAGCATCATTCGTGTTAGTCCTCTATGGCATCTAATACTAGTCCTCAATTGCAATCTTTTTAAACTGGCATTAGTCCTCGATGGTTGCATCTTTTTGTTCGATATTAGTCCTCGATGAAAATCTTTGCTGAAGTCCTCTAGATTGAGGCAAATCTCTATTGTAGTCCTCTAGATTGAGGTAAATCTCCATTAAAGTCCTCTAGATTGAGGCAAATCTTTGTTGAAGTCCTCTAGATGGAGGCAAATCCTTGTTGAAGTTATCTAGGTTGAGGATATTCATATCGGTGTAAGGCATAGAATGCATTTATATCACCAAAAAGAGCATGATCTTGGATCTTCGCATCTACATAGCATGAAGCATGACATTGCATTGACAGTCGTTATTCCATGAGCATGTGCATCATGATAGGATAGGTGCATTCATCCGTTTGATTATTTGTGCTTAGGAGTTGAGCACGACAAGCACCGACCTTCTTCATACATGTTTTTGCAATGCATTTTGTTTTCCTAAGTTCAATAGCCCAGTCAAAGGCTTGTCTTCAAATATGCTTCGACATTCACTTGCGATAAGCGTTGCTTCACAAGCTTTGCCGAAGAGGGGCAAACTATAGACACCCCAATTTTGACCGAACTATTAAACTTAGGGGGATTTACCTCTGGATATCGATGATGAATACGTCTTGTTAGAATCAAGACTCTTATAAGCAATTCGACTCTCTTCCTAGAATAATCTCGGTTGAAAATCGCCCTTTTTAGCCAAAAAGACCAAAATTCTCATCTACTGTCACCTTGTAGACCATGAGTTTTGAACACGTATAGAAACACAGCATTGTCCTTGAAGCATCTTAAAACCATTTTGAAAAAGAGAGAAATTCAGCATGAACCCCAAAAAAGTCAACAATTGACCTAGTGAAAAGTCAACGGGTCAAAAGGAGGTCAATCGTAAGATTTTTGAATTTCAAGATGAAAAGTCCCGGTAATTGTTCATTGGGTCTCCCTTATGCTAGAAATGATTTTTAAAAATTTTTAAATGAAAGGGAACATGGAGAAATCAAAAGGTCTTTAAGAAGAATTGTGCAGGAATTGGAAATTTTGCCTTCGGAGGGAGAGTTGACTTTTTTTCCTTAAGGATTTTGATTTTTTAGATATTTTTATTGAATCCAAATGGTGGGTATTTCCTTAATTACATTTCATGTCATTAAGATGCTGAATTGTTGTGAATAGTGATGAACTGCTGTGCAGCGGCACTCAAAGTGCCCGAACGACAGTGAGTGAATGCTGTTGCGGCACTCACTAAGTGTCGTTCGGCACTAAGCGAGTGCCGTTCCATCTTCATTAAGTGCTGGCCTGAGCTAGTTTGCATTTTTAAGCCAAAAATCCTTTTCAATCTTTGATCAAATGAATGCACCAAATGATGCCATTTTTTGTGTACGTGTTTACTACTCCTAGGTCATGCAAAACATGCTCCCCCCATCTCTAATTGACTTATCTACCCTTATCTTAGCCCCTAAGATAATGAAAATCTATAATAAAAAAAACCCCATTTTTTCTCATTTTGAGAGGTTGGAGACTTGAATCTAGAGGAATGAGACTTGAACCTTAAAGGGAGAAGCTGAATTTTGAAGATTGAGTTTATTCTTAGAGAAATGTAGAGAGTGAAACCCAAAACCCCATAGAAATCCTGCCCACTTCACCCAATTCCTCAAATCTCCATTGAAGAACCTTGAAGCTTCAAGGAAGAAGAAGAAGAGCATTGCTTGTAAGGCTTGGATATCTCCAAGTCAATCAAATCCTGAGAAGATCTAGAGGTTAAATCCTTATTCCTATACTTATTATATATAATTCAATCACAAGCTCATAGATCTAGGACTTTTACACATTTTCAAAACCTCTCTTCCTACCTCATTTCATCACACACCACATAGAGTTTGTGATTGAAGTTTCATAAGTTGTCTTCATTAGTTTGGATCTAGAAATAGCCTTGGATTTTAAAACAAAAACAAGTTATGAAAGCATTTTTTATTTAGGTTATGAAAATTTTTATTTTACTTCTCCTTCTTTCCATTTCCTCTTGGAAATCCATGAGATCTTTAATATCTCATTGGATCCTCTTTAGGTTGATCCATTAGTCTCCTATGGTCTTATGGCTTATATGGAGATTAAAGTGGGTCCTTGTTATATCCATGTTTTGTTTGATGGAATTAAGTCTTAATTCATGACTTTGGTTGCTCCTTTGAATCTCATGAAGTTCTTCATATTTCATTGAAATCTATGGAGTTTGGGTCCTTAATCCTCTAGGATCATTAATTTGGGAGAAGAATCAAAGGAAGTAAGTTATGAATCCTCAAGGACCATATATTTGGTAGAGGGAATTGATGTAGATCTAGTGGGTTTCATAATATTGGATTCAAATGAATTCAAGTGTCCTAGGTTCATTCATGAGGTTGAGTAAGACCTTAGGACTCATTTATCTCATGAGATTTATGATGGGTGATCGGGAGAAAACAAATCCTATTTATACGCCTTAACGAGCATTTGTTAGTATCTTTTTATCCTATTTTTTGTATATTTTTACTTCGTTTTCTATTTTCTGACAGATTTTGGAAGAAATCAAGTAAACCAGGCTAAACAGGGTGAAAAGGCAGAAGAAAAGAAGATGAAAAAGCCAGTTTGCGCGCGCGAGAATCCAGAATCGCTCGCACGATCCGCGCGCGCGAGGTGCCAAATGCCGCGCTCACGCGGCCCGCTCGCGCGATATGTGTAAAAACTAATTATGCGTATTTCAGTATATTGAAGACTCCTGTGCGAACGAAACTGCCTAATTACGTCTGGAAAGCTAAATACAGCAGTTTTAATGAGTTTCGAGTTAGGAAAGCTTCCAAAAACTTGTTGTAAATCTATATATGCCCTATTTTACTTCAATTAAAGGGGTGGACAATTATTATACACACAAAATATATACATACTTTCAGCCATTGAAGGGAGGGAATCAAGGAGAAGAAGAAGAAGACCAATGGTTTCCATGGCCTCCTCCATCAACTACTTGCCATCTACCACTTCCATGGCAGCTTAGACCTTAGATCTAGGGTTTCAATGAAACCCTAGACGAGTAATAAGGAGTATTTTATGTTTTTATTTTAGTTTTATTATGTATGGATGACAGTCACATATTTCGAGGATTTTTATGAATAAATCGTACTTCTATTGATTAAATCATTGCTTTCAAAGTTTATTCTTGTCTTAGATCTATTTTGACTGTGATGTGCTTAATGATCTATGCTCGCTGTGCTTGTTTAGATTTACATGTGATGGTGCTTTATTGATTCGTGCTATCAAGTATCCGAATAATCCATGCCTAGATTAGACGAATTATGTCACAACCCTAGTTTAGTGTGGGATAATTCGTGCTAACCGAAGATGGAATATGTTGGTGCTTGAACCATGATTATTCTCTTGACGGAGGAATTGGGCTTGTAGCCACAATTCCCCATAATCATCCAACTTAGTAAGCTAATTGAATGCATAAATATTCCGTATTATGAAGCTAGTGGTGGATTTGCAATCCTAGGTTCCCTTTACATATTTACAAAAACACTTTTAATTGCTTCATAGTTTAGATTTAATTTTATTGTTATTAGTTTAATTAAAATCAAATCAAAATCCGTTTTCATAATTAACTAAAGTTAGGTTTTAAAATTAAGTCGCTGTAGTTAACCAATCCCTGTGGGTTCGACCTTTGCTTTCATACTACAAATCTTTTGAAAAGTAAAGAACACTTTTTATATCTTGATATTGACAACATCAATTTTTGGCGCCGTTGCCGGATATTGCATTACTACCTTTAATTTTATAAACTTAGTTTAGTTAATTCGTAAATATTAGATTAGTTTTTGTTCTTCTTATTTTCCATTTTTGTTTTAAATTACTAATTTGTTCTTTTATTTTATAGGTTTTCGAGTCATCAAATTCCAACGTTTCCGAGTGGAGTAGCTAATTACATCAAAGGAGCTTACGCAAATAAAATAAATAAAAATTAAGTAAATTGCTCGCTTTAACTTCGCATCAAATCATTGTAAGTCAGGGCGCTGAGACGCAATTACTTGCATTAGGTTAGTTGTGGAGTGAACACTGCATTAGCTAGGAAACCCGGGGCAGTGGGCTTGACGCGGTCATTGCATTACAGGATAATATTCATGCATCATAGTAGTACTGTATGCTTGCTTGTCGTCTTATTTTAGTGATTGCTATTTGTTTCTTTTGTTTAGTCAGTTTTTATTTTTAGTTTCTTTTTCTTTATTTTAGTTTATGTTAGGTACACGTTCAAATAAACCTGAATTACATTTTATCAATCTTGAACTTGAACGTACCTTAAGAACTAGTAAGTCCACAACCCAAGCTTGTAGAGCTGGGTTGCAAGACGACGAATCAACTCCGATTCCGTCGTCGTTGTTTGAGGCCGAAATTCAAAGTACCCGTGAATGGTTAAGGAAAACTCAAACTTTTAAAATCGAACCGATTAAAATGGCTAATGGTGGAAATAACAATAACAATCAAAACGACGGTGCTAATATCATTAATCTTAATATACCGCCACCTCCTCCACTTATAAATTATTTTATTCCTACTACTTACACGCCACAAGCCGGTATCGAATTACCGGAGGCGACGGCATCTCACTTTGAGATAAAGTCGTCTACGATCTCGCTACTACCTTCTTTCCATGGCCGTCTAAATGAAGATCCATATCAACACTTAGGAGATTTTTAGGACATATGCTCTACTTTGAAAATCCAAAACTTAAATGACGATGAATTAAAATTGCGGCTCTTTCTATTTTCTTTAAGAGACAAAGCTAAGTATTGGCTTCAATCACTTGAGCCAAACACAATTAAAACATGGGAAGCCTTACACACCGCATTTTTACAAAAGTTTTTTCCTATTATGCATACAAATCAAATAAGGAAATCTATCACTAATTTATAATGCAAGATGGGGAAACGCTTTACGATACGTGGGAGAAATTTAAAGAATTATTACGCTCTTGCCCACATCATCAGGTTCCTAAGTGGCAACTTGTTCAGGTCTTCTACGAGGGACTAATTCCCTCTGTCCGTAATACCGTCGATGCCGTTTGTGCGGGAACTTTCCTACGCAAAAGCGCCGACGAGGCCTGGAAAATTTTTGAAACTTTAAGCGAGAACTCGATGCATCAGGCTGTGTCGGTACGTTCGGAAGGATATCTTCCTCCACCCAAACGAGAGGTGAAGTTTGAGTCGAGTCATTCTATTGAATTTCAAGAATTATCTAAAAAACTTGACCGACTTATGACAATGAATCAAGCGACAACCGCACCTCCTCACGAAGTATGTGAATTGTGTTCTGCACCGTCACATAATATCTTTGCATGCCCATTGGAATCTCAGTTTCCCAAATTTGTGGAGCAACACGTAAATGCTATGCAACAATTCCCACAAAATAATTATATGCCTAGGTCGAATAATTTTCCTAACACTTATCGACCCCAATTTCAACAAAATCAATACCAACACCCTCCTCCTAATCCTAACCCCCCAAGGACTAACGCTTTTGAGGAGACGGTGTTGGCTTCCTTTAAGAATATTGAAACTCAAGTCCAAGCACAAGCATAAATAGTGCACTCTCACACACAATCCAGTGCGAAGTTGAATCCCAAATGGGACAAATAGCTACTGCGGTGAGTCGTAGAAACGAGGGGAAGTTGCCTGTGCAAACTATTCAAAATCCTAAGGGACAATATGAGATTAAGGGGTCAAGTGAACAAGTAAATGCCGTATCGACTATGACGACTATTCGGGAAGACAAAGTTGTTAAGATTCCGGATCAAAATGACATTCAATTGAATAAAGAGGGTGAGGAGAGTAGAATTCAAAAAGATAAAGAACCGGTCCTAACTAATTACATTCCAAAGTTACCTTTTACACCTAATGTTGAGGAACCGTCTAATCTTACAAAGAAAAAGTCGAAAGTTGAGGATATACTCGAGGTATTTAAACAAGTTAAAATAAATATTCCATTCCTCGATGCGATAAAGCAAATTCCCGCTTATGCTAAATGTTTAAAAGACCTTTGTACACAAAAGCGCAAAATACGCAGCCATACTCCTAAAAAGGTCTTCCTCACGGAAAAAGTAAGTTCAATTTTTCAACACGCTCCTCCAAAGTACAAGGATCCCGGTACGCCTACGATTTCATGTGTCATAGGTGACACTATCATTCATAGGGCTCTCCTTGACTTAGGAGCTAGTGTTAACCTCTTACCTTATCATGTCTACAAACAACTAGGTCTAGGTGAACTTAAACCTACGGGCGCTACCATTCAATTAGCAGATCGTTCTGTTAAAGTACCTAGGGGAGTCGTCGAAGACGTCTTAGTTAAATTTGATCAATGTTTTTATCCTGTTGATTTTATGGTCCTTGACACCGAACCGGTGCTAGATGCTAGAAAATACACTCCTGTTATTCTTGGTCGTCCATTCTTAGCCACGGCCAACGCACGTGTCAATTGTAGAACAGGGGTGATGAATGTGTCGTTCGGGAATATAAAATTAAAATTAAATGTTTTTAATGCTGCTGATCAACCTCCTAAAGACGATGGTAACCTATGTGAGGCGGAATGTGATGTGAGAGGGAATATTGAGCCTAAGTACGTAATAAATATCAATGAGGGGAATAATATAGTGAATGATGAGTGGATGAATCCTAATACCTCGGCCCCTAATGAAGAATTTACTCGAAAGGTAAAGAATCGGTGTAATAACGATAAAGGTGAGTCGTCAAATGAATTAACACATAGCGACCTTGTTTCGACGTTTCACCAAAATCTCCCTAATGCCCTAAAGGGTACAAAATCCGAGTTACGGCCTCCATAAATCTTGAGCTAGAATGGTCTAGCTAAAGACGTAAAAGATAGCGCTTCTTGGGAGGCAACCCAAGCTTTAATTCGTGTGTTTCAGTCCATTTCTCTTATTTTTGGGTCGTTTTGTTCAGTTTGTGAGTTTTCTGGACAGGTTTGGGGGGTGGAGTATATTTATTTTTAATTTATATACATAACAGAGCAAGCAAAACGAGAAATACCCTTCTCGCGCGCGCGGCCCGCTCGCGCGAGACGTCGCTCACGCGGCCCGCTGGCGCGAGAATGTGCCTTAGTGAAATTTCTTGTTTTCTTTTTGTTTGATGCCTCAGGTTCTCTTCGCGCCTCATTTCGCGGGCGTGAGGTAGCTCGCGGGCGCGAAAATTTTTTTTTTGGGAATTCACGCGCGCGACGGCCGCTCCCGCGGACCGCTCGCGCGATTTCCCCATTTTCCTGTTTTTCCCTTTTGGTTTCTATATCTTTCCCCCTACCTATTTAATTTGTGTTTCTTTTCTGTTTTTGTTTATTTGGTTCAGTTTAGTTCGTGTTCGTTGTTTTCCTTGTTACATTTATACTTTTTCATTTGCTAGTTGAGTTTCGTCTAGCTTAGTTATAATTCTTTTAGCTGTTTTTACTCTTTTCGTTGTTTAGTTTCTTTTCGTTTATCTAGTACTAACAGGTAACATTGAACTTTATTGCCATATTCCTTTGTGTTAACCTGTTCTGTCAACCAAGGTACTATCGTTCCTTTCTTACCTACTCTCTTTTATTTCGTTTTATTGTTTCATTGGGGACAATGAAAGGTTTAGGTTTGGGGGTATGCACACACATGCACATTATTTTATGCAAAATTTTAAAATTTTAAAATTTTTCAATAAGTGTGTTTAAATAAACGATGTTACCGACGTTTTTACAATATCAATTTGATACTTTTTGTTAGAGAACTTGGATTGTTATAGAATGGTAAATAAGAGAAGATGTGATTAAATATTTACTGAAGTTATGATGTAATATTTTAGGTCATGTATCGTTTGAATCGTAGTTTTATATCATAGATTTGCACACAAACCTATGCACTGCACGTAGTCGCTTAAATACATGTTTGATGTGAACTATAATATGATTCGGATTTCTAGATAACACATGGTGGAGACTAAGCCCAACGAGCTTTTGAGCCTATCTTTTTCTTTTTAGAGGGTTATAAATACATTTTGTGTTTTTCGAATTTCATTTGGAATAGCGCATCTACTTGTTGTTTAGTCTCATTATTCTTGTCATTGGTTGATAGTCAAGTTAAAATATTTGTTACCATGCTAAATAATCTTCCATTGTAAACATTGAAGAACCGTATCACCCTAGGACATGATTTTAGGCCCTATTTGTTTACTACCGTCCGATAAATGCTAAAATTTCCTTAGTTCGCCCTTTGAGCCTTTAAAATGCCCTTTTCTTTAATCACCATTATTCTCTTTAAAGCTCCAACTTGATCAACTTGGAGTATACCACTGGAAGAGTGATCAACTTTTAGTAGTATTAAGGCGATGTGTTGATTGAGAAGAAGAAAATAAGATGATATTGGGATAGTTGCTTGGTATTCGATGAATAATCATTTGAGAAGCAAGGAAAAAAAAAAGAGGAAAAGAAACATAATACAGAAGTGGAAGGTTGAAAAAAAAATGAATGAAAAGGAATGAAGAGAAAGAAAAGATGAAAGTTTGTAGAAGAAGAATGAAAGAAATCGAACATGCCTTACAATGCCATTCTGAAACTACTCAATTAATCCGTTCTATCATTTTTCATTAACTGAGCCACGTTACAACCTTTGAAAAGTCCTAATTGATCCTAGGAAACATGGTTTTGATATGTAAACGATGGGAGGAGGATTGAAACATGGTAATGAGTAATTTTTCTTGATTGTGGGCATCCTATCCATGAGACTACTGTTCTTTCGTGTCATGCGTCTTTTTCGAGTCATATGTGAGTATTTCTCGTTTTGAAAACATATTTTCTTTACTCACATATTTTAGAAAAATTACACATGTTTCTGAGTGTTTCATTTGAGAGTGTAATTCATTGTGAGATTCATAGTCGAGACATAGTTAATTGGTTATCCGAGTTATATTCCAAGTTCATGACATACACGTGTTCATTTGACTACCACATCACACACGTGCAATTTTATGATAAACTCTATTGATTTATACGACGCATGTACTTGGGATTGTTTTTCAGGACGTAGGTGAACGTTTGATTCTGTTCTTCTTGTTCATTATTCTATTTCGAATGATTGTGTTATAATAAGGAGTATTGAATGTTTTGTTTATCATTTGAATAAAACTTTTTAAATTTCTAAGTTAATAAAAATGGTTGTGGGTGACTTGTTGATGAGAACCCTCACGAGACTTTACTCGTCCGACTAGGGACACCTAGAGGTTTAAAAGGCTTGTTGCATAAGCTAAATACAATCGTGATCCATGCGAAAATGGAGTAGTATTTTATTAGTAGTTAGTTTTTATTTTAGTTTTGCTCGAGGACTAGCAAAATGTAGGTTTGGGGGTGTGATCGGGAGAGAACAAATTCTATTTATACGCCTTAACGAGCATTTGTTAGTATCTTTTTATCCTGTTTTTTGTATATTTTTACTTCGTTTTCTATTTTCTGACAGGTTTTGGAAGAAATCAAGTAAACCAGGCTAAACAGGGTGAAAAAGCAGAAAAAAAGAAGCTGAAAAAGCCAGTTCGCGCGCCCGAGAATCCAGAATCGCTCGCGTGATCCGCGCGCGCGAGGTGCCAAATGTCGCGCTCGTGCGGCCCGCTCGCGCGATATGTGTAAAAACCAATTATGCGTATTTCAGTATACTGAAGACTCCTGTGCGAATGAAACTTCCTAATTACGTCTGGAAAGCTAAATATAGCAGTTTTAATGAGTTTCGAGTTAGGAAAGCTTCCAAAAACTTGTTGTAAATCTATATATACCCTATTTTACTTCAATTAAAGAGGTGGACAATTATTATACACACAAAATATATACATACTTTCAGCCATTGAAGGGAGGGAAGCAAAGAGAAGAAGAAGAAGACCAAGGGTTTCCATGGCCTCCTCCATCAACTACTTGCCATCTACCACTTCCATGGCAGCTTAGACCTTAGATCTAGGGTTTCAATGAAACCCTAGACGAGTAATAAGGAGTATTTTATGTTTTTATTTTAGTTTTATTATGTATGGATGACAGTCACATGTTTCGAGGATTTTTATAAATAAATCATACTTCTATTGATTAAATCATTGCTTTCAAAGTTTATTCTTGTCTTAGATCTATTTTGACTGTGATGTGCTCAATGATCTATGCTCGCTGTGCTTGTTTAGATTATTTACATGTGATGGTGCTTTATTGATTCGTGCTATCAAGTATCCGAATAATCCATGCCTAGATTAGACGAATTATGTCACAACCCTAGTTTAGTGTGGGATAATTCGTGCTAACCGAAGATGGAATATGTTGGTGCTTGAACCATGATTATTCTCTTGACGGAGGAATTGGGCTTGTAGCCACAATTCCCCATAATCATCCAACTTAGTAAGCTAATTGAATGCATAAATATTCCGTATTATGAAGCTAGTGGTGGATTTGCAATCCTAGGTTCCCTTTACATATTTACAAAAACACTTTTAATTGCTTTCATAGTTTAGATTTATTTTTATTGTTATTAGTTTAATTAAAATCAAATCAAAATCCGTTTTCATAATTAACTAAAGTTAGGTTTTAATATTAAGTCGTTGTAGTTAACCAATCCCTGTGGGTTCGACCTTTGCTTTCACACTACAAATCTTTTGAAAAGTAAAGAACACTTTTTATATCTTGATATTGACAACATCAATGGGGTTTCCTTAAGGCTAAATCTATGGATCACTTTATATTTCATCACTCATTTTAAATGGTCATAGTCATACTTGATCCTACTTCTCTCTAGAATCATGGATCAAGTTTGATTTGAAATATGAACACTAATCTAACAATGGTACAGTGAATCCTTAAACCTACTGTGATCAAAGATTTTTCATTAAATCATGATCTATTGGAATGGGATGAGACCAATTGTAGAATGTTCATAACTCACCCAAGTACCTCTGTGATTTTTGTTTTGAAGAAATTCCATGTTTAAGATGGTTTGGTCTTGTGATTTCAAAACAAGCAACTCTCAGTCCAAAATTCCAGAACAGTAAGTCCGTTTTAAAATTAATAAATCAGAACCTTAATCGAACTTCCTTGGCCTGTAATAATTTTTTTTACGTAGTTTAATGTGTTAGGAAGGTACCCTAAAAATATCTATGTCTTTTTCATTTGTTTACTATTTTTAGAAAATCATACAAGATCTCTGGATAGAGAGTTGCATATTCATGAGTTATGTCTAGTTTTTTCCATATTCCCAGAGATCTAACCGTTCAAACCTTGATTTTCTTTTTGGGTTAGAAACTAAACTCATTGAGGCACATCATACCCAAAATTCATTAAGATCCAACCGTTGGAAGTATGATTTTTCTATCTTTGAAAGTCAGGTCTACTCTCTGTAATTTATGAGAAACAGTCATCTAGTCTCATTTATTTTACCTTACATGGTTTCCTAATGTCTTGGGACCCAAATCATGTCTTGAATAATGATAATTTAGCTTAAATCCAGAGGCTAAGTGGTCCAAATTAGTGAATAAATTCATATCTCATTCTTGTTCATATTCATTCATTCATTCATTCATTCATTCATGTATGTTGACGCTTATGATTAGAGCTAGTTCTTGGATAAAATTGGAATTAGTTGAACATAATTGAACATAAACATGGATTTCTTATGATCATGTTGGGATTATAGAACCCCTATATGGACATTACATTGGCTCCTAGTTGAGACTTGTATATATATAGAGGTGCTATGGCTCCAACTAATTAAAAGGAATTCATAGTTTTATCAATTCTTTCCATGCTTGATAGATTTAAGCTAGAAGCTTAGGGTTGATTATTTGATATCTTTGATCAAGGTATATGTACTAATCTTTGTTTTGTAGCGCATTTGAGGTACAATTTCTCAACTCCTTCTCTCGTTTATTTCATTCCTTGATTTTAATTGATTTTCGACTTCATGTGCAACACCTTAGACTGGGTTTTGCCTTATGTGTATATGTGGTATAGAGACCATTTCTTGGGATTTCTTTGTATGCATTGCACGTTTCCCATTTCGCGACGGGATCCCAGGTAAGTTTTCTAGTTCCCTATTGCATATCATATTGCTTGCTATTTGAATTACGTGGCTTATGAATGATATTTTGTCGTTAGCTATTTTGCACCCTTTTCAACATACTTGTGTAATGCATTATTTATATATATATATGTATTAGTTGAGGGCATGCTTAGATTAATAACTCGATTAAAAAGGATGTTGAGTAGAGGACTATCACGAGATAGGACGAGAGGGCGTGTTTTAGTCCGTCGGGCTCCTTCCCCTTTCATTCCATAATCCCCGGACCCAGATTATCTTTGGTTTCGCAAAAGATCAGTTTGCTTTCAAAATGGTTTCTTAATTTTCCTTTAAAAAAATTAAGTGGTGACTCATCGTATTTGAATTTGAATGAAAGAAATTGTTTTAAAAGTGGGCCCAAATGCCGGTATCTACAAGGGGCATTGGACATAGCTGATGGATTTGTTGCTGTAGCGGTCGACATCGCTAATCAGGCGATGATGGCAGAGGACGTAGTTGAGGATTGGGATATCAGAGTGGTAGTCGGAGATCTTACCACACCAGTTGAGGACGTTTCCCTTGAGGAGATGGATATCGTTTTGGAGGATGAGGCACCACCAGTATGATCAGACACTGATGATTTTTGAGTCAGAATCTAGAGGAGGTTTAGATTTTGCTAGTTTTACCAGGACATGCCGTCCATATGATTTTTAGGAGCTTGAGAGATAGCTATTTGACCATAGCTTTGTATATATATTACCAGTAGTAGTAGTATTGTAAATAGCTAACTTTAGTACTGTGTTAGCTTATGTCCCATGTGGTACATAATTTGATTAGTGTGTACTATGTGGTACATCTTTTGACATATATATATATATATATGTGAGCAATACTTTTGATATGGATTGTATCTTGGAGTGATTTATGTTGATTAGTAGAACTGTTAGTTCTTATTGCTATTTATCACTTTATTTGGATTTCATTTCTCCGAGAAGACTTTTAGCTAATCGATAGGTCTCTTATAGGTGTATTTCACTAGACACTATGGTAGGACCCTTGAGAAATCATCAAGCACGTATTGGAGCACCTATTCCAGAGGGAATGGATCCTTTCGGAGTTTTTGAATCTTTTATGCAAAGAATGGAACAGGTAGGCTGATCGGCGACGAATAGTTGCCGTTTATAGTCTTACAAATACCCTTTGTTAGCCTATTTCATGTAGTTATTAGTTATTTTTTAATAAATATTCTAAATTTTATAGGATTTGGAGCTTTAACTTGAAAATGCACAAAAATCCAATGATTAGTGGCTTTGGAAGTCATTATAGGCTTAAACGATGATTCCGGTGAAAGCTGAATGCAGTAGCAGCCTTGGAAAATTGCATTTTTGACAAGGAATACTTCAGATTTGAGAAATTTCTCTAAAGATATAAAATGTAGATCTTCGAGTTACAGACGCGTGGCAGCAAACGGCGAGTCAATCCGAGTTTCGAGCAAAAAAGTTATCGCAATTCTACGAAAGTCACGCAGTGCAGCGAAAAGGACCTCGCGCGAGCGGGCCACGCGAGCGACCTGTGAAAAAACCAAAAATGCGTATTTTATTAAATTAAAGTGCCCAACGAAGGTGGTTTGTGCATATGACGTCCAGAAACGTAAATATAGCAGTTTTAGTACGATTTGGCTTAGGAAAGCTTCCTAAATCCTTCCAAACTCTATATAAATCCTATTCTAAATCAATTTTGTTGTTACACATCATTAGACAACATTAGATACATCCATATACAACAAAAATTTCAGCCATTGAAGAGAGGAAAGCAAGGAGAAGAAGAAGAAGACCAAGGATTCCCATGGCCTCCTCCATCAACCTCTTGCTGTTCATCAATTCTATGGACAACTAAACTCTAGATCTAGGATTTCAATGAAACCCTATCCAAGTAATAGGGTGTATTTTATGCTTTTCTTTTAGTTTTATTATGTATGGATGACAGTTACATGTTTCGAGGATTTTTATAAATAAATCGTACTTTTATTGATTAAATCATTACTTTCAAAGTTTATTCTTGTCTTAGATCTATTTTGACTGTGATGTGCTCAATGATCTATATTTGTTGTGCTTGTATGGATTGTTTACATGTAATGGTGCTTAAATTGAATTGTGCTATCAAGTATCCGAATAGTCCATGCCTAGGTTAGATGGATTATGTCACAACCCTAGTTTAGTGTGGGATAATTCGTGCTAATCGAAGATAGATTATGTTGGTGCTTGAACCATAGTTATTTTCTTGACGGAGGAATTGGGCTTGTAGCTAAAATTCCCCTATCATCCAACTTAATAATCTAATTGAATGCATAAATATTCCTATTATGAAGCTAGTGGTGGATTTGCAATCCTAGGTTCCTTTAAACATATTTATAAAAACACTTTTAAATCGCTTTCATAATTTAGATTTAATTTCATTAGTTTCATTAATTTAATTAAAATTCAAATCAAAATCTCATTTTCATAATTAATTAGATTTAGGTTTTAAAATTAAGAGTCGTAGTAATTCAATCTCTGTAGGTTCGACCTTTACTTTCACTACTACAAATTCTTAGAAAAGTAAAGTACACTTTTTACATCTTGATATTGACAACATGCTACCAATCAACGACTTGTCCAACACTTAGTTGTACTGTTTCAGCAAAGACAAACCGGAGACAAACTACTAGCAAATTTTTGTGGATTACATCCTGAGAAGTTTGATGGATTAACAGAACCATGGAAAGTCGGGCAATGGATAAGAGAAATGGAGTTGATGTTTGAAGCGTTAGAATGCAGTGAACAAGAGAAGTGTCATCTTGCTACATTCCAGCTTACCTATGCCGTCGCAGATTGGTGGGAAGCTGAACAAGCTACTATTGGGATGAACACTGAAAGAGTGATGCCTTGGGAAACATTTAAGAGAAGATTTCAGGAGAAATACTTTCTGGAAGATGAAAAGGATCAACAGGAGAATAATTTTATGAGCCTAGTTCAAGGAGATTAAACGGTGAGAGAGTATACCACCTAGTTTAAGCGATTGTCTCGATTCACTCAGCATATGATTGATACATCGTAGAAGAAGATTAGGCAGTTCCACCAAGGACTAAACCCCCACTTTCATCATATGATGATTGGGCACTTGAACCAGAGTTTTGAGGATTGGTTAGACTTGTTGTGAGTTTGGAAAAGACGCCTATCCAGTATAGCAACAACAGACTAACAGACCCAGCCGTCGAGAAATTTTCACTAGAGGAATTTCTAGACCCAGCCGCCAAGGGTGGAGACCTCAGGGTAACTTTCAAGGCAACCAGAGAACCTGGGAAGGAACCAGAAAGCCTCAGCGAGCTATCCTCAACACCAGCAATATCAATAGAGAGGACCGCAACCCCAGTCACTGCTTACTGCCCCACCACCGAGTGAGGGGGGATGTTTTAACTGTGGAAACCCGGGGTACATTACGAGGAATTACATTATTCCCAAGACCCACTACCGTAGTGATCAGTTCTGCTGCAACTGTAATAAGTCTGGTCACTTGAGTAGGGATTGCCTTTCAGGGATTACCGTGCACCACGAGGAGGATACTATGGGGCACCAGTTCAAGCAATTTGGGGACCCCTAGATCAGAGTAGGATGAATGCTATCATTCCTACAGAAGAAGGCTTTAATGCTGATGAGCAACAAAATTTGGAAGGCACGCTTATACTCTTTTATAGTCCAGTCAAAGCTTTATTCGATACTGGAGCTACATGTTCATTTATCGCTGTTAAAGATTGTGCGTTAGTTGGGTTTAGAACCCCAGACACTTGAGCCAGCACTTAATGCTGTGTCACCGTTGGGAGTGACTGTTAAGCTTGGTAAAGTATGAAAAGATTGCCCATTGACCTTGAGAGATAGGAATCTTGCAGCAGACTTAGTAGTTCTATCAATGTCAGAGTTTGACATTATCCTAGGGATGGATTGGTTGACTAAGTATGAGGCCAATTTGGACTGCCCTACTAGGACGATTGTATTTCCAATACCAGGATGACCGACGATCAAATTTCAGTGTCAGTCAATGAACGATATGTTCTTGATAAATGGTTTAGCTACGACTGGTAGTAACAGTACGGAACTCACGATGGATCAGATTGCTATTGTTCAAGATTTCAAGGATGTTTTCTAGGATATTAGGGGACTTCCACCAAAAAGTGAAATAGACTTTTGCGTGGAATTAGTACATGGTACATTACTGATATCTAAAACTCCATATAAGATGGCACCAACTGAGATGTTGGAACTAAAGAAACAAGTTCAGGAGCTTGAAGATCTAGGTAAGATAAAGGATGGAACACTTCGACTCTGCCAGACTATAGGGAGTTGAGCAAGGTTACAATCAAGAATAGATATCCATTACCTCGGATAGATGATCTATTCGACCAATTACAAGGATCAAGGGTCTTTTCCATGATCGATTTGCATTCGGGATATCATCAACTTTTAGTTCGACCAGAGGATGTAACAAAGACTGCATTTAGACAAGATATGGGCATTATAAGTTCCTAGTTATGCCTTTCGGACTAACAAATGCGCAACCAGTATTCATGGACTTGATGAATATAGTATTTAAACCATATCTAGATAAATTCATTCTAGTATTCATCAACGACATCTTGATCTACTCAAAGGTTGAGGAGGATCAAAAGGAACACTTACAAATTACCTTACAGACACTCGGAGATAGCAAGTTGTATGCAAAGTTCAGCAAGTGTGAATTTTGGCTACAGGAGGTCAAATTCTTGGGACATGTTATATCTCAAGACGGTATCTATGTGGCTCATCTAAGATCGATGCAGTCTTAAGTTGGAACAGACCAACCAATGCGATAGAAGTTATGAGTTTTATCGGTCTAGCAGTATAGTATCAAAGATTTATCGAAGGATTTTCCAAGATAACAGGACCTTTGACGAACTTGATGAGAAAGGAGACGAAGTACGAATGGACGGACAAGCATGAGGGTGCATTTCAGGAGTTAAAGGAAAGATTGACTTCTGCACCAGTTCTTGCGATACCTAAGAGTGGAGAAAGATATATCATCTATAATGATGCATCGCACCAAGGACTTGGGTGTATACTTATGCAAGACAGGAATGTCACTGCGTATAGATCCAGACAGTTAAAGGTACATGAGAAGAACTATCCTACGCATGATCTAGAATTGGCAGTGATAGTGTTTACATTAAAGATTTGGAGACACTATCTCTGTGGAGAGAAGTTTGATATATTTTTCGATCATAAGAGATTGAAGTATCTATTCTCTCAAAAGGAGTTGAGCATACGACAACGAAAATGGATGGAGTTACTTAAAGACTATGACTTTTGGTTGCAATACCATCCGAGTAAAGCAAATGTCGTAGCAGACGCTTTAAGTCGTAGACCTCGACTAGTGATTGTTGCATTACTAATTCGAGAATGGAAAGCATTGGAAGTTTTAGCTAAATTCGATCTTCAGCCAGTGGAACCAATAGAAGGACAACGTTTTGGATGCCTTATGGTATAACCAACTTTGATTGACAGTATCATAGAATCTCAACAGATGACGGTAGATTTAAAGTTATGATTCGCCAAGATGTCAGCAAAGGAACCGGAAGTCTGGAATATTAGTACAAACGGAGCCTTACGATGTAAAGGTAAACTTTGTGTACCTGACAAAGAAAATTTTTGAAAAGAAATATTGGATGAAGCACATAAGTCTCGAATGACTATTCATCTTGGAGGTACGAAGATATATAAGGACTTGAAGAGGAATTTATAGCGGGAAGGAATGAAACGAGAAGTAGCTAAGTATGTATCTCAATGTCTTACTTGTAAACAAGTAAAGGCAAAACATCAGAAATCACCTGGACTTTTACAACCGTTACCAATTCCCCAATGGAAATGGGAACACGTAACCATGGATTTGTGGTAGGATTGTCGAAGTCATAGCAGAACCACGACGCTATTTGGGTAATCATGGATCGACTTATGAAGATGGCACATTTTATCGCCAACAACATGACGTATCCAGTGGAACGTTTGAGATGGATGTATATCCAGCACGTGGTATGGTTATACGGTGTACTTGTTTTTATCGTGTCGGACAGAGATTCATTCTTTACTGTAGAATTTTAGAAGAGTCTCCAAATAGCAATGGGAACAACACTGAACTTGAGTTCAGCCTTTCATCCGCAGATCGATGGTCAGACCGAACGAGTCAACCAAGTGATGGAGGACATGCTACGCTCTTGCTTTATTGATTTTGAGAGTTCTTGGGAGATGCACTTACCTTTGATCGAGTTTTCCTACAACAATAGTTACCATACGAGTATAGGGATGGCACCATTTGAAGCTTTGTACGAAAGACCTTGCCGATCGCCGCTATGTTGGGCTGAAGTCGGAGAAACTCAACTTCTTGGACCAGAAATGGTATGAGAAACAAGTGAGAAGATCCAGATTGTGTGTAAGAAGATGAGAATAGCTTAGACCCGACACAAGAGTTATGTCGACAAGAGACGCAATGACTTGGAATTTGCAATTGGAGACCATGTGCTACTCAAAGTTTCACCTGTTCGAGGCATTGTCAGATTAGGTCAAAAGAGAGGTAAGCTATCGCTGTGATTTATCGGACAATTTGAGATTTTAGAATGTGTTGGGAAGGTTTCTTATCAATTTGCATTACCACTGAAGATGTCAGGAGTGCACAACATTTTCCACATCAGTATATTGAGGAGTGTGCTCACAACCCAGTGCATGAGATCAACTTCGAAGATATTGAAGTCAACAACAACGTTGCGTTCAACGAAGGACCGGTTCGCATTTTAGACCGTGGAATCAAGAAGCTCAGGAATAAGAAAATTCTGTTAGTCAAGATCCAGTGGAAGCATCATGATGAAGGAGAAGCTTCGTGGGAGCTAGAGTTAGAGATGCGATAGAAGTTTTCATTTTTGTTTTAGACCATGGTTGTTTTCGATTTCGAGGATGAAATCCTTAATGAGTGGTGGATAATGTAATACCCTGCATTTTCAATAATTATTTATACAGAGAGATTCTATATATTTCCCTTGACCATATTTGAAGTTTCACTTTCGATTTATCGAAGTTCTGTCAAGCGATCGATAATTTTCAATTTCAACCGATCGAACCCTGTTTAATCGATCCAAATCCTACCGACACGAATTCATGACGTGGTCCCCACTTTAATCGAACAAACCCCCTTTTAATCGATCAAAATTGGCTGAATCACTTTCGAGTGATCGAACATAATTCGATTGATCAAACGCACCTGAATATTTCAATTTTAGTCCACGTAAACAAATCAACCTGCCCACCCCTTCCCGTTATATATACATTGGTTTCATGTGTATGTGAGGGTTAGCTGCACAAAAATTTAGAGAGAGACTTTGAGAGAGAGAGAGAGTGTGTGTGGTGTTTGATATATATACACACACACTTATACATATATATACACATACACCTATATATATACACACAGTTTGGGAGAGAAAGAGAGAAGCAGAGAAGAAGAGAAGGAGTCAAAGAGAGACAATGATAGAGGAGACAGAGAGGAGAGAGAGGCCGCCATTAAAGCTCGGAAGCTCAGGCTTGCCAAACATACCCTTAGCGACGTTCAGTGAGTTTTTACTAACTTGGTTTCTTTATTGTAATGTTTACAAGCTTTTGGTGATGTTTAGATGTAGTAAACACGTCTCTAAGACGTTTATAAATACTGTTTTACTAATCTTCTGAAGAAGACGACTCTCAAGCGATTGAACTTTCAATTGCTCCAAGGTTCAATCGATCGAACAAACTTCGATCGCTCGAATATTATTTTCTCAATCAATTGAAATGGTTTTAATCGATCGAACTTTGCCGAACATAGATTGTTTCTTTGGTTTAGTATATAAAGGGTTCAATTATTTGATTCTCAATTCGAACTCCTATTATACGATTATGCGTTAATTAGGGATAATGTGATAACACAGATACATATGATTAAGAATAATGGATTAACGTGATGACGTTAGATACTATGTTGTTCATATTTGAGTTCAATATCCGTTCATTTCAATCAGAGTAATCGGGCCACATGGGATTGTCATGTATCAGTAGTAGTACAAACGTTAAGTAGGTTTGATAAGTTCTAGAAAGAGAACGGGGGTCATACTGGTTGATCATAAGTACACAGTAGACAGTCGTATGTGTCTATGACTTGCGGTGATACAATATCTATGACATGCGGTAAACCTTGATCATAAGTACGTGGTAGACAGATGAATGTGTCTATGACATGCGGTGAACCTTGATCATAAGTACATGGTAGATCTGAAGATAGGTCGTGGCAATAGAATTGATGTGTCGATGCTTGAAGCAGTAAATCTCTGACTTGTGGTGGACTGTGCATATGTTCTTAAAAGCGGGGTATGGACTGATATATTATCTACGACTTGCGACGTACATGGTAAATGACCTCTATGACTTGCAGTGTTACATAATAGAAGATATCTGAGTTGATGCGGTAGACAGAGCATTGGTATATCCTGGAGGTTTACAATCAAGTCTATTCCAAGAGTCATTATTGTGCTGAGTTTTATTAACAAGACGATAAGGTTGAGTAAGAAAGTTGTAATAAAAAGGAAGATACTATTGTAACACTATATCTTAGACACTCCAATAACTTGTTATTACATTATATCATTGATACCTTGTGAGTTTTTATTCACTCAGCTTTCAGTAATCTGACGGCTGTTATTGCCTGGACATTTCCCGTCCAGATTACCCTATCCCTTTTAATGTAGATAATGGAGCTTATGACGACGGCTACAACACTGAAGGGGATTATGTAGAAGGTGGCCCCACTAACGACGGTTATGCCGGAGAAGACGATTATGCTGACGACTACCCTTATACTAGCTAAAGATGAAGAAGTCGTATCTAGTTTATATTTATGCTATTGCTGTTAACTTTTGTAACGGGTACTTGGGCATATATTGTCTCCAGACCTGTTGTGATTGTGATGACCACTCTGATGTTTGTAATAGTGACACTCTTTTATACTCAGTTGATTATGTTATTGTTCCTGTTTATCTTGTGGACTAGTACTGTGTGGTGTGGATAATTAGTGACTTTTACCCGTCATTCCCTATGGACCCAAAAATGAAATTTAGTTTTCTTTATTTTTGCTGCTCCAGGGCATGACACATGGTGTCCTGGGAACTGATTTGCTTGGTACTAGATTTAGTATGTACGCAGCGGTTTCCAAAGCATAACCCCAAAGGAATAATGGCAATTCGGAATAACTCATCATCGACCTAGTCATGTCTAAAAGAGTCCGATTCCTTCTTGGCGCTACACTATTCTGCTGAGGCGTACCAGGTGCACTCAACTATGACAGAATCCCATTCTGTATGAGGTGATCAATAAACTTATAAAAGAGGTACTCGCCATCTCGATCAGATCGAATGGCCTTGATATGTGTGCCCAATTACTTCTCGACTTCATCCCTAAACTCTTTGAACTTTTTAAAAGCTTCAGACTTGTGCTGCATTAGGTACACATATCCATGTCTAGAGTGGTCATCAGTAAATCCTATGAAATACTCATAACCACCCCTTACTCTAATATTTATTGGTCTACACACGTCAGTATGAACTAATTCCAACAATGCATTGGTCCTATTGTCCTTTGCTAGAAAGGACCTTTTGGTCATCTTACCCTCTAAACAAGACTTGCAGACTTCCATTGGTTTGAGAACCAAATCACCTAAGACCCCTTCTTTGACTAGTCTGCCAATCCTATTTAGATTGATATGGCCAAGCCTCATATACCAAAGCCTTGTTGGATTAGTGGAAGGTTCCTTTTTTTTAGACGGTACAGTTACCACTAAGCTATTAAGTTCCATACAAGAGTCTTTAGAAATATTGGGAGTAATCACATATAAGCTATTAGTTTTAACACCAGAACATATAAAAGAACCATTACTTTTAATGACAAAATCTGTTCCAAAATGAAAAGAATAATTTTTATTTGATAATTCCAAAATAGAAATTAAATTACGTCTCATTAAAGGGACGTAAAGTACATCTGATAAAACTATTGTCTTATTGTCCAAAAACTTTAAAACTACGACCCCTATAGAAACCGTAAAAATGGTTGCGCTAGATCCCAGAGTCAACACGATCCCCCCATCACTGCATTTCCTGGTTGATCTGAACCCCTGCAACGAATTATAGATATGGTTAGTCGCACCAGAATCAATTCGCCAAGTGTTTGAAGCATATGTTATAAAACATACTTCAATCAAATGTGATTCAATCATACCTTGAACTCTTGTAGCTAAGAATTCTGGATAGTTCCTCTTTTAGTGGCCCTTATCACTGCATTGAAAACACTTCTCTTTACCTTGGCCACCCACCTTTCCCTTGCCCTTACCTTTTCCCTTAGATTTTGCAATCCTAGGGACCGGCACAACACTTGGACCACCAGTGCCAACTTTCTTCTTTCCTTTCTTGCCTTTCAGCACAGATCAGGAAGAAGAAGAGCTTTTTGCAACGTTCAAAATGTTGCCCTCAGTTGTGATCACCCCTTTCGCTGCCAGTAAAGAACTCATTAATTCACTCATTGAGAAATTCATTTGATTCATATTACAGTTAAGTTTAAATTGTGTGAATGATGGCGACAGTGAATTGAGGATTATATCAACTTGGGTCTATGCGTCGATGTTGGCACCTAGGGTCTCCAGTTCGTTTAAATAACCAATCACTTTTAAAACGTGTTTTTTGATCGGAGTCTCTTCCGACATCTTCGCACTCATTATCTTCTGCATGGCTGCCCGTCTAGCAGGCCTGCCATGCTTCCCAAACATTTCTTTTAGGGATTTGATAATGGCACTAGCAGAATCATTCGATTGGAATTGGTGTTGCAACACACCAGCCATAGAGGCCAAAATGTAGCAACGGGCCATTCCATTCGATTTCTTCCATTTATCAAACTCGCGTCTAGTAGCAGTCGAAGCATTTACTGCGAGTTCTTTGGGGCATGGGGTGGTGAGGACATATATGTGATCCTCCGTAATTAAAACGATGTCTAGGTTACATTTTCATTACGTGTAGTTATTTCCAGTTAACTTATTCTGAGTGAATATAGTGGCAAGTAGACTAAATGCAGATCCAGACATTATGATTACTGAAAAGTCAAACAGACAAAATAAATATGGATATCAAAAATTGACAGTTTGGAACAAAAGAATCCTTAAAACTCTTATTTTAAAACAAAGTCGCCGGAATATCAAAACGAAATAGTAAAGCCTCCGTGTAAGGTCAATATTCGATCTTTCGATTAATCATAACTTGTCCTCTATGTAACTCTTGCAAAACAAGTTATGACTCCCGAACCTATTTGATCTCTAAGTTTCTGAATAATGCCCCGTGTGAGATCCCTTATCCATAGCTTAGCTAGTGTGCACCATTAACTATGATCCAATCACAACCGCCTCAAGTAGTGCCTCCATGTGGTGGTCACCCTCTAGCACTTCTGATTGATCATATCCGTAGGAAGTTCACATCTAGTAACTAATGAGTAGTGTACCCTCCATATGGAATGATCACCCCTAGCGAGGTGACACAAAATGCAATGCTCATCTTACAGTGAACCGTTAATGGAAGATCGTGTGTGTTATTAATAAGACCCTCTCCCACTAGATTTAATAGTAAAGGAATTTTCTTTTGGAAAAATTTTTTCTACACATCATTACCCATAAACATCCAATGTTTACTAATGTGTTGAAACTGTTTTTGATTTTTATTTTAGAAACTTGTTTTAAGTGCATGCAAGAAGTAACAATGTATAAAACGCCAATCACAAAACAAGCACATAAAAAAAAACTAAAATTGAAATAAAGGTTTTCATATGCCTCTATCTCCCATGGCTCTATCTCCATAGAACTTCCTCTTAGTTTGATCGCCTCTGGCTCCATCTTCATGGACAACGGATTTCTTCTCCATCAAATTGCATTCTCTAATTCTATTACATTGGTCCTATGCTTCTTCCGAACCTTACAATTTATCTAAAAATAGAAAATAACAACAAATATGAAAAGGCTAGGGAACCGATGCGACTTTCCTTTTCGTCGGATTGAAGTCACAGTGCCCTTTACACATGCTTTAAAATCAAACCAAAATTAAAACAACATACACCAACCTTAAAAATTAAATATGAAATTTAAAAAGGGCTTGATGCCATGGGAGATCGTCTAACTTGCTACAAAAGGGTTAGACATATACACATCCACTCATATGTACAACAAAAATATATATATATATATATTGGAACCCCTAATTGACTTGCATATTCCATAAACTCTTCATGAAATTATTTAGAACATTAAAACAACATCCTAGTTCTCTGTCACACTTTGATCGATTGAAGAAGCTTCAATCGATTGAACGTAAATTTTCACAAATTGATTAAAATTTTTTAGAATAGTATAAAACCGTAAGTAGACAATTTTAAAACTTTTAAAACTGTGAAAAGAATTCTGGACAGAAAACTACGTTTAATCGATCGAACCAAGTAAGATCGCTTGAACCTTGCACTATTTCGATCGATTGAATACAAACAGTTTCAATCGATCAAAACAAGTTCGACTGATCAAAACTGCCATGCATTCAATGCTATCATAGATTTATTTTCTGCTGCAAAACTATTGCAAAAATAGATCTGTGACGATGCAGTTTCAAAAATAGTTCTTAAATTAACATTCAAAACTAGTGTTCCAAAACGCATCTATAGATCTAAACAAGCGTGGTTCTAATACCAATTGTAGGAAAAATAGGTTTAAAATTTATTTAAACGCGTAGCAGAAAAAAAAAACTTATACAACTTTATTGGTAGTCTGAATCTACTACTCATTAACTCTATATATGTGTATACACAAGGGAAAGAAGAGTTTATGCCTTAGGTCTTGAACCAATTTTGATTCTCTTTTTCCTTGATGGTGCTGCAGCCTCTACTATGTTGTCTTTACCCTTATGACTCCTACGAATGCTCCCGGAGAGACTATGGTTGGTGGGAACCCTAATAAAGAGGATAAGGAAGGTCTGGAAACTCTTAAACAGTTTTTGCAGATTAGGGATGTTAAAAACGACGAACTCTTTTTTCTGGACATAGCTTCCCTATTTCTAGATTCCCATAACTGACTTCACTTTCAACTGATCGAAGTGGCTTCGATCGATTGAACCTTCGATTGATTGAAGCGCGTTCGATCGATCGAACCTATCTTGACTTCAATCGATCGAAACTCGTTCGATCAATCGTACCTATCTTGACTTCAATCGATCGAAACTCGTTCGATCGATTGTACCTATCTTGACATATCCTCATATGCATTTCCAAGCATCCTAGCAGAGCTAAGAGTGGGACCTCCTAGGCTCTTTATTGTTGGCTCAAACCAATTATTAATTTCCATGATCAAACTCTTTGATCAGCAAATTAACCAACTGATCAGTTGACATTTACTCCAGTATAAAACGATAACTAACTCTAATGCAAAAGAACAAATCCGAAGCAATAACGAGACTTGTATGGTGTACTAATGTCCCTTTACTGTCAGCATTCATAATTATATTCAGGTAGTCGGATACCTATTATTGTCAATCTGAACAATGATTACATCTTCTATTCCTTGAGTCCCATTCATCTCTCATGATTACCAAATATGTTGATAAATACGTATCCACAAGACTGCAGTTCTCAGCAATTAGCTCGGTGACATTCTCAAGGGAATGCTTACTCTTTATCAGAGGGTAGATTCTATCTTGACAATATATATTCACAACCCTATGAACATGACATACCCAAGATACCCATGTGTTGATCTTTTATAGACCTCACTGATTGGTAAGTCAAAGCAATTATATCCACAGTCTGTGTTCATAATTGTCTCAAGATTGAGAACACGTACTTTATACAAGTTATGAGTTCCTATTGACTGTTGATAGTCTTAAGTGTCAATAGGAAAACTCAGGTTCGTCAATGCACTATAAGCATTAGCATATTAACTAAGAGTTATACTCTAGTGATTGAGATTAATCACTCCATCCAATGGTAGTCAATCATGCTACATTGTACACCTGATGAGATGTCCAGTCTCATCATCTACTGTGACAAGTTCTAAGTATCAAATAATAGTAATTCGTATTTCACATGTCTGTATCTCATACATACATGAATTACTTACTACGATACTTAAGGATTGACAATCATCTCATGAAAGAAACATACACAATGAAATGTAAAGCTGATATCCATTTATTAAAATTGTCAATGTCTTATACCTAAGTAATGGTTTGAGGGCACTAACCCAACATTATTTGGGTTTGGGACCACTGCCACCACATTAAAAGAAACTACTCTGCTGTTCTGAAATATGTGTAGAACTACGTTCTAACTCGACAGAGATTCTGTGTGATGGCGTTGTTTGTTTTTTTGTGATGATAATGTATAATGTGTTGTGGTTATATTTTCTTTGTGAGTATTTTTGGGAGTCTATGGGACACCGTTGTTCCCTAAGACTCATTTTATACTTTTGGTTTACTTATACCAGTATTTTATATACTGACCCGGGTGCATAATGCATTCGGGGCGTTCTATATGAAACGTAGTCGAATGTATGTGCATGTTTAGTAATTGGAGATTTTCTGTGGAGCTTATGTTTGGGTGAAGAGATTGTCGCTGTGTTGTTTATTATTAGAGTTGTACTTATTTTTGTTGCACTTGATTTTATTTTTAGCAGTGTGGGCCACTTATGTATAATTGTAATAAGAATTGTATATTGGGTATTGGGAACCTAGTAGTTGCTCTGACTAATGGATGTATAGATTTTATTTTCTCTCCGCTGAACTCTGTACAGAGGATTTTTTTTTATTTAACGAATATGGTATTTCTTTTGTAAATCGAAATGTTGTAATATTTATAATGGAACTTTTTTTATTTTTTTTATAATGAAATAGATGTTTGGGAATGCAAGTTTAATAATAAAGAGTTTTCTTTAAAAACAAGATCGCATGTCCTTACTTAATGAGTATTAAATACTGTTTTTAATAAATTAGATGTTAGCCTGGGTGAGAGCGTCACTCTAGCGGTTTTGGCAGTTGAATATTAGTCCAGATATATGCTCTAGATTGACTATTTAGTTGTCCAAAAATCGGAGTGTGACAAGGTATTTGATACTTACAATCTCTAATAAGGGAGGTCAGTGTGATATTCCCAACTTGAGAGATGGCGTCTGTAATTTGGACAAACCTCAGGGGGGTCAAGGTGATATTTACCATTCTTTTGAACATGCAATAATTCCATTGTCTGCTTCATATTGGTTTAGATTTGTAATAGTGGTAGACATTGTAGGTAGTAATGGATATGTCTTGGTAAGTTTTTCAATTCTACGACAGGGGCGGATCTAGAAGATCATTTTAGGCGGGACTTGAGTACGGGGGATCGGGAGCAACACTTTTGAAAATTTTTTTTAAGACATATTTATATACTCTCCATTTTTATTTTTATTTTTTATTTTTGCATATTTTGAACTTATTTATGCAAATTCTAGTCATATTTATACATTTTTTGTATATATTTTAGACCTATTTATATATATTATATATATATTTTATAATAAACACAAAAACATATAAGATGGGGTTTAGTATGATGATTTTATAATGTTTGGGGGGGGGGGGGGGGGGGGGGGGGGGTTTATAATTTTCTAGGGGACTTAATTGTAAACACTTTTTTTAGTGTAAATTTATAAATTTTAAAAAATCTGAGAGGAGTTTGAGCCCCCCTTTTACCCTTCTTGGATTCGCCTTGTTCTACAATAGTTTTGTTCTATTTATGATGTTAAGCATTTTTGTCAAAATTTTACGATATTTAACTATTTATGTACAACGAGAAAATTTTTTACTTAACCATCTCACCTAGCTGAGATGGCCAGGACCTATACCCCCAATTGGGTGGTTGTGAGTTTGCATCTTGGAGCCGCATTAGGGAGTGTTTCTTTAATGAGGGTTTTGGCTCCCCCTGTGCTTTTGCGTCCCGTGTGTGTGTGTGTGTGTGTGTGTGTATTACTAACTGCTAACTCGAGAATGACAGTCACAGGGGCCATGTGACACCAGTCAAAAAAAAATTTTAAATATTAAAAAAAAAATTCTATTTAGTTCCTTTTTTGTATGTTGTATTGCTTCTAATGCATGATATATTTGATTACATGTGTATTCCATTGAATACTTCATGGAGCTATCTAAAAAAAAAAACCTTTCATGGAGCCTTTTGTGTGGTATAAAGGAGTAGCAACCATGTGATTATCATAATACCCTATTTGTTTTTTAATTTCCACTACATCCCTAAAGAGAGAATTAAGTAGCACATTAAATGTTATTTATGTAAATTATACTTCATCAAATTATATATATATATATATATATATTTTGTGAAAACATTGTTTTAGAACTTTGATTCCTTCCTAAATATATGTGCTAAGCGGGCTGTAGGACTAATTGGCATAGCCTCTCTCTTCTTAGTGGAGAGGGAGAGAGTTCGAATCCTCATAGGAGATTCTAATTTCTTGCCCTCTAATTCTTCAATCGAAATGAGTGGCCCTTGTTGGACTTTCCTGTGGGCCAGTGTGGGGCTTTACGGTTGGGTTGGGACTGGAGGGCGTGTGTGTGTGTGTGTGTGTGTGTGTGTGTGTGTGTGTATGGGGTGTGTGTATATCTAAGCCGGATCCAGGTAACTATAAAAAAATGAATAAAAAAATATAAAAAGAATTTTGATTCCTTCCTAAATAAGCTTAAAAAGATTAATTGGCATATCTAAAATTTAGTTGTTACTTATGGTTTTTGAATTATATTTTATTTACCCAAATTTATCTCATTTAGAAACCAATTTCTAGAGAACATTTACTAATATTTCTGGTGTAAAACACTTAAGCATTTACAAACATTATGCACCCTTACAGTTTGGATGTGATTTCACTTTAGCCCTTATAGTTTCGATTTTCTCATTTTAGTCCTTACAGTTTCATTTTAGGTTCAATGCAGTCCATTCATGAAAATTTCCTTCAATTCTGACAAATTTAGGTTCAATGTAAGTGTGTAAAGTATAGTTTCTCTAAGTAATTTACCATTACGCCCCTAATGATACCTCACATGTGCATCGTATGACCTATTTATGTAAAAAAAAAAATGAAGGAAAATTTTCATTAATGGATTTCATTGAACCTAAACTGAAACTATAAGGACCAAAGTGACAAAATTGAAACTATAGAGACTAAAGTGAAATTACACCCAAATTATAAGGGTGTAAAGTGTAATTTACCCCTAAATTTAAAGGTGAAGGGTAGTATTGTCATTTTTAAAAGTGTAAAACACTTAAGCACGTTGGTGCTTTTTTAGATAGTATATATATATGGAAATGTTTTCCGGTGCATTCGGTAAGTGCACTGGGCGAGTGTACTGGACTTTTAAGCCTAAAAAACTTACGGACCGCCCCGCTGACTAGCGCCCCATCCCGCCGTCCCGCTGACTAGTGGATTTTTTTAGGCTTAAAAGCTCAGTACACTGGAGAGCCTGACCATATATATATAGATAGAGAGAGAGAGAGAGGGAGAGAGAGAGAGGAGCAAGAAGGTTACTAGTTTGGTGGTTTTGGCTACCATTGTTCTATGATGGTTGTGCGCATTATGAGAATTAGGGGGGTGAATGTAGGGATGGCAACGGGGCGGGTATGGGATGGGGGTGCCGTTTCCCGACCCCGTCCCGCCTGAATTGGTGCAGCCCCCGACCCCGCCCCGTCCCACTTCTTTGTCATACCATCCCCGAACCCGTTTGGCTTATCTCACCCCATTTCCGACCCTACCAACTCGTTTGGCTTTAGTCAATATATGTTAATTGAACAAAATCTTTTTGGATTAAAGGAAGTAAAATTGTGCGGTCATAAATGTGCCACATGTCTCATTTATTTCCAAGACAAACTCATGTTTTTTTATTATATTATATATATTCACATCAAAAACTGTCAATGCACAGTTTTTAATGCACAATTCATACACGGCACTCTAAAGTTCAAATGGTCAATTTATAATAGAAGAAACTCAGTGCATTTTTAGTGGATTTTCGATGTGGGACGGTGAGAACTAGTATAACGTTTGCATTATCGGGGCGGGTTTGGGGGATTTGTCCATAACCCCGACCCGACCCCGGCTCGGGTTGACACTTTCACCCCCATACCCACCCCTAACCCGTTTAAACCACCCCCATACCCTATTTATTAGGGGTGGGACAGGGTGGGGAACCCGAAATATCTGTCCTATTGCCATCCCTAGGTGCATGCTTGTTCCTACTCAACTTTTTTTCAAAATTGTTTTTTTATCCTATGTATGGAATGAAATTTTATTCACCCTAAAATTATTCTCCATTTACTCACTATACTCTTCCATTGGCTAATACAGTGGAGTCCAGTATTAAATAAGAATTAATTAATGATGCAAAATTTATGCTCCACTCAGTGGCGGAGGGAAGTGGGGACCAGGGTGGGCCCATGCCCCCCTGAAATTTGGAAAGTACATTTTTGCTTTAAATATTTTTAGTATTTTACGTTTAGGCCCCCCTCAATTTATGTTTAGGCCCCCCTCAACTCATGTTTAGTCCTCTATTGGCCCAATTTAGTGTCATCAACTACATGTATTGATATATATATATATATGTATATGCAACTCAAAAGTAAAGGCCCTTAGAATTTTAAAAATTGCATTTTTAGTGTAAGAATTTTATGAATTTTAGAAATAGGCCCCTTAGAATTTTGAAAGACACTATACAATATTTATGTATCACCAAATAGACTCATATCATAAATAGATCACAAAAAATATCAATTATGTATAAGTAGACCCTAAAAAAATCACCAATCAGTAGACCCCCAAAAATTCACCTCGGGGGCGCTGCCCCCGAGCCCCCGTTCAACCTAACCCACCCCCCCCCCCCCCCCCCCCCCCCTAACCAAAATTTATGGCTCCACTGTATTAGCCAATGGGAGAGTAGACTAAGCAAATGGTGAGCAATTTTGGCGTGAGCAAAACTGCACTCATATGTATGTTATATTTTATGCATTTGTGTCTCCCCCACTGAAAATTTAATTTGTCTCTTTTAAACTTAGAAATCTCACGTTCTTAAAATTTTCTGACTTCCACCCAAAAAACTACCATATTCACTCAATTAGCCTAAATCAATTAACCAATGGAGCCCCCAATGGTATGGAAACAGATAAATCATAATCCAAAAATTCTAATGGTTTATCTAGTTGCTTAGCAAAGTAATGTGATACGAACGAGTGTGTCGATCCCAAATGTACATTTACTAGGTGTGAGCAAATGAGAACCATACTTTAAACAACGGTGTTAGCATAAGCGGTCTCTCTTGGCCTAAGTTGATACGATCTCACCTCCCGCTGCTCCCTCCTTGGTGGTGGTTGAACAGGTCTCGGTGTAATAGCACTTGCCGCATATGAATCGGAACCTGAAGCTTCTTGACGCTTGGTAGGACAATCTTTCGCTTGGTTCCCCAACTCCTTGCAAGTAAAGCATCGGCCCCTCATATCCACATTCTGATTTGGACAATTTCTTGCCATGTGTCCTGATTGTCGGCAAATGTTATAAGTGATTGGGTTTGGAAATTGATTGCTTCGTCCCCAATGAAATTTCTGACAAGTTTGACACCTCGGCTTTTTCCCACTAGAACCACTGCCACTGATAACCGATGAACCTCCGGACTCTGCCTCTTGGCACTTCCTTGTCCACTGAACTGATTTGATCCTGCCTGCTTGCTTTGTTGACTTGGTGGTGGTGGCATATTTGAGGTATACCCAAGATCCCTTTCAGCAATTGAAGCAATATCCAATGCCTTAGCATAGGTCTCTGGTAGGAATACAGTCACTCGTCCCCGGGTGTCGCTCTGAAGCCCTGCCACAAATTTCTTTGCCTTTACTTTCTCGGTTGTTATAATATCCCCAGCAAACCTCTCCAAACTTGTAAATTGCGTCGAGTATTCCCGGACTATTTTTCCCCCTTGTACCAACTCTATAAATTTCTTTAGCTTTCTGATCCCCAAATGATTCTGGAAAGTATTGCTCGTTAAATATCTCCAGAAATTGATTCCAAGTAGTCGGTCGGCTGGGTCCCAACTTTATACGCCACCAATATTGTGCCTCATCTTTCAGTGTATCGGCTGCAAACAACACTTTTTGTTCCTCTGTACATGGCAGTACCCTGAAAATTTTCTCCATATCTGAGATCCAAAAGTTTGCCTTCATTGGACAACCTCCCCACGGAATATTGTTGGCTTCTGCTTATGAAATTTTGAGATGGTAACAACTTCCTCCCTCGGAATTGGGTTCAGTTGTACTGGTCTTTCTTTGACTACATGAGTTTCGGCGACTCGAACCAATCCTTCTATTGCCCTTTCAACTCGTTTCATTCGATTTGAGGTGTCACCTCCAGACATATTGCCTGACACCAACATTGTAATACACACACACGCGCACACGTTACTTTAAATAAACACATGGCATGCTAAACAAGAATAAAAGCATGCTAAGTAAACGTGTATGCATGTTCATGTAGCTACGTGTCATTGTGTGCACACTACGGATCGTACGTCTCTCGTCCCCAAAGGCTCTAGCCTACTGCTCTGATACCAAAAATTGCCATACCCTAACCCGCCCCGATGGATTAGGACACGTGTAACAAGAGTAAACGCACCCAAAACATACACTAATTAGGAAGAAAATGTGGATTAAACAACTTTAAAGAGCTAATTATAACAAAAATAGCCCAAGGGCAAAATGGTCATTAACAAAGTATATCAAATTTTTATGCCAAAAGATAGGTCTTTGAGTCCCGGTTCCAATGCAAAAAAATGGCGCACGAATCCGAGTTTTCTAGAAAGAGATATTCACGTTTCCATAAAAATGGACAGCATCTGAAACAGGGGCGAATCGATCCACCCTTTAGGGCTGGATCGATCCTATCCTACATTTTGCCAACAGAATGTCCTCGAGGAAGCCCGGACTGATCCACCCTTTATACCCGGATCGATCCAGGTTCCTGCAGAACAGTTCAAGCTGCTAAAAATGCTGCAAAACTAAGTTCAAATCTTACCAACACCTATCCACACCATATGGAGACTTCATAAAAGTGTGGAAACCAATTCCAATACATTCCCAAACATATTAAGATATAAACCAAGCATGTGTAACATAAACACAACTATAATTGGATCAAAATAACCCATAAACGCATCCTTTACTTGAATTAAATTACATTCTTGACTTCCATTTCTTATCAAACCAACACCAAAGAAAACTTGTTGGAAAATGAGTTCAACATTTAAACTAGCTTTACAATTACACGAGGAACTTGTCCAAAATGCTATTGACACGATATGAACTTGCCGGGCCGGCTCCACACGACAACATCCATTTAAACACAAATTATAGGAAATTTACACAGATTTTACCAAATTCAATTCCAAAACAACCAAACATCAAGTTAAAAGTTCTAAGCTCTTTGGATACAACCAAAGTGTTAACTTTAACATAAAAGGAACTACAATCTACAACATTGTACAAGTTAAAAGAGAGTTCTTATGCATGAGTCCCAAATCTCCCCTATCTCTCCCATCTCTCCCATCAATTCCTCTCCGGGTATTGCTTCGAACCTGTGGTGGTTGTTATTTACCACAACAGAAAAAAGAAAAAGATTTTCTTAAGTATTACGCTTAGTGAGCAATCTAAACATGATTGAATGTTTAACACGTGCAATGCTACAATAAACACATATCTCATAATCGTAATCGCCGAGTCACCGATTCTATGGTTCATTCAGACCCGAAGACCTCTGTTGGTCCTGTGGTCACTTCTATTCCTTGGACTTTTGTATTTATCGGATTCTTCCTCTTCACTACCCTTTTTACTCCCAATAATGAATCATTTCCCCGGTGCTCATTGATTAGCACATATGCATATAAGCACATAAGCATGGCAACTTTTTTTCACATAATTAACATGAAATCACAATTTAACAACTTTTTAGCTTCTAAATATGATTTCAACAACTCAATATATATAAGGAACCATTGAACACCATAAACCACAATCATTATTTAGTTTCAAAACTCACCTCCCACAGATTTTATCCCAATAAGCTAGAATTGCATATTTTTCCTTAACAATTCTTGATCAATTCTCTCTCCAGAGTAATCCCTACACAAATTTGGCAACCGCGCATCACTAATGTAAACTACCAAAATTACGACAACTAGAACATAAATTAAGGGTATAGAAACGATTGCCCCACCTCCACGAGTCTAAATACAGCCTCGGTTCGCGAATTGGACGAACGGCGGCGACGGAACGACAAATTATCGATGTCGGCAACGGTTTCTCTGAGCTCTCTGTTTCTTTTGTTTTTAATTACTATAAATTTTGAGAGGCTCCCTCTCTCTAACACCTATACAGGCATGTAAATGAGGTGTCTTCACCTCATTTTTCTTCTTTTTTATTTACACCCCCATAATTTCTAAAGTTCTTATTATGAAATCCCCCAAACATTCTATTAACTACCCAATTATCTAATGAGTGTTTTTCTAAGTCCCACATTGGTTCCAACGTGGGTCCTAAATATTTTGTGAAGTTACTATCATACCTACTAGTTATACACCTTTTTGTAGAAATGCCCTTATTCACATTAATCAACTAGCATTTTAACAACTAACATATTAATCAATGTAATATGAAAACTATACACATATTTCCAATTAATCATGTAAATGCATCTAATCATGTAAATGCAAATTTATTTTATCCGTGCCCTTCACTGGGTCCCACTTCAATCATGTCCCTCTTCACTGGGGACTTTTCCACTGGTGAGTCCAAGCCTCCCCTTAATCATTATATACACTACTCACATGAATTAATTCATATTAAAATGATAATTAACCCTTTTCTCGGGTACTGGTGTTACACTCTCGCTCTTGGTGGTCTTTGCTTAGGATAAGTTAGCAAAAAGCCATTAACAATGGTGTAGGTATAACTAATGTATAGGATAGTGAAACTTAGTGTAACTTAAGTTTGTGGTACGCCTAAGTTTCACTAATGTACAAGTCAAACGGCACACATTGCACCGTCCCACCACCACACGACACACATTGTACCGTTTTATCACCCCTCACCACCACACAACACACACAATGCCACATGCTTCCCAAATGGCATTTGTGTGTGCCGTTTGGAATTTTTTTTGTGGCACATTATTTAATCCCAATCGGCTATGTTTGTGCCATTTGGGTGGTACACGGTATTCTCTATGTTGTCTCCCTATCTACCATTGTTAGTGTCCTCCTACCTGTACACGAACTTAGCTTAAGTTTAAGTTAAATTTAAGTTTCCCATTGTGGATGATGCTCTTATATCTCTAGGGCTTTAAACCCCCAATTTTTTGTTTAGGTCTTAAAACCCCCAAATTCTACAATCTCTTCATCAAACACAAATATAATTTCTCAATTTTAACAGTTGCAGGCACAAATCAAAAGAAGAAAACAAGTTCTCTCAAACAAGCGCTCACATCATCTTTTCCAGTAGAGGCAAGTTCTACAAGTTCTGCAGTAACCCTAGGTATTTCAAAACTTCTTCTTTATAATCTCTCTCTCTCTCTCTCTCTCTCTCTCTCTCTCTCTTTCTCTAGATCTATTTTGTGTGCTTGTGTTCTGACTCTGCTAATTTAGATATATTTCTGTTTGTGAATTGTTTTTAGTTTTTGAATTTGTTTGATGTTTTAGGTGTTGTTGAGCTTATGAAAAAAGGTTTTTTTTTGTTGTGAATGTGACGGTGTTTTTAGAATTTTGTGCTAGTGTTGTTAGATCTACAAGTGGAAACCATACTACAAAGATGAGAATTTTATAAAACTGTAATTAGGAACTGATGTGCTTGCTTTTGATCTCTAACTCTAAGTACTTGACTAATTAATTAATCCTCTTTTAAATTTAGTCTTTGTGTTAAAAAGAAGTTGATTTTCAAAACAGTATTTTTTGTTGACGAAGCTAATTAGGGTCTTGTTTTTAGTTATATATATACGCCTTAATTAAGTTAACTTAGTGTAGTTCCAGCTTTGCTAAAAGACCTCGAAGTTTAAGTTTACTGGGATCTAAGAAGTCGTCATTCATATTTGCACGTTGTCAAAGTCTTTTTCACTAAATTTTTGTAAGAAGTTGAAATTACCATGAAGATGAATATGCGAATTTTTTAATCCAAAATGAGATATCTTCCGGCATGGTTAATATAAGATGAGAAATTTGAAGACAAGCCTACTTGCAAGTCATGCTGTATGAGATAACTTAGGACTTTTGGCTTTCTGTCCCTATCATTGAATAAATTGCATTCATTTAACTTCATAAATGCATGTTTTTATGTGTTTCAGTGTACGTAATACGTATACGATTTGCCTTTAGGTTCCATGAAGAAAGAACATTCCCTTTTCTAGTTAACGGATGCTTTGAGTTTATGTTGTAGTTGTGTAGGTAAGTTCATGATAATTTCTATTTCATAGCGTTTGATAAATTTTTTGTTTCTCAATTAGAAATGGAGTGGGATATTCACCTTCATATCATGAGATTGTAACTTAATAGTCTAGTGGGAGTTAGACTACGATTTCTTTATCCATAAAGGTGATAAACATTTATTTCCTATAATGAGTATTTAGAATAGCAACATTATCGTCATAATTTTTTTTTTTCTAAATTCTTCATATGAGCTGATTGGAATCAGAAACTTGAACGAATCTAAGTTTGTAGAATTTGCCTCCGTTTAATGGCTGATTTAATTGTGCACTCAGAGTTAATTGAATTAGGCAAGCCAGTAAATCCAAAATCTACTATTTGTTAAAGATGTTTACCAATCATTTACAACATTTAAGATCAACATTTATGCCCTCGATTTGGCCTATAAATTAGGGAAGACTAATAGAAAATACAGAATGCATCCTCTGGCATGTCATCCCATCGTGCGTAATCAAGAAAACAAATTCAGCCTCTTAAATATGTAATTCCATTGCTTCTTGTTTTTTTTTTTTTTTGGCTGAATTAAACTCGCTCCCTTATTTAGATTCCTTTTTGTAGTTCTAGCAATATGAGGTTGGCTGCAATCAAGAGATATGGAATGTAGAATCCACTTATTTTTTCGAACAGAGGTATGGAATTTTGCAATCATATCACTATGTTCTCATTTTAATTAAACAACTTTCAAGTTTATTGTTGCAACCTTACTACCGTGATTATGGTTCCAACTTCTAGAAAATGGAATCCAGCATAAAAATTGGGATATTGTAATCTTGGATGTAAAGCTACTTGGGAGGTTAGAGATCAACAATTCTTTTCCTTTTTTGAAATCTGTGTTTTTTAATTGGTCAATCTCATGTCCTCAAAGCTTACTTTTTACTCTTCATGTTGGGGTTATCATTCATGACTCATGGAGTCTTATATGAAAATGTGCTAGGAGGTTCTTGACTTCTTTCTCTTCAAATTACATGTTTACATTAGATGTGTTGTTAAATCTAGCAATCTTGCCAGAAGTTATATTATATGTTGGACTAGTCTACTCAGTCTCCTTTTTTTGGGAAGTTACATGTTGATTTTTGGTTCTAGTTCTAGTTGGTATTTCTAGTCAAAAGGGTAATTTGACTGAGCCTTAAATTGATGACCTTTCCTCAATCCGTGATAATATGTAAGTTGTCTGTTGTAGTTCTTGGCGATGGAAATTTTGTAGCTATGCCTAGGCATCTGTTATTATACTTGGTAGTTTTTCACACTTTCAAATGATTTTACTTCCTTCTTTTCCCTTCAATTGCTGCTAGGAGGTCTAGTCAAGAAACTAACACTTAGGCCATTTGCAAAAAATAGGAAAAATCAAAAGTGTTTTTTCATTTGCATTAGCTTTCTTGTTTTTTATTTTGATCATCTAATGGGGAAGAAGTAGCTATTGTAAGTTGAGCCTCAGAAATTGTGTTTGGGTTTCTATTCCTAAACTCTAATCAGCATTAAAAAAAACGCTATAAAAAATCTCTTTTAGAATTATTTCTTAACACAAAATCTTGTATTCCCATAGAGATACCAAAAGGGCTCGACATGTGTAAGCTCGGTTGAAAAACATACAAACACAATTCTCTTTAGGGAAGTGGCCACTTTGTGTGAGAATAAGGGCAAATGTTAGGTATATTTTGTCAATCATTCATAATTAGGAATGATCTTTGTATCACGAAGCTTAAGTGTTTTTAAATTCTAAATACAATGTGCCCGCGGGCATGACACAAAGAAAAAAAGAAAAGAAAAGAATCTTTAAGTCCCAAATGTGCATAAAACTAAATTTTAACTCCAATCAGAGCTTTAATTCTCCATTAATGTGGGTCCTATGTGGTTCAGAGAATGCTCCACATTGTGTAACAAAAAAATATTTCAATTGATGTCTCTGAACTATTTGAGTTAATTCAAGAATACAAACAACTCAAACTATCTTTTTTTTTTTTGACACAAAACACAGACTATCAAAAAAGTTGTTGGTAGTACTTTGAGATAAGAAACAACTATCAAAAAAGTTGTTGGTATCTATCTGAGTTAATTCAAGAATACAAATAACTCAAACTATCTTTCTTCGATTGTTTGTTGTATAGCATGAACTAACATTAGACCATCATGTTGTTGGAAGTACTTTGAGATGAGGAATTAGTGCTAAAATTTAGTATGCTAGATCACAAAAGTGTCAAAGAGTTGTATGTTGATTTTGAGTTGTGATAAATTTATACACATGTTTATGAAAATTTTCGGATGTTGTAGAAACAGATGAAACTTTGCTGATTTGTTTTTGGAATTTTTACCTTTTTTTTTTTTTTTTTCCTGTGTTGCTTGTTTGGATAGTTTTTTATTTGTATATTTGGTCTTGTTTTACTCTTTCGGTTGCTAGGTGGCTGCATTATTATATTTTTAATTGAACTTTCATTTTCTGTTTCAGGTTGTGGCGAGAGATTAGAAGATTTAGATCATGATGAGAATCAATTATGAGTGAAAAGACTTTATTTAGATTATTATTAATTTTTATTTCTAGTAATGTCAGCTATGAAACAATTATGTATGAACATATACTTTATTGTATCTTGTTTTATCTTTAATTAATATGCTTTTAAATTTTATGTGGTTCTTGTCGTTAAAAATAAGTATGTCATAATTTATTGTGATGGAGAAATAATGATTTTTCGTGACAATATATAAATTTCCGTCACAAATATTACTTGTGACAGTTTTGGTAATAATTGTAGTCACAATATTTAAAATTCTGCTACAAATGCTATTTATTCCATCACAAATACTATTTGTGACGGTTTTGGACAAATAGTGTTTGTGACGGCTTAGAATTGACACAAATAAAGTACACAAATCATTCACAAATAGTATTTGTGACAGTTTCAAGTCGACACAAATAAAGTGCCTCAAATCAAATGTGACACTACTATTTGTGTCGCACACAAAACCGTCACAAATGTTATTTGTGACGGTTTCGGGTCGACACAAATAAACTGTCACAAATTATAAGTATATGTGATACTATTTTTTTGTGTCACACGCAAATCCGACACAAAATCCGTCACAAATACTTTTTGTGATGCCCGTAACTTGTATCGGGCACAAATCCGTCACAAAAGACATATTTTTTTTGTAGTGAATGTTGATCAACACCTAGGTTGTGCTATTTCATGTCTCGCCTCGCCTCGCCCCGCCTCTATGTTTTTGTTGTTTCAACATTTGTTTGACTTTTTACTTTCTTGTTGCATGTCTTCTATGCATATCTAGGAAGCCTCGACACTTTAAAAAGGGCTCTGTACCGGTGCCGTCACGTACCGGACACCGATACTCGCCCGACACACCTCCGACACGTATTGGATGCGGCAAATACGTGTCTTATTTCTATTATGCAATTTTTAGAGGCACACACATCACCGACACACGACGGGACAATTCAAGGGACATGGAGGAAAACTCTTTTTTTGACCAAAATGTTGTATTTTGTTAGTTTTTTTACATGTTCAAAACCTAAACGGGGTTGATTTTGTCAAGCATTACATCACTTATCTCCTCACGTTCTCCCGACATTAGTCTCTTAAGACCCTCTTTGTCCAATCTCATCTCTCTCGATCTTCTTTAATCGTCTCCTTCTCTTCATTTTGTTAATATTAAATAATAAAGTTCGAACAATGTGAATTGAAAATCCTGTAGATAATATTTGAATAACTGAAAATATAAGAAATGAACTTATAAATAAACTAAAATTTTTTGAAAAATATTGCATAGCACTGCTGTGTCGTGTCATCATTTTTTACGATTTGTCGTGTCGATATACCGGTGTCGTTTCGTGTCGTGTCGGTGTATCCATGCTTCATAGATCCATATCTGCATGAATGTGCAATTGACGCTTTCACTATCATTATAAATTAACGCCATTGCTTCTTCGTTGTGTTGTCCTTTTTGTTTGTGCCTTTCATTCTTTCTGAGTATGTTGTGATGTCAATTGTTGAGAAATTTTTAGGTGCTAGGGGATACTACATGCAGTTGTTGTCTTGCATGGTAACCTGTAGGTTGTAGTCAATCATAGTTGTTTCTTTTGGGTAATATTCACTACTCGGGATCCACAAATATGAATGACAAGTAGGTCTCATTACCCAAATAATGACTGGCTGTAGAGTATCATGGACTGACGCACGAAGGGCTACAATGTGGTACCTTTCACGCACTGGCTGATGTTTGGATGTTTGTGTTTAAGTCTGTTTCCAGTACAATCGATTAAATATGAGGACGGTGATCCTAAAGAGGTCTTCACACTTGGTGAAAATTTAAACTCGAATACCTCATGAGTCATGCCTCATGGAGCACTTATCCATCGTCCTTATCACTAAGCAAACCCCGGGATTAACTACGTGCATTTTACAATTAGGGTCAAATTTAGTACGAAGGAAAAAGAAGAAGGAAAACTAATCTTTTCGTGTTCTCGTAATGTTTTCCTTCATACTTAAATAACATAAATAAAAAAAATAATAATAAAAAGAAAATGTTAATATAATTGTAATAATTGAAACCACAGCATATATAGATAATGAGATACAAATTGGGCACCCACAGCATTTATTATTCAAAACAACAATTGAATGTACTAGCATATATATATATATGGAAAATACTTCTATGCAGTTTGCATAGTGCTGTGTAAACTGTACTTCTCACAGTTTGCACAGTATTTGCACTATGCAAACACAATTTGCACAACACTGCTAATTGCACAGAAGTGCTGTCCTATATAAATATATATATACAGTCCGGATCTTAAGCGGGTGTCAAAAGACGGACTTTGGAACGGACCACTTTTAGCGACGAAAATGTCGCTTTTAGTGGTCCGCCCCAAAGTACGCCCCTTAACACCCCCACCTGATCCTCAATATATATATATATATATATAAATGCAGCAACTTCCAGATATTGGTGGATTTTACTACAATATACGATAGCGAAAAAAGTGAGGAAAGACAAAATCAGACCGCCCTTTTTTTTTTTTTTTTTTTTTCTTTCCGTTTGTTTTGTTTTTGTTTTTGTTTTTTTTTTTTTTTTTTTTCCAAATACTGTTTCGGTGTTTCCACCCAAACCTGGAAAACATAAGGGTCTAAATCCATCATCTGAAAGCGGAATACAAAGGGTCCAATCAGGGTATAATAACTTCAGCAAACCATAAGCTAACATAAGTTGCATTACATCATTTTGAATATTATACAAGACTACCAGTGGCCATCCCAGCACTTTGAATATTATAATCAGTTCTGCCAAGAGACAGCTAAATCACAAGTAAAATTAGTCTTCAAGTTTTTTTTAAATCCTATCATCTGTTTCTTTCCCCTGCTACTGTTAGTGGTCATTGACTCATTTTGGTCTTGTAATTTTATTTTACCGATGACCATTTTGGGCTTGTAATTATGCCAAAATCACAAGGTTAATCTTAAAATCAAAGATGGAAAAAGGGCGTAGTACTACAGATTTCATGATCAGCCGGCAGCAACGGGATCGGTCCTCAGATTTGTATTTTTTACTTTATGGAGCTTTGCACCAGAGTTTTTGTGACCATTATTTGAAATTCCATCTTCCTTTTGATCTATTTGCTTATTCTTCAGTTTCTCCTGCAAGTTCAAACCGTTTTTAAGCGCTTATATAATATATGTATATATATATATATACAGAAACAGGTATTCGACGAATGATAGAACATTATTCAGTAACCATATGAGTTGTACCATTAGGGTAGTATTTTCATGCTTCAGTTTCTCTGAATTCTCTGTTAGGCGGTTAATTTCAGATTTAAGTGTCGTATTCTCGGCAGTTAGGGAATCAACCTTAACAGCAAGTTCTTCACTTTCAGCCTGGAGGGGAAAAAATAAAAAAATAAAAAAAGAACAAAAATTAGAATGGGGACAAATCAAGGCTGCAGGCTTAGATTACATTTGAATATTTCTGGCAGAATCTACATATCATTTACGCTTTGCTTGGTTCTTGGATTTAGTGAGGGAAAAGAAAGGAAAACATAGAGGAAAACCTTTTCTTTTGTTTGGTTAATAAGGAAAAAGATGAGGAAAAATATCATATTTTAATATCAAAGCCTTAATGACAGAAAGGAAAAGAAAACATTGAGGAAAAATCATGTATTAATTTCTAATATTATTTGCATGGAGGAGAACACTAAGGCTCTGTTTGGTTGGCGGATTCACCTTTTTTTTTGGCGGATTCACCGAGGGAAAAGAATACGAAGAGAAAACACGAAGAAAAACTATTTCCCTTGTGTTTCCCTCATGTTTAAATACCATTAGAAAGTGTTACATTTTCAAAATACTATTGTAGAGAGATGAAAAAAGAGAGGAAGGTGACTTGCAAAATTCAAAATTTTCAATTTAGATCCCACTATAGTTTCTTTTTCACCTGATTTCCTCACTATTTACCTTGGAAACCACACAAAGGAAAACATTGTCCTTTGTGTTTTCCTTTCTTTTCCCTCTCTAATTCCTTGAACCAAATAGAGCCAAAGGAAAACACTTAGGAAAGAGTTTTCCTTCATGTTTTCTTTTCCTTTTACTTTCCCTTCTCGAATTCTGCAAACCAAACAGAGCCTAAAGCAACAAACATCTACACAAGTAAGTTCTCACAAGCATTTTAACAATGATCTCCTATACCTGCTTCCTCAATCTTGACCTTCTTGCAGATTCTCTATTGGACTGTTTCCTTTTCTCCCGTTTGAGCTCCCGGCCGTTCTGAGCATATAATCAGAAACATGAAATCTAAAAATCAAGTTCACAATACCAATAACTTTGGATCCATGAATGGAGTTCCCATAGCAGCATCAAGACAAATCTCCATTAGCATGAATTTATTACACAACTTGTTCCAACTTTTCTAATTATGTATATGCAACCAGAAATCTCAGTGTTGAATGTTCCAATACTCACCCTCCAAAAAAAAAAAAAAAGATTGTTCCAATACTCGCTAAGCTCAAAGCAAAGGAAAGAGAAAGTAATGTGTGTTTGTAATGTCATAAAAGGATGCTTTCTCACCAATTGTCATTATATTATAGTCCGTTTGATACAAAAGTGATTTTTGTTTGTAGTACCATTTCTCAATATCGATATATTTGATATGTAGAAGAGAGCTAAAAACCAAAACATTAGACATAGAAGATAGACAAAATACGCTATCTTTTACATATAGAACCTAGATAAAAACCGAACGAGGGGCAGACATGGAAATAGAAATATTGTACAGAGAGTTATTTGCCATATGCAAGACACCATCTCAAAATTAAAAGTATAAGCAATTAAGTGTTCAGACTTGCTTTTGTGAAAAAGTAATGCTGCGTTTGGAATGGGTGTCAATATAGATATAGAAAGAAAAAAGCACTAAAAGAGGGGTAGAGATGGAGAGAGAAAATGATAAGAGTGAGACTTATTTTTTGTACTAGTTGAGGAGCATGGGTTCCGTCAATCCCTAACTCATGTCCTAATATGCAAAACACCATTACAACTTAAAAGCGGAAGCAAGTAAGATTTGCTTTTTCGAAAAAGTAAAAATAGCATTAGAAGGCATCTTTAAAATAAGTTGAACAGGAAGACTAATGCATAATAATCGCCGAGAATGCATCCACGGAAATTCAGTCCAAACACACCCTAAATATCGTAGTGGAATGCATCTTAAAATGAGTTGAAAAGGATATTGTAATTACGATTAGTGAGCATAAAGTCCGAACAAACACACTCCCTTATCCTATTTATTTTCCACTTATTTTTAAGATGCATTCTATTAACTTACTCCAAAAAGCAAGTCTTGCTTGCTTCCACTATTAAGTTGGAGACGGTGGATAATTTCCTAACCTTCTGTAGCAAATAAATCATGCTCTATCATGGTTCGAACTTTGCCACCCTTTTGCTTTTCTCTCTCTCTCTCTCTCTCTATATATATATATATATATATGTACACACACACACACACAAAGTTTATCAGTATTGGTACATATATTTCAGAAACTATAAGTTAATTCCGTTCCAAGAGAAGTGTAACGAAAAGGACAAAGGAAAAGACCATGAATATAATACCTGTCCCCAGGTTTCATGTGGTATCATTGCACAGGGTTGTGAAACACCTGTTGGACTAGTATTTCGATCTGCACTGGGATTTTTGAGTTCCAATGCCGTGGCCATGCTAGGAGAGAGTGAAGTACCTACAACTTTCCCAGTAAGTTTGACAGGAGTAAAAATGGTTCCCCTCCCTTTACCAGAATCTCCATTACTTTCTCCAAAAGGAACTAGACCGCTCTTTGTCTGAGTCTTCCCCTCTCCACCTGTGGGCGAAATTAACAAACTGATCAATAGTTAAATCAAGGGTTAATTACACGGATCTCCCCTGAGGTTTGGCAAAATTAAACCGACCTCCCCTCTATATTGCAAAATTACACAGACCTCCCTTGAGATTTGGATTTGCATTACACACCTCCCCTCTAGATTGCAAAATTTACAGAGACCTCCCTTCTTAATTTTCTAATGCCAAAAATACCCTTAGTTATAAAAAAAAACCCTTTCCTCTCCGTCTCTCTACTGTATATACATATATACATGCATACATACATACACACCATATATACAGGCCATGCATATATACATACATACATATTTGTATACGTGTAGCCATTGAGTATATATACATAGATACTTGTATACATCTTTGAGGTGGGTTATTTTGCGTTTAGATATTAGGTTTTTGGAACAAATTGATTTTGGGTTTAAATCTTAGGAACAAAGAACAAATTAGTTTTTGAAACAAATTGATTTTGAATTTAAAATTTTGATTTTTTGAACAAATTCATATATATATATGTATGTCCGTATATTATGTATTTACTTGTATATCTATATTTATATATACACACACACACAGAAGAGAGAGAACGGAGAGAGAGGTGTGTGTAGTTTAGTAAAATGACCAACAAAGTAAGGGTAAAATAGTAAATTCATGCTAGAGGTAAGGTCTGCATAATTTTACAATATAGAGGGGAGATCCGTGTAATTTCGCCAAACCTCAGGGGAGGTCCGTGTTCCCTTAAATCAATTATGCTCTCTGTCCTATTTTACGAGTCCTTAACTCTATTTTGGGATGTCCCAAATTAAGAGTCCTCTTTGAAAAGTTTAACCTTTACTATATAAAACTCTCACTTTTCATTTGATGTGACCTTAGAATTTTTAGCTTAAAAAGTACAATAATGAAAAGTTGCAGATTTTCACAACAGTTAAATCAGCTTCTTAAATAATTCCAAAACAAAATGTTCCTTAATTGGCGACGGGCAGAGTAAATATAGCTTTGAATCTACTTATTTTCTCAAAGAAAAGGGAAAAAAAGTTCTTTCAACTGCATATTCAAGAGTTCATTTACCGCACAACAATTGCATCATGACGGGCGGAGCTTCACTATGGCAATGGTGGGCCATAGCCCCACAAACCTTTGTCACCTTTATAATATGTTTGTTTTGCGGATTAGAGAAAGGAAAAAGGAAAGAGAAATGTCAATGAAATGATTTTCGTAGTTTTTTCTTACATGGTTAAATAACATTAAAAAGTACATATATTCAAAATAAAATGGAAACTCAAGAAAAAATGCCCACCAACCAAAAATGAATAAATAAAATAAATATAAAATCATGTATAGCAAATGTTAAATTAGACCATTAGAGTCCCTGTTGTTTACCAAAGACCTATAAAAACCAATAATTAACATTCTGATTGGTCATCATTACACGCACGAGAATTACTTTTGTCAATTAAAAGACGAACAGCTAGCCAAAAAAATCCTCTCGGTAGAATATCATTAGACATATATATACTCACATTACCCTGAAAGAGCAAGAGCACATTTTCTAATGTCTTTACTCGATTTAACGACATGAATAGTGAAAAATGACCCAACAACAGCTATACCTAGACATAAGCAATCATTTACACAAGTCTCGCGGAAACATACAAAGCCAAGGAGGCAAATACTGAACTACAGACAATAAACAGTACGAATTTGATCAAGCTGGTCCATTAAGTGATACTAGCATTTTAAGGAGAATTTTATCTTTACTTGGTAAACCAATATCTTACCAACAGTAGGTGTTCCCTCATGGCTTCTTTTCCTACCGTTTTGGCCCGCCTGACAAGAGAAGGGTAATCAATAAGTCATGGAACACTCTTCCCATCTATATTCACAAAAATCAAATTCAATGATGTCAAATCTTGCTGGATGCTTACTCCTGCCGTATTTCCAACGCTTCCGTCACTAGAACCTTCAGTTTCCCCACTGTACAAGAAAGAATAGATTCAAAATTTAGCCTCCGAACAACAGGATCAACAGGAAGAACCCAGAGGGAAGTGGAGAAGGCTCTGTTTGGTTCATGGATTTAGTGACAGAAAAGAAAATAATACGCTTTCTTTGTTTGGTTAATGGGAAACCATTGAGAAAAACTGGAAGGAAAAGAAATCGGGGAAAAGTAAATTATAAATTTATAACTTTTGAATTCTCTGACTCACTTTTCCTTTCACTTTTCTTAAGTTACTATTACACTTTCAAACTTCTAATATATTAATTGAAACATAAAGGAAAACACTACAGAAAACATAACGGAAACAGTTGTCATTATTTAACTTCTGCTTTTGCTTTTGCTTTTCTTTCTCTAAATCCGCAAACCGACCAGAGGCTAAAGGGTACCAGACAGAACAGTGTAACACTCAAAAGAAAATAGGGTTAAGTTCGACAAACCTCTGAGAAACCATATGGTTAGCTCCCTCACTGTCCGCATTACTACCATTACCTATTGACATTGCAAGCCCATCAAATTCTTTCAACTTTTTCATTAAGCTTCTATCTGTATTTCCTGATGACTTGGCAGGTGTTTCCGTGCTCAAAGGAGTAGCAACCTACATCACAGCTAAGATATTCACTCTAAGATCTACTTAGCACACATATGGAGCTAAAATTACAAGTATTTTGACTTCTACAAACAGGTCACATGCAAAATTTTGAATCCCACAAAGGATAAATAGAGTGATAAGGACGAAGTGACATAATGGGTTGAGCCAATACCTAATGGTCTAAGAGTGGCTTGTTTGGAACCACATCGTAAACACATGCTTAGGCACGTTTGGGCCCCACTGGGACCCAAAGCGCATATTTTATTAGCACGTTTGAAATAATAGGAAGCATTTTAGAGCCCCCAAAGCCCCTTTTGGCTGAAGCCAATCCAGAGGTGCTTCAAGTCTTAACCCAGATGTGATGCACAATATTTTAATGAATCGTTCCACAATGATCCCACCATGCTGCTTCTTCCTAAATGCAAAAGCACCAACTAATCCAAATGGGCCCTCAGTTTGTTGAGTCAAGTTGGGCTCCAACGTGCATAGAGTCCCTCGTGGACCTCAATATTCCTACCAAGTTCTTACTTGTACTGCTTTACTAGTTACAAAAGTTAGATTAGTTCATTGCAGTACACGTGGGCCATTGTTTGGTTCAATGGTAAACGCTTGTGCTAACAAGAAGTGAGAGATCACAGTTCAAGTTTGAGAGCAGCCACTCTCTATAAATATATAAAGTCCATATTTGTCTCCCATCTATTCCTCCCAGTACACGTATCTTTAAGAGAAAGAAGAAGGGTGGAGAGTTCTGTCAAGATCCTTTTTACTATGAAACAATGCACATGGAATATTACACATACCATGACAAGCTTAAGCAAATGAGTGCCCATGTAAGACCTCTAAAAGCTGCCAGTTTTAAAGTTCTATAAAGCCCATTTCACTTCTCATGGGTAGTGAGAAAACCGCATCAACACGAATGAACTTACCCCAGAGACATTGTAAGATTAACCAACTCTACTATTTCCTTTAATCCAATGGTCAGATTATAGAATGGGTATTAGCTATCCCGCATCAGCAACTTACAGCCTAGGGTGAGTTTGGAATGACATTTTCGAACTGCATTCTCACCAATCGTACTTTTGTCAGCTTCTTCACAGTAATTTCCTTTAAAGATGCATTCTAACACAATTTATACATATTCCGGAAAAAAAAAAAAAAGACAGGGGACGCGGGGGGGGGGGGGGGGGGGGGGGGGGGGGGCGGGGGCGGGGGGTGGGTGGGTGTGTGTGGGATGGTAAGGGGGTGGTTTGTGTGGCAGGCCTTATTTGCTTCTGCTTTGAAGTTTTCTGAATATGAGGATACGAGTTAGGGGTCCCCACGCTCATCAACTTCCATTACACATAACTCTCAATCTAGCATACTTCTTTCTCCATCTCTACCCCATCTTTCATTTCTCACTCTCAATAAAGCGAGGTTATCAATATTTATACATGTAGCATGAAAAAAAGCTATGTCTAAACCAAACACAGCATTAGAGAGTCCCATATAAGAGATACTGCAATTTAGAACTTAATGCTTAAGCTTGTAAAGCAAAGTAACACCCATATCATGACGACTTACAAGAGGAACTCCGGGGTGTACTCCAGGATGTGCATATACACCTCCATGTGCATATATAGCTGCATAAGGTGCCCCATAAGGTGACATCATTGCCTGAGAAAAATTGTGTTTGGGTCAAAAGTCATTACCTCAGCATACACATAAGAGACATAGGTAGATAAGGAACTAACTAGAAAGTTTGAACAACTTAAGGATTTGTTTGGTTTGAGGATTTTAGAGAAGGAAAAGAAAAAAGAAGCAAAACAAGTTCCCTTGTGGTTTAAAAAACATTAAATACTCAGATTTTCCAGAGTATAATCGTAACGTATGAAAAAATGAAGCGAAGTGATTCCCAAAATTAAAAACTTATAGTTCATTTCTCACCATATTTTCTTTTTCCTATTTTCCTTATTAACCAAACATAGAGAAATGTTTTTCTTTGTACTCCCTGGCTAAATCCATGAACCAAAACTAGTTCACTTGTGTTTTCCTTCATGCTTAAACAACATAAAAAATTAGAATCAACAAAATGTAATTTTGTAACGAACACAAAAATAAGGGAAATGACTCACAAAATTCCAAATGTTTACTTTATTTCTTTTTTCCGTCCTATTTTCCTTGCCGTTTTCCTCATTAACCAAACAAAGGAAAAGGTTTCCCTTTGTGTTTTCTTTTCTTTTCCCTCAGTAAATCCATGAACCAAACAAAGCCTACAGAATTACAACATTACCTGTGGTGGTCCCCACATATACGGGTGAGGGCCATGAGCAGATGCAACAGCAGAGTTGAAATACGGTGGTACAGCAACTCTGGGGCCGTAATATGCCTGAAGATGTAAGAAGACAGATTTTATTTACTACCAGAAGGTTCATGAAAAATTGTCGACTGAAACTTTTTTTATAATCAATATATTTAGTAGATTATATTCATCAAAAAAGGGAAATGAGTGCACAGCATAGAGTAACACACCTGCATGGCTGCCCAATCAGGATAAATATGCACATTGGTCTGATCCTGTCAATACAGAAGGGTTCACAAACAAACATCAGGTGGTGAAAACATTAATACCATCCATCCCATTCACATGCAGTCAGAATCTCTGTTCCACGGACACTTTGTTTGGATTAGCCATTTTGCGACTAACAATCACTATCTTTAGGATTATTGAGAGATTTGAGTCACTTTGGCAAGAAATTTACAGCTTTTAAAAAACTCGAACCCACTTTAAAGCTGAAAAAACAATGTAAATCAGAAGCATTAGTTTGCTGCTTCTTCGAAAATCTCTATTTTGCACAAAGCAATATAGGTTGATGTCTTCGTGTCAGACACTCAATACTCATGGGATATCTATCCAAAAATTCTAGTTGGATACACCAAGAAGCATGTTAGCTACTTGTATCATACTATATTGAAATCCCTAACAATATTCTTTTTGCTACAAAGTAGATGAAATGCTCATGTTGAACTCTTATTCCTGCATAGAATCACTATGGGTGTGTTTTATAACTCAATTAAGTGGTGAAAATGAAAATTTTCAGCACAATTTTTTTCAGTGCGTTTGATAATGTATCACTTAATTGAAAAGGCAACCAAAAATCCACTGAAAATGTTAAGTGAAAATTTTATGATGAAAGTAATCACTGAATGCAGTCTATTTTAGTTCTTGAAACACTGTTTTTAGTTTTGCTAATACAAATCAGTTAAAATTTTCAGCACTTAATTTTCAGTACTTAATTTTCAGTTTTATCAAACACATCCTATTTCTCCTAGACACCACAAATAAAAAAAATAAATAAATAAAAAAAAAAAAGGAGGGGGTGGGGGGGTGTTTAACATGTTCCCCTAGTTGACACACACACACCCAAGTCCATGTAACATAGACCAGAGAACAATTGCATTGTAACAATATTGAACAATTACCTCTATCAAGAATGGATCATGTTTGGGACACAAAAGTGTCGCAAAGAGATGCTCACAAAAGAATGTGGCATTCCATGTGGCGGTAGGACCCACCACACTTAACTCAATCCATGTGGAGGAATGCCACATGGGTGCACATCATTTTGTGAGCATCTCTTTGTGACCCTTTTGTGTCCCTAGCATTACCCATCAAGAATATACTGCATATTTTTCCGAAAAAAAAGAATATACTGCATAGTTTCTCAACTCACAGGTGAAGGTGAAGGTGGCTTCTCGGGCTTAGAAGGTTCCCCTTCTTCACTATTCGCCATGGTCAAACAGCGATAGGAAATCTCAACTGATTCAGAGTTGATTCAAGAAATTTTGCTTCAACAGCCACCCAATCTGTATCTCTATCAACGTAAATTGTTAGTCCCTGCATCAAGGCTAGGCATATGAACACGTGTCTAGCAAAATTTGAAACTAGAGAGAGAGAGAATAACAGCATTCAGAAACGAACATGATTGTTTTACAATCCTCATCTGAACAACAATGTTTGGAAAATCATATACAAGAAACACCACAATTCAGTTGTACTTTTATCTCACAATTCATATTCCAAGGAAAATGGTATACTAGCTTGAATTACTCATTTAACAAAGCCAGCAAGCTCTTCTTAACCAGGACATCGAATGAGTCCAATACAACAGAAAAAATGAGTAATTCAACATGTGACATCTGTCCATTGATGCAAAAGAATAGATATATATACACATATACATATTTACATATATTGTTATTTAACTAGAAGTCTATAACAACTTGGACAACTGACTTCTGTCCATTGATGCAGCTTTCGTTACTTCCTTCCGGAATGCATACAAAATTATCATATTAAGTTTTCCTAAATTCACTAACCAGATCGATACCTCATAAAGTACCCATAATCTGAGGTCAAAATCGGAATTGTGTAGGAAAAAAAATAATATATATATATATATATATCAAACCGGAAAAGCCTTATTACAATCACTTTTTGTCCCTACGTAAATCTTTTCCAAGTAGCCCCACAATTAAACAAATAAGGGAACCCAGAATATTTTTAATGCTTCAATCCTCAAATCTATTATGCGTGGGCAAAAAAAAAAAAAAAACATGCATAGCATAATAAGCTCAATCAAATGAGAAGTCAAGATCATGGTAAAAGAAAGATACTAATTTGTATCACTCAACCACAGTCTATATAAAACCCAAGTAACCAATGACTTGTCATAATTTCCTGAAATTGTGTATATAAGTATGTAAGCAAAATTAACCTGATCTATATATGCAGATCTAGAACAGAAAGTGATTAGCTTAATATAAAGCAGACAAAAAAAAAAAAAAAACAGAAAGAATGTAAGGAGCAAAGGAATAAAGTCAAGGGACGAAATTGTCAATCAACCACCACACCAAAGAGAAAGATAGTAAGGACAAACTACAAAGTGGAGTCAATCCAGAACGATAAAGGAGGTAAATGACAAAACTATCCTCGTATGTATACACAACAAAAAAGAATATAAAAACAAAAACTCTAATTTTAATTTCAACAGCAAAACAAGATTTATGTGGTTAATTATAGCTATTTTTATGAGTTAATCAACAAACGAAAATTTTATATATCTGAAAACGAAAATTTTAATTTGTGAGAACAGTTTCAATTGTCCATGACTTCTAGTTTCTGCTTTTTTTCTTCTGAGAACTCTCTCTCTCTCTCTCTCTCTCTCTCACACACACACACACACACACACACACAAATTCTACATGAGACAGAGCAAGAACACCCCTAAAATCACAGGAAAACTAGAATTACATCAAATCATCATAGAATAAACACGTAAATTGAAAGCTTATAGCAAGAAAAGGGACAAATTCTAGAGATCAAGTTAGTTCCGAGTCTATGTATATAAAATTCAAAGAAAAATCAACTATTCCAAAACACTGTAATTTCAGCAAATCAAACTTCAAATTCAACATACCTTCAGTTTGCGAGCGAAAAACACAAAAACCTCCTTCTCTCAATCTGCGCAAGCGCAGCCAAAAAAGGAAAGAAAAACTCGGATAGAAATCTGCAGAGAGTGAAGAGCTTCAACTATCTAGCTCCTCGACTCCTGCATTTTCTCTCTCTAAAATACCGGAGGGATGGGAAGGGAAGGGAAGGGAGGGGAAGGTTTTAGATTTTGCAGAAGGTAGAGAGAGAGAGAGAGAGAGAGAGAGAGCGAGCGAGAGAGAGAGAGTTGGAGGAGAGGGGCGTCCACGTCATGATACACGTGTACGTATATAGACGAGCATATACGAAAAATGCTAGATCCACACAATGAACACACATTTTTTCCACACACTTCTTTAAATGCTTGTACCTTGTGCTGTATAAGTGGGGCACAAAAAAGTGTAAAAAATTCAAGCAGCACAAGGTACAAACATTTAAAGAAATGTGTGGAAAAAATGTGTGATTTATTGTGTGGGTGTAGCATGACTCAGCATATACACGTCTGATTTGTATACATATAACGGAAGGAGCTGGCCTGTCCGTCGATAATCACGGTGGCCATTAGTTTATTCTTACGTCACGTCATCGTACACGTGTCCGTTAAGTACTTGATCTTATAATAATTCCAAAAAAACGCAGTCATGTGGCTGACGTGGTCTTTGCTACAATTAAATCACCGTATAGAAATCAAAATGGATAATTAAGGCCTCGCATGGTAACGTTTCCTGTTTTGAGTTTTGAGTTTTTTAAAAACAAAAATCAGTTTTGGTTTTTTTTTTGAAAAAAAAAACAAAAACTTGTTTGGTAATATTGCTGATTTTTTTTTTATAAAAAAAAAAAGAAAAAAAAAACAAAAACAGGAAACTCAAAACGACTTTTTGGTGTTTTCATTTTGTACCCAAAATTTGAAAACGTTTTTTAAAAACAAAAAACAAAAACGTTACCAAACGTGTTTTCAATTTTCGTTTTCTAAAAAATAAAAACAAAAACAGAAAACAGAAAACGACAACGTTACCAAACGAGCCCTAAATTTCTGTTAATTTTTTTGATATACTCCGTAGAATTTAAAAGTCAATGTATTGCTTTTTATATTAAAAAAAATATTAACTTCTTTTATAAGTAAAAAAGTCATCAAATTTTATAGGGGGAATTATTTGAAAATCCTACAAGTAACTCTCAAAAGTTTAAAATTTTAATTGGTTTGACCATTTTTTAAAAAAGACAAAAAGAATCTAAATCAGTGCTTACACGATATAAGTGCAAGCACCATAAGATATCCCATAATTCCCATGCCCCCAAGCCCCTCATGCACGCAATTCTTTCCTTCAGCCACTCACACCCATATGAGATCTATTTTGAAAATGCTTTTTAAAACTTTAAATCCCATAACTTTTGATCTACAACTCTGCTTTTTACAAATTTTATACCGTTGGAACCGTGTTGACGAGAGCTACAAAACTAGTACCATTGTTGATATGTTTTGAGCAAAAAAAAAAAAAAAAAAGACATTTTACCTGTCTTATTCAGTTGTTCCTGAAAAACTTAAATTTTCACTTGATACTCCCTCCGTCCCTTTTTTTGAATCCACCTTTGGGAACTCAACATTTTAAGGGGACAAAAAGAATCTATACCTACTTTCTACTATTGCCCCTAATTATTACAATGACTTTTTTAGTTTTGTCTTGGGGTAGATTTCAAGGAATGGTAGTTTTGGAAAGTAAGTAAAAATTGTTTCCCAATTTAGAAAAGTGGACACTAATTTTGGGACATCCCAAAATGGAACATAAGACTCAAAAAAAGGGACGGATGGAGTATTTGTGTACGCGTTCAGTGATATTTCACTGACTTTCATGTATGTCAGGTGAAATTTCACTAGAAGAAACTGACTAGATTTTAAAGTCTAATTTGATTATTAATTTGTTAAAAAGTCTCTTAAATGCAAAGTTAAGTGAAATAAATAATGTTCATGTATGAGTTAAGCGAAATTTCACTAAATATTCATATATACATGGTGAAATTTCACTTCTTCTTCTTCTTTTTTTTTTTTTTTTTTTTTTTTTTTTGTTTTTTTTGTATATTAAACAATGCATATTTTGTTAAAAGAAGCAAATTTCACAATCAATCATAAAATACAAATTTTCAACCAAAACAAGTGTAGGAATTCTTGTTAAAATTCGTCCTTTTTTTTTTCTTCTTCTCAAAAGATACAAATTTCATGTTTTTACATACATAAATAATAAGTGAAATTTCACTTGATATACAGAAAATATTAAGTGAAATTTCACTCAATTCTAGAGCTTTTAAAAGCGCTCCCCAAAAAAGCGCTAAGTTTAATTTTTGCAAAGCTCATAAACTAGTTACCAAATGAATTAACATGAAATTGTGCTTTAAAAAAGGAGAGGACCAAAGTGGGGGCCAAACTAAGCCTTAATGAGGTTGCAATGACTTCATTGCTATTCGTCTTTTTTTTTTTTTCTATTTTTATTTTTTTCTCAAAACATATAAATTTTGCATACATAAATATTAAGTGAAAATTCACTGAACCTGTACATGTCTTCTTCCTGAAAAACTTGAAGTTAAACTTAATATTCGTGTACTCGTTTAGTGAGATTTTACTTAGTATGTCAAGTGAAAATTCACTAACGATCCCAATGTCAATCCAGATCTAATCGAGGAGGATGTGTCCGAACCAAACAATCCAAAAGCATTCATAACATCATCTAATAGTTTAGATTTCACTTCTTATCTTTTAGTTTTTGTACCTTTCAATTTCTCAAACACTTGTAATTCTGCTATATTAATGGAAATGGAGTTCAATGCAATGTTTGAGGTATTTCTTATGATATCTTAGCATTTATCAAACTTGTATGCTTCAATACTTTTTGAGGACTTTTAGTAAGTTTAATTTTTTTTATTATACACAATCGCTTGATTCAAAGTTAATTTTATTCACCACTTCAAGAATTACTGGTTCACAATCACACACTGAATCCTGGTGGATTCTGGCAAGCCCAAGCACACAAAATAAAATTAGTTGTGAACATTTTTGGCACTCCCGATGGGACCCAAAATTGCTAAGTCATGGTATGTAAGAAAAACTAGACTTTTGAGTCTGTTAACCAAGAAGATGACCCCAGCGTGAATGGTTTGAAGATGATTTAGTTGACCAAGAAGGTTAAGATAGCTTGAAGTTTTCTTCAGACGAACTGTCATATCAGTTGGCCCCTCTGATAAAGCATGCCAAACGGAATATAGCAAGAGATGAACATTCCTACTTCCTGATTAAGAGTAACAATGAGCTCTTGAAGATGGGCCAACATAGCCAAGAACTTCTGGCTAAGGTTATCATGGATTCGTCCGAGAAGATTAGTGCCATGAACACAGAAGCTACTCCTTTACCCCCTGTTTGGGAAGAGGCTCCTATACAAGTCGGTTCAGACACGTCAAAGACTGAAAAGTTCGTTATCCCTCCAAGGAGGAATAATGATATTGGTACCTCCCTCGGCAAAGGGAAGGAAATTGCTAGAACCCCACAAGTCTTGGGGGCAAGACCAAATGCTAATCAGGGTAACGGTAGTCAAATGGGCCCATCAGCGTCAAGGCCACAAACCACTGGATTCGGCCACAACGACCAATTAATTAACCCTTAATAGAACTTTAGTCAACACTATAATCCTGTATTTGCTCCACAATCAACCCAAGAACCTAGGAGTAATCTTTTTGGCCACACCAAAATGTAATCGGACAGCAGCCACAAATGCAAGTGGTGCCACCGATTCAATATGCACCGATAAATAGGGAACAAATAGTAGAACCTATTTACGAGGAGTTTGGCCCAATGTTAAGGAAAGTGTGAAGGTCGACCTACAGACGGCCATACCCTGACCGTATTGATCGAGTCAAATCCTACAAGGTTATAAGGTCGCTAATTTCACTCTTTTCACTAGGGATGGAGAAAAATCAATGATTGAGCATATCGGTTATTTTTTTGAAGTTCTACAAGACCGAGCCTGAGGTATCCATGGATGACCTCTCCCTACTACATTAGTTTAGTGGAAAATCAGATGAGGACTTTATCAGGCATTTCAGGAAATTGAAGTTCTATTGCAAAGTCGTCATTCCTGAGGAAGAATTCGTCAAAATGGCCACTATCAGTCTGAATTTTTGAACTTCGTAAGAAGTTTAAGGGAATGCAATTCAGAGACCTATTCGAGTTAAGTACTAGGGTCAATAGATATGAAAGAATCCTTCTGGATGAATAGGAAGTGAAGAATTCTTCATAGGGAACTTATTATAAAGATCCCAACTTTGAAGTTCATGTGACCGATTGTGATTTGGAAATCAGAGATGTGGATATGGTCGAACTAGTACGTAAATGGCCTGTCGTATGCAAGGCCCTGCAAAGCTAACCAATGGTAACAACAATTTAGGGGCAAAGAAATAGGCTTTTGAAGTTGGAAAGTATTATTCATTTGATATAACCAAGGTAGATAAGATTTTTGATGCTTTGTTAGCTGAAAAAGTAATTCAGTTTCGTGACGGCCATAAAAGTCCTAAGGCTAAAGATCTTAAAGGCAAAGAATTTTTCAAATGGCACAATTCATGCCGCCATGTAACTAACAATTGTGTTGTCTTCCACAATGTTATAAGAGCAATGCAAAGAAGGGCATTCTTAAACTCTCGAACAAGCCAATGGGGGTTGATGCTGATCCTTTCCCTACTGTAGTGGGATCAGACATGGTGATTCTTGATCTCTAAAGGAATTTAAAGCCGAGAACCAAGGTTGACCTAGCGATATGGGGGAAAGCATCTTCTAGCAGACTAGAGAGGAAGGTTGTTGTAGACATCCATGATTTGAAAAAGACACACGAAGAAAGGAAGTAGAAAGAATCGGCCATAATGGCTAATCCCGGTGATAAATCTATTAAACAGTTGTTTGTTGAAATGAAAGAGCAGATTGAACTAATAGAAAGAGGACTTTGTCCAAAATACAAAGCACCTGTGAAGCCTGAAAATGATGGACCTAATAAGAGACCAAGGGATGTTTTAGATCGGCCACCGAGTCCTCCACGAAGGCCGATTCAAAGTCATTTGGCATTCCCTAAATAAGAATACGTCAAGAAAGAGTATCGGGAAAAAGGATCTCATGATAACTATTACCGTCCTTCAAGGAGCAAAATTACCGATGGATCGGTTGCCTGGGATTGAGAACCCAGGATGGTGGAACCACCGGCTATGAAGCATGATCCTTGGCATAACCTGGAACATCCTAAGATTGCCCAGTCAAAAGTTTATCAGTCCACGAAGACTCAAATCAGGCAGTATCAAAGGATAAAGAAGTATGCTAGAGATTGGGAACAAAAGTACTATGAAGAGAAAGCAAAGTCAACAAGATCCTACAAGCCCCGAGTTTGGAGGTGATTGATACATTAGGGACTTTTTCTTCAGTAAGAGTACTACTAACCTCACAAGTAGAGATTCCTCGTGACAAAGCTAAGGGAAAAGAAGTTGAAGACCCCGGACATGGACTCATGAAAATGAACGGACTTTCAGCCCCTGAACCAATAGAAGGGATCGAATTAGAACACCATAGATCAGACTCAAGTGAGACCAATCAAATTAAAAAGTTCTTACATTTTGGTTTTATTCCAAGGGATTTCTCGATTAAAATGGTGTGTATGCTGTCAATGACTTTCATGTCTAAGCTAGGGTAATCATTGGTCATGAATGGTGATGTTGAAGAGCAAGATCAGCCAACTACAATGATTAATGAAGGACCTATAGAGGACACAGTAGAACCCATAATGATGCGAGCCATGAGCAAGAATGTTGATGAAGCTGATACACAAATCAATCGGCCAAAGATTGCTATTTTGAGGCCAAGGTACGATCAAAATGATGCTAGCCAGTTAAAAAAGCATATTACAATAGTGATTGAAAGACTGAAGATTCAGATGTCCCAGTATTTGAAACCGTTATATATCAAAGCCCATGTCAATGGACTTTTCAATTGATATGGTGTTGATAGATGGAGGATCATCTATCAATGTGATGCCCTAGACTATGCTAGGGATTTTACAGAAAAGTGAGCAAGATTTAACTCCTACTGAGTTAAAAGTTCATAGATTTATTAGGGCACCGTCAAGGACAAAAGGGATACTCCCTGTTGAACTCAGAGTGGGGTTTAGAACTTCGTTGGCTGCTTTCTTCATTGCTGAATCTTTAGCAGCATATAATGGCCTGCTCAGGCGCGATTGGACTCATCCTAATTCCTGCTTGCCTTCCACACTCTACCAATTTTTGGTTTTTTGGAATAGGGAGGATGTAGCAATGGTGTTGGGGGATAGTAAACCTTTTATTGCTAAGGTCCATAATACATATGTGTTGTTATACGAAGATCATATCAATCCATTCAAAATGTTTGGACTAAGGAAGTATGGGAGATCGAGTGACTACACATTTGACAAGAACCAAATATCAAGTGTGAAGAAGCTCTATAAGAAATAGGTCAGATATTAGAAGTGACACCAACCATTGCTGATAAAGAGAGTTTCCTTAATGACACTAGAACTTTTAAAATTTGAGAAAGAGCTAGTACTCAAACCTAGTTTGACCAGAATATATGCTTATTCGGCCGATAGAAGGGTACAATTTGACCCCGAAGCCACATCGGCTAATCTGGCTAATTATGTTTACGAGGAAGAGTTTGCTCATAAAGATACAATCCAGTTGGACGAACTACAATCGGCTTCTGGAAAGTTAGATGACTTAAAGGCCAACATTCAAGACCCTCTCTTAGAAGTAAACATGGGATATGAAGGAGAGCATAAACCCACATTTGTCAGCCAGGTGCTTGATCTTGATTTCCAAGAAAGTTTGATCGATTTCTTGAAGCGGTATAAGGACTGTTTTGCTTGGGATTATTATGACTTGCCTGGATTGTCTAGGGAATTGGTAGAACATCGATTACCCATTAAAAAAGGATGTAGACCATTTAAGTAACTACAGAGAATGATGTCTCCAGAGGTTACTTTGAAGGTCAAAGAGTAAATAGAGAGACTCCTGAAGGTAGGCTTTATTTGGACTGCTAGGTTTGTAGAATGGTTATCAAATGTGGTTCCAGTGGTAAAGAAAAATGGCAAGTTGAGAGTTTGCATTGATTTCAGAAACCTCAACCTAGCCATTCCAAAGGATGGATACCTGATGCCTATGGCCGATCAATTATTTGACTTTATGGCTAGCCATCATATTCTATCCTTCATGTATGGACATTTGGGGTATAATCAGATTTATATAGTCGAAGAGGACTTCCCAAAAATGGTATTTCGATGCCCAGGAGCAATCGGTACCTTTGAATGGGTGGTCATGCCTTTTGGGTCAAAGAATGTAGGGGCTACTTATCAGAGGCCTATGAACTCTATCTTCCATGATATGATCGGTCATTTTATGGAAGTTTACATCGATGATGTTGTCAAAAAATCTCTAGCCAAGTCAAAACACTTGGTTGATCTCAAAAAAGCATTTTAGAGGATGAGAGCCCATAAGCTTAAGATGAACCCTCTAAAGTGTGCATTCGGGGTGTCCGTTGGAAATTTCATAGGGTTCTTGGACCATCTAAGAGGAATCAAGATCGACAAGAATAAAGCCAAAACAATCCACCTGCACATCCCCCGAAAACGAAGAAGGAGTTACAGAGGCTACTCGGTCAGTTCAACTTCCATAGAAGGGTTATTTCCAATTGTGCAGGAAAGACCCAGGTCTTGTTACCACTTTTGAAGATTAAGACCGGTGATCCTTTTCGATGTAAAGTACAACATCAGAAGGCTTTTTGAAGAAATCAAGGAGCATCTGTCAGCACCTCCAGTGCTCATGCCACCAAGAAAAGGGCAAAACTTGAAGCTTTACATATTGGCAGTAGAGAAGTCTATCGGGAGCATGTTAGTATATGACAATCAGTTAGGAAAAGAGTAGGCATTGTATTATTTGAATAGAGTTTAACTCTGATCAAACAAAGATACTCACCGATCGAGATGCTTTGTTTAGCCTTGTACTTTTCCTCTAAAAAATTAAGAACATACATGTTACCTGTTTTGACCTATATTGTGTTTTAGACTAATTTTATTAAATATATGCTATCTAGACCTATCATGAGTGGTAGAATCGATAAGTAGTCCTTGGCCCTTGTGGAATTCTCGTTCCAATTTAGACTGCAAAAATTAGTCAAGGGCCAAGAAATTGCCAATTTCTTGGCAGACCACCCAAGTGTACCATTTGAAACTTATGTCAATGGATCGATCATTGCCCTCTAGGTCCCTTACATAGCTTTGATGCCCTGGACCCTGATGTTTGATGGCGCTAAGAATGCAGAGGGAGCCGGTGCTGGGATTATAATTATATCCCTTCAAAAACAAAGAACTAAAATGTCTTTCAAGTTAGACTTTGAGTGTTCAAGCAATCATGCCAAACATGAAGCTTTGATAATCGGTTTGGAGATTTTATTAGAAATGGAAGCATCCTCAATCCACATTAAAGGGGATTCTAACCTGGTAATCGTTCAGATTGCTGGAGATTTTAAGATTAAAAGTTGGGAATTATGTCCTTTTCATTCAATCATAATTCAGTTAATGACCGAATTTGATGACATACAGGTCAGCCACATGCTAAGGGAATGTAATATAAGGGCTAACCATATGACCAAAGTAGGGTCTGGAGCTAAGCCAACATTGGACTTAGAAGGAAAGCTTATCACTTTTGAACTCATGGCCATGTCATCGGTACGTAAGAGAGGAGTGTTCTCTGAAACTCTCTCTATTTGAGAGGAAGATGAAGATTGGAGGACCCTAATTATAAATTTTTTAACCCATCCGTCAAGAGGAGCTATTAGAAGGACAAGGATGTTCTCCATCCGATTTGTTTTGTTGGATGGAGAATTGTTTAAAAAAGGGATCGGGGATGATGTGATCCTGAAATACTTAGGAAAATCATAGGCTATAAAAGGATATGGTCGAGGTTCACGAAGGCATATGTGGAGCTCACCAAGCAGTTATCAAGATGAAATGGCTGATTAGGAGGTATAGCTACTACTGGCCAGCTATACTTAAGGATTACATAGACTATCCTAAAGGGTGCCAGGATTGTCAGAAACATGGATCGACTCAAAGAGTTCCAGCTCGAGAGCTCCAACTGATCATCAAGCCTTGGCCATTCAAGAGTTGGGCAATGGTCTTAATTGGTAAATTATATCCTGCTTTCTCTGGCCATCACTATTTTATTATTGTTGCGATCGATTGTTTTACTAAATGGGTTGAAACAATACCAGTGAGATCAATCATACAGGCAACAATAATAAAGTTTATCGATGAACACATAATTCATAGATTTGGCCTCCCCGAGTCAATCACACCTGACCAAGGGATGATTTTCATAGGGGCAGAGACATTAGCCTTTGTTGAGAGTAGGGGAATTAAAATTTTAAACTCTACCTCTTATTATGCCAGTCCGATGGTCAAGCAGAAGCTACAAGCAAGACCGTTATTAATATTATTAAAAAATTGTGAAAGAAAATCCTAGGAGTTGAGACACTCTATTGTCTAAGGCTCTTTGGGCGTATCGGACATCACAAAGGTCCAATCCTGGGGTCACCCCTTTTTTGCTAACCTACGGTCATGATGTGGTTTTACCCATAGAGGTATCAGTCCGATTTGCAAGAAGAGGTTTGCAAAATAATTTAGAGCTAGCAGGATATAGTAAAGTTATGATTGCAGAATTGGAAGAGCTAGATGAGGTCCGATTAAATGCACTGGATTGTTTGGTAGTCCAAAAGAATCAGGCTGCCAGGGCACACAACAAGAGGGTAAAGGCTAAGTCATTTTGCATTGGTGATTTAGTGTGGAAGGTAGTTTTGCCCATCAAGGATAAAGATCCCCAATGTGGAAAATGGTCTGTGAATTAGGAAGCCTCTTTCTTAGTTGAGAAGGTTATTCAGGGTGGTGCTTATCATTTAATGGATATTGATGGTGAGAGTCATGTTAGATCAATTAACGGTCAATATTTGAAATAGTACCATCTGACATTATGGGAAACTGTGTAGTTAGAATAAAGACCGATGCTAAAAATTATGTTTTCATTTATCATTAGTTACAATCAGATATAAAGAGAAAATGAAAATACAACAAAATCGGTCATTGGCTGGTCAAATCCAAGAAACCAATTTTGTCTTCAGTGCGGCCCACTATGTCTTAGCTATCTTTTGATCTAATTGAGCATGCTTTAACTCGGCAGCACACATCATTGCGTTGGGTTTAGAAGTGTCCAATTGATGGGCATGTTGTTTTGCTTGTTGGTTGACTTTGTTGATGACCTGATCAGCCTTCTCTAAGTCTAGGGCAGTACTGTGAAGTTTTGCATTTACTTACTCTAGTTGTGCTTGGAGTTTGGCCTTCTCTTATTCAAATGCAGCCTTGCCTTTTCCAATCTGACCTTGTCAGTAGAGGTGGTTGAATACTTTTCTTTGAATAAGACAAAATGGTCTTCCATCAACTTACTTTCATCTAGCTTTTGGGTTTTTTCTCTAGCGACTTTCGTGGCCGATCCGAACCTTGAAGATAGGAGAGGAAGTTGGTCCTTCAACTAAGCTAGAACCAATATTTGGTCCTCAATGATGTCAGTTGATCTTGTCAGAATCAAGATATAAAAAGTATACTTTACTTTTCAAAAGATTTGCAGTGTGGAAGTAAAGGTCGAACCCACAGAGATTGATTAACTACCGTGTTTTAATCTTAAAACCTAAATCTAATTAATTATAAAAACGGATTTTGATTTGAATTATAATTAAACTAAAAACAATAAAAGTAAATCTAAACTATGAAAGCAATTGAAGTTGTTTTAAATAATGTTTATGGGAACCTAGGATTGCAAATCCACCACTAGCTTCATAATAGAAATATTTATGAATTACTTTAGCTTACTAAGTTGGATGATAATGGGGAATTGTAGCTACAAGCCCAATTCCTCCGACAAGAAGATATTCATGGTTCAAGCACCAACATAATCCATCTTCGGTTAGCACGAATTATCCCACACTAAACTAGGGTTGTGACATAATTCGTCTAATCTAGGCATGGACTATTCGGATACTTGATAGCACAAATCAATAAAGCACCATCACATGTAAACAATCTAAACAAGCACAGCAAGCATAGATCGTTGAGCACATCACAGTCAAAATAGATCTAAGACAAGAATAAATTCTGAAAGTAATGATTTAATCACTAGAAGTACGATTTATTTATAAAAATCCTCTAAACATGTGACTGTCATCCATACATAATAAAACTAAAATAAAAACATAAATAAAACCCTATTACTCGTCTAGGGCTTCATTGAAACCCTAGATCTATGATCTAGCCGTCCATGGAAGTGATAGATGGCAAGAGGTTGATGGAAGAGGCCATGGGAACCCTTGGTCTTCTTCTTCTTCTCCTTGCTTCCCTCCCTTCAATGGCTGGAAGTATGGTTGTAGAATGTATATGTATGGGTGTGTAACCCTTTAATTGAAGTAAAAATAGAGTATATATAGATTTATAACAAGTTTTGGAAGCCTTCCCAACCCGAAACGGACTGAAACTGATGTAATTTACAGTCTAGATGTCATTCAGCAGTTTCGTTTGCACAGGAGTCTTCAGTATACTGAAATACGCAACTTTGGTTTTTACACATATCGCGCGAGCGGGTCGCGCGAGCGCGACATTTGGCCTTCGCGCGAGCGGATCGCGCGAGCGATTTCTGGATTTCCGCGCCCGCGGGTCGCGCGCGCGAACTGGCTTTTTTAGCTTCTTTTCTTCTGCTTTTTCACCCTGTTTAGCCTGATATACTTGATTTCTTCCAAAACCTGTCAGAAAATAGAAAACGAAGTAAAAATATACAAAAACAGGATAAAAAGGTACTAACAAATGCTCATTAAGGCGTATAAATAGGATTTGTTCTCTCCCGATCATCAGTAGACTAGGGGATCAAAGTCAGGGCCTCATCAATTTCAGAGAGATTAGAGATAGTGGCTAGGGGTTGATCTTTGAGTGCTGCCACCACACCTTTGGACCTAGACAGCTGAGCGTCATCAGGTGTATCGACCAGGGGCATCTCGAACTCAGGCTCCACAACTAGGAAAGTCTTCAAGCCAAGTTGTAGAATAAATCATCCACCGACATCTACCTGAAATCAGGTAAGTTAGGGAGATCGAGTAAGCTCTGCAAAATGGTAAATCAGTTAGTTCAAGGCAAAGCTTTCAAGTATTGAATATGACCGAAGAAATTCGAGTTACTTATGATGGGACTGGTGATGGGACTGGTGTTGTGGAGAGGAAGACCAAAGACTCAAGAAGCATCTAAGTCATAGGGCCCTTAATTTGGGCAGATGCATCTTGAGCCTCCTCGGTCAGCTATTCGTCTGGTTCTTTTTCTCTCTCTTTTTGTTTTTTTGTTTCTTCTTTTCCTTCTCCAGCTTTTCTCGATCTTCTTGTTGTGCTTCCTTTTTTTTTTCTTGTTCTTTTTTTGTTATTTCTTCTTTTGGGTTTTGTCTCATTTCATTCTCTTTCTCCTCTTCCACTTCCTCCCCGACCGAAGCAAGCTCGATCATTTCTTCATCTCCGAGCTCCACATCGATGGAGTTAACCTCTAAATGTCCCCTCGATGTAGTCTCTTCTTCTTGTCTTAGTGTTAAAGAGGGAGTTAGGGTTTTTCTTTTCTTCCCTTTGGTAAGAGAGGCTAAGTTTGATGAGGACTTTGAGGTTTTAGAGGGTTTAGGAGAGGTGGTTGGGGGCTTTAGGGCTTCAAGCCTTGCCATCAGCTAGTGATAGGTAAGGCTGGCAAAGTCAGCCAGGTTATAATCTGGTGGGTTCCCAGAGGTTGATTCGGTGGTTTGTGTAGGGAGTTTTGGAGAGACTGATGGTTTTATGGTCTTTGTGGGTTTGATGACAATATTGGGGTTAGATTTGGCAGGTGCCATTTTTTTGGGGCCTCAGCTTTTCGGGTCACCTTGGCCGATTTGGTCATATGCTATTTTTCTTTTGGTTTTTCTTTGTGGTGGCCCCTTCATCATCATCACCAGACTCAATTACAGGAAGAGGAGCTGAGGGTTACTTGGATAGTGGAAGAGCAACTACACAAAAAAGAATAATAAAAATCAGTCCAACATGAAAAATAAGCAAGTCTTGCAAATTAAGCTAACCTCGGGGTCTATATAGATGGAAGTCCTTCCTTGGCAGTGAGCAAAGAAGTCATTAAGGCAAGTGATATAATTCCCAGTGAAGCTAGGCCACTCATTCAGGGGAAGTTTGAAAACCTGCTCAGTCCAAACACTATAATAAGTATCAGCGATGAAAAATTTGGCTTCAGGAATGAGGGGGATTTTTATGTTTGAGGGTTTTATGAAATCTTTTATCGGGGTTCAGGTTTGGAGGGATGTTGTTTTATGTAATTGGTCCAAGCTTTTACTTTTTTGTCATTTTGTTCCTGGTCTATTTTGTGTACACATTTTCCCACCACTTGCCTCATTTGCTCTTGCCTCTATGGATGGAACTTTACCTCATAGAACCTCTCGAAGTCCCTGATTGTCTGGAAGTCTGACTTACACTTCTCAACAATTTTCCCCTTTTGCCCTACAGCCTGAGAAACAACAGGATCAGTTGAAATGGCAGGAACTTCGGCCTGAGTAGTCGAAGTAGATGGATTAAAATTGGGGAATATCCTCTACAAGACATGTTGCAGGGATTCTGATTGAATAGCAGCAATCCACTTGCTCCACCGAACATCAAATTGGTTAGTGGTGCAAGGGATCTCTTGAAAGGGCTTGAAGACAACTTTTCCTTAAGTCTGTCTGCCTTGGCCTGAATCTTTTCAGCCCATACGACATCACTTATAATGTCCCTATCAAAGATGTCACGATTGAGTGAGGGGTATGGAGGAGGTGGAACCACCTAGTTTAAACCAAATTAATGGCAAAGAGAGGGGGGTTGCAATACTCTGCACCACATTTACAATTTTGATCGATAGTGGAGTTGTAAAGAATATCCCTTGGCACCAAGTACCCTCCCCAAATCTCATTATATTGAGATTGGATACTAGGACCAATATCGGTTGGATTGGTTGGCAGTTGAAGGAATGAGGGGTAGTCCTGTGAATTCACAAAGAAGGGAAAATTTAAGATGGAGCCCGTATAGTACATCGGTCATAGAAGAAAGAAAAGTATAGGTTGAAGGAATGAGCTTGGGGAGCAAGTTTAGCAAATCTGGAAGCAAAGACATGGGCATCAATATCTAAGTTAATTAAAGGCCCGACTAAGGAAAATAAGCCATTAACCTACACTGAAGTAGCCATAGAGGACTACTAGCAGTTTTGGTGAAATCAGATATGACGTAGTCATGAACCCCACATACCAAATGAGTCCAAAATAAGGGGGCCATGGCAGTGGGCTGCCCTATTGATAGGGCGATTTCCAGGTTAGTGTATTCCTTGGTTATGGCTAGGGAGGCTGAACAAAAAACAAACTTGTTTTTCCAATAGATGAGGAAGCTATGAATTCAAAGTCAATCACCTCATTACCCTCTTCACCTATGCAATACTACAAGAAGACCGATAGGTGATTAGAGCTAAATATTGCATATTCATAGCACATTTTTTTATGGTTATTTATGCGCACTTTAATCCCCAATTCCTTAGTTTTACACATATTTCATTATTAATATGAATTTGTTAAGAAGTCATTGAAATGTGTGTATTTATGTGTTTTTATAGGTTATATTTTGCTTGGACAAAAATGGAGTTGAAATATTGCAAGAAAACTAAGAAATTAGTAGGCGAATAATAGCAGTAGCTGGAAAAAGGGTGTTTTTGACATTAAAGACTTGAAATTTTGAATTTGGTCCAGAGATAGAAGTTGTAGTTCAACGAGTTACGGATGTGTGGCCACAAATCATGCTTCAATCCGAGGTCCGAGCAGAGAGATATGTCAATTCTCCCATCGGTGCATGAAGCTGTCAAAAGTAGCTAAAAGCCCAGCGCGAAAATAAAAAGCCCAGCTCATCTACTACTTATATATACATGTTTATGAACGAAAATCAGCAACTTTTCATTATATTTTAGGTTAGTTTAATTTAGGAGTAGGAGCAGGGTAGTTAGATTAGTTGTCCATCTCCTCTCTCTCTCTCAACTCCATAAATAGGGTTTATAATTGTACTCAAAGACGGCAACTTTCATTCGCGATTTCAATTCCAAGCTTCGATTAAATTCAGGTTTTATCATTCTTTCTCATTATTTCCATGTTTAGTAGTTTAATAATTGTGTTTGCTATGTCTTATTGCTTCTATTTTAGTACTACCATGCTAGAGTAGGTTTTTAGTTGGGAATTGTGATGAAACCATAGATTTATCCAATTGTTATGGTATGATATTCTTTTACACATATTTTTATGTTCCACGTTACTATTTGACTTTTGACTTATTTTTATACATGCTTCCCATTTATGTTTGATATGTCTAAAGAAATCTTTCATAAATTATGCATAGCTCAGTTTATGGTTTCGATGTTTTTAAGCACTGGCACATCTCTTATCTGACAAATACTTGTTGTGATTGGACACTTAATATCATCGCATTCATGACTAGAACTACTTAGATTTAGTTCTTTCGCATGAAATCTGTGGATATTCTAATTGGGTATGATAATTGGTAGAACTTAGGCAGATTCTCATAGTCCCAACACTTTAGTAATTTAATTAGTTATTTTCATTCAATTATTTTTAGATTAATTTAGTTAAATTATTAGTTGATTAATCTGTTTTAGTTAATAAATAAATTTTCCACCTTAATCATCTTTTTCTTTCTTTAGAAAGTAATTTAATAAATTCTGCGATCTATCCTTCCCTGTGGGATCGACCTGGACTTCCAGTACTATATTACTTGCACGATCACCTACACTAGGGTGTTGCACACAAGTGCGCACAATATTTTATTCGTGTCAATAGGTAGCGATGTGTTTGGTTTTACCCTTGGCACTCTTATCAGCCAAAGGGTACCCAAAGGTTACTTTTGGAGTGTCAAAATCAGGGCCAATTTCTTCCCCGTGAGGATGGAACCCTAGGAGAAAACTCATATCTCTAATAGTCAGTCCCATGGGACCGACCTTGAAAAGAAAATAATTATAAGAATGAGCCTTGAACATTAGGGCTGAGTAGAGAAGAGAATGGTCCATGCGGATTTTGGATTGGGAGAGAAGAATAACATGATTGATGCCATTTGTAGCCCATACATGGGACATGGCAGAAGAAACCCTAGCTACCCATCCAACTCAATCGGGTGAAGGAGAGGGCTAGCTCTAGACAGAATTGGAAGAGTAGTCCTTGGCAAGATCAATTTCTTCCTTGTATTTCAGAGTTTCACTAAGAAGAGGGGGGATAGAATGTGTGAAATGATTGAGGAGGTTGTTTAAGAAAAGCTGGTCCTAACCCTACAAGATCCGTTGATTCTAGACAAGATAGGGGGACGAAAGATTCAACAGAACACTCTGCCCTATGAGCCCGTAAGCAATCTCTCACCTGTGTGTAGGGGCTCGGTGTCTTAGCCTCCTCAATAGGAGGTTCACTAAAAGATGTTGCAGGTTTTTCTTGGAAGCCTTGGATATGGTGGTAAAGAGGACGAAGCAGAAGTTTAGAGAGAGAAAGTCTGGCTTAAGAAAGAGAGAGAATAAGAAAGCATAAAGGATGGAGGCATGCATTCCTTCCTTTTTAACAATGGGAGGCAACGCTTCTATTTCCAAAACAAAATAGTGGGCTCATGGGACAAACCTTTCCTTGAGTGACCCGTGGTATTTTCAAATTTCAAAATATCACATCAAGTAAGCCCCGCCCATGTTTGGGGGCAAATGTTAACACCCGAAATCTGCTTGGCCCATTGGGCCATCAGGGTCAAATTAGGCCAAGGCTGGATGGGTTTAACCCTGAATCGAGAGGGTTTGGGCTAGGGCTAACAAGACTCAAGATTAGCCTATGTTTTGAAACTGAATCGATATCAGTAATGTCAAATGTAGAAAATGAAATTAGTCTATTGATCATCGGACCAATGTAGTGGTACCCAGTGTCAATCCAGATCTAATCGAGGAGGATGTGTCCGATCAATCGGTCTGGGAGGAGGATGATCCAAGATGAAGATAGCAAGGACCGCTTACTTGTTCGATCCAAGAGGATGTAAATCAGACAAGTCTGACTGATGGGTGACAGTTAAGTGTTAGGTGTAGGGACCAAATGTGGGCATTGAGGCTGAAATTTTCGGAAGCACATCTAGAATAGTTAAAGGTAGAGCTAAGACTATAAATACAAGAGTTAGGATCTTAGAAACTTTCTTGCACAACTCAAACCCGAACCAGCACTCCAAAAGCATTCATAACAGCATCTAGTAGTTTAGATTTCTTTTTTTTTTTGGGAATTCTTGTTGTTTAGATTTCACTTGTTATCTCTTAGGGTTTGTACCTTTCAATTTCTTAAACACTTGTAATTCTGCTACATTAATGGAAATGGTTTAATGCAATGTTTGAGGTATTTCTTATGTAATCTTAGCATTTATCAAACTTGTATGCTTCAATACTGTTTGAGGACTTTTAGTAAGTTTAATTCTTGCTTATTATACAGTCGCTTGATTCAAAGTTAATTTTATTCAAGAATTACTGGTTCACAATCATACACTGAATCCTAGTGGATTCTGGCATGCCCAAGCACATGAAATAAAACTAGCTTTGAACACCTCCACAAGCTAATACACATGAATTCCAATACAAAACCATCTAAAAAAATTTATTGTGGTTACCAAACGGAAAAAAAATTTAAATATACCTGAAGTATAAGTATATGGATATACTTATATGTGTACACAACTATATATATACACACACATATATATATATATATAGATGGCTCTGCAGCAACCACAATGATCTGGGATCGTTTGAAGTGCTGATTTGGGTTCCAATTTCTTCCCACAAATCCTCAATTTCATATATATATATATATACACACACAACCTGTATATATATGTATATGTGTATGTGTATTGTATACAGCTACAATCCATCTTCTTTGTTCCCTTGTCTTCCAGTTCCTAACCTTCGACTGTCACCACATAGAGAGAGGGAACGAGAGTGTTTCAGAGAGGTGGGAGGAGAGAGCATGAGAGGCGCTGTTTCTAAGTGAGAAAAATTGGGAAGTGTAAGAAAAGTATAAAACCCTAGCCCGACTTCGACCTGCGAGCTACCTGACTGTGCCCCGAAAGTTTACTGCCTAGCATTACATTTACCCAAGCCCAACCCGCATGAAGTAATTACAAACCTAAATGCTAAAAATCTCAGGCTTAGGTAGGTAGGCTGGCATGTTTGGGCTAGCTTTGCCAGGTCTACTTGATTATAATAATATTATTTGCAAGCACTAAAGTATAGGGGTACAATTGTATTTGAGACACTCAAAATCTCTTTTGCATTTATGTAACAAACACTTACATAATCTATTATGCCATACCATAATTATTTGGGTTAATTACACAAACCTCCCCTTGAGGTTTACCTTAATTACATAGACCTCCCTCACATTTTGAGAAATTACACGGACCTCCCTTGAAAGTAACAGTATTATAACGGGTATGAAGGTAGCTATAAAAGTATTAAATTATCCCTACATTATATTACACAAACCTCCCCTAAACTATGGTCTAATTACATGGACCTCCTTTGTATTGAAAAAAAAAATACACAGACTCCCTTATCACCCATTATGAAGAGCATCTTTCAATTTCTTCAAATACCTTACAGTTCCAAGATCTGCAATTTTTTCAAGCATATCTTCAAATTCTTCAATGTCATAGTTTAAATTTCTTGGGTTTGTTATTTATTTCTTCCACTTTTTAGTTTCTAATGTTTATATAATAAATATAACGGACAAAAATGGTCAAAAAGGCAATCTTCAATTTTTGTTTGTTGGAAAGAACTTTATGTGCTTTAGGAAAAATTGAAGACTGTGAAAAACCATGCTTGACACGACTAAAAAGTTGTGCGCCCTTGTGCAACACCCAAGTGTAGGTGATCGTGCAAGTAATATAGTACTGGAAGTCCAGGTTGATCCCACAGGGAAGGAATAGGAAGAATATCCACTAAGTTATAAACTAACGAAAAGGAAAAGAAAATAAGAATGTTGGGAGTGGATGTTCTAACGAATCCTAATTAATTAAATCAAACTAAATAATAAACTAAAGCTTATAGAAACATAATTAATGAAACAAATAATTTAAAAGTGTTGGAAATATGAGAATCCACATTGATCCTAACCATCTACCATGCATACTCATTAATGTTCTATGGAGTTCATTCCTTTTCAGCATTCCGTATTTTTCTAAAGATATGGAATCAATAGCCCTTTCATGACCGGGACTACATCATCACAGTTGATTTAAAATACTTGGAAGATGGTTTAAAACAATGGTTATTACTTGCACTCTAAACGGTGTAGCATTCAAAGTGGTTTTCAAAAGTCATTGAAGAAAATAGCCTTAAGCTTTAAGTTCTAAAAACTGTTGTGACAAACTGAGCTTATAGGGACAATTTGATAACAGATTTTTAAAACAGAAATTCATGGAATACTTAAAAGAATCATCTCAGAAATTAACATGTTCGATCGATCGAAACGCTCTCGATCGATCGGACAGCGTCATCCTTCAATTGATTGAAATGTCTTCGATCGCTTGACTATGGCTCGGGTTCGATCGAACGAAATATCTTCGATCGATCGAGCCCAGGTTTTCTATATCATACATGGAAGAGGCTAAAAATCAATATTTCATCACATATTTCCAACGTCTATGTTAGGAAACTGCGTTCCCAGAATCCGTTGACAGTGTGTATAAGTTGGTATTGCAAAAATTTCATGAAATCTATAATAACCCTACAAGGGCGGAACTAGGGTTACCTTGAACTGCAAAAACGGATTGCTGTAGTAGACGAATCGAGAACACGGGCTCGATTACAGCTCACGATCTTCTACCGTATTCCTCCGCTGCCAGAATATCGAACTGAGTGTGGGCTCTTTCGAAATCCTTTCTGTTTTCTGCTCTCCCTCTTTTTCACTCTCTTTTCTATTCCGAGTTATAATTCTCTATATAGAAAAATGCTAGCTGATGAGAGAGCCAAAGCAGCATATATATAGGCTACGATAGGGACCATAAGAAGTCAATAAGGAATAGGCTTTCTTATGGAATTAGGAAACCCTAATTCAAACTGAATCAGATTCCTATTATAAATTATAATTCATACCACTAAAGAATTATAATTGCACTCCTACCCTTATCTCAAAAAAATATTTCGAGCTCCATGTTATTAAATGCTTATTATCTCCCCATGTTAAGATTACAGATATCCATTAATTAAATATAATTACTGACAATCACATTTAATTAATTTCTTAAAATTCCTTGAGATCCTCTGCTTAACTTATCTGATATGTCGGATACAAAATTTACCTGCAGGGTTTGACATAATCAAAACTTATAAGCTTTCTCAAGGGGATATCATCAATCCCAAAATTGAGACATGGATTCCATCATTAATTAATATCCACCACACAATTAATATTGCCACCCAATCTAATGAGATATTGACCCATTTAAGGATCTCACCCTTTTGGGGATCAAAGTGTAAATATCAAATGTACGTGTCTACAAATTAACTTAGGATTTAGAGCATAAGCACTCATAACAGCCATGAGGTATTAATTATCTTATAAGTCAGTATAAAGATAATTACCCCAAGTCAGTCCCGTTTAATACACAAAGTGTACCAGCATAGTGAGTTAAAACTATACCATTTTTCGTAGTCAAGACAAACCTACTACAACACCATGCTGCAGTCCTACCGATGGTGTGTCCAATCCCATCTAAGACTGTAAACCAAAATCTTACATTCTATAATATCTGATGGCCTGATCTTCCGTATGTAAGCCGAACTCTACACACCAAACCACCTACTATATAGAATGAGAGACACACATACATAATATTAAATAAATAATATAATACAAACATTGCCCACACAGATTCTCATAAAAAAATGGATTAACTGATTTTATTAAATGAATAATAAATCAACTACATAAAGCATGGCTTTTAGTATATATCCCTAACAGTCTAACCTACGGAAACATAATAAAACTAGTGCAGAAACAGTAAAACCAAACAATCATAACAACTATAACAATAAACAATCAAATACGATAAAGGAAAAGAAAAACCTAGAATTAATCTGAAATAAACTTGTAATAATCTTCAATAAATCAATAGAAAAGATGAAGAATATCATGAATCTAACCAAATCTACTCCTAATCTAACCCTAAAACTACCCTAAACTATTGTTTTTTGCGTTCTGATGCGTCCTCACTTCGTCTGATGTCACATTAACTTATTTATAGGGTTCCTGTAGAGTTTACGCAAATTTTGGAAGAAAAAAAAGTTCGATCGATTGAGCTTAGTTCAATCGATCGATTTCAAGCCCTTGAACTCTTTGATTTTGACAGCTTTGCACATCGATGGGAGAATGGCCATAACTTTTCACTCGGACCTCAGATTGACCTCCCGTTTGTGGCCATATGACCGTAACTCAAAGATCTACAATTTTTATTTCTCGGAAAATCTTTCAAATCTGAAGTCTTCATTGTCAAAATTGGCATTTTCTCAGCTGCTTCTGTTGTTCTCTTGACCAAAATCAATTTCTTTAGCTCTACTTCATTGATTTGCATTCTAATACCTATAAAACACTGCAAAAAGATACGTTTTAGCATTAACACAATATAAAGAACATTTTTATTAGAATGCACCTAAATGTAGGGACTTTGGGAATAAAAGTATGCGTAAAAGACCATATAATACGCTATGAATATGCACTTTTCACCTCGAATCACACCCATAAACTAGCTCATTGCTAGTCCCTGGCAATGAAGCGAACTACAACAATGTTTATTTAAACTCTAGGAATTGAAAATAAAAGAAAGTAAAAATCCTAAATCACTTTCGCAGGAATCGCGATTGCATTTAGTGTATGCAACAAGCCTTTAAACCCCTAGGTTCCCCCTAGTGGACGAGTGTTGTCTCGTGAGGGTTTACAGTGAATTTACCCACAAAATTCATGTTTATGGTAATGGTTCTCATTTAAATGTTTTCAATAAATTTTTTTTCCTCTCAGTTAGCAATATAGTTAAGCTCAACAATCTCATGAAACTCTCTAGCAAGCCATAGCAATGCAACACACACATTATAGTTAATCTACTATCAAAGTCATTAGAATGTTCCATACCTATTAATCTTCAAGTGTGTGTGTGTGAATGGACAACCAAAATACAAAACTTTAATTTCAAAGCTTGCATAACCTAAGATACTATCAAGACGTGCATTTTGACTCAACTCTCACCGGGATTACACTCTCAAGATGAAATCACTCTGAATTAGGTATAGTAATTATCACTCATGATATGGAAGCTGTAAAGAGTAAATGTAAATGGAATCTAAGGCTTCTCATATCTAAATTGAAAAACGGACATTTAGTGCATAAAGTCTCATGAAAGGATACTTTTCACTAGAAGAGCGAGACACCGTGGAGAACTCTCTCTTTACCTTAACTTCTAATCCAATCAACTTAATATCATCAGGACTTTGAAAAAGAGGTGTTAGGTGAAAGAATAAAGAGTTTCATGATTTTCAATTAGGTTAAAGGATGTGATTGGAATACCTACTACATTGTACGCTTTTCAAACTTCCCCACATCTCCAATCTCTCTCTTCTTCTCTCTTTTTTTTTTTTTTAAATTTTTTTTTCTTTCCTACACTCTTCTTTTTATTATTTTATTTTTTCTTTTTCTTTTGTAACAACCATTGGCATTTTTTTCTTTTTCTTTTCATGTTTTTCTTTCTTTTTTTCGTCATTTTTTTTTCTTTGCCAACTTTCCCTTATTCACACTAACCAACTTCTTGTCAATGCAACACATCCCAATCACTCCTAGATAAAGAAAAGAAACTCAAACTCGTAATATGGAGTTAGGTATGAACTTTAGGATTGTGAAGACAAGACGATTATGATAAGGCTCAAGAGGTGAAGTACAGGAATATCACGGAGGTAGGCCAAGGTTTTATTATATATGTATGTTCAAAAGATGGCCTAAATCATCTTCTAAGTTCATGGGATTATTCATTTCAGTAAATCAAGAGCTCTAAAGTTTGGTAAATCCTGAACGTTCTCTTCTAGTGATCAGTCAAAATGAAGAAAATTGAGACTTACAACAAATTAATACACTTTTCAAAAAGTAAGAGTAATTTTATAAAACCCTCAAGAATAAAGAAAGGCACAAAAGCTCACTTGGGTTATTAGTCTCCACTACAGTCTCTCAAGACACCTAAGCTATGCTCACTAATCCATTTTAGCTATGTACAAGGTTGTCACAACGTGCTCAAAGTTGTTTGAAGATTAACAGGCATAAAATATACTATAACTAAGATAGTAAACAAACTATCATAGTATTTCACATACTAATAACATACAGAAAATAACACTAATGCATAATAACTTACTACATTTACTAAGAGAGAAATATAAGAACCATTTTATTGTCTTAAATACAAATTAAAAATTAAAATTTTTGACAATTTTAATTTACTGAGTTACATGTTGACAATTTTAATTTACTGAGTTACATGTTGCTAAGCAGGTATATGACACTAAAGCATAAAAAAGAAAGAAATGAGGCATGCAATAACTCACTCCCCCCAACTAAAACTAAACATTGTCCTCAATGTTCTAAACTAAGCACATGGATATGTAAAGTAAAGCGAGAGAAGGAATGATATTACCTCATGGCGCCAAAAACTTGACACGACTAAAAAGTTGTGCGCTCTTGTGTAACACCCAAGTGTAGGTGATCGTGCAAGTAATATAGTACTGGAAGTCCAGGTCGATCCCACAGGAAAGGAATAGGAAGAATATCCACTAAGTTATAACCTAACGAAAAGGAAAAGAAAATAAGAATGTTGGGAGTGGATGTTCTAACGAATCCTAATTAATTAAATCAAACTAAATAATAAAGTAAAGCTTATAAAAACATAACTAATGAAATAAATTATTTAAAGGTGTTGGAAATACGAGAATCCACATTGATCCTAACCATCTATCATGCATACTCATTAATGTTCTATGGAGTTCATTCCTTTTTAGCATTCTGTATTTTTCTAAAGATATGGAATCAATAGCCCTCTCATGACCGGGACTACATCATCACAGTTGTTTTAAAATATTTGGAAGATGGTTTAAAACAATGGTTATTACTTGCACTCTAAATGGTGTTAGCATTCAAAGTGGTTTTCAAAAGTCATTAAAGAAAATAGCCTTAAGCTTTAAGTTCTAAAAACTGTTGTGACAAACTGAGCTTATAGAGACAATTTGATGACAGATTTCTAAAAGAGAAAGTCATGGAATACTTAAAACAATCATCTCAGGAATTAACATGTTCGATCGATCGAAGCGCTCTCGATCGATCAGACAGCGTCATCCTTCAATCGATCGAAATGTCTTCGATCGCTTGACTATGGCTCGGGTTCGATCGATCGAAATATCTTCGATCAATCGAGCCCAGGTTTTCTATATCATACATGGAAGAGGCTAAAATCAATATTTCATCACATATTTCCAACGTCTAAACTGCAGAAACATAATAAAATTAGTGCAGAAACAGTAAACAATCAAATACGATAAAGGAAAAGAAAAACTTGGAAATAATCTGAAATAAACTTGTAATAATCTTGAACTAAACTTTAATCTTTAATAATCTTCAATAAATCAATAGAAAAGATGAAGAATATCATGAATCTAACCTAATCTAACCCTAAAACTACCCTAAACTGCTATTTTTTTGCGTTCTAGTGCGTCCCTACTTCGTCTGATGTCAAAACGACTTATTTATAAGGTTTCTACAGAGTTTACGCAAATTTTAGAAGAAAATAAAGTTCGATCGATCAAGCTTATTTTGATCGATTGAAGGTTCGATCGATTGAACTCTCCTCAAGCCCTTGAACTCTCTGATTTTGACAGCTCTGCGCACTGATGGGAGAATGGCCATAACTTTTCACTCAAACTTCGGATTGACCTCCCGTTTGTGGCCACGCGACCGTAACTTAAAGATCTACATTTTTTATTTCTCAGAAAATCTTCCAAATCTGAAGTCTTCATTGTCAATATTGGCATTTTCTCAGCTGCTTCTGTTGTTTTCTTGACCAGAATCACTTTCTTTAGCTCTACTTCATTGATTTGCATTCTAATACCTATAAAACACTGCAAAAACATACGTTTTAGCATTAACACAATAAAAAGAACATTTTTATTAGAATGCACCTAAATGTAGGGACTTTGGGAATAAAAGTATGCATAAAAGACTATATAATACGCTATGAATATGCACTTTTCACCTCGAATCAATGCTCTAATATAGTCATTTTGAAAAATAAGCAAGATGATTCTATATTTTGGAAAAAATTAATTTTTGTTGAGATCACGGCAGAGGAAGAAGAAGAGAGAAAAAAAATAACAAAAAGCATTTTTAATAATGAGGGAGGTCTGTGTAATTAGGCAATATCTCAAGGGAGGTTTGTGTAATTATCCCTATATTTTATTATGATAAGGAAGGTAATTTGGGCATTAGGTAACTAAAAATTGCTTACATCAGTGATTTTGGTCAAGGGGTAGATGGTCCACTAACGGAGGGGAGGTGAGTGGACTAAACCTAAACCTTAAGGGAGGTCCATGTAATATTTCAAAATGCGAGGAAGGTCCGTGTAATTAAGGCAAACCTCATGGGAGATTTGTGTAAGTAACCCTAATTATTTTTACAACACATTACCCAAACACAACAACTATCAAACTCTATTCTAGCCATTACAATCCCAAAGTTATCGCAATCGCAAAGTACAAGCTACCCCAAACAGGCCCTAAATGCACTCCATAGTACCACTCGCAAACATGTGCTATCATCATTATTAGGCACTCCATGAAATTCATTTAGCAATCCATGGAGTGCGAATAGCAATTCCCAGATCAATAAAGCTAGGGTAAATTACACTATATTATGTTCTAATTACAAAGACTTTTTTTTAGTTTTAAAAATTATGCATTGATCTCCTTGTTAGAGATGAAATTCTAATGGTGTTAAAATTCATGCAAAAGTACAAATTCATTAGGGTAAATTACACTATAATAACTTGAGGTATGTTCTAATTACAAAGACTTTCTTTGTAGTTTTAAAAATTACATTGATCTCCTTGTTAGAGATGAAATTCTTATAATGGTGTTTAGGTCTCATGCATAAGTACAAATTCACCCTTGAAATAAAATACATTTATTTTTGTAGTAAAAATCCAAACGTTTGGATTTTTCCTTTTTTGACTTTAATAAGGGACAAATAGTCATTTCAACAAAGTTTAAACATATCTTAAAAATAATAAAAAAATCAACCCATAAACTAACAAGCACGATAAATTGACTATTGACTAAAGAAAAGTACGGGTGGGCATTCGGGTTCGGATAAAAGAAAATCAAGTTTTCGATCGATCGAGCTTGCTTTGATTGATTGAAAGTTCGATCAATCGAAGTAAAAGTCGATTTGGAAATCTATATATAGGGCAACTACATACAGAATAAATAAAATTATCTTTTTATTCACACAAAGCTACAGAAACTATTTTAGGGTTTCCCAACCTTATATATCCTCTCTATTTGGGTTCCTACCAACCCTAGCCACTCTGGGAGCATTCATAGGAGACATAAGAGTGAAGATCATCTAGAAGAGGCTGTTGGAAGTTGAAGAATTCACAATTGGGTTCAAGACCACGAAGTATAATTCTTGTCCCTCTCTTGTACGCTTCTATAGAATTGATAAGTAGTAGATCTGGGCATACCAATAAAGTTTTTGAAACTATTTTTTCGCGGCGCATAAGATTTAATTTTCGTAATATATATCCTTCAATTGGTATTAGAGCCACACTTATTTGGATCTATAGATGCATTTGGAACTCTAGTTTTGATTTGCATATTATTTTTAGGACTGTTTTGAAACTGCATCGTCACAGATCTGTTTTTGCAGTGTTTCACAGCAAAAAATGAATCTGTGATTGCATTGGATGCATGGTAGTTTCGATCGATTGAAAGTGTTTTGATCGATCGAAACCGTCTGTGTTCGATCGATTGGAAGTTTTTCAATTGATCAAAATAGTGATGGGTTTAAGCGATCGAGCTAGTTTTTTGTTCGATCGATCGATCGAAACTGTTTCTCTATCCAGGTGTTTTTATAACATTCTAAAATTTTTTAAATCAATCTATGAAAACTTTTTCAATCGAGTTCAATCAATTGAACGTTTGATCGATCGATTGAAGTTTCCTTGATCGATCAAAGGTGACAGAGAACCAGAGATGCTGTTTTAATGTCTAATTAATTCTATCAAGAGTTCATGGAATATGCAAGTCAATTAGGGGTTCCAATAGTTATATATACTTGTTATATATATGTGTGGCTGTGTGTATATCTAACCCTTTTGCAGCAAGTTAGACCATTGTCTCCATTTTTAAATTTTGAATTTAATATTTGAGATTGGTGATTGTTTTTAATTTTGGTTTGTTTTTAAAGGCATGTGTAAAGGGCGTTGCGACTTCATCCCTATGAAAAGGAAATTCACACCTGTTCACTAGCCTTATTTTATTTATTGCTACTTTTTATTTCTAGATAAATTGTAAGATTTGAAAGAAGCATAGAACCAATGTAATAGAATAAGAAATATTCATGAAGATGAAGCAAGAAGCCGTTGTCCATGAAGATAGAGCCGGAGGCGACAAAACCAAGAAAATGGATCTATAGAGATAGAGCCATTGAAGATAGAGGTATTATTGAATGCTTTTATTTCATTTTAGTTTTTCATTTTTTTTATGCTCGTTGATTGGCATTTTTAATATTTTACAATATGCATGGAAAAACGAGTTTTCCAAAATAAAAATCAAAAACCATTTTTAACTCATTAGTAGACATTGGATGTCTATGGGCAATGAGTGAAAACAATTTTCTTTCTAAAAGTAAAATCCTTAACTATTAAATCTAGTGGGAGAGGGTCTTATTTATAACACCCACGATCTTCCATTAATGGTTCACTATAAGATGAGTGGAGTATTTTGTGTCACCCAGCCATGGGTGATCATTCCATACGGAGGATACAATACTCATTGGTTACTAGATGTGAACTTCCTACTGATAGGATCAATCAGACATGTTAGAGGGTGACCACCACACGGAGGCACTACTTGAAGCAGTTGTGATGGATCCTAGTTAATGGTACACACTAGCTGAGGTATGGATAAGGGATCCCACACGGGGCATTATTCAGAAACTTAGAGATCAAATAGGTTTGGGAGTCATGACCTATTTTGCAAGAGTTGCATAGCGGACAAGTCACGATTAATTGAAAAATTGAACAATGACCACCACACGGAGGCTTTGTTCTTTTGTTTTGATATTCCGGTGACTTTGTCATTTAATAAAAATTTTAAGGATTCTTTTATTTCATGCTGTCTAATTTTGATATCCATATTTATTTTATCTGTTATTCTTTTCAGAATTTATCATGTTTGGATCTACACTTAGTCCACTTGCCACCAAACTCACATAAAGTAAGCTACCTAGAAACAACTATACTAAATGGAAATGTAATTTGGGCATCGTTTTAACTACGGAGGATCACAACTTGTGGTAAATGCTTTGATAGCTTCCAAACGCGAGTTTAACAAGTGGATGAAATTGATTGAGATGGCTCATTACTACATACTGGTCTCTATGGCTGGTGTGTTGCAACACTAGTACCAATCGAATGATTTCACTAGTGCCATCATGTCCTCCCTCAAAGGAGTGTTTAGGGAGCATGGCAAACCTACTAGGCAAATCGCCATACAAAAGATCATGAATGCTAAAATGTTGGAAGGAACTCCAGTCAGAGAGCACATTTTAAAAATGATTGGTTATTTAAATGAACTGGAGACTCTGGTTACCAACATTGACGCACATACCCAAGTTGATATGATCCTCAACTCGCTACCTCAATCATTCGCTCAATTCAAACTTAATTATAATATGAATCAAATGAATTTTTCTATGTGCAAACTAATGAGCTCTCTTCAGTCAGCGGAAGGGGTGATCAAGCCTGGGGACAACATTTTGAACGGTGAGAAAGGATGTCACGCCCCGACGTAGCATAAATAAGGAAAGCGTTTAATTTCCTTTATGGACCCGTAGGTCGCGACAGTTTGAAGGATCGATTCCGTCCCAAACGTCGAACAACAATAAACAATAATCAGAGCAGAGCAATCAAGGCTTATAAAAATTTTCTAACTTATTACATATTACAGCACGGGGTCAACTAAGGCACAGACCGCCTTGAAACAAAACAATAACTTAGTGTCTATTACAGTCATCCTTATAAAACAAAACAGTCTAAAACTTAAAACATATAACTTAAAGCAGATAATCAATAAACAGTTTTCTCATTCCAAAGGCAGCCATTCTCAGTTAGCATAGTCATAAGGTCCTTCCTGATCATAACCTGAAAAGCCTGAACACGAATGTCCAGGACGCATCAACGTCGTCAGCTTCAAGAAGCTGGTGAGTATTAAAAACATAACTTTAAATGTAAAACATACTCATTTACCATTTTCCAATTCCCATTTAAATTCACAAATTTATATTTAAGATAAAGAGCTTGTTTAGAAAACAACCACAACATTATTCCAAAGATAAGTTCACACATATGTGACCGTGTATGAGAACGATGCACCATCTCATCTGACCGACTCTTTTCTCTCGACAAAACCCAACAACCCACTATCTTACTCCTGGTATCTTTGAAATACTAAGATAGCCACACTTTAGCAACGGGGCGCCAGGGAGTGTCCAGTTTGCCTCACACTTTGGTCCGGGGTACCAGGGAGTGTCCAATGCCTCACACTTTAAATACCCTAACCGCCATGCAAATACCGGGGCAACCCCTCACGCAGTATCCAGACTCGAGTATCAGGGAGTGTCCGTAGGCCACACTTTAGCACTACCATGGGTGCCAGGGAATGTCCAAGTTCGGCTTCACACACTTTAACGCTTCCATGGGCGTCAGGGAGTGTCCATATTTGCCACCGTCGCATTTCAAAGATACCCTCCCCGCAATCTCAACCACAACCACAACCACAACCACAATCTCAACCACAACCACAACCACAACCACAACCACAACCACAAACTCAAAATCATACTCTTTCCACACTACCATTACTCTTTTCCACACTGACTAACACCCACATGCATGTACAACTGACTCCATATGAATTACATGGACTTAAACATAAAGTAAATCGCTGAATTAAAGGAATAACGCACGTACAGGGATTGATAACTTGTAATTCATTACCTTAATCAATTCAAACATAACTAATAGCATTCTGTATTAATAAAAAAAATTTCCAAACAGAACTTTAACAGTACTAAAAAAATTGAACCAAACAGTCCCTAAATACAAAACAGACAAAAACCAGAATCTGCCAGAGGTCGCGCGCGCGGGCCGCTATCGTGAAGTGTCGCTCGCGCGGGCCGCTCGCTCGATATGCCCAATTTTCATTATATATATAAACTTTTCTGTCTGCCTGAACAAGCCCAGGTTGCGCGCGCGGGCTGCTCGCGCGAAGGGTTCCTCGCACGACTCTCGCTCGCGCGATCTGCCTAAATTCCATTTATATATATAAACTCTTATGTCTGCCTGGGGAGACGAAAATCGCGCGACGGGTCGCTGGCGCGGTCCGCTCGCGCGATCTTCACGCGCGCGATCGTGGCGCGAGATGAAGCTGAGGCTTCTTCTTCCTCGCAGAAACTGCTCTGTTTCAGCTTAATGGGGTCTATTTGACCCATTTTCAAAACTGAAATTAACTAAGCCTTATAATATATGTTTCTCTTCAGTTTTTCGTAAGGAATTCAAATCCATAATCAATTTAACACCATTTGATCCATAGCTCTCCAATTTTATGAAAAACTAAAACATGTCAAAACTAATTTTCTTACATATTTTTTCATGTGATCAAATTAGACTCTAATACTGTAAACATGGCTTGTAGGATGTATAATCTTTCATATTTCATTCTAAAAACGGATTTTGGTTGAGTTTAAAAAATTGTGATTTTGAAGCTCAAGCTTCCATGGATGAATTTAGCAATGGAGGATCATTAATACATACACCAACTCAGTAACTAAGCATGAAATTACATTCTAGAGTGAGTTTAGAATACTCACTGTGGTATAGATTTGAAGTGTGTGTTGAGAAAGATAAAGAATTTAACAATCCCAAGTGAAGCTCCTAGCTATGGTGGTTGAGCTCTTCTCTCTCTAAAATTTTGAAGAACTCACTGTGTATCTCTCTCAACTCTCTCTGCAATACTAAATTGAAATTGTGCAGATTGTGTGTATGTAGTGAACATATAAAGAGAGAGCCAATTGAGGAACTTGGAGTCCAAGTCCTCCCTCCTACACTCCACAAATTGAAATGATTTCCTAATTAACTATATACACCATATACACAGCTATACATACGAATTGATATATACACAGATGAGTATTAACTCATCTGCTATCCAAGAGCCAAGTATAGGCTAGTAGGGGTCATAAGCTAGAAGTGTTTGGGAATATTAGCTTTTGGCACAACAAACACACATGCCCAAATGTAAAATCCAAACAAGGCCTTATCCAAGATGAGTTTCCATAATTGGAAATAAAGCAATTGTCCAATCAGTCACTTCCAAAATCTGTGGAAGTTCAACACAGCGTGGACAATTTTGAACATAAACTGGTATTTTTGGGGTACGGTGTCCACCACAAAAATACAGAAAATTCATTTTACTGTAGGAAGTGATTTTCTGGTTTCATAAAAATACAGCTTGAATTCAAAGAGAACATTTCCACCGTTTTGAAATGCAGATTTTGAAATCCACACAGGTATTATTAACTTTTGTAAAATTGCAGTTTGGCCCCAATAAAATTCTTAGCTTGCAATAATTCAAGGAATAAAATTTAGAACATGAGAAATGTAATTAAATGAAGCAGTCAATACCAAATGAAATTAAATATGACAATGCAATTACAAATTAAATATGAAAATGTAATTTAGAATTAAATAGAAATGCAGGTTGTTACACCCTTCCTCCCTTAAACAAGATTTCATCCCCGAAATCAAGACTGACTAGTCCTGGAACAACTCTGGGTACTTCTTCCTCATATCAGCTTCAACTTCCCACGAGGCTTCATTCTCGTCATGGTGATTCCACTAAACTTTCACCAACGGAATGTCTCTGTTCTTCAACTTCTTGATACTCTGATTCAGAATCTTCACGGGCCTCTCCTTGTAAGAAACGTTATGACTCGTCTCAATGTCGTCATAACTAACCACATGTGAGGGGTCTCGTATGTACTTTCTCAGCATATTCACATGGAATACATTGTGAACCCCAGACATCTTCGGTGGTAGTGCCAGTCGATAGGCCACTTTCCCAACACGTTCCAAAATCTCAAACGGTCCAATGAAACGCGGAGCCAACTTCCCTCTCTTGAGGCCAAAACGTACCACTCCTCGGGTCAGGGAAACTTTAAGAAGTACGTGATCTCCAACACTAAATTCTAAATCTTTCCGGCGTCGATTCGCATAACTCTTATACCGGCTTTGAGCGGTTCTCATTCTTTCTTTGACCAAAGAAATTTTCTCGTTGGTTTCTCTAACCAATTCTGGTCCCAACAACTCTGTATCCCCAACTTTTGCCCAACACAATGGAGAACATGGTTGTCCGTACAATGCTTCGAACGGAGCCATTCCGATACTCGTGTGATAACTGTTGTTATAGGCAAACTCCACCAACGACATGTGTGTTTCCCAAGATTCTTCAAAATCGATCACACAAGCCCTAAGCATATCTTCCATGATCTGATTAACACGCTCAGTTTGTCCATCTGTCTGAGGGTGAAAAACAGTGCTCATCTTGAGCGAGGTTCCCATAGCTTCTTGCAGACTTTCCCAAAATCCAGAAGTAAAACATGCGTCACGGTCTGACACAATTGACACCGGTGCACCGTGAAGTCGCACAACTTGTTGTATGTACATTCGGCTCATCTTCTCTATCGGGTATGTCATACTATAAGCAATGAAGTGTGCCGATTTCGCCAATCGATCCACTATTACCCAAATAGCGTCATGATTCTGTTGTGATCGGGGCAATCCTACTACAAAATCCATGGTTATGTGCTCCCTCTTCCAACCAGGAACAGGTAATGGTTGCAACAGTCCTGACGGTCTCTGATGCTCGGCTTTGACTTGCTGACATGTCAAACACTTAGATACAAATTCGGCCACGTCCTTCTTCATACCCACCAAAAATTTCTCTTCAAATCTATGTACATCTTCGTTCCTCCTGGGTGAACTGTGTATCTTGACTTATGTGCTTCTTCCAGAATATCCTTCCTTAGCTCACCATAATCTGGCACACATAATCTCTTTCTGTACCGATATCCTCCATCGACTCCCACCTTCCATTCCGTCGGGTCTTTCTCTGACATCTTAACAAACCATGTCTGAAACTTCTCATCTTCTTTCTGAGCTCCAATAATGCGGTCGATAAGAATAGGCTGTAGGATAAGACATCCAAAAAGTTGTCCTCCTTCTTCAGCACTCTGTACATCGAACTCCGCCAACGTCTCCAATGCTCGCCATTCTCTAACCATTAAGGAGGCGATCGTCTCACGAGTCTGTCAACTCAAGGCATCAGCAACCACATTAGCTTTACCAGGGTGGTACTCTAACGTGAAGTCGTAATCTTTGATTAGCTCCATCCATCTACGCTGCCTCATGTTTAACTCTTTCTGTGTGAACAAATATTTTAGGCTCTTGTGATCGGAGAATAAATCAAACTTCTCACCATATAGATAATGTTACCAAATCTTGAGTGCGAACACTACTGCCGCCAACTCCAAATCATGAATGGGATAGTTCAACTCATTCGGCTTCAGCTGTCTAGATCCATAGGCGATAACTCTGCCGTCTTGCATAAGTACACACCCTAACCCTTGATATGATGAGTCACTAAAGATAGTGAACTTCTCATCAGGCTTGGGTATTGCTAGTACCGGTGCAGTAGTGAGTCTCTCTTTCAACTCTAGAAAGGCGCGCTCATGCTTCTCTGACCACTCGAACTTCAAATTCTTCTTCGTCAACCCAGTTAACGGTGCAACTATTTTAGAAAATCCCTCAACAAATCTTCTGTAATAGCCTGCGAGTCCAAGAAAACTTCTAACCTCCGTAGGGTTGCTCGGCCTAACCCAGTTTGACACAGCATCGGTCTTGGACGAATCCACTGAAATTCTTTGAGATGACACCTTGTGTCCCAAAAATTTCACTTCTTGCAACCAGAACTCACACTTACTGAACTTGGCATACAAGTGGTGATCCTTGAGCGTCTGCATCGCAATCCGTAGGTGTTGCTCGTGTTCTTCTCCTGACTTAGAATAGATCAAAATATTATCAATAAAGACGATGACAAACTGATCTAAATAAGGCTTGAACACTCTGTTCATCAGATCCATAAACACTGCCGGGGCGTTCGTCATTCCAAACGGCATCACCAAAAATTCATAATGACCATATCGGGTTCTGAACGCAGTCTTAGGTATGTCTTCCTTTCGTTCCCTCAACTGATGATATCCCGACCTCAGGTCTATCTTAAAAAATGTCGTAGCTCCTTGTAATTGATCAAACAAATCGTCAATCCGAGGTAAAGGATACTTGTTCTTGATAGTCACTCGGTTCAGTTCTCTGTAGTCGATACATAACCGTAGCGTTCCGTCCTTCTTCTTCACGAATAACACTGGTGCTCCCCAAGGTGATGTACTTGGACGTACAAAACCTAGGTTCTCAAGCTCTTGAACTTGTTCCTTCAATTCTAATAGTTCTGTGGGGGCCATTCTGTAGGGAACCTTGGTGATTGGTACGGTACCCGGTATAAGCTCAATACAGAACTCTATACTTCTCTCGGGCGGCAAACCAGAAACGTCTTAAAATATTTCTTCAAAGTCCTTGACTACAGGTATAGACAATGCTGTCGCTTCTGTACTGACGACTTTGATATTCGCCAAACATCTTGTGAGGAACATATCTCCCGAAGGGTTACATTGAAAATCAAAGGGTTGATTCTCATTGTCGGGGAATGTAATTCTCTTCCTCGCACAATCCAACTTCACTTGATTCTGTGAGAGCCAATCCATTCAGAGGATTATGTCAAACTCCTTCATTGATAGGACGATCAACCTTGCAGAGATTTCATGGTCTCCTAGCCGTAGAGGACAATCCTTGCACACGTGTCCAAATCTGACTGTAGCTCCTAATGGTGATGTAGCCTTCAAAGCTTTCTCTAAACGATGAGGTAAGATACCCAATCTCTGAATTGTATTAACAGATATGAATGATAGAGCAGCACCCGTATCAAATAACACTTTAACATGGGAGTTAAACAGAGTTAATGTACCTTCCACTGCTTGCTGATCAGGTTGAGCTTCTCCATAATCTCCTTCTTCGTACACAGTTCCATCATATCCAGCGGCATCAGGGATAACAGCATTCAAGCGAGTCTGACCCTGTTGACCATAAGTCACCTGCTTAGGAGCAGTGCAGAACCTACTGATGTGACATGGTTCACCACAGTTGAAGCAGACTATCCCTTGCTGAGCAGCATGCCTTGGTGCCTTGCAATCACGAGCCAGATGACCAGGGTTGCCACAGTTGAAGCATTTTCCACTATTACTTCCTTTTCCTACTCGGGGTTGAGTTGGATAAGTAATAGCCTGTGCCTTCTTGCTTCCGTCGAAATTTCTCTTCTGCCCTTGGGTACGATTCATTGGTGGTCTATTCCCAAAACTACCCCTTTGAGGCGGTCGGAATTCAAATTGCTTTCGGTTTACTCGAGCATCCTCTTCCAGGTCGGTAACCAAACCAACAAGTCCTTCAAACGATTTATCTAGGTGACTGAGAGTCAGGCGACGAATCTGCGGTGTCAGCCCTTGGTTATACTTACGGATCTTCTTCTCTTCAGTATCAACCAGGTGTGGAGCGAACCGAGACAGTCTTTCGAACTGTGTGGTGTACTCTTGCACCGACTTGGTTCCTTGTGTCAGATCCATGAATTCCTTCTCTCTTTTGTGCCTCTCCGTAGCCGGGAAATACTTTTCCAAAAATCTCCCCTTGAACACAGTCCACGTCATCCCCATTGCAGCTCCATTCCCAATAGTAGCTATGACCGAATTCCACCAATCTACGGCAGCATCGGTCAATTGAAACGTAGCCAACCTCCTTTTATCCATCTCGTTGCACTGGACAACCTCGAACATACGGTCCATCTGTCTTAACCATTGCTCGGCCTTCCAGGGTTCCGCGGTACCCGCAAACTGCTCGGGTCTTAGTGCACGGAATCTCTCCAGTAATTTGTCTCCAGTTTGACAGTCTCGTCGATTGTCATTCGTATTACCAATTCTTTCCAACCGTCTGATAAACGCTTCGAACATCCCCGTAGGATCGACAGCCTCGGGTGATCCCTCAATCAAGTTCCTGTTCCTCCTTAGTCCTCCAGCCATTCTATGCATGATAGTGATAGTAGAATAAGAAACGTGCATGTAACAGTACTATGAAGCCATTCAAATGACGACAATGTCCAAAAGAGTATATTATATATATAACTTCTTGTCAAGTTGATACAAAAAGCATGTATGGTCAGATCAGTGCCTACCCTACCTGTATGGGTTAGGACGCATGCAAGAGTTAATGTTACAAAAATGGGTCATCACTCTAATGCATGTAATTACAGTTGCAAAAAGAGATAGAGCTAATAGTCAAAACAGTCAATATGTAAAAGGCGACATCTAAACGGTCAGTCGTCGCCATAGGTAGCCATCAACAGGTCAAGCGAGTCGGCTTGATGAAGTCGCTGAACATGGGGTGGGCCTGCCCCAAAGTTACAGCTATGAGAGGTCATTAGTGAAGCAGGTCCAGGGACATCTGCCTCAGGCAAGGCTGGCTCAAGTGCAAGTGCCTCCTCAAGGTCGACTGCAAAGTCGTCCCATCCTAAGCCATCCTCCTCGGCGTCCTCGGAAATAGGAGCGAACACAATGTCAACATCACCGTCATCCTCAACAGCGGGGACAACCGGTGGAGGCACCTCCAGCTGTGCAAGGTGGGCCTGCACAACCTGAACCTCGAGGGAAAAATAGAAGGCATCGCTGTTAACCAAGCGAACCATGTCAACGAGTACTAAGCGCTAAATCTCTATAAAGTAAAGAATCTCAAGGCGAGAACGGGACAGGTCGACCAGTCCTAATATGTGAATCTGATGCCAGAGGTCCAACTCGACGGTAGCAGCTGCACGCTGCCCAACAGCAGTAAAATAAAGGGTTGCCGAAGCCGGCACTATCGCTCCCACAGTAACCCAATGCCCTACAAAAGCATCAGGTACAAACAGGGACTGAGCTGGATCCATACCTGAAAAGGTACTACTTAAGTCAGAACAAAGATAATCTTAGACGTTTGGGTTCTGAGTCTATCCTCCCTGTCGTATCATCGGGTGTGTAACACTTAATGGAATGTGGGTTCGGGTCTATACTGGTAAACCCTAACTTGGCTAAACTATGTTGAGATAAATCATAGCCTGGCTCTGATACCACTAAATCCTATCACGCCCCGACGTAGCATAAATAAGGAAAGCGTTTAATTTCCTTTATGGACCCGTAGGTCACGACAGTTTGAAGGATCGATTCCGTCCCAAACGTCGAACAACAATAAACAATAATCAGAGCAGAGCAATCAAGGCTTATAAAAATTTTCTAACTTATTACATATTACAGCATGGGGTCAACTAAGGCACAGACCGCCTTGAAACAAAATAATAACTTAGTGTCTATTACAGTCATCCTTATAAAACAAAACAGTCTAAAACTTAAAACATATAACTTAAAGCAGATAATCAATAAACAGTTTTCTCATTCCAAAGGCAGCCATTCTCAGTTAGCATAGTCATAAGGTCCTTCCTGATCATAACCTGAAAAGCCTGAACACGAATGTCCAGGACGCATCAACGTCGTCAGCATCAAGAAGCTGGTGAGTATTAAAAACATAACTTTAAATGTAAAACATACTCCTTTACCATTTTCCAATTCCCATTTAAATTCACAAATTTATATTTAAGATAAAGAGCTTGTTTAGAAAACAACCACAACATTATTCCAAAGATAAGTTCACACATATGTGACCGTGTATGAGAACGATGCACCATCTCATCTGACCGACTCTTTTCTCTCGACAAAACCCAACAACCCACTATCTTACTCCTGGTATCTTTGAAACACTAAGATAGCCACACTTTAGCAACGGGGCGCCAGGGAGTGTCCAGTTTGCCTCACACTTTGGTCCGGGGTACCAGGGAGTGTCCAATGCCTCACACTTTGAATACCCTAACTGCCATGCAAATACCGGGGCAACCCCTCACGTAGTATCCAGACTCGAGTATCAGGGAGTGTCCGTAGGCCACACTTTAGCACTACCATGGGTGCCAGGGAATGTCCAAGTTCGGCTTCACACACTTTAACGCTTCCATGGGCGTCAGGGAGTGTCCATATTTGCCACCATCGCATTTCAAAGATACACCCCCCCCCCCCTCCCCCCCCCCCCCCCCGCAATCTCAACCACAACCACAACCACAACCACAATCTCAACCACAACCACAACCACAACCACAAACTCAAACTCATACTCTTTCCACACTACTATTACTCTTTTCCACACTGACTAACACCCACATGCATGTACCACTGACTCCATATGAATTACATAGACTTAAACATAAAGTAAATCGCTGAATTAAAGGAATAACGCAAGTATAGGGATTGATAACTTGTAATTCATTACCTTAATCAATTCAAACATAACTAATAGCATTCTGTATTAATAAAAAAAATTTCCAAATAGAACTTTAACAGTACTAAAAAAATTGAACCAAACAGTCCCTAAATACAAAACAGACAAAAACCAGAATCTGCCAGAGGTCGCGCGCGCGGGCCGCTCGCGCGATATGCCCAATTTTCATTTTATATATAAACTTTTATGTCTGCCTGAACAAGCCCAGGTCGTGTGCGCGGGCTGCTCGCGCGAAGGGTTCCTCGCGCGACCCTCGCTCGCGCGATCTGCCTAAATTCCATTTATATATATAAACTCTTATGTCTGCCTGGGGAGACGAAAATCACGCGCGCGGATCGCTCGCGCGGTCCGCTTGCGGGATCTTCGCGCGCGCGATTGTGGTGCGAGATGAAGCTGAGGCTTCTTCTTCCTCGCAGAAACTGCTCTGTTTCAGCTTAATGGGGTCTATTTGACCCATTTTCAAAACTGAAATTAACTAAGCCTTATAATATATGTTTCTCTTTAGTTTTTCGTAAGGAATTCAAATCCATAATCAATTTAACACCATTTGATCCATAGCTCTCCAATTTTATGAAAAACTAAAATGTCAAAACTAATTTTCTTACATACTTTTTCATGTGATCAAATTAGACTCTAATACTGTAAACATGGCTTGTAGGATGTATAATCTTTCATATTTCATTCTAAAAACGGATTTTGGTTGAGTTTGGAAAATTGTGATTTTGAAGCTCAAGCTTCCATGGATGAATTTAGCAATGGAGGATCATTAATACATACACCAACTCAGTAACTAAGCATGAATTTACATTCTAGAGTGAGTTTAGAATACTCACTGTGGTATAGATTTGAAGTGTGTGTTGAGAAAGATAAAGAATTTAGCAATCCCAAGTGAAGCTCCTAGCTATGGTGGTTGAGCTCTTCTTTCTCTAAAATTTTGAAGAACTCACTGTGTATCTCTCTCAACTCTCTCTGCAATACTAAATTGAAATTGTGCAGATTGTGTGTATGTAGTGAACATATAAAGAGAGAGCCAATTGAGGAACTTGGAGCCCAAGTCCTCCCTCCTACACTCCACAAATTGAAATGATTTCCTAATTAACTATATACACCATATACACAGCTATACATACGAATTAATATATACACAGATGAGTATTAACTCATCTGCTATCCAAGAGCCAAGTATAGGCTAGTAGGGGTCATAAGCTAGAAGTGTTTGGGAATATTAGCTTTTGGCACAATAAACACACATGCCCAAATGTAAAATCCAAACAAGGCCTTATCCAATGATGAGTTTCCATAATTGGAAATAAAGCAATTGTCCAATCAGTCACTTCCAAAATCTGTGGAAGTTCAACATAGCGTGGACAGTTTTGAACATAAACTGGTATTTTCGGGGTACGGTGTCCACCACAAAAATACAGAAAATTCATTTTACTGTAGGAAGTGATTTTCTGGTTTCATAAAAATACAGCTTGAATTCAAAGAGAACATTTCCACCGTTTTGAAATGCAGATTTTGAAATCCACACAGGTATTATTAACTTTTGTAAAATTGCAGTTTGGCCCCAATAAAATTCTTAGTTTGCAATAATTCAAGGAATAAAATTTAGAACATGAGAAATGTAATTAAATGAAGCAGTCAATACCAAATGAAATTAAATATGACAATGCAATTACAAATTAAATATGAAAATGTAATTTAGAATTAAATGGAAATACAGGTTGTTACAAAGGAGCTTCTTCTCAATCTATGCCGAAAGCTAAGAAATGGAAGAAGAAGGCTAGCACTAGTGGTTCAAGTATTGGACTAGTCCCAAAGATTGCAAAATCTAAGGAAAAGACGAAGAGCAAAGGGAAGGGACGTGATCAAGGCAAATGAAAGTGTTTCCAATGCGGGGACAAAGGCTACTGGAAGAGGAACTGTCTGGAATTCTTAGCTACAAGAGTTCAAGGTATGAACAAATCACTTGTGTTTGAAGTTAGTTTTATAACGGATACTTTGAACACTTGGTGCATTGATTCTAGTGTGACTAACCATATTTGTAATTCGTTGCAGGGGTTCAGTTCAATTAGAAGGTGCAGTGATGGAGAGATTGTGCTTACTCTAGATTCTAGCACAACAATTTCTGCAGTTGTTATAGGAGTGGTAGTTTTAGAATTTTTAGAAAATAAGGCTTTAGTTTTATCAGATGTACTTTACGTCCCTTTAATGAGACATAATTTAATTTCAATTTTAGAACTTTCAAATAAAAATTATTCTCGCTCTTTTGGAACTGAAGTTGTGATAAAAAGAAATGGTTCTTTTGTGTGTTTTGTTATTAAGTCAAATGGTTTGAAGTGATTGCTCTAATTATTTCTAAAGATTCTAATAAAGAACTTAATAACTCAGTGGTAACTATACCATCTAAAAGAAATGAAACTTCTACTAATCGAACAAGGCTTTGGCATATAAGGCTTGGTCATATCAATCAAAACAGGATTGACAAACTAGTAAAAGAAGGGGCCTTAGGCAATTTGGTTATCAAACCATTGGAAGTCTGTGAAGCATGTTTAGAGGGTAAAATGACCAAAAGGCCTTTTCCTGCAAAGGGAAACATGTCTAATGCATTTTTAGTATTAGTTCATATTGATGTGTGTGGACCAATAAATATTAGAGCTAGGGGTGGTTATGAGTATTTCGTAAAATTTACTGATGACCACTCTAGGTATGGATATGTGTACCTAATACAACACAAGTCTGAAACCTTTGAAAAGTTTAAAGAGTTTAGGACTAAAGTGGAGAAGTAATTAGGCACATATATCAAGGCCATTCGATATGATCGAGGTGGTGAGTACCTCTCTAATGAGTTTATTGATCACCTTATACTGAATGGGATTCTATTACAGTTGACTACACCTGGTACGCCTCAGCAAAACGTTGTAGCAGAGAGAAGGAACCAGACGTGACTAGGGTCGATGATGAGTTATTCAAAGTTGCCATTATTTCTTTGGGGTACGTTATGCTTTGGAAACTGCTATATACATACTAAATCTAATTCCAAGCAAATCCATTCCTAAGACACCACGGGTGATGTGGATTGGATGCAAGCCCTCTTTGCAACATCTCCAGATACAGGGTTATCCAACACATGTGCTGAAAGAAAAGATAAGCAAATTGGAATCATGATCGGAAGATTTTACTTCATAGGGTATCCAAAGGGTACTTATGGATGGTATATTTATGGTCCAAGAGGACAGAAAGTGTTTGTTAGTACAATTGCTGTGTTCTTGGAGAATGACTATATCATGAACCAAAAACCTAAAGAAAGGATAGATATGAGGCAAATAGGTGGAGAGACCTCTATTCCTCCAATAGTTGAAAACGATGTAAGACAAGAAAATGCCACATCTTCACCCATTTCTGCACTTGTACCTCATCGTAGTTGGAGGATGATCAGCTAGCTTGACAGATACATGTTCTTAGGAGAAGTTTTTGAATCTGTCTTCACAGAATCTGAATTTGATCCTGCCATGTACAAAGAGGCAATGACTGATGTTGATTCAGCTCATTGGGTTAAATCTATGAAATCTGAATTAGAATCTATGGATTCCAATAAGGTCTGGGATCTTGTAGAACTTCCAACCAATATTTAACCCATTGGTTGTAAGTGGGTCTACAAAAGGAAAAGAGGATATAATGGAAAGGTTGAGACCTTTAAGTTAAGGCTTGTTGCGAAAGGTTATACTCAGAGAAAGGGCATGGACTATGAGGAAACCTTTTCACCAGTAGACATGCTCAAATCCATCAGAATACACTTATCTATTATTGCATGCCTAGATTTTAAGATCCGATAGATGGACGTCAAGACTACATTCTTGAATGGCAATCTTGAGAAAGACATCTATATACAATAACCAGAAGGGTTTACAGCTAGCAGAAAAGGTAACTTGGTATGCAAGTTGCAAAAGTCTATTTATGGACTTCAGCAGGCATCCAGGAGATGGAACATTCGATTTGACCAAGCGGTCAAGTCGTTTGGTTTTATACAAAATCTGGATGAACCATGTGTATGCAACAAATGTAAAGGTTAGGTGGTGGATTTTCTTATGCTTTATGTTGATGACATTCTACTCATTGGGAATGATGTAGGGGCATTGTCATTAATCATGGTTTGGCTAGCTAATACTTTCGATATAAAGGATCTAGGAGAGTCGAACTATATCCTTGGGATAAAGCTCTTTCGTGATCGTAACCAAAAGATAATGGGATTATCTCAAGCTGGTTATATCGATAAAGTACTAACTAGGTTTTCCATGGATAATTCGAAGAAAGGTTTGTTACCTTTCAAGCATGGTTGAGCGTTCTCCAAGGACAAGTGTCCTAAGACACAAGAGGAAAAGAGTCGCATGGCCGAAGTTCTTATGCTTCAGTAGTAGAAAGTCTCAAGTATGCGATGTTCTGCACTAGGCCAGATATCTACTTTGCCATTAGCATGGTTAGCATATATCAGTTGATTCCAGGTTTAGAGCACTAGACATTCGTCAAGCACATTGTTAAGTACTTAAGAAGGACTAAAGATTATATGCTTATTTATAGTAGCGATGAGTTGATTCCAATAGGATACACTGACTCGGACTTTTTGTTTGATAAATATTTGAGGAAGTCGACATCCAAACATCTCTTTACCCTCGGGGGTGGTAATGTTATTTGAAGGAGCATTAAGTCGAAATGCATTGCAGACTCAACTACAAAAGCCGAGTATGTGGCTGCTTGTGAAGACGTAAAGGAAGCTATTTGGCTCAAGAAGTTCTTCATGGTAGTTGGGGTGGTACCAATGTCATTGTCACCTATTATACTATATTGTGATAATAGTGGGGGTAGTGGCCCAGTCCAAGGAGCCAAGGAACCATAGAAAGGGAAAGCTTGTAGAAATGAAGTTTCATCTCATTCGAGATATAATCAAGCGTGGAGATGTGATTGTTAGCAAGATTGCCACAGTTGACAATCTTACAGATCCATTTACAAAGGCTTTTCCATAAAAAGTCTTCGATCGTCATGGTTTATGAGTGCAAGTGGAAGTTTGTTGGGATTGTGCCCTCAAACCCATTCTTTATGTATGAGACATTGGCATTTTATATATGGATATCAATTTTGCATTTCATTATGTATGTATTATGAGATGATTGTTTTAATCCTTAAGCATCAAAGTAGGTAATTCGTGTATGTATGAGATCATATGTGTGAGATACGAATTACTATTCTTTGATACTTAGAACTTGTCATAGTGGATGATGAGACTGGATATCTCATCAGGTACATACTGTAGCATGATTAACTACCATTGGATAGAGTGATGAATCTCAATCACTAGAGTATGACTTTTAGTTAATATGCTAGTGCTTATAGTGCATTGACGAACCATGAGGTTTCCTATTGACACTTTATACTTTCAACAGTCGATAGGAACTCATACCTTGTATAAGGTACGTGTTCTTAATCTTGAGATGATTATGGACACAGACTATGAATGTGGATGCTTTGACTTGCCAATTAGTGAGGTCATGCAAGATCAACACCTGGGTATCTTGGGTAAGTCATATTCCCAGGGTTGTGAACATATATTGTCAAGATAGAATCTACCCTCAGATAAAGAGTAAGCATTCCCTTGAGAATGTCACCAAGTTAATTATTAAGAACTGTAGTCTTGTTGATAAGTAGTTATCAACATATTTGGTAATCATGAGAGGTGAATGATACTCAAGGAATGAAAGATGTAATCATCATCTAGGTTGACAGTAACAGTTATCCTACTAGCTGAATATGATTATGAATGTTGAAGGTAGTGGGACATTAGTACACCATACGAGTCTAGTTATAACTTCGAATTTGTTCTTTTGTGTTGGAATGAAGTTATCGTTTCACAGTGGAGTAAACGTTAACTGATCAGTTAGTTAATTTGCTGATCAAAGAGTTTGCTCATGGGAATTAATTAGTGGTTTAAGCTAACAATAAATAACCTAGGAGGTCCCACTCTTAGCTTAGTGAGAATGCTTAAAAAGGTATATGAGGATAATGAACCAATCGATTGAAAGATTTTCAATTGATTTAAGGTTTGATCGATCGAACTTGTTTCGATCGATTAAGCTCTGTTAAGTTTGATCAATCGAACTTGCTTCGATCGATTGAAAGTTCGATCGATCGAAAGAGTTTCGATCGATCGAAAGTAAAAGTAAGTTTGGAAATCTATAAATAGGGTAACTACGTACAGAATAAATAAAATAGTCATTTTTATTAACATAAAGTTGTAGAAACTATTTTAGGGTTTCCCAACCTTACATATCCTCTCTAATTGGGTTCCCACCAACCCTAGCCACTCCAGAAGCATTCATAGGAGGCATAAGGGTGAAGATCATCTAAAGAGGCTATTGGAAGTTGAAGAATTCAGAATTGGGTTCAAGAGCATGAGGTATAATTCCTGTCCCTCTCTTGTACGCATTTAAAGAATTGATAAGTAGTAGATTCGGCATACCAATAAAGTTTTCGAAACTATTTTTCCACTGTGGATAAGATTTAATTTTCATAATATAAATCTTTCAAAGTCATGTTCATAGGATTGTGAACATAAATTGCTAAGATAGAATCTACCCTCTGATAAGGAGTAAGCATTTCCTTGAGAATGTCACCAAGTTGATTACTCGGAACTGCAGTCTTGTTGATAAGTAGTTATCAGCATGTTTGGTAATCATGAGAGGTGAATGAAACTCTAGGAATAGAAAATGTAATCATCATTCAAGTTGATAGTAACAGTTATCCGACTACCTGAATATGATTATGAATGCTGATGGTAGAGGAACATTAGTACACCATACAAGTCTAGTTATAGCTTCAGATTTGTTCTTTTGAGTAGGAGTGCAATTTTCATTATATAGTGGAGTTAACATTAACTGATCAGTTGGTTAATTAGCTGGTCAAAGAGTTTGATCATAGTGATTAATGACTAATCTGAGCTAACGATAAAGAATCTTGGAGGTCACACTCTTAGCTTCACAATAATACTTGGAAAGGCAAAAAGAGGAGTTCGATCGATCGAACTAGTTTCAATCGATTGAAGACTGGGAATTTTCGATCGATCAAAGTTTCTTCGATTGATCAAATGCTCGATCAATTGAAAGTGTTTCGATTGATTGAAACCCTAAGTTCGGTTTGAAAACCTATAAATAGGAGAGTTGCGTCCAGAATAATTTTGAACGTTGTTTTACTGCCTCAGCTCTTCATAAATCAGTGTAGAGTTTTCAAAGCCTCCTATATCCTCTTTATTTGGTTCCCACATAACCCTAGGCTATCCGGGAAGTATCAAGGAGACATAATGATGAAGATCACCTGAAGGAAGCTGCTGCATGCTAAAGGAAGAAGACAAACTCAGAATTGGGTTCAAGACCAAAAGGTAATGCTTTTGTCCCTATCTTCCCTATGCATCTATAGAATTGATAAGTAGTAAATCCGGGCATGGCATTAAAGTTTTCGAATATGTTTTTCTGTAGCGCATAAGATTTAAATTTCATAATATAAATTCTTCACATAGTTGGGTAGACACTTTAAATTTGATAGTTCAAAGGCTGAAAGGAAAGACAATTCAACATGTGATACCCAAAATGCGTCTTGGAGTGACAGTCTATGACTTATGGAAAGAGAGAAATAATAGAACGTTTAAGAATACCTTCAACCCCAAAGAAATTCTCCTAAATAAACTAATTTCTCAAGTTAATGCACACTTTAGGGTGAAGTGGAAAAACTATAAAATTTTGATAGGCTCCTTTGTATTTGGAGTTAATGGCCTCTTGTGTGGATATTATGTTATTTCCTATTAGTCGATTATAGCTTTGCTTAATGTTCTCATGATTTGAGCTTACTCTATATCCTGATGTATGCCCCTTATACTCTTTGTACATCCTCTTTTTTTGAAATATATTTACCATTTTCTAAAGAAAAAAACAAATGACCACTAAAACATTACTATCCAGTGATGCATTGTTATTACCAAATGGTATATGAGAAAAAATACTACTAATTGGCACCAGTGGTATAATAAAAATACATATGAATTGAGACCATAGAAATTAAAAGTATCATACAACTAAACGTACTTAGTTGTATTGTAGAATTTTCCAAAACTCAACTAGGAGTTTTCTAAATGTATTATTTTAGGGGGGCTTAAGTATAAATTTATATATTTTTTAAAAGTAGTTATGAATTTTTTCTAAAATCTATGGGTGCTTGAGCCCTCTTTGGCCTTTGAGTAGATTCCCTCTACTACCTAACCATGGTTGGATTGTGATGCATTTAAAGAGTAACAACCCTAATCCAATTTAAACATGTCCTCGACGTTTCCGTGGGAGTGGAGACACGTTGCAGATTTGTTGTCCAAAAACTCCAAAGCATTTTTGGTCATTCATTTTTGTTACTCATTGCTCACCCATGCAACTAAACCTGAATGAGCAATGGATGACAAAAAAAATCCAAAAACTCTGCTATGGGAGTTGCTTATTGATTGTCATAAACAGGTGGAATTATGAGATTTAACCCCTTTTATCGGTCAATCCATATGGTTCCATGTATCAATATATTAGGAGAAGAATAATACATGCTTCATAAACTTAGTTCATAGAGTGTATCTGTTCTTTTTGGGCAATATATGGTACCACTAGCTACTATCAAAACATATCATTCCATAACTAAATTTGGGATTCAAATTAGAGTACCACATCATTACTCTTCCGAGAAAGTGGAGGCAATCATAGTAAATTTTAAGAGTAATATTAGACCCATCCCACACCCATAATCTTGGACCTTGATTTAAGTAGGTCCCTCACATGGGTCTCACAAAGGATCCACCAGAATCAAGGGCCAAAATGTGTTGAGTGTGAAATTTTCTGTGAGTCTACCATTATTAAAATTTTACATCTTGGCACCTCTAAGCTTTTCGACGTGGAAAGCACTCCATGTCTGACGCATCATGTTTTGACTTCCAGTAATGTTAGATCCATATAAAATTTTACACAAAATAATCTTAGTTCTTGATTCTGGTGGGTCCCGTATGGGATCCATGTGTTCCCCGGGGTCCCCTGGAATCAAGGGTCAGGATCATTATGTGCAATTTTGTTTGGGTCTAGCATTATTGTTTGCCTTCACTACCTACACACACCTTATAAAGATTAATGCTAGATCCATACAAAATTCCATGCAAAAATCCACGCAAAACCATCTTGACCCTTGATTCTAATGAGTCCCATGTTGGACCTATGTATTTCCCACATGAAGCACACTAGAATCAAGGACCAAAATTATTTTGTGTGAGTGTAACATTGTTACCTTATAAATCTGCCCGTATTTGAAGTTGAATCTCAATGTCGTCCAAGTCCACGTCAACAGAGGCCACGTGTAAGCCGCAGGGTTCGCTGATGCAAAATAACTATGAGTAATATTTGGGGCACTAACAACTTCCACTAACACTTACTAACACATTCTATCTCTCTCCTAGTGGTAATGTGGGGTCCGCAGTGGATCCTGCAGTACCACTAGGAGAGAGATAGAGTGTGTTAGTAAGTGTTAGTGGAAGTTGTTAGTACCCCTAGCATTGCCCAATAACTATTAGGGATAATTACATTTCAGTCACTTTTTATGTAAAAAATAATAGTCAGTCTACTTCTGTTTTGAAATGAAAAAAATATTCATTTTTTTGTGTGAAATTAAAAGTCATAGCAACTCTTCACAACGTAGGAACAACTATATATAACATTGTTACTTTGGGAAGCAACTTTGCACAAATTGGAGTAACGTGCAAACATAAGTAGACTGAAACATAAATTAATTTTTCATAAGTTGATAGTTTTCTAATTTTGTTGATGACTTTTTATTTTTTATTTTTTAATTATTATCAATATACATATTTTAATTTTGAAAAAAATAATAGACTAATTTTTACATTTGCCACATAAAATTGACTGAGATGTAATTATCCCTAAACAATTACGTGTAAACAAACAACATGGGACCCACTTATGACAGAGAAATCGAATCACACTAAATTGTTATCATCCAAGGGTCAAGAATGAGCCAAGGATTCATCATAAGAGCATCTGTCTCATCGAGGAGAAATTATTCAGTGATTCGAGAATAGATTTATTCAGTGACGGAGTGATCTGACCAATGAGAGAGTCAATGTGTGTCAAAACTAATTGCTCCACTCCCAATTTATGAGTCTTTGTGAAAAAAATTAAAATTTTAAAAGTCAAATGTTTTATTTTGGAATGTTTCAATTTAAGGGTTTTCAAAGAGTCAACAAACTTTAATTACACAATTTTTTAGCTAGATAAAGTTCATTTACTTTTCACCACTAAAATTTGAAGTTTAAAGAGGATAATAATTTGTTCAAAAAAAAAAAAAGAAAAGAAAAGAAAGGATAATAAAGAAAAATAATGATATGCTTCCCAAATTTTATTTTCAAGTTATTTCAATTGTACATGTAATTATTGTTGGGTTTATGCCCTCAAACCATTACTTTATGTATGAGACATTGATATTTTAATATGTGGATATCAGCTTTACATTTCATTGTATATATTTCTTTTATGAGATAATTATTAATCCATTATAAGTAATTCATGTGTGTATGAGATACATACAAGTGAGATACGAATTACTATTCTTTGATACTTAGAATTTGTCACAGTGGATGATGAGACTGGATATCTCATCAGGTTTACACTGTAGCATGACTGACTGCCATTGGATGGAGTGATGAATCTCAATCACTAGAGTATATCTTTTAGTTAATATACTAGTGCTTATAGTGCATTGATGGACCTGAGCTCTATTGACACTTAAGACTGTCAACAGTCGATAGGAACTCATAAATTGTATAAGGTATGTGTTCTCAATCATGAGACGATTATGAACACAGACTGTGGATATGACTATTTTGACTTACCAATCAGTGAGGTCTTAAAGATCAACACATGGGTATCTTCGGTATGTCATGTTCACAGGGTTGTGAACATATATTGTCAAGAAAGAATCTACCCTCTAATAAAGAGTAAGCATTCCCTTAAGAATATCACAAAGTTGAACACTGAGAACTCCAGTCTTGTTGATAAGTAGTATCAACATATTTGATAATCATGAGTGGTGAATGGGACTCAAGGAGTATAAGAAGTAATCATGATTCAGGTTAACAGTAACAGTTATCCAACTACCTGAATATGATTACGAATGCTGATGGTAGAGGGACATTAGTTCACCACACAAGTCTAGTTACCGCTTCAGATATGTTCTTTTGTGTTGGAGTTCAGTTATTCGTTTTATAGTGGAGTAAACGCTACCTGACCAGTTGATTAGTTTTCTGATCAAAGAGTTTGGTCTTGGGAATTAACAACTGGTCTGAGCCAACTAAAGAGCCTAGGAGGTCCCACTCTTAGCTCTGCTAGGATGCTTGGAAAGGCACATGAGGATCTTGTTAAGACAGGTTCGATTGATCGAAGGAGTCTCGATCGATTGAAGTCAAGGCAGGTTCGACCGATTGAAAGTGTTCAATCGATCAAAGGTTCAATTAATCAAAGCCACTTCGATCGATTGAAGGTAAGGTCAGTTTTGGAAATCTATAAATAGGACAGCTGCATCCAAAGAAAAGAGCTCGTCGATTTTATTATATCAAAAGCTACAAAAACTATTTAGGGCTTCCCAAACCTTCTCTATCCTCTCTATTAGGGTTCCCACCAACCCTAGTCTCTCCGAGAGCGTCCATAGAAGTCATAAAAGTGAAGACCATCTAGTGCAGGCTGCTGGAAGTCGAAGATTTCAGAATTGGGTTCAAGACCTGAGATATAAACTCTTCTCCCTCTTGTTTATACGTATCTATAGAGTTAATAAGTAGTAAATCCGGGCATACCAATAAAAGTTTATAACTCTGTTTTTCCGCTGCGCGTTAAATATGTTTTTGAAACCAATTTTTTCCTTCAATTGGTGATGATGCCAAAAGTTGGTGAAGAACAAGAAGAGTAATTTAAGGAAAGACAAGAAAGATGTATATGGTTTGGCCCCGTTAATTAGGTGACCTACGTCCATGGGTGCGTCGGAGCGCGTTTACTAATAGATCACCGTCACCCTTCTGGTGAACCAACAAGGAGGGCAACCCTACCAGAAAACTGGCCGGGTGTATGCGTGTAGGTAATATATATTGCAATTCTTAGAAATAAGAATTCTCCCCCTTTCAATTAGGGTGAGGGGTCTCTTTTATAGATGCAAGAGACCACTCCTACAAGGTAACTAGCCAAGTTAGAAAACCTAACTTAATTACATATGATTACCATAAATCGTGGAGGTTCCCTTAGTGGTTTAGGAAACTGCTCAAATTAATCTTCAGACTAAGCTAGGGAACTACCAGCTACCTTATAGAGCAAGCCACGGGGCAACCCTGGGCCGCACATACTGGGGGATGCATCTTTCTCGTGATCCCGAGCTGTGGGCACAAACCGGGCTATATCGTGGATTAGCCCGGGATAGCTGAATTCCAGCACCTCCTCCGGCTGACCCAGTGTCTTCGTGTTGATGTAGCGATATGACTTTGACCAGATATTTTATAACCTATCAGCTGCCCTCCATTTTTGAAGCTGACGTGATGCTACATCAGATGAGGTTTGAAAATCTGTGCTTTTTGGTAGACTGCCTGAGGAATTACCCGGGTCATCCCTCGGGAATGCACCCGCTCCCCGGTCACCCGAGGGTTAGACTGAGCGGTACCGTTAGGACCCCGGGGTCGGTGGCCGCCATGTGTCAAGGAGTGAATGGTTTGGTTGATACCCAACGAGGCCGGTGCAAGCGAAACCAAACAGTCACATGGTAACCAGACTGTCATGTCGCGCATTAAATGTGTGCGCCTTTTGAGGCAACACTTCACGTACCCGAGGGGATAACTTGCAGATGGTTTAGGCAGGAAAGCTTCCTGGCTGTTGGATCTGATTTAAGGTGCTGTATATATAAAGGACACTGGGTCATTTCTTTCATTCCTGCTGCCCTGAGATAGAGATCACCGAGCATTTTGAGAGCAAAAAGTTCCCGGACAAACTTCCCGAGCTCTTTTTCTGCTTTAATTCTTGAAAGTCCTTACTCCCCCAGTTTCAATTCACTGTTCTCTTCCTTCCGCTCTTATCTTTTTCTTTCCCGAGTGACACTGGAGAGGACAAATCCACTAGGGCTTGTATGGGAGTGGGACTTCTTTTTCTTTAAGTTCACCTTCCTCCTTAGGTTTGTGGTAGAGTGGTTAAACCGGTTGGGTTGTCCTGTGATAGTGTTGACTGAGTATTTCTTTACCTTGTGAGCTCTGTGCACTTTACCCTACAGGTTATTGGATCTGCCGCCCTTGTACCTTAGACTTGGAGTCGTCGACCCCTATCTAGGCCGCCAGTTCTCCCCTATCTAGTACCAGGAAACTTAGAGCTGGAACACTCTGGTTTTGATTCCTCTTCCCGGTCGGTGGACGAACAATTGTGGTCTGGGACCCCAGACACAAGCGTGGATGCACCCTCCACTACCCCATCATACCACCATAGTGAGGGTAGGATCCCGATTCGGGTATCGGACAACAAGTCAGACCAGGAGGCCCTGGTGGCCTCCGTTTTACAGGGTTCTGGTGATGAGATATCGGAGGGTCCTGACCCCGAGGTAGCATTTGCCTATAAATTCACTCCCTCCATCTTGCGCGCTTAAGACCTTAGCCAGATTAGGGATAGGTACACCATTCCTGACAGTTTTATCTTGACCGTGCAGGCTGGCGGGGCCCAGTTTTATCACCCGAGCTTCGTCACTTTATACGAGGACTCTCTCAGGGCTGGGTTCTAGATTCCACTTTACCCGATCACCCAGGACTTCCTAATCTACCTCAGAATTTCTCCTGAGCAGTTAGCACCAAATAGGTTGAGGTTCCTGATGGGGTCCATTTCTCTTTGGCCCCATGTCTTCGGGTACGAGCTCACCCTTCAAGAGTTCTTCTGGACCCATTGACCGTTCCCCGTGCATGGGGAGGTCGGGTTCTACTCTATCGGGGCTCGGCAGTGGAGAAAAATTATTATCAACTGCCCAAGCAACAGCAAGGGGTGGAAGAACAAGTTCTTCTAGGTTTCCACCTCCGGGGTCTATGAATGGGCCCCAGGGATTCAACTTAGATCTTTATGGGCGGGAAAGTTGAGGAGTAAGCCCGCCCAACACTTCTTTTTCTGCTTTCATTTACTTTTGAGTGTAATTACATGGCTACCCGTTTCATACTTGATTTTGAAGTGGGATCAGCTGACCCATCGAGCATTCTGGAGGAGTGTCAAGCCAGGATCAGGCGCTTGGTAGACCTGCCCACCAATATCTGGAATGTGCTAACCTAGATAGGGGACTTCAAGGCCTCTTACGACTCGAACAAACCCGTACAAGCTCCCGTCTTTCCTCTAATCATCCCTGATAAATTCTTAGGTGAGCTATCTAGCTTTATCTATCTTTTACTACTTTTCCTAGCTACTGACTGTGTAATCTCTTTTTTTTTTGCTGAAATGGGCCCCCAGAGAGATATCGAGCAGCTGAAAGGCAGACAGGCCACCGCCGCCTCTGCCGCCCGGGTGACTGATAGAGGAAAGAGGCCCGCTGCTAAGACCATAGGCAGCGATCGTCCACTCTGGCGGATAAGGCATGGGATGGCAACACATAAGGAACCTGGGGGAACATCAGCCCCTCATGTGGTAGTGGTGGAAGAAATCATTCCCGGGCGGACTTGCCGTCCGGGACACCACTAGGGGAGTCGACGAAGATAAGGGAGAGAGTTAGACCAGTTCTCCTCCCTAACCAGGTGGAGATGTATGCAAATATGTCTCCTTAAGTCTTCCAGGTGGGCTGTGCAGCCTCTTCCACTTCGCAAGTATCTCTGTCATTTTTCCTATCCTTCTAATTTTTTTTTATTTTGCTTCTGTTAAGTAACTGACCGGTTTGTGCTTGTTTTCTGTAAGTTGGTTACATGGCCGCCGGTGCTGAGGCCGTTTTGTCACAGGAATGGGCAGCCTCTGAGGCCAAGGAGATTGCCTTGGATATTGAGAAGGACAAGGTCAAGGGCTTGGCCCTGGGCCTCGGCGCTGCACAAGCAGAGCTAGTGGTCACCTTGGCTGATTTAGAGGCTGCCCGGGCCAGCCTGGTAACTGTAAAAGCTCGGGAGAGGGCCCTTACTGGGACAGCTGCTGCGGGGTCTACGGAGGAGGCATTCAACGACGGCTTCAAGGACCTAAAAATAAGGGTAGCCCAGGATTACCCTGAGTGGGACACTCATCCTACGAAGGGATCGACTCAGACTACTAGGACATGGGTCCTGCTACTGGTAAAAGTTTTGCTACTGAGGCTGGACCTGCTGGAGATGCTACCCCTGGTGGGAAAGCAGCCTCGGGAGGAAAGGTTGCTTTAGAGGGAGAGGCTGGTGAGACCGAGGAAGTGGTCATGGTGGACGACGCCTAGCCTCTCTGCTTGCCCCCAGTCTTTATGCTTTTTTTTAGGAAGGCTACTACAACTACCTCCTAGGCTCTGTAGATTTTTGTTTTGTTAATGAAAAGGCCCTCTGTGGCCACCTTTTTGCATTAACCGCTTATTACTACGTAACTTTTGTACTCGCCTATTTTTAATTGCCTATTCCCGACCGATTGTAATGCCTGCCTTAGTAAAAGTTTAGGACCATGACCGGTAAGGAACACTTGGTCCAGTTTGGCCTGTTTTGAAGGTCCCACTAGGTATAGTGTAGGAGTTAGGTCCTGCTACTATCCCGATCAATTTCTCTGGGCACTGTAGGTACTTAAGAATGTTTTGGAATTCCAAGTCCTGTTAGTGCCAGGTGTGATTTTTCCTGTTTTAGTCCAACATCCCCCTGTCCCCCAAGCTTTTGCTAAGGTGAGAGTTTGTAGAGGGGGCCACCGTAGGGAACCGATCTAGAACATGGGTAGTTATAGGGTCTTTTTGGGCTTGGCATCATTTGCTACATAGGGGAATTTTCCCCCATTGTCAGTTGTGGACCTAAGCGATGCCGATACCTCAGGGGTAACCCCGAGGTCTTTTGCCTTGGGGGTGACCCCGAGGTCTTTTGTACCTCAAGTGTGTTTCTTAGGTCTTTTGTGCCTCGGGTGTGATTCTGAGGTCTTTTGTGCCTTGAGTGTGATCCCGAGGTCTTTTCTGCACGAAAAACTAGTAAGGGTAATGACTTGTAGCAAAAAATAAAAAATGGGAAGAACTACAAATTTCTTAACCAATGTTAATACGATTTTTTTTATTCAAGCTTCATTGAAAATACGTGCGGAGGTATTGTACATTCCAAGGGTGAGATAGATCGTGTCCGTCCAAGCTCTGGAACCAGTAGGTGCCTGGTCGGTTGACCCGGGTAACCCGGTATGGTCCTTCCTAGTTTGTCCCTAGTTTTTCATGGCTCGAAACCTTGGTAGACTGGTTTACTGCCTTAAGGACCAGGTCTCTCACCTGGAAGCTTCGGTGCTTGACCTTGCTATTGAAATACTGAGAGACCCATTGCTTATAAGTTGCCACTTTTAGATATGCCCGGTCCCTTTTCTCTTCTATTAGGTTGAGCTCTCCTCTGAGGGCTTCCTCATTACCTTGCCCACTAAAATTTTCTACTCGGTAAGAGTGTAACCTGAGCTCTGTGGGTACCACCTCCTCAAAGCCGTAGGCAAGGGAAAAGGGGGTTTCTCCTGTGGCTGTGCGGGGGGTGGTGTGATATGCCTACAGAAGGGTCGGTAGTTCTTCTTCTCAAAGTCCTTTTGAGTTTTCAAACCTAGCTTTAATCGACTGCAGGATGGTCTGGTTCGTTATGTCGGCTTGGCCATTAGCTTGAGGATACTTAGGGGAAGAGTAATGATTTGATATTCCATAGGTCGAGCAAAATCGCTTGAACACCAGGGTATCAAACTGCCTGCTGTTGTCACTGTCCGTGACCTTGGGATGCCGAACCGGTTGAGGATGTCTTTCTCGATGAAGCTCTCCATCTTTTTCTCAGTGATTTTTGCCAAGGGCTCGACTTCCATCCACTTAGTGAAATAGTCCACAGCGATGACCGCAAACTTTACTTGTCATTTGCCCATAAGAAGGGGACCAAAAATATCAATGCCCCACTAAGAAAATGGCCAGGGACTGACGATTGGTTTCTGAGGCTCTCCTGGGCTGTTGATCATGGGTGGATACCTTTTGACACTTGTCACATCGCTTGTCGTATTCTTGGGAATCCGGGCCATTGTTGGCCAGTAATAGCCTTGTAGCAGATCCTTTCAGGAAAGTACCCGTCCTCCAACATGGTTTCCACACACTCCCTCGTGGATTTCATGTAATATTCCCTGGACCTGCATGGGATGAACGTACCGGAGATACGGGATAGAGAATCCCCTTTTGTAGAGAATGCCATCAACGAGGTAGTATCTGGCCGCCCGATACTTTTCCCACTGAGCATCTTCTTTTTCATCTAGTAGAGCACCGGTTGTTAGGAACATCACGATCGGATCCATCCAGTTGGCCTCTAAAGCGACCGGTTTGATCTCCGTGCCTTCTAAGACGACCACACTAGGCTCAGCTAAGTATTCCACCCTTATCCCAGGTAATCCTGACTCGGAGGATGAGGCGAGGCGGGCTAACCAGTCGGCTCTCTTGTTTTCTTCCCTCGGGATCTGTGTGATGGAAAATCCCTTAAGCTTCAGTGAAACTGTTCGGACAAGTGCTAGATAAGCCACCATGTTGTCTTATCGGGCTTCGTACTCCTGATTGACTTGATTGACCATGAGCTAGGAGTCGCTATACCCTTGGACTTACTGCGCACCCATAGAGGTGGCCAACTGCAACCCGACCTACTGCGCACCCATAGAGGTGGCCAACTACAACCTGACCTGCAGGACTTCATGCTCGGCCTCATTGTTAGAGGCTCGGAACCCGAACCGTAGCTGGATCCCGTCAATCCCTGCCCCACTACCCTATTTGTTGGAGGACCCATCCACATAGAGCACCCAGGTCGGGGTGTCAGGCTGTAGGCCGGGAGGTATGACTAGCGGGTCGATCTGGTCAATCGGATCATCTGGATATGTAAACTCAATGAGAAAAGTAGCCACTGCCTACCCTTTGATTGTTTTCTGGGGTCTATAGACTACCTAGAATTCTTCTAATTCCAATGCCCACTTGACAAGCCTTCCGAATGTCTTTGGCCTACCTAATATCTGGCAGAGAGGTTGATCCGTGAAGACCATGATAACGTGGGCCTGGAAGTATAGGCAGAGTCTCCGGACAGAAGTGATGAGGGCGAAGGCCAATTTCTCAATGCAGGAGTACTGGTTTTCTATGCCTTGAAGTGCCTGATTGGTATAATAGACCAAAATTGTATCCGTGCTCTTCTCAGATGAGTGTTGAGCTGACGACTGAGGGTGATACCGCCAAATACAAGAATAAGTCCTCCTTTGGTATGGGTGTTGAGAGTAGAGGGGGCGATGTCAGGTATTTCTTGATATCCTGAAAAATGCCTTCATATACTTTTTCGACCATTGAAATGCTTTACAGAGGATTTTGAACAACGGCAGACACCAGTCAGTAGCTCAGGATACGAATCGGTTCAGCACCACAACCCGTCCTACCAAACTTTGAACTTCTTTGGTTGACCTAGGTGACGGCATATTAATAATAGCCTGAATTTTTTCAGGGTTCGCTTCAATCCCCCGTCTGCTGACCATATGTCGTAAGAATTTCCCAAACGAGACTCCAAATGTGTACTTAGCTGGGTTTAACCTCATCCAGAATTTTTGTAAGATGCTAAAGGCCCCAGCCAAGTGCTCGAGATGGTTAGACTCTTCCAGGCTCTTGACCAATAGATCGTCGATGTACACCTCTATTGACTTCCCGATCAAATCTTTGAACATGTGATTGACCAGGTGTTGATAAGTTGCCCCGATATTTTTGAGGCCGAAGGGCATCACCTTATAGCAGTACGTCCCTTGGTCGGTGATAAAGGACGTCTTTTCTTCGCCCTCGGGGTACATGCTGATCTGGTTGTACCCCGAGTAGGCATCCATGAATGAGAGAGCCGAGTGATTGGTCGTGGAGTCCACAAGGAGGTCTATCCTAGGCAACGGAAAGAAATCCTTAGGGTAGGCCTTATTCAGGTCGGTGAAATCCATGCACATTTTCCACTTCCCGTTTCTTTTCTTGACTAGTACCACATTTGCCAACTAGTCGGGATAGTGGACTTCTCAGACGGATTTTGCCTTCAAAAGCATTTCAATATCTTCGTGCACCAATGTTTATCTTTTAGGGGCCATGCCCCTCCTCTTCTGCTTGACCATCCGGGAGTCCGGGTCGATGTTGAGGTGGTGGGACATGAACCGGGGGTATATTCCAGGCATGTCTTCATGACACCAGGCGAAGACGTCCTGGTTCTGTCGTGGGAACTGGATCAACTTCTTCTTGAGGCTTGGCTCTAAGAGGGTGCCGATACTAACAGACCGGTCAGGGATTTTGGGGTCCAGCAGCACTTGTTTCAGTTCTTCAGCTAAGCCCACTCCATCCCTTATGTGAAGGAAAAACAGGTTTAAAATTATTCTAAAACACGTAGTTGAAAGGTTAAGTTTCAAAAACTTATTGGTATGCCCGGATCTACTACCCGTTAATTCTATAGAAGCATACTAACAAGAGGGGACAAGAATTATACCTCAGGTCTTGAACCCAATTCTAAAATCTTTAACATTCTTGATGATGCAGCAGCTTCCACTAGTTGTCTTCACCCTTATGACTCCTGCGGATGCCGTCGGAGAGGCTAGATTTGGTGGGAACTCCAACGGGGAGTATAAGAAGGCTTGGAAAACCTTAAACAGTCTCTGCAGCTTTCGTATAGGAAAAACGACGAATGTTAAACCCTGTACACAGCTACCCTATTTATAGATTTCCAAAACCAACTTTAACCTTTGACCAATTGAAGTGGCTTCGATCGATCGAACCGTTGATCAATTGAACACCTTTCGTTTGCTCGAACCTGCCTATACTTCAATCGATCGAAACTCCTTCGATCAATCGAACCCATCTTGACAAGAACCTCTTATACCTTTCCAAACATCCTAGTTGAGATAAGAGTGGAACCTCTTAGGCTCTTTATTGTTGGCTCAGACCAGTTGTTAATTCTCATGACCAAACTCTTTGATCAGCAAACTAACCAACTGGTCAGTTAACGTTTACTCTACTATAAAATGATAACTGAATTCCAACGCAAAAGAACATATTTGAAGCGATAATTAGACTTGTATGTTGTACTAATGTCCCTCTACCTTCAGCATTCGTAATCATATTTAGGTAGTCGGATAAACGATTACTGTCAACCTGAATCATTATTACTTCTTATATTCCTTGAGTTCTATTCTCCTCTCATGATTACCAAACATGCTGATAACTACTTATCAACAAGACTACAGTTCTCAGTAATCAACTTGGTGATATTCTCAAGGGAATGCTTACTCTGATTCAGAGGGTAGATTCTATCTAGACAGTAATGTTCACAACCCTATGAACATGACATACCCAAGATACCCAGTTGTTGATCTTCTATAGACCTCACTGATTGGTAAGTCGAAGCAGCCATATCTACAATCTGTGTTCATAATCGTGTCAAGATTGAGAACACATACCTTATACAAGTTATGAGTTCCTATCAACTGTTTGACAATCTTGAGTGTCAATAGGAAAGCTTAGGTCCGTCAATGCACTATAAGCACTAGCATATTAACTAAGAGTTACACTCTAGTGATTGAGATTAATCACTCCATCCAATGGTAGTTAATCATGCTACAGTGTAAACTTGATGAGATATCCAGTCTCATCATCCACTGTGACAAGTTCTAAGTATCAAAGAATAATAATTCGTATCTCACTTGTATGTAGCTCATACACACACGAATTACCTACTATGATACTTAAGGATTAAACAATCATCCATAAAAGAAACATACACAATGAAATGTAAAGCTGATATCCATATATTAAAATGTCAATGTCTTATACATAAAGTAATGGTTTGAGGGGACAAACCCAACAAACTCCCACTTGCACTCACAACCATACAAGACTAAATCTGAGACCTAGACTATCTAGATGACGATCAAAGACCTTCTGTGGCATGGCCTTTGTAAACGGATCAGCAAGATTGTTAGCGGTGGTAATCTTGGTGACAGTCACATCTCCACGTTGAATAATATCTCGGATAAGATGATATTTCCGCTCTACATGCTTTCCCTTCCCGTGGTTCCTTGGCTCCTTGGACTAAGCCACTATCCCACTATTATCACAATAAAGTGTAATAGGTGACAATGACGCTGGTACCACCCGAGCTCCATAAGGAACTTCTTGAGCCAAACAGCTTCCTTTACGGCTTCACAAGCAGCCACATACTCAGCTTTTGTAGTTGAGTCTGCAATGCATTTCTACTTAATGCTCCTCCAACTAACAGCACCACCTCCTAAGGTAAAGAGATGACCGAACGTCGACTTCCTCGAATCTTTATTTGACATAAAGTCTGAGTCAGTGTATCCCACTGGAATTAACTCGCTACTGTGGATATCGACATTTGGGCCCACTTTTAATTTTTAAAAACATTTTTAAATTTTGAATTTAAAGAGTCGCCACTTAATTTTTAAAATGAAAATTAAGAAACCATGTTAAAGCAAACTGATCTTTTATTTTTAGAAATCAGAAATTCTAGGTCCGGGGATTATGGAATGAGAGGGGAAGGAGCCCGACGAACTAAAACACCCCCTCTCATCCTATCTCGTGATATGCCTCTACTCAACATCCTTTTTAATCGAATTAATAATCTAAGCATGCCCTCAACTAATACATAGATATAAGTATACATATCACAAGCATGTCAAAAGGGTGCAAAATTGCTTACGGTAAAATATCATTCATAAGTCACATAATTCAAGTAGCAAGCAAAATGATGTGTAAGTAGGGAACTAGAGAACTTATCCGGGATCCAGCCGCGAAATGGGAAACGTGCAATGCATACAAAGAAATTCTAAGAAATGGTCTCTATACCACATATACACATAAGACAATACCTAGTCTAAGGTGTCGCACATGAAGTCGAAAATCAATTAAAATCAAGGAATGAAATAAACTAGAGAAAGGTTGGGAAATTGTACCTCAAAAGCGCTACAAAACAAAAAGGTTAGTCCACATGCTTCACACAATAATAGGACATCAAATAATCAATCCTAAACCTCTAGCTTAGATCTATCAATTAGAGGAAGAATTGATAAAACTATGAATTCCTTTTAATTAATTGGAGCCATAGCACCTTTATAGATATACAAGTCTCAACTAGGAGCCAATGTAATGTCCATATAGGGGTGCTATAATCCCAACATGATCATAAGGAATCCATGGTTATGTTCAATTAGGTTCAACTAAGTCCAACTTTATCCAATAACTAGTTCTAATCATAAGAATAAATATACATGAATGAATGAATGAATATGAACAAGAATGAAATATGAATTTATTCACTAATTTGGATCACTTAGCCTCTGGATTTAAGCTAAATTATCATTATTCAAAACATGATTTGGGTCCCAAGACATTAGGAAACCATTTAAGTTAAAATCAATGAGACTAGACAAAAACTGTGATTGTTTTTCCTAAATTACAGAGAGCAGACCAGATTTTAAAAGGTAGAAAAAAAACCATATTTCCAACGGTTGGATCTTAATAATTTTAGATATGATATGCCTCTGTGAGTCTAGTTTCTAACCGAAGAAGAAAATTGAAGATTGAACGGTTAGATCTCTGGGAATAAGAAAAACACTAGACGTCACTCATGAATCTATAACTCTTTGTCCAGAGATCTTGTACGATTTTCTAAAAATAGTAAACAAATGAGAAACACTAAGATCTTTTTAGGGTATCTTCCTAGCACATTGAAATACTTAGAAAAAATTATTTTGGGTCAAGAAAAAACGATTAAGGTTCTGATTCATTAATTTTAAAACGGACTTACTGTTCTGAAATTTTAGACAGAGAATTGCTTGTTTTGAAATCACAAGACCAAACCATCTTAAACATGGAATTTCATCAAAGCAAAAATCACAGAGGTACTCAAATGGGTTATGAACATCCTCCAATTGGTCTCATCCAATTGATTTTATAAAAAATCTTTGATTACAGTTGGTTTATGGATTTACTGCACCTTTGTTAAAATGATGTTCATAGTTTGAATCAAACTTGATCCATGATTCTAGAGAGAACTAGGATCAAATATGACTATGATTATTGGAATAAATAATGAAACATGAAAATGTTCATGGATTTTACCTTAATGGATTTCCATCATAGATCTCATAGCAAGAGAATCCTAAGGTCTTACTTAATCTCATAAATTTTGAATATAAACTATGAAAATCTACATCTAATTCCTCTCTCAAACATATGATCCTTGAGGAATATAGAGTAATGACATCCTAATCCCCTCTAGAATTAATAGTCCTTGGAGACTAAATGAAATCAAAATTTTACATAAACCTCTATGGAATATAGCATGAATCCCATAAGATTCTTAGTGAGGAGATTCAAACCATGAGTTGAGATTTGAATCCCACTAACTATGTGTAGACATGATCATAGTTTTCCTTAATCTCCATATGAATCATGGGACCATAGGAAACTAAGGAATTGAATTCAAAAAGGACTCAAAGGAATACATAAAGTTTTATGAATCTAAAAAAGAAAATAGAAATGAGGAATCAAAGTTTACTTAAAGAAATTGGACCACAAGTTCTTCAAAATCAAACTTATCTTAAACCCAAGGCATTTATTGGATCCAAATTAATGAAATATTATGAGATTCAATCACAAGTTCTAAGTGGTGTGTGATGAAATGAGGTAGTAAGAGAGGTTTTGAAGATGTTTAAAGATCCTAGAACTATGAACTTGTGATTGAATTTGCCCAATTCTATCAAGGATTGAGAGGTTACCTCTATGACCTCAAAGATTTCTTCTATCTCTTATGAAATTCTTCCAAAAATCTTCAAATTCTTCTCATCTTCTTCAAATTCTTCAAGAAAACTCTCTCTTTTTTCTCTCTCAATTCTCTCATTTCTCTATATATCTCTTGTATATCTCAATTTGATTCAAAGGTTAAGTTAAAAGTCCCAATAATGGAGATGAAGGTCTATTTATATAGACCAACATTACAAGATTAAATGGGTAAATTTGGGTGAAAACCCATGTGCAAAGTTTTCTTCTAGCTAGAACATGTGAGAAAAGCAGTCTGTTACAGCGCGCGACACTTGACGACTTGCCTGCGGCACTTGCTGAGTGCCGGGCGGCACTCAATGAATGCCGGCGCGGCACTCAGTGAGTGCCGCCGGCTTCGCCGCGTGCCGTGGCTAACAGAATTCTTGCCTTCTTTTTAATTTTCAAAATATATGTTAACATAAACTTAATTATTTAGTAAAGTATATATTAATGTACTTATATTTGTAATGTACTTCATTAGGATATACCCATATGCATGGTATATATTCTAACATATCATTTTATTTCTTTCTTTTTTGTCTTTTCGATCTTTTCTTTTATCCTTTTCTCTTTTATTTTCAAACTTCTTTTCATTTTCTCTTTCTCTTTTTTTTTTAGGATAAATCCCCAGGCTGACTTTCTCATACGTTCTTTAACATTCGAGTTTCTCCCGAATACCCAATTTCTCTTTATTTTTTATTTTTGAAACTTGGTTCAAAGAATATTTGAAGAAGTTGAATTCTCTAGAAAAACTTCAAATTTCACCGGTCATCGTCATCATTGGTCTTTTTAGAGGTAACCAATCCCTGGATTTGACGCTTGGTCAAAATCGAAGTGTCTACAGCTACCACCGCACATAAGCATGTAATCTTTAGTCCTTCTCAAGTACTTATGAATGTGCTTAATGACTGCCTAGTGCTCTAGACGTGGATTTGATTGATATCTACTAACCATGCAAACGGCGAAGCAGATATTTGGTCTAGTGCATAACATCGCATACATGAGACTTTCCACTACCAAAGCATAGGGAATTCCTACCATGCAATTCCTTTCCTCCTGTGTCTTTGGACACTGGTCCTTGGAGAACGCCAAACCATGCCTGAAAGGTAACAAACCTTTCTTTGAATTATCCATCAAAAACCTAGTTAGCACCTTATCGATATAACCAGCTTGAGATAATCCCATTATCAGTCGCTTACGATTCTAAAAGACCATTATTCCAAGAGTATAGCTCGCCTCTCCTAGATCGTTGATATTAAAAGTACTAGCTAACCAAACCTTGACCGTTGACAATGCCACTACATCATTTCCAATGAGTAGAATATCGTCAACGTAAAGCATAAGAAAACCACCACTTTCCCTTCACACTTCTTTTATACATAAGGTTCATCCAGATTCTGCATGAAACCAAACGATTTGACCGCTTAGTCAAATCGGATGTTCCAACTCCTGGATGCCTGCTTAAGCCCATAAATGGCATTTTACAACTTGCATATCAAGTTATCTTTCCGACCAGCTATGAACCCTTCTGGTTGCTGCATATAGATGTCCTCTTGAAGATTGTCATTCAAGAATGCAGCCTTGACATCCATCTGCCAAATCTTATAATCTAAGCATAGAGTAATGGATAAGAGTATTCTGATGGACTTGAGCATAGCTACCGGCAAGAAGGTTTCCTCATAGTCAATGCCCTCCCTCTGAGTATAACCTTTCGCTACAAGCCTACCCTTAAAGGTCTCAACTTTTCCATCAGATCCTCTTTTCCTCTTATAGACCCACTTAGCCAATGGGTTTAATATTGGCTGGAAGTTCTACAAGATCCCAAACCTGATTGGAATCCATAGATTCTAATTCAGCCATCATAGCTTTAACCCAATAAGCTGAGTCTACACTAGCCATTGCCTCTTCATATGTGGTAGGATCAGATTAAGATTATATGGAGACAGCTTCAAAAACTTCTCCTAAGAACATGTATCTATTAGGTTGGCTGATGATCCTCCCACTACGACGAGGTACCGGTGCAAAAATGGGTGAAGAAGTAGTATTTTCTTGATTTACATCGTTATCAACTGTGTGTTGGACTGAGGGCTCTCCTTCTATTTCTCTCAGATCTATCCTTCCCTTAGGTTTTGTGGTTCATGATATAATCATCCTCCAAGAAAACAACATTTGTACTAACAAACACTTTCTGTTCTCTTGGATCATAAAAATACCATCCATAAGTATCCTTTGGATACCCTATGAAGTAAAATACTTCCGATCTAGAATCCAACTTGCTCATCTTTCATTTCAGCACATGTGCCGGACACTCCCTTATTCGGAGATGTTGCAAAGAAGGCTTGCGCCCAATCCACATCTCTAGTGGTGTCCTAGAAACAGAATTGCTTGGTACTAGTTTTAGTTATACGCAGCGGTTTCCAAAGTATAACCCCAAAGGAATAATGGTAACTTAGAATAACTCATCATTGACCTAGTCATGCCTAAAAGAGTCTGATTCCTTCTCTCTGCTACATCATTCTGCTAAGTTGTACCAGGTGCAGTTAACTATGACAAAATCCCATTCTGCACGAGGTGATTAATAAACTCATTAGAGAGGTACTCGCCACCTCGATCAGATCGAATGGCCTTGATATGTGTGCCCAATTGCTTCTCCACTTCAGCCCTAAACTCTTGGAACTTTTCAAAGGCTTCAGACTCCTTTTGCATTAGGTACACATATCCATACCTAGAGTGGTCGTCAGTAAATGTGATGAATACTCATAACCACTCTTTGCTCTAATATTTATTGGTCCACACACATCAGTATGAACTAATTCCAACAACGTACTGGTCCTATTGCCCTTTGCTGGAAAGGGCCTTTTGGTTATCTTACCCTCTAAACAAGATTTGCAGACTTCCATTGGTTTGAGAACCAAATCGCCTAAGACCCCTTCTTTGACTAGTCTACCAATCCTATTTAGATTGATATGGCCAAGCCTCATATGCCAAAGCTTTGTTAGATTAGTGGAAGGTTCCTTTATTTTAGATGGTAGAGTTACTACTGAGTTATTAAGTTCCATATAAGAGTCTTTAGAAATTTGAGGAGTAATCACATTCAAGCCATTTGTTTTAACACTAGAACTTATAAAAGAACTATTTCTTTTAATGACAACTTCTGTTCCACAATGAAAAGAATAACCATTATTCGATAAATTTGAAATTGAAATTAAATTACGTCTCATTAAAGGGAAGTAAAGTACATTTGATAAACTATTGTCTTATTGTCCAAAAGCTCTAAAACTACTACTCCTTTAGTAGCCGCGAAAATGGTTAGGCTAGAACCCAGAGTCAGCACGATCTCCCCATCACAGCATTTCTTGGTTGATCTGAACCCTTGCAACGAATAACAAATATGGTTAGTCGCACCAGAATCAATGCACCAAGTGTTTGAAGTATCTGTTATAAAACTTACTTCAATTACATGTGATTCAATCATACCTTGAACTCTTGTAGCTAAGAATTTTGGATAATCCCTCTTCCGGTTGCCTTTCTTTCCACATTGGAAACACTTTCCTTTGCCTTGGCCAACCACCTTCCCCATACCCTTCCAGTTACCTTTTCCCTTAGATTTTGCAATCTTAGGGACTGGTCCAATACTTGGACCACCAGTGCTTGCCTTCTTCTTCCCTTTCTTTCCTTTCGACGTAGATCGGGAAGAGGAAGAGCTTTTCTCAACGTTTAAAACATTGCCCCCAGGTTTGATCATCCCTTCTGCTACCAATAAAGAACTCATTTATTCACTCATTAAGAAATCATTTTATTCATATTATAATTTAGTTTAAATTAAGCGAATGACAGCGACAGCATATTGAGGATCATATCAACTTGGGTTTGTGCATCGATATTGGCACCTAGGGTCTCCAGCTCATTCAAATAACCAATCATTTTCAAAATATGTTCTTTGACTTGAGTCCCTTCTGTCATCTTAGTAATCATTATCTTCTACATAGCTACCTGCCTGGTAGGCCTGCCATGCTCCCCAAACATCTTTTTTAGGTATTTGATAATGTCACTGGTAGAAATATTCGACTAGAATTGGTGTTGCAACACACTAGCCATTGAGGACAGAATATAGCAACGAGCAATTCCATTCGACTTCTTTCACTTGTCAAACTCGTATCTGGCAGCTACCGAAGCATTTGCTATGGGCTTTTCGGGGCATGGGGTGGTAAGGACATATATGTGATCCTACGCAGTTAAAACGATGTCAAGGTTTTGTTTCCATTTTGTGTAGTTATTTCCAGTTAATTTATTTTGAGTGAGTATGGTGGCAAGTGGACTAAATGTAGATCCACACAATATGATTTATTATAAAATCAAAAGATAAAATAAATATGGATATAAGATTTTGACAGTTTGAAATAAAAGAATCCCTAAAACTCTTATTTTAAAAATAAAGTCGCCAGAATATTAAAACAAAAGAACAAAACCTCCGTGTGGTGGTCAATGTTCAATCTATCGATTTATCATGACTTGTCCATTATGCAACTCTTGCTAAACAAGTTATAACTCCCAAACCTATTTGATCTCTAAGTTTCTGAATAATGCCCCATGTGGGATCTCTTATCCATAGCTTAGCTAGTGTATACCATTAACTAGGATCCAATCACAATCGCCTCAAGCAGCACCTCCGTATGGTGGTCACCCTCTAACACGTCTGATTGATCCTATCCATAGGAAGTTTCACATCTAGTAGCTAATGAGTAGTGTATCCTCCATATAGAATGATCAACCCTGGCGAGGTGACACAAAATGCACTACTCATCTTATAGTGAGCTGTTAATGGTAGATCGTGGGTGTTCTAAATAAGACCCTCTCCCACTAGATTTAATAAATTAAGGATTTTGCTTTTTAGAAAAAATTGCTTCTACACATTACCCATAAACATCCAATGTTTACTAATGCGTTGAAAACAATTTTTGAATTTTATTTTAGAAAACTTGTTTTACGTGCATGCAAGTAGTGACAATATATTTAAATGCCAATTACAAACCAATAACATAAAACAAAAAAACTAAAATGAAATAAAAGCATCCAAATGATGCCTCTATCTCCCATGGCTCTATCTCCATAGAACATGCTTCTTGGTTTGATAACCTATGGCTCCATCTTCATGGACAATGGCTTGCTCTTCCATCTTCATGGACTTCCTAATTCTATTACATTGGACCTATGCTTCTTTCTAAGCTTACAATTTATCTAGAAAAGGAAATAGCAATAAATAGAATAATAAAAGGCTAGAGAAACCGGTGCGACTTTCCTTTTCATAGGATTGAAGTCACAGTGCCCTTTACACATGCCTTAAAACCAAACCAAAAATTGAAACAACAAACACCAATCTTAAATAATCAAACACAAAATTTAAACGTTCTTGGTGCCATGGGAGATAGAGACTAATCTTGCTGCAAGAAGGTTAGTCGTACACACATCCACATATATAACAAATATATCTAATCCATTGGAACCCTTAATTGATTTACACAGTACATGAACCTTTTACGCACTTATTTAGAACATTAAAACAGCATCTAACTTCTCTGTCACACTTCAATCGATCAAAGACTGTTCAATCGCTCGAACCTTCGATCGATTGAATATTGTTCAATCGCTTGAACTGTCACGCCCTGGAGCAGCATAAATAGAGAAAAATAAATTTCCTTTATGGGTCCATAGGGAATGACTGGTGAATAACCGCATTGTCACCTACTAAAACCAATAAACACAACGATAGGGAGGATGCTATCCAAAGAACATATCTTATTAACATAATCAGAGGCTACAACAGAAACTATAAAAGGTTTGGAAGCAACAGATGCCCAAGTACCAATTATAAAAGTCCACTAAATCTATTACAACAACTGGCTTATAGTCTCAGGTCTATAATAATAACAACAACAATACAACAGATATACAAACTAATTATTACAAAGCAGCACGTCTTCTCCTTCCAGCCTTCAGCTCCAAGTCCGGTGAAACGTCAGTCTCTCGTCCTCAAGTCCTGCGAAGCTCTAGACATTGGAATGTCCAGGGCATAAACGCCATCAGCTTTGAATACAAAGCTGAGTGAGTACATTAAACAACACTCCTCACCGTAACTGCTCAGCATCTTAAAATGCGGCTAATCCCTTTACAATGACGTCACTCACGAACATAGCAGAGGTCTTAGTAAACTATACATTAATTCAGGGATAGCAGGAAACATATTAAGTAATGACAAGGAAAAAGATCATAGTGTAAATATCTCATCACGTATTCATCAAATCCATGCATGCAACCCATGCATCCATCCCATGCATATACCTTTACGTCAGGACGCTGAATCCACGACTGAACATTTATCTTATCATATTCATACTTATATTCATATTTTTATCCATCTCCGTATCCATACGTTGACACCATAATCCAGATCCGTATCCATACATAGATACCATCATACCAATCGGAATCACCCAACTAGGCAGTAGGTACTACAATCCCTTGATAGGGTTACCAGTCATCTACACGGTACCACCTATCTGTAAACGATGGAAGCGGCACAACGGACGTCTTCTACGCTGTGTATATTCTCACTGGTCGACTACACGGTGAAAATACATTAGGACACTAGCCGGACGTAATTGTCAATGGTACACTGGACGTCTTCAACAGTGCATACGCATTACTGGACATCTTCAACAGCAAGAGGCGTACTAGGAACTCTAACCGTCCCACGTCCACCCGACTCGTCAGTCGTTGATCCCATGGATCCAAAGTACACATATCTCATATTCCACATAAGTCACATATCCCCTTTCTCATTAGCTTCTCTTACCTCTTTATATTACTATCCCATGCATGCTGACACATGTTGTGAAATGCTCATATACTAAGTACAGGAAATGCCACATGCTTTGTATTAATCATATCTACTGATTACTGATTATTAACATGCAGTTGTATTCCGTTCTACTATTCAGTTTGACAATAACATATGACAGTTAAACAATTCATCTCATATCGACAGTTGACATAGGATAATTCAGCTCGTAATATCAATGATAATTGCATATAAGTCTAGTCCTGACATAGTACTTATAGATCTTACCCACACAACGTAATAACCCATATGGTATAACTATTAACAAGTCCAATATATCACAAGTATAAGACAACATACAATATCATTCTGCTCATATCCAATTGATTGACCAAACATGGCAATCGATTGGAAACAATACCAATCGATTGGACAAACTGGCAATCGATTGGGATAGCAATCGATTGGGATTCATGGCAATCGATTGGGAAATTATCCAATCGATTGGATCCAATGCCAATCGATTGGACTCTGTCTTCTTCCTCAAAATTGCTGGTTTGATTATAAAAACGTCGGGATCCTCTTCTCTTTATAAATGTTATTAAACACATACAAACATCTCAAAAACACCTCCTTGAGTGAGTTAATGAAACTCACCTTATCCCGGCGTCCCGAGCTCCGCGGCGGTGGCTATGGTGAATTCTCTCTCTCTCTCTTTCTTCTCTGCTCTTCTCTCCTTCTCTCTGTGCTCCTTTTCTCTTCATTCTTCTTCTTCTTCTTCTTCTTCTTCTTCTTCTTCTTCTTTTCTCTTCCTCTCTAACCTGAGAGTGTGTGTGTGTATATATAATATATATGTATGTGTGTATATATATGAGAGTATATATATCTCTCTCTCTCTTCCAAACACACACACAAGCAAACATATATGTGTATAAGGGAGAGGGTATATATAGGGAGGGGAAAACAATCACAACCACACAAAACCAACAAGGTGGCCAAGTCCATCTACTCTCAATCGATTTGTACCAGGTGCCAATCGATTGGGGTTAGGTCGGCAGAATGCCAATCGACTGGTAAAACATCCAATCGATTGGAAAAGCAATCGATTGGGATAAGGTCAATCGATTGGGCACAAAACCTCACCGAAGGCTAAGAAAGGTACTAGGGATCTATATATACCTGAAAATATAGGGTATTACATGAACATTCAATTTCACAGAATAATTTGAGAAAATTCTAGAATAATTTAAAATTTAAAACTTATAATTTTAAAAACTTTTGAATCTGTGAAAAGTACACCTGGACAGAAAATTATTCTCGATTGATTGAACATAGTTCAATCGATCAAACAAAATAATGTTCGATCGATCGAAAGTCCTTCGATCGCTTGAGATTAGCAGGGTCTCGATCGATCGAACCTACTTAGATCGATCAAACCCATCATGCATCCCATGCATTCACAGATTTGTATTCTGTTATGAAAACACAACAGAAACAGATCTGTGATGATGCAGTTTTAAAAACAGTCCTAAAATCAACATGCAAATCAAAACTAGTGTTCTAAAACGCATCTATAGATCCAAACAAGCGTGGCTCTGATATCGATTAAAGGAAAAATAGGTTTTAAAATTATTTTAAAACATGCAGTGGAAAGGTTAAGTTTTAAAAACTTATTGGTATGCCCGGATCTACAACCCGTTAATTCTATAGATGTGTACTAACAAGAGAGGATAAGAATTATACATCAGGTCTTGAACCCAATTTTGAAATCTTCAACCTTTTTGATGGTGCAGCAGCTCCCACTACGTTGTCTTCACCCTTATGACTCTTGTGGATGCTACCGGAGAGGCTAAAGTTGGTGGGAACTCCAACGGGGATGATAAGAAGGCTTGGAAAACCCTAAACAGTCTCTGCAGCTTTTGTATAGGAAAAATGACAATTATTAAACCATGTACGCAACTGCCCTATTTATAGATTTCCAAAACTAACTTTAACCTTCGACTGATCGAAGTGCATTCGATCGATCGAACCGTCGATCGATCGAACACCTTTCGATCGCTCGAACCTGCCTAGACGTCAATTGATCGAAACTCCTTCGATCGAACGAACCCGTCTTGACAAGAACCTCTTGTGCCTTTCCAAACATCCTAGTGGAGCTAAGAGTGGGACCTCTTAGGCTCTTTATTGTTGGCTCAGACCAATTGTTAATTCCCATGACCAAACTCTTTGATCAGCAAACTAACTAACTAGTCAGTTAACGTTTATTCTACTATAAAATGATAACTGAACTCCAACGTAAAAGAACATATCTGAAGCGATAATTAGACTTGTATGTTGTACTAATGTCCCTCTACCTTCAGCATTCGCAATCATATCCAGGTAGTAGGATAAACGGTTACTGTTAACCTAAATCATGATTACTTCTTGTATTCTTTGAGTCCCATTCACCTCTCATGATTACCAAACATGTTGATAACTACTTATTAACAAGACTGCAGTTCTCAGTAATCAACTTGGTGATATTCTCAAGGGAATGCTTACTCTAAATCAGAGGGTAGATTCTATCTTGACAATAAATGTTCACAACCCTATGAACATGACAAACCTAAGATACCCAGGTGTTGATCTTCTATAGACCTCATTGATTGGTAAATCAAAGTAGCCATATCCACAGTCTGCGTTCATAATCGTCTCAAGATTGAGAACACGTACCTTATACAAGTTATGAGTTCCTATCAACTGTTTGACAGTCTTGAATGTCAATAGGAAAGTTCAGGTCCGTTAATGCACTATAAGCACTAGAATATTAACTAAGAGTTACACTCTAGTGATTGAGATTAATCACTTTATCCAATGGTAGTTATGCATGCTATAGTGTAAACTTGATGAGATATCCAGTCTCATTATCCACTGTGATAAGTTCTAAGTATCAAATAATAGTAATTTGTATCTCCCTTGTATGTATCTCATACACGCACAAATTACCTACTATGATACTTAAGGATTAAACAATCATCCCATGAAAGAAACATACAGAATAAAATGTAAAGCTGATATCCATATATTAAAATGTCAATGTCTGATACATAAAGTAATGGTTTGAGGGCACAAACCCAACATTATGTCCCTCGATTCCATCTCCTGGACATTCAATGTTTCTGTAACTGCTTCTCTGCGTAGGGAGCTGACATAGCAGCTCTGGGTGGTTGCTTGGTCTCCACGTATGTTCCCAGGCCTGTGTGGGTTTGGAAACTTATTCATTACACTATAAGTTGATACGACCACCTTGGTCATGCTGAGCGTTGGCCTCCCCAGGATGACATTGTAGGCGGACAGGGCTTCTACCACCACAAAGTTTGCAAGTATGGAGACTTGTTGGGGGTAGGTCCCCATGAAAATTGGGAGCTTGATTGTACCGAACGGTTATGTGCTAGATCCATTGAACCCTACTAGGGGAGTGGCTACAGGCCAGAGCTGATCCCTTGATATCCCGAACTGATCGAAAGCCGAGATGAACAAAATATCAGAGGAGCTGCCCGTGCCCACTAATACCCTCTTGACCACATAATTTGCTATGGAGAGCGTGACCATTAGCGGATCGTCATGGGGTAGTGCAAGTCCTTCATGTCATCGGACAAAAATGTCAGAACATCGGTCGACAGGGAGCTGGCAGATTGAACATGCCAGACATCCGATCGGGATGCTCGAGCATGCCTCTTCCTAACCGACTGTGAATCCCCTCTGCCCAAAATTCCTCTGGAGATTACGTTGATTTACCCAAGGGGTTGCGGCTGCTCGGGAGCTTGGGTGTTAGGCCGAGGTGGCCTATCAGCCACGACAAACTCGGCGAGATAACCCTGCTCAATTAGCTTCTCGATGGCAATCTTGAGCTTGAAGCTGTCTTCTATGTCGTGACCCTGGTCTTTATGATTTCGGAAAAACTTATCCGAGTTTCTCTTCTCATGCAGGCTCTTTAGCTTTGCCGACTGTTGGAAGAGCCTCTGGGTCTCGGCGGCGGCCATGACCTTATGGATTGGTTGAAAAAGAGGTGTAAAGGTAACTGGGGCTCGATCCTGACTGCTTATCTATTGATCCTGCTTCGGGTTCTTTCCTGAGCCCTTCTCGGAGCCTTCGCATTTGCGTTTGGATCTCGAGGATTCATTTCCTGCAAAGTTAGCGTGCTTGGACTTTAGGAACTCTTCCGTGTCAATTTACTTCCCAACCTCTCGGAGAGCTCAACCAGGGTTACCGGTTGGTCATTATGGAATAACGTAGCAACTTTGGTGTGCTGAACTCCTGAGCAAAAGGCGGTGATAGCGACCATTTCATTCAGGTGGTGGATTTGGAGCCTTTGCTGGTTGAAAAACAATCGATGTAATCTGTCAAGGACTCCCCCTTGCACTGCTTGACGGTTATTAGTTGGGTATCGAGCTGTGACCAGTCAAACATCCCCACGAACTGGCTGATAAATAGCTTGTTGTGTGCCTTGAAATTATCGACCGTTCGGGGCTTAAGAGCATGGAACCACTGACCACTGTGCGGTCGGCCCCTTGAGAGTGCTAGGAAAGGCCAAACACAGTAGTTTTTCAGTGGTGTGACCAGTGCCATCAGGGCCTTATAAGTCTAGACATGATCCATCGGGCTTCCCGAACTGTCATAAGAATCGAGGTATGGTAGTTTGAATTTCCGCAGGATGGGGAATCCTGTGACGCAAACGGTGAAGGGCGACTCAGTTTTCATATTGGTGTTATCATGGCGTAGCTTGCAGCTCAACTTTTCAATTTACTTCTGCTGGTCCTCGATCTGGGCCTTGACATCTTTCTGACCGGTCTTCTGCTCCGTATCTGAATGGTACATTGGGTCGGATGATGAGGCCTCTTCCTCGAAGTACGTTGTCCTTAGGGATAGGGCCCAGCTATGACTCCTGGTAATAATGTGCCTAAGATCCCCACGGCTCTTGGACGGAGGGTCCTTGCCAAATCCCGGGCAGTTTGGCCTTGCCCCTCCCCTTTCGTAGCGCGTTTGCTGTTGATGATTTCTCTAGCGTCCCCAGCTCGGCGCGTGATGGCCCGGGGGTGTTGCCGGGTCCCCTCGGGAGCCTGGCTACACTCATCGTTCTCGAAACAACCCATAGCTGGCGGGTACACAAGCTTGGTGTGGGCGCGCCTTCGGACCCGTGCGGGCTCTCGGTCATGCGCGCCCTTCCCGGGCTGGTCCTCAATTTAAGGGAGCTTTTCCTGGCGGACCAGCAATGCTTCAATCTGCTGTTGAGTTTACCACTAGCCCTCCAGGAGTTGCATAAGGGCTGCGGTAATCTGCTCGGAGGTCATGAAAGTAGCCAGTTGCCCGGCCTGTGAATTTTCGTGACCTACCAGAGGATCAGTCTTCTTACCCTTCTTCGGCGGCATATTGATTAGTCAAAGATTTGTTTCTCTGAGACAATTTTTATGATTCCCATAGACGGTGCCAAACCGATGATACCATAAATTGGTAAAGAACAAGAAGAGTAATTTAAGGAAAGACAAGAAATTTGTATGTGGTTCATCCCCGTTAATTAGGTGACCTATGTCCATGGGTGCGTTAGAGTGCATTTACTAACAAATCACCGGCGGCCTTCTGGTGAACCAACAAGGAGGGCAAACTGTAGACACCCCAATTTTGACCGACCGTCGAATTTAGGAGAGCGTCACCTCCACGTCCCGTAGACACCTCATTTTGTCGGCTATCAGATTTAGGAAACCCATAGCTTGGTGATTCACAATGATCAAAAAAGACTTAAAAGGACTCATGGAAGTTGGTTCTGTCTCTCAAAATGCTTAGAATGACCAAAATGCCCCTGAAAGCCCGAAAACTCCCAGATTCGGTCCCAAAGTTTTGGAAACGTGCTATGTCGTAAGAAAAGTAAAAAAATGAGTTTTTAAGAAAAAATCGGATGAAATTGTCAGCTCCCAGAGACCCCAGGAAGTCCCGGAAGTTCCCAGAAAGTTCCCGTTGACCGGTTTGACCAGGTTTGACCAAGTTTGACCAAGTTTGACTGAAATCATCCAAATTCACCCGAATCATTCTAAATCATGAGAAAAGTATTAAAACGAGTTCCAAAAGAAAATTGAGCGAAAACGTCAGCTCCCGGGAACTCCCGGAGGTTCCCAGAACTTTCCGGGAATCTCAGGTTTGACCAGTTTGACCAAGATTTGATTTTGGAATTGGGGCACCGAAACAATTTTCAAATATTTTTCATGGATACTAGAGGTCAATAGATTTCCAACGGTATATCGCACATAATTTCTGGATTTAAAACGAATTTATTATGAATTTCCAAAGGCGAAAAAGGCGATCAAATCGGCTTTTATCGCGAATACCGCAAAACTTTTCAAAGTGACCTATCTCTGAACTATTTTTTATGTAAAGTAGACTCCATTACCTTTCCAACGGTATATCACAACCTCAATATGGAGTTTGTATGCATTTTCTGTGAATTTCGGACGAAATAGGGCCTTTTCGCGAATACCGGAACCTCTGGGGGCCTAAACATAATTTTCTGGGCTTCTGAGGAGCAGTGCCACCGCGGCACTGGCCCACTGCCGCCGCGGCACTGGCCCAGTGCCACCGCGGCACTCAACCCTCGCAGAGTCCATTTTTGTAATTTTTTTGGGGGTCCAATTTGATTAATTGAAAGCCAAAACGACGTAGTTTTATGTTCACAGATGTTTGGGACCAATGGGAACACTTCTAAAATCTCAAAACCACCCCAAATTGGCCTATATAAACCCCCCATTGCTCTTCATTTTGGGGGGGCCAAGTGCAAAAGCTTGAAAAGTTGTAGAGAAGAAGAGAGATAGAGATAGGTTTAGAAGAGAGAAAAGGAGCTTCCTCCTACTATTTTGCTATAGAAAGTGAGTTTTAATATTGTTTTCTCCCATTGCCTCTCTTATACTTCACATTCCAAACACCCCCAATCACCATTCTTGAGCATTCTTGAGTTAGGAAGCTACTTCCATGTCCAAATGTCAAAATCTATGAGTGAAACACCAAACTACAAGTCCAAAATCACATTGATTATCATCTATTGATTGCTATTTACTTGCTTGTTCATATTATGTTCATCTCTTCTTACCTCATTTCTTTTTGATTTTCTTTATTTACTTACTAGTTCATCATCATCTAAATGATGACATGAAGTTTGGGGTGAGTGAATCCTTATGGATAGTAGCTCTTGACCTCAAAAACATGTTTGATAGATGATGATCATAACTTCAATACCTCCAAGGCATTCTTGAAGTGTATTGAAGTTATGTTCAAATAAAAATAAGTCTCTCCAACAATCTTGGAGGTTCTTGATGATGAGTTGAATGTTGGCATTTTAAGTGGTCATAATCTTTATTGAGTATTGAAAATGTACTTTCAAAACCTCTATTTCAAAATCCCCCTCAATCCCTTTCATTTTGATTTCAAGAAAGAAAACCTTATTTTCTCCAAAATCTTCAAAACAGTGAGTCAAAACAGTGAGTGAGCTGAGTTCAAAGATTTCTCTAGAACTCAATACTCAACATATAGATGCAAGGCCACTTGAAAAGTCTTCCTAACTCATTGGAGAATAGCCATGATTTTTGGTTTGACTTGGAAGTACTTGAAAATGGTCCATTTGGACCCAAACATTCCTTCCAAACATTCTGCCTCTGCTGTCACAGCAGCTTGACTAACTTCCAACTTCTTTTTCAGAACTATTTTCCAAACAGGGTGGTCCCAACTTATTTTTCCCTTAAACGTCACTGTCTTAGGGAACTGTCTGTATAAAATGGCCTCTAGATCATTCGTTTTCATTTTCTAAGATTTTTCAACATTTCAGTCGACAGTACGGACTCTGTTTCTGAGTGACCTCTGTTGTTCATATTATTTCTCTCAATCTGTGATAGTTATTAAAGATTGGCTTTTTGGGTAGTGTTCTATACACAATAAGGAAGATCGCCATAAAAAATCATGCATTGAAAACATTCCTAACCTCTCTTTTCCATTTTTGCAAGATCATGTTACTGTTCTGTCTACTATTCACAGCAAGCACCTTTTAACTTTCATTCTTTGATTTGATGCCTACATGCACTCCAAATTAGTTCATATCTTAGGAAGTAGTTCATACTACATTTGTACATATCCCATGATGATTTCATTCATTCATTCATACACATTATAGACTTCTAAGTCATTCTAGGAATCCATGAACACAAAGCACACTACAACCTTGGCACATTATAGATACATACATTGCATCCATGCAAGATTTGGGGCCTTCATGGCTCCTAATCTAAGAAGATTATAAGGAATGATCATGATCACACGTTCATGCTTCCCCCGATCTAATCATCCTTTCTCATCCATCCCGGGGATTGAGAGGTCTTCTTTTCTCAAAGATTAACATGCATCATACTAGTTTGCTAAGCATATTTTAATTTCTTTGTTTATTTGTTTCAATAACAATTCATGTCCCCCTTTAGATTAGGAAGTCTTGATTATTTGATACATGATTAGATGATTTTTCCTAGGTTTATTTGTGTGATCTTTCACTTTACATTGTATGATATTTGACTTAGATTTTATGAATGATATCTTATCTTTTGATTTTCAATTTCAAGATTCTTATGTGATGTAATATACTATCATAGTATTAATTGCCGAACCATACATAGTATAAGATGATTATTTGGATGCTAATTGAGGCCCGTCGAAAGACGGGACGAGTTGAGGGTGTTTTAGTCGTGACAAAGGCTCCTTCCTCTCTCGTACCAAAACCCCGAGCCAAGTTCTTTGGTTATGAAGGGCCGGTGCCTTTTATCCTTTTGGGTGAGTCAAATTAGGTTTCTTGGTTCCTTAAAGACCAAGTGGCGACTCTGTATCTGTTTTCAACAGACCTTTTCTCTTTCCTTGATTCAAAAATCAAACAAGCTTCAAAAAAGCAAACAAAAAGAGATGGAAGCCCGGTGTCCACACGTCCGATGATGATAAAGACCGAAAGAATCGAAGTATTCAAAGCTCTTCAAAAAATTCTCCAAACGCGATAAAATTTCATAGAAAGAAGAAGATACCAGGTGTTTAGGAGAATTCAGGTATAAAAAACACCATTTTTGGAGAAAATCTTCGAAAATATTTTTTTTGGAAGAAAAAGGAGAAAAGAAAAGACCTAAAAAGGGAAGTTCTGCAGAAAAACGGCACACGGCAGATTGCCGCGGCATTCAGTGAATGCCGAGCGGCACTCACTGAGTGCCGAACGGCATTTAGTGAATGCCGGGCCGGCACTCACTGAGTGCCGCCAACATTTTCTGACTGCCGTTTGCTTTTAAAGTCCGTATTTTGTGATACAATACGTATGTGTAGGCGGATAAAAACAAAAATCTGATAAAGTAAGGTTGACGGAAACCCGGCAATCAATAATCTGCCGCGGCATTCACGGAGAGCCATGCGGCAGTCACGGAATGCCCGCGCGGCAGTCACAGAGTGCCGCAGCGGCACGCACGGACTGCCGTAAACGAATTCTGACTGCCGTCCTGGGCAGCAGTCTGTCTAATTTCAGGAAGTACGTATTGTACCACCAAATGAGAGATTTACACCTATCTTTTACTCTGAATTCACTAAAAATACTTGGTATTTTTGTCTATAAAAAGAGGAAGGATCTTCCTTGGAACATATGCAAGGAATATACACAAGAGATACACCAAAAAAATACAAAGAAATCACTACTATTATACTAACATATTTTGAGAGAAAAGAGAGAGTTTAGAGAACTAGAGAGAAGAGCTTGGAAGATCTTCAAAGAAAGATTTTTGAGGATAGTTTGGAGGTGACCCTCTAATCTTTAGTTGTGTTCTCTTTCTTTTTGAGCTTCTAATCTTCAAGTCATTTTTAGTTTTTCTTGATTAAATCTTAGAGTTTGTCTAGTAAGCTTAGGAGTTCTTGTTTCTAATTCTTTAGTCTTTCTTATATTTCTTTTGGTTTATGTTCCTCTCTTGAGATTCTTGGAGATCTTCAATATCTCCCTTGAAATCTCTTGAGTATGATCCTTTGAATCCCATGTAAGCTTATACTTTACATGAGAGTCAAAATTTGATCATCACTTCATTTCATAAGCAAATAGATGAATCCAAGTCCATACTCATGACTTGGATCCTCTAAACTTGGTATTTCATGAAATCATTTCCATATTCTCTTTGAAACTTATGAGTATTAGTCATGTCTTCATCTCCAATGACCATCAAATGGTAGGAGAAAATGGTTTTGAGTATAAGCCCATCTCCATGGTTTAGAGTCCTCATCTTGAGATTTCATGAAGTCTATTCATACTTTCTTTGAAATCCACAAATATGAAGGTCTTTAGTCTCCAATGACCATCAAATGGTAGGAGAAAATGGTTTAGTTTAAGTCCAATTTCATGGTTTAATAGTTGGGGTTAACAAATAAAGTTGAACTTGATAAATGAAAACAGTGAGTTCACAAACTGATTTTGATCAAAGATTTTTAGTTCAAAATCTAACCGTTGAAATCAAGTGAAATCAACGGGAAAGTGTTAATAACACAATACTCTACCACTGTAATTTTTGTTTTAAGGTGATCTCATGTCTAAGATGGTTTGGTCTTGTGATTTTTAATACATGCAACTCTCTGTCCAACATTTCAGAACAGTAAATCTATTTTAAAACTAATAAATCAAAATTTTAATGGAGTTTCCGAGGTCTCTAATAATTGTTTCTGGGTACCTTAATGTGTTAGGGAGATCCCCTAAAAAGATCTAAGTGTTTCTCATCTTTTTGCTATTTTTAAAAAATCGTACAAGATCTCTGGATAGAGAATTGCAGATTCCTGAGTGATGCCTAGTGTTTTCCATATTCCCGGAGATCTAACCGTTCAAACCTTGATTTTCTTTTTGGGTTATAAACTAGACTCACAGAGGCATATCGCATCCAAAAACCATTAAGATCCAACCGTTGGAAGCATGGGTTTTCTATTTTTTAAGATCTGATATGCTCTCTGTAATTCATGAAAAACTGCTATTGTTTTTGTCTAATCTTGTTTATCTCAACTCAAATGGACTCCTAATGTCTTAGGACCCAAATCATACTTTGAATAATGATAACTTAGCTTAAATCCAAAAGTTAAGTGGCCCAAATTAGTGAATAAATCCATGTTTTATTCTTGTTCACATTCATCCATCCATGTACATTTATTTGCTCATAATTAGAACTAGCTATTGAATAAGTTAGAAAATTAGGATTGATTGTTTGATACCATATTATTATGTGAAATATGTGGACTAATATTTGTTTTGTAGCGCATTTGAGGTACAATTTCTCATCTCCCTTCTAGTTTATTTCATTCTTTGATTTTATTGATTTTCAACCTCATGCGCGACACCTTAGAATTAGGAGCTTGCCTTATATGTATATGTGATTAGAGACTCTTTCTTAGGATTTTCTTTTTCTTTTATGCATTGCACGTTTAATATCGCTACTGGATCCCGGGTAAGTTTTTTTGTTCCCTATTGCATATCATATAGCTTGCTACTTGATTTACATGACTTTTTGAATGATATTTTATCAATTACGATTTTACACCCTTTGGACATGCTTTTGTGATGTATATGTATATATGTATTAGTTGAGGGCATGCTTAGATTAATAAATTTGATTAAAAGGATGTTGAGTAGAGGCCTATCGTAAGATAGGAAGAGAGAGGGTGTTTTAGTCCGGCGGGCTCCTTCCTCTCTCATTCCATAATCCCCGGATCTAGTTAATCTCTGGTTTCTAAAAAGATCAGTTTGCTTTGAAAATGGTTTCTTAATTTTCCTTTTAAAAATTAAGTGGTGACTCATTTGTTTTGAATTTGAAATTTTGGAAAAGAATTTTAAAATAAAAGCTGTGGGTAGAAAGAAAATCTGCGATATCCACAGTGGTCCTACCAGAAAACTGGCCGGATGTATGCTTATAGGTAATATATATTGCAGTTCTCAGAAATAAGAATGCCCCTCCATTCAATGAAGGTGAGGGGTCTCTTTTATAGATGCACGAGATTCTCACTCGTACAAGGTAACTAGCCAAGTTAGGAAACCTAACTTGATTACATGTGATTAGCATAAATCGTGGAGGTTCCCTTAGTGGTTTAGGAAATTGCTCGAATTAATCTTCTGACTAAGCTAGGGAACTGCCAGCTACCTCGTGGAGCAAGTCACGAGACAGATGTATCCCCCAGTAGGTGCGGCCCAGGCCTGCCCCGTGGCTTGCTCTATGAGGTAGCTGGCAGTTCCCTAGCTTAGTCAGAAGATTAATTCGAGCAGTTTTCTAAACCACCAAGAGAACCTCCACGATTTTATGCTAATCACATGTAATCAAGTTAGGTTTCCTAACTTAGCTAGTTACCTTGAATGAGTGGTCTCTTGCGTCTATAAAAGAGACCCCTCAACCTCATTGAAAGAGGGGGCATTCTTATTTCTGAGAACTGCAATATGTATTACCTACACGCATACACCCGGCCGATTTTCTGGTAGGGCCGCCCTCCTTGTTGGTTCACCAGAAGGCCGCCGGTGATCTGTTAGTAAACGCACTCCGACACACCCGTGGACGTAGGTCACCTAATTAATGGGGTTGAAACACATACAAACTTCTTGTCTTTCCTTAAATGACTCTTCTTGTTCTTTACCAATTTTTGGCATCATCAATTGTTATCAGAGCCTCGCTTATTTAGATCGATAGATGAATTTTGGAATACTAGTTTGATTTGCAAGTTAGTATAAAGTGCTGGTTTTGAAACTACTTCATCACAGATCTATTTTTGCAGAAAACAAATCTGTGATGGCATTAGATGCAAAGCACATTCGATTGATCGAACGTGTTTCGATCGATTGAAATGCTCTGTGTTCGATCGATTGAAATAGTATTGATCGATCAAACCAATGCAGTCTTCGATCGATCGAAACTGGTTTTCTGTCCTGGTGTCTTTTCACAATTTTAAAAGTTTTTAAATTGTTTACTTACTGTTCTAAAAATTTTAAATCAATTTGTGACAGAAAACCATAGATGTTGTTTTATTGTTCTAATTACTTCCATAAAGAGTTTATGGTGTATGTGAATAAATTAGTGATTCGAATGGTTGTATATGTATATATATATATACGTGTTGTGAGTATGATTAACCTTTTTGCAGCAAGATTAGTCCACTATCTCCCATGGCACCAAGTACTTTTAAATTCTGTACTTAAATGTTTCATATTGGTGTATGTTGTATTTAATTGGTTTGGTTTTAAGGCCTATGTAAAGGGCACTGCGACTGCAATCCTATGAAAATGAAAGTCGCACCGGTTTCCCTAGCCTTTTATTTTATTATTTTTTTTTTCTACTTCTAGATAAATTGTAAGCTTCGAAAGAAGCATAGGACTAATGTAATAGAATTAGAAAGTTCATAAAGGTGGAAGAGAAGCCGTTGTCCATGAAGATGGAGCCGGAGGCGACCAAACCAACATGAGGTTCTATGGAGATAGAGGCATGGAAGATAGATGCATTGTTGAATGCCTTTATTTTCATTTTAGTTTTTTTGTTTTATGTGCTTGGTCTGTGATTGGCATTTTGTTATATTGTTACTACTTGCATGCATGTAAAACAAGTTTTCTAAAATAAAATTCATAAAACCATTTTCAACGCATTAGTAAACATTGGATACGTATGGGTAATGTGTAGAAACAATTTTTCCAAAAACAAAATCCTTCACTATTAAATCTAGTGGGAGAGGGTCTTATTAACAACACCCACGATTTTCCATTAACGGTTCACTGTAAGATGAGTAGTGCATTCTGTGTCACCTCGCTAGGGGTGATCATTCTATACGGAAGGTATACTACTCATTGGTTACTAGATGTGAACTTTCTATGGATAGGATCAATCAGACATGTTAGAGGGCAACCACCACACAGAGGCGCTACTTGAGGTGGTTGTGATTGGATCCTAGTTAATAGTACACACTAGCTAAGATATGAATAAAGGATCCCACATGGAGCATTATTTAGAAACTTAGAGATCAAATAGGTTCAGGAGTCATAACTTGTTAAGCAAGAGTTGGATAGCGGGCAAGTCATGATTAATCGAAAGATCGAGTATTGACCACCACACGGAGGCTTTACTCTTTCGTCTTGATATTCCGGCGACTTTGTTTTAAAATAAGAGTTTAAAGGATTCTTTTATTTAAAATTGTCAAATTCTGATATCCATATTTATTTTGTCTGTTTGATTTTTCAGTAATCATAATGTCTGGATCTGCATTTAGTTCACTTGCTACTATACTTACTCAGAACAAGTTAACTAGAAATAATTACACTGAATGTAAACGTAACCTTGACATCGTTTTAACTGCAGAGGATCACATATATATCCTCACTACCCTATGCCCTGAAGAACCCGCTACAAATTCTATGGCTGCTGCTAGATGTGAGTTTGACAAATGAAAGAAATCGAATGGAATGGCTCGTTGCTACATTTTGGCCTCTATGGCTGGTGTTTGCAACACCAATTCTAATCAAATGATTTCGCCATTGCCATTATCAAATCCCTAAAATAAATGTTTGGGAAGCATGGCAGGCCTACTAGATAGGTTGTCATGTAGAAGATAATGAGTGCAAAGATGTTGGAAGGGACTCTAGTCAAATAACATGTTTTAAAAATGATTGGTTATTTGAACGAACTGGAGACCTTGGGAGCCAACATTGACGTATAGACCCAAGTTGATATGATCCTCAATTCGCTATCGCCATCATTCACTCAATTTAAACTTAACTATAATATGAACTAAATGAATTTCTCAATGAGTGAACTAATGAGTTCTTTAGTGGCTGTAGAAAGGGTGATCAAACCTGGGGGCAATGTTTTGAATGTTGAGAAAACCTCTTCCTCTTCCCGATCTGTGCCGAAAGGTAAGAAAGGAAAAAAGAAGGCTGGTACTGGTGGTCTAAGTATTGGACCAGTCCTTAAGATTGCAAAATCTATAGGAAAGGGTAAGGGTAAGGGTAAGGGTAAGGGTAAGGTGGCTGACCAAGGTAAATGAAAGTGTTTCCAATGCGATGAGAAGGGCCACTGGAAGAGCAATTGTCCAGAATTCTTAGCTACAAGAGTTCAAGGTATGATTGAATCACATATGATTGAAGTAAGTTATATAACGGATACTTCAAACACTTGGTGCATTGATTCTGGTGCGACTAACCATATCTGTAATTTGTTGAAGGGGTTCAGATCAACCGAGAAATGCAGTGATGGAGAGATTGTGCTTACTCTGGGTTCTAGCGTAACTGTTTCTGCAGTTGGAATAGGAGTGGCAGCTTTAGAATTTTTAGACAATAAAGTTTTGATTTTATCAGATATACTTTACGTCCCTTCAATGAGACATAATTTAATTTCAATTTCTAATTTATCGAATAAAGGCTATTCTTTTTATTTTGGAACTGAAGTTTTGATAAAAAAAAATGGATCTTTTGTGTGTTCTGGTGTAAAATCAAATGGCTTGTATGTGATTACTCCAAATATTTCTGGTGATTCTAACATGGAACTTAATAACTCAGTGGTAACTGTACCATCAAAGAAAGGAACCTTCCACTAATCCAACAAGACTTTGGCACATGAGGATTGGTCATATCAATCTAAATAGGATTGGCAGACTAGTCGAAGAAGGGGTCTTAGGCGATTTGGTTTTTGAACCATTGGAAGTCTGCGAGTGTTGTTTAGAGGGTAAGATGACCAAAAGGCCCTTTCCTGCATAGGGCAATATGACCAATGCATTGTTGGAATTAGTTCATACTGATGTGTGTGGACCAATAAATATTAGAGCATGGGGTGGTTATGAGTATTTCATAACATTTACTGATGATCACTCTAGGTATGGATATGTATCCTTAATGCAGCACAAGTCTGAAGCCTTTGAAAAGTTTTACGAGTTTAGGGTCAAAGTGGAGAAGCAATTGGGCACACATATCAAGGCCATTCGATCTGATTGAGATGGTGAGTACCTCTCTAATGAGTATATTGATCACCTCGTACAGAATGGGATTCTATCACAGTTGACTGCACCTGGTATGCCTCAGAAGAACGGTGTAGCGGAGAGAGGAAATCAGACTCTTTTAGACATGACTAGGTCGATGATGAGTTATTTGGAGTTGCCATTATTCCTTTGGGGGTTATGCCTTGGAAACTACTGTGTATATACTAAATCTAGTACTAAACAAATATATTCCCAGGACACCATGGGAGATGTGGATTGGGCGCAAAGCTTCGTTGCAACATCTCCGGATATAGGGATGTCCGACACATGTGCTGAAAGGAAAGATGGGCAAATTAGATTCTAGATCAGAAGTATGTTACTTTGTAGGGTATCCAAATGGCACTTATGGATGGTATTTTTATGATGCAAGAGAACAGAAGTGTTTGTTAGTACAAATGCTGTTTTCTTGGAGGATGATTATATCATGAACCATAAACCTAAGGGAAGGATAGATCTGAGAAAAATAAATGGAGACCCCTCAATTCCCCTAACAGTTGATAACGATGTAAGACAAGAAAATACCACTTCTTCACCCATTTCTGCATCTGTACCTCATCGTAGTGGGAGGATTTTAGCCAGCCTGATAGATAAATGTTCTTAGGAGAAGTTTTTGAAGCTGTCTCCATAGAATCTGAATCTGGTCCTACCACTTACGAAGAGGTAACGGCTGATGTAGACTCAGCTCATTGGGTTAAAGCTATGAAGGCTGAATTGGAATCTATGGATTCCAATCAGGTCTGGGATCTTGTAGAACTTCCAGCTAATATTAAACCCATTGGCTGTAAATGGGTCTACAAGAGGCAAAGAGGATTTCATGGAAATGTTGAGACCTTTAAGGAAAGGCTTGTAGCGAAAGGTTATACTCAGAGCGAGGGAATTAACTATGAGGAAACTTTCTCGCTGGTAACCATGCTCAAGTCTATCAGAATACTCTTATCCATTGTAGCATGCCTAGATTATGAAATCTGGCAGGTGGACGTCAAGACTGTATTCTTGAATGGCAATCTTGAGGAGGACTTCTATATGCAGCAACCAGAAGGGTTCATAGCTGGTGGGAAAGGTAACTTAGTATGCAAGTTGCAAAAGTCCATTTATGGGCTTAAGCAGGCATCCAAAAGTTAGAACATTCATTTTGACCATGCGATCAAATCGTTTGGTTTCATACAGAATCTGGATGAACCTTGTGTATACAAGAAGTGTGAAGGTAAATTAGTAGCTTTCATTGTTCTCTACGCTGACGACATTATACTCATTAGGAATGACGTAGCGGCATTGTCAACGGTTAAGATTTGGCTAGCTAGTGCTTTCAATATGAAGGATCTAGGAGAGATGAGCTATATCCTTGGCAAGCGAAAGATAATGGGATTATCTCAAGCTGGTTATATCGTTAAGGTGCTAACTTGGCTTTCCAGGGATAATTCGAAGAAACGTTTATTACCTTTTAGGCATGCTTTAGCGTTCTCTAAGGACTAGTGTCCTAAGACACATGAGGAGAGGAATTGCATGGCAGGAGTTCCCTATGCTTCAGCAATAGGAAGTCTCATGTATGCGATGTTGTGCACTAGACCAAATATCTGCTTTATTGTTGGCATGGTTAGCAGGTATCAGTCGAATCCAGGTCCAGAGTACTGGACAACCGTTAAGCACATTCTTAAGTACTTGAGAATGACATGCTTATGTACAGCGTCAATGAGTTAATTCCAATGGGATACATTGACTCAGACTTTATGTCAAATAAAGATTTGAGGAAGTCGACATCCGGACATCTCTTTACCTTGGGAGGAGATGCTGTTAGTTGGAGGAGCATTAAGTAGAGATGCATTGCAGACTCAACTACAGAAGCTGAGTATGTGGCTGGTTATGAAGCCGCAAAGGAGACTGTTTGCTCAAGAAGTTCCTCATGGAACTCGAGGTGGTACCAGCGTCATTGTCACCTATTACGCTATATTGCGATAATAGTGGGGCAGTGGCTCAGTCCAAGGAGCCAAGGAACCACAGAAAGGGAAAGCACGTAGAGCAAAAATATCATCTGATCCGAGATATTGTTTAGCGTGGATATGTGACTGCCACCAAGATTGCCACCGCTGACAATCTTGCGGATCTGTTTATAAAGGCCTTGCCACAGAAGATCTTTGATCGTCATCTGGATAGTCTAGGTCTCAAATGTAGGCCTGAATGGTTATGAGTGCAAGTGGGAGTTTGTTGGGTTTGTGCCATCAAACCATTACTTTATGTATGAAACATTGACATTTTATTTAATATATGGATATCAACTTTACATTTCATTGTGTATATGTCTTTCATGGGATGATTATTAATCCTTAAGTATCATAATAAGGAATTCGTGTGTGTATATGAGATACATACAACTGAGATACGAACTGCTATTATTTGATACTTACAATTTGTCACAGTGGATGATGAGACTAGATATCTCATCAGGTTTACACTATAGCATGACTGACTACCATTGGCTGGAGGGATGAATCTCAATCACTAGAGTATATCTCTGAGTTAATATGCTAGTGCTTATAGTGCATTGACGGACCTGAGCTTTCCTATTGACACTTAAGACTATCAACAGGCGATAGGAACTCATAACTTGTATAAGGTAAGTGTTCTCAATCTTGAGATGACTATAAACACAGACTGTCAAGAAAGAATCTATCCTCTGATAAAGAGTAAGCATTCCCTTGAGAATGTCACCAAGTTGATTACTGAGAACTCCAGTCTTGTTGATAAGTAGTTATCAACATATTTTGTAATCATGAGTGGTGAATGGGACTCAAGTAGTACAAGAAGTAATCACGATTCAGGTTGATAGTAATAGTTATCCGACTACCTGAATATGATTACGAATGCTGATGGTAGAGGGACATTAGTACACCATACAAGTCTAGTTATCGCTTCGGATATATTCTTTTGCGTTGGAGTTCGGTTATTGTTTTATAGTGGAGTAAACGTTAGCTGACCAGTTGATTAGTTTACTCTAACGTTTACTAATCAAAGAGTTTGGTCATGCGAATTATCAACTGGTCTCATCCAACAAAAAAGAGCCTAAGAGGTCCCACTTTTAGCTCCGCTAAGATGTTTGGAAAGGCACATGAGGATCTTGTCAAGACAGGTTTGATTGATCGAAGGAGTCTCGATCGATTGAAGTCACGGCAGGTTCGACCGATCGAAAATTGTTCATTCGATCGAAGGTTCAATTGATCGAAGTCACTTCGATCGATTGATGGTAAGGTCGGTTCTGGGAATCTATAAATAGGACAGCTGCGACTAAAGAAAAGAGCTCGTCGATTTTATTATATCAGAAGCTACAGAAACTATTTAGGGCTTCCCAAACCTTCTCTATCATCTCTATTAGGGCTCTGTAGACACCCAATTTTGACCACACTGATAGGATTTAGGGTGGACAACGTCTTGGAGGATTCGATGATGAAAAGTACCCCGTGGAAGGTACTGGATTCCACACAATCAGAAGATCGGACTTCGGAAAGTGACTTCAAGCTCAGAAAAGCCCTTTTCCATGGATAAATCCCGGTTTTGTCAAAATCATCTCTCAGAATTCATATTCTCTCAGGGTTATATGAACATTAAGTGTTCTAAACGCAGTATTCTAGGTATCCAGAGATTCAATTTTAAAGAAAAGTTCGAAATCGACGCACATTTGAAAGCAATTTTGGAAAAGACGTCATTTGATTTCAAAAAGACGACGAAAGTTCCGGAGGACTTCCGGACTTCAATTGGACTTCAATTCTCATTATAAAACCTCTGGAAATATTTTTATACTGAAATTCAACCTGACAGCTTTCCAACGGTACGTAAACGTACGATTTCGGACACCAAAAAGCATTTTTACAAAAATCTGGAAAAGCAGTGCACGTGATTTTTGAAACAGAGCTTGTGGGTGACCAGAGGGACCCAAATAGTAAATGGCGGTTTTGGGTATGGGGGTGGCGGGTCCCACCATAACCGCCACTTCCATTTGTGTCCTCCACGGAGCTTTTTGAGTTCCAGACCCTTCTAGAAGCTTCCCACTGCGAGGAAATTGCCTGGAAATTGCGTTTAAGCTCCGAAATGGCCATTTTAACCCTCTTTTAAGCTCTAAAAATCCTGTTTTAACCCTGAAACTTAAGAGCTAAGTCTTCAAAACTCTATATAAGATCTCATACATCTCATATGAGATCACATCTTAACACACTAGACACTTGGAAGAGATACACTTGAATATACTTGGAGATACAAACACACATGGAAGCACATACAAGAGAGATAAGTATACTTTGAATATACTTTCAATTTAGGTGAATTCTAGAGAGAGAAAATTATGAATTGAATTTAGATTAACTTAGGCTAATTAGACCACAATTTGAACATCAATTGCCTCCCTCAACTTCCATGGATGAGTGCTTGAAGAACACTTGAATAACACTTGAAGAAGAAGATCTTCAAATCAATTTTGGTCTTATAATTGAGAATCCTCCAAGAGGTAAACACTATAGTTCATCTCTAATTCCTACTTTGTATATATAGATCTATAAGATTTGGATCTAACTTAGTTCTATTTCTACTTATTAGAACACTCATCTTCTTCCTCTTATGTTCTTCACACACTCACATAGTTAGATCCAAATCTCTTTGATTTTTATTGATAATTTACAATTAGAGATTGTTTTTCACTTTGATTTTCAATTTTGGTTTCATTCTTCAATTTTAGTTTAGATTCATGCATACATGATTATATATATATACATATATCTATTTTGAATTCCATGATGGTTTGGAAATATGATCTATGAGAAGGATGATTTCTATGTTCATACCTATCTCTTGATTATTCCTATTACCTAGAATTCCTATTGAATTTCATCTCCAACATGATATTTATAAGTCCCTTTGATCCTTGATCTAAAAGTTCTTCATAGAACTTGAGGGCTAAATTGATTGGGAATCATGATAATTAAGTTGATCTATGAGTTTGATCTCTCTAATAAGCTTCAACTATCACTAAAATGTTTTCCTCACACTTTAAAATGAACTAGATAAAAATTCAGCAAAGCAGATTGGTTTTGTCCATTAGATTTGGTCCATCAAAACCCATAGTTTGATGGATTTCAAATTTTTTGGGTAAACTTTGATGAATTAGCTTTCATCCGGTCCGTTTTGAGAGCTTTTAGGATTCATATACTATTTTTAGAAATTGTTGAGAAATCGGTTGACAGATTTGAACATCGTCTCTTTGTGCTTGAATTTCAGAAAATCTATAATAGTTATCGACGTTCCGCTTTTTGGGGATGATTCCTAACTCATATATCTATATGCCGATGTAAAATCGTGAGCATACGATCGAGTTAGGATCGTTTTCTAAGCGTTTAAAGTTGATACAACTATTCTGAAATTTTCTAAGTTTAATTACAAATATGATTATGTATACAAAATGGTCATACCTTGATCACTCAACAACAATTGATGAATAAAACTTGGTTTAGAAATCACCTAGGATAAATGGATGAGAGATCAAAAGCTTAAATCAACTTGGTTAACATGATTCATGAACTTCTATTATACTTCTATTATGTTTTGCATTCATTTGTCAAATGATACCAAATTTCCAGAATAACAGAGTCTGTTTAAAACACTTTTTCAGAAACCTTGTGATTACAGAATGTCCATGGGTTTATTTTTATCATATACTACAATGAAATAGCTTTCTTTTGACACCAAATAGAGCTTCATATGATTTTTGTAGATTTAATTATGATTTTTACAAGAACAGTGGACAGTCCTGATCCACTGTTCCCAAAACATTTATTTCTCAAACAATAAAATTGATATTGAGGTCCCACTTTTTGGAGAAGTTCCCTAAGACATGTATCTAACTTTCTGTAAAAGGGTTTTTATCCAGCTCATGTTTAAGACCACTTTTGATAGGATTCATTAGAGGTTGCTGAATCTGGAAATTTGATTGATGACATGTTTTCTTTGTTTATCATGCATATCATTTGTTTGCTTGTATTTTTGCAATGCTTTGGGTATTCTTTGGTGTCTTAGTGCAGAGAATTAAGTGCCTTGGACCCGGACGTCGATTTGTGGTTTGCCTCGTCTACATGTGGCTTAGTGCCCATGTATCATGTACTATCTCTATCCTTTCTTTTAGAATTTTTCTAGGTTTACAACTTTGATTTCAACGACACATTTCCTTTAGGGTAGTCTCCGTTTATATGATTATTTGTTAGAGACATCTTATCTAGGATTGTTGCATGATTGCATTGCACGTTTCCATTCTTTTTGCTTTCGCGACTCCGCTTGAGTCAACCAATGTAAGTCTTCTCGTTCCCTTTGCATATCATGACATGTTTACTTTATTTGCATCGGTCCCGGGCGGGACTAGCCACTGTGAGTATACTTCTCCCTTGTATTGCATGAGCATCCGCTTTCTACTTGATTTAGTCTCTTGAAATGATTTTCATTAGATGTTTCTTTTTGCCATGTATATATCTATCTAGTATGTTTGAGGAAACAACATCTATTATGAATTAATAACAAGGATATTTGAATCAAGGCCTACCATTCGGTAGGGCGAGGAGGGGGTGCTTTAGTCCTGCTTGGGCTCCTTCCCCTCTCGTACCAAGACCCCCGAACCTTGTTTCTGGTAATGAAGGGCGAGTAACCTTATTCAATTTTGGGCGAGTCAAACTTGGGTTTCCTAATTCCCGATAAAAATTAGGTGGCGACTCTTTGTCTCTAGGATCGCGTGAGGAAGTCCTAGTTTTCTCTGAAGTGTGCTCCTTGGGATCCGTCCCGGGACACTATCGAGGGAGAGCGTCAGGATCCGCTCCTCATTCGCAGTGGTCCACAATCTGGCGACTCCACTGGGGATTTGAACATGAAACCGATGGTTTCTTGTTCTTCGAGGGTTTGACTTGAACCAATGAATATCCTTGTTATTAATTCAATAATCATGTTGTTTCTGCCTGCATTTGCACTTGCATTGTTCTTTCACCGCGACTGCTTGAGATCATTGCCTTGAAGATAGAGGGTCCTCTTTCCTCTATTTGTCAAGAGTTTTGGTAGCATGTAGTCACCGTTAGCCTTGTACCGCGTGCGGTATATAGAGCCTATGTGTGAACGGCACGCCCTCGGGGAGGCGGTCAACCACACCGCTGAGCTTGCTAATGGACCCTTTATGAGACTAAAACCCGGCCTTTGCATATAGTTTCTATAGAACCCTTCAATTAGGATCTTGATTATCATCTTTGATTAGGACAATGTGATGAATTACTTGCGCTTGCCCGTAAGGGATTATGTGGATGATGAGGACGTGTATGCGAAGGCATCATCAAACCTTGTATGGTGGATTCCTCTAGGATAGTATGGTCTTTATCCGAACATCCAATCATTATTTGAGGACAATTTTGAAAATTTTTGAAATTATAAGCACTTCTTTGAAAATCCCAAGTCTTTTGAAAATTCCGGGAATATCCCTTTTGAAAACTCGCTTTGAAATTCACTTTCAAATTCTCCTAGATTTTTAGAGAAATCTAAAATTCCTACTTTGATGATTCAATTTCAAATTCTCCTCTTAAAATTCAGAATTTCAAATTTCCTACCTCGATTTTCAAAAATCATGATTTCTCACCACAAGCATTGATGGTTCAAAAATTCTTTTGAAAATTACAAATCTCCCCATCTCTTTCAAAGATTTTCATGAAAAATTTCAATTTTGAAAACATGAACCATCAAGAATTTCAAAACTCAAAATCCTTGGATAATGATTGGATTAGTAGGGTGATTAGCATACTCAAGGAATCTTATGTGCTTATGTGCTGATGTGCTAGGTCTAAGCTAGATTAAGGTGCATTGCATTTAGATTAGATTGCATTTCATCTGCATTGCATGCACTACACGAGCATTGCATATACGACTCACGAGTGCGACGCCTCTAATATACTTTTAAAAAAAAAAAGAAAAGTTTTGTTTTCCTCAGAATTTTGAAAGCTTGAAAAGATTTCTTTTGATTTTAAGAAAAATGTTTTTGAAAAAGGAAATGATTTTCCATTTATGATTTCCATCTTTGTAAATCCACCTTCTTATATCATTCTTTGAAAAATTCTTTTGCAATAAAGATACCTGATTATTTGAAAATCCCTAAATAAACCAGATAAGAAAAGATAGGACCGAAAAGTTGTACTCCTTTCTGGGTCAGAGCTCCGAACAGCCGTTTGATCAGATCAGGGTTAGAAGAAGGAACAGCCGAGTCGACTAGGGTTGAAGATATGACATACGAAGCGGATATGGAAGCCAGATTGGCCGCAATGCAAGCTGCCTTGGATCAGAGCAGGGAGCAGAATCGAGAACAACTTGCCACTATGATGAGAATGATTGAGCAGCTAACTAATCCACCACCACCACCTCCAGAGCATCATGAAGAAGAAGATTTTGGGGAGACAGTTCAACCAAAGGTTCAGCTAGATCAGGAAATTCAGGACAAGTTGGCCAAGATCGACAAACTAGAGAGTGTGATCAGAAAGAGCAAAGGGGTGGATGAGTATTTGTTCGATGTTGAAGGGTTGTGTGACGCTCCAAAAGCCAAACTCCCAGAGAAGTTTAAGATGCCGCATATTGAATTTTTCAATGGAACCGGAAATCCAAAGAGCTATCTGAGGCTTTATGTAGGAACTTTGCAGCCCATGGGCATTGGATCTGACCTCTTCGCTCTATTGTTTCCAAGAGTTTTGAGTGGAGCAGCACTTTCATGGTACTTGACGTTGGAACCAGCCATAACCAGAGATTGGGAGGCATTGGCCAAAGCTTTCGTGGCTCAATATTCATATAACCAGTTGTTTGATGTAACTGCAAGAGATCTAGAAACCACCCGACAAGAGTACAGGGAATCCTTCGCAGGTTTCCTTACTCGTTGGAGAGCTAAAGCTGCTCAAATGACTAGCAGGCCAGCGGAAAAAGATCAGGTCCGAATGATCATCAAGAATCTACAGCCCGAATACTTGGAAAGGCTAGAATTTCAGTCCATTGTGAGTTTCGAACAGCTGTTTGATGTGGGAACTTTGATAGAAGATGCCATTAGAGATGGAAAGATCAAGAAAGAAAGCACGAGCAATCGATACAGAAAGACAGAAAGGCCAGTCTATCATCAGTCTGCTGACGTCAACACACTATCTCCTCAGCCTTTTCAGAAAGAGCGTCGAAGTATGGCTAATGCAAGAGGAAGTCAAAATCAGAAACAGTCGAGAGAGAAAAGAGAATTTTCCGACTTGGGGATGCCACTAAGCACCGCACTTGAAAGAATGATAGAAAAAGGGTACTTGCAGAAATTGGAACCTAAACCAGAGCCAAATCCACTTCCACCGGGTTTCAAAACAGAGTTCTTTTGTGACTTTCATCAAGGCCGTGGACATAGCACAGATAGATGCTGGAGACTTCGCCATGAAATTGAAGACTTGATTGAAAAAGGGGTCATCTCCCCTCCTCCCTCTCAGCCAAATGTTCAGAAGAATCCTCTCCCTAATCATAAGGGGAACATGCCAAATGTTAACTTTGTAGAAGAAGGATCTCAGATTTATAACCCAAAGATCTACATCACATCCTCGAATCAACCAGCTATGGATGTTCAACTTCCGGAAGACGCTGCAATTTGCATCTTGAGGAATATGGAAGAGGAAGAATGGGTCGAAGAAGCACTGGCTTTTGAAGAAGAAATAGCCAACGGAAATCTTACAATTGAATGGTGGGATCCCAATGCCATCACCGACGACTCGATCTGGTATGAGGAAGAAAAGCCCATAGAAGCAGTCACCGAGAAACAAAGCACTGAGCCGATAGAAGAATTGCTAAAGCCTGTCGAGAACCTTGAAATCAAAGATGACGATCTTATTGCAATGATGGAAGAAGAAGAAGATTGGTGGTATGATGATGAGGATGATTCCGTTAATAATACCATAATCCCCGATGATTCTGTTTGGAAAATCACTGTTGGCACCGAAAAGTTAGCCAAAGAACTTGAGTCTATCTGGATCACCAATGAAGCAAACCACTTAACCCGTTCCGGACGTCATTTCAAGCCTCATGAGTTAGAAAATCGTGGAAAAGAAACATGGAATGAGAAAGAAGTCGTCAAAGCAAAAGAGGCTGGTAAAGGAGCCGTGAGCGAAGAAGAAGATGAAATCCTAAAGCAATTGAAGAAAACACAAGCTTGGATCTCAGTATGGGGATTACTTATGACCTCTCACAAACACAGATGAAGATTTACCGCCGGAAGGGGCACACCACAACAGAGCTCTCTACATCACTGTACATTGCCTGGGGAATAGAGTACCGGTCTGCTTGGTAGATAATGGGTCAGCCTTGAATGTATGTCCTCTCCAAACAGCTCTCAGAATGGGGTTGTCTATTTCAGAACTCTTGCCATCAACACAAACTGTGAGGGCCTATGATAACACCAAAAGGGCCATTGTGGGAATGATTAAGTTGAAAATTGAAGTCGGGCCATTAAACAAAGAAGCTGATTTCCAAGTGATTGATATTCCGGCTAGCTTTAATCTGCTATTGGGACGTCCGTGGTTACATGTGAATGATGCAGTCGCCTCCACTCTCCACCAGAAAGTCAAGTTCATCTGGAAAGAGGATGTGGTAACAATCTTTGGGGATAGCTGGATCAAAGAAGAAGGGACAAGCCATGGTCCTGTGCTAGAAGTCCAAACACCGGAAGAAGAAAATGAATTAGGAGGATTCAACTTTGTGGGAATGATAAATGAAGGAGCTAAGAAAAAGAAATCCGTTTGGGATCGACTCAGCTATGAGAAGAAACTTCCTGATGCATCTGTCTGGGGCGAAGAAATCACTCCGATCAAGAAAAAGAAGCCGTTCATCACCGGACGCGAATATAGAAAGATGTTCGAGAAGGGAAACCCGGTTGCCAAAGATCTACAAGAAGAAGTGGGACAGAATTAGATCCCTGAAGTCATGCCATTGTACTTTGACCAGTATGCCAATCCTAAAGTGGCTCATATGGTGCGGAAGATGAACTATTTTCCTGGAATGGGACTAGGTCGTCGTCAACAAGGAATAACTGAACCACCGAACTTCCACGAACAGAAAGATAAATCTGGGCTTGGGTATCAATTGACTGAAGAAGATAAGAAGAAGATGACAAAAGGAAAAGGGCCGATGGTTGTTTCTGGGCCAAGAATCCTGAATGGATACTTCGTGAAAGAAGGCGATGACTTTCCCTTCTGTGGGTTCCCTGAACCATGGTATGATCCGGCTACCAAGAACATTAAGCCTGGATTTGAGATTTTCTTCAAACATGAGTTCTCCGACTATGAGGATCCGTTCTTGTATACTCCGCCTATCAAGAAGGAAAGGAAGGACTGGGCTGAGCTGATGACAAGTGATGATTTGAACATGCTAATGGATGAAGAGCTGAACATGCTGATGGATGCCGAAGAAGCACTGGGAAATGTGAAAGAAATCAAGCCAATAGAGGGAGCTCTGAACAATTGGGTGATAGAATCGGAAGTCAACAAATCCCCTCCCCCATTTCCCCGGAAGTCTGTAAAGGCCAATATGAGCCATGATGTTGAGTCTGCTTTTGCTTTTGATGTACCCAAAAATGTTAATGAAATGAACGAGGATTTTGCTTACTCTTCTGTGTCTGATGATCTTGATTTTGAAATTTCTGAGGATTTGCAAAGATTAATTGAAAATGAAAATGAATCTGCATGCAAGATTATTGAAGAAACTTTGCTAATAAACTTGGATAATGAAGATAATCCACAAAATGTTCATATTGGCACCACACTCACTTCACAAGAAAGCAATGAACTAATCAACTTATTAAAAGAATTTAAAGATGTTTTCGCTTGGTCCTACCAAGATATGCCAGGCATCGATCCAGAGATTGTCCAACACCACATCCCTCTCTTTCCAAATTCAAAACCTGTTAAGCAAAAGTTGAGACGCATGAGACCCGAATGGACTTTGAAGATCAAAGAAGAAGTTGAGAAACAATTGAAAGCTGGATTCCTGATGGTAACCCAATATCCGGAATGGATAGCCAATATAGTTCCTGTGCCAAAGAAGGATGGAAGGATCCGTGTATGTGTTGACTTCAGAGATCTAAACAAGGCTAGTCCTAAGGATGATTTTCCGCTTCCACACATAGATGTTCTGGTAGATAGCACCGCGGGGCATGAGTTGTTATCATTCATGGATGGTTTCTCAGGGTACAATCAGATTTTAATGGCACCCGAAGACAGAGAAAAGACTACATTCACAACTCACTGGGGGACGTATTGCTACCGAGTGATGCCATTTGGGTTAAAGAATGCTGGCGCAACCTATCAGAGAGCTGCTACTACTTTGTTACATGACATGATCCATAAAGAGGTAGAAGTTTATGTGGATGATATGATTGTTAAGTCCAAAGAAAGAAGTGGGCATTTAACAGCACTCGCCAAGTTCTTTGAAAGATTAAGGAAATACAGAATGAGATTGAATCCACAGAAGTGTACTTTTGGAGTTACCATCGGAAAGCTGCTGGGATTTCTCATCACACAGAGAGGAATTGAGGTTGACCCCACAAAGATCAAGGCTATTATGGATATGCCGCCTCCGACAAATGAAAAGGAAGTAAGAGGATTTCTGGGAAGAATCCAATTCATCAGCCGCTTCATATCTAAGCTCACTGCTACTTGCGATCCGCTTTTCAGCTTGTTGAGAAAAGGGAAGAAATTCGAATGGGACAATCAATGTCAAGAAGCTTTTGACAAGATCAAGGCTTATTTATCAAACCCACCGGTTCTTTCACCCCCGAAGTCAGGGAAGCCTTTGCTGTTGTACTTATCCGTGTCAGAGAATGCTATGGGATGCATGTTAGCCCAAGAAGGAGATGAAGGGCGTACAGAGAAAGCCATTTACTACTTAAGTAAAAGGATGACTGAATACGAATTGAAGTATTCTCCGTTAGAAAAGACATGTTGGGCTTTGGTTTGGGCCACTCGTCGTCTGAGGCATTATATGTTGGCCTTCCCTGTTGTTTTAATCTCCCGAATGGATCCTTTGAAGTACCTATTTGAAAAACCAGCATTGACCGGAAGAATCTCCCGATGGACATTGATGCTATCTGAGTTTGACTTGATACATGCTACGAGTAAATCTGTTAAAGGAAGGGCTGTCGCAGAACATTTAGCAGAACATCCGATAAATCTGGAAAACGAAGGAGAGTTCATGTTCCCTGACGAAGGATTGATGGAATTAAAAGAAGATGTGTGGAAAATGTACTTTGATGGAGCTGCAAACCAAAAAGGATATGGAGTAGGAATCATCCTTGTATCCCCTGAAGGAGCACATACCCCATTCTCTATTAAGCTGAAGTACACCTCCACCAACAACACTGCTGAGTATGAAGCTTGTATCTTGGGGCTAGAAGCCGCATTGACTTTGGAGGTAAGGAAACTTGATGTATTCGGGGATTCCAATTTGATCATATCCCAAGTTCGAGGAGATTGGAAAGTCAAGGAAGAGAAGTTAAAACCCTATCATGAGTATCTTGATTCTTTACGAACTCGTTTCTTGCATATCACGTTCTTCTACCTGCCTCGAGAAGAAAATCAGCTAGCAGACTCTTTGGCTACTTTAGCGTCAATGATTGAGATTCCTGTGGGGATAAAGCTAACTCCTTTGATGATTGAACAAAGGGAAAAGCCGTCTTATGAGATGATTGGGGAAATAGAAGAAGCAGAAGAACTTCCGTGGTACACCGACGTGTGGAACTTCATTGAAAATGGGGAATATCCGGAAGGCGCCTCTGAGAAAGACAAGAGAGCCATAAGAAGATTCTCGGCTCAATTCATGATTTGTGGCGGAAATCTATTGAAGAGATCTCACAATGGATTCAACTTGACATGTCTGTATGGAAACAGTGCGAGAAAGATGATGGAGCAAATTCACGAAGGGGTGTGTGGTCCTCATATGAGTGGACACATGTTAGCTAAGAAGATCATCCGACAAGGATATTATTGGACTACTATGGACAAGGACTGCTATGAATATGTCAGAAAATGTCACAAATGTCAGATCCATGCCAATATGAAGCATGTGCCGCCGTCACTGCTATACAACATGACTACCCCTTGGCCATTCTCAGTTTGGGGAATAGATGTTATTGGAGAAGTAACCCCGAAGGCGTCTAATGGGCATCAATACATCCTGGTAGCAATTGATTATTTCACAAAATGGGTGGAAGCAGAGTCTTATGCGACATTGAAGGCTAAAGATGTGGCCAGATTTATCAGAAGAAATATAATCTGCCGATACGGGGTCCCTCATGAGTTGATATCCGATCATGGCAGTCACTTCCAGAAAGAGGTTTTGGATCTACTAGAAGAATACAAGATCATGCACCACATGTCAGCGCCGTATAGGCCACAAACAAATGGGGCAGTTGAAGCAGCTAATAAGAATTTGAAGACGATCCTAAGAAAGATGACTGATACATACCGAGATTGGCATGAGAAGTTACCGTATGCACTGTGGGGATACAGAACATCTATCCGAACATCTACAGGAGCCACTCCTTATTCATTGGCTTACGGAATGGAAGCAATACTCCCAGTTGAAATAGAACTACCATCTTTGAGAGTTGTGGCAGAATCCGAGATTCCAGAATTTGATTGGCTAAGAGATAGATATGAGGAGCTAATGTTACTTGATGAGAAAAGGTTGGCCGCAATTGATCATGTGCATGTGTATCAGAGAAGAATAGCTCGAGCATTCAACAAGAAGGTCCGTCCAAGAAAACTTGAGGAAGGCGACCTTGTGCTTAAAGCCTTAAAAGCACCCGTTTTCGATCCTAGAGGGAAATTCAAGCCAAATTGGGTTGGCCCATACGTCATCAAGAAGCTTCTCTCTGGAGGAGCGGCATACCTGATGGATCTAGATGGAGTTGAGTTCAATCAGCCAATCAACATTGACCGTCTCAAGAGATACTATGCTTAAAAGCCTTTTTCTTTCAAAACCTGTTCTTTCAAAACCTCCAGCATTCGAGGAACTACACTTGACCTGATTCCCACTTGGGGATATGTAGGCAACCTGCTCGGTTCGGTCACTGCTCCTGAAACCCTCAACCATACTTTCTTTCAAGACCTGGCCGAACTACTTTGGATCTGATTCCCACTTGGGGATAAGTAGGCGAGCTTTCCTGGCTCTCGATCCCTGAACCTTGCAAACTAGGGGCAAACTTTCAAGTTTGCCCAAAGCCTCAAGATATCACTGCCACACTAGGGGCAAACTGCGTTTGCCCAAACTTCCATTTATCTCTGTCAACTAGGGGCAAACTGTCGTTTGCCCATACCTCGCTACCTGTCCTCTCTGGATCACTTGGCTATCAGAATTAAAGCACCTAAGTGAAAAATCTGGTAATTCTTGATATTAAGTTGAAAAGTTTTTTTAGCAATCTAAAGATGTGAATCTAATGTCAAGACTGAAACATTATGTGGAAAATTTTCAAAAGCTTCAAGATTACATGCAAAGCCAACACAATATCCTGCTACAAGATAAAATCTCATTTTCAAAATATGCAAATCCTTAGAAAATTCAAATATCCAAGTCAAAAGACATTGTCGAGAAAGAGGAATCGTCAGAAATTTCCTTTCCCTGTAAAATCGAGTCCTGTGTGTCAGTGTGCAAAGTGTCAATCAAATCAGTCTCGTGACAAGGGATGCAAAGCGAAACAGAAGGATAGCATAAAACAGCATCAAGCAAAGTCAAGAGTACAAGCCCATCAAGTCTCAGACAGAATACATCAACATCAGTCTCAGCACAGAAAGCAAGAAAAACAGAAAGATAGTCATGGGTGCATATGATCATCATCAGCGACGACGAGTAGCCCGTGGGTACCGAGCAGGCATATCTGAGGCCGTAGAGCTATCATCATCTTCAATTTGGCGCCTTCGCCTAGACCCACCAGCCCCACCAGAAGGGCCTGCATTCATCCGCTCCAACTGTGATTGAAGCTGCCTAACTTGAGCCACCTGTGGAAGAAAAGAATCAGTATAGGGGTTTGAAAAAGCAATGAGATAAGAAGAAAAGGTCAAGAAATTTACCAGGGCCGCATCACGGTCTATGTAAGTCTGGCACATGCCATCCCACTGCAAAGAGAAGAAAGATATGGTCAGAAAGATCAGAAGAATCAGAGGTAATGAGTTCAGAAATTACTTACATGTCCCTCACGAGCAAGGCTCCAAGCCCTCAGATTCTGTGCATAAGCTCGCTCTTCATTGAAAACGGCTCGGGGAACGGACTCATGTTGTTCTGAAACTAGCTGAGGCTCTACAAGATCACGGGGGATCTCTACAGAAGATATAACTCCGCGCAGCATGGTCGAGGCTCGCCAATCACAAGGAGGAATGAGAGGTAGAGGTCGACCAGGGCCATCCACAAAAGAACTCCCCTGCAAATGATGATGAGAAATAAGATAAAGCAAGCATTCGATCAGAAATGAAGAAGTCGTGAAATACCTGCGGGTCATCCGAGAGCGGGAAATTAGGCATCAGATGAGTAACCCTGAAGACGTCATAGTTCTCCTCAAACAGAGTAAAAGAGGCTGAAGGAATTCCGTTCAAAGCATTAATAAGATCTTCATCTTCCAAATTCTGCGCCGACCTCATACAAGAAGGCGGATCCTGTGGCACTAAGAGACGATCCTCCAAATCAGTCTGAGGAGCTACTCTCTCTCCAAGATACCACTCAAGAACAGAGGGACCCTCAAGAAGAATCCTCTCTCCAGTCATCTGTCTAGCTAAGCCAATCTCAGTCACATCTCCATTTGTCACCCAAGGATGCCAGTTAACTTGGGTAAATCTGAGACGGGTAAGAAAATCCCGGCAAGAAATAACATTATGAGCATCATTCTTGGTACCTACGGCTTGGCGACGCCACTTCAGAGCCCGTGGAAAAATATGAATCTCTTCCTCCCGGAATGATGGAGCCGTCATGGAGAAATACTCAAAGGCCCACACCTACAAGGGAAAATAAAGCAGTGGTCAAAACAGCAGAACATCAAATGATAAAAACTGGAAATGAAAATATTTTCAGTACCTCCCAAGCTCTCCAGAATCCGCCGAATCCAGGGGATTTGCCTCGAGAATGCTCCCCCATATGACTATACAGAATGGCTAAACCAGCAGAGCCCCAATCAAAATCTGCAATCTCCTCAAGATTTCGAAGACTATCAAGCATATTCAATGTAATCCGCTCAGCTCGAGTAGAAAGAAGAGAGCAACCAAGCAAATACAAGATGAAAGCACGGGTAAGCTGCATATCGGTAAATTGAGCCGCTCTTTCAGAAGGCCTGAAGTTGTTGATGAACCATGTGATGCCTACGCTCGATCCGTGAAGATCTCTCTGGGATGGGATGATGCCTAGGAGACGCTCAATGATAGTAGGATGTCTATGGATGTTCTTTGCAAAGGCAAGACGATGCCCGCCAAATGAGATGCCGGTTATCATTGCAAAATCAAGAGGGGTCATGGTTATCTCCCCAAAAGGCATGTGAAAAGTATTTGTGGAATCCCACCACCTTTCAGCAAGAGCTTGAATCATGGCCAAATCATTAGTCGATCTCTCCAATAAGGTTACAAACGACCCAAAGCCCGCTTGCTTGATATTGGCTACTACTTGGGGACGCGACTCCGACAATTCATTAAACCATTCAAGGCATTTTCCATGGCTACCATGACCTCTAAGATGACCAACCACATTCTAAAAAGAAAAAGGATGATTTCTAAGGAATCGCAAGAATAAAGAGACACATATGAAGATGTGAAACAAAGGAGTAATTAAAGAATGGGTTACCTCTTGACGAAAGGCCCTCCTAGAGATATGATTTAGTGGATTTTTCATGGTTGCATACTCCATGGTTTGAGTTGATGAAGCTCCACTAGCTTGAAATTGGCTTCTACGTGTTCTAGAACTTTCACCTTGTCCATGGGAACTCATGGTTGTTGATGCTTGAAGCTTGAAGATAAGAGGTTGAAGATGATGAATAGTAAAAACCTTGGTACTTGAATCCCCTAGAATAGGGAGGAGTTGATGAAATCAACAAAGTTTTTGGAAGTTTTAATGCAAGAAATCACTCAAAACATCAAGAAATTGCAAGATTTGAGCACCTTAGAAGGTAGAGGTGATGCATTGAAGAAGAAATGAATGAAGAACAAAGAAGAAAATGGGTTTAAAACCCCAAAGTTGCGGCTGGCGGTTCCCAAGGGGGTGTGGGGAACCGCCATTTACTATTCACTTCCTGCCATTTCCCCATTTTGCTCTATATTCGCGTTTTGACCCCCGGAACTCTTGATTTGATCCCGGATTGGTCCATTTTTGATATATAAGCCTTGAGAGTGCTTAAAACTTGTTGGAATTGGTCTAGAGGACCTCTGGAGATTTGAATCTTGGTAAAAATCCATTCAAGAATTGAAAAAGTCCCCCAGATGAGAAGAATCAAAGGCACCGCAGCCTGAAAGTGGCCGAGAAACGGCAAACTCCCGTCGTTTTGGGATTGATTATGAGTTGTCTTAGAAAATGGACATTTGAGTCTACTGTCGCTTGAGAATTACATCCAGAAAGGACTTTCAGAAGATGGGTCAGAATGCGAGATGTTCAGAAAGGGTTAGAGTAAGCCTGACGTGTTGCAAGAATGATTGCGTTGGTCGAAGCACCAATATGAGTCTCAGAAAGAATCAGCAGGGCCTCCAGAATATGTGCTCGCGTCCCAGAAACCTCAGATATCTCCTCAAGCAGAGAATTTCCAGATATTGTCAAGGTATACAGAATTCGTGCATCTCTCAGAATCATAGGATCTCCCCAGTAGAGAACTTTCAGAATTAAGTTTCTCGCAAGCATCATGTATCCACGGGTTGCCTCCAGATAAAGGGTATCTCTCAGAATTTGAGCATCAAAATCGCCTCCAGAATACAAGGTTTATGCCAAGCATCATGTATCCAGGGTTGCCTCCAGAATGTAGGGTTTCTCTCAGAATCGTGGGTTGCCTCCAGAATGTAGGGTTTCTCTCAGAATCAGAATCGTGGGTCGCCTCCAGAATACAAGGTTTATGCCAAGAATCGTGTATCCGTGGGTTGCCTCCAGAATGTAGGGTTTCTCTCAGAATCGTGGGTTGCCTCCAGAATGTAGGGTTTCTCTCAGAATCAGAATCGTGTATCCAGGGTTGCCTCCAGAATGTAGGGTTTCTTTCAGAATCATGTATTTCTCAGCATCGCATATCAGGGTTGCCTCCAGAATGTAGGGTTTCTCTCAAAATCAGAATCGTGTATCCGTGGGTTGCTCTCAGAAGAAGGGTCATCTCTCAGAATTTGTGTATCTCTCAGAATCCGTGCATCAGAACAGAAGATTTGTCCTCAGAAGAAGGGCCTGTTTCAGAAGAACAGAGGATTTGTCTCCGGCAGAGAGACCTGTTTCAGAAGATTTGTTTCTAGACCTGCCACAGAAGATTTGTCCTCGGAAAAAGGGCCTGTTTCAGAAGAACAGAAGATTTGTCTCCGGCAGAGAGACCTGTTTCAGAAGATTTGTTTCTAGACCTGCCACAGAAGATTTGTCCTCGGAAAAAGGGCCTGTTTCAGAAGAACAGAAGATTTGTCTCCGGCAGAGAGACCTGTTTCAGAAGACTTGTTTCCAGACCTGTTACAGAAGATTTGTCTAGAAGAAGGACCTGTTTCAGAAGAGCAGAAGATTTGTCTCCGGCAGAGAGACCTGTTTCAGAAGATTTGTCCCCAGCAGAAGGACTCTACATCAACAATCGTCCCCAGCAAAAGGACTCTACATCAGCAATCGTCCCCAGCAGAAGGACTCTACATCAGCAATCGTCCCCAGCAAAAGGACTCTACATCAGCAATCGTCCACAGAAGAAGGACCTGTTTCAGCAATCGTCCCCAGCAGAAGGACTCTACATCAGCAATCGTCCCCAGCAGAAGGACTCTACACCAGCAATCGTCCCCAGCAAAAGGACTCTACATCAACAATCGTCCCCAGCAGAAGGACTCTACATCAGTAATCGTCCCCAGCAGAAGGACTCTACACCAGCAATCGTCCAGTTGTTTGACATGACTCAGAATTCATCCAAGATACTTCGCTATTTCAAGAGTCGTCCAGGATACAGATGACGCCTACGAGCCTTAAGATCAGAAGAATAACTTTGACAAAAACCTCGAGAATCATCCAAGATACCTTTAGCATATTCGACTGTGAGAGAGAGTCGTTGCATCCTTTGCATTAGATTTTGCATCTAGGGAACCCTTGAGGATGATTCCTCCAACACTTTCACATTTCATGTTTTCATACTGCACCAGCATCCTAGGATAGGAGCATTTCATCCGCATTGTTGTTGTTTGTTTTCCGTTTTCCCGCGCGCTTGAACTACGCCCTGGTCTGATTCCTGGAAAGGATACGTAGGCAGTTCCAGCGGAGCACGACCAGCATCAGCTTCAACTTAGCCGCCTCTACCCAGCATTGCATTGCATTCTTGCATTCGTAATTTCTTGATTTTCTCTGATTTTGAATTTCTTGATTGTTGCGAATTTTTTGTTTTTCCTAAAACCTCTCAGTATGGTTATTTGGGTGCCTTCAAGGCTTTGGCACTCACTTGCAGTTCACGTTGTTCACAACAAGCTCTGCCAAAGAGGGGCAAACTGTAGACACCCAATTTTGACCACACTGATAGGATTTAGGGTGGACAACGTCTTGGAGGATTCGATGATGAAAAGTACCCCGTGGAAGGTACTGGATTCCACACAATCAGAAGATCGGACTTCGGAAAGTGACTTCAAGCTCAGAAAAGCCCTTTTCCATGGATAAATCCCGGTTTTGTCAAAATCATCTCTCAGAATTCATATTCTCTCAGGGTTATATGAACATTAAGTGTTCTAAACGCAGTATTCTAGGTATCCAGAGATTCAATTTTAAAGAAAAGTTCGAAATCGACGCACATTTGAAAGCAATTTTGGAAAAGACGTCATTTGATTTCAAAAAGACGACGAAAGTTCCAGAGGACTTCCGGACTTCAATTGGACTTCAATTCTCATTATAAAACCTCTGGAAATATTTTTATACTGAAATTCAACCTGACAGCTTTCCAACGGTACGTAAACGGACGATTTCGGACACCAAAAAGCATTTTTACAAAAATCTGGAAAAGCAGTGCACGTGATTTTTGAAACAGAGCTTGTGGGTGACCAGAGGGACCCAAATAGTAAATGGCGGTTTTGGGTATGGGGGTGGCGGGTCCCACCATAACCGCCACTTCCATTTGTGTCCTCCACGGAGCTTTTTGAGTTCCAGACCCTTCTAGAAGCTTCCCACTGCGAGGAAATTGCCTGGAAATTGCGTTTAAGCTCCGAAATGGCCATTTTAACCCTCTTTTAAGCTCTAAAAATCCTGTTTTAACCCTGAAACTTAAGAGCTAAGTCTTCAAAACTCTATATAAGATCTCATACATCTCATATGAGATCACATCTTAACACACTAGACACTTGGAAGAGATACACTTGAATATACTTGGAGATACAAACACACATAGAAGCACATACAAGAGAGATAAGTATACTTTGAATATACTTTCAATTTAGGTGAATTCTAGAGAGAGAAAATTATGAATTGAATTTAGATTAACTTAGGCTAATTAGACCACAATTTGAACATCAATTGCCTCCCTCAACTTCCATGGATGAGTGCTTGAAGAACACTTGAATAACACTTGAAGAAGAAGATCTTCAAATCAATTTTGGTCTTATAATTGAGAATCCTCCAAGAGGTAAACACTATAGTTCATCTCTAATTCCTACTTTGTATATATAGATCTATAAGATTTGGATCTAACTTAGTTCTATTTCTACTTATTAGAACACTCATCTTCTTCCTCTTATGTTCTTCACACACTCACATAGTTAGATCCAAATCTCTTTGATTTTTATTGATAATTTACAATTAGAGATTGTTTTTCACTTTGATTTTCAATTTTGGTTTCATTCTTCAATTTTAGTTTAGATTCATGCATACATGATTATATATATATACATATATCTATTTTGAATTCCATGATGGTTTGGAAATATGATCTATGAGAAGGATGATTTCTATGTTCATACCTATCTCTTGATTATTCCTATTACCTAGAATTCCTATTGAATTTCATCTCCAACATGATATTTATAAGTCCCTTTGATCCTTGATCTAAAAGTTCTTCATAGAACTTGAGGGCTAAATTGATTGGGAATCATGATAATTAAGTTGATCTATGAGTTTGATCTCTCTAATAAGCTTCAACTATCACTAAAATGTTTTCCTCACACTTTAAAATGAACTAGATAAAAATTCAGCAAAGCAGATTGGTTTTGTCCATTAGATTTGGTCCATCAAAACCCATAGTTTGATGGATTTCAAATTTTCTGGGTAAACTTTGATGAATTAGCTTTCATCCGGTCCGTTTTGAGAGCTTTTAGGATTCATATACTATTTTTAGAAATTGTTGAGAAATCGGTTGACAGATTTGAACATCGTCTCTTTGTGCTTGAATTTCAGAAAATCTATAATAGTTATCGACGTTCCGCTTTTTGGGGATGATTCCTAACTCATATATCTATATGCCGATGTAAAATCGTGAGCATACGATCGAGTTAGGATCGTTTTCTAAGCGTTTAAAGTTGATACAACTATTCTGGAATTTTCTAAGTTTAATTACAAATATGATTATGTATACAAAATGGTCATACCTTGATCACTCAACAACAATTGATGAATAAAACTTGGTTTAGAAATCACCTAGGATAAATGGATGAGAGATCAAAAGCTTAAATCAACTTGGTTAACATGATTCATGAACTTCTATTATACTTCTATTATGTTTTGCATTCATTTGTCAAATGATACCAAATTTCCAGAATAACAGAGTCTGTTTAAAACACTTTTTCAGAAACCTTGTGATTACAGAATGTCCATGGGTTTATTTTTATCATATACTACAATGAAATAGCTTTCTTTTGACACCAAATAGAGCTTCATATGATTTTTGTAGATTTAATTATGATTTTTACAAGAACAGTGGACAGTCCTGATCCACTGTTCCCAAAACATTTATTTCTCAAACAATAAAATTGATATTGAGGTCCCACTTTTTGGAGAAGTTCCCTAAGACATGTATCTAACTTTCTGTAAAAGGGTTTTTATCCAGCTCATGTTTAAGACCACTTTTGATAGGATTCATTAGAGGTTGCTGAATCTGGAAATTTGATTGATGACATGTTTTCTTTGTTTATCATGCATATCATTTGTTTGCTTGTATTTTTGCAATGCTTTGGGTATTCTTTGGTGTCTTAGTGCAGAGAATTAAGTGCCTTGGACCCGGACGTCGATTTGTGGTTTGCCTCGTCTACATGTGGCTTAGTGCCCATGTATCATGTACTATCTCTATCCTTTCTTTTAGAATTTTTCTAGGTTTACAACTTTGATTTCAACGACACATTTCCTTTAGGGTAGTCTCCGTTTATATGATTATTTGTTAGAGACATCTTATCTAGGATTGTTGCATGATTGCATTGCACGTTTCCATTCTTTTTGCTTTCGCGACTCCGCTTGAGTCAACCAATGTAAGTCTTCTCGTTCCCTTTGCATATCATGACATGTTTACTTTATTTGCATCGGTCCCGGGCGGGACTAGCCACTGTGAGTATACTTCTCCCTTGTATTGCATGAGCATCCGCTTTCTACTTGATTTAGTCTCTTGAAATGATTTTCATTAGATGTTTCTTTTTGCCATGTATATATCTATCTAGTATGTTTGAGGAAACAACATCTATTATGAATTAATAACAAGGATATTTGAATCAAGGCCTACCATTCGGTAGGGCGAGGAGGGGGTGCTTTAGTCCTGCTTGGGCTCCTTCCCCTCTCGTACCAAGACCCCCGAACCTTGTTTCTGGTAATGAAGGGCGAGTAACCTTATTCAATTTTGGGCGAGTCAAACTTGGGTTTCCTAATTCCCGATAAAAATTAGGTGGCGACTCTTTGTCTCTAGGATCGCGTGAGGAAGTCCTAGTTTTCTCTGAAGTGTGCTCCTTGGGATCCGTCCCGGGACACTATCGAGGGAGAGCGTCAGGATCCGCTCCTCATTCGCAGTGGTCCACAGGCTCCCACCAACCCTAGTCTCTCCGAGAGCGTCCATAGAAGTTATAAGAGTGAAGACCATCTAGTAGAGGCTGTTGGAAGTCGAAGACTTCAGAATTGGATTCAAGACCTTGGGTATAAACTCTTCTCCGTCTTGTTTATACGCATCTATAGAGTTAATAAGTAGTAGATCCGGGCATACCAACAAAAGTTTATAACTTTGTTGTTCCGCTGCGCGTTAAATAAGTTTTCAAAACCTATTTTTTCCTTTAATTACATGGTATGTGTTACCACCTGCCAATGCCACAACATCTTAATCAACAAGGATTTGTTCATAAATTTGAACAACAATGAAAAAATTAGAATTTTCATTACAATTGTTCTTTAAAACATTTGAAATTCTATAAAGTTTCCCTTAAATTGGGATGGAGTTCATTAGCACAAAATTACCAGGACAAAAGTAATGTTATGCTTCTCAAATTATGTATCCCAAGTGTGGTTTTTAACACATATGGCGGTAGGCCCGTTAATTTTCATTGAAGATGTTGAAATGGTTTCACTATTATTGAAGGTGATCCTTGATTGTAAAGTGGATGATGTTCAAGTGGTCTCATTATTATTGAAGGTTATCTCACACGATACAAAGATTGGGAAGCACAAAATTTCTCTTACAGCATCTACAATGGGCAACAAAATGCAACAAACTTAGTGAACATAGCATTTAAGCGTTAACAATAGTATAGGCTATATTACAAACTTAGTGGAACTTAATTTTGACGTACACTTAAGTTTTATTATTGTACATTTGCCAAAAAAGTTTTACTATTATACAAGTCATATGGCACAGTGTGTGCCGTGAGAGGCTAACAGCACACACAAAGTCGTCCTATGCCCAAACACGTCACACACAAAATATTTTCATACCAAACACCTCTCAAATGACATATATTGTGCCGTAAAACTCCCAAACAATACAGTATGAGTCGTTTGAGACTATGATTTTTTTTGGCTGGGGTAAAGTTTTCAATTGGTGCCGTTTCGTCCCAAAAGAAACCCGTTTGACCACTATACCATTGCAAACTTTTTTTTTTTTTTTTTTTTGGTGCAAACGTCATTATCGTGTGTAACAAACTTAAGGTAAGTTTTTGCTTACGTTTATACTACAATCCAGTGGATACTCTTATGTAACAACTAGCAAGTGGAGTACTGAAACTTGAAAGTGGTCCTCACTAGCTTTGTGGTCCAGACATTGACGTGTTGTACACAAACCCGTTAAACCAGACGGGGTCCACTAATGAGCATAGGTTGCGGAGCCAGCTCAAGATCACGACCCTTGACTTTCTAGAGATTAGAAATAGCTTGTGTGTCACAACACGTGGTCTTCATAAACGTGTGTGCACATTATTGGGTAGTATTCCAGTTTGAAAATTCCTAAAAATAGTAAAGATAATTAACTTTCGATCTATTTTATGTATAGAATTTAAAAATTAATCCATTTCTTTTTCAAAGTAAAAAAAAAATATCCGCATTTTTTATAAAATGAATAAGTTTTCAAATTTAAAATGAAGTTTTGGATCAATTTTTTTAACTGAAAACTTAACATGATGTTTTGGAGCAACTTTTATAATGGTGGGAACAACTCTTTGAAAAAAATACTAAGAGCAACTCTTCAGAACGCACAAATCAAAATCAAATGAAAACATCATGCAAGTTTTCATAGGTTTATATGTAATTGGAGTTAGTAGCGTCTTGTTTTTTGTGTGGTCTCCTATTAGTTAGTTTTGTAATTTTCAAGGGTTATCCATTTTTCCCTTATGTTGTAGTTATGCTTCATGTTCTCATGATATTTGAGCTTTCTGTTTGTCCTGAGTATGTCCTTGGTATATTTTTGTAAATCCTATTTTTAGAATATATTTATCATTTTTTGACCAAAAAAAAAAAGAACTCTTCAAAACGCATGGAGCAACTAATTTCGAAATCAGGGACAACTTTTCACAAATTTGGGAGCAAGCCTTCACAACATTAGGAGCAACCAGCATAATGTTTTAGTGCAAGATCATAACGTTGAAAAATAAAATAGACTAAAAACAAAAAAATAACTATTCAAAAATTGATGTTTTTTCAATTTTATTAAGGGTTAATTAATATAATATCCATTCTAGTGTAAGGTTGTTGCAATTGGCCCAGCCCAACAAAGATTTTAGCTTGAGGTCCACACTAATATTTTTGCCCCATTATACCCTTTGCACACAGGAAAATATCTCTCCACTTTCAAACCCATTAATTAAACCCACTCCCTTGATTTTAGCGTAACATCCAATCCCCCAAAACAGGCCAAATTTTAAGGGTTTTCAAATTGGAAAACCTCAACAGATTTGTGGTGAACCACCATTATCAAGCACGAATATCATATCTCAGAATATTTGTTGATCACGGTATGCCTCCACAACCTCAAACTCACACTGTTTGTCAGGGATTCCGACTCCATTGCATACCAATATGGCTAGAAAAGGTGAGAAACATCAATCTTTCATCATTTCTAGAAGTCATCATTCTATGCTGTTGACCATCATTCATTCTCTTCGGATACGTTCTCCGGCTGTGATGATCATTGCCGGTTGTTCAATAGCTCTGATCCAATGACTCATAGTTGTTCGATCGAAGTAGTACCGGCGGTTCTTACCAGTATCCATGGGTGTACACTTGACAGATTGGTGGTGAAGCAAACACAATTTCTAGCTTCCTATATATATATGACCATATATATCTATGTATATATAGATATAAGTACACATTCATTATTTTCATTATATTCTAGCAATCATTAAACGTTTGCACATTTTTTCTTCCATGACAGGCGCAAGTTGGGTTTTGGTTTCTAGTTTTCTTGAGATTGATGATTTGGACCCATTTTTCATTTTTGGATTCTTTTGGCTTTTTTGAATGGAAGATTGAGTTTGAAGAATGAATGAAAATAAGCTCTGCCCTCTTGAACTCCCTGTGTTTGGTTTTCCACTCTCTCTCTCTCTCTCTCTCTCTCTCTCTCTCCCTCTCTTAGGGGTTGTTTGGATCTGCTTTTGTGAAGTTGTTTGGGTCTGCTTTTGTTAAATTAATTTTCACCGGATTGTACAGAATTTAACCCTCTTTTTTTTTTTTTTTTTTGCACATCAAGACTGTGTGTAATTTGTATACTAAGATTTGGGGAACTGTGTGCTATCAGTTTGAGGGTGATACATTTAACAAGTGAAATTTTTTTAGTATAAAACTTCACACTTACCTTCTTATTTAGAGTGAAATTTAACACTAATGTTCTTTTGCCTTAAAAAATAGTGTTAAATTTTACACTGTAATAGTGTTACATTTAACACTGTAATACTTAAACTAGTAATAGTGTTAAATTTCACACTATGGATAAATTTCATAGAATGATGAGTTTCAAGCTTCAAAGGGTACATAGAATGATGGGTTATCAAGCTACAAGAGACGTTTGTAATTTGAAACAGATTATGACGTACTAACATATAATCATGAGATTTAGTTATTCTAAAATATGAAGTAAAATTGTGATATCAATGAAATATTGCACTCAGTGTAAAATGAATGTGCAAACAATTTGTGATAAAGACAGTGTTAAATGTATGTCTAGTATGGCAATGTCAAATTTAACACTAAATGAAGTAAACTTGTCAAAGTGTTAAATTTCACACTAGGTGAAATCGAAACTTAACTTGTAATAGTGTTAAATTTCACACTAGATGAAGTAATAGAGATGACTGGAGAAGATGAAGTTACTCTTATGAATGGACAAATGGATGAATGTGGATAGAATGGCTGCACACGAAATACAAAATAATACACTGCAATTTGAACTCGCAATCCACCATATAAACCTACACACATGCTAATTAATTGTTCCAAAAATAACTCCACAATTATAGGGATGTGCATAACTGAAATCACAATAATATCCTAGTTGTATAAATAACCGAATATATATATATATATATATCTGAATATAATTCTGTACATGACACTTGTGGGTAAAAAGGTAAAATTATTTACCTCAATTTAGGGATTTCACTATTTTTGGACCTATTGCCAACATCTTTTTTAAGTTGGGTCTAATTAAAAAATCTTTGGTAGAGAGGGATTTATGGCTAGTTTCCTATTTTATTAATGACCTTTTAATTGTTTTTAATTATTGTTGATACATTTTTAATTCTAAATAATTAGAAGATTAACTTCTAAATTTTATACAACAAATTAACTGAAATGTAATATCCCAAAATAATATTTGGTTCGGACTAGATTAGGGCTGCTCAAAATCCACCCGTCCACCCAACTCACCCGACCACCCGTAGCCTTTTTTTTTGTTTTTAAACAATGTGGGTGGAGTCACGGGTCTTAGGGGTGGAAACCCGACAGTTTCGAATGGAGTCACGGGTCTAGGGGAGTGAAAACCCGATTCACCCAACCCGACTAGAAGCACACTTAATTTTTTTAAAAATGTATATGTAATATGCTTATATCAATATATGCATTAGGTATTATATAGTCTTTAATATATATATATATATATGTAATATGTTTATATCAGTATATGTATTATGTATTATATAGTCTTTAAAAATATATATGTTACATTCTTATATAAATATAATGTCACTAGCGGAAATATAAAAACATTAAAACCACTAAACTAGCACATGACTATGTTTTTATTTTTTGTTTGGTCAGAGCTTTGATTATCTTATGATTATGTAGACAAAGACATTCAAATAAAAAAAAAATACGTAGACAAAGTCATGTGTAAAGCAAATGCTTGATTGAGATAAATGAGACAGTCGGTTTCACCCGACTTGACCCGACTCACCCGATGAGTCGGGTGTACCCGATAAAGCAAGTGGATGGGTGAGTCGTGTGTACCCGATAAAATAAGTGGATGACGGGTGAAAGGAGGGCAAGCCAGACTATGTTCGAATGAATAAACAAATGAGGACCAAACCCGACTCACCCAACTCGTGAACACCCTTACACTAGATACCATATTTATCCGGCTTTATTTAAGAACCAATATTATATCGGCACAACTGGAGACATTGACCTCCCTTCAAATAAGGTAAAAAATAAAAAAACGAAGAGTATTTTTTTTTATTTATTTTTGGTTTGCTTAGTTACGCTAACGTCCACTATTAGATATATAAACCTAAGAAAGACAATTGTGTATCTAAAATTACCTAAATACCTTAAATAAAATATAACTTATTAATTTTTAAAAGGAAAGTTTTATCATTAGAAAAAAATGATAATATTTAACCCACAACGTTTATACAATCTTTTGTTCACAACATACAAAATGTGTCTATCTCTTTTCTATGTCACTGTGGGATCCACTGAAATCACACGATGACACAGGAGAGAGAAAAGTGAGTTGTGAATAAAAAATAGTGTGAAAGTTGTGAGTGAAGTATTACTAATGAAAAAAAAATACTTTTTATATTCATACAAGAGGGGAAAAATGTTATATGAAATTATTATTACTTGTTAGTTTTCTTCAACGGAGAAATAACCACCGACTCACGGAAGAGGGAAAGTGTTATTCAATCCAAACCTCAAGGAAAAGCAGTGTGATTATGCATACCACAAGGGAGATTCTTATATTTTGATATTATCTCATGGTGCTCAAATGTAATTTACTCTAATTTTTTTCTTTTGGAAACAAACTCATATATATATATATATATATATAAATGAATATTCACAAAACACTTAGAATTAAACAACCAGAACACTTTAGTTCTAAAGTTGTTTGCCTTCGAAATAGCCCCTTGATTCGAGAGAAAAATCATAAGGAGCATGACCATAATATATAGCTTCTAATCAAAAGAGTGGCCTTCTGTTTGCACCACAAATATTGGACTTTGGTCAATATAGGACCTGCTTGTGTGGTGGAAGCTGAGTGAATATTGAAGTCCAAGTGTGTTTGGCGGTTACAAAAGGTGATTGAGTCATACTAAACACATGTTCAGTTATTTAAATAGCTTAGTGAGAAGTAATTACCTAAAATTATTCCATCATGGTTAGTTTTATGAAAAATAAACACCTTGTAACTACCACATAAAAAATTTGCCTATAAATAAAAGAGAAGAGTGTAGAAGAAAGATGTATCCATGATCATCAACAAACATGTCCTAAGCATTTTTATCTTTATTTTACTCTCTTGTTCTAGGAGTAAATTTAGATATATTTCGAATCCATCGTTGTAATCAAAGAAAGTGTGTGTTCCTTTTCTTCATAGAATTGGTGGCTTGCTTTGCCATGCAATCTTATGATCTTCATCAAGAATGCGCATTATCTTCTTTTCATGGTGAAATTAGAGGCGTGCTTTGCCACTCCAATAGCTTGTATCTTTTGGTGTGTTTAATGAAAAATTTTGTATTTTGGGACATTCATTTGTTTGGTAAGATTTTTGTTACATTTTAAAATTTTTGATTCTTTCAAAGCGCCGGGAACCTAAAGGAAAGTGTTATTCACTCAATGGGGTGATTGGGTAAGAAATGAGTGATAAAAAATACACTGAAGATAAAAGGGATAAATAAAGAGTAATGATATGTTTTCCATATTTGAATTCTTATTTTAGTTTCAAAATGCTTTGCCACTTCTATCACATGCAGTGGGATGTGATATCATATCATCGATCACCTTTACTACACATAGTATAACTATTAAAGCATTTAGAAACCAGAATTGAGATTCAAATTTAGGAAATATAGCCTTATTCAAGCATAAATATTTTAACCTCCCCTGAGATATAAAAATACAAAGACCTCCCTTATAGTATGCAAATTTTCAGTAATTTCTCCAGTCAAAGATGAAAACCGAATAGAATAGAGTTAATGGTATAGAGAACTCTGAACATTAAATTTCATCAAAAGATTAAAAGAGAATTTCAAATACGTAATAGAAAGAAAAAGCATAGGAATTTTCATTGACTTTGGTAAATGTAAAACTGGTCACTATAAAAATAAATAAATAAATAAATTTTCAATCAATTAGTAATTGATTAAGGGAAGGAAAAGGTGTTACTTAAACACAAAACTCAAGTCGAGGCTCTAGGGTGAACCAAGCTAAGTCTAAACCGAGCCCAAATTTTCATATGGGCCTATATATATATTAATACTTGTTTGCTCTAATTTGCGCGGGCGTGCCAGAACCAATTTGTGATTCGGTGTGTGTGTGTGTAAGCGTGCAAACTAATTTCCTATCTACTTGTGTCAGTGATACACAAGGCTTTTGGTGAATCTGACTTCTAAACTGGTGATTGTGTGTAGTGAGTAGGAAAGTACCCTCACTAAAAGTCCTTTAGCAGTACTGAAGCGCACAAGCTAAAAAGTATCGAGTTTAAACAAGTTAAACAAATCACAAACGGTTTAATAAAAATAGATTTTTATTAAATGCTTGGAAAACTAAAACAGATCTCAAGAACAACAGAATGGACTGATCATTCAAAAGAACAGAGAATAAAAATAACAAAAAGACAGACCTAATTGCTATTAAAGCTAGGAAACAAAGACTTAGAGTGCTCTGAATGCCTTGAATGTGCTGAATACTGAATGCTGTGTATGCTTTTGTCGAAGAGACGCGGAGTCCTTTGCTTGAAGGCCTGCCTCCATATTTATAGCGGCCACGATTGAATTCTGATTAGGAAAGGACTCCTTAGCTTGCGCCTTAAGCTACTACTTGATTGGTTAATTGAAGAAATCCTTTTATATCAATGACTCATTGCCTTATCGTTATCCTGATTGAAGCAATCCCACCATCTTAGGGATCATCTCGCCTAAATCCAGCTGTGGGTGATAAGATTCTTTCCCAAACAGACTCGGATTTCCCCAGATCTGTAGTGACGTCACAAATGGCAGCTGTCATCAGAACCGCCTTGCCTCTATTCCTATCGGCCTTATACCTGTGACTGAAGACTTATCGGACTCATGTAATGTCTTTATGTCCGATAACACCTCTTCAGGTGCTCACGTCCGATCGGTCCCACGTCACCAACCTTTATCACTTTCAGTAGATATGGTGTCCGATAGTTGGTACATTCATGTTCTCTATCTCCTCATCGGGCTCCCGTTCTGACAAATGCCCGATGAAGTCCCTTATGCCCGGCATCTCAATCGGTCTCCAACATGTGTCCTTACTCCATTGCTGCCACCATTGATGCCCGATCAACCACTACTGGCCTAAGGCTGCCTATCGGGCTCCATACCATGGAACATTCAGGTTACCTCCTCTAAACTTCTGGTAACACTTCCCCTAAGCCCGATGTCATTATCTACTCCGGACCAACCGGTGTCTGAAGCGCCCATGCCCGACTCTCTAGGCCCATATCCTCCTATCAATCGGGCTAGAAAACCTTTGACGGTTTTTAGGTGCAAACAATTGCCCCCCAAAAGGTCATATCAAACGTCCCGCCTTGATTGATGTGACGTTTTGAATTTCAAATATGCCACGCGTCAAGCACGCAGCTAACGTCAGGTTATTGAGAATCCCACCAGTCACCCTACTTTTAATGCGCCATGATTACGGCGTCGTGATATTTAAATATCACCCAACGTCCGAAAACTCCTACACATTCTCATTTTACTTTCTCCAGAATTCAAGCAAAACACAGAGCTTCTCCCTCTATCTTCATCTTTTCCGGCGACTTTTCTTCCTTCCATAGACATGGCTCCCAAAAACGCTCCGGCCACCTCCAAAGGAAAAAAATCTTTCGCAGACGCTCCACCGCCACAAAATCGCTGCAGGGAGGTTAGGGCTTTGGCCAAAGCTCACGCTGCCGACATATCCACTGAATACCTCACCCCCTACAGTTCCTCTGACGGTTCTCCCGTCGCACCAGGCTTAGGCGCGGCGTTTCTGGGCCACCCTCCGGCGGCTTTTCTTCCTTTCTTTCCTCCGGTAGAAAACGAAACGTTCCTACAAGTCCCTGCTCATTGGGCCAAGGTCCAGACTGCGAACCAACCAATTCGAGGATGGCCGACCCCCGCCGCTGATTGGGACAAGTGGGTAACTAGGGTTTCGGCCTCTAAGGCCGCTATCTGGAAGCAAACGGGCATCTATGATGCAATCATGCTCAGCCGGTCTCGTATTGAAATTGACCGGCCTCTCCTTCTCTCTGCCTTACTATTCTGGTCCTCATCTTGCAACGGCTTTCTTTTCCGCTGCGGACCAATGGCTCCCACCGTCAAGGACATTAGTTATCTGCTCGGCCTCCGTCCCCACGGACAAGAGATCATTCCCGGGCTTAATGTTGGGACGGCCAGCTTTGCCTATCCTCAACAAGAAGTTGTACGGGACGGGGCCGTTTTTCATAGGCCGATTACAGCCTTTGGAGGCTTTATTTCTGCATGCATTGGGGCAGATGATACAGAGGTGTCCGACGCAGAACATACTGCCTTCATCATCTACTGGCTCAATAAATACCTCTTCTGCTCAGCCAGCCAAGCCATCACTAAAGAATACACAACCCTAGCCTTGGCTCTTGCATCAGGGCAACCGTTGGCCATGGCTACGCTGGTCTGGGCGCACCTGGTCAGAGGCATAACGGATTTCGTTCATTCGGGCTTCAGTGCTGGTGCGAGCCCGATGTAGATACTGCAATTGTGGCTTCACTCGTACTTCCCTGAATTCCAACCCACCATCACTCCCTTGGCCGACGTTCCAATCTCCGCTATTCAATTCATGAACCTATCTCCTTCTTTACACTCTTTTGAAGAGTGTTTTACCTTCTTTTACCAGGGTTGCTCCTCTCGAGACGTCAATCTCTTCACCCCATTCTTTTCTCTTCAATTCTCTTCTTTTCTTCAGCTCTCCAATAACCCTTCAAACTGGGGTTCGGGCACCCAGTCTACTTATAATGAAATTTTTTCTAGCTACTTAGTAGCTAGAGACATTATTTTTAGCCCAAGCATCCCGTCGGCCAACAATAAATGCGGGGCCGAGTACTACTTTGCCCCTCTATATGCCCGCCAATTCGGGCTTACTCAACTCGTGCCCGTTCCTCCTGGAATCACCGTCAACATTGACTGGGTTGAACGTGGCCTTATTGTTAATGACGGGCAGGTGAAAAAGATAACAGAGAGGTCCGACCGGCTCAAAGCCGCGTTTAACTTTACGCCCTTCTCTGCCCGGCCCATAGTATCAGAAGAGTTCACCCAGTGGTGGGGTGAACAGGCTCGAAGCATATTTTCACGCACCGCTGCTGAGGCCCTGATCCCTTTTACTGCAACATCGGCCATTGTGGCCGATGTCCCTGCACCGGCAGCAGCTCCAACCCGGCGCAAACAAATCGCCAAGAGAACGGCTCGCAAACCAACACCGGGCAAAGGTCCGCCTCAAAAGAAACATAAAACACCGGCCTCTGTTCAGGTTTGCTCTTCCCTGTGCTTTGTTGATTAAGCCCGAATTCTTTTCATTCAGTATTAATCATTCTATTCTATCTTAACAGCTTGCTGACGAAGACTCGGGAGAGGATCTACTTCCAAATCCCGCTCAGACTCTTCCTCCCACTCTTCCTACATCACCGGCCTCTACGACAGCTTATCTAGAACGAGTGGCCGTTCGGGTGATGCCCCTTCACATCGTGCCTCCTCCAACTCCTTCAAGCGGAGACGAGGACCTTGCTCATATCGGCCAAGTCCCTGAGCAAGTTGTTCTTTCTTCCAGCACTGAGGGTGAGGCCGGTGCTGAACCTACCACAGAGGCCGCTGGGGAGGAAGTAAATCAAACCGTCCCTTCTAAAAACGAAACTCCAACCGGACAAGGGGAACCCACCACTGCCATCAGCTCTCCTATTCACATAATACCAGGACCGGTGGTGGCCGAGGTCAGTCCTCCTGAAGCGTCTGCCGTCGAGGCCGGTGATGATAATTCGGGCTCTGTCCCTGAAACAGAAGCCCCACAGAAAACAATGGCCTTGATGAGTCCGGACGTGGGAACCGGCCTCCCTTCTTCTTCTCAAACATCTTCTCAACCAAGCGAGGCCGATATTCGCGAAACAATCTCGGCCTCGCTTCATCCTCATACCCAGGTATTGCTGTGTTACTTTGCGTTAACTCGTATGATTCTAAAAACAATGCCTGACTGTATTCTCTTAAACAGGCCGATCCTTCAGACCCAGTGCCCGTTATTCCCTTCAATGACTTCTTCTTGGGCCTGGAACTGGGAGCTTTTGACCTCGGCCCCCTGGAGCCCGAAGCGGTTTCCCCTTCCCTGCTGCAACAATCCAAGGACTTACTCCTCGGACTGGCGGACCAGGAGTTTTCCAACCTTCCTGCTACTGCTGACATTGACTCTGCCTTGAACACTCTCATGGCCGATCCTTCCCTTTCTGACGGGCAACTATCCTTACTGTTGGAGATAAAAGAGAGACTTCCCAGTGCCCGTCTCATGGACAGATCGGCCTTGAAAATTCAAGCTGATGCAGAACTTCACTTAAGCTCCCGGCAGAAGGCATTAAATTTCTTGGAAGGGGCCAAAGCCAAATTCGAAGCAGGGAAGGCCTCTCGGGCTCAGGTTCTAGCAAGGGATACTTGGCTGCGGAACCGTATTGCTGCATTAAAAGCTCAACTTGCCCAATGTGAGGCCGAAGTCATCACCAACAACGCCGCTCTTGAAAAAATTGACGAAGCCCTTTCTTCGCTAGGCGGTGACGCTCAGAAGTGCAGTGATCAGTTACAAGCCAGCGTCCCCATATCCCGGGCTTGGGCCCAAAAGCTGGAAAAAGCCAAGCGAGATCGGTCTGGAGCCATCAAGACATGGGAAGACTTGAAGGCTAAACTTAGGAGTTTTGGGTCGGCCTAGAGACCGACTCCTGTTTATATATACTTTTGTAAAAATTTCTTTTTTTTTTTTTTTATTACTTTGTAAGTAAGCTGTGCTCAGCCTATCAATACAAAATCCCTGTTCATCTAGATCATTCGGGCTCTGGCTCATAATTTATTAGCTGATCATACTCCAACCCAGGATTAGGTTTATAATCTAGATCAATGGTCTCCCATAACGTTGGATAATAAGACTTTAAATACTGACCATTGATTAATCGGACATGGATAGTCCCATCTAATTCACGAAGCCTGTAAGCACCTCCTCTTTTAACTTGGTGAACGATGAACGGGCCTTCCTAATTGACTGACCATTTACCGTATCGATTATCCTTATCTCCAATAGGTAACACGGCCTTCCACACCAAATCATCGGTGCAAAAAGATTTCTCTCTCACCCTTTTATTGTAAGCTCGGGCGGCCCGTTGTTTTTGTACTTTTAATGCATCCAAGGCCACTAGCCTCATTTCATCAAGCCCTTCCAACTCAGCTATCACAGCCTCCGTATACTCAGCGGGCTCTAGTTGATTCTGTAAAGCCCTTCTGGCCGATCGGACTGTAACTTCCATAGGTAACATCGCGTCATGCCCGTAGGTCAGCATGAACGGTGTAACCCCAGTACTTGATCTCTTTGACGTCCGATAGGCCCATAATGCTTCGGACAACAGCTTGTCCCATTCCCTAGGATTCTCCACGATCATCTTTTCAATGATCCCTTTAAGGATCTTGTTAGTAGACTCGGCCTGACCATTAGCCTGTGCATAATAGGGTGTAGAATTAAGAATCTTGATTCCCCTACTTTCTGCAAAGGCGGAGGTCTCCGTCCCTGTAAACACAGATCCTTGATCGGCCGTGATTGTTTCTGGAAGGCCGAACCTATGGATAATGTGTTCTTCAATGAATTTTATGACGGTGGCTTGTGTCACCGTTCTACAAGGTATGGCCTCGGCCCACTTGGTAAAGTAGTCCGTAGCCACTATTATGAAACAATGCTGGCCGGATGATGGTGGTAAGACTTTGCCAATCAAATCCATCGCCCATCCCCTAAATGGCCATGGTTCGATTATAGGTTGCAATACTTTGGCCGGCACATGTTGAATCGGACCATGCTTTTGACAAGGTTGACAACCCTTGGCATAGCTGATGCAGTCTTTCAACATGCCAGGCCAATAATAATTATACCTCCTCAATAGCCACTTCATCTTGGTGCCGGCTTGATGTGCTCCACATATCCCTTCGTGTACTTCGGCCATAACCTGCATAGCCTGCTTCTTCCCCAGGCACCTCAGGACCACGTCGTCACCGATCGGTTTCTTGAATAATTCCCCATCTAGTACCACGAATCGGACTGCAAACAACCTGACTCTTCGGTCTACTCTGACATTTGGGTGACTCAGGTATTCAATAATAGGAACTCTCCAATCGCTATCCTCTATCAGGACCGAATTGGTAGTCGTGTACCATCCCCTCTTTGCAACGGACGGTAATGACCGGACATTGACCGTGATGAGTTGGTCTTCTGCACTCTTCTGGGAGGGTGAGGCTGATCCTGTCTTTGCCAACTTATCGGCCTCAGTATTGGTTGTTCTTGGGATATAGCTCACACTAATGTCATCAAATGCTTCCATGAGCTGAGTAGCAACTGCATGGAACGGGCATAACTCCCAACTTCTTATCTGAAACTCTCCAGAAATCTGTCCGATCACCAAACCTGAGTCGCCTTTTATATGCACAGATGATGCCCCCATTTCAAGGAGTATTTCTAGTCCGATTATAAGTGCTTCGTACTCGGCCTGATTGTTAGTGCATTTGAAGTTGAGCCGAAAAGACATTTTTGTCTTTTTGTACTTGGGTGATACAATCACCACTCCTGCCCCAGCACCTTCTGCGTTTTTGGACCCGTCAAAAATTAAAGTCCATGGGACTAAGGATGTGTTCAGAACTTTAGGTGTTGGAGGCAGTATTCCCAAATCAGCAGGATCTGGGTGATCGGCCAAGAAATTGGCTATGGCCTGGCCTTTTACCGATTGCTGTGAACGGTATTGGATGGCAAACTCCATCAAGGCCAAGGTCCATTTCCCAATTCGGCCTCTCATGATTGGTCTTGATAGCATGTATTTTATCACATCCGTTTGACATATTATATAAGTGGAAACAGGAAGCATATATGTTCTTAACTTTTGTGAAGAAAAATACAAAGCCAAGCATAACTTCTCAATCGGCGCATAACGCTGCTCGATTGGAGTCAAAATTCTACTTAAGTAGTAAACGGCTTGCTCGTTACCTTGCTCATTATCTTGAGCTAGCATACTACCTATAGAGCAATCAGAAGCCGATATATACAATTTTAAATATCTACCCTTTTTTGGTGGCATTAACACTGGAGGCATTGACAGATACTGTTTGATTCCTTCAAAGGCTTGTTGATGGCTGTCTTCCCACTTGAAGTCTTCATCGGTCTTGATCTTCAATAGTGGGGTCCATATTTGGGTCTTCCCTGCACAGTTTGATGTGAATCTTCTTAAGAAATTGATTTGCCCGAGCAATCTCTGAAGTTCCTTCTTATTAGCAGGCGGTTTTGCTGCTTGGATAGCCCGAGCCTTATTTTTATCAATCTCTATCCCCCTTTGATGTACCAGGAAGCCTAAGAAATTTCCTGCTGTAACACCGAATGCGCATTTGAGAGGGTTCATTTTTAATCCGTGAGCCCGCATTCTTTCAAACGCCTTTTCCAAATCTCTCAAATGATCGGTGTAATCCCCTGACTTTACCACTACATCATCTATGTAAACTTCCATGAACTGCCCGATCATGTCATGGAAGATTGAATTCATTGCCCGCTGATAAGTGGCTCCAGCGTTCTTGAGTCCGAAAGGCATGACAACCCACTCAAAGGTTCCAATTGCCCCCGGGCACCAAAAAGCAGTCTTCGGGACATCCTCTTCGGCGATGTAAATCTGGTTATACCCCGAATGCTCGTCCATAAATGACAGAATTTTGTGTTTAGCGGCCGAATCGATTAACTGATCGGCCATAGGCATGGGATACTCATCTTTTGGGGTAGCTAAGTTTAAATTCCTGAAGTCTATGCAAACCCTTAGCTTCCCATTCTTCTTCACTACTGGCACTACATTCGAGACCCATTCGACATATCGGGCTGTCTGAATGAAGCCAGCGTTCAGTAATCGTTCGATCTCTTCTTTCACCTTCAATGTCACTTCTGGTGACATGCGTCGAGGCAGCTGTTTGAACGGCCTGAACCCCGATTTAATTGGCAATCGGTGTTCCACCAGTTCCCTTGACAGACCAGGCATCTCGTCATATTCCCAAGCAAAACAATCCTTATATTTATGCAAGAGTGCAATTATATCGGCCTGACCCTGAGGATCCAACATCTGACTCACATAGGTAGGCTTGTGCTCTCCTTCTTCGCCTAAGTTGACTTCCAAGAGAGGGTCCTGGACATCGGCCTTAAGATCATCCAGCTTAGCAGTGGCCGTTTCCAACTCATGTATCTGAATCTCTTCTTCCTTCGGGGCTTCTTCTTCGTAAATGCAATCAGCCAGATTGATCGTTCTGTCAGTAGGGCCGATTTCCAATCTTCGGTCGGCCAAGAATGCACACCATCTGGCCATGCTGGCTCTTAAGGCCAGCAGCTTCCGTTCTTCAATTGCCGGAATCTCCATGGACGTCTTCTTGTTCAATGATCTCGATCGGCCTTAATTCTACTGTCCGACTGAGATTATGGAAATATGCCTTGATGTCCGACGAACTTCCTTTAAGGAAGGTCGCCGCATTTGGCCTTCCCAATTTGTTACACCCCAACAACTTCACTGGCCCGATGTCATCTTCATACAAGACTGCATCGGCCGTCTGCACCCGGGCTACAAAGGGCTTGGTGTCTGCCCCCACCACTTCCACCTCATCTCCTCTCCAGAAAATTAACAACTGATGAAGGGTGGAGGGAATACAATAGTTTGGGTGTATCCAATCCCGGCCTAATAAAGCATTATAGGCCGCTGAAGTTTCCACGATGAAAAACGCAGTCATGACCGTTTTGCTGCCAACGGTCAGTTCCAAGGGTAGGATCCCCTTCATCCTTGAAGGTGCCCCCGTGAAGCTTTAGACATTCATTTTTGTCGGAATCAGCTCCGATTTCTGCAAGATCCTTAACATGATTTGGGGCATGATGTTGATAGTAGACCCCCCATCAACAAGAATCCTGTTTATCGGGACGCCCTCTATGTGCCCTTTTACATACAATGGCTTTAGATGTTGGGACATCTGGTGTGTGGGCTTTTCAAACACTACCTTAACTGGTCCGGTCTTTACTCCTTCCTCAGTCTGTTGTTCCTTCGGCCTTAAGATAGTAATCTTTGGCCGATCGGTCTGCCCATCGGTGGCGTCCACACTTTTGCTAGTGGCTTCCACCACTTTAGGCTTAACGATTTCTCCCCCGTTCCAAAAGTTTTCTTCCATCACGGCCGAGTCCTTAGCTGAGCCTTCAACCACATCCCCTTCCATGGCCGATGGTTGATCCGGCTTGGCCATGAACGACATGGGTAGCGTAAACACCATGTTAGAAGACAGGCCTACTGGAATTGTCCCGAATTGGATTGGCGAAAAACTAGAATCCGACCCATCTCCATCGGACTCAATCATCTTGTCCGCCGTACCTGTCCCTTTTCCCTGTGAACTTTCTTGTCGGACTCTCTCCTTTCGAGGCTCGGTGGGAGCAATCGGACCCCCTACCTGATTCTTCAACAACTGGCGTTCCCGCTCGGCCTGTCGCATTCTCTGATATCTTCTTTTCTGGGACTTGCTATATTGCGGCCGTGCTGGGAACTTGGAGTGTTCAGCTCTATGCCATTTTTGATCTTCTACCCTAGGCGGTAGCACCATCCTCGGGCTCCTTCCAGAAGTTGTTGCTTGCATCTGGGGCCTTGGGATCACTCGGGAATTTCTTTCCCCCAGTCGGCCGTATTCTCGCTGGCCGACTTGGTGTCCCAACGGATGTTTTGCACGCCACTCGGGCTTGGCCTGGCCTTGCCACGGTAATGACAATCTTTCATGTACGGGCCTTCTCGGACTTGAGTCCCGATGTTCATAGCTTCTCGGCCTCTTACTCGGGCTCGAGACTTCCTTCTTGATGTCAGCCTTGCACCTCGGGCAAAGGCCTTGTTCGATGAATTCCAGCCGTCGCCGTAGATCGGCTATCAGATTATCCGTGCTAGATTTGGCCGTCTCTTCGTCAGCTTTCTGTACTTCTGTTTTGCGTTCTTGGTGACTCTTTCGGAGGTCATGTATTGTAACCTTCGGCCCATTGGTGGCCGAAGTAGCAATTTGTTTACCCTCCCTTTGTGTTGGCACAAATTCCTCGTCAGATAAGTCAATCTTCAATCTCGGCCTGGACAACCTAGTTAAGTCGGGCATCACCATGTTTGTGCCCGTGATCTGAGGAAAAGGATTTGCATCGATTCCCATTGCTTTGTCCGAGAATTTGAAGACCCCCTTCTCGACATTTTCCTGTATAAAATTGCAAAAAACAACACAATTGTTAGTAGCGTGCTTCCAAGAATTGTGCCATTTACAATATTCTTTGTTTTTTATGTCATCGGCCTTTGGGATCCGATGACCTTCACTTAGCTTGATCACTTTATCGGCCAACAGGGCATCGAATATTTGATCAGCCATTGTTATATCGAAAGTATAGTTTTTCCCCGCCTCGAACGCCATCTTCTTTGCAGCAGCGTTATTATTAACAGGCTTGTTCAAGGCGTTACATACGATTGGCCGTTTGCAAATTAATTGGGCCATATCGCATTCTGCTTCAAGGTCACACTCTGCCAAGTGGACCTCGTAATTGGGGTCTTTGTAATATGTTCCCTTGGAAGAGTTCTTCTTCTCCTGCTCATCCAAGAGAATACGTTCATAGTGACCCGCCCGTGTGGCAAGCTCGAACAGATCACGGAAGTCAGTTCCTTCAAACCTCTTGCGAAGCTCAAAGGACATGCCCCCCATGGCCATCTTTGCATACTCCTCCTCGGGCAACACTGTCTTGCAGCGGTATTTTGCCTTTCGAAAACGGGCTACGTATGTTTCCACGGTCTCCCCCACCAGTTGCATCATTCGCGACAAATCTGCCAATGATGTCTCGGGCTCAGTCCTATAGAACTGTCCGTGAAACAATTCCTCCATCCCTTGCCAAGTTAACACCGAATTGGCTGGGAGGTTAACGTACCACAAAAACGCCATGCCCGTTAGCGAATTTGGGAATAGTCTTAACTTCAATGGGTCACTGTGACCCACATGGCCGCATTGAACAATAAAACGGCCAATGTGCTCAACTGAGGACTGTTCACTCTCTCCTGAGAATAGAGTGAAATTCGGTACCTTATACCCCTGAGGAAATATGACTCGGTCAATCTCCGGCGGGTACGGCCGCCTGTAAGTCGGCCTTTCCAGTCTCCGCATAAATGGGCCATACTCCTCGTGTATGGCCGCTACCAGCTCTTCCCTATTGATGGGTTGAACTACGGGCTGAGCATTCCTTATCGGGGGTATCAACGGCGGCGGTCCGTTCTGTTGGTTATTCTGGACCTGATGGGTCCAAAACCCACCGTTGTTCCTCTGCCCCCCATGGCCATTCCCTTGGGGCTGTGTGTGGCCGACTGAACTTTCAGTCTGGCCGGCAGATCCTCCAAACCCTGGTGTCGCCGATCCGTTGGGATCGGTGACCACCAAACTGCCAGCGATGCCGGTCTGTGACTCGGATTGCTTTCCTGAGCCATTTCCGTCTCTTAGGTTCGGACAGACATATGGTGGGCTCTTCGTCTTATCGGACTCCAGCGAGGTACCCGAGCCCGAACCGTTGAACTGTTCTCCTCTAGATCCGGCCTTATAGGTTTCAATCAACTTTTCGATTGTTTCCGTCAGTCGGTCCAACTTTACGTGTGTGGTCCTGGTTTCATGGATCAGATCAGCCTGACTTTTATGGATATCGGTCGTTTGCTGCATGACCGATTTGAGGTTGCCCATAGAACCTATGAGCGCGTTATACTCATGCCACATGGGCTCTACGTTAGCCCTCATGGCTTCCGAGATGGCTTCTAACGTGATACTACCGTCCTGTGGAGAATGGCCGGTGCTCTCCTCCGTGGGCGGATCCATATGCTGATCGTCCTTTGTCGTCTTATCTCTCTTCGGAGGCATGATTTGACACTGTGGGTCCCACCGGGCGTGCCAAAAATGTTTGCTCTAATTTGCGCGGGCGTGCCAGAACCAATCTGTGATTCGGTGTGTGTGTGTGTAAGCGTGCAAACTAATTTCCTATCTACTTGTGTCAGTGATACACAAGGCTTTTGGTGAATCTGACTTCTAAACTGGTGATTGTGTGTAGTGAGTAGGAAAGTACCCTCACTAAAAGTCCTTTAGCAGTACTGAAGCGCACAAGCTAAAAAGTATCGAGTTTAAACAAGTTAAACAAATCACAAACGGTTTAATAAAAATAGATTTTTATTAAATGCTTGGAAAACTAAAACAGATCTCAAGAACAACAGAATGGACTGATCATTCAAAAGAACAGAGAATAAAAATAACAAAAAGACAGACCTAATTGCTATTAAAGCTAGGAAACAAAGACTTAGAGTGCTCTGAATGCCTTGAATGTGCTGAATACTGAATGCTGTGTATGCTTTTGTCGAAGAGACGCGGAGTTCTTTGCTTGAAGGGCCTGCCTCCATATTTATAGCGGCCACGATTGAATTCTGATTAGGAAAGGACTCCTTAGCTTGCGCCTTAAGCTACTACTTGATTGGTTAATTGAAGAAATCCTTTAATATCAATGACTCCTTGCCTTATCGTTATCCTGATTGAAGAAATCCCACCATCTTAGGGATCATCTCGCCTAAATCCAGCTGTGGGTGATAAGATTCTTTCCCAAACGGACTCGGATTTCCCCAGATCTGTAGTGACGTCACAAATGGCAGCTGTCATCAGAACCGCCTTGCCTCTATTCCTATCGGCCTTATACCTGTGACTGAAGACTTATCGGACTCATGTAATGTCTTTATGTCCGATAACACCTCTTCAGGTGCTCACGTCCGATCGGTCCCACGTCACCAACCTTTATCACTTTCAGTAGATATGGTGTCCGATAGTTGGTACATTCATGTTCTCTATCTCCTCATCGGGCTCCCGTTCTGACAAATGCCCGATGAAGTCCCTTATGCCCGGCATCTCAATCGGTCTCCAACATGTGTCCTTACTCCATTGCTGCCACCATTGATGCCCGATCAACCACTACTGGCCTAAGGCTGCCTATCGGGCTCCATACCATGGAACATTCAGGTTACCTCCTCTAAACTTCTAGTAACACTTCCCCTAAGCCCGATGTCATTATCTACTCCGGACCAACCGGTGTCTGAAGCGCCCATGCCCGACTCTCTAGGCCCATATCCTCCTATCAATCGGGCTAGAAAACCTTTGACGGTTTTTAGGTGCAAACAATACTACGCCCAGCAATTGTCTTTGGGTTGTATATGAATCATTTTGGGCCGGCAGAACCATTTTTCAACTTTCTCTTATCATGTAGGAAGTCATGACATGTAGTCATTTTTATGGATAACTTTTGGTACATAAAAATTCACATTAACAAAATGCATAAATCAAAATGTCATTATCTGTCTTCTGATGAGGTCTATTGGTATTGTGGGGTTCACAGTGTCTGTGGGATCCACAGAGGAGAGAGAGACACACATAAAATTTGTGTATCTTGTTTATGTGAGATTCTTATATGCCCCAAAAATTATCCCATTTTTATGGAGTAGCATGTTTAGCTGAATATGAACATCCTCATACATAAATGTAGTATGTAATTAGAATTCAAATTTTAAATAATTAAGATACACAGGAAACTTCATCAACCTTCTTATTTTGTCAATTGTTTGTTTTCTATTCAGTGGATTGTAGTTCAATTGGCATAGCCTCTATCTTCCCTGTGAGAGAAGGGAGAGGGCTCGAATTCCCATAGGGGATTCTGGTTGCTTTCCCCCTTAGTTATTCTTTAGTCGGAATGAGTAGCCCTTGTTGGGCTTTGATGTGGGTTAGTATGGGACTTTGGGGTTGGGTTGGGTTGGGGCTTGGGGTATCCGTGTGTGTATCCAGTCCGATTTCTTGGATTACAAAATATCATGATTTAAGTATATTTTTGAAATGAGCACAATTTTTTTTAAGAGTAATGCTATGCTTCTTAAATCCAAATATGACAGTGAGACTATTATGGGGTCATTTCAACATCCTCCAATCAAAATTCAGTGACCCCACTGCCCATCATTTTGGATTTGGATTTGGATTTGAATTTGGATTTGGGAAGCATATCATTACTCTTTTTTAAATAGAACAGGCAAGGTCGTCATTTTTTGGTCGAAGGCAATGTTAAAGCATAAATGAAATTATTGCGTTCAAAGACATCCAAATGAGACCTTAGACGATCTTTAAATCTAGGGTCGGGTTTTAGTCAAATAAGGGACCCTTGACACACATTCGATAGGATGCTTTATATACCAACACATGGTACAAGATCAAGGGTGATCACACGGTCCCATGATAACTTGACGACCGGGTTGCCCCGAGCCTCTAAGGTTATAGTTCTGTGCAATCGACTGGCGAGACATGCAAGTGCAATGCAACAGGTACACAAAAATTAATTAATTCGATTAAAAAGGATGATTTCAAGTCTAATCCTCAAGTGAACCCAAAATCAGAAATTCTGGTCTGTGAAACCTGAGATTCTGGGTTCAATCCCCAGCAGAGTCGCCAGATTGTGGATGCTCGTAGTTTAACCACGCTTTTTCTAAAACTTTTCAAAATTCAATTCGAGTCGCCGATTAATTTTAAAGGAAAATCAAGAAACCATTTTAAAAGCAAACTGATCTTTTCGAAAACCAGAGATTTCTAGGTTCGGGGATTATGGAATGAGAGAGGAAGGAGCCCGACGGAATAAAACACCTCCTCTCATCCTATCTCGTGATAGGCCTCTATTTAACATCCTTTTTAATCGAATTATTAATCTAAGCATGCCCTTAACTAATATATATATATATACTACAAAAGAATGTCGAAAGGGGTGCAAGATTGCTCTAACGATAAAAGGAATACAAAACCATGTAATTCAAATAGCGAGCAAGATGATATATAATAGAGAACAAGGAAACTTACCCGGAATCCAGCTGCGATATAGAAACGTGCAATGTACACACAACATATAAAGCCTAAGAAAAGGTCTCTAACGCATATATATACACATAAGGCAAGACCTAGTCTAAGGTGTCGCGCATGAAGTCAAAAATCTATAAAAATCAAGAAATGAAATAAACTAGATGAAAGTCAGAAAATCATAACCATGAATTCTAGCTTAAGTCTATCAAGTATGGAGAAAAATGACATAACCATGAATTCCTTCTAACTAGTTTGAATCATAACACCTCTACAGATATACAAGTCTCAAATAGGAGTCAATGTAATGTCCATATAGAGATGGTATAATCCCAACTTGATCATAGGGAACCTATAGTTATATTCAACTAGGTTCAATTTAAATGCAACTTAAACCAAGAATAAGTCCTAATCATAAGTATTAACATACATGGATGAATGCATGGACATGAACAAGAATGAGCTATGAACTATTCATTGATTTGGATCTTTTAACCTCTGGACTTAAGTTTAATTAATCACAGTTAAAGTATATTTCAAGCCGTAGGTCATATAAAAGAAAATTGGGTCATCTTTTGTAAGGTTTATCAAAACTGTGACAGAGTTTTAGAATTTACAGAGAGCAGACTAGACTTTCAAAAATAGAAATATCATACTTACAATGGCTTGATCTTAATGATTTTTGAGTATGTTGTGCGTCTCTAAGTTTAGTTTCTAATAATAAAATTGAAAATCAAACGGTCCAATCTTTGGGAATTGGGCAAACACCAGACATCACTAAGAAATTTACAGCTCTCTGTCCAGAGTTTTTGTATGATTTTCTAAAAACAGCAAACGAAATAGAATCACTTTGATCCTTTTAGGGAATCTCATTAATACATTAAACTTCATAGAAAAATTTATTTAGAGTAAAAAAGGCTTGATTAAAGCTCTGATCCACTTCGTTTAAAACGGACTTACTGTTCTAAAATTTTGGACAAAGAGTGACTAGTTCACAAATTGTAAGACCAAACCATGCTAGGTATAAAATTTCACCAAAACAAAAATTATGGTGATACATATATGAGTTATTGTTAAGCCCCGGGGTAGCCAAAAATAGGGAAAATTAATAATTTCCTTTCTGGGTCCGCAGGGAATGGCGAATTACATAAAACTGACCTGTCCGTGCAAACATTCTAACATAGATATATCAGACTAAGAAGTTTCACAAAGTCTAATGGTATTCATGGGGGAACTTTAAATGTTTGCTACTTAGGCTATTACAGAAGTTCCAAATGAAACCACAAAAATAGTTATAAGTTTGGGCGACTGAGGCCACTTAAAGTATTACATTAACAAAAGATGATTACTTAAAACATAAAGGAAGTCTTAACATGAAAGTAGGCCAGAGTCCTCTTTCTAGTTAGCATACCCATGCCCTTCGTTATCATACTCTTCTTGAAAGTTTTCCTCAGTATGACCTTCTTGATAGTTCCCCTCTTGAGGATAGTAATATCCACCTTCATGGTCACCTTGATAATTCTCCTCATTACAACCTAGACGTAAAATGTCCATGTCAGAGGGAAGAGCCGTTAACTTTTGAAGCTAAGTGAGTTCGTCTTAACCGATCACTCCTAATACAATTAAGAATATACAAGTACAATGTTATATCTTGAAACAATCATTAAATGAGCATATGACATGGTAGCATGATGACCAAATGCAATATCAATATATTCGACTTTACTCAAACACTGATGCTGACTCATGTGACTTGTTACATTACCAGTGTAACGTCATTAGCTTAGAGCAGAGTGATTACGTTGCTATCGACGCCTAGCAGGGCCCTATAGTAGTTTTGATTTTAAAAAGAGTGTAACCATTGTACTCTTAGGTCCTTGTGACCTTGCTTGGAGAATAGAATAGTTACAGAGCTATTGTCACCTAACAGGGCCCTATTGCATTTGAAAGGTAACTATTGTATTCAAGTTCAGATGGATATTTTGCTTTCGTCGCCTAGCATGGCCACACTATAGCATATCAATCATCAACTCATGTTCCACTTCAATGATTTCATTGGGTACCTTGGCTATTGTTGCCTAACAGGGCCCTATAGCATTTCATCATTGTACCCATTGATTTTACTGTACCAAATGAACCTCCCCGATCCACTTAACATGTATGACAATATGACTGGGTTAGTCCCATTGACTAAGCATGTAGATGTCAATATTGACATCGTGACTCGATTACATTCATATAATTGTCCATGTGATTGTATAATCGTAAAGCGTAATAAGCATGAATAATAATAATTAATAACTAAGCAAGGAGTTCGATTATCTAAACATGTGTTCATCATATAAATAATAATCTTAACATTCACATATGGAATACTTATCAGCTACGTCCACACAGGATGCACTGGGTATATACATAATATACAAGGAATAATTTTATAACATACCAAGTGAGTTAGGACGGCTCACCTCGGTGCGGGTGTGCAAAAGCAAGCGTAATTGCGGTTCCTACAAAGTATGTAAATCCATAGAACGGCGGTTAATATGCGTACTAGAATCAAGGAAATAATGGTAATTGTGCCAGATGGGTCCCTAAACCTCAACATGATGATCTAGATGTCATTCTGAGTCTAACGCCATTGATTAGACTCAAATCGGAGTCCGTCGCATAAAAGGCTGGGTTTTCTATACCAATGTGGGCCCTAAAGATGAGCTGTATTTTTGACCGTGTCGAAAGGTCACCAAACTTTAAGGGGATGTCCTAGACATTATTCTAAGACTCTAGGAACTGACCGCACATTTTTTTGAGCTACGGTTTATTTTCTACGAATTATTGAAGGTCTGAACGTATAATAATAGTCCATGGAGTCCCACAATTACAAAATATAATCTAGGACTATATTTGGCCTTTATAAATATTTTTATTAAATACTAAGCCTTAAAATAGGCTAGTAGTGCTTTTCTCATAATTTTCGGAGTTCGCTTGTATTTAAATAATTTAAAATACACTCAAACGGATCCTTTATAAATAAATAAGGTGATATTACAAATATCATAGTGGGGGTTTTATAGATAAAATTTATAAAATAAAAGCATTAGGCCTTAAGAAAATTTAATATAATTTTTCTATATTTTAAAATGATCCTTAGATATTTATTACCTAATTATTTTAATTATAAACAATTACTTATTATTTATTTAGGCTTAAATAAACAATAAGTATTACACAAAATAATTAATATCTTATAATGTTAGAGTATAAAATACTCTATAATATTTTTTCAGAATATATAAGTATTATTTAAAATAATATCTCATAATTTTTACAATACAATTTGGCATTTAAAATCTATTTTTGAAATAATTTAAACTATTTAAAACCATTTTATAACTATTTTTAATTATTTATTAATATACAATAGATAATAAATCATACATATAAATGCTAATCTTGATTATCAGGATAAATTAAATTCTAATTATTCTTAAAACAGTTTACAAAAAGGCTAACTATAATTAACATATTATCTATTAATATAAAAACAAACTAATTATAATTAACAAGGATCCATGGGTCAATCAGGTCCAACGGGCTACCCATTAACACACATAGCCTGATCCAACTTAAAAGATCCGATCCAAAACCTATTTTAGTTTATGTAACCCAACCCAAAACCATACACACACACTAGCCCACCCACATGCAAACCCGACGAGTTAATGATATAACCCGAAACCCATGGGTTGTGTCTTCTTCAACAACACCAAGCCGCCACCGGTGCCGCCCTTTATCGCTGGAAAAACTCTCTCTCTCTCTCTCTCTCTCTCTCTCTCTCTCTCTCTCTCTTCATATCCCACTCACCTTTCCATGGAAATTTATAAAATCAACGCCAATAGGTTCGGTTTGGAACCCTCTACAACATACTAGGAGCTCAAGACTGGGTTCATTCATTTTAGGGTCCTATGAGTGGATTATTCTTTTCAGTTAAAACAAGAATAATGCCTTGCATGCATAGCCAAACATCTCCTAAATTAAAAACTGCTCTTAGGGGGTCTTCCTGGGATCTTAAGGGTCTGTTTAGTGGAATAAAAATGGGATTTGGTCATGTTTGAAAATTAAAGCTCCGGTGAGATGCTTTTAATGGTGGTTTTGGGGTGACAGAGAGCTTAGGCTCCATTTGGTTCATGCATGAGGAGTCCAGGGGGGTGTGTGAGAAAAAAATAAACAGGGGGGGGGGGGGTTTACCTATGGAAGCCTCGGTTCTTCCCTCTCTTTCCCGTCTCCGGTGAGCTCTCTCCTCTTCTCCTTCTCTTTCTGTACGTCAATGGGACAGAGAGTGTGTGTGTGTGCGTTCTGAGTACAGAGGCAGAGAGTGTGGTGAGGCAGTGTGTGTGCTCTCTCACTCTCAACTCTCGGTGCTTCTCCCTCTCAACGGTATCCCATATATATACACAAAGCAAGGCATGTATACCCATATACATGCAGATCTCCATATCTGTAGGACTAGATGGGTTCTTGGGAGAAGGAAACAAATTAATTGGCCGGCGTGGGAAGTGTGTGAGCATGCGTGTGCCCTGCAGCCCTCTCTATGGTTCACTCAACCCCTCTCCATTGGCCCCAACAGATTTGAAGAAATCTGCTTGCATACATGGATGTGTGTATGTGTAGTCATATATATATAAGAACAGCAGTTTGGGAGATGTGTAGTTATGTTGATTGGGTATGTACAATAGGTATCTAGGGTAAGATTCACATTGTACTAATGTGCAAGACAGACTAGATAAATGTAGATTTTACAAGTCCGCGTGATATGTTAGTCCGGGTCGCAATTTACAGTTTAAGAAATTAAATAAATAAACATGCCTGTGCATAAAGAACACCAAAATAGATATACGAACTGAAATACGGCTTATTCAATTGACTTGAAATTTACGGGTATTACATCATCCACTTCCTATTAAAGATTCCGTCCCCGGAATCGGAGCTAGTTATACATTAAAAAGGTAAGCGAACTTCTCACCCATTTGTGATTCTAACTCCCAAGAAGCTTCACGCTTATCATGATGTTTCCACTGAACTTTCACTAGAGGGATCTCCTTAGTCCTCAGCTTCTTAGTTCCTCGTTCCATAATCTTCACCGGTCCTTCATTGAAAGTCACATTGTCGTTTAGCTCGATATCCATGATATTGATCTCATGAGATGGATCGTGCACGACTTTTCTCAGCATGCTGATGTGAAACACATTATGAACTCCCGACATCTTGAGGGGTAGTGTAAGTCTGTAAGCAACTTTTCCCACGCGTTCTAGAATTTCAAACGGTCCAATGTAACGTGGCGAAAGCTTTCCTCTCTTCTATCCAAATCTGACAATTCCTCGTACAGGGGATACTTTTAGGAATACGTGATCTCCAACTCTCAATTCTAAGTCCTTTCGGTGTTTATTCGCATAACTTTTCTGTCTGCTCTATATCGCTTTCATCTTTTCTCTGACGATATTAATCTTTTCATTCGTCTCTCGTACCATCTCTGGTCCTCGAAGTTTGTCATATCCAACTTCTGCCCAGCATAAAGGTGATCGGCACGGTCTTCCATATAAAGCTTCAAATGGTGCCATCCTTATGCTCGAATGGTAGCTGTTGTTATATGAAAACTCTATCAATGGAAGGTTCTCTTCCCATGAACTTTCAAAATCTATCGTACAGGCTCGAATCATGTCCTCCATGACTTGATTGATTCTCTCCGTCTATCCGTTGGTTTGGGGGTGAAATGCTGAACTTAATTTCAACAAAGTTCCCTGTGTCGTTTGCAAACTTTCCCAAAATTTTGATGTGAAACGTGAATCATGGTCTGACAGGATTGACACAGGTACTCCATGTAGTCAAATATCTTATTTTATATACATTTTGCTTAACTTCTTGACTGGGTAGGTCATACTATAAGCGATAAAGTGAGCCAATTTGGTGAGTCGATCCACGATTACCCAAACGGTGTCATGATTCTACCGTGACCTTGGCATTCTTACGACGAAATCCATTATAATGTGTTCCCATTTCCATTCGGGTACGGGTAGTGGTTATAATAGTCCTCCTGGTTTCTGATGTTCCGCTTTGACTTGTTTGCATGTCATGCACTTGGATACATAATCTGCTACTTCTTTCTTCATTCCATCCCACTTATACATTTTTGTCTCTCCAGAGTGGATAGTCATCTTTGACTTATGTGCTTCGTCCAATATATCTTTCCTTAAGTTATCCTCATCAGGCATACAAAGTCGATTGCGACATCTGAATCCTCCGTCTACTCCTATATTCCATTCAGTGGGACCTTTGCCGATGCTTTTTCAAACCATTGATAAAATCCTTCGTCCTTTCCTTGAGCTTCGAGAATACGACTTATGAGCATTGGTTGTACTATAAGACATCCAAAGAGTCGTCCTTCATTTGACTCGATAATTTGAAAATCAAACTCCGTAAATATCTCCAATGCTCTCCATTCTCTAACCATGAGAGAGGACACGATGAGTTTGCAGGGCCGACTTAATGCATCAGCAACAATGTTTGCTTTGCCAGGGTGGTACTACAACATGAAATCATAATCCTTTAGTAACTCCATCCATCATCGCTACCTCATGTTCAAATCCTTTTGAGAGAATAGGTACCTCAAGCTCTTGTGATCTGATAATAGATCAAACTTCTCTCCGTAGAGCTAGTGTCTCCAAATTTTGAGTGCAAAGACGATTGTATCTTATTCCAAGTCGTACGTAGGGTAGTTAAGCTCATATGGTTTCAACTATTATGATCCATATGCTATCACTCTTCTGTCCTACATAAGCACACATCCAAGTCCTTGATGTGATGCATCGCTGTAAATGGTGATTGTTTACCACTCTTCAGTATTACAAGCACTGGTGCCGTGGTTCATCTCTTCTTTAATTCTTGAAATGCACGTTCATGCTTGTCGTTCCATTCATACTTCAGATCCTTTTTGGTCAAACTAATAAGAGGGCCTGCGATCTTGGAGAATCCTTCCATGAATCTCCGGTAGTATCTAGCTAGACCAAGGAAACTTCAGACTTCCATTGCTATGGTCGGTCGATTCTAATCCAAAATAGAATCAACCTTTGATGAATCCACTACTATTCCTTCCTGTGAGACATGTCCTAAAAATTTGACTTCTTTTAGCCAGAACTCACACTTACTGTACTTCGCATACAAGTGGTTGTCTCGTAGAGTCTGAAGTGCTATCTTCACATATCCTTCATGTTCTGCCTCTGTCTTAGAGTAAATGAGGATATCATCTATGAATACAATGATGAACTGATCTAGATAAGGTCGAAAGACTTGATTCATTAAGTCCATGAATACCGCTGGGACATTTGTCAATCAGAATGGCATAACCAGGAATTCGTAATGTCCATATCTGGTTTTGAAAGCCATCTTGGGTACGTCCTCGAGTCGAACGAGCAATTGATGGTATCCAGACCGTAGATCTATCTTTGAAAATATCATAACTCCTTGTAGCTGATCAAACAAGTCATCGATCCTCGGTAGTGGGTACCGATTCTTGATTATGACCTTGTTCAATTCTCTGTAGTAGATACAGAGTTGAAGTGTTCCATCCTTTTTCTTGATGAACAATACCGGTGCTCCCCATGGCGAAGTGCTTGGACCAACAAATCTGAGGTCTTGAAGCTCTTGCACTTGTGTCTTTAGTTCTTGCATTTCCATCGGGGCCAATTGGTAAGGTGTCCTCAATATCGGTGAGGTTCTAGGCATTAACTCGATACAGAAATCGATGTCTCTCTTGGGTGGTAATCCCTTAACTTCTTGGAAAACATCCTCGAAATCTCAAACTACAGGAATTTGGCTAATAGGAATCTCATCACTCGTGGTTCCAAGGGTAGCTAAGTAGTTGGTGAGGAAAACGTCACACGAGGGGTTGCACTTGAAATCAAATGGTTCACCATCAGGTGCTGAAAAGGATATGGATTTGCTAGCATAATCTAACTTGGCATGCTATTTCGTGTGCCAATCGATTCCTAGGATCACGTGGAATTCCTTCATCCACAAAACTATCAAATCAGAGGGGAGGTTCTGATCTTTCAAGTTTATAGGGCAGTCTTTGCATACTTTTTCCAACTTAACGCTCTTTCCTAGAGATGACGTAGCATTCAAAGCTATATCCATTGTTTGGGGTACTAAGCCTAAGCGTTACACAATTCTAATTACAATAAATGAGTTTGATGCACCAGTATTGAATAAAGCTTTCACTTGACTATTAAAGAGGGTCAGAGTACCTTCTAGATTCTGCTGCTCCTCTTCATCAAATCCTGCCTCCTCAGGAATAATAGCATTGAGGTGAGTCTGTCCTTGTGTTGACGCTCTATAGTAACCGCCTCGGGGTGCTTTACAATCCTTAGACAGATGTCCCTTCTTATTACAGTTAAAGCAAACTACACTTGAGCGACTGTTCCTCTTTGGGGCACAACAGTCCTTAGACTTATGCCCGGGGAATCCGTAGTTGAAGCAGACTCCAGGGTTATTACTTGTGGTTCCTGATTATCCCAGGGGTGGAGTTGGCTTAAATGGCACAGCCGATTTGTTGCGAAATGGAGTTATCTGCAGCTTCTTCTCACCATTCCAGCTTCTCTTCAATCCTTGATTACGAGCTGGGGCTTGTTTTGGGCCTTGATTGAATCTCAGAGGGGGTGGTCGGCTTACAAAGTGCTTCTATTCACGACCGGTGATTTCCTAAAAGCCATAGGCCATTCCTACTAAAGCTTTGAAAGTTTGGTTCAGATGGCCATAGGTTAGCTTTTGTAGGGGTATGAAAAGTCCCAGGTAATACTTCTGGTTCTTCTTCTTTGGGGTATCGATCATGTGGTGCGTAAATCGAAAAAGACGTTCGAATTACATGGTGTATTCTTGTACAGTTCAGTTACCTTGCACCAGGTCAATAAACTCTTTCTCCTTTTTGTTCCTTTCAGTCCTGGGGAAGTAGTTCTCTAGGAACAACTTTTTGAATACCGCCCATGTCATCCTTTGTGCAGCTCCTCCTAGCATTGCTTTCTCTGACTCCCACCAGTTAGCTGCAGCATATGTCAGTTGATACGTAGCCAATCGACGCTTCTCAACTTTAGAGCATCCTAGTGTATCAAAGATAATATCCAATCCACGAAACCACTGTTCTGCTTCCCATGGCTTAGTCATCTCATTAAATTTATCTAGTCGTATTGCACAGAATCTTTCCATGGTACGATCCTCTTGTGGTCTGGGTGGAACTATGAGATTGACATTAGCATTATTATTGTTGTTGTTTAGGCCGTGATTGTTTCCAATGTGTGCCAAGCATTATAAGAACGCATTAAACACTCTAGTAGGATCCATTCCGGTAGGAATAGGTTCCGGTGCTCCTCCAACTGAGTTTGGGGGTCCTAAACGTCGGTTTCTCCTTGGTCTGTCTGCCATTGGTTGTCTGGTTTACCTATAGAAGTATTCTGCTTCGAACTGATATGCAGGACTTATCTGGGTGTCCATGAATAATTATAAAGCAAACAAGCAATAATTTAAGCATGAAGACAAATAAGTCTAAAACATCTTCTTCATTAATAATAGGGATAACGATTACATAATTGAACTTTTTCGAGAGTACATGGTTACAAAATGTGGATATTACCCTATCACATGTATTCGTATGATAAAAAGGGTCATCAGCCCAAGTCAACTTAGATACAACTTAAACTAAAAACTACTAGCATATCATAACAGGTCATTCTAGACTAGTCATCCATGTCCGACTCAGATGTGATTTCTCCCATGTCAGAATCGTTAGGTCCATCTTCATCTATAATTGGTTCACCTAAGTCCCAATCCTTTATGTCAACTTCATCTTCATCATTGTCCATAGGTTCTTCTATAATGGGGTGATTTTTCATAGGCTGAAGGGTTACTTCCTGTTCGGGTCCCTCCTCGGGGTTCTCTTCTTCAGGATTCTCTTCTTCAGGATCATCCTCCTCGTCATCCTCTTCTTCTAGATATGCACCTGGTTCATCATCAGACATCTTCGCATTATCAGAATTGGCAGCAGGATCTCCCACTGGGGGTGCCATTTCTGCAGGGGAATTCTCATTAGGTGGCCAAACAAGGTGGTCCTCTCGGTGAATGGATGGTTCTTGTAGTATTTGGTTTACTAGTGGTTGGAAGATAATATCATCCATCGCTAACCTCCTTATCTCTCTGTGCATTAATCCTTGGGTGTATGCGGTATGGATGGCTTCAGCTTGAAATCAGTGGGGGTCAGAGATATTGTATACATGATGCTGGACTCTCAATCCGCCTCGAAGGCATTGACGGGCTCTCAGTTTCACATTCTCAATGAATCCTTCTGGGTCGGCTGGTTCGATGCCATCGGGGTAAACCATATGTCCTCCAAAGTCATCACTGACATAGTGGCCTGGTTCTCGGGATTGGGTTCTATGCATAAATACTCCTTGGAATGAGGGTGAGGGTTGTTGGGAAAACACTAGAGGTAGTGGGGGCATCTGATAGGCACTGCCATACATCTTTTGAAAGTCCTCTGGATTCTTGAGTAGCTTAACCATCTCATCATGGACTTTCCCGATGATTTCAACCTCGTAGATAGCTTCCAAGCGTAGGAAATCAGGGTTATGAACGTTACTCTTATTCATTTCCAGCTATAAGTTTCTCTTTCCTCTGTCTCTAGCTAGTTTCCGAATTTGGCGATGATATACATCTAAGTTTACTGGCACTACGCGATTGGAAAAAATTAAGCGTCCTCCAAAGGGATCCTGGGCGTAGTGGGGTTCCATGTTACCTGTTTCAATAAAAGAACTGTCTAATTAAGGTACTAGTTCGAAATGTCTTATGGTTTATTGCTTAGGAAATAACTTATTATTCATAAAGAAGAATAATACGAACATCAGAAAGAAAATAGGTAGGTTTTCATTAATAGAAAGATATTATAAGAAGTTCAAAACATGACTTTTACATATAAATCCGCCAAAATGTGGGATTATAATCCCAATACAACATTAAGGAAAAGTAAGCTAACTAGAATGTTCTAAGATTCTAGCTGTGGAAATTCTCCTGAAACTTCAATCTCTTCAAGAGGGGTCCATGCCATCCATCTTTTATTGTCCCATCCTATTGGCCAGTTGGGATCATACAGGTATAGTGTTCCTTTCTCATGAGATCTTCATCAGCCAGGTCTATTTCCATTTCCTCATCATCTGAGCTATCTGTGGGGATCTCAAGGGATACTGTTTCAAGCTAAGATTCTTCCAGATGAATCATAATAGGATCGTCAGGCATGTGAGGGGTTTCATCCACCTCTATTATTACTAGGTGGGGTGCTACGACTCTATGACATGTGGTCTTGGGGACCTTCCTCTTAACGGAAAGGCACCTCGTCAGTTTCCCTATCTTCTTATGAGCATGGTGTTTGAAGGCGGCATTAATATGAACTAGGCCTTGGAAATGGCTTTCATATACATAGTGATTCTATGCTCTCCATCTTTAGCTTCAAGCTTAGGGTTATTCATACTACCTGTTTAGAAGAGAAACTATTTTAGTATTGGTTGTTGTTTCATAAATGTCTTAAGGTTCTTTAATTTAAGGGTGTCGGACAGTCAGCGAGCACAACTAAACCTAGTGCTCGGATACCAAAAATCCTATCACGCCTTGGAGTAGCCAAAAATAGGGAAAATTTAAAATTTCCTTTCTGGACCCGTAGGGAATGACGAGTTACATAAAACTGACCTATCCGTGCAAACATTCTAATATAGATATATCAAAGTAAGAAGTTTCATAAAGTCTAATGGTATTCATGGGAGAACTTTAAATGTTTGCTACTTAGGCTATTACAGAAGTTCCAAATGAAACCACAAAAATAGTTATAAGTTTGGGCGACTGAGGCCACTTAAAGTATTACATTAACAAAAGATGATTACTTAAAACATAAAGAAAGTCTTAACACGAAGGTAGGCCAAAGTCCTCTTTCTAGCTGGCATACCCATGCCCTTCGTTATCATACTCTTCTTGAAAGTCTTCCTCAGTATGACCTTCCTGATAGTTCCCCTCTGGAGGATAGTAATATCCATCTTCATAGTCACCTTCATAATTCTCCTCATTATAATCTAGACGTAAAATGTCCAGGGCAGAAGGAAGAGCCATTAGGTTTTGAAGCTAAGTGAGTTCGTCTTAACTGATCACTCCTAATACAATTAAGAATATACAAGTACGACGACATATCTTGAAACAATCATTAAATGAGCATATGACATGGTAGCATGATGACCCAATGCAATATCGATATATTCGACTTTACTCAAACACTGATGCTGACTCATGTGACTTGTTACTTTACCAGTGTAACGCCGTTAGCTCAGAGCAGAATGATTACATTGCTATCGTCACCTAGTAAAGCCCTATAGCAGTTTTGATTTTAAAAAGAGTGTAACCATTGTACTCTTAGGTCCTTGTGACCTTGCTTGGAGAATAGAATAGTTACAGCGCCATCGTCGCCTAATAGGGCCCTATAGCATTTGAAAGGTAACTATTGTATTCAAGTTCAGATGGATACTTTGCTATCATCGCCTAGCATGGCCATATAGCGTATCAATCATCAACTCACGTTCCACTTTAATGATTTCAATGGGTACCTTGGCTATCGTCGCCTAACAGGGCCCTATAGCATTTCATTGTTGTACCCATTGATTTGACTGTACCATACTGACCTCCCCGATCCACTTAACATGTATGACAATATGATTGGGGTAGTCCCCTTGACTAACCATGCAGACGTCAACATTGACATCGTGACTCGATTACGTTCATATAAATGTCCATGTGATTGTATAATCGTAAATTGTAATATGCATGAATAATATTAATTAATAACTAAGCATGGAGTTTGGTTATCTAAACATGCGTTCATCATATAAATAATAATCTTAACATTCACATATGGAATACTTATCAGCTACGTCCACACAGGACGCACTGGGGATATACATAATATATAAGGAAAAATTCTATAATATACCAAGTGAGTTAGGACGACTCACCTCGGTGCAGGTGCGTAAAAGCAAGCGTAATTACGGTTCCTACAAAGTATGTAATTCCATAGAATAGGGGTTATTATGCGTATTAGAATCAAGGGCATATTGATAATTATGCCAGAGAGGTCCTTACACCTTAACATGATGATCTAGACGTCATTGTGAGTTTAATGCCATTGACTAGACTCAAATCGGAGTCCGTCGCATAAAAGGCCGGGTTTTCTTTACCAGTGTGGGCCCTAAAGAGCTATATTTTTGACCTTGTCGAAAGGTCACCAAACTTTAAGGGGATGTTCTAGACATTATTCTAAGACTCTAGCAATTGACCGCGTATTTTTCTGAGCTACGGTTTATTTTCTACGAATTATTGAAAGTCTGAACGTACAATAATAGTCCATGGAGTCCCACATTTACAAAATATAATTTAGGACTATATTTGGCCTTTATAAATATTTTCATTAAATACTAGGCCTTAAAATAGGCTAGTAGTATTTTTCTCATAATTTTTGGAGTTCGCTTGGTGTTTAAATAATTTAAAATACACACAAACAGATCCTTTATAAATAAATAAGGTGATATTAAAAATATCACAGTGGGGGTTTTATAAATAAAATTTATAAAATAAAAGCATTAGGCCTTAGGAAAATTTAATATAATTTTTTTATATTTTAAAATGATCATTAGGTATTTATTACCTAATTATTTTAATTATAAACAATTACTTATTATTTATTTAGGCTTAAATAAACAATAAGTATTACGCATAATAATTAATATCTTATAATGCTAGAGTATAAAATACTCTATAATATATTTTCAGAATAGATAAGTATTATTTAAAATAATATCTCATAATTTTTACAATACAATTTGGCATTTAAAATCTATTTTTGAAATAATTTAAACTATTTAAAACCATTTTATAACTATTTTTAATTATTTATTAATATACAATAGATAATAAATCATACATATAAATACTAATCCTGATTATCAGGATAAATTAAATGCTAATTATTCTTAAAACAGTTTATAAAAAGGCTAACTATGATTAACATATTATCTATTAATATAAAAACAAACTAATTATAATTAACAAGGATCCATGGGTCAACCCAGGTCCAACCCGAACCAACGGGCTACCCATGAACACACCTAGCCTAATCTAACTTAAAAGATCCGACCCAAAACCCATTTTAGTTAATGTAACCCAACCCAAAACCGTCTATAAACACATACTAACCCACCCCTATCCAAATCCGACCCGACCCGACCCGACCCGACCCAATGGGTTAATGATATAACCTGAAACCCACGAGTTGTGTCTTCTTCATCAACACCAAGCTGCCGTCGGTGTCGCCTTTATCGCTGGAAAAACTCTCTCTCTTCATATCTCACTCACCTCTCCATGGAAATTTATAAAATCGACGCCAATAGGTTCAGTTTGGGACCCTCTACAACATACTAGGAGCTCAAGTCTGGATTCATTCATTTTAGGTCCTATGAGTGGATTATTCTTTCGGTTAAAACGAGAATAATGCCTTGCATGCATAGCCAAACATCTCGTAAATTAAAAACTGTTCTTAGGGGGTCTTCCTAGGATCATAAGGGTCTATTTGGTGGAATAAAAAATGGGATTTGGTCATGTTTGAAAAATAAAGCTCCGGTGAGGTGCTTTTAATGTTGGTTTTGGGGTAACAGAGAGCTTAGGCTCCGTTTGGCTCGTGCATGAGGAGTCTAGGGGTGTGTGTGAGGTGTGTGAGTGAAAAAAATAAACAGGGGGGGGGGGGGGGAGTTTACCTATGGAAGCCTCGGTTCTTCCCTCTATCTCCCATTTCCGGCGAGCTATCTCCTCTTCTCCTTCTCTTTCTGTACATGAGTGGGACAGAGAGTGTGTGTGTGTGTGTTTTGAGTACAGAGGCAGAGATTGTGGTGAGGCAGTGTGTGTGTTCTCTCACTCTCAACTCTCGGTGGTTCTCCCTCTCAATGGTGTCCCATATATATACACAAAGCAAGGCATGTATACCCATATACATGTAGATCTCCATGTTTGCAGGACTAGACGGGTTCTTGGGAGAAGGAAAAAAAGTGGCCGGCGTGGGAAGTGTGTGAGCATGCGTGTGCCCTGCAACCCTCTCTATGGTTCACTCAACCCCTCTCTATTGGCCCCAACAGATTTGAAGAAATCTGCTTGAATACATGGATGTGTGTATGTCTAGTTATATATATATATATAAGAATAACAGTTTGGGAGATGTACAGTTATGTTGATTGGGTAAGTTCAATAGGTATCTAGGGTAAGATTCGCACTGTACTAATGTTCAAGACAGTCCAAATAAATGCAGATTTTACGGGTCTGCATGATATGTCAGTTCGGGTCGTAATTTACAGTTTAAGAAATTAAATAAATAAACATGCCTGTGCATAAAGAACACCAAAATAGATATACGAACTGAATTACGGCTTATTCAATTGACTAGAAATTTACGGGTATTACAGTTATGAACACTCTCCAATTGGTCTCATTCAATGCCAATGGATCATGATTTAATTAAAAATCCTTGATCATAGATTGTCATTGAAATCACTGCACCATAGATGAATTAACATCCATAACTTAAACCAAACTTGATCTATAATTCTATGGACAATATAGATCAAGTATGATTGAAACCAACACAATAATACTCACTTATTATGAAGATCCATGGATTTAGCCTTAAGGGAACCCCATCATAAATCTCATGAGAGAAATGGGTCCTAAGGTCTTACTTAACTTTATGAATGAACCTAGGACACTTGAATTCACTTGAATCCAACATTACGAAATCCACTAGATCTACATCAATTTCGTTTACCAAATACATGGTCCTTGAGGATTCATAACTTATTTCCTTTGATTCCTTTCCCAAATTAATGAGTCTAGAGGATTAAGGATCTAAACTCCATAGATTTCATTGAAATATGAAGAACTTCATGAGATTCCAAAGGAGCAACCAAATTATGAACATAGGCTAAGAACTATAAATATATATGATCTAGATCTACTTAAAATACATATATATACATGGATTGATAGAAATTAAGAGATCAAATCTCAAGGAGTTCAAATGGAACATGGAAGGTTTCATGAACTCCAAGAGAAGAGCATAAGAGAGAGGAGATGAGATCCTTATGAATTTGAAGGATCTAATGATAGATCCATACTCAAAACATGTTTCTTATAGATTTGATGACTAATTAGATCCAAATCAACAAGTTTAAGAGAATTCAATCACAATTCAAGATGGTGTGTGAAGAAGGGGATGAAGAAGAGACTTTTTGAAAATGTGTAAAAATCCTATAGATCTATGAATTGTGATTGAGTTATAGTAGAATATGATCTAAGATGAGAGAATTACCTCTAAATTTTCTCAAATTTTGAGTTGGATTGGTTGAATTTTTTAAGATCTTCATTGCTTCTTCATGCTCTTCTTCAAGCTTCTATGACTTCAATGTAGCTTGATCCAATTTGGGTAGAGTTTCCTCTTTTTTTTAGATGATTTTTTCTCTCTAAAATTCTCTGGAAATCACTCACACAAACTCACCATCTCATTCTCACTTTAAGATGAAGATCCAATTCCAAACTAGGATTTCCCTTCCCCTTTTGTGAAAAATTGGGTTTCTATTTATAGATAGATGAAGTGAGGGTATAAAGGTAATTTTTGGAGTGTTATATGTATGGAAGTGTGACATATGAGTGCTGAACACACACACAAAAATTGGTGACATTTTGAGTATCCAATGGATCAAAATATGCTTTTAAAGTCACATAAAAAAACTGTGATTTTTACTAGGGCGGCACTCAATGAAGCCAAAGTGGCAATCACTGAGTGCCTCGCGGCACTCGCCGAGTGCCGTCTCGTCGCATCGAGTGCCTTACCTTCAATTTATTTGATACTTCTTCAAAAACTTCAAAAATTCATATCTAAATCATTGCAAATCCAAAAATCGCAAATCTTACATCGTTGGAAGATATTGGAGTCTAGTATTTTATAAATATGGTTTGAAAATCATAAAAATTATTGGTGACCATTTTGCCCTTGAAGAACTATTTTGCATTGATTTTGCTTGAAATGAATATTTTGAACTTTTGGATTTTTCTAGTGTAATTCCTTTGGTCAAAGGGATATTGCAAGGATGCTTCCATATTTTGGTACATGTTTTCACACCTTAGTCAAAAAGTATCACTCCCGGGGTATTTTGGTCATTTTGGCTTTGAAATTGGCAAGTTTTCGAGTTAAGAAGCTTTCTGAAGAGCATGATTTTATCATTGAGGATTTCGAATTCTTTCGGACATTGTCGTCATCGGTTTTAGACGTAATCATCCCCTGAATTCGACGGTCTGTCAAAATTGGTGTGTCTACACCTTTACAAATTATCACCCATATATTCGAATTCTACCACCACGCTATTACAAATCAGCCCAAAATAACCTACATAGATAAAAAAATAATTCAATGATCATATTTCAATTTCCATCAACAGGTCATTTGGACATACAAGACCTAGGTGTCCAAAGTTAAAACAATAGTCAACAAATGTGGAGCAGGAGCAAACAACAAGAAATAGAAATTCTACAATGACCTCTATGCAATCAAATCTCTATGATCCAAGTATCTCTACCTAAACGTTGAGAGAAGGTGAAAGTTTCGATGGCATGCACCCGACAACTCATTTCCAATTCGACTTGAATAGCACGGATGGTCAATTTATGTGGCAAAGTAACGGCAATGTTGACAATTTCAGTGAGGTAATTTATTCTCCCATTCCAACATGTTCCATATGCATTATCATGTCTATTTATAGTCGTATTCATTATACATTACAGGTTGGCAAGGATTGCATGTGGGCCTATGACTATAACCAAAATTTTTATTATGGTAATTAGTAGTTAAATAAACTTTTACCTTATAATGGTAGTTATATCCTACTAACCTACATCGTATAATTCAACCTCTTCTAGCACTTTCTCACATTTCAAGTTATATCTACTCATTACTAGGACAACAAGTATTTTAAGTCGAGCTTCGTCGGATCAGAACTGAAATAAAGTAAACAAACCAATGATATAACAATTGGCAACATTTGTGTATGTGCATTAACAATTGACCAAATTTGTGTTGTTACCATGAACTCCATGCTGGGTGAAAGATTCTTGACGTACATAAAGTTGAGCACATAAACTCTATAGTCTTGTATGAGAGAATGATCACAGTACGCATAATAAAGATATTTTAAACTAGAAATTAAGTTGCCATACTACTACGTTAAAGAAAAAAAGTAAGTGATCTTACGAGGTATTTTGCTATGGAACCCATGTACATTGGTTAATTGGGAAATCCTTGATGTACACGTCGTAACGGTTTCCATAATAGCATCTCAAAATATCGTCCATGAAGATCTTCCTTCAATCGGCTTTTACTCAATTGGCCATCCAAAAAACCATACTGATCACACAAATCAGGGATATCCTCGGCTGATCCTTTCCAATTCTTCAGTGTTCCTTTTAACCTGATGTCCAACACATTATGCACATCGACTGTTGTAATGACCAGTTTTCTTCCATGGACATTCAAGCAACACTTGGATGGATCAAAATTATGCACGAGCCACCCGCATAGTTCGCGGTCCAAGTGGTTACATTGTAATCTCAACAAACCCCCAAATTTGAGATCTTTGACTGCTTACACCTATTCCTCGTTAAGATTCTGGATTATCTCCATAATCGCCGGCAAGGATGTGAGGGGATTATCGTATATTCTGAGCTTGCCTATTTTATTAAAAAAAAGTCTATTTGTTAGTAGCAGTAAATCACATCTTGTTTATCTACACAAACAAAAAAGTGGGATACCTTTAGTTTTTTCCTAGGCTTTTTTTATTGTTCATCTTTAGGAAGATGCCTCCTCACCTCTTGGTTTGCCTCTTTTGCCTCATTGGCCCTCTGGAAGTAAGACCTCTTTCCATCAGGGGTCATTGCCTCCCAAGCTTTTGTAATTTCCCGCTTAATCTTTACATAGATAATTAGTGTGTGAATGAATGTCATTGAATTAAAGTTTGACTACAACATCCTATTAAAGGCTTTATTATCTCACCGCCTTCGTTATCTTGCAAGGCTCGTTGCTTCCTCAACTCATTAGCTCTTTCAGTGCTACAAAATAGAACAAAACATATAAGAATGCTTTCATGATTGTATTACAGTAAAAAAGTGCATCTCAATTTTGACTTACTAATACAAAAGCCAAACTTTTTCGCACCAAAGTTTGGGACTGCCAACTTTATCTCCTTTCTTCTCTACACTCTTCACAAGGGTGATCTTCTTCTTACCCTAATCTTACATATAAAATTGAGCTTCTTCATACACATATACACATGCTTCATTTTCAAGATCAAAACACAAATATATTTATAAACATAAATGGAGTTATTCAAAATGTAAATGGAGCTAATCCAAAACATACCCCATTTTTTTATATAGGTCTTTGCGAAGACGCATATCAAGTGCTGTAAAAAGAATAACATGCATTAACATTACTTTCTCGAAGTTATAGTTGCTACAAGCACAAGTGAATCCACCTGATTTTGATTGAATGGTGTTGAAGTAGTCTCATTGCCACATGCATTGGGAAGCATAGTGTTACAATTATATTTTAGAAATTTAAATTTTTTAATGCTGTTTAATCATTAAAAAATATACACAAGGAAAAATGCGATTCCCTCACCAAATCTGTGAACCAAACAGAGCCATAAACAACTCAGTCCCATTCTCATAGCCAAGCTGGAGTACCCCCTTAATCCTACTCAGCCCAGCTCAAACAGTCCACTGCTTAGATCATTTGCTGTACATACTATCCATTGCATTTGAAGTTTTATTGTGTTTTTCATTTTCATTTGTTTTCCAAATCTAAACGTTGAAATACTCTGTTCAGGAGGCTAGGAATAAGTACAAAGATTTGTCTTCTAATCATACCTCACAAACTTCACTTTCAGATACATGCTAAAGTTAAACAACACCCAACTATCCTATGCACTAAAAAGATCTCCATTTAAAAAAGATTTGAAGTTGTGTCAAGATATATGAATAACATGTAATAAAACCAAACCAAAGATTTTAGTTAGTTTTTTTTTTGGAAAAGAATTCTGGTCACAAATATTAGGGCTTCAATTCAATGAATAAGAGAAAGAGGAAAACAGTTGACAAATCGTTTCAATTGATAAAGAGGGCTTCAATTCAATTAACAAGAGAAAGAGGGAAATAATTGATAAAAAGGGCTTCAATTCAATGGACAAGAGAAAGAGGTCACAAATATTAAGGCTTCAATTCCTTGACCAATTAAAAAGAGAAAGTGGGAAACAATATTAATCAAAATTCCATCTTGGTGGGCTAAACCAGTATTAGCATGTAAATTGATAAGAGCAATTTAAAAGAGAGAGATATATTAACCTAGGATAGATGTCAATGGACATAGAGATAGAGGGTTAGAGCTAGTTCTGGAAGAAGAGAGTGAGAGAGAACTAGAGAGAAGAGAGAAGCAGAGGGGGATCGATCGCCGAAGTTGTGGGGTTGTGGGTTGGGTTCGGGAGTTGTGGTCTGCCGGAGTTATGGGTTGGGTTTCTGGAGTAGTAGTCCTCTAGAGTTGTGGGTTGGGTTCGGTCGCCGGTACGCCGGAGTTATGGGGCGGGTTGGATTCCATCTCCAGTCCACCAGAGTAGTGGTGTTGGCAGGTTGGGCTTTCCTCACCCTTGGTTTCAAAAATAAGAGGGAAAGGGAGGAGAATGTAAATGGACAGGAAGAAAGAGAAGAGTGATGGGGTGTGAACATGTAACCGGCTAGAGAGGTATGGGGGTGGATTTTGGGACAAAACCAGATTGGTTTTTATTTATGGGTGAGGTGTTTGGTTGGATGGTTGAGATCACTTCAATGCATCATCTAAGGGTCCTACTTCATTTTGGTGCATATACACTAAAACAAGCTTGGTGTACCAAAGTGATCTCCAAACTTTAATTATGTACTAAATAACTATCTCGTACCTTGCACGGGTTAAACAGCTAGTTATTAAAAAAATTGAATTTGTTTGACAACCAACTTTTTATAGCTTTTTTATAAAGTTGAAAAAAAAGATAAATTTAAAAAGCAGCAAATTGAAGACTTTTCGTAAAAGCTGAAACAACTTTAGTTTCCACAACTACCAAACACTGATCAACTTTCAAAACTTTATGGAGTGGAAAAGTTTCATTTAGAAAACTCTCTTCATAAAAAAGCTTTTATTCCCACAGAGATCCCAAGCGGCTTTGTGAGATACCATATTCTCAATGAATAATGCTATGCTTTTCAAATCTGAATCCCAAATTTGTTTCTCAAATGCTTTAAGAATTGTTCCACATACTGTGGTGGAGAGTGGTGGTACCACAAGAATTGTACCACATACAATGGTGGAGAGTGGTGGTACCATAAATTATTGCATGTGGCATAACTAACATAATATTTAAGAATCAAATTTGGGATTTAAATTTGAAAGGTACAACATTACTCATTGTCAAATAACATTGTCCTATATATATCTATAACAAGGTCAAAAACCCTTCTATACTATGCTACGTGACATTTTGAATTTTTATACTAAATAAATATGAAATCTATCTTCTTTAGGTGATATTTTCCCAATTAGCTAAACCTAGCATCCTCTCTTTTATCTCCTTTTCTTTCCAAAAGTCTTCGATTACTTCACTATTTATATTTATACATATATATATATATGTCTACATACATACATGTCTCTATATATTATCTTTGCAAAACTTGCAGCATCACTTTTATTTGAGTCTTAAAAAAATTAATCTCAAATATAGAATATCTTAGGTGTGTCAATCTTAATGGCTTATCAATCAAGGCAGAATTAAGATTTCTAATCAGGGGGCTGTGGATACCGCCCTTGATTGGTCCACGACCTTCTTTAAGCTATTTTTCTCGATTTTTCAAATCAATTTTGAGTCGCCACTTAATTTTAAGAAAAGAAATTAAGAAACCATTTTAAAATATGCATTTATGTGAAACTAGAGATTTCTAAGAACGGGGATTATGGAATGAGAGGGGAAGGAGCCCAGTAGGCCTAAAGCACCCCCTCTCATCCTATCATTGATAGGCCTCTAGTCACCATCCTTTATTTGATTTAAAAGTTTATGTGTGTCCAAATCAATACATAGATATAGATATTCATGGCACACGATATGATATGCAAGAAGAACAAGGAAACTCACCGGGATCCAGTTGTGAGAGAAACATGTAATGCAAGCAACAATAGAATGCCTAAGAAAGGGTCTCTAAATCATATAAACATATAAGGCATTACCCTAATCTAAGGTGTCGCACATGAAGTTGTGAAATTTGATAAAACAAGTTAAAACTAAGAAGTGGATATGAAGATTCATACCTTGATAGCGCTACAAAACAAATGTTAGTCCACATGAATGAACATGATAAAGTAGGATTTCACCTACATTTAATGAGAGGGGAAAACAACAAAGTTTTGGACTTTTTCCTATTAAGGAAATCACGACATATCTATGGTTATACGAGTCTCAAAGGGAAGGCCAGAAGAGACCTTAACCTAGAGCCAACCTAATGTCAACATAGAAGTGACATGACCTGAACATGATCGGAAATAATTCTCAACTAAGTTAACAATCATAATTCATCAACACAATCTATGTTCTAACATTCCTAGAACACGAGATCTATCTCTAAACATAATAACCAAAGATGTATGATAGTAAACATGACATGAACTATTGGATTTGGATCATCTAACCTCTGGATTTAGATTCAATTATTCATAATCAAGACACATTTCAAGCCTTAAGGCCTTAAGGAGTCATTTGGATTCAAATTAGTAATGTTCATCAAATCTGCCTTAGGTATAACAAATTTATAGAACACAAAACAAACTTCAAAAATTGAAAAATAGTAGTTCCTATGGTTTGATCTGGATGCTTTACACATATAACATGCCTTTGTGGGTCTAGTTTCTAAATCAAGAACAAAATCAAAGATCACATGGCTCAAACACTGGGAATAACCATGAAATAAAGGTCATTTAGATTCTGCCAACTCTCTATCAAGCAATCTTGTATGATTTCTTATAACTTGTATATTAATCTTAAACCACTCAAATATCTCAGAGATTTTTACTAACTCATCAAAGTTCATGGGAAAGTGTTTTTGAAACCCAAATAGTTCAATTATGAATCTGATCGACTCAATTTAAAAGGGGCTTACTATTCTGTAATTCTTGATAGAAAATGATTCATTCACAAGATCCATGATCAAACCATTTAACTACATAATTGAGACAAAACAAAAAAATTGCAGTGGTAGTTCTCTGTGTTAAGAACAAATTTCAATTAGTCTCATTAAAATCCAATGGATCATGATTTAATTAAAAATCCTTGATCACAGATTGTCATCGAAGTCACTGCACCATTGATGAATTGATGTTTATAACTCAAAACCAAGATAGATCTAGATTTCTATGGAGAATTTAGATATAATATGATTATAATCAACATAATAACATCTTGCATATAATAGAAATTCACGAATTTAGCCTTGAAGGCCTCATGAGAGAATCTAGAAATGGATTCTAAGGTCATACTCAATCCTATGAAATGAACTTAAACACTTGAATTCTTTAGAATCTACTATTCAACTCATGCAATCAACAAGATCTAAATCTAATTCCTCTCCCAAATTCAAGATCCTTGAGGATTTAGAACTAACTTCCGTAATACTCAATGGAACATAAAGAGTTTCTTAAGCTTCAAAATAGATGGACCAAAGTCATGAACATAGACTTAGATCCTCCAATCATTCATGGATATAACCTAGATCAACTCTAATCCTCACATAATCATGAAATTATAGAGAATTAGAGGATCTAATCCCAATAAATTCAAATGGAATATAGGAGATTCCATGAATCCCAAGAGAAGAGCATGAGAGAGAAAAGATGAAATAAATACAAATTTAGATTATCCATGACTAGATCTTGATTGAAAACATCTTTTATATGAATTATATCATCATCTAGATCCAAATCAACAACAATTCAATACGAATTCAATCACCATTTGATCAAGTGGTGTGTGGAGAAAGGAAGAGGAATAGACTTTGTAAAATGTGTAAAAATCGTAGAAATTTACAAATTATGATTGAATTATGAAATGTAATACAATAGATGAGAGAATCATCTCTAGAAATACTTAGATTCTCTAATAATTTGATTGAATTGGATCAATCTTCAAAGTTCTCTTCACTCCTCTTCTTCAAAATCTTCTTCTTTTCTTGTTTTTGATTTTCAAAACCTTCTTATGGGTAAATCTTGATCTTCCAAAGACTAGGTTTCTTTAACCAACTGAGTTTTTTTTTCCTTTTCTCTCTCCCCCCCTCTCTCTCTCTCTCTTGTAATTCAATTGCAATCTTCTCAAAATTCCTCTCTCAAATTTTATAACCTCCTCTCCCTTCGAAGAAAGTCTGTATTTATAGAAATCTTGGAGTAAAGGGTATTTTTATCCTTTTAAGATAATCTCATCATGTAAAGTGTGTCTTAAGGGTATCAAATACGTACTCAATAAATGGGGTCATTTGGGTTATTCTATAGATCTAAAGAAGGTTCTAGAAACAATTTTATTTTTCAAAGTTGTGCCCAGTACGGCATTCAAAGAGGTGGCTCTGGCACTCAACAAGTGCCGCACTAACACTCACTTAGCGCCGACTCGTAGCCCCGAGTACTAGTTTTTTCTTTTTTAAATATTTCTTTTTATTTTTCTCTCTTTTTCTATTTTATTGTTTGAAAATTTTTTAACTAACCCATTCTAGCTCCAAAAATCACAAATAAAAAATCATCGGAAAGATTTCAAAGCCTAGAACAAGTTATATTCATTTTGAATACCTAAGTTTCTTGTTTTTTTCATTGATTTTGTGCTTTTCTTTTAAAATAATAATAATAAAAATAAGTAAAATAAGGGTTTGAATTCTCAAACCTCCCTTTCTGGATCTAAGACTATCCCAAGCACTCTTATTTCTTTATTGTGTGTACTTTTACTCAAAGGTGATAAAAATGCATCTTTGAAGATCTTTTCATTAATTTTGGTTCAAAAGTTGGTTAAATGATTTTCAGAAGTTCATGGCGAGTTCTTTGAAGACCATCCAAACGTACCAGACAGCATCATCATTGTATCTGAGGGTGATTCCCTCTAAGCTTCATAATTCGGTTAAAATTGGGGTGTTATAGTTTGGCCCTCTTAAACAGAGCTTTCGTGATGCAATGCATATCGCAAGCGAAATGTTAAAGCCTGTGAGAAGACAATCCTTAGACCAAGTTGGAGAACCTAAGTAAAAACAAAGTGCATTGCAAAAATGACTGTGGAAACGGTTGGTTGTGGTCGTGCTCCTGGGTGAGCTGCCTACATATCCTTTGAAAGAATCAGACCAGGGCGTAGTGCGGGCAAGGGACCACACACAAGCACAAATTATCATACAGATGAATGCTCCTATCTTATCGTGATGCACGTGCTCATGCAGTGATGGTCGCTAATGTTATTTCATGTTCCATACTTTCATGCAATGTGATGGTATAGAATCATGCTATTTCTAACAATGTGAATGCATTCCATGCTTTTGTATTGATACGAGTTGTTCTAATCCGATGTTGTCCCATTTTGGGGAGTTAATGTTCTTAACAAGACGATCGACACATATGCATTTTACACCATACTTTGCTTATTGATTTGGTGGAATTTGGAACCACTCTAACTCGCAGATAGAGTTTTCTTTTTGAAACAAATCAGAGTCACTCTAGACTCAATGATTCATTTTTTTTTGTCTAAAATCAAAGTCATTCCAGACTCAATGATTCGGAGAAATTTAGAGTTGCTTTAAACTCAATGATTTGGAACAAATTAGGGTCGCTCCAGACTCAATGATTCATTTCTTTCTAAAATCAGGGTTGCTCCAGACTCAAGGATTCAGGGAAAATAAAAAAAGCTCCAGGCTCAATGATTCATTTTTTCTAAAATCAGGGTCGCTCCAGACTCAATGATTCAGGGAAAATTAGGGTCACTCTTGACTCAATGATTCAGAAAAAAAATCAGGGTCACTCCAGACTCAATGATTCATTTCTTTCTAAAATTAGGGTCGCTCCAAACTCAATGATATAGGAAAAATCAGAGTCTCCCTAGAATCAATGATTCAAAAAAGAAAAAAAATCAGGGTCACTACATACTCAATGATTCATTCCTTTCTAAAATCAGGGTCGTTCCAGACTCAATGATTCGGAAAAAAAAAAACAGGGTCGCTCTAGACTCAATGATTCATTTTTTTTCTTCTATAATCAGGGTGCATTAAAGGGGCAAACACATCATTTTCAATGAAAATTGCGGTCAAAGTGCATTAAAGGGGTAAACTTTGGGGGTTTATTGGCAAAAGTTCAAAAATGTTTGAATTTTGCAGGGAGAAAACCAACCTTACAACTGACCAATTTGTGACACACGTGGGACGAGGCGGTAGTCAGCGAGTACCATGCGTGCAGTAGTCAGCGGATCCCCGTGTACTGTTTGAGGCATAGTGGGCTTTAAATTTTGCGATTTCTTTAATTTTTCTTTCATTTTCATTTCTTCTTAATTTGGATTTTTCTTTCAGGAGTTCTTTCTTTTCATTTCCGGCAAGCTAAGAGGCTAACAAGTTTGTTCCTCTTGATTATATTTTTTATTTTTCTCTCTCATTAGGGTCATTCCTTTGATTTTTCTTTTCTCCCCTTATTCTAAAAAGATTTCAATTTTCTTGGTTTTTTATTTTTCTCTCTTTCCTTGATATTTTCACTGTCATGGCTAGTGGCTCGAGTGCCCCGGGAAGGAAGAGGAGGAAGTACAAACCCGTTCCTCATGATGATCCTACTTTTCTACTCTGGGACCCCGAGCTCCACATATTGGCTCGAGCATTCCGTCGAGAGGTATTCCTTCTTCCACTAACTTCAATTCTGCAATTTTTTCTTTGCTTATAATCTTTTAGAATGCAGATGCTTAATGAAATCACTTAGATTCAAATGCTTTCTTTCATTATTATTATTATTATTATTCTTTCTTTCTTTCCTTTTCTTTTCTCTTTCTTTTCTTTTTTTTTTCTTTTTATATCAACTTGATGTCAAAATTTATGCGACTTCTTGCAGCTTTAGCCCGAGTCACTGAAAGGCCATGGTAACCTTGCCCACAGCTTGGCATGGTACAAGTCCCTGAATGATATAGTGTGGAGCTTTAGCTACGCGGTCGGCTTCGGGGAGTTCGTTCTCCTTCTCACCAAGAGCTCCAATGACCTCCGACAGATTCATGCTCTTACTGAGCGATGGTGGGATACCTCTAACACATTCCACTTCGGGTGGGATATGACGATGACCCCCATTAACTTCAGCATGATCAAGGGTATCCCATTTGGGGGGTCATTGTCTGTGGATTTTGGACATGGTGTTTGAGTGGAATCGGGTGCCCGAACTACTGGGGTGCTCCCAAACGATCCTCTAGTCATAGCTAGTTGGTTCCTTGATACCTTCAGGGACCAGGAAGGCTAGGGCCTGTATTATGTACTTGCTGGGATGCTCTCTGCTGAGCACCAAGGGTGACCTGATCCAGGTCACACTGCTGGGGTTTCTGGAGGAGATGGACCAGATCTACAAGCATGATTAGGCCAGTAAAGGACTAGCCATCCTTTACAGGCATATGGGAGAGATGTCCCGAGATCACTCTATAGGGATTGTGCCCTCAAGCCCATCCTTTATATATGAGACATTGGCATTTTATATATGGATATCATATTTACATTTCATTATGTATGTTATCATGAGATGATTGCTTATAATCCTTAAGCATCACAGTAGGTAATTCGTGTATGGATGACATGCATACAAGAGAGATACGAATTACTATTCTTTGATACTTAGAACTTGTCACAGTGGATGATGAGACTGGATATCTCATCAGGTATACATTGTAGCATTATTAACTACAATTGGATGGAGTGATGAATCTCAATCACTAAAGTATGACTCTTAGTTAATATGCTAGTGCTTATAGTGCATTGACGGATCATGAGATTCCTATTGACATACAAAACTATCAACAGTTGATAGGAACTCATAACTTGTATAAGGTACGTGTTCTCAATCTTGAGATGATTATGGACACAGACTATGAATGTGACTACTTTGACCTACCAATTAGTGAGGTCTTTCAAGATCAACACCTGGGTATCTTGGGTATTCATAGGGTTGTGAGCACATATTGTGAAGATATAATATACCCTCTAATAAAGAGTAAGCATTCCCTTGAGAATGTCACCACGTTGATTAATGAAAGCTACAGTCTTGTTGATAAGTAGTTGTCAACATATTTGGTAATCATGAGAGGTGAATGGGACTCAAGGAATAGAAGATGTAATCATCATTCAGGTTGATAGTAATAGTTATCCGACTACCTGAACATTATTATGAAATGTATGGGGACATTAGTTCACCATACAAGTCTAGTTATCGCTTCAGATTTGTTCTTTTATGTTGGAGTGCAGTTATCATTTTATAGTGGAGTAAATGTTAACTGATCAGTTATTTAATTTTTTGATCAAAGAGTTTGATCATGAGAATTAACAACTGATCTGAGCCAATAATAAAGAACCTAGGAGGTCCCACTCTTAGCTCTATAAGAATGCTTGGAGAGGCATATGAGGATGATGAATCAATTGATTGAAAGAGTTTTAATTGATTGAAGGTTTGATCGATCGAACTTGTTTCGATCGATTGAACACTGTTCAGTTCGATCGATCGATCGAAAGCTTAAAGTCGGTTTGGAAATCTATAAATAGGGCAACTGCGTATGGTATTGTTTAATCGTCATTTTTACTATCCCAAAGCTGTAGGAACAATTTTAGGGTTTTCCCAACCTTCTATATCCTTTCCATTAGGGTTCTCACCTACCCTAGTCTCTATGGGAGCATCCATATGAGTCATAAGAGTGAAGACCATCTAGTGGAGGCTGCGGGAAGTCAAAGAAATCAGAATTGGGTCAAGACCATAAGGTATAATTCTTGTCCCTTTTGTGTACGCATCTATAGAGTTGATGAGTAGTAGATCTAGTCTACCAATAAATGTTTTAAACAAATTTTTCCACTGCATTTAAGATTTAAAGTTTGATAAACCTAAATCCATCATACTCCTCCTCTGGCGGCTTCTGGAGAGCATAGGAGGTATGTGCTTATTTTTATTTTCCTTTTTATCTTTTCATCTTCCCTTCTTCTTCATTTCCTCGATTCTGAATCCCACTTTCTTCTTTTCTTTTTCAGATCTGGTCTTCGGAGTACCTTTTATGATGCCACCCTAAACATGGGTAGATGACACTCTTGTCATGCCTCAGGGTCTGAAATGGCAGAAGGGGCGAGTTAGGCGGAAAATTAGGACCCACGATTTTATTTTGTTTAGGAATTTCTTGATGAATTTGAGGGAGATCCATATCAGGTGGTAGCCCTGGACTAAGGTGATTCACACTCTCTCTGAGGAGAGGCAGAGGTCTTCTGGCTATGCTCCTTTGAGGGTATTGCTGGATGGTCCCGATGCCCAAGAGTGGTATTTGGGAAAGAGAGTGATCCGGCAAACCCTGGCATTTCCTGAGTTTTTTGTAGTAGCTCTGTCTCTGGATACCATGAGGACCACTGACTCCCTTTATGGTAATGTACTAATGGGCACCTTAAATGGCTTTGGGATTTGGGACCTTGTGGAGGTCCCCACCGGATATGCTGCCTTTTGGACCACGAAGCTGATGAAGACCTTCCCCCTAATGGAGGTAATTCGAGTAAGTATCACACATGATCTTCTCATTTTCCTTCAAATTCATCTATCTACCTCTTGATTCATCTCTTTTATCTCGCAGCCTGTTCATGCTGCAGCTGGACCTCCTCCTCTTCCTCAGTGAGACTGGAGCTTTTCGATAGTGCACCTAGTTGAGCAGACCATGGCTACCGTCATGCCATATGCCCAGGGTGTTCCTACCATTTCTCTCCACTATGATGATGTCCTTCAGGACTATGCTGAGGAGGGCTTACTTCAAGCTCATAGCGTATGGCACTAGGTCCACACACACGAGTGGAGGGTATCTCTCTGAAACTTTGCTCTTTCTGACTTTTTCTTAAATGCTTTCATTGCTTGCACTTATGCGAAAGGAGGGTATCTGTTGTGGACACACGAAATTCCACCTCTTGCTTATTTAAAATCATTTTGAAAGGAAAAGAAAAGGAAAAGGTCTGTTGAAAACAGATACAGAGTCGCCACTTGGTCTTTAAGGAACCAAGAAACCTAATTTTGATTCATCCAAATGGATAAAGGGCACTGGCCCTTCATAACCAAAGAACTTGGTTTGGGGTTTTGGTACGAGAGAGGAAGGAGCCTTTGTCGCGACTAAAACACCCTCAACTCGCCCCGTCTTTCGACGGGTCTCAATTAGCATCCAAATAATCATCTTATACTATGTTTGGTTCGACAGTTAATATTTATGATCGGTATATTACATCACATAAGAAAATTTGAAATGGAAGATCTAAAGATAAGATATCATTCATAAGATCTAAGCCAAGTATCACACAATTCAAAGTGAAAGATCCACAAAACAAACCTAGGAAAAATCATCTAATCACATATCAAGTAATAAAGTTTTCCTAATCTAAGGGGACATGAATTGTTGTTGAAACAAATAAATCAAAGAAAACAAGGATGCTTAGCAAGCTATAATGATGCATGTTAATCTTTGAGAAAAGAAGATCTCTCAATCCCCGGGACGGATGAGAAAGGACGATTAGATCGAGGGGAAGCATGAACGTGTGATCGTGATCATTCCGTATAATCTTCTTAGATTAGGAGTTACAAAAACCCCAAATCTTGCATGAATGCATTGTGTGATCCTAGAATGTGCAAAGGTTGTAGTGCGTTTGTGTACATGGACTTTCTAAAGTGGCTTAGAAGTCTAGAATGTGTATGAATGAATGAAGGAAATCATCATGGGATATATACAAATGTAGTATGAACTACTCCTAAGACATGAGCTAATTTTGAGTGCATGTAAGCACTAAATCAAAGGATGGAAGTAAAAGTGTGTTTGATATGAATAGTGGATAGAACAGTAACATGATATTTTGGAAATTGAAAAGAGGGGTTAGGAATGTTTGCAATGTGCAATTTTTTATTGAGCTATTCCTTATTGTGTGTAGAATACAACCCAAAAAGCCAATCTTTAATAACTATCACAGATTGAGAGAAATCATATAAACAATAGAGGTTATTCAGAAACAGAGTCCGTACTGTCGATTGAAATATTAGAAATTCTTAGAAAATGAATAAATGAGATCTAGATGCCCATATTATACAGAAGGTTCCCTAAGACATTGAAGTTCAAGGGAAAAATAAGTTGGGACCACTCATTTTGGAAAAGTTTTCTGCAAAACAAGTTGAAAATGAACCTAGCTGCTGTGACAGCAGAGGTAGAATGTTTGGAAGGAATGTTTAGACAAAAATGGACCCCTTTCAAGTATTTCCAAGTCAAACCAAAAATCATGAGTGTTCTCTAATGAGTTAGGAAGACTTTCCAAGTGGTCTTGCATCCATACATTGAGTATTGAGTTCTAGAGAAATTTTTGAGCTCAAATCATTCACTGTTTTGACTCACTGTTTTAAAGATTTTGGGAAAAACTTAAGTTTTCTTTCTTGAGATCAAAATGAGAGGCTTTGAGAGGGGTTTTGAAATAGAGGTTTTGAAAGTATATTTTCAACATCAAATAGAGATTATGACCTCTTGAAATATCAACATCAAACTTATCATCAAGAACCCCCAATATTATTGGAGAGATTCATTTTTATTTTGAACATAACTTCAAGGATACCTTGGAGGTATTGAAGTTATAATCATCATCTATTAAACATGTTTTTGAGGTCAAGAGCTACTATCCATAAGGATTCACTCACCTCAAACTTCATGTCATCATTTAGATGATGAAGAGCAAGTAAGGAAATAAAGAAAAAAAATTAAAAAAAAGAAATGAGATTAAGAAGAGATGAACATAACATGAACAAGCAAGTAAATAACAATCAATAGATGATAATCAATGTGATTTTGGACTTGTAGCTTGGTGTTTCACTCATAGATATTGACATTTGAACATGGAAGTAGCTCCCTAACTCATGAATGCTTAGAGAAATGGTGGTTGGGTGTATTGATGATGAAGTATATAGAAGGATGACGGAAGAACTTGAGTTTAGAACTCACTTTCTATAGAAAATAAGTGGGAGAAGCTCCCCTTTCTCTCTTCTAAACCTATCTCTATCTCTACAACTTTCTAAAACTTTGTCAAGTTTTGCACTTGGCCCCCCCAAAATGAAGAGCAATGGGGGGTTTATATAGGCTAATTTGGGGTAGTTTTGGGGTTTTAGAAGTACTCCCATTGGTCCCAAACATCTGTGAACATAAAACTACATCGTTTTGGTTTTAATTAATCAAATTAGACCCCCAAATAAATTACAAAAATGGACTCTGCGGCGGTTGAGTGCCGCCGCGGCACTGGCCATGTGCCGCCGCAGCAGTGGCCCAGTGCCGCCGCGGCACTGCTCCTCAGATGCCCAGAAAATTGTATATTCGCGAAAATGCCCTATTTCGTCCGAAATTCACAAAAAATGCGTACAAACTCCAAACTGAGCTTGTGATATACCGTTGGAAAGGTATCGGAGTCTACTTTCTATATAAATTATTTTGGAGTCAGGTCACTTTGAAAAGTTTTACGGTATTCATGATTAAAGTCAATTTGCTCACCTTTTTTACCTTCAAAAATTCATAATAAATTCGTTTTAAATCCAGAAATTATGTGCGATATGATCGGGAGAGAACAAATCCTAATTACATGCCTTGATTCACAGTTGTTAGTACTTTTTAATCCTAATTTTGTATATTTTTACTTCGTTTTCCATTTTCTATAAGGATTTGGAGAAAAGTAAGGATTCCAAGTTAAATGGGGTAAAAAGGCGGAAGAAAAGAAGCTGAAAAAACCACATCTTGCGCGTGGCCCGCTCGCACGAAATACCAGAAATCGCTCATGCGACCCACTCGCGCGACTTCCCAATATCGCGCTTGCGTGGCCCGCTCGCGCAACCTGTGTAAAAATCAAATACGTGTATTTCAGTGTACTGAAGACTCCTACGTAAACGAAACTGCCAAATTACGTCTGGAAAGTTAAATTCAGCAGTTTTAGTACAAATTGGGTTTGGAAAGCTTCCAAAAACTTGCTACTAATCTATATATACCCTATTTTACTTCAATTTAGGGGTTGGCAATTGTTATACACACAATATACAACTAAAACTTCAGCCATTGAAGGGAGGGAAGCAAGGAGAAGAAGAAGAAAACCAAGGATTTCCATGGTCTCCTCCATCAACTACTTGCCATCCGCCGCTTCGATGGACAACTAGACTCTAGATCTAGGTTTCAATGAAACCCTAGCCAAGTAATAGGGTGTATTTTATGTTTTTACTTTAGTTTTATTATGTATGGATGACAGTTACATGTTCCGAGGATTTTTATAAATAAATCGTGCTTTTATTGATTAAATCGTTACTTTCAAAGTTTACTCTTGTCTTAGATCTATTTTGATGGTAGTGTGCTCAATGATCTATGCTTGCTGTGCTTGCTTAGATTATTTACATCTAATGGTGCTTAAATTGAATTGTGCTATCAAGTATCCAAATAGTCCATGCCTAGATTAGACGGATTATACCACAATCCTAGTTTAGTGTGGGATAATTCATGCTAAGCGAAGATGGATTATGTTGGTACTTGAACCATAGTTATTTTCTTGACAGAGGAATTGGGCTTGTAGCTACAACTCCCCATTATCATCCAACGTAATAAGCTAAAGTAATTTGTAAATACCCTTATTATGAAGCTAGTGGTGGATTTGCAATCCTAGGTTCCTTAAACTTATTATAAAAACTATATTTAATTGCTTTCATAATTTAGATTTACTTTTATTGTTATTAGTTTAATTCAAATTAAATCCAAAATCTGTTTTTCTTAATGAACTAAATTTAGGTTTTAAAAATTAAAATGCGTAGTATTCAATCTCTGTGGGTTCGACCTTTACTTCCACACTGCAAATCTTTTGAAAGTAAAGCATAAGTTAAGCATACTTTTATACCTTGATTTTGACAAGATCACGACATACCGTTGGAAAGCTATTGACCTCTAGTATCCATGAAAAATGTTTGAAAATTGTTACATTGCTCCGATTTCAAGGTCAACTTTTGGTCAAACTGGTCAAACTTGGGATTCCCGGAAAGTTCTGAAAACCTCTGGGAGCTCCTAGGAGCTGACGTTTTCGTCCGATTTTACTTAAAAACTCATTTTCTTACTTTTCTTATGATATAGCATGTTTTCAGAGTTTTTGGTCCAAATCTGGGAGTTTTCGGGCTTTTAGGGGCATTTTGGTTATTCTGAGCATTTTGAGAAATAGAACTAACTTCCAGGAGTCCTTTTGAGTCTTTTTCGATCATTGTGAACCACTAAGCTATAGGTCTCCTAAATCTGATAGCCGACAAAATGGGGTGTCTACAGTTTGCCCCTCTTTGGCATGAACTTGTGAGGCAATGCATGTCGCAAGCAAGTGCCAAAGCTTTGAAGAGACAGGTCTTTTGGAGGCTATAGATTTAGGATAAAAAGCGTTGCAAAAGATACAATGATGCTGGGGCTAGTGTTGGTTGTGCTCTTCGTGAACTGCCTACGTATCCCAAGGGGAACAAGACATTGTTTGGGGCACAAAGGAGCAAATCACAAATGCATAACAAGACAGGCAGATGCAATGCTATGAGGACGATATTCAATAGATGGATGTGATATGAATTGTATCCTAAGTCCTAGCATGTTTAGTGTTATGATCCTAGCACAAGCTGGTACTGTGGGGTATGTGCCACCCCGAGTAGACTTATGTTGTACTAGTATTGAATCTAATGCAGTGGTTAATCTTGATAAGGATACCAAGGTGTTGAAGACTCTGGGTCTCGGGCAAACTTCTTAAATTACGGGAAGTGTGCTTTGCAAACAAATGTAATCGAACGTGTGGTCCCAAAGGACGATAATTAAAGATAATCGATGGACACAGAAGTCTTGGATACCAATCGATGGATGACGAAGTTCAAGATAGCCAATCGGAGAAGGGTTTTGCGATAACCGACAAGCGAGAAAGCTCATAATAGCTGATGGGTAGGTGAGGGGGCTCATAATTTTTGATAAGGGAGTGAGGAAGCTCACGACAAGGGAGAAGCTCACGATTTTTGTTTACTGAGGAAGCTCATGATCTTTATTTGAAGAAGCTCACGATAACCGATGGATAGGTGAGGGGGGCTCATAATTTTTGACAAGGGAGTGAGGAAGCTCACAATAAAGGAGAAGCTCACGATTTTTGTTACTGAGGAAGCTCATGATCTTTATTTGAGGAAGCTCACGATAACCGATGGGTAGATGAGGGGGCTCACAATTTTGGACAAAGGGGTGAGAAAGCTCATGATAAGTGAGAAAGCTCACGATTTTGGACAAAGGAGTGAGGAAGCTCACGATAAGTGAGAAAGCTCACGATAAGTGAGAAAGCTCACGATTTTGGACGAAGGGGTGAGAAAGCTCACAATAACTAAGAAAGCTCACGATTTTGGACAAAGGAGTGAGGAAGCTCACGATAAGTGAGAAAGCTCATGATTTTGAATGAAGGAGTGAGGAAGCTTATGATAAGTGAGAAAGCTCACGATAAGTGAAAAAGCTCACGATTTTGGACAAAGGGGTGAGAAAGCTCACGATAAGTGAGAAAGCTCACGATAAGTGAGAAAGCTCACGATTTCAGACAAAAGGAGTGAGGAAGCTCACGATAAGTGAAAAAGCTCACGATTTTGAATGAAGGAGTAAGGAAGCTCATGATAAGTGAGAAAGCTCACAATTTTGGACAAAGGGGTGAGGAAGCTCAAGATAAATGAGAAAGCTCACGATTTCAGACAAAGGAGTGAGGAGGCTCACGATAAGTGAGAAAGCTCATGATAAGTGAGAAAGCTCACAATTTTGAATGAAGGAGTGAGGAAGCTCATGATAAGTGAGAAAGCTCACAATTTTGGATGAAGGAGTGAGGAAGCTCACGATAAGTGAAGAAGCTCACGATAAGTGAGAAGCTCACGATTTTAGAAAAAGGGGTGAAAAAGCTCACGATAAGTGAGAAAGCTCACGATTTTGGACAAAGGAGTGAGGAAACTCACGATAAGTGAAAAAGCTCATGATAAGTGAGAAAGCTCACAATTTTGAATGAAAGAGTGACGAAGCTCATGATAAGTGAGAAAGCTCACGATTTTGGACGAAGGAGTGAGGAAGCTCACGATAAGTGAAGAAGCTCACGATAACCAATGGACACGGAGCCTTGGATTGTGAATATACAAAGCTTACCCTAGGAGTCGGCGTCTTTTGACTGCGGGCAGTGTTTTTTAATCGTTGGCCTATTTTTATGATGACCAATCCAGAAATTTGGTTCAGGTTCTATTGGGGATGGTATGGGATTCTCTGAGAATCTCTCCTAACTATTTTAATTCTTGACTAAGAACCAGGATTCAACTCCGATCTCTCATGGTTGATCAAATCTTGCAATGGTCGGTCCGAAAAGCTTATTCAGGCCTCTAAGATGATTGATGGATGTGGAAGCACTAATGATGGACATGGAATCCCTAAGATGATTAACGGACTTGGCAGTCCCAGATATCAAAGATTAAACAGGGTAGTTCGAGATAACTGGTGGACGCGAAGTCCTACCTTAATCCAAAGGGTCTACAATAAAAGATTTGCCTCAATTTAGAGGGCTGATAACGAAGGATTGGCCTTAATCTAGAGGGCTGATGGCAACAGATTTGCCTTAATCTAGAGGGCTGATAATGAAGGATTTGCCTCAAATTAGAGGGCTGACACCGAAGCATTTGCCTTAATCTAGAAGGCTGATGACAACAGATTTGCCTCAATCTAGAGGGGACGATGAACATGACATATTTTGAGTAAGAGTTATGGTGAACTAATGATGATTAATGAACTGACGATGCACGAATCGAGATGACGAGTAGACAGTGAACTAATGTGACTTTCATGGATTGAACTGACGATGTATGAATCAAGATGACGAGTTAATAGTGAACTACTGTGACTGTCATGGATTGGATCAATGGTTGGACTAACCGTGATCAGAAGGACTGACGATGTACGAATCAAGATGACGAGTCAATAGTGAATTACTGTGACTGTTATGGATTGGTTCAACGGTTGGACTAACCGTGATGAGAAGGACTGACGATGTACTAATCGGGATGACAAGTCGACAGTGAACTACTATGACTGTCATGGATTGAACTACGAATCGAGATGACGAGTCAACAATGAACTACTGTGACTGTCAGGGATTGAATTGATGATGTACGAATCGAGATGACGAGTCGACAGTGAACTACTGTGACTGTCATGGATTGGACCAACGGTTGGACTAACTGTGATAAAATGAACTGACAAATTGATATGCCTGCTGGGGATTAAATTGAATCTGCTGGGGATGAACAACTCTTTTTTCTGAGGAAAGGATGTAGTCTTGACTGAGATACACCATATTTGTTCAGGACACTCTTCTAGAGATGAACTAGCTCTGTTGGGAATGAGAAGATTCGACTGGCGAAAGAATGGTTGCATTGAGAATAGCGTAATTCAGCTGGGGATGAAGAACATTCGTGAAACAATTTTGGCTTGGTTGCTGAGGAGCTGGTAGAAGATAGCCAGTGTATCTTATGAACTAATTTATGAAGACAAGTGACTGTGATTGGGGGTATCACCAATGCTCGAGGGTCTTGGGACTCATATCATGTTGTAGACTTGACAAGTGCAGTAATGGTGTTTGGAATTTCTACTTGTATCCACAGGTTTAATAATTGGTAATCACTTTAAACCCACATATTTGAGACCATTAAGATAAATGGACTTGACAGCAACAACGATGACAAGGAAAATTGAATTGGTTTGTATGAACCTTGAACTCTGATACAGTTTCGATTAGATTATTACTGACTCAACCAAAGAATGATTGACTCGACAAAAGTAACGACACAAAATGCCCAAATTAGCATAATTAAATGTGTCTCTATCATAAATGGTGTACTGGTCATCTTTTATGTTCACTCCTCATCATAATATTGATCGGGAGAGAACAAATCCTAATTATATGCCTTAATTCACAGTTGTTAGTACTATCCTATTTTTGTATATTTTTACTTCGTTTTCTATTTTCTGTCAGGATTTGGATAAAAGTAAGGATTCCAAGCTAAATGGGGTGAAAAAGCAGAAGAAAAGAAGCTAAAAAAACCACATCGCGCGCGCGGCCCGCTAGCGCAAAATACCAGAAATCGCTCGCGTGACCTGCTTGCATGACTTCCCAATATCGCGCTCGCGCGGCCCGCTAGCGTGACCTGTGTAAAAATCAAATACATGTATTTCAGTGTACTGAAGACTCCTACGTAAACGAAACTGCCTAATTATTTCTAGAAAGCTAAATACAGCAGTTTTAGTGCGAATTGGGTTAGGAAAGCTTCCAAAAACTTGCTACCAATCTATATATACCCTATTTTACTTCAATTTAGGGGTTGGCAATTATTATACACACAATATACAACTAAAACTTTAGCCATTGAAGGGAGGGAAGCAAGGAGAAGAAGAAGAAGACCAAGGATTTCCATGGCCTCCTCCTTCAACTACTTGCCATCTGCCGCTTCTATGGACAACTAGACTCTAGATCTAGGGTTTCAATGAAACCCTAGCCAAGTAATAGGGTGTATTTTATGTTTTTATTTTAGTTTTATTATGTATGGATGACAGTTACATGTTCCGAGGATTTTTATAAATAAATCGTGCTTTTATTGATTAAATCGTTACTTTCAAAGTTTACTCTTGTCTTAGATCTATTTTGATGGTAGTGTGCTCAATGATCTATGCTTGCTGTGCTTGCTTAGATTATTTACATCTAATGGTGCTTAAATTGAATTGTGCTATCAAGTATCCAAATAGTCCATGCCTAGATTAGACGGATTATACCACAACCCTAGTTTAGTGTGGTATAATTCGTGCTAACCGAAGATGGATTATGTTGGTGCTTGAACCATAATTATTTTCTTGACGGAGGAATTGGGCTTGTTGCTACAACTCCTCATTATCATCCAACGTAATAAGCTAAAGTAATTCGTAAATACCCTTATTATGAAGCTAGTGGTGGATTTGCAATCCTAGGTTCCTTAAACTTATTATAAAAACAATATTTGATTGCCTTCATAATTTAGATTTACTTTTATTGTTATTAGTTTAATTCAAATTAAATCCAAAATCTGTTTTTCTTAATGAACTAAATTTAGGTTTTAAAAATTAAAATGCGTAGTAGTCAATCTCTGTGGGTTCGACCTTTACTTCCACACTGCAAATCTTTGGAAAGTAAAGCATAAGTTAAGAATACTTTTATATCTTTATTTTGACAAGATCAAATATGATAGTACTTTGTTGATAAATTTGGTTTTTGAAAACCCTTCCCTATTGATCTAATCAATTCTCTACTTCTCCTAGGAAGTGCTTTGAATTAGTGCCTTAGCTTTTAGAATAAAAGATGCTCTGTTTCAAAATTTTCTAAACAACTTGGTGACTTGAAAACTTGCCCTTGGTGTGAAGGGATCATGTTAGGAAAACGGAGTTTGCCCCTCGTTTGAGATTTACGAAGTGGAATTTATAGGCAAACGAGTTGGGTGACCGAAGTTTGCCCCTAGTTTGGAATGATGGTTTATTGGAGGTTTTGGGCAAACGAGGTAGGTGACCGAAGTTTGCCCCTTATATGAAGTGTAGATAGTAAAATTCAGGCAAACGAGGCATGGTAACCAAAGTTTTCCCCTAGTGTGGAAGGTAATTTTTTGGCTTGAGGCAAGGACCGGGACTTTAATCTCTCAAATGCTCATAAATTTTGCCTAGGCACTAGTGAGGTGACCTAGCGAGCTCTTTTATCTCTTTTGTTATTGCTCACTTTGGATTTAGCTCTAATTTTTGCCTAGGCGTCCTTTTGGATTTTTGACCTAGTGAACCATCCTTCTTTTCTTTTTGAAAGTCTACCTATGTACCCCCGAGCGGGGATCAGTTCCAACGTAGTTCGGGCCAGGACCTTGAAAGAAGGAGGGGTGATTTTTAGGTAGGTGGGATGACAGAACCGATGCGATTGCCTACGGATCCCCGAGCGGGAATCAGGTCGAGCGTAGTTCAAGGCAAGGCTTAAAGAAAGTTGGGTTATTTTTAGGTAGGTGGGATGACCGAACCGATGCGGTTGCCTACGTATCCTCGAGTGGGAATCAGGTCGAGCATAGTTCAAGGCAAGGTCTTGAAAGAAATTAGTTTGATTATGATGATGTTGACCGAACCGATACGGTTGCCTACGTATCCCTAAGTAGGAATCAGTTCAAGCGTAGTTCAAGGCAAGGTCTTGAAAGAAATGGAGGTCTAAGGGTTTTTCGAACCAATCGTTAAAAAGTTCAAACTTGGGTCACTTGCGGGTGAAGGCTCGATTTTCTAATCTTTTGGTTGACATAGGGTTGGATGGGTGAAGGCTCGATTTTCTGATCGATGAGGTCTTGGATATCATGGCGAAGGCGCATGCTGCTGTCGGTGTCGTGACCTGGGCCTTGGTGGTAGGCATAACATTTGGACAGGTTACAGTTAGGCAAATGGATACTAGCACGAGGGTGAAGAAGTTGGAGGTGCCCCTTTGTGATGAGGTTATCAAGGATAATGGACAACGGCATACCCAGGTCGGTAAAGGTTCTTGGGTTGCGGGATTTGTTAAACTTTGAGTTCAAGTGGGTCCTCGAAGTGGCTCTTATGTTTGGAATAGGATTACCCAAGCAAGGGTGTGGACTTGGACATGAGTGAGGATTCGGATGTGGAAATGGGTTTGGATAGACGGCGTCAGACAACCCATACTTCCTTTTATTGAAACACATAGCCTGATCCAACTTAAAAGATCTGACCCAAAACCTATTTTAGTTTATGTAACCCAACCCAAAACCATACACACACACTAGCCCACCCACATACAAACCCGAACCGACCCGACGAGTTAATGATATAACCCGAAACCCACGGGTTGTGTCTTCTTCAACTACACCAAGCCGCCACCGGTGCCGTCCTTTATTGCTGGAAAAACTCTCTCTCTCTCTCTTTCTCTCTCTCTTCATATCCCACTCACCTTTCCATGGAAATTTATAAAATCAACGCCAATAGGTTCGGTTTGGGACCCTCTACAACATACTAGGAGCTCAAGACTGGGTTCATTCATTTTAGGGTCCTATGCGTGGATTATTCTTTTCAGTTAAAACGAGAATAATGCCTTGCATGCATAGCTAAACATCTCCTAAATTAAAAACTGCTCTTAGGGGGTCTTCCTGGGATCTTAAGGGCCTGTTTAGTGGAATAAAAATGGGATTTGGTCATGTTTGAAAATTAAAGCTCCGGTGAGATGCTTTTAATGGTGGTTTTGGGGTGACAGAGAGCTTAGGCTCCGTTTGGTTCATGCATGAGGAGTCCAGGGGGGTGTGTGAGAAAAAAATAAACAGGGGAGGTGGGGGGGGTTTACCTATGGAAGCCTCGGTTCTTCCCTCTCTTTCCTGTCTCCGGTGAGCTCTTTCCTCTTCTCCTTCTCTTTCTGTACGTCAATGGGACAGAGAGTATGTGTGTGTGCATTCTGAGTACAGAGGCAGAGAGTGTGGTGAGGCAGTGTGTGTTCTCTCTCACTCTCAACTCTCGGTGCTTCTCCCTCTCAATGGTATCCCATATATATACACAAAGCAAGGCATGTATACCCATATACATGCAGATCTCCATATCTGTGGGACTAGATGGGTTCTTGGGAGAAGGAAACAAATTAATTGGCCGGCGTGGGAAGTGTGTGAGCATGCGTGTGCCCTGCAGCCCTCTCTATGGTTCACTCAACCCCTCTTCATTGGCCCCAACAGATTTGAAGAAATCTGCTTGCATACATGGATGTGTGTATGTGTAGTCATATATATATATAAGAACAGCAGTTTGGGAGATGTGTAGTTATGTTGATTGGGTATGTACAATAGGTATCTAGGGTAAGATTCGCATTGTACTAATGTGCAAGACAGACCAGATAAATGTAGATTTTATGAGTCCGCGTGATATGTTAGTTCGGGTCGTAATTTACAGTTTAAGAAATTAAATAAATAAACATGCCTGTGCATAAAGAACACCAAAATAGATATACGAACTGAAATACGGCTTATTCAATTGACTTGAAATTTATGGGTATTACATCATCCACTTCCTATTAAAGATTCCGTCCCCGGAATCGGAGCTAGTTGTACATTAAAAAGGTAAGGGAACTTCTCACCCATTTGTGATTCTAACTCCCAAGAAGCTTCACGCTTATCATGATGTTTCCGCTGAACTTTCACTAGAGGGATCTCCTTAGTCCTCAGCTTCTTAGTTCCTCGTTCCATAATCTTCACCGGTCCTTCATTGAAAGTCACATTGTTGTTTAGCTCGATATCCATGATATTGATCTCATGAGATGGATCGTGCACGACTTTTCTCAGCATGCTGATGTGAAACACATTATGAACTCCCGACATCTTGGGGGGTAGTGTAAGTCTGTAAGCAACTTTTCCCACGCGTTCAAGAATTTCAAACAGTCCAATATAACGTGGCGAAAGCTTTCCTCTCTTCTATCCAAATCTGACAATTCCTCGTACAGGGGATACTTTTAGGAATACGTGATCTCCAACTCTCAATTCTAAGTCCTTTCGGTGTTTATTCGCATAACTTTTCTGTCTGCTCTGTATCGCTTTCATCTTTTCTCTGACGATATTAATCTTTTCATTCGTCTCTCGTACCATCTCTGGTCCTCGAAGTTTGTCATATCCGACTTCTGTCCAGCATAAAGGTGATCGGCACGGTCTTCCATATAAAGCTTCAAATGGTGCCATCCTTATGATCGAATGGTAGTTGTTGTTATATGAAAACTCTATCAATGGAAGGTTCTCTTCCCATGAACTTTCAAAATCTATCGTACAGGCTCGAAGCATGTCCTCTATGACTTGATTGACTCTCTCCGTCTATCCGTTGGTTTGGGGGTGAAATGCTGAACTTAATTTCAACAAAGTTCCCTGTGTCATTTGCAAACTTTCCCAAAATCTTGATGTGAAACGTGAATCATGGTCTGACACGATTGACACGGGTACTCCATGTAGTCAAATATCTTATTTTATATACATTTTGCTTAACTTCTTGACTGGGTAGGTCATACTATAAGTGATAAAGTGAGCCGATTTGGTGAGTCGATCCACGATTACCCAAATGGCGTCATGATTCTACCGTAACCTTGGCATTCCTACGACGAAATCCATTATAATGTGTTCCCATTTCCATTCGGGTACGGGTAGTGGTTATAATAGTCCTCCTGGTTTCTGATGTTCCGCTTTGACTTATTTGCATGTCATGCACTTGGATACATAATCTGCTACTTCTTTCTTCATTCCATCCCACCAAAAGTTTCTCTTCAACTCCTTATACATTTTTGTCCCTCTAGAGTGGATAGTCATCTTTGACTTATGTGCTTCGTCCAATATATCTTTCCTTAAGTTATCCTCATCAGGCATACAAAGTCGATTGCGACATCTGAATCCTCCGTCTACTCCTATATTCCACTCGGTGGGGTCCTTTGTCGATGCTTTTTCAAACCATTGATAAAATCCTTCGTCCTTTCCTTGAGCTTCGAGAATACGACTTATGAGCATTGGTTGTACTATAAGACATCCAAAGAGTCGTCCTTCATTTGACTCGATAATCTGAAAATCAAACTTCGTAAATATCTCCAATGCTCTCATTCTCTAACCATGAGAGAGGACACGATGAGTTTGCAGGGCCGACTTAATGCATCAGCAACAATGTTTGCTTTGCCAGGGTGGTACTATAACATGAAATCATAATCCTTTAGTAGCTCCATCCATCATCGCTACCTCATGTTCAAATCCTTTTGAGAGAATAGGTACCTCAAGCTCCTGTGATCTGAGAATAGATCAAACTTCTCTCCGTAGAGCTAGTGTCTCCAAATTTTGAGTGCAAAGACGATTGTATCTTATTCCAAGTCGTGCGTAGGGTAGTTAAACTCATATGGTTTCAACTATTATGATCCATATATTATCACTCTTCTGTCCTACATAAGCACACATCCAAGTCCTTGATGTGATGCATCTCTGTAAATGGTGATTGTTTACCACTCTTCAGTATTACAAGCACTGGTGCCGTGGTTTATCTCTTCTTTAATTCTTGAAATGCGCGTTCATGCTTGTCGTTCCATTCATACTTCAGAATCCTTCCACGAATCTCCGGTAGTATCTAGCTAGACCAAGGAAACTTCAGACTTCCATTGCTATGGTCGGTCGATTCTAATCCAAAATAGAATCAACCTTTGATGAATCCACTACTATTCCTTCCTGTGAGACAACATGTCCTAAAAATTTGACTTCTTTTAGCCAGAACTCATACTTACTGTACTTCGCATACAAGTGGTTGTCTCGTAGAGTCTGAAGTGCTATCTTCACATGTCCTTCATGTTCTGCCTCTGTCTTAGAGTAAATGAGGATATCATCTATGAATACAATGATGAACTGATCTAGATAAGGTCGAAAGACTTGATTCATTAAGTCCATGAATACCGCTGGGACATTTGTCAATCAGAATGGCATAACCAGGAATTCGTAATGTCCATATCTGGTTTTGAAAGCCATCTTGGGTACGTCCTCGAGTCGAACGAGCAATTGATGGTATCTGGACCGCAGATCTATCTTTGAAAATATCATAGCTCCTTGTAGCTGATCAAACAGGTCATCGATCCTTGGTAGTGGGTACCGATTCTTGATTATGACCTTGTTCAATTCTCTGTAGTCGATACAGAGTCGAAGTGTTCCATCCTTTTTCTTGATGAACAATACCGGTGCTCCCCATGGCGAAGTGCTTGGACCAACAAATCTGAGGTCTTGAAGCTCTTGCACTTGTGTCTTTAGTTCTTGCATTTCCATCGGGGCCAATTGGTAAGGTGTCCTCAATATCGGTGAGGTTGTAGGCATTAACTCGATACAGAAATCGATGTCTCTCTTGGGTGGTAATCCCTTAACTTCTTAGAAAACATCCTCGAAATCTCAAACTACAGGAATTTGGCTAATAGGAATCTCATCACTCGTGGTTCCAAGGGTAGCTAAGTAGTTGGTGAGGAAAACGTCACACGAGGGGTTGCACTTAAAATCAAATGGTTCACCATCAGGTGCTGAAAAGGATATGGATTTGCTAGCATAATCTAACTTGGCATGCTATTTCGTGTGCCAATCGATTCCTAGGATCACGTGGAATTCCTTCATCCACAAAACTATCAAATCAGAGGGGAGGTTCTGATCTTTCAAGTTTATAGGGCAGTCTTTGCATACTTTTTCCAACTTAACGCTCTTTCCTAGAGATGACGTAGCATTCAAAGCTATATCCATTGTTTGGGGTACTAAGCCTAAGCGTTACATAATTCTAATTACAATAAATGAGTTTGATGCACCAGTATCGAATAAAGCTTTCACTTGACTATTAAAGAGGGTCAGAGTACCTTCTAGATTCTGCTGCTCCTTTTCATCAAATCCTGCCTCCTCAGGAATAATAGCATTGAGGCGAGTCTGTCCTTGTGTTGACGCTCTATAGTAACCACCTCGGGGTGCTTTACAATCCTTAAACAGATGTCCCTTCTTATTACAGTTAAAGTAAACTACACTTGAGCGACTGTTCCTCTTTGGGGCACAACAAGCCTTAGACTTATGCCCGGGGAATCCGCAGTTGAAGCAGACTCCAGGGTTATTACTTGTGGTTCCTGATTATCCCAGGGGTGGAGTTGGCTTAAATGGCACAGCCGATTTGTTGCGAAATGGAGCTATCTGCAGCTTCTTCTCACCATTCCAGCTTCTCTTCAATCCTTGATTACGAGCTGGGGCTTGTTTTGGGCCTTGATTGAATCTCAGAGGGGGTGGTCGGCTTACAAAGTGCTTCTATTCACGACCAGTGATTGCCTAAAAGCCATAGGCCATTCCTACTAAAGCTTTGAAAGTTTGGTTCAGATGGCCATAGGTTAGCTTTTGTAGGGGTAGGGAAAGTCCCAGGTGATACTTCTGGTTCTTCTTCTTTAGGGTATCGATCATGTGGTGCGTAAATCGAGAAAGACGCTCGAATTACATGGTGTATTCTTGTATAGTTCAGTTACCTTGCACCAGGTCAATAAACTCTTTCTCCTTTTTGTTCCATTCAGTCTTGGGGAAGTAGTTCTCTAGGAACAACTTTTTGAATGCCGCCCATGTCATCCTTTGTGCAGCTCCTCCTAGCATCGCTTTCTCTGACTCTCACCAGTTAGCTGCAGCATATGTCAGTTGATACGTAGCCAATCGACGCTTCTCAACTTCAGAGCATCCCAGTGTATCAAAGATAATATCCAATCCACGAAACCACTGTTCTGCTTCCCATGGCTCAGTCATCCCATTAAATTTATCTAGTCGTATTGCACAGAATCTTTCCATGGTACGATCCTCTTGTGGTCTGGGTGGAACTATGAGATTGACATTAGCATTATTATTGTTGTTGTTTAGACCGTGATTGTTTCCAATGTGTGCCAAGCATTATAAGAACGCACTAAACACTCTAGTAGGATCCATTCCGGTAGGAATAGGTTCCGGTGCTCCTCCAACTGGGTTTGGGGGTCCTAAACGTCGGTTTCTCCTTGGTCTGTCTGCCATTGGTTGTCTGGTTTACCTATAGAAGTATTTTACTTAGAACTGATATGCAGGACTTATCTGGGTGTCCATGAATAATTATAAAGCAGACAAGCAATAATTTAAGCATGAAGACAAATAAGTCTAAAACATCTTCTTCATTAATAATAGGGATAACGATTACATAATTGAACTTTTTCGAGAGTACATAGTTACAAAATGTGGATATTACCCTATCACATGTATTCGTATGATAAAAAGGTTCATCAGCCCAAGTCAACTTAGATACAACTTAAACTAAAAACTACTAGCATATCATAACAGGTCATTCTAGACTAGTCATCCATGTCCGACTCAGATGTGATTTCTCCCATGTCAGAATCGTTAGGTCCATCTTCATCTATAATTGGTTCACCTAAGTCCCAATCCTTTATGTCAACTTCATCTTCATCATTGTCCATAGGTTCTTCTATAATGGGGTGATTTTTCATAGGCTGAAGGGTTACTTCCTGTTCGGGTCCCTCCTCGGGGTTCTCTTCTTCAGGATTCTCTTCTTCAGGATCATCCTCCTCGTCATCCTCTTCTTCTAGATATGCACCTGGTTCATCATCAGACATCTTCGCATTATCAGAATTGGCAGCAGGATCTCCCACTGGGGGTGCCACTTCTGCAGGGGAATTCTCATTAGGTGGCCAAACAAGGTGGTCCTCTCGGTGAATGGATGGTTCTTGTAGTATTTGGTTTACTAGTGGTTGGAAGATAATATCATCCATCGCTAACCTCCTTATCTCTCTGTGCATTAATCCTTGGGTGTATGCGGTATGGATGGCTTCAGCTTGAAGTCGGTGGGGGTCAGAGATATTGTATACATGATGCTGGACTCTCAATCCGCCTCGAAGGCATTGACGGGCTCTCAATTTCACATTCTCAATGAATCCTTCTGGGTCGGCTGGTTCGATGCCATCGGGGTAAACCATATGTCCTCCAAAGTCATCACTGACATAGTGGCCTGGTTCTCGGGATTGGGTTCTGTGCATAGATACTCCTTGGAATGAGGGAGAGGGTTGTTGGGAAAACACTAGAGGTGGTGGGGGCTTCTGATAGGCACTGCCATACATCTTTTGAAAGTCCTCTGGATTCTTGAGTAGCTTAACCATCTCATCATGGACTTTCCCGATGATTTCAACCTCGTAGATAGCTTCCAAGCGTAGGAAATCAGGGTTATGAACGTTACTCTTATTCATTTCCAGCTATAAGTTTCTCTTTCCTCTGTCTCTAGCTAGTTTCCGAATTTGGTGATGATATACATCTAAGTTTACTGGCACTACGCGATTGGAAAAAATTAAGCGTCCTCCAAAGGGATCCTGGGCGTAGTGGGGTTCCATGTTACCTGTTTCATTAAAAGAACTATCTAATTAAGGTACTAGTTCGAAATGTCTTAAGGTTTATTGCTTAGGAAATAACTTATTATTCATAAAGAAGAATAATACGAACATCAGAAGAAAATAGGTAGGTTTTCATTAATAGAAAGATATTATAAAAAGTTCAAAACATGACTTTTACATATAAATCCGCCAAAATGTTGGACTATAATCCCAATACAACATTAAGGAAAAGTAAGCTAACTAGAATGTTCTAAGCTTCTAGCTGTGGAAATTCTCCTGAAACTTCAATCTCTTCAAGAGGGGTCCATGCCATCCATCTTTTATTGTCCCATCCTATCGGCCAGTCGGGATCATACAGGTATAGTGTTCCTTTCTCATGAGATCTTCATCAGCCAGGTCTATTTCCATTTCCTCATCATCTGAGCTATCTGTGGGGATCTCAAGGGATACTGTTTCAAGCTAAGATTCTTCCAGATGAATCATAATAGAATCGTCAGACATGTGAGGGGTTTCATCCACCTCTATTGTTACTAGGTGGGGTGCTACGACTCTATGACATGTGGTCTTGGGGGCCTTCCTCTTAAGGGAAAGGCACCTCGTCAGTTTCCCTATCTTCTTATGAGCATGGTGTTTGAAGGCGGCATTAATATGAACTAGGCCTTGGGAAATGGCTTTCATATACATAGTGATTCTATGCTCTCCATCTTTAGCTTCAGGCTTAGGGTTATTCATACTACCTGTTTGGAAGAGAAACTATTTTAGTATCGGTTGTTGTTTCATAAATGTCTTAAGGTTCTTTAACTTAAGGGTGTCGGATAGTCAGCGAGCACAACTAAACCTAGTGCTCGGATACCAAAAATCCTATCACGCCTTGGAGTAGCCAAAAATAGGGAAAATTTAAAATTTCCTTTCTGGACCCGTAGGGAATGACGAGTTACATAAAACTGACCTATCCGTGCAAACATTCTAATATAGATATATCAAAGTAAGAAGTTTCATAAAGTCTAATGGTATTCATGGGAGAACTTTAAATGTTTGCTACTTAGGCTATTACAGAAGTTCCAAATGAAACCACAAAAATAGTTATAAGTTTGGGCGACTGAGGCCACTTAAAGTATTACATTAACAAAAGATGATTACTTAAAACATAAAGGAAGTCTTAACACGAAGGTAGGCTAAAGTCCTCTTTCTAGTTGGCATACCCATGCCCTTCATTATCATACTCTTCTTGAAAGTCTTCCTCAGTATGACCTTCCTGATAGTTCCCCTCTTGAGGATAGTAATATCCATCTTCATAGTCACCTTCATAATTCTCCTCATTATAATCTAGACGTAAAATGTCCAGGGCAGAGGGAAGAGCCATTAGGTTTTGAAGCTAAGTGAGTTCGTCTTAACCGATCACTCCTAATACAATTAAGAATATACAAGTACGACGACATATCTTGAAACAATCATTAAATGAGCATATGACATGGTAGCATGATGACCCAATGCAATATTGATATATTCGACTTTACTCAAACACTGATGCTGACTCATGTGACTTGTTACATTACCAGTGTAACGCCGTTAGCTCAGAGCAGAATGATTACGTTGCTATCGTCACCTAGTAAAGCCCTATAGCAGTTTTGATTTTAAAAAGAGTGTAACCATTGTACTCTTAGGTCCTTGTGACCTTGCTTGGAGAATAGAATAGTTACAGCGCTATCGTCGCCTAATAGGGGCCTATAGCATTTGAAAGGTAACTATTGTATTCAAGTTTAGATGGATACTTTGCTATCATCGCCTAGCATGGCCCTATAGCGTATCAATCATCAACTCACGTTCCACTTTAATGATTTCAATGGGTACCTTGGCTATCATCGCCTAACAGGGCCCTATAGCATTTCATTGTTGTACCCATTGATTTGACTGTACCATACTGACCTCCCCGATCCACTTAACATGTATGGCAATATGATTGGGGTAGTCCCCTTGACTAACCATGCAGACGTCAACATTGACATCGTGACTCGATTACGTTCATATAAATGTCCATGTGATTGTATAATCGTAAAGTGTAATAAGCATGAATAATAATAATTAATAACTAAGCATGGAGTTTGGTTATCTAAACATGCGTTCATCATATAAATAATAATCTTAACATTCACATATGGAATACTTATCAGCTACGTCCACACAGGACGCACTGGGGATATACATAATATATAAGGAAAAATTCTATAATATACCAAGTGAGTTAGGACGACTCACCTCGGTGCAGGTGCGTAAAAGCAAGCGTAATTTCCTGTTCCTACAAAGTATGTAATTCCATAGAATAGGGGTTATTATGCGTATTAGAATCAAGGGCATATTGGTAATTATGCCATAGAGGTCCTTACACCTCAACATGATGATCTAGACGTCATTGTGAGTTTAATGCCATTGACTAGACTCAAATCGGAGTCCGTCGCATAAAAGGTCGGGTTTTCTATACCAGTGTGGGCCCTAAAGAGCTGTATTTTTTACCTTGTCGAAAGGTCACCAAACTTTAAGGGGATGTTCTAGACATTATTCTAAGACTCTAGCAACTGACCGCGTATTTTTCTGAGCTACGGTTTATTTTCTACGAATTATTGAAAGTCTGAACGTACAATAATAGTCCATGGAGTCCCACATTTACAAAATATAATTTAGGACTATATTTGGCCTTTATAAATATTTTCATTAAATACTAGGCCTTAAAATAGGCTAGTAGTATTTTTCTCATAATTTTTGGAGTTCGCTTGGTGTTTAAATAATTTAAAATACACTCAAACAGATCCTTTATAAATAAATAAGGTGATATTAAAAATATCACAATGGGGGTTTTATAAATTAAATTTATAAAATAAAAGCATTAGGCCTTAGAAAAATTTAATATAATTTTTCTATATTTTAAAATGATCATTAGGTATTTATTACCTAATTATTTTAATTATAAATAATTACTTATTATTTATTTAGGCTTAAATAAACAATAAGTATTACACATAATAATTAATATCTTATAATGCTAGAGTATAAAATACTCTATAATATATTTTCAGAATAGATAAGTATTATTTAAAATAATATCTCATAATTTTTACAATACAATTTGGCATTTAAAATCTATTTTTGAAATAATTTAAACTATTTAAAACCATTTTATAACTATTTTTAATTATTTATTAATATACAATAGATAATAAATCATACATATAAATACTAATCCTGATTATCAGGATAAATTAAATGCTAATTATTCTTAAAACAGTTTATAAAAAGGCAAACTATGATTAACATATTATCTATTAATATAAAAACAAACTAATTATAATTAACAAGGATCCATGGGTCAACCCAGGTCCAACCCGAACCAACGGGCTACCCATGAACACACCTAGCCTAATCTAACTTAAAAGATCCGACCCAAAACCCATTTTAGTTAATGTAACCCAACCCAAAACCGTCTATAAACACATACTAACCCACCCCTATCCAAACCCGACCCGACCCGACCCGACCCAATGGGTTAATGATATAACCTGAAACCCACGAGTTGTGTCTTCTTCAACAACACCAAGCTACCGCCAGTGTCGCCTTTATCGCTGGAAAAACTCTCTCTCTTCATATCTCACTCACCTCTCCATGGAAATTTATAAAATCGACGCCAATAGGTTCAGTTTGGGACCCTCTACAACATACTAGGAGCTCAAGTCTGGATTCATTCATTTTAGGTCCTATGAGTGGATTATTCTTTCGGTTAAAACGAGAATAATGCCTTGCATGCATAGCCAAACATCTCGTAAATTAAAAACTGTTCTTAGGGGGTCTTCCTGGGATCATAAGGGTCTATTTGGTGGAATAAAAAATGGGATTTGGTCATGTTTGAAAAATAAAGCTCCGGTGAGGTACTTTTAATGGTGGTTTTGGGGTGACAGAGAGCTTAGGCTCCTGAGGAGTCTAGGGGTGTGTGTGAGGTGTGTGAGTGAAAAAAAATAAACAGGGGGGGGGGGGGGGGAGTTTACCTATGGAAGCCTCGGTTCTTCCCTCTGTCTCCTATTTTCGGCGAGCTATCTCCTCTTCTCCTTCTCTTTCTGTACATGAGTGGGACAGAGAGTGTGTGTGTGCGTTCTGAGTACAGAGGCAGAGATTGTGGTGAGGCAGTGTGTATGTTCTCTCACTCTCAACTCTCGGTGGTTCTCCCTCTCAATGGTGTCCCATATATATACACAAAGCAAGGCATGTATACCCATATACATGCAGATCTCCATATTTGTAGGACTAGACGGGTTCTTGGGAGAAGGAAAAAAAAGTGGCCGGCGTGGGAAGTGTGTGAGCATGCGTGTGCCCTGCAACCCTCTCTATGGTTCACTCAACCCCTCTCTATTGGCCCCAGCAGATTTGAAGAAATCTGCTTGAATACATGGATGTGTGTATGTCTAGTTATATATATATATATATATAAGAATAACAGTTTGGGAGATGTGCAGTTATGTTGATTGGGTAAGTTCAATAGGTATCTAGGGTAAGATTCGCACTGTACTAATGTTCAAGACAGTCCAAATAAATGCAGATTTTACGGGTCTGCATGATATGTCAGTTCGGGTCGTAATTTACAGTTTAAGAAATTAAATAAATAAACATGCATGTGCATAAAGAACACCAAAATAGATATACGAACTGAATTACGGCTTATTCAATTGACTAGAAATTTACGGGTATTACAGTTATGAACACTCTCCAATTGGTCTCATTCAATGCCAATGGATCATGATTTAATTAAAAATCCTTGATCATAGATTGTCATTGAAATCACTGCACCATAGATGAATTAACATCCATAACTTAAACCAAACTTGATCTATAATTCTATGGACAATATAGATCAAGTATGATTGAAACCAACACAATAATACTCACTTATTATGAAGATCCATGGATTTAGCCTTAAGGGAACCCCATCATAAATCTCATGAGAGAAATGGGTCCTAAGGTCTTACTTAACTTTATGAATGAACCTAGGACACTTGAATTCACTTGAATCCAACATTACGAAATCCACTAGATCTACATCAATTTCCTTTACCAAATACATGGTCCTTGAGAATTCATAACTTATTTCCTTTGATTCCTCTCCCAAATTAATGAGTCTAGAGGATTAAGGATCTAAACTCCATAGATTTCATTGAAATATGAAGAACTTCATGAGATTCCAAAGGAGCAACCAAATTATGAACATAGGCTAAGAACTATAAATATATATGATCTAGATCTACTTAAAATACATATATATACATGGATTGATAGAAATTAAGAGATCAAATCTCAAGGAGTTCAAATGGAACATGGAAGGTTTCATGAACTCCAAGAGAAGAGCATAAGAGAGAGGAGAGGAGATCCTTATGAATTTGAAGGATCTAATGATAGATCCATATTCAAAACATGTTTCTTATAGATTTGATGACTAATTAAATCCAAATCAACAAGTTTAAGAGAATTCAATCACAATTCAAGATGGTGTGTGAAGAAGGGGATGAAGAAGAGACTTTTTGAAAATGTGTAAAAATCCTATAGATCTATGAATTGTGATTGAGTTATAGTAGAATATGATCTAAGATGAGAGAATTACCTCTAAATTTTCTCAAATTTTGAGTTGGATTGGTTGAATTTTTTAAGATCTTCATTGCTTCTTCATGCTCTTCTTCAAGCTTCTATGACTTCAATGTGGCTTGATCCAATTTGGGTAGAGTTTCCTCTTTTTTTTAGATGATTTTTTCTCTCTAAAATTCTCTGGAAGTCACTCACACAAACTCACCATCTCATTCTCACTTTAAGATGAAGATCCAATTCCAAACTAGGATTTCCCTTCCCCTTTTGTGAAAAATTGGGTTTCTATTTATAGATAGATGAAGTGAGGGTATAAAGGTAATTTTTGGAGTGTTATATGTATGGAAGTGTGACATATGAGTGCTGAACACACACACAAAAATTGGTGACATTTTGAGTATCCAATGGATCAAAATATGCTTTTAAAGTCACATAAAAAAACTGTGATTTTCACTAGGGCGGCACTCGATGAAGCCAAAGTGGCAATCACTGAGCACCTCGCGGCACTCGCCGAGTGCTGTCTCGTCGCATCGAGTGCCTTACCTTCAATTTCTTTGATACTTCTTCAAAAACTTCAAAAATTCATATCTAAATCATTGCAAATCCAAAAATCGCAAATTTTATATCGTTGGAAGATATTGGAGTCTAGTATTTTATAAATATGGTTTGAAAATCATAAAAATTATTGGTGACCATTTTGCCCTTGAAGAACCATTTTGCATTGATTTTACTTGAAATGCATATTTTGAACTTTCGGCTTTTTCTAGTGTAATTCCTTTGGTCAAAGGGATATTCCAAGGATGTTTCCATATTTTGGTACATGTTTTCACACCTTAGTCAAAAAGTATCACTCCCGGGGTATTTTGGTCATTTTGGCTTTGAAATTGGCAAGTTTTCGAGTTAAGAAGCTTTCTGAAGAGCATGATTTTATCATTGAGGATTTCGAATTCTTTCGGACATTGTCATCATCGGTTTTAGACGTAATCATCCCCTGAATTCGACGGTCGGTCAAAATTGGTGTGTCTACACCTTTACAAATTATCACCCATATATTCGAATTCTACCACCACGCTATTACAAATCAGCCCAAAATAACCTACATAGATAAAAAATAATTCAATGATCATATTTTAATTTCCATCAACAGGTCATTTGGACATACAAGACCTAGGTGTCCAAAGTTAAAACGATAGTCAACAAATGTGGAGCAGGAGCAAACAACAAGAAATAGAAATTCTACAATGACCTCTATGCAATCAAATCTCTATGATCCAAGTATCTCTACCTAAACGTTCAGAGAAGGTGAAAGTTTCGATGGCATGCACCCGACAACTCATTTCCAATTCGACTTGAATAGCACGGATGGTCAATTTATGTGGCAAAGTATTGGCAATGTTGATAATTTCAGTGAGGTAATTTATTCTCCTATTCCAACATGTTCCATATGCATTATCATGTCCATTTATAGTCGTATTCATTATACATTACAGGTTGGCAAGGATTGCATGTGGGCCTATGACTATAACCAAAATTTTCATTATGGTAATTAGTAGTTAAATAAACTTTTACCTTATAATGGCAGTTATATCCTACTAACCTACATCGTATAATTCAACCTCTTCTAGCACTTTCTCACATTTCAAGTTATATCTACTCATTACTAGGACAACAAGTATTTTAAGTCGAGCTTCGTTGGATCAGAACTGAAATAAAGTAAACAAACCAATGATATAACAATTGGCAACATTTGTGTATGTGCATTAACAATTGACCAAATTTGTGTAGTTACCATGAACTCCATGCTGGGTGAAAGATTCTTGACATACATAAAGTTGAGCACATAAACTCTATAGTCTTGTATGAGAGACTGATCACATTATGCATAATAAAGATATTTTAAACTAGAAAGTAAGTTGCCATACTACTACGTTAAAGAAAAAAAGTAAGTGATCTTACGAGGTATTTTGCTATGGAACCCATGTACATTGGTTAATTGGGAAATCCTTGATGTACACGTCGTAACGGTTTCCATAATAGCATCTCAAAATATCGTCCATGAAGATCTTCCTTCAATCGGCTTTTACTCAATTGGCCATCCAAAAAACCATACTGATCACACAAATCAGTGATATCCTCGGCTGATCCTTTCCAATTCTTCAGTGTTCCTTTTAACCTGATGTCCAACACATTATGCACATCGAGTATTGTAATGACCAGTTTTCTTCCATGGACATTCAAGCACCACTTGGATGGATCAAAATTATGCACGAGCCACCCGCATAGTTCACGGTCCAAGTGGTTACATTGTAATCTCAACAAACCCCCAAATTCGAGATCTTTGACTGCTTACACCTGTTCCTCGTTAAGATTCTGGATTATCTCCATAATCGCCGGCAAGGATGTGAGGGGATTATCGTATATTCTGAGCTTGCCTATTTTATTAAAAAAAAAGTCTATTTGTTAGTAGCAGTAAATCACCTCTTGTTTATCTACACAAACAAAAAAGTGGGATACCTTTAGTTTTTTCCTAGGCTTTTTTTATTGTTCATCTTTAGGAAGATGCCTCCTCACCTCTTGGTTTGCCTCTTTTGCCTCATTGGCCCTCTGGAAGTAAGACCTCTTTCCATCAGGGGTCATTGCCTCCCAAGCTTTTGTAATTTCCCGCTTAATCTTTGCATAGATAATTAGTGTGTGAATGAATGTCATTGAATTAAAGTTTGACTACAACATCCTATTAAAGGCTTTATTATCTCACCGCCTTCGTTATCTTGCAAGGCTCGTTGCTTCCTCAACTCATTAGCTCTTTCAGTGCTACAAAATAGAACAAAACATATAAGAATGCTTTCATGATTGTATTACAGTAAAAGTGCATCTCAATTTTGACTTACTAATACAAAAGCCAAACTTTTTCGCACCAAAGTTTGGGACTGCCAACTTTATCTCCTTTCTTCTCTACACTCTTCACAAGGGTGATCTTCTTCTTACCCTAATCTTACATATAAAATTGAGCTTCTTCATACACATATACACATGCTTCATTTTCAAGATCAAAACACAAAAATATTTATAAACATAAATGGAGTTATTAAAAATGTAAATGGAGCTAATCCAAAACATACCCCATTTTTTTATATAGGTCTTTGCGAAGACGCATATCAAGTGCTGTAAAAAGAATAACATGCATTAACATTACTTTCTCGAAGTTATAGTTGCTACAAGTACAAGTGAATCCACCTGATTTTGATTGAATGGTGTTGAAGTAGTCTCATTGCCACATGCATTGGGAAGCATAGTGTTACAATTATATTTTAGAAATTTAAATTTTTTAATGCTGTTTAATCATTAAAAAATATACACAAGGAAAAATGCGATTCCCTCGCCAAATCCGTGAACCAACAGAGCCATAAACAACTCAGTCCCATTCTCATAGCCAAGCTGGAGTACCCCCTTAATCCTACTCAGCCCAGCTCAAACAGTCCACTGCTTAGATCATTTGCTGTACATACTATCCATTGCATTTGAAGTTTTATTGTGTTTTTCATTTTCATTTGTTTTCCAAATCTAAGCGTTGAAATACTCTGTTCAGGAGGCTAGGAATAAGTACAAAGATTTGTCTTCTAATCATACCTCACAAACTTCACTTTCAGATACATGCTAAAGTTAAACAACACCCAACTATCCTATGCACTAAAAAGATCTCCATTTAAAAAAGATTTGAAGTTGTGTCAAGATATATGAATAACATGTAATAAAACCAAACCAAAGATTTTAGTTAGTTTTTTTTTTGGAAAAGAATTCTGGTCACAAATATTAGGGCTTCAATTCAATGAATAAGAGAAAGAGGAAAACAGTTGACAAATCGTTTCAATTGATAAAGAGGGCTTCAATTCAATTAACAAGAGAAAGAGGGAAATAATTGATAAAAAGGGCTTCAATTCAGTGGACAAGAGAAAGAGGTCACAAATATTAAGGTTTCAATTCCTTGACCAATTAAAAAGAGAAAGTGGGAAACAATATTAATCAAAATTCCATCTTGGTGTTCTAAAGCAGTATTAGCATGTAAATTGATAAGAGCAATTTAAAAGAGAGAGATATATTAACCTAGGATAGATGTCAATGGACATAGAGATAGAGGGTTAGAGCTGGTTCTGGAAGAAGAGAGTGAGAGAGAACTAGAGAGAAGAGAGAAGCAGAGGGGGATCGATCACCGAAGTTGTGGGGTTGTGGGTTGGATTCGGGAGTTGTGGTATGCCGGAGTTATGGGTTGGGTTTCTGGAGTAGTAGTCCTCTGGAGTTGTGGGTTGGGTTCGGTCGCCGGTACGCCGGAGTTATGGGGCGGGTTGGATTCCATCTCCAGTCCACCAGAGTAGTGGTGTTGGCAGGTTGGGCTTTGCTCACCCTTGGTTTCAAAAACAAGAGGGAAAGGGAGGAGAATGTAAATGGACAGGAAGAAAGAGAAGAGTGATGGGGTGTGAACATGTAACCGGCTAGAGAGGTTTGGGGGTGGATTTTGGGGCAAAACCAGATTGGTTTTTATTTATGGGTGAGGTGTTTGGTTGGATGGTTGTGCATCATCTAAGGGTCCTACTTCATTTTGGTGCATATACACCAAAACAAGCTTGGTGTACCAAAGTGATCTCCAAACTTTAATTATGTACTAAATAACTATCTCGTACATTGCACGGGTTAAACAGCTAGTTATTAAAAAAATTGAATTTGTTTGACAACCAACTTTTTATAGCGTTTTTATAAAGTTAAAAAAAAAGATAAATTTAAAAAGCAGCAAATTGAAGACTTTTCGTAAAAGCTGAAACGACTTTAGTTTCCACAACTACCAAACACTGATCAACTTTCAAAACTTTATGGAGTGGAAAAGTTTCATTTAGAAAACTCTCTTCATAAAAAAGCTTTTATTACCACAGAGATCCCAAGCGGCTTTGTGAGATACCATATTCTCAATGAATAATGCTATGCTTTTCAAATCTGAATCCCAAATTTGTTTCTCAAATGCTTTAAGAATTGTTCCACATACTGTGGTGGAGAGTGGTGGTACCACAAGAATTGTACCACATACAGTGGTGGAGAGTGGTGGTACCATAAATTATTGCATGTGGCACAACTAACATAATATTTAAGAATCAAATTTGGGATTTAAATTTGAAAGGTACAACATTACTCATTGTCAAATAACATTGTCCTATATATATATAACAAGGTCAAAAACCCTTCTATACTATGCTACGTGACATTTTGAATTTTTATACTAAATAAATATGAAATCTATCTTCTTTAGGTGATATTTTCCCAATTAGCTAAACCTAGCATCCTCTCTTTTATCTCCTTTTCTTTCCAAAAGTCTTCGATTACTTCACTATTTATATTTATACATATATATATATGTCTACATACATACATGTCTCTATATATTATCTTTGCAAAACTTGCAGCATCACTTTTATTTGAGTCTTAAAAAAAATTAATCTCAAATATAGAATATCTTAGGTGTGTCAATCTTAATGGCTTATCAATCAAGGCAGAATTAAGATTTCTAATCAAGGGGATGTGGATACCGCCCTTGATTGGTCCACGACCTTCTCTAAGCTATTTTTCTCGATTTTTCAAATCAATTTTGAGTCGCCACTTAATTTTAAGAAAAGAAATTAAGAAACCATTTTAAAATATACATTTATGTGAAACTAGAGATTTCTAAGAACGGAGATTATGGAATGAGAGGGGAAGGAGCCCAGTAGGCCTAAAGCACCCCCTCTCATCCTATCATTGATAGGCCTCTAGTCACCATCCTTTATTTGATTTAAAAGTTTATGTGTGTCCAAATCAATACATAGATATAGATATTCATAGCACACGATATGATATGCAAGAAGAACAAGGAAACTCACCGGGATCCAGTTGTGAGAGAAACATGTAATGCAAGCAACAATAGAATGCCTAAGAAAGGGTCTCTAAATCATATAAACATATAAGGCATTACCCTAATCTAAGGTGTCGCACATGAAGTTGTGAAATTTGATAAAACAACTTAAAACTAAGAAGTGGATATGAAGATTCATACCTTGATAGCGCTACAAAACAAATGTTAGTCCACAAGAATGAACATGATAAAGTAGGATTTCACCTACATTTAATGAGAGGGGAAAATAACAAAGTTTTGGACTTTTTCCTATTAAGGAAATCACGACATATCTATGGATATACGAGTCTCAAAGGGAAGGCCAAAAGAGACCTTAACCTAGAGCCAACCTAATGTCAACATAGAAGTGACATGACCTGAACATGATCGGAAATAATTCTCAACTAAGTTAACAATCATAATTCATCAACACAATCTATGTTCTAACATTCCTAGAACACGAGATCTATCTCTAAACATAATAACCAAAGATGTATGATAGTAAACATGACATGAACTATTGGATTTGGATCATCTAACCTCTGGATTTAGATTCAATTATTCATAATCAAGACACATTTCAAGCCTTAAGGCCTTAAGGAGTCATTTGGATTCAAATTAGTAATGTTCATCAAATCTGCCTTAGGTATAACAAATTTATAGAACACAAAACAAACTTCAAAAATTGAAAAATAGTAGTTCCTATGGTTTGATCTGGATGCTTTACACATATAACATGCCTTTGTGGGTCTAGTTTCTAAATCAAGAACAAAATCAAAGATCACATGGCTCAAACACTAGGAATAACCATGAAATAAGGGTCATTTAGATTCTGCCAACTCTCTATCAAGCAATCTTGTATGATTTCTTATAACTTGTATATTAATCTTAAACCACTCAAATATCTCAGAGATTTTTACTAACTCATCAAAGTTCATGGGAAAGTTTTTTTGAAACCCAAATAGTTCAATTATGAATCTGACCCACTCAATTTAAAAGGGGCTTACTGTTCTGGAATTCTTGATAGAAAATGATTCATTCACAAGATCCATGATCAAACCATTTAACTACATAATTGAGACAAAACAAAAAAATTGCAGTGGTAATTCTCTGTGTTAAGAACAAATTTCAATTAGTCTCATTAAAATCCAATGGATCATGATTTAATTAAAAATCCTTGATCACAGATTGTCATCGAAGTCACTGCACCATTGATGAATTGATGTTTATAACTCAAAACCAAGATAGATCTAGATTTCTATGGAGAATTTAGATATAATATGATTATAATCAACATAATAACATCTTGCATATAATAGAAATTCACGAATTTAGCCTTGAAGGCCTCATGAGAGAATCTAGAAATGGATTCTAAGGTCATACTCAATCCTATGAAATGAACTTAAACACTTGAATTCTTTAGAATCTACTATTCAACTCATGCAATCAATAAGATCTAAATCTAATTCCTCTCCCAAATTCAAGATCCTTGAGGATTTAGAACTAACTTCCGTAATACTCAATGGAACATAAAGAGTTTCTTAAGCTTCAAAATAGATGGACCAAAGTCATGAACATAGACTTAGATTCTCCAATCATTCATGGATATAACCTAGATCAACTCTAATCCTCACATAATCATGAAATTATAGAGAATTAGAGGATCTAATCCCAATAAATTCAAATGGAATATAGGAGATTCCATGAATCCCAAGAGAAGAGCATGAGAGAGAAAAGATGAAATAAATACAAATTTAGATTATCCATGACTAGATCTTGATTGAAAACATCTTTTATATGAATTATATCATCATCTAGATCCAAATCAACAACAATTCAATACGAATTCAATCACCATTTGATCAAGTGGTGTGTGGAGAAAGGAAGAGGAATAGACTTTGTAAAATGTGTAAAAATCGTAGAAATTTACAAATTATGATTGAATTATGAAATGTAATACAATAGATGAGAGAATCATCTCTGGAAATACTTAGATTCTCTAATAATTTGATTGAATTGGATCAATCTTCAAAGTTCTCTTCACTCCTCTTCTTCAAAATCATCTTCTTTTCTTGTTTTTGATTTTCAAAACCTTCTTATGGGTAAATCTTGATCTTCCAAAGACTAGGTTTCTTTAACCAACTGAGTTTTTTTTTTCCTTTTCTCTCCCCCCCCCCCCCCTCTCTCTCTCTCTCTCTCTCTCTCTCTCTCTCTCTCTCTCTTGTAATTCAATTGCAATCTTCTCAAAATTCCTCTCTCAAATTTTATAACCTCCTCTCCCTTCGAAGAAAGTCTGTATTTATAGAAATCTTGGAGTAAAGGGTATTTTTATCCTTTTAAGATGATCTCATCATGTAAAGTGTGTCTTAAGGGTATCAAATACGTACTCAATAAATGGGGTCATTTGGGTTATTCTATAGATCTAAAGAAGGTTCTAGAAACAATTTTATTTTTCAAAGTTGTGCCCAGTACGGCATTCAAAGAGGTGGCTCTGGCACTCAACAAGTGCCGCACTGACACTCACTTAGCGCCGACTCGTAGCCCCGAGTACTAGTTTTTTCTTTTTTAAATATTTCTTTTTATTTTTCTCTCTTTTTCTATTTTATTGTTTGAAAAATTTTTAACTAACCCATTCTAGCTCCAAAAATCACAAATAAAAAATCATCGGAAAGATTTCAAAGCCTAGAACAAGTTATATTCATTTTGAATACCTAATTTTCTTGGTTTTTCCATTGATTTTTGTGCTTTTCTTTTAAAATAATAATAATAAAAATAAGTAAAATAAGGGTTTGAATTCTCGAACCTCCCTTCCTGGATCTAAGACTATCCCAAGCACTCTTATTTCTTTATTGTGTGTACTTTTACTCAAAGGTCATAAAAATGCATCTTTGAAGATCTTTTCATTAATTTTGGTTCAAAAGTTGGTTAAATGATTTTCAGAAGTTCATGGTGAGTTCTTTGAAGATCATCCAAACGTACCAGACAGCATCATCATTGTATCTGAGGGTGATTCCCTCTAAGCTTCATAATTCGGTTAAAATTGGGGTGTTATAGTTTGGCCCTCTTCAACAGAGCTTTCGTGATGCAATGCATATCGCAAGCGAAATGTTAAAGCCTGTGAGAAGACAATCCTTAGACCAAGTTGGAGAACCTAAGTAAAAACAAAGTGCATTGCAAAAATGACTGTGGAAACGGTTGGTGGTGGTCGTGCTCCTGGGTGAGCTGCCTACATATCCTTTGAAAGAATCAGACCAGGGCGTAGTGCGGGCAAGGGACCACACACAAGCACAAATTATCATACAGATGAATGCTCCTATCTTATCGTGATGCACGTGCTCATGCAGTGATGGTCGCCAATGTTATTTCATGTTCCATACTTTCATGCAATGTGATGGTATAGAATCATGCTATTTCTAACAATGTGAATGCATTCCATGCTTTTGTATTGATACGAGTTGTTCTAATCCGATGTTGTCCCATTTTGGGGAGTTAATGTTCTTAACAAGACGATCGACACATATGCATTTTACACCATACTTTGCTTATTGATTTGGTGGAATTTGGAACCACTCTAACTCGCAAATGGAGTTTTCTTTTTGAAACAAATCAGAGTCACTCTAGACTCAATGATTCATTTTTTTTTTGTCTAAAATCAAAGTCGTTCCAGACTCAATGATTCAGAGAAATTTAGAGTTGCTTTAAACTCAATGATTTGGAACAAATTAGGGTCGCTCCAGACTCAATGATTCATTTCTTTCTAAAATCAGGGTTGCTCCAGACTCAAGGATTCAGGGAAAATAAAAAAAGCTCCAGGCTCAATGATTCATTTTTTCTAAAATCAGGGTCGCTCCAGACTCAATGATTCAGGGAAAATTAGGGTCACTCTTGACTCAATGATTCAGAAAAAAAATCAGGGTCACTCCAGACTCAATGATTCATTTCTTTCTAAAATTAGGGTCGCTCCAAACTCAATGATATAGGAAAAATCAGGGTCTCCCTAGAATCAATGATTCAAAAAAAAAAAAAAATCAGGGTCACTACATACTCAATGATTCATTCCTTTCTAAAATCAGGGTCGTTCCAGACTCAATGATTCGGGAAAAAAAAAACAGGGTCGCTCTAGACTCAATGATTCATTTTTTTTTTCTAAAATCAGGGTGCATTAAAGGGGCAAACACATCATTTTCAATGAAATTTGGGGTCAAAGTGCATTAAAGGGACAAACTTTGGGGGTTTATTGGCAAAAGTTCAAAAATGTTTGAATTTTGCAGGGAGAAAACCAACCTTACAACTGACCAATTTGTGACACACGTGGGACGAGGCGGTAGTCAGCGAGTACCATGCGTGCAGTAGTCAGCGATCGCCGCTCGCGGATCCCCGTGTACTGTTTGAGGCACAGTGGGCTTTAAATTTTGCGATTTCTTTAATTTTTCTTTCATTTTCATTTCTTCTTAATTTGGATTTTTCTTTCAGGAGTTCTTTCTTTTAATTTCCGGCAAGCTAAGAGGCTAACAAGTTTGTTCCTCTTGATTATATTTTTATTTTTCTCTCTCATTAGGGTCATTCCTTTGATTTTTCTTTTCTCCCCTTATTCTAAAAAGATTTCAATTTTCTTGGTTTTTTATTTTTCTCTCTTTCCTTGATATTTTCACTGTCATGGCTAGTGGCTCGAGTGCCCCGGGAAGGAAGAGGAGGAAGTACAAACCCGTTCCTCATGATGATCCTACTTTTCTACTCTGGGACCCCGAGCTGCACATATTGGCTCGAGCATTCCGTCGAGAGGTATTCCTTCTTCCACTAACTTCAATTCTGCAATTTTTTCTTTGCTTACAATCTTTTAGAATGCAGATGCTTAATGAAATCACTTAGATTCAAATGCTTTCTTTCATTATTATTATTATTATTCTTTCTTTCTTTCCTTTTCTTTTCTCTTTCTTTTTTTTTTTTTTTTTTATATCAACTTGATGTCAAAATTTATGCGACTTCTTGCAGCTTTAGCCCGAGTCACTGAAAGGCCATGGTAACCTTGCCCACAGCTTGGCATGGTACAAGTCCCTGAATGATATAGTGTGGGGCTTTAGCTACGCGGTCGGCTTCGGGGAGTTCGTTCTCCTTCTCACCAAGAGCTCCAATGACCTCCAGCAGATTCATGCTCGTACTGAGTGATGGTGGGATACCTCTAACACATTCCACTTCGGGTGGGATATGACGATGACCCCCATTAACTTCAGCATGATCAAGGGTATCCCATTTGGGGGGTCATTGTCTGTGGATTTTGGACATGGTGTTTGAGTGGAATTGGGTGCCCGAACTACTTGGGTGCTCCCAGACGATCCTCTAGTCATAGCTAGTTGGTTCCTTGATACCTTCAGGGACCAGGAAGGCTAGGGCCTGTATTATGTACTTGCTGGAATGCTCTCTGCTGAGCACCAAGGGTGACCTGATCCAGGTCACATGCTGGGGATTCTAGAGGAGATGGACCAGATCTACAAGCATGATTAGGCCAGTAAAGGACTAGCCATCCTTTACAGGCATATGGGAGAGATATCCCGAGATCACTCTATAGGGATTGTGCCCTCAAGCCCATCCTTTATATATGAGACATTGGCATTTTATATATGGATATCATATTTACATTTCATTATGTATGTTATCATGAGATGATTGCTTGTAATCCTTAAGCATCACAGTAGGTAATTCGTGTATGGATGACATGCATACAAGAGAGATACGAATTACTATTCTTTGATACTTAGAACTTGTCACAGTGGATGATGAGACTGGATATCTCATCAGGTATACATTGTAGCATTATTAACTATAATTGGATGGAGTGATGAATCTCAATCACTAAAGTATGACTCTTAGTTAATATGCTAGTGCTTATAGTGCATTGACGGATCATGAGATTCCTATTGACATACAAAACTATCAACAGTTGATAGGAACTCATAACTTGTATAAGGTACGTGTTCTCAATCTTGAGATGATTATGGACACAGACTATGAATGTGACTACTTTGACCTACCAATTAGTGAGGTCTTTCAAGATCAACACCTGGGTATCTTGGGTATTCATAGGGTTGTGAGCACATATTGTGAAGATATAATCTACCCTATAATAAAGAGTAAGCATTCCCTTGAGAATGTCACCACGTTGATTAATGAAAGCTACAGTCTTGTTGATAAGTAGTTGTCAACATATTTGGTAATCATGAGAGGTGAATGGGACTCAAGGAATAGAAGATGTAATCATCATTCAGGTTGATAGTAATAGTTATCCGACTACCTGAACATTATTATGAAATGTATGGGGACATTAGTTCACCATACAAGTCTAGTTATCGCTTCAGATTTGTTCTTTTATGTTGGAGTGCAGCTATCATTTTATAGTAGAGTAAATGTTAACTGATCAGTTATTTAATTTTTTGATCAAAGAGTTTGATCATGAGAATTAACAACTGATCTGAGCCAATAATAAAGAACCTAGGAGGTCCCATTCTTAGCTCTATAAGAATGCTTGGAGAGGCATATGAGGATGATGAATCAATTGATTGAAAGAGTTTTAATTGATTGAAGGTTTGATCGATCGAACTTGTTTCGATCGATTGAACACTGTTCAGTTCGATCGATCGATCGAAAGCTTAAAGTCGGTTTGGAAATCTATAAATAGGGCAACTGCGTATGGTATTGTTTAATCGTCATTTTTACTATCCCAAAGCTGTAGGAACAATTTTAGGGTTTTCCCAACCTTCTATATCCTTTCCATTAGGGTTCTCACCTACCCTAGTCTCTATGGGAGCATCTATATGAGTCATAAGAGTGAAGACCATCTAGTGGAGGCTGCGGGAAGTCAAAGAAATCAGAATTGGGTCAAGACCACAAGGTATAATTCTTGTCCCTTTTGTGTACTCATCTATAGAGTTGATGAATAGTAGATCTAGTCTACCAATAAATGTTTTAAACAAATTTTTCCACTGCGTTTAAGTTTTAAAGTTTGATAAACCTAAATCCATCATACTCCTCCTCCTCTGGCGGCTTCTGGAGAGCATAGGAGGTATGTGCTTATTTTTATTTTCCTTTTTATCTTTTCATCTTCCCTTCTTCTTCATTTCCTCGATTCTGAATCCCACTTTCTTCTTTTCTTTTTCAGATCTGGTCTTCGGAGTACCTTTTATGATGCCACCCTAAACATGGGTAGATGACACTCTTGTCATGCCTCAGGGTCTGAAATGGCAGAAGGGGCGAGTTAAGAGGAAAATTAGGACCCACGACTTTATTTCGTTTAGGAATTTCTTGATGAATTTGAGGGAGCTCCATATCAGGTGGTAGCCCTGGACTAAGGTGATTCATACTCTCTCTGAGGAGAGGCAGAGGTCTTCTGGCTATGCTCCTTTGAGGCTATTGCTGGATGGTCCCGATGCCCAAGAGTGGTATTTGGGAAAGAGAGTGACCCGGCAAACCCTGGTATTTCCTGAGATTTTGTAGTAGCTCTGTCTCTGGATACCATGAGGACCACTGACTCCCTTTATGGTAATGTACTAATGGGCACCTTAAATGGCTTTGGGATTTAGGACCTTGTGGAGGTCCCCACCGGATATGCTGCCTTTTGGACCACGAAGCTGATGAAGACCTTCTCCCTAATGGAGGTAATTCGAGTAAGTATCACACATGATCTTCTCATTTTCCTTCAAATTCATCTATCTACCTCTTGATTCATCTCTTTTATCTCGTAGCCTGTTCATGCTGCAGCTGAACCTCCTCCTCTTCCTTAGTGAGACTGGAGCTTTTCGATAGTGCACCTAGTTGAGCAAACCATGGCTACCGTCATGCCATATGCCTAGGGTGTTCCTACCATTTCTCTCCACTATGATGATGTCCTTCAGGACTATGCTGAGGAGGGCTTACTTCAAGCTCATAGCATATGGCACTAGGTCCACACACACGAGTGGAGGGTATCTCTCTGAAACTTTGCTCTTTCTGACTTTTTCTCAAATGCTTTCATTGCTTGCACTTATCTGAAAGGAGGGTATCTGTTGTGGCCACACGGAATTCCACCTCTTGCTTATTTAAAATCATTTTGAAAGGAAAAGAAAAGGAAAAGGTCTGTTGAAAACAGATACAGAGTCGCCACTTGGTCTTTTAAGGAACCAAGAAACCTAATTTTGATTCACCCAAATGGATAAAGGGCACTGGCCCTTCATAACCAAAGAGCTTGGTTTGGGGTTTCGGTACGAGAGAGGAAGGAGCCTTTGTCGCGACTAAAACACCCTCAACTCGCCCCGTCTTTCGACAGGCCTCAATTAGCATCCAAATAATCATCTTATACTATGTTTGGTTCGACAGTTAATATTTATGATCGGGATATTACATCACATAAGAAAATTTGAAATGGAAGATCTAAAGATAAGATATCATTCATAAGATCTAAGCCAAGTATCACACAATTCAAAGTGAAAGATCACATAAAACAAACCTAGAAAAAATCGTCTAATCACATATCAAGTAATAAAGTTTTCCTAATCTAAGGGGACATGAATTGTTCTTGAAACAAATAAATCAAAGAAAACAAGGATGCTTAGCAAGCTATAATGATGCATGTTAATCTTTGAGAAAAGAAGATCTCTCAATCCCCGGGACGGATGAGAAAGGACGATTAGATCGAGGGAAAGCATGAACATGTGATCGTGATCATTCCGTATAATCTTCTTAGATTAGGAGTTACAAAAATCCCAAATCTTGCATGAATGCATTGTGTGATCCTAGAATGTGCAAAGGTTGTAGTGCGTTTGTGTACATGGACTTTCTAAAGTGGCTTAGAAGTCTAGAATGTGTATGAATGAATGAAGGAAATCATCATGGGATATGTACAAATGTAGTATGAACTACTTCCTAAGACATGAGCTAATTTGGAGTGAATGTAAGCACTAAATCAAAGGATGGAAGTAAAAGTGTGTTTGCTATGAATAGTGGACAGAACAGTAACATGATATTTTGGAAATTGAAAAGAGGGGTTAGGAATGTTTGCAATGTGTGATTTTTTATTGAACTATTCCTTATTGTGTGTAGAATACAACCCAAAAAGCCAATCTTTAATAACTATCACAGATTGAGAGAAATCATATAAACAATAGAGGTTATTCAGAAACAGAGTCCGCACTGTCGACTGAAATATTAGAAATTCTTAGAAAATGAATAAAAGAGATATAGATGCCCATATTATACAGACGGTTCCCTAAGACATTGAAGTTCAAGGGAAAAATAAGTTGGGACCACTCATTTTGGAAAAGTTTTCTGCAAAACAAGTTGAAAATGAACCTAGTTGCTGTGACAGCAGAGGTAGAATGTTTGGACAAAAATGGACCCCTTTCAAGTATTTCCAAGTCAAACCAAAAATCATGAGTGTTCTCTAATCAGTTAGAAAGACTTTCCAAGTGGTTTTGCATCCATACATTGAGTATTGAGTTCTAGAGAAATTTTTGAGCTCAAATCATTCACTGTTTTGACTCACTGTTTTAAAGATTTTGGAAAAAACTTAAGTTTTCTTTCTTGAGATCAAAATGAGAGGGTTTGAGAGGGGTTTTGAAATAGAGGTTTTGAAAGTATATTTTCAACATCAAATAGAGATTATGACCTCTTGAAATATCAACATCAAACTCATCATCAAGAACCCCCAATATTATTGGAGAGATTCATTTTTATTTTGAACATAACTTCAAGGATACCTTGGAGGTATTGAAGTTGTAATCATCATCTATTAAACATGTTTTTGAGGTCAAGAGCTACTATCCATAAGGATTCACTCACCTCAAACTTTATGTCATCATTTAGATGATGAAGAGCAAGTAAGGAAATAAAGAAAAAAAATTTTAAAAAAGAAATGAGATTAAGAAGAGATGAACATAACATGAACAAGCAAGTAAATAACAATCAATAGATGATAATCAATGTGATTTTGGACTTGTAGCTTGGTGTTTCACTCATAAATATTGACATTTGGACATGGAAGTAGCTCCCTAACTCATGAATGCTTAGAGAAATGGTGGTTGGGTGTATTGATGATGAAGTATATAGAAGGATGACGGAAGAACTTGAGTTTAGAACTCACTTTCTATAGAAAATAAGTGGGAGAAGCTCCCTTTTCTCTCTTCTAAACCTATCTCTATCTCTACAACTTTCTAAAACTTTATCAAGTTTTGCACTTGGCCCCCCCAAAATGAAGAGCAATGGGGGGTTTATATAGGCTAATTTGGGGTAGTTTTGGGGTTTTAGAAGTACTCCCATTGGTCCCAAACATCTGTGAATATAAAACTACATCGTTTTGGTTTTAATTAATCAAATTAGACCCCCAAATAAATTACAAAAATGGACTCTGCGGCGGTTGAGTGCCGCCGCGGCACTGGCCATGTGCCGCCGCAGCAGTGGCCCAGTGCCGCCGCGGCACTGCTCCTCAGATGCCCAGAAAATTGTATATTCGCGAAAAGGCCCTATTTCGTCCAAAATTCACAAAAAATGCATACAAACTCCAAACTAAGCTTGTGATATACCGTTGGAAAGGTATCGGAGTCTACTTTCTATATAAATTATTTTGGATTCAGGTCACTTTGAAAAGTTTTACGGTATTCACGATTAAAGTCAATTTGCTCACCTTTTTTACCTTCAGAAATTCATAATAAATTCGTTTTAAATCTAGAAATTATGTGCGATATGATCGGGAGAGAACAAATCCTAATTACATGCCAGAAATTTTGTATATTTTTACTTCGTTTTCCATTTTCTATCAGGATTTGGAGAAAAGTAAGGATTCCAAGTTAAATGGGGTAAAAAGGCAGAAGAAAAGAAGCTGAAAAAACCACATCGCGCACGCGGCCCGCTCGCACGAAATACCAGAAATCGCTCATGCGACCCACTCGCGCGACTTCCCAATATCGCGCTTACGTGGCCCGCTCGCGCGACCTGTGTAAAAATCAAATACATGTATTTCAGTGTACTGAAGACTCCTACGTAAACGAAACTGCCAAATTACGTCTGGAAAGCTAAATACAACAGTTTTAGTACAAATTGGATTAGGAAAGCTTCCAAAAACTTGCTACTAATCTATATATACCCTATTTTACTTCAATTTAGGGGTTGGCAATTGTTATACACACAATATACAACTAAAACTTCAGCCATTGAAGGGAGGGAAGCAAGGAGAAGAAGAAGAAGACCAAGGATTTCCATGGTCTCCTCCATCAACTACTTGCCATCCGTCGCTTCTATGGACAACTAGACTCTAGATCTAGGTTTCAATGAAACCCTAGCCAAGTAATAGGGTGTATTTTATGTTTTTATTTTAGTTTTATTATGTATGGATGACAGTTACATGTTCCGAGGATTTTTATAAATAAATCGTGCTTTTATTGATCAAATCGTTACTTTCAAAGTTTACTCTTGTCTTAGATCTATTTTGATGGTAGTGTGCTCAATGATCTATGCTTGTTGTGCTTGTTTAGATTATTTACATGTAATGGTTCTTAAATTGAATTGTGGTATCAAGTATCCAAATAGTCCATGCCTAGATTAGACGGATTATACCATAATCCTAGTTTAGTGTGGGATAATTCATGCTAACCGAAGATGGATTATGTTGGTACTTGAACCATAGTTATTTTCTTGACGGAGGAATTGGGATTGTAGCTACAACTCCCCATTATCATCCAACGTAATAAGCTAAAGTAATTCGTAAATACCCTTATTATGAAGCTAGTGGTGGATTTGCAATCCTAGGTTCCTTAAACTTATTATAAAAACTATATTTAATTACTTTCATAATTTAGATTTACTTTTATTGTTATTAGTTTAATTCAAATTAAATCCAAAATCTGTTTTTCTTAATGAACTAAATTTAGGTTTTAAAAATTAAAATGCGTAGTATTCAATCTCTGTGGGTTCGACCTTTACTTCCACACTGCAAATCTTTTGAAAGTAAAGCATAAGTTAAGCATACTTTTATACCTTGATTTTGACAAGATCACGACATACCGTTGGAAAGCTATTGACCTCTAGTATCCATGAAAAATGTTTGAAAATTGTTACATTGCTCCGATTTCAAAGTGAACTTTTGGTCAAACTGGTCAAATTTGGGATTCCCGGAAAGTTCTGAAAACCTCTGGGAGCTCCTAGGAGCTGACGTTTTCGTCCGATTTTACTTAAAAACTCATTTTCTTACTTTTCTTATGATATAGCATGTTTTCAGAGTTTTTGATCCAAATCTGGGAGTTTTCGAGCTTTTAGGGGCATTTTGGTTATTCTGAGCATTTTGAGAAATAGAACTAACTTCCAGGAGTCCTTTTGAGTCTTTTTCGATCATTGTGAACCACCAAGCTATAGGTCTCCTAAATCTGATAGCCGACAAAATGGGGTGTCTACAGTTTGCCCCTCTTTGGGATGAACTTGCGAGGCAATGCATGTCGCAAGCAAGTGCCAAAGCTTTGAAGAGACAGGTCTTTTGGAGGCTATAGATTTAGGATAAAAAGCGTTGCAAAAGATACAATGATGCTGGGGCTAGTATTGGTTATGCACTTCGTGAACTGCCTACGTATCCCAAGGGGGCCAGGATATTGTTCGGGGCACAAAGGAGCAAATCACAAATGCATAACAAGACAGGCAGATGCAATGCTATGAGGACGATATTCAATGGATGGATGTGATATGAATTGTATCCTAAGTCCTAGCATGTTTAGTGTTCTGATCCTAGCACAAGCTGGTATTGTGGGGTATGTGCCACCCCGAGTAGACTTATGTTGTACTAGTATTGAATCTAATGCAGTGGTTAATCTTGATAAGGATACCAAGGTGTTGAAGACTCTAGGTCTCGGGCAAACTTCTTAAATTACAGGAAGTGTGCTTTGCAAACAAATGTAATCGAACGTGTGGTCCCAAAGGACAACAATTAAAGATAATCGATGGACACAGAAGTCTTAGATACCAAGCGATGGATGACAAAGTTCAAGATAGCCAATCGGAGAAGGGTTTTGCGATAACCGACAAGCGAGAAAGCTCATAATAGCTGATGGGTAGGTGAGGGGGCTCATAATTTTTGACAAGGGAGTGAGGAAGCTCATGACAAGGGAGAAGCTCACGATTTTTGTTTACTGAGGAAGCTCATGATCTTTATTTGAAGAAGCTCACAATAACCGATGGATAGTTGAGGGGGGCTCATAATTTTTGACAAGGGAGTGAGGAAGCTCATGATAAGGGAGAAGCTCACGATTTTTGTTACTGAGGAAGCTCATGATCTTTATTTGAGGAAGCTCACGATAACCGATGGGTAGATGAGGGGGCTCACAATTTTGGACAAAGGGGTGAGAAAGCTCATGATAAGTGAGAAAGCTCACGATTTTGGACAAAAGAGTGAGGAAGCTCACGATAAGTGAGAAAGCTCACAATTTTGGACGAAGGGGTGAGAAAGCTCACAATAACTAAGAAAGCTCACGATTTTGGACAAAGGAGTGAGGAAGCTCACGATAAGTGAGAAATCTCACGATAAGTGAGAAAGCTCATGATTTTGAATGAAGGAGTGAGGAAGCTTATGATAAGTGAGAAAGCTCACGATAAGTGAGAAAGCTCACGATTTTGGACAAAGGGGTGAGAAAGCTCATGATTTCAGACAAAGGAGTGAGGAAGTTCACGATAAGTGAGAAAGCTCATGATTTTGAATGAAGGAGTAAGGAAGCTCATGATAAGTGAGAAAGCTCACAATTTTGGACAAAGGGGTGAGGAAGCTCATGATAACTGATGGATTGGTGAGGGGGGCTCATAATTTTTGACAAGGGAGTGAGGAAGCTCACGATAAGGGAGAAGCTCATGATTTTTGTTACTGAGGAAGCTCACGATAACCGATGGGTAGGTGAGGGGGCTCACAATTTTGGACAAAGGGGTGAGAAAGCTCACGATAAGTGAGAAAGCTTATGATTTTGAATGAAGGAGTGAGGAAGCTTATGATAAGTGAGAAAGCTCACGATAAGTGAGAAAGGTCACGATTTTGGACAAAGGGGTGAGAAAGCTCACGATTTTGGGCAAAGGAGTGAGGAAGCTCACGATAAGTGAGAAAGCTCACGATTTTGAATGAAGGAGTAAGGAAGCTCATGATAAGTGAGAAAGCTCACAATTTTGGACAAAGGGGTGAGGAAGTTCACGATAAATGAGAAAGCTCAGGATTTCAGACAAACGAGTGAGGAGGCTCACGATAAGTGAGAAAGCTCATGATAAGTGAGAAAGCTCACAATTTTGAATGAAGGAGTGAGGAAGCTCATGATAAGTGAGAAAGCTCACGATAAGTGAGAAAGCTCACAATTTTGGATGAAGGAGTGGGGAAGCTCACGATAAGTGAAGAAGCTCACGATAAGTGAGAAGCTCACAATTTTAGAAAAAGGGGTGAAAAAGCTCACGATAAGTGAGAAAGCTCACGATTTTGGACAAAGGAGTGAGGAAGCTCACGATAAGTGAAAAAGCTCATGATAAGTGAGAAAGCTCACAATTTTGAATGAAAGAGTGAGGAAGCTCATGATAAGTGAGAAAGCTCACAATTTTGAATGAAAGAGTGAGGAAGCTCATGATAAGTGAGAAAGCTCACGATTTTGGACGAAGAAGTGAGGAAGCTCACGATAAGTGAAGAAGCTCACGATAACCAATGGACACGGAGCCTTGGATTGTGAATATACAAAGCTTACCCTAGGAGTCGGCGTCTTTTGACTGCGGGCAGTGTTTTTTAATCGTTGGCCTATTTTTATGATGACCAATCCAGAAATTTGGTTCAGGTTCTATTGGGGATGGTATGGGATTCTCTGAGAATCTCTCCTAACTATTTTAATTCTTGACTAAGAACCAGGATTCAACTCCGATCTCTCATGGTTGATCAAATCTTGCAATGGTCGGTCCGAAAAGCTTATTCAGGCCTCTAAGATGATTGACGGATGTGAAAGCACTAATGATGGACATGGAATCCCTAAGATGATTAACGGACTTGGCAGTCCCAGATATCAAAGATTAAACAGGGTAGTTCGAGATAACTGGTGGACGCGAAGTCCTACCTTAATCCAAAGGGTCTACAATAAAAGATTTGCCTCAATTTAGAGGGCTGACAACGAAGGATTGGCCTTAATCTAGAGGGCTGATGGCAACAGATTTGCCTTAATCTAGAAGGCTGATAATGAAGGATTTGCCTCAAATTAGAGGGCTGACACCGAAGCATTTGCCTTAATCTAGAAGGCTGATGACAACAGATTTGCCTCAACCTAGAGGGGACGATGAACACGACATATTTTGAGTAAGAGTTATGGTGAACTAATGATGATTAATGAACTGACGATGCACGAATCGAGATGACGAGTAGACAGTGAACTAATGTGACTTTGATGGATTGAACTGACTATGTATGAATCAAGATGACGAGTTAATAGTGAACTACTGTGACTGTCATGGATTGGATCAATGGTTGGACTAATCGTGATCAGAAGGACTGACGATGTACGAATCAAGATGACGAGTCAATAGTGAATTACTGTGACTTTCATGGATGGGATCAACGGTTGGACTAACCGTGATCAGAAGGACTGACGATGTACTAATCGGGATGACAAGTCGATAGTGAACTACTATGACTGTCATGGATTGAACTAATGATGTACGAATCGAGATGACGAGTCGACAATGAACTACTGTGACTATCAGGGATTGAACTGATGATGTACGAATCGAGATGACGAGTCGACAGTGAACTACTGTGACTATCATGGATTGGACCAACTGTTGGACTAACTGTGATCAAATGAACTGACAAATTGATATGCCTACTGGGGATTAAATTGAATCTGCTGGGGATGAACAACTCTTTTTTTTTAGGAAAGGATGTAGTCTTGACTGAGATACACCATATTTGTCCAGGACACTCTTCTAGAGATGAACTAGCTCTGTTGGGAATGAGAAGATTCGGCTGGGGAAAGAATGGTTGCAATGAGAATAGCGTAATTCAGCTGGGGATGAAGAACATTCGTGAAACAATTTTGGCTTGGTTGCTGAGGAGCTGGTAGAAGATAGCCAGTGTATCTTATGAACTAATTTATGAAGACAAGTGACTGTGATTGGGGGTATCACCAATGCTCGAGGGTCTTGAGACTCATATCATGTTGTAGACTTGACAAGTGCAGTAATGGTGTTTGGAATTTCTACTTGTATCCACAGGTTTTATAATTGGTAATCACTTTAAACCCACATATTTGAGACCATTAAGACAAATGGACTTGATAGCAACAACGATGACAAGGAAAATTGAATTGGTTTGTATGAACCTTGAACTCTGATACAGTTCCGATTAGATTATTACTGACTGAACCAAAGAATGATTGACTCGACAAAACTAATGACACGAAATGCCCAAATTAGCATAATTAAATGTGTCTCTATCATAAATGGTGTACTGCTCATCTTTTATGTTCACTCCTCATCATAATATTGATCGGGAGAGAACAAATCCTAATTATATGCCTTCATTCACAGTTGTAAGTACTATCCTATTTTTGTATATTTTTACTTCGTTTTCTATTTTCTGTCAGGATTTGGAGAAAAGTAAGGATTCCAAGCTAAATGGGGTGAAAAAGCAGAAGAAAAGAAGCTGAAAAAACCACATCGCCCGCGCGGCCCGCTCGCGCGAAATACCAGAAATCGCTCATGCGACCCACTCGCGCGACTTCCCAATATCGCGCTTGCGTGGCCCGCTCGCGCGACCTGTGTAAAAATCAAATACGTGTATTTCAGTGTACTGAAGGCTCCTACGTAAACGAAACTGCCAAATTACGTCTGGAAAGCTAAATACAGCAGTTTTAGTACAAACTGGGTTAGGAAAGCTTCCAAAACTTGCTACTAATCTATATATACCCTATTTTACTTCAATTTAGGGGTTGGCAATTGTTATACACACAATATACAACTAAAACTTCAGCCATTGAAGGGAGGGAAGCAAGGAGAAGAAGAAGAAGACCAATGATTTCCATGGTCTCCTCCATCAACTACTTGCCATCCGCCGCTTCTATGGACAACTAGACTCTAGATCTAGGGTTTCAATGAAACCCTAGCCAAGTAATAGGGTGTATTTAATGTTTTTATTTTAGTTTTATTATGTATGGATGACAGTTACATGTTTCGAGGATTTTTATAAATAAATCATGCTTTTCTTGATTAAATCGTTACTTTCAAAGTTTACTCTTGTCTTAGATCTATTTTGATGGTAGTGTGCTCAATGATCTATGCTTGCTGTGCTTGCTTAGATTATTTACATCTAATGGTGCTTAAATTGAATTGTGCTATCAAGTATCCAAATAGTCCATGCCTAGATTAGACGGATTATACCACAACCCTAGTTTAGTGTGGTATAATTCGTGCTAACCGAAGATGGATTATGTTGGTGCTTGAACCATAGTTATTTTCTTGACGGAGGAATTGGGCTTGTTGCTACAACTCCTCATTATCATCCAACGTATTAAGCTAAAGTAATTCGTAAATACCCTTATTATGAAGCTAGTGGTGGATTTGCAATCCTAGGTTCCTTAAACTTATTATAAAAACAATATTTAATTGCCTTCATAATTTAGATTTACTTTTATTGTTATTAGTTTAATTCAAATTAAATCCAAAATCTGTTTTTCTTAATGAACTAAATTTAGGTTTTAAAAATTAAAATGCGTAGTATTCAATCTCTGTGGGTTCGACCTTTACTTCCACACTGCAAATCTTTGGAAAGTAAAGCATAAGTTAAGAATACTTTTATATCTTTATTTTGACAAGATCAAATATGATAGTACTTTGTTGATAAATTTGGTTTTTGAAAACCCTTCCCTATTGATCTAATCAATTCTCTACTTCTCCTAGGAAGTGCTTTGAATTAGTGCCTTAGCTTTTAGAATAAAAGATGCTCTATTTCAAAAATTTCTAAACAACTTGGTGACTTGAAACTTGCCCTTGGTGTGAAGGGATCGTGTTAGGAAAACGGAGTTTGCCCCCCGTTTGAGGTTTACGAAGTGGAATTTATAGGCAAACGAGTTGGATGACCGAAGTTTGCCCCTAGTTTGGAATGATGGTTTATTGGAGGTTTTGGGAAAACGAGGTAGGTGACCGAAGTTTGCCCCTTATATGAAGTGTAGATAGTAAAATTCAGGCAAACGTGGCGCGGTAACCAAAGTTTTCCCCTAGTGTGGAAGGTAATTTTTTGGCTTGAGGCAAGGACCGGGACTTTAATCTCTCAAATGCTCATAAATTTTGCCTAGGCACTAGTGAGGTGACCTAGCGAGCTCTTTTCTCTCTTTTGTTATTACTCACTTTGGATTTAGCTCTAATTTTTGCCTAGGCGTCCTTTTGGATTTTTGACCTAGTGAACCATCCTTCTTTTCTTTTTGAAAGTCTACCTATATACCCCCGAGCGGGGATCAGTTCCAACGTTGTTCGGGCTAGGACCTTGAAAGAAGGAGGGGTGATTTTTAGGTAGGTGGGATGACAGAACCGATGCGATTGCCTACGGATCCCCAAGCGGGAATCAGGTCGAGCGTAGTTCAAGGCAAGGCTTAAAGAAAGTTGGGTTATTTTTAGGTAGGTGGGATGACCGAACCGATGCGGTTGCCTACGTATCCCCGAGTGGGAATCAGGTCGAGCATAGTTCAAGGCAAGGTTTTGAAAGAAATTAGTTTGATTATGATGATGTTGACCGAACCGATACGGTTGCCTACGTATCCCTAAGTAGGAATTAGGTCAAACGTAGTTCAAGGCAAGGTCTTGAAAGAAATGGAGGTCTAAGGGTTTTTCGAACCAATCGTTAAAAAGTTCAAACTTGGGTCACTTGTGGTAGCCTTGAATAAAAGGATTCAGTTTCGATCTCCCTTACTTTTCTTTTCTTTTCTTTTCTTTTCTTTTCTTTTTGAGGATTGATCCTTTTCACTTTTGCCTAGCCAGTTAATTTTACTTTTCATGTAGTTGATCTTGTGAGATCTTTTGATCACAATTTCAGAATTCCAAAATGTGCATATCAATTCTCGGAATTTATTTGTGGTCATTCCGAACCTTTTGAAATGTGATCTAGGTATGTTCTCATGATGTACCTTGAAGTGTACAATTCTCTATATCACAAAAATTTTCTTCCTTTCATTTTCTCCATCATTTTGACTGACTAAGGTCAGATCTTGGAAATCAACACCTTTTTTAGCTATAACTTTTGCCTAGGTGCCCTTTCGGGTTTTCAACCTAGCGAGCTTTTCTTTTCTTTCTTTTTCTCTTTTTTTTTCTCTTTTTATTGTTTTTTTTTGTTTTGAAAGGGGAGAAGAAACTCATTGAAAGTGTTTGGCTACCAGCAAGGACTAAGTCTGCACTGCTTTCAACAGACAGATTGTATGGCTCCCTATTGGATTGGGCTTAAGGCTTTAAAATGGTGGAAAAAGGGTGTTGGGCAAGCCCCAAGTCAGTTTCAAACATGTCTTTTCAAGATTGAGGCAAGAACATCTTTAAATTCTTAAAGTAATACTATTCAATTCTCAGATCTTCATTGGTGTCAGCATGAAATCGACTTTGACCTTTTAGGATTCTTTTTTTGTTTTGTTGCAGAAAAAAATATTATCAGAGCAATATCTATGGTAATTTGAAAAGTGACATTTCAGCTCGATGATTCGTGCATTGATGACTAGACACATCAAATTAGACAAAAATGAGATTTCATTCCATCAAAAGAAGAAGGATTACATTACTTGACACAGACTCATAACAACTTGAAGACTGACAGACTCGACAACTAGACTAAACTTGAAATAGATTCAAAACATAGGACATACTTGACTAGACTCTGCTTGGTCTCAAATGGAGTGTCACAGTGACTCGCCTATTCTTCTTTTTTTTTTTTTGAAAGAGCATCTTCATTTGTTTTGCTAGCAAAAGTCCCAAACACCATCGCTTCACCGGCACAGGTTCAACATTCATGGGTATCAGCAAAAGGGACCATTTGAACAGATGAGCCAGGGGCTTTAGGTTCGATGAAACTGACCTTTTGGTTGACATAGGGTTGGATGGGTGAAGGCTCGATTTTCTGATCGATGAGGTCTTGGATATCACGGCGAAGGCGCATGCTGCTGTCGGTGTCGTGACTTGGGCCTTGGTGGTAGGCATAACATTTGGACAGGTTACAGTTAGGAGAAGGGATACTAGCACGAGGATGAAGAAGTTGGAGGTGCCCCTTTGTGATGAGGTTATCAAGGATAATGGACAACGGCATACCCAGGTCGGTAAAGGTTCTTGGGTTGCGGGCTTTGTTAAACTTTGAGTTCAAGTGGGTCCTCGGAGTGGCTCTTATGTTTGGAATAGGATTACCCAGGCAAGGGTGTGGACTTGGACATGAGTGAGGATTCGGATGTGGAAATGGGTTTGGATAGACGGCGTTAGACAACCCATACTTCCTTTTATTGATGCTCTGCACCATCTTCTCGAATCGACTTATCCTTAAATTTAGATGTTCAACAGTGGTTTGTAGTTTGTTCACTTTTCCTTCGAGAGCTTGGTAGGCCATTAGTGGGTTTATGGTAGCTTGGGCTAGCTCGCGATTACGACAATGAATTTGGGGAGGTACAATAGTGTCCTTACCCGGGGCTACGTTTTTTGCAAATAGAAGTAAAAGCCCAAATTAACAGAGGCGCAAAAATACTTCTTATGGACTCATAGAGGGAGGAGATGATCAGAATTTTGAAGGATTTAACGATACGAACCGAGGACGGTTACAGTAAGTATATGACTTCTGTACAATGATTGAGATGGGTGAGGATGATGATACGTATGCATTTGATGTATAGAGACTGACATGTGTGAGACTGACGGGATGTGCGTGCATGCAAACTGACATGAATTGTGTGTGCATATGAGACAAGCATGCGGATGCAAGCCCTAATCGATATGATGCCCCTACATTTAACATATAGCAGTTAAACAAATAAGGTCCTAGCCATACAGAGTGTGCTAACCTTACTTTCCAATATGATCACCAAGGGATAATAGGGATTTCTAGGATACTTCAGGAATTTTGGACAGAGTTTCTGGGAGAAACATGGATTTGGAAGATTCGGAGGAATTTCTAGAAGTTATTTGAGTTTCTAGGAGAAATAGGGGTTTCTGGTTGATTTAGATAGAGTTTCTGGGAGAAACAAGTATTTTGGGTATTTATGAGAAATATGGATAGAGTTTCTAGGAGAAAAAAGTATATCTGGGCATTTCTGGGTGATTTGGGCAGAGTTTTTGGCAGAAACAAGTACCATGGGTATTTCTGAGAAATTTGGATAGAGTTTCTGGGAGAAACTGGCTATATCCGGGTATTTCTGAGAAGCTGGACAGAGTTTTTGGGAAAAACTGGTTATGTCTGGGAGTTTTTGGGAGAAATCGGTACATCTAGACGTATTGGGAAGTTTGGATGGAGTTGGGATTTAGGGAAATCTGGGAGATTTGGACAGAACTTCTGCGAAAACAGGTATATTTGGGTAAGTTGGACAGAGTTTCTTGGAGAAACAAGTATATCGGAGTTTCTAAGAAAAACTGAGGTTTCTGGGTTTTCTGGGGGAAGCAAGAATATCTGGGTAATTCGGACAGAGTATCTGGGGGACACAAGTATATCACAGTTTCTGGAAGAAACTGAGATTTCTGGGTAATCTGGGGAGAAATAGGGATTTCTAGGAAATTTGGGTGATTCGGACAGAGTTATTAGTAGAACACAACCCAAAAAGCCAATCTTTAATAACTATCACAGATTGAGAGAAATCATATAAACAATAGAGGTTATTCAGAAACAGAGTCTGTACTGTCGACTGAAATGTTAGAAAATCTTAGAAAATGAAAACAAAAGAGCTAGAAGCCTATATTATACAGAACGTTCCCTAAGACATTGAAGTTCAAGGGAAAAATAAGTTCGGACCACTCATTTTGGAAAAGTTTTCTGTAAAACAAGTTGAAAATCGACCTAGCTGCTGTGACAGCAGAGACAGAATGTTTAGAAGGAATGTTTGGACAAAAATGGACCCCTTTCAAGTATTTCCAAGTCAAACTAAAAATCATGAGTGTTCTCTAATGATTTAGGAAGACTTTCCAAGTGGTCTTGCATCCATACATTGAGTATTGACTTCTAGAGAAATTTTTGAGCTCAAATCATTCACTGTTTTGACTCACTGTTTTAAAGATTTTGGGAAAAACTTAAGTTTTCTTTCTTGAGATCAAAATGAGAGGGTTTGAGAGGGGTTTTGAAATAGAGGTTTTGAAAGTATATTTTCAACATCAAATAGAGATTATGACCTCTTGGAATATCAACATCAAACTCATCATCAAGAACCCCCAATATTATTGGAGAGATTCATTTTTATTTTGAACATAACTTCAAGGATACCTTGGAGGTATTGAAGTTATAATCATCATCTCTTAAACATGTTTTTGAGGTCAAGAGCTACTATCCATAAGGATTCACTCACCTCAAACTACATGTCATCATTTAGATGATGAAGAGCAAGTAAGTAAATAAAGGAAAAAAAATAAAAAAAAAGAAGTGAGATTAAGAAGAGATGAACATAATATGAACAAGCAAGTAAATAAGAATCAATAGATGATAATCAATGTGATTTTGGACTTGTAGCTTGGTGTTTCACTCATAGATATTGACATTTGGACATGGAAGTAGCTCCCTAACTCATGAATGCTTAGAGAAATGGTGGTTGGGTGTATTGATGATGAAGTATATAAAAGGATGACGGAAGAACTTGAGTTTAAAACTCACTTTCTATAGAAAATTAGTGGGAGAAGCTCCCCTTTCTCTCTTCTAAACCTATCTCTATCTCTACAACTTTCTAAAACTTTCTCAAGTTTTGCACTTGGCTCCCCAAAATAAAGAGCAATGGGGGGTTTATATAGGCTAATTTGGGGTGGTTTTGGGGTTTTAGAAGTAATGATGCCTAAAACTGGTAAGAAATGTTTAGAAAGAGAGAGAGATGAGAACAATTTGTATGTGGTTCGGTCCCGTTAACGAGGTGACCTACGTCCAAGGTTGCGTCTGTGCTCTCTCACTAGTAGATCACCGGCGGGCCAGGTGAGCCAACAAAGGTGGCGGCACTACCAGTAATACTGGCCGGGTATATACGTATTGATGGTGAGTTCTCTGTGTATGCTTGTAAGCTTAGAGAATTGATTTCAGATCGGGGATCCCTATTGACAGGGTAGGTGGACTCTTTTATAGATGCAAGAGTCCACCTTTATATGGTAAGTTAATAGGATTGGGAAGCCTAATTTGATTGCGATTTGATTGGCATAACTTGGAGAAGGTTTCCTAAGTGGTTTAGGAAACTGCCACCTTCCATCTTGCAGACTTGTAGTTGGTTTAGGAAACTGCTGGATTGGACGGGATCACGGGACCCCGCGATCTTCATGCCCTGCCAGTTGGTGCGAACTGCCGGATCCTGATAAACACCTCGGGATAGCTCGGCTATTGGCGCCTTTACCGATGTAACCAGAGCCTTCTGGTGACGTGGCAGGCTGGCTTCATGGCTTGATTATTTTGGACATATCAGCTGCCCCCCATTTTCGGAACTGACTGGATGCGTCATCAAGTGAGGATTCAAAAATCAGTATTGCCTTGGTAACCGTCCGGATGTCCTCCGGGAATGCTGCTCGGGATGGGGCCCACACTCCAGGTTCCCCGGTGGAGTAACCGATCGGTACAGGTAGGAGCTCGGGTGTGGGTATTGCCACGCGTCAGGTAGTAATTGGCCTGGTCAGGACCCAGCGAAGTCTGTTCGGATGTAACCGAACAGTTACATGGTAACCAGACCGTTACATCACGTATTTAATGCACGCGTCTTTTGAGGCGACCCTTCATGTGCCCGAGGTGACAACTGTCGGCGACCTTTGGCAAGAAATTCCTGAGCAGTTGGATCTGATTGATCTGGATCGTCTGCTATTCCTATATAAGAAACACCTGGCTTATTTCTCCAATTGCTACTGCCAACTGAGAGATTTTCCCGAGCGGTTTGAGAGTAACCAAGATTCCCGAGCAAGGTTCCCGAGTCCTTTTCTGCGCTAAATCTTGTAAGTCCTTCCTTTCTGTCCGCAGTTCTTCATTGCCTTCTTCTTTTCTCAAACTAAGCTGGAGGGAGTGAACCCACTTGGGTTAAAGCGAACCTGGGACTTCTTCTTTTTTTGGTTTTGTTACTTCCTTCAGCTTGGGGGTACATTAGAGCAGATTGACAGGGCGGGAGTTCCTGAGAGAGTTCTAAGAGAGAGTTATATGTCTTCTAGAGTCTTGTACGACCTGCCCCTTAGGTTGTTAGATCTACCTCCCCTGTACATCAGATTAAGAGTTCTTGACCCATTCTTAGGTCGTCCGTCCTTTAGGTCTTCCACAGATGTAGTCATGTGTCATTCAGATTTCAACTCGTCGTCCCGGTCGGAAGACGAGCAGGTACGGTCAGGGTCTATGAGCTCAAGCCCAGACCCTCCTTCTCTGGCCCCCTCCAACCAGCATAGTGAGGGTAGAATACCTGCCCGGGCGTCTTCTGAAGAAACGCACCGGGATTCTCCCGTGGCCTCGATGTCTCGGGGGTCAGGCGAAGAAGGGTCTGTACCGAACAGCCCTGGGGTTGTCTTCTCATGCGAGTCCATTGTTAGTGTCCTGCGCGGCCCTGATCTGGATCGAATCAGGGACCGGTATGATCTTCCCAGCCCCTTTTCCTTTACCGTCCATGATGGCGGAGCTCACTTGCATGAGTCGGGCTTTGTCACGTTGTACGAGGATGCCTTCATGGCGGGCCTTCGCTTGCCTCTCCACCTAGTTTCCCGGGACGCACTCGTCTACCTCGGGATCTCCCTCGGGCAGCTCGCCCTGAATGGTTGGTGATACCTGATGGGGTGCATCTTTTTGTGGCCCCAAGTCCTCAGGTACGAGCTCACCTTGCAGGAATTTTTCTGGACCCACCGGCCTTTCCAAGTTCATGGGGAGGCCAACTTCTTCTCGCTCTCGGCTAGGCAGGGGCGGAAGATAATTGTGAATTGCCCGAGCAACAACAAAGAGTGGAAGAAGAAATTCTTCCAGGTGTCCACCCTGGGGCTGTGTGAGAAGGAGCCGGGTATTCAGTTGAGGACCTCTTGGGTGGGGAAGCTGAGGAATAAGCCCGAGCACTTTTTCTTTCTTACTTAGTCTCTCTGTCTTGCCTTGACTAACCCATTCGTGTGTTTACTTTGTAGTGGGAGCAGTTGATCCGCCAAGTCTTCCCGACGAACTTCAAGCAAGGTCTTGTCCTTGGTCGAGGATCCAACTGATATTAATAAGGTGCTGACCCGGTCGGGGAGTCCGAAGATTTCCTACAAGTCCCAGCGCTTCAAAGATCCCGCTCTCCCGGCGATCATTCCTGGTAAGTACCATTTCTTAACCGTCCAGTTTCTCTTTATACTTTGCTGAATTCTGACATGCTTCTGGTTTTGTAGAAATGGCTCCCAAGAACGCGACGGCGTTGAACGAGAAAGAGACGGCTCTGATGGCCTGGGCTGGCCAAAAGAGGAAGAAGCCGGCCCCCACCGAGGGCCAGCCCCTGAAGGGGATTTCCTAGGGGATATCCATCTGGGCTGAGCAAGAAGCTGTTGCTACTGCAACGCCCGTTGTTACAATTGCTGCACCACAACCACCACCTCCTGGCGTGACCATTGCTGCGCCTCCCCCACCCCCCCAGTAGTCAGACCGTCCGGGGTCTCCTTCCCAACCCTGGAGGAAGCTCGCACGGGCCCCTCCGCCAGGCTGGAGGTCGAGGCGGTGGATGAAGTCCGTGGAAGGGTGTGGCCTGGGTTGCTGCAGAGCCAGATTGACAAGTGCGCCCTACTCAGCCCCGAGGCCTACATCGGTTGGCTGTACAGCATCAGCCAGATGGTAAGTCCCTTTGCAGTGTGAACCTTAGCTTTTTCTCCATGCATATACTAACATCGTCTTGTTCTTGCAGGTTGGTTGTATTGTTGCTGGGACCGAGACCACCCTTCCAGGCATTGTTGAGAGGTTGGTCGCTGCAGAGGCCAACCTCTCCGTGGAGAGGGCCGCTCGAGAGTCCGCGGAGCTTGCCTTCACCGTGGAGGAAGAAAGATCCCGGGCAACAGCCCTGGAGCTGGGGGAGGCCCATGATTCCTTATCAACCGAGCGGGCTGCCCGGAAGGCTGTAGAGGCCAAGGCTGCAGCCGCGGAGGCCGGGAGGATCACCGTAGAGAAGATTACTGAGGCCAAGGTCGCAGCCTCAGAGTCCGTGAAGATCTCTGTCGAGAAGGACCTGACAGCCATGACAGCCACGCTTTCGGAGCTTACTACTGCTCGGGAGGCTGAAGCCAAGGAAGCCGAGGAAGAGTTCAAGGCAGGGTTCCTCACTGGCTACGTGGACCTGGTGAAGCGGGCTGTTGTTGACCACCCTGACTGGGATCTGTCCAGGTACTCCTGGGCTGAGTCCAGTTATTAGAAAGAGGGCCATGCTGACTTCGAGGTCGCCACTGAAGCCGAGGTCGCCGCCGAAGCTGAGGTCGCCGCTGAAGCTGCACCGGCCGGGGCCGCCTCTGTTGATGAGCAGGCCGCGGGGGAGGAGGAAGTGGTGGTTGTAGATTAGTTTTTTTTTACGTTGTAGTTTTTTCTTTCTGGGGAGGCTACTACAACTGCCCCCGAGGCTTTGTACAGTTTCTCTTTAATTAATGAAAAGGCCCCTGAGGTCAAACTTTTCCTTCCATTAACTTATTTTGTTTCTGTACTTTGCCTGTTTATAATTGCTAGTATCCGCTCGGTTTTTGGCCAACCTAACACCTGCCTTACCAAATGTTTTAGGACCGTAACCAGTAGAACACCTAGTCTTCCTGACCTGTTTTAAAGGTAATTGCCCGGAGTGCTATAGGAACTGGTCCTGTTTAGCAGTGCTGTAGGAACTGGTCATGTTTAGTGTCCAGGATCGCCTGGTGTATTATAGGAATACCCTGTATTACCATCCGGGTTGTCCCGATGTATCATAGGTGTATCCTATTTTATCGTCCGGGATATATCTCTGATCACTGTAAGTACTTGGGAATATCTTCCAAGTTCTTGTAGTGACTGGTGTGATTCCCTATTTTGGCCTAATATTCCCCTGCCCCCCAAGCATTTTGCTAAGGTGGGAGTGCAGGAATGAGTGGCCGTAGGGAACCGACCTGGAACATGGGTGGTTGCAGGGTCATTTGAAGCTTGCCATCATCGGCCACCTAGGGGTTTGGCCCCATCGTCGGCTGGACCTAAGCGAAGCTTTAAGTAATTTCCTGTTTAGGTCTAGTATCCCCTTGACCCCGAGCGTCCTGTGAAGGCAGGGGCATGTTGAGGAGCGACCATAGGAAACTGACCTGGAACATGGGTGGTTACAGGGTACTTTTGTGCCTGGGTTCAAAGCCCGAGGTCTTTTTAGTGCATGGGTTCAGTGCCCGAGGTCTTTTAGTGCCTTGAGGTTATGCCCGAGATCTTTTGTGCCTTGGGGTTAGTCCCAAGGTCTTTGGTGCCTCGGGATTATGCCCAAGGTCTTTTGAGCATTACACGGTGTACTGAAAGGAGCAAATTTTAAGTAAACTTTGTAATTTTATTTAAAAACAAAAATTTATGATGGTTGCTCAATCAGAGCTACAAAAGGAAATTTCTCTACCAATACTAAATTCCCGTGGACAAATGTTACTGATAATACTTGCGGAGGTGTTGCACATTCCAAGGATGAGAGAGATCGGTGCCCGTCCATGCTCTGTAGCCAGTAGGCTCCCGGTCGGTTGACCCGGGTTACTTTACATGGGCCTTCCCAATGTGGCCCTAATTTACCATGGCTCGGGCTACGGGTAGACTGGTTCACTGCCTTGAGGACGAGGTCTCCGACTTGAAAATTGCGGTACTTCTCCTTGCTATTGTAGTATCGAGAAACCCGTTGCTTGTAGGCCACCACCTTTAGGTAGGCTTGGTCTCTCCTTTCCTCCACTAGATCTAGTTCTGACTGAAGGGCTTCTTCATTATCCGGCGCACTGAAAGTTGGCCACCCAATACGTAGGCAACCCGAGCTCTGTGGGGACCACCGCTTCAAATCCATAGGTTAAAGAGAATGGCATTTTGCCTGTTGCCGCTCTGGGTATAGTGCGGTAGGCCCATAGGAGGGTTAGAAGCTCTTCAGCCCACAGTCCTTTGGCGCCTTCAAGCCTTGTTTTGATTGAGTGCAAGATTGTTAGGTTGGTTACCTCGGCTTGACCGTTGGCTTGTGGGTGCTCGAGGGAAGAGTAATGATTCAGTGTCCCATAGCCCGAGCAGAATTGCTTGAAGATAGGGGTGCCAAATTGTCTGCCATTGTCACTGACCAGGACCTGGGGAATGCCAAATCTACTAAGAATATTCCTTTCCACAAAGCACTCCATTTTCCGTTCGATTATTGTCGCCAAGGGCTCGGCCTCTGCCCATTTGGTGAAGTAGTCCACAGCTATCATGGCAAATTTGACCTGTCCCTTTCCCGCTGGTAAGGGGCCAACAATGTCGATTTCCCACTGAGCTAATGGCCAGGGGCTGTAGATTGGTGTCTGGAGTTCTCCCGGTCGGTTGATCATGGGAGAGTATCTTTGGCACTTGTCACACCTCCGTACATACTCTTGGGAATCCCGGGCCATGGTTGGCCAGTAGTAACCTTGTAGTAGGGCCTTTCTGGAGAGTGCCTGGCCTCCGATGTGGTTCCCGCACACACCTTCATGGATTTTGAACAGTATCCCTGGGACTTGTACGGGATGGACACAGCGGAGGTGCGGGAGAGTGAATCCCCTCTTGTAGAGAATACCGTCAAGAAGGTAGTATCGTGCTGCCCGGTATTTGACCTGGCGGGCTTCTTCTTTGTCCTCTGGTAGCACCCCTGTTGTCAAGAACGTTAGGAGCGGGTCCATCCAGTTGGGTCCCAGGGTGACCAGGTCTACCTCCTTGCCTTCTGAGTTGATCACACTTGGCTCGAGTAGGTACTGTATCCTTATCCCGGGCAAGTCTGACTCAGAAGACGAGGCGAGACAAGCTAACCAGTCGGCCCTGGTGTTCTCTTCTCTGGGTATCTGCGTGTTGGAGAATCCTCGGAGTTTCTTGGAAACCGATCGGACAAGGGCCAAGTAGGCTACCATGTTGTCTTCCCACGCTTCGTACTCTTGGTTAACCTGATTGACCATGAGCTAGGAGTCAATGTAGCCCTGAACCTGTTGTGCACTTATATAGATGGCCAACTATAACTCGACCAAGAGAGCTTCGTATTTGCCCTCGTTGTTGGAGGCACGGAAACCAAATCTTAATGTGTACTCAAGCTGGATATTGTCGGGGGAAGTCAGGATGATTCCCGCCCCGCTGCCTTGCTGGTTGGAGGAACCGTCCACATGCAGTACCCAAGTTGGGATGTCAGAGTGTAACCCGGGCGGTAAGGCCGGGGGCTCAAACTCTTCGACCGGGTCCTCGGGGTATGTAAATTCGACTAAAAAGTCTGCTACGGCTTGTCCCTTGATGGCTGTCTGGGGTCGGTAGATCACTTCAAACTCTTCCAATTCTAATGCCCACTTTACGAGCCTTCTGGACGTGTCTGGACAACTGAGGATTCTGTGAAGAGTTTGATCGGTGAGGACCACAATGGCATGGGCCTGAAAGTATGGGCGGAGCCTTCGGGCCGAGGTGATAAGGGCAAATGCCAGTTTTTCGATGCGGGAGTATCTGCTCTTTGCGCCCTGTAACGCCCAGCTGGTGTAGTACACTGGCAACTGTATCCCGTGCTCTTCCTGAATAAGTGCCGAGCTAACCACCGATGGTGACACTTCCAAGTATAAAAATAATTCTTCCCCCGGTATGGGTGTTGAGAGGAGAGAAGGGGACGCCAGGTACTTCTTGAGTTCCTGGAATGCCTCTTCACACTCTTCTGACCACTGGGATGCTTTGCGGAGGATTTTGAAGAATGGAAAGCACCGGTCGGTAGCTGGGGAGATAAATCTGTTCAGTGCGGCCACCCGTCTGGCTAGGCTTTGAACTTCCTTCGTTGATTTGGGTGACCGCATGTTTATGATAGCTTTGATCTTCTCGGGGTTTGCCTCAATCCCCCGTCTACTGACCAGATGGCCAAGAAATTTCCCGGACGAGACACCAAAGGTGCATTTGGCTGGGTTCAACGTCATCCTAAATTTTCTCAAAATGCTGAAGGCCCCGGCCAGGTGCTCGAGGTGGTCGGGCTCGTCCCGGCTCTTGACCAATAGATCATCCACATATACCTCCATAGAATTTCCAATGAGGTCTTTGAACATGTAGTTGACCAGTCGCTGGTAGGTAGCCTCGGCGTTCTTGAGACCGAATGGCATAACCTTGTAGCAGTATGTCCCCTGGTCGGTGATGAATGCTGTCTTCTCTTCATCCCCGGGGTACATGCTGATCTGGTTGTACCCCGAGTAGGTATCCATGAATGAGAGGAGTGAGTGATCTGCCGTAGAGTCCATGAGGAGATCTATCCTGGGCAGCGGATAGTAATCCTTAGGGCATGCCTTGTTGAGGTCGGTGAAGTCCATGCACATTCTCCACTTCCCGTTGCTTTTCTTAAAAAGAACCACATTAGCTACCCAGCCGGGATAGTGGACCTCTCGGATGGACTTCGCCTTTAGGAGCTTCTCGACCTTCTCACTCACTGCTTTCTGTCTCTCGAGAGCCATGCCTCTTCTCTTCTGCTTGACTGGGCGGCAATCTGGACTGACGTTGAGGCAATGGGACATTACGCGGGGGTCAATCCTGGGCATATCCTCGTGACTCCAAGCAAAAACGTCTGGGTTTTGCCTCAGGAACTGGGTCAGTTTTTCCTTCAAGCCGGCCTCCAGTAGGGTACCAATACCGACCGTGCGGTCAGGGTACTCAGGGTCCAGTGTCACTTTTTCCAGTTCTTCCATCAGACCTATCGTGTCACTCTGGTCCCAGGGGGTCCATCTCTTGAACGTTTAATGTTTCTGTGATTGCCCCCCGGTGCAACGAGCTGACATAACAATTTCGAGCGGTAGTCTGATCACCTCGCAAGCATCTAGGTCCCTGAGGAGTTGGGAACTTCACTGTTAAGCTGTATGTGGAGATGACCGCTCTGGCCTTGTTGAGGGTCGGCCTGCCAAGGATGACGTTGTAGGCCGACGGGGTTTCTACAATCACGAAATTGGTCAGCACAGAAGCGTGCTGAGGGTAGGTCCCTATGAGAACCGGAAGCTCAATTATCCCAGGCGGTTGTGTAGTGGAGCCGTTGAATCCTACTAGGGGGTAGCGACCGGCAGGAGCCAATCCCTGGAGATCCCGAGCTGATTGAATGCCGACGTGAACATAATGTCGGACGAACTGCCTATGTCCACTAGCACCCTCTGGACCATATAGTTGGCTATAGAAAGCATCACTACTAGCGGGTCATCATGGGGGCAGTGGATGCCCTGCAGGTCGTCGGATGTGAATGTAAGAACATCAGTTAGGGAGGAGACGGTGGATTGGACCTTCCAGACATCCGTTCGGGATACTTGAGCATGCCTCTTCCGTGCCGACTGTGAATCACCTCCGCCTGACGTTCCTCCGGAGATCATGTGGATGTGGCCAAGTGGTGGTGGCTGATCAGGAGTTCGGGTGTCCTGCCGGGGTTGTCTATCTGCTGTAACGAACTCAGTGAGGTGTCCCTGCTCAATCAGCTTCTCTATTGCCATCTTTAATTTGAAGCAATCCTCCATTTCATGGCCGTGATCCCTGTGGTAGCGGCAAAATTTGTCCCTGTTCCTCTTACCGGGCGGGGCTCTTAGCTTTGCTGGCTGCGGAAGCAACCTTTGCGTCTTGGCTGCGGCCATGACTTATTGAATGGGCCGGGAAAGGGGTGTGAAAGCGATCGGGGGCTTACCCCGGGCATCCTTCTGATCTTGCTTTGGATTCTTTCCGGAGCCCTTCTCTAATCCTTCACGCTTACGCTTGGCCTTCAGGGATTCATCTCCCGCCTGGCCAGCACACTTCGCCTTCAGGAACTCTTTGGTATCAATGTACTTTTTGACCCTCTCCGAGAGCTCCACCAGGGTTGTCGGTCGGTCATCATGGAATGACATGGCGACCTTGGTGTGTTGAACTCCCGAGCAGAAGGCCATGATCGCGGCCGTTTCATTAAGATTGTGAATCTAGAGCCTTTGTAGGTTGAAACGGTCTACATATTCCCTCAGGGACTCCCCTTTGCGCTGCTTGACGGTCAGCAGCTGAGTGTCCAGTTGTGACCGGTCGAGCATCCCGACAAACTGGCTGATGAACAGCTTGCCGAGGGCTTTAAAATCATCGACCGTTCGGGGCTATAAAGCATGGAACCACTCTGCGGCTGGTTCCTTGAGGGTACTGGGGAAGGTCAGGCACAGTAGCTCATCCACCATGGTGACCAGTGCCATCTGAGCCTTGTAAGTGCGGATGTGGTCTACCGGACTCCCTGTGTCGTCGTTGTGGACACCGAAAGTGGACCACTTCTCTCGTTTGAGATTGTTTTGAAAAGGAAAAGAAAAAGTCTGTTGAAAACAGATACAGAGTCGCCACTTGGTCTTTAAGGAACCAAAAAACCTAATTTGACTCACCCAAATGGATAAAGGGCACCGGCCCTTCATAACCAAAGAACTTGGTTCGGGGTTTTGGTACGAGAGAAGAAGGAGCCTTTGTCGCGACTAAAACACCCTCAACTCGCCCCGTCTCTCGACGGGCCTCAATTAGCATCCAAATAATCATCTTATACTATGTTTGGTTCGGCAATTAATACTATGATAGTATATTACATCACATAAGAATCTTGAAATGGAAGATCTAAAGATAAGATATCATTCATAAGATCTAAGTCAAATATCATACAATGTAAAGTGAAAGATCACACAAATAAACTTAGGAAAAATAGTCTAACCATGTATCAAATAATCAAGACTTCCTAATCTAAAGGGGGACATGAATTGTTCTTGAAACAAATAGTCAAAGAAAACAAGGATGCTTAGCAAGCTAGGATGATGCATGTTAATCTTTGAGAATAGAAGATCTCTCAATCCTTGGGACGGATGAGAAAGGATGATTAGGTCGAGGGGAGCATGAACATGTGATCATGATCATTCCTTATAATCTTCTTAGATTAAGAGTTACAAAAACCCAAAATCTTGCATGAATGCAATGTATGTATCTAAAATGTGCAAAGGTTGTAGTGTGTTTTGTGTACATGGATTTCTAGAATGACTTAGAAGTCTAAAATATGTATGAATGGATAGATGAAATCAATATGGGATATGTAAAAATGTAGTATGAACTACTTCCTAGGATATGAACTAATTTGGAATGCATATAAGCATCAAATCAAAGAATGAAAGTTAAAATGTGCTTGCTGTGAATAGTGGACAGAACAGTAGCATCATCTTTTGGAAATTGAAAAGAGGGGCTAGGAATGTTTTCAATGCATGATTTTTTATGGAGATGTTCCTTATTGTGTCTAGGACACAACCCAAAAGGTCAATCTTGAATAGCTATCACAGATTGAGAGAAATCATATAAACAACACAGGTCACTCAGAAACAGAGTCCGTACTGTCGACTGAAATGTTAGAAAATATTAGAAAATGAAAACGAATGATCTAAGGGCCCATTTTATACAGAAAGTTCCCTAAGACATTGAATTTTAAGGGAAAAATAAGTTAGGACCACCCCGTTTGGAAACGTTTTCTGTAAAAGAGGTTGGAAGTGGACCTAGCTGCTGTGACAGCAAAATCAGAATGTTTGGAAGGAATATTGGGATCCAAATGGACCATTTCCAAGTACTTCCAAGTCAAACCAAAAATCATGGGTGTTCTCCAATGAGTTAGGAAGACTTTCCAAGTGGCCTTGCATCCATATGTTGAGTATTGAGTTCTAGAGAAATCTTTGAACTCAACTCACACACGGTTTTGACTCATTGTTTTGAAGATTTTGGAGAAAACAAAGTTTTGTTTCTTGAAACCAAATGAGAGGGATTGAGAGGGGTTTTGAAATAGATGTTTTGAAAGCACATTTTCAATACTCAATAAGGATTATAACCAGTTAAAATGTCAACATTAAACTCATCATCAAGAACCTCCAAGATTGTTGGAGAGATTTATTTTATTTTTGAACATAACTTCAATACATTTCAAGAATACCTTGGAAGTATTGAGGTTATGATCATCATCTATCAAACATGTTTTTGAGGTCAAGAGCTACTATCCATAAGGATTCACTCACCCCAAACTTCATGTCATCACTTAGATGATGATGAACTAGTAAGTAAATAAAGAAAATCAAAAAGAAATGGGATAAGAAGATATGAACAATAAATAAACAAGCAAGTAGATGATAATCAATAGATGATATTCATGAAGCATGAGACTTGTAGATTGGTATATCACTCATATGTAATGACACTAGACATGGAAGAAGCTTCCACTCTCTTGAATGCTCACTAAAATGGTGGTTGGGAGTATTGAATGTTGAAATAAATGGAAGTAATGAAGTAAAAACAAAGTTAGAACTCACTTTTGTTTTGAAAATCAAAGAAGAAAGCTTCTTTTCTCTCTACTCTAACCTTATCTCTACAACTTTCTCTCCCAAACTTTTCCAAAACTCACATTTGACTCCCCCAAAATGAGGAGTAATGGGGTGTTTATATAGGCCAATTTGGGGTGGTTTTGGGATTTAGAAAGTGTTCCTATTGGTCCCAAACATCTGAAATCATGAAACTACGTCGTTTTGGCTTTTAATTAATCAAAATGGGACCACAAAAGAAATTACAAAAATACACTGTTCTGGAGGGGAGTGCCGCGGCGGCACTGGGCCACTGCCGCGGCGGCAGTGGGCCAGTGCCGCGGCGGCACTGCTCCTCCCTTCGTCCAGATAATGCTGTTTAGGCCCCCCGAAGTTCCGGTATTCGCGAAAAGGCCCTATTTCGTCCGAAATTCCCAGAAAATGCGTACGAACTCCAAATTGAGGTTGTGATATACCGTTGGAAAGGTAATGGAGTCTACTTTACATAAAAAATGTTTTGGGAACAGGTCACTTTGAAAAGTTTTGCGGTATTTGCGATAAAAGCCGATTTGATCGTCTTTTTCGCCTTCGGAAATTCGTAATAAATTCGTTTTAAATCCAGGAATTATGTGCGATATACCGTTGGAAAGCTATTGACCCCTAGTATCTATGAAAAATATTTGAAAATTGTTTCGGCGCCCCTGTTCGAAAGTCAAATTTTGGTCAAACTGGTCAAACTTGGGATTCCCGGGAAGTTCTGGAAACCTCCGGGAGTTCCCGGGAGCTGACGTTTTCGCTCGATTTCCTTTTGGAACTTATTTTAACACTTTTCCCATGATTTAAGATGATTTTGGTGAACTCGGACGATTTTGGTCAAACTTGGTCAAACTTGATCAAACCTGGTCAAACCTTGGTCAAACCTAGTCAAACCGGTCAACGGGGACTTTCCGGGAACTTCCGGGACTTCCGGGGGTCTCTGGGAGCTAACGATTTCACCCGATTTATCTTAAAAACTCATTTTATCGCTTTTCTTACGACATAGCATGTTTTCAGAACTTTGGGACCAATTCTGGGAGTTTTCGGGCCTTCAGGGGCATTTTGGTCATTCTGAGCATTCTGAGAGATAGAGCTGACTTCCAAGAGTCCTTTTGAGTCTTTTACGATCATTGTGTACCACCAAGCTATGGGTCTCCTAAATCTGATAGCCGAAAAAATGGGGTGTCTACAGTTTGCCCCTCTTTGGCAGGAACTTGCGAGGCAACGCATGTCGCAAGCGAGTGCCAAAGCTTTGAAGAGACAGGTCTTTTGGAGGCTATAGATTTAGGATAAAAAGCGTTGCAAAAGATGCAAGGATGATGAGGTTAGTGCTGGTCGTGCTCTGCGTGAGCTGCCTACGTATCCCAAGGGGAATCAGACCAGGACGTAGTTCGGGGCACAAAGGAACAAATCACATATGCTCAACAAGATATGCGGATGTTATGCTATGAGGATGATATGCAATGCATGGATGTGATATGAATTGTGTCATGAGTCCTATCATGTCTAGTGTTATGACCTTAGTATGAGCAAGTGCTGTGGGGTGTGCCATTCCGAGTGGGCTGGTGTTGTACTAGTGTTCGTGAATGTGATGTAGTGGATGACTCGGATGAGGACATCAAGGTTTAGAAGACTCTAAGTCTAGGGGCAAACTTTTGGAATTTGGGAAGTGTACTTTGTAAGCAAAATGGATCGGACGCGGGGTCCTAAAGATAACCGACAAGTGAGGGAGCTCATGAAAACTGACAGTTTGAGGAAACCAGAGCGAGAAAGCTCAGGAGCGATAAGTGAGAAAGCTCGTAATAAGTGAAGAAGCTCATGATCTTGGAAAGAAGGAGTGAGGAAGCTCACGATAAGTGAGAAAGCTCAAGATAAGTGAGAAAGCTCACGATAAGTGACAGGCAAGGAAGCTCACAATAATCAATAGGCAGGTGAGGGAGAAAAATGAGTGAGGAAGCTCACAACAAGTGAGGGAGCTCATGAAAACTGACAGTTTGAGGAAACCAGAGCGAGAAAGCTCAGGAGCGACAAGTGAGAAAGCTCGTAATAAGTGAAGAAGCTCATGATCTTGGAAAGAAGGGGTGAGGAAGCTCACGATAGTTGAGTTGGTGAGGAAGCTCATGATATTTGTTTGGTGAGGAAGCTCATGATTTTTGTTTGGTGAGGAAGCTCATGATTTTAGACAGACGAGTGAGGAAGCTCAAGATAGTTGAGTTGGTGAGGAAGCTCATGATATTTGTTTGGACACGGATCCTTAAATTGTGAATAGACAGTGCTTGCCCTGGGGATCAGGGTGATTTGACTGTAGGTGATGTTTTTCATCGCTGGCCAATCCTTGTGATGACAAAGTTCGGAGAATTGGTTCAGACTTCTGTTATCTTCTGCTGGGGATAGTAGGGGACTCTCTGAGAATCTGTTTAAAATGATTGATAGATGTGGAAGTTCTACCCTACCTAAAGGGTGTATAATGAAAGATTTGCCTCAATCTAAAGGGCTGGTGAAGATGGATTTGCCTCAATCTAGAGGGCTGGTGATGAAGGATTTGCCTCAATCTAGAGGGCTGATGATGAAGGATTTGCCTCAATCTAGAGGGCTGGTGATGAAGGATTTACCTCAATCTAGAGGGCTGATGACGAAGGATTTGCCTCAATCAGAGGGCTGGTGATGAAGGATTTGCCTCAATCTAGAGGGCGGATGAAGGATTTGCCTCAATCTAGAGGGCTGATGAAGAAGGATTTGCCTCAATCTAGAGGGCGGGTGAAGGATTTACTTCAATCTAGAGGGCTGATGAAGAAGGATTTGCCTCAATCTAGAGGGCTGGTGATGAAGGATTTGCCTCAATCTAGAGGGCTGATGAAGAAGGATTTGCCTCAATCTAGAGGGCTGGTGATGAAGGATTTGCCTCAATCTAGAGGGCGGATGAAGAAGGACTTGCCTCAATCTAGAGGGCTGATGGTGAAGGGTTTGCCTCAATCTAGAGGGCTGATGAAGAAGGATTTGCCTCAATCTAGAGGGCGGATGATGAAGGGTTTGCCTCAATCTAGAGGGCTGATGATGAAGGATTTGCCTCAATCTAGAGGGCTGGTGATGAAGGATTTGCCTCAATCTAGAGGGCTGGTGAAGAAGGATTTGCCTCAATCTAGAGGGCTGATGATGAAGGATTTGCCTCAATCTAGAGGGCTGGTGAAGAAGGATTTGCCTCAATCTAGAGGGCTGATGGTGAAGGGTTTGCCTCAATCTAGAGGGCTGATGAAGAAGGATTTGCCTCAATCTAGAGGGCGGATGATGAAGGGTTTGCCTCAATCTAGAGGGCTGGTGATGAAGGATTTGCCTCAATCTAGAGGGCTGGTGATGAAGGATTTGCCTCAATCTAGAGGGCTGGTGAGGAAGGATTTGCCTCAATCTAGAGGGCTGATGATGAAGGATTTGCCTCAATCTAGAGGGCTGGTGAAGAAGGATTTGCCTCAATCTAGAGGGCTGATGGTGAAGGGTTTGCCTCAATCTAGAGGGCTGATGAAGAAGGATTTGCCTCAATCTAGAGGGCGGATGATGAAGGGTTTGCCTCAATCTAGAGGGCTGATGATGAACAAATCGTGACGACGAGTCGACAGTGAACTACTGCGACTGTCCTAGATTGAACTGACGATGTACGAATCGAGAAGACGAGTAGACAGTGAACTACTGTGACTATCCTAGATTGAACTGACGATGTACGAATTGAGAAGACGAGTCGACAGTGAACTACTGTGACTGTCGTGGGTTGGACCAACGGTTGGACTAACCGTGATCAAAAGAACTATTGAATTGATATGCCTGCTGGGGATTGAATCTGCTTGGGGGGTGAAGTGACTCTGCTAGGGATGAATGTGGTTGCTTCTGTGGTCTTGATTGAGATGGACCACTGGAATGGATAATGCACTCTGCTAGGAAGAAGGAAATACGCCCGTTGAATGGGAGTCAAGGTATCATTCTATTTGTGTTGAGGGATACGGAGATGGTCTGCGACAGTTAAGGTTTTGATATTGAAAGAGGAGGGTGATCAACAATCACTCATGGACTTATGTTGGATAAATGAAAGAAGATCATCAACAGCCACTCATGGACTTATGTTGGATAAATGAAAGAAGATCATCAACAGCCACTCATGGACTTATGTTGCTAGGATGAAAGAAGATCATCAACAGCCACTCATGGACTTATGTTGCATGAAGAAATATAAAAGATCAACAGGCACTCATGGACTTATGTTGCTAGGAGAAATGAAGATCATCAACAGCCACTCATGGACTTATGTTGCATGAAGAAATATGAAAGATCAAACAGCCACTCATGGACTTATGTTGCTTGGAGAAAGGAAGATCATCAACAGCCACTCATGGACTTATGTTGCATAAAAGATGAAAGATCAACAGCCACTCATGGACTTATGTTGCTTGGAGAAAGGAAGATCATCAACAGCCACTCATGGGACTTATGTTGCATGAAAGAAATATGAAAAATCAACAGCCACTCATGGACTTATGTTGCTAGGAGAAAAGAAGGTAATCAACAGCCACTCATGGACTTATGTTGCAAGGAGATGAACGAAGATCATCGACAGCCACTCATGGACTTATGTTGCAAGGAGATGGTGGTCAACTTTCGATGGTTTGGAAAGGGACGAAATTCGCATTTGCCCTAAGTTTGGACGCTTCTCATGCTGATGCCTTAACCGGTACAGTAATGGTGTTTGGTACTTCTGCTTGTATTGGCATGCTCTTTATAACTTGATTTGAAAATTTTATTAGTCACTATTGACTTACACATTTGAGACTACAACAGACTCAAAAACTTGACAGACATTGACGCACGAGGATGACACATTTGACACAAGCTTGTCTTGTCAAAACTTGATGTGCTTTTGTCATAAACGATGTACCATTTCTCTTTTGGTGTTCACCCCTCATCTTAACATGGTAGCACTTTGCTGATAAATCTGATTTTTTGAAAATTCCTCCCTAGTGATCTAGTCAATTTTCTGCTTCTCCTAGGAAGTGCTTTGAATTAGTGCCTTAGCTTATAGAGTAAAAGATGCTCTATTTCAAAATTTTCAAAACAACTTGGTAACTTGAAAACTCACCCTTGGTGTGAAGGGATTGTGTTAGGCAAACGGAGTTTGCCCCTAGTTTGAGGTGTACAAAGTGGGATTCATAAGCAAACGAGGTGGGTGACCGAAGTTTGCCCCTAGTTCGGATGATGGTTTATTGGAGGTTTTGGGCAAACGAGGTAGGTGACCAAAGTTTGCCCCTTGTATGAAGGGTAGATAGTAAAAGTCAGGCAAACGAGGCGGGTAGCCGAAGTTTGCCCCTAGTGTGGAAGGTGATTTTCTGGCTTGAGGCAAGGACCGTGACTTTAATCTCTCAAATGCTCATAACTTTTGCCTAGGCACCAGTGAGGTGACCTAGCGAGCTATTTTCTCTCTTTTGTTATTGCTCACTCTGGATTTAGCTCTAATTTTTGCCTAGGCGTCCTTTCAGATTTTCGACCTAGCGAGCCATCCTTCTTTTCTTTTTGAAAGTCTGCCTACGTACCCCCGAGCGGGGATCAGGTCCAACGTAGTTCGGGCCATGGTCGGAAAGAAGCGGGTTGATTTTTAGGTAGGTGGGGTGACCGAACCGTTGTGGTTGCCTACGTATCCCCGAGCGGGAATCAGGTCGAGCGTAGTTCAAGGCAAGGCTTGAAATAAGGGGTTTGAGGTATGAGGGTTTTTCAAACCAATCGTCAAAGAAGTTCAAACTTAGGTCACTTATGGTAGTCTTGAATAAGAAGATTCGGTTTCAGTCTCCCTTTCTTTTTTTTTTTTTTCTTTTTTTTTTTGAGGATTGATCCTTTTTTCTTTCACCTAGCCAGTCAATTTTGTTTTTCACATAGTTGATTCTTATAAGATCTTTTGATTACAATTTCAGAATTGCATATCAGTTCCCAGAATTTATTTGTGGTTGTTCCATGCCTTTGGAAATGTGATCTAGGCACGTTCTTATGATGTACCTTGAAGCATACGATTCTCTCATTTGTTTCATCAAAAATTTCTTTCTTTCATTTTCTCCAATATTTTAACTGGCTAAGGTCAGATCTTGGAAATCAATACCTTTTTAGCTCTAACTTTTGCCTAGGTGCCCTTTCGGGTTTTCAACCTAGCGAGCTTTTTCTTTTTTTTTTTCTTTCTTTTTTTTTTTTTTTGAAAGGAAAGATGAAACTCACTGAAATGTTTGGCTACCATCAAGGGCTAAGTTTGCATTGCTTTCAATTGGACAGATTGCGTGGCTCCCAATTGGATTGGGCTTAAGGCTTCGAAATGGTGGAAAAAGGGTGTTGGGCAAGCCCCAAGTCAGTTTCAAGTATGTCTTTTCAAGATTGAGGTAAGAGCATCTTTAAATTCTTAAAGTAAGACTATTCAATTCTCAGCTTTTCATCGGTGTCAGTGCAAAATTGACTTTGACCTTTCAGGATTTTTTTTTGTTTCAGTAAAAAAAATTATTTTTTTTCTTAGCACAATAATATCCATGGTAATTTGAAAAGTGACACTTCAATTCAGCGATTCATGCATCTATGACTAGGCACATCAGATTAGGCAAAATGAGACTTCATTCCATCAGTAGAGAAGGATTACAGACTCATTAACAACTCGATGACAGACAGACTCGATCACAAGACTAGAATTGAAATGGACTTGGAACATAGAACAGACTCAACTTGACTCGACCCGGTCTCGAATGGAGTGTCTTTGTGACCCTTTTATTCTTACCCTTTTTTTTTTTAGCAGAAGTTCTGAACACTATCAGTTCACCGTGTAGCTTCAACAATCATTGGCCTCAGGAAAGGGGATCATTTGAACAGGTAAGCCAGGGGCTTTAGGTTCGATGAAGCTGATACTTTGGTTGACATAGGGTTGGATGGGCGATGGCTCGATGATTTTTTGATCGAGGAGGTCTTGGATATCATGGCGAAGGCGCATGCAGCTGTCTGTGTCATGGCCTGGGCCTTGGTGGTAGGCACAAATTTTGGACAGGTCACAACTAGGCGGAGGGATGTCAGCACGAGGTTGAAGGAGTCGGAGGTGCGGAGGTGCCCCTTTTTGATGAGGTTATCAAGGATAACGGACAATGGCATACCCAAGTTGGTGAAGGTTCTTGGGTTGCGAGTTTTGTTAGACTTTGAGTTCAAGTGGGTCCTTGGAGTGGCTCTTGGATTTGGATATGGACTAGGATTACCAAGGCTAAAGTGTGGGTTTGGATACAAGTAGAGATTCGGATGTGGAAACGGGTTTGGATAGATGGCGTTGGGCAACCCATACTTCCCTTTATCGATGCTCTGCATCATCTTCTCGAATCTGCTTATCCTTAAACTTAGTTGTTCAACAGTGGTTTGTAGTTTGTCCACTTTTCCCTCCAGAGCTTGGTAGGCCATTGGCGAGTTTATGATAGCCTGGGCTAGCCCACGATTGAGACAACGAATTTGGGAAGGTACAGAGGTGTCCTTACTCGGGGCTGTGTTTTCTGCAAATAGAAGTAAAAGCCCAAATTAACAGAGGCACAAAATACTTCTTATGGACTCCTAGGGGAGGAGATGATCAGAATTTTGAAGGATTTAATGATGCAAACCAAGGACGGTTGCTGTAAGTATATGACTTTTGTACAATGATCGAGATGGGTGGGGATGATGATGCGTATGCGTTTGATGTGTAGAGACTGACATGTGTGAGACTGATAGGATGTGTGTGCATGTAGACTGACACAAATTGTGTATGTATATGAGACAAGCATGTGGATGCAAGCCCTAATCTATATGATGCTCCTATTTCTAATAGATAGCAGTTAAACAAATAAGGTCCTAGCCATACAGAGTGTGCTAACCTTACTCTCCAGTATGATCACCAAAGGACAACAGGGATTTCCGGGATACTTCGGGAATTTTGGACAGAGTTTCTGGGAGAAACAGGGATTCGGAAGATTCGGAGAAATTTCTAGAAGTCATATGAGTTTCTAGGAGAAACAGGGATTTCTGGTTTATTTGGACTGAGCTTCTAGGAGAAACTGGTATTTTGGGCATTTCTGAGAAATGTGGATAGAGTTTCTAGGAGAAACAAGTATATCTGGGCATTTCTGGGTGATTTGGGCAGAGTTTTTAGGAGGAACAAGTACTATGGGAATTTCTGGGAAATTTGGATAGAGTTTCTGAGAGAAACTAGTATATCTGGGAAGATAGGACAAAGTTTCTTGGAGGAATTGGCATATCTGGGAGATTTAGACAGAGTTTCTGGGAAGAACTGGTTAATATGGTTATATCTGGGATATCTGGACAGAGTTTCTGGAAGAAACTGGTTAATATGGTTATATCAGGGATATCTGGACAGAGTTTCTGGGAGAAACTGGTTAATATGGTTATATCTGGGATATCTGGACAGAGTTTTTGGAAGAAACTGGTTAATATGGTTATATCAGGGATATCTGGACAGAGTTTCTGGGAGAAACTGGTTAATATGGTTATATCTGGGATATCTGGACAGAGTTTCTGGAAGAAACTGGTTAATATGGTGATAGTGATCATACTGTCTAGTAGGTTTTCATACTCCTATGTCTCAGGACCAACAAACAAGGTTTGCGGTGTATATCTTTGTGAGCATGGAGCAGACATCCTTATCATGGTGCCTAGGCAAGTCAACTTAATGTGATCACATGTGAGTGATTGCCTTGGGAATCATAAGAAAGTGGTTCTGTTCTATGCCACATAAGCGTCTACACCGCGCAGGTAATCCCGCCAGGGCATACAGCAGTTATATCACATTGTCCTATCTGAAAAGATAAATGACAGTCCTATGAAAGGTTCTACAGGAATCTATATGCAAAGGCTGGGTTTAGTCAAAGAGGGTCCGTTGACGAGAGTTCCAATATACCGTCAGAGAGACAGTACGGAGGTTGTTACTCTTTTTGATATACTTTGGAAGGTACAGTATCAACGGTGACTTGTGCCCTGGCACAGCAAGACCTGAACAATGTCAGCGCCGCGTTTCAGACACAGTCGGAAGGGGGAAATTCAGAAGTGCAATGCAGTGAACCAAACACAGTAAAAAGATGATTTTAAGGATGCTTCTTATGAGTCAAACCTCTGTGTTATTTTGTTTTAAAATAAAAATCCCCAGCAGAGTCGCCAGATTGTGGACACCGGAAGTGGACCACTTCTCTCGTTTGAGATTGTTTTGAAAAGGAAAAGAAAAGGTCTGTTGAAAACAGATACAGAGTCGCCACTTGGTCTTTAAGGAACCAAGAAACCTAATTTGACTCACCCAAATGGATAAAGGGCACCGGCCCTTCATAACCAAAGAACTTGGTTCGGGGTTTTGGTACGAGAGAGGAAGGAGCCTTTGTCGCGACTAAAACACCCTCAACTCGCCCCGTCTCTCGACGGGCCTCAATTAGCATCCAAATAATCATCTTATACTATGTTTGGTTCGGCAATTAATACTATGATAGTATATTACATCACATAAGAATCTTGAAATGGAAGATCTAAAGATAAGATATCATTCATAAGATCTAAGTCAAATATCATACAATGTAAAGTGAAAGATCACACAAATAAACTTAGGAAAAATAGTCTAACCATGTATCAAATAATCAAGACTTCCTAATCTAAAGGGGGACATGAATTGTTCTTGAAACAAATAGTCAAAGAAAACAAGGATGCTTAGCAAGCTAGGATGATGCATGTTAATCTTTGAGAATAGAAGATCTCTCAATCCTTGGGACGGATGAGAAAGGATGATTAGGTCGAGGGGAGCATGAACGTGTGATCATGATCATTCCTTATAATCTTCTTAGATTAAGAGTTACAAAAACCCAAAATCTTGCATGAATGCAATGTATGTATCTAAAATGTGCAAAGGTTGTAGTGTGTTTTGTGTACATGGATTTCTAGAATGACTTAGAAGTCTAAAATGTGTATGAATGGATAGATGAAATCAATATGGGATATGTAAAAATGTAGTATGAACTACTTCCTAAGATATGAACTAATTTGGAATGCATATAAGCATCAAATCAAAGAATGAAAGTTAAAATGTGCTTGCTGTGAATAGTGGACAGAACAGTAGCATCATCTTTTGGAAATTGAAAAGAGGGGTTAGGAATGTTTTCAATGCATGATTGTTTATGGAGATGTTCCTTATTGTGTCTAGGACACAACCCAAAAGGCCAATCTTGAATAGCTATCACAGATTGAGAGAAATCATATAAACAACACAGGTCACTCAGAAACAGAGTCCGTACTGTCGACTGAAATGTTAGAAAATATTAGAAAATGAAAAAGAATGATCTAAGGGCCCATTTTATACAGAAAGTTCCCTAAGACATTGCATTTTAAGGGAAAAATAGGTTAGGACCACCCCTTTTGGAAACGTTTTCTGTAAAAGAGGTTGGAAGTGGACCTAGCTGCTGTGACAGCAAAATCAGAATGTTTGGAAGGAATATTGGGATCCAAATGGACCATTTCCAAGTACTTCCAAGTCAAACCAAAAATCATGGGTGTTCTCCAATGAGTTAGGAAGACTTTTCAAGTGGCCTTGCATCCATATTTTGAGTATTGAGTTCTAGAGAAATCTTTGAACTCAACTCACTCACTGTTTTGACTCATTGTTTTGAAGATTTTGGAGAAAACAAAGTTTTGTTTCTTGAAACCAAATGAGAGGGATTGAGAGGGGTTTTGAAATAGATGTTTTGAAAGCACATTTTCAATACTCAATAAGGATTATAGCCACTTAAAATGTCAACATTAAACTCATCATCAAGAACCTCCAAGATTGTTGGAGAGATTTATTTTATTTTTGAACATAACTTCAATACATTTCAAGAATACCTTGGAAGTATTGAGGTTATGATCATCATCTATCAAACATGTTTTTGAGGTCAAGAGCTACTATCCATAAGGATTCACTCACCCCAAACTTCATGTCATCACTTAGATGATGATGAACTAGTAAGTAAATAAAGAAAATCAAAAAGAAATGGGATAAGAAGAGATGAACAATAAATAAACAAGCAAGTAGATGATAATCAATAGATGATATTCATGAAGCATGAGACTTGTAGATTGGTATATCACTCATATGTAATGACACTAGACATGGAAGAAGCTTCCACTCTCTTGAATGCTCACTAAAATGGTGGTTGGGAGTATTGAATGTTGAAATAAATGGAAGTAATGAAGTAAAAACAAAGTTAGAACTCACTTTTGTTTTGAAAATCAAAGAAGAAAGCTTTTTTTCTCTCTACTCTAACCTTATCTCTACAACTTTCTCTCCCAAACTTTTTCAAAACTCACATTTGATTCCCCCAAAATGAGGAGTAATGGGGTGTTTATATAGGCCAATTTGGGGTGGTTTTGGGATTTAGAAAGTGTTCCTATTGGTCCCAAACATCTGAAATCATGAAACTACGTCGTTTTGGCTTTTAATTAATCAAAATGGGACCACAAAAGAAATTACAAAAATACACTGTTCTGGAGGGGAGTGCCGCGGCGGCACTGCTCCTCCCTTCGTCCAGATAATGCTGTTTAGGCCCCCCGAAGTTCCGGTATTCGCGAAAAGGCCCTATTTCGTCCGAAATTCCCAGAAAATGCGTACGAACTCCAAATTGAGGTTGTGATATACCGTTGGAAAGGTAATGGAGTCTACTTTACATAAAAAATGTTTTGGGGACAGGTCACTTTGAAAAGTTTTGCGGTATTTGCGATAAAAGCCGATTTGATCGTCTTTTTCGCCTTCGGAAATTCGTAATAAATTCGTTTTAAATCCAGGAATTATGTGCGATATACTGTTGGAAAGCTATTGACCCCTAGTATCTATGAAAAATATTTGAAAATTGTTTCGGCGCCCCGGTTCCAAAGTCAAATTTTGGTCAAACTGGTCAAACTTGGGATTCCCGGGAAGTTCTGGAAACCTCCGGGAGTTCCCGGGAGCTGACGTTTTCGCTCGATTTCCTTTTGGAACTTATTTTAACACTTTTCCCATGATTTAAGATGATTTTGGTGAACTCGGACGATTTTGGTCAAACTTGGTCAAACTTGATCAAACCTGGTCAAACCTTGGTCAAACCTTGGTCAAACCTAGTCAAACCGGTCAACGGGGACTTTCCGGGAACTTCTGGGACTTCCGGGGGTCTCTGGGAGCTGACGATTTCACCCGATTTATCTTAAAAACTCATTTTATCGCTTTTCTTACGACATAGCATGTTTTTAGAACTTTGGGACCAATTCTGGGAGTTTTCGGGCCTTCAGGGGCATTTTGGTCATTCTGAGCATTCTGAGAGATAGAGCTGACTTCCAAGAGTCCTTTTGAGTCTTTTACGATCATTGTGAACCACCAAGCTATGGGTCTCCTAAATCTGATAGCCGACAAAATGGGGTGTCTACAGTCGTAGGAGCTGAGGTGAGGGGGTTTGAACTTCCGGGGAATAGGAAACCATGTCACCTGAGCTGTATAGGGTGATTCAGTCTCTGTGTTGGTGAGGTCGTGGCCGGACTTGCGGTTCAACCTCTCGATTTGCTGCTACAGCTCCTCAACCTGGGCCTTTACGTCATCTCGCCCGGTCCTCCTCTCTGTATCCGAGCGGTAGGTCGGGTCGGATGATGAGGCCTCTTCCTCAAAGCGTGTCGACTTTGGGGATAGGGCCCGGCTTTGGGTCTGGGAAAGCTTGTGCCTAAGATCCCCCCGGCTCAGGGCCGGAGGGTCCTCGACCGATTCCCGGGCTCTCCGTCCAGACTCCTCCCCTCTGGCCGCGCGCCGCCGATCGATTATAATTCTGGTGTCCTCCACTCGGCGAGGATTGGGCCGAGGTGGTCTTTGCGAGCGCCTGGTGGCATGGCTGCGCTCTCCATCGCCGGGGTGTTCCCTGTCCGGTGGGGACACCGGAGCGGAATGGGCTTGCCTTCGTGCCCGAGCGGGCCTCTGAATAGGGGCGCTCTTCTCAGGCTGATTCTCTGATGCGGGGCGCTTTTTCTGTCGGGCCATAAGCGCCTCTATCTATTCCTGTGTTCGGCGCTGGCCCTCCAAGAGTTGTGCCAGCGCTGTCGTTATCTGCTTTGTCATCATGGAGGCAGCCTACTGTTCAGGCTGCGGGTTCTCTTGACCGGTCAGATCAGCGGCTTTCTTACCCGTCTTTGGCGGCATCTTGATCAGTTGAGTATTTGTTGATGAGAAGACTATGTCTTTACCACAGACGGCGCCAAACTGATGATGTCTAAAACTGATAAGAAAGGTTTAGAGAGAGAGAGAGATGAGAACAATTTGTATGTGGTTCAGTCCCGTTAACGAGCTGACCTACGTCCACGGTTGCGTCTGTGCGCTCTCACTAGCAGATCACCGGCGGGCCAGGTGAGCCAACAAAGGTGGGCGGCACTACCAGTAATACTGGCCGGGTATATACGTATTGATGGTGAGTTCTTTCTGTATGCTTGTAAGCTTAGAGAATTGATTTCAGATCGGGGATCCCTATTGACGGGGTAGGTGGACTCTTTTATAGATGCAAGAGTCCACCCTTACATGGTAAGTTAATAGTGTTGGTCCAAATGTGGAAACCTTAGAGGGGGGTGAATAAGGTTTTAGCGGAAATTAACCTTTTTAAAAACTTAATTGCAAATTAAACACAATCACAAATAATAAAGTAAAGAGATAATGGAAGAGACACTTGCAAACCGAGTTTTCAAGTGGTTCGGCAATCGCACCCCGCGGCCTACGTCCACCCCTCAAGAACACCTCTTGAGGATTCCTTTAATCCGATCTACTTCATAGGTGTAGACCAAACTGTTACAAGAGCCTCCAATCTCTCCCAAAGAAGAACACCTCTTCTTTGCACACAAGGGTTACTAACCCTCAACCTTTACAATTGATTTGGGTACAAATGATAACTCTCTTTCTAGAGTGGATAATACAATTTGAAGCTCACACAATAACTCCTTAGTGAGTAGATAATACAAATGAAAGCTCACTACAATTTACTCTCAAAGAAATACAAATCAAATACTAGAGCAAATTGATAAACTCACACAACTAGGGCTCAAATATGAATGATAAGAAATCAATAAGTTGTCTGATTTAAATAGATGTTTTTCAATAGATTGATCAACATAAAATGGTGTGGGAAAACATGTATTTATAGCCCAAGAAAGATTATAGCCGTTGGTGGCAAGTTTGGTAATTAAAAGCCCCTTTAAAAACTAGCCGTTATTGCCTTTCAGCGCAGTCCAGTCGACTGGATCGAAGGTTCAGTCGACTGGATCGAAGGTTCAGTCGACTGGGAAGTTTATAGTAGTGAAGAGGCAATTTCAGTGCTGTCCAGTCGACTGAAAAGTTCAATCAGTCGACTGATGTTACAATCCAGTCGACTGGACCCTTAAAAAATCAATCGACTGGTTTTAAGCAGTTTTTGGCAGACTGACACCTCTTTACTAAAACGGCCATAACTCCCTCTACAAAACTCGTATTCACAATCCGTTTAAAGATTCGGAAACTAGATTCAGGTACCTTTCCAACCATATAAAATTCAAGATCTAATTCCTTACCAATTGGATCAGGTTTGCATTTAAAGTTGACCTATCTCTGCAAAGGTACTTTCTTTTGACTTAGCCACTTGAAAGCTTTTGTGAAATGAATTTAATTGAGTGGTCTAAGTATGTTTAGGTCCTTGAAAGTATTTTAAAGTGTGAGAGAAAGGATCCTAAAGTTCAATTAAAGTTACTTGATCCCCTATGAGTGATTGATCAAAATGCATACACGTAAATCCTAATCTTCAACCAAGGATGAAAAAATCTTCAAGTCTTCAAGCTTGATCCTTGTTGAGCTCCACCACTCTTGGACTTCACCATATGCTATCTCATGATCTTAAAAAAAGTTAGAACATTTAAGTACATGAATCAAGAGATTAACATAACGAAAATGACATGATAATTGATTAAAAATAGAACAATGAAAGTATGCAATTATCACTAGATTTGTCATCATCAAAACAAAACAAAAATAATGCCTTAAATAAATTCAAGGCTAACAATTTCCCCCTTTTTGATGATGTCAAAACATGTAATAGAGATATAGCAATTTAAGGCCCAATAGGTGTCATTTTCATGTTATCATTCAAAGTAGCAAGATTTCCAAAGTATGAGTCCAAGAATGAATTCTCTTTCTAAAAACATTCCCCCTTTTTAAAGGTCTATCATTTTCATATCTCTATATCATTTCCCCCTTTTTGACAATAGCAAAAAGATTAGGGGTTGGAACTAAAAAGTTCTCCCTCAAGATATGCAACCATATGATACTAAGGAAAAATCAAGTAAACAAATCATGGAAGCAATAAGATACTAATTTGCCAAAATATGATACCAAAAGTAACTAAAGTGAGCGTAATATCATGATACCAAGAAGTCAAGACAACTAAAATGAACATAGTAATATGTTCCCCCTCAACATATGCATATACGAATGAATACCAATTATGGGATCAACATTATGCATTTTCTCCTTAGAAGGATGTGATTACTTATGAACATCAAAACAACGTTTCATTCGAAAAGCAAGCATGATTTCACAATCAACACAAATTAATGTGATACACAAAACATGATTAGCATGCTATCAACATCAAGAGGAATATCAAAACAAAATAAATTGAAAAACCAAACATGATTTCAAAATTAATCTAACCTACTCCTACTAGGTTTAAGGTAAAAGATTTAAGCATTATCCAAGCACCTCGTGGATGCAACATTTGTTGAGGAAGTAGGAGAGGATCCCTTCACAACCCAAACCATGTTAATTTTCTTCCGGAATGAACATTTGTAATTAGCATGCCCCTTTTTCATACAATAATGACAGGTTACATGGGGGAGGGTATCATGTGAGCTTGAAGCTTTAATAAAGAAGTTATTATGAGAATTGTTTGAACTTGAAGGAGTAGATTTTGCAAAGAAATTGTTATACTTCTTTTCTTTGTATGTGGGATTAAATCCCAAACCGGCTTTGTCAAAAACACATTTTTGCTTCCCAAAAGCATATTCAAATTTTGTTCACCTTGTGTGAATTTTGCCAAAGTTTTTGTCAAATCGTCCACCTCCTTTCTCAATTCAACCTTTTCTTTTTCAATAGATTCACTTGAAGGTTGATTGGTTGAAACAAGCTTTTCTTTTCTCAAAATTTCATTTTGAGATTTTAAATCATTCAATTGCTTTTTCAATTCCAAATTTTCTTTTTCAATCTCATTTGAAGATTGTGCTCTTGAAACATATTTTTCATTTTCAATCTTCAAAGATTTATTTTGGGATTTCAAAATATTTAACTCTTTTGAAAGTTTGGAAAAATTCTTTTTAAGAGTTATATATTTAGATCCCAAACTCTCTAACTACTCATGTAACTCCTCAAAAGCACATTGAAGCTCATTCAACAATAGATGTAGGGTTAGAGTTTACCAAATTCTCTTGTGCACCTACTTGGTCACATGAGTCATCATCGGATGAGTCGTCATCATCCCAAGTGGCCTCTTTTACCATTTTCTCATTCTTATCATCTTCATTTGCAAAAAGGCACACTTTTTCCTCTTCACAAATTTGGTTTGTAGTAAAATGAAAATTTGCTAAACATGACCAAATTTCATGTGCACTAGAGCACGAACGAATGCTATTATATGAATTATCATCTAAAGAGGTGTATAGAATTTTCATAGCTCTAAGATTCAATACAAAGTTATTTTGATCACTTTCATTCCATTCAATCTTTGGTTTAGGAGAAAAACCATTTTTGACAATGTTCCAAAGATTTATGTCAAGTGATATAAAATAAATTTCTATTCTCCTCTTCCAATGATCATACTTATGATCTTTCAACGATGGAGGAGTTGTAATGCAATATTCTTCTTGAACTTTTGTTTCCATAGAACTTGACTCAACATTTTGAAAATCATTGGAGTCATTTAGGGAGCAAGAAGTGGAGGTTACCCCATTTTCTATTGCCATGAGGCAAAGATTGACAATCTCATCTTCATTTAAGTTGTCATCCGATGATTCATTCTCGGAGCAACTTTGAGTGGCCTTCATTGCCTTCTTCTTACGTTGTTCATCTTTAGGAGACTTCTTTCCCAATTTTTCTTTCTTTAGAAACTTTGCGAATTTTTGGGTGATCAAAGCCATTTCCTCATCCTCATCACTCTCATGATCTTTTCCCTTTTTCTTTGAGCTTGAGGACTTCAAGGCGATGTCTCCTCTTTTGATCTCCTTTTTCTTGTCTTCTTCGACAAGCACGACTAACTCCATTTCATGAGTAATGAGAGATCCCATGAGTTGTTCAATTGACAAGTTTGTCAAATCTTTTGCTTCCCGGATAGCCGTGACCTTCGGTTTCCATTGCTTTAGTAAAGCCCTAAGAATTTTCTCAATAATTTCTTCATTAGCATAAACTTTACAAAGATTTTTCAAGCTATTGATGATAGTTGTAAAGCGGGTAGACATATCACCAATAGACTCAAAAGGCAACATTTTGAACATTTCATAAGATTGAACAAGTAAATTAATTTTTGACTTTTTGACTTGGCTTGTTCCCTCGTGAGTCACTTCAAGTTTATCCCAAATTTCTTTTGCGGATTCGCAAGATGAAATTCTATTGTATTCATTTGGGTCTAAACCGCAATATAATAAATTCATTGCCATAGCATTCAATTTTATGAGTTTCTTATCGGCATCATTATATTCATCTTCCGTTTTTGAAATAGTAATACCATTTGAAATTTTTGTAGGAAGATGAGGCCCTTTGACCACTATTTGCCATAAATCAAAATCTTGAGAAATCATATAGATTCTCATTCTATTTTTCCAATAAGCATAATTTGATCCATTAAAACACGGTGGTCTATTTGCCGAGTGACCCTCACTATAATAAATGCAGGAAGTGTTGATTTCCATTTGGATCTTAACTCAAATTTTTTCAAAAACTTTTTGAAAATAGAAGAGCCGATGCTCTGATACCAATTGTTGGCCCAAATGTGGAAACCTTAGAGGGGGGGGGGGGGGGGTGAATAAGGTTTTAGTGGAAATTAACCTTTTTAAAAACTTAATTGCAAATTAAAAATAATCACAAATAATAAAGTAAAGAGATAAGGGAAGAGACACTTGCAAACCGAGTTTTCAAGTGGTTCGGCAATCGCACTTCGCGGCCTACGTCCACCCCTCAAGAACATCTCTTGAGGATTCCTTTAATCCGATCTACTTCACAGGTGTAGACCAAACCGTTACAAGAGCCTCCAATCTCTCCCAAAGAAGAACACCTCTTCTTTGCACACAAGGGTTACTAACCCTCAACCTTTACAATTGATTTGGGTACAAATGATAACTCTCTTTCTAGAGTGGATAATACAATTTGAAGCTCACACAATAACTCCTTAGTGAGTAGATAATACAAATGAAAGCTCACTACAATTTACTCTCAAAGAAATACAAATCAAATACTAGAGCAAATTGATAAACTCACACAACTAGGGCTCAAATATGAATGATAAGAAATCAACAAGTTGTCTGATTTAAATAGATGTTTTTTAATAGATTGATCAACATAAAATGGTGTGGGAAAACATGTATTTATAGCCCAAGAAAGATTATAGCCGTTGGTGGCAAGTTTGGTAATTAAAAGCCCCTTTAAAAACTAGCCGTTATTGCCTTTCACCGCAGTCCAGTCGACTGGATCGAAGGTTCAGTCGACTGGGAAGTTTATAGTAGTGAAGAGGCAATTTCAGTGCTGTCCAGTCGACTGAAAAGTTCAATCAGTCGACTGATGTTACAATCCAGTCGACTGGACCCTTAAAAAATCAATCGACTGGTTTTAAGCAGTTTTTGGCAGACTGACACCTCTTTACTAAAATGGCCATAACTCCCTCTACAAAACTCGTATTCATAATCCGTTTAAAGATTCGGAAACTAGATTCAGGTACCTTTCCAACCATATAAAACTCAAGATCTAATTCCTTACCAATTGGATCAGGTTTGCATTTAAAGTTGACCTATCTCTGCAGAGGTACTTTCTTTTGACTTAGCCACTTGAAAGCTTTTGTGAAATGAATTTAATTGAGTGGTCTAAGTATGTTTAGGTCCTTGAAAGTATTTTAAAGTGTGAGAGAAAGGATCCTAAAGTTCAATTAAAGTTACTTGATCCCCTATGAGTGATTGATCAAAATGCATACACGTAAATCCTAATCTTCAACCAAGGATGAAAAAATCTTCAAGTCTTCAAGCTTGATCCTTGTTGAGCTCCACCACTCTTGGACTTCACCATATGCTATCTCATGATCTTAAAAAAAGTTAGAACATTTAAGTACATGAATCAAGAGATTAACATAACGAAAATGACATGATAATTGATTAAAAATAGAACAATGAAAGTATGCAATTATCACTAGATTTGTCATCATCAAAACAAAACAAAAATAATGCCTTAAATAAATTCAAGGCTAACAATTTCCCCCTTTTTGATGATGTCAAAACATGTAATAGAGATATAGCAATTTAAGGCCCAATAGGTGTCATTTTCATGTTATCATTCAAAGTAGCAAGATTTCCAAAGTATGAGTCCAAGAATGAATTCTCTTTCTAAAAACATTCCCCCTTTTTAAAGGTCTATCATTTTCATATCTCTATATCATTTCCCCCTTTTTGACAATAGCAAAAAGATTAGGGGTTAGAACTAAAAAGTTCTCCCTCAAGATATGCAACCATATGATACTAAGGAAAAATCAAGTAAACAAATCATGGAAGCAATAAGATACCAATTTGCCAAAATATGATACCAAAAGTAACTAAAGTGAGCGTAATATCATGATACCAAGAAGTCAAGACAACTAAAATGAACATAGTAATATGTTCCCCCTCAACATATGCATATACGAATGAATACCAATTATTGGATCAACATTATGCATTTTCTCCTTAGAAGGATGTGATTACTTATGAACATCAAAACAACGTTTCATTCGAAAAGCAAGCATGATTTCACAATCAACACAAATTAATGTGATACACAAAACATGATTAGCATGCTATCAACATCAAGAGGAATATCAAAACAAAATAAATTGAAAAACCAAACATGATTTCAAAATTAATCTAACCTACTCCTACTAGGTTTAAGGTAAAAGATTTAAGCATTATCCAAGCACCTCGTGGATGCAACATTTGTTGAGGAAGTAGGAGAGGATCCCTTCACAACCCAAACCATGTTAATTTTCTTCCGGAATGAACATTTGTAATTAGCATGCCCCTTTTTCATACAATAATGACAGGTTACATGGGGGAGGGTATCATGTGAGCTTGAAGCTTTAATAAAGAAGTTATTATGAGAATTGTTTGAACTTGAAGGAGTAGATTTTGCAAAGAAATTGTTATACTTCTTTTCTTTGTATGTGGGATTAAATCCCAAACCGGCTTTGTCAAAAACACATTTTTGCTTCCCAAAAGCATATTCAAATTTTGTTCACCTTGTGTGAATTTTGCCAAAGTTTTTGTCAAATCGTCCACCTCCTTTCTCAATTCAACCTTTTCTTTTTCAATAGATTCACTTGAAGGTTGATTGGTTGAAACAAGCTTTTCTTTTCTCAAAATTTCATTTTGAGATTTTAAATCATTCAATTGCTTTTTCAATTCCAAATTTTCTTTTTCAATCTCATTTGAAGATTGTGCTCTTGAAACATATTTTTCATTTTCAATCTTCAAAGATTTATTTTGGGATTTCAAAATATTTAACTCTTTTGAAAGTTTGGAAAAATTCTTTTTAAGAGTTATATATTTAGATCCCAAACTCTCTAACTACTCATGTAACTCCTCAAAAGCACATTGAAGCTCATTCAACAATAGATGTAGGGTTAGAGTTTACCAAATTCTCTTGTGCACCTACTTGGTCACATGAGTCATCATCGGATGAGTCGTCATCATCCCAAGTGGCCTCTTTTACCATTTTCTCATTCTTATCATCTTCATTTGCAAAAAGGCACACTTTTTCCTCTTCACAAATTTGGTTTGTAGTAAAATGAAAATTTGCTAAACATGACCAAATTTCATGTGCACTAGAGCACGAACGAATGCTATTATATGAATTATCATCTAAAGAGGTGTATAGAATTTTCATAGCTCTAAGATTCAATACAAAGTTATTTTGATCACTTTCATTCCATTCAATCTTTGGTTTAGGAGAAAAACCATTTTTGACAATGTTCCAAAGATTTATGTCAAGTGATATAAAATAAATTTCTATTCTCCTCTTCCAATGATCATACTTATGATCTTTCAACGATGGAGGAGTTGTAATGCAATATTCTTCTTGAACTTTTGTTTCCATAGAACTTGACTCAACATTTTGAAAATCATTGGAGTCATTTAGGGAGCAAGAAGTGGAGGTTACCCCATTTTCTATTGCCATGAGGCAAAGATTGACAATCTCATCTTCATTTAAGTTGTCATCCGATGATTCATTCTCGGAGCAACTTTGAGTGGCCTTCATTGCCTTCTTCTTACGTTGTTCATCTTTAGGAGACTTCTTTCCCAATTTTTCTTTCTTTAGAAACTTTGCGAATTTTTGGGTGATCAAAGCCATTTCCTCATCCTCATCACTCTCATGATCTTTTCCCTTTTTCTTTGAGCTTGAGGACTTCAAGGCGATGTCTCCTCTTTTGATCTCCTTTTTCTTGTCTTCTTCGACAAGCACGACTAACTCCATTTCATGAGTAATGAGAGATCCCATGAGTTGTTCAATTGACAAGTTTGTCAAATCTTTTGCTTCCCGGATAGCCGTGACCTTCGGTTTCCATTGCTTTAGTAAAGCCCTAAGAATTTTCTCAATAATTTCTTCATTAGCATAAACTTTACAAAGATTTTTCAAGCTATTGATGATAGTTGTAAAGCGGGTAGACATATCACCAATAGACTCAAAAGGCAACATTTTGAACATTTCATAAGATTGAACAAGTAAATTAATTTTTGACTTTTTGACTTGGCTTGTTCCCTCGTGAGTCACTTCAAGTTTATCCCAAATTTCTTTTGCGGATTCGCAAGATGAAATTCTATTGTATTCATTTGGGTCTAAACCGCAATATAATAAATTCATTGCCATAGCATTCAATTTTATGAGTTTCTTATCGGCATCATTATATTCATCTTCCGTTTTTGAAATAGTAATACCATTTGAAATTTTTGTAGGAAGATGAGGCCCTTTGACCACTATTTGCCATAAATCAAAATCTTGAGAAATCATATAGATTCTCATTCTATTTTTCCAATAAGCATAATTTGATCCATTAAAACACGGTGGTCTATTTGCCGAGTGACCCTCACTATAATAAATGCAGGAAGTGTTGATTTCCATTTGGATCTTAACTCAAATTTTTTCAAAAACTTTTTGAAAATAGAAGAGCCGATGCTCTGATACCAATTGTTGGCCCAAATGTGGAAACCTTAGAGGGGGGGGGGGGTGAATAAGGTTTTAGTGGAAATTAACCTTTTTAAAAACTTAATTGCAAATTAAAAATAATCACAAATAATAAAGTAAAGAGATAAGGGAAGAGACACTTGCAAACCGAGTTTTCAAGTGGTTCGGCAATCGCACTTCGCGGCCTACGTCCACCCCTCAAGAACATCTCTTGAGGATTCCTTTAATCCGATCTACTTCACAGGTGTAGACCAAACCGTTACAAGAGCCTCCAATCTCTCCCAAAGAAGAACACCTCTTCTTTGCACACAAGGGTTACTAACCCTCAACCTTTACAATTGATTTGGGTACAAATGATAACTCTCTTTCTAGAGTGGATAATACAATTTGAAGCTCACACAATAACTCCTTAGTGAGTAGATAATACAAATGAAAGCTCACTACAATTTACTCTCAAAGAAATACAAATCAAATACTAGAGCAAATTGATAAACTCACACAACTAGGGCTCAAATATGAATGATAAGAAATCAACAAGTTGTCTGATTTAAATAGATGTTTTTTAATAGATTGATCAACATAAAATGGTGTGGGAAAACATGTATTTATAGCCCAAGAAAGATTATAGCCGTTGGTGGCAAGTTTGGTAATTAAAAGCCCCTTTAAAAACTAGCCGTTATTGCCTTTCACCGCAGTCCAGTCGACTGGATCGAAGGTTCAGTCGACTGGGAAGTTTATAGTAGTGAAGAGGCAATTTCAGTGCTGTCCAGTCGACTGAAAAGTTCAATCAGTCGACTGATGTTACAATCCAGTCGACTGGACCCTTAAAAAATCAATCGACTGGTTTTAAGCAGTTTTTGGCAGACTGACACCTCTTTACTAAAATGGCCATAACTCCCTCTACAAAACTCGTATTCATAATCCGTTTAAAGATTCGGAAACTAGATTCAGGTACCTTTCCAACCATATAAAACTCAAGATCTAATTCCTTACCAATTGGATCAGGTTTGCATTTAAAGTTGACCTATCTCTGCAGAGGTACTTTCTTTTGACTTAGCCACTTGAAAGCTTTTGTGAAATGAATTTAATTGAGTGGTCTAAGTATGTTTAGGTCCTTGAAAGTATTTTAAAGTGTGAGAGAAAGGATCCTAAAGTTCAATTAAAGTTACTTGATCCCCTATGAGTGATTGATCAAAATGCATACACGTAAATCCTAATCTTCAACCAAGGATGAAAAAATCTTCAAGTCTTCAAGCTTGATCCTTGTTGAGCTCCACCACTCTTGGACTTCACCATATGCTATCTCATGATCTTAAAAAAAGTTAGAACATTTAAGTACATGAATCAAGAGATTAACATAACGAAAATGACATGATAATTGATTAAAAATAGAACAATGAAAGTATGCAATTATCACTAGATTTGTCATCATCAAAACAAAACAAAAATAATGCCTTAAATAAATTCAAGGCTAACAATTTCCCCCTTTTTGATGATGTCAAAACATGTAATAGAGATATAGCAATTTAAGGCCCAATAGGTGTCATTTTCATGTTATCATTCAAAGTAGCAAGATTTCCAAAGTATGAGTCCAAGAATGAATTCTCTTTCTAAAAACATTCCCCCTTTTTAAAGGTCTATCATTTTCATATCTCTATATCATTTCCCCCTTTTTGACAATAGCAAAAAGATTAGGGGTTAGAACTAAAAAGTTCTCCCTCAAGATATGCAACCATATGATACTAAGGAAAAATCAAGTAAACAAATCATGGAAGCAATAAGATACCAATTTGCCAAAATATGATACCAAAAGTAACTAAAGTGAGCGTAATATCATGATACCAAGAAGTCAAGACAACTAAAATGAACATAGTAATATGTTCCCCCTCAACATATGCATATACGAATGAATACCAATTATTGGATCAACATTATGCATTTTCTCCTTAGAAGGATGTGATTACTTATGAACATCAAAACAACGTTTCATTCGAAAAGCAAGCATGATTTCACAATCAACACAAATTAATGTGATACACAAAACATGATTAGCATGCTATCAACATCAAGAGGAATATCAAAACAAAATAAATTGAAAAACCAAACATGATTTCAAAATTAATCTAACCTACTCCTACTAGGTTTAAGGTAAAAGATTTAAGCATTATCCAAGCACCTCGTGGATGCAACATTTGTTGAGGAAGTAGGAGAGGATCCCTTCACAACCCAAACCATGTTAATTTTCTTCCGGAATGAACATTTGTAATTAGCATGCCCCTTTTTCATACAATAATGACAGGTTACATGGGGGAGGGTATCATGTGAGCTTGAAGCTTTAATAAAGAAGTTATTATGAGAATTGTTTGAACTTGAAGGAGTAGATTTTGCAAAGAAATTGTTATACTTCTTTTCTTTGTATGTGGGATTAAATCCCAAACCGGCTTTGTCAAAAACACATTTTTGCTTCCCAAAAGCATATTCAAATTTTGTTCACCTTGTGTGAATTTTGCCAAAGTTTTTGTCAAATCGTCCACCTCCTTTCTCAATTCAACCTTTTCTTTTTCAATAGATTCACTTGAAGGTTGATTGGTTGAAACAAGCTTTTCTTTTCTCAAAATTTCATTTTGAGATTTTAAATCATTCAATTGCTTTTTCAATTCCAAATTTTCTTTTTCAATCTCATTTGAAGATTGTGCTCTTGAAACATATTTTTCATTTTCAATCTTCAAAGATTTATTTTGGGATTTCAAAATATTTAACTCTTTTGAAAGTTTGGAAAAATTCTTTTTAAGAGTTATATATTTAGATCCCAAACTCTCTAACTACTCATGTAACTCCTCAAAAGCACATTGAAGCTCATTCAACAATAGATGTAGGGTTAGAGTTTACCAAATTCTCTTGTGCACCTACTTGGTCACATGAGTCATCATCGGATGAGTCGTCATCATCCCAAGTGGCCTCTTTTACCATTTTCTCATTCTTATCATCTTCATTTGCAAAAAGGCACACTTTTTCCTCTTCACAAATTTGGTTTGTAGTAAAATGAAAATTTGCTAAACATGACCAAATTTCATGTGCACTAGAGCACGAACGAATGCTATTATATGAATTATCATCTAAAGAGGTGTATAGAATTTTCATAGCTCTAAGATTCAATAGAAAGTTATTTTGATCACTTTCATTCCATTCAATCTTTGGTTTAGGAGAAAAACCATTTTTGACAATGTTCCAAAGATTTATGTCAAGTGATATAAAATAAATTTCTATTCTCCTCTTCCAATGATCATACTTATGATCTTTCAATGATGGAGGAGTTGTAATGCAATATTCTTCTTGAACTTTTGTTTCCATAGAACTTGACTCAACATTTTGAAAATCATTGGAGTCATTTAGGGAGCAAGAAATGGAGGTTACCCCATTTTCTATTGCCATGAAGCAAAGATTGACAATCTCATCTTCATTTAAGTTGTCATCCGATGATTCATTCTCGGAGCAACTTTGAGTGGCCTTCATTGCCTTCTTCTTACGTTGTTCATCTTTAGGAGGCTTCTTTCCCAATTTTTCTTTCTTTAGAAACTTTGCGAATTTTTGGGTGATCAAAGCCATTTCCTCATCCTCATCACTCTCATGATCTTTTCCCTTTTTCTTTGAGCTTGAGGACTTCAAGGCGATGTCTCCTCTTTTGATCTCCTTTTTCTTGTCTTCTTCGACAAGCACGACTAACTCCATTTCATGAGTAATGAGAGATCCCACGAGTTGTTCAATTGACAAGTTTGTCAAATCTTTTGCTTCCCGGATAGCCGTGACCTTCAGTTTCCATTGCTTTGGTAAAGCCGAAGAATTTTCTCAATAATTTCATCATTAGCATAAACTTTACCAAGATTTTTCAAGCTATTGATGATCGTTGTAAAGCCGGTAGACATATCACCAATAGACTCAAAAGGCAACATTTTGAACATTTCATAAGATTGAACAAGTAAATTAATTTTTGACTTTTTGACTTGGTTTGTTCCCTCATGAGTCACTTCAAGTTTATCCCAAATTTCTTTTGCGGATTCGCAAGATGAAATTCTATTGTATTCATTTGGGTCTAAACCGCAATATAATAAATTCATTGCCATAGCATTCAATTTTATGAGTTTCTTATCGGCATCATTATATTCATCTTCCGTTTTTGAAATAGTAATACCATTTGAAATTTTTGTAGGAAGATGAGGCCCTTTGACCACTATTTGCCATAAATCAAAATCTTGAAAAATCATATAGATTCTCATTCTATTTTTCCAATAAGCATAATTTGATCCATTAAAACATGGTGGTCTATTTGCCGAGTGACCCTCACTATAATAAATGCAGGAAGTGTTGATTTCCATTTGGATCTTAACTCAAATTTTTTCAAAAACTTTTTGAAAATAGAAGAGCCAAAGCTCTGATACCAATTGTTGGCCCAAATGTGGAAACCTTAGAGGGGGGGGGGGGGTGAATAAGGTTTTAGTGGAAATTAACCTTTTTAAAAATTTAATTGCAAATTAAACACAATCACAAATAATAAAGTAAAGAGATAACGGAAGAGACACTTGCAAATCGAGTTTTCAAGTGGTTCGGCAATCGCACCCCGCGGCCTACGTCCACCCCTCAAGAACATCTCTTGAGGATTCCTTTAATCCGATCTACTTCACAGGTGTAGACCAAACCGTTACAAGAGCCTCCAATCTCTCCCAAAGAAGAACACCTCTTCTTTGCACACAAGGGTTACTAACCCTCAACCTTTACAATTGATTTGGGTACAAATGATAACTCTCTTTCTAGAGTGGATAATACAATTTGAAGCTCACACAATAACTCCTTAGTGAGTAGATAATACAAATGAAAGCTCACTACAATTTACTCTCAAAGAAATACAAATCAAATACTAGAGCAAATTGATAGACTCACACAACTAGGGCTCAAATATGAATGATAAGAAATCAACAAGTTGTGTGATTTAAATAGATGTTTTCCAATAGATTGATCAACATAAAATGGTGTGGGGAAACATGTATTTATAGCTTAAGAAAGATTATAGCCGTTGGTGGCAAGTTTCATAATTAAAAGCCCCTTTAAAAACTAGTCGTTATTGCCTTTCAGCGCAGTCTAGTCGTCTAGATCGAAGGTTCAGTCGACTGGGAAGTTTATAGCAGTGAAGAGGCAATTTCAGTGCTGTCCAGTCGACTAAAAAGTTCAATCAGTCGACTAATGTTACAATCCAGTCGACTGGACCCTTAAAAAATCAATCGACTGGTTTTAAGCAGTTTTTGGCAGACTGACACCTCTTTACTAAAACGGCCATAACTCCCTCTACAAAACTCGTATTCACAATCCGTTTAAAGATTCGGAAACTAGATTCAGGTACCTTTCCAACCATATAAAACTCAAGATCTAATTCCTTACCAATTGGATCAGGTTTGCATTTAAAGTTGACCTATCTCTGCAAAGGTACTTTCTTTTGACTTAGCCACTTGAAAGCTTTTGTGAAATGAATTTAATTGAGTGGTCTAAGTATGTTTAGGTCCTTGAAAGTATTTTAAAGTGTGAGAGAAAGGATCCTAAAGTTCAATTAAAGTTACTTGAGCCCCTATGAGTGATTGATCAAAATGCTTACACGTAAATCCTAATCTTCAACCAAGGATGAAAAAATCTTCAAGTCTTCAAGCTTGATCCTTGTTGAGCTCCACCACTCTTGGACTTCACCATATGCTATCTCATGATCTTAAAAAAAGTTAGAACATTTAAGTACATGAATCAAGAGATTAACATAACAAAAATGACATGATAATTGATTAAAAATAGAACAATGAAAGTATGCAATTATCACTAGATTTGTCATCATCAAAACAAAACAAAAATAATGCCTTAAATAAATTCAAGGCTAACAAATAGGATGGGGAAGCCTAATTTGATTGCGATTTGATTGGCATAACATGGAGAAGGTTTCCTAAGTGGTTTAGGAAACTGCCACCTTCCATCTTGCAGACTTGTAGTTGGTTTAGGAAACTGCTGGATTGGACGAGATCACGGGACCCCGCGATCTTCATGCCCGGTTAGTTGGTGCGAACCGCCCAGTCCTGATAAACACCTCGGGATAGCTCGGCTATTGGCGCCTTTATCGAAGTAACCGAAGCCTTCTGGTGACGTGGCAAGCTTGCTTTATGGCTTGATTATTTTGGTCATATCAAGAAGTACTCCTATTGGTCCCAAACATCTGTGAACATAAAACTACATCGTTTTGGTTTTTAATTAATCAAATTGGACCCCCAAATAAATTACAAAAATGGACTCTGCGAGGGTTGAGTGCCGCCATGGCATTGGCCATGTCTGCTGCAGCAGTGGCCCAGTGCCGCCGCAGTACTGCTCCTCAGATGCCCAGAAAATTGTATTTAGGCCCCCAGAGGTTCCGGTATTCACGAAAAGGCCCTATTTCATCCGAAATTCACAAAAAATGCGTACGAACTCCAAACTGAGCTTGTGATATACCGTTGGAAAGGTATCAGAGTCTACTTTCTATATAAACTTTTTCAGAGTCATGTCATTTTGAAAAGTTTTACACTATTCGCGATAAAAGCCAATTTGCTCGCCTTTTTTACCTTTAAAAATTCATAATAAATCCGTTTTAAATCCAGAAATTATGTACGATATACTGTTAGAAAGCTATTGACCTATAATATCCATGAAAAATATTTGAAAATTGTTACGGTGCTCCGGTTTTAAAGTCAACTTTTGGTCAAACTGGTCAAACTTAGGATTCTCGGGAAGTTCTGGAAACCTCTGGGAGCTCCCCGGAGCTGACGTTTTCGTCCAATTTTACTTAAAAACTCATTTTCTTACTTTTCTTATGACATAGCATGTTTCCAGAGCTTTTGGTCCAAATCTGGGAGTTTTCGGGCTTTTAGGGGCATTTTGGTCATTCTGAGCATTTTGAGAAATAGAACTAACTTCCAGGAGTCCTTTTGAGTCTTTTTCGATCATTGTAAACCACTAAGCTATAGGTCTCCTAAATCTAATAGCCGACAAAATGGGGTGTCTACAGTATCACTGACCATTCTTATTCATACTCGTCTTAACCCGCTAATTCACATGCCAACCCACTTTTGGTTCATTCCCATTTCTGACTTTCTGATTCACAAGCTAACCCATTTCTGGTTTCATCTTCCTCTCAGACTTTCTGATTCTAATACTGACTCATTCTTATTCATACTCATCCTTGACCTTCTAATTTACATACTAAACCTATTTTGAGGCTGACGGAGGTTGGGTGGCTACTGAGGCTTAGTTGAGGGCTCGAGTGAGTCTTAATTTTTAACTCAAATTTCACTTTTCATATCCTTGAATATTTCTTGATTCATTTTCTTTGTTTTTCATTATTTTCTTTGTTGATCAGGATGAGGAGATCAAGGTTTTGACTCTTTGAGTTAGAGAGTTGGAGCTGTAGCTCGAGACGGGTCCTAGTAGTGCTCATGGAGGTGTTGGCGAGGTAGGGCTGGAGGTCGCAGAGTGGGCTGAGGCGATGAGGTAGAGAGCGACACTACTTTAGAATAGGAGCCCCTCAGACATCCTGTTCGCCGAGGCCGAGGCTGGGGTTGATCTTTTATATTTTCTTTTCTTTTTCTGAGTGTTTGGGGAGGTTCAGGATATTTTGATGATGGTATATATTTTTTGATGATGGCTTCAGATAGCCGAATTAGTTCGGACATGATAGGCACGTACATATTTATTTTGTGGATCATCACTTTGATTCTTACTTGTATGCTTGCTTTTATTATAGATGTGACCATGGCTTGGTCATACAGTTTTTGTGTTTTTGGGGATATCTCTTGTTTACGATATTTGATGCGTGAATGATGTGAGTGATGTGAATGATGATGCACATATAGTTATTTTTTTATTTTTATTTTTATTTGTTTGTGTTTTCTTTGCAGGTTTGGTTTAAGGGTATTCAAAACATGTTTTGGCAGGAATGAGACTTCTTGCGACATTCAGAATGCCCAAACTGTACTCGGTGAGTGTCGGTGCAGCTGTCGGCGACTATTATAGCGGCGTTCCCTGACTATCACAATGACACTTATTGGGTGCTACCTGGCCCTTTGAGTGCCTTTCGATGGCTTTAGACAGGGGATTTTCTTTCTTTTTCTCCATTCAAAGGACATTTTCTTCCTGAAACATCGCAAAAATACCATTTTCCCATTTCTAATTCTTTTTTAGATGGCTCCTCTTGATCCCCGACTTCTCTTTCATGGATGGACAACATTACTGGTCTGGATCTTCTTTACTTCAGCTATTTTGATCTTAACACACTTTTCTCTCTGTGATACATAATGCTTGATAAGGATATCCTTTATGCAGCCATTCAGTGCTAGGACCCTGAGTTCCACGTATTCAGGTTCGGCTATTAGGAGGTTACTCCTTTGTTCAAGGAGTTCAACGCCATTCTTGGCTTTAGCCCGTACTCTAATATGATTCTTCTCACCGTTCAGGTCAGGTATGTTCAGGATCCCAGTTGCGAGAACCTTGATTTTAGACTATGAGATTGACTTCCTACACTTGTTTGCCCGATATTTCCCAGCCATGGATGGGTACTTTGATCATCATGCACCTTGGTGGAGTGCCTTGAGCCTAGCCATGATCCTTTATTTTCTTTTCTCTTCTTCTTTTGATACTTTCATCCCGATTGCCTACGGACTCCGTACATAGAGGAATCCCATGATGCTAGTTCTTGCTGAGACTATGATGGGTTTGGATCGGCCCATATTGACGATACCGATCTCCTTCATGGTGCTCCACTAATCTTGTAGTTTTGGCTCTTAGAGGGTCTGAGACTTCTGGTCCCTCCCTGTGACCTTTCCATGGTTCTTCCTTTTGACCAGTTATAGGTTCGGAGGCTTTTAAGTACATCCGATGATTGGCTTGCATGGTTCAGACCCTATCTACTGAGGACATTTGCTAGATTTATGCTTTCTGAGAATATTGCTCAGTCACTGTCTGACTTCTTGGACAGAGCAACATTTGGCTTCCTAGCCTACATGCCATCTCTTTTTTTTATTCCAGATTGGGTTACCAGACAGTATGGCCATCGTCAAGAGATTTTCGAGGATTCTATCGGAGTCATGAGAAGTTCTAACTTACGTCTTTCTTCTATCATTGCTTTTACTACTGCCTGGCATTAGTGGATTTCTGCACCTTTCTCGAGGATCCTGACTGATATTGGTCTATCTGATGAGTGTATCTTGGAGATTCAAGGAATGATTATGAGACATACTCAGACTGAGGAGAGAGAGACGCACACATACACACACACACACACACAAATGTTGTGACAAATCCTGCTTTATTTTTCTTGCACTTTTCTGATTACTAGTGATTTAAGAAAACTCTGTTTAGCTCTCGTAGGAAAGTTATCACTTCATAATACTCTTTCAGTGTATCTTCCTTTACAACTGACTTTATGATAGTGAAGAATTTCATTTTCATGTTTCTTTTCATCTTTTTATAACTCAATTTCATATTCATACATTAAAACTTCATCTCTTAGCATCTTGAATTTTTCATAATGTTCATACTTGGTTCTTATTTGGAAAGCCAGTAGACCCACAGATATGTTAGGGGGCTTTTTGGAAAATTGCAATTTGCCCTTAGTTTGATAGGGCCTTTTGAATGCTGGGCAAATGAAGTTAGCCCCTAGTTAGAAGGTGATGAAGTAGCTTTGGCCAAACACCAGTTTGCCCATAGTTTAAAGGACATGACATGGATTGGTTGGGTTTTTTTGGGACTGCAGGCCTTAGGAGGCCCACCTACTTATCACTGAATGGACATCAGGTCCGATAGTAGTTCGACTGAGGCCTACGTATCCCTAAGTAAGAATCAGGTCAAACCGTAGTTAATCGATATAGGAGGATTTGAAGGAATAGTTTCAAAAGAAGGTTTCTAAGCATAATATTTCTTGAGACGATTGATGTTGTCTGGTTGCTTGAACTCGCCTCCGTCTAAATCTATAAGGTAAGCAGCTCCTTCAGATAGAAGCGTCTTGATGATGTAAGGATCGACCCAGTTCAGTTTGAATTTTCCTCTAGGATCATAGACCGATGCTTTTAATTCTTTGAGAATAATAGATTAGAGGTGAAAAGTTCATATTCAAAGCGTATTAAATGGTCTTTGAAAATTGCATATTCAGAGCGTATTACATGGTCTTTCATGCATACTTTTATCCCTTACTCCCTTGAATCATGGTATTACATGTTATTACATGGTCTTTCAGAGCATATTACATGGTATTACATGGTCTTTCATGCATCCGTGTGACATGAATCATTCATGAACATTTCACTAAGCATTTGCAACAAATAAAATAAAACAGAAGTATGAAAATATAATGGCAAAGAAGAAAGAGAAAAAATAATAAATAACAAATTTCTTTTGAAAATAAAAATTTGATTAAAATAAAAGGTGATTGTAGGCGAGATAGCACCTAGTTCGAGCACTGTATGGTATAGAGATTCTGCGGCAAGTCGAGTGAGAAGACAAATTGTCAAAACTGAGATGACACAAGAAACAAATAATAGGGAAGTAGTAGAATTGAAGGTGATGGTTGAACAGCAAGCCGAGCAAATGAAGCAACAAGCCAAAAATACAAATCCGGGAATGCTGCTCGGGATGGGGCCCACACTCCAGGTTCCCCGGTGGAGTAACCGATCGGTACAGGTAGGAGCTCGGGTGTGGGTATTGCCACGCGTCAGGTAGTAATTGGCCTGGTCAGGACCCAGCGAAGTCTGTTCGGATGTAACCGAACAGTTACGTGGTAACCAGACCGTTACATCACGTATTTAATGCACGCGTCTTTTGAGACGACCCTTCATGTGCCCGAGGTGACAGCTGTCGGCGACCTTTGGCAAGAAATTCCTGAGCAGTTGGATCTGATTGATCTGGACCATCTGTAACGCCCTGTATTTTATTATCATTAATAAATAAATATTGCATTTTATTTCCATGAGTAGTTGATTTAATTTCTATATATAAATAATTATCTGGGGCCAAACCGTAATATTTGAAAATATAAAAAATGTTTTATATGGTTTCAAAAGCAATATCTATATCTTTGTATAAGCCGGGAATTTTGTTCCTACGCTGATATCATTTTCCTGTATTTTTCTTTCTACCGTAAAATACCAGTTTTATGTTTTAAGTCTGCGTTATACCGCGTTTTGGGTATGGGAGCACGTGAGCTCAACCACACCGGGCGAAATCTATTGATTTCTTGGAGCCCAAATTTCTCAGTTTATATATACGTTAGTTGTGTCTCTCTCTCACAAGTTCTCTCACAGAGACTCTCATCTCCCAAATTCTCTCAATCACTTCCTTACTCTCTCAAGAACAACACTCACACACACTCAGATTATATACTCCTACACACATACATAGTCATATATATATTTTGGGATACCAAAATCAAGAGAACGGAGGAGAAATTTTCTAACGACGGATTCGACGGCGGAAACTCTCGGTCTCAAATTCTCAGTATCAAACACCTCTGTGAGTAAATTAAACTCACTCTCAACGTATATATATGTAAATTTCAATGTATATAGTTGTATATATGCATATATATGTATAAACACCATGAAAGCTTAAAATTGGAGTTTTGTCAAACTCAACCAAATTCAATTCCGTGAATTGATTTTGGAAGATCTTTGTCCCAATAGGCTACGATTCAAATCCTACGAGTTAATTTGTCCGTATCGCGACGTACCGTTGATTTAAAGTTTTGACACCCTCACTTTTATCGCAAATATCTAGAGATATAATCCGTATTAGCTAAAATTGATCGCGTATTCTTAATCTACGCGGAAAACTGAAGAGAACCATATATTACATGTCCCGGTTGAAACAGATTCTGAAAATGGGTAAATTTCAGTCCAGGAATTGAAAACAGGGGAGAAAACGAAGAAGACGACATTCTGCAAGAACTCGCGCGCGCGACCCGCTCGCGCGAGGCTCGCTCGCGCGGTCCGCTAGCGCGAACCAACCCCCCCTTCGCGCGCGCGATCCGCTCGTGCGACCTGTCCTGCCCCTTCGCTCGCGCGACCCGCGCGCGCGACATCCCCTCACCTCCGCTCGCGCGACCCGCTGGCGCGACCTGGCAGTTTGAGCAGTTTCTGTGTTTTCTTATTAGGGACTGTTTGGAAAATGGTTTAAAAGTTTTTAAGGAACTGTTTGGCAAATATTGTTTTAAAAGTCTATGTTTTAAGAATTGTACGAACAAGAACAACTTAGGCCGAAATTTATGCTCGTACGATTATCCGGCTTTGTGATTAAGTAATGGTGTTATTTGTGAAACATTGACATACATATTAGGGTTGAGGTTGTGTCAACATGCCTGTGTATGAGGAAGTGTAAAAAGAGTAAAGGGTGGCGGTTTGGTGTGTGACCTCAATATCGATCGGATAGTATTCCTGGTATTGGAGGCGACAGTGTTGTTTACGACTTAGATATCGATCGGATAGTATTCCTGGTATCTAAGGCGCGCATTTCGGATATTGATCGGATAGTATTCCTGATATCCGAAGCGATGGTGATAGTGTTGTGTACGACTTAGATATCGATCGGATAGTATTCCTGGTATCTAAGGCGCGCGTTTCGGATATTGATCGGATAGTATTCCTAATATCCGGAGCGATGGTTGGTTGTGATCGGTCTAGATATCGATCGGATAGTATTCCTGGTATCTGAGGCAGTAGTGTGGTGTGTGAGTTCAATACCGATCGGATAGTATTCCTGGTATTGGAGGCAATAGTGTAGCGTGTGAATTGGATGACTGAATACTTATTACTCCTGGTAGCTGAAATGATGTGTTGATTTAATTGGATTGTTCTAAAGAAAAGAATTGGCAAAATAAGATGTTTCACAATTTATGTACAATTGCGTATTTATTTCTTACTATATTCCCCCGTGAATTATGTTGGAATTGGAACCTTGAATATATTACTGTTAAAGTTAAATGGTAACGTTGTTTATTTGCTTATATATACATTGCGAGCCTTTGTTTGTTTTACTCACCAGCTTTCATAAGCTGACGGCGTTGATGCGTCCTGGACTGTATGTCCAGATTTTCAGGGGCAGGAGCAGCCAGGGTACTTCGACTATGCTAGTTAGAGGCAGGGAACTTTCCAGGAGGCTGCTTATTATTTTTCCTATGTCTTTCATTTCTGAAGTTGTAATAGACTGGAGAATAGCTTTTGAATAAGGGCGTTTTGTGCCTAAGATTTTGACTTATGTAATAGTTTAGCAAGTTTTAAATTTCGGAGCTTATGTTTATTAGTATCCTTTCTTTTAGAAATGTTGTTAAGTTATTTGTTGCAGGGACAATTGGTCATACTCACTTGTCACGACCTACGAGTCCATAAAGGAAATTAAATGCTTTCCTGAATTATGCTACGTCGGGGCGTGACAGGCTTTTTGGTATCAGAGCCAGGTTATGGCTTGACCAATTGTCCAGAACACATAGGATCTCCCGTTAAGATAGAATTAAGATAAGATAGTTCGACTTCATTCCGTGTTTAGTCGCTGTCTATCGTTTAGAATTTTCTTTCTTTCCGAGAGTTTGACCGTATTCCGTTGATTGATGGATAGGTACCGTTCTCTCGATCCGATGGCTGGAAGAAATCTCAGGAACCGTCCCGCTATTGAAGATGCACCCCCGATAATAGATCCAACCGGAATGTTCGAGGCTTTTGTAAGAAGATTGGAGAGGGTTAGTGATCAGAATGCGAGGAACAATAATCAGAATGGGAATTACAACGGGAATGGAAGGCAAGCCCACCAGACGGGAGACAAGCTTCTCAAGGAGTTTCGCGCCCTGCGACCTGAGTATTTTGCGGGGACTGATGAACCCTGGCAAGCGGAACAGTGGCTACGCCAGATGGAACGTATCTTTGAGACCATAGAGTGCACTGATCTGGAGAAGAAGCGTCTGGCTATCTTTCAGCTGTCTTATGCAGCGGCTGATTGGTGGGATGCAGAAAAAGCGACCATAGGGGAAGAAGCTGCAAGGAGAATGCCATGGGTGGTGTTCAAGGAAAGATTTCTCGAGAAGTATTTTCCTGAAGAAGAGAAGGACAAGAGAGAGAAAGAGTTTATGGAGTTGACTCAAGGGAATCTGACTGTCCGAGAGTACACTACTCGATTTGAGCGTCTGTCTCGCTTTGCTCCACATATGGTGGACACACCCCAGAAGAAAATCAAGAAGTATCACCGAGGTCTCAACCTGTCTCTTCGACATCTGACTATGGGGCATCTGGGCCAATCATTTGAAGCCCTAGTGAGATTGGCTACGGGGTTAGAAAATGATGGTTGTCAGAATTCAAAGCCACTTGGAAATCGACCTCCACAGAAGGGTTATTCTGGACAGAAATTAGGGTACCCTCAAGGACAGAAAAGGACCTGGGATGGAGGGAAGAAACCACAGCAGACACAAGCAGTTCAGCAGTATCAGCCTCTAGCAATAGAAGGGGCCAAAAACAACAACTGCTTCAATTGTGGAGTTCCCGGTCACCGAGCTAAAGATTGCAGAGCACCTAGGCGTGCGGATCATCCAGGAGTCGTGTGCTATAACTGTGGCATGCCCGGTCACATAAGTCCGGAATGCAAAGCTCCTAGGAAAGGCAACTATGGTCAGCAAGGACAGGCCCGCCTGAATGCTGTTATTCCCGAGGCTGTTGGTTATGAAGAAACAGGATATGAAGGAGGTGCTTATGAGGAGAGAGTGCCCGAGCAACAGACAGTGGAAGGTACTCTAACCTTGTTTAACTCTCATGTTAAAGTTTTATTTGACACGGGCGCTACACATTCTTTTATATCTGTTAAGATCGTTCAGAAGTTGGGTATAGTACCGCAACGTTTAGAGGAAGCTCTGAGTGCTGTCTCACCCTTAGGGGCCACCGTCAAGTTATTACATGTATGTAAGGATTGTCCTCTACGGTTAGGAGACCGCAAACTTTTGGCAAGTTTGGTGGTTCTATCGATGAAGGAATTTGATATAATCCTGGGAATGGATTGGCTCGAGAAGAATGATGCGAAGTTGGATTGTACAAGGAAGAGAATCACATTTGCGGACAAGGGGAATCGACTCTTCGATTTCCAATGTAACCCTTCGGGTGATATGTTCCTCACTAGATGCCTAGCAAACATTGAGGTTGTCAGTGCAGAGGTGACAGTATCATCTATACCGGTAATCAAAGAGTTCGAGGAAATATTCCGAGATATTTCAGGATTACCGCCGGAAAGGGACATAGAATTCTGTGTGGAATTGGTGCCAGGTACTCGACCTATAACCAAGGTTCCCTACAGGATGGCCCCTACAGAGTTGCTGGAGCTGAAGGAACAAGTTCAAAAACTTGAGAAATTGGGTTTTGTTCGTCCAAGTACTTCACCCTGGGGAGCACCAGTGTTGTTTGTGAAGAAGAAGGATGGGACGATGCGGTTGTGTATTGACTACCGAGAACTGAATAAGGTTACTATCAAGAATAAGTATCCTTTACCTCGGATAGACGATCTGTTTGATCAGTTGCAAGGAGCTACGACCTTTTCTAAGATTGATCTACGGTCAGGGTATCACCAGTTGAGGGTGCGGAAGGAAGACATACCTAAGACTGCTTTCAGGACGAGATACGGACACTATGAGTTTTTAGTGATGCCGTTTGGGATGACGAATGCTCTGGCTGTGTTTATGGACTTGATGAACAGAGTATTCAAGCCCTATTTGGATCAATTCGTTATTGTCTTTATTGATGATATTTTGATCTATTCCAAGTCAGAGGAAGAGCACGAACAACACCTGAGGATCGCGTTGCAGACTCTCAAGGATCACCGCCTGTATGCTAAATTCAGCAAGTGTGAATTCTGGCTTCAGGAAGTTAAGTTTCTCGGGCATGTGATCTCTCAACAAGGAATCGCGGTTGACTCATCAAAGACCGATGCAGTGGCAAATTGGACTCGGCCGACCAATGCTACAGAAGTCAGAAGTTTTCTGGGACTAGCTGGTTACTATCGGAGATTTGTAGAGGGATTCTCGAAGATAGCAGCCCCGTTAACTGGTTTGACTAAGAAAGATTTGAAGTTTGAATGGACTGATAAGCATGAACGCGCTTTTCAGAAATTGAAAGAGAGATTGACAACAGCGCCAGTGCTTGCGATACCAAGGGATGATGAGAAGTTCACTATTTTTAGTGACGCCTCGTATCAAGGATTGGGATGTGTCCTTATGCAAGACGGAAAGGTCATAGCCTATGGTTCGCGACAGTTGAAGCCGAATGAATTGAATTACCCAACTCATGATTTGGAGCTGGCAGCAGTAGTGTTCGCGCTTAAGACCTGGAGACACTACCTCTACGGGGAGAAGTTTGATTTGTTCTCAGACCACAAGAGCCTTAAGTATTTGTTTACTCAGAAGGAGTTGAACATGAGGCAACGTAGGCGGATGGAGCTGATTAAGGATTACGACTTTACATTAGAGTACCACCCCGGTAAGGCTAATGTAGTCGCTGACGCCCTAAGTCGGAAGCCTCGAGGAATGATTGCTTCATTGATGTTGAGGGAATGGAAAGCTTTAGAGACAATCGCAGAATTTGATATGCAGATTTCTGAAGGAAGTGACGGACATCACTTTGGATGCCTCGTAGTACAACCAACACTTGTGAGTCGAATCATCGAAGCCCAGGGGAAAGACGAGAAATTTCAAGCATGGTTCGCCAAGATGTTAGAGAAGGACCCGACAGAATGGAAGGTTGGGGCCGATGGAGGATACCGATGTCGAGACAGATTGTGTGTGCCAGATTTGAGAGAATTGAGGAAAGATATTCTCTAAGAAGCACATAAATCAAGACTGACAGTACACCCAGGAGGAACAAAGATGTATAAGGATTTGAAGAGAAACTTCTGGTGGGAAGGGATGAAGCGAGAAGTAGCCGAGTTTGTGTCTAAATGTTTGACTTGTCAACAAGTGAAGGCCGAACATCAGAGACCCTCGGGATTGTTGCAACCCTTACCTGTTCCAGGATGGAAGTGGGAGCACATAACTATGGATTTTGTGGTTGGATTACCCCGGTCACAACAGAATCATGACGCGATTTGGGTAATTGTGGATCGTTTGACGAAGTCTGCACACTTTATCGCGTACAATATGACTTACCCAGTAGAAAGGATGAGTCGAATGTACTTACAGCAAGTGGTGCGACTGCATGGTGCGCCTGTGTCGATTGTATCAGACCGCGATGCACGTTTTACCTCTGGATTTTGGGAAAGTCTACAGAAGGCTATGGGAACTTCGCTCAAGATGAGTACTGCATTCCATCCTCAGACCGATGGACAGACCGAGCGTGTTAATCAGATTATGGAAGATATGCTGAGAGCTTGTGCAATTGACTTTGAAAAGTCTTGGGAGACACACTTGCCGTTGGTCGAATTTGCGTATAACAACAGTTATCACTCAAGTATTGGAATGGCGCCATTCGAAGCTTTGTACGGACGACCTTGTCGATCTCCGTTGTGTTGGGCTGAAGTGGGAGACACGGAACTTTTGGGACCAGATTTGGTGAGAGAGACCAATGAGAAGATTTCACTGGTCAAGGAAAGGATGAAAACTGCACAGAGTAGACACAAGAGTTATGCGGATCGACGACGAAAGGACTTGGAGTTCAGTATCGGTGATCACGTACTCCTTAAGGTTTCACCTGTTCGTGGAGTAGTTCGTTTTGGTCAGAAGAGAGGGAAGTTGGCACCCCGTTTCATCGGACCGTTCGAGGTTTTGGAGCGTGTTGGGAAAGTGGCTTATCGGCTCGCGTTGCCACCAAAGATGTCTGGTGTTCATAATGTGTTCCATGTCAGTATGTTAAGGAAATACATACGGGATCCTTCACATGTGGTTAATTTTGATGATATTGAGACAAGTCAGAGTGTTGTCTACAAGGATAGACCTGTGAGGATTCTTGATCAGAGTATCAAGAGGTTGAGAAGAAGAGACGTTCCTTTGGTTAAGGTTCAGTGGAGGCATCATGACGAGGGAGAAGCGTCGTGGGAGTTAGAGTCAGACATGAGGACTAGATACCCCGAGTTGTTTCAGGATTAGTTAGCTCAGATTTCGGGGCGAAATCTCTGTTAAGGTGGGTAGGGTGTAACGCCCTGTATTTTATTATCATTAATAAATAAATATTGCATTTTATTTCCATGAGTAGTTGATTTAATTTCTATATATAAATAATTATCTGGGGCCAAACCGTAATATTTGAAAATATAGAAAATGTTTTATATGGTTTCAAAAGCAATATCTATATCTTTGTATAAGCCGGGAATTTTATTCCTACGCTGATATCATTTTCCTGTATTTTTCTTTCTACCGTAAAATACCAGTTTTATGTTTTAAGTCTGCGTTATACCGCGTTTTGGGTGTGGGAGCACGTGAGCTCAACCACACCGGGCGAAATCTATTGATTTCTTGGAGCCCAAATTTCTCAGTTTATATATACGTTAGTTGTGTCTCTCTCTCACAAGTTCTCTCACAGAGACTCTCATCTCCCAAATTCTCTCAATCACTTCCTTACTCTCTCAAGAACAACACTCACACACACTCAGATTATATACTCCTACACACATACATAGTCATATATATATATTTTGGGATACCAAAATCAAGAGAACGGAGGAGAAATTTTCTAACGATGGATTCGACTGCGGAAACTCTCGGTCTCAAATTCTCAGTATCAAACACCTCTGTGAGTAAATTAAACTCACTCTCAACGTATATATATGTAAATTTCAGTGTATATAGTTGTATATATGCATATATATGTATAAACACCATGAAAGCTTAAAATTGGAGTTTTGTCAAACTCAACCAAATTCAATTCCGTGAATTGATTTTGGAAGATCTTTGTCCCAATAGGCTACGATTCAAATCCTACGAGTTAATTTGTCCGTATCGCGACGTACCGTTGATTTAAAGTTTTGACACCCTCACTTTTATCGCAAATATCTAGAGATATAATCCGTATTAGTTAAAATTGATCGCGTATTCTTAATCTACGCGGAAAACTGAAGAGAACCATATATTACATGTCCCGGTTGAAACAGATTCTGAAAATGGGTAAATTTCAGTCCAGGAATTGAAAACAGGGGAGAAAACGAAGAAGACGACATTCTGCAAGAACTCGCGCGTGCGACCCGCTCGCGCGAGGCTCGCTCGCGCGGTCCGCTCGCGCGAACCAACCCCCCCTTCGCGCGCGCGATCCGCTCGCGCGACCTTTCCTGCCCCTTCGCTCGCGCGACCCGCGCGCGCGACATCACCTCACCTCCGCTCGCGCGACCCGCTCGCGCGACCTGGCAGTTTGAGCAGTTTCTGTGTTTTCTTATTAGGGACTGTTTGGAAAATGGTTTAAAAGTTTTTAAGGAACTGTTTGGCAAATATTGTTTTAAAAGTCTATGTTTTAAGAATTGTACGAACAAGAACAACTTAGGCCGAAATTTATGCTCGTACGATTATCCGGCTTTGTGATTAAGTAATGGTGTTATTTGTGAAACATTGACATACATATTAGGGTTGAGGTTGTGTCAACATGCCTGTGTATGAGGAAGTGTAAAAAGAGTAAAGGGTGGCGGTTTGGTGTGTGACCTCAATATCGATCGGATAGTATTCCTGGTGTTGGAGGCGACAGTGTTGTTTACGACTTAGATATCGATCGGATAGTATTCCTGGTATCTAAGGCGCGCGTTTCGGATATTGATCGGATAGTATTCCTGATATCCGAAGCGATGGTGATAGTGTTGTGTACGACTTAGATATTGATCGGATAGTATTCCTGGTATCTAAGGCGCGCATTTCGGATATTGATCGGATAGTATTCCTATTATCCGGAGCGATGGTTGGTTGTGATCGGTCTAGATATCGATCGGATAGTATTCCTGGTCTCTGAGGCAGTAGTGTGGTGTGTGACTTCAATACCGATCGGATAGTATTCCTGGTATTGAAGGCGATAGTGTAGCGTGTGAATTGGATGACTGAATACTTATTACTCCTGGTAGCTGAAATGATGTGTTGATTTAATTGGATTGTTCTAAAGAAAAGAATTGGCAAAATAAGATGTTTCACAATTTATGTACAATTGCGTATTTATTTCTTACTATATTCCCCCGTGAATTATGTTGGAATTGGAACCTTGAATATATTACTGTTAAAGTTAAATGGTAACGTTGTTTATTTGCTTATATATACATTGCGAGCCTTTGTTTGTTTTACTCACCAGCTTTCATAAGCTGACGGCGTTGATGCGTCCTGGACTGTATGTCCAGATTTTCAGGGGCAGGAGCAGCCAGGGTACTTCGACTATGCTAGTTATAGGCAGGGAACTTTCCAGGAGGCTGCTTATTATTTTTCCTATGTCTTTCATTTCTGAAGTTGTAATAGACTGGAGAATAGCTTTTGAATAAGGGCGTTTTGTGCCTAAGATTTTGACTTATGTAATAGTTTAGCAAGTTTTAAATTTCGGAGCTTATGTTTATTAGTATCCTTTCTTTTAGAAATGTTGTTAAGTTATTTGTTGCAGGGACAATTGGTCATACTCACTTGTCACGACCTACGAGTCCATAAAGGAAATTAAATGCTTTCCTGAATTATGCTACGTCGGGGCGTGACACCGTCTGCTATTCCTATATAAGAAACACCTGGCTTATTTCTCCAATTGCTACTGCCAACTGAGAGATTTTCCCGAGCGGTTTGAGAGTAACCAAGATTCCCGAGCAAGGTTCCCGAGTCCTTTTCTGCGCTAAATCTTGTAAGTACTTCCTTTCTGTCCGCAGTTCTTCATTGCCTTCTTCTTTTCTCAAACAAAGCTGGAGGGAGTGAACCCACTTGGGTTAAAGCGAACCTGGGACTTCTTCTTTTTTTGGTTTTGTCACTTCCTTCAGCCTGGGGGTACATTAGAGCAGATTGACAGGGCGGGAGTTCCTGAGAGAGTTCTAAGAGAGAGTTATCTGTCTTCTAGAGTCTTGTACGACCTGCCCCTTAGGTTGTTAGATCTACCTCCCCTGTACATCAGATTAGGAGTTCTTGACCCATTCTTAGGTCGTCCGTCCTTTAGGTCTTCCACAGATGTAGTCATGTGTCATTCAGATTTCAACTCGTCGTCCCGGTCGGAAGACGAGCAGGTACGGTCAGGGTCTATGAGCTCAAGCCCAGACCCTCCTTCTCTGGCCCCCTCCAACCAGCATAGTGAGGGTAGAATACCTGCCCGAGTGTCTTCTGAAGAAACGCACCGGGATTCTCCCGTGGCCTCGATGTCTCGGGGGTCAGGCGAAGAAGGGTCTGTACCGAACAGCCCTGGGGTTGTCTTCTCATGCGAGTCCATTGTTAGTGTCCTGCGCGGCCCTGATCTGGATCGAATCAGGGACCGGTATGATCTTCCCAGCCCCTTTTCCCTTGCCATCCATGATGGCGGAGCTCACTTGCATGAGTCGGGCTTTGTCACGTTGTACGAGGATGCCTTCATGGCGGGCCTTCGCTTGCCTCTCCACCTAGTTTCCCGGGACGCACTCGTCTACCTCGGGATCTCCCTCGGGCAGCTCGCCCTGAATGGTTGGCGATACCTGATGGGGTGCATCTTTTTGTGGCCCCAAGTCCTCAGGTATGAGCTCACCTTGCAGGAATTTTTCTGGACCCACCGGCCTTTCCAAGTTCATGGGGAGGCCAGCTTCTTCTCGCTCTCGGCTAGGCAGGGGCGGAAGATAATTGTGAATTGCCCGAGCAACAACAAAGAGTGGAAGAAGAAATTCTTCCAGGTGTCCACCCTGGGGCTGTGTGAGAAGGAGCCGTGTATTCAGCTAGGACCTCTTGGGTGGGGAAGCTGAGGAATAAGCCCGAGCACTTTTTCTTTCTTACTTAGTCTCTCTGTCTTGCCTTGACTAACCCATTCGTGTGTTTACTTTGTAGTGGGAGCAGTTGATCCGCCAAGTCTTCCCGACGAACTTCAAGCAAGGTCTTGTCCTTGGTCGAGGATCCAACTGATATTAATAAGGTGCTGACCCGATCGGGGAGTCCGAAGATTTCCTACAAGTCCCAGCGCTTCAAAGATCCCGCTCTCCCGGCGATCATTCCTGGTAAGTACCATTTCTTAACCGTCCAGTTTCTCTTTATACTTTGCTGAATTCTGACATGCTTCTGGTTTTGTAGAAATGGCTCCCAAGAACGCGACGGCGTTGAACGAGAAAGAGGCGGCTCTGATGGCCTGGGCTGGCCAAAAGAGGAAGAAGTCGGCCCCCACCGAGGGCCAGCCCCTGAAGGGGATTTCCTAGGGGATATCCATCTGGGCTGAGCAAGAAGCTGTTGCTACTGCAACGCCCGTTGTTACAATTGCTGCACCATAACCACCACCTCCTGGCGTGACCATTGCTGCGCCTCCCCCACCCCCCCAGTAGTCAGACCGTCCGGGGTCTCCTTCCCAACCCTGGAGGAAGCTCGCACGGGCCCCTCCGCCAGGCTGGAGGTCGAGGCGGTGGATGAAGTCCGTGGAAGGGTGTGGCCTGGGTTGCTGCAGAGCCAGATTGACAAGTGCGCCCTGCTCAGCCCCGAGGCCTACATCGGTTGGCTGTACAGCATCAGCCAGATGGTAAGTCTCTTTGCAGTGTGAACCTTAGCTTTTTCTCCATGCATATACTAACATCGTCTTGTTCTTGCAGGTTGGTTGTATTGTTGCTGGGACCGAGACCACCCTTCCAGGCATTGTTGAGAGGTTGGCCGCTGCAGAGGCCAACCTCTCCGTGGAGAAGGCCGCTCGAGAGTCTACGGAGTTTGCCTTCACCGTGGAGGAAGAAAGATCCCGGGCAACAGCCCTGGAGCTGGGGGAGGCCCATGATTCCTTATCAACCGAGCGGGCTGCCCGGAAGGCTGTAGAGGCCAAGGCTGCGGCTGCGGCCGCGGAGGCCGGGAGGATCACCGTAGAGAAGATTGCTGAGGCCAAGGTTGCAGCCTCAGAGTCCGTGAAGATCTCTGTCGAGAAGGACCTGACAGCCATGACAGCCACGCTTTCGGAGCTTACTACTGCTCGGGAGGCTGAAGCCAAGGAAGCCGAGGAAGAGTTCAAGGCAGGGTTCCTCACTGGCTACGTGGACCTGGTGAAGCGGGCTGTTGTTGACCACCCTGACTGGGATCTGTCCAGGTACTCCTGGGCTGAGTCCAGTTATTGGAAATAGGGCCATGCTGACTTCGAGGTCGCCACTGAAGCCGAGGTCGCCGTCGAAGCTGAGGTCGCTGCTGAAGCTGCACCGGCCGGGGCCGCCTCTGTTGATGAGCAGGCCGCGGGGGAGGAGGAAGTGGTGGTTGTAGATTAGTTTTTTTTTACGTTGTAGTTTTTTCTTTCTGGGGAGGCTACTACAACTGCCCCTGAGGCTTTGTACAGTTTCTCTTTAATTAATGAAAAGGCCCCTGAGGTCAAACTTTTCCTTCCATTAACTTATTTTGTTTCTGTACTTTGCCTGTTTATAATTGCTAGTATCCGCTCGGTTTTTGGCCAACCTAACACCTGCCTTACCAAATGTTTTAGGACCGTAACCAGTAGAACACCTAGTCTTCCTGACCTGTTTTAAAGGTAATTGCCCGGAGTGCTATAGGAACTGGTCCTGTTTAGCAGTGCTGTAGGAACTGGTCATGTTTAGTGTCTGGGATCGCCTGGTGTATTATAGGAATACCCTGTATTACCATCCGGGTTGTCCCGATGTATCATAGGTGTATCCTATTTTATCGTCCGGGATATATCTCTGATCACTGTAAGTACTTGGGAAAATCTTCCAAGTTCTTGTGGTGACCGGTGTGATTCCCTATTTTGGCCTAATATTCCCCTGCCCCCCAAGCATTTTGCTAAGGTGGGAGTGCAGGAATGAGTGGCCGTAGGGAACCGACCTGGAACATGGGTGGTTGCAGGGTCATTTGAAGCTTGCCATCATCGGCCACCTAGGGGTTTGGCCCCATCGTCGGCTGGACCTAAGCGAAGCTTTAAGTAATTTCCTGTTTAGGTCTAGTATCCCCTAGACCCCGAGCGTCCTGTGAAGGCAGGGGCATGTTGAGGAGCGACCATAGGAAACTGACCTAGAACATGGGTGGTTACAGGGTACTTTTGTGCCTGGGTTCAGAGCCCGAGGTCTTTTTAGTGCATGGGTTTAGTGCCCGAGGTCTTTTAGTGCCTTGAGGTTATGCCCGAGGTCTTTTGTGCCTTGGGGTTAGTCCCAAGGTCTTTGGTGCCTCGGGATTATGCCCGAGGTCTTTTGAGCATTACACGGTGTACTGAAAGGAGCAAATTTTAAGTAAACTTTGTAATTTTATTTAAAAACAAAAATTTATGATGGTTGCTCAATCAGAGCTACAAAAGGAAATTTCTCTACCAATACTAAATTCCCGTGGACAAATGTTACTGATAATACTTGCAGAGGTGTTGCACATTCCAAGGATGAGAGAGATCGGTGCCCGTCCATGCTCTGTAGCCAGTAGGCTCCCGGTCGGTTGACCCGGGTTACTTTACATGGGCCTTCCCAATGTGGCCCTAATTTACCATGGCTCGGGCTACGGGTAGACTGGTTCACTGCCTTGAGGACGAGGTCTCTGACTTGAAAATTGCGGTACTTCTCCTTGCTATTGTAGTATCGAGAAACCCGTTGCTTGTAGGCCACCACCTTTAGGTAGGCTTGGTCTCTCCTTTCCTCCACCAGATCTAGTTCTGACTGAAGGGCTTCGTCATTATCCGGCGCACTGAAAGTTGGCCACCCAATACGTAGGCAACTCTGTGGGGACCACCGCTTCAAATCCATAGGTTAAAGAGAATGGCATTTTGCCTGTTGCCGCTCTGGGTATAGTGCGGTAGGCCCACAGGAGGGTTAGAAGCTCTTCAGCTCACAGTCCTTTGGCGCCTTCAAGCCTTGTTTTGATTAAGTGCAAGATTGTTAGGTTGGTTACCTCGGCTTGACCGTTGGCTTGTGGGTGCTCGAGGGAAGAGTAATGATTCAGTATCCCATAGCCCGAGCAGAATTGCTTGAAGATAGGGGTGCCAAATTGTCTGCCATTGTCACTGACCAGGACCTGGGGAATGCCAAATCTACTAAGAATATTCCTTTCCACAAAGCACTCCATTTTCCGTTCGATTATTGTCGCCAAGGGCTCGGCCTCTGCCCATTTGGTGAAGTAGTCCATAACTATCATGGCAAATTTGACCTGTCCCTTTCCCGCTGGTAAGGGGCCAACAATGTCGATTTCCCACTGAGCTAATGGCCAGGGGCTGTAGATTGGTGTCTGGAGTTCTCCCGGTCGGTTGATCATGGGAGAGTATCTTTGGCACTTGTCACACCTCCGTACATACTCTTGGGAATCCCGGGCCATGGTTGGCCAGTAGTAACCTTGTAGTAGGGCCTTTCTGGAGAGTGCCTGGCCTCCGATGTGGTTCCCGCACACACCTTCATGGATTTTGAACAGTATCCCTGGGACTTGTGCGGGATGGACACAGCGGAGGTGCGGGAGAGTGAATCCCCTCTTGTAGAGAATACCGTCAAGAAGGTAGTATCGTGCTGCCCGGTATTTGACCTGGCGGGCTTCTTCTTTGTCCTCTGGTAGCACCCCTGTTGTCAAGAACGTCAGGAGCGGGTCCATCCAGTTGGGTCCCAGGGTGACCAGGTCTACCTCCTTGCCTTCTGAGTTGATCACACTTGGCTCGAGTAGGTACTGTATCCTTATCCCGGGCAAGTCTGACTCAGAAGACGAGGCGAGGCAAGCTAACCAGTCGGCCCTGGTGTTCTCTTCTCTGGGTATCTGCGTGTTGGAGAATTCTCGGAGTTTCTTGGAAACCGATCGGACAAGGGCCAAGTAGGCTACCATGTTGTCTTCCCACGCTTCGTACTCTTGGTTAACCTGATTGACCATGAGCTAGGAGTCAATGTAGCCCTGAACCTATTGTGCACTTATACAGATGGCCAACTATAACTCGACCAAGAGAGCTTCGTATTTGCCATCGTTGTTGGAGGCACGGAAACCAAATCTTAATGTGTACTCAAGCTGGATATTGTCGGGGGAAGTCAGGATGATTCCCGCCCCGCTGCCTTGCTGGTTGGAGGAACCGTCCACATGCAGTACCCAAGTTGGGATGTCAGAGTGTAACCCGGGCGGTAAGGCCGGGGGCTCAGACTCTTCGACCGGGTCCTCGGGGTATGTAAATTCGACTAAAAAGTCTGCTACGGCTTGTCCCTTGATGGCTGTCTGGGGTCGGTAGATCACTTCAAACTCTTCCAATTCTAATGCCCACTTGACGAGCCTTCTGGACGTGTCTGGACAACTGAGGATTCTGTGAAGAGTTTGATCGGTGAGGACCACAATGGCATGGGCCTGAAAGTATGGGCGGAGCCTTCGGGCCGAGGTGATAAGGGCAAATGCCAGTTTTTCGATGCGGGAGTATCTGCTCTCTGCGCCCTGTAACGCCCAGCTGGTGTAGTACACTAGCAACTGTATCCCGTGCTCTTCCTGAATAAGTGCCGAGCTAACCACCGATGGTGACACTTCCAAGTATAAAAATAATTCTTCCCCCGGTATGGGTGTTGAGAGGAGAGAAGGGGACGCCAGGTACTTCTTGAGTTCCTGGAATGCCTCTTCACACTCTTCTGACCACTGGGATGCTTTGCGGAGGATTTTGAAGAATGGCAGGCACCGGTCGGTAGCTGGGGAGATAAATCTGTTCAGTGCGGCCACCCGTCTGGCTAGGCTTTGAACTTCCTTCGTTGATTTGGGCGACCGCATGTTTATGATAGCTTTGATCTTCTCGGGGTTTGCCTCAATCCCCCGTCTACTGACCAGATGGCCAAGAAATTTCCCGGACGAGACACCAAAGGTGCATTTGGCTGGGTTCAACGTCATCCTAAATTTTCTCAAAATGCTGAAGGCCCCGGCCAGGTGCTCGAGGTGGTCGGGCTCGTCCCGGCTCTTGACCAATAGATCATCCACATATACCTCCATAGACTTTCCAATGAGGTCTTTGAACATGTAGTTGACCAGTCGCTGGTAGGTAGCCTCGGCGTTCTTGAGACCGAATGGCATAACCTTGTAGCAGTATGTCCCCTGGTCGGTGATGAACACTGTCTTCTCTTCATCCCCGGGGTACATGCTGATCTGGTTGTACCCCGAGTAGGCATCCATGAATGAGAGGAGTGAGTGATCTGCCGTAGAGTCCATGAGGAGATCTATCCTGGGCAACGGATAGTAATCCTTAGGGCATGCCTTGTTGAGGTCGGTGAAGTCCACGCACATTCTCCAATTCCCGTTGCTTTTCTTAAAAAGAACCACATTAGCTACCCAGCCGGGATAGTGGACCTCTCGGATGGACTTCGCCTTTAGGAGCTTCTCGACCTTCTCACTCACTGCTTTCTGTCTCTCGAGAGCCATGCCTCTTCTCTTCTGCTTGACTGGGCGGCAATCTGGACTGACGTTGAGGCAATGGGACATTACGCGGGGGTCAATCCTGGGCATATCCTCGTGACTCCAAGCAAAAACGTCTGGGTTTTGCCTCAGGAACTGGGTCAGTTTTTCCTTCAAGCCGGGCTCCAGTAGGGTACCAATACCGACCGTGCGGTCAGGGTACTCAGGGTCCAGTGTCACTTTTTCCAGTTCTTCCATCAGACCTATCGTGTCACTCTGGTCCCAGGGGGTCCATCTCTTGAACGTTTAATGTTTCTGTGATTGCCCCCCGGTGCAACGAGCTGACATAACAATTCCGAGCGGTAGTCTGATCTCCTCGCAATCATCTAGGTCCCTGAGGAGTTGGGAACTTCACTGTTAAGCTGTATGTGGAGATGACCGCTCTGGCCTTGTTGAGGGTCGGCCTGCCAAGGATGACGTTGTAGGCCGACGGGGTTTCTACAATCACAAAATTGGTCAGCACGGAAGCGTGTTGAGGGTAGGTCCCCATGAGAACCGGAAGCTCAATTATCCCAGGCGGTTGTGTAGTGGAGCCGTTGAATCCTACTAGGGGGTAGCGACCGGCAGGAGCCAATCCCTGGAGATCCCGAGCTGATTGAATGCCGACGTGAACATAATGTCGGACGAACTGCCTGTGTCCACTAGCACCCTCTGGACCATATAGTTGGCTATAGAAAGCATCACTACTAGCGGGTCATCATGGGGGCAGTGGATGCCCTGCAGGTCGTCGGATGTGAATGTAAGAACATCAGTTACGGAGGAGACGGTGGATTGGACCTTCCAGACATCCGTTCGGGATACTTGAGCATGCCTCTTCCGTGCCGACTGTGAATCACCTGCGCCTGACGTTCCTCCGGAGATCATGTGGATGTGGCCAAGTGGTGGTGGCTGATCAGGAGCTCGGGTGTCCTGCCGGGGTTGTCTATCTGCTGTAACGAACTCAGTGAGGTGTCCCTGCTCGATCAGCTTCTCTATTGCCATCTTTAATTTGAAGCAATCCTCCATTTCATGGCCGTGATCCCTGTGGTAGCGGCGAAATTTGTCCCGGTTCCTCTTACCGGGCGGGGCTCTTAGCTTTGCTGGCTGCGGAAGCAACCTTTGTGTCTTGGCTGCGGCCATGACTTATTGAATGGGCCGGGAAAGGGGTGTGAAAGCGATCAGGGGCTTACCCCGGGCATCCTTCTGATCTTACTTTGGATTCTTTCCCGAGCCCTTCTCTAATCCTTCACGCTTACGCTTGGCCTTCAGGGATTTATCTCCCGCCTGGCTAGCACACTTCGCCTTCAGGAACTCTTTGGTATCAATGTACTTTTTGACCCTCTCCGAGAGCTCCACCAAGGTTGTCGGTCGGTCATCATGGAATGACATGGCGACCTTGGTGTGTTGAACTCCCGAGCAGAAGGCCATGATCGCGGCCGTTTCATTAAGATTGTGAATCTAGAGCCTTTGTAGGTTGAAACGGTCTACATATTCCCTCAGGGACTCCCCTTTGCGCTGCTTGACGGTCAGCAGCTGAGTGTCCAGTTGTGACCGATCGAGCATCCCGACAAACTGGCTGATGAACAGCTTGCTGAGGGCTTTAAAATCATCGACCGTTCGGGGCTATAAAGCATGGAACCACTCTGCGGCTGGTCCCTTGAGGGTACTGGGGAAGGCCAGGCACAGTAGCTCATCCACCATGGTGACCAGTGCCATCTGAGCCTTGTAAGTGCGGATGTGGTCTACCGGACTCCCTGTGTCGTCGTAGGAGCTGAGGTGAGGGGGTTTGAACTTCCGGGGAATAGGAAACCATGTCACCTGAGCTGTATAGGGTGATTCAGTCTCTGTGTTGGTGAGGTCGTGGCCGGACTTGCGGTTCAACCTCTCGATTTGCTGCTGCAGCTCCTCAACCTGGGCCTTTACGTCATCTCGCCCGGTCCTCCTCTCTGTATCCGAGCGGTAGGTCGGGTCGGATGATGAGGCCTTTTCCTCAAAGCGTGTCGACTTTGGGGATAGGGCCCGGCTTTGGGTCTGGGAAAGCTTGTGCCTAAGATCCCCCCGGCTCAGGGCCGGAGGGTCCTCGACCGATTCCCGGGCTCTCCGTCCAGACTCCTCCCCTCTGGCCGCGCGCCGCCGATCGATTATAATTCTGGTGTCCTCCACTCGGCGAGGATTGGGCCGAGGTGGTCTTTGCGAGCGCCTGGTGGCATGGCTGCGCTCTCCATCGCCAGGGTGTTCCCTGTCCGGTGGGGACACCGGAGCGGAACGGGCTTGCCTTCGTGCCCGAGCGGGCCTCTGAATAGGGGCGCTCTTCTCATGCTGATTCTCTGATGCGGGGCGCTTTTTCTGTCGGGCCATAAGCGCCTCTATCTATTCCTGTGTTCGGCGCTTGCCCTCCAAGAGTTGTGCCAGCGCTGTCGTTATCTGCTTTATCATCATGGAGGCAGCCTACTGTTCAGGCTGCGGGTTATCCTGACCGGTCAGATCAGCGGCTTTCTTACCCGTCTTTGGCGGCATGTTGATCAGTTGAGTATTTGTTGATGAGAAGACTATGTCTTTACCACAGACGGCGCCAAACTGATGATGTCTAAAACTGATAAGAAAGGTTTAGAGAGAGAGAGAGATGAGAACAATTTGTATGTGGTTCAGTCCCGTTAACGAGCTGACCTACGTCCACGGTTGCGTCTGTGCGCTCTCACTAGCAGATCACCGGCGGGCCAGGTGAGCCAACAAAGGTGGGCGGCACTACCAGTAATACTGGCCGGGTATATACGTATTGATGGTGAGTTCTTTCTGTATGCTTGTAAGCTTAGAGAATTGATTTCAGATCGGGGATCCCTATTGACGGGGTAGGTGGACTCTTTTATAGATGCAAGAGTCCACCCTTACATGGTAAGTTAATAGTGTTGGCCCAAATGTGGAAACCTTAGAGGGGGGTGAATAAGGTTTTAGCGGAAATTAACCTTTTTAAAAACTTAATTGCAAATTAAACACAATCACAAATAATAAAGTAAAGAGATAAGGGAAGAGACACTTGCAAACCGAGTTTTCAAGTGGTTCGGCAATCGCACCCCGCGGCCTACGTCCACCCCTCAAGAACACCTCTTGAGGATTCCTTTAATCCGATCTACTTCATAGGTGTAGACCAAACTATTACAAGAGCCTCCAATCTCTCCCAAAGAAGAACACCTCTTCTTTGCACACAAGGGTTACTAACCCTCAACCTTTACAATTGATTTGGGTACAAATGATAACTCTCTTTCTATAGTAGATAATACAATTTGAAGCTCACACAATAACTCCTTAGTGAGTAGATAATACAAATGAAAGCTCACTACAATTTACTCTCAAAGAAATACAAATCAAATACTAGAGCAAATTGATAAAATCACACAACTAGGGCTCAAATATGAATGATAAGAAATCAACAAGTTGTCTGATTTAAATAGATGTTTTTCAATAGATTGATCAACATAAAATGGTGTGGGAAAACATGTATTTATAGCCCAAGAAAGATTATAGCCGTTGGTGGCAAGTTTGGTAATTAAAAGCCCCTTTAAAAACTAGCCGTTATTGCCTTTCAGCGCAGTCCAGTCGACTGGATCGAAGGTTCAGTCGACTGGGAAGTTTATAGTAGTGAAGAGGCAATTTCAGTGCTGTCCAGTCGACTGAAAAGTTCAATCAGTCGACTGATGTTACAATCCAGTCGACTGGACCCTTAAAAAATCTATCGACTGGTTTTAAGCAGTTTTTGGCAGACTGACACCTCTTTACTAAAACGGCCATAACTCCCTCTACAAAACTCGTATTCACAATCCGTTTAAAGATTCGGAAACTAGATTCAGGTACCTTTCCAACCATATAAAATTCAAGATCTAATTCCTTACCAATTGGATCAGGTTTGCATTTAAAGTTGACCTATCTCTGCAAAGGTACTTTCTTTTGACTTAGCCACTTGAAAGATTTTGTGAAATGAATTTAATTGAGTGGTCTAAGTATGTTTAGGTCCTTGAAAGTATTTTAAAGTGTGAGAGAAAGGATCCTAAAGTTCAATTAAAGTTACTTGATCCCCTATGAGTGATTGATCAAAATGCATACACGTAAATCCTAATCTTCAACTAAGGATGAAAAAATCTTCAAGTCTTCAAGCTTGATCCTTGTTGAGCTCCACCACTCTTGGACTTCACCATATGCTATCTCATGATCTTAAAAAAAGTTAGAACATTTAAGTACATGAATTAAGAGATTAACATAACGAAAATGACATGATAATTGATTAAAAATATAACAATGAAAGTATGCAATTATCACTAGATTTGTCATCATCAAAACAAAACAAAAATAATGCCTTAAATAAATTCAAGGCTAACAATTTCCCCCTTTTTGATGATGTCAAAACATGTAATAGAGATATAGCAATTTAAGGCCCAATAGGTGTCATTTTCATGTTATCATTCAAAGTAGCAAGATTTCCAAAGTATGAGTCCAAGAATGAATTCTCTTTCTAAAAACATTCCCCCTTTTTAAAGGTCTATCATTTTCATATCTCTATATCATTTCCCCCTTTTTGACAATAGCAAAAAGATTACGGGTTGGAACTAAAAAGTTCTCCCACAAGATATGCAACCATATGATACTAAGGAAAAATCAAGTAAACAAATCATGGAAGCAATAAGATACCAATTTGCCAAAATATGATACCAAAAGTAACTAAAGTGAGCGTAATATCATGATACCAAGAAGTCAAGACAACTAAAATGAACATAGTAATATGTTCCCCCTCAACATATGCATATACGAATGAATACCAATTATAGGATCAACATTATGCATTTTCTCCTTAGAAGGATGTGATTACTTATGAACATCAAAACAACGTTTCATTCGAAAAGCAAGCATGATTTCACAATCAACACAAATTAATGTGATACACAAAACATGATTAGCATGCTATCAACATCAAGAGGAATATCAAAACAAAATAAATTGAAAAACCAAACATGATTTCAAAATTAATCTAACCTACTCCTACTAGGTTTAAGGTAAAAGATTTAACCATTATCCAAGCACCTCGTGGATGCAACATTTGTTGAGGAAGTAGGAGAGGATCCCTTCACAACCCAAACCATGTTAATTTTCTTCCGGAATGAACATTTGTAATTAGCATGCCCCTTTTTCATACAATAATGACAGGTTACATGGGGGAGGGTATCATGTGAGCTTGAAGCTTTAATAAAGAAGTTATTATGAGAATTGTTTGAACTTGAAGGAGTAGATTTTGCAAAGAAATTGTTATACTTCTTTTCTTTGTATGTGGGATTAAATCCCAAACCGGCTTTGTCAAAAACACATTTTTGCTTCCCAAAAGCATATTCAAATTTTGTTCACCTTGTGTGAATTTTGCCAAAGTTTTTGTCAAATCGTCCACCTCCTTTCTCAATTCAACCTTTTCTTTTTCAATAGATTCACTTGAAGGTTGATTGGTTGAAACAAGCTTTTCTTTTCTCAAAATTTCATTTTGAGATTTTAAATCATTCAATTGCTTTTTCAATTCCAAATTTTCTTTTTCAATCTCATTTGAAGATTGTGCTCTTGAAACATATTTTTCATTTTCAATCTTCAAAGATTTATTTTGGGATTTCAAAATATTTAACTCTTTTGAAAGTTTGGAAAAATTCTTTTTAAGAGTTATATATTTAGATCCCAAACTCTCTAACTACTCATGTAACTCCTTAAAAGCACATTGAAGCTCATTCAACAATAGATGTAGGGTTAGAGTTTACCAAATTCTCTTGTGCACCTACTTGGTCACATGAGTCATCATCGGATGAGTTGTCATCATCCCAAGTGGCCTCTTTTACCATTTTCTCATTCTTATCATCTTCATTTGCAAAAAGGCACACTTTTTCCTCTTCACAAATTTGGTTTGTAGTAAAATAAAAATTTGCTAAACAAGACCAAATTTCATGTGCACTAGAGCACGAACGAATGCTATTATATGAATTATCATCTAAAGAGGTGTATAGAATTTTCATAGCTCTAAGATTCAATAGAAAGTTATTTTGATCACTTTCATTCCATTCAATCTTTGGTTTAGGAGAAAAACCATTTTTGACAATGTTCCAAAGATTTATGTCAAGTGATATAAAATAAATTTCTATTCTCCTCTTCCAATGATCATACTTATGATCTTTCAACGATGGAAGAGTTGTAATGCAATATTCTTCTTGAACTTTTGTTTCCATAGAACTTGACTCAACATTTTGAAAATCATTGGAGTCATTTAGGGAGCAAGAAATGGAGGTTACCCCATTTTCTATTGCCATGAATCAAAGATTGACAATCTCATCTTCATTTAAGTTGTCATCCGATGATTCATTCTCGGAGCAACTTTGAGTGGCCTTCATTGCCTTCTTCTTACGTTGTTCATCTTTAGGAGGCTTCTTTCCCAATTTTTCTTTCTTTAGAAACTTTGCGAATTTTTGGGTGATCAAAGCCATTTCCTCATCCTCATCACTCTCATGATCTTTTCCCTTTTTCTTTGAGCTTGAGGACTTCAAGGCGATGTCTCCTCTTTTGATCTCCTTTTTCTTGTCTTCTTCGACAAGCACGACTAACTCCATTTCATGAGTAATGAGAGATCCCATGAGTTGTTCAATTGACAAGTTTGTCAAATCTTTTGCTTCCCGGATAGCCGTGACCTTCGGTTTCCATTGCTTTGGTAAATCCCTAAGAATTTTCTCAATAATTTCTTCATTAGCATAAACTTTACAAAGATTTTTCAAGCTATTGATGATAGTTGTAAAGCGGGTAGACATATCACCAATAGACTCAAAAGGCAACATTTTGAACATTTCATAAGATTGAACAAGTAAATTAATTTTTGACTTTTTGACTTGGCTTGTTCCCTCATGAGTCACTTCAAGTTTATCCCAAATTTCTTTTGCGGATTCGCAAGATGAAATTCTATTGTATTCATTTGGGTCTAAACCGCAATATAATAAATTCATTGCCATAGCATTCAATTTTATGAGTTTCTTATCGGCATCATTATATTCATCTTCCGTTTTTGAAATAGTAATACCATTTGAAATTTTTGTAGGAAGATGAGGCCCTTTGACCACTATTTGCCATAAATCAAAATCTTGAGAAATCATATAGATTCTCATTCTATTTTTCCAATAAGCATAATTTGATCCATTAAAACACGGTGGTCTATTTGCCGAGTGACCCTCACTATAATAAATGCAGGAAGTGTTGATTTCCATTTGGATCTTAACTCAAATTTTTTCAAAAACTTTTTGAAAATAGAAGAGCCGATGCTCTGATACCAATTGTTGGCCCAAATGTGGAAACCTTAGAGGGAGGGGGGGTGAATAAGGTTTTAGTGGAAATTAACCTTTTTAAAAACTTAATTGCAAATTAAACACAATCACAAATAATAAAGTAAAGAGATAATGGAAGAGACACTTGCAAACCGAGTTTTCAAGTGGTTCGGCAATCGCACCCCGCGGCCTACGTCCACCCCTCAAGAACATCTCTTGAGGATTCCTCTAATCCGATCTACTTCACAGGTGTAGACCAAACCGTTACAAGAGCCTCCAATCTCTCCCAAAGAAGAACACCTCTTCTTTGCACACAAGGGTTACTAACCCTCAACCTTTACAATTGATTTGGGTACAAATGATAACTCTCTTTCTAGAGTGGATAATACAATTTGAAGCTCACACAATAACTCCTTAGTGAGTAGATAATACAAATGAAAGCTCACTACAATTTACTCTCAAAGAAATACAAATCAAATACTAGAGCAAATTGATAAACTCACACAACTAGGGCTCAAATATGAATGATAAGAAATCAACAAGTTGTCTGATTTAAATAGATGTTTTTCAATAGATTGATCAACATAAAATGGTGTGGGAAAACATGTATTTATAGCCCAAGAAAGATTATAGCCGTTGGTGGCAAGTTTGGTAATTAAAAGCCCCTTTAAAAACTAGCCGTTATTGCCTTTCACCGCAGTCCAGTCGACTGGATCGAAGGTTCAGTCGACTGGGAAGTTTATAGTAGTGAAGAGGCAATTTCAGTGCTGTCCAGTTGACTGAAAAGTTCAATCAGTCGACTGATGTTACAATCCAGTCGACTGGACCCTTAAAAAATCAATCGACTGGTTTTAAGCAGTTTTTGGCAGACTGACACCTCTTTACTAAAACGGCCATAACTCCCTCTACAAAACTCGTATTCACAATCCGTTTAAAGATTCGGAAACTAGATTCAGGTACCTTTCCAACCATATAAAACTGAAGATCTAATTCCTTACCAATTGGATCAGGTTTGTATTTAAAGTTGACCTATCTCTGCAAAGGTACTTTCTTTTGACTTAGCCACTTGAAAGATTTTGTGAAATGAATTTAATTGAGTGGTCTAAGTATGTTTAGGTCCTTGAAAGTATTTTAAAGTGTGAGAGAAAGGATCCTAAAGTTCAATTAAAGTTACTTGATCCCCTATGAGTGATTGATCAAAATGCATACACGTAAATCCTAATCTTCAACCAAGGATGAAAAAATCTTCAAGTCTTCAAGCTTGATCCTTGTTGAGCTCCACCACTCTTGGACTTCACCATATGCTATCTTATGATCTTAAAAAAAGTTAGAACATTTAAGTACATGAATCAAGAGATTAACATAACGAAAATGACATGATAATTGATTAAAAATAGAACAATGAAAGTATGCAATTATCACTAGATTTGTCATCATCAAAACAAAACAAAAATAATGCCTTAAATAAATTCAAGGCTAACAATTTCCCCTTTTTGATGATGTCAAAACATGTAATAGAGATATAGCAATTTAAGGCCCAATAGGTGTCATTTTCATGTTATCATTCAAAGTAGCAAGATTTCCAAAGTATGAGTCCAAGAATGAATTCTCTTTCTAAAAACATTCCCCCTTTTTAAAGGTCTATCATTTTCATATCTCTATATCATTTCCCCCTTTTTGACAATAGCAAAAAGATTAGGGGTTGGAACTAAAAAGTTCTCCCTCAAGATATGCAACCATATGATACTAAGGAAAAATCAAGTAAATAAATCATGGAAGCAATAAGATTCCAATTTGCCAAAATATGATACCAAAAGTAACTAAAGTGAGCGTAATATCATGATACCAAGAAGTCAAGACAACTAAAATGAACATAGTAATATGTTCCCCCTCAACATATGCATATACGAATGAATACCAATTATAGGATCAACATTATGCATTTTCTCCTTAGAAGGATGTGATTACTTATGAACATCAAAACAACGTTTCATTCGAAAAGCAAGCATGATTTCACAATCAACACAAATTAATGTGATACACAAAACATGATTAGCATGCTATCAACATCAAGAGGAATATCAAAACAAAATAAATTGAAAAACCAAACATGATTTCAAAATTAATCTAACCTACTCCTACTAGGTTTAAGGTAAAAGATTTAACCATTATCCAAGCACCTCGTGGATGCAACATTTGTTGAGGAAGTAGGAGAGGATCCCTTCACAACCCAAACCATGTTAATTTTCTTCCGGAATGAACATTTGTAATTAGCATGCCCCTTTTTCATACAATAATGACAGGTTACATGGGGGAGGGTATCATGTGAGCTTGAAGCTTTAATAAAGAAGTTATTATGAGAATTGTTTGAACTTGAAGGAGTAGATTTTGCAAAGAAATTGTTATACTTCTTTTCTTTGTATGTGGGATTAAATCCCAAACCGGCTTTGTCAAAAACACATTTTTGCTTTCCAAAAGCATATTCAAATTTTGTTCACCTTGTGTGAATTTTGCCAAAGTTTTTGTCAAATCGTCCACCTCCTTTCTCAATTCAACCTTTTCTTTTTCAATAGATTCACTTGAAGGTTGATTGGTTGAAACAAGCTTTTCTTTTCTCAAAATTTCATTTTGAGATTTTAAATCATTCAATTGCTTTTTCAATTCCAAATTTTCTTTTTCAATCTCATTTGAAGATTGTGCTCTTGAAACATATTTTTCATTTTCAATCTTCAAAGATTTATTTTGGGATTTCAAAATATTTAACTCTTTTGAAAGTTTGGAAAAATTCTTTTTAAGAGTTATATATTTAGATCCCAAACTCTCTAACTACTCATGTAACTCCTCAAAAGCACATTGAAGCTCATTATAGTTAGGAGATTCAACAATAGATGTAGGGTTAGAGTTTACCAAATTCTCTTGTGCACCTACTTGGTCACATGAGTCATCATCGGATGAGTCGTCATCATCCCAAGTGGCCTCTTTTACCATTTTCTCATTCTTATCATCTTCATTTGCAAAAAGGCACACTTTTTCCTCTTCACAAATTTGGTTTGTAGTAAAATGAAAATTTGCTAAACATGACCAAATTTCATGTGCACTAGAGCACGAACGAATGCTATTATATGAATTATCATCTAAAGAGGTGTATAGAATTTTCATAGCTCTAAGATTCAATAGAAAGTTATTTTGATCACTTTCATTCCATTCAATCTTTGGTTTAGGAGAAAAACCATTCTTAACAATGTTCCAAAGATTTATGTCAAGTGATATAAAATAAATTTCTATTCTCCTCTTCCAATGATCATACTTATGATCTTTCAATGATGGAGGAGTTGTAATGCAATATTCTTCTTGAACTTTTGTTTCCATAGAACTTGACTCAACATTTTGAAAATCATTGGAGTCATTTAGGGAGCAAGAAATGGAGGTTACCCCATTTTCTATTGCCATGAATCAAAGATTGACAATCTCATCTTCATTTAAGTTGTCATCCGATGATTCATTCTCGGAGCAACTTTGAGTGGCCTTCATTGCCTTCTTCTTACGTTGTTCATCTTTAGGAGGCTTCTTTCCCAATTTTTCTTTCTTTAGAAACTTTGCGAATTTTTGGGTGATCAAAGCCATTTCCTCATCCTCATCACTCTCATGATCTTTTCCCCTTTTTTTTGAGCTTGAGGACTTCAAGGCGATGTCTCCTCTTTTGATCTCCTTTTTCTTGTCTTCTTCGACAAGCACGACTAACTCCATTTCATGAGTAATGAGAGATCCCATGAGTTGTTCAATTGACAAGTTTGTCAAATCTATTGCTTCCCGGATAGCCGTGACCTTCGGTTTCCATTGCTTTGGTAAAGCCCTAAGAATTTTCTCAATAATTTCTTCATTAGCATAAACTTTACCAAGATTTTTCAAGCTATTGATGATAGTTGTAAAGCCGGTAGACATATCACCAATAGACTCAAAAGGCAACATTTTGAACATTTCATAAGATTGAACAAGTAAATTAATTTTTGACTTTTTGACTTGGCTTGTTCCCTCATGAGTCACTTCAAGTTTATCCCAAATTTCTTTTGCGGATTCGCAAGATGAAATTCTATTGTATTCATTTGGGTCTAAACCGCAATATAATAAATTCATTGCCATAGCATTCAATTTTATGAGTTTCTTATCGGCATCATTATATTCATCTTCCGTTTTTGAAATAGTAATACCATTTGAAATTTTTGTAGGAAGATGAGGCCCTTTGACCACTATTTGCCATAAATCAAAATCTTGAGAAATCATATAGATTCTCATTCTATTTTTCCAATAAGCATAATTTGATCCATTAAAACACGGTGGTCTATTTGCCGAGTGACCCTCACTATAATAAATGCAGGAAGTGTTGGTTTCCATTTGGATCTTAACTCAAATTTTTTCAAAAACTTTTTGAAAATAGAAGAGCCGAAGCTCTGATACCAATTGTTGGCCCAAATGTGGAAACCTTAGAGGGGGGGTGAATAAGGTTTTAGTGGAAATTAACCTTTTTAAAAACTTAATTGCAAATTAAACACAATCACAAATAATAAAGTAAAGAGATAAGGGAAGAGACACTTGCAAATCGAGTTTTCAAGTGGTTCGGCAATCGCACCCCACGGCCTACGTCCACCCCTCAAGAACATCTCTTGAGGATTCCTTTAATCCGATCTACTTCACAGGTGTAGACCAAACCGTTACAAGAGCCTCCAATCTCTCCCAAAGAAGAACACCTCTTCTTTGCACACAAGGGTTACTAACCCTCAACCTTTACAATTGATTTGGGTACAAATGATAACTCTCTTTCTAGAGTGGATAATACAATTTGAAGCTCACACAATAACTCCTTAGTGAGTAGATAATACAAATGAAAGCTCACTATAATTTACTCTCAAAGAAATACAAATCAAATACTAGAGCAAATTGATAAACTCACACAACTAGGGCTCAAATATGAATGATAAGAAATCAACAAGTTGTGTGATTTAAATAGATTGATCAACATAAAATGGTGTGGGGAAACATGTATTTATAGCCCAAGAAAGATTATAGCCGTTGGTGGCAAGTTTGATAATTAAAAGCCCCTTTAAAAACTAGCCGTTATTGCCTTTCAGCGCAGTCTAGTCGTCTAGATCGAAGGTTCAGTCGACTGGGAAGTTTATAGCAGTGAAGAGGCAATTTTAGTGCTGTCCAGTCGACTAAAAAGTTCAATCAGTCGACTAATGTTACAATCCAGTCAACTGGACCCTTAAAAAATCAATCGACTGGTTTTAAGCAGTTTTTGGCAGACTGACACCTCTTTACTAAAACGGCCATAACTCCCTCTACAAAACTCGTATTCACAATCCGTTTAAAGATTCGGAAACTAGATTCAGGTACCTTTCCAACCATATAAAACTCAAGATCTAATTCCTTACAAATTGGATCAGGTTTGCATTTAAAGTTGACCTATCTATGCAAAGGTACTTTCTGTTGACTTAGCCACTTGAAAGCTTTTGTGAAATGAATTTAATTGAGTGGTCTAAGTATGTTTAGGTCCTTGAAAGTATTTTAAAGTGTGAGAGAAAGGATCCTAAAGTTCAATTAAAGTTACTTGAGCCCCTATGAGTGATTGATCAAAATGCTTACACGTAAATCCTAATCTTCAACCAAGGATGAAAAAATCTTCAAGTCTTCAAGCTTGATCCTTGTTGAGCTCCACCACTCTTGGACTTCACCATATGCTATCTCATGATCTTAAAAAAAGTTAGAACATTTAAGTACATGAATCAAGAGATTAACATAACAAAAATGACATGATAATTGATTAAAAATAGAACAATGAAAGTATTCAATTATCACTAGATTTGTCATCATCAAAACAAAACAAAAATAATGCCTTAAATAAATTCAAGGCTAACAAATAGGATGGGGAAGCCTAATTTGATTGCGATTTGATTGGCATAGCATGGAGAAGGTTTTCTAAGTGGTTTAGGAAACTGCCACCTTCCATCTTGCAGACTTGTAGTTGGTTTAGGAAACTGCTGGATTGGACGAGATCACGGGACCCCACGATCTTCATGCCCGGTTAGTTGGTGCGAACCGCCCAGTCCTGATAAACACCTCGGGATAGCTCGGCTATTGGCGCCTTTACCAAAGTAACCGAAGCCTTCTGGTGATGTGGCAAGCTGGCTTTATGGCTTGATTATTTTGGCCATATCAAGAAGTACTCCCATTGGTCCCAAACATCTGTGAACATAAAACTACATCGTTTTGGTTTTTAATTAATCAAATTGGACCCCCAAATAAATTACAAAAATGGACTCTGCGAGGGTTGAGTGCCGCCATGGCATTGGCCATGTCTGCTGCAGCAGTGGCCCAGTGCCGCCGCAGTACTGCTCCTCAGATGCCCAGAAAATTGTATTTAGGCCCCCAGAGGTTCCGGTATTCACGAAAAGGCCCTATTTCATCCGAAATTCACAAAAAATGCGTACAAACTCCAAACTGAGCTTGTGATATACCGTTGGAAAGGTATCAGAGTCTACTTTCTATATAAACTTTTTCAGAGTCATGTCATTTTGAAAAGTTTTACACTATTCGCGATAAAAGCCAATTTGCTCGCCTTTTTTACCTTCAGAAATTCATAATAAATCCGTTTTAAATCCAGAAATTATGTGCGATATACTGTTAGAAAGCTATTGACCTATAATATCCATGAAAAATGTTTGAAAATTGTTACGGTGCTCCAGTTTTAAAGTCAACTTTTGGTCAAACTGGTCAAACTTGGGATTCTCGGGAAGTTCTGGAAACCTCTGGGAGCTCCCCGGAGCTGACGTTTTCGTCCAATTTTACTTAAAAACTCATTTTCTTACTTTTCTTATGACATAGCATGTTTCCAGAGCTTTTGGTCCAAATCTGGGAGTTTTCTGGCTTTTAGGGGCATTTTGGTCATTCTGAGCATTTTGAGAAATAGAACTAACTTCCAGGAGTCCTTTTGAGTCTTTTTCGATCATTGTAAACCACTAAGCTATAGGTCTCCTAAATCTAATAGCCGACAAAATGGGGTGTCTACAGTATCACTGACCATTCTTATTCATACTCGTCTTAACCCGCTAATTCACATGCCAACCCACTTTTGGTTCATTCCCATTTCTGACTTTCTGATTCACAAGCTAACCCATTTCTGGTTTCATCTTCCTCTCAGACTTTCTGATTCTAATACTGACTCATTCTTATTCATACTCATCCTTGACCTTCTAATTTACATACTAAACCTATTTTGAGGCTGACGGAGGTTGGGTGGCTACTGAGGCTTAGTTGAGGGCTCGAGTGAGTCTTAATTTTTAACTCAAATTTCACTTTTCATATCCTTGAATATTTCTTGATTCATTTTCTTTGTTTTTCATTGTTTTCTTTATTGATCAGGATGAGGAGATCAAGGTTTTGACTCTTTGAGTTAGAGAGTTGGAGCTGTAGCTCGAGACGGGTCCTAGTAGTGCTCATGGAGGTGTTGGCGAGGTAGGGCTGGAGGTCAGAGAGTGGGCTGAGGCGATGAGGTAGAGAGCGACACTACTTTAGAATAGGAGCCCCTCAGACATCCTGTTCGCCGAGGCCGAGGCTGGGGTTGATCTTTTATATTTCCTTTTCTTTTTCTGAGTGTTTAGGGAGGTTCAGGATATTTTGATGATGGTATATATTTTTTGATGATGGCTTCAGATAGCCGAATTAGTTCGGACATGATAGGCACGTACATATTTATTTTGTGGATCATCACTTTGATTCTTACTTGTATGCTTGCTTTTATTATAGATGTGACCATGGCTTGGTCATACAGTTTTTGTGTTTTTGGGGATATCTCTTGTTTACGATATTTGATGCGTGAATGATGTGAGTGATGTGAATGATGATGCACATATAGTTATTTTTTTATTTTTATTTTTATTTGTTTGTGTTTTCTTTGCAGGTTTGGTTTAAGGGTATTCAAAACATGTTTTGGCAGGAATGAGACTTCTTGCGACATTCAGAATGCCCAAACTGTACTCGGTGAGTGTCGGTGCAGCTGTCGGCGACTATTATAGCGGCGTTCCCTGACTATCACAATGACACTTATTGGGTGCTACCTGGCCCTTTGAGTGCCTTTCGATGGCTTTAGACAGGGGATTTTCTTTCTTTTTCTCCATTCAAAGGACATTTTCTTCCTGAAACATCGCAAAAATACCATTTTCCCATTTCTAATTCTTTTTTAGATGGCTCCTCTTGATCCCCGACTTCTCTTTTCATGGATGGACAACATTACTGGTCTGGATCTTCTTTACTTCAGCTATTTTGATCTTAACACACTTTTCTCTCTGTGATACATAATGCTTGATAAGGATATCCTTTGTGCAGCCATTCAGTGCTGGGACCCTGAGTTCCACGTATTCAGGTTCGGCTATTAGGAGGTTACTCCTTTGTTCAAGGAGTTCAACGCCATTCTTGGCTTTAGCCCGTACTCTAATATGATTCTTCTCACCGTTCAGGTCAGGTATGTTCAGGATCCCAGTTGCGAGAATCTTGATTTTAGACTATGAGATTGACTTCCTACGCTTGTTTGCCCGATATTTCCCAGCCATGGATGGGTACTTTGATCATCATGCACCTTGGTGGAGTGCCTTGAGCCTAGCCATGATCCTTTATTTTCTTTTCTCTTCTTCTTTTGATACTTTCATCCCGATTGCCTACGGACTCCGTACATAGAGGAATCCCATGATGCTAGTTCTTGCTGAGACTGTTATGGGTTTGGATCGGCCCATATTGACGATACCGATCTCCTTCGTGGTGCTCCACTAATCTTGTAGTTTTGTCTCTTAGAGGGTCTGAGACTTCTGGTCCCTCCCTGTGACCTTTCCATGGTTCTTCCTTTTGACCAGTTATAGGTTCGGAGGCTTTTAAGTACATCCGATGATTGGCTTGCATGGTTCAGACCCTATCTACTGAGGACATTTGTTGGATTTATGCTTTCTGAGAATATTGCTCAGTCACTGTCTGACTTCTTGGACAGAGCAACATTTGGCTTCCTAGCCTACATGCCATCTCTTTTTTTTATTCCAGATTGGGTTACCAGACAATATGGCCATCGTCAAGAGATTTTCGAGGATTCTATCGGAGTCATGAGAAGTTCTAACTTACGTCTTTCTTCTATCATTGCTTTTACTACTGCCTGGCATTAGTGGATTTCTGCACCTTTCTCGAGGATCCTGACTGATATTGGTCTATCTGATGAGTGTATCTTGGAGATTCAAGGAATGATTATGAGACATACTCAGACTGAGGAGAGAGAGACGCACACATACACACACACACACACACAAATGTTGTGACAAATCCTGCTTTATTTTTCTTGCACTTTTCTGATTACTAGTGATTTAAGAAAACTCTGTTTAGCTCTCGTAGGAAAGTTATCACTTCATAATACTCTTTCAGTGTATCTTCCTTTACAACTGACTTTATGATAGTGAAGAATTTCATTTTCATGTTTCTTTTCATCTTTTTATAACTCAATTTCATATTCATACATTAAAACTTCATCTCTTAGCATCTTGAATTTTTCATAATGTTCATACTTGGTTCTTATTTGGAAAGCCAGTAGACCACAGATATGTTAGGGGGCTTTTTGGAAAATTGCAATTTGCCCTTAGTTTGATAGGGCCTTTTGAATGCTGGGCAAATGAAGTTAGCCCCTAGTTAGAAGGTGATGAAGTAGCTTTGGCCAAACACCAGTTTGCCCATAGTTTAAAGGACATGACATGGATTGGTTGGATTTTTTTGGGACTGCAGGCCTTAGGAGGCCCACCTACTTATCACTGAATGGACATCAGGTCCGATAGTAGTTCGACTGAGGCCTACGTATCCCTAAGTAAGAATCAGGTCAAACCGTAGTTAATCAATATAGGAGGATTTGAAGGAATAGTTTCAAAAGAAGATTTCTAAGCATAATATTTCTTGAGACGATTGATGTTGTCTGGTTGCTTGAACTCGCCTCCGTCTAAATCTATAAGGTAAGCAGCTCCTTCAGATAGAAGCGTCTTGATGATGTAAGGATCGACCCAGTTCAGTTTGAATTTTCCTCTAGGATCATAGACCGATGCTTTTAATTCTTTGAGAATAATAGATTAGAGGTGAAAAGTTCATATTCAAAGCGTATTAAATGGTCTTTGAAAAGTGCATATTCAGAGCGTATTACATGGTCTTTCATGCATACTTTTATCCCTTACTCCCTTGAATCATGGTATTACATGTTATTACATGGTCTTTCAGAGCATATTACATGGTATTACATGGTCTTTCATGCATCCGTGTGACATGAATCATTCATGAACATTTCACTAAGCATTTGCAACAAATAAAATAAAACATAAGTATGAAAATATAATGGCAAAGAAGAAAGAGAAAAAATAATAAATAACAAATTTATTTTGAAAATAAAAATTTGATTAAAATAAAAGGTGATTGTAGGCGAGATAGCACCTAGTTCGAGCACTGTATGGTATAGAGATTCTGCGGCAAGTCGAGTGAGAAGACAAATTGTCAAAACTGAGATGACATAAGAAACAAATAATAGGGAAGTAGTAGAATTGAAGGTGATGGTTGAACAGCAAGCCGAGCAAATGAGGCGACAAGCCAAAAATATAAATCGCATGATGGTTGTGATAGAAACTATGGCACAACAACCAACGTTGGCTAAACTGCAGGTGGTTGATCCACCTGCAGCAAGAGAAGAAGACTAGTATGATGATTTAGAGGTACAAAGGGTCAATATGCCACGGGCTAAGTGAGAGAAAAGAGTGAAAGAAAAGGATGAGAAAGACGAAAAAGAAAGGGCAGAAATGGCTATAAAAGCGAAAAAACTTGAGAGGGTAGTTTGTAAAGGTCAGGGAGTCGACACCTATCTATTAGAGCTAGAAGGATTGTACGATGGGGTCTGTGAAATGCTACCCGTTGGTTTCAAAATGCCAATCTTTGACAAGTTTGATGGTATGGGTAACCCTCGCAGCCATGTCTGAATCTGTATTGGGGCATTCCAGCCTAATGGTCTGAGCACCACGATGATGGCTATCTTGTTTCAACAAAAGCTGACGGGAACTACCCTGGCATGGTACCTCACGCTCGAACGAAGAAAGACGAGAATATGGGAGGAAGTGGTCAAATTGTTTGTGGCTCAATATGAGTATAATCAGGAGATAGATGTGGCAATCTGGGATCTGGAAACCACCCGACAAGAGTACAAGGAGTCATTTGCTAAGTATTTGAGTAGATAGAGAGGAAAGGTGGCTAAGATGGTTCAAAGGCCATCTGAGAAAGAGCAAATCAGAGTGTTGATGAAAAACCTAGAACTAGTCTACCAACACTTTGGCTGAGGTTTTCGATGTGGGAACAAGAATTGAAGATGCTATCAGAGAGGGGATAATCATGAGAGATAATCAGGGAAATAAGTCCAAGGGACCAGTGTATCAGTGCAATCATCATGAGCCAGATGTTAATGCCTTAGCACCTCATTCATCATTCAATCAATCGAGAAGGCGGCAAGGCCAATGTCAAAATATTTCTATTATTAGAAACAACCAATCAAGGTCCAACCGTGGCTCACCAAGAGAGCATAAGGTGTTTGCTGATTTGGATATACCTTTGAGCTTGGCATTAGAGAAAATGTTAGAAGAGGGATACTTTGAGAATTTGGATCCAAGGCCAATACCTGATCCCATCCCGCCGAGATATAACGTGAATGAGTATTGCGCTTACCATCAAGGGCATGGATATGATACTGATCAATGTTTGAGGTTGAGGCATGAAATTCAAGATGTAATTGAGCAAGGGAGCATTACACTAGACAAGCCTAGGATGAGGCGGTGAAGTGAAGGTGTTTGGAACAGCTACATTTGAAACCAACATTGATGCTTTTTATTGAAAAGATATGAGAAAAAAATAATGAAATAAGCGAGTCACAGTGAAACTCCATTGAGATGAAGTCAAGTCGGGTTAACTCGAGTTTTTTCCGTGTATTTCAAGTATATTTGTGATTGAGTATGTCTGTCTATCATGGAGTTGTATTGAGTCCATATCGAGTAATAAAATTCTTATCTTGGAATGAAATCTCGTTTAGCTTAATTTAATGCACTTAGTCATGAGTGGATGAATCACTGAGCTGAAAATATCGCATCTCGGATTGTTGTGGAATTTACTATGTTAATGAATTTTTGCATCAAAAAAATTCTTGAAAAGATCGAAGTCAATTTTGGGCTAACACTGAAGAAAGCTAAGAATTGATTTTTGTATTAGTTTAAGAATTTAAAAATGCTTTTGCTCAAATCCTAAAAAGACAAACTTGATAGTAGCTTCAGACTTGTCTAATCCCTTTTCTCCCCACTAAGCCTAAAAGTATGAACCCAATCCAATTGCAAGCCATGCAAATTTGTCCAATTGAAAGTTATACAGACTCTGTCCTTGATGGTAGCCAAGCGTTTCAAATGAACTTCTCCAAAAAAAAGGGGGGGGGGGGGGGGGGGGGGGGCGGCTCCCTAGGATGAAAATCCGAAAGGGCGCCTAGACAAAAGTTAGAGCATAAATAAAATGTGTGTTGATTCAAAATCCGAATCCTAGCCAGTCAAAATCATAAGAGATGATGAGAGGAAGAAAATGAAAAAAAATTAAAAAGTAGAAAAGCGAAGAGTGAACGAGAAAATTCATGAATACTTCAATGAACATCATTATCATATGAGTTATCTCGGGGCTTTGAGTTGTGCTAAGCTAAGAAAACGTTTGAAGATAGAATTTTGAAAGCATCAGTGAGATATATAGAGGGTAAATAGGTCAAAACAAGTGAAGAGGTATTTAGAGGCTAAATGGGCCAAAACAAGTGAAGAGGTATCTTTTAATAAGCCCAAATAAACAAAAAAAAATTGAAGGGTTGATATCATTTTGAGAGTGTATCATGAGAGGAGCAATGTTGACTGGCTAGTGAAAAGGTGAAAAGAAGACACCGTCACAAAAAATAAATAAAAAATAAAAATAAATAAGAGAGAGAGAGAGAGGGAGAGAGAGAGAGAGAGAGAGAGAGAGAGAGAGAGAAAGAAGAAGAAGAAGAAGAAGAAGAAGAAGAAAAGAAGAAGAAGAAGAGAAAAGAGAAAAATAAAAGGGAGAAGTAGTTCATAATCATACACAAGGGCTACCACAAGTGACCCGCACTCAAATGGCAACATGGCTCAAAAAGCTCACCAATTCTTGAAGCCCTATTCTTTCAAGACCTCCAGAGTACTTGAACTACACTCGACCTGATTCCCACTTGAGGATACGTAGGCAACCTATCCCGTTCGATCGACACCTTTGCCATGTTATAGAATTTTTTCCCAATCCTTATCCGAACTACTTTGGACCTGATTCCCACTCGGGGATAAGTAGGCCAGCCTCACTTGGCTCTCGGTCCCAAAATACCAACCTTTACACCTTTGGTTCATTCATTCAGACTAGGGGCAAACTCGCATTTTCCAGAAGTCATATTTGTATTGCAAAACCAGGGGTAAACTTTGTTTGCCCATCAGTATTGGGATGTCCTACCTCATCCCACCCTATTCATGATGACTGCTTCCAAGCTATGGGTGAATGCACTTCTGATGTCTTTGTACGATCATCTTTTCAAAACCCATTAAGATAAGTTTGTGTGCTCTCTATCATATCTTCACAGTAGGGGCAAGATGTACTTGCCCAAAAGTCCCATTCATCCTAAAAGTAAGCCTCCAAGTCCCCTATAAACTAGGGGAAAACTTCGTTTGCCAATACTGACAAGTGGGGGTATTTGTAAAATACAACCGCGCTAAAAGAAAAAAATGTACTAATTTAGTTTACAATTCCTTCATTTATCTGCAATTTGATTTACAACGCCAGTTTGTACACAATTTGATTAAACTATGATAAGTGGTGTTGTTTTAGTGGTTATTCGTGCAGATTACTGTTGCTGTGTGAAGAATTGGATGAAAAAAAAAGGAAATGCTGAATTTTAATGAAGACAACTAAAGGATGAAAAGTGAACCTCGATCGATTGAAGAACATTCGATCGATCGAAGGTTCGATCAATCGAGAAAAGCTCAAGCAATCGAAGATCCCAGAAGTTCAAGCGATCGAGAAATGTTCGATCGATCGAACATGGCTTTTATCTGATTTTACGCGCACGCAGCAGAATTGACTTTTAACCCTAGCATTGGGTTTTTGTTATATATATTCATATTGTATAGGTCCTAGGGGACACCCACATTACTTTTTCATCAGTTTTATATAGAGAAAGAGAGAGTTTTCTCCATTGTTTTGTAGGTTTTTCAAAGACTATTGTTATTGTAGCTTGGATTCTCTTAGTTTAATCAATAGTTCTTCATTCCAGGTTACTCCTTTATTGTTTATTTACATTCTGTACATAGTTTATAGTAGTATAATCCGTTATCACGTAGTTTTGCATGTTAGATACATTTACACCATTAGTTGTTATAATTTTCATGTTTAAAACGCAAATAAATGCATCCTTAATGAATCTTTACATTAAAAACAATTCTGTGATACTCTAGACCATGTCTGAGTAGTCCCCAGGTTGGGAGATCACGATGAAACCGTGATCTTAAGCCTCTACCATGCAGCTGAATAATCCCTGTGTTCGATGGATTAAAGTTAGTTCGATCGATCGGACCAGAGACATTGTCAATCGATCGAAGACAGTTTAATCGATCGAGAGATGAAGATGTTCGATCGATTGAAAGCGCGTCGATCGATTGAACTCTCTGATTCTTGAGAACATTCTATGCAGTATTCCTAGACTTTCTGCTTTACTGATTTGTTATCAAACTGTCCCCAAACGCTCAGTTTGTCAAAGCAGTTTTTAAACTTGAAGCCTCAAGGCATTTTTCTTCAATATCTTTTGCAAACCACCCTCAATGCTAATACCATTGTCGGTGCGAGTCTTAACTATTGATCCAAACCGCTTTTATGTATTTCAAACTTAATTATGATGACATAGTCCCAGTCATGAAAGGACTATGGATTCTTTATCCTAAGAGAAATACGGAATACTGTAGAAAATGTACTCCATTGAGCTTCAACATAATTGCATGGTAGATGGCTAGGTCGCGGTGGATTCGTGTAATCCCAACATTCCCTTTTATTAAGAAAAACACGTTTTAAATCATCGATTTAATTAATTAGTTAGTAATTAGTTTAATCTAGTTTAATTTCTTTATCTTTACTAGTTGATAAACTGTGGAACTTTGTGTTCTACATCCCTTTAAAATATTGATTTTTATTTTCCTTTTTAGAGATTAATCTAGGAAATTAGTTTAACACCTTCCATGTGGGATCGACCTAGTCTTAACCAGATTACTACTTGCACGATTACCTACACTTGGGTATAGCACACAAGCGCACACTAGAAAAATTCTCGTGTCAAATACCTTTTTCAAGTAAGGGCAAGTCCTATAAGTCGTCAGGTATGTTTAGAAAAGATTTGGAATGAATCGTCTTTTATTCTCTAAGCTAAGGCACTAATTTGAAGTACACTTTGGAAAAAGAAAAAGGTTGATTATATCAATGGGGAAACATTTTCAAAAGCATAACTTTATCCCTTGAGTATTATCACAGTAAGATGATATGAGAACATGACAAGTAATGAGATGCATCAAGCATGGTAAAAGTGCATTAAATCATGGCATGTTGAGTTCTTTCCTCAAAAATCTTGTTTCGGCATCACGTGTGTTTGTCCTCCTATGTCAGTATCTATCAGTCATCGAGTCTATTACGATCTCAAGTGTGTGGGTTTGAAGTGATTAATAATGAGTTTTCGAAATCAAATTATAAAATCTTTGAAAGCATTCAGAGGAGTATATAAGCAAAAGTTTTAAACACTATTACTACATTAGTCAATTTTGCAACATAAGCAAAGTTGAGTATGAAATCATCAAAGTTGTTTAAAAAAATCGACCTGAGCCTCGCCGAGTCAAGCGGCATTTAGTTGAAATAGCATAATACAATTTAGGTATTGTTGAGATGAGCGTTAGTCAAATTAAATTGACCCGATGATTATAGAGATAGTTGAAGCCTCGCTAAAACTAAGCATCAGATGATTGTAAAGAGATTTGACTATTGGAATAAGTCATTATCTATAATAAGATACCATTTTGACTATTAGAATAAGTCATTACGAAGAATCTTGACTGTTGGAATAAGTCAATGCAAATGAATTTTGACTATTGGAATAGTCAATGCAGATGGATCTTGACTGTTGGACTATGTCATTATCTAGATTTGTCTTAACTATTGGAATAAGTTATTACGAAGAGATCTTGGCTGTTGGAATAAGTCATTGCGAAGAGATCTTGGCTGTTGGAATAAGTCATTATCTAGATACCGTCTTGACTATTGGAATAAGTCATTACAAAGAGATCTTGGCTGTTTCAATAAGTCACTTCAAAGAAAATTGATTCGACTATTGGAATAAGTCATTACAATCACATTGATTGTTGGAATAAGTCACTTCAAAGAAAATTGCTTCGACTGTTAGAATAAGTCATTGCAATCACATTGACTGTTAGAATAAGTTACTTCAAAGAAATTGCCTTGAATTTTGGAATAAGTCAGTGCAAATGAATTTTGACTATTGTAATAAGTCATTGTCGATGAATTGTAACTGTTGGAATAAGTCAATGAATTTGTCAATGCAAATGAATTTTGACTGTTGGAATAATTCAATGCAGATGAATCTTGACTGTTGGAATAAGTCAATGAATCTTGACTATTTGACTAAGTCAACACAGATAAATTTTGACTGTTAGAATAAGTCAATACAGATGAATTTTGACTGTTGGAATAAGTCAATGATTTTTTTCAATACAAGCAAATTTTGGCTGTTGGAATAAGTCAATGAATTTTTTCAATATAAGCGAATTTTGGCTGTTGGAATAAGTTAGTGCAAATGAATTTCGTTTGTTGGAATAAGTCACTTCAAAGAAACATCTTCAGTGTTGGAATAAGTCACCTCAGGATAAATGTCTTGACTATTGGAACAAGTCACCAAGCATATCTTAGTTCAATCAATTTTAGGGTATAAGGCGCGAAGTGCATCTCAATCGATCAGGTGATTCACAGTCCAGTCAATTGTATTTTGTGAAAACAAACCACCGAGTTGTAAGACGCGAAGCACATCTCAGTGGATCAGATGATTCTTGGAAGACACTAGGGCATAAGGTGCAAAGCATAGTCCAGTCAATTGTATTTTATGAGAACACACCACTGAGGCGTAATGTGCGAAGCGCATCTCAGTCGATCAAATGATTCTTGGAAGACACTAGGGCATAAGGCACGAAGCGCTGTCCAGTCAATTATATTTTGTGAGAACAAACCACCAGGGTATAAGGCGCGAAGCGTATCTCAGTCAATCAGATGATTCTTGGAAGACACCTGGGTATAAGGCATGAATCGCATCTTAGTTTTTTTAAATTAGCTCAATTCCTCATAAGACACCAGGGTATAAAGCATAAAGCGCATCTCAATTGATCAGTTGATTCTTGGAAGACACCTGAGCATAAGGCGTGAAATGCATCCGTATTGTTTAAAATAATATGATTTCGAATCATTGCATAGCATAAAATTTTGGAGCATGAGATTGCATTAGCACATGCATCAGGATAGGATAGGTGCATTCATCCATATGCTTATTTGTGATTATTTGTGTTTGTCCTCTATTCGAACCACGTCCTGGTCAGATTCCCCTTGGGATGCATAGGCAGCTCACCATGGATCACGACCAGCACCAACCATCTCTGCGAATGTTTTCGCAAACATTTTGTTTTTACTGAAGTTCAACAGCCTGATCAAAGGCTTATCTTCATACAGTTTTCGACATTTGGTTATGACACGCATTGCATCACAAGCTTTGCCGAAGAGGGGAAAACTATAGACACCCCAATTTTGACCGAACTATTAAACTTAGGGGGATTTACCTCAAGAAATCATTGATAACAATGTTCGACAGACTCGAAAGTCTTCAAGGTAATTCAAGCTCTTCGTAAAGATTCTTAAATCTCAAAGCCCTGAAAAGCAAAATGGAACTAGGAGAGACCGAGTTTTCAGAACATTATGGGTGTAAAACACATATGGAGAAAATGATAAATCAAATGTGGAGGTGTATAGAAGAAATAATAAGAACTGGGTTGTTGGTTAAACCATTTTTGAAAAGTTTTTTAATAAAAGAAAAGAGATTTAATTTTACTACAGGCCGGCACACGAAAAACATGGCGACACTTGCAAAATGCTACACCGGTTTCCACTGCGCACCGTCCTGGCAGGCTGTGAGTGTCGTATCGGTGCTCATTCAGTGTCGCGGACAACTCGCTAAATGCCGTCCAGACTAACTATAGGTCGGCACACGTAAAATGTAGAGGAACCCACGAAGTACTGTGCTGGCTCTCATTGAGTTTCGTCCCGAAACCCAGTGAGTACCGCATCGGCGTTCATTGAGTGTTGCGAACAACTCACTGAGTGCCATCTTTATAGCAGTTGTTCGACACATTGATTCCATTGCATATGGGTTGTTTTCCCAAATTTATTGAAATTACCCTTGAAAATGGCCTATATAAAGAGATGATTATCCCCATTACAAGGGGGATGGAAGAAAAAAAAAACTTGGGATAATCCTTGAGAAGGTGAAGAAGCAAGTAAATTATTGAAAGGATATTGAAGGCTATGAAGAAGAACTTTGAGGAAGAGCTTGAAGACTTGGAAGATTTTCACAAAACAAAGATTTGAGGATTTTTGAGGTAATTCTCTTATTTTACCTTGCTCTCAATCTATATTCAATCACAATTCATAGAATCCTAGGATTGTTTACACATTTTCAAAAAGTCTCCTCCCACCTCATTTCATCACACATCACTTGAATTGTGATTGAATGCCCATCTATTTATTGATTTGGATCTAGTTAATTAAGGATTGAGTTTTGTAAAAAAGCCTTTTTTTAAGAGAAAATTTTCTTTGATCATTAATTTAGTTCAATTTACAAGGACCATAATTTGAGAAAGGAATTAGTCTTAGATGAAGTTGATTTTATAAGTTGGTTGTTGGATTCAAGTGTTTTGAGTTCATAGGATTGAGTAAGTCCGTAAGGTCCTCTTGCTAGATCTTCAATATGAAATCTATGATTGAGGCTTTCTAAGGCTAGATCCATGAATCTCGTTTTGTATCTCATTTGTTATTTTGATAATCACAATCATACTTGATTTATATCCTCTCTAGAATAATAGATCAAATTTGATTCAAATTTTGAACAACAATTCAACAATGATTCAGTGAATCCATTAACCAACTGTGATCAAAGATTTTTAATTATGTCATGGTCGGTTGGAATTGGATGAGTCCAACTAGAATGTGTTCACAAAATAAAGATCTACAGGGAGACTGCCAAAAGGAATAACAGTAATCATCTCCCCAAATGGAAGATGGAAGGTATTTATGATGTCCCACCACTGCTCTGCCAGGGCTTGAATTTGAGCCATGTCATTGGAGCTTTTCTCTAAAAGTTGTACGAAAAGCCCGAAGCCGGCAGCATTAATACTTTCTTTTACAGCATCATAAAGGTCCTTGTACCATTTATACCCATAAGCTAGCTCCCATGGCCTTGAAGTGCGTTTTCGGGCACCTAAAAAGAAAGAATGAATAAAATAAAATAGAAAACAAATAAGGAAAGTGGGAAGAAGGATAATAAAAGATAAGTGATGAAAATAATAATCATGAAATCTGGAAGAAAATATAATATGCATTCATGAGTTCCCAGGACTCCATGGTTGTAAAATATGAGTCCAATCGACTCCATGGTTGTAAAATATGAAGTTTCGAGTCCGAGTGACTCCATGTTTTGTGAAATATAAATTTTTGAGTCAGAGTGACTCCATGGTTTGTAAAATATAAAGTTTGGAGACCGAGTGACTCCATGTTTTGTGAAATATAAATTTGTGAGTCCAAACGATTCCTTGTTTTGTGAAATATAAACTTTTGAGTCCGAGTGACTACGTGGTTTGTAAAATATAAAGTTTTGAGTCTGAGTGACTCCATGTTTTTTGAAATATAAATTTGTCAGTCCAAACGACTCCATGGTTGAAAATATAAAATTTTTGGATCCGAGTGACTCCATGGTTTGTGAAATATGATTCTTTGAGTCAGTGTGACTTCATATTTGTAAAATATAAATTTTTGAGTCAGAATGACTCTGTGTTTTTATTTTTTTATATTTTTTTCAATAAAAATGGTTTGACTGAGTCAGAATGACTCCTGTTTAAAAAATAAATAAAGATATTTTTTGTGTCGAGGTGACTCTCATTCTTGAAGTAAAAATTTGTTATAAATTTGTTTGTTTAAGTCGATATGTCTCCCATTTTGAAAGATAAAATAAATAATGAGAATTTATTTAAGCTGGTGTGGCTCTCGCCTTTGAAAGTGAAAAGTGAAAAATCAATCAATTTGGTTGAACTAATGTGATCCCTATTTTGAAAAAGGGGAAAGCGGATAATAAAATTATGACATAATCTCAGCAAAATGTCAATAAGACTAGGGCAATGAGAACAAGCCAAAGCATAAGTTCAAGCCTAAATGAGATCCTAGTATTTAAAATTCACTCAAAATCAACCTAGAGGGGCAGGGTGATTCACAGCAACAATAAACTGAGGATATTTAAAGAACACAAAGTGCACAGGATTAAAGTCATATTCATGCATACATTGTGCATCACACATTACATTAGTCGTTAAGAGGAAGTAAAGGATTGGAGTAAAGTTTGGGCTTATACCTCTTTGCGAAACACCCGTGCCGAAAGGTGTGATCTAGGATTGGCAAGAAGGAATTATGAGTTGTGGCTAGGAGAAGGTTTGTATCTCTTCCAAAAAGTTCCTTGAGAGCCAAAGCCACTAGCCATAGAATGGATCTGCAAGAAAAGTGAGAAAAATCAAACCTTGATGCTTAAAGAAAAAAAAAACCTGGTAAAGTATGAAAAACTATGATTTTGATCATCAAACAAGAAAAAGATAGGATTTTGATGTTAGAAAAGAGTAGACATACCTTGAATTGAGAGATTTATGAGTTGGAGATCAAAAGAAAGTGGAATCCTAGAGAGAGTTCATATGAAAGAAGGAAGAAGAGAATAAGAAAAGAAAACAAGTTTTCTTTTAAAACAAACTATTAAACAGGCCAGCACTCGACGAAAAGTCAGTGGCACTCGCTGAGTGCCGTGCGACAGTCACTGACTGCCGCACCAGCACTCACCAAGTGTCGTTGCATCATCATTAAGTGCCGCTACGAGTGACAATTGGTCTTCCCCCCAAAATTTTCATATTCACATTGGGGACTATCGAATTTGCTTAGATGTCCCTCAAAGTTTTCCCTCATTTTGAATAAAGCCTTGGAATTTGAAAAGTAAGTCTTAAAGTCGTTGTCATAAATAGAAATTGACCCTAATTTTGTGAAATTAAAATTCCTTTGAGTCTGATGGACTCCAAATTTCAAAAAAATTATTTGAATTGAGCCTGACTAACTCCCAATTTTGAAAATTGAATTCGCTTGAGTCAAATTAACTCTAGACTTTGGAAATTCGAATTCTTTCGAGTCTGATTGACTTTTGATTTGGATATAAAAATTCTTTCTGAGTCTGGTTTGACTCTAAATTTTTAAAAATTTGAATTCTTTTCAAGACAAATTTAATCTAGATTTTGGAAATTTGATTTTAGTCCATAGGACTCCCAATGTTAGAAATTTGAAAAAGATTTAAGACAGATCGACATCTAATTTTAGAAAATGAAATACATTTGAGTTTGATTAACTCCTGATAAGTGGAATTTAAATTGAATTGAGTCTGTTAAACTCCGGATCTTGAGAAATTTGAATTGAATGAAGTATGATTGACTCCTGATTTTGGAAAAGACGGATTTTTTAAAGCCTGAATGGCTCTCAATTTTGAAAATTTTGAATTAAATGGAGTTAAATTGACTCTGGATTTTGGATATTGAAGTGGATTTGAGTCCATTGGACTCCCAATTTTAGAAATTTGAAAAGGATTTGAGTCTGTTGAACTCTCTTTAAAAAATGAAATTGAATTGAGTCTGATCGACTCCTGATTTTAAAAATGAAATTGATTTGAGTCTGATTGACTCTTGATTTTGGAAATTGAACTGAGTTGAGCATGACTGACTCTTGATTTTGGAAATTGAACTGAATTGAGTTTGATTGACTCGTGATTTTGGAAATTGAACTGAGTTGTGTCTGATTGACTCTTGATTTTGGAAATTAAATTAAATTGAGTCTGATTGACTCTGATTTTGGAAATTGAATTGAATCAAGTCCGACTGACTCTGATACGGAACAAGGGGTACCAAAGGATCCATTACATGTTCCAGTTGGACCAATCACAAGGGCAAGGGCTAAAAGGTTCAAAGAAGCACTTATTGGGCTGATCCGAGAAATTTGGGCTGAATCCATGACTTCCAAGAGTGGCCCAAATAGGGGAGAAGAATTCATGAACTTAATATATGCTTATGATAGTAAGGGCTGATTTGGACCAATTTCATCAAATAAGTTGGTTGTTAGTTGAGAGTTTGATCATTATGACTGTTAGTTGGGAGTTTATGCATGTTTCCCAACCTTTTGATAAGTTAAAGTAGTCTTTTTTGTATTAGTTATGCTGAAAAACGAGATTGTATCTAATCCTAAAGTTGGTGGGATGTTCCAACTACTTGCTTTTATTACTTTTCCAACCAACTTTGCATTTAATCTTATGGTTGGAAGGATGTTCCAACCTATCATATATGGCTGATTCTAGTAATGAAAAAGGCAGACTATTTTGAGATAAAAAGTGAGAGTAATCTCTTTGGTTCTTTTAGAACTATTTGAACTTATCAGATTTATCTATGGCGTTCAACCTTCGACTTATCAAACAGTCTTTCACAACTGTTTGTGGCATCAACACATTCCATCAATTCTTTTCTTAGAGAACCGATCTGGGGTCAAATTTCGTACGGGTTCCTTCACTTCGTGGGCAGGGTTCGTATCAGGTTTGTATTAGGGCTTGGCTCTATGTGAGGTATGCTATCTTTATTTATTTACTGCCAAGTTTCTTGAGTCTTCTTTTGTTTAGGATCAGTAAATCCTAATATCAGTTTCCCTTTTCTTGTTTGATTTGAGTCTGAATTTAGCTTTGCTTCCGAATTTCAGTTTTTTATGTGTCTTAGTCAATATTTGGGTGCTTGATATATATAAAAAAAAAAAAAGGAAAGCTAATGATAAAAAAAAAAAAAAAGAAAGCTAAGGATCAAAAACAAAAGAAATGATCCGAAAAAAAAAAACCAGAGCACCAAAAACCCGACTTAAAATTTTTATTCTTGTTCTCATTATTTATGTTTTAGGGAGTCCAAATCCAACTTTACTCCACAACGGAAAATTTTTGGTATTGTGTGCTTTTGGAACCTAATTTTCCGAGATCGTTATTCTTTTGCTTCAAAATCTGAATTCCTTTGGTATAAACCTTTGTGACTTGCCACTGAAAATTTGATTCTTGTTCGATTAGCTCGATAAGAACCAAGCGAGAATTACTACGAGTGGAAAAAGGCAAGAGTGGTAAGCGCATTAGAGGGTAAAAGCCAAATTTATTGAGTGATACACGAGAGAAATTGAGTGAATTGTATTTTTTGAGTGAAACACGTAAGGGACTGTAGTGAGGATCTTTTCAATTTTCTTTCTTACCCGTTCTTGCAGAAAGCATGGAAAAAAATCAAGAAAGAGGCATAAATGACGAAGTTCAACAACTTGTTGTTCCAAATCTGCAAATCCAAGCTTTAATGGGGGAAATGAGATGGATGATGAGGGCAGAACTAGAGCAATTGCATGATAGGTTGGATAGGGTAGAAGAGGGGACACAACGGGGGCAGCCACAATTTGCTCTTAATGCACAAAGAAGGGAGAGAGTTCATCCGAGGGGAGTGCGAGATGAAGAGGAGGAATACTTTGGGGAAGGGTTTGGTGAGGAAGATGATCGAGATCCAATTATCAGTAATAGAAGAAATGGTGGGCGGTTTAGAGAAGCTAGGAATCGGGCAGATAAAAATTTGGGTAGTATTAAGATGCAGATTCCGTCATTTCAAGGTAAAAACGATCCGGAGGTTTATCTTGAATGGGAAAGGAAGATGGAATTGGTGTTTGATTGTCACAACTATTCTGAGCTTAAAAAGGTCAAACTTGCAGCCATTGAGTTTTCTGACTATGCTATTATTTGGTGGGATCAATTGGTGTTAAACAGAAGAAGAAATAGAGATCGACCCATTGAGACCTGGGAAGAAATGAAAATTGTAATGAGGAGGCGATTTATGCCAAGTCATTACTACCAGGAGTTGTACCAAAAATTGAAAGGCCATAGACAAGGTACCCAGAGTGTAGATGATTATTATCAGGAAATGGAAATGGCTATTATCTGAGCAAATGTAGAGGAGGACCGGGAGGCAACTATGACTAGGTTTTTGGGTTGATTGAACTGAGAAATTGCCAATTTGGTAGAATTGTAGCATTATGTGGAACTGGAAGATATGGTACACATGGCTGTCAAGATTGATCGCCAACTCAAGAGGGGGGGCAGCAACGCACGACGTAATCCTACCTCATGTTCTTCTTGGACGCCGAGTTTCGTGCAAAAGGAAGAGAAGCAAGTCACGGCTAAGCCCAAAACTGAACAAATGCAAGAAAGGACTAGCCATGGGAATCAAGGAAAATCCGATTCTTCCAACACTCGAAATCGTGATATCAATTGTTTTAAATGCCAAGGCAGGGGTCATATAGCGATCCAATGTCCGAACAAAAGGGTTATGGTGTTGTAAGATGATGGTGAAATTGAGACGTGGGTTGTGAGGAGTACGCGGTTCATGGTGATTTGTTGGTAACAATGAGGGCTTTGAATATGCAAGCTAAAGAAGAGGAAGAGGTGCAGCGAGAAAATATCTTTCATACTCGATGCCATGTGCAAAACAAGGTGTGTAGTGTGATTATTGATGGAGGTAGTTGTACAAATGTTGCTAGCACTACAATGGTGGAGAAATTAGGGCTGCCAACAATTACACACCCCCGGCCTTACAAATTGCAATGGCTCAATGATTCCGGAGAAATAAGAGTTACTAAACAGGTGATGGTTTCTTTCCGCATTAGAAAATATGAAGATGAAGTTTTGTGTGATGTAGTCTCGAAGCAAGCAAGACATCTATTGTTGGGCCGACCATGGCAATTCGATCGGCTAGTCAAGCATGATGGATTCACCAACAAATACTCCTTTATACTCAATCAAAAACCAATCACTCTTGTTCCATTGACACCAAAATAGGTTTATGAGGATCAAGTGAGGATGCAAAAAGAGAGTGATCAAGAGAAAAAGAGTGAAAAAAGAGAGAGATCGAGAAGATTGAGAGAGAAAAAGAAAAGAAAAGTGAAGTCATTGAGAGAAAAAAAGAAGGAAAACAAAAGAATTTCTATGCAAAAGCGAGTGAGATAAAAAGAGCGTTGTTTTCAAATCAGCCTATACTTGTACTTATATACAAGGAGGCATTTTTGAAAACTAACGAACTTAACCCCTTTTTGCCTAGTTCTATTGTGACTCTTTTTGCAGGATTATGAGGATGTCTTTCCCGAGGAAACACCCCATTGCTTACCTCCAATCCGAGGGATTGAGCATCAAATTGATTTCGTGCCCGGTGCAACTATTCCAAATCGACTAGCCTACAAGAGTAATCCAGAGGAGATGAAGGAACTTCAAAGGCAGGTTAGTGAACTGATGGAAAAGGGGTACGTGAGAGAAAGTATTAGTCCATGTGCAGTTCCAGTATTGTTAGTACCTAAGAATGATGGGACGTGGAGAATGCGTGTTGATTGCCGAGCCATCAACAACATATTGGTAAAGTATCGTCATCCTATCCCTCGTTTAGATGATATGCTAGATGAGCTACATGGTTCTTGTGTGTTTTCTAAAATTGATTTAAAGAGTGGTTATCATCATATTTGAATGAAAGAAGGAGATGAATGGAAAACTACCTTTAAAACAAAATATGGTTTGTATTAATGGTTAGTCATGCCTTTTGGTTTGACTGATGCTCCAAGCACTTTTATGAGACTTATGAACCATGTTTTGCGTGCATTTATAGGCAAATTTGTTGTTGTCTACTTTGATGATATCCTCATTTATAGCAAAAACTTGGTTGATCATGAAGTACATTTGAAATCTGTTTTAGATGTGCTTAGGGAAGAAAAGTTATTTGCTAATTTGAAAAAGTGAACTTTTTGCACCGAAAAACTTGTATTTCTGGGATTTGTTGTTAGTGCACAAGGTATACAGGTTGATGAAGAGAAAGTGTGGGCAATACAAGATTGGCAGAGTCCAACAAGGGTAGGAAATGTTCAAAGTTTTCATGGACTTGCTAGTTTTTACCGGCGGTTTGTGAAAGATTTCAGCAGCATAGCCGCACCACTCACTGAAGTCATCAAAAAGAATGTTGGGTTCAAATGGGATGAAGAACAAGAGTAGGCATTTCAGTTGATCAAACAAAAGCTGACTAATGCACCCTTATTGGCTTTACCTTACTTTTCAAAGATATTTGAGATTGAATGTGATGCTTCAGGTTTAGGGATTGGCGCTGTTCTAATGCAAGAAAGACGACCAATTGGATACTTTAGTGAGAAATTAAGCGGGGCAGCCTTGAACTACCCTTCTTATGACAAGGAGTTGTATGCATTGGTTCGAGCTTTAGAGACATGGCAGCACTACCTATGGCCTAAGGAGTTTGTGATTCACACTGATCATGAATCCTTGCAACATTTGAAGGGCCAACACAAGTTGAGCAAGAGACACGCACGGTGGGTGGAGATCATCGAGACGTTTCCATACGTCATTCGGTACAAACAAGGTAAGGAAAACATCGTGGCAGATGCACTTTCCCACAGATATACCCTAATCTCTACTCTCGATGCTAAATTGCTTGGGTTTGAACATATTAAAGAGTTATATGCTGATGACCTTGATTTCAGTGTTGAATATCAAGCTTGTGAGAAAACTACAAGTGGGAAGTATTTTAGGCATGATGGTTTCTTGTTTCTAGAGAATGAGTTGTGTTTGCCTAATTGTTCTTTAAGAGATTTGTTAGTGAGGGAATCGCATGGTGGAGGGTTAATGGGACACTTTGGAGTTGCCAAAACTTTAGCTGTTTTGCAGGAACATTTCTATTGGCCACATATGAAACGGGATGCTGAGAGAATTTGTGATAGGTGTGTCACATCTAGGCAAGCAAAATCTCGAGTGCAACCACCCGGTTTATACACTCCATTGCCCATCCCTAGTGCGCCTTGGATTGATACCTCGATGGACTTTGTACTAGGCTAACCCAGGTCTAAACGAGGTAGAGATTCCATTTTTGTGGTTATAGAACGATTTTCTAAGATGGCCCATTTCATTCCATGTCACAAAGCTGATGATGCTTCACATGTTGCTGATTTGTTCTTTAGAGAAATTGTGCGATTACATGGAATGCCGCGAACCATAGTTTCGGATAGGGATGCAAAGTTCTTAAGTTACTTTTGGAAGACTTTGTGGTGTAAGTTAAGAACTAAGTTATTGTTCTCTACTACTTGTCATCCACAAACTGATGGTCAAACCAAAGTAGTAAACATGTCTTTGTCTACTTTGCTGAGGGCCATTATTCAAAAGAAAATCAAAACTTGGGAAGAATGTTTACCGCATGTTGAGTTTGCTTATAATCGTTCTGTTCATTCTTCTACTAAGTTTTCACCATTTGAAATCGTTTATGGTTTTAATCCTTTAACTCCATTGGATTTAACACCATTACCTTTATCTGAATGTGTTAATTTAGATGGAAAGAAATAGGCTGAATTTGTTCAACAGATACATGAGAAAGCCAGGCTCAACATTGAGAGTAGGACAGAGCAATATGTAAAACATGCTAATAAAGGGCGACGACAACTGATTTTTAAACCCGGAGATTGGGTTTGGTTGCACCTAAGGAAAGAAAGATTCCCAGCACAAAGGCATTCTAAGCTACTTCTAGGGGCGATGGCCCTTTTCAAGTACTGGAGCGTATTAATGACAATGTATACAAGTTGGATTTGCCATGTGAGTACAATGTTAGTGCTACTTTCAATATTACTGATTTATGTCCTTTTGATGTAGGTGATGATTTGAGGACAAATTCTTTTCAAGAGGGAGGGAATGATACGGAACAAGGGGCATCAAAGGATCCATTACATGTTCCAGTTGGGCCAATCACAAGGGCAAGGGCTAAAAGGTTCAAAGAAGCACTTATTGGGCTGATCCGAGAAATTTGGGCTAAATCCATGACTTCCAAGAGTGGCCCAAATAGGGGAGAAGAATTCATTAACCTAATATATGGTTGTGATAATAAGGGCTGATTTGGACCAATTTCATCAAATGAGTTGGTTGTTAGTTGAGAGTTTGATCATTATGACTGTTAATTGGGAGTTTATGCATGTTTCCCAACCTTTTGATAAGTTAAACTAGTCGTTTTTGTATTAGTTATGCTGAAAAATGAGATTGTATGTAATCCTAAGGTTGGTGGGATGTTCCAACTACTTACTTTTATTACTTTTCCAACCAACTTTACATTTAATTTTATGGTTGGAAGGATGTGCCAACCTATTATATATGGCTGATTCTAGTAATGAAAAAGGCAGACTATTTTGAGATAAAAAGTGAGAGTAATCTCTTTGGTTCTTTTAGAACTATTTGAACTTATCAGATTTATCTATGGCGTTCAACCTTCGACTTATCAAACAGTCTTTCACAACTGTTTGTGGCGTCAACACATTCCATCCATTCCTTTTCTTAGAGAACCGATCTGGGGTCAAATTTCGTACGGATTCCTTCACATCGTGGGCAGGGTTCGTATCAGACTCCCGATTTCGAAGATTGAAAAAAGAACAAATGTATCTGTACGAGGTCGAATTGCTGCGAATACCTAGAGAAAACGTATCTATGAAGGACCGAAGTGCTACGGATACCAAGAGTAAATGTATCTATGTGGGGCCGAAGTGCTACAGATACCTAGAGAAAATGTATCGGGTTGTTTTGAAAATTTTGAAGTGGAGTATCTTTTATTCTATAAGCTAAGGCAATAATTCAAAGCACATCCTAGGAGAAGCAGATAATTGATTAGATCAATAGGGTTGAACTTTTAAAAATGAGATTTACAGTCAAAGTCTACCATGTTAAGATGAGGAGTGAACACAAAAGATAAATGGTACATCATTTATAACAAAAACACATCAAATTTTGGCAAGTCGAGCTTATTTCATTTTGGCATCAAATGTCTCGTCCTCATGTGTAGATGTATGTTAGTTCTCGAGTCTATCATAGTCTCAAATAAGTTGACAATAACTAATAATGAATTTTCCAAATCAATTTATAAAATATTTAAGAGCATTCCAAGGACAATACAAGTAGAAGTACCAAACACCATTACTGCACCAGTTAAGGTGTCAGCATGAGAAGTGTCCAAACTTAGGGCAAAGGAGAATTTCACCCCTTTCGAAACCATCGCGAGTTGACCATCATCTCTTAGCAACTTAAATCCATGAGTGGCTATTAACTGTCTCCTTCCATTCATGCAACATAAGTCCATGAGTGGCTGTTGATGATCTTCTTTCGTTCAAGAAACATAAGGCCATGAGTGGCTATTGATTATCTTCTTTCGTTCGTTCAAGCAACATAAGTCCATGAGTGGTTGTTGATCACCTTCCTCCATGCAGCATAAGTCCATGAATGGTAGTTAGTCTTCATTCGTTAGTACACTATATAAATCCCAAAGCAACTAATTGGTATTCTTTCAAACAACATAAGTCCATGAGTGGTTGTTGATCATCGTCCTCCATCAATGTCAAGTCCTTTGCCACCGCAGATCATCTCCATATCCTGAATCCCAAGTAGAATAATACCTTTACACCTATATCAATTGGCATATTTCCTTCTTCCTCAGCAGAGCACCTTTTATCCGGTCCCCTATCAGAAGCAACTTTAACCCTGGTAGTTTGAAAGTCACTTAGACTATCCCCAACAGGAAAATACATAAAGAAATCAGCTCTCGGAGGTTCAAAAATGATAGTTCCTGATCAGAACAGAAGAAAAACAGTCAAGAAAGATTCCCAAAGAGTCCCTTACCATCCCTAGTAGAAGAAAATAGAGAGAAAAGGCCCCCAAAAGCCTGATCTGGCTTTCCAGATTGATCACTACAAGAATCGGCCAACGATTAGAACATTGCCAACAGTTAAGAGACCTCAACTCCTGAAGAAAGCATTATCTACTTATGACCAAACTACTCTCTAAATATCTTGGGCTTCCATGTCGATCGTAAATTATCTTGGGCTCTTATGTCCATCGCTTAGCATCTAAGGCTTCCATATCCATTGCTTGATTGCATATTTAAGGAACCCACATCTGACTACGTTCACCTGTGAAGCTTACTTCCCAAAATTTAAAAGTTTGCTGATTAAGTCAAAATCAAGTTCTCTTGTTAACCCTATTAAAAACGTAGTACGGTGGAAATAGGGTGTCGAGTCCATAGGGATTGGAGTGCAACAATACTTGGTGGGCGCTTAATAAACAATTATAATGTGAAGAGCGATTAACAAACTAAGAAATAAAAATGAGTCTTTTTGACTATGGGGATGATTCGATTGTTCTTAGATTAACTAAAATGGCTATTTCGAAGGTGTAAAGTAACTTTGAACAAAACTAAGCTTAAGTAAAAATTTGGGGGTTTTGTAAATGGAGAAATTGAGGTTGGGGAGCATTCCCCCACCTTGGACCAACAACACATGACTTTCACACTTGAAGCACATTCTAGAGTAGAAAATCCCATTGTGGCAAACCATCAAACATGTGGTAGTCAACCAACATGCTAGATGGATGTTCCAATGCAACACATGGGTATATGGTTAGAGTGTAGAGATTTAATCACTTCAAATGCTTGACATTATAAGTGAGGTCTCAAAACATCAAACCATACCCCCATGAACTCTAGATATGCTACAAAGTGTGAGAGTCCTACTGTAAAACACACATGGGTCCAATGGTGGGTTTATGATCCCCAACCTTGAGGGTCTAGCTACTCATATTCACAATGATAACAATATTGAAGAGAGGGGAAGAGGAATTATACCAACTAGATGAAAACACCATAAATGCCATAAGAAATCCAAAACATGCTCCAATAAAGTCTTCAACCATTCAATACATATACACTCTCTTCTCTCTAACAATAAATGGAAGTGAACAATGGTAGATGAGGAGTAATGAGGGAGAGAGATGAGAGGATTAGAGAGAAGGAGAGCTTGTACCCTAAAAAACTAAAGATAAGCTATAAAATTCATCATACCCTAAAAGAAACTCATCTTTAAATATATATACCCCAAAAACAAAATGGCAAAGTTGTAATAAAAGGAAGAAAACATCAGCAGAGGCCGCGGATCGATCCAAGGCAAAAATCCGGATCGATCCGCTTGTTTAATTCGCCGTTAGAATCTTCAGCGAAACACACGGATCGATCCGCGTTGAAAATCCGGATCGATCCGCATTCGGATTTCTGGGCAGAGAGTTCTATAAAACGCGCGGATCGATCCAAGTGAAATGGGCGGATCGATCCGCTCGGGTAGTTTTTGACTTCTTCCTTTATTCCTCACAACAAGGCCTCCAACAATGCCTCAATTACCTATAAGAAAAAGGGGGTATTATTAGTAAAGAGAGAACATCAAGAAGAACAACAAACGCACAAATTCACCTATTAAATCTCCCGGTTTAAGTGATAATTCGTGTCCAATACAATAAAGAACATGTAGTCAAGAATTCAATATTGGGCACGAATCACACCCCCCAACTAGCATGTTGCTAGTCTCTTAGCAACAAAGCTAAAAAGCAAGAGATTCAAGAATAACCTTGTACGATAATTTATTTAAAATGAAATATAAACCGTTTTCGTGGGGAACACGATTGCATTGAGCATATGCAACAAGCCGTTAAACCTCTAGGTTACCCGTAGAGGCGGAGTGTTGTCTTCGGAGGGTTCTCAGAATGCTACCCACAAACATTTTGTTTCCTCATGATAGATGCTCACACTCTAATGCCGACACTCAACATAAGTCCAAGAGTTTTCAAAAAGATTTTAGTACATGACACGCAAATCCAACCAGTTATCAAACTATCAAGATCAAGTGATAAATTCCATTAAGCTCTTTCTTGGATGTGCGTGTGGTGTGACGTGCATAACTACAATTATCAAGATGAAGGCTATGCTTTCAGAATCCGAATTTCGTTCAAAACGTGCTTCAACTCAATTCTCACCGGTATTATACTCTAAAAAATGAAACACTCGAAATGGGTAATACTCTCGGGGCATGCGGGTAAAAGAGTAATGGTAATAGGAATCAAAACCACGCACATGCCAATGATGAAAAACGTAAGTGTGAAAAACGAGTAAAATTAATCTCATGAACGATACCATTCATTAGCAAGTGTGGAACAACTCGAGCTACTTGTTATGAACGTCTCAAACTCTGAATCGCACAACTTAAGAATCAAATAGGGCCTTGAGGGTGTAGCAAAGTGGGAAAGTGTTATACGGTGAAGGACAAGGGGAAAGAAAGTAAAGTGGAGTGTTTGGGTACAAACATGGGATTTATTGGAATGCATGGACAAAAACAAATGGTTACAAGAGATGAATCATTCACAAGTTTTTATTTGAAGCTCAAAAAGAGAAGTACAATCGACTATGAAGTTCTTTTTTTTTTTTTTTCTTTTCATAATGACTTATTTTCATTTCTTTTGTATTTTTTTGTACTCTCTCAACAACACGATTCAATCTCTTCTTCAACCTTACAAATGCGATCACATGCGAAGGTATCCCAAAAAATGCAATTCAAACGCGAAAATGGAGGGTGTTCGGTTAAGTGAAAGATGGGTATATGTGGTTGCGGCTAGAGGTGGTCAACCTAAGGTCCTAAGGTCAATTCTTCGGGTAACGCGATTCTTTATTCTCCACAATAAAAACAAGTAGCCACGAGTTTCATTCCACAAAAGTGATTACTCTAATGAATGATCAAACAAGAAGATGAGATTATCTACGACTTTGTAAGTTTCTCAGAAATAGAGGATTGATGTATTGCATCACTCAACAATGGGAGAAAAGGATTGAAAGCTCACAAAGGTGTCGTCTCCACATATGTTTCAAACAATTTCCGGATAACAATTACATTAACCACCATCCCAACACTAGTAACCATGCAACGTGCTTGATAATCCAATATTTTAACTTCGTGCAATTTGCTATAATCAAGATAGTTATGGAGCAAATAGGATTACAAAGTGTCACCTACTAAAATCAGAAGAAACTTCTCAAGAAAAATGTCATTGATCGGCATTAGCACGGGGCAACTATACTAAAATCATTGGAAACACAAGAGATTTATTTTTATTTTTATTTTTATTTTTTTGAAAAACTTGCAATTGCAATGGCGAGCAAGCTCTCACACCCCCCAACTAGGTCCAAACATTGTCCTCAATGAAACAAGAAAGTATAAGGGGAAGAACAATATTACCGGACTCCAATGGAAGCATGCGGTAAAACTGTGCCTGCAATGGTAGAATGCACAAAGAAAAGAAGAAAAAGAAAAACGAAGTTGACATGGCACAAGAGTAAAGAAGTAAGCAATAAGCCATAGAGTCAACAACACACGAGTTCAAAGCATCCACAAAGTACAAAAACAGTAAAAACATCCACACCATCACCAAATATCCAACAAGTTCCCAAAAGAAACAGACACCACGATAAACACACCCACAATTGTCAACCCTAGAAACCAACAAATTCTAAACTCACTAAAAAGAAATAATGCTAACGCACTACAATTAGATCTATGGAGTTAGAACTCGAGGCAAATCCGGCTAATCATCCACGTTGTCGCCACCACCGCCTTGGCCACCCAATCCACCGTAAGCACCCGAACCTCCAGCGCCACCATAATCACCTGAACCACCGTAAGGATTCTGGAAGTAGTAGGGGACGTCTACTCCAGGGAACTGCATCTGGAAGAAATCGCTCTGGAAGCGTATCATCATGCCTATGTCCCGCTGATACTCCCCGCGAAAATCCTGGACCTCTCCTCGTAATCCCATCAAGTCCCGGCCTTGCCTCTGCTGCTCCTCCCCCAAACTGTCAAGGCGCTGGTACACCTCAGACATATCATAAGCGGGGCCGGCCTCCTCCTCCCGCGCACCACTAGGACCCTCTTCGGTCCTCTCCCTCTTAGAATGCGAGAGAATCTGCGCATCACTCTTAGAGATGGTAGTAGAGTTGATTGGCGAAGGCGCAGGCTTCAAAAGGTCAGAGTCTAAGGCGTTGCACCCATGGTGAGAGCAAAGGCGGGTGATGAGTGTGGGGAAGGGCAGGCTGCCTGAGGTGGTGGTGTCGAGAGAAGAGACAATCATCTGATTAATCACTATAGTAGCAAAGTCGCCCGGTATAGAGTTATCACACACCGCGTACAACAAGGCACCATGATCCCTCCGAACAGTCTTATGCTTGGTGCGTGACACTGCCCCCGTCAAAATGAGGTTAACCAGACGATATAATTTGATAAAAGAGGAGGGAGCTAACTGGTTAGAGATCCATTGTGTGGGCTGGCCAACAAAGCGAGTGGCCATTTTATGGGCGGAGGGACCCTGTTCTGGGTCAGTAATCATCTGTGTGTGATTTTGAACGTGTGGGACTCCTGTTAACACAACCAAAGACGCGGTGGTTACGGGGATGGAAACGCCTCGCACATAGGCCTCAAAAGAGTGAGCCCCAGTGGTGACAATAGTGGCATAAAACATCCGAACCCATGTCTCATTGTACCCCCCGAAATACTCAAGTTGGGAAAGCCAGCGGCGTCCCTGAAAAATGGCCTCAACCTCAAATGGGAAGTCGGCAAAAACCACGCGGCGCTCGGGCAAAATAGGCTTTTTCTTCAAGAAATAAGTTTCATACCAAGTCTTCTCGATCCGCGCCCTAAAGCCCTCAAATCCCCAATTTGTCGGGGTAAGTTGGGTTCGGTTGTACTTAAGAGCAGACACCATTGTCCCTATACAGAAGAAGAAGAGCACCCACGACAAGTAAGAAAATGATCTATAATACGCGCATGGGGAATGCTCTACTAGAATGTAAGCAAAAGAGGGATCAATGTGTTTAACCTACCTAAATGCACAAGAAAGAACAATCTTAGTCTAGCAAAAACATAAGCCAAATGCACGAGTCGAGAAATCATGACGATCAAATGCGAAGACTAAGGGAAGCAATCAAACAAGAATTTTGTCAAACACCTAGTGTGCACTATGGAAATGTGTGGGTAAATTATGAGATGTGAAGTGTAACCCTCTCCCAAAATCAACACAAAATGAAGAACAAATAAGAGAACATCCTAAGTGCTTTCAACCACTAACCATGCAAACAAAAGTGTAAGAGATCACAGTTCTAAGGGTTGATGTGTAAAAGAGTGAACAAATGAAGAAATCACCCAACCAATTGAACAAAAACATGTTCTCACAATAAATTAATGGAAAGGAAAACAAAGAGCAAAGTTTACCTTGTGTGGATCTTGGAAGAAAACTCTTGAAAAGATGATTTTAGAAGGGGTGGAATTTTTGGGGTAAAAGGGGCTCAAGAGAAATGAGAGATGGTGTAAACAAATGAGCCCTCAAAGGGTTTAAAAATAGTTTTTTGGCCTTGCGGATCGATCCGCGTGAAAAAGCCGGATCGATCCGCTCCCACGAGATCTGGGCAGAGACTTTGGAAAAACGGGCGGATCGATCCATGTGATAAGGGCGGATCGATCCGCAACCCATATTTCTGGGCAGAGACTTTGGAAAAACGGGCGGATCGATCCATGTGATAAGGGCGGATCGATCCGCTCCCACGAGATCTGGGCAGAGACTTTGGAAAAACGGGCGGATCGATCCATGTGATAAGGGCGGGTCGATCCGCTTCCACGAGATCTGGGCAGAGACTTTGGAAAAACGAGCGGATCGATCCATGTGATAAGGGCGGATCGATCCGCCTGATTCCCAGCAGACATGAAACCTTAAGTATGGATGTAGAACTAGATAAAAAGCACAAGTGGATGACAAGAACTTTGATAAGAACAAAAATTATGCCAAGCATTAATCATTGGGCATACAAAAAGAGAGTATAACTCACGAGAGTTTACTCAACCCCAACTGTGGGGTCCTCCAACGGGATTGATACCAACTCAGTGTCAAATCCCTCGAGAAAAGGTTTGAGCCGCTGCCCATTGACCTTAGAGATGGTCCCATCTTTGGGATCTAGGATTTCCACGGCTCCATGAGGATAAACTTTATGTACCATGTAAGGGCCAATCCAACCGGATTGCAACTTACCTAGAAAAATGTGTAGCCGTGAATCGTACAAAAGCACTTTGGTATCAACAACGAATTGTTTTCGAACAATCCTCTTGTCGTGAAACGCTTTAACACGTGCCTTGTACACTTTAGAACTCTCGTAGAGTTCACTTCGAATTTCTTCCAACTCATCGAGTTGAAGCTTTCTCTTCTCACCACTCTCATTAAAATCAAAATTGAGCTTCTTGATTGCCCAATAAGCTCGATGTTCAAGTTCGACCGGCAAATGGCAAGCCTTCCCGTAGACCAACCGATAGGGGGACATTCCTAAATTCGTCTTATAGGCCGTCCTATACGCCCAAAGCGCATCGGTTAGCCTAGAGGACCAATCCTTTTTCGACGGGTCGACCGTCTTTTCGAGGATTCCTTTAATTTCCCTATTAGCCAATTCGGCTTGACCGTTGGTTTGAGGATGGTAAGTGGTAGAGACTTTATAGGTTACGCCATATTGCTCCATCAAGCGAGCAAAAGGGGAATTACAAAAGTGTACCCCTTGATCACTAATTATGGCTTTCGGAGTGCCAAATCGGGACAAAATATGCTCTTTGAGAAATTTCAACACCACTTTATGGTCATTGGTCCGAGATGGTATGGCCTCAACCCATTTGGAGACGTAATCGACCGCCACCAAGATGTATTCAAAATTATTGGATTTAGGGAAGGGTCCCATGAAATCTATTCCCCAACAATCAAAAACTTCTATGGTAAGAATGGGGTTTAGAGGCATGGAGTTCCTCTTGGTGATTTTTCCGAGGAGTTGGCACCGAGGACATGCCTTGCAATAGGCATGTGCATCCTTGAATATTGTGGGCCAATACAAGCCACTGTGGAGCACTTTGAAAGCGGTCTTTTGTGAAGAGAAATGTCCTCCACATGCTTGGTCGTGGCAAAACGACAACACGCTCGGTATTTCTTCGTTCGGCACACATCGCCTGACTATTTGATCGGCACAATATTTGAAGACATAAGGGTCATCATAAAAGAACGATCGTGCCATCAACATAAGTCTCTCACGGTCTTGAGTGGACCATTCTTGAGGCAATTGGCCTGTGACAAGGAAATTTACCACATCCGCATACCACGGGAGAGTGGAGACTTTAAGCAATTGCTCATCCGGAAAACATTCTTGAATGGGTATGGGGTCTATATGATTGTGATCAAATGTCAAACGTGACAAATGATTCGCGATAACGTTCTCCACCCCCTTTTTATCCTTGATAGAGAGGTCAAACTCTTGGAGAAGTAGGATCCAACGAATAAGGCGTGCTTTAGCATCTTTCTTGGAGAATAGATACTTAAGAGCGGCATGATCGGTGAAACAAGTGATCGGTGATCCTACCACATATGACCGGAACTTCTCGAGTGCAAAAACTATCGCTAGTAACTCTTTCTCCGTCGTGGAGTAGTTGATTTGGGCATCATCTAAGGTCCGGCTAGCGTAGTAAATGACGTGGGGCTTCTTGTCTCTACGTTGCCCCAACACGGCCCCTACCGCACAGTCACTAGCATCGCACATGAGCTCGAATGGAAGGTTCCAATCGGGGGCTTACATTATGGGTGTGGTGGTAAGCGACTCCTTAAGCTTATCGAATGCCTCTTGGCACTCGGGGGACCATTCAAAAACGACATCTTTCGCAAGGAGTTGGCACATGGGCCGCGAGATAGCGCTAAAATCCTTGATAAAATGCCAGTAAAAACCTGCGTAACCTAAGAATGACCTAACGTCCTTAAGGGTTTTGGGGGGTGGAAGGTTGGAGATGACATCAATCTTAGCCTTGTCCACTTGCATCCCCTCACTTGAGACAATGTGGCCTAGGACGATGCCGTGTGTCACCATGAAGTGACACTTTTCCCAGTTAAGCACAAGATTCTTTTCAATGCACCTTTTTAGAACTTTCTCAAGGTTCTCGAGGCACTTGTCGAAAGAATCGCCAAAAACACTAAAATCATCCATGAAGACCTCAAGAAACTTCTCCACCATGTCACTAACAATGCTAAGCATGCACCGTTGAAAGGTCGCAGGTGCATTGCATAGCCCAAAAGGCATTCTCCTATAGGCAAACGTGCCATAGGGACATGTGAAGGTAGTCTTTTCTTGATCCTCGTGGGCTATCTCAATTTGATTGTATCCCGAATACCCGTCAAGGAAACAATAAAATTTGTGCCCGGCCACTCTTTCAAGGACTTGATCTAGGAAGGGTAGCGGAAAATGGTCCTTTCGTGTGACCGTATTCAACTTCCTATAGTCGATGCAAACCCTCCATCCCGTGGTAGTCCTCGTAGGCACTAACTCCCCTTTCTCATTTTCCACTACCGTCATCCCCGACTTTTTGGGAACCAATTAGGTCGGGCTCACCCATTCGCTATCGAAAATGGGATATATTATCCCATTATCCAACAACTTGATGACTTCGGTCATCACCACCTCTTTCATTTTGGGATTGAGCCTCCTTTGCATCTGACGCGAAGGCTTGGCTTCATCCTCTAGATAAATCTTGTGGGTGCAAATCTTCAGAGAGATGCCCCTCAAGTCCGCTACACACCACCCTATAGCACTTTTGTGCTCTTTCAAAACCGTCATCAATTTCCCTTCTTGACAAGGGTCAAGTTGGGAAGAGACCACCACCGGAAAGCTCCCGTCTTCTCCCAAAAAAACATACTTGAGCTCATTTGGTAAAACTTTGAGCTCGAGCTTTGGCGTAACGACATTAGAAGGAAGAAGGAAACTATCCCTCAGGGGTAATCTCTCGAAATTAGAGGTCCACTTGGCCTCCTCGACGGTTCCCACAACACCTACCACTTCCTCACTCTCTCTCTCCTCATCGCTCAACTCATTCTTTCTTTCGAATTCATAAGAACACCCAACAATGGTAGTGTCACTAACTAAACATTTCTCAACATGGTCAATGCGAGTTATATTATCATTAAGCACATAAGTTTGATCAAGAGAAGAAGTGATGCAAGAATCATTAACATCAGAATCACTAGAAAAACTAAAAAAATCTTGCACCAACGAATCAATGAGAGAGATTTCATAAATGTCATCACCGTCCTCCTCATCGAGTTCCGGTTGCTTAAAGAGAGAGAAGATATTCACATCCACAGTCATATTTCCAAACGTTAAGCGCATGAGACCATTCCTACAATTGATTAAGGCATTAACAGTAGCTAGGAACGGCCGCCCTAAAATGATTGGAATTTGCGATTGCTCATTAACCACGGGTTGCGTATCAAGCACGATAAAGTTCACCGGATAGTAGAAGTTACCAACTTGAACAATAACATCCTCTATTATACCCCGTGGCATCTTGACCGAGCGGTCGGCCATCTGTAAAGTGACACGGGTCTCTTTAAGTTCGCCAAGGCCTAATTGGACGTACACCGAATAAGGAAGTAGATTGACACTCGCACCCAAATCAAGGAGTGCTCTGTTGATATGGTGTTGTCCAATCACACATGCTATAGTAGGACAACCTGGGTCCTTGTACTGTGGAGGAACTTTGTTAAGAATAACGGAGCTCGCATGTGCGGCCATATAAGCACTCTTCTTGACATTGAGTTTCCTTTTGACAGTGCAAAGGTCCTTAAGAAATTTTGCATAGGCCGGAACTTGTTTAATGGCCTCCAAAAGAGGGATATTGATTTCCACTTTGTTGAACAATTCCAAAAATTCATGATTCTTGTTATTTTCAGCCTTTTTCTTAAGCCTTTGGGGAAATGGGGGAGCGGGATTCAAAAACTCTTGGTCCATGAAGTCGGGGGTAATGCTCCAACATTAGGGGGTAATGAGTCCCCCTCATCGAGTTCGGCCTCTCCTCTAACCGGGTCATAGCTAATTTGTGGTTCTTGGGGAGGCTTTTGGACCTTGTTGTCCACAATCTTTCCACTTCGAAGAGTGGTGATTCCTTTTAGATGTTCGATATTTGAATTTGAGGCTCCATTAGTCCCTTAACCTTTCGGATTTTGAAATGGTTGCGCCGGAAGCTTTCCTTTGTCAACAACTTGTTGATTTTGGAGTAATTGAGCCAATTGAGCTTGCAACGCTTGCATGCTTTGAGCGTGCGATGATTGCATCGCTTGGATAGATTGCTCAAGTTGGCTCATTCTTTGGGACAAGCCACCATGATTAGGATCTTCGAAACTCTTCTTGTGAGGGGGCATATAAGGGGTTGAATGTTGAAACGCCCCTTGATTTTGGGTGAAATGTGGCCCTTGGGATTGAGGGTATGGTGGACCAAAGTTCGGAGGGGTGTAAGGTGGTGGAGGCAGTTGATGAGGATAGTATGGTTGTGGGGGAGCATTTGGTACTACCATTGCCCCTTTATTGTTGTGGTAATTGTGCCCCGGAGCACTCCACCTTCCGGGAGGATTGTAGGCATCATTTTGGGAAGGATTGAATCTAGGCCTAATGTTCATCCCAAGTGCACATGCTTGCTCCAAAGCTTGTGCTTGGAGGATAGGAAGAACGGGGCATTCATTGGTTGAGTGCTCCGGATCATAGCATAAGTAGCAATGCAAAGGGTTGATCGGAGCGAGGATTGGGAGAGGATTGGGTCCAATGGTGCCCTTTTGAGATTCCAAAGCCTCTACTTTTCTAGTGAGTTCGGAAATGAAACCCGCTTCATTTGACACTTGACAGAGGCTGTGATTCAAAGGGGCTACAGTGACCGGTGGTGTGCGGTCATGAGGGTTAGATGTACCCCACCCACGCGAAGTTTCATAAACATATTCTAAATGGGCTTCGGCTTGCTCGGCTTCTAGAGTTAAGAAACTCCCGGAGCACATGGTTTCGATCAATTATTTTGTATTGGGTTGTAACCCCCCATAACAAATGGAAATTTGACGGAATTTGTCAAAGCCGTGGTGCGGGCATTTCCTAAGGAGATCCTTGAATCTCAACCAACACTCAGCAAAGGTCTCGTGCTCTCCCTGGGAGAAATTTTGAATTTTTTTGACCAAAGCTTGTGTTTTGTGCATGGGGAAAAACTCCATATAGAAATGCTTTTGGAGTTCCGGCCATGAGCCTATGGAATTTGGGGGTAGGGTCACTAACCAATCTTTCGCCCTATCCTTGAGGGAAAAAGTGAACAATTTGAGCCTTATGAGCTCGGGTGTGCATCTTTGTTGTTCAAACGTCCCACATATGTCCTCATACTCCCTAATATGCTTGTAGGGGTCCTCGTTCTCTCGCCCATGAAAATTGGGTAAGAGATTGATCATTCCTGGTTTAAATCGAAACATCCCCGCATTGTACGGGAATGTTATGCAAGATGGGGAAGACACGGTCTCGAGTTGAAGGTAATCCCCGATCGTTCTCCCAAAGGTTTGATCCATTTGCGGAGGTGGCGGGGGGTAATGATGTTGAAAAGGAGGTGGTTGATGCGGCGGGTACCTGGGTGGAGGAGCGGGGTTATGTTGACCCCATTGCTTCCGATGGAATCAATCCATGGGAGTTTCGCCCTCTGTGGCAAACGTAGCATGATCCGAAAATGCACAACTACCGGCTCTCGGTGGCTGGTACTGTGCGAATTTTGAGTGAATGATAGTGAGGATGTGGTCGGAGGCCGCCAAAACGACCCACTACTACTGCTACTAGAACTAGCATTAGAATTAACTGCAAAGGGGTTAGTCATACCTGCGTTGCTCGGATTTGACATTGTGAGAAGCTGTCGATTTTCACTTAAAGGCTACTCCTTCAAAGACACTCAACAAGAAAGCAACGAGGATTAAAAGCAAAAGCACTATAATTAGAAACTAAGCGACCTAAGGTTGTTACCAATGCCAATCCCCGACAACGGCGCCATTTTGATTAAGTCAAAATCAAGTTCTCTTGTTAACCCTATTAAAAACGTAGTACGGTGGAAATAGGGTGTCGAGTCCACAGGGATTGGAGTGCAACAATACTTGGTGGGCGCTTAATAAACAATTATAATACGAAGAGCGATTAACAAACTAAGAAATAAAAATGAGTCTTTTCGACTATGGGGATGATTCGATTGTTCTTAGATTAACTAAAATGGCTATTTCGAAGGTGTAAAGTAACTTTGAACAAAACTAAGCTTAAGTAAAAATTTGGGGGTTTTGTAAATGGAGAAATTCAGGTTGGGGAGCATTCCCCCACCTTGGACCAACAACACATGACTTTCACACTTGAAGCACATTCTAGAGTAGAAAATCCCATTGTGGCAAACCATCAAACATGTGGTAGTCAACCAACATGCTAGATGGATGTTCCAATGCAACACATGGGTGTGTGATTAGAGTGTAGAGATTTAATCACTTCAAATGCTTGAAATTATAAGTGAGGTCTCAAAACATCAAACCATACCCCCATGAACTCTAGATATGCTACAAAGTGTGAGAGTCCTACCGTAAAACACACATGGGTCCAATGGTGGGTTTATGATCCCCAACCTTGAGGGTCTAGCTACTCATATTCACAATGATAACAATATTGAAGAGAGGGGAAGAGGAATTATACCAACTAGATGAAAACACCATAAATGCCATAAGAAATCCAAAACATGCTCCAATAAAGTCTTCAACCATTCAATACATATACACTTTCTTCTCTCTAACAATAAATGGAAGTGAACAATGGTAGATGAGGAGTAATGAGGGAGAGAGATGAGAGGATTAGAGAGAAGGAGAGCTTGTACCCTAAAAAACTAAAGATAAGCTATAAAATTCATCATACCCTAAAAGAAACTCATCTTTAAATATATATACCCCAAAAACAAAATGGTAAAGTTGTAATAAAAGGAAGAAAACATCAGCAGAGGCCGCGGATCGATCCAAGGCAAAAATCTGGATCGATCCGCTTGTTTAATTCGCCGTTAGAATCTTCAGCGAAACACGCGGATCGATCCGCGTTGAAAATCCAGATCGATCCGCATTCGGATTTTTGGGCAGAGAGTTCTATAAAACACGCGGATCGATCCAAGTGAAATGGGCGGATCGATCCGCTCGGGTAGCTTTTGATTTCTTCCTTTATTCCTCACAACAACGCCTCCAACAATGCCTCAATTACCTATAAGAAAAAGGAGGTATTATTAGTAAAGAGAGAACATCAAGAAGAACAACAAACACACAAATTCACCCATTAAATCTCCCGGTTTAAGTGATAATTCGTGTCCAATACAATAAAGAACATGTTGTCAAGAATGCAATATTGGGCACGAATCATTTGCCCTGGTACCCAGAGTCTTCAAAACCTTGGTACCCTTATCCGAGTCAACCACTACATTAGAGTCAAAACACTAGCACAACATAAGTCCACTCGGAATGGCACACTCTATAGCACTAATTTATGCTAGGACCATAGAACTAGACATGACTGAATACATATCACATCCATGCATCATATATCATTCTCATAACATGGCATCTACCTGCTCTATTATGCATTTGCATATGTGGTTTTGTCCCTTGTATGCCCGAACAATGCCTTGTTCTAATTTCCCTCGGATACGTAGGCAACTCACGTAGAGCACGACCAGCATCAACATCATGCTTTTATCCTTGGATCTTTGCAAAGCTTTTGTCCTAAATCTATAGCCTCCAAAAGACCTATTTCTTCAAAACTTCGGCACTCGCTTGCAATATGCATTACCTCACAAGTTCATGCCAAAGAGGGGCAAACTATAGACACCCCATTTTGTCAGCTATCAGATTTAGGAGATCCATAGCTTAGTGGTTCACAATGATTAAAAAAACTTAAAAAGGACTCCTAGAAGTTAGTTCTATTGCTCAAAACGCTCAGAAAGTAATACAACTGCCCAAAATGCCCCTAAAAGCCCAAACACTCCCAGATTTGAACTAAAAGTTTTGGAAACACACTACATCATAGGAAAAGTAACAAAATGAGTTTTAAAGTAAAATTGGATGAAATTGTCAGCTCCCAGAAGTCCCAGAAGTTCCCAGAAAGTCCTATGTTTGACCGATTTAACCTAAAAGTTGACTCAGAGATTAGAGCATCGTATCATTTTCAAATATTTTTCATAGATACTAGAGCTCAATAGCTTTCCAATGGTATATCAGACATAATTTCTAGACTTAAATTGAATTTATTCTGAGAAGAACACAAGCTTTTTGGTCCATATCCACCAACTTTTTTCATTTTCCCTGTGGGATGATGTCCCCTACTCTTCTAAACTTGGCTGCCCTGATTGGGGTGATGCCAGACGGTGAACCTATTAGTGCCCTGTTATCCCAGTAAGCCTATTACATTCCCCCCATCACTTCAGGTTTTGAAAAGAACACAAGCTATCAGTCTTTCATCTTGGAACTTAAGAAGGCTAATGGCCCCTTGACTGATGAGGAATACCTTGCCTTCTTACTTTCTGGGTTAGCAGATATTTGACTTGTCCCCCCTCTTTTAAAGTTTTCAAATCTGATCTGCCTTTGGCTCCTAGCCCTAGCTTCTGGCCAAGTTCTCGCCTTAGGCCCTTTTCTTCTAGCTCAGATATATAGAAGTTTCAGACTGATTAACAGCAATTTGGACACTTGGGGTGGTCCCTTATGGATTTTGCAACTGTGGTTTTACCTTTATTTCCCTGATATTAGACCCTCTTATACTACCATATCTGATCCACCTGTTTATGGCTTGAACTTAGCCGTATTCTCCTTTTAGCACCTTCGGGTTGTCCAATTGTTTGAGCTTTTTCTTCCCTCTCAAGACTCCTCCCCCTTCTAGGTTTCTACCCTATTATGCTCCTTTATACAGGCCAGATTGGTTTAAGGCCTCTTTAATTGAGCCAAATATTTACCCAAAAATATAGGCGTAATATCTTACCTCTCGATACTTCCATCATCGAGTGATGAAAGAGAGATTGGGTAACAATCAATGTGGCGTGGAGTCCTATTTTCCAAATTACTGCGCATGCCAATTCGATCTAACCCAGGCACTCTCTTACCCTAACTTTTCATCAACCAATTTGGCTCTTGACTCGTATTATTTTTAAGACTTACAACTCAGTTCAACAAGTGACGAACTGAGCAAGCTTCTCCTTGGACACTTTGAATTTAGTCATTTTTCCCCCAATTTTATTTCTAGTCCCTCTTTTGACACATGGCTTAAGCACTTTGATCGTTGCTTTAATGATTATCCTACCTGGCTGAATACATAATCTCCATTGCCACCGTCACCAATAAGTAATCCTTCTATTTTTCAGATTACAGGAAAAAGAAATAAGAGCCAAGGTATAGATCTTCATCATAAAGTTTGAAGAATTTTATAAGTTAAAATGGAATCCTCAAACTCAAAGGCCCTCTGAGTCAATCTCAAAGGTGCATCGAATCCAAATCAGACTAAAAAGAGAAAGGGTGGAAAAGAAGGGTCAAGATTATAGGAAACAACATGGAAAAGCCCTAAATTGGAAGTAGTTTTATGCTTTCGCTGAAAATTGGGTCAGGAAGACATGCCCTTTTCCGCCCCTGGCTGAATTTGGAATTGCAAAACCAGTTGTACAGACTGATGCATCTACGAGAGTTACCGTGGCTATCAGTCTGGCATTCCCCTAAGCCCTATATATGGTGGAGCTCCCCCATCTAGTCATCAAACTGCTTGGGCAGCCCCTAGACCAGCTGATTAGTCTTTATACTTAGTTCTGCGAGACCCATTGGATAACTTGGTATTAGCACTGATTGATTTATTTGCTTTTCATGACCAAATTTATTTAATCCCTTTTCCTTTTCTTTTGGTCAAGTCCTTCCAAGCCTTCCGTTGCTGTTCGGGCTGAAAAAAAAGTTGCCTCCACAAAAGTTTCTTCTTCCACTACAATCTGGCAAAGTTCTAGGGACACCAAATGCCTGCATTTAAGGAGATGGAAAATAAACCCATTCTAGGACAGACTACCATGGAGCATCCTATTCAATTAGAAGAAGAAGAAACTGAACACACCCTTCAATAGGAAACTCCCATGGAGGCACAGAAAGTCAAGAGAAAGGCATGTGGTCAAAATTGCATGATGAGCTAGCCTTAAGTGCTTCTCCAACATTTTCTTGGTCAACCCTTCAACCTGGTATCGTAAAAGCTCTGGGACTTTCTCCATCCTCTCTACAAAGCCCCCCTATCAAAGCTTCTCCATAAATTAGCCAAAGTGACACCGATACCTCAAAAGATCTTGCTGACTTGATTCAACCATCCACGATCCCCCAACCTTCAAATATTCTCTTTCCTCAATCCCCTTCTTCTACTATGGGACCTGGCTCATCCGCTTCCATGACTCTGACCTCTTCGGACTCCCAAATAACCTCTAATGTTAAAGATCTCTGCCTTAGAGCACAAAATCTCAGACTGATACTCGCTTAGAGGCCAGGTTCAGGCTCTCTACCAATGAAGCTAGCTCCTACATTGGCCACTCTATCTTATACAGAAGCCCAACTCTAAGCCAAGGATCTTTTAGCCTCCTTGCATTCTTCATCCTTTTGAAATGCCATGGGCCAGTAGGAGGCTATAGAGAGTGCAGTCTCCTTGCTTTTTTGAAAATTTCGTGAGCTCTTCCTTGTCTTCATCTTAGATATCCTTTTTGCAATAGTTTAAGAAAATTGCCAATGCCATGGTAGAGGCCATCCAGTAAATGGCTGATGTGAAGATTTTTTTTTTCCAGAAAAGGGAAGAGGTAGCTAACCAATGCATCCTTTTCGCTAACGCCGCTGAGATTGGAGTAAAAAGCTTTTGCCTTATTGTCGAAAAACATCAAGAATTGTGAGCTAATATGGAAAAGATGGAAGTTGACTATGCTTCGCAACAGGCTAACTTAGAGAAGGTCCCTGAGTAGCTAGACCAACTAACCGATAAGATCTTTACTTTGGACACATAAGAGGAGTCATGGTTAACAGTACACAAGACCACAGAAACAACATTAGCCCAGATTAATGATCAGTGGTCCCAAGCTTTGACCTTTCTTGCTCCTTTCTTCCCTTAATTCCCTTTTCTGTTCTTAGGCATTTGGCATACTTCTTCGTGTTTTTGGGTTTGATACTTTTTAAGTTGGCTATGGGGCCAAAACTATGGGTTTTTATTTTGCCTAGCCATACTCTAGCTTTTGAATGATGTGCCTGATTTTTATATATATATCTATATGCATGGCTTCACTTTCTCATCACATCATGTTGTTACAGATTTCTATTTTTGTACCCTTCATCAATCTGATTTTGGACATGGTCACGGTCCAAATCCTCAGACTGATCAGGAGTAATCTATAATCTTTGTATATCTTTCCGACCTTGTTCTAACTGACGTAAGTATGATTCCCACATACAAGGCTTATACTTCTTTAAGTATTTACCATTTATAAGCCTATTGTAAATTTGACCATCTGAATTCCTTAAATGGTAGGTACCCCCTTTTAGTGCTTTATGAATTTCAAAGGGTCCTTCCCAATTAGGAGACCACTTGCCCAGTATAGGGTCTTTGAGCCCAAGTGGAAAATGGCCTTCATGGCCAATTCTCCCATAAAAAAGATTTGGCTGTCACCTTTTTGTTGTACGCTTTCTTGGCCTTGCATTTTTGCAGCCTAAGGTGGTTTAAAGCCATTAGCCTAATCTCATCTAGTTCTTTTAGCTCTATGAGCATGGCCTGATTATAATCATCTATGTCCATATCATTCGGCCTAGTAACCCTTAAAGACCTTACTATTAATTTTAGTGGTAGAACTGCATCGAGCCCGTAAGTCAGCGCAAACGACATGGTTCCTGTGCTTAACCTCTTTGAGGTCCTATATGCCCATAGGACTCCAGATAGCAATTCATGCCAAACTCTAGGGTTATTATTGACCATCTTTGAATATTTAATTTGAGGATTTTGTTGTCTGATTCTGCCTGCCCATTGGCTTGAGCATAATATGGCATTGAATTTAAGATGGTGAAACCATATTCAAAGGAAAATTCCAGCATGTCATCTCCCGTGAAGGGTGTGCCTTGGTCAGCTGTAATGGTTTATAGTAATCTAAATCTGTGAATAAAGTAATTCAAAGATTTTCTAAAGTGATTTAGAAGTCTAAAATATGCATAAATGAATGAAGAATGTCATTGTATAATATGTACAAATGTAGTATGAACTAATTTCTAAGATATGGGCTAATTTGGATTGCATGTGAACATCTAATCAAAGAAAGAAAATATAACAAGCTTGTTGTGAATAGTAGACAGAACAGTGAACTGATTTTGTAAAAATGAAAAAGTGAGGTTAGGAATGTTTTTAATTCATGTTTTTTTATGGAAATCATCCCTACTGTGTCTAGAACACATATCAAAAAGCCAAATCAAGATAGAAGTTATAGATTAATAGCAATCATATAAACAAGATGGGTTACTCAGAAACAGAATCCGTACTGTTGACTGAAATGTAGAAAAATCTTAGAAAATGAAAACAAAACATTTAGAGGCCCATATTATACAAAAAGATCCCTAAGACACTAAAGTTCAAGAGATGGGACCACTCTCTCATTTTAGAAAATTGTTTTGGAAAATAAGTTGTAAGTCAACTAAGCTACTATGATAGAGAAAGCAGAATGTCTTGAAGGAATGTTTGGGTCAAAATGGAGTCCTTCCAAGTATTTTTAAATCAATCTAAAAATCATGGACATTGCCTAATGAGGTAGGAAGACTTTCCAAGTGGCTTTGCAATCATCCATTGAGTATTGAACCCAGAATGACATTTTAAAGTTGAATAACTCACTGTTTTGAGGGATTTTGAGAAAACAAAGTTTCATTTCTTGAAATCAAAGTGTGAGGGTTTTAGAGGGGTTTTGAAAGTGTATATCCAGAACAAAATGGAGATTATTACCACTTGGAATATCAACATCAAACTCATATTAAGAACCTCCCAAGGTTATTTGCAAAACAAGGTTTTCATTGGGAAATCAAACTCAAGAATCCATGGAAGTAAGACACATGAAAGGATGGATGATGCATATGGTATATAAGAGAGTATGTTTTCATTGGGAAATCAAACTCAAGAATCCATGGAAGTAAGACACATGAAAGGATGGATGATGCACATAGTATATAAGAGAGTATCAGATGTTACTAATCATGAAGAAAAAAAAGTTCTTTACATGCATGACAAATGAGGCATGAGAATATCATATCAAGACACATAAGAATCAAAATCAACAATCTGTGAATAGTGTTCAGAATAGTGAACTGATATTGTCAAATCCACCGAAAATACTTCAAAAGCTCTAGTAAAAGTGAGAAATCATGGATAACCCTTAATGTGTCCATTAAATTGTGGAAAAAGCCAAACTAAAATAGCTATTATAGAATGAGAGAAATAAATCAAAGAATGCACATGACTCAGAAACAGGCACTACACTATTAATTGATTTTGTATGATTTTTTATAAATAGTAAAACAATTATTATGGTGCTAAAAAGATACAGAAGGTTTCATAACACATTGAAGTTCAAATAAAAAAAAATGAAAACAACTATGTTATATGATGAAAAACATCCAAAATAAGTGTAAGAAGTCACACTACAATCTGTGAGAGAAAAGACAAATTGTTAACATGAACTTCTAAAATCCAAAAAACATGTTTGTACATTTCTAAAATTGATGAAACAAAATTGGGGTGTACTGTGATGCATTAAGAAGGTTTTACAAGTAGTTTCATCATCATATCTCAAGCATTTAATTCAAATCAAATGTTTGAACCTCAGTAACTCACTGTTTTACATTACTGTTAAGAAAATCCATTTAGTTTTTGGAAAAGAGTTTGGGTTTTTGAATTGGGGTTTGAAATAGATGCTCAAACCATGAACCTCAACACTTGAGAAGATGAAGTAACCATTTAGAACATCTTCTCAACACTTGAAACCTCAAGAACTTGGAAGAAGAAGAAATCAAAATAGAAATGAGGTTGAGGGAGAAATGATGCAAATGACAAAGAAATCAAAATAGAAATGAGATGAGGGATAAATTATGCAAATGAAAAGGAATCAAAATAGAAATGGAGGTTGAGAAGATATTATGCAAGAATGTAAAGGAATCAAAATAGAAATGAGGTTGAGAAGGGAAAGCAAGTATGATAAAGAAAAACAAAAATAGAAATGGGATTAGGAAAGAAGAACAAGTATATAATCAATGATTCATCAATGGTGGAACCACAAGCATTCAATCTCTCAAATATGTTTGTATGTGGGTGTAGATTTCTCTCTAACTCATTGGAAACTCAAAAAAGATGAAGAAAATGAATTGAAATCTTGCAAATGCAAGTTTAGTTTTGAGAAAACTAATTGAAGCCCACATTTGGATTGGATTTTGAAGAATAAAATCTCTATTCCTCTATCTATTTCTCCCTAACTATCTATATCTCTCTCTAGTGGAGCTTCCATGTCCTCCCCAAATGGAACCAAATGGGTCTCATTTATAGGCCAATTTGGGGAGGTAATTTGGGTTTTAAAAAATCTCTAATTGGTTCAAAATCCTAGAATAATCAAAACTATGTCGCTTTGTTTGTTGGAAATTTGATTTAGAACCCAAAAATTAAATAAAAAATTTTTAAAAAATAAAAAATGTCTCAGAGTGCTGCCGTGGCACTTAGCCAGTGCCGCCACTGTAGCCAACATCCCGTTTACCAAAATTTGCATTTTCGCCCCCCCGAAACTCCTGAAATTCACAAAACGGCCCTATTTCGTCCGAAATTCACAAAAAATTCATACAAACTCCAAATCGATCTTGTGATATACCGTTCGAAAGCTATTGAAGTCTACTTTCCATAAGAAATAGTTTGGGTCACTTTGGAAAGTTTTTGCGGTATTCGTGTTTAAAGCTTATTTGATCGCCTTTTTCATATTTGAAAATTCATAATAAATTCAATTTAAGTCTAGAAATCATGTGCGCTATACCGTTGGAAAGCTATTCACCTCTAATATTTGATAAAAATATTTTGACTTCATAAAGATGACTTTGACTTTTGGTCAAACTTGTGGTCAAATCAGTTAAACAGTGCATTTCTAGGAAATTTCGGGAGCCTCCGGAGACTAAAGTTTCCGTCCAATTTTATTTTAAAACATATTTTAAGACTTTTCATATGATTTAGAATGATTTTGGAGCTTTCCGGTGATTTCGAAAAATTTTGGTCAAACTAAGGTCAAACCTTGGTTAAAAAGGTCAAACGAGAACTTCCAGATCTTCCGGGAGCCTTTGGGAGCTGATGTTTTCAAACATTTCTCTTTTAAAATACTTTTCTGTTTATTTTGAATGACATCAAATGATTTCTGAGCTTCTGGGCCAATTCGGAGAGTTTGGGATTTCATGGGCATTTTGGTCATTTATGCTAATTCTTTAACTTCTTGAGAATTAGAGGCAATCTCTGAAAATCCAATCTTTCTAATCATTGAGGTTTGACATGCTTGTGGCCTCCTAAATCTGTTAGTCGACAAAATGGGGTGTCTACAGTAGGATATCGAGTTATACTTCAAGATGGTTGTCTTCCATTAAACAATGTCGTCTGATTCAGTGCATTCATGGCTTCCTCCGCTCATTACAGGAGCGATCCTCTTATGACGACCATTTTTGTCGATTCCCTAGAATCTTAATGGGGCCACATCAAAGTCATAGAATTTTGCCTCAGCCATGTAAGAATCTACCAAGAATGGTTTCTTATCAGTCTCGACTATCTCTGGTTCATCTTTTTCTTCATTCCAAATAATCAAACATTGATGTAGAGTAGATGGCACACACCATGCTCTGTGAATCCAATCCTGATCCGACAGAGCATTGTAAGAATCTACCAAGAATGGTTTCTTATCAGTCTCGACTATCTCTGGTTCAACTTCTACTTCATTCTAAAAAATCAAACATTGATGCAGAGTAGATGGCACACACCATGCTCTGTGAATCCAATCCTGATCCGACAGAGCATTGTAGTGAGAGGTAGTATTGACCATAAAGAATGTCGTTAAGGCAATCCTACACCCTGTTAGAAATACATACTAAAAGCCATGCTTTATGTAGTTGATTTATTATTCATTCAATAAAATCAGTTATTCCATTTTTATGAGAATTTGTGTGGGCAATGTTTGTATTATGTTATTTATTTAATATTATGCATGTTTGTCTCTCATTCTACATAGTAGGTGATTTGGTGTATAGAGTTCGGTTTACACACGGAAGATCAGACCATCAGATATTGTAGAATGTAAGATTTTGTTTATAGTCTTAGATGGGATTGGACACACCATCGGTAGGACTATAGCATGGTGTTGTAGTAGGTTAGTCTTGACTACTAGAAACGGTAAAGTTTTAACTCACTATGCTGGTACACTTTGTGTATTAAAAAGAACCGACGTGGGGTAATTATCTTTATACTGACTTATAAGATAATTAATACCTCATGGCTATTATATGTGCTTATGCTTTAAATCCTAAGTTAATTTATAGACACGTGCATTTGATATTTACACTTTGATGCCTAAAAGGGTGAGATCCTCAAATTGTTTAATATCTCATTGGATTGTGTGACAATATTGATTGTGCGGTGGATATAAATTAATGATGAAATCCATGTCTCAATTTTGGGATTGATGACATCACCTTGAGAAAGCTTATAAGTTTTGATTATGTCAAACCCTGCAGATGGATTTTGTATCCGACATATCAGATAAGTTAAGCAGAGGATATCAAGAAATTTTAAGAGATTAATTAAATTTGATTGTCAGTAATTATATTTAATTAATGGATATCTGTAATCTTAACATGGGGAGATAATAAGCATTTAATAACATGGAGCTCAAAATATATTTTTGAGATAAGGGTAGGAGTACAATTATAATGCTTTAGTGGTATGAATTATAATTTATGAAAATAGGAATCTGATTCAGTTCGAATTGGGGTCTCGTAATTCCATAAGGAAGCCTATTCCTTATTGACTTCTTATGGTCCCTATTGTAGCCTATATATAAGCTGTTTGGGTTCTCCTCTCAGTTTTCGTTTTTCCATAAAGACTATTATAACTCGGAATAGAAAAAAGAGCGTAAAAGAGGGAGAGCAGAAAATAGAAAGGATTTCAATAGAACCCACACTCAGTTCGATATTCTGGTAGCAAAGGAATACGGTCAAAGATCGTGAGCTATTATTGACCTCATGTTCTCAATTCGTCTACTACAGCAATCCATTTTGCAGTTCAAGGTAACCCTTTTCCGCCCTTGTAGGGTTATTGTAGCTTTCATGTAAATTTTTTGCAGTACCAACTTATACGCGCTATCAACGGATTCTAGGAACGCAGTTTTCCTAACACACCCAACAGACATAGTGACTAGAAGTACTCCTTTTTGTTGGACTAATGCTCTAGAAAAACCCACTATTGCTACATTAGCGTCGATCAGATCATTGCTAGTTTTTTACAATTTCTTAAGCATGAGTGAAGGCAATAAATTAACAGAAGCTCCATTATCCACTAAGACCTTGGACACTAGGACACCATTAAAAGTAGTCTTCACATATAATGGTTGTAAGTGTCTAGCCATTCCAGGATTTGGCTTATCAAACACTATGGTCATCTTTTGCTTTGAGTCTGAGATCGGTATGTTTTGGATCACTGGCTCAAGTGATTGCGCCTCTTCAGTGATGAGCACCATGGGTTCTGACTCATCATTGACATCTCCCTCTAAAACTTCAGGCTATCACTCTTGTGTCGTGAAAGCAGATAGCATTGTATACATCCTATTGTCATAGAGACAAAGTAATGATTTGCCTAAATGAAATATCTCATTGTCAAGGAGGCTACATGAATTATCATCCTCTGACCGTTCCGAACCTACAAGATTTACAATATATTCAGCATCTGCCTGGGCTTGGTTGTTGAGCGAGTTTGCATCATCCTGCAACATCACCCCAAATTCTGACATGTCAAGGTTGTCTTGGTTCATGGATTAGCGATCAACCTTCCCTTAATTCTCTTGACTCCCTTACTCATCGAATTCTGATAAGTCATCACGCACTTCTGTGGTGATTGCATTTTTCTTGCCATCATCCTGACTTTTAGATTTATTCTCCACTTTCTATATCCACTGATTGGATTTACCCTTGAATCTTCTAACGACTGGCTATTTCTTCTTCTAGGCAACCTTCTGACACAGCATACATCTCTTTTGTGTCATAGTCATAAAGGGTGGGTCATGGTATTGGGGAAACTTGGGATTTTGAACGTACATCCATCATCCATCTTGTGGTACAAGAAGAAGTACCACAAGATGGATAAGGTGCAGGCTTGGATCTTCTCTTCTGACCCTGGTTGGCTGGAACCTTGGATTTGTTTAGTTTGTTCAACTTCCTGGTAGGATCAATCTTGTTGTGCTTGTCTTCTTGAGACATCCGTGCCCCTTTTTCAAAATTATTGTTATTCAATATAACATGAAATCTCCCTAGCCATTGAACCACCTTACCGTGCTTGCCTTCTACCCTTGACATTCTTTCATCATCCGGAATATCATAATTTTGGTTTCAGATTGGAAAGGCTAAAACCTCTGCACAGTTAATGCAAAGATTTAGTTGTTCAATTGCTTTTTCTAGCTCATGTAACGATCATCTTGATATAATATATGAATCATAGGGATTGGCAGCATGATAGTAAACCCCTGCCCTTGTCTTAAATGGTGGAGCCTCTGGATCCAAACCCTTGGGCTTCAAAACCATGCTTTTCAATTTTCCACCATTGGAAGAAGAGGCCTGAACATCTGATTTTGATCTGGCTGGCCTTGTTATGTTGGTAAAATCTGCTGAAACCATATTGACATGTGCCTCAGCCACGAACGGGTTCTTGTCAACCTATTGAGTAGGCTAATTAGCTGGGAATTTTACAGTCCCATTTTTAATCCATTTTTGGATGGACTCCCAAAAAGTTGTATAGTTATTTGTACTGTGGGTTCATTTATTATGCCATTTGCAATAATTTTTCCCTTTAAGTTCTTCATTTGTTGGCAAAGCATGTGTCAATTTGGTTTTCTTTTCCTTAACTAACCAATCAAAGATCATGTCAGCTCTGGTGATATCGAAGTCATACTTCTTACCAGGCTTATCAGTATACGTAGTAGGGTTCTTTTCTTGAGTTTGAGGAGGTTTTTGCAGGACATTGCATATAAATGGCTTCTGAGCCGTTATTCCGACTATAGCACATTAATATTCATTCTCATTGTCTTCATCAGTCTGTGCATCATCCTCAATTTCGACTAGATATGTAGGCTGATAATGTCCTTTGTAATATACCTCTCTGGTATTATTCTTCTTTTGATTTTCTTCATTTATTACCTTTTCATATCATGCCACAGCATCAACCACATGGCATAAGTCTGTGAATTATTGTCCTACAAATTGCATTCTGAGTGTTGACTTTAAACTACCTACAATTAGATGCACATATTCCTCTTCTGGTAATCTAGCCCTACACCTATTATGAGAAGATTTAAACCTAGCAATATACGTTTGTACGTTTTCTCCGGCACTCTGTTTCAGGCTAGCTAAATCAGCAATAGTTACATCCGGATCAGTCTGATAAAACTGACTATGAAAGATTCTTTCCATATCTTGCCAAGGTTGGACTAAACTTATGGGAAGGTCCACGTACTAAGTAAAAGTAGGTCCAGTGAGTGAATTGAAAAATAATCTCACTTTTAGCATGTCGTTGTGAGAAATTTCTCCACATTGTGCAGTACAATTTACAATGTGTTCTAGTGTATTCTGCCTATCTCCATCGGAGAACAAAGTGAAATCAGGTATCTTGTAATACCTTGGGAATTCAAACATTCGGTCAATGAAGTCTGGGTACGAATTTTGATATTGAGGACGAATGGGGGCCCTCAATACTGCCCCAAACTATTCTCTTAATTGGTCATTGACCTGCTCTCTGACTTGCCCATGAACCTGTTGTAGACACCTCATTTTGTCGGCTATCAAATTTAGGAGACTCATAGCTTGGTGGTTCACAATGATCGTAAAAGACTCAAAAGGACTCCTGGAAGTCAGTTCTATCTCTCAGAATGCTCAGAATGAGCAAAATATCCCTAAAAGCCTGAACGCTCCCGGATTCGGACCAAATATTTTGAAAACGTGCTATGTCACAAGAAAAACAATAAATTAAGTTCTAAAGCAAGACTGGATAAAATCGTCGGCCCCCAGAGACCCCCAGAGGTCTCGAAAGTTCCCAGAAAGTCCCTGTTGACTGGTTTGACCAAGGTTTGACCAAGTTTGACCAAAGTTTGACCAAGTTTGACCAAAATCGTTCAAAATTGGCAAAAAGTTCAGGGATCATTCTAGATCATGTGGAAAGTATTAAAATGAGTTTTAAAAGAAAATCGAACGAAACGTCAGCTCTTGGGGAGCTCCCAGAGGTTTCTAGAACTTCCCGGGAATCCCAAGTTTGACCAGTTTGACCAAAAGTTGACTTTGAAGTCAGAGTACCATATCATTTTTCAAATATTTTTCATGGATACTAGAGGTCAATAGCTTTTCGACGGTATATCGCACATAATTTTTGGATTTGAAACGAATTTATTATGAATTTTCGAAGGCGAAAAGGCGACCAAATCGGCTTTTATCATGAATACCGCAAAATGTTTCAAAGTGACCATTCTCCGAACTATTTTTTATGTAAAGTAGACTCTATTACCTTTCCAACAGTATATCACAACCTCAATTTGAAGTTCGTATGCTTTTTTTGTGAATTTCGGACGAAATAGGGCCTTTTCGCAAATACCGGAACCTCTGGGGGCCTAAAAAGGAATATCTGGATGAATGAGGAGCAGTGCCGCTGCGACACAGGCCCAGTGCCACCGCGGCACTCTCCTCCAAAATGGTATTTTTTTGTAATTTCTTTTGGGGGTTCATTTTGATTAATTGAAAACCAAAACGGCGTAGTTCTATGTTCACAGATGTTTGAGACCAATAAGATTATGGGAGTACTTCTAAAACCCCAAAACCACCTCAAATTGGCCTATATAAACCCCCCTTGACTTCTCATTTTGGAGGTGTCAAATGCAAGCTTTGAAAAGTTTTAGAGAGAAAGTTGTAGAGATAAGGTTAGAATAGAGAGAAAAGAAGCTTCCTTCATTGATTTTCAAACAAGGAAGTGAGTTCTAAACTTTGTTTTTACTTCATTACTTCCATTTACTTCATATTCAATACACCCAACCACCATTTTAGTGAGCATTTAAGAGAGAGGAAGCTACTTCCATGTCCAATGTCACCACATATGAGTGAAACACCAAACTACAAGTCCAATACATCATGAATATCATCTATTGATTGCTATCTATTTGTTTATTTATATTTGTTCATCTTCTCTTACCTCATTTCTTTTTTTTATTTTCTTTATTTACTTACTAGTCTATCATCATCTAGGTGATGACATGAAGTTTGAGGTGAGTGAATCCTTATGGATAGTAGCTCTTAACCTCGAAAACATGTTTGATAGATGATGATTTCAACTTCAATACATTCCTATGTATTCATGAAGTTGTCTTTAAAATGTAAATAATATTTTCCAACAATCTTGGAGGTTCTTGATGATGAGTAATCGGGAGAGAACAAATCCTAATTACATGCCTTAATTCACATTTGTCAGTACTTTTTTATCCTATTTTTGTATATTTTTACTTCGTTTTCTATTTTCTATCAGGATTTGGAGAAAAGCAAGGATTCCAAGCTGAATGGGGTAAAAAAGCAAGCTGAAAGAAGCAGAAAAAGCCACCTCGCGCGCGTGACCCGCTAGCGCGACTTCCCAATATCGCGCTCGCACAGCCCGCTCGCGCGACCTGTGTAAAAATAAAATACGTGTATTTCAGTGTATTGAAGACTCATATGCGAACGAGAAACTGCCTAATTACGTCTAGAAAGCTAAATACATCAGTTTTAGTGCGAATTAGATTAGGAAAGCTTCCAAAAACATGCTACTAATCTATATATACCCTATTTTACTTCAATTTAGGGGTTGGCAATTATTATACACACAATATACAACCACACTTTCAGCCATTGAAGAGAGGAAAGCAAGGAGAAGAAGAAGAAGACCAAGGGTTTCCATGGCCTCCTCCATGAACTACTTGCCATCCGCCGCTTCTATGGACAACTAGACTCTAGATCTAGGGTTTCAATGAAACCCTACACAAGTAATAGGGTGCATTTTATGTTTTTATTTTAGTTTTATTATGTATGGATGACAGTTACATGTTCCGAGGATTTTTATAAATAAATCGTGCTTTTATTGATTAAATCGTTACTTTCAAAGTTTACTCTTGTCTTAGATCTATTTTGATGGTAGTGTGCTCAATGATCTATGCTTGCTGTGCTTGTTTAGATTATTTACATGTAATGGTGCTTAAATTGAATTGTGCTATCAAGTATCCGAATAGTCCATGGCTAGATTAGACAGATTATACCACAACCCTAGTTTAGTGTGGGATAATTCGTGCTAACCGGAGATGGATTATGTTGGTGCTTGAACCATAGTTATTTTCTTGACGGAGGAATTGGGCTTGTAGCTATAATTCCCCATTATCATCCAACGTAATAAGCTAAAGTAATTCGTGAATACCCTTATTATGAAACTAGTGGTGGATTTGCAATCCTAGGTTCCTTAAACTTATTATAAAAACAAATATTTAATTGCTTATATAATTTAGCTTTACTTTTATTGTTATTAGTTTAATTCAAATTAAATCCAAAATCCGTTTTTCTTAATTAACTAAATTTAGGTATTAAAAATTAAAGTGCGTAGTATTCAATCTCTGTGGGTTCGACCTCTACTTCCACACTGCAAATTTTTTGAAAGTAAAGTATAAGTAAGCATACTTTTATATCTTGATTCTGACGAGATGAAATTTTGGCGCCGTTGCCGGGGATCGCATTACTACCTTTAGTTTTATAATCTTAGTTTAGTCAATTCGTAAATATTAGATTAGGTTTTTCCTTTTCTTATTTTTCGTTTTTATTTTAAGTTACTAGCTTTTCTTTTTATTTTGTAATTTCATAAGTACTCAAAATTCTAGCGATTCAAAGTGGAGCAGCTGTGCACGTCAAAGGAGCTTACGCGGAAAAAAAAAATTCAAGTAACTCGCTTTCTTTGAAATTTTTCATCAAATCATTGTAAGTCAGGGTGCTGAGACGCAATTACTTGCATTAGGTTAGTTGTGGAGTGAGCACTGCATTAGCTAGGAAACCCGGGGCACTGGGCTTTGACGCGAATCACTGCATAAGGATAACTACATGCATCATAGTAGTACTGTGTGCTTGCCTGTTGTCTGATTTGCGTGATTATTTTTGTATTTGTTGAGTCAGTCCTTATTTTAATTTCTTTTCTTTTTAGTTTATGTTTGGTACGCGTTCAAGTAAACCTGAATTATTTTCTATCGATCCTGAACTTGAACGTACCCTTATAGTCAGTCGGACTCCGAAACCGTCATCGTTATTTATGGCCGAAATTCAAAGTACCCTTGAAAGGTTAAGAAAAACTCGATTTATTAACATAAAACCTATTCCAATGGCCGACGGCGAAAACAACGTAAATAACAGAAATAATGTAAATAATCATAATATACCTCCGTCGCCTCCGCTTAGGGATTACTTTATTCCTACGACTTACACACCACAAACATGTATTGATTTACCGGAGGCAACAGCATCTCACTTTGAGATACAGTCATCTACCATCTCGCTACTTCCTTCTTTCCATGGCCGCATTAATGAAGACCCTTATCAACACTTAGGAGATTTTCAAGATATTTGCTCTACGTTAAAAATCCAAAATTTCACTGATGATGAATTAAAACTGCATCTCTTCCCATTCTCTTTAAGGGATAAAGCGAAGTATTGGCTTTAATCACTTGAGCCAAACATAATTAAATCATGGGAAGCCTTACACAACGCATTTTTACAAAAGTTTTTCCCAATCACAAGAACTAATTAAATAAGAAAATCGATAACAAACTTTGTGATGCAAGATGGGGAAACGCTTTATGATACTTGGGAAAAGTTTAAAGAATTATTGCGCTCATGCCCACATCATCAGGTTCCTAAGTGGCAGTTGGTACAGGTCTTTTATGAAGGACTTATTCCCTCTATTCGTAATACCGTCGATGCCATTTGTGCGGGTATATTCCTACACAAAAGTGCCGACGAGGCCTGGAAAATTTTTGAAACTTTGAGCGAGAATTCGATGCACCAAGCGATGTCTGTCCGTCCTGAGGGGTACCTTCGACCTAAGCGAGAGGTAAAGTTTGAGTCAAGTCATTCAATTGAATTTCAAGAATTAAATAAAAAACTTGACCAACTTATGATGATGGGAAATAAGTCTACTCCACCTTCTTTTGAAGTATGTGCATTATGTTCTGAACCGTCTCATAATATCTTCGTATGTCCTTCTGCATTTCAATATCCGGAATTTGTTGAGCAACACGTTAATTCTATGCAACGATTCCCACGAAATAACTATAATTCTATGTCAAAAAAAATTTCTAATACTTATCAACCCCAATTTCAACAAACTCAATACCAACACCTTCCTCCTAATCCTAACCCTCCAAGGGTTAACACTTTTGAGGAGACAGTGTTGGCATCCCTTAAGACAATCGAAACACAAGTACAAGCACAAGCACAGATAGTGCACTCTCACACACAATCCATTGCGAAGCTTGAATCCCAAATAGGACAAATAGCTAGTGCTATAAGTCGTAGAAACGAGGGTAAGTTACCTAGTTAAACTATTCAAAATCCTAAGGGACAATGTGGGAATGGGGGTTTGAATGAAGAAGTAAACGCCGTCTCGACTAGGATGACTATTCGAGAAGAGGAAGTTGTTGACGTGCAATATGAAAGTGAGAAGGAAGGGAACATTAACTCTAATAAAGAAAAGGGTGGAAAAACGAGTAGAAATAGGAAAGAAAATGTAACAACCCCGACGACGTATATTCCAAAACTACCTTTTCCACCAAACGTTGAGGAACCATAAAAATTTTCAAAGAAAACGTCAAAAACTGAAGATATACTTGAGGCATTTAAATAAGTAAAAATTAATATTCCATTCCTCGATGCTATTAAACAAATTCCTGCTTACGCTAAATGTTTAAAAGACCTTTGTACTCAAAAGCGCAAGTTGCGCAGTCATACTCCTAAAAATATCTTTCTCACAGAAAAAGTGAGCTCAATTTTTCAACATGCTTCTCTAAAATATAAAGATCCAGGTACACCTACAATTTCATGTGTCATAGGTGACACTATCATTCATCGGGCTCTCCTTGACTTAGGAGCTAGCATTAATCTCTTACCTTATCACATCTATAAACAACTAGGACTAGGTGAACTTAAGCCTACGGCCGCTACCATACAATTAGTGGATCGTTCTATTAAAATACCTAGAGGAATTGTCGAAGACATCTTGGCTAAAGTTGATAAATACTATTATCATGTCGACTTCATGGTCCTTGACATTGAACCCGTGCTAGATGCTAGGAAACAAACTCCTGTCATCTTAGGCCGTCCATTCCTAACAACCGCTAATGCTCGTGTTAACTGTCGGACGGGGGTAATGAAGGTGTCATTTGGGAACATGAACTTAAAATTAAATGTTTTTAATTCTATGGATCAACCTCCTAAAGACGACGATTACCTATGTGAGGCGAAATGTGAGGTAAGAAGGAATATTGAGCCTAACAAAGAACTGAATATGGGTGAGGAAAATAATATAATTCATAATGAGCGGATGAATCCTGATAACCAAGACCTGAATGATGAATTTACTCGAAAGGTAAGAAATCAATTTGAACATAATTCCGGAGAACCGTCGGTTAAATTAATTCAAAGCGACGTTATTTCTGCTTACCACCAGAGTCTTCCTGATATCCTTAGGGGTACAAAGTCCAATTTTCAGCCTCCATAAGTCTTGAGCTAGAATGGTCTAGCTGAAGACGTAAAAGATAGCGCTTCTTGGGAGGCAACCCAAGCTTTATTTCGTTCGTTTTCCTTATTTTTAGTCATTTTTGAGTCCTTTTGAGTCTGTTTTGGACATTCTGGACATGTTTAGGTGTCGGGATAAACTTATTTTGAACTTATTTACATTAAAAGAAAGAAAAATAAGGAAAAGACCACGTCGCGCGCGCAGCCTGCTCGAGCGGCCTGGTCGCACGAGATTCCCTTTTAGACCAATTTTTCCAACTTTTCTTTTATATGAGCTCTCTGTTTCATCTCGTGCCTAGAATCGCGCACGCGAGGGGTTCGCTCACGCGATCTTGGGCCTTAGAGATTTTTCTTTTAAGTTTATAAAACAGGCCTCTGCTTTACCTCGCGGAGGGGTTCGCGCGCGCGAAGCTTGCTCGCGCGAGGTAGGATTTTCTAGGTTTTTATCTTTCCTTCTTTTACATTCTCTTTCCCAAACCTGGTCAGTTGTTTTTCCTTTATGTTTGTTCTTGTCAGTTCTTTTAGATTAAGTTCATATTTATTTTCTTAGTTATGTTTCTGTTTGTTTTATTCATTTTCTTTACAGTTTTTCAATTATCGTTTAGTTCAGGTTAATTTAGTTTAGTTTAACTTGTTATTTATTTAGTTCAGTTTTTATATATATATATATATATTTATTTTTATTAGCTTTTTTTATTCTTTTGTTAGTTTAGTTTTCTTTTGTTAAGTATTAACAGGTGGATGAGTGTCTCCATTTGGAGTATGTTTGAACTTGCATATTATTATATGTTCACATGGTTTGTGGTTGCCGAGATCGAGGTATTGTCGTTCCTTCCTTACGTACTCTCCTTTCTTTCATTTTATTGTTTCATTGGGGACAATGAAAGGTTTAGGCTTGGGGGTATGTATTTACATGCTCATTATTATATACATCAAAATTTTGGAAAAAATTTTCGATACTTGTGCTTAAATAAATGATGTTACCGATATTTTTGTAATCTCGAATTCGATACATCTTGTTTTATAATTTAGATTGTTATAGAATGGTAAACATGAGAAGATGTGATTAAACATTTGCTGAAGTCATGATATAACGATTTAGGTCATGTATCGTTTGAATCGTAGTTTTATATCATAGATTTGCACACAAACCTATGCACTGCACGTGGTCGCTTGAATACATGTTTGATGTGAACTATAATATGATTCGGATTTCTAGATAACACATGGTGGAGACTAAGCCCGGTGAGCTTTTGAGCCTATCTTTTCTTTATATAGGGTTATAAATATATTTTGTGTTTATCGAATTTCACTTAAAATAGCACATTAACTTGTTGTTTAGTCTCATTATTCTTGTTTTGGTTGATAGTCAAGTTAAAAGATTTGCTACCATGCTAAATAATCTTCCGTTGTAACGTTGAAGAACCATATAACTATAGGACATGATTTTAGGCCTTCTTTGTTTGCTACTGATCAATAAATGATAAATTTCCTTAGTTCGCCCTTTGAGCCATTAAAATGCCATTTTTTCTTTAATTACCATTATCCTGTTTTTGCTCCAATTCGGCCAACTTGGAGTTCAGCCCTGAAAGATTGATCAACTTTTAGGGGTGTTAAGGCGATGTGTGATTGAGAAGAAGAAGAAAAAGAAAATAAGATGATGTTTGGGGTGGTTGCCTTGGTATTCAATGAATATTCGTTTTAAAAGCAACGAGGAGGAAAAGAATAGAGAAAAAGAAAAGAAAAAAGAAAAAAAGAAAAAGAAACAGAAGGAGAAAAAATAAAAAGAGAATATGAAAAGAAGAGAATGAAAAGATGAAGTTGGTAGAAGAGAGAATGAAAGAAATCGAACATGCCTTACAATGCTATTATGAGATTTCCTACCTAATGAATCTTTTTTATCCTTTTTCACTGCCTAAGCCACATTACAACCGTTGAAAAGTCCTATTTGATCCTAGGAAACATGGTTTGGATATGAAAACGATGGGAGGGGGATTAAAACATGGTAATGATTAATTTTTCTTAACTGTTGGCGTCCTATCCATGAGACTACTGTTCTTTCATGTCATGCGTCTTTTTCAAGTTATATGTGAGCGGTTTCTTGTTTTGAAAATATATTTCCTTTACTCGCATATTTTAGAAAAATTACACCTGTTTCTGAGTGTATCATTTTAGAGTGTAATTAACATTGTGAGATTCGTAGTCGAAGCATAGTTTGATGGTTATCCGAGTTATATTCCAAGTTCATGACATGCACATGTTCATTTGACTACCATATCACGCAATTTTATGAGAAATTCTATTGATTTATACAATGCATGTGCTTGGGATTGTTTTTCATGACATAGGTGGATGTTTCATTATGTTTCTTTATGCTCGTTATTCTATTTCAAATCGTCGTTCTATGATAAGGAGTATTGATTGTTTTATTTTTCATTTGAATAAAACTTTTTAAATTGATAAGTTAATAAAGATGGTTGTGGATAACTTGTTGACGAGAACCCTCACAAGACTTCACTCATCCAACTAGGGACACCTAGGGTTTAAAAGGCTTGTTGCATACGCTAAATGCAATCGTGATCCATGCGAAAAATGGAGTAGTATTTTTAATTAGTAGTTTAATTTTTATGTTCTTTTTGCTCGAGGACTAGCAAAATGTAGGTTTGGGGTTGTGATCGGGAGAGAACAAATCCTAATTACATGCCTTAATTCACATTTGTTAGTACTTTTTTTATCTTATTTTGTATATTTTTACTTCGTTTTCTATTTTCTATCAGAATTTGGAGAAAAGCAAGGATTCCAAGCTAAATGGAGTGAAAAAGCAAGCTGAAAGAAGCAGAAAAAGCCACCTCGCGCGCGCGACCTGCTCGCGCGAAATCTAAGAAATTGCTTGTGCGACCCGCTCGCGCGACTTCCAAATATCGCGCTCGCGCGGCTCACTCACACGACCTGTGTAAAAATCAAATACATGTATTTCAGTGTACTAAAGACTCATACCCAAACGAAACTGCCTAATTACGTCTGGAAAGCTAAATACAGTAGTTTTAGTGCGAATTGGATTAGGAAAGCTTCCAAAAACTTGCTACTAATCTATATATACCCTATTCTATTTCAATTTAGGGGTTGGCAATTATTATACACACAATATACAACCACACTTTCAGCCATTGAGGAGAGGAAAACAAGGAGAAGAAGAAGAAGACCAAGGGTTTCCATGGCCTCCTCCATCAACTACTTGCCATCCGCCGCTTCTATGGACAACTAGACTCTAGATCTAGGGTTTCAATGAAACCCTAGCCAAGTAATAGGGTGTATTTTATGTTTTTATTTTAGTTTTATTATGTATGGATGATAGTTACATGTTCCGAGGATTTTTATAAATAAATCGTACTTTTATTGATTAAATCGTTACTTTCAAAGTTTACTCTTGTCTTAGATCTATTTTGATGGTAGTGTGCTCAATGATCTATGCTTGCTGTACTTGTTTAGATTATTTACATGTAATGGTGCTTAAATTGAATTGTGCTATCAAGTATCCGAATAGTCCATGCCTAGATTAGACGGATTATACCACAACCCTAGTTTAGTGTGGGATAATTCGTGCTAACCGAAGATGGATTATGTTGGTGCTTGAACCATAGTTATTTTCTTGACAGAGGAATTGGGCTTGTAGCTATAATTCCCCATTATCATCCAACGTAATAAGCTAAAGTAATTCGTAAATACCCTTATTATGAAGCTAGTGGTGGATTTGCAATCCTAGGTTCCTTAAACTTATTATAAAAACAAATATTTAATTGCTTTCATAATTTAGCTTTACTTTTATTGTTATTAGTTTAATTCAAATTAAATCCAAAATCCGTTTTTCTTAATTAACTAAATTTAGGTTTTAAAAATTAAAGTGCATAGTATTCAATCTCTGTGGGTTCGACCTTTACTTCCACACTGCAAATCTTTTGAAAGTAAAGCATAAGTAAGCATACTTTTATATCTTGATTCTGACGAGATCAATGAGTTTGATGTTGATATTTTAAGTGGTTATAATCTTCATTAAGTATTGTAAATATGTCTTCAAAACCCCCATTTCAAAACCCCCTCTTAAACCCCTCATTTTGATTTCAAGAAATGAACATTGTTTTCTCAAAACCTTCAAAACAGTGAGTCATTTAACTTCAAAGAATTATTTTGAGTTCAATACTCAATATATGAATGCAAGACCACTTGGAAAGTCTTTCTAACTCATTATAGAACATCCATGATTTTTGGCTTGACTTGGAAGCACTTGAAAGGGGTCTATTTTTGTTCAAACATTCCTTCCAAACATTCTTCTTCTGCTGTCGGAGCAGCTAGGTTGAATTTCAACTTGTTTCACAGAAAACGTTTCCAAAACGAGTGATCCCAACCTTTTTTTTCCTTGAACTTCAATGTCTTAGGCAACTTTCTGTATAATATGGGCCTCTAGATCTTTTGTTTCCATTTTCTAAGATTTTCTAACATTTCAGTCGACAGTACAGACTCTGTTTCTGAATAACCTCTGTTGTTTATATGATTTCTCTCAATCTGTGGTAGTTATTAAAGATTGGCTTTTTGGGTTGTATTCTAGACACAATAAGGAAGATCTCCATAAAACATCATGCATTTAAAACATTCCTAACCCCTCTTTTCAATTTCTAGCAGATCATGTTACTGTTCTGTCCACTGTTCACAACAAGCATATTTTCACTTCTACCCTTTGATTTGATGCTTACATGTACTCCAAATTAGCTCATGTCTTAGGAAGTAGTTCATACTACATTTGTAAATATCCCATGATGATTTTATTCATTCATTCATACACATTTTAGACTTTTAAGCCATCCTAGGAATCCATGAACATAAAACACACTACAACCTTGGCACATTCTAGATACGTACATACATTGCATCCATGCAAAGATTTGGAGTTTTTGTGGCTCCTAATCTAAGAAGATTATAGGGAATGATCACGATCACACGTTCATGCTTCCCCTCGATCTAATCGTCCTTTCTCATCTGTCCCGGGGATTGAGAGAACTTCTTTTCTCAAAGATTAACATGCATCATTATAGCTTGCTAAGCATCCTTGTTTTCTTTGATTTATTTGTTTTAAGAACAATTCATGTCCCCTTAGATTAGGAAAACTTTATTACTTGATATGTGATTAGACGATTTTTCCTAGGTTTGTTTTGTGTGATCTTTCACTTTGCATTGTGTGATACTTGGCTTAGATCTTATGAATGATATCTTATCTTTAGATCTTCCATTTCAAATTTTCTTATGTGATGTAATATACCGATCATAAATATTAACTGTCGAACCAAACATAGTATAAGATGATTATTTGGATGCTAATTGAGGCCCGTCGAAAGACGGGGCGAGTTGAGGGTGTTTTAGTCGCGACAAAGGCTCCTTCCTCTCTCGTACCGAAACCCCAAACCAAGCTCTTTGGTTATGAAGGGCCAGTGCCCTTTATCCATTTGGGTGAGTCAAAATTAGGTTTCTTGGTTCCTTAAAGACCAAGTGGCGACTCTATATCTGTTTTCAACAGACCTTCATTTTCTTTCTTTGATCCAAATCAATTTCAAACAAAAATAAGTGGTGGAATCCCGTGTGTCCACACCTGTTCTCTGACAGCCTCTACCATTTCATCCCTATTGATCACAATGGGAATGGGTCCATTAAAACCAAGCTGATAGGAAATACATACCTCATTATCGGCAGGCTAATGACTTAGTAAACCTGCTACAAGCACCTACAATGGCCCTCCCCTGTGCATCAATCATTGCTGGAATTGAACTCCTCCCTTTGCCACTGGCTGTTGGTACCCTCCTGTATGTACTGCTACCAAATGGTGCCCCCCGGTCTGCGTTGCTAGATGATGGTGGCCCCCAGTTTGATACACCATGAGGTAAGCCTACAATCTGAACGCCTGGCTGAACAGCTTGCCCCACATTTGGCATAACTGATTGCATAGATGTCCCCCAAGGTGGTCAAGCAGACAGCTGAGGCTGAGTACCCTCATGATATCCACTCAGATAGACTGGGACCATCATTTGCCCTATGTGGAAACTAGTATAAGGCCCCATATTAGGACCAATTAACCCTCGTTGACTCTCACGAGGTCCTGAATCGTGATCAACTTGATTGGGGACCGGTTAGTTAGTGGAACTCGATGCATGGTCAAATATGCTAGAACTAGGGGTGGTTAAGGAAACTTGGGACTGCAGGGCAGTTAAGGAGCTTAACATTCCCATAACTCAGCTGTGGAGCATGATTGCGGGGACCTGTATAGGTTCCTTCTGTGCACTGGTCTTCAGGGATGACACTGGACCCAATTGTTCTGTCATGTATGACATTTGACGGGTGATACTCTTAGTAAATTGGTCACCTATCTTTTGCATCATATCCGTGAATGGCTTCACAATCGTGGATGTTCGCTGCATGTTAGCTTGGAGCCAATCGTGCCGTGCGCTATCCAGACTGAAACGTAGCGCGGCTGTGTAATCCTTCAGAGCTTGTTGATCTGGGGCAACATCAGAGGCTTTGACCTCTTCTGGCTGAGGGTGGAGTGACTCATGACTACCAGTATGAGATTAATCCTGGTGTTGCATAAACCCCTTACTCAACATTATCTTCCAAGGTTGGTGCATCCATCTCTAGTTGCTCGGCTATCCCTTTACCTTTTCTCAAATTCTTCCTCAGTGGCATGATTAATTACCATATTTTGCACACCTGTCCCACCGGGTGTGCCAAAAATTGTATGGCTAAAAATCTATAATTATAAGAGTGAAGGCATACCAGACAAATGTCCACTTGAAATATGAACAATTTGACAAATCAAACAAGTGAAGAGACATAGGAACAACATCTCTTCAAATAGGATCCAATAGCTTTAACGACAGATTAAAGACTTGAAGAATGATAAACATCGAGATTGGTAAAAGAAATAAAAAAAAAATAGATTTCTATCAAATCCTTTACAAACAGGTTCAATCAGAACTGGTAATCCATCTTCTAATTGGAATTTAACTACTGATCTACTCCTAAAACAAGCAAGTAAATTGAAATTAAAAGACAAAGGAAGATAACAGTGCAAAGGTAAAGCAACTAAGTGTTTTAATTGATCGAGGATCTTCTCTCTCTCTCTCTCTCTCTCTCTCTCTCTCTCTCTCTCTCTCTCTCTCTCTCATTTCAGTTCCTTAAATAGATTGCAATAACGATAACCGTTGCCCAGCAGTTAAGGAAACTGCCCACTACATCCATGATTTGGGAAACCGCCCACTACATCCATGATTTGGGCATAATGGGTCTTCGTCCCTAACTGCACTCATCACGATTTTTGCAACACATATGTCATTGGCCTGCTTTGAAATAACTGCCAATAAATGCTTTGTCATTGATGTGGTATACGCACTGGGTTATGGCATTTGTTATGTCGCATCAGTTCTCCTTTTCCATCGCGCTACTCTTACGCACTCTCCACGTATAATTCCCAATTGGATTTGGGGGGCCCATTTTAATTTTATTTTATGGTACAAACATATCGTAAAAGGGCTCGCTTGTAATTACAAACTTGCTTGAAGATCTTGGTCGGGTAAAATGATAGAATTGCCCTTACACAAATCAATATATCCTTATAATGAGTACATATATATATATGAGGTTTGGAGAGGGACAAGATGGTATTTAACTAACTCCTCTTCAACTACTAGATTCTTATAGTATAAGGTATAGATATAAAGAGAGTTGATTTGGGGGGCTCTTAAAGAAAGCAAGGAAAAAAAGAGAACAAGAGGAGAGAGAAAAGAAAAAGAGAGAGAAGAGTCCCCATTGCCAGCCCCCTCTCCGACCACCACCTCCGGCCACCTCTCATCCTCTCCAATCACCACCACCACTCTCCACCACTCCCAAGCTTCCAAACCCCACCTTCCCACCTCCAAACACCACCCTTAGCCACCACCTCCCTCTACCTACCACCACCTCTCACAACCTCCAACCACCACCCTTAGCCACACCCCTTTGCACCACCACCCATAAGCCCCACCTCCACTTCTATTCAAGCCCAAAACCCAACCCCCAAACCCCCACTGTCACACACACATACATATATATATATATATATATATACCTTTTTTGGTTTTTTCCATTAAAAAAAAAAAGACAAATAAAAAGAAATCAAGAAAGAAACGAAATCATCTTTTAGTTTTTTTTTTTTCATTTTATCAAATATGTCTTTCTAATTAAAAGAAAAGGGAAGTTTTTTTTTTTTTTTTTTTTTTAAAAGAGAAAAACAACTTAATTTTACAAAAAAAAAAAGTTCATTCTTTTATTTACTTACATATATATACCTACATTTTACATACACAGGCATACACACATTGGTGGATTCCATACCTATTTGATTTTATTAAAAAAAAAAAGCATTTAATGTGTTTTCTCTTAATGGGTTCTCTTGTTTAGGTGTACTAGGTGATAAGGCCTAAGGTGATTCCAAACAAAGAAAAAAAGGAAAAGAAAAAAAAAAGAAAAAAAGAAAAGAAGAGAAGTTGGATAATGCAAAAGAAATAGGCAAGAAAGAGTTTTCTCATCTTTTTAATTTTTTTTTTGTTTCTTTCTTTTTTTTGTCAAACAAAATAAAACCTTGCATTCCTCAGTATCGAACTCTTCTGGACCTGATGGGTTACCACGGTTGGGATTAAGGAGGGGAAATGGACGAACCCCATTCGAGCTACCTCTTTTTACGTTGTTTTAATGTCAAAATTTTGAAAATCTCAAACTATCTCAAATTTACATTTCAAACCTCTCGAGTCATGATTCACTTTTAAAATACACCGATATCAAATCCCACACTTTTCACTTTCTCATTTTATGCCACTATAATGCCGAATATTTGAGAAATTCAATACTACTTCAAAATCCTTTTTTCAAATCACCACTTCTTCTACAATCAACCGGGATCAATCCCACACATGCAACTTTCTCATTTTACACCATTATAATGGTGAAAATTTGAGAAAGTCAAAAAAAGCTTCAAATCTATTTGTCAAGTCGCCACTTCTTTTTAAAAGCATCAAGATCAAATCCCACACTTTACATTTTCCTATTTTAAGCCGTCGTAATGCCGAAATTTCAAATACACGCAAGTATCTTGGGATTAAATCCCACATTTCCAAAATTTATCATGGGATTAAATCCCACATTTTCAAAATTCATTCGAGGATCAAATCCCACATCTTCAAAATCAATTCTGGGATTAAATCCCACATTTTCAAAACCAATTATGGGACTAAATCCCGCATGTTCAAAATTATTTTGGGGATTAAATATCACATCTTCGAAATCAATTCTGGGACTAACTCCAACATTTTCAAAATTAATATTGGGATTAAATCACATTTTCAAAACTAGATCTGGGACTATGGCCTATATTTTTGAAATCTATTATGGGATTATATCCTCACTTTTTAAATTATTTGGGACTAAGTCCCACATATTAAATGGATTAAGTCCCACATTTCCAAATCAATTCTGGGACTAATTCCCACATTTTTAAGATCTATTATGGGATTATATCCCACATTTTCAAAATTTCAGGACTGAGTCCCACATTTTCAAAACAATCACATTTAGCTAAAGTTTGGAATAATGCAGTTCTATGCTCAAGTTCCAAGCCACGCCACATCTTCGGTCAAAATTTGGGACCACGATGTCGAAGGCTAAAGTTCCCTGACCACATCTGGCAGCTCACCACGAGTATAACTGGCACCCGTCAGCTCACCATGACTATAACTGGAACTCTTCATTCCCTCACCATGAGGACAACTAAACTACATTTGCAACCCTCCCGAGAAATGGGAGAACTATGCACGACCTCATTCTTGACCAAACTCGAGATATGTGGACAGCCCACGACGGTTCGGTCGCACCAAATAAAAACCCACCTCCCATTTTAAGATACAATTTCACTTTAAATTATACTGAAAAGATGATATGACACCAAAGTAGCGTGGTAACCCATTCGAGGGATGTTCAGGGGTGCATAACACATTCCCCTAACATAACCAAGCCTTCGAACCCTTTGTTTGGCAAAGCAGATTATTTTTACAGAGTCACGTATTTTAAAATGGGCCTTTTACTTTACTTCAAAATCTTTAAGATGACCTAAACGTCTTTAATCAGTTTGGTTGCAACTCTGTAAAAAATTGAATAAAGGCCTTCCACTTTTTAAAGAAAAACATCTATATCAAAACCCACACACTACGTCGTCCTACACGGGTCATTTTTGGGGCACGACAGGGTATTTTCCCAATCGATTGTTATAGTTTTTAACCTAGCCGATTGACACATTTACTCAATTTATTGCCATTGTTTGTGATCCAATCAATTGCATGTTTTACCATTCGATTGTTATAGTTTTTGACCCAATCAATTGACACATTTGCTCAATCGATTGCCATTGTTTGTGATCTAATCAATTAGATGTTTTACCAATCGATTATAATAACTTTTTCCCCAATCTATTTCAAAGAGTTACCAATCGAATGCTTGGGCCTTTTGCCCAATCGATTGGACCCCTTTCCCAATCGATTGTCAGGTGCAGAATGTTGATTATTTCTGCATTTGATATTCTGAATTGTATAATTGTTATACATCATACAGCATCACCAATAAGTGGTTTTTTTTTTACTAAAACTCAAATAAGTGGTATTAAAACAATAAGAGATACGTCGTAATGTAATCATACTTCTAGAATAACATGCTTAATTGACTTGTACCCTCGCTTGGTGAATAACAACGTTAAATGTACTAAGTTATGAGTCGATTCATGTTTTTATTTTACCATAACCAGTACTGTCGGCCACATGGGAAGTTTCGTGGGCTAGTCTATATGTAAGTCTGTGTGTGTCTGATAGTGTTATGATCAGGTGTCGGTGGGTATTGATCAACGTTGTGTCCTTAAATACAGTGAAACATGAATATGCCCTTCATTGCTGTGAGCTGGGTTCACTAGTAGATTATGAGAAGTCGTGGCTTAGAGTGATGTACAATGATCGACGTTATGTCCTTATATGCGGTGAGCTATGAATATGACCTTAAAAGCTATAGAATGCAATCAATGGTACATCCTTAGCGTGATATTATTGACTCATGTTTACAAGTTTGGTGTCGAGCGTTGCGGTATTTATCACCACTTATACACGACAAGCTGTGATTTTAGATTTCCGTGAGTAAGGGAGTAAAGATATTAGTAGTCGAATACTGTCATAATGTCTTAATCTTGTAATCACTTCAGAACTGTTGATACCTCGTTAGTATTTCACTCACTCAAATTTTATAAGATGGTGGCATGACTGCCCTAGATATTCCCATGTCAAGTTTTTTCGATATATGGTAATGCAGGGGAAAGACCTACAAGTGAGGACTTCTACAAGGAAGAAGGCAATACTAGTGGAGGCTATCCCGAGGATTGGCTGGTGGAAGAGGACTACTATGCGAATGACTATGTCTACGCCTACTGGAGGCTAGGATTAGACTATAGTTCTTTCTGTTTATGTTTTTATTATATATTTTTTAATTAGCGCGTATTGTGTTAAGACTTTAGGAATGGCCATTCTCAAGTTCATTCCATTACCATGTTTGGTATGATCAAATATAATGGAATGGTCATTCCTTTTTGGAATGAGATCTATATAATAAGGGAGGAAGGTCTTTATCTCCCTCCAAGACAAAGATAAAGAAGGACTAAGATTTAATCTTATCAAAGACAAAGAACGGTCCAGATCATCCCAGACAATAGTCCCCCATCGGTACATGTGCCATCTCCTCTCATTTTGAATTTCAAATCTCCACTAACCACTCTCTCTCTCTCTAATTATATCCCCTCTCTCTCTCAAAACAGTCCTCTCTTACACACAACATTAGCCCTAAACTTCTCTCTCTCTTTCCAATTAGACGTTTTCACCGGTGAAGGCGTCACTGATTTAATGTCAGAGGTAAGGCCGCTGTTGGAGGTGAGACCGTAGTTGAACGACGGTAGTCTTTCATCTCCATTTTCCCTTTGGTTTCAAAATGACAGTGTGTAGATACTCTATTTTCCACATACTCTATTTTCTCACTTTTCCAGACGTTCTCACGTTTTCCACATACTCTATTTTCTCACTTTTCCACACACAATGATTCACTTGCCCATTGTGCAGATCTATACCAGCTCCAGCATGTTTAGTAGATGTTTAACTCCTTTTTTTGGGTCAGAATTCATGTAGAGCTAAAAAGAACAATTTGGAGGTGAACTCTTTGCTTAATTTGGTTGTGTCCTAGATTTGGGTCTATTTGTATGTTTTGGGTCTTGGATTCTCTAATTGCAAGGTGGGAGATTCATGGTCCCAACCAGCCGCCGCCAACAGAAACAGCCACCATCACTGTGAGTTGGCTATGCATTGTATAACATGTCTCTTGGCTATTTTCCCTATTGTTAATCTAACATTCTGAGTATTGTTATTACTGAAGATAGCTATCTGCAGGGGAGGTGTTTTAAGTTTTAACTTCCATGTCTCTCTCTCTCCATTAATTTCGCCTATGATCTTAGATTGATGATAAATGAGATTGAATTTATTAAAAATTTTTGGGTTTTTTTTTTTTAAATTGTATTTTCTTATAGTATGTAGTAGTCTAGGTAAATAAGAGCAAGCTTTGTTTTCATTCTAACATCTAAGGCTAATTAGTGAATTTTTTTTTGTTAAGGTTAATTAGTGATTTTTTTGTTAAGGTTAATTAGTGATTTTTTTTGTTAATATTTTCCCTTTTTTGTTAAGGTTAATTAGTGATTTTTTTTTCTTTCTCTCCCGCGGGACCAAACTATGGCTGCTCCTGGATTTTGCTGATTTTGTTATCATCTTTGATCTGAGCATTCTCCGAGTTGGTAGGCCCCAAAACTTGGAGCTTATTTATTTGCAAATAAAACATAAACCACGGGCATTGTTTGATTCAAGACTTTGGGGAAATTTAAATACATTGTTGTTGATTGTTCCATCTGTTTGTTAATATGGAGTAGCTCTTGCTAATTGGTAGTTTGCTCCCAGCTTGCTAAAGATTTTTTTAATTTATTTCAATGGGTTCTTCTTAGTTGTTTATTTGCAAATCTTGAGATTTAAGAAGACCCAAGTGTGATCTTTACATTTTATTTTGGGTTTGTTCCCTAGAAGGCATGAATTAACAAAGTAGAGCATAAAAAATTTACCACTGTTTTTGTAAACATTATACAATTGGTGAGTAAGCTAAACATCTCATTTTTTACTTAGAAATTTTTTTTCCTTCTTTTTAAAATTTTTTTTAAACTACGCTCAAGCACGGTGTTATATAGGAAATTAGTTCTTGATCGAAATCTCGCATGACTAGAATTTGGTAGTGGCTTTAGCCATGGGCAATACCCCCAACGCTGTGAAAATTGCATCAATGCTTCTTTTTTCTTTTTCTTTTTCTTTTTCTTTTTCTTTTTTTCCTGATTTTTTCTGAGCATAATATAGAAGAAATCCAAATAGACTACAAAAAAAAAGAGCAGTGCTATGATTCCCAAATTTCATTATAGTGGGGAGCATTGAGTTTTCGTTAGAAGTTGTATTAGGTAGTATAACTATCAAAACATGAGTAATGCTATGCTTCCCAAATCTAAATCACAAATTCACATCTCAAATGATGTGGCACTAGGCCCACTGGATTTTGATTGGACAGTGGTCTCACTACCACATCATTTGAGATGTGAATTTGGGAAGCATAACATTACTCTTAAAACATTTGTATACCTAATTTGGGAACCATTGCATTTTTTAAAAAAGAAAGTGATTTTACCTTGATTAACCATGCTCTATTTTTTAGTCCTTGCAGTTCAATCTTTTTTTTTTTTTTTTAATTTTTTTTGGTACAGGTGTTTATAGAACCTTGATTGACCAAGCTCGGACTTTAATGCTAAAGGGTGTTGGATAGTTTGCCAATCCTCCATAGTGACAATGGGAGCCAAGGTACTCTCCATATAACCCATCAATCACTGTCTTCCTATTTGATTTTATTAATCTGTAATCACTACTACAAATGCTTTGAATCTTTTTTCTTTTTTCTTTTCTCTCATCAAAATGCTTTGAAATAGTTGGGCATAGAATGGTAGATAGTTGGAATTTTGTAACAGAGTTCCTTATTATAAAAAAAGTACTAAAAATTTATATGCACTTGAAATTACAAAAAAAAAAAAAGTTATATATTGTAAAGCTAAATTGTAAAATTGTTATATGGTGAACAAAGCATCAAAATTTCAGTCTTTGGGAATTGAAATTGTTAGAAACTTTAATCTACAAACTGTAAAACCCTAAAGTAGTAAAATCACAGCCTTAGGATCAAATCATGTTAGATTATTAGGATATAATATATAATAGAATACATACATGTATCCATTGTAGCAATTACCAAACCTTAGAAGAATGATGATGACCGATTATGTCTTCCTCAGTCAAATCTCCTTAGTTCTTTAATGGATTCCTTCTCTAGATGGGATGGAGGAGGAAGTAGTATAGTGATTTGACATATTGGGGACCATAACCTATATGTCTTTATATACTGATATGTTAGGGTTCCCATTATTCCTAACATGATCAATATTTGGTATCTACTCATTAAACCCATACCCAGTAGAAGTCCATGAGCTTCCTACAATTAGACCACATAATATAAGCCCCTTTAAATAATAGCCCTTATAATATAATTGCTATTAATATGTTGCCCACTCTTATTAGGTGATGTTGTCAATATCAAGATATAAAAGTATACTTTACTTTTCTAAAGATTTGTAGTGTGGAAGTAAAGGTCGAACCCACAGAGATTGATTACTACAGCTTTTAATTTTAAAACCTAAGTCTAATTAATTAGGAAAAACGGATTTGAATTTGAATTTAATTAAACTAATAATAATAAAAATAAATCTAAACTATGAAAGCGATTAAAAGTGTTTTTAATGAATATGTAAAGGGAACCTAGGATCGCAAATCCACCACTAGTTTCATAATAGGAATATTTATGAATTACTTTAGCTTATTACGTTGGATGAATATGGGGAATTGTAGCTACAAGCACAATTCCTCCGACAAGAAGATAATCATGGTTCAAGCACCAACATAATCCATCTTCGGTTAGCACGAATTATCTCACACTAAACTAGGGTTGTGATCTAATCCGTCTAACCTAGGCATGGACTATTCGGATACTTGATAGCACGAATCAATAAAGCACCATCACATGTAAACAACCTAAACAAGCACAGCAAGAATAGATTGTTGAGCACATCACAGTCAAAATAGATCTAAGACAAGAATAAATTCTGAAAGCAATGATTTAATCAATAGTAGTACGATTTATTTATAAAAATCCTCTAAACATGTGACTGTCATCCATACATAATAAAACTAAAATAAAAGCATAAATAAAACCCTATTACTCATCTAGGGCTTCATTGAAACCCTAGATCAATGATCTAAGCTGCCATAGGAGTAGAGATCGGCAAGAGGTTGATGGAGGAGGCCATGGGAATCCTTGGTCTTCTTCTTCTTCTCCTTACTTCTCCCTCTTCAAGGCTGGAAGTGTGTATATATGGCTGTATATGAATGTGTATAATAGTTGCCAACCCACAAATTGAGTAAATTTAGAGTTTAAATAGAGTTTATACAAGCTTTGGAAGGCTTCCTAACCCGAAACGAACTGAAACGCATGTAATTTACAGTCTGGACGTCGTTTAGCAGTCTCGTTTGCACAGGAGTCTTCAGTATACTGAAATACGCAACTTTGGTTTTTGGGCATATCGCGCGAGCGGGTCGCGCGAGCGGGTCGCGCGAGCGCGACTTTTGGTACCTCGCGCGCGCGGATCGCGCGAGCGAGTTATTGGGGGTCTCGCGCGAGCGGATCGCGCGCGCGACTTCTGGATTCTCGCGGGCGCGGACCGCGCGCGCGACTTTGGTTTTTCAGCTTCTTTCTTGATGCTTTTTCACCCTGTTTAGCCTGGTTTAGTTGATTTCTTCCAAAACCTGTCAGAAACTAGAAAACGAAGTAAAAATATACAAAAACAGGATAAAAAGGCACTAACAAATGCACGTTAAAGCGTATAATTAGGATTAGTTCTCTCCCGATCACACCCCCAAACCTACATTTTGCTAGTCCTCGAGCAAAACTAAAAATAAAAACTACTAATAAAAATCTATTCCATTTTTGTATGGATCACGATTGCATTTAGCATATGCAACAAGCCTTTTAAACCCCTAGGTGTCCCTAGTCGGACGAGTGAAGTCTCGTGAGGGTTCTCGTCAACAAGTTACCCACAACCATCTTTATTAACTTACTAATTTAAAAACTTTTATTCAAAACAAAGAACATAATATTCAATACTCCTTATCATATAACAAAGATTTGAAATAGAATAACGAACATAAAGAAATAGAATCAAACGTCTACATACATCATGAAAAACAATCTCAAGCACATGCATCGTATAAATCAATAGAGTTTCTCATAAAATTGCACGTGTGTGATATGGTAGTCAAATGAACACGCGCATGTCATAAACTTAGAATATAACTCGGATGACCATCCAACTATGTCTCGACTACGAATCTCACAATGAATTACACTCTAAAATAAAACACTCAGTAACAGGTGTAATTTTTCTAAAATATGTGAGTAAAAGAAATATATTTTCAAAACGAGAAATGCTCACATATGACATGAAAAAGACGCATGACACGAAAGAATAGTAGTCTCATGGATCGGATGCCAATCATCAAGAGAAATTAATCATTACCATGTTTTAATCCCCCTCCCATCGTTTTCATATCCGAACCATGTTTCCTAGGATCAAATAGGACTTTTCAAAGGTTGTAATGTGGCTCAGGCAATGAAAAACGATAGAACGGATTAATTGGGTAGGTTTACGAATGGCATTGTAAGGCATGTTCGATCTCTTTCATTCGTCTTCTACACACTTTCATCTTTTCTTTCTCTTCATTCCTTTTCATTCATTTTTCATTCATTTTTCTTCCATTTTTTTTTCCAACCTTCCTCTTCTTTATTTTTTTCCTTTTCCTTTTTCCTTCTCGTTGCTTTTGAAACGAATATTCAATAAATAACAAGGCAACCACCCCGAACATCATCTTATTTTCTTCTTATTCTCAATCACACATCGCCTTAACACCACTAAAAGTTGATCAATCTTTCAGGGGTGAACTCCAAGTTGGCCAAATTGGAGCAAAAACAAGGATAATGGTAATTTAAGAAAGAAATGGCATTTTAATGGCTCAAAGGGCGAACTAAGGAAATTTTCATCATTTATCGGTCGGTAATAAACAAAGAAGGCCTAAAATCACTTCCTATGGTTATATGGTTCTTCAACATATACGACGGAAGATTATTTAGCATGGTAATAAATATTTTAACTTGACTATCAACCAAAACCAGAATAATGAGACTAAACAACAAGTTAATGCGCTATCTAAATGAAATTCGACAAACACAAAATATATTTATAACCCTCTAAAAAGAAAAGATAGGCTCAAAAGCTCACCGGGTCTTAGTCTCCACCTTATGTTATCTAGAAATCCGAATCATATTATAGTTCACAACCAACATGTATCCCAATGACTACGTGTAGTGCATAAATTTATGTGCAAATCTATGATATAAAACTACGATTCAAACAATACATAACTTAAAACATTTCAACATGACTTTAGCAAACATTTAATCACATATTCTCTTGTTTATCATTCTATAACAAATCACATTACATACTAAGAAGTATTAAAATTGCATTGCAAAAACGTCAGTAATATCGTTTATTTAAACACACTTATTGAAAAATTTTAAAGTTTTGCATAAAATAATGTGCATGTGTGTGCATACCCCCAAACCTAAACCTTTCATTGTCCCTAATGAAACAATAAAACAAAAGAAAGGAGAGTACATAAGAAACGATAGCACCGTAATCTTGGCACTAACAAACAGGTGAACACAAAGGAATATGTCTATAAAGTTCAATGTTACCTGTGAATACTAGATAAACGAAAAGAAACTAACAAAAGAATATTAAAAATAAATGAAACTAAACTATAAAATATAAGTCGATAAACTAATCTAAACTAAACTAAACGAATAACCGGAATAAAACGGAAAAGTATAGATGTAATAAGGAAAACAACAACTAACTCGATCTATAATGGCTAAAAAAAACAAAAACAGATACGAAAACATTATCAGAACAAGTCTGGGGGAAAATATAGAAAACACAAGAAAATATGCAGAAATGGGGGAATCGCGCGCGCGGTCCGCGCGAGCGGCCGTCGCGCGCGCGAATTCCTGCTTTTTTTTTTTTTTTTTTTTTTTCTTAAAAACTTTCTCGCGCGAGCGAGGTACCTCGCGCCCGCGAGATCAGGCGCGAAGAGAACCCGAGGCCTCATATAAAGAAAAGGAAAGAAAAATATCTAAGGACCAAACTCGCGCCAGCGGGCCGCGCGAGCGACGTCTCGCGCGAGCGATGTCTCGCGCGAGCGGGCCACGCGCGCGAGAATGGTGTTTTCCATTTTTTTTGTTTAAAATTATGTATATATTATTAAAATAAATTAATGCCAACCCCCAAACCTGTCCAGAATGTCCAAAACAGACACAAACAGACCCAAAAATGACCAAAAACTAGAAAAACGAACGAAAGAAAGCTTGGGTTGCCTCCCAAGAAGCGCTAACTTTTACGTCTTTAGCTAGACCTTTCTAGCTCAAGATTTTATGGAGGTTGAAAATCAGACTGTGTACCCCTAAGGATGTCAGGTAGAGCTCGATGGTAAGCAGAAATAACATCGCTTTGAATTACTTCGATTGACGGTTTGTCAGTATGTTCAAATCGATTTCTTACCTTCCGAGTAGATTCGGCATTAGGGTCCACGGGATTAGGATTCATCCACTCATCATCGTCCGCTATATTATTTTTCCCACCTACATTTATTACGTTCGTAAGTTCAATATTTTGTTTAACCTCACATTCCGTCTCACATAGGTAATCGTCGTCTTTAGGAGGTTGATCCATAGCATTAAAAACGTTTAATTTTAAGTTCATGTTCCCAAACGACACTTTCATTACCCCCGTCCGACAGTTAACACGTGCGTTAGCGGTTGCTAAGAATGGTCGGCCTAGAATGACAGGAGTATGTTTCCTAGCATCTAGCACGGGTTCAGTGTCGAGGACCATGAAGTCGACAGGATAATAGCATTTATCAACTTTAACCAAAACATCCTCGACGATTCCTCTAGGTATTTTAATCGAACGATCCGCTAATTGAATAGTAGCGGCCGTAGGTTTCAGTTCACCTAGACCTAATTGTTTATAGATGTGATAAGGTATGAGATTAACACTAGCTCCTAAGTCAAGAAGAGCCCTATGGATGACAGTGTCACCTATGACACATGAAATCGTAGGCGTACCTGGATCTTTATATTTTGGAGGAGCGTGTTGGAATATAGAGCTTACTTTTTCCGTAAGAAAGACCTTTTTAGGAGTATGACTCCGTATTTTGCATTTTTGTGTACAAAGGTCTTTTAAACATTTAGCATACGCGGGAATTTGTTTTATAGCATCGAGGAAAGGAATATTGATTTTAACTTGTTTAAACACCTCAAGTATATCCTCAGCTTTAGACTTTTTCTTTGAAAAATTAGACGGTTCCTCAACATTAGGTGGATATGGCATTCTCGGAACATAATTTGTTGGGACCGGTTCTTTATCTTTTTGAGCTCTATCCACGTCTTCACCTTTTTCTTTATTCAAATTTAAATTCTTATTTTTCTCACCTCCATCCGGAATTACAACAACTTCCTCATCTCGAGTAGTCATCCTAGTCGAAACAGCGTTCACGCTCTCACTCGTACTACCCACTGCGTATTGTCCCTTAGGTTGCTGAGTAGGTTGACTCGTCGTCTTACTCTCAGTTAAACGGTTTAATGTATTAACTACTTGTCCCATTTGGGACTCTAGCTTTGCGATAGACTGAGTGTGAGAGTGCACTAACTGAATTACCGACCCAAAATTTTCAAGTGAGGCCAGCACCTTCTCCTCAAATGCATTATTGCGTGGAGGTGGAGGAGGTGGTTGGTATTGACCTTGTTGGTATTGGGGTCGATAATTATTAGGAAAATTGTTCGACATAGAATTATAATTATTTCGCGGGAATTGTTGCATAGAATTAACGTGTTGCTCAACAAATTCCGGGAATTGAGATGCAGAAGGACATGCAAAGATATTATGTGACGGTTCGGAACATAATGCACATACTTCTGAAGAAGGTGGATTTGGCCTATTCCCCATCCTCATAAGTTGGTCAAGTTTTCTATTTAATTCTTGTATTTGCATTGACTGACTTGACTCAACTGTCACCTCTCGCTTAGGTTGAAGGTATCCCCCAGAACGAACAGACACCGCTTGGTGCATCGAATTCTCGCTCAAAGTTTCGAAAATTTTCCAGGCCTCGTCGGCGCTTTTGTGTAGGAAAGTTCCCGCACAAACGGCATCGACGGTATTTCTAACAGAGGGTATAAGCCCCTCGTAGAAGACTTGAACCAATTGCCACTTGGGAACCTGATGGTGTGGGCATGAGCGTAACAATTCTTTAAATTTTTCCCAAGTGTCATAAAGAGTCTCCCCATCTTGCATCACAAAATTAGTTATATCTTTTCTTATCTTATTTGTACGCATAATAGGGAAAAACTTTTGTAAAAAGGCGGTGTGTAAAGCTTCCCATGTTTTTATTGTGTTTGGCTCAAGTGATTGAAGCCAATACTTCGCTTTGTCTCTTAAGGAGAATGGGAAGAGCCGCAATTTTAATTCATCATTATTTAGGTCTTGTATTTTCAAGGTAGAGCATATACCCTGAAAATCCCCTAAGTGTTGGTAAGGGTCTTCATTTAGACGGCCATGGAATGATGGAAGTAGCGAGATGGTAGACGACTTTATCTCAAAGTGAGATGCCGTCGCCTCCGGTAATTCGATACCAGCTTGTGGCGTGTAAGTAGTAGGAATAAAATAATTTATAAGTGGAGGAGGTGGCGGTGTATTAAGATTATTCATATTAGCACCATCATTTTGATTGTTATTGTTATTTCCACCGTCAGCCATTTTAATCGGTTTAATTTGAAAAGTTCGAGTTTTCCTTAACCGTTCACGAGTGCTCTGAATTTCGGCCTCAAACAACGACGACGGAATCGGAGTTGATTCGTCGTCTTGCAACCTAGCTATAGAAGCTTGGGTTGTGGACTTACTAGTTCTTAAGGTACGTTCAAGTTCAAGATCGAAAGATTTTAAATCTGGTTTGTTTGAACGTGTACCTAACATAAACTAAAAGAAAAGAAAAGAAATTAAAAACAAAGACTAACTAAACAAAATAAACAAATAGCAAGCAATCACGCAACTAGGATAACAAGCACTCAACTACTATGATGCATGAATATTATCCTGTAATGCAATGACCGCGTCAAGCCCAGCGCCCCGGGTTTCCTAGCTAATGCAGTGCAATTAACCTTAAACTAATGCAAATAGTGCGTCACAGTGCCCTGACTTACAGCGGTTTAAAGCGAATTCCACAAGAAGCAATTTATTTTATTTTATTTGTATTATTTTTTTGCGTAAGCTCCTTTGATGTAATTAGCTGATCCACTCGGAAACGTTGACTACAAAATAAAAGAAAACAAGTTAGTAACTAAAAACAAAAACAGAAAATTAGAAAAATAAAAACTAATCTAATATTTACGAATTAACTAAACTACGATTATAAAACTAAAGGTAGTAATGCAATCCCCGGCAACGGCGCCAAAAATTGATGTTGTCAATATCAAGATATAAAAGTATACTTTACTTTTCTAAAGATTTGTAGTGTGGAAGTAAAGGTCGAACCCACAGAGATTGATTACTACAGCTTTTAATTTTAAAACCTAAGTCTAATTAATTAGGAAAAACGGATTTGAATTTGAATTTAATTAAACTAATAATAATAAAAATAAATCTAAACTATGAAAGCGATTAAAAGTGTTTTTAATGAATATGTAAAGGGAACCTAGGAACGCAAATCCACCACTAGTTTCATAATAGGAATATTTATGAATTACTTTAGCTTGTTACGTTGGATGAATATGGGGAATTGTAGCTACAAGCACAATTCCTCCGACAAGAAGATAATCATGGTTCAAGCACCAACATAATCCATCTTCGGTTAGCACGAATTATCTCACACTAAACTAGGGTTGTGATCTAATCCGTCTAACCTAGGCATGGACTATTCGGATACTTGATAGCACGAATCAATAAAGCACCATCACATGTAAACAACTTAAACAAGCACAGCAAGAATAGATTGTTGAGCACATCACAGTCAAAATAGATCTAAGACAAGAATAAATTCTGAAAGCAATGATTTAATCAATAGTAGTACGATTTATTTATAAAAATCCTCTAAACATGTGACTGTCATCCATACATAATAAAACTAAAATAAAAGTATAAATAAAACCCTATTACTCATCTAGGGCTTCATTGAAACCCTAGATCAATGATCTAAGCTGCCATAGGAGTAGAGATCGGCAAGAGGTTGATGGAGGAGGCCATGGGAATCCTTGGTCTTCTTCTTCTTCTCCTTACTTCTCCCTCTTCAAGGCTGGAAGTGTGTATATATGGCTGTATATGAATGTGTATAATAGTTGCCAACCCACAAATTGAGTAAATTTAGAGTTTAAATAGAGTTTATACAAGCTTTGGAAGGCTTCCTAACCCGAAACGAACTGAAACGCATGTAATTTACAGTCTGGACGTCGTTTAGCAGTCTCGTTTGCACAGGAGTCTTCAGTATACTGAAATACGCAACTTTGGTTTTTGGGCATATCGCGCGAGCGGGTCGCGCGAGCGCGACTTTTGGTACCTCGCGCGCGCGGATCACGCGAGCGAGTTATTGGGGGTCTCGCGCGAGCGGATCGCGCGCGCGACTTCTGGATTCTCGCGGGCGCGGACCGCGCGCGCGACTTTGGTTTTTCAGCTTCTTTCTTGATGCTTTTTCACCCTGTTTAGCCTGGTTTAGTTGATTTCTTCCAAAACCTGTCAGAAACTAGAAAACGAAGTAAAAATATACAAAAACAGGATAAAAAGGCACTAACAAATGCACGTTAAAGCGTATAATTAGGATTAGTTCTCTCCCGATCATTAGGAAATATAATTTCCTAACAATCTCCCACTTGGGCTACAGATGATTCCTGAAACAATTATATTACATGTTCCTTAGATGCACACCTGTGCTATTTATCTTTGGACTTCACTTTAGTTTCAATCTGGTCCATTTCCTATATTAATATGGGATCAAGGCGGCTTTCGTCACACAAAATCGTAACTAGGCCTTCAATGGTCACCATACCAACACATTCAATGACATAGATCAAGTATGGATGAGTAGCATGGAACATGCAATGTGATCTCAAACATGCCTATTTCCAACTGGTCCTAATTTAGTCTTTATTGAGATCAATCCAAAACAATGCAAAACCGCATATAGAAAATAGTTAGATTCAGAGATAAACTTTAAACCATCAGCTTTATTCTGCAGAAAATAAAACCATAAATGTCAAAAATAGAACATCCAAACTTAACTCCCACAAAACCAAAGTATCATTAGACAACCTAACACCCATATGAGCAGTGTGCTCGTGACAGACCTTGGGAGGTAATCCCTTGGTCAGCGGATCCGCAATCATGGCGTTTGTTCCTATATATTCTATTGAAATTTGACAACTCTGAACTCTTTCCTTAACAACCAGAAACTTTTATTGTCACAATATATCTTTAATGGCCTTTAAATGCCATCTACCAAACGCAGTCCAGTGAAAAAGTTTCGCAACCATATCCCATGATTGGATGCCTCATAACAGGCTATGAACTCCGCAGCAATGGTTGAAGAGGCTATGAGTGTCTGCTTAGCACTCTTCCAAGATATAGCTCCTCCAGCCAGCATATAAACATAGCCTGACATGGATCGCTTACTGTCTTGGCATCCAACAAAATCGGAATCAGAATACCCGATGATCTCCAAAAGATCTGATCTCCGATACGTGAGCATGTAGTCCTTTGTTCTCTGTAAATACCGCATAACCCATTTGACTGTTTTCCAATAATCCATTTGTGGGTTACCCAAATATCTGCCCAATACTCCCATTGAACTTTTGATATACACAGTCATCAACCATATTCGCCTCAAAACCATACGAGGTGATTACTTGATGGAACTTGTGATACCATTGATGGGAAGCCTGCTTGAGACCACTAATGGAACTTGTTTGACTTGGTGAAAGTTGATTGGATCATCTTCCACTATCCCTATGTCAAACTCATGTTCTTGGAAGAATACAATATAATCATCCGAAATTGCGTTTCTCCTTTCCCTAGTGGATCTTCTTAATGGCATCTCCTCTTGAGGTTGTTGAGTTTGCACTTCAGGTATAATTTCTTCATTTTGCACAGGGAGCTCTTGTACATTGTCTTGAATATCTGAATTTGCATCTTGAACAATGTCAGGAATAGAAATCTGAACATTGCCAATAGCAATATGACTAGGAATAAATTCCTCTTCAAAGACAATGTCTCTAACCTTATGTCTCTAACCTTATCTCCCCCCACAAACTCAACTTCCTCAAGAAATCTTGCATTTCCTGTCTCAAAAAATGTCCTAGTAGTGGGATCATAAAACTTAAAGCCCCGAGAGCGTTCAGCGTATCCAACAAAGTAGCAACTGACTGTTCTTGAGTCCAATTTCTTTTCATATGGCCTATAAGGCCGTGCCTCAGCTGGACAACCCCAAATATGTAAATGCCTAATGCTAGGCTTCTTTCCAGTCCATAATTCATAAGGGGTTTTGGTTACTACTTTACTTGGAACTCTGTTGAGTATATATGCTGCAGTCTTTATACACCTGTTAGCACCTAATTTCCTTATGTTTGTCTGTTTCCCCTTAATGCACTCAATGCAGACTTTTTAAGTCTGCCAAATCTAAGGGGCCAAGAATTCCTTCACGCACAAGTTTCTCAATTCTTTGTTTAGAGATATGGCCTAATCGCTTGTGCCATAAGGTGGCGGAATCTTACTTAATTTTCGCTTTGTACCTCGTGAATAAGTATGCAGAATTTCATTATAGGAAGTAACAGTGTTTAGCATATAAAGATTATCAAACAAAGAACTGGTACAAATAAGTTTTGAAACTTGAAATAGACTAACTTTATTATTTCCAAAAGAACAAGCTCAACCAGATTTGTCCAAATTAGAAATAGAAACTAAATTTCGTCTAAAAGACGGTGCAACAAAAGTCTTAATCAAATCCAAATAAACACCAGTCTTTAATAATAATCTAAAATTTTCTGAAGCTTCCACTATAAGTTTCTTGCCATCACCCACAAAGATGAATCTTTCAGCATCAATTGGCGGCCAGCTCCACAGGCAACCCTGCATAGACATACTTATGTGAGTAGTAGTACCAAAATCTACCCACCAAGTATCTTTAGGTACAGAAGCTAAATTAACTTCAGAACAAACCAAAATGAGAAGCTTACCCTTCTTTGCACGCCAAGCGGCATATTTGGGACAGTCTCTCTTCATGTGGCCTCTCTTCTTGCAGAAATAGCAAAGGAATTCCTCATTTTGCTTCTTTAGTTCCTTCTGCTGAGGTGTCACATCTGCTGCATCCTTAGCTCTCTTCCTTTTATTATTCTGAGAGGTTGATGCTAAATGAGCACTTTCAGTCTTGTCTTGCTGAATTCTTTCCTCTTCTTGCACACAGTGAGATATGAGCTCATTAAGAGTCCATTTGTCCTTTTGGGTATTGTAACTCACTTTAAATTGACTGAATTGTGCAGGAAGAGATATGAGAACCAAGTGCACGAGCATGTCCTCAGACAACTCTAACTTTAGTGCCTTGAGTTTCCCACTGAGATGAGACATTTCCATAATGTACTCCCTTATGTTCCCCTTTCCTTTATACCTCATGGAAATCAGAGTAGCCAAAACGGTACTCGTTTCCGACTTTTCATTTTGAGCAAAATATTGTTGTAATTCAGAGAGGAACTTCTTAGCATTTGTGCTCTCAGTGATCGAGCCCCGAAACGCTTCCGGAATGGAACGTTTCATAATCATTAGACTCATGCGATTCGAGCGATCCCACTTCTCAATTTTACCCTCATTCGGGTTTTCCGTAGTCGAAGTGGGTCGTTCGGTCCTTAGCGCAAGGTCCAAATCCATACATCCAAGAACGATTTCCACGTTCTCTTTCCAGACCTTAAAGTTTCCCCCATTCAGCATTGGGATAGCACTAATTTGAGCAGAAACATTTGTAGCTGTAGCAGAAACTGAGTAGAGAACAAAATAAAATAAAATAATATGCTCATAATTAATAGCATGTCATGACATAAACATATTATGAATTTTTTTTGGTCAAACATATTATGAATACTTTATATATATATGCATGCATGACACATTAAATAATTTACTTAATGGTGGGCACATCACAGGATACCTAGAACAACATTGATATTTAGTCTTTGGACAGAAATATCAACTGTAAGTGGTACTCCCCGTGTAGTGATCAAATACTGACAATAAGTCCTGTCAAATAGTAGCCTTCCTTTGGGCCGACTCACTGCTCACATGGATAATTAGTTTAATAATTGTCACATATTTACCACCACATGTACACCTATCATTCGGCCAATTAAGAATCTTCCTTTGGGCCGATTGTTAATCGCATCAATAACAGATATACCATCTTAATATTTTAAAATATATAAATTTACACAACAGAGATTACTTTGGCAACATATTATTTTAATTTATTTATTTAAAATATTAGATACGTATTAGAGCCTAAAATAGACCCCAAAATCTTGAGGTACCATAGAACTTAATTCATGTACCCATGAATTTAAGTTCAATTAAATATGATCACAGTACAAACTAAAATAGAAGTGCTTCAAATTAATTACACTATTCATTAATATGATACAATCTAGAATTAAAAGTGGAAATCCATATGAGACAAAAACAGCTCTTGGCTTGGCATTTGTACATAGAGCACAACTGGCCATGGCTCACAAAAGTGAACTAAATATGGGCCTCTCATATTATTACAATTAAGTTAGCCCAACACATATTATTACACTTTATACATACAAAATTCACACACATGGGCCTCACATGCAGCAGCAAAGCAGGCCCAATATTGGAGCCAGATTTCCATGTTTACATTCTACGCATCTTTTTTTTTCTTTTTTCTTTTTTTAATTGTGTGGCTCTTCTCTGGTCTATTCGTGAACATGTCAATCATGAATATAATGTAATTGAATATATATATATATATATTTAAAGGATTGATGCTCATGAGTCATGAATCAACTAGATGATACTGTATGCAAATATTGATATCATCCATATAGTTATACAATTAAAATATCATGAATCAACCATATCCTTGTATATACTGCCGAAACCATATGTACGGCCAAAAGCAAGATTCACGTGGGAGAATGGTTTGTACAACATTACCAAATCATATTATTTTAATATTAAATGCCATCATATCCATGAATCAGCCGAATGTATGATGTGCGTGAATGTGATTCGGTTGAAACTGTATGTAATCAACATGAACTTTACATCAACCCTAATAATTAACATGATAATTAGCTCTGATACCACTTGTTCGAAACTTTAATCCACAAACTATAAAACTCTAGAGTAGTAAAATCACAGTCATAGGATCAAATTATGTTAGATTATTAGGATATAATATATCATAGAATACATACCTGTATCCATTGTAGCAATTACCAAACCTTAGAAGAATGATGATGACCGATTATGTCTTCCTCAGTCAAATCTCCTTAGTTCTTTAATGGGTTCCTTCTCTAGATGGGATGGAGGAGGAAGTAGTATAGTGATTTGACATATTGGGGACCATAACCTATATGTCTTTATATACTGATATGTTAGGGTTCCCATTATTCCTAACATGATCAGTATTTGGTATCTACTCATTAAACCCATACCCAGTAGAAGTCTATGAGCTTCCTATAATTAGAACACATAATATAAGCCCCTTTAAATAATAGGCCTTATAATATAATTGCTATTAATATGTTGCCCACTCTTATTAGGAAATATAATTTCCTAACAGAAATATTTTGTGAAAACAGTAAGAAGAATTAGAAACAGAGAGAATAAAAATATAAATGTGTGAAGATACAATACAAGCATGTATAGACAAGAAACTTTGTATAAGTTGTAACTAATTTTGAGCAAAATTATTTATTATGTTGTAGGTGGGTATTATACCCCCCACCCCGTTGGAGAGACCTGGAAATGTGAGAGTGAAAATATTCCATATTACAATGCTCAAGTCACACAATGAGTTATATTTGTCAACTTGGGAATATTCTCTCTTTTTGTTTTGGAAATACGCAAATAGTGGTTCTACCATTTGCAAAGTGATTCTAAAATTTGTACGCATAGTTAGGGTGTATAAGTCCCGACCCAATTCATTAATCTTTCAGAGTAAGTAGGTTTCTTGGAACAATTATGGTTCCCAAATATTGTTTAATATTTTTGGCATTTAAGACGTAGAATTTTGTATCTACAACAGCATTTGTGAAAACCCTTTTCTTTTTGGGTAGTGGTTCATCTTTGGGCAGTGCCCCTATGGGCATGCTATTTAGTTACTCAATAGTTGATTTACTTATTAAAGTCTTTTCTCCTGCATTTTCACTTTTCTTTGCTTAGATGAGTTGAGTTGTAGTTGATGTAAAATTATAACAGGCTAATAAGATTTGGATCCTCTCGGTACAGTTAACCCGTTTCTAAAGGGTCATTCTAGTACTATGACTGGTTAATAAATTGCATGTTAACAAAGTTTAATGTTGAAAAAACAAAGTAGTCTTTGTCAAATTTTGTCTCTTTTTTTTAATGTTAATTTTACACGTTATACAATTTAAAAGTTAAAACCAGTTTTTTATTGCTCATTTTAGACTTAAAAGCCCTTTTTATTTTTGGGTAGTGCCCTCGGGCATAGGCAATAACTAGTTCCTACTAAGGTAGGAATAGACATTCCTTTTCAAAACCTAAGGAATGCCCATTCCATTCCTAATGGAATGACTCAATATGGTAATGTCATCTTTTTCAACTTTTCTTTTTTCTTTATTTAACCCTGATATGGTAATATTCTTTGACTAAAATAAATTAATTAAAAATTTTGAATATTCAATTAATGTTTAATGTCATTCCATTCCTAGGTATGAACCAAACACTTGAATGAAATGGTCATTTCTATTTCATTCATGTTTCATTCTATTCTTGAACTTATTCCATTCTCAACTCATTTCATTCCTTTATACCAAACATGCCCTTAGTTCCTTTGAAATACTATTGACGTTGTTATAATAAGACTAGTAACCTTATGTTATATTCATGCTAAACTTTGACCTTTATTATTGTATATTTCTGATGTTTAGATCATGTGTTGTGAATAATCATGTGACTTCACTAATCACGACCTATGGACCCATGCAAAAAGGAATTTTATTTTTTCTATTTTTACTGTTCCGGATCATGACAACTTATGAAGTCAAACAATCCATAAGTTAAAAGTCATTAATCCAAACCGCCCTTAAATTTTTTCAAATAAAGTTTTCCATGATGGAAGTTGCCTAAAATGCCAATTTTTATTTTTATTTTTGGTATTTGGCCAAAACTTCTAAGTGGGAAATTCAAATTTGGTGCATTGAAATAAACACACTACAATGGAGAACGGACTAAATTAAAATGTTATAGCCAACACACATTAAAACAATAACTAATTTCACTTGATAACTTTGTGTGTCTTCGGTATTTCTCGATAAATTACGACGAAATATTTTTGTAATAAAAATTTTAAGTGAAATGCCCTTAAACCTAAAGACAAACAAATACTAAACCAAAAGCTATGAAGCCAAACAACGCTTTAAGCCAATAGCCCTTCTATTGACCATGCAAACGGAGGATCTCAGTTTAGGCAATGCTAACTGAATTACCATATATGAGAATTTTGAGTATTTATATACTCCGTATATGGTAAACAATTTAATTTTTAATTTAATATGTGTAATTAGTCCCTCCCAAATTTTATAAAAATAATTTTATAAATGATTTATTAGCTCAATTGTAGTTCAACAAACCTTAAATATTTATCCCATCACATTTTCTTATCACTTTGTTTATTTAGTTCAACCCTAATTATTTTACTACCAGTCACGCTTCAGAGATTAATTTAGGTGATCAACTGTTATTGTGAAAACATAAGTGACATACAAAAGTTCCAACCCAAATTTATTAACAATATTAGTCCCAAAAAATCCGTCACAGGACACTACCCTCAAACCCCGTATACATGTCCATTCAAATCTCAGCCCCAAACACCGCCCTGAAAGGAATATATCCCTCATATCCTACCATTCACCTCAACCAAAAATAAACTATTTAAAACTTACAATGATGGACTTCAATCTAAAGCAAAAAAGACGAATACATAGTAATTTGAACTTAATTGGTCTTTGTGTTATTCAGATGGATGCATGCTACAAACACAAGAGCCAAGTGGCCGTCTTCGAAATCATGTATACACCCATTACATACATAGTTAATGGCACACACAAGCGGACTTATAGAGATACAAGCAAAACCATGTAGAAAAATCTTGTTAGCTTTAATCCAAGAACATTTGACAATTGCCCATATGTTTGCATATCACCAATCTAATATCTAACCATATGTATGCAGTTTTTTTTGTTTTTTTTTTTTTTTTCTCTTTTGTCAAGAAAACAATTGTAATGCTCACTTGTCAAAAGTTAGAAAAACAAGCCACTAGGGAAGTCCAGTTGGAACATGACTTGCTTTGAAGAACCAACCTGCTAATGCTCAACATAGTTCAGTTGAAATGGAGTTAGCTCACAAATTGTAAACCCAGGTGCTGATTTCGACTCCTCTTGGTGTGCACCTTGTCTTACCCGATACTGATCTAGTCAAGTTGTGGAATGAGGCTAGCTTGGAACAATCTGTATACCAAGGCATCCCGAGTTGGACTCTGCGCTCTGCCTTCACAGATACTAGTGATTTGTAGGTGGTTATCAGTATCCGTAGGTTCACTTGCATGGTCGAGTCCTTTGGCCCAACCCCAGAAAAAAAATAAAAAATAATAAAATAAAATAAATTTGCAAGAAGGTATAAGAATGTGCATGGAAACTAGACCTTCGTCTTGAATCAAGGAAGATAGTCATTCTCAAGCATTGGCTGTGTTCTAATCCCTGTAGCTGAAGGCATTTTACTCATCCCAACCCAAGTTGTCTCCAAAGCTTCACTCTTTTCAGATTGTCTCACCATATTCCTCATTCTCTTCCTCCTAAACAACTTATACACCAAAAGCCCAACCAAAGTCACCAAAACCAACCCACCAACACCAACCCCAAACCCAAACCCAACCACCCACCATTTCCAAATCCTCTCTTTCCTTCTCTTCAATGGAAATTGAACAACAACCCCAAAATGCCCTTGATTACGAGCGGTACACGCATTTGGCATAGTCATATTACTCAATTCAAATGAACCATCATACCCAAATCTAACACATTTCAATGTCACATTTGAATCTTTTGGCCCTAAAATGTGATCAAAATGGATCAAAATGGGGTCACCCTTGATGATAAGTTGAAGTATATCGTTGTCTCTAACTCTCGAATTCATAGCATTGTACATTATGAAGCCGACAATAGGAGAGACTAAGGTAAAATTAGGCACATTATAGTAATGAGATGACAAATTGCCTAAGTTTTGATATACTATAGCTATCCTTTTTATGTAAGGCATTGGTATGATCCTTGGTGGGATGTTGAAAGAACTAAAATTGGCTCCTCTTGTCCAAAAACTCGCGCTTCTAAGCCGGACAATTGAAACTTCTACACCGGAAAAATTAGAAGGGAGAGAAACATTGTATAGAATACCTGTACGAGGATATTTTGTCGTCTTGTATGCATGATCACGGAAAAAAGCATCTAAAGAAATAGTGTTATAGCCATTGGTGCCTTGTACAAAAGGTGATAAGGACATGTAAACCATCATCCAAACAAGGTATAAGCTTGTCTTCAACCCCATCAACACTAACCCTATTCTCTCTTCGCGCTCTTCACGTGTAATCCATGTGCAATTTTTTGAATGAATCTATAGCATCTGTTGTGTACGCGGAAGCGAGAATAATAAATTCAGATTGAGTTTGGCGATGAAAAAAATTATAAAAAAAAAAACCTAATCACAAAGAACCTTTTAGAACGAAAAATAGGGCTATGTCTAGGAACGAAAATTGTAACCAAATCCCAATAAATAATCATAAAAATCAACACCTCTTCTAACTCTTTTGTGATGAAAATTCAAACTCAGGCTTTGAGCTTGATGAGACCTGCTGGGGCAGAGTTTTTGTGACATAAAGCTTGGTTTTGAGGTGGTATTGCACATAGATAATGAAGAACATGAAAGACATGGGAATTAAAAGGAGACCGCAGATATGAATGCTTGAAAATACATTAATTAGTGGTTCGTCGCGACATTATTGGAATTGCCTAAAATTTAGAGGGTTATGAGTTGTAATTAAGAGAGAGAGAGAGAGAGAGAGAGAGAGAGAGAGTTGATGATTGATGATTCTAAAATGGAGCAATTGGAGATTGGTCCTTAAGAGAGAACTTGGGTGGTACTATTCTACGAACCATGAGTTGCTAAAAAGGGTGATTTCTTTTTTTTTTTTTATTTAATGATATGATATGATGTGGTAGTTTGGATCAATAACCAAATATCACGAGGCCTACATGGTATAATCATAGTTTTAGTACATAAAAACTAGAAAAGTTGACAAATTAAATTGTGTTTAATAAAGCTTTAATTGTGACATTTTGACTACATGATATTTAATTATTGGTTTGAAACAACACATCAAACCGTTAACATAATGGTACCGGACCATACAATAGTTTTGGGAGACCTATAGAGTTTTTATATGTTGATTTCTCAATTGTTTTAAGTCTTTCTTGACAGTTGTGTAGTTGGACTAATAGGAGAATAGCACAGATATTAATCCTATTACATACCCAATATGCATATAAACATATACATATATGTATGTATATATCTAGAGAGAGAGGGATTAATTGGTTACAGTGCCAACAAGATGTGGGTTGGGGAATAAACTGGCCGCAGAGGACGGAGTCTGTGTAGTGTGAACCATTTAACAAAAGAGTAATATTTGGGGCACTAACAACTTCCACTAACACTTACTAACACACTCTATCTCTCTCCTAGTGGCACTGTGGGCTCCGCAGTGGACCCCGCAGTACCACTAGGAGAGAGATAGAGTGTGTTAGTAAGTGTTAGTGGAAGTTGTTAGTGCCCCTAGCATTGCCCTTAACAAAAATTACATGCTTAAATTTTGGCACAACTTAAGGTTGTTTGATTGGGGCATATTTGTTAACTAAACCTTGAAATGCCCAAACTGACCCTTTTATGTAATTGAAGGGCTTGAAGGTTATTGTCGTCTTTTTCTTCCAATAAATTTTTTTTTTTTAAAATTTAAAAATTGGAGGTTCCAAATGGCTTATGTTGTCAGCTTGAAAACTTCCAAGTATATCAGATTTAGACACCTAAATTATTTACCTGTTCATGCATTAATGATAATTTTGAAATAAGGGTTTTTTTTTTATATAGGAGAGAGAAGGTTCGAACATAGAACCTAAATACACAGAAGGACACTAAGTATCAGCCCTTTGTCACTTGGGTTATGAGTCTTTGTGTTAATTTTAAGTTCTTTTGATTTGTAAATAAAAAAGAACTTTACTTGTCCACGCAGATGTCTTATTTAGATGCATCTAGCATTACTCGGATCGCTTTGATTCGATGTATGTATCTATATATAGGGTCGCGTGGCCAGAAGTCCTTATAACAACCAAAATAGGGGATTAGCCCTCACGCTTTTTTGTTAGTGTCAAAAGTCCTTCAGTAAAATAGCTCTCAAATACAATTTACGTGAGTCTTCCACAATTTCAACCAACAAATCACCACTTTTCCCCAAAACAGTTTTTCCTTAGTTTTTCGATCTTCAAAATATCATAACTTTCAAAATTCAAATCAGTTTTCGATAAAACAAGATCTACAAAACAATATCCATATTGCCTATAAAATTCTTCAAAAAAAATCGTAATTTTGTAGCTCAAAAACAGATATCGACAAAATGCAATTTTTGTAAAATCGACACTTCCATTGCTTAGATCTCGAAAAATTAGCCCCAGTAAAAAAAAAAAAAAAAAAAGGGAAATTCTATTGACCCACACCTATTTTTCTCTTTACACCCACTGACCCACCTACTATCTACACCCACCACATAAATTTAAAATAAAATAATTTACTCTCTACACCCACCTTGATTCCAAAAATAACCCTAACTTTTAAAAAGTTTAATTTTACTTTACACCCACCCTTACAAAAACAAGAAATTGTGTTGACCTCCTTTAGATATTTCATAATTTCATAATCTATATATACATTTATAAACAGATACATATATATTATATACATAATCCACATATATATACACACACATATAAACAAACATCATTTCTTCTCTCTCCCATCTTTATAATCTATATATACATTTATAAACAGATACATATATATTATATACATAATCCACATATATATACACACACATATAAAGAAACATCATTTCTTCTCTCTCCCTTCTCCTTCACCATTTAAGGCGCCAGCAATAGAATCGTAATGAAGGTAGGTAGCAGCCAATTAATTTAAGTTCCCAACCATGGAATATGATCTAAAGGTTAAACCGCATAACCTTCAAACAAGGTGCCCAATAATGAAATCCTAATCTAAACCGCCACCTAAATGATTTTTAAAGCCAATTAAAAATCCAAGAGATACTATTGTACTCCGAAATGGTGAAAAGTAGCTCTTAAACTAAATTGCAACCCTAATGAAATATGTTTCCAAACCGTTCAACTCCTCGGTGAGGAGAGGATTGATGTTACTGCAAGAGTGGGGATAATAAAAAAATAATGGCTGGTTAGGCGATTGAGCAAGGGATTTCAATTGCACATGGGTGTTCCCTGTAATTATCATCTATTTATAGGAAGTGAGTGTAATTTACCCATAATATGTACTTATAAGTCATTTTATACAAGGATAAATTTGGTATACAAAAATTTATTAAATGATGGGTGCAGAGAGCAAAAAAGGTGAGTGTAGATATAATTACCCTAAAAATAAAAATAAAAATAAAAGTCCAAAACGGCCATAGAATTAATCACAAAGTTACGGCCATTTTAGAAGATGATACTATCTTTAAGGTACTGCCCCATGTAAAGTTAGTGACATAATACTGTCGACAGTGATATTTCTTTAAATTGATTAAATGATTCCAAAATTATGTCCATTTTATCATATGTTACTGCCTTTATGACACGACTAGAAAGTTGTGTGCTATTGTGCAACACCCAAGTTGTCACGCCCCAGAGCAACAAAAATAGAGAAAAATAAATTTCTTTTTTTGGTCCATAGGGAATGACAGGTGAAAGTCACTAATTATTCACACCACACAGTACTAGTCCAACTAAAACAACAGGACCAATAAACAACTGAATAAAGTACAGTCGTATTACTCATTACAATAATCAGAGTGTGGTCCACAGGATCACAACAGGTCTAGAGACAGCAAATGCCCAAGTACCCATTAACTACAAAGTTAAATAGAATAAACAGAAAAAATAACTAAATAACTATTGATATGTCCAAAATTATCAGGTCATGGAGTCAAGTCGCCACATCATCAGAGGATCCCCGAGGACTCCGTCGAAGGCGCCTACAATTCCGTGATCCCGAGCTTGCTCGCTACAACCGCTCGGCATGGGGCGCACAGCCCGGGCGCATAGGGCGGCATTCCGCGAATCCAGCTTGACCGACAAGTTTTTTTGATTAGTCTCCTAATCCGGTTAGAAGATTGAAGGAATGAATATAGTAGTTTCCTAAACCACTTAGGAAACTCCCCCAAATTCATGCAAGATAACTGTTATCAGATTAGGCTTCCTAATCTGCAGAACTTACCATGTACAGGGGGTCTCTTTTATCTATAAAAGAGACCGCCTACCCCCCATGAGGGGGATCGCATTCTGAACCTAGAGAATAACAGTTTATACACACTTGTACACATATACCCGGTCGGTGTTACTGGTAGGGTCGCTTAACTTGTTGGCTCTCCAGGCCCGCCGGTGATCTGCTAGTGAAGCGCACTGACGCAACCGTGGATGTAGGTCACCTTGTTAACGGGACCGAACCACATACAAACTCTTGTGTCCCAATATCTCTCTCTGAATCTCTCTTACCAATTTTCGGCATACTCAGTTTGGCGCCGTCTGTGGGAAACGATAGGTTTTTCACCAATAAATTTCTTGACTGATCAACATGTCACCGAAGACGGGTAAGAAAAATACTACCCCAGCCGGTCAGGAGAACTTGCAGCTCAAGCAGCAGGCCGCCTCCATGACCTTCGAGCAAGTGACAGCGACGCTCGCGCAACTTTTGGAAGGCCAGCTGCAAATCCAGCAGCAAATTGAAGCGTTGTTGGTCTTGCTGGAAAAGCGTCCTCAATCCGAGAACCAGACCAGGAAGAGTGCCCCTGACCGGGAGCCCGCACGAGTCCGGAACCATACCCACTCTGCGCCGGTATCCCTGTCGGATTGGGAACACGTCCGGAATGGTGAGCGTAGCAGAACGCCCAGGCGTACCAGGCAGAAGATGCTAGAGATATCATCAACAGACAACACGCCACCAGGAGGGAGAAATCAGGACCAAAGGCTCAGGCTACGAGATATGCAATCACTACTCATCCCCCAAGCACCCCTAGGCCAATGGCCAACCCGAGGATAACAGTTTATGTCGTCACCATTTATGTCACTTTTTACTGTAAAAAAAAGTGATATAAATATCTATTTATGTCACTTTTTAAGTGACATAAAAAACATTTTTCCTTGTAGTGCTTTTTGTTGTCCATAGACTCTTTGTTCATCCGAAAACAGGGGAATATAAAGATCGATATTGTTTGCCTCTATAATTATATGAGTAGTTGCTAGGCTTTTTTATCAAGGTGGATATAGACATCCTTTTCTCACTGTCCGAGTCAATAAATTGCAATGCCACTTATAACCTCTGAAGCCCTTGTTGACTTTTTGAAATATCTTAACACATATGCAACTTTCGTAATAATAAATTGAATATATTTATTAAAATTGGTTGTTGTATCAAATTCATCTTTATGTGCGCGCACACAGATATGCATACACTTTGATTTAACCAATGCTTGCATCTTGGGATAGAGAGGGAAAAAGGTGGATGAATAATAGATAATACATATATGTAGTTTCATGTGCAAAATTACTGGACTACTCACCAAGTATGAAAAGGTGTACCTAAACTTAATTTACTATGTAGCACCCCACCTATACATTGTATTTGAACTACTATTACCAAGTTTTACCCTTCATGCATGGACTTGTCATTACTTATTATGCAATCTATACTTTATCATTTATCATTTTAATAACACAGGCAATCTACACATACAATGAATACATATCTCCGTATCCATAGAGTGAACTTGCTATGTCGTAGGCTTCCTCAACACAAGACTATTGTTTATTGCAGGTCTTCAAAAGTCAGGAAGTCAAATGTCGGCCTCGTTTACTTCAACTGGTAGGCATATAATATCAGTTGGGGAGGATTCACGTATATACGTATGGAACTATAATGACCCGTGTATCGAATCATCTAAAGCATACAAGATCTGTACATTCTTGTATACGTGTGATTCCCACTTTTATTTTGTCTTCTGACACCCCCCAAATAAAACAGGAGAGCATTTTTGTTCACCCTAAAAATGGTTCATCAATGTTCACCCAAGTATACCATTGGTCAATGCAGTGGGACTCAGGATTAAATTACCGTTAATTTATTCGTGAGTCCCACTGCATTGACCAATGAAATGCTTGAGTGAGTATTGATGAATCATTTTTGGGATAAGCTATTCTCTCTTATAAGTCAAAATAAGCTAGATATTGGCCCTTACAATTTTTTAAGTTTTACAAAGTGGTCCATGTAAATATATATTTGACAATACTAATTACAATTCAAATCACCCTAAACCATCAAATGAGTTCTGGATTTGAATAAAGAATATCAAAATTCACCATAAATTCACTATATAGTATATATAAATGAGAATTACAAGTATAAAACCTTTCAACCGGGGGCGAATCTAGAAATTTCATGTTGAGGGGCTTGAGGGTAGATGAGTGTACGGGGGTTCGGGGGCAGCGCCACAGAGTGAGGCGATTTATTTTGAGGGTCAATTTATACATATTTTTCGTTCTAATAATATAAGATAATGTTATAAATATTAATACAAAAACTTTAGAAATCTTCTCCCAATATTGTATGACACAAACACCGAAGGTACAAAAATTTTGGGACCTTCTGTTACCCATATAAAATTGTAGTTAATAAATGGCACCTAAAAATATACCAGATGCTATATTTTTATTATCAAATGGCACATAAGAAAAGTGTATAATGATTGGCACCAAAGGTACAACAAAATGATATCTTATTACTTTAAATTAAGACCAAGAAACTGAATGTAACATAATTGGATGTATTGTAGAATTTTTCAAAACTCAAAAACCAAGAAAATAGAGAGTTTCTACATTTCAGGGGGCTTGAGTGCTGCTTTTCAACACTAAAAAAATTCATATAGCATATTCCAATTAATTAGGACACAAGGCTTGGTTTGAAAATTTCATCAGATATAGAAAATCATACCAAAAAATATGGATAGATTAAAAAAAATGGCCCAAGGACACTGCCACGAACCCCCAATGAAGCCCTATTTTCCTATGGACTGAGGTGGTACACTCCAATTCCTGGTTCCGCTCCTGGAGACTCTTATAATATCCCTAATACAAACATTATGCACTCATCTTATGTTCTCATGATGAGAAAAAAAAAATCAAGAGACTAAGGGGTAGAAGTTGAAGAAATCAGAAAGATGAGGAATTATAAATTATATTAGACAAGAAAATTAATCCAGGAGATTAAGCACAAGGGGTCAAAGTAGACACATAGGAAATTGAAATAGCCACCACTTGGGGGCACTACTGTAATATATATATATATATATATGGCCATTGAAATTTTGATGTCTTAGACTAAGAACATGCAATTGGGTTCTAAAATAATCATAGTGGAACTTTTGGAATTTAATGATAAGAAATTGAGAGAGGATCGAGCGTGCTCCTAAGAACTGGGCTGGGCACCAAGTGATGCTTAGCTGTCTAATTGTACATGTAACATGATGTGTTGAGATTATATCACATGTGGATCAATCTCATTAATTTAAGGATTGTGATTTGGGTCAATACAAATGACTTTTTAAGAGTTTTGGTTCTTTTATATTTTGTTAATTTATATATATAACATTGACCTTCGAGGTTGTGTATAAGCCATAATCATAGGAGGGTCGGTGATACTGTTGGGATTCTGTTGTTGCTTCACATTGATTTCGAGGTACACTCTTTGAACCTTGAAGCTTTGGTCTCTGCTTCCTCATTTTATTATTTTATACCCACTCATTTTCTTATTACTATATACAAATTCTGGCGGCATTGGGGTTCTAAATTGCAGTTTTAGAACATGCCGACAATGGTTTAGATTACGGGACTTGTAAGGCTGGTCTTTAGTACCTCGTAACTGGCCTTGTATGTATATGAATATTTATCTCTATGTATATATACTAAGTTGAATTATACATACTATGGGTTCAATTCAATTGTTTTTCATAGTTAGCGAGTGAAACATGGTCCGTGAATTCAGGGCTTGTTTGGTTTTATAAAAGGTTGTAGTGTTACCAGCAGTTGGAAGTGAGAGAGGGTGGGTTTGATGTGGAACTTTTGTATTGAAACTACAAGTACAAGATATGCTGAGCATTCATGAGGGAGAAGAGGTCTTCTTTGATACCACAGATCACTTGTCATTTGAAGAGTCTGTCGATCCAAAAGAGGATTTTTTGGGTAATGTAGGGTATGAGGTTTGGATGAATGAGCCAAGTAGTGTTAAGGAACGGCGTGAGAGGTTTTTGAATGGAATGGGTTTTGTTGAGTTCACCCATTTAGATGACTTTGATAAGGAATCAGAAATGATGATAGTGGAAAGGATTGTAGGATGCACAGGAATTGTCTCTAACTCTTGTAATTCATCTACTGATAGTGCAGAGGAAGATTTGGTCTTTAATGTAAGGGAATTAAATAACGAATCCAACTGTATGGTTGATGACTTCGACCACGAACACTTCGAGAAACCAAATGAAGCTCTCAAGGGGGCCAGGAAATCTCATAGTCGTGTTGAAGAATGTAAGAGTCTTGATACGCATAAGAAGAAAGTGCAGAGTTGGTGGAAACGCCTCATCAAAAGGAAGAAGAAAAATCAATGTAGGGATGTATCAGACGTATTGAAATCATTTGCTGAAACACCCAAGGTGAATAGAATGAAGGTGAGGCAGAACAAGAAGCAGTGTGTGGAGTTCACTGGAGTTTACCTTGGACAAGAAATTCAAGCTCACAAAGGCTTTGCTCGGACAATGAAATTTAGTCCTGATGGTCAATATCTGGCTAGTGGTGGTGAAGATGGGGTTGTTCGGATCTGGCGTGTTACTTTGGTAGATTCCTCTTGCAAGGGTTTTTTTCCGGAAGGAAAAAATTTGGGTATCCAAGAGAACAAAGGAAAGTTCAGTGCTCGAAGGAAAAAGTCTAGTCATGCATCGGTTGTCATTCCTGATAAGGCTTTTCAAATTGAAGAGTTCCCAATTCATGAGTTTCGTGGCCATACCAGTGATGTCTTGGACTTGGCTTGGTCCAAATCTAATGTGAGTCATTGTAGGATATCCTTTTTATTATTTTATTTTTTTTCATTTGCAGATTGTATTTTCTTTTAAGGGTGCTAATTGTAATTGTTGATTGTAGAGTCTTCTTTCATCATCCGAGGATAAAACGGTTCGTTTATGGCAAGTGGGTTGTGATGAATGTCTTGGTGTTTTTGATCACCAAAACTATGGTAAGTGTTAGAACTTATACTTTTTGGTCTTGCTTATTATAGTTGGAAACTAACTTGTATAGTATCCTGGAATCTATTCTATTACATGATGAGTGTTTATAATGTTGATTTATTATCCTTTTATTGTATCAGTTACATGCATTCAGTTCAATCCTGCTGATGAAAATTACTTCATCAGTGGCTCCATTGACGGAAAAGTTCGAATTTGGGGAGTTTCCGACAGGCGAGTTGTTGATTGGGCTGATGTACAAGATATAGTGACTGCTGTATGTTACCAGCCAATTGGGAATGTAAGATTTATTTTATGATCTCACCATGAAATTATTTTTCCACTCTTATTAACATTATTGTCCTTGGAAATTTCTTAAAAATTAAATGAGCAAAAACTTGGTGGAAGTTATCTCGGTCAGATATCTGTCTGTATATATATTGCTGATTTCTGTGTATCCTTTTTTGGAAGCAGGGGTTTATAGTTGGTTCCATGACAGGCAACTGCCGCTTCTACGAAGCATCAGGTATATACCTTCCCAATATTGTGTAAATACATACTCATTTTTGGTTCATGTATTTGCAGTATGTATTTTTTCATTTAGTTGTGGGGACTGAGCCTTTTTTTCTGTGTGTTTTTTGTAGGTAGCAATCTCCAGTTAACTGCACAAATACATATCAATGGTAGAAAGAAATCGTCTAGCAACAAAATTACAGGCATTCAGGTTTTCATTTTTCCAAGTCGTTCTTCTGTTAAGTCGATGCTCACTTCTATCTTGGGCATTTATTGATATGTTGTGTGATCCAATTCCTTTTAGTTTTCACCAGAAGTCTCCCAAAGAGTTATGATAACTTCAGAATACTCCAACCTTCGCATACTTGATGGGATCAATGTGGTACATAAATACAAAGGTACTTAAAATGGTTATAATTGTTTCGTTTTTGAATTATTCTTAGCGGGGGATTGTTGTTACAACCCAATTTTCTACCTTACTTCATGCACTTTCTACATTTTGGTACAACTAAATTGCTCTTAGTAAAAGCAATATATTTTTCTGAGGTTATGTCTGGAACTTAGACTGATTTTACCCCATAAACACGATGCAACATCGACTTTTTAGAGGTTTAAGAAGTCAACCTTGCATTTTTTTTGGCTCATGGGGTGAAGCCATAGTGGGTAGGGATGGCAACGGGACGGGTTTGGTACGGAGTAGCCTATTCCCAACTCCTACTCCTATTAAAAAGTTGTTTACCAAACCCGCCCCAACCCTATTAGTAGCGGAGTCGGATTTGGTCGGTTTTTTATCGGGGCAGTGACAGGTTTACCATCGGGGTTGATCGGTTTTTACAAGCTGTACCTCCTGGGTGGACCTTGTAGTAATTTATCCATGGATTAAATGTTTTTCCTCCAAAAAATTACAGTCATAAACTTCCCACAGAATTACAGCTTTAGTAGTTCCTTCCTGAAATCACCCGCTGGAAAGCGTGTTATTGTGCTAGATTACTAGAACAGTGGTCATAGTAATCAGTTGTTTTTATGATGCTGCAGTTTTTAAGTTCCAGGAAATCCCATTCTCCGAATACACTTTGTTGTCTACTTTTGACAAGTTATCATGTAATAGAAACTGATATAAACAGTTTCCTATTCGAATTAGATATCATGTTACAACAACTCTAGTAAATCCTGATTATCATAGATGTTGATATTCTGGGACTTCATAACTAGGCCCTTTGAGATAACTGGTGGCCCCCTTTTCAACACCTTTTTGTTGTCCATAGACTCCTTGTTCATCCGAAAACAGGGGAATATAAAGATCTATATTGTTTATGTCTATAATTATGAGTTGTTGCTAGACTTTCTTAATCAAGGTGGATATAGGCATCCTTTTCTCACGGTCCAGAGTCGATAAATTACAATTGATTGCTGTATCAAATTCATCTTATGCGCGCGCTCGCGCGCACACACACACAGAGATATACATACATTTAGATTTAATAAGACCAATGCTTGTATCTAGGGATAGAGAGGGAAAAAGGTGGATGAATAATAGATAATACATATATGTAGTTTCATGTGCAAAATTACTGGAAACTCACCAAGTATGAAAAGGTGTACCTGTACTTAATTTACTAATGTAGCACCACACCTATACATTGTATTTGAACTACTATTACCAAGTTTTACCCTTCATGCATGGACTTGTCATTATTTATTATGCAATCTATACTTTATCATTTATCATTTTAATAACATAGGCAATCTACACATGCAATGAATACATATCTCCGTATCCATAGAGTGAAATTGCTATGTTGTTGCCTTCCTCAACACAAGACTCGATTGTTTATTGCAGGTCTTCCAAAGTCAGGAAGTCAAATGTCGGCCTCGTTTACTTCAACTGGTAGGCATATAATATCAGTTGGGGAGGATTCGCGTATATACGTATGGAACTATAATGACCCGTGTATCGAATCATCTAAGCATACAAGATCTGTACATTCTTGCGAGCATTTCTTTTATGAAGGCGTCTCAGTTGCAATTCCATGGTTAGGCATTGGAACTGAACAAAAGGGTTTAGATTATGACTATGACAAGTGTTGTTCTTTACGAACACAGGAACACCATAGAGATTCTGAACGTTTCTCCTTGGCTAATTGGTTCTCACTGGAGGGCTCGTTCAGAGCCTCTGCCACATGGCCAGAGGAAAAACTTCCCTGTGTGGACGTGCCCATTGCAGATAATGATCATCGTCAACATCACAATGGCAGCCATGATTGCTCGGTTCTTTCGGCAACGTGGGGTCTTGTTATTGTGACCGCGGGTCGTGATGGAATGATCAGGACATTCCACAATTATGGATTGCCCATCAGGATTTAAGGCTCATTAGGGGGCCCCAATGCAGCTTTCTACCTTGGGAACGCAGAATCTGAATATCTCCCAACGGTCCAAAAGCTGTCGCTGCCCTTTCCCAAATGGACCCTTAGCAATTAACATATACCAATTCAGAGTGATGAAAAAAATTTTAAAAATAAAGTTAGAGAATTAGTAGTGGAAATGGTTACTTTGAAGCTGTATCAAGTTATAGTGGTGTACATACTATGCAGTTATGATTTTTGTATCTTTCTTTTGTGACCATATAGCAGCAGAAGATCATGTACTTTGGCCATCAGTTTTGTTTGTTCTCTCTTTTTTTTTTTCCATGTAAATGTAGCTTAAATTTGGTAGCATGTCATGCTAATTTTATTCAGTATTTTCTTTTAGTTTGACTCTTAAATTTATTCCACATGATAGAATAAAAATACATAAGCTCATTGAAGAAATTACGTTTCTTTTTTTCTCTTTTATGGGATAGCCTGTTACTTTGAGAGATTAAGGGGTGCTTTGGTTCAACAAATTGCCTAATTTTATGAACTATTTTATTTAGGGTAACTTTATATATAGTCCTAATATATGCATCTAACTATAAATATGACCTTTTTTAAAACGAATCTAGAAATTAGACCATTGCCTAATTTGAGGACTAAAATACCCCCATATCATTTTTATATAAATGTGTATATATATAACTATATATGGTAACTGATTTATCATCATTTACTCCACAATCCATACATGTACATATATAAACTTATTTATACTAGCATGTATCCCACGCAATGCGCGAGCACAATGTTTTTCTAAAAAGATGTGGATCATTAAGATCTGAGAGATGAATTTTCGTACAATCCAATCATGGATAATCTACAATTAATTGGAATATTTTCTATAAATTGTAAAACTAAAACATCAATGTACTATAATTCCCAAACATGCATGCACTTTCCATTCCCTCTGATTGCAGCTCAATTCCCTGATGTAGCTAAACAAACCCAAGGTCACATCATATGTCTCCGCAATTCCATTTTTCAATGTAGTACCGTACATAGATGAAAGTAAATTCAGTCTTTTAGTGGCAAGAAAATAATCATCAAACAAAGACAACCATTTGTGTACATATATCCAATTTATATATATATCTCCAAACTAAGCTGCCATCAAAAATATTAAAAATCACAAAATTGGTGATGTCAAAAACGAAACTACAAGAGGGACCGAGACATAAGGAGCCAAAACATTTGCCTTTTCCCATGCACGGTTCTAGACAATGATATAATATTATCAATTTCTTTACTGCCACTAAAATAAACATGCGAGGCTAATGTTGAACTTCAATATGCAAATGGAATAAGAAGTTTACTTAGGTAAGAGGAAATACGGTAGTTCGATATCTACAATTACGATCTTTTCCCACATAACATTGTTTAACCGATAAACAAAGAATCAGAATTTTTGTAAATGAATAATATTTTGATGTCCAGGTAGAAGATAAAAGCAATTTAAATCTTCTCCACTTCTTGTTATCAATGGTAGATGAACATGCATATTCCATATGCTTGCGGGGTTCTTTATGAGCTATAATTTTTTATTTTTTATTTTTTGGTTTTTTATCTTTAGGAAGAAGTGAATTGCACCCTATCTGTACTTTTAATTTTTGCATTTAATATAACTAAAAAACCAGAGCATGAACTTCCGATTTATAATTGATAAAATATGATAAGTACTACATTTAAAGCTGACTCGTTTGCTTTTGCGGAAAATTATTACCAATCAGCTCGTTAAAGAATAAAGAAATTGAACAAAGCACACAAAAGTTTGCGATTGAAGACACTTGAAAATAGTTGTGCTTCACTTATTTATTTTTATTTTGGAAAAATCCACAAGAGAAAATCTCTTTAGTGCTCATACCAAAATAAAAATATTATGGAAGAGTAGTGCTATGTTTCCCAAATTTGAATCCCAAATATGGTTTCGAAATGCTTTCCCAATTACCACATACAGTGACGTTCTACACCGATGTCATAGAATGCATGTGGTGCAAATATTAAGCCATTGGGGAAAAAATTTGGACTTCAAATTTGGGAAGCATAGCGTTATTCGTTATGTATAGAAGTCAAAGATTCATTCTACTGATCAATTATAAACATGATAGTTAACTAATAACTTAATAAGTTAGGAAGAGACCTAATTATTCTAAGGTATCACAATCCAATTGCCAATTAAGTACACGCAAATAGGAACTTAAAAGCTTGAAAGAAGCGTTCAAAACTTCAAAATAATTTGTACAATGCAATGAGTCATTGCAGATCAACTCATAAGAATGGGTTTTTTGTTATCTAAGTAGAACAAACCCATCAAACAGACCCCTAGGTGAATACCTTCACAGCTACTGGTAATGATTCATTAAATAAATACAAATGGTGACTCACGTCGTGAATCAAATAGCTACTGTTGTATTTAGCATTTGACAATTTTGTAGGATTTAGGTACTGCAGTAAGAGTTCCAATGCTCCACTCTAGGATTGCACCGGTGTTGATTCAAATTCTTAATCAAGAGGACCAAAAATAAAGATTAATATTATATCTTCAACTTCAGATAAAATGCAATAACATACAAAATAGACTTTCCCAAACTGGTCCTAATTTAATTTCGTATACAAAATTCGTCGTAATTTCAAATAACCTATGAAAAGGTGCAAGAAAACCCTAGGAACTTAAAGATTAAAAGCAACAAATATCAATTACCTGATCAGATCTCGGGATTAGATGAAATCAGATCAAAATTTCAGCGACTTAGAATTGCAAATAACCAAAGCAACCTTCGACGCAAAGAGAGAGACGAAATAGTTACACGTTGTTATTCAAAAAAAAAGAAAATTTCTTTCGATCGTTAAATTGAACGCTCCTGTGTAAAACATCATACTACAAAAGGGAAAACCAGTGATAAAACGAATCTATTAGCGAGAGTGACGCAATAACAGAGAGAGAGAGAGAGAGAGAGAGAGAGAGAGAGAGAGAACTTACAACATTCAGAAGAACCAGGCTCTTGTCCTTCGCTTTTAGTTATAGAGCTAGCATGATACATTGTACTTTTAATAAATAAAAAATAGTGCTAATTAGGGGTGGGCAAACAGTTCGGTTAACCGAACAAATCGAATCAACCGAACCGAATTTTCAATTTCAGTTCGGTTATTTTAGTTAAAAATTTCAGTTCGGTTAAAAATCGAACCGAATTAAAAATTTCAGTTCAGTTATCAGTTGCCTATAGGCAAAACCGAACCGAACCGAAAACCAAAATTTTATTTTTCATTTTCATTTTCTATATTATTATTATACTTATACATAACTATAGATAATAAAATATAAGTATTTTTACAATTAAAAACAAAGAAAAGTATGCGTTCTTTGTAATATGAAAGAAAAAGGAAAAAAAACATAAAAAAAAAGTTGTGAAAAATGAAAAAAAAATTTAAAATAAAAAATGGGTTTTTTACATTTCGGTTAACCGAATAACCAAACCGAACCGAATTTGTAATTCAGTTAACCGAACCGAACTAACCAAATTAAATTTCAGTCAGTTAACAGTTGACAATCTTCCAAACCGAACCGAACCCAAACCGAACCGAATAGTGCCAAACCGAACCGAACCGACCGAATGCCCACCCCTAGTGCTAATGAATATTATTATCATTATAAGTTCAATTAAAAATACACACTTGTAATTATTTTTGTAAAATATTTCGCATAATTTATACAAAATTTTACCCAAAATCGATCCGTTTATACAAATTAATAGTGTTTTTCTTCAAATTGTGAGTACTTCGTTTCATGAAAACTTAGAAATTACCATATAGGTTTAAAAAAGAAATTTGTAAGCTTATACAAACTATGGAAGAAGTAATACAAATTCACGTGATGGGTCGAAAAAAAAATAAAAATAAAATAAAAAAGAAAGAACAGCCTTTCAAAATGATCATAATAAAATATTTAATTGAATTGAATACAGTACACGATTTAAATATAGGAAGAGTCCTCATATACCAATTAAATTGTAGTATGTGCCCATTAACACCCACTGCTATATATGTGTAAAAAAAATCCGGTCCGATGGGTGGCCAGAAGCCCAGCTCGAAAAATGGGCCTTAAGTCTGGTCCAAGCCCGAGGTTGGGCTAGCCTGGCCTTACCATCCTGGGTAGGGCCTGTGCCTATCTTTTGAAGCCCAAGCCCGGCTCGAGGCCCATATAAAAGCCCGATTAGAAGCTTCCCAGTAATAAAAATATTAATCGTTTTCAAGTATTAAAACATAAAATTTGCAAGTTGCTTTATTGAAAGTTATTTCCAACCTATAAAAAAAAATGGTTACCTATATAGTAGTGTATTTATACCATTTTAGGATAAATTTAAAGCGATCATTAGGCTCTACCTTGGGGCATATGACCGAACCTGGATTGTGAACTCTTAAGTTCGACCCGAGCACAATTCGGCCCTTAAAGAGACATGAGACCGTGGGCAAAAGCCCAAATCCACCCAAGCCCGATCAATGTCGGGCCAGGCCGGGCCCGACGGGTCATTTTGATATCCCTACTACTATAGTAGTCCATTGGTGTGGAGAGAATGATTAAGGATTGATAAAATGGTTAAAGAGTTAACATAAATGAGTTGTGACACGTGTCACTCTTAGATTACTTTTGTCCTACACTCTCAGCTTTTATATATAGTAGTGGAAGGCCAAAAGAAGAAACTCTAATATCTGGCAAGGGATCCTTAGCTCCTCAAATCTCTTAAAAAAAGGAATCAAATGGATTGTGGGGGATGGTTGTAGGATTAATTTATGGACAGATTGGTGGTGTGGTGAATCTGCCCTGTCCCAAAGGCATCCTAACACCACCTTCCCCAACCTTAAAGTTAAAGATATAATTTCTGGGCATGGTTGCTGGCAGCTGGATGATATCCAACAATGGATAACAAATGTGGATCAGAAAGACATTCTCTGTACTCCTCTCCCTAAGTTTAATACCATGGCAGACTTTCCCTCGTGGTCTCTTACGAGCAATGGGAGATTCAACTCCGCTAGTGCTTATGCCATCACCAGTGGTAACTTATATCAGCCCTGCAATAACATCTGGAAAGATCTGTGGAAATGGAAAATTCCTAATAAATTGAAGTTTTTCTTTTGGAAGTGTATTTTGGATAGACTTCCTTCTAAAAACCTTCTCTATGTTAGAAACATTTCTGCGGATTCTATATGTCCTAAGTGTTCCTTTTGGAAAGAGGATACTTCCCATATCCTGAGGGAATGCCCCACAGCTCGTAATCTTTGGAAGCTGTTACTTCCTAAAGCTATGGATATGCAGAATCTTTCTATGAACATTACCCACTGGCTTCATGAGAGAATGAGAGATGATATTATAAATGAGCATTTTAATCTCCCTAATGATATCATTTTTATTGCAGGATGCTGGCACTTGTGGAAAGAAAGAAACAATTTGGTGTTCAATAATAAATCTACCCAGGATAGGCAAATTGCAAAAATGACCAAGGACTTAGGAATTGATATCCTTAAAGCCTTCAAAAGAGAGACTAGTTTGAGAAACACTAGAAATGAAAATCTTATACGTTGGTTTCCACCTATTGCAGGCACCCTCAAGCTCAATACGGATGGGAGCTGCCGAGGAAACCCAGGACAAGGAGGAGTTGGAGGCCTCATCAGAGATGATCAAGGTCGTTGGAAAAAAGGATACTATGGACACCTTGACACTTGCACCAGCCTCTCTGCCGAGCTCGAGAGCATCAGAGTAGGCCTGAATCTTGCTTACCGTGAAGGAATGGAGAACATCCTTGTAGAGACTGACTCGTTAGTGGCTTGTCTGCTCATCCAGAAAAGTGAGGAAAATCACCCTCTCAGGACTATTATTGAAGACTGTAGGACTTTACTTTTTCTTTGTAAGGGTAATGTTACCCATATTCTAAGAGAAGGCAATATGTGTGCGGACCTTCTTGCTAATTTTGGGACGGATCACCTGGATCCCCTTGTTGTGTTAGATACTCCTATTAGGGATCTTTGTATGCCCCTTTTGGCGGACTCTTGTGGTACTAGTTTCCCTCGTGGGAACTAGTTCTGCTCTTTTTGTTTCCCTATAACCAAAAAAAAAAAAAAAAAAAAAAAAAAGATAGATAGATAGATAGATAATAGATAGATAGATATAGATATAGATTTGATAAATTAGTTACCATATATAGTTAAAAACTGATAAAATATCTCCATATAAAGTCCACCAATACAAAAAAACTTCTCACAAACTCTTGATAATTTCGCACTACCTATTTAGAACTTCATACTTAAAAACTGAAAAAAAAAAAAAAAAAAAAAAAAAATTAAATTAAATAAATAAATAAATAAATTTAATAATAAATAAATAAAATAAAATAAAATAAAGGAAAGGAAAAATAAATAAATAAATTATCAATGAGATTGTACTAAAAATAGTGAGAATTTCATATTTTAATGTGTATAACAATGAAAATTTTCTCACTTATACTAGAGGGTAGAATAACCCACTTTTTAAAACAAAAATAAGCATACACATAGAGAGGATTTAATGAGAAATTTATCAACAATTAACAATTTTCGAGAAGAATTAAAAAAAAAAAAAAGGGAAAATTAGATGTAAATCCCTTGTTAGGGAATTCTAGTCGTTAAAGGACAACTAAATATTTACAATTTTATTTAGGTCCTTCATTAGGGTAATTTTGTTTACTATGGTTCATTAGTTGTATATTATTGATACATTATGACCATTATACCCATGTTCAAAGTGGTCAAATTTAACCTAGTTTTAAAAAGTGTAGAAATTTCACCAAATTTTGAAATATTCATCAGTAAATGATTTTTTTTGTTTATGACGATTGTACCCATGTTCAAAGTGGTGAAATTTAACCATGTTTTTAAGAGGGGTAATGCTATGTGCACATAATGTGTGCTCATAAAGATCTGGGTCATTCATTTTGATAGGGTCCATCTCTGCACACATGGGATCCACCAAAATGAATGGCCTAGATCTTTATGTGCACATTGTATGTGCACGAATCATTACTCTTTTAAGAGTGGTGAAATTTTACCAAGTTTTGAAATTTTTTTCAATAATGATTTTTTTGCTTAAGACAATTAAACCCTTGTTTAGAGTAGCGAAATTTCACCATGTTTTGAATAGTGGTGAAATTTCACCAAGTTTTGAATTTTTTATCAGTAATGATTTTTTTTTTCGTTTATGACGATTATACCCCTGTTCAAAGTAGTGAAATTTCATCACGTTTTGGAGAGTGGTGAAATCTTTAAGTTAGGGGGGCAGGAGGGAATAATGAACTAAACTAGAATGTAGTTACACCACGTTTTCCTCTTTGTGTAATTCACTACATTCTAGTTTAGTTCATCACGCTTTCCTATATAGTTACACCAAATCTTTCTCAAATTACTATATCACACGTGCACGGTCAAATAGGACCACTTTTCTTCCTATAAAAAAATTATGCATACACTCACACATACAAGTCAGAACTACGTTTGGCCTGATTTCCGTCTTGGGATATGTAAGCAACTCTCGAAGAGTGCGGCCATACTCATCACCATTTTCTATTCTATTCACTTTCTAAATAAATAAAAAAAGAAAATTGCTTTCTTTTCAAAAGAAATGCCCCATTTTAATAAAAATCACTAAAATTGACAACCGTGTTGGCACGGATGTTCGAGGGTGCCTAATACTTTTTCTCGACATAATCGAGTCCCCGAACCCATCTCAAAGATCTCTGATTTTCGCATGACTATTAAGAGTCATACTTTTAAAGGTTCCACTTTTCCCAAAAACTTTTTTTTAAAGTCAAAGATGGATTACTTTAATTGTCTTTATAAAGGTCCTAACACACCAAATATTAGGTGGCGACTCTGAACTTTTTCAACGGGTCCTACCATACTCTTTTCACCATTTCCAATAAAAATCAAGTCGCAATTCACCCACTCTAAAGAAGCCAGGCCCACACCGACTGCCTGTCGCTCCGAAAAACGCGGGTGCGACAATTATTGTTGTTAACGATTAAAGGGAAGATGTTGGGTCGAACTACAAGAGTAATGAAGTATAATGCACGAATAATATACTTAAATGAATAAGTGTTATCAGTCATGTAAAACATAGTTGTGTTGTATAGTTGGGTTAGATAACCTCGTTGGTTGTTCCACCTGTAGTCGTATTTGATCGTATGACCTAAACAGTCTTATTGTCAATTGTGTTATGTGAAATTGGAAGATTAGTTCGTGTTGTGGTCTGTGTGTCATTGAGTTAGGGTCGAATTGAGCTATGACGATTGAGTTATGGCCGAATTGAGTTAGAACGATTGAGTTAGGGTAAACTTCACTCCCGCATTCTCTTTCTTTACCTCAACAAATGAGAGAGAGGGGCCCTCCAGCGTGGATTTTCAAGATAGGGAATGAACCAATCAGCAAGCTGAGTTTCTCCACGTATCACTAAGAAAAATCAGTCATTCTCTCTCTTCAAAAAAAAAAAAAAACAAAAAAAGAGGAGAGCGAGAGAGTGTGTGCTTTTGCGGATAGAAAGAAGTGGAGTGGAGAAGACTTGCTCAGAAAAAGCAGCGGCGATAGGACTTTGTTTGGACGCCCCCCATTAATCCCACAACATGGCAACTGCTTACGCGGCGGCGGTGTTGATGCCTCGTCGTCTTCCTGTCGCCACCAGAACCACACGCGTCACCGCCCTGCCTTACCTTCCACCGCCCTTCTCCATTCCCGCATTTTGCGCTACCGTGAAACTGTCGTCAGGTATAATAGCTCTATTTCGTCTCTCTCTCTCTCTCTCTCTCTCTATCTGGAGCATTTTATCGAGCATGTAGCTGAAGCTGCTGATTTGCTGAAGCTTTTCTTGAATTAGATTCAAAATACACTTCTTTGACTTGGGTTACTTACTAATTTGAACGGCAGTCCTGGAATTCGTACATATCAATGCATATATTTACACACACATGTATGTGTGTGTGTGTGTGTATATAAGTAAGTATATTAACTGAGACTGAATTCATCACTTGTCAAAGAATGAACCTATGATTCCCAAATTTTTGAATCCCAAATTTAGCTCCCACTTGTACCACCTGTAGTGGTCTTGTGGTACAACTCACTAAGCATTTGGGATTCAAGTTTGGGAAGCACAGCATTACTCCTTGTAAAATTGTAGTTATAGAATGGCCATGGTTGACTTAGTCTAGTGGTCACTGTTGAGGCAATGAAGTAGTTTCGTTCTACTAAATGACAAATTAAGATCAATGATTTAAAACCAAAATTGAAAATAAAAACAGCTGATTGAAAGTTGAAACCATACTGCAATATGCTCGATTGTCGAAGCAGTTGCATATTGTATTAAGATTGATTTTGTTAGTAAAAGACTTCATTAAAGATCTTTAGTAACATTTCGTAATGTTCTGCATTGTGATTGGTTCAACTGTGAAGATAACATTGCACCCGGGGACCAATCACGTGATTGGTTCAAATGTGAAGATAACATTGCACACGGGGACCAATCATGTCTCATAATAGTACGGAACGTTTGGATGTTCCTACAGAACATTATTGAAGTAGTGTCCAATGTAATGGCCTTTTAGCTTGCTGGCAGTTGAGGGTAGCACATTGATGTTATTCATGTCTTCATCCTTATCATTGTAGTTTTCCTTATCCTTCCTTTTGATGTTATTTGTTCGAAATGAGATTACATTGATGTTATTCATGTCTTCATCCTTATCATTGTAGTTTTCCTTATCCTTCCTTTTGATGTTATTTCTTCGAAATGAGATTATAACCTCGTATATAACCTAACAATGTTGATCGTGTGCTGTGGCGGGGCTACAGCTTAAGGAGTGGGTTCAACTGAACCCCCTCAGATTTTAGGGGAAAATAAAATAGTTTACATGTAGGGTTCTATGCATTGACACTTGTTTTCCTATAATGATCACACTGAAATAAAAGCCAAACAAAGAGAAATTTGTCATTTTTTGCCATTTGACTTGGTTAAAAGTTAAAAGTGAGCCCATTCTCCACAAAAATATCTTTTGTTAGGAAACTAAGGATGTGTTTGATAACTCAATTAAATGCTAAAACTGAAAAGTTTTAGCACTTATTTTTTATAAATTTTTTTTTTCTGTGCGTTTGATAATGTATCACTTTACTAAAAAGAAGCTATAAACCTACTGAAAACTTTATGTAAAAAAATTATACTAAAAAAATCACTGAATGCTGTCAATTTCAATACCTGAAACATTGTTTTTAGTACTACTATTTCACTAGCTTAAAGTTTTCAACACTAAAAATTCAGTATTTAATTTTCAATACCTAATTTTCAGTTTTATCAAAGGAGACCTAAGTTATTGATTGATATCACTGAAATTAATTCCTGTTCGCCACTGATTGTGTGAGACCGAGCTTGTGGTGTGAGTGGTGGTTTCATACAAGATGCAAAGTAGGTGGTGCATCTAGAAAGTAGCCTTGTTGATGATGTCAAACTTGAGATTTATGCAACTCTTTGTAGGAAGGATGAAAAAAAAAAGAAAGGAAGGAGAGATGAAAGAGGTATCACAGGAAAAGTATGAGAGTTGTCTCTCCTTTTGTATGGTTAAATAAGAAGGAAATAGGGAAGGAACGAAGATGGGTTAGGATTTGATAGCCTTTTATTAGTAGACACAAAATAATTAGGTGGAAGGAGTTAATTTGAAATTCATTCAACATAGGATTCTGGTTGCACGAGAATGTAGTTGGATTGCCTCATGTCTCTGCAATATCCTCTTCCTCAATTCTCCCAATTTTGACTTCAGTAGCCAATGCTTCCACATAAATACAACCCCAACTCTCCTCGTCTAAATCCAAACTCAATGTTTGTTGTTTGGGAAGAAAGAAACAAAGTATGAATCAAATTGCTTTGGGGAGGGGGGGTGGAATTCAGCACCAAAAACCACGTGCTTGGTTCGTTTTATTCAGTTTAGCAAAAAAGTTTGTTTGTTCACTTGGGAGCTTGAACATGGTTTTCATAACCCATCCCACTTTTTCTTTTTCGTTTTTTGAAAAAAGGGTCCTAAGAGTTCCAGTTTTGTACTTATGTTGTTTCTTCTCTTTTTAAAACAGAATCCAAGAGGTTTTCTGGGCTCCAGATCAAAGCCTCTTCATCAGAAGAAACATCTGTTGATACGAGTGAGCTATTCAACGATCTAAAGGAAAAGGTAAGAATTGAACTGACCATTGTGCCGAAAAGAGAGTTTCTTTGTGAACTATTTTCCACCATTTTTTTCGGGTGCTAATGCTATGTTTGTATGAAGGAATTATGGAAGGAAGGAACGGGGGAAAGGGAAGAGGAGAAAATCCCTTGTTTGGTAGAGTAGAAGAGGGAAAGGAAGGGAAGGAGGGATGGAAGAGGCATATCCCTCAGGGCCCTCCATTTGTCATCCGTTCGAAAGTGGACGGATTAGGTGAGAAAGTGGACGGATTAGGTGAGAGAAGAAGCTTCACTACTTTTCCACTTTTTGTCCATTAAAACAGTCTTCTTTTGTAATGGATTATATTCCATAGTTTCCTTCATCCCCTCTTTCATATTTAACCTAAAAAAAAAGGAAGGAAGACACTCTTTCCTTTCTCTAGGGATACCTCTTACATCCTTCCTCCCATGGTTCTCGGTCGCGGTATCGGCGACCGGTGTGACGACGCGGGCGTTGTGTCACGGCCTAGTATCGGGCGATACACAACGATACGCTAGATTTAAGGCTCAAAAAAATATGAAAAAATAACAAAAAATTCTAAAATCATCAGAATAGCAAAATTGGCCTCATAGATTATCACAATACACAATGTACCAAGTATATAATCACAAATTATTCAATTGACACGCTCTCGATCTAGTGTTTGATAGCTTTACACACATAACTAGATAAAAGTTGTTCAATAGTACTAAATAATACACACATTACAATAACAAGATAATAAAAATACAACTTTGTAACATACAATAAAAAAATCAGTGCCACATGGAGTGTCGTGGGGGCTCGAAATCACCATCATTATTCCCTTGATTGTTGAAGGCATTATATGGATATGGAAACTGAAGGCCTCCAAATATCAACAATTTTTTATACACTTACACACTTTGACCAAATATAAACATTTTTTTATAAATAAAAACAAAAATTAATACACAGTACAACTATATGAACATTTTTTATAAATAAATAAAATTAATACACATACACATTTTGACCAAATATAAACATTTTTTTATAAATGAAAACAAAAATTAATACACAATACAACTACATGTACAATTTTTTTAAATAAAATAAACTTAATGCACTTACACATTTTGACCAAATATAAACATTTTTTTTTATAAATAAAAGCAAAAATTAATACACAATACAACTAAATGAACATTTTTTTAAAATAAAATAAAATTAATACACTTACACATTTTGACCAAATATAAACATTTTTTTATAAATAAAAACAAAAATTAATACACAATGCAACTACATGATCGTTTTTTTTTAATAAAATTAATACACATACATATACATATACACATACAAGTATACAACTAAATAAACACACATACACATGTACATATAACTGAATAAACACACACACATAGGGAATAAAATCCCAATCCCCCAAATTAACCCACCATTGCGTGGAGTACTTAACCCAGAATTCAAAAAGAAAAAAAAAATTCGAAGTTACCTTCGAGACGCAGAGAAGTCGGCGACGAGAAAGAGAGAGAGAGAGAGAGATGAGAGCTTGCGATTGCCGATGGTCTTCCACAGATAGAGAGACAGCTCGACTTCTAGAGATCAATCGACTACCAAAGAGAAGGACAGAGAGCTCGACTTCGAGGGTGAGAGAGAGAAAAGGCCTTAGATCTGAGTAGGGCTTCAAGTTTGCAAAGATCTGGGATGGTTTGAGTAGATATGTGATTTCAGGTACTTTACACAACTTTTGATTTTATTTTCCTCACTTTTTTCAATATCTCGTCTATGATCTCGGCACATCTGGGCCGATATTTTCTTAACTCGTATGTTTCGGCCGATACCACCGATTTTTAGTACGTTACAAATTTTTTTTTTAACTAAGCTTAACTCGTTCAATATCTCGTATCGGACCCTATCGATACCGAGTTGACCCTATCGATACCGAGTTGACTTGGCCGATATGTCTCGGTATCGGCCGTTACTTCGAACCATACATCCTCCACTCCCTTCCTTCCACTTTTCCATCCTTCCTCCAACCAGAATGTTAACAATTCCAATTTTTCTTGGAGGAAATTGATAATCAAGTTGAAAACATATTTTTTTTCTCTGCTGTTATGATTACTAGTGGGATGCAGTTGAAAACAAGTCAACAGTACTTCTTTATGGAGGTGGGGCATTAGTTGCTGTTTGGCTCTCTTCAATTGTTGTTGGTGCCATCAACTCAGTCCCTTTGGTAGGTGGTTCATTCTTTGTCTTCACTTTTATTTAGTCTATATGTGTTAAAGAAAATTTATTTTCGTTTCAAAAGATGGATTTAAGTGAAATATATGTATTTTTCCTAAACATTTTGAAACCTTTTCTTGTTCTGAACTAATAATACCAGCTTCCGAAGATTTTGGAGTTGGTGGGGCTTGGATATACTGGATGGTTTGTCTACCGGTACCTTCTCTTCAAGGTAAATTATATTTTAAAAGGTGCCTGCTTGCTTTCGTCTGCGAATAGAAATTGTTTTCTTGTTTTAGGGCCTGTTTGGTTGTCTCATGAATTTGAATATATCCATTCACAATTTGTAACGAACTTTTAAATACTAATCATCTCCACTCTATGTAGCACGGACACTTCAATATACGTTATATTAGATATGTTGAGATTGTCTGTCCCACATCGGGGACTTATAACCTAGCTACTCAATATATAAGTTCAAGGTGCTACTCCACCTATTGCCAATTGGTTTTGGGTTGGATGCTCCAATTCAACATGGTATTAGAGCAGGTTATTGTTGGGCCAATTTGTCCACGTCACCCTATCTCAGTAATCCACGTGTTTGGCTCTCAGTCATGCCACACGTGCGGGGGCGTGTTGAGATTGTCTGTCCCACATCGGGGACTTATAACCTAGCTACTCAATATATAAGTTCAAGGGGCTACTCCACCCATTGCCATTTGGTTTTGGGTTGGATGCTCCAATTTAACAAGATATGTAATTGGTTTATTTAAGAATTTAGGAAAGGGAAGTGGATATAAAATGGGGACAAAATAACATATTGTATATTTTATTACTAATAACATTCTTTTATTCGTTATATCATGACGTATCCTCCAGTTTGCGCGTCCTGTGTCTTGTCGTGTCTGTGCCACATAGCCTCCACTCCATTGAGAAAAATAAGAAACTTCGTCACGTTTCTTCAAATTTGTTCATTCTTAGGTTTTTCAGATGAGGTAATTGATCATTTTTGAGGTATCTGGAAATTTTCTTTGGATGTTATCAGTATTTGTAGACAGACAGATAGATTGATAGATATGCATATCTATGTTATTTGGAAATGCATGTCATTGGATTCTAAGTTTCATGTTACTAATAAACGGTAATTCCTTCACAGACAGATAGATTGATAGATATGCATATCTATGTTATTTGGAAATGCATGTCATTGGATTCTAAGTTTTATGTTACTAATAAATGGTAATTCCTTCACAGACAGATAGATTGATAGATATGCATATATATGTTATTTGGAAATGCATGTCATTGGATTCTAAGTTTTATGTTACTAATAAACGGAAATTCCTTCACAGTCGAGTAGAAAAGAACTGGCCACAGACATTGAATCACTGAAGAAGAAGATCGCGGGAACTGAATAATGCTCATGGTTGGGCAACAATTTAATCTTACGTTCATATCCAATCATCAGTTTGAACTTGTTCTGTGAATCTCCTGTATAAGAGGAATGTGTGCTTGTAATGTAGAGAGTAGGTCTTTTATGGTTTCCTGTTCTTGTATTATCCAACTTTGAAATAAGTTTTGGACCATTTTATTCTCATATTGGCTCAAAGAGGCATACAATTGTTTATGTATTGTTGTTGAGAAGCTGTTAGTGGTTTCTGGCTTTGTAAGCCTTGTGTAGTTGTGAAGTACTCTCCTTTTTTTTTTTGGACCCCCTATGAGGTTGGTTGTTTGGGTAATACCAGAATTGGTTCTACTGCTCAGAACAGAACTACTTCTAAATAGTTGAGTAATTGTGTAGTTGCTTTTGGACCCACGAGTCTGTGCCTAACTGCAAAATGCTCAATGAAAAGGTTCTTTATTAAACACACACAATAGTGTTTTGTTTTCATAAAGCAGATAAAAGTTAGTCTAATGTGATCTTATTTTAAATATTGCCAAAAAAAGTTAAGTTCGTTGGCAATCAATTTGTTTTTACACCTTTTTCAAAAATCAGATTTTTTTAAAAGCTAAAAAAAGAGATTAGTTTACGTGCAACAAACTGAATCTTTCTTGAAAAGGCTGAAAAATTCTTTAATTCTCTCCACAATTCTCAAAGACAATTTTCTAAAAAGCTATACAGAAAAAAATTCTTTACTTGTGAACACTATTTAATGAAGTTTGATTACAACACCTTTATTTCATGATGCATTCTTTCCAAATTTGAATTTAAATGTGATTCTCAAATTCTTTAGCATTTGGTATGTGAGAGTACCATTGATTACTCCAACATAGCTTTATTGCGAATGAAGTAGTAGATGTTGGGATTACGCACTTTTCTTCTTGGTGGTTGAGAGATCTATAATCGTATCTAATTCCAATACAAGGGAAACACAGAGGAGAGAGAGAGAGAGGAAATGTGCACATAGGAGAGAGAGAATGGATAGAGCGAGAAATAAGGGTTTCAAAACATGTTCAGATTAATTCTTGAAATTATAATTTACAAATTTATATCTCAAATTTGATCCCAATATATATGTTGACAGCAAATGTCATGAAGAACTAGTATAAGCAAACATAAGTAAGAAAATGCATTAAACAATTAGCAAAACAAACTTCTTAGTCATACTGCAAATCTCCCAAATTCCTGAAAGAGAGCGCTTCAACGTTGTTACTCCAGTACTGTTGGTATTGTTCCCTCTCCCAGAATTAGGTCTCAGTGCTCAAAAAACAAATTTTTTTTTTTTGTCTCACTTTTGTGAGATGAACAACACCAACACTGGAGTAACAGTAATGAAGTGATGCCCGCCCTTTGTAATGCTTCTTTTAGAGGCCTTCACGTCAAATCTGGATGATTCCACTTCACGGTTTCGATTTTTTTTTAAAAAAAAGGGTTAATTACACTTTATCCCCTATAGTTTGACCCTATGACACTTTTATTGTCCTTTGTTGTACACAACAATTTAAGGCAATTTTGTTCTAAAACTATCCATAACTTAAAGGATAGGCAAATATGTCATGTTGTTAACACTTTTTTTTTTAATCATGTGTTGCTAACATAATACATAATTATCCGTTTTTTTTGTGGGGGGGGGGGGGGGGGGGAGCAAAATCTAATTGAAGGAGTGTTAGTGAAAAATTATAATAGTTGAGGGGTTAATTTGTTGAGTTTTATAGTTGAGGGGAGAATTTGAAAAAAGCTCGTAGTAGAGGGGGGGTTTAGCATAATTTACCCTTTTTTTGGCTGGTCAAGGGAGAGAGAGAGAGAGAGAGAGAGGCGTTTTACTGGGGTTTCGTTTAGTATTAAAACCTAACCCTACCCTGAAGATCCATTGCTGCCACCTCGCCATCGCCATCGCCATCGCCGTCGCCTCGTCACCTTGCCGGTAAATCATCTCTTCTGTATTAGAACCTCATTAATTAGATCGACACACTCATACTTTATTTATTTATTTATTATTATTAGTATAATTTTTTTTATCAGCTCCAAACTGAAAAAAAAAAAAAAAAAAAAAAAAAAAAAATTCTTAACATTTCTACGCATTTTCAGATCAAAATGGTTCATTGGTGCTCGCTTTTTGTGTGATTGAGTGAACTATTCTATTCAAAATTTGTGCATTCTTGTTTGTCAAGAACTCAATACTTGGGTTGAGTCACTGTAATTGCAGAGATTTGAGAAATTGGGTCTACTCTACTTTTTCCATTTCTAGGGTTTGTATTTGGACTTATACTTGAAGGAAACTGATAGGTGGTGTGGGGAACAATGATGCGATTAATTGACATTAAGAAATTAAAGCATTTGAGTTCTTCTTTTGAGCCATTTACTCATCAATTTCTTCTTCTTCTTCAACAACAACAACAACAACGCTCTGTGAGTGGAACTGCAAAAGGTAAAGGTAAACTAAAAACTGGGGCGCCATTGAAGCGCTCCAAGGTCACTGTGAAGAAGGGTCAAGGGGTAGCAACTCCTGCTAAAACTGGGGAACACCGAAAATCTGAAGTTGAGCAGATGATTGATGACTGCTTGAATGCTCCAACACCGGTCCGTTACTTGAAGCCTAAAGATATAGAAAGAGAGGCTGAGAGAGAAAAGATGGGTCTCATTAGCAAAGCCCGGAAGACCGAGATAGAAATCTTGAAGAAGAAGAAGTCCGAGAAAGATGGGCCGTCGATAATTGGGACTCCGGGTTTTGATCTGATCACACTGGGTTTGGTTGATGCTGATAAAATTCCCAAATATGAGTTGACGGTTGAAGATGGTAGGAGGCTTGCAAAGGAGTATAGTAGGGTTTTGATGAGAAGGCACCGGGCAAGACAGGCTGCGGAGTCTACGTTCTTGAGAGTGAAGAAAGAGGCAATTGAGGCTCTGCCTGGGCATTTGAAAGCTGCGGCTTTGGTCCCGGATCTGGCTCCATTTCCGGTGAATCGGTTTATGGCGACTTTAACTCCGCCCATTGAAGGGTATATTGACAAGATCAAGGAGGCAGCAAAGAGGAGCGCTGGGAAGGAGAAGCTCAGATGATCATCAGAGGTAAGGTTAAATTTTTTTTTCCTCTCTAAAGTTTACTGCTGAATTCATATGCAAAAGGCTTATTTATTTCTGCAAATAATGGCATGTATTTCTCACATATATCATGGAAATTGTCTTGGGAAAAACTGCTTTTGGTTATTTGAGTTTAACTCGTTGAAGGGGGATATAGAATTGAACTTTACTGATGTAGTAATGACAAATATTGTGGTCACTTATTGGTCATAATTTGGTTATTGAATTGCAAGCTAAGTAGCTTAGATACGTATGTGCTACACAGACACGATAGGACTACACGGAAAATTCTGAAAATTAGTACAAAAGCACAGGAAGCACAGCGAAATGATAGACATTTATTTAAATACATCTATGATCACTTCTTGTGGTAACAGATTCCTGAAGTATACAGAAAACCTAAGATGCCTAATTATATTTTATGTCAAAAGGTTCTAGGTATTTCATAGTTAGGAACCCCTATTTTGATTCATAGCTATTAAGTATTCTCTAATTATAAAAGCTTATTATGCTCCATAGACCGTATTTATTCCTACCTTCAAATACCCTGAGATGGGAAGTCAAGGAATTCTAATTATTATCTTCATCACTAAAAAAGACGAACCACTTTCAACTTCTGCTTTGTTTTTCAAAGTTTCAACAATATTAGACTCAGTTTCAAAGTATGTGTCTGTCATGTGTCTTGTACGTGTCTGAATTAAGGAAGTGATAAAAAAAAAAAAAAAAAAAGGATATGGGTTTCGGTGTGTTTGACACATGTCAAGGAGTGTTTGCCATGTGTCCGTCTAGGAGTGTCCTTGCTTCCTAGATTGCGAGAGTAGTGTACATGGAAGTTCTGTATAAGAAATTGATTGCAGCCATGTTTTTGTGATTCTATCACTATGCCATGAGATAAATGCATTTCTTCTATTGTCGACAAACTTCCAATTTCACAGGACAGATTCGTGCAAGTTGTACATTCTTTCCATTTCAGTCCAAGAATTAACACTCGATGAGTGTCTAAGTTGTTCGCTGTGTATATTATTGTAGCTAAACTAGTTTAGCGAATGATGAAGTTGATCAAAAGATGACCTGAAAATGACTAAATGGCGCAAGGGCTGCTGCTTATTATGGTTACCAAGCCCTAAAATAGGTTGAGTCTTGTTACTGCTATAACATCTGGAAACTCCAGTAGCTACATTGCTTTGTTTACTTAGGCTATCGTTAGATGAGTGGCTTAAATATAGAGAAGTTAACTGGATAATTTTAAAAACTTCATCCCTTCTCTATCCAAGTTATTTGATCTTTTAACAAAAAGTCGTCTTTACTAACCCATTTCAACCACAATGAGACTTCCTCCTTTTTTTTTTCCTTCGGTTTGAACCACAATGAGACTTCCTCTTTTCTTTTTCCCCCCTTTTAATTTGAATTAAGCAAAGATTAAAATATTCACTGCACTAGTTTTGTGGAATTTTTAAGAAACATACAATGCATTATTCTGAGAAGAAAACTTGGTTTTCCCCTACATGGTGGGATCTCTTGGAGTTTTGGTTGCTGAACTATGTGAAAGAGGCTCTCATGACCTCCCTAGTTCTAGCAAACTTCATTAGGAGCAGTGCAAAACAACTGTATCCTATCTGCTTGTGCGCACATGCGGCTTTTTTCACCTAATTTCTTTTACTTATTTGGAGTTGCTCAAGTTCTTACCCTAAAATAGATCCAAGGTTCCATATTATTTTTTTTCAATACACCATTGAAGGATCAGGAACTCAGATAATTGTATAATGTATTTGTGAAACAGATGAACTTTGAGAAAAGCTGCATGTTTTTTGCCAACTGCCTTGTCTCGTCATACTAACTGTCCCAACTCCCAACTCCTAACACCACATAAATTAGGATAAATGTCTTAGGTAATTAAGAACAAACCTAACGACTTCGAAGGTAAGGATGACACATAAGGATGATGGGTGTCTTCGAGTGTTTGACACGTAAGGATTTTTTAAAGTTTTAAAACTTTGGTGGATTAATTTTCAGTTACATATTGAATGGTGTTTGATTCATTTTGAATTAATTTTTTTATTGCATTTGATTTCATCATTGATTTGGATTCAAACATTGAGTTTATTTTGTATTTTACTACATTTCAGTTTTGTGTATTTGTGTTTAATGTATTTATAGTTTTAAGAGAGAGAGAGAGAGAGAGAGAGAGAGAGAGAGAGAGAGAGAGAGAGAGAGAGAGAGAGAGAGAGAGAGAGAGAGAGAGAGAGAGAGACGTTATTGTTTTGGTAGTTAAAATGCTTGTAGCTACCAAGGTTGCTTTGTCTTGAGTGTGAGGGAGGGATGTATTCATGTGAGGATGTCACGTGGGGCACAACGATGGGCCGAGTTATGGAGCTAACATGTTTGCCTACGTGGTGCCTTTGGAGAGACCCTCGTCCTTGAGGTAGTTTCGGGGCATTTAATCAGCTAGGTAGTTGAGGGCATCAGAGGTACCAAGTTTGGCAGGTTTTTAGGCATTTAATGACGAGTTGATTTTATTGTGTGGAGGGTAAAAGGGGCACTCGTCTCTCTCTCTCTCTCTCTCTTTCTCTGTGGAACTGGAACTGGCCCTAACATAGTCCGCGAGGGAGTGTTGCCAAGACGATGCCCTTGACTCCAACCACCGAGCCATGCTCTTGCGATCCCGTCGCGGTGACTACCCAGGTCTTGCTCCTGACCTAGGTCAGTTTAGGCATGAGTTTGGTGCTCATGGCAATGAGCGCGATGCTCGGGGCTGCCGGAGGTGTTTGCTGCGCACTGTTCATGGTACATTGGCAGTGACGGGGGTGTGCCCAATGTGACACTGATCTGCCATGTGGCACAGTGGGACCCAATAACTACACCCTGTTATAAAAAACTAATCGTAGGATTGGCACGAGTTGTTCAATTTGATACGATTCGATCAAGCAGCAATACAAACTTGTTGGATGAATAACGACACACCATGAATCGTATGAAAATGTAGGAATTCCAAGTGAATCACACGATTCACCATCACGGTGTTCGCGATTTCAGTCCGACCTGATACCCTTTGGCTTCAATTTTTTTTTGCGCTTTTTTGTTCTTATATATATATATATATTTTTTTTTTTGAGTGATCGTAGCCCTTTTATAAGATGACTAGTATATGCTTATTGTAAACAAAACACTTTTCTCTCCCTTCTCGTGTTCCCCAAATATTCCAAGGATTTTTTTCAAAGAAGGAAGTATTTTCTCCAAAAGAGTCTAAATCACTTGTGGATTTTTGCTTTGTGTTTCTACTTACAAGAGGAGGTTGTTAGACGCATTTATTACCGACTTTGAAGAACTTTGGAATTTAGAGATTATTTGGGTAAGTTTTTTCTATTTTTAAATTTTTACAAGTTTGGATTTCTATCCTTGTGTAATGGCTCTAAAAAGAAAGGAAAGAAAGATATTGACCCAACTTGGGATCATTGTAAGAGAGTGGATGGGTGAAAAGGTAGGAGGATGCACCTTATACGGAACTATTGTGGACACGAGTCATAGACTATTGGGATGGGGTCATTTGAATGAAATATCATTTAGCGTGTACGTGTAGTATGTGGCATTTTGTCCCCAAGTTACGACAGAAGCAAGTAAGTTGTTTGTAGATGTTTTGAAATATTTATAAGAAAAGAATAGTTAGGCAATGATAACATTGAAGACTGTTTTGGGTAATTTTAAAATGACAGTCACAAAAAGGGAATCGTGGATGGCTTTGTTATGTAAGGCTTAAAGATAGGGAACTAGTTGTTATGGACATATATAGACTTTTGTAAGGGAATGCTTTGACATTTAATTTAGTTAAAAACTTAAAATCTTATTTTCGAAGATGATGAAATTGGTTGGTAATATGGGAAGGGTTGAAACTTCCAATTTATCGTGAAGCTAGTGTCACTTTTTCTTAAAAAAGAAGTTGAAAGTGTCGGTGCAAGTTTAGAGAGGTATAAATTGAATGGAAGAGGAATTGATGTACTTGGATGTCGATGAGTGGATCGGAAAGAGTTGATCACTTAAACTTTCTTATCAATAATCGAAGTGGTATGGTGGTCAATAGTCGGATGGAGTTTTGACTTCCAATGTTATGAAGGACGCAAAAAAGTTGTTTGAATTGTTCGACTCTTTAGTTGTTGAGATTGGTGAGGAAAATGTTGTTCAAGTCGTGACAAATAGTGTCTCGGGCCTCTCGGCTTATATAGCCGCCAATAGATTGCTTGAGAAGAGAGGATGAAATTGTTTTGGTCCCCATGTGCGGCCCATTATCTTGGTTTAATTCTTACTGACATTGGTGATATTCCAACTTTCTTTGATACGCTAGCGAAGGAACAGAGAATCAAGGTTTACATCTATTAGCGTACGTGGGTGTTAAAATTATTTCAAAAGTATTCTAGGAATAGGGAATTGACAAGGCTGGCAGTGGCTAGATTTTCCACATCGTATCTTACTTTAAAGAGTATTTTGGAAGCGAAAACTGTGCTTTGGACTATGTTTGCATTAGAGGGGTACGCTACAAAGATCCCTTCATCTACTCACTTACAATGATCCCAAGTTGAGTCACTTTTTCCTCTTCTCCATTATGCAAGAAAAAAGCAAAGTAGAAATCCGAACTTATTGATATTAAAAATAACAGAAAAACTTACCCCAATAAGCTCCAACTTCCAAAGTTCTTCAAAGTCTTTAATAAATGCCTTTAATAATTGCAAGTAAAAACACAAAGCACAATCGAAAAGTGATTTGGACTCTTGTAGAGATAGATATTTGAAAATACGTGTCTTTGTACAAACCCTAGAATGGTTGGGGAAGAGGAGAAAGAGAGAAAAAAGTGTTTTGTTTACAATAAACATATACTAGGTATCTTATGAAAAGGCTGGGACCACTTGCTTCTGAAAATAAACAAAAACCAAAGAAGTGTCAAAAAAGCAAAGCAAAAGGTTGGGTCCGACTGGAATCACGAACAGGCTAGCAAAACTGTTTTCGTTTTTGGACTTCTTTTCTTCCCTCCAAATGTCTAAATTATCTAAAAGTTTACCACATATTCCCGAAAGAATCTTGAAATTAGCTGGTAATTAAGATTGGAGCACAGTGATTGAGGAACAAGTTTGATCTACTCAGACAACCGTGAGAATTGGATTCATCTGCCTCCAACTCATATTTCACTTCGAATTGAGCTGCTTATTAACATATTCTTAGTAACTGCTTATTAACATATGCAAATTGGTCAGTAAGCTTCTGTCTTTTTGTTTCCTTCTTCGTGGATGATCCTTTATGGGTGTATGTTTAAGAGGTGTGAAGGCGTATGCTTCTTTGTTTTGTTGAAAGTTGGAAAGACTTTTGTAAATAGGGTGTCCAGAAGCTACATTTAAATTTATTGAAATCTGAAGTGTTAGGATAAGAAAGATTCATGCAGAAATTGCAGGATATGGAGTTGGATAAATTAGGAAGAGAGTATAGACCATTGAACAGAGACCATGATGCATTAGAGTTTTTATTGGCATTAGTTTAATCTTAAGAGAGGATTAATCAAAGAGGGTTGTTGTTGTCCACTGAACTAGCGTGGGGGAATGGGAGATGAATACCTTTACAACCAAACTGTCCATTGACCCAAGGCTTAGTGAGAGTGCCAGGATACTGCTTCAACACGTTGAACTTCTTCACCTTTTGCAGCCATTCCTTGAAATTCTAGTAACATCTCAGTTTGTGAGCGATAAAGGGAACATGTGTATTTGGAAGGATTAGTCAGGTGCTTAAAAGAGATTCAGATACCGTCTCAGTAGCCAAAAAAAAAGTTAGTTGCTATGGCTACAATATTTTACACTAGAAAATATTTTTGGTTACTGTTCTTATTTCGTTATATTTGGTTAATGCTCTTAAATTGACACAAGTGTGGAAGACAATAATTTTGTAATGCACTTGCATATACATGTATGTTAGTGTGTACATGATAGAACAAGTTAATAAGTGGATGCGTATATATACGCATGTGTGTATACATATGAAGTGAGAAATGAGCGAAAAAGTTTTTCAATTTTAGATTGTTTATTTACTTTTCCCTCTAGAAGTTGTATGTAAGATTTTGAACCATCCAAACCTTGAAATGTAAATGCTGAACTAAACATGAAATCCACTGGAGACCTCACTAATGAACTTGCCAAGATGTTGGTGCCAACTTTAGTTTTATACAATGTTTGCTCATATGATAATGAATAAATTCTCCCCCCTAATGTGTCAAGCTATGGTTCATTTTCTACAAGTTTGCTTGGAGCAAATAGTAAATCAAGAAATGGGAAGTAGGTAGTTGCATGAACAAAAACTACATTTTTTTGAAAAGGAAAGATGAAAACGTGTTTGGTAATTGTTTTCGTTTTTCTTTTTTGAAAACAAAAACCGAAAACGTGTTTCGTAATTGTTGTCGGTTTCTTTTTCTTTCTTTCTCTTTTTTTTTAATCTTTCATTTTATTATTATTATTATTATTAAATTATTTTTTTTTATTTTTTTGAAAGAGAGTGAAATTTGGCAAGGAAAAAAGAAGAAGTGATTTTCAGTTTTTACTTTTTTTAAAACCAAAACTAGTTTCTGTTATCAGAATTTAGGAAACTGCAAACGAAAAACCGCAATGCTACCAAACCAGCCGTTGGTTATTCATGCAGTAGCATCTTTTGCACTGAATTGAATTGTGTGTTTATTGCAACATTCGTCGTAGAAAGTTGTTGAACACATGGTGATTATTGCTTCTTGAGTCTCCTTTTTGCTATGATCTTTTGTTGTTCTCTTTTAACTGTCTAATACTACATAGTGAAGCCCTTCCACCCCCCTGCCCGTGCAAGCTAAGAAGCATCTATATGGATACTGCAACAAGGACACAACAATATGGCAAGGACACCAACGCGGAAACACGACAATGGTTGATTATTTGTTTATTCTATGTAACCATGAGTCATGAAAAATGAAATTAAAAAAAAAAAAAAAGAAAGTAAGATCCAACATGTAACATATATCAACTCCAAACAACACAACATGAAAAAATCAGAACAGTGCTAACTCTACCATTTAAGCATCATTACAAAAGCAACAACAATTATTGCATCCATAAAATAACAAAATGCATAAAACTTTTATAGTAAGGATAAACACATCCTTGGCCGCAAGGATAAACACACTTAGAAACACGAAATTTCAGAGATAAGGTCGGTGCTATGTAGCACGGACACTCATTTGGTGTGCCGTTTGTGTTTCCGACACTCTGCGGACACGGACAGAGTTGGGACATGCACGGGACACGGCTATGGAAGTGTCTGGATTAATTTAAATTAAATCATATTGTCGGACACTTCTGGGACACGTCAGGACACTTCTGGGACACTCCTGGTACACTTTTGGCCTTGTGGTCCGTTTTTATTTTTTGGGTTTTTGAGGAATGATGATTTTTTTTAAAATAAGTGTTTTTTTAAAATGATATATAAGTACGTATATCATAATATCATATGAGCCCTAGCCCCTCTTAGACTCTTTCTTTTTAAATCTTGTTTCGTCTATACTCTTTCTTTATTAGTTATTACATGAGTCAAAAAGGGTTTTGAGTTTAGGGGGTTTTTTTTTTTGGATGGATATGTAATATAATGTTGGATGTTTAATCCTCCCTTCTAATTTCTTTTTTTACTTAAAATTAAATCATATTCAAAAAAATATTTTTTCATTCGAAGTATCCTAGCCTTCTCCGCATCCTATATTTTTGGGATTTGCCGTTTCGCCGTCTCTGTGTCGTATCGTGTCCGTGTCACGTGTCTGTGTCCGTGTCACGTGGCTGTATCCGTGCTACATAGGTCGAGTGGGTTTAGTTCAGGAGGTGGGTTGTAGGTGAATGAGAAGCCTTCAATCATGAGAAGCTGGGGATTGCTACAGTGATGGCTAGGTACGTACTTTTCGTCACAATAATAACAAAGGCCTTTGTCTCGGCGCGTTCGAGCTTCTTGGCCGGTGTTTTTTTTAAACGGTGTTGAGGAGGTGGTGTTGGAGGAGTTTAGTTTGTTGGCAGGTTGGTGGACCAAGGATACCGGCAGTAGAAGTAGTCGGTGGAATACAGATTTGTGGTGTACTAGAGGAAGTTGATGAACGGGGATAAATGATGGATTTGTTTTGGAGGGTATTGCGTTCTTCAATTTGTCGGGCCACGCCAATTGCCTCGGATCAGGTTAGAGGTTTCTTGAGTTTCTCATCTAGACGAACTTCATCTTTGAGACCAGCTATAAAACACCTAATCAAATAATTCTCGGGTAGAGCACCAACGAGTTGGGAGAGTCTTTCGAACTCTTCCCGGTAAGCGCCCACGGTGGTGGTTTGCTTAAGCCGAGTGAGGGTTTCGGAAGGGTCGTCGAAATCAGTGGGTCCAAAACGACAAAGCAAGGCAGTGGTGAAATTGCTCCCAATTAACTGGCCCTTTGAATTTGGTGTACCATCGGTGCCCTTGTAGGGCAATGCCTTCAAGATGAAAAGAGGCACGTTGAACTTGTTGAGCAGGAGCAATACTTTGAAATTCAAAGTATTGTTCGGCCTTATATATCCAACTAGGGGGATTGTCCCCCATGAATTTTGGGAATTCAATCTTCAGGTTGGAAGGTGGTTTGGTCATGTTGAATGTGTGGTGGGAGTTTGAGCCGGAGGCGAAGGGGTTGATGTCGGTATTATCGGGGTTGGGTTTGGGGGTGCAAGTAAGTTGTAAAGTTTGCAACTTGGCGAGGATTGATTGGATGGAGTTATGAATTTGATCGAAATTCGACTCATGACGAGCCAAAATTTCGCTCACTCATTGCTAAACTTGGTGTTGGTTTTGCCACGGGTGTCCATGGAATCTTGCGGCTCTGATACCAATTGATATGATCAATTTGGGTTTACAGAAAATTAGAAGAAGAATTTGCCGAAGCTAGAGAGAGAGAGAGAGAGAGAGAGAGAGAGAGAGAAGCAAGGGTGGGAACATAATTTATTCATTCATATCCATTTGTGACTGATATTACAACAATATAAAGGAGAACAACCTAGCTAATTTATGCATAGAAGAAGGAATCGTGGAATAATGGCATTCACTGAAGGAAAGTAACTACCCTGTGCACAAGTGGTGATGTGCACTAGCACTTAACTAACAATCCATGGGAACATGAAATACTACTGCCTAAATGCATGGGATGATTTGGGATCATGGATGTGGTTGTGGGCACAACCACCCCGACTGACTCGGCTTGCATGGCCTTGAGGAACGTATCAGTCCTCTTAAAAAAAGGGGACAAAAATCCCCATTTAAGAAACATGATCGTTCTTTAGCGAAAAAAGAAAAGAAATGGAAAGGAAACACGATCGTTAACTAGCTTTTAAAAAAAATGTTCTGCCCATCTTTGTCTGACAAAAACAGTGTGTAAACACTAGAAAACAGCCCTAATGCGAAAACCAAAAGCAAAATAGCAAAAGCTAAAAAGAGACTACCCGCAAAAGCTCACTGTGTCAATATCACAAATCAAAATTCCAAAACTAAATAGCAGACCCTAGAATGAGGAACCAAGATGAAATTGGGCAAACTCAGCGATGGCTATCAAATGGACTTCCACAACTCACAAGCACCAGAGGTCTGGAGACCATCAATTGAAATCTAAACTGCAAAAGATAGCATTCTACCCATAGTGAAGAGAAAAATATCACACTCCCTTGAACTCAGCCACCTAGTGAACAGAAAATGCAAACACACGCACACACACACACACACACACAAAAAAAATGCATTTGCTGACATTTTTAACAGCCTTTTTAAGAGTTTATCCTATGGGACCTTAGAGTTAGATTCAATGTTATTGAAGAATAAATGGAAGAAGAAATCAGAGTTACAATTTAATCGTTTTGAGAAATTTCTCAATACTCAAAAAGTATCAAAAAAAAAAAAAACTTTTGAAAAATTCATAAATTCCACAAATTTTTTTTTGAGAAATTTGTCAAAAACTCAAAAAGTATCAAAAAAAAAAAAACTTTTGAAAAAAATCATATATTTCACAAAATTTGAAAGCATAAAAAAAACCTTGAAAAATTCATAAATTTCACAAAATTTGTTCTGTGAAATTTCTAAAAATTGGAAAGTTTCAATAAACTTTTGAAAAATTTATAAATTTCACAAAAATTACTAACTCAGAATCACTTCGACCTCAAAGACATCCCTAATAGTCATTTCAACAAACACTTGACTGGCAATATAAATAAGCCCACAATAGACATGTAGTTGAGCCAAAGCACAACCAACAAGCCTTTAAGAAATCCCAGCAACTTTCTTCCCATCCTATCAACATTCCAACGACATGTGGTCTCTGAAACACAATTGAATGCCTCTGTCGGTCGTGGATCCAAGTGTTTCATTCTATTCGGTTAGCTGTCCATGATCCTACATGGGTTTGGCACCATGGCGAGGTCGCTGTGATCATCACGGGTGACTAACAACTGATTTCACATTTAGTTTCCTTCTCTAATCTTCAAATTATCCGCACACTGAACACCTTCATTGCTTAGTCAACTCAAAGAGAGAGAGAGAGAGAGAGAGAGAGAGAGAGAGAGAGAGAGAGAGAGATTTATGAGGGAGAGGAATGGAAGAGACGTACAGTAGAGAGAGAAGTTTCTCCCGATCGTCGCTGTATACGATTTGATGTAGGGGCAATTAAGTCTTAAGTGGTCTAATTAAACACGTCGAGGGGCTAAGTCCAACAAATTACTACATATGAGGGACTTTATAAAAGCTAAATAACTCCGTGTCCTTTAAACTTGTAATGTTTGTACTTAGGGATTTGATGCTAAATTTCTATTCTTATTATCATGCAATAGTTTGGAAACCCCATTTGTTTCAACTTAAGAAGAATCTATATGTTAATTTTGGTGAAAAAATGATGTCCCTCAAGGCCATGCAAGCCGAGTCAGCCGGGGTGGTTGTGCCCACAACCACATCTATGATCCCACATCATCCCATGCATTTAGGCTGTAGTATTTCATGTTCCCATGCATTGTTAGTTAAGTGCTAGTGCACATCACCACTTGTGTATAGGGTAGTTAGTTCCCTTCAGTTACTGCGATTACTCTGCCCGTCTTCTATGCATGCATTAGCTAGGTTATTCTCCTTTATATAGTTGTAATATCAGTCACAAATGGATATGAATGAATATATTATTTTTCCACCCTTGCTTCTCTCTCTAAATCTCTCACACACACTCTCTCTCTTTATGTCTCTCTCTAGCTTCGGCTAATTCTTCTTCTAATTTTCTGTCAACCCAAATTGATCATATCAATTGGTATCGAAGCCGCAAGATTCCATGGACACCCATGGCAAAACCAACACCGAGTTTCGCAATGAAGTGGTGAAATTTTGGCTCGCCATGGGTTGAATTTCGATCAAATTCATAACTCCATCCAATCAATCCTTGCCAAGTTGGAAACTTTACAACTTACTCGCACCCCCGAGCCCAACCTCGATAATACCGACATCAACCCCTTCGCCTCCGGCTCAAACTCCGACCACACATTTAACACGACCAAACCACCTTCCAACCTGAAGCTTCAATTCCCAAAATTCATGGGGGATGATCCCACTGTTGGAAATATAGAGCCGAACGATACTTTGAATTTCAAAGTATTGCTCCTGCTCAACAAGTTCAACTTGCCTCTTTTCATCTTGAAGCGATTTCACCACCGCCTTGCTTCTTCGTTTTGGACCCACTGATTTCGACGACCCTTCCGAAACCCTCACTCGAGTTAAGCAAACAACCACCGTGGGCGCTTACCAGGAAGAGTTCAAAAGACTCTCACAACACGTTGATGCTCTACCCGAGAATTATTTGATTGGGTGTTTTATAGCCGGTCTCAAAGATGAAGTTCGTCTAGATGTGAAACTCAAGAAACCTCGAACCTTATCTGAGGCCATTGGTGTCGCTCGACTAATTGCAGAGCGCAATACCCTCCAAAATAAATCCACCATTTTTCCCTGTTCATCAACTCCCCCTAGTACACCACAAATCTGTATTCCACCGACTACTTCTGCTGCTGGTATCCTTGGTCCACCACCTACCGACAAACTAAACCCCTCCAACACCGCCTCCTCAACACCATTTAAAAAAATCGCCGGCCAAGAAGCTCGAACACGTTGGAACAAAGGCCTTTGTTACTTCTGTGACGAAAAGTATGTACCTGGCCATCGCTGTAACAATCCCCAGCTCCTCATGATTGAAGACTTCCCATTCACCTACGACCCACCTCCAGAACCAAAACCACCCGACCCTATCTCTGAAATTTTGTGTTTCTAAGTCTGTGTTTATCCTTGCGGCCACGGATGTTGCAAGCGGGGGGGATTGATACGTTCCTCAAGGCCATGCAAGCCGAGTCAGCCGGGGTGGTTGTGCCCACAGCCACATCTATGATCCCACATCATCCCATGCATTTAGGTAGTAGTATTTCATGTTCCCATGCATTGTTAGTTAAGTGCTAGTGCACATCACCGCTTGTGTATAGGGTAGTTAGTTTCCTTCAGTTACTGCCATTACTCCACGTTTCCTTCTTCTATGCATGCATTAGCTGGGTTGTTCTCCTTGATATAGTTGTAATACGGGTCACAAATGGATATGAATGAATATATTATTTTTCCACCATTGCTTCTCTCTCTCTCTCTCTCTCTCTCTCTCTCTCTCTCTCTCTCTCTCTAGCTTCGGCTAATTCTTCTTCTAATTCTCTATCAACCCAAATTGATCATATAAAAAAAAATGCTTGTCAAACGTCATTTGATAGATGAAATTGCTATTTGACGAAATAGCTGTTGCTTATAGTCTATACAAAGTCTGTATATTATGTGCATTTGAAGAGCTGCATATAAATATGCAGTTGCCTGACCATACTGTGTTTTCTGATTTTGTATAAATTTTTTGTAATTCTATTTTAACTTCTTTTTTTTGCCCCCTCTTTTTCTTCAAAACGTGTATTGAATAGCTGGACCATTGTTTGCAGGAAATCGGTTGGAATGTTTTGATCAGTAGCCTTTTTTCTAAGATGAACACTAGTTTTGAGTGAAAGAAGAGCCGTGAGATGCTGAGGAACTGCTGCGATAATCTGGTGAAATCTAGGAGTCTCATTGGTCTTTTAGTGATTCACATTAAAAAAAAAAATATGTCGGGCCAGCTTTGGGTATTATCGTTTGCAAGCATGTGTTTTGTTTTGGTTGCTCAATGGATTTCTCATGTTGTGGTGATTATAAATGTTCATCCCATCCCATGTCTTTGAGGAGATGTTTGATTAAGCTGAAGTCCATCAATTATCAGAAACCCCATGTGAATTTTTGTATTTTTGCTGAGCAAAATAATAGCTGTCATTTAGCTGTTTGAGAGAAGAAATCTTTTTCATCACCGGAAATGTCCATCTGAAATGTCCCTATTCTCTGTATATTTCCCTTCTGTATTCACTTCTTAGAGAAATGCTATTTGTATTCCAAATTTGGTTCCAAAATGTTTTGTTAACGGTGCCATAAGCAGTGGCACGTGGGTACCTTCGATCACAGTCACAACCTGCGGTACAACTAGTAAGCCATTTGTGAACTAAATTTAGGATTCACATTTGGAAAGCATGACATTATGCTTCAATGTTATGCTGTCCTGACATTATTAAGTTTAAGAGAGATTAAGAATCATATTTTCCGGGAAAAAAAAAAAAAGATTAAGAATCACAAAAGACAGTTAGGCCCCGTTTTGATGGTAGAGGGTGGAATGTGTATTCCATTATTGGTAATGAGTTGCCTAGGTTTTGGCTAGTTATTGTGATTCTAATATTCTACTCCCTTTGTCCCAAATTGCTGGGCACTCTTCCTATTTTGGACTGTCCCAAAATGCTCGTCCATTTTGAAAAGTCAACACATCAAATTTTTTATCTTTTCTATTTTGCCATTTCTTTTGTCACAATTCCCACAAATCTTAGTTTTATAGGGAAACTATCTTAAGGGTAAAGTTGGAAACTAAGAATATTTAAACATGAAACCAGTGTAATAAATGATATTCCCTTAAAAAAGTTAGGTTCTCCAAAAGTGCCCAGCAATTTGGGATAGAGGGAGTATTACTATTTTTCGGCAAATGTAGTAATAGAGAACAATAAATCTATCATGTTCTTATCATTATATATCTACTATACTATAAAAACCAATAAACAAGCACGTCAAAAAATTTGAACTTCCTCTTTTGCCCTTCACTACACCATAATTACCCATATATCTATCTATACATCGTAAGGATATATTGAATTGTTTTAGGGTAAATCTGTCATTTTGGATAAATAATTACATTCAAGTTAGCTTTTGAAATTTTATTTAATATAATAATGAGGTTTTAATCAACAATCTTGTGTCTAATTATATTTGGGTCAATAATTTTTGGGATTTTTGTTATTGACTTCAAAAAAAGTCAACAAAAGTGGCTATTTTGGTGGCTATTTAAGAATTGATCACTAATATTTATAATTTGGTCAACTTCTTCTCTCAAATGAGGTTTCAATCAACAATTTGTGCAGAATTACATTTGGGTCAATAATTTTTGGGATATTTATTATTCACTTCATAAAAAGTAAAAAAAAAGTGACTATTTTAGTGGTTATTTAGGAATTGGTCACTAATATTTACAATTTGCTCAACTTTTTCTCTCAAATTTAAGATTATATTGTAATATGTGCAATTGCATTTAGGTCAGCAAGTTCTGGGATATCTATTATTCACTATAAAAAAAGTTTTAAAAAGTGACTATTTTAGTAGCTATTTAAGAATTGGTCACTAATTTCACATTTTGGTCAACTTCTCTAAAATTTAAGTTCTGGTATATTTAAAATGTCAAATAAAGTGGCTATTTTAGTAGCTATTATGAATTGGTCACTAATATTTACATTTTGGTCAACTTCTTCCCTCAAATTCAGGATTTATAGATTGTATTCGAATATCAATTAAGGCCTACAAACACATTGATGCCCTTTTTTTTTCAGAAAAAATACCCTACTTGTGTCATATATTTTTAGTGGCGCTTTATTAGGTACCTTTACTACTCATTTATAAGATAGTCAGAATTATCAACTTCTTCCGTAAGAAGAGTTTTAGATTAAATAATTACATTTATAATTTCTTATTTAACTGTTTTAACATCTTATTATACATTTTAACAACTACTTAACCACATGAAATGACACAATTAAATTGCGCAGGACTTCAACTAGTATATATATATATTGAAAATTCTATAAAAAGGGCGCCCTTTCTTTAATAAAGAGAGGGCGCTTGTTTTGGCCGTCGGATTGTGTTTAAAAATTGTGAAATGACAAAACTGCCCTTAATGAAAACACAATCCGACGACCAAAATAAGTGTCATCTCTTTAATAAAGAGAGGGTGCCCTCTTTAGAGCCTGACTAGTATATATATGTATATATATATAGGCTGGCTCTTAAATGGACATTCGTTTACGGAGTCATTTTCAGTAAAGAAAATTCGTTGCCAAAAGGTGAACAACACCATCGCTAAAAGTGACATTCGTTGATGAACGGTCTGTCCCAGAGACTTCCCATATCTAATTATATATAATTTTTTACCCAAAGTATCGAAATTGGGCGAATATCTCCCTGATCCATCACTGTTTCAACTTATTTCTCAAACCCATCACTCTCTTAGAAGTCGCTACTCCAACTAGCGACTTTGGACCAAAATAATCCAACTTGAAATCGCTACTTCAAGTAATGACTTTATACTTAGGTAAAGTCGCTACTTGAAATAGCGATTTCTGTGCAAAGTTGAAGTCGCTACTTGAAGTAGCGACTTTAGCAGCTACTGTTACCCAAGCAGTCCATTTCAGCAGCAGCCCCCAACAATACATAACCCAACCAAAAATATTTTCAAAATTCAACCACCAAGCATAAACCAACAATATCAACATAATCAATCCACTAAGATGTGTATTTGTAAAAAATGAGAGATAGAGAGTGGGAGAGAGATAGAGAAGAGAGAGTGGGAGAGAGATAGAGAGAGATAGTGGGAAAGGGAGAGAGAGAGAGAGAGAGTGGGAGAGAGATAGAGAAAGATAGTGAGAGAGAGAGAGTGGGAAAGAGATAGAGAGAGATAGTGGGAGAGATATAGATAGATGTTCACAATTAAAAAAATTATATATATATACAAATGTGTAATTATTTGTTTATAATGCATCAAAAAACAAAATGTTGTTGTGGATCCTATGGACTATCTTTGTTTATAATGTGCCCCACACCACAGAACCTTCTTCTTTTCTATTAGGTCTACTCTCTTCCTGTGGTGGATCCTCCACTAGTGGAACCTCCTCATGCGGCTGGATGACCTACGATACCCCTCTCCGGCCACGACGACCTCTACCCCTAGCGTAAACTGTACGTATTGGAGGTCGTTGCTGAGACTCAGTCTGTGTCAAACCTTCATCATGTGTCTCTCCCATGGGGGTATCATGTATAGTCGTCTCTCTCGCCTCCACCTGCATCTCCTTTGCCTCTACCTGTATCAAACTCTCCACCATCGCCTTCGAACTGTGAAGCTGGAGGTGGTGATATAGGATCATGTGGTGGCTGGATCGACGATGACGACGGTGCATCTGTGTATGTGTACTGTGGGATGGAGAAGTCACGGATCGGAGATATACGAAACTCAGAGCCCCCTGGAGTGAAAGGCCTATAAAAGTCGGCCGTATCATCATGTGGTGTATGTGGCTCAGACTCAGTAGATGGGTTTGTCTGCTCCTGAGGCTAAGGCTGAGGCTGTGGCTATGGTTGTGGCTGTGGCTATGGCTGTGGCTGTGGTTAAGGCTGAAGCTGAGGCTCTGAGATGCGGGGCACGAATACTGTGGAAGATGGAACAGCCCTGTCTGAACGTTGGTCCTCGTGAATAGCCTGTAATGAATGCTCACTTATAGTACGAATCTCCTCTAATGCTGCCATCACCTCTGGAGGGACGGAATAAGGGCCGCCTGCTGCTAATCTAGCCAAAAGCAATTTGTAGATTGTTGAAATTAGAAGTCAAGATTGGTGGGTACAACCTCGAGATTTTTCAGTCTGGGAAAAGGAACGTGCAGGTCAAAAAGGGGGAGCATCGGGTTCTAGTCAATTTGTGAACATATCTAACAAGACATGCAGTTATGGAAAATGTGCTACATATAAAATGCCATGTACTCACGCATTGGCAGTTCTAGCTAACTTTAGAACTTCATATGAAAATTACGTCCATCAATGTTACACAATTGACTCATACAACCAAACTTCGGTACCCCAGTTTTTTCCAATCCATCACAAAGATTATTGGAACCCACCTTCTAGTCCTACAATTGTGACGAATTCTGCTATGCTTCGAAGTAAGGGCCGACCACGATTAACTCGCATAAAAAATGAGATGGATTTAAGAGAGGGGGGTAGGGCTACTTATCAATGTGGAATATGCCATCAACATGGCCATGACAAGAGACGATGCCCCCAACAACACAGTCAAGTTGGGCCATCTAATGCAGTATAATATTCAGTGTTGTGTTTGTATTATGTACTTAAGTGTTCGTAGTATGTACTTGAGCAATGTGCTTTGTTGTGATTTTGTAATGTGCAATGTACTGTTTGGCCATCTAATGCAGTATAACAACATCTATGATAGCGGTTCAGTGCACAGTGCCTCAACGATGTTGCAGTATTGTCATAGTTTTTCTACATATATTATTCATGAAAACAATTTTCATCAGATATATATGATCATAACAATTGAAATGGAAACGATGAGAGGTGTTGGTTCTAACCTTAGCACACCATTCATACCAAGTCTGGTCAGGAATTTCTAGCCAACTTTCTTCGATAAAACGAACACCTCTCATTGATAACAACTCTTGAAGGAGTTCATGTTCTTTTTGCCAGTTCCAAACCTGAGTGTCTCACCAAAGATGGTCTGCAAAGCTTCGAAAGCAACATATTTAAAATTCCCATCTTCATGTTTCCATTCCGAAGTAGCAAAATCCATGAGTGCTTCTAGTATAACACCCTTCTCTTCAATACTCAGTGTCCTTGTTTCAAAAAAATACGAGTGGTACGTAGGTGTATACTTGTTTGCCATACTAAAAAACAATGCAGTGAAGAAGAAGAAGGAGAAGAAGGAATGCTTGGGATATCACATTGAATCTTAAAACCACAGTATTTATAGACCATGGAATGCCTGGGATATCACATGTCATGACAACCAAACAGTTGACGCGACACGTCACTGCTTCTGACAACACAACGGTTGATGCGACAAGTCACTGGGTCTGACGCCCAGCAGTTGACGCAACAAGTCACCATTCTAATAACCTAATAGTTGTCGCGATAAGTCACTGGGTCTGACGCCCAATAGTTAACATGATAAGTCAGTGCTTTTGACAACCCAACAGTTGACTCGACAATTCACTCGGTTTGACGCTTTAACTTTTTTTTCACTACGTAGTTTAACGTATTTAAATGAACCATTATTTAATATCATGTTGTCACTTCATTAAATTTACTGATCATTATTTTGACTAACCATAATTTTTTCACATCCTGCTTACCATGGATGTCCACCCTGGCCCTGATGATCCATCAGTATTGTCATCATAGGATGCACATTGATCATCGGTCATATGGGATGGTGAGATCTTGGGTGAGCTTCATTGCCGGCGCTCTGAGGCAGTTTTACATCAAGGTCTTCATCCAGATCAGCGCATACTAGATTGCATTAGACAGATCGGGTTCTAAGGTGCATGTAGACTGGGCTTTATACAGTATGATTGGGGTTTGATCACTGCCCTAGTAGAGAGGTGGCGTGTTGAGACTCACATGTTTCACCTACCTGTCGGCGAGACTACGATCACGTTGCAGGACGTTGGCATTCTATTGGGCCTACCGGTCGATGGGCATGTAATTACTTGAATTGATGCATCATGCTCCAAGGAGCAGTGGCTGTCAGGAGTTGCTCGGTTTCACGCCACCCCTAGCCACTATCTCTGGATCGACACTGCGGCTAACTACGATACGAGACCATTTCACACCACAGATTGCCCAGCATGCTGACAACGTCTCTATTCTGCAGATGGCTCAATGTTATTGTATGATGTTGATAGGAGGGTCGATATTCCCAGGAAAGTCTGGGAACAAGGTTAGCCTCATAATCTACCACATCTGCGACACTTTGATGCTGGCTACAGCTGGGGTAGTGCAGCATTAGCATATCTGTACCGTGAGTTATGTGCTATCTCTCATCATACCGCAGTAGAGATATTCTGCCCGCTCATACTTTTACAGGTTATATGTTATGTCAATTATGCGAAATGACTTAACTCAATTATTATCAATCGCAGCTTTGGGCATGGGAGAGATTGACCCATAGCCGACCAGTCCCCTTACCAGAAGCTGTACCCGAGGATGGTCCATTGGGTTGTAGGTATACTTACATTATTTTATACATTATTTTTTATTCATTACTCGTACATTCATTTAAGTACTAACAATTTTGTCATTACTTTGGGTGGATGACCCGATTCTCAGTTTGGGATGTGCCAACTCATGTCCAATGTCATTTTCGGGACCAGTTAGACCAGATGAGGCCCGAGCAGGTAAATGACAGAGTTAAATCGTGATTTGCATTATTGTTGAAATTGCCAAATTTTCATATATTGTTTTCATAGATGATTTGGCAGCCGTACAGTGCTGAGCTATTCGTGTCGTTACCTCAGTACTGTCGGGCTGGACAGGGCACATGGATGGCCAGATGCTCGTTGATCATGTACGCCATGGTTGAATGGCATCATCCCGACAGAATGATGAGATAGTTCGGTACGAGATAGGTAGTCCTAGAGCCATGTAACACTATGACGACATTACACCGCACTGATCGACGTGGTCATGCGAATACCGACTGGAGTCACCGACATAGGAAGTATGTTGAGCTCTGGGACCATCGGCTGCAGCATGTTGCAGGTATTCCAGATGTAGCTCAGATGCTTGTCTCAGACCCATATATGAGATGGTATCACCGCATTACCTGTAGACTTATTGAACCAGTTAGAGATCCACCGATAGTTGGCTTCCAGTCAGTCGGTACGATTCGCGGCATTCTGGTGAGATGTTTTCCTTATCGTACAACATACAAATTTTCCATTCTGCACATGCCATAAAATAAATTCACTTAATTAAACTTTCCATTTTTTTCCAGGAGGATGGTGTGACTCGTGTGCACAAGGTTGCTCGATCGCTGTTGGCTAGATTAGCAGCAAGGGGCCCTTATTCCGTCCTCCAGAGGTGATGGCGGCGTTAAAGGAGATTCATACTATTAGTGAGCATTCATTATAGGTTGTTCATGAGGACAGACGTTTAGACGGGGCTATTCCACATTCAACGGTATTCGTGCCCTACGTCTCAGAGCCTCAGCCTCAGCCTCAACTAAAGCCACAGCCTCAGCCTCAGCCTCAGCCTCAGCCTCAGCCTCAGCCTCAGTCTCAGTCTCAGGAGTAGACAGACTCATCTACACACTCTGAGTCTGAGCCACATACACCACATGATGATACGACCGACTTTTATAGGCCTTTTACTCCAGGGTGCTCTGAGTTTCGTATATCTCTTATCTGTGACTTCTCCATCCCACAGTACACATATACAAATGCACCGTCGTCATCGTCGATCCCGCCACCACATGATCCTATATCACCACCTCCAATTTCACAGTTCGAGGCGATCGTAGAGAGTTTGACGTAGGTAGAGGCGGAGGAGATGCAGGTGGAGGCTAGAGAGACGACTGGACATGATACCCCCATGGCAAAGACACAGGATGAGGGTTTGACACAGGCCGAGTCTCAGCGACGACCTCCGATACTTACACTTTACGCTAGGGGTAGAGGTAGTCATGGCCGGAGAGGGGTATCGCAGGTCATCTAGCCGTATGAGGAGATTCCACTAGTGGAGGATCCACCACAAGAAGAGGGTAGGCCTAAGAGAACGAAGAAGGTTCCATGGTGTGGGACACATTATAAATAAAGATAGTCCATAGGATCCACAACAATATTTTTGTTTTTTGATGTATTATAAATAAATAATTACACATTTGTATATATAATTTTTGTAATTGTGCACATCTATCTATATCTCTCCCAGTCTCTCTCTCTATATATATCTCTCCCATTCTCTCTCTTTCTCTCCCACTATCTCTCTCCCACTCTCTCTCACTCTCTTCCTCTCTCTCTCCCTTTCCCACTATCTCTCTATCTCTCTCCCACTCTCTCTTCTCTATCTCTCTCGTTATTTACAAATACACATCTTAGTGGATTGATTATGTTAATATTGTTGGTTTATGCTTGGTGGTTGAATTCTGAAAATATTTTTGGTTGGGTTATGTATTGCTGGGGGTGGTTGCTGAAATGGACTGCTTGGGTAACAGCTGCTGCTAAAGTCGCTACTTGAAAGTAGCGACTTCAACTTTGCACATAAATCACTATTTCAAGTGGCAACTTTACCTATGTATGAAGTAGTTACTTGAAGTATCGATTTCAGGTTGCATTATTTTGGTCCAAAGTCGCTAGTTGGAGTAGCGACTTCTAAGAAAGTGATGGGTTTGGGAAATAAGTTGAAACAGTGATGGATTAGGGAGATATTCCCCTAATTTTGATGCTTTGGGTAAAAAAATTCTAAGAAGAATCTATGATGCCTATGGAACCGCGCCTCTACAGTGAACCAACCACCTCACTCCCACGACGCCGTTTCACACACAAAATACGCCCTTGCTTTTGGCGCTTTGGCTTTGTACTGATTTTGGGTTTGACTCAGTCACACTCACACATGTCACCTCTTCACTCTCTCTCTCTCTCTCTCTCCACTTTCTCATATATATTTTTTGGATCAACTTCTATGCTCTCTTACTCATTCTGAGGCTGCTTTAGTGTGTGGTTTTCCTTTGGCCATGTGATTATCAACTTTTTAAAAATAAAACTTCTAAAACAGTCCATATTCTCACAAATTTAAACATTTTTGTATATCCACTTCATAAGATGTTTAAAAAAAAAAAAAGAAAAGAAAAAAAAAAGACAACCAGACGGGTGACCCTAAGTCCAGCTTGAAAAAATAGGCTTGCATAAAAGCTCGACTAGAAGATTCCCAACAGTAAAAATATTGATCGTTTTCAAGTATTAAAAATAGAAAAAATTGCAAGTTGTTATATTGAAAGTTATTTCCAACTTATAAAAAAAAAGGGTAACTTAGAATTTAGTCCTAATATAGACACATAACTAGAAATATGTCCTTTTTTAAAAATGAAACTAGAAATAGGTCCCTCACTTATTTTGAGTACCAAAATACCCCATTTAGTTATTTCTAGAAATAAATATATACACACACACAAACACAGTATTTACTCCTTATAATGAGGGTTTTGAAATTAAAAACAGATACAACTATATATATACATAGAGGAACAAAACAAATCACCATACATAACAAGAAGTAAAAAAAAAAATCTCATATTATCAACCACACATTTAACAACTTCGTATTTAGAATAGTTATGAATTTCTCAAAAAAAAAAAAAAAGGTTCATCTTACTTTTTGTATAATTTCTCACTTTTTAATACCATATTCCTTCATAAAAAGTGAGAAATCCTGCAATAAATGTTCATCAAAACTCACATTTCTTCTACGAATATTCTTGAATTTCCACCATAATAGCTATTAATCTACTCCTTCATATGTCACGCCTAGGAGTAGCCAAAAATAGGAAAAATTTAAAATTTCCTTTTTAAATCCATAGGGAATGACTTGATTGAAAGTCGTCCTGTCCTCTAACACTATAAACAGCATGAAAGTAAAAGGGAAAAAAGTTATTCATAACTTAAACTTTAATCTGAACAATTTAAATGATTACAAATCATAGCTCCCGGTACTAATACAACAAACTATTATAAATTCATGATGTTGGCGGCTATCTTTGGTCTTCAGTCTAGCTCTACACTTCCAGTGTTCCTTAGCATCTTACTCTCAAGACTGAATTGTTCTCTGACCAACATGCAAGGAAATCTGGACATTGGATTGTCCAGGCGTAACATGCCATCAGCTTTGCAACAAAGCTGAGAGGGCGTTCATAACCATATTCACTACCAATATACATACACTAACTACTCATCTCACGTTATTACTTTACATCTTAGGATGCGATTAGTCCATTATCGATTGACGTCGCTCACACAGACATAGAAAACGTATCAACCAACATGTAATACAGTTCACCAAACATCTACCATTAACCACAATATATGATTTATATGATTTGCAACATGCTTGTCTAGTTCTCGAAATCATAACAATATATTCATACTATTTCATTTTCTCATTTCCATTATGCTCGTGCATATAAATGCGTACTCAGTGAACCCAAACCCAAACTCTAGAATATAAAATCCCATAACCAATGCAACTCAATAACATCGGGTTATAAAACCCACAGCGACAACATACTGTGAACTTACTTTCACAATACAAACCACACTTTCACTATGCACTCTAATACTCATTTCATACTTAACATCGTCACCTTACGGCCTCATAGTAACATCGTCGCCTTATGACCTTATAGTAACATCATCGCCTTACGGCTTCATAGTAACGTCGTCGCCTTATGGCCTCATAATCCAAATAGCACGATGAAAGAATTGGCTCGATATTCTATACTCTCGCTGGTGAATCACCACCCAACGAGTTGAACGTCAGAATACTAACTGGGAAACGGCAAGCATGGCGGCAACCCACACACCATGTGTACATCACGACAATCCCACCGCAGAGGACGGTATAGTAGTAACTAACTAGCACATGATATACAGCACAATGACAACCCATACAACATGTGTACTATCTCCGGCAATTCACTCAGACGACTAGTACATTAGAGTGCTAACTGCTAAGCAGTATGACGTTAAACCCAAACGCATGTACCATCTCCAGCAATTACACGAACGACTGGCACAATAGCAGCTCTAACTGTTCTGTTACTACTACAACCACAATATCCAGTATCTCAATCATACTGTCCTGTTATCACGTCTCTTTATCATCTTGAATGGTTTTCAAAGCGTAACGACTCATGACTCACGACACAAGAATCTCAATCGTATTAACTCCCAATTTCCAAGACTCCCAAACATTTCAACTCATGACCTCACTTGGCCGAAGTCACTGACATTGACACTAACTCCATGTACTGACACCGTGATGTGATTCTTCAATTACATGACTCTTGATAACATAATTATATTAGGTAAGACATATGAACAAAATCCTTAACATGCTATTTATTCTCATTTGCACGTTTAGGCATGGTTATCAAAGCAATAATAACAACGTGCTCATATAATCAACATTGATGTATAAAATGTACAAACTAGTGTTCCATAATTGATTATTCATCACGACTATCACATATAGTTCTTTTCTTTTACTTCTTATCAATATATCATAATAATATCTAGCATGCTTGTCTCATAGCAATCAATTCCATATATATAACGTAAACATCAAGGCATATCGAATAACCATCATAAGTACGGAACATACATACAAATACTTTGGTAGTCATTATGTATATTGAGAGTGAGGTTAGAAACACTCACCTGGATGTCTTGTCATGCTTATGACTCTCCGAACAGCGGATAAGTCACAGTCCTACAGCGTATAATAGAATAACAATGATGAAGCGTATGTGTAAATGATAAGGGCATAATGGTAATTTTACCAAATGAGGATATAAACATCAAGGTAGTGATCTACGTGTTATTCTAAGTCCAACGACATTGACTAGACTCAAATCGGAGTCCGTCTTATAAAAGGCTTGGTTTTCTATACATGTGTGGGCACTATAGGTAAGCTGTATTTTTGGCTGTGTCAAAAGGTCTCCAAACTCAAGGGAATATTTTTAGACATTATTCTAGGACTCTGGGAACTGACCGCGTATTTTTCTGAGCTACAGTTTATTTATTCCGAATTATCGAAGTCCTATTTATATATTTTTAGCCTTCGGAGTCCCATAATTATAAAATATAATTTAGAGGGAAAAGAAGTCCTTAGAAATATTTTTATTAAATACTAGACCTTAAAATAGGCTAGTGATATTTTTCTCATAAATTTTGGGACTCGTTTGATATTTACAACAATCAAAACAAGGGATAAACGGTTTCGTATTTAATAGATAAATACTACAACTTTGCTTTATAAATAAATAGTTTATAAAACATTAATATTTCACCTTGGGAATAGTAGTATAATTTTCTGGAATTTATAATGGCTATTAGGCATTTAATACCTAATTATCACCCTTTAAAACAAAATTTGATTATTTATTTAAACTAAATAAATAATAAGTACAATCAATAATTTAAAATTTCAGAATGTAATAAGCAGTATAATATTTCCAGAATGTTTAAAAGCTTATTAATCATAATATAAAACCATTTCAAAATGTTTAATAAATACACATATCTTTTGTTTTATAAATAAATAGTTTATAAAACATTAATATTTCGCCTTGGGAATAGTAGTATAATTTTCTGGAATTTATAATGGCTATTAGGTATTTAATACCTAATTATCACTCTTTAAAATAAAATTTGATTATTTATTTAAACTAAATAAATAATAAGTACAATCAATAATTTAAAATTTCATAATATAATAAGCAGTATAATATTTTACACATATCTTTTTTTTTAAATTAAACAAATCATCATTATTTATTCAAAACCAAATAAATAATAATCATGATATATAATATTCAATTTCAGAATATATAAAAATATTAATTAATAATAATATTTTGGAATTATTAAATATACTAATCACATTAAAATCATTTTGAGTTATTAGAACTTATATTAAAACATTTACATAAATACATATATATATATATATATATTTACTAAATGACAAATTATAATCTAATAACTAAGGCTCTGTTTGGAAAACTGAACTTACAACACACACAAGCTTATCCACAAGCTGATTTTCCAAACGAGCTTTAAGCCCAAGACCAAACCAAAGTTATCTTCTTCCCTCAGAAGAAAATACGCGTATACATATATATATTCGTATATATATACATATTTATGCACAAACTTCAAATGCCTATAACTTCCTCAAATCTTAACGAAAATGCACAAACTTTAAGTCAAAATCGAGTGCCTCAACGAGCCCGATCCAATGGTATAGGTCTTGAAGCCTTAGTCTTAACGGTACGTCCGTACTAGGGAAAAAACCAGTTTGTCCTAAAAAGTATAATTCGATTGTAGGATGACCAAACGCGTTCTAAGCTTCGAGCCGTTCATCCAGGGTCTTAAGGAGGTCGTTAGGGTCATTTTGGTGTTGGATTTACATGTTTTGGTAACGGTCAAAAAACCCGAGCTCGTCGGAGCAACAATGGTGGTCCGGCCATTGTTGGGCTTTTAAGGTTCAGTTCGTGGGTGGTCTGCGTGAGGGTGTGTGTGTAAGTCTGTCTATATGCAGAAAATACGGAGGAAAGTGTGCGACTTTACCTTCCTCGGTCGCCGTCGTGGTCTCTCTCTCTACCTCTCGGCCTCTCTCTCCACTTCTTCCTTCCTCCTTCTTTCTGTGTACCGTGGGTTGTGTATGTGTTTGTATGTATGCTGAGGTGAGGGGGCAGAGAGGGGTGGGTGTGGGGGTATGGCAGTGAATGAGGGTGAGGGTGGGTTTTCTTTATTTTTCTTTCTTCTCTAGTCGGGTTTCTCTCACTCTATCGGTTTATCCTCTCTCTCTCTCTCTACACTCTTAACCCTCTCACTATGTATATATATAATCTAACACACACGTTGCACACTATATATATATATATTATAATATACATATATTAGGTGTGTGTAAATATGTGGCTTATGTTTTTACATATATAACGTGTGTGAGTGTGTGCTTGGGGTGGTGTGTGGTAGTGATCTTGAGTGAGGGAATGGGGTAGTGTACTAGGGTGAGAGATGTAAGAGGGATGGGGGTGTTTGTATAGTGGGTAAAAGAGGGAGGGGGGGGGGGGGGGGAAGAGAGAGAGAGAATTTTGGGGAATCTTAGGGGATTTTGTTGGGATTTGGGGGTTGAGTGTAGAAAGAGTGAAAATGATGTGAGGTAATGTGGTGTGACTGTGTATGGTATACGTGTAATTCAATTCGGTAACACCAGTTTTTGCGGGTTCGTGTGTTATTCAGTCTGGGTCTAACTTTAATAGTCTGGGTCTATGAATTACAGTCTGAATCTAAAATTGACGATCCGGGGTCTAAAGTAGAAACGTCGACATTAATATAATCTTAATTATAAATGCAAAACTAATACGCCATTGGATTCGAATATTACATAACCTATTGTTATAAATCTAAGAGGCAACTAATATTAAAATACGATGTAATTATGTACGGGGGTCTAAATTTAGGTGACATTAAAAATATACATTATGACCTATAGTTATATATTCAAGTAGCAACTATGCATATTACAAATATAATATTAATCATACATGGTCGGATTAGGAAATTAGGAAATTACATAAATTAAGTACTACAGATCTATATAATCTATAATTAAGAGGCAACAAAATTATATGTTATAACTTGTAGTTACAAAATTATGCGACAGCGAATATATGATATATCATATAGTTGATAATTAAGTCATACGAATATTAAAACACGTAATTGATACATAGTGTCACACTTAAAAATTTAGGAAATTACATTAACAAGGCAGTACGGATTTTACAGGTACTACAATCTACCCAACTTATAAGAGATTTCGTCCCCGAAATCTAGAAGTGGCTAGTCCTACCCAACTTACAAAAGTTCTGACCTTAGATCAGATTCTATGGCTGTGAAGACTCTATCAATCCTACTAGCTGAGTCCACTATTCTTATTACTACTACGAACGGTCACCTTCCTTGTGAGGAAATAGAAGCATCGACATTACATGGTTGAGTTGCTGGAGCGTTGTACTCTCTGTCCTTGGTGTCGTTCTGCTTAATCCGTCTTGGTTGATGGTTTGCTTGTTCGGCGGTTCCGTTTTGATTGCTTCTGAGTGGTGTTACTCATTTATTGTCTTGGACAATTCTGGTAGATGTGGTATGTCCCACCACACTTGGAACATTGTGATCCTTGGCCTCCGATTTATTTCGGTGCTGGGCATTCGTTGAAGTGATGTCCGCGATTCCTGCCATTGAAACAATGTTGGTGTGTTTTGTGTTGAACTGATGCTATTACTGTGTCGGTTTTCCTTTCACCATCTTTATGTCCTTTATACATATGGTGATTATTCTTTGGCCTCTTTCTTGGATTTATTTGGAGAAATTGGTCACGACTCTTTAGGAATTCTTGATCAGAGGTTTGCTTCTGTCCTTGGTTGAATCTCAGCGGGGGTGATTGGTTCTCAAATCGTCCTTGTTCTCGATTAATGAGTTCTTCAAAACTGTTTGCCATTTCCACCAGGGATTTGAATGGTTGGTTCAGATGACCAAGAGTTGATTGTTGAAGTTGTAAGGAAAGTCCTACGTGGTACTTTAGATTTTTCTTCTCTGGAGTGTCGATCATGTGATATGCGAATTGGGATAGTCATTCGAATTGTACAGTGTACTCTCTCACAGTTTGGTGTCCTTGGACCAGCTCAATGAATTCTTTCTCCTTTCTATTCCTCTCAGTCTGGGGAGAGTAGTTCTATAGGAATAATTCTTTGAATTCTGTCCAGGTCATTCTTCGGATGACTTCTTCTCCAAGGGTCGCCTTCTCTGATTCCCACTAGTCGGCTACTGCAAATGTCAACTGGAAAACAGCTAAGCGTCTTTTCTCAACATCACTACAGTTGTTCGTTTCGAATATCAAATCCATCTAACGAATCCATTGTTTGGCTTGCCATGCTCCTTCTAATCCGTTAAAGGTTTCTGGTTGGAGAGAATGAAGTCCATTTAGCAGTTTGATTCCTATCTAGTGTACTGGTACTACGTTTCCATTGTTAGGATTATTCCCATTGTTGTTGTTGTGGTTGTTGCTGATGTGCTCTAACCTTTGAAGAAATGCTCCAAATACGCCGGTTGGCTCCATTCCGGGAGGTATTGGGTAAGTAGATCCACTTGGTTCGTATTGGATTGCTTGGGTTCATCTGACCATGGTGTACGTAGGGGGGTGTAGGTTTCCTACATTTTAGTGTCTAATCGGTTAATCACATCTTATCTCATTCTTAAGCAAACGCATAGTACATAGCGAATGCAATGTATTCATATTAATATCTTACGATCTTAGCATACAAGGGGTGGTTCTATGAATGGGGTCCACTGTTGCATGACTAATTCCAAGACTAGGGTTTACAAGAGGTCACTTATATTATGAAACTCAAAGGACAAGGAGGTCCTATTCTTAATATCATTCTAGACTCTAGGCCATGCTAACTGTTTCGAGTTCCATCTCAGGAAGTTCATCAGTGCCTAAACTTCTCGTTGATATGACAAGTTGCTTCAGCTAATCCATATAGCTTGACTAGATACACATACTAATTGTTTATCGTCTAATGGTAAATCTTATATCCTCTAGTTGCGGTACTCCTCCTGAAGTCACGATCTCCTCTAGGGGACTCCACGACATCCATCGTTCGTTATCCAACGTATTGGCCAATCGGATCGTATCAGTACAATGTCCCATTCTCTATCAGATCCTCATTAGTTAGGTATATCTCTATTTCTCTATCATCTGAACTTTCTATTAGGCTGGCAGGGACCACGAAAGGTACTATCTCAGTCTGTGATTCTGACTGATCAACTATCGTAAGGTTATCAAATGCGCGGGATATTCCGTTCATCTCTATTGACATTGTACACGGTCCTATAACTCTACGATACGCAATCTTAGAAATGTGTCTCTCATGGGAGAAACATTGCATCAGTCTTCCTATCTTCTTTGGGGCATTGTGCCTGATGGTGGCACCAATATGAGCTGGACCTCGGGAAGTAAGCTTCCTGTCCATAGTGGTCCTATGCTCTCTATCTTTAGCATCATGCTCTCTTTGGTTCCCCATACCACCTACTCGAGTAAAAACTATCTTAGCATCAGTTGCTATTTCCAGAACATCTTACGGTTCTTAACTTAAGAGTGTCAGACAGGCGGTGAACTTCTAAACCTAAGCTCTGATACCAAAAATCCTGTCACGCCCTGGAGTAGCCGAAAATAGGAAAAATTTAAAATTTCCTTTTTGGACCCATAGGGAATGACTTGATCGAAAGACGTCATGTCCTCTAACACTATAAATAGCATGAAAGTAAAAGGGAAAAAAGCTATTCATAACTTAAACTTTAATCTGAACAATTTAAATGATTACAAATCATAGGTCCCGGTACTAATACAACAGACTATTATAAATCCATGATGCTGGCGGCTATCTTTGGTCTTCAGTCTAGCTCTACACTTCCAGTGTTCCTTAGCATCTTACTCTCAAGACTGAATTGTTCTCTGACCAACCTGCAAGGAAATCTGGACATTAAATTGTCCAGGCGTAACATGCCGTCAGTTTTGCAACAAAGCTGAGTGGGCGTTCATAACCATATTCATTCCTAATATACATACACTAACTACTCATCTCACGTTATTACTTTGCATCTTAGGATACGATTAGTCCATTATCGATTGACGTCGCTCACATGGATATAGCAGAGGTATCAACCAACATGTAATACAGTTAACCAAACATCTACCATTAACCAGAATATAGGATTTATATGATTTGCAACATGCTTGTCTAGTTCTCAAAATCATACCAATATATTCATACTATTTCATTTTCTTATTTTCATTATGCTCGTGCATGTAAATGGGTACTCAATGAACCCAAACCCAAAATCTGGAATATAAAATCCCACAACCAATGCAACTCAATAACATCGGGTTATAAAACCCACAGCGACAACTTACTCTGAACTTACTTTCACAATACAAACCACGCTTTCACTAAGCACTCTGATACTCATTTCATACTTAACATCGTCACCTTACGGCCTCATAGTAACATCGTCGCTTTACGGCCTCATAATCCAAATAGCAAGATGGCAGAATTAGCTTGATCGTCTATACCCTCATTGGTGGATCACCACCCAACGAGTTGCATGCTAGAATACTAACTGCGAAACGGCAAGCATGGTGGCAACCCACACACCATGTGTACTATCACAACAATCCCACCGTAGAGGTTGGTATATTAGGAATTGAATAGCGCATGATATACAGCACAACGGCAACCCATACATCATGTGTACTATCTCTGGCAATCCACTCGGACGACTAGTACATTAGAGTGCTAACTGCTAAGCAGTATGACGTTAAACCCAAATGCATGTACCATCTCCGGCAATTACACGGACGACTGGCACAATAGTAGCTCTAACTATTCTCTTACTATTACAATCACAATATCCAGTATCTCAATCATACTGTCCCGTTATCAGTCCCTTTATCATCTTGAATGGTTTCTAAAGCGTAACGACTCATGACTCACGACACAAGAATCTCAATCGTATTAACTCCCAATTTCCAAGACTCCCAAACATTTCAACTCATGACCTCACTTGGCCGGAGTCACTGACACTGACACTGACATCATGTACTGACACAGTGATGTGATTCTTCAATTACATGATTCTTGATAACATAATTGATGATGCCAAAATTTGGTTAAGGTAATTAAAGAAATTGAAGGAGAGAGAGAGAATAAGAGACTGGTTTTTTTGTATGTGGTTCGGCCCTGTTAATGAAGGAACCTACATCCACGTGTGTGTCTGAGCACATTCACTATACTATAAAAAGTCGGAGACCTGTGGTTAACCAACAATGGTTTGGAGCTATCGTAGGTCGACCGGGCGTGTTGATGACTGCTATAGGCACATTCACTATACTGTAAAAAGCCAGAGACCTGTGGTGAACCAACAATGGTTTGGAGCTACAGTAGGTCGGCCGGGTGTGTTGATGACTGCTATAGGGGTGCTATGCAGACTAAAAAGATGATCCCTTTCTATGGAGGTAAGGGGTCTCTTTTATAGATGTAAGAGACCCACTACTACATGGATAAGGAAATAAAATCCAATTAGGATTGATTAGCATTAATTTTGGGGGTTTCCTAATTGGATTAGGAAACAAAGTGCTCTTTCCATTAGTCTTCTAACTTGATTAGGAAACAGCCTGGAATATTCTAGAGCGTGCCTCGTAGCCTGGCTTGACTGCGCCTGTATGGACGGTGCTTGTTCGGTCTTCCCTATCTGTTGGTCGGGTCGTGGATGAACCGCTAAGGAGGCCTCGGGAAGACCAAATTGCTCGGGCTGATGCTTATCCAAGGAACTATGCATGATTGGACCGGGACAAGGACCGGCTGCTGAGTTGAACCGTTTGGCCATAGGATAGGGCCAATTTTGGGCGTATCAGTTGCCCCCCATTTTTAAGGTTGGCCGGATGCCATATTAGGGCAAGTTTGGAAATATGTTCAATGCCTCTTGTCGCTGTATGAGTGCTTGAGGAGCTGTCTAGGAACTTTTGAGTCTCATGAGTTCTCAGGAACTGGCTAAGATTTGAGACTTAGCCTAGCTCGGAGTCTTTAAGTGCTCGGGAATTGGCCAAGAGTTGAGACTCGGCCTAATTCAGAGTCTTTTGCTTGAGTTAGCTCCCAGGATGGTTATCTTCTACCCGTAAACCTTCATCAATGTTGTGGGCAAAAGAATTTGACCATGTTGGAAAAGCCAACCTAAAGCGTATTGCTTTAGGGTCCTTTGATGTTAACTCCCCAGGATGGTTATCTTCCGCGCAGCCAGCCTTCGTCAAGATTGTTGGGAGAAGAGCTTGACCATGTTGGTGGAGCTGACCTAAAGCGTGTTGCTTTAGGGTCCTTTACTCCTCTATCATGGGCTAACCTAAGAGGTTTTAGTCACCTCTATCGTCGGTTTGGACCTAAGTGGAGTTATTGCCTTTGAGTACTGTAGGCACCCGGGTTGTCTAAGAGTTTGACTTAGTTAACCCCAAGGCCTGTAAATACTCGGTGTGATTGCCTGTTTAGTTCATTGTGCCTTCCTTCCCCCAAGCTTTCGCTAAGATGACGGTTTGAAGAGGCCATGACTATAGGTAACTGACTTGGAACATGGGTCGTTGCAGGGTCTTTTGAAGCTTGTCGTCATCAGCCACCTAGGGGGATTTGCCCCTATCGTAGGTTGTGGACCTAAGCAAAGCTGGTGCCTCGGATGTGACCCTGAGGTCTTTCGCCTCGGGTGTCATCCCGAGGTCTTTTGTGCCTGGGGTATGGTCCCGAGATTTATGCCTTGGGGTTGAGCCCGAGGACTTTTTAGCGCCTCAAGAGTTGAACCCGAGGTCTTTTTGGTGTGCTCCGGGGATCGACGAGGAATTGATAGTCGATCCGAATCTTTGCAGGGGTTCTTTTGTAGTCTGAGCTTTGCTCTATGATCGGGAAAAAGTGCCATTGTAGTTGGACTCGACTAATCTGTTGGAGACATGAGGCCGGGTCGGGATCACCGGGCTCCTGACTATTCTGAGCTGGAGGCAAGGTCGGGATCACTGGATCCTGACTGCTGCAAACTGGAGGTCCGGTCGGAGCTGTCAGACTCATACCGATGTGAGTTAGAGGTCAGGTTGGGGCTACTGAACTCAGTCCGGTGCGAACTGGAGGTTGGGTTGGGGCTGCCGGACTCAGACCGCTGTGAACTAAAGGTCGAGTTGGGGCCGCCGGACCCTGACTATTGTGAGTTGTAGGAACTGCTAGAACTATTGGGCTTCTCCACATTGTTCTTCCCGATCTGTTCTCGCTTTCGCTTACTTCCGGAAGGCTCGTAGCTTTCTTGCCCGGGGTCTTTGGTCTTTAAAAATTCTTCAGTGTCAATGTATTTTCCAACCCTCTCTGCGAGTTCAAGCAAGGTTGTCGGGCAATTTCTGTGAAATGACGTGGCATACTTAGTCTGCTGAACTCCTGAGCAGAAGGCTATAATAGCGACGGTTTCATCAAGATCATAGATTCCAAGCTTCTCTTGATTAAACCGGTCGGTGAATTCCTTGAGGGTCTTATTATTCCTTTGTATGGCTGTCAGTAGCTACATGTCAGCTTTGGCCATTTATGCATACCGATGAACTGGTTAATGAACTACTTGCTGAGTTGCTTGAAACTGTGGACCGATCAGGGCTTCAAGGAGTAGAACCATTGCTTGGCCGGGCCTTTCAAACTGCTGGGAAAGGCCAGGAAATGTAGTTTGTCAGAGTTGGTGGCCAGGGCCATCCGAGCCTTGTAGGTCTGGATGTGGTCGACCGGCTTTCTCGAGTCGTTATAAGAATCTAGGTAGGGCTGTTTAAATTTGCGTGGGATGGCAAACCTCATGATCTAGCTGGAGAACAGTGACTCTGTTTCGATATTGGCGTGATTCTGAGTGGGGTTTTGACCTAGCTTTTTGGCCACTTTGTCAATCGGTTTCTGCAAGTTCTTGATACGGGCCACCACTCCTTCCCAATCAATATCTGGGGGGTTGGTTGGGTTAGAGGAAGAGGCTTCTTATTCATGGCTGTGTGCTGTCCTCTGGGATCGGGCTCGACTATGACTCCGGGTGATCATGTGCCCGTAATTTAGAACTATTTGTAATACAAAATTTAATAAGCGTGACATTAACCAAGTCAATTTGTAATATTTCATCGATTCTCAATTAAATAGTAACATGTTTGTGGACTACTAGTACAAATATTCATCATTTATAAATTGGAAAATTCTTCAGCACATCCATGCAATTTTAGTTGTAAGATGCAACCAATTTTTACACCCTAAATTTAAATCCAAAATTTGGATCCTAAATATTTTGACAATTGTACTACATTAAATTAAAATGGAGACCGTTGAATTTTTTTTGGAAGTTATTTTAAGTGGTACAACTTTATAAATAGGAAATTTCTTGTGGTACATAAGAATCTCACAAAAACAAGATACATAAACCACAATGTATCTATATCTCTGCTTTGTGGACCCCACAAACACTATGGACCCTACAGTGTCAATGGATCCCACAGTGCTACTAGGAGAGAGATAGAGTGTGGGTGTGAGTATTAGTGAAATTTGAAATTGCCCTAAACATTACTCTTATGGAATATCAACCCAATAGCTATCACAAGAATGCAATTTTATTTAGCTGTCGGATTCATCCTCTCTTCATACCACAATAGAGGTCCTCTGAAAAGAATACTCAGATTCCAAGTGCAAGTAACAGGATTTTCCCAGATTTTAACGCCCACAAAAAATAAAAACCTTTTAAAATATTCACAAATAGCACATACCGTTCTTTCCCTAATTAACCGAAGGCTCAATTATTGAATGGAACAAAAAATAACAAATCTGAATACCCCTTTTGGGTCTTGAGAACTTACTAACACTATGAGACAACAGGAGGTAAACAAAAGATCAGACCTATTATACAAACTCATTGTATCACTAACCCCAAGCAAAACAAATGACCAAAATCCGGTCTCCAAAAGAGTAATTCCATGCTTCCTAAATTTTGTATTCTAAATATGGTTTTTAACCTATGTGGCAGTTAGGGGCGGAGCCAAGATTTTTGGTCGAGGGCAGTGTAATTATAAATAGAATGATTGCAAAAGATAGTATTATATTTATAATTGTTTGCACCTAAAAAATACATTTTTTAGAGTCAAAACTTGTATAAGGCCGATTGTAATATTTCAATCGGACATAGAGACCGACTACATAAATTAAGGGTAAAGTGATTGGTTCAAAGTTGGTTGAACCATTTATCTACAATCGGGCTTCCATTGTGCTTGTTCCATCGGGCTGTGTGCATGTGATGTCATCGGGCTTAACATCTACCAATCACAAAGGATCAATGCCAATTGGTGGGACCGCCATAATGATTTCACAATTTAGTTCAAATGGCCATTATTTCACAGCTTTGTTTGGCAATTGCCTCCACCGGGCTGACCACATATCCTTGCTTGTTAAGCATTTAATTCGATGGGCCACCACTTTGACAATCAGCTCACGTTGCAAAACAGCCACTTTATGCTAGTTCGGACTGACCAATATTTTGGTAGTCATTAATTCAGTCGGACTTGAGCCTTGTTTGGCAGTTTAATCGGGCTAAACAATTGGTTTTATATTACACATGGTGGGCCACCCCTTTGACATGTCAGTTTGGCATGTAAGAAGTATTCTCCATCAAATTGGTCATTATTCGGACTCTTCTAAAGACATGACAAGGCCGATTTATTTTTATTAATTAATTTGGGCATGGTGGTTATGCTATATCATTTGGCCACGTGGATGACAATTTGCATCAGGACTTTGATTAGCCAATTTGGTAATACAACCACTTTAAGAAGTTGTCATCACTACAAACTCTCAATGTGATAATATTATCATTTAAGGAAAGATAATATTTCAAGATATTATCTGATTTGGGAAGATATGGGAGATAATGTTATGATTTGGGAAGTATATCTTTTACTTGGAAGCCAAGTAAGCCGAATCAAGCCACAAAAGGGACCACATTCAAGCTACAAATATATATGCATATATATATATGTATATATATATATTTGAAGATATGGACGGATTTAGCAGTTTATGGAAATAAACTGGTAAATTATACCAGATTATTGTTGATCAGATTTCCTACCTTATCTAGGAGACTTCCATGGCCGCTATAAATTAACAGGCAGGCCAAGCTATCAAGGCACTCCGCGTCTCTTCGATACACCGCATTCAACCGCATCCCAAATGAATCCTTTAGCATTCTTAGTTTAGGCAAATAAAGCAGTCTTTTATTTTCCTAGTTTTTCAATTACTTCTTGTAATTTCTTTGCTTTAATTAAATAAAAGTCTATTTTATTTAATTCATCTTTCGTCACTTGTATGGCTTGTGTGCTTCAATACTGCCATAGGATCTTAGGCCAAGGGTACTTTCCTACTTGGCCATCACAATCGTTTTGATAGAAGTCAGATTTCCAAACCTTGTGTATCACTCACACAAGTGACTTAGGAAATTTTGTTTTATTAGTTTGGGCCTACCTAACAAGGCTCTGGCACGCCCGAATAAATATTATAGCAAACAATTTGGCACGCCCGGTGGGACCGCCAAGTGATGAGCCAAGCATACCGTGAGACATGGCTGCAATTCTACCGCGACCAGGTTCGTTGCAGGGACGAAAAAATAAGCCTTCTTGAAGGTTTAATTTCTCATCTCAACTTCAAAAAGGTGATGCTCCATTGCGATTCATGCTGCCAAAAGTTGGGATCGCCATGGGATTTGCAGCTGGGTCATCGGCTTAGTCGTGAAATAAGCCGATATGAGGATGAAATCGGTCAACTAAAAACTGAGATTGACCGATTAGAGACCGATAGACAATTTTTCAACAATGAAATCGGTCTCCTTCTTGCCGTAAGTGAAGCAGAAGAGCCAGCACCTTATGGAGAAAATTTCATGTCCATGGAAGATTTCTTAAACGGTAGCTGGAGGGAAAATCCTAGCAGTTTTCCTAATTTGCCGCTCGGGGGGCAAGAAGACGGCGAAAAAATAAATAAAGAGCCGAAAAAAATTATTTCGGCCATAGAGCCCCTTCTTGCTGTTGAAGAGGACGATGAAGCACTCGGGAGGCAAATTCAAGATGAGCCTCGCAATTCTGTTGAGGCCGAGGAGGAAGAGTGTGATAGGCCGAGTGATCCCGTATCGGCCATAGAGCCTCCTAGTGATGAGGAGGACGATGATGAAGACCCCATCACTGACGAAGAAATCGGTGATGAACCGCTCGGGGGGCAAGCGTCGCCGAGACCGATTGAAATTAAATCGGTCATTGAAGCTTTTGAAAATATTCCTTTGAGGAAACTCAGCCTCAAGGAATTGTTTAATTTTTTCGGTCTCTTTGTTATGACCGATTATTATTTTTATTTTAAGCCAATTAATTATTTGGCTTGGGTTAATTTACATCCACGATGGATGTGTGGATGTCACCAAAAACTATCTATAATTTGGTGGTTGTTTCTCCAACAGTGGTATTATCAAGAAAGATTGAAAAGATACTAAAGACCGGACTGAATTAAATCAGTCAAGAAGCTATTAGGACTCATTCCAGACCGAGAGCAAGAAGCGAGAAAAGAAAAAAATATAATAATTATGTCGGACTGAAGTAGCAGAATGGTGGAAGTATGGCTGAGTCCAGATTGCCAAAGTGCTGAAGGAGCTGCAAGGATCAAGACGGTTGGTGGGCCCAAAGTTCTTTTTCTCACTACCAAACCAAGCTGGAGTTATGCAGAATGATGGGGTCCATTACTTGATCTTTGATATTATTGATTACCTAAAACAGAGTGCCCCACGTGATGTGTACAATGTATACAGGTTTGGTCAAAGCGTGGGATTCAAGGTTGTAAAAGGTTCTGCCAGGAGGGCCCACCATTAAAAGTTTGGCAGATTAAAAGGGATAAAATTGCCTATCGTCTTACATCTCATCGGTCTCATGACCAAGGCCGATGTTAGTTTTAAGGTAATCGGTCTCAGAAAATATTTGGCTATTCAAAATTACATTGTTTTCATTTTAAACAGCCAGGGGGGCAATTGTTTGCACCTAAAAAATACATTTTTTAGAGTCAAAACTTGTATAAGGCCGATTGTAATATTTCAATCGGACATAGAGACCGACTACATAAATTAAGGGTAAAGTGATTGGTTCAAAGTTGGTTGAACCATTTATCTATAATCGGGCTTCCATTGTGCTTGTTCCATCGGGCTGTGTGCATGTGATGTCATCGGGCTTAACATCTACCAATCACAAAGGATCAATGCCAATTGGTGGGACCGCCATAATGATTTCACAATTTAGTTCAAATGGCCATTATTTCACAGCTTTGTTTGGCAATTGCCTCCACCGGGCTGACCACATATCCTTGCTTGTCAAGCATTTAATTCGATGGGCCACCACTTTGACAATCAGCTCACTTTTCAAAACAGCCACTTTATGCTAGTTCGGACTGACCAATATTTTGGTAGTCATTAATTCAGTCGGACTTGAGCCTTGTTTGGCAGTTTAATCGGGCTAAACAATTGGTTTTATATTACACATGGTGGGCCACCCCTTTGACATGTCAGTTTGGCATGTAAGAAGTATTCTCCATCAAATTGGTCATTATTCGGACTCTTCTAAAGACATGACAAGGCCGATTTATTTTTATTAATTAATTTGGGCATGGTGGTTATGCTATATCATTTGGCCACGTGGATGACAATTTGCATCAGTACTTTGATTAGCCAATTTGGTAATACAACCACTTTAAGAAGTTGTCATCACTACAAACTCTCAATGTGATAATATTATCATTTAAGGAAAGATAATATTTCAAGATATTATCTGATTTGGGAAGATATGGGAGATAATGTTATGATTTGGGAAGTATATCTTTTACTTGGAAGCCAAGTAAGCCGAATCAAGCCACAAAAGGGACAACATTCAAGCTACAAATATATATGCATATATATATATGTATATACATATTTGAAGATATGGACGGATTTAGCAGTTTATGGAAATAAACTGGTAAATTATACCAGATTATTGTTGATCAGATTTCCTACCTTATCTAGGAGACTTCCATGGCCGCTATAAATTAACAGGCAGGCCAAGCTATCAAGGCACTCCGCGTCTCTTCGATACACCGCATTCAACCGCATCCCAAATGCATCCTTTAGCATTCTTAGTTTAGGCAAATAAAGCAGTCTTTTTTTTTTCCTAGTTTTTCAATTACTTCTTGTAATTTCTTTGCTTTAATTAAATAAAAGTCTATTTTATTTAATTCATCTTTCATCACTTGTATGGCTTGTGTGCTTCAATACTGCCATAGGATCTTAGGCCAAGGGTACTTTCCTACTTGGCCATCACAATCGTTTTGATGGAAGTCAGATTTCCAAACCTTGTGTATCACTCACACAAGTGACTTAGGAAATTTTGTTTTATTAGTTTGGGCCTACCTAACAAGGCTCTGGCACGCCCGAATAAATATTATAGCAAACAATAATTAAGCTTGTAATATTTTATAAATACCCGCGACGGAATTTCAGATCCTGAAAACATTTCATTATTGTATCCTTTGTGTTGAATTTCTTTTTCTTGACATGTACAAGAAAACTATCAAGATTATTCAACTGTAACTCTACACGTCTTTGTTTTGGAGCATCATCCCTTTCTGCAGGGGAGCGAAGGAAAATTTAAGAAATTCGATAAGATTGACTTACAAAGATAAGGTAAAAAAGATATGGTGAAAGTTATCTAAATTTTTAATATATATATATATATATATTTTTTTTTTGGGTTAAAATTCCGAGGAAAGGAAACTCATTACCATCTCTAGAAAAGGAATGAGTTTCCTTCTTTTTTAAGGAATTTATTCCTAATTAGAATTAATAAATTTCAACTTAGGGTACGTTTTATAACCCATTTAAGTATTGAAAACAAAATTATTATTATTTATTATTTTTTTTATTTTTTATTTTTTATTTTTTATTATTATTATTATTTTTAGTATGTTTGATAACGTACAAGGCCTTACCACTTAACACTGAAAAGGTAGTCAAAACCTACTGAAAACATTAAGTTCAAAAATTTTCCTGACCAAAATCACTAAATGCAATATGATTCTCATATGAAATAATATGTTTTTTGACTATTACACTTTTAGCTTAAAATTTTCTGCACTTAAATTCAGCACTTAGTATTTTTATTTATTTTTAATTTTAATTTTTTTTTTAGTTTTTATCAAATAAGGACTTTACTTTCCAAAATGTTCAAGTATACCAAACATAAGAATATAGTGCCATGGAAAGAGATTCATTTCTTTGGTTCCATTCCGAGCGAACCAAACGGTAAACGTGTTTTACTTTTATGTGAGGGGGCCAAATATGAAATATCTAACAATATCAAGGTTGATGTTGTGATTTATAAAAGTCCAGGGGAGGCTGGGCCCACCCTGTGCTTAATGTGCCTCCGCCCCCACTGGGTGTGGGTTTACTAGATTTTCACTAGAGGATGTTAAAGTGGTCCAATTATTATTGAAGGTTGTACTACTGTCACATGTGTTGGGAATTATATTTAAAATACAAAATTTGAGAAGTATAACATTACTCGAGGCATGTTTTGGAGGCAAAGTTGGGCTGTTACCCATCGTTCTCGTGGAGAAGCATCTAGAGTTCTATTGAGGTGTTTCGGCTCAGTGCAAGATGGCGGATTGGAAATGGAAATAGCATGAGGAATGGTCTGGATCCGTGGTTACCTAGGCTAATCACTTTTAAACCTCTCACACCACTGCATGATCAAGCTCGGAATTCATTTGTGTGCAACCTTATTGATAGTTCCACAGGTGTGTGGAAGGAGGAAGTTTTGAGGGAGTTGTTTTGGCCCGAGGACGCCGAAACCATCTTGAATATTCCTCTGGCAAATGAGGGGTGCGATGACAAGTTGGTGTGGCATTGGACGGCCAATGGCTCCTTCTCGGTTCGATCCGCTTATCATGTTGCTAGAAGATGGAGGTGTAATGGTGAAGCCTCTAGCTCTTCATCTTCGGATCAAGGCCTTTCCCTTGGTCTTTGTTGTGAAAAGTGGAGGTCCCTAATAAGGTTCGTCACTTTGCGTGGCATGCTTGTCGTTCCATGCAGTGGGGTGTTTCAGAAGAGGAAGATTGTGGACCAAGGTGGTTGTGTTTCATGTGGTGTTGATAAGGAAACAGTCACACATGCTTTGGTTGGATGTGCTAAGGCGAAGAAGGTTTGGTTGGGCCTCTTTCCTGAAGACTTTGTTCACAAGGGTTCTTGGATTTTGTTTTCGGACTGGTTAGCTGCAATTCTTCTTGAAGGAAATCGTGCGTGCGACTGTGAAACATTCTTGTTGGGTGGCTGGATGATTTGGTTTTATAGAAATAAATTTATTATGGAGGGTGTTTGCCGGGAGCCCTCCTTTACGGTTGGATCAATCCTTTGCATTGCTTGACGAGTTTGACGCTGCAAATCATAATGAGGGGCCTCGGGTTTGGGTTTTTTTTTTTTTTTTTGGGGGGGGGGGGGGGGGGGGGGGGGGGGGTTTGTTTAAATTGAATGTTGATGGTGCTACGCGATTGGATGATGGCACGATTGGTGTTGGGGGTGTGTTTAGGGACCATCTCGGTTGTGTGTGTGTGTGTGGGGGGGGGGGGGGGGGGGGGGTTGTTTAAATTGAATGTTGATGGTGCTACGCGATTGGATGATGGCACGATTGGTGTTGGGGGTGTGTTTAGGGACCATCTCGGTTGTGTGTGTGTGTGTGTGTGGTGTGGGGGGGGGTGGTTTAGAGGCCATCTCGGCCATGTTTTATTCTCATTCTCAGATTTTGCAGAAAGCATGGCACTTTGGAGAGCTGTGCCACACGGGGGGGGGGGGCAAAAAGCATGGCACTTTGGAGAGCTGCATCGGTGGCATATGAGGCGGGTTTTTCCAAATTCATCGTGGATTCGGACTCTTTATCGGTAGTTCAATTCATTAACTGTGATGAGGATTCTCTTGCCCCATATTGAAATATTTTGACAGTGGCAAAGGCTTCACTCAACGCGTTAGAATGTCCTTGTGTGCATGTTAGGCATGAAGGCAATTGTGTTGCCCATGAGCTTACTAAGTTTGCTTTTGTTGATCGTTCGTTTCTTGTGTGGATGGAGGAAGTTTCCTCCAGTGTCCAATGTTTTGTGGATTTTGATGTTTCTCATTTGAGTGGTTATGAAGAAAATCCTTCTTTGTTTGGTGATAAAAAAAAAAAAAAAAAAAAACATTACTCGAGTCTCCAAATGCATTCAAAATAAAATCTGATGATATAGAACTGTTTCAACTCCATATGGACTTGAAAGCAATGCACAAATTTTGTATGAAATAATGCACAAAATTTGAGCTTAAACACACCTCAAATTCATATTCTTGAACGTCAGATCTGAATATCACACCCTCAGTAGCATCTGATTGTCATAACTGCTTGCAGGACGAATTCTTCCTAGCTGTGAGAACACTTGATAGAAATGAAAATTGTTCTCGACTAGGAATAGGAATATTTTTTGAACAAGTATAACAAAACTTTGGGCAACACTTGAAGATAACAAGTTTTTAACAACTTTGTTCCACTTAACACATAATGGTGTTGTGTCTCTACCATATGCTACATGGACTTTAATTAAATCTGCGTTGAGAGAGAGAGAGAGAGAGAGAGAGAGAGAGAGAGAGAGAGAGAGAGAGAGAGAGAGAGAGAGAGTTATACCAGATAACAGTGGTGTTTCGTTACTGTACTATGGGATTGAATTAATTCTTTTTGGATCATATTATTTTGGGTCCCTTGAATCTGGAACTACTCTCTATTGTTGGGGTATCATTAGTAACGTTCTTCGACGAGGAGGTTTGTTAAATTATAGGTAAGTGATGTATCTGACTACGGCGTGCGGGCTTCAAATAATGTTTAATTCAGGTGCTGCTCTTATGAATAGTGCTGCAAGCTTTGTATTTTGCTGGTTTGGGCTGCTGATGCATTGTCAAGATGCATTGTCAAGACTCTAAGTACAAGGAATATCTGTTTCATTCAATGACGGAGCTTAACGTTCATATTTTCTCATACAAAAGGATGGAAGTTTTCCCAGTCAATGGAAAATTTTAAAATGTTATTGGGTTCTCAGACTGGGATCTCGGCTGGGATACTTGCTTGGAATTGCCTTCTTTTGGGTTTTTTCTCTGATTCTGATACGATAGCAAGGCTGGTGGATTACTATATTCTGAGTGGAGGTGCGATGCTGAATGCTTTCAGCTTGGGATGCGTGTGCTGGGTTTGATTCAAATTGGTTTTATGTTCTTTGGCTTCGGCATTGAAGTTTTGGTGCTGATTTTGTTGTCACTATGGGAAGTAACGCTGCTCAATGCTGTTTGGACTGTTTTGCTGATGGTATGCGCATTGTGAGGGGAATGGTCTTGTAGCTGGTTCTTCCTTTGCGCTCTTGGTAGGTGGATTTGGCTGAAATGGCTGGCTACTGTCATGTACATTGAGGTTCCTTTAGCTGCTGTTTTGGTCGGTCCGATTTGTCCTCGTATTTGGGTTGGTCGTACACTGGGTTTTCCTTTTTCTTGTGTTTTTGGGGCTGTTTCCACAAGTTGCTGCTGGAGATTATAGCGTATGATTTGAAATTGTTGCATTACTTGGGGTGGAAATTATTAGGCACACACTAGGCTTAATCTTTGATGTAGAAATGTCGAATTTGACGGATGTTCTCGGGTGACTTGCTGGATAGTGGAATATGAAAGACTTGCTGCTTAGTTTCCTTGGCTTTAAGAAGAGATTAATAGTCAGATTTGTACATAAAAAAAGGATGCAAGTTCTCTGAGTCCATGGAGATTCTTAACACGTTTTTGGGTTCTCAAATTTGGCTTTCGATTGGAATGATGAATTTACTAGCTTTGGGGTGCTTGTGGTGGGTTTTATTTTTTGGTCTCAAGATTTTCGGTTTTGGTTGTAATTTTCAAGTGCTGATTTCGTTGGCATAATGGGAGATTGGGATTTGGTCTTTGCTTTGGTTTTGAGGGTCTGTTATAGGGCCTTGCTTGGTGCTTGGTGTTTTAAGGTTCTTGATGGGAAGGGGTTTTATTAGGGTGCTGTTTTTCAGTTTCTCTTTATAGGCTGCTGATAGGACTTTGTGACGACATTGTATCCGTTGATGGTGTTCCACCTTCTAATAAAAAAGTTCATTTGCTAAGCAAAAAAAAAAAAAAAAAAATAGAAGATAAGAGAAGATAAAAGTACTGAAACAGGAGAGAGAGAGAGAGAGCAAAAGAGAAAAACTCTTATTCATCTTTTCTAGGCAACTACCTTTACAAACAAAAGGGTCTATTTCTAGGCACAGGAAGTTCCTAAAACTATCCATGTCTGTCTTAGAAGTCTTCAATAATAAACCTTCTAAAAAACATAACAATGATAAACTATTACTTGTAGAACAACACAAACTACCATAAAAGATTCCCCCACAATTGTCCTCAACATCATGTCATCAACCACAAGCCCAGGAGCATTACACAAAACAAGTCAACCACCTTATCATCTTATTATAGCTTAATTGATTCACATTTTTTGATCAACTGCACTATACAAAAAGAAGCATCCCCTTGCTTCGTGCCAGAGAAAACTCATCACTCAATGACAGAACTCGGAGAATTGATAACATATTTAAATAAACAAGATAACCTTCAGAGCATAAAACGCGAAGTCATCGTCACAAATGTTAAGATAATCTTCACCAAGTGCACGTTGGATACAAGTGCGAATGATGTGAAGATGAGAAGAATTAGATATTTCATTTCACAAACTTCCCCTGGTTCCCTTCTTAAGCTTTCCAAATTCACTTTTACGAGCAGTTGGTAGGTTCATAATATCTAGGAGAAATTTACTCTTCAAACCAAGGTAATGTAACTTAAAGTAGCATTCTTCAAATAAGAACTCCTATTTATTTCCATGACAATAAGAGAAATGAAAAAACTAGACAAAATCGGAGAGAAGGCTACTAGAAGGGGGGACAGTAGGGAAGAAATGAAGAAAAGGAGGAGAAGCTAAGATAAATCTTAAGTCTATTTATCATTTGGAGGCTGCACTGAAAAATCCTAAAAACAATTCAGACCTCGAGTAGCAAAAATACGATGCATATTTCCTTTCACAAACAACGCTAAAACAAGTCATAACATTCTCTGAGTCTTGGTACCCCGGGTAGTAAAAATAAGATGCAGATTTCCTTTCACAAACAACGCTAGAACTAGTCATAACATTCTACATACGACACGACACGCCGGACAACAGCCAAATGCAAACGTCGCCCACACAGAGATGATAGTGGAGGGAGATGGAATGAGAGTCTAGAGAGGCTACTGTCATGGAGAAAAATTGTTTGAATAACTAGTAACCTAATGTTTTGACGAAAGATGACACTATTTATGCTTTAACAAGTAGCAAAAACCCTACCTAAATGCCGCTTTTTGGTCTAGAAAAATATTGCCTTCCATGTCCCGTGTTGGGCCTGCGGAGTCCACCTTGCAGGAAAAAGACTAGGACACTTACTTGCTGTGTCGGAGGACGCGTGGGCACAGGACCATTTTCGAAGTATGGGTGCTTCTTAGGCCCTAATACAAGGAAAGACACTACATCCAATTGCCACAGTCTTCATATTACCATACTCCTTGAACAAGCTACATTACATGTGCATTTAGCATAGGAAAGCAAAAGGGAATCCGTCACATAAACCAGTACTTGTAGGAGCAAGTTGGTTCTCACTTCTCAATGACAAATCACACCATCTTTGAGCATGCCCTTAATGCCTGTTTGGGAACACACGTAGCAGGAACAGGTTCAGACCCACTCCTATTAAATCAAGTTTTTATGAAAACCAGTATTATGTTAATAAAGAACCAAATTTGGTATGATTTTAGATTGAGCAGGGACTCCCACGCACACAATAGGCCTCCACCAAACACTTGAATTTGTGAAATCAATTCACTTGTGAACCACAGGTTCGATTCTTGCCACCCCAAACAGCCCTTTAAGGATGGTTTCTTAACCTTCTTACTTGTAGCTATTGAAGCGTTTTTATAAGTTTAAAAAAAACATCATGATGCATCCTATAATGATCATCTACCATTGCCGAGACTAGGCTTCAGCAAGCCTTCCAGGCATGTACACTGACGGGAGCATACAAGTCACCCATCCCACAAGAATAGCAAAATTTGCCTAATAGATTTCCACAATACACAATGTACCAATTATAAAGCACATCTCATTCAATTTAGACGCTGCCGATCTAATGTCTAATAATTGTACACACATAATTGGATCTAAATAGTTCAATACTACCAAAAAGTGTTGTCCAATCTTATTTTTTTAAGATTATATATAAACTCAAAAAGTGTTGTTATTCTACACTAAATAACTCTCCTATTTCACAGCAAAAAAATAAAAAAAATAAAAATAAAACACACACTAGAAGGAAAAAAGAAGAAGAAATTACTAGAAATAGTAGGAGTAATTACTAACCTAATAACCTAATATTGGGTTATTCAGCAAAAATAAAAAAAATAAAAAAAATTACTAGAAATTACTCCTACTATATATCTCTACTATGGCTGTGGTAAAGCCAAAACACACCACCGACACACACAATCACACACTCAATCAGATCTACACACAATCACACACACACAAACACTCGACACACACAATCACACCCACAAACAGATCGACACACACACACAATCACACACACACAAACACTCGACACACACAATCACACACACAAACAGATTGACACACACTCAATCACACACACACAAACACTCGACACAGATCGCGACACACACACACACACACACACACTCTCTCACTCACACTCGACAAACATACAGCTTGCGACACACACACACACACACACAGATCGACGACATACCTTCGGGAAGAAGATGAAGATCTGAAGAAGAAGATGAAAACACACACACACACAGAGATCGACGACATACCTTCGCGAAGAAGATGAAGATCTGAAGAAGAAGAAGATGAAAACCCTCACGATAAATGCAAGATTCAGATCTGGTACCTTTCTTCCCTTTTCCAAGAATTTTTTTGACTCGTCTCGGTATCGCCGAGTTGACTCGTATCGGACCCCACCGAAACCGAGTTGACTCGACCGATACGACTCGGTATCGGCCGATACTTTGAACCATGCTTGCAGACTTGAAACATTGCCCTTAAGAAACCTACCCCATCCCATAATTCTATTCCCAATTGCCTCTTACTAGGAATAGAAAAGGCATAAAATAGACGAGTAATGATTGGTGCACATAAAGTGTGCGCATAAAAATCTGGGCCATACATTTTGGTGGATCCCATGTGTGCAGGCATGGACCCCACTGAAATTAATAGCCCAGATTTCATGCGCACATTTTTTGTGCACATAGCATTACCCAAAATAGATGGGTTGTGAAATCAAGGACACGCTCAGCTCTGGAATGAGTGTGTACACGAACTCAAACGGTAAATCAAACCAAGAAATCCCCCATTGGCATAACATGGAAGGCTATACAAATTCTCTCTTATTAGAGCATCTCCAAGATGCTCAATTGAATAGCTGGACAAAACCACTTTCTTGAACCTTGCATCGCTAGCTAGTCAAATTCTCCAGATGACTCTCCAAATTCTGTCTCTAAAATCTCCACCATTAGATTATGCAATTTCAGATGGCACAAAACTCAACTGTTACAAAAAAATAGGATGAAGTGGCTAGATACAATGGAGAGCACTCCTCACTACCAAAAAGTGACTAGCTAACAAAGTGGGATTTCTAGCTAAAATAGCTAACCAAATTGGCTAGATGCCTAGCACTGCTGGAGATACTCTTTAGGTATACGTAGAGCCATACACTTGTATATAGACAATTCTGGATAACAAAGGGTACACAGGGAGAGGGAGAGGGAGAGAGGGAGAGGTAGATATTGAGAGTATAAATACTAAAGTTACACCCTCTCTAACAGCTCAAGGTTTTAGAGTTTATGGTTTGTTAACAGTATTATCAACCCATTCATACATCGTGGTAATGAGCTATGGTGCTCAAATTAGCCAATCCATTGATAATAACTCTAATTCTCCAAAAGAGTGCTTAACATGTACTATCTTGAAATCTCAAGCAAGTCCTCTACGGCTTCTGATGATACTAATAACTAAACTCACCAAAAAAAAAAAAAAAAAGAAATTGTGTCAATCACATACTTCAATCAGCAGATATCCAAATTTTGCATAAATTCTAATTACGTACTTAAACCGAGCAATCAAATAGTATGAATATTCAAAGGTACCACACCGTTATATTATTGATTCCAAATTTATTCAAGTAACTTAAAAACCTTGATACACAAATCCATATTACATATAACCCCTGTATATTATATCCATATCATAGCAAATTGAACATAGACAACAGAGAAATAGAGAAATTGCACAAACCCTAGATTTTATCGATGTCCTCATCCTCGAACTCAATATAATCATCACCAGCATTCTCATCCTCCTCATCAAGCCCACCTGCAATACCCTCATTCAACCTCGTATTCTCAGGAAGCTCCCCATAAGCCTTCAACAACCTAGCCTCGTCAGGCATGTACTTGAGAATAACATCAGCCTTATCATCCTGATAATCACGAAGTCCGACAAGGACGATGTCGCCGGCGGCTATCCAGACCTTCTTGTGCATCTTGCCGCGTATGTGGCATAGACGCTTGGTGCCGTCGATGCAGGTGGCCTCGCAGCGGCCATTTCCGAGCATTCGGACGACCTGAGCGTACTCTTGGCCGTCTTCCTTGAAGACGAGCTCGCGCTTCTCGTCGTCCGCCTCGTTCTTGCCTCTCTTGCGGTTCTTGCCTCCCTTTCCTTTGTTCTTCGGCATGTTTGTCTTCTCTGTGTGTGTAAAAAATCCCTAACCCTAGATCGGAGAGGTGTGGTTGGGGACTAGGGTACGGAATTTCTGATATAAGAGGATGATACAGTAGTAACAAGTAACGTATATAATCTGTTCTCTCTCTCTCTACTTTCTCTTTCCAAGCTAGCGTTGAAATTACGAGTAGGGGTGGGCACATTTCGGGTTGACCCGAAATTTCGATCCGAACCCGAAATTTTAGACCAAATTGAAATTATTAAAACCGAACTGAAATTAGTTCAGTTCGGAACCGAACTATTTTAGAAATTATAGTTCGGTTTTCGAAAGGGAAATATAATTCGGTTCGAAATCGAATATCCGAAATTTTGGGGTATATATAAAATTTGTTGAAAATAATTAGGGATACATAACAAATTAGATCTCTCATTCTCTCTCATTTCAGACTCTCAAGAGATTCAAGGTTGCGACTCTCAGTGAAATCAGTCTCACCCTCCCTCGCGACTCCCTGCCGGCAGCGGCTTAGCCCGGCGGAGACTCCTCTCCGGCATTCCCTCTCTCCAGTCCGATGATCCCTCTCAGTCTCTGTGTCTCAGTCAAAACTGAGCCTCTCTCTCTCTCTCTCTCAAACTCTAATCCCTCTCTCTACTCTCTCTCTCTCTCTCCCCTAATTTAGAACACTTCATTTTGGGGCTTTCATGGAAGAGCTTAAGGGTTTTAATCTCTCTCTGTCTATTCAACTGTGAGTATAATAGTCTTGTTTTGTATTATAATTTTTTTACAATTTTTTTTTTCTTTTCGAATCAAATATATCAAACCAATGTAGTTGTTGAGTAAATTCTTTTTCTCAGATAGGTTGTGATGGGTATTTGAGTTGGGTTGTGATGGAGTGTACCTGTTTTGTTGAGTAATTTCTTTTTCTGTGATGGGTATTTGAGTTGTTTCTTGTTTTTGTTTTTAAAAGCTGGTAGATCCAAATAGCAATTAGTAGTGTATCATTAATCCGCTTAGTGAGTTAGTGGTGTGTCTTAAAATTTATTTGTTACTGATTAGCACCAAAAATTCTTGTATTTGTATGTTTAAAAATTTAGGTTGAGTTTCAACCCGAAATTTTGAACCGAACCCGAACTAAAATTTCGAAATCGAACCATATTTTCGAAGTTTATTTCAGTTCGGATTTCGGTAGCGAAAATCCCAACCCGAACCGAACAACCCGAGCCGAAAATTTTAGTTCGAAACCGAACCGACTGTTTGCCCGCCCCTAATTACGAGAGTAGCTTCCTCTTGCTAGGTTTTTTTTTTCCCACAATAACAAAACAATATTACTAATACCAAGGTAGAAACTGTTAATGTCAGAGTAGAAATTGTCGCGAAAAATTTTAGTGACTGCATCACCCTAACTAAAGGGGGCAACCGAAGATAATACAGGTATAAAAGAGACCTCTTGCTAGTTGGGCGTATTGTAAATTTAGGCTAGGTTAGTATACAGAAATAGACGTTCACACAGTGGGGTACCCAAGGAGCTAGCATTGGGAAAGTCAGCCTTCTCATGCCATCAAAATGGATTCCTGCAACTACAAAAGATTGCACATGTGGCAAAGCAAAATAATTATGTATATATATATATATGTGCGGAGATATGAGGTGGAATTGAGAGCTGGCTTTGAGAAAGCCGATTCTTTGGGGGTCGGCAAATTGTTAGCCAGTTGGGAGAGGGCCGGCTTTCTCAGTGCCGGTTGTAAGAGATCCAGTTATGCCAATGCCGGCTGTCACATATAGTAGCGAATTTAGTGAAATGGTAAACTTAACTTTCACTACTATATACCTAAGTTAGTTACCATTTAAGCTACACCGTTGCAACGAAATCGTATCCATTTAAGCTAGTTTACTCTACATTCTTCCCCTACTGCAGATGCTCTTAGGAGACAGGTTGAGGGGATTGGAATTAATTTGTGGATGAGTGTTTTTCTTTCCTTTTTTTTTTTAGTGTGAATGTGTAGAAATGCAAATTAGGGTTGGGTAAACATTTCGATTAATCGAAAAAATTAATTGAACTGAACGAAAGATATTCATTTTGGATTGGATATTTCAGTTATAAATTTTGGTTCGATTAAAAATTTAATCTGTTTAGCTAAAATTGTAATTATGAAAATGCGAGCGTACTAGACACATGTTATCTAGAACTTGAACAAAACACAAATCAGACGAGTAAAGAGATAGGGGAACGCAATCTCCTTTTAAGTTCAATTGCTTTAACAAAATATCAAAGACTTCCGATGTAAGAGACAATCAAACTATTAAAAGAAATAACAGAGTTTTATTTACATTAAATGTTTAACAAACATAGTTCCATTAGAAGTGGTAATCGCACCTTCCAATTGATCATCAAAAGGGGAACACATACCTCTTTATAAACTTCTAGAAATCTACTCCTAGAAAAGGATTAAATGACGGAAACAGAAAGATAAAGGAAAAATACAATAAATAGAGTAATTTGGTTGATGTTGCTGATTTTGGATCTCTTCTTTCTTCTTCCCTTCTTCCTTAAATAGTCCACAGCAAAATAACGGCCATTAACAGTTAAGAAACTACCCACTATATCCATGATTTGGAATAATGGGGCCTCAATATAGACCGCACGCAACATTACCCCCATTGCCACATGTGCTACACCTCTGGTCCTCCATAACTGCCACTAAAAGTCTCACCACTGACAAGGCAAGCATACTGGATTATGGCACCGTGGTAGACCACATCAGCCTGCCTTCAGCTCTGGACGTAATCCACGTGCGGCCTGCTTTAAATTTTGGGTGGGCCTGACTTATTTTTATTTTGTTGTGCAAACAGAATCGAATCAAAATCATATATATAATATAATATAAAGTGGAATGATGGAATCAGACGCCTACCACATGGTGGCTCTGCGAGTTTTTCCACTTTTTTATATGTTTATTATTATTATTATTATACTATTTTCCCTATCTATATAATAAGCAAGGAATGACTTTATCTCCCCCCAAGACAAATAGATAAACAAGGGCTGAGATCAACCCAAGACAGATAGATAAACAAGGGCTGAGATCAAACCAATTTTATTTTGAGTTTCAAATTTCAAACACACTACCCTCTATCATCTCTCACATGAACCCACCCCCCCCCCCTGTGTTCTCGCACACAAATCCCCTCTCTAACTCAATCTGTCTCTCCCTCTCTCTCTCTATCTCTATCTGATTACATTGGGAAAACACGAACCCACCACCATCACCACCACAGCCGAACCTCCGACTTCCCCCCTCGCGGTTATCTCTCTCTCTCTCTCTCTCTCTCTGCACACACTAAAAAATACACACATACACTATAGTTCTCTACGGTTGCTGAAATTGTGAGTTTTTTGAATCTGTAATTTTTGCAGGCCCGATTTTCTCTCTAATCATATCTGGTGAGCTATTTTCCTCTTTCATTACCTATTGGTTTAGCTTCTTATTGTATTTTTTATTTTATTTTTCATTACCTATTGCTTTGTACTTCATTTATAATGAATTCCAGCTTTCTGATTCCTTTAGGGAAAATTTTGAAGATTAATCTAAGGTCATACATCTAGAGTTCAAAATCCTTTACTACTTAGTTTCAAATGTACTTTTCAAATTTCCATTGCACTAGAGCATCCGTAAGATTATAGCATCTTTTTATTGTCTTTCTGACTAAAGGTTGTCTTTTTTTTTTTTTTTTGCTCCTTTTGATTGTGTCATGTTGTTACCTTTTCTTTTGCTCAGTTTTAGTAGTGTATTGTATTCACTTACTTTTGTCAATTCTGACCTCTAAATCAGCCCCTAACTCAAGAAGGAAGCCCAAGCAATTAAGCAATTTAATGTTACCCCCTAACTCTAAATCAGCCCATTTTTTTGTTACCTGCATCTCTTTTCAAACTCTATTTCAAAAGACGTACGGACTCAAACTAATTAGTCTCTAGCTTCTTAAGCAATTAAAGTGAAACCTGCATCATGCTCAAAGCATGTTTTGATTTTACTTAGATAGTCTTGATCTTTTGCATGGGTTTCATTCTCTTGAAAAAAAATCTTTTTGCTCCTTTTTATTGTGTCATGTTGTTAACTTTTCTTTTGAGTCCTTTTTTGTTTATTTTATTTTTAATTTCACTTACTTTTTTACCTTTTCTTTTTTCTTTTCTAAATTAGGTTTCTTGGGGAACATCTTAGTAGGAACATTTTTGTCTTATTTCTCATTGGCGTTTTCCAGCTCTTTTACTTAGGCTTTGAGTACAAACTAATTTAGCCACATTTAGCTCATTTCTTGCTTTTCATGTAATTTAGCCCCAGTGCTGATTCTCTATCCAATTTTGTTTGTTTATTTTTCACCTTCGGAATTTCTTTCACATGTTTTACCTTCCAAATTGCATCCATTACTCCTTAACTTTATTTGAGCATAGTTTATTGTTTCAATCTTTCAAAACTGGGAGTGCTTTTGGGATGTAGTCACCACAAAAATTAACTTTATTTGGCATAGTTTTTTAAGCCTGGGAGTGCTTTTTAGATTTTACTGGGCAACTTAGCATACTGTCATTTTTTCTTTTCTTTTCTTTTAGAACACGTTTAGTCAAGCTATTAGCTTTAAATTGAATATTAGGAACCATATGCTTATTTAGTGGAGTTTGGTTAGCTTGGACTTTGTAACCAACCCATAATGAGTTTTTTTTTGGGTCATGAGTTTGTTTGCTATCAATGCATAATATTATTTCTTTTAGTTTGAAACTGATTTTTTGTTGTATGTTTGTCTTTTATCAAAAGTTAGTTATGTTAGTTCAATGTCAAAGAACTGAAAACTTTAATTGTGATTGAATGCTAATGCATTTTTCGAATTGCCACTATTTTTTAAATTTAAATATTTAATGCATTTTTGCTTTTGGTATCCTATGGTCTCAGTGTTTTTAGCACTTAAGTTCGGTCCTTTCTCTATGCAACTTGGCTAATTTTTTTGGGTTGCTGAAATGCCTCTTGGCTATGCATTGCATAGCATGCATTATTGGATAAGAATTTTATTCTCGGGCTCATTTTCACAATAATTTTGAGGGGCTATGTGCAGGGGTGGTGATTCGGTACCTTTTTTTTTTTTTCTTTCTTGCAAAGATTATTTTAACTTGGACAATGTTGGAAAGTATTTGTAACAATGTGCAGGCTTCCTATGAGACTGAACAAAAATATTTTTTTAACATATGTTGTGGAACAAAGTTGATATAATTCGATATTGTTATTTCTGGACTGCCTTAGTGATCTGTTTAATGTCCCTGCTGATATCTATCTACTTGATCTTGCTGCCAGTTTTTTCAATTTGACCTAAGGTTCTGTTACAATTATTGTTAACCTTTTTGCTCCTTTTTATTTTAGAAGTTGCTTTAATTTTGAGTACTTTTGCATAGATTTTGTCTTATTCCTCTCGCACTCTCTCTCTCTCTCTCTCTCTCTCTCATTGGACTTTGTTTGTAATTCTCATTCTCAAGTTTTTCAGCTCATTTACTTGAGCCCAGTTTTTCAGCTCATTTAGTTGTTGCTGTTTTCTTTTTATTTTATTAGTTTTCCTAAAAGCTCCCAGTCCCGAGGCTTTGTGGTAATTTTCTTATTTCAACGTTTCTCCTACTAATTTTCTTATTCGGTTCGGTTCGGTTGTCGCTTTCTAAATTTGATAAGCCTTTTTGCTTGATGTTTACTTAGTTTATAGTGCTTCTCATATCTCATCTCTCTCTCTCTCTCTCTCTCTCACACACACACACACACATATACACACACACACACACACATCCATCCTTGCTTAGTATGATCCTTCTAGCATTTATGCACGATAGTATGGTAACTCTCAATCTCTCTCTCAAGCTCCTCTCTCCGCTCGATCAGCCCCCACCATGCTGCCACTACCAAACTGCCACCACCACAAACCCTCATGTCTCTCTCTCTCTCTCTCTCTCTCTCTCTCTCTCTCTTGGTGATGATCATTTCTCTGTAATTTTTATGAGGTTTTGGGAATTATTGTTTTGCTTACTGCTTGCTTATTTCATTTTTCCATCCCTTTATTACTTAGTGTTTTGCTTAGTGTTTGCTTAGTGTTTTAGAGGAACGAGTTTGCTAATGTTAAAACCATATCTCTTTGAGAAAGTAAAATACAGAGTAAAGTAGTACTTAGAGAGTTTGTGAGTTTGAGGTTTTTTATGTTTGTTTTAGCTTTAATTTGTGCTAACTTTGGTTCTCCTCCTTTTTTTGTTTGCAGTCAACAGTTTGTAAGCCCCCCCCCCCCAAACACCCTTAAAGGTAAGAACATGATAAGAACATGAGATTTGTGTACTCTCTCAATTTTTTCCTTCTATTTTCTCTCTCAATTTTTTCATAAGAAATTCATTTCTACATTTTGAACTCCGTGTGTGTTCTCTTAATCTTATATTATGAATTTTCTAAAATTCATAAGTAATTTTCTAAAACTTTTTTTTCTTTCTCATTTACTGAAATTGCCAAAACATTTGAACTGGTAAGTTTCTAAGCTTTTAATTGTGTAAGGTTCCATTGCTGAAGATTGTTGAATGCAATTCATTTGCATTCGTGTCTAGAACTTTTCTGGATATGGGTCAATGTATATGTTTATCTTAACATGCTTGCATATCTTACTTTCTTCAATTTGGATTTACTATCTTTTTATGTGAACTATAGTAACTTTACCTGGTGGATTTACTTTGTTATTTTTTTCTCAAAAGGGTAAGCTTTTAAGACAGTGGAAAGAAGGGTAAGCTTTTACCTGTCCATCTATGTTTTGCTATCATCTAAGTTATTGCAATTTTCATTATAGTAGTTTGTAAAGCTTCATTAGAATTGTTGCTGCAGTGGCTTTAGCCACAGGTTACAAATAACTATGGTTACTTCTCCTCTATTTGAAATTCTTTAGGCGACTATTATTATTAGATAGTCACTTCATAGCTTAGTCAGTCTATAATTAATTTAAAACTTCTAATTCCATACCATTTTCAAGCTAATGCAGGCGTGTATGTGTCCTTTTCGTCATTAAGCAACTTCTAGCTACTAAAAATGGCAGTCACTGAATAACCTCCTCGCTATTTTTTGTTTTCTTTTCTTTTCCGTAAACCAATTTACAGTGTTGGTTTTGGTGAACTACTTTTTTCATAGTGCCCACAACCAAGTCGTTGTTGCCGTCGTCCCCACACTTCTAGACCTGTCTTTTGGTTGTGCCCGTGCAATTCCACTTGCGGTATTTTGGACTTTTCCGCGGACTATGTGCTCATAATGATAGTGGCTTTAGTTGGGTTAGGCCATTCCTACTCATCAATGGGTCCAATACCACAATTTAGCTTCATTCAGACGCATAAAAAGAAGGAAAAATCATTAGAGATGTATCATGTATGATTGCTAGCTTTCTTCCCTTTCAGGTGTTCACAACTTATTTCATTCTGTCACAATGTCTTATGTTATTTGCAGGCATTCTAGAAACACACTCTCTTTATGCTATAAGCTAGATAGAATTGACCTTTTCAGTTTCAGTCTCTTCTGTGATTGATTTTTCTATCATTTTTTTTGGGGTTTTAGTCTAAATAAACGTTTGAAAAAAAATACCTACAACTATTTCCAAGAGCTACAAAACTGTAGTAAGTTAGCTTTTCAATTACCAGTTAATATAACTTATTTTTTTTACAGATGGAGAAAGAATTAGAAGAAACTGTAAGATAATCTTCTTTTATTACAAGTTCTTATTTTTATTATTTGTTTTTTTTTCTTATATGTATTCAATCAATTCCTATGAATATATAGGATGATTTTCTTCGCACAAGAAACATAGGTCTATAGCTTCGCGATGAGAGGCAACTAAATGCCATACAAATTAACGAGGTCTGCCTCCCAATTGGATTTTTCCTTTACCATTATGTGTTATTTTTTTACCATTTTTTTTTTCTAATGCTGCTTATGTTAAAGGAAAATGCAAAAAGGGTTGCAAAAGGGAAAGCAAAGGCAAGCACTTCCGGCAAAGGGAAGGGGAAGGAAAATCAAGCATATGTGGTATGGTTTTTTTGTAGTTTGTCAATGTTTTCAAATCATTAACATAGAAGCGTTTCGGCTTTAGCATTAAGGTAGAATTACATTGTTGTGCAAACCAATGGTAAAATAGAACCACCTTTTTTTTTGTACTAATTTAAATGAGTTTCATAACTAATCTGACTGTTGTGGAAGTTCCTCATATGGAAAAGTACGTTTATGTGGACATGAAGATGTTCTGTAGAGTGATGAAGGGACATGGTTGAGAGCCTGAATAGAGCAAATGATCATTCGACATGGTTAAAACCTTTATTTTTGGGTGTTCTATTGAAGTGGCTACTAAGACAATATGTGGTTTGACCTTAATTATTTACTTTTGGACATTGTATTACTATCAGGAGTTGTATTATTTTTTTGAGCATTAAGGTTGCCATGTGAGCCTATTCTATTATGTTTGACGTGTAAGCCTTTTCTATTATGTTTGACGTGTAAGCTTTTAAATTACGTTTCGTTTGTGTTGCTTTGTTTCTATTGACAGTTGATATTGTTACAATTAAATAATTTAGTTGGGTAGATGGAGATTGTTTGAAAGTGAGAACCTAGGTCTTTGAATCATGGGACCTTATTCACTATTTGAGTAAAAGAACAAAGTTCTTACATTGTTGGATGTCAATTAAAACATAATGTACTACCAATCAATTTTGATTATTCCTTCACCCTTTATTTAACTTCACGTTAATATATTACACTAAAAATTTTATTATGGCTATTCTTTTTTTGAGACCAAAACGTTTCTCTGAAAGGAAAATGAAAAAAGGCACAGTAAATTGAAAAATAGTGTACGACAGAATGATAATGTAGACATCCATAAATTTAAATTAGATCACATGCTCCAAAACGAACACCTAATCTGCTTTATAATCCAGTTCTTGGAAGAACTCCACTAGGACGAGAACTGTAACGCTTTTATCGTTGTTATTTATAGGCACCCACTGATAATGTTATATCAAACAACAATACGTTAGTACAACGCGCTTGACTAGAACGAGAACGGTACGATGGGTGCTTTGCATGTCAATTGGCCCAACGCTTAAGACGAGAAAGGGAGAAGTCAAAAGAATGTGTACAAAAACCTATCTATTTTGCTTCTGTGGTGCCGATCCGTCGTCAACGGGAAGTGATTCTGTCAAAGTCTGTATTGACGGAGCAACCTCAAAATGCTCCAAAACGAGCATGTGTTGCAAATGCTTTTCCGTCATCTTCTATGACCACAGTACTTCCATGAACACCTATTCTGCTTCATAATCCAATTCGTGGAAGAACTCCACTAGCGACAGAGGATAGTTTGACAAGTCATCAACTTCCAAATCAATTATTGGTATGATTTTTCAAGATTATATTAAAAGTTTTTATCGTTGTTATTTATGCATGTAGAAGACCGTGTAAATATAAATTGATCATTCAATTCATAATTTATAGGCACCCACTGATAATGTTATATCAAACAACATTACATTAGTACAACATGCTCGACAAGAAAGAGAACGGTACGAAGGGTGCTCTGCACGTCAATTGGCCCAGCGCTTAAGACGAGCAAGGGAGAAGTCAAAAGAATGTGTTCAACAACCTACCAATTTGCCTTCTGTAATGCCGAGCCGTCGCCAATGAGAAGTCATTCATTCAAAGTCCGTACTGATAGAACAACCTCAAAATGCTCCAAAACGAGCATGTGTTGCAAATGCTTTTATGTCATCTTCTATGACCACAATACTTCCACGAACACCTAATCTGGTTCATAATCCACTTCGTGGAAAAACTCCATTGACGATAGAGGATAGTGTGGCAAGTCATCAACTTCCAATTCAAGTGGACTCACATTGTATGCTTCCTCCACGAAATCTTGGTGAAGAATTTGTTGTTGTTCTACTAATGGAAGGCATCACAACGCATGCTGAATCATCCTTACCTCCAGACAATATTCGATAAATATTGTGTTGTAATAATTAATAATTTAAGTAATAATTTAAGTAAATTTCTTTAATTCATGTAAATAAATAAATGTGTAGGCCGAATACAACAAATCCAAGAAGATTCTGGAAGTGATGATGAATTAGAAGGTCGAACTTTAAGTATAAGTTCTCAGCTACAGGTAGACCTCGGTCGATATTTTCTTGGTAGTATGGATGTAACGTGTCCTCACTGTTTTGCCTTACATTGGATGGATGAAAAATTAGTCAATTTATCTATGGTTAATCCCCATTTTGGAACATGTTGTTTGCAAGGAAAAATTCATTTGCCTCTTCTTATTACACCCCCTCCACATATCGAGTAGGGAGCCTCATGAAATCAATGTAGAGGCGAGGCAAACATACAGGCTGCCGTGTCCCGATCGCATATAACACCCGGGAGTACCACGCTGCAATCTTCTCCCGATAAGATGTCACTAAGAGGCAATTGCTGAGGGCGAGGTACATCATATGATAATTATTTGTGAGGTAGAAGTCAAGAATAAGAGCCTCGCCATCCCAGCCCAGAAGAGCACCCCCAGTAATCTCTCTGATAATAATAGTCGGGGAGAGCAGCGGTGTGTCGGGGCGATGCGGACAAACACAATTAGGTATCTCGGGTACCCCAATAGTAGCAGAGACAGTGGCCGGACTAAAAATAATCTCCCGGCCACGGAAGAATGAGCGGAGTGTGAACGGAGCAACTGGATCCCTGATCATCGTCGCACACGCCTCCCGGATCCAGGACAGATTAACGTGCTTAGGTTGGGAGAGGAGCGTGTACCACTGTGGCATGGCACGTAGCCGGGCTAGATACCAAGGAGTAGCCAGCCAAGCTGTCTCGAGGGGTCGCTCGAGCATGACCTTACGCGGCTGGAAATATCTGGTGAACCATGCCCGGTCTTCTTCGTTTCTAAACCCTTGATCGGGTATAGGGTCAGGTATGGTTAGGTCAAATGGCTTGGATTTGTGATACCCAGTGATAGGGTTCATTGTGTAGCCCTGAAATAGAAGAAACAGACATAGAAACATTAAAATAGGGAAACCAGAAATGAAAATAAAACTGTCACACTTCGATCGATTGAAGCATGTTCGATTGATCGAGAACATCGTAGGTTCGATCGCTCGAGACATGTTCGATCGATTGAAAGGATGCTGGGTTCGATCGCTCGAAACCAGTTCGATCGATCGAACACAGCGAAGTGGCAGTTTCGAGCGATGAGAACGGAAAAGACCCGCAAACAACAAATACAACAAGACAAAGAAGAAAAAAAGTAAAATAACCAACGGGGGGCACCCCCACACGAATTTGAAATGAAAAGATTAACGAGGGGGTTCTCGGGGCCTCACCTCCAGAGACGCACCAAGAAGAAGAAGAGGGTGATGATGGTGATGATCAGCGTGCCCAGCTGCTCCTCAATTGATGTTGGTGTATATGGGGGGCCAAAAATTGCGTGAGTCCCCTTCTGTCTTCAATCGCTCGAGGAAGGTAGAAAAAGATAGACTGAAGAAGATACTGAACGACGCCTCGTTTAAACACAGGTTTCGATCGCTCGAGATGGATCGATTGATCGAACCTTCGATCGATTGAGCCCTGCTGAAGCGCTCGAGGTCATGATACTCTCGATCGATCAAGAATCATTCGATCGATCGAACTCTAAAAGTCTACAAGATCATAAAATGGATAACTTAAACACCCCCAACTAACCAACATTAATCTGGACATACAGAATAGTGATGAAACAACTCATTGGTAAGTCATGTAAGCTAAAAACATCATCCTCATAGTAGAAAATTGCAAATTTATATAAATAAATCTTCATAATAGCATCCACTTGCAATACTATTGCCCCCAACATGGTCTTTAAAACCTTATTGAAAAAGAAAAACTGAAATAAAGCTGAAATTAACAAAACTTTATCTAAGAATACACTCCAATTGATGAAAGAAATATGAAATGACATAAAACAATTGAAGTGAAACACTATTCTTCAAGCAGGAAGATTTCGTCTTCCACAACCTCCTTCTCTGCCAAAACTCCAAATGCAGAGTCTAAACTTGATGATTCCCTTTCCCAGAACAAGCGGAAAGCAACGAGGACATCATCGAGCAAGTCCGAACTCTCTAAGGAATTGATTCCACCGACAGTAGGGGATCCGGATGGAGACAAGGATAACAGAGTGTAATTGCGCATCGGACGTTCCTCTTGCGGCGGAGTTCCCGGGGACCTTATGTATGGTCCAAATCCATGAAAGAGTTGATGTGGAAGGTACAACGGTGGAAATGGTGGATTCATAGTGATATTCCTGACAAAGGGAAACAAAAAGGAGACAAAGAAAATAAATTAACTAGAGTAAAAGGAAGATCAAACAGGAAGAATTAAATAAAGCAACAGGTATAGAAAGATAAAGGAATGTGATCCAGAGTTAACCTCACTATTGGCTGGATATTCCCAGGTGCACTAGCAGGTAGAGGGCATTGAAGCCTGAACAATAAGTAACTCGAATACTCATAAATGTAGGGAACCCCATGGATGACCAGGTGTCAGGACTGCCCTATAACTATAGATGATAGAAATTTTCCCGCAGATCTGATAGTGTTATCTATGAAGGAATTTGATGTCATTTTGGGAATCGATTGGCTCACTAAGTTCGATGCTAACTTGGATTGTGTGAGTAAGTCTATTACTTTTTCAGTACCTGGAAGTTTACCCCTTAAACTTCAGTGCACTTGTTCTAGTGATGGACTCTTTACTAGTTGTTTAGCCGCTATTGAGACTACGACGTCGGAGATTGTCATTTCACAGATTCCAGTGGTGCAAGAATTTGAGGATGTATTCTAGGATATCACGGGTTTACCGCCAAAGAGAGAGATAGACTTTTGCATAGAATTGGTACCCGGCACAATTCCGATATCCAAGACTCCTTATCGAATGGCACCAACGGAGATGCTCGAGTTGAAGAAGCAAGTGCGAATTTTGGCTTAAGGAAGTCAAGTTTTTAGGATATGTTGTGTCCGAGAAGGGAATTTCTGTTGACCCATCCAAGACTGATGCAGTGTCAAGTTGGATTAGGCCGAGCAACGCCTCAGAAGTCAGAAGTTTTCTTGGGTTAGCAGGGTATTATCGGAGATTTGTGGAGGGATTCTCCAAGATTACAGCCCCGCTGACTGGGTTGACAAAGAAGGATGTAAAGTATTACTGGAAAGACAGGCATGAATGCGCATTTCAAGAGTTGAAGGAGAGATTGACCTCTGCGCCAGTGCTTGCTATTCCGAGAAGCGGCGAGAGATTTACCATCTACAGTGATGCGTCATACCAAGGATTGGGCTGTGTATTGATGCAAGATGGGAAAGTGATAGCATATGGGTCCAAAGTTGGAAATCTAATTTTTCCCGAACTTTGCTACGCCGGGGCGTGACACCAGGAAGTCGTCAACATATGTGAATACGGCATAATGGAGTTCGGGCACCATATCCTGTAAGTCCTCTTCTTCCCATGGCTCCCATATTGAGTCATTTTCCCACTGTTCCATCAAAGCATCATCGACCTCCCACACAGCATATCCTTCAGGTTCTCCCTCCTCTTCAGGGAGTTCCATGTGCTCAAATGGGTTGATCTGGAGGAGAGCAGGATTGTATGGGATGTTTCCGTGGGTTAAGTCAACGACGTCGTCGGCTCTTGGCCCTTGGTATAGAGATAAGCAAAATGCTATTTCATCAGCAGTCCACGGTGGGTTCGGATATTCTGAATCAGCCCATGACCCTATCGAGTGAACATCATCATCTCTCATGTTGGACAGCCTGCAGGAGATAGAAATAGAATAACAGATTACGATCAAGGTCACACTCAGAAAGATATAAATAAACAATAAACAAAACAAAACAAGAAACAGCAAAAGAAAAAGTACAACATTGTTAAAACGCACTTGAGCATTCTAGGTGGAGACATAGTCGGGCTCATCCAGTTGGATGTGCTCGACCTCGGGTTGGAAATCTTCTAAGAACGGTTTTACCCTTTGTCCATTGACTTTGAAACTTCTATCATTCTTAGGATTAAATAACTCAACGGCCCTATGTGGAAAGACAGATTTGACTGTGAAGGGTCCACCGAGATCGGAGTTTTCCTGGGAAAAGATGAAGGCGTGAATCGTATAGTAAAACTTTCTGCCCAGGCTCGAAAGATTTTCAAAAAATCATTCTATCATGGCGAGCCTTCAACCGTTCCTTGTGGAGTTTGGCATTGTCATAAGCATCTTGTCAGATTTCTTCCAGTTCCGCCAACTGGAGTTTTCGGAGATGACCTCCTTCTTTAATGTCGAAGTTTAATGAGTGTGTTGCCCAATATGCTTTGTGCTCAATTTTAACGGGGAGAAGACATGCCTTACCATACACTAGCCTATATGGGGACATTCCCAGATTTGTCTTGTAGGCAGTACGGTATGCCCAAAGAGCATCTGTCAGTTTATAGGCCCAGTCTTTTCTGTTGAAACTAACCGTCTTTTCTAATATGTGCTTGATTTCACGGTTAGCCAACTCTGCCTGCCCGTTTGTTTATGGGTGGTAGGCTAGAGCAATCTTGTGATTCACCCTGTATTTCCTGAGTAGTGATTCCAAAGGCCTATTGCAAAAGTGTTTCCCTTGGTCACTTATTAGGGCTTTTGGGGTTCCGAAACGCGATAAGATATTTTTCTTAAGAAAGGACATTACCGTTTTATGATCATTGCATCTCGTCGGTATCGCTTCTACCCATTTTGATATATATTCCACAGCAAGGAGTATATATTCATAGTTATTAGATTTAGGAAATGGGCCCATGAAGTTTATGCCCCAACAATCGAATATTTCAATTGTGATGATGGGAGTTAAGGGCATCGAATTCCTTTTCGAAAGTGTACCAAGCTTTTGACTTCGTTGGCACGATTTACAAAAAGCGTAGGCATCTTTGAACATGGTGGGCCAATAGAAACCGCTGTGCAATACTTTGTGTACGGTCTTTTGGGAGGCAAAATGGCCACCACAGGCTTCAGAATGACAGGAGGCCAAAATTACAATTATGTCCTCATTCGAAACGTAACACCTGATGACCTGATCAGCACAGTACTTAAATAAGTAAGGGTCATCAAAAAAGAAAAGGCGTGAGAACAAAAGAAACCTTTTCTTGTCCTGATTTGACCAATGGCTCGGGGTCTCGCCTGTAACAAGGTAATTTATTATATCTGCGTACCAAGGTAAATTGGAGACAGCCATCAGTTGCTCGTCTGGGAACTCATCTTTTATAGGTACAGGCTCAGTGTTGTCAGTGAATGTCAACCGAGATAAATGGTCGACGACCACATTCTCTACTCCCTTTTTATCCTTGATAGTAATATCAAATTCCTGGAGTAGGAGTATCCAGCAGATAAGCCTCTGTTTCGCTTCTTTCTTAGATAGCAGGTACTTGAGGGCCGAGTGGTCTGTAAAACAGACTATTGGGGACCCTATTAGATAAGACCTGAATTTGTCTAGAGTGAATACTATTGCCAGTAACTCTTTCTCAGTAGTCGTATAATTCATTTGAGTTTCGGTAAGTGTTCGGCTGGCATAGTAGATTACATAAGGCTTGTTGTCCTTCCTCTGTCCTAGAACTGTGCCAATGGCGTAGTCACTAGCATCGCACATTAACTCAAATGGCAAACTCCAATCGGGTGCCTGTATTATCGGTGCGGAGGTAAGGTGTTCTTTTAGTGCATCAAAAGATATTTGACAGTTTTCCGACCATTCGAAAGGTGCGTCTTTAGCCAACAGTTAACACAGTGGTCGGGCGATTGCACTAAAATTTTGGATAAAGCGTCGATAGAATCCTGCGTGTCCCAGAAAAGATCGAATGTCTTTAACTGTACGGGGGACCGGTAAGTTTGAGATAATATCAATTTTTGCTTTATCGACTTGGATACCTTTATCAAAGATAATGTGGCCGAGGACAATTCCCTTGGTCACCATGAAGTGACATTTTTTCCAGTTTAGTACTAAGTGTTTGTCCTCGCATCTCGTTAACACATTCTCAAGGTTTTCTAGACAGTTATCAAAACTATGGCCAAACACTGAGAAGTCGTCCATAAAGACCTCGAGTGTCTGTTCGACCATATCACTGAATATACTTAACATTGCATAAGCCAAAAGGCATACGACGAGGCGAATGTACCGAACGAACAAGTGAAAGTCGTTTTCTCCTGATCTTCAGGAGCTATTTCGATTTGGTTGTATCCACTATATCCGTCCAAGAAGCAATAAAATTTATGACCCGCTACTCTTTCTAGCATTTGATCCATGAATGGCAATGGAAAGTGGTCTTTCCGGGTCACAGTATTCAATTTTCGATAATCAATACACATCCGCCATCCCGTGGGGATGCGTGTTAGTACTAACTCGCCGTCTTTGTTTGGGATAACTGTTATACCAGCCTTTTTGGGCACCACCTGAGTTGGACTAACCCAAGAGCTGTCAAAGATAGGATATATTATCCCAATGTCCAGAAGTTTTAAGACTTCTTTTTTCACTACTTCTAGCATATTGGGATTCAGACGCCTCTGCATTTGTCGCGAAGGTTTAGCGTCTTCTTCCAAATATATCTTATGGGTGCAAATAGATGGGCTTATGCCTTTTAGGTCTGCAATAGTCCACCCCAATGCTCCCTTGTGCAGTTTGAGCACTTAAATTAACTTATCCTCTTGTTCTGAATTCAACGTGGATGAGATTATCACAGGATAAGTCTTTTCAGTCTCTAGAAATGCGTATTTGAGCTCTTTTGGAAGCTCCTTTAATTCTAGATTGGGAAACTGAAAGTTCGAAAGCATGGTTAACTTTGTTTTTGGAGGTAAGGCTTCATATGGTGTGACCCACATGCATTCATCTCTATCTTCCTCTTTAGTTTCCATCATGAGGCAGGCATGGTTTAGAGCAGCGTCCAATGAGGTAGAATTGTTAGGTTGATAAGTAGCGTCGAATTGCGACACAACTACCTCCAAAGGATCTTTGTATTCTATAAGATCAACCTCTTCATCGATGACCGTTTCGATGAAGTTAATCTCTTCTTCGTCCTCGTATTCTTCGGGTCGGGGATTTGAAAAAATCTTGACATTTAAAGTCATGTTCCCGAATACGATGGTCATGATACCACTCCTTTTTTTGATTGTGGCATCAATGGTGTTGAGGAACGGACGTCCAAAAATCACCGGGATTTGTGAACATGGATTAGACACAGGTTCGGTGTCCAGAATCACAAAATTGACCGGAAAGACAAATGTATCTATCTGTACCAGACCGTCCTCCAGTATTCCTCTAGGGTATTTGACTGACCTGTCTGCCAGTTGCAATGCAACTCGGGTAGGTTTGAGTTCACCCAACCATAGTTGTTTATATATTGAATATGGCAGCAAGTTTACGCTAGCTCCTAAATCAAGGAGTGCGTTGTCTATCCTTTGATTCCCAATTCTACACGAGACAGTTGGGGTGCCAGGGTCTTTAAGCTTTGGAGGCAACTCGTTTTGGATGATTGCACTTGCTTGGCAAGCGACATAGGCATGTTTTTTCACACTTTGCATCCTCTTGACCATGCATAAATCTTTTAGATACTTAGCGTAGGCTGGCACTTGTTTGATTGCATCAAGGAGCGGGAGATTAATTTTAACTTGTTTGAACAACTCCAAGAACTCCTGATTCTTTGCCTCGTGTTGGGGCTTCTTGAGCCTTTGAGGGTAAGGCGCGGGGAAAGGGCATTTAGGTAATTCGTCCTTGATGGGCTTCTTTCCAGGCCTTCTCTCAACTTCTACTTCTTTAGGAACATCGTCGTTTGATTCTAATGATTTGCCATTAGTGGATGATTCCTCTTCTTGAGTAGATGGGTTGTTTTTAGTTACCACTTCTTCCTCTTCATACTCCATGGGAGTAGAATGTGTAACAACCTGCATTTCATTAATTTATTTCAAATCCATTTCCATAATTAATCTGTAGTTGCATTGTCATATTTAAATCAATATATATTGTATGCTGTCATTAATCTCGATTCTCATATTTGGAATCTTATTTCTTGTCTAAATTCATAATTAAAACTCTTCGGGATCAAACTGCAATTTCTGTAAAACTTAGCAATACCTGTGTTGGATTTCAAATTTGCATTTTAAAACAGTGAAATTATTTCTTTTAAACTCAATCAGTATTTTTATAAAATCGGAAAATCATTTTCTACGTTAAAATGAATTTTCTACATTTTTGTGACGAACACCGCGACATGAAAATGTCAGTTTAGGTTCAAAACTGTCCGCGCCGCGTTAAAATTTCACAGATTTTTTAATTAACGTAAAGCAAAGACATGACTTGAGCTTTATTGCCATTTATGGCAAGTAATGATTGAGAAGGCCTTGTTTGGGAAGGCATTTTGTGTGTATGTTAATTTAATGCCATAAGCTATTTTGCCAAACTTGTTGAGTGATTTTTGGGCAACTTGTTAAAGCTTTGTTTGGTTATGCTTATATGATGTGCTTTAGTTTGTGCCTTAAGCCAAACTTTCCCAAACACTTCATCTTGGCCCCTACTAACCTATAGCACCCTTTTAAACCTCCTGCAGCTAATATGTATACATATGTATGTATAATTCAGCATGGATTAACCCTCTTAATCTGTAGTTTGCTTAGAAAATTAGAATGGTTAATCAACTTAGTTGTTAAGTGAGGATTAGAACTCACAACTTGGGGCCCAAGAATGTGAATTCTATTTAAACTCATACACACTACACTATCACACACATATTCTGACATTTTGGGAATAGTTAGAGAGAATCACAGAGACTTATACAGAAAATTATATATAGAGAGAAAGCTCAATCCTCCATAACCAAGCTTGAGTTGGGATTGCTTATCTCTTATTTCTTTCTCAACAACATCTATGCTTTTGACCAAGTGAGTATTTTAAACTCACCTAGAATGTAATTTCATATTTCAATTACTGTTTGTATGCTTGAATCATGAAACACCATGGATGATTTCACATATGAACTCCATAGCTTTGAAAATCAAGATTTTCAATCTCAACCAAAATCTGTTTTCTTAGATAATAATGAAAGATTATGGTGTAATTAGACTATGTTTAAAGTCTTGAGGCCTAATTTGTTCATATGAAAAAGTATATAAGAAATTAAGTTTTATCATCTTTTAATCTTTCATAAAATTTAAGAGTTATAGATTGAATCATGTAAAATTGATCATGGATTCATAATCCTTGTGAAAAACCGAAGAGATCCATATGTAATATGATATGTAGATACTTTAGCTTTCGAAAATGGGTCAATTTGGAGAGCAATTCTAACGAGGAAGACGAAGCCTCTGCTTCATCTCGCGCCACGATCGCGTGAGCGGCCCACGCGAGCGACCCGTGAGCGCGAGGTGGCTGATTTCAGGCAGAAAGAAAGGTTTTTATAATAAAACGAAAATTTGGCACATCGAGCGAGCGGCCCGCGCGCGCGACTTCTAGCAGTTTCTAGTTTGGCTTGTTTGGTGATAAGGGACTGTTTGGGATAAAATTTATATACTGTTAAAGCTCTGTTTGGGAATATCATTAAATCAGAATCTTAATTAGTTATGTTTAAACGATTAAAACATTTTATTACGACTTATCAAGCCCCGTACGCATGTTGTTTTTATAATTCAGTGAGTTGCCTCATGTTTTAAAGTTTCATGACATACATATGGAGTCAGTTGTACATGCATGGTGAGTGTGAATGTTGGTCAGCATGGAAAAGAGTAATGGTCTGTGTGGTATAGTGTGTGCGGTTGAGATTGTGATGTGGACACTCCCTGGTAAGTGAGTACCAAAGTGTGTTGTTATTGAGATTGCGGCGAGGGTGTCTTTGAAATGCGATGGTGGCAAAACTGGACACTCCCTGACGACCATGGTAGCGTCAAAGTGTGTGAAGCCGAACTTGGACATTCCCTGGCACCCATGGAAGTGCTAAAGTGTGGCCTACGGACACTCCCTGATACCCAAGTCTGGATACTGCGTGAGGGTTCCTCCAGTATTTGCATGGCAGATTAGGTAGTCAACGTGTGAGGCAATGGACACTCCCTGGTACCCCGGACCAAAGTGTGAGGCAAATTGGACATTCCCTGGCACCCCTGTGCTAAAGTGTGGCTATCTTAGCGTTTCAAAGATACCGGTGTGTGATGGTGGGTTGTTGGGTTTTGTCGAGAGAAAAGAGTCGGTAAGATGAGATGGTGCATTATTCTCATACACGGTCACATACACGAGAAATATATCTTTTAAATAATATTGTGGTTGCTTCTTAAAATGAACTCCTTGTTTTAATATCGGATTAAATGAAATATGTAAAGAGGTAAATGAATATGTTTTACATTCAAAGTCACGTTGATGCGTCCTTGACATTTGTGTTCAGGCTTTTCAGGTTACAACTATGCTGAGCCTTATGACTATGCTAATTGAGAACGGCTGCTTTTGGAAGAAAAACTGTTATCATCATTGTATATTTTAAGATTATAAGCTTTAAGGTTATATGTTATAAACTGTTTTGTAATAAGGATGACTGTATTAGACGTTAAGTTATTATTTTGTTTTCAAGGCGGTTTGTGCCTTAGATGACCCGTGCTGTAATATTTATTAAGTTAGAATAATATTTGTAAGCTTTGATTGCTCTACTCTGATTATTGTTTTTGTTGTTCGACGTTTGGGACGGAATCGATCCTTCAAACTGTCGCGACCTACGGGTCCATAAAGGAAATTAAACGCTTTCCATATTTATGCTACGTCGGGGCGTGACAGGATTTAGTGGTATCAGAGCTAGGTTATTATTTATCTCAAGATAGTTTAGCCAGGTTAGGGTTTACCAGTTTAGACCCGATTCCACGATCTATTAGCTTAAGCCTTGCACCCGGTAAGACAGGGAGGATAGACTCAGGACCCAAACGCCAAAGATTATTTCTGTCCTGACTTAAGTAGTACCTTTTTATTAGGTATGGATCCAACTCATCCACTATATGTACCAGACGGATTTGGGGGACACTTTGTGACACCTGGGGTAATGGTCCCAGCCTTCCTCGACTTGTATCATGGGGCCGTTGAGCAGTTGGCCACGGCGACCGTAGTATCTAATTTATGGCACCAGGTTCACGTGGTAGGCTTAGTTGACTTGACTCGTATCCGCCTAGAGCTTCGTTACTTTGCAGAGGCTCAGCGCTTGGTGTTGGTTGAGCTTTTGAGGTTGGTCGATAGCGATGCTTTCTATCTTCCCCTCGAGATCCAGATTGTGCACACCTATATGGCACAGCTAGAGATGCCTCCGCCAGTGGTTCCCATTGCCGAGGACGATGCTGAGGCTGTTCATTTGGTCCCAGTAGGTGGGAAGGATGTAGAGGATGGCATAGGTCTAGGTGACTTAGCCGCTGACCTAGAGGCTAAGCTAGCACTTGAGCTAGCCTTACCTAAGGAGATTGTAGTTGAGGCAGATGGCCCTGCGCCTGCTTCATCTTCGACCTCTCACGGCTATGACGGGGTTGGTCCGTTCTTGGTGCAGTGATTTCGCCCTGTCGACTCGGTAGATCTCCTGATAGCTGCTTATGGAGACGATTGACGTTTTAGATATGACCTTGTACATATTAACTACTTTTGACTATTAGCTCTATCTCTTTTTGCAACTGTAATTACATGCATTAGAGTGTAGGGCAATGACCCCATTTTTGTAACATTAACTCTTGCATGCGTCCTAACCCATATGGATAGGGTAGGCATTGACCTGATCATACACGATTTTTGTATCAACTTGACAAGAAGTTATATATAAGATATACTCTTTTGAATGTTGTCGTCATTTAAATTGCTTCATAGTAGTGCTTCATGCATGTTTCTCATTCTGCTATCACTATCATGCATAGAATGGCTGGAGGACTAAGGAGGAACAGGAATTTGATCGAGGGAGCACCCGAGGCTGCCGATCCTACAGGGATGTTCGAAGCATTTGTTAGACGTTTGGAAAGAATCAGTAATACGAATGACAACTGACGAGACCGCCAGACTAGAGATAAACTGCTGGAGAGATTACGTGCGCTCAGACCTGAGCAGTTTGCGGGTACCGCAGAACCATGGAAAGCAGAACAGTGGTTAAGACAGATGGACCGCATGTTCGAAGCTGTCCTGTGTAATGAGATGGACAAGAGGTTTCAATTGACCGACGCCGCCGCAGATTGGTGGGACTCGGTGATAGCCACTATTGGGAACACAGCTACTACAGGAATGACGTGGACTACGTTCAAAGGTAGATTTTTGGAGAAGTATTTCCCGGCTACGGAGAGGCACAGAAGAGAGAAGGAATTCATGGACCTGACGCAAGGAACCAAGTCGGTGCAAGAGTACACCACACAGTTCGAGAGACTGTCTCGGTTTGCTCCACACCTGGTTGATACTGAAGACAAGAAGATACGGAAGTATAACCAAGGGCTGACACTGCAAATTTGCCGCCTGACTCTCGGTCACCTAAATAAGTCGTTTGAGGGATTGGTTGGCTTGGCTACTGATCTAGAAGAAGACGCTCGAGTGAACCGTAAGCAATTTGAATTCCGACCGCCTCAAAGGAGTAATTTTGGGAATAGACCACCACTGAATCGTACCTAAGGGCAGAAGAGGAATTTCGATGGAAGCAAGAAGACCCAGGCTATTACCTATCCGACTCAACCCCGAGTAGGAGAAGGAAGTAGTAGTGGAAAATGCTTCAACTGTGGTAACCCTGGTCATCTAGCTCGAGATTGCAAGGCACCAAGGCGTGCTACTCAACAAGGCATAGTTTGCTACAACTGTGGTGAACCAGGTCATATTAGCAAGTTCTGTACTGCTCCTAAGCAGGTGACGTATGGTCAACAGAATCAGACTCGTTTGAATGCTGTTATTCCTGATGCCGCTGGATATGATGGGGCTGTGTATGAAGAGGGAGATTTTGGAGAAGCTCAACCTGATCAGCAAGCAGTGGAAGGTACATTGACTCTATTTAACTCTCAAGTTAAAGTTTTATTTGATACGGGTGCTACTCTTTCGTTCATATCTGTTAATACAATTCGAAGATTGGGTATCTTACCTCATCGTTTAGAGAAAGCTTTGAGGGCTACTTCGCTGTTAGGAGCTGCAGTCAGATTAGGACACGTGTGCAAGGATTGTCCTTTACGGCTAGGAGACTGTGAAATCCCTGCAAGGCTGGTTGTCCTATCAATGAAGGAGTTCGACATAATCCTAGGAATGGATTGGCTCTCTCAGAATCAAGTGAAGTTGGATTGTGTGAGGAAGAGAATTACAGTCTCCGGCCATAAGAATCAACCCTTTGATTTTCAATGTAACCCTTCAGGAGATATGTTCCTCACAAGATGTTTAGCAAACATCGAGGTCGTCAATACAGAAGCGACAGCATCGTCTATACCTGTAGTCAAGGATTTCGAAGAAGCATTTCAAGACATTTCTGGTTTGCCGCCCGAGAGAAGTATAGAGTTCTGTATTGAGCTTATACCGGGTACCGTACCAATCACAAAGGTCCCCTACAGAATGGCCCCCGCCGAACTATCGGAATTGAAGGAACAAGTTCAAGAGCTCGAGAACCTAGGTTTTGTACGTCCAAGTACATCGCCTTGGGGAGCACCGATGTTATTTGTGAAGAAGAAGGATGGGATGCTCAAACTGTGTATCGACTATCGAGAATTGAACCGAGTGACTATCAAGAACAAGTATCCCTTACCGCAGATTGACGATTTATTTGATCAACTACAAGGAGCTACGACATTTTCCAAGATAGACCTAAGGTCGGGATATCATCAGTTGAGGGTACGAAAGGAAGACATACCTAAGACTGCTTTCAGGACCCGATATGGTCACTATGAGTTTTTGGTAATGCCGTTTGGAATGACGAATGCCCCTGCAGTGTTTATGGATCTGATGAACAGAGTGTTCAAGCCTTATTTAGATCAGTTTGTCGTCGTCTTCATTGATGATATTTTGATCTATTCTAAGACAGGAGAAGAACACGAACAACATCTACGGATTGCGATGCAGACGCTCAAGGATCACTACTTGTATGCCAAGTTCAGTAAGTGTGAGTTCTGTTTGCAAGAAGTTAAATTTTTGGGACACAAGGTGTCATCTCAAGGAATTTCTGTGGATTCGTCCAAGACAGATGCTGTGTCGAACTAGGTTAGGCCGAGCAACCCTACGGAAGTTCGGAGTTTTCTTGGACTCACCGGCTATTACAGAAGATTTGTTGAGGGATTCTCCAAGATAGCTGCACCATTGACTGGGTTGACGAAGAAGAATTTAAAGTTCGAATGGAAAGAGAAACATGAGCATGCCTTTCTAGAATTAAAAGAGAAACTCACTACCGCACTAGTACTAGCTATACCCAAGCCCGATGAGAAGTTCACAATTTTTAGTGATGCATCATATCAAGGGGTTAGGGTGTGTACTTATGCAAGATGGCAGAGTTATCGCCTATGGATCTAGACAGCTGAAGTCGAATGAGTTGAACTATCCCATTCATGATTTCGAATTGGCAGCAGTGGTATTTGCACTCAAGATTTAGAGACACTATCTCTACGGTGAGAAGTTTGATTTGTTCTCCGATCACAAGAGCCTGAAATATTTGTTCACACAGAAAGAGTTGAACATGAGGCAGCATAAATGGATGAAGTTGATCAAAGATTACGACTTCACGTTGGAATACCACCCTGGTAAAGTTAATGTGGTCGCTGATGCTTTAAGTTGGCAAACTCGTGAGACAATCGCCACCTTAATGGTTAGAGAATGGCGAGCATTAGAGACATTGGCGGAGTTCGATGTACAGAGTACTGAGGAAAGAGAAGGATAACTTTTTGGATGTCTTATCCTACAGCCTGTTCTTATCGACCGCATTATTGGAGCTCAGAAGGAAGATGAGAAGTTTCAGACATGGTTCATGAAGATGTCAGAGAAAGATCCGACAGAATGGAAGGTGGAAATCAATGGAGGGTATCGTTGCAGGAATAGATTATGTGTGCCAGATGTTGGAGAGCTAAGGAAGGATATCCTGGAAGAAGCACATAAATCAAGGTATACAGTTCACCCTGGAGGAACAAAAATGTACAAAGATTTGAAGAGAAATTTTTGGTGGGAAGGTATGAAGAAGGATGTGGCCGAATTTGTATCCAAGTGTTTGACGTGTCAGCAAGTCAAGGCCGAACATCAGAGACCGTCAGGATTATTGCAACCACTACCTATTCCTAGTTGGAAGTGGGAGCACATTACGATGGATTTTGTAGTAGGATTGCCTCGATCACAGCAGAATCATGACGCTATTTGGGTAATAGTGTATCGATTGACAAAATCTGCGCATTTCATTACTTACAGTATGACATACCCGATAGAAAAGATGAGCCGGATGTACATACACCAAGTTGTGCGACTTCACGGTGCACCTGTGTCGATTGTGTCAGACCGTGATGCTTGTTTTACTTCTGGATTTTGGGAAAGTCTACAAGAAGCTATAGGAACCTCGCTCAAGATGAGTACTGGTTTTCACCCTCAGACAGATGGGCAGACTGAGCGTGTTAATCAGATCATGGAAGATATGCTTAGGGCTTGCGTGATCGATTTCGAAGAATCTTGGGAGACACACTTGCTATTGGTTGAATTTGCTTATAACAACATTTATCACACTAGTATCGGTATGGCTCCGTTTGAAGCATTGTACGGACGACCATGTCGTTCTCCATTGTGTTGGGCAGAAGTGGGGGACACAGAATTGTTGGGACCAGATTTGGCTAGAGAAACCAACGAAAAGATTTCTTTGGTCAAGAAAAGGATGAGAACCGCTCAAAGCCGGTATAAGAGTTATGCCGATCGACGTCGGAAAGAATTGGAATTTAGTGTTGGAGATCACGTGCTCCTTAAGGTTTCACCGACCCGAGGAGTAGTACGCTTTGGTCTCAAGAGAGGGAAATTTGCTCCGCGTTTCATCGGACCGTTCGAGATTTTGGATCGTATCGGGAAAGTGGCTTATCGACTCGCGCTACCACCGAAAATGTCTGAGGTTCACAATGTATTTCATATAAGTATGCTGAGAAAGTACATACGAGACCCCTCGCACGTGGTTAGTTATGACGATATTGAGACGAGTCATAACGTTTCTTACAAGGAAAGGGCTGTTAAGATTCTGAATCAGAGTATCAAGAAGTTGAGGAATAAGGACATTCCGTTGGTGAAGGTTCAGTGGAATCACCATGACGAGAATCGTGGGAAGTTGAAGCTGATATGAGGAAGAAGTACCCGGAGTTATTTCATGACTAGTTAGTCTTGATTTCGGGGACGAAATCCTGTTTAAGGGAGGAAGGATGTAACAACCTGCATTTCATTAATTAATTTCAAATCCATTTCCATAATTAATCTGTAGTTGCATTGTCATATTTAAATCAATATGTATTGTATGCTGTCATTAATCTCGATTCTCATATTTGGAATCTTATTTCTTGTCTAAATTCATAATTAAAACTCTTTGGGGTCAAACTGCAATTTCTGTAAAATTTAGCAGTACCTGTGTTGGATTTCAAATCTGCATTTTAAAACGATGGAATTATTTCTTTTAAACTCAATCAGTATTTTTAAAAAATTAAAAAATCATTTCCTACGTTAAAATAAATTTTCTATATTTTTGTGACGAACACCGCGCCACGAAAATGTCAGTTTAGGTTCAAAACTGTCCGCGCCGCGTTAAAATTTCACAGATTTTTTAATTGACGTAAAGCAAAGACATGACTTGAGCTTTATTGCCATTTATGGCAAGTAATGATTGAGAAGGCCTTGTTTGGGAAGGCATTTTGTGTGTATGTTAATTTAATGCCATAAGCTATTTTGCCAAACTTGTTGAGTGATTCTTGGGTAACTTGTTAAAGCTTTGTTTGGTTATGCTTATATGATGTGCTTTAGTTTGTGCCTTAAGCCAAACTTTCCCAAACACTTCATCTTGGCCCCTACTAACCTATAGCACCCTTTCAAACCTCCTGCAGCTAATATGTATACATACGTATGTATAATTCAGCATGGATTAACCCTCATAATCTGCAGTTTGCTTAGAAAATTAGAATGGTTAATCAACTTAGTTGTTAAGTGAGGATTAGAACTCACAACTTGGGGCCCAAGAATGTGAATTCTATTTAAACTCATACACACTACACTATCACACACATATTCTCACATTTTGGGAATAGCTAGAGAGAATCACAGAGACTTATACAGAAAATTATATATAGAGAGAAAGCTCAATCCTCCATATCCAAGCTTGAGTTGGGATTGCTTATCTCTTTTTTCTTTCTCAACAACATCTATGCTTTTGATCAAGTGAGTATTATAAACTCACCTAGAATGTAATTTCATAGTTCAATTACCGTTTGTATGCTTGAATCATGAAACACCATGGTTGATTTCACATATGAACTCCATAGCTTTGAAAATCAAGATTTTCAATCTCAACCAAAATATGTTTCTTAGATAATAATGAAAGATTATGGTGTAATTAGACTATGTTTAAAGTCTTGAGGCCTAATTTGTTCATATGAAAAAGTATATAAGAAATTAAATTTTATCATCTTTTAATCTTTCATAAAATTTAAGAGTTATAGATTGAATCATGTAAAATTCATCATGGATTCATAATCCTTGTGAAAAACCGAAAAGATCCATATGTAATATGATATATATACTTCAGTTTTCGAAAATGGGTCAATTTGGACCCTTAAACTGAAAACAGAGCAGTTTTGACGAGGAAGATGAAGCCTCTGCTTCATCTCGAGCCACGATCGTGCGAGCGGCCCGCGCGAGCGACCCGCGCATGCGAGGTGGCTGATTTCAGGCAGAAAGAAAGGTTTTTATAATAAAACAAAAATTTGGCACATCGCGCGAGCAGCCTGTGCGCACGACTTCTAGCAGTTTCTAGTTTGGCTTGTTTGGTGATAAGGGACTTTTTGGGATAAAATTTATATACTGTTAAAGCTCTGTTTGGGAATATTATTAAATCAGAATCTTAATAAGTTATGTTTAAACGATTAAAACATTTTATTACAACTTATCAAGCCCCGTACGCATGTTGTTTTTATAATTCAGTGAGTTGCCTCATGTTTTAAAGTTTCATGACATACATGTGGAGTCAGTTGTACATGCATGGTGAGTGTGAATGTTGGTCAGCATGGAAAAGAGTAATGGTCTGTGTGGTATAGTGAGTGCGGTTGAGATTGTGATGTGGACACTCCCGGGCAAGTGAGTACCAAAGTGTGTTGTGATTGATATTGCAGCGAGGGTGTCTTTGAAATACGACGGTGGGAAAACTGGACACTCCCTGATGACCATGGTAGCGTGGCACCCATGGAAGTGCTAAAGTGTGGCCTACGGACACTCCCTGATGCCCGAGTCTAGATACTGCGTGAGGATTCCTCCGGTATTTGCATGGCGGATTAGGTAGTCAAAGTGTGAGGCAATGGGCACTCCCTGTTACCCTGGACCAAAGTGTGAGGCAAACTGGACATTCCCTGGCACCCCTGTGCTAAAGTGTGGCTATCTTAGCATTTCAAAGATACCGATGTGTGATGGTGGGTTATTGGATTTTGTCGAGAGAAAAGAGTCGTAAGATGAGATGGTGGATTGTTCTCATACACGGTCACATACACGAGAAATATATCTTTTAAATAATATTGTGGTTGCTTCTTAAAATGAACTCCTTGTTTTAATATCGGATTAAATGAGATATGTAAAGAGGTAAATGAATATGTTTTACATTCAAAGTCATGTTTTCAATACTCACCAGCTTCTTGAAGCTGACGACGTTGATGCGTCCTGGACATTCGTGTTCAGGCTTTTCAGGTTACAACTATGTTGAGCCTTATGACTATGCTAATTGAGAACGGCTGCTTTTGGAAGAGAAACTGTTATCGTCATTGTATATTTTAAGATTATATGCTTCAAGGTTATATGTTATAAACTGGTTTGTAATAAGGATGACTGTATTAGACGTTAAGTTATTATTTTGTTTTCATGGTGGTTTGTGCCTTAGATGACCCGTGCTGTAATATTTATTAAGTTAGAATAATATTTGTAAGCTTTGATTGCTCTACTCTAATTATTATTTTTGTTGTTCGACGTTTGGGACGGAATCGATCCTTCAAACTGTCGCGACCTACGAGTCCATAAAGGAAATTAAACGCTTTCCATATTTATGCTACGTCGAGGCGTGACAGAATGAGGCATGTTTTTCTCTATGACTTTGCCGCTTCTCAGAGTAGTCACGGCTTTTGCCTGTTCATGATTAGGGGGGACCATTGTTGTATCCCTTAGGGTTTTGAAGTGGTTGAGCAGGAAACGTTCCACTCGACCCCTCTTGACGTGCATCCATTCTCTCTAATGTCGCGGATATTTTACTCATTATTTGAATTAGCTGCTGTGTTAAATTCGCGTTAGAGAGTGGATCTTCCTCTTGCACCTTTTTGTGAGGTGGCACGTAAACATTTGCTTGTTGATTATTAGGGGGTTGAGCGTTGTTGTAGTTGTAGCACCCAGAAATTTCCCCCAGAAATTCCACGTAGGATTAGAAATGGTGACGTCACCTTGACGACGATTACAGAAGGTCCATTAGGATGACCATAATTAGGAGTCCTTATTAGGATCCTTAGTAATCGTCTTGACGACGACTACGTCGATTCGAATCTAGTGCCTATTAGAATAGATGTAACCCCGACGCGCATAGTTTCCAAGTTAGAAACTATAGACGTACTTGAATATAGGCTTGTGTATAGCCCCGCTCATTCATATCTTATATATGCGTTCACTTTCGCAGTATTGCACTTATACTATGATTCAGCAGCACATTTCAGTATACCGACTCAAGAGTGGAACCCACATCACCAACCTTATATGGACCACACCTTTATGATCTACCCTTAGGCCCACACAAGCACACATACTTGTATACACGTGGTGCACCTAACACATGGGATAAACAATCCCCCCCACCCCCTCTATATAAACACCATCACCCCCTCATTCTCTTACATTCCCAGCCCCCCCTAATCTGTCCATGACAGATTATATGTAGAGAGAGAAACCAAGAGAGATTGGAGAGAAAGCTTGAGAAGAACAAACACCCCCCCCCCCCCATACTCTCAGCCTATACCCACTCACCCCTACACTGTATACACCATCTCTCTCTGCCTCAGCATTACACACCCACACTCACGCAGAAGACCAGAGAGAGAGAATAGAGACACAGGAGGGAGAGAGAAGAGTTGATCGGAGTTTAAGTGAGGCCGAGACGTCTATAAGGTAAAAACTCACACCTCATTTCATCTATGAGCCTTGCATGTACTTCTTACACCTGCAGATCATACATGCAGACTCAAATAGAGTTCCCTAAGCCCTCTACCATGGCCATTCGGCCATTAAAGCTCAAGAGTGAGCTTGGATTCTAAACCTTCACAAAAACTCATAAAATTTACACCAAACAGACCCACCTGATCCCAGTTAGACCCCAGTGAAGCAGCTTTTCGTTTGGAGTCCATTTGATTGGCCATGCAGGCCATTACTCTTCTTAATGGCCGAAAGGATAATGGGGTGGTTCTGCCTCTAAACGAATGAACCCTGCTCCCAGCTTCTAAAATGTTGAAGAGGGCTTAAATCCGGTCACAATGCCGTTGACCTCGTGTATTTTGGGTTAGAGATGAGAGAGATCGGGTCGTTTGAAGATTTTCCGGCGAGCCGCGACTTTTCGGCGACGCCAACTCGCCGGAGAAGATGAAGAAACCTGTTTGGGTTTCGGGTTATAAGACCCGGGCTCGGGTCAAGTCTAGTTAGGGTTGGTCTGAGTGTGTAAGTGGGTTAGGGTAGCGGGCCAGGTTGAGTTTTAATTAACCCGTGGGCCTTTTAAGTGGGACGACGCCGTTTTGGGCGTCGGGTTGGAGTTCGGGTCGGGCTGGGCAAATGGGTGGGTCAGTCTGAGAGTACAAATGGGTAAGAGTCTGGACTTGGTTCAAACCGAGTAGGACCCGTGGGTCCTTTAAGTGACATGGCGTCGTTTTGACGTCGGGTCTTGTTCGGGTAGGGTTTCGGGTTTTGGGGCGGGTCGTCTTGTGTCTAGGTTTGGGTCAGGGTTTGGTTTGGGTTTGGTTTAGGGTTTGAGTTATGGGTAGGTTTAGATTGTGTGTGTAATTGGGTTTCGGTTCCGGGTTTGGTTTGACCCGACTAGGTTTCTGGGTTGGGTTTAGTTGTGAGTTCATATGGGTAGTCCGTTTAGGGTTTGGTTGGGTCGGGTCTGGCCCATCGGGTCACGCGTTTGGGTCCCCTTGAGAGTGTATTCGGGTAACCCATAGGGGCTCGGGTCGGTTCGGGTTGACCCATCGGGTCTGATAATATTATTATTATTTTTATTTTTATTATTATTATTATTATTATTATTATTGTTATTATTATTATTACTATTATTATTATTACTAGTTTTAATTAGTATAAAAGGTTTTTAATTGTTTTAATAATTATAAATAGTTTATAATTAATACCATTAATGCTTCATATTATAGAATATTATTTTAATATTCTATATATCATTATTATATTATATATATTATATATTTATTATTCATATGCTTAATATAAATAATAAACATCAGTTTTTAAATAGTTTTAAATAGTTAATAAATACCTATATGTATTTATAAATTCTAGAAAATTAGGGTAATGACTCTGAGACTATTTTATTACATAATGTAAGTTATAAAGCTATAATATTATAGTCCAATATTTTTAATAATTAATAAGGAACTATGTTATGAGTATATTAATTATTAAAAATACCAAACGAGCTCCGAAAATTATGAAATAAATACTGGTGGTGTATTTTAATATCTAGTATTTAATAAAAATACTTCTAAGTACTGATTTTTTTGTATAATTATAATTACATATTTAAATCCCGTTTCGGGTATTTTCTGGTATATATTATCTTCAATAATTCATAATAAATAATCTAGGACTCTGAAAATTACGCGGTCAGCTCCCAGAGTCTTAGAATAATGTCTAGAACATTCCCTTAAAGTTTGGTGACTTTTCGACTCGGTCGAAAATACAGCCTTTCTTTTAGGACTCGCATTAGTATAATAAGCCCTACCTTTTACCTCGTAAAACGCGACGGACTCCGATTTGAGTCTAGTCAATGGCGTTGGACTTAGAATGATACATAGATACTACCTTGAGGTTTATGATTTCATTTGGTAAAATTACCATTTTGCCCCTATAGTTGTACTCATACATTATTACTGTTTATTCCGTTTATTATTGTAGAACTTGACGGTTATCTGCTTTTCGAGGATCGGTGACTCGAGGTGAGTTTCCTAACCTCACTCTAATCCTAATAAGATGAATATAAGATGTTCAAAAGTCATTTGTATGATGTTTTGTATAAGTAGTATGCTGACCTATGATGTCACCTATATTCCAATAATTGTAAGACTATGCAAAGCATGTTATGGTAGTGCTATCGCATACGTGAGCATGTCAAGGGTTTTATCTATATGGGTATCAGTATCAAATCCATGTTATGTGATCCATGCTCTATATGTTACGTTTCTGCTTCTAATTGTTAAATGCACGTTTTACGATGATGTTGACTGGAATAAATAAAGCATGCTATGATAATAATAAAGAGAATGAAAGTGGTTTTGCATATGGGTATCGGTAGTGGACTCACTTGCATTTCAGGACATGTGTTAGCATGCATTGTCTGAAAAAGAGAGGTGTTTGATGAGAATATGAATGAGATGAGATATGTGAATGTGAAAGAGATGTGATTTCTGGATCCGATGGATCAACGGCTGACGAGCCGGGTGGACATGAGCGGTTAGGGTTCCTAGCGCGCCTCTTGCCATTGAAGACGTCCGGTGATGCGCATACGTGGTTGAAGACGTCCCATGTATCGTTGAAGACGTCCGGCTAGTGCTCTAATATACTTCTCAGCCGTGTAGACGACCGGTGAGAGTATACACATGGTTGAAGATGTCCCATGTGCCAGTTTCATTGTTTACAGATGGAGTGCGCCGTGAAGACGTCTGGTGGCCTATCAAGGGAATGAGTATGAATTGGTTGTAATAGCATGTTGTCATCCTTGATGTACCGCGTGTTGTCAAGTGGATGAGAAAAGAAAGTGAATGATGAGATTGAGTTGATGAGTAAAAATGATTTGGTTCGAAGTGATTTGGTTTGGAAAGTTTTGATTTTAAAATGAAATGGTTTGAAAAGTATCTATTTTAAAAAGCAAGTGTCTTTGAAAAGAGTTGGGAGTGAGTCACATTGGTCATGCATTTGCACGCATAAGGATAAAATAAGGAGTATATATTCTATGATGTTATGTTTATCTGGTTACCTGTCTTGTTGAGACCTCTGCTATGCCGTGGTGAGAATGCGTCTTTTGATAAGAGATTAACCATACCTTAAAGTACTAAACTATGACGTGAGTTGAGAGATGTTCTGTATTTACTGATTATTGTGCGGTTGAGACTCTTACTCAGCCTTGCTCCAAGGCTGACGGCATGTTACGCCCTGGGCATTCGTATACCCAGAGTGTTGCAGGTTTGGAGGTAGATAGAAGAGTTCAGGATGCAGTACCGTGGAGCCAAGGAGAATAAAGCCCTACCCAAGATCTGATAGACAGTTTCTCAAGTTTTAAGTTTATGTAAATTGTTTAGTATGGCCCTTGTATTAGGATTTGAAGTTATTGTAACTCTTGTTTAAATTTTTCGTTGCTGTATTTATACTCTAATAAGTTTAGATCATGCTTATGCTCTAGTTTTCCCTTATGATTACACGGTGCAGAGTTAGAAGGACAGAACGGTTAACAAACTAGTCACGTGCCTTCGGACCCATAAAGGAAAATTTTTATTTTCCCTATTTTTGGCTTACTCTGGGGCATGACAGTAGTTATTTGCTCTATTTTGATGGAATGGCTGGGACTGCCTGTTGTATTGCCCTTGATATTGATTATTGTTATTGTAGGGCTGTTGCTGTTGATATTGGTTTTGGGTCCCAGCATTGTTTTTCCAATCGAACCCGGGGTGATTCCATCTATTGTTATTTTGTGAATTGTAATTATGGTAGGAATTCCCCACCCCCCTATACCCTTGCATGGCATTCATTTCCATGGAGGGTTGTTCTTGAAAATACGGCACATTGGGACAGTATTGAGTAGTGTGTCCCAGCATGTTGCATGTGCCGCATGGTTCTTCAGACAAAAACTGCCTAGAACTCTCTCCTTTCATTCCCAATTCTTCTATTTTCTTAGCTAGTTCTTCATACTTATTCATCAGATGGTCCTCACTTTTTAGTTGATACAAACTTTCTCTTCCACACAGGATATTTGTGAGCGTGGGACATCGTCTGAATTTGACCACTCATGGGCGTGTTCAGCTAACCACTCAAAATGAGCTTCAGCTTCCTCCGTGTTTTTACGAAGAAATGGCCCTGAACTCATGGTCTCGACCAATTTCTTAGTTTCACCATTTAATCCTTCATAAAAGTAGCTGATGGTTCGCCATTTCTCGTACCCGTGATGTGGGCATGAGAGTAGCAAATCCTTGAAACGTTCCCAAGTTTGGGTGAATGTTTCATTGTTCTTTTGTTTGTAAGAATTTATTTGTCGTTTAAGCTCAGTGGTCATGCGAGGTGGAAAGAATTTCTTCAGGAAAGCAGTGTTCATTGCATGCCAGGTGTAGATAGAGTTTGGCTTCAAGGTGAGTAACCACGCTTTTGCTTTATCCTTCAGAGTGAAAGGAAATAGCATTAGACGTGTCACGTCTATAGGACAATTCTGTGAGAAAGTTTTACAAACATCCTCAAAGTCCTTGACATGTAGATACGCCTTCTCGCTCTCCATTCCATGAAAAGTAGGAAGAAGTTGAATCATTCCATTGCGAAATTGGAATTCGTCTGTATGAGGTGGAATGAGAATACAAGATGGCGTAGGCGCCTGTTCGGGTGTCATGAGATCGCACAAAGGACGAAGTGAATCGTCGATTGGTACAACCACATTATCACCATTTTCACTTTGATTATCAGCCATTGAATCGATCGGTGTAACTATGGGGTTAATAGAACTAGATGAACTGGATGAATAGAATGGGTGTCCGTAAATTCCTTCGATGGAATTATCGGACATAAAGGAAAAGACCCTAAGTAGTTTTTAATCTAAAGAACAAAAGAAAAAAAAAACAGAAAGAGATAAGGATAGATTGAGGTAATCAAAGCGTTAGCTTGTCGCCTTCCCCGGCAACGGCGCCAAAAACTTGACACGAGAATTATTCTTCTGTGCGCTTGTGTGCTATACCCAAGTGTAAGTAATCGTGCAAGTAGTAGTCTGGTTAAGTCCAGGTCGATCCCACAGGGAAAGTATTAAACTAATTACTCAGATTAATCTCAAACAAGAAAATAAAAATCAATATTTTAAAAGAATGCAGAACGCAAAGTTCCACAGTTTACCAACTACTAAAGATAAAGCAATAAAACTAGATTAAACTAATTACTAACTAATTAATTAATGCGATGATTTAAAACGTGTTTATACTAATAAAAAGGAATGTTGGGATTACACGAATCCACCGCGACCTAGCCATCCACCATGCAGTTGCGTTGAAGCTCAATGGAGCACATTCTCTACAGTATTCCGTATTTCTCTTAGGATAACGAATCTATACTCCATTCATGACCGGGACCATATCATCACAATTAAGTTTGAAATACATAAAAGCGGTTTAAAATGATAGTTTTCACTCTCACCTACAATGGTGTTAGCATTGAGGGTGGTTTGCAAAATATATTGAAGAAAAATGCCTCAAGGCTTAAAGTTCACAGACTGTTTTGACAAACTGAGCATTTAGGGACAATTTGATAACAATCCAGTAAAGCAGAAAGTCTAGGAATACTGCATAGAATGTCCTCAAGAATCAGAGAGTTCGATCGATCGACGCGCTTTCGATCGATCGAATATCTTCATCCCTCAATCGATCGAACTGACTTCGATCGCTCGACTGTATCTCTGTTTTGATCGATTGAGACTTATCGATCGATCAAGCACAGAAATTATACTGTTGCATGGCAGAGGCTTGAGATCACGGTTTCATCGTGATCTCCTAACCTGGGGACTACTCAGACTTCGTCTGGAGTGTCTCAGATTCATTTTTTACGTAAAGTTCCATTAAGGATGTGTTTATTTGTGATTTTTGCAATGAATCTATGAAAATTAATTATATAACTATAACTAACATGCAATACTATGGAATAACAGATTATATTACTATAGACTAAGTGCGGAACGTAAACAAAGTAACCTGGAATGAAAACTTGTATTGAACAAAGGGAAATCCAAACCAAACAATGTATAACCTTGATTAAATCTACAAAATAAACAAAGTAAAGCTCTCTACTCTCTATAAACTGATGAAAAAAATGAAAGTGGGCGTCCTTATGGACGTATACAATATGAGTATATATACTTAAGACCTAATGCTAGGGTTAAAAACCCGCTTCTGCTGCGTGCGCGTAAAATCTGATAAAAGCCATGTTCGATCGATCGAACATCTTTCGATCGGTCGAACCTCTGGGGTCTTCGAGCGCTTGAACTTCTGTCGATCGATCGAACCTTCAATCGATCGAATGGTCTTCAATCGATCGAGGTTCACTTTTCATCCTTTACTTGTCTTCATTCAAATTCAGCACTCCCTTTTATCTTTCTCATCCAGTTCTTCACACAACAACAGTAATCTGCACAAACTACCGCTAAAACAAACAACTTATCATAGTTTAATCAAATTGTGTACAAACTAGCATTGTAATTCAAATTACAGATAAATGAAGGAATTGTGAAATAATTTAATACATTTTCTTCTTTTAGCGCGGCTGTATTTTACAAATACCCCCGCTTGACAACCATTTCACCCACATTACATAGGACATGTGCGGCGGTCGCATTGGTTCAGGGCAGACTATCCGACGATCACATATACCCCACCAGATGTGGTTCATCGACCTTGTATTCAAAAGAAACCTCTTCCCTCTAGGCCACGAGTAGGAGAGAATGAAAGAGATACACCATGCCCTTCACGTCATCTATCGCAGCGATTGGTTTCACCCTGGTTTGATCATCATGGAGGACATGAATATAACTGGCTACATTATTGACCACGCCACTGACTCCAAACTCCCCCTACCTTATCCCCGCAACATCACGGCGATCCTCTAATCCAAAGCCTTTCTTATACCTTCTAATGAGCCTATCGATAGACGTATCCTAGAGTTCTCTTCCACTAATTGGAAGTTAAGCCTTTACCGAGTAGACATGGAGGTTAGGAGGGCTATGGATCAGGCCCAGGCACATCACAAGAGGGAGAAACAATGTCCACCTCCACCCGAGGATACGCCATACACTTGGACTTATGGCAACGCCTATTCCTTCAAAGACGAGACCCTTCGACTGCAGTCTTACATGTGTTCATACTTCCAGCTAGCAAATCCTGACCAGCTAGAGGATATCTTAGCACAGGAAGAGGTCGCATACCAGTCAGCATTTCCACGACCTATGCAGCAGGCTACTGAGGTGGCTGGTGAGGAGGAGGAGGCTGCTGAGGCTGGTGATGAGGGAGGTGATGGCGAGGAAGGAAGTGATGGTGATGGTGATGGTGATGGTGATGGTGATGGCCAGGGGGTTCCGGGTTGGAGTTGGAGTTGGTGTTGGTTGAGGGTGATGATGATTAGGGTTGGGTGATAGGACATTTTTTCTCTTTTTTATGTATTTGATTGGGTGGGGTATCAGACATTTTTAGACACTTGGCATGTATATTCTTTCTTTTGTTTCTGTTACTTTTCTATTTTCATTTCTTTTTTTTGTTTATTAGTCTTCTGATGTACCCGACTTCGACCGGTTTAATTTATTTTTTGTCTTTCTTTTCATTTTTCTTATTTAGGTCTGCACTTATATTTTTCTTTTCTGCAGTTGTTCCTTTTATACTGATTACTCTCCTGCTGCTTAGTTTAATCCTGTTCATTTTAGCATGATTGGTTGATGTTATGGTTGCATCGTTAATTAAGTGATTATAATTACTGTCAAGTTTAGCGTCATGTTATTACAAGCAACCCCATAGCCCCATTGCACTAAAATAGGAAATCGATACCGTTTAGATTTGGGGGAGGTGCTACCCAAAATTTCATGTTATTAGAATTATGATGCATAAGTTGAACATTATTCTTATTATTGATGCACATTTCAATCACCAATAACGTCAATTTTTCTTTCTAATTTGTTAACAAACACTAATTCAGATGTAGCTTGTGGTTAATGTGTGTTTCAGGTATATAACTTCAAATAATCCATACAACTTTACCTCATCCCGCTATTCTTTCTGGCCAAATAAGTATTATGGACCACCCTATATCTCTTCCATCTTCACCTGATAGGAATTCTAATCAGCCGCGTCGGTTGTGACCCATGTTCATGGCATCGTCGTCGTCCTCGCGTCCCTATACCTATGGGTTTTGATTCTTCGGACGACGAGGACAGTCGGTTTGGTGACGATCCCACATTCATTGATGGACCTTACGGTGGACCTTCGACTTCTTCCGAGTCTTCGTCTTCTTCCAATTTGGACGAGTCATCGACCGATGATGATGACATAGAGGAGGTTGTTCTCACCAATTTAGTTACTGCACCATCCGAGGTTATATATCCGTATAGGGATTTATCCAATTATGTGTCCGACATTGTCAGACAGCATGCGGGACATCCTAATTGGTCCCCGAAGGATATAGCTTCCATTTTCGCACCATACGATGGTCCAGAGGAGGATGAGGTAGACTTAGCTCCAAAGATGATCGAGGAGGAGGATGTGATAGAGTTGTCCCCGTTTGACCCCACAGAGCATCTGGATTGGGCGTTGTTCGATACATATAGACATTATACCATGCCACCTTCATCAGATGCTTTACGAGGCATGGACGTGCTGGTGATCTTTACCATGGAGTACATTCATGTCATTGTCATGTTCTTACCTGCATAGGGATATGCGGTGACTTGGTTTGGGGGAAGTATTATGGATTCTTTGTTTTAGGAGTAGTTGCTTTATTTTGTTTTGTTTATTTTAGTTTGTTAATAGCTTTTGTAGTTAAGAATTTTTTCATTTTCAATTTCATTTTAAGTTTTGTGGATATCGCAATTTTCTCTACCCACGGCTTTTGTTTAAAAACCTTTTTTAAATTCAAATTCAAAAACGATGAGTCGCCACTTAATTTTTAAAAAGGAAAAATTAAGAAACCATTTTGAAGCAACCTGATCTTTTAGGAAACCAGAGAATAACTAGGTCCGGGGATTATGGAATGAGAGAGGAAGGAGCCCAACGGACTAAAACACCCTCTCTCATCCTATCTCGCGATAGGCCTCAACTCAACATCTTTATTAATCTAAATGTACCCTCAACTAATACATATGTACAAATATACATTACAAGCATGTCTAAAGGATTTAAGATTGCAAATGATAAAATATCACTCAAACCACATATTTCAAATAGCAAACAATATGACGTGTATATAGGGAATTAGGAAACTTACCCAGGATCCAGTCACGAATATTTAAACGTGTAATGCATACAAAAGTAGAAATTCTAACAAAAGGGTCTCTAATACACATATATACACATAAGGCAAATCCTAATTCTAAGGTGTCGCACGTGAAGTCGAAAATCAATAAAATTAAGAGATTAAATCAACTAAAGAGGGGTTTTGAGAAATCATACCTTAATAGCGCTACAAAACAAAGGGGTTAGTCCATATATTTCAAACAAGATATCAAATAATCATTTCTAACTTCTAGCTTAAATCTATCGAGTATGAAAGAGTTGACATGACTATGAATTCTCAGTACAAAGTAGATTCTAATTATAAGTCTAAATCTATATGGGTGAATACATGAAAATTAACAAGAGTAAGCTATGAAGTCATTCATTGATTTGAATCCTTTAACCTCTGAATTTAAGTTTAATTGATCATTATTAAAATATGGTTTGAGCCTTAGGTCATAGAAAAGTCATTTGGACCATTATTTACAAAGTTTGTCAAATCTGTCATAAATTTCTGAAAATTACAGAGAGCAGACCAGAACTTCAAAGAAATAAAAAGCTTGCTTCCCATGGTTTGATGTCAGTGAATTTTGGACACAAGATGCCTATGTGAGTCTAGTTTTTAACCCAAAAAGAAAATCAAAGTCCCAACAGTTAGATCTTTGGGAATCAAACAAACACTAGATGTCACTTAGAGATTTGTAAATCTCTGTCCAGAGATATTGTACTATTTTTTAAAAATAGTAAAAAAATCAGAATCACTTTGATCTTTTTAGGCGATCTTATTAACACATTAAACTTCATATAAAAAATTATTTGAAGCCAAGAATGCTTGATTAAAGCTCTGATTTACTCATTTCAAGAAGGTGTTACTGTTCTGAAATTCTGGACAGATTTTGGTTATCTCACAAAACTCATGACCAAACCATTTTAAACATGAAATCTCACTAAAACAAAAATCATAGTGGTAGAGCTTTGAGTTATAGACACTTTCCCGTTGGTTTCATTCAGTTCGAACAGTTTGATGTTTAACTAAGAATCTATGATCAAAAACAGTTTGTGAACTCACTGCTCCACTATTGGGCTTATCACAATTTTGTTACATCTATCAACAAAGCCATGGGTATTGGCTTATCCTAAACCTAATTATCCTTTCCATTAAGGGTCATTGGAGATCAAAACATGACTAGTACTCATGAGTCTCAAAGGAATATATAAAAGATTCCATGAAACATCAAGCTAGAGAACCCAAGTCATAAGTATGGACTTGGATTCATCTATTTGCTTATAAAATGAAGTGATGATCAAACTTTGACTCCCATGTGAAGCATGAGCTTTCATGAGATTCAAAAGATCAAATTCAAGAGCTTTCAAGAGAGACATTGAAGATCTCCAAGACTCTCAAAAGAAAAGTATTAACAAAAGAAGAAATGAAATAAAGATAACTAAGAGAGCAAATGCTCTAAATCCATCAAAGAATCTTTTGGTAAAACTTGTTTACTTCAAATTCATAGATGATTTTAAACCAAGCTAAGAAGAAACAAAAGAGAATGAAAACTTAAACAAGATTAGAGGATCACCTCCAACTATCCTCAAACTTCTATGGTTTGAAGATCTTCCAAGCTCTTCTTCAAGCTCTCAAAACTCTCTTTATCCCAAAAATTCGTTTTATTTTCTTCTTGAAATTCCCCTCTCCCAAAAATGTGTAGTAGTCCCCCCCAAAAAAAAAAGATCCCTTGTAATGGAGTATTCACCCTCTATTTATAGGAAAATTTTAGAGGGTTGTTTTGGTATTTTCAAGCCAAAAACCCTAATTTCGGATGTACTTTTGAGGGTACAAAACGTGCTATATTACAGCTGGCTGCTAAAAAGGCACTCAATGAAGATGGAAGCGGCACTCACTGAACGCCGACACGACATTCACTGAATGCCGGTGCGGCACTCAATGAATGCCGCGGACAACTCCATGGACTGCCGCCTTTTTTAAAACTCTAATTTTCGTGGCACTTGATGTGTTTTTGTGGCAGTTACGGATTGCCGATCCGGCAAATGCAGAGTGCCGCTTCGGCAATGCATGACTGCCGCAGCCCACACCATGTGCTATTCTATTCCTTTTTCTTTTTCTTTTCTTTCTTTTTTGTTTGAATTGAAGAGTATTTTGAAGAGAATGAATCACCTTGGAAGCCTTAGTTTTGTTCGGACAATGTCATCATCGGACTTGGAGGTAACACTCCCCTTAATTCGAAGTTTGGTCAAAATTGGGGTGTCTACAAGTTTTCAATTCCTTTATTCGTTGTAAAAAAATAATAATAATAATAAATTATTAATAATAATAGTAAAGAATGAATTTTAATACTATTCAATGTTCAATTCTTTCTTGATTGACTTGATTTCATTGAAACTTGAAGTATAGGGAGTACATAATCTAATATCTACTAAAAGTTATGAAGGTATGTCTTGAAAGTCATATATCGGCAGAATTATCATTTTACATCTTCAACTTGCACAATTATTTATGCACGGCACGTAGTCAGGTGGATGAACTATAATATATTTTGGATTTCTAGATAGCAACACGGTGGAGACTACACTGGTGAGCTTTAGAGCGTTTCATCCTTGTTTGAGGGTTATAAATTTACTTTATCGAATCTCATTGGCAAAGCGCATAATTTTATTGAGTAGTCTCATTATTTCTTTCTTTTGATTGAAAGTTGAGTTAGTATTATAATTGCCATGTTTAATGAAACATAAATATATCTCCCTTGATATCATAACATTGAAGTATCATGTGACCTTAGGAGATTATATTAGGCCATCCCTCTGTCTAAACTCCTTTTTGGCCTTTGAGCTACCCACTAAAATAATTTTATATCCTTCGTTAGCCCCTTGAGCCTTTAAAAAATAAGCTATTTTCTTTGTTCGCGTTTACCCTACCCACTCCGATATGGAGTTCGCTAATGTATAAAAAATTACCTAACACATGTTCAAGAATGGTTGAAAATGTAGCGACTAGTAGAAAGTAGATTATTGAGTAGTAAAAAAAAGGTGTGATATATATAAAAGTATATATCGGAAAGAGATCGAAAAGACGAAAATAGTTAAATATGTTGAGTTTGAAAAAAAAGAAAAAAAAAGAAAAAGATAATAATAATAAGTAGTGAAAGCGAAATAAAGAGTTGTTATAGTAAAAGCTCTTGTATTACACATTACGGCTATTCATATCTACTTGAGGACTTTTTGAATCCCTTTACCTTTCTTTTTTAGCTATAACCTTTGACCGACATTTTAACCCTTGTTAAGTCCTATTTGATCCTAGGGAAATTTGGTTTGTATATGTAAACGATAGAAGAGGGGAATAAAACATGGTAGTAATGATATTTACTTGACGTTCGATATCCAATCTATGAGACTATTATACTTTCGTTTCATATATTGTTTTGTGTCATATACGAGTTTATTTGTTTTAAAAATGATTATCTCCCTCGCATATAGTCGAGTGATTACACCTGTTTCTGAGAAATTTCATTTTAGAGTGTGATTGACAACGACATATTTGGAGTCGAAGCATTGCTAGAATAGTTATCCAAGTTATATTTCAAGATCATGATCAACATGTATCCACTTGATTACAACTCACACATATGCGAGTTGTTGATATACTCTATTGATTCTTTCGATATATGTGTTTGAAATATTTTCATGATTTGTGTGGATGTTCGGTTGTGGTACTCTTAATGGTTAAGGTTGTATTTGAGATCCAGTTTTAGCAAGAATGATGCGAATGTTGAACTTTTGAATAAAATTTTCTTTTTACAAGTCACTAAAGATTGTTGTGGGTGACTTCTTGACGAGAACCCTCACGAGACTTCACTCGTCCGACTAGGGACACCTAGAGGTTAAAAGGCTTGTTGCACATGCTCAGTGCAATCGTGATCCATGCGACAATGGAGTAGAATTTGTCTTAGTAGTACAGTTTTATTTTTATATTCTTTTTTACTTGAGGACTAGCAAAATGTAGGTTTGGGGGTGTGATCAGGAGTGAACAGTTCGTAATTACACGCCTTAATTCACATTTGTTAGCACTTATTATCCTGTTTTCGTGTACTTATACTTCGTTTTCTATTTTCTATTAGGTTTTAGAAGAAAGCAAGAGTTCCAGGCTAAAAAGGGTGTGAAACAGAAGAAAACAAGTAGAAAAGCCACCTTGCGCGCTTTGCCCACTCCCGAGACTTTCCAGAATTGCGCTCACGTGGGCCGCTCACACAACCTATAGAAAAAAGTGAATCTACGTATTTTTAAGTGCTGAAGACTCCTACACAAACAAAATTGCCTAATTACATTCAGAAAGTGAAATATAGTTGTTTTAGACAGATTAGGTTTTAAAAAGCCTTCCTAATCCCTCTACAACTATATATAGATCATTCTAAATCAATTATGGGGTTACACATCATTACATACAACTTTTGGAGGTAGCTTGAGAGAGGAAAGCAAGGGAAGCGAAGATCTAGCTTAATGGTCTCTAATTGTGACAATCATCTCTATCTTCATTTTTTCCTCGATTATGCACAACTAAACACCTATTCTAGGATTTCAATGAAACCATAGCTATGTAAAGGGGGATTCTGTACTTTCTTTCTTTAGGATTTTATGTATTTGGATAGTGATTGTACATTTGAGGATTATGAATATATAATCAGATTTTCAATGTTAAATAATCAATAACATTTTGGGTTTATTCTTGTCTTAGATTCTCCCTTGTATCTATTGAACCCAATATTCCTTGAATTTTGTGATTGATAGGAATATTTACATACAATGGTGCTTATGTGATTGCAATGTTTATATCTTTTATGATTTATGCTTAGGAAAGATGGATTGTGCTACACCCTAGTTATGGGTAGACAATTCATGCCAACCAAAAATGGTTATGCTTAGGTTAAACTAGTAAACTCCTCTTGTTGATACTTCCGGGCTTGTAGCTATGGTAGATCATAACTATCGAATCATAAATCTTAAAGTCGGATGTATAGACCCCGATGCATGGTTAGTGGTGGATTTGTAACCCTAGATTCCATTCCCTCATATCAAAACAATCTTAAATATTGCACTTGTTTACTTAGTTTTAATTTTAGTATATTATTTCCATAATTTCATAGTTTATTTCATAGTAGTAGTTAAATCAACAATCAATCGAACTTCTATTTTCTATGACTAAATATATTTAGGTTTCATTAATTAAAGGACAAAAATAATCAGTCTCTGTGGGTTCGACCTTTACTTTCGCACTTCAAATCTTAGAAAGTAAAGCATACGTTTATATCTTGATTTTTACGAGATCACTGTAAAACATTAATTTCTATATGATAGAGTGATGAATCTCATTCATTGGAGTAGTGACTCTAAGTTAATGTGTTAGTGCATTAAATGCATTGATAGACATTGAGTTAAAATCTATTAATGATTAATTGTCATAGGTTAATAGGTTTTCAAACTTGTATATGACATATGTTCTTAATCTTGAGATGATTGTGAACACAAGCTGTTGACTGAATTACTTTGACTTATCAATCAGTAAGGTCTTCCAGATCAACACCTAGATATCTGGATAGTTAAGTGAATAGTATTGTGAACACTTGTTGTCAAGAAGGAACTACCCTCTCCTAAAGAGTAAGCATTCCTTTGAAAATCTCACTGGGTTGATTACTGAGAACTACAGTCTTGTCAGCAAGTCGTTGTTGACATGTTCAGTAATTTATGAGAAGTGACTGGGGCTCAAGGATAATAAGAAGTAATTAACTCCAGGTTGACAGTATAGTTGATACACTATTTTTGGAGATAATTATGAATACGTTAGTAGAGGAACATCACTGTATTCATTGTGCAAGTCTAGGTTTTATCTTCAGGTGATTTTGTCTGTTTAACCTGGAGTTCAATTATTATCATATGTAGTATTGATAACAATTAATTAAATTATTTCATTTGCTTAAGAGTTAAGTTATATGGAAATTAGTTTTAATTTAACTGGGTTATTAGACTCTAGAAGTCCCATCTCTAGCGTAACGAGTATTTGGATGCAGGGATAAGGTGACTAGGGTAGAGATAGAGTTGTAATAATCTCTATACATATGAGGGCATGATAGGGGCCAGCCACTTGTTGGTTGTGTGAGCCCTAGCTCTCTCTCTCTCTCTGTCTCTCATCTCTGTAGTCTCTTATCCTATTAGGGTAGCCTCCTTGCATGCACCAAGAAGTCATAGAGGTGAAGATTGGTTGTGGAAGGAAACTCAAAGGGTTCTCGTTTTAGATTAGATAATCTTCAAAGGTGAAGTTTTCCTTTTTACTTCTCTTTCAATCATATGTAATTGAATAAGTTTGAAGATCCATTTTAAAACAGTATTTCCACTGTGTTTGGAAATTGTTTCCAACAACAATTTCACTATTGGAGATGCTCTAATTAGGGTAAGGATACTATTAAAGACGATGTTGAGGTAGATGAGCTAATTGTGTAATTTAGTGTTATATATATATATAACAAAGAGAAGAAGAAGAAGAAGAAGAAGAAGAAGAAGAAGAAAACATAGACAAAAATACTTCCCTTTATCTCTCTGGGTAGTTTAGCAATGAAAATTTTAATTTTTCACAACCATCATTTTATTTTAGCAATAAACTGTATTTTTCTTTCCAATGTGTACTGATGATGACAGACTGACAGTTAGTAGCAAAGTCCAACATTCGATATTTGCATTTCTGGAATTTTGTATGCAACCACTTCATTTATAGTATAACAAAGAAAGGGAAAATAATTGCAAAAAGGATTGGCTTCAATTTATATTTTAGTTTTGCTTCGGTGACTTGTTAGTTGTAATTGGTATTGTATGCAGTAAAATGGTAAAAGGAGTAGGGGTGTTTATTCGGTCGATTTTAGTCTGTTTTTACGTTTCACACTGAACCGAAAAGATCGATTTCCTCAAACTCACAACCGATACCGACCATTTCAATGGAGAGTTGGTGTGGCACCGACCATCAGCTTGTTGACAGTCGGTTTCGGTGTGTTACCGACAATAATCACAACACAAGCAAAGATCTTAACACAAAATAGAAAAATCAATAGATTTCTTGCAAAAAAGGGTAATGAGAAGAAAAATCCCAAAATTAACTTGCTTGAATACACATCAAAACCCCCAAATCTAGAAAAATCTATCTCAAACTTCTTTGAATACAACATAAGACACCCAAACCTAGGAGAAAAACCCTAACCCTAACTGGCCTATTTGAATACAATCAAAAGATTTTCTTCACAAAATCTTCACACAAAATAGATCTAAAAATATGAAGAGAATAGAAAACATACACAGATTCTATACAGAGAGTGCTTCATCGAGTTGTCTTCATTGACATCTTCATCGCGCCGTCGGAGTCATCTTCTTTATCGGGGTGTGCAATGCGATGGTCTTCACTCAATCATCTTTCTTATCGGGGTAGGGAAGGAGGTAGTGATGGTCTCGATCACCGGTGGTAGGTGGTGGTAGTGGCAGGTTAGAAGTTGTTTGGTTGGAAAATTTATATGAGTACGAGCGTGCCAGGCAAGCAAACTGCTAATGTGTGTGATCCAAACTACGCCTCACCAGGGAGATTGTGGTGACATTCGATGCCTTAACAAGGACTTCAAACATGTAAAGATGTAATTAATTGAAGCACTTTGAACTAACTAATGGAAAACTACTCCTAAATAAGAACAGCAAATAAAACAATAAAGTAACAGACTACTTTATTAAGTTAAAACAGACTACAATCTAACCTTGAAGATGACTTCGAAGGTATTCTACTTCTAAATTTAAGTGCCTAGATAGAAATACAGTAAATGTGTTGAAAGATATATGTTGATGTTGATCGAAGGATCCTCTTTCGAACACAAACTACTTCTATTTATAAGCATCGAGGCTTCACAATAGTCTCGTTTGAATGTTCCCTCTCTTTTTTCAAACTGGTAACTCCTTCTACATGTGGCATATCCTTGAATTGACACCTGCTCTTTCAGTTACTCCACAATGATCAACACGTGTCCCTTGGCAGTTAATCATTTTAAACGGACTGAATTAGCAAAACTGTTCACAACTGCCCCTGCGTTATATCCAACTCAAATCAACTGTCCTGCCACGTCGAATCCCACTTAGCACCCTCACATTGGCTGGATATTTTCATAACAAACATTACCCCCCGTGCCATTTTCCTTTTAATTCAAAAAGATAATGGCGATCGTGGCTAGATCATGCTGGGTAGTTGAAACTTTCATGTAACCTTCTCGACGTGGTTAAATTGAAGATCCAAGTCTTCATTTACCTCTACATTGATTGTTTATCAATCCAATTCTTGTAACTTATTCTTATTAAGTTTCATCTCAGTGTTTCCAAAAAACTTGAGATTCTACCACTGTAATTGCCTCATCCCCTTCATCAATACTCATGGCCTTTTCCAATTCTAAAACTTTGGCTTTAATGGTTCTCTCTTCAGACATAGTATTATTATCAGCTTTCATATTTCGATCGAACCTAGGATTAGGCCTCGAAATATCACTAGAATCTCTTTCGATCTCATTTTCTAATTCTTGACTTCGAGTCTGCATGTTGGAAAATTCATTCCATATAGTAAGCTTCCTCTTAAGTCTCCTTTGCTGGGTCCTATTTATCACAAGAACCATCTTTTGGTTCTTTTCCTTAGGATGTTGAAGCACACGCTATGTATTCTTCTCAACCTAAGGAGGTTTGATCATCCTATTTTGTTTTGAGATCCTTGTTGTTCCATCATATTTTTGATTCTATCATCTTGCAAGATAAACCAATTTGGCACCCCTGGCACCAATGCAGGTTCATTTGATTGTGATGTCTCATCAACTTTTGGTGATTTATTCAATGTTCCCATATCCATCTCGACTTGTACCACTAGCACCAATTTTGATGGCACAAATTGGGTTTGTCTTTCTTTCTGTACCACATGATGTTTCCTTGATGCATGGGATAAACCTGGCCTTACATACTGCATATTCCTTGGTGGTCGAACATAATTACCAGCATAAAAATTCCTCAAAAAATTGGCTTTAAAAGGAGCCATTGGTCTTGGAGCATACTTTGTTGTCGTTGGTCCAGTGTATGTCAAGGCTTGGTAAATTGGTCTTTTAAACTGCCCTCTCCCAACATTCATTATTGGCTGAAATGGAGGTTCATACGAAGTACTTACCTTCTTCTATGAGGGTTGCTTGTTTTTCCTACCTGCTTTGGCTCCAACCCTTCCATCGTAGATTTCAGCATACCTTTTTCCACAACCAATGCATAAATTTTTTGCATATTCCTAGTTGAAAGTAGACAATTCAGGACTATTTTTTGCTATTTCTTCAAGCCTTTTCTTTTGGTCCTCTGACTTTGCAATTTCCCTTTCCTTGACTAGAAGGGAAATGTCATAGACATTGAAGGACACTTCTTGCACTGCTGGGAATGAATCTTCATCAACCCCCATCTATTTTTCAGGGAATTTCAACTTCCCTTTCTTGATCAGATCTTGAATCCTGTCTTGAAAAACAGCACAGTTATTAGTTGAATAAGTCCAAGAATTATGCCACTTGCAGTATTTTTTGCCTTCTAATTCATCATTGGAAGGTAATTTTGTCCCATCAGACAACTTGATGATTTTCCTTCTAACAGATGATCAAATATTTCATCCAATTTATAGACATCGAATGAATATTTTTTGAATGATCCTTTAAATTTATGTACTTCAGCAGAAACATTTTTCTTCACAAGACTTTTACATGTGAAAAGTTTTTTTTCCTATTATTTCTGCAGCATCTATCTCATAATTAGGATCTTTGTAATATGTTTTCAATGAAGAAGCGTTACTTTCGTTTTCTTCTTCTAACAGGGCCTCATATTTAGAGACTCTAGCAGTTAATTCAACAAGATCTCTAAATTCTAAAGCATCAAATTTCTTTCGAAGTCTAAATTCGAGACCATTCTGAGCCAATTTTACAAATTCAGGCTCTGGCAGAATGATTTTACATTTGTTCTAGCCCTCTTAAACCTATTAATGAATTGAGTAGCCTTTTCATCAGGTTTTTTACAAAGTCTGGCTAAATCAGCCATAGACACCTCTAGTTCTGTCTGAAAAAACTGAGTACGGAAGATACTCCCATTTGTATCCAATTATGGATCGAATTAGGGGCCAAATTAATAAACCAAGTGAATGCAGTATCTGTTAATGAACTAGGAAATAAACAAAGCCTGAGGGATTCATTATTTCCTGCATCAGTACACTGACTGATGAATTTTGCTACATGTTCAACTGTGGATTGACTCCCATCTCCAGCAAACATAGCAAAGGTAGGGAACTTAAATCCCTAAGGGAACTCAATTCTATCGATCCAGTCAGGATAAGGCTTCTTGTAAACTGGAGTTTGTACCCCCCCCCCCCCCCCAGCCATGGGTCCACAAACTTCATGGATTAAATTGATCATGTCATTTCTATCAACCATATTAAGTGGTTGTCGATGACCTGGTTGACCCAAAGGAGGGTTCATTGGTGGTATTGGAGGTGGTTGGGGAATATTATCCACCCTCCTGGGATTTTCATTCCTTCGACCCACTCCAATTCCAGTAGGGTCTGGTTCGAATGTATGATTGTTATTTACTCTCCTATTTTGGCCTATTATGTTATCTCTAGTCCTAGGTTCTTCGATATTCACTGATCTATAGATATGATCTTGACCATGTCCTATATGATTCCCTTGCATCCCTTTGAATATTGGAGGAGTATTATTAGGGACAGAAATATAGAAGCTTTTTTGTGAATTAGGCCTAAAAGGAGGCCCATTTGCATGAATCATAGGACTTGGCTGAAATATGCCATGGGTATAATCCCTTTCATTCTGTCGAATCACAGAAGGATTTCCACTTGGTCGTGTCAATTGATTCACCAAGCCATGTTGATCAGAACATTAACATTCTAAGGCTTAGTTTGGCCCCCATGTGGCTTTTTAAAAGGAGCTTATGAAATTTATTACTAAGTTCTTTGATAATTTTATACAAGTGACACACTACTCTTCAAAAATACATCATGAAACCAAAAAGTAACATTGGGCTTTTAAAAGCTCCATTCTAGAGCTTTTAAAAGCTCCCTCCAAAAAAGCCCTAAGTTCAATTTTTACAAAGCTCATAAACTAGTTATTAAATGAATTAACATTAAATTGTACTTTAAAAAAGGAGAAGCACCACGTGGAAGCCAAACTAAGCCTAAATCATGTTTCCTAAATGGTCGTGTCAATTGATTCACCAAGCCATGTTGATTTTCTAAACCAATATTCCCATTATTTGGAATTGGATTCAAATTCTCAACTCCGACTTCTGGGTTTTCATTGTTTACATGACTCCCAGTATTGCTGCTTTGAGGATCTTGGTATGGAGAACTACCAATCTCCGCAATATTAACACCAACATTAGCGTTATCAACAGATCTATTGCTTCGAAGGTTTCTGTTTGCCATGTTTTGACACTAGGGTCCCACTGGGCGTGCCAAAAATGTTTGGTTGAAAATTTTATATGAGTGCAAGCATGCCAGGCAAGCAAATTGCCAATGTGTGTGATCCAAACTGCGCCTCACCAGGGAGATTGTGGTGACATTCGATGCCTTAACAAGGACTTCAAACGTGTAAAGATGTATTTAATTGAAGCACTTCGAACTAACTAATCGAAAACTACTCCTAAATAAGAACAACAAATAAAACAATAAAGTAACAGACTACTTTATTAAGTTAAAACAGACTACAATCTAACCTTGAAGATGACTTCGAAGATGTTCTACTTCTAAATTTAAGTGCTCAGATAGAAATACAGTAAATGTGTTGAAAGATATATGTTGATGTTGATCGAAGGATCCTCTTTCGAACACAAACTACTTCTATTTATAAGCATCGAGGCTTCACAATAGTCTCGTTTAAATGTTCCCTCTCTTTTTTCAAACTGGTAACTCCTTCTACATGTGGCATATCCTTGAATTGACACCTGCTCTTTCAGTTACTCCACAATGATCAACACGTGTCCCTTGGCAGTTAATCATTTTAAACGGACTGAATTAGCAAAACTGTTCACAACTGCCCCTGCGTTATATCCAACTCAAATCAACTGTCCTGCCACGTCGAATCCCACGTAGCACCCTCACATTGGCTGGATATTTTCATCACAAACATTAACCCCCATGCCATTTTTCTTTTAATTCAAAAAAGATAATGCAGATCGTGGCTAGATCATGCTGGGTAGTTGAAACTTTCATGTAACCTTCTCGTCGTGGTTAAATTGAAGATCCAAGTCTTCATTTACCTCTACATTGATTGTTTATCAATCCAATTCTTGTAACTTATTCTTATTAAGTTTCATCTCAGTGTTTCCCAAAACTTGAGATTCTACCACTGTAATTACCTCATCCCCTTCATCAATACTCATGCCCTTTTCCAATTCTAAAACTTTGGCTTTAATGGTTCTCTCTTCAGACATAGTATTATTATCAGCTTTCATATTTCGATCGAACCTAGGATTAGGCCTCGAAATATCACTAGAATCTCTTTCAATCTCATTTTCTAATTCTTGACTTCGAGTCTGCATGTTGGAAAATTCATTCCATATAGTAAACTTCCTCTTAAGTCTCCTTTGCTGGGTCCTATTTATCATAAGAACCATCTTTTGGTTCTTTTCCTTAGGATGTTGAAGCACACGCTATGTATTCTTCTCAACCTAAGGAGGTTTGATCATCCTATTTTGTTTTGAGATCCTTGTTGTTCCATCATATTTTTGATTCTATCATCTTGCAAGATAAACCAATTTGGCACCCCTGGCACCAATGCAGGTTCATTTGATTGTGATGTCTCATCAACTTTTGGTGATTTATTCAATGTTCCCATATCCATCTCGACTTGTACCACATGTGCTAGCACCAATTTTGATGGCATAAATTGGGTTTTGTCTTTCTTTCTGCACCACATGATGTTTCCTTGATGCATGGGATAAACCTGGCCTTACATACTGCATGTTCCTTGGTGGTCGAACATAATTACCAGCATAAAAATTCCTCAAAAAATTGGCTTTAAAAGGAGCCATTGGTCTTGGAGCATACTTTGTTGTCGTTGGTCCAGCGTATGTCAAGGCTTGGTAAATTGGTCCTTTAAACTACCATCTCCCAACATTCATTATTGGCTGAAATGGAGGTTCATACGAAGTACTTACCTTCTTCTATGAGGGTTGCTTGTTTTTCCTACCTGCTTTGGCTCCAACCCTTCCATCGTAGATTTCAGCATACCTTTTTCCACAACCAATGCATAAATTTTTTGCATATTCCTGGTAAAAAGTAGATAATTCAGGACTATTTTTTGCTATTTCTTCAAGCCTTTTCTTTTGGTCCTCTGACTTTGCAATTTTCCTTTCCTTGACTAGAAGGGAAATGTCATAGACATTGATGGACACTTCTTGCACTGCTGGGAATGGATCTTCATCAACCCCCATCTATTTTTCAGGGAATTTCAACTTCCCTTTTTTGATCAGATCTTGAATCCTGTCTCGAAAAACAGCACAGTTATTAGTTGAATAAGTCCAAGAATTATGCCACTTGCAGTATTTTGGAAGGTAATTTTGTCCCATCAGACAACTTGATGATTTTTCCTTCTAACAGATGATCAAATATTTCGTCCAATTTATAGACATCGAATGAATATTTTTTGAATGATCCTTTAAATTTATGTACTTCAGCAGAAACATTTTTCTTCATAAGACTTTTACTTGTGAAAAGTTCTTTTCCTATTATTTCTGCAGCATCTATCTCATAATTAGGATCTTTGTAATATGTTTTCAATGAAGAAGCATTCCTTTCATTTTCTTCTTCTAACAGGGCCTCATATTTAGAGACTCGAGCAGTTAATTCAACAAGATCTCTAAATTCTAAAGCATCAAATTTCTTTCGAAGTCTAAATTCGAGACCATTCTGAGCCAATTTTACAAATTCAGGCTCTGGCAGAATGATTTTACATTTGTTCTAGCCCTCTTAAACCTATTAATGAATTGAGTAGCCTTTTCATCAGGTTTTTTACAAAGTCTGGCTAAATCAGCCATAGACACCTCTGGTTCTGTCTGAAAAAACTGAGTATGGAAGATACTCCCATTTGTATCCAATTATGGATCGAATTAGGGGCCAAATTAATAAACCAAGTGAATGCAGTATCTGTTAATGAACTAGGAAATAAACAAAGCCTGAGGTATTCATTATTTCCTGCATCAGTACACTGACTGATGAATTTTTCTACATGTTCAACTGTGGATTGCCTCCCATCTCCAGCAAACATGGCAAAGGTAGGGAACGTAAATCCCCTAGGGAACTCAATTCTATCGATCCAGTCAGGATAAGGCTTCTTGTAAACTGGAGTTTGTAACCCCCCCCCCCCCCCCCAGCCATGGGTCCACAAACTTCATGGATTAAATTGATCATGACATTTCTATCAACCATATTAAGTGGTTGTCGATGACCTGGTTGACCCAAAGGAGGGTTCATTGGTGGTATTGGAGGTGGTTGGGGAATATTATCCACCCTCCTGGGATTTTCATTCCTTCGACCCACTCCAATTCCAGTAGGGTCTGGTTCGAATGTATGATTGTTATTTACTCTCCTATTTTGGCCTATTATGTTATCTCTAGTCCTAGGTTCTTCGATATTCACTGATCTATAGATATGATCTTGACCATGTCCTATATGATTCCCTTGCATCCCTTTGAATATTGGAGGAGTATTATTAGGGACAGAAATATAGAAGCTTTTTTGTGAATTAGGCCTAAAAGGAGGCCCATTTGCATGAATCATAGGACTTGGCTGAAATATGCCATGGGTATAATCCCTTTCATTCTGTCGAATCACAGAAGGATTTCCACTTGGTCGTGTCAATTGATTCACCAAGCCATGTTGATCAGAACATTAACATTCTAAGGCTTAGTTTGGCCCCTATGTGGCTTTTTAAAAGGAGCTTATGAAATTTATTACTAAGTTCTTTGATAATTTTATAAAAGTGACACACTACTAGAGCTTTTAAAAGCTCCCTCCAAAAAAGCCCTAAGTTCAATTTTTACAAAGCTCATAAACTAGGTATTAAATGAATTAACATTAAATTGTACTTTAAAAAAGGAGAAGCACCACGTGGAGGCCAAACTAAGCCTAAATCATGTTTCCTAAATGGTCGTGTCAATTGATTCACCAAGCCATGTTGATTTTCTGAACCAATATTCCCATTATTTGGAATTGGATTCAAATTCTTAACTCCTACTTCTGGGTTTTCATTGTTTACATGATTCCCAGTATTGCTGCTTTGAGGATCTTGGTATGGAGAACTACCAATCTCAGCAATAATAACACCAACATTTGCGTTATCAACAGATCTATTGCTTCGAAGGTTTCTGTTTGCCATCTTTTGACACTAGGGTCCCACTGGGCGTGCCAAAAATGTTTAGTTGAAAATTTTAAATGAGTGCAAGCATGCCAGGCAAGCAAATTGCCAATGTGTGTGATCCAAACTGCGCCTCACCAGGGAGATTGTGGTGACATTCGATGCCTTAACAAGGACTTCAAACGTGTAAAGATGTATTTAATTGAAGCACTTCGAACTAACTAATCGAAAACTATTCTTAAATAAGAACAGTAAATAAAACAATAAAGTAACATACTACTTTATTAAGTTAAAACAGACTACAATCTAACCTTGAAGATGACTTCGAAGATGTTTTACTTCTAAATTTAAGTGCCCAGATAGAAAGACAGTAAATGTGTTGAAAGATATATGTTGATGTTGATCGAATGATCCTTTTTCAAATACAAACTACTTCTATTTATAAGCATCGAGGCTTCACAATAGTCTCGTTCGAATGTTTCCTCTCCTTTTTCAAACTGGTAACTGCTTCTACACGTGGCATATCCTTGAATTGACACCAGCTCTTTCAGCTACTCCACAATGATCAACACGTGTCCCTTGGCAGTTAATCATTTTAAACGGAATGAATCAGTGAAATTGGTCACAACTGCCCCTGCGTTATATCCGACTCAAATCAACTGTCCTGCCACGTTGACTCCCACGTAACACCCTCACATTGGCTCAATATTTTTATCACAAACAGAACTACAGAAGTTAAGAGAGAGGGGAGAGGACAATGGGTATGGACTATGGTCAAAAGTTAAGAGAGAGAGAAGTTAGAAGTTCAAATGAGAACTTGAATATGGAAGATGTATAATATGATATAAATGTAAACATTGGGAAGATGTTTCTCGGTAAGAGTAAAATGCTCATTGGGAGGGTGCATCTCTGTAAAGATAAAGACTAAAGGGAATATGCTTCTCTTGTACTACTAGAATAATAACAGTGTACTAACAAATGTATGTATTAAAACTAATGTGTAAACCAAAACCGAACCTAAAATAAAAAATTCATAATTTTAAAAGCCGAAACCAACAAAACTGACCAAAATCAATCGGTTTGATCGGTCTAATCGGTTCAGTCGGTTTTTTTTTACACGCCTTAAAAGGAGAGCACTTCAATGACATGCAATTCGACAATGTCAGAAATTATCCAAGCTCTCTAATTGATAAGTTCATGTATATATATTTTTTTTTGCTAAAATTGATAAGTTCATATTAATTTGTACTTAGATATGCTTACGATTTCTCCACTTGCATGTATATATTTCTAAATGCTATAGGGTGTGTTTGAGTTACCGTGAGTGTTTGTGTCTATATTTTGCTTTGATCCACTTGGATGGACTCATACACTTTCGTATTTTTAGTCTTATTTGCACACTGCTGCTCAGATGATTCTACTTTGGCCCATTTGGAATTTTTGAATGCTACACTTGAGAGAAAATGAACATTTCTAAGTCATTCAATTCCCAGTTATTTGTGTATTTATTTATTTCTATGCTCTAACTATGTTGTGTTGCAAATGAGTTTTTCTTTTGTCAATATTTCTTTTTGAGTTTGTGTTGTTTTTATTTTACATTTTATTTGTTTTGATTATGTATATAGGGAGAGGATCTTAACTGCACTGGGTAAGTACACTCTATCCAATGCATTGACTTTTTTTTGCCTAAAATTAAACTCACAGATCAGCGGGGCGGGGCGCGGGTCAACGGGGCGGCTCACGGGTTTTTTAGGTTTAAAAGCCCAGTGAAGTGGGTTAGTGCACTTATCCAGAGAGTCGGGTAAGTGCACTAACCTAGTGCACTGGACTTTTAAACCTAAAAAACCCGCAGGATGCTACCCTGACCGGTGCCCCGTCCCGCCGCTCCACTGAGTTAACTATCATTTTCTACTTTGAAAGATTTATTAAACATTTTTTTTGCCGTGCCTGGTTCTTACTAGTGCATAAATAAAAGGGAAAAACAAAAAGAGTGATCGCATGCTTCCCAAATTTGATTTCAAATTTCTTTTAACATTTATACCATATGAAATTCCTGTCAATTCATGAGTAAGCTCTTACATTTGATACAATTCATGAGTATGCGGAACATTTGATTGCTTACAAATATACAGATGTTTTAAAAATTATTTGAGGATTGTATCCTTCTTACTAAGTCCAAGTACTGTAGGGAATATGGATGCAGCTGTTGGTCTTGGTGATCGCTTTGAAACAGTCTCTACTGAATTGGCCCATCTAGTTGCTTGAAAGTCCTATCATTTTTTGGTAAAGAGAAAAACCTGCAGAGCAAAGAGCCACTTATTTCAGACACTAAAAAGGAGCATTTGGCTTGTTTTTATTTAAATTTATGTAATTTTTGGTTGGTTAGCAACCTTACTCAAAGAAGTGCATGCACACACAAGGTTACATACATACATATATATATATATATATACATACGGGGAGATTATCTTAAATTCAGTAGGTAAGTGCACTCTACTCAGTGCACTAGCTTTTTTGCCTACAAAAATCTATGGGCGCGCTGACCCGCAGTTTTTTAAGGCAAAAAATTCGGTGTACTAGGTAGAGTGCACTTAAGTTCCTCTCCCTATATGAGTAAAGATTGGGATACACCCAAAGACACAACTTTTGGGATAACCCAAAAGATGTGTCTATCTCTCTCCTATGTCATTGTGGGGTCCAGTGACATCACATGAGAGATATAGATACATCTTTTGGGTTGTGTCCCAAAAGTTCTGTCTTTTGGGTAGTACTACTTCCATAGCATTTGAGATATCCTGGAACATATATACCATCAATTATGCAATATATATAGATGGGTAATAATACATTTCCCAAATATGTATCCCAAAAATAATTCCCAAAAATAATTCCCAAATGATGAACTAATTGAATCTTGATTGCCACATAATTTAAGAAGCACTTTTGGGATAAAAATAACATTACTCTATATAGATATATACAAATACAAATACAAATATATATTATGAATTTATGACAGAGTGGAGACATGAACTCACCATGACCCCCCGACACTAATGTCTCGATGCTGTTGGGTGACGTGTTAAAAGACTAAACTTCTCTACATTTAATTTCGGGATTTCAAGCTTTTGAAGGAAAATTACATTATTTAAGTTCTTACGATAAAGTTAAAGTTGTTAATTTGAACAACCAAACACCACTAAATTAAATAATGCCATTTTTGGGCATCTCATTGCTTCGGCTACAAGGCTTTTGGGATCTCTTTGGTGGTCTGTTGGTTGCAAGCGTACTCCTCCTGAGCTAAGGCCCTGTTTGGATTGTGAGATTGAATCTGGCAGTTTTGCTATTTCAATGATCTTCATTTACCTATCAAACCCACCCCCCCAACCCAAATTAAAAAAAAAAAAAAAAAAAATTAAACCACTAAATAAGCCAACAGATTACGGATATATTTTGAGTAGCATAATTCGTTAATTTAGACAATGCTATGTGGTTACCCAAAACTACTTTGATAGTTGTACCACATGGAGTAATAGTAGTTACAGATTACATACGGTACAACTCCCATAACATATTCGATATTCTAAATTTGGGAACCATAACATTACGTACACTTCTGAATGTGTACGAGTATGATAGGTACACACACACAAACATACACACATATATATATAGATACAAACACATGTATATTGCAAAACATGATAGAACATAGGAAGATTATAAGTAGGAGCTCCCTTCACCCCAATGCCAGAAAAGATCAAGGCAGCCTCATCTCCTGGGTCATGCCAACCCTAACCTGCGCCTAACTTGCTATCATGCGCAGCCATGGGTATTCATGAGCCAGCAGACGTGGAGTGCCCTCATCTCTTTTCCGACATGGAGTGGCAGAGAGCCCCTATGGCTCCTCACAATAGAAATCAAAATCAAAAGAAACTGAAAAGTTTATTCATAGAATTTTGCAATGGAAAGTTGTGTGACAATAGAGACATTGGAGCCCCTTTTATAGCCACAGAAATAACTTTAGATGGAATGTTAATCAATCAACTTTAAAATATAAAATTAATACAAGATTTTGAGCATCCGATTTTGGTAATAATTATTTAATGCATTTGAATTTAAAGATGGGAATAGAAAGAAAAAAAATCCAAGAATTTGGCGTCAAGGTAATCTCTCACTTTACTCAAATTAATGTTATAGTTCTCAAATTTTTATTCAAAAGTGATTCATAAATGATGTGACAGTGGAGTCAAGTCAAATATAGTGAGACCAGTTAAATTTTATTTAGAATTTGTTTACTTGGCCCCACTGCCACATCAGCACTTTTAATTGAGATTGAAATTTGGGAAGCGTAGCATTACTCCTTTGCATCCGTGCTAGTCCTAAACCCGTGCAAATATACAGAAATTTTGTCAACAAATTACAAAGTTTAAATAATTACAAACAAAAATGAAAAATAATAATAATAATAGTAATCATACAAACAAAAGAATGAAACACAAAAAAAAAAAAAATAAATAAATAAATGGGAGAAGCACTTCGTTATATGAAAAAATATTAGAAAAACTCTATCGTCCACATATTTTTTACCCCTTCAACCTGCCTTGCTCATAAAATGACATGAATACAAGTCTACAACTACAAGTATTTATAGACTTGTATCTGTTTATGAAATCATACTCATGTATCTAACATAATTAACAAAATTACTTAACTTGGACGCATCATTTCCTGCATGTACATGAGCTTGAGACGACTCTTAAACTCCATACATAGAACAAATGCATATGAAAATGTATTAAGTTAAAAAACTGAAAAATATGAAAAGTCACTTGAATATTGATAGAATTGAGAGAAGATTGTATATCTCATTCTACAACTATACAATAATGGGCCCTTATATAGGCTACAAGAATCCAATGTAAGGAAAGCTATATAATACAATATATGTGGATGTCTAATGAACCTAAACTAATATATTAACACAATACACTAACATCCTCCCTCAAACTCAAGGTGGAAAGACAGAAACTATCTGTAAGTTTGGAAACCAAATCCTGAAGACGAACCAGAGGATGAGATTTCGTGAATACATCTGATCGGTAGAGGGAACAAAGATAAGTTTAATGGTGCCATAAGTAAGAGGTGACGCACAAAATGACAATCGATCTCAATGTGTGTTTGTACATTCATGGAATACATCATTGTGATCAATCTGAATGGCACTCTAATTGTCACAAAAGATGGGAGTGACTGTGGAGTGAGTGAATGTCTTCAAGTAACCAGCGAAGCTAGATGAGTTCTTGAGTAGCATCAGCTAGAGCACGATACTTAGCTTCTGTACTAGACTGAGCAATAACTGTTTGCTTCTTGCTACGCCAGGAGATACGAGAATTTCAAAGAAATAAGCAATACCCACTCATCAAAGGGAGCGATGATGAGTGAGTATAGAGGAGGGGAAAGGTGGTGATGGTAGTGATCAAAGGCAGCAGAGAGAGAGAAGAAAAATGGGTTGTGGTAGTGGCGAGACTTACTGCAGTACGACGGCCAGGGCAGAGTGATGCGGCGGCCGTGGTTGAGTACAGCAGAAGAGAGAGTTCACCAAAAGTTTATAGTTCTCATACCATGATAGAATTGAGAGAAGAATATTGTATATCTCATTTTAGATATAACTTTACAATAAGGGGGCCCTTATATAGGCAACAAGAATCATATGTAAGGAAAGCAGTTGCCAGTAGTATAACACAATGTAAGTGGACGTCTAATAAACCTAGACTAATAGTACTACAATATATGTGGACGTCTAATGAACCTAGACTAATATATTAATACATTACACTTTCAAATATTTCCATTTAATTGATTAAATTATTTATTAAGCATAATTACAAAGCCAAAAAGATATAATATGTACTTTATTTATTAAAGAGAAAGGAGTAATACATAGATAATAGTGCAAGGTAAAAGAAAATAATGTTTTTGTAGGATAATGCCTATGGCAGTCAAGTGGCATCCATTTTCTTTTGAAAATGCTACATATAAAAGTAAGATATGGTGCTTACTTACAGGGGCGGACAGAAATTTTGGTCCGGGGCTAAGTTATACCAGGGTTCGGGAGCAGCACTCTCGAGGTGATTTTTTTGTGGTCTACTTATACATAATTGACAAATTTTTTAGGATCTACTTATACATAATTGGTGATTTTTTTGGAATCTATTTATAATATGAGTCTATTTGGTGACATAGAAATATTGTATGGTGTCTTTCAAATTTTAGGGGGTCTATTACTAAAACTCATAAAATTCTTACGCTAAAAGTGTAATTTTCAAAATTCTAGGGGTCTTTGCTTTTGAGTTGTATATACATGTATATTAATATATATATATATATGTGTGTGTGTGTGTGTGTGTGTGTAGTTGATGGCACAAATTGGGCCGGGGGGGGGGGGGGGGGCTAAACGTAAATATTAAAAAGTTTTAGGGTAAAATTTTAATTTTCAAAATCTTAGAGGGGTCTAGGCCCGCCCTAGCCTTAGGCTGGCTCCGCCTCTGCTTACATAGAGGGTGTTTGGAAAACTTTGGCAATGGGCTTCTGAAAGAAAAAATCCATTTGCATAAGTAGAATATGTTTGGTGAGATTTGAGAATGAACTTTTTGACAAAAAGATGCCCATTATGAGAATTGAGAAGTTAAAAATCCTGACTTCTCAAAACTATTATTTTTACACTTCCCTAGAAGTCCGGAACTCTCTACTTACAATTACATTTTTATCTATGATTTGTCAAAGGTGTTTTAAGGGTAATATTGGTATGTATGTATAAGTTTGTATTTTTAAAATGTTACCACCAAACGTATTTGCACATTTAGATACACTTTTATTTAAAAAATACTCATTCACCAAACAAATACTTATTTTAAAAAAATCCATTTTGAAAAGTCCATCTTGAAGAGTCCATTCCAGGAATAGACTTTGATGATGCCAAATATTGGTAACAGTAAAGTAAAGCAATTTAGGAGAGAGAGAGACTATTTTTTGTATGTGGTTCGGCCCTGTTAATGAAGGTACCTACGTCCACGGGTGTGTCTGAGCACGTTCACTAGCAGATCACCGGCGGCCCTGGTAAGCCAACAAAGAGGGGCGACACTACCAGTAATACCGGCCGGGTGTATGCATATAATGGTGAATTTTGTAGAGGTGCTGTGTAGACTAAAGAGTTGTCGGCCCCTTCAATGGGGGGTGAGAGGTCTCTTTTATAGATGTAAGAGACCTACTCTTACATGGATAAGGAAATATAATTCCATTAGGATGTGTTTGACACCAATCAAGTAAGTTTCCTAATTGTATTAGGATTGATTGACATTAATTGTGGGGGTTTCCTAATTGGATTAGGAAATAGTTTGCACTTTCCATTAGTCTTCTAGCTCGAGTAGGAAACTGCCCGTAATACTTGGGATCACGCCCATGATGCTCGGGATCATCTTTGTGGGCCCGGATAGGCTGTTGATTTTGAACTGCTCGGTCATATTTTGGGCGTATCAGACTTTTTCTATTAGAAGTTACGCCAAACACCACCTTAAACATGTGAAATTAATGCAGAAGAATTCAATTTTGCACAAAATATTTGTGAAAAAAAGTTATCTATATGACCGCACTATTTTTGTAAATATAGTGCTTAACTATAATTGTTTAAAGACGTGGCATTAACAATGAGAATCTAGTTTTGGAGAAAATATTCAACTTAGGTAGTAGTATATCATTAATTTGTATCACCTTGCTAATGCATGTGTATACGATGCTTAATTGTAACCATTCAACTTCAAAATATGCGAATGTAGTACAAAATTCTGGAAATTTGATTCTGGAGAAAAATATTAAATGTATATGAGATTGCGTTTTCTTCATCACCACACTAACACATGCATACACAGTGCTTATATAATTATTTAACTTTAGAAATGCGAATGTGATACAAAATATAAGAATCTGTTTTACAAATTTTATTAACTCGTGGTACTACGTCATAGCATCTCTGAAATGACTACATTCTCCTGCTTTTGAATTTTGGATAAATGTTGAGGACCAAAGTGAAATTTAGCGCTCATAAAATGAATTGGTCACTTTTATATTTTATAGATTATTGGTTGCTATACCCAATTGGCTAGCCTATAAATGATTAATGACTTTGCAATTGCACGCCATAGGATTATGCAAAGCACACTGATTTAGTGTGCTGGTCATTTGCATCATTCACTTTGCTTTATATTTATGGTCCATTGGTTAACAGTAGTATTCAACAATACATAACAAAGTGGGCATCCATATACTTTGTTCTTGATTGTAGAATAGTGGGTTCCATATAGTGATTTCCTTGTAATTTTGCTTAATTGGAAGGTCCTTGTCACTATATGATTGGTAAATTGTTGTCTTTACCAAAAGAAAGTTTAGACTATAAAGTTGCATTTGGTGTGAACTAATGATCATTCTCAACTTTGAACTGAAAAGAGAATCAGAATAATCAAGATTGAATTGACAGTGGTTTTCACATACAATGACATTAGTGCTCATTCAGTTACTTTTAAATTTTTGTCTTTCTTTACTCAATATATTACACAAAATATATAGAGCAACAATGGGAAATCTAGAAAAAAAGTTCTTGTAATTTCTTGTGACATTGGAAAAACAACTATTCTTGCGTTCAAAACGGCGCAACTTCATCTTTTTTTTTTATTCTTCTTCTTCTTCTTTTCGTGAAGCATGTATCAATATTTATGCGATTTAGATATAAAGATAAAAATATCAAAAGATCAATAGAGATGGAGTTCGAAACATTTTGATACGAGATTTGCTTGCTGTGTAAGTTGAGAAACACGATGTTTTATTGAACCCAATCATGTCTCCAGGTATAATACATTTTCCAACTTAAAACAAAAGCAAGACTTGCAATTCAAAAAAAAAGATGGTGTTAAAATACATCTTTATCATGAAGAAAATTCCATCAATCTTATTCAGTGGCAGGTGACCTGAACAGAGAGTTCAGGTAATTGAGCAACAAGAGATAGACCATGTCAAGGGAGCACTTCGGTTTCATTTTCACGACCCCCTAATGGAACTCATTATATCTTCTCTCAGAGATCATAGTGATCATTAATGTCTAATGACAGACCAAAAATAGAAAAAAAGAAGTGCCAATGGAGGTCAATCCTGATCAATATACAGTGGAGGGACTCTGAAAAGAAAGTGAATATTAGTTCTTTCAAGTAATGGAGGATGTACAGAGTAAACTATAACCTTCATAAAACCTATACTTTGACCGATGATCAACCAATGACAACGCTGCTAACTGACTACGAGAACATCTTTTTCCAATTGTCCGAAAAATTTTCCGACACCCAATAAGCTCTGTTATTGGTGTTAGTTGTCTGAACAATAGACAATCCATCAATAATCGGAACCCATGTGGGAAACAAGTTATTTTTCATTTCTAAACCATTTCCCATACAGTAGCACACATTTTGTATAGTTTCTTGAAACTGGTCGCTTCTTTTGAATGCTCCGAAACAGACAAGCTCACTCACCCTTTGACACTTCAGGCAGGCTCGTAAAGCCCCAACATGTGCCCATCAACACACCGCATTGATGCAACCTGTGAAAGTCATAATATTATGCGGCATCCGAAGATTTTCAACGGCGAGAAAGAAAGAAAAAAAATTTAAAGATGGAGAACTCGAAATGTGTAGCCAATTATCCGAAATTGCTATCTAAACATGGACGCAGTTAACAATCACAGCTTGCATACTCTCATTCTGGCAGTGTTCAGTAATTCTACACAGATTCATTACTCTCTCACCCCAACATGACAATAATTGACTACAATGCTATGTTTGGTATGAGGGAAAGACGGAAAGGAGGGGAGGGAAGGGGAGAAAAACCCTTGTGATAGAGTGGAAGATGTGAGAGAAGAGAAGGGAGACAGAGGGCATCCCTGCGGGCCCACCATTTTTCTTCCCTCTAAAAAGTGGCGGATTAGGAGAGCAAATAAGCCTCTCCCCTTTTGACTTTTTTGTCCATCAAAGGTGATCATCCGGTTATTTATGGAAGGGTGTAATGGAAAAGTACATCCCATCTCCTTATTTTAACCAAACAAAAAAGAGGGAAGACCCCCTTCCTCTCTGTAGGTATACCACGTACGCCTTCCTTCCCTCCTTCATTTCCCTCCTCCCATTTTTCCATCCGTCAAACAAAAACATAGCATAAGTGGAATTGATGAAGCAAAAAAATAAAATGACTGTTTGTACCCTTAGCCAAAAAAATATGACAGTTCTATGAAATATGCAACTTTGGTAGGTAAGTGACATTTACCTTCCCATGGATCTCATGTTTGATGGTACCATCTAGCTCTGCACCTAAAGCCATTAGTTTTGTTACTGTATTGTTAATGTCTGTCACAGTAAAGGATAAGAGCGACGAGTACCCCTTCTGCATGCAACTTTCACTGTAAATCAAGGGCAAGCAATCGGTAGAAAAAAAATTCAAAACAACAGATAAAGAAATAATATCTCGAAACTAGTTTCAAAACTATAGGGCAGGGCAACATAAACTCCAAGTAAATATCCACCAAAATAGGAAATAGAAGCAACAAAATAACAAAAAAAAAAATTTACAGCATTTCCATAAGAAAAATAATATACTAAGTTTGAATTATGAGGATCTTCTAGTTCACTTTAAACATTGGAAGGTTAAAGTTTTTATTTTTTATTTTTCAAATAATGCTAAAGAAAGCCTACAAATTATGCTGTCATGAATATCCCGAGATCATTCATTGTATCCATACATATTCAACGTCTAGCCATATATTGCCGAGGCATTTCAATCTAGGGAAATTCCAGATGTCCATTTATACCTATTGCTAACCATTGATTTATCGCTGGGATTCAAAGTAAAGCCCCTAAACATCTCCACTCAAAGGTGTATAGGTACTCGGTTTACCTAAAGAGGCACATCGTTACGTGGCATAATGAATTGTCACCCCTATGGGTTCCCACTTGTACCATTCTTTCTTTTACCCTCTACGGTAATTGATCTTCTTCGCAGTACCGGCCTTCGCGGTACTATGTGATGTTTAGGGATGGCAACGAGGTGGGTATGGTACAGGGTAGCCATTTCCCGACGCCGCCCCACCCCGCCTAACAAAGGACTTCCCCCCACCCCCTCCCCATCCCAAAGCCTTGACCATTCAATCCCCGAGCCCAATAATCTTATTCTACCTGCCCCTATAAGCAGTAAAATCATGAAACTGTTGGAAGTTCTTAACTTAACGTGAATAATACCACTCCTCTCACATGTTCACTTCTCTATTTCCCCAGTACAAAAGTCAAACTTTCCACTCTTAAAATTATTTATTAATTTTGCACTACTTTACATGCACTTGCAAGCAAGAACATGTGACTTCATGATCTTCAAGGCCAGACCTCTTAGCTGGTTTGTCTTTGCTTTTATAAAGGAGTATATCATACTAGGGGTGTAAACGAGCCGAACCGCTCAACAAGGGTTTGCAACTCGGCTGGCTCAACAGAGCTTGTGAACACGATTGATTAAGGCTCGTTTGTAGGCTCATGAAAAAGCTTGTTAATAGGCTCGATAAAGAGCTTATATACTGACCTTTATATATATGTGTATTATAAAAATATATAATTTTAGAGAGATAATGAAAAACCTCGTAAATACGCTTGATAAATGGCTTGTATACTGACCTCTCTATATGTATTTCTTATGAAACTATATAGTTTTAAAGGACTCGTGAAAAAGCTCGTTAAAAATCTCGTGAAAAAGCTCGCGATCAATGAAACTAAGGCTCGGGAAAAAGCTCGCAATACCTTAAAAAGCTCGTGAAAAATCTCGCGATCAGCTCAGCTCGGATCATATACACCCCCAGGTCTGGCTATGTATTTCCAATGTGGGACACTACTAGTGCAAGAGAAAAATATGTAATGCACCCCATAATTGGGGGTTATCCAGGTTTTTTTTCTCATATCACCCCCGCCCTGAACCCGTGGCTGGTTTATCTACCCTTTTCCATACCCGCCCCTATTCCATTTAGGAGCTTCCCAAACCCATCCCACTAGGGACGGGCCGGGGACCTGCATTAATCGGGCAAATTGCCATCCCTAGTGAGGTTTGCAAGATTGATCTTCACATAACACCCATACCTCCTCATAGCGCGCCAAACTCTGTCTATCTCGAGGAGATGATTTGAGGATTATCTCTCTAAAGCCTAGCTACTACCTACCTCCCTTAATTTGAGTTAAATGCCTTTATTTGTTTATATTTATTAATTATACTATTCTATTACATTCTTAGACTATATTAATTGGTTCACCCTATCATAGACAATGAATATATACATAGGGGCATTGTTCAGATAAGAGCTTGGGACTGGTGAATGATTGTGATAGCAAATGTTGGTCCTGTAATGGTCCATTTTATGGGATTTTCAACGCTATGTAGCTTGGTGGCTAAGGATAGAAGTTCCTTAAGGTTAACAATATAACCATCTCTGACGTGTCAATGGACCATTGGACCTTACCCTTTTTAGGGATCGTAAGAATTCCTGTTATCTTCCATCATTAAATAGCATAACAAACTGATAATGACTTGACATTAGAGCCTGCGAACAACCAAGCGTTAACTAATGATAATGATTCATGACGTCAGTCCATGTGGACAGGAAGGCATGTTACGCTTGTTATGTCATCTTTGAGAACATACAGATCCACACTGTGTGAGGCTGTGAGCCCTGGTGGTGAATCACGTGAAGTGACTGCTATATATATAATGTGTATTTCATCATTGAAGATAACTTAATTTGAATTCTTATTCTGGAGAGATACTATTACACTGGATTTAATATACTAGAGCAGCAAGTCGTCTCTTTCCATTCGAGACCTAGCTCTGTCGTCTACTCCCCCATCTCTCTTCTTCCTTCAATCTCTAGATTGCTCTATCCTTCACCTATGACCACCTCCCTGTGCAAATCTCTTTGCCGTTGAGTGTGAGGTGTGATCACTCCATCTCAAAACTTCCATCTCACTAGTAGACAATGTGTCATCCAAGACTGAGAACACCCAAGATGCCGCTAAACATGTAAATAAACCTCTTAACATATTTTTACATATATGAGCTGATGAAACACCATTCTCTCTTTTATGTTGGGTACTTGATCCTTCCTAACATAAGATGATGATGACTTAGTGCATAACAAGGATTACTTCAATTGTATTAACAATGATCTCCATATTTCCTAGAGACATTTGAAGCTCATTTGGGTTTTGGATTACGCTGGAGCCCAAAAAACCAAATGGTCAAAAAATCTAAATACAAAAAATTACAGGGTTGCTTTCCAGTAATTTTCTTGACATCCTATGACCATTCAATGGGCTATGCTAGCCATATACAATCATCCTTTTAACAATGATCTAGCTTTCAAACAATGGATGCTAAAATGATTCAAGAATTTTGCTTGTAAAAGTTTAGGAGCAACAGTCTAGTAATATATGAGATAATGACAATGAATTTGGGTTTTGCTTTTCTTTTTTGGTAGACAATGATGAACTTGATTTTTTTTCCCTCTTTGATAGGGAAAGGGAAAAAAAACCCAGACAATGTCCCAATGTTTGGTTTTCAACCAATTTGATTTAAATGTAAGACCCGGCCAAACTTGTGTCCCACATGACATGTAATGTGTGTATGTGTTAGAGGGGTACCATCTTAGTGGGTGTGAGAAGTTACTTCCAACCATCCCCACTTTGATGGGTAAATGGGATGGGGAAGTTATTGGGAGTTGGTCCTTTCTCTATTATAAATATACACAACCCCCATCATTTGTGTATCTAAGGTGAAAGCATAGAGAGAGAAATCAACTTCTTGTTCTTCCAATTTTCCCAAGTATTCTCTCATGGAGCAAGGTATATTTTTATTATGCGATAGTCATGAAAGCTCAGATTCTTTGGGATCATGAAAGTTTACATGAGGTATCAGAGCCTTGGTTGGGAGCTTTTATGATTTTCCATTCTCATGGATTCTTCTTCTCCTCTTCCAAATTTTAAATTTGTTTAATTTCTGATTCTTTGAGAATCAAATTTTTCTGATTCCTTGTGAATCAAATATTTTGTTGAGTTCTTAAACTCAAATAATGGATTCTCTACGAATCAAAGTTTTGTTGAGTTCTTAAACTCAAATAATGGATTCTCTACGAATCAAACATTTGCTGAGTTTAAATTCAAATTATGGATTCTCTGCAAATCGATATACTTTGCTGATTTGTTAAACTCAATTTGAGAGTCTCGGTGACTCAAACAATTTTATTAAAGTTTTTCAACTCTATTGAAGTTTGACAAAACAAGTTTTTTTCAAACTCACGGGTCTATACGTTTGATTTTGATTACGTATCAGTATATATACCTGCGTTTGCAAACTGTGCTTATTTGAAGTGTTTGAAAGAATTAGAACAAACCCAACTACTGAATTTGCAAGATACTCAATCATCAAGTATCCATGTGCCTTGAAACTTTCAGTGTGTATACATTTTTATTTTATTTCATTGCATAAATAAAGGATAATGATGAAGTTTTTACTTATCATGGTAAAGTGCTGACATTGCCTTTGCATTGTTGGTCACAACTTACAAGCAAAGATGTGTATATATACATGTATAAATGGCCATCATATATATATATATATAACCGTATATAAGGTTAAAGCCAAACTTTTCTGTTTATGAAAGCACTAGCAATGGTAACAGATGTTACAGATCATGGGTAGTAATGCTATAGTGCATTTCCTACATTCTAGGTCCATCATATGCCTTCCTTATGATAAGTGCACGTGGCAACCAAATTTGTAAATGCATGCATCACTTATGTTTAATTGGCAAATTATCATTATTTCCAATGTCGACAATTTGAAAAAAAAAAAAAAAAAAAGGAAGTTTTACTTGGGAAAGCAGAACATGCACAGTGGACATAGTGGTATAATGTTTTCCTAATCTATAGGCCCAACCACTCCACAAATTTTACCTTTAGTGGTTAGACGTGGTATCACAAAGTATGAATGGGTCTTGCCCAACCTTCTCTATATCTATCCTTTTGAGTGATGTGTTATTTGGGATTTTATTTTATTTTCTTTGCAATAAAGAAAACAATTTTCTTTAAGTATATATGATGAATTGATTTTATGTATTAAATAAAATCAATGCCTTCAAATTATGTCATTGGGTACTAATGATTATTTTGACTTGTAATTAAGGAAAGTTGATGACTACCTAAGTAGCTCAACTATAAAGGATTTTATAAGGAAAATCAAGTCACATTATTAGATAACGATATTACAACTTTTATAATCCAATTCATCATAAATATAAAAATGGATACCCAAAGGTATATGATTTTAATGATTCAATGAATTGGAATAAAACTGTATACCCAAAGGTAACAATTTATTTAAGGGATACATTATTAGGTGAAGAAATTTACCATCATGGACGAAGATTATTTATTTTGTGATTTTGACCCAAAGGTGATAGTCACAAGTAAATATCTTATTAATGTTGATTAATTGTTTATTTGTGATTTTGGCCCAAAGGTAAAAACCACAATTAAACATTTTATTCATGTTGATAATTCAAAGCATTAATTAGTGAATTTATTCCCATTGCAGTTTCTGTCCCGTATCGTTGCACTCGCATGCTTCGTCTGTTCTGATTTTTAATGGAACCAATTTTTCAGATTGGTGTGAACAAGTTCAGTTTCACATAGGTGTACTGGATCTTGATTTAGCATTCCAAATTGAAAAACCCACTGCTATTACTGATTCAAGCAGTGAGGAGGAAAAGGCCTTATACAAAGCCTAGGAAAGATCGAATAGGCTTAGCAGTATGTTTATGTGAATGACTGTTGCAAGCAACATTAAGTCAACGCTTCCCTAAATTGACAATGCTAAGAAATTTATGAAAATTGTGGGAGAGCGCTTTCGTACCGCTGATAAGTCTCTTGCGAGTACACTAATGGCTCAACTTATCACAATGAAATATGATGAGGTGCGAGGAATGCATGAGCATATTCTTGAAATGACTAATCTAGCTGCAAAACTAAAGACTTTGGGGATGATTGTGGATGAGTCCTTCTTTGTGCAATTCATTTTGAATTCCTTGCCTCCTCAATATGGCCCATTCTAGATCCACTATAACACTATAAAGGATAAATGAAATGTTAATGAATTGGCCGATATGGTTGTACGAGAAGAGGCAAGGCTTAAGCAGTAGGGACATAACTCCGTTCATCTCGTCACTCAAGAACCTAATAGGAAATGGGGGAAGTTTGGAAAGGGCAAGAGACAAATACCACCTGATGTAAAAGAGCCTGCTCAAGCTAATCAGGCTCATAAAGTGGGACATGACAAAGATAGGTGCCTCTTTTGTAGAAAATTTGGGCATCATCATAAAAATTGTCAGAAACGCAAGGAATGGTTCGAAAAGAAAGGTAAGTTTTCAGCTTTCGTATGTTTCGAATCAAATCTTGTTGAAGCTCCTTCTAATACTTGGTGGATTGACTCTGGTGCTACTGTTCAGGTTTCAAATTCGATGCAGGGATTCCTTACAACCCAAACCATAGAGTCAAATGAGAGATTTTTATTCATGGGGAATCAGGTCAAAGCTACTGTTGAGGCCGTGGGAACTTTTCGTTTGTGTTTAGATTCTGGTGTCTATTTAGATTTGTTTCACACACTTTATGTACCTTCTATTTCCCGCAATTTAATTTCTTTGTCTAAACTGGATGTTAATGGTTATTCCTTTAAGTTTGGAAATAGATGTTTCAATTTGGTCAAGAATGATCGTTTTATTGGTTCTGGCTCATTGTGTGATGGTTTATACAAATTGAATCTTGACTCTCACTTTACTGAAACCCTTATGACCCTGCATCCTAATGTACGAACTAAACGTAGCTTAATAATGAAAACTCCTCCATCTTGTGGCAAAAAAAGACTGGTCATATATCCAGAGAAAGGTTAGGAAGATTGGTAAAGGATGAAATCCTTCCAAACCTTGATTTCACGGACTTTGGTGTGTGTGGATTGCATTAAAGGTAAGCAAACCAACCACACTAAGAAAGGTGCCACAAGAAGAGCAGAACTTCTTGATATTATCCATACCGATATTTGTGGACCTTTCACCACATCAGGTTTTTTTGGTGAAAAATATTTTATCACCTTTATCGATGATTTTTCACGTTATAGTTATGTCTATTTATTACATGCAAAATCTCAATCGATAAATGCCCTTGAGGTATAAATCATTGAGGTTGAAAGACAATTAGACATAAAGGTGAAAATCATCATATCAGAAAGAGGTGGTGAACATTATGGTAGATTTAATGAATCTGGACAGTGTCCTGGTCCTTTTGCTAAATTCCTTGAAAATCATGGTATTCGTGCGCAATACACAATGCCTAGAACGCCACAGCAGAATGGTATAGCTGAAAGGTGTAACCGTACACTAATGGATATGGTTAGGAGTATGTTAAGTAACTCTACCTTACCCGAATCATTGTGGATGACAGCACTTAAGACTGCCATGTATTTATTAAACTTCTAGTAAGGTAGTCCCTAAAACTCCTTTTGAGTTATAGACTGGTAGGAAACCTAGTTTAAGACACCTACATATTTGGGTTGCCCGGCGGAAGCCAAAATTTATAATCCACGTGAAAAGAAATTAGATTTTTCGAAAGATAAGTGGCTATTTTATTGGCTACCCAGAAAAATCCAAAGGGTATAGGTTTTACTGTTCGATCCATAGTACAAGAATTATAGAAACCGGTAATGCAAAATTCCTGGAGAATGACAAGAACAGTGGGAGTGAGAAACCACGAAATGTGGCTATTGAAGAAGTTAGGGTAAATATTTCTTTACCCATAACTTCTCAACAAATTGTTGTCCCTACATGTATCACTCATCTCAATGACAATGAACAACAATTGAATGCTGAATCACCCCATAACGAAGTTGTCAATAATCAGCTAGTAGAAGAACCACAAGAAATAGCATTAAGGAGATCTCATAGGGAAAGGAGGTCAGCTATCTCGGATGATTATGTGGTTTATCTACATGAATCTGATTTTGACATAGGAACGAACAAGGATCCGGTTTCATTTTTCCAAGCCATAGAAAGTGATGATTCTATTAAATGGATTGATGCCATGAATGATAAGTTGAAATCAATGGACCAGAATGAAGTCTGGGATCTCATTGAATTGCTTGATGGTTACAAGAAAGTTAGGTGTAAATGGATTTTTAAAACCAAACGTGACTCTAAAGGCAATATCGAACGATATAAAGCTAGACTTGTGGCAAAATAATTTACTCAGAAAGAAGGCATTGATTACAAAGAAACTTTCTCTCCTGTTTCCAAGAAAGACTCACTTAGAATCATTATGGACTATGGTACTTGGACTCTCCTACTACCCCCAAGTACCCGATCCCCGTGTCCGACCCCCGTACCCAATTCGGACACTCAGATCCTCCACATGTGATGTTGAAAGGTAAGAAGAAGTTCAAAATTGTGGGCAAAGAGGTTTCTAACTATTGATATTAAGAAATATAGTATATTTATACATTCAAAAGGTGTCCGCATACCCGTATCCAACATTTAGACACATGTCCCCGGATCCTAAGATTTGGCTTTAGAGGAGGTCCGACACCTAGATACATACCCGTACCCGACACCCATACCCGAGTCTGGGTAACATAGATTATGGATTTGGTGGCTCACTATAATCTAGAGTTGCACCTAATGGATGTAAAGACGGCTTTTCTAAATGGGAATTTAGAAGAAGAAGTCTACATAGAACAACCAGAAGGCTTCTTATTAAAAGGAAAAGGATCACATGGTTTGTAAGCTTAAGAAATCGATATACGGACTTAAGCAAGCTTCTCGACAATGATATCTTAAGTTCAATAATATCATAGTTTTCTTCAGTTTTCACGAAAATAATGTTGACCGCGGCATATATCTGAAGGTTAAGAGAAACAGGTTTACATTTTTGATTTTGTATGTCGATGACATCTTACTTGCCACTAATGATCTTGGTTTGTTGCACGGAACTAAGAAATTCTCTCTGAGAACTTTGAAATGAAAGATATGGGTGAGGCAACTTACGTGATAGGAATTGAAATCTTTCGAGATCGATCACGAGGATTATTAGGGTTGGCTCATAAAGCATATATTAAAAGGGTTCTAGAGAGATTTGGTATGGATAAATGTCCAGCTAATGATGCACCAATTCAAAAGGGTGATAAATTTAGCCTTATGCAATGTCCACATAATGAGTGTGTTAAATTGGAGCAGACCAATCCAAAACCAATTGGCAATGGGTGGAGTAACCCTTTGAACTTATACATTGAGTAGCTAGGTTATAAGTCCCCGATGTGAGATAATCTCAACAAGCCCCCCCACGTGTGGCATGACTGAGAGCCAAATATGTGGATTACTAAGATAGGGTGACATGGAGCACACGTGGACAAATTGGGCCCAACAATAACCTGCTCTGATACCATGTTAAATTGGAGCATACCAACCCAAAACCAATTCGCAATGGGTGGAGTAGCCCTTTGAACTTACATATTGAATAGCTAGGTTATAGTCCCCGATGTGGGACAATCTCAACAAAGTGGGAGCGTAAGCAAATGTAAAAAATTCCTTATGCCTTAGCTGTGGGAAGCCTAATGTATGCGCAAATTTGCACTAGACTAGACATCAGCTTTGTAGTTGGCATGTTAGGCAGATACCAAAGTAATCCTGGAATGGATCACTAGAAGCTTGCTAAGAAAGTGATGAGATATGTGCAAGGAACTAAGAACTATATGCTGACATTCAAAAGGACTGATGATTTGGAGGTAGTCGGTTGCTCCGACTCTGATTTTGCTGGATGTCCAGATAGTAGAAAATCCACCTTGGGATACCTGTTTCTACTAGCTGGAGGAGCAATCTCATGGAAAAGTGCAAAGCAAACTACTATTGCTTCATCCACTATGGAGGTTGGATTTGTGGCGTGCTTTGAAGCCATTGTTCATGGATTATGGTTGCGAAATTTCATCTCAGGACTTGGAATTGTCAACTCCATTGCCAAGCCGCTAAGAATTTACTGTGATAACACCGCAGTTGTTTTCTTCTCTAAGAATGACAAGTATTCTACTGGCGCAAAGCATATGGAATTAAAATACTTTGTCGTCAAAGAGGAGGTTTAGAAACGAGTGTCTATAGAGCATATAAGTACAAAACTTATGATTGCAGATCCACTAACTAAGGGATTAGCACCAAAGACATTTAAGGAGCATGCTAGTCGTATGGGTGTAATCCATGATAGTTGACTCCATGAATACAGAGAATAGTAATGTGTTAATGTTTTGCTCTTTAGACATTTGAGATCTCATTAAAGTTATCCCATGACGTTCAACACGTGTCCTCTATTAAAAAAGATGGATTAACTTCAACTGCATATTAACGGTTTTCTTGTCAATCAATTTCCACCAATTATCTTGCCACATCACATCCTGCGTGTCAAACTTGTACTGGCTGAATATTTTCATCACAAACATTACCCCCCGCGCCATTTTCCTTTTTGTTTAAAAAAGATAATGGTGATCATGGTCTAACCATATTGGGCAGTTACTACCTTATGCAGTACTTTAAATTTCACAATCATCTTCCTCAATCCATTCCAAACCAACGCTTTTGCTTGATCCTTGATCATGTCTTCTTCTCAATCTTCCTTCAATGTTAGCGATAGCTTTCCTATTGATCTTCCCGAAGAAGTGATGTTGTCAACCAAACGCCCTGATATTCCTCTTCGAACAAATTGGGATCCTCTTGAAACTCCTCCCGAACCTTTTACTTACTCAAAATGGGGAAAATGGCATAAAATGTTGAACAAACCAAGTGTTTCATCAAGGCAAAATTCATCTTCGACTTCTTCCAAATCAATCTATAATAATCAAACATTTCCTCCTGCTTGGGAACAACATATTTCCCATGGTGAAGGTGTAGGATATTACAAGGGAATGAAACTCGAAACTCCAATCACAGTACCTTCAGTTGTTCATCCAAGCTTCGAGTATCTTGAAACTGAAGGTATTATTCGAAGTAGAACAATAAAACCATATTATCCATTTTCGAATCATCTTTCTCGAGAACAAAATTTATTGAATGCCTGGCTGATCTCTTCAACCAGTCCTCCTGGTGAAAGATTCCAGAGAGGTAATATCTTAGTTCCTCAAGGTAGACCTCCTATTCATACATATGTAAGGACATCTCATGAAAAATTTTCCAATGAACATTACTCTTCAGCCTTCCTTTCAAAATGCAAACTTTTTGAAAAAGATTATGAAGAGAAAGTACTTCTCTTTGATCATTCTGTATTAGGCTTTCCTGATACCAAAGTTCAAGTAATAGATCCTACTGAGGACATTAGTGATCCTTTTTTAAAGCTAGACCAATTATGTAGATATGGTCCTACATTCGAGCATACTCCATCTATTACTTCACCTTCCCCATGCTTGATCGTTCAAGCTCAAAGGCTATTAGTTGCTTTTTCTCATCTTCCATTTTCTATTCTGCAAAATTCAAGGGCTCGAATCAATTTTGAATGGAGCTGTCATGTCTTATGTCATGAATGGAATATATCCACGCTTGTTCGAACTCAAATAGATTTTACCCTTCGAACTTTGGCTTCCCACATGAGATGGTATTCTCATCACCAAGAAAGTATCCATCATCTAAATTATCTTTTAGATCTCTATGAAAAACTCAAAGAAACTCCCAAAGCACTCCTTGATGAAGTCCTAGAATTCAAAGAGAAGTACATTTATGGTTGTGGAAGCTCTGATGAAGAAAGCATCATTTCTCATTATTCGAAACCTGATCTCGAAAGTCGAATTGCATATCTCAAAGATGAAGCCAAAGTTGTTGGTGTTTCTCCTCGAGGCAAATCTCCATTGGCCAAAGAACTTTGAAGTCTCCGCAAAGCTCTATTCAAGATCAATTTTCAGTTAAACCAATATGAAAAACAACTTAAGGAAGCTTACATTTCCCTTCGAAGTGAAGACAAACTAGCATTAGAAACCAGAAACTTATGTTTCGAGATAGAACTAGAGGCAGAGTATTTTGCCTATTATTGGGCCATGTTTCATAACTTAGTTACTTATGGGTTTCCCCACTTTTATCAATTATGTCTTTGAATTGTAACTACACTTTCCTTTTAATGTAGTGAACAATGAAACATTCTCATTTCTTCAAATAGATTAGTTCATTCTGAACCAACATGTCTTTTATTTTTGAAATAACGGTCCAAAAGAAGATTAACCGAATCAAACGGCTATTTTTCAATAAATGCAACTCTTTTCCAATCGTTACCAAGGGTTCATCAAAGGTTATAAATAGATAAACACAAAAAGAAACAAACCTTCTGACTTCACCAATTTGCTTTGCCCTAATCTATTCATTTCGCACTTTGCTTTTCTTTCTTGTTTATCTCTTCGTAATCTAAAGAATGACAAAATCTGATGACAATACCCAGCTTCAAAAGATTTGCGATGATTTTAGAAAGATCATAAAAGATGAGCAAGATCGTTATTCAAGTGGGCAAGAAACTTCTCTGGTTCACGAAATTCTTGTTCCTATTACTCTTCCCAACCAAGAATCTTCAATTGCTGTAGGTCCCTGCCTAAGCATCCCAAATTTGAGACTCCATGTCTATTACCCTAGATTAGGGGAACAACGTTTGACTTACCAACGAGAACTCCCAAATCCCAAATATGACTGGAAATTTAGGCACTGGCCTAAACCTGCAAAGGATTGGCCTGAATGGGTAGATAGAATTTTAGAGAGTAGGAGAGAAATTTTGATCACTACGGGGGTTTACCATGCTATCAATCTTTCAAAATTTCCCATCGAATCCAGTCCTAATTTAATAGCCGCAGCTCTCTGTTTTTGGAACCCTATTTTCAATCACTTTCAATTTCGATTTGGTCCAATAGGTCCAACTATTCTAGATATTTGTCATTTATTAGGGTTTTTATCTCATGGGGAAGATGTTCATCCCTATATGGCTGAGTCTGATAGTCCTTCAATTAACACTGACTCAAAATCATTAGGATACACCAACTTCTTAACTGCTCACAGAAAAACATCAGGAGCAGTGACTGATAAAGAATATTACTGCTTTCTTCTGTACTGGCTTTCGAAGCATCTATTTTGTACCTCTTCTCAGAGAGTTGTCCTCGAATATTCTAACATTGCCAAAGCTCTGGCTGCTGGTCGAAGGTTAGCCTTAGCACCTTTTGTTCTAGGATCTCTCTATAGATCTTTTTCTGATTTATGCTTTGATCCCTTCATTCTCACTCAAGGTGGTCCTTTTTGGATTTTACAATTATGGTTATATGCTTACTTCCCAGAAATTCATAACCTAGGACCCCTATCTAATACTGTGGCCCATGGCATCTTTTTTGCTTTATTGCCAAGTACTGACAAAACTTTCAAAGAATGCCTCTCTCTCTTTTTTAATCTTCCTGAAATAAGATCAAACAAGCTATTCCAACCATTCGAAATCCTTTACAATTCTGAAGACAAAACTCCTCTTTCTCCCCATTGGCTTTGTCAAATTTTGGATACAACAGCAAATGCTCTCGAATTAAAAGCTGCATGGGGAAGTTTTCTAATTAGTAGAGACTTATTCTTTGGGAATATTCTTAGCTTCAAATCTCAGGGTGAACTTTACCTTCCCAATCAATTTTCAAGGCAATTTGGACTTACTCAGTCAATTCCTTTCCCAATCAGAAGTCAGGCCAATATATTCATGGCCTATAAAACTCATTCGAAGGTGCCAGAATCTGTGATAACTGCTGCATTAACAGTTTATCAAAATAAAGTCAGCAACTTGGAGTTTACTTCTCTACCAGTGTATACCACTTGCACTCCTGCCTTTTCGAGCTGGTGGGAAAATTTAATGTCAGTAGAGATGGACAAATGCCATCTTTTGAGATACATTGATTCGATGAATCAAACAGGTAATCACAATTCTTATCAAATCCTTTCCCAAAATGATGAAAGAAACTTTGACTGATGACTATTTAAATTTCAAAATATAGGAAAAGCAGCTGGAGAAAGCTCTTCACCAATAACCAGAGCTTCAAAAGCTAAACCAAGCATTCAAGTCTCCTCAAAAGCTTCAAAAACTCCTGCTCAATCATCTCCTAAACCAAAGCGGAAACTAGTCCTATCACCAGAAAGTTCTCCTATAGCCTCTGAACATGTTGATTTTGAAGAAGAAAAAGACACCAGTCCAATCTCTTCACTTGTTTACAGGAAAAAGAGAGCCAGAAAAACCAATGATCCTCCTGCCAATACAGAGATCACTAGAACAGTACCTGTCTCAGCAATTCCTATTTCGAAGGTTGCACCCCATCCTGAGCCAGAAACAAAAACTCAGAAAGCTCAGAGTCCAAAGATCCCAGAGATTCCAAAATCTCCTTCTTTGTACACTCATACTCCATTACTTGAATTCCAACCAATGGTAAGATATTCAGAATCCTCTTCAAAAATCTTTTAATTTCTGATAAATTCTGAACTAAATCCCCAACTTTTTGTTGAACAGGTTGAATCTATTCCTGAAACTAGGGCTAGTTCTTCAAAGCCACGTGCAAGCCCTGATCCTAAAGCTGCTCCTACTTCCACTTCATTTAGACCTCAAGCTACCTCAAAGGTCTCAAGCTCTGAAGAATTTCATCTATCTCTTCCTTAACCTTCAGAGTAACTTCTGGAGTCATCCTTCGAGGTTGTTGTTTCACTGGTTTGTAGCCAGCTTTGATAGGCAATTTGTGTTCTACTAGACTTCTTTCGAGCCCTGGCAATTCATCATAATCCCAAGCGAAACAATCCTGAAATTCTTTTAACAATTCGACCAATTTATATTGGTCTTCCTTTCCAAGTTTGGAACTTAAATAAGTAACTCTCTTTTGTTGATCGGATCCTAAATTTACTTCTAAAAGAGGATCCTGCGATACTTCCTGTATTGAATTTTCTGGTAATACAGATAACTCTTCTCTGCCACCAATTTTTAATTCTTGTGATTCTTCTTCAAAAACATAATCTGACCAGTTTATGGTCGAATCTTTTTCGATTTTTGACTCTAAATCTGTTATCATTAACTTTTGCAAGACCAGTCGAATGGTCTCTTCCACATCTTTCATTGCCATGGATGTATGAGTCATCAAATCATCTTGTCATCACCCAATGGTTCCAAAGAACCAAATGGCATTTCAGCCAAAATGTCCCAATTTTCTTCTGGGGATTCATCTTCTGACTCTTTTAGGTCAATTGGCTTGACATCCTCTTGATACAATTGAGCTTCGACACAATTAGAACTTGTATGAAAAGGCTGACCATCAGCCTTCACTGTTTCAATTTCACAGTTTTCTTTCACTAGCAACAATTTCTGATGCATTGAAGAAGGAACACATTTATTAGCATGAATCCAATCTCTTCCTAATAAAGCATGATAATTAGGATTTGCATCTACCACAAAGAAAGCAGTTTTAGATTTATTCGAACCTACTATGGTTTCAATAGGTATTACACCTTTGGTATTTTTCTTATCACCAGTAAATCCTGAAATCATAATATCAGTTTTTATCAATTTTGCATTTTGTTTATTGATTTTTTTCAAAGTATTCTGAGGAATAATGTTGACAGCAGCACCATTATCAACCAATATCTTGTTTAAAAGAACACCATTTAAACAAGCCTTTATGTATAATGGTTTAAGGTGTCTAGTCATCTCTGTGGATGGTTCTTCGAACGAATAAACAAAATTACAATCATTAAAAGTAAACTCAGGAAGATCTACCTCAGAAACATCCTCAGTAAATGCTTCTACTTCCATTTCTTCAACTAACTGTTGATCTTCTGCTGCCTCGAAAATTTTTGGCAACATAAATGTAGCAGTGTTTACCTCCATTTGTTCAGGAAATGTACCAAATTGAATGAGCATATTCTCATTATTTACCAACTCACTTTCTGGTTTTATTTCAGCATTTCCCAAATCTTGAGATTTCACCATTGTCATTGCTTCACTTTCATCTTCAATACTCATTGCCTTTTCTAATTCCAATATTTTGGCTTTAATGATACTTTCCTCAGACATAGTGTCAGTATCACCTTTTGGATTTCGATCGAATCTAGGATTAGGCTTTGAATCATCACTGAACTCTTTCTTCATTTCTCTTCCTAATTCCTGATTTCTATTTTGCATATTAGAAAATTCTTTCCACATGGTAAACTTCCTCTGCAATCTTCTCTGTTGAGTCCTATTTATCATAGGGACCATGTTCTGGTTTTTTCCCTTGGGATGTTGAAGTACATGCCATGTATTCTTTTCAACATGAGGAGGTTTAATCATCCTATTTTTGTTTTGAAAGCCTTGCTGTTCGATCATATTTTTTACCCTATCATCTTGCAAAACAAACCAATTTGGTACTCCTGATACCAATATAGATTCACCTAATTGTGATGTTTCACCATCTTTTGGAGATTTCTCTAATATTTTTATATTTTTCTCAGCCTGTACCACATGTGCTGGTACCACTTTCGATGATATGAACTGAATCTGCCTTTCTCTCTGCTCCCTATAAAATTTCTTTGGTGTATGAAAGAACCCTGGTCTCACATATTGCATGTTCCTTGATGGTCGAACATAACTACCAAAATGAAAGTTCCTTGAAAAATTATCTTTAAAAGGAGCCACTGGTTTTGATGCATACCTTGCTGTCATAGGTCCAGTATATGTTGAAGCTTGATAAATTGGTCCTCTAAATTGTCCTCTCTCAACATTCATAATTGGTTGGAAAGAAGGTCCACCAGAAGTGCTTGGTTTCTTTTGTTCGAACAAAGATTGCTTGTTTTTCCTGCCTGCTTTAATTCCAACCCTTTCATCATAAATTTCAACATATCTCTTCCCACAACCAATACATAAATTCTTTGCATATTCATGGTTGAAAACCGACACATCAGGTTTTTTCCTTGTTATTTCCTCAATTCTTTTCATATGGTCTTCTGACTTTGCACTTTCTCTTTCTTGGACCAGATCTTCGAAGGAAATGTCATGAACATTGATTGACACCTCCTGTACTGCTGGGAATGGATCTTCATCAATCCCCATTTGTTTTTCAGGGAATTTCAATTTCCCTTTCTTGATCAAATCCTGAATCCTGTCTCGAAAAACAGTACAATTATTAGTTGAATGAGTCCCAGAACTATGCCATTTGCAATATTTCCTATCCTTTAATTCATCATTCGAAGGTAATTTTGTCCCATCAGACAATTTAATAATTTTTCCTTCTAACAGGTGATCAAATATTTCATCCAATCTATAAATATCGAATGAATATTTCTTAAAAGTTCCTTTTGACTTATATACTTCAGCAGAAACATTTTTCTTTACAAGACTCTTACATGTAAAAGGCTCTTTGCCTATTATTTCTGCAGCATCTATCTCATAATTAGGATCCTTATAATATGTTTTTATTGAAGAAGCATTTCTTTCATTTTCTTCTTCCAATAAAGCTTCGTACTTAGAGACTCGAGCAGTTAATTCAACAAGATCTCTAAATTCCAAAGCATCGAATTTCTTTCTGAGTCTAAATTCAAGACCATTTTGAGCCAATTTAACAAATTCAGATTCAGGTAACATGATTTTACATTTTGTTCTAGCCCTTTTAAACCTATTTATGAATTGAGTTGCCTTTTCATCTGACTTTTGACATAATCTGGCTAAATCAGCCATTGATACTTCTGGTTCTGTCTGGAAAAACTGAGTATGAAAAGATTCTTCCATCTGAGCCCAACTATAAATCGAATTAGGGGCTAAATTAGTAAACCAAGCAAATGCAGTATCTGTTAATGAACTAGGAAACAAACGAAGTCTAAGAAATTCATTATTTCCTGCATCAGCACACTGACTGATGAATTTTGCTATATGTTCAACTGTGGATTGACTCCCATCCCCTGCAAACATAGCAAAAGTAGGAAATTTAAAGCCCCTTGGGAATTCAATTCTGTCAACCCAATCAGGATAAGGTTTCCTATAAACTGGAGTTTGTACCCCCCGAGCCATAGGTCCACAAATCTCATGAATTAAATTAATCATATCATTCCTATCAACCATATTAAATGGTTGTTGATGACCTGGTTGGCCAAAAAGGTAATTTATTGGTGGTACTGGTGGTGGTTGAGGATTATTATCTATCCTTCTAAAATTTTCATTCCTTCGACCCATTCCTGCCCCAGTAAGGTCTGGTTCGAACACAGGATTATTATTTACTCTCCTATTTTGACCTATCACATTTTCTCTAGGCCTTGGTTCTTCAATATTTATTGTTCTATGACCATGATCTTGGCCATTCACATGATTTCCTTGGGTCCCTTCGAATACTGGGAATGTATTATTAGGGACAGACATATAAAAACTTTCTTGGGAATTAGGCCTGATAGAAGGCCCATTTACATGATTAATAGAATTTGGCTGAAATAAGCCATGTCTATAACTTCTCTCATTCTGTCGAATCATAGAAGGATTCCCACTTGACACCATTGTTGGTGCAAATTGTGGTAAACTATTGTTAAGGGAAGTAATCAGAACATTAACATTCTGAAGCATATTTCCCAAGTGATCAAATATTGGTGTTAATTGACTCACCAAATCATGTTGATTCTCTGAATCAACATTCCCAGTATTTTGAGTCGAACTTAAATTTTCAACTCCCACTTCTGGGTTTTCATTGGTTGTATGATTTCCAATATTGCTACTCTGAGGATCTTGGTGTGAGGAACCACCAATCTCAGCAATATTAACACCAACATTGGCATTATCAACAGACCTATTACTTCGAAGGTTTCTGTTTGCCATCCTTTGACACTAGTGTCCCACCGGGCGTGCCAAAAATGTTTGGTTGGAAAAATTTATAAGTGTGTGCGAGCGTGCCAGGCAAGTAAATTGCCAATGTGTATGTGTGATTATCCAAACTGCGCCTCACCAGGGAATTGTGGTGACGTTCGATGCCTTGAACAGGACTTTAATTGTGTAAAGATGTAACTAACTGAAGAACTTCGAACTGATTAAATTAAAATCTACTCCTAAATAAAACAGTAAAATAACTGAAAGTAATTCAACTACTTTTATTAAATTAATGCAACTACAATCTAACCTTGAAGATGACTTCGAAGGTATTCTACTCCTAATTCTAAATACCTAGATAACAATACAATAGATGTATTGAGAGATATATGTTGATGTTTGATCGAAAGATCTTTACAAAGAAGCATAATCCTTCTATTTATAGACATCGAGGCTTCAGTAACTCAATTCGAATGTTCCCTCCTATTTTCAAACTGATAACTGCCTTTATCCGTGGCATTCCCTCACACTGACAACTGTCCTTCAGTTATCCCATGACGTTCAACACGTGTCCTCTATTAAAAAAGATGGATTAACTTCAACTGCATATTAACGGTTTTCTTGTCAATCAATTTCCACCAATTATCTTGCCACATCACATCCTGCGTGTCAAACTTGTACTGGCTGAATATTTTCATCACAAACACTTAGCCTTTATTTTTATTTTTTTTCCTTCTAGAAACTTTTGAAAAACTATACTTTCCATGCATTTAGAAGGGAAAAAAAAGAAAGAACAAAAACTTTTTCTAAGATTTTGGAAAAAATAAAAAAGAAGCAAAATTAACCAATCTATACTTAGCCTTTGTCGGCCTTTTTAAAAGCTTTTGGAAGGGGGGGAAAAAAAACAAAGGCTTTTAAGAGACATGAGTGATATATAGGTCTCTCCATTTGGGGGTTGAGGGGTGTGTGTGTGTGTGTGTGTGTGTGTGTGTGTGAGAGAGAGAGAGAGAGAGAGAGAGAGAGAGAGAGAGAACCGAATTGGAAGGTATATGAGTAAATTGAAAACTGATTTGGTGTGTGTGCATGTTACCATTTTTGGTGGACCAATGATCGGACGATTTAAAATATCTAAACTTGTCTGAATGGCTCGGATTGAAAGTTATTAATTTGGAAGGACCCACACCGCTCTAACTTATTATATAGATGGTTTCCAATTGGTTCTCAAACACATGACAGAAAAACAAAAAAATTCCCAATTAAAGTTGGTAATCATAAAATTACCACCTTCAACAAAAACAAAAAAAATAATAAAATTAAAGTTAGCAAATACAGAACTTGACAGAAAAAAAGTTAGCAATTACCTTTGTAAGAAGGATGTATAAGAAAAAAGAAAAGGAAAAAAAAAAAAAGAGAAGGTATTCAACTCAGTATGCTTAATATTAATGATGACTGCGGAGAGGCCCAATACTGAAAACCTGTAAGAAAAGAAAGAGGGAGAACAAATCAGTCTATGACTAATAAGAATGATAGCATGTGTGTAAAGGGGCAGTGTTTTTCGCTCATAGTATATCAGTTTGATTAGTTCTATGAAAGTCATATGATCGTAGTCACGGAAAGGGAAAAAAAAAAAATCAAGCACAAATGTATCAAAAATGTGAAAAAAAAAATTATGATTATTTACTTGTTTACCCCATGGTTAGGGCCACTTTGAAACAAAAAAGTGAAAAAAAACAAAAAAACCAAAAAAAAAAACAAAAAAAAAAAAAAGAAGAAGAAGAAGAAGAAGGGAAACTCTTTCTAAATCCAATTGGTTCTCAAACATATGACAGAAAAACAAAAAAAAATTCCCAATTAAAGTCAGTACCATTACGAATTAAAGTTGGTAATCATTAAATTACCACCTTCAACAAAAATAAAAAAAATTAATAAAATTAAAGTTAGCAAATACAGAACTCGACAGAAAAAAAAAAAAAAAAAAAAAAAGTTAGCAATTAGCTTTGCAAGAAGGATGTATAAGAAAAAAGAAAAGGAAAAAAAAAAAAAAAAGAAGGTATTCAACTCACTATGCTTAATATTAATGACGGCTGCGGAGAGGCCCAATATTGAGAACAAATTAGTCTGTGACTAATAAGAATGATAGCATGTGTGTAAAGGGGCAGTGTTTTTCACTCATATTACATCAGTTTGATTAGTTCTATGAAAGTCATTTGATCGAAGTCACAGAAAGGAAAAAAAAATCAACCTATTAAAAAATTCAGCACAAAAGTGGGAAAAAAAATATGATTATTTACTTGTTAACCCCATGGTTAGGCCCACTTTGAAACAAAAAAGTGAAAAAAAAAAAAAAAAAAAAAAAGAAGAAGAAAAAAAAAAGACAGAGAAGGAAAAAAAAAAAAAGAAGAAGAAGAAGGGGAAATATAGTTTTGTATTACTGCTGAAGCAAAAAAATGGAAATAAAGCCGATATTTAGAGAAAAATTTTTTTGAAAAAAAGTGGTCCAAATTAACCATTGCATGCCCTTTCTAAACTTGAATTAAAAGTTGCCCATTCACAAACTAACACACACCCACCTGTTTATAAAGTATTCTAATGCACATTCACACACACAGAAACATGCACAATTTGACACATACCTCTTTGCAAAAACACCACACACGCACACACAAACACACACATGCATACAAAAACACACACATGCACGCATAAATAAAGATATAGAGGGAGAGTGGAGTTACCTAATCCCGACAACAATGGTGGTGTATGGTGAGAGAGAGAGAGAGAGAGAGAGAGAGAATAAATGGGTGATAACATGCACTAACGGGTTTACTATTTGAAAGTTCGAACTCATGGTTAAAAAAAAAAAAAAAAAAAAAAAAAAAAAAAAAAAAAAAAAAACCCCAACTCATATTTTCTGGGATTTTTTTAAACTAATACATATCTTTTTTAACTAATATAATACGTAGACAAAAAAATAAAACACTCCACCATATTGCAATGACAGTTTAATGAGAGAGAGAGAGAGGGGGAGGGAGAAACACAGTGTACGCACCGCACCCATAAGCACACACAAAAACACACACAAATCTATATGGATAGAGAAAGAGAGAGGGAGGGAGAGATTATACCTGGGGAGATGGTGGCAGTGTTGGTAGGCGTGAGAGAGAGAGAGAGAGAGAGAGAGAGAGAGAGAGAGAGATGAATGAGAGAAAGAGAGAGACGTGAGAAAGAGCCAAAAAAAAAAAAAGAGTTTTTAAACTGACTCTATAAGGGATTTTTTATTTTTTATTTTTTTATTTTTTTATTTTTTTTGGAATCCATGGATTTTGTATCTATTTGAGCAACTGACTAATTAAGGGATTTTGTATTTTAAAATGGCAATATGTATCTATAATGATTCTCTCTAACCAAAAAAGGGATTTTTTTTTTTTGAATTTAAACTGACTCTATAGTGATTTTTCCTCAATGTCTGTATCCGTGTGTATAGTGTATTTCAATGCCATTTGCCTGTTATTTCTATTGTTAAAAGAATATATCTTAATTAATTTCAAATGAGATTTAGTTAGGTGAGAGAGATTATTGTGAGGGTGAGATTTTTAGATATTTGGTGAGATTTGGTGGACCAATGATCCTAGGGTTGAAAATATCTAAACTTGCCTCAATGGCTAGGATTGAAAGTGCTAAAATAGGAGAGACTCACACCGCTCTAACTTATTATATAGATATTATTATTTTTTTGTGTTTTAAAATTTACTGTATCACTGTTTCATTTGTCCTGTCTATGTTGCCGTTTCCGTATCATTTCTTCGTAGGCTTGGCGTTGATACACAAAAGTTCTAAATTGATGGCAGATACAGCTGATTCGCGTTGTTTGGGTAATGGTTTGATTTTGGGTATTTGTAATTTTGGGTACTTAGTGGAAAGTATTTCTATCAGTGGGTTGAGCGAGAAAGTGGTGGGAGTGGTTGGCATAGATATAGAAGAAGTGGGAACAGTGGGAAGAAGGTGGTGTGTTTGCCATTAGGAAAAATTAAATCTTTGATTTTTCCTTTGGTGAGCAGTTTCTTTTGAAGTAATGATATTATAGTAATTAAGTTTTTTTTTTCCCTTTTATTTATAGTTTTAAGATTTTTGAAACACTTTACTTTTTAAAATTATTTTTTAATGCAGCGATAAGTTATTAAATAAGGGGTTTCAGCCAAATATCCTTAGACCCGAGCACACTCTACATAAAATCGACGATTGTTTTCTTTAACTCAATAGGGCATTTGCACTTGTTTTGGTCAAAAATAGTATCCTAGAAACTTCAAATTATCAAAACTTTTTATCTGCAAGTCTGTCTTTTTTTTCCCCCTCCTAAACTTACATGTTTTCAAAAAAAAAAAAAAAAAGAGGCTAAAAAAAATGAGAAAGTTATGGGAGAAAAAAAAAAAAATGAGATCAATATTGACTATGAAATCATGGGAGAAAAAAAGATTAAACTAAAATGTGATAACGTATTTTTTTTACATGAATCTAACAAAATATACATATTTGTATTGTAAATTTTACATCCACAGGTGTATAGATCTCGAAATTTTTTTTTAAAAAAAATCACCAAAAAGAGACAAAAAATGAGAAAGTTATGGTACTTTAATTCACACAGATAAAAGCTCAAAGCGAGGCTCTATATTATCTATTTTTTCACAATTTCCAAGTCCAATACGTAGATCTTGAAATAGAGAGAGAGAGAGAGAGAGAGAGAGAGAGAGGGGAAAAATGAGAAAGTTATGGCCTTCTGAAGTACAGATTTAAGCAAATAATTATCTATTTAAGCTGAACAATCAAGTGAATTTTTTTTTTCTTCATAATTTCATATCACATATGGATCTTGTTATAAAAATTTTGATGATATGGAGATAATGCGCTCCTCCTATATTTATGAAAAACGAGTTAAAAATTGAAGGTAGTGGTTTTTTAAAGTTTAAAGAAAAGTAATGATGATGTGACATAACTAACTCTCTAAATAAGAAAGAAAAAAAAAAAGTGAGACAGGACTCTAATTAGTACCAAGAAAGTAGAAAAGGGCTTTAGCTAAAAAATAAAAAATAAAAAAAAAAGCTAAGAACTTAGAATTTTTACTTATACTACCTTATTTTGAGGAATTTCTCACCAAAAATAACACAACGAAGAAAAAAAAAAGTTTCTTCAACTTTGTCTGATTAATCCAAGAACCGACCTCCTCAACTTAACCTCCTCAACTTTTTTTTTTTTTTTTTTGCTAAAAGGCAATTTCATTAACTAAAAGAAACCATTACAAAGAAAAAAACCAACATCAATAAGAAGTAACAACAACACATTACTAAAAACAAAAACAACAAAGCGCAAGCATAAAGACAAAAAGGTACAAAAATGGAGATTCAGACGAAGTCAAATGAACCCCTCCGCAAGCTGCACCAGAAGCCAAACACCACGTCACAGAAACTGCCACGTGGAGAGATTGAGAAACCAGAGAACAAGTAACCAAGGCAACTTCAACTTTGAAAATGGGATAGACCCACCAAAAATAGTGAAAAAACTTCACTCAGGGGAGCAACCAAAGTTGCTTTAAAAATCTTCATGGTAGTAAAAGCTACACCATAAATGGCAACACAGCAATAAACGAGAGGCCAAAGACAACCAACCAAAATCCAAAGAAAACCAAGAGCTAAATGGTTTGAACCATATATTATTATAGAAGGGGATAGCAAAAAAAACCAAAAAGGGGAAAAAAAATCCCAAAAGAAAACTTCATAAGGGGAAGGAAAAACCCTCACCTAGGAAGTGAAAATCTTCACAATGGAAGAGGGGCTGAGAGAAAATGGAGGAGAGGAGCGGAGGAGCTGACTGATGCAAGGAGGGAAGCAAAGGGTGGGTGGGTGGGCGGCAGCTAGGGTTGGGGGCCATCGCTTCTCTGTCTCTAACTTTAGAGAGAGAAGCTCCCCTTTACTATTCTCAGAAGTCCTCAACTCAACTTGCTTTGAGTCTTTGACTTGGGTTTAGTGTTGTGCAAACGGTACAAGGTGTGTTTGAGCATTTTTTTTAGGAATAATGTTATACTTCCCAATTTTTAATCCTAAAAATCAATCTAAGATAATGTGACAGTGGACCCCCTGAATTTGAATTGGATGCTAGCAGTAATGATAGGCCTACGCCGCCTACCATTTCAAAACTATTCAATCAAAATCCAGAAGCCCACTGTCACATCAATTGAAATTGATTTTTAAGATTAAGATTTGGAAAGGATAACATTTAAAACTAAAATGAAACATATATTTAATTATATGGTACTAAAATATTTATTTTTATTAGGCTTAAGGACAAATAAAAGTGGCAAAATGGGCTCAAGGCAGGCATATGCCATTCGGCTTCCACTATATGGTGGCAGCTCATGGATTCCATCCCATGTGGAATGCATGTTTGCATATAATATTTCTAAGTCAACTCTAGCTGTAGTCCAAGCCCAAATCTAACCAATTCTTTTTCTTCCATAGTGTGCCACACATGAATCAATTTGATAAGAGAAAATAGCTATAAAAAAAAAAAAAAATTACTCCTACATATAAAGAAAATGAGGTGGTGGTGTAAGAAAAAGAGCAAGTCATGAAGCCACCAACATGGAAGCCCATATCCAAAATATTGACTTTGGGGTGGTTGTAAATGGAGGTCATTTTCTAGGGGAAGAGGAAACAAAGAAAAAAAAAAAAAAAAACCCCACCCATCTCCAGATTTTAAGATTTTGCCAAATCAAGAAAAAAAAACAAGAGGAAAACTTCATACTAAACATTCCCTGAAAGTGAAAGAGATCTCCTGCCCATGAGAGAAATCTGAGTATCTATCTGGGTGCACAATTGATACTAGGGCTGCACATGGGCCGGACCGGGCCGGGTCTCTACAGAACCGGAACCGACCCGATTATGAATGGTTCCATGTTTTGAGACTCAGACCCGAACCGATGGGGTTTGGACCCGACCCGACCCAGTAACTTTGGTTCGGGTTCAGATCGGGTCTGGGCCACAACCTATCTTTTTTTTAAAAAAAAAAAAAAAAATTTTTTCTTATGTTTTATTTTATTTTATTATTATTTATATTTATATTTATATTCAGTAGTGGATACCTATTCTTCTATGTATAATATATCCATTAAAAAGATTGATAAGAGTGGAGAGTCATAAAAATTAATTCCCACCATTAGAAAGTGGATATAATGTTTTATATATTCATGGATATAATGATGTGCAACATATAAAAGTTCAAATTAATAAGGTGGTTATGTTTTATATACTCATGGATATAATGAAAAGAAAAATGAGTACTTTGTCACCAAAATAAACAATTAATTAGCAAAAACGATTTGTCTATTAACCGGACCAGACCCGGACCGACCCAGACCCAACCCGAACCGGCCCGAAATATTTATCTTCTGGCTGGACTCGAACTAGACCCGACCCATTTCATTTCAGACCCGACCCAATCGGTTCGAGTAACGGATTTTTTGTGCAGCCCTAATTGATACACATCAGCCTCAAACATTACATACACATACATATACATATGGGTCATGCTATTGTATCTGTAGGAATTAGGATATGTGCTCGTACTTCAATAGGAGGGTAGTAGAGTAATTTTACAAGGGTAGTCGAAATTCCATTTTAGGCCTAGTGTAAATTTACTTTCGTTTGGTCATTTTAATGAGAACAAGGATTTTAGTGTCAATATATGAATTGATACTTTATCCATTGATAAGACCGAAAAAAAAAAAAAACCGACTTGCGTTACCACGACACGTGACAAGAGTTTAAAATTTTAAAATAACAGATCCTTCACTATCTTAGCAATACACGGAGTCGAGCATTACGCCGTTACATTCACATCATTTTATAATTACCCCAATTCAGGTAGTTAGCTTAAGCATCCGAGGGACGACTTTAGTCTCGCATCGAAGTCTTTGTGCAGGTACACTTCCAAACTCAAGGACACTCAAGTGCAGACGACACCATACTCATACAAAAATTTATAACTGATTGATGAACTAATTACTGATGCACAATTTTTGGCATCACCACCCATAAAGTAGTCAACATTCCCCCAATGATCGCTGTGAAAGTCAAACGCAGAACTCAATTTCTCATTCTAGAACAGAAATGAAATTTTGTATATGCAAAGAACAAACATTCCAATATCCATGAATGAGCAGATACATTTTCTATGAACCTTTTGAGAAACAAACTTCATAAACTGAAAAGAAAAGGCAAAAAAAGAACCAAATAAGTGGGATTTTCAAATAAATTTTGTCAATATAAATTAGAACCACTTCATACCCAGATAAAACCAGAATTAGGGAGAAATTTCAAGCCTGGGTTCAAAGCAAAAACCAGTGAAGAGCTGAAGAGGGAACCTCTTTGCCACCGGACATTTCTGCGACCATTTCCATAGCCTCTGGTTCATGTCAAAGACAAGAAGAGCAGGAGCTCCATAGCTCTGGATATATACCAGGTCATCGGTGCCGGAGCTAGCAAAAACATCATCAAACTCTCCGAACCCTTGAAAAAACTTATGGGGCATGCGGGAAATCTCTTGCCACTCCTTCCCGTTAAGAACCCATATGCCGATCCCTTTAATTATGTCCGTACGATCTTGTTTTCCGATGCCTCCCACCATTACCAATTTCTCCTTGAGGTTCATCAGACGGCCACAAGTCAAAGAACACGGCACAGGGATGAAACTCCTCATCAACAAACCATTGTGGCTTGAGAGATTATATGCGATTAGGCCGTGACGATTCTCCGGGATACCACCGCCTGTTGAGTAAATCAGGAAATAAAAAACTCCATCACATATCACACTCTCATCACCTGCTCGCCACCCTGACATAACCTCCGTCAAATGAGTCACCCACATCATCATTTCTGAATTATAAACATGAACCGACAGGTCCCACTGAAAAAAATTTCCAGGGACTTGCTTAGACTTTACAATGGAGATGGTGTAACTGTGTGATACACTTTTCACCGAGATAGCCAACGCACTATAATCAGGAAATTTCGGTCCAGATGGCTCTTCCAATCTCTTCCAACATTTTGTGATCGGGTTACATACCTGTACCTCACTCCTACTCTCATTGTCCATGAAGCAAATCAATCCATGCGATGAAGCAATGAACCAATTAGATGTCTCGATACAGGGGAGTTCTAGGCCATACCACTTTCGGAGGATCGGATCATATGCATAACCGATCGGTTCATCGGAGCTTGTGAACATGAAATACCACGGTTTCTGTGACAGGTTGTGCGAGAAATTCCATAAAAACCGTTTTGAAGTTACTATCTCGTGCCATCTTTTGCATACACATCCTGCTCTGAAAATGCTTGCGATTGGCAAATAGGCTAGGATTCGCTCCAACAGATCATCCGGAAGAATCAAATCAACGGACACCGTTGAAACATCTTTATTTCCTTCATCGCTAAGCTCTGAGAATGAATCATACTCCCCGATATCTCTTGAAATGTCATCAAGCCAATGACTTACCCATGATGTTTCGCCCTCCATAACTTGAAAACCTGCACAGAAGAAAAAAAAATTAACTGAAACAAACAGGCAAGATCAATCAGAGTTGCCTGTTATTAGATAAGGGTCTGTTTGGAAACTGCAATTGGAAGTCCAACCACACGATTGGGCGATTCCCTAGCAAAACCATTATTTGAGGGTTGCAAACGTGCCTTTGTGCAGTATCACAATTGCAACAGTGTGATTTGCCAAACAGGGCCAAAGACCAATCACAAAAACTAGATCATCTGAAATAATAAAGCCGAAGGCTGAATCAAGGAACTTCTAATCACCTCGAAAAATGTTGGAACTGTAAAAAATGGATTATTTTTCCAAAAAGTTTTAACAGATAAGATGTGACCCTCAATATATACTTGTCAAAAAAAAAAAAACAGATATGCTTGTCATTCAAAATTAGAACCAAATAGCTATAGATATTATCAAATTAAGAAGAAAAAAGTCATTCCTCCTCTCATTGAAAGGTCAACAAATATTAAGTAATATATCAAATAGATAACACAACCATTCACAGGGCTTGCAAGCAAACATGAGTCACAATTGGATTCCATTATATCTGTGTGTGTTTGTATGTGTGAAAGTGAGTACATATGTCATGCCTAATAAATAATTATAACAGCTTCCGGAACAGCATTAAGGCCCTGTTTGGCGCCACATTAGGCAGCCTGGAAGGTGCCTTTTCGGGAGCACAATCGTGGATTAGTCCCCGCTTGGCGCAGCTCTGACTGCCAAAGAGCTGCAAAGGGCAAGAAGCAGCCCAAAGGAAGCTTCTGCATGCCCAAACAGGCCCTAAGGTTGAACCAACAGCCCAAATTCCAAGAGTGAAAACCAAACTCAGTGCTACAAGATTGAATCTAAATTACCTTAAACTATATAGGATATAAATGAATTGCATCACATAAAACAACTCCAGATAATAGTGAATTAGATAAATGAAGAAAATTTTAGTTTCAAAAGAAGAATGAACAAAGAATTAACATAAGAGTTAATTTAATTACCACAAGATGAGATTAGCTAGTAGAGGCAGTCAGAGATAATGTGAGACTATGAAACATAAGCAACCACATATGTGAGCAATACTTTATATGGATTTTAAAGCTCATCTATGAATATAAATCAGATTCATGTACTACAGAAACAAAAGAGGAAATTTATAAGCCATTGGTTTCTTTCCAGAAAAGGATAAAAAGCATATCAAAGAGAAACACACAAAAATGTGATAAAACCAAACACTTTACCAGATTTAACACCAAAAAGACTGTAAATCCAAAAGCAATCTATGTTTTAAAATTTTTTTTTTTTAATAAATTTCACTGAAAACAACCGCTTTCATAGTTGTAGACATCAAGCCCTAAATGAGTTTGTGAGGGAAAAAAATTTATAAAATAAAGGTTAGGTAAGAGATTAGTCCATATAGAGCTATCAATCAAACATCAAAACCCCACCAACAGACCAAAAAATAGCATTAATTACTAAAGGAACATAGGGAAATGAAACATTAACAGATCAATGAAAAAAAACCCACAAAGGAATTTTCAAAAAAGCATACAGAAAAACACTACAAAAACAAACAAATCAAGAGTGTATACCTTCCAAAAACTCCTCCAGTTGAACTAATCAAATGGGTCTTCCCAGATTTGTCAAGAACATATTAGATTTAGAGGTAAAAATGAGGAAATGGTTACAATGAAGAGTAAAAATAGCTTCTTCTTAACATAGCACTGACACCGAAAAACTAAGAATTTGAAATGGTTCATAAAGATTGCTTCCTCAACAGACCAGGAAAAGAAGAACCCTGAAATGGGTCGGCATGCATTTAACAGATAAACTTGCACCCATCTCGAGACCGAGGGAGAGAGAGGGTTTTGTTGTTTCTTGTCTCTTTTCTTTCCGCTGTGTTAACTGTTAATGGAACAAGGACCACAGGCAATGGAATGAATTAAAAAGACGGTTTTTCAACAAAGGATGTAATGGTGTGTGTGAGAGAGAGAGAGAGAGAGAGAGAGAGAGGGGAACTGGGAGAGGGCGAGGTTACATATAGGTTACATTTTACCCCGTGGTTAGTTTAGTTTCATTTTCACTTTAACTTTGTGTGTGGACATTTACACTTCGTTTGGATCGATAGAAATGGAGAGAAGAGAAGAGAAAGAGTACCACTTTCTCTCCAGTTATCTCGTTTGGTAATTTAAGTGGGGAGAGAAGAGAAGAGAAATGGAGAGAAAGCGGGGAGAAAGTGGAGAGAAAAGAGCCCAGTTTTGTTTCTCTCCAAATCGGAGAGATTCCGGAGAGAAAAGAAGAGCAACTTAATTAAATAATGTGTAAAAGACAAATACGTCCCAATATATTATTATTCCATCTAACATGTATCCCTAATAGAGGATAAAAAAGTAAATTAGTTATAAGTACTTTCTTTTCTTTTCTCTTATGAAAGTTATCCAAACGAGAAAAACTTAGGTTTCTTTTCTTTTCTCTTCTCTCCTCTATTGCCTATCCAAACATGATGGAGAAAACTCAACTTTCTCTTCTCTTCTCTTCTCTTCTCTTCTATTCTCTTGATAAGTTTCTTTTCTCTTCTCTCCACTTCTCTCAATCCAAACGAAGTTAAGGTCTGTTTGATAAAACTGAAAAAATTAAATATTAAATTTTGATTATTGAAAATTTTAAGGTGCTGTTTGGTGTAACTTCTTACACAGAAGTCCATTTTCGGAATGGACTTCTGAAGATGGAATTTTCAAAATGGACTTTTTTTAAAGAAGGGTTTGTGTTGGCGAATGAGTGTTTTTTAAATAAAAAGTGCATTTAAATGTACAAATATGTTTGGTGGCAACTTTTTAAAAGTAAAAACTTATACTTACTTACCAATATTACCCTTAATCATGAATTTAAAACTAAATGGATATAACATATTATAGTATATAATTTTAGACTGCAAAATAGTTAGCTGAAATAAATTAAAAATATTTATCCATAACTATCATGTCAAATGAACTAAAATTGGGCACCAAAAAAAGAAAAAAAGAAAAAAAAAACACTTTTAATTACAATGTTGGATAAATGACTTATTTTCTATAGGAATTGTAAAACAATAGGGATTGTAAAACAATAGGGATTCGGCTATGCTACATAATTCATGTATGGGGTTTGGATAAAGAGGGCATTAATTATAAAACAAGGGATAAAAGTGTAATTCTGTGTATAAAGCTCCTGACTTCTGGGGAAGTGCAAAAATCACAGTTTTGAGAAGTCAGGATTTTTGACTTCTTAAAATGGGCATTCTGAAGATGCACTTCTTGTCAAGAAGCTCATTCTCAAATCTCACCAAACGAATTTCAATTCTGTAAATGGACTTCTTCTTCCAGAAGTCTATTCCCTTTGGTTTCCAAACGCCCTCTAAGTCATTGAACTTACAATACTGAAAATAATGTTTTAAGTACTTAAAAACACTGCATTCAGTGATTATTTTCAGTAGAAAATTTTTACTTAAAGTTTTTCAATGATTTTTTCGTTACTCTTTCAATTAAGTGATACTCCGTACATTATCAAACGCATTGAAAGAAATAAGTACTGAAACTTTTCACTTTCAGCGCTTAATTGGGTTATAAAACACACCCCTTTTGGCCCCCATTTTAGTGCTTCTCTTTTTTTTAAAAGCACAATTTCATGTTAATTCATTTGATAATTAGGTTATAAGCTTTGCAAAAATTATACTTAGGGCTTTTTTAGGAGGAGCTTTTAAAAGCTCTAGAATTGAGTTTTAAAAGCTCAGTGTTACTTTTTGGTTTCATGATATTTTTTTAAAGTGTAATGCATTACTTGTACAAAATTATTAAATAACTTAATAATAAATTTCATAAGCTACTTTTAAAAAGCCACGTGGGGCCAAACTAAGTGTAAACCTACTTGTGGTTTTGGACTGAAGTGAAATTACTAAGATTTCTCTTTGAAATTAATGAAAATTTTAAAATTGGCCAATATTATTAATACTTAACCCCCTTTATGATGTTAATTTTGAGGATAATTTAGGGATAATGCTGCCATTAAATCCACCAATATGGAGCTAATTTTTAACACTTAATTTCTTTAGGGAGCAGAGCCAATTTGGAGTTAACTGCCTAACTGGTGTTAATTTTGACACTTAATCTCTTTTACGTGGGGCTAATTTTTACACTTAATTCCTATATGTAGCTATTTTGAATTTTTTTTTTTTGTAATTTTACTTTAGTCCAAAATCAGACTGTCCACTTTCGAACCACGGTAAAATGTATTGCCCCTTTTCTTTTCTTTTCTTCAAGTGATTGATGGATTTTAATGGAAAGAAATAAAAACATTGGGATTTTGGCCACAATCAAAAGGCAAATAATGCTTGTCCTACACATCACTCCAAGCACCTTTCATATGTTTTTGACTTTTATTTTTCTTTTTTTTTCTTTTTTTTTCTTTTTGCTTTTCGTTTTCAAATTTTGCTAATTTTAGTCGACTATTAATTTTATATTTCCATGCGCACTATCTAAAAAAGTAAGTTTAAATTTAAATTAATTATGTTTATATTTTTTAAAAAATAATTTGTGTAATATTAATATTTGGATACATATTAGTAATTTAGAGAGGAAGATAGTGTTGAACGAGGATTGAAATGCAAAAAAAAAAAATTTAACGTGCTTGAACTTTCAAATTTCTCTAAAATTTTAATTTAAAAAGTGACGAAGAGAAAGAACAATTTTTATATTATTATATAAACATTAGTGTCCAAAATGTCATATCACAGTCATCAAAATCCTAACGTATTATATATAGATTTCTATTTCAATCCCTTTCTTTTCTTCCACAACCTTCTTTTTTTCAGTTTTTTTAATTAAATTTGGATGTCCCAATACTTTTTGGTATATACTTTGCTAACTCTAACAAGGTTGCCATGAATGCCATATGGGGTAATCTTCTTTTCTTCCAAGCTTTGCCTTTGGTCACTGGAAGAAAATTATGAGGTCCTCTGAGTTAGAGGTACTGTGGTCAATAGGTCATTTTCACCTAACTAAGGTCCCATTTTGTTAGTTTGGTTAACTAACTTTACACTCAACTCCAATTTATCCACCGACCCTTTCCAAAGGGAAATTCTTGGGACTCTCTTTATATAACTAGTAGTAATTGTCCTGTCCGTGAGCAAGGGTAAAAAAAAAATGGTAGTTAGATAAATAAAAGAGTAATAATATATATTGGTTAGGTCGATATTTTTTCGTGTTTTACTCGGTTCAATTTTCAGCTGTGTTATTTTTAGAAACCGACCGTGGGCATAGCAGTGAAAAAATAAATAAATAAATAAATTAAATTAAATTAAATTAAGGTAAAAGATGAAATTTATTAACGGTCAAAGAAATGACACAACCATTGATTCATGAGTAATATTATGCTTTCTAAATTTCTGTCTCAAAAGTGTTTTTCAAATGATGTGGCAGTGGGATCAGGTAAAACAACTTCCAGTGTCAACCACATAATTAAGTGAAAAACAACTTCCAGTGAAAAACCCAAATGGTTAATTTCAACAATTGACCATCTCGTGAAAATAATTAAGTGTTCCAGTGTCAAGGCTTGACCACTATAATAGTATCCCAATTTGGGGTCAAACCTTTTCTTTAAGCCTACCCAATCACATAACAAATACTATATAACATGTGAATCTACTAAATTAATTGCTGAAAGTGCACCCATCTAATTCAAGGTAAAGCCAATTCAACTTGTGCATTGAAATTATGCAAACTCAAGCAGTTAAGCCTCAACCACATTCAAGTTAATGCCAATTCAACTTGTGCATTTAAATCAAGACTTAACAATAAGGGGCTAATTGGATTTTGTTCATCATTTTGCTTATGTTTAGAGTGTTTTTGATAACTCAATTAAATGATAAAAATGAAAACTTTCAACACTTTTTTTTTTTTTCAATATGTTTGATAACGTACCACTTAATTAAAAAAGCAACCAAAAAATCACTGAAAACTTTAAGTGAAAATTTTCTATTGAAAATAATCACTGAATGCAGTCAATTTCAGTAGTTGAAAAGCTGTTTACAGTACAACAAATTGAATAGCTTAAAATTTTCAGTACTGTAAATTCAGTACTTGATTTTCAATTTTATCAAACGCACCCTTATTCTTCTTCTTCTTTTTTTCACTAACACGATAAGGTGCAGTTTTGGAAACCAATAGAAAAAATTATCCAAATTGAAGCAAAGATAGATACATAGTCCCTTCCCCATGACAAAGTTTCTATTGCATAAAAATTCACAATAGGTGAAAAGCAAATTTCATGATACCTCATGTCATGCTTCCATCTCATCAAGGTGGCCCCTAAGTGTATCACCTGAAAGATTGAAGCGAAAAATAACCATTAAAATTCACAAACGAAAGAAAGTCATATGATCCCACTATCTATGTTCTATAAGCGCAACGTATGTGATGTTTAGGTCATACCCATACACACATTCTCTGCTTTTACCTTATCATTTTGTATTCAATCGCATAGCCAGTCCAATTGAATGGCAAAACGAAAAGAAAAAAATGAAAGAAAGGAAACTAAAAGGAATAACCTTCCAAACTCACAGTGATAAAAGATAACCAACAACCAATCAAAGAGAAGTGTATTTTTATTAAGAGAAATTAAGAAAAATTTACCAAATAGAGGATTAAGAAAAAGAAAGGAAAAAGAGAAAAGAAAACTTAGTAGAAGTGTATTTTTTAACATCTCGCAAGCCCAAACACTCCATAATCTGTTTTCATTTTTCAAACAAAAAGATTTTTAATATGCCAAGGATAAGCACTAAAGTCAGTCCAACAATGACATCTAATGTTTTTTTTTCTCAAAAAGGCATGGGTGTGGTTGTAATGGAGAAATTTTTTTTGAGAGATTCACTTCCCATTCTTCAAGGGGGGACTGTAATAGATGCAAAAATTGACAATAATTCATAAAGAAATTCAAAAATTACGGATCAGCGGTAGATTACAGTTTAACATCCGCTCTCGTGAGTTATATTTAATTGTATTTAGCATGCATATTAATATTTTATTGATGATGTGATTATACGTGTTAAGTGAGTTTTGACTCACTAAGATGTTTAGGGGTGTCCAGTTTGGAACCCAGAGTTAGGCCAAGTGGTAGTCCCAGTTTGGGACAGTTATGAGAAGTCCCCGTGTGATGGGACAGATATGAGAAATAACTCTTATGTACTTAAATGTTTATTAAAGCATATGTGATTATTATATTATGATGTTTTATTAATATGTAAATCATTAGAGACCACTTCTTTGTCCGTTAGGGATACCTTTGTGAGGGCGAAATGGACACATTGCATAACTAGTAGGTTAATTATCAACTTTATAATAATATGTGGAACCACTTATGGGACCCATACGTGACATAGACAAATACCTATTTAAGTTTGGGATAATTTTAATAAGTCTCATTAATTAGCATAGGTATAATTGCAAAACTTATAAAACTTTGGGAGGTCATAATAGAATCTCAAAGTTGAGACTTTGCTTGATGAGAGACAAGTGTCTCATGACTCACCAAGCATGAGTCTTCTTCTTCATATTTATTTAGGAAATTTTACAGAGAAGAAAACAAGGAATATTTCAGCGAAAAGCTCGGCGATGCTCGGGATGACAAATGACGTGCCATTTGATGTTTATTTTCCAAACAGGCTACATATTCGGACTCCTGGAGGTGAGTCTAACTCATTAGTACTAATCTTGCGGATTTCTGAGATAGTTTTTCTATAGCCAAATTTGGGGATTTAGCTTATAACTTGTATATTTGGTATAGATTTATACTTGGACCTTACTAGGCTCTTAATTCTTCAAGTAGGAGTGAAATCTTTGAGGTGAGTGACACGGATTAGGATATACAAATAATTGGATGTTTGAGACAATCTTTGTGATGTTAAGCATGTCTATTTGTCTTTAATTCGCATGTTTAGAGTACTTTTGTTAGTTCATGTATTTGTTGTGAAATCGCACGGTGTTATGAGTACTTGAGCATGTTTAGTTGTATATATGGATCAAAGGGAAACTTGTGTGTGCCATTGAGATTGTGACTAGGTGCCAAAATGGCTATTTGGTTGTACGTCTGAATGAGATAGGTGTGGGTCTCGGTTAGTCGCATGGACTAATGGAGTAGTCGCGGACTAACGTGAAAGGGTGGCCGGTACTTGCGTTCCTGAAGACCATAGTTATGTGTAGAAGATGAGATTGAGCATGTTTGTTATTCATGTTTATAATTATTGTCATTCACCAACATATAGCTGATATAGTCTAGTGGTTATTGAATAACCATTGTACGTAGGTGATAAAGACGGAGCTTCAAAGAAGTAAAAATGGGAGTTAGCAAGGTTACAGGGACTGGAAAATGGTTATACCTAATGTAGTTAACTTTATATTTTGTACTCAAATATGTAATATGGCTGGAAATAGTTGGTACTTGAGTTGGTTATGTAAATAGCTTGGTATAAACTTATGTTTACGATAAAGAATTATTTTGGATTCCAAACTATGTTTCTAGGATGGTGGTTTATGCAATTTGGATTTGTAGTTCTTGTAGAAGCTAGACAACTATTGGAATATATGGTTTATGACTAGTTAGTTAGTTTTGGGCAGGTGCGACTCTTACATCCTTGCTTGGTTTGGTTTAGTGCGACGAACTCGGGAGTTATACTCCATGAGTTTGAAATGAACGGATTTTAGTTTAATCTTTCCTAAACTTGTTTTAATGGTTGATATGAGCTCTTGGAGCCCAAGAGATTGATTTATTAATGTTTTTACATATTTTGGAAGTTAATTTGATATTTCAAAATGTTTAGAAGTGTAGAAAATTCTGCAGCAATGAAGGATTCTGCCAGGGGGTCATTCAACCGATCGAGTGGGGCAGTTCGATCGGTCGAAATACCCCCTTGCATGACTTTTAATTCTACTACTTTGGATGTTTTATTTTACTTCTAATTAAGCATATGAGGGTGCCTTTGGGACCCTTTGGACTATAAAAGTGTTACTTTCGAAAAAGACTTTGTTAGGGTGAGTTTGGAAATGTATTTATAAAATCGCTTTGAAAATGTTGGAAATATGTTGAGTTCATGAATCAAAGCTTTACTAATGTGATTTATGGAACTCTAATGATATGGGGACGTGCCTTGGTTGCATCCCATGTGTCCTAGAATCGTATGTGCGGTTCCAGGGCATGACATTTAGTGGTATCAGAGCAATAGGCTTAGAACTTTGGGTACGAGGGACGACGACTTGAGTGAACTTGACTATGACGAGTAATAAGGTGCATAGCATGAATGCATATGGATATGGAATATTATTGTTGCATGTTATATTGGCATATCATGCATGGTATTTATGTGAGTTGATTGACAGGTAAGAAATAGTGGATCCAAATCGGTAGTGTTCACCTCACTCGAGGATGGACCATTTAGAAGATGCAAAGAGTAATTTTGTGAGATTGGTAAATGACTAGATATTTGTGCAAGGTGATAGACCAGCGAACCCTCAACCACGACAGGAACGGGGGATCATTGAACAATTCAATAAACGAAAGTCGATCTAATTCGAGGGAGGTTCGGATATAGCTAACCTTTGCTTAATGGATATGAATCGTATTTTTTGAGCTATGGATTGTACTGCTGACGAGAAAATCATGTGTGCCACCAATACCCTCAAAGTTGGAGCCCAAAACTGGTGGATGATCAACTTGGTCAAGGACCGCCTGAGTCGTGGCAAAGGTTTGAGAAAGAATTCAATAAGCGGTACTTTTAAGTGTCCGTAAAAACACAAATGGCACGAGAATTTGCTAATCTACAATAAGGAGACATGTCCGTGAATGAGTATGCTACAAAGTATAATGATCTACTCTGCTTTGCTCAGAGGTCCGTACCAAGGGAAGTCGATAAAGCCTAGAAGTTTGAGGAGGGATTGAGGGATAATGTTTGCAACCGTGTTGATACCCTCCAACACCGAAAGGTAGCCGATGTCCAAGATGTGGCTTTGATAGTGGAAAGTGATATTGGAAAGTTCAAGCAAGGATAACAAGGTAAGCGAGCATATGAAGACAAAGGAAAGGGACAAGAATTTTCTAAAAAGGCATTCTCACGAAGTTCAGGCTCTGGTACAAGAATTAAGGGGAAAGTATCTACTCTGGGGAAAACACTCCATTATGCCCAACATGTAATCGACGACGCGTGGGAGTTTTCCACCTCACGTTGGTGTACAACATTTGTGAGAAGCTGGGGGCATGTTGCTAGGTTTTGCCCACAAGTCAGAGCTCAGAGCACACGAGGTTCTAATCAAGATATGAAGGGAAGATGCTACACTTGTGGTGTTCCAGGACATTGATCCAAATATTGTCCAACGAAGAAACAACAAGGAACAAGTTCAATAGCGACAACCGCGACAAGATCTGAAACCAATGCGGATAAGGGAAAAGGAGTTAAGCCAAGGCAAGGGAGATTCTATCAGTTGACACCGGGGGACACTTCAGCCACCAACTCCGTGGTATCAGGTATCCTACCAATCTGTTCACATCCAGCTCATGTCATAATTGATTCGGGATCGATGCATTCGTTTGTTACACATGAATTTGTTAAACATCTAAATAGCATGTCCGAACCTTTAGGATATGACTTGTCAGTATCCTAACCTCTTAGCGAACCAATGATGACATCTTCGAATTTCAAGGCATGCGACATTCGAGTAGATGATATAAAGTTGACCGTTGACCTAATATCGTTGAATGTTATATATTTTATCATAATTTTGGTTATGAATTGTTAATCTGCAAACCAAGCCTCTATCAATTGTGAATGGAAAAAGGTTATTTTCAGACCATTGGGACAGGGGGAGTTTGTTTTCAAGGAATTGGTGTCATAGCACCGCCATTCTTAGTGTCAGCAGTCCAGGCAGGCAAATTGTTGAAACAAGGATGTCAGGTCTTATGCTCTATAATTGACACACGTGTGACAGGAACTAAGGTTGAAGATATATCAGTAGTACGGGAGTTTTCGAATGTATTTCCAGATGACTTGCCAGACGAAGAGAAATTGAATTTACCATTGAAGTAGCTTCAAGATCTCAACCAGTATCGAAGGCACCCTACCAAATGACACCGGTAGAACTCAAAGAATTGAAGATTCAACTACAAGAGCTATTGGACAAGGGGTTTATTCAACCCAGTGTTTCACCGTGGGGTGCACCAATCCTATTTGTTAAGAAGAAGGATAGAACTATGAGAATGTGTATCGACTATCGTGAGCTGAATAAGTTAACTATTAAGAACAAGTATGCATTACCCAGAATTGACGACTTATTTGATCAACTACAAGGAGCCCATGCATTCTCTAAAATTGACTTGCGATCGGGTTACCACCAATTAAGGTGAAAGAGGAAGATGTAGAAAAGATTGCATTTAGGACTCGTTAGGGCCACTACGAATTTTTTGATATGCCATTTGGGGTTACTAATGCACCAGTAGCATTCATGGACTTGATGAACTGAGTGCTTAAAGACTACCTAGATGAGTTCGTAATTATTTTTATAGATGATATTTTGATATATTCTAAAGGTATAGAAGACCATGAAAAGCATCTTTGATTGATTCTACGACGACTTCGAGAAAAGAAGTTATTTACAAAGTTGAAAAAATGTAAGTTTTGGTTGACTGAGATTGCATTCTTGGGACATGTGATATCAAAGGAAGGTGTATCAGTAGATCCACATAAAGTTGAGGCCATTGGAATCCGCCAACAATTGTGTCAGAAGTACACAGTTTCTTGGGGTTAGCCAGTTATTATCGGAGGTTTGTGGAAAATTTCTCGAGAATTGCAACACCTATAAGTCGACTAATGAGGAAAGATGTACCATTCGTGTGGAGTCCTGAGTGTGACGAGAGCTTTATGGAGTTCAAGACTCGACTAATGTCAGCGCCGATGTTGACTATTCCATCAGGAACGGAGGGGTTTAACATATATAGTGATGCTTTGCATTGGGGATTGGGATGTGTCTTGATGCAAAATGACAAAGTCATTGCCTATGCTTCATGACAACTGAGACCACATGAAGCCAACTATCCGACACACAACTTGGAATTGGCAGCCATGATATTTGCTTTGAAGATTTAGCGACATTACCTATACGGGGAAAAGTGCAAAATTTACAGTAATCACAAAAGTTTGAAGTACCTCTTCACGCAGAGAGATTTGAATATGAGGTAGAGACGTTGGTTGGATTCCACGGACGGCCATTCGCTCCTCTCGTTTATGGATGCCTACTCCGGGTATAATCAGATCAGCATGTACCCTGGGGACGAAGAAAAGACCTCGTTCATTACGGATTAGGGGACCTACTGCTACAAAATCATGCCGTTCGGTCTCAAAGACGCCGGGGCAACTTATCAACGCCTGGTCAATCACATGTTCAAAGACTTGATCGGGAAATCAATGGAGGTATATGTCGACGATCTACTGGTTAAAAGTTGGGACGAGTCTGACCATCTGGAACATTTGGCCGGGGCCTGGATGAGGTTGAACCCGACCAAGTGCACATTTCGCGTCTCATCCGGAAAGTTCTTAGGAGACCTGGTCAGCAGGCGGAGAATCGAAGCAAACCCCGAGAAAACCAAGCCGTTATCAACATGCGGTCATCCAGGTCAATCAAAGAAGTACAGAGTCTGGCCGGACGGGTTGTGCACTGAATAGATTTGTCTCTAGAGCCACCGACCGGTGCCTACCATTCTTTAAGATCCTCCGTAAGGCATTGTGGTCTGAGGAGTGTGAGGAAGCATTCCAGGAACTCAAGAAGTACTTGGCATCTCCCCCTCTACTCTCAACACCCATACCGAGGGAAGAATTGTTCCTATACCTGGTAGTATCACCCTCGGCGGTCAGCTCGGCACTCGTTAAGGAAGAGCACGGGATACAGTTCCCAGTGTACTATACCAGCCGGGCGCTCCAAAGTGCGGAGAGCAAATACTCCTGCATCGAAAAACTTGCATTCGCTCTCATCACTTCTGCCCGGAGACTCCCTCCGTACTTTCAGGCCCATGTCATTGTGGTCCTTACTAACCAACCTCTCCGTAGGATCTTAAGCAAGCCTGACACGTCCGGGAGACTCGTCAAGTGGGTCGTGGAGTTAGAGGAATTTGAAGTGGCTTATCACCCCCGGAAAGCAATCAAAGGGCAAGCAGTAACAGACTTTCTGGTTGAGTTCACATATCCGGAAACCGGTCCTACCGCCCGAGTTACAGGCTGACATCTCCACCTGGGCGCTGTATGTGGATGGTTCCTCAAACCAGTAGGGCAGTGGGGCAGGAATCATCTTGACTACTCCCGACGGCATCCAGCTCGAGTATGCCCTGAGGTTTGGGTTTCGTGCCTCCAACAACAAAGCTGAGTATGAAGCCCTATTAGTCGGATTGCAGTTGGCTACTTCCATGGGTGCACAACAGGTCCAAAGCTACAGCGACTCTCAGCTCGTCGTCAATCAAATCAACCAAGAGTACGAAGCCCAGGGGACCAACATGGTAGCCTATCTAGCCCTTGTCTAAGCGGTTTCGAAGAAGCTTCAGGGTTTTTGCATCACGCAGATACCCAGAGAGGAAAATACTAGGGCCGACTGTTTAGCCCCCCTTGCTTTGTCTTCTGAGTCAGACTTGCCCGGGATAAGGGTAGAATACCTTCCCGAGCCAAGTGTGCATAACTCAGAATGCATGGAGGTAGAACCAGATGCCTTAGGACCTAGCTGGATAGACCCAATCGTGGCCTTCCTGACAAGGGGCGTGTTACCAGACGAGAAAGAGGAGGCCCGCCGGGTTAGATACCGGGCAGCCCGATATCAACTTATAGACGACATCCTCTACAAAAGGGGATTCTCTGTACTGTATCTCCGTTGCATCCATCCCGCACAGGTCCAGTCAGTGTTGTATGAAATCCATGAAGGAGTGTGTGGGAATTACCTCGGAGGCTGGGCACTTTCTAGAAAGGCCTTACTACAAGGATATTACTGACCGACAATGGCCCAGGATTCTCAGGAGTATGTCAAAAGATGCGAAAAATGTCAGAGATACTCTCCCATGATCAACCGACCGGAAGAGCTTTAGACACCAATCCAAAGCCCCTGGCCCTTTGCCTAGTGGGGTATCGACATTGTCGGACTCCTACCGACGGGAAAAGGACAGGTCAAGTTTGTAGTCATCGCTGTTGACTACTTTACCGAGTGGGCGGAGGCCGAGCCCTTTGCAACAATAACCGAGCAAAAAATGGAAAGCTTCATGGAAAAGAACATCCTCAGTAGGTTCGGCATTCCCCGGGTTCTGGTCAGCGACAACGGCAGTCAATTCGACATCCCATTGTTCAGGCAGTTCTGCTCGGGCTATGGAATACTTAATCACTACTCCTCCCCCGAGCACCCTCAAGCCAATGGTCAAGCCGAGGTGACAAACCAGACGATCTTGCAGTCGATCAAAATAAGACTTGAAAACACCAAAGGACTGTGGGCTAAAGAACTGCCAACCCTCCTGTGGGCCTACCGAACTATGCCCTGAGCGGCAACAGGTGAGACGCCGTTCTCCTTAATCTACGGGTTCGAGGCGGTAGTTCCTACAGAGCTCGGGCTACCTACTTATCGGGTGGCGAATTACAGCGTGCCAGACAATGAAGATGCACTCAGAACAGAAGTGGACTTGGTAGAGGAAAAAAGAGACCGAGCCCATTTAAAGGTGGCAGCCTATAAGCAGCGAGTCTCACTATATTACAACAGCAAGGTGAAGCATCGCAGTTTTCAAGTAGGAGACCTCGTCCTTAAGGCAGTGAACTAGTCTACCCGAATCCTGAGCTATGGGATGTTGGGGCCAAACTGGGAAGGTCCATACACAGTTACCCAAGTCAACCAACCGGGAACTTACTGGCTTCGGAGCCTGGATGGACGTGATCTGTCTCACCCTTGGAATGTGCAACACCTCCGCAAGTACTATCAATAACCCTGAAACATGGGTAGTTTAGCACTGGTTAGGAGATTTTTGTAGCTCCATTTGAGCATTCATTATAAGTTTTTGAATAAAATAAAAGGCTTTACTTTGTAAAATTACTCCTATCAGTGTCCCGTCCAATATGGAAAGACCTCAGGCCCAACCTTGAGGCACCTCCAAAGACCTTGGGATTGCACCCGAGGCCTTAAAGACCTCGGGCCTAACCCCGAGGCAAAATACCTTAGCTCAAAACCAAGACACAAAGACCTCGGGCCTAACCCCGAGGCAACGGCTTCGCTTAGGCCCAACCAGCGACGGGGGCAAACCCCCTAGGTGGCTGATGATGGAAAGCCTTAAATGACCCTGCAACCACCTATGTTCCAGGTCAGTTTCCTATAGCCACTCACTCCCGCACACCCACCTTAGCAAAATGCTTGGGGGGGAGGGACTGGGCTAAAACAGGAAATCACACCGGTCATTAAAAGAACTACGAATCCAAACATTCCTAAGTACTTATAGTGATCAGAGACAAAACATCTCGGACGATAAAACAGGATCTTCCTATAATACACCGGGCCATCCCGAACGGTAAACAAGACAAGTTCCTATGATACACCGAGCAGTCACCTTTGAAACAGGTCGGTAAGACCAACTGTTCTACCGGTTATGGTCCTAAACCATTTGCTAAGGCAGGGATTTAGTTCGATTAAAACTGGGCGGATACTGACAATCACAAACAGGCAGAATATGTAAACAGTTAATGGAAAAAAGAGTGGCCTCACGGACCTTTTCATTAATCAGCAAACAAAATTATTTACAACGTCTGGGGGGCAATTATAGTAGCCTCCCCCAAAAAAAAACTATAATACAAAATAAAACAGGTCGGGGACCTTAGTCGTCCACCTCGACCACGTCCTCGGTCTCCCCAGCCTCTCTCACCGGGTCAGCTCCTCCTCTCGGGACAGAGCCCCCGCTCGGGGCAGCCTCCTCAGCGAATCCGGCATCAGCAGTTGGGCCCTCGCCCACAGCAGGACCTACATCCCAGAAGTCTGAATCAATCCCCTCGTAGGACAAGATGTCCCACTCGGGGTTGACCCGGGATAGCCTGCGCTTCAGATCTTCATAGCCCTGGAAGAAGCTATCGTCGAAAGATTCTTCCCAGGTCCCAACTACCGTCACCTCAGCCAGCTCCCTCTCTCGTGCCTCTGCCACCGCTGCGCTGGCTCGAACAGCCTCTAGGTTGGCCTGGGTGGTAGCCAGCTCGGCCTGAGCAGCGCCAAGGCTCAAGGCCAAACCCTTCACTTTGTCCTTCTCAACGGCCAGAGCGGTGCCCCTGGCCTCTGAGATCACCCGCTCCTCAGACAAAGCGGCTTCAGCAACAGCGGCCCTCTTGGCCAAGGACGGTAGGAAGGACTCAGCCCTAATGGCCATGCATCCGACCTGCAAAAAGTTAAAATTGACCGGTCAGTAAACGGGCACAGTTGGTAAAATAATTGATAAAAATAAAAAAGAAAAGGAAACCGAGGCAGGAGAACTCACCATGTGAGAGAGGCTGTACAACCAGCTCTGGAAGACCTCAGGAGATATGTTTTCACATGCCTCCACTTGGCTGGGGAGCAGACCGGGCTTCACCCGCTCCTTGATCTCGGCCGAGGCAGCCATCGGTGCCACGGTCGACACCCCCTCCCGGGGGTCGGTCTCTTCGATAACCACCACATGGGGCGTTGAGGTCCCCACTGGCTCCGGTCGGTTTTCTACCCCGTGCTGGATCCGCCACAGCGGGCGCTCTCCACCCAGGGGCTAGGCAGTGGGCCTTTTTCCTTGTGCCACCGCCATCCGGGCGGCAGCAGCAGTAGCGGCAGTGACCTGCCTCTCCCTCAATTGCTCTATATTTCTCTTTAGAGCCATCTCTGCAAAAAGAAAAAAATTGAACAGTTAACAACCAATATAGAAGACGGGGAAGGAGTACCACGAGAGACGGTAGACTCCGAACACTTACTAGGAAGAATTGGGGGGAATACTAGAGCTTCGGTGGGCTGAGCCGGGCCGTCAGTAGCTCGGGAGTCGCCGGTCTGAGTCAACACATTCTAGATGTTTACCGGTCGGTCTGCCAAACTCTTGATCCTGGCTTGGCACTCGTCGGGAATGCTCGGCGGACTGGTTGATCCCGATGCAAAGCAAAATACAAAATAGTTAGTCTCAGAAACTAGAGCAAAATAGAGAAGAAGGCAAAAAAGTGAACCGAATGGGCTTACCCCTCAACTCTCTCGCCCAAGAAGTCCTCATCTGGATCTCTGGGGTCGGTTCGCAGAGCCCGAGGATGGACACTTGGAAGAACCTATTCTTTCACCCTTTGTTATTGCTCAGGCAATTGACTAAGATCTTCTTCCCCTAGCGAGCCCCTAGAGAAAAGAACCTGGTCTCTTCATGTACGGAGAACGGTCAGTGTGTCCAAAGGAACTCCTGGACAGAGAGTTTGTACCCAAAAACTTGGGGCCATAGGGAGTTGGACCCCATGACAAATCTCCAACTATTCGGGGCCAACTAGCTCGGGGCAATCCCCATGTAGATAAGGATGTCCCGGGCGACTGGATGGAGGGGGATGCGGAACCCAGCCATGAGGATGTCCTCATATAGGGTAGTGAAACCCCGCTGGTAGATTTGGGCCCCCCAGACGTTCACGGCCAAGGAGCAGTGGTCGGGAAGGCCGTACCTATTCCTAATGCGCCCAAGATCTTCGGTACGCAAGGTGGATGGGATGAATTCACTGGAGAAGGCCACCTCGGGGTCGAGTTCCCTGGTGTTTCGTCGCTTGAACCCCGGGAAATGGAAGCAACGGGGGCTTCCTGGTCTGACTCATCGTCGGAGAGACGGATCAGGATTCTGCCTTGGCTTTGGTGATCAGAGGGGGACACGGACGACAGACTCAGACTTGTGTCCGGCTCCTTTGACCCAAACAGCTCATCCTCCGACCGGGAGGATGAGTTAAAACCAAAGTGACACATTCTTGGGGTTTCGGTAACTGGGCCGGGAAGAAGATGGCGACCAAGGTATGGGTCAGGAACCCCGAGCCTAGTATACAAAGGGGGCAAGGTCACTAACCTAAAAGGCAAAGAGTGAATGGTACTTAACACAAGGTGACACGCTCTCAAGACAACCCCGGAAACTGCCGCTCGGTTCAACTGCCTTAAGGTGCCTCCTGAATTGAAGAAAGAACAGAACCTAAGGAAGAAAAAATCCCACTCCCGTTCTAACCTAAGTGGATTCGCTCTCTCCAGCCTCGCTCAGAAAAGAAGAGAAGGAAAATATTGAAAAACTGAAGCTGGAAAGGAAAGACTTACAAAGTTTAGCACAGAAAAGGGCTCGGGAACTTGCTCGCTCTTAAACCGCTCGGGAATATATGTCTTTGCAGCAAAGAATTGAAGAAATGAACAAGTGTTCCTTTATATAGGAACCACGGACGGTTCAGATCAAAATAGATCCAACGGCTCATACGCTTTCATGCCCAAAGTGGTTGACGGTTGTCACCTCGGGCACGCGAAGCATCGCCTCAAAAGGTGCGCGCATTAAATGCACGACGAGACAGTTTGGTTACCATAAAAATGGTCCGGTTACATCCACGATGGCATCATTTGATCCTGACTAGGCCAGTCACAAGCTGACACGTGGCCCAGGTAGGACTCGAGCCCACAGGGCCACCACTCAGTCCATACCCTGACTGACCACCATGACCGGTCCCACCTCGGGCAGAGTCTCGACCTCTTACCGGACGGTTCCTTGGAAGCAGTCTTAATTTTCAAACTTTATTTGATGGGACATCACATTAACTTCGAAAATGGGGGGCAGCTGGTACGCCCAAAAATATTATGCTACAGCCAAACTTCCACGTCAGCAGCTAAGGACCCGGATTATTAGGCAAAGGAGCCTATGGCCCACTGATCCTGAGGTCTTTCGAGTGCTACCGCTCGGGATGCTCGCACAGCCCAGGAATGTGGCTCAGCAGCTCTCCGCGAGGTACAGTTTGACAGCCAAGCTGCTTAGCAGTTTCCTAAATCAGTCAGAAGACTAATGGAATGTGTAAATAGTTTCCTAAGCCATTTAGGAAACCTTCCATGATTTATGCTCATCAACTTGTAATTAGATTGGGCTTCCTTATCTATTCAGTTTCCTTTTGCGGGTGGTCTCTTGCACCTATAAAAGGGGCCACTCACCCCCATTAGAGGGGATCGCATTCTTAACCTAGAGATTAGCAGCACATACTTATTTTCATACGCATACACCTGGCCGGTATTACTGGTAGTGCTGCCCCAATTGTTGGCTCGCCGGTGATCTGCTAGTGAAGTGCACTGACGCACTCGTGGACGTAGGTCACCTTATTAATGGGGCCGAACCACATACAATTGATTGTGTCACCATATCTCTCTTCTTAATCTCTTTTACCAATTTTTGGCATCATCACTATCAATCCCATCATCTCTAGTGTAGACTGTAGTGCTGTGACAACAATATAGTTGATAGTTTCCTACTTAAAAAGGCGTTGTATTGTATATATTTTAAGCAAAAAAATTTATTAGGCATACAATAGAGTAGCATCTGCATTAAGGATGTCATTGAATAAAATCTTGTCACCATCTGGAAAAAGCTTGTAGACTAGTGAACATTCCCACAATGTCTTCAATATTGTGAAGTCCTTGAATTATATTAAAATCGATGTCATCGACATTGATGGGATCGTCGGCTTTACCTTCATTTTTCAAGATTTCTTTTTGTCCATCCCTTTTGTTTGCTGCGTGCATTTTTCATAATTTCTTACTTTTTTTATCTTCCTCCAATTGGTGTAGATGTATCCTGGTTTTTGTGCTGCACTCCTCTTTTTCATCTTTAGATTCCTAACCAATGTATTGGTTAGTCGTTGATTTCCTCAAGCATTTATAGCCTTTCATTTTCTTGTTGATTGAGTCTTGAAGTGTTTTTGAGAGGTCTTAGGAATAATTGGTACATTTTCATCCTGCAATAAATGATTGTAGTGTGTGAAATTTATCTTTTGATAATTATACATTTGATTTGGAGATTGTTATTATATACGATACCACTTAGATTTACAGCCTTCCTCTTTGTTTTGTTGTTGGAGACACCAAGCATATTTCTGCAGTAATTTCAACAATATTTTGTTCATTCCCAACCTATGAAAAATTCTCAGGTGAGAAATTTATATGTTTGTTGAATTTATACTTTTAATGCTTGAGTTCTATTATATCTATGATGGTGTGTAAGGAGTGAGTAATTTATAGCATTCAATGATACAACACGTTATAAAGGTGTAATATTTAAGTATGATTTTGATTACCTTTTGTTTGAATCCATTGATTGTTATGCGAAGTTCTCTTACCACAGACCTCTCCTTGTCCAACTCAATCCTTAAGATGTCTATTTATTTTTCCTTATCTTCCAGTGTTGTTTGAAATGCAGAGATAGATCCATCCTCTCTTTTTCTCACCCTCTCAAGCTCGTCTTTTAGCACTTTGATTTGTACAGTAGCCCGTGCATGTAATTTGATGACTGTGTATTGTCTAAGCTGGCTTTGCCCAGTACATAGTCAAGTAGCTTGTTATATTCTGCCTTTTTCTCCTCCAACTCATCATTGAGTATTTTGACTTCTTTTCTAGACTTGTAGCAATGTCTGAACAAAAATGTGTTGCCACGCAGTAGTTTCTTTATCATGCTAACTGGGTTGTTGACGTCTATCTGCTTTTCCTGGAAAAAAGATCAGCATGTTCCGTCACTTGGAGGGGAGTCATCAAGCATTTCTGGAGGTTTTGAGTTGGCATTTGCTGATGTAATAATACCCTATTCCTCAAATGTGAGACACTTTGTAACCCTGTCAGAGACTTCTTTTGATTCTTCTTGCTCTCTTGAAGTGTTCTTATCTTGAGTGTAGAATAAGTGGTTCTACCACATGTTGGCTAATATGCTTTTCGTGGAAGGCTACACATCATCATTTGTGTTTGTTGTATCTTCTTGAATATTCACCTCCTTTGATTGTGACTCCACATTATTTATTTCTTTTGAAAGCAAATTTGATTGCTTGAGTGATTTGGCTTTTTTTATCTTTAGTATATTCCACAGTAACATATTTGGATGAAACTTTATGGATGCCTTCATGTTCCTTGATTGGGTTTGTACGTTCTGCATCTATGGAAACATCTTCACCCTCATGACCACCACATTTTTTTTTCTGAAACTGTCTCTTCACTATTTGTAGCAATGTTCATATTGTTGATGTGCTCAGATGCACCGCCCTCACTATTTTCATCATCGTTGAGAGCAGCTCTTGTAACATCTTTTAGGTATGAATTGAAGGCAAGTACTGTATTTGTAGGATCTTACAGTCTCTCAATATATGGTTGGTAAATAACACTTTCAGACAATGTCTCATTCATCTCCATAGAATTAACCTATACATTACAAATTTTTTTGAGTGAAGAATTTTAATTTTGTTGGTCATTGATTGAGTTAGAAATATTCATTTAAATTTTAAATGTAGACTATAGTGAGAAATTTATCGCTGGGTTGAACATTGTAAGTATTTATTTTTGTATTTGAAGATTGATTTTTACCTCGTGGTCCTCTAGTTCTGCCAGTTCTTTATTTCGTGGCTTTCTATTCAGCTTAATCAAGTCCCACTTGATGAAACGAGGTATAGCTCTACAGTCTGGCTTGGAGAGCTTCAACTTTGGATCAGGGTTTTCATCTTCCTTTAATTTCAAACACTCCCATAGCCATATTTGTAAAATGTAAATAAAATTTGTCCTCTGATGTTTCATCTACAATATTCTAGTGGTTGGTTATAAATAAAGGTAAATGTTATAAACTTATTGGAGTATTGTGCAACCGGCTACTTTTGATGCTTCGTTGTTTGCCTTGCTGATAGAAGTCAGCAACTCGCTCAGTATAGCTTCACACCAGTTGAAATCATGCATTGCCTCTGTGTCCTATATATATGGAACAAATCCTTACCTTACTCTGTCACCTCCTATTGCGAATAACAACTTAGTACATAATAGAAAGCACAATAATTAGACCATGTCTCTAATGTCATCCCGTGCAATGCCTGAGGCTGCCTCATGATAACTATCTTGATATTTGAGACTTTTATCTCAGGATCCTTTGGAAATCGCCTTGCTATGAAATTTAGTTCACTTTTTGGGAGTACGAGAAGTCAATTCCTTTAGTGCAATGAGGGTATTTTGGTCATAAATATTGATGAGGGACCTAATTCTGAATTAGTCTCTAGATTGGACCTATTAGTATAAAGAGTAGTGTTTATGGACTAAATACTAACTAACCCAACTAGAAATAAGTTTGAGTCTAACATATGATCCTATTTCTCAACTGGCCCTAGTACATGAAATTTGCATGAAATTAATGCTTCTTTGGTTTTTAATAATGTTTCAGAAATTAATACATTGTTTCTATGACATACATACTTTAAATTCATTCTCCCACCAAACTTACCGTTACAAGGAGTGACAAGTTCATGAATTAGTCACTTTAACTAGTTATATGTTTGTAGGTATAACAATCTCCTTATTATTTCCCTTTTGCATAAAGCATGGAAGTTGTCAAAGTTGTGATTAAGTGGCTAATTTTACAATTTATAATCAATAAACACTTAGTACACCCTTGTCAATATTTATATTATCATCCATTTTCTTTCTTTTGAGTTTGAATCTATTTTTCAATTCAAATCTAATTTTCGTTTTCGATGTTCAAATTCCCGTATTAGGAAAGATTTATCCATCCGAATTTATTGAGTAATTAACGCTATGTTTCTCAATTTTGTATCTCAAATGACGTTCCCAACATATCTGGTAGTGGGCCCAGTAAATTCCATTGAAGAATATTAAAGTGGTTCTGCCTTTATTGAAGGTGGTCCTGCTGCCACCATATATTTTGGGAACCACATTTGTGATAGAAAATTTGGAAAGCATAACATTATTCTAATTTATTTCACTTTGAGTGAACAAATTGTCTTTTTTCGGAAGAAGGTAAATCAACTAAAAAAGCTAAACGGCACTAACAAACTACAAGGGGCATACCCCATGATATACAATGAGCGCACAAAAAAGCATCAAAAAATGCAACAAAGGATGGCGGGAAAACATGGCCAAATCAAGAGACAGCCCCATCCAAAGCAACCAAGCAGGGAGTTAATAGGCATTGGGAAAAAGAACAAGGACAAAATAATCAACAAAAATTAGGTACAAAATTTAGGAACAAAAGCCACTAATGGGTAATATTCCATCTTTCATTGTACTGGGAAGATGAGGGTCATTCTTCTATTTCACTTGATTTTGTTGGGATATCTATAGACAGATCTCTTGTAGTATTCTTTCCTTAGATTAACTTCAAGCTTGAAACTCCGAGCATTCTTCTCGTGCCAATGCTATAAACAACCAAACCTAGGCACAGTTTTGGAACATTGTGCCTGTAGGTCTTTCCTCTCTAATTATTCGCTGCCCAAATCACAAGAGCATCCCAAGATAGGGGTGAAAAGGTAATTCCCAATCAATTTAGGACCCCCTTCCACACAAAGAAAGTAAATGAGCAATTAAAGAAAAGGTGGTCATGGGATTCCAATTTTTTATGGCATAGGACACAGGCTAATGGACTCGGAGTATGATAGATCCTATCATGTGTGGATAATCTGTGAAGAATACAACCACGAGATACAACTATAATGAGGAATGTTACCTAGGAACCAAATGAGGCGATACCAAAGGACTTCAGGATAATGAATTCGAATATGGTCCCAAGTGAAAGCAGAAGAAAACACTTTATTAGTCAAAGGTAACCATTGGATCACGTCACTAGAGTCCGATGGAGGGGTAAAGAATGTAAGTAGCCTCTTAAATCCATTATATCAAGAGTATTAGTATGAGGCCAGCTCCATTCCCAACCATCAATGACATCGGACACTTTAGCATTTAAAGCAATAGCAACATCATAATGGACACACAGTGTGAATCTTTCTACGATAGGGCCCAAAGGGTGCCAATTATCATACCAGAGGAATATGCCACAACCATTACCAATCCTATGCTTAAGCATATGTCTAGCCATGGTCCTAAGTTTCAGGAGCTTTCTCCAATATCAAGAGCACTGAGAGGGGGGTGGGGTCTTGACTTCCCAAAAGCTTTTCCTTTTTAACATGTAAGAATGTATCCAGTCCACCCAAAGAGATTTGTTTTTAAGAGTAAAGATAGACCAGATATGTTTAAGATTTTAAATGTTGTTCAATTGAGTAACATTTTTAAGACCAAGCACCCCGCCCCCCTCCTTTATAGGTCTACAGACCAACTCCAAGCAACTTTGGAACCATGGGCCTTAGCAGTTCCTCCAGTCCATAGGAATCTACTCAATAAACTGTCAATTTGCTTTAGGACACTCTTAGGAAGAATAAACATGGTGTTGAATGATTATTTTTCTGAGCTTAGAGAGAACAAAACATTCCTCTCTTTTATTACATTAGACAAAATGATGAAAAAGGATTTAATTACAACCTAGTCCTTCTAATTATGTAATAACTCATACAAAACCACACAAATGAAATAAAGTAAAAAACTAAATATCCAACACTCCCCCTCAAGCTGGTGCAAAGATATATCTCATGCCCAGCTTGCTAAGAATGAAGTGAAACGCTCTACTAGCAAGACCTTTAGTGAGAATATCAGCTAACTGATCTCCAGACTTCACAAATGGAGTACAAATCTTCCCACTTCTAAGTTTCTCCTTAATAAAATGACGATCGATCTCCACATGCTTTGTCCTGTCATGTTGAACAGGATTATGAGCAATACTGATAGCTGCCTTGCTATCACAATATAGCTTCATAGAATCTTCAGGATTAAAGCCAAGATCTCATAGAATAATCTGAATCCACAACAGCTCATACACCCCTTGGGCCATAGATCTGAATTCGGCCTCGGCACTGGATCTAGCCACAACATACTGTTTCTTGCTTCGCCAAGTTACCAAGTTTCCTCCCACAAAGGAACAATACCCGGTTGTTGACCTCCTGTCAGTAATTGACCCTGCCCAATCGGCATCAGTATAGACTTCAACTTGAGTGTGGCCATGCTTGGCAAAGAATAGACCTTTCCCTGGTGTTGATTTGAGATACCTTAAAATTCGAAAGACAGCATCAAGGTGAGTCTGTCTCGGAGAGTGCATAAACTGACTTACCACACTCACTGCAAAGGCAATGTTAGGTCTAGTGTGAGAAAGATAAATCAGCTTTCCCACCAATCTCTGATATCTCTCCTTCTCAACTGGCTCTCCACTTGGATCATCACTAAGTTTCTGATTAGGATCCATTGGAGTGTCAACTGTCCTACTCCCAAGCATCCCTGTTTCACTCAACAAATCTAAAACATACTGTCTCTAGGATATAAAAATCCCATCTTTGGATCTTGCCACTTCAATTTCCAAGAAGTATTTCAAGCTTTCCAAATCTTTAATCTCAAACTCTTTTACCAAATAAGCCTTCAATCTTCCCATTTCCTCTAGATCGTCCCCAGTGAGGACAATATCATCAACATAAACAATCAGTGCTGTCACCTTCCCACTATGAGAATGTTTAATAAAGAGAGTGTGATCACCTTGGCTTTATTTGAATCCATATCTCGACATAGCCTGTGAAAAACGATCAAACCAAGCTCTAGGCGATTGCTTGAGCCCATACAATGCCTTTCGTAGGCGACAGACCTTTCCTCTTGTTTTGGAATCCTCAAATCCTTGAGGAACGTCCATGTAAACTTCTTCCTCCAAGTCACCATGCAAGAAGGCATTTTTAACATCAAACTGGTGCAACGGCCAGTCTAAGTTTGTAGCTAGAGATAACAATACTCTGACAGAATTCATCTTGGCCACAGGCGCAAATGTCTCCTGATAATCTACTCCATACGTTTGAGTAAATCCCTTAGCCACTAGTCGAGCTTTGTACCTCTCAATTGTTCCATCAGCCTTGTACTTAACTGTGAACACCCATTTGCAACCTACTGTCTTCTTCCCACGAGGTAATTCCACTAATTCCCAAGTACCATTTTTGGAGAGAGCTTTCATCTCTTCAACCATGGCAGACTTCCATTTGGAATCTGATAATGCCTCCTGGACACAATTAGGAACATAAACAGAGGAAAGACTAGAAACGAAGCCTTTATACGATGGAGATAAACGAGAGTAAGATACAAAATCAGAAAGAGGGTAAGGATCTTTAGAGCGTGTCCTAGTACCTTTCGAAGTGCAATAGGAATGTCTAAATCATTACTAGAATCAGGAACAAGTAAGGAAGGAATACCTGGATCATCATCACTAGAAGAGGTTGGCTGAGGTGAAGGAAAAGGAACAACTTCTAAATCTTCTGCCCCAAACCTCCTTCTCTCCTTCTTTCTAGAGTATGTCAACAACTCTTTGCCTCTCTCTTCAGTCTGAACTCCTCCTTCCTCTCTATTTCCTACCTCACTTTCTCTTGGCTCATCCCTCCTTTCCTCATTATTATCTCTTAATGCTTCCTCCTGATTCACTACCTCACTCTCTCTTAATACTTCACCTCCTTCCTTATTTTCCTTAATTGTTGTGTCCCCTTCTTCTATTGTTCCAACAGTAAATGGACCAATAGTAACAGGCATCTCAACAGACATCTCTTCCTCACTACTCCCTTTCTCCCCATGAAGAGGTGACTGGGTAGACTGTGGCAATGAAAATTATGAGGAAGTTTCATGGAAGGTGACATCCATGGATATGAACCATTTACGGGAAGGGGGATGGTAGCACTTGTACCCTTTTTGGGTAGGAGAGTAACCAACAAAGATACACTTAAGAGCACGAGGATCTAATTTTTTCGAGAAGGGGAATGATCGTGAACAAAGCAAACACAACCAAATACTTTAGGAGGAATAGCAAACAAGGAAGCAGGGTTAAGGAGAACCTCAATTGGAGATTTTTTGTCAAGAACGCGAGTGGGTAAACGATTAATCAAATAAGCTGCAGTTAACACTGCTTCCCCCCAGTAACTCTTAGGAACTTGAGTAGAAAACATCATGGACCTAGCAGTTTCTAATAAATGACGATTCTTCCGCTCAATAACTCCATTTTGTTGTGGAGTATTTGTGCAGGAAGTCTGATGAAGCATGCCGTGTTCAGAAAAAAAATTCTAAAGACCACCATAGATATATTCCCCCCCTTTGTCAGAACGGACAACTTGGACAATAGTACTAAACTGAGTGCATATCATTTTATGAAATTTTTTAAAAATAGAATATACATCACTTTTCTCTTTCATTAAATACACCCAAGTAGTACGTGAAAAATCGTCAATAAAAGTGACAAACCACCTGTATCCATTCAAGGATGGAATATGGGACGGGCCCCAAACATTAGTATGAATCAACTGGAAAGGAATAGAACTTTTATTAAAACTAGAATTAAAGGTGGCACGATGGTGCTTGACAAGTTCACATGCTTCACAATAAGTTCCTGAAACATTTTTATTATCTAATAAAGATGGGAACAGAAAACGAGGAAGATGAAAAGAAGGATGTCCTAGTCTTTGATGCCACAACCACGCCTCTCGGGGTAGAGTCTCCCTCAATGAATGATTAGCACTCCTAGGCACACTTCCTCCTTTAACATCACTAGGCAGCAAAAAATAGAGTCCATTCCTTTCCTCACCACTGCCAATCGTCTTCTTTGTGGAGAGATCCTGAAAGACACAGTGAGTGGGAAAAAAGGTCACACAATAGTTAAGATCATGAGTAATGCGACTAATAGAAAGGAGATTAGTAGTAAAATTGGGAACATGTAGAACTGAGGACAATGACAGTGAATTTGTAGCATGAATAACACCTTTACCAGAGATAGGAGAGGGATTACCATCTGCTGTTGTAACTTTATCCCTCCCTAAACACGGAGAATAAGTAGAAAAAGATGTAGAGAAACCAGTCATATGATCGGAGGCACCGGAGTCAATGATCCATGGTCGTTGAGATGTAGCAATGAAAGTACTAGTAGAGTTAGTAACATTACCTGCGTGAGCAAAAGAGGTAGAGGAGTTGGTGGGAGTGTCCAGTTGTGCCATAATACGTCTTAAGGTCTCAAGATCAGCACTATTAATCCCTCCAGCAGTAAGGGATGGAGAAGGTGAGGAAGTAGATAACTCCTCTGAATGATGTGAGTCTGTCCCAGTGGTGAAATGAGTTCGTGAGCCACCTCCTCTGCCTCCAAGATGACCTCCCCCTCTTCCTCTAGACGAGGTTGGACAACCATGAAGTTTCCAACATGTAGCACAAACATGTCCAGATTTATTACAATAATCACACCATTTATCTCTAACTTCAGTACCTTCTGAAAGATGTTCCTTGCGAGGATTAACACTTGGACCTTTACCCCCTCGCTGACTAGAAGAGATTAAAGCAGACCTATCGGGTGAGGGATTTGGAAGCATGGCTGATTGTCTACTTTCTTCATTTTGAACATGGGCAAATGCCTCTCGAAGAGATGGCAATGGCTCCATCCCAAGTACACGACTTCGAACCGGATTAAATTCAGAGTTGAGACCAGCAAGGAATTTGAAGATTCTTTTACTCTCAATATATTCCTTAAAGCTAGAAGCATCAGCGGAGCAGATTGGACGATAATTTTTTAAATGATCAAGACGAGTCCACATAGTACTCAAACATGTAAAAAATTGAAGAACAGATCGATCACCTTGAACTTCAGCATCAATACGTCTTCGAAGTTCATAAACCTCGGCCACATTTCCTTTCCTAGCATATTTTTGAGTGAGAGTTTCCCAAATGTCAAGGGCAGTCTCCATCTCCAAGAAGAACGCTGCAATACTAGGCTCCATTGAATGAACAAGCCAACTCATAACAAGAAAATTCCCAACTTCCCACTTACCATAGGTGGAATCATCACGAATAGGTGCCTTGATTGTGCCGTCAACGTAGCCAAAGTTTGCTCTACTCCGGAGCCAGAATGTGGCAGACTGAGACCACGATCTATAATTCTCGCCATTAAACAATTCTGTGGTGATTTTAGATCCAGGGTTCTCAGTAATGAGGGAATGCTTCTCATGACTTATAGGAGAACTCACAATACTGGAATTGTCACCAATCTCCCCTTCTTTCGACATGATGGATGAAAGAGGTAGTCACAAAATCAATTTATACGGCAAATAAGGCAAGCCTAGTCGTCACAGGCACTGTGCTTCTGTAATTGTCCAATTTATGGACAAATCATGGGTCCGTGCACGGACCTAAGGCGTTAGAAGGGTGAAGTTTGTGATCAGATCAAGTATCCGTAGAATACCACTGATCTAGGGTTGAGATAACAAGAAGAAAAAAAGGGAAAACAAGAGTTGCTGATCAATCCAGTTAGCTGCTGATGAGATTGTCCAACAGAATGGACTGTCGGAGGTAGTGAGAAGGATTGGGTGATGAGTAGTTTAGGCTAGGTGTGCCAGGGTGGCTCTTGGCAAGGCTGATAGGCTTCAGCGCAAGGCTGGGAGGCTGGGTGAGGTACGGTTCAGGCTGGAAGGGCCAGGGTGGCTCTCGGCTAGATTGGAGGCTCGGCGCAGACTGTGAGAGGCTAAAATAGTGGCGGCGATGGGTGTGGTGGTGATTGGTAGAGGCGAAGGTGGTGGTGGTGATGCTTGGATCGAAACCCTAGCTTAGGGTGGCTTTGATACCATGTTGAACGATTATTTTTTTGAGCTTAGAGAGAACAAAACGTTCCTCTCTTTTATTATATTAGACAAAATGATGAAAAATGATTTAATTACAACCTAGTCCTTCTAATTATGTAATAACTCATATAAAACCACACAAATGAAATGAAGTAAAAAACTAAATATCCAACACATGGCTATCCAATAATTCCGTATCCTGCAAGAACAGATTTAATAAGTTGAAGCCTGCTAGTATAAGAGAGGAAGTTAGAAGTCCAGGAAGTAATTCTCAAGCTGATTTTCTGGATGAGATCATCACAATCTCCTTTCTTTAATCTAGTGGTGATCAAAGGAACCCTAAGGTACTTCAGAGGAAGACAGCCAAGGGTGAAAGGGAGACTCAAACAAATAGCATTGGAGGTATGCTCCTCAAATTCCTGCAAGAAATAATCAATTCTTGCTAGCATTAGCCTATAATCCTGTGCATTCATAAAATTGTCTCAATGAATTAGACATCACCAAAGCAGAGTTAACATCACCATTAAAAAACATGAGGAGATCATCAGCAAAACACAGGTGGGAAATTCTAAGTTTTTCACATCTCCAATGGTATTTAAAGAGCGCCGTACTCTAGATGTTATGGTGAATTTATTGACTAAGAGTATCCACAACAATAACAAAAAGGTAGGGTGACATAGGATCCCCTTGTCTAAGACCTTTAGCACCCTCAAAGTACCCTATAGATTCCCCATTAAAATTGATAGAGTATTTAGGACTAGTAATACAGGCTCAAATCCAGCCTTGCATCTTGGGAGGGAATCCAAGAACCTCAAGAAAGTCAAGTAAAAATTACTAGCTCACACTATCATAGGCTTTCATGAGGTGAACAAATTGTTGTAGGTGAAATGTGGTCAATTTCTCAAAGATTGCACAAATTTCTTTGGCACCTTAATTTAAATTTTTTTTGTATTAAGTTCAAATCTAAATTAGTTATCCTTTTTTTTCCCAATTACAGTGCAAAATATATAACTTCTATTCACGGCAGCAAAGGAGCCCCTCCCTAAGGTGCTACTACTTGCTAGTGTATTAAATGCTTTAATTACATAATAAGTTCTAGAGTTGGGAAATATCAAAGTAATTAATTGTTCAACTGTTGGTGCAACTGCTATGCTGTAAAATTGTGCACTTCGGTATGCCAATCTGTACTTCGAAATAGAGGAAACAATGTTTTAGTAAAAATTATATGAAAACACAGCTTCTGTACATCCAACTTATTTCACTGATGCATAGTACATACATGGACATTTATCACACATATATCTACACAGAGGCCGAGTTAGGATTCAATCTTATGCAACACTAGTTTACTAGGATTCGAGAGCAATACCCCAAACTTTATGTTTTTTTTATAATTTTTTTATATTTTTATTTTTTTGCGTAGAAAAGTGTAGTATTTGAATTGTAGGATTTTAAAAATTGTCTAGTTGTTCCATGAGTTTGATAAACAGTTGGTTCTGGGGGGCCAAAGCATAATTATCAAAGGCAAAAATCAATCTCTCCGTAGCACTTTCAAACAAAATTGTGTTTACATGTTTAATTTCTTCTATTTTTCTTTCTAATAGTTCCACTTACAAAACTAAGAATCCTTATATGTTCAAAGGGATATTTACAATGACTTCAGTATTTGAGTCTATTTGAGTAAACATGATATTTATTTGGGTGGTAGTTAGAAAATTTTCAAAGTGAAATTTTCAAGATTAAAAGTTCAACATAAAAATTTAGTAGGGGAACAAATGCATAAAATCAAAAATTAATTTTTAAAAAATTGAAAGGGAGGGAGCACGTGCCCCAGAATATATGTAGCACCGCCCCTGGATATAAATGTATTATGAATGTGATATTTGTTTAGCTAGTTTTGTTGTTTAAGGGTACTACTAGAAACACTACTACCAATAAATAAATAAATAAATAAATAGAAAATAATTTTTAAAAATGGTCATTGGATATCTGAAAAACGCATAATTCACTTATGTAAAAGGACAGATGCTCCATCTATTTTCAAAGTTGTGATTGACACATTAACCGATAAATGATTAGGTAAGTGAAAATGGTGCACTTAACATTTTTCTTTTGACTGTCACCTAGAAACATTAATTTTCACTTTCTCAACTAAAATTAAACTAATCTAAGTTAGTTGAGGTCATTTACGTAAATGAATGTTTTCTATTTAGCTCAACGACCATAACCTCATTCAACCATACGCTTTCAAATCTTTGAAAAAGTCTACGCACACAACCCCTTTCACAACGAATTCCACAATAAGGGCTTATTTCCAAAAAAAAAAAAAAAAAACTTGTGAGCCCCACCATATTTGTTGCACATCAGTCCCTTTGAATTAAACATGAAAGATCCCCAAAGTCATCTCTTTCACGTTACTAGAGAGCTTGCAGAGCCCCCAAATTGATCTCCTCTTTCAGAAATGGTCTTCTACATCTTTCAATGCTTCCAATAATTTTCTCCCATTTTTGGGATTATCAATCACTTTGAGCCTTTTTTTCTCCCCTTGGCTCACATTAGCATCACCTACTTCTCACATCCTCTGGCCCTCCACCCTTGACCCTACCAACACCATCATCTGCAATCTCTCTCTCTCTCTAAATCTTTCTCTCTCTACATCTTCCTACAACTCTGGTATCCCCTCTGCCTCCCTCACAGCCCTCAGATCCTCATCAGAATTTTGGCCTTTAAACCCACTGACCCCATCGAACAGACTTAAAACAGAAATGCTACATGCACTCTCTTTTGCACAACAAAATGCACAACTCAGGACTAGCAATTTCTAAAAGTTTTATGGGACCCACTTTTACAAACTAAACACAACAAGGGAAATTCCCCCAACTTGTATTCAGATTTTGATTTTTCCCCCAAATTGAAACCCTAGCTCCTGACATTGTACCATGTCTCTCTCACTCGAGTTCATCGGTGGAGAGAAACTCCCGGCGACGATCCGGCTTTCAGTGCCCTCAATGAGCTCCCCCCCCCCTCTCTCTCTCACGAACTCAACTGTCATTTATCTTATTTGCATATATATATATATATATATATATTCACTGAGAACACAAAATGTGCAAGAGTCTTTCATAGTTGGGGTCTACAAGAGTTACAGGGTGTGCAAGATTTTGAAAGATTATAAGTTATATGCAACCAATTTTTTTTATATATACATGGTGACATTTGAAAACTACAAGGCAAACTCATTAGTACTGTTCCTTTCTTTTTTAATTTTGCTACCATGATTTTCCTCTTTTATTTTTGATTTCTTTGTTGAAGAAATAAATGTTTCACACTAAGGTCCATGAATTAATGATAACACTAAGGTCCATGAGTTATTGACAAATACTCTAAAAAATGGGCAATTCATAATTTTTCAATCTTGGAGAAGGTAACCAATGTGAATGGTCCATATTGTTGAGTTGGATGGAAGTTATCTCTTACATGATTTAGCTACAAGTTCATCCGCAAAAATGTGTCAACTTTTCTTATTAACACTTCAAACTCAAGAAACCTCTATTAAGCTCCCAAATCATGCAAACACTCACATAAAGTCACTCTTTTATCCTATTTGCATATCATGTATGCATGTTTGCTTTATTCAAGTTTACACACTCTGATATATACAGAAAATTTATTCAAGTTTACACACTTTAATTATAGTTGGTCTATCCAAATCAATTTGTGTATTTCTACTTGTTGTTTGGCAACTAATTGTAAGTCTCAGGGTGACTTGTCTGGTTATGCTCTAATAGTTGTGGACATCCATTGAATAAAATTCATTATTTTGTCATGTCTTATATTTTGGACAGATGGAAGAAGAAATATCAAGTGGTTATATGGGTGTTGATGAGATTGAACATGAGAATGACAATACTAATGAGATTGAACCACATGGTAATGATAAAGTAATAGATTTAGAGAAAAAAATAGAATCGCCAAAGGAGGGGATGGAGTTTGATTCTTTTGAACACCTAATGGCATTTTATACAAGATATGCCAAAGAAAAAGGCTTCGTCGTGGCTAAAAGAAGCTCTAAAAAAGTGGGAGGGATCTTGACATATGTAGTAGTGGAGTATACTCGTGCTGGAATGAGAAAGATTACTTCAAGTAACCCATTGAATATGCGCCCAAACTCCAAATTCAAATGCCAAGCTAAGCTTATGCCATTTTTTTTCTCGGAGTGAAAAAATGGTGTGTGAAAGCAGTTGAGCTTGCCTATAACTGTGAAATGAGTCCAGAAAAATCCTGGTATTTTAAATGCAATATATTCTTGGAACCACATGTGAAAAGGAGACTTATGTTGAATGACAAAGCTGGAATCAGAACGAATAAGAGTTTCAATTCATTAGTGGTTGAGGCAGAGGGGCATGAGAATTTGTTATTTGTAGAAAAAGATGTCAAAAACTATATCAACAAAGTTAGGCGTTTAGAACTTGGGGAAGGTTATGCTAATGCAATGTACAACTACTTTTCGAAAATGCAGTCTAACAATTCTACCTGATGGATTTAGATGAAGAGGGGCGCCTAAAGAATCTTTTTTAGGCAGATTTAAGTAGGGCAGCATTCAAAGAATTAGTGATGTGGTTATATTTGACACAACATACTTGGTTAACAAATATGACATGCCTTTTGCACTTTTTGTAGGAGTAAACCATCATGGGCAGTCAGCTTTACTAGGGTGTGGATTGATATCAACTGAAGACACTATTACCTTTACTTAGTTATTTCAGTCCTGGCTTAAATGTATATCTGAATGTCTGTCCAATGCAATAATTACATATCAAGATAGAGCTATGCAAAAGGCAACAAAATATGTTTTTCCTAATGCATGACATTGATGGTGCTTATGGCATATCATGAAGAAGCTGCTTGAAAAGCTTAAAGGGTACAGTCAATACGAATCAATCAAATATAATATGCAAAATGTTGTGTACGATTCATTAACAATAGTTGAATTTGAAGATGCTTGGGGCAAGTTCATTGATAAGTATCAACTACAAGACAATGATTGGTTACTTGGGTTGTATGAGAAGAGGAATCGATGGGTACCTACTTTTGTGAAGGACACTTTTTGGGCAGGAATGTCAACCACCCAACAAAGTGAAAGCATGCATGCTTTCTTTGATGGCTACATCAACTCAAAGACCACGTTGAAACAATTTGTGGAGCAATATGAGAATGCCTTGGTTAAAAAACTGAAATGAAAAGCTAGAATAGTTCAATTCATACAACTCATGCTACCCATGTGCAACTCAATTAGGGATGGAGAAGCTTTTTCAAGGAGTTTACATGGGGCCAAAATTTAAAGAGTTTTAGAATGAGATGTTTGGAAAGATTTCATGTCGTTTGTCTTTAATAAGCCTTGGAAAAATTAGCGACTATGAAGTACATGAGCGTGTTCGACTTGGAGAAACACATCGGGATGCAACTTTCAAGGTAATTTTGTATGATGATTCTCAGGAAGTTAACTGTAATTGTTGGTTGTTTGAGTTTAGAGGAATCATGTGTAGGCATCAACTTATGATATTTGGTGAAACACATATTTATAATGAAGTACCTGCCAAGATGGAGTAAGAATGTCAAAAGGGGATATACTAAAATTCATATCAGTTATGATAATTGGTCGGATAGACATGAAGCACGTCGGTATGATAAATTGTCCAATGTATTCTCTGAGTTTTGTGATATTGTAGTAGATTCTGAAACTTGGTGTGATGATGTAATGGCACAGGCGCTTGAAATGAAAGAGTGGTACAAAGAAAAGACTGAAATTGATGGAAGCAAAATTTGGGGTCCTACTATTACGCAAAAGGATTCAACCTCAAATGGTAATGGTATTGGGATATCTAAAGGGAGTACAAACATACTTGATCATCTGTTGGTTACTCGTAATAAAGGGGGACCTCCAAGTAAAAGGAAAGTTGGCAATGTTGAGAAAGTGGTTAAGAAAAAATCAAGAGCAAAAAAAAAAAAAAAAGACAAGTACACCAAACACTATACAGGTTGGACAATAATTACTATTTTTTAATAAATTATACCCAAATATGTAAATGTCTTCAATCTTTTAATGACAATTAATTTTTAGTTTGTATTTTGTCTTATAGGGATATGACGTGCATGGTACACAAGGAAGCTTTCCATTTCAACCAAATTTCGGTGTCGGAGGAAACTTTCCATTTCAACCAAATTTTGGACTAGGAGGAAACTTTCCATCTCAACCAAATTTCGGTATTGCTAGACTTCCAAGTTTTGGACTTGGAGAGATAGATGGTATACAATTTTAGGTATAAACTTTGGTTTTTTTCCATGTTGTACACTTTACTATTTTCCAAATGAAAAAAATTGTTTTAATGTTTTCATTTGTGTAGGGTTCTCAGAATCCATTTTGTAGGATGGGTTATGATTTCACAAATATGTATCCATAAACTTTAGACAGAGGATTAGGCCCTAAAGATAATGATAGAAGAGAATTTGGTTATGAAGATGGAGTTTAAATGTATCATATCATGCTTTGTATGTTTTAGTAACATTTGACAAAATTTTGTATGTTGTAGTAACAATTTGGGGATGTTGTTTTTGGAAAGTGTGTTTTTGTTAATGCTATAAGTGATGTTTATGAATAGTGATTTTTTTATGCTACAAGTGATGTTAATGGATAGTGATTTTGTTTATGGTGCAACTGTGATGTTGTCATTGGTAAATGTGACAGTGAAAATAGCATAAACATGTGGGTACACTACAACAAAAAGGCATTGTTGCAATTCTAATGATCCATGCATTTGAAAATAACCCAACAAGAAATATGAGCACATAGCATGAACAACTGAATTTAATTACTTAAGTACAAGTTCATATTGTTTACAATCATATGCCCCTTCAACCACACAGCAAAGCATACAACAAGAACAACAATAAGGACCAATTTCCACTTCCTCTCTCTTCTTATGTAGTAACAATTTAGGGACTTCAGCTCTTCATTTTTTAGTCGTAGTTCTACAATAATTCTCTCTAACTCGTCTTTCCTCGATTGCATTTCCATCAATCACCTTAACAAAATGCCAAATTCTTCTCCCGTTGGACATAAAGGTAGATCAAACCATTAGAAGATGTCACAATGCATGTTGGACCTATAATTTTGACACCCATAAAAACGTCAGCCCAAATTATTAGGTGTGTTTGAAGTCCTTAGTGGAGCTTTATAGTTACAAAAGCACAGTACTTGTTGACTTGAAGTAGATGAGTAATGACTTGACCCTGCACTCTCCATATATTTCTGAAAAATAAGAACAAATACTATGAAACAAGTTACATCTAAGTAAAGGAAGAGGCAAGAACATAAAGAAGTTACAAAACATTCAAGGACTTGGAGATTAAGGTAAAGGCATTCCACATTTTGGTGGGTTGAAATCAATATGTAGGAACAATAGTAGCATCACCTAAATATGCATGTTCTATCTAGATGAGGTACTGTAAAAGCTCATTAGGTTACAATCACTAACTCTACTTAAAGTATTCAAAATGAGCTCAACTGAAGAGGACAAATTTAAGTCTTCACAAAAAAATTCAAAACATAACACAAGATTATCTGTTCACTTGATAAATTTAGCAGTGGCAACTAGTCAAGCTAGCTACTACACATGGCATTTGAGAAACATGCTCATTGGCCACTTAAATCACCTTGTTGCACTACCAGCAATTCTTAACATCAATTTTTAGCTCGCTTTTATTGACTCTAGATTAATTCTGGCACAAAATACTGATACTGAATCAAGATCACCTAATATAAGTCCTGAAGATTACCCAGTGATTAGGCATTTCATGTCATTATAGTACATCTTCCTACTTTTCTTCCGCTTCCACAATCATTCAATAAATGAATTTCATCTTGCAAAGTGATCTCTTAGGGAAATTCTCTGTTAGTCTACCAACAAGGATTAAGTAGAAATATAGGGCAAGTTAGTATCTTGAACGTCAAAGACTGCGATAAAAAGGAACTAGTTATGAGTTGGTTGATAAAGCAAGCCAAAGCTACATTTAGATAGAATTTGTAGCAAAATATTTCATGAATTAGAAAGCCCAATACCTTGTAATTTACAGTAGCTAAACTTGAATAAAGCAACAAAAAAAACCAACAAAAAAAGAGAGCAAATTGAACATGAAACAAATAAATCACAAATCAAATATCCCTTGACAATGAGAGAGAGAGAGAGAGAGCGAGAGAGAGAGAGCGATACCTGGAGAGAGAAAGAGAGAGTTGAGTTTGTCCCCTTGGATGTGAGCTCGTCGTCGGTGGGGAGCTCCTCGCTGGACTGGGTGAGGTCATCGCCGATGACTCGAGTAAGAGAGACAGAGTATTAGGAGCTGTGGGTCTCCAAAGCTAGGGATTTCAATTTTGGGGAAAAATCAAAATCTGAATGCAATTTAGGGGAATAGCCCTTATTGTGTTTAGTTTGTAAAAGTGGGTCCCATAAAACTTTTAGAAATTGCTTAGAAGCCCTTAGTTGTGCATTTTTTGTGTAAAATAGAGTGCATATAGCATTTCTGGACTAAAAAAGTCCCACCCAAAATCAACCTCTGATGATTGCAATTGTGGGCCTACTCCACCATGAAAATTCTCACAAACATCTCCTTTTCACCATCATCATACTCCTCATCATGCTCTTCATCATTTTCTCTCTCTAGATTTGGCTATTTTGGAGCAACTGCCCCTTTGGTTTTGAATTCCACCATAGATGGTCTCCGTTGAAGGTACATTAGGTTAGAAAAAAGGTTTTCGCTGGTGGGTTCAGATGATCTCACGAAAGTGATCAGAAACAACGACATTCAAGAATAACGACGAGCTACGAACAATTTTAGGGCCAATGCGACTGCATATAGAGATTGATTGTACTTATATTGAGCTTTGGCGAGTGTGAATCGACACTCTACAGCTAATTTTATCAATCGCTTTCTCTCTCTATGAAGACCCACTACATCTTCTTCTTCGTCATTGAACTTTGAAGCAGCATAACCCATTTATGTTTTTCTACTAAAATTTGGGGAATTTTGATTATTCAAACCACTACACACCATAAAAAAGAGAGAGCTAATTTTTAGATTAACCCTTTGATCGATAAAGCGATGGTTGAAGAGGGTTCAAAAAGAAAAGCGATTCGGAAAAAAGTTGGAGAGTGAAATGGGGTGACCTGAAATCATTGAAAAAGCAATGAGAGATGGGTTGGCTTGGGGGGGGGGGGGGGGGGGGGGGTTTAGCAGAGGTTTCTAGTCGGGGGATGCTTGACACCTCCCTCTCTCCAGTAACGTGAAAGAGAACGGGTTAGTGTTTTGGGCTTGGATTCAGCGAATGGGTTAGGGTTTTTGCATTTTAATGCTTTAAAGAGAGCTTTGCAAGCTCTGAAACAGGAGATGAATTTGGGGCTCTACAAGCTCTCCAGTAACGTGAAGGTGATGACTTTGGAGATCTTTTATATTTTATTCAAAGGGACTGATGTGCAACAAGAGTAATGCTAGGCACACTTTGAAATTCACACTGAATTTGACATCCAACTTTAAATGCATGTACTCTGTGTTGTATAAGTGGTGCACAAAAACCAAACCAAACCAAACCAAGCCTTGTGTCCCAATCAATTGGGGTCGGCTGTATGAATCCTTTTTCTCCATTCTGCAAGAGCTATATGCTCATTTAAATTATGTATATTCATATCTTGTTGCACTACATATTCCCAAGTCAGTCTAGGTCTGCCTCTCCCTCTAGCCATTCTAGGCACTACGATCTTATCACTCTTTCGCACAGGTGCATCTACAGGTCTTCGTTGCACATGGACGAACCATCTAAGTCTATTCTCCCTCAACTTATCCTCAATATGTGTTACTCCTATAGTCTCTCGGATGTACTCATTTCTAATTCTATCTTTCCTAGTCTTACCACACATCCATCTTAGCATCCTCATCTCCACTACACTCACTTTGCTAATGTGCTGTTTCTTAGTTTCCCATCACTCTGTCTCGTAGAGCATAGCTGGCCTAATAGTTGTCCTATAAAATTTTCCTTTCAATTTTGCTGGTATTCTCCGGTCACATAATACTTCAGAAGCACTCCTCCACTTAAGCCAACCCACTTTAATTCTATGGGTCATATTATCACCAATCTCTCCGTCTCTACTGATCATTGACCTAGATAGCAAAAGTGTTCCCTCTTTGGGATCTCCTGATCTTCGATCTTCACTGCTTCGTTGTCTCTACTTCTACTGTTTCCATGTATTCTGTTTTCGTCCTACTTATCATTAGCCCATAGTCTCCAGTGCTTCTCTCCAAGCTTCTAATTTAGTGTTGAGTCCCTTTTTAGTCTCATCAACCAAGACAATATCATCTGCGAACAGCATACACCATGGGTACTCATCTTGAATGTGTCTAGTCAATTCATCCATAATTAGGGCAAACAAATAAGGGCTCAAGGCCGACCCTTGGTGCAGGCCTACGGTAATTGGGAATTCACTTGTTTCTCTGGCTGGTGATCTAATTGTAGTAACCGATTCATCATACATATCCTTCACCACGTCAATATAACCATTGGTCACTCATTTCTTCTCTAGCATCCACCAAATTAAATCTCTAGGCACTTTATCATAAGATTTCTCTAAATCAATAAAAATCATATGTAGATCTTTTTTCTTCTCTTTATACTTTTCCATTAGTCTTCTAAGTAAATAAATTGCTTCCATAGTTGATCTCCCAGGCATGAATCCAAACTGATTTTCTGATACTGATGTTGCGCCTCTTAAGCGATGTTCCATCACTCTCTCCCATAGCTTCATAGTATGACTCATCAACTTAATACCTCTATAGTTATTGCATTGTTGTACATCTCCTTTACTCTTATATTTAGGCACTAGGATGCTCTTCCTCTACTCATCAGGCATTTTTCCAGTCATTAAAATCCTATTAAAAACTTTTGTAAGCCAAGATGCCCCCACATCTCCCAAGCATTTCCAAACCTCAATGGGGATCCCATCTGGTCCTAAGGCCTTGTTGGGTTTCATATTTTTCAAAGCAAATTCCACCTCAAACTTCTTTATTCTCCGATAGAATCTGTATTCTCTAGTTTCATCGTATCTTCCAGTTTCTTCTTCAATTGTGCACAAAAGAGTGTAAAAAATTCACACAGTACAAGGTTATGTGTATTTAAAGCATAGGATGTGAAATTCAGTGTGGGTTTTAAATTGTGCCTAGCATTACTCGTGCAACAATTATGGTGGGGCTTACAATTTATTTTGCAAATAAGCCCTTATTGTGGAATTCGTTGTGTAAGGGATTGTGTGCATAGAGTTTTTGCAAATCTTTCTCTATGAACCTCAGTTCATGTTAGTTTTAAATTCTTAATCTCCACTCCGGCTACATTTGTTTCCCATTTGAAAATGAACTTTGGAGGCCAATCACGTATTTGTTTCCACTAGCGGTTTCTTGGGGTGTTTGGTGTATAAATGTGCGATTCAAAGATTTTTAACCGAAAAAATCATAATTTTCTAAGAAATGGATTGTACGAGAAGTTATTTAGATAGACCGTCATACCACAACATCGTGTTAACTTGGTGTGATGCCCCTAATAATATAGGGTCATGCGACCGCTTAAATTAGGAGGTTATGACGAGTAAAGAAGGTGTGCCTCTAAAAATTGGGGATCATAATTTATTGTCATTAACACTTTATCTTAATAATCACATAAACACATATTATTGGAACGTCATCAATGTGATGACGTGGTATGATGGATTTACCGAATAATTTACCCATTTGTGCCGTGTTTCCCGACACCCTCAAACTCAAGAAATGTACCATTATTGGGACTTCCCATTATTCCTAGAGGTCAAAATACTAAGTAATATATATAAAATAAATAAAAATGATAGTAAGAGAAACAATTTATTGTATTATTTTAAATCAACTTGTAAGGTCTGAAACAATGATTAAAAATTGTCTCAAAGTATCCAATTTGCTGGCTTGGCCGACCTGGAAAGGTTGTCCAATAAGCTGACATAATAAGCTAATTCAAAATTAAAGAGAGGCCTTTTAATAATACTATTGCATTGCAGGCGATATATGCTATGTCTAGACTCTACACAATGTCATTTATCTCTCTCTCTCCTGTTTCTTTATTTATTATTAAGGTGGAAAGAGCCTTCTCAATTATATACTGTTTGGGTAACACGAGAACCGGTTTAGTAGTTTAAAGATGAACCCATTTTGAATAGTTCTGTATAAGAGTCTGTATCTGACTTAAAATACTTCAAAAACTATTTCTTTACCAACTCACATAACACTATTTTTACAAAAACTAATAAAAGTAAAACTTGATCTGGACGTAGATTCATTTTTCATCATTCCCAAACTAACCAAAGAATAGAAGATAATGGGATATACTCTCCAACACTAATCTCAAATAAATAGAAGCAGTAAAAAACAAAATGGAATTTAAACTATTATTTTAACCCTCACAGTTGCATAATAAAGACAAAATTAAATTTATAGCATAGTTTTCCTTTTCACTCATGCATACTATGTGGTGCCTTGTCAGCAGTGATTCAAGATCAGAGGAGTTTAGGTCCAGCCAAAATAGCATTGACCTTAAAATGTCATGTACTAAAGAGAATTGTAAAGGCAGGTAGTGCTAACCCCACTATCACCTCTTTTTAGTTAAGCCATCGTGTGCACATTAAGTCATGTCTCACTAGCCATAGTTTAATTGATTCCTGCAAATAACTTTTGAAAATTTGGAAATTTTTTGGGATGGCCAGAACTGGTTATGCAGTTTATAAGTGAACTTGTTTTTACATGATCAATAGTTTGGTACAAGGATTTTTGTACAAGTCCGTCCTTGATCTAAAAAACAGGTTCTTATCAAGCCAACGTTATACAGATTTTCATAAGAATCTGAAAGAAAGCAAAATGAAACTTGACATGATCTTGATATATGCACTCCCTTCTTCACTTTCGACCACATGACTTATGCATTCCCTTCTTCACTTCAAACATGTTTTATGCATTCCCTTCTCATCCTCATTAAAAACTTTTCAGTTCATTGCAAACTAGAAAAATGATTCTCAACTTTCTCAAACAACCCCTTATATTCTCTCTCTTCCTATACTTTGAATCAGGGCTAATCCTGACAAAGTGGGAGCCTAAGGCGAATACTAAAATATGGGACCCTTTGAATAATGGGGGATGGGGGCAGCATCCCTAAAACAAAATATTTGAATCTATTTATACATTCTTGCAGATAGAATTTCTGTATCAAACATATCATAGTTTTCATTTGGGAATTTTTTTTTTTTTTTTTGGTTTTTTTTGCCATTCTTAAAATTCGGAGGTCTGGGGATTGTCTTAAAGCATGTAATGAATTTTGAACTTCTTCTTCCCGGCTAGCCCCTTTGTAATTCCAAATGTATTCATATTGTCACTTTTATTTGATAACAAGAGCTTATCACTAATTTTATTTTACAAAGTTAGGACTAACCTAAAATAATTTGGGTCGAGCTAAATACGAAAGTGAGATGAGAATTATTGAGTAAGATATGTATGATGTGGGTTCAATTACATCAATTACAATGGGACATATACATTGCATACATTTATTTTTTAAAATATTTGCATGGACTAAATTATAATAGAATCAACATATATACATATGAAATTTTATCTGGGCCCTACTCAATTATTTTTCGGGGTCGTTTAAAGAGCAAAATAATAAACAAAATTTGAGATCCCTAGTCTTTCGCCGCCTATAGCCAGGCCAACCCTGCTTTGAATGTGTAATAGTCTAATGGACATACAGGCGCACGGCCCTTACAAATACGTACACATTTTACGTCTATGGTGTGTAAGAAAGAGAGAAAGGGATGTAACCAAACATTGAAAGTGGTGTTTTGAATACTAAAAGAGTTATTGCAACACTCTGGCCATGCAAATTAATGGGGGAAACTATGAATTAGTTTTTATTTTATATATATTTCAGATTTGGTCAAGCCAAGTAGTCATGATGCTCATAGACTAGTGAAAGTTTGAGATTGAGAAAACAAAGCTATGAAATTATGTGCAAAATATGTTTGTACGTTTAGGTGTTGAAATGTATGTGGATGTCAGAGCTAAAGCATCAAAATGTGCTGGCCATTGGTGGCGGTTGCATTTTGTGGTCCCTTTTTGACTTTTTTTTTTGGTAACGGGGAATAACATTAACACACAAAAGCAAGGCTAGCTCATATGAGGGAAGCAAATACCACAAATATCCGTTATAAGAATTCTCTAATAGGAGCGTCTAACAGAATGAGATGATTCAGTTGATTCGTCCCAAAATTAGCAGGAAGGATAGCACATCTATTGCATTCTCTCAAAATATGGGTAATGTGCAGTAATTAAGTAAAACCTTGTAGTCTTCAATGATTAGAGGGTGGAAGATCACCCTTATAGGGTGGTTTTCTTCAATATCTTCTAGATTAAAAGACAAGCTGTTAAGAAGTCAGTCTCTACTAGGATGTTCTTCATTCCTTCACGATGGGCTAGTTCTAGTCCTTTTCTGATACTCTTGAGTTCTGCGAAGAGGCTTGTGCAATTGTCAAGATGTTCGTAATAGTTTGCTATTCATCAGGCTTGATCATCCCTGACGAGTCCTCCAAATCCTCCAAATCCTCCTTGACCTGGGTTCCCTCAGCTGCTCCCATCTGTGTTGAGCTTGAGGGTGCCTGCAATGCATTAGTAGGATACCAACGAATAAGATCAACATGGTTTGTTTTATTCATATTAGACTCACTTTTGAAGGCTTTAAGGATATCAATCCCCAGATCCTTAGTCATTCTAGCAATTTGTCTATCTTGGATTGAGTTTCCATTGAAGACAAGGTTATTTCTATCTTTCCACAACTGCTAGCGCCCTGCAAAAATAATAACATTCGGTAAATCGATCAGAACATTAGGGGCTACATCTCGCATTCTCTCATGCAGTCATTGGGTGTTATTCCGGGAGAGACTCAAAATGTCCACAGCCCTGGGTAAGATCACGCCCCAAAGGCTGCGAGCTTTTGAGCAGTCTCTCAAGATATGGATTGTATCCTCATTCCAAAAGGATTGGAACCTCTAGGGCATATGGAATCAGGTGTTATAGTTCTAAAATTTAGGAGGTTTTTGGATGGGAGTCTATCCAAAATAATTTCTAGAAAAAGAATTTCATCCTGTTTGAGACATTCCACTTCCAAAGATCTCTGTAAATTACTAGGTTGGTAGATGTTGGAAAATATATACACATAAGCATAAGAGTCGGGTTCAAGGCATACCTTGAGCGGAATACCCGATTTGGATCGTTTACGGCGTTGTTATGAGCCCGGTGACTTCACCCACGATCTACTGTACTTTGTGCTTTCGTGTACGTCATTGTGCTTTGCTATGGTCACGAGGACAGCTACTAGAGCAGCCCCCTTGAGTTCACGTGCTAAATTCCAAGCATCCATTGTGATTAGGCTAGAGAGGAAGAAAAATCTAGAGAGGGAGAGATGGCCGAGAGGTAGAGAGAGGTTATCCTTCGGGCTACTATGTGTGTGTACATATAACACATATATATACACCTAGTAGCGCAACCCTAATAGGTCTCTAAACCCTAAAGCCCATTTGGACACCTGGGTCCAATGTATGTGGGTGACCCGACCCACAATATTTCCTACATCTCCCACTCACCCACATAGGGGTTCGTGTAAAACAAAATCTCTCAGATTTTAACTTTCATCATTTCTTCATACAGGAAATAGAACGTGCAACCTCACGAAAAGAATGTACAACAACAGGAGCTGAGATGCTAAGTCAATCACTAATCTAGTAAAACGCTCACTTGGAAACTTCTCGTGTACTAACCCAGACCTATTCAATCAGACCTGATCTAGCACTCTTAATCCCTCGAAAAGTGTAATACCTTGTATTTTTGTTGTACTTTTATACCCTTTTGATATTAATAAGATTCAATGTGCTTGTCTTTACATTTCCTGTAATTTCAAGTTCAAGTGATCGAACTTTGTTTTAATCGAGCGATCGAACCAACTTCATGCGATCGAAGCTCAGCCAACCTGAATTGATGACATGTTTCTTTTCTCGAGCGATTGAACCCATCTCAATCGATCAAATCCTGATCGACCTATTCTCAATGGATCGAACTCACTTCAATCGATCGAACCCTGTGTTATCAGCATACGTGTTTTGCCACATGTACCCTCTCCTCTCCCTATATATATGTATCACTCTCACACACACACGAGTTTTGAAAACTAAGAGAGAGTTAGAAAGAGATATATAAAGGTTATATATACACACTCATATATATACACACACCCGGTTATATATATACACAAACACAAACACTCCCTCACTTACATTTTGGCCAGCAAGAGAAGAGAAGGAGAGGAGACAGAGAGGAAGAGAAAGAGAAGCGAAGGAGAAAGAGAGAGAGAGGAGATCACCCCGAGACCACTCGTGGCCACCCCGAGCTAGCCGGCGTCGCCGAACTTCACGGTGAGTGTCTATACTCACTTAGTAGCATAGATATGTTCGTATATATATGTTTCAACAAGATAGAATGGACACCGAACGTATACGGGGAGTCCAGTTCAATTCTGGAATAATACTGCTTTTAATTGATCGAACGACATTTGAGTGATCGAACACAGGCCGATCTCGATCGATCAAACTTTCCTTAATCGATCGAACTTAACTTTTTCTCAATCGATCGAAATGACTTCGATCAATCGAACATATCAGAATGTTAAATGTTTAGTTGTTTTATACTTGTTGAACTGTTATCCTGTGTATTATCATTTATTGATGTTGGAAAGCTGTATTGGAATAATACAAACATGAAATAATGGATTAGTGCATTAAACAGTAGAACCATTCAATTAATGTGGAGATAATAATGAGAAGCTAACGTGCATAGTAATGGGGTCTATCGACCGTAGAGGTCGATATTATTTATGTTGGTGCTTATGATTGCGGTCTGTAAGATCGTATGATAGCAGGTGTGAGATCCCCAGGGTGTTGGGATAGGATCAGGACTATGTGTCGGGGTGAAATATGATAGAGTTGGACTTCGTGTCAGGTTTGATGTATGATAGAGTTGGACTACGTGTCAGGTTTGGGAGGTTATGCGATGTAGAACTTCATGGCAAGGTTAATATATCTGGGCTAATGGTTGTAACGTTTTGGGGCTGGAGTGTCGTAGTAGTATATTAGGGTTGTCTGCTGTCATAGTATTACGGAGTTGAGTGTTGATGTATCATGATATAGCTGTGTACGATAGTAAAGCTGTGTGCGATGGAATTAGCTGTGTGCGATAATAAAGCCGTGTGCGATGGAATTAGCTGTGTGCGATAGTAAAGCTATGTACGATGGGTTTGACTGTGTGCGATGGTAGAGCTGTGTGCGATGGTAGAGTTATGTGCGATAGTAGTTGCTGAGTGCTATGGAGCTAAGTGCTGTGATATTTTAGAACTTATGATATTTTAGAGCTGAGTGCTGTGGAGCTAAGTGCTGGAATATTTTAGAGCTGAGTGTTGTGGAGCTAAGTGCTGTGATATTTTAGAGCTGAGTGATGTGGAGCTAAGTGCTATGGTGTAGCGGAGCTAACTGTTGTGATATTTTAGAGATGAGTGCTGTAGTATAATGGAGTTGCGTGTTGTAGTATGTCAGAGCTGTGTGCCGTATTATATTCAGACTGCGTGTCGTATTGCATCAGGGCTGTTGGCCGTATTATATCAGAGCGGATTGGCTAAAATAGTAGGATTGTGTGTCGGGATTTAATAGCTTGTATGGTATGAGACTACGTGTCTGAATTATATGATAGGACGTGGGACTTCATGTCGAGTGTCACAGACCGTAGGTATGGGACTACGTGTCTGATTAATGTGGACCCAAGAGTCTATGTTATGTGTGAGATTTGATTTGGATGACATCCGTTGTTCTTTATTGAGTTGGTGTATGCATGCATGCGAATAATGAGATAATCCTTTTAGTGATGTTATTAATTTATATGCTGCATATCTATAGATACTATGTTAGTACTTGCTTTCACTCGGCTTTTGTAGCTGACGACGTTTATGCCGTTGGATATTCGACATCCAGCTGGCCAGGGTTATGAGTATGCAGGAGATGCATACATGGACAGGGGCTTTGAGGATGGAGCCTACGATGACGGAGGCTATGCCGATGTTGACTACTACGCAAGCTAAAGACTGGGAGCTGTGTCCTACTTAATTTATGTCTATGTTTTAGAGACTTTTGTTTTAGTTATGTTTGTATTGGCCTATGTTGCTGTAATACTTTATTTACATTTCTGTAAACACTCGTGGCTTTGTAATAGTTTAGTATTACTCTTTGACTTTATATCGAACTTAGAATTTTCCCAATGCGTTGTTTAATCCATTACTCTGATGGTTTGACTTTGGTTATGGACAATGTGGTGACTTTCAACTATCATAGCCTACGTGTCCAAAAAGGAATTTATTTTCTCTATTTTTGCTACTGCAGGGCGTGACAAGATTTTTGGTATCAGAGCCTAGGTTTAGTAGTCGCGTTTACCAATTGTCCAATATTTCTTGAGTTTGAACCTTAAGATTCCTTGAGATAGGGGTTAACTTTAAGTTTGTGTTTTGGAGATCCTTCCTATGGAGTTCTCCATGCTACTACTATGATAATAATTATAACTATTATGTTTAGTTTTGAATTACTTTTTGATATGTCCAAAATAATCTAGCCATAAAGACAGTGCCACGTCATCAAGACGTACCGGTCACTCCGGTAAGGGAGTCCACAGCCAAGCATTACCGAGGTGTTCACTCAGACCGAGCGGTTCGTGTCAACAGGCCGGGTATAACGGTCGCGGTGTCCCGCGATTCCGACCTATCCAGTAATTTCCTAAATTAACTACAAGTCTACAAGGTGGAATGTGGCAGTTTCCTAAACCACTTAGGAAACTTTTCCCAAATTATGCCAATCAAGTGTAGTTAGATTAGGTTTCCTAATCTAATTAACTTACGATGTAAGGGTGGACTCTTGCACCTATAAAAGAGCCCACCTACCCTGTCAATAGGGATCCAAAAATAATTCTCTAAGCTTACAAGCATTCAACAGAGAACTCACCATCAATACGCATATACCCGGCCGGTATTACTGGTAGTGTCGCCCCTACTTGTTGGCTCACCAGGCTCGCCGGTGATCTGCTAGTGAGAGCACACAGACGCAACCGTGGACGTAGGTCACCTCGTTAACGGGACCGAACCACATACAAATTGTTCTTGTCTTATTTTCTCTCTAAACCCTTCTTACCAATTTTAGGCAGCATCAGTTTGGCGCTGTCTGTGGGAAACAATAGAGTCTTCTCATCAACAAATTATTGACTAATCAACATGCCACTGAAGACGGATAAGAAAACTACTGTTCCGACCGATCAAGAGAACTTGCAGCTTGAACAGCCGGCTGCCTCCATGACCACTAAACAGATAACGGCAGCGCTGACGCAACTCTTGGAGGGCCTGCGCCGGATGCAGGAACAGATGGAGGCACTTTTGGCTCGGCAGGAGAAGCGTCCTGCGTCAGAAAATCATCCTGAGAAGAGCGCCCCTATTCAAAGGCCCCCTCGGGCACGCAGGCAGACCCGTTCCGCCCCCGGTGTCTCCACCGGACCGGGAACACCCTAGTGATGGTGAGCGCAGCCAGGCTACCAGGAGTTCACAAAGGCGAGCTCGGCCTGATCCTCGCTGGGTAGAGGATGCCAGGACTATCATCAACCGACGGCGTGCGGCCAGAGGGGAGGAGTCCGTACGGAGAGCCCAGGAATCGACCGAGGACCCTCCGGCCCTAAGCCAGGGGGATCTTAGGCACACGCTTTCCCGGACCCGGAGCCGAGCCCTATCCCTGAGGTCGACGCGCTTTGAGGGAGAGGCCTTGTCATCCGATCTAACTTACTGCTCGGATATAGAGAAGAGAACCGGGCGGGACTGTCGAGGAATAACAGCAACAAATTGAGAGGTTGAACTGCAAGTCTGACCACGATCTCAGTAACACGGAGACTGAGTCACGCTATACCACTCGGGTGACACGGTTTCCTATTCCACAGAAGTTCAAACCCCCTCACCTTAGCTCCTACGATGGCACAGGGAGTCCAGTAGACCACATCCGCACTTACAAGGCTCAGATGGCACTGGTCACCATGGTGGACGAGCTACTATGCCTGACCTTTCCCAGTACTCTCAAGGGGCCAGCCGTACATGGTTCCATGCTTTAAAGCCCCAGACGGTCGACAACTTCAAAGCCCTCGACAAGCTATTCATCAGTTAGTTCGTCGGGATGCTCGACCGGTCACAACCAGACACTCAGCTGCTGACCGTCAAGCAGCGCAAAGGGGAGTCCCTGAGGGAGTATGTGGACCGTTTCAACCTGCAAAGGCTCTAGATTCACAATCTTAACGAAACGGCCGCAATCATGGCCTTTTGTTTGGGAGTTCAACACACCAAGGTTGCCACGTCATTCCATCGTGATCGACCGGCGACCCTGGTGGAACTCTCAGAGAGGGTCGAAAAGTACATAGATACTGAGGAGTTCCTAAAGGTGAAGCGCGCTGGCCAGGCGAGAGACGAATCCCCGAAGGCCAGGCGCAAGCGTGAGGGATTCGAGAAGGGCTCGGGAAAGAAGCCAAAGCAGGATCAGAATGACGCTCGGGGTCAACCCCCGATTGCTTTCACACCCCTTTCTCGGCCCATTCAAGAAGTCATGGCTGCCGTAGAGGCGCAGAGGTTGCTTTCGCAACCAGCTAAACTACGAGCCCCGCCCGGTAAGAGAAATCGGGACAAGTTCTGCCGCTACCACAGGGATCACGGCCATGAAACGAAGGATTGCTTTAAATTGAAGATGGCAATAGAGAAGCTGATCGAGCAGGGACACCTCGCGGAGTTTGTCACAGCAGATAGACGACCCCTGCAGGACACCCGAGCTCCCGATCAGCCACCACCACTTAGCCACATCCACGTGATCTACGGAGGAACATCAGGCGGAGGGGATTCACAGTCGGCACGGAAGAGGCATGCTCGGGCATCCCGAACGGATGTCTGGCAGGTCCAGTCCACCGGCTCCTCCCCAACCGATGTTCTAACATTCACGTCCGACGACTTGCAGGGTGTCCACTGCCCCCATGATGACCCGCTAGTAGTGACACTTTCTATAGCCAACTATATGGTCCAGAGGGTGCTAGTGGACACAGGCAGCTCGTCCAACATTATGTTCACGTCGGCATTCGATCAGCTCGGGATCGCCAGGGATCGACTCCAGTCGGTCGCTACACCCCTGGTTGGATTCAATGGCTCCAGAACACAACCGCTCGGGACAATCGAGTTTCCAGTTCTCATGGGGACCTACCCTCAGCAGGCCTTCATGCTAACCAATTTCGTGATCGTGGAAGCCCCGTCGGCCTACAATGTCATCCTTGGCAGGCCGACCCTCAACAAGGCCAGAGCAGTCGTCTCCATCTACAGCTCAACAGTGAAGTTCCCAACTCCCCGGGGACCCGGATGCTTGCGTGGAGATCAGACCACGGCCCAAAATTGTTATGTCAGCTCATTACGCCGGGAGGCTATCACTGAAACATTAAACGTTTAAGAGATGGACCCCCGGGATCAGAGCGACGCGGTAGGTCCAATGGAAGAATTGGAAAGGGTGACGTTGAATCCCGAGTACCCTGACCGCACGGTCAGCATTGGTACCCTATTGGAGCCCAGCCTGAAGGAAAAAATGACCCAGTTCTTGAGGCAAAATCAAGATGTTTTTGCTTGGAGTCACGAGGATATGCCCGGGATTGACCCCCGGGTAATGTCCCATCGGCTCAATGTCAGTCCAGAGTGCAGGCCGGTAAAGCAGAAAAGGAGGGGCATGGCCCCCGAGAGACAGAAGGCAGTGAGTGAAGAGGTCGAGAAGCTCCTCAAAGCCCGTTCCATGCGAGAAGTCCACTACCCCGACTGGCTAGCCAATGTGGTTCTTGTCAAGAAGAGCAGCAGGAAGTGGAGGATACGCGTGGACTTCACCGACCTCAAAAAGGCTTGCCCCAAGGACTGCTATCCGCTGCCTAGGATAGACCTTCTTGTGGACTCAACGGCGGTCATTCACTCCTCTCATTTATGGACGCTTACTCGGGGTACAATCAGATCAGCATGTACCCCAGGGACGAAGAGAAGACTGCGTTCATCACTGACCAATGCACGTACTGCTACAAGGTTATGCCATTCGGTCTCAAGAATGCTGGGGCTACCTACCAATGCCTGGTTAACTACATGTTCAAGGACTTGATTGGAAAGTCCATGGAAGTGTATGTGGATGATCTGCTGGTCAAGAGCCGAGACGAGACCGACCACCTTGAGCACCTGACCGGGGCCTTCAGCATTTTGAGAAAATTCAGAATGAGGTTGAACCTGGCCAAATGCACCTTTGGCGTCTTGTCCGGGAAATTTTTGGGCCACCTAGTCAGCATGCGGGGAATTAAGGCAAACCCCGAGAAGATCAAAGCCATCATCAACATGCGTTCGCCCAAATCAACGAAGGAAGTACAGAGCCTAGCTGGACGGGTGGCCGCACTGAACAGATTTGTCTCCCGAGCAACCGACCGGTGCCTGCCATTCTTTAAAATCCTCCATAAAGCTTTCCAGTGGTCAGAAGAGTGCGAAGAGGCATTCCAGGAACTCAAGAAGTACTTCGCGTCCCCTCTTCTACTCTCAACACCCGTGCCGGGGGAAGAACTATTTCTATACTTGGTAGTGTCACCATCAGTAGTTAGCTCGGCACTCATTCGAGAAGAACACGGGATATAGTTCCTAGTATACTACACCAGCCGGGCGTTACAGGGCGCAGAGAGCAGATACTCCCGCATTGAAAAACTGGCGTTCGCCCTTATCACCTCGGCTCTAAGGCTCCGCCCTTACTTTCAGGCCCATGCCATTGTGGTCCTCATAGATCAACCTCTTTGCAAAATCCTCAGTCATCTAGACACGTCCGGGAGGCTCGTCAAGTAGGCCTTAGAGTTGGAAGAGCCATGGCAGACTTTCTGGTGGAGTTCACATACCTAGATGACCCGGTTGAAGTGTCCGAGCAATCGGTCATACCGCCCGGGTTACACTCTGATATCCCTACCTGGGTGCTTCACGTGGATAGTTCATCCAATCAGCAAGGTAGTGGAGCAGGAGTCATCTTAACTTCCCCCGATGGCATCCAGCATGAATATGCACTGAGATTTGGGTTTTGCGCCTCCAACAACGAGGCCGAATATGAAGCCTTACTGGTTGGACTGCAATTGGCCCTTTCTATGAGTGCACAACCAAGTCCAGGGATACAGTGATATCCCTACCTGGGTGCTACACGTGGATAGTTCATCCAATCAGCAAGGTAGTGGAGCAGGAGTCATCTTAACTTCCCCCGATGGCATCCAGCTTGAATATGCACTGAGATTTGGGTTTTGCGCCTCTAACAACGAGGCCGAATATGAAGCCTTACTGGTTGGACTACAATTGGCCCTTTCTATGAGTGCACAACAAGTCCAGGGATACAGTGATTCCCAGCTCGTGGTCAACCAGGTCAACCAAGAGTATAAAGCACAGGAAGACAACATGGTAGCCTATTTGGCCCTTGTCCGAGTGGTTTCCAAGAAGCTCTAAGGATTCTCCATCACGCATTTACCCAGAGAAGAAAATACTAGGGCCGACCGGTTGGCTCGCCTCACCTCATCTTCTAAGTCAGACTTGCCCGAGATACGGATAGAATATCTACCCGAGCTAAGTGTGATAAACTCAGAAGGCATGGAGGTAGACCCGGTCACCTTGGGACCCAGCTAGATGGACCCGCTCGTGACATTCTTGACAACAGAGACGCTACCAAACGACAAAGAAGAAGCCCGCCGGGTCAAGTACCTGGCAGCCCGTTACCATTTTCTCGACGACATTCTCTACAAGAGAGGATTCACTATCCCGTACCTCTGTTGTGTTCACCCCACACAGGTCCCAACAATACTGTTCAAAATCCACGAAGGTGTGTGTGGGAATCACATCGGAGGCTGGGCACTCTCCAAAAAGGCCCTACTATAAGGTTACTACTGGCCAACCATAGCCCGAGATTCCCAAGAGTACGTCCGAAGGTATGACAAGTACCAAAGATACTCTCCCATGATCAACCGACCAGGAGAACTCTAGACACCAATCCACAGCCCCTGGCCATTCGCCCAGTGGGGAATCGACATTGTTGGTCCCTTACCGATGGGAAAAGGACATGTCAAATTTACCGTAATAGTTGTTGATTACTTCACCAAATGGGCAGAGGCCGAGCCCTTAGCAACAAAAACTGAACGAAAAATGGAGAGCTTTGTGGAAAGGAATATTCTTAGTAGATTCGGCATTCCCCAGGTCCTGGTCAGCGACAATGGCAGACAATTTGACACACCTATCTTCAGGCAGTTCTGCTCGGGCTACGGGATACTAAATCATTACTCTTCCCCCGAGAACCCACAAGCCAATGGTCAAGCCGAGGTAACCAACCGGACAATCTTGCAGTTAATCAAGACAAGGCTTGAAGGTGCCAAAGGGCTATGGGCTGAAGAGATACCAACCCTCTTGTGGGCCTACCGCACAACACCCCGAGTGACAATAGGTAAAACCCCATTCTCTTTAACCTACGGATTTGAGGCAGTGGTCCCCACAGAGCTCGGGTTGCCTACATATATGGTAGCAAACTTCAGTGCACCGGATAAAGAAGAAGCCCTCCGGTCAGAACTGGACCTGGTGGAGGAAAAAAGAGACCAAGCCTATCTGAAGGTGGTGGCCTACAAGCAAAGGGTCTCACGGTATTACAATAGCAAGGTGAAGCACCGCAGTTTTCAAGTTGGGGACCTCGTCCTCAAGGCAGTAAACCAGTCTACCCGAGTCCCGAGCCATGGGAAATTGGGAGCAAACTGGGAAGACCCATATAAAGTAACTCGGGTTAACCGACCGGGAACCTACTGGCTACAGAGCATGGACGGGCATGATCTCTCTCATCCTTGGAATTTGCAACACCTCCGCAAGTATTATCAGTAGCATTGAGCCACGAGAATTTAGTACTAGTAGAGAGATTTCTGTTTGTAGCTATTATTATAAATTTTTATTTTTAAATAAAATTGAATAGTTTACTTTGAAAATTTTCTCCTGATAGTACCCCGTGCAATGCAAAAAAAAATCCTCGGGCCTAACCCCGAGGCAAAAAAGACCTTGGCTAAAAACCAAGGCAGAAAAGACCTCGGACTCCAAACCCAGGCATTAAAAAGACCTCAGGCTCCGAACTCAGGCATTAAGAAGACCTCGGGCTCTAAACCCAGGCACAAAAAGACCCTGCAACCACCCATGTTTCAGGTCTGTTTCCTATGGTCGCTCCTCAACACGCCCCCGCCTTCACAGGATACTCGGGGGTAAGGGGATACTAGACCTAAACAGGAAATTACTTAAAGTTTCACTTAGGTCCAACTGACGACGGGGCCAAACCCCTAGGTGGCCGACGATGGCGAGCTTCAAAGGACCACGCAACCACCCATGTTCCAGGTCGGTTTCCTACGGCCAATCGCTCCTGTACTCCTGCCTTAGGAAAATGCTTGGGGGGCAGGGGAATATTAGGCCAAGACAGGAAATCACACCAGTCACTAAAAGAACTTGGAAGATATTCCCAAGTACTTTCAGTGATCAGAGATAAGATCCCGGATGGTAAAACAGGATACACCTATGATACACCGGGACATCCCAGACAGTAATACAGGGTATTCCTATAATACACCGGGCGATCCCGGATGCTAAACAGGACAAGTTCCTACGGCAGATCGGGCAGTTACCTTTTAAACAGGTCAAAAAGACTAGGTATTCTATTGGTTATGGTCCTAAAACATTTGCTAAGGCAGGTGTTAGGTCGGCCAAAAACTGAGCGGATACTAGCAATTAAAATAGGCACTATGCAGAAACACAGTTAATGGAAAGTTTGACCTTGAGGGCCTTTTCATTAATTAAAATAAAACTGTATAAAGTCTGAGGGGCAGTTGTAGTAGCCTCCCCAAAAAAGAAAAAACTACAGCAAAAAAAAAAAAAAAAAACCTAATCTACCACCACCATCTCTCCCTCCTCCGTAGCCTGCTCATCAACGGAGGGGTCCCCGACTGGTGCAGCTTCAGCGGCGACCTCGGAGTCGGCCTGGCCTTCTTTCCACTAACTGGACTCTGCCCAAGAATAACCGGACAAGTCCCAGTCAGGATGGTCAGTAGCCACTCACTTCGTCAGGTCAGCATAGCCCGTCAGGAACCCAGCCTCGAATTCCTCCTCAGCTTCTTTGGCTTCAGCCTCCTGAGCAGCAGTAAGCTCCGAAAGCGTAGCCGTCATGGCTGCAAGATCCTTCTCGGCAGAGATCCTCTCGGCCTCCGCGGCTGTAGCTTTAGTCTCTGCAACCTGCTCGACGGTGATCCTCCCTGCCTCCGCTGCTGCAGCCTTAGCCTCAACAACCTTTCGAGCGACCCGCTCGATTGATAGAGTATCACGGACCTCCCCAAGCTCCAGTGAAGTTGCCCGAGATTTCTCTTCTTCCACGGTGAGGGCAAACTCCACGGACTCCCGGGCAGCCCTCTCAACAGAAAGGTTAGCCTCTGCAGCGGCCAACCTCTCAGCAACGCCGGGAAGAGTGGTCTCAGCCCCGGCCGCAATACAGCCAATTTGCAAGAACAAGACAATGTCAGTACACGCAAGGAAGAAAGGCTAGGGTTCATGTTGCAAAGAGACTTACCATGTGGCTGATGCTATACAGCCAACCAATGATGGTCTCAGGGCTTAGCAGAGTGCACTTGTCGATCTGGCTCTGCAACAGCCCGGGCTGCACCCTTTTGCAGACGTCGTCTGCCGTCTCGACCTCAGGCCTAGAGGATGGGCCCGCGCGAGCAGTCTCCTCCATGCTCGGGAAGGAGACCCCAGACGGTTTGGCAGCAGGAGGAGGTGGTGGTGCAGCAGCAATTGTAACAACGGGCGGGAGAGTAGCTGCTTCATTCACAGCCGTATGGAGATCCCTCGGGAAATCCTCTTTAGGGGTTTGCCCTCAGTGGGATCCGGCTTCTTCTTTTTCTGGACGGCCCGGGCCATCAAGGCCGCCTCCTTGTCCTTCAGAGCTGCCGCGCTCTTGGGGGCCATTTCTACAAAACCAGAAGCATGTTAGAATCCAGCAAAAGTACCAAATGAGAAGAAAACTAGACGGTTAATAAATGGTGTTTACCAGGAATGATCGCCGGGAGGACAGGGGCTGTGAAGCTCTGGGGCTTGTAGGAGGTTTTTGGGCTTCCCGACTGAGTCAACACCTTATTAATATCAGTATGGTCCTCTACCAGAGATAGGATCCTCGCTTGAAGCTCGTCGGGAAGACTTGGTAGGTTAACTGCTCCCACTGTAAAGCAAACATACGAACGGGATAGTCAAGGCAAAGAAGAAAGATTAATCAAGAAAGAAGAGTGGTCGGGCTTACTCCTCAGCTCCCCCGCCCAGGAGGTCCTCAACTGAATACCCGACGCCTTCTCACACAGCCCCAGAGTGGACACTTGGAAGAATTTCTTCTTCCATCCTTTATTATTGCTGGGCAGTTGACAATTATCTTTCGCCCTTGCCTGGCCCCGAGCGAGAAGAAACCGGACTCCCCGTGGACTTTGAAGGGCCGGTGAGTCCAGAAGAACTCCTGCAAGGTAAGTTCATACCCAAGGACTTGGGGCCATAAGGATATGAACCCCATCAGATATTGCCAGCCGTTCGGGGTAAGCTGCTTGGGAGAGATCCCGAGGTAGATGAGAGCGTCTCGGGCGACTAGGTGGAGAGGCAAGCGAAGGCCTGCCATAAAGGCATCCTCATATAGAGTGACGAAGCCCGACTCATGAAAGTGCGCTCCGCCATCATGGACAGCAAGAGAGAAGGGCCGAGAAGGTCATATCTGTCCCTGATGTGTTCCAAATCAGGGCCGCGCAGGATGCTGACTATGGATTCACAAGAGAAGACGACCCCGGGGCTGTTCGGTATAGACCCCTCGTCATCGGAACCCCGAGATGTCAAGGCCATAGGGGAATCCCGGTGCGTATCCTCGGGAGACGCCCAGGCAGGGATCATCCCCTCACTCTGCTGATCAGAGGGGGCTAAGGAGGGAGGGTCTAAGCTTGTGCTCAAGGACCCTGACTGCAACTGCTCGTCTTCTGACTGGGATGACGAGTTGAAATTGAAATGACACATGATTAAGTCTATGGAAGACCTAGGGGCAGACGACCTAAGAATGGGTCAAGAACTCCTAGTTTGATGTACAGAGGAGGTAGATCTAACAATCTAAAGAGAAGGTTGTACAAGACTCTAGAAGAAAGATAACACTCTCTTAAGGCTCTACCGGGAACTCCCGCTCGGTCAAACTGGTCTAGTGTACCCCCGGACTTAAAGAAGTGACAAAACTGAAAAAAGAAGAAATCCCAGGCTCGCTCTAACCCAAGTGGGTTCGCTCCCTCCAGCTTTGTTCAGAAAAGAAGAAGAGAATGAAGAACTGAAGACAGAAAGGAAGGACTTACAAAATTTAGCGTAGAAAAGGACTTGGGAATCTTGCTCGGGAGTCTTGTATGCTCTCAAAACCGCTCGGTAATTCTCTCACTTGGCAGCAGGAACTGAAGAAATGGGCAAGTGTTCCTTATATAGGAATAAAGGACTATCCAGATCAATCGGATCCAACGGCTCAGGAATTTTCGCGCCAAGAGTCGCCGATAACTGTCACCTCAGGCATGTGAAGGGTCACCTCAAAAGACGCGCGCATTAAATGCGTGACATGACGGTCCGGTTAATATGTAACTATTCGATTACATCCGAACCGACTTCGCTAGACCCTGACCAGGCCAATCACTCCCTGACATGTGGCAATATCAACACCCGAGTTCCTACTTGTACTGGTCAGTTATCCCACCGGGTAAGATGGAAAGTGGGCCCCATCCCGAGCAGCATTCTCGGAGGACATCCGGATAGTTTCCAAGAAGCTACTGATTTTTTAATCCTCACCCGACGACGTATCCGGTCAGTTCTGAAAATGGGGGGCAGCTGATATGTCCAAAATAATCAAGCCATAAAGACAGTGCCATGTCATCAAGAGGTGTCGGTCACTCTGGTAAGGGCGCCCACAGCCAAGCATTCCCGAGGTGTTCACTCAGACCGGGTGGTTCGTGTCAACAGGCCGGGCATAACGGTCGCGGTGTCCCGCGATCCCGACTTGTCTAGCAGTTTCCTAAATCAACTACAAGTCTACAAGGTGGAATGTGGCAGTTTCCTAAACCACTTAAGAAACTTTCCCCAAATTATGCCAATCAAGTGTAGTTAGATTAGGTTTCCTAATCTAATTAACTTACCATGTAAGGGTGGACTCTTGCACCTATAAAAGAGCCCACCTACCCTATCAATAGGGATCCGAAAATAGTTCTCTAAGCTTACAAGAATTCAACAGAGAACTCACCATCAATATGCATATACCTGGCCGATATTACTGGTAGTGTCGCCCCTACTTGTTGGCTCACCAGGCCCGTCGGTGATCTGCTAGTGAGAGCGCACAGACGCAACCATGGACGTAGGTCGCCTCATTAACGGGACCGAACCACATACAAATTGTTCTTGTCTTATTTTCTCTCTGAACCCTTCTTACCAATTTTAGGCAGCATCACTTTTTATAACTATTTTTGGGGTTGACGACTAATCGAGAGATATCTGTATAGGTGCCCAACCTTATTGCATCGATGGAAGGAATGCCTACTCAGAATTATCCTGCTCAAATTGAAGATGTCCCCCAAGCACCCCAAGCTGTTGATCTGACTGGACTGTTCGAGGCCTTTGTGCGTAGGATGGAACGAATCAACAATCCTAACAGGAATAACGAAAATAATCACAAACCACTTACAAGGCCAGTTGAGGATCGCATAGTAGAGTGTTTTCGTCATTTTCGTCCAGAGATGTTTAACGAAAATACTAAGCCGTGGCAGGCAAAATAGTGGCTCTGAGAGATGGAAGCGATCTTTGACACCCTAGGATGTAATGAGGTCTAGAAGCGTCGACTGGAGACATTCCAGTTGACTTATGCGGCAGCAGATTGGTGGGAATCGGAGAAAGCAATTATAGAAGAAGATGCGGCTGGAAGGATGCCCTGGATCACATTCAAGGGACTATTTTTGGAAAACTACTTTCCTCAGACGGAGAGAAACAATAAGGAGAGGGAATTCATTGAGCCGAGGTAGGAGAACATGACTGTGAGGGAATACACAGTGTAGTTTGAACGACTATCTCGTTTTGCCCTGCAAATGATAGATACCCTAGATAAGAAGAATAGGCAGTATCACCAGGGCCTCTCACTGCCACTACAACGGATGACATTGAATCATCAGGGTTAAACCTTCAAGACCATAGTAGGGATGGCAGTTGGTCATGAGGATATTAATGGTCGGGAACAAGGACGTTTTGGGAATCGACCACCACCCAGGAGTAACCAAGGACCAAGGCCTTCGATGCAGTTCCAAGGGAACAAGCACAACTGGACTGGAGAGAGAGGAAGCAATAACCTGTATTTCCTCATAATCGCTATGTTGTAACCCAAGCACCTCCCCCACAAGGACTCCCTGCTGCTACTAGAAGCAATATTGGTGGATGCTTTAATTGCAGAAAGCCAGGCCATGTGGTTAAGGATTGCCGAGCTCCCAAGCACTATAATCGGTCGGGCATTCACTGTTATAACTGTGGCAATCATGGCCACATCAGCAAGGACTGTAGAGCAACCCGTAGGGCATATAATGGACCAGCTGCTCAGGGCCAAGTTGGATGGGCTCGTATGAATGCTATCCTCCTAGGGAATGCGATATTTGATGAGACTGAATAGCAGAACATATAAGGTACTCTTACGTTATTCAACACTTGAGTTAAATTTCTATTTGATACTGGTGCTTCGAATTCGTTTATTTTTATTGGGATTATTAAACTTTTGTGTTTAGTACCTCAGGCGCTTGATGTAGCCCTGAATGTGGTATCACCTTTGGGAGTAACCGTAAGATTAGGGAAAGTGTGCAAGGATTGTACTTTAAACCTTGGGGATAGAGTTCTTCCCGCAGACCTAATCGTTTTGTCAATGAAGGAATTTGACATCACCTTAGGTTTTGATTGGCTCACAAAGTATCGTGCTAAGTTGGATTGTGCCAATAAGATGATTGCCTTTTTGGTACCAGGAAGTCAGCCTTTTGATTTTCAATGCAACCCCTCTAGCGATGCTTTTCTCACTAGTTGTCTAGCAACTATTGAGAGCTCGACTTCAGAACTCACTATTGCACAAATTCTTGTAGTCCGAGACTTCAAGGATGTGTTTTAGAATATTTTAGGATTGCTACCTAAGCGGGAGATTGACTTCTGTATCGAGTTAGTGCCTGGCACTTTACCGAAATCGAAGGCTTCTTATTGGATAGCACCAATGGAGATGCAAGAATTGAAGAAGCAAGTACAGGAGTTAGAAGATCTCAAGTTTGTTCACCCCAGCACGTCGCCTTGGGGAGCACCAGTGCTATTCATTAAGAAGAAGGATGGAACTCAACGACTTTGTATCGACTATAGGGAGCTCAATAAGGTCACAATTAAGAACAAGTACCCACTCCCTAGGATCGATGATCTATTTGATCAGTTGCAAGGAGCGATGAATTTCTCGAAGATCAATTTACGATCCGGATATCACCAACTGTTGGTTCGACCAGAGGATATTTCAAAGACTGCTTTTAGGATAAGGTACGAGCATTATGAATTCTTGGTTATGTCTTTTAGATTAACCAATGCTCCAGCGGTATTCATGGACCTAATGAACAGAGTCTTTAGACCTTACTTAGACCAGTTCATTATCGTGTTCATAGATGATATTTAAATCTACTCAAAGACCAAGAAGGAACACGAGGAACATGTAAGGATCGCACTACAGACCCTCTGAGATAACCAACTGTATGCAAAGTTTAGTAAGTGCGAGTTCTGGCTAAAAGAGGTCAAGTTCCTAGGACATGTCGTCTTACAGGATGGAATAGTCATAGACTCATCGAAGATAGACGCTGTTCTAGATTAGAATATACTAACCATCGCAATAGAAGTTAGAAGTTTTCTTGGTTTGGTTGGATACTATCGAAGATTTGTGGAAGAATTCTCCAAGATTGCAGCTCTTCTTACCGAACTAACGAAGGACATGAAGTTTGAATAGAGTAACAAGCATGAACGTGCGTTCCAGGAATTGAAGGAAAGATTGACCATAGCGCCAGTGTTGGCAATACCTAAGAGCGATGAATAGTTCACCATCTATAGTGGCGTATCACACCAAGGGCTTGGATGTGTTTTGATACAAGATGAGAAGGTAATCGCATATAGATCTCAATAATTGAAACCTCACGAGTTGAATTATCCGACGCATGACCTCGAACTATCCATGATTATTTTTTCTATCAAGATTTGGAGACATTATCTCTATGATGAGAAGTTTGATCTATTTTTGGATCATAAGAGTCTGAGATACTTACTCTCTCAAACAGAATTGAACACGAGGCAATGACGTTGGATGAAATCATTGAAAGACTGTGATTCACGTTGCAGTATCACCCTGGAAAGGCGAATGTAGTAGCTGATGCGTTGAGTCAGAAACCCCGGAAGATAGCAGTAGCTTTTCTTACGGTCAAAGAGTGGCGAGCATTGGAAACTTTGGCTGAATCTAGTATTCAGGCCTCAAATCTAAGTGAAGGACGAGATTTTGGATGTCGCATGGTGCAACCAACACTCATCTGTCATATTTTGGAAACACAGAAAAAGAATGCAGGACATCAGGAGTGGTTCACGAGCAACGTAGTAAAAGAACCAGAGAATTGGATTATTGGTTCGGATAGAGCACTCAGATGTATAGGCAGACTTTGTGTGCCAGATGAAGGTGATCTTAGAAAGGATATCTTGAACGAGGCTCACAAGTCGCGAATAACTTTCCACCTAGGAGGTACAATGTTGTACAAAGATTTGAAGAGAAACTTCTAGTGGGAAGGAATGAAGCGATAAGGTGCTAAGCACGCGTCTCAATGTCTTACGTGTAAGCAAGTGAAGGTGGAACATTAGAAGCCTCCAGGACTTCTACAACCGTTACCAGTTTTCGAATGGAAGTGGGAGCATATAACTATGGATTTTGTGGTAGGATTGCCAAGATCTCAGTAAAATCACGATGCTTTTTGGGTAGTTGTGGATTGACTTACCAAATCGGCACATTTTATATATTATAGTATATCGTACCCGGTCGAGCGTCTGAGCCAGAAGTATATACAGCAAGTCATACGACTACACGATGTACCTGTCTCAATTGTATTCGACTGTGATTCAAGATTTATTGCAGAGTTATGGAAGAGTCTACAAATAACTATGGGGACGTCGTTGAGCTTGAGCACATCCTTTTATCCATAAACTGATGGATGGACTGAACGAGTCATCCAGGTGATGGAGGACATGTTGTGAGCATGTGTTATTGATTTCGAGAGCTCATGGGAGACCCACCTAGCATTGATAGAATTCGCATATAATGACAGCCACCATTCGAGTATAGGAATGGCACCCTTTGAGGCACTATATAGAAGACTGTGTTGATAGCCTTTGTGTTGGGCAGAGGTTGGAAACAATCAACTGCTTGGACCAGAATTAGTTCGGGAAACTAACGAGAAGATCCAAATTATGAAGGAAAGGATGCAAACGGTGCAAAGTAGACACAAGAGTTACGTAGATAAACGTCGTAGAAGTTTAGAATTCAATGTTGGAGATCATATGCTACTCAAAGTATCTTCGGTGCGAGGAATTGTCAGGTTTGGACAAAAGAGAGGAAAGCTAGCACCGCGTTTCATTAGACCATTTGAGATCCTCTAACGTGTAGGAAAGGTTGCCTACAGACTCACGTTACCGCCTAAGATGTCGGGAGTACACAACGTCTTTCATGTCAGTATGTTGAGGAAGTGTGCTCATAATCCGAGTCATGAGATTAACTTTAAAGTCATCGAGGTGAACGATAATGTGTCATTCCACGAAGGACTAGTTCAAATTCTAGATTGGTGAGTTAAGAAGCTAAGGAATAAAGAGATTCTATTGGTGAAGATTTAGTGGAAGTTCTGCGACGAAGGAGAAGTTTCTTGGGAATTAGAGTCAGAGATGCGTGAGAAGTATCCAGAGTTATTTGCCGACACTTAGTTTGAATTTTAGGGACAAAATCTTTATTTAGAGAGGGATGATGTAATACCTTGTATTTTTGTTGTACTTTTATACCCTTTTGATATTAATAAGATTCAGTGTGCTTGTCTTTGCATTTCTTGTAATTTCAAGTTCAAGCGATCGAACCACTTTTGATCGATCAAACTTTGTTTTCTTCGAGCGATCGAAACCACTTTAAGCGATTGAAGCTCTGCTGACCTGAATTGATGATGTGTTTCTATTCTCGAGATTGAACCCATCTCAATCGATTAAACCCTGACCGACCTATTCTCAATCGATCGAACTCACTTCGATCGATCTAACCCTGTGTTATCAGCATACGTGTTTTGCCACCTACACCCACTCCTCTCCCTATATATATGTACCAATCTCACACATGCATGAGTTTAGAAAACTGCGAGAGAGTTAGAGAGATATATAAAGTTTATATATACACACTCATATATATACACACATACACCTAGTTATATATATACACAAATACAAACACTCCCTCATATACACTTCAGCTAGCAAGAGAAGAGAAGGAGAGGAGACAGAGAGGAAGAGAAAGAGCAAGGAGAAAGAGAGAGAGAGGAGATCACCCCAAGACCACCCGTGGCCACCCCGAGCTCGCCGGCGTCACTGAACTTCATGGTGAGTGTTTATACTCACTTAGTAGCATAGATATGTTCTCATATATATGTTTTGGCAAGATAGAATGGACACTGAACGTATACGGGAAGTCCAGTTCAATTCTGGAATAACACTGTGTTCAATCGCTCGAACGTCATCGATCGAACGATGTTCGAGCGATCAAACACAAGCCGATCTCGATCGATCAAACTTTTCTCAATCAATCAAACTTAACTTTTCCTCAATCGATTGAAATAACTTCGATCGATTGAACATATCAGAATGTTAAATGTTTAATTGTTTTATTCCTGTTGAACTATTAACCTGTTTATTATCATATGTTGATGTTAGAAAGCTGTATTGGAATAATACACACGTAGAATAATGGATTAACGCATTAAATAGTGGAACCATTCAGTTAATGTAGAGATAATAATGAGAAGCCAATGTGCATAATAATGGGTCTATCGACCGTAGAGGTCAATTTTTTTATGTTGGTGCGTATGATTGTGGCTTTAAGATTGTATGATATCAGGTGTGAGGTCCCCAGGGTGTTGGGATAGGATCAGGACTATGCGTCGGGGCGAAATATGATAGAGTTGGACTTCGTGTTAGGTTTGACGTATGATAGAGTTGGACTGCGTGTTGGGTTTGGGAAGTTGTGCAATGTAGGACTTTATGGCAAGGTTAATATATTCGGGCTGATGGCCGTAACATTTTGGGGCTGGAGTGCCGAAGTAGTATATTAAGGCTACGTGTGATCATAGTATTATGGAGCTGAGAGCTGATGTATCGTGATATAGTTATCTACGATAGTAAAGCTGTGTGCGATTGAATTAGCTGTGTGCGATAATAAAGCTATGTGCAATGGAATTAGCTGTGTGCGATAGTAAAGCTGTGTACGATGGGTTTGGCTGTGTGCGATGGTAGAGTTGTGTGCGATGGTAGTTGTTGAGTGCTGTGGAGCTAAGTGCTATGATATTTTAAAGCTGAGTGCTGTGGAGCGTAGTGCTATGATATTTTAAAGCTGAGTGCTGTGGAGCTAAGTGCTGTGATATTTTAGAGCTGAGTGTTGTGGAGCTAAGTTCTATGATATTTTAGAGCTGAGTGATGTGGAGCTAAGTGTTGTGGTGTAGCGGAGCTAAGTGCTGTGATATTTTAGAGTTTAGTGCTATGGAGCTGAGTGTTGTGGTATAATGGAGTTGCGTGCTATAGTATGTCAGAGCTGTGTGCCGTATTATATTTGGACTGCGTGCCGTATTGTATCAGGGCTGTTGGCCGTATTATATCAGGGCAGATTGCCCGAAACAGTAGGATTGTGTGTCGGGGTTTAATAGCTTGTATGGTAACTACGTGTCTGAATTATATGATAGGACGGGGGACTTCGTGTCGAGTGTCATAGACCGTAGGTATGGGACTACGTGTCTAATTAATATGGGCCCAAGAGTCTATGTTATGTATGAGATTTTATTAGGATGACGTCCGTTGTTCTTTATTGAGTTGGTTCATACGTGCATGCGAACGATGAGATAATCCTTTTAGTGATGTTATTGCTTTATATGCTACATATATATAGATACTTTGTTAGTATTTGCTTTCACTCGGCTTTCGTAGCTGACGGTGTTTATGCCGTTGGATATTCGACATCCAGCTGGCTAGGGTTATGAGTATGCAGGAGATGCATACATGGACAGGGGCTTTGAGGATGGAGCCTACGATGACGGGGGCTATGCTGATGCTGACTACTATGCAAGCTGAAGATTGGGAGCTATGTCGTAGTTAATTTATGTCTATGTTTTTTAGACTTCTATTTTAGTTATGTTTCTATCGGCATATGTTGCCGTAATACTTTATTTATGTTTCTATAAACACTTGTGGCTTTGTAATAGTTTAGTATTACACTTTGACTTTATATCGAATTTAGAATTTTCTTAATGCGTGGCTTAATCCATTACTCTGATGGTTTGACTTTGGTTATGGACAATGTGGTGACTTTCAACTGTCATAGCCTACGGGTTCAAAAAGGTATTTATTTTCTCTATTTTTGCTATTACGGGGCGTGATAAAAAGCAGTGCTACACGCTAAATATGTAATGTGCCCATGACAATCAGTACCCATACTATTGTCGCTGGCCAGCTCACAGAACATGGTGTGGGATCGAATTAGTCTTCCCTGCCTATTAATGTCAATTCAACTAACTTTACCGCTTTCCTAATCATACCCCATAGAATGAAATTTACTACTTTGCCCCTAGGAGGTATGCTAAAGTAGCGTCATCAAATGTCCTCTTCATGACACAGTCGCAGGTCATAAGGAAATATGGTGTAGAATCCCTATTACAGGGAGACTACATGGCTCACACACCAATGAAATAGAGATTAGTCCATTGCTCCACAATATGATCGCTAATAAGCACATACAGTATGATATGTATGCTATGGTGTTATTCCATAATCATGGGCGTGTCACTATATGGTGATAGTAATGCCATACGAATCTTAGTTTAGATATTACACAAACGTCTAACCTGAGTTTTTTACTATGCGTCTGTTTGAAATCTCACATCTAGCTACAAAAGGAAGGGTAAATAGAGGTGTGGATAATTTCTACGTTCAACTTAGTTATAAAGATATTGGTCTTATCTTAGAACTCATCTTAAGGCGACATATAAGTAATAACGTCTATACCTTGCTTGCTATTCTTATACCTCACAGATATAGGTGTTCTAGCTCGGTCTTTAAGTGCCATGAACACAAATGTCTCAACTTGCTAGTTGTCCAAGTGCTTATGAACACACATATATGTTCATAGTTAGCTATCTTGGCACCAAGGTGAATCACCCGTGTGAATAGGTTGATTTAAGCCTGGTGACAGTTAAAAGGAAAAAAAAAATGTTCATTCATCCAATTAACAACTAGTGAATACGGAAAACCATCGATTAATAAATATCTCGTAATAATAATGTTAAGAATAATGTTTTAAAGTACATCTGAACCTACGGAGTCCCATCGTATTAATGTGGGACAAGAATGAATTTATGGAAATTGGCTTGGTCAAAAGATCAGCCATCACATCGCCAGTAGAGATGTATTTTAAAATAGCCTCTCCTTGTGCAACCATATCTCGAGTGTAGTTGAGGTGGATCTCTATGTGCTTGGACTTCCGGTGGTACTTGTGGTCCTTTGCATAAACTAGAGTCGACGTGCTATCACAATAGACCAACACTGCTTCATCGCCCTGTGGCAAGAAGCTTACGCTATGTAAGAACCTCTTCAACCACATAGCCTTCTGAATGGATGCAGAACAAGCCACATACTCAACTACCATTATGGATTAAGTGATGCATGTCTGCTTCTTGCTACAACAAGCGAATGCTTCATCAACCAATGTGAATGCGTAGACAGACATGGACATGCAATCGTCTCAATCGCTGAACCAATGAGCATCGCATCATCCTCATCACTTCAAAAACTCTACCATCTATAAGGTAAGATCCACAATCATGCGAACATATCACAGAAAGCTCTTCACCATTCTCCAGTAAATTAGGCCAAGGTTACTCTTGTAACGACTAATTAAACTAATATTATGGAAAATGTCTTAATAAGAATACAACATAGTATTCGTCAGGCTTCCCATTATGGATACTTATATCACTTTGGACATTTACTTCCTCATCATTCTCTGGCTTTGAACTAGAATCAAGGGTGTTCCCTTTTTAAATGGGGCATCAATGGGTTTTGAGTACTCTATACAAGAGTGTTCAAGAATCTTCTATTATGCAAGTCTCTAGAGACAAACAAAGTAGGTCTATGAAAAGTTCCTATAACCCTAACTCCCAACACATAGTTGGTTTGACCCATATTTTTTTATCTAAATAAAAAGGATCTTGTTGTCATACAATGTAAGAATTAGAACACCTTTTATGGACTGGTCAATGTACACACACTGGCCTTCTTTAATCATCTTAATAAAAGAGATTGATCAAATCATGAAATTAACCTGAAGTGCCATTGTCTAAACGATTGCTAGAGATCGTAAACAGATCGATTTAGATGCCACACTTTGGCTCATTCCTATAGGTCGTGAAAAACCAATAGGATGATCCATGTAGATCTCTTCGTTTGGCTCTCCATCGAGAAAAGTAGTTTCAAGATCCATTTGAAAAGGGGTTTTAAAACTAAATGTGCGATTATTACTAAGATAAGGCGAATGAAAGCAAAATCTCACCACTGAGGAGATTCTGTCTTCAAGGTCTACACCCCTTCTTGGGTTTGACCTCTCACCACGAGGTGCGCCATTATCTTTGTTAACTGAACCACCCGCCTTGAGTCTAACTTTGAAAACCTACTTGTTTCAAATAGTCTTACACTAGGACGGAATATCAATTGACTCCCAGACAGACCTTGTTCTTTGTCCATAGAGATCATGTCATCCTTCATAACAAATATTCACTCAGTTGTAGCAGATAAACACCCCAGTGCCATTGCCCATGGGTTTTGCCAAAATGAATTATGAAATGAGTATCAAAGTGCGCAATGAATGTGTGGTTTGTATTGTGAAAGCAAGTTCGGAGTAAATTGTCATCATGGGTTTTATAATCTGACGCTTTGAGTTGCATTGGTCTTGGAATTTCATATTCCAGAGTTTGGGTTTGGGTTCATTGAGTACGCATTTACATGCATGATCATAATGGAGATAGAGAAATGAAATAGTATGAATATGCTGTTATTTAATTAACCAGACTAGCATGTTCATATTAATCCTGTTAGTTGGTTAATGGTCAATGTCTGGTAATTGCATTATATGTTGGTTGGGACCTTTGTTATGTCCGTATGAGCGACGTCAATCGATAAGAGACTAACCACATCTTAAGATGCAAAGTAATGACGTGAGATCAGTAGTTTGTGTATGTATATTGGTAGTGAATATAGTTATGAACACCCACTCAGCTTTGTTGCAAAGCTGACGGCATGTTACGCCTGGAAATCTAATATCCATATTTCCTTGCAAGTTGGTCAGAGGACAATTCAGTCTTGAGAATAAGATGCTAAAGAACACTGGAAGTGTAGAGCTAGACTGAAAATCGAAGATAGCCGTCAGCATCGTGTATTTATAATAGTCTGTTGTATTAGTATTGGAACCAATGATTTGTAATCGTTTTAAATTGTTCATATTAAAGTTAAAGTTACGATTAGCTTTCTCCCCTTTATTCTCATGGTGTTTATAGTGTTAAAGGACATGGCAACTTTCATTCAAGTCATTCCCTATGAGTCCAAGAAGGAAATTTAAAATTTCCTTATTTTTGCTACTCCTGGCGTGACATTACTAGCTATTACAATCATAGTCTGAAATATAAAATAAAACTAAATTGTTGAGGCAACATATGCCCGATTACAAAACATAACAGTCTTAAAACATAAAGTAATTTAAAGAGTAATATTTGGGACACAACCTTCATACAACTTTCATACAACCTCCCCAAAAGATGTGTCTATCTCTCTCATGTGATGTCACTGGACCCCACAGTGACACAGGAAAGAGATAGACACATCTTTTGGGGAGGTTGTATGAAAGTTGTATGAAAGTTGTGCCCCAAGTATTACCCTAATTTAAACTACAATCTAGCCCTAGTCTTCAATTGGCATAAACGTAGTCCTCGACGTAATATTCTTCCTCCGCCGGATCTCCCTCGGGGTAGCCTTCCACAGTAGCATCATCTCCAGTGTAGTGATCCTCGCCCGTAAGTCCTTTCCCTGCATAATCATAAGCAGGATAGGCTATAACGTTGGATTGTCCAGGGGCATAAAATGCCGTCAGCTCATGAAAGCTTATTGGGTTAAACACTAACAGTGTAACAAAATTATGAAGTTATTACTCCATCCGTTCCAAAATAAGTGTCCATCTTTCCTTTTTTGGATGTTGTCCACTTTGAAAGTCAACTACAATTTTTGTATAAATTACCTATAATACCCTCACAATAAAGACAAGCATCATTTCTTACGAGAGCGAGAAAAGAGAAATGAGTAAAAAAGTCAATGTTACATCAAGGGTAAAATGAAAAAGTGGAAAAATAAAGGACAAAAAAAATCTTAGTAATAGTACTATTTGTGTCCATTTTATAAAGACAAGTGATCAAGTTGTAGTTGTCCTCACCAAAGAATTGGGAGTCGACCATTTCTTACTACTTGACAAGTTGTGCATGAGAGATATTTTTGTACCTGCTTGTGGGAAAGTATTGAGAGCTATTTATTATCGTCCTTTTAATTTATTTCTAAGTCTAAGGAGTCACTTTTAATTTTTTATTTTCTCTTTCTCTTCAGCAATAAAAAGAGGGTTTCATAAGTAGTTAACCCTAAGTTTTGGCTAAACTAGTTTCAACAGCTTCAAGGGGTAGGATCCAGAGCCCAAGAGCATGCACACGCATAAGATTCGATCCACACCTTCCAAACACTCACAAAACATATGCATTTTTAATTTTTATTTTTAAAAAGTAAACAAACCAGAGAAAGACCATCATTTATGTTGGACCGGCCAATGAGGAATGCTAGGAGGGATAGATTGGACATATAGACTTAATAAACATAATATACATTTTCAATAGGGATCAAGTTCTTAAAAATGCATGTTCAAAGACAGAAAATTTTCAAGCCCTGAAACAAAAGTTGAATTAACTAGAAACTTTCTATACTACTCTTGTTCTTTATTTGTTCATTTATTTATCTGGGTTGGGTAGGTGTTGGGGTTTTCAAAACTATAACCTAACATTAATGTTAAATGTGATTTGGTTCTCACTTTCACGCAGTATTGTCAAAAGCCAAAATACATTTAACAAGAAGGAGAGCATTTTCACTTGGAGAAAATGATAGATAGAAAGTCAAGGAATGAATATTAACAACTTAAAATTCAGCAGGCCTTGGAGAACTCAACAAGTTGGCCTGAACAAACAATCTCTCCAATATTCACCCTAGATTTTACCTTATACATATTATTGTCAAATTAGAGATAATATTATTACTACTACTTCACATATTAAGTTTGAACCATCGCTACCCACTTCACCTAGAATTTCTTAGTGGAAATGTCATTACAAATTCTAAGACACTGCAGTTAAGATTTACTCATCAAAAATCTAAAATTTCTCAAGTAACTAAAAAAATATGTAAACAACATCAAGTTAAACCAAACAGAGTACGTTGTTTAAGCTACCATGCTACTTAAGTAAAAACCAACGGTAGATTTAAGATACACATGTACATATATATATATATATATATGTATGAAAATCAGAAAACGTATTTTTGAAATTTCTCAAACAATTTTCGTGAAAAAAATTAAGATTTCTGAACACTTGGTGAATTTCCTCAAACAAATTTATGAAAAATACAGCATTTTTAAGCACCTTGTGAAATTTCTCGAACAATATTTTGGAAAAATAAACATTTGAAACACTGTGGAATTTCTTAACTACTTTTCTGGGAAAATTAGCATTTTGTGGGCTCAATCTCGTAAAGATCAGGACGATTTAATTAACCAAAGTCGCTAGTCCAAGTAGCGACTTCATCAAAAAAGAATCTATAGAAGTCGTTAGTCCAACTCGCGACTTTATGCCAAATGAGAAGTCGCTAGTTGAACTAAGGATTTCTATTTTCACTGAGAGATTCGTGTGCGCATGTCAAGAGAAGTTTGCTAGTTCAACTAGCGACTTTTCGTTGCGGCCAGAAGTCGCGAGTTAGACTAGCTATTTCTACAGATTTTTTTTTGTGAAGTCGTATCTTCAAATAGCAACTTTAGAAAAATGATGGGTTTGGAAAATAAGTTGAAACAGTGATGGGTTGTGTATATATTGGTCTCACAGTGATGAAAATGGTAAAAATTCAAATCTCTCCGGTAGCAAAATTATAATTTTTTACCCTTCCCATCTCTATTCATTAGAATATTCCCTGACCCATCTTTGTTTTAATTTATTTTCTAAGGGTGATTTTATCCGCACCTACTGTGTTTACTCATTATACCCACTTTTTGATGAATATTTCATCTTCCAAACATACCCATGTCACAATGACCAAAACGGACAAATTATTGAAATAGACTTTAAAATAAGTACTCCTTACACCCATCTGTAATCAATATCAAAATAACTATTAAAAAAAACTTTACATACACTCACCAATATCAACAAACCCTAGATAGTATTTTAGTTAGTTTGATTCATATATATTAATCATGGAGCATCATTCGAATATATTGGAGGAAAATATAGAGTAAGAGGTATGATTTGTAACCCTTTTTCATGTTTTTTTTTTTTTTTTTTTTTTTTTTTTGCGTTTTTAAACATTTTTTCGAACCTTGAGCATTGAAGAAATCGATAGTGTTCAGATCTTCAGGAAGGAACAAATTCTCAAAGTTCCACCAAATACCACCAAACAAATTAACAAAGTTCCACTGAGTACCTCTGAACAAATCTCAATTATGCCACCTGATCCCATAGAACATTTTATAATTGTTCAACCAGTATCCATCGAACAAGTCCTGTTTGTTCCACACCTATCAATCAAACGGTTTACAGAGTTCTCATCTATTTTTTGTAGGTCAATGCACCAACTAAAAATTGTAAAATTGAATCGGATTGGGTGAAAGATTACACTAATGAATTCACTACATTCGAGGTAATTATTATTGTTGTTGTAGATGATTGGGTTATATTATCAACCACATATTGACTTTTCTTCTTTTTGTAGATTTTTAATTCTCGGAATGAGATGGTTAGATGGACAAATGAAATTGGCAAAAAAAAAAGGACTTGTTATCGTAATCAAAACATCTGACATGGGTGGCATTCGAAGAAGAAGACCAAGAATCACATTTGGTTATGAGCGTGGTGGATACTATAGAATCACACCAAAAGAAACATATGGTGACTCCAAAAAGAGGAGGATGACTGGCACAAAAAGTGTGGTTGCCCTTTTAGTTTGAAGGGGAAAAAACTTGCAAATGATGATGATTGGTGTTTAAAAGTAGTTTGTGGAGTGCACAATCACCCTACTGCAGATTATCTTGAGGGTCATTCCTATGCTGGGAGATTATCCAATGAGAAGACTTCACTATTGATTGACATGTCGAAGAGCTTGGTTCACCCGAAAGAGATATTGACTACTTTGAAACAAATGGATGAATTTAATGTTAGCACGATGAAGACGATTTATAATGTATGCCAGTGGTATAGGCTTGTAAAGAAGGCGGTAGATCACAAATGCAACAGTTATTAGGTTATTTATCTGAGAATCGATATATATATATAGAGTGGCACAGAGCGTGTGAGAATATAGACATTGTGAAGGACTTATTCTGGACACACCCTACAGCTGTTGATTTATTACGTACATTTCCAAAGGTTTTGATCATGGACTATACATACAAGACCAACCGATATCGTCTTCCTCTTTTAGAATTCATAGAAGTGACATACACAGATCTTACTTATACTATAGTTGTTTCATATCATGAGAACGAGCGTGAGGAGAACTATATATGGGCACTAATTCACTTGTATGCCTTGTTAGATGGTTATGAGATGCTTAGAGTTATTATAACTGATACAGAGATAGCTTTGATGAAAGCCATTGATAAGGTATTTCCTACCTCTAAACACTTGTTATGTAGGTGTCATATTAGTTGGAATACTATGGTTAAGTGTGTGTGAGTTCTGTATCCGATGTGGATAGTATATGAGGGATAGGTATAACACGTAAGCTGGTTAGTGCCAAGTGGAGCAACATGTGATGTGCGGTGGAGAAGTAAGAGTGAGAGTTTGGTAAGATAATACTAATAATAATAATAATAATAATAATAATAATGAATATATGTAAACAACCAACGATGGTGGGACTTGGAGAGTGTATGGCTCGAGTGAGAACCAGAGTAGTCCCAAATAAGAGAGAAAGAAAGCAGTAAAGGGTTGGTTATCGGTTGGAGACTGGTGTATGGGAGGGAGTTATTCCGTGAGGCTAAAGGAGAGATAGGGGAAGGTTGAGTAATGGCTGAGAGTCGTGTCTTGTTGGGGATTTTGGAGAGGGTGGTGAATGTCTTAAGTGCTTAGGATTGCAACTTAAGACTAGGTTAAAGCTTAAACTCTAGGTTGAGCTCTGGGTTGTTGGATGTATTGAATGAGGTTAGTATTTATACAGGGTTTGTGAGGTCCTTGGCACAGCTGGAGGTAGCTGAGTTGGCTTCTTTGGAGTGGCTGTTTGTTTGAGGTAGTTGGGGTCATTAAATGGGGATGTGGACAGGGCAGTGTATTTGGAAGGCGAGATAAGGTATTTGTCGTATGGTCTTGGTCAAAGGGAGACAAAAGGGGAGGAATACTATTGGCACAGAAGATGCAGTGGAAGGGGCAAACGAGGTTCTCCTATTGGCGCAGAAGGTGCAGCGAAGGGGCAAGGTATCAAGGCTTTTCTTATTGGTTTGTCAAAATGTATTGTCACTGGGAGCGATAGCTCAATATCGTGTAGTGATGGTTTTATTGGTGCAGAAGGTTAAACATGGAGGTTCTCGAGACCATACTGTTGTGGCTTCCAGAGGGTTAAGCAAGGGTGAGTATCAAAGCTAAAGCCATTGGTGCAGACCCTTAAGCAGAGAGGATATCGAGACCCTGTTATTGGTTCGCAGAATACTCAGCAAGGTTGAAGTGACTGGGCAGGGTGAGAGTCAAAGGTTTCAGTTGGTCGCTTGGATATGGGCTTTTCTAATTGGTTGCGAGGCTAAAGGGATAGGGCACGTGATTGATGGTCACATGTCTCTCTTTCTCTTTGGGACCAACCCTAGCTGTGAAATGCTCAAGTAGGGAGGTACCCCTGGTTCTAGCCACCGAACCATGAACTCTCAAGTTCTCAGTGGTCATAGCCACCCTTGGTACTGCTTCCTGACCAAGGATGAGAAATCCACCTGTGAATGTGTGTTTGTGTTGTAATAAAGTGTTCATTGGGTGTGGAGGAGAGATCCCTTGTAAGCTGGTTTGAGAGCAAGTGGTGACTACGAGCAATAGTTGATTTGTGGTGAGTGGTCATTCGACGCCATGGCTTAATTGATGACACAGATGGTCATTCGATGCCATGGCTTAATCGATGACACCAATGGTCATTCCAAGTGACAGCAAGCTTTGACTAGCGATCATGGATTTAAACAATGTCCACTTGTCCAATGGGCGGTGGTGTAGAGAGGGCAGTAGTTGGAATGGGCCCACTTTGCTTTCTTTCTCTTTGTTTGGGTGGGCTCCACCGTAGTAGGTCTCGGGTGGGCTTTGGAGTGAGCTGCTCGAGGCTGCCCTTTTTCAATCGTGGAGTTTCATAGTGGGCTTTGCGGAGGTGGGCACTAATTTGTTGGCATTCTGAAGTGGGCTTTCCTAGTGTTTGCTGCGGAGTGGGCTTTGGGATAATTACTCTGAGTGAGTTTGGGTAGACATGTGGATTGGGTATTTTTTGTTTATAACGGGGCCCATCACTTGGTGACGATATTGAATACACTTGGAGTCGTTGTTAACATGTGTTGGTCAAACTACGTGAGTTGTTAACCATTACCTACATTAGCCCCCCTGTTCGTATCGTAGGCGTAGAGCGGCTAGGATATGGGCATAATCCTTGCGTATCTTTCTGAGATTGTTTTTCTGGTAGTGAATGGACATCTCGTCTTTTGCGGGTGAAACTGGTGTTCTGGTCGCTTTGTAGACAGTTTGATGGATGTCTCAACTTTTGTAGATAGTACTGTCGTCGAATTTGGTTAGTAGATTGGTCTAGCAAATATTAGTGTTACTTGCTGTGCATATCCATTGTGCAATTGTGTATCCGTTCCAGTGCTCTATACATAAGTGTAGTAACCTTGTATGATCTTTGTAATAGACATACTTATGGCTGACTCCCCTTCGTCCCATGTTGTGAGAGGACGTCGCTCTCTGCCCGACTTTTTTGGCAACTCGGAAGATGGTTGGAGAGGTGTCAAGGTGCATCACTGGTAGGGGTGTACACGAGCTGAGCCGCTCAACAAGGGCTCGCGGCTCGGCTGGATAATAGCTCGGCTCGGCTCGGCTCGTTTAATAAACGAGCCAAGCTCGAGCTCGAATACCAAGCTCGATAAATAAACAAGCCAAGCTTGAGCACACATAGGCTCGGCTCAAGCTCGACTCGGGCTCGGCTCGATTAAGGCTCGTTAGTAGGCTCGTGAAAAAGCTCGTGAAGAGGCTTGATAAAAGGTAGTTTAGTTATATATATACATATTTATGTATATAATTTATTTATAAATAAATATATTTATTTATAAATCTATTCATTTATTTACAACATATATCTCAAATTAATAATGACATTGATATTTGATTGGTTTACAATCCTAAAATATTAAAGCAAGTAGAAGCAATAGTATCAGCCGCTCATTCATGCTCATAGATTAATCTGTTCATTTTTTTTTTGTTGTTGAAGTGTTGTCATTTTGTCCAGGATATGCTCATGAAACAAGGAAAAGATAAGGGTCAGTGTTGTCATTTTGGGCAAGTTGGCAACCACCACACTGAGTTGATATAAAATTAACTTTTGCCTTTGTCCCACACCGAAACTTTATGAGAAAATGGAGGAGTATGGCTGCCTATATAAGGCAGAGAGATGGCTACTTCCTAGGAATTGTGATAACAATACATTCAAGCTCAAAACTGAGCCAAGCTTGAGTATCTGGCCGAGCCATGATCAGTTCAATTGAGCTGAGCTTGAATATTTGAAAGGTTTAATGAATGAGCTTGAGTCGAACTCGATTTTCTTGGATTCATATAGAACTGAGCTGTTTAATGAACGAGCTCGAGCCGAGCTCGATTTTCTTGTATTCATATCGAGCCGAGCTCGAGCTGGCTCGTTTATGTTTTTAACGAGCTCGAGCCGAGCTTGAGCATAGTTCTGAAGTGTCGAGCCCGAGCCGAGCTCGAGCCGAGCTTTAAAAGCTCGGCTCGTATACACCCCTAATCACTGGTATGTCGAGTGTTTAGAGCGTGTTTATAATCGTAGGCCTGGTACATTTGTTAATTTTGGTGATTGCGCTCTGGGACAACAATCTACCTTGCTGAATCATTTGGGGTATGTTTTGGATTATTTGTCAATGGCTACTTTGTCCACTAGTGATGAGGATTTATATTGTGTGTGTTTCCCAAGAGTTCACATTATAATGGAAGCTGAGCTGCCGGTGCGGTGGTTGCTTCATCATTTGGAAGACTTACAGCAGAAGTATTTTGTTTTTAAGATTATGCTTCATAGAAAGAGTCTTGTTGTTCATCACAAGGAGATTTTGCGAGAGATGGAGAAATGTAAGGATGTTCTGTCATGGCAGGGAAGACTTTTGAGGCCGGATACTAACCATATAGCTCTCTTTGAAGGTCATGAGAGAGACTTGGTGGGTTTGGAGAGGGAGCTGTCAATGATTCAACGAGAACTTGCGGATGTTGTTGCCAAAGAGCTTCCTCTTCGTCCGTTTGTAAATGAGAACGACCTTCATGAAGATTATGAGCTGGACATCGGGCTCTTTTGAACGGAGGGCTCAACTCTGTCCTCCTTGATAAATATTAACATATATATATGTATATATAAATATATATATATATATATTTTTAGTGGGGAACAGATCCTGTATGGTGTAGTATCCTCTCTTTTGTCGCCATGTGGTTAATATAATATGGCACATGTGGAGAATCGTTGTCTTTATATACCTTCCTTGCCTTTCGTATTTGTTGTGTTGTTTGTTTCTTCAGTCCCTCACTTCTATTGCCTTCATCGTGTATTATTATTATTTTTTTTGTTGATGGTGGTGTGGCTGATTTATTTGTGGAGATGTCTGGTGCTGGATCTTCTGGTGGTTCTTCCTGGGGTTTACCACTGCCGGAGTCGTTTGGGGATGTTGAGGATGGTTGGAGGGGCATGAAGATGGATCAGAAGTTTTGTGATAGTCTAGAGCAAGTCTATCAACGGTATCCTGAAACTTTCATTTGTTTTGGTCGAATTGGTGCCAGATCCCAGTCCGATTTGCTTAGGCGTCTTTGCCGAATTTTGCGTCGCTTGCATAAGACGACGCTAGAGGAGGCAGATAGTGATCTCTTTGTTGAATTGTTAGAACAGGTTCAGAATCTGGTACAGGTCAGATTGTCAGCCCACTGGTTGTACTCCCATGTAGAGGAGATGGAGCGCAAATTTGACCTGTTTGAACCGATGTTGGAACGACAAGCTGCTTTCGATGCTTACTTGGAGTTAGAGAATTCTGTCATAGAGTGTGCACGGACTATGGCGCGCTACAGCAGTATAGTGAACGGTGGTAGGCGGGTTGGTTCTCTGGATCCGAACACGGTGGGATTTATAGAAATGTATGAAGCAGAGAGCAGGCATTTTTTGGAGTTAAAACAAGAATACGCGGATGCTAATGTTCATTTTGAAACTGCTAGAGCTGAGGTGTCTGCTGCTGAACAGCAAATTCATGAACTGGGTTTGCATATTAACTATAAGTTGGATACTGGTCTATTTGGCTAGTTGGCTCTTGAGTCTGTGTGTGTGTGTGTGTGTGTGTGTGTGTTTTTTAATAGCCACGGTTGGTGTAGTTGTATCTTCTGTATATATATATATATATTTTAAATATTTATTTGGAACTTGGTGTTTGTTCTGGTAAATTTGTAGCGAATGACCATTGATCTCGTTACTTGTTCATTGTGTTTTTTTTTTTTTTGTATATATATAATGAAAATATGGTGTGCTTTGTGTATCAATAATGTACCGCACTATTATGAAAATAGAGTGTAGAAGAAGAAGAGAAAAAAAAAGTTTATCTATATTTTGAAATTGTGGATATGGTATAGAATGTAGCAGATGAACGTCATGTCAAATAAATATTAGGCTTAAAACTTGAGCAGGTGCAAGCCAAAATAAATATATATATATATTGCTGTATTATACCGAATTGAATAGTCTTATCAAATAACATTTGAAAATTTTGTGCGCAGATCTTGTGAATCTTTAAAATGGGGTTAGTCACGAAAAATCTGAAAGTTTTCCATCATGGAGTACATGCTTGTAAGGATATATTGATATTCTGAGATTCTCTGTATATGGTGTTAAGGTAAAATCCAAAGTGGAAGTGAGAAGACAAAACTTGTGACTGTGCTTGTACCCTAAAAATGTATATGTTAGATAAAAGTGGGAAGAAAGGGCAAATCAAAAGTCTAAAGCAAGGACATGTTAAATCTTCATGTGATATTTTTATGAATGTGCATTGGGGTTTTGGTGGGGTCTCGTTTGGTATTTAGAACAAAAGACTTGATGTTGAAGTCGTGAGAGAGAGAAAAGGGTAACGACGACAAGACTCGGCGACAAGGGATAGAGACAGTTTTGGAATTGGTGGTGTCGAATGGTGTAGCAGTAGCTCCAATGCTTTAGCAGGTATGTGCTTGCTCTATTTTATTTTGTTAGATTTGGAGATGTTTGAGATTTTAGGGCTTGGATTAATTAATTGGGGGGGAGTATCGATGGTGGCGGGTGAAGATGGGGTCAGCGATGGGGTTTGAGTGTGGCTTGGTGGCTACCGATGTTTGCGACGGGAGGGGTTAGTCTAAGGCGACGAAGATAGATCAGCGACGAGTTTGGTTAGTGGTGGTGGTGGTGATGTGTATCGGTGCCAAGGGAGAGAACAACAACGATGGCGGGAGATGGTGACAGTGGTGGGAACGACGGGCTTGGGTTATCGATGGTGTCGGCTATCGATGGGTTTTTGGGTGTGTGTCGGTGGGATAAGGTTGGTGGGGCCCTCACAGGCTAGCGACGGTAGTGCCGTCGGATGGGGTATCCCCGTGAGTTGCGACGGTAAGGGTTTCGGCGATGACGGGGGGCTGTCGATAGGTGTTGTGTGGGCCCAAGCTGGGTCAGGATGCTTGTGTTGGGCAAGTCCGAAGATTGAGACTATTCGACGATGCTATTATACTGTTGGTGTGGATGGTGCGCCCTGGGGTAGCGATGGAGGTGCCGTTTGGTTATTGGAGGAGTGAGGTTGTTGATTACCGCATCATTCAGAGCGACGGATTGAATTTTTTAAATTTATTTATTTGTTTTTTATTATGTTTTTATTTATTTATTATTTTTTGGTGATGGAGACATTGTAAGGGGGCCTGATTTTTTTGGATGGAATTGGGGTATCGATGTCGATAGTGGTGTTTGGCGCATCGGTTATGTTTGTGGGTGTTGTTAGTGACGATGGGGTATGACCCCTTTAGGCGACAGCAAAGTCGCCGCTCTTAGCGATGGTTTTTTTTTTGAGCGGAGATAAATTGTGGTTTGTCGATCGAGGCTATCGATGTCATTGTCGATGGAGATAGTGGGGTTATGAATCGTGGTTGGGGCGGCGCTATCGCCCATGGGTTGTGTCGATGGTATGGTAATGGGGTGGTAGGCCCGGTTCTAGCTACGATGAAGGGTTAGGTCTGGTGATCTTGGGTGTTCATCGAATGGGGTTATTGGGTAGCGCTCATAGGCGTCTCGTGGGTCCTGGGTGATTATCGGTGACGGGTTGGGGGTAGCAACAGAGTTATCGATTGAAATGGAGGGGTCCATAAGCTAGTGACGACAAGTGTTTGGCGATAGGACTCATAGTGTCGCTGATGATTTGTCTCACTTACCCCCCCTCTTGCGACAACTCTACGTGTGAGTTTGGGGCTTCAGTTTGGGGTGTAATGTGAGGTAACAATGGTGAGATGGTGTCGATGAATGGTGTGGTGGCGCCCCTTTTTGGCGATAGTGGTTGTGCTATCGACAGGAGGGGTGGGTCTCTCTTTGTGTCAACGACACACCTGGGTTGTCGTTGGGTGTGTTGTCGGTGAGTGAATTGATGGAAGGGGTTGGAATGGAGTACCCGAGTTGTCGATTGAAGAGCGGTTGGGTGTTTTTTTTTTTAAGTAGTGATGTTAAGTGATGAGGAGAGAGTGCCCTTGGTTGGGGGTGTTGGTGTCGATAGTTCCTATTAGTTTGGGTGATGAATGGGATGGCGGTAGTCATCGACAAAGGTTGTCGATTGGGGAGGAATTGATTATTGATCATGGGTTTTGATCTGTTGATTTAGGTTTATATGGGATTAGGTCTGGTGGATTGGTGGGCTGGTAGCGCTGATTTGGGATTTACGAGTCTAAGGCGATGGCCGGGGTGGGGGTATACTATCGGTAAGGATGATGGTCCCGACGGTAGCGATGGGAGTGCCGTCGATTGGGGTAGCGACGTCGATGAGGTGGGGTTTGGTAATGGGTGGGGGAAAGCGTCGATTTGGGGTTGTTTGTGGAGAGTGTGGGTGTCAACAGTCTCGGCGACGGGATTGGATGGTGGTGTGGGACCACTGGCGTGGTGGCAATAGCAAAGGATATTGTCGATGGTGGACAGGGGTTATAGCAATGGGTTGCACCATCGGCAGAAGGGGTGTCAACTGAGGGGTGTGTGTCGCAAGGATGGTTGGGTCAGCCATTGTTAAGCAGTGAGGGTTTGGGTATGTCGATGGGTGAAGGATAGGACTCCTTAGGTTGGGCGGCGGTTGGGGTGGGTGTTTGGAGGTGTAGTCGTCGACAGTAGTTGTCGCTTAGGGAGTGGGTTGTTGATGGTCCAACTCTGTCGATGATGGGCTTGTCGTCACCCTAAATCGTCGGTTAGTGGTGAAGGCATAAAGGGTGGGTCCCATTAGGTTAGGCGATGAATCGTGTAAGCCAACTAGTTGGCGACAGTAAGTTTTGACGATTGCCCCTTCTTTTTTTTTTTTTTTAGCAATGGCGTCGAGTGGGGTAGTGGTGTCAAGTGGTGGGCCCAAAGCTAGCGACGACGCTATCGATGGTGCAAGGTAATTCCAAGTGAGATGGGGCTATCGATGACTCCTGTCTTTTTGCTGATGGTTTGTTGGGTTATGGAGATGGGTTGGGGTATTGGTGGTGACGGCAACAGTCAAGTCAGAGGGCGGGTATATGATAGGTTGGGTGTATCGATGGTTGGTGGGTCCCAGTTCGAGCGCCAATCCCAAATAGGTGAACTCTGTAGACGGGTCATCGGTATAGTAGTGCATACCAGTGTTAGTGCTATAGAAGTGACTGCGGTGTGGGGTTCCATTCATTGTTAGTGTAAAGAAGTGATACTTACTGTGATTTTCTGCTATCCAAGCAGCGTACTTGGTATGACCTTGAGTGGACATGAAGTTCTTGAAAAGGGCTTTATCCATGTATTTAAGCTAGTGTCCAAAGAATATTGACACATTTTTTTTTATAGATTGATATAGTTAATGAGCTTGAGAACTTACTGGTGTTTGCAAGAGTGGGAACTGGGGTAGTAAGACCAGGTGTTGGTGCCAGTGTTGGCGTCGGTAGTAAGTGTCCAAGAGTGTATTGTAGTGATAAGAAATCTATAAAAGAGAGCATTTGTACTTATCTGTTGGTGTCGTTTGATGATGCTCAGGTGAAGGAGACCGAGGTTCATTGCTTTTTTGCCTGCATTATGGTGGTTGTCTGATCGTATCACTCTTTTGGTGCTTCCTTTTCACATTGATCTCGGTTGTAGGCGGGCTACTTGTGGTCATGTGAAGTCGGGACAGTTGTCATTTGCTATAGGTGTGCGCTTTCTTGGTGACCGTCGATATATTTTGTTATATGTGTTTATATGTATGCATTTGTTTGTGTGTTGCAAGTATATTTTCGTTGATTGTTTGCATTGTAAAATGCAGGTGTTATGGCTCCCCGTGGTGGTAAGCCGTTGAAGGGCAAATCGTTGCTTGGTAAGCCATTGAAAGGCAATTCAGTGCTCTTTCAATTCCCCCTTTATCTCGCTGGTTAAGAGCGCCGTTCCTTAGTGACGCAGATGAATTTTGGGTTCAGGTTGAACAGGCTATTACAGACTTGGGTGTGGCTTCTCCTTTACCTGCCTTAGTTTCTGATGCTGATCTTGTTGATTCTGCAAAAGTGATGCGATTTCAAGTGGAACGTAGGGATTGTCCCTATTCGAATTGGAAGTTTGCAAACAGGCTCTTTCTGAAGGAGGATTGGCAAGAATGGACAGACGCCATTATCCGAGAGTTTGAGGGACCACTTAGGCAAGCCCAAATCTATGACTCAGTTATATGCTGGCGTGATCTTGCTAGTGTATCTCGGGTTGAGTCGGATATGGTGACATTAATGTCTCGGTGGTGCACTTCTACACATACGTTTATCACTACCTGGGGTGAATTTACGCCGACTTTAGAGGATGTATCAGTCTTATTGAAGCTCAGCATCTTGGGGGATATTAATCTGGTGTCCTATGTGTTAGATGCGGAGGAGCAACAGATTGTGAAAGTGATTGAGGAGGAGTTGCAATATTGTCAGAAATCTTCGGTATTTGATGCTAGTACGAGTGCTCGTATTCCTGGACCGGCGAAGGGGAATGGCAAGAAATTTATTTTCAAGCGTTTATGCGGTACTTTTGGGAAGACCGCCAACCTGAGAGGTTCGTCTCTGAGGGTGGTACACATGATATTGAGATTGGCTTGATGCATGATTATAGATATGCCGCCTATTTGGCGTGTTGGCTTTCACGGCGCATTTTTGAGGGATCTCCTGAGCATGGGCCAAGCTTTCGTTGGTTTGGGGTAGCTGCTATTTTATCTAGAGGGAAAGTTGTTCCCCTAGCTGGTCTCTTTTTGGGTTCGTTATATGCGCGGCTGGACATGGCCGTGTTGGATATGTCTCGCTTGTTTGGTATGTATGATGTTGCCACGTATGTGTCTATTCCATTTCTGCAGACTTTCATTTATGAGCGTTATCACCGCGGGTTGGTGATTCCAAATCATCATCGCATTACACCAGCGTATCGAGTATGTCAGTGGAGTAATTGTGGGCCACCTGAGCGTCCTTTGTCATCGGTGATAGATGATGTGGATTCATTTGATTGGCGTCCCTATGGTCGGACAGGCCCGGGCTATCGAGCGAGGGTTTCTCCGTGGAGCGAGGCTGCTGGTACTCACATTTTGGCTGATGATTTTAGTGGAGTTTCTATTACTGTAGCTACTGTTGTGACCATCCATACCTGTCTTTATCTTCCTGTAGTTTGGGAGGTAGGTGGCAATGTAATGGCGTACTGTCCTGATCGGGTCAGGCGGTAGTTAGGTTTGGATCAAGGTACTCCTTCGGCACGCACTGCTCTGTCTTCCGATAGTTTTGCCTTATGTTGTGCTGGTTTCAGCGACGGGTATCTACGGTTTGGGTGTGATATGGTGTTGCCACCACTAAGGAGACGGGGGCGGTGTTTCCATGATTATGATACTTTTTGGAGGAGTTCTTTGTTAGTGTTTCGCTCGTATTGTGAGGGTTCTCCTCCTACTCTGGTTATTGGGCAAATTCGATGTGGCGATGTATCTCTTCGTGTCCCTACTCCTAGGCATTACGATGAATGGAGTTTGTCGTGTTTCGGGGCTAAGGATATTTCCTGGACCACAACTTTGGAGGGCTGAGTTGGTGCAGTGTACGCAGATCCTTTTGGTACGTTTGTTCAGAAAGCCTTAAAGAAGAAAGCCAATTATGTCGTAGGAAAGGAGGTTTTGGCAGAGGTAAAAAGAAAATTAATTATGTCGTCGTTTTTTTTTTTACCCTAAAAAAAAATTTGTATTATAATATTTTTTTTTGCTTTACTTTTTTTTTTTTGTTGCTAGGTGATAGTGTCATCAGCGTCTAGTTCAAAAAGGAAGCGGCTGCGTAGAGGTAGGGGATCCAGAAGGCATATCCGTGTTGGTAATGCTGGTATTGCTAGTGGAGGTGGGGAGATTTCAGCAGGTCGGGCTATTCCTTGCGATGATTTGGGGGATATAGAATTTATTGGTGGTACTCAGGTGGATTTATTGATGGAGGAGGTTGTTAGAGCCTCGGATGGATTATTTCAGGAGAGGGAATCTATTTTTATGTGCGACTCTAGGGGCGATGATGCTGAGGATGCGGAGGAGGAGGAAGAGGATGGCATTGGTGGCGTTGAAAACTATGGTGAGGACGAGGAAGAGGAGGAGGCAGTGGGTAGCGGCGGACAACCTTCTGTCTTGGTTTCTTCGTCGGCGCCTATTGCTTCTGGGGTTTTTTTGTCGGCTCCTACTGCTTCTGGTTCTGTAATGGCGTCGACGCCTACTGGTTTTGTTGTTTATGGATCGTCTTACTTGTCCATTCAAGCGGCAAGGGTTGTTGGCACGGGGTTTTTCTGCTACAATTGTGCCTACGCTGCGTGTGTGTGAGGAGCCTACGCTATCCTCAGCCTTTACTGCTTTTCGAGATGTGGCCAGTTCGATTGCGACTGCTGGTATTAATGCATATATTGGTGTTTCGGAGGGTGGCTTTAGTGGTTCTCAGTCTGGTACGCAGCTTTCTAGTGTTGCTAATCTTATATCTCCGGCTGTGTTTGCCCCGAGGGTTTCCGTGTCAGGGCCTTCTTTGACGGAAGTTTCGATAATGGACAACACCGTTGTTTCGGTCTTGGTACCTTTGCCGGTGGCGGTTTCGGTTGGTGATGTTGGTGATGTGTCATTCGATATTGTGTGGCGCGGCGTTAGCTGTTCTGTTGGTGATGCAGCCGTTTTGGAGATGGTTTATGGGCGGTATCCTGAGACATTCGGGTCCATGCTCAATGAGGATACCGCTCCTCGTTTCAAGTCTTTCTTCTGTGGTGTCCTTTCGTCGGTGATGCAATCTTTGTGTGTCGTTCGTCTGTGCGACATGGATATGTTGGCTTTTGATGGTAGTCTTAAGGAGATTAAATCACTTGGTGACTTTTGCGGTTCAGAAATAAGGTGGTTGGAGCAGTGTCTTGCTCTGGTTAAATCGTGCTTATTTGTTCGGGGTGCTCAAGTGACGGTAGAACTGTGTGATGGGAAGCTTGCGGAGTTAGAAGGAGAAGAGCAGTGATGCGTTGATAGTATACGGGCGATAGAGGCGGAGATGTCATCTTTGAGAGCCAGGCTGTTAGTCCATCAATCACAAGAAGAGGCCATCAAGTTGTCGATGGCTGAGTTTAGTGGTAAGAGAGAGAGAGTGCTTAAACTGTGCGAGGATGAGTAGTTGCGATCAACAGTGTCTTTTGACTTGCCTCCCGAAGGTTTTGTGATTGGTGATTTGTTTTTACATGAGGAGCTGGCGTTTCTCCATCACTAGGTGATACTGACGATGATTGTATCGAATGTTTGAGGCACCCCCCTTTTTTGTCCATGGAACAATGACTCCCTCAATTGTTTCTCTAAGATTTGTTATTTTGTTTTTTTTTTGAAATTATATGTACACATGTGCTGGAGTGATGATTTATGTTGCCATTGACTACGCTCTCTTTTGTCTTTTAAAAAAAAAACATGCCTAGTAAATCCGTGACAATTTTGTAAGATAATGGAAAAAGTAAATCACGGGATATGTACAAATAGTTTAGGGTGTAAACACGTGTTTGTGCAAAATGGGTAGCGATGCAAACACTTGACATGTGTCTGTATTATGTAAGGGTATGTGTTTAGTTTTTGTAATATAAAAAGAGGACTGATCTTTCTAAGGCGTGTATAAATATCAATAAGGTGGAGGGCTAAACTATGGCCGCCTCCTCACGAGCGTCCAACCTAGGGCCGAGTCAGCCGCGTTTACCGGCGAGATTTGGTGACGCGCCGGGGGGTTGGCGAGGCATTCTTGTACGAGAAGAACTTATCCCTCATTTGGAGAGGATATATGTGAACTATCCACAGACTTTTATAGGGTTAGCCTATATGGATCAACAAGAACGATTGCTAGCCTGCGAAATGTTAGGTAAAGTAATCTTAGACCTGTATAGGACTAACCTTGGTGCCGCCACTTATGACTACATGCAAAATGTGAGAAGAAGTGTTCATGACATGAGCACGCAGGGACTGCGACTGTTGTGGTTGACGGAGCATCTTGATATGGTGGTATTACTTCGACAATTTGTAGAGGCACTGCGGAGGAGGCAATTTGAAGAAAGACAACTTGCCTCAGCTAGTGAGAACTATCGGAGAGCTCGAGTGGAGTTGGTGACAACAGCAGGGCAATGGAGGAGAACAGGCGTTCCTCGTACAGTACAACAAGAAGCTCGAGCGTTGCGGCTTCAAGCGGCTGTAGATCATGGTGAGGAGGAATGCAAGATGTATGAGGAGAGATTGGCGAGGTCAAGGATTGTTGAGCAGCGCTCGAGGGCCGGCATTATTACCGATGATGTTGATAACGAAACATTGGTGATTGTAGGGTTGTTTGTGGAATAAGATAATGTTTGAGTGTAGGGTTGTAATCTAGGTTTTTATGGTGGTGGTTCTGGTTTGTAAGTGCTTCCCCTCCCCCCCCCCCCCCCCTTTTTTTTTTTTTTTTTTTGTGTGTGGTGATAATGTGGCGAATATTCTAAATAAAAGAAAAGTTTTCCATAAAACAGTGTAGTACATGTACGGAAACAACTTTTTTCTTAGGAAAATGTAACAAAAACTGGAAAGGCTCAGGCTCAAAACAAATGTCAAAATAACTGAGCAAGAGAAAGGGAAAACATAAAAAGTCAAGGGCGTAAGCATGGAATAGCTTCAACCATTGGGTGTTGATAGGTCCAGATAGGGAGGTCTCATCAATTTTTCGGATCCTATAATAGCCGCTGGGGTTGGCTTCTTTGACTTCGTAGGGCCCTTCCCACTGGGGTGTGAATTTGGGCGCTGAGAGTCCTCTCGTGACGTGTGTAGCTGCCTTTAGGACCAAATCTCCCTCCTTAAAGACCCTCAGTCGAACCATAGCATCGTAGGCACGTGCGATTTGCTTCTGATATTTATGGAGGTTTGATCGTGCTGTGTCTCTATGTTCGTCCAACTGTTCCAACATCATTGGGCATGGGTCATGCAGAACCTGCTTTTCATAGCTATCCGTGCGGAGGCCACCACCAATTCTGTAGGTAAGACAGATTCAGCTCCATAGACCAATGAAAACGGGGTTGCTTGAGTTGGTCGCCTTTTCGAGGTCCTATAGGCCCAAAGGGCTAGGGGGAGTTGGTCAGCCCATATCTTGGGACAGTCCTTCATCGTTCTGCTCAGGATCTTCAGTAGCGTCTTATTAGTGGCTTCTGCTTGACCGTTGCATTTTGGATAATAGGGCGTCGATTTGTAGTGGGTGATGTCGTAGGACAGGAGAAGTTGTCCTACGTGCTTGTTGACGAACAGGGTCCCGTTATCGGATAAGATCACCTTGGGGATTCTGAAGAGGCATACGATGTGTTCTCGGATGAAGGCTGCCACTGCGGGTCCCACTGCTCTCCTCATCGGAATGGCTTCTACCCATTTGGTGTAATGTTCTGTTGCTGCAAAAATCCAAATATTGCCTTTTGACGCAGGAGAGATCGGTCCTATGAGGTCAAGGGCCCAAGTATGGAAAGGCCATGGTGTCGACAGTGCTCGTAGATCGACGGCAGGAGCGTGGATTCGATTCCCATGGATTTGGCAAGGGTAACATCGCTTGACATGGGCCCTCGAATCTTTCTCCATTGTTGGCCAATAGTATCTGAGATCCAAGAGGTGACGATATAATTTTGTACCTCCTTGGTGTTCGAATTCATGTGCCTCTCTTAGGACTTGGTGAATTTCTCCTCCGGCTAAGCACTGTAATGGTTCTCAGTTGAAGCTGCGTGGAAAAAGCATATCTTCGCATATAAAGAACTTGGGAGCCTGTTTTCTGATGATTGATGCATCAGCTTTATCGACTGGGAGTGAATCCTCTTTCAAGTAGTTGATGTATGGGAGTCGCCAGTCCGTGATTTGGGTAGTGAAGTTGCATTCTTCCTTATTCGGGGCTTCTTGGCACTTCATACACGCTCGTTGGATCATCGAAGCTTCTCTGGACATTTCTGGCCAATAGTATCCTTTTCTTTGCACTATTCGGTATAAGTTGATGTCCTTTTCTCCGCAAAAATGAAGGTGGATCTGGTGGAGGCGGAGTCTACCCTCTTCCTCCCTTACGCATCGCGCTAAGACCCCTGTTGGTGCACAAAAGTAGAGGTTGTTTTCGAGGAGGGTGAAATTCCTTAGGTCGGATATTGCCAACTTTCCTTCACGGCTCTGAAGCTGGGTGACAATGGGGGCTCTCCAATCATTAGTTTCTTCGAGGGGTAGCAACTCCAATACTGTACATGGGAGAGTTCTTTTGATGATCTCGATGTGTGTGGAACCCTCATGCACATCTATTTTGGAGGCCAGAGTTGCCAAGGCGTCTGGGAAGCGATTGTCTAATCGCGGCGCATGTTCCACTCGGACTGTTTCAAATTTATCCAACAATCTCTATACGATGGTCCTGTACTCTGCTAATGCCGGCTCTCGTATTGCAAACTCTCCCGAGGTTTGTTTAATAACCAAATTGGAGTCTCCCCTTATGCATAGCTGGATGACACCCATCTTAGTGGCTGCGAGCAACCCAGGACCAGTGCCTCATACTCTGACTCATTGTTGGAGCATTTGAAGTCAAGCTTGTAAGACAAATGGAGTTTAGAACCGTCGATTTTGGACGTCAAGTTGATCCCAACTCCTCCGCCAAGTGATGTGGAGGAGCCGTCGAAGCTGAGAGTCCACTCACCTAGATCTTCAATGGTCATGATACTCTCTAACTCCTCTCCTGGGAGCGCTTCCGAAGGTGGTTCGAAGTTGCCAGTTGGGAATTGAGCCAAAAGGTCAGCCAGTGCTTGGCTCTTTATCACCCTCGGAGTTATACAGGTGATGTCAAACTCTGCCAGGAGAAGGAGCCATCTCGCCATTTGTCCCGAGAGAGCTGGCTTAGATAGGAGGTATCGAAGCGGATCACACCTCATCACCAAGTGTATTACATGGCTGAGGAAGTAGTGCCTAAATTTTTGAGCTGCGAAGGTGAGAGCAAGGCAATGGCACTCGATGGGTGTGTATCTCACCTCAGCGTCTCGGATCACTCGACTGATGTAGTAAACTAGTTTTTCTTGTCCTTCCACTTCCTGAGCAAGCAATGCTCCTATTGATTTGCATGTTGACATGAGGTAGAAGAGAAGTGGCTTCTCTTGTACCAGCGCCACCATAGTGGCTGGTGTTGCGAGTGTCTTTTTGATGGCATTGAAGGATTCCTGGTGAACTTGTTCCCATCTGAACTTGACATTTCCTTTCAGTAGATCTCCTAAGGGGTGAGAGATTTCTGCTAATGCTGGGATGAATCTGCGAAGATAGGACACCCTTCCCATGAATTGCTTCAGTTGATTTTAGGTGGTTGGTGCAGGCATGTCCATTATTGATTTGGCCTTTGTCAGGTCCAAGTCGATGCCATGGCGGTGGACTACGAATCCCAAGAATTTTCCGATCGTGACCCCGAAGGCACATTTGAGGGGGTTCATTCGGAGCTTGAATTTTCTACGTCGTTCAAAGACGGCACGGAGGTCGTTTTCATGACCCTTTTCTTGCTTGGATTTTACCACGATGTCGTCCATATAATCTTCTAAGTTGTTGTGGAGCATGTCGTGGAAGATGGCTGTCATAGCCCTTTGGTAAGTGGCACCTGCATTTTTCAATCCGAAGGGCATGACAGTGTAGTAGAAGGTGCTGAATGGGGTACGGAAGGCTGTCTTTTCTGCATCTTCTGGGTCCATGTTAATCTGATTGTATCCGCTGAATCCATCCATGAAGGAAAAATCTTGATGTCCAGACGTGGCGTCGATTAGAGTATCGACATTAGGAAGGGAAAACTCATCTTTTTTACATGCTTTGTTGAGATCCCTAAAGTCGACACACACCCTGATTTGTCCATTCTTCTTTTTCACAGGTACCACGTTTGCCAACCACGTGGGATGCTTGATGGGCTTAATGAACCCTGCTTGAAGGAGCTTCTCCACTTCGACCTTAATCTGGAGCTCGAGTTCGTGGCAGAACACTCGGGGAGCTTGTTTTACCGGCTGATGGCCTGGATCAACGTTGAGCTTGTGTAACAATCCTAAAATTTCTAAGTGTATAAATAATTATTTTAATTATTATTTTCAGTTAGCAATATTATATGAGTGTGCCTATGTAAGAAACGTATTTGAAAATTTTAAGTGTTTGGTGGACATATAAATTAAATCATTAGTGAGCCCTTTAGTTTGAATGCTACATTTTATTAATTTAAATTTATTAAAAAAAAATGAAGGGTTGATATGTATTTTTTTTGTATAGTGTTTACAGACCCGCGAATGTGTCAAATAGTGTATCTGGTATTGAAATTAAGTACCCGGAGTATGAGTACCCTTTGGGCTAGCCATTTTAGTGGTTTGTGTTACATTCTGAGCTCATATGAGTCTCTTTTGTTAACCCATAAAAAGAAAAACGGGATAATTAATATTTGTATGGGTAATATATGTATTGTGTGTGTATTATATGTATATAGATAGATAATATATCCTAGGGTTAGAAAAAAAAAAAAAGAGAGCAGCCTCAAGAGAGAGAGAGAGAGAGAGAGAGAGAGAGAGAGAGAGAGAACAAGAGACACAGAGAGAATTGGCAACCCTAGTCACCAAGAAGGAGAAGAAAAAAAGAAGAGAAGAGAAAAGAAAGGAGTTCACCATCATCAACATTATCTTGCTTTTCCCAATTTGGTGAGAAAACATTTAGATTTGTAGGGTTGATTCGTAGTTTGATTGATTTTCGATTTGTGTTCATTATAATTTGAATAAATCGTATGGATGGGTGTTTATATAATATGGATCTATAGTGAAATATGCATATACATTTATATATATATATATATACATCAAAGGTTAGATATAAGTTATTTAGAAAATTAAAGAAGAAAAAAAAGACCTAACACAAATTCGAATTTGGGTAAAATGAAGAAAACTCTCAGATCTGTTTTAGAAAATAATTCGTATTAATTCATACATTTTGTTTTTGGTAAAACTGTTTGCTTAAGTCAATGTAAAACGCGTTCTGCACGTTTTTCGTCTAATGGTATTTTTCTCAATTTTGCACCGTTTGGGCAGAAAATTCATATTACAGTAGCAGTAAATGTTAACTCCGAATTTCGAATTATGTTTATGAAAATTGTTAGAGGTGTTTCTTTGTACGGTATTATTATGAAGAACAATTTCAACCCATGCTGGTTTTGGGTCTGTTTAATATAAAATTTGTTTGGGACAATTTTAAATAGTGCTGTTGAATGCCGATTTTAAATGCTATAACTTATGCTATGTGCGGTATTAAATGATGATTGTGGAAATACTACGTTAGAGACGTGAATAGAAGTTTGGCGCAAGGGTCTTATTGTGAATAATCGGATAATGATAATCCATGTAATAAATGATAAATTTTCGAAGTGGTTAATGACGTGATTAAATCCTCATGAATGGGTACTTATGTGAATTAATGTAGATGGTAAAAAAAAATAGAGGTTTCAAGTTCCTTAGTGTTCACTGCTCCCCATTGTGTGATATGTTTTTTTTGGTAGCTCGACTTGCTGAGTGTACCCTTTTGCCAGTGGCTTCGTGATCAAGCTGACCTAAGCCTTATGCCCGCATTATTTGTTAGACGTCTAGGCATATTGACTGGCCTTCTGTGTGTATATCTGGTTTGGTTGATACCCCAACCAAACTAGCACCAAAGTGGATGTTAGTAGTATGTCCGGGCACACATGGGATATATGTGTGGGTGTACCATGGAGGGTGGCCAAGTGGTGAAGCTAGGAAATTGAATAATGAATCGTTCATAAAAAGTAAGTTGACCATGAGTAGGGTGACCTTAGTGGTGAACCTAGGGCAAGAAAAAAATGACACTGATTGTAGAGCGTTAAATGCAAATGGATAAACTGTTGCGAAACATGAAATTGAAAACTCGAAATGGTTACCGTGGTATAATGCGAAGGAAATTTATATAATGATTGGATATTGGAGAATTTCTTATTCTAATACTAAGGATTTGTGCTAACTCTCGAGTTGCAGGATGGTGGGCCCACTAACCATTGTATGCAAGCTTTGGCTCACCATGTTATTTAAGAGTAAGTGTTTCTTTTACTTTGTGGGTGGAACAAACTGCCGCCGTGACTCAAGGAAACTACCGCTTGTCCTCACTCGCGTGTGGAACTACTACAACTCTGTATGTGTTTGTGGTCAAGAAAGGGAGGGAGTCCAGCGGATTCCCAACCTCAGAGAAATTTATTGGGTATTATTATGTTAATTGATTATTGTTGAGTTGGAGTCGAGGGGACCACGAGTGATCCTTGAGACTGGGGCGTGTTTACTCATACCAGTGTTGTTATACAATACTGACCCGTGTGATGTTTATCATGCGGGGGCATTTCTCGGAAAACGTAGCCGTTTTGCAGATTAAGGAGTAGACCGGTATGACTATTGGATTGCATGGATTTGCTTGAGGACATGAAGACATTTACTGTTCATTTGCTATTTTCATTTATTTGACATTGTGGGCCATTATTGTAGTTGGTATTGGGACGTTTGGTAGCTCCAACCAAAGGTTGTAATAGAGGTTATTCTTTCAAAGCTTTAATTGTAAATCAAAAGATTTTTATTCTTAATGAGGATTTAGAAATGTTTATTCAGCTTCCGCTTTTCAATATAAGTGAATTAGTAGTTGTAGTTTTAATCAAATATATTTGAGTATTTTCGGAACCGCATGAGTATTTTTTTTAAATGGAAATTTGGTGGTTTTGTTAAAAAAAAACATAAATGAAAATTTATTACAAATGTTTGAACCAGGTTTTTAAGAACATCTATTTCCATTAAAAAGTTTTATTAGAATGGGCTTCGTGGTGTTCACTCCGATAGTTGGTCAGTCGAATAGTAGTCTAGATTTAGTTCTATGCTGATTATTTGGCTTTCCAAAAATCGGGGTGTGACAGTTTGGTATAAAAGCTTTTGGTTGCCTTAGATTGGGAGGAGTCTAGGGGATCCTCGGCATTGTGGTAGTGGGTCAGAGCTATAGGTCGCGGATTTATTTGGGTTTCGGGTTATGTGTACTTATGTGTTATCCATACGTTGTCTACATGTTATTTAATTGTTTTCAATCAATTAATTACATAACTTTTCGAGCCTCTCATTACGTTGAAATCATTTATTATATTATGAGTTGTATAATAGTGCATGCATACATATTGTTGGTATGACGGGTAGTAGAAGAGAGTTGGAGGATGATCAACAGAGGAGCTCCTACCCAGTGGATTTCTGTTGTTATTAGCCGGCCTTCAGCATTATCTGGTATCTACAAGCATATTACTCGGGAAATTATTATTCTATTGGAGTATCAGAAATTTTGTTATTATCGGGAAAAACCTTATATATTATTTCCCTTATTATCGACTGGTATTCTCATATGTGTTCTATAATTTGGTTATCTCGGATTTCTTATCGTGGAGCTGTATTTATCAACAAGTATTTTGGCATGGAGCATAATTCTTGTGTCTTTATTCGGGCTTTCTATTATATTCTGGAGCATCTATCGGATCAACGTGATTCTATTTTCTACAACTATGACGAATCTGAGCACTTATTGGTTTATTTTCGACCGCATTATTATCTTCGCAGTCTTATTTCTAGTACAGAGTTATGCATACTCCTGAAGTGGCATGTTTGAATAGTAAGTATGGGTATCATGAGGAGGTGTAATGGGGGACATGGTAAGAGGTAAACATGGGCATATAGTTAGAATCCTTGATTAACTGCGAGCATGTTGCATCATTGCATGCCTAGTTTGTATTCACATGTTTTGCATCAATAATTGTGTTTTGAATTATCTATTAATGTTTGACGATTGACTATACGAGAATAAGGTATATAGATGAGGGTTTCCTTGTTTGAATTAGTCGCTCGACGTACTTGGTCTCATATAGTTGAGAGTTAAACTTAATCAATGCTTTGTTTGAAATTATGTGTTTAACTTTATTGATAACTACCGTGTGTATTTATCGTTGCTTCAAATTTCGGGACTAAATTTCTTTAAGAAGGGTAGAATGTAACAACCCTAAAATTTCTAAGTGTATAAATAATTATTTTAATTATTATTTTCAGTTAGCAATATTATATGAGTGTGCCTATGTAAGAAACATATTTGAAAATTTTAAGTGTTTGGTGGACATATAAATTAAATCATTAGTGAGCCCTTTAGTTTGAATGCTACATTTTATTAATTTAAATTTATTAAAAAAAAATAAAGGGTTGATATGTATTTTTTTTGTATAGTGTTTACAGACCCGCGAATGTGTCAAATAGTGTATCTGATATTGAAATTAAGTACCCGGGGTATGAGTACCCTTTGGGCTAGACATTTTAGTGGTTTGTGTTACATTCTGAGCTCATATGGGTCTCTTTTGTTAACCCATAAAAAGAAAAAACGGGATAATTAATATTTGTGTGAGTAATATATGTATTGTGTGTGTATTATATGTATATAGATAGATAATATATCCTAGGGTTAGAAAAAAAAAAAAAGAGAGCAGCCTCAAGAGAGAGAGAGAGAGAGAGAGAGAGAGAGAGAGAGAACAAGAGACACAGAGAGAATTGGCAACCCTAGTCACCAAGAAGGAGAAGAAAAAAAGAAGAGAAAAGAGAAGAGAAAAGAAAGGAGTTCACCATCATCAACATCATCTTGCTTTTCCCAATTTGGTGAGTAAACATTTAGATTTGTAGGGTTGATTCGTAGTTTGATTGATTTTCGATTTGTGTTCATTATAATTTGAATAAATCGTATAGATGGGTGTTTATATAATATGGATCTATAGTGATATATGCATATACATTTATATATATATATATACATTAGAGGTTAGATATAAGTTATTTAGAAAATTAAAGAAGAAAAAAAAAGACCTAACACAAATTCGGATTTGGGTAAAATGAAGAAAACTCTCAGATCTGTTTTAGAAAATAATTCGTATTAATTCATACATTTTGTTTTTGGTAAAACTGTTCGCGAAAGTCAATGTAAAACGCGATTCTGCACGTTTTTCGTCTAATGGTATGTTTCTCAATTCTGCACCGTTTGGGCAGAAAATTCATATTACAGTAGCAGTAAATGTTAACTCTGAATTTCGAATTATGTTTATGAAAATTGTTAGAGGTGTTTCTTTGTACGGTATTATTATGAAGAACAATTTCAACCCATGCTGGTTTTGGGTCTGTTTAATATAAAATTTGTTTGGGACAATTTTAAATAGTGCTGTTGAATGCCGATTTTAAATGCTATAACTTATGCTATGTGCGGTATTAAATGATGATTGTGGAAATACTGCGTTAGAGACGTGAATAGAAGTTTGGCGCAAGGGTCTTATTGTGAATAATCGGATAATGATAATCCATGTAATAAATGATAAATTTTCGAAGTGGTTAATGACGTGATTAAATCCTCATGAATGGGTACTTATGTGAATTAATGTAGATGGTAAAAAAAATAGAGGTTTCAAGTTCCTTAGTGTTCGCTGCTCCCCGTTGTGTGATATGTTTTTTTTGGTAGCTCGACTTGCTGAGTGTACCCTTTTGCCAGTGGCTTCGTGATCAAGCTGGCCTAAGCCTTATGCCCGGCTTATTTGTTAGACGTCTAGGCATATTGACTGGCCTTCTGTGTGTATACCTGGTTTGGTTGATACCCCAACCAAACTAGCACCAGAGTGGATGTTAATAGTATGTCTGGGCACACATGGGATATATGTGTGGGTGTACCATGGAGGGTGGCCAAGTGGTGAAGCTAGGAAATTGAATAATGAATCGTTCATAAAAAGTAAGTTGACCATGAGTAGGGTGACCTTAGTGGTGAACCTAGGGCAAGAAAAAAATGACAGTGATTGTAGAGCGTTAAATGCAAATGGATAAACTGTTGCGAAACATGAAATTGAAAACTCGAAATGGTTACCGTGGTATAATGCGAAGGAAATTGATATAATGATTGGATATTGGAGAATTTCTTATTCTAATACTAAGGATTTGTGCTAACTCTCGAGTTGCAGGATGGTGGGCCCACTAACCATTGTATGCAAGCTTTGGCTCACCATGTTACTTAAGAGTAAGTGTTTCTTTTACTTTGTGGGTGGAACAAACTGTCGCCGTGACTCAAGGAAACTACCGCATGTCCTCACTCGCGTGTGGAACTACAGTTCTGCCTACAACTCTATATATGTTTGTGGTCAAGAAAGGGAAGGAGCCCAGCGGATTCCCAACCTCAGAGAAATTTATTGGGTATTATTATGTTAATTGATTATTGTTGAGTTGGAGTCGAGGGGACCACGAGTGATCCTTGAGACTGGGGCGTGTTTACTCATACCAGTGTTGTTATACAATACTGACCCGTGTGATGTTTATCATGCGGGGGCGTTTCTCGGGAAACGTAGCCGTTTTGCAGATTAAGGAGTAGACCGGTATGACTATTGGATTGCATGGATTTGCTTGAGGACATGAAGATATTTACTGTTCATTTGCTATTTTCATTTATTTGGCATTGTGGGCCATTATTGTAGTTGGTATTGGGACGTTTGGTAGCTCCAACCAAAGGTTGTAATAGAGGTTATTCTTTCAAAGCTTTAATTGTAAATGAAAAGATTTTTATTCTTAATGATGATTTAGAAATGTTTATTCAGCTTCCGCTTTTCAATATAAGTGAATTAGTAGTTGTAGCTTTAATCAAATATATTTGAGTATTTTCGAAACCGCATGAGTATTTTTTTTAAATGGAAATTTGGTGGTTTTGTTAAAAAAAACATAAATGAAAATTTATTACAAATGTTTGAACCAGGTTTTTAAGAACATCTATTTGCATTAAAAAGTTTTATTAGGATGGGCTTCGTGGTGTTCACTCCGATAGTTGGGCAGTCGAATAGTAGTCTAGATTTAGTTCTATGCTGATTATTTGGCTTTCCAAAAATCGGGGTGTGAGAGTTTCGTATCAAAGCTTTTGGTTGCCTTAGATTGGGAGGAGTCTAGGGGATCCTCGGTATTGTGGTAGTGGGTCAGAGCTATAGGTCGCGGATTTATTTGGGTTTCGGGTTATGTGTACTTATGTGTTATCCATACGTTGTCTACATGTTATTTAATTGTTTTCAATCAATTAATTACATAACTTTTCGAGCCTCTCATTACTTTGAAATCATTTATTATATTATGAGTTGTATAATAGTGCATGCATACATATTGTTGGTATGACGGGTAGTAGAAGAGAGTTGGAGGATGATCAACAGAGGAGCTCCTACCCAGTGGATTTCTATTGTTATTAGCCGGCCTTCAGCATTATCTGGTATCTACAAGCATATTACTCGGGAAATTATTATTCTATTGGAGTATCAGAAATTTTGTTATTATCGGGAAAAACCTTATATATTATTTCCCTTATTATCGACTGGTATTCTCATATGTGTTCTATAATTTGGTTATCTCGGATTTCTTATCGTGGAGCTGTATTTATCAACAAGTATTTTGGCATGGAGCATAATTCTTGTGTCTTTATTCGGGCTTTCTATTATATTCTGGAGCATCTATCGGATCAACGTGATTCTATTTTCTACAACTATGACGAATCTGAGCACTTATTGGTTTATTTTCGACCGCATTATTATCTTCGCAGTCTTATTTCTAGTACAGAGTTATGCATACTCCTGAAGTGGCATGTTTGAATAGTAAGTATGGGTATCATGAGGAGGTGTAATGGGGGACATGGTAAGAGGTAAACATGGGCATATAGTTAGAATCCTTGATTAACTGCGAGCATGTTGCATCATTGCATGCCTAGTTTGTATTCACATGTTTTGCATCAATAATTGTGTTTTGAATTATCTATTAATGTTTGACGATTGACTATACGAGAATAAGGTATATAGATGAGGGTTTCCTTGTTTGGATTAGTCGCTCGACGTACTTGGTCTCATATAGTTGAGAGTTAAACTTAATCAATGCTTTGTTTGAAATTATGTGTTTAACTTTATTGATAACTACCGTGTGTATTTATCGTTGCTTCAAATTTCGGGACTAAATTTCTTTAAGAAGGGTAGAATGTAACAACCCTAAAATTTCTAAGTGTATAAATAATTATTTTAATTATTATTTTCAGTTAGCAATATTATATGAGTGTGCCTATGTAAGAAACATATTTGAAAATTTTAAGTGTTTGGTGGACATATAAATTAAATCATTAGTGAGCCCTTTAGTTTGAATGCTACATTTTATTAATTTAAATTTATTAAAAAAAAAAAAGGGTTGATATGTATTTTTTTTGTATAGTGTTTACAGACCCGCGAATGTGTCAAATAGTGTATCTGGTATTGAAATTAAGTACCCGGGGTATGAGTACCCTTTGGGCTAGACATTTTAGTGGTTTGTGTTACATTCTGAGCTCATATGGGTCTCTTTTGTTAACCCATAAAAAGAAAAACGGGATAATTAATATTTGTGTGAGTAATATATGTATTGTGTGTGTATTATATGTATATAGATAGATAATATATCCTAGGGTTAGAAAAAAAAAAAAAGAGAGCAGCCTCAAGAGAGAGAGAGAGAGAGAGAGAGAGAGAGAGAGAGAGAGAACAAGAGACACAGAGAGAATTGGCAACCCTAGTCACCAAGAAGGAGAAGAAAAAAAGAAGAGAAGAGAAAAGAAAGGAGTTCACCATCATCAACATCATCTTGCTTTTCCCAATTTGGTGAGTAAACATTTAGATTTGTAGGGTTGATTCGTAGTTTGATTGATTTTCGATTTGTGTTCATTATAATTTGAATAAATCGTATGGATGGGTGTTTATATAATATGGATCTATAGTGATATATGTATATACATTTATATATATATATACATTAGAGGTTAGATATAAGTTATTTAGAAAATTAAAGAAGAAAAAAAAAAGACCTAACACAAATTCGGATTTGGGTAAAATGAAGAAAACTCTCAGATCTGTTTTAGAAAATAATTCGTATTAATTCATATATTTTGTTTTTGGTAAAATTGTTCACGAAAGTCAATGTAAAACGCGATTCTGCACGTTTTTCGTCTAATGGTATGTTTCTCAATTCTGCACCGTTTGGGCAGAAAATTCATATTACAGTAGCAGTAAATGTTAACTCTGAATTTCGAATTATGTTTATGAAAATTGTTAGAGGTGTTTCTTTGTACGGTATTATTATGAAGAACAATTTCAACCCATGCTGGTTTTGGGTCTGTTTAATATAAAATTTGTTTGGGACAATTTTAAATAGTGCTGTTGAATGCCGATTTTAAATGCTATAACTTATGCTATGTGCGGTATTAAATGATGATTGTGGAAATTGATCGGGAGAGAACTAATCCTAATTATACGCTTTAACGTGCATTTGTTAGTGCCTTTTTATCTTGTTTTTGTATATTTTTACTTCGTTTTCTAGTTTCTGACAGGTTTTGGAAGAAATCAGCTAAACCAGGCTAAACAGGGTGAAAAGTCAGAAAGAAAGAAGCTGAAAAACCAATGTCGCGCGCGCGGTCCGCGGGCGCGAAAATCAGATAGTCGCTCGCGCGATCCGCTTGCGCGAGACCCCCAATAACTCGCTCGCGCGATCCGCGCGCGCGAGGTACCAAAAGTCGCGCTCGCACGATATGCCCAAAAACCAAAGTTGCGTATTTCAGTATACTGAAGACTCCTGTGCAAACGAGACTGCTAAACGACGTCCAGACTGTAAATTACATGCGTTTCAGTTCGTTTCGGGTTAGGAAGCCTTCCAAAGCTTGTACAAACTCTATATAAACTCCAAATTTACTCAATTATGGGGTTGGCAATTATTATACACACATTCTACAACCATACTTCCAGCCATTGAAGAGAGGGAAGCAAGGAGAAGAAGAAGAAGACCAAAGGTTTCCATGGCCTCCTCCATCAACCTCTTGCCATCTATCACTTCCATGGACGCCTAGATCATTGATCTAGGGTTTCAATGAAGCCCTAAATGAGTAATAGGGTTTTATTTATGCTTTTATTTTAGATTTATTATGTATGGATGATGATTACATGTTCCGAGGATTTTTATAAATAAATCGTACTTCTATTGATTAAATCATTGCTTTCAAAGTTTATTCTTGTCTTAGATCTATTTTGACTGTGATGTGCTCAACGATCTATTCTTGCTGTGCTTGTTTAGATTGTTTACATGTGATGGTGCTCTATTGATTCGTGCTATCAAGTATCCGAATAGTCCATGCCTAGGTTAGACGGATTAGATCACAACCCTAGTTTAGTGTGAGATAATTCGTGCTACCCGAAGATGGATTATGTTGGTGCTTGAACCATGATTATCTTCTTGTCGGAGGAATTGGGCTTGTAGCTGCAATTCCCCATATTCATCCAACGTAATAAGCTAAAGTAACTCATAAATATTCCTATTATGAAGCTAGTGGTGGAATTGCAATCCTAGGTTCCCTTTAAATATCTTTTAAAACAACTTTAATTGCTTTCATAGTTTAGATTTATTTTTATTGTTCTTAGATTCATTCAAACCAAATCAAATCCGTTTTCCATAATTAATTAGACTTAGGTTTTAAAATTAAAAGCTGTAGTAATCAATCTCTGTGGGTTCGACCTTTACTTTCACACTACAAATCCTTAGAAAAGTAAAGTATACTTTTATATCTTGATTCTGACAAGATCAATTTTTGTTCCATGGCCTCCTCCATCAACCTCTTGCCATCTATCACTTCCATGGACGGCTAGATCATTGATCTAGGGTTTCAATGAAGCCCTAGATGAGTAATAGGGTTTTATTTATGCTTTTATTTTAGATTTATTATGTATGGATGATGATTACATGTTCCGAGGATTTTTATAAATAAATCGTACTTCTATTGATTAAATCATTGCTTTCAAAGTTTATTCTTGTTTTAGATCTATTTTGACTTAGATCTATTTTGACTGTGATGTGCTCAACGATCTATTCTTGCTGTGCTTGTTTAGATTGTTTACATGTGATGGTGCTCTATTGATTCGTGCTATGAAGTATCCGAATAGTCCATGCCCAGGTTAGACGGATTAGATCACAACCCTAGTTTAGTGTGAGATAATTCGTGCTACCCGAAGATGGATTATGTTGGTGCTTGAACCATGATTATCTTCTTGTCGGAGGAATTGGGCTTGTAGCTGCAATTCCCCATATTCATCCAACGTAATAAGCTAAAGTAACTCATAAATATTCCTATTATGAAGCTAGTGGTGGAATTGCAATCCTAGGTTCCCTTTAAATATCTTTTAAAACAACTTTAATTGCTTTCATAGTTTAGATTTATTTTTATTGTTCTTAGATTAATTCAAACCAAATCAAATCCGTTTTCCATAATTAATTAGACTTAGTTTTTAAAATTAAAAGCTGTAGTAATCAATCTCTGTGGGTTCGACCTTTACTTTCACACTACAAATCCTTAGAAAAGTAAAGTATACTTTTATATCTTGATTCTGACAAGATCAATTTTTGGCGCCGTTGCCAGGGATTGTATTACTACTCTTAGTTTTATAATCGTAGTTTAGTTAATTCGTAAAGATTATTTTATTCCGACGACTTACACGCCACAAACATGTATTGAATTACCGGAGGCGACGGCATCTCACTTTGAGATAAAGTCGTCTACCATCTCGCTGCTTCCATCTTTCCATGGCCGTTTAAATGAAGATCCATATAAACATTTAGGAGATTTTCAAGATATATGCTCTACGTTGAAAATTCAAAATCTTACTGATGATGAATTAAAAATGCGACTCTTTCCATTCTCATTAAAGGACAAAGCTAAATATTGGCTCCAATCTTTGGAGCCAAACACTATTAGAACATGGGAAGACTTACACACCGCATTTTTACAAAAGTTTTTCCCGATTATGCGTACAAACCAGATAAGAAAATCCATAACCAATTTTGTAATGCAAGATGGGGAATCACTTTACGACACGTGGGAAAAATTTAAAGAATTACTACGCTCGTGTCCACATCATCAGGTTCCTAAGTGGCAACTTGTTCAGGTCTTTTATGAGGGGCTTATTCCCTCTGTTAGGAATACCGTCGATGCCGTTTGTGCGGGAACTTTCCTACACAAAAGCGCCGACGAGGCTTGGAAAATGTTTGAAACGTTAAGCGAGAATTCGATGCACCAAACGGTGTCTGTCCGTTCGGAAGGATATCTGAATCAACCTAAGAAGGATGTAAAATTCGAGTCAAGTCAATCAATTGAAATAAAAGAACTATCTAACAAACTTGACCGACTTTTAACAATGAACCAAACGACAGCCCCACCCGCTCGTGAAATCTGTGCATTATGTTCCGATCCTTCACATTCGATACTTGCATGTCCATCGGCGAGTCAATTTCCGGAATTCGTGGAGCAACACATTAATTCTATTCAACAATACCCACGAAATAATTATAATGCAACTACTAATAATCCGGACGCGCCATGGAGAAACCATCCTAACTTCTCGTGGAAAAATAATAATAATAATCCTAATGAGGCGACTAACTTTCCAAATGCGTATCGACCTCAGTTTCAACCTAATCAATACCAACAACCGCCTCCTAATTCGAATCCTTCAAGGGGTAATGCTTTTGAGGAAAAGGTGTTGGCGTCCTTAAGACTATTGAAACGCAAGTACAGGCACAAGCACAAATAGTGCACTCACACACACAATCCATTGCGAAGCTTGAATCCCAAATGGGACAACTAGCTACTGTAGTGAGTCGTAGAAACGAGGGGACGTTGCCTAGTCAAACAATTCAAAACCCTAAGGGACAATATGAGGTTAAGGGGTCGAATGAACAAGTAAACGCCGTCTCAACTAGGTTGACTACACGAGAAGAAGAGGTAAATGAAATCCCGAATGAGAATGTGAAAGATATGAATACTAACTCGAATAAGATGGGTGAGGACATGGATAAAAATAAAAAAGAAAACGAATCGGTCCCAACGAATTATATTCCGAGAATGCCATATCCACCTAATGTTGGGGAGCCGTCTAATCTTACAAATAAAAAGTCTAAGGTTGAGGATATACTCGAGGTGTTTAAACAAGTCAAAATAAATATTCCTTTCCTCGATGCTATAAAACAAATTCCTGCTTATGCTAAATGTTTAAGAGACCTTTGTACTCAAAAACGCAAAATACGTAGTCATACTCCTAAGAAGGTCTTCCTCACGGAAAAAGTAAGCTCTATATTTCAACACGCTCCTCCAAAATATAAAGATCCAGGTACGCCTACGATTTCATGTGTCATAGGTGACACTATCATTCATCGGGCTCTCCTTGACTTAGGAGCGAGTGTTAACCTTTTACCTTATCACGTTTATAAACAATTAGGTTTAGGGGAACTTAAGCCTACGGCCGCTACTATTCAATTAGCGGATCGTTCTGTTAAAATACCTAGAGGAATCGTCGAAGACGTGCTAGTAAAAGTTGATCAATGTTTCTATCCCGTTGATTTTATGGTCCTTGACACTGAACCGGTGCTAGATGCTAGGAAACACACTCCTGTCATTCTTGGTCGTCCATTTTTAGCCACGGCTAACACACGTGTTAACTGTAGAACAGGGGTGATGAAAGTGTCGTTCGGGAATATAAAATTAAAATTAAATATTTTTAATGCTGTTGATCAACCTCCCAAAGACGATGATTATCTAGGTGTGGAGGGTAGTGAGGTTACACGGAATATTGAGCCTAAGAACGTAATAAATATAAGTGCGGGAAATAATGTAGAGGATGATGAGTGGATGAATCCTAATACTTCGGACCCTAATGTTGAATCTACTCGAAAGGTAAGAAATCGATTTGAAAATACTGATAAACCGTCGATTGAATTAATTCAAAGCGACGTAATTTCTGCTTACCATCGAGCTCTGCCTGACATTCTTAGGGGTACGAATTCTGATTTTCGGCCTCCATGAGTCTTGAGCTAGAAGGTCTAGCTAAAGACGTAAAACAAAGCGCTTCTTGGGAGGCAACCCAAGCTTTATTTAATTCGTTTTTCTTATTTTTGGTCATTTTTGGGTCTGTTTGTGTCTGTTTTGGACATTCTGGATAGGTTTGGGGGTTGGAATTAAGTTATTTTAATAGTACATACATAATTTTAGCCACACAATGGAAAAAAAACCAATCTCGCGAGCGCGGCCCGCTCGCGCGAGACGTCGCTCGCGCGGCCCGCTGGCGCGAGATTGCCCCTTAGATGTTTTTCTTTGCTTTTCTTTTTATGAGACCTCAGTAGTTACTCGCGCCTGGATTCGCGGGCGCGAGGTACCTCGCTCGCGCGAGAAAGTTTTTTTTTTTAAAAAAAAAAAAAAAAAAATATTCGCGCGCGCGACGGCCGCTCGCGTGATTTCCCCAATTCCTGTTTTTCTCTTTTGTTTTCTGTATTCTTCCCCCATACTTGTTCTGATAATGTTTTTGTTTCTGTTTTTTGTTTATTAAGCTATTTTAGATCGAGTTAGTTGTTGTTTTCTTTATTCCATTTATACTTTTATGTTTTATTCCGGTTAGTCGTTTCGTTTAGTTTCGATTAGTTTTTTTTTGTATATTTTTGTTTATTTACTTTTAATATTCTTTCGTTAGTTAGTTTTTTTTATTACACAGTAGCAGGTAACATTGAACTGTATTGACATATTCCTTTGTGTTCACCTGTTCTATGCTTGTCAAGATCGAGGTACTATCGTTCCTTCCTTACGTACTCTCCTTTCTTTCATTTGATTGTTTCATTGGGGACAATGAAAGGTTTAGGTTTGGGGGTATGCACACACATGCACATTATTTTATGCAAAACTTTAAAAATTTTCAATAAGTGTGTTTAAATAAACGATATTACTGACGTTTTTGCAATTTTAATCCGATACTTCTTAGTATGTAATGTGATTTGTTATAGAATGATAAACAAGGAAATATGTGATTAATCATTTACTAAAGTCATGTTGAAATACTTTAAGTTATGTATTGTTTGAATCGTAGTTTTATATCATAGATTTGCACACTAACATATGCACTGCACGTAGTTGATTGAATACATGTTTGGTGTGAACTATAATATGATTCGGATTTCTAGATAACACAAGGTGGAGACTAAACCCAGTGAGCTTTTGAGCCTATCTTTTCTGTTTTGAGGGTTATAAATACATCTTGTGTTTGTCGAATTTCATTGAAATAGCGCATTAACTTGTTGTTTAGTCTCATTATTCTTGTTTTGGTTAATAGTCAAGTTAAAATCTTTGTTACCATGCTAAATAATCTTCCATTGTAAACATTGAAGAACAGTATTACCCTAGGAAATGATTTTAGGCCCTTCTTTGTTTACTGCCGGCCGATAAAAGATACAATTTCCTTAGTTCGTCCCTTCGAGCCGTTACAATGCCTCTTTTTCTTTGTTCACCATTATCCTCTGTAAAAGCTCCAACTTGATCAACTTGGAGTATACCACTGGAAGAGTGATCAACTTTTAGTAGTATTAAGGCGATGTGTTGATGAAGAAGAATAAATTAAGATGTTATTGGGGTAGTTGCTTGGTATTCAATGCATATTCATTTGAGAAGAGAGAAAAGAAAAAAGGAAAAGAAACAAAATAAAGAAGAGAAGGTTGAAAAAAAAAATAAAAGAAAAGAAGAAATATGAATGAAAAGGAAGAAGAGAATGAAAAAATGAAAGTTGGTAGAAGAGACGAATGAAAGAGATCGAACATGCCTTACAATGCCATTCTAAAACTACCTAATGAATCCTTTCTATCCTTTTTCATTACCTGAGCTACATTACAACCTGTGAAAAGTCCTATTTGATCCAAGGAAACATGGTTCGGATATGAAAACGATGGGAGGGGGATTAAAACATGGTAATGATTAATTTCTCTTGATTATTGGCATCTTATCCATGAGACTACTGTTTTTTCGTGTCATGCGTCTTTTTCATGTCATATGTGAGCATTTCTCGTTTTGAAAATATATTTCTTTTACTCACATATTTTAAAAAAATTACACCTGTTTCTGAGTGTTTTATTTTAGAGTGTAATTCATTGTGAGATTCGTAGTCAAGACATAGTTAGATGGTTATCCGAGTTATATTCCAAGTTTATGACAAGCGCGTGTTCATTTGACTACCATATCACACACGTGCAATTTTATGAGAAACTCTATTGATTTATACGATGCATGTGCTTGAGATTGTTTTTCATGATATATGTAGACGTTTGATTCTATTTTTTCTTGTTCGTTATTCTATTTCAAATCTTTGTTGTATAATAAGGAGTATTGAATTTTATGTTTTTCGTTTTTAAATAAAAGTTTTCAAATTTACAAGTTAATAAAGATGGTTGTGGGTAACTTGTTGACGAGAACCCTCACGAGACTTTACTCGTCCGACTAGGGACACCTAGGGGTTTAAAAGGCTTGTTGCATACGCTAAATGCAATCGTGATCCATACGAAAATGGAATAGATTTTTATTAGTAGTTTTTATTTTTAGTTTTGCTCGAGGACTAGCAAAATGTAGGTTTGGGGGTGTGATCGGGAGAGAACTAATCCTAATTATACGCTTTAACGTGCATTTGTTAGTGCCTTTTTATCTTGTTTTTGTATATTTTTACTTCGTTTTCTAGTTTCTGACAGGTTTTGGAAGAAATCAGCTAAACCAGGCTAAACAGGGTGAAAAGTCAGAAAGAAAGAAGCTGAAAAACCAATGTCGCGCGCGCGGTCCGCGGGCGCGAAAATCAGATAGTCGCTCGCGCGATCCGCTCGCGCGAGACCCCCAATAACTCGCTCGCGCGATCCGCGCGCGCGAGGTACCAAAAGTCGCGCTCGCGCGACCCGCTCGCGCGATATGCCCAAAAACCAAAGTTGCGTATTTCAGTATACTGAAGACTCCTGTGCAAACGAGACTGCTAAACGACGTCCAGACTGTAAATTACATGCGTTTCAGTTCGTTTCGGGTTAGGAAGCCTTCCAAAGCTTGTACAAACTCTATATAAACTCCAAATTTACTCAATTATGGGGTTGGCAATTATTATACACACATTCTACAACCATACTTCCAGCCATTGAAGAGAGGGAAGCAAGGAGAAGAAGAAGAAGACCAAGGGTTTCCATGGCCTCCTCCATCAACCTCTTGCCATCTATCACTTCCATGGACGGCTAGATCATTGATCTAGGGTTTCAATGAAGCCCTAGATGAGTAATAGGGTTTTATTTATGCTTTTATTTTAGATTTATTATGTATGGATGATGATTACATGTTCCGAGGATTTTTATAAATAAATCGTACTTCTATTGATTAAATCATTGCTTTCAAAGTTTATTCTTGTCTTAGATCTATTTTGACTGTGATGTGCTCAACGATCTATTCTTGCTGTGCTTGTTTAGATTGTTTACATGTGATGGTGCTCTATTGATTCGTGCTATCAAGTATCCGAATAGTCCATGCCTAGGTTAGACGGATTAGATCACAACCCTAGTTTAGTGTGAGATAATTCGTGCTACCCGAAGATGGATTATGTTGGTGCTTGAACCATGATTATCTTCTTGTCGGAGGAATTGGGCTTGTAGCTGCAATTCCCCATATTCATCCAACGTAATAAGCTAAAGTAACTCATAAATATTCCTATTATGAAGCTAGTGGTGGAATTGCAATCCTAGGTTCCCTTTAAATATCTTTTAAAACAACTTTAATTGCTTTCATAGTTTAGATTTATTTTTATTGTTCTTAGATTAATTCAAACCAAATCAAATCCGTTTTCCATAATTAATTAGACTTAGGTTTTAAAATTAAAAGCTGTAGTAATCAATCTCTGTGGGTTCGACCTTTACTTTCACACTACAAATCCTTAGAAAAGTAAAGTATACTTTTATATCTTGATTCTGACAAGATCAGAAATACTGCGTTAGAGACGTGAATAGAAGTTTGGCGCAAGGGTCTTATTGTGAATAATCGGATAATGATAATCCATGTAATAAATGATAAATTTCCGAAGTGGTTAATGATGTGATTAAATCCTCATGAATGGGTACTTATGTGAATTAATGTAGATGGTAAAAAAAATAGAGGTTTCAAGTTCCTTAGTGTTCGCTGCTCCCCGTTGTGTGATATGTTTTTTTTGGTAGCTCGACTTGCTGAGTGTACCCTTTTGCCAGTGGCTTCGTGATCAAGCTGGCCTAAGCCTTATGCCTGGCTTATTTGTTAGACGTCTAGGCATATTGACTGGCCTTCTGTGTGTATACCTAGTTTGGTTGATACCCCAACCAAACTAGCACCAGAGTGGATGTTAATAGTATGTCTGGGCACACATGGGATATATGTGTGGGTGTACCATGGAGGGTGGCCAAGTGGTGAAGCTAGGAAATTGAATAATGAATCGTTCATAAAAAGTAAGTTGACCATGAGTAGGGTGACCTTAGTGGTGAACCTAGGGCAAGAAAAAAATGACAGTGATTGTAGAGCGTTAAATGCAAATGGATAAACTGTTGCGAAACATGAAATTGAAAACTCGAAATGGTTACCGTGGTATAATGCGAAGGAAATTGATATAATGATTGGATATTGGAGAATTTCTTATTCTAATACTGAGGATTTGTGCTAACTCTCGAGTTGCAGGATGGTGGGCCCACTAACCATTGTATGCAAGCTTTGGCTCACCATGTTACTTAAGAGTAAGTGTTTCTTTTACTTTGTGGGTGGAACAAACTGCTGCCGTGACTCAAGGAAACTACCGCTTGTCCTCACTCGCGTGTGGAACTACAATTCTGCCTACAACTCTATATATGTTTGTGGTCAAGAAAGGGAAGGAGCCCAGCGGATTCCCAACCTCAGAGAAATTTATTGGGTATTATTATGTTAATTGATTATTGTTGAGTTGGAGTCGAGGGGACCACGAGTGATCCTTGAGACTGGGGCGTGTTTACTCATACCAGTGTTGTTATACAATACTGACCCGTGTGATGTTTATCATGCGGGGGCGTTTCTCGGGAAACGTAGCCGTTTTGCAGATTAAGGAGTAGACCGGTATGACTATTGGATTGCATGGATTTGCTTGAGGACATGAAGACATTTACTGTTCATTTGCTATTTTCATTTATTTGGCATTGTGGGCCATTATTGTAGTTGGTATTGGGACGTTTGGTAGCTCCAACCAAAGGTTGTAATAGAGGTTATTCTTTCAAAGCTTTAATTGTAAATGAAAAGATTTTTATTCTTAATGAGGATTTAGAAATGTTTATTCAGCTTCCGCTTTTCAATATAAGTGAATTAGTAGTTGTAGCTTTAATCAAATATATTTGAGTATTTTCGAAACCGCATGAGTATTTTTTTTAAATGGAAATTTGGTGGTTTTGTTACAAAAAAACATAAATGAAAATTTATTACAAATGTTTGAACCAGGTTTTTAAGAACATCTATTTGCATTAAAAAGTTTTATTAGGATGGGCTTCGTGGTGTTCACTCCGATAGTTGGGCAGTCGAATAGTAGTCTAGATTTAGTTCTATGCTGATTATTTGGCTTTCCAAAAATCGGGGTGTGAGAGTTTCGTATCAAAGCTTTTGGTTGCCTTAGATTGGGAGGAGTCTAGGGGATCCTCGGTATTGTGGTAGTGGGTCAGAGCTATAGGTCGCGGATTTATTTGGGTTTCGGGTTATGTGTACTTATGTGTTATCCATACGTTGTCTACATATTATTTAATTGTTTTCAATCAATTAATTACATAACTTTTCGAGCCTCTCATTACGTTGAAATCATTTATTATATTATGAGTTGTATAATAGTGCATGCATACATATTGTTGGTATGACGGGTAGTAGAAGAGAGTTGGAGGATGATCAACAGAGGAGCTCCTACCCAGTGGATTTCTATTGTTATTAGCCGGCCTTCAGCATTATCTGGTATCTACAAGCATATTATTCGGGAGATTATTATTCTATTGGAGTATCAGAAATTTTGTTATTATCGGGAAAAAGCTTATATATTATTTCCCTTATTATCGATTGGTATTCTCGTATGTGTTCTATAATTTGGTTATCTCGGATTTCTTATCGTGGAGCTGTATTTATCAACAAGTATTTTGGCATGGAGCATAATTCTTGTGTCTTTATTCGGGCTTTCTATTATATTCTGGAGCATCTATCGGATTAACGTGATTCTATTTTCTACAACTATGACGAATCTGAGCACGTATTGGTTTATTTTCGACCGCATTATTATCTTCGCAGTCTTATTTCTAGTACAGAGTTATGCATACTCCTGAAGCGGCATGTTTGAATAGTAAGTATGGGTATCATGAGGAGGTGTAATGGGGGACATGGTAAGAGGTAAACATGGGCATCTAGTTAGAATCCTTGATTAACTGCGAGCATGTTGCATCATTGCATGCCTAGTTTGTATTCACATGTTTTGCATCAATAATTGTGTTTTGAATTATCTATTAATGTTTGACGATTGACTATACGAGAATAAGGTATATAGATGAGGGCTTCCTTGTTTGGATTAGTCGCTCGACGTACTTGGTCTCATATAGTTGAGAGTTAAACTTAATCAATGCTTTGTTTGAAATTATGTGTTTAACTTTATTGATAACTACCGTGTGTATTTATCGTTGCTTCAAATTTCGGGACTAAATTTCTTTAAGAAGGGTAGAATGTAACAACCCTAAAATTTCTAAGTGTATAAATAATTATTTTAATTATTATTTTCAGTTAGCAATATTATATGAGTGTGCCTATGTAAGAAACGTATTTGAAAATTTTAAGTGTTTTGTGGACATATAAATTAAATCATTAGTGAGCCCTTTAGTTTGAATGCTACATTTTATTAATTTAAATTTATTAAAAAAAATAAAGGGTTGATATGTATTTTTTTTGTATAGTGTTTACAGACCCGCGAATGTGTCAAATAATGTATCTGGTATTGAAATTAAGTACCCGGGGTATGAGTACCCTTTGGGCTAGACATTTTAGTGGTTTGTGTTACATTCTGAGCTCATATGGGTCTCTTTTGTTAACCCATAAAAAGAAAAACGGGATAATTAATATTTGTGTGAGTAATATATGTATTGTGTGTTGGAAACAATTTCCAATCGCAGCGGAAAAATTGCTTTTAAAATTTTTAAAGCGGATCAAAAGCTTATTCGATTACATATGATAAAGGGTGAAAACAATATGAATTCACCTTTGAGATCTGTTGGATCCTTTTTGAGAACTCTTCGTGTCCTTTTTTCCTAGCAGCCTTCACCTCTATGACTTCAAGATGCACACCAGGAAGCTAGGGTTTATGTGGGTTACCCTAAGGAAGAAGATAACTTAGAGAGTATATATTAGAGAGAGAGAATATATTTTGGCTAATATATCACAACCACTAGAGTGGCCGGCCCCCTTTACTCATATATATAGTTATAGACCATCTATAACACTCTCTAACCCTAGTTATCTTATCCATGCGTCCAAACACCTGTTAAGCTAGAGATGGGACTTCTAGGGTTCATTAACCTGGCTAAACTAAAATTGATTTCCATCCAACTCAACTCTTAAGTTTAGGAAAAAAATTTAGTAAATTATTATCAACTCCACTATATGACAATAATTGAACTCCAGATTTAATAAACATATTTACCCGAAGATAAAACCTAGACTTGTATAATAAAATACAGTGATGTTCCTCTACCAAACGTATTCGTAATTATTTCTGGGATTAGTGTATCAACTATACTGTCAACCCGAAATTAATTACTTCTTATTATCCTTGAGCCCCAGTCACTTCTCATAAATTACTGAACATGACAACAACGGCTTGCTGACAAGACTGCAGTTCTCAGTAATTAACCCAATGATATTCTCAAGGGAATACTTACTCTGTACAGAGGGTAGATTCCATCTTGACAACTAGTGTTCACAATACTGTTCACTTAATTACCCAAGATATCCAGGTGTTGATTTGTGAAGACCTCACTGATTGATAAGTCAAAATAATTAAGTTAACAGCTTGTGTTCACTGTTATCTCAGGATTAAGAACATGTGTCATATACAAGTTTGAGTACCTATTAACCTATGACAGCTTATTGTTAATAGGTTTAACTCAACGTCCGTCAATGCACCAAATGCACTAGCACATTAACTTAGAGTCACTACTCTAATGATTGAGACTTTTCATTCCACTAAATGGAAGTTAATGTGCTACAGTCTAAACCTGATAAGCTATCCATACTTATCATTAACTGTGACAATTTTTAACAATTGCCAGTGATGATTTATATCTCCTATTTGTCAATCTAATTAACACAAATAAATCTGACAATATTGTTAATGGATAAACACACCAAAACCATTAAACTCATGAATAACACATATCTGAATATGTAAAGATGCTCATAAATATACGAATCAAAGATGTCTGATTACAATAACTAACTGGTTTGAGGGCATAATCCCAACAAACTCCCACTAGCACTCACAACCAATTAGGATTACATCTAATGCCTAGATTGTCCAAGTGACGATCAAAAACCTTAGAAGGTAAGGCTTTAGTAAAGGGATCAGCAAGATTATCTGTCGTGCTAATCTTAGTCACTACAACGTCGCCACGTTGTACTATCTCTCTAATAAGATGATATTTTCTTTCCACGTGCTTTCCTCCTTTGTGGTTCATTGGCTCCTTGGATTGAGCAACTGCCCCACTATTATCACAATGAAGACTAATAGGGGACTGTGCCAATGGTACCACTCCCAGTTCTATCAAGAACTTCTTGAGCCAAACAGCTTCCTTAGCTGCCTCACTAGCTGCAACATATTCAGCTTCTGTTGTGGAATCTGCAACGCATTTCTGCTTGATGCTTCTCCAACTTACAGCACCACCCCCAAGAGTAAACACATATCCAGACGTCGACTTTCTCGCTTCTTTGTCTGACATGAAGTCAGAATCTATGTAGCCAACTGGAGCTAAGTCTTCTGCACCATAAATGAGCATATAATCTCTAGTTCTTCTCAAGTACTTGAGAATATGCTTCACTGCTGTCCAGTGATCTGGACCGGGATTGGACTGATATCTACTGACCATGCCTACAGCAAAACAGATATCCGATCTGGTGCAGAGCATCGCATACATAAGACTACCCACTGCAGAAGCATAGGGTATCTTAGCCATGCGATCTTTGTCCTCCTGAGTCTTGGGACATTGACTCTGAGACAGTGAAAGTCCATGCCTAAATGGTAAAAACCCCTTCTTGGATTTATCCATGGCAAACCTAGTCAGTACTTTATCAATGTAGGAAGCTTGAGATAATCCCATTATCTTATTCTTCCGATCCCGAATAAGCTTAATCCCTAAGATATAGCTTGCCTCACCAAGATCTTTCATGTCAAAATTATTGGCTAGCCACACTTTCACTGTTGACAATACTCCTATATCATTCCCAATGAGTAGGATATCATCAACATATAGAACTAGAAACACCACCACGCTTCCTTCACTTTTCTTGTACACACAAGGCTCATCCATATTCTGTTCAAATCCAAAAGATTTGATAGCCTAGTCAAAACGAATGTTCCAACTCCTGGATGCTTGCTTAAGCCCATATATGGACTTATGCAGCTTGCATACCATACCTTCCTGACTATCAGCTATGAACCCCGTGGGCTGCAGCATATAGATGTCCTCGTCTAGATGGCCATTCAAGAATGCCGTCTTGACGTCCATCTGCCATATCTCGTAATCGAGACACGCTGCAATGGATAAGAGAATTCGGATGGACTTAAGCATAGCTACTGGCGAGAAGGTTTCCTCATAGTCAATGCCCTCTCTTTGAGTAAACCCTTTCGCTACAAGCCTAGCTTTGAAGGTCTCTACCTTCCCATCCGATCCTCTCTTCCTCTTGTAAACCCACTTACAGCCAATGGGTTTAATATTAGCAGGTGGATCCACAAGTTCCCAAACCTGATTGGAGTACATGGACTCCATCTCAGCTTTCATAGCTAGCTTCCAGGATTCTGAATCCTGGTCAACAACTGCCTCCTCGTAAGTGGTAGGGTCAGAATCAGGTTCTTCGGGAACTACTTCATAAGTTTCTCCCAAGAACGTGAATCTTTCAGGTGCCCTGATAGTCCTCCCACTACGACGGGGCTCTTCCGCAGGAATCTGTGAGGGTGTGGTAGTTTCAGTTTCAGTTTCTTGATTAGTTATGACTACTGGGGATTCTGAGGGCTTTTCTTGAACTTCTTCTAGAATTATCCTTCCTTTGGGTTTGTGGTTCATAATATAATCCTCTTCCAGGAAAACAGCGTTTGTGCTCACAAACACTTTCTGTTCCCTAAGATTATAAAAGTACCATCCTTTTGTTCCCTTTGGATATCCCACAAAATAACATACTTCCGATCTTGATTCCAACTTCCCAGTGTTCCCCTTCAGCACATGTGCTGGACAACCCCATATCCGAAAGTGTTGCAAAGAGGGCTTTCGTCCACTCCACAACTCTCGGGGTGTCTTGGGAACAGACTTAGTTGGAACATGATTTAGTATGTATTTTGCTGTATCTAAAGCAAAACCCCAAAGAAACAATGGCAATTCAGAATAACTCATCATAGACCTAGTCATGTCTAAAAGTGTCCGGTTCCTCCGTTCTGCTACACCATTCTGTTGAGGCGTGCCTGGTGTAGTCAATTGAGATAGAATCCCATTCTGTGTTAGATGGTCAATAAACTCATTAGATAGATATTCACCACCTCGATCTGATCGAATGGCCTTGATACTTTTCCCTAATTGCTTCTCCACTTCAGCCCTAAATTCTTTGAACTTTTCAAAAGAATCGGACTTGTTGTGAAGTAGGTAAACGTATCCATACCTAGAGAAGTCATCGGTGAATGTAATAAAGTATTCATATCCACCTCTAGCTCTAATGTTTATTGGACCACATACATCTGTATGTATTAAATCCAACAAGTCTTTGGCCCGATTGCCTTTTGAAGAAAAGGGTCTCTTTGTCATTTTACCCTCCAAACAAGATTCACAGACAGGTATAGGTTCTACAACTAAGGAAGTTAAAATACCTTCCTTCACCAGCCTGTTAATCCTGTTCAGATTAATATGACCTAGCCTCATGTGCCAAAGTCTTGTTGGATTATGTGAAGGTTCCTTTCTTTTAGTAGGCGTGTTTGCCATTAAGTTATTCAATTCCATATCAGATAATTCATAAGATACAGGTGTCACTAAAAACAAACCATTTGATAAATTACAAGAGCAAATAAAAGAACTATTCTTTTTAATCACAACTCCAGAATTAAAACTAACTGAATAACCTTTATTCGCAAGTCATGAAACTGAAATAAGATTTCGCCTTATAGTAGGCACATATAAAATGTCTGATAATACCAAAGTTTTATTATTAGGAAATACTAAAACTACGACTCCAACTGCAATAGCTGAAACTGTTGCACTAGATCCCAAGGTAAGCTTGATTTGCCCATCAAATAAATGATAATCCATGTAATAAATGATAAATTTCCGAAGTGGTTAATGACGTGATTAAATCCTCATGAATGGGTACTTATGTGAATTAATGTAGATGGTAAAAAAAAATAGAGGTTTCAAGTTCCTTAGTGTTCACCGCTCCCCGTTGTGTGATATGTTTTTTTTGGTAGCTCGACTTGCTGAGTGTACCCTTTTGCCAGTGGCTTCGTGATCAAGCTGGCCTAAGCCTTATGCCCGGCTTATTTGTTAGACGTCTAGGCATATTGACTGGCCTTCTGTGTGTATACCTGGTTTGGTTGATACCCCAACCAAACTAGCACCAGAGTGGATGTTAGTAGTATGTCCGGGCACACATGGGATATATGTGTGGGTGTACCATGGAGGGTGGCCAAGTGGTGAAGCTAGAAAATTGAATAATGAATCGTTCATAAAAAGTAAGTTGACCATGAGTAGGGTGACCTTAGTGGTGAACCTAGGGCAAGAAAAAAATGACAGTGATTGTAGAGCGTTAAATGCAAATGGATAAACTGTTGCGAAACATGAAATTGAAAACTCGAAATGGTTACCGTGGTATAATGCGAAGGAAATTGATATAATGATTGGATATTGGAGAATTTCTTATTCTAATACTAAGGATTTGTGCTAACTCTCGAGTTGCAGGATGGTGGGCCCACTAACCATTGTATGCAGGCTTTGGCTCACCATGTTATTTAAGAGTAAGTGTTTCTTTTACTTTGTGGGTGGAACAAACTGCCGCCGTGACTCGAGGAAACTACCACTTGTCCTCACTTGCGTGTGGAACTACAGTTCTGCCTACAACTCTATATGTGTTTGTGGTCAAGAAAGGGAGGGAGCCCAGCGGATTCCCAACCTCAGAGAAATTTATTGGGTATTATTATGTTAGCTGATTATTGTTGAGTTGGAGTCGAGGGTGTTGGAAAAACCGGTTTAAGTTCTAAGTTTAAACGCGCAGCGGAAAAATCAAGTTATAAAACTTAATTGGCATGCCCGGATCTACTACCCATCAACTCTATAGATGCGAACAAGAGGGGACAAGAGTTATACCTTAGTGTCTTGAACCCAATTCTGAACTTCAACTTTCAGATGCCTCCACTAGATGATCTTCACCCTTATGACTCCTGCGGATGCCTGCCGGAAGGACTAGGGTTGGTGGGAACCCTTATATAGAGTAAAGGAAGGTTTGGGAAGACTATTATAGTTTCTGCAGCTTCTGCGTATAAGAACGACGATCAACTTTTCCCAGAAAGCAGCTGCCCTATTTATAGATTTCCAGAACCGACCTAAACTTCGACCGATCGAAAGAACTTTGATCGATCGAACCTTTGATCGATCGAACCATTCTCGATCGATCGAACCTGCCATGACTTCAATCGATCGAATATACTTCAATCAATCGAACTTGTCTTGACAGCTTCTTCAAGTGTCTTTCCAAGCATCCTGGCAGAGCTAAGAGTGGGACCTCCTAGGCTCTTTATTGTTGGCTCAGACCAGTTTGTTAATTACCATGACCAAACTCTTTGATCAGCAAACTAACTAACTGGTCAGTTAACGTTTACTCCACTATAAAACGATAACTGAACTCCAACGCAAAAGAACATATCCGCAGCGATGACTAGACTTGTATGGTTTACTAATGTCCCTCTACCGTCAGCATTCGTAATCATATTCAGGTAGTCGGATAACTGTTACTGTCAACCTGAATCATGATTACTTCTTATAATCCTTGAGTCCCATTCACCTCTCATGATTACCAAACATGTTGATAACTCTTATCAACAAGACTGCAGTACTCAGTAATCGACTTGGTGACATTCTCAAGGGAATGCTTACTCTAAAACAGAGGGTAGATTCTATCTTGACAATATATGTTCACAACCCTATGAACATGACATACCTAAGATACCCAGGTGTTGATCTTCTGTAGACCTCACTGATTGGTAAGTCAAAGCAGTCATATTCACAGTCTATGTTCATAATCATCTCAAGATTGAGAACACGTACCTTATACAAGTTATGAGTTCCTATTGACTGTTTGACAGTCTTAAGCATCAATAGGAAACTCAGGTCCGTCAATGCACTATAAGCACTAGCATATCAACTAAGAGCTACACTCTAGTGATTGAGATTAATCACTCCATCCAAAGGTAGTTAATTATGCTACAGTGTAGACTTGATGAGGTATCCAGTCTCATCATCCATTGTGACACATTCTAAGTATCAAAGAATAGTAATTCGTATCTCACTTGTGTGCATCTCATATACACACGAATTACTTACTATAATACTTAAGGATTAACAATCATCTCATGAAAGAAGCATACATCATAAAATGTAAAGCTGATATCCATATATTAAAATGCTAATGTCTAATACATATAGTAATGGTTTGAGGGCACAAACCCAACAGAGGGGACCACGAGTGATCCTTGAGACTGGGGCGTGTTTACTCATACCAGTGTTGTTATACAATACTGACCTGTGTGATGTTTATCATGCGGGGGCGTTTCTTGGGAAACGTAGCCGTTTTGCAGATTAAGGAGTAGACCGGTATGACTATTGGATTGCATGGATTTGCTTGAGGACATGAAGACATTTACTGTTCATTTGCTATTTTCATTTATTTGGCATTGTGGGCCATTATTATAGTTGGTATTGGGACGTTTGGTAGCTCCAACCAAAGGTTGTAATAGAGGTTATTCTTTCAAAGCTTTAATTGTAAATGAAAAGATTTTTATTCTTAATGAGGATTTAGAAATGTTTATTCAGCTTCCGCTTTTCAATATAAGTGAATTAGTAGTTGTAGCTTTAATCAAATATATTTGAGTATTTTCGGAACCGCATGAGTATTTTTTTTAAATGGAAATTTGGTGGTTTTGTTAAAAAAAAACATAAATGAAAATTTATTACAAATGTTTGAACCAGGTTTTTAAGAACATCTATTTCCATTAAAAAGTTTTATTAGGATGGACTTCGTGGTGTTCACTCCGATAGTTGGGCAGTCGAATAGTAGTCTAGATTTAGTTCTATGCTGATTATTTGGCTTTCCAAAAATCGGGGACTTCCTCAGCTTCTGTAGTTGAGTCTGCAATGTATTTCTGCTTAATGCTCCTCCAACTGACAACACCACCTCCCAAGGTAAAGAGATGACCGGACGTCGACTTCCTCGAATCTTTATCTGACATAAAGTCCGAGTCAGTGTATCCCACTGGAATTAACTCACTTCCACCGTACATAAGCATATAATCTTTAGTTCTTCTCAAGTACTTAAGAATGTGCTTGACGGCTGTCCAGTGTTCTATACCTGGATTCGACTGATATCTACTAACCATGCCAACGGAAAAGCAGATATCTGGTCTAGTACATAACATCGCATACATGAGACTCCCCACTGCTGAAGCATAGGGAATTCCTGTCATGCGATTCCTCTCCTCCTGTGTCTTTGGACACTGGTCCTTGGAGAACGCTAAACCATGCCTGAAAGGTAACAAACCTTTCTTCGAATTATCCATTGAAAACCTAGTTAGCACCTTATCGATATAACCAGCTTGAGAAAATCCCATTATTTTTCGCTTGCGATCCCGAAAGAGCTTTATCCCTAGAATATAGCTCGCCTCTCCTAGATCCTTCATATCGAAAGTACTAGCTAGCCAAACCTTGACTGTTGACAGCGCTGCTACATCATTTCCAATGAGTAGAATGTCGTCAACGTAAAGCACAAGAAAGGCCACCACTTTCCCTTCACTCTTCTTGTATACACAAGGTTCATCCAGATTCTGTATAAAACCAAACGACTTGACCGCTTGGTCAAATCGGATGTTCCAACTTCTGGATGCTTGCTTAAGCCCATAAATGGACTTTTGCAACTTGCATACCAAGTTACCTTTCCGACCAGCTATGAACCCTTCTGGTTGTTGCATATAGATGTCCTCCTCAAGATTGCCATTCAAGAATGCAGTCTTGACGTCCATCTGCCAGATCTCATAATCTAGGCATGCAGCAATGGATAAGAGTATCCTGATGGACTTGAGCATGGCCACCGGCGAGAAGGTTTCCTCATAGTCAATGCCCTCCCTCTGAGTATAACCTTTCGCCACAAGCCTTGCCGTAAAGGTCTCAACCTTTCCATCAGATCCTCTTTTCCTCTTGTAGACCCACTTACAGCCAATGGGTTTAATATTGGCTGGAAGCTCTACAAGATCCCAGACCTGATTAGAATCCATAGATTCCAATTCAGCCTTCATAGCTTTAATCCAATGAGCCGAGTCTACATCAGCCATTGCCTCTTCGTATGTGGCAGGATCAGATTCAGATTCTATGGAGACAGCTTCAAAAACTTCTCCTAAGAACATGTATCTATCAGGCTGGCTGATAATCCTCCCACTACGACGAGGTACCAGTGCGGAAATGGGTGAAGAAGTGGTATTTTCTTGATTTATATCGTTATCAACTACGGGTTGGACTGAGGGCTCTCCTTCTATCTCTCTAAGATCTATCCTTCCCTTAGGTTTATGGTTCATGATATAGTCATCCTCCAAGAAAACAGCATTCGTACTAACAAACATTTTCTTCTCTCTTGGATCATAAAAATACCATCCATAAGTACCCTTTGGATACCCTACGAAGTAACATACTTCCGATCTAGAATCCAACTTGCTCATCTTTCCTTTCAGCACATGTGCCGGACACCCCCATATCCGGAGATGTTGCAAAGAAGGCTTGCGCCCAATCCACATCTCTCGTGGTGTCCTGGGAACAGATTTGCTTGGTACTAGATTTAGTATGTACGCAGCGATTTCCAAAGCATAACCCCAAAGGAATAATGGCAACTCCGAGTAACTCATCATCGACCTAGTCATGTCTAAAAGAGTCTGATTCCTTCTCTCCGCTACACCGTTCTGCTGAGGCGTACCAGGCGCAGTCAACTATGACAAAATCCCATTCTGTACGAGGTGATCAATAAACTCATTAGAAAGGTACTCGCCACCTCGATCAGATCGAATGGCCTTGATATGTGTGCCCAATTGCTTCTCCACTTCAGCCCTAAACTCTTTGAACTTTTCAACGGCTTCAGACTTGTGCTGCATTAGGTACACATATCCATACCTGGAGTGGTCATCAGTAAATGTTATGAAATACTCATAACCACCCCTTGCTCTAATATTTATTGGTCCACACACATCAGTATGAACTAATTCCAACAATGCATCGGTTCTATTTCCCTTTGTAGGAAAGGGCCTTTTGGTCATCTTACCCTCTAAACAAGACTCGCATACTTCCATTGGTTCTAGAACCAAATCGCCTAAGATCCCTTCTTTGACTAGTCTGCCAATCCTATTTAGATTGATATGGCCAAGCCTCATATGCCAAAGCCTTGTTGGATTAGTGGAAGGTCTCTTTCTTTTAGATGGTACAGTAACCACTGAGTTATTAAGTTCCATGCAAGAGTCTTTAGAAATATTAGGAGTAATCACATACAAACCATTTGATTTAACACCAGAACATATAAAAGAACTATTTCTTTTAATCACAACTTCAGTTCCAAAATGAAAAGAATAACCATTATTCGATAAATTAGAAACTGAAATTAAATTACGTCTCATTGAAGGGACGTAAAGTACTTCTGATAAAATCAAAATTTTATTGTCTAGAAATTCTAAAACTATGACTCCTATAGCAACCGCAGAAACGGTTGCGCTAGAACCTAGAGTAAGTACGATTTCCCCATCACTGCACCTCCTGGTTGATCTGAACCCCTATAATGAATTACAGATATGGTTAGTCGCACCAGAATCAATGCACCAAGTGTTTGAAGTATCCGTTATAAAACTTACTTCAATCACATGTGATTCAATCATACCTTGAACTCTTGTAGCTAAGAATTCTGGACAGTTCCTCTTCCAGTGGCCCTTCTCACCGCATTGGAAATAATTTCCTTTGCCTTGGCCACCTACCTTCCCTTTGCCCTTACCCTTTCCCTTAGATTTTGCAATCTTAGGGACCGGTCCAACACTTGAACCTCCAGTACCAGCCTTCTTCTTCCCTTTCTTTCCTTTCGGTGTAGATCGGGAAGAGGAAGCGCTTTTCTCAACGTTTAAAACGCTGCCCCCAGGCTTGATCACCCCTTCCGCTGCCAATAAAGAGCTCATCAATTCGCTCATTGAAAAATCCATTTTATTCATATTATAATTCAGTTTAAATTGAGCGAATGATGGCGACAGCGTATTGAGGATCATATCAACTTGGGTCTGCGCATCGATGTTGGCACCTAGGGTCTCCAGCTCGTTTAAATAACCAATCATTTTCAAAACATGTTCTTTGACTGGAGTCCCTTTCGACATCTTAGCACTCATTATCTTCTGCATAGCTACCTGTCTGGCAAGCCTGCCATGCTCCCCAAACATCTTTTTCAGGGATTCGATAATGTCACTGGCGGAATTGTTCGACTGGTATTGGTGTTGTAACACATTAGCCATAGAAGCCAATATGTAACAACGAGCCATCCCATTCGACTTTTTCCATTTATCGAACTCGCGTCTAGCAGCAGCCAAAGCATTTGCAGCGGGTTCTTCGGGACATGGGGTGGTGAGGACATATATGTGATCCTCCACAGTTAACACGATGTCAAGGTTACGTTTCCATTCAGTGTAGTTATTTCCAGTTAACTTGTTTTGAGTGAGTATGGTGGCAAGTGGACTAAATGCAGATCCAGACATTATGATTTACTGTAAAAATCAAAACAAAATAAATATGGATATCAGAATTTGATAGTTTAAAATAAAAGAATCCTTTTAAAACTCTAATTTTAAAACAAAGTCGCCGGAATATCGAAACGAAAAAATAAAGCCTCCGTGTGGTGGTCAATGTTCGATCTTTCGATTTATCATAACTTATCCGCTATGCAACTCTTGCAAAACAAGTTATGACTTCCGAACCTATTTGATCTCTAAGTTTCTGAATAATGTCCCGTGTGGGATCCCTTATCCATAGCTTAGCTAGTGTGTACCATTAACTAGGATCCAATCACAACCGTCTCAAGTAGCGCCTCCGTGTGGTGGTCACCCTCTAACACGTCTGATTGATCCTATCAAAAGAAGTTCACATCTAGTAACCAATGAGTAATGCACCCTCCGTATGGAATGATCACCCCTGACGAGGTGACACAGAATGCACCACTCATCTTACAGTGAACCGTTAATGGAAGATCGTGGGTGTAATCTATAAGACCCTCTCCCACTAGATTTAGTAAAAGGATTTTGCTTTTTGAGAAAATCTGTTTCTACACACTTCCCATAAACATCTAATATTTACTAATGTGTTGAAAACGGTTTTTGAATTTTATTTTAGAAAACTTGTTTTGCGTGCATGCAACAATGTATTATACGCCAATCACAAACCAAGCACATAAAACAAAAAACTAAAATAAAATATAGGCAGTCAAACAATGCCTCTATCTCCCACGGCTCTGTCTCCATAGAACCATCTTCTTGGTTTGGTCGCCTCCAGCTCCATCCCATGGACAACGGCTCCTTGCTCCATCTTAGTGGAAATTCTAATTCTATTACATTGGACCTATGCTTCTTTCGAAGTTTACAATTTATCTAGAAATAGAAATAACAACAAAATAAAAGGCTAGGGAAACCGGTGCGACTTTCCTTTTCGTAGGATTGAAGTCGCAGCGCCCTTTACATATGCCTTAAAACCAAACCAAACTTTAAAACAACACACCAATCTCAAAACATTTGAATACAAAAATAAATGCTCTTGGTGCCATGGGAGATAGCGACTAACTTTTGCTGCAAAAGGGTTAGTCGAACATACATCCACGCATATATATAACAAATATATAACTATTGGAACCCCTAATTGATTCACACAGTATATAAACTCTTTACATACTGAATTAGAACTCAAAATAGCATCTATCTTCTCTGTCACAGTTCGATTGAACATTGTTCAATCGCTTGAACATTCTGTTTCACATAATAATTTGAAAATTTTACAGAATATTTTAAAATTAAAGTTTTTAATTTCAAAACTCTTAAAAACTGTGAAATAGAGAACCTGACAAAGTATCTGTCTCGATCGATCTAACTTATTCGATCGATCGAATACCAGAAGGTTTCGATCGATCGAATACTGTTCGATCGCTTGAGAACAGGATGTTCGATCGATCGAAACATGTTCGATCGATCGAACCCGCCTTGCATCCTATGCAATCACAGATTTGTATACTGCTGCGATAACACTGCAGAAACAGATCTGTGACGATGCAGTTTCGAAAATAGTTCTAAAATCAACATGCAAATCAAAATAGTGTTCCAAAACACATCTATAGATCCAAACGAGCGTGGCTCTGATACCAATTGTTGGAAAAACCGGTTTAAGTTCTAAGTTTAAACGCGCAGCGGAAAAATCAAGTTATAAAACTTAATTGGCATGCTCGGATCTACTACCCATCAACTCTATAGATGCGCACAAGAGGGAACAAGAGTTATACCTTAGTGTCTTGAACCCAATTCTGAACTTCAACTTTCAGATGCCTCCACTAGATGATCTTCACCCTTATGACTCCTACGAATGCCTGTCGGAAGGACTAGGGTTGGTAGGAACCCTAATATAGAGTAAAGGAAGGTTTGGGAAGACTATTATAGTTTCTGCAGCTTCTGCGTATAAGAACGACGATCAACTTTTCCCAGAAAGCAGCTGCCCTATTTATAGATTTCCAGAACCGACCTAAACTTCGACCGATCGAAAGAACTTTGATCGATCGAACCTTCGATCGATCGAACCATTCTCGATCGATCGAACCTTCCATGACTTCAATCGATCGAACATACTTCAATCAATCGAACTTGTCTTGACAGCTTCTTCAAGTGTCTTTCCAAGCATCCTGGCGGAGCTAAGAGTGGGACCTCCTAGGCTCTTTATTGTTGGCTCAGACCAGTTTGTTAATTACCATGACCAAACTCTTTGATCAGCAAACTAACTAACTGGTCAGTTAACGTTTACTCCACTATAAAATGATAACTGAACTCCAACGCAAAAGAATATATCCGAAGCGATGACTAGACTTGTATGGTGTACTAATGTCCCTCTACCGTCAGCATTCGTAATCATATTCAGGTAGTCGGATAACTGTTACTGTCAACCTGAATCATGATTACTTCTTGTAATCCTTGAGTCCTATTCACCTCTCATAATTACCAAACATGTTGATAACTCTTATCAACAAGACTGCAGCACTCAGTAATCGACTTGGTGACATTCTCAAGGGAATGCTTACTCTAAAACAGAGGGTAGATTCTATCTTGACAATATATGTTCACAACCCTATGAACATGACATACCCAAGATACCTAGGTATTGATCTTCTATAGACCTCACTGATTGGTAAGTCAAAGCAGTCATATTCACAGTCTGTGTTCATAATCATCTCAAGATTGAGAACACGTACCTTATACAAGTTATGAGTTCCTATTGACTGTTTGACAGTCTTAAGCGTCAATAGGAAACTCAGGTCCGTCAATGCACTATAAGCACTAGCATATCAACTAAGAGCTACACTCTAGTGATTGAGATTAATCACTCCATCCAATGGTAGTTAATTATGCTACAGTGTAGACTTGATGAGGTATCCAGTCTCATCATCCACTGTGACACATTCTAAGTATCAAAGAATAGTAATTCGTATCTCACTTGTGTGCATCTCATACACACACGAATTACTTACTATAATACTTAAGGATTAACAATCATCTCATAAAAGAAGCATACATCATAAAATGTAAAGCTGATATCCATATATTAAAATGCTAATGTCTAATCATATAGTAATGGTTTGAGGGCACAAACCCAACAGAGGGGACCACGAGTGATCCTTGAGACTGGGGCGTGTTTACTCATACCAGTGTTGTTATACAATACTGACCCGTGTGATGTTTATCATGCGGGGGCGTTTCTCGGGAAACGTAGCCGTTTTGCAGATTAAGGAGTAGACCGGTATGACCATTGGATTGCATGGATTTGCTCGAGGACATGAAGACATTTACTGTTCATTTGCTATTTTCATTTATTTGGCATTGTGGGCCATTATTATAGTTGGTATTGGGACGTTTGGTAGCTCCAACCAAAGGTTGTAATAGAGGTTATTCTTTCAAAGCTTTAATTGTAAATGAAAAGATTTTTATTCTTAATGAGGATTTAGAAATGTTTATTCAGCTTCCGCTTTTCAATATAAGTGAATTAGTAATTGTAGCTTTAATCAAATATATTTGAGTATTTTCGGAACCGCATGAGTATTTTTTTTAAATGGAAATTTGGTGGTTTTGTTAAAAAAAAACTTAAATGAAAATTTATTACAAATGTTTGAACCAGGTTTTTAAGAACATCTATTTCCATTAAAAATTTGTATTAGGATGGGCTTCGTGGTGTTCACTCCGATAGTTGGGCAGTCGAATAGTAGTCTAGATTTAGTTCTATGCTGATTATTTGGCTTTCCAAAAATCGGGGTGTGACAGCTTGTGGGTTACAAGAGTCGTATCCAACCCCGGCATCTGATCATATGTCCAGGCAAACACGTCAATGTATTCTTGAAGGAGAGAAATCAACTTCTCTCGCTCTTCTGGAATCATCATTTTGGAGATAAAGGTGGTACGAGGTGCCTCTCCCTTGGGTGCAAGGTTGACTTCTTCTACTTCTGGTCCCGTAGTACGCGGTCCATCTTGGAGTGTTTCTGGGGCCGTCTTGGGTTTGGTGGACTCTTGAGCTTCAATGATGTTGCACGCAGGGGGCTCAGGATCACGTGGTGGAGTATCTGACCCCGACCCCGCGCACCGTCATAAACAACGATACGCAAATCGTCCATCGGGGAGCTTGATCCGAATGCGCTCGAGAGAGGTATCACGGTGGCTTCTAGTGTTTTTCTTTGAGGAAAAATCTTCTTTTTGAGCGTCCCCCCACTTCGGAATGGCAAGGGCGCGTGGAGACGCAAGCGGCGTGATTTCTTCTTCGGAGTCCAGGCTATCAAAAAAGTCTGCCTCTGCCATGTGAGCCTCATGAATGCCGAATGGTCGTAGGGTGCCAGCGACGGTGAACACCTTCCTTCCTTCACTCATGTTAACCTTTCCTTTCATGCATTGATGGAAGGTAGAGGGCACGATGCTAAACTTGTGCATCCATTTTTGTCCCACGAGGAGGTGGTAGGAGGTGTCAGCGTCGATCACATAGAATCTAGCTAGTGCTTGAAATTTTCCAAGGCGGAGTGATGTGGTGACGAACCCAATTGTCTGTCGTACGTCATTGCCAAATCCCGCAATATCAATGGCTTGCAGGATGAGCCTTTCCTTGGGAATACCGGTGGTTTTGAAGGTAGCTAGCGGCATTATGTTGAGTGAGGCCCCTCCATCGAGTATGGCCCTTTTAAATTCCACCTCGTGTACCATCGCCGCCACATATAATGGGCGATTATGTGGGTGTGGGACTTGTATGTCTGCATCTGTGAAAGTGATCATTGATTCTGCTTCCTGGGCGGTACATCGTATGGACCCTCCTAAGGCCATGCATGCTTGCTGGTAGGTTTCTGCGACCTGTAGTATAGCTTTGGTGGCCTCGAGTCGTGCCTCTTTGCAGAATTCGACTTGGTCGAAGAAACATTTGAATTTGGTTAGGTCCTTGACCTTTGATGCGGTGAATTCCCCAGTGCCAGTACGTGGGTCGGTTGTGGATGGGCTTTTGACCGTCGGGTGTATTTCTTCTCCTTCCTCTTCTTCCTCGATGAGCTTGATGAGGGGGGCCGCTACTTCTGCTGGCGCAAGTGACTTTTCCTAGATAAACTGAATAAAAGGGGTCGTATGGGGAACCATATGGAAAGAGACCATGTGGACGACCCCTTCGTTGTTCCTTCGAAGTTGGCAGGGTGCTTCCTCGGCGGCCTATGGCTGAGTGGTCGTTACCAGTTCTCCGTTTACAATCTTCCTATAGAAGATGCCACGGAGGGCCCAATAATCCTTGGTGGCATGCTTTACTATCTGATGATAGGAGCAGTAGTTGTACTTGGCCTTGTCGGCCTCGGTGGGAGGCCTGGCCGGTGGATGAAGGGTGACGACGTCATCCCTTATCCACCTCTTGAGCACGGCCAAAACTTTTCTCATGCTACAAGGGAAAGGAGTTGGCACCTCCGTCTGATCTCTTTTGCGCTTGTTGTCATTGTATTCCCTATCTCATCCATTCCTTCGCTCTTCGGTCATAGCGGTGGTTGGATACTGCCGTGGGGGCGGAGGATGAGAATCCCTTCTTGTGCTTGTTCTTGACGACGACAATCTCACGTCTTTAGCCAAATTGCAGGCTGCAACCATCAGGTTCAAAAATGTTGCGAAGGAATGCTTGATGAGGTGGATTCTGTAGTCTCGGAGCATGCCATGAACCCAAACTTGGACTAGGCTTTCTTCCGTGGTGTTGTCATGACATTCCATAGCCCGATTACGGAATCTGTCCACGTATTTGACCAAGTTTTCGTTGTCGCCTTGGGCCTCTCTAGACAAAGAGACAGTGGTTACCTTTACGTCACGCTGAAAAACTTAGCATGGAACATAGAAGCCAGTTGAACCCAAGATGTAACAGAACCTGGTTCCAAGTTAGCATACCAGGTGTATGCTCGGTCGGTTAAAGACTTAGAGAACTCTCGGAGACTGAGATTTTCATCTTCACGAAAAGTTCCAAAGCTGTCTAAAAATCTGGCCACGTGTTCCTTTGAGTTTCCTCGTCTTCCATCGTATCGTGCAAAGTGCACGTTACCATACCCTTCTGGGTAGGAGAGGCTGGCCAACTTGAGTGGGTAAGGAGGACGAGTATCAAGTGGGAGGAGAGGTGACGGCGTCATCATCGCCTTTTCTCTTAGAAGTGATTCGACTTCTGCCAAGGTGACGAAAGTCGTGGGTGATTGCCTTTCTGTTCGCGTGGTGATGGCAGGTGTTGATTCCTTTACTGGCGTGTGGTGCTGATTGTTGACATCAGATATGTTGGCCGATGTCCTGATGATGTTATCCAGCCCAGAGGTGCCGTTCGGGGCAGGTGATGGTCCTTTCTGAACCATGGCTACTAAAGTTTCAATGATGAGGCGATTCTGCTCCTCAAGCTTTTGGAGATGCTTTTGTTGTCCTTCCATCTATTCAAGTCGTCGCAGAATATCGAGTTCAACATCTGCAACGACAGATCCATGCGAATCCTGAGTTTGAGACTGGGCAGGCTCCTCCCTACTGGGATTAATGATTAGCGGGTTGACATTTGACCCTGTAGGTTGGGCCTTGGACTTTTTGGGGTGTCCATCCCTACTCTTAGGGGGTTGTTGCTCTCGCTCTCTAACCATGTTTTTCGAGTATACCTCCCACTGTGGTCGCCAAAATGTGTGAGTTCTGTATCTGATGTGGATAGTATATGAGGGATAGGTATAACACGTAAGCTGGTTAGTGCCAAGTAGAGCAACAGGTGATGTGCGGTGGAGAAGTAAAAGTGAGAGTTTGGTAAGATAATACTAATAATAATAATAATAATAATAATGAATATATGTAAACAACCAACGATGGTGGGACTTGGAGAGTGTATGGCTCGAGTGAGAACCAGAGTAGTCCCAAATAAGATAGAGAGAAAGCAGTAGAGGGTTGGTTATCGGTTGGAGACTGGTGTATGGGAGGTAGTTATTTCGTGAGGCTAAAGGAGAGGTAGGGGAAGGTTGAGTAATGGCTGAGAGTCGTGTCTTGTTGGGGATTTTGGAGAGGGTGGTGAATGTCTTAGGTGCTTAGGATCGCAACTTAAGACTGGGTTAAAGCTTAAACTCTAGGTTGAGCTTCGGGTTGTTGGATGTATTGAATGAGGTTGGTATTTATACAGGGTTTGTGAGGTCCTTGGCACAGCTGGAGGTAGCTGAGTTGGCTTCTTTGGAGTGGCTGTTTGTTTGAGGTAGTTGGAGTCATTAAATGGGGATGTGGACAGGGCAGTGTATTTGGAAGGCGAGACAAGGTATTTGTCGTATGGTCTTGGTTAAAGGGAGACAAAAGGAGAGGAATACTATTGGCACAGAAGATGCAGCGGAAGGGGCAAACGAGGTTCTCCTATTGGCGCAGAAGGTGCAGCGAAGGGGCAAGGTATCAAGGCTTTTCTTATTGGTTCGTCGAAATGTATTGTCATTGGGAGCGATAGCTCAATATCGTGTAGCGATGGTTTTATTGGTGCAGAAGGTTAAACATGGAGGTTCTCGAGACCATACTGCTGTGGCTTCCAGAGGGTTAAGCAAGGGTGAGTATCGAAGCTAAAACCATTGGTGCAGACCCTTAAGAAGAGAGGATATCGAGACCCTGCTATTGGTTCGCAGAATACTCAGCCAGGTTGGAGTGACTGGGCAGGGGGCTCAGGATCACGTGGTGGAGTATCTGACCCCGACCCCGCGCACCGTCATAAACAACGATACGCAAATCGTCCATCGGGGAGCTTGATCCGAATGCGCTCGAGAGAGGTATCACGGTGGCTTCTAGTGTTTCTCTTTGAGGAAAAATCTTCTTTTTGAGCGTCCCCCCACTTCGGAATGGCAAGGGCGCGTGGAGACGCAAGCGGCGTGATTTCTTCTTCGGAGTCCAGGCTATCAAAAAAGTCTGCCTCTGCCATGTGAGCCTCATGAATGCCGAATGGTCGTAGGGTGCCAGCGACGGTGAACACCTTCCTTCCTTCACTCATGTTAACCTTTCCTTTCATGCATTGATGGAAGGTAGAGGGCACGATGCTAAACTTGTGCATCCATTTTTGTCCCACGAGGAGGTGGTAGGAGGTGTCAGCGTCGATCACATAGAATCTAGCTAGTGCTTGAAATTTTCCAAGGCGGAGTGATGTGGTGACGAACCCAATTGTCTGTCGTACGTCGTTGCCAAATCCCGCAATATCAATGGCTTGCAGGATGAGCCTTTCCTTGGGAATACCGGTGGTTTTGAAGGTAGCTAGCGGCATTATGTTGAGTGAGGCCCCTCCATCGAGTATGGGCCTTTTAAATTCCACCTCGTGTACCATCGCCGCCACATATAATGGGCGATTATGTGGGTGTGGGACTTGTATGTCTGCATCTGTGAAAGTGATCATTGATTCTGCTTCCTGGGCGGTACATCGTATGGACCCTCCTAAGGCCATGCATGCTTGCTGGTAGGTTTCTGCGACCTGTAGTATAGCTTTGGTGGCCTCGAGTCGTGCCTCTTTGCAGAATTCGACTTGGTCGAAGAAACATTTGAATTTGGTTAGGTCCTTGACCTTTGATGCGGTGAATTCCCCAGTGCCAGTACGTGGGTCGGTTGTGGATGGGCTTTTGACCGTCGGGTGTATTTCTTCTCCTTCCTCTTCTTCCTCGATGAGCTTGATGAGGGGGGCCGCTACTTCTGCTGGCGCAAGTGACTTTTCCTAGATAAACTGAATAAAAGGGGTCGTATGGGGAACCATATGGAAAGAGACCATGTGGACGACCCCTTCGTTGTTCCTTCGAAGTTGGCAGGGTGCTTCCTCGGCGGCCTATGGCTGAGTGGTCGTTACCAATTCTCCGTTTACAATCTTCCTATAGAAGATGCCACGGAGGGCCCAATAATCCTTGGTGGCATGCTTTACTATCTGATGATAGGAGCAGTAGTTGTACTTGGCCTTGTCGGCCTCGGTGGGAGGCCTGGCCGGTGGATGAAGGGTGACGACGTCATCCCTTATCCACCTCTTGAGCACGGCCAAAACTTTTCTCATGCTACAAGGGAAAGGAGTTGGCACCTCCGTCTGATCTCTTTTGCGCTTGTTGTCATTGTATTCCCTATCTCATCCATTCCTTCGCTCTTCGGTCATAGCGGTGGTTGGATACTGCCGTGGGGGCGGAGGATGAGAATCCCTTCTTGTGCTTGTTCTTGACGACGACAATCTCACGTCTTTAGCCAAATTGCAGGCTGCAACCATCAGGTTCAAAAATGTTGCGAAGGAATGCTTGATGAGGTGGATTCTGTAGTCTCGGAGCATGCCATGAACCCAAACTTGGACTAGGCTTTCTTCCGTGGTGTTGTCATGACATTCCATAGCCCGATTACGGAATCTGTCCACGTATTTGACCAAGTTTTCGTTGTCGCCTTGGGCCTCTCTAGACAAAGAGACAGTGGTTACCTTTACGTCACGCTGAAAAACTTAGCATGGAACATAGAAGCCAGTTGAACCCAAGATGTAACAGAACCTGGTTCCAAGTTAGCATACCAGGTGTATGCTCGGTCGGTTAAAGACTTAGAGAACTCTCGGAGACTGAGATTTTCATCTTCACGAAAAGTTCCAAAGCTGTCTAAAAATCTGGCCACGTGTTCCTTTGAGTTTCCTCGTCTTCCATCGTATCGTGCAAAGTGCACGTTACCATACCCTTCTGGGTAGGAGAGGCTGGCCAACTTGAGTGGGTAAGGAGGACGAGTATCAAGTGGGAGGAGAGGTGACGGCGTCATCATCGCCTTTTCTCTTAGAAGTGATTCGACTTCTGCCAAGGTGACGAAAGTCGTGGGTGATTGCCTTTCTGTTCGCGTGGTGATGGCAGGTGTTGATTCCTTTACTGGCGTGTGGTGCTGATTGTTGACATCAGATATGTTGGCCGATGTCCTGATGATGTTATCCAGCCCAGAGGTGCCGTTCGGGGCAGGTGATGGTCCTTTCTGAACCATGGCTACTAAAGTTTCAATGATGAGGCGATTCTGCTCCTCAAGCTTTTGGAGATGCTTTTGTTGTCCTTCCATCTATTCAAGTCGTCGCAGAATATCGAGTTCAACATCTGCAACGACAGATCCATGCGAATCCTGAGTTTGAGACTGGGCAGGCTCCTCCCTACTGGGATTAATGATTAGCGGGTTGACATTTGACCCTGTAGGTTGGGCCTTGGACTTTTTGGGGCGTCCATCCCTACTCTTAGGGGGTTGTTGCTCTCGCTCTCTAACCATGTTTTTCGAGTATACCTCCCACTGTGGTCGCCAAAATGTGTGAGTTCTGTATCTGATGTGGATAGCATATGAGGGATAGGTATAACACGTAAGCTGGTTAGTGCCAAGTAGAGCAACAGGTGATGTGCGGTGGAGAAGTAAAAGTGAGAGTTTGGTAAGATAATACTAATAATAATAATAATAATAATAATGAATATATGTAAACAACCAACGATGGTGGGACTTGGAGAGTGTATGGCTCGAGTGAGAACCAGAGTAGTCCCAAATAAGATAGAGAGAAAGCAGTAGAGGGTTGGTTATCGGTTGGAGACTGGTGTATGGGAGGGAGTTATTTCGTGAGGCTAAAGGAGAGGTAGGGGAAGGTTGAGTAATGGCTGAGAGTCGTGTCTTGTTGGGGATTTTGGAGAGGGTGGTGAATGTCTTAGGTGCTTAGGATCGCAACTTAAGACTGGGTTAAAGCTTAAACTCTAGGTTGAGCTTCGGGTTGTTGGATGTATTGAATGAGGTTGGTATTTATACAGGGTTTGTGAGGTCCTTGGCACAGCTGGAGGTAGCTGAGTTGGCTTCTTTGGAGTGGCTGTTTGTTTGAGGTAGTTGGAGTCATTAAATGGGGATGTGGACAGGGCAGTGTATTTGGAAGGCGAGACAAGGTATTTGTCGTATGGTCTTGGTCAAAGGGAGACAAAAGGAGAGGAATACTATTGGCACAGAAGATGCAGCGGAAGGGGCAAACGAGGTTCTCCTATTGGCGCAGAAGGTGCAGCGAAGGGGCAAGGTATCAAGGCTTTTCTTATTGGTTCGTCGAAATGTATTGTCATTGGGAGCGATAGCTCAATATCGTGTAGCGATGGTTTTATTGGTGCAGAAGGTTAAACATGGAGGTTCTCGAGACCATACTGCTGTGGCTTCCAGAGGGTTAAGCAAGGGTGAGTATCGAAGCTAAAACCATTGGTGCAGACCCTTAAGAAGAGAGGATATCGAGACCCTGCTATTGGTTCGCAGAATACTCAGCCAGGTTGGAGTGACTGGGCAGGGTAAGAGTCAAAGGTTTCAGCTGGTCGCTTGGATATGGGCTTTTCTAATTGGTTGCGAGGCTAAAGGGGCAGGGCACGTGATTGATGGTCACGTGTCTCTCTTTCTCTTTGGGACCAACCCTAGCCGTGAAATGCTCAGGTAGAGAGGTACCCCTGGTTCTAGCCACCGAACCATGAACTCTCAAGTTCCCAGTGGTCATAGCCACCCTTGGTACTGCTTCCTGACCAAGGATGAGAAATCCACCTGTGAATGTGTGTTTGTGTTGTAATAAAGTGTTCATTGGGTGCGGAGGAGAGATCCCTTGTAAGCTGGTTTGAGAGCAAGTGGTGACTACGAGCAATGGTTGATTTGTGGTGAGTGGTCATTCGACGCCATGGCTTAATCGATGACACGGATGGTCATTCGACGCTATGGCTTAATCGATGACACAAATGGTCATTCCAAGTGACAACAAGCTTTGACTAGAGATCATGGATTTAAACAATGTCCACTTGTCCAACGGGCGGTGGTGTAGGGAGGGCAGTAGTTGGAATGGGCCCACTTTGCTTTTCTTCTCTTTATTTGGGTGGGCTCCACCGTAGTGGGCCTCGGGTGACTGCTCTGGGTGGGCTTTGGAGTGAGCTGCTTTAGGCTGCCCTTTTTCAATCATGGAGTTTCATAGTGGGCTCTGCGGAGGTGGGCCCTATTTTGTTGGCATTCTGAAGTGGGCTTTCCTAGTGGTTGTTGCGGAGTGGGCTTTGGGATAGTTACTCTGAGTGACTTCGGGTAGACATGTGGATTGGGTATTTTTTGTTTATAGCGGGGCCCATCACTTGGTGACGATATTGAATACACTTGGAGTCGTTGTTAACATGTGTTGGTCAAACTACGTGAGTTGTTAACCATTGCCTACAAAGTGTAAGAAGTTATTTGAGAGTAAAGAAAAATGGGATAAGTTCATAATGCGTTGGCGGTGTATTGGTGTATGCTCCACTGAGGATGAGTACATGCAACATCTCCAGAACTTGCAGAAGGAGTTCAACACCTACCATCAAGCAATTACTTACATAATTGAAAGTTGGCTAACTCTATATAAAGACAGATTTGTAGCGGCATGGACAGACAAATGTATGCACTTTGGAAATCTAACATCAAATAGGTATATAACATCTACTACTGCATACATATCAATGTTATGTTGCACTATATTTATAATGTCATTGTTTTCCTTTTACTATTTTGTAGGGCTGAAAGTTTGCATGTAAAGCAAAAAAAGGCAACTAGGTTCTAGGCAAGGCACACCACTACGTATAGCAAGTCCTAACTGATGGTACATAAATGCCAACCCAGCAGTACCCCATGCATATGTATGTGCTGAACCCAAGTCAAGCAATGCTTCTAAGTATTGTACAGAAACTCGGGTACCACTCTTGTTAGTGAAGAGCATGCACCCTAGCAAATACAACAAAAATGCCCTAACTACATACTCTATTGCACGAATGCCCTGGTCATCAGTAACCCTATTAAAGGTGTCCCTCAGCCATTCAAGACTCACAGACTAGCCGTGGACTCTAGTCAACTCATCATGTGCAACAGTAGCTGTCACTCCTAATGCCCTTTGAAGAAATCTAGTAGAATCCTGCAATCTAGTCCCGGACGGTGCAGATATAGATCTATCAAGAACAGGTATGCCCACTATGACACTAACATCATCCAGTTTGATTGTCATCTCTCCAAATTGCATATGAAATGTGTTCGTCTCTGGCTGCCACCTCTCAGCAAATACCAAGGCCAACATCTTGTTCGTGAATGGTATGAACCTCCCACAAGTGGCAACAGACCGAAGTAAATTGAGTTGTTTGAGGTGATTGAGGATTCTATGCCCATTCTGCAACTTTGGACTCATGGTTTATGCATTTCAGTGGATCCCTTTCCTGGGAACAGTCCTGGAGGAACCTCCTAATCTACAACCTCCTCAGGTGGTATATCTAACTCGATATTGGCCTCAGCTGGTATCTCATCCTCTGTGGATACAAACCTATCATGACACCTTCTATTCGAGGCAGTGGGTCTAGCACAAGATGTGCTTGCATTCTTATCTACACAAAAATAATAATTACAATGAATATACTATTGATGGTTTCCAATCTAAGTATAGAAGATTAAGGAAATGGAAACAAGTAGTGCACCTCAAATTCTTGGGGAATGCATATATAAGAAATGAGTAATGGTATGCTTTCAAAATCTATATTCCAAATGTAGCCCTGACATATGTGGTAATGGGACCACCTTTAATAATAGTGGACAACTTCAACATCCTCTAATAGAAATCAAGTGGGTCCATTACTACATGTGTTGGGAACCCCATTTAAGATACAATTCTGGGAAGCATAGCATTGCTCATAACACTTTTTTTTTTAATCTTAACAATTACTCAAATTGGTGGGTTAATTATAAACTGATGAACACAGTTATCCTAACAACATGTACAAAATATTTACTTTTTTTAACATGTAATTCGAAAAAAATAAGTCCACATGATGAGTAATACAATACTTTCCGAATTTGGTTCCCAAATGCTTTGTCAGTTGTGCATAATGTAGTAGTTTGTGATACCACTGATCATAACAACATCAGACAGTACACCTGTTAAGCCATTTAGAAACCAGATTTAGGAATAAAATATGGGAATCATAACTTAAGATGGTGACATAGTAGTGTGGATCTTTCCTTGTTGGTAGAATGTTTCATAGAAGTTGAACAAAAGTACTTCTCTTGTGTAATATTATTGTTATAGCTAATTAGATCAGCCAATTAAACATTCTATTTTTTAGTTCTTGCTTTGTCCGGTTCATATAAGTGGAACATACTACATTTGTTTGGCCGAAATACATCGAACAAATAAAAAAAGTGCAGCCTTGGTAGTCTGAGCAGAAATTGATCAAAAAAAAATAGCCTTGTTTCAAATAACAAGCTGCGTGAGTATTGGCTTATAGGCTAGAATTTTGTGGTTATTGATCAGGTGATAGTCCATAGTCACTCATCACTTCCCACAGTTTATCCTTTTGATCAGTTATCGCGTTTTTTAAATTTCTCTGTTGCTGCTTCTGCTTCAATTGAGAATCACCCCACCATGGCGTCTTGAAAGTTGCCAATCACTGCTGTAAATTTTGGTGTATTTACTTAGGGTTTGGTTGCAAATTAGAAAGGGGAATTGATGATGAATATGGTGGGTGTAGAGATTAAATGAAATGGGAGATAAAAGGAGGGTGTATTAAGGTTATTTTGGGAATAGAGGGTGGGTGTAGAAATATTTTGTTTTAATTTAATTGGAATTGTGGGTGTGAAGAGTAAATGGGTGTAATGAGTAAACAAGATGGGTGCAGATAGAATCACCCATTTTCCAAACTCATCACTTTTAGAGTCGCTACTTGAAGTTACGACTTCATCCAAAAAAAATTCAGGCTGAAATTGTTACTTCAAATAGCGACTATGCTGATAAAGCCTTCACGCATTCCCTTCTTCTTCCCCGCTTCATCTTCTTTATCTTCTTCAACGATTTGGGTGATTGGGAGAGAGCATTGTGCCCTAATTTCTTTTTTTTCATCTTCTTTCTTCTCATAGATTATGCCCTAATTTCTCAAGTAAGTATATCTCTCACAGATTATATATATTTTACACATTGGTATATATATACACAAACGCAGACAAAACACACACATACATTGATATATATATATACATATGTACATGCACACACACACAGATGACACACACACTGATATATTTACATATGTATATATGCACATACACACAGGTAACACACACAAACATTGTTCACACACACACACACACATTACATATAGTGATCAATTTGTTCTCCTTTCTAACCGAGCACGTGCTTTGCACGTGTCCGTTCCCGTGGAATATTTTATAAACTATACTATTACAATACTGTTAAGGATAATAACCTATTAAAATTTCTGTTGGGTGAGCATGTGTGACCCACCACTTTTCATCTTTTGTTTATCCCCATTTTGTCCATTAGGTGAGGAAAAATGAATTCTTTTTGAGAAGTTTGAGTTTTTTGGAAATAAATTTTCTACTTTAGTCATTTCAAAATTCATTTTTTAAAATTAATGGGTCACAAAAAGACAGGTCCAAAACCATTTCTAAATAAAATGCTCGTCAACACGAATCCATGACTTTTTGAATCATCTCAATTGAACTTGACAGAAAAGATATTGCAAGTAAAAATTACTTTGGGTAGAAAAGTCACAAGACTCACATGGACATTGCCACACCTAATATTTTTCCATTGTCAACAAAGTCCATTGTTTCCGAGAGGTCTTCTTCATCCTTAATTATCCTGACTTGACCAATTAAGTTCTTGACATTCTTGTCCTAATAATTATGAGATGATGCGACGGGACAAAAAAGAAAAATAAATACTTTATTTGATTGTTTATTATTTGTTTCATCATGTACATACCACATAGGATTAGTCTCTCTCTCTCTCTCTCTCTCTCTCTCTCTCTCTCTGAGAAAGAAAGAAACAAAGGGAAATGACACAGCTATCCGTGAGATAGATAGAGAACTCAGTTTTGAGGGACACGTGTATGCCTTGAGAGAGAGAAGGGGTATAATGTGACCGCTGAAATCAAGGGTCGGGATGTTTTAGGTATAGAATTGAGTGTGAATTTAGATGTGGATATAGCATAATTGTGGTCATCTAGGAATTCTGCTATCACTCTCCCTTTGACAGACTTCCTCACGACATACTTCAAGTCAAATTCAACGAGCATCAAGGTCCAACGGGCCATTCTTCCTATCAACACGAGTTTCTCAAACAAGTACTTCAGAGGATCCATTCGAGCTATGATAGACACTAAAAAAGATAGCATGTAATGCCTAAGTCAGCGGGAAGCCCAAACCAAGGCCCAACATGTTTTCTCTAGTATTGTGTATCTAAGTTCATATCCAGCCATTATCTTACTCAGGTAATATATAGCTTTTTTCACACGCCCTCCTCATTCTCTTGAGCTAGCATACATCCTATGGCATCTTCGATTACTGATAGGTATAAGAGCAAAGGTTTGCCTTCGACACACGACAACAAAATAGGTGGGTTCTGTAGGTAGGTTTGGATCTTTTTAAAGGCTTTTTGGCAAGGTTCACTCCACTCAAACTTCTCCCCCTTCTTTAATAGTTTGAACAACGGCTCACAGGTGGTGATTAACTTCAAAATGAAGTGGCTTGTGAATTGGATTTTCCCCAAGAAACACCTTACCTCCTTCTCCGACTTTGGTGGCTTCATTTCTAGAATAGCCTTGATCTTAGCTAGGTCTACCTCTATGCCTCTCCTGGTGTTTAGGAATCCTACCAGATCCCCCCCACACTCACTCCGAATATGCACTTCTTTGGATTCAACCTCATCCTAAACTCCTTCAACCTCTCAAAGAATTTCCTTAGGACTCCTAGGTGATCCTCTTTGTCCTTTTCTTTTACTATCATGTCATCCACGCATACTTCCACCTCCTTGTGGATCATGTCATGCAATAATGTGGTTGCAGCTCTTTGATATGTAGCTCTGGCATTCTTAAGCCCGAATGGCAACACTCTATAGCAAAACATACCCTAGTGTGAGACAAAGGTGTTCCTATCTCTATCCTCCAGTGCCATGAATATCTGATTGTACCCCAAAAACCCATCCATAAATGATAGTTGTGCATGGCCGGCAATATTATCAACTAAGACGTCTATATGTGAGAGTGGGAAGTTGTCCTTGGGACTACCCTTATTTAATTCTCGAAAGTCCACACACATATACACCCTTCCATCTTTCTTAAGCACAGGAACGATATTGGCTACCCACTCTGGATACTCGGTTACTATTAGGAAACCTGTTTGCAACTGCTTCTCAACCTCTTCCTTAATCTTGAGTGCCAGCTCAGGTATCATTCGCCTTAATTTTTGTTTTACAGGCTTGGATTTAGGAAGAAGTGGGATTTTGTGTTGGACAATTTCAGGGTCAATTCCAGGCATGTCCTCATAAGACCAATAAAAAACCGTCTTTAAATTCTTTAAGTAAAGTAGTCAATTCTTAGCTTTCACATTGATTAAGTGTTGAACCGATTTGGACATTTTGGGGATCCTCTTCAATACCTAGATTTATAGATAAAGTATCTTCTACTACTTTTTGTACTCGTTCAATTTCATCCTTTTCAATTAAGCATTTTAAATAATTGAGAATTTCATCATTTTTATTAGAATCAATGCATTCAAAATTAGACACATTGGAGTAAGCATTATTGGAGTTTATTTTATAAAAAACTGGGAAATTTTTAACAGACTCGACAACAGACTGGACACCAGACTCACCAGACTCACCATACTTCTTACCCCTAGTAATAGACTCAAAAATAGAATGAAAGACAACCTCCCATCCACTAACAAGTGTGGATCCGATTACAGACTCGAAAAACTTAGAACAGTCCCCTTTTGGGTTAGGTGCATCCTCATACTTCCAATTCTTGAGATCCTCCTTGGTGTTCCTGATGAATTTGGAGATGTCCATCTTCTGGCTTTGTAATGCCAACACCTCTGGGTCCTTGTCTTCCTCTTCGCTAGGTCCATCCCCCAATAGCAGCTTCATAGATCCTCGGTCCATGTTCTCAGCCCAGTCTTCTTAGCTTGTCCCTCTTCCATAGCTTGGAACCATTATTCCTCTCCCAATGGCTCACAATCAAAGAAAATTTCAAAACCGAGGATCTACTTCTTTGTATCTTGGTCGTACCAGGGCTTACGGAAGCCACAGTAGTAAAAATTCTCCCCTTCTTTGATGAAAGAGCCATTGAGAGTCCTCTTGAGAAACCCGGAGCTCTTGGGCTTGCTTGTTTCCCCTTTCTTTGGTGCATACCCCAAACCATTCTTGTTATTTTGCCCAACGAAGTTCAGAAATTTGGCTATCCCTTGCTGCCTTCGATCTAGACCCATACCTGAGAAGAATTTCATCTTATTCATAATAGGAGCTATCATAAGATTTGCATAATCATCAAGCTATGGTATAGCTATCCCTAATGGCTCTTCTATTCCCAAGGCATTAATCCTATCGAGCTCGAACCCACCAAGAGTAGGATCTTGTTCGGGTAACGGAATCTCCAACTTAACTCCATCTTGAGCAGTACAGATCCCAAATTCTCCAAACAAAACCACTATCTGATCCTCTGCAACAATCTTGATCTTAGGTGAAGAGTCGAGGGCGCAGCCCACATATCATGCAACTAAGGCCTCCCTAACAATAAGTTAAAAGAAGATGTTATATCAATCACTTGAAATTCCACATTTCCATTCGCGGGTCAAATAGCAACTTGTAGATTCAACACTGCAACTACCTTCCTTTGAGTATTATCATAGACACAGACAGACTGACCCAAGGGTTGCAACTTGTTCATCGAAACAGCCAAAGCTTGTAAGGTTTGCAACAGAAAGACATTAAGCGTAGAACCATTATCAACCAAAACCACCGGAACTCTAATTCCCAAAGTTTGAATAGTGATGTGGAGCGTCTTATTGTGAGAAGGTCCTTTTGGAGGAAGCTCCTCATCAGTGAAGGATACGATCGGGGTCTCCACCATAGGCTTGATCTAATCTACCAATTACTCGGGAGTGGTATCTATTGGCACATCATGACAGTTCAAAGCTTCAAGCACTGGCTGCCTGTGGTTTGTAGAAGCCATGAGCAAACTCTAAATGGATATATTAGCCTGAGTCTTCTTGAGTTGCTTGATCACTTCATCTTCTTCTTGTTCCATACTCACTACCTTTCCTTTCCCTTTATCTATCTCTTTTCCCAGATGATATACCTCTAGTTATGGTGGCTTAAAATGTCTTCCTGCCCTAGTCAAGTGTTGCACATCTCCTTCTATCCATATACGCTCTGGAACTTCCTTGTTCATCTTAATGCCATCCTAAATGGAATCATCAGACGGATTTCCATCTCACCATTTCACTTCTCCAAGGCCAAGGTCCATTTCCTCTAGGTAGAATAGGTCATCAATCTAAGGGTCTTCATCCACCCAGAACTCATCACTGTCATCCAAAAAGAAAATCTCAAATTCTTCCAAGAGGATAAACACGGGTTCGGGTTCAGTCAAGGCAGTGATATATATGGTCGGGTTATAGGAGAGTGAGGTGAGGCTAAGGAGGTTGATATTTTGTAGTGGAGGGATGGCATGGTGATTCGAAAATAGGTTACGGGTGACATTTGACGGAGGTAGGTGTGTGATGACCCTATTATCAAGGAGGTCTTGGATTTCATGGCGAAGTCGGTTGCAACGGTTGGTATCATGGCCATGTCTTTGGTAGAAGGCACAGTACTTGGAGGGGTTAGGTGGGAGAGGGTCAGGTAGAGGTCTCAGGTCCAAGGGTTTGAGGTGGCCTTTTTGAGTAAGGTGAGTCAATATAGAGGATAATGGCAGGCTAATGGTTGTGAATTTCCTTTGTTCAGAGTGGCGGTTATTCCTTGGGTAGGATGGGCCAGTGTTTTGGTTATCACTCAGCTGGTTGTTTGAGTAGTTTCCTGCTGTGGTTCTCATCCTTGGGTTATTATCCTCTTTTTTGATTTTTCCATCCCTCAAGGCATCTCTATCTTGGTTCCCACATCAAATAACTGCTCAAAGGTAGTGATCGGTATGAAGCTCATGCACTCATTTTAAGTGGGTTGAAGATTCTTAATGATCATATGGACTTGTTCCTTCTTGGTAGGCCTGTTTTCCATCTCAGCAGCCTTCTTCCTCCAATGGGTCAGAAATCTAGCAAAAGATTCCAGTTGTCTTGCCTAGTGGTCTCAAGGTCTTAAACAGTAACATCAAGCTCGGTGTTATAGGCATACTGTTTCACAAATTCGATCACAAGATCCTCCCATAGATGGGTCTTGGAGGATTCGAGGGCTAGAAACCATTGCAGGGCTCCACTGGACAGGTATCATGAAAATAATTGGGCCAAATGTTTTGTTGGCCCAAATATGGAAACCTTAGAGGGGGGGGGGGGGTTAATAAGGTTTTAGTGGAAAATAAACCTTTTAAAAACTTAATAGCAAATTAATACAATCACATACAATAAAGTAAAAAGAGAAAGGAAGAGACACTTGCAAACCGAGTTTTCAAGTGGTTCAGTAATCCGCACACTGCGGCCTATGTCCACGCCTCAAGAACACCTCTTGAGGATTCCTTAACTCTGATCTACTTCATGGGTGTAGACCAAACCGTTGCAAGAGCCTTCAATCCCTTCCAAAGAAGAACACCTCTTCTTTGTACACAAGGGTTACTAACCCTCACTCTTTATAAATAAATTGGGTACAAATGATAACTCTCTCTCTAGAGTAGATAATGCAATGATAGCTCACACAAAAATTCCTTAGTGAGTAGATAATACAAATGAAAGCTCACTATAATTTGCTCTCTCAAGAATTACAATTGAAATCTAGAGCATTGATTTTTCACTCAAACTAGGACTCAAATGGGAGTGATAATTAAACAAGATGTTTGAATGATTTGGTTAATGTTCCCTCTTTTTTTGACCCTTAAAAACATCCCTATATATAGGTTTTGAAAGATTAAAGTCGTTGGAAGTGATTAGGGGGTGTAAAAATAAATTTTGGAGAGTTTAAAAACTAGCCGTTAGTGCATTCTACGCAGTCCAGTCGACTAGATCGAAGGTTCAGTCGACTAAAACGTTTGTAGCAGTGAAGAGGCATTCTATGACAATTTTAGTTGACTGAATAGTACTCCAGTCGACTGGACATTACTTTCAGTCGACTGGACCCTCAAAAAATCAGTCGACTGATTTTCTGCTAGTTTTGGGCAGACTGACACCTCTTCACTAAAACGGCCATAACACCCTCTACAAAATGAATTTTTGCAATCTGTTTGAAGATTCGGAAACTAGATTCAAATATCTTTCCAACCATATAAAATGCAACATCTAATTCCTTACCAATTGGATCAAGTTTAGCTTTAAAATTGATCCATCTGCACAAAAGTCTTTATTTTGACTTATCCGCTTGAAAGCTTTTGTGAAATGAATTTAGTTGAGTGGTCTAAGTATGTTTAGGTCCTTGAAAGTAACTTAAAGTATGAAAGAAAGGATCCTAAAGTCTAGTTAAAGTTACTTGAGCCCCTATGAGTGATTGATCAAAATGCTTACAAGAAAGTCCTATTCTTCAACCAAGGATAAAAATTCTTCAAGTCTTCAAGCTTGATCCTTGTTGAGCTCCTTCACTCTTAGACTTCACCATATGCTATCTCATGATCTCAAACAAAGTTAGAACATCTAAATGCATAATCAAGAGACTAGCACAATGAAAATGACATGATAATTGATTGAAATAGAACCAATGAAAGTATACAATTATCACTAGATTTGTCATCAAAACAAAACAAAAATAATGCCATAAATAAATTCAAGGCTAACGATTTCCCCCTTTTTGATGATGTCAAAACATGCAATAGAGATATATCAATTTAAAGCACAATAGGTGTCATTTTCATGTTATCATTAAGTAACAAGATTTTCAAAGTATGAGTCCAAGAATGATAACTTAAAAAAAAAATCTCTTTTATCTTATTCAAGAATCTCAAATTCTATATTATTTTCACCCTTTTGGACAACAACAAAAAGTTTGGGGGTTTGAACTAATAGTTCCCCCTCAAGAAAAGCAAACATGTCATGGAGGCAACATAATGATACCAAATTACCAAATACCAAGTATGATACCAAATTAACTAAAGTAACCATAATGATATGTTCCCCCTCAACATATGCATATATATGAATAAATATCAATTATAAGATCAAAATTATGCATAATCTCCTTAGGAGGATGGGTTTACTTTGAACATCAAAACAATATGCCATTCGAAAAGTAAGCATGGTTTCACAATCAAAACAAATTAATGTAACATACCAAACATGATTAGCATGCTATCAAACTCAAGAGATGTATCAAAACAAATTAATCTATCCAACTCCTACTAGGCTTAAGGTAAAGGATTTAACCATTATCCAAGTACCTCTTGAATGCAACATTTGCCGAGGAGGTAGGAGAAGATCGCTTCACAACCCAAACCATGTTAATTTTCTTACGAATTGAACATTTATAATTAACATGCCCCTTTTTCATGCAATAATGACAAGTTACATAGGGGAGGGTCTCATTTGAGATTGATTCCTTAACAAAGAAATTCTTGTGAGAATTTTGAGAATTTGATTTAAAGGGTGTGGACTTTACAAAGAAGCTTTTGTACTTCTTTTCCTTGTATGTGGGATTAAATCCCAAACCGGTTTTGTCAAAAACACATTTTTGCTTTCCCAAAAGCATTTTCAAATTTTGTTCACCATGTGTGAATTTTGCCAAAGTTTTTGTCAAATTATCTACCTCCTTTCTCAATTCAACCTTTTCTTTTTCAATATGTTCACTTGAAGGTTGATTGGTTAAAACAAGCTTTTCTTTTCTCAAAATTTCATTTTGAGATTTTAAATCATCCAATTGCTTTTTTTAACTCCAAATTTTCTTTTTCAATCTCATTTGAAGATTGTGTTCTTGAAACATGTTTTTCATTTTCAATCTTCAAAGATTAATTTTGGGATTTCAAATTATTTAACTCATTTGAAAATTTAGAAAAATTCTTTTTAAGAGTTATATATTTAGATCCCAAATTCTCTAACTCCTCATGTAATTCTTCAAAAGCACATTGAAGCTCATTATAGTTAGGAGATTCAATAATAGAGGTAGGATTAGAGTTTACCAAATTCTCTTGTGCACCTACTTGGTCACATGAGTCATCATCGGATGGGTCGTCATCATCCCAAGTGGCCTCTTTTGCCATTTTCTCATTCTTATCATCTTCATTTGCAAAAAGGCACACTTTTTCCTCTTCACAAATTTGGTTAGTAGTAAAATGAAAATTTTCTAAACATAGCCAAATTTCATGTGCACTAGAGCCTGAACGAATTCTATTATATGAACTATCATCTAAAGATGCATATAGAATTTTCATGGCTCTAAGATTCAATAGAAAGTTATTTTGATCACTTTAATTCCATTCAATCTTTGGTTTGGAAGAAAAATCATTTTTGACAATGTTCCAAAGATTTATGTCAAGTGATATAAAATAAATTTCTAGTCTGCTCTTCCAATGATCATACTTATGATCTTTCAACAATGGAGGAGTACTAATGCAATAACCTTCTTGAACTTTTATTTCCATAGAACTTGACTCAACATTTTGAAATTACAAAAAGTCATTAGAGTCATTGAAAGAGCAAGAAGTAGAGGTTACCCCATTGTCAATTACCATGAGGCAAAGATTGACAATCTCATCTTCATTTGAGTTGTCATCCGATGATTCACTCTCGGAGCAACTTTGAGTGGCCTTCATTGCCTTCTTCTTACGTTATTCATCTTTAGGAGGCTTCTTTCCCAATTTTTCTTTCTTTAGAAACTTTGCGAATTTTTGGGTGATCAAAGCCATTTCCTCATCCTCATCACTCTCATGATCTTTTCCCTTTTTCTTTGAGCTTGAGGACTTCAAGGCGATGTCTCCTCTTTTGATCTCCTTTTTCTTGTCTTCTTCGACAAGCACGGTTAGCTCCATTTCATGGGTAATGAGTGATCCCATGAGTTGTACAATTGACAAATTTGTCAAATCTTTCGCTTCCTAGATAGTCGTGACCTTCAGTTGCTATTGCTTTGGTAAAGCCCTAAGAATTTTCTCAATAATTTCTTCATTAGCATAAACTTTACCAAGATTTTTCAAGCTATTGATAATAGTTGTAAAACGGGTAGACATTTCACCAATAGACTCAAAAGGCAACATTTTGAACATTTCATAAGTTTGAACAAGCAAATAAATTTTTGACTTTTTGACTTGGCTTGTTCCCTCATGAGTCACTTCAAGTTTATCCCAAATTTATTTTGCGGATTCGCAAGATGAAATTCTATTATATTCATTTGGGTCTAAACCGCAATATAATAAATTTATTGCCATTGCATTCATTTTAATGAGTTTCTTATTGGCATCATTATACTCATCTTCCGTTTTTGAAATAGAAATACCTTTAAAAATTTTGTAGGAAGATGAGGGCCATTGACCACTATTTGCCATAAATCAAAATTTTGAGAAATCATATAGATTCTCATTCTATTCTTCCAATAAGCATAATTTGATCCATTAAAACACGGTGGTCTATTTACCGATTGACCCTCACTATAAGAGATGTGAGAAGTGTTGGTTTCCATTTGGATCTTAACTCAAATTTTTCAAAAACTTTTGAAAATAGAAGAGCCGAAGGTCTGATATCAGTTGTTGGCCCAAATATGGAAACCTTAGAGGGGGGGTGAATAAGGTTTTAGCGGAGATAAACCATTTAAAATCTTAATAGCAAATTAATACAATCATATTCAATAAAGTAAAGAGAGAAAGGAAGAGACACTTACAAACCGAGTTTTCAAGTGGTTCGGTAATCCGCACACCGCGGCCTACGTCCAACCCTCAGGAACACCTCTTGAGGATTCCTTAACTCCGAACTACTTCACGGGTGTAGACCAAACCGTTACAAGAGCCTTCAATCTCTTCCAAAGAAGAACACCTCTTCTTTGCACACAAGGGTTACTAACCCTTACTCTTTACAAATAAATTGGGTACAAATGATAACTCTCTCTAGAGTAGATAATACAATGATAGCTCACATAACAACTCCTTAGTGAGTAGATAATACAAATGACAGCTCACTACAATTTGCTCTCTCAAGAATTACAATTGAAACCTAGAGCAATTGATTTTTCACTCAAACTAGGGCTCAAATGGAAATGATAATTAAACAAGATGTTTGAATGATTTGGTTAATGTTCCCTCTTTTTTTTGTCCCTTAAAAACATCCCTATATATAGCTTTTGAAAGATTATAGCCGTTGGAAATGACTAGGAGGTGTAAAAACAAATTTTGGAGAGTTTAAAAACTAGTCGTTAATGCATTCTGTGCAGTCCAGCTGACTGGATCGAAGATTCAGTCGACTGAAAAGTTTGTAGCAGTAAAGAGGCATTCTGTGACAATTTCAGTCGACTGAATAGTGCTCCAGTCGACTAGACATTACTTTCAGTCGACTGGACCCTCAAAAAATCAGTCGACTGATTTTCTGCTGGTTACTGATACGTCTTCACTAAAACGTCCATAACTCCCTCTACAAAATGAATTTTTGTGCTCTGTTTGAAGATTCAGAAACTAGATTTAAATACCTTTCCAAACATATAAAACTCAACATCTAATTCCTTACCAATTGGATCAAGTTTAGCTTTAAAGTTGATCCATTTGCAAAAAGGTCTTTATTTTGACTTAGCCACTTGAAAGCTTTTGTGAAATGAATTTAGTTGAGTGGTCTAAGTATGTTTAGTTCCTTGAAAGTATTTCAAAGTGTGAAATAAAGGATCCTAAATTCTAGTTAAAGTTACTTGAGCCCCTATGAGTGATTGATCAAAATTCTTACAGAAAGTCCTATTCTTCAACCAAGGATAAAAATTCTTCAAGTCTTCAAGCTTGATCCTTATTGAGCTCCTTCACTCTTGGACTTCACCATATGCTATCTCATGATCTCAAACAAAGTTAGAACATATAAATGCATAAATCAAGAGATTAGCACAATGAAATTGACATGATAATTGATTGAAATAGAACCAATGAAAGTATGCAATTTCATCAAAACAAAACAAAAATAATGCCTTAAATAAATTCGAGGCTAACATGTTCGTTCCCTAATCCCATAGGCCTGAGAGCGGTGCCTAGAGCACCAGTATTTTCTTACCTAATTTTTCAAATTTCTATATTTCTCCTTGTAATACTCTCTATTATATATAAATAGGATCCGTTTTTCCTATTCTTTTTTTGTTATGTTTGATCTACATATGTTAATTGTATGTTTGAGTCCTTGGGCGAGACTTTCTTGTAAAAGAAACCCTGAGCGCTAGAGGATCCGGAGCACTCGAGCCCCGAGTACTCGAGCTTATAAGTAGGTGAAATAACTCTTTTTCCCTTGGGTCATGAGAGTTGATACAAACCCATCATATCCTCAACATTTGTACGTTTTATTAAAACAGAAACAGAGAGCTTCATCTCTTTCATGATTTAATTCACACATACACTTGCATCTATACACATACAAGCTTAGGATTTTCATCTCCATAAAATTCTACACATATACATATGCTACATTGATAAATCAAGATGAGGAACTGAAGAGGAGTTGCTGGGAATTGATCATCTACATGATCAAGTTGGAGATTTAAGCTCTATAGCGCATTATACAAGCTTTCTCAACATATTTTCTACATTTTCATCATCCATTCACAATCTTAGTATTTGTGAGTATATAGTCTCACTTGGCTACCTTTAGGATCAGTCCTTACATGATTTTACTTAATTGCATGTGATCCATATAAAATTCTAGTTCTTATACATGGAATGAAAACATGATCAAGTGTTTTTCCAATGAATTAGTAGCTTTTATGATCATCCAAACATGTCTTAAGCCTTTATGAGTATAAATTCATACTTAGATACTTGTAGGATCAGTTTACATAATGTTTTTTGTTAACATGCAAGAAAATCCTATTCATTTTTGTACATGCATGTGAGTTTTCACTTAGAATCTATTTACTGCTTAAACCCGAGTGCTCGCGCCCAGTGGGATTGCTTGAGCTTCGAGCGATCGAGCTCTCTAAGTACTCGAGCCTGTCAGTTGTTATGTTTCTTGTTTTGTTATGTTGAGCAGAAGATTGTTGTTATATATATATATATGATGATCTCATCATTAGACTCTGCATGTTCACTTGGACACATACACACTTAAGATATTTGATGAGCTATTAATTATGCCTATGTGTTGATTTGAACATTAGTCTTAAACTTTGTATCGACGACGATGACTTTCGTAATGCGATGACTCTGATAACTGGAATAATGTACGCGTAATAAGATCGAAACTTATAAATTCACTTACGTTTTATTCACCGTGCCAAGCTTAAAGTACCATTGTACTTCGGTCAACTTCCTTGAGTTGGATGCCTATATTCGTTGAGAGTCTTCTGAGGATCTTTGAGTTATGAGAGTTGCAATTGGTTTTGGTTATCGGTATTGGTGGTAATTGATGTTGTCAGAATCAAGACATAAAAAGTATGCTCTTACTTATGCTTTACTTTTCTAAGGATTTGTAGTGTGAAAGTAAAGGTCGAACCCACAGAGATTGATTAACTACAGTACTTTAATTTTAAAACCTAAATTTAGCTAATTAAGAAAAACGGATTTTGGATTTAATTTGAATTAAATTAATAATAATAAAAGTAAATCTAAATTATGAAAGCAATAAAATATTTATTTTTATAATAAGTTTAAGGAATCTAGGATTGCAAATCCACCACTAGCTTCATAATAAGGGTATTTACGAATTACTTTAGCTTATTAAGTTGGATGATAATGGGGAATTGTAGCTACAAGCCCAATTCCTCCGTCAAGAAAATAACTATGGTTCAAACATCAACATAATCCATCTTCGGTTAGCACGAATTATCCAACACTAAACTAGGGTTGTGGTATAATCCGTCTAATCTAGGCATGGACTATTCGGATACTTGATAGCACAATTCAATTTAAGCACCATTATATGTAAATAATCTAAACAAGCACAGCAAGCATAGATCATTGAGCACACTACCATCAAAATAGATCTAAGACAAGAGTAAACTTTGAAAGAACGATTTAATCAATAAAAGCACGATTTATTTATGAAAATCCTCAGAACATGTAACTGTCATCCATACATAATAAAACTAAAATAAAAACATAAAATACACCCTATTACTTGGCTAGGGTTTCATTGAAACCCTAGATCTTGAGTTTAGTACGTTGGCCATAGAATGATGAACTGCAAGAGGTTGATGGAGGAGGCCATGAGAATCCTTGGTCTTCTTCTTCTTCTCCTTGCTTTTCTCTCTTCAATGGCTGAAGTTTTAGTTGTATATGGATGTATCTAATGTTGTGTAATGAGGTTTAACCCTAAATTTGATTTAGAATAGGATTTATATAGAGTTTGGAAGGATTTAGGAAGTTTTCCTAAGTTAAATCGCACTTAAACTGCTGTTTTTATGTTTCTGGACGTATTCAGCCAATTCGGATCGCATAGGGCTCTTCAGGACCTCGAAATACGTAATTTTGACTTTTTCAACAGGTCGCTCACGTGGGTCGCTCCAGCGACTTAGGCATTTTCCAGATTTTTCTCAGATTTTTCGCTGCTCTGCGCACTGATCGTAGAATTGCGATAATTTTTTACTCGGACCTCGTATTGACTTACCGTTTGTGGCCACGCGTCCATAACTCGAAGATTTACATTTTATATCTCAAGATAAATTTCTCAATCTGAAGTATTCCTTGTCAAAAAATGCGATTTACCGAGAATGCTACTACATTCAACTTTCACTAGAATCATCTTTTGAGCCCAGAATGACTTCTAAAGCCACTAATCATTGGATTTTTGTGCATTTTCAAGTTAAAGGTCCAAAACCTACAAAATTTAGAATACTTATTAAAAAACAACTAATAACTACATGAAATAGGCTAACAAAGCGTATTTGTAGGACTATAAACGGCAACTATTCGTCGTCGATCACACCCCCAAACCTACTCTTTGCTAGTCCTCAAGCAAAAGAACATAAAAATAAAACTACTAATAAAAGTCTATTCTATTTTTGCATAGATCGTGATTGCATTTAGCATATGCAACAAGCCTTTTAAACCCCTAGGTGTCCCTAGTCGGACGAGTGAAGTCTCGTGAGGGTTCTCGTCAACAAGTCACCCACAACCATTTTTATTAACTTATCAATTTAAAAACTTTTTTTTTCTTTTAATATTAAAACGAAAAATATCACGTTCAATACTTCTCATCATAAGACAGAGATTTGAAATAGAATAACGAACATAAAGAAACATAATGAAACATCCACCTAAGTCATGAAAAACAATCCCAAGCACATGCATCGTATAAATCAACAGAGTTTCTCATAAAATTGCACGTGTGTGATGTGGTAGTCAAATGAACACGCGCATGTCATGAACATGGAATATACTTTGGATAACCATTTAACTATGTATCGACTACGAATCTCACAATGTCAATTATGCTCTCAAATGAAACACTTAGAAATAGGCGTAATTTTTCTAATATATGGGAGCAAAGGAAATATATTTTCAAAACGAGAAATGCTCACATATGACTCGAAAAAGACGCATGACACAAAAGAACAGTAGTCTCTTGGATAGGATACCAATAATCAAGAAAAATTAATCGTTACCATATTTTAATCCCCCTCTCATCGTTTTCATATCCAAACCATGTTTCCTAGGATCAAATAGGACTTTTCAACGGTTGTAATGTGGCTAGGGAAATGAAAAAGGATAGAAAGGATTCATTAGGTAGGTAATCTCAAAATGGTATTGTAAGGCATGTACGATTTCTTTCATTCGTCTCTTCTACCAACTTCATCTTTTCGTACTTTTTTTCCATATATTTTTTCTTAAATTTCTTTTCTTCCTTTCTTTTCTATTCTTCTTTCTACCTTTTTTTCTTTTCCTTTTCGTTACTTTTGAAATGAATTTTCATTGAATACCAAGACAACTACCCCAAACATCATATTGTTTTCTTCTTCTTCACAATCAACACATCACCTTATCACCACTAAAAGTTGACGAATCTCTCAGTGGTGAACTCCAAGTTAGTCAAGTCGGAGCAAAAAAAAAAAAGAATAATGGTGATTAAATAAAGAAATGGCATTTTAAAGGCTCAAAAAGGGCGAACTAAGGAAATTTTTTTTTATCATTTATCGGTCGGTGGTAAACAAAGAGGGCCTACCATCATTTCCTATGGTCATATGATTTTTCAACGTTTATGTTGGAAGATTATTTAGCATTGTAACAAAGATTTTACTTGACTATCAACCAAAACAAGAATAATGAGACTAAACAACGAGTTAATGCGCTATTTCAATGAAATTCAACAAACACAATGTATTTATAACCCTCTAAAAAGAAAAGATAGGCTCAAAAGCTCACTGGGTTTAGTCTCCACCATGTGTTATCTAGACATATGAATCATATTTCAATGAACTTGTTCTTCCACCCTTATTGCTCGGGCAGTTAACGATAATTTTCCTCCCCTGTCGAGCCCCGAGAGAGAAAAACCTGACCTCCCCGTGAACCGGGAATGGCCGGTGAGCCCAGAAGAACTCCTGGAGGGTGAGCTCATACCCAAAAACTTGGGGCCACAAACCCATCAGGAACCTCCAGCCATTAGGGCCCAGTTGCCCGGGAGCGATCCTAAGGTAGATCAACGCGTCCCGGGTGGTTGGGTGAAGTGGAATACGAAACCCAGCCGTAAGCGAGTCCTCGTATAAAGTGACGAAGCCACAATGATACAACTGAGCCCCGCCAGCTAGCACGGCCAAGGAGCAACCGTTGGGAATGGCGTACTTATCCCTAATTCGGCCAAAGTCCTGGGCGCGCAGCGTGGATGAGGTAAACTCACAGACGAACGCTGTGCCAGCATCGGGCTCCCCGAGCGACTCGTCACCGAAACCCCTTGAGACAGAGGCCACCGGGGCCTCCTGGTCAGACTCATCAGACACCTGGATTGGAACCCTACCTTCGCTATGACGGTCTGATGGGGAAGGGGAAGGCGGACTCAGACTGGTGTCAGGCGTTCCCGACCTAGACTCTTTGCTTTCTGATCTAGAAGCAGAGTTGAAGCTGGAATGTTCCATATCTGACGTTTCTACTGCGGGATAAGAAAGCAGACGGTGACCTAAGTACAGATCAAGAACTCCAAGTCTGAGCTACAAGGGGGACAGATCTAACAACCTGTAGGGCAAGTCGTACAAGACTTTGGATAAAAGGAGACACTCGGCTAGCACCACCCTGGGGCAACACGCTTGGCTTAGTTGTCCTAAGGCGCCTCCTGACTTGAAAAAGAAGCAAAACGTAAGGAAGAAAATGTCCCAGTCCCGGTCTAACCTGAGAGGGTTCGCTCTCTCTAGCCCCACTCCAAAAAAAAGGAAGGAAAAGAGGGAGAAGAACAGTGAACTGAAGGTGGAAACGAAGACTTATAGAAATTAAAGTAGAAAGGAGCTCGGGAATCTCTGGCCGGAAGGCTTTTGCTCTCAAACCGCTCGGGAATCTCTATCACTTGTCAGCAAGGATTGAAGAAATGAACAAGTGTTCCTTATATAAGAACCACGGACGGTCCAGATCAAACAGATCCAACGGTCCAGATGTTCTCCCGCCTAAAGCTGCTGACTGCTGTCGCGTCAGGCACGTAAAGGGTCGCCTCGAAAAGCACGCGCATTAAATGCATGACGTGACGGTCTGGTTACCATGCAACTGTTCGGTTACCCTCAAACCAACTTCATTGGACTCTGACCAGGTCAATCACTCCCTGACACATGGCAACACCAACCCCCAAGTTCCCAGTGATACCGATCGGTTATTCCACCGGGTGATCTTGAAGGCGGGTCCCTTCCCGAACGACGACCCGGAGGGGCCCCGGACGGTTTCCAAGGGCGGTACCGATTTTCGATCCTCACCCGATAAAGCATCCAGTCAAATTCGAAAATGGGGGGCAGCTAATATGTCCAAGATTATCCAGTCATGATGTCAGCTTGCCACGTCATCAGAGGACGTTGGTTACTCCGGTTACTGCGCCCACAATTCCGTGATCCCGACCTGTTCGCCATGACCGCCCGGTATGTGCCAACAGGCCAGGCGTACGAAGCTGCGGCATCCCCCGAATATAACGCCACCAGTAGTTTCCTAATCAAGCTACAAGACTGCAAGAGGAAGTAGCGCTGTTTCCTAAACCACTTAGGATACTCTCCCTATTATCATGCAAATCAATTAAAATCAGATTAGGCTTCCTAATCTGACTAGCTGACCATGTAAAGGTGGACTCTTGTATCTATAAAAGAGCCCACCTACCCTGTTGATAGGGATCCGAATAACTCCCTAGCTAACAAGCATAGTAGAAGGCAAATCACCATTATACGCATATATCCGGCCGGTATTACTGGTAGTGCCGCCCATCTTTGTTGGCTCACCCGGCCCGCCGGTGATCTGCTAGTGAACGCGCACAGACGCTACCGTGGACATAGGTTACCTTGTTAACGGGGCCGAACCACATACAACTCGCTTGTGTTTTTTTTCTCTTCAAATCTCTCTTACCATTTTTCGGCATCATCATTAGACAGCATATCTAAGCTTTGAAAACATTAACGGAATAAGTTAAGGGCTCGTTGGGATCAAATAGTAAAAGTACTAATAACCTACATTCAAAATCCGAAATGACAAGTTAAGTATCCAAAACGAGAATCCACAAGCTCGGATTCGTTACAACCATAACCAAAGTAGTTTGAGACATATTATAACATTACTAAACCATTCCTAACCTTCCACGTTGAAGTTAATAGTTCTAACTTCTCAAAATTTTATTTTACAACATTTGTAATGGAAAACAAAAACATATACAAAAGTGATCTTCGGCTTTCCCGTTAGCCTCTCTCTTCTCGCTTCTTTTTTCCTTTCTTCTTTTCACCTGCAATAGAGTAAAGCTCCACTGCTCATCTATATGTTGAGTGCACAATTCTAAACATATGCTTATGTGACAATTCATGTTTTAAAACATCAAAACACATCAAATTAGTCTCTAGGGAGAGTGGTACGTTTCCATCCGATAAATGAGAATGATGACGTGGAAGGTCTTCCTCTTACCACGCATCCCGTGCCTTGGTTGGGCCTTCCTCCATACCAAGCACTGTGCCCTGGCTAGGCCTTCCTCCATACCAGGCACAACAACTATCGATACTACAATCCTCAAACATCGAGGAGCTAACCCCCGGATGGAATTACACCAAACTCCCCTTCGACCCACATAAACACATAGCATGCTCACATAAACATGTATACGTGCTTTTATCGCATTTTCATGTGCATAATTAACAGGCCTAATTAATACAAAAATTTTGCCCGGATCCAAAATATCAAGTCGGATATCTAAAACATGTAATTTCCTTATAAGTCATAAGTGTAGAATTCATACCTTAAGTTATCACTCTATAACTTCAGGGGAAGTACGAGGGGACTAAATAAACGTTGAATCTCCGTTTTTAAGCGATTCCTACAAGTATCCATACGGTTTCCCCAAATTCTTAAAATTAGTTTTTTGGAAATAATTTGCCAAACGTGGCCTAATAGATATCAAAACGTAGCTAATACCTCGAGAAGTCCGAATATAAAATTTGGAGAAAAGTTGATCGGAAGTTCGTCGATTTGTGTCTTGAATCTTGAAGCACTAAATCCCCCTTTTGGCGTCCTCTTGATTTAAGTCAGAAATTTTAACTAATGAAAATATCTCATGGTTTACTATATATAGGCACGACTCTCGGGAATTACATTACCTCCCCACGAGTTTTCAAAACTTCTAATTAACTCCTGAAACGTCTCACACGTCCATTTTACACCTTTACGAGTGAAAACTACAAATTATAAAAGTTTTCGACTAAGTCTCGTTTGGGTCCAAAATTACGTTCGGAAACTAAATTTTGTGGAATTCCTACACAGCCTACCTTTTATTTAATGTATCACTAACGTCAATATTATGTTACTCAAAACGATCTCTAACAAGGTTGAAACTACCAGAAATTACTCTACACAGGTATAAGCACTATTCATGATTACCAGATAATATCAAATAACATTTAATCACTTAAATGCCATTTAATTCATCCCAATGTCTCACGGATTATCAAATCCTCGTGTACTCAATTGACACCCACCAACGTCAACCACTTCCACAACTATTAATGAACATTAATAAATCACACAAAATTCAATTATGCGTTTAAAAGATTGCATATTCTGAGACGAGCGTGACAAAATACAAGCGGTGATATGAAGAAGAAATGGATGATTTGTCTTTGTTGTAAATTGAGGTATTATGCCAATTTATAAATAAAAATATTAATTAAAAATATTAAAGTGACCGTTGGCTTTTTTAAATTTTTTTTTTTTTAACCGTGTGCATTTTTCACCATTGCATGTTAACACATCCGGTGTATACTCATTTGTGTGTTACTATGTCAGTGTATGACTTTACACAAGGAGTAATACTTGGGACACAATCACAAGACACAATTTTGGAACACAATTTTTATTTTGTGTCTCTCTCTCTTAGTGGTCCTAGTGGGTACTGTGTAGTGGTCCTAGTGGGTACTGTGGGGTCCACTGACACTGTGGGGCCCGTCAGGAGAGAGATAAACACAAAATGGAAGTTGTGTCCCAAATATTACTCTTATACAAGTTAATAGTCTAGCATGTACACGTGGTGTCCAGTTATAGAAGTTAGGGGCAAATGTTTAGCATCTCCACTAAGGATGCTGTAAGGAACGAAGAAGACTAAGGTTTAGTTTGGCTCCACGTGACTTTTTAAAAGTAACTTATAAAATTTAGTATTAAGTTGTTTGATAATTTTATACAAGTGACACATTACTATTAAAAAAAAAATTTAGAATTCAAAAAGCAATATTGAGCTTTTAAAAGCTCAAGAATTGAGCTTTTAAAACCTTCCCCAAAAAAGCCGTAAGTTCAATTTTTACAAAGCTCATAAACTAGTTACTAAATAAATTAACATGAAATTGTGCTTTAAAAAAGGAAAAACACCAAAATAGAGCCTAACTAAGCCTAAGTTGTCCCATCTTTATTATGAGGATTTACTTTGGCACATAAAAAAGACTGCATTCTTACAAATATCATTTCTTTAGTTTTAGCTCATATTCAAAAGAGTCGGTGGTCAAGAAGAACGTCCCAACTTTATTACGATGATTCCTTGCCCGGAACCACAAAGTAAATTGCTCATTGGTGAATGCTTTCTTAATGCACGAGAAGTGAATCACACTAGGTCTTTAGGTAAAATTAAAAATTAAGTACAAAAATTTTGGGAAATATAATTGCCAAAGCTAAACTGATTAATCCAGAGCAATTTCTAACACTTACAAATTTCTAGCGGACCTCTGGATTAGCTTGTTTATCTTTGACAATAGCATTAGTCAAAATTTTAAGTTATTTAATTTGTAATATTGAAAATAATGTGTAATGTCTAAAAACAGACTATTTTTCAATAGAGTTTTTTTTTTCTTAAAGTTTTCACAAGTTAATTTTTTGACTTCTTTTTTAGTTAAGTGACTTCTTTTTCAACACTTAATTAGTTTATCAAACACATCTGTAAATTTACTTAAAAGGTGATGTGCATGTTTGTGTGTGAAAAAGAGTACGTACTAACAATCTATAAGGAAGGAGTGAGAGAGGGAGAGAGAGTTCACACTGAAATTGGTCATTAAATAATTTCTTCTATCGTTTTTTTGGTCCGAGTAGTTAAGAGTGATGTTAGGTAGACCTAAATGGGATACCTAAATCATCTATTTGTTGATGTGTCATGACAATTTTGAAATTAATTTCAACTTTATTTGGTAAGTGATAAATAATTTTAAAAATCCACATGATCAGATGGATAATTTAAGTGTCCCGTTTAAGTGTATATATCATTATTGGAGTAATTAAATATTATCTTGGTACTTTAATTTTCTCACATGCACGCCATATGAACCACACTAAAGTCAGTTTAAAGCCACCGTGTCCACTACATGTTGGTTCGACCTCCACTGTCCAGTGGGGAGGGGAGAGTTCGAATCTCCTTAGTGGATTTATTTGTTTGCTTCTTATTTGTTCTTCACTCGGAACGAGTGGTCATTGTTGAACTTTGGGTTGGGTTGGTATGGGTGTGTGTGGTGTAGTGTGTGTGTCCAGCCATAATCTAGATAAGTGTAAAAAAAAAAAAAAAAAAATAGCTTTCTTCCTTTTAAGCTGACACTAAGTGTCCGTTTGATAAAATTGAAAATTAAGTGTTCAGATTTAAGTACTGAAAGTTGTAAACAAGTGAATTTGTAATACTAAAAACAATGTTGCAAGTACTGAAAATAGATTGTATTCAATGATATTTTTGACTAGAAATATTGTACTTAAAAATTTTAGTGTTTTTTTTGCTATTTTTTCAATTAAACAGTACATTATGAAATAAACTAAAAAAAAAATTAAATAAGTGCTAATTTTTTATTTTGTTTTCAACACAATTAAATTAGGAACACAGCCAAAGTCTAAGAGGTGCTGTGGAAAAGTGAAGAAAACTTCCGTACTGACAACAATCTGTAGAATGTAGAGAGAGAAAAGAAAGATATTAAGTGTAGAGTCATGCTACACCCACACAATAAATCACACTTTTTCCACACACTTTTTTAAATGCTTGTACTTTGTGCTGCTTGAATTTTTTATATTTTTTTGTGCCCCACTTATACAGCACAAGGTACAAGTATTTAAAGAAGTGTGTGGAAAAAAATGTGTGGTCTAGCATTTTTCATTAAGTGTAAAAGTTGAAAGTGGTCGTTAAATAATTTATTTTCCTTTTTTCTTTCTTTTTTTTTTCTCAATATTTTAATAATTTCTTATAATAATGCTAGTAACAATAACAAATTCCACTAACATTTATACCCACACTCTATCTCTCTCCTAGTGAAATTTTGAATTTAGTGCAAACCTCACAGTACCACTAAATGAGAAATAAAGTATGAGTATGAGTGTTAGGAAAATTTGAGTGACCTAAATATTACTCAATTGCTTAATACTTTTGATTCCAAACTTGGCACAAGGTCTCTCAAAAATAAATAAATATATATATATATATATATACATATACATATTGGGCACAAGCACAAAGTCAAATTCTCTGTTGTCCAATGGTTTTTATCCTTCAAGCTCAAGATACGAATCACACTTTAAAACTGATGTATTCGTGAAATGTTAGTGAGAAACGAAAACTTCTTCGATATTAAGTCACAACAAATGAGTACTAAATATATATATATATATATATATATGAGAGAGAGAGAGAGAGAGAGAGAGAGAGAGAGAGAGAGAGAGTTAATTATTAATTTGTTTGAAGGAGTACAATGTCAGCTGATCATCTGCAATTTCTCAAGAACAAGTTCAATAATAACTTTGGAGAGGCAGTGGAAGAATTCAGCAATGAACTTCCCCTGTGTCTACATTTTGAATCGATCTTGACGGTCTTGCAACAGAGGAGGATCAGCTCTGCAACCCCTATAGAAATGAAAGAATTATTTTATCATCTGAATTACTTATTGGTAGAGTGCGTAATGTTTGCATAGAAGGAGCGTGAGTACCTCAAACTCAAAGCATCTCAAAACACCAAGAAAAATCATCATCCCTTCAATGCTCGTTATGTGAAGAAACTTTGGTTTCTTTCCAGGAATGGAAAGCAACTGGTTCATATTCTAAAGAAGTTGCAACAATTGAGAGATGACAGTGTAAAATTTAGCGAAGAACGTATGCACTCCTCAGAAGACTGGTTCTCAGTCAATTCAGGATGGGGGTTATTACCATTTGATGGCAGTGAAATGTATGGATTCGATGATCACTTCCGGAAGGTTCATGAGAAACTACTTCCGGAAACACCCGATGATAGTATGAAGACCATTGGAATTGTAGGAATGGGTGGGGTAGGTAAAACTACTCTTGCCCGCATGGTATTTGAAAGCTCGCAAATCCGACAAACTTTCAAAACCAGGATTTGGGTTCGGTTATCTGATAATTTCAAACCTCGTGGTAATAATTTAGAGGAAGCAATTTTCCGAATATTTGGTTCTCATCAACAACCAACCAATAATATTTTGATTGTATTTGACAATATATCACATTTCAATGAATGGTACTCTGATCTGGTTTCCAAGTTGCATTCGACGACTGTCATCATCACCTGTAGATTTGAGGACGTGGCGTCCAGGATGGTTGGTGAACGAAATTTGCATCGACTCCAGCCTGTACTAAATGAAGAATCCTGTTGGAAAATTTTTATGGATTCTATCAAAAGGAAGCAGTTTATACAGTTAGATCAACATTATCCAATTTTATCTAGGATGAAGGATGAAATTATATACAGGTGTGACGGTCTTCCTTTGGCAGCCAAGACATTGGCCGAGATCATTTCGTTTCAAATAGCCAAGAAAGAGTATGTACTACTCATCTTTCTCGTCTCCAATTGATTCATGCTCTAAATTATGTCTTTTTCATGGGTCCTGTGATTCTTGATTCAACTTTTTTACTAAAGCATATACAAACGGAGTAATATATATATATAGCTGTTTGATTAGCTTAGTCAATCAGCTGTAACATGCATCTACAATTTCATCTCTCTCATGTAACAGTATCCACAGTGTGCAACCAAAACTTGTGTAAACTTAATTAGCTTAAGTTGTGATATATGATTTCAGTGTGGCTTGCAGTGGTGCAATAACCAAACAGTGCATGCACACAAAGCCTTTTTGGGAGGAAATGGCTTTCAATTTCACTTGCAACCAATTATATATTTTCGGGAAAAAAAAAATATAAAATTGAACAAAACGGCTCACACGGTGCCGTTTGGGAGGGACGCAGCAAAGTGTGTGCAGTTTGGGAGGGAAACACTCTCATATGGCTTTCTCGGTGCAGTTTAACTCTTGGACGGCTTTCTTTTGTTTGTGTCATTTCTTTATACATTAGTGAAACTTAGGCGTACCACAAAATTAATTAAGTCTTGCTAAATTTGGCTATACTGAGTTCATACATAAGCTACACCACTCTGGGAGTCCATATAGCTAAGATGTCCTAAATTATGGTACAAGAAACACCACTGTGGATGCCCTAAATAATTGAAAGTAGTCTTTCAATACATGGATTGACTTTCGGTAAAGATTTAGTTTTTCTTGCCTTTTATCTAATTAAGATTTTGTCATTATCTTCAGAGACAGGTCAGATTCAACAGTGGCGAAGGTATGTACTACTTATTTTTATGTTAATCATGTACGACTTATTTTTATGTTAACCAATTCATTTATCATTCTTATAGAAACCAATTAAAGTTACCAAAAAACAAATTCATAAATTAAAGCTATTTTATGGGAAAATGCTAAGTACACCAGATTAGACACCTAAATTGAGGTAGGAGCACATTAACATATTTTATTTATTTCATAGCCTAGAATATGATGCAAGCATGATGAACTAATCATCTAGAAGACTTCTAGATGGATCTTAGTTACACACGTGATACTAGTTGTAGAGTAGAAAATTGAAATAGCCTAGATAAGTCATGTACCTTCTTTTTTTTTTTGAACAACAATTCAGTTTGTAATACTTTGTATTAAGGGGATGCAAAGCATCAAAAACAAAACCATGCTTCCATTCCAATCCTTCCCCAACCCTATACAGTTGATCCTAAATGTGGGAGATTAGAGAGAGAACAAGATACAAGGATATGATGAAACACACAAAACATAGAACTTCAGCCCCTGAGAAACAAAAGAAACAAAAAGATCACCACCTATATGTGCATACTCCAAGTGCATGCATTCCTTTTGCACTGATGCACTTTTACAAAGACCAAAATAAAACTGTACATTAGTAAGGATAAAAAACAGCCATAAATTCAATCGTGGTCTGAGCACAAGTACAAGCTCGGTTCAAATGTCTTCCCACTCTCAGCTTAGTAATTGAAAATCCAGCCATTGTAAATTAAAAACAGACCATCTAAGAAACGACGGATCGCACTGATGTTGTGAGAGACAGCTTGATTTATATGGTCTCCAAGTTTCAATAAGTTGGAAAGAGCTCTAGCCCCATGCGCCCTCCACCCCGCACCAACCCACACACACATCTTTTCACATGAATCCTCCATGACAATCTATTTTTTCCTTTTAAAACTTTACACCTTTGGAGATTGTAACAAAAAAACCAGCCTCCCCCAGAGCCTTGGCATGAAAACCCGAATTTGAAAGTACTTGGGTAGCCACAAAAGAGTTCCATAGTACCAATTTCTCAGCTCACAGCCCGAAATGGAGAGGTTAAGCTTAATGACTATGCAAAAAACACGATCGACGTCCTGGAGCCATCAATACACCTCAGTGTGTATATAACCATCCAGCAATATGGCTTCTACATTCCTGCAACAAGGATACAGAAAAAATAGCTTCCCCACAACCAGAAGAAGCCTATAAAAAGGAAATTCTGCACACAAAAAAAATAACGCAACACGAATCCCCCATAAGAAAAAGAAAAACACAACTAATCGATTACGTTATAACCAAAGGGACCACACCGTAGCAAAAAAACACAGTTTTCCAAGCCACTGCAAATCTTTTAGCTGGGCACAAAAACTGCACAATGTCCACCAAGTAGAAAAAGATTGTGGGACTACTACATTTACCCCCAACAAACATAACACTTGTCCCCACATCTTCCAAGCCACCTTGCACAATAACAATAGATGATCCACAGATTCCACATTCGTATCGCAGAAGCAACACTGACTCGTAGCATCATTTGTGAGTCCGCGTATCCATAAATTTTCTTTTGTGGGGTTCCTGCCAGCCAGCGTGTGCCACATGAAAACTTCAACCTTCAGTGGTGCATTTCCACCCCAATTATGTAACACTGGAATATTTACCTGGCCATTACCAACTACACCAGCTCGTGTGAGTTCCGCAACGTTAAGCAGAAAGATTGCCCAGAAAAGTACCCTTTCTGGCTTCCTTTCCATATCATTCTGTCTGGCTTTGATTTACTAAGGCATGTCTCCCGGAGTCTTTCCAATAATGCGTTCCATTGTTCACATTCAGCACGTAGATTATCTTATTTAGGAATCATTTCGATGTATTTCTAGCATTACTCTATTTTGATTAGTCTAAAAGTAAAACCAAAAATGATGGAGCCATGGAGCTTTTAAAATTCAAAAGCGACTCAAACTATATATAGAACAAACATTCTTGAAAGTTATAATTCACCAAAAAGGAAACCACGGTGGTGAAAAATGGAATTTACCTTTTCTATCCTTTTGGATTCCACATAAAAGATTGGTATTTTTTGTATGTCTCGCAGGTCATTTTAATGAAGTTGGATGTGCATGAAAAAGATTTATTTTCACTGGCATTGAACAGAATTGGGACTATCTCAGGTGTGAAGTCAAACATGTTAATTCTACTAGCTAGCAAAAATGCAACACCTTTAACCATTCTCACAACCAAATTAAATCATAATAACACATCTTAGCCTTGATTTCTGTGGGACCCATGTGAGACCTTCGTGGCATTCATCAAAATGAAGGACCAAGATGTGTAATTATAGAAATGATTATAAAAATAGTTATGGGTGTAGCATTGCTGCCCTACTATCATCCACTTAACTGCATGTGTATACGAAATTGCGAAGAAGTTGACTTTTTATTCTTTTATTATATTAGTACCTGGTGCTTTTGATCGAGAATCCGATATTCAAGGTACTAAATCGAACATCCTCTTTTATAACTTTCATTCAGTTATACCTTCTAAGGTCTCCCGTAGGTTAAATACATTTTTACTTCGGTGGTTATGTTATTTTTTATTTTATTCATCTGTGGTTCAGAAATGAACACTTAAATGTCATGTGATTTTGGATTAAAATGAAACGACTAAAATTTCTCTCAAAATAGCCTTATATACGATTAAGTGTGAAAATTACCCCACATAGCTAGGAAACTTTAAAGGTCAAAATTAACCGCGCTCACACAGGCACTTAATTAACCCCTCAAAGATGCTAAGTCCACAAAACTTGGTTAAATGGCAGCGTTAACCACAAAGGGTAAAATGTATTTAACCCTATATTATAAGTAATCTCCCTTGTCTTCTGTTTTTTTTTTTTTTGGCTAAACATTAACCTCTTTGTACTTGTTTTTGCATTTGACCCACCAACAATATAACGTTCCCTAAAGTTAATATAACGGCACCAACTAGTTTCTTAAATTTAAGGGTAAATTACACTAACATAACCTCAACTGTGACTCTTTTTCAATTGCCCCCTTAAACAATAAAATCGATAACATATCTTTCGTTTAAGTCATGTCCAAAACTAACGTTTTTGTATCATGTGAGCAACATATGATACAAAACCCTCAACTACTGCATTTTTTCACTAACATCACTTCCGTTTAAGTCATGTCCAAAACTACGCTTTTGTATCATGTGAGCAACATACGATACAAAAAATAATATAAGTTGTTCGAAAGTTTGGGACAAAATTATTTGCACACATAATTGCCCTTTATTGTACACAAATTTAAGGCGATTTGGTTATAAAATTTTCAACGACTTAAAGGATAGACAAAAATGTCATGTTGTTAATGGTTGGTAATATGATAAAAAAATATTCATCTTTTTTGGACGACAACTTAAGCGAAGGGTTAGCAAAAATTTATTGTATTTGAGGGGGTTAACTTAAAGAATTTATAGTTGAGAGGGATATTTTTATTTTTTTATTTTTTTTAAAAAAGGGGGTGTGTTAGCATAACTTAACCAAATTAAATTTAAAACATAATAAATTTTGAAATATCAAATGACAGATATTCCGTCATTCGACACGCATTACTTCAGTTTGTAAACTAAAAGTTATGAATGTGTTTTATTATGTAACAAAAACGAGGTAGTAAAGTATGGTTGGGGTTGAAATGAAACACAAACACAAAAAGTAAGAGAGATTAGTGTAGTATTTCAAACGTTTGGGCTTTACTGATGCTAATGGAAGGTGACTGATATTTATCGATCCTACGTACATTCTTTGTACAGATAAACTGATTTAGTTTATTCTTCTTCTACTATTCAGGTGTTTTTTTTTTCCGGAAAAATATTACTATTCAGGTGTTGGCCAGCTCGAAGTGAGAACATCCTTTCTTTTCGAGATTTTGAAGGAACTGAAAACCATTTGTCACACAGAACTTCTCTCCATTGAATAATGGTGAAGAAATGTGAACAATACATATCTCTATTTGAATTTTTCCCTTCTTCTTGTGGCATTGATTGTTGCATTGCAACATGACAGTGTTATTATGGTATGTACTACCTTAGTGATACTACCTTCAATTCGTTTTTTTTTGTTTTCTCATACTCTGTGCGTGGTATTAATATCTGGCCATTCACATTTCAACAACTAGTAGATTCAAGTTAAAACGTCTGAATATATATATTACTTGACCATGCCTAGAAGATGATGCAATCATGATACACTAATCATCTAGAATACTAGCTTGTAGATGAATCCTAGTTAAACGTGACACTAGTTGTAGAGTAGAAATAGCGTAGATAAGTCATGTCCAAAACTACAAAAATAGCTTCTGAATTACAACTATTGAAAACAGGAAAAATTAACAATTCCATAGAAATTAAAATTACGATATGTACACAAAAATCAAAATAGAAAAAATTGAAATTAAATCAAACCGAGGCCTGCGATAGTTCACAGTTTCTTTAAAACAAATTCGCCGCCTCACCAGAAGTGCTTGAGGATATCTCCGGCGTCTGTCTCCCAGGATACAGCGGCAATAACCAGCAGTAGACAAGCACGGTGTTCGACTGCTTCGGCGAACCAACTATGTTCTGTGTCTCTCTTAGGAAGGAATATTGGAAGGAAGTAGATAGCTCTTGTTTTTCTGACTCTCTGAAATTTCTGAGGAGAAAGCTCAGAATATATAGGACTAAGGGGAGAGAGGATTCATTGGATGTACATTATGTATTTGTAGATTCAAACATCTATGTACATTATGAATCTATAAATTCATCTATGTATATACATGATTCATCTATGAATGTGTATTATCCATGAATGAGAATAAATGCAATTCATCTTTGAATGTGCATTATCCATGAATGAGAATGAATGCAACTATAAATTCATTCATGTATGTACATTTTCCATGCATGTACACATGAATGAGAATAAATGCATCTATACATTCATTCATGTATGTACATTTTTCATGCATGTACACTATCTATATGTATTCAATGGATTAATTTCTCATTCACTCCACAATATTTTTGAACATGTAAATATCCAAAGTTCATCTCCTCATGGAGGTGAACACAAATCCACAAGGACCTCATTCAAACTCTAAATGGGTCCCACATTTATTTGACCTCAAACATGGCCAAAATTAATTTTATCCAACAATCCCCCACATGAATGAAATTAATCGAAACGATATGAGACGACTAGACAAGAGAGAGCACAATGGATCACTGATTCGTGTCCAATATTGCATTTTTAACTTCATGATTTTTCGCTTAGTGGACATGAATCGTTACTTAAACCGGAGATTTAATGGATAAATTGTGCTTTTGATTGTTCTTGTTGTTACTCACGTTGAGCTAATAAAGATCTCTTTCTTGTAGGTTATGCAAGCTTGGGTGAAGTGAAACCTAACCCTTGTAGCATTCATGTAGTAAAAAGGGGAAAAGAAGAGATTTCAGGAAGGGTGGATCGATCCGCACTTTTGAGGGGATCGATCCGCGTGTTTCTTAAGGAATTACTATCAGTTTCAAAAAGAGCGGATCGATCCGCCATTGAGAAGGGATCGATCCGCGATCTTCCTGTGACATTCTGCGACAATGAGCCCGAAATGGATCAATCCGGCTAGAAGCGCGGATCAATTCGCGTCTTCTCGAGAAACCAGTAATTGCCCAAATGAAAGGCGGATCGATCCGGCCCAAAGAAGGGATCGATTCGCGACTGCTGTGTTTTGCCCCCTTTTTAATTACAACTTTGCCACTTTGTGTATGTAGTATATATAGTTAGAGATAAGTTGTATTCAGGGTTAGCTTTATTTTTCTTGTATTTTCTAGGTTGTAAACTCGCCCTCTCTAAAATCCCCTCATCTCTCTCTACCATTACTCCTTAACTACCTATCATCTACTTTCATTTAGTGTTAGTGAGAGAAGAGTGGGGTTGTATTGAATACTTTGAAGCTTTTTGGTTGAAGAACATCTTGGGATTTTTTATGGCATTCATTATGGGTTACTCTAGTTGGTACATTTCCTCTTCCCCTCTCTTTAATATTGTTGTCATTATGATTATGAGTAGCTAAATCATGTAGATTGGGGATCATAAACCCACCATTGGACCCAAGTGTGTTTTATTGTAGGACTCTCACATTTTGTAGTATTTCTAGAGTTCATGGGTGTATGGTTGGATGTCTTGAGACCCCACCTCCAATGTCAAGCATTGGAAGTTGTTAAATCTCTAAACTCTAACCACATACCCATGTAATGCATTAGAACATCTATCTAGCATGTTGGTTGACTACCACATGTTTGATAGTTTGTCACAATGGAATTTTCTACTCTAGGATGTGCTACAAGTATGAGAGCCATGTGTTGTTTGGTCCAAGGTGGGGGAATGCTCCCCAACCTCAATTTCTCCTTTTACAAAATCCCCAATTGTCAATTAAACTTAGCTTTACTCAACGTTTATTTTCTCTTTTTCTAAATAGTCATTGTAGTATAATCTTATACAAAATAAACCAATCTCAAAGTTGCAAAGACTCAATTTTATTTCTTAGTTTGTTAATTACTCCTCGCATTATAATTGGTTATTAACCGCCCAACAAGCCTTGTTGCATTGCAATCCCTGTGGACTCGACACCCTACTTCCAATATACTACGTTTTTAATAGGGTTAAATAAGAACTTGATTTTGACAACATCAAAATGGCGCCGTTGCCGGGGAGAGGACGAGAGTTCAAGTATGCCTTTTTGTGAGAGGACGAGAGTTTTTCGGTAGTAGTATCTTTCCAGCTTGACCCTTGTCAAGAAGGAAAACTGATGAAGGTCTTGAAGGAGCACAAAAGTGCTATTGGGTGGTGTGTAGCGGACTTGAGGGGCATTTCTCCGAAGATTTGCACCCACAAGATTTATCTAAAGGATGAAGCCAAGCCTTCACGTCAAATGCAAAGGAGGCTCAATCCTAATATGAAGAGGTGGTGATGACCGAGGTCATCAAGTTGTTGGATGTGGGGATAATCTATCCCATTTCCGATAGTGAGTGGGTGAGCACTACCCAAGTGGTCCCTAAGAAGTCGGGGATCACCGTCATTGAGAATGAGAGTGGAGAGTTGGTGGCCACTAGAGCCACCACGGGGTGGCGTGTTTGTATTGATTATAGGAAGTTGAATTCGGTCACTAGAAAGGACCATTTCCCCTTACCCTTCCGTGATCAGGTCCTAAAAAGAGTAGCGGGCCATAATCACTACTATTTCCTAGATGGTTACTCGGGGTGCAATCAAATAGAAATAGCCCCCGAGGACCAAGAGAAAACCACCTTCACTTGCCCCTTTGGCACGTTTGCCTATCGGAGGATGCCGTTCGGACTTTGAATAGAACCGGCGACCTTTCAAAGGTTCATGCTTAGTATTTTCAGTGATATGGTGGAGAAGTTTTTGGAAGTCTTTGTGGATGACTTCACGGTCTTTGGAGATTCGTTCGATGAATGCCTTGGGAATCTTGAAAAGGTTCTCAAGAGATGTATAGAAAAGAATCTCGTTCTTAACTGGGAAAAGTGCCATTTCATGGTGACACAAGGGATTGTGTTAGGCCACATTGTGTATAGCGAGGGAATGCAAGTTGACAAATCCAAAATATATGTCATTTCCAACCTCCCCCCTCCAAGGAACCTCAAAGACATTAGGTCATTTTTGGGACACGCGGGTTTCTATCGTAGATTTATAAAGGACTTTAACTCGATCTTTAGACCGTTGTGTCTCCTCTTAGCTAAAGATGTCTCATTTGAGTTGTCAAGATTGCCAAGAGGCATTTGACAAGCTCAAGGCATTACTCACTTCCGCACCAATTATGCAACCTCCCGATTGGAGTCTTCCATTCGAATTAATGTGCGATGCGAGTGACTACGCCATCGGAGCCGTTTTGGGGCAAAGGAAAGACAAAAAGCCCCATGTCATTTACTATACGAGCCACACATTAGATAACGCATAATCCAACTACTCCACGACGGAGAAAGAGTTGCTCGCCATAGTATTTGCTCTCGAGAAATTCCGGTCTTATGTAGTGGGATCGCCGATTACTTGTTTTACTGATCATGCGCTAAAGTATCTTTTCTCTAAGAAGGATGCCAAAGCGCGACTTATTCGTTGGATCTTACTACTACAAGAATTTGACCTTTTCATAAAGGACAAAAAAGGGGTGGAAAACATTGTCGCTGATCATTTGTCACGTTTGACGTTTGATCACAATCATATAGATCCCATTCCTATCCAAGAATGCTTTTCGGATGAGCAATTACTGAAGGTCTCTACTCACCCGTGGTATGCACACATTGTGAATTTCCTTGCCACGGAAAAGTTGCCTCAAGATTGGTCTAATCAAGACCGAGAGAGTCTAATATCGACAGCACGATCTCCTTATGTTTTCAAATATTGTGCCGATCAAATCATGAGGAGATGTGTGCCTAATGACGAGATACCTAGTGTGTTATCTTTTTGTCATGATCAAGCGTGTGGAGGTCATTTCTCCTCGCAAAAACGGCTTTTAAAGTGCTCCATAGCGGTTTGTATTGGCCCACGATATTTAAAGATACACTTGCTTATTGAAAGGCATGTGCCCGGTGCCTACTTCTTGGTAAAGTCACCCGGAGGAACATAATGCCTCTAAACCCTATTATCGTGATTGAAGTTTTTGATTGTTGGGGTATAGGCTTCATGGGTCCTTTCCCTAAATCCAACAATTTTGAGTACATCTTGGTGGCGGTTGATTACGTCTCCAAGTGGGTGGAAGCCATAGCAACCCAAACCAATAACCACAAAATGGTTTTGAAATTTTTAAAAGTACATATTTTAGCACAGTTTGGGACTCCCAAGGCTTTGATTAGCGATCAAGGAGTGCACTTTTGCAACTCCCCCTTCGCCCGATTAATGGAGCAATATGGCATCACCCATAAGGTTTCCATCACATATCACCCGCAAACCAATGGCCAAGCCGAATTGGCTAATCGTGAAATCAAGGGGATTCTAGAGAAGATGGTCAATCCGTCGAAGAAGGATTGGTCTTCTAGGCTAACCGATGCGCTTTGGGCGTATAGGACGACCTATAAGACAAATTTAGGAATGTCCCCCTACCGGTTAGTTTATGGGAAAGCATGTCATTTGCCCGTTGAGCTTGAGCACCGAGCTTATTGGGCCATAAAGAAGCTCAATTTCGATGTGGATGAGAGTGGTGAAAAGAGAAAGCTTCAACTCGACGAGTTGGAGGAAATGCGAAGTGAACTCTACGAGAGTTCTAAAGTGTACAAAGCACGTGTTAAAGCATTTCATGACAAACGGATTATTCGAAAACAATTCGTAGTTGCTAACAAGGTGCTATTATATGATTCACGGCTCCATTTATTTCTGGGAAAGTTGCAATCCCGTTGGATTGGCCCATACATTATGCATAAGGTGTATAACCATGGAGCCATTGAGATTCAAGATCCCGCGGATGGGACCATTTCTAAGGTTAATGGGCAACGACTCAAACCTTTTCTTGAAGGTTTTGATACAGAGTTGGTGTCAATTCCTTTGGACGACCCCAATGTTGGGGTTGAGTAGGCTCTCGTGAGCTATACTCCTTTTTTTTATATGCCCCATGTTACATTCTTGGCATAATTTTCGTTCGTATTCATGTCCATTGCATCCTCTTTGATCATCTGTCACTTAATCCGGGTTTTTAAAGTTTAAAACTGAGTAAAACAAGGGGTGGATCGATCCGGGTAATTGGGGGATCGATCCGCGGGTTTTTGGGGAAGTTATTGACTAAACTGACAAAAGGCAGATCGATCTGACCTTTTGAGGGGATCGATCCGCAAATTTGGGGGAGTAAATTGCTTTAAGATTGAGAAAATGGATCGATCCGAACATATCAAGCGGATCGATCCGTGTTTTATGGGTGAGGTTCTGCTTTCAAAATGGTTAAATGGATCGATCCGGCCATTTCAAGCGGATCGATCCGCGTTTTTTAGGGGACACACTGCTTCCCAATTTCTTAAATGGATCGATCCGCACAATGTGAGGGGATCGATCCGCGAATTTGAAAAGGCATCATAAAATCGTTTTGAAACACCGAATCGATCCGGCCCTCTAAGCGGATCGATCCGCGGGGGCAGCAGACGGTTTTTATAGACGGTTCTCTCTCATTTTCCTAAAAAAATTTCAAGGTTCTCCCCAATTCTATCAAAGTGTCATTGCCCAATACTTCTCCAAATCAACCATTGTGCTCATTTCTCTTCAAGATCTTCACTATCACTTATCTAAGGTATGATTTTAACAACTCTCATCGCTTATTTTTCTTGTTTTGGTTGTAATTGTGCCCTAGGATGAGTTATTTCTCCCATTGCTCACTATTTCAAAAAAATCAACCTTAGGGATTGTTTTCTCCTCCATTTCTCTATATTATGAGTTGATTTCTCATGCATATTGTATGTTCTTCATGCTCAAGCCACATTGTGGCTTGTTTGGGATAGATCCATGCACCCAACCTTCATAAGCAATGATAATATTTCAAATGATCACCAAGTGTTTGCTAAAAGGCCACAATGAAGTTCTCTAGTGCATTCTTACTTTCTACACGTGCACGTCGATCGTGCACGTGCGTTTGCGGACGTTTCACGTGCATTTTATCCGTGCCCCGTATATAAAGTCTTAGACGGCATTTTATTCATTCTGCCGAACTTTCACGGCCGCCGGACGTCTGTGCACGTGTCATTGGTGTTTCATAGCCCTTTGCTTGAGCATTGCAAATTTTTTGAGCGGTTAGGCTATTGTCTTATTCAGTGTGCTCGCCCCTTGTTTTTTTTTTTTTTTTTTTTCAGGAACCATGGTGAATCCACTTAAGTACAACAAAACTGAGTGCACCCTTGCTCGTGGCTACGACAATTTCCGATCCAAAACCGAAAATAAGTGGTTTGAGAATTTCTTTAAGGTTAAGAAATCCATCCTCCCCGAGCGCCCTATTGCGATTTTTGATTTCCCTACCAATGTGGTCCAAATATTTAGGGACTGCCGCTGGCTCCCCCAGTTGGAGCATTCAGGTGAGTACAACGAGAATTGGGTTAGGATTTTCTTTGCCATCTTAGTCACCACCGGCCCCCGCACCTTCGAGCCCTATGTTCGGGGTGTCTGCATCCCGGTCTCCCTAGCTACTTTAGCTGTGTTCATGGGGGTGCCTCACGTGGATAACCCCGAGCCTTACCTGGACGACTTAGAGCAGAGGCCTGACCTTGATATCATTGCCACCCGGTTCATGGGCCGACAGACCGAGTGGATCGGGGACCAGATTGCCCCATCTTCTTTCACCAAGCTTTACCGCTACTGCAATATCATTTTCACTACTGCGGTGTGGCCTACTCACCACAAGACTGTCAGGGGGGACCACGGTACCCTCCTGTACGCTATTACCGACCCTGCCACCCGTGTTGACTTCGCGAGCCTTATTATCTCTCACATGATCGCGGCGTCGAACGATACATCCGCCACTGCCAGCCTCTCTTTCGCGACTCTTGTTACCCGCCTGTGCACCGCCCATGGGTGTACGACCTCAGCGTCCGATGTGTCCTCAAAGCAGCATCTGCCCCAATCAATGGGATGACGCTAGTTCGTAGCGACGCGCAGGTTAGGTCCTCATCCAAGAGAGCCAGGGTGGAGGAGTGCCCATCTTCGCGCCGGGTATGGTTGAGCTACATCGTCGCTTCGAGACTTTGAGTACCAAGTAGCGGCAGTAGAGCCAGGAGATTGCGGGGATTTTGGGGTAATATTCGTGGCCTGCGGGGGGGAGTTTGATGGGTTCAGTATGAGCTATCGGCGGGACATAAGCATGATGATGCGTTTCTAGGCCGACTCATTCCGTATGCAGTACCCGAGCGCTGATGTCCCAGACTACTTCCACGACCCATATGGTGGCATAGGCGGTCCAGGCCCTTATAGCGGAGCTGGTGGTTCTGGTGCGTATGGTGGAGCTGGTGGTTCTAGTACGTATGGTGGAGCTGGTGGTTCGGACCCCTATGATGGCGGCGACGGAGATGATGAGGATTAGTTGGGGGGAGTGCTCGATTTTCATTTATGGACAGTATTTCGCTTTTGCTAGGGTGTGTTTATGTTCATCTTGTTAGACTTGGAGTTATACTTTTGTGTTTGAATGATTGTGTAATCTTGTTTCCCGGTTTTGTTGGATTGACTTTGGATGTTTTATGGACATGTGTTTATGTGACTTTTGGCCTATGCCTACAGTTTTACTATTCTGCCAGATCACATTACTTGTTTTTTCTTTTCTCTCTTTCTTTGATTCTAACATTGCAGGCACAATCTATTACCGCATGCTCACCTTGGTTGCTTCCGGTAATATTGTTCTTTCCCTTACACTTTATAGTTTCATTGAGGACAATGCACAGTCCTAGTTGGGGGTGTGAGAGCCTGCTTCTCTCATCGCAATTTTAGTCTCATCGTTTATGGCAAAAAAAAAAAGAATTTTTTTTCCATGTTTCCAATGACTTTGGTATAGTTGGCATATTCTAACGCCAAGCGATGACGCGTGCCTCGAAGTGTTCTTCCGATTTTAGTATGTGACACTTGTGAATCCTATTAGTTCTATTACTATCTTGATTATAGTAAATTTCATGAAGTTCAAATCTTGGATTATCGAGCACGTTGTATGACTACTTGTGTTAGGATGATGTTTATTGCAATTATTACCCGAAAATTGTTTAAAACATATGTGGAGACTTTACCCTTGTCAGCGTTAGATCCTTTTCTCCATTTTTGAGTGTTAATACTTCAATTCTCTATTTTTGAAAAACATACATAAGTCGTAGATAATCTCATCTTCTTACTTTGATTGTTCATTAGAGGAATCTTTTTGTGGAATGCAAAACTCTTGCTTGCTTGTCATTGTAGTGGAGAACTAAGAATCACATTGTCCGAGAAAATGATTTTAGGTCCTTCCTTTTACCATTGCTAGCCTCAACCACACATACCCTTCCTTCACTTAACCATACACCTTCTATATCCACGTTTGAATTACATTTTTGGGATGTCTTTGTATGAATTGTGTTTGTAACGTTGAAAAGAGATTGAATCGTCTTGTTGTGAGAGTACAAAGAAAAAGAAAAGAAAAGAAGCTAAAAATATATATATATATATATATGTGTAAAGTAAAAAAAAAAGAAAAAGAGCTTCATAGTCAATTGTACTTCTCTTTTTGAGCTTCAAAGAAATATTTGTGGATGATTCATCTCTTGTGGTCATCTGTATCCATGCATTCCAATAAATCCCAAATTTGTACACAAACATCTCACTTCATTTCCCCTTGTTCTTCACCTAACATCACTTTCCACTCTACAACCTCGTCAAGGTCCTAATTGATCCTCAAGTTGTGTGATTCGGAGTTTGAAATGGATGTGACAAGTAGTTAGAGTTATTCCACATTCTCTAGTTAATAGTATCTTTCATGAGATTAATTTTTACACATTTTTCACGCTTACGTTTTTCATCATTGGCATGTGCATGGCTTTGATATCCATTTTCATTACTCTTTTTGCCCGCATGCCCCAGTGTATTGCCCATTTTGAGTGATTCATGTTTTGAGTGTAATACCGGTGAGAATTGAGTTGAAGCGCATTTTAAACAAAATTCGGATTATGAAAGCATTGCCATCTTCTTGATAGTTGTAGTTATGCACTTTACACCACACACGCATCCAAGATTGAGCTTAATGAAGTTTAACTAATATTCTTGATAGTTTGAGAACTTTTTGGATTTGCGTGTCATGTGCTAAGATCTTTTGAAAATTCATGGGACTATGTTGAGTGTCGGTGTTAGATAGTGGGTAACTATCATGAGGAAACAAAATGTGTGTGGGTATCATTCCAAGAACCCTCCGGAGACAACACTCCGCCTCTACGGGTAACCTAGAGGTTTAATGGCTTGTTGCATATGCTCAATGCAATCGTGTTCCCCACGAAAACAGTTTATCTTTCATTTTAAATAAATTGTTGTGCAAGGTTATTCTTAATTCTCTTGGTATTTAGCTTTGTTGCTAAGAGACTAGCAACGTGCTAGTTGGGGGGTGTGATTTGTGTCCAATATTGAATTTTTAACTTCATGATTTTTCGCTTAGTGGACACGAATCGTTACTTAAACCGGAGATTTAATGGATAAATTATGCTTTTGATTGTTCTTATTGTTACTCTCGTTGAGCTAATAAATATCTCTTTCTTGTAGGTTATGCAAGCTTGGGTGAAGTGAAACCTATAACCCTTGTAGCATTCATGTAGTAAAAAAGGGAAAAGAAGAGATTTCAGGAAGGGCGGATCGATTCGCACTTTTGAGGGAATCGATCCGCGTGTTTCTTAAGGAATTAGTATCAGTTTAAAAAAGAGCGGATCAATCCGCCATTGAGAAGGGATCGACCCGCGATCTTCCTGTGACATTCTGTGACAATGAGCCCGAAATGGATCGATCCGACTAGAAGAGCGGATCGATCCGTGTCTTCTCGAGAAACCAGTAATTGCCCAGATGAAAGGCGGATCGATCCGGCCCAAAGAAGGGATCGATCCGCGACTGCTGTGTTTTGCCCCCTTTTTAATTACAACTTTGCCATTTTGTGTATGTAGTATATATAGTTAGAGATAAGTTGTATTCAGGGTTAGCTTTATTTTTCTTGTATTTTCTAGGTTGTAAACTCTCCCTCTCTAAAATCCCCTCATCTCTCTCTACCATTACTCCTCAACTACCTATCATCTACTTTCATTTAGTGTTAGAGAGAGACAAGTGGGGTTGTATTGAATACTTTGAAGCTTTTTGGTTAAAGAACATCTTGGGACTTTTGATGGCATTCATTATGGGTTACTCTAGTTGGTACATTTCCTCTTCCCCTCTCTTTAATATTGTTGTCATTATGATTACGAGTAGCTAAATCATGTAGGTTGGGAATCATAAACCCACCATTGGACCCAAGTGTGTTTTATTGTAGGACTCTCACATTTTGTAGTATTTCTAGAGTTCATGGGTGTATGGTTGGATGTCTTTATCTTGAGACCCCACCTCCAATGTCAAGCATTGGAAGTTGTTAAATCTCTAAACTCTAACCACATACCCATGTATTGCATTAGAACATCTATCTAGCATGTTGGTTGACTACCACATGTTTGATAGTTTGTCACAATGGAATTTTCTACTCTAGGATGTGCTACAAGTATGAGAGCCATGTGTTGTTTGGTCCAAGGTGGGGGAATGCTCCCTAACCTCAATTTCTCCTTTTACAAAATCCCCAACTATCAATTAAACTTAGCTTTACTCAAAGTTTATTTTCTATTTTGTCTAAATAGTCATTGTAGTATAATCTTATACAAATTAAACCAATCTCAAAGTTGCAAAGACTCAATTTTATTTCTTAGTTTGTTAATAACTCCTCGCATTATAATTGGTTATTAAGCGCCCAACAAGCCTTGTTGCATTGCAATCCCTGTGGACTCGACACCCTACTTCCAACATACTGCGTTTTTAATAGGATTAAATAAGAACTTGATTTTGACAACATCAATCACTCCTGCAAAGGATAGATAGCTTTTGGCGTTGAACCGTCCCTTGTGATAATCTATCAGATTTACTGGCTGACCAGCGAACGTGGAGTCTTGAACTGATTGCCATTAGTGTAAACAACCGACAGACTTCACACAGGAGCTTTCCAAACATAGTATAGTTCTTACACTTGTGTTCATTTTGGTCTTGAACACTCGCCTAGTTTAGTAAATGTTTATCAAAGAATTTTGCCTTTCTCAAATTCTTTTAGAAGCGACCCCACTTCACATTCACATAGGTGACTTATTTAGAGTATCCTGCTATACTCCGCTTGGTTAAACTAACGCACATAGTCATTAAAAGCTAAGCTAATCCTCAACCCATACAGGTATCACTGTTGTATCATAGAAATGGGTAGGAGAGTATTTCTCCTCAGTAACTCTCCTAAGGTACATGAAATTAGGTTATCCCTTTGAACCTAGATCTTGGGATCTCCAGTCAACTAGGTTGGGTTTCTATTCCAGTCCCTTGTAACGTCATAGGCTTTAGTCCCATTCCTCTAGATGATTTATCAACTAACTCTCGATTTAACCCTTTGGTTAGCGGATCCGCAATATTGTCCTTTGACTTTACATAGTCAATCGAGACAAACCCACTTGAGAGTAGTTGTTTAATGCTATTGTGTCTACGACGAATATGTCTAGACTTACCATTATACATATTACTTTGTGCCATTCCAATAGCAGATTGGCTATCGCAGTGTATGCAAATAGCTGGCACAGGTTTTGACTATCTAGGAATATCTTCCACAAAATGGCGAAGTCATTCTGCCTCTTCAGCTGCCTTGTCTAGCGCAATGAATTCAGATTCCATTATCGATCTAGCAATACAAGTTTGTTTTGAAGATTTCCATGACACAGCTGCACCACCAAGTGTGAAAACATATTCACTTGTAGATTTTGAATCTTTCATATCGGATATCCAGTTTGCATCACTGTATCCTTCCAATACAGCTGGATATCTCATGTAGTGCAATCCCTGGTCACGTGTATATCGTAAGTACCGCAGTACCCTTACTGATCTCGTCAGAATCAAGATATAAAAAGTGTTCTTTACTTTTCCAAAGATTTGCAGTGTGGAAGTAAAGGTCGAACCCACAGAGATTGATTACTACAGCTCTTAATTTTAAAACCTAAGTCTAATTAATTAGGAAAAACGGATTTGAATTTGAATTTAATTAAACTAATAACAATAAAAGTAAATCTAAACTATGAAAGCAATTAAAAGTGTTTTTAATGAATATGTTAAGGGAACCTAGGATTGCAATTCCACCACTAGTTTCATAATAGGAATATTTATGAATTACCTTAGCTTATTACGTTGGATGAATATGGGGAATTGTAACTACAAGCCCAATTCCTCCGACAAGAAGATATTCATGGTTCAAGCACCAACATAATCCATCTTCGGTTAGCACGAATTATCCCACACTAAGCTAGGGTTGCGATCTAATCCGTCTAACCTAGGCATGGACTATTCGGATACTTGATAGCACGAATCAATAAAGCACCATCACATGTAAACAATCTAAACAAGCATAGCAAGAATAGATCGTTGAGCACATCACAGTCAAAATAGATCTAAGACAAGAATAAATTCTGAAAGCAATGATTTAATCACTAGAAGTACGATTTATTTATGAAAATCCTCTAAACATGTGACTGTCATCCATACATAATAAAACTAAAATAAAAACATAAATAAAACCCTATTACTCATCTAGGGCTTCATTGAAACCCTAGATCTATGATCTAGCCGTCCATGGAAGTGATAGATGGCAAGTAGTTGATGGAGGAGGCCATGGAAACCCTTGGTCTTCTTCTTCTTCTCCTTGCTTCCCTCCCTTCAATGGCTGGAAGTATGGTTGTAGAATGTGTATGTATGGGTGTGTAATAATTGCCAACCCCTTAATTGTAATAAAATAGAGTATATATAGATTTACAACAAGTTTTGGAAGCCTTTCCAACCCGAAACGGACTGAAACTCATGTAATTTACAATCTGGACGTCATTCTGCAATTTCGTTTGCACAGGAGTCTTCAGTACACTGAAATACGCAACTTTGCTTTTTACACATATCGCGCGAGCGGGTCGCGCGAGCGCGACATTTGGACTTCGCGCGCGCGGATCGCGCGAGCGATTTCTGGGTTCTCGCGCGAGCGATTCTCGGATTTTCGCGCCCGCGGCTCGCGCGCGCGACTTGGCTTTTTCAGCTCCTTTAGCTCTGCGTTTTCACCCTGTTTAGCCTGGTTTAGATGATTTCTTCCAAAACCTGTCAGAAACTAGAAAATAAAGTAAAAATATACAAAAACAGGATAAAAAAGTACTAACAAATGTTCGTTAAGGCGTATAAATAGGATTAGTTCTCTCCCGATCACTAACTATCCCTTTTCCAGTGTTCATCACTAGGATTACTAGTGTATCTACTCAGTCTACTAACTGAATAAGCAATGTCAAGCCTTGTACAACTCATTAGGTACATCAAACTTCCTATCACTCGAGAATATTCTAGTTGAGAAACACTCTCACCAGTATTCTTAGATAGGAATAGACTTAAGTCCACAGGCGTCCTGGCTACACTAGTATCAGACTTGTCAAACTTATCTAGAATCTTGTCTACATAATGTGACTGTGACAGAACAAGTCCATTAGTATTTCTAGAGATCTTGATGCCCAATATAACATCAGCAAGTCCCATATCTTTCATGTCAAATTTAGAATTCAACATTTTCTTAATAGATTTAATGATCTTATCATTACTACCCACTATGAGTATGTCATCAACATATAGACATAAGATGACATAGTCTTCATTCGTGTCTTTGACATAAACACATTTATCACACTCATTGATTTTAAATCCATTAGAGAGTATAGCTTTGTCAAATTTTTCATGCCATAATTTTGGAGCTTGCTTCAAGCCATACAATGATTTGACAAGCTTACACACTTTATTTTCTTGCCCTAGAGTAGAAAATCCTTCAGGTTATTCCATGTAGATTTCTTCATTCAAATATCCATTAAGGAAGGCAGTCTTAATATCCATTTGATGTATTTCGAGATCTCACAAAGTTGCGATCGCAATAATTATACGAATGGATGTTATTCTCGTAACAGGAGAATACGTATCAAAGTAGTCTAGACCCTCCTTTTGTCTATACCCTTTAATGACAAGCCTTGCCTTATACTTATCAATAGTACCATCCGTCTTCAGTTTCATTTTAAAAATCCATTTGTAGCCCAATGGCTTACAACCAGGAGGAAGATCTAGCAGTTCCCAAGTATGGTTTTGTAGGATAGAATCAATTTCACTCTTGATTGCTTCTTTCCATAATGGACCATCTGGTGATCTAATAGCTTCATTATAGGTTTGGGGCTCACTTTCTATAACATAAGTTAGAAAGTCTGAACCAAAAGATTTTGAGGTCCTAGCTCGTTTCCCACGTCTAGGCTCAACATCAACATTCTCTTCTTGGGTTTTACTAGTTTTCCCAACAATCTCAAATGTGCGTTTTTAGAACTATACTCCTTCTTACAAGGAAATATATTCTCAAAGAACAATGCATTTCTAGACTCCATGATCGTGTTCTTGTGTATATCTGGGTTTTCAAATTTATGTACAAGAAACCGATACGTACTACTATTATGTGCATAACCAATAAATAAACAATCAACAGGTTTTGGACCCATCCTCTCTTTCTTAGGAGTAGGTACAAGAACATTTGCAAGACACCTCCACATTCGTAAGAATTTATTGGAAGGTTTTCGACTATTCCACTGTTCATATAGGGTGTGATCAACTTTCTTCCGAGGTACCTTATTTAAAGTGTAATTTGCAGAGAGAATTGCCCCCCCCCCCCCCCCCCCCCCCCGCCCCTCCCACAAGTTCTGTGGCAATTCAGAACTGATTAACATAGCATTCATCATTTCTTTTAAGGTACGATTTTTCCTTTCAACAACTCCATTTGATGGAGGCAAATAAGGTGCAGTGGTTTGGTGAATAATTCCATTTTGTGCACAATAGTCACCATACGGTGCTACATATTCACCACCTCTCTCACTTCTTAACACCTTAATCTTTTTGCCAAGTTCATTCTCAACCTCTGTCTTGTATAGAATGAACTTATCCAAAACTTCATCCTTACTTTTTAGCAAATACACATAACAGTATTTAGTGAAATCATCAAAAAAAGTAATAAAATACTTATTACCACCTCTTGATTGAACCATTTTAAAATCACATACATTAGTGTGGATTAATTCCAATGGTTCAGTGCTTCTTTCAACTGATTGAAACGAAGTCTTTGTTAATTTTGCTTCAATGCAAGTTTCACATTTCTGACTTGTGTCAATATGAAAGTTTGGTATTTGGTCTAATTTAATTAATCTTTGTAAAGAATTAAAATTAACATGTCCTAGTCTACCATGCCACAAATTGGAAGACTCAAGCAAGTAAACAGAAGAGGTACTCATTTTATTAATCATTGGGAATACAGTCGTTACATTAAGTTTGAACATCCCATTACACATATACCCCTTTCCCACATACATTCCTGCTTTGGTCAGTACCACCTTGTCTGACTCAAAGACCATTCGGAAGCCATGCTTGCTTAGGAGAGATCCGGATACCAAATTCTTGTAAATTTTTGGTACATAAAGAACATTGTTGAGAGTTAGCTCCTTTCCTGAAGTTATCTTCAGAATTATTTTCCCTTGGCCTTCAACATCCGAGGAAGCAGAATTTCCTATATGTGGCGAGTAGCTCCAGTGTTTATCTACCACTCCCTTGGGTTTGAATCCACCAAGTTCACTTAAGAGACCACATCAGACAGATTAATGTCAGAGACATCCCTTGAGATAAAATCTAACTCCGACATATTAGTCTCTTGATTTTTCTTGACTTTCTTTTGTGACAGACAACACTCAGAAGCACGGTGTCCAGTTTTGCCACAGTTATAGCATTTCCCTTGAAACTGGAAGTTCGGTTTCTTGGTGATCCCGCCTTTTGGGCCTAATATAGACCCTCCCATGTGAACTTTGACCATGCTCAACCATATTAGCCTTGGCCCCAAAGTTCCCCAAATTCTTATCAGCCCCTTTGTTGCCTTCTTCAATTTGAAGCCTGACGATGAGATCTTCAATCTTCATCTCCTTTCGCTTGTGCTTCAAATAATTCTTGAAGTCCTTCCAAGCAGGGGATAACTTTTCAATTATAGCAGGAACTTGAAAAGTTTCGCTTAAGGTCATCCTTTCAGCATGGATTTCATGCAAGATCACTTGCAACTCTTGAACTTGACTGATCACAGTCTTTGAATCCACCATCTTATAGTCGAGGAATCTCCCCACTACAAATTTCTTTTATCCGGCATCCTCAATTTTGTACTGTCTGTCTAAGGACTCCCACAGTTCCTTAGCAGGGGTCTTAACACTATACACATTATATAGTGTATCGTGTAAGCCATTCAACACATAGTTTTGGCATAGAAAGTCCGAGTGCTTCCACGCATCAATGGCTAGCACAACCTCTCGGTCTTGTTCATTGTCATTAGGAACAGGAGCATCTTCTTTCAAGAACCTTGCAAGGTTCAAGGCGGTAAGGTAAAACAGCATCTTTTGCTGCCACCTCTTGAAATCCACACCATTGAATTTTTTGGGTTTCTCCCCGTGGTTCATAGGAACCGTTTGGATTGAGGGAACCTGCACAGGGATCGAACCAATCACCACGGTGTTGGAGCCATTAGCACCATTGGTAGCAGTAGGGTTCACAGCAGTGTTCACGGTCTCAGTTGCCATTTTTGGAAAAATTATCAAAGGAGAACAGAAATTAAATCTAAAATTTTTCCTTTTGATTTTAGCAGTAGCAGAATTTTGTTTTCCAAATAATCGTTAAAAAACAAGGGAATTTTAAGATTCTGCACACATGGTCCCAAGCAAAACGCGATTCTGCACACTTTTTGTCTAATGCTACTTTCCCTGATTCTGCATCGTTTGGGCAGAAAATGAGAATTACTGTAGGAGTTTTTTTTTTTTTTTTTTTTGTATTCCGATAAACCAAACCGTTTTCCTGTTTTCAAAAGTAATTCTGTTTTTCCAAATCCGAATATGTTTTGTTGGTAAAATATATGAAACGAAAATGTCATAAGACTGTTGGAAAAATTACATTAGACATAAACAGATTCTGGATTACAACTATTGGAAACAGGAAAAATTAACAATTCGATAGAAATTAGAATTACGATATGTACACAAAAATCAAAATAGGAAAAACTGAAATAAGATCAAACCGAGGCCTGTGATAGTTTACAGTTTCCTTAAAACAGATTTGCCGCCTCACCAGAAGTGCTTGAGGATATCTCCGGCGTCTGTCTCCCAGGATACAGCGACAATAACCAGCAGTAGACAAGCATGGTGTTCGACTGCTCCGGCGAAACAACAATGTTCTGTGTCTCTCTTAGGAAGGAATATTGGAAGGAAGGAGATAGCTCTTGTTTTTCTGACTCTCTGAAATTTCTGAGGAGAAAGCTCAGAATATATAGGACTAAGGGGAGAGAGGATTCATTGGATGTACATTATGTATTTGTAGATTCAAACATCTATGTACATTATGAATCTATAAATTCATCTATGTATATACATGATTCATCTATGAATGTGTATTATCCATGAATGAGAATAAATGCAATTCATCTTTGAATGTGCATTATCCATGAATGAGAATGAATGCAACTATAAATTCATTCATGTATGTACATTTTCCATGCATGTACACATGAATGAGAATAAATGCATCTATACATTCATTCATGTATGTACATTTTTCATGCATGTACACTATCTATATGTATTCAATGGATTAATTTCTCATTCACTCCACAATATTTTTGGACATGTAAATATCCAAAGTTCATCTCCTCATGGAGAAAAACACAAATCCACAAGGACCCCATTCAAACTCTAAATGAATCCCACATTTATTTGACATCAAACATGGCCAAAATTAATTTTATCCAACATAAGCATCTAAGTCAACTAATACCCTAGCTACACTGGCCTCATTTGTAACAGGTATATCCATTACTAAAATTATTTGTAACCGAAAAAACCATTACAAATAGGGTGTGGTGAATATGATTTCTAATGACTATATTAATTAGAATCGGTTTAATTATTAACATATATATATTTGATATAGCTATGGACAGACACACTACCCAATTCAATAACAAGCCCAACAAGGATTACAATTCAAATTGAACAACATGGGGGGCAAAGAGGGGGTATGAGACCCACAAAGGTGAGAAAGGTTCCTTAGGCAACCACCTCCACTCTTCGAAAAAAAAAATCATAAAAATCCACAACAAATGTTAATAGAATATAAAAAAAATGATTAATTTATATGCTCCCCCAATTTTGTTTTATTTTTGCACATAATTTACAAGCATAATTAATTGATTGTATCATTAAAATTTTACATGACAAAAGTAAATAAAAAAAAAAGAAATTAATAAAGCAAAATATTCATCAACTTTCCATTCCAATCTGACTTTGCAGAAATGCTCATACAATGAATTTATGGTAGTTTATTCCATTTTGCAAACATATGACTGAAGGTAGAAAATAAATTAAATTTCATTCATAATTCTTTACACGAATGAAAATTTCCTCCTACTATAGCACACGCCACGATAACACAAATACATTTCAAATATATTTGAATCTAACATAAAATATATAAAAGCACTCTCTCCAATTCAATAAACCATTTCTTGGAAGTGGATCTTCGAAATCATCCCTTTTGACCAAATGCTTCTTAGCTTTCTCTACCTAAAAATTGAATAAAGCATACATTTTAAGAGAACTGAAACTACCAAATATGGAACTGAATTAGAGCCAAGAGAGATTTCAAAATAATTAAAGTAATTAGTCAAACAATGTCTTGGCTTTAATTCTAACTAGTCGACCACCCGTGCAAATGCACGGATTTTGTATGTTCTTGTGCTAGTGGATATACATATACAATACATCTACTATTTATAGTTTCCTAAAAGACCTTGAGAGTTTTTATATTTATGCCAAATATATGAACATACTTTTATTTTTGATAGCCATGAACATACATTGAGCACAATTGAACTATTTTATGTCATTTTTTAATACATGAACTAACAAATATGTAATGCCCTGAATCCCAAAAATGGGTGTTAGTGTGGAAAAAGAAACAAAACCATGAGAGCCATAAACTTTCTTTTGAAAAACCTTTAGAAACTCAATTTTTTAAAAAAACAAATTAACCCGAAGGGTAAAATGGTAAATTTACATTTTGGATCAAACTTTATGTCAAAAGATAGTATTTTGGTTATAGAAACCAATGTTAAAAACAGTGTGCGATTCTGAGCTCTAACGAAAAAGTTGTGCCGTTTTTAAAACTCAACTTTTGAAAAACAAAAGAAATTTACAATTAATCTGGCAGCGTATGTGACGACCAAGAGCCAAGATTCCTGATATGCCCAAAATTGTCGAGGTCTGACATTGACCCCGACCGACCGACTGACCGACCGACCTACCTCCAGGTCTGACCTCTAGTGTTCTGGGTTCGACCCCAGCCGACTGACCTCCAGGCCCGACCCCAACCTATGGGTCAGAATATGCAGTCCAATTACGATACAGTTTAGATCCAGCTCATCTAACTCAGTGGCGCATCCCAAACTGCTCGGACTCCAGCAGTTTCCCAAATCAACTAGGAAACCTTCCAAATACGTATAAATAGTTTCCTTATCAGATTAGGAAACCTTCCGGATATGCGGCTATCATTACAGGCTAGCAACAGTTTCCTAAAGAGAAAAAATGCCTTGTAAAAGAGGACCCTTCCTCTTATAAAAGGGTCCTCCCATCCCTCTAGGGGGGATCCCGATCCCGAGTTCAAATTGAACTAACCATCTTACATTGTTAAGCCTCTCGCAAGAAACCGTTAGTATCATCCCTGCATGGCTGAACCTTTGTAGTTCCAGTCACCATTGTTGGATCACCAAGGTCCTAGCAGCAGTTTCTTACACTTAGTCGAAGTGCTCTGACACACACGTGGACGTAGGTTCCTTCATTAACAGGGCCGAACCACATACAAACAGGCTGCTTATATTTCTCTTTTCCACTCTTCTATGCTTTTAATATGCTCTTAAACCCTATATCCGACCAGTACCAAAATTGCATCATCAATTCCTAAGGCAGGAAGGCCGATGGATGAGGTGAGGTGAGGTGAGGTGCCTTGTTCCACTTCGCCTGGGGTAAAGATCCTGCACTAGCTTATAAGGCTTAATCTCCCCTCTATATGCAATAAGGCTTTTTAAAACCGTAAGGGAGCTAAACACAAAGAACTCGACAGTTAAGCGTGTTGCTGCCAAAGAAGTACCAGGGATGGGTGATCCCCTGGGAAGTTCTTTGTATTTAGGCCCAAAGCGAACAATTTTGTTGCTAGACGGGGAGGTGGGTCGTTACTGTGTACCCTCCGACCAGTCCGAGGGTAGATCCCTTCAGGTCCGACGTACCTTGGACAGAAATCTTGTTTTGAAAATGTGTGATTCATTTCTCTCAAATGAGGTTAAGTGTGGGACTTCCACCAACCAATTCTGACATGCTAATAACATTTCTAAACGTGTCTAAATGATAAGGAACTATCTAAACATATAATACATAAATCTTTACAGGATCACAATCCTAAAACATAATTAAAAAGAAATTAAAATCTATTTCCCGAATGTTATGCCAAAGTCTGAAAGACAATCCACAACAAGGGCTAACACAAGCCCAATTGAACTACATGAGTTCTACTATCATTACATAGCTTCTAAATGACATGAGTCAAGTCTAATTACGACTCCAAATACATATGATTACTAACACATGCTTTCAATACGTAAAGCAACAACTTATGAATTAAATTCTCATAATTACACAAATCGAATTTGAAATGGAATTCCTCTTAAAACATAAACACGTTTTCAATTGTAAAACAATTACATTTTCAAAAAACACTCCAGATGCAGAGTCTTCAATCTTGGACTCCCCAAGCCATCATTCCCAGGCCTAGCCCTTCTCAACCATACTTGAAAAAGGTTTTAACATAGTTTATGAGCACGATGGCTCACATGGTCATATATCTCAAACCACCATAACTTACATGCATGAATGTGATGGATGCCAATGCTATAAAAATATGCAATGTTTCCCGTAGGCCTTTTCATGAGTTTTTACAGACACTCACTCTCAATTACAATGCCCGGACTATGGGCCGCTTCATATGGGGAAATTTAACCGCCACATACTGGCCTTTAGCTTACGATTCCAATGGTTTGCAAGACTAGGAGATCGGGTTCCTAGTGGATCCACACACATTCAAACCCACAGCCGGGATTATCTAACTTTAAATCAAAATACCCACACAAGGAGGTTTTTCTCATTTTGAAATCTCGGAAGTCCCACACATGGAGAGCGCTCCTTTTTCAAATAGAAAGCCCTACACATGGAGGTCTTTCTCTCCAAAATCCTTTCGTGCATTTTCATGTTCATGCTTATGAAAATGACAATTTTCAATATTCATGTCTATGCTCAACACAATAACTTAATAAATGTTATACATCAATAACCAATATTCATAAGTCCAATAGTTAACTACGAATCATGAAATTTCACATGCTTTCAATTCTAAAGCAATAAACTCATAAATATGCTTTCACTTCTATATCAACTAATCATGCTCTCAACTTGAAATTAAACATTTAAGGTTCAAGTAAGCATATAAGTGCATGTAAACACATAAGCTACATGTAAGCATATAACAATACTTTATCAATTTTAAAGTATAGGCAAAAATTGGGAATGTACAACCCACGAAGCACGTGGTACACCCATTAAACATGACTAAAATTGAGACATCTTAGCCGTGACAGATACAAATAAGTTTTCAACACCGAAAGTGAATCAAATTATACTACGTAACTTTTCCCCAAAGTAAGATTTTTGAAACTTTCAGGTCATTACTTATAGTTTATGTAAAAATAACCAAAATAGCCCTAAGTCTGATTTCCACGAAAACCACTCACAAAGTACAATGAACCATGCCTAGCACAATCCATAAGTCAGAAAGTCAAAAATGACAACAGAATAAATACGTACGAAAAAGGTACAGGATAGTATAATCTACCCCCTTAAAAGAATTCTGTCCCAGAATTCCAAGGCAAGGGTCATTGAACACAAATCTTAGTCAAACTAAGAGAACAACAAAAAGCAAAGTAATGAAGACAACAAAACTTGCACCCACACATTCTAAATCTGCAACATAAACATCGAACTATTATTAACCTTTTTTCGAAAAAAAAAACATCAAACTCAATACAAAGACACCGTAGTGTCCCAAAGCTAACTTACTAAAAGCAAAAGTCTTGCCTCGCAAAACATGCGCCTAGAAGACGTACTCAACTTGCTTCTTGCACCAAGTGCAGCGTTCGGTCAGTAGTTAATTCTGAATACGTGAACTCAATAGCTCAAACCTACATATCAACTATACATGAAGCACTCTATACATGTCATGCCTCAACGTTGCGATTAATTATGGGATATAAAATATTCTTATCAGATTCGTGAGTCTTGACAAGTTACATATCACTATTGTCCACACATCGAACTAAAACAATATAATCAGAGTAATAAGAGGAATCATCTACATTAGAGCGGAAACATAAACATGACACATCAGAGTCTTAAGTTCCAACATTATACATAATTATCTTAGTACAATCATTCCAAATCAAACTAAAGAAGAAACAACAGTCTTAATAATAGGGCTCAACGACCACAACCACGACAACAATACTAAATAACATAAATAAAGCAGATAACAGAGCAGTCTCATCCTCAACTAGCATAGCCCCAACCTTCCTCTTCATAATACCATTCTCTGTCATAAGCACCAATTGGATATGTATGGACGTCACTTGGAATGGGAACAACTAGAGATTGGAATATCTAGGGTATGAAAACCATCAACTAATGAAAGCTGAGTGAGAAACAACCTCACCTAGAAACCAATCCCCGTTTGAAATAATTTGAAATCCTTTTCTTCGTAAAAGCATTTATAAAACTTTTTAGGAAAACATGTATAAAATAGTTCTCATAATAGAATGTATAAATCTCGGAAGATAAACCGCACTTTCATCATGATACCAAAGACTCGCTAACTTGTTATGAACATGTACGACAAACCACGATTGACAACACACAGTCTCGGGCTCCATGCCCAAGGAACAATACCAATGATAACTTTTCCAAAAAAAACACAACACACCACTACAATCAAGCTGCTCACATCGTACACCCATAAATACACATACAACCACCTTTGGCTCTTCTAACGTAAACAGCCACTCTTGGCTTCACTAAAACTTATACCCACAATTGGTTCGTCTAATACGCCACAACTGGCTCAGCTAATGCTTGTTGCCATAATTGGCTCTTCTATCACGACCTCAGCCACAATTGGCTCTTCTAACACCTACAACCACATTTGGCTCTTCTAGCAACACACACGACCACACTTGGTCCCCAGAATAACCAGTGCATCGCTCAACACATGTGACTGCACAACGAACCTCTATAATCACACACAACACTACGCCACCAATACGGTCAGCACTATAATATAATATACCACCACCACACGGACTGACCTTCTGGGTCAACTGACTCAACATATGTATGCACACGCTCATTCGTTATATTACATTTATCTTCATTATTAGTACCATATTGATCACATTATTCAAACTCGCCACTAACCACATCGATTGGTGCACACTGCGTTCATCACATAAAGGGTATAATAGTAATCTAGCAAAATAATCATAAAATAGAAGGTACAATCCTTAAAGCATGAAGTATAACACAAAATCTATTTTTTTGATAAAGTAACTTACAATCAATTTTTAGCCAGAATTGATTCTAAGAATGCATACTAGAAACAATCGATTCTTCTGATGAATCGATTATGTTTATTATGGGGTTTAGAATCGATTTTACTGCTCAACTGGTTGTAAGCCTCTATTTTACAAAACTTGAATTTTTAACTTGTGAAACTGTGATTTAACGATTTCTTTTCATGGATTAATCTTATAAAAGGGTAGGTTACACATGTATGTCACAGATCAACATTAGAATGCCTATGCATGTCCATAATACTCCCGTGCATGAACTTTAAATCACAATATAACAACCATTTATTAGGAAAAATTACATACATGCATGAATAATGAATATGCAACAGGATCCCATTATATAATATGAGACATAAACACGAAATACTTGAAAAACAAACGTTTAAAATCATTATTTCACAAAACAGTTTCATAGAATCGATTCTATGGGGGAATCGATTTTGTTGAGCAGTACATAACATAATCGATTCTCACTAAATTGGTTCTTCTCAGTGTAGGTTCTCAGATTCGATTCTTCCATTGAATCAATTCTGAGCACCAATTCTAGACTCCATCTTCTTCCTTAAACTGAAACTTCAAAGCTTATGCATGAGAGTTTTAAATCTTGTAAAAATACTAAGGGAGGATACATGAGTGAGCTATGAACTCACCTTAAGTATAGAACTTGAAATGGAGATGAAATAGAGATATTATGTACTTGACTTTCAAAAGCTTGAGAGCATTAATGGTGGTCACTTAAAAATCCTAGAATAGAAAGGTGGTGGTTGCTGCACTATGAACTTGTACTAACAGAGGTTGATGGTAGGAGTGTCTTAAATGTGTTATGAAACACATGCAAGTAATTTGGAATGAAACCAGTGAAGAGAAACCTTTATCTCCCTCTCTATAATAACTCCCTTACTCCTTCTCTCTCTATATTGAAATACTCAAAAACAGAAATGTATGAGAAAATAGGGACAAAATGAACTAATTGGACAAGTGGCAACCATGTATTCTTATTTCTAAATAAGTGGAATTTGCAGGTCATAATTGATTGTCTGTGACCATCGATTCTGAGATGTACTGAAGGTAGGAATCGGTTCTGATGGATAATTGATTCTAAGTTGTATGGAAGCTGAGAATCGATTGAAGCTCAGAATCGACCGTGAGCTTTGAAATCTCCAGTTCTAGGTATTGAATAAGAGTCTAAGTGTTTAAAATATTACTAGGTTATCATATGATCATGTTTAAACATACAAATGCTGAAAAGATGCTAATGCAATAATTGTGACATTAATATTAAAATTATAGTAAGTGAATACGCGTCATCACTTAGAAAATACATAGGAAATTACGGGCGTTACACTATTTACCACCTAAAAAGAGATTTCGTTCAAGAAATCCGAGTCGACTAGTTTAGGAATAATTATTGGTATTTCTTGCATATCTCTGACTCTATCTCCCAAGACGCTTCTCTCTCATCATGATGGTTCCACTATACTTTGACCAATGGAATCTCTTTGTTCCTTAACTTCTTGGTCTCTCTACCCAAGATACAGACTGGTCTCTCTATTTAGGATATGCGGTCTTCCACTTCGATGTCTGTGAAGTCGATCCCATGCAGTTTGGCACCTTCGTGATATTCCTTCGACATACTAACATGGAAGATGTTGTGAACTCCTGACATCTTTAGGATCTATAGGTTACTTTACCCACTCATACAACTATCTCAAATGGTCTGATATAGCACGGTGAAAGCTTCTCTCTTTTCTGACCGAATCTCACTACACCCCGTACTGGAGATACCTTGTGCAAAACATGCTCACCCACTCTGAATTCCTTGTCTTTGCAATGCTTGTCCGTGAATCTCTTGTGTCTGCTCTGAATACCTTCATCTTCTCTTGGATAATGTTGATCTTCTTTCTAGTTTCCCAAACCATGTTAGGTCCAAGAAGCTTTCTATCACCAACTTCTTCCCAACACAAAGATGAACGACACGACCTTCTATAAAGTGTTTTAATTGGTGCCATCTCAATGCTCAAGTGATAGTTGTTGTAGGAGAACTCGATAAGCGACAAATGAGTTTCTCAAGAACCCTCAAAGTCTAGCACACATGTTCTATGCATACCCTCTATCACTTGGTTGGTCTATTCAGTCTGCCCATTAGTTTTTGGGGATGAAATGTAGAACTCAGTATTAAGGAAGTTCCTAGAGCTGTTTGGAGACTTTTCCAGAATTCTGCGATAAATCGAGAGTTATGGTCCGACACAATTGTGACGGGTACGCCATGCAAACATATGACTTGCTACAGATAAAGCTGACTCAACTTCTCCACTAAATATGATTTATTGTAGGCTATGAAGTGAGCGGACTTTATGAGTCTGTCCACGATCACCCAGATGGGTAGACAATTAAGGCACTTGGACACAAACTCAGCAACTTTGTGCTTCATTCCCTCCCGCCATAAATTTCTCTTTAGGTCCTTGTACATCTTCATACCTCTAGGATGTATAGTAAGTCTAGATCTATGCGCCTCTTTTAGAATATCCTCTCTAAGATTGTTAGTGTTGGGAACAACTAAATGATTCCGACACCTGAGACTTCCGTCCCCATCGATGCTCCAGTCCTATGGATCTTTTGCTACCATTCTGTCGAACCATTAATGCAGTCTAACATCTTTCTGCAATGCTTCGCTGATCCAGTCAACTAAAGTGGCTTGGACCACTAGGCATCTCATCACTCTTCCTTCTTCAGCTGCGATAGGCTGAACTCCAAATTCTGCCATAGTCTCGAGAACTTTCCATTCTCTAATCATGAGTGAAGTGACCACTTTGCTTGGTCTTCAGCTTAATGCATCAGCGATTACATTTGCTTTACTGGGGTGATATTGCAATGTAAAGTCATAGTCCTTCAAAAGCTCCATCCAGCGTCTCTACCTCATGTTCAGCTCCTTTTAAGAGAACAAGTACTTGAGGCTCTTATGATCAGAAAATAGGTCAAATTGTTCCCCAAATAGATAATGCCTCCAAATCTTCAGTACGAACACAATATATGTAAGCTACAAATTGTTCGTCGGGTAGTTCTTCTCATGCGTCTTCAGTTGCCTGGATCCATAAGCGATACTCTACCATCCTGCACGAGTACACACCCAAGCCCGTGATTTATCACATCATTATAGATTGTGAACTTCTTTCCGCTTCTCAGAATAGCAAGTATTGGCACAAAAGTTAATTTCTTATTCAACTCATGGAAAGCATGCTCATACTTATCCTTCCACTCGAACTTGGTTTCCTTCCTTGTAAAAATAGTGAGTGGCGCAGTAATCTTGGAAAATCCTTTAACGAATCGATGGTAATAATCGGCTAACCAAAGGAAACTCCTGATCTCTAAAGCATTCTTAGGTCAGCTTTAATTCAAAACGGTGTCAATCTTCATAGAGTATAAATACCTCCTTCAGAATCAACGTGTTCCAAGAATTTAAATTCCTTGAGCAAAATCTCGCACTTGCCAAACTTAGCGAACAAGTAGTTGTCTTAAAATGTTTGCAAGGCAATCTTCAAATGCTCTTCATGCTCCTCTTTCATCTTTGAATAAATTAAGATGTCATCAATAAAGATAATGACAAACTGATCCAAATAGGGTCTGAATACCAGATTCATCAAGTCCATGAATACCGCTAGAGCATTGGTCAAACTGAATGGCATAACCAGGAACTCAAAATGTCCATATCTTGAGCAGAAAATAGTCTTTAACACATCTTCCTCTCGAACAAGTAATTGACGGTACCCAGATTGCAGATCGATCTTTGAAAACATCATAGCTCCTTGAAATTGATCAAATAGTTTGTCTATCCGCGGAAGTGGGCATTTGTTCTTGATCATCACCTTGTTCAGCTCTCTATAATCGATGCAGAGCCACACTGATCCATCCTTCTTTTTAAAAAACAACACCGGCACTCCCCATGGTGAAGTGCTAGGTGGAATGAATGTCTTCCAATTCCTGAAGCTACTTCTTTAATTCTTTCATCTTGGTCGGTGCCATACGATACAAAGTCTTCAAAATTATTGCAGTCACTGGCATCAACTCAATACGTCTTCAAACTCACGCACTACAAGAATTCGAGTTTCAGTAAGTTCCATACTGGTGCTCTTTATTGTAGCTAAATGGGTCGTAAAAAAGGAATCTCCTGATGGACTATACTAGAATGTGAAAGGCTCACTATCCTGTAAGCTAAAGGTTATCGATCTACTACCACAGTCCAAGTTGGCATAAAACTTAGTTAGCCAATCGATTCTCAATATCACATCGAATTCTTTAATAGCCAACACAATTAGATCTATGGGCAACTCATGATCCTCTAAGTTCAATGCACACTCCTTGGATACTTTTTCCAATTCCACTAAGCCTAAGGGGGAAATTGTATTCAAAGCTACATCGAGGTTCTATTGTACTAATCCCAAATATTATACTACTCTATGTGCTATGAATGAGTTTGTGGCTCCAATATTAAATAATACTCTACGTGATTATTAAAAAGGGTAAGTGTACCTTCAAGGTTCTACTGTTCCACTACATCAAAGTCAATGACTTCTTGAATAATGGTATTCACTCGTGTTGGTTGGCTAGAACTGCTTGCCCGTTGTTATTCTAGCGAGGGGCACGACACTCTGCTCATATGGCCTTGTTTGCCATAGTTGTAGCAAATGACATCTCTATTCCTGTTGGTCCTGGGAGCTATGCAATCTCTGGATATGTGGCCTAGAATGCCATAGTTGAAGCATATAGAGGGATTGCCTCCCTGAGCTGGTACTGCTACTGAGCTTGAACTTAAGCTTGATCTTGTTGAGGTCTACGGTTACTGTTGGCTTCCTTGTCCCGTTCCATGGTCTCTTCACTCCGGAGACACAGTTGGCAGTCTGGCCATTAGAGCTAAATTGGTTGACAAGTTAGGAACCAAATTATCATTATAGCTGCTGATGCCCATACATAACCTCCAGATTATTGGCCAACTCTACCAAAGTCTCAAACGACTATGTGATTGAACTCATGGCATGAACCTGAATTGTTATGACCAACCCGCAGACATACTTCTTGTTCTTCTTCTCTATTGTGTCGATCAGGTGTGGAGCAAAATGAGATAGCCTTTAGAATTGGACTATGTACTCCTGCACAGTCAGGCTCCCTTGCACCAAGTCCATAAACTCTCTCTCCTTATTGTCTCTAGTAGACTGCAAGAAATTCTTTCCTATGAACTTCATCTTGAAGGCATCCTAATTCATTCTTCGAATTATAGCATCACCCATAGTTACTTTCTCTTCCTCCCACCACTCAGCTGCAGAATAGGTGAGCTAAAATATCGTCAATCTCTTCTTATCTTGATCGGCGCATTCCAAGGCATTGAACATTGTGTCCATCTCGCAAAGCCATTGCTTGTCTTTGCCTAGTTTTAATCCTTGATCGAATTTCTCTGGTTGTAAAGCCCTAAATCTTTCCAGCAATTTCTCCTACTGGTCTTTGAGGGGGCAGCGGGGGTAGTGGTGCTAGGAAGTGATGCATTACGAGTTGGATTTTGATTCTTTGAGTCATTGGAGAAATCTCTCAAAGACTCCAGTCGAGTCCTTTTCCTCGGGTACAAGTTCTGACAGTCCTACACCGTTGTTGCAATTGTTGATATTATTTCGCAGATGTCTAACCATCTCAAATCTATACACAATACTAGTATTCCTTAAGTCAATTTCTTAATATATGATCGCGATATGTGTGTATTGCCAAATTCAAACATATAATATATGCATACATACTGATCATGCACGTCTTAAACATATCTTTAAATAGAAAATAACTGACAGGTACAGAATTGTAAAGTGCGATAAAATGAAACATATAGTGGAAATGCATTTTATTAAACATCTAAAAGTAGTTTGTACATAGATAGACCAAAATAGTTATAGGAAAATTTATAAGACATTCAAAATAATAGTTAGTCATACATGCAGAGGTTAGTCATACATATATGTATATATACGTGGCATGCAGGCCCAAAAGATACAAAAAATAAAAGGAGCTACTACGGGTCCTCAAGGCTCCTCGTCGCTGGATGAAGTAGGTGGTGGCTTATCTACTGGGACCATGACCTCATCAACTGCCTCCGTCTCAATCCATCCATCATCATGCTCATCATCCTCAAAGTCCTCATCCATAGCCTCTACTGCTAGGATCATTTGCATATATATCCCGTCCTGGACCTCAACAGCCTATAAGATCTGCTCATTATGAGCCATCTCCTCATCCTCGATGTTATCGTCCTTGCCATCATCATCAGCCTCCATCCCTGCCATGGCATCCTCAAGTGGCACCTCATTGCCATCATCATCATCATCCATCGGGTCGATAGCTGAATGCTCCTCAACTGGTGGATCCTCTGCAGGCGGGTCCTTAATTGGCTCGTCCTTTTCCTTATCATCAGATAAAGGGAATCATCATCAGGCTCGGCATCATCAACAACATTCCCTTAGAATAAGATCAATAACTGTAGGTTCCCCAATCATAACATCATCCTTAACTGGATTGGCGTCCTCCTTTGGATTCGACTCCTCATCTATCACGAAAACCATATCTCTATCACTACCCTATTCCTCCACGAGGTCCTCCTCTGGGTCAGATTCCTTGCATTTCTCTTGATTATTAATACATTATTGAACACATTATTCATACTCGCCACTAACTGCATCGACTGGCTTATACCATGTTTGTCATATAAAGGGTATAATAGTAATCTGCCAGAATAATCATAAAACAAAAGGTACAATCCTTAAAGCATAAAGTATAACACAAAATCTATATTTTTGATAAAGTCACTGATAATCGATTTTAAGCTAGAATTGATTCTAAGAATTCATACTAGAAACAATTGATTCTTCTATGAATCGGCGCTGTTTACTATAGGGGGTTCAGAATCGATTATACTGCTTAACCGATTGTAAGCCTCTGTTTTACAAAACTTGCATTTTTAACTTGTACAACTACGATTCAACGATTTCTTTTCATGGATTAATCTCATAAAAGGGTAGGTCTATACATGCATGTCACAGATCAATGTTAGAATGCCCAAGCATGACCATAATACTCCCATGCATGAATTTTAAAATTAGAATAACAACCATGTAGTAGGAAAGGTACATTCATGCATGAATAATGAATATGCAACAAGATTTCAATATATAATATGACAAATAAACACAAAATACTTGAATAATAAATGTTTAAAACCATTATTTCACAAACAGTTTCATAGAATCAATTCTATGGGGAACCAGTTCTGTTGAGTAGGATATAACAAGATCGATTCTCTCACTAAATTGGTTCTTCTCAGTGTGCGTTCTTAGAATCGATTCTTCATTGAATCGATTATGAGTACCAGTTCCAGACTTCATTTTCTTCCTTAAACTGAAACTTCAAAGCTTATGCATGAGAGTTTTAAAGCTTGTAAAAATACCAAGGAGGGTTCTTGACTTACCTACGAACTCACCTTAAGCACACAACTTGAAATGGTACCAGCTTTACCAGCGGGGCCTATATTACATTTGGCGATCGAGTGGGTAGCAGGGATGGTTTGCACAGCCAGATGGACTTCTGATAGGAGAGGCTACACTAGTAGAAGCTATGGCTATAGTTGGCGATTTTGCCGAGATGATTGTTGGCATCAATGAGCCAGCATTCGGTAATGACGATATGGACGATGAAATAATTGTCGAGGACTGGGATATTAGAGTGCTGGTAGGAGGAGCAACAACACCCGCAGAGGATGATCCACCTATAAAGATGGACATTGTAACTGAGGATGAGGCCCCACTAGCAGGATAGGATGCTGACGACTATTGAGTCAGGATCTGGAGAGGTTTAGATTTTTTAGTTTTATTAGGACTTGTAGTCCACCAAAATTTTGGGAGCTTGAGAGATACCTATTGGACCATTGCTTTTGTATAGATGTTATCAGTAGTAGATCGTAAATAGCTGACCTTAGTACTGTATTATCCTATGTCCCATAAGGTACACAGTTTGACTAGTGTGTACTATGCGGGATATCTTTTGATATACATATATATATACGAGCAGTACTTTCGATATATTGATGGTATGTTTGAGTTGGTATATGTTGATTAGTAGAACTATTAGTTCTTATTGTTTACTGCTCTATCTTGATTTCATTTCTCTGAGAAGATTGTCAGCCAATCGATAGGTCATTTGTAGGTACACATCACTAGAGCACTATGGTTGGAGCAAGAAGAAATCCACCACGATTAGGAGCACCTATCCCAAAGGCATGAACCCAAAATGTGTCTTTGAAGTATTCATGCAGAGGATAGAGCACATAGGTGACACCTACAATCATGCTACTAATCAACGATCTGCCTAATCCCCTATTGCACCATTTCTGCCGAGACAGACCAGAGATAAACTACTCGAATATTTCCATAACTCGAGCTTAGAGAAATTTGATGGGTTAATAGAACTATGGAGAGTCGAGCAATGGCTACATGAGATGGAGCTGATATTTGAAGCCCTAGAGTGAAACCAATAGGAGAAATGTCGCCTTGCTACATTTCAGTTGACTTACGCAGTTGCAGATTGGTGGGAGGCTAAAAGGGCCACAATCGGAATGAACGCTATAAGAGTGATGCCATGGGAAACCTTTAAGGAAAGATTTTTGGAGAAATTTTTCCTGGAGGATGAGAGAGATCAACAGGAGAACCATTTTCTCAGTTTGGTTCAAGGAAACTGGACGGTGAGAGAATATACTACCTAGTTTGAGCGATTGTCTCGGTTCACTCAACACATGATCGACACCCTGTAGGAAAAAAGTGAAAAGATTTCATCAAGGACTGAACCCTCACTTGTGCCATATGATGATTGGGCAATCAGAGTTTTGAAGAATTGGGTAGACTTCCTGTTATTCTAGAGAAGGATGCATATCTAGTGCAACGACAGTAGATGGGTAGACCCCAGCCGTCAAGAAGTTTTCAACAACAAAGGAATTTCCAGAATCCGACATTGAGGAATACCCAAGGGGGGAGACCTCAGGGTAACTTTCAAGGGAACAAGCGTACCTGGGATGGAGCCAGGAAGTCACAGCAGAATTATCCTTAACCCCAGCAATATCGCCAATAGGGACTACAGCCTCAGGCACTACTTACTACCCCACCGCCAGGCGACAGGGGATGTTTTAATTGCGGAAAGCCAAGGACACATTGCCAAATTCTGCATAGCCCTTAGGGTTAACTGCCGAATGGATGCTATTTGCCAGAATTATAACAAGCTAGGACATTTGAGTAGGGATTGATGTGTACCTCGCAGAGGTATCATGGGGCACCAGTTTAGGGAATATAAGGACCCTCGGATCAGACACAGATGAATGCTATCATCCCAGCAGAAGCAGGCTTCATGCTCATGAGCAACAGCAGCATCTGAAAGGTATGCTTGTACTCTTCCACAATCAAGTTAAAGCTTTATTTGAGACTAGCACTGCACGTTCGTTTATTGCTGTTAAGATTGTGCATCAGTTAGGTTTAGAATCCTAGACAGTTGAGCCAGCACTTAATGCTATGTCACCTTTGGGAGTGACTGTTAAGTTGGGTAGTGTATGCAAAGATTGCCCATTGACTCTAGAAGATAGAAATCTCCCGGCAGACTTAGTAGTGCTGTCAATGTCAGAATTTGACATTATCCTAGGGATGAATTGGCTTACCAAGTTTGGTACCAACTTGGGCTACCCTACTCGGACAATTGTATTTCCAATACCAAGACGATCGACAATCATATTTCAGTGTCAGCCGACGAGTGACCTGTTTCTCACTAGTTGTTTGGCTTCGATTGGAGGTATGAGTACGGAACCTATGATGGATCAAATTCCTACTATACAGGATTTCAAGGATGTATTCTAAGATATCAAAGGACTTCCACCGAAATGGTAAATAGACTTTTGTGTGGACCTAGAACTTAGAACTTTGCCAATTTCCAAGACTTTGTATCAGATGGCACCAACTAAGATGTTAGAATTGAAGAAGCAAGTTTAGTAACTTGAAGATTTGGGTTTTGTTTGTCCTAGCACGTCGCCTTGGGGAGCATCAGTTCTATTTGTGAATAAGAAAGATGGAACGCTTCGACTCTGTATAGACTATAGAGAGTTGAACAAGGTTACGATCAAGAATAGATATCCACTTCCTCGGATAGATGATCAATTCAACCAGCTGCAAGGATCGAGAATCTTTTCCAAGATTGATCTACGTTTTAAAAATCACCAATTGTCACCAAAGGATGTGTCAAAAACTGCTTTTAGGATGAGATATGGGCATTACGAGTTTCTAGTTATGCCTTTTGGATTAACCAATGCAACGATAGTGTTTATGGCCTTAATGAATAGAGTATTCAGACAAGATCTCAATAAATTCATTATAATGTTCATCGACGACATCTTGATCTACTTAAACACGGAGGAAGATCACAAGGAGCACCTACTGATTGATTTACAGACACTTCGAGATAGTAAGTTGTATGCAAAGTTCAGCAAATGCAAATTTTGGCTACTGGAAGTCAAATTTCTAGAACATATGATTTCTCAAGACGGTATCTCTATGGACTCATCTAAGATCGATGCAGTCTTAAGCTGGAATAGACCTACTATCACGACCCATCCTGTTACGGGCGAAAATAGGACACGTGGTACACCACCAAGGCTCATATAATTCAATTAAAGTAATTAGCAGTGAAAAACATAAGTAAAATCCATGAAATTCAGAGTTATAAAAAGTTTTTCTCATTTAAAAACACTAAAAAAACACCCTGGTTAAAAACCAGCAATCCAGTTTGACTGAATATAGGTCTGGTCGATTGGAAATGCAAGATACAGAGAGCCTAAAAAACTCAACAGCTAGTCCAGTCGACTGTGTCGCAGACCCATTCGACTATGGCCTAAAAAACCCAGTTGATTGCTACTTTCCAGTCAACTGAACCAGAAACTCTCCTTTTGAAAACACAATCCAATTTACTGTGATTTTCACCCAGTCGACTATTTCTTTCACAGAATGAAAATAACATTTCTAACCCAATGATCCAGTTGACTGCGTTGGGGACCCAATCGACTGCTTTTCAATACTTTAGGGCAATATCTGATTCAAAACAGGGTTCCACTCAACTGTCCCAAAACCACTCGACTGTTTTCCCTCAGTTTGTTGAGCATTCTGCAGATTTTCAATCTATGGTTATCCAAACTCAAACAGGGATTACAGAACATACATCCACTCATCCCAAAGGGGTTTCTAACTATGTTACAACATGCCAGAATATATTACATGAGTTTTACTACGGATTACAATAACTACAAATTCTTCCAAGATTCTAAACTAAACACATGGTTTCAACTTCTCAAAATCTTTATTACAACATTTGGAAAGGAAACAAAAACATATACTAGAGCAATCCCATCGTCCCATCGGTCTCACTCTTCGTGCTTCTTCTTTCCTTTCTTTTTATCACCAGTAATGGAGTAAAGCTCCACTGCTCAGCTATATGCTGAGTGTATAATTCTAAATATATGCTTATATGACAATTCATGCTTTAAAACATCTACACATCAAATACTCTCTAGGGAGAGAGCTACGCATTTATCCGGTAATGAAACATGAAATTGATGTCATGGAGGGCCTTCTCCCAACCACTCACCCAAGTGTCCTGGCAGGGCCTTCTCCCAAACCATACACTGTGCCCTGGCAGGGCCTTTTCCCAAAACATGCATTGTAGCTGTCGCTACAAATCCTCAAACATCGAGGAGCTTATCCCCTGATGAATTTGTACCAATCCCCCCTTTGACCCACATAGACATATAGCATGCTCATATAATCACATATACATGCTTTTCTAACATATTTGCGTGCATAAATAACGGGCCTAATTAATACATGAATTTGGCCCGGATCCAAAATATGAAGTCCGATATTTAAAACATGAAATTTCTTTTAAAACATAGATCTAGAATTCATACCTTAAGCTACAGTCTTAAGATTTCAAGTGGAGTACCAGGGTACTAAATCTACGCCGGATCTTTGTTTATACTCATAACCTACGAGTTTTGACACATTTTTCAAAAAAACGTAGAGTTAAGATTTTTACAAAACTTTGCCAAACACGGTCTAAGAGGTATCCAAACGTAGATCTTACCTCAAGGAGTTCAAATATGAAATCTGGGGAAAAACTGACGAACGAAAGGTCGTCGATCGGCGTCGCAAAGCTCGTGGGATTAAATCTCCTCTCTCTCTCTCTCTCTCTCTCTCTCTAAGATATTTGTTTTGGAAGGTTATGACAAAATATCTCATGTTTTCTATTTATAGCTATGACTCTAAAAAAATATGTTTACCTCCCCGCGAGTTCTCAAAACTTCTAATTATCTCCCGAAACGTCTTAATGTCTAATTCATCGATTCACGAGTGAAAATCTATAAATTACAAAACTTTTCGTCTAAGTTCCGTTTGGGTCCAAACTCACGTTCCGAAAATAATTTTCGTGGAATCTCTATATAACCTACCTTTTATGCAACGTATCACTTACGTTCTCATTATAGTATTCAAAATGATCTAAAACAAGATCAACATTATCAGAAATTACTCTACACAGGTATAATTACTATTCCCATACATCAGATATTTCAAATAATATTTAATTCACATAAATGTCATTTAATCACATGAATGCCTCAATGATTATTAAATCACCGTGTCCTCACTTGACACCTTCTGTTGACCACAGCCAACATCAACTCATTTATTAATCAACATTAATAATTCACATGATTTCAAATATGCATTATTAAAATGAATGCATTTCGGGAACGGGTGTGACAACTCTCCTCTCCAAAAAGGAAGTTTGTCCCCAAACTTATACCTCATGAATCTAAAAGGTGCGGATACTCATTAACAACGTCCTACTAACGTGTTTTCTTAATAACACCCAAGTGTAGGTGATCGTACAAGTAATAAAGTTCTGGTCAGACCAGGTCGAACCCACAGGGAACATAAATAAAAGATTTATAAAGATAGGAGATAACTATTTTGTCCCTAAAAAGAAATAAACGATGATGGATTTTTGGGACTTTTCCTAAACTACTAGTTCTTACTTTTTTTTGCAATAAACTTAATTAAAAGCTATTTTTCTAAGTAATTTACGATAAAGATTTTAACAGTACAAAATAAACTAACTGAGAAGCTAGTAAGAAAAGGGAAAAAAAGAATTAAAAGCTAGATTTATTATAGCAAAAGATAGAAATAATACAAGTATTTAATCTAAGTTATCTAAAAACAGGAAATATTAATTAATTTGGGAGAAATGATTTAAATGGATTGGGAATATGCAAATCAACACTAGATCACACAACTTTTGTGTTTTTGCGAAAGATTTGGCAGTTTTAAACAGAGTGATTCTTTATTTGAAAATAAACTTATACAAGTTGAAGTCATATCAAGTGTGTCAGGTTTGATATGAAACGACGTTGTTTGGTTTAAAGAAAAATAAAGAGGCAATTGGGCAGTAGCCATGTTCGAACCGTGACTCGCTGCGGACGTGGGTTATTCGGCACCCAGTCCCCACCACTCTGCCAGTACACAATTTCCTGTCCATTAATGGATAGAAATATATTTGTACACATACTTGAAATACATAACTTTATTAAATAAATTGTTTGTGCATTGTTTTTTTTATGACAAAAGGCATAGTTTGACAATTCACATAATTAAATTCTTATTTCAAATATGCAATCTTTAAAGTCCAATATAGCCATAGTCTATAAATATATTAAATAGTCATAAACCATAGATATTTTTGGCCATAAATGGAAAAATCCATCTAGATAAATATGCCCATTTAAGATTAGTGCACAGAAGTTGTGATTTCTAAGTTTTTATTGCATATCCCCAATTGAAGTTTTAACCTACCATTTTTGGAATTGAAACTATCATCTAAATAAATTTTAAAGATAAATTAAAAAGATGTACACAATCACCGTCTAATTTAAGTTAAGGTCATAACATTAAGGTAAGGGTGAAAACTAATACTTATACACTTTTTCTTCACTTAACATTTGTTGGGATTGAATTCGTGGAATTTGCAAAATGACAAAGTTTAGTACAACTAAGCTAATAAAACATAAATAAATTGAAATACTGAGCTAAAAATAAAATACTAAACATTTGACTTTGAATTCTTGTTGGGTCACGGTGGTTGAACTCCAAGAACACAAGCAAGGTCAAACCAAATCTGAATCTAATTTGGGAGTGGAATATGGATATGGTATACTTAGGGCTTTAGTAGGTGATTATAATAACTACGTAGCAAAGAAATCTGGCATTTATTTACAAATTTTGTCTTCTAGTGAATGAAATTTGTGTTATAAAAATTAGAAATTTGGGGTTTCAAACTTTTTTAGGGGACATCTATAAGTACCAAATATACTAAAAACATTGAATCAAAATTTTAATAGGAATATTTTACTACTATAAATTAGCAAAGGACCTACGAGAAAACAAATATTTAATAACTAATTTGAGAAGTACAGTACACAAAGTTTTGTTACGTAATTTTGAACATGAAATCATTAATTACATAAAAGTAAATTTTTACAACTTCTAGAACTAGAAAAAGCAAAGAAAAACTTAAGTTTCCTACTCCTAGGGACACTATGAAGTGCTCACATTGTAACCTCCCTAAACTTTTCTCTCTATGTGGTTGTGTGTGTGAAGCTTTCTGTTTGTGAGGCTTCTCCTTTCTGCCTCTTGGCTGCCTCCTTTTATAGACGAAAGATTGATATAATTTTGTCATTGTATTCATCACTGAACAGGAGACAAAAGTTTGCCATTTTTCTTCTAGTGAATGAAATTTGTGTTATAAAAATTAGAAATTTGGGGTTTCAAACTTTTTTAGGGGACATCTATAAGTACCAAATATACTAAAAACATTGAATCAAAATTTTAATAGGAATATTTTACTACTATAAATTAGCAAAGGACCTACGAGAAAACAAATATTTAATAACTAATTTGAGAAGTACAGTACACAAAGTTTTGTTACGTAATTTTGAACATGAAATCATTAATTACATAAAAGTAAATTTTTACAACTTCTAGAACTAGAAAAAGCAAAGAAAAACTTAAGTTTCCTACTCCTAGGGACACTATGAAGTGCTCACATTGTAACCTCCCTAAACTTTTCTCTCTATGTGGTTGTGTGTGTGAAGCTTTCTGTTTGTGAGGCTTCTCCTTTCTGCCTCTTGGCTGCCTCCTTTTATAGACGAAAGATTGATATAATTTTGTCATTGTATTCATCACTGAACAGGAGACAAAAGTTTGCCATTTTTTTATTCAATCCTCGTCCCATTTTTCTTCTATTGTCAGTCTACAGAAAGAGAGAGAAAGAGAGAAAGAGAGAGAGAAAGAGACAGAAATATAAATATGTATTACAACCATCTTTATCAAGCATTAACTGAATGCTTGTTCTTCTTCTATATGTTTATTAGTTTTTTTTTCTTGTCTTCTTTTGATTTGTTTTGCTGAGAATGGTGGTTGTAAAATTGACGTTGTCAATTTTCAGCAAGCATATGGGAGATTATCCCATGTGCTTGTTACTTTTTTTTTCCTTCCCTTTATTGCATTATTTTAACTTTATTTTTACTTAAGCAAGAAAACATGTAAAAGCACATAATTACACACATTTGAGTGACATCATCATTAAATCATATTAATTCCAAAATGCATGTTAAACTAGGAATTTGGGGATTAAATGAGTACTATATCTATTATATTGGCACATGAATATGCAATAGTTATTGTTTGTCACATCCCTCAACTAGCTTATTGCTAGTCCCTAGCAATGAAGTGAAAGAGAAATTGTTCTAAAAGTTTTGTTAAAAGTAGGAGTAGAAGGAAAATAAAAACTAACTCACTGTCGCAGAAATCACGATTGCATTTAGCATATGCAACAAGCCGTTAAACCCCTAGGTTATTCATAGTGGACAAGTGTTGTCTCGTGAGGGTTTGTAGTGAATATACCCAGAAAATTCAATTTCAAATTTCAAAATTAAATAAAATAAGAATAAGAATAAAGGTAGATTTTCTCCTTTTACAACAAATAGGATTAGATTTGACAATAAAATGAAATTTTCAAGTATGTAATAGTAATGCAACACACATACTCACAGTTTGTCATTGGTAGCATTTTTTTACTCCTTAAATTTATAGTTTGTACATGAAAAGTTGAGCAGCTGATCTTAACTTCAAAGTTTACATAACCAACAACAGTCATAAAACTTGTAGTTTTAACTCAAATCTCATTGGGATTTTACTCTTTTAATGAGAAACTCTTAGAAACCGGTTTAGAGAACATCTCACATGGTAGGGAAGCAAAGATAGGGAAGTTGCTTCCAATTTTTGATGACTCAATATTAGGAATTTGGAGTATAACAAGGCTCATGAAAGAATTCTTAGCATTAGAAGAGCGATCTACCGTGGAAAACATCCTTATCAATTTTTTTCAAATCATTAGGACTTTGATTGGTAGGTTATAAATTAAGATGATTTGGAGATTTGGAGTGTATTTGTTCTAAACATGTGATTGGACTGTTTGCGCAATTCATTTCAACCTCTTCTTTTTCTTCTCATTTTTATCGTTTGTACCCTTTTTATTTATTTTTTTTTTTTTTAAGTTTCTCGTTTTTTCTTCTTCTTTTTTTTTTTTTAAATCAACTATTTTCTTTCTTTACCATTTCTTGCAATATCATTACAGTTCAATCACATAACTGAATATAGAAGTGAGGTTTGTACTCTCAGGTGGAGCAAGACATGATTTGGAGAGAACTGAGAATAAGGCAATATAGGATGAAGGGGGGAGCATTTGAAAGAAAAGATGGCCTAAATTATTTTCAAAATAGATTGACTTTGTTCATTCAAGAATTTTAGAAGTTCTAATGGTAAATCCTGAACGTTCTTCTTCTAATGATCAGTCAAAAAGACTAATGAGACTTTCAACGAGTGATATGATAAAAAGAATGAGACTGAAAGTAACAGTAACCCTCATAAAGGAAAATTGGCACAAAAGCTCACATGGGTTAATTAGTTTCCACTACTTCTCTTTAAACTGCATAGTTTATGTTTACTCATCCATTTAAATTCAGTAAATATTTTCACATTGTTTCAAAATATTTAATGTTTAAAGAGTTTTTAGCATTTGAAAATAGTTGAACATGTGACAATGTGTTGTATGCTATTAATATACCTAAAATAACATTAACGTGCCAAATTTATCTTACATAGTAGTAAAAGGAAAACTTCTGAAAAATCCTAAGTGCATCCACTAGGTTGGATACATATATGGTGTGACTAGTATACTCGGCACCTATACAAAAGAGGCTACGCAATCCAGAGCATCCAAGTTGTCACGATCGCTAGCCACCTTTAGTAAAAGAGATGGGTCTAGAACCACTAGCAAGCTAAAACATCAGTAAGAGGCTAGGAGATAACTCTGGCATTACCTAGTTTTTCGCTACCTCTAGGGTCAGTCACTGCACTAGACATATCTGGTGATATTGGGATCATGCAAATTAATTCTATCGAGCCAGCTAATGAAAGCCAGATGTACACGTAGGATTATTTTAAAGTTTGACCTGACTTGAAAATTATTGAATGTATAGAAAATAAATTTAAAAACAAAAAAATAAAATGAAATGAGGGATGGGAAACCAAAGTTTATTTGGGTATCAAATGATCCAGTCTTCTTTCTCAACCAAAATTTTCTTTTGTTTCGATTTGAATTGTCTTTTGTAACAGTAGTAAACTTTAAAAGAAGTGTCATTATGAGCAATGAAACCAGGACATTTTTCTCTATAACAATTCAAACAACATCCTAACATTTTACCTTTCCTTTTGATAGCATAAAGGCTAGTGCCAGCAAAGGGTTTCTTCTGCCCAGGAACAAGTGAGTGACCCATTAACGTCTGGTCATCGACTGTCGAAACCATTTTTATACTCTCAGCCAACAAGAGAGGCTAGACTCTACCCTCCACTCCTTCCAACTATCAACTAAGATCTAATTAAAGAGAGCTTAGAGGGGGTGGGTGAGAGTTTTATTTAAAAACTATATTTAGATTAAGAAATACATATATTTATATATATATATATATATATATATATTCAGAAACTAAGAAAAAAAACTAAATTTTTTTTTCAAATTTTGATAACTACGTTTTTTTCCAACAAAAAAACTAGAAAACTATATTTTTTTCCTTTTTTTAAAAAAAATTTTAAGACAATGTATCATTACAATAATGATAATAAGGAAAATTCTGGTATAAACTTCAAAAATTATAAAAGCGGTGACTTGTGCGTCATTCATTTTTTTTTAACAGAAAACTAGGAAAAAAAATTATATTTTTCTCTCTTTCTCTTTTTTTTTTTAAACAAGGCAATACAGTATTATCATAACAGCAATTAGGAAAATGACAAGGTAAAGTTCAAAATACATAAGATCGGTAATTAGCGCGTCGTCCATTTTTGTAGTTTAAAGCTGAAATGGAGAAATATCACCTACCACACAGAGATCTGACAACTTGGTAGGGTCGTGGATCGAGTGGTATCTCTAAGCTTCTCTGGTGAGTGGGTACAACTTATGGATTTCATTTTTGTTAAATAATGGAAAAAGAGAGAAGCAAAAAAAAAAATATAATAATAATAATAATAATAGGGTGATGCTAATGCCAAAGCACAAAGTGTCACTAAAAGCTTTAGTGACACTTATTTATGTGTCGCTAAAGCTTTTAGTGACACTTTGTGCTTTGGCATTAGCACATTGTGCTTTGGCATTAGCACTAGCCTAATAATAATAATAATAATAATAATAATAATAATAATAACTTAAGCTGAAATTGGAATAATAGAAAATAAAATCAAAATCAAACTTTTCTCTAGATTATAGAACTTACCTTTAGTGATTGACAGAGTGGACCTTGATTTTAGATTGAAGAAATCAAAGAAAATGGAAAAACAAAATGTGAGAATAAGAGATCGAGGGAGAGAGTGTGAGAGTGCTGCAAAGAGTGGGAGACGAGAGAGAGCGCCGCGAAAGGAAAGGAAAAAATAGAGAGGAAAAAAAAAAGATAAAGAGAGATGGGGAAATTTTTTAGGGTTTAAAGCCCTATTTATAGCCATTTTCTCTCTCTCTCTTTTTTTAGTGTAGCTCTCCCTAAAAAAAAACTTTATCATATTTTTAAAATTTTAATTTATTTAAAGCTAAATAATTTAAAATAAAGATAAAACAAACAAACAAACAAACAGGTGTTAATCTTGAAACCATCCACCCCTAATTGAGTCTGACATTGTCCTCAATGAGTGAGATGAGGAAAAAAAAAAACCAAGGATAACACCTGTAATAAAAAGAAATGCACAAAGAAAAGATAGAATAATAATGACAAAATTAACTTATGTATATACTAAAATAAAAGTGCAATCACTGTGCTGAGATAAAGTTACCAAGAATTACTATATAATCGATCTTTTGAAGTGTAGTTTAAAAGGATCAATCTTGTGTTCAAATTTTGCTATCTGGCATTTTTAGTAGCATAGTTTTTAAGCCAGCAATACTTCTGGTGTGCCTTTTTATTTTGGACTGTAATGAGATAGTTCAACCATACAATTTGGTACATTTATTAGATAGCATTATTTGAGATTTGTAAGTGATGATGCCGAAAATTGGTAAGGGTAATTTAGACAGAAAATAAAGCCACAGAAAAGATTTGTGTGTGGTTCGGTCCCGTTAACGAGGTGACCTACGTCCACGGGTGCGTCTAAGCGCGTATCACTAGCAGATCACCGGCGGGCCTGGTGAGCCAACAGTGGTGGGCAGCACTACCAGTAATACCGGCCGGGTGTATGCGTATCTGGTGGTGAGTTCTCTGAGGTGCGTTTATATGCTCGGAGAGTTGATATTGGGATCCCCTTTGAGAGGGCAGGTGGGCTCTTTTATAGGTGCAAGAGTCCACCCTTACATGGTAAGTTTATCAGATTAGGAAGTGTAATCTAATTGCGATGGATGTGTACAACGTTGGGAAAGTTTCCTAAGCGGTTTAGGAAACCATTGATTCCTCTTGATAGAGTCACGGCTGTATAAGGAAACAGTATTGAAACATAACTGACGCCGCATCTCTCGGGACCTCACCACGACCGCCCGGGTATCCCGGTCGGCAATATCCGGGCACCTCGGCAAACCCGGTCTTCCCAGGCTAGTGGCTGAACACGTGGCGGTTGGACAGTCACAGAATATTTCTCGACATATCAGCTGCCCCCCATTTTCAAAACTGAGATGGCACCTTGTCAGATGAGATTTGAAAATTAAGAACGCATCCCATGAACCGGCCGGGAGAGGACCGGGACCTCCGTCGGAACAGGACCGGTGTGGAGCGACCCGGCGGTATGTCCATCCGAGCGGTGATTCCGCAGGACCGGGCTTCCCGCTGCCACATGCATGCTGGTTACTGATGTGGTTCGGACCCAAAGCAGCCGGTTGAGAGGTAACTGAATCGTCCAGGTGGCAACTGAACCGTCGCGTCGCGCATTCAATGCTCACGCTTTCTGAGGCGACGCCCCACGTGCTTGAGACGACAGTTTTGGCGGGAGAATATGTGAGCCATCCGATCAAGCTGCATCCTAGCCGTTCGCAATGCCTATATAAGGAGCTCCTGTTCAACCTTGTTTCTTACCGCAATCCATCAACTAAATTGCCTGAGTAAAGCATTCTGAGCTTCCTCTTTTCTGCCATCTTCGTTTCCCAAGCTTTCGCCTTCATCAAATGGCTTCGCGCATTGACTTCTCATCAGACGAAGGGCTTAGAGCATTCCGGGAGGATTGTCAAATCCCAGACGACGTAATAGTCCGCCCGTGCGTTGAGGGGGAGGAGATAGCCCTTCCCTTCGTCCTAATTAGCAGCTATCTGCTGCTCATCGTGGGATTGCGCTTTCCCCTTCCGGTCTCCTTTTGCGACTTGCTTGAGGGGTTGCGCATCCCTCTCCACAAGTGTCGCCCGAACGTTGCCCGCCTCCTATGGGGTATATCAGCGCTGAATAAGCGACTGGGACTGCTCCTCCGGCCGGCTGACGTCGCGAGGTGCTATATATTGGGCATTGACAATAGAGGCCCCTACTTCCGCCCAGGACCGAGGGAAAGGACCTTGTCCGAGGCTTGGACTTCCCGAAAAAGAACTGGCAGCGGTACCCTTGGGTTGCGGTTGCCGGCAACTGGCTGGAGGACGCCGTTCTCTGTCCTCCGGCAGCTTTTGACCCCGATCTTTGCAAGCAAGCTTTCACCGCTCTCCGCGGGATCGCCCCTAACGCTGATGACACGGAGGCGCTTGACCAGGCTATTGAGGCCGGCATGTTGTTCTCTTATCTGGAAGGGAGACCTGCGGAGAATGCGGGTGCCGGACCCTCTTCTGCAGCTCCTGCCGTTGTGGCTTCTGGGTCGCGCCGCTATACCCGATCTATGGCGACCGGGGCGCGCCCCACCGGCAGGACGGGCTTGTCCGAGGGACCGGTCACCTTGTCCACCAGCAGTGATTCCTCCTCCTCTGAGGACACAAGCCCACCACTAGGCCCATCCAAGAAGGGCAAGGAGAAAGAAGTTAAGGAAGAGCCTCAGCCCCAACCGAAAAGGAGCCGGTCAGAGGCATCCCCCTCTCTTGTGAACATGGAGAACCGTTTGCAAGAGGTGGAGAAGATGGGCGCCGAGCTGCAGCTGGACTTGGCCCTTTAGGAGGTTGACGTTCATGCCCTGGAGCTCGCCGTAGAGGGGCTGGTGGCGAAGGTGGCGGCCTTGGAAGAGGAGGTCAAGGCGTTAAAAGGCCAAGGACCTTGAAGGCATTTTTTCTCTTTTTTTTTTTTTTTTTTTTTTTTTGGGAAGGCTATTTTAACTGCCCCCGGCTTCTGTATAGTTCCCCCTTTATAGCAATAAAAGGTCCATGAGGCCAACTTTTTGCTTTCAACGCGCCCCTTTTAACTGTTAATCAATTCTGCACAACACCGGGCGGTTGACATCCGACCGGCTTATGATTATGCCCGGGTTGTGACTGCTCGGGCCCGGACCACTGCTATCCTGTACCAATCATCAGCTAGGTTTAGATCCCAACGAGTGGAGACGTGGTCGTAACTGAAACGTCTGCAGAGTAACGGGAACATCTTTTCACGCATTTAATGCGCGCGCCTTTTGAGGCGACTCCCCACGTGACCGAAGCGACGGTTTGGGCGGGAAATATTCTGGACCGCTAGATCTGTTCTGATCTGGGCCGTTCAGAGCCTTTATATATGGCACGCTCGCCTCATTTCGTGCATCCTTGGTCTTCTGTTTTCAGCTTTCCATTTCCTCTTGCATCCGTCCTCTTTTTCTTTTTTCAGAGTAAGGCTGGAGAGAACAAATCTGGTGAGGTTCGAGCGGGAGTGGGATTTCTTTCTTCTGAGATTCTGTGCATTTTTCAAATCGGGTGGAACTCTAAGTCGTCTTGATCAAGCGGGTGTTTCTTGCGCTGATTTGAGAGAGTGCTACTTGGTGCTGAGGAGCATCTATTCATTACCATTCAGGTTAGTGACCCTGCCCCCCCTGTATACCAGGTTTGGGGTTTCCGATCCATTTGCGGGTCGTAGTTCGCGTCAGTTCCTTCCCGTTGGAGGCCAGGGATGGAACACTCCGGCTTCAACTCTGCGTCGAGGTCGGAGAGTGAGCAATACCGGTCGGGGTCTCCTGAGGCCAGCCTGGCCCGGCTTCCCGAGTCCCTATCTGACCACCAGAGTGGGGCCAGGATCCCCGTTCGTGTGTCTGACAGTGAGTCTACCCAGGAGGCCCCCATGGCCTCCGTCTCGAGAGGTTCAGGCGACGAGTTGCCCAGGGAGACCGGTCGTGTGGTTTTTGCTTGTGAGTCCATTCCTTCTGTACTGCGCTCGCAGGATCTTCTCCGGATCAGGGAGAGATACTCTCTCCCAGATGGTTGTGCCTTGGCCGTAAACCTTGGCGGTGCGCACCTTTACCAGTCAGGGTTTGTTACCTTGTTTGAGGACGCCATGATGGAGGGCCTTCGGCTACCCCTTCACCCCGTAGCCCGGGATGTCCTGATCTACCTTGACATAGCTCCCGGGCAGTTAGCCCCCAACGGGTGGAGGTTCCTGATGGGGTGTATATCATTGTGGCCCCAAGCGTCCGGGTACAAAATTACCCTCCAGGAGTTTCTCTGGGCCTACCGACCATTCCCCGTGCATCGGGAATTGGGGTTTTTCTCCTTTTCTGCCCGTCCGGGTAGGAAGATTTTTGACGATTGCCCTAGCAATAACAAGGGGTGGAAAGGCAAATTCTTTCAGGCGTCTACCCTTCGCCTCTGTGACATGGCTCCGGGGATCCAGCTGAGGACATCCTGGGCCGAGGAGTTGAGGGGTAAGACCACCCTTCTGTCCTCATCTGCTATCTTAGTCTTTTTGAAACACAATGGATTACTGACTAATCTTTTTTCTCTGTCCACAGCGGGATCAACTAAACCCCCCAAAATCCCTGAATCGTGCCGGGCCAGGATCTTGAGGCTGGCAGGGCTGCCCACTAGCATTGGGAACGTCTTGTCCCGATCGGGGAATTTTGTCGAGACCTACTCCCCCCAGGAGCCCGTTCCGGCCCCCAGCTTCTTACCGATCATCCCTGGTGAGTATCCGGACCCTCTCATTTGTTGGTCCGGCCATCGTCGTTGTCGCTTCTCGTGCCTCTAATCTTGTGAATTCGCTTTGTTTTTTTTTTTTCTTTTCCAGAAATGGCCCCCAAGCGCAATCTAGACCAGCTGCGGGAGAGGCAGGCTGCCGCCGTCGCCGCTACCGCCGCTCGGGCGGCGGTCGCTCAAGGGAAAAGACCAGCCACCGAGGCTTTGGGCGGTGAGCGCCCACTCAGGCGCATTCGCCACGGGACGACCACACGACACGACCCTGTGGGGACATCGGCTCCCCGCAGGCCCGCTGCTGACGAGTCCGTGCCCAGGGCTGATATTCCGTCAGGTCTGCCCCTGGGCGGGCCGGAGGAGGTTCAGGAAAGGCTGAAGTCCGTCCTTGTCCCAAGTCAAATGGAGGCATGTGCCGGGTTGTCTCCCCAAGGCTTCCGAGGGTGGCTGTATAGCATATCTCATCTGGTAAGTGTCCTGTCCCCTTCTTTTTTAACATTGGCCTGCTCCCCTTTTCGCTTGCCTAACTGATTTTCATCCTCTTGCTGTAGGTTGGTTGCATGGCCGCGGGATCCGAATCCGTCATGTCTTCTCTGACCGAGAAGGTCAGCGCTGCTGAGGCCTCCCTTTCGAAGGAGCGGAAAGAGCTGCAAATAGCGAACGTCGCCCTAGCCGTGGAGGCAAGCAAGGCGAACTCACTGGCCTTGAGCTTGGGGGCGGCTCAGGCAGACCTGGCAGCGGCCTTGGCCGAATTGGAGGTTGTCCGGGCTAAGGCGGCAGTCGAGACACCTACTTCTGAGGCCCTGGAGGGCGCGTTTGACGATGGCTTCTTCCAAGGCTATGACGATCTGAAGCGACGGGTAGCCCGGGATCACCCCGAATGGGTCCTTTTGGCCTACGAGGGAATTGACTCAGACTACTGGGATCTTGGAGGAGACCCTGTAGTTGGTGAAGCTCCTGTGATTGGTGAAGACCCTGCGGCTACTGCTGAGGCCACAGAACTCGCCCCGGACGGGGGCTTGGGGGAAGAGGGACCTGCCGTACCAAGGGAGCAGACCGGGGAGATCGAGAACGTGGTCAATGTGGAAAATTAATTCCCCGGTCCCTCCTTCCTGCTGTTTGCTTTTATTGCTTGTAGATTTCTATTTTTCGGGGAGGCTACTACAATTGCCCCCCAAGCTTTGTACATTTGCTTTGGCTAATGAAAAGGCCCTTGAGGTCATCCTTTCACCAACTTTATTGTACTGTGTTTTAACTTTTGCTAGTATCCGTATGGCTTTGGCCAACCTAACATCTGCCTTAGCAAATGCTTTAGGACCGTAACCCACAGAACACCTAGTCGAGCATTGCAATTTCCTGTTTTAGCCTTAGTGTTTCCCTGTGTCCCCCTGCCCCCCAAGCATTTGGCTAAGGCGGGAGTGCGGGACTAAATGGCTGTAGGAAATCGACCTGGAACATGGGTGGTTGCAGGAGCATTTGAAACTTGCCATCGTTGGCCACCTAGGGGTTTGACCCCATCGCCGGCTGGACCTAGGCGAAGTTTTAGTTAATTTCCTGTTTAGGTGTGAACCCTCTTGCCCCCGAGGTTCCTGTTACGGCGGGGGCGTACTGGGGATCGACCATAGGAAACCGACCTGGAACATGGGTGGTTGCAGGGTCCTTTGGTGCCTGGGTTCGGAGCCCGAGGTCTTTTTGATGCCTCGGGGTTAGGCCCGAGGTCTTTGGGGTGCCTCGGGGTTAGGCCCGAGGTCTTTATGGTGCCTCGGGGTTAGGCCCGAGGTCTTTGTGGTGCCTCGGGGTTAGGCCCGAGGTCTTTTTTGATGCATTGCATGATGTACTGACAGGAGTAAGTTTTCAAACTTTCTAATTTTATTTAGAAGGTAACAATCTGTAATAATGGTCCCATCAGGACTACATGAAAAGAATTTTCCTTATAACTCTAAACTCCCGTAGCCAGTTGCTACTGATAATACTTGCGAAGGTGTTGCACGTGCCATGGATGGGTGAGATCGTGCCCGTTCATGCTCTGTAGCCAGTAGGTTCTTGGTCGGTTGACCCGAGTTACTATATACGGACCTTCCCAGTTTGCTCCCAACTTCCCATGGCTTGGGACCCGGGTGGACTGGTTTACTGCTTTAAGGACAAGGTCCCCGACTTGAAAACTACGATGCTTCACCTTACTGTTGTAATACCGCGAGACCCTCTGCTTGTAAGCTGCCACTTTTAGATAGGCCTGGTCTCTTTTTTCTTCCACTAGGTCTAGTTCCGTCCTGAGGGCTTCTCCATTATCTGGGTCTTTGAAGGTAGCCACTCGGTATGTGGACAGCCCGAGCTCTGTGGGGACTACTGCCTCGAAACCATAAGTCAAGGAAAATGGGGTTTCACCCGTAGCTGCCCGGGGTGTGGTGCGGTAGGCCCACAGGAGGGCTGGGAGTTCATCAGCCCATAGGCCTTTGGCACCTTCCAACCTTGTTTTGATCGACTGCAAGATAGTGCAGTTGGTTACCTCGGCCTGACCATTAGCCTGTGGATGCTCAGGAGAAGAGTAATGATTCAGGATCCCATAGTCCGAGCAGAACTGTCTAAAGATAGGTGTATCGAATTGTCTCCCATTGTCGCTGACTAGGACTCGTGGAATGCCGAACCTGCTAAGGATATTTCTCTCCACAAAATGCTCCATCTTGTGCTCAGTTATCGTTGCCAGGGGCTCGGCTTCTGCCCACTTGGTGAAGTAGTCAACGGCTATGACGGCGAACTTAACTTGCCCTTTCCCTGTCGGTAAGGGACCAACGATGTCGATCCCCCATTGGGCGAATGGCCAGGGGCTATGGACCGGGGTCTGAAGTTCTCCCGGTTGGTTTATCATTGGAGAGTACCGTTGGCACTTGTCACATTTCCGAACGTACTCCTGCGAGTCTCGGGCCATGGTTGGCCAGTAGTAACCTTGTAGTAGGGCCTTTTTGGACAGTGTCCTTCCGCCTACGTGGTTCCCGCACACACCTTTGTGGATTTCAAACAACATGGCTTGAACTTGTGTTGGATGAACGCAGCGGAGGTACGGGATAGTGAATCCACTCTTGTAGAGGACACCATCGAGAATATGGTATCGTGCTGCCCGGTACTTGACCCGCCTTGCTTCCTCTTTATCGTTTGGGAGCCCTCCTGTCGTCAAGAATGTCACGATCGGGTCCATCCAACTGGGCCCCAGAGTGATCGGGTCGACCTCCATGCCTTCTGAGTTGATCACACTCGGCTCGGGCAGGAATTGTATCCTTATCCCGGGCAAGTCAGACTCGGACGACGAGGCGAGGCGAGCAAGCCGGTCAGCTCTGGTGTTCTCTTCTCTAGGTATCCGAGTGAGGGAGAATCCTCAGAGCTGTTTGGAAACCGTCCGGACGAGGGCTAAGTAGGCTATCATGCTATCCTCCCGTGCTTCATATTCCTGGTTTACCTGATTGACCACGAGCTGGGAGTCGCTGTAGCTCTCGACTTGTTGTGCACTCATTGAAATGGCTAGTTGTAACCCGACCAGGAGGGCTTCATACTCGGCCTCGTTATTGGAGGCACGAAACCCGAATCTCAGAGCATATTCGAGCTGGATTCCGTCGGGGGTAGTCAAGATGATCCCGACACCACTACCTTGATGGTTAGAAGAACCATCGACATGCAGCACCCAAGTAGGGGTGCCGGATTGCAACCCAGGCGGTAAGGCCACAGGCTCAGGTTCTTCAACCGGGTCTTCGGGATATGTAAATTCGACCAGAAAATCTGCGACGACTTGTCCCTTAATGGCCGTCCGCGGCCGGTAAGTCACCTCAAACTCCTCCAGTTCCAAAGCCCATTTAACGAGCCTTCCGGACGTGTCCGACCGAGAGAGAATTTTGCGGAATGGTTGATCGGTGAGTACTACAATGGCATGGGCCTGGAAGTACGGCCGGAGCCTTCGGGCAGAGGTAATGAGGGCGAAGGCCAATTTCTCGATGCGGGAGTATCGGCTCTCCGCCCCTTGCAGTGCCCGGCTGGTGTAGTACACTGGGAACTGTATCCCGTGCTCCTCCCGAATAAGTGCCGAGCTAACTGCCGACGGTGACACCGCAAGGTACAGGAACAATTCTTCTCCGGGAACGGGCGTTAACAACAGGGGAGGAGAGGCTAGGTACCTTTTGAGTTCCTGGAATGCCTCCTCGCACTCTTCCGACCATTGAAACGCTTTACGGAGGATTTTAAAGAACGGGAGGCACCGGTCAGTAGCTCGGGAGACGAATCTGTTCAGTGCGGCCACTGGTCCGGCTAGGCTTTGTACTTCCTTCGTTGACTTGGGTGACCGCATATTGATGATAGCCTGAATTTTGTCGGGGTTTGCTTCGATTCCCCGTCTGCTGACTAGATGACCGAGGAACTTTCCGGATGAGACACCAAAGGTGCACTTGACCGGGTTCAACCTCATCCTGAACTTTCTCAAAATGCTGAAGGCCCCGGTCAGGTGTTCGAGGTGGTCGGTCTCTTCCTGGCTCTTGACCAGGAGGTCGTCCACGTATACTTCCATGGATTTTCCGATGAGGTCTCTGAACATGAAATTGACCAGGCGCTGGTATGTAGCCCCGGCGTTCTTGAGGCCGAATGGCATAACTCTGTAACAGTACGTGCCTTGGTCGGTGATGAACGCCGTCTTTTCTTCATCCCCAGGGTACATGCTGATCTGATTGTACCCCGAGTAGGCGTCCATGAACGAGAGGAGTGAGTGGCCTGCCGTTGAATCGACAAGGAGGTCTATCCTGGGCAGCGGATAACAGTCCTTGGGGCAGGCCTTGTTGAGGTCGGTGAAGTCCACACACATCCTCCATTTGCCATTGCTCTTCTTGACCAGGACAACATTGGCCAACCATTCGGGGTAGTGGACCTCCCGGATGGAGTTAGCTTTTAAGAGATTCGCTACCTCCTCGCTTATAGCTTTTTGTCTTTCGGGGGCCATCCCCATTCGCTTTTGCTTTATTGGACGGCAGTCTGTGCTGACATTGAGATGATGGGACATTACTCGGGGATCAATTCCGGGCATGTCCTCGTGACTCCAGGCAAAAACGTCCTGGTTTTGCCTCAGGAACTGGATCAACTTTTCTTTCAAGGCGGGCTCTAGTAGTGCGCCTATGTTGACCGTGCGGCCCGGGTGTTCTGGATCTAGCACAACTTGCTCCAATTCTTCCATAGGCCCGATCACGTCCCTTTGGTCCCGGGGGTCCCTCTCTTGGACGTTCAGTGATTCGGTGATTGCCCCCCAGCGTAACGAGCTGACATAACAACTTCGAGCCGTGGTCTGGTCTCCTCGCAAGCATCCAGGTCCCTGGGGGGTCGGGAATTTCACGATCAGGCTATATGTGGAGACAACTGCTCGGGCTCTATTGAGGGTCGGCCTCCCGAGAATAACGTTGTAGGCCGATGGGGCCTCCACTATCACGAAGTTGATGAGCGTGGGAACCTGTTGCGGATAGGTCCCCATGAGAACTGGGAGTTCGATCGTGCCGAGCGGTTGAGTACTGGAGCCGTTGAATCCGACCAGGGGAGTAGCAACTGGCCGGAGTCGATCCCGGCCAATCCCGAGTTGGTCGAACGCCGCTACAAACATTATGTCGGACAAACTGCCAGTGTCAACCAGCACCCTCTGGACCATATAGTTAGATATAGAAAGCGTTACTACTAGCGGGTCATCATGGCGGCAATGGAGGCCCTGTGCATCGTCGGACGAGAACGTCAGAACATCGGCTGGTGAGGGGCCGGTGGATTGGACCTGCCATACGTCCGCTCGGGACGCTCGGGCATGCCTCTTCCGCGCCGACTGAGAATCGCCTCCGCCGACTGAGATCACGTTAATGTGGCCGAGTGGTGGAGGGGGCTGACCGGGAGCTTGAGCTTCCTGACGGGGGCGCCTGTCGGCCGTGACAAACTCGGCAAGATGCCCCTGCTCGATCAGTTTCTCGATCGCTATCTTTAGCTTGAAGCAATCCTCCGTTTCGTGGCCGTGATCCCTGTGATAACGGAAAAACTTCTCCCGGTTTCTCTTGCCGGGCGGGGCTTTGAGCTTAGCTGGCTGCGGGAGCAGCCTCTGTGCTTCTGTAGCGGCCATTACCTCATGTATATGGGCCGGGAAAGGGGAGTAAAAGCTGTTGGGGGCTGCCCCCTAACATCCCGTTGATCTTGCTTCGGCTTATTTCCCGGACCCTTTTCTGATCCCTCGCGCTTGCGCTTGGCTTGCGGGAATTCGTCTCCCGCCTGGCTGGCGCGTTTTGCCTTCAAAATTTCTTCGGTGTCTATGTACTTCCCCACCCTTTCCGAGAGTTCCACTAGGGTGGCCGGTCGATTTCGATGGAAAGATGTGGCCACCTTGGTGTGTTGAACTCCCGAACAGAAGGCCATGATCGCGGCCGTCTCATTGAGGTTGCGGATGAGGAGCCTCTGCTGGTTGAAACGATCCACGTACTCCCTTAGAGATTCGCCCTTTTGCTGCTTGACGGCTAGCAGCTGGGTATCTGGCTGGGATCGGTCTAGCATCCCGACAAACTGGCTAATGAAGAGTTTGCTGAGGGCTTTGAAGTTGTCGACCGTCCGGGGTTTCAGGGCATGGAACCACTGTGCGGCCGATCCCTTGAGAGTACTAGGGAAAGCCAAACACAGCAGCTCGTCTATCGTGGTGACCAGTGCCATCTGCGCCTTATAAGTGCGGATATGATCCACTGGACTCCCTTTGCCGTCATAAGAGCTAAGGTGAGGGGGTTGAACTTCCGCGGAATTGGAAACTGCGTCACCCTGATAGTGTAGGGCGACTCTGTTTTTGTATCTGTGAGGTCGTGGCCGGACTTGCGGTTCAGCCTCTCGATCTGCTGCTGTAACTCTTCGACCTGGGCTTTGACGTTGGCGTGCCCGGTCCTCCTTTCCTCGTCCGAATGGTAAGTAGGGTCAGATGATGAAGCCTCATCCTCAAAGCGCGTCGACCTCGGGGACAACACTCGGCTATGGGTCCGGGATAGTCTGTGCCTAAGATCCCCCCGGCTCAGGGCGGGTGGATCATTGACAGACCCCCGGGCTTTGCGACCGGGCGCTTCTCCTCTCGCGACTCGCCTCCGCTCAATGAGGATCCTGGCATCCTCCACGCGGCGCGCTCGACGAGGGACGTACCGAGGTCCTCTCTGCGAGCGCTTGGTAGTATGGCTACGTTCTCCCTCCGGTTGACGCTCGCGATCTGGTTGGGACACTGGAGCAGATCGGGTTTTTCCTTTCGTCCGAAGGGGCCCCTGACTGGGAGCGCTTTTTTCGGGCCACTTTTCCGACGAATGGCTTTTCTCATGGTCCCCAACCGCCTTTTCATGCTGGGCCATAAGCGCCTCTATTTGCTGTTGCGTTCGGTGCTGGCCCTCCAAGAATTGCTCCAACGCTGTCGTGACCTGGTCAGTGGTCATGGAGGTAGCCCGCGGCTCGATCTGCAGGTCCTCCTGACCGGCTGCATCGGCGGTTTTCTTACCCTTCTTCGGCGGCATATCGATCAGTTAAAGATTTTTGTTGATGAGAAGACTGTGTCGATTCCCACAGACGGCGCCAAACTGATGATGCCGAAAATTGGTAAGGGTAATTTAGACAGAAAATAAAGCCACAAAAAAGGTTTGTGTGTGGTTCGGTCCCGTTAACGAGGTGACCTACGTCCACGGGTGCGTCTAAGCGCGTATCACTAGCAGATCACCGGCGGGCCTGGTGAGCCAACAGTGGTGGGCAGCACTACCAGTAATACCGGCCGGGTGTATGCGTATCTGGTGGTGAGTTCTCTGAGGTGCGTTTATATGCTCGGAGAGTTGATATTGGGATCCCCTTTGAGAGGGCAGGTGGGCTCTTTTATAGGTGCAAGAGTCCACCCTTACATGGTAAGTTTATCAGATTAGGAAGTGTAATCTAATTGCGATGGATGTGTACAACGTTGGGAAAGTTTCCTAAGTGGTTTAGGAAACCATTGATTCCTCTTGATAGAGTCACGGCTGTATAAGGAAACAGTATTGAAACATAACTGACGCCGCATCTCTCGGGACCTCACCACGACCGCCCGGGTATCCCGGTCGGCAATATCCGGGCACCTCGGGAGCGTGGGCTTCACGCCGCAAACCCGGTCTTCCCAGGCTAGTGGCTGAACACGTGGCGGTTGGACAGTCACAGAATATTTCTCGACATATCAATAAGATTTGATAAAAATCAAAACTCATAAAATAATAAGTACAAGTGGTTCTGATACTTAAAACACAGTGATGAATTTTTTTTTATATATATATAACAAAAAGAAACGTACAATAACAATAATAATAAAGACAAGAATTTCTTAACATATCTAGATATCGCCTGGGGTTATTGCCAATGAAAAAGGATCATTTTGAGGTCTAGGACAGTAGGCTCGAAACCTCAAGTAGGTGTCATAGTCATATACGTCGGAATCATCATACAGTGTTACTTCTATGAATATATTATATTCGACAATGCCTCTTTGAGGAATGAATTGTACAATAAAAACAGGGACTAGAGATGTCCCCCATTCGAGTAGGTGAAAAAACCAATTCCTCTGAAAGACGTACCTTAACAATTCTCCATTAACAACTCTAGTTAATAAACGCCCCCATCCAAAAATAGTGTCGTTTTTGTCATAAATGGGGAATTGTTCTAAGAATGTCAGGTATCGCTCCCATTCATTTTTTTCATATTCATTATATGATTCTTGGAACACCTCATATTGAGCTTGTTTCCATTCATCGTAGTTCGTACTAATGTTTTTCCAGTCATCTAATCCATCATATATTGGTTCACCATCCCAGTGTGGATCTTGGCTAGGATCTTCTAAAGGTGGGTAATTTTCGTCCATAAGATCATTCATTAATAGACTATTAATGGACCTAGCATAAACATCTCGTCATTGTCAGAATCTAAATATTCAAATCTTGGGTGTGTATCATCAACCGACAGAGTTCTGTCCTCTGATGGATAGTTGTTATTTATATTGGATGAGCTAGGTTGGTCTGATCCTGAGTTTGCACCTTCTAGAATGGATTTACCATGTTGGCGCGGATCCATGTCTTGGTATTTCCTGTAGAATCAGATCATATGTTATAATTCCTGGAAAATATTAAATAGTAAGAAAAAAATTAAAATTTAAAATAAAATTCCTACTATGTACAATTCTAATCATGATTTAAGAAATTAAGGGGCATCATAGTTGGGGTCCTCCAAATGAATGGATTCCTCTCAGCTTTAACACCTTCTCAGAGCGGCTTTAATTAATGCCTACTAACTTTAAATGTATTTGCATCTTTAGGGTCCTCAATTTCGACAGTTCCATGAGGATAAACATTTTTAACTATATACGGACTAGTCCATCGAGATTTCATTTTTCTTTTAAGACGATGCAGTTTTGAGTTATATAATAGAACCTTTTGTGCGGGAGTAAATCTTTGATAAACAGGAGTATTAAGATATTTTTCTGTAGAGTCCCCCATCATATGACATGTACTGCAAAGTTCTAGCTTCTTCTTAGATAGAGGAGGATTAGCTTTCTCCAATTTAAAAGATTCTAGCTTACGAGTTAATTCTTCAATTTTTATTACTCATTCATTTTCTGATTGTGATTGCGGTGAATTTTTAGCTTTTTCTTTCCTAATAATTTCCTCTTTTTCCCATTGTGGAGTGTTTTCACCAAGTCAACCAAAGTATGATTCAGCTTCGTCAACATTCTTAAAGAATTCCCCTTGATACATGGCTTCAATTATTTCCTTTGACTCTGGATCTAATCCTTCATAAAAGAAATTAAGTATACGTCATTTGTTAAATCCATGATGTGAACAAGCTCGTAGGAGATCTATAAAAATTTCACAGTCTTCAAGGCATGGTTCCTTCTCTTTTTGAGTAAAAAGTTTAAATTGTCGCATCATGCTATAAGTTAAATTTTTTTTATAGAATTTATTTAGAAATGCTTCATTCATATCCTGCCATGAAGTTATAGATCCAGGACGGAGAGATAAAAGCCAAGCTTTAGCTTCATCTTTTAAAGAAAAAGGGAAAAGCTTGAGATAGACAATCTCACAAGGACAAGTTTGATCAGCAAACGTATCACAAACGTCTTCAAATTCATGAATATGGACATAAGCATATTCTTTCATAATTTTGTGGTAAATTGGTAAGGATAGTAGCATGTTATGTCTAAAGTGAAAATTTCATGTATGTCTAGGTAGTGTGATGCAAGAAGGAGTGATGTTTAATTTTGGGGTAAATAGATCACGTAAAGACCATTGTTCGTGCTTAAGTTGTGGTATATTTTCCCCATGTTCACTATGAGCATCATCAGCTATTCCTTCCATGCCATCAATTTCAGCCATGATTCTAGAAAATTGTTTACTAGATAAATCAGTAGAAATATTATAATTATGTGGTACTTGATATAAAGCCTCAGTAGTATCTAAGGACATATGAAGTAAAAGAAAAACTAAGTTTTCAAAAATTTTATTATTATTATTATTATTATTATTATTATTATTATTATTTATAGCTAAGTAAAAAAACTCTTTTTTATACATACTACTGAGGGTGCACGTGCAAGGCACATGGCCGTCGGATAGTTGTATTCCTAGATATATTGTGTATTAATCTTGACATTAGAGGTCTTTGGAGAGGTATAATTACTCATTATGTTCTAAAATAAGTGCCAACGTTTCATTTTTTTGGATATTTTTAAAATAAGTGTCATGTTTCCTTCTTCTTTTTTTGATATTTCAAAATAAGGTCCACTTTTAAAAATCAACATAAGATGTTAAAACAGTTAAATAGGAAATTGTAAATGTAACTATTTAATCTAGGGTAAAAAGCATTTTGCACCCCTAATGTATACACCGTTTTGGACTTTGCACCCTAATGTTTCAATTTTCTCAAATTGGCCCTTAATGTATATAGCGAGTTGCAATGTGGCCCTTCCGTCAGCATTTCCGTCAAAAACTAACGAAAAATCGCCCATGTGCAAGTCATGTGACTTATTTAAGGTTATTTTAGTCATTCACCATAAATTAAAAGCATTTTGCACCCTTAATGTTTGGTTCATTTGGCGATTTGCACCCTTAATGTTTGGGTCGTTCGGACATATTTTACTTTTATTTTTTTATTTAATTTTTTTTTAAAAAGGTGTTTTGGCATAATTTTTGGGTTCCTCTACCTATACCCAATTACCCAAATAATATGAAACAAATCTAAAGTTATCCAACATATTCTAATTGAAATTTTAAATAAACTCTAATTCTAAAAGGGTAGAGCTAAATCCACCACATTTTTTGCTAAATTCACTACTTTTTTAGAGTACATCATGTACTTTTACCTTATGTATTTTAGGTTATATGTATTTGTGTCCCCTCAATTTAATCAATTTAGCAAATTAAATTGATTTAGTTAAACAAATTAACTGTGAATAAATAAATTCTCAAAAATACATAACTTTTGAGAAATTTGTTCTCCAAGAAATTTCAGTGGTCTAATATGGGGTTCTAAACATCCATATTAATTTCAAAAATTAATAGTCTATTTGGGATAGTTTAAGCAATTAAAACTAATGTCCATAAGCATAAATTTTAGAGTTAATTAGTATAATATCCATTTTACTCTAGGTTTCTTGCAATAGGCCCAACGTATGAAACAATTTCGTCTGAAGTCCACACCACAAAATTTGGACCAAACTACTGTAATACCCCGTATTCTTAGGTATAGATCCCTAGTACCTTTCTTAGCCTTTGGAGAGGTTGTGTGTTCAATCGATTGAACTTATCTCAATCGATTGATATGTCAATCGATTGGATGTTTTACCAATCGATTGGTATCCTGCCGACCTAACTCCAATCGATTGACACCTGGTATCAATCGATTGAGAGTAGCTGGAGTTGGCCACCTCGTTGGTTTTGTGTGGTTGTGATTATTTTCCCCTCCCTATATATACCCCTCCCCTTATACATATATATGGTTGCTTGTGTGTGTGTTTGGGAGAGAGAGAGAGATATATACTCATATATATATATACACATACATATATATTATATATACACACACACACACTCTCGGGTTAAAGAAGAGAGAAGGGAAGGAGAAGAAGAATAAGAAGAAGAAGAGGAGGACAGAGAGAGAACAGAGACGGACAGAGAAAGAGAGAGCAGAGAAGAGAGAGAGAGGAAAGAGAACCACCATGGCCGCCGCCGCGGAGTTCGGGACGCCGTCAACGGACCGCCGGGACAAGTGAGTTTCATTAACTCACTCAAGGAGGTGTTTTTGGGATGTATATATGTGTTTAATAACGTGTATGGATAATAAGAGGAACCCCAACGTTTTTAAAATAAAACCAGCAGTTTCGAGGAAGAAGACAGAGTTCAATCGATTGATATCTCAATCGATTGACATAAAGTCCAATCGATTGACATTAAGTCCAATCGATTGGGAAGAGCAGAATGTTGTTTATCTATTGTTATATGTTATGAGCTGATTGTAATGTACCTAAGCTGCTAATGGTTGTACCCTACGTGATATTTGATATGTGCTTAGTCAACATGATACTACGTTAGCCTTATATGATGTTTATGTTAATGTTACAAGATGAACTGTTTATTATTAACTGTCGATATGAGATGAATTATTTGACTGTCATATGTTATTGAATAGTAGAACGGAATACAACTGCATGTTAATAATCAGTAATCAGTAGATATGTTGAATACAAAGCATGTGGTATTTCCTGTACTTAGTATATGAGCATTTCACAACATGTGTCAGCATGCATGGGATAGTGATATGAAGAGGTAAGAGAAGCTGATGAGAAATGAGATATGTGACTTATGTGGAATATGAGATATGTGTACTTTGGATCCATGGGATCAACGGCTGACGAGTCGGGTGGACGTGGGACGGTTAGAGTTCCTAGTGCGCCTCTCACTGTTGAAGACGTCCAGTGATGCGTATGCACTGTTGAAGACGTCCAGTGTACCGTTGACGATTACGTCCGGCTAGTGCCCTAATATATACTCACCGTGTAGACGACCAGTGAGAATATACACAGCGTAGAAGACGCCCGTTGTGCCGCTTCCATCGTTTACAGATAGGTGGTACCGTGTAGACGACCGGTAACCCTATCAAGGGATTGTAGGACCTACTGCCTAGTCGGGTGATTCTGATTGGTACTATGGTATCTACGTATGGATACGAATTTGGATTATGGTATCAACGTACGGATACAGAGACGGATATGGATATGAATATGAGTATGGATATGATAAGATAAATGTTCAGTCGTGGATCCAGCGTCCCGACATAAAGGTATATGCATGGGATGGATGCATGGGTTACATGCATGGATTTGATGAATATGTGATAAGATATTATACCATGATCCTTGTCTTTGTCATTACTATGCTTCCTGTTATTTCTGTTACCTTTGATTAATGTATAGTTTAATGAGACCTTTGCTATGTCCGTGAGTGACGCCATTGTTAAGAGATTAACCGCATTTTAAGATGCTAAACAATAACGGTGAGGAGTGTTGTTTAATGTACTCACTCAGCTTTGTATTCAAAGCTGATGGCGTTTATGCCCTGGACATTCCAATGTCTAGAGCTTCGCAGGACTTGAGGACGAGAGACTGATGATCTGCCGGTCTTGGAGCTGAAGGCTTGGAGAAGAAGACATGCTTCTTGTAATAGTTAGTTTGTATATCTGTTGTTATTATTGTTATAGGCCTGAGACTATAAGCCAGCTGTTGTAATGGTTTTAGTAGACTTTTATAATTGGTACTTGGGCATTTGTTGCTTCCAAACCTTTTATAGTTTCCGCTGTCGCCTCTGATTATGTTAATGAGATATGTTCTATGAATAGTATCCTCCCTATCGTGGTATTTGTTGGTTGATTAGATGACAATGCGGTTATTCACCCGTCATTCCCTATGGACCCATAAAGGAAATTTATTTTTCTCTATTTATGCTGCTCCGGGGCGTGACAACTACCCTTTCCATTTCTCATTCAAAACTGCAATTAATAACCCCAACTATTTTAGGGGTTTTCAAAATTCAAATCCCAAATACCTAAATGATAATAAATCACATTATATATGCATCTCTCTCTCTCTCTCTCTCTCTCTCTCTCTCTCTGTCTCTGTTTAGAGAGAGAAAGCTCAGGCCATAGCTCAAATCATCCTCACACAGGACCTCTCCGGCGACCTCACGCTAGTCGACGCAAGCCAGATAAACTCCATGGCGAGATGCTCAGTCTCAAACACGCCGTCGCGCTCCTCCCGGGGACCAAGATCATTGGCGACTTGGACTACTCGAGGACCAAGATCATCTTCGGATCCGCTCTCTGTATCGTCATCGCCGGCGCTAGGCAGAACCCCGGCGAGTCCAGGCTGAACTTGATACAGAGGAACAAGGGTGTTCTTGATTATTGTGCCCCAACTTGCGAAGTACCCATAATGTACAAGGCTAAAGTTATGGGATTTTATTTCCATATATTTGATATGCAAATCAATGGGATAATAGAGTTATTACTATATATATATTTCTATATATGTATGCCTGTGTATATGTATAGGGGTAAAAAAGTCACTAAAACTATCTATAATTGGGGATTGTGGACTAATCTCTAACAACATTCACAATTATAGGGTCTCTCATTGGGAAGTACCAATTGGTGGGTCTATTATAACAAACATTGGTAGAATGGGATTTCCCACTAAATTTTTCTAAATTTTATGCTCTAAAATATAAAAAACATGAGATAATTTACTAAAAATTTTCTCAAGTCCCCAAACAGTGTACAAAACACTATATATTAATTTTAAGAATTAAAAACTTTATTTATTATATTTTAAGCAATTAATATCGTGTACATAACACAATATACACTCTAAAACATATTCCCAAAAATTGCGAAAACTTACCAAATAATTTAATCAAGTTTCCCTTAGTGTACAAAACACCTTGTGTTAATTCCATAAATTAACAATCAATCAAAGATATTTTAAGCAATTTAAAATAATGTACAAAACATTATTTAGGTGCTCTAAAATGTTCCTATAAAACATTTTTAAAGGAAATAAACCCCCAAGAATTTTATATGGTCCCACACAGTGTTCCTAACATCCCTGATTAATTTCAAAGTGCCACTAGGAGAGAGATAGAGTGTGGGTGTGAGTGTTAGTGAGATTTGTTAGTGCCCCTGGTATTGTTGTTAAAATATCAAAATGATTGCGATAATTTTCCAAAACTTGTCCTAGGGTCCCACACAGTGTACATAATAAAAAAAATTTAATAGTCTAAAATATTATTTTTAGAAATTTAAACTAATTAAAACTCAATTTTTAATGGGTAGCGGTATAGGAATCCAATAATTATGCAAGAACACCTTTTTTTTAAAAAAAAAAATTAAAATAATAAAAGTAAAATATGTCCGAACGACCCAAACATTAAGGGTGCAAATCGCCAAATGAACCAAACATTAAGGGTGCAAAATGCTTTTAATTTATGGTGAATGACTAAAATACCCTTAAATAAGTCACATGACTTGCACATGGGCAATTTTTCGTTAGTTTTTGACGGAAATGCTGACGGAAGGGCCACATTGCAACCCGCTATATACATTAAGGGCCAATTTGAGAAAATTGAAACATTAGGGTGCAAAGTCCAAAACGGTGTATACATTAGGGGTGCAAAATGCTTTTTACCCTTTAATCTAAAACTCTTCTTACGGAAGAAGTTGATAATTCTGACTATCTTATAAATGAGTAGTAAAGGTACCTAATAAAGCGCCACTAAAAATATATGACACAAGTAGGGTATTTCCTCTAAAAAAAGGGGCATGAATGTGTTTGTAGGCCTTAATTGATATTCAAATACAATCTATAAATCCTGAATTTGAGGGAAGAAGTTGACCAAAATGTAAATATTAGTGACCAATTAATAATAGCTACTAAAATAGCCACTTAAATAGCCACTTAAATTAACAATTTAAAAATACCAGAGCTTAAATTTGAGAGAAGAGGTTGATCAAAATGTGAAATTAGTGACCAATTCCTAAATAGTCACTAAAATAGCCACTTTTTAAAACTTGTTTAAAGTGAATAATAAATATCCCAAAACTTGCTGACCTAATGCAATTACACATATTACAATATATGAATCCTAACTTTGAGAGAAGAAGTTGAGCAAATTGTAAATATTAGTGACCAAATCCTAAATAACCACTAAAATAGCCACTTTTTTTACTTTTTATGAAGTGGATAATAAATATCCCAAAAATTATTGACCTAAATGTAATTAGACACAAATTGTTGATTGAAACCTCATTTGAGAGAAGAAGTTGATCAAATTATAAATATTAGTGACAAATTCCTAAATAGCCACCAAAATAGCCACTTTTGTTGACTTTTTTTGAAGTCAATAATAAATATCCAAAAAATTGTTGACCCAAATGTAATTAGACACAAGATTGTTGATTAAAACTTCATTATTATATTAAATAAAATTGTAAAAGCTGACTTGAATGTAATTATTTGTCCAAAATGACAGATTTACCCTCACACAAAGCAATATATCCTTACGATGTATAGATAGATATATGAGTAATTATGGTGTAGTGAAGGGCAAAAGAGGAAGTTCATATTTTTTGACGTGTTTGTTTCTTCGTTTTTATACTATAGTAGAGATATATATATTTTTTACATTATTTTATTTTAGTTTTTTTTTATTTTTTTAGAAGATAGGTTTATATATGTATATATATATATATATATTATATATGCTCTTTTTTTTAGAAGATGGACAAGCAGATACTTATGGATATATATTTATACATCTTTATTAAAGAAAAATTAACTACATATTTTTTCATTTTTTTTGTTATTATTTTTAAAAGAAAACTAGATTATTTATAAGGTAGAATAGGTATATATGTATATATAGTGGGAGAAATAGTTTTAGACCTAACTTTATTTTCTAAATTTTTTATCGTTCCCCGGCAACGGCGCCAAAATCTTGACGACGTCCTACTAATGCATTTTCTTATTAACACTTAAGTGTGGGTCATCGTACAAGTAATAAAGTTCTGGTAAGACCAGGTCGAACCCGCAGGGAACAGGAATTAAAGATTTATAAAGATAGGAGATAACTATTTTGTCCCTAAAAAGAAAATAAAAGATGATGAATTTTTGGGACTTTTCCTAAACTACTAGTTCTTACTTTTTTTTGCAAAAAAACTTAATTAAAAGCTATTTTTATAAGCAGTTTACGGTAAAGATTTTAACAGTACAAAATAAACTAACTAAGATGGTAGTAAGAAAAGGGAGAAAAAGAGTTAAAAGCTAAATTTACATGAGATGAACTTTTGGATTTTATTATAGCAAAAGATAGAAATAATACAAGTAATTAATCTAAGTTATCTAAAAACAGGAAATATTAATTAATTTGAGAGAAATGATTTAAATGGATCGAGAATATGCAAATCAACACTAAATCACATAACTTTTGTGCTTTTGCGAAGGATTTGGCATTTCTAAACAGAGTGATTCTTTAGTTGAAAATAAACTTATACTAGTTGAAGTCATATCAAGTGTGTCAGGTTTGATATGAAACGACGTCATTTGGTTTAAAGAAAAAATAAAGAGGCAATTGGGTAGTAGTCAGATTCAAACCGTGACTCACCGCGGAGGTGGGTTATTCGGCGCCCAGTCCCCACCACTCTGCCACTACACAATTGCCTATCTATTAATGGATAGAAATATATTTGAACACATACTTGAAATATAAACTTTATTAAATAAACTGTTTGTGTATGCTAGGTGTTTTTTATGACAAAATGCATAGTCTGACAATTCACATAATTAAATTCTTATTTCAAATACGCAATCTTTAAAGTTCAATATAGCCATAGCCTATAAATATATTAAATAGTCATAAACTATAGATATTTTTTACCATAAATGAAAAAACAACCCAACTAGATAAATACGCCCATTTGAAATACTGAACCAAAAATAAAATACTAAACCTTTCACTTTGAATTCTTGTTGGGTTACACTAGTTGAACTCCAAGAACACAAGCAAAGTCAAACCAAATCCTAATCTAATTTGGGAGTGGGATATGGATATGGATATGGTATACTTGGGACTTTAGTAGGTGATTATAACAACTACGTAGCAAAAAAATTTGGTAATTACTTGCAAATTTTTTCTTTTAGTGAATGGAAGTTTTGTTATAAAAACTGAAAATTTGGAGTTTCAAACTTTTTTAGGGGACATCTAAAAGTACCAACTATACTAAAAACATTAAATCAAAATTTTAATAGGAATATTTTACCACTATAAATTAGCAAAGGGCCTATGAGAAAATAAATATTTAATAACTGATATGTCCAAAATAATCTAACCATGAAGCCAGCCTGCCACGTCACCAAGAGTTGCCGGTTACTTCGGTAAAGGCGCCCATAGCCGAGCAATCCCGAGGTGTTTATCGGGACTGGGCGGTTCGTACCAACTAGCCGGGCATGAAGGTCGCGGCGTCCCGTGATCCCATCCTATCCAGCAGTTTCCTAAACTAACTACAAGTCTGCAAGATGGAAGGTGGCAGTTTCTTAAACCACTTAGGAAACTTTCCCCAAATTATGCCAATCAAATTGTAATTAGATTAGGCTTCCTAATCCTATTAACTTACCATGTAAGGGTGGACTCTTGCATCTATAAAAGAGCCCACCTACCCTGTCAAAGGGGATCCCCGAAAGTAATTCTCTAGCTAGCAAGCCACGATACAGAGAATTCACCATCAACACGCATATACCCGGCCGGTATTACTGGTAGTGTCGCCCTTCTTTGTTGGCTCACCAGGCCTGCCGGTGATCTGCTAGTGAACACGCACAGACGCAACCGTGGACGTAGGTCACCTCATTAATGGGACTGAACCACATACAAATTGTTCTTGTCTTTCTCTCTCTAAACTCATATTACCAATTTTAGGCAGCATCAGTTTGGCGCCGTCTGTGGGAAGCGACAAATCTTCTAATCAACAAATTCGTGACTGATCAACATGCCGCCAAAGACGGGTAAGAAAACTACTGTTCTGACCGGTCAGGAGAACCTACAGATTGAGCAGCAGGCTGCCACCATGACTACTGAACAGATCACGGCAGCGCTGGCGCAACTCTTGGAGGGCCAGCGCCGAACACAGGAACAGATGGAGGCGCTCCTAGCCCGGCAGGAGAAGCGTCCTACATCAGAAAACTAGCTCGAGAAAAGCATCCCTATCCCAAGGCCCGGTCGGGCACGAAGGCAAGCCCGGTCCTCCCCGGTGTCCCCACCGGATAGGGAACACCTCGGTGGTAGTGAGCGCAGCCAGGCGACCAGGCGTTCACAAAGGCGAGCTCGGCCCAATCCTCGCCGGGTGGAGGATGCCAGAACTATCATCAACCAACGGGGTGCGGCCAGAGGGGAGGAGTCAGGACGGAGAGCCCGGGAATCAGTTGAGGACCCTTCGACTAGGAGCCAGGGGGACCTTCGGCACACGTTTTCCTGGACCCGGAGCCGGGCTCTATCCCAAAGGTCAGTGAGCTTCGAGGAAGAGGCCTCATCGTCCGATCCGACCTACCGCTCGGATACAGAAAGAAGAACCCGACGGGACGACGTCAAGGCCCAGTTTGAGCAACTACAGCAGCAGATTGAGAGGTTGAACCGCAAGTCCGGTCACGACCTCACCAACACGGAGACGGAATCACCCTATACCGCACGGGTGACACAGTTTTCTATTCCGCGAAAGTTCAAACCCCCTCACCTCAGCTCCTATGACGGCACAGGGAGCCCGGTAGACCACATTCGCACCTACAAGGCTCAGATGGCATTGGTCACCACGATGGACGAGCTATTGTGCCTGGCCTTTCCCAGTACCCTCAAAGGGCCAGTAGCGCAGTGGTTCCATGCTTTGAAGCCCCGGGCGGTCGACGACTTCAAAGCCCTCAGCAAGCTGTTCATCAGCCAGTTTGTTGGGATGCTCGACCGGTCGTGCAAAGCGGGGGTATTTGTACAATACAACCGCGCTAAAAGAAAGAATTGCATTAGTTTTGATCACAACTTCCCGTTTTATCTGCAATTTGAATTACAATGCTAGTTTTAGACAATATGATTAATCTATGATAAGTTGTATTGTTTTAGCTACTAGTTGTGCAGGTGAATGCTGCTGTATAAAAGACTGAAAGATTTGATAAAAAGGAGATGCTTTGTTTCAAAGAAGGAAGATTGAAGAAGAATTGCAGAGTTCGAGCGATCGACATAGTTCGAGCGATCGGGGTTTCGATCGATCGACGGAAGTTCAAGCGCTCGAACATTCAAGACGATCAATCGATCGAGAAATGTTCGATCGATCGAAAGTCCCTTTTATCAGATTATACGCGCATGCAGCAGTTGCGGGTTTTTAACCCTAGCTCTTAGGTTTACTATATATCTTCTTGTTGTATACGTCCAGGGGGGACGCCCAACTTTGTTTTATCAGTTTTAGATAGAGAAGAGAGAGTTTTTTTCTTTGTTTTTTAGGTTTCATTGAAGATTAAGCATTGTGAACTAGATTTCTTTAGTTAATACAAGTTATCTTCATTCCAGGTTCTTGATCTATTGTGTATTTGTTTTCTGCACTTAGTTAATCGTAGTATACTTATTAATCTCGAGTAGTTTTATGTTAATTAGATCGTACTCACTAGTTTTATAGTTTTAATGCAAAACTTTCAAACAAACATCGTTTCAATGAACTTTTACGTTAAATATCAATCTGTGGTACTCCAGACAATGTCTGAGTAGTCCTAGGGTTGGGAAATCGCGATGAAATCGTGATTTCTGGCCTCTGCCATGCAATATTTTTTTTCCCTGTGTTCGATCGATCGAAAGTATGTCGATCGATCGAGACAGTGACTTAGTCGAGCGATCGAGGAAATATCGATCGATCGAGAGATGAAGATATTCGATCGATCGAAAGCGCGTCGATCGATCGAGGATTCTGATTCTTGAGAACACCCAAAACAGTATTCTAAGACTTTCTGTTTTAAGGATTTGTTATCAAATTGTTCCTAAATGCTCAGTTTGTCAAAACAGTCTTTAAACTTAAGGCCTTAAAGCATTTTCTTTCAATATATTTTGCAAACCACCCTCAATGCTAACACCATTGTAGGTGAGAGTCTTAACTATTGGATTAAACCGTCTTCATGTATTTCAAACTTAATTGTGATGATGTAGTCCCGGTCATGAAAGGGCTATTGATTTTATATCTTTAGAGAAGTACAGAATACTGTAGTAGGTGTACTCCTTTGAGCTTAATTGCAATTGCATGGTAGAAGGTTAGGTCACGGTGGATTCGCGTAATCCCAACACTTTCTTTTATTAAGAAGAACCGTTTCTTTTAGAATCTTGCTTAGTTAGTTAATCGTTAGTTAAGTTAATTTAGTTGTCTTTAATTCTAGTAGTTGTTAACTGTGGAACTTTGTGTTCTACACTTCATTTTAAATATTGATTTTTGTTTTCTTTTTAGAGTCTAATCTAGGTAGTTTAATTCAACACCTTCCCTGTGGGATCGACCTGGACTTAATCCAGTTACTACTTGCACGTCTACCTACACTTGGGTATTGCACACAAGCGCACACAGAAAAATATTCGTGTCAAGTTTTTGGCGCCGTTGCCGGGGAAGACGACGAGTTAATTCTTAGATTACCTCAATCTCTCTTCATCTATTTCTCTTTTTGTTTTCTTTATTCTTTAGTTCTCTAGGTAAACCTTCACCCTAGGGACTCTCCTAGTTCATGTCCGAGAATTCTATCGAAGGATTCTTTGGAAATCCATTCTACTGCTCTGACTCTGATAGTTCCATCAACCCGATTATCACTCCAACTGCATCAATGGATGATCATCAGAGTGAAAACGGTGACAATGTTGTGGTGCCAATCGATGAGGCACTCCGTCCTCTTTGCGATCTTATGCAACCAGAACATGCACCTACGCCCTCTTGCATTCAAATCCCACCACACAATGGCGAATTTCAGTTTCGCAATGGGATGATTCAATTGCTTCCCACTTTTCATGGGATGGACAGCGAGAAGGCGTATTTACATGTCACCGATTTCGAGGATGTTTGCAAAACATTCTCGCAAAATTGTCCTAGGGAGGTGACGCATTTAATGCTATTCCCCTTCACTTTGAAAGATAAAGCGAAGGCGTGGCTTCACTCCCAAAAGCCTAATTCAATTTTCACCTGGCATGCGATGAGCACCGCATTTCTGAAGAAATTCTATCCTACTCGCATGACCACAGATCTTCAGCGTCAAATTAATTCCTATAAACAAAAGAGCAATGAAACCTTCACACAAGCGTGGGAGCGTTTCAAAGATTTGCTGCTCTCATGCCCACACCATGGGTTTGAGAAATGGCGAACGATCAGCTTCTTTTATCAGGGATTAAATGGTGAAACAAAGAAGTTGGTGGAAACAATGAGCTCTGGGCCATTTCTGCGAAAAAACACTGAAGAGGCTGAGGCCCATTTCGAATGGTTAGCTGAATACGCTCATGAATGGTCAAATTCTGACAATATCTCACGATCACAGATATCCTGTGTAGAAGAGAAAAGCTTATATCAGCTAACCAATGAAGATCGCCTCATGACTAAGTATGCAGAGCTAGCAAAGAAGGTGGAAGAGTTAAGCATGAAAGGAGAGAGTTCTAGGCAAGTCATGCCTGAAGAACCATGTGGCACATGCAACATGTTGGGACATACAACTCAGTATTGTCCTAATGTGCCATATTTTCAAGAGCAAGCCCCTGTAGAGATGAATGCCATGCAAGGTTTTCGAGGGGCGGGGAATTCCAATAATACTTTCCAAAGCAATAATAGATGGAATCACCCCGGTTTTGATTGGAGAAATAACGCTGGGGCCCAAAATCAATATCAACAGCAGCCCTACAACAATAATCAGTATCAAGGGCAAAATAATAGGCCGCCCTAGCATTACAATCAAAACAGAACTAATAATTACAATCAAGCTCAACCCTCCAATGCACCACAAAGCAATGCCTATGTGCCCCCGCACAAGAAGGTACAAGAGGAGGAGCCACTTGCTAATGCCAATCTAACGCAACAACTCATCCAAATGATGAGTAAAATGTCTGCCACGTTAGAGAGGATAGATGCACGGCAAGAGAGCTCAGGAGGAACATTCCCTGCCCAACTACTTCCGAACCCCAAGGGACATAACAATGGTCCTAATAATCAAGAACATGCTAAAGCTGTGACCACACTGAGAAGTGGAAAAGTCATAGAAAAAGGCATACCTCTGTCCACTCCCGAAGTGTACAAAGAGGGGGAAGTGTTGGATGAAGAAGTTGAGCTACCATCTACTCGAGAGGAGGAGCCGTCTACTAATGACGAACCAATAAAGGAAAACCTTGAAGCTCCTAGAGTAGAAGAAGAAGTTGAGCGAAGGCCGGGAAAGGAATCTGTTAAGGAAGAACCACCAAAATGCCCCTTTCCTGCACCTTATCCTCAACGGTTGAAGAAACCCAAGAATGAGACGAAGAATCAGGAGTTTTTGGAATTGTTTAAGCAAGTTAAGATTAACCTTCCACTCCTAGATGCTATCAAGCAGGTGCCGGCTTATGCAAAGTATCTCAAAGATCTATGCACGGTCAAGAGGAGGCAAAGCGTGAAGAAACATGCTTATGTCGCGTGCCAAGCTAGCGCGATCATTCAAAACGAGTTGCCTCCAAAACTCAAAGATCCCGGTACACCTACTGTCTCATGCAGAATTGGGAATCAAAAGATAGACAACGCACTCCTTGATTTAGGAGCAAGCGTGAATCTGCTGCCATATTCAGTCTATAAACAGCTAGGGTTGGGTGAACTCAAACCCACTCGAGTTGCTTTGCAGTTGGCAGACAGATCCGTGAAGTACCCTAGAGGGGTATTAGAGGACGTCCTGGTCCAAATAGACTCGTTTGTATTTCCGGTGGATTTTGTGATATTGGACACGGAACCTGTGTCTAATCCTGGTGCACATATCCCGGTTATCTTTGGACGGCCGTTCCTCAACACCATCGATGCCACAATCAAAATTAGAAGTGGTATCATGACAATCGTATTCGGGAACATGACATTGAATGTCAAGATCTTTTCTAATCCCCGACCTGAAGAATACGATGATGAGGAGGAAGTCCATTATATAGACACGGTTATTGAAGATGAAGTTGATTTGGTCGACTACAAAGATCCTTTGGAAGTTGTGATGACACAATTTGGCGATAACTATCAGCCTGAAGAATCAACTCCATTGGATGCTGACCTAAATCAGACGTGTCTTATGATGGATACGATAGAGGAGGATAGAGCCGATTGCATGTGGGTCATGCCATATGAACAACTGCCTCCTAAAACCAAATTGGTAATGCCCTCTAGTTTCCAGTTCCCGGAGTTAGAATTGAAGGAGCTCCCAAAAGAGCTGAAATATGCATTCCTAGGAACCGGAAAAACTTATCCTGTAATTATTTCATCAGCTTTAACTCATGAACAGGAAAGAAAGCTAGTGGATATGCTGAAAAAGCATAAGGATGCTATGGGATGGACAATTGCTGACCTCAAAGGCATAAGCCCATCCATATGCACGCATAAGATATATCTGGAGGAAGACGCCAAACCCTCAAGGCAAATGCAAAGGCGTCTGAATCCCAACATGCAAGAAGTGGTTAAGAAGGAAGTGCTTAAACTACTTGATGTTGGGATGATATATCCAATATCTGACAGTCCTTGGGTTAGTCCTACCCAAGTAGTTCCAAAGAAAGCGGGCATAACGGTCATTCCGAACAAAGAAGGTGAATTAGTACCGACACGTGTCCCCACTGGATGGAGAATGTGTATTGATTACAGGAAGCTAAATACTGTGACCCGAAAGGATCATTTTCCTTTGCCATTCATGGATCAAATGCTGGAACGAGTGGCGGGTCATAAGTACTACTGCTTCTTAGATGGATACAGTGGGTATAATCAAATTGAGATTGCTCCTGAAGATCAGGAGAAAACCACGTTCACGTGTCCATTCGGTACTTTCGCCTACCGACGAATGCCATTTGGCTTATGTAATGCACCGGCTACATTTCAGCGGTGCATGCTAAGCATCTTTAGTGATATGGTCGAAAACATCCTTGAAGTTTTCATGGATGACTTTTCAGTATTCGGCCATAGCTTCGAGGATTGCCTCAGCAATCTCGAACAGGTTTTAATGAGGTGTGAGGACAAACACCTAGTCTTGAATTGGGAGAAGTGTCACTTTATGGTGACCAAGGGTATAGTTCTAGGCCACATAATATCCGATGAAGGAATCCAAGTGGATAAGGCTAAGATCGACATAATCTCAAACCTACCCGTCCCCCGTACAGTGCGAGACATTCGTTCATTTTTGGGGCATGCGGGTTTTTATCGTCGATTTATCCAGAATTTCAGTGCAATCTCTCGACCCCTTTGTCAACTTCTTGTCAAAGATGCACCTTTCGAATGGTCAGAGAGTTGCCAGAAGTCCTTCGAGGATTTAAAAGATCTCCTCACCTCCGCACCTATAATACAGGCACCCGACTGGAGTTTGCCTTTTGAATTAATGTGCGATGCTAGTGATTACGCCATTGGCGCAGTCCTAGGCCAGAGGAAGGACAATAAGCCGCATGTGATATACTATGCCAGCCGAACCTTAAATGAAGCTCAAATGAATTACACTACTACTGAAAAGGAGCTGCTGGCCGTAGTATTCGCTCTGGACAAGTTTAGGTCTTACCTGATAGGGTCGCCAATCGTCTGCTTTACAGATCATTCGGCCCTCAAGTATCTTTTGTCAAAGAAAGACGCTAAACAACGGCTTATCCGCTGGATACTCTTACTCCAAGAGTTTGATTTAACAATCAAGGACAAGAAAGGAGTAGAGAATGTGGTTGCGGATCATTTATCCCGGTTGACTTTTACCGATAACACTGAATCCCAATTCATTAAAGATGAGTTCCCAGATGAACAGCTACTGGCAGTAAGTAGTCTGCCTTGGTATGCTGATGTGGTAAACTACCTGGTCACGGGTGAAACACCGACCCATTGGTCGAATCAAGATAGGAAACGGTTCCTCTCGTTTGCACGCCATTTTTTCTTTGATGACCCATACCTTTTCAAATACTGTGCTGATCAGGTCATCAGGCGTTGCGTACCCAACGAGGATATAACCGTTATCTTAGCGTCATGCCATTCTGAGGCATGCGGTGGCCATTTTGCGTCGCAGAAGACCGCACAAAAAGTGTTGCAAAGCGGTTTTTACTGGCCCACAGTCTTCAAAGATGCTTATTCCTTTTGTAAGACATGCCAACGCTGTCAAAAGCTTGGAACCATTTCTAAAAGGAATTCTATGCCTCTAACCCCTATCATCACAATTGAAATATTTGATTGTTGGGGCATAGATTTTATGGGCCCATTTCCCAAATCGAATAACTGTGAGTACATACTCCTTGCTGTGGAGTATGTATCGAAATGGGTAGAAGCGATACCAACGAGACGAAATGACCACAGAACGGTCATGTCATTTCTTAGAGAACATATTCTGTCTCGTTTTGGTACTCCGAAAGCTTTACTAAGTGACCAAGGCAAGCATTTCTGCAATAGGCCCTTGGAGTCACTTCTCAAGAAATACGGAGTCCATCATAAAATCGCTCTTGCTTATCATCCACAGTCAAATGGGCAAGCAGAATTGGCTAACCGAGAAATCAAGCATATTCTCGAGAAAACGGTTAGTTCCAATCGAAAAGACTGGGCATACAAATTGACTGACGCGTTATGGGCATACCGTACTGCCTATAAGACGAATCTTGGAATGTCCCCGTATAGACTAGTTTACGGGAAAGCTTGCCACCTTCCGGTTGAAATTGAACATAAAGCTTATTGGGCGACACGCTCATTGAACTTTGATATTCAAGAGGGAGGTCAGCTACGCAAGCTCCAACTTGCAGAGCTAGAGGAAATACGACGAGATGCGTATGACTCTGCAAAGTTGCATAAGGAAAAGTTGAAGGCTCGACACGATCGTACGATTTTTCGTAAATCATTTGAGCCAGGGCAGAAAGTGTTGCTGTATGACTCTCGCCTCCATCTTTTCCCAGGAAAACTCCGTTCCCGGTGGACAGGCCCGTTCATCGTAAAGACTGTTTTTCCACATGGGGCGGTTGAGATTGTCAATCCCAAGAACGATGAGTGTTTCAAGGTCAATGGCCAAAGATTGAAGCCGTTCTTGGAGAATTTTCGCACTGAAGTGGAGCACATCCAGCTGGATGAGCCCACCTATTTCACCACTTAAAAATCTCAAGTGGAATTCCAACTTGTTGTTGTATTTCTTTTCTTTCCTTGCATTTTAGTTCTTTCTTTCTTTTGTGTTTAGTTGTTCTTTCTTTCGTAATTGTGATTTAGTTCTAATCCATTATTCCTTAAACCACTCTGCTGCAGGTGAATATGCGAGGAGATGATGTCCATTCTATTGGTTCATGGGCTGATTCCGAGTGTTGTTGTGGCACCTAGACTGAGGGTGAACCCACGCCCTGCCCCTTGCATCCTTATGATCCTGAGGTTCACACTCGAATCAATGGTTCCATCGGATATATCCCATTCGACCCTGCTCTCCTGGACATCAATCCGTTTGAAAATATGGATTTTCCTAATGAGGAGGAGTTGGATGACGAAGACGACCTGTACATGGGGAGAATGGTGGATGATGCCCTCATGGCCCAATGGGAAAACGATGATATGTGGGAGCCATGGGAAGATCATATCCTCCAGGATGTCGTCCCAGAACGCCACAATGCCGTCTTTGTTTTCGTGGATGATTTCCTCATGCTTGAGTTGGTCCCATACCGCTATGTGCACTTGAGCTATTTGCTTTTCAGGCTTCAATGCCCCTTGCCTGCTAGTGCATTTTGGGAATCTCTGCCGATAGTGAGGTTGGAACTTGGTCATTTTTCTGTGTTTTGTTTGTTTCTGTTCCTTGTTTTTCCTTTCGTATTGTATTTCTTTTGTTCCGTTATCTTGTTGTCGTTTTGTTTATTTTATGATTTTTGTTTTTCTTTTCGTTGTCAGGATTGTCACTATGAATCTTCCGTACCCACCTATTTTCCTTCCACATCAGCTCTTTCATGGCTTATACATTCAACGGCCACAGACTCCGCCACAAGAGGAATGTCCATTGCGCAATATCACTCCGTTATCTCTATCTCCATGCGGATCACCTCTTGATAATGCTATCACTTCCTTAGAGACTCCAGATTTGTTCGATGATGTCCTTGCTGCTTTCCGACTATTCTGGGAAAGGGAATCATCGAGCCTGGACTCCGTTTTTGAAGATTTGGTGCGGCATGAAGCAATTGTGGAAGAGGATCTTTTCACACTCGAAGAATAGTGCCACCCTCCAGTTGTTTTCATTCATTTCCTTTTATGTTTAGCCATTGGAGTGTAATCTTTGACAGACATGTTTTTGGTTTTAGTTTTATTTTAGTTTTCTTTAGTTAAATAAGGTTTAAGTACCAATTGGGAGGCAATACTGTGTAGTTTGGATGTTTTTAAAAGGTTTTATTTCTATCAAATTGCGATTTTTCTAGTGTAAGGATGAGTTTTTGGCTTACAGGCCCTGTTTATGCACTGTTTTTTCTTTCTGCTGTTTGTCCAGAATATTTTAGATCTGTTGGGGGTACTTATTTCATCCATTCTGTGATATCTTGGAATTTCCAAGTTCGATCGATCGAATGTATCTCGATCGATCGAAGATTTCTTATCCTCGATCGCTTGAACACTTTCAATCGATCTAAGTTTCGATCGATCGAACAATCTCGATCGATCGAGCTTTGTATTTAACCGAGGCTTCCAGCGTACATTTCCTCAGTATTTTCATCTCCTTCATCACTCTCGAGCGATTGAGCGCAGAGGAGCACACCCGTGGCGATTTTTGGTTTCCCTTCATTCCACTCGGTTATTCAAGGAGCTCTCCCTCCCCAGATCATCACCCTCCACTCCGGCATCCTCACCACTACACGCAACTCGAGGTAAGACCTCGAGTTCCCCTCCCGTTTCACTTGTTTCCATTTCTTGAGGGCGTGCCCCCATTGTGTTTTTAGGCCTCTTCTTTTCTTATTTGTCGTGTTTTTGTTTGTGTTTGGGGCCGTTTCTGTTCTCGGAAATGGTTCCCGCACATTCGCTGTTCTCGATCGATCGAGATAGGTTCGATCGCTCGAACCTTGCACATTCTCAATCGATCGAACTAGTTTCGAGCGCTCGAACTTTGCCTTTTCTCAATCGATCGAACATTGTTCGATCGCTCGAACTCCAACAGTTTCACTTTCTTTTCATTTTTGTCTTGTTTTGATTTCTTTTCTGTTTCTCTTCTATTTTCAGGGGCCCACAATGAACCCTGTTACGGGTTACCACAGGGAGAAGCCCTTTGACCTTGCTATTCCTGATCCGATCCCACACCATGGCTTCCGGAACACCCCCGACCGCCAGTGGTTCACGAGATATTTTCAGACTAGGCCGGTCATGCTAGAGCGACCACTCGAGACAGTCTGGCTCGATATCCCCTGGTTCCTCGCCCGCATCCAGGCCATGCCACACTGGTACGATTTGCTCTCTCGGGCAAAGAGAGTGAATCTCGCATGGATTCGCGCAGCTTGCGCGACGATGATCAGAGATCCCGGTGCCGCATTCACACTACGATCATTCTTTCGCGGCCGGGAGATCGTGTTCAGCCCTGCTACCGTTTCCGCTGCTATTGGAGTCCCTGAGGTGCCTGATTGTGTTTGCCCACACCGTGACGGTACACCAGTGCTCTCACCCACTGCTGTGATCCGAGAGCTTACTGGAGGTGCATTACCGAGCTGGGATGGTAGGGCACTGATTGCTGATATTTACTTGACCGATGATTACCATATGCTCCACCTCGCGTTGAGCAACTGTTTATTGGTCACCTCCTACCGGGAGAAGATTGCCCCCTGGTATGCTCATGTGTTATATGCCATAGGGACGGGGTTGCCTGTTTGTTTGCCTCGCTTATATATTGACTTCATGAGGCACCCCACTCGCTACACTGCTGCCAAGAAGCACCTGAAAGGTGCTTGGGCTATACACAGAGTGATTGAGCATGCTGGCCTCCTTCCCTTACCTGGCGATGCGACATCACAGGCTCGCAGTCGTTTTGGTGAGGCTGCTTCTCGCCGCTCAGATGCTCAGAGGAGGAGAAGAAAGGGCAAGGGGAAGGCGAAAGTTGGAGGGAAGAGGAAGAGAGCTGATGGCACCGATACTGAGGGTGCGGCTTCTGGGACGCCCACTGAGGCTGAGGAGCCAGATTCGGAGGAGGATGATCCCGTTCAGGAGGTGGCACGTTTTGAGCTGAGACAGAGATCTCAGGCTCCAGCCCAGGGAGAGTCGTCATCTGCGCCTCCCCCGACTATTCACGATCTATTATTGGAGGAGAGGGAGGCACGGATGCGGCTGGAGGGTAAGATTGATCATATCTCTACCCTGCTGACTACACTGCTGGTCCAGCTTGGGTTTGACCCGTTTGTGCCCCCATCTGCTGCCACTGCACCACCACCTGCTGCTGATCCATCCCCTACTGTTGTTCCTGTTACCACTGCTGCTGATCCATCATCATCCGCTCCATCCACGACCGATCTTCCATCTACTTCTGCTGATATTCCGCCAGCTACCGTTCAGCCACCGCTTGTTCCCATCGACATCCCGTCTGATGTGGCTGAGGATGCTCCGTCTGGAGTTGATTAGTATTCTTAGGGGAGGTGGTGTTTCTGTATTTATGTTTTTTTTTGGTATTTTGGTTTGGTTTGGTTGGACAGGTTGGTTTCTGTTTTTATGTTTTTTGTTTTGTGGTTGTTTTTGGTATGTATGGATATTACTACTGATATTTCATTTCTCTTGATTCCAGTGGTTAATGTTGTTGGATCATAGTTTTATTTGTTTTATCTATTGATCTGTTGTTTTGGAGATTGTGTTTTATATTTCTATGCCAGGTTGCTATGCTTCGTATCATCGCGTTACACTATACAGGTGATACCTATCTATTTTAATTGTTGAAAATCAACTTCTGGGACTATGTTGTTTTCAGTTGGGGGTAGGAGATAATAGATAGGTATACACCCGTGACGATTTAGTTTTGCACTTTGATATGCTTTAAATTTAAGAACACAGTTTGTTAAAATTTTGAAATTTTGAAATTTTATTGGATCGTATTGATAGAATAACTCTGAATACTCTCTCCTGCTGGTTAATTAGGCAATGATACATTTGTAGTATTCTTATCTTTTTATGGATTAAATCCACGCGTTTTCTGTATCACTGAAATAAATTGCATTTGTAAAGCTAGTATGTACCCAATATTTGTGCACACTAATTGATAGCTATGTAGAAAACCTGAAAATTGAGTTAAAATGAATATTGTACGAAAAGAACAAGTAGTGGAAGCTAATAACCCTTTGTGAGTTTTTGAACCAATCTTCATTTCTGAGGGAATTCTCATACATTGTCGAATGGTTTTTCTTGCATATACTGGTGAATTCGTTGTTAAGTCTCAGTTTTCGTTAAAAGTTTTGACTGCTTGTTAGAGGAGAATGTTCAGGATTTACCAATTAAACTCAATGAACACTTAAGTGCTAAAAATTGAAAGTTGAGAAAATGATTCAAGCCATCGTATTACCCATTCCTTTACTTAATATAACCCACCTACATTCATTGCTTCGTTTCACCCCTTGATCCCACCTCAGATAAATATTTCCAATAAAAATCACAAGAATCCAAATCCTTGATTTATACCTTGACCTCATCGAACTGTTTGATAAATTTTATTGAGAATGAGTCATCAAAGTATGTGAAATGGAAGGAAGTTGTTGTGGGACATTCCAAAAAAAAAAAAAAAAAAAAAAAAAAAAAAAAAAAATATGATGATGAATGAAGGAGTTATATATATATATAAAAAAAAAAAAAAAAAAAAAAAAAAAAAAAAAGCATATGAAATGAATGGGAGATTGGGTGGAGAAAAGAATGAAGAATAAAAAGAGAAGTGGAAATTCCATCACATACTAAAGAAAAAAAAACACACTCTTCTCTACAACACCCCCACCTACTAAATAAAAGCCATAATTCAAAGTCTTGAAGATTCTCAACAATTGATTTGAACATGGAAGTGTGAGTTGAGTTATCCACGGTATTTCGCTCCTCTAGTAAGTAGTATTCCGTTCATGAGACTATACACTCTTAAATGTCCGTTTTTCATAGAGTCAGGTATGAAAGCATTAGCACTTAGAATATCATCTTTATCAAAGCTTTCATACTATGTGCGATCATTATAAAGCAAGTTTCTGAGAGACGTTGTTTGTGAGTGTGACCAATGTGAGAATTGAGCTAAAACTGCAAGTTTCCCAAGTACAATAATCTAGATAACTCTTAATAAGGGTTGGGCGCATGGTTGTTGATTCCACACACACACGGGTGCATGATGGTAATACATTTGTATATTTTACTTGGTAATATAGGGGAACATGTGGATCTCTTTCATGGGTTGATAGAGGATATTATATCCTTGTAGAGTTGAATTAACAGTTTAATGGGGGGGAGATGTCATAAGTGATTCTAAATCTTTTTGAGCTTAAAATTGGAGAATTTTGTGGGTATATTCACTGCAAACCCTCACGAGACAACACTCGTCCACTAGGGGGAACCTAGGGGTTTAACGGCTTGTTGCATTCGCTAAATGCAACCGCGATTCCTGCGAAAGTGAGTTAGGATTTTTTTTGTCTCTCTATCTTAGTTTAGGTTGTTTTTAGTTTTTCGTTGTTTCTTAGTTGTGGTAGTATTAGTTTAGGAGTTTTTTATTTTATTTTATTTTCGCTTTATCGCTAGGGACTAGCAATAAGCTAGTTGGGGGTTGTGCAAAGCGGGGGTATTTGTACAATACAACCGCGCTAAAAGAAAGAATTGCATTAGTTTTGATCACAACTTCCCGTTTTATCTGCAATTTGAATTACAATGCTAGTTTTAGACAATATGATTAATCTATGATAAGTTGTATTGTTTTAGCTACTAGTTGTGCAGGTGAATGCTGCTGTATAAAAGACTGAAAGATTTGATAAAAAGGAGATGCTTTGTTTCAAAGAAGGAAGATTGAAGAAGAATTGCAGAGTTCGAGCGATCGACATAGTTCGAGCGATCGGGGTTTCGATCGATCGACGGAAGTTCAAGCGCTCGAACATTCAAGACGATCAATCGATCGAGAAATGTTCGATCGATCGAAAGTCCCTTTTATCAGATTATACGCGCATGCAGCAGTTGCGGGTTTTTAACCCTAGCTCTTAGGTTTACTATATATCTTCTTGTTGTATACGTCCAGGGGGGACGCCCAACTTTGTTTTATCAGTTTTAGATAGAGAAGAGAGAGTTTTTTTCTTTGTTTTTTAGGTTTCATTGAAGATTAAGCATTGTGAACTAGATTTCTTTAGTTAATACAAGTTATCTTCATTCCAGGTTCTTGATCTATTGTGTATTTGTTTTCTGCACTTAGTTAATCGTAGTATACTTATTAATCTCGAGTAGTTTTATGTTAATTAGATCGTACTCACTAGTTTTATAGTTTTAATGCAAAACTTTCAAACAAACATCGTTTCAATGAACTTTTACGTTAAATATCAATCTGTGGTACTCCAGACAATGTCTGAGTAGTCCTAGGGTTGGGAAATCGCGATGAAATCGTGATTTCTGGCCTCTGCCATGCAATATTTTTTTTCCCTGTGTTCGATCGATCGAAAGTATGTCGATCGATCGAGACAGTGACTTAGTCGAGCGATCGAGGAAATATCGATCGATCGAGAGATGAAGATATTCGATCGATCGAAAGCGCGTCGATCGATCGAGGATTCTGATTCTTGAGAACACCCAAAACAGTATTCTAAGACTTTCTGTTTTAAGGATTTGTTATCAAATTGTCCCTAAATGCTCAGTTTGTCAAAACAGTCTTTAAACTTAAGGCCTTAAAGCATTTTCTTTCAATATATTTTGCAAACCACCCTCAATGCTAACACCATTGTAGGTGAGAGTCTTAACTATTGGATTAAACCGTCTTCATGTATTTCAAACTTAATTGTGATGATGTAGTCCCGGTCATGAAAGGGCTATTGATTTTATATCTTTAGAGAAGTACAGAATACTGTAGTAGGTGTACTCCTTTGAGCTTAATTGCAATTGCATGGTAGAAGGTTAGGTCACGGTGGATTCGCGTAATCCCAACACTTTCTTTTATTAAGAAGAACCGTTTCTTTTAGAATCTTGCTTAGTTAGTTAATCGTTAGTTAAGTTAATTTAGTTGTCTTTAATTCTAGTAGTTGTTAACTGTGGAACTTTGTGTTCTACACTTCATTTTAAATATTGATTTTTGTTTTCTTTTTAGAGTCTAATCTAGGTAGTTTAATTCAACACCTTCCCTGTGGGATCGACCTGGACTTAATCCAGTTACTACTTGCACGTCTACCTACACTTGGGTATTGCACACAAGCGCACACAGAAAAATATTCGTGTCAGGTCGCAACCGGACACTCAGCTACTGACCGTCAAGTAGCGCAAAGGGGAGTCCCTGAGGGAGTATGTGGACCATTTCAACCAGCAAAGGCTCCTGATTCGCAATCTCAATGAAACGGCCGCAATCATGGCCTTCTGTTCGGGGGTTCAACACACCAAGGTTGCCACATCGTTCCATCGTGATCGACCAGCAACCCTGGTGGAGTTCTCGGAGAGGGTCAGAAAGTATATAGACACTGAGGAGTTCCTGAAGGTGAAGCGCGCCAGCCAGGCAGGAGACGAATCCCCGAAGGCCAAGCGCAAGCGTGAAGGATTCGAGAAGGGCTCCGGAAAGAAGCCAAAGCAAGATCAGAAGGATGTCCGGGCTCAGCCCCCGATAGCTTTCACACCCCTTTCCAGGTCCATACAAGAAGTCATGGCCGCTGCCAAGGCGCAAAGACTGCTCCAACAGCCGGGAAAGCTTAGAGCCCCGCCCGGTAAGAGGAACCGGGACAAGTTCTGTCGCTACTATAGAGATCACGGCCATGAAATGGAGGATTGCTTTAAGTTAAAGATAGCAATCGAGAAGCTGATCGAGCAGGGACACCTCGCAGAGTTTGTCACCGTGGACAGACGTACCCGGCAAGATACCCGAGCTCCTGACCAGCCACTACCACTTGGCTACATCCACGTGATCTCCGGAGGAGCATCAGGAGGAGGGGACTCACAGTCGGCACGGAAGAGGCATGCTCGGGCATCCCGGACGGATGTCTGGCAGGTCCAATCCACCGGCTCCTCCCCAACTCATGTTCTAACATTCACATCCGACGACTTGCAGGGCGTCCACTGCTCCCACGATGACCCGCTAGTAGTGACGCTTTTTATAGACAACTATATGGTCAAGAGGGTGCTAGTGGACATAGGCAGCTCGTCCGACATTATGTTCACATCGGCATTCGATCAGCTCGGGATCTCCAGAGATCGGCTCCGATCGGTCGCTACTCCCCTGGTTGGATTCAATGGCTCCAGCACACAACTGCTCGGGACAGTCAAGCTCCCAGTTCTCATGGGGACCTACCCACATCAAGCTTCCGTGCTGAATAATTTCGTGATCGTGGAAGCCCCGTCGGCCTACAACGTCATCCTTGGGAGGCCGACCCTCAATAGGGCCAGGGCGGTCGTCTCCACCTACATCTTGACAGTGAAGTTCCCAACTCCTCAGGGACCTGGATGCTTGCGTGGAGATCAGACTACCGCCCGAAGTTGCTATGTCAGCTCGTTGCGCCGGGGGGCAATCACAGAAACATTAAACGTCCAAGAGATGGACCCCCGGGACCAGAGTGACACGATAGGTCCGGTGGAAGAATTGGAAAGAGTGATGCTGGATCCCGGGTACCCAAACTGCACAGTCAGCATTGGTACCCTCCTAAAGCCCGGCCTGAAGGAAAAGCTGACTCAGTTCCTGAGGCAGAGTCAAGACGTCTTTTCTTGGAGTCATGAGGATATGCCCGGGATTGACCCCCGGGTAATGTCCCATCGTCTTAATGTTAGCCCGGAGTGCCGACCAGTGAAGCAGAAGAGGAGAGGCATGACCCCCGAGAGACAAAAAGCAGTAAGTGAGTCAAGAAGCTCCTGAAGGCGAAGTCCATCCGAGAGGTCCACTATCCTAACTGGTTAGCTAATGTCGTTCTGGTCAAGAAAAGCAACGGGAAGTGGAGAATGTGTGTGGACTTCACCGACCTCAACAAGGCATGTCCCAAGGATTGCTATCTGCTCCCTAGGATAGATCTCCTCGTGGACTCCACGGCCGGTCACTCACTCCTCTCGTTTATGGACGCCTACTAGGGGTACAACCAGATCAGCATGTACCCCGGGGATGAAGAGAAGACTGCATTCATCACTGACCAGGGGACGTACTGCTACAGGGTTATGCCGTTCGGTCTCAAGAATGCCGGGGCCACCTACCAACGACTGGTCAACTTCATGTTTAAGGACCTGATTGGCAAAACTATGGAAGTGTATGTGGATGATCTGCTGGTCAAGAGCCGGGATGAGTCCGACCACCTCGAGCATCTGGCCGGGGCCTTCAGCATTTTGAGAAAATTCAGGATGAGGTTGAACCCGGCCAAATGCACCTTCGGCGTCTCATTCGGGAAATTTTTGGGCCACCTAGTCAGCAGACGAGGGATTGAGGCAAACCCTGAGAAGATCAAAGCCATCATCAACATGCGGTCGCCCAAATCAACGAAGGAAGTACAGAGCCTAGTCGGACCGGTGCATGCCATTCTTTAAAATCCTCCGTAAAGCATTCCAGTGGTCAGAAGAGTGTGAAGAGGCATTCCAGGAACTCAAGAAGTACCTGGCGTCCCCTCCTCTACTCTCAACACCCGTGCCCGGGGAAGAACTATTTTTATACTTGGCAGTGTCACCATCGGCGGTTAGCTTGGCACTTATTCGGGAAGAGCAGGGGATACAGTTCCCAGTGTACTATACCAGCCGGGCGTTACAGGGCGTAGAGAGCAGATACTCTCGCATCGAAAAACTGGCGTTCGCCCTTATCACCTCATTCCGAAGGCTCTGCCCGTACTTTCAGGCCCACGCTATTGTGGTCCTCACAGATCAACCTCTCCGTAGAATCCTCAGCCGTCCAGATACGTCCGGGAGGCTCGTCAAGTGGGCCCTAGAGTTGGAAGAGTTTGAGATGATCTACCGACCCCGAACAACCATCAAGGGACAAGCCGTGGCAGACTTTTTGGTCGAGTTCACGTATCCAGAGGACCCGGTCGAAGAGTCTGAGCCACCGGTCTTACCGCCCGGGTTCGACTCTGATATCCCCACCTGGGTACTGCACGTGGACGGCTCATCCAATCAACAAGGCAGTGGGGCAGGAATCATTTTAACTACCCCCGACGGTATCCAGCTTGAATATGCATTGAGATTTGGGTTCCGTGCCTCCAACAACGAGGCTGAATACGAAGCCCTACTGGTCGAACTGCAATTGGTCGTTTCTATGAGCACACAACAGGTCCAGGGATACAGTGATTCCCAGCTCGTGGTCAACCAGTTTAACCAAGAGTACGAAGCGCGAGAAGACAACATGGTAGCCTACTTGGCCCTTGTCCGAACAGTTTCCAAGAAACTCCGAGGATTCTCCATCACTCAAATACCCAGAGAAAAAACTACCAGGGTCGACCGGTTGGCCCGCCTCGGCTTGTCTTCTGAGTCAGACTTGCCTGGGATACAGATACAATATCTACCCAAGCCAAGTGTGATCAACTCAGAAGGCATGGAGGTAGATCCGGTCACCCTGGGACCTAGCTGGATGGACCCGCTCGTGACATTCTTGGCAACAGGGGCTCTACCAGATGACAAAGAAGAAGCCCGCCGGGTTAAATACCAGGTTGTACGATACCACCTTGTTGACAGTGTCCTCTACAAGAGGGGATTCTCTATCCCGTACCTCCGCTGTGTTCACCCCGCACAGGTCCCAGCGATACTGTTCGAGATCAACGAAGGAGTGTGCGAGAACCACATTGGAGGTCGGGCACTCTCCAGAAAGGCCCTATTGCAAGGTTACTACTGGCCAACCATGGCCCGAGATTCGTAAGAGTACGTCCGAAGGTGTGATAAGTGTCAGAGATACTCTCCCATGATCAACCGACCGGGAGAGCTCCAGACTCCAATTCACAGCCCCTGGCCGTTTGCCCAGTAGGGTATCGACATTGTCGGTCCCCTCCCGATGGGAAAAGGACAGGTCAAGTTTACCATGATCACTGTTGACTACTTCACCAAGTGGGCAGAGGCCGAGCCCTTGGCGACGATAACCGAACAAAGAATGGAGAGCTTTGTGGAAAGGAACATTCTCAGTAGGTTTGGCATTCCCCGGGTCCTACTTAGCGACAACGGCAGACAATTTGACACCCCAATCTTCAGGCAGTTCTGCTCGCGCTACAGGATACTAAACCATTACTCCTCCCCCGAGCACCCTCAAGCCAACGGTCAAGCCGAGGTGACAAACCGGACGATCTTGCAGTCATCAAAATAAGGCTTGAAGGCGCCAAAGTGTGGGCTGAAGAGCTGCCAACCCTCCTGTGGGCCTACCGCACTACACCCCGAGCGGCAACAGGTGAGACACCGTTCTCTTTAACCTACGAATTCGAGACGGTAGTCCCCACAGAGCTCGGGCTACCAACATATCGGGTGGCCAACTTCAGTGCTCCGGACAACGAAGAAGCCCTCAGGTCAGAACTGCACCTGGTGGAAGAAAAAAGAGACCGGGCCTATCTAAAGGTGGCGGCATACAAGCAACGGGTTTCTTGATACTATAACAGCAAGGTGAAGCACTGCAGTTTTCTAGTCGGAGACCTCGTCCTCAAGGCAATGAACCAGTCTACACGAATCCCGAGCCATGGGAAATTGGGGCCAAACTGGGAAGGCCCGTATAAAGTAACCCGGATCAATCGACCGGGAACTTACTGGCTATAGAGCATGGACGGGCATGATCTCTCTCACCCTTGGAATGTGAAATACCTCCGCAAGTATTGTCAGTAGCCTTGAGCCATGGGAATTTAGTATTGGTAGAGAGGTTTCTTTTTGTAGCTCTGATTGAGCAGTAGCAATAAATTTTTGTGTTTTTAATAAAATTGGAATGTTTATTTTGCAAAATTACTCCTGTCGGTACACCGTGCAAGGCAGAAAAGACCTTGGCTAACAACCAAGGCACAACAAGACCTTGGCTAATAACCAAGGCACAAAAAGACCTCGGGCTCCGCACCCAGGCACCTAAAAGACCTCGGGCTCCGAAACCAGGCACCTAAAAGACCTCGGGATTCGAACCCAGGCACAAAATGACCCTGCAACCACCCATGTTCCAGGTCAGTTTCTTATGGGCGCTCCTCAACACGCCCCCGCCTTCACAGGACGCTCGGGAGGCACGAGGATACTAGACCTAAACAGGAAATTACTTAAGGCTTCGCTTAGGTCTAGCCGACAACGGGGGCAAACCCCTATGCGGCCGACGATGGCAAGCTCCAAAGGACCCTGCAACCACCAATGTTCTAGGTCGGTTTCGTACGGTTATTAACTCCTGTACTCCCGCCTTAGCAAAATGATTGGGGGACAGGGGAATATCAGGCCAAAACAGGAAATCACACCGGTCACTAAAAGAACTTGGAAGATATTCCTAAGTACTTACAGTGATCAGAGATAATATCCCAGATGGTAAAACAGGATACACCTATGATACACCGGGACACCCCGGACGGTAATACAGGGTATTCCTATAATACACTGGGCGATCCCGGACGCTAAACAGGACAAGTTCCTACGTCACCCCGGGCAACTACTGACACGAGATTTTCTTGTGCGCTCTTGTGCAATACCCAAGTGTAGGTAGACGTGCAAGTAATATCTGGTAAGACCAGGTCGATCCCACAGGGAAGGTGTTGACCTATCGAATTAGACTAACCTCTACAGAAAACAAAATAAAATAACTAAGTTTGAATGATGGTGCAGAACACGAAGTTCCACAAACTAAGATTACTAATGAAAGTAATTAAAATTAACTAAACAATCTAACTAGCTAATGAAAACAGTACTTAGAATTAAGGAGTTTAACTTTAAAAAGAAAGTGCTGGGATTACATGAATCCGCAGTAACCTAGCCATCTACCATGCATTTACCTTGAAGCACCATGGAGCATATTCCCTACAGTTTTCCGTATTCCTCAAAAGAAATAAAGATTCTATGGCCCTTTCATGACCGGGACCATATCATCACAATTAAATTGAAATACACAAAAGCGGTTTAATTCAATAGTTAAGACTCGCATCCTCAATGGTGTTAGCATTGAAGATGGTTTTCAAAATGTATTGAAAGAAAATGCCTTAGGGCCTTAGTTTTAAAACTGTTTTGACAGACTGAGCATTTATTTGGGACAAAATGATAACAAGTCCTAAAACAAAAAGTCCTGGAATACTGCAGGTAACATCCTCAAGAATCCGAGAGTTCGATCGATCGACGCGCCTTCGATCGATCGAAGACCTTCATCCCTCAATCGATCGAACTAACTTCGATCGCTTGACTGTCTCTGGTTCGATCGATCGAACTAACTTCGATCGATCGAACACAGCGATTATTCTGCTGCATGGCAGAGGCTAGAGATCACTGTTTCATCATGATCTCCCAACCTGGGACTACTCAGACATCGTCTGGAGTGTCGAGGATTGATTTTTAACGTAAGAAAACTTTAATACCATGTTTGGTTGCGAGTTATTCATGAAAACTATAAAATCTATGGTTATATAGCTATTTAGCATGCCACACTATCAAACAACCAATCTAACTACGTCTAACACGTGCAGAATATGAAAATAACAATATATGAATAACCTGGAACAGAAGATACTTGTATACTTTGAGAAATCCAATCCACAATATGAAAAAAAACCTACAAAAAACCAAACAAAAACTCTATCTCTCCTTCTTAACTGCTAAAATGTAAAGGTGGGCGTCACTTGGACGTCTACAAAACGCATATAAATAGAAAAACCTAAAGCACTAGGGTTACACCCGCATTCTGCTGCGCACGCAAATGTTTCTGGAAATACCCCGTTCGATCGATCGAACGGATCTCGATCGATCGAACCCTTGATCTTTAAGCGCTTCTACTCTCTTCGAGCGATCGAACTCTCGATCGATCGAACCGTCTTAAAGCGATCGAACTCCGCTTTTCAGCTTTGACTTCTTTTGTTTGCATTCCAGCATTCCATTTATTCTGATGTTCCTCTATTCAGTCCGCACAGCAGTGATCTGCATAAACAACAGCTAAAACAATACAACTTATCATAGATTAATCATACTGTATAAAAATTAGCCATGTAATGCAAATTGCGGATAACATGGGAAATTGTGATAAAAACTAATACAATTCTTCCTTTTAGCGCGGTTGTATTTTACAAATACCCCCACTTTGCACAACCCCCAACTAGCTTATTGCTAGTCCCTAGCGATAAAGCGAAAATAAAAATAAGCTAAAAACTCCTAAACTAATACTACCACGACTAAGAAACAAAGAAAGACTAAAAACAACCTAAACTAAGATAGAGAGAAAAAAAAAAATCCTAACTCACTTTCGCAGGAATCGCGGTTGCCTTTAGCGAATGCAACAAGCCGTTAAACCCCTAGGTTCCCCCTAGTGGACGAGTGTTGTCTCGTGAGGGTTTGCAGTGAATATACCCACAAAATTCCAATTTTTAGCTCAAAAAGAATTAGAATAACTTTGCAGAATTCCCCCTTCCATTAAACTGTTACTTCAACTCTACAAGAATATAATATCCTCTATCAACCCATGAAAGAGATCCACATGCTCTCCTATATCACCAAGTAAAATATACAAATGTATTACCATCATGCACCCGTGTGTGTGGAATTAACAACCATGCGTCCAACCCTTATTAAGAGTTATCTAGATTATTGTACTTTGGAAACTTGCAGTTTTAGCTTAATTCTCACATTGGTCACACTCAAAAAGAACGTCTCTCAGAAACTTGCTTTACAATGATCGCACATAGTATGAAAGCTTTGAGAAGAATGATATTCTAAGTGCTAATGCTTTCATACTTTACTCTATGAAAAACGGACATTTAAGAGTGTAAAGTCTCATGAATGGAATACTACTTACTAGAGGAGCGAAATACCGTGGATAACTCAACTCACACTTTCATGTTCAAACCAATTGTTGAGAATCTTCAAGACTTTGAATTATGGCTTTTATTTAGTAGGTGGGGGTGTTATAGAGAAGAGTGTGCTTTTTAGTATGTGATGGAATTTCCACTTCTCTTTTTATTCTTTATTCTTTTCTCCACCCAATCTCCCATTCATTTCTTCTTCTTTTTTTTTTTTTTTTTTTTTATATGGAATATCCCACAACAACTTCCTTCCATTTCACATACTTTGATGACTCATTCTCCATAAATATATCAAACGGTTCAATGAGGTCAAGGTATAGAGCAAGGATTTGGATTCTTGTGATTTCATTGGAAATATTTATTTGAGGTGGGATCAAGAATGAATTCAATGAATGTAGGTGGGCTATGTTAGGTAAAGGAATGGATAAACGATGGCTTGAATCATTTTCTCAACTTTCAATTTTTAGCACTTAAGTGTTCATCGAGTTTAATTGGTAAATCCTGAACGTTCTCCTCTAACAAGCAGTCAAAACTTTAAAGAAAACTGAGACTTAACAACGAATTCACAAATGTACGCAAGAAAAACCATTTGACAATGTATGAGAATCCCCTCAGAAATGAAGATTGGCTCAAAAGCTCACAAAGGGTTATTAGCTTCCACTACTTGTTCTTTTCGCACAATATTCATTTTAACTCAATTTTCAAGTTTTCTTCATAGCTGCCAATTAGTGTGCACAAGTATTGGGTACATACTAGCTTTACAACTGCAATTCATTTCAGTGATACAGAAAAACGCGTGGATTTAATCCATAAAAAGATAAGAATACTACAAATGTATCATTGTCTAATTAACAAGCAGGAGAGGTTATTCAGGTTAATCTATCAATACAATTCAATAAATTTTTTTTTTTTTTTTTTTTTTCAAATTTTAACAGACTGTGTTCTCATTAAATTTAAAACATATCTAAGTGCAAAACCTGACTATTACGGGTGTATACCTATCTATTATCTCCTACCCCCAACTGAAAACAACAAAGTCCTCAGAAGTTGATTTTCAATAAATAAAAGAGATGGGTATCACCTGTATAGCGCAAATGATGATCGCAAGCAAAGCAACCTAGCATAAAAAAGTAGAACACAATCTCCAAAACAGACAGGATCAATAGATAACAATAAAATGATAAAACCATGATCCAATCAATCTAAACCACGGGAATATGAACAGAATAAAATAAACTACAAGCAGTGATAAATACTGTCCATACAATACCAACTGAACCAGATAATACAACCACAACCACCACATATACAACCAACCAAAAATATAACAAGAATCAGAACACTACTAACCAAAAATACATAAATACCACCTCCCCAACTAAGACTAATCGACCCCAGACGGCGTATCATCTGCTACATCAGAAGGGATGTCGATAGGAGCAGGCGGCAATACAGTAGTAGTAGGAGTAGTAGATGGCTCGGAAGCCGCGGTCGAAACCGGATCAGTAGCCTCAGCAGCTGGGAAAGCAGATGGTGGATCAGTAAGTGGTGGATCCGTAGGAGTAGCAACATGTGACGGATCAGCAGCAGGCGGAGCAGATGGGGTGGCCGTGGGATGGTGAGCAGAGTGAACAGCCTGATCAACCCCTATCTGAATCAAAATGGACTCCAGTAGAGTCTGGATCTGATCCATCCGGCCCTCGAGTCTAATCCTGGCCTCTCTCTCCTCCAATAATAGCTCGCGAACTGTCGGGAGAGGCACAGAAGAAGAAGACTCTCCCTGGGCACGAGACTGCGACCGCTGTCGCAGCTCAAACTGCTGAACCGCAGCAACTGGATCATCCTCATCATCCGAATCAAGCTCCTCCACCTCGGTGGGTGTCCCTGAAGCTCCGGCCTCCGTGTCTGTACCGCCACGCCTCTTCTTCCTCCCCCTCACCCTCGCTGTCCCTTTCCCCTTGCGCTTCCGATTCTGAGCGTCGGAGCGGCGAGCAGCCGCCTCGCTAAATCGGCGGGGAGAAGGGCGGATATCATCTCCAGGGAGCTCGAGGAACCCGGCATCAGCCATGACCCTCTGAATGGCCCAAGCACCCTTCAGGTGCTTCCGGGACGAGATATAACGGGTAGGGTGGACCATAAAGTCGATGTATAGGCGTGGTATACAAACAGGCTGACCCGTCCCCACAGCATATAAGACTCGCGCATACCAAGCCGCGATCTTCTCTCGATAGGACGTCACTAGGAGGCAATTGCTGAGGACCAAATGAAGCATGTGGTAGTCATCGGTGAGAAAGTGGTCCTCGATCAAAGCATCACCATCCCAAGACGGGACGGCGCCTCCAGTGAGCTCCCTGATAATAGCGGATGGTGGGGTCACGGGTGCATCAGGCCGGTGGGGGCAAACATAATCAGGTACCTCTGGTACCCCCAATGCGGCGGAAACGGTCGCGGGACTGATGATGAATGACCGGCTCCGAAAGAAGGCATGATAGGTGAATGGTGTGAACGGGTCGCTGATCATCGTCGCACATGCACCTCTGATCCAGGATAGGTTGACCCTCTTGGCCAACGACAGGAGATCGAACCAGTGAGGCATAGCCCGGATCCGTGTGAGGAACCATGGGCTCTCAGTCCATATGTGCTCAATAGGTCTCTCAATCATGACCATCCGAGTCTGGAAGTACCGCTCGAACCAAACCCTATCCTCGTTGTTTCGGAACCCGTGAGCAGGTACCGGATCTGGTATAGTACGATCGAGGGGCTTGGACTTATGATAGCCCGTCACTGGATTCATCTTGTAGTCCTGAAAATAAGACCACACAAGATACAGATAAGAATAGGAAGGAAAAGAAACAAAACAAACACTGCTGGAGTTCGATCGATCGAACTGGAGTAGACTTCGATCGCTTGAACTTTGTTCGATCGATCGAACATCTCCCCTTCGATCGCTCGAAACCAGCTCGAGCGATCGAACACAGCGGTGTTCAGCACTCGCAGAAACGAAAAGAAATCCTAACTTACGCTAACAACAGACGATCCTAAGACCAAGGGGACACCCCCTTGGGATTTTCTAACACAAACAAGAAGGAAAAAGAGAACACAAACGAACGGGGCCTACCTCGGGTAAGAACCTGCAGTGGGGATGGACGGATGATGAGATGAAGATGAAAATGATCCAGAAGGCTAATCAGGGCTTCTATTTGGATGCCAGAAATCGAAGTTTGCCGAGTCGCACCCCCCTCTGTCTTCGAGCGATTGAGAGTGAGAGTGAGGGAAATGAAGTGGTGTCCTGAAGACGCCTCGTTTAAATGCCTCGTTCGATCGATCGAACTATGTTCGATCGATCGAAAACAAATCCTTCAATCGATTGAACGTAAACTACAAGCGCTTGAACATTCAGGTTTTCGATCGATCGAACTGGGCTCGATCGATCGAACACAAAAAATTCCAGAATTCTATGGGATATGAACCACATCACCCCCAACTATCAAAAACAAATCTGGACATGCAGATAGACTGAAAGAACAGTTGAAGAACAAGCATGTAGGACAGAAATTCCTCCCCAGAATAGAAAATCGCAATTTATATATATAAAAAAAAACTTTATTATTGCATCCAAATTGCACCATTATCATCTCCAACTGTGGTTAAAACCTTATTGAACTAGAAAACCAAAACTAAGACTAAAACTAAAACTGAAAACAAATTGTCAAGGATTACATTCCAGTTGCTACACAAGAATTGAAATTGAACAGAAACAACTGAAATGTAGCACTAGTCTTCGAGTATAAAAATTTCCTCTTCCACGATCTCTTCATAATCCGCCGAATCTTCAGATGTGCAGTCCAAACTCGATGATTCCCTTTCCCAGAACAATCGAAACGCAGCAAGGACATCATCAACCAAGTCTGGAGTCTCCAAGGAATGGCAAGCCCATGCAAGAGGTGATCCGGATGGAGACAAGGAAAACGGAGTGTGATTGCGCAATGGACCCTCCTCTTGCGGCGGAGTGAGTGGGGGCCTTATGTAGGGCCCAAGACCATGAATCAGTTGATGTGGAAAGAAAACCGGGATGCCATTTAGGAACATAGTGACAATCCTGGACAAAAGACACACACTGAAATTAAAACAACAGAACACAAGAAACACAAATTATCACAAAAAGAAAATCAAAGAAAAGAAACAAGAATTACAAAGAAATGTGACAAGTTCCAACCTCACTATCGGCAGGGATTCCCAAAATGCACTAGCAGGTAAAGGGCATTGAAGCCTGAAAAGCAAATAGCTCAAGTGCACATAGTGGTATGGGACCAACTCGGGGGTAAGGAAATCGTCAACAAAAACAAAGATTGCATTGTGACGTTCTGGGACGACATCCTGGAGGATATGATCTTCCCATGGCTCCCACATATCATCGTTTTCCCATTGGGCCATGAGGGCATCATCCACCATTCTCCCCATGTACAGGTCTTCTTCCTCATCCAACTCCTCCTCATTAGGAAAGTCCATATTTTCAAACGGATTGATGTCCAGGAGAGCAGGGTCGAATGGGATATATCCGATGGAAGCATTGATTCGAGTGTGAACCTCAGGATCATAAGGATGCAAGGGGCAGGGCGTGGGTTCACCCTCAGTCCAGGTGCCACAACAACACTCGGAATCAGCCCATGAACCAATAGAATGGACATCATCACCTCGCATATTCACCTGCAACAGAGTGGTTTAAGGAATAATGGATTAGAACTAAATCACAAATACGAAAGAAAGAACAACAAACACAAAAGAAAGAAAGAAACTAAAATGCAGGGAACGAAAAGAAATACAACAACAAGTTGGAATTCCACTTGAGATTTTTAAGTGGTGGAATAGCTGGGCTCATCCAGCTGGATGTGCTCCACTTCAGTGCGAAAATTCTCCAAGAACGGCTTCAATCTTTGGCCATTGACCTTGAAACACTCATCGTTCTTGGGATTGACAATCTCAACCGCTCCATGTGGAAAAACAGTCTTTACGATGAACGGGCCTGTCCACCGGGAACGGAGTTTTCCTGGGAAAAGATGGAGGCGAGAGTCATACAGCAACACTTTCTGCCCCGGCTCAAATGATTTACGAAAAATCGTACGATCGTGTCGAGCCTTCAACTTTTCCTTATGCAACTTTGCAGAGTCATACGCATCTCGTCGTATTTCCTCTAGCTCTGCAAGTTGGAGCTTGCGTAGCTGACCTCCCTCTTGAATATCAAAGTTCAATGAGCGTGTCGCCCAATAAGCTTTATGTTCAATTTCAACAGGAAGATGGCAAGCTTTCCCGTAAACTAGTCTATACGGGGACATACCAAGATTCGTCTTATAGGCAGTACGGTATGCCCATAACGCGTCAGTCAATTTGTATGCCCAGTCTTTTCGATTAGAACTAACCGTTTTCTCGAGAATATGCTTGATTTCTCGGTTAGCCAATTCTGCTTGCCCATTCGACTGTGGATGATAGGCAAGAGCGATTTTATGATGAACTCCGTATTTCTTGAGAAGTGACTCCAAAGGCCTATTGCAGAAATGCTTGCCTTGGTCACTTAGTAAAGCTTTCGGAGTACCAAAACGAGACAAAATATGCTCTCTTAGAAATGACATGACCGTTCTGTGGTCATTTCGTCTCGTTGGTATCGCTTCTACCCATTTGGATACATACTCCACAGCAAGGAGTATGTACTCACAGTTATTCGACTTGGGAAATGGGCCCATAAAATCTATGCCCCAACAATCAAATATCTCAATTGTGATGATAGGGGTTAGAGGCATAGAATTCCTTTTAGAAATGGTTCCAAGCTTTTGACAGCGTTGGCATGTCTTGCAGAAGGAAAAAGCATCTTTGAAGACTGTAGGCCAGTAAAAACCGCTTTGCAACACTTTTTGTGCGGTCTTCTGTGACGCAAAATGGCCACCGCATGCCTCAGAATGGCATGACGCTAAGATTACGGTTATATCCTCGTTGGGTACGCAACGCCTGATGACCTGATCAGCACAGTATTTAAAAAGGTATGGGTCATCAAAGAAAAAATGGCGTGCAAACGAGAGGAACCGTTTCCTATCTTGATTTGACCAATGAGTCGGTGTCTCACCCGTGACCAGGTAGTTTACCACATCAGCATACCAAGGCAGACTATTTACTGCCAGTAGCTGTTCATCTGGGAACTCATCTTTAATGGATTTGGATTCAGTGTTATCGGTAAAAGTCAACCGGGATAAATGATCCGCAACCACATTCTCTACTCCTTTCTTGTCCTTGATTGTTAAATCAAACTCTTGGAGTAAGAGTATCCAGCGAATAAGCCGTTGTTTAGCGTCTTTCTTTGACAAAAGATACTTGTGGGCCGAATGATCTGTAAAACAGACGATTGGCGACCCTATCAGGTAAGACCTAAACTTGTCCAGAGCGAATACTACGGCCAGCAGCTCTTTTTCAGTAGTAGTGTAATTCATTTGAGCTTCATTTAAGGTTCGGCTGGCATAGTATATCACATGCGGCTTATTGTCCTTCCTCTGGCCTAGGACTGCGCCAATGGCGTAATCACTAGCATCGCACATTAATTCAAAAGGCAAACTCCAGTCGGGTGCTTGTATTATAGGTGCGGAGGTGAGGAGATCTTTTAAATCCTCAAAGGACTTCTGGCAACTCTCTGACCACTCGAAAGGTGCATCTTTGACAAGAAGTTGACAAAGGGGTCGAGAGATTGCACTGAAATTCTGGATAAATCGACGATAAAAACCTGCATGCCCCAAAAATGAACGAATATCTCGCACTGTACGGGGGACAGGTAGGTTTGAGATTATGTCGATCTTTGCCTTATCCACTTGGATTCCTTCATCGGATATTATGTGGCCTAGAACTATACCCTTGGTCACCATAAAGTGACACTTCTCCCAATTCAAGACTAGGTGTTTGTCCTCACACCTCATTAAAACCTGTTCGAGATTGCTGAGGCAATCCTCGAAGTTATGGCCGAAAACTGAAAAGTCATCCATGAATACTTCAAGGATGTTTTCGACCATATCACTAAAGATGCTTAGCATGCACCGCTGAAAGGTAGCCGGTGCATTACATAAGCCAAATGGCATTCGTCGATAGGCGAAAGTACCGAATGGACACGTGAACGTGGTTTTCTCCTGATCTTCCGGAGCAATCTCAATTTGATTATACCCACTGTATCCATCCAAGAAGCAGTAGTACTTATGACCCGCCACTCGTTCTAGCATTTGATCCATGAATGGCAAAGGAAAATGATCCTTTCGGGTCACAGTATTTAGCTTCCTGTAGTCGATACACATTCTCCATCCAGTGGGGACACGTGTCGGTACTAATTCACCCTCTTTGTTCGGAATGACCGTTATGCCAGCTTTCTTTGGAACTACTTGGGTAGGACTAACCCAAGGATTGTCAGATATTGGATATATCATCCCAACATCAAGCAGTTTAAGCACTTCCTTCTTAACCACTTCTTGCATGTTGGGATTCAGACGCCTTTGCATTTGCCTTGAGGGTTTGGCGTCTTCCTCCAGATATATCTTATGCGTGCATATGGATGGGCTTATGCCTTTGAGGTCAGCAATTGTCCATCCCATAGCATCTTTATGCTTTTTCAGCATATCCACTAGCTTACTTTCCTGTTCATGAGTTAAAACTGATGAAATAATTACAGGATAAGTTTTTCCAGTTCCTAGGAATGCATATTTCAGCTCTTTTGGGAGCTCCTTCAATTCCAACTCCGGGAACTGGAAACTAGAGGGCATTACCAATTTGGTTTTAGGAGGCAGTTGTTCATATGGCATTACCCACATGCAATCGGCTCTATCCTCCTCTATCGTATCCATCATAAGACACGTCTGGTTTAGGTCAGCATCCAATGGAGTTGACTCTTCAGGCTGATAATTATCGCCAAATTGTGTCATCACAACTTCCAAAGGATCTTTGTAGTCGACCAAGTCAACTTCATCTTCAATGACCGTGTCTATATAATGGACTTCCTCCTCATCATCGTATTCTTCAGGTCGGGGATTAGAAAAGATCTTGACATTCAATGTCATGTTCCCGAATACGATTGTCATGATACCACTTCTAATCTTGATTGTGGCATCGATGGTGTTGAGGAACGGCCGTCCAAAGATAACCGGGATATGTGCACCAGGATTAGACACAGGTTCTGTGTCCAATATCACAAAATCTACCGGAAATACAAACGAGTCTATTTGGACCAGGACGTCCTCTAATACCCCTCTAGGGTACTTCACGGATCTGTCTGCCAACTGCAAAGCAACTCGAGTGGGTTTGAGTTCACCCAACCCTAGCTGTTTATAGACTGAATATGGCAGCAGATTAACGCTTGCTCCTAAATCAAGGAGTGCGTTGTCTATCTTTTGATTCCCAATTCTGCATGAGACAGTAGGTGTACCGGGATCTTTGAGTTTTGGAGGCAACTCATTTTGAATGATCGCGCTAGCTTGGCACGCGACATAAGCATGTTTCTTCACGCTTTGCCTCCTCTTGACCGTGCATAGATCTTTGAGATACTTTGCATAAGCCGGCACCTGCTTGATAGCATCTAGGAGTGGAAGGTTAATCTTAACTTGCTTAAACAATTCCAAAAACTCCTGATTCTTCATCTCATTCTTGGGTTTCTTCAACCGTTGAGGATAAGGTGCAGGAAAGGGGCATTTTGGTGGTTCCTCCTTAACAGATTCCTTTCCCGGCCTTCGCTCAACTTCTTCATCTACTCTAGGAGCTTCAAGGTATTCCTTTATTGGTTCGTCATTAGTAGACGGCTCCTCCTCTCGAGTAGATGGTAGCTCAACTTCTACATCCAACACTTCCCCCTCCTTGTACACTTCGGGAGTGGACAGAGGTATGCCTTTCTCTATGATTTTTCCACTTCTCAGTGTGGTCACAGCTTTAGCATGTTCCTGATTATTAGGACCATTGTTATGTCCCTTGGGGTTCTGAAGTGGTTGGGCAGGAAATGTTCCTCCTGAGCTCTCTTGCCGTGCATCTATCCTCTCTAACGTGGCAGACATTTTACTCATCATTTGGATGAGTTGTTGCGTTAGATTGGCATTAGCAAGTGGCTCCTCCTCTTGTACCTTCTTGTGCGGGGGCACATAGGCATTGGTTTGTGGTGCATTGGAGGGTTGAGCTTGATTGTAATTATTAGTTCTGTTTTGATTGTAATGCTGGGGCGGCCTATTATTTTTCCCTTGATACTGATTATTGTTGTAGGGCTGCTGTTGATATTGATTTTGGGCCCCAGCGTTATTTCTCCAATCAAAACCGGGGTGATTCCATCTATTACTTTGAAAAGTATTGTTGGAATTCCCCGCCCCTCGAAAACCTTGCATGGCATTCATCTCTACAGGGGCTTGCTCTTGAAAATATGGCACATTAGGACAATACTGAGTTGTATGTCCCAACATGTTTCATGTGCCACATGGTTCTTCAGGCATGACTTGCCTGGAACTCTCTCCTTTCATGCTTAACTCTTCCACCTTCTTTGCTAACTCTGCGTACTTAGTCATGAGGCGATCTTCATTGGTTAGCTGATATAAGCTTTTCTCTTCTACACAGGATATCTGTGATCGTGAGATATTGTCAGAATTTGACCATTCATGAGCGTATTCAGCTAACCATTCGAAATGGGCCTCAGCTTCTTCAGTGTTTTTTCGCAGAAATGGCCCAGAGCTCATTGTTTCCACCAACTTCTTTGTTTCACCATTTAATCCCTGATAAAAGAAGCTGATCGTTCGCCATTTCTCAAACCCATGGTGTGGGCATGAGAGAAGCAAATCTTTGAAACGCTCCCACGCTTGTGTGAAGGTTTCATTGCTCTTTTGTTTATAGGAATTAATTTGACGCTGAAGATCTGTGGTCATGCGAGTAGGATAGAATTTCTTCAGAAATGCGGTGCTCATCGCATGCCAGGTGAAAATTGAATTAGGCTTTAGGGAGTGAAGCCACGCCTTCGCTTTATCTTTCAAAGTGAAGGGGAATAGCATTAAATGCGTCACCTCCCTAGGACAATTTTGCGAGAATGTTTTGCAAACATCCTCGAAGTCGGTGACATGTAAGTACGCCTTCTCGCTTTCCATCCCATGAAAAGTGGGAAGCAATTGAATCATCCCATTGCGAAACTAAAATTCGCCATTGTGTGGTGGGATTTGAATGCAAGAGGGCGTAGGTGCATGTTCTGGTTGCATAAGATCGCAAAGAGGACGGAGTGCCTCATCGATCGGCACCACAACATTGTCACCGTTTTCACTCTGATGATCATCCATTGATGCAGTTGGAGTGGCTATGGGGTTGATGGAGCTTTCAGAATCAGACAGATAGAAAGGATTTCCAAAAATTCCTTCAATGGAATTCTCGGACATGAACTGAGAGGGTCCCTAGGGTGAGAACTTACCCAAAAGAACTGAAAAGAAGAGAAAAATAAAAATAGAAAGAGATGAAGAGAGACTGAGGTAATCTAAGGAATTGATCGTTGCCTTCCCCGGCAACGGCGCCAAAAACTTGACACGAGATTTTCTTGTGCGCTCTTGTGCAATACCCAAGTGTAGGTAGACGTGCAAGTAATATCTGGTAAGACCAGGTCGATCCCACAGGGAAGGTGTTGACCTATCGAATTAGACTAACCTCTACAGAAAACAAAATAAAATAACTAAGTTTGAATGATGGTGCAGAACACGAAGTTCCACAAACTAAGATTACTAATGAAAGTAATTAAAATTAACTAAACAATCTAACTAGCTAATTAAAACAGTACTTAGAATTAAGGAGTTTAACTTTAAAAAGAAAGTGTTGGGATTACATGAATCCGCAGTAACCTAGCCATCTACCATGCATTTACCTTGAAGCACCATGGAGCATATTACCTACAGTTTTCCGTATTCCTCAAAAGAAATAAAGATTCTATGGCCCTTTCATGACCGGGACCATATCATCACAATTAAATTGAAATACACAAAAGCGGTTTAATTCAATAGTTAAGACTCGCATCCTCAATGGTGTTAGCATTGAAGATGGTTTTCAAAATGTATTGAAAGAAAATGCCTTAGGGCCTTAGTTTTAAAACTGTTTTGACAGACTGAGCATTTATTTGGGACAGAATGATAACAAGTCCTAAAACAAAAAGTCCTGGAATACTGCAGGTAACATCCTCAAGAATCCGAGAGTTCGATCGATCGACGCGCCTTCGATCGATCGAAGACCTTCATCCCTCAATCGATCGAACTAACTTCGATCGCTTGACTGTCTCTGGTTCGATCGATCGAACTAACTTCGATCGATCGAACACAGCGATTATTCTGCTGCATGGCAGAGGCTAGAGATCACTGTTTCATCATGATCTCCCAACCTGGGACTACTCAGACATCGTCTGGAGTGTCGAGGATTGATTTTTAACGTAAGAAAACTTTAATACCATGTTTGGTTGCGAGTTATTCATGAAAACTATAAAATCTATGGTTATATAGCTATTTAGCATGCCACACTATCAAACAAGCAATCTAACTACGTCTAACACGTGCAGAATATGAAAATAACAATATATGAATAACCTGGAACAGAAGATACTTGTATACTTTGAGAAATCCAATCCACAATATGAAAAAAAACCTACAAAAAACCAAACAAAAACTCTATCTCTCCTTCTTAACTGCTAAAATGTAAAGGTGGGCGTCACTTGGACGTCTACAAAACGCATATAAATAGAAAAACCTAAAGCACTAGGGTTACACCCGCATTCTGCTGCGCACGCAAATGTTTCTGGAAATACCCCGTTCGATCGATCGAACGGATCTCGATCGATCGAACCCTTGATCTTTAAGCGCTTCTACTCTCTTCGAGCGATCGAACTCTCGATCGATCGAACCGTCTTAAAGCGATCGAACTCCGCTTTTCAGCTTTGACTTCTTTTGTTTGCATTCCAGCATTCCATTTATTCTGATGTTCCTCTATTCAGTCCGCACAGCAGTGATCTGCATAAACAACAGCTAAAACAATACAACTTATCATAGATTAATCATACTGTATAAAAATTAGCCATGTAATGCAAATTGCGGATAACATGGGAAATTGTGATAAAAACTAATACAATTCTTCCTTTTAGCGCGGTTGTATTTTACAAATACCCCCGCTCGGTTGCCAGAGTATCACGGACCTCCCCAAGCTCTAGGGCAGTTGCCCGGGATTTTTCTTCTTCCACGGTGAGAGCAAATTCTACTGATTCCCGGGCAGCCCTCTCCACGGAAAGGTTAGCCTCCGCAGCGGCCAACCTCTCAGTAATGCCGGGAAGGGTGGTCTCAGCCCCGGCCGTAATACAGCCAATCTGCAAGAACAAGACAATTTCAGTACATGCGAGGAAGAAAAGCTAAGGTTCATGTTGTAAAGAGAATTACCATGTGGCTGATGCTGTATAGCCAACCGATGATGGCCTTGGGGCTGAGCAGGGTGCACTTGTCGATCTGACTCTGCAACAGCTCCAGCCATACCCTTCCACTGACGTCGTCCGATGTCTCGACCTCTGGCCTGGAGGAGGGGCCCGCTCGAGCAGTCTCCTCCATGCTCGGGAAGGAGACCCGGACGGTTTGGTTACTTGGGGAAGTGGTGGAGCCGCAGCGGTGGTTACGCCAAGAGGTGGTGGTGGTGCAGCGATGGTTAGAACGGGCGTGGAGATAGCAGCTGCTTCCTTCCCAGCCCGGATGGAAATCCCCCAGGAAATCCTATTGAGGGGCTGGCCCTCGGTGGGGTCCGGCTTCTTCCTCTTCTGGCCAGCCCGGGCCATCAAGGCCGCCTCTTTCTCCTTCAACGTCGCCGCGTTCTTGGGGGCCATTTCTGTAAAACCAGAGAGCATGTCAGTTCAGCAAAGTATCAGATGAGAAGAATACCGAACTATCAACAGATGGTATTTACCAGGAATAATCGCTGGGAGAATGGGAGCTATGAAGCCCTGAGACTTGTAAGAGATCTTCGGGCTCCCCGATCAGGTCAACACCTTATTAATATCGGTCGGGTCATCTACTAAGGACAGGATCCTCAGCCCGGTGCCTTCTCACACAGTCCCAGGGTGGACAATTGGAAGAATTTCTTCTGCCACCCTTTATTGTTGCTCGGGCAGTTCACGATTATCTTTCGTCCCTGCCTAGCCCCGAGCGAGAAGAAGTCGGCCTCCCCATGAACTTGGAAAGGCCAGTGGGTCCAGAAGAACTCTTGCAAGGTGAGCTCATACCCGAGGACTTGGAGCCACAAGGAGATGCACCCCATCAGATATCGCCAATCGTTCGGCGCAAGCTGCCCGGGGGAGATCCTGAGGTAAATGAGCGCATCCCGGGCAACTGGGTGGAGAGGCAAGCGAAGGCCCGCCATGAAGGCATCCTCATATAGAGTGATGAAGCCCAACTCGTGGAAGTGAGCTCCGCGATCATGGACGAAAAGGGAAAAGGGACCGGCAAGCTCATACCTATCCCTAATCCGATCCAAGTCAGGGCCGCGCAGGATACTGACTATGGACTCAACGCGAAGACGACCCCGGGACTGTTCGGTACAGACCCTTCATTGCCTGACCCCCGAGACGTCGAGGATACGGGAGAATCCCGGCGCGCTTCCTCGTGAAATGCCTGAGCAGGTATTCTTCCCTCACTATGCTGATCAGAGGGGGCCAGAGAAGGAGGGTCTGGGCTTGAGCTCATGGATCCTGACCGCACCTGCTAGTCTTCCGACCGGGATGATGAGTTAAAATCGGAATGGCACATGACTACGTTTGTGGAAGACCTAAGGGGTAGATGACCTAGGAATGGGTCAAGAACTCCTAGCCTGACGTACAGAGGAGGTAGATCTAACAACCTAAAAGGCAAGTCGTACAAGACTCTAGAAGAAAGACAACACTCTCTCAAGATTGTCCCGGGAACACCTGTTCGGTCAAACTGCTCTAGCGTGCCCCCAGACTGGAAGAAATGAAAAAATTGAAAAAAGAAAAAATCCCACGCTCGTTCTACCCCAAGTGGGTTCATTCCCTCCAGCTTTGTTCAGAAAAGAAGAGGAGAATGAAGAACTGAAGACAGGAAGGAAGGACTTACAAGGTTTAGCGTAGAAAAGAGGTCGGGAATCTTGCTCGGGAATCTTGGTTGCTCTCAAACCGCTCGGTAAACTCTTTCACTTGGTAGCAGGAGTTGAAGAAATGGGCAAGTGTTTCTTATATAGGAATAGCGGACGGTCCAGATCAAACAGATCCAACGGCTCAGCAGTTTTCCCACCAAGAACCGTCAAACAGCTGTCACCTCGGGCACGTGAAGGGTCGCCTCAAAAGGCGCGCGCATTAAATGCGTGATGTGACAGTTCGGTTATCACGCAATTGTTCGGTTACATCTAAACTGACTCCGCTGGATCCTGACCAGGCCAATTACTCCCTGACACGTGGCAATGCCCACACCCGAGCTCCTACCTGTACCGGTGGTTACTCTACCGGGTGACCTGGAGTGTGGGCCCCATCCCGAGCAGCATTTGTGGAGGATATCCGGATGGTTTCCCAGAAAGTACTAATTTTCGAATCCTCACCCAATGAAGCATCCAATCAGTTCCAAAAATGGGGGGCAGTTGATATGTCCAAAATAATCTAACCATGAAGCCAGCCTGCCACGTCACCAAGAGGTGTCGGTTACTTCGGTAAAGGCGCCCATAGCCGAGCAATCCCAAGGTGTTTTTCGAGACCGGGCGGTTCGTACCAACTGGCCGGGCATGAAGGCTGCGGCGTCCCGTGATCCCGTCCTATCCAGCAGTTTCCTAAACCAACTACAAGTCTGCAAGATGGAAGGTGGCAGTTTCCTAAACCACTTAGGAAACTTTTCCCAAATTATGCCACTCAATTTGTAATTAGATTAGGCTTCCTAATCCTATTAACTTACTATGTAAGGGTGGACTCTTGCATCTATAAAAGAGCCCACCTATCCTGTCAAAGGGGATCCCCGAAAGTAATTCTCTAGCTAGCAAGCCACGATACAGAGAAATCACCATCAACACGCATATACCCGGCCGGTATTACTGGTAGTGTCGCCCCTCTTTGTTGGCTCACCAGGCCCGCCGGTGATCTTCTAGTGAACGCGCACAAACGCAACCGTGGACGTAGGTCACCTCGTTAACGGGACAGAACCACATACAAATTGTTCTTGTCTTTCTCTCTCTAAACCCATCTTACCAATTTTAGGCAGCATCAATAACTAATTTGAGAAGTACAGTACACAAAGTTTTGTTACATATTTTTAAACATGAAATCATTAATTACATAAAAGTAAATTTTTACAACTTCTAGAACTAGAAAAAGCAAAGAAAAACTGAAGTTTCCTACTCTTAGCGGCACTATGAAGTGCTCATATTGTAACTTCCCTAAACTTTTCTCTCTATGTCGTTGTGTGTGTGAAGCTTTCTGTTTGTGAGGCTTCTCCTTTCTGCCTTTTGGCTGCCTCCTTTTATGGACGAAAGATTGATATAATTTTGTCATTGTATTCGTCACTGAACAGGAGACGAAAGTGAAGCTTGCCATTTTTTTCTTCAATCCTCATACCATTTTTCTTCTATCGTCAGTCTGCAGAAAGAGAGAGAAAGAGAGAAAGAGAGAGAGAAAGAGATAGAAATACATATATGTATTAGAACCATCTTTTTCAAGCATTAACTGAATGCTTGTTCTTCTTCTATATGTTTATTATATTTTTTTATTTTGTCTTCTTTTGATTTCTTTTGCTGAGAATGATGGTTGTAAAATTGACATTGTTAATTTTCAGCAAGCATATGGGAGATTATCCCATGTACTTGTTGCATTTTTTTCCCTTCCCTTTATTGCATTATTTCAACTTCATTTTTACTTAAGCAATAAAACATGTAAAAGCACATAATTACACGCATTTGAGTGACATCATCATTAAATCATATTAATTCCAAAATGCATGTTAACTAGGGATTTGGGGATTAAATGAGCAATATATCTATTATATTGTTACATGAATATGCAATATTCATTGTTTGTCACTCATTCTTCATCTCTTCCTCACTCTCCTATGTAGCCTCTTCGACAGTGTGACTACGCCATAAACACTTTCACCATCGGAATTGTCTTAGTTCTCAACACATGTTCCTTCTGCTCCAGGATCTCTACTGGATGCTTTATATAGGTCAAGTCCTCTTGGATCTGTAACAGTTTCGGTGCTATGATCTTACTTGTTTCCGTCATACACCGTCTCAACATTGACACATGGAAAATATTGTGTACATGCTCCAACTCGGACGATAAGGCTAGTCGATAAGCCACTGGTCCTACTTTTTCTAGGATCTCAAATGGTCCTACGAATCTCGGGTTAAGTTTCCCTCTCTTTCTAAATTGATTAATGCCTTTCGAAGGCGATACCCGTAAGTACACAAAGTCTCCTACTTTAAACGTCATTGGTCATCGCTTAGAGTCCGCATAACTCTTATAACGACTCTGAGCTACCTTAAGTCACTCCTGGATCAGCTTCACTTTTTTTGTAGTCAACTGTACTATCTCTGGTCCTATCATTCTTTCCCCAACCTCAGTCCAATAAACCGGTGAACGGCACTTTCAGCCATACAAAGCTTCATACGGTGCCATACCAATACTTGACTCAAACCCATTGTTGTAAGCAAATTTGATTAAAGGCAAGTGTTTCTCCCAATCACTTCCAAAGTCCAGTACACAAACTCTAAGCATATCTTCCAAAGTATGAATCATTCGCTCTGACTATTTGTCTATTTGAGGATGAAAAGCAGTACTGAAACTCAACTTAGTACCCATAGCCTTTTATAAACTTTCCCAAAACCTCGATGTAAAACTACTATCACGATTTGATATAATCACTGCTGGAACTCCGTGTAGTCTTATAATCTCTTTCACATACAACACTGCTAGTCTAGATGACTCAGTCATCTTGATCGGTAAAAAATGAGCTGATTTCGTCAATCTATCATCTATAACCCAAATCTTGTCGTTCCTGTAAGCTGATCATGGAAATCCAGAAACAATATCCACCGTGAACTCATCCCATTTCCACTCTGACACTGGTAATGGTTGTAGTAATCCTGTAGGCACTTGTCTCTCCACTTTGACCTGTTGACATGCCAAACATTCTGAAACGTACTTAGCAACTTCCCGCTTCATTCCTCTCCACCAAAACTTCTCTCACAAGTTTCAGTACATCTTGTTACCTCCCGGATAAACTGAATATTTAGTACTATGAGCCTTCTATAAAGTCTCTCTTTCAAGCCTTTTACATTTGGTACACACTTTCGGCTCCCAAGCATTAATACTCCTTATTCCAAAGTAAAACCTGATCGCTTTCCCAAAGACATCTTATCTCTCATTTTACACAAGTAACAATCGTTAAACTGTTCTGCCTTGATCTCATCTATAATGTTTGGGTGAGCTATGATCGCCATCATTAAGCCACCATTGGTCTCTGGAATTACATCTAACTCCAAATGTTCCATCTCCTTTACCAATTCTTTTTGTTGGGTTAGCTCATTAGCTAAATTCCTTGTTGTCTTCCAGCTTAAAGCGTCGGCTACTACATTAGCCTTTCATGGATGATACTCAATCTAAAGATTACATCAGCTCTAACCATCTTCTCTATCTCATGTTCAACTCTCATTGCATGAAAATGTATTTCAAACTCTTGTGGTCTGTAAAGATCTTACACTTCTCCCTGTACAAGTAGTGCCTCCAAATTTTCAAAGCATGGATTATCGCGGCCAATTCAAGGTCGTGAGTCAGATAATTATTCTCATGTGTCTTCAATTGTCTCGAAGCGTAAGTAATCACCTTGCTACCTTCATAAGTACACACTCCAAGCTTTGGTGCAACGCATCACTATAGATCACAAACCCCTCAGTTTCGGATGGTATTATCAAGATAGGTGCTCTTGTCAACCACGACTTCAAATCTTGAAAACTATCTTCACATTTCAAACTCCACTCAAAGCAACATCTTTGCTCATCAACTTTGTCATAGGCAATGAAATCTTCAAGAAATTCTCAATAAAACGGCGGTAGTATCCAGCTAATTCTAAGAAACTTTGAATTTTGAATACGAATGTTGGTCTTTGCCAATTAGATACCGCTTCCACTTTATCAGGATCAACTGAAACTCCATTCTTGTCAATCATGTGACCAAGAAAAGTAAAGGTAGGTAACCAGAATTCACACTACTTTAGTTCCCCAAATAGTTGCTTTTCCCGCAGTCTCTGAAGTATAAGTCTAAAGTTTTTCTCGTGTTCCACTTCATTCGACAAATAGATAAGAATGTCATCTATGAATATGATCACAAGGTCATCTAAATAATCCTTAAAGACTCGATTCATAAGATCCATGAACGTGGCTGGTGCATTGGTAAATCCAAATGGTATTACTAGGAACTCGTAATGTCCATAACGCGTTCTGAAAGCTATCTTCTCTACATCTTCGACTTTTACTTTCAATTGATGATAGCCTGATCTCAAATCGATCTTGGAAAACACTTGTGCCTTGTGAAGTTGATCAAATAGATCATCAATTCTAGGCAATGGATACTTGTTCTTGTTTGTCAACTTGTTGAGTTCTCGATAGTCAACACATATTCACATTGAACCATCTTTCTTCTTTACAAACAATACTAGAGCTCCCCACGGTGATATGCTAGGTCGAATGAAATCTTTGTCAAGTAACTCTTGTAGTTGGATTTTTAATTCTTTCAATTTGACATGTACCATTCTATTCAGTGCTTTCGATACGGGTGTAGACACCCCAATTTTGACCAACCGTCGAATTTAGGAGAGTGTCGCCTCCGTATCCGATGATAACAAGGACCGGAAGATTCGAAGCATTCCAAGCTCTTCAGAAAGTTCTCTAAACGCGGTAAAATTTCACAGAAAAGAGGAAAATACAAGGTATTTAAGAGAATTCAGGTATAAAACACAATTTTTGGAAAAAAATCCTGAAAAATCATTTGCTTTGGGAAAAAGAAAATCTAAAAGAGGGAATCTTAGCTAAAAACGGCACACGGCGGACTGCCGCGGCACTCACTGAGTGCCGCACGGCAGTCATAGAGTGCCGGGCCGGCATTCACCAAGTGCCGCCAATAATTTCTGACTAGCGTTCACTTTTAAAGTCTGTATTTTGCAGAGCAATACGTATGCGTATGCGAATAAGAACAAAAAACTGATAAAGTAAGACTGACAAAAACGCGGCAATCCATTAATTTCCGCGGCATTTGGTGAATGCCGCGCGACAGTCGCCTAGTGCCGCGACGGCAGTCATGAACTGCCGCGGCGGCATTCACGGACTGCCGCGACAGTTTCTGGACTGCCGCGCTGGGCAGCAGTCTGCCTAATTTCAGAAAGTACACATTGTACCACCAAATGAGAGAATTACACCTGTTTTTTGCTCTGAAATTCACCAAAAATACCTGGTAATTTTGCCTATAAAAGAGAAGGGATCTTCCTTGAAAAAAAAAAGGGGGAAGAAGAAGAAAAAAGACAACAAGAGCTACCCACTACATACAACATCCATCACTTCACCAACATTTTTTTAAGAGAAAAGAGAGTTGAGAGAACTAGAAGAGCTTGGAAGATCTTCAAAGAAAAGAAAACTTTGAGGATAATTTGGAGGTGATCCTCTAACCATAGATTATTTATATACTCTCTTCTTCTTTTGGATCTCTAATCCTAAAATCTCTTGCTATTCTCTTTATTTGTCAAGCAAGCTTAGGAGTCTCTATTTCTAATTCTTCCTTCTTTTTTTGTATGTGTTCTTCTTTTGAGAGTCTTGGAGATCTTCAATATCTCTTTTGATCTCTTGAGTATGATCCTTTGAACCTCATGTAAAGCTTATACTCTACATGAGAGTCAAAAATTTGATCATCACTTTGTTTCATATAGGTGGATCCAAGTCCATGCTCATGACTTAGCTTGGATCCTCTAAACTTGGTATCCAATGAAGTCATCCCCTTTTTCTTTTTGAAACTTAGGAGCATTAGTCATGTCTTTATCTCCCATGACCATCAAATGGTAGGAGTAATAAGTTGAATTCAAGCTTTGGTCTATAAAGTTTGAGTTCATTTGTTTGGAATTTTGAGAAGTTCATTTCATACTTCATCAAAATCCATAAGTATAAAGTGTTTTTTAGTCTTCAAGGACCATCAAATGGTAGAGAAAGTAGTTCGGTTTAATCTCAACTTCATGTTTTAATAGTTGAGGTTAACCAACAAAGTTGAACTAGCAAAATAAAAACAGTGAGTTCACGAACTGTTTTTGATCAAAGATTTTTAGTTCGAAATCTAACCGTTGAAATCAAGTGAAACCAACGGAAAAGTGTCAATAACACATCGTTTTACCACTATAATTTTTTTTTTTGAGGTGGTTTTGTGTTTAGAAAGGTTTGATTATGGGTTTTGTGAGACAACCACAATCTGTCCAGAATTTCAGAATAGTTTCAGAACAGCAAACCGGTTTTAAAATTGATAGATCAGAGCTCTAACCAAGTTTGCATGACCTCTAATACTTTTTTATAAGAACCTTAATGTGTTATGAAGGTTCTCTAAAATGAATGAAGCAATTCGGATTTGTTTGCTATTTTTAAAAAATCATACAAGATCTCTGGACAGAGAGTTGTAAAATGCTGAGTGATGCCTAGTGTCTTCCACATTCCCGGCGATCTAACCGTTCAAACCTTTATTTTCTTTCTAGGTTAGAAACTAGACTCACAGAGGCATAACATATCCAAAAATCATTAAGATCCAACCGTTGAAAGCATTTTATTTCTCTTTTTTAAGATCTGGTCTGCTCTCTGTAATTCATAAAAAACTGCTACTGTTTTTGTCTAATCTTATTTATTTCAACTCAAATGGTTCCCTAATGTCTTGAGATTCAAATCATGTTTTGAATAACGATAATTTAGCTTAAATCCGGAGCTTAAGTGATCCAAATTAGTGAATAAATCCATGTTTCATTCTTGTTTACATTCACTCATCCATGTTCATCTAACGCCCATGATTAGAAATAGGTATTGAATAAAGTTGCATTTTAGATCTAAGCTAGGGAATTAGGATTGATTATTTGACATCATATTATTATGTGAAGCATGTGGACTAATATTTGTTTTGTAGCGCATGTGAGGTACAATTTCTCATCTCCCTTCTAGTTTATTTCATTCCTTGATTTTATTGATTTTTGAACCTCATGCGCGACACCTTAGAATTAGGAGCTTGCCTTATATGTATATATGATTAGAGACTTTTTCTTAGGATTTTCTTTTGTTTGTATGCATCGCACGTTTAAATATCGCTGCTGGATCTCGGGTAAGTTCTCTTGTTCCTTATTGCATATCATATTGCTTGCTACTTGAAATATGTGATTTATGAATGATATTTTTCCATTAGCAATTTTATACCCTTTGGACATGTTTTTGTGATGTATACGTATATATGTATTAGTTGAGGGCATGTTTAGATTAATAAATTTGATTAAAAGGATGTTGAGTAGAGGCCTATCACAAGATAGGATGAGAGAGGGTGTTTTAGTCTGGCGGGCTCCTTCCTCTCTCATTCCATAATCCCCGGACCTAGTTTAATCTTTGGTTTCGCAAACGATCAGTTTCCTTTCAAAATGGTTTCTTAATTTTTCCTTTTAAAAATTAAGTGGCGACTCGTTTGTTTTGAATTTGAATTTTAAAAAGAACTTTAAAAGAAAAAGCTGTGGGTAAGAAAAATGCGATATCCACAACGGGTCTTGAGTCTAGCATTGTCTCAATGGTGAACTCAATCTCCCTCTCGATAAGGACATCTGGCAAGTTATCTAGGAATACATCCAGATACCCTCGTACTACTAGAATATCTTTTACATTCAATTCGGTCATCGAAATATCAATTACCAAACATTGAAATCCATGACAACCCTTTTTTAATAACTTACCTGCTCGGATAGCTGAAATCAAATACAGTAGTGGTGTAACCCCACTCCCTTGAAAACAAAAGTTTCCATGCACCAATGATAAAAAATTAACTTCTTTCTGTTCACAATCTATTATGGCCTAGTTACAGAATAGCCAATCTATTCCTAGTATCACATCAAAATGGTTCACAACAATCGGTATAAGGTCTACGGTTATCAACTTCTCGCCTAGTTCGATGTCACAGTTCTTGTATATCATGGACGTAATTATCGACTTACTAAAAGGTACAGTAATGGATAATTCATATCCTAATAATGTCGATCTAACATTTAAATGTTCAACAAAATTATGCAATATAAATGAATGCGTAGATCCTGAGTCAACAAGTATGCGTGCTAGATATGAACATATAGGCACCATACCTGAGACCACTATCTCCGAAGTAGCCATATCTCCAGGGTTCATCTGAAATGATCTCCCCTCTCTCTGCTCTGTCTCTGGTCTCCTATCATTAGATTGCTTAGGCGTCGAACCGCTAGAAGCCATAGAACTAGCCCCTTGTTGAGAATGCTTCCTCAGGCAATCCTTCGTTCGATGTCTAACGGTACCATAATCAAAGCATTTGATTTATGAATTTGATATAAAACTTGCACTATTCATCCCTTGAGCTTTGTTCAGGAAGTTAGTCATAAAACATCAGTCAGTATGTGGTTGATTACAAAGTGAGCACAACGGTATATTACTTGGTGCCCTCCTACAATCACTAAAACTAGAACCAGAGCCTCGTGTAAATGGCCTCTTAAAAGATCTGCCTTGGTTTCGGTCACCACCCTTATTACCTCGCTTTCCTTGCTGATTTTGCCTTGATCTTTCCATTTCACTTTCGGCTACAAGTGCCATTTGTTGCACTGCTGCCACAGTCGAATGCTCATAGGTCTCTACCCTCAACCGGATATTCTCCCTTAAACCATCCTCGAACTTCCTTGTTCTATCCTCCTCCTCTGGCACTGACCCCTTTCCAAATCTCAACAATGCGTTGTACTTAGAAGTTTATTCGATCACAGTCATGTCTACCTGTCGGAGATTGTCGAACTCTCTCTTTTTCGCATTGAAGGTAGCTCGCAGAAAGAATCGACGATTAAACTCCACTTTGAACCATTCCCACGTTATCGATGCCCCTTAATCCAGAACATTTACCCACCAATTCTGGGCTTTACCCTTGAGCACGTCACTTGCATTCTCAATTTTTTCCCTATCAGACATTGGGATAGATAAAAAAATCCTTTCCATGTACATAACCCAGTGCTCCGCTAGCGTCGTGTTAGATTACCCATGAAATTCCATGGGTTTCTTCCTCGTGAATTGTTCCAACACAGGTCTTCCACCTCGAGTCTCAGGTGTATGTACCATAGCTATCAGTGTTGTCTCAAATGGAGGTGTCGGAGGTAATCGCTCCGCTAAATTTTGAACCAATTCTCTAATATTTCCAATCATTTTTTGTCATGTGGTCCATGCATCGAGTATGTGGCTATAGGTCTCGATCACCGTCACTCATGATTGTACAATCCTGTTAATCTCAATGCATAAACACTATGCATATTTGACAATAAATATGAGCATGTATGTATATCAACAGACCATATGCATCAAACATCTCTACTATGTATGAATGCACTCTAGAATATACGAAAAATCACTCAACGCTCTACTCGACCTTGCACGTTCCCAAAGTTTTGTTACCTATTGCTCTGATACCAATAAATAACACAACCCATCCCGCTACGGGCAAAAATAGGACACGTGGCATGCAACCAAGACTCATCCAATTCAATTAAAGTAATTAGCAGCGGAAAATATAAGTAAAATCCATGAAATTCAGGGTTATAAAAAGTTTTGCTCATTTGAAAACACTCAAAGAAACACCCTGGTTGAAAACTAGCAATCCAGTCGACTGTATAGGTCTGGTCGATTGAAAATGCAAGATATAGAGAGCCTCAAAAACTCAGCAGCTAGTCCAGTCGACTGTGTTGAGGACCCAGACGACTGTGGCCTCAAAAACCTAATCGACTTATACTTTGCAGTCGACTGAACCAGAAACTCTCCTTTTGAAAACACAATCTAGTCAACTGTGGTCTTCACCCAATCGACTGTTTCTTTCACAGAACAAAAAATAACATTTCTAATCCAATGATCCAATCGACAGCGTCGGGGACCTAGTCGATTGCTTTTCAATATTTTAGGGCAGTAGCTGATTTAAAACAGGGTTCCAGTCAACTAGCCCTAAACAAGTTGACTGTTTTTCCTCATTTTGCTAAGCATTCTGCAAATTTTCAATCTATGGTTATCCAAACTCAAACAGGGATTAAAGAACATATATCCACTTATCCCAAAGGGGTTTCTAACTATATTATAACATGCCAGAATATATTACATGAGTTTTACTATGGATTACAATAACTACAAATCCTTCCAAGATTCTAAACTAAACACATGGTTTCAAGTTCTCAAAATTTTTATTACAACATTTGGAAAGAAAACAAAAATATATATAAGAGCGATCCTGTCATCCTATCGGCCTCACTCTTCGCGTTTCTTCTTTCCTCTCTTCTTATCACCTGTAATGAAGTAAAGCTCTAATGCTCAGCTATATACTAAATGTACAATTCAAAATATATACTTATATGACAATTCATGCTTTAAAATATCTAAACACATCAAATAATTTCTAGGGAGAGAGTTACGCATTCATTCAGTAATGAAACATGAAATTTATGCCGTGGAGGACCTTCTCCCAACCACTCATCCAAGTGTCCTGGCAGGACCTTCTCCCAAACCATACACTAGGCCCTGGTAGGGCCTTCTCCCATACCATGCACTATAGTCGTCGCTACAAATCCTCAAACATCGAGGAGCTTATCCACGGATGTAGTTGTACCAATCCGCCCTTTGACCCACATGGACACATAGCATGCTCATATAATCACATATACGTGCTTTTCTAGCATATTCACGTGCATAAATAACGGGCCTAATTAATACATGAATTTCGCCCGGATCCAAAATATCAAGTCTGATATTTAAAACATGAAATTTCTTATAAAACACAGATCTAGAATTCATACCTTAAGCTACAGTCTTAAGATTTTAGGTGGAGTACCGGGGTATGGAATCTACATCGGATCTCTGTCTATATACAAAACCTATGAGTTTTGACACATTTTTTTAAAGAAAACATAGAGTTAAGATTTTACAACAATTTGCTAAGCATGGCCTAAGAGGTATCAAAACGTAGATCTTACCTCAGGGAGTTTAAATACGAAATTTGGGAAAAAATTGACGAACGAAAGGTCGTCAATTCGCGTCGCAAAGCTCGTGGGAATAAATCTCCTTTCTCTCTCTCTCTCTCTCTCTCTCTCTCTCTCTCTCTCTCTCTCTCTCTCTATAAGATATTTGTTTTGGAAGATTATGATAAAATATCTCACGTCTTCTATTTATAGCCACGACTCTTGGAAATTATGTTTACCTCCCTGCGAGTTCTCAAAACTTCTAATTATCTCCCAAAATGTCTTAAACGTCTAATTCATCGATTCACGAGTGAAAATCTATAAATTACAAAACTTTTCTTCTAAGTTCCGTTTGGGTCCAAAATCACGTTCCGAAAACAATTTTCGTGGAATCTCTATATAACCTACCTTTTATGCAACGTGTCACCAACGTTCTCACTATAGTATTCAAAATGATCTAAAACAAGATCAACATTATCAGAAATTACTCTACATAGGTATAATTACTATTCCTATACACCAGAGATTTCAAATAACATTTAATCCACATAAATATCATTTAATAATATGAATGTCTCAATGATTATCAAATCACTGTGTCCTCACTTGACACCTTCCGTTGACCACAGTCAACCTCAACTCAATTATTAATCAACATTAATAATTTACATGATTCCAAATATGCATTATTAAAATGAATGCATTTCTGAAATGGGTGTGTGGCACCTACTAACGTGACAGAGGTTAAAAGTTTTCTTAGACTAGTAGGATATTATTAGAGATACGTAGAAGGATTTTCCAAGATTACAGGGTCGTTGACGAATTTGACGAGGAAGGAGAATGAGTATAAATGGAAAGATAAGCATGAACATGCATTCCACGAGTTAAAGGAAAGTTTGACTTATGCATCGGTATTAGCAATACCCAAGAAAGGAGAGTAGTACATAATCTACAGTGATGCATCACACCAAAGACTTGGTTGTGTGCTTATGCAAGACGGGAACATGATTACGTATAGATCAAGAAAACTAAAGCTGCACGAGAAGAATTATCCTACACATGATCTGGAGTTAGCAGCGATAGTGTTTGCATTGAAGATCTGGAGACACTACCTCTATGGAGAGAAGTTTGATCTGTTTTCGATCATAAGAGCTTGAAGTATTTGTTCTCTCAGAAGGAGTTGAACATGCGACAACAAACTTGGATGGAGTTACTTAAGGATTATGACTTTTTATTGCAATACCATTCGAGTAAAGCGAATGTCGTAGCAGATGCTTTGAGTCGTCGACCTTGCTTAGTGATTGCTGCATTACTAATGCCAGAATGGCTAGCATTAGAAGTTTTAGCTGAGTTCGATCTTCAGCCAGTGGAGTCCACCGAAGGACAACATTTGGATGTCTTATGGTACAACCAACTTTGATCAGCTGTATCATAGAGACTCAACAAACATCAGAAGATTTAAAGTTGTGGTTCGCCAAGATGTCAGCAAAGGAACCAGAGGTTTAGAGTATTGGTACCGATGGGGCCTTGCGATGTAAGGGTTGACTCTGCATACCTGATGAAGAAAATCTCCAAAAAGAAATATTAGATGAAGCACATAAGTTACGAATGACAGTTCATCCTGGAGGTACGAAGATGTACAAGGATTTGAAGAAGAATTTCTGGCAGGAAGGAATAAAGCGAGAAGTAGCTGAGTATGTAGCCCAGTGTCTTACTTGTAAACAAGTAAAGGCAGAACATCAGAACCTCCAGGACTACTGCAATAGTTACTAATTCCCCAATGGAAATGGGAATACATAAACATAGATTTCATGGTAGGTTTGCCGAGATCTCAGCAGAACCATGACGCTATTTGGGTAATAGTGGACTGACTAATGAAGACTGTACATTTTATTACCTACAACATGACACACCCAATGGAACGCTTGAGCCAAATGTATCCACAACAAGTTGTGCAACTACATAGTGTACCTGTTTCTATCATGTTAGATCAAGATTCATGCTTTATTATAGAATTCTAGAAGAGTCTCCAAACAACGATAGGAACAACACTAAACTTGAGTTCATCCTTTCAACCATAGACCGATGGTCAAACGGAATGAGTCAATCAAGTGATTGAAGATATGATGCATGCTTGCGTTATTGATTCTGAGAGTTCTTGGGAGACGCACCCACCACTGATCAAGTTTGCCTACAATAATAGCAACCATACAAGCATAGAAATCGCGCCGTTGGAAGCTTTATATGGAATAACTTGTCGATCACTGCTGTGTTGGGTCGCAGTTAGAGATAGTCAACTTTCTGGGCCAAAAATGGTATGAGAAACCAGTGAGAAGATCCAGATTATACATGAGAAGATGTAGACATCTCAGACCTGACACAAGAGTTATACTGACAAGCGACGCAAGGATGTAGAGTTCGTAGTTGAAGATCACGTGCTGCTCAAGGTTTCACCTGTTCGAGGCATCGTCAGATTTGGACAGAAGAGAGGCAAGCTATCGCCGCGATTCGTTGGACCATTTGAGATTCTAGAGCGTGTTGGAAAGGTTGGTTATCGACTCACATCTCCACCAAAGATATCAGAAGTACACAACGTGTTCCACATTAGTATGCTACAGAAATGTGCTCACAATCTAGCACACAAGATTAACTTTGAGGATATTGAAGTCAACGACAATGTTATGTTCAACGAAGGACCAGTGCAAATTTTAGACCACGGAATCAAGAAGCTCAGGAACAAGGAGATTTAATTAGTGAAGATTTAGTAGAAGCGTCATGATGAAGGTAAAGCTTCGTGGGAGCTAGAGTCAGAGATGCGGGAGAAGTTTTCGTTTTTGTTTTAACTCTACTACTTCTGATTTTTTGGATGAAATCTTTTAATAAGTGGCGGATGATGTAATACCTTGTATTTTTGAAGTGTATAATAATATATAAGATTTTGTATACTTCCCTTGACCATACTTGAAGTTTAACTTTCAAGCGATCAAACTCTTTTCGAGCAATCGAGAAGTTCTTTGTTCAAGCGATCGAACTCCTTTTGAGCAATTAAAACCCTATCGACCTGAATTTATGATGTTGTCCCCACTTTAATTGGTCAAATCGGTCTCATTCGATCAAAACTGGCTGACCTGCTCTCAAGCGATCAAAGTAGGTTCAATCGATCGAATGTGACTAGATTTTTATTCCACAGTTCACGCAAACACTGCCACCTTGCACCCTCCCTATTTTATATATATGTGACCCATTGGTGTGTTGGGGGTTTTCTGAACCGAGAGAATTTTGAGATGAGAGTTTCTATTTTATATGTATATACTCACACTCCATACATATATGTATAAATACACACATAGATACTCTATATATATAAATACGGTCAGAGAGAAGAGGAAGAAGATAGAAGACAAAAGAGGAAGAGAAGAAGAAGGAGGTAGAGACAGAGAAGGAAAGAGGAGAGAGAAGGAGGAAGCCATTAAAGCTTAAAGCTTGACGTTTGCCAAATGCACCCTTAACGATGTTCGGTGAGTCTCAAACTCACTCGGTAGCTTAGTTATAATGTTTTACATGCGTTGAACATAAACAACTGACTCAAACGCACCCTAACAGATTCTGGACAATCACTGCCATAATCTGGAGAAGACGACTTTCGAACATTTGAACTAGGTTCAATTGATTGAACCTTATTTTTCTCAATCGATCGTACTTTTCTCAATCGATTGAAATGACTTCAATCGATTGAAGTTTACTTTCTTCAATCGATGGAAATGACTTCAATCGATCGAACTTAACAGAACATGGTTGCTTCTTTTGAGGTTGTTATTTTATAATGGTTAATCGTTTAATTTTGTTTCCATGTTTCTATTATGCGATAGTACGGGTTATGGGGATAATGGGACACGATAATGAGATTGAGATAGTATGGTGAGTAATGTAGTCGGGTTTGGAACGTTAGTAATAATACGACGCAATATAGCGAGATAAGATCTGAGGTACAAAGATGGGTATCATTAGATAACAGGGTGATCAAGTCAATTGGGTATTAGTTACTTTCGATGCAAGTATGTTAGTGTTAGGGATCGGTGGTGAACACATCTGCGTGGCATGTGAGCGTTATGTATTGTACTCGCAAGAATTCTTAAAAGCGGTGAACAAGAGTACCAATACGTATTGATTATGGACAGACGATACTAATAAGTATTCTTAAAAGCAGTGAATAGTAAGAGTTCTTAAAAGCGGTGAACTGGAGTATTGGTGCGTCCATAAACTAGTAGTTATATTGGAACGATGTGTAGTGTTCATGAGTTTCATTAAAAGTAGTGAATAGTAAGAGTTCTTAAAAGCGGTGAATTGGAGCACTAGTATGTCGTGATGATATAATTGTATCATCTTAGCTAGTTGGGGTTGGTACAGTCAGTCTTAGGTTGGAAGGCGATAAGAATCGGATAATAATAGTTCTGAATAAAAGAGGAAAAGATATTATAGTATCACTACTTTATATCATGCACAACTGGTGAGGACTTTATACCTATGATACTGTGGGAGTTTCCATTCACTCAGCTGAAGTAAGCTGACAGCATTTATGCCTGGACATTCCCTGTCCAGACTATCCTATCCCTATTGCTATAGGTAGTGGAGCTTATGACGATGGCTGGAGGGGGAATATGCTGAGGGTGGCCCCACCGAGGATGGTTATGCCGGGGAAGACTATTATGCTGACGACTATGTTTACGCTAGCTGAAGATCTGAAGATAGATATTAGCTTATATTCTTACTTTACATTACTGTTGGACTTTGTAATAACGTGTACTTGGTCATATGTTGTCTCCAAACTTGTTTTGTTCTTATGGGCACACTCTAATGATTTGTAATAGTTAGAATTTTTGTAATATATTCAGTTTGATATTATTACTGTTCTGGTCACTTCTAGTTGACTAGCTAGTACTGTGTGGTGTGGACAATTAGTGACATTCACTCGTCATTCCCTATGGACTAAAAATGAAAATTTATTTTTCTCTATTTTTGCTGCTCTGGGGCGTGACACAGACACTCAAACACACTACCCAACCCAATAACAAGCCCAACAAGGATTACAATTCAAACTTAAGAACATGGGGGGCAAAAAGGGGTCTGAGAAAGACCCACAAAGGGGAGAAAGGTCCCTTGGGCAACCACCTCCACTCTTTGAACAAAAGTCATAAGAATCCGCTACAAATATTAATACAATATAAAAAATGATTAATTTATATGCTCCCCCATTTTTTTTTCACCTAATTTACAAGCATAATTTATTGATTGTAACATTAAAATTTTACATGACAAAAACAAATAAGAAAGAAAGAAAGAAAGAAAATTATTTCTCAACTTTCCATTCCAACGTGACTTTGTAGAAATGCATGCTCATACAATCAATTTATGTTAGTCCATTCCAATTTACAAACATTTGACTAGAGCAACTATGGCCACCCCAGGCTAGCCATTTCGGCAGAGGTTTTGATGGCCAGAAACGAATACAAAATATCGTTGTTATTGTTCCATCTTTTCAGCGGGGGATTTGGATGCTCAAACAAGAAAAGACCATTACGGGGAAAGAGATTAGAAACCCGAGGAAGGACAAACTCTTGAGCTATGCTTGGACCAAGAATAGGGGAGGCAAAGTCAGGTGAGGATCCCATTACCTGTAGGCTGACACCTTCGAAAGCAGCAGCCCAAAATTGTCTCAAAGTTTCTTTGGCCTGTGATTGAGGATCAGTAGCGATCTCCTCTGTACTAGGAGATGAAGTAGATTCTAGAGGTTTTTCAGCCATGGTGGATAGAAGAAGATTGGAAAGGGAATGAAATGATTTTGGGAAATTTGAGGCTGAGAAATCTCGAAGAAGGGTCTAAAAGGAAGAAGGTTAGAGGGATACGGAAGGACCTAGAATAGGAATTTATTTCAAAATTGAGATTTCCCCAGAAGATTGCAATGATTACAAGCTAGAAGTCCAAAAGATCAGGAGGTAGGTGGTATAATGGTACAAATAGGAAGTAAATGTGGGTTAGGTCACTACCTTTTCAAGAAAAGATCATCTCTATCCCTTGGGCGGCATCTTATCATTCCCAAATAACTTGGGGGTTATGGAGTCAAGGGATGAGATTGATTTCTTGAAATTCCCGCTATGATTTGTGTAGGATAAACAGGTTTAAAATTATTTTAAACGCGCAGCGGAAAGAATAAGTTACAAAAACTTATTGGTAGCCTAAGATCTACTACTCGTTAACTCCATAGATGCGTACTAAGAAGAGGGGACAAGAGTTATACCTTAGTGTCTTGAACCCAATTCTGAAATCTCTGACTTCCTTGGTGATACAGTAGCTTCCACTAGGTAGTCTTCACTCTTATGACTCCTACGGATGCTTATGGGGAGACTAGGGTTGGTGGGAACCCTAATGGAGAGGATATAGAAGGTTAGAGAAGCCTAAAACAGTTTCTGCAGCTTCTGATATAATAAAACGATGAACTCTTCTCGACGCAGCTGCCCTATTTATAGATTCCCAGAACCGACCTAAAGTTCAAGCGATCACAATGGCTTCGATCGATCGACGCTTCGATCGATCAAACCATATTCGAGCGATCGAACTTGTCTAGATTTTAATCGATTGAGACTCCTTCGATCGATCGAACCTGTCTTGACAAGATCCTCATGTGCCTTTCCAAGCATCCTAGCGGAGCTAAGAATGGGACCTCTTAGGCTCTTTATTGTTGGCTCAGACCAGTTGGCAATTCCCATGATCAAACTCTTTGATCAGCAAACTAACCAACTGGTCAGTTAACGTTTACTCCACTATAAAACGATAACTGAACTCCAACGCAAAAGAACATATTCGAAGCGATAACTAGACATGTATGGTGTACTAATGTTCCTCTACCGTCAGCATTCATAATCATATTCAGGTAGTCGGATAACTGTTACTATCAACCTGAATCATGATTACTTCTTGTATTCCTTGAGTCCTATTCACCTTTCATGATTACCAAACATGTTGATAACTACTTATCAACAAGACTGCAGTTCTCAGTAATCAACTTGGCTACATTCTCAAGGGAATGCTTACTCTTTAACAGAGGGTAGATTCTATCTTGACAGTATATGTTCACAACCCTGTGAGCATGAAAGATACCCAGGTGTTGATCTTATATAGACTTCACTGATTGGTAAGTCAAAGTAGCCATATCCACAGTTTGTGTTCATAATCGTCTCAAGATTCAGAATACGTATCTTATACATGTTATGAGTTCCTATCGACTGTTGACAGTGTTAAGCGTCAATAGGAGAACTCAAGTCCGTCAATGCACTATAAACACAATCATATTAACTAAGAGTCAAACTCCAATGATTGAGATTCATCAATCCATCTAATGGTAGTTAATTATGCTATAGTGTAAACCTAATAAAATATCCAGTCTCATCATCCACTGTGACAAATTCTAAGTATCAAAGGATAGTAATTTGTATCTCACTTGTATGTATCTCATACACACACTAATTACTTACTATGATACTTAAGGATTAACAATCATCTCATGAAATAAACATACACAATGAAATGTAAAGTTGATATCCATATATTAAAATGTCAATGTCTCATACATAAAGTAATGGTTTGAGGGCACAAACTCAACAAACTCCCACTTGCACTCATAACCATTCAAAACTACATCTAAGACCTAGACTATCTAGATGACGATCAAAGACCTTCTGTGGCAAGGACTTTGTAAATGGATCTGCAAGATTGTCAACGGTGGCAATCTTGGTGACAGTCACATCTCCACGTTGAACAATATCTCGAATTAGATGATATTTCCGCTCTACGTGCTTCCCCTTTATGTGATTCCTTGGCTCCTTGGACTAAGCCACTGCCCCACTATTATCGCAGAATAGCGTAATAGGTGACAGCATCGCTGGTACCACCTCGAGTTCCATAAGGAACTTCTTGAGCCAAATAGCTTCCTTTGCGGCTTCACAAGCAGCCACATACTCAGCTTCTGTAGTTGAGTTTGAAATGCATTTCTGCTTAATGCTCCTCCAACTAACAGCACCACCTCCTAAGGTAAAGAGATGTCCGAACGTCGCCTTCCTCAAATCTTTATCTGACATAAAGTCCGAGTCAGTGTATCCTACTGGAATTAACTCATTACCACTGTACATAAGCATGTAATCTTTAGTCCTTCTCAAGTACTTAAGAATGTGCTTAATGGCTGTCTAGTGCTCTGGACTTGGATTCGATTGATACCTACTAACCATGCCAATGGTAAAGCAGATATCTGGTCTAGTGCACAACATCGCATACATGAGACTTCCCACTACCGAGGCATAGGGAACTCCTGCCATGCGATTCCTCTCCTCCTGTGTCTTAGGACACTAGTCCTTGGAGAACGCTAAACCATGCCTGAAAGGTAATAAACCTTTCTTCGAATTATCCATTGAAAACCTAGTTAGCACCTTATCGATATAACCAGCTTGAGATAATCCCATTATCTTGCGCTTACGATCCCGAAAGAGCTTTATCCCAAGAATATAGCTCGTCTCTCCTAGATCGTTCATATCAAAAGTACTAGCTAGCCAAACCTTAACCGTTGACAAAGCCGCTATATCATTTCCAATGAGTAGAATGTCGTCAACGTATAGAACAGGAAAAGCAAACACTTTCCCTTCACACTTCTTGTATACACAAAGCTCATCCAGATTCTGTATGAAACCAAACGACTTGACCGCTTGGTCAAAACAAATGTTCCAACTTCTGGATGCTTGCTTAAGCCCATAAATGGACTTTTGCAATTTGCATACCAAGTTAGCTTTTCGACCAGCTATGAACCCTTCTGGTTGTTGGATATAGATATCCTCCTCAAGATTGCCATTCAAGAATGCAGTCTTGACGTCCATCTGTCAGATCTCATAATCTAGGCATGCAGTAATGGATAAGAGTATTTTGATGGACTTGAGCATGGCTACCGGCGAGAAGGTTTCCTCATAGTCAATGCCCTCCCTCTGAGTATAACCTTTCGCTACAAGCCTTGCTTTAAAGGTTTCAACCTTTCCATAAGATCCTCTTTTCCTCTTGTAGACCCACTTACAGTAAATGGGTTTAATATTGGCTGGAAGTTCTACAAGATGCCAGACCTGATTAGAAACCATAGATTCCAATTCAGCCTTCATAGTTTTAACCCAATGAACTTAATCAACATCAGCCATTGCCTCTTCGTATGTGGTAGGATCAGATTCAGATTATATGGAGACTACTTCAAAAACTTCTCCTAAGAACATGTCTCTATCAGGCTGGCTGATAATCCTCCCACTACGATGAGGTATCAATGCGGAAATGGGTGAATAAGTGGTGTTTTCTTGATTTATATCGTTACTAACTACGGGTAGGACTGAAGGCCCTCCTTCTATCTCTCTAAGATCTATCATTTCCTTAGGTTTATGGTTCATGACATAATCATTCTCCAAGAAAATGACATTTGTACTAACAAATACTTTCTGTTCTCTTGGATCATAAAAATACCATTCATAAGTACCCTTTGGATACCCCACAAAGTAACACACTTCCGATATAGAATCCAACTGACTCATCTTTCCTTTTAGCACATGTGCCGGACACCCCCATATCCGGAGATGTTGCAAAGAAGGCCTGCGCCCAATCCACATCTCCCGTGGTGTCTTGGGAACATATTTGCTTGGTACTAGATTTAATATGTATGCAGCGGTGTTCAAAGCATAACCCTAAAAGAATAATGGCAACTCAGAATAACTCATCATCGACCTAGTCATGTCTAAAAGAGTCTGATTCCTTCTCTCCGCTACACCATTCTGTTGAGGCGTACCAGGTGCAGTCAACTGTGACAGAATCCCATTCTGTATGAGATGATCAATAAACTCATTAGAGAGGTACTCGCTACCTCGATCAGATCGAATGGCCTTGAAATGTGTGCCCAATTGCTTCTCCACTTCAGCCCTAAACTCTTTGAACTTTTCAAAGGCTTTAGACTTGTGCTGCATTAGGTACACATATCCATACCTAGAGTGGTCATCAGTAAATGTTATGAAATAATCATAACCACCCCATGCTATAATATTTATTGGTCCACACACATCAGTATGAACTAATTCAAACAATGCATTGGTCCTAATGCCCTTTGCAGGAAAGGGCATTTTGGTCATCTTACCCTCTAAACAAGACTCACAGACTTCCATTGGTTTGAGAACCAAATCGCCTAAGACCCCTTCTTTGACTAGTCTGCCAATCCTATTTAGATTGATATGCCCAAGCCTCATATGCCAAAGCTTTGTTGGATTAGTGGAAGGTTCCTTTCTTTCAGATGGTACAGATACCATTGAGTTATTAAGTTCCATACAAGAATCTTTAGAAATATTGGGAGTAATCACATACAAGCCATTAGTTTTAATACCAGAACATATAAAAGAACCATTTCTTTTAATGACAACTTCTGTTCTAAAATGAAAAGAATAATTTTTATTCAATAAATCTGAAACAAAAGTTAAATTACGTCTCATCAAAGGGACGTAAAGAACATCTGATAAAACTGAAATCTTATTGTCTTCAAATTCTAAAACTACCACTCCTATAGCAACCGCAGATACGGTTGCGCTAGAAGCTAGAGTAAGTACGATCTCCCCATCACTGCATCTCCTGGTTGATCTGAACCCCTGCAATGAATTACAGATATGGCTAGTCGCACCAGAATCAATGCACCAAGTGTTTGAAGTATCCGCAATAAAACTTACTTCAATCACATGTGATTCAATCATACCTTGAACTCTTGTACCTAAGAATTCTGGACAGTTCCTCTTCCAGTGGCCCTTCTCACCGCATTGGAAACACTTTCCTTTGCCTTGGCCACCCACCTTCCCTTTGCCCTTACCATTTCCCTTCGATTTTGCAATCTTAGGGACTGGTCCAACACTTCGACCACCAATGCTAGCCTTCTTCTTCCCTATCTTACCTTTCGGCGTAGATCGGGAGGAGGAAGAGCTTTTCTCAATGTTCAGAACGTTGCTCCCAAGTTCGATCACCCCTTCCGCTGCCAATAAGGAACTCATTAATTCGCTCAATGAGAAATCCATTTTATTCATATTATAGTTTAGTTTAAATTGAGCGAATGACGGCGACAACGTATTAAGGATCATATCAACTTGGGTCTGTGCATCAATGTTGGCACCTAGGGTCTCCAGATCGTTCAAATAACCAATCATCTTCAAAACATGTTCTTTGACTGGAGTCCCTTCCGACATCTTAGCACTCATTATCTTCTGCATAGCTACTTGCTTGGCATGCCTGCCATGTTCCCCAAGCATCTTTTTGAGGGATTTGATAATGTCACTGGCAGAATTATTTGACTGGAATTGGTGTTGCAACACACCAACCATTGAGGCCAGAATGTAGCAACGAGCCATTCCATTCGACTTCTTCCACTTGTCGAACTCGCGTCTGGTAGCTGCCGAAGCATTTGCCGCAGGTTCTTCAGGACATGGGGTGGTGAGGACATATACGTGATCCTCCGCAGTTACAACAATGTCAAGGTTTCATTTCCATTCAGTGTAGTTATATCCCGTTAACTTGTTTTGAGTGAGTATGGTGGCAAGTGGACTAAATGTAGATCCCGACATTATGATTTACTGAAAAAATCAAAAGACAATAAATATGGATATCAGGATTTGACAGTTTGAAATAAATGAATCCTTAAAACTCTTATTTTAAAAACAAAGTCGTCGGGATATCAACACGAAAGAGTAAAGCCTCCGTGTGGTGGTCAATACCCGATTTTTCAATTAATCATGACTTTCCGCTATGTAACTCTTGCAAAACAAGTTATGACTCCCGAACTTATTTGATCTCTAAGTTTCTCAATAATGCCCCGTGTGGGATCCCTTATCCATAGCTTAGCTAGTGTATACCATTAACTAGGATCCAATCACAACTGCCTTAAGTAGCGCCTCCGTGTGGTGGTCACCCTCTAACACATCTGATTGATCCTATCCATAGGAAGTTCACGTCTAGTAACCAATGAGTAGTGTACCCTCCGTATGGAATGATCACCCCTGGCGAGGTGAGATAGAATACACTACTCATCTTACAGTGAACCATTAATGGAAGATCGTGGGTGTTTTATTAAGACCCTCTCCCACTAGATTTAGTAAATAAGGATTTTGCATTTTTAGGAAAATTGTTTCTACACATTACCCATAAACATCTAATGTTTACTAATGCGTTGAAACGGTTTTTGAATTTTATTTTAGAAAACTTGTTTTACGTGCATGCAAGCAGTAACATTATAATTAAATGTCAATCGCAAACCAAGCATATAAAACAAAAAACTAAAATGAAGCAAAGACATTCAAACGATGTCTCTATTTCCCATGGCTCTATCTCCATAAAATCTCCTTCTTGGTTTGATTGCTTCCAGCTCCATCTTCACGGACAACGGCTTACTCCTCCATATTCATGGAATTTTCTAATTCTATTACATTGTTCCTATGCTTCTTTTGAAGCTTACAATTTATCTAGAAATAGAAATCAACAACATGAAAATAAAGAAGGCTAGGGAAACCGGTGCGACTTTTCTTTTCGTAGGATTGAAGTCGCAGCGCCCTTTACACATGCCTAAAAACCAAACCAATAATTAAATACAACAATCACCAAACACAAATATTTAAATACAAAATAAAATATTTGTTGATGATCGGTGTCATGGGAGATAGCAGACTAATCTTGCTGCAAAAGGGTTAGTCGTACACGCATCCACGCATATATATAACAAATATATGTAACTATTAGAACCCTAATTGATTCACACAGTACATAAACTCTTTATGTACTGAATTAGAACTTAAAACAGCATCTCAGTTCTCTGTCACACTTCGATCGATCGACAGAGGTTCGATCGATCGAACATTCGATCGATTGAATTGAACTTGTAGTTTCACAGGATGATTTAAAAATTTTTACAAAATTATTTAAAAATAAAGTATACAATTTTAAAACTGTGAAAAGGACACCTGGACAGAGAAACAATCTCGATCGATCGAACATAGTTCAATCGCTTGAGAACAGACAGGCTTCGATCAATCGAGACGGCTTCGATCGATCGAGACGACTTCGATCGATCGAACTCATCATGCATCCAATGCAATCACAGATTTGTATTCTGATGCGAAAACACTGCAGAAACAGATCTGTGACGATGCAGTTTTGAAAAACAGTTCTAAAATCAACATGCAAATCAAAACTAGTGTTCCAAAACGCATCTATAGATCCAAACAAACGAGTCTCGGATACCAATTGTAGGATAAACAGGTCTAAAATTATTTTTAACGAGCAGCGGAAAGAACAACCTACAAAAACTTATTGGTAGCCCAGGATCTACTACTCGTTAACTCCATAGATGCGTACTAACAAGAGGGGACAAGAGTTATACCTTAGTGTCTTGAACCCAATTCTGAATCTCTGACTTCCTTGGTGATACAGCAGCTTCCAATAGGTTGTCTTCACTCTTATGACTCCTACGGATGCTTCTGGAGAGACTAGGGTTGGTGGGAACCCTAATGGAGAGGATAGAGAAGGTTTGGGAAGCCTAAAATAGTTTTCTGCAGCATCTGGTATAATAAAACGACGAACTCTTTTTTCTGGACGCAGCTGCCCTATTTATAGATTCCCAGAATCGACCTAAAGTTCAAGCGATCGAAGTGGCTTCGATCGATCGACGCTTAGATTGATCGAACCATATTCGAGTGATCCAACCTGTCTAGACTTCAATCGATCGAGACTCCATCGATCTATCGAACCTGTCTTGACAAGATCCTCATGTGCCTTTCCAAGCATCCTAATGGAGTTCAGAGTGGGACCTCCTAGGCTCTTTATTGTTGGCTCAGACCAGTTGGCAATTCCCAAGATCAAATTCTTTGATCAGCAAACTAACCAACTGGTCAGTTAACGTTTACTCCACTATAAAACAATAACTGAACTCCAACGCAAAAGAACATATCCGAAGTGATAATTAGACTTGTATGGTGTACTAATGTTCCTCTACCGTCAGCATTCATAATCATATTTATGTAGTCGGATAACTGTTATTGTCAACCTGAATCATGATTACTTCTTATATTCCTTAAGTCTCATTCACCTCTCATAATTACCAAACATGTTGATAACTACTTATCAACAAGACTGCAGTTCTCAGTAATCAACTTGGCTACATTCTCAAGGGAATGCTTACTCTTTAACAGAGGGTAGATTCTATCTTGACAGTATATGTTCACAACCCTGTGAGCATGAAAGATACCCAGGTGTTGATCTTATATAGACTTCACTGATTGGTAAGTCAAAGTAGCCATATCCACAGTTTGTGTTCATAATCGTCTCAAGATTGAAAACACGTACCTTATACAAGTTATGAGTTACTATCGACCGTTGACAATGTTAAGCATCAATAGGAGAACTCAGGTCCGTCACTGCACTATAAACACTATCATATTAACTAAGAGTCAAACTCCAATGATTGAGATTCATCATTCCATCCAATGGTAGTTAATTATACTACAGTGTAAACCTGATAAGATATCCAATCTCATCATCTACTGTGACAAATTCTAAAATATCAAAGGATAGTAATTTGTATCTCACTTGTATATATCTCATACACACACGAATTACTTACTATGATACTTAAGGATTAACAATCATCTCATGAAATAAACATACACAACAAAATGTAAAGCTGATAACCATATATTAAAATGTCAATGTCTCATACATAAATTAATGGTTTGGGGGCACAAACCCAACAATTTGATGGACCTATATTTAAACTAACAACATCCCATCAAGTTATGATTGCTCGCGCCTTTACTTGAAATGGATGTTGTGGGGCATTGTTTGCACCACAAAATAATATTAAAAGTGGGTCCACCAAATCTGAGAAAGAATAACACGTGGAATGTGTATGAAGGCAGACTGATGGAGAAAGCAGGCTGATTCAACATAATAACGCCATAATCAAATACGCAAGCCACGTCAGTGGCAGGACAGTTATTGGCGGTTATGTTGAATTAAATGAATGACACGTGTGATACAAAGCGGTAATGAGCATGGTCATGGATAAAGTCCACTACTCAGAGATCATGGAGATAATGGGCAGTTTCTTAGTACATGAGGTAGCAGTTATCACTACTGTTACCTATTTAAAGGAACGAAGAAACAAAGAGAAGAGATCCCCGAGATCAAGAAACACTTAGCACATTTTTATACTTTGCATTATGTATTTCCTTTATCTTTAAATTGTCAGTTTACTAGGAGTAGCTTTGTACTTAGACCTCAATTAGAAGGCGAGATTACCACTTCTGATTGTACTTTGTTCTGTGAATGGTTCAATGGAACTCTATTCTTTTAAACTAGTCTCAGTTCTTCTTCACATTCCAAGTCCTTGATCTTTGGTTGAGGCAATTTAACCTATTTAGAGAAATCTCGTTCCTCTGTTTCTCTACTCGTCTGATTTGTCATATTGTTCATTTCAAGAGGACATTTGTCTGGCACACCCACACTTTAACACTTGCATAATATCCGTCATACAAACACTTGGTGAATCTCCTCAAACAAATTTCTAAAAAATACAGTATTTTTAAGCTCCTAGTGAAATTTCTCAAACCATCTTTTGGAAAAATTACAATTTTGAACACTTAGTGGAATTTCTCAACTACTTTCTTGGAAAATTATCATTTTGAACACTTAGTGAATTTCCTCAAATAGCTTTTTGTAAAACACAGCATTTTTACACATCGTGAAATTTATCAAACAGTTTTTGAAAAAAATCAACACTGTGAAATTTTTCAACCACCTTTCTTGAAAAATTAGCATTTTAATCACCTTGTGAATTCTCAAACAATTTCTGGAAAACACTGCATTTTTAAACACATTGTAAAGTTTCTTGAAACAATTTGCTAGAAAAATCAATATTTTGAACTCTGTGAATTTTTTCAAATAGTTTTCAGGAAAATTTAGCATTTTGAATATTTTCTTTTATCAACTATGTTTACTTAGATGCTGTCACGACCCGATTTTTGAAAAGAGAAATATTCAATCAAGTGCATACCCTAATCAATATTAAGATAAATTGATTTTAATTTCTTTCATAAACCACATGATTTCTATTTAAACAAAACTCATTTATCATCAAATTCATTCCCAAAAAAAAATTACAAGAAAAATCCACGTTTCAAATTTCCCCATTCTCATTTATTACAAAATGAAAACCAAACGTTTCCCTTTACATAAAAATAATTTAATTTCCTCCACCGAAACACAATAAAAGTATCTAGTTATAATAATAAACGGAATAATTTCAACACTACACTATCTCAGCTCAGATCTGCTATAAACGTCCCCAAAAGTCCAATAATACAACTGAAATATACCCACATCTGATACAAGTTCTCAACCATGGCTCACAATGCCAACTAAATAAAAGAGTATCATATAGTAATTAAAGAATAAAAAGAAGGTATCTTCAACTTCACGAACAGATCGGCTGCTCCACAATAAACTCCAATTATACTATTCTGCACATGTCATCTGACTACGTTTCAAATAGAAACGCACCCGAATGCATAACACACTCGGGTCAGTCACATGACTGGTATGAGTTAAACAAAACACAAGTCTTAGGGATCCAACTTGAACTCGTAGACTACAAATCATACTACAACATTCTTGGACCAAGACAGGTAGTTCCACACACATATGTGGACAATAGAGTAGTTTCCATTTATGTGGTGGCAAGTAGTTTCTTGCCCGAATAAAAACAATTAAATACTTACATTTCTTAACTATGGTAGGCCAATACCTGCAAACCATTAGTAGGCCTACCATTCTGTACAAATAGAACTTAACACAATAATATAAACCAATAATAAGGTGTTATTAATTAAAATGATTTTATCTCTAACAAAGAACTGGAATTAGACAAAACTTAAAACACGAAAAATGTCAAGAATAAAATTTTCAAGGAATGACACGCGTCCTCGATCGTAAATTCTAAATAGATAATTCAGAAATTAATTATTAAAATTCAGCTCTTACATAGACGATGTTCAGCAGATTCTGAAAATCGATGAAAATAGTGTCAAGATGACGTTTTTAGAAAAAGTGTAAAACACGAAAGTTGTTCGGATCGTCGTTTTACTTCAGTTTACGCGAAATGGCCATAAACTATGAATCTAAGTATCCAAAATATTCAATTTACTAATTTGGTCCAGTTTATTATCAAATTACTACGTTCCCAAAAATGGTATGTTACACATAGAATGCTAGGTTTCAGCTAACGGGCACAACACCGAAATTATTTAAAATCCTTAAAACTACACGACTACCAATTCCTAGAATTTCATATAACTGAAAATCATAAACCACATTACAACTGTAAATCCGCAAATAAAAAAAAACACACTTAATATTCGATCCAAATTACACCTTATGTTCACCACCTCGGCCACCCATCCATGGTTCAGCCTACACATATATCCCATGTGTCTCCTAACGTAATACTAACTCCCACTCCGGTCCCAACTCCCATGGGGTATCACTGGGATTTGAGTATCCACCGAAAGGCTAGTCCTTACGTTCTTGACGTCAATAAAACAATGTCTAAATACACATGAAATAGACCAACAAGCCGGGCATAAGGCTTAAAAATGAAGAGACGGGTCATCAACGTAGTCGCCGTCTAATCACACAAGGACGGGTCATCCACGAAGTCGCCGCCTAAAATTATAAGGAGTAGTGGTGAACTATAAGGACTTTTCTAACGTTCATACATCCACGTTTTTCACAAAACTCAACTTTATAAGAGATTCATATATCTAAAATCAAATTCCCGTTAAAATCATATTACTGTCTACATGTTCACACAGATTCATAACTCTTACAAAATTGCACAGTCACAATTTTAGAAAGCTCAACTATACATGAAAACTCATAGCTCCCTAAGTACAAACAAATTAATTCATATTAACGAACACGAAATCACACAAAAATGTGATATGGCAAAAACACTTATTTTAACATTCATAAAACTGCTACTGTAATATAAATTTTCTGCCCAAACAGTGCAGAATTGGGGAAAACACCATTAGACGAAAGTTGTCCAGAATTGCGTTTCCTACAAGCCTAGGCGAACAAAATCACGAAAACTAGAACGTATGATTTATTATGAATTTTCTACTCAAATCTGATCCTTGAAAATCCCAAATCCGAAAATTGAATAATTGCTCAAATGCATATTCAATGCTCATTTATAAATCTCAAATCACAACTTCAATCATTGTAAAAAAAATACTTAAATCTCATAATTCATAACCATACTAATTTAATATTCTATCTATTTAAATTTCAATCAAACGAGATTGAAAGAAAATAACAAGTTAACTCACCAATTTAGGGCTTCAAGGTTGATGATGATTACACAAACCAAAGGTTGAGGTTCCTCTCTTCTTCTTCTTATTCTTCTTCTTCTTCTTCTCCCTCTCTCTATCTCTCTCTCCCTCTCTCTATCTCTCTCTCTCTCTCACATACGTCTGTTCTCTAGTTTCTTCTCTCCTCTTCCTTTTTTTTTTTTTTGTTAAATGGAGGCTAGGGTTTAATATATGTGTACATATATTTCACACACAACACTTATAAATAAAACACACACAAACATGTGAATCCCGTTTTTTTATCTAAGGGCCTCACAAAAAGGCTTTATATGGACCCAAAAATGCATTCTAATGTGACAAATGATTAGCCCAATGGGTACCTATGACCCCAGGCACTAAATTTCTATGTTAAGCACACTACTTAACATACTAACTACTCGTACACGCTACTTCAACTTTTTTTATTAGGTGTCACTAAGATACATACACACGGCTAATGTCTAATACTCGAAAAGAATAATATAAAAATTACTAAAAGCACTTAGAAAATTAGGGTTATTACAGATGCTCTGTTATTTTTTTCCTGCAAGGAGGGTGAAATAGGAATCTCTGGTTACAAATTTGAAAAATGAGGAAGAAGATTGGGTTACAAGTCTTAAAGTTTTTTTTTTTTTTTTTTCATAAGGAGATACATAAGTGATATGTTTCTTGATATCCATTTTTAATTGAGGGGTACTTTGGATCCCAAAAAAAAAAAAAAAAAGAGATGACCTTTTGATAGAACTGTTTTGGACAGGGACCTCTCGCCAAACAAGTTTCAAATTTTGGACTAATAACCAAAAGACTAGTATAATAATGAGTAAATAATAAGAGTTATCAGATAGTGAATGTAACGCTAAAGCAACACGTTCATGAATCATAACATTACAATTCAGTGAATTATCATGATGTTGCAAGTAGCAAAATATAAGACACCAACATCATAGAAAGAAATATATTTAACCAGAAACTTTGCCGTGACTTATAATAGAAAGCAGACAAATGAAAAAAAGAGAGTAAAAGTTGATGATAAATTTCATTCAAATAGAGGACGGTGTCTTGGCTTTTTTCCCTGCAAGAATCATTGACATCTGGAGACCTCTACTGAAGGCTTGATTGAAAAGAAGTCGTGTTTGGCATTCTGATACAAATGGGAACCATGAGAGTATGACTATAGGTAAGAATATTATGAATCCCATTATACACTCGTATGCTCTTGCCAGTTCCTTCACTGATTCCCAGAATCCTATGCCCTTCAAAAATGGCCTGCATGCTTGACAGATCTTCAACCACAAATAATCTTTCTCAGTACAAACAATAATAAACTATCACAAATACTAAAGTAAATTATCACAATGCCCTTAGCTATGTAGCACGAACACTTCAATTTGGTGTCGGATACCAGATTCCGATGCAGACGGGATTGAACATGGCACGGTGGCTGCTTCGGATATTTTTTTAAAAAATTTGAGGTAAAAGTCTTAGACGTAATAAAATGAGAGGGGTTTAGGAAATTGGAGTGGACAGGGCGTGATGGACCGATGGTTGGTACAATGAATAGTTACCATGTCCTATCATTTTGTATCATGAATTTTAAATATTTTCCATGTCATCAGGTCATGTGTTCCTATCTATGCTAGATAGGCCCTCGATATAAAATTATTTTAGTATTCTCATTTTAATGTGATGACAATTACTGTTATTGTCTATTGAAATTTGAACACAATATTATCTTACTACTTCAACTACTACATTCATGCAATAGGATAGCAATTCTATATATAAAGTAGACCTGGCAATGTCAGTCCGCAAACGCCCGAGCCCGTCAACCCGCCCAGAAATTGCCCAAAATAATTTGATGCGGGTTTACAAGATTTTTCTAACGGGTTTCATATGGGCTACCTACCATGGCTGATATTGGGCCGATCGTAAGCCCGTTAAGAACCCGCTAGCTAGGCCTCTAACTACAACCCTAATGTATTTGCAAGATTCACTTAGCCGCATGCCTCTCTCTCTCTCTCTCTCTCTCGGAAGTTGGAACCCACTGTCTCTTTACCTTCTACTCTCTCGAGGTTTCTACTTTGGCTTTATATTCTCTCTCTTGAATATTTCACACTCTACTTTGGTGCTTGTTTCAGAAAATTTATCTTGCAGATCAAAATATGGGTTTCAGTTTGGAGATTATCCTGCAGATTTCGAGATGGTTCACCTAAGAAGTTGATTATATGTACAGTACTGTAAAAAATCCACCAGTAAGAAGTTGGGTTTCTCAATCTTCCCTCTCTCTCTCTAGTTCAATGGGTTTGGGGGTACTTCAAGTCTGAGTCGTCTGACCCAAATATATAGATATATATATATATATATATTTTTGGGCATTTTGATTTTTTTTTTTCTTTCCCAAACAAGGCTTTAGCACAACACCACCCTCCCCGGTCCCCACGCCCCCACCTCCAAAAAAAAAAAAAAGGAAGAAAAAAAAACAAGGGGGTTGGCTGGAGAAACCCGACCCAACCCGTGTCAAACCCAATATGTATGTAATTCATTCAAACCTGACCCGAACCGAACCCGCCCAATTGCCAGCCTATCTGTAAGTATAACCGTCCGGAAAAATAGATGAATATCTCTTTCTTAACTTTATTGGAAAAGACATGATGTATGCAGAGCTGGTCCAGTTTAAGAAAAAAAACATTGTACATTCGAACCAAAAAAAAAAAAACTTACTAGAAGAAGGGCCCACCCCGTCGGCATGAAGCAAAGGACAGCAGCAAATAAATCCCTTATAGTAAGGCCATATACTACAAATAATACAGTCATGACTGATATGAAGCCAAGGAATAAAAGCGCTTTTAGAATCCTGAACATTAGCTGAAAGGTGGTACCGAACCTCCGTCCACCCCTTGATACCATCTGTTTGCGACGAAGCACTCTCCGAATCCTGAACATTGGCTGAAAGTCGGTACCAACCATCTGATTGCGACAAGGTACAAATAAAAGCAGTTCAGAGCAAATAAACATTGACACACAGGCATGCGAGTGCAAGTGTACAAAACCCAAGAAAATTTAATATATATATATATATGTATACTTAATATAATTTGTGGAATAAAGGTAAAATTTCCAACAAAGCCACTTGGAAGCAAATTTCTCACTACACATTTGGGATTTTAGTATGCATACCTTTAAGACCAGAAGAGCAGTTGCCACAAGAATCCAAGAAAGTCCGTAAACCTATAATCAAACAGAATTTAGCAAAATTCTAAGATGGGAATTGACCTATTATGGGAATACAAGAGAACTAGTGAAAGAAAACAAAAAAAAAAATTAGCTCAAAAATTATTTACCAGAAAACTCTTGCTGCCATTAGCTATATCGAGGCGATAGACAATTCCATATTGGTAAATGAAGAAGCGAAATGCAAGGATTATCTCGAGCACTCTACCCCTGATATTTGTGTGCTTGAGGTGTTCCTGTTCTCCGTGCCACCACGATTCCCAACTTTTATCTTGGGATATACCAATGCCACCACGATTTCCCATCCACCTCTTCCATTCTGTCCAATCATCCACAGTTTTTTGCCACTCAAATCCAGATGGGTTGAACACAAAAGGAGCAAACCACCACGAAGCAACCAGGAACCACATGGAGAACGTAATGAACAAGTACAGATTTGAACTACGGTATGATTGCCCATAGACTAGATCAACAATTAGTAGTATAGCTAGCTCCAACCCTTTCACAAAGTGACTCCGGGAGTACATTCTGTAGTTGTCGGCGAACTTTGCATGGAAAACAACAAACCCACGACCCGTGGCTCGGTATTTGAAACCACCATGCAAAATTGTTCTACCAAAGTAATGAGCTTTTGTCCCGAGTTGGAAGGTAAAGAACACAGAGGCTAGCTGGAGCTGCATAATAATAAAATCACCTAAGGCTGTTAGAAACCCTCTTTCAAGACTAATTTCCGTAACCATAGGGAGCATCAGCAACAAGCCCAGCTGAAAGACAGACTGGGTAGCCAAAGCCTGCTCAAGGGCCTTGCTCTGCCGAATGGCTTGATTCTCTAGAATTAGCTTCTCCATCCCACTCAGAAGAACCATATACAAACGTCCATACAAGAATACATACAAAGTAAGCACAGTAACCTGGGAAAAACATGTTCCAGATTATGATTTTTAATATATACTCTCATTTCTACAGAAAATTCTTTAGTAGGTACAACTACGAGACAGAAGTTAAGCAATACAAACTGCTTTGTGCCCCTAGAGGCATAGGGATTATAACAAACGATCAAGGTAGAAAACCTGCTACTAGCTTCAAGGGGTAGGATGCAAGCCAAGAGCAGGCACATGCATAATATTCAATCCACCTCTTCCAAACACTCACAAAACATACACAGACACCCCTACAGAATTTTTATTTTTTATTTTTTTTAAAAGTAAACAAACTAGAGAAAGATCATCATCCCTGTTGAATCAACTAGAAATAAATAAAATATACATTTTGGATAGGGATCAAGTTCTTAAAAACGCATGTCCAACGACAGAAAATTTTCAATCCTCGTAACAAAGTTGAATCAACTAGAAACTTTCTATTCCACCCTTTTCCTTTTTAGTCTGGTTCTTTATTTGTTCATTTATTTATCTAGGTTGGGTGGGTGTTGGGGTTGTCAAAACTATAACCTAACATTAATGTTATATGTGATTTGGTTCTCATTTTCATGCAGTATGTCAAAATTCAAAATACATTTATCAAGTTTGGGAGAGCATTTTCTCTTAGTGGAAAATGTTAGATAGAAAGTTAAGGAATGAATATAAAAACTTAAAATTCAGCTGCCTTGGAGAATTCAACAAGTTGGCCTGAAGCTGATTGTTGGAGATACTATTTGATTCGATCTTTTCCAGTATTAGTGAATCACTTAAGTTTAGGAATAATTGATTAGCTTTGATTGTGTAATCTTTTATTCCATGATTTTGTTATTTCCTTTTCTCTCTCTAGGTTGTATATAAATAGAGGATGAATACAGAAAAATAAACAATTTTACCCAATTCTAGTTTCTTCTCTGATATTGAATTGCCATAAACAACAATAACTCCACGTATCCTCCACCCCAACCTTTAATTTTCCACGTTTAATTGTCTTAACTTAGATAATAATACCGCTGAAATGTAGAGGTAAATATCAGCGGCCTTGGAGAATTCAACAAGATGGCCTGAACGTGATACAACAATCTCTCCACCACCCAACCTAGATTTTACCTTAGACGTATTATTGTCAAACTAGGTAATATTACTACGACTACACATATTAAGTTTGAACTACCGCTAAATACTTCACCTAGTATTTCTTAGTGGAAATGTCACTACAAATTCTAAGACAGTCCAGTTAAGATTTACTCATCAAAAATATGAAATTTCTCAAGTAACTCAGAAAATATGTAAATAACATCGAGTTAAACCAAACAGATTAGCTTGTTTAAGATACCATGCTACTGAAGTAAAAACCAACGGTTGTAAAGTAGAATGATAACATCCTGAAGAAGTCAAAGTGATGTCCAAGCCGATAAACATCACGGCTGAGTGTCTGCTCTCCATTGCCATTTGCAACCTTAGCCTCAAAAAGAGATATCTGGTTCATCCCCACCTCACACCCCTTTCCTACTTGGATATATTCATGATGTGTTATAAATCCCCCACGCAGAGTTGAATTGAAACCTGAATAGATTTACCCGATTAACTACATATAAATATATAATGCTTATCCTTCACTCACCATTTTAAGAACCAAAGGTTTACCTGAGAATATGTCCTCACTCAAGTTAATTACTTTTGAAGCTTTGCTTATACCACCTCTTGTTAAGTGAAAGATTATGTCAAATATATCAGGATGCCCGTAATGGAAGCGTACCCTATAGGGAAAAAGGATGGAACATCATTAAGAAAGTGAGGTACTAGGAAGAAAAAGTCAGCGTAAATCCACTCTAATTATGCTCATCGTAGTATGACATCGAACAATCAAAACAGAGGAACAGAGGATGGACTGTTATTGACAATAAAGAATCACAGAATACATAAAACCACAACTGCATATTTATTAAATCTTTGTAGGATCAGTTCAGAGAGATCAACTGTAGACGAATTATTTGTCAAATTGATGAATTAAACAGTTCCACAAGTACATTAGTTGGCCTATTGACATCAAATAACATGACTACAATTTCAAGCTTTAGGAGCAAACATAGTTCTCCAAATTATTCAGACCTTGTATCACAAAAAAAGAAACAAATAAGTACAGGTGTCCCAGTATAAAAGAATTTTGCTACTTAAATGCCCCACTTCAAAGCTAAGAAGCACAAACACCATGTGACACACGAATACAACACGACACTGACACTCGGACACGCAATTTCTAAAAAAAGTAGGACACAGATACTATTGATTTTCCAGAAAGCTTAGAGAGCAATAACGTGACTCTCTCTCATTTTATTAAACAATAATCAGCAATAACATAATTACAAGCTATGTTACATGGACTCTTCTAAATAGGTGAAGTACCAGTGTTGACACGACTCTTTGCGGACACGGGTATGACACTTGGGTAGGATCCTTCTAGTGTAGTTTAGTGTAATTTTCAGTCAAGAAAGGCGAAGTACCTGTGTCGGATATCGCATCCATACCCGTGTCCTCCGGACACTTTGAAGAGTCTATGTAACATAGATTACAAGAGTACCCTTAAGGAAGGGCAATAAACTAAAACAAAAATAATAAAACATCGCTCAACACTCCCCTTCAAGCTGGTGCAAAGATATCTCTCATGCCCTGTTTGCTAAGAATGTAGTGAAATGGCCGACCAGAAAGACTTTTAGTCATAGCATCCGCTAATTGTTCTCCAGACCTCACGAATGGTGTACATATGCATCCACTATTCAATTTCTCTTTAATAAAGTGCCTGTCAATTTCCACATGTTTCGTGCGGTCATGCTGAACTGGATCGTGAGCAACTTCAATAGCGGCCTTGTTATCATAGTATAACATCATTGAATCATTTTGCACAAATCCAAGATCTGAGAGTATAATCTGGACCCATAATAGCTCACACACACCCTGTGTCATAGCTCTGAACTCTACATCAGCACTAGATCTAGCCACCACTGACTGTTTCTTGCTCCTCCAAGTGACCAAATTACCACCCACAAATGTACAATAACCCGTGGTTGATCTTCTGTCAGTAATAGGCCCAGCAAAATCAGCATCAGAATAGGCCTTAACTAATGTGTGTCCATGTCTAGCGAAGCATAAACCTTTTCTTGGTGCTGACTTCAGATATCTAATATTTCTTAACACTGCATCAAGATGAATTTGCTTCGGATCATGCATAAATTGGCTAACCACACTAACAGAAAATGCAATATCTAGTCTGGTGTGTGCCAAATAAATTAATTTACCTACTAACCTCTGGTATCTCCCATTTTCAACCGGTTCTCCATTGGGATCATCTCCAAGTTTTAGATTTGGATCCATTGGCGTATCCACTGCTTTGTTTCCAAGCATACCTGTCTCCTTAAGCAAGTCTAGGACATACTTCCTCAGTGAAATAAATATGCCTTCCTTGGATCTTGCTAACTCAATTCCCAAGAAATATTTCAAATCTCCCAAATCTTTAATTTCAAATTCCTTAGCAAGGTATGATTTCAAACACTTCATCTCTTCAAAATCATTACCTGTGAGAACAATATCATCTAAGTAGACAATTAAAGCAGTCACTTTCCCTTGTGATGAGTGCTTAATAAAAAGAGTATGGTTTAAGGGGCACCGATAACGTGGGAAGGGTTCAAGGCGGAGTTTAATCGACGATTCTTTCCGCAAGCCGCTCACAACGCTAAAAAGAGAGAGTTCGACAATCTCCGACAGGGAGACATGATCGTAACCGAATATACTTCCAAGTGTAATGCATTGTTGAGATTTAGAAAGGGGTCAGTGCCAGGGGAGGAGGATAAAGCAAGGAAGTTCGAGGAAGGTTTACGGGAAAATATTAGTTTGAGAGTAGAAACCTATGAGCATTCAACTAGGGTAGCAGTGCAACAAAAGAAGCTTGTAGCCGAAAGTGCAATGGAAAGATCGAGACAGAATAGCAAGGCAAGCCAGGTAATAAGGGTAGTGACAGAAACCAGGGTGGACCATTCAAGAGGCTGTTTACACGAGGCTCTGGTTCTAGTATGGTGATTCTAGGAGGACACCAAATAACATACCGTTGTGCTCACTTTGTAATTGACCACACACCGGCTGATGTTTTCTAACTAACTTTCAGAACAAAGCTCAAGGGATGAACAGTACTAGTTCGACACCTGATATGAGAGGCAAATGTTACGATTGTGGGATGGTTGGGCATCAATCCCGAAATTGTCCAAGGAAGCGTCTTCAACAAGGAGCAAGTTCTATGGCTTCCAGTGGTTCGAAGCCTAAGCAGTCAAATGATAGGAGACCGGAGACAGAGCAGCGTGAGGGGATATCATTTCAGATGAATCCCAGAGATGTGGCTGCTACGGATACAGTGGTCTCAGGTATGGTGCTTGTATATTTACACTTAGCACGCATACTCGTTGATTCGGGATCCACTCATTCATTTGTGTCACATAATTTTGTTGAACATTTGAATGTTAAGTCCGCACCACTAGGATACGAATTATCCATTGTCGTGCCACTTAAAAACTACTAGTAACGTCTATGATATACAAGGACTGTGAGATCAAATTAGGTGAGAAGTTGATGACCGTAGATCTTATACTGATTGTTGTGAACCATTTCGATGTGATACTAGGAATGGATTGGTTGTCTCTTAACCAAGCCACAATTAAATGGAATGAAGTTAAATTTCGATCACCGGTGCACGGAGACTTTTGGTTTCAAGGGAGTGGGGTTACACCGCTGCCGTATTTAATTTCAGCTATCCGAGCGGGAAAGTTATTGAAAAGGGATGCCAGGGATTTCTATGTTCAGTAATTGATATTTCGATGACCGAATTGAAAGTAGAAGACATTCGAGTAGTACGAGAGTATCCGGATGTATTCCCAGATGACTTACCAGATGTCCTTATTGAGAAAGAGGTTGAGTTCACCATTAAGACAATGCCGGACTCAAGACCCGTATCGAAAGTACCATGTAGAATGGCACCTGTAGAATTGAAAGAATTGAAAATACAACTACAAGAATTACTTGACAAAAGTTTCATTCGACCTAGCATATCACCGTGGGGAGCTCCAGTGTTGTTTGTGAAGAAGAAAAATGGTTCAATGCGAATGTGTGTTGACTATCAAGAACTCAACAAGTTGACGATCAAGAATAAGTATCCGTTACCTAGAATTGACGATCTATTCGATCAACTCCATGGGGCACGTGTTTTCCAAGATTGATTTGAGATCAGGCTATCATCAGTTGAAAGTAAAAGCCGAAGATGTAGAGAAAACTTTCAGAACGCGCTACGGACACTATAAGTTCCTAGTAATGCCATTTGGAGTTACCAATGCACCAGCCACGTTCATGGATCTTATGAATCGAGTCTTTAAGGATTACTTAGATGACTTTGTGATCGTACTCATCGACGACATTCTTATCTGTTCGCCGAGTGAGATAGAGCACGAGGAACATTTGAGACTTGTACTTCAGAGATTGCGAGAGAAGCAACTATTCGGGAAATTTAAGAAATGTGAATTCTGGCTACCTAGCATTACTTTTCTTGGTCATGTGATTGACAAGAGTGGAGTTCAGCAATCCTCACAAGGTAGAAGCTGTATCTAATTGGCAGAGGCCGACATCAGTGTCAGAAATTCAAAGTTTCTTAGGTTTAGCGGGATACTACCACCGCTTCATTGAGAATTTCTCGAAGATTTCATTGCCTATGACAAAGTTGATGAGGAAGGGTATTACATTTGAATGGAGTCAAGAATGTGAAGACAGTTTTCAAGAGTTAAAGTTACGTTTAACAAGAGCACATATCTTGACGATACCATCCGGAACTGAGGGATTTGTGATCTATAGTGATGCTTCGCATCAAGGCTTGGGGTGTGTACTTATGCAAGGTGGCAAGGTGATTGCCTACGCGTCTAGACAGTTGAAGACACATGAGGTTAATTATCCAACTCATGACCTCAAATTGGCCGCGGTAATCCATGCTTTGAAGATTTGGAGGCACTACTTGTATGGGGAGAAGTATGAGATTTTCACGGACCACAAGAGTTTGAAATACATTTTCACCCAATGAGACTTGAACATGAGACAGAGAAGATGGCTAGAGTTGATGAAGGATTACGATCTTTCGATTGAGTATTATCTGGAAAGGCTAATGTAGTAGCCGACGCTTTAAGCCGGAAGACGACAAGGAATTTAGCCGACGAGGTAACCCAACAAAAAGAATTGGTAAAGGAGATGGAAAGTTTGGAGTTAGAAGTAATTCCAGAGACCAATGGTGGCTTAATGGTGGCGATCATAGCTCACCCAGACATTATAGATGAGATCAAGGCAGAACAGTTCAGCGATGATTACTTATGTAAAATGAGTGAAGAGATACCTTTGGGGAAGCGACCGGGTTTTATTTTGAAACAAAGAGTATTGATGCATCGGAGTCGATTGTGTGTACCGAACGTAAAAGACTTGAAAGAGCGACTTTTAGAGGAGGCTCATAGTACTAAATATTCAGTTCACCCGGGAAAAGTAACAAGATGTACTAGAACTTGCGAGAGAACTTTTGGTGGAGAGGAATGAAGCGGGAAGTTGCTAAGCATGTTTCAGAATGTTCGGCATGTCAACAGGTCAAAGCGGAGAGACAAGTACCCGCGGGACTACAACAACCATTACCAGTGTCAGAGTGGAAATGGGATGAGATCACGATGGATTTTATTTCTGGATTTCCACGATCACCTAACAAGAACGACAAGATTTGGGTTATAGTTGATAGATTGACAAAATCAGCCAATTTTCAACCGATCAAGACAATTAAGCCGTCCAGACTAGCAGAGTTGTATGTGAAAGAGATTGTGAGACTACTCGGAGTTCCAGCAATAATTGTATCAGATCGTGATATTAGTTTTACGTCGAGGTTTTGGAGAAGTTTACAAAAGGCTATGGGTACTAAGTTGAGTTTCAGTACTGCTTTTCATCCTCAGACCAACAGACAATCAGAGCAAATGATTCAGAAGCTAGAAGATATGCTTACACTTTGCGTTCTAGACTTTGGAAGCGATTGGGAGAAACACCTACCATTAATTGAATTCGCTTACAACAATGGTTTTCAGTCATGTATTGGGATGGCACCGTACGAGGCTTTGCATGGGCATAAGTGTCATTCACCGGTTTGTTGGACCGAGGTTGGGGAAAGAAAGTTGTTAGGACCTGAGATAATACAGTTGACTACTGAGAAGGTAAAGCTGATCCAAGAGCGACTTAAGGTAGCTCAGAGTCGTTATAAGAGCTATGCGAACTCTAAGCGACGACCGATGACATTCGAAGCAGGAGACTTTGTGTATTTGAGAGTATCGCCTTCAAAAGGCATTATCCGATTTGGGAAGCGGGGAAAGCTCAATCCGAAATTTGTTGGGCCATTTGAGATCCTAGAGAGGGTAGGACCGGTGGCGTACCGATTAGCCGTATCGCCCGAGTTAGCATTTGTGCATAATGTTTTCCATGTGTCTATGTTGAGACGGTATATGACGGACACAAGTAAGATCATAGTATCAGAACCGTTGCAGATCCAATAGGACTTGGCCTATGTAGAGCATCCAGTAGAAATCTTAGATCGAAAAGAGCAAGTGTTGAGAACAAAGATAATTCCGATGGTAAAAGTATTGTAGTGTAGTCATAAGGTTGAGGAAGCTACATGGGAGAACGAGGAAGAGATGAGGAATGAGTATCCCTATCTTTTCGACCTTTGAGGTAAGTTTGGAGACAAACTTCCTTTTTAGAGGAGAGAGTTGTCACACCCGTTCCGGGAAAAGCACATTCAATTTTTAAATGCATATTTGAATTCTGGAATTGTTAATGTTGATTAATAATTGAGATGAGTTGACTGTGGGTCAACGGTGAATGTCAAATGAGGACACGGGAAGTTGGTAATTCACGAGGAATTGATACGATTTAAATGGCATTTATTTGATTTAAATGTTATTTGAAATATCTGGTGTATGTGAATAGTAATTTTACCTGTGTAGAGTAACTTTTGATAATGTTGATCTTGTTGTAGGTCATTTTGAATACTTTGGTGAGAATGTGAGTGATACGTTGCATAAAAGGTAGGTTATATAGAGATTCCACGGAATTAGTTTTCGGAACGAAATTATGGACCCAAACGGAACTTTAACGAAACCCTTTTATAATTTATTCTTTTCACTCGTGAAGTAATAAATTGGACGTGTGCGACGTTTCGAAGGATAATTAGAAGATTTGAGAACTCATGGAGAGGTAAACGTAATTTCTGAGAGAGAGAGAGAGAGAGAGAGAAAAAGGAGATTTATTCCCACGAGCTTTGCGACACCGATCGATGACCTTTCGTTCGTCAGTTTTTCCCCAGATTTCGTATTTGAACTCCTTAAGGTATGATCTACGTTTTGATACCTCTTAGGCCGCGTTTGGCAAAGTTTTGTAAAAATGTTAACTCTATGTTATCTTGAAAAACGTGTCAAAACTCATAGGTTTTGCGTATAAACAGAGATTCGACTTAGATTCAGTACCCTGGTACTCCACCTAAAATCTTAAGACTATAGCTTAAGGTATGAAATTCTAACCTATGTTATATAGGAAATATGCATGTTTTGATTTTCGATGACAAAATAGTGATCCGGGTGAAATTCATGTGTTAATAGTAGGCCCGTTAATTATGCACACGCTTAACTGTGAAAAGCATGTCTAATTTATATGCGAGCACGTTAAGTGATTATGTGGTCAAAGGGGGGACTTATACAAATTTATGCCGGCTTTGAGAATTTAGTAGCGACGGCTAGTGTGCATGGTTTAAGACTTGGGCTTGCCAGGGCACTTGGGATGCGAAGGTTGTAGACTTGGACTAGCCATTGGTATCGCGGTTTAAGACGTGGACTTGCCGCTACCGGATGAATGAGTGTTTTTCTCCCTAGAAGCTATTTTGATGTGAATTATGAGATTAAAACATGATTTATCATATATGCATATGCTAGAATTTGTGAACTCAGCATATAGCTGAGCAGTGGAGATTTACTCCATTGCAGGTGATAAGAAGAGAGGAAAGAAGAAACGTGAAGAGTTAGGCTGATGGGACGACGGGATCACTGTTGTACATGTTTTTGTTTCCTTTCCAAATGTTGTAATAAACACTTGGGAAGTTAAAACCATGTGTTTGGTTAGAATCTTGGAATGGATTTGTAGTTATTGTAATCCATAGTAAAACTTCTGTAATTATGTTTTGAATTGTTGAATTATAGTAGTGAATGTGTTGGAATTGGGTTGGAGAACCACAGTTTGAAAATCTGTATTGAAAAGTAGTCGACTGGGTCCCTAACACAGTCGACTGTATAATTGAGTTGAAATGTTGCTTTCCATTCTGTGAAAGAAACAGTCGACTGGGTGAAGGCAACAGTCGACTGGATTGTGTTTTCAAAATGGAAATTTCTGAGTCAGTCGACTGGAATTTTGAGGCCACAGTCGACTGGGTCCCCTCCACAGTCGACTGGACAAACTTATGAGATTTTAGGCTCTCTGTATCTTGCATTTCCAGTCGACTGGACTGGCTGCTGAGATTTGGAGGCTCTCTGTATCTTGCATTTCCAGTCGACCGGACCTTTATTCAGTCGACTGGATTGATGGTTTTCAACCGGGTGTTTCTTTGAGTGTTTTCAAATGCACAAAACTTTTTATAACTCTGAATTTCATGGATTTTACTTATGTTTTCCACTGCTAATTACTTTAATTGAATTGGATGAGCTTTGGTGGCGTGCCACATGTCCTATTTCCGCGCGTAGCGGGATGGATCGTGACAAAATGTCTCTACAAGTGTATCCTAGATATCCTTGGCAGTCTCCATCTCAAAGAACCCATCAACAATCTCGGGCTCCATGGAGTGTGTAAGCCAACTCAGAACCAAAAAATTGTCCACTTCCCACTTTGCATAAGTTGGATCTTCAATGCTAGGGGCCTTGAGTGTGCCATTAACATAACCAAATTTAGACCTGCTTTTGAGCCAAAACGTGGCTGAAATTCTCACCAATTCAAAAGCACCGTGGTGATTTTGGACCCAGGTTCTCGGTAATGATTCTCTCATTACCTACAGGAGAATTGGTAATTTCAGCAGTCTTTTAAGTCAAATCGTCCTTCGTCATCTTGAAGAGGAATAGGCACAACGAGCAACAATGAAATCAAGACACTCCAAGCATTCACATGCACCACTTTGGTGCAATTGTCTAATCTATGGACAAATCATGTGGTCCGAAGATGGATCGAAAGGAAAGGAAGGACTGATCGTGATCAGAACAGCCCAATGATGGTTGAGTTCATTCTAGGGTTTAGAAAACTAAAGAAGGTAGAGGTAGAGGATTAGGTGTATCACTCTAGGGTTTCGGCTAGGTTAAAAATCAGCAAGGATGGTGCGCCGAGTGATGTGGGGTAGCTGGATGGTGCGCCAAGTGGTGTGGTGTGGTTGGATGGTGCGCCGAGTGGTGTGGGGTGGCTGTGGAGTGCGGCGAGGCTGTGTGGGGTGTTTGTGGGTTGTGCCGAGTGCTGGGAAAGTGGCTGGGGTGTACTGCGATGCTGGTAGGATAGTCTGATGGTTGCGGCTGGGTGGTTCTGGTGGGCTGCGGCGGCAATGGTGGTTGATGGTGGAAGGATCGAGTCCCCTATTAGGGTAGCTCTGATACCATGCTGATTTTCCAGAAAGCTTAGAGAGCACTAACGTGACTCTCTCTCATTTTATTAAACAATAATCAGCAATAACATAATTACAAGAGTACCCTTAAGGAAGGGTAATAAAACTAAAACAGGAAATAATAAAACATCTCTCAACAGATATGTTGGGGACACGTTGAATATGTGCTTATTTTTTACTATGAAGATATATTAAAAAAAAGGTACCCTTAGTTCAATCAAATTTGGCGAAAAAGCCATAAAAAATCAGAAAATAGGTATGATTCATATTCCGATGACAGGGGATTAACCATAGTGAACCAGATCGATTCAGTACGGTCCAAACTGAGTAAGCGGGGGCAACCTTTCTTAGCAAAGAGGTCTCATAGCATTTCCCTCGGATTTAGCCAAGGTAGGATTCGTAGGAACAATGTTGACACACAGTTCATTGATAAATAAACAATGTCACGAGTTTGGCTAAGCAACTAGTTAGTTCAATCAGGAATCACGACAAATATCACTAAGATATCAACATAACAAAGAAAGAAAAACATGTTCCCTAATTTTGCAAAGTTCTATTACTGAACATTACTATAAAAAAAAACACTAAGGTGTAAGAAGATAAATTCCAGAAAAGAAGAGTATGAGGAAGGAAAAAAAGAGAATTTCAAAATAAATGCAGAAACAAATTTAGTTTAAAACAGAAAGCCTATTTTACATCAAGAATTGAATTCTAACTATACATGTGTCTAGAAAATAGGCATAGATACCAAAAATAAACAGAGCGGCACGTCAAATCTTAAAAAGAATAGAATTATACTTTTCAAGAATTAGTTGTACAATATCCTTTATCGTGTCCCTTCCCATTTTATAATATTAAGATTTCAGCGTTAAAGTCTTAAAAACATTTTCGAAGGACCTTGTCCACTCCTCTGTCCGACCATGTCGGTCGTGTGTCTGACAAGTGTCCAGCATGTCTCCGATAACAAAAAAATCAAGATACGTGTTTTTTTAGTGTGACACATGTCGGAGAGTGTCCGACAAATGTCGGTGTCGGATATGCGTCCGACAGTGACCCGTAACAGGGTTGGTGCTACATAGCTCCAAAGAAAAGCCAACATGCGCGCGGACAGGCACAGATGCAAACAATTGGAATATTCAGACATTCCTAGTTTTGTTTCCATTTTAGGCAAAATTATATTCAGGTCACAACTTATCTCTTATATTTATTGTACTAAAAGTTGTTCTCTTGGTTAACTCCACTGAATATGGGGGGGCTTGGGAGAGTGAAGAGGCCGCCTCACCTTAGAGGGTTGGCCAATATTCGTTGGCCAATTGTCACAAAACTAGTCTCCTTGAACCAAGCAAGTGATGAAACACTGCAAATCAAAAGAGGCACCAAATAAGAACATGTTCTATAACATTTCTACTTGTTAATTTCTTTGACCCTAGCTATTAACACTAATTGAGAATAGACATAATGTTTAGCTACATGGTAAAGCCAACCTTGCAGTAAAAATATGCTCCCTTAATCCCAATATCGTGGGTCTTCGCTGTCCATGATGAGATTTACTAAATTCCTCCAATACATTTCTCATTTTGAAAGCTTCCTCAAGATAATTATCCTGAAGGATAATAACAAGTCAGTTGGTAATTTGTCTAGACTTAAAAGATACAATGTTAAAGTTACCTGATTCATGTCTATTGTCTGCAGAGCTTCTCCACGAGTGAAAATAATGGCATGGTTTTGATTTTCGGGTTTTCCTTCTCCAATGAAGCTTGGAGGTCCTGGAAGCTTTATACGATATACTTCCTAACATTGCAAAAAGTATGGATATCAATGAGCTCGAATTTATAACAAGTGACACGAAAAATAATAAAAGAAAAAGAGTCTCCACTGGATCTAAATAGAGAACGAAAAAAAATTAAAAAAAAAAAAGTACACAGTCAAATTTTTCCTTAAGGCTTGTTTGGTTGGTGGATTCAATGAAGGAAAGAAACGGGAAAGGAAAACTACGTCCCTTGTGTTTTCCTCCATATGTTTAAATAACATTAAAGGCTAAACAATTTCAAAGTATTATTGTAACCTACGAAAAAAAGGGAGGAAAGTGACTTGCAAAATTCAGAATTTTTTACTTAGATCCCCACTACAGTCACTTTTCTTCCATATTTTTCTCACTATTTTCCTTGGTAACCAAACAAAGGAAAATGTTTCCTTTGTGTTTTTCTGTCTTTTCCCTGACCAAACCCATGAACCAAACAGAGCCTTAGGAGCATTTCTTTGAATAAATTCTCCTCAATCTGTTTACTCTTGTAGTTAATATCATACCTTGTCTGATTTATGCCAACCCTTTACCAGAACAGAATAATAAACCTTCTCAGATTTACCATGAATTTCCTCTTCTCTGTCATCTATATAAGCAACACGTAAAGATGGATATCTGAAAAGTTCGTATCGGATAAGAAATGCCATTAACATTCAGATAGCAACCACAACTTTTAAAAAGATCATTCACTAAGTTATGACTTACGTTAACATGAGATTCAGAATATTATTGTAACAACTTCGGTCTCGACTATCAGCGGATTTCTTCTGAGCACCATAGGCCTGACAAGAAACAACATAGGTGAACTTCAAATCTGCCAAAGCTTGTGAAAGTTCCATTAAATCTCTATGATCCTTATTGTTCATATCAATGCTCTGGTAGCCACTATAAATAGCTGCAAAGAAACATGAATTATAAAAACACTTAATTATAGAGAGCAGTTGGAAATAACAGTTAAAACATTGACTTAGAATACCAACGTAAGATCTATAATAAAACCACTAACCACTATCTCCAGCAAAATCCAGAAAGCATTGGAGTTCAAGTGCCTGCCTGTAGTACATCATCCCTCTCACTGATAGAAAGACAAACACAACTGCACAGCTTAAGTAAAAGTTTACGAATATATATACGTGTATATATATATATATATATTTCTAGAGTGATATGCCAAACCAGTTCCTAGTTATCCATACCTGTTCTGAAAAGTGTCTGCCCTCTGTAAGATGCCCACTGACAAATTAAATCCGTTTTGTCTTTGCTTGCATAAACAAGTTTCGGATCTTTTATACGATTCTTGAAATTTTCCCACTCCTCTAGTTTGCAGTAGGAAATCAAAGAGTTTATACATGTTCCAAATAAAGATGATAGCAGGGCAGCAACGGGTTTGAAACTTACCAGGATATATTTTCTGAAGGTAAAACAAAGTTGATATTCCATGTTCATTTTCCTTGTTGAGGTCATTCTCAGAATAAAGAACATCTTCTTTGTAATACGGAGTCAAAATGCTAAAACCGAAAACAAAAGGTGAGATTAAATAATGGAGTGACAAGACACTAATTTTCATGACAATGTAAAAAATGTACGCATAAAGATGCATCCTTTCATTTATTATAAGAGACAATTAGGAAGATACATTAAAAAGAAATGCGTAAATCTAGAAGACTGAGCTCAACCATTTGCTTAAGAACTATATGACAACTAACTTTTCAACAAGCTGCAGCAACATTTAACAAATAGTGAAATTGTTCTGGAAACTGATATACTAGTATGAATGTCTACAATATCCTGGATCCTAAAACTTATGAATGTTTCGATTAGTTCAAAAATTAAAATTCTTTGACTTGTTGACATATAACCTGACAACAACAGGGAAAAGCATTAAAAAAATATAGGTATCTATATATAGAATATAAATCTTACTATGGAAGAACAAAAGGATTCTCTGAAGCCCTGATTTGAGAATAACGTACCTAAAAGAGAGCATATTGCGAACGTTTGGAGCTTCTGGCATTTTCATAAATAAGGAGTTTGTAAAGAAAGTGATGCGTCGGCGAGCTTCCAAATTCACTGGCACATTTATGCCAGATTCTTTGACAGTCCATAGCAAATGAAGCCTAACAATCTGCGAAAGAGAGTAGACAAGAGTGAGAGCAAAAAGAAAATAGAACAGAATATTTAACATTTATACAAACATAAGTTTGCGTACCAACTACCTTCTCTCTCCAAGTTCTGTTTTGCATGAAGAGGATGTTTATCTTTTCAAACTTCTGCTCCTTTTTTAACTTCATGTTACCCAGATTGTGGGGTGGAGCTTTTACCAGGATTCTAAGAAAAGAAAGAGAAATGAGACCCACCGCATGTGAGAACCATGAGTTCATTCTAACGTAGATTCACTACTACAAAAATTTACTCTAAACTTACTCATGCCCATGAGTCATAACATCCTGACAAATAATCTCCATAATATCCTGGAGGACGTTGATGATTTGGGATTTGTATAGCTCAGTATCTTCATAATCCGATAACTGCCAAAATACCAAGTTAAGCAGTTGAACCAGATAAGTAGTAATAGCCAATTTGAGACAACTTTTTCAGAGCCAACAATCACTTTTAAGTGTTTGATTAAAAAGTTGTGACAATTTGGATTAGTTTTTTTTCTTTCCACGGCTTTTTAAAAGGGAATATTACAACTACCTCCCTTGAGGTTAGGCTTATAACACATACCCCCCAACCTTCCCGAAATAACACCGAACTCCCTTGTCAGTGTTGGTCAACTAACGGAGGTGACTCTCAATGTTATTTCACATATTTGTCCTTTGCACATCTCTTAATCAAATGATAAGAAACAAAAAATATTCCGGTCCAAGACAATTAATTATTAGAGTTTATTTTTATATTATGTTATTTCTCTTATTTCTACCTAAGGGTATTATTGTAATTGATTATGATTGATATAATAAAAGAGGAAGACTGCATTAATCTTCTAAGTTTCGCCCTAAATTATTCTACATGGTATCAGAGCCTCCCTAAGAGGGGAATCACCCCCGAAGCCACCATCCCTACACCCAGCCTCACCGAACATCACAACCCTAAACCCACCTTCGCCGTACACCCTTGTCTCCTTATCGCAGCCTCCCATGCACCATTAGACCTAGCCGCAGTCTCCCATGAACCATTAGACCCAGCAGCAGCCTTACCCATGCCCTTAGCCCTAGCCGACATCACCCCATAGCCCCTGACCTGCGCCGCAAGCCATATTAGACCCCCAGCCACTTTCGAACCCTCCCTGCTCCTTAGCCAACAGCTGCTACACAAAGTTCTTACAAGTCTGCTGCTTTGATTGACGTTTAATCTCCACCGGTTGGTTTCTGGTCCATCTATGGACATTCAATCAGCAGATTATTATTCTGGCATCCTCTATGGTATTCTGATTTTTGATCGTGTGCTACGTATCCGTTGGTACCAGTTTTTTTCCCCTTATTTAGTGTGTGTTGCAGGCAAGTTTTTTTTGTGTGTTGATTCACGATGACGGATCCAGCCAAATCCAACGTGAATACACCGTTGCCTAGGGGTGAACATGTTAGTGTTGCTCCCAACGATAGCCCGAACGTTAAACTCACTACGTCACTTTTCAATGGCCAAAACTACCTACCATGGTCCGGATCTGTGTTCATGTCCTTAAAGGGAAGAGGGAAAATGGGGGTATATCAACGGAAAAATTCAAGCACCTAACACCGAGGATGCCTCTTATGACAAGTGGGAGATGGAGAACTTCACTGTCATGACTTGGCTTTGCCACTCCATGGTTCCAGAGATAGCTGTAGGTTTTTTTGGACATGACAACTGCCCAAGATATTGGGAGACCATGGCCAACACTTACTCCAGCAAGGGAAATTCGGCACAGATTTTTGAGTTACGGTGATTGATTGGGAGTTCTGAACAGGGAGAGCACAGTGTTCTTCAGGATTTCACATCTCTATCCACCAATTGGAAACGGTTGGATCACCTTTTGGACTACAAGCCTATTTGCCCTGCTGATTCTGTGGCTTATAATAAAATTGTTGTGGAGGAGAGGATTTTTAAGTTCCTAGAGGGACTTCATTCGGATTTGGATCCAGTTCGCAGTCGGGTTCTGGGAATGGAACCACTACCTTCTCTTTAGGAGGCCTTCGCCTGTGTCTAGAACGAGGAAAGCCGCCGTTCAGTTATGCTTCGGTCTGCTCCTACAGAGTGATCTGTTCTTATTTCAGCTTCTCAGAAGGATGGGAACCATAGTCGTGACAACACTACTAGTTTATTTTTACATTATAGTACATTATGTTATTTCTCTTTTTCTACCTAAGGGTATTATTGTAATTGATTATGATTGATATAATAAAAGAGAGAAGACTGCATCAGTCTTCTAAGTATTTGCCCTAGTTGTTTCTGACATAGTATCAGAGCCACCCTAAGCAAGGGAAAGCTCAACCACCACCACCCTCTATACACCACCGGACCACCATCTACCACCACCACAACCTGCGCCGCCCATGACCCAATCTCCCTAAGCCTTCCGACACCCACAAACACCCAGTCGACACCCACAAGACCACATGCAAAGCCAACCGACACCCCTTCACTAATCTACGCAACCCCCAAAACCCATCCCACACCAAACCCATCAGCATACACCTAGCCGACACCTTTCTAGCCTTCTTCTACACTAGCCGACACCCACAGTAGCCAAATCAGGCTTAGCCGAAGCCCTCCCAACCTGCCTCTGCTCAAGCTAAAGCTACCCCAGCACAATCTGGGCTAGCCGAACCCTATACTCACCTAATCGAAGCCTTCACACCTCGGCCCAACCTTAGCCACAGCCCATATGGTCTAGTAGACTAATCGACAACCTCCATTCACTCCTAAAACTTCTTTATACCAGCTTTTACTAGTTTACTGCTTTGATCGAAGGCTAATCACCTCCGTTTTTTGGTCCTTTATCGCCCTCCCAACTTTTCAGTTTCGCTGGGGACCGAACCGAAAACCTAATGGAATTACGAAATTCCTGTGTCGCACGAAACGACCTCGTTTCGGTGTGTTTCGAACGAAACACACATGTTTCGTACGAAACTTGTGTAGGTGTCGAATCAAGTGCCGAGAACCCATGTGTATACTGAAAAGGGGTTTGAAAATTGGGTAAAAGAGGTCACAAGAGAACAGTAAAGAGGAGATCACGAGAGATAAAAAGAGATCCATGTGAAAGTTGAAACTGACCTGTTTTCTTCATTCTTCTTCATCTTCCTTCTACTTGATCTTCCTCTTCTTCTCCTTCTTCTTCTTCGGCTAGGGTTCCTTTGCCCTCTAGCAGTCGCGACTCTCTCTCTCTCTCTCTCATTCTTCTTCTTCTTCGTCTTTCTTCTTCTTCTTCTTCGTCTTCTTCTTTCTTCGTCTCCTCCTTCGTGCGAAGCTGTCGCCTCTCTCTCTACCAGTACCCAGTAAGTCTTTTCTTTTCTTTTTTTTATTGCCTCGTGTATACTTATATATATATATATTACTTATAAGTTATAAGTATTACTTGTATTAGTATATTATATTAGTAATAATATAAGTATTACATTACTTGTACTATATTGCTTATATTATTACTTAAGTACTATATTATTTGTATTATTTTAACATACATTACTTATATTATTACTTGAGCATTATATTATTAGTCATACTATACTCAAGGATCAAAATTAATTTTAAAATGAATACATTTTTACTTACCCAAAATTGCTCACCCCAAATTGATCAAAATTAATTTTAAAATGAATGCATTTTTAATATTGTACCCCCACTACATTAACCAATTGGAAAGGAGGGTGATCAATTTTGGGGTGAGCAAAACTGCATTCATATAAAAATTAGATGTAATTTCTTATAATACTCATTGAAAATAATAATCTTAGAAATATAAAATTAGTTGTAAAATTACTTATAAGTTGTAACTAATTTTAGTTGTAAAATAACTTATAACTTATTACTTATATAAGTCATATAACTAATATTCGTAGAAATATAAAATTAGTTGTAAAATTAATAATTAGTTATAAAATTAATAATTAGTGTATACTAATTGTAATTAATTCTAAATAGTAAATAGTCATATAATTGTGGTATACTAATTCCAATTAATAAATATTCTTATAAATATAAAAAATATATAAAAAATAAAAATAAATATTATGTATTATGTGTAGGAATTTCAGGAAAAAATAAAGATGACATTTCACAACCAACTGAAAATAAGAGACGGCAACGAGATATTGGTTGGAAGCACGGTACACAGATTGGAGATAATCGGCAACATGTGCAATGCAACTACTGTCACAAAATAATGAAAGGAAGTGGTGTGTCACGTTTGAAGCACCACTTGGCTGGAGGTAATCCAAATGTTGAAAGATGTGATAAGTGCCCTTCAGCAGTTTCTAAATCAATGAGAGACTACTTGAATCACAATAAGAAAGAGAATGAGAAAGTGGAAGAACAAAGAGCTCAAATGAGAAGTAATTTGATCGGAACTGCTAGAAAGAGAAGTGGGATTGAAATCAATGATTCGGATGATTCGGATGATGATGATGGTATGACACAGGAGGAGAGAGATGATTTAGAGTATGCCAAACAACAATCTATCCACGATATTCAAATGGCTGGTGAAATGTATAGAAGAGCAAGGGGGGAACCATCCACTCAAAAGGTAGGTGCAAATGCAATGCATAAACTAATGAGATCTCGTAGTGTGAAAGAAGCTTGGAACAAAATGTCTACCAAATCACAAAAAGATAAGAAGAAAGGACTTGACATTCATGAAATGACTCCTTCATTGCATCGAAATAAGGAAGTCCAACAAGCAAAGTTAACTCATTTGTGGAATCCAAAAAAGTGGGCAATGTCGGCAAAACATGCAATAGCAAAGTTCTTCATATACGAAAATATCCCACCATCCAAGGCTCAAGGACACTTTTATCAATTGATGCTAGATGAAATTGCATTAGCTGGTGCAGGTGTCGTGGGGCCGACACCCTACGAGATTGGAGGGCCATTATTAGATGATGAGATAGAAGAGCTAAGGGAATATATTGACCTTTTCAAGAAGAAGGTTGACACTTATGGAGTCACAATCATGTGTGATGGGTGGTCTTCAACTACCAGATTAGCAATTATCAACTTCTTGGTTTATTGTGATGGAACGATTATTTTTCACCGATCTTTTAATGCTTCAAATAATGATAAGGATGCAACATTCATTTATGATCTGATGGATCAGACCATCCAACAAATTGGAGATAAACATGTGGTTCAGATCATCACAGACAATGGGAGTGCATACAAAAAGGCTGGTGAAATGTTGATGGAAGTGAATCCACACTTGTATTAGACTCCTTGTGCAACTCATTCCCTTGACTTAATCTTACATGATTTTGCTGGCATTGAGGCTGTGCGGAATGTCTTGGATAAGGCAAAGAGGGTCACAAACTTTATTTACAACCACAACAGAATATTGGCAATATATCGAACATACTGCAAGGGAGAATTGATTCGTCCAGGGCAAACACGATTTGGAACTAATTACATTGCTCTTCAAAGTATTTTAGAGCATAAAAGTGGTTTGCAAAGGATGTTCACATCAGATGATTGGGGTATGAGTGCTGGTAGCAAAGACACAATAGGGAAGCGAGTACAAGCTACTATACTCGATGCTAAATTCTGGGAAAAAGCCAAGATTGTTGTCGACATTCATGCACCTATTGCTAAGGTTCTAAAGATGGTAGACGGAGAGAGAAGAGCTACAATGCCATATGTATATGATGCAATGATACGAGCAAGACATGCCATTACAGAGATTGCCCCTAAATCTTGCAAGAAGTATCTTGACATTGTTGATGCTCGATGGAAGAAACAAATCATTCAGCCAATTCACATGGCAGGTATGGTAGTGAATATTTACTATGCTATATTTAGTCATTGCATATGTAGTGACTAATTCACGATATTCATGTGCTTCATTGTAGCTTACTATTTGAATCCCGCATACCAATACGAAGAAGGTGTAGGTGTGAAAGAAAGTTTGCTGAAAGCACTTAGAGCCGTAGTATCTCGATTGGAGCCTGATGGTAATCGTGCTTCTCAAGCACTCGCAGAGGTTAAAATGTTTCGTGAGGCAATGTATAGGTTTTCAGACCAAGCGGCAATCAGGGGGAGAACTAGGACGGATCCAGGTGAATTTTGTGCCATATTTACCAGTTTGAAACTGTTTACATTTTTTATTAACAATTATCTATTAATTACAGTTGAATGGTGGCTTTTGTATAGCACGGACGCTCCTAACTTGAGGAGGATTGCTATAAGAATTTTATCACAAACAGCTTCATCTAGTGGTTATGAAAGAAATTGGAGCATGTTTGCTCTTATTCATACTAAAGTGCGCAATCGACTCCATTATGACAAGTTAGAAAAGTTGGTTTTCGCACAGTACAACATGCGGTTGAAGGTTAAACACATGTTTAAAGAACAAAGAAATCAAGAATTCCAACCAATTGACTTAAGTACTATATTTGACGAAGATGAAGAAAATATGGGACTTTCAGAATGGCTAGATAACCCTGGGGATGCACTCCTAGATGAGATTGATGGCAACGGTAATCCGAATAGGCCAAATACATACGTAGCTACATGGGTAAATCACCCGAGAGATGGTAGTATGGCTCAGGATAACAGTGAAAGAGGATCAAAAGCACGTGGTAAGCAACCTATGGTTAGTAGCGATCATGACGATGATAGTGATAATGGAGATGGAAACAATGATGACGAAGACGATGATACTAGTCCTCTACAAGGTGGGAGTCCGGGTGGCAATGTTGGTTTTTCATCACCAATAGGGAGGGGTAGCCAAAGTCCTCTAGGGCCTATATTCACGGAAGAGCAAGGATTCACTCATGCTACACAAGATGAAGATCATGGCTCCCGTCGTGTGCTTCAGTATGAACGTGGTCAAGGTCGACAATGTAATCCACGTAATCAGAGAAATAATCCCGCACCAATTGATGCTATGGATATTGATATGATCGACACTGGCATGTCTAGTATGAGTATGAGTGGGGGTGATTTCTTTCGGCAAGGATCATCATCTTCAAATGCTTATGGTTCAGGATACGATTCACATACAGCTGGTCAAGTTTATACATCTGGATATGACTCCCAAGTATCATCCTCACAAGGCTATGGACATGGCCATGGGCTTCAATTTGGATGTAGTCAAGTTGATTATGAGAGGTTTAGGGCTCAATATGAGGCATGGTTTCATGCTTACATGGGTTGGACTGAGTATTGCCGATATATCCAGAACACGTATAATGTTCCTCTTGGTGAATACCCGGAGCCTGGACCAGTTTATGCGCCTGCTCGACACTCTACAGCCGGTTGGATGTGAATTTGTTGGATGAACAACTATATATATTTTGGAGATGTCTCCAGGTTGGCCCTTATGTGCTTATATGTCACTTTTCTTTTCTATGAATGGTGTTTTATGTATTCTATGAACTGCTTGACATTAGATTGACGCCTACATTATCAGGTATTTTCAATTTAAACTATATACTATTGATATAACTACATATATAGACTTCTCAAAGGTTTAATTAATCAATTATAAGCTTTATATGTGCATACAGTTTAGTTTGAAGTTATGTTTCCACAAGTTTCTTTGTGTTTCCAGTTTTTTCCGGTGTTTCCACACGTTTCCGAAACGTTTCCGTTTCCGGGAACACCGAAACACTACACCGAAACGAAATTTTGATCCTTGATTATAAGCTATATTAACTGCCGCCTTATTGTCACAATATAGTCTCATAGAGTCAGTCTGATCAAGTATCAGATCCTTCAATAATAGCTTAATCCATAACAGTTCAGATACACCTAGAGCCATAGCCCTAAACTCTGCCTCAGCACTGGATCTTGCCACAACATTCTGTTTCCTACTTCACCAAGTAACCAAATTACCTCCCACGAAGGTACAATATCCTAAGGTGGACCTCCTATCAGTCACTGAACCTGCCCAATCGGCATCAGTGTATGCTTCCACCCTGAGATGATCATATCTGGCGAAGTATAAACCCTTCCCCGAGGCAGACTGCAAGCACCGAAGAATCCAAAAAACAGAATCAAAGTGTGTCTCACGTGGAGCATACATGAATTGGCTAACTACACTAACCGCAAAAGCAATGTCGGGGCGAGTTTGAGACAGGTAGATGAGTTTACCCACTAGCCTCTGATGTCTCCCCCTGTCAACTGCTGCTCCACTACAATCATCACTAAGCTTATGATTCTGTTCTATCGAGGTGTCACAAGCTCTACTTCCAAGCATTCCAGTCTCATTTAACAAGTCTAGAACATATTTTCTTTGGGAAATAAAAATCCCATGCTTGGATCTAGCAACCTCAATTCCCAAAAAATATTTTAGAGATCCTAAATCTTTTATTTCAAACTCTCTATCCAGGTACCCCTTTAATCGTAGCATTTCCTCAAAATCATCCCCTGTAAGTACAATATCATAGACATAATACTATGAGGGCAGTGGTTTTACCCTGTGAGGAATGCTTAATGAAGAGAGTGTGATCAGCCTGACTCTGTCTGAAGCTATATCTGAGCATTGCCTGAGTGAACCTCTCAAACCAAGCCCGTGGTGATTGTTTGAGACCGTATAATGACTTCATGAGTCTACATACCTTTCCCTCGGTCTTGGAGTCCTCAAAGCCAGGAGGGACATCTATATACACCTTTTCTTCTAGATCACCGTGCAAGAAAGCATTGTTCACATCAAACTGGTGAAGGGGCCAATCTAGATTTGCTGCAAGTGAAAGAAGGATTCTGACTCAGTTAATTTTAGCAACTGGTGAAAATGTCTCCTGATAATCTACCCCATAAGTTTGAGTGAAGCCCTTTGCAACAAGACGGGCTTTGTATCGCTCAATAGAATCACCAGGCTTATGTCACTGAATACACCCACTTGCACCCCACAGTTTGTTTGCCCTTGGGTGACTCTATCAATTCCCGAGTACCATTCTTATGAAGAGCTTTCATCTCTTCAACCACAGCTTGTTTCCACTTGGGATCAGTAAGAGCATCCTGAACATGGTTAGGTACACTACTAGAAGAAATATTTAAAACAAAGGCTCTATAAGAAGGGGACAAGTGAGAGTAAGACACAAAGTTAGATATGGGATGCTGAATACAGGACCTAACACCCTTACGAACAGCAATGCGTACATCTAGATCATCAGACTCAACAAGAGAAGGTGTATCAGAACTACCTGGATCTTCATCAGTTAGAGGGAATGGCAGTGGAAGAATAGTAGAAATCGCCTCTTTAGTAGTAGAAGTAGTCTCTCTAGTCTTTCTCTTATTCCATGTTCCCTTGGAATAAACCAACAATTCTTTCTCCTTTGGAGGGAGTTTTTTTTCCCTCTAACCCCTTTTCCTCGCACCCTTTTTTTCCCTCCGACTCTTTTTCCTCACACCCTTTTTCTCCCTCTGACTCTTTTTCCTCGCACCCTTTTTCTGTGATCCGGTGCGTTTAAGTCAAAATAATCGTAGGCAAAGCGTACACAGGTATCTCTTCTTCACTTCTCTGCTCCCCTTGAAGAGATGGCTGGGAACTTTGGGAATCCTGGAAGTAAGACTGAGACTCAAAGAGTGGCATCCATAGAAACAAACCACTTGCGAGACGGACGATGATAGCACTTATACCCCTTTTGAGTAGGAGAGTAACCTAGAAACACACACTGAAGTGTCTGAGGATCTAACTTTCCACGAGTAGGAGAATGGTTATGAACAAAACACACATAACTGAAGACCCGGGGAGGAATAGAGAATAGTGTTGAGGATGGGAGGAGCACTTCGATTGGTGCTCTCTTGTTCAACACACGAGTAGGAAGGCGATTAATGAAGTAAGTAGCCGTTAAGACTGCCTTACCCCAATAAGACTTAGGAGCATTTACTGAGAAGAGCATGGAACGAGCTACTTCTAACAAGTGACAATTCTTGCGTTCTGCCACCCCATTTTGTTGAGGTGTGTCAGTACAAGACGGCTGATGAATTATTCCATGAGAACAAAAAAAAATCTCTAAGACCAGAATCAAAGTATTCACCCCCATTATCAGAACATAAAATTTTTATGTCTGCCCCAAACTGAGTACGAATCATCTGATGGAATGCTTTGAAAACAGAAAAGCTTCCCTTTTTTCCTTTTAATATATAAATCCACGTGACACGAGAAAAATCATCGATGAATGTAACAAACCATCTATGACCTTTTAATGACACAAAACGAGATGGACCCCATACATCAGAATGGACTAACGCAAAAGGGACTGAACTTGTAGTGGAACTTGGGGGAAAAGATGCACAGTGGTGCTTTTCAAGTTCATAAGACTCACATAAAAAATCAGAGACCTTTTTATTTAGGACAACGGAAGGAAATAAATGCTGAAGCAAAGAAAAAGGAGGGTGTCCCAACCGCTTGTGCCAAAGCCATATGTCTTCGGTTTTATTATTAGAGACCACTGTATGATGTCCTACTTGTTTTCTTGAATCCAAGAGATAAAGACCATTCTCCACTCTACCACTGCCAATCGTCCTCTTCGTGATAAGATCCTGAAAGACACAATGTTCAGGGTAAAAGGTTACAGTACAGTTGAAGTCACAAGTAATACGACTGATTGACAAAAGGTTATTTAAGGAACTAAGAACATGTAAAACTGATGACGATGGTAACAAGGGAGTAGCATCAATAATCCAAGGGTAGGAAGTGTGAGATAGGAATGCTCTAGCTGAGGTGGCTAAGTTACCTGTATGGGAAAAGGAAGAGGAGGCAACTGTTGGAATGTGGAAGTATCCCACATCGGACAAACAAAGAAAAAGAAAAGAACTATAAATGCTAAAGTCCTCTCCACTTATCACCAATTGGTTTTAGGTGGAAGAGGAGGCCCAACATACAAATGAGGCCCAAATAAAAAAATAATTTCAACATGGTATCAGAGCCAGGTCCAAGTCCACGCACCCACGATGACAGACCCACAAAGAGGCTGCACAGTGTATGACCATAAATAAAGTGGTGCATGTAACAGACCCAAGATGAGGCTACACGTGAAGGCGGGTGTTGGAATGTGGAAGTATCCCACATCGGACAAACAAAGAAAAAGAAAAGAACTATAAATGCTAAAGGCCTCGCCACTTAACACCAATTGGTTTTAGGTGGGAGAGGAGGCCCAACATACAAATGAGGCCCAAATAAAAAAATAATTTCAACAGCAACTCCAGATGTAGACGGAGCACTATAGGTCATCAGATTCTGGGGAGCATCCTCAAACTCTATGCTGGAATTAGAAGCAGTGTGATCACCTTGGGCTGGAAGAGCAGTATCAACCACTGATGGAATAAATGATGGCTGCCCGGAGGAAGTAGAACAACAAAATGACGACTCTCCTCATTCTGCACAAAAATACTAGGTGATTTGATTCTCCCATTCGTGTAGCCCATCTTCCCTTTACTTCTAAATATTTTGACCATGCAAGGTAGTTCTGACCATTAGAGAAAGAAATTGCGATTGTTAGGTTAGGGTTTTTTGGTGGAGTAACAAAGGGACTCTCAACCTTAGGCGTCTGTAACCTTATAGTGGACTGGCTAGTAGCATTATCCATAATTCCAAAACGCAAACAAGAAACCCTCTATGATCACAAATGAATGGAGAAGATGGGGACTCACCAACAAGATCAAGGCACATACAGTCTCAAATTACAGCACCATTCGGGTGCAAATAGTTCAGTAATAAACTGAGCACTGGTCCATACAGGGACCCCAAAAAAAGGGAAAAGGTACTGAAAAAATTTAGGCTTCAATCAAAACGGCAGAGAGATTATACTTGCCAAGGGCTATCGGAAGGTTGTGCAAAGGATGATGAGGCTGCTGATGGTGTTTGGTCAGGTCAGTGGGCTGTTGAAGTCTCGCTGAGACTGGAAGAGCTGTCGGCGAGGGTGTGGGGGTCCACTGGGCTGGGGCGCAAGGTGTGGTGGTGGTCTGATGGTCGGCATAGGATGTGGTGGTGGTCCGGTGGCTGACAAAGGTTAGGGTTTGGTGGTGGAGAGCTCTTGAAGCTCTGATACCATGTTGCAAAGTGTTGGATATAGTTATTTTTATCCCAGATAATTAGCTTCCGTAAAATGTGGATCACATTGATTTTTCATTATTGTTTAGAATATTTTTATTTCCTTCTTTCTTTTCTTTTCTAGAATCCTCCTTGCTCTAGAATCCTCCTTGTTCTTTCTTTATCTTTTCTAGAATCCTCCTTGTAATGTATATATATATACTGTTCTATAGTGAAGAAAAAGTAACAATTCATTTTTTCTATATTCTATTTGGTATTAGAGCCTTATTTGTGGGAGGTCCTGGGTTCGACTCTCCATCCCCGCTTTGTTGTGCATATTTGCACTTTGTTATTTGTCTCCACTATGATAGAGTTTGGTTTGTTTGCTCTCCACATACAAGCCGAGGTTGCACGTGAGGGAGGGTGTTGAAGCTTGATATACATTGTTGGGCCCATTCTCTAACAGCTTAAGCTTTTGGAGTAGTTGGTAACTTAACATGGTATCAGAGCTAAAATCTAAACCCTAACCCTAACCCTTGCATCAGTCGCAGCCTCCACCACCAAGCCGCAGCCTCTCACAACCTCCAGCACCGAGCCGCAGCCTCCCACAGCCACCCACCACCAGGCCGCAGCCTCCGCACAGCCTACACCACCAGGCCGCAGTTCTCCTCTCTCCTGCGCAGGTCACTGTGCTATTTTTTGCACAGTTTTTTAGGCTGCGCCTTGCCCTTGCGGGTCTTCTGATGATTTAGGGTTGTTCTGTGCCCTATTTTTTGCTTCTCTTGGGCTCTTTTTCTGCTGCTTGTTTTTCAGCAGCCTTTGATCGGTATACTTCTTTGCTACGGGTGAAAAATTCTGCTCTTATCTCTTCGTTTTGATGGCCAATTCCGGGAAAGATGTTGTTCAACCTACCTCTTCCGAAACTCGACCAGATGTCTCTCTCTCATAGCACACTCTCGCTCGTCGGGTTACTAGCGTGCTTCTGAATGGGCAGAATTTCGCAGGGTGGTCTCGTTCTCTTCGCCTCTACCTAGGAGGAAAAGGAAAAATTGGTTGGATTCAAGGTGAAGAAAAGAAACCAGCCCTCGCCGATCCTAAGTTAGCCCAATGGAACATTGACAATTGCACCATTCTGGGATGGTTTTTTAATTCGATGGAAGACCGTATCTATCACATGTTTATGTACCATGATACGGTTCATGATCTATGGCTTGCTTTGACCCAGATGTATGCGCATGCGCGCAACGATTCTCGGATTTTTGAGTTATATCGGGATATTTCCCAGGCTTCCCAAGAATCTTTGGGACTTAGTGTGGCTGACTATTTTGGTTACTTACAGTCTCGTTGGGAAGAGTTGGCTCAATATGAGCCTCTTAGTGACTATCCGGCTGAAGCTGCTTCTATTGTTGTCCAGCGTCTTAACCGGCTACACACCTACCAGTTTCTTATGGGACTTAAGCCTGAGTTCGAAACACTTCGGGCTCAGATTGTTAACACCTCACCTATGCCTTCTCTGTATGAGGCCTTTGCTACTATAGATGGAGACGAACGACGGCGTCGCTTGATTCACTCTGTTGTTCCTGTCCCTGTTCCTGCTACTGAGTCACATCCTACTGCTGCTGATCAGATGGCCTTTGCAGCTGCTTCTGGCGCTCGTTCAGGTACCAAGCGTCCTATTTGCCGTTATTGTGGGGTTCCAGGCCATACTGAAGATCGTTGCTTTAAGCTCCATCCTGAGCTCAAGCAACAGTATGCTCGTAATAATCATAATACTGGTCCTCCTCGTACTGCTGCTATTGCTGATACTATGTCTAGCCCAGCCATTCCTGATCTTGGACAGTTGCAGACTCAGATTAGTTTGATTCAGTCTCAGCTTGGCTCTATTCTGCAGTCGCCTTCTCACCAAGGCACGCCCTCCTCTGCTCCCACTGCTACTATTGCTTCAGGTACTTCTTCTGCCTTTCATGTTCGGTCGGATTCTCCGACTTGGGTTCTGGATTCTGGAGCCACTGATCATATGACTGGTGAGTTATCGTTTTTCTCTTCTCCCATTACACCAATTAATCAAAATGTTTGTATTGCTGATGGATCCACCACTGACGTATCTAGTAAAGGTGATGTGTGTTTATCATCTTCCATTACCCTTAACTCTGTTCTCCATGATCCTAAATTTGCTTTTAATCTTGTGTCTGTCAGTTGTCTTGCCAAACAATATAAGTGTGCTGTCATTTTCTTACCTGATCGGTGTGTCTTGTAGGACCTGACTACGAAGAGGATTTTTGGCACGGGGTATGAGTGCGGGGGACTGTATTACTTTGGGGAAGCTCCACCACTTGTTGTAGAGTCATCGAGTCTTCAGGTGTCTGTTTTACCGGATTCTGGATCTTATGTTTTTTCTTTACAAACTCTAGAATTGTGGCATGCTCGTTTAGGGCATGTTAATTTTCAATATCTATGTTTGCTATTTCCTTCTTTAATAAAAGCCTGTAAGACAAATAAATTCTGGTTTGTGAACTCTCTAAACATACTCGTTCTAGTTATATTCCTCGTATGCATCGTGCTCCTTGTGCCTTTGATGTTATTCATTCTGATATATGGGGTCCTTCCCCGATTACTGCTTTATCTGGTCACCGGTACTATGTAACTTTTATTGATGATTATACACGGTGCACGTGGGTTTATATTCTTAAGAAAAAATCAGAGGTATTTACTTTGTTCGTTCAATTCCTACAAATGATTAAAACTCAATTTCACACTGTGGTACGCTTTCTTAGATCTGATAACGGTCGTGAGTATATCTCTAATGATTTTCGATCAGAACTTAATAAACAGGGTATCCTCCAGCAACTCACTTGTACTTATACACCGGAACAGAACGGTGTTGCGGAACGAAAGAACCGCCACATTATGTCTGTTGTTCGGTGTCTTTTACGTGGTATGGAGGTCCCTAAATATTTTTGGCATTTAGCAGTACTTACAGCCGTTTATCTTATTAATCGCACACCCAGTCGTGTCTTGGAAGGGAAGGCTCCTCTTCAGGTCTTACAGCCCGATTGTACACTTTTTCCTGTTATTCCTAGAGTTTTTGGTTGCACTTGCTTTGTGCAAAACAGGAGTCCTTTACGTACCAAACTTGATGATAAAGCTATCCGGTGTGTATTTCTTGGTTATTCCCCCATGTCCAAAGGGTATAGGAGTTACGATCCAACCACCCGACGGTTTTATCATTCTATGGATGTTACTTTCTTGGAGGATACTTCTTTTTTTGCAGGGCCACCTCAGTCTTTGGAAACACCCACTCCAATCACCACCGTTGAAGCTCTCCCACGTCCTGTTCCTATTTTTGAGAGCTCTCCTCCTTCTGATGACTTACTTCCTCCGGTTGTCACGTCATCTCCTGCTCACCACTATTCTCGTCGTCCCCGTGCTCCACCTCAGCTGCCCGAATCTTCGCCAGTGTCAGGTAATGCATCTCCTGTTCCTCCTCTTCGACGTTCCATTCGTGTTTCTCGCCCTGTGAATCGATATGGTTTTTCAAGTTCCACTAACCATCCTATTTCCCAGTATCTCTCTTATTCTAATCTTTCAGGTTCCTACCAGGCTTTCCTTAGTCATATTGAATCTGTCACTATTCCTCGGTCAGTGTCAGAAGCTCTCCAGAACCCAAATTGGACCCAGGCCATGAGAGTAGAAATGGATGCCCTTCAGCAGAATAGGACATGGGAACTTGTTTCTCTTCCACCCGGTGAGAAGACGGTTGGCTGCAAGTGGGTTTTTACGGTTAAATATCACGCGGATGGTTCTATTGATAGATATAAGGCCCGCCTTGTTGCAAAAGGCTTTACTCAGATTCCAGGGAAAGATTTCAACGCTACGTTTGCTCTGGTGGCTAAGCTTACTACGGTCCGCTTGCTTATTTCCCTCGCTGCTTCTCATTCTTGGCCTCTTCATCAATTGGATGTCAAGAATGCTTTTCTTCATGGTGATCTTGAGGAAACTATTTACGTGGATCCTCCACCTGGTTTTCGCGCTGAGGGGGAGTATTCTGGTAAAGTATGTCGACTTCGTAAATCTCTTTATGGGCTGAAACAGTCACCTCGAGCCTGGTTTAGCCGCTTCAGTGATGTGGTAATATCGCTTGGTTTTACTAGATGTCATTCAGATCATACATGCTTTATTCGCCGTTCTATGGATGGTGATTGTATTATTATTTCTGTTTACGTGGATGACATAATTATTACTGGGGATGATTCTGTGGGAATTACTCAAGTTAAGAAGGATCTCAGTCGTGCATTTGAAGTGAAGGATTTAGGGCCTCTCAAATATTTTCTCGGTATTGAAATTGCCCGGTATCGTAGTGGAATATTAATGACTCAGAGGAAGTATGTCCTAGACCTTTTAGAAGATACTGGTATGATGGGGTGCCGTCCTGCGTCCACACCTATGGATCCTAATCTGCAGTTAACTGTTGAGTCTGGAGATTTGTTACCTGATCCCTCAGTTTATCAGCGTCTAGTTGGAAGATTAATCAATCTAACCAACACCAGACCAGATATCACTTTTGCAGTGAGTGTCGTGAGCCAATTTATGCACTCTCCTCGTACCACACACTTGGATGCTGTCCACCATATCCTGCGATATCTCAAAACTTGCCCTGGTTTTGGTCTCTTTTATACAACAGGAAAACAGACTGGGGTCTCTTGTTTTACTGACGCAGATTATGCAGGGTGTAAAAATGAAAGGCGCTCTACTTCCGGTTTCTGTACATTCTATGGCAGTCACCTTTTATCATGGAAAAGTAAGAAGCAGGCAGTGGTCTATAGGCCCTCTGTTGAAGCCGAATACCGTGCTATGGCTCAGGGCACTTGTGAATTACTTTGGCTTCGTTCTCTTTTAGCCGAATTGGGTTTTCCCATGAGTGAGCCTTCTACACTCTTCTGTGATAACAAGTCTGCAATTATGCTTGCTTCTGACTCAGTTCTTCATGAACGAACCAAGCATATTGAGGTGGATATTCACTTCATTCGGGAAAAAGTTCGTTCTGGTACTATTGTTCCAAACTTTGTTCCCACAACTGATCAAGCTGCTGATATGCTTACTAAATCTGTTGGACCGTCCTTATTGAAGTCTTCGTTGAGCAAGCTGGGTTTTGTGGATATATTCGCACCAGCTTGAGGGGGAGTGTTGGATATAGTTATTTTTATCCCGGATAATTAGCTTCCGTAGAATCTGGATCACATTGATTTTTAATTATTGTTTAGAATATTTTTATTTCCTTCTTTCTTTTCTTTTCTAGAATCCTCCATGTTCTAGAATCCTCCTTGTTCTTTCTTTATCTTCTCTAGAATCCTCCTTGTAATATATATATATATATATATATACTGTTCTATAGTGACGAAAAAGTAACAATTCATTTTTTCTATATTCTATTCAAAGTATTTTGGCAAACTTAGGGAGACAACATGTCTTCCCTTTCTTATTTTAATTCAACAACTCATTAAATAATTACATAGAGAACCCCACTAAACCTTAAAACATAAAATAAGTAACAGTAGTAATAATAATAATAATAATAATAATAATAATAATAATAATAATAAACAACTCTCAACAAGAAGCTAGGTTTAAGAGACATTTTTGTACCAGTTTGAGGGGGAGTGTTAGAGTTTATTTTTATATTATGTCACATTATGTTATTTCTCTTTTCTACCTAAGGGTATTATTGTAATTGATTATGATTGATATAATAAAAGAGAGAAGACTGCATTAGCCTTCTAAGTTTTTGCCCTTATTGTTTCTAACAAATACTAGTGAGTCTGAAGATAGGTCCAAACAGTTTTGTGACTATTGTAATAGCCGAATTCACACAAGCGCCTCATGCTATGAATTACATGGTTATCCACCAGGCGGTAAGGGGGACCCCAGGAGGTCGAGGAGGTCGCTTTGGCCAGTTTAGGGGTCGTGGAGGATGATTTAATGGCCGTAATGCTAATGCATCTCTGCTGCTATGGATCCTTCAGCCTCGGTTTCAGTTGATCAATCCCCACCTGCTACTGCTCTAGCTATGTTCACAACCTCTGAGATGGAGGAGGCTCTCCAGAACCTGATGGCTCGCCGCACTTCCTCTACTACTGCCTCTGCATCTACAGGTGTCTTCACTTCCTTTGCCCAGGCAGGTACATTCATCACCTCCGCAAGAGCACACTTGTCTCACTCCTCTTTTCCCTGGATTATTGATTCGGGTGCTTCTGAGCACATGTCTAGATGTTCTAATATTTTTTCTGATTATACACCATGCTCAGGAAGAGACAAAGTTCGTATTGCAGATAGTACTTTTTCCTCTGTTTCAGGGAAGGGTACTATTCGTGCAACTCTAACCTTACCTCTTTCCTCAATGTTACGTGTCCCCAAATTTTCTTATAATTTGTTATCTATCAGTCGTCTTACACAGAATCTCAATTACAGTGTAACGTAAAAGCGTTGTATCAGCGTCTTGTGGGTCATCTCATCTATTTGACAAACACTAGACTGGATCTTACTTTTATTGTTAGTATTGTAAGCCAGTTTATGCACTCAACACGTACTTCTCATTTGGATGTTGTTTATCATGTTCTCCGGTACCTTAAGACATGTCCTAGTCTTGGGCTTTTCTTTCAGATAGGAGCACGGTCAGGTCTCTCCCGCTTTACAGACGCAGACTATGCAGGTTTAAAGAGTGATAGACGTTCTACTTCTGGCTTCTGTACTTTTCGTGGTAGTAACCTCATATCCTGGAAAAGTAAGAAGTAAGCAGTTGTCTCATGGTCTTCTGCTGAGGCCGAGTATCGTGCCATGGCTTATGGTTCATGTAAAAGAAAGGAAAATGATATATTGAATTCAATTAAAAAATGATTACAAGAGGAGCCTAATATATATAGGCTTAGCTAGAAGCTACACTTTTACAATCTAACCGATGTGGGACACTATAACATTACACTATTTACAATATTATCCTCTAACACTCCCCCTCAAGCTGGAGCATACATATCATATGCACCAAGCTTGTCACATATATATTTAACCCGAGTCCCAACTAATGCTTTTGTGAACAAATCGGCTAACTGATCCGCGGATTTCACGTGAACGGTATTGATTACTTTCTCTAGAAGTTTTTCCCGAACAAAATGACAATCAACCTCAATGTGTTTTGTCCTCTCGTGGAATACTGGATTGGAAGCTATATGAACGGCAGCTTGATTGTCACAAAGTAAATTCATAGGACAAGACTGAGTAAACCCAAGCTCTTCTAGTAGATGCTTCATCCACACTAATTCACACGTAGTATGTGCCATAGCCCTGTATTCAGACTCAACACTCGACCTAGAAACTACTGTTTGCTTCTTGCTCTTCCAGGACACAAGATTACCACCAACCAAAACACAGTATCCTGTAGTGGATCTCCTATCACCAGGAGATCCAGCCCAATCAGCATCACTGTAGCTCTCAATACGTATATGACCGCGATCCTGGTACAATAAACCACGGCCTGGAGCTCCTTTGAGATACCTCAAAATACGCATCACTGCCTCCAAATGTGTGGTACGAGGAGAACTCATGAACTGAGTGATGACACTCACTGAAAAGGCAATGTCAGGTCTAGTAACAGTAAGATAATTAAGCTTACCAACCAGACGTCTATACTGCTCAGGATCCTCCAATAACCCCCCTTGATCTGATAGTAACTTGGTGTTAGGATCCATAGGAGACTCCACAGGTTTGGATCCTAACATCCCTGATTCTGATAGGAGATCAAGAACATACTTCCTTTGAGATAAGCAAATCCCTTCACTTGACCTGGCAACCTCAATACCCAAAAAATATCTAAGCTGCCCGAGGTCCTTGGTTTGAAATTTGTTTTGCAGAAATAACTTCAACTCCAAAATACCCTTGCAGTCATCTCCGGTTATAACAATGTCATCAACATATACAAGCAAGAAGATTTTACCTGCTTTAGTATGTCGATAAAAGACTGAATGATCAACACCACATCTCTGGAGTCCAAATTCAGCAACTACATCACTGAATCTACCAAACCAGGCACGAGGAGACTGTTTCAGGCCATACAAAGATCTTCTTAATCTACATACCATATTCGACCCCCCCTGAGCAACAAACCCAGGTGGTTGCTCCATATATACCTCTTCCAACAAAGTGCCATTAAGGAAGGCATTCTTGACATCAAGCTGATGCAAGGGCCAGTGATATATGGCTGCAAGAGAAATGAGGAGACGAACAGAGGTGATCTTAGCCACAGGAGAGAACGTCTCGGAATAGTCAAAGCCATAAACCTGCGTATAGCCCTTGGCAACAAGGCGGGCTTTCAGGCGATCTATTGTTCCATCAGGGTGCACTTTAACAGTATAAACCCAACGGCATCCCACTACTGTCTTGCCCGAAGGAAGAGGAACTAAGTCCCAAGTACCAGTATCTCGTAAGGCAGACATCTCATCCTCCATTGCCTGTCTCCATCCGGAGTGGGTAAGAGCCTCTGCAACAGTGTTAGGAACAAACACAGAAGACAAAGAGGTAACAAACGAAGAAAAACTAGGAGACAGACGATTGTAAGAGATAAAGTTGGAAATAGGATGAGAAGTACAAGAGCGCTTACCCTTACGGAGAGCAATGGGAAGGTCAGATTCTGATGGAGGTGGATCTGAAGACGCAGAGGCGGTTGACGGAGTAGCAGAATCCGGAACGGTCCGAGGGCGGCGAGTGTATGTCTGCAAGTGTGGGCGATCCAGGCGGGAGGAAACCTCTGGGGTGGGAAGGACAGGGGATGTGGGAGGTATTGCAAGAGGTAAGGGAAGCATAAAATCAGGATCGCTCATAGAGTGGGACTCTGAATAGTATGGAGTGGACTCAAAAAAGGTAACATCTGCTGACACAAAGAAACGGCGCAGGGTAGGGCTATAACAACGATAGCCTTTCTGAACACGAGAGTACCCTAAGAAAACACAATTATTAGCACGTGGGTCTAACTTGTCAGTGCCCGGGGTAAGCTGATGGACAAAACAAACACATCCGAAAACACGTGGACTAACTGGAAACAGAGACTCAGTAGGAAATAATGTAGCATGAGGAGTGCATCCATCTAGAACAGAGGAAGGCATACGATTAATTAAATGACAAGCAGTAAGAACTGCATCCCCCCAGTAACATTTGGAACCCTCATTTCAAACAACATGGTGCGGGTGACTTCTAACAAGTGACGATTTTTCCTTTCTGCAACTCCATTTTGCTGAGGTGTGTGCACACACGATGATTGGTGGAGCGTCCCACATTTGCTCATGTAGGTGGTGAATGGATGAGAGAAATATTCTTGTGCATTATCACTACGAAGAATTTGAATAGGAACATTAAATTGAGTTTTAACTTCATTACAAAATGCACAAAATATTGAAAATAACTCAGAACGATTTTTCATTAAATAAATCCACGTTATTCTGGAGAAATCATCAACAAAGCTAACAAAGTACCGATACCCCTTAATAGAGGTTATACGATGTGGACCCCAAACATCTGAATGTACTAATTGAAATGGACAAGACACTCTTTTATTAACTCGAGGAGCAAATTGGACACGGTGATGCTTCCCCAACTGACACGACTCACACTCTAAAATAGACAAATGACTCAAACTAGGTACTAGCAGCTTCAAGTTGGCCAAAGAAGGATGTCCAAGGCAGCAATGAATCTGGTGAGGAGATACTGTAGCAGAACAAGCAGTGGGAGAAGTGGGCGGTGGAGATGAACCATCAAAATAGTAGAGACCATCGGATTCATGCCCTACGCCAATCGTCTTCCGAGTCGTCAAATCCTGAATAAGAACAGAATCGGGAGAAAATGAGACACAAGCATTAAGATTCTTTGTCAATTTGCTAACAGAAATTAAATTAAAAGGAGATCGAGGTATGTAAAGAACAGAAGATAAAGACAAGGATGAAGACAATGAGACAGTCCCTATTCCTTCAACAGGAATAGAGGAGCCATCGGCTAATGTAACCGGGGGCAATGAGGATGATTTTTCAAGAGATGAAAATTGGGTCGATATACCTGTGAGGTGATCAGTGGCTCCAGAATCAATTACCCAAGGAGCAGAACGAGAGGTGAGACAAGCAGTGGAGGTACCTTTCTGAACAAGAGAGGTACTAGGAGAAGATGCCTGCTGAGATGCCTGGAACTGTAAGAACTGAGTATACTCGTCCCGAGAAACTGAAAACTGATCAGCCACAACTGGAGAGGAAGAATGAGTATCACCAGGAGTAGTAGTAGCAGCATGGGCAAACCGAGCAGGACGGCCAATAAGTTCCCAGCAAGTCTCCCGAGTATGACCATCCTTGTTGCAATTATCACAATGACGCATGGGGCCGCGACCACGACCTCCTCGTCCACCGCGATAACCCCCTCCACGACGAGGAGCACCACCACCACCCCTACCGATAGGATGTTGTGAAGCATGAGTAACAAGGGCTGAATGATCGGTAACGGGAGGAATAGGAATAATCGGATCCCGAGAAGTACTCCTCAAAACACGCTGATGTCTCAGCAAGAGAAGGAAGAGTGGCACCACCAAGAATTTGAGACCGAACTGGCTCAAAATCACTCTTGAGACCTGCGAGAAATTTCATCACGGCCATTTGTTCACGCTGTTTCTGCTGTTCCTTCGCATCAGTAGTGATAGGAAGGACGCTATTCAACTCTTCAACCAACCGTTTAAACAAAGCAAAGTAATCAGTTACAGATAGATCACTCTGTTGCAACTGAAAATACTGAAAAGAGAGATCGTACATCCGAGTCAAATCACTGGAGTACAAGAGATGAGCATACTCCCAAATCTCCTTACATGTGCCCAAATGACCACACATGTCCGCAACCTGCGGTTCCATAGAATTCCAAATAAGTGCAACAATTTGAGCATCCATTTGTCTCCAATGCTTAATCGCCTTCTCATCGGTGGTAGGAGCAGACTCGGTAAGGTGATCATCAAAACCCAAGCCAGTGAGGGCAACGGCTAGGGTTTGAGGGGCTGCTAGTCTTCTCGGATGAACAGTAACTTTCGGATGAACAGTGATTCCGATGAACAGTACTTGAGGGGGTAACGGCTAGGGTTTGAGGGGCTGCTAGTCTTCTCGGATCTTGGACAGAGATCCGGCAATTGATAGAACACGAGAAACACTCTCGATCAACTATGATCGGTAATAACAAAAGGAGCGGACCCTAAGATCGGGTTGCTCTGATACCATGTAAAAGAAAGGAAAATGATATATTGAATTCAATTAAAAAATGATTACAAGAGGAGCCTAATATATATAGGCTTAGCTAGAAGCTACACTTTTACAATCTAACCGATGTGGGACACTATAACATTACACTATTTACAATATTATCCTCTAACAGTTCATGTGAACTCCTTTGGCTTTGTTTTCTACTTGATGAGTTGGGTTTCCCAATGATGGCCTCGTCCACGTTATTCTGTGATAATAAATCCACTATTATGTTATCCTCTGCTTCAATCCTTCATGAGAGAACCAAACATGTGAAAGTCGATATCCATTTTATTCGGGAAAAGGTTCGATCAGGAGTCATTACACCAAGCTTTGTTCCCTCGTCTAATCAAACAGCTGATATGTTTACTAAGTTTGTGGTCCAGCACTTCTACAGTCGTCTATTGGCAAGCTAGAGCTCGTCAATATCTTTGCCACAGTTTGAGGGGGATTGTTGGAATTAAGAAATTTTTAGGGATTTTATTCTAGTCTTTATGAGGTCATGTTAACCATCTTTATTTCATTTTATTCTCTTTTATTGCTTTTATTTTCTGCCCTTTTATTCTATCATTGTAAATATATATACTGGGATTAGTGGAATAATAAATTATTCTTTTCCCAAAACCCATTGAAACGTCAGGGGAGACGGATGTTATAAGGCCTAACCTCGGGGTAGATGTAATTTACCCTTTTTAAAAAGATCCAACTTGTAGCTTTTTAAAAAAAATTGTATTCCAAGAATGATTATTTTAAAAGCTAACCCAAACAGGCTCTAAGTCTAGAAAGCATCTACAAATTCACTGCTAGGAAATTACATGTTGAAAAATAAAAAAAGCAAGCTAACCAGATGGTTCAAAAGCTTCTCCAGTTTATCACTAAGCAAAGGCATCCCACTCATACGGAATTCACTTAGAAATTTTCGCTGTTGTAGGCTATCATCCACTTCACGACATATCATCTTAACAATTCTGAATGGGAACCAAAGAAAAAAATCAGGAGGCATCTTAGCAAGATAACAATGAAGAAAGTTTTTTTTTCATGGTAAAAATTTTCATTTGGTCCAATAGCGACTTTTTATCTATTAAGTTTTTTTTTTTTTTTTTTTTTTTTTTAAAAAAAAAACAAGAAAAAATAGATATGCAGTGTGCGTGGGTATTCCTTACATTTTATCCTCTTCATTTTCGAGGAGGTTATCCAATATGTCCTTCAATGTTTGGTAACATTCAATCACTGCTGAACTCATATAATCATCACTTGTAATCTTCTTAAACAAGTCACCGTCCTCCTTTCCCATAAAATCTTTTGCCATGTCTAATGCTATTGGAATCTTTATGTAATGACCAATGCAATAACAAAAGAAAGTCAAATTATGGAAAGTGCATTGCATGTGTAAACGAAGAGTTTTTAAACCATGAAATGCTTGTACCTTACTCGTGAGCAAGAAAGGAGGCCACTGAACAACAGTGATGTCACTTGATGAATATGGTAGAAGAAGCAAATCTCTCTCTCTAAACAATAAAAATTTAATAAATAAGTCAATGAACTTTCATAGGACTTTCAGATACGATATATATGTAGACTTTGTGCTTTAGAGAAAGAAGCCTCAACCTATTGCTGATTAAATCCTCCATCCGCATAGAAGTTATGAATTCATTCCACACCTGAGAAAATTTTGAGAGGTTCTTCTGTAGCAGTATAGCCAAACAAGAAGATGAACACCACAAACTAGATAAAAATCTGGAAGAGTCAAGAGTTATATGAGAGAATTTAAGCAGAAAGAATATCAACAAAGGGGTGTACTACCGCATGATCTGTTTTGGTTTTATCATTTGATGATGGCACAAAACGTTCACTGAAAGCACTAGGAACAGAATCAAATCTGGATTGCAACATCCCAAATGTCCGTATCTAAGTATAGAAAAACATAGTAAATACAAAGGTATCTAACCAAACCAAGCCTTGTGTCCCAATCAATTGATCAGAATTACAAAAGTATCAAGAAGACATAGTATATCACCAACGCAAATCATGCACAATCAAGTGCAAAAAAATGAATTAGTCCAATTTCGTCGCAGAAAGACACTTATTAGTGTACCAAAATTGCATTTTATTTGACTTGTTATCCTATGGTTTGAGAACAATAGAACCACTAACCTCACCCAGGTGACGGAATGCTCCATAAATCCCACCAAAAATGGTAGAAACTATAGCATACCATATTTGTGCATCCATAAAATAAACCTATTAACCAATTATATTAGTATTGAAAACAGCATAAAGGTAAATTGTCAGTCTCATGAATGCTTTTCTACCCCACTTACCAGGACAATTGGAGCCCATATGGCAATAACAATGCCAATATTATGAGTTACTACATCAAATTCGAATCGAACTTAGTTAAGATCATAAGAGTCAAAGAAACAAAAATGGTGAAAACTGAATGGAGCTATTTACCATTTGGAAAGAACTCATAGCTACTAACTCTTATACCCATGATTGTCTTTGTAGGTCCAACTAAAGGCAATACCTGTTTATAGGAAATGCAGAATTACAGCAAGTAAAAAATAACTAATTTGGAAAAAAGACATGGCATATCTTGAATTTCTAAAATGTAATTATAATATTCATCAAGAGGCAAGTTGATTATAAGGCATTATGAAGCTTTAGAGAGACACTTTTAAGACAAACTCAGTGCAGATGTGCGCGCGCGCACGCGGTAATCAAACTTCAAAAAAAAAAAAAAGCATTCCTGGTAAAGAGAAGTCCAATATGAAGTGCTTTTAGGTTTAAAAATCATCATCTACATGCCAAAGTAGTCAATGTTGTGCAGCGTTCACAATGTGGTATTGTGCATCAATTTGATATTTAACTACCCGATCATGCGTCTTACATTATGCAAAAGAGAATATTTTAGCCGCACTAATCTATTGTGTTTATTATTGGGAATGTGCCCTCAAACCAATTAGTTTGACTATAGAATATCATAATACATTATGTATGTCATTTCATGAGATGAATGGTTAGACTGATATCCTTAAACATCATTGAATGTGATTCATATGTGTATGACTGTGAGACTACACATAGGAGATATGAATCACTATACCTTGTTGTTTTAAATAAGTCACAATGGATGATAAGTCTTGATAACTTATCAGGTATACACTGTAGCATGATTAACGTCTAAATGGTAGAGTGATGAATCTCATTCACAAGAGTAGTTGAGTCTTTGGTTAATATGTTAGTGCATGAGGTGCATTGACAGACTGTGAGTTAAAGCTATTGATATCAAAAGCTGTCACAGTTAATAGGAACTCAAATTTGTATAGGATACATGTCCTCAACCTTGAGACAATAATGGACATAAGTTGAATGCTTGGTTGCTTTGAGTTACCAATCAGTGAGGTCTTCAAGATCAACACCTGGGTATCTTGGGTGATCAAGTTTACAGTGTTGGGAGCAAAATTGTCAATATGGAATCTACCTTCTTGTAAAGAGTAAGTATTCCCTTGAGAATGTCACTGGGTTGATTACTGTGAGCTACGCAGCCTTGTCAACAAAGATGTTGTTCACATGTTCGGTAATCTATGAGTAGTTAATGAGACTTAATGAATATAAGATGTATTTATCCGTCAGGTAGACTGTATTATTAATCATACATCACAATGATAAATACGAATACGGGCAAGTAGAGGGACATCAGTATCATATTATACAAATCTAGGAATCGCTTATGTATGTGTGATTTTATTCTTATGCACTGGAGTGCAATTATCATTATTTAGTAGAGTTAATGTTAATTGATTAAGTATTGACTCCTTAGTTAAAGAGTTTAACTAGATGTGATTAATAATTAATCTGAGCCCAGTAATTAAGAAACCAGGGGTCCCACTCTTAGCACAAAAAGAATGTTTGGATGTAGAGGAACAAAGGAACATTGAAAATGTATAACCAATCAATTGGTTGGTTGGCATCAATCGATGGGTAGGAGCAATCCATTGGTAGTAGGTCGGTTTAGAAGCTTATAAATAGAGGACCTACGGGCAGAATAGAGGATGGATGTATTTTGCACATTCTAAAAGCCATAGATCTGTTTCTAAGCTTCCCAAGACCTCCTATCTTCGTTCTTTTGTTCTAGAAAGGGTTTCCACCAAACCCTAGCCTCCAAGTACATTCAAGAGACATAAGAGTGAAGATCGCTCGCACTGAACAACGTTCACATAAAGAAGATCGGACTGCTCAATACTGATCAAAACTTGACGAATTTTTTACACGACGTAGCCGACGTCGAGACGAATCTGCTGTTAAAATTTGAGGTCAACCGGAGATCGTTTAGTCCGTCTGCAGAGCACAACTTTGTCGGATCAAAGTTATCAGGATTGAATCGTCACTATTATCGTAGAAGAGTTCTCGAAACGATTCTACAAATAACAAAGGTATATTTAACCTTGCTTGTTCTTCGTTTGTTGCATGTATACAAATAAGAAGCAGATCACTCAATCGAAAATGTTTCTATCCGTTTTCCGCATTTTTGAATTATTTTCCCAACATTTATATCTAATTATTCTCTCACCTCTGACTATGTTTGTCTGCCATTGACATCCCTCAAATCTTTATGCTTTTTGGCTTTGGCAAGTGTTTAACCATGACTATACCCATGTGCTCTATAAAGTTCCAGACTTGTTAAATATATCTTCACGTTATTCTTCTTAAAGTGCGCTCATTACCTCCTTATGTAAGCTATAATCACTCTCAAAATAAAAGGTAATGAAAGTGATAAACTTAAATGTTAACACTATATGCCTTGCCTGAATTGTGTAAAATCCATGTGCGCACACAGTTGCACAGACTATATGCACATGGAAATCAATACTATTGATTAATTCAACAATCACTATCAGAATTCATAGGGCTATCAAACTCATACAAATTGAAATAGTTTCTACGGATAACAAAATCACCTCTACATAGTAGCTGAATGATAGCTTGCTCATTAGCAAGAAGATCCAAAATAGAGTATACCTGAACAGGAAATGTTACTCTTTTAGCAATCAGAAAATTGAACATTCCAACAATCATAAATTTAAGAGATACCACTATTTCATGGTAAGACAAGTAGTACATAAATATTGGTGTATATGTATACATATGTGTGTGTGTGTGTGTGGATAAATGTGTGTGCATTTATTTTCTAGATCAAAATATCTGTCTTCTTACTTTAGAATTGAAAGCATATCCTCATGCATCCCTCTTCCTACGTAGAGCATTGGCTGGAGTACTCAACACAAAGACATGAGCAAACACTAGGTCAATTGATTACTTTGTTAGAAAGTTACAAATGGCAAACGTGCTTGCCTGAGTCCACCACATGACAAGAATAATAACACTCCAGTTTGATTGCTCCATCAATCTCCGTAAAGATGGAAGCAGAAAGAGTAACGCGGCCAACGCATTTGGCATCAAATAAATGGCAACACAATAGTTAAAAAATGACTGATTGTGCCTTTGATGTCCCCAGGAACTAAAAAATTTGACATGTCCTGTTGGATTTCGAAAAGAGCTGGAGTAACTAATTGGCAGGACTACAACCCAAAAAGCGGCAACTGCAAATTTCAGGAGGTATCGAAGTATCTGAGTATATTTCAAGCTCCTCAAGGCATTCCAGCAAAGAAATATATCCAGGGTAGCTGCAGAACAGATACTAGAGAAGATAAGGGCATAGAGAACAGTCGTGATAAATTGATCCTAGCCACACGCTAAGAGCCCGTTTGGATCACAGCTTATTTGGGTTACTGAGAGATTTGAGTCTGCCTAGCAAAGACTCTTGAAAAGCTTTTCCAAAAGTCAAATCCACTTTTAAAATTTTAATTTGTTTCTCGAAAACTATTAAAGAGAAAATCTCTTATTCTCACAGCAATAAAAAAACGGACACTATAAAGATAAGCAGCTGTACAATTCAAAAGGCAATACAATCAAGAGACATTTTTTCATTCAGCAAAATAAAATAATGAGTTGCCATAAAAATCAAGATTATGCCAGAAAAAGAAAATCAACAATTCAGAGTAGCACGAAGTACCTAGCAAAAAGTTTAGAAAAGCACAAGTAATGAAAATGCTCAAGATTCTTTTAAAGACATCTTCGTCAAAAAGAGCAGATGGAGAACCAGAAGAATTCCACGCTAGAATTAGCATGGCCTGAAACCAATAAGATCACAAATGTGGAGATGCAGTTAAATCCTTGCAGCATAATCAGAAAACCCAGTTCAGACTCGAAGAATTTACCTGGAATGCCAATATAAAGAATATCCACATTCTATCGAAACTTCTATAAAGGTGCAAAAATGTGCGGACTTCAACAAAGTTTGTCTTCGGCTTCCTCTTTCCAGTAGTGACATGGTTAAGTCCCTAAAATAGATGCGGATATCATTATAAATCTTTTCTAAACTTCAGATGACAATTGACATCACTAAAACAATATGATGAAAATGTAGAAAACGATTAGAGGCTTTAGAGCAAAGCTTAGGAGGCTAATGAGCCTCTTGTATATTATATATATGTGTCCAGGACAATTACACAACTGCCCTTATGTGATAATAAAAGAAATAAAACAAAGATAATAACAAGTTCTAACACTCCCCCTCAAGCTGGTACAAAAAAATCTCTCAAACTCAGCTTGCTAAGAGCAAAGTAAAACGGCCTACTTCCAACTCCCTTTGTGAAAATGTCTGCATATTGATCCCCAGTCTTCGCAAATGGAGTACAAATCACACCACTAATAAAATTTTCTTTGATAAAGTGTCTGTCAATCTCCACATGCTTAGTCCTATCATGCTGTACTGGATTATGGGCGATGCTAATTGTGGACTTATTATCACAATATAGCCTCATAAACTCACAGTGATCAAGTCTCAAGTCTGTTAACAACAACTTGATCCATAGTAGTTCACACACTCCTTGAGCCATAGCTCTGAGCTCACCCTCTGCACTGGATCTAGCTACCACATTCTGCTTCTTACTCCTCTAAGCTATGAAGCACCGACACTCTCTTTTGCCCCACGTATCAGTGTCGGATACGTATCCGACACCGACACTCTTTGGACACGTGTCGGATACTCAAAATTTCGTGTCGGAATTTTTTGTTAGTTTTTCTTGAGCCGACACTCTTTGGACACATGTCCGACACTCTTTGGAGACGTGTCAGATACTCAAGTAGGTCTACAGAGTTTGCGGATGTTGATTTCATCCACCATTGGTGGGTAACCTACGGTCTATGGAGCACTGACACTCTGTTTTGGCCCTCGTATCAGTATCGAAAGCGAATACAACGACGACACGACCTGATATTTACTGATGATGGTGACGAGACAATTGAAGAATGAGTGGATGGACATCTTTTTGGGACATATATAGTATTACTATTTACTATTTAGTAATTAGCCGACATCGACACTCTGATTTGGCCCTCGTATCAGTATCGAAAGCGAAAATGACGACGTCACGACCCGATATTTACTGATGATGGTGATGAGGCAATTGAAGAATGAGTGGATGGACATCTTTTTGAGACATATATAGTACTACTAGTTACTATTTAGTAATTAGCCGGTATCTTTTGGAACTTAGTTCATGATCACAAATATATTTTTTGGGCTAGATACTAGTGGACTTGTGATTAGCAAATTTCTTTTGGTACTTGGTATATGTAGATGGACATACTTGGGGGACAAGTGCATATATTACTTAGTAGTTAGCAAATGACAATGTGATTGACACTTGGTTGATGAATGTTATTAACTTATTAATGAAGATGTTTTTGAATTTTAATCATTTGCTTTGTTGTTATTGATAATTTCATAGTATTGTTGTGATTTATGTGCTTTTATGCCAATTTTGATAAGACATGGTAAACATATATTTCAAAAAATATTTTTTAAAAATCGTGTCCCCAACGTATCATATCCTGCTTTTTTGAGAAATGCCGTATTTGCGTATCCGTGTCGTGTCGTGTCCGTGTCGCGTGTAGCGTGTCTGTGTCGGTGCTTCTTAGTCTCCAAGTGACAAGGTTGCCACCCAGTACAGTAGCTTGATGTGGACTTTCTACCGGTTACAAAACCAGCAGGGGCGGACCCAGAAGAAAAGTTCAGTGGGGACGGAAGTTTATACGGGGTTCGGAGACAGCACCCCTGACTCAATTTTGTTTCTGTTTTTTTGTTTTTTGTTTTTTTGGTAGAAATAGTATAATGCTGTAGTTTTTTTCGTGGGTTTCATAATAGGCATAGCCACACAAATATCATAATAAAATAAAACAAAATTAAATAAAATAAAACAAATCACAAGCTAACTTCCTCATAGCAAATAAGTTTCATATAAGGTCAAATATTATCTAGAGTTTTTTCCAAGATCCACGAAAGGTTCCAGGTTCCCAAAATTTCATAATCATGAATCAAATATTAATAATATCTTATGCATAATCTATAAAACTATCTGATACACTTAAAGCTTGACACACTACCACACAAATATCAAAATAAAAGATAACAAAAACAAATCACAAGCTTGTTGGGTTGCCCCGTTCCCCAATCAGATGTTTGGATTACTTTATGTATGAGACATTGACATTTTAATATATGGATATCAGCTTTACATTTCATTATGTATGTTTCTTTCATGAGATGATTGTTAATCCTTAAGTGTCATAGTAAGTAATTTGTGTGTGTATGAGATACATACAAGTGAGACACGAATTACTATTCTTAGATACTTAGAACTTGTCACAGTGGATGATGAGACTGGATATCTCATCAGGTTTACACTGTAACATGATTGACTACCATTGGATGGAGTGATGAATCTCAATCACTAGAATGCAACTCTCAGTTAATATGCTAGTGCTTATAGTGCATTGACGGACCTGAGCTTTCTTATTGACACTCAAGACTGTCAAACAGTCAATAAGAACTCATAACTTGTATAAGGTACGTGTTCTCAATCTTGAGACGATTATGAACGCAGACTGTGGATATGACTGCTTTGACTTACAAATCAGTGAGGTCTACAGAAGATCAACACCTGGGTATCTTGGGTATGTCATGTTCATAGGGTTGTGAACATATATTGTCAAGATAGAATCTACCCTCTGTTCAATAAGAACTCATAACTTGTATAAGGTACGTGTTCTCAATCTTGAGACGATTATGAACGCAGACTGCGGATATGACTGCTTTGACTTACCAATCAGTGAGGTCTACAGAAGATCAACACCTGGGTATCTTGGGTATGTCATGTTCATAGGGTTGTGAACATATATTGTCAAGATAGAATCTACCCTCTGTTTCAGAGTAAGCACTCCCTTGAGAATGTCACCAAGTCGATTACTGAGTAATGCAGTCTTGTTGATAAGAGTTATCAACATGTTTGGTAATCATGAGAGGTGAATGGGACTCAAGGAATACAAGAAGTAATCATGATTCAGGTTGACAGTAACAGTTATCCGACTACCTGAATATGATTACGAATGCTGAAGGTAGAGGGACATTAGTACAACATACAAGTCTAGTTATCGCTTCGGATATGTTCTTTTGCGTTGGAGTTCAGTTATTGTTTTATAGTGGAGTAAACATTAACTGATTAGTCGATTAATTTGCTGATCAAAGAGTTTGGTCATGGGAATTAATCAACTGATCTGAGCCAACAATAAAGAGCCTAGGAGGTTCCACTCTTAGCTCCGCCAGAATACTTGGAAAGACACTTGAGGAAGCTGTCAAGACAGGTTCGATCGATTGAAGCTAGTTCGATTGATCGAAGCTAGTTCGATCGATCGAAGTCATGGCAGGTTCGATCGATCGAGAATGGTTCGATCGATCGAATGTTCGATCAATCAAAGTCCTTCGATCGATTGAAGGTTAGGTCGGTTCTGGGAATCTATAAATAGGGCAGCTGCGTTCTGGAAAGGGAGTTCGTCGTTTTTGAACGTCAGAAGCTGCAGAAACTGTTTTAGATTCCCAAACCTTCTCCTTCCTCTCCATCAGGGTTCCCACCAACCCTAGTCCTTCCTGCGAGCATCCATAGGAGTCATAAGAGTGAAGGCCATCTAGTGGAGGCTGCTGGAAGTTGAAGAAAATCAGAATTGGGTTCAAGGCACTAAGGTATAACTCTTGTCCCCTCTTGTACGCATCTATGGAATTGACGAGTAGTAGATCCTGGGCTACCTTTAAGTTTTTATAAATTGACTTTTTCCGCTGCGCGTTTAAACTTTTAATTTAAACCAATTTTTCCATCAAAGCTAACTTCCTCATAGCAAAAAAGTTTCATATAGTGGGTATGAGGGGGCATTGTCTTCTCTTTTTTGGGAAAATGGGGCACTGTCTTGGGTAGGTTAGGTCATGGCAACCTAGGCAGGGGCCAAAAGTCATATTACTTAACCCCACTATGTATAAGTTTTTACATTTTTGTTAAAGTTCTAGAATTTTCTAACGAGTAATGCTATGCTTCCCAAATACATGTGGCTGTGGGACCAAATACTTCACTAAATCCCAAATTTTTTTTAAAACTATCATATATAAACTATTTTTTCGCAAAAGTTCAGTGGGGGGCGGCTGCACTGGTTGACACGAGAATTTTCTTGTGCGCTCTTGTGCAACACCCAAGTGTAGGTGATCGTGCAAGTAATATAGTAACTGGAAGTCCAGGTCGATCCCACAGGGAAGGAATAGGAAGAAAAGATACTAAGTTATAACCTAAAGAAAAAGAAAAGATGAATGTAGGAGTGAAGGTGTACTAACAAATCCTAATTAATGAAATTAAACTAAATAATAAACTAAACATAAAGAAACATAACTAATTAAACAGATAAACTAAAGAAGTTGGAAACACGTGAATTCACATTAATCCTAACCATCTACCATGCACATTCATTAACGTTCTATGGAGTTCATTCCTCTTCAGCATTCCGTATTTTTCTAAAGATAAAGACTCAGTAGCCCTTTCATGACCGGGACTACATCATCACATTTGAGTAAAATACATGGAAGACGGTTTAAAACAATGGTAATTACTTGCACTCTAAATGGTGTTAGCATTCAAAGTGGTTTTCAAAAGTCATTGAAGAAAAGGCCTTAAGGCTTTAAGTTCTAAAAACTGTTGTGACAAACTGAGCTTATAGGGACAATTTGATGACAGATTTCTAAAACAGAAAGTCATGGAATACTTCAAAGAATCATCTCAAGATTCTGCAAGTTCGATCAATCGAAGCGCTCTCGATCGATCGGACAGCATCATCCTTCAATCGATCGAACTATCTTCGATCGCTTGACTATCTCTGGTTCGATCGATCGAACTGGCTTCGATCGATCGAGCCCAAGGTTTCTATATCATACATGGCAGAGGCTAAGAATCAATATTTCATCACATATCTCCAACGTCTAAACTACGGAAACATGATCAAACTAGTGCAGGAATAGTAAACTAATGTAATCATAACATATAAACTAATAAACAATGAAATAGAGAAAAGGAAAAGAAAAACCTGGAATAATCTGAATAAAACTTGAAATAAACATGAAATAAACTTCAATCTTCAATAATCTTCAATGTAACAATGAAAAAGAGGAAGAAAGTGATGAATCTAACCTAATCTACTCCTAATCTAACCCTAAAACTACCCTAAACTGCTATTTTCTGCGTTCTGGAGCGTCCTCCCTTCGTCTGGCGTCAAAACGACGTATATATAGGGTTCCCACAGAGTTTACGCAACTTTTGGGTGAATAAAAGGTTCGATCGATCGAGCTCAGTTCGATCGATCGAAGGTTCGATCGATTGAACCCTTCTTCAATCGCTTGAACTCTTCTGATTTTGACAGCACTGCACACCGATGGGAGAATGGCCATAACTTTTTACTCGGACCTCGGATTGACCTCCCGTTTGCGGCCACGCGACCGTAACTCAAAGATCTACATTTCTTGTCTCTGGGAAAATCTTCCAAATCTGAAGTCATCATTGTCAAAATTGGCATTTTCCCAGCTGCTTCTGTTGTTCTATCCACCAGAATCACTTTCTTTAGCTCCACTTCTTTGATTTACATCCTAATACCTATAAAACCATGCAAAAACATATAGTTTAGCATTAACACAATAAAAAGAACATTGTTATTAGAATGAACCTAAATGTAAGGACTTTGGGGATAAAATATGCATAAAATACTACGTAATACACTAGAAATATGCACTTTTCACCACGAATCACACCCCCCAACTAGCTCGTTGCTAGTCCCTAGCAATGAAGCGAACTACAACAGTGTTTATTTAACTCTAAAAATTGAAAATAAAATAAAATAAAGTAAAAATCCTAACTCACTTTCGCAGGAATCGCGATTGCATTTAGCGTATGCAACAAGCCTTTAAACCCCTAGGTTCCCCCTAGTGGACGAGTGTTGTCTCGTGAGGGTTTGCAGTGAATCCACCCACAAAATTCATGTTTAAGGCAATGGTTCTCATTTAAATGTTTTCAAGAAATTTTCCTCTCATTTAACAATATAGTTAAGCTCAACAATCTCATGAAACTCTCTAGTATGCCATAGCCATGCAACACACATATTACAGTTAATCTACTATCAAAGTCATTAGAATGTTCCATACCTATTAATCTTCAAGTGTGTGTGTGAATGGACAACCAAAATACAAAACTTTAATTTCAAAGCTTGCATAACCTAAGATACTATCAAGACGTTCATTTTGACTCAACTCTCACCGGGATTACACTCTCAAGATGAAATCACTCCGAATTGGGTGTAATAATTATCACTCATGATATGGAAGCTATAAAGAGTAAATGTAAATGGAATCTAATGCTTCTCATATCTAAATTGAAAAACGGACATTTTATAGTGCATAAGGTCTCATGAAAGGATACTTTTCACTAGAAGAGCGAGATACCGCGGATAACTCTCTTATTACCTTAACTTCAAATCCAATTTACTTAAAATCATCAGGACTTTGAAAAAGAGGTGTTAGATTAAGAAGAAAAAGGCTTGTGATATTCAATTGGGTCAAAGGATGTGATTGGAATGTCTACTATAACTTTTCAAACTTCCCACATCTCCAATCTTTCTCTTCTTCTTTTCTTTTATTTATTTTTTTCACACTCTTCTTTTCATTCCTTTTTTTTTCTTTTGTAACAACCATTGACATTTTTTTTCCTTTTCATGCTTTTTTTTTTCTTTTATTTTCTTTTCTTTTTCTTTTCTTTTTTTTTTTCATTTTTTTTCTTTGCCAACTTTCCCTTATTCACAGAACCAAACTTCTTGTTAAGATAACACATCCCAATCATTCCTAGATAAAGAACTGAGGCTTGAACTCCTAATTTGGAGTTAGGTATTGACTTTAGGATTGTGTAGACAAGGCGATTATGATAAGCTCAAGAGGTGAAGTAAAGGAATAGCATAGAGGTAGGCCAAGGCTGTATTATCCATGTATGGTCAAAAGATGGCCTAAATCATCTTCTAAGTTAATAGGATAATTCATTTCAGTAAATTCAAGAGCTCTAAAGTTTGGTAAATCCTGAACGTTCTCTTCTAGTGATCAGTCAAAATGAAGAAGAAAAATGAGACTTTCAACGAATTAATACGCTTTTCAAAAAGTAAGAGTAATTTTATAAAACCCTCAAAAACAAGGAATGGCACAAAAGCTCACTTGGGTTATTAGTCTCCACTATAGTCTTTCAAGACACTTAAACTATGCTTACTAATCCATTTTAGTTAAGTACAAGGTTGTCACAACGTGCTCAAAGTTGTTTGAAGATTAAAAAGCATAAAATATACTATAACTAAGATAGTAAACAAACTACCATAGTATATCACATACTAATAACATACAGAAAATAACACTAATGCATCATAACTAACTACATTAACTATGAGAGAAAAACAAGAACCATTTTATTATCTTTAAAAAAAATAAAAATTTAAAAAATTAATGACAGTTTTAATTTACTGAGTCACATGTTGCTAAGCAGGTATAATGACAGTTTTAATTTACTGAGTCACATGTTGCTAAGCAGGTATATGACACTAAAGTACAACAAAAAGATATGAGGCATGCAATGACTCACTCCCCCCCAACTAAAACTAAACATTGTCCCCAATGTTCTAAACTAAGCACATGGACATGTAAAGTAAAGTGAGAGAAGGAAAGATGTTACCTCGAGGCATTAATATCCAATTTTTTTCAAGTTACCTGCAAAATCATTAGTAGCAACAAGGAAAAATAGAGAATAAATACAACAACTCAGTTAATAAATTCGGTTAATCAAGATACTTATCATAAAGTAACAACCGAAATTTTTGAGGATCTTCCCAGTGAAATAATTTAACAATGACAAGACTTTTGAGATCCTCATAAAAAGGCAACTCCCCCCAACTAATGTCAGGCTCAAGGTCAGAGGAGATGATGCAAAACCAATGGCTTCCAAAGTTATTGGGGACAGTTATAAGAGGAATACCACACTTTTTAGGAATTATATGCAAGAAACGATCTTTGGTGTTGGTATTTCCTATAACAGCCTCTATTTTAATACTAAAAACAGGGGGAGGCCATGGTTCAATAAAAGAGGCAGGGTCGAAGTGATGTTCTAATGAAACTGCACCACCCTCCGCTTGTCCTAGAACAGAATCTATGGAGATATAATCATAGGAATTGAATTTCTGTTCTATGCACATGGTTTTGGACTGGACTTGGATAAAGCTATCTATTTGGGCCTCAATGTCATAATCACTCAAGAAAGTCAAGCAGTCTAGAAGATTGCTAGCTTCTTGTTGAATTTTAAGATCATCTAAAGTGGGCCCAATATTTTCCAAGTCTTCTCTCAAAGAATTTTGAAAGTTAAAATTTTGTGAAGAACATGTGCTAATATCCTTACCATCCTCTTCCACAACACATTCTGTTTGTTCATTAATGGGGTACACATGATTCTCAAGCTCAGGATGAGAGTTTTGATTAATAGAGAGGATAGGTGATGGGCATCTTGGTGACACCACCTCTTCGGCCGAAAGAGGTGAGGGTTCATGAATATCACATGAATCTAAATCAAATTTAGACTTTTCAATAACGTCCTCCCTAGGGTCACTATCAAAGGTAGGGATATAGTCAACAGGGGACTCATCCTTTCCTAATTGCGTGCAGTCACCTAAACTCTCATCATCTTTTAAGACCTCATTCTCATCCTCGCAACTCTCCTCACTATATGTGTCATCTATTGAAGTACTCTGGACAAAGAGATTGTGCAGTTTTATCAAGGCAGTGAAGGAGTTAATGTCTGGGGTTGTATGTTGAGGGGAAGATAGTTCTACAACTTCATGCTCAATGGTTTGGTTTTGGAGTTCTTGTTGGGTTATCACTTTCTCAAATGAGTTGTTAACCTCACTCGGTATGAACCCATCATTGTCCTCTAATTCCATTCCATTGTTAGTGTCTTGAAATTCAGGTTGTAGCATTGAAGGACTGGTATAGTCTTCTAAAGGTTGGCTATCAAATGCTTGTTGATATCTAGCTCCTAATTTATCAATTGCACTCTCTAGCCTTTTCATTTCACTAAGCAGCAATTCTAACATACCAGTATCCTCAACTTGGTTATTCTCCTCATTATAACTATATGAAGTTTCACCCCATTGTTGTTGGTAATAGTCCCCTTCCCATTGTGTTTGTGTGCAAGACTCCCCAGAAGGAAAGTCTTGGTGCATTTGGTAATCGTGGGAACTACTACTATATCCTACACTATCATTTTGGTTATATCCCCATTGCGATTGATAGAACTCTCCAGGTGGAGATTCTTGGTACGTTTGATAACATGGGGGACTAACACTATGGTTTTCCCATTGTGGTGATTGGTAGCACTCAGGTTGATAATGTGCATCATATGTGGGTCCTTGCCAACTCGGGGTATAGTTCTCATTACCTAATGTGTACCCATTCGTGGTATTTGTGTTGTATGGAGGGTAATATGGATAAGACATGTTTACCCAAAATATTTAAACAAAAGAATTTTTTTTTTTTTTTTTTTTTTTTTTTTTTTTTTTTTTTTTTTAAGAAAAAGGAAAAAAAATGGAAATAACTTAGTAAAATCCTAACCTAGTTGCCTTCCCCGGCAGCGGCGCCAAAAACTTGACACGAGAATTTTCTTGTGCGCTCTTGTGCAACACCCAAGTGTAGGTGATCGTGCAAGTAATATAGTAACTGGAAGTCCAGGTCGATCCCACAGGGAAGGAATAGGAAGAAAAGATACTAAGTTATAACCTAAAGAAAAAGAAAAGATGAATGTAGGAGTGAAGGTGTACTAACAAATCCTAATTAATGAAATTAAACTAAATAATAAACTAAACATAAAGAAACATAACTAATTAAACAGATAAACTAAAGAAGTTGGAAACACGTGAATTCACATTAATCCTAACCATCTACCATGCACATTCATTAACGTTCTATGGAGTTCATTCCTCTTCAGCATTCCGTATTTTTCTAAAGATAAAGACTCAGTAGCCCTTTCATGACCGGGACTACATCATCACATTTGAGTAAAATACATGGAAGACGGTTTAAAACAATGGTAATTACTTGCACTCTAAATGGTGTTAGCATTCAAAGTGGTTTTCAAAAGTCATTGAAGAAAAGGCCTTAAGGCTTTAAGTTCTAAAAACTGTTGTGACAAACTGAGCTTATAGGGACAATTTGATGACAGATTTCTAAAACAGAAAGTCATGGAATACTTCAAAGAATCATCTCAAGATTCTGCAAGTTCGATCAATCGAAGCGCTCTCGATCGATCGGACAGCATCATCCTTCAATCGATCGAACTATCTTCGATCGCTTGACTATCTCTGGTTCGATCGATCGAACTGGCTTCGATCGATCGAGCCCAAGGTTTCTATATCATACATGGCAGAGGCTAAGAATCAATATTTCATCACATATCTCCAACGTCTAAACTACGGAAACATGATCAAACTAGTGCAGGAATAGTAAACTAATGTAATCATAACATATAAACTAATAAACAATGAAATAGAGAAAAGGAAAAGAAAAACCTGGAATAATCTGAATAAAACTTGAAATAAACATGAAATAAACTTCAATCTTCAATAATCTTCAATGTAACAATGAAAAAGAGGAAGAAAGTGATGAATCTAACCTAATCTACTCCTAATCTAACCCTAAAACTACCCTAAACTGCTATTTTCTGCGTTCTGGAGCGTCCTCCCTTCGTCTGGCGTCAAAACGACGTATATATAGGGTTCCCACAGAGTTTACGCAACTTTTGGGTGAATAAAAGGTTCGATCGATCGAGCTCAGTTCGATCGATCGAAGGTTCGATCGATTGAACCCTTCTTCAATCGCTTGAACTCTTCTGATTTTGACAGCACTGCACACCGATGGGAGAATGGCCATAACTTTTTACTCGGACCTCGGATTGACCTCCCGTTTGCGGCCACGCGACCGTAACTCAAAGATCTACATTTCTTGTCTCTGGGAAAATCTTCCAAATCTGAAGTCATCATTGTCAAAATTGGCATTTTCCCAGCTGCTTCTGTTGTTCTATCCACCAGAATCACTTTCTTTAGCTCCACTTCTTTGATTTACATCCTAATACCTATAAAACCATGCAAAAACATATAGTTTAGCATTAACACAATAAAAAGAACATTGTTATTAGAATGAACCTAAATGTAAGGACTTTGGGGATAAAATATGCATAAAATACTACGTAATACACTAGAAATATGCACTTTTCACCACGAATCACTGGTCGCCCCATGTAGGTCCGTCCCTGGAACCAGCCCAATTTGCATCGATATATGCTTCCACTTTAAGGTGGTCATGTTTAGCAAAGAACAGACCCTTACTTGGAGCGGGCTTCAAGTATCTTAGAATCCTGAAGGCCGTATCCATATGAGTTTCGCGAGGAGCATGCATGAAATGGCTAACACTGATAGCAAATGCAATGTCTGGATGGGTGTGTAAAAGGTAGATGAGTCTTTGCACAAGCCTCTGATATCATCCTTTATCTGCCTCTACTCCACTACTATCATCACTAAGTTTCTGATTTGAATCCATTGGAGTATCACATGCTTGGCTTCCAAGCATTCCAGTCTCCTCCAATAGATTAAGTACATACTTTCTCTGAGAAATAAAACTTCCATGCATGGATCTAGCACTTCAATCCCTAAAAAATACTTAAGAGCTCCAAGGTCTTTTATTTCAAACTCACTAGACAAACACTCTTCTAACTTTTTCATCTCTTCTAATTCATCTCCAGTTAGGACAACATCATCCACATACACAATCAAGGCAATCGTCTTGCCATGTGATGTTTAATGAATAATCAAGACAATATCATCCACATACAAAAAAACTTCTGATCTGATTAATGGCCCATGAAAGGACCAAAGAACTGCTGAGAAGTTAACCTTCAATCAAAATTAAAGGCTGGATGGGAGGTGAGAGAAGTGTTGGGACTGTCGGCTAGATGGGAGGAGGAGATAGAAGGTTATGCAGGGTCAAAAGGTTATGGGTGACAGTTGACGAGTGGCTGGAGGGTGGTAGGTGGTGCGGCGTAGGGTAGGGGAGGTGTCTAGGGCTCGGCCTAAGCTAGGGGGGCTGCGCCGAGAAGAGTATGGCCCTGAGGGGTTGCACCAAGATGGGTAGAGGATGTTGGCCTCGACGGTGGTGTTGGTGGTGGTTTGTCGTGGTTTGTGGTGGTGGTAAGAGATCCCTTTTACGGTGGCTCTGATACCATGTTAAAATAATTAAGGCAAAAACTTAGAAGACTAATGAGCCTTATGTATATTATTATGAGTCTAAAAGACAATTACACAAGTACCCATAAGGAAAAATAAAAAAAAAACAGTAACAAACTAATAAGTTCTAACAGGATTTACTCTATGTAACTTTTGAATAAAATAACAACTCCTTCCCTTTTCTTGTTGGAGTACGAGTATCTTCCTTTTCCCTCTCATTTTCATTTTCGACTTCATTCTCCCCCTCATTACTTCCTCTCCTCTCCAACTCCATTCTCTCCCTCATTACTTCCTCTCCTCTCCATAACTGGGACAGGGAGAGTCACCTCTTCCTCATACCACTGCTCCCCCTAAAGAGGTGACCTAGAACTAGATGAGGACTGAAATTACGACTTAGACTCATGAAAAGTAACATCCATGAACAAAAGTAATCGGCCAAACCAGAGTCGATGTAGGATCATCGGGGCTAGGGGCCTTGATCATCGGGGCTAGGGGCGTTGATCGTGCCATTCACATATCCAAACTTTTCCCTACTACGGAGCCAAAAAGTGGCGGACTGAGACCATGATAAATAATTGTCACCATTCATTAACACAGTGGTGATCTTGGTTCCAAGGTTCTCGGTAATAACTCTCTCATTACCTGCAGGAGAACTCGTAGCACTAGGATTTTTCTGAGATAAAGCGTCCTTCGTCATACGGTGGATGAACAATCACAACTTGTAATGGGATCAAAGCACGCCTAGCAATCACAGGCACCAATTTGGTGCAATTGTCCAATCTATGGACAAATCACTGGGTCCAAATCCGGAATAGAAAAAGAAAAAAAAAAGGTTGTGATTAGATCAGTACAATGGAATGAACAGTCTGATCCAAGTTTGAAAACATGAAAGAAAAGGGTGTGGAACTAAGGGTTGTTATAGGCCAAGGTGTTTTGGATTGGTAAGATGGGTGATGAGGGTGTCGGATGGAAGGCTATGGGAGTCGGCGCAGGGCAGGAGGGTGTAGGTGTGGTGTGGTGCAAGCTAGTATGGCCAGGAGGGGTTTCAGCAAGGGCTGGTTGGGTGGTGAGTGTTCAGTGAGTGGTTGGTAGGTGGTGCGGTGCAGGCTGGAGTGGGCAGAGAGGGTTGCGGCGAGGGCCTGTGTGGGTGATGGTGATCAGCGAGGGTTGGGTGGTTGGTGGTTGGGCGTAGGTGAGAGAGGAGGTAGGGTTTCCGGTGCTATTGGGAAGAAGTTAGGTAGTGCATGTAACTTCGCTATAAAATGATTTTCCCTATTTGGATTTCTATTTCGAATATAGTATTAACATATCTATTCGGTGATTTGAATTTGGACATTAAGACTTTGCATTTTTCTTATCCGTGTTATCTTAGATTTCCGGACAGACGTTACAACATCGGTAATAATAATTTTCGACAGTGTCGGACTTAGTCACACTTAGACCTACTTTAAAAAAGGGAAAAGGATAGTTTTATTCATATTCATCCCCATGTATATATAGCTTTACAAAGAGAGAATAAAAGGAAAGGCAATAAAAATGAAATAAAAGAGAATTAAAGACAACAAAGATGGTCAACATGACCAATAAAGATTAGAATCATGTCATCATAAAATCAGGCATTCCAATACTCTCCCGCAAACTGAAGGTGGAAATAAACCACAGAAGTTTGGAACAATAAGGTTTAACTAGACTATTCATGAAAGTTAGCAAGAGTGGGAAACACCATCCACCAATAGAGTGTGAGATTGTGGGAATGATCATCCACAGTAAATCACCAGAAAAGCCAACTTCTTGTTCAAAAACAAGTAACAGTGGTTGCAACAATAGACCCAAATCTTGAAGGTTCAAGCCACCATAATATACTCCACCACTCCCCCTCAAAGGACTAGCCGAATGTTGGACAAGACCTGAATGGGGCTGGCCTAGGGCTGGACAAGGCCCGAAGGGGCTGACCGACGGCTGGACATGGCCCGAAGGCTGACCGAGGGTTGAACGACACCAGTAGGGGAAGAGTGAAGTCAGCGTAGGGAGGGTCTTCAAACTTAGTCTTAAAGCCGAAATCAAAGTGAGGGCCGGCAGGTGATAAGTCGCCACCCACCGAAGGTGGAAGCGGGGAAACAATGGCAAAATCGAGTTAGACTCTGATACCAACTTGAAAAAAGGGAAAAGGATAATTTTATTTCATAATCATCCCCATGTGTATATAGCTTTACAAAGAGAGAATAAAAGGAAAGGCAATAAAAATGAAACAAATGAGAATTAAAGACAATAAAGACGGTCAACATGACCAATAAAGATAAGAATCATGTCATCATAAAATCAACCATTCCAACAGACCTGTATGTTAGGATCATACCCGTATTGCATGTAGTTTGAGACCCATACGCACAACCGAGGATTATGCACATAAACTGAGGCAAGTCAGGCGCGCAGCCCGAGGTGGCGAAGCCATGTGGCTGCCCCCATGCAAGCCCACGCCAAGTGGCACCCTCCCCTTGCCATTTGTCCATTTCTAGGATACTTGCCAACCTAATAGAATGCAAGTCCATGCATAGTGACACCTAGTCACTTCCCTCTCCTATAAATCCACCCATAAACGCCCTTGGCTCACCCAATTCAGATTGAGAGGAGAGATAATATAGAGAGGGAGAGAGAGAGAGAGAGAGACGAGAGTGTAGAGAGAGAGGGAGAAATTCTCCCTTGTTTCTTGTACACAACACCATATCCATACCCTAGTATACACTTCTACACACTGTGAGAGAGAAAAGAGGAAGTTCAGAACCTGGAAGAGAAGAGAAAGGAAGAAAAGAAAGAGGAGAACCACCATTAGAGACCAAACTTGGAGCTTACACACTTGCATTCGGTGAAAGGTGAGTATATCAACTCACTCTAGTATATTTAAACTATATATTAGAAGCCCTAGAACCTGCATGCAAGACCCCAAACCCACCCCCACGCTGCCACTGCTCCGCAGAAATTCTGCAGAAAATGTGTTTGTGGCAATCGATTGGTACTAGGATACTAATCGAGTCTTGGCAATCGATTGGCCAATGTAGCAATCGATTGATACTAGCAATCGATTGGTCTCAAGAGAACGCGGTTGCTTGCCTCTAGTTTTGAACTATGTTAAGTAATGCCCAGCAACGGGCAATCGATTGGTTAGTACAGACTCTTAATAAGATGTTTTAGTCTCGTATGTGCTTTATGGTTTATATGCTTAAGACTTGTTTGGTCAAGCATGTTTCTGATGGAACCTTAGACACTAGGAAATGCATGTACCTTGTTGTTTTAATTGGTTGTACCTTATGCTTGCGAGGCTGTACTTGTTTTGTATGATTTAAAATTTCTATGTGAACCCCTATTGCATATTTATTTATACTCATAGTAAATCCAGTAATATAACTTACAGGTATTTTCAAAACAAAAATTAGGAAGCTGCTTTCGAACAATCGAACCAATCGATTGGTCAGCAATCGATTGCTGAACTGTGCAATTGATTGCCTAGCTGTATTTCAAGAAACTGTTGTTTCACTGATATAACCTGCTATGTAAAGGCTTTAAAGGGTGATGTTGTACACGTTTAAGCTGCATAATGACAACATAGAAGTAATTGCTAATAGGAACTTGAACTCGATAGTGATAGCGTGAACTCGATAATAGCACGTATGTAATAATGGTAATGTGGTCTAGGAATAATAAATTGTAAAAGAAGATTGTGTGTCATTGGTGCACCCACATATGTTGGACCGGGTCTAATGGGCTTTGGCCTTTGGAGACCTAGCCCCACCATTTCTTCAAAATAAGTCAACAAAGTTTTCATGGTGCGTGCCTATATATATGTCTATTGCACACACAACTTTGGGGGTTACACAACACACCCAAAAAGCTGGCCACCTCTCTCCCTCCCCTCTCTCTCACATTTTCTCTCTCTAGGCCATCACCAAGAGCCTTGGGATTTAGCGCGTGAGTGCCTTCTACAACCGATAAGAAGCACAAGAGAGTACACAGAGACTTTGTAGGAGCAGCAGCTCGTGGGAGATCTTGTCGGGCTCGTAACAACGCCGTATTCGATCCGTTGGGTAATTCCGCTAGGTAAGACACCTATACCCAACCCATATGCATGTGTGCATATGATTTCTACATTGGTGTCAGAGCAACATAGGTGGTTGATTCGGCTGTTTATTTGCCCAAAACGAATCTGCCATTACAGCTCTTGAAGCATTTACTTACAAACCCTAAAAACGTTTTTTTCGAAGTGGGTGTACGTGAAAACTCCAATAGAGGTCCTAAATTTTTATATGATTGTGTTCCTTATAGTCCATAGAGTCCCCACAAAAATCTCATGGGCTAATTATCTCCGATGGTTGAGAACCTAGATCTGTTTTGACATATTAAATAGATTGAAATCCCTCTTTTTCATTTAAAAAGGATATAGAATACCCTCTGTGGGTACATTAATTTTTGTTCTATATTGGATCGCAAAACATAGGTTTTGCCGAATTCAATACGGTGTACAATGAATACATGCAATGAGTATAAGGTTATGTTTGGCAACAAAATCTGGTTTGATTCCTTAGACGTTCGTAATGAACTTAATCTTTCCAAACAAGCAGCAAAATTGGGGAACATGGCAAGCACACTTGCTAAAGTCGTGCACATTTTTTGTTGTGCAGATTATGAAGTCCACAGACAAGAAAGACCTTGTTTGGCTAGGTTACTTAAGTATGATTTATTTTTTATCTAAAGCCAAACAAATTTTTGTAAGCCTTAAAACATGGAAAGTGATGAATGCACTTGCTAAGAACATTTGCATTTTTTTTTTGTGTGCACTGTGCAGTTTGTTTGTCATGTTTGACAAGGCAAGGCCTAGTTTGCCCAGTTTTTTTGAAAACAGATATTGGATCTCTCGCAGCCAAACAACCCTTTCTTAGTGGCGCGTATAAAGAGATTGCGTGTGGGCCCCATCTTCAATTCTTTACTGCAATTTTTATTTTGGAAAAATAGTTTCTGAAATAATTTTCGATTTAATAAAGCAGCCCCTTAACATTTTTTGTTCATTTTTATAGCCCTTGTTTAACTAAAACTAAGTTTTAAATTGGTTTTAAAAATTCAGAAAATTCTGTAATATAATTTTTTTGAAATATTATTAAAAAAAAATCTAGTGTTATGTGCACTGCGTGGGACTCTTAGATAATGTTTTGTGAATTATCATCTATTTCTGGTATTTTAGAGCATATAATTTATGTTTATGGGCATTTATTTAATTGCTTGAAATAGCCATAATACATTATTAATTTTTGTAATTAATAATTGACATAAGGGACACTGTTTTGAGACCATATATAATTTTGTGGGATCCATAGATAATTTTTGCTAAGTTATCTAAATCATATTAATATTTTAGAGCATATAATTATGTGTTTTTGATACACGTATTAAATTGCTTAAAATTTTTTTATCTATTAGTTCATGGAATTAACACAATGTGTTTAGCACACTAGTGGTAGCTTGAGGAAATTTTTTAGTGAATTTCTCACTCTTTGGAATATATTTTAGAGCATACATATTGTGTTGAGTACGCGATGTTAAATGCTTAACATATAACAAAAGAAGTTGTTAATTCTTGAAATTAATAAATGGTGTTTTTGTACACTGTTTGGGGACTGGAGAAATTTTTAGTAAATTATCTCATTTTTGATATTTTAGAGCGCTAAATTTATGCTTATGGGCATTTTTTTTAATTGCTTAAAATAGCCAAAATAGAACATTAATGTTTGAAATTTTAATGGGGTGTTTAGAATACCATATTAGACCACTGAAAATCCTTGGAGAACAAATTCCTCATTTTTTGTATGTTTTGGGAATTTAGTTGCTCATAGTTAATTTGTTTAACTAGATCAATTTATTTTGTTAAATTGATTCGAAATGTTTTTGGGCCTTGATAAAAATTCTGGAAATTTTTTTATGTTTAATGAAAAATCATATTTTCAATTATTTAAATTTTTTCCCTGAGGTTTTAAATTAATTTGTTAATTTAAAAGCCCTTGACTAATTGGCTTTAAAATGAGTTTTTAAATCTAAAATTGTTTCTAAATTAGTGAAAAATCTTTGATTTTTCATTGAATTTTTCCCTTAGCTAATGGGAGCTATCTGGGCTTAGCAATGAATTAGTTCATTACATTTTATTATTTTTAGAGGCTCACTGCATTGTTGGCCATGTTTAAATTACTGTTGCTTGTGATTGAATGACCCGAGACCTCTGATCCTCCTCCTTAAAAGAAGTGGTTGATTAATCCATTAATTATTTAATAGACCGCATGAGTGCTTGGTATATGTGATTAATGTAAGTAAAATGAGTTTAGTTTTATTTTATTATTGTATAAGGGCTTTAATGTAATTTTTATTTCTCTCATTTACTGAATAATATATTTGGGGTGTGACTAATTGTCAACCCTAAGTTTGGCATAATTCTATTGTTAACATGGTATCAGAGCCACCACCAAATCACCCCTAACCCTAACCCTACCCCGCGCCGACCACCACCACCATCATCCAAGCCACCTGCGATCCACCACAACCTTTGCCGAACCCAACCCAGCCCCCCACACCTGCGCCGCAGCCCCCTACACCTGCGCCGGACCTTCCCATGATCACCCACTGCTAGCCGACACCACCACCACCAAAATCCACCCCTGTCGCAACCCTTTAGCCCTCCCAAGGCACCTGCGCACCCTTCTATGCCTCTATAAGACCAGCCGCAAGTCCTCTCCTCCCTTGATTGTGTTCCTTTTCTGCAGTCTTGTTCTCCATCTATAATATTTTGATTGACAGTTTTTTTTTTCTCTTTGGGTCCTTTCATGGCCCATTGCTGAATGATTAGTCTGTTGGCATCCTATATGGTGATCCTTTTTTAGTTGTGTGCTCAGCATTCATTGGTCCCAGTTCCTCGTCCTCATACACTCTTCGTTGCGGGTATCGTTTTTGTGTTGATTCATGATGGCGGATCTAGATAAATCCAACGTAAATACACAGTTGCTTAAGGATGAACGTGTGATTGTTGCATCCACCGATAGCTCGATCGTCAAACTTGCTACCTTTCTTTTCAATGGCCAGAACTACATAGCATGGTCCGGATCTGTGATTATGTCCCTAAAGGAAAGAGGGAAGATGGGGTATATCAATGGGAAAATTAAAGCACCTAACACCGAGGATGCCTCATATGACAAGTGGGAGATGGAAAATTCCACTATCATGACTTGGCTTTGCCACTCTATGATTCCGGAGATTGCCAAGGGCTTCTTGGACATGGCGACTGCCCAAGATATTTGGGAGACCATGGTCCAAACCTATTCGCGTAAGGGTAATTTAGCACAGATTTTTGAATTACTGAGGTCGATTGGTAGATCTGAGCGGGGGGGGGGGGGGGGGAAGAGTGTTCTCCAATACTTCACCTCTCTATCCACCAGTTGGAAACGCTTGGACCATCTGTTGGATTTTAAGCCAGTTTGTCCTGCTGATTCAGTGGCCTATCATAAACTTCTTGCTGAGGAAAGGATTTTTAAGTTCCTAGAAGGACTTCACCCTGATTTAGATCCAGTTCGCAGTCGGGTTCTGGGAATGGAGCCACTTCCCTCTCTTCAAGAGGCTTTTGCCTATGTCCAGAATGAGAAAGTAGACGTTCTGCTATGCTCCCACCTGTTTCTACGGAACGATTTGCTCTCACTTCAGTTCCTCAGAAGGATGGAAACCGTGGTCGTGACACCTCAACTGAGTCTGGTACTTCAGATAAATCTAAGCAGTTTTGTGACTATTGTAATACCAAATTTCACACCAGGGAGACATGCTATAAGCTTCATGGTTATCCCCATTGGGGTCGTTCTGGCTCGTCTAGGGGTCGTGGAGGACGGTTTAATTGCCGAAATGCCCATGCTCGTCATACTTCCACTGTTGATCTTACAGCTCCAGTCTCGATTGATCTGTCTCTTCCTGGTGCTTCACCGCCTATGTTTACTGCCTCTGAGGTGGAGGAGGCTCTCCGGAACCTGATGACCCATCTTACTTCTGCTGCCTCTGCTTCTACTTCTACATCTACAGGTGCCTCCTCTTCATTTGCACAGACAGGTAACTTAGACACTTCTGCCCGAGCATGTTTATCACATTTGTCTTTCCCTTGGATTATTGACTCAGGAGCCTCGGACCACATGTCTAGCTCTTCCGATTTGTTTTCTATATAGACTCCTCATTCAGCTCAAGACAAAGTTCGTATTGCAGATGGCACCTTTTCTTCTGTCACAGGGAAGGGTGTCATTCATGCCACTCCCTCATTGCCTCTGTCATCGGTTCTATATTCTAATCTGTAATCTAATAGACGTATAACTCATGATTTGAACTGTAGTGTAACTTTTTTTTCCTTCTCACTATGTTTTTCAGGACCTTACCACAAGGAGGACGATTGGCAGTGGTAGAGTGGAGAATGGCCTTTACCTTCTGGATGGAGGAAACAAAGAAGCTCATCATACTACTAGTTCTGAGAATAAGTCGGATGACATTTGGTTATTACCTAAGAGATTAGGACATCCTTCCTTCTATTTACTTAAACATATGTTTCCTTCTTTAGTTAATAAACATGTTTCTGAGTTTTATTGTGGATCTTGTGAACTTGGGAAACATCATCGGACATCCTTTGCTCCGACTTTTAATAAAAGTTTAGTTCCTTTTTCTCTAATTCATTCTGATGTATGGGGTCCTTCCTGTTAGAGTTATTTTTATGTTTATTGTTATTTAGTTATTAGAGTAAGGGTCATATTGTAATATTTCTTTTCTTTAATATTGTTTTATATAAAAGGGGTGAGACATGTTGTCTAACCCTAAGCTTTACCACAAATAATATGTTTTAACATGGTTTCAGAGCCAACCTAAACAGATCCGCCACCATCCACCACCACCAATCTCCACCGCCGGACCACCCAACCCTGCGCCTTCAACCCTAGCCCAACCAGGCCTTGGCCGCAGCCTCCCAAAGCCTCTCCTGCCTGCGCCGAACACCTATGCACCACTAAACCTTGCGAAAACCAGCATAACCCTATCACAGTCCAACCCGTGGGAAATTAGACCCTCGTGCTATTAAGTGTGTGTTTGTCGATTACTCACCCACTCAAAAAGGTTACAACTGCTACCATCCTCCATCTAGGAAATGGTTTGCTACTATGGATTTCACATTTCATGAGTCACAGTCCTACTTTCTTGCCTCTTCGATTTCTCTTCAGGGGGAGCCAAGGAGTGAAGAGATACCAGTTTTACCTATGGTGATTGAGATGGAGACAGAAAAGGAACCTGTAGTTGAAGTAGAGATAGAAAAGGAACCTGAATTTAAGGGAGAAAGAGAAAGAGAGAGATGTGAGTGGAGGGTGCCTGAAAAAGAAGTAGTAATTGAGGGACTGAGGGTGAATGAGCTGAGGGTATATTCCAGGGGAACATGGAGTAAAAGAAAGACCAGAGAGACTCCAGAAGTTACTGCTCCTGTTTCTTCCCTGCCATTGCCATGTTCTCTTAGTGATGAAGATTCAAGTAATTCCTCTGATACACCCTCTCTTAACATAAATGATTTAGCTGTCCCTATTGCTGTTAGAAAGGGTGTTAGATCTTGCACTCAACATCCTATATCTAACTTTGTATCTTATCCTCATCTATCTCCTTCCTATAAAGCCTTTTTTTCCAAAATTTCCTCTGTTAGCATTCCTAACCATGTCCAGGAAGCTCTTGCTGATCCCAAGTGGATACATGCCATGATTGAAGAGATGAAAGCTCTTCGAAAGACTGGTACTTAGGAGTTGACCATGTTGCCTACAGGAAAGAGGACTGTGGGGTGCAAGTGGGTGTACACTGTGAAGCACAGGGCTGATGGTTCTATTGAGAGATATAAAGCTCGGTTGGTAGCAAAAGGGTTCACTCAAACCTACGGGGTGGACTAGGAGGAGACCTTTGCCCCAGTCGAAAAGAAGAATTCCATTAAAATTCTCCTCTCTCTGGCAGCTAATCAGAATTGGCCTCTTCACCAGTTTGATGTGAAGAATGCTTTCTTACATGATGACCTAGAAGAAGAAGTTTACATGGACATCCCTCCAGGGTTTGAGGACTCCAAGACAGATGGAAAGGTGTGTAGATTTAAAAAGTCTCTGTATGGTCTCAAACAGTCACCAAGGGCCTGGCTTGAGAGATTTACGCAGGCTATGCTTCGGTTTGAGTTTAGACAAAGTCACACAGATCACACATTGCTCATCAAACATTCCGTGCAGGGTAAAACTACTGATCTTATTGTGTACGTTGATGATATTGTTCTGACAGGAGATGATCTGGAGGAAATGGATCGATTGAAGAAGCAATTAGCTACTGAATTTGAGATAAAAGACTTGGGGGCCCTAATGTTTTTCCTTGGGATCGAAGTTGCTCGATCCAAACATGGGATCTTTATTTCCTAGAGGAAGTATGTCCTAGATTTTTTAAAAGAGACAGGAATGCTGGGCAGTAAAGCGTGTGATACGCCTATGGAGCAGAATCAGAAACTTGGTGAGGACAGTAGTGGGGAATTAGTTGATAGGGGAAGTTATCAGAGACTTGTTGGTAAGCTCATATATCTCTCTCATACTCGTCCGGATATTTCCTGTTCTGTTAGTGTCGTCAGTCAGCTTATGCACTCTCCACGACAGTCACACCAAGAAGCCGTCTTCCGGATCCTTCGATATTTGAAGTCTGCTCCAAGGAAAGGTTTGTTTTTTGCAAAACATGACCACCTAAGGTTGGAAGGGTACACTGATGCAGACTGGGCTGGCTCAATTACTGATAGGAGGTCTACTTCAGGGTATCGCACATTTTTGGGAGGTAATCTCGTTACCTGGAGATGTAAGAAGCAGAATGTAGTGGCCAGGTCAAGTGCAGAAGCTGAATTCAGGGCTATGGCTCAAGGTATTTGTGAATTATTGTGGATTAAGTCATTACTAAAGGATCTGAATGTTGATCAGACAGAGTCTATGAATCTTTTTTGTGACAACAAAGCGGCCATTAGTATAGCTCATAATCCTGTTCAACATGATAGAACAAAGCATGTGGAGATCGATCGACACTTCATCAAAGAGAAGATTAGTAATGGTACTATCTGTGTTCCCTTCGTGAAGACTGGCGATCAAGTGGCAGATGTTCTTACCAAAGCTATTGGGAGTCAACCTTTCCACACTATCTTAGACAAGCTGGGAATGAGAGATATTTTTGTACCAGCTTGAGGGGGAGTGTTAGAGTTATTTTTATGTTTATTGTTATTTAGTTATTAGAGTAAGGGTCATATTGTAATATTTCTTTTCCTTAATATTGTTTTATATAAAAGGGGTGAGACATGTTGTCTAACCCTAAGCTTTACCACAAATAATATGTTTTAACACTTCCCGTATTAATTCTTTAAAAGGTCATCGTTGGTTTATGAGTTTTATTGATGATTATTCGCGCACTACATGGCTTTATCTTATGAAGGAGAAGCGTGAAGTGTTTTCTATCTTTAAATCCTTCTATCAGATGGTTTTAACTCAGTTTGGTACTGGTATCAAAATTTTACGTTCTGATCAAGGAGGTGAATATATTGATTCAGGACTAGGTGAATTCTTTACATCTAAGGGTATTTTACATCAAACTTCTTGCACCGATACTCCACAACAGAATGGAGTAGCGGAATGCAAGAATCGTCATTTGCTTAATGTTGCTCACTCCTTGATGTTTACAGCTAATGCCCCTAAGCCATATTGGGGTGAGGCTGTCTTAACAACAGCTTATCTGATTAATAGACTTCCTACCCAGGTCCTCAATAAAAAAGCACCCACCGATCTTCTGATTCATCCTTCTTCCAGTTTTTCTATTCCTCCTTGGGTCTTTGGTTGTGTGTGTTTTGTCCATAATAGCTCTCCTACTAAGGGCAAACTAGATCCTAGAGCCATTAAATGTATTTTTTTGGGTTACTCTCCTACTCAAAAAGGTTACAAGTGTTATAATCCGGATACTAGGAAGTGGTATGTGTCTATGGATGTCACTTTCCATGAATCTATCCCTTTTTTCACATCTTCCCGAGTACCTCTTCAGGGGGAGAAGGAACATAAAGAGACTCTGGGATTTATCTTTCCTGTCTTACCTTAAATTTCTAGTGAGGAGAAGGTTAATGACGAACCCATACTGTTAGGAGTGGAAGAAGAGGAAGAGGAGCCAATAACCCTCAAGACATAATGAGATTAATGAAGGTGCAGAAGAGCATGTTACTCCGAAGGGACAAAAAATTCTGCTGATTGGTCTTTAACTTCTTTCGGTTTTTTGGTCCTTCTATGGACCTTGATGACTGATTTTATTGCATCCTGCATGGTGCTTTAGGTTACGATTGTGTGCTGCGACTCCATTGATACAAGCTCTTCCTCTTTGTTTGTCGATTGTTCCGGGTATTTGTTGCGTGTCGATTCAAGATGTTGGATTTAGACAAATCCTCTGTAAATACACAGCAGCCCAGGAGTGAAACTATTGTTGTCGCTCCTTTTGAGAGCCCGAATGTTAAACTTACTACTTCTCTTTTCAATGGTCAGAACTACTTGGCTTGGTCTGTAACCATGTCTCTTAAGGGCAGAGGGAAGATGGGATATATCAATGGACGAATCAAGGCACCTAGCACCGAGGATGCTGCATATGACAAGTGGGAGATGGAGAATTCCACTGTCATGACATGGCTTTGTCATTCTATGATTCCAGAGATTGCTGAAGATTTTTTGGACATGGCGACTGCCCAAGACATTTGGGAGACCATGGCCAACACCTACTCCCGAAAGGGCAACTCTGCACAGATATTTGAGTTGAAGCGGACGATTGGTCGCTCGGAATAGGGAGAGATGAGTGTCCTTCAGTATTTCACATCTCTGACCACTAGTTGGAAACGACTTGATCACCTCGTGGACTCTAAGCCTGTTTGTCCTATTGACTCCGTTGCTTACAATAAACTTGTTGCTGAAGAGAGGATCTTTAAGATTTTGGAGGGACTTAATGCTGAGTATGATCCTGTTCGTAGCCGTGTTGTTGGGATAGATCCTTTGCCTTCTCTCCAAGAGGCCTTTGCATATATACAGAACGAGGAAAGTCGACGTTCTGCTATGCTTCCACCCACTTCTCCCGAGAGATCTACTCTCCTTTCGGTTCCCCAGAGAGACGGGAACAAACAGTCCCGAGGCCGCACTTCTTCTAATGAGTGTGGGTCATCTAAGAAAGCCAAGCAGTTCTGTGATTATTGTAATCGGCCCTATCATACCAGGGAGACATGCTGGAAACTACACGGCCGCCCACCGGGACAACCTAGGGGTCGTGGGGGTCGTGGGGGACATTCGCAGGGAGGTAATTATCGTGCTCATCATACTACATCATTAGATCCTATGGCACCGACTCCTGTTGAGCAGGCCCCATCCACTTCCGATTCTGCACTATTTACTGCCTTAGAGGTAGAGGAGACTCTTCGTTCCTTGATGGTTCGTCGTACGTCTGCTTCTACTGCATCTACAGGTGCCTCCTCTTCATTTGCTCATTCAGGTAACTTAGTCACATCCGCAAGGGCACACTTGTCTCATTCTTCTTCTCCCTGGATTATTGTTTCTGGTGCAATTGATCACATGTCTAGATGTTCTGATATTTTATCTGTGTACAAGCCTTGTTCAGGTAAAGACAAGGTTCGTGTTGCTGATGGTACCTTCTCCACTATTTCCGGGAAGGGTACCATTCATGCCACTCTATCCTTGCCTTTGTCATCTGTACTTCATATTCCCAATTTCTCCCATAATTTGTTATCCATTAGTCGTATCACTCAAGACTTACACTGCAGTGTAACTTTTTTCCCCTCTCATTGTGTCTTTCAGGACCTTACCACGGGGAGGATGATTGGAAGTGGTAGAGAGGAGAGTGGACTTTATCTCTTGGATGTTGGAGGGCCGTTAGCACATCATATAGTGGTTTCTGAGAATAAAGCTGAAGACATACATCTTTGGCATCGACGTTTAGGACATCCTTCTATTTATTTACTAAAGCATTTGTTTCCTTCTTTAGTCTTGACTAAAGATGTTTCTGATTTCCTTTGTGAAACTTATGAACTGGGTAAACATCACAGAGCTTCGTTTGCTCCTAGTTTTAACAAAAGTTTAGTTTCGTTTGCTTTAGTTCATTCTGATGTTTGGGGTCCTTCTCGTTTTAATTCTTTGAAAGGTCATAGATGGTTTGTTACATTTATTGATGACTATTCTCGTACCACTTGGGTTTATATGATGAAAGAAAAAAGGGAGGTTTTCTCAATTTTCAAAGCATTTCATAAAATAGTGTGCACTCAGTTTGGGGCTAACTTAAAAATTTTACGATCTGATCAGGGGGGTGAGTACATTGATTCGGGTGTTGCTGAGGTTTTTTTGCTCCCATGGGATGATTCATCAAACTTCTTGCACCGATACACCATAGCAAAATGGGGTGGCAGAGCGCAAGAATCGTCATCTGCTAGATATTGCTAGATCATTACAGTTTTCTGTCAATGCTCCCAAGTCCTATTGGGGTGATGTTGTTTTAACAGTGGCATACCTTATTAATCGCCTTCCAACTCGAGTTTTGAACAAACGTACACCTATTGAAGTCCTGTCAGACACTTCTCCTTTGTTCCCTATAACTCCTCGTGTTTTTGGTTGCATGTGCTTTGTTCACAATCATTCCCCTACTCGGGGAAAGTTAGATCCCCGTGCAATTAAGTGTGTTTTTGTGGGCTATTCTCCAACCCAGAAAGGCTACAAGTGTTATCATCCTCCTTCGCAGAAATGGTATGTATCCATGGATGTTACATTCCATGAATCTCAGTCTTACTTTCAGTCCTCACTTACATCTGAGTCACCTCTTCAGGGGGAGCAATTGTATAGGGAAGAGGTGCCTTTGTCTGTTCTTTTGTCTTCAGGGGAAGTTGTTATGGATATTACTGCTGAGAAAGTAAAGGAAAAAAAAATTTTGAGGGAGAAATTGAGGTTGGGAAGGATATGGAGAAAGAAGATGCTTGTACTCCATTGAAAGAAAAGGAGCTGATGGTTTACTCTAGAGGCACATGGAATAAGTCCAAGAATAAAGAGATCACTCCTTCTAGTCTTCCACTGTCATCTCCTTCAAGTGTTGAGGACCAAGGTAACTCTGATTCTAATATTGATATTGTTGGGTTTGTGCCCTCAAACCATTACTTTATGTATGAGACATTAGCATTATAATATATTGATATCAGCTTTACATTTCATTGTGTATGTTTCTTTCATGAGATGATTGTTTTATCCTTAAGTATCATAGTAAGCAATTCGTGTGTGTATGAGATACACACAAGTGAGATACGAATTACTATTCTTTGATACTTAGAATATGTCACAGTGGATGATGAGACTGGATACCTCATCAGGTCTACACTGTAGCATAATTAACTACCATTGGATGGAGTGATTAATCTCAATCACTAGAGTGTAGCTCTTAGTTGATATGCTAGTGCTTATAGTGCATTGATGGACCTGAGCTTTCCTATTGACGCTTAAGGCTGTCAACAGTCAATAGGAACTCATAACTTGTATAAGGTACGTGTTCTCAATCTTGAGATGATTATGAACACAGACTATGGATATGGCTGCTTTGACTTACCAATCAGTGAGGTCTATAGAAGATCAACACCTGGGTATCTTGGGTATGTCATGTCCACAGGGTTGTGAACATATATTGTCAAGATAGAATCTACCCTCTGATTCAGAGTAAGCATTCCCTTGAGAATGTCACCAAGTTGATTACTGAGTACTGCAGTCTTGTTGATAAGAGTTATCAACATGTTTGGTAATCATGAGTAGTGAATGGGACTCAAGGAATACAAGAAGTAATCATGATTCAGGTTGACAGTAACAGTTATCCGACTATCTGAATATGATTACGAATGCTGACGGTAGAGGGACATTAGTACACCATACAAGTCTAGTTATCGCTTCGGATATGTTCTTTTGCGTTGGAGTTCAGTTATCGTTTTATAGTGGAATAAACGTTAACTGACCAGTTAGTTAGTTTACTGATCAAAGAGTTTGGTCATGGTAATTAACAAACTGGTCTGAGCCAACAATAAAGAACCTAGGAGGTCCCACTCTTAGCTCCGCTAGGATGCTTGGAAAGACACTTGAGGAAGCTGTTAAGACAGGTTCGATCGATCGAAGTATGTTCGATCGATTGAAGTCATCAGGTTCGATCGATCGAGAATGGTTCGATCGATCGAAGGTTCGATCGATCGAAGTCACTTCGATCGATCGAAGGTTCGATCGATCGAAGTCACTTCGATCGATCGAAGTCTAGGTCGGTTCTGGAAATCTATAAATAGGGCAGCTGCGTTCTGGTAGTAGATGATCGTCGTTTTTATACGCAGAAGCTGCAGAAACTATCATAGTCTTCCCAAAACCTTCCTATCCTCTCTATTAGGGTTCCCACCAACCCTAGTCTTTCCGGCAGGCATCCGCAGGAGTCATAAGGGTGAAGATCATCTAGTGGAGGTTGCTGGAAGTTAAAGTTTCAGAATTGGGTTCAAGACACTGAGGTATAATTCTTGCACCCCCTTGTACGCATCTATGGAATTGACGAGTAGTAGATCCTGGAATACCAAAAGTTTTATAACTTAACCTATTTCCGCTGCGCGTTTAAACTCTAACTTTAAACCACTTTTTCCTTCAGATATTCCTAGTAAGTCTTATACACCTGTTCCTATGGAGTCTGACTCTGATCTTGATGTCCCTATTGCTGTACATAAGGGTGTTAGGGCTTGTACCCAACATCGTATCTCGAATTTTGTGTCATACTCTCACTTGTCTCCCTCCTATAAAGCTTTTCTTTCGAAAATTGCTTCTGTGTTTGTTCCTAATAATGTCCAGGATGCTCGTGCAGATCCCAAGTGGAAGCATGCTATGATCGAAGAGATGAAAGCTCTTCGTAAGAATGGCACTTGGGAATTGATGAGGTTACCTGAAGGCAAAAGAACTATGGGGTGCAAGTGGGCGTACACTGTGAAGCATAGGGCTGATGGCTCCATTGAAAGGTACAAAGCCCGGCTTGTTGCTAAGGGCTTCACACAAACCTATGGAATTGATTATCAGGAGACATTTTCCCATGTTGCAAAGATGAACTCAATTAGGGTCCTTCTATCACTGGCTGCCAACTTTGGGTGGCCCTTTCACCAGTTTGATGTGAAAAATGCATTTCTCCACGGTGATCTTGACGAGGAGGTGTATATGGATGTTTCTCCTGGCTTTGAGGATTCTAAGACAGACGGCAAGGTGTGCAGACTCAGAAAATCTTTGTATTGCTTGAAACAGTCTCCTAGGGCATGGTTCGAGAGGTTCACACAAGATATGCTCAAGTATGGTCTTAGACAGAGTCAAGTTGATCACACTTTGTTCATTAAACATTCATCACAGGGTAAAACTACTGCATTGATTGTGTACGTGGATGAGATTGTCTTTACTGGGGATGATCAGGATGAAATGCAAAGGCTGAAAGAGTACTTATCCAAGGAGTTTGAAATAAAAGACTTCGGGACTCTTAAATATTTTTTAGGGATTGAGGTTGCTAGATCTAAGCATGGAATCTTCATTTCACAAAGAAAATATGTACTTGACTTATTGGAGGAGACAGGAATGCTAGGAAGTAGAGCGTGTGACACTCCGATTAAATCAAATCAGAAACTTGGTGATGATTTACGCGGAGCAGAGGTAGATAAAGGTAGATATTAGAGGTTAGTAGGAAGGCTCATTTATCTTTCTCATACCCGACCTGATATTGCCTTTGCTGTGAGTGTTGTAAGTCAGTTCATGCACACTCCTCGTGAATCTCATATGGAGGCTATCTTCAGGATTTTGAGGTATTTGAAATCAGCCCCTGGAAAGGGTTTATTTTTTGCTAGACATGACCACCTTCGAGTGGAAGCATATACAGATGCTGACTGGGTTGGATCTATGACAGACAGGAGGTCCACTTCAGGCTATTGTACCTTTGTGGGAGGTAATCTGGTTACATGGCGGAGTAAGAAACAGAATGTGGTGGCTAGGTCTAGTGCAGAGGCCGAGTTCAGAGCCATGGCTCAAGGTGTATGTGAACTTCTGTGGATTAAGTTGTTGTTAAAAGACTTAGGTCTTGATCTCAGTAACTCTATGAGATTGTATTGTGACAACAAGTCTGCTATCAACATTGCTCACAATCCAGCGCAACATAATCGAACTAAACACGCGGAGATTGACAGACACTTCATCAAGGAGAATATCAGTAGTGGTGTGATCTGTACTCCATTTGTGAAGACCGGGGATCAACTTGCAGATATCCTTACAAAGGGGGTTGGGAGTAGACTATTTCATTTTGCTCTTAGCAAGCTGGGGATGAGAGATATTTTTGTACCAGCTTGAGGGGGAGTGTTAGTTTACGTGTTTTATTATTTATATTTTTACCTTATTCTCCTTAACCTTATGTATTAGACATAGGGGCACTATTGTAATTCTTGTTCCTTCTCTTCATATAATAAAATGCAGGAGACATCTTTTGTCTCCACAGTTTTGCCCTAACTCTAATTCTACAGGTACTACGTGGCATGCCACTTGGTACCCCGTACCCAATAGAAGAGCTCCACACAAACAATGGAACCCATCACAAAAAATTTAAATGGTCCCAAACAATCCTGTGTGGCGCTACCTCATTGGGTATAAGGCACCACATAGGCGCTACCTTGAGGGTACACAAAAACTTCTCGTGGAGATAGAGATAAAACTTCCTAATCTAATCCCAACTATATCCCATAAATCATTGAGTTTATAACATAATCAAATAAAATAAGATAAAATAAAATCTTTCCCAAATAAATGGATTTGATTGCATTACAATCAAATCTAGAATATTTCCTACACTCCAACAGGTTGGTTGTATTCAGGCAAATCTAAGAGAATTCACTTTTCTACAGTATCCTTGTGCATATATCTAGTTTTTTTCCTAATCGCTAATAGTTGAATAGTTCTGAAAACTAATTAACTATCATCTACACTTCACAGAACCAAGTTCATTCCAAGAAAGATATTAAATATTAGAGTTGTTACCGAATTGAATACTAAAAATTAGACAGTTCGACCATATACCGTAATCGTAGGCTTTGTCTCATCTAAGCTCACAAAAAAATCTGATTTCCGGTCCATTGGCCACCCTAACCTAAAACATTTGTCAGACCTGAAAAAAGAAGAGACAGATAGAATGACAGAGATTCTTCAGCAATCAAAAATCCACTGTATTGTAAAAATAAAACCTTAAATACAAAAAATTACCAAAAATATTCATTCAAATCATCATAGTTTCTCCATGCTGAATGGCTAGCTTTGCCACCTTTGTTTCTCTTAGCTTCCTTTTTCCACCAAAAATGTCAAATGCTTGACAAACTCGTAATAAATGACAAAGTAAATTGTAGCAATTATATAAGGTACCTTGAGCATGATCTCATAAATAGGAGTTACAACATCCCTCAAAAATGCTTCTTCATATCGTGGAGCTGCCTGAAATGTGCCTCCACTAACAGGATCGACATTGCCAAATAAAATTCCATGAAGCTCGTTTGCCATCTTAACATTGAGAAACAAGAGGAGGGTAAGTCAATGTACAAGCCTAATTCACAATAGGGGTCTATTAGTGCAAGTTAACTGAACACCGTGATTGATGAGTGGGCAGGTGGGTTAGGTGCACCTCTCGCCCACTAGTGAAACTGATTGTAGCAAATAATCTGTCTCTTCCCCATAACAAGATCCTTGAGCAGATAGTTCTGGCAATACTACAGTCTTCTTGCTACTATTATCAGCTGAGTCTCTAACAACAAATTGGTGATCTTTTTTGTTGAAACTGTTAATTTGGTAAAGCTTAAGGAAACATCTGCAACTTGATCGCAAGTCTTCACAAAGGGAACACAAATAGTACCACTACTAATATTCTCTTTGATGAAGTGTCGATCAATCTCCACATGCTTTGATCTATCATGTTGAATAGGATTATGAGCTATACTAATGGCTGCTTTGTTGTCACAAAATAGTTTCATAGAATCTGTCTGATCAACATTCAGGTCATTCAGTAATGATTTAATCCACAGTAGCTCACAAATACCCTGTGCCATAGCCCTAAATTCAGCTTCTGCACTCGACCTGGCCACTACATTCTGCTTCTTACTTCTCCAGGTAATGAGATTACCTCCTACAAATGGGCAGTACCCTGAAGTGGAGTGTAGGGGTGGGTCGGTGCAGGCAGGGGTGGGCTGGGTAGGAGAGGGCAGGGAGCGCTTGGGTGGGTCGGCGCAGGGAAGGGCAGGGCTGGGTAAGGGTTGGCGCAGGGTAGGGCTAGGCTTGGTAGGGGTCAGCGCAGGCCAGGGTGGGCTTGGTTGGGTTCGTTGCTGGTGGGTGGTTGCTGTTGGTGGTGTTTAGGGTTGAAGGTGGTGGCTGCTGCCAGTTGGCTCTGATACCATGTTGAAACTGTTAATTTGGTAAACCTTAAGGAATGGCAACTTGTCTGACCACTTATATATTAAACAAGATGAAGAAAAAATAAATATTACATAGTGACCCACTCACTTATAACTAAATACGATTTACATAACAATGAACATAAAATAACTCACAACATTTTTCGCATGTAATTGTAGGTTTAATACAATTGAGGTGTACTTATTCTTCCTTCTTCAATTGCTATATCCACATGTACTAGAAATCTAGAGCACTTGGTCAAATTCATATGACAAAACCCCTAGTACTGCTTCACTATGGTTGCAATTCGACAAAACTCTTAAGTTTCAAGAAATGGGTTTCGGTAAATGTTTGACATATGAGTGGTTCTCCCTGGTCATTTGTTTCGAGTATATTACATGACCTTACTTAACATTGATCAGATGATTTCTATTTCTCCTTTTATATTTGTTACTCTCTTGATTGAAGATCTGTTTCATTTCACAATTATGTGGGTTGAGGTGGTAGTGGAAATTAATTTGTCGGTGGCCAAAGTTATATTAAATGTTGATGAAGTTAGCACATGGCCTAAATGTTGCCAAAAACTAATATAGAAGGAAACTTACACTATGGAAAATATAGCAAATGCATTCAGGCATAAATCGTACATTTGAAGCTTCACCCCAAATAAGAAGATAAAGAGCAATATAAAGAAGCTCTAATTGCTGCCCATCAGCATTGTGCAGAAACCTGCAAAAACAAAATATGGAAAACAAAGTATACTAAAAAACTGTGCTTGTTTCTCCATAACACAATAAATTTCCAATTGAAAAATATTTTGAGAGGCACTATCTAGAATCTATATGATTAAAAGTTTCACTTACTTGAGATTTGATGTGCAGTGTAAATAGTCACACCACGAACGATAATTCTTAAAGATCTTGTCCATCAAATGCCTTATGGTACCATTATCCAACTGCAAAAATTACCTTTACATCACTAATGAATCACTCTACAATAGTTAACCCTCGCAGAAAATATATACATATATATTTATGTACATACATGATATGAAAGAAAGGCTTTCAAACAGTATTATGCATGTGTATGTAGTAGACTAACCAACTCGAAAGAAGATTTACCTGGGCATATTCCTCATATATCCTACTCCTTGTGTCAATATTTGCAAGTAGTAATATTAAGTGCTCTCGCTGGTTGGCTACATTTCCTTTCTTCAATCCCACAAAAATTATAAATCAACAGATGATACGGAGAGAGCTTCTAACAGTACAATTGCCTTTATCAGCAGTTTATTAGTACAAAAGGATAAACTTGTTCCAATAAAATTGCAGGAAAGAAGAATCCTAATGCCTCCTCCCTCACACATACAAGATGGTAGAAACATTTTTCATGCAGAAGATAATCAGATGAAGAAACAATTCTCATGCAGAAGATAATCAGATTACTCTACGTGGAGTGGATCCATATGTTTAACCCGTTGAATAGTGGGTCCATTTGTACAAAATTGGTGTAACCAGGATCAATGAGTCTATATCACCGAGATCTACAAAAAGAAAACAATACGGTTCCATGTTTCCTGCACACAAGTCCGTTCCCAAATGGAAAATCACTCCTCAGGTTCAACCCTTCAACAACAAAACGACTTCATATATAACGATATCACTACGTATGTCTAATCTATAAGCATTATTTGCTTTAGGGAAAGACAGGAAGGGTGCTATACTCTAAGCAAGGTCCCCAAAATAATGGATCCCATTTGTAACTGATCTTCTCACCATCACCATGCGTCTAAAATGACAATGCTTCCATTCAGAAAAATATATATTCTCATTTGTATACAAAGAATGAGGACACTCCGATAATTCAGACGGATAAAAGCAGAAAAACCCATGAGGCCAGTAAAACGAACTGCTTCCCCATAAAGTAGACCCAAGGATTAGTCTTATAAATCCCTTTAACAGCTTTAAAAGGTCGAAGGCTGAGAACATGCTATAGGTGATGCAGCTTAGAAGAAATAAAGAAGGAAAAGACAGTTATTTGGAGTACAAGTTACCTGAAAACCAAAGATAGAAGAAAGCCAATCAAGAATATCCTGGACAGATTTATATCTGTCCTCACGCGTTCTGAGAATGGGAAGATTATCCACTTTGCATAAAGCTCGAAATGCCGCTTTGATCTAAATTCATCAATAAGAAACTAAAGAGTGAGGGAGGATGATATATGTAGCTATATACATCTATATATATATATACAAAGACAGAGGGAGAAAGGAAAGAAGGAAAGACGAGAGCACTTCGGCATGTAGAAATTCAAAGAAATTTAATGGAGCTTATTGAGACTAATTATTACAATTTACAAATGCATATCGTGTATTACCTCAGGTAGTTCCATAATTGCTGATTTAACCCCAACAGCGGGAAGAATATTGTAGTGCTCATATTGTTCTCTTTTCTCCTTGACTTCTTTGGCATATCTATGTGTCTGAAATTACCATATCAATTGAGCTTCAACATTTAGTACCAAAAATGAAAAATTGAGCTTCAACATTTTCAGTAAATTAACTTCCAATAGCAACATATATAATAAAATAAAATAAAAGGGCAGCCCGGTGCACGAAACTCCCGACCACATTGGGTCAATTGTACGCAGCCTTACCCTGGCTGTTTCCACGACTCGAACCCATGACCTTTTGGTCACACGGTGGCAACTCTTACCGTTGCGCCAAGGCTCCCCTTCTTCCAATAGCAACATATATTTCGAAAATACGTACAGGGATTAAAGAACTATAGAAGTAAGACCTCATCATCAACTTTTGAAGTAGGCACCACAGCCCTCAGCACATCGTACAATATTGTTGCAATCTGATACATCTTAGCCATCTCCTCCCTTAGAAGTCATAGGAAAAGCAAAAGAAATTAAAATGTCAATGAAAGGCATAATGAAGAGACCTACCAAATATAAATCTTGAGAATTTAGAAAGATCAACAATACAAAATTAAGCCTCACGGTTTTTTAGTATATTGGCCCTCTTTGATATTCTTCTCACAAAAGTTCTGGTAAAATTTCTGGATTTCTCTAGGATCACTTCTTGCTAAGATAGGCTCCGTCTGTCTTTCTTCCTGCAAGCACGAGAAATTTTGGATGCTTTAACCTAGGTTCCACTTGCTTCAGAAGATTCTTTAGAAATTAGCTATGGTGTTGAAAACTTTCAACCATATATGTTGAAGAACAACGCGCAAAATGAATAATGCACTTCATAGTTTTTCGTATCAGCTCAGATAGCTATTTCCAGTGATTCTTACCAAAATCAATTCTTTGGCACATAAGAATTTGAACTCGTAAATGATGTCATATGGATTAGCAGTTACTCTGGGAATTCGATCTCTTTATGATTAATATCTTCCCTAGAAGGGAAGAGACAACAAAATAGTCACATTTTAAGAGTTCTTTATTCCATTTTGGGAAGTCCCAACGAAGAGTCCTCTTTAAAAAGTCAACATAATTTAACGACACACTTTACAAGTTTACCCTTTATTATATGAAACTCTCTCACTTTTAATACTATGTGATATGGAAATTTTTAAACTTGAAAGACTATATGGATAGATGCAAATTTCACAACAATAAAATAAACTTCCTTAAAGAGTTGGAATATCGAAAAGGACCCCTTAATTTGGGAAAAGGAGTAAAATAATTTATGTCTCTACATTCAGTAATTCCTTTTTCCAGCAAACAATTTCTAATCTAAAATATTTTAAGCAAGATCTGCAATTCTTATTCTTCTTTCTTTCTTTCGTTCTTTCTTTTCTTTTTGGTGACGACTGACAAGGAACTCACACAACCCAACCCGTCATGTGGCACAAGGTCATCAAGTAAGCCCCAGAAACAATGGATCAGTTCCATCTTGTATGCTGCTAGTTCTATCTACTATTTAAATTTTGCATCCAGAGCAAATTCTCCATAACTATTTGAAAAAGAACATTCTGAAGAACTTTGCAAACTATCTAACTTCCTCTAAGAAAGGGACACATCACACATCTAGCTAGCATAAGATCTTTGAGCCTTTCAAGAAAATGTCCCGTAAGGGAGGCAAAATAATACACAAATATAAGAAGGAAAAAAAGACCACAAGACTTTTGACTTTCTGTCGTTACTTAAATGAGACAGTGTTACCTAAGGGTCTGTTTGATAAAACTGAAAATTAAATGCTGAATTTTAAGTACTAAATATATTAAGCGATTGCATTTACAATACAGAAAACAGTGTTTCAAGTACTGAAATAGACTACATTTAGTGATTATTTTCATTAGAATTTTTTAACTTGAAGTTTTCAGTGGATTTTTTGCTTCTTTTTCATTAAGTTGTACATTATCAAATGCACTGAAAAGAAATAGGTGCTGAAACTTTTCCTTTTCAGCACTTAATTGGGTTAGCAAAACACCCCAAGTGTTTGAAAATCAAACTAGATTTTGTTTTTCACAACCACGCCAAAAACGTGCATGATTTCTATGTTTAAGATAAGATTAAGATGTGATGCATATTAATAAGACAATTAAATGAAGCTAGATTGCAAGGTACTAAACATATAGTAAATAATAACAACTACGCTTGCGTAAACTATTTTTGATATATATATATAATCGTATAGATCCACCCACCTATCTGGGTAAGGTTGCTAACCGAAAAAACATTATGTAAATTAAAATTAAGTATTTTACAAACTCACGAATTCAGAATCAGCTACTTCTATATTCCATGAAATCAGATAACACATCCTTGGTGAATTTTGAATTACCAAAATTTGTTTTTTACTGGGAACTTCTACTATTATCACTGAAGAAGATAGAAGAGAGTGTGGCGGAAAATTCCCATGCTAAAAATCAACCTAGTGCTCTTAACCGACGGGGAGAGAGTCTGTAAAGTGCTAATGGTAGCTCATGGTCGGACCAAGAGATGATACATAGAGAGATACAGACACATATAAGAAGAGAGGGATCTGTTAACAAGCAGTGTAAAGATTCCTACCCTCACACCTCCGAATAAAATTTTGTGTAATAAATGTAATAAACAGTCCTAAAATTACATAATCCTTCTATGACCATCATGCTAACCAATCAAAGTTCAAAAGATCCTCGTCCAGTACTTCAAGAATAACTAAATCATTAAAGTTGAGGGAATTGCTCACACGTCCATAAATATTTAATGGGTTAATTACACTTACACGTACCCGGAAAAAAAGGTTAATTATCATTTTTATATGTATATTAATTAATATAATTAATTAATAAAAATGATAATTATTACACATATAAAAATGATAATTAATATAAAAATGATAATTTATATACATATAAAAATGATAATTAACCCTTTGCCCGGGTACGGGTGTTACACATTCTGTTGGAATTTGGAAGAAATGAGCCCAATCTTATGGTTGTTGCCATACTACCCCTCCAATTGTCCATACTACCCTCGAATTGTCCGTGAAAAGTGTTCAGAAAAAGACAATAGCTGGAAAAAGCCCCCAGTGAGGTGGGACAGATACTGGAGTGGGATCCAGTGAAGGGCCGAATAATAATATCTACATTAATGCATTTATATGCTTAAATGATTATTTGTTTAAATGCTTTCATATTATTTGATGATATATGTGTTAACAAGTGGAATTAGTTTGGACACTCAAATACCGGTATAACTGAAAAGATTTATAATTAGTAAGTGCGATAGCAACTTCACAAAATATTTGGGACCACGTTGGGACCCATACGAAACTTAGACAAACACTCATTAGATAATTGGGTAGTTAATGGAATGTTTGGGGATTTCATAATAGGAACTTAAAAAATTTTGGGGGTGTAAATGCAAAAATGAGAGTCCATTCCGTTAGTTTGGATGGAAAATTTAACTTTTGCACTTAGGTTTAAACCACAGGGGGTATTAGTGCAAAAATTTAAACCATAGGGGGGTAAGTGCAAATCGGGCAAACCACATGGGGTGTAAGTGTAATTAACCCATATTTAATTAACCAGAAAGTTGGCAAGCATCAAAAGGATGGAGCAACAGCTAGCTAGTCCAACCATCAGTTGTTAAAAACATCAACCCAACAACACGGTGTCTAGAAGCGTAAAAAAATATAAACCATTAGAGAAGATGCAAAATGGATCCATTTCCAAAGAAAATACATATATAAACTATAAACAAAGAATAAGTAAAGCTACAGTCTTAGCTTTGATATGACGTCCACAATGATTGAAAATTTCAAAAAAGTACCCAAGTTTTTTAGTTGTCTTTGTAGTTTAAATTCTTCTGGGCTTTTTTTAAATCTGATCTCAAATAGTTATTGAGAATCTGAGTTCACTGTCACAATAAGAATCATAAGAACGATAACTCCTAAAAGATTGTCATTACAGCAATGAGAATTCTTTTAAGGGGAAAAAAAAAAGAGAAGAGAAACTAAAGATTTATCATGCCTACCTTTTCAAGTCTACGTAATAAGGAGGACTTAAACTGGCGAACACTGCGTCCACGGGGATGTGGATCCATCCTCTGAGCTTCTTCCAATGCATGGAAGCGGCCTACACCAAAAGAACAACAATAACAACATACATAAGTCATAAAAATAAAAATTAATAAATGGCTATTTTTTTTTGCACCAAATACCTCTTTCTGCAATGTTCACAAGAAGTAAAGACTCAACCAGAGTGCTTATAATATGGAACTTGTCAAAACTTTTGACTTGTGTTGGAAGTTAGATAGCTCCTCCCTTATCACCAAAAGGCTATGGGAATTCCGTATTATCAAATGTATTTTGTATTACTTGTGCTTTTGAGGTTCATACTAATTGTTACTTTAGACTTTAGATCCGTGAATACATGCCGAGTAAATCGGTTGTGCCCTACACTTGTTGGGCATAGTTTTGTATTTGCACTAACCTATCTCCAAATCAAAAAAAAAAAAGAAGAAGAAGAAGAAGAAGAAGAAGAAGAAGAAGAAGAAGTAGGGTAGTGTTAGGTAACTAACAACTATTACAAAACCATTGTCAAACTCCTTAGGAAAGTGAATCTTCCAATCATTAACGAAAGGGTTAATTATGATACACCCCTTGTGATTAGCAAGTTTTTCGGTTTGCCCCCTGCTGTTCAAAACAGGTCACTAATAGCCCCAGTGGTTTGGACTATGGACTAATGTGCAACTATTAGTAAATTGGTTAAATTTAATGGGACAGAAGCATGTATGGGGGTGTATCTAAAAAACATGCCAACCACAAAGCGTGTATCTGAAAAATGAACTAACCAAAGGGGGTATATTTGTAAAATGGTACGCAAGCTTTTCTCCTGTTATATTTAATACATCTACAAACGCGCCACATTCGTCCAAATCATATGGGTTAGAAACATGTTTGAAACTATAGGGGTAAACTAAAAGACACACTAACCACATTTACCCTTATAAAAAATAGTTGTTCTTTCCCTCGTAGATCGTGGTGCCTCACTATTGGATGCAATAGGAAATGGGCAAGGGGCATCGAGTTGGAGCTCAGTTGCAATGAGAAAGTCAGCAGGGATTTCCCATAAAAAGAATAATTAGAATTTAAGCGCCTAAGTAACAGTAGGAGAATGCAATAAATCACAACTTTCATTATACTATGAAAATAAAATAATTCAAAAAACACCTAGAAGAGCAAAAAATATTTAAAATCAGGAGACTTGAATGGTCATATAGGAAAAGATCAGTGTTGATGATAGCTTAAAGGCTCGTGATGGAGTAATAATTCACACTAAATGACTAGGAAACTCAATGTCACGTGACAGTAAAAGATGAGATCAACAATAGAACAAAATGGCTATGAAGAGGGGTGGATTACATACAGACTTGACTTGGTGCTTTTGAAACATAATCAATAAAATGGTTGCCTTAAGGCTCTGTTTGGATTCTGTGATGGAAAAGAAAAGGGAAAGGAAAGCAAGAAGGAAGACTTGTGTTTTCCATTATGTTTTCCTTCATGCTTAAACAGCATTAAATACAATTGTAGTACATAAATAAATGAAGCAAAATGACTCATAACATTCACTTTCTTTAATTTGTTTCTCCGACTAATTTTCTTTTTCTTTCCTATTTTCCTCATCGTTTTCCTTATAACCAGACAAAGGAAAAGGCTTTCCTAGATGTTTTCTTCTTTTTTTTTCCCCACACTAAATCCAAGAACCAAACAAAGCCTAAAGTCTATTCAGCTTGTGTGGTAATTTTGTCATATATATATATATATATTTGATACTTACCTGGATACACGCACGCCACACACACGCATACAATCCGAGCAATCAACGCCCCAAGAGAATACTACGCACTGAAAAAGGGATGGGTTCTACAAAGAAAGGAGGAGAAAATCCCCTCCCACTCCCCATGGGGAGATTCGATCCCCCCAACTTCTCACAGAGAGAGTGGGGTTCGTACCACTTGAGCTACATGCTCTTGGTAATAGTGTCATATATTTTAAACATGCAATAAATGTAAACCCAAATCCAACCTGTGCAATCTATACAATAAGGGAGGAAGGGGTTTGTCTTCCCCCAAGACAAAGACAAAGAAGGGTTGTGATTGAATCTTACCAAAGACAAAGAAGGGCTGGGATTGAGTTTGGAACCCTTCTCCTATACGTCTCTCCCTCACGATTAACCCCTCCTGTCTTTCTCTTTCTTTCTCTCCTAACCCTAACGTTTCCAATTCAAATTTTGAAACCCTTCTGCTGCGCTGCTCTCTCTGCTCTCCCTCTCCTCTCATCTGCTCTCTCCTCTGTCTCTCCCTTAGGACAGTCGGTTTCTTCTTGTTCCTCCTTCCCTCTCCTCCCTCTATTCTCTCCCTCAATTCAAGGTATTGTATTTTTCGATTAAAGAACCCCAAACTCTTTCTTCTCTTGCAAGGTTTTTAATTTTATTTGTCTTTCGTAGATTTTGTGCAGAAGTACAAGCGTTCGATGAGTTTATTCAGAGGGCATCCAAAGACATCGACGGATTGGGTAGATTTCCACGATTTCATCCCTTCAATATTGTCACTGTTGTGGTCTCTGAAGAAAGAGCAGTGAGCTCCATTGGTGATTTCCATGAGGTGGGCTCTGTTTATCCTTGATTTAATTTGTGCTAGATTGTTGAAGCTTTGAATACCATATTGTTTTGTATTTGTGGGTTTTGATTTTCATTTATTTATTTATTATTTTTTTCCCCTTGAATTAATTGAAGCTTTAAGTACCAATTGATAGTATTGAATCTATGGTTCCCAAGCTTGACTGAATTTTTAATTACATCAACGAAACAGAACAGTTACCATAACTTAGAGCTTTGCCCACTAAAAGTTGAAACAGAATGGTTTCTTTCTTTCATTGAAACAGAATGGTTTCTTCATAATTTTTTTGTTGTAGTTTTTAAATTTGTTTAAGTTCAGGTAAAGTACCACAGTTTGTCAGCAACAACCCAGCATTCTGGATGGAAATGGGCTTATTCGCACAATTCTGGAATGCTTGAGGTAGAAAGAAACCATTGTGGTAAGGATGCATAGTGATTTCATATACATATACATATACGTTTCTATATGTGTAGATGCTGCTCTATCGATCCAAAATTGCTTTCCAAAATTTCTCCCCCCAAGTTTTGTTTTATTTAGTAGAAATCCTAAACAGATATGTATTCCATGTGAATTTTTCTCCGTGTGGTTTGCAGAACTATTCTGTTATTGACACATATTTACATCTGTGTTGGTCAAGGTTTTGCAGTTGCTCTAAATCCTGTTGTTTTCAAGAGAAGATTGGGAAAATTTAAGGCCAGCGATCGATAATTTATTTGCAACGATTTTGTATTCTATTTTGTTTGGTTTTTGATAGCTGAATTTGTGTCTAATGTCTTGATTGGAAGTCGGCACATAGTTGTTCATTTTTCGTGGAGACAATTTCTTAGTGGGTTAATTCAATGAGGTTATTTTTTTGGTGTAGAGAGCATTTGCCCTATTGAAAATGGACGGGTTGGGTTTCTAGGGTTTGGTTGGAACTAGGCTCTCTGAAGGGTACTTTCTCTCTCTCTCTCTCTCTCTCTCTCTCTCTCTCTGTATGGATGTTTGATTTGCTATTATTTCAGGGCTTCTAATATATATATATATATATTTTTTATTTTTTTTGGTCTCTGCTCTGTCTTGAAGTTTGATTTGCTATTATTTTAGCACTCTTCTAGCTTATTAATGCACATTTGTGATTCTGAATATAATTTTAACTTTAGTTCTTTCCTAGATTCCATAAGAATTTGTTACTTACACGGTTACACCATCTATTTCTTTTTCTTTCCAGGATTCCAACATTCATGATGATACTACTTATGCAGCTCATTTGTTACTTACATCATCTGTTTCTTACTTACACCACCAACTCATATGATTGCGAAGTTAAGTGTGTATAGAGCTTTTTTTTTTTTTTTGATACATGGGAGAGGTGGGATTTGAACACTCACCACTTGGGTGAGGATGGTGGACTTTTGCCACCAAGGTAGGATCGTGGTCCTAAGCGTGTATAGAGCTTAAAGGTATACTTTTTCCAAAGAGCTCACAATTTGTGTATATGCATATCATTATATTTGCTGCTATTAATTTAACTTGATCCATGTTTGTCTCCGTTTGGGTTTTGAGGAGAAAACCCTGTTGGGTTTTTTTTTTTGTCAAATTTGTTTTTTCATTTCTTTCATTTTCAAGTATTTCAAGTACATAGTAGACATATAGACTCGATTTCAAGAGAAGAAGAATCTGCAGTTCACCTTGACTTTAATTAACACAAACAATTTTTTTCTTGTCCTGAATCTGCAGGTCATTGGTTGGGGCTATTATCAATTAGTATCAACTATCAATTTGTTTCTTTTCAAAGACAATTGGTAACCATAGCATTTTTCTTGCCTCAAGTAATTTTTCTTGCATAATTATGCATCATTGGAAAGTTCTATACATTCACTTTCATATAAGTCAATTACTGTTGGGAAAAAAATCTTACTCCTAACAAATTGAAAATTTTAAGTCTAGGTTCAATTTTTTAAAATATTTTTTTAATCAATTGGAAGCATATGCTCATGCAAGGACTTTGTAATCTCTTATCGGTTTTCAATGAGTTGCATGTTTGCTTTTCCACATGCAACACTGTAGCATAGGACGGAAGGCATTAGAAATCATTGTACATTGCTGGTGTGGTGATATAATAGTCAAAATCTATTATTTGCACAAATGTTCCAAAAAAGGTTGAGCTGAAATTCTTAACAATTGTTACGTTGTTTCCCTGCTCCATTTAGTTATGTTTTTTGCAATGCTATGGGTTGTTGGTGAATTCTGAGTCAGGGACAAAAAGAATATGTGAACACCGAAACACAAACTTTTTTAATCAAACAGAAAGAATTCAAACTCCTTTCTTTCGCTTCTCAAAGGGCATGTTTGCATTTTATTTTTGAGTCAACATGGAATATGGATTTGAGCATTGGAAGGTCTATTCTGATTCCTTTATAGTTCATTATGTGGGCAAAGATCCATGATACCTTCTATGATGTTTTCTCTCACATCTTTAATGGTCAAATTAATTTGTTATATAATCTACCGTAATTTAATTTTACCCTGGGAAAAATAATTCACCCTTTCATGCATTTTTTCGGGTACTAAACTCTATCATTTCAGCAGGGGAAAAATATACCTTAGAAGGGCATCAAATATGTTCCGCATTAATTTTGATTACTCTCTCAGATTAATATGTGAACTAATGAGTTGAGCTGCACAGTTTCTTTGATTATTTTCCGTCAGTTTTACTTTTGCCAAATTGAAATGCAAGCGGCACTTCCACAATGGACTAAGCCTTCAAACTTACTTGGACTGTGATGCACAGGGTGCAACATTGGGATTTACTGCAAGAGTTAATATGTCTTTGTGTTTAATATTTATTGTCCTTTGATTTATATTGAGTTTTTTTTGGTTTATCCTCTCTCAGTCCAATTGGTGAAAAGTTTATGTTTGAAAAGTGGACGCGGTCGCTGCAGGACTGATTTGGGTTTTAGACTTCAAAATTGGAAATGCAGTGTGTTTTTCTTTTGGTTTCCATTTTGCATTCTAAATGTAAGACTGATGACGAATTGTAGAGTTTGAATTGACATTTTCTTTCTGATTTGATGTTTGGGCAAACTTTTTTTTTGGTAGTGTCCAAGGGCACGGGTAATGTGTTCAAAAGGTAGAGATATAATCTTGATGGGTTTGTAAGTTAGTTTAATTGATTGTATCAGTCCACTTATTTTTGTTTAATTAATAGTACAGCTTATATATTTAAGATTTGTATTTCGCATTTATTGTTTTCGAAAAAAAAAACATAAGCAATCTATGAGGTTATCCATATATACATGTGGAATTATATTAGGATAATACTTCACCCACAACTTTCACACGACCTTTTGTTCACAACCCACAAAAGTGTCTATGTCTCTACAGTGTCACTGTGGATCCACTGACATAACAGAATAACACACTTTTGTGTGGGTTGTGAACAAAAGGTGGTGCGAAAGTTGTGAGTGAAATATTACCCATTGAATTAAGTGCCGAATAGGCATGTGGAGTTAGTTCGTAATCGAATATATGCATTGTCCGAATTCGGTAGTGGCTTTAGGCAAGGGTTTTAGCTAGTGTATAACCAAAACAAAAGAGCAGGAATAAAAGGATTAATTAGACAGCAATTAAAATAAAAGAAATAAGGTGAGAGAGACCTCGTTGGCGACGCGGAGGATGGGGGAAATGAGGGCTAGAGATGAGGGAACGATCTCGCTGTCGATGGCGTAGTTATCCACTGTGTCAGGGTCCACCTCCCCCTTGGTCCCACTTGAACTCGCCATTTCCCACACCAAAACAACTGAACTACTCCATGATTTTCTTTTTCTTTTTCTTTTTCTTTTTCTTCTCCCTCCCCTCCCCACCACAGTCTGTAATAATGAGAGTTTTGCTTATTAACATATTCGCAGAAGATTATATGTTTAGGGTCTCTAGAGAGAGAGAGAGAGAGAGATTCTTTGTTGCTGGATGGAGCAACTACCTTAACGGTTTCTCTCAGAACAAGTTAAGAATTGAACCCTTTTTTTCTTTTTCTTTAATAGTAGTGGTACTGCAGAATGAATCAGTCCAAAGAGATTTTGGGAAATCTCTCCGGTAGCAAAAACTACGGTGTTTTTATTTACTGATGTGTCTCGTCATTTTCACTTTATTTGCTTCATTGGACACTGGTTGAGATACTCTGCAGGTTACACATTTTTTTTTTTTTACATTCTGAAAAAACTAGTGGGTGCCACTCACTTTGTGAGTGCAAGTTTTGAATTTTTTTTAAAGAAGTTTTTTTTCTTTTTTTTTCTTTTTTTGAATCACTTTTTGGACAGTTTTTTTTCTAGAGCAGTTTTTTTTTTTTTTTTAATTCTGAACAGTTTTTTTTTTTTTGAATAATTACTTTGTTTTACCCCTACTATTATATTTTATTAGTATAAAATTTTATGGTATAATTGTAATTATGAGTGATAGACTTATTTTTCATGGTATCCTTCCTTCTCCCTTTCTATAGTAGTATAGATATAAAATATAGAATTAAAAATCTGCGTGATTTTGAAAATGTCAAGTGGGTGCGGTGCGGTAGCACCCCACAGGGGTTTAAGAGGATCCCTTCCCCTGAACACTTGACTCCTTTAGTTTCACACTTTCACATTCAATTATTACAATTTTACTTAAAATGGATAAAAATTCTTAAATTAGTCACACATACTCATACTCATACTCTACTTACCTCTTTTGTGAGATTAAATTTAGGTTAATCCCTTATGTGAGGATGATGTTGTCATTTAACCCACATATTTGGGGATAATATTTAACACTTTAACCCTTTGCAGGTGCTAATTTTAGGATTAACTGTCTATGTTAGGTTAATTTTGACACTTAAACTCTTCTATGTGGGGTTAATTTTAAACACGTAATCTCCATGTGGGACTATTTTGAGAGAAATATTAACCATTTTACTTTAGTCTACAACCACTGGGAAATAAATGTCCACGTTTGAACTATATGAGAATAAAGTAAAATTTGGCCTAATCATAAAGGGTAAAATGCAATAAACCCAAAAATTAATTATGCTGTGTAATATACAAAAACAAAACAAAACAAAAATTAATACGTCAAGACCGGTTCTAACGTCCGACGTTCAGGAAGGGTTAGACCCTTAAAGCTGCTGCTGGAGCCCATTACCTGTTTTAGAGATATATTCACACAGAAGTTCTACCATACGACGAGGTAGTTTTGGTTATATGGTGCGATCCCTTTATCTCCCCAATGTACCACTATTGGATTGGTGGTTGATGAAATCTGTACCATTAATGAGATAACTACCTGTTTTTCTAAAAAACTAAATTTTGGGTTTAAACTTTCAATTGTTAAAGGGGTTGCCGGTTACCACAAAAAGAAAGAGAGCATTTTTTTCTCACCCAAAATATGGTACATCAATGCTCACCCAAGCATCTTATTGGCTAATGCAGTGGGACTCAGGATTAAACAACATGTGTTGTTTAATCCTGAGTCCCACTGCATTAGCCAATAAGATGCTTGGGTGAGCATTGATATACCATATTTTGGGTGAGCAAAAGTATTTTCCAAAAAGAAATCCCAGCAAACAATACCTCACCCTCTCACAATTGTCTCCAATCTCCATTCGATTACCATATCTCTCTCTTACTCCCTCTTCTTCGATCACCCTACGACCATTATCCCTCCTCCGACCAACCTCTGACAAACCAAATCCCCATAGGCGAACACCACAAACCCTAACTCCAGACCCAAACGTCCCAGTTGAAACCCTAACTCCTAACTCGAAATTGGTTCCTTCCACCACCAGAGACCTGTCTTTCCCCATTCTCTAGCCACCATATCGGCTCCGGTAAACATCAACCATACTGTGCAAGGGGCATCCACATCTCTAACCCGTACTTACTGAGGTAATTCAGTTTATAAGCCCTACACCCCATGTTTTGCACCATGTTTACAATTTGTTGTATAACCTTGTCCCCAAATGTGTAGTTGTGCATTTAAATTTGTGTTAATGGTGATTTTTTATTTTCCATGAATGGTGATTGTGGATGTAAGATTGAGTTTTTCCCTTCCTTGGCTTACCTGGGTTAAAATCATTTTGTACCCTATTTGTTGTATAGTACTGTCCCTAAATGTGTAAAGGTGCGTTTAAATTTGTGATCATGGTGGTTTTTTATTGTCACACCCCAGCGTAGCAAAATAAGAAAAAAAATTCATTTTTGTTTTGGAACCGTAGGTTATGACAGGTGATGAATCGCTTGTCCTGTACTTAGCTTAACATGTACCAGAAAAACTGAGTATATAAAGCAACATGGAAGATAATATTAAACATTATTACAACTTCAAATAATATTACATTGTCCTTAAAATAAAATATCCTTAAGGCACAAATTGTCTTATTCAAATTAAAAACATAATCCATATCATTATTACAACTTTATTAAATTATAAAAGTAACGTTGCATGCTCCTCTAGCTGGCATAATCACATTTGTCACGCCCCGAAGTACCAAAAATAGGGAAAAATAAATTTCCTTTATGGGTTCATAGATACGTGACTGGTTTGTAAGTGTCACCTGATTGTCCAAACATGCTTATAACAGTAATGTGATATGGGAAAGTGACTAAGTTCAGCGGAAGCAGAAATTTAAAACATCCAAGTCTTACATCAGTATTATATTACAGGCCAAAAAGATATCCAAAAGATACATATTACAAGACCAGCTAAACTATTACATCACTAACATAATAATAACAGAACTATAATAAAAGAAAAGCTCCAAAGTCTTCAGCTGGCGAAACCGTAGCCTTTCTCATAGTTATCTTCACCAGCATAATCTTCAGTAGTAAAGTCAGCATCTTGATAGCAGTCGGCTCCGTCTGGACCTGCAAAGGCTGGACGTGGAAGGTCCAGCGGCATGAAAAGCCGTTAGCGGTTAAGCTAAGTGAGGGTCCCCTTAAGGTTACCACCACTTAAGGTAAGTTATTCTTCATCTCTTCTTATTTCTCGAAACCATATCTCGTTCATCATTTCTTATTCTCGATACTATGCCTTGTTCGTCTTTTCTCATTCTCAAAACCATGTCTTATTTAAACCCAATCATTCCTTTTGAAACTTAACCCAGAACTGAACTGACCAATGACATTGACTGAAAGAAGACTTAACTCCAAACGCATTTACTGGTCAAGAAAGAACAACACTCAACAATGAATAGTTAACTGTCGCCCAACTGGCACTCAAACTGTCGCCCAAATGGCATAAGTGTGCGGGACATTAACAATCTCTTGGTCGAACACGTCATGCCGATCCTCAGGTCGCCCGCACGTTACCGAACACGTCATGCCGATCCTCAGACCAAGGGTACAGGAAATTAATAATCACTTGGACGAACACGTCATGCCGATCCTCAGGTCACCCGTACATAACCGAACACGTCATGCCGATCCTCAGTCCAAGGGTGCGGAAAAATAACAACCACTTGATCGAACACGTCACGACGATCCTCAGGTCATCCGCACTTGACCGAACACGTCATGCCGATCCTCAGATCAAGGAACAAAACATAACTCACCAATCAACTCCATGGAATAATCGAGAGACCAACTTTGCAAGAATTATCCAAACACAACACAAAAGTTCACGAATCAACTTTGACCAGTAGACACACGACTAGAAACGAGGCCTAATGTCCCTTATTCACATTAAATCTGTTATCGAAGGTTTTATCATTATTTTACGCATTCGCACGTTTCGTAGTTTAGTTCATTAATATAATCCATTTATAACCGTTAATATTTCGCTATACGTCTGACATTCCGTTTTCCTCTCAATATACTTACGATGGAAACTTTTCCGATCACTTATCAACGCAATAATCGTGCCATACAATATACTTATAGTTTGGGTATGAACTTTCCAATGGTCATTAAACATATAGCTTATGGATTTATAATCATGGATTTAATACCAATAAAACATATAGATGAAACCCATAACATACTCATCTACGGGATAGCACTACCATAGCACAAGATATTTATAATAACACAGGTACCGGAAAACTAGCATCAACAATCAACACCATGCATAACAAAACATCATACAAAAAGCTACACAATCTGCCAGGATACATTTTCACTGTGTTGACTGAATTAACATGACTTATTTGGGCATGATAAATTGCTTTGTAGATCAAACTCAAACCTAAAACATTATAGATAATAGGAATATCTTCATGTACAAAAAAAATCTAGCTTCAATTACATTTTTGTGCTACTCAAACTATTTATTTTACAAGACATTTCTTATATCTCGGACTGTTCTGTCCCAGATTTATAGTACTGCATTGTACGTGAATTTCACCTATGAAGGAGGGGTTTTTAGACAGAGCTATAGAAGGGTTATTTGTAGATAAATGAGTTATCTTTCTTCAAAAAAACACCTAACTTAATTCTCATTTTTGAGCTGCACAAAACATTCATTTTACTAAACTATGTTCTGCTGAAAGTTTCAGTTTCTCAGATTTATAACACTGCGTTGTACATGCATTTCACCCATGAAGGAGTGATTTCTAGACTGATCTATACAAGAGTTATTTGTCGATAAATGAGTTATCATTTACCACAAAAAAACCTAGCTTAATTCGGATTTTTGAGCTGCACAAAACATTCATTTTACTAAACTTTGTTCTGCTGAGAGTTTCTGTTTTCCCAGGTTTAAAACACTGCGTTGTACATGCATTTCACCCATGAAGGAGTGATTTCTAGACTGAGCTATAGAAGAGTTATTTATAGATATATGAGTTAGCTTTTATCACAAAAAAACCTAGCTTAATTCGGATTTTTGAGCTACACAAAACATTCATTTTACTAAACTATGTTCTGCTGAGAGTTTCAGTTTCTCAGATTTATGGTTTGTCTTGCATGTCATGAAAACTTCAACACAACAACATCAAACTTCTACTAAACATTAGTACATATTATATGGGTTCTAAATTGAGTTAAATTACTCACAATTACTCACTAAAGCTTGAAATTTAAGCTTGATATTAGTTGATGCTTAGTGAAGCTTGAATCTTCAAACTTCAAGGATGAACTTTTTCTTCTTCTATTCTTCCATGGAGCTATAACTCTAGCTCTCTCTCCCTCTCAATTATATGCAGATTGTAGAGACAAAAGTGTCTCAATTGTGTGTATGTGCATGATATATAGGAGATTGACATGGCTAGGTGTCAATTGCATGAGTTCAGGCAAAGACACATGTCCAATATGTGGACAAATGTCATGGGAGGAGATGACAAGTGTAAGAAGTGGCAAATGTGGCCGGCCATGTGGGGTCCACCTTGGGTTGTCTGCCACTTTCTCGATTTACGTGCATAAGGTCCTCGGTATACGTGTCAATCTCGATTTACGTACATCTGGGTATTATTTCTAATGTCCGGGTCCGGGTACGGGACTAAGTTAAATCTTATTATGGTCGAGTCGGTACGGTTACTACCGGCCGTACCGTCAGATAATTAAAATAATAATATAATAATATAGTCAGTCCAATACAGAAATTCGAAAAACTGATATTATCAATGAAAGAAAATTACAGGTGTTACATCTTCCACCACCTATTAAAGGATTTTGTCCTCGAAATCAGAGCTTATCTAGGTACAAAACAGAAAAGGATATTTCTCTCGCATCTCTGACTCCATTTCCCACGAAGCTTCTCTTTCGTCATGATGATTCCATTGAACTTTCACCAATGGGATCTCCTTGTTCCTCAGCTTCTTGGTTTCTCAACCCAAAATCTTGATGGGTTTCTCTGTGTAAGACACGTTATTCGCCTCAATGTCCTTGAAGTCGATTACATGTGGTGTCGCGCCCTGATGATACTCCTTCAACATACTGATGTGAAAAATATTGCGAATACCTAACAACCTTGGTGGCAACATCACTAATTTCTAATATCCTATGTGGAATTTTTGGAAAAATTCAGGTGCTACAATATTACCCTGCATAACCATTTCCTGAACATTTTGGGTGTCCAGGACAAAATAAAGTTATCAGCTAATGAAAGTCAAGTGAGTATAATGAACACACAAGCAATGTATGTAAAAGTACATTATCAGTTATTATTAATGTTTAGTACCTTAGAGTACGGTTAATCCATTATTTCAGTCATCGCATAATAACAATTACTAACAGTTTGATTAATGAATATTTAAGACCGTGCATGAACAATGAAACCATCTCATCTCACTAACTCTTTTATCTCGATCACAATCTCTTGACTCATTCGGTCCACCTAGAACCATCTGGCACAATGTCGTTAGTTTAGAAGGTCTGTCGATATGTCGGCCATATTTAAGTTGGCCTGGACATACCTAGATATTCAAGGTTATAATAACCTATGGAATACTTTAATTAATCTACCGTATCTGAAGCGGCCTAGAGGCTGGAATAATTTAAAGCTACCACCAGACTAATTACCATATCAAAAGTATAAAGGTATCAGAGCGGGCGTACGACTTGTTCTTTCTTTACATATTTTCTTATAAAGGTATCGGAGCGATATGACTTAAATCTTTCTTCTCGCATTTTCTTTATAGAAGGTATCAAAGTGGTCTCTACTTGAAGAACTCGTGGAGGTGTCTAACTGTGCCATAATGCGCCTCAGGGTCTCCAAATCAGTACTACTAATGCTACCAATAGCAGGTGAAGCAGAGGAAATATCCTCAGACTGATGAGCTTCAGGACCCGTGATTAAGTGGGCTCTGGGTCCATTGCCTCGGCCACCAGTGCAACCTCCACCTCTTCCCCTTGGGAAAGATGGACGACCATGAAGCTTCCAGCAGGTAGCATGAATATGGCCTGGCTTATTATAGTAATCACACCACTTCTCTTTAGGCTCAGAACCCTCAAAAATTGTCTGACCCTTCTATGAATTATAGTTGAAAGCCTTACCCCCTTTCTGACTAGAAGATACCAAACCGGATCGATCAGTGGGTTTAGGAGAAAGCATAGCAGAACGACGACTCTATTTGTTCTGAACGTAGGAAAATGCCTCTCGAAGTGACGGTAATGGTTCCATCCCAAGAATACGACTCCTCACTTGATTGAATTCTGAATTGAGGCCAGTAAGAAACTTAAAGATTCTTTCACGCTCAATATATTCCTTGAAACTAGTGGCATCCATAGAGCACACGGGACGATAGTTCTTCCAGTGATCCAAATGCTTCCACATAGTACTTAAGGAGGTGTAATACTGAAGAATAGAACGTTCACCCTATTCGTCCACCTCAATACACCTACAAAGTTCATAAACTTTAGCTATATTCCCTTTCCTAGCATAAGTCTGTGCTAATGTATCCCATATGTCAAGTGTGTTGAGATTGTCTGTCCCACATCAGGGACTTACAACCTAGCTACTCAATATATAAGTTCAAAGGGTTACTCCCCCATGGCCAATTGGTTTTGGGTTGGATGCTCCAATTTAACATAGTATCAGAGCAGGTTATTGTTGGGTCAATTTGTTTACGTGTGCTCCACGTCACCCTATCTCAGTAATCCACATGTTTGACTCTCAGTCATGCCACACGTGCGGGGGCGTATTGAGATTGTTTGTCCCACATCGGGGACTTATAACCTAGCTACTCAATATATAACTTCAAAGGGCTACTCCACCCATGTCCAATTGGTTTTGGGTTGGATGCTCCAATTTAACAAAGTGTTGTCTCCATCTCCAGAAAAAAGGCAGCAATACTGGGCTCCATCGAATGCACAAGCCAACTCATAACAAAATAATTGTCCACTTCCCACTTCGCATAGGTGGGACCCTCACGACTAGGTGCCTTAAGAGTACCATCAACATAACCAAACTTCAATCTACTACATAGCCAGAAAGTAGCCGATTGAAACCAAGTAATATAGTTCTCTCCATTAAACAATTCAGTGGTAATTTTGTACCCAAAGTTCTCAGTAATGAGGGAATGCTTCTCATGACTTATAGGAGAACTCACAACACTGGATTTATTACCTTTGTTCGACATGATGAAGAAAAAAAATGGCACAGAATAAACTTACAGCAACAAGGCAGATCTAGTCGTCACAAGCACCGTGCTGGTGTAAACATCCAATTTATGGACAAAACATGGGTCCGTACACGGGCCTACATTGTCGAAGAAACGAAACTTGTGATAAGATCAAGTATCAGTAGAGTACCCAATGATCTACAATTAAGAAAAAAAGAGAAAAAAAGGAAAAAAGATTGTTGTTTATCAATCCAATAGGTCTCAGTTGACTGTACCAAAGAGATTGGGATGCCGAAGAGAGAATGAAGGGTTGGGTAGGTGTCGGTTTAGGTTGGGATGACCAAGGTGGCTATCGGTGGGGCCAGCTGGGTCTAGGAGTGGTCAGTGCAACCTCCTAGTGCTGTTTATGGTGTGCGGCACAGCCTTTTAGGGCTGTTGTGGTGTGCAGCGCAGCCCCCTAGGAGTGCGGTGGGTTCAGCAATGGATGTTGTGGTGTTGGGTTAAGCCGGTGATGGGTTTGGTGGTGGTGATTGGTAGGGCGCAGGTTGTGGTGTTGGTGATGCTTGGTGAGAAACCCTTCTTAGGGTGGCTCTGGTACTATGTTGAACAATTATTTTCCAAGCTTAGAGAGAACAATAGTTCCTCTCTGTTATTTTATTAGATGGTAAAATACAATAAATACTAATTACAGGATGGTCCCTCAAAAATAAATTAACTACATCCATCTACTAATAAAAATAAAACTCCAACATATATCTATATCATTATCTGATTCAGAAGCACTCTCTCTCTCTCTCTCTCTCTCTCTCTCTCTCTCTCCATTCTTTGTTTCTTCTTCTCTCTCCACACACACACACACACTCTCTCTCTCTCTCTCTTCTCTCTCTATACATATATGTACATATATACATACATATACATATATATATCAGTGTCTATTTAATTCTCTTCTCTCTCTGCTACATTCTTTCTGGTTCGTGGTTTTTTTTCCTTCGCTCAACTTGTTTTGCTTTTAGCCCCTTTTTATGTGTTTATTTAAACTGTTTTATTATTATTTTTATTTTTTTGAATCCTCCAAAAAGAGAAACAAAAAGAAGAAAGGAAAAAAAAAAAAGTTGGTCAGGTCATTCCATTTACAACCCAATTCATTTAGAACCAGTCCAAATCCATCCAAACCCACCCAATTGCCACCTCTAGTGTTGTCTAGTAAGTGGTTTGAGTAGTCTGGTACAAATGCAAATAAAAAATAAAGAACCTAGTAAGAAACCATAGTGTTGTTATTTTGAAAAATATGTGTACGTTATAATGAATAAGGAGCCTGCCACGATAACATGTAATAGGACGACTCCGTCCTAAAAAGTAATAATGTTAGTTAATGAGGAATATTATTTGATGAACCATGTTATATCATCCGGTAATTAAAGCATGACTTCGATTTTCTACGCAATCAACCTTTTACTGTTTTATTTTTAAAGTACGTGCATTGTTTTTATCTTGTCATTATATATATTGTATAGCGAGTGTTGTGGTTATAAGGCTCACTCAGCTTCGATAAGCTGACAGCATACTATGCCCTGGACCTTCCTTTGTCTAGAATTTGTACAGGTGATCGATGTTGATGAGAACTAGGAGTTCAAGGCTTGAAGAAGAAGAGATTTTTCTTGCTTAATTATGTAGATATAGACTGGTGTAATAGTTTAAGTATTATGTTTTGTAATTGGCGTCTATCGCCTTTATGTATCAGACTTCGGATGGTTTTAAGTTTAGTGACTATGTTGTAATGGCTGAACCAGGACTCTTGGATTCCCTCTGTGTAATAGCCACCTATGCTTAATTATAATGCTTTCACTCAGTGTTAATCCTTGTGTTTAGAAAAATATTTGTGGATAATCAGGTGTATCAACTTGTCACTTACCTAAGGGTCCAAAATGGAAATTTATATTTCCCTAATTTTGCTACACCAGACCGTGCGTCGGATACGACATGCAACATGCTACCTTCATAGTAGTGTTGGTACTTTCTCGGTGGCACATGCCAAGAAGAGACTGTTAGAGGTTGTAGAGGGGCCAAGAAAGGCTAGGCTGCTAGTGGCTTGAAGGCTGGAGAAAGCTCTAGAGGCCTTGCCGTTGATGGAGAGAAAGGCCTTAGAGGCGGGCAGATGACTGGACATGGCCCAAGAGGTCTTGCCACTAGCTGGAGAGTGCGCTAGAAAGTGGCAGCAAAGGTAGCGGGAGGCCACGTGAGGGATACGAGTGACAGGCGGAGGCTGGGTACAAAGATGAGAGGCTTTGGCAAAATGGTGCCGCAAGGCCTAGGGGTCACAGCTATTTGTTGTGGCTACTGTGGTGATGTGTGAGAGGCTAGGAAAAAGAAATAGAAGAATAGAATTTGTAGGGAAAAGGAAAAAGAAAGAGAAAGAGAGAACAAAATGAGATGCCCAAAAGGACTATATCTTGTATTTGTAGAAAAATATTAGGCAACAACTTAGGGATAACAAAAGATGTTATGCCCCTTTTATATTCAATATTAAGAAGACAAAAAAGATAATTACATAGGAGTCCTTACACAAAAGGAAAAATATGAGAAACACACAAAAGGAAAAATAACTCTCAACAAAATAACTTTCAACACTTCCTCTCAAGCTGATACAAATATATCTTTCATATTTTGCTTGTCTAAAATAACATGGAATGGTCGACTTCTTATTCCCTTAGTAAGGATATCGGCAAGTTGATCACCCGACATCACAAATGGAGTGCAAATAGTCCCACTAGTAAGATTCTCCTTAATAAAGTGCATGTCAACCTCTACATGCATAGTTCGATCGTGTTGAATAGGACTGTGAGCAATACTGATCGCAAACTTGTTATCGTAATATAGGCTCATAGAATCCATCAACTCAATCTTCAAGTCTTTCAACAAAGATCTAATCCACAAGAGCTCACAAACTCCTTGGGCCATAGCCCTAAACTCGACTTCTGCACTACATCTGGACACAACATTTTGCTTTTTACTTCGCCATGTAACTAGATTACCTCCCACAAAGGTGCAATAACTAGAGGTAGACCTCCTATCAGTAGTAAAGTCAGCCCAGTTTGCATATGTGTAAGATTCCACCCTAAAATGATCATGTTTGGAGAAGAACAAACCCTTTCCGGGAGAGGATTTCAAGTATCGAAGGATTCGAAAACAGCGTCGAGATGAGACTCACGAGGAGAGTGCATAAATTGACTGACAACACTAACAGCGAAAGCGATATCTGGACGAGTGTGAGATAAATATATGAGCTTACCCACTAGTCGCTGATATCTCCCCGTATCAACAGCCTTTCCACTAATGTCATCACTGAGCTTCTGATTGGACTCCATTGGAGTATCACAAGCTGTGCTCCCAAGCACATCGGTTTCCTTCAATAGATCCAGAACATATTTTCTCTTGGAAATGAATATCCCATGTTTGGATCTAACAAGTTCAATGCCAAGAAAATATTCAATGCTCCCAAATCCTTTATCTCAAATTCCCTGGCTAAATATCCCTTCAACCGCTCCATTTCTTCCAAATCATCTCCTATGAGCATAATGTCATCAACATATACAATCAGGACAGTAGTCTTACCTTATGATGAATGTTTGATGAACAATGTGTGATCAGCATGACTCTGCTTGAAGCCATATCTAAGCATCGATTGGGTAAATCTTTCAAACCAGGCTCGGGGAGACTGCTTAAGGCCATATAGGAATTTCCACAGTCTGCACACTTTTCCTTCTATTTTGGAGCCCTCAAAGCTCGGGGGGATATCCATATAGACTTCCTCCTCCAAATCCCCGTGCAAAAAAGCATTCTTCGTATCAAACTGGCGAAGAAGCCACTCCAAATTAGCCGCAAGAGAAAAAAGAATCTGAACGAGTTCATTTTTGTAATAGCAAAAGTTTCCTGGTAGTCCACACCATAGGTCTGTGTAAAACCCTTGGCCACTAAACGAGCCTTAAACCTCTCAACGGAACCATCAGCTCTGTGCTTCACGGTATACACCCATTTGCATCCCAAAGTCTTTTTCCCTTTAGGTAACGTGTACCACACTTATGAAGAGATTTTATCTCTTCAACCATGGCATGTTTCCACTTGGGATTAGCAAGAGCATCCTGGACATGGTTAGGAACATAAACAGATGAGATTTTGTAGAGAAAAGCTCTATAGGAAGGAGTTAAGCGTGAGTAAGACACATTTGATATAGGAAGTTGAGTACAAGACCTTACACCCTTACAGACAGCAATAGGGACATCTAAATCATCAGGTTCAAGAGAGGGTGTATCAAAAGAATTACCTGAATCTTCATCACTTAGAGAGTGGCAGTGGGAGGTGAGGTGTTGCGGCCTCTGGAATCTCTCTAGTTTTTCATTTACTCCATGTTCCCCTGGAATAGACAACATATCCTTCTCCTTCTCAACTCTCTCTATTTCTGGTATTTTAGACTCCCTCTCTTCCACTCTCTCATTTTCAACTGTCTCCTTCTCTTCAGGCTCCCTCACCTTAACTCGGATTTTTTCAACACTCTCCGTCTCCACTTCAATCATCATAGGTGGAGTAGGCTGTTAGTTTATATAAAAGCTTGGAGAAGGCTAATTGCCTCTCTCCCATTATATTGTTCAGATGAAAACCCTAACGGGTAAATTACAAGAGTACCCGTAGGTACGAAATATAAAATAAAACAAAGGGAAAAAAACATAACTCTCAACACTCCCCCTCAAGCTGGTGCAAAAATATCTTTCATGCCCAGCTTGCTTAGAATGAAGTGAAACTGTCGACTAGCAAGGCCCTTTGTTAGTATATCTGCTAACTGATTTCCTGTTCTCACAAATGGAGAACAAATACACCCACTGTTCAATTTCTCTTTGATGAAATGCCTATCGATTTCCACATGCTTCGTTCTATCGTGCTGAACCGGATTGTGAGCAATATCAATAGCAACTTTGTTGTCACAATACAATTTCATAGAGACCTCTGGTCTAAAACCAAGATCTGACAAGATAATCTTAACCCAAAGCAACTCACACACACCTTGGGCCATGGCTCTGAACTCTGCTTCAGCACTAGACCTAGCCAGTATTGACTGCTTCTTACTCCTCCAAGTTACTAGATTACCACCCACAAATGTACAATAACCCGTGGTTGACCTTCTGTCTGTTATGGAGCCTGCCTAGTCTACATCAGTATAGGCCTCAACACCAGTGTGTCCATGTTTTGCAAAACACAACCCTTCCTTGGCGTGGACTTTAGGTACCTCACAATTCGGAATACAGCATCCAGATGGGGTTGTTTAGGATTATGCATAAACTAACTAACCACGCTAACTGCAAATAAATCAATTTTTCTACTAACCTCTGGTAGCTACCTTTATCAACCAGTTCCCCACCTGGATCAACCCCAAGTTTCACATTTGGCTCCATGGGAGTATCAAGAGCTTTACATCCAAGCATGCCTGTCTCCTTGAGTAAGTCAAGAACATACTTTCTCTAGGAGATAAATATCCCCTCCTTTGATCTGGCCACTTCAATTCCCAAGAAGTATTTCAAATTTCCCAAGTCCTTAATTTCAAATTCTTTCGCAAGGTAAGATTTTAGGAATTTCATATCTTCTAAATCATTCCCTGTGAGAACGATGTCATCTACATAAACAATCAGGGCAGTCACCTTTTCCTATGAAGAGTGCTTAATAAAAAGAGTGTGATCACCTTGGCTTTGCCTAAAGCCATACTGATCATGGTCTGGGAGAACCTGTCAAACCAGGCTCTAGGAGACTGATTGAGGCCATATAGAGACTTCTTGAGATAACACACTTTCCCTCTGGTCTTGTCACTCTCAAACCCAGCGGGAATATCCATGTAGACTTCTTCTTCTAAGTCTCCATAACGAAAAGCATTGTTTACATCAAATTGATGTAAGGGCCACTCCAAATTGGCTGCTAGGGATAGCAAGATTTTGATTGAATTCATCTTGGCAACTGGTGCAAACGTTTCCTGATAGTCCACTCTATATGTCTAAGTGAAGCCTTTGGCCACTAGTCTGGCTTTACATCTTTCAATTGTCCCATCTGCTCTATGTTTCACTGTAAACACCCACTTGCACCCAACTGTCCTTTTCACACGAGGCAACTCTACTAATTCGCAAGTGCCATTTTTCTTGAGAGCATTCATCTCTTCAACCATAGCAAGTTTCCACTTAGTATCGGCAAGAGCTTACTGTACATGGTTAGGGACAGACACACAATCGAGTTTGGACACAAAAGCCTTATACGAAGGAGATAAATGAGTGTAGGAAACAAAATTTGAGATGGGATGCTTAGTACATTCCCTAGTACCTTTGAGGAGAGCAATAGGGATGTCTAAGTCACAATCCAAAGAGGAACTAGGAGTACCTGAATCTGAGGGAAAAATATGTTTAAATCAAAACTAGTGTTACAAAATGCGCAGCGGAAAGATTATGTTTCAAGAACTTGTTGGTAGCCCAGGATCTACTACTCGTCAATTCCATAGATGCGTACAAGAGGGGACAAGAGTTATACCTTAGTGTCTTGAACCCAATTCTGAAATCTCTAACCTTCAGCAGCTCCCACTAGATGGTCTTCCCTCTTATGACTCCTGCGGATGCTCCCAGAGAGGCTAGGGTTAGTGGGAACCCTAATGGAGAGAATAGAGAAGGTTTTGGGAAACCTAAACAGTTTCTGCAGCTTCTAACGTATTAAAATGATGAACGCTTTTTTTTTCCTGGACGCAGCTGCCCTATTTATAGATTCCCAGAACCGACCTAATGTTCGAGCGATTGAAGTGCTTTCGATCGATCGAACCATCTTCGAGCGATCGAACTTGTCTAGACTTTAATCGATCGAAACACCTTCGATCGATTGAACCTGTCTTTACATCATCCCCATGTGCCTTTCCAAGCATCCTAGCGGAGCTAAGAGGGGGACCTCCTAGGTTCTTTATTGTTGGCTCAGACCAGTCTGTTAATTCCCATGACCAAACTCTTTAATCAGCATTAACCGACTAATCAGTTAACGTTTACTCCACTATAAAACGATAACTGAACTCCAACGCAAAAGAATATATCCGAAGTAGTAACTAGACTTGTATGGTGTACTAATGTCCCTCTACCATCAGCATTCACAATCATATTTAGGTAGTAAGATAAACGGTTACTATCAACCTGAATCATAATTACTTCTTATATTCCTTGAGTCCCATTCACCCCTCATGATTACCAAACATGTTGATAACTCTTATCAACAAGACTGCAGTACTCAGTAATCAACTTGGTGACATACTCAAGGGAATGCTTACTCTGAATCAGAGGGTAAATTCTATCTTGACAATATATGTTCACAACCCTATGAACATGACATACCCAAGATACCCAGGTGTTGATCTTTTATAGACCTCACTGATTGGTAAGTCAAAGCAGTCATATCCACAGTCTGTGTTCATAATCGTCTCAAGATTGAGAACATGTACCTTATACAAGTTATGAGTTCCTATTGACTGTTTGACAGTCTTGAGTGTCAATAGGAAAGCTCAGGTCCGTCAATGCACTATAAGCACTAGCATATTAACTAAGAGTTATACTCTAGTGATTAAGATTCATCACTCCATCCAATGGCATTCAATCATGCTACAGTGTATACCTGATGAGATATCCAGTCTCATCATCCACTGTGACAAGTTCTAAGTATCAAAGGATAGTAATTCGTATCTCACTTGTATGCATCTTATACACACACAAATTACTTAATATGATGCTTAAGGATTAACAATCATCTCATGAAATGAACATACACAATGAAATGTAAAGATGACATCCATATATTAAAATGTCAATGTCTCACACATAAAGTAATGGTTTGAGGGCATAAACCCAACAGAATCATCATCACTTGAAGAATACAATTGAAGTGGGATTGGAGACGTGGTCTTTTCTTCTGCTGCCCCAAACCTCTTCCTTTCCTTATTCTTGGAGTAAGTCAACAACTTTTTCTTCTTATCTCCACCTCCACTTTCTTCTACAATTTTTTCTACCTCTATGTTAACTTCTCTTTCCTCCCCTCTAATTTTATTTAACTCCCCCTCTATTCTATTCTCCCCTTCTTCCTCTTCTGCTATGATAAATGGAGCAGGAGTAGTCTTCTCTTCCCATAACCTACTCTCCCCCTAGAGAGACGACTGTAATGGCTGGAAGTAGGAAGAATATTCATCGAAAGTGACATCCATGGACACAAACCACTTGCGAGATGGAGGATGGTAACAATTGTACCCCTTTTGTGTGGGAGAATAACCCACAAAGACACATTTAAGGGCTTGAGGATCTAATTTTTTTCGAGTGGGAGAATGATTATGGACGAAACAAATACAACCAAACACTTTTGGAAGAACAGGAAATATAGAGGAAGGCTTAGTAAGAAGTTCAATGGGTGACTTCTTACCCAGCACACGAGAAGGAAGGCGGTTTATAAGATAAGAAGCAGTAAGTACAGCTTCTCCCCAGAATGTCTTAGGAACTTGCATTGAGAACATCATAAACCTACTACAATTTTTTCTCTCTACAACACCATTCTACTGGGGGTAATTAGTACATGAGGTTTGATGAAGCAAACCGTGCTCAGAGAAGTAGTGAGAGAGACCACCATAGATGTATTCCCCCCCCCCCCCCCTCTCCCCCACCTTATCGGACCTAACAACCTTGACAACAGTGTTAAACTGAGTACAAATCATCTTGTGGAAAATTTTAAAGATGTGAAATACTGCATTCTTTTCTTTCATCAAATACACCCATGTCGTGCGAGTACAATCATCAATAAAAGTAACAAACCATTTAAAGCGATTCAAAGTAGAGATAGGAGAAGGACCCCAAACATCGGTATGTATAATTGAAAAAGGAATCGTACTTTCATTGATACTAGAATGAAAGGTAGCACGATGGTGTTTCCCGAGTTCACAAGCCTCACAAGATATCTCAGAAACACTTTTATTAGGTATTAGAGCAGGAAATAAAAAAACGCAATAAATAAAATGATGGATGTCCTAATCTCCGGTGCCACAGCCATGTCTCCTTAGGAAGAATATCTCTCTGTGAATTATGAGCAACTAGTGCCAACTTCTCCTTAGTAGTTCCCTCGGGCAACAGGAAATAAAGACCATTCTCCACCCTACCACTACCAATCGTCTTCTTCGTGGAGAGATCCTGGAAGACACAGTGAGAAGGAAAAAAGGTTACACTACAATTAAAATCTCGAGTAACACGACTAATAGAAAGAAGATTAGTCGAGAAATGTGGAACATGAAGAACAGAGGATAAAACAAGAGAACCAGAGACATTTACAACACCTTTACCAGTAATTGGGAAAGAATTACCATCTGCGGTTCGAACTTTATCTTTTCCTGAACAAGGGGTATAAGTGGAAAAGCTATTGGAACGACCGGTTATGTGATCAGAAGCTCTTGAATCAATTATCCATGGTTGTAGAGAATCAATGTATAAGGCACTAGTAGAATTAGCGACATTGCTTTTATGAGCAAAAGAAGTTGAAGCTCTAGTGGAGGTATTGACAAACACTGAATATTGCACATTCATGTGCCAATATAATAGACATAGTGCTCATTTAATCCCCCAAATCCCTAGTTTTACATGCATATTTGAATTAATATAATTTAATAGTGATGTCACCCAAATGCATGTAAATATGTGTTCTTACATATTTTATGTGTTTACGTAAAATGAAGTGAAATAAAGGGAAGGAAAGAAGTAGCAACCACACCGAAGCATTTCTCATATATAAGTCAAAATATGCATAGTAAATATTTCATAAACTAATCAATATTTATATATATATATATAAGTATGTATAATAAAAAAAAAAGGAAAAGAATAAAAAAAATCAAACCAAAGCCAAAATCAAAAGAATCCAAAACCAAATAAAGGCATGACAATGACACTGAAACGTATATGTAATGAGTTTTCTCTCTCTCTCTCTCTCTCCCTATCTCTCTCATTTATGCAGATTGTCAAAACAATGTCAGTAAACTTTGAAAAACTGGGCAAACAAATTGAGCCAAGAATCAAAGCTCGTGCTAAGGCTGACGAAGACAGTGATGATTTTTTCCTAAAAAATCATCTATAAATAAGAGCAAACAGCTACCACCAGCAAAGAGACCAACAGGCAGCCAACAAGCACAACACACACTCTTAGGGATAGAATAGTTTAGGGGAGGATATTTTGTGAGCACTTCATATTGTCCCTAAAAGTAGAAAACTTAAGTTTTCTTTGCTTTTTCTAATTTTAGTAGTTGTAAAAATTTGCTTTTATGTAATTGATGATTTCGTGTTCAAAAATATGTAGCAAAACTTTGTGTACTGCACTTCTCAAATTTAAATATTTGTTTTCTTGTACAACATTTGTCACTTTGTGGTAGAAAAAATAGTCTTATTTAAATTTAGATTTAATATTTTTAGTCTAGTAGTACTTATAGTTGTCCCCTAAAATGGTTTGAAACCCCAAATTTCCAGTTTTTATAGCAATATTTCTATTCACTAGATGACAGATTTTGCAAGTAAATGCCAGATTTCTTAGCCACGTAGTTGTTATAATTACCTATCAAAGCCCCAGGCACACCCTATCCATATCTTACTCCAAAAGTAGATTAGGATTTGGTTTGGCCTTGCTAGTGTTCTTGGAGTTCAACCACTGTGACCCCACAAGAAGTTAAAGTCAAAGGTTTAGTATTTTATTATTAATTTAGTATTTCCATTTCTTTATGTTTTATTACCCTAGTTGTACTAAACTTTGTTATTTTGCAGATTTCACAAATTCAACCCAACCTCATGTTAAGTAAGGAAAAAAATATATTAATATTAGATTTCACCATTACTTTAGTTTATAACTTAAATTTTAATTGGACAGTCACTGTTTACATATCTTTAATCTTTCTTTAAAAGTTATTTGGAAGACAGCTTCAATTCCAAAATGGTAGGTTAAAACTTTAATTGGGGATATGCAATAAAAACTCAGAAACCACAGCTTCTGTGCACTAATTTTAAATGGGCAAATATATCTAGATGAGTTGTTTTTCCATTTATGGCCAAAAATATCTATGTATCTACAGTTTATGACCATTTAACATGTTTATATACTATGGCTATATTGGACATCAAAAGTTTACATATTTGAAAAAAAGAATATAATTATGTGGATTGTTAAACTATGCCTTTTGTCATAAAAAATACCAAGCATACTCAAATAATTCACATGACAAAGTTTATATTTTAAATATGTATATATATATTTCAATCCACTAATGGACAGGCAATTATGTAGTGCCGAATAACCAACGTCCGCGGCGGGTCACGGATCGAACCTGGCTGCTGCCCAATTGCATATTTATTTTTCTTTAAACCAAACTATGTCGTTTCATATCAAACCTGACACACTTGATATGACCCTGACTAGTGAAAGTTTATTTTTAAATAAAGAATGACTTTGCGGTCTTAAATGCCAAATCCTTTTCAAATGCACAAAAGTTGTGGGATCTAGTGTTGGTTTTGCATATTCCCAATTTCTTTAAATCATTTCTCTCAAGTTAATTAATATTTCTTATTTTTAATAACTTTGCTTAAATATTTGTATTATTTCTATCTTTCGCTATAATAATATCCACAAAGTCATTTGATGTAAATTTAGCTTTTATTTCTTTTTCTTCCTTTTCTTACTAGTATATTAGTTAACTTATTTTGCACTGTTAAAATCTTTACCGTAAACTACTTAGAAAAAAAATAGCTTTTAATTAGTTTTATTGCAAAAAATATAAAAACTATTAGTTTAGTAAAACCCCACAAAAATCCATCATCTTTTATTTTCTTGTTAGTGACATAATAGTTATTACCTATATTTCTTTTCCGTTCCCTGTGGGTTCGACCTGGACTTTCAGAACTTTATCACTTGTACGATCACCTACACTTGGTGTGATAAGAAAACGCGTCAATAGGATACTGTCAGGTATCCAGTTGGGCCATTTTTCGTCGAAAAGTCTCAATATCAGTAATGCTAAGTGAACCAGATCCGAAAGAAGAATGAGAACCAAAGACCTCCTCTTGAGGAACATCAGAACCAGATGACAAGTTAGCCCGAGGTCCACTACCACGGCCACGACGATTTCCACCACTACGACCCCCACGACCACCACGTCCTCCAGACATCGGAGGACGTCTTTGAAGACTCCAACACTTATCACGGGTATGTCCAAGACGATTGCAATAATCACATGATGGTATATCCTTGTCCTCTGGAGTCGGACCACCACGATGGTTGGAAGAGCTCAGTACAGAACGCTCAGAGGACTGTGGGAGCATGACTGAGCTATGACTTTCTTCATTCTGAACATGAGCGAAAGCCTCTCTGAGTGTTGGAAGTGGCTCCATTCCAAGTATTCTACTTCTAACTGGATCAAACTCAGGATTAAGACCAGCAAGGAATTTGAAAATTCTTTCACTCTCGATGTATGTCTTAAAATAAGTAGCATCAGTGGAATATACTAGATAAAAGGTAAGAAGATGATCAGTCCTCTTCCAAAGAACTCCAAGAGCAGTGAAATACTGTAGAATGGAGCGATCGCCCTGTACCTCTGCTTCAATCGCCCGACGCAGCTCATAGATCTGTGCAACATTCCCTTTGTGAGAATACGTCTCAGCAATGGTCTCCCAGATGTCTTGGGCGGTCGCCATTTCAAAAAAGGTTTCGGCAATATCTAGCTCCATAGAATGAGTGAGCCAGCTCATCACCAGATAATTATCAACTTCCCATTTGCCAAAAGGGGGATCTTCTCGACTAGGGACCTCGATCGTGCCATCCACATACCCAAACTTTGACCTACTTTTGAGCCAGAATGTAGCTGACTAAGACTAGGATAAATAGTTTGCACCATTAAGCATAGTTATGGTGATTTTGGCCCCAGGGTTCTCGGTAACGGATATTCATTCGTTACCTACAGGAGAACTCGTCGCTTCGGCAGACTTCATAGGCAAATCATCTTTCGTCATCTTGAAGAGGACACTCTTACAATCGTAATGGTGGTGGAGTCAAGGTACCTAGTAATCACATGCACCACTCTGGTGCAATTGTCCAATTTGGACAAATCATGTGGCCCAAATATGGACCTAGGAACAGACTATTACGAAGGTTGTAATCAGATCTAGGCAATTTTTAGGAACCTAATATGATATAGATAATAAATCTGAAGAGAGAAGGAATGTTGGTGAAAGTTGACGACATCCTATTGACGCGTTTTCTTATCACACCCAAGTATAGGTGATCGTACAAGTAATAAAGTTCTGGAAGTCCCAGTCGAAACCACAAGGAACGGAAAAAAAGATAGGCAATAACTATTATGTCACTAAAAATAAAATAAAAGATGATAAATTTTTGTGGGGTTTGACTGAACTACTAGTTTTTATATTTTTTGCAATAAAACTAATTAAAAGCTATTTTTTTTTTCTAAGTAGTTTACGGTAAGATACTAGTAAGAAAAGGAAGAAAAAGAAATAAAAGCTAAATTTACATCAAATGACTTTATGGATATTATTATAGCGAAAGATGGAAATAATACAAATATTTAAGCAAAGTTATTAAAAACAAGAAATATTAATTAAATTGAGAGAAATGATTTAAAGGAATTGGGAATATGCAAAACCAACACTAGATCCCACAACTTTTGTGCATTTGAAAAGGATTTGGCATTTAAGACCGCAGAGTCATTCTTTATTTAAAAATAAACTTTCACTAGTCAGGGTCATATCAAGTGTGTCAGGTTTGATATGAAACGACGTCGTTTCGTTTAAATAAAAATAAAAAGGCAATTGGGCAGTAGCTAGGTTCGATCCATGACCCGCCGCGGACGTTGGTTATTCGGCGCCCAGTCCCCACCACTCTGCCACTACACAATTGCATGTCCATTAGTGGATAGAAATATATATATACACATATTTAAAATATAAACTTTGTCATGTGAATTATTTGAGTATGTTAGGTGTTTTTTATGACAAAAGACATAGTTTGACAATCCACATAATTATATTCATTTTTTCAAATATGTAATCTTTTGATGTCCAATATAGCCATATTATATAAACATGTTAAATGGTCATAAACTATAGATATGTATATATATTTTTTGCCATAAATGGAAAAACAAGCCATCTAGATATATTTGCCCATTTAAAATTAGTGCACAGAAGCTGTGATTTCTAAGTTTTTATTGCGTATCCCCAATTAAAGTTTTAGCCTACCATTTTGGAATTGAGACTGCCTTCCAAATAACTTTTAAAGAAAGATTAAAGAGATGTAAACAGTGACTGTCCAATTAAAATTTAAGTTATAAAACTAAAGTAATGGTGAAATATAATATTAATATATTTTTTTCCCCACTTAACATGAGTTGGGGTTGAATTTTTGAAATCAGCAAAATAACAAATTTAGTACAACTAGGCTAATAAAACATAAAGAAATGGAAATACTGAATTAATAATAAAATACTAAACCTTTGACTTTAACTTCTTGTGGGGTCACAGTGATTGAACTCCAAGAACACAAACAAGGCCAAACCAAATCCTAATCTACTTTTGGAGTAAGGTATGGATAGGGTGTGCCTGGGGCTTTGATAGGTGATTATAACAACTACGTGGCTAAGAAATCTGGCATTTACTTGCAAATCTGTCATCTAGTGAATAGAAATATTGCTATAAAAATTGGAAATTTGGGATTTCAAACTATTTTAGGGGACAACTATAAGTACTACTAGACTAAAAATATTAAATCTAAATTTAAATAGGACTATTTTACTATCACAAAGTGACAAAGGTTGAACAAGAAAACAAATATTTAAATTTGAGAAGTGCAGTACACAAAGTTTTGCTATATATTTTTGAACATGAAATCACCAATTACATAAAAAGAAATTTTTACAACTACTAGAATTAGAAAAAGCAAAGAAAAAAAATAAAGTTTCCTACTTCTAGGGACAATATGAAGTGCTCACATGATAACCCCCCTAAACTATTCTCTCTTTAACAGTGTGTGTTGTGCTTGTTGGCTGCCTGATGGTCTCTTTGTTGGTGGTAGCTGTTTGCTATTATTTATAGATGATTTTTGAGGAAAAAATCATCACTGCCTTCATCAGCCTTGGCACGAGCTTTGATCCTTGGCTCAATTTGTTTGCCCAATTTTTCAAAGTTTACTGACATTGTTTTGACAATATGCACAAATTAGAGAGAGAGAGAGAGAGAGAGAGAGAGAGAGAGAGAGAGAGAGAAAACTCATTACATATACGTTTCAGTGTCATTGTCATGCCTTTATTTGGTTTTGGATTCTTTTGAAAATTCTGGCTTTGGTTTGATTTTTTTTATTCTTTTCCTTTTTTTATTATACATACTTATATATATATATATGTCTATATTGATTAGTTTATGAAATATTTACTATGCATATTTTGACTAATATATGAGAAATGTTTCGGTGTTTTTAGTATTTCTTTCCTTCCCTTTATTTCACTTCATTTTTATCTAAATATATAAAATATGTAAAAACACATATTTACACGCATTTGAGTGACATCACCATTAAATTATATTAATTCAAATATGCATGTAAAACTAGGGATTTGGGGGATTAAATGAGCACTATGTCTATTATATTGGCACATGAATGTGCAATATTCAATGTTTGTCACACCCCTCAACTAACTTATTGCTAGTCCATAGCAATGAAGTGAAAGAGAAGTTGTTCTAAAAGTTTTATTAAAAAGTAGAGTAGACTCAAGAAAATAAAACCTAACTCACTATCGCAGGATTCGCGATTGCATTTAGCGTATGCAACAAGCCGTTAAACCCCTAGGTTAGCCCTAGTGGACGAGTGTTGTCTCGTGAGGGGTTACAGTGAATATACCCACAAAATTCATTTTTTATTATAATAAATTAAAATAAAAATAAAGGTAGATTTTCTCCTTTTACAACAGATAAGATTAAATTTGGCAATAAAATGAAATTTCCAAGTATGTAATAGTAATGCAACACATATACTTACAGTTTGTCAATGGTAACATTTTTTTATACTCTTTAAACTTACAGTGTGTACTTGAAAAGTCAAGCATCTGATCTTAACTTCAAAGTTTACATAACCTACAACAGTCATTAAACTTGTAGTTTTAACTCAAATCTCACTGGGATTTCACTCTTTTAATGAGAAACTCTCAGAAACCGGTGTAGAGAACATCTCACTTGGTAGGGAAGCAAAGATAGAGAAATTGCTTCCATTTTGATGACTCAATATATAGGCATTTGGAGTACAATAAGTCTCATGAAAGAATACTTAACATTAGAAGAGCGATCTACCGTGGAGAACATCCTTATTACTTAAATTTAAAAATCAATTTCCTTTAAATCATTAGAGCTTTGACTGGTAGGTTAGAAATTAAGATGAGTAGGAGATTTGGGGTGTATTTGCTCTAAGCATGTGATTGGAGTGTTTGCGCAATTCATTCCAACCTCTTCTATTCTTCTCCTTTTTATCATTTGTACAGTTGATTTTTTTTTTTGTTTCTCATTTTGTTTCCTTTTTTTTTTTTTTTTAAATCAACTCCTTTCTTTCTTTGCCACTTCTTACAATATCATTACAATCCAATCACATACCTGGATATAAAAGTGAGCTTTGTACTCCCAGGTGGAGCAAGGCATGATTTGGAGAGAACTGAGAATAAGGCAATTTTAGGTGAATGGGGTGTATTTGAAAGAAAAGATGGCCTAAATCATTTTTAAAATAGATTGACTTTGTTCAGTCAAGAAATTTAGAAGTTCTAATGGTAAATCCTGAACGTTCTCTTCTAATGATCAGTCAAATAAAAAGAAAAATAATGAGACTTTCAACGAGTGATATGATAAAGAGAATAAAATGAGACTGAAAAGAAAAGTAACCCTTATAAAGGAAGTTAGGCACAAAAGCTCACATGGGTTAGTTAGTTTCCACTACTTATCTTTAAACTGCGTAGTTTATGTTTACTCATCCATTTAGATTCAGTAAATATTTTCACACTGTTTCAAAAGTGATTAAAGCTTAAAGAGGTTCTAGCATTTGAAAATAGTAAAACATGTGACAATGTGTTGTATGGTATTAACATACCCAAAATAATATTAACGTGTCAAATTTATCTTATATAGAGTAAAAGAAAAAATTCTAAAAAAAATCCTAAGCGCATCCACTAAGTTGGATACATATATGGTGCGACTAGTATCCTCTGCACCTATACAAAAGAGGCTACGCAATCCGGAGTGTCCAAGTTGTCATGATAGCCCATCCACCTCTAGTAAATGAGATGGGTCTAGAATCACTAGCAAGCTAAAACATCAGTAAGAGGCTAGGAGATAACTCTGACTTTACCTAGTTTTTCGCTACCTCTAGAGTCATTCACCGCACTAGACATATCTGATGATGTTGGGATCATGCAAATTACTCGTATCGAACCAGCTAATAAAAGCCAGATGTACACGTAGGATCATTTTTAAAGTTTGACCTGACTGAAAATTATTGAATGTACTGAAAATAAATAATAAAAATACAAAGAAATGAGGGATGGGAAAACAAAATTTATTTGGGTATCAAAGGATCCAGTGTCTTTTGTAGCAGTAGTAAACTTTAAAATATGTACCATTGTGAGCAATTAAACCAGGACACTTTTCTCTATAACAATTCAAACACCATCCTAACCTTTTAGCTTTCCTTTTGATGGCATAAAGGCTAGTCCCAGCAAAGGGTTTCTTCTGCTCAAAAATAAGTGAGCGACCCATTAACGTCTGGTCATCGACTATTGGATCCATTTTTTATACTCTCAGCCAACAAGAGAGGCTAGATTCAACCATCCACTCCTTCCAACTATCAACTAGTGGGTGGGAAAACAAAGAACTAGAACACACACACAAAAAAAACTACATTATATATATATAACAGAAAACTAAAAACTGCATTTTTCTCTATTTTTTTTCTTTTTTTTTTAGAAAAGTCCAAGACAACTTATTAGTACAATAACGATAATAAGAAAAATTATGGTATAAACATCAAAAATTAAAAGAGCGCTGATGTGTTCGTCATCCATTTTTTTTTCTTCGCACAAAGAAATGGAAAAATATCACCTGTCTCTTGGAAATCTAAGAACCTGGTAGGGCCGTAGATCGAGTGGTATTTCCAAACTTCTTTCGTGAGTGGGTACCTACAACTTATGTATTATATTTTTGTTAAATAATGGAAAAGAGAGAAAAGAAAAATCTAAAATAAAAACTAAAAATTTTAGCCGAATCAGAAAAATAGAGAATAAAATCAAAATCAAGCTTTTCTCTGGATTATAGATCTTACCTTTAGTGATCAGTATAGTGGATCTTGCTTTGGATTGAAGAAAATTAAAAAAAAAATGAAAGATTGAGAGAGATCGAGAGATCGGGGGAAGAGAGTGAGAGAGTTGCAGAGAGTGAGAGAGAGAGATCGCGGCGAGAGGAAGAAGAAAAGAGAGATGGGTAAAGTGTTTTGGGGTTTAACCCTTATATATAATCATTTTCTCTTTTTCAGTGTATCTCTCTATAAAAAGAAATATATATATATATATATTTTATGAAATAAAGATAAAACAAATAAATAGGTGTTAATCGTGAAACCGTCCCCCCCCCCCCAACTGAGTCTGACATTGTCCTCAATGAGTGAGATGAGAAAGGAAGCCAAGGATAACACTTATAATAAAAAGAAATACACAAAGAAAAGATAGAATAATAATGACAAAAGTAACTTATATGTAACCTACCTGGCGCGCCATGATTTAAGATATTAAGGAGTATTATAGTTGGGGTTCTCCAAAGGAATGGACTCCAACTCAGGTTCAAATCCTTCTAAAAATGGTTTTAATCTATGCCCATTAACTTTAAATGTATTTCCATCTTTAGGGTCCTCAATCTCGACAGTTCCATAAGGATAAACATTTGTTTACAATATATGGACCAGTCCATCGAGATTTCATTTTTCCTCTAAAAAGATGTAGTCTTGAGTCATATAATAGAACTTCTTGCGCGGGGATAAATTTTTTGCGCAAAAGATTCTTATTATGATACATTTTAGTTCTTGCTTGATGAATTCGGGCATTATCATATGCGTCTTTACGAATTTCTTCAAGCTCACTTAGTTGTGATTTTCTTAAAATTCTTCCCTCTTCAATATTATAATTTAAAGTCCTAATAGCCCAATATACTTTATGTTCTAATTCTACTGGTAGGTGACAAGCTTTTCCATAGACAAGTCTATATAGAGACATCCTCGAATGAGTTTTATAAGCAGTTCTATATGCCCATAAAGCATCTGTTAATTTTGAAGACCAGTCTTTACGATTAGAATTCACAGTTTTTTTCGAGAATATGCTTAATTTGCCTATTAGCTAATTCAGCTTGTCCATTTGTTTGTGGATGGTATGCAGTTGACACCTTATGGGTCACTCCATATCTTTTCATTAATTTTTCAAATGGCTTGTTATAGAAATGAGTCCCTTGATCACGTATTATTGCTTTTGGAGTTCCAAATTGAGAAAGTATATTATCTTTTAAAAATGCAATAAATGTACGGTGATCATTCTTTCTTGTAGGAATAGCTTCTACCCATTTTGAAACATATTCGACTGCTAATAAAATATATTCATATTGGCGAGATGGAGGAAAAGGTCCCATAAAGTCAATGCCCCAACAATCAAATATTTCAATTGTAATTATAGGGGTCATTGGCATTTGATTTTTTTTTTTGTAATACTGCCCAACATTTGGCAGCGGTTACAAGCCTTACAATATAAAAAAGAATCTTTAAATAGAGTTGGCCAATATAAACTGATGATGCCAAAAATTGATAAGAGTAAAGTAGAGCAAATCAAGGAGAGAGAGAGAGAGAGAGAGAGAGAGAGAGAGAGAGAGAGAGAGGGAGAGAGAGAGAGACTATTTTTTTTATGTGGTTCAACCCTATTAATGAAGGAACCTACATCCACGGCTGTGTCTGAGCACGTTCACTATACTGTAAAAGAGCCAGGGGCCTATGGTGAACCAACAAGTCTAGAGCTACCATAGGCCGGCCGGGCATGCTGATGAATGCTATAGAGGTGCTGTGTAGGCTGAACAATCGGCCCATTCAATGGGGGGTGAGAGGTCTTTTATAGATGCAAGAGACCTACTTGTACAAGGAAAAGGAAACCTAATCCAATTGATATAGATTAGCATTAATTGTAGGGGTTTCCTAATTGGATTAGGAAACAATGTACTCTTTCCATTAGTCTTCTATCTTGAGTAGAAAACTGTTTGAAATGCTTAGGACCATGCTTGTGGGCCCGGATGAACTGTCCCCGCGGTGGACTGTGCCTGTGAAGTCTTCCCGACCTGTTGGTCAGGTCGTGGACTAACCGTTCGGGAGGCATCGGGAGGACCTAACCGCTCGGGCATGGGCTGATTTTGGTGTATCAGTTGCCCCCATTTCCAAGGTTGGTTGGATGCTATATCGGGGCAAGTTTGGAAATCTGCCTGATACCAGTTTGAGTGCTCGGGAACTGACCGGGAGTTGAGACCCGACCTAATTCGGAGTCTTTGAATGCTCAGGAAGTGACCAAAAGTTGAGACTCGGCCTACTTCGGAGTCTTTGCTTGAATTAGCTCCCAGGATGGTTATCTTCTACCCTTAAACCATCGTCAAGGTTGTGGCCAAAAGAATTTGACCATGTTGGAAAAGCCGACCTTAAGCGTATTACTTTAGGGTCCTTTTATGTTAACTCCCCAGGATGGTTGTCTTCCGCCCAGCCAACCTTCGTCAAGACTGTTTGGAGAAGAGTTTGACCATGTTGATGGAGCAGACCTAAATCACATTGCTTTAGGGTCTTTTTGCTCCTCTATCGTGGGCCAACCTAAGAGATTTTTGTCACCTCTATCGTCGGTTTGGACCTAAGTGGAGTTAATGCCTCTGGGTACCGTAGGTGTTCGGTTGTCCAAGATTTTGACTTGGTTATCCGCGAGGCCTGTAGATACCCGGTGTGATTGCCTATTTAGTTCACTACTCCGTCTTGTCCCCCATGCTTTGCTTTTGCTAAGACGAGGGTCTTACAGAGTCTATGACTATAGGTAACCGACCTAGAACATGGTGGTTGTAGGGTCTTTTGAAGCTTGCCATCATCAGCCACCTAGGGGGTTTGCCCCCATCGTCGGTTGGACCTAAGCGAAGCTGGTGCCTCGGGCGTGACCCCGAGGTCTTTTGCCTCGGGTATGATCCCGAGGTCCTTGGAGTCTGGGTTAAGAGCCCGAGGTCTTTTGTTCCTGGGTTCGGAGCCCGAGGTCATTTGTGAGAGCTCTCTGACAATTGGTGGAGCCTCATGTGGTGATCAGGCAAGTACCACTATAGTTGGGCTCATCTAGACTGATACAGACAGAGGGTTGGATTAGGATCATCGGGCTCCTGATTTCTCTGTGCTTGAGGCAAACTCAGAACTACTTGTTCCTGACCGATGTGAACTGGAGGTCGAGTCAGGACTGTCGGACCCCGCTTGTTGTGAGCTAGAGGTCCTGTCGGGGCTGCCTGAACCGAACTGCTGTGAACTAGAGGTCGGGTCAGGGCTGTCGGATCCAGACCGCTGTGAACTGAATGAATTGTCAGAACTATCAGGCTACTTTGCGTTGCTCTTTCTAGGCTATTCTCGCTTCCGCTTACTGCTGGAAGGCTCGACGCTCACTTGCCCGAGGCCTTTGGCCCATAGGAATTCTTCAGCGTCAATATATCATCCAACCCTCTCAGAGAGTTCAACAAAGGTTTTCGGTCGGTTTCTGTGGAACGACGTAGTGCAGTTGGTGTGTTGAACTCCCGAACAGAAGGCTATGATGGTGACTGTCTCGTTCACATTACGGATTTGAAGTTTCTATTAGTTGAACCGGTCGGTGAACTCCTTGAGGGACTCATTATTCTGTTGTCTAACCGTCAGTAGCTGTATGTCAGGCTTTGGCCGTTCATGCATACCGGCGAACTGGTTGATGAACTACTTGCTGAGTTACCTGAAACTACAGACCGATCGGGGTTTCAAGGAGTAGAACCATTGGGCGGCCAGGCCTTTCAAAGTGCAAGGGAAGGCCAGGCAGTACAGTTAGTCAGCTTGGGTGGCCAGGGCTATCCGAGCCTCGTAGGTCCGGATATAGTCGATCGGGCTCCCCGAGTCATTGTATGAATCCAGGTGAGGCTGCTTGAATTTGCGCGGGATGGAGAATCTCGTGATCTGGCTGGAGAACGGTAACTCTGTCTCGGTATTGGCTTGATTCTGAGCATGGTTTTGACCAAGCTTCTTGGCCACTCTGCCAATCTGTTTCTGCAAGTCCTTGATTTGGGCTTCCACTCCTTCCCAACCGGTATCCGAGGGGTACATTGTCTGGTTAAGATCGGTTCCCGACAGTACGCAACGTTCCCGGGCGGTTTCCTGGCCACTAGAGGATTTCTCTGTTGGGCCAGCAGGACTTTGATCTGTTGCTGGGTCTGATGTTGGATCTTCAAGAGCTGTATAAGGGCCGCAGTGATCTGCCCAGATGTCAGGACTACCGCAGTCGGCGTCGGGGCCGGAGGAACATCCTGATTGGACTGCTGATCAGCCTTCTTACCCTTCTTCGGTGGCATGACGATCAGTCAAGAGATTTGTTCATGAGAAGACTTGTCGCTTCCCACAGACGGCGCCAAGCTGATGATGCCAAAAATTGGTAAGAGTAAAGTAGAGCAGATCAAGGAGAGAGAGAGACTATTTTTTGTATGTGGTTCGGCCCTGTTAATGAAGGAATGTACGTCCACGGATGTGTCTGAGCACGTTCACTATACTGTAAAAAAGAGCAAGGGGCCTGTGGTGAACCAACAGGTCTGGAGCTACCGTAGGCCTATCGGGCATGTTGATGAATACTATAGAGGTGCTATGTAGACTAAAAAGTCGGCCCCTTCAATGGGGAGTGAGAGGTCTCTTTTATAGATGCAAGAGACCTACTCGTACAAGAAAAAGGAAACCTAATCCAATTGATATAGATTAACATTAATTGTAGGGGTTTCCTAATTGGATTAGGAAACAATGTACTCTTTCCATTATTCTTCTATCTTGAGTAGAAAACTGTTTGGAATGCTCGGGACCATGCCTGTGGGCCTGGATGAACTGTCCCCGCGGTGGGCTATGCATGTGCAGTCTTCCCAACCTGTTGGTCGGGTTGTGGACGAACCGTTCGGGAGACATCAGGTGGACCAAACCACTCAGGCATAGGCTGATTTTGGTGTATCATAAACCACTTTGTAAAATTTTCATGGCAGTTACTCGAGATGAAAAATGTCCTCCACAAAAGGACGAATGACACATGAAAAGTAAATTTTTAATTTCTTCATTAGGAACACATTTCCTAATTACCTGATCAGCACTATATTAAAATAGATATGGGTCATCAAAGTAGAAATGCCTAGCAATAGCTAGGAATCTCTTTTTATCTGATGATGGCCAATTGCTTGGTATTTTTCCAGTTACTAAATAATTAACAAGATCAGCATACCATGGCAGGGAAGTCACAGAAAGTAACTGTTCATCTGGAAAAGAGTCTTGAATAGGTAAGGGTTCACTGGTATTGTCCTCAAAAGTGAGGCGAGATAAGTGATCAGCTAACATATTTTTTACTCCTTTTTTGTATTTAATTATTAAATTAAATTCCTGTAGTAGGAGTATCCACCTAATAAGCCTAGTCTTAGTGTCTTTCTTTGAAAATAGGTATTTTAGAGCTGAGTAGTCAGTAAAACAGACAATAGGGGAGTCAATAAAGTATTGCCTAAATTTATTAAGGGCGAATACCACAGCTAGCAATTCTTTTTCAGTAGTTGAATAGTTCATTTGAGCACTATCTAGAGTTTTATTGGCGTAGTATATAACTGATGCCTTTTTATCCTTCCTCTGCCCTAGAACAGCTCCAATGGCAAAGTCGCTAGCATCACACATTAATTCAAATAGTAAGCTCCAATCAAGAGATTGCATAATAGGTGCAGTAGTGAGATGCTCTTTTAATTGCTCAAAGGAGTTTTGACGTTCTTTAGTCCAATCAAAAGGTGTGTCTTTGACCAATAATTAACATAAAGGCCTAGAAATAGTACTAAATTTTTTTATGAAGCGATAAAAACCTGCATGCCCTAAGAATGAACGGATGTCTTTTACAGTCTTGGGAATAGGTAAATTAGCTATAAGAACTATTTTGGCTTTGTCTACCTGTATCCCATTTTCAAAAATAATGTATCCTAAGACAATACCTTTAGTGACCATAAAATGACATTTTTCCCAATTTAAAACTAAACTTCTTTCTTCACATCTGTGGGGAACTTTCTTAAGATTGCTAAGGCAATCATCATAGGTGATGATGCCAAAAATTGGTAAGAGTAAAGTAGAGCAGATCAAGGAGAGTGAGAGAGAGAGAGACTATTTTTTGTATGTTGTTCGGCCCTGTTAATGAAGGAACCTACGTCCAAGGCTATGTCTGAGCACGTTTACTATACTGTAAAAGAGTCGGGGGCCTGTGGTGAACCAACAAGTCTGGAGCTACCATAGGCTGGCGAGGCATGTTGATGAATGCTATAGAGGTGCTGTGTAGACTGAAAAGTCGGCCCCTTCAATGGGGGGTGAGAGGTCCCTTTTATAGATGCCAGAGACCTACTCGTACAAGGAAAAGGAAACCTAATCCAATTGATATAGATTAACATTAATTGTAGGGGTTTCCTAATTGGATTAGGAAACAATGTACTCTTTCCATTAGTCTTCTATCTTGAGTAGAAAACTGTTTGGAATGCTCGGGACCATGCCTATGGGCCCGGATGAACTGTCCCCGCGGTGGGCTGTGCCTGTACAGTTTTCTCGACCTGTTGGCCGGGTCGTGGACGAACCGTTCGGGAGGCATCGGGTGGACCAAACCGCTCGAGCATGGGCTGATTTTGGTGTATCAGTTGCCCCCGATTTCAAGGTTGGTTGGATACTATATCGGGGCATGTTTGAAAATCTGCCTGATACCAGTCTGAGTGCTCGGGAACTGACCGCGAGTTGAGACCCGGCCTAATTTGGAGTCTTTGAATGCTCGGGAAGTGACCGAGAGTTGTGACTCGGCCTACTTCGGAGTCTTTGCTTGAATTAGCTCCCAGAATGGTTATCTTCTACCCGTAAACCTTCGTCAAGGTTGTGGGCAAAAGAATTTGACCATGTTGGAAAAGCCGACTAAAGCGTATTACTTTAGGGTCCTTTTATGTTAACTCCCCATGATGGTTGTCTTCTGCCCAGCCAGCCTTCGTCAAGACTGTTGGGAGAAGAGTTTGACCATGTTGATGGAGCCGACCTAAATCACGTTGCTTTTCCCAAGCTGTTCTTGCTTCCGCTTACTGCTGGAAGGCTCGCCGCTCACTTGCCCGAGCTCTTTGGCCCTTAGGAATTCTTCAGCATCAACATATCCTCCAACCCTCTCAGAGAGTTCAACCAAGGTTTCTGGTCGGTTTCTGTGGAACGACGCGGCACACTTGGTGTGTTAAACTCCTGAGCAGAAGGCTATAATGGCGACTGTCTTGTTCACATTACGGATTTGAAGCTTCTATTGGTTGAACTGGTTGGTGAACTCCTTGAGGAACTCATTATTCCGTTGTCTGATCGTCAGTAGCTGCATGTCAGGCTTTGGCCGTTCATGCAAGCCAGCGAACTGGTTGATGAACTGCTTGCTGAGTTGCCTGAAACTGCGGACCGGTCGGGGTTTCAAGGAGTAGAACCATTAGGCGGCTGGGCCTTTCAAAGTGCAAGGGAAGGCCAGGCAGTGCAGTTAGTCAGCTTGGGTGGCTAGGGCTATCCGAGCCTCGTAGGTCCGGATATAGTCGACCGGGCTCCCCGAGTCATTGTATGAATCCAGGCGAGGCTGCTTGAATTTGCGCGGGATGGTGAATCTCGTGATCTGGCTGGAGAATGGTAACTCTGTCTCGGTATTGGCTTGATTCTGAGCACGGTTTTGACCAAGCTTCTTGGCCACTCCGTCAATCTGCTTCTACAAGTCCTTGATTCGGGCTTCTACTCCTTCCCGACCGGTATCCGAGGGGTTGGTTGGGTCGGTGGAAGAGGCTTCTTCTTCATGGTGGTGTGCTATCCTCTGGGATCGGGCTCGGCTATGACTCCGGGTAATCGTTTGCCCAAGGCCACCTCGGCTTTTGACCGAGTGACCCTGGGCTGATTCCCGGGCCTCTCTGCTCGGGCTGCACGCCTACTGCTAATGTCTGTGGCATCCTCAACGCGGTACAGGTTGGTTCGGGTACGTTGTTTGGTCAAGATCGGTTCCTGACTGTATGCAACGTTCCCGGGCAATTTCCCAGCCACTGGAGGATTTCTTTGTTGGGCCAGCAGGACTTTGATCTGATGTTGGATCTTCAAGAGCTGTGTAAGGGCCGCAGTGATCTGCCCAGATGTCAGGACTGCCGCAGTCGGCGTCGGGGCCGGAAGAACATCCCGGTTGGACTGTTGATCAGCCTTCTTACCCTTCTTCGGTGGCATGACGATCAGTCAAGAGATTTGTTGATGAGAAGACTTGTCGTTTTCCACAGACGGCGCCAAGATGATGATGCCAAAACTAGGTAAGAGTAAAGTAGAGCAGATCAAGGAGAGAGAGACTATTTTTTGTATGTGGTTCGGCCCTGTTAATGAAGGAACCTACGTCCATGGCTGTGTCTGAGCACGTTCACTATACTGTAAATGAACCGGGGGCCTGTGGTGAACCAGCAAGTCTGGAGCTACCGTAGGCCGGCCGGACATGTTGATGAATGCTATAAAGGTGCTGTGTAGACTGAAAAGTCGACCCCTTCAATAGGGGGTGAGAGGTCTCTTTAATAGATGCAAGAGACCTACTCGTACAAGGAAAATGAAACCTAATCCAATTGATATAGATTAGCATTAATTGTAGGGGTTTCCTAATTGGATTAGGAACCAATATACTCTTTCCATTAGTCTTCTATCTTGAGTAGAAAACTGTTTGGATTGCTCAGGACCATGTCTGTGGGCCCGGATGAACTGTTCCCGTGGTGGGCTGTGCCTGTGCAGTCTTCCCGACCTGTTGGCCGGGTCGTGGACGAACCGTTCGGGAGGCATCAGGTGGACCAAACCGCTCAGGCATTGGCTGATTTTGGTGTATCAATAGGTTTTGCCAAAAATTGAAAAATCATCCATAAAGACTTCTAAATTCTTTTATACCATATCACTAAAAATACTTAGCATACACCTTTGAAAAGTCGCAGGTGCGTTGCAAAGATCAAAGGACATTTGGCAATAGGCGAAAGTTCCAAATGGACATGTGAAAGTAGTTTTTTCTTGATCTTCTGGTGCGATCTCTATTTGATTGTAACCACTATAACCATCTAGAAAACAGTAGTACTTATGACCCGCTATTCTTTCTAATATTTGATCCATAAAAGGTAAAGGAAAGTGATCCTTACGAGTTACAGCATTAAGTTTTCTGTAGTCTTTGCATACACGCCATCCAGTAGTGACACTAGTGGGAATTAATTCTCCATTTGAATTTGGAACAACTGTAATTCCTGCTTTCTTTGGCACAACTTGTGTTGGACTTACCCATTTAGTGTCGGATATTGAATATATAATGCCATGTCGAGTAGTTTGAGAACCTCCTTCTTGACTACATCCTGCACAATAGAATTAAGTCTTCTTTGCATTTCTCTTGAGGTTTTAGCATTATCTTCAAGATATATATTGTGAGTGCATATTGAAGGGCTTATTCCTTTTAAATCTGCTATACTCCAACCGATGACACTTTCATGCTTCTGAAGCATACTAATAAGTTTATTTTCATGACTGGAGTCTAGAAGAGATGATATTATTACAGGATAAGTATTTTTACTACCAAGGAAAGCATATTTAAGCTCTTTAGGAAGTTCTTTTAATTCTAACTGTGGAGTTTGTAAATTAGATGGAAGTGTTAATGTAGTTTTTGGTGGTAAAGGTTCAAAATGTGTGGTCCACATTATTTTCTTCTATTGAATCTTCATTAAAACATACTTAACTCATAAGATGTTCTTGCAGATTATTATTGTCTAGTTTCTGAATAGAGTTATTAATAACAGATTCTACTGGATCATTATAACAAGTCAAGTTGAAATATTCTTGTGATAGAGATTCAATAGCATGAACTTCTTCAATATTCTCATTTTCTTCTTGATGTTGTGGATTAGAAAAAACTTAAATATTTAAAGTCATATTTCCAAATACTACAGTCATCATACCACTGCAGATTCGAATAGTAGCATCAATGGTAGCCAAGAAAGGCCTTCCAAAAATAACTGGTATTTGCACATTAGCATCTAATACTGGTTCTGTATCAAGGATGACAAAATCTACTGGGAAAATAGATTTATCAACTTTGACAAGAACATCTTCCAAAATTCCTCATAGGTATTTTGTAGATCTATCAGCAAATTGTAATACCATGTGAGTTGGCTTTAGCTCACCTAATCCAAGTTGTTGATAAACAGAATAAGGAAGCAAGTTTACACTAGCTCCTAAGTCAAGGAGTGCGTGATTAATTTTGTGATTTCCAATAATACACGATATTGTTGACGTACCTGGTCTTTAAATTTTGTTGGTAAATTATGTTGTATGATGGAATTAATTTCTTCGACAAAGTCAGCGGAATACGCATCCTTTCTTACATTTTGCTTACGTTTGACAGTACATAAATCTTTAAAAAATTTTGCATAAGAAGGTACTTGATTAATCGCATCTAAGAGAGGAATATTAATATGCACTTATTTAAATAATTCTAAATATTCCTGATTCTTAGTATCTTGGTGTTTTCTTAATCGTTGTGGATAAGGAATTTGAGGAGAGTATTCAGGAGTTTCCTTTGTTTCTTTTTTCCACTGGTAAATCAGATGTTTCATTTTCTTGAGTAATTTTTTGTTTTTCAAAGTTTTCAATTTCAACTTCATTAGCAATTTTATCTTCATCTATTTCTTCCTCAATTTCTATCATATTATCATCCTTATTTGTATGCTCAATTTCTTCTAAAGAAGGTGAAATCTCTTGTCCAATAGCCTTACCACTTCTTAGTACAGTTATAGTTTTTACTTGTTCATGTTGATTATTACCAGAAGTTGAGGGATCACCTTGTGGTTGTTCCCTTGGATTAGGTTATGGTTGGGCAGGAAAAATGCCTTTTCCTTTAGAATCATGTTGATTATTAATCCTATCCATAGATGTTTGTAGTTTCCCCATGATTTGTATTAATTGTTGCATCATAGACTGTAAAGGTTCCTCTTGTACTTTCTTGTGCGGAGGCACATAAACATTGGAATTTTGCTGTGTATTAAGATATGTATTTTGTGTTTGTTGAAATTGAGGTGGAGGAGGTACATAGAACTGATTATTTTGAGGAGGATACTTTTGAGGTTGAAATTGTAAAATACCTTCTTTGGTATACATATGATTTGGAGGATTCCTCCTGTTAGACTGGTATGAATTACCATAGGAGTTTTGAGGACGCCTATAATTATTCACAGCATTTATCTCTGCTGGAGCAATTTCTTGAAAATATGAATTCTTAGGACATTCATTCGTAGGATGTCCTAATATATGACAGTTGTCACAAGGGTCTATTTTCTTCTTAGGTGGATTATTTTTTTCTACTGTTATAGCTTCCATTTTACGTGCTAATTCTCCAAATTTCAATGTTAATTCATCTTCTAATTGTAATTGGTATAAACTTTTTAGCTTTTTCCGTCCTACCTATTTCTTCTGTTTCCTACTGGGAAGCATTTTCTCCAAGCCAATCAACGTATGATTCAGCCTCGTCGGCAGTTTTACTCAAAAATTCTCCTTGACACATAGTTTCAACTAATTTCTTTGATTTTGGTTCTAATCCTTCATAAAAGAAATTAATTAGACGCAATTTTTTAAATCCATGTTGTGGACAAGCTAGTAGGAGATCTTGAAAACATTTCCAAACTTTAGGGAATGGTTCCTTTTCTTTTTGAGTAAAAAGTTTAATTTGACGCATCATACTATTAGTTAAATTTTTTGTATAAATTTTTTTTAGAAAGGCTTCATTCATATCATGCCATGAAGTTATAGATCTAGAACGGAGAGATAAAAGCAAAGCTTTGGCTTTATCTTTTAAAGAAAAAGGATAAAGCTTAAGATGGATTATTTCAATAGGACAACTTTGATCAGAGAACGTACTACAAATTTCTTTAAATTCACGAATATGTAAATAAGCACCTTCTGACCCCATTCCATGGAAAGTTGGTAAGAGTGGAATCATGCCTTGTCTAAAGTGAAAATTTTCTGTATGTCTAGGTAGAGTGATGCAAGAAGGAATGATGTTTCGTTCTGGGATAAATAAATCACGTAAAGGACGTTGTTCACGTTCTGGCACAAACAAATTGTGCTATATGTTCCCATGTTCACTATGAGCATCATCAGCTATTCCTTCTATGCCTTCAATTTCAACCATGATTCTACGAAACTGTATACTAGATGAAACACTAGAAATATTAGAATTATGTGGTACTTGATATAAAGCTTCAGTAGTATCTAAGGACATAAGAAATACAAGAAAAACTAAGTGTTAAAAAAAATAAAATTATTAATTAGCTAAGTAAAAAATAAAACTCTTTTTTTATTTTTTATTTTTATTTATTTTTTAGAAGATAGATTTATATATGTATATAAATGCTCTCTTTTTTTTAGAAGATAAACACTTACATACTTATAAATATATATTTATACATCTTTCACAAGAAAAATATATATATATATATATTATTTTTATTTTTTTGCTATCATTATTTTTTTTTCTTTCTTAAAAAGAAAACTAGATTATTTATAAGGTAGAATAGATATATATATATATATATATAGATATAGATATAGTGGGAGAAATAGTCTTAAACCTATAGCTTTATTATTTATATTTTTTTAACTGTTCCCCGGCAACGGCGCCAAAAACTTGACGACATCCTATTAATGCGTTTTCTTATCACACCCAAGAGTAGGTGATCGTACAAGTAATAAAGTTCTGGAAGTCCAGGTCGAACCCACAAGGAACGGAAAAGAAAGATAGGCAATAACTATTATGTCACTACAAAGAAAATAAAAGATGATGGATTTTTGTGGGGTTTTTACTAAACTACTAGTTTATATATTTTTTGCAATAAAACTAATTAAAAGCTAATTTTTTTTTCTAAGTAGTTTACGGTAAAGACTTTAACAGTGCAAAATAAATTAACTAAGATACTAGTAAGAAAAAGAAGAAAAAGAAATAAAAGCTAAATTTACATCAAATGACTTTATGGATGTTATTATAGCGAAATATGGAAATAATACAAATATTTAAGCAAAGTTATTAAAAATAAGAAATATTAATTAACTTGAGAGAAATGATTTAAAGGAATTGGGAATATGCAAAACCAACACTAGATCCCACAACTTTTGTGCATTTGAAAAAGATTTGGCATTTAAGACCGCAGAGTCATTCTTTACTTAAAAATAAACTTTCACTAGTCGGGGTCATATCAAGTGAGTCAGGTTTGATATGAAATGACGTCGTTTGGTTTAAAGAAAACTAGAAAGGCAATTGGGCAGTAGCCAGGTTCGATCCGTGACCCACCGTGGACGTTGGTTATTCGGCTCCTAGTCCCCACCACTCTGCCACGATACAATTGCCTGTCCATTAGTGGATAGAAATTTATATATATACACATATTTAAAATATAAACTTTGTCAGTGAATTATTTGAGTATGCTAGTTGTTTTTTTATGACAAAAGACATAGTTCGACAATCCACATAATTATATTCTTTTTTTCAAATATGTAATCTTTTGATGTCTAATATAGCCATAGTATATAACCATGTTAAATGGTCATAAACTATAGATATATAGATATTTTTGGCCATAAATAGAAAAATAACCCATCTAGATATATTTGCCCATTTAAGATTAGTGCACAGAAGCTGCGGTTTCTAAGTTTTTATTGCATATCCCCAATTAAAGTTTAAGCCTACCATTTTGGAATTGAAACTGTTTTCCAAATAACTTTTAAAGAAAGATTAAAGAGATGTAAACAGTGATTGTCCAATTAAAATTTAAGTTATAAAACTAAAGTAAGGGTAAAATATAATATTAATATATATTTTTTCCTCACTTAACATGAGTTGGGGTTGAATTTGTGAAATCTGCAAAATAACAAAGTTTAGTACAACTAGGCCAATAAACATAAAGAAATGGAAATACTGAATTAATAATAAACTACTAAACCTTTGACTTTAATTGTGGGGTCACAGTTGTTGAACTCCAAGAACACAAGCAAGGCCAAACAAAATTCTAATCTACTTTTGGAGTAAGATATGGATAGGGTGTGCTTGGGGCTTTGATAGGTGATTATAACAACTACGTGGCTAAAAAATCTGGCATTTACTTGCAAAATCTGTCTTCTAGTGAATAGAAATATTACTATAAAAAATGGAAATTTTGGATTTCAAATTATTTTAGGGGACAACTATAAGTTCTACTAGACTAAAAAAATTAAATCTAAATTTAAATAGGACTATTTTTACTACCACAAAGTGACAAAGGTTGTACAAAAAAATAAATATTTAAATTTGAGAAGTGAAGTACACAAAGTTTTGCTACATATTTTTGAACATGAAATTATCAATTACATAAAAGTAAATTTTTACAACTACTTGAATTAGAAAAAGCAAAGAAAAACTAAAGTTTCCTACTTCTATGGACAATATGAAGTGCTCATATGATAACCTCCCCTAAACTATTCTCTCCGTAACAGGGTGTGTTGTGCTTGTTGGCTGCTTGTTGGTCTCTTTGTTGGTGGTAGCTATTTGCTCTTATTTATAGATGATTTTTGAGGAAAAAAAATCATCACTGCCTTCGTCAGTCTTGGCACGGGCTTTGATCCTTTGGCTCAATTTGTTTGCCCAGTTTTTCAAAGTTTACTGACATTGTTTTGACAATCTGCACAAATGAGAGAGAGAGAGGGAGAGAGAGAGAGAGAGAGAGAGAGAGAGAGAAAACTCATTACATATACGTTTCATTGTCATTGTCATGCCTGTATTTGGTTTTGGATTCTTTTGAAAATTTTGGCTTTGGTTTGATTTTTTTTATTCTTTTCCTTTTTTTTAATTTTTATTATACATACTTATATATATAGATTAGTTTACGAAATATTTACTATGCATATTTTGACTAATATTTGAGAAATGCTTCGGTGTGGTTGCTACTTATTTCCTTCCCTTTATTTCACTTCATTTTTACCTAAACATATAAAATATGTAAAAACACATATTTACACGCATTTGAGTGACATCACCATTAAATTATATTAATTCAAATATGCATGTAAAGCTAGGGATTTGGGGGATTAAATGAGCACTATGTCTATTATATTGGCACATGAATGTGCAACATTCAGTATTTGTCAAAGGTTTACCAAGCCAGGGTGTTGCGGCGAAGCTGTGAGGAGATTGTGGAGTTGCGGCGAGGCTGTGGTGGTGGATTAGGGTTGCACCGAGGCTGGTATGGTGGGCTAGGGTTGCGGGAGGTTGGTGTGTTGTGTGGGGTGTTGTGCCAAGGCTTGGTGGTGGTATGTAGTGTGTCGCCGAGGCTTAGTGGTGGTGTGTGGTCTATCGGCGAGGCTAGTGGTGGGTGTGGGTGGTGCGGCGAGTCAGGTGGTGGTGGTTGGTTGGTGTTTAAGGTTGGGTGGATCAAATCCCTCCCTTGGGGTGGCTTTGATACCATGTTAGTTTACTAAAAAGGTTGGAGAGGGCTAATTGCCTCTCTCCCATTATATTATTCAGATGAAAACCTTAACGGGTAAATTACAAGACTACCCTTAGGTACGAAATATAAAATAAAACAAAGGGAAAAAAACATAACTCTCAACATAGGCATCTCTTGCATACACCTCTGCACCCCCTGAAGAGATGCTTGAGGATAAAGAAAGTAGGACTGAGACTCATGAAAGGTGACATCCATAGACACAAACCATTTCCGAGATGGAGGATGATAACATTTATAACCCTTCTTAGTAGGAGAATAACCTACAAACACACACTTAATGGAGCAAGGATCCAATTTCCCATGAGTAGGAGAATGATTATGGACGAAACATACACAACCAAAGATACGGGGAGGAATGGAAGATGAAGTGGAGGAGAAGAAAGAACCTCAAGTGGTGTTTTCTTATTCAACACACAGGTGGGAAGACGGTTAATAAGATAAGCAGCTGTCAACACTGCTTCGCCCCACAATAAGGCCGAGGATCTTGAACTTGGAAGAGTAAGGATTGGGCAACATCTAAAAGATGACAATTCTTGCGTTCTGCAACTCCGTTTTGTTCTGGAGTGTCAGTGCAAGAAGTCTGATGGATAATCCCCTGAGAAGGGAAGTATGCACCCAACCCAGAGTCGATATACTTACCCCCATTATTAGACTGTAAAACCTTCACAACAGCCCCAAATTGGGTATACACCATTTTATGGAAATTTTGAAAAATAGAGAACACTTTCCGCTTTTCTTTCGTCATATATAACCACGTGGTACGGGAACAATCATCAATAAAGGAAACAAACCATCTATGACCCTTTAAAGACCCAGTACAGGATGGACCCCAAACATCAATGTGAATTAATGCAAACAGAATAGAACTTTTATTATTACTAGGAGCAAACGATTCTCTATAATGTTTTTCAAGTTCACAAGCATCACACGAAAAATTTAAAAACCATTTTTTGAGGCAAAAGTTGGAAACATAGGTCTAAGTACAACAAAAGATGGATGTCCTAATCTTCTATGCCAAAGGTGTAAGTCTTCAGCTTTATTCTTTAACACAACAGTAGTATTAACCATATTTTCCCCTTCATCTAGAATGTAAAGTCCATGCTCCGTTTTACCACTGCCAATCGTCTCCTCGTGACAAGATCCTGAAAGACACAATGAGATGGAAAAAATGTTACACTACAGTTCAAATCACGAGTAACACGACTCAGAGATAAAAGATTGTGAGAGACACTAGGAACATGTAAAGCTGAAGTTAATGGTAAGAAGGGAGTGACACAAATGAGACCTTTCCCTGAGACAGAGGAGAAGGTACCATCGGCAATTTTAACTTTATCTTGTCCTGAATAAGGCTTATAATCAAAGAAAAGGTCAGATGAACATGACATATGATCCGAGGCACCTGAATCAATAATCCAGGGAAATGAAGAGTGAGATTGAAAAACTCTTGCTTGTGTGACTAAGTTAGCTGATTGAGCAAAAGACGATGAGGCACTTGCGGAGGCAAGTGAGGCAAGTGAAGCATAACGGGCCATCAGAGTCTGGAGAGTCTCAAGTTCAGTAGCAGATAAGGGGCTTATATCAGAAGGAGTCTCATTACCAGGGACCAGGGCTGTAGTGTCAGTAACAGTAGTATGGTGAGCACGGGCAGTCCCTCCTAGTGTACCAGAACGACCTCCACGATCGCCTGGAGGACAACCATGGAGACTCCAACAGGTCTCTCTAGTATAATAAAGACTATTACAATAATCACAGAATAAGTTAGGTCGATCAGATGAGCTAGACGGTTTGATCCCCTCCCTTAGTGAGATAGAGACAAAGGCAGACCTCTCGAATGAAGTGGGAGAGAGCATAACTGCACGACAGCTCTCCTCATATTGAACATACGCAAAGGCCTCCTGAAGAATGGGAAGACTATCTATCCCAAGTACCCGATTACGAACAACATCATAATCAGAATGAAGTCCCTGAAGGAACTTGAAGACTCTTTGCTTCTCAAGTAGTTTTCGGTACCCTGCAGCATCCGCGGGACAGATGGGCTGGTAATCCTATAGACTAGGTAGCACCAGTGCAGGTGCGGGGATTCGGGTACGGGGATGCGAGTGCGAGGGATTCGTCAATTTTCTAAAAAGGTGCAGGTGCGGGTGCGGCGGGAGTACTTGGATAAAATGTTAAAAATATGCATTCAGATAGTAATATATACAAATTATTTTAAAACTATTAGTGCATTAGTATATATCATAGATAATTGCTATTATTATTTTCTATTTTTTATCTTTTAAACCCCCAAAGTTTTCAAAATTGTAGAAAGAACTTGTGTTTTTTTTCAATAGAAAGCTATAAAAAAGCCCCAGTCACACTACAAAAGAACTCAAAGAATCCACGGAGCACCTAGTACGGGTGCGGCAACCTTTTCGAAGAGTCCGTGTTTCATAGCCTGTAGATGATCCACCCGATCCCAACTGGTAGTAAGAAAGGTGAAGTATTTAGTAACTGTCATATTACCCTGCTCGGAACGATCAATAGCCCGTGCTAACTCAAACTCTTGGGCATAGTTCCTCTTCCTAGAGAAAGTAGAGGCAAATGCGTCCCAAATATCCTTAGCGGTCTTCATCCGGTAGAAACTCTCCCCAATCTCGGGGACCATGGAGTTAATTAGCCAAAGCCATGATGAGAGCATTCTCAATCTCCCACTTGTCATAGCCTGGATCAGTGATGACAGGAACCTGAACGCGCCCATCGGGATGTCCCATCTTCCTCGACCCTTCAAGTAAAGAGCCACTGCCTATGACCATGTCAAGTAATTTTGGCCATTGAATGGGGTGGTAGTAATTTTAAGATTGGGATCCAATGGTGTCACCACACTCTGAATAGTGTTCGGATTGGCAGACAGCTGTTTGTCGGCTTCTGACATGACTTCGGTGCACAAAGGAGAGAAACCCAATAAGAAGGAAGGGAAACAAAGGAGATGGGTACAAAGAGATCAAAGAAATCTAATCAATGGTCCATAAAGGGACCCAAGAAAAAATGAACCTGGAACATCAATCAAAATAGGGTTAAGAGATGGTGAACGGAACCTGGATGACAAAGGAGAGGTTAGGTAGGGCTCGGTTGGGGTCTAGCAGTGTATGGGGGGTCTCAGCAAGAGTGGGTTTGGGTGTGGTAAGGTTGACGCAGGCTGGGAGGTCCTGAGGGGCTGCGACGCAGGCAGGAGAGCCTGTGAGGTTTCGACGCAGGCTGGGAAGCCTGTGGTGGCTGCGGTGCAGGCTGGAAAGCTTGAGGAGGCTATGGCGCAGATAGGGTGGTGGGCTGGGTGGTTCAGTGGTGACTGGTGGTGGTCGAGAAGAACCCTTGGACTCTGATACCATGTAGAAAAAGATTAGGCAACAACTTAGGGCTAACAAAAGAGGTTATGCCCCTTTCATATTCAATATTAAGAAGAGAAAAAAGATAATTACATTGGAGTCCTTACACAAAAGGAAAAATAAGAAAAAGACACAAAAGGAAAAATTACTCTCAACAGTATTCGCTTATTTGAATAACAAATTACAAGACTCACAAACTATACGGTGGAGATAGAAGAAATGTTGGGTACCCCCAAGGTACCACGTGGCATGCCACTTGATACCCCGTACCCAATAGAAGCGCTCCACACAAACAATGAAACCGATCACAAAAAATTTAAATGGTCCCAACAATCCTGTGTAGTGCTACGTCATTGGGTGTGAGGCACCACATAAGCGCTACCTTGAGGGTACACAAAAACTTCTCATGGAGATAGAGATAAAACTTCCTAATCTAATCCTAACTGTATCCCATAAATCATTGGGTTTATAACATAATCAAATAAAATAAGATAAAATAAAATATTTCCCAAATAAATGGATTTGATTGCATTAGAATCAAATCTAGAATATTTCCTACACTCCAACAGGTTGGTTGTATTCAAGCAAATCTAAGAGAATTCACTTTTCTACAGTATCCTTGTGCATATATCAAGTTTTTTTCCTAATCGCTAATAGTTGAATAGTTCTGAAAACTAATTAACTATCATCTACACTTCACAGAACCAAGTTCATTCCAAGAAAAATATTATATATTAGAGTTGTTACCGAATTGAATACTAAAAATTAGACAGTTCGACCCTATACCGTAATCGTAGGCTTTGTCTTATCTGAACTCACAAAAAAAATCCGATTTCCGATTCATTGGCCACCCTAACCTAAAACATTTGTCAGTCCTGAAAAAAGAAGAGACAGATAGAATGACAGAGATTATTCAGCAATCAAAAATCCATTGTGTTGTAAAAATAAAACCTTAAATACAAAAAATTACCAAAAATATTCATTCAAATCATCATAGTTTCTCCATGCTGAATGGCTAGCTTTGCTACCTTTGTTTCTCTTAGCTTCCTTTTTCCACCAAAAATGTCAAAATACTTGACAAACTCGTAATAAATGACAAAGTAAATTGTAGCAATTATATAAGGTACCTTGAGCATGATCTCATAAATAGGAGTTACAACATCCCTGAAAAATGCTTCTTCATCTTGTGGAGCTGCCTGATATGTGCCTCCACTAACAGGATCGACATTGCCAAATAAAATTCCATGAAGCTCATTTGCCATCTTAACATTTGAGAAACAAGAGGAGGGTAAGTCAATGTACAAGCCTAATTCACAATATGGGTCTATGAGTGCAAGCTAACTGAACACCGTGATTGATGAGTGGGTAGGTAGGTTAGGTGCACCTCTCGCCCAGTGGAATGTAATGAGGCTAGTTTCCCCCCCCCCCCCAAATGAAAAGGTAAAAGCAACCAGTGAAACTGATTGTAGCAAATAATCAATCTCTTCCTCATAACAAGATCTTGAGCAAATAGTTCTAGCAATACTATAGTCATCTTGCTACTATTATCAGTTGGGTCTTTGACAACAAATGGTGATCTTTTTTGTTGACACTGTTAATTTGGTAAAGCTTAAGGACACATCTGCAACTCGATCGCAAGTCTTCACGAAGGGAACACAAATAGTACCACTACTAATATTCTCTTTGATGAAGTGTCGATCAATCTCCACATGCTTTGTTCTATCATGTTGAATAGGATTTATGAGCTATACTAATGATTGCTTTGTTGTCACAATAGTTTCTTAGAATCTGTCTGATCAACATTCAGGTCCTTCAATATTGATTTAATCCACTGTAGCTCACAAATACCCTGGGCTATAGCCCTAAATTCAGCTTCTGCACTCGACCTGGCCACTACATTCTGCTTCTTACTTCTCCAGGTAACGAGATTACCTCCTACAAATGGGCAGTACCCTGAAGTGGAGGGTAGGGGTGGTCGGTGCAGGCAGGGGTGGGATGGGTAGGAGCAGGGCAGGGAGGGCTTGGGTGGGTCAGCGCAGGGTAGGGCGGGGCTGGGTAAGGGTCAGCGCAGGGTAGGGCTGGACTGGGCTGGGCTGGGTAGGGGTCGGCGCAAGCCAGGGTGGGCTTGGTTGGGTTCGTTGCTAGTGGGTGGTGGCTGTTGGTGGTGTTTATGGTTGAAGGTGGTGGTTGCTGCCAGTCGGCTCGGATACCATGTTGAAACTGTTAATTTGGTAAAGCTTAAGGAATGACAACTTGTCTGACCACTTATATATTAAACAAGGCGAAGAAAAAATTAATATTACATAGTGACCCACTCACTTATAACTAAATAAGAAAAACATAACAATGAACATAAAATAACTCTTAACATTTTTCACAGGTAATTGTAGGTTTAATACAATTGAGGTGTACTTATTCTATAGAAATAAATTAGGGCAAGATTCGGAGACAACTGATGTCTCCCATATTTTATTATATGTGGAAGAAGGAAGAATTACAATAGTATCCCTATATCTAATACATAAGACTAAGTGAAAAATAAAGTAAAAGTATAACAATAATAAAAACAAGTAAACTAACATTCCCCCTCAAGCTGGTACAAAAATATCTCTCATTCCCAGCTTGCTAAGAGCAAAATGAAAAGGTCTACTTCCAACGCCCTTTGTAAGCATATCTATAAGTTGATCCCCGGTCTTCACAAATGGAGTATAGATCACACCACTACTGATATTCTTCTTGATGAAGTGTCTGTCAATCTCCACGTGTTTAGTCTGATCATGGTGCACTGGATTGTGGGCAATGGTGATTGCAAACTTGTTGTCACAATACAATCTCATAGCGTCACTGAAATCAAGACCTAAGTCTTTTAGCAACAACTTAATCCACAGAAGCTCACATACACCTTGATCCATGGCTCTGAACTCGGCCTCTGCACTAGACCTAGCCACTACATTTTGCTTCCTACTTCGCCTCGTAACAAGATTACCCCCCATGAAGGTACAATAGCCCGAAGTGGACCTCCTGTCTGTCACATAACCAGCCCAATCAGCATCTGTGTATGCTTCCACTTGAAGGTGGTCATGTCTAGCAAAAAATAAACCCTTTCCAGGAGCGGATTTCAAATACCTCAGAATCCTGTAGATAGCCTCCATATGGGATTCACGGGGAGCGTGCATGAACTGACTAACAACACTCACAGCAAAGGCAATAGCAGGTCGGGTATGAGAAAGATAAATGAGTTTTCCCACTAACCTCTGATAGCTGCCTTTATCTACCTCTGCACCACTTGAATCATCACCAAGTTTCTGATTTGATTCAATCGGAGTGTCACACGCTCGACTTCCAAGCATTCCAGTCTCTTCCAATAAGTCAAGTAAGTATTTCCGCTGGGAAATGAAGATTCCATGCTTAGATCTAGCAACCTCAATTCCCAAAAAGTATTTAAGAGTCCCCAAGTCTTTTTTTTCAATCTCCTTGGACAAGTACTCTTTCAGTCTTTGCATTTCCTCTAGATCATCCCCAGTCAAGACAATGTCATCCACGTACACAATCAATGCAGTAGTCTTACCCCGTGATGAATGTTTAATGAACAAAGTGTGATCGGCTTGACTCTGTCTAAAACCATACTTGAGCATAGCTTGTGTGAACCTCTCGAACCATGCCCTAGGAGACTGTTTCAAGCCATACAATGATTTTCTGAGTCTACACACCTTACCTTCTGTCTTAGAATCCTCAAAGCCTGGAGGAACATCTATATACACCTCCTCATCTAGATCACCATGAATAAATGCATTCTTTACATCAAACTGGTGAAGCAGCCATCCAAAGTTGGCAGCTAGTGACAGAAGGATCCGAACAGAGTTCATCTTTGCAACAGGAGCAAATGTCTCCTGATAATCAATTCCATAGGTCTGTGTGAAGCCCTTAGCAACTAGTCGAGCTTTGTACCTTTCGATGGATCCATCAGCCCTATGCTTCACAGTGTACACCCACTTGTACCCCACAGTTCTTTTGCCTTCAGGTAACCTCGTTAATTCCCAAGTGCCATTCTTATGAAGAGTTTTCATCTCTTCAATCATAGCATGTGTCCACTTGGGATCCACAAGAGCATCCTGGACATTATTAGGAACAAACACCGAAGCAATTTTGGAAAGAAAAGCTTTATAGGAGGGAGACAAGTGAGAATATGACACAAAATTTGAGATAGGATGTTGGGTACAAGCCCTAACACCCTTACGTACAGCAATAGGAACATCAAGATCAAAATCAGACTCCATAGGAATAGGTGTATAAGACTTACTAGGAATATCAAAATCAAAGTTACCTTGGTCCTCAACACTTGAAGAAGATGTCAGTGGAAGAGTAGAAGGAGCAAGCTCTTTATTCTTGGACTTACTCCATGTTCCTCTAGAATAAACCATCCACTCCTTTTCTTTTAATGGAGTACAAGCGTCTTCTTCCTCCATATCCTTCCCATCCTTATTTTCTCCCTCAATTTTTTCTTTTTCCTTTACTTTCTCAATAACTATTCCTCCTGAAGACAAAGGGACAGACAAAGGCATCTCTTTCTCATACCACTGCTCCCCCTGAAGAGGTGACGCAGAAGGAAGCGAGGACTGGAAGTACGATTGAGATTCATGGAATGTAACATCCATGGAAACATACCAATTCCTCGAAGGAGGATGGTAACACTTATAACCTTTCTGGGTTGGAGAATAGCCCACAAAAGCACATTTAATCGCTTGGGGATCTAACTTCCCACGAGTAGGGGAATGGTTGTGAACAAAGCACACGCAACCAAAAACACGTGGGGTTTAGGGAATAGAGGAGAAGTGTCAGACAAGACTTCAACGGGTGCTCTTTTGTTCAAAACTCGGGTTGGAAGATGAATAATAAGGTATGCCGCCGTTAAAATAGCATCACCCCAATAGGACTTGGGAGCATTAACATAAAACATTAACGACCTAGCAATATCAAGCAGATGACGATTCTTGCACTCCGCCATACCATTTTGCTGGGGTGTATTGGTGCAACAAGTCTGATGAATAATCCCATAGGAGCAAAAAAAACTCAGCAAGACCCGAATCAATGTACTCACCCCCTTGACCAGATCTTAAAATTTTTAATTGAGTTTCAAACTGAGTGCACACCATTTTATGAAATGCTTTGAAAATGGAGAAAACTTCCCTTTTTTCTTTCATCATATAAACCCAAGTGGTACGAGAATAGTCATCAATAAATGTAACAAACCATCTATGACCTTTCAAAGAATTAATACGAGAAGGACCCCAAACATCATAATGAACTAAAGCAAACGGAACTGAACTTTTATTAAAACTAGGAGCAAAATAAGCTCTATGATGTTTACCCAGTTCACAAATTTCACAAAGGAAATCAGAAACATTTTGATTCAAGAAAAATGAAGGAAATAAATGCTTTAGTAAATAAAAGGAAGGGTGTCCTAAACGGCGATGCCAGAGATGTATGTCTTCAGCTTTATTCTCAGAAACCATTGTATGATGTGCTAATGGCCCTCCAACATCCAGAATATAAAGACCACTCTCTTCTCTACCACTGCCAATCATCCTCCTCGTGGCAAGGTCATGAAAAACACAATGAGAAGGAAAAAATGTTACACTGCAGTGTAAGTCCTGAGTGATATGACTAATGGATAATAAATTATGGGAGAAATTGGGAATATGTAGTACATATGACACTGACAAGGATGGAGTGGCATGGATAGTACCCTTCCCGAAAATAGAGGAAAAAGTACCATCAGCTACACGAACCTTGTCTTTACCTAAACAAGGCTTATAAATAGAGAAAATATCAGAACATTTAGACATATGATCGGACGCACCAGAATCAATAATCCAAGGAGAAGAAGTATGAGACAAGTGTGCTCTTGTTGATGTGGCTAAATTACCTGAATGAGCAAATGAAAAGGAGGCACCTCTAGATGCAGTAGAAGCAGACGTACGACGAGCCATCAAAGAACGAAGAGCTTCTTCCACTTCTGAGGTAGTAAATAGTACTGGGTCAAAAGTAGATGAAGTCTACTCAACAGGAGTCGGTGCCGTAGGATTTAAGGCTGTGGTATGATGAGCACGATAGTTACCTCCCTATGAATGTCCCCAACGACCCCCAGACTGTCCTGAACGACCCCCACGACCTCCAGACTGTCCAGGTGGACGGCCATGTAGTCTCTAACATGTCTCCCTGATATGATAGGACCGATTACAATAATCACAGAACTGCTTGGCTTTCTCAGATGACCCAGACTCATTTGAAGAAGTACGGCATCGGGACTGTTTGGTCCCATCTCTCTGGGGAGCCTAAACGAGGGCAGATCTCTCGGTAGAAGTGGGTGGAAGCATAGCAGAACGTCTACTCTCCTCATTCTATATATATACAAAGGCCTCCTTGAGAGAAGGCAAAGGATCCATCCCAAGTACACGGCTGCGGACGGGATCATACTCAGCATTAAGTCCCTCCAAAAACTTAAAGATCTTCTCTTCAGCAACAAGTTTATTATAGGTAATGGAGTTGGTAGGACAAACCAGCTTGTAGTCCAAGAGGTGATCAAGTCATTTCCAACTAGTGGTCAGAGATGTGAAATAATTTAGAACACTCATCTCTCCCTGTTCTGAGCGACCAATCGTCCTCCTTAACTAAAATATCTGTGCAGAATTGCCCTTTCGGGCATAGGTGTTGGCCATGGTCTCCTAAATGTCTTGGGCTGTCGCCATGTCCAAGAAACTCTCAGCAATCTCTAGAATCATAGAATGACAAAGCCACGTCATGACCGTAGAGTTTTCCATCTCCCACTTGTCATACGTAGCATCCTCAGTGCTAGGTGCCTTGATTCGTCCGTTGATATACCCCATCTTTCCTCTGCCCTTAAGAGACATGATCACAAACCCAGACCAAGCTAGGTAGTTTTGTCCATTAAAGAGAGAAGTAGTAAGCTTGACATTCGGGCTATCAGAAAGAGCAACGACAATTGTCTCACTGCTAGGCTGCTGTGTATTCACAGTGGATTTATCTCCATCCGACATCTTGAATCGACACGCAAAAAAAACCCGCAACAATCACAAAAAAGGGAATAGGAATCGGTATCAACGGTGAGGGAGAGCTCAAGTATCTATCAAAGCACCATGCAAAGACTTCGGATCAGCCAAAGCTGATCAAGGGTCCATATAAGGACCAAAAAAACACAAAAATATTAACCGTCGATCAAAACGAGATAGTCGTAATGTATCAGCAAAGAAGAAGAGAGGCTAGGAAGGGCAGTGAGAAGATTGATGAGCCGCTAATAGAATTAGGCCTGCATGAGGCTCTCGGCTAGGGAAAGAGGTACTTTATAGTTGTCGGCTGGGTGAAGAGGGGCTTGTATCAGTGTTGGCTAGACCAGGAGAGTCATAGATGGTGTCGGCGAGAGGGTGTGAGGAGGCTAGGAGGCTTGTGGAGGGGCTGGGCTAGGGCAGTGACTTGCGGCGCAGGGTTGGGCTAGGTCAGGGACTTGCGGTGTAGGCCAGGGCTAGGCAGGGACTTGCGGCACAGGTAAGGGTGAGGGTTGGGAGTGTCGCAAGGTTGGTGGTGGTGGAGATGGTGGGTAGTGATGGAGAACCCTCTTAGGGTGGCTCTGATACCATGTAGAAATAAATTAGGGCAAGATTCGGAGACAAAGATGTCTCCCATATTTTATTATATGTGGAAGAAGGAAGAATTACAATAGTATCCCTATGTCTAATACATAAGAGTAAGTGAAAAATAAAGTAAAAAAATAACAATATTAAAAACAAGTAAACTAACATATTCCTCCTTCTCCAATTGCAATAAACACATGTACTAGAAATCTAGAGCACTTGGTCAAATTCATATGACAAAACCCCTAGTACTGCTTCACTATGGTTGCAATTTGACAAAACTCCTAGTTTCAAGAAATGCATTTCGGTAAATTTTTGACATGTGAGTGGTTCTCCCTGGTCATTTGTTTCGAGTATATTACATGACCTTACCTGACATTGATCAGATGTTTTCTATTTCTCCTTCTATATTTATTACTCTCTTGATTGAAGATCTGTTTCATTTCACAATTATGTGGGTTGAGGTGGTAGTGGAAATTAATTTGTCGGTGGCCAAAGTTATATTAAATGTTGATTAAGTTAGCACATGGCCTAAATGTTGCCAAAAACTAATATAGAAGGAAACTTACACTATGGAAAATATAGCAAATGCATTCAGGCATAAATCGTAACATTTGGAGCTTCACCCCAAATAAGAAAATAAAGAGCAATATAAAGAAGCTCTAATTGCTGCCCATCAGCATTGTGCAGAAACCGGCAAAAACAAAATATAGAAAACAAAGTATACTAAAAAACTGTGCTTGTTTCTCCATAACACAATAAATTTCCAATTGAAAAATATTTTGAGAGGGACTATCTAGAATCTATATGATTAAAAGTTTCACTTACTTGAGATTTGATGTGCAGTGTAAGTAGTTACACCACGAACGATAATTCCTAAAGATCTTATCCATCAAGTGCCTTATGGTACCATTATCCAACTGCAAAAATTACCTTTACATCAATAATGAATCACTCTACAATAGTTAACCCTCGCAGAAAATATATGCATATATATATATATATTTATGTACATACATGATACGAAACAGTAGTATGCGTGTATGTAGTAGACTAACCAACTCGAAAGAAGATTTACCTGGGAATAATCCTCACATATCCTACTCCTTGTGTCAATATTTTCAAGTAGTAATATTAAGTGCTCTCGCTGGTTGGCTACATTTCCTTTCTTCAATCCCACAAAAATTATAAATCAATAGATGATACGGAGAGAGCTTCTAGCAATACAATTGCCTTTATCAGCAGTTTATTAGTACAAAAGGATAAACTTGTTGCAATCGAATTGCAGGAAAGAAGAATCCTAATGCCTCCTCCCTCACACATACAAGATGCTAGAAACATTTTTCATGCAGAAGATAATCAGATGAAGAAACAATTCTCATGCAGAAGATAATCAGATTACTCTACGTGGAATGGATCCATATGTTTAACCCGTTGAATAGTGGGTCCATTTGTACAAAATTGGTGTAACCAGGATCAACGAGTCCATATCACCGAGATCTACAAAAAGCAAACAATACGGTTCCATGTTTCCTACACACAAGTCAGTTCCCAAATGGAAAATCATTCCTCAGGTTTAACCTTTCAACAACAAAGCGACTTCATATATAAAGATATCACCACATATGTCAAATCTATAAGCATTATTTTCTTTAGGGAAAGACAGGAAGGGATGCTATAAGGAAAAGACAGGAAGGGATGCTGTACTCTAAGCAAGCTCCCCAAAATAATGGATCCTATTTGTAACCGATCTTCTCACCATCACCATACGTCTAAAATGACAATGCTTCCATTCAGAAAAATATAGATTCTCATTTCTATACAAAGAATGAGGACACTTCGATAATTCAGACGGATCAAAGCAGCAAAAGCCATGAGGCCAGTAAAACAAACTGTTTCCCCATAAAGTAGATCCAAGGATTAGTCTTATAAATCCCTTTAAGAGCTTTAAAAGGTCGAAGACTGAGAACATGCTATAGGTGATGCAGCTTTAAAGAAATAAAGAAGGAAAGGACAGTTATTTGGAGTACAAGTTACTGTTGGAGTTTTATTTTTATGTAGCTTAATACAGTCATTTTATTGTTTAGGGACTATCATGTAATTAGTGATCATTGGATGTTTTACATCTAATAAAATAACCTAGAGGAACAGTTGTTCACTCTAAGCTTGGAAAAATAATCTTGCAACATGGTATCAAAGCCACCCTAAGCTAGGGTTCTTACCAAGCTATCACCACCACCACCTGCGCTTCCATCCACCACCACCATACTCATTGCAGCCACCTTCCACAGCCCAAACCCACTTGCGCCTCCTCCCACAAGCCCTAACAGGCTGCGCCGACACCCCAAACACCAGCCGAGTGCCACCCTGTCCTATCCAACCTAAACCGAGTCCTACCTAACCCCCCATCATTGCGCCGCACCCCACAGACCTAGCCGAGAGCCACCCTGGCATCCTAGCTTGAACCGAAACCCATCTAACCCCTCTCTCTCCCTTCGACAAGCCTCTCTGCTCAAGTTCTCACATCACAACCCACCTAGAGTGATCCATAACAATCATTTTCCTTTCTTTCTTATTTTCTCAACCCTATATAAGTGGCTGTTCTAAGGATACTTGACCTGATCACAAGTTTCATCCCTCCTACATCTTAGGTCCGTGTACGGACCAATGATTTGTCCATAAATTGGACTATTGCACCAGCACGGTGCCTGTGACGACTAGGCTTGCCTTCTTTGCCGTATTAATTGAGTCTGTGACAATCATTTTTCCTTCACAATGTCGAAAGAAGGGGTGATTGGTGACGAATTCGGTGTTGTGAGTTCTCCTATAAGTCATGAGAAGCATTCCCTCATTACTGAGAACCCTGGATCAAAAATTACCACAGAACTGCTTAATGGAGAGAACTACCTTACTTGGTCTCAATCGGGTACTTTTTAGCTACGAAGTAGATCGAAGTTTTGTTATGTTGATGGCACATTTAAGGCACCTATTCGTGAGGATCCCACCTATGCGAAGTGGGAAGTAGACAACTATCTTGTTATAAGTTGGCTTGTGCATTCGATGGAGCCTAGTATTACTACGTTTTTCCTGGAGATGGAGACAGCACTCGACATATGGGATACATTAGCACAAACATATGCTAAGAAAGGAAATATAGCTAAAGTTTATGAGCTTCGCCAGAGAATTGAGGCAGATGAACAAGGTGAGCGTTCGATTCTTCAGTACTACACCTCCTTGAGTACTATGTGGAAGCGTTTGGATAACTTAAAAAATTATCATCCTGTTTGTTCTACAGATGCTGCTAGTTTCAAGGAGTATATCGAGAGTGAAAGAATCTTTAAATTTCTAGCTGGTCTCAATTCAGAATTCGATCAGGTGAGGAGTCAAATTCTTGAGATGGAGCCATTACCGTCACTTAGAGAGGCATTTGCCTATGTTCAGAACAAAGAGAGTCGTCATTCTGATATTCTGACTCCTAAATCCACCGATTGATCTGCTTTGGTTTCTTCTGGTCAGAAAGGGGGGGTAAGGCTCCCAACTGTAATTTACAGAAGGATTAGAAATTTTTTGAGGGTTTTGAGACTAAAGATAAGTGGTGTGATTACTGTAATAAGCCCGGCCATATTCGTGCTACCTGCTAGAAGCTTCATGGTCGTCCATCTTTCCCAAGGAGAAGAGGTGGAGGCCGAACTGGTGGCCGTGGTAATGGACCCAGAGCCCACTCATCCACGGGTTCTGAAGCTCTTCAGTCCAAGGAAATTCTATCCGCTTCACCTACTACTGGTAGTATTAGTAGTTCTGATTTGGAGACCTTGCGGCGCATTATGGCACAGTTGGACACCTCCATGAGTTCTTCTAGTTCTTTTGCCCAAGCAGGTAATGTTGCTAATTTTATATGTGCTTTAAATGCTTGTTATCCATAACCATGGATCATTGACTCTGGGGCCTCCGATCATATGACCGGTCTGTCCACCATTTTTTCTACTTACAATCCGTGTTCAGGTAAAGACAAGGTTAAAACTGCCGATGGTAGTCTTTCTTCCATTTTTGGTAAAGGTGTTATTCATGCTTTTGAGTCTCTGTCTTTAACTTCGATTCTTCATGTGCCAAAATTTTCAACTAACCTTCTTTCGATTAGTCGTATTACTAATGACCTTAATTGCTATGTTACCTTTTTTCTGTCCCACTGTGTATTTCAAGATCTCTCCCCCCAAGAAGGTGATTGGAAATGATAGGGAGAAGAATGGACTCAATTTTCTGCTGCTTAGTGAAGTGGATACTGGAGGTGGAAGTTTGACTCAGAGGGCTTATCATTCTTTGAGAGAAACACTCCCCCTCAATCCATCCTTTGTGTTTACTATTCCTCCTAAAGTGTTTGGTTGTGTCTGTTTCGTCCACAACCATTCCCCTTCTAGAAAAAAACTTGACCCTCGTTGCCTTAAGTGTGTCTTTGTTGGTTACTCACCGACACAAAAGGGGAACAAGTGTTATCATCCTCCTTCTCATCGGTGGTATGTCTCCATGAATGTCACATTCCATGAGGTTCAGTCCTACTTTCAGTCTCCACAGTCACCTCTTCAGGGGGAACAAAGGAGTGTAGAAGAGATGTCTGTTCCTATTCCTATTGAGGGAGTAGTGGAGTTAGGAAACAATAGTGAGGAGGGAGGAGAGAAAGGGGAAGTAGAACATGAGGAGGAGTTTGTGAGAGAGAGAAAAAGAAAAAGAAAAAGAAAAAGAAAAAGAGAAAGAGGAGAATGTTGAAGAGAGGGAAGATATTCTAACTAAGGGGAAAGAGTTACTTACCTACTCAAAGAACAAGGAGAGAAGAAGATTTGGGGCAGCAGAAATAGAAGTTGTTCCAATCCCTCCACTCTAGCCAATCTCTTCTAGTGATGATGATCCAGGTATCTCTCCATCTCTTACTCCTTTATCTGGTAATGATTTAGACATACCTATTGCTCATCGTAAAGGCACTAGGACATGTACTAAACATCCTCTTTCTCATTTTGTTTCATACTCTCATTTGTCACCATCCCATAAAGCTTTTGTTTCTAGTCTGTCTTCTATGTCTACTCCTAACCATGTCCAGGAAGCCTTGTCAGACCCTAAGCGAAAGTCTGCTATGGTTGAGGAGATGAAAGCACTCTCCAAAAATGGCACATGGGAATTAACAGAATTACTTCAAGGGAAGAAGACAGTAAGGTGCAAGTGGGTGTTCACTATGAAATATAAGGCTGATGGGATGACTGAGAGGTATAAAGCCCGACTGGTAGCTAAAGGTTTTACTCAGACTTATTGAGTAGATTATCAGGAGACATTTGCTCTAGTAGCCAAGATGAATTTCGTTAGAATTCTATTATCGCTTGCTGCAAATTTGGAGTGGCCATTACATCAATTTGATGTAAAGAATGCCTTTCTCCATGGTGATTTAGAGGAGGAAGTATACATGGATGTCCCTCTAGGGTTTTAGGATACCAAAACAAAAGGAAAGGTTTGTCGTCTTTGGAAGTCTTTGTTTGGGCTCAAGCAGTCACCAAGGGCGTGGTTTGATCGGTTTTCTCAGGCTATGCTTAGGTATGGGTTCAAACAAAGTCAAGGTGATCATACTCTCTTCATTAAACATTCTTCAAGCGGTAAATTGACAGCATTAATTGTCTATGTTGATGATATTGTTCTCACTGGAGATGATCTGGAAGAGATGGGAAAGTTAAAAAATTACCTAGCCAAGGAATTTGAAATTAAGGACTTGGGAAGCTTAAAATGTTTCTTGGGAATTGAAGCAGCCAGTTCCAAAGATGGGATTTTCTTATCCCAGAGACAGTATGTGCTGGATTTACTAAAGGAAACAGGACTACTTGGTAGTAAAGCAGCGGATACTCCAATGGATCCTAATACGAAGCTTAGTGACGATCCAGGAGGAGAACCAGTGGAAAAGGGAAGATATCAGAGAATGGTGGGTAAACTGATTTATCTCTCACACACCAGACCTGACATTGCTTTTGCAGTGAGTGTGGTAAGTCAGTATATGCATTCTCCTAGACAGGTTCATCTTGACGCTATTTTTCGAATTGTGAGATACCTCAAGTCAGAGTCTGGGAAAGGGTTATTCTTTGCTAAGTATGGTCGCACTCAAGTGGAAGCTTATATAGATGCGGATTGGGCCGGATCAGTTACCGATAGAAGATTGACAACCGGGTATTGTTCCTTTGTTGGAGGGAACCTGGTAACTTTGAGAAGCAAAACAACCCGTAGTGGCTAGATCCAGCGCCGAAGCAGAGTTTAGAGCTATGGCTCAGGGGGTGTGTGAATTATTGTGGATCCAAATTATTCTGTCTGATCTTGGTTTTAACCCTGAAGACTCAATGAAGCTATACTGTGATAACAAAGCAGCCATTGACATTGCCCATAATCCTGTTCAGCATGATAGGACTAAGCATGTGGAAATTGATCGCCATTTTATCAAGGAAAAACTAAATAGTGGGAAGATTTGTACTCCATATGTGAAGTCCGGAGATCATTTAGCTGACGTCCTTACTAAGAGCCTTGCAAGTAGGGCATTTCACTTCATTCTTAGCAAGCTGGGTATGAGAGATATCTTCGCACCAGCTTGAGGGAGAGTGTTGGAGTTTTATTTTTATGTAGCTTAATACAGTTATTTTATTGTTTAGGGACTATCTTGTAATTAGTCATCATTGTATGTTTTACATCTAATAAAATAACCTAGAGGAACAGTTGTTCACTCTAAGCTTGGAAAAATAATCTTGCAACAGTTACCTGAAAACCAAAGATAGAAGAAAGCCAATCAAGAATATCCTGGACAGATTTATATCTGTCCTCACGCGTTCTGAGAATGGGAAGATTATCCACTTTGCATAAAGCTCGAAATGCCACTTTGATCTAAATTCATCAATAAGAAACTAAAGAGTGAGGGAGGATGATATATGTAGCTATATACATATATATATATATATATACAAAGACAGAGGGAGAAAGGAAAGAAGGAAGACGAGAGTACTTCGGCATTTAGAAATTCAAAGAAATTTAATGGACCTTATTGAGACAAATTATTACAATTTACAAATGCATATCGTGTATAACCTCAGGTAGTTCCATAATTGCTGATTTAACCCCAACAGCGGGAAGAATATTGTTGTGCTCATATTGTTCTCTTTTCTCCTCAACTTCTTTGGCATATCTATGTGTCTGAAATTACCATATCAATTGAGCTTCAACATTTAGTACCAAAAATGAAAATTTGAGCTTCAACATTTTCAGTAAATTAACTTCCAATAGCAACATATATTTCAAAAATATGTACAGGGATTAAAGAACTACAGAAGCAAGACCTGATCATCAACTTTTGAAGTAGGCCCCACAGTCCTAAGCACATCGTACAATATTGTTGCAATCTGATACATCTTATCCATCTCCTCCCTTAGAAGTCATAGGAAAAGCAAAAGAAATTAGATAAACTAAAATGTCAATGATAGGCATAGTGAATAGACCTACCAAATATAAATCTTGAGAATTTAGAAAGATCAACAATACAAAATTAAGCCTCAAGGTTTTTTTAGTATATTGGCCCTCTTTGATATTGTTCTCACAAAAGTTCTGGTAATATTTCTGGATTTCTCTAGGATCACTTCTTGCTACGCTAGGCTCTGTGTGTCTTTCTTCCTGCAAGCAACAAAAATTTGGATGTTGGTTCCACTTGCTTCAGAAGATTCTTTAGAATTAGTTATGGTGTTGAAAACTTTCAACCATATATATTGAGGACCAATGCGTAAAATGAATAATGCACTTCATAGTTTTTCGAATCAGCTCAAATGGCTATTTCCAGTGATTCTTACCAAAATCAATTCTTTGGCACATAAGAATTTGAACTCGTAAATGATGTCATATGGATTTGCAGTGACTCTGGGAATTTGATCTCTTTATGATTAATATCTTCCCTAGAAGGGAAGAGACAACAAAATAGGCACATTTTAAGAGTTCTTTATTCCATTTTGGGATGTCCCAACTAAGAGTCCTCTTTAAAAACTCAACATAATTTAACGACACGCTTTACAAGTTTACCCTTTATTATATGAAACTCTCTCACTTTTAATATTATGTGATGGATGGAAAATTTTAAACTTGAAAGACTATATGGATAGATGCAAATTTCACAACAATAAAATAAACTTCCTTAAAGAGTTGGAATATCGAAAAGGACCCCTTAATTTGGGAAAAGGAGTAAAATAGTTTATGTCTCTACATTCAGTCATTCATTTTTCCAGCAAACAATTTCTAATCTAAAATATTTTACACAAGATCTGCAATTCTAATTCTTCTTTCTTTCTTTCTTTTTCTTTTCTTTTTGGTGACGACTGACAAGGAACTCGCACAACCCAACCCATCATGCGGCACAAGGTCATCGAGTAAGCCCCAGAAAAAATGGACCGTTCCATCTTGTATGCTACTAGTTCTATATTATGGATTCCTACTATTCAAAATTTGCATCCAGAGAAAATTCTCCATAACTATTTGAATTCAAAGAGCATTCTGAAGAATTTTGTTGTGACCCGGAAAATATTAAAAATTATTATTTATTTTTCATTAGAGAAAAAATACCAATTTTGGAAATTTCGCAGTACAATTTTACCTGTGCATGTGTGATGAGGAGTGAGCTCACCACACCAAATAGTTGTTGGGAATAACTTGGAGCCCAATTAATTTTAAGTGCACAGTGTGTGCGTGTGTTTTTGTTTGTGCAGTGTGTGTAGGAGTGTGTAGTGTGTGTTTGGGGAGTAGGGAACAAGTAAAGAAAATCTACATATATACTAACCACCCCTCAACATAAATCTACCAACTCTCCACTGTCTCCCTCTGTATCTCGGCTGCAAATACACACACATATAATTTCATATTTACACACACACTGATATATATGGACAGAAACATATATTTATCCAAGGGAATTGAATTCAAAGGCTTGGATTATTAATTATTTGGATTTCTCTACTATTCTATTTGCAATTTGATTTGGGTAAGTTTTCAAATCAATTCCATATATTGATTTCAGCTTTTTTTTTAAGAGCTGCTAATATAGATATATATATATATATATATAGAATTTCATATATATGTATATACCGAGAGAAATCAGTAAATTTAATCCAAGAGAAGGATTGTCAATTGGTTTCTTTGTCTCTCTTTAAAATTTGATTTGGGTAAATTCCATTGGTAATTTCAATTTTTACAGTCTGTATATATAGTTCATATATATATATATATATCGTTACGAGTCCGAAATTAGCAGGCAGAAAAGCAGTCATGGAAATGTAATTTCTATATATCAAATGAAAGATCTCGATCCCACGAGGCTCTAATTCGAATTTCAAAAGATAATTCGCAACGGTTGCGACGAACGGTCGACTTAAAGTTTTGTCGTCGTTTGGTTTTTCAATAAAATCGAGAGCTATATTTGATTTCATAAAAATCTGATTTCATATTCAAAATCTGTGTAGAAAAAGGAAGAGATTCATATATTGGAAGTCCTATTTTGGTTAAGTTTTCAAAAATGGGTAAAAACCAGTCTTTAATTTCAAAACAGGGGAAGAAAAGAGGAAGAAGACGCCTCTGTGACATCTCGCACGCGCGACCCGCGCAAGCTAGAGGTCACGCCAGCGGCCCGCGCGCGCGACCAGGCTGTTTTTCTAAAAACTGTTTTAAGTTGAACCCGTGGCCTTTCTGTATACATTCGCCCGAGCGGCCCGCACGAGCGAGGTCCTGCGCATGTGGCCCGCGCGTGCGACCTCGGGCAGTTTAGTAAAATCTCTTATTTTCTTATACTTGATTCAGATATGAGCTAAGGGATCTTGTACCCTACGTTTTAAGAGTTGTACTTTACTTTAATGGTAGTTGTACTTGTGCTTAGAAATGTTGTACCTCACTGATATACACGCATTATTGTATATCAAGATTTGTAACAGATTGAGCAGTTCCGGTTTCTATTCTGATTAATTATTCAGTCTATCCTCGGTGAACGGTAGTTCCGTATAACCCTCAATAAAGTTGTATAACATGTTAACAATGTACTTATATGTTTATATGAACTGTGATGCTTTAAGTGTTGACTTGAGCTACTATGCCTTAAGTGGTTAATTGAGTTACTATGCTTTATGTGTTTACTTGGGTGATTTTTAGCATATCTATCGTGTTGCTTTAAATAATAGCATGCCTTGACAATTTGTCTTATGAAATATTGAATATGTCTGGATACTTAGAGCTCGCATATGTCATAGCATTTCATAAGCATGAGCATGAACACGAAAATCATAAAAATGATTTTGGGATGAAAGACCTTAGAGGCTTTCGATTTTTGAAAAAGGAAGATCTTAAAGACTTCCAAGTTTTGAAAAAGGAAGACCTTAGAGGCTTCCGTGCATAAAACCCTCTAGGAGGGATTTTGTTTTGAAAAGTTAGAAATCCCGAATTTGTGGGTAGGCGTGTGAGAGTGGTACAACTAAGAACTCGAATTGCGGGATGTGCTGCAAGAAATCCCCATAACGTTGAAGGCTAGGCCTCCGTGTAATTTGTAAGGCCCAAAGTCTCGCATGTTTGAGGCTAGGCCTACGTGGACGGGAAGCCCATGGTCCGGTTAATGATATTGACGATCGAGGGTGAGTGTTTGAAAATGCACGAAAAGTGATTTTCATTCATGACATTGGCATTCATTATACTCACGCATGTTATATACCAAATGTTATTGTGTGGTTATATGACTATACGAGCCTTTTGGCTTATGGACTATCAAACCTTTCTTTCAGGTGATATAGATAAGGGCAAGGCCCGGAGTAGAGTTACTCGTGAAGATCCCCTTTGGGAAGAAATTGTGAGATCATGATACTTTATATTAATAAAAACCTTGGGTTTTTATTTTAAGAGTTTCTGAAGTTTGAGAAAAAGAGAGTAGATCACTGTATTACTTTTTGATATGTGAAACAAATTTTGAGTTTCTATTTAAAAATTGCATTCTAAAGTTTGAGAAGGAGATTGATAAATGTTTATCAAATCTATATATTTTCCGCTGCACTGTTGTTCATTTGATGAATCGATAAATATTTTCTGTTGATGCCTTTTAAAATGACAAGCAAAGCTTTTCTAAAGACTAGTTGAATGTTTTCGCTATAGTTTTACTCAGATCCGTGAGTCTTTAAAGATTTTGTTTTCCCACCAAAGATTTTGAAAGGCATTCTATGCTTCTGCAGTAACTCTCGAAGTCTAGGACTTGAGGCGTTGTAAAATGGTATCAAAGTTTTGAGGTTTCAAAGTTTAAATGTTTCAGAGCTTTGGACTTTAAATGATTTTAAAGTTTAAACGTTTATTTTCTAAAGAGAAAGTTTTTCAGATTAGCTTCGGGTCTAGGACTCGAAGCATTACATTTGTGTTCGGTCCTTCCGCTCCGCTCTTGTTAATTATTTTATTTTACATTAGCACCCCCTCGCCTAAGGGACCCGTGTCGGGGCGGGGCGGGCGTCACAGATGGTATCAGAGCTTACCGGGCCGAATACTTCGGAACTCTGGGTTATGTGCTCATGTTGATTGAGAAATTGTTTTGTTGACATGTTAATCGATGACTTGAGAAATGAATTATCATGTTTTAACCTGTTACTTGATAACTTGTGATGTGTTGTTAAAGTTTTAACTGCACGTATCTTTGGGAAGATGAAGTGAGCTTGTTTACTTGCTTGCGGTACTATGTGATATAACATGCTACGTTGTTTAAAATGCTAATATGCTTACATGTTTAGTTAAGCGACAAGCCTTCTAGAAATATGTCTTTCTACAAATATGTTTATGACCATTGTACATACTCATGATATGTGTACACGATTGTGTTATACCTTGAGTGCGGCTTGAATTGGATTCTTGTGTGAAATGGGTAGTAGGAACATTTGTGTAGTTCCTATTGCCCCCCCTGTTTTTAGAGTTCGACTATAGGTAACTTGACTTTTTGGAGTAGTCTCTCCTTTGGGTTAGACCTCGGTAATCGATTGAATTCACTCCTTTATGAATTGGGTATGTTTGCTTTTACGGATCCTTGCCGTTTGATTTTGATGACTGGTTATGTCAGTGGAGCTTATTGGTATGACTATCTTTCTGTGCAAGTTCACACACTTTTTCTGGAATGAGCGTATATTTCTATGATCGTATTATTCTGTGATCGTGTCACTCTATAGAATCTTTGAGGTTATTATATTGATCTTTCGATGTTTGAGAAATGTCATCAGAAGAAATGTATAGGGAATATTGTAATATGCAGCTATATATGTTGTGAGCACAGGAATTTGAGATAGCATGTGAAGTGGAGCATAAAGTGCATCTACTATTTTGTCTGGACTTGGTCCTAGTAAGTATTTTGTGGTTCACACATTGGGAACATTAATCCCTGTTTCGAACTTGGGTTATGCGATGTGACGTGAGTACATGGGGATATGAGTTGAGTATATCGGGAACCGACGGTAGCGTCGTTAGAGATATTAATCATTTGAGATTAGTAGATTTCTGTGGATATTGGACGGTTGAGGAATCTCTCAACCTATCTTACGGTTTATCTTACGGTATTATTGTTCGACTTGATATTGCAGTATTTCTTTATGATTTCATTTACGTTTTATGGTGTATAGATGAGGAGTCTCTCATCTTTTATTACAGTATATTCTAATACGGTGTATATGAATGGTTGAGGAATCTCTCAACCTATTGACGGTATTATCTCAAGACGTATTCTATTACGGTGAATATGGATAGTTGAGGAATCTCTCAACCTATTTATGGTATTATCCTGACGTATCCTAATACGGTGCATATGGATGGTTGAGGAATCTCTCAATCGATTGACGGTATTATCTCAAAATGTATCCTATTATGGTGTATATGGCATGGTTGAGGAATCTCTCAACCTTTTTACGGTGTTATCATATTACAGTATATAGAAGAGGTTGAGGAATCTCTCAACTTGTATTGCAGTAGATGTTGAACTTTGAGAATTGAATCTCCTTTGGAATTTCGAGGGAAGTTATTTGAGAATGGGTTACTAGGCTTTTGAGAAAATTACTTCAGTGGAGATGAAGTGCTATGACCTACTTTGCATAAGGCTCTTACAATTCAACATTTCAGAATGCTCGTAAATGAATATTTGTGTTGTAAAACAGAATAAAACATCCCTTAGGCGGCATTGCGATTTCTTGGTTATCAGATGACCTTACTTGAATTTCGCGGACGAAATTCTTTTAAGGGGGTAGAGTGTAGTGACCCAAAAAATATAAAAATTTATTATTTCTTTTTCATCAAAGAAAAATACCAGTTTTGGAAATTTCGCAGTACAATTTTACCTGTGCACGTGTGATGGGGAGCGAGCTCACCACACCAGATAGTTGTTGGGAATAACTTGGAGCCCAATTAATTTTAAGTACACAGTATGTGCGTGTGTTTTTGTTTGTGCAGTGTGTGTAGGAGTGTGTAGTGTGTGTTTAGGGAGTAGGGAGCAAGTAAAGAAAATCTATATATATACTAACCACCCCTCAACACAAATCTACCAACTCTCCACTGTCTCCCTCTCTATCTCGGCTGCAAACACACACACATATAATTTCATAGTTACACACACACTGATATATATGGACAGAAACATATATTTATCCAGGGGAATTGAATTCAAAGGCTTGGATTATTACTTATTTGGATTTCTCTATTATTCTTTTTGTAATTTGATTTGGGTAAGTTTTCAAATCAATTCCATATATTGATTTTAGCTTTTTTTTTTAAGAGCTACTGATATAGATATATATATAGAATTTCATATATATACATTGAGAGAATTAGTAAATTTAATCTAAGAGATTGGATTGTCAATTGGTTTCTTTGTCTCTCTTTAAAATTTGATTTGGGTAAATTCCATTGGTAATTTCAATTTTTACAGTCTGTATATATAGTTCATATATATATATATCGTTACGAGTCCGAAATTAGCAGGCAGAAAAGCAGTCATGGAAACATGATTTCTATATATCAAATGAAAGGTCTCGATCCCATGAGGCTCCATTTCGAATTTCAAAAGATAATTCGCAACGGTTGCGATGAACGGTCGTTTTAAAATTTATCGTCGTTCAATTTTTTGATAAAATCGAGAGCTACGTTTGATTTCATAAAAATCTGATTTCATATTTGAAATCTGTGCAGAAAAAGGTAGAGATTCATATATTGGAAGTCCTGTTTTGGTTAAGTTTTCAAAAATGGGTAAAAACCAGTCTTTAATTTCAAAACAGGGAAAGAAAAGAGGAAGAAGACGACTCTATGACATCTCGCGCGAGCAACCCGCGCGAGCGAGGGGTCGTGCAAGCGGCCCACGCGCGCGACCAGGCTATTTTTCTGAAAACTTTTTTAAATTCAACCCGTGGCCTTTCTGTATACATTCGCCCGAGCGGCCCGCGCGAGCGAGGTCCAGCGATAGCGGCCTGTGCGCGCGACCTCGTGCAGTTTAGTAAAATCTCTTATTTTCTTATACTTGATTCAGATATGAGCTAAGGGATCTTGTACCCTACGCTTTAAGAGTTATAGTTTACTTTAATGGTAGTTGTACATGTGCTTAGAAATGTTGTACCTCACTGATATACGCGCATTATTGTATATCAAGATTTGTAATAGATTGAGCAGTTCCGGTTTTTATTATGAGTAATTATTCAGTCTATCCTCGGTGAACGGTAGTTCCGTATAACCCTCAATAAAGTTGTATAACATGTTAACAGCGTACTGATATGTTTATATGAACTGTGATGCTTTAAGTGTTTACTTGAGCTACTATGCCTTAAGTGGTTAATTGAGTTACTATGCTTTATGTGTTTTCTTGGGTAATTTTTAGCATGTCTGTTGTGTTGCTTTAAATTATAGCATGCCTTAGTAATTTGTCTTATGAAATATTGAATATGTCTAGATGCTTAGAGCTCGCATATATCATAGCATTTCCATAAGCATGAGCATGAACACGAAAATCACGAAAATGATTTTGGGATAAAAGACCTTAGAGGCTTTCGATTTTTGAAAAAGGAAGATCTTAGAGACTTCCAAGTTTTGAAAAGGGAAGACCTTAGAGGCTTCCGTGCATAAAACCCTCTAGGAGCGATTTTGTTTTGAAAAGTTAGAAATCCCGTATTTGTGGGTAGGCGTGTGAGATGGGTACCACTAGGAACTCGAATTGCGGGATGTGCTGCAAGAAACCCCCGTAACGTTGAAGGCTAGGCCTCCGTGTAATTCGTAAGGTCCAAAGTCCCACACGTTTGAGGCTAGGCCTACGTGGATGGGAAGCCCATGGTTCGGTTAAAGATATTGATGATCGAGGGTGAGTGTTTGAAAATGCACGAAAGCTGATTTTCATACATGACATTGGCATTCATTATACTCACACATGTTATATAACAAATGTTATTGCGTGGTTATATGACTATACTAGCCTTTTGGCTTATGGACTTTCAAACCTTTCTTTTAGGTGATATAGATAAGGGCAAGGCCCGGAGTAGAGTTACTCGTGAAGATACCGTTTGGGAAGAAATTGTGAGATCATGATACTTTGTATTAATAAAAATCTTGGATTTTTATTTTAAGAGTTTATGACGTTTGAGAAAAGGAGAGTAGATCATTGTATTACTTTCTGATATGTGAAACCAAGTTTGAGTTTCTATTTAAAAATTGTATTCTAAAGTTTGAGAAGGAGATTGATAAATGTTTAAGAAATCTTTATATTTTCCGTTGCACTGTTGTTCATTTGATGAACCGATAAAGATTTTCTGTTAATGTCTTTTAAGTTGACAGGCAAAGCTTTTCTAAAGACTAGTTGAATGCTTCCGCTATAGTTTTACTCAGATCTGTGAGTCTTTAAAGATTTTGTTTTCCCACCAAAGATTTTGAAAGGCTATTCTGTGCTTCCGCAGTAACTCTCAGAGTCTAGGACTCGAGGCGTTGTAAAATGGTATCAAAGTTGAGGTTTCACAGTTTAAATGTTTCAGAGTTTTGGACTTTAAATAATTTTAAAGTTTAAACGTTTATTTTCCAAAGAGAAAGTTTTTCAGATAAGCTTCGGGTCTAGGACTCGAAGCATTACAATTGTGTTCGATCCTTCCGCTCTGCTCTTGTTAATTATTTTATTTTACATTAGCACCCCCTCGCCTGCGGGACCCGTGTCGGGGCGGGGCGGGGCGGGGCGGGGCGCTACAAATTTTGCAAACTATCTAGCTTCCTCTAAGAGAGGGACACATCAAACATCTAAATAGCATAAGATCTTTGAGCCTTTCAAGAAAATGTCCCGTAAGGGAGGCAAAATAAATACACAAATATAATAAGGAAAAAAAGGCCACAAGACTTTTGACTTTCTGTCGTTACTTAAATGAGACAGTATTACCTAAGGGTCTGTTTAATAAAACTGAAAATTTAACGCTGAATTTTAAGTATTGAATATATTAAGCGATTGCTCTTACAATACAGAAACAGTGTTTCAAGTACTGAAATAGACTACATTCAGTGATTACTTTCATTAGAATATTTTAACTTAAAGTTTCAGTGGATTTTTTGCTTCTTTTTCAATTAAGTGGTACATTATCAAGCACACTGAAAAGAAAATAGGTGCTGAAACTCTTCATTTTCAGCACTTAATTGGGTTATCAAAACAGCCTAAGTGTTTGAAAATCAAACTAGATTTTGTTTTTCACAACCACGCCAAAAACGTGCATGAGTGTTTGCTATATTTATTTATTCGGGCGTGCCAGAGCCTTGTTATGTAGACCCAAACTAATAAAGACAAAATTTCCTAAAAACACTTGTGTGAGTGATACACAAGGTTTCATGAATCTGACTTCTAATAGGCGATTGTGCGAATAAGTAGGAAAGTATCCTTATTCTAGGTCCTTAGACAGTCTTGAAGCACACAAGTCTAGCAAGTGATGAAGAAGAGAAATTAAATAAAATCACGATTTTTATTTAATTAAAAATAAGAAGAAATTACAATGGATGTAATGTAAAAAGCTAAGAAAGCCTAGAAAAATAATAGGAATGCTTAGAGTGCTAAGAATGCTTTTTTTTGGATGCATTTGTCGAAGTGACGCAGAGTGATCTGAAAGCTTGGTCTGCCTGCTGTATTTGTAGCGGCCTGACTGGTCTTCGGGATAAGGCAAGAAAATCTTCAGAATAATAATCTGGTAAAATATACCAGATTTCATCCAAATTGATAATAGCTGCCATATCTTCGAATATATATATATACATATATATATATATATATATTTGTCTCCCACAATATCACGAATGTAGTCTGAATTGTGGCTTCATGCGTATGATTTTGCCACCAAGTAAAAGATTACTTCCATAAGATCTGGTATTATCTTCCTAAAAGTTGATAAAATTACCCTTATCACAACACTGAAATTTATCACTTTAAGAGAATTTGTCGAGATTGACAACTTTCCATAAAGTGGCCAAATCGTATCAACTTCTTCACATCGGACTGAATCATTGCCCAAGCCAAATAAAGTCATAGTGGCCACGTGTAGGTCCTAAGGTGATCAGAATTAATGTGACAATTGAATGGCCACGTGGCCTAATTGACATACCAAGCCAGGAAACTAACAAGTATAGAAGCAAAAATATGTACTGTACCCGATCAAAATAATGAAAGCCAACTTGGCTTTTGTCAACATTAGAATTACTGGTGGGCCCGAATATGTTAATGTCTTCCATGCACACCAACCAAAGCCAATTAAATTTTGACATGGCCTTGGGCCCACCATACTTTGACCTCATCAACAAGTAGCACAAATGAGACCCAAATTCCACATGCCCGATGAAGTAGAGTCACAGCCCGATATTATCACATGCACAGTCCGATGGCACTAAACTGCCAAATAAGGCCTAGCCAGACTGAATTAATAAATGCCCAAAAAGTTGGTCAGTCCGATTAAATGGTGTCCGAATGGATTGGTGAAACAACAAACACAACAGCCAAATTAATGTCCAATTAAGGATGGCCCACCAATGCTGAAAAACTAAACCATCTCGTGGCCTACCAAGAAGACCTATGATGATATAATACCATATTTACTAACCGGTCAGTCAAAGTGGTCAAAATTAGAACTCAAACACCACCTTAAGACATGACGTGGCTTAATAATCAAATGGCCATAACCTTGAGTCATTATTAGGGATGGCCCACCACTTCTTCACTTGACTATTATGATAATCAGTCCGGCTGAATCATGTGATAGTCCGATCAGTAACTACAGTTCAAAAATACATCGGGCCCCATCAAGAACCAGTCACTTAACCCATAATTTATAAAATCAGTCTCTCAGTCCCGATTGTGTGAAACTTATTTACCCTTTTCCGTATAGTAATCCTATGATGTATACCCGTCGAATTTGGGTCTAAAGTTGGCTGAGATATATCCAGACCTTCTATTTCATGATTTGCAAGTATCTGAAAAAAGAAGAGCTACAAATCAATGGAAGTTTTTATTGAGAGATTAAGATATTCAACTATAAATAATACCTGGATATACAATCCCAAATCAAGAGAAAGTAAATCCCAAATCAAGAAAAAGAACATACACAAATAAACCTTCATCATCTATTGCTTTAATATGAATGGTTTTACCAAACTAAAGAAGCAACAGTTAGACCATGTAATAGATTTGTTTCCCCGAGAGTAAACGAGGAGCTGGAGAATAAAATTAGATCTTCTTCAGCTGCCAAGATGTAAATTAATGAGAGAGAGAGAGAGAGAGAGAGAGAGAGAGTATGAAGGGAACCTAAAAACTTTCAACTCTATGTTCTCACATCTGCCAATCTTTATTTTTTGAGTAACTACACTTTGACCTTTAAATTGACAGTGTTCGTTGCATTCACCAAAAAATAGTTATACAGACTACTAGAGAATCATTTTGAAAGGAGGAAAACATAAGCATAGCACACAAATGAATTCTGCACGAGTGCATTAACCTACCTTCCTGGATGAAAATTCTCTACCCCCAGATCTTTATCCCATAGAAATACATAATCATAAATCGACACAACCGCTGGATGCAGAAAGCGCTTTGCAAACCACCAGAAATAAGAAGACATGTGATGCCATATAATTGTATAAGTAAAACTGTCATTAAATAATAAGTTTCACGCAATACCCCTCGACCCCTAGAAGGCTAGAACGCACACGTAAAAACCGATAGAGAGAGAGAGAGAGAGAGAGAGAGAGAGAGAGAGATAACAACCATTCTGTAGTAAGGACATAATTTGAAACAACCATTTTGGAAATCACGGTCATTTCCACTTCACCGCTGCTCAAACTTCAAGATTTATTATGAACACACCAGCTTAAACTCCCAAGAAATAAGAAAAGGGTACAACGCCTATCACTAGTCAGTCAGTGGTTATTTAGGGCGTTGTCTGTTGGCCAGACTACTTCCATTCAAGAGGACGAAAGTTGTGATACGGCTATCTTAAGCCAAACACCTTTAACAATGCCAAATTTTAGTTGGATAGATGTAACTATATAATAGTTTGAAATGAAAGAATAAAAATAAAAATTTGGCCCTATGGAGTTACATGATTTACACAATGTGTTTGAATCTCCTCCAAAAACTTTGCACTACTTGCAACTAATCCTACACTCCAAACTTACATATACCAAAAAGAAAGCTCAATAACTAGAATTTAACCTTTACCATTTTGTTTGGTTCTGAGCAACTATATGGATAGCCTCGTTACTCCATTCAAGATCCCACCACCCATCCACATGGTCGTCGTAATGGAACAGAATAATAGTAAAATTCTCTGAAATAAACTGAATTGATTGAAATTAGGGAAAATATACATAATGATGTGTTGCACATTAAGAAACTATTACACTTCTGGATGTTGAAATAAATATATTGTTTTACCTTCTGAACAATAGCATCAACATTAACCTTCTGTTTAATACCAACCGGAATTGCTAGCATGTAATGAGGGCCGAAAACATTGATCTACAAGTGAAAGAAACCCATGTTCCAACAAATAGAACTTCGGCACAAATTTGCACGACTAACACAACTTCTAGTTTTCCTTCTTCTTTTCACTTCCCTTTTCTTTTTCCTTCAATGAATTCACAAACCAAGCAAAGCCTAGGTGTTGTAAATTAGGGACAGATTTTGAACAACTAATAAACCTCACTATATATTCATATAGATACAGTGATACATAAATCAAACACTAAGAAGGCCAAAAGGATTGAATCATTAATCATAGTTAGAACTTAAAGAAACAAAATAAAATCAAAACATAATCAACTAACAAAGTGAATACTTGCTCTGAAGAACTAACCATCCAAAATCAAAGAAATCATAGTATTAATTTTCAAAACTGAAAAACCCCTCTTAAAAGCAATTAAGAAATCATGATATTAGGCCACCAACAAAGAGAGAGACAGAGAGAGAGAGAGAGAGAGAGAGAGAGAGAGAGAAGCACCTATAGAAACCCCCAAAAAATCCGTAGCTATACAGATCTGAGATTGAGTGTGTGTGTGTGAGAGAGAGAGATCTCACCGGAGGGAGAGGACTGCCACGGCGACGGCAGAACAGGACGATGACGGCGACGGAGAGGGCGAGGGAGAAAGATGACGGCGACGGCGAGGGCGAGGGAGGAAGAGGACATCGACGGCGATGGTAGCGGACGGCGAGCGGAGACGGCGGTAGATGCTCTCTCTCTCGATCTCCTCCCCTTTTCTCTTTTTCTTCTCCTTTTTGAATTAGGGCAAGGAATAAAAAGAAAGTGAGGGAAAGAGAATTTTGGGGAAAAATTTTGGGGGAAAATTTTAGTATTTGGTTTATTTACAAAATTGCCACCGCAATTTAATTCTTAGGTTTTATTTTCAAAAATGCCACTGCAGTTTTATTTCTCTCACTTTTTCTAACGGATGGTTTATATTTCTAACGGAAATGTGATATTACTAATGGGTTTTTACCGTTACAAATTGGTAACGGTAATTTTCCGTTAGAAATACCAAAATCTGTCCGTTAGAAATTGGGCCAAATGGTGCAGAGAACAATGTGGGTATATGGAAGGTATGTGTGTGTACATGCTTGGATTTAACACATGCAAGTGTGTATGAGTGGTGTATGGAGATGATTTCTCAAAATCTCTCTCAAGGAAACTCTCTCTCTATTTCTCTGTTTCACAAACATAGAAAAATACAGAGAATGGCTGGTATTATAGATTTCTCAGACTGAGGGACAAACCTATCTTTTCACTATAATAACAACTCGAGCGCTCCAGATTTCTCGATCGCTCGGGTTTGCTATTTCAGCAAGGCTTCCCTAAGATTCACCAAACATACCCAGATGTAAATAAATCTTATCAAACAGTAAGGAGAAATAGAAATACGATCTTCATTATATAATAGAGAGTTTTACAAAGTGGAAATACAGAAATTCGAGAAATACAAGGAAAATACAGGTCTTACAATTACCCACAAAATACAAAACTATCACATACAACTAGAATACATGAAATTGGTATTCGCGGGACATGGTTAACCTTATTATTACACTAGTGCCACATTTGTTTTTCGCATGAGGGATTACTTATTCATTTCGCTATTAAGAGTTTAATACAATATTTTCATGGGATGAAATAGTAGCCTATATAGTAGACTATCCACTTAAATCGACTACAGAATTCAAATGGACTATATATGAATCCCAAAAACCAAACGTGGCAAAATAGTTGACATTACTTACTAGCATATACATACTTGTCACTAAGAGATGGTGAACGATGAGTGTCTCTAATGCTTCTGCTATACTTTGTGACTAAGTCCCAGTATCTAGATGATATCATAATACCTTCATATTTTGAGTCTCTCTCCATAGCTGGTAGTATGTAATTATTCAACGTGTCGATTGCGATAAAGCCACTATTAGCCGCATTGGTCGATGGAGACAGTCCGATATAAAAAGCCTTGGCTCGTATAAATTGCCTCCAATAACCCCAAGTTGATAGAAATTCGGCCACACTACCACTATATTCACAAGACCTGTCATTGTAGAATTTGACCCACACATAGTCAAATTGGACGGCATGAAGAGCATCGTCGAGATTTCGATCAGGGTAAGAACATCCAGCTGCTGCAGATAAATACGCCTTCCTGTTTGGCAATCTAAACTTTTTCTACAAGGCTTTGGCAAGATCATCCCAGTGTAGGGTGGTGGTTTGTAGCGAGAGATCAAAATCAATTCCATCCAAGATAGCATTCCCCAATGGACATGGGGACCATATCCCACACCATCGTTTACCCATGAAATAGCTGTTCCATATGTCCTCTGCGACATCCCTGCAAGGTATCGAATTGTATTATTATACACATCATTTTCTTATTATCAGCAACAGTACGTAGTACGTGCATACATAATTAGGTTAATTTCATAGCCTTCGCTTAAGATAAAATAGTTATAAGAGTGTCATTCATCGATCTCTCTCCCTTAAAATTTCAAATAAATGCAAAAGAAAAAAAGTGAATAATTTTTTTTTTTTCAAATGACTTCTTTACCCCTTTCAAAGCCACACAAATGAAAAATAAGAAAGCAAACAATTAATTAAATCCCGTAACAAATTTCTTATTTGTGTTAATTAAGGCATATCCTTAAAAGAAACACTCATAATGTTGATTTGTGTACTAAGAAATTGAATTTTATTCTATGGGTATATCAGTACTTTTATATGCATAGCCGGTATTTCAAGGGTTATAGGTTGTCAGTGTACGAGAGGTCCCAATCTTTGTGACCTACCTTACGAAAGTCAGTAGAATTTACCATTTACAAACATTTTTTTATGAAATTAATTGCTTAAAATTATGTGTTACATGTATCATATCACTAACTGGCTTTTTTGTGAGGGCACTACTTGAGCTTCTTAAGAGTTTCATAGCTTATGTCTATGTGAGCCCATGTCGTTCCATAGGGGTCGATACCCCCAAAACAGCCGGAGTATCCATTGCTCATGACCGACCATTAAGGCTTGATCGACGCGAAATCTAGGGCCAAATGATTCAAGACACACAGTCAATCAGAGACTGGCCATCACAAGCCAGGCCTCGTCAAGCAAAGATCCTAACCTCTAGGTCAAGATATAGTGCTCAGGTAGACTCCTTCTCAGTAGGACAGTCCTAGTCCAACTTCGCCAGCTCTACAATGAGTCCCACACAGTGCAGACTTAGTGACTCCTAGGTAAACCGCCAACTAAAGGCAACCTAATCTAGGACTACTAAGATAAGGAAGCAATCACCCAATCACTCTCCTAAATCAAATAGGGCGTCCTACTTGTATTAGAAAACCCTTTGCATTATTAAAAGGTTTCTCCTTCCCTTCAAAAGGGATCTGAAATCCTTATCCCTAACCCTAGAATATCACACCCAATTTTTCCTCTCTCTCCTTAAGGTTACATAACCCTAGTCAGTCAAAGTTTTCCTTAGAATACTAAAAATAGCCAAGTATGACTGCCCCTTGATAGTTCCAGTTTTATTGTTAGATACTCTCATCACTGTAAACAGTTTTCTATCTAGTGGAAACACTGACACACAAACACACATGGACGTAGGCTGCTTTGTTAACAGCGTCAAACCATATACAAACCTTGTCTCTTTCTCTTTACGTATTCATTGCATTATAAACACCACGTTCGACCCGTTCTGCATAATCCAAAATCATCAAGGGTAAAACCTTAATAAATCCTCAGACAATGTGTAGAAATCGATGTCACAAAAGCACTTAAGCTTTATATATGTTTATGTAATTTCCATATGAGGAGTGCTTCATTTTCAAATTTTTATTTTGTAAGGTGGTTTTTAAATGATGGGACAGTGACACCATCTATCATATCATTCGAGATCACTTTTGAGATAAAATTTAACAACTATAGTTTTGTTCTTCACACATGAGTAATGCTTCATTTCCAAATTTATATTTTGAAAGTGTTTTCTAAATGATGCCTATATACCATGTATAAAGGCTTTACTATTTCATGTTGTAGAGTAGTATTATGCTCATTTTCAAAATGGACAAGAAGATTTTATGCCACCTCACCTCATTTAAGTGGGGTGTTAAAAGTAAAATATTACCACGAATATACTAAAATAATTTGCTGGGAGCTGCTAAATATCCTATCATGATTTCTCTTTACACCTGTTATACATAGATGGTGAGTACATGTGCACGTCATGCTGTGCAAGTTGATTTACCGAGAAATGTGCTCATGAGTCATGAGTGCTTTCTAACTACCTTATTGTTAATATTTTGTGTGTGTGTTTTTACATATGTATTACTTATAACTCGCATCTAAAGACATACTTAATATTTTTAATTATGTGTGTCTTCAGTTAATAACTAACTCCACATGCCTTACCTATTTGATAACTTTCCAATATAACTCTTATATTTCTAATTATGCATGTCTTTAGTCAATAACTAACTCCACATGCCTTACTCATTTGATAACTTTCCATATGTTTCGGTTCTTCCCGATTAATTATGACAAAACATTTTTGTAATACAATACAAAGGCGAGAAACCTTAAGTCAAATAGCCCATAAACCGAAAGCTAAACAGATAATAGAAAAATAACTCTAGAGCTAAACGCCAAACAGCCGTTAAACCAAAGGCCCTTAAACCAAACAGCCTTAAGCCAAAAAAAAAAAAAAAAAAACTATTTCAAATAAAATGAAAATAAAAAAAATAAAAAAGATTTGGGTCTGCTTGACATACGGTTGAAAATTAGAGGTCAATCGGAGAAATACAAAATAAGTTGTTCGAAAAAAAAATTTAGCTTACCATAGTGGAAGTTGACTAAAATTAGTTTGACACATTTTTTTATTGGTGACATTCAAAATTTGGGCAAAAAATGGGAGAAATTATGTCCTAGATCTGGACTGAATACACACACCCCACACACACACACGCATATCCCAACCCCAACCAAATATAAGCCCCACACTAACCCATACCAAAGTCCAACAATGATCACTCATTCCGACTAAAGAATAATTGGAGGGCAAGCAACTAGAATTCCTATAAGAATTCGAACCTTCTCCCTCCTCACTTAGAAAAGAGAGACTATGCTCGGCATTATGTCCATTAACAGAAATGATTTGTGCACAGAATATTTGCACAGAATTGATTCGGACCACTTATTTCGATGGGTCCCACACATTTTGGTATGGAGGTCACTGAAATGAGTGGTCTGGATCAATTCTGTGCACAAATTCTATGCATTTTTCTGTGCTTGTAGCATTACTGGTCCATTAAATTGAACACACCTTGAATTGAGAACAAAATAAAGATTTATTACTCATTTAAGATTTCATAATTTAATTGTGCAATTGTGTTTCTTTTTTGATCTACTTCAGAGAGAGAGAGAGAGAGAGACTGAGAGAGAGAGATTTGGTGTGTGATGTTTTCCTAGTCATGCATTTATTATTTATACACATACATACAAATATGTTTATATACAACACACATTTTTTAATATCAAGTTTTAAATGCATATATTTAAGTGGTGCACAGAAAAATGTGAAAAATTTAAACAGCACAAAATATATATATTTAAAGCATAATATATCAAAAAGTGTGTCAAAAAAATATATGTAATGGATATATCCCATATTTATGTGCGTAAAATATAAGATGATGAGTGTCCTTGATAGTTGATAACTGGCAGTTAAACCTTTGATTTGTGTTATCGTCAAAGCGAGCAAAATTGTTCCCACTATCTACCACTCATAATTTTGGTACTTTTTGCATTTCTTTCCCTCTTTGTGCACACTGTTGTCCCTTTCTCAATACTCATGTTCTCTCTAAATATATACGTAATTAAAATCTTATTACAATTTTATTCTAACAAAAGTGTAATGATTTATTTATGTTTAAACAAACTTTTTTTTGCGATTTCTAGTATCTATAAATACAGTCAGGTTTTAAAGCGCACTGGGATTGCGCATTGAGATTTTAAGCCTAAAAAACCATCAGCCGCACACCTGACTCGCACCCCGTCCCGCTGCCTCGCTGACCCGCAATTTTTTTAACTTAAAATCCCAGTGCGCAAACCCAGTGCCCATACCCAGTGCGCTTTAAAGCCTGACTGTATATCAAACCTTATATATATATATATATATAAGAATCTAGCAGCTGAAACCTGACTTAGTCAATTACCATACTGCCCTTCTGCATCTTCTCAAGACCATAATACCACTTCACTATACCTTAATTACATGTATATCATAGTACTCATCATAATGATACATTGATTTGTGTGAGGGTAATTATGTCATTTCAGATTATTATTACATTTAGGTCAACTTTTGAAATTTTACTATATATAATAATGAGGTTTCAATCAACAATCTTGTGTCTAATTACATTTGGATCAGTAATTTTTGGGATACATATTACTCACATCAAAAAAAGTCAAAAATTGCGGCTATTTTGGCGACTATTTAGGAATTGGTCACTAATAACAAGTTGGTCAACTTCTTCTCTCAAATTTAGCATTCATATATTGTAATATGTGTAATTGCATTTGGGTGAGCAAGTTTTGGGATATTTATTATTCACTTAAAAAAAAGTAAAAAAAAAGTGACTATTTTAATGAGTATTTACGAATTTGTCACTAATATTTACATTTTGGTCAACTTCTTCTCTAAAATTTATATATTTAGGAATTGGTCATTACAAACCTTATATATATAAGAATCTAGCAGCTGAAACCTGACTTAGTCAATTACCATACTGCCCTTCTGCATCTTCTCAAGACCCTAATACCCCTTCACTATACCTTAATTACATGTATATTGTAGTACTCATCATAATGATACATTGATTTGTGTTAGGGTAATTATGTCATTTCAGATTATTATTATATTTAGGTCAGCTTTTGAAATTTTATTTAATATAATAATGAGATTTCAATCAACAATCTTGTGTCTAATTACATTTGGGTCAGTAATTTTTGGGATATTTATTATTCACTTCAAAAAAAATTCAAAAATTGCAGCTATTTGGTGACTATTTAGGAATTGATCACTAATATTTACAAGTTGGTCAACTTCTTCTCTCAAATTTAGGATTCATATAGTGTATTATGTGTAATCGCATTTGGATGAGCAAGTTTTGGGATATCTATTATTCACTTCAAAAAAAGCCACAAAAAAAAAAAGTGGCTATTTTAATGGCCATTTACGAATTGGCCACTAATATTTACATTTTGGTCAATTTCTTCTCTAAAATTTATATTTAGGAATTGGTCATTAATATAACAAAATTCACTTGTACTCAAATCTCATAACAAATTTATATCTTATACTCAAATGCATAGAAATAAAATAAACTTATATCCATATCTTATACGAAGAAATTCAAAGTCTTATTGATATTAGGAAAAGTAATTCTCCTTGGAGCTGTACATCTTTTTATGTAAATAAAAATGCTGAAAAAGAAAGAGGTAGACCCAGATTAGTGGTCAACTACAAACCACTTAATGATGCCTTACAATGGATTAGATATCCAATTCCTAATAAAAAGGATCTTTTGGATAGATTATATAATGCTTTTATTTTCTCAAAAATCGATTTAAAATCTGGATATTGGCAAATTCAGATTAAAGAAGAAGATAGATACAAGACAACATTCACTGTTCCCTTTGGGCACTACGAATGAAATGTCATGCCATTTGGATTAAAAAATGCTCTGCCGGAATTTCAAAATATTATGAATGAAAGTTTTACTCCCTTCTCGGAATTCTGTCTGGTTTACATAGATGATATTTTAGTTTTTTCATCATCTATAGATCAGCATTTTAAACATCTTAGAACTTTACAAGATATTATTATTCATAATGGTCTTGTAATTTCAACCCAGAAAATGGATCTTTTCAAAACAAAGATAAGATTCGTAGGGTTTAATATTCATAAAGGGAGAATTATTCCTATTGACAGAAGTACAGAATTTGCTTCTAAATTTTCCGATGAATTAAAGGATAAAACCCAATTACAGAGATTTTTGGGAAGCCTTAATTATATAGGAAATCATTATAATAAATTAGTCTATGATTGTGCACTTCTGCACCAAAGACTTCAAAAGAATCCTTTACCATGGACTTCTGAACACACTAAAGCAGTTCAGAGAATTAAACTTAGAGTTAAACAACTACCATGTGTCAGATTGGCTAATCCCCATTGGTAAAAAATTGTTGAAACTGATGCTTCAGATATTGGATATGGGGGAATTCTAAAACAAAAGAATCCCAATGCTAATAGAGAAGAACTATTACGATTCACCTCTGGTGTTTGGAAAGGATCTTCAAAGAATTATTCTACTATTAAAAAAGAAATATTTTCTATTGTTAAGTGTGTTACTAAATTTCAGGATGATTTACTTATTTAGACATTTCTTATTAGAATATATTGCAGCAATGCTAAACATATCTTAAAACAAGATATAAAGAATCTTGTTTCTAAGCAAATTTTTGCTACATGGCAGTCTGATTTATCTGCTTTTGATTTCCAGCTTGAATATATTAAAGGAGATCAAAATTCCTTACCAGATTTTCTTACCAGGGAATTTTTGCAGGAAAAACAGGATGCAACCTCCGGATAAAGGAGGTTTCAGTTCCCTCAAAGGCGTCCCAACAAAGGGAAAGGCCATCAGTAAAACCCACCTAAGGGTTCTCAGCCCAACAAGGAGCCAAATCAGCCAAACAATGCTGGTCCTCCGTAGAAACCATCTACTAAGGACATTCTTGTCCAAGAAATGGTTTTTCATCAAAAACATTTTTGGAAACTTTTCTTATTTTGGACAATGTTAAAATTTCTAATAAATTAGAAACAGATGCTTGGGGATATAAAGAAAGGTTTTTAAATATGCACAATTTCATGACCCAAGAATCTAAGCCTAGATTTGCATATGAAGCAATGTTATTAGAAACTGGATCTGTTCAAATCAAACATTTCTATAAAGTTCCAAATGATAAAAAGACTCCTATAACATATTCTAAGTGCTATATAATTAGAGTTCTCCATGCATATCAATGGGGCCTTAATCCAGCCCAAGCAAGAACTTTAAAAATTAATGGAGCTACTTTTAATTACTGGGATTATTTAGAAGTTTGGATTAAAGCTTTTCTTTATATGAATCCCGCAAGAGGCCATACCTGGTTTTTTGTTATTAATGATCAAATAATTAAAAATGGTCTTGAAAATTTTCCTAATTGGTTTTACCATTGGTGGGAAAAAATGGGACCAGCAATTGGAATTGTTCCTTGAGAAATTTTGGATTATTTTACAATCTGATTTGATCATCATCCAGTTCTCAGAGGGCATAGTTGCTACTAAATATTTTGAAAAAACTATGCAGTCTTTAACTTCAGCAAGTGGAAGTAGGATGATTATCCAGTTTAAACTTTATGATGTTTATGTTTGTAATGAATGAGTTTGTATCTCGTCCACTTTTTTACTTGTTAAAGATTTACAACAACAAGTAATTCTGGAAACTCCTTTCTTAAAATTATTAATGCCTATAAGAGTTGATCAAATTGGCATTTATATTTCCTAAAAAAGTTTTCACCTTTTTAAAAGAACTAGAGACAAGAATCATAAATGAATTCAATCTTTTAGATTTGAAGGAAAGACATCTTAATTTTCTTCAAGAAGATACTAGAATCATGCAAATAGAGCATCAGATAAAGATGCCAAATGTTTTTAAAAAAATAAAAAATTTAAAGAAGGAATTTCAAACTAAAGTTTGCAGTGAGATGCCTGGTGCTTTTTGGACAAGGAAGAAACATATTGTTTCTCTTCCTTATAAGCCTGATTTTAATGAAAGATCTCAGATTCATATTAAGGCTGAACCAAGTCAAATGAATTCTGAATATTTAAAACTTTGTAAAAAAGAAATTCAAAGTCTTATTGATAAAAAGCTTATTAGGAAAAGTTATTCTCCTTAAAGCTATACATCTTTTTATGTAAATAAAAAAAATATATAGAAATATATATATATATATATATATATGTATATAAGTGGTTGCTTGCCTGGCATCTTTACGTGACGAAAGGTTGTAGATTCCGAAGTCGCCTCCAATGGAAAGAAACACCTTTATACCAAGTTTCTGGCAATACTTAATTTCTTTACTCAACACAGAGCTATGTTCACGGTGAGTAGAGAGGTTCAGAGACATTTTTTGGTCACTACCAAATTTGGATAGGTATGCTATGTTCACAATATCGTAGATGCCGGACTGACACGTCATAGACAAGTTACCTTCTTTACCATTTTGGCCCCAATATACGGACTTACTGGTGGCTTGTGAGCCATTGAGCATAGCAAAAAGGAGGAAAAGGCAAACAAGAGAGAATGGTGTTAGGGTTTTGTGAGCCATATCTAGTATGCTTTGCCCTAGCTTTGCTGCTTATCTTAGTTTAACAATCAGTTGGGATGCCTTCTATTTATAGGATCATGATTCATGATGATAACATATGCCCTCTCTCTCTCTCTCTCTGTCTCTCTATCTCTCTCATTTGAAAGGGAAAATTACACTCACACCCCCCTGACGTATCCGAAAACTACAGCTTCTTTTTTCTCACATTTTTAAGCAAAACATTAACCTCCTTAAGCATATTTTCCAAATTATTAGATTGAGGGAGAAAAATGTCCTAATATAGTTGGGGCTTAAAATGGGGAGTATTGATATAATTTCTAAATTTTTATTCTAAAAGTGCTTATCAAATGATGTGGTAGTAGGGTCATGTTTAATACAGTGAGACTAACTAGTTTAATTTTAATTGAAAGTTATTTGCATGAGCTCACTATCACGTCATTTAGAAAACACCTTTAAAATAAAAATTTTAAAAACATAACATTACTCTAAAATGGGATATGCTAAGTGTTGTACTTTACTGGGTATCCCTAAAACAAAGTGGCAACCGTCCCCGTGAAGTTCCACATGGATCTACAGCTCTCTGTCTCTAAGGTTTGTATTTGATTGGTTCCACTTATTTCCCTTCTATTAAGCAACAATCAATTGACCGTTAAAAATTTTAATTAAACATTTTAAATTATATACAATACTCTAATGAATGTTGAAAAAATTTAAAAATAAAAAATTTTAATTCCGACAATGCAATTTTTTTTTTCTTCCCCATGCCTTAAGGATATCTCAAGACCAAGTTCAATTTTCATAAAATGTCCTATTCAATTTAGAAATCATATTCTATTTCAAGGATATATAGCTTGGTACTTTTCATATGTAGCTACTTTGGTTTTTTTTTTTTTTTTTTTTTGTCTGTGTTTCAGAAACAAATCACCTCTGTGACGTGAGTGGGGTTAGTAAATTAGAAAGTTAGTAACACATGCACACCGGAGGGATATATCCCAATTTGAAGAAAATCTCTCGTGTTTATATTTTCTCCAAAGAGAGATTCAAACCCACAAGCAGAAACTCCATCTTTAACAAGGGAGATTTGAGTAATTTTTAAAAGGAGAGAAGTCTCTATATTTGTTCAACAAATTATTTGGGTGGTTAATTACTATCAGAAAAAGAATATGTACGTGAATTAAATGTTGTTGAAGCTTAGCCATTCATTAGCGTTATGGAAATAATTGGCTTTCGCTATACACTTGTGCGTGATACACATTTATGAAAGTGACACACTGTGTTTGAGGGAGAGATTATATGAGTGTGAGGTTTTTTAGCGCATTTTTGCTCACCTAAAAATTGTCACATATTGTTCAATCAAACCTTTATTGGGTGCCATGTGTCACATTCCAGTAATTAAGCTAAATGCACATGGGCAAAATAGGAATAAAATGGACACATGTCATCCAGTGTAGGCCTGGGTGAACTATGAGTAACCATTTTTGGATTAGTAAAAATACTCTCAAATTATTTAGGGTTTTTTTTTTTTTTTTTTGATTGTAAGTTCTTTGAGTTGTTAAGAGTGAGTGTAGGTATTGGGTAGTTATGTGATTCAATCTATAGTGTACTATACTAATTTATATATCAATAGAGAAAGAACGTACTATTCCCTTGGTGAACAAAAGTAATGTTTTGTCGAATCGTGTTAATTCTCATGTGTGTTTCTTTTCGCTTGTCTATTTATTTATTTCTATTAACTAGTTTAATTACCATTTTGCTATGTGTGTGAATCCCATGCAACATAAATTGTTTGCCGTGTTAAAAAAAATTGAAAAAAAAATTCATATATAATTGTTTCCCGTTTGAAGTGCAAGTATTTCATTGCAGCTTTAAGGAGTGAAATCGTGATTCAAGAAATTTTTTGCACACTTGAAAAATAAAACAAGACTTAGATGAACAGCTATGTTTTTTTATGACATATTCTCTTTATATTGGTTCAAGTTAAGCTGCATTTGAAAACCAATGTCCAAAGTTGAATTTGACCAACCAATTCAGTTGATCTTAGTGGTTTTTTTTTAAAATGGTGATTTGTGTTTCTATATTGCAGAGATATTGTATTTGACTGAGGAAGTGTATTAATACTTAGAGAGCCGGTGGTAGTTGCGAAGCGGAAGCATAGTTTGATCCGTGGAAGAGATTTGGGCAAGAAGAAAATCACATGATTATAAGCCCTTTTTTTCTTTATTGCACGATTATTTTTCCGAGCACGAGTAATTCTTGAAATTTTGTTGGTTTAGATTATGTTGAGATACTTAACGATGCGAAAAATATTGTCAATGTTTAATTTCAGTTTGGATGGATGAAACATTTTTGGTTCTACTTGTTATGATTATTAATGATTATATTTGTTATAGATTATGCTTGTTATGTATTTCTTAAAGATTAATTATGCTTGTGAATAAAGAGTGTGAAATGTAAATTAGTTGCAAATAAAAAGTGAGGAGTGTATAATTAATTATCTTTTATATTTTAAAACAATTTGTAACGGATACTTTCCGTTACAAAATCCGTTAGTATTTGTTACAAAACTGTTAGAAACTTAACCCCAAGTAAAAAAACATTACTAATGGATTATTTTCGTTAGCAATAATAAATTACTAATAGAAATTGCCATTAGTGAACATATCACTAACGGATTATTAGTAATATATTATTACTAACGAAAATTTTCCGTTAGTAAATCCGTTAGAAATATTACTCACGCCAAAATAGTAGCGGACTATTTCCGTTAGTAAGAATTTTCCTAACGGAAATTAACCGTTAGAAATGTGCCCCCTTTTTTTTCGGAAAGAGAGAAATGTGCTCTTTTTATATGAGTAATGATATGCTTTTCAAATTCTAATCTCAGATTCTAATTCTAAGTTCTCATTTCAAATGATGTGACAGTGAGTCCACTGAATTTTGATTGGATAATATTAAAGTAAACCATCATTATTGTTAATGGGTCACCACATCATTTGGGAGGGATTTGGGATTAGGATTTGAGACGCCTACTATTGCTCTTTTTATATATAATATATAGTAGAGAGAGTAGAGATATAGATATAGATAGTGTGGTGATGTAGGTAGAGATAAGTAGGATCAGAAGTGGGTATTGTGGCTGATTACGAGCTCATAATTGATCTCGAGTTTGCAATGGAGGCGTTGAGAAGATGGTGTACGTGGGCTGTTTTCAAGATTTAATTTTTGCTTTTTGGAGCTGTCTACAGTTTTTTATTCTGCAGAGACTTACTTTGCAGTTGTTGTTGAATGCTTGGACGATCTTCCAGTTCTTTCCAGGTGATGTTTGGTTCATAGGCAATTCTCTTGAGTTAGTTTCGACAGCTAGTGGGCTGAAATCTGCAAAAAAAAAAAAAAAAAATCGATCTTTCTTCGTTGGATGGTGGATTTTATCTATTTTTGTATTTGGTAATGCTACTATGAGTTTGCGCGTAGAACATTTGTTATGGTTCTGCTACTGTTTTTGGCTTGCTCCGTTCTCTTTTGACAGTTTTGGTATGGCTTATTATTGCCAAGTAGTTTATGAGATTTTGATCTGGGGGTGCTGATGTTGCTGCTTGTGGCTGCTCATTCCCTTTTGATATTTTTGGTGTGGATGGATACTTAGTGTCAAGAAGGGCAATGGGGCATATCATGATATTGTAAAAAATTGGGTAGACTCCCATTTGAGACTTCTTTAATCCGAATTTACTATAAATGACAAGAAAATCAGTTTTCATTAAAATAGAAATTATTTTTTCTTGCCATTTATAATAAATTTAGGCTAAGAGTTTTAAATAGTAAGTCTCCCTGAAACTGCTCCATTGATTGTATTTTGTTTCTGCCAAGTAGGTGTTGGCTTTTGGGTGCACTAGATTTGGCCTTTTTAATAAAGCCTTTTTTTTTTTTTTTTGGTAGTTGTGGGTATTTGGGTCAGTTTACACGTACATCGACTGATCCAACAAGGTTAAGGCGTCCGGATGAATTACCTGTGGTTACCCTTTCGAGATTCGAACTTAAGACCTCTGATTATAACACGGAGATAGTTTGTCATCCGACCGCAAAAGAGAAGTAATTTTCAATAAAACTTGTTGATTAGCAAAAACAAAAAAACAAAAAAAAAGGTATATTGATAGATAGACAGATGTAGGGTCCATCCTATGTACCAACGTTAATAAGTGAATTGTGTATTTCAATCAATTTGCTACATACGTCGTAGTCGTACTATCAAAAAAACGAAGAGGTGCATTAAATGTTGTTGAAGCTCAGCCATTTATTAATGTTGTGGCAGTTGCCTTCCGCTATACATATGTACGTGATACACGTTTATGAAAGTGAGACCACTCGTGGCACACAGTGTTTGAGAGAGATTATAAGAGTGAATTGTTTTATGGCATTTTGTTCATTCAATAATAGCACACATAGTTTACTTAGGTGTTTATTCGATTATATATGTCTTATTTCAGTAATTATATTAATGGTATATGGGTAAAATAGGAATAAAAATGACACGTGTCATTCAATACACGCCTAGGTGAATAATGGGTGATCATTTTTTGGTATGTAAAAATACTCTCGAATTTTTTAGATTTTTTTTTTTTTTACATATATATAATAAGTTCTTTGAATTATTAAGAGTGAGTGTACAAGTATATTGGGTAATTATATGATTCAATCTATAGCGTGCGTTACTAACTTATATCTCAATAGAGACAGAATTGTTCCCCTAGTGAACATAAGTAATGTTTTGTGGAATCGTGTTAATTCTTTCTTTTCGCTTGTCTATTTATTTATTTATTTCTACTAACTAGTTTAATTACCATTATGCTATGTGTGTGAATCCTATGCAAGATTAAATTGTTTGCCGTGTTTAAAAAATTTAAAATAAAAATCATATATAATTCTAATATGCGATTAGTTAATTTGGGGACCATAAATTGTGAAGTTGATGGGAAATTAATTTTGGTTGTTCAGAAAACGTGATATTAATTAATTTGACTTCAAGTGTATGAATTTTGGTTGTTGGTGTTAATTAATTTGACTTCTAGTGGGTGAACTAACATGTTTTTCATGATTTTCGAGTGGAAACAGATTTTATGGTTCTACACTAAAAGATTTAAATTTTTTTTTTATAATATTTATCTGGATCCGGACTAAATACACACACTCCACACGTACACATGCACACTCCAACCTTAATTCAACTTCAAAGTCTCATACTGACCCACAGCAAAACCTAATAAAAACCACTCATTCCGACTGAAGAATAATATTTCTTAAAATTTCTGCTAAACTTTTGTGCGTGATACACGTTTATGAAAGTGAGACCACTCATGACACAGTGTTTGTGAGAGATCATAAGAGTGAATTTTTTTAGCGCATTTTGTTCATTCAACAATAGTACACATGATTCACTTAGGTTTTTATTAGGTGACATGGGTCCTATTCTAGTAATTAAGCTAATGGTACATGGGTAAAATAAGAATGGAAAGGACACATGTCATCCAATATACGCCTGGGTGAGTAACGGATGACCATTTTTGGGTATGCAAAAATACTCTCGAGTTTTTTAGAATTTTTAATTTATTTAATTCTTTTATAATAAGTTCTTGGAGTTATTAAGAGTGAGTGTACAAGGTTATTGGATAGTTATGTGATTCAATCTATAGCGTACTATACTAATTTATATCTCAATAGAGACAGAATTGTTCCCCTAGTGAACGTAAGTAATGTTTTGTGGAATCGTGTTAATTCTTTCTTTTCGCTTGTCTATTTATTTATTTATTTATTTCTACTAACTAGTTTAATTACCACGATGCTACCATGCAAGATAAAATTGTTTGCCGTGTTTAAAAAATGAGTTAATTAGTATAATGTCCATTTTATTCTAAATTTTTTTCAATAAGTTCAACCTATGAAGCATTTTATTATGAAGTCCATTCTACAAATTTGGACCAAATTACCCTTACCATTTAATTAGTATAATGTCCATTTTACTCTAAGTTTTTTTTCAACCCATGAAACATTTTACTATGAAGTCCATTCTACAAATTTGGACCAAACTACCATTATCATTTCCCATTCAACACTGCAATAAATAATCCCAAGATTTTGGGGTTTTCAAAATTCAAAACTCAAATACCCAAATAAGAATGAATCACATTCTATATCCATTTACTCTCTCTCTCTCTCTCTCTCTCTCTCTCTCTCTCTCTCTCTCTACATTCTATATCCATTTACTCTCTCTCTCTCTCTCTCTCTCTCTCTCTCTCACACACACACACACAGAGACACACACACACACACACACACACACACACACCGGTCGTGACTCTCTCTTGGCCACCACCACTTCTAACGTCATCTTCTCACCACCGCCCCCTCTCACAATCTTCTCAAACCAACGCAACCACCACTTCCGACGAAGTATGACTCTTAGAACGATATGAAGACGATTCGAAGATCGCAGATCCAAATCTAAAAAACTTGACAAATTAGGGCTTAATCGCAGGTTTATTGATTTGTTATCTAAATCCTTTGATTTGTTCTTACATACTCAAATCCATGGAATGGCTTGTTGATGACTTAGTTTTGTTTGATTTGTTCTTATATACTCTAATCTCGTTAACATAACTTTTTGTCTTTGGCAGATTTTCGGCTATATTGTTGATGAAATCGAGAAGTGATGTTGTGGGTTTCTTGTGGAGGTGTTGTCCTCCGTAGGAAGGGTGGTGGCTGTTGGTGGCGGCAATTGTTGGTGGTGGCGGCGTCATTTGTAGACTTGTTTTTAGTGATAAGACAGTGTTAAAATATATTCCTAGTATAGCAGTGTTAAATTTAACACTAATGTTCATGTTTCAAAGGTTGTGGAGTGAAATTGTATACAATATTATGGTTCAAAAGGTTGTAGCGTAAAATTTAACACTCATATTCTTGCTTTAAAGGTTGTGATATGAAATTGTATACTATGTTGTATTTCAAAGGTTGTGGTTCAAAATGTTATAATGTAAAACTTAACACTCATGGTTTTCGTTCACATGATGTGGGATTGTGGACCAGTTGCAAAGCAAAAACGAACCAGTTACAATGTAAAAATTCACATTAATAAACCAATTGCAGTGTAAAATTTCATACAAATGAACTGTTGCAGTGTAAAAATGAACTAGTTGCAGTGTAATACTCGCATAAAAGTATGGTGCATAGTAACAACTTCATATGTTATGTGATCAATGATTATTGGTAGAACATACAAAAGTGGAATACCCACATAAAAATGGCGTTAGAAACATTCAAAAGAGTCATAATGTACAAGGCTAAAGTTATGGGATTTTATTTCCATATTTTTTATATGCAAATCAATGGAATCTTTAAAGAAAATTAATTTCCATATATATATATGCATGTGCATATGTATGGGGGTAAAAATGTCACTGAAACTATCTATAATTGAGGATTGTGGACTAATCTCTAAAAACATTTACAATTATAGGGTCTATCATTGGGAAGTACCAATTGGTGGGTCTATTACAACAAACATTGGTAGAATGGGATTTTCCACTAAATTTTTCTTAAAGAATTTAAAATAAAAATAATATATAATTCTAATATGCGATAAGTTTGGGGACCATAAATTGTGAAGTTATTGGGAAATTAATTTTGGTTGTTCAGAAAGCGTGATATTAATTAATTTGACTTCAAGTGGGTGAACTAACATGTTTTTCATGCTTTTCGAGTGGAAAGATGTTTTATGGTTCTGCACTAAAAGAAATTTTATTTATTTATTTATTTAATACTTATCTGGATCCGGACTAGATATACACACGCACACTCCAACCCCCTCAATTCAATTTTAAAGTCTCACACTGGCCCAAAATAAAGCCTAATAAAGGCTACTCATTTCGACTGGAAAATAACATTTCTTGAAATTTGCATAGAACACGAGGAAAAATATTTTCATGGTATAACAAATTAAATCAATTTATGTAATTTTAGATGACTTTGACTAAAATTCTATAAAATTTAGGGAGGCTCGATCTAAGGTCCTTAAGGCTGAGTCAACTTGAATGAAAGGACAAGCCACAAACAAACTCCTTCTAAGGTCCTAGAATTTTTTTTTTGAACAAAAAAACCCTTGTATATTGGTAAACACGCGCGCGCCACTTTAGCACTAGTTACAGGAAAATACTTTTGTGCAGTTTGTACAGTGTTGTGCAAACTGTGCCTCTCAAAGTTTGCATAGTATTTTTTCCAAAACTCTTTCTGTTATCTTGAAAATTTTGCAAACACTGTGTAAACTATGAGTGGCATAGTTTGCATAGCACTATACTAACTGCACAGAATTAATGTTCGTTGTTACAAATAGGGGTGTCAAACGGGCTGAATTGGTCCGCCTCGCCCCACCCCAATTCGTCATTTGGCGAGTCGTAACTCTTTCCGCCCCATGGACGAACCCAGCTCGTGACTAATTAATTCATTGGGTATGGGTCCGGGTCGACTTCCATTTTTGTAACCCACAACTTGCCCCGTGACCCAGCTCGTCTAACCCACCAACTCGACTCGCCTCGCCTCGCCTCGCGGACCCACCCCGCCCCGCCTCACCAACTCGTGAATAAAATATTTTTATTTAATTGTTTTCAAATAAACTATTTATTAATAAACAATTTTGTTAATCTTTTAAGTAGAAAATAAATTTTTTTGTAAAAATAGTAGTTTTCAAATACTTTTTTAACAAACAATCTTTGAATAAAGTATTTTATTAAACTATTTTTTAGAAATTTTTTTTATTAAAAATAAAATAAGTTTTTGCAAGCAATCCGCGGACTACGTCGTGGGCTAATTCGTCAACCAACTCGCGAGTTAGCCGCCCCGCCTCGCCTCGCCCCGCCCCGTTGACCCACGAATTAGTGGGTTGGGGGCGAGTCACCCTATATCCCTTACCGAGTCAATTCGTCCCGCCCGGTCTATTTCGCCGATCCGCCCTGTAGCTAGCCAAAATTCACCCAATTCGTCTAGGTAGCGGGGCAGGACGGACCTCCCCGTTTGACACCTCTAGTTACAAATGTTCGTTGATGCATGTGCTGACATCAGCGCACAAGCAACTAATGTCTCTTCAACATTTTGTTCGCTGATGTGTGTGCTGATGTCAGCACACGTGTAACTTTAATTTGTTTTGTTTCGTTTTTTTTCATTTCCAAAATGAGTAAAGATTGGGACACAAACAAATCCACAACCTTTTGGACACAACCTAAATAATGTGTCTATCTCTCCTGTGATGTCACTGGACCCCACAGTGACACATGAGAGAGATAGACACATTATTTAAGTTGTGTCCAAAAGGTTGTGGGTTTGTTTGTGCCCCTAGCATTGCTCTTCCAAAATCTACATCTTTCAAACGATAAATGTGATTTTGAAAAAAAAAAAATTGTATATTTATAATCAGCAAGTCAATACCTTCCAAATAAGACCAATATTTATAGTGTAATACTTTCCAAACACACAACTTTTAAGATACAATTCAAGAGATGTGTCTATTTCTTTTATGTGTTATTGTGGGGTCCAATGACATCACAGAAAATGTATAAACACATTTTTTTGGTTGTGTCCCAAAAGTTGTGTTTTTGGCTGTATCCCAATCTTTATTCATATTTGTATGTCTCTGAATTTTGACATTTTAGCAATATTTTTTGACATTTTTTAGACAATATACTCTATCTATCCCATTTTATGTGATTATCTTCGTGTACTCAACTTTTTAAGCAAACAATTACCACTATTTGAAATTTTTACTTAATATTCATGTACAGATTCAGTTAAATTTCACTTAATATTCACATATGCTAAGTAAAGTTTTACTTAATATTCATGTACGAGTTCGGTTAAACTTCACTTAATATTCATGTATGTTAAGTGAAATTTCACTTAAAATTTTTGTATCGAAAACTTTTCCTCAATCAAGAATCTTTCTTAGTCCAAATTAACTTTTGTTTTGGTAGATCTCAACGTTGCTGATGTCAACACATACATGTAAGTGAATATGCAGTTTTTTTTTTCTTTCAAACTTTAAAATGCTATATCTTCCAAACGACAACTTCGATTTTCAAATTAAAAATGTATTTGGAATCAAGAAGTTAAGATCTTTCAAACAGGACCCATGTAGCATATAAAATGCTGAAAAAAAAGAAGGAAAAGAGTCCAATTGAGTGAAATTTCACTTAAAATTTTTAATTGAAATTTACAAATTTTTTAAGTGAAGTTTCATTTATTTTGTTTAGTGAAAAGGTAATTTTCAATGATATTGCAAACTGAAGTCAATTTTATAGACTAAGTCAAATGAAATTTTACTTAATTTCCATTAAGATGTGTGAAATGTCACTTAATTTTATTCTATAATAAGCCAAATTTCACTTAAATTTTACTTAACTAAATACTTTAGTTTAGTCCAAATTAACTTTTGTTTTGGTCGAAGATCTCAATGTTGCTGATGTCAGTACATCAAGAAACTATTACTGATGTCAGTGAACATGCAAATTTTTTTTTTCCTTTCAAACTTTAAAATGCTACATTTTCCAAACAGCAACTTCGACTTTGAAAAAAAAAATTGTATTTGGGATCAGCAAGTCAAGATCTTTCAAACAAGACTCATATTGCATATAAAATTTTTGAAAAAAAAATATATTAAGTGAAATTTAACTTAAATTTTTTAAATGAAAATTTCAAACTTTTAAGTGAAGTTTCATTTATTTTGTTTAGTGAAAAGGTAATTTTCAATGAAGTTGCAAACTTAAGTCAATTTTATAGATTAAGTTAAATGAAATTTCACTTAATTTCTATTAAGATGAGTAAAATTTCACTTAATTTCATTCTATAATAAGTGAAATTTCACTTAACTTAATACTTTAGTTGCAGACATACTTATATGTTTCCATCTTTTGTCTTTTCTTTTCATAATCCCAAACACTTCATAATCCAAATCCTTACTCCGCATTACACAATTTGCACTTCACACTACAATGCTACACACACATCACCTTGTGATCCGTGCCATTCCTAATTCAGACTTCCAAGTGAGAGAAACTAGAGAGAGAGCACAAACAAGGTACACACACACACACATTTTTTCTCTCTCAAACGCACACCCATTCTTTCTCTCTCTCTCTCTCTCTCACTAAAATGAATACTGGAAGCACAAAGCTCATCATCCTCCACCCTTCAATCCACAGCAAGCAAACATATCCCCACTGTAGACACACAAATTGAAAGTACATCCCCAGAAGTGCAGATCTATCCAGAGCTTCAATTTTCTCTCTTTAAAACGACTCATTTCTCTCTCTCTGCAACCATCCTTAACGCCTCTAATATCCTTTCTCAGTCCAGATATAGAGCCATGACTCTCACTCTCGAGCTCAACTCATAAGCCCTAACCATCCGATTTTGCCATTGCGCGTCTTCTCTCTGTCGGACTCGGATTCGAGATCGGTGGCTCTAGACCACAGAAGTGGCGGTGGTGGCAACAACAATGATGATGGAGTCAGTGGTGAAGATGGTATTGGTGGAGCCATGGAGAGAGAGAGAGAGAGAGAGGATGCCGGAGGCAGTGGTGTGCTAGCGGCGACGGTGGCGGCAAGGAGGATAGTGGAGGTGGGTGTTGACAATGGAGTTAGAGAGAGAGAGAGAGAGAGAGAGAGAGAGAGAGAGAGAGAGAGAGATTCTTCTATGTGAATTAGAGAGTGTAGAATAAGATCTTATTTAGGGGCATTTTTGTCATAAAAAATTAAATAGTAAAAGTTTGGCCCTTTTGGGGGACCTTAGGTCATTGAAAATTAAACTCACTGGAACTTAGTCCATGTCATTTTATTAAGCGTCCTTAATGTCAAATTAGCTTGTCTTAATACCCCTTTCACCAATATTCCCTAGAAAGTTACTAAGATTTCACTTAATATTTATGTACGAAGTGAAATTTCACATGATATTCATGTATGCCAAGTGAAATTTCACTTAATACTTTTGTATGGATGACCTTTCACTAAACAAGAATTTCAATTTTCCTTAACTCTAAAATTATCACGCCCGAGTGACGCAAAAATAGAGAAAAATAAATTTCCTTTTGTGGGACCATAGGGAATGACGGGTGAATATCACTAATTGTCCACACCACATAGTACTAGTCAAGTAGAAGAAATAAAAACTAGTAAACAACTGAATATAAAATAACAATTCTATAAAATATAATATTAGAGTAGTCTTCAGGATCACAACAGGTCTGGAGACAACATATGCCCAAGTACCCGTTAGCTAATAAAGTTCAACTGAAATATAAAACTAAATATCAATCTCCATATCTAGCTGGTGTAAGGGTAGTTGTCAATGTAAGAGCCTTCCCCGGCGTAGCCGTCATTAGTGGGGCCACCCTCTGCATACTCCTCCTCTGGGTAGTAGCTATCATCACATGCATTATTAAGAACATGGTAGTCCAAATGGGGAATGCTCAGGCATGTAATATATACCTGCAAATTTCCTATATACGAAACGAATTTTCGGAGTTATATCTGTACTTATGAGTTAATTTTCGGTAATTAATTTCGTAGCCTATGCTGATATACGTATATATATACATATATGCGACGACGTTCAAGATTTGTATACTCATAAAATTTGTATCACTTTGTTAATGTGATTTTAATTTCTAAGCTCGACCCCGTTTGTTAAAATTATATTTTAATAATTGCTAACGTTAAAATATAATTATAGATATTTAAATATTCGTGATCACTAAGTTTTATAACTATAGGTTATATCGCATATTAATATTATGTTGATATTATTCGTCGTCACTTAATATTTTAATATTATAGGTTATATTATATTGGACCCGATATCGCCTTTTTTTTACTGTAATGGACACTAGATTATTATTTATTTTTTAATTATATTATCGACATATATATTTTATTTTGCTCTGGACATGAAGAATTAGACCCAGACCGTAACTCTAGACCCGAACTAACTTTGTCACGTGAACCCGTAAAATCTATGTAAACTAAGACTGTATGGCACGTAGTTCCTAGCGACGACTAGCTATACAAATATGGAAATAAGAATATTACCTAAAATGGTTATTGTACTACCCTAACCACCTTGCTACCATTGGGTAAACTTCCTACCCAAACACACCCTATATCCATTGGACACTTCCCTCAAACCCTCACATCAATCCCTCTCAAACCCCCCTTCCACCCATTGGACACTCCTCCTTGTTCTCCCTCTTTGACCACCAAACACACCACACACACGCACAATTTGTACTTTTCATTATATGTAATACATATGTACGTATGTAGTGAGTGCATATTATAGTTGTATTATGTGTTGGGTATTTATTTATAGGGTTAATTACACTTTCACCCCCTGAAGTATGACCCATTTTTAACTTACCCCCGTCAAGTATCAAACCCGATGAGCACTACAACAAAAATTGGCTTTAGCGAGGAATCGATTTCCTCGCAAAAAGCCTTAATTTCCTCGCTAAAAGCTTTAGCGAGGAAAAAATTCCCCGCTAACATTCCTCGTAGTAGTGTTGTCGTTAACGGGGTGTTGGCGAGGAAATTTACTTTACTCGCCATTGGAAAATTTTAGCGTCAAAAAGTTTCCTCGCGATTTGCTACACATTTCCTCGTCATAACCAAATATTTCCTCAGTAAAAGTCTAGTATATTGTCATGATATATAAGCATTTTGCGAGGAAACATTTTTTCCTCGCCATTGAAAAGTTTTAGCGACAAATATTTCCTCTCCCCAGTTAAGTGTTTCCTCGCAAAAAGTCTTCTAAATCTTCATGTATTGTATCATTTGCGACAAAATGTTTCCTCGCTAAAGGCTATCAAAAATGCTACTAATAAAACCTTTAGCGACGAAAAATTTCCTTGCCAAAACTATTTAAAAATAAATAAAATAAAAATAAAAAAGGCATTTAATTTCATATTTTTGTTCCCGTTTATATATCCAACAAAATAATAATGGATCACAAATTAAATATCATTACATAATCTTGTTCAACACTAATAAAAATCACAAATACAATTAATTCTTATTCCTGTCAAAACGAATACAAACCACAAAATACCCTTACATCATGTTCATGCAAAAACTAATAGAAACTAATACATAGTATCCATGTAATTTTTTTTTGAAAAAAAAAACATGTAGTTAAGCATCCGGAAATCAGCCACGTCCATAGCGAATCTGCAACACAAATAAATGGAAAACATTAGTTATACGTTGATAAGAAATCCAATGAGAATCAATGAATGTGGATATTGAAATTTAATAAGAACTGATGAATAATTCACTCAAACCCAGTACACCCTAACTAAGCAATGCAATGCATTCTTTTGTAAGTTTTACAAAGTGAAACTCAGTTCAACAGAGACCGTTCCTCCTTCCTCATCATACAAATGGATTACACCAACTGAAAAACAAAGAACCAATAAAAAGGATGAAAAAAAAAGTCTTACCTCTTATGGTTCCGTATTAAAGCATGCCTATCAATGTCTTTGTAACTTGAATCAACATCAGTGGGTCTTTCTCCCAAGATCTGAAGAAATCAGTTGAAATTTGTAAGAATAAGAGAACTAATATGCTCGTACTTGAGAGTGCTCAAAACTAGTAGCTACCAAAGAATCTGAAAAAATCACACTCGTCGATTCTATTGCCCTCTATAAGATTCCAATGCTTAAGGCAATGTAAATAAGAGCCTAATCAGCATGTTGATCGCAACTATATTTTATGTACACAAACTGTCACCAATCATACTTATGGGCATGGTCTACAAATGCAGCAGCTCATATATCCTAACAGTTAAACTTAAAACTCTTCTGGAATACATGAGATAGTGAACTCTCAATTTCTTCCAATTTAAAAGCCACTTCACCCAAGTGGAATTCATGAGATAATAAAAAAGAGAACTAATAATGTTTATTACCCAACCAAACCACAGTCAGAGCCCAATTCAACAACCTTCTATAAGCCAACATGGAAATATTTTGATGTATATATGTACCATGGTAAGTCTCACACTCACACTTAGGACCCAATATATATATATCTATAGATATGCATACACACATGATGATGTATATATATAACTCCAATAGTAGTTTCCTTTCATTACCTTAATTTAGTTCAACTGTACCCAAGACTTTGATTGAAGACCAAATCTAAACCATGTTTTTCCATAATTTCCTCAAGCAAAAGGGAACCTTCATATGGGCAATGATGTGACTATGAACAGGGATGTAGGCACTTGAGCACTAGTGGGGACTTTGGTACCTGGCCACTCAACTTTTAAAGTTTGTGAAATTTTTTTAGTAGATTTGATATTTTAATCCAAATGTAGTCTAACGACTCTACACCACTCTAATAATAATTGTCTATGAGATATTATAGCCCAAACCCTCTCTGATATTTCATATCAAACCTTATTATAACAACTCTCCTTTTGGCCCTACCCAATTTAGTGTGCTAAATTCAAATTATAGTTAATCCCCACTAATATTTGACACCATACATAATAGCCAACGTGATATTCTAGCTCAAGAACATCCTAATTTAAACCTTATTATGTCGATTCTCATTTCAGCCCAACCCAATTAAGTGTTCCAAACCCAAGTTGAAACCATACCTTGGGGCTTTTTTTTTTTGGATAGGTGACACCATACTATGAAAAGAGAAGAAATGAAAATTACGATATATCACTTACTGCTCCCATAAAAAAATCAAAAAATTAAATCACTTACTAGCAGTTGATCCAAAGGATGACAGTGAATATTAAGGAAAAAAATCAAGAAAGTAAAAACTCACTTCAAGATCCAACTCAAATTCAGATCTAATACTCGAAATCCACCTGAAAGTCGAAAATCAAAAATAATAAATTAATCAAATAGAGAATAGATACCTCAATTTCATTAAAAAGTTTACCTCTTAGAATCCATGTCAAGCCCTAGAAAACTAAATTGAGTACCAATAACAACAAATTTGGTTTTTTGCCGCCCTTTTCAGTCCAAATGGACTGTAATCTCAATTGAAAATCATCGTCACAAATCAACTCATTTCCATTGTTTAATAAACTAAGGAAGTTCATTATTACTCTCAATCCATTGCTATTGTGACATTATGCCTTATACAATAAATAAAAGTATAACTAGTGAATTGGCCCTCCGCAACAGGGTGACTCATCAGTGAGCCAGTGGGTTGCTATAACCTGCTTCATGCAAGTTTACTTACATATAGTCTGGGGATACAATCTTTGTTTTGGGTGTGGAATGGTGATGTTCTAGTTGTAATTTGATGGGTTTTTTTTTGGTTGAAGACTTTGTTTTGGTTGTGATCTGATGAATGCATCCAAAATTAAATCAATAATTTGCAATTTTAGTAGTATATGTTGTAATCTGTGAAGACTTGGCAAGTGCCATATGCAACTTCAAGTAGCTTCAAAATTCTGCAAAAAGCTATTGATAACTGGAATAACTACATCAAGCATAATTGAATTGTCTACTTTAAAATTCAAACCCCCAATTTGGAAAAACTGTTAATTCAAAATAAATCTTCTGAAAAATAAAAATAATAACTAAGCTATCAATAGGCAATTTTCCTTAACAAGGTTTAAGGCAGAACTTGGAAAGTATAGAGAAAATAAAGAATAAATGAGCGCATACATTGACCTGTTGGTGAAATCCTAAACATTCTGACCCAAACTAAACAACTATCCTACTTTTCTGCTCTTATGAGAAAGACTAAAGAGGGCAATTAGGATGATCATCTATTAAAAGGATTAAAAATATATATACATATTTTTCAAGAAGAGTTTGATTTAAAAAAAAAAAAAAGATAAAGAAAATAACCCAAATAAATCACATTCACTTGTACTCCCTGCAAATCGGAGTCTATATTTACAATATCCCTTTCCTAATGTGCAAAAAAAAAAATGCATTAACTTTATAAAAATGCAGTAACTTAATAGCAAACCTCTTTTTAAAAAATAAATAAATCTTGAGGGTATATAATGGCCGCAGAAAAGGTACAGAGAGAGAGAGAGAGAGAGAGAGAGAGAGAGAGAGAGAGAGTGCCTAGTAATGAGGTAGTAGGCACCAGAAATTGTGGTGGTGTCCAAATAAATGAAATTACCTGCACAAAAAATACCCCAATTGCAAAATAAGAATGAAAAACAGAGAACTATAAAAATGAACCCTTACTACTTTTTTTTTATTACAGCAAAAAAATGGTGGGTTCAATAAGCTACAATAAAAAATGGTGTAATGAAATACCCTTACTGCTTCCAAAACTCTTGCTGAAACAAATGAAAATCACATAGGAAAAATAAGCTACAGTAAATTTGGAAAATGATAAACATGGGATAAGAAAATCAATGAAACCTTACCTTTCGCATTCTCCTTCGCTTTGATGTCATCGGAGAAATAGGCCTCTTGGAAGGAGGATGGTGGTTCTGGGCCAGTGGTGACGGCGATGGGAGGTGGAATAGGAAGGGATTGGGGACAGGGAAAGGTCGCGGCAGCAGGTGGGTTTGGTGCTAGCCAGGTGATGTCACGAGGCTGATGGTGCCCCGGCTAGTGGTGGTCGCTGCTAGGTGCGAATGGCGGTACCACGGTGGTAATGTGGATCTCCGACAAAGGAAAGGCAGGAGAATGGGTAGGGAAATTTGGGTGTTGTGGTTTTCCATAAGAGAGAAAGCTTAATGTTGGCTCACTTGCCTATGGTGGTAGTGAGAGAGAGGTCAGAGAGACACTCTGAAACCGGGGTGGGTATAGATTTTAGAGAGGGGGAGTGGGCTGTGGAGAGAAAAAGGTTAAGTCCTAGACCTAATTTAAAAACCACAAACTAAAAGCGGGGAAAAAAAATTCTATCCAAAAAAAAGGTGGGAAAAATTACTATTTAGCGAGGAAACATTGTTTTCTTCGCCGAATGTACTATTTAGCGAAGAATAAGAATTTCGTCGCAAAAAAATGTTTCCCACATTTAATTGCTTTAGATTTAACTTTACGCGAAGAAATATGAATTTCCTTGCCAAAACATTGAATTAGCGAGGAAACTTTGTTTTTCTCGCCAAAAGTACTATTTTGCGAGGAAAATATATTTTCTCGCCAGAAGCTATTTCCCACAATTATATTTTTTTACATGACTTTAGGCGAGGAAAATTATATTTGGTCGCCAAAAACTTTACTCTAATCGAGGAAATCAATATTTCGTCGCGAAAGTCTTGACTCTTGGCGATGAAATAATATTTCCTCACCAACTTTGATACTTTTGGCATGGAAATAAGACTTTTTGCCGCCAAATGTGTGTGTCTTTCAAAATTTTTAGCGACAAAATATAACTTCCTCGCAAATACGATACTTTTGGCGAGGAAATTTTGATTTCCTCGCCATGTTTTGTCGGCAAAGCACATTTTTGTTGTAGTGAGTTACCCCAGCCAATTGACTCACCCTTACTTTTTCTGACTTAAAATATAATTTTACCATTTTACCCCTAGCAAAACAATTGACTAAATATATCTTGGGTCAATATTCATTAATCCCAAAAATACCCTTCTATTTGGGGTTTTAACAACTTACTCTACGTCTCTCCTATCTCTCTATATCTTTCTCTATGTATCTCTTCCTATATCCATTTTTCCCTCCATTTTTATAGATTCCCTATCCATTTTCCTGCCTATGATTCTCATACTTATTCTCTATTTTCCTCCATTTTTTTCTCACTTTGCCAGAGATAAGATTTCTCAATTTACTAGATTGTGTTGAATACCCAAATGCCATAGATTGCGATTTCTTCCTCTTGAGTTCTGTACTACATGTGAGTTCTATCTCTAAGTACTATCTTTTTGGTTGTAAAAATTATAAATGTGCGAGCGTGCCAGGCAAGCAAGTTGCCAAAGTGTGTGATGTAATTGATATCCAAACTGCCCCTCACCAGATAAATTGTGGTGACGTTCAATGCCTTAACAAGGACTTCAAACGTGTAAAGATGTAACTAATTGAAGCACTTCGAACTAACTAATGGAAATCTACTCCTTAATAATAACAGTAAATAAAACAATTATGTAACATACTACTTTATTAAGTTAAAACAAACTACAATCTAACCTTGAAGATGAGTTCGAAGGTATTCTACTTCTAAATTTAAGTGCCTAGATAGAGATACAGTAAATGCATTGAAAGATATATGTTGATGTTGATCGAAGGATCACTTTTCAAACACAAACTACTTTTATTTATAAGCATCAAGGCTTCACAGTGGTCTTGTTTAAATGTTCCCTCCTCTTTTTAAACTGATAACTGTTTCTACACGTGGCGCATCCTTGAATTGACACCTGCTCCTTCAGTTACTCCACAATGATCAATACGTGTCCCTTGGCAGTTAATCATTTTGAACAGAATGAACCAGCGAAACTGTTCATAACTACTCTTGTGTTATTTCCAACTCAATCAACTGTCCTGCCACGTCGAATTCCACGTGGCACCTTCACATTGGCCAGATATTTTCATCACAAACATTACCCCCCGCACCATTGTCCTTTTGATTCAAAAAAGATAATGGTGATCGTGGCAAGATTATGTTGGGTAGTTGAAACTTCATGTAACCTTCTCGTAGTGGTTAAATTGAAAATCCAAGTCTTCATTTATCTTCACATAAGCCGCTGTACTTGCTTAATCCTTGAATCCTCAACCTTGTTTGTCACTTCCAATCTACTATGTTAACCATGTCTTCTTCTCAATCTTCATTTGATACCAGTAAACACTTCCCTTTAGACCTTCTCGAAAAAGTGATATTGTCAACCAAATGTCCTAAAATTCCTCACTGAACCAATTAGGATCCCCTTGATATTCCTCCTGAACCCTTCACTTACTTGAAGTGGGGAAAATGGCATAAAATGTTAAACCGACCAAGTGGTTCTTCATCAGGACAAAGTTCATCTTCGAGCTCTTTGAAATCAATCTACAATAATCAAATCTTTCATCCTTCTTAGGAACAACCCAGTTCCCATGGTGAAGGGGTAGGATACTACAAAGGCATGAAGCTTGAAATACCAACCACAGCACCTTCAGTTATTCACCCAAACTTTGAATATCCTGAAGCTAAAAGGATCATTCGAAGCAGGATAATAAAACCATACTATCCATTTTCAAACTGTCTTTCTCGAGAACAAAACCTTTTGAATGCCTAGTTGATCTCTTCAACCAGTCCTCCTAGTGAAAGGCTTCAAAGAGGTAACATCTTAATTCCTCAAGGTAGACCCCCCCCCCCCCCCCATCCATACATATGTAAAGGCATCTCACGAAAAATTTTCCCATGAGCACTACTCCTCAGCTTTCTTTTCCAAATGTAAACTTTTTGAGAAAGATTACAAGGAAAGAGTGCTCCTTTTTGATCATTCTGTACTAGGTTTTCCAGACACCAAAGTTCAAGTGGTGGACCCTACTGAGGATATTAGAGATCCTTTCTTAAAGCTAGACCAACTGTGTAGGAATGGTCCCATATTCGAACATACTCCTCCCATTCCGTCAGCTTCCCCATGCTTAATTATCCAAGCACAAAAGCTTCTAGTCGCTTTCTCACATCTCCCATTCTCCATTTTGCAAGATTCAAGGGCTCGAATTAACTTTGAATGGAGTTGTCACATCCTATGCCATGAATGGAATATTTTAACACTTGTTCGAACCCAAATGGATTTCACCCTTTGAACCTTATCCTCTCATGTAAGGTGGTATTCCCATCACCAAGAAAGTGTTCATCATTTGAATTACCTAATGGATCTTTATGAAAGTCTTAAGGAAATTCCCAATGCATTTCTTGATGAAGTTTCAGATTTCAAAGAAAAATACATCTATGGCTGTGGAAGCTCTGATGAAGAAAGCAATGTTTCCCATTACTCGAAACCTGACCTCGAAGGTCGAATTGCATATCTCAATGATGAAGCCAAAGCTGTTGGCATATCTCTTCGAGGTAAAACTCCAATAGCCAAGGAACTTCGAGGTCTTCGCAAAGCCTTATCCAAGATCAACTCTCGGTTAAATCAGTATGAAGAACAACTCAAGGAGGCTTATCTCACCCTTTGAAGTGAAGATAAACTGGCATTGCAAACCAGGAACCTATGCCTCGAGATGAACTAGAAGCAGAGTATTTTGCTTATTATTGGGCTATGTTTCACAATCTCATGACTTATGGGTTTCCACACTTTTATCAATTATGTTTGTGAAATGCAATTGTATTTTTCTTTTAATGGAATGAATTATGAGAAATTCATGCATATATTAATCAACTGAATTGGTTCATTCTAAACCAGCGTGTCTTTTCACTTGGAATAACGGCTAAAATAGTAACCAATTCCAATGGCTATTTTCTAATAAATGCACCTCTTCCCAAATGTCACCAAAGGCTATAAATAGTCAAGAAGGAAAAAAAAAGGAACAACCCTTCTAACTTCTGCAAACTCTTCTATTCCTCTATCCATCTCCTTTGCGCTTTGTCTTCTTTGCAATCACTCTCATTTTAATTTGATCATCTTGTTTCCAAAAATGGCAACATCTGGTGATAACACTCAACTTTAGAAAATCTGTGATGATTTTGAAAAAGTCATTCGGGATGAATAAGAACTATATTCAAATGGGCAAGAAACTTCTCTAATCAATGAGATCCTTGTCCCCGTAACTTTCCCTAATCAGGAATCTTCTATAGCTGTAGGTCCCTGTCTGAGCACTCCCAATCTTAAACTCCATGTCTATTATCCTAGGTTAGGACAGCAACACTTGGCATATAAGCAGGAAATTCCTATCCCTAGAACCGAATTAAGGTTTCGAAATTGGCCCAAACCTGCGAAAGAATGGCCAGAGTGGGTTGATAGAATTTTGGAGAACAAGAGAGAGGCTCTGATTGCCACTGGGATTTATCACGCCGTTGATCTCTCCAAATACCCCATCGAACCCAGTCCTAATCTGTTGGCTGGAGCCTTATGTTTTTAGAACCCTATTTTCAACCATTTTCAGTTTTGATTTGGCCCAATCGATCCAACCGTCTTGGATATCTGTCACTTATTAGGGTTTTTATCCCATGGAAAGGATGCTCATCCTTATATGGTCGAATCTGATAGTCCTTTCATTAACACTGATTCTAAGTCATTAGGATATACCAATTTTCTGACTTCTCATAGAAAGTCATCAGGGGGTGTAAGAGATAAAGAATACTATTGCTTCCTTCTTTACTGGCTCTCAAAACATCTATTCTGCACTTCTTCTCAGAGGGTTGTTCTCAAATTCTCCAATATTGCTAGAGCTCTGGCTGCTGGTCAAAGACTAGCTTTGGCTCCCTTTGTTCTAGGATCTCTCTACCGATCCTTTTCTAATTTTTGTTTCGACCCTTTTATTCCTACTCAAGGTGGTCCTTTCTGGATTTTACAATTGTGGCTATATGCTTATTTTCCAGAAATTCACAATTTAGGACCTTTATCAAACACTGTTGTCACGCCCCGGAACGGCAAAAATAGAGAAAAATAAATTTCCTTTTTGGGTCCAAAGGCAACAACTGGTGAAGTCACACGATTGTCCACACCATGCAGTACTAAGCAACAAAAAGTAAAGGAGATGACAAGGATGAAATCTAAGTTCTGGTTAAAACATAACTTAATGTCAAAAGGGGTTACTAACTATTACACATCAGAGTCTCGAATCAAAATAAACACAGCAGAAGTACAATTGTCAAGGCAACATATGCCTGATTACAAAAGGTCTAAAAAGCGGTAAAGATAATTAAACTACAGTCTAGTCTAATCTTCAGTTGGCATAAAGGTAGTCCTCGGCGTAGTAGTCCTCTTCTGCATGTCCTCCTTCGTGATAATCCTCCACAGGGACATCGTCACCGGCACAGTAGTCCTCGCATGTAGGTCCTTCACTTGTATAGACATAACTAAGGTGCGCTGAAACATGGAAATGTCCAGCGGCATAAACGCCGTCAGATTAATGAAATCTGAGTGAATTAGATACTGACAGGGTATCAACTATTGAGTTATAACAAGTTATACACGATAACCATTAAGATTCAGTGAGGGTAACTCCTTTAATCAAATCGATGATCTGATTAATAACGTGTTACTCATTTTAAGACCGACAATACATCATGATAGGGGAACAGACTCGACAGTAGTTCACTCTTAAGGATACACCATTGCTCCATCCACTGCTTTTAAGAACATATGCACAGTTCACCGCAGTCGTGCATACCATGTCAATCCATCCCAAACTTTTAAGAACATATGCACAGTTCACCGCATTACAGGGATATTAACGCTTTAAGCAACAGTACATCATTCTATGCCACGACTTAACGACGTCTACCAGTGATCACGATCTACCGCAGTCGTAGACACCTTCGTCTGTCTAACGCTTTTAAGAACATATGATTAGATTATCTGGATATCTTAGGGCAAATGGTCCGGTCCACTGCAGTCGTAGACACCTTCGTCTGTCTACTGCTTTTAAGAACATATTATCGACCAAAGCCCGCCTACGCAAGATTCTCGAATCCTAGCAAACATACTTAAGTCCAACTCTAATATCGATACATGATAATCCCAATATGGCCTGACTACTCTTGAATGAAATGAACGTTAACTCCAAAGGATTCATAACTATTACATTATCTAATGTCACAACCATTATCCGTTAATCTCGTTGTTACTGCGATCCTATAACGCATTAACTCATAATTACGTTTGTATCACAAAAATAAAGCATGCTGGAAATACTGAATAGTAAATAAACAACTAAACAGTTATAATATAAAGTAAACAAGATTACCAACATTCTCCAACTTTCAATCGACTGAGATAAGGGTTGAATCGATTGGTATAAAAATAGTATCAATTGATTGGTAAAAAGATCAATCGATTGGATCACATGCCAATCAATTGACATAAATATCAATCGATTGGGATATCAATCGATTAGGACAAATCCAATCGATTGGGACTTCATCTTCTTCACAGTGAAGAGTGTCCAATATATAAAATATGGGGAAAACATGATTCCATCATCTTCTATCCATCTAAACAAGTCTTAACATCAATGTAGTGTTACCAAGTGAGTTTGAAACTCACCTTAGATCACAAAGGGGGTGTTTGGTTGTGTATTTGAAGCTTTTGGAAGCTTCAATGGCTTCTTCCTCTCTCTCTCTCTTCTCTGTCTTCTCTCTTCATCTCTTTCTTTCTTCTTTCTTTCTTCTTTTCTTTGTCTTCTTCTTCTTCTGTCTCTGTCCCTCTCTTTGTGTGTGTGAATATATGAATGTATATGTGTGTATGAATATATGAATGTATATGTGTGTATATATATAAGTGTATATACATATATTAAAACACACACAAACACTCCCTCTCACTCTATTTGTTTTCTGGAAATAGAAATATGGCCAAAATGGGCTAATATATATAGAAGATTGGGTGTTCACGTAGAAAAACCCCAGCCAAAGCAAGAGAATCTGCCCAGCTGATTCCAATCGATTGATATAAATGTCAATCGATTGGTATTAGGTATTAATGCTCCAATCGAGTGATAAAAGTGTCAATCGATTGGTATTGGCAATCGATTGTATTCTTACCAATCGATTAGTATCCAAATTATACCAAAGGTAAGGGAAAACTCATACAAGTATTAAAATAAACATTACAAGGTCTTATTCGTATAGTATATTACGAAAACACAGGGTATTACAACTGTACCTCATGAGGTTTTCTTGGCCTTACTGCCAAGTGTTGAAAAAACTTTCAAAGAGTCTCTTTCTTTCTTTTTCAATATTCCTATAGTTAAACCAATTAATTTGTTTTAGCCATTCTCTATTCTCTACAATTCTAAAGATAGAACTCCTCTTTCCCCCCACTGGCTGTGTTAAATATTGGACAGAGCAGCAAGTGCAGTTAAACTAAAGCTGCATGGGGGAGTTTTTTGATCAGTAGGGATCTATTCTTTGGGAATGCTCTCAGTATCAAGTCTCATGGTGAACTCTATCTCCCTAACCAATTTTTGATATAATTTGAGCTTACACAATCAATCCCTTTCCCAATTAGGAGCCAAGCCAATATAGTTATGGCCTATAAGACAACCTCAAGAGTACCAGAAGCAGTGATAACTACTGCCTTGGCAGTCTATCAAAACAAAGTTAGCAATTTATAGTTCACCTCACTGCCAATTTATACAAACTGCACACCTGCCTTCTCGAGTTGGTGGGAAAACTTGATGTTAATGAAGATGGACAAGTGCCAGCTTTTGAAACACATTGATTCGAAGAAAAAAGGTAAATAAATTACCAATTCAATTCTTTCCCTCCTAGGTGATGAAAAGAACCTTGAATTATTGTTGTTATGAATTTTGTAATACAGGGAAGTCAATTGGTGAAAGCTCTTCACCAACAACCAGAGCTTCGAAAACTAAATCAAGCATTCCAATTTCTTCAAAGACCTCAAAGGTTTCAACTCCTGCTCCACTACTTCTGAAGCCAAAAAGAAAATTAATCCTCCCAGCAGAAAGTTCTCCTCTTGCATCTGAGAATGTTGAATCTGAAGAAGAGGCAGACACCAATCCAATCTCAACACTGATTCGAAAGAAGAAGGCCAAGACAAGAGTTAAACTACCTGTTGGTTCAGAGATCATCAAAGAAGTCCCTATTCTAGCAATCCCTATTTCGAAGGTGAGGCCCGAACTTGAGTTGACACAAATAATTCCAGAACCATCATCTTAGAGTCCTGATATTCCAGAAGTATAGAAGTCCCCTCCACTGGGCACTCAACCTCCATTACTCGAGTATCAACCAATAGTAAGTCATTTAAACTTCTCTGGTATTTGATCTTTCTTCATAGACACATTCTAAACAAACGTTTATCTTTTGTTGACCAGACTAAATCTGTTCCTGAGACTGAAGTTGGTCCTTCAAAGACTAGTACAAGTTCTGACCCTAAAGCTGCTCCAACATCAGCTTAGTTTGATCCTCAAACTGTCCCAGGTGTTTCAAGTTCTAGGGAATTTCACATATCTCTCCCTCCCAATCTGACTCCTGAAGAAACAAAAGACTTTAAAGAAGGTCTAAAACCTGTTTTAAAGATGGGAGATACTGTTTCGACCAATGTTCAAGAAATTTTCCAGCAGATGATAGGTCGAAGCAAACCAAAAGTACCCTAAGTACCCTCGATAGACCCAGTAGCTGCACTTGCCACATTGAGACTCTTCATTCAAGTTTCATTTGAAGTTTTCGAGGACAAAGAAGTATGAAGAGCCATGAAGATTCTATGCCAATTTATGTTAGATAGCTCTGACATCTCTGTTCCAGATAAAGAGACCATCTCTGCAGTCATGTCAACCTTTGATTTTGATTGCTTTCTGCTAGAAAATGTCATTGAAGAAAGGAAAAAACTAGAGGTTGACATGGAATATACTACAAAAAAGACTCTCGAGATGGACCAAATACTAGCAGAGTTTGATGAAACCAACACTGTAATTGAAAAGCTATTTGGCTGAGTGGACAAACATACAAAGGAGCTTGAGCTTGCAGAGACTGAATTGGTCAACCTGAAGACCAAGCAAGAAGGTGTTGAAGCAAAACTTCTAATTTTGAAGACAGAATTTGAATCGCAGCCTCTGAAGAACCAAGAATCTATTTTCTAGGCAAAAATTCATTCTTAGTCAGTCAAAATTGTACACTAGGTCTTGGGATAATTTTAGGTTAAAGGCCCAGTTTATAAGGAAACTGGTATAAAAGATGGTACCAGCAAAACTCTGTAGTTTACCAAAATCTGGTTTTGTATTTAACTTTTGAATGTGAAATATATGGCCTTGTTTTTTAGTATTATATTTCATTCTAGGCTTCTTGCTTCCCAAATAGTTGAATAGTACTGCTTGAGAAACCTACCATTGATTTTCCTTAAATGAACATAACCATTTAAATTTTTCAGATGGTAAAAACCACCTTTAAAAACTTTGTGAATTTGGAATGGACCTTCCCACTTAGGGGACCATTTCCCATATTTTGAATATTTAGATCCAATAGGCAGTATTGTTTTCCAAACTAAATCTCCTTCATCGAAGGTCCTTGATTGAACTTTCTTATTATATCCCTTTGCTGTTATTCTCTTCTGTATCAAGATATTATTGAGAGCTCTGATTCTCTCTTCATAAATGCCTTCCAATTCAATAGCCATTGATGTTTGATAATCATCCAAGGATAATTGATTCTGCTTCATAATTCGAAGATAATCAACCTTTATCTCAATTAGCAAAATTACCTCATGACCAAAAGTTAAAGCATAAAGAGACACCCCTGTACTTGTTCGCTTCGAATTCCTATATGCCCATAAAACTTCTGGCAAAATCTCATGCCATATCCTTGGATTATTTTTTATGACTTTAGCCATGTTTTCCTTATTGACTTTATTAGTTGCTTCATCTTGACTATTAGATTGAGCATAATATGGAATTGATTTTGAAATTGTGATCTCCAATTTATTTGCAAAAGCAACCACATCCCCTTCGAATATAGAGGCATTGTCAGATACAATGGTTTGAGGAATACCATATCTGTAAACTAAATTTTCTAAAAATTTGATGACTGTTTCCTGGGTCACAGTCTGCATGGGTTCTGCTTCTACCCATTTAGTGAAATAATCCGTAGCTAAAATAATGAATCCATGACCCTTCGAAGAAGGAGGACTGATTTTTCCTATTACATCCATGGCCCAGCCTCTAAAAGGCCAAGGTTTTATCACATATTGAAGGTCAATAGTGAGTAAATGCTTCAAAGGACCATGTTTCTGACATTCTTGATATCTTTTGATAAATTCAATACAATCTTTTAAGATAGTTGGCCAATAAATGTTATGCTTTCGAAGTAACCACCTCATCTTAACCCCAGATTGATGAGTTCCACATAATCCTTCATGAATTTGAGCTATGACCTCTATTCCTTCGAGATCACTTAAGCATTCCAGCAATAATCAATCACTTCCACTTTTGAACAATTTTCCATTGTACATGATGTAATTGACAGATTTCAATCTTATGCTTTGAATGGGCTTTTCATTCAATTCTGAGAGATAATCTATGATTGGTTTCCTCCAATCATCATGAACTTCTACACTTGAGATATCAACAAAAGGTAATCTATCCACCAACATTAGCAATAATTTCCTATAAGTAACTTGTTCTATCTCAACATCTTCAACATTTGCTCTGAATCCAGATGCCTTATGAGCCACATCATTGGCTTCTTCATTAAAACTTCTAGGAATATGCAAAAGGTTCACATTATCAAATTTGGATAATAACTCCATTATAGTATCATAATATACTTTCAATGTACTGCTTATACATTTATATATCCCATTCATATGGTTTATAACTAATTGAGAATCTCCAAAAACATCTACAAATGTAGCTTTAAGATCTAACAGGGTTTCGAGACCCATTATTAGAGCTTCATACTCAACTTGATTATTGGTACACTGATTCGAATCAAGTTTATAGCCATATTTGGTTTTAATTTTTTCAGGTGATTCAATAATGAATCCAATGCCTGCAGCAAATTCAGTTTTTGAACCATCAAACCATAATGTCCATGGACTAATGGTTATATGTCCAATTTCATAATTACCCTCTGTTTCGAGGCAGTATAGATGGTCAGCCAGAAAATATGCTTAGGCTTACCCTTTTACTGCCTTTTGTGGTACACAAAGTAAACAAAATTCTGACAAAGCCAAAATCCATTTACCAATTCGATTTCTTAGAATAGGTCGAGTCAACATATAATTGATTAAATCAAACTTAGCAATCACATAGACTTCAGTAGGAAGAAGATAATATCTTAATTTTATTACTACAAATTCCAAGGACAGACATAGTTTTTTCCATAAAGGAATATTTGCATTCAACAGGAGAGAGAGACAGAGAGAGAGACAGAGAGAGAGAGAGAGAGAGACTAGGTCTCTTGTACAAGTTATGCATAACACAAGGGCATTTTGGTCCCATTTAATCCAACGGGTCATCAAGGGGCATTTTCAGCACATTCTATTTTTCTTTACAGGTCATGTGCATTCTGACATCTTTTAAGGGCTGAAATTTTGTGGGTATAATAATATAGGGGGTATTTGTCGGGTTTAATACATTAGGGAAGTGAGTTAAAAATTAGTCATATTTCAGGGGAAGAAAGTATAATTAACCCTTATTTATATTAGATATGCAGACAGCAAACGAAATCGAGAGAAAAGAGAGAGAGAGAGAGAGAGAGAGAGAGAGAGAGAAAGAGCAACGAGTAGAGAGAGAGAGGCTGAGAGGGAGAAAGAGAACCCAAGGTAAATTTTTCCCTTGCCCTCTAATTATTTCCAGTAGCTTATGAACACTCACACATGCATTCATAGCTCACCAAACAGAGCCTTAAACCCTTCTATGGTAGTTTACCATTAAAACTCCATTTGAGCTTGAATTTCCAATCTTCACCAAAATGTATGAAACCTATGTCAAAAAACCCGTATCAGACCCATTATACTTTCTTAAGAACAGTCTTGAACAATTCATAGTCAATAGTCACGAATTTGTGATTTTTCCCCTTAGACCCACTTTCGATTTTATCCAAAATTCGTGCAAAATACTTAGAATCGAGACTCCCAACTTAGTTAGTTGGATCGGGCTCGTCGAGACGATCAACTTTGACATAAAGTTTGCCTATTTTCGTCAAGAATCGAGGGAGATACGGTCATTTGAATACTATGTATCAATATGTAATATATACGTATAATATATATATACACACACTGTGTTACACATTCACGCGGGAGAAGAAATGGTGTTACGAGAACTTTTAGGGTGTGACATGTTAGTGTATTTGTATGGTACATGTAGTTAAATATTACTCCCTCCGTCCCATTTTATGTGTCTTTTTTGGGGAATCCAACTATTTAATGGGACAAAAAGAATATACACATATTTTTCATAATTGCCCATAATCATCGCACTTTCTTTTTTTGTTTTATTTTGGTATTGATTGCAAGGAATGGCAGTTTGGGAAACTAAATAAAATTTGCATACTAATTTAGGAAAGTGGACAACAACTTTGGGACATTCCAAAAAAGAAATGGGGACACATAAAATGAGACGAAAGGAGTAGTTAATTGTTGATTTGTTAAGTTTGTTTTAGTTAAGTTTAGTTAGGCTTAACCCTATATTTAATACTCCTTCCGTCCCATTTTATGTGTCCATCTTTCCTTTTTGGGATGTCCCAAAATTGTTGTCCACTTTCCTAAATTAGTATGCAAATTTTACTTAGATTCCCAAAGTACCCTTCCTTGTAATCAATACCAAAACAAAACAAAAAAAAAAGAAAGTGCAATGATTATGGGCAATTGTGGAAAGTAGGTGTAGATTCTTTTTGTCTCCTTAAATAGTTGGATTCCCCAAGATGTACACATAAAATGGGACGGAGGGAGTATATATAGAGTAATATTTGGGACACAACTTTCATACAACCTCCCCAAAAGATGTGTCTATCTCTCTCCTGTGATGTCACTGGACCCCACAGTGACAGAGGAAAGAGATAGACACATCTTTTGGAGAGGTTGTATGAAAGTTGTGTCCCAAGTATTACCCTATTTTATATTATAAACTATTAGGTAATGCTGTTTTAGTGTATTACTAATTATATTTAAAAATTTAATAATCTGCTTTAGTTAATTAGTATTTATAGGCATTGTATTTACTAGTATTTAAATAAACAGTCATTTGTTGAAATGATTTCAAAATAAGTTTTAAAGGTTATTATTAAACTTTTAAATTCTGAAATATTATTTATAATATTTCTTATATTCTGAAATTATTATTATTATTATTATTTATATTATACTTATTATTTATTTGAATTCAAATAAATAATAAAAGTTAATTTTAAATTGAAATAATTAGATGATAAATACCTAATGACTATTTTCTAAGTGTAGAAAATTACATTGATTATCTCAAGGCCTGATGACCTTGTTTTATAAATTATTAATTTATGAAACCTAAACTTCAGTATTTATATATTATGGCCATTATTTATTTGGGCTTCAATAATATCTATTTATCATAATTTATACATTGTGTCCTAAGGACATAAAGGACTGTTTTATAATTTAACAGATTATAAAACTAAACTTGGACCTTTTAATAAATTATACAGAGTCATTTATTATTGTTTTAATTATTTAAATATCAAACGAACCTAATAAATTATGAGAAAAATACCACTAGCCTATGTTAAGGTCTAGTATGTAATAAAAATATTTATAAAGATTAAATGTCTTCCTAAAAATATATTTTATAATTAGGGTATTCCTAAGTCTATTATTAGACGATTTAGACTTCGATAATTCATATAAAATAAACCGTAGTTCAGAAAAATGCGCGGTCCTAAATTCGTAGAATGATGCTTAGAGCTATCCCCTTATGTTTGGTGACCTTTTGATGGGGTCAAAAATATAGCTTATCGTTAGGTCTTACACTGGTATAGAAAATACAATATTTTATATGACGAACTCCGATTTGAGTCTAATCAATGGCGTTAGACTCAGAATGATGTCTAGATCATCATGTTGAGATTTAGGAACCCATCCGACACAATTACTATTATGCCCTTAATTCTAGTACGCTTATTATCTGCCGTTCTATGGATTTATATGCAATGTAGGGACCGTAGTTACGCTTGCTTTTACGCACCCGCATCGAGGTGAGTCGTCCTAACTCACTTGGTATATTATAGAACTATCCTATGTGTATTATATGAATATCCAATGTGTCTTGAGTGAACATATTTGATGAGAATTCTATGTGCGTAAGTTAAAGAAGAACTGCTTATGTGAAAACACATGTCTAGATGCTTATACTCCATGCTTAATTGATAATTGTTACTCCTTTCGTCCCTTTTTTTGAGTCAACCTTTGGGAACTCAACTTTTTAAGGGGACAAAAAGAATCTAAACCTACTTTCCACAATTGCCCCTAATCATTACAATAATTTTTTTAGTTTTGTCTTAGTGTAGATTTCAAGGAAGGGTGGTTTTGGAAAGTCAGTAAAAATTGTATACCAATTTAAGAAAGTGGACACTAATTTTGGGACATCCCAAAATGGAATATAGGACTCAAAAAAAGAGACGGAGGGAGTATTATGATTCATACTTGTTATGTTATATGTCATACACTCGCATGAATATTCACATGAACGTAGTCAAGTCATGAATGTCAAAGTTGACGTTTGCATGGTTAGTCGAGGGGACTAATTTATTTATATTGTCACACATGTTTGGGTGGACCACGGAGCTCCAAATGTTACAATCAAGTCAATGGGAACAAGTTATTATGCTATGGGGTTACTATAAGGCCGTAAGGCGACGATGTCAATATACGGCCGTAAGGCGACGATGACAAGGTAACCATAGCCGGATGAATAAGATGGGGTTACCGTAAAGTCGTAAGGCAATGACACGAGAATTTTTCTGTGTGAGCTTGTGTGCTATACCCAAGTGTAGGTAATCGTGCAAATAGTAGTCTGGTTAAGTCCAGGTCGATCCCACAGGGAAGGTGTTGAACTAATTACTTAGATTAATCTCAAAAAGGAAAAATAAAATTCTATATTTTAAAGGAGCGTAGAACACAAAGTCCCACGATTTAACAATTACTAAAAGTAAAGCAATTAAACTAGATTAACTAATTACTAACTTAACTAATTAAAACTATGATTTAAAATGTATTTTTCTTAATTAAAAAGGAATGTTGGGATTACACGAATCCACCGCAACCTGGCCATCTACCATGCAATTTTGTTGAAGCTCAATGGAGTACACTCTCTACAGTATTCCGTATTTCTCTTAAAATAAAGAATCTATAGTCCTTTCATGACCGGGACTATATCATCACAATGGAGTTTAAAATATACAAAAGCGGTTTAAAATAATAGTTTAGACTCTCACCTACAATGGTATTAGCATTGAGGGTGGTTTGCAAAATATATTGAAGAAAAATGCCTCAAGGCTTAAAGTTTACAGACTGTTTTGACAAACTGAGCGTTTTGGGACAATTTGATAACAATCCAGTAAAACAGAAAGTCTAGGAATACTGCATAGAATGTCCTCAAGAAAAAGGGTGTTCGATCGATCGACGCGCTTTCGATCGATCGAACATCTTCTTCTCTCGATCGATCGAACTGTCTTCGATTGCTCGACAATGTCTCTGGTCTGATCGATCGAACTACTTCGATCGATCGAACTACTTCGATCGATCGAACACAGGAATTAATCTGCTGCATGGCAGAGGCCTGAGATCACGGTTTCATCGTGATCTCCCAACCTGGGGACTACTCAGACATGGTCTGGAGTGTCACAGATGTGTTTTTAACGTTAAGATTCATTAAAGATGCGTTTGGTTGCGATTTTAACATGAAATCTATGTGAAATAATGGTGTGAACTTATCTAGCATTCAAAACTACGAGTTTAACAGATTATACTACCAAAAACTAAGTGCAAAATATAAATAAACAATGACGAAGTAACTTGGAAAGATAAACTTTGATTAAACTAGATAAAAACCAATCCAAAAGCAATATCCAAGCTTGTAAACCTACAAAAACATATAAAACCTCTATCTCTCTCTCTAAAAACTGATAAAAGTAAAGTGGGCGTCCCTCTGGACGTTTACAATACGAATATATATAGCAAAGACCTAATGTTAGGGTTGAAATCCCGTTAACTGCTGGGTGCGCGTATATTCTGATAAAAGCCATGTTCGATCGATCGAACGTCCTTCGATCGATTGACCTTCTGGATATTCGATCGCTTGAGCTTCTCTCGATCGATCGAACCTTCGATCAATCGAGTGGTCTTCAATCGATCGAGTTCTGTATTTCAGCTTTTAATTATCTTCATTAGAATCCAGCACTTCCTTTTATCGTTATCTTTCAATTCTTCACACAGCAACTGTAGTCTGCACAAATTACAGCTAAAACACACAACTTATCATAGTTTAATCAAATTGTGTATAAACTGACATTATAATTCAAATTGCATATAAATGAAGGAATTGTAAACTAAATCAATACATTTTCTTCTTTTAGCGCGGTTGTATTTTACAAATACCCCCGCTTGTCAGGCACCGATAACAATATGAGGTTGTAAGGCGACGATGTCAATATAAGGCCGTAAGGCGACAATGACAATATAAGGCCGTAAGGCGATGATGTCAACATAAGACCATAAGGCGACAATGTCAATATGAGAACGTAAGGCAACGATGACAAGATGGTAACCTAACGGCCATAAGGCGACAATATTCAGGCTAACGACACTCGTGTCAGAAACTATCCCATTCTCCAAGCAAAGGACCTTAGAGTACAATGATTACACTCTTTTTGTAGTACCTGTAAAATCCGTACTGCCTTTTTAATAATTTCTAAATTTCTAAGTGTGACCCTGCATGTTAATTTCGTGTTTTAACATTCGTGTTGCTTAATTTATTTCTATAGGATATATCTTATATATTTGCCGTCACATTAACATTATAAAATACATGCTATATTATAGTCCGTTTCCGCTAATTATATAATTATAGATTATCATATATTTTCAGTATCACTTATTTCAGAATTTTATAAATCCAACCCCGTATATTAATATTTTGTGATTTAATATTAATTATCATTTATAATTTGTAATTGTAAATTATATACTATAATATCCAAACTCGATGTCATATTAGTTTTCGACTATAATTGTTATATATAGTATTAACATTTTTATTTTAACCCTGAACATTAAGTTAGTATTCGGACCGTTAGCGTTAGCTGAGCTAAGAATACAGGCCCACACTAACTTACGCGCGAACCCAAAATAACTGGTATTATCGGACTGTGGGACACGTGATTCGAGACATGTCTTATCCCATGATTTTGAGAATATATGTAGTACACTCCCCCCTAATACCCATTATATAAATAGTACCCCTTAACCCCAATACCCCTTGGTCACCTACCCACCCCCCACTTGGACCCCCGGACACATCACTACCACCCCCATGTCCCCCAAACCACCAACCCGTCACCCTCATTAACATCACCTCACCTCACTGCACACTCAACCCCCAAAATTTCCCTCCCCTCTATTACCCGTTAAACTAAGCACACACCCAAATCCTATGGGTATATGTATGTTGTGTGCTGAGTATTTGTATGTATATATATATATATTATGAGTTAAGAGTGTGTGTATATATTATATAGAGAGAGAGACCCGAGAATAGAGAGAGAGAATAAAGAGGAAGAAAACCCATCAGCATCTAAACACTCACTGCCCCTCTCTTCAGCACCCCCTCTCTGCCTCACATACCACACACACAGTCCACGCCGGAGAAAGAAGGAGGAGGATCGAACTAGAGAGCGGAGAAAGAGCCGCGGGAGAGAGAACCGAGACCCACAAACCAAAGGAAGGTAAAACCACACCCTTTTTATAATTCTGCATCTACTGGACACACACACAGAGTCACAAACCATCACACACAGCCCCCGGACAGAGCCTTAAACTCCGGCCATGGCCGAACGGCCATTAAAGCTCGTACGAGCTCGGGTTTTTCGCCCGTCACCAAAACCCGCAAAAGCAATGCCAAAATGACCCTACCGACCCCCTTAACACCCTCGATGAACGGCTCGAAGCTTGGGTCGCGTTTGGACGGCCTACGGTTCGATTATTCTTTTTGGGTCGTGACTGTTTTTGACCCCGTACGGACAGACCGTTAAGAGTTAGCCTTCAAGACCTATACCGTTAGATCCGGCTCGTCGAGGCACTCGATTTTGACATAAAGTTTGCGTATTTTCGATAAAAAATGAGTGAGTTATGGGCATTTGAAATTCTGTGCATAAATATGTATATACACCGTATTATGTGTATATGTATATCACGAAGAGCTCGTGAATGGGAAGAAGAGAAGTGAGCTGAGATTTACTATGGTGTAATTCCTTAGGTAGTTTGTACCATATGACCTTTATATTAGTTTTGGGTTTAAACTTAATTGTATTAGTTGAGCCTTTAAACTCTTTTAAATGCTTGGGTTAAGTTTTAGATAGATCAAGGTGGAAATGGGTTGGGCTTAGGCCCGTTTGGCTAGTCCAACTTATGGATCAACTTTAGAGTATTAGCAAATGAGTTTAACAAACGTACCCTTAAGCATTAGATATAAATTTATTTAGTAATTATATAATTTAATTTGTATTAATATTGATAAATTAGCTTTTGACATCATAAATTATGTGGTTAATTATTTTAGTAAATCTTTAACTATCATTGGTATTTTCAAAATTGTTAATTATTCCATAATTAATAACTAAGGTATGTTTTAAATATTTAAATTATAGTATGATTATAATTTGGGATTAATCAAGTATTAATCCGGCTTATATTGTAAATTAGTATATTTTATATTTTAAAATATTAGTTTATTATTTGGTTAATTATTTTAATAAATAATTAACTATTGTTATTTTTATTTTTTTTTCTCAATTATTAATTATTCGATAATTAATAATTGAGGATCTCTATTAATACTTGAACCTTGTTTAGGTATATGATTAGTATTTATTAATTAGTAGTCCAATATTCTTTACATACTAATTAAAGTATACTTAACTTATTCATTTATTTATATAGATTTAGTATTCGATAAATACTAAATAAGTTTTACTCCTTTTAAAATAGATAATAAATATCTAGTAAGGATTACTTTACCATGTTTTATAATTATCAAACTTCATAACTATACTTTGTTACTTGTAGTAATTATCAAAGAGCTACCTAGTTAATGTTTAATTATTTTAGATACCAAACGAGTCCCGAAAGTTATGAGAAAAATCTCACTAGCCTATTTTAAGGTATAGTAATTAATAAAAATATTTCTGAGGACCGCTTGTCCTTCTAAGTTATATTTTATAATTATGGAACTCCGAAGGCTATTATTCTATAAATAGGACTTTGATAATTTATAATAAATAATCCGTAACTCAGAAAAATACACGGTCAGTTCCCAGAGTCTTAGAATAATGCCTAGAACGCCCCCTTAAAGTTTGATGACCTTTCGACACGGTCAAAAATACCACTTACATGTAGGGCCCACACTGGTATAGAAAATCCAGCCTTTTATGTGACGGACTCCGATTTGAGTCTAGTCAATGTCGTTGGACTTAGAATGACACGTAGATCACTACCTTGAGGTTTATATCCTCATTTGGTAAAATTACTATTATACCCTTATCATTTACACACACGCTTCATCACCGTTATTCTGTTATACGTTGTAGGACTGTGACTTATCCGCTGTTCGGAGAGCCATAAGCTTAAGAAGACATCCAGGTGAGTGTTTCTAACCTCACTCTCAATATGCATAATAACTACTAGAGTAATTGCATGTATGTACCAATATGCCTTGATGTATTAGTGATATATATTATGGATTTGATTGCCACGAGACAAGTATGTTAGATGCTACTATGACATATTTATAAGAAGTAAAAGAAAAGAACTATATGTGATAGTCGTGATGAATAATCAATTGTGGAACATTAGTTTGTACGCTTTATATATCAATGTTGATTATATAAGTACGTTGTTATTATTGCCTTGATGACCATATCTAATTGTGCAAATGAGAATAAAGAGCATGTTAACGTCCTTCATTGATATGTTTCATCTAATATAGTTATGTTATCAAGAATCATGTAATTGAAGAATCACATCACGGTGTCAGTACATGCAGTCAGTGTCAGTGTCAGTGACTCCGGCCAAGTGAGGTCGTGAGTTGAAGTAATTGGGAGTCTTGGGAAGTGTGAGTTGATGTGATTGAGATTCTTGTATCGTGAGTCAGGAGTTGTTATGATTTGGAAACCTTACGAGTTGATAAAGATACGTGATAATGGGACAGTATGATTGAGATACAGAATATTGTGATTGTGGTTGTAATAGTAAGAGAACAGTTAGAGCTGCTATTGTGCCAGTCGTCCGTGTAAATACCGGAGATGGTACATGCGTCTGGGTTTACCGTCGTACTGCTTAGCAGTTAGTGCTCTAATGTACTAGTCGTCCGAGTGGGTTGCCGGAGATAGTACACACGTTGTATGGGTTGCCACCGTGCTGTATATCATGCGCTAGTCAGTTACTAATGTACCGTCCTCTGCGGTGGGATTGCCGTGATAGTACACATGGTGTGTGGGTTGCCACCATGCTTGCCGTTTCGCAGTTAGTATTCTGACGTGCAACTCGTTAGGTGGTGATTCCCCAGCGAGGGTATAGACGATCGAGCCAATTCTGCCATCGTGCTATTTGGATTGTGAGGCCGTAAGGCGATGATGTTACTATGAGGCCGTAAGGCGATGATGTTACTATGAGGCCGTAAGGCGATGATGTTTATGAAATGAGTATCAGAGTGCGCAGTAAAAGCGTGGTTTGTATTGTGAAAGCAAGTTCAGAGTAAGTTGTTGATGTGGGTTGTATAACCCGATGTTATTGAGTTGCATTGGTTATGGGATTTTATATTCCAGAGTTTGGGTTTGGATTCATTGAGCACGCATTACATACACGAGCATAATGGAAATGGGAAATTTATTAGTACGAATATATTGTTATGATTACAAGAACTAGACAAGTATGTTATGAATCATATTAATTCTGTAATCTGGTTATTGGTAGATGTTTGGTGAATTGTACTACATTGATACCTTTGCTATGTCCGTGTGAGTGACGTCAATCGATAATGGACTAACCGCATCCTAAGATGCAAAGTAATAACGTGAGATGAGTAGTTAATGTATGTATATTGGTAATGAATATGGTTATGAACGCCCACTCAGCTTTGTTGCAAAGCTGACGGCATATTACGCCTGGACAATCCAATGTCCAGATTTCCTTGCAGGTTGGTCAAAGAACAAATCAGTCTTGAGAGTAAGATGCTAAGGAACACTGGAAGTGTAAAGCTAAACTGAAGACCAAAGATAGCCGACAGCATTGTGTATTCAGAATAGTTGCTGTACTAGTACTGGGACCTGTGATTTGTAATCATATTATTGTTCAGATTAAAGTTTTAAGTTACGATTAGCTTCTCCCCTTTACTTTTATGTTGTTTATAGTGTTAGAGGACAGAACGGCTTTGTAACTCGTCATTCCCTATGGGTCCAAAAAGGAAATTTTAAATTTTCCCTACTTTTGGCTACTCCGGGGCGTGACACTTTTAAAACCAAAACTGGTATAGGGCCCTGCTAGGCAACGATAGCAACGTAATCATTCTACTCTAAACTAACGGCGTTACACTGGTAATGTAACAAGTCATATGAGTCAGTTACAGTGTCTGTGATCGAGTAAAGTTGAATATATCGATACTGCATGTTGTCATCACTGTTTCATTCATGCTATCATGTCATATGCTTATCAAATGTTCAGTTCGAGATATTTGTTGTACTTGTATACTATTATTAGTATTAGGAGTGATCGGTTAGACGAACTCACTTAGCTTCAAAAGCTAACAACTCTTCCTGCCCTGGACATATCACGTCTAGATTTCACAAGTGACAACTATCAAGATAAGGTCTACCCGAAGGGACACGACAGATGTACAAGTTGAAGCGAAGGACTCCAACATTGTTGTAATTAGAATTACTTAATTTGGTTTACTGTCTCCTGTCTGTGGTAATGCTTTAGATATGAATTATGATCAGTATAGGTCGCCCTAGATAGCATTTATAGATCTTTTATTTAGACTCATGATGTAATATCTAGATTCCAGACCTTTGAGTTCTATTGAGGAATACCAATAGATGTTTTTATGCTTCCGCTTAGTCTTTGAACCATGTGTAGAATGTAGAAAGGACAATCAGTTATTGTAACTAGTCATGGCTTACGGATCCGGAAAGGAAAATTTTATTTTCCTCTAATTTCTGCTACTCTGGGGTATGACAAGGCAATAACGGTCGTCAGCTTACTGAGAGCTAAGTGAATAGAAACTCACAAGGTACCAATCATATAACGTAATAACAAGCTATGAAAGTCATAAAATATAGTTCTACTAAGTAATATCTTCTCTTTATTCAACATCGTTACTCAACCATTATCATCTTATTATCCTAAGATCAATAATCGACACGATAACCAATACCTTGATTGAAAGAACAGACTCAATCATTTAACTTATATAAACATACCATCATTTTGTCCATCGCTCGTTAAGGATATATACTATCCACTACATGTCATGGACACCACGTTAGTCCATCCCCTACTCGTTAAGGATATAACCCATCCACCGCATATCAGAGATATAACGCTTCGAACAACAACATATTAAATCTATTGCCATGACTCATTGATGTCTACTAGTGATCCCCATCCATCGCTCATTAAGGATATAACCCATCCACCGCTCGTTAAGGATATAACATGGATCATCTGGCTATCTTAGGACTACATGGTCCTGCCCACTGCTCGTTAAGGATATAAACCATCCACCATATATAAAAGCATATCATGACCAAGCATCCACTCACGTACCATTTTCAAAACTTATCAAACCTTATGCTCCGTAGTAACATTGATACATGACTTCCCATTGTGGCCTGACTACTACGATTGAAATAAACAGATATCGAACTCATACATGAACTGCATAGTATCTAACGTCATCACGTTAATCTGTTATTCTTAATCGTACTTATCTTTGTTGTCATATTATCCTTGATCAACCCATAATTGCATAATAGAAGTCCGAATCGAGAATCGAAAAATCAAACCCTTTATATAATGAACAAAAGAAACAATCCATGTTTTACCAATGCCAATCGATTGGGATAAGGTTCAATCGATTGGGATAAAATATGTAACAATCGATTCGGAAAACATGTCAGTCGATTGGATCCAAAACAATGTCAATCAATTGCTAACTTTAGCAATCATTGGGTTACGAATAATGGCAATCGATTGGGAATCCATCCAATCGATTGGGACTCAACTGATGTTAATCGATTGTGAAAAGTCCAATTGATTGGTACTTTGTCTTCTCCAGCAGATTCGTAAAATAGAATATATAAATGTCTTAAGGACGTATCTGGCATATCTAAGCTTCACATAAACTTGTAAAACACTATATAAAAGAGTCCAAGTGAGTAAAGACTCACTTAGGAAGTGTTTGGTTGGTGTGTGCGCTTTGGAAACCCATGCTTTCTCTCTCCTCCTTCTCTTTCTCTTCTTTGTCTTTGTCTCTGTCTCAGATCTCTCTCTCTCTCTCTCTCTCTCACTCTCTCACCTCTTCTTTTTCTCTTTTTTCTCTTTCTTCTGTCTTCCTCCTTCTCTTCCTGGCAAAGAATGTGTGTGTATGCTTGTGTATATATATGTATATATGTATAGATATATATATATATATATGTATATATAAGATATAATCTATCTCCCTATCTCAAGACTGAACCAAACAGTCCTAGGCAAGAAAATGAGCCTATATATATAGAAAATAAGAATGCCATGTGTCAACCCACGAAGCAAAGAAGAAAACTTGTCTCAGCTAGGGGTGCAATTTGGAACAGAAATTCCGATTACGGTCCGAAAAATTATGACTTTGGCTATTAAAAATAATTTCCAAGTTTTGAAAATTTCCGAAAAAAGAGGAACGGAATCGGAATCATTTTAAAAACTCCAAAATTTCGTTCCATAAATTTCGTTTTGAACCGAAATTATTCCGAATTAATTCCGGCTTATATTTATATATTATATACATACAAATATACTATATCACAATCACATATGGGTAGGGGACGTAGTATAATTTGTTAAGAGTTTTATACTACAATAAAAAAAATTTCAAACGTTACAATATTAGGTTTTAGAAAGGAGACCACTCATTCAGTCTCATTCTATAAAAGTCTAGGGTTTCAAACTGTCAAAGACTCAAAGTGCGCCGTTGCTGCTCTTCCAGTCATCCTCATTACCGCTGCTACTACAATTTGGTTCGTCTCTCTCTCTCTCTCTCTCTCTCTCTCTCTCTCTCTCACTTGAGCTTATTACAAAATTATTCCGAAAATGTTCCGAAATTATTCCAAAAAATACCGATTCCGAAAACTTCAAAAATATTCTGAAAAATTCTGATTCCAAAAATTCCGAAAAATTCTGATTCGGAATGGATTTTGGAAATTCCGAATTTTCGGAATTAGAATCGAAATCGGAACGGATTTTGGAATTTCGAAAATCACGGAATGTTTTCTGAAATAGTGATTTTCGTTCCATTCTGGCCAAAACACACCTCTAGTCTCAGCAGATGCCAATCGATTGGAAGCAGAAGCAATCGATTAGTTACAGATATTTGATAGCAATCGATTGTGTGTCAAGGGCAATCGATTGGTATATTGCTACGTAATGAAATCATGTCGGCAGAATGACAATCGATTGAAAAACATGGGAATCGATTGGTAACCAAAATTTATTAAATGAAGGGTAAGGGTTATACAAGTACAGATACGAAGTCCGATTAATAATATATATATATATATATATATTGTCCCAAATTTTAAAGACAAAATTTAGGAGTCATATGTGAATATTCACTAAATTCATTCGTAATAAATATTTAGTATTTTTTTAGTCAAAATTCACTAATTTGTCAAACGTGGGTGAACATTGACTAAATTCATTCAGAATAAAATCTGACCTTATAAGCTAAGCTAGTTCACTTAAAATCAAAACATTATTCAAACAATCAATCTAAGCCAATATTCACTTAATATTTCTGCACACACAAGTAATTGAATGTTCAAAACATCATTTGACCAATTAGTCATATAACGTTACAACTAAAGAATAAACTTCATGCATAGGAACAATTGTCATATTTTAAGTGAAATTTCACTTAAGTTAAAATTCAGAGAATATATCCAAAATTCAAGGACATTTTATATCTCTGAGTTTTCATTCCAAATTCAAAAACATTCTTTGGATTCTCACATGTTGTCTCTAAAACAAATATTAAAACAATAACACAAAAAGAGAAGAGAAGAACAATCTCTTTTTTCTGTGAAAGCTAGTTGGTGTTTGACAAGTTAAGTGAAATTTTACTTATTATGTTAAATTTTAAGTGAAATTCACTTATTTTTGTGAAGTGCATTTGGTTTTTTTTTTTTTGGGTTCAAAGAAATTTTATGATTTTCACATATACATTTGAGTAGCCAAATAACAACAATGAAGAAAAAAATATATCAAAAAAAAAATTTCAACTTTTGACCATTGCCAAAAAAAAAAAAATAGGCATTTTCAGAGACATTTTTTAACATCATCATATACCTTTTTTAGTAGTATTTCAAACGATGAGAAGCATCCAAAATTCCACACACATACTTTCAAATTTAGAAACATTTTCTAAAAGAAAACTCAGATATATAAAATGTCTCTGAATTTTTGGAGATATTCTCTGAATTTTAAAGTTTAGAGACAATTTCTAAAAAAATGTTATTGGAAATTTAGAGACATTCTCTAGCTTCTCACATGTTGTCTAGTTAAGTAAAATTTCACTTATTTTGTTAAATTTCAAGTGAAATTTCACTTTTTTTTGTTAAGTGTGTTGGGTTTTTCAGGGGAGAGTCATGGGTGTGTAGTGACTGTATGGTGCTGGGTGTTTGTGATGCTCTTTTCTTTCCTTTTCCATCGCACACTATAAACAATTCCAAAATGTCAACACCCATATCCTAAGAAAATTCACAAAGACCCAACATTCATTAGTTCTTACATACAATCTCTTAACATATGATCTTAAAATGCTATGCTAAAATGAACCAGTCTGAAACCATGCTAAATTATTCTCAAATAGGTAATCAAATACATGATATGCATATATATTTACATACATGTATATATGTATACACATACTGTATAAGCCACTAGGCACATTCGCAAATAAATAATCCCAAAATAGTAAATGGTGAACATATCCAGATGCACGTTTAAAAAAAATCCAAAATCCTCAAAAAAGATTGAATGAAATAAAATAAAATTCCAAATAAACAGTACCATAACTCAAGCAATTGAAAAAAAAATTTAGAAAATGACTGAACGGGTTTGGCCATCGAGGTAAAAAACCTCTGATTTAGATCACAACGTCATGCATGCCATGTGATGATGCCGAAAATTAGTAAGAGAGATTAAAAGAGAGATATGGGGACACAAGAGCTTGTATGTGGTTCGGTCCCGTTAACGAGGTGACCTACATCCACGGTTGCGTCAGTGCGCTTCACTAGCAGATCACCGGCGGGCCTGGTGAGCCAACAGTTAGGCCGCACTACCAGTAAAACCGACCGGGTTTATGCGTATGAGTGAGAATTATATGCTATTCTTTTTGTTCAAATGCCCTCCCCTATAATGGGGGTGAGCGGCCTCTTTTATAGGTGCAAGAGACCACCCGTACATGGTAAGTTTGTAGATTAGGAAGCCTAATCTATTTACAGCTTGATTTACATGAATCTAGGGATGTTTCCTAAGTAGTTTAGGAAACTGCTTGCTCCTTCCATTTAGTCTTCTAACTGGGCAAGAAAACTGCCTGGAGGCTTGCTGTCCAAGCAACCAGCCTACTGGGGGCGCGTCCATGTGGGGTCTATCTGGAATGATCAACCGGGCTTATGGCCATCCTGAACGATTTTGCATCATAACCTGGGATGCTGTGTAGTCAGTCCAAATTCAAGATGACCTAGCTTCTCTTTACTGAGGTGGTGAGGCCTAACTTTGACCTGGTATTTTTGTGCATATCAGCTGCCCCCCATTTTCAAAACAAACGGGATGCTCTATCAGATGAGGTTTGAAAATTAAGACTACTTTTAATAGAAAACCATTCAGGAGATGGCCCTGGGTTGTTACCTGGGTCGTGACCGATCAGGCTGGTCTTCCGGGGTCAGGACCGAGCGGTGTCTATGTGGGCCTGAGACCAACTGCTGCCATGTATTACCTTGTTACCTGCCTGGTCAGGATCCAGCGAGGCTGGTAATCGAACAGTCACGTCGTAACCGAACCGTCACGTTTGGCATTAATTGAGTGCGTCTTTTGAGGCGACGTTCCGTGTGCCTGAGATGACAGTTGTCGGCAGGTTTAGGTGGGAAAATTTCCTGGCCGTTAGATCTAACTTGATCTGGACCGTCCGCGCTCCCTATATAAAGAATACTTGTTCATTTCTGGGATTCCTGCCGCCAATTGATAGAGATACCGAGCGGTTTGAGAGCAGAGAAAGTGTCCGGTAAAGCTTCTCGAGCTCTTCTTCTGCGATAACCCTTGTAAGTGTTCCCTTTTCAGTTTCAGTTCATCATCCTCTTCCTCTTCCTTTTTCTCTTCTTGTCCGAGCGAGGATGGAGAGAGCGAACCCTCTTAGGTTAGATTGGGAGTGGGACTTTTTCTTTCTCAGGTTCTGCTCTTTCTTCAAGTCAGGAGGTACGTTAGATAGGTTGAACCGAGCGGGCTGTCCCTGAGTAGTTCTGACCGAGTGTCACCTCGCCTTTAAAATCATATACTCCCTCTGTCCCATATTAAGAGTCTTTGATGCCATTTTTTGATGTCCCATTTTAAGAATCCTCTTTGAAAAGTCAACGTATTTTAATACACACTTTCCAAATTTGTCCTTTATTATATCCAACTCTTCCATCTTTTTTTTGATGTGACACTATAATTTTGAATTTCAAAACGTCACCAAAATCAAGGTTGTCCCCTTAATAAGTTGGAATTCCCAAAAGAGACTCTAAATATGGGACGGAGGGAGTACTTTTTGCCCTTTAGGTTGATAATCCTGCCTCCTTTATACCTCAGACTCGGAATTCCTGACCCATACCTGGGTCGTCCTCTTCTTTCTTGCCCAGTCACCGAAACCCCAAGGATGTGTCACTCTGGTTTTGGCTCGTCCTCCTGGTCAGAGGATGAGCGTTCCGAGTCAGAGACGTCGGACATAAGTCTGTGTCCGCAGTCCGCGTCCTCCTTCGATCACCATAGCGAAGGCATAATCCCAATCCGTCTCTCCAATGATGAGTCTGACCAGGAAGCCCCCGTTGCTTCCATTTCCCGGGGTTCGGGTGATGAAACACTAGGGGAACCCAACCCTGAGGTAGCCTTCGCCAGTGAGTTCATCCTGTCCACCCTGCGTACTGAAGATCTCAACTGCATTAGGGATAGGTACAGCCTTCCCGATTATTGTTCCCTAGCTGTGAATGTCGGTGGAGCCCAAATCTACCAGCGGGGTTTCACCACCTTATATGAGGACATCCTCATGGCTGGGTTCTGCGTCCCCCTCCATCCGGTTGCTCGGGACGTCCTTATATACTTGGGGATCACCCCAGGGCAACTGGCCCCAAACGGTTGGAGATTCCTCATGGGGTCTATCTCCCTTTGGCCCCAAATTTTTGGGTATGAGCTTACCGTCCAGGAGTTTCTCTAGACACACCGTTCATTTCCCGTACATGGGGAGACCGGGTTCTTTTCCCTCGGGGCTCGACAGGGGAGAAAGATCATAATGAACTGCCCGAGCAACAACAAGGGTTGGAAGAACATATTCTTCCAAGTATCCATCCTTGGACTCTATGAGCGGGTCCCGGGGATCCAGATGAGGATTTCTTGGGCGGGAGAACTAAGGGATAAGTTAGTGTAGTAACTCGATGCTCATTTCCTTTACTTTGCTTCGAGACTAACTGCATTACATTTTTGCATTGCAGCGGGATCAGCTGGCCTACTTAGTATTCTCGGAGAGTGCCAAGAGAGAATCAGAAGCTTAGCGGACCATCCTGTCAATATTTGGAACGTTCTAACCCGCTCGGGAGATCAGAGAGGCGATCACCGACTGGAACACCCCGTCAAGGCCCCTGTCCTTCCCGCAATCATCCCGGGTAAGAGTTTGATCGACAACTTAATTTCGGTTATCCTCCCTTGCCCCGTTGCTCTGATTACTAACTTCTTGGCTGCTTTCCTTTTGTAGAAATGGCTCTAAAGAAGAATTTGGAACAGCTGAGGGAAAGACAGGCCGCTGCTGCTACTTCTGTTGTCGCCCGGTTGGCGGTGGCATAAGGAAAAAGGCCTGTCGCAGAAGCCTTGGGCAGCAAATGCCCGTTGAGACGAATTCGGCATGGGATTGCAAATTGTCCGGAACCCGCCGGGACTTCAGCTCCCTGCGTGGTGGTGGCAGAGACTTCTCCCCGAGCGGGAATACCGTCCGGGGTGCCGATTGAAGAATCGGCAATGATCAGGGAGAGGGTCAAGTCGGCCCTTCTCCCCAACCAGGTGGAGACATGTGCGAACCTGTCTCCCGAGACGTTTCGGGGATGGCTGTATAGTCTTTCCCATATGGTAAGTACTTGTCACCTCAGCTACTCTTTACCACAACTTCTCTTGTGTTTCACTTGTTATCTGACCATCTTGGATTCTTTGTAGGTCGGCTGCATGGCCGCAGGGGCTGAGTCCTTCCTGCCCTCTTTAGCCAGGAGAGCCGTTGCTGTAGAAGCCGCTCTGTCTGAGGAGCGATCGACCTCGGAAGCCAGGCAAATCGCTCTGGCTTTGGAGAAGGATAAGGTGAAGGGCTTGGCCCTGAGCCTTGGTGCCACCCAGGCAGAGCTAGCGACTACCCTGGCAGATCTGGGGGCTCCCCGAGCCCTTACAGCCACGGCTGAGGCTCGAGCAAAGGCCGCAGCTGAGGTAACGGCCGTCGGGGCCACGGAAGAGGCGTTTGATGATGGCTTCTTCCAGGGCTACGAGGATCTGAAGCGGCGGGTTGCTCGGGATCTCCTCGAATTGGACATCTCGTCCTACAAGGGGATTGATTCAGACTACTGGGACGTCGGTCCCGCGGCTAGTGAGGATCCTATTGCTGCTGCTAAAGCTGCTGAGCCTGCCCCAGAAGGGGGCTCGGGAATTGGGGATGGAGCTGCCCCAGAAGAAGAGGCTGGGGAGATTGAGATGTGGTCGAGGTGGAAGACTAGGGTCCCCGGCCTGCTTTCTTCTATATTTTTTGTTTTCGTTTTCATTTTTTTTTTGGAGGCTACTACAACTGTCCCCCAGGCCCTGTACAAATTGTCTGTAGTTAATGAAAAGGTCCTCGAGACCAACTTTCTAATTGTTTACTGTTTCTGCACTTGTGCCTATTTGTGATTGCCTATGATCGACCGGTTGCAAATCCCGTAGGAACCCTGCCTTAGTAAAAGTTAGGACTATTACCGGCATAAAACACTTGGTCTTTAACGGACCTGATGTATAGGTCCCGGTCGGGTATGGTATCGGTTTCTCTGGGTACTGTAGGTACTTTCGGAATGTTAGAATTGTTCTAGAATTCCAAGTCCTGTTAGTATCCGGTGTGATTTCCTATTTAGTATACCCGGCCCCCCAAGTTTTTGCTAAGGCAGTCGTATAGAGGGGATGACTGTAGGAAACTGACCTGGAACGTGGGTGGTTGCAGGGTCGTTTGGGACTTGCCATTATCAGCCACCTAGGGGGCATTGCCCCCCTTGTAGGTTGGACCTAAGCGAAGCCTGTACCTCGGGTTTTGGATACGAGGTCTTTTAAGTGCCTGGGGTCTGACCCCGAGGTCTTTTAAATGCCTGGGGTCTGACCCCGAGGCCTTTTTAAATGCCTGGGGTCTGACCCCGAGGCCCTTTTAAGTGCCTAGGGTCTGACCTCGAGGCCTTTTTAAGTGCCTGGGGTCTAACCCTGAGGTCTTTTTAGTGAGCAAGCATGGAGAAGAGTTGTTTAACGAAAGAAACTTTTATTACTATATGAATAGATATGCTCGGGTCGAGCTACATAGTTCCTAGCCAACATTTTTGTCATGCTTTACTGGAAGTACCTGTGGAGCTACTGCACGTTCCAAGGATGAGAGAGGTCATGCCCGTCTAGAGTTTGTAACCAATAGGTACCCGGGCGGTTAACTCGGGTAACTAGGTATGGACCTTCCCAGTTTGGCCCCAACTTTCCATGGCTCGGGACTTTTGTGGACTGGTTAACTGCCTTCAGGACCAGATCTCCTATCAGAAAATTGCGATACTGCACCTTGCTGTTGTAGTATCGCGAGACTCTTTGCTTGTAGGATGCCACTTTGAGATACGCCCTGTCTCTTTTCTCCTCTATCAAGTCGAGTCCTATCCTTAGGGCATCCTCATTGTCTAGCTTGCTGAAATTTGCCACCTGGTAAGTAGGTAACCCAAGCTCTGTGGGGACCACCGCCTCAAAGCCGTAGGTTAGGGAGAATGGCGTCTCGCCTGTTACCGCTCGGGGTGTAGTGCGGTAGGCCCATAGGAGGGTCGGTAGTGCCTCTGCCCATAGTCCTTTGGTACTTTCAAGTCTCGTCTTGATTGACTAAAGAATTGTCCTGTTGGTCACTTCGGCTTGGCCATTGGCCTGGGGGTGCTCGAGGGATGAGTAGTGATTGGACATCCCATAGCCCGAGTAGAACTGCCTGAATACCGGGGTATCAAATTGCCTACCGTTCTCACTAACCAGAACCCGGGGGATGCCAAACCTGCTGAGGATATTCATCTCCACAAAGTTTTCCGTTTTCTTCTCGGTGATTGTTGCCAAGGGCTCATCCTCCGCCCATTTGGTGAAGTAATCCACGGCTATGACAGCGAACTTGACCTGTCCCTTTCCCATTGGTAGTGGTCCGACAATGTCAATGCCCCACTGAGCGAACGGCCAGGGGCTAATGATTGGCATCTGAAGTTCTCCCAGACGGTTGATCAAGGGAGAAAATCTTTGCACGTATCACACCTCTTGACGTATTCTTGAGAGTCTTTGGTCATGGTCGGCCAATAGTAGCCTTGCAGCAGGGCTTTGCGTCAGAGTGCCCAGCCTCCGATGTGGTTCTCGTACACCCCTTCATGGATTTAGTACAGTATTGCCTGGACCTGTGTAGGATGGATACAGCAGAGGTACAGTATAGAAAATCCCCTTTTGTAAAGGATGCCGTCAATGATGAGGTACCTTGCCGCTCGGTATTTAACCCAGTGGGCTTCCTCCTTTCTGTCTGGTAACGCGCCTGTTGCAAGAAATCCGATGATTGGGTCCATCCAGCTAGGTTTTAGGGTGGCCGGTTCGACCTCCATACATTCTGAGTTGAACACAGTTAGCTCAGGTAGGTATTCTATCCTTATCCCTGGCAAGTCTGACTCAGAAGATGAAGCAAGGAGGGCTAACTGGTCGACCCTAGTGTTTTCCTCCCTAGGTATCTGCGTGACAGAGAACCCCTGAAGCTTCTTTGAAACTGCTCGGACAAGGGCTAGATATGCTACCATATTATGCTCTTGAGCTTCATAATCTGGTTGACTTGATTCACCACGAGCTGGGAGTCACTGTAACCTTGAATTTGCAGTGCGTCCATTGAGGTTGCCATTTGTAATCCGACTAACAAGGCTTCATATTCAGCCTCGTTATTGGAGAATCCGAACCTGAGCGCATACTCGAGTTGGATCCCATCGGGCATGGTTAAGATGATCCCTGCTCCGCTACCCTGTTTATTGGAAGAACCATCCACGTAAAGTACCTAGGTTGGGATATCTGGCTGTAGCCCGGGTGGTAAGGTCAGTGGGGCGGTTTCTTCAACTAGGTCTTCTTGGTATGTGAATTCAACAATGAAGTCTGCCATTGCATGTCTCTTGATTACTGTGCGGGGTCTGTAAACTACTTCAAATTCCTCTAACTCCAAGGCCTATTTGACGAGCCTCCTGGACGTTTCAAGTTTACTCAAGATCTTACAGAGGGGCTGATCTGTAAGGACCACGATGATGTGGGCTTGGAAATACGGGCGAAGTCTCCGGGCTGAAGTGATGAGGGCGAAGGCGAGCTTTTCAATGCGGGAGTGTCTACTTTCTGCACCTTGAAGTGCCCGGCTGGTGTAATAGACCAGGTATTGTATCGTATGCTCTTCCCGAATGAGTGCCAAGCTGACCGCCGAGCGTGACACCGCTAAGTATAAGAACAATTCTTCGCTCGGTGCGGGCATTGAGAGTAGAGGGGGCAATGCCAAGTACTTCTTGAGTTCCTAGAACGCTTCCTCACACTCTTTAGACCATTGAAAAACTTTACTCTTCTGACCATTGAAAAACTTTACGAAGGATCTTGAAGAATGGCAAACACCGGTCGGTAGCTCGGGACATAAATCTATTTAATGCAGCCACCCGCCCGGCCAAACTCTGCACCTCTTTGGTTGACCTGGGTGACCGCATGTTTATGATGGCTTAAATTTTTTCGGGGTTCGCCTCAATCCCCTGCCTGCTGACTAGGTGCCCAAGAAACTTCCCGAACGAGACGCCAAATGTGCACTTAGCCGGGTTCAACCTCATCCCGAACTTTCTCAAAATGCTGAAGGCCCCGGCTAAATGCTCAAGATGATCAGACTCGTCTCGGCTTTTAACCAGCAAATTATCAGCGTAGACCTCCATGGATTTCCCGATCAAGTCCTTAAACATGTGATTGACCAGGCGCTGGTAGGTTGCCCCGGCGTTTTTGAGGCCGAACGACATGACTTTGTAGCAGTAGGTCCCATGATCCGTGATGAACGAGGTTTTTTCTTCGTCCCTAAGGTACATGCTAATCTGATTGTACTTGGAGTAGGAGTCTATGAACGAGAGGAGCGAATGACTGGCTGTGGAGTCCACAAGGAGATCTATCATGGGGAGTGGATAGCAGTCCTTGGGGCAGGCTTTGTTCAAATCGGTGAAGTCCACACACATCCTCCACTACCCGTTGCTTTTCTTGACCAGTACTACGTTCGCTAACTAGTCGGGATAGTGGACCACTCTGATAGACTTCGCTTTGAGGAGTTTACTAACCTCCTCGCGTGATGCCTTCTGGCTCTCGGGGGCCATGCCCCGTCTCTTCTGCTTCACAGGCCGGAAATCTGGGTTGACATTGACTCGGTGAGACATTACCCGGGGGTCAATCCCGGGCATGTCTTCATCACACCAAGCAAACATATCTTGACTCTGTCGTAGGAACTGAATTAGCTTCTCCCTGAGGCCGGGCTCCAGCTGGGTGCCGATGGTGGCCGTTCGGTCAGGGAGTTGCGGGTCTAGCATCACCAGTTCCAGATCCCCGATCGGTCCCACTCTGTCGCTTTGATCCATCGGGTCCATCTCCTGGACATCCAGTGTTTCAACGATGGCCTCCCGGCGCAGAGAGCTGACATAGCAACTCCGAGCGACGACTTAGTGTCCGCGTAGGCTCCGGGCCCCTGGGGGGTTGGAAATTTAACCAACAGGCTGTGCGTTGATACAACCGCCCTAGCCTGGTTGAGGGTTGTCCTTCCAAGGATGACCTTATAGGCAGATGGAGCTTTCACGACCACAAAGCTTGCTAGTACAGATGCCTGCTGAGAGTAGGCTCCCATGAGGACCGGGAGCTCGATCGTACCGAGCGGTTGGGGTGCTGGATCCATTGAATCCTACCAGGGGAGTGGCTACTGGTCGGAGCCGATCCCTGGATATTCCGAGCTGATCGAATGCTGAGATAAACATGATGTCGGAGGAGCTGCCCGTGTCTACCAACACCCTTTTAACCACGTAGTTTGCTACGAAGAGCATCACTACCAGCGGATCATCGTGGGGTTAGTATAGGTCCAGCATGTCTTCGGATCAGAACGTCAACACGTTGGTTGGGGGAGAGCGAGTGGATTGGACATGCCAGACATCCGATCGAGACGCCCGGGCATGCCTCTTCCTTGTTAACCGTGAATCCCCTCTGCCTGAAATGCCTTCGGAGATTACATTGATCTGCCCAAGGGGTCGTGGTTGTTCGGGGGCCCGGGTTTCTTGTCGGGGTCATTTGTCAGCTGCCACGAATTCAGCTAGGTGGCCCTGCTCGATCAGCTTTTCAATGGCAATCTTAAGCTTAAAACAATCCTCCGTGTCATGTCCATGGTCTTTGTGGAAGCCGCAAAACTTGTCCTGGTTCCTCTTACCAGGCGGGCTTTTCAACTTAGCGGGCTCCTAGAGTAGCCTCTGGATCTCTGCAACGGCCATAACTTCGTGGATTGGGCGGAAAAGTGGGTGAAGGTAATCAGAGCCTGGTCCCGAGTACCTCTCTGCTGATCTTGTCTGGGCTTCTTTCCCGGACTTTTCTCGGAGCCCTCCCATTTTAATTTAGCTTTCGGGGTCTCTTCTCCCGTAAAGCTGGCGCGCTTGGACTTTAGAAACTCCTCCGTATTGATGTACTTCCCTACTCTCTCTGAGAGTTCCACCAGGGTTGTCGGTCGATCACGATGGAATGACGTTGCAACTTTGGTATGTTGAACCCCTGAGTAGAAAGCCATGATTGCGGCTGTTTCATTCAGGTTGAGGATCTGGAGCATCTGCTGATTAAAATGGTCCATGTACTCCCTCAGGGACTCTCCCTTTCGTTGTTTGACGGTGAGCAGCTGGGTGTTCGATTGTGACCGATCGAGCATTCCCACAAACTGGCTGATGAAGAGCTTACCCAATGTCTTAAAGTCATCAATAGTTCAGGATTTCAGAGCGTGGAACCACTGCGCTGCTGGGCCTTTAAGGGTACTAGGGAAGGCCAGGCATAGTAACTCGTCGATCGTGGTGACTAGCGCCATCTGAACCTTATAAGTGCGAACATGATCCACTGGGCTCCCTGAACCGTCATAAGAGCTTAGATGTGGCGGTTTGAATTTCTGCGGGATGGGGAATGCGGTGATCCGAGCAGTGTAGGGCGACTTGGTTTCTGTATTGGTATGATCGTGGAGCTGCTTGCAGCTCAATTTTTTGATTTGCTGCTGCAAGTCCTCGATCTGGGCCTTTACATCTCGCCCGGTTTTCCTTTGCATATCCGAGTAGTACGTCGGGTCTGATGATGATACTTCCTCCTCGAAGTGCATCGTCCTCGGGGATAGAACTCGGCTCCGGCTCTGGGTAATCGTATGCCTGAGATCTCCCCGACTCCGGACCGGGGGTCTTTGGCTGATTCCCGGGGCTTTGGCCCTGATTCCTCCCTCCTGGTGGCGCGTCGCCTGTTGATGATGTCTCTAGCGTCTTCTACCCAGCAAGGATTGATCCGAGCTTGCCGTTTGGTGCGCCTGGGCGCTCTGCTACGGTCACCATCCCGGTCGTGTTCCCAATCCGACGAGGATATTGGCGCAGAGTGGGTATGGTTCCGGACTCTTGCGGGCTCTCGGTCGGGGGCACTCTTCCCGGTCTGATTCTCGGATTGAGGGTGCTTTTCTTGCAAGGCTAATAGTGCTTTGATTTACTGCTTGATTTGCCGTTGGCCTTCCAGAAGTTGCGCAAGCGCCGCTGTCATTTGCTCGGAGATCATGGAGGTGGCCTGCTGCACGAGCTGCAAGTTCTCCTGACCGGTCAGAGCAGTATTTTTCTTACCCTTCTTCGGTGGCATGTTGATCAGTCAAGAAATTTGTTAGTGAAAAACTTATCATTTCCCACAGACGGCGCCAAACTGATGATGCTGAAAATTGGTAAGAGAGATTAAAAGAGAGATATGGGGACACAAGAGCTTGTATGTGGTTCAATCCCGTTAACGAGGTGACCTACATCCACAGTTGCGTCAGTGCGCTTCACTAGCAGATCACCGACGGGCCTGGTGAGCCAACAGTTGGGCGGCACTACCAGTAAAACTGATCGGGTTTATGGGTATGAGTGAGAATTATATGTTATTCTTTTTGTTTGAATGCCCTCCCCTTTAATGGGGGTGAGCGGCCTCTTTTATAGGTACAAGAGACCACCCGTACATGGTAAGTTTGTAGATTAGGAAGCCTAATCTATTTACAGCCTGATTTACATGAATCTAGGGATGTTTCCTAAGTAGTTTAGGAAATTACTTGCTCCTTCCATTTAGTCTTCTAACTGGGCTAGGAAACTGCCTGGAGGCTTGTTGACCAAGCAACCACGCCTACTGGGGGCGTGCCCATGTGGGGTCCATCTGGAAAGAACGACCGGGCTTATGGCCATCCTGGGCGGTTTTGCGTCACAGCCCGGGATGCTGTGTAGTCAGTCCAAATTCAAGATGACCTGACTTCTCTTTGCTGAGGTGGCGAGGCCTTACTTTGACCTGGTATTTTTTAGCATATCACCATGTATTATCCCTTCCAATTGGTTTGGATCAATGACGACCATCGCCACCAGTGCCGTCGAGATCGATAATCATCATTCATCGCTTTTTGAACAGGCTCAGACTGCGGTTTGAAGGTCGCAGTGGAATCGCGAACTTGGTAAACAGGTTCTCGATTTCTTACGTACTACTCCGGGCAGAAAAATCAGGCGTTGGTTTTAGAAAGAGAAATCAACGAAACTAATGGAGAGAGAGAGAGAGAGTGAGAGAGACAGAGGGAGGGAGGGAGGGAGGGAGGGAGGGTCGACGATGGTATTGATTTCTACTCGCTGCCGTTGACGGTCGCTTCACCGTGGGCTTCCATCTCTTGCGAAGAGTGAAAGAGTGAGAGAAAGTTAGAGACAGATTGCTTCTCATATAGTTTTTGAGGCAATTTGGTCATCAAAAGTGAAAAATTAAAATAAAATGAGGGACCTTATAAATATAAATATTAAAAACTTTGGGACCTTATACAAATAAATATTAAAAACTCTGGACATAAGGGGTTTTAAAAACACGGGCTGTATCTTATGAGGAGAGCGTGTGGTCTAAGGGAGTTTAGTCCAATTTTTTCTAAAATTTATTACTTCAGCCATCTCCATTTTTAAAAAAATAAAAACTTTGGCCCATATACCCACAACATTTACGTGTCTTTTTTTTTTTTCTTCTTCTCTGAATTAACAATATTTACGTGTCTTAGTACAAGCAGCACTTGGTTGTATTAAATATTTATCCGTAGAGAACACAGCGACTTTTTTTATTTTTTATTTTCTAGTAACCACACGGTGATTTGAGTTGCTGTTGTAGATGGGAAGTGTACTCTTAAGAACTTCAAATTTTTTGGGTCAAAAAAATGTACTTTAACCACTTTTGATTAAACTCATTTTTATTTTATTCTATGTATTTTAAAAGTTGACACTTAACCTACTTATAGTTGTATGTTATGCATATCTTTAACGTTGTTAGCTTTTGACTTATGATGACAAATATACCCTTCTAATTTCTGGGTTAAATAGACTCGCGAAGTTCAAATTTTTTGGGTTAAATGTGTTTTAGTCTCTTTGATTAAACCCATTTTTGTTTTATCTCATGTAATTCAAAAATACACTTAACCCCCTTGTGATTGTGTTGTGCATATTTTAACGGTGGTAGCTTTTGACTTAATATAACAAATATACCCTTCATTTACTCACAATCACAAGTGGGTTAAAGTGTCAAATTTAAAAATATATGGGGGTAAAGTGAATATGCGTCCAACCACAAGGGACAAAAAATACTTAATTTGTCAATTTTCACATAAAACTTGACTTTTTTCATTTCAGTCACAACCGCAGGGTGGATAATGGATTGCGTGTCAACTTTTGAAACATGGGGGTGGGGGGTAAAGTGAAAATGCCCCCAACTATAGGGGACAATAGTTACTTAATTTGTTAGTTTACACATGACACTTAACAGTTTATTTCAGTCACAACCACAGGCAGTTACGGGTCAACTTTTGAACCATATGTGGTAAAGTGAAAATGTTTACAATGTGTTCAACCCAATTTTTTTTCTTGCAAACTGATGAATCCCCTAGTCTAATGTTGCAAACAAAAGGGAACAGTAGACTACTCTATGTAGTGTATGTATCTTATTTTTTAGATCACTGATATATAAAATTTATCAAAAATTAATTTATTTTTTTTAAGTAGTGATATTTTGAAGATTGAAAAATAATATGTATATATACATATTTTTTGGGAAACGTGCTGAAGTGTTGCCTGAAATTGGGGAATAGTCACATAAATAGCATTGAGAGGTATTTTCATAAAAGAAAAGCTCAAGGACCTTTGGCATTTTAAAAAAAAATATATGTGAATTGATTGCCCATTGTGGATCAAATTAGGGATTTATGGCCACACAGCCCACACACCCCTTCTAAAAATTCACTTCAGGCCCCAAAAATCGAAAGGTTGGCCCTGTGAAATTGAAACACACAACATTTCATTCTATTATCAAGTTTAGTCCTCTAAAGTTAGACATCACAATATGAAACTATATTTAGTTAATAGGTAAACGACTGGTCCGACACATTCTCAACACTACCGAGTTTAGGCCTCTCATCTCCGGCTAATATTGCAACTTTTTAGACAAAATATATAGCTAGTCATAAGAAGTTTTATGTGATCCACTAGGTTAGTCAGATGACTAGTTATTTTAACATTAATCTTTTATACTAGTCAGATTTATCTAGCCCAGAATGATTCTCTACTGTAATACCCGTACCCGAAAAATGGAAGTAATATTCATTTTGCATGCATTAATTTGTATAATTAATTGTATGTGATGATTTGGGTAAGTTTCAGTTACCCCGATGTGGTAAGTGCTTGCTAAAGGGCACAGTTAGACAGATGTGAAACAGGACCCACGGGAGGTTCAGATTAGATAAATTGCATTTAGTTGCATTTATGTGATTAAATGGTAGACATGTAAATGTAAATATGTGCATTATAATACATGTTGATATCATGTGATTGTTTAATTGATAAAATGTTAAGTGATTTAATATCCTATTATTATTCATAATTATTTATGTGACCAGTTTGGGTACCCTTGTGAGGGTATAATTGGACACGTGGCATAATTAGTAGGCTAATTAGCGCTTCATATGATATTTGGGACCACTTTTGGGATTTATACGTGACATAAACACATATCCACTTAAATAATTGAATAGCTGGTAAAGTAGTAGGGATTGTAAATGTGTTTAGACCAAAGATGGTTAGGAGACTTGTGAGGGTGACACCTCATTTAGGTGACTCACCATTCCTTTTAATTAAAAAAAAAAAGAGAGAAAAGAAAAAGAAAAAAAAAAGCCAAAAACATGTGTGTGCGCAGTATGCATTGTATAAAGCGGCAGCGGTCGTGGTCTATATATATATGCATAATATTTATCTATATCTATATTATATTAGTTAAAAAAAAAAAAAAGAGAAAACAAAGAAGATCAGAAAGTTAGCTGGGAGAAGAGAAAAAAAAAAAAGGCCGAGGTTCCGTTCGACTTTGCGACGCCGTTTCTTTATTGTACGATGTCCGTTTTTAAAACGGAGGTTATATTTGAACCCGTGGGGGTAAACCTAATATTATGGTATAATTTAATTTGAGTTTAATCGATAGATTTTTCGTGACCCAAATGGGTTGGTAATATTTAGTTTACCAAAATTGTGTAGGATTAACTATAAGTTCATATTTGGGCTGGATCTAGGAAAATTCGGGATTCTCGGCTTATTTAATTATTCGAAGAGGTGAGTGACATTAATTATGATATATGGATGGTTTCATGTTTAAGTTCATTTGTGATGTAAAAGCATGTTAAATTAGCTTAATAAAGCTTATTAGTTTATTAATGGGCAAAATTCATGTGGTTAAATTAGGCCCAATTTGATTGTGAAAGCACGGTGTAATGAATTATGTGAGCATGTTGAGTTGCTTATTTGGGTCAATGGAATTGCTAGTTCTATACCACCATGAGGTAATTTTTGTGGTGACGACCACGGCCGCCAAAGGCCTATGGGACCGCACGTGAGGCATGGGTCATAACTAGGTCACGTGGGCTTAGGGAGTGGAGCCGCGGACTAGTTGGTAGTGGTGGAAGTGAACTAGTAATTGCCAGAGACTATAGTTGGTTGTAATGAAATGAAATTGAGCATGTTTATTATCCATATGCATAATTAGTGTTATTCACAAGCATATAGCTTATATATTGTAGTGATTATTGAATAACCATCGTAGGTATTCAAGGTGGAGCTCAGAAGAAAAGAAAAGGACTTGGAGAGAAATCGTGGACGTGGGATTGTAAATAAATTCTGATTTAATAGACTTATGTTTAATAAATAAATTAGTGAAATATTGTAAATAATTATTTATTTGGATTTGTGTAATAAAATGATAGTGGTTTAAATTATTGTAATATGGGGGACGTGATATGTTGGTTGATTTGGGATTATAGTGGTATTTTTGTACATTGCATAGTTAGATTGGGGCGACAAACTCAGAGTTTCCACTCGTGGAGTTTAACATGAATCGATTATAAATAATATTTTTCTAAAGTGTTTTAAAATTGTGTTAAGAACTCATGAAGGTTGGGGTTATGACCTGAAAGTGCTTTTACATGTTGTCGAAGTGCATACAATGTTTTAAAATGTTATTTTGGAAACGAATTTTGGTTAACATAAGTTTGGGTGTGTGTGGGTGTTCAAACGATTGGAAAAAAAAATAATATATCCAGTTCTTTGGTCAAATTTTTTTTTTGCAATATTAATGACTTAGGACGAGCCTTGGTGGCGTGCCACGTATCCCAGATTTACCTGTGTGGATCCGGGGCGTGACATTTAGTGGTATCAGAGCAATAGGCTAGAGCCTTTTGGGACGAAAGACGAATACGACGTGTAAGTTGAATAAAATGACGCGTAGTTGCATGAACATGCATACACGTTTAAATTAGCATACTTTAAATGTTGTTGAGCATGCAGATCACATTACATACATTCTACATATTATAATATGTGGAGAAATGGTTGAAAGCCTTATTGTTATAAAATGGAGCATAAAGGGAAATGTTTCTCCCATATCTTGAATTAATTGAGTTGGAAAGGGGGATTGAGAATTCAGTAAGACAAATCTGAGTTTGAGAATATTAGTGGAATTTGGGTTCAGAAATCAAGAGTTGAGTTAGTTATTCTGGAAGGGTTATTGGATATTGAGTTATAATTGTGGATATGGATTTCTTTTCCGAATATTATCGAGTATTATTATTTATGAAGATTATTTCTTATTTTCTGTCAAGAAAATGGATATTTGGATTTCTTTATTTACGGTGGGTCTTTTAGTATTCAAATATTATAGTTTGGGGAATTCTGGATTTCTTATGATTTAAATGAGCCTCATGAGCAAATATGGTATTATCGTTATCTCTTATTTCTCAATTTATTCAGTAATGATTTTTGGGAGTATTTATCGAGCTCCTTACATATTCTTTTGGGATTAAGGGTGGAATATTGGGTTTGTCGAGATGATAAGCTATTTGGGGTTTCGTCCAGTTGTTTAAGTTATCTTGGATTGTTGAGGAATCTCTCAACTCTATTTGGGTTATATTAACTCTTTGAGGAATCTCTCAACATAAATTAATTTATTTCTATTTCTTGGGTTGCCTCTCTTATTATCGAATAATGATTGGTTCTCTAATGTGTCAGTATAAACAGTAGATTTGGTGGTTAACGACAAAAGAGTTTTGTTAGGGGTTCTTGTAAAGTTACTACGGGAATGGTAATGATGAGGTTGATAAGGGTATTGGATAATATTGGTAACGATGAAGACGAGATGAGTAAATTCCGAACTCTAAATCAAGAGTTGGGTTAGTTAAATTGGAATAGTTCTTGGCAATATGGTGATATTATGAGGGATTAATCAAGGCGGATTTTTGAGTATTGGGTATGGTGTTGGGTACGGACTTCTTTTCCTGAATATTATTGTGAAGAGATTCGTGAACATAATGGGTGAAGATTATTTGTTATTTTTTTTGTCTGTAATTAGGCTACTTGGATCTCTTTACTCTCGATGAATCTGTTGTTAATTTGACTTCCGATATCAAATTTATGATCATGAATATTCTGGATTTCTTGGGATATTGTTATTGTGGGTATAAAGAACGGGTATTCAGCTATCGTTATTTATTCCTCATTTCTTTTAAGGAATTTCTATATAATCTTAAATACAGGGAATATTGGGTCAAAATCAGAAAATGTATCTGTAGCAAGAGAAGATATTATGGTGCTTTCTGTTATATCTGTTGTAAGCATTGACTAACAGTGCATATTAAGTTGTTGTTGAGTGCAATTAGAAATTCAATTGATATCGCAAGTATGATATTGAATGATATTTGTATAGTCGGATGAATTAGAGATGGAATGGGAATTATTTGAATAAGGGATGTACTTAGTTGAATGTATTGCTATGGGAAGTTATTGTTTACTCATACAAACAAGAACGAAACGATAAGAACGAGTAAATAGTGTTGCAAGTGGGAAGTCTACTTGAATGGCTACAAGGGACATGAAAATTCTTTGAAGTTAATTGATATTTGGACAGCTTTAATAAGAGAATTGGATGGAGGATGATAAATAGATTATGATGCTGCTTGGAGCAGTGGGTACTGATCGGGTGTATAAGTTGTATGAACCGAGCATATGTGATAAGTTGGGTGAGTTTCAAATCGTGGTATTGACAACACAATTTTGGTCATTTTGAAAGTTTGGAAACTGGGTAGATTTGATACTGCAAAAACTACGAGAAAAGAGGTTGTGTGGAATTGATGAAGAGGTCACAGTTTGAATTGACAAGTGTTGTGCTCTCAGTATTGTATTGTAAGGGAGTTTCTTTGGATTCACGGATGTTACAAGTTATGGCGCCGTGAAGAGGTGGTTTTCCTAAAACTACTATGGTTATTTTGAAGGTAAACTATACACTGTTTTTATGATTTACTAAATTATAAAATTATGCATTGATTTTAAATTACTAATTAGAAATTGATTTTGTTGGAAAGTTCGTAATTTTGGTTATTTCTTCTATTTTGAAATTTTGAGAAACATTTTTACGATTGCTGGTAATGATTTTAAGTATAATATACTTTAGTACATTTAAATTGTGAAATATTGACTGAGGTTCGAGAATGTGGTAAGGATTTGTGGTTAATTAGAAATTGACTAGTTGCAATTGGGGGTCGGTTTGAAATATATCTTGAATGATGATAGCGGGAATATTGTTAGTCTGGAAGAAGTTATAGTTGTGTGGATTAAAAAGTATGAAGCGATTTCAAGAATTAAAAAAAAAAAAAAAAAAAAAAGGTTGATCTGTAATGGTATTGATTTTGGTTATTTTACTAGAGACTAAAGGATTTGATATGTATGAAGTGAAGTTTACATTGGGATTTGAGTTTTGTGTATGGGTATAAAATGATAGGGAGCTTGGTTATCTCTACGAAAATCTATGACCAGGACTATTTAATATGTACTTGGATTTAGTAGCGGTTGTTCTACTGGATTGAAATACGATAGTATTGATTAAAGAGAGAGAGAGAGAGAGAGAGAGAGAGAGCAAAGAGCTAAAACTTGTACTGATTATAAGGGAGAAAGAAATTGGGAATCATAGAAGGATTGATTTGAATGTGTATGCGAGAATAGTATGGAAGCTTTGAGTGTTATACTATTCAAGAACAATGGGTTAAGATTTGCAATGGCTTGAAATTACAACTATTCTAAAAATCGAGGGTGATCTGACGGCAACTATTATAGCCTAATTGGTGCTATTGAATGAAGTGAAGGAGAGTTAATTTCAAATTTCATTTAAAGATTTGTAACGAGTTTTTAGAAGGAAGACCACTGAACTATGTTGTGATGCATTTTGTGACGGGGTTATTGAGATCGTTGAAGGTCAAAATGACAGCACATAAGTAATTGTAGATAAATGGACTTGGTCAACGTACGTTTATCGATTAAGGCTGTCAATCCGTTCGAATTTGCTGGGTTATATATGGAAACGATGGTGGAATTATATGAAGCATTTGATTTTACTAAAGCCTCGTAAGCAGACCATGAGAAGTAATTGAAATTTTATTACGGCTCCTCATTTGTGAATTGACAGGTAATTCGAATAGGTAACTCAGATTTTGGGAAGATACGTCATATGCTTATGTTTGATCTCAAAGGTGATTAGGGGCAATATTTAGTCACAAGAGAGTTTGAGTATTATAGTAATTATCAGTTGGGTATTAAAATGTTGCTTTACGAAGCATTGCGTGATTAGAGATGTTATTCACTGGGTTAATTAAGCAGAGATGAAATGACAGAAATCGTTGAGATCGAGATAATGCAATTTATTATGAGTAATGGCTACAAATAGCTTAAAATTGTTGTCAAGAGGATATTGGGAAATTGGATATCTGGTATGTGAGATTATTTGAGACGATATAAAGTAATTGATACGGTGGTTTTATCTATCACATAAATTGATTAGTAAATGAAGCCTATTTATGTATTGATATTATTTGTGTCATATGAGTTGTGAAATAGTACATAACCGTAAAAGAGTGGAAAAGCTTTGTCTGGTATAGATTATTCAATTCGAATCTTGAATTGGGAAGAGGCTGAGTTTTGAAGGATGAATTATTCTTCTTTCTTGAATTATAATATTCTAGTGGAATTATACAGTTGAACTATTTGGGCATCCAGAGCATTCTAACTCATGAGGAGTTCCGATTTAAATCTTATATTAAAGAAGTTGAGTGTTAACAATGAAGTTATTTCTGGGTTACAGTATTGTGGTGAACTCACTCCAGTTGAGGAAGTCACGAGAAAAGAAATGGAATTTGAGAGGTATACTGTGGGTACTTGCTATGGAAGGTAACGTAAGTTTGGGGACCAGTCAGTTGCAATTGTGGTCACACCAGTGGGCATAATGTATCTTGTAATCGTGTTATTGCATATGAACCAGTACAGGTTCGAGGAGAAATGCTTACATCCATTCCATTCGCAACGTGAGAAAAGTTTGGGGACAAACTTCCTAAAAGGGGGGGAGAGTGTAATACCCGTACCCGAAAAATGGAAGTAATATTCATTTTGCATGCATTAATTTGTATAATTAATTGTATGTGATGATTTGGGTAAGTTTCAGTTACCCCGATGTGGTAAGTGCTTGCTAAAGGGCACAGTTGGACAGATGTGAAACAGGACCCACGGGAGGTTCAGATTAGATAAATTGCATTTAGTTGCATTTATGTGATTAAATGGTAGACATGTAAATGTAAATGTGTGCATTATAATACATGTTGATATCATGTGATTGTTTAATTGATAAAATGTTAAGTGATTTAATATCCTATTATTATTCATAATTATTTATGTGACCAGTTTGGGTACCCTTGTGAGGGTATAATTGGACACGTGGCATAATTAGTAGGCTAATTAGCGCCTCATATGATATTTGGGACCACTTTTGGGATTTATACGTGACATAGACACATATCCACTTAAATAATTGAATAGTTGGTAAAGTAGTAGGGGTTGTAAATGTGTTTAGACCAAAGATGGTTAGGAGACTTGTGAGGGTGACACCTCATCTAGGTGACTCACCATTCCTTTTAATTAAAAAAAAAAAAAAAGAGAAAAGAAAAAGAAAAAAAAAAAAGCCAAAAACGTGTGTGTGTGCAGTATGCATTGTATAAAGCGACGGCGGTCGTGGTCTATATATATCTACTATACTATAAAGGAATATGTGGTCGGTGGTGTCGAATGTTTTCTGCCCTTTCTGCCCTTACTTTTATTGTGTGAGTTACCCATTTTACCCCTCAATATCTCAGGTTTTACAACTTCACCTGTCTATCAAACCCAACAGCCGCAAAATGGGTTCTCTCCCCCTTCTCCTTTGTCTCTCTTTCTCGATCTTCCACCGCTTCAATTTCTCTGTGTCTTTCTTTCATCACTTCAGCTTCTGTGCGAATTTACACAAACTAGCAGGGATGGCGGACTTATCTGTTGCTGCTTCCCTCTAAAAATTGTTATTCTTCATATGCTCATACCATTTCATCGTTCGAAGCTTCGTAGCTTCAATTATACACTATTGACACCATCAAAATCGCCTATCGAACATTGGTGTCCTACCTTCACAGATTCTCTCAAGTTCGTCAATTGTAAACGGATTTTGGGAGAAAACCTAATTTCAATGTCGATTTTCCAGTTGGGACTTTCTTTGAAGCTCACGAAGTGGACACTCAGAGCAAGTTTCGAGCATTAGAGACCATTTTTAAGATTAAGATGCATTCAACACTCGAGGCTTCAATGCACCAAGAAGAGGTTTTGTTGCTATTTCCTTTTATCTGCACGTATGTGTGTATGTATATCTGGTAAGCGCACATTTATTTTTGAACTTCTCTATAGTCACAACTCTATTTGGTTCAACTTCGTAGAGGGGTTCTGATTGTAGTGCTCAAATAGTGTTTGACAAAATGCCAACTAGAGTTTTTATGCATGCTTTCTTTATATATATCTGTATTTATACCTTATACATGAGAAAAGAGGGAAGCACAAGTATATGTGCGAGTTCTAAAGTAGCCCTTTATGTATATTTTTTAAGGCTGGCCCTCTGAACCCTTCAAGAAAGGAATTTTGTTGTATATCCTGGTAAAGCTAATTGAAGAGAAGAGGGTTACTAATCTGAAGCTTATCTCCAAAAAGGGGGAAAAAAAAAAAAAGCAAAAAATAATGAGAGTTATATACATTGAGTGAAAATTAGGGATAGTCTACAACAATAAGGTATAGGTACAACATAGGAACACCAGTTCACTAGATAATCTTTTTTTCTTTGGAAGAGTCTAGCATAATAATCCATTATATTATTATGCTACCTTACTCTTTCAGCTATACCATAATTCTCTATAGTTGCCACTGCATGGACATGTTTAATTATCGTCTTTAGGTCATAACGTGAGCAATATCTACAGATTTGCAAACTTACTCATCTATTTGTCATAAAGTGAGGCAATATCCGCATATTTGCAAATTTACTCATCTATCTGTCATAAAGTGAAGCCATATATCTACATATTTGTAACAGGACAATTCCCCCCAACTTGTACTTTGCAGAAACTTGTTGAAATAGACATATTTTAAGAACCCACTAAATTTATTTTTTTCCAGGGTCAATAATCACTTAGAAGTGAGAGTTTAATAAGCTGCAACTATTTGGATTAGCCTTTTAATAGCTCATGGAAAAAACTGATTCCTTTTGAATACTAAGAAACGACTTTTTTCCCCTTAAAAACAGGTTCAACTTGTATCTTTTAAAAAATCTCTTATGTGCCTATGTTTATAGGGAGAAATATGTGGGTTTGTTTCCCCTTCGGGGAAAGGGGTGTTTGAGGTTGAAAGGGGTCACACTAATGAGTTTTTTCTTTAATGTAGGTTCCTCTACAATGTTTTTATTCGTTTAAGTTATTTTGGCTTTGTTGTTTGGGCTTTATAGTTTGATCCCAAGGGAGGTAGGAAATTGGGTGGTGACAAATATTCATCCAATCAGGATAATTTCAGTTTTCTTTCAACTTCTACAAACGTCTTTTCTGAAGTTTTACATTTTGTCATAAACGAAGTATTTTTATCCATTGTACCTAATAGACGTGTACTTTTCGACGAGCATTGATTTTTTCCTACTACCCGTTCTTCTACGTTGTTTGAAACAAGGCCTTCTTACTCTCACTTACTTGATATGTGATAGTGAGATGAGCTTTTCACCTTGGATGGTTACTTTGTGATAACTTAAATCTACACTCAACAATGCATGATGCATACATATCCAATTTTCTTGTTCTCTAATTTTGACATTTTTGAAGTTTTAGCACCTATTTATTTAGTTCTTATTTGGAGTTGATTCAGCGTTTGCACCACCGATTCAAGCAAGGTTCAGTGACTATTCTTTCCCCTTTCTCTTTCTTCGTCTATTTTTACTTCCTCCTCAGTGTTTTGATTTGATCGGATATTTTGTATATATATTGCCACCCCCAAATCACCTGAAGAACATCTGTCGAGTTGAGGTAATTTCTCACCATTGTTGTACAACTCAAAAGTTAGGGTTTTACAAATTAGTGCTTTCTGAAATGGGGATTTTTGGAATTTAGGGGTTTCGTTGATAGGGCTTTTTCCAAATTTAGATCTTGCAATCTTTTTGCTTCTCCTTTCTATTTATTATGGAGTTTACTTTGTTTTACGGCTCAAATTTTCTTCCCCTTTTTTTTTAAAACTTTTTAATAAACTTTTTGTACTTTATGGTTTTTGATCATATAGAGGAATTGGTATGTGTTTTCCATTTTCAGTTTGTGGATTTACTGAAGACTTGGGTTACTAATTTTGAAATTTTAAAGGTACTATGAATTTAGAAATTTAAGATTATTTTTGGTATCAATATTAGGAAATACTGAATTTCTCTTTTTGTGCTAAATGACTCTTTGTTTCGCTGATGATTTGCTTGTTATGGTTTGTTGACTAGTATTTCCTAAAAAAAAATCCCTTAAATTTTTTGATTTTAGAAACTAATTGGGTATAGATATATGATGCCAATTTATCAGTTTGAGTGTACTTTTTGGTAGGTGCTGAAAGAATAATTGCACAAATCATGACTGCTCTGTTTTACACAGATGAAAACTTGTATTCCCTCAATTTTGAGCTTTGGCAAGGGAATTTACCATATGCCTCTGCTTCTATGTTCATTTAAAATTCTAAAGAATTGCTTAGGAATCAATGAGCTTTCACATGGCTGATCAATATTAGCAGTTAATTGATGATTTTCTATTTTGTACACTGGCTCATTTTCCTTAAAAACGTGACTTACCACGCGGTATGTGTGTATATATATATATATTTTAGTTTCAGCAGCATGGTCCTCTATAGGCATATTTTTTTATAGTACTCAATTTGAGGTTTTTTGGTCTTTTTTTTTCCTAACTGTCACGCATAAAGGTTGTTCTTGACATTGCACCAATCTTCTCCAATCACACCTTTCAAGATAATAGGTATGTAGCTTAAAATCCTACCAAGTCCAAATGCACCATTCAAGAACCCAACAAGCCAGAGCTAATGATAGAGGCAAGAACACTTTATGCAATTCTCATCGAGTCAAGTATTCGTTTTGGGAAGGAGAGGTGTTGTTCATTTGTATAGCATAATATGAGTTCACATTAGATTGTTTATATATTATTATAGGTAAACTCGTGCGCCTCCTCCTCCTCTACATCTTGTATGTTGCTCTCATGCAAATAACTCTCTCATATTGTAGCTTATTGATATATACATATACTTTAGGTTTTGAGTAAAAAATGGTTTCTATATTTTTGAATTTGGGTTATAAACATTAAAGTTTTCTAAAGTAGTTCAGCAAGTGTTGAGGAAGGGCACTATGTTGAAGTTCTAATGAAATGTAAATATGTGCACTATTTGGTTCTTAAGTTTTTAATGTCAATTTTTCCCCAGCTTATTAATAGTCCACTTTTGTTGCATATTTTCTCATTTGCAAATCCAGCATAGCTATTTGCCCAAAGTAGAAGAGTCTTTCAATTTCCGACAAATTTATTACTAGGTAATGAAAGTTTAATATTTTTTTTCCTCCTACGCTAAATTTTGCAGTTAACTCTACAACACTCTCTCTTTCTCTCTCTCATTGCTTCTTTCTTTTCCATCTTCTCTGCTTTCAAGCTTGGTCTTTTCATTCTTGATACTCTATTTACAAGCTAGATAGGAGACTTTGGGCTCCCAACAATCAATATCTTCTGGGGAAAAAAAAAACCACCAGCCGTATTCCTCAAGGTTAGTATTTCATAGTATGCTGAACTGTATTATACTTATACATATAGGTACTTTAAGTTTTAAGTAAATAAGGTTTTAATTGTATTGAATAAGGTACCAATAACACTTTGTGCAATCTTTTTGAATCATGGAACATCAAAGTGATATGGTTCATCTTTTGTTGCAACAAAAGTTTTATTCTAAACTTACTTTTAAAAATTCCTCTAAACAACATTTGTTTACTTCAGAACATATAAACAGATAAGTAACTCCAAACAATGCCTAATCATATGTGTTGTGATCTTTTCTTTAGGTTTGGTCATTGGTGAGAAGATTTGATCAGGCAAATGTGAATTATGCTTTTGGTGGATGAGGAATTCTATATCTAAAAACAAATATCTCTGTAAATTTCCTGATTACAATGACAATATCATCGCTTTTGTATTTACATTTAACTCATGCAACTATTATATTCCTTCTTTTCAGTCACCATGCCATGTGTGTGGTCTAAAATGGACATAAGCATGCCGAATGCCCCATATTCTAGGCCTTACAATGAGGCAACCGAGGAAATTGCAGTTGAAGTGTATGATGAGTCGACTTGATATTTATTAGACGATGGTGAGTGCTCCCATGGAATATTACTTTCGACTTTCACGTACGCTGTTTGTTTTGTTAGCCTTGACAATATTGCAGTACTGCTGCATAGCTTTAGCATTGTAAAGGATAGAATATGAGCAGTGAATACTCTAATTAATCAACAAAGTCTGCAACAAAATTCCAAAAAAGGGCCACCAAAATTCCTAATTAGATCAATCTGCTTCTTCGCATTCCAAATTCACGAAAGAAGTTCAAGGTGGCAAAAAAACCTATGTTAACATAAAATTCTTTTTCTTCTCAGTAGAATAAAAGTTTAATTCTTAATGTGTTTGGAAATGTCTAAGATAAAAAGAACATACAATTTTATGTTTTCTTAGTAAATGAAGATGGAGTTGTTTTGCATCTTATCGATATTGCAATCTAGATATATATACTTGCTGTAGCAACATTTAGAGAAGAATGAAGTAGCTTTGCATATCTCTCAGCTTTATTTTCATCCCTTAGCTTGTTACCCTTAATAGTATTACAGTAGTACAATTTGCAAAAAAAAATCCACGAACATGGGCACGGACACGTGCAACGCACGTGCTTCCCACTAGTATATATATACATAATATTTATCTATATCTATATTATATTAGTTTAAAAAAAAAAAAAGAGAAAACAAAGAAGATCAGAAAGTTAGCTGGGAGAAGAGAAAAAAAAAAAAGGCCGAGGTTCCGTTCGACTTTGCGACGCCGTTTCTTTATTGTACGATGTCCGTTTTTAAAACGGAGGTTATATTTGAACCCGTGGGGGTAAGCCTAATATTATGGTATAATTTAATTTGAGTTTAATCGATAGATTTTTCGTGACCCAAATGGGTTGGTAATATTTAGTGTACCAAAATTGTGTAGGATTAACTATAGGTTCATATTTGGGCTGGATCTAGGAAAATTCGGGATTCTCGGCTTATTTAATTATTCGAAGAGGTGAGTGACATTAATTATGATATATGGATGGTTTCATGTTTAAGTTCATTTGTGATGTAAAAGCATGTTAAATTAGCTTAATAAAGCTTATTAGTTTATTAATGGGCAAAATTCATGTGGTTAAATTAGGCCCAATTTGATTGTGAAAGCACGGTGTAATGAATTATGTGGGCATGTTGAGTTGCTTATTTGGGTCAATGGAATTGCTAGTTCTATACCACCATGAGGTAATCTTTGTGGTGACGACCACGGCCGCCAGAGGCCTATGGGACCGCACGTGAGGCGTGGGTCATAACTAGGTCATGTGGGCTTAGGGAGTGGAGCTGCGGACTAGTTGGTAGTGGTGGAAGTGAACTAGTAATTGCCAGAGACTATAGTTGGTTGTAATGAAATGAAATTGAGCATGTTTATTATCCATATGCATAATTAGTGTTATTCAGAAGCATATAGCTTATATATTGTAGTGGTTATTGAATAACCATCGTAGGTGTTCAAGGTGGAGCTCAGAAGAAAAGAAAAGGACTTGGAGAGAAATCGTGGACGTGGGATTATAAATAAATTCTGATTTAATAGACTTATGTTTAATAAATAAATTAGTGAAATATTGTAAATAATTATTTATTTGGATTTGTGTAATAAAATGATAGTGGTTTAAATTATTGTAATATGGGGGACGTGATATGTTGGTTGATTTGGGATTATAGTGGTATTTTTGTACATTGCATAGTTAGATTGGGGCGACAAACTCAGAGTTTCCACTCGTGGAGTTTAACATGAATCGATTATAAATAATATTTTTCTAAAGTGTTTTAAAACTGTGTTAAGAACTCATGAAGATTGGGGTTATGACCTGAAAGTGCTTTTACATGTTGTCGAAGTGCATACAATGTTTTAAAATGTTATTTTGGAAACGAATTTTGGTTAACATAAGTTTGGGTGTGTGTGGGTGTTCAAACGATTGGAAAAAAAAATAATATATCAAGTTCTTTGGTCAAAATTTTTTTTGCAATATTAATGACTTAGGACGAGCCTTGGTGGCGTGCCACGTATCCCAGATTTACCTGTGTGGATCCGGGGCGTGACATCTACATTCTCTCTAAATCTCAACATTTGCATATTCTATCTATATTGTATGTGTAATAAAATACTAGGTGCACAATGAATTGCACAACTAATTACACAAACGTGCAGCGCGCACAAGATTGGACCTTGTGCTGAAAAGCATGTACACTCAAAAAGGTGTGTGCAGGTTTTTTAGCATAAGGTCCAACCTTGTGATGCACGTTTTGTACAATTGGTTGTGCAATTCATTGTGCACCTAGTATTTTCTGTATTGTATTCTACATAAGTTCTTGCTGACGAGGACAACCTTTATGACTAGGATTGATTATTAGGATCAATTTTTGGTGAGTGGGATTGGTTTACACATCACCTTGATCCCCTTTTAAGTATTCACAGACCCACATCTCTCTCTTCCAAATCAAATCCCCCTCTGCCACTTCACAGAACCACCGCCACCCATAGTCACCACCGCCATCGATAGCCACCACCACCACCACCTCCTCTCTCTCTCTCTCTCTCTCTCTCTCTCTCTCTCTCTCTTCCTAGCCTGCCCTCCTCCTCCTCCCCCTCCCCTTCCCCCTCCCCCTTTCCCTCTCCCTCTGTAGATTGCGCCTCCAATTTGGTCACTTCCAAACTTCAACGATCTTCTCCACCGACAGCTGTAGACACCCCATTTTGTCAGCTATCAGATTTAGGAAACCCATAGCTTGGTGGTTCACAACGATCGAAAAAGACTCAGAAGGACTCCTGGAAGTTAGTTCCATCTCTCGAAATGCTCAGAAAGTGGTACAAATGACAAAAATGCCCTTGAAAGCCCAAACACTCCCAGACTTGGACCGCAAGTTCTGGAAACATGTTGTGTCGTAAGAAAAGTCATAAAATGAGTTTTTAAGCAAAATCAGATGAAATCGTCATCTCCTAGAGACCCCCAAAAGTTCCGGAAATTCTCGGAAAGTCCCCGTTTACCGGTTTGACCAAGGTTTGACCGAAATCGTCCAAATTCGCCGAAAAGCTCCAAGATTATTCTAGATCATGTGGAAAATACTAAAACAAGTTTTTCAAAAAATCAGACAAAAACGTCAGCTCCTGGGAACTCCTAGAGGTTCCCAGAACTTCTTGGAGGTCCCTAGTTTTATCAGTTTAACCAAAACATGACTTTAAATCCGGAGCACCGTATCATTTTTCAAACATTTTTCGTGGATATTAGAGGTCAATAGTTTTCCAATGGTATATCGCACATAATTCGTGGATTTAAACGAATTTATCATGAATTTTCGAAGGTGAAAAAAGGCGATCAAATCGGCTTTTATCGCGAATGCCGCAAAACTTTTCAAAGTGACCTATCTCCGAACTATTTTTTTATATAAAGTAAACTCCATTACCTTTTCAACGGTATATCACAATCTCAGTTTGGAGTTCATATGCATTTTCTGTGAATTTTGGACAAAATAGGGCCTTTTCGCCAATACCTAAAACTTTTGGGGCCTAAATGGCATTATATAAATGTTCATCTCTCCTTACCCCATTTCTTCTTTTATTTTTTTTTCTTTGATTACTTACTAGTTCATCATCATCTAGATGATGGCATGAAGTTTGAGGTGAGTGAATCCTTATGGATAGTAGCTCTTGACCTCAAAAACATGTTTGATAGATGATGATTTCAACTTCAATACATTCCTATGTATTCTTGAAGTTGTCTCCAAAATGAAAACAATGCTCTCCAACAATCTTGGAGGTTCTTGATATGAGTTTAATATTGATATTTCAAGTGGTCATAATCTCCATTTAAGTGCCGAAAATACACTTTCAAAATCTCTATTTCAAAACCCCTCTTAAACCCTTCATTTTGATTTTAAAGAATAAAACCCTAGTTCTTCCCAAAATCTTCAAAACAGTGAACAATCTGAGTTCAAAGATTTCTCTAGGATTCAATACTCAAAGTATTAACATGAGACCACTTGGAAAGCCTTCTTAACTCATTAGAGAACACCCAAGATTTTTTGTTTGACTTGGAAACACTTAGAATGGACCCAAACATTCCTTCCAGACATTCTATCTTTGTTGTCACTGCAGCTTGGTTGACTTTCAACTTATTTTACAGAAACTTTTCCAAAAGGAGTGGTCCCAACTCATTTTTCCTTGAACTTCAGTCTCTTAGGGAACTTTCTGTATAATATGGGCCTCTAGATGTTTTGTTTTCATTTTTAAAGATTTTTTTTGACATTTCAGACGACAGTACGGACTCTGTTTCTAAGTGACCTCTATTGTTTATATGATTTCTCTCAATCTGTAATAGTTATTGAGGATTGGATTTTTTATTTGTATTCTAGACACAATATGGATGATCTCCATAAAAATCATGCATTGAAAAGATTTCTGACCCTACTTTTCAATTTCCACAAGATCAAGTCACTATTCTGTCCACTATTCACAGCAAGTATACTTTTACTTCCATCCTTTGATTTGATGCTTATATGTACTTCAAATTAGTTCATATCCTAGGAAGTGATCCATTCCATATTTGTACATATTCCATGATGATTTCCCCCATGCATTCATTCATCTTGTAGACTTCTAAGTCACTTTAGAAAACTCATGTGCACAAACACACTACAACCTTGGCACATTCTAAGGCCATGCATTGCATCCATGCAAGATTTGGGGTTTTTGTGACTCCTAATATTAGAAGAGTGTAAGGAATGAATTCGATCCCGTCCATGCTTCCCTCGAACTAATCTTCCTTTCTTATCCATCCCGGGGATAGAGAGGTCTTCTTTCCTTAAAGATTAAGATACATCATTCTAGCTTGCTAAGAATATTTTTGATCTCTTTGTTTATTTGTTTCAAGAACAATTCATGTCCCCTTAGATTCAGAAAACTTTATTACCTGATATGTAATTAGACAATTTTTCCTAGGTTTGTTTGTGTGATCTTTCACTTTGCATTGTGTGATACTTGACTTAAATCTTATGAATGATATCTTATCTTTTGATCTTTCATTTTCAAGTTTCTTATGTGATGTAATATACTATCATAATATTAATTGTCAAACCAAACAAAGTATATGATGATTATTTGGATGCTAATTGAGGCCCGTCGAAAGACGGGGCTAGTTGAGGGTGTTTTGGTCGTGACAAAGGCTTCTTCCTCTCTCATACCAAAACCGCGAGCCAAGTTCTTTTGTCATGAAAGGCCGATGCCCTTTATCTATTTGGGTGAGTCAAAATTAGATTTCTTGGTTCCTTAAAGACCAAGTGGCGACTCTGTATCTGTTTTCAACAGACTTTTTTTCCTTTCCTTTCAAAACAATTTCAAACAAACTGTAAGAGGTGGAATTCCGCGTGTCCACAACAGCCATCACCGACTATCCGAAGAAATAGGTACTCTATTTCTCAGGAAAAATAAACAGTAAAAAAATTGAATTGTAAAAAAATTCAGTTTACATTTGATACACTCTTTGTCTCTACCCCTATATTCACTTTATGTTTGTTTTTCACGTGTGGGTATCTGAATCTAGCGCCTCCCATCTTCGCCACCATCATACAGCCCCCCCCCCCCCCCCTCTCTCTCTCTCTCTCTCTCTCTCTCTCTCTCTCTCTGTATGGTACTCTCTTTCTGTAGAAACTGAATCTAAACCAAACTAAAAGGAAATGAAAAGAATAAGAATAGAAATAGAAATTGAATTTACTGGTTCAATGACCACAATCGAACAAGAGAAGAAAATATTTCATACCCAATGCCCTCTCTCTCATCATTACCCCTCTTATATCCAGTAAATACCATGTGCAAGACCACGTGATGTGCACCTGAATGCTAACAAACTCAAGCATGTGGAACTCATGTGCCATTGAACGAACTATGGAAGAAATAAAGAAAGGAAAGAAAAAGAAATGACAGAAAGACAAAAGGAAAATAACAAGGGAATCCAAAGGAGAAATAGGTCTGATCCTAACACTTTCTCAGAAAAAAATAGTAAAAAAACTGGTTTGTAAAAATGATATGGTACTTTCTTTCTCAAAAAGTAAATGATTTGGTACTCTCTCTCTTTCTCGATCTTGATTTTAAGATCTCTCTCTACTCCTGCTCCCCTAATTGGTTCTTGCTTCAACAAAAATCACTGTCTATGTTTCTCCCTCCATTTAAGCTACTTTTCAAAGGTATAAATCACTGTCTACATAAAATTACTTTTCATCTTTTAGTTTTTTTTTTTAAAGAGAAAATGGAACTGAGAATTTTCCCTTATTTAAACAGAGATGTTGAAGAGAGTGAAACTGCAAATATTCTTTTTGCTGTTAGTTTAATTTCTCTTTCATTCTCTTTTTCTTTTTATTTTAGTGGCCATTGGCTTCATTTGAATATTGCTCATTCTTCTAAAATTTTGTGAAGTCTTCTCTTTCATTCTCTTTTACGTTTCTTTTTTTTTTTATGTCTTCTCTTTTTCTTTTTGATAATAATTCAGTTTACATTGGTTGTAATCTATTTGCAAGCACAAAAAAATGGATATATAGAGTATTTGTTCTAAGATTTTGAGTATATGGGTCTGCTCTCTTTCATTGTTTTTATTTGTGTTTTTTAGTAAATGTTCTTTAGATTAAGCATTGATTTGAGTGAGCACATTGGTTTTTTTATTTGCTTTGCCTAAATTGTGATGCCCCTAATTTAATTGCTTTCCCTAAATTATGTTTTCCCATTCTACAATTTTGTCCCTTAATGATTATGTGGTTTATACTATTTTTTTATTAAAAAAACTCATGTAATCAATGCTCTTCAAGAGTGAAGCATCGATCATTGTTTTTGGAAAAGTATGTTTCATTAATTGAGGAAAGTTTCAATTATGCAAATTATTTGTTCTTCAGCATTAGTATGGAAAATTATTATTATGCAAAATTGTAAAGAAAAATTTAGTGGAAAATCCCATTCTACCAACGTTTGTTGTAATAGACCCACCATTTGGTACTTCCCAATGATAGACCCTATAATTATAAATGTTGTTAGAGATTAGTCCAAATTTTCCTATTATAGATTTATTAGATGTCTTTTCTACCCCTAACCTATATATATATATATATACATATACATATATTAATTCAGATTCAATGATTGAATCAGTTACCAAATTTGACCAAATCTTATCAAATCCCAATTGATATTGGTTACAATATATATATATATATATAGAAATAATATCCCAATATTTTAGGATATTACTCTACAAATCTGTTACCAACGAGTTTCACCATTTCTCTTTCACGGCGTATTTCAAAGGACATTGTATCTCTTCTTCTACCAATAAATATCACCTTTATCATATGAGAAATTTTAGAATTTTACAGTACTAGTGTCAAATTTCACACTATTCTCATCAAAATCGAGAATTTTACAGTGTTGAATTTCACACTTGTGTATGGTTAATTTTAACACTACGACATTTGATAGCACGCCCTTGCTGGGTATATTCCTCACAGAAATCTCACCTAATAAACATCACCCATTGAAGATCAATAACATCGTATGAAAAATTCCTAATTCCAATTTATAAGTAAATTTCATGACAAACAAAAGACGATTAAGCTAGCATTAAATAGGTTATTCTGAAAACCCAAAACCAGTAATCACACAAAAATGTTAACTGCAGTATTCACATAAATGCAGTTGTTACAACCAGATAACAAAAATCAATGAATTATCATCCCCTATAAGTTTGTTACACTATCAAGTTGCCCACTAATTCTTAGAACTTCTTCTTTGGCTTCGTGTTAAACCAATGTACAAGACCTTTCGTGAGTGTTTAGGAACTCGTGGATTAAATCGTCCTTGCGCCGATTTGCATTGTACTCTGATGTGACTAGTAAATGTGAAATATTTTGTCATAATTTGGCAGACTACCCGCCACAATCTAGAGACCCCGGAACATGTCGGGGGTGAGTTCAGCATGTTCTCAACAGGATTCTCTATATCTTGGGTGCTTACGGAGAGACGCCCCTTAGTACGACTCTTTCTCTGCCAGCTGAGCATAGATGTAGAAGAAAGATAATCATATTATTTGAGCGTGGGCTGAATGGATAAACGGAAGACATTAGTGTAAAATTTAACAAGTGGGAAATCCCAAAGTTAAACAATGAGATGTTGTCATAAATGTCACACAGCATAAGATTGCTACCCCTTTGAAGCATATGAATTCGAAGCCATATAACAAACAATTAATTTTTGCAACCCTATATCACCGAGAATCAATTTATATTTGATCCCACAACAGAGAATGAATTCATATTTGTGTTGAAAATTTGGATGAATCCATTGCCAACTCTGCAATGAGTGTGAAATTGTAGACTACGTAGCAACTTTATGAAATTGTATACATCGTTTAATGCTCACACTGTGTGTGTGAAGTTTCAAACGAAAAGTGGCAGTGTAGAAATTCACACAATATGAAATGTTCAAAACAGTGTGAAATTAAATACTAGGACGCAGTGTGATATGAACCGTGACACATGTTAGAATATGACAATGTGTGTAGTAAGTGAGTGTTAAATTTCTCATTGCCATTTTATGAATCCATTGCAAACTCTGTAATGAGTGTGAAATTGTAGAATACATAGCAACTTGATGACATCGTACACAACGTTTAACGCTCTCACTGTGTGTGTGATATTTCAAACGGCAAGTGGCAGTGTATAAATTCACACAGTATGAAATGTTCAAAACATTGTGAAATTAAATTCTAGTAGGACGCAGTGTGATATGAACCATGACACATGTTAGAATATGACAATGTGTGTAGAAATGTGAGTGTTAAATTTATCACTGCCATTTTATGAATCCATTGCAAACTCTGCAATGAGTGTGAAATTGTAGAATACGTAGCAACTTGATGAAATTGTACACAACGTTTAACACTCTCACTGTGTGTGTGATATTTCAAACGGCAAGTGGCAGTGTATAAATTCACACAGTATGAAATGTTCAAAACATTGTGAAATTAAATACTAGTAGGACGCAGTGTGATATGAACCATGACACGTGTTAGAATATGACAATTTGTGTAGCAATGTGAGTGTTAAATTTCTCACTGCCATTTTATGAATCCATTGCAAACTCTGCAATGAGTGTGAAATTGTAGACTACATAGCAGCTTGATGAAATTGTACACATCGTTTAACATTCACACTGTGTGTGTGATATTTCAAACGGCAAGTGGTAGTGTAGAAATACACACAGTATGAAATGTTCAAAATAGTGTGAAATTAAATACTAGGACACAGTGTGATATATAAACCATGATATATGTTAGATTATGACAATGAGTGTAGCAATGTGAGTGTTAAATTTCTCATTGCCATTTTATGAAATGATAAATGGGGATGAAATTTCACACACATATTAGGTATGCAATCTAGAGAATTTGGCAGAAACCCTAGATTTGCAGGTTTTGAGAATAATGAGTCAACCAAAATCTAAAAATTTCTTTTGATATATCCTTAAGTTGACATGAAAAACAATATCTAAATGTATTTGAACAAAAATAAATAAATAAAATAATCAATCGTTGAATCGATTGTCAACTGACTTAAGAATCAAATACCCTATTTTTCCCCAAAACATTTTCTTCTTCATAAGATGATTTTGACCAAAAAAAACTTGTGATTATGATCAAACAAACATTCATAGTATGAAAATTCATCACTAATTTCCAAAAACAGTGTTAAGCCTCTCACTTACCTTGTTTCCCCATTTTATCGTCGACGTCGGAGTCTAGCTTCAATATCTGAGTGGCCGGTGTCGGAGTTGACTGGTTTTCTTCAATTTCTTCAATTTCCTCTTGCCATTTTTTCTTCTATAGAAGTTTAATGACAAGTTCTAATCTTTTTTTATCACAAACAGAAATGATACAATGGAAAAACGGAACATAAATACAAAAGAAGAAGAAGTCACAGCTCAATCAAAAGGCTGCTCGATCAAAAGAAGAAGAAGTCACAGCTCTGATATTTTAGGGCCTAATTGATTTGGGTTTTTTGAAATTTGAAAGCCCTAAAATTACGACGTGATATTGGGGAAGTGTGTGGGATTTTGACCATAAATTGAGGTAGTTGGGTTTTAATTACAGATTAAATGGGGAGAGTATAGCATGCACGTGAGATGGGGGCAAGGGTAGTAATGTCCATGTTTTATGTTATGGACCTTAGACTGAAATGTTTTATAGAGTGGACCAATTACATCAAAGATGCACTACTTAAGACTTTATAGTAAATGACTCAATTGTAAATGTAGATAATTTAGAAAATTGTGTAGTTATTATTTCCAAATTAGTGTGTGTTTAATTGTTTCCAGAATAATTGATAGCTAAATGTACAAAAATTATGGAATTGTGTTCTAATTGTTTCCATGTAAATGTTGAAAATAGTTCTAGAATTTGGGAATGGGTAAAAATTTTTATTATTTCCTAATTTAATGTTTCTGCAGTATCCTTTGAACATTTCAAATTAGTTGTTTCCATAATTATGTTTAATATCATTTCCTATATTAGTTGTCTGTTCATTATTTACAGAATTTCCTTTAGACGTAGTTTAGAAAAAAATTTAGGAACATTGGACATTTATTAATAAGTTTGGAGAACATAACGAGCTTTTAGTTGTTTCCATAATAACTGTTGACTAAATTTGGAAAATTTTGAAAACATAAAATTCAGAGAACATAATTTTGTATTTATTTGTTTCCATACAATTTTAAAAAATCGCATGAAATTTGGAAATGAGTAACATTATGTATTTATTATTATTTCCTAAAATAATGTTTCCTACATTTCCTTTAGACATTTTTTATGTGCATTTTGATACTAGTTATAACCCGTGCCTAAAGGTACTAACAAACAATTTTAACCATACGTGCATGAAGAACACGATAGCCATTCATCACGCACCACTCTAAAAGCAAGTATACAATTACTTAGCCTAAACCCTAAATTCTAAACTATAACCCGTGCCTAAAGGCACTAACAAACAATTTTAACCATGCGTGAAGAACACGCTAGCCATTAATCCCACACCACTCTAAAAATAGCTATACAATTACTCAGTCGAGTTCTCTAAAAAACATGGACATCCGACATCCATTATTCATCAATTTCACTGATTTACATATTTTATTCCAAGTGATATCATAGAGGAAAATTCTATGCTAAAGCCACATTTGTATGATTGTACTATATAACCTTAGTGCTTTTGGTCCCAACGTGTTGCGATTTAATCCCAACATGCTGTAACTTTGAAAACCACCTGAATTTAAAAAAAAAAAAAACTCAAATGATTTTCGAAATTACGTGATGGGCCCACATCACAACTACCAAACTGTGGTTGTATGGTAAAGGTGCCCTACCACTATGGTTGTATCATAGAAGATCCCCTTAAAGATAGGATTTGATCAGACTCATCCAATAAGTCGTCAACTTTAATCCAGGAAGTTCTACTAATGGAAAATTCTAATCAGCCCATTTAAACTACAACAACAATTTTTTAATCTAAGTTTAATGATTTAGAGTAATATAAGTATTACCATTTAATACTTCCATTTAAGTTAGGCGTTTTATTTCAGATTTGATTTGGAGTAATATACGCAATATATATATAGATTTAAATGCTTTCCATTTCAGTTTGACGTAATAATTAAGATGAAAACTTCCTAAAATATTATGTGAATTTCAATATAATGATTTAGAGTTATTTATTTCAAATTTCTATTGTGTGAATTTCCATTTATTATGTAAATTTTCATTGACGGACTTGAGAGAATAATTTATTTTTTACCACCCCCACCCCACATTTAGCACCTAATTTTGTTAGTTGTCAAACATTACAGTTGAAAAAAGAAAACCTTAAAGAGAAATTGCATTAATTCATCTTCTCCATCCAACCTTTCCTGCACTTTTGAAAAAACAAGTTGTATGTAAAATCACAAAATCATGCCAATTATGCAAAAAAACACAAACTTAACTACTAACAAAATTATGCCGACAGTACAAAATACACGCCAATTCAACATGAATGAAATCCACACCCAATTGAGCACAACTCTCTGTTTGTGAAAAGTGTAGAATTTCTACAATAAATTCGACCATAAAGAAATAACCACAAATACCCATATCATCGGACCCTTATGGATCTCATCAAAATCAGCTTATCAAAGGAGAAGCATCAAATCAACTACATAAGCAAGCAAGGGAAAAAATTCCAAAAATCTTTTCTTTTCTTTTATTTTATTTTTAGTGCAAGACGTAGTGCATCTTGTCAAACATCTTGAAAAATAAGAATGTGGAAAATGATCTCAAAAACATTTATAAAAAAAAAAATTCTGACACCACATTCGTCTACAACTAATGTGGCCAATTCACAACTAATCATGTCAACAACAACAACAAAAAAAAAAAGAGAAACAAAAGAATGTAATAAAAGGAATTGCTAACAATAGGAACAAAATAAATAAAATAGCTGGCAGACAGACAAAGGTTAAATTAATTCTCATTTGTTAAACAATAAACAAAGAATAAACTACTTTGATAGTTGATACTAATCTCAAAGAACAAACATAATATATTGAAATCAAATCAATTCAAACCAGAAACGATTGATGAGCGTCAACTACAGATTGGGCATCGAAATGTTGAAATCAAGACAGAACGGTGGTGGTGGTGGTGGTTTCGATTGTTGAACTCCACAGATTGTTATTGAAAGCAAATTGATTTATAAAAGTTTTTGCCTTTGGTGAGCTAAGTGCAAAGAGTGAATATGATCTCATCAAAAACAGCAACATTCAAGCACTTACCTGGCAACCCCACAAAATTGAAAATTTTAATTTGGGAAGTCAGTCTCAACTAAGATGAGAGGAAATAGAAACATGGCTAATAGTGGCCTGAATTACAGATGGTGGTGGTCGGCGGTGATGGTGATGGAGGTCGGTGGTGGCAGGTGATGAGAGGGAGAGAGACCGTGAGGTGGTGGTGGGTTAGAGAGAGTAAGTGAGATACGGCGGTGGAGGGAGAGAGAGGGATAGAAAAGAGGCGGTGGGGAAAGAAAGAAAAGAGACTCCTCTAGGTTTTAGAAGAGAGAGAGAGAGAGAGAGAGAGAGAGAGTAGAGAAGGAGAGGAAGTTTTGCAATTATGCCACGCACACTAATCAGGTATGGAAAGAGAAAGCCAGTCAGCATCCTAGTCATATAAATTTAATCATAGTCATATTTCTAATGTGTCCTAGTAGGATAAAGTCCTACAAGATAATATTGGCTTTTGTCCAATTTTTGTTTATTATTATTTCTTAGACGATTTGTGCTTACTAGTTCCTAACTTAATGTTTCCTAAACTCCATTGGACAATATTTTAGAAAATGTTGGAAGACATAGAATTTGGAAAACATAATTTTGCAAATCTTCATTTTAGATAATGGGTTTTTGAAATTTTTCGTAATAAATTTTTCTAAATTTTCATTTTTTATTTTTTTTTTGAAATCATTGATTTTGGAAAACATAAGTTTGTGTTTAATTGTTTCAATACATAAATGCTGAAAAGATGCATAGGATTGGAAAATGGATCAAAATGTGTGCTAATTTTTATTTTCCAAATTAATGTTTGCTAAATTTTCTTTGTACTTTTTAAATGTGAGTTTAATATAGCGGTGTTTGTTTTTTTTGTACAAATTTCATCATTAATCAGATTGAGCTATACTAGGAAAATTTATTAGGCCAAATATTTTGGATGGGTTAGATTTCCTTTTTTGTACTAACAAGTAAACGTGTTTTAGATTTTCCCAAAAAAAAAAAAAACAGAAAAAAGAAAAAGTTTACGTCTAAAAAAATTTCCAACAATTTGGACACCATTTAAACGACTTAAGACATAAACTACAGAAGCAACTTTTGTCTGAATTGCTAACTGATCACCAATGGATGATTGGAAATAGCTTAACCACAATGTTAAACTGTACAAAAAAAAAAAAAAAAAAGAACAAACAAAACAAACTTAACTTAATTGCTATGCATTTGAAAACATGTCCTGGTATAATGGATCAATGTGACTACATGTTTTATGTGCGCTGTGTGTTGAGAGTAATGATTCATACATATAAAATGTGCACATAAAGTGTGCACATAAAGATCTGGGCTATTCATTTCAGTAGGTCCCATGTAATCTCATGTATGCAGGCACGGACTCTACCAAAATAAATGACCCAAATTTTTATGTGCACACTTTAAGTGCACATTTTATATGCACATAACATCACCCGTGTGTTTATGACCACTATTAAACTCTTTTTTACTATGTTCTTTGAATTGCTATACCAAATTGTGTATGGTTGGCATGAGAGCCTTTTCATTTTGTTTGGCCCGTGAGTCCTTTTTTTGTTTATAGTGCATTTGTCAGTTGTATTTTGGAATTTTAATGGATTATGTTCTTCTCTCTTTGTTGTTAAAACGTTGTTTTAAGTGTCGAAGGCATGTGATGTTGGTTACTAGCCTTTAGGCATGGTTAGAACAACATTTTTTAGTCGCATGATTAGAATTGTGCGGTAGTGCATATAGGCACGGGCAATAACTAGTAATTAAATAGTTTAAAGATATTTTAGTACCCTCTAGTTTGACCGAAGTTTCATTTTCGGCCTTCTAGTTTCAATTTAAATACTTTGGACCCTGTAGTTTAGAATTGGTTTCAATTTAAGCCCCCCGTCAGTAACTTCATTAGTGCAACTTGACGGTACATTCATGTGCCTTGAAAACTCCAAGGCCCAAAGTGAAACTTCTCCGAAACTCTAGGGTTTAAAGTGAAACTTCGACTAAACTCCATGGCCTAAAGTGAAACTTTTCGCTCTTCTATTATTAATGGAGTTAGGGTTAGGACCCACATTGCACGAAAATTGAAACTATAGAGCTCAAAGTGTTTAAATTGAAACTAGAGAGCATAAAATGAGACTTCGGCCAAATTAGAAGATACTAAAATGTCTTTAAATCTAATTTAATTGACACAAATTCAACTATAAAAAATATAGCAAAGCAAAATGAGTGGGTAAAATACCGAGCACTGATAAAATTAAGGTCAAATAGTTTTTAATTAAATTAAAGTAGCTGACTATAAACAATTTCAATTAATGCTCTTATAAATTCAGCCATAGTAAATCTGTTCATAAGACTATAACTTGGAAACGAATATATCCATGCATCTATCAAATTGTCCAAATGCCACACATTGCAACCATACCGGTTCACGGGCATGCAGCATCTTCGACACATACTCACACCAAAAGAAAAAAAAAATCAAAACAAAACAAAAACAAAATATTGAATCTGCGCATGCATATTTTATTTTCGAGTAGAATTTTCGGTATCGTACAGATTACAATTTTGCTCTTTGAAAATTTTTGGTCATTTTGAGAGTTGGATGGTTTTGTGCCTAAAATTTTTATTGCGTATAATAAATTAATTTTGACCTTCTTTCTCTCCTAACTCTTTTGTAATTTAGCTTCTATGTGAAGATTGTAACTTTTCTATAATGAGAGTTGATCGTTGATTGTAATGTATAAAGGTTGGATCGATGGTCTCTACAATTAATTAAGCTAAACTAAGAACTGAGAAGAAAATATATTGTACGGGCTAATATTCTACTTATAAATTTTTTTTCCCCCTTCTGTAAGTTCGATTACAATTGGACCATTTCTCCTTTCTGTAAGTTCGATTACAATTGGACCAACATCAGGTAAAAAATATACAAGCTTGCTACTAAGTAGTTATGGGCTTGCATGGCAAAAAAAATTGGGAACTTCTACTTTGCACGCATGGTGATTTGACCGTATCATGCACGTGGGAGAGAAAGCGACACATTTTTATGGTCAAAACTGTTGGAATTATTGAGTTTCCTCTTATTTGGGCATTGGGTTTTTTATTTCAAAAATGCAAACAAAAGTCATTTACATTGATGTGACTAGTATCTTATATTAAAAATATGGCCGTTAGAGGTTATTAAATCTATTAACTCCAATATTAAAAATATGGCCGTTGGAGGTTATTAAATCTATTAACTCTTATATTAAAAATATGGCCGTTGTAAGCTATTAAATCTGTTTTTAATAAAATGACCGTTGGGCAATTTGTCTAATATAAATAGCCTTCCCTCTTCCCATTTAAAAATTGAAAAAATTCCTCTCTTTTGTGATTCTTCAAAAAATCATTTCATTATTTTGGAGCAATTCTGAGCACTCATATATTCTTCCAATTCGAGTGCACATTTGGAAGAAACTGATTGATGAATCCTGGAGAGCATAGCGCTGAGACCTTGTGTATCGAGTCATTGACTCCGAGGGGCGGAATTGTTCTTAAGGACAGTACAAACTGTTGCACGCCTCAATCAATATCATAGTCGTACCCTTCCAATTTTCCAACAATTATTTTAAGATGGTTATAACTACCTCTAATATTTCTCATTTTAGTTGGCCCTTTAAATTTGAGTGTTTTCTCTTTCAACCAGAGTGTAGTATGTATATTGCACTGTAACATATATGCCTACATATGCTTAGTTTATGTGTTTTCGAAATTTGGGTCATTGTATGTGGTCTACGTTATCTAATTACTGAACAATTATTTGGTAGTTATTTATCAAAAATTGCAATGAACTTTTAAAATTATTTCTTAACACTGAACTACAATAAACAGTCAATTAATCCAAAAAAAAAAAAGTTTGTGTTCACACTCTTAGAAAAGGAAGTAACAGTTCAGAGGATACAAAAAGGGTTGATGATGATTAGTTTGATGATCATTTAATATCATTATCATATCATAGTGTAATATTTGTGTGTATATTCATAAATTAGTGTACATTCAGTTTATTGAATTAGTATGATATATTATTCGTCTTTTTGGTGTATACTAAGTGCTCACCAATTTGGTTCGATGATGATCAGTTTGTGAAAGACTTATTTCAAAATTTATTTTTAAGTTAATGTTTTCTATGTATTAAAGTTTGACTATACATAAGAAATTGCTTCTGGAAAACATAATGGGCTACAATTCTATGTGATTAACTACAATGAAATCTAAAATAAACTTTGCTTTTTATTATTTTAAATACATGCATTGTAGTATTCATGTGGCTATTTAAGTTCATACTACTCATGTGACTATAGTAAACCTTGTAGCCATTTGGGCCATGCCAATGGTCATATAACCTTGTTATCTCACTCACATGGATTGGAGTTAAAAGCATAATTAAGATGCTTTATTAACATGTTTTCACAAATGGGTATATACATTGATATTGCTATTAGTAAACGATCAGTTACAATTTTGGAGTCTTTAATAGAATTGATATTTGTGGCCTTTACTATGCTGGTTAGCAGATCTAGAAGCAATATATAGTATTACATGACTAGGAAAATTTTGCATGTTGTCATGTAATAATAATAATAACAATAAGGATTTTATTCATGTCACTGAAAGAAGTATGTGAATTTCAGAGTGACATATATTAAAAGCATATGGCATATTTAGTATTTTCTAGAATGATAAAATTTGTAATTATTTGGTGATAAAAGCTAGTAGTATGTACGTGCTGAGTACGTAATATTACTCTTACTATTACATTGTTTATATATAGATATGAGGTGCACCAGCATATGCTAGTGGCATGTGAATGAATATATTGGAGATTGAGATTTTGTTGGGTATGGTAGATTTAGATGGACATGTATACCATTTTGACCCGATAACTTTGACTCATAATATTGTCTTTATTTGAGACCCAATTGATCAGATGATATAAATATTTTGGGATTATAAGCTTTAAACTATATTTTTGTTTTGGCTAGAGTAACCCGTTCTTAAATGAAAATGACTCTTTTTGAGTATTGAAAAAAAAAATCTATATGACCTTTTGGGTCTATGGTGCTATTTGTTACAAGCTTATAATTCCTATTAAAAAAAAATAATAAGGATTTTCAATCTCATAATTTTATCCCATCTAGCCATATTGAATTTAGAGCATATGGTAAATGAAGCCTTAGTAAAGATTTTTACACTCAATGGTTCTATTGAAAAATTCATGAAGCTACTTTAGTAACTAAGAGTTTAAGGCAAATGTTGATTTTTGGATACCTATTTTCCTGTTACATCTATTTGAATTAATTAGTTGTTGCTGATATTTATTAGTTATATATTTATCAAATTGATGTTAAAACTATTTTATATTAAATGGAGAATTAGAGGAGAAATTTTATTCGGATAAACCGGTAGGGTCTTATTGATCCGAATAAGAGTAAAGTGAGAATACTTATTTACTCCTTACATACATTTTAAATTTAGTAGCCAATTAGGGTAATGAAAATCTTGATTAAACTATTGTTTCAAATAGTTTCAAAATCAATGAAAGTGACATATATATGTTTATATCATAAACGCAGTGATAGAGTATGTGTTATGACATATTTACATGTAGATTTAATTTTGATATGAAATGATTTGGATGTAGCGAGGATAGTTTTAGAGATTAAAATTACAAGGGCTCCTGCTGGTATTTCTCTTGATCAATCTTATGCGGTTGAAAAATGTTTTGAGTTAATATTTTCTTCGCAAACCTTTTTAGACTCTTTTTGAGCCAAGTGATAGGAAGCCTCCTTCAAACAAAATGATTTCAAAATAGTTTGTTTTGAATAACTAATCAAGCTTTTTGGTCAAAAATTGAAAAAACATCAATTTGTTCCCAGGCTAATGTGTCCGAAGAACCATTTGTGGGGCTATATTTATGGAAGTAAAGTTGATAGACAAATTTTGGAGGATGTTTAATTAATTTGAGGGCTTGTAGGCATATGTGTAATAACACAATTGTTTACTCTTCAAGGAAAAATGAAATGTTTTACTAGATGACTCGCTTAGTAACAATGTTTTGGTACTAGAGACTTAGAGTTAAATATCACCCCAAATATCACCCCTGTGAAGAAAATATTTTGAAAATGTTGTATAACCGGAGATAATGAAGAACTTATTTTTGAAAATGTATTGCATACTTCAAAATTCGAAAGAAATTAAATTTTGGTTTTTTCTAGGCGAAATTTAGCCAATTTTTTTTGGGGAGGAAAGTATGTATTTTAAAAAATCAGTGATACAAATTGGATTTCGAATTCAGATAAGACGAATTCAATGAGTGAATATTTTTTTCATTTAGTGGAGGTGCAGTATCTTAGAAGTCGTTCAAGCAAACTTGCACAACTAAGTCAATGATGGAATATGAGTTTGTAGCTTTTGAGAAAGCTAGTTTTGAGGCTGAGTGTCTTAAAAGCTTCTTAGCAGATATTCGTATTTGGAAAAAACATTGAGATAGCCAGGCTGTAAAAGGCTAAACTGTAAAAAAATCTTATAAAGGCAAGAGTAGGCATATACGCCTAAGTCATAATATTGTGAAACAGCTGTTTGAGATAAAGTTTTTCTCTTAATTTTGTAAGGCCGGAAGTGAGTTTGGTTGATACTTTAACAATACCACTAGGGAGAAAACTAGAGTATGAAATATCGAGGGGAGTGGGGCTTATGCCTATAACAAAAAACAACAATGATGGTAACCCAACCTATATAATTGGAGAACCAAGAAATAGGTTCATACGGGTAATAACAAGTCATTGGTTGATTTGAGATGCACTATAATTTAATTATCTTGTTGTCCATTCCTATGGTGTATAGTGTAATTGCAATGAGAAAGGTTGAATTAAACTCTTAATAAATTCCATAGTCCATAATAAATGGATAGTATGTCCAATTGCAATGCATACTTGAGGGATTCACCTATATAAGTGTGAAATTAGACCGCTTTCTATGAAAACGTAGGCAAGTTTTCTAGAGCACTTATGAAAATTCAGGAGTGGCGCAGGGCCTAGAGGTGCCACACCAATTAGAGTTGCTCAGATTCTGAGGAATCAATGTGGGTATAAGACGACTAGTTTACGTTAAGGGATTCTGGTTCATAGAAATTTGATTTCACCAAATTCCTGTAAGTCACTTCTTATATTCTTAGGGACTGGTTCATAGCCCTAAAGACACCAGTCCTGATGCATTGAATTCTCTTGCTCCATTCTTTTATTTGTTGTTTAAATTTTTGAAATAGGGAGGATTGCTGGAATTATTGAGTTTCCTTTTATTTGAGCATTGGGCTTTTTATTTCAAAAATGTAAACAAAGTCATTTACATTTATGTGACTAGTATCTTATATTAAAAATATGGCCCCAGTAGGTTATTAAATCTATTAACTGCTATATTAAAAATATGGCCGTTGGAGGCTATTAAATCTGTTTTTAATAAAATGATCGTTGGGCAATTTGTCTAATATAAATAGCCTTCTCTCTTTCCATTTAAAAATAGAAAAAATTCCTCTCTTTTGTGATTCTTCAAAAAACCATTTCATTATTTTGGAGCAATTCTAAGCACTCATATATTCTTTCAATTCGAGTGCACGTTTGGAAGAAACTGATTGATGAATCCTGGAGAGCATAGCGCTGAGACCTTGTGCATCGAGTCATTGACTCCGATGGGCGAAATTGTTCTTAAGGACAGTGTAAACTGTTGCACGCCTCAATCAGTATTATAGCCGTATCCTTTCAATTTTCCAACAAAAACCACAGTGGTTTTGATAAGTGGTCTCAACGGTTACATTTTTTCCTCATTTGGTTACAAATTTTTGTCATGCTGGATGCAAATTTTATTTTTTTTAATTGGGTAACAATTTTCTCATGAAGGTTGTAATTTTCTCTTATGCAGGTTACAATTTGTCATACGTTAATTTTTTTTACATAAGTTGCAATTTTTCTCATAAAAGTTACAATCTTTTGTCATGTATATTACAATTTCTTGTCATAAAAAAAACGTGCATGGTGTGACCAAACCACCATGCGCGCATCACAGAGTTTTCCAACAAAAAAAAAAAAAAAAAACTTGAGCTTGCTCTCTTAAAGGGCCACATTGCGTATGGTACATCCGTACATGCAACTACTTTGGCGAGTAAAGACCGTAAGGGAAGGTAAGGTGCTTCCTATTGGCAATTACTTGGTCATATGGTGACGGTGTTCTACATACCTCTAGCCATGAGGGAACACGTGTTGCATCAATATGGTGGATGAGGATCAATGAAGTGATGGAGACCATAAGAGGACAGTAAAAGATTCTTTTTTTTTATTTTTATTACTTACCTTAGTTCGGACTGGACACGCACACACACTCCAACGCACACACCCAACCCAGCCCAAACCCAACCCCAAGCCCCACACAATTGGCCCACCGCAAAGCTCACACGGGCCACTCGTTCCGACTGACGCACACAGGGGGGCAAGTAGAGGAATCCCACGAGGGGATTCGAACCCCCAACCTCCCACTGGGAAGCAAGGGGCGGTGCCAAATGAGCTACACAGCTCGTGGCACCAGTAAAAGATTCTTGAGGTAGGAAAGTCTAAGATGGATGAAAATCTTGAATTGATTTATAAGGTTTAATCGTATCTCTAAATGTAATAATGTCTTCTAAAATTGTGAGGAACTAAACATGAAATGTATTATGCAGTTAAACGTGTTACTATTATAGTTGTACCTATTGGAAGTATATCAATAATATAAATAGAGAGTAAGTGAATTTAAGAATCAATCGCTATCTTTACGACAAATATGCCACACTTTCAATAACATTACGACTGCAAAAAACGTTAATGGCAAATAGTCCTCAGTGTACCCAAATTCATTTCATAGTGTTTCAAGGATTTGCACAATTTAAAAACCATGAACTTTTAGATCCTTTCAAAGAAGATAATACAAGAATTAATTGAGAAGTGTAAAAGGCGGAAAACTATTTTGAAAATCGCTACCAAACACCAAACTGGACGTGCATTTATAGGATACAAAAGGGTATATGCACCGTATCACACTTGTATCTAATTGTGCCAAAAGCACCATTTTGTAATCAATGAAATGGTGGCAATGCACATGTTCATGAAAGGTGCTACAAGCACCTTGTCATTTGGTTTCATACACATTTTCGTGAACTGTGCTTGCAGCACCGAATATATTAAATGTTTATTAGTAAAATATTTTTGTAATTACCCTTAACTCCTAAAATTGTTTTGAAATTTCCAACAGTACCAGAATGGGTGATGGGTCGTTACAGGAGGTGCATACCCTATATTGGCCAACCATGAGGGGAAACATGGTGCTTTAACTTAGGGTGTATTTGATAATCCAATTATGTGGTGAAAATGAAAATTTTTCAGTACTTATTTATTTTTAGTACGTTTGATAACATACCACTTAAGTGAAAAACTAACCAAAATCCTACTGAAAAGTTTAACTGAAAAATTTCTACTGAAAATAATCACTGAATGCATGTAAATTCAGTACTTAAAACACTGTTTTCACTATTGCAAATCTAATCAGTTAAAACTTTCAGTACTTAAAATTCAGCACTTCGTTTTCAGTACTTAATTTTCAGTTTTATCAAACGTAGCCTTAGTGTATCCCACATAGAGACGGAGACCATAAGAGGCTATTTTGGACTAGAAAGTTACTGCATGGGCCATTATAACATTGGCAATGATTGTACTTTAGCATTTCTATCAGGAATGTTATGTTCTTTAACACATCCTTGAACATTAATTCTTTTATGAAGTGACCGGCGGCCATTGTTTCTATTTTTATCAGCCAAAAAAATGGACCATCTTTATCTCATCGGTTACAAATTAGAATATACGGCTGCAGTCTTATTTGAACAATGTATGGCTTGTATCTTTACAGCTTCCAAACTTGATTCCAGAGGAGGATTGCTTAACCCTCAATCCAGGACTCCAAGCTAATATACATTAGGGTATACTGCACTTTTTACCTTTGAATTGGGTTGGTTTGGCACTTTAGATTCCAAAGTTTCAAATATGGCATTTTAACCCCTAAAATTTCATAATTTATAGCAATTAAGTCTAATTAGCCTTTTAGTGACAAATGATTTCATCATGAAAGTACAAATTCTAATGCAAAAAGTCTTCGAGGGATCAAATTGCAACTAATCACAAACTTTAAGCATCAAAGTGATACATTTGAAACTTTAAGGTCTAAAATACCAAATCACCCAAACTTTAGTGGTGAAAAGTGCAATTAACCCTATACATTAATATGAGCACATATATCTTATATTATTATATTATTATAATATGAAAGACTCAAGCACCACATGGCACAAAGAGAGACATGGCTAGAAAATTTTTAAAATTTTACTCATTAAATTACTATAAATACCTCATTATTAACATCAATACTCAATACACTATTGATTATATACACACACAAATATCCACCAAGATATAAAAAACTACCACCAAAACTATACGATCATGGTAGGATTTTCTACGACCTGTGATTTATGGACTTTTTTTTTTTACATTTTTTTAAAATCAAAATATCATACCAATGCCAAAAAAATTTTGTTAAATATTTCTCCCGTGCATTGCGCGGGTCAAGAGCTAGTATCTGTATAATATTGGATAAATGTGTGATTAGGATTAAAAAAAATGACTTGGACAAATATTGATTACTAGGATTGATTAGATTAGTTGAGAAATGATTACTTGCTTCCCTACTGATTAGTGTATTCCGGGGCATAAGTGGCTCTCTCTTTCCTTATTCGATTAATAATCGTAGACAAAACGTTGGATCAAATCCCTGGCAAATCGTTACTTTGTCTCACACGAATTTTTATTTTAATTTTCTTCTATTTTCATCTTCTTTGTTGAAGTATGACAGTGGAACAAGTTTTTTTTTTTGGAGAGGCTTTCCTTTAAAGCCGATAATTAATTGGGTAAACTAATAATAAGTCCTATTAGTCCCATCTTATGTATAATAGATTCAATTATATAAAGCATTTTGTGATAGGTCCACTAAAAATTATATGACCATAATGCCACTCTTTCTAAATTTATACCATGATTATAGGGTTTCCATTTATTGATAATCAAACCCATTATATCATATCTCTCCCTCTTTCTCTCTCTAGATGCAAAACCCATCAGACCATCTCTCTCTCTCTCCCTCTCTCTACTTTCTCTCTCTACATGTACAGTACAACAGTCACACAATACTCCTCCATATCCGATCTTCTCCAGATGGCCCAAGAAGTGTGCAGAGAGCTCCTCATCACTGTCGACTACTCCGACCGTCATAATCCTCCGCAAATGTTGTCGCCACCGGCGGTGGAAGATATTCAGGCCTTCAAGCTCTGCAATTGGATTGAAGCTTCGAGACATAATCACTCTAAAAAAGAGATTTCGAGTGCGATTCGAGCCAATATCACTCAGAAAATGAGATTCACTGTGCATGTGATCTGTGTTTTGGTTTCCGTTACGATTTAGTGTCCCATTTTTTGCTCACCCCATTTTTTTCCCCAGATGATTCTTCTAATTTTCCCCCTTTTCAGTGAAGATTCTTCGATTTTTTTTTTTTTTTTTTACAGTTTTTTGTGTTGATAAATTCTACACTGTATGTAGTGATAAAGGGTTTTTGGTTTGGAGTTATACGAGTAGTGGGAATTTTTTCTAGTTTTTTTTTTTTTTTTTTCTTTTTTGGTCACTCATGTCTTTTTCTGTTTTTCTGAATTTTCAGTTTAGCCTTGTAATTTGGTCCTTCTTATGGTTGAATGTTCATGTGATGGTTGGTGTCCTTGGTTTGGATTTTTAGTTTGGACAAATTCTGAAAAATTGTTATTGTAAACTTTTGGAAAATTGTTATTGTAAAATTCTGAAAAATTGTTACTATAAAGTTCTGGCTAGGTAATTTCAATGTGATAATTTTAACACACCACAAGTTTTGGCTAGGTAATGTCAGTGGTAATAATTATGCACCACGAAAATCACAGGAACATCAATCTTGGTTCTAAAAAATTCAGTGGTGATAAATTTTAAAATCATCACATCCAAAGTAAAAAGAATTTTGTGAATGATGATTTTAGCATACAAAAATTCAGTGGTGATAATTTTAACACACCACATGCTTTGGCTAAGTAATTTCAGTGGTGATAATTATGCACCACGAAATCACATGAATATCAATCTTGGTTCTAAAAAATTCAGTGGTGATAAATTTTAAAATCATCACATCGAAAAATTCAATCGTGTATATCTTTTCTTGATACGTTTAGAAAACAAATAGAATATGGCACATGCATTCTTATCTGCTTACTCTTATTAGGTAAACAGATTTTTCTATAATTATGGCACATTACATTCATCTCAATAAATGTGTGCTGTAAACATGGGATTTCATCATATTCAATATAAGCTTAAAATGTGGAAAGTCATCACAATCAATTGAAAATTGATTACAAATTTAATCTGCAACCTATCATGTCGTATATACAAACATATATATATATATATATAGATATATAATACATGAATAGGTAAATTCGTCACCTAAAAATTACTAATTGGGGGATATGGGTTATTAAGCCATTAGTTCACTACAATTAGGGTCTATTAAAATAAACTTATTTAAGATGGGTCTTGAGTAAAAAACATTAGTAAATATGGATTTTCAGGGACATTTGTATAATTAAATTCTATTTTCATTTTCTTCTTATGTATATTTAGTTATATTGAAATTTACTTTCCCTATTCTTTGTTTTCCTTCTTAATTTATTTATTTTTTTTAGAGGGGAAGGGCAAACTGTATATTTAAGCTTAGTTTGGCTCGTGGGTTTTTAAAAATAGTTTATGAAATTTATTATTGAATTATTTGATAATTCTGTTCAAGTAAAAAAAAAATCATAGCATAAAAAAACAACATTGAACTTTTAAAAACTCCATTGTATTATTTATTTTTATTTTTTTTTGCACCACTTTGCCAGAAGCATCAACCAGAGATAGAGTGCCTATGATGGCATCAACAAGGAGTGATTTGTGAAGTTCGACGGCGACTCGGGTATGATTTCTTGTCAGTATTTATTTCATTTTTTCAGTATTTATTTTTCTGTTGTGTTTTATATCATTTTTTTTTCATCTTTATTTTGTTTTGGTTATGGTGGTTCTTGAGTAAACTTGCTTGATTTTCTACATCATAATTACTGAGGCCTAGGGAAAGGAATGAAATCACAGGTAAAAACCTGCGAAAACACATAGGGGAGAGTGAAACAAATCAAAAAAATTGTGGGGAAGAGTTTCTCAGGAAACACAAAAAAAAATATACGGGAAAGAGTGAGAAAGAAATAAGATATGAGAGAGGGGTAAAGACAGATCCCATGACAGAAAATGTGAGGTGGTAATATTTAATGCCTTGGGAAAACATAGATGCGGATTTTGCCGTATTAGTTCAATTTTTTCAGATTTCTTTTTGGGTTCCTGTGTTATTATTATTATTTTTTTTTGTTGAGAATTCCTTGCTTGATCTATTTTTTGTTCATTTTTTATTCTAAGGTTTGCAGTAAATTATTGTTGCATTACCAAATTTTTTGTTCATTTCTACTCTTTGAAATGTTTGAAAGTTACCGTCCAAGCATAGACATGGAAAAGTCATTGGTTAGTTGAAGTTTGTTCTATGCAACTCATGGAAGAAACATATAACACTCATATTTCCAAGTTTAAGCTTAGTTTGGTTAGACATTGTCACACCTGTATTTCCTATCTAATTTCCCGAATTTCTGTATTTCTTTTCTGTAATCTTTTCTTTTATATATAATAAGACCGTCATCCTATTCTATTTACTGTTTTGATAGTTTATATAGATTTGGATGTATGTGTTGTGACCTTGGGGAAACTTTGTACCAAAGCTGACCCCGAGCGCTCGAGGACCCTGAGAGCTCAAGCTAGCTTAAGCGCTCGAGTGACCCAATGTGTTGTCTATAAATAGCCTCATACCTCATTTCCTTTCATCCGTTTTAAAAACAGTTTCTGAGAGAGAGTTTACCTAGAGAATTGCCCTTTGTCCTTGTGAGAGATATTCTTCATACATATACTCACCTTTACACCTCTATACATCCATGCATGTGTGATATCATCACTTATACACACATGCATTTGCCTCATTACTGAAAATCAACATGGAAAACTGAAGTATAGTTCCAGATAATGATCATCTATATGAAGAGTAAAGATCAAGTAGAGACTTCATTCTTAGCAAGGTCAAGCTTTCTCAACAAATTTGCATATTTATCATCATCCAAACACAACCTAAGGCTTTGTGAGTATCAATCCTCACTTAGAAACCTGTAGGATCAGTTTTTACAAGTTTTTATCAACATGCATGAAGATCTATTATACTTTTCATACATGCATGTAAAGTTTCCTTAGAATCTGCTCACTCCAGTCTTGCTCTCACACTCGCGAGCGCTCGAGCCCCTTGAGTGCTCGAGCATGACAGTTCTGCTATGATTTTTGTATTGTCATGCTTTGCTTTGATTAGAAAATTGTTGACATATATATATATATATATAGAGTGAGCCTGGCTCCAGTGCGCACTGGGTGAACGCATTGGGTTTTTAAGCCTAAAAAAATCGTGGGGCGCCCCACTCAGTCCGGCCGCTCGGCCGTCCCGTGATTTTTTTAGGCTTAAAAACCCAGTGTTTTAACCCAGTGCGCACTAGAGCCATACTTTATATATATATATATATATGATGTTGTGTTCATATATCATGTTTAAACCTCTCATGTCCACTTAAACACACATGCACTTTAGTCTACTTGTTTAATTGTTGATCTATGCTTTAATTTGCACCTTCATTGGGTTATCGTTGTGGTTTAGAGAAACAGTCCTTATATTGCATGTTAAGATTTTTGGAAATTATCGGTCCGAGCATTTGCTCTTTCCTGAGCGCTCGAGACTCAAGCGCTTTGTTGTGCTTTAGAGAAACAGTCCTTATATTGCGTGTTAAGATTTTTGGAAATTATCGGTCCGAGCATTCGCTCTTTCCTGAGCGCTCGAGACTCAAGCGCTCGTACTTAGCTAAGCGCTCGAGCTAAATGAGTTTGTCTTTATAGGTTATACTTATGAATTAGTACGACACGACAACGACTTCCGTGATGAGACAACTCTGATAATGCAAATAACATACGCATAATAAGATCGAAACTCATAAATTAAATTTACGCCTTATTAAGGCACTTTTATAAAAATATGCGAACAGGTCATGGACCTTGGATATCTTAGTTGAGTCTGTTGTTAAAACACTTTACTACGTTCTTGCAGCTGTTAAAGCACGGTAGTTACTCGCCAAGCGGCTGTTAAAGCACTTTTATCCTAAACCAAACAGCTTATGCTGGAGTTGTGGAAAGGAGTAGTAGTTGATCGTGTTGGGTTTGGAGTCGGTTATCGTTTAGTCTATTTCCTTGTAAGTCATGTAGTGATTTGAGTTTGGTTTCCATATTGTAATCTAGATGGTCTTATCTTTTAGTAACTCATAAAGATGTATATAAGCCGGATAAAGAATAATGAACTTAGTCGTTTCTTAACTGTTACTAACGGTGCTTTGTGAGGACTTATGCTCACTCAGCTTGTATTCAAGTTGACGGCGTTTTATGCCGATGGACCTTCCACGTCCAGCGATGCCAGATTTAGCAGGTGGTGCTCAGCCCGAGGGCAACTATGTAATGACGGGTACATCGCTAAGGGGTTTACGGATGAGGGCTACTATGAAGAGTACGCTGAACAGGACCACTACGAAGACTGCTATGGCTTCGCCAATTGAAAACGAAGTTCTCTAGTTTCCTGTTTATCTTTTATGTCATGGTGTAATAATTTAGTTGTTGGATTTCGTGACCCTGGATGGCAGAACTACTTTTCCTTTATTTTAGTTTTCTTTTAACATTAGGGTTTGTAATATATTTGTTTATTGTAAGACTCAATAATGTTTTGATATAAGTATGATGCGCTTGAATTAGATACATTTTCACTATTATTATGATTCTTGTTATTATCTTGTTAAGGACAATCAAAAGAATCTCCAACCAACTATGTGTCCACGGATCCAAAAAGAAAATTAAATTTTTTCTATTCTTGGTCTACTCCGGGGCGTGACAGACATAATAGTCATTCCCATGTACATGTGCTGCTCATTTTCATCTACATGAATTATAATTATTCATTTATTACTTTTGAAATTAATGTAAAATTTGTTGTGTATTACGTTATTACATGGTCTAATGTTGAAAAAATAAAGAAGATTGTCGATTTATTTATTTATTTTTATCTGTTTCTAACTCTTATCTATTTTGTTATTTGAAAATACTTGGTATAGCGGTGAATATTATTTCTTTCAACTTTGTACATGCCATTCATGATTTTTTTTTTCTTCTATTGATTACATTGGGATTAGCAAAAAAAAAAAAAGATGACATTGGCATAATTCACACAGATGAGCATTGGAATTGGGAAACCTCAAAAAATGATGGGGAGAAGGGCTTCAATCCAACAAATCTCGAAAGCGGATCCAGCCTAGCATAGGGGTTGAATTGCGGGTTGTGTATGCTATACACAACATAGGGGTGCACAAAATATCTGTGGCCGTAGACCCGACCCGACCCGACCCGAACCAAAATTCCGGGTCAGTTCAGGTCTATAGAGGGCTTCGGTTCAGGTCTGGTTGGGGTCTACTAAAGGAAAGGGAAATGGGTTGGCTTGGGTTCAAACCTTGGGTAACCTAAACCGGACCGAGAACCACACTCAATTAAAATGAGCAAACCGAACATTGATCTGGGCCACTATTCCGAAGAACAGATCGAGTTTATTATTGACGGTATTTATCATATAATTGAGGAGCTCAAATCGTGATATGGAGCATTTCAAGATCTCTGATTTGGGTACTTTGATTCATGGTCTCCATTTTGTATTCTGATTATTGCTAGAGAATAATTCATTTCAAAGCTTCATACCCAAATGGGTACTTTGCTTTATGATCGAAGGTACTAAATTTCAATGATATCAAGATCTCTAATCGTGGAATTTGTGGACCCTTTGATTCATGGTCTCCATTTGGGTATGAAGCTTTGACACATTGAAGTATTGGTCAAAATTCTCACATTCAGATCCAAATGGAGACCATGAATAAAAACACACATATAATATATATATATATATACGGTCACTAGTTATGTTCATTCTACCATGTTCACTCGAGAGTTTGGGCGTATATATATATATATATATGTGTGTGTGTCATATATGTGAATGTGTGTATGTATGAGACTACATACATTGTTTTAAGCTTGTGTAGAATCTATAGATATACAGTCACACCCATGATATATACATATATATATAGTGAGAGAGAGAGAGAGAGAGAGAGAGAGAGAGAGAGAGAGAGAGTGTGTGTGAGAGAGAGCAGCAGATTTTTCTTTACTATTTTCGTTGCAAGCAATTCATTGCAATTTGAAACTATCATGCAAGTATAATTGACTAATGGCCAAACACATTATTTGAATTGCTCGGTAGTGGCTTTAGCACAGGTAATATCTAGTATGTGTATATATATATATGTGTGTGTGTGTGTGTGTGTGTGTGTGTGTGTTGTGTTTAAAAATGAAATTAAAGACAGCTTTAGTCATAATTTTAAAGTGTCAATAACAATGCACAACTTTCTAAAGTTACAATTCATTTCATACACAGATGTTAACAATTTGGTCCATCGACTATGCTATGTGCCTTTCTTTTCCCTTTTCCAAATATCTCATCTTAAGGTGAGAGAGGGTGAAAAAATAGTGTACAGTTTAGCACTCAGGCATCGGTATCAGAAGGATGCAATTGATACATACAAAACTCACAAACATACAAAGTAAAAACCTACGCATCCTTCTAACAAAAATAAAAAAGAAGAAAAACACAAAAGGTAAAATAGAAAAAAAAAAAGAATTGAATATCAATTAGACCCATAAAACCAATGCTATCTATAAAGCTGGGCCGCTATTACCGTTGAATTCGAATCTTCCACCTCTTCCGGCGGAGGCTTCACGTACTTCCCTATGGTTTTTTGTCGAGTCCGTTTCTTTATCCTCAAGATCTTATCCTTACTTTGTTGCCTCCTCTTCTCTTTCTCTCGGTTTCGCGAACTTCTCTCTTTTTCATAAGCTCCTTGCCAGAACACCTCACCGGTCGACGGCCACAACCATCGTCGACCCTGGCGCTCAGAATCCGACTCCTCGGCTAAGTCCTCGTCCATGGTCTTAAGGGTTGTGTATGAAAACCATTTGACCCACATTTGACCTCTACGGCTCTTTAACCGGTGGTGTTCATGGAACAAGCCTGTGTTTGGGTTGACATAGACCATTCGCCTTGCACTATGGAATGCCCATATGTTAACGAGTAGCTCAAGCACCCGAGAATAGCAATGCTTGTCCTGCTAAATATTATTCTATTACAACCTCAATACAAACCCAACTACTTAGTAAACAATAATAATAATAATTACAAAATGGGTATCCTCAAGCATTCAAGGGGGTTAGAAAAAAATTAAAAAATAAAAAATAAATAATAAAAAAATACTAATAAAAATAAATATTGCATTTTTTCTCACCCCAAAATTGCTCACCCTCTTCTCCCATTGGCTAATGCAGTGGAGCCTAGTATTAAATGAGAATTAATTAATAGTGTAAAGTGCTAGGCCCCACTACATTAGCCAATGGGAGAGGAGGGTGAGCAATTTTGGGGTGAGCAAAACTGCACTCTACAAAAAATGTTGACTAATCTGGCTAACATTGAACTTGTAAAATGAAATTATTGAATAATTGAAAAATGAGATTTTTCAGGAATACATAAACAAATCTACTTTAACTTTTAGGTTTTTCTTATATTATATATCTTCTAGCGCAGAATGTACTTACTCTATGTTGTCCTTTTGGACTGGCTAAGAATAGAAGTAAAAAAAAAATGCCCATTTTTCCATGTATGTTCTCCCTACAATTATTCAGATCCATTTATCAACAACCTGAGAGTCTCCGCTGAGCTAAATTTTTTAAACAAAATTACATCTGAGCCATTGCAAGTGAGATGAACATGATCACAAACTTGTTTTGTACTTTTAAGTTTCCTGAAGACATACATCAAATTCCAGAAATAAAATCAAGCAAGAAAAGAAAGCCAATTTTATCCGGAGTAAGTCACCTTCGATAAACTCAGGTAACAGTGCCCACTCATATGGTGCTCGTCGTAGATTTGTACATCGAGTGCATCCACAAACATTCTGCAAAAGAGGTAGCACCACATCAACATTGTCAAAAAAACCAAAAAAAAAAAAAACTACAAAAGAAATGGCCTTTAAGAGACAAATATTAAAGCCACAAAAGTCGAAATAGAGAGTCAAAGAGGGAAGCATTGAACCCACATGGGCGGCCATTGGCAAAAAGGATGAACCATGGACGGGACGTCTTTTACGAGCTTAAATGATACACATGCTTTGCGGGAGAGTGGCCGTATCTGGGGGCTCACCCGAAGAAGACCTTGTGCCAATCAGAGATTGGACCCTGGGACTTTGCTCGTCACCACCTATATACGTTTTTTTTTTTGTGTATACAAGAAAAGGTAGCCTACTTCATGTCTAAAAGTACATTTTACGGACAACAAAGTCTCTTCCACCTCACTAAAATGAAGACTGCATTAACCTTGCAAAGAGTTACTTTAGTGCCCTCATTGGAAAAATACTCTAGTGCCCTCCTTTTAATGGAAGGCACGGACTTCTCTTGTCTTCTTACTGTCCTACTACCTTCACCTAGTAGGAGATAGCAAGCCCTTATACATATATAGACAAATGAAGAAATAAGAGGCATGTTTTCGGACCTTGAAAACATTACAAACTCTAGGAATGACCGAGTCGGCATTACCCAGCTGTGCTTTACGGACCATGAGTCCCCATCTATAGGCATGGGGGGGAGAGAATCAAAATCATGCTGTACGCCATACATCTTCTTAAGCGCCTCAGAAAAAGCAAACCTTCAGCCAATTAAGGAGAAACAATTAGGTTGAACATCCAAAATAGAAAATCCATATCAACACCCAAATTTTTATTTTTGCAAAAACATGACAATAAAATACATGTTAAAATTACTCATAAAACATTTATAAACGTAACCTACTACATATGTAAAATACAAATTTTTTTAATGGAGAAAAGAGTCCATCCCACCTCATTAGTCATTACATAGGATAACATTGTATTCAATTTAAATGAACATGAAAGGTCCTAGTGACCTTGTTAAAATGGGGGCACTATAGTATTTTTTAAGTTAGATGATTTGCAGAATTACTTTAGTGCCCTCACTTGAATGAAGTAGCATGAAATTTTAGTTCATTTTGAAACTCATACATTTTGATACGTAGTAGTTAGCATGTCCCATTTATATACATATGCACAAATATATATATACACAATTTGTCTGAACGACATGACAAGACTTACTTGCAATTCCCAGCATTTATTGAATCACAGAAGGACCAAAAATCATGTTGCAATGGGTTTCTCGGATCCATGTCCATGCGGGCCCAAAAGTAGAGCGCATCACCATGCTTGCGTGATTGGATAGCATCCAACAGTGCACGTTCAGCAGTCTTGGACAGAGATTCCTGTTAAAGCCCCAATGTTAGATATATATTGCTAGAAACATTATGTTTGAAGCACAAGCTGTTAGGGATATATACTAAAAGTCATGCTTTATGTAGTTGATTTATTATTCATTTAATAAAATCAGTTAATCCATTTTTATGAGAATCTGTGTGGGCAATATTTGTGTTATATTTATTTAATATTATGCATGTGTATCTTTCATTCTACATAGTAGGTGGTTTAGGTGTATAGTTCGGCTAACACACGGAAGATCAGACCATTGGATCTTGTAGAATGTAAGATTTTGGTTTACAGTTTTAGATGGATTGGACACACCATCGGTAGGACTGCAGCATGGTGTTGTAGTAGGTTTGTCTTGACTACGGGAAATGGTATAGTTTCAATTCACCCAGCTGGTACACTTTGTGTATTAAACGGAACCGACTTGGGGTAATTATCTTTATACTGACTCATAAGATAATTAATACATCATGACTATTATGAGTGCTTATACTCTAAATCCTAAGTTAATTTATAAACACGAACATTTGATATTTACACTTTGATCCCTAAAAAGGTGAGATCCTTATATGGGTCAATATCTCATTGGATTGGGTGACAATATTAATTGTGTGGTGGATATTAATTAATGATGGAATCCATGTCTCAATTTTGGGATTGATGATATCCCCTTGAAAAAACTTGTAAGTTTTGATTATGTCAAACCCTGCAGGTGGATTTTGTATCCGACATATCAGATAAGTTAAACAGAGGATCTCAAGGAACTTTAAGAGATTAATTAAATATGATTGTCAGTAATTATATTTAATTAATGGATATCTGTAATCTTAACATGGGGAGATAATAAGCATTTAATAACATGGAGCTCGAAATATATTTTTGAGATAAGGGTAGGAGTGCAATTATAATTCTTTAGTGGTAAGAATTATAATTTATGAAAATAGGAATCTGATTCAGTTCAAATTAGGGTTTCCTAATTCCATAAGGAAGCCTATTCCTTATTGACTTCTTATGGTCCCTATCGTAGCCTATATATATACTGCTTTGGCTCTCTCCTCAGTTTGCATTTTTCCATCAAAAGTATTATAACTCGGAATAAAAAAGAGAGCGTAAAAAGAAAGAGCAGAAACGTAAAGGATTTCGAAGGAGCCCACACTCAGTTCGATATTCTGGCAGCAAAGGAATACGGTAGAAGATCGTGAGCTGTTATCGGGCCCGTGTTCTCGATTCGTCTACTACAGCATTCTGTTTTAGCAGTTTAAGGTAACCCTAGCTCCGCCTATAAGATTATTATAGTTTTCACGTAATTTTTGCAGTACCAACTTATACGTGCTGTCAACGGATTCTGGGAACGCAGTTTCCTGACACAAGCATGCCTAAGTGTTTGTAATGGCATCTGCATATGGATTCTAATACTTGTTTTCTTTTTCGAAAAAAGAAAGTCCTTGCGTGCTTCCATTTTTAAGTTGGAGATAGTGTTTTGAATATGATGACTTGAGCTGGGGGATGGCGGGAACCCCATGTTCCTTAACTGTAATAGCATATAACTCTCACCCTATCATGTTACTACTAGAAACATTATGTTTGAAGCACAATCATACCTAGGGCTGTACTTGGACTGACATCTTCAGATGTTTTAGGAAACAACAAATCTTATTTGCTTCCGTTTTTATGTTGGAGGTGGTGTTTTGCATATGATGACTTGAGTTGGTATTCCCGCATTCCCCAACTCTTATAGCATTATAACTCTCACTCTATCATGTTATTATCTCCATCTCCACTCGTCGATCGCCTTTTTCCCCCTCTATTTGTAAGTATGTCAATAATGATATATAGTCCAGAAAAGAAAATAAACCAATTATTTCCGTTAAAAATGCGGTAATATCCCAACATTTTGACATGTGATTATGACATCTTAATGTGCATTATATGGCAACGACATGAATATTTATGTGATTTGCATACTTGATCTTATTATCAAGTGATAGGAAGGACATGGATAAAGGTGTCCTTTTCAAGACACGAGGAAAGAAAGAAAGGATACATACTGAACTGGATATGGGAAATGTGGAGGAAAATAAGGGAAAAGTTTATAATCTCTTGTTATGTGTTATACATGGCAATCTATTTGGCATTTGCATATTTTGAAAGACATGGAATTATTTGATGCCTTGCATTGAATACATATTTGATGTTAAATGTTGAATTGCTAGACAAGGGCATAAATCATAGGAATAAAAAGAATACATTCTCATAACTAGTAGGTAAATTAGCAATTCACAAGAACTAGAGGAGCTATTGTGTGATTAGTAAGAAATATAGTAGGTGAAAGTGTAATTTAGGAGATTTGATCTCTAGAATTTGATGGAATTTTCCTAATCAAGAATAATTAGTTCAATTGGGATTAATTAGATTAATGATGATTAATTAGCCTAATCAAGGTGCTAGCTTATACTCCCTTTGTCCCATTTTCTTTGACTATCTTCGTATATCCAACTTTTTAAGCAAACATCATTAAATGCATTGTCTCCCATTAAAAAAAGTCTATTCTTCCAAGTTTGCCCATTTTACTTCCTTTTACCAAGAACTAACACTCCTCCATACTTAAGATTAGGAAGGGCATTGTTGTCCCATTTTCTTTGACTATCTTCGTATATCCAACTTTTTAAGCAAACATCATTAAATGCATCGTCTCCCATTAAAAAAAGTCTATTCTTCCAAGTTTGCCCATTTTACTTCCTTTTACCAAGAACTAACACTCCTCCATACTTAAGATTAGGAAGGCCATTGTTGAAAAGTAAGTAAAAAATATACATTTAAAGTCAAAGTGTTCTTTAGTTTTGGGACGGCTAAAAAAGAAAAAGTAGTCGTACAAAGTGGGACGGAGGGAGTATTGCCTAAAAGCTAGTAGGTGGTCTAGTAGGTGGTCAAGTAGGAGGTGTTGGGCTATATTTGGCTAATCATGTGTATTCAAGTGGGCAAGAGGGAGAAATAGAAGAATAACTAGTTAAATAAGATGTACATCTTTTTGAGGAGTTTTGTCTCTACACAAGCAAGTAGGTGCAAAGAAGAAAGGGAAAAACAAGAGAGAAAAGAAGGAAACCAAAGGCAAAGGGTGCTAGGTTGAAGCTAGATATGCTATGGAAATCTATCTCAAATTGAAGTTAGATTTGAGAAGCTAAGGGTGAGGATTCTTTCTATGTGATTTAATTTCATTTCCATGCAGTTTTGATGGATTAATTAGAAGAATTCAATTGATATGCTATAGAATCTTATATGGTTTGTAGGCGTTTGAAAGTGAGCTTTTTATCTAGTCAATTCTATATCTAGAGCAAGGTGAGTAACATCTATCATTGAGGAAACTTTTCAAGTAATGAAATCGTGGCATATAAATAATTTACTTTCAATTCATGAATTATGAACATGCTTGTATATCATGATCGACTATATGTGCAAGAGATAGAAAGGATTATGTTGTTGGAATCATGTTTGTGTGATTATGTGGTTGAAGAAGCAATTGTTCTATCACAACAAAGAGAAGGCTCCAAAACAGAGTGTAGAAAAGCCTCCTAAGGCTTGAGTGTTCAATACGCCTTGTATAGGGTATTGGATAGCTTGGAACAAGGATAAAGGATGCCATTACAGGCATGCAGTAGTGAGAAGACAAGAAGCTTTGGAGACAAATACTTGGTTGTGATTCATTATGTTACATTGAATTGCATATTACATATTTAAATGATATACACGAATTTATGTCAAAGAGCATGTTATTCACTGAGCTTCAAGCTCATGCAGTTATTGTATAACCATTTCAGGTGAAAGGAAAGAGAAGCAGAGAGAGAAATAGAGGAGGAACGAGAACAAGTGTTTAATGTGCATATTGTGTATGGTGTAGTTGTTGTAGTCTGAAACTAAAGGATTTGTTAATTATGTTATATAAAGTGAGCATGTGTAGAACTTGATGTATAAGACTCTTATGTTCGTGCATGAAAGGTTTTGGAAAGTGCCTTTGCTATTCTAGCATGTTTGATTGCTTAGATGTTCATGGATAGAGTTGCGGACAAACGTTGTTTCAATCGATCGAAATTATTTTCACTCAATCGAAATGGCCAATGTTGTCAATCGATCGAAGCTTATTTCGAACCATCTAAATACACATTGTTTTAACTAGTTCAAAATGACGACTTTTACGGAAACAAACATAACTTCTAGAATTTTGAAATCGTGCCCCGATTTCAACATTGGAGCAAGACTCAAACGGCCATCTTCTGGTATAAAATCCAACTCAAAATTTCAAATTTCGATTTTACCCTTGGGACTAATCACTTGCAAATGCGGTTTAAATGGGAGTTTATAAACTCGTTTTTGGACGTTAATAATATAGCGTTAGGCCTTAGTGGCATGTCATGTGCCCTCATGCCATACTTAGTGGATTCGTGACAAACGTAGCATAAACTAATATTCGGACTACTAAGTTGCAGTATGGCATGGGTTAATAACAAGAATACAGTCTGTCTTTGACCGTTTCAACATATTTCTCCTATTGTGACTTGTATTACAGTATACAGCATACATATAGCAGTTCAGGTTCCCAAGCCTGAATTTTCAGCCAATTTGCAAGTCTACCGATTCAATTATTTGTCTCAAGCCTTTTTACGTTCTTAATTATTGGAAGAATATATTTTTGAAAATTATAAAATAAAAAATGCAAATATTTTCTTTAACTGAAAATGTCCCAAACTAATGGCCAAATTTCTATTAATAAAGATATATTATAGTCTGTTGAGATTGTCCCACATCGAGGACTTGTAACCTTGCTACTCAATATGCAAATTCAAGGGGCTACTCCACTCATTGCCAATTGATTTTGGGTTGGATGCTCCAATTCAACATGGTATCAAAGCAGGTTGTTGGGCCTAATTTGTCCACGTGTGCTCCACGTCACCCTATCTCAGTAATCAACGTGTTTGGCTCTCAGTCATGCCACACGTGCGGGGGCGTGTTAAGATTGTCCCACATCGGGGACTTATAACCTTGCTACTCAATATGTAAATTTAAGGGGCTACTCCACTCATATCCAATTGGTTTTGGGTTGGATGCTCTAATTCAACAGTCTCCAATTCATGTGTTAAAATATTTTAGAACTTCAGAAAGAGATCAGAACGAAAAAAGAAAACTATGTTCCGCCCTACAATCTTAAAGTCCTAACTATTGTTAGACCCTCTAGGCAAAGAGCACTACTGTGGCATGAGTTCAATAGTATACCCTGTAACGAAGGATTCACCACATAAGGCTAAATTTGTTTTTTGAATTTATAAAGAGAGAACACAAAGGAAACAAAATTAAGAAAAAAAACTACTTTCCTAATTTTTTCTTCCCATGCTTTAAATAACATAGGAAATAAAGGAAAATAGGTCATTAAACAACTGGTTAAGTAAGCTAAAGAGGTAACGAAGGATTACATAAAGGGCTTAACTGCTATTCGCTAGTTTTCCCAAATCCTATTTTCGTCACTGATGCAAAGAATAAAATTTTCTTTTCCGTTCCTTCACTACATCCTTAAACCAAACATCGCCCAACGGAAACTAGGTTCAACTAATAAATTGGAAAAGTCAAAAAATGCAAGGCTATGTCCACCCACAGGTCAATACGTGAATGAATTTGTGATGGTGGGAAGGAAAAAGAAAGAAAGAAAAAAACCTTGAAATGCATAGCCCCAAGAGAAATTCCATACCTTCCTTGCTGTTGCTCTCCAAGACTGGAATCCTATCCAAGCATTTTTGTGTATGCGATCAATCCGGTTAGCAATTGCGAAGAAGGCTCCATATTCGCCAAGAACGTCACGGTAATAAGGATTGTTCAGAAGCGGAAGACGAGAAGGTGCATCCACGTCATCTGCCCCGGGTCTTCGACCTTTGGTGGACTACAATCATCCACAGTAGGGGTATCCACATCAGATTGGGGAAGAGTGTTTCTTCTTGTCTATAAACTTTAAGGAAACAAGTACAATAACTACCAAGGGAAGTTACTTCTAAGCATGGTCATGCAAATTACAAGGTCAATACACTTAATTAGGAATGAGGATACCACCCTACAACCAAATTTTTTCATCATTGCTTCAAATTTTACCGGGCATGAACATGCAGTGGGAGAGCCGAGACTGGGCACCATGGTGGACCTTAGCCATGTAAGTTTGGGTTGCCTCCACGTTTTCAATCGGCCTTGGACCGATGGGCTTCAGAGAATTAATCGGGCCGAGCTGGGTTTGGGAGGATTGATCAGACTGGGCTAGGTTTGAGGTGTCAAAGTGTAGGCCCAAGCTTGGGCTTTTTTTTTTTTGGCAATTACATATTTTAATTTTTCTAGAGAATTAAACAAGTGAATTGGAAATGTAACAAACGCAGATGTTACTAAGAAAATTAAGAATAAACACAGGTGAACTAAAAATGTTACTAAAACTTGGACATCAAAAACTGGGCGGTTTCGGGCCATGACGGGCTTCGGGAGGCTAGGCCCACACCCCATCCGAGCTATGATGGGCTCAGGACAACCTTTGGCACCAAGAAAATCGAGCCAGGCTTCATTTATTTGCCTAGTGATCTTGTGTGAAAGCATGAAAATGTACAACAACAATCAAAGAACATGTTTTAGCACCTGAGGAGCAACTCTCTAAAAAACTAGTATACTGTTTATAACATGGGAATTAAGCGTATTGCTAAACTTCAAAAACCCTTCCCAGAAAAGGCTTTCAAAGCAATAAAACCGTAAACGAAGAATAATGCTTAAGTCATGCATGTATGGGTACCAGCGCCTTTTTCAAAACTAAATTTCAACTTCTCAATCATATTATAAGTGAGAGTTCGGTGACTCACCAATCCAACTCCCCGATAAAGTGAAGATCGGTGCAAAAAGGGCCACGTTCCTTCCCCAAAGAAAGGTTCATAGATGCATAATGGTTGACCTGTCCTTTCAAGCTCCCCATCATACCTTTCATGCAAAATGTTTCTAGATCTATCAGCCTTTTTGGCACTTCGATATACTTCCTCCCAAGATCCCCGTGGTTGATCAGTTCTGTCCTTCAACTGCAACAAATTCCAAAGAACATGAATTCCCAAAAAGGACAACAAACACACACACACACGCGCGGATATTTGTATAGACATGAAGGGCTTGATATCCTACTGCATGAAAGTAGTAGGATATTATTGTGTTCAAAATTAAATGGACAAGAAAAGTCCTTGATACTTCCATAACAAGGGTGGATAAGTAATTTTACAATGAGGGCATTACAGTAATTTATTTTAGGTCCTTGCTAAATTTACTTTAGTGTCCTCCGTTTAATGAGGTGGTAGGGACTTCATTGTCCATTTAAAAATATGTATGGTTAGATATGTAGTAGGTTAGCATTACCCTACATGGATATATTTATATATGCATAAATATTAAATACATATATTCATATAAATATATATAGAGACAGAGAGAGATTAATGCCCAATTCACTTGCCTCCTCATCTTCTCTTCTCTTCCTAGTGTTGGCCATCCCAATATTCTTCTCTTCCTCCCAGATACTATATACAAACGTTTCCTCCGGAGAAGTCACAGCACCAGAACTCGCTATACCACTATGGTTCCACTGCGTTTCTACCTTGTCTAAAAACTCGTAACTCATCATGGTTCTATTCGTATATGTTGAATCTCCAGTTGTTTTGAATAAATGCCACTGCCATTCTTCTTTAAACTGGGTAGGGATTTCTGAGGCAGCCTTGGACGGTGCCGATTCCGATGGGAGCTTTAGAATATTCTCTAATAACGAAGCATACCCTTCAACAGTTTCTCGTACCATTAGGTTTTTGGAAGTACTTTTTCCGATAGATGCAATATTGTGAGCTAAAGGCGATAATTTTCCTTTGGAGATCACTTGCAATATGATCCGTGTCAGAACACTAATATTCTCCTTTGGGAAAAGATAGCTGTTGACCCTGTCTTCAACCTAAAATTTATAGCCTTTCCAGTTAGTTGCAAGTTTTGAACCATGTGGGTACACATACACACATATATATATAGGTATACGTATATTTATATCATCTCAAAACAGTACGAAATGTACCTAAAGAGATGTACCTTCGTCTTTTCCTTTAGCATATATGATTTCAGAAAAGGTTACCCAAAGTGAGATCAGAACTTAAAGAACTAGAATTGATTGGAAAAAGGTTCACTAAATGTTGGGTACTAGACTTTGGTTAAAAAAGTTATCAGGAGAGGTCATATTCTTAACTCAGCCTGATAAAGGGGTGGTTAAAACATTCTACACTTGACTACTCTACCCCTATCAAAGCCAAAATTTAAAAGAGAAAAAATTCTCAAATGTCTCGTCCACTCTCTGATGAGCACTTTTTAAAATTTCTCCCTTAAAAAATGACTACTTCAAAAAATAACTACTTTTCCCTATTTGCTATGAAAGTTATATTTTCCTCTATTTGTTATGAAATTTCTAAAAATGCTATATCTCCTTCTATAGAAATGGTAAAGCATTTATACGTATTGAAATATGTGCATACAAGCATAAGTATTTAGAGACATACATATTTCCTGATCATGGAAAGATCTGGGGCTATGATCGGTTTCCCAAAGCACATGGCTTTCAGCAAAATTTCAGGGAAAGATTGCTCTTCAAGGAAGGATCCATATATCACGAGATCAGCCATGCTTAGAACACCGTTAGAGTCCTCATCAACAGCAACATGCTTTACTATACCACTTGGATATCTCAAGTTCGTGGCAACAGCCTATGATTAAAGGACAATTGTTAAAGGAGAGAGAACCAATTAGAAACTAGCTGTCCATTTGTTTCGACTCTTCAGCATTTTCCGGTGTTTGGTTCTCCATATATACAAAGACTTTAAGGAAAAAGAAAGCAGCTTAAAATGCTGAAAATGATTTACAAAAATCTTCCATAACTCATTTTCGGGAACAATACTTAAAAGTGGTCTACACTCTACATTAATCAACATGTATGAATACGTATTTATGTATATATATGTGACTTACACGTATTTTTATGTACATATCTACACACAAACATATACATGTGCAGATAAAAATATATATAAAGGCACTGGTTAATATAGTCTATACACACATGTTTTGTATGCACAAATACATACAGTAGGGCCTGTGTGTGTTCCCATACACTAGGGCTTGTGTATGTTCCATACACTAATATTAATACAATGTAATATTCATATACTAAATTCACCCTTAACAAAGTGCATAATACTACAACAGTGCATTGTTTTGTTACTTGTAGAATATTTTCCAAGCGTCAACCAAACACCGGAAAATAAGGAGAATGATTTTTTCCATGGAAAACATCTTACGTAGAAACAAACGCAGTGTAAAACAATCCGCATATTAAAAAGTAAGCTTTACCTCCACAGCCATACTGTAGTTACTAGCTGAATCCCCACTTAAGATAACGATTTTGAAATGAAAATTTGAATAGTTATCAGATGGGAAATCCGCAAACAGTGGTAATAAAGCCTCTAAAACGAGTGCGTGTTCAAGCCATAAACCTCGGTACAAAAATTGACTTCCCACGATTACAATAATAAAGTCATCCGACCCATAACCCATCTTCACACGTAGATCATCTTTGTTCGAACCCATATATTTATCTGCTTCCCATGCTTCATTCGGAGACCCCGGAATAACAAAGTAGTTTCCAACATCACATGCCGAGTAAAGCATCTGGAAAAGTATAGTACAACAAGAATACAAAGTTAAGAATAGTATGGTAAACATGCTTGCCGTTTGAAGGCTATAATTGATTTGCAGATTTGGGGGGGGGGGGGGTTATTGTGGGGAAGGAGGGGTTGTTGTGGGGAAGGAAGAGAGAGAAAAGAAAAGGGAAAGAAGAAGGTTACAATTTTCATTCTCTTTCTTTGTGTTTTCCTCTATGCTTAAATTACATTAGACTACCAAACGCCGAGTAATGGCAAAAATACATATAAGAAATAGTAATAACGACAATTTTTCATCAAGAAAATGAATGTGATTGGATAGTAGTCCCCAATCTGCATGTAGGGGTTGTTGGGTTCATGGAAAGGAAAAGAGAAAGAATAAGAAGAAAACACTTTTCATTGTTTGGCTAAAAAGAAAAACAGTGGGAATATGCAGGAAACAATAATAGGATTAAAAATAAATTAAAAATTTCAAACTTACCTAGAACATTCTGATAATTTTTAACTCCTTACTTAAGCATAGTGGAAGATATTAAGGCTCTATTTGGTTCATGGATTTCGTGAGGGAAAGGAAAAGAAGAAGGAAAACTAGTTCCCTCGTGTTTTCCTTGTGTTTTCTTCATTCTTGAAAAACATTAAAAGTTTAAAATACATTTGTGATGAATGAATAAAGGAAAGGAAATGACTTAAAACATTCAAAATGCTTAATTTTTTTCTCAATTTGTTCTCTCTTCTTTCCTATTTTCCTCATCGTTTTCCTCATTAACCAACCAAAGAAAAGCTTTTCCTCTATGTTCTCTTTTCTTTTCCCTCACTAGATCCAAGAACCAAACAAAGCCTTAGGAAATAGTTTTCCTTCTTGATTTCGTTTTATTTTATTTTCCGTCCTGAATATGCAAACCACATGGAGCCTAAATTTTTATTTGCAAATCACTCTCCTGGTTAAAAGGAACTCATTTAACCAAAGAGGAAAGTCAAAATAAATTGTGATGGAAAGAAATAATAATCAATTCAATTCTTTTATTGAGAAAATTTGTAGTCAATGTATAATGCACTCGTACAATCATGATACAAGAAAATTTGTAGTCAAATGTATCGATATGAGTATTACCGGCAATGCATAATTTGGGAAGACGACGACGGAAGCACGTGTGAAGATCTTTTTCCAATCATTTACAAGCTCAACTTGGCCGCTTGATGTGTATTGTCTCAAACGAATGCCAAGTGTTCTTTCATGAATGGTCCATATAAGGGGTACAGACTTGAAAGGTTCCACCATAAGACTGTAACAAGTAAAATCATTTATTTTATTGAATAAGGATATTTCAAATTGCAACCTATCCGTGCATGAAGCAAAAACAAGTAGATGATCTAAGAGTTTCCATATGTGCGTGGAATACAAAAAGTCCCGACGAATTTTTGAACATCAATTTAACTGGTACCCATGAAATAGCATAACAGACAGACAATATCGATCACCGAGAACTCATTTTAAACTCGCATATTTCACAAGGAAAACCTCTACAACAAAAGAGGAGAGTTTTAGAAGACGTTCACTTACACCGCAAGTTTTCTCTCCTCTTTACCAACAATCGGAGCACCTTTCCCAATGGAGCACCCTCCCTCCTCATAAGGTGAAGCACGGACACTTTGAGAATAATCACAGTCTGTGGCCAACATAACACGCGTATAACACTCGATACGTGTCAGCCACACAAAAATCCCTGTCCAAACTTTTTTTCTTAATTATTCTGCTTGGGCACACACAAGACACGCATATGTCGGACAGTCCAAAGTAGAAGCCGAAAAGTGATTAGGGCCTCTTAATGATGAGGACAATTGAGATTCTTTGAACTGATAAGATGAACATTCTGAAATAGACAATAATAGAGCTTGGAAATACAATATGGCTTTTAAAATCGAGAATACATAGGCATCTTAGAATGTATAAATAATTAGAACTCTTTGCAAGTAGAGAAAACTACGAATTTTTGTTTCAATACATTTCATGTTATTTTCTTATCACAAGCAATTGCAAATACTCAAATATATGTTAATCTTTTTGTCCTAGCCCTGAAGTGTCCGTGTCCGCTTCATATTTCTTTTAGAACTTGTCGTGTCATCATATCGTGCCCATATACCCCATATCTGTATCTGTGCTTCTTAGATACCTAGAGCCGCTAAATGCAAGAACCACGCAAATAGGTGAATTTAAAACCATATAGTGCTTCTGGTGGTACTGACTAGATTTGGCATTTTCCACCTGAACTCACCTGCAAATAATGGGTTCAGGCTGACTAATTTTACACATTGGTCAAAAGAGGTCACTTATCTGAAATCAATTCTTTAAAAGCGTTCACGTGGGTTAAATATGTACCCGTCAGATTAGATGTAATAATAATGCAACAGGTCAGCAATGGATTTATCTCTAAACAATCTCTCATTCTTTGAGGTGCCACAACGTAACTCTCGATCTTTCTCGGCACTACTTGATCTCTGTCGTGCAAACTCTAGACGCTCTATTCACTCTCTCTCGGTGCAACATAGCTCTTGCATTTTGAAGAAGTGTTAACTAGGTGAGTCATTTGATACCTTAACTCTCTCTCTCTCTCTCTCTCTCTCTCTCTCTCTCTCTCTCTCATGGGTCTATACCTAAGAAGCACCGACACAATACAGCAGCAGGACACGAAACGGCGACATGGCAAATCCTAGAAAAAACACGACATGATATGGCGGCGGCACGGAAAATATTAATTATATATATCTATAACCATGAAACATACAAATAACAAATTGTCCTAAAATAGCTAAGAACTAAGATGCTAAGTAAATTACCTCAATACAATATGAAAATATCGTAACAATACTACCACGACTTATTATAAGTCCTATAGCCTAAGAAGCATCGAAACGGAAACGGCGACACGGACACGACACGACACGATACGGTGACACGGAAAATCATAAAAAAAATAAAATAAAATAAAAATAAAAATAGAAAAAAAAAAAAAAAAAAAAAAAAAGGCCGACACGGCGGCGACACGGAAACTAGTAATTATACATATAGTTTTATATGTAACGATACAACATAAAAATAACAATGTTTTTAAAATAATTAAGAACTAAGATGTTAAATAAATCACCTCTAAATAACAATTCAACATGAAAATATCATAACAATAATACCAATTAACAACTCTACCATTTAAGCACTAGTAACAAAGCATCTATAATATCATAACATCCATTAAAAAAAAAAAAGCAACAAAATGCATAATAAGGTAAAGTAACAAGATGCATATAAGATCAACTTTATTGCTTTCTTTTTTAATTTTCAATCCCCCATCTTTCTAGTAATCCTTCTATTTGCCATTACTTGTCTTAACTTATTAACATAAACACCTCTTTTACAACCTTATTTTACATAATAACACTTTTGCCCCAACATTTAGGATTCCTCTTTTAAAAACCCCATAACGTGTCGGGATAAGTGTCGGAGCCATGTCGATGGTGTGTCGGAGACATGTCGCTACCGTGTCGATGGTGTGTCGAAGACGTGTCGCTGCCGTGTCGAAAATAAAAAATATATATATTTAAAAACTCTAGACACGTATTTGGCGTGTCCGGAGCCGTGTCGGAGGTGTGTCAGACACAAATACAGCACCTCCTTTGGAGTGTCGGTGCTTCCTAACTAGGAGTACTAGAAATCTGTAGCCTACAGCTTTCTAATACTCTAGGCTACAGCTTTCTAGTAGTCCTAATTGTCATAAAATGTACTCCCTCCGTCCCAAAATAAGTGTCCACTTCCATTTTGCACACTGTTTAAGAAAGTTGTATTCATGGTTATCAAATAGTGAATCGTAAGATTCACACTTTTTTAAAAAATAAAGGTTTATATATGTGTGTACACACATAAAAACACATATTGGTTAAAAATGGACAAAATAATATTGTAACAAATATTATTATTATACTATTTGTCTAAATAATAGTAGTCTAATACAAATATTATTATACTAATACTAATAGTCTAAATAAATAAATAATATTGTAGTAGGACACACACACACACACACATATATTATATACGAACACATCCTTCAAAGTTGAGTATTAAAAAATCAAAAAATAGGTTTAAAAAGTAGTCTAATAGAATAATATACATTATTATTGTATACAATAATAATACAAACACAAGACTCCAAAGTGGTCAGATTCAAAAAGAAAAAACAGAAAGTGGGTTTCGTAGCAACCCAACAGTGAGAGAGAGAGAATAGAAAGTGGGTTTCGTAGGAACCCAGCAGCAAGAAGAGATAGAGTGAGAGAAAGAGAAAGAGCCCCATACCTTTGCAACAAGAGGACGACGACACCAGCTCAAAGATGGCGCGACCAGTCGAAGATGGCGATGATCAGCTAGTGAAAGGCGACAGGTCGACAACGATGAAGTTAGGGCTTTCGCAAAAGGCCAAAGTGGTTAGGTTGTGGACCCCTTCAGTGATTACCACTGTTGTCGATTTTCTTAAGCAGGTTTATAAAAAAGATTAGGTTTACCAAACTACGTCATTTTCAAAAATAAATATATATATATATATATATTGGGGAAATTTTGCATCAAACGAATCGGTTGAATCGATCAATTCTCACTTCACATCGATTCAGTTCAATTTGCAATTCCAACTTCCGATTCGAATCGCCAAGCACATGAAGCGAATCGAATCGTATGAATCGAATCATGAATCGTACGATTCTAACCACCATGGTTGTATTAAATTAATTTGTTTGGTTCATTAAAGAGTCACTTTCCAATTTTATCCTTGGATGTGATGGGTGTTTGACTTTTTGCTTATTTTGGGACCACACATAAATGTTACTTTGTCTTCATTATAAGGGTAGTTTTGGAAAGTAAGTAAAAATTATACACCAATTTAGGAAGTGGACACTTATTTTGGGACTTCCAAAAAAGGAAACGTGGACACTTATTTTGAGACGAAAGGAGTATTAACTGTTTAAAATAAACCTCTCTTTGAAACCTAATTTTACATATTAGGGCTTTTGCCCCAAAATTCAAGACTTCTCTTAAAAAAATTAAAAATTAAAAATTAAAAAACCAAACCATATCGGAAAAGTGTCGGAGCCATGTCGATGGTGTGTCGGTGCCGTGTCAGGATGGTTCAAGGTCGCGGTATCGGTCGCAGTCGCAGAGACGACTCAGTCGTGGCGCCGCGGATTGGTATCGGGCGATACGCAAACATACGCTAGCTTTAAGATTAAAAAAAATCTAGAAAAGTAATAAAAATTCTAAAATAATTATAATAACAATTTGGCTTAATAGATTGTCATAATACACAATATATCAATTACAATGTCACATAATATCTAATACACATGCTGCGGATTGAGTATCTGATAACACTGAATGTGGCATATAAACCTAACAAGGCATTCTAGCAAATAATAAAAAACAAGTCCAACATATTAATAAACACAGACTTAATTTTTAATAAACAATAACTTATTTTCAAACGTGGCAAATAAACCGAATGTGTATTTCTTATTTCAAATTTAATTTAGAAAGAAATAATAAGTTATTTGTGTATTAATAATTATATAATTATTAATAATTATAGATTAGTAAATTTTTTTTTTCAAGTATTATGTAATAAAAAAAAACTGTTTAGTCTAATACAATGTTTTAAGTCTAATAAATAGGTGTTAAAGTTTCACATGAGTGTTTTATAATTTCATAATGTTAATTTTAAAAAAATACAAAAAATGTTAAACTTAAGCTTAACTAGCCTCTACTCTTTAATTATGTTAACAAGCAAATGAAAAAACCACAAGAACTCAAGAAGTCAAACAACCGAGAGTGAGAGAGACGAACTGGAGGAGAAAGGAGAACTTCATGTGACGACGCACAGATCTATGGAGAGAGAGAGAGAACTCCAGGCTGCAGTGAGCAGATCGAAGCGAGAGGGAGACAGAGACTGGGATTCGAGATCGAACAGAGAGAGAGAGAGAGAGAGAGAGAGAATCTGGACTGGAGAAGTCAAGATCTGCTCGGCGCAGATCTATGCGAGCAAGAGAGAGAGAGAGAATCGCGCATGTTTGTGAGGATCTGACCTCAGGTTCGTTTGCCCTCTCTTTTTTGTCTCAAATCTGTCTTTCTGAGATTCATCTCGTCGTCTCGTCCAAGATCTCGTGTGAGACGAAACCATCTCATCCGATACATGGCAGTACAGCCGAGATGGTGTCCGATCCTATGTTTTTTGTTTATTTTATGACTCGGCTCTAGATCTCGTCTCGTTACCCTACGAAACCGAGTTGACCCGGCCGAGACGACTCGGTATCGGTCGAGACTACGAACCATGCGGGAAAGTGTTGGAGTCGTGTCGAATTTCAAAAATAAATTAAAAATTCCTGACACGTTTTCGGTGTGCCCAACACGTGTCGGAGGTGTCGGGCACAAATACGGCACTCCATTTGAAGTGTCGGTGCTTCCTAGGTCTATACCATTCATCCCTCTACATCTCGGCAGAGACCCCCTTTTTTTTGGCCTTTTTGGTACTATTTCTGGCTTTTATTGGCTGTCTCGTATGGGAATGCTTTATTTTCAAGACCCATTTTATGTTCAATGCAAAGAAAACAACCTACCATTTTGAGTTGGCTTTGTATTCAATCTGTGGTTTTGAGGAAGTGGGATTAGTGCTCAAGTCCTTGTTAGCTTTCACTTGTTCTATTTGTTAAAGATGAAATATCATTTAACAGTGTTTGGTAAAAAAAAAAACCAATGATTTCTTTTGAACTTTGCACACCACTCATTTGTTTGGGGTTCTCTGAGGAAACCTGCATACACTGTCAACCAATATAGAGACAACACGCTTTCTCTTTCAGATATTGGGAAAGATTTTTGGGTTTTGATTAGGGAAATCAAATGAATCTTTGGACGTACAGCTTTGAACTCTGATTTGTACCCTTTGAGCATTTCAATCATGCTTCTAAGATAAACAGTATACTAGTGTCTGGACAAGTTTAGTTTTGACCACAATTGTGATCCAATTATCCCATTTGTATTCCTAGGTAGATATTGTGATACATGTATCTGTAATTGTTGTTATTTTGGTATGTCACACAAAAAACTACCACTCAGTGTCATATTTCAAATTTGTTTGTCCATTAGTTGCGCCAATAGGCTGTTTGGTGTTGTCTCAAAACAAAGAGAGAGAGAGAGAGAGAGAGAGAGAGGAGAGGTTGTGGTTGATCCGACCCAGATAAGACCCACACATATTCAACCCGTTGTATGCTGGGTAATTAGCGGGTTCACACCACTCTAGACCCACCAAACTCCGCCCATTTTCCACTCTTAGTACTGAGATATCTAAAAAGATACAGTAGAAAGCAACTAAAATTTCCAAGTTAAAGAAAAAGATATATAGAGAGAGAGAGAGACCAACAATTAGACCTAATTCCAAAATTCACAGACCCGTCAACTTCAAGTATGGGATTTACATAAACTTGGATGGATCAGCAAGAACTTAAACCAACCAAAAGCGATATTAGTTATCCTTTTCATACTTTCAATGCCTGAAACTCGTACCCTATGCAAGCGATATTAGTTATCCTTTTCATACTTTCAATGCCTGAAACTCCTACCCTATGCAAAGCTCTAGCCTTGCAATGGAACTAAGTTCTAGGGCTAAAGACTGAATGCAGATAATGACAAAAACATTAATAGAAAAACAGAAAATGAAAAATCACCAAGAATTATAATAACAGAGCATGTTCTTTAACTCAATGAATAGATAGTAAAGGGAAATACCATTTTGACACAACTGCGCATGGCACCAATTCTAGGATTAACTTCTCAGAGGAGCCTGCTCGACAGACTTTAATATCCTAAAACCAACTCTATTTTGGTGAGGTTTCTTTAAAATATATTCCACTCTTCACAACCTTCAACGTATAACATGACAACGCATACCTCGACTGTTTTTTTATGCTAGTCTAAAAATAATCATTTGATTTCATCAACCCTAAGAAAGTGTGCTATAAATGCCTAGCAAACAACTTTGGCAAGTCTAAAAACTACGTTATCCTAACCACCGTGGCCCACGACAGCTTTATATTATCCTCCTCGGCTTTGATCCACCGTACATAGCCCAACTCATGGTTGTCCAATCATGAATCGTCTTGACTGGTGAATCGTAAGATTCACTTTTTTAAGAAATAAAATCAATAAGGTGTATATTGTTTACGTAACAAAACAAGCGTATAGTGCTAAAAATAAACAAGTTAACACAAGTGTTGTGCAATATAAAGTTCTAAAACTTAAAATTCAAACTTAGAAGTAAAAATCGTGATTATACTGAATGAATTGTATCGGATAGTACAAAACTCGAATTGACTCGTACAATTCGAATCGTGAATCCATGTATTCTAGAAACCATGGTCCTACTATCCTAGAAATTGTATGGGTCCTAGGATAATAGTAAGGCTTGATCTTTTCACGCAAGTTAAAAATTCAAATACTAAGGCTTGTTTTTTCGCATTGTGAGTTTTGGGTATCAGGTATCACAAAAGTACCATTGTGGGTAAGAAAAATGTGGAGAAAGAACCAGTAGAGACGAAGTGATAGGATCCTCATTGTTCACTTTACTCAAAAACTCAGCACATGCCTAATCCTAGCTACAAGAATTTTGTTCTGTAGATGAATTCTACTCAGGATCATATAAGTTTATGCAGCTATAAGCCTATAAAACTTACCGAGAAAGAATTCCCCTTGCTTCAAGAGAATCCACAAGTACCCCATCGTAGCTGCAAAAATCACATACCAAACTCAGAAAAAACTTTTAACTGATACATTCTACAAGCCAAATCAATCTCATTCAGTCTGAGATAAAAGCCACTACAATGAGGCATGATTATAAAGGGACACTGATGAGATGAACTGATGAAGTGCAAGACAACAATAAAAGCATGAGATATATATATATATGTATGTATGTGTGTGTGTGTGTGCCAGTAATTGGTCTTAGCTATTGTTTGTCTTTACAATATTCTACTCAATTTTATACGCCGTAGGTGTCTTAGTAATTTTCTAATTTCTTCACATGAGCGGGTCACATTTCATTCAAATTATGCTATTAGATTCTTGTTTTGAACACTAGAGTGGTCTAGAATAGTCTTCAACTGTTGAAGTTTATAAGTTTAGCCTACTAGTTCATGTATTATGTATATGAGAAACTGAATTCATAAAGCATACATTAGCCAGTCTACGAAGATCTCCGTCTTCCCACTGGCCTCAATGATGTTCACTGGAACACCAGAATTTCTCCAAACAGCATGTGCAGGACCATCTTCAAGTGTATAAACCTGCACAGATAAAACCACCTGACATTTTATTTTGTCGATTGTTTCAAGAAGAAAATTATTGGAAATAATTAAGGAAAAGACTTGGGTACTTTCCTATGGTACTTTTCCCACTGTTTTGAAGTGTAATTGATCCATGTATACAAGTGTGTCTATGTGGCACATAGGAGCTCTGTTGTCAAAATTGTACGATTCACGATACGAATCTTACGATTCGATACGATTCATCATAAAAACGATAGCACAAATCAAACATGTACAAGAATCAAAGGTGAATCTTACGATTCGCAAGTGAATCTTACGATTCAATTCGTGATTCTTACGATTCACTTGACTACTAGGCACAAAACTTACTTTTTCCAATTTTTTTTGTTTTTTTTTTTGTTTTTCAATTTTTTTCTTAAAAAATTGATTACCAACCACCTTTTTAACAACTTAGGATATGTTTATACAAGCCTAGAGAAAAAGGATATGTTTATACATCCTAGAAAAGAAAATGATATGTTTATAGGGTTTTTTTTTATTTGTTACCGAATCTTACGATTTGCGAATCCCGATTCGATTCACATGCATCATTTCGATTCACGATACAAATCCCGATTTGACAACTATGCATAGGAGGACCAATAGCATATAAGTTGCGATGAAAAGTACTTAAAGAAAAGTATTGAAGTGTTGTCCTAAAATTATATGGTCAACATTCAACAAAGTAACCAAGTGTCCAAACAGAAAATTGATTGCATTCAGAAGACGTGTCACATGGCATATATTCACCAAATCAAAGAGGATCAACGGGAATGAATAACCAAGAGGAGTGAGAGATTTTGAGTGCAGAGGAATCCTTCTTCAAAAGGTTAAAATTTCAAAAGATTAAAGTTCGAATCCCTACCTAGTCGTGTAAAATCCTTGGGGCCAATGTTCCTAGACATACCCGACTCATGTGCAGAACCAGCTTTGCATAAATCCGGGGACTTGCCTACAGGCTCGGGTCCTTTGACCCGGCTTTAGAGGGGTTCCCTCGTCATCGAAACAAAAATTGCAGAGATCAACCATATAGCCTTATAGAACTTCTGCACAGGAAAGGTTGATCCTACTTCATTCGGTTGCACCCCAATGTCCTTACAATTACACGGCTCGCCTTTAATAGGATATTATTTAAACCTTCCATTCCCATCATCCTAACTCCGTTTAACTTAAGAATTCTCCAGACCAGTGTTACCTGGAACGTGGTTCACCTCAATACGTGGTATGGGTTCAAGTGCGTGGTACGACACTTAGCTCGGTTCGCGGTGCAGGGGGTAAACATAGTAGGTTCACTTTTTTGGTCCGTGGTTCGCTTAGGTTCGAACTTTTGGTTCGATTAGCACTTACGTGAATAATTATATATAGGCATATAGGACAAAATCATCCCATGCCTTCACATAATGAAATTGCCAACACAAAAACATAGAAAAATAAGATCAAATGAAGTCTCAAATGCAAACATCTTGAAGCTCTTAAAAGAAAATAATTATTTATCAATTACTTCAATGAAATGAGCATCAAATGAAAAAAATTAATTATCTTCTTCTCGTTTGGTTCGTGAAATTGAGGATCCGTATCCCCTAGAAACCACAATTGGGATCGCACGATCTGGATTGTGGTTCCATGGGGGGTGCTGCGATTCCGGTAACCATGCTCCAGACTTTTACTTATCAAAATAAATGACCCCAGACCCTTACTCAAGTTCTCAAGAAGTCCATTTTTCATAGCCAAGTTAATGTTACATCTTAAACGCCAAACTATGGTCTCGCATATGTAGGGTGCTAGGAGGTACATTAGAATTTGGGGAAAATACCTTTTACCCCCTTGTGGTTACACCTATTTTCTCATAACCCCCTGTGGTTCATTTTGTAACACTTAACCCCCCTGTACTACGGACTAAAGTAAGACTGTTAACTTTTCCAACGGAGAAAAAGGAAATGACGTTAATACTCCCAAGCCCCTATACATACTCTTTAGGGAAAAATACATTTTACCCCCCTATAGTTACCCATGTTATCATAACCCCCCGTGATTCATTTTTGTAACACTTAACCCCCCTGTACTAATGACTGAAGTGGGACTGCCGTTAGAAAAGTTAACAGTCTCACTTTAGTCCGTAGTACAAGGGACCACAGGGGGTTATGAGAAAATGGGTGTAACCACAAGGGGGTAAAAGGTATTTTCCCCTTAGAATTTAGATACAAATCAATAATTGGTTGTAGTTTCAGAAAATTATTTCTCTAAAACTGAAAACCGAGAAAGTTTGCATGGTGATCCTGGAAACACATTCTCCTAGTGAAAACATATGTTCAATGCATTAGGAAAAGTGAGCCCAAGTAAAGAACCTTAATCTCCACCATTTCAACTATGTTGCTTGTATGTTCACCCTCCAATAAGAGTCCAATCAAATAATACACTACAGATTAACGAACAAAGACATAATTGGTCGAATGCTCTCAAGTAAAACCAATATCACATAAATGAGAGGACAATGGCTACAAGCTTTTGAATGAAATTTAAAGCAATATAATACTACACATTTCTAACACTTAATTTCAAACTTAAAACACTGCTCAATAAGATTACCTGAATTTCGTACCCAATCTCTCGCAATGCAGCTGCAATGGTCACCATGAGTATCTGCTGTGGATCAACTAGCAGATCTGCAAAAACCTAGAAGTAGAGAATACAAATAACACCCATTATAACTTTTAACAAGAAACCCCATATAACATAACTAGCCAAATAAGCAAAATTGCCAACCAGAGACTTATCTCTGACATATACATACATATATATCACACACTCTCACAAACAATGCAAAAATTCATGCCACCAAAAGTAATCTCCACATAAACACAACTGAATGTATATATCAATAGCAATAAATAGCACACAAAAAAAACAAAAAAAAAATTCTGGGTAAACAATACTGACCATAGCAAGTTGGGGTTTTCTATACCCAAATCTCAGTCCTCTCCTTGAAGTTGACACATTAACCCCTTTAGCCTCTTTCTGAAATTTAGTCAGAAGCTTTGAAGGCTCAAACTTAATATCTTCCCCAAAATCCAACCCACCAATCTCCTTCAAGAAACTGAAATCCCCAGAAACTCTCTCCCTCACTTTCAATGAATTGACTGAATTTTCAATCACTGAACCAGGTAAAAACATCTGAAAAAGAACCACAAAGAAGAAGAAAACAGCTACTGTACAAACCCATTGCAGATAATCAATCTTCTTGAATAGAAACAATCTGGCAAATCTCGATCTGGGTCTTTGATATCTCTCATTCCTGTTTATTGCAGATGAAGAACGAAGTAGATGATCTCTCTTCAATGAAAGACCATTTTCAAGACAACCCATTTAGAATCCCATCAAAATACGCCCAAAACAAGTGACATATGTACATATAGATACATAAAAAGAGAGAGATACAGAGAGAAATCAACACTATCTAAAACGAGAAAGAACCTAAAAAGGGTTTTTGTTCTTTTTGGGAAATGGGTTTTGTTAATTACAGAGTGTTGGGATGATACAAGTGGTGTGGGAGCTGAAATCCTTTGTCTTACGCCATTAAACAATACAAGAAGATGCCTGTGACTGTGCGTCTTCTGGAGTAAAAAGGACCAGAAACAGCTGTAGTCTGTAGAGAGAGAGAGAGAGAAAGAGAGAGAAGAGAGAAATGGGGAGAAAGTGAATAATAGTTGATGGATTAAACTCTGCTGACGTGGCAGTGGTGGTCAATTTGATATTTAGCGATTAGCGATCGAGAATTTCGGAGAGAGAGATTGAGAAATTGCGTTTAAGTTGGGGGTTGAGAAATCCATTGATTCCTGTTTTGGAGAAAGTTTTGTCGGTGAAGTAATTTTTACGACTGGATGAGAGGGACCTTTGCTGATTTAGAAAGATGAGTTTCCTTTTACAGAAATGATTTGTGCACAGAATATTTGCACAGAATTTGTGCACAGAATTGATCCGGACCACTCATTTCGATGGCCCCCACACATTTTGGTATGGGATCCACCGAAATGAGTGGTCTGGATCAATTCTGTGCACAAATTCTGTGTATTTTTCTGTGCTTGTAGCATTACTGTTCCTTTTAAATGACTAAAATACCCTTTGACAATTAAATATTGGATTAATTATATTTTTATTTAGAGTAATGTTATATATTTTCTAAATATTAATCTCAAATTCATATTCAAATGAGTGACATAGTAGTGGGACTACCATCAATAATGATGATGAGACCACTTTAACATCTCGCAATCAAAATCTACTGAGTCCAATACCACACTATTTGGGATATAAATTTGAGAAGCATAGCATCACTCTTTTATTTATGACTAGATCTATTTTCACTTCACCCTCTTATTGTTCAAAAGTAGACACTTAAACTACTTGTGATTTTTAGAATAAAGTAAAACTACTAACATTTCTCTTAAAATAACTCCACATGAGAATTAAGTGTTCGAATTAGCCACACATTGGAGGTTGGTTCTTTGGTGTTTTTTTTTTTTTTTGTTGGTCTTATGAGTGATGGGTCCACCTATTAGCTCCCACCATCCTGAAATGTAGAGAAAGGGCATTCGACATGGAACCTCTTACATGTAAAAAAAAATAAAAAATAAAAATAAAAAAAGGACTTTTAGTGATGAAAGTTTTTGTGAGACAAATAATGTTTTTGTGACGGATTTTTGTGACGAATTGTATCCGACACAAATAAAGTTATATTTGTTACGAAAACGTATCTGTCTGACACAAATAAAGTTTTATTGGTGTGGAAAACATACCTATCCAACACAAATATATTTTATTCATGACGGAAATGTACCTATCCGTCACAAATATATTAGACTAGAAAAAATTGGGGGCAAAATACGAAAATAAGTTTAATAGTTAAACTTACAAATAATTAAATTAATTTAATCGTTAAACTTCTATAAAAAAAATAAAAAATAAAAAAAAATAAAAAAGAAAAAGAAAAACTATGTCGTTTAACATTCTAGAACTGTCACACCCCGACCTGCCACGGACAAATTAAGGGCTTGTGGCAACACCACCGAGGCTTATCAAATTCATTAATGTACTGAACAAGTCTAAGTAATATGGTTTCCCAAAGCCACATAACGACAATCATCGACGTTGAAAATTTAGAGTAAAAATCCACGAGCAACAATTGGCACTGTCACAGAAAACCGAAACCGATCGACACACACATGGTCGATTTCACACCGACTGAATATTGCTTCGGTCGAGATCGGTTTTTAGCACACTGGAACCGATAGGTTCGATTCGGTTCGGTTCGGTTCGGTTGAAAATTTCTCTTAAAATCGACCGAATTACACCCCTAGCAACAATGCCAAAGAAGCTCAAAATACTCATAATTAACATTAAGAAAACATGCTTAGGATTAAACTCAACAAAGTTATCCCAAGTCTCAAAGAACTCATTTAAAATGACTGTAGAATCAATTTAAAATACCCAAGCTTTGGAAACCAAAAGTATTATTTTCGTGGGTACTATGGACCCCAAAGACACCCTTTCATCAAGTCAAAAGTTTAAAATAACAAAGTTTAAAAACCAAGTCAGAGGGATGTTTGACCGGTGGACCAGGTTCTTTCGACCAGTCGATCGGGTTCTTTCGACCGGTTGGTCGAAAGGTGCCTGGGCAGAATTCTCTCTGCTACAGTACATTTCCCCTATTTTGCATAAGTTTTAAGCATTTTCAAACTTTCAACCCCATTCCAAAAATTCTAGAAAAATATTTAGAAGCATTTCTCTCAATCTCCACATCATCTAGGAGCATTAAGAAATATTAGAAACAAGTAAAACTCGAATCTTTTCATGACAACAAATAAACATATCCCTCACTTACATGCATGAAATCCATAAAGTAACTATGTAATTTATAAGAGATACAACTAAAGAGTGCTAGACACATTGGATCGACGAGTCTTAAAGTTCATACAACATAACTAATTACACATTTCCATCACTATGTTCATATATTACACAACTAGTTCTCAAGCTATTCCGATTGGGTAATTCTTGGGACACAACTTTCATTCAACTTTCACACAACCTCTTAAAAGATGTGTCTATCTCCTGTGTCACTGTGGGGTCCAGTGACATCACAGGAGAGAGATAGACAACTTTTTAGGAGGTTGTATGAAAGTTGTATGAAAGTTGTCACCAAAGAATTACTCATTCCGATTACATAACTCCAAGCCCCAAAACTACTGCTACTATTAACAACATAAACACATAAATAAGTCAAGCATCACCATCACTTTGAATGGGATATAGGACATTCCTTAACACATTCTCAACCCAAAAATAAATATAAAGTGTTTGCACCCAAAAACCGTCAAAGGTTATGAAGCCTGAGTGGGACGTTGGAGTGGGTCTGGAAATGAAGGCCTTGTTTCGGACTGGTCAGCCCAAGACTGTGAAGAGTAATCGAGCTCAGAAGGGAGACATCACAAGGATGGAAAGACGAGGCATTGGCCCCAACCTTGTTTGCCCGGTAGGTGATATGGATCAAATGTTTAGAAAACAGGCACCATCCTTGGAAAAAAATTAGCAAGAGTAGTGTTGGAGCCTGATTAGTTAAGTTAAGCATGATTAACGTCTATCGCGCATCCATAAGAAGAATGCCTAGCAAGGGGGATGGATGGGTCTGATGGGATGAAAGTGCGTGTTTTTCCCTCATCGGGCATGAAGGTGTCAGAGACGTGACAGCTAAATGGAAGACAGACCGATTCTTTTGATATGGTGGGATCATGCCAGCCCGATGAATTAGTTAGGCGGTTATGTTTCCAGTTATCATGATGGCGCCACCTAGAAATTAAGGAAGTAGAGTCCGTTTAGGGAAGGATCTTGTCGCGTCCAGCTGGATAAGGCTAATACCTAGGATTATGGGATTAAATCAGTCAGGAGTGAGATAGGGAAAGAGTTGGAAGTAAGGAAGGATTCTGCTAGCTGTCTCTTACTTGGGGCGCAATTCAAGGAGTTCTTGCCATATCAGGATTGTTAATGGCTGCTATAAAAGCAAAGGCAGGCCAAACCGTGCAGAGGAATCCGCGTCATTCTCGAAAACAGCACTCATACAGCATTCAATGCATTCAAACCCCTGCATTCTTGTTATTGCATCCATAACCTCCATAGCAAATAGGTCTGCCCTCTTTGTTATTTTTCCTTACTGTTTTCATTCTTTCGAACAGTCAGAGCCTGTTCTGATTTTGTTCCCTAGTTTTGTTATTTTCTAAGCATTTAATAAAATATCTTCGTATTCTATTAATCGTTTGTGATTGTTTACTTGGTAAACTCTTTCACTAATTGGCTTGTGCGCTTCAGCACTGCCATAGAACTTTTGGTAAGGGTACTTTCTTACTCACCATACACAATCGCCCTGTTAGAAGTCAGATCTCAAAGCCTTGAGTATCACTCACTCAAGCATATAGGAAATTAGTTTGCACATACCGAGCCCATTTGGCTCTGGCACGCCCGTGCAAAACTACAAGCAAACATAAAGAAGTATTAAACAAGAGTTAAACATTAAGAATCAACACACGTGGACTCTAAGAACTATTCACAAGTTACAACTTAAGGATTCGAGATTCACCCTCCATACAAAACATAGCCAAGTTAAAGGACTTAGTAACCCACTTTACATACATAAACCATTATCCAAGCTTCCATCTAACTAAATTACAAGAGTTGTAAGTTACACAGCTGAAATTGAATATATGGACATAATTTCATATAAACAACCCTCCCTCAAGCCCAACCTGTTGTTTCAATCATTTCCTTTTATCATCTCGGTCCGTACATGCGATGGTTATTCAATAACTACAACAGAAAATAACATTTGTTTAAGCTTTAGCTTAGTAATGAGCTAATCATGCAAGTGCATGTAATAAACATTTTAATGCTACGGACATTCTTTCATATAAACATCATTATAGTCTCTGACTACCAAGTATTGGTTTACCCGCCTCTACCGCTTATATCATTATCTTTTTATCCCTACACAAAGGATTTATTCTTGGCCCTACACAAAGGGCTTAATCTTACCCCTACACAAAGGGTTTCACTTACCCTTACACAAAGGGCTTTTTTTTTCCTTATTGGAATCTCATACTTGGGGAACCATTATCGGGTAACCTTCGATCCACATAATCACGTAAAATATATTATCAACTCAACATGGCAATTATTGAACAATTAGACATGCTTTTCCATTTCCTAGCATAAAGATGCTATAACAAATATAGATTCAACCTACTCAAATTCATATTGGCACATTAAACATATTTACACATTCTAGAACAAGATTAGAATCACTCACCTTAGAAATTCAGTCAATAAACCTCTTAGAAGTTGATTTCTAGCAATACCAAACTCAAGTCTAACTTGTGTATGTATCCTCCATGAGTTTCGAATATATATGGTCTCGTACTAAGAATTGGAAGTTGTTTGGATGGCTAAATGGTGACACCACCATTTTCTCCCTCTTCCTCTTTTCCCAGTCGAACCCTCTCTGTGTACTCTCTATTTTTGTTTTACTTTATGGTTTGATAAGTATGCTGACTAAAGCATGTATATCATCTACGATATTTCACTAACTTTCCTCATTTCGGTTTACATTCCCTAAACGTGTAATGTTCTATTTAGCTCCCAAAATATTAAATTAACTTATTAACTTCCAAAGTCTAAATAAGTCTTTGTCTATGTTTTGTTTGGGTCCCAAATCGGGGTCCCAAAAATTAAATGAATTTACTAATTAACTTACCCATTATGAACGTGTTCATATTACGCTCTCACAAGGGCACCCAAATTGGTTCCATAACTAAACATGAACAATAATATAATATTAAATCACTTATCCATTTTATCATGTAGATGTATAAAAATAATCATATGGTATCAACATGTTTATAATTAAACAATTAATTTACATGTCCACCATTGATGCACATAAATGCAAATATATGCAATTTATGTAATCTGACCCTCATCACGCGGCACGCCCCACTTTCATATTTGTCCCACCATAATGGGACTTTCGAACTGTGTTCTCAACTGAACACTTTTTCCACCGGTGGGACCATAACCCCACCTTAAACCATCTTATGCATTATTAATGCCAGTTAATGCATACTGATAATATAATTACTCATTTTTTCGGGTATGGGTGTTACAAAAACCAAAACCCATTTTGCCCTACTGCGTTTGGATTGAGAGAATCGGAGAGAAGAGAAGGGGAAGGAAACCATTTTCTCTCAAATTATCTCGTTTGAATAGTTAAGTTGAGAGAGAAGAGAACATTAATGGAGAGAACGTGAGGAGAAAAAGAACCTAATTATAGTCCTCTCCAAATCGAAGAGATTGAGGGGAGAAGATAAGAGAACCATAATAAAATGACCAATATATCCTGAATGTTTATTATTATTCCAACACACCCCTTGAATTATAGAGGATAAAAGAGTAAATTGGTCTTAAAAATGTTCTCTTCTCTTATAAAAGCTAAACAAACAAGAGAACCTTATGTTTTTCTTCTCTTCTCTTCTCTCCATCCAAACAAGCTTCTTTTCTCTTCTATTCTCTTCTCTTCTCCTCTCTCTTATTATTAAATGAAAACCACCTGTGGTACCTGAACCAAGCTTGGGGCCTAGAAGGATTAAGCTCGCTTGATTGATCCCATTACAAATCTCATGTCAACAATCACGAGTAAGGTTCACCACCCTTCATTAGCCTTTATCCGATTTGACCGATTTGGATTACTCGTATTTTGGATTCCATGGGGCTTTTTATCCTACAAGAGGCAACAATCGATGTCCATGATCCATATTCGAGGCTACGAGTGAGTAATCCATGTTTTATCCCACAAGGCTAAATCTAGAGAGATCCTCACTAATAAAATCGCCACTTAGTTTGATAAAGAAAACCAAGAAAACTAAATCTATCATGTCCAATGGTAGAGAGCACTGTCCCGTCATCACCAAAGAACTCGGTTCGGGGGTTAAGGTATGAGAGAGGAAGGAACTAGATCGTGCTAAAACACCCCCTCTCGCCCCATCATGAGATGGGCCTCTACTCAGCTTTCAAGATGTTTGACTAGACATTATGTGGACTATTTCAATTATTTCTAATGCAATCCTAAATTCAAGTTATAAACAACTAATAAAAGAAAATCATGTAAGAGACTGTACAAATACATGCAATGCATGTGCTAAAATAGTAATTCAGGGACTAAACATATTACTACGCTCCCCTGTGCATGCGAAAGGAAATGAAATTAAGTAATTGTGAAAGTCACACTGAAAACCCTAGAAAAATATGAATTCTATGCACAAGTAATCATGTAGGGAATTAAAATCTGTATTTTATCCATCTATTCATACTTCTATGTGATCCTAGGAAAGCAGTAAATAAGAGGGATGCTAGAGAACTTACTCGGGATAGCATAACACTCCCAATTATCCTAATTAACCATGGTTAGGGTGATAACAACATAATATATAGGATAATCTAAGTGAATACCCTACTATTCTAAGCATAGATGGTGTATATGCATATTCAAACATGACTATTAGGCGTAGTGGTGTGCATGTGTAGGCCTAATTAAGTGTTAACCTTAGTATGGACAACCAACTATTTTAAGTAAGGATAGTGTGCATGTGTATGCATGTGCCTGGATAAGGATTAATTCATGAATTACACTATTTGCAATAAATTAAGTACTATGAATAATCTAATTCACGGATTTAACTAGGTGATTTAAACTAATTATACATGAATAGGAATTAAAACATGGATATGAATAAAACGTGGATAGCCTACTATCCTAACTAATATAAATTGCAATATTATTCCTACTTGAATGCCCTAAATCTAGACTCGTAGATTCAAATTAAGGTTTCATTATCCCCGGGGATCGGATATCCATGGATTGGATACCAACCCCACAAGCTCCGGCTACCCCAACATAGAGAGATAGTTTCGCCGAGGATACCTCTACTTTAATGAGGATACTACAAACAAGGAAATAAAACTATCCTAAGAACTTTAAAGATCAAAAGCAATAAAGAAAATCATAAAAATGAAAGGAAGAGGAAATTACCTTAAGACCTGCCCTTAGAATACTCCTCCGGCAGAACTTCGCTGGCACCGCGGACTCCAAGATTCTATTCTTAACTCTAAAAAACTTATACTATTACTAAGAACTTTCTAGGAGTGCTTAGGAATCCTCCAATGGGGGTTTCCTTGGGCTCTCTAGTCCTTAGGATTTTCAGGTGTGTTGGATAAGGAGGGGAGGACCCCCTTTTATAGTTTGAGATTTTGGTGAAAAAGTTCATAGATAAGTGATGTAGGACGAAAAAATACAAATTTTCATGTTTTCGAGTGTTTTCACGCAAATTCGGGTCAAATCAAGGGTCCAGAATGGGTGTGGGACATCTGAGAGCCATAGTGGCACTCAAAGCTTTGGGGCGGCACTCCGAGAGTGCCGCGTGGCACTCATGGCTTTTAGCCCAAAAGTTGTGTTTTCTCTCCAAACTTCCTGGACTTCGTTCTCTCACCTCAGTTATCCTTTTTGGTCTTATGATATACCGTTGGAAAGGTATGGGAGTCTAGTTTAAGATATTTTTAGTCTCATTCAAAAAAAGTTTGTAGATTTTGAGTTATGGTCAAAAGAGTGAGGTTGACTCCAAGAAGGAGCAAATATGCGAGGTGCAAAAAGGGTGAAAATTTTCCTAAGTGGTTTTTTGGCCAATGTAAGGGCTTAGGTCATTAATTTTGGCTATTTTAGGAATATTTTTTTAACGGTATTTCTCAGGATCCCACTGACACGACATAAATTGTGTGTGCTCTTATGAGTTCGTCCAAGTGCACACGGCTGCGTTGAGTAAAAACTAGTAAGACCAAGTCGTATCCCAAGGAACGGAAATTGGGGACAGTAGGTTCTAAATTGAGACCTAAAGAGAAATAAAAGATGATTTCTTTTAAAGTGGAGGTTCTAACAATCCTACTGTATTCAAGATTAAACTAAATTAATTAAGGTTAAGTAACAGTTAAATTAACTAGAACAAGACTTTGATTTCAAAACTATTTATAAAAAGGGTGTTGGGAACATGTGAATCCACGTTGTCTCAACCAATACCATATTTTAACATATAAGTACTAATGGGGCTTTACCTTTCTAGCATTCCTTATTTAAAAAATGATTAAGTTAAGAAACCTAGACACTAGTTATGTGAATTTTACATGACTAGTGGTTTGATTTACTTAACTTTATTTGAAGAACTAAAATAGTTACTAATTAAAACAATGAACTATAACTAACAAATCAAGTATGAAATATTCAACATGTTAATCATGGGTGTTCATTGAGTTAATTAGTATAAACACTTATAATTCAAAATCAGTTTGCATCTTGAACTTTGGAAGATCAATTTGGGTTGAGTTCTTCACAAAAATGGAGAAACTCAAGTTTATGCTACAAAAACAAACAAGAATGAGCCAACCCCTCACTCCTTTTCTTCTCCTCTATATATACAACTCTCTGTACAAAAAAAGAGTGTCCAAGTTAAGAATGTAATAGTTGGTCGTCGCACAAATCAGGGATTGCTGAGATCTTGCACCATTAAAGAGGTTTGACTTCATAGTCCAGACCAATCAATTGGATTTGAAAGCAATTGATTGGTATTTGTGTCAATCAATTACTTATGCATGGCAATCGATTGGTTCTGAAGAGATGGAAATAGATTGCCAAAAGATGGCAATCGATTGGGACTTAAGTTTTAACTTTGACTTGTCCTCTTTGTTTCTTTACCATCCCTTTTCAACTGTTATCAATTCAACTTCTGAAGCCTGTATAAAACATGCTAGACACAACAACATACCAAGGAAATATATCAGTGTGTAAAACGCACAAGAGCAAGTAAAACTAGAGACATAGGGCAAGGATTGACCAATTCTATTCTTTATCGGGCTAGTATTCTTATAAAAACCAGCCCTAATCACGACCCCTAACTAGCGCATTGCTAGTCTCTAGTAATGAAGCGGAATTTTGACAAGCTAAGACACGCAATCAACCAATGTTACAGTTTATTAAACTTAAACAAAAGAGAAATCTTAACTCACTGTCGCAAGAATCGCGGCTATATTTAGTGTATGCAACAAGCCTTTAAACCCCTAGGTTCCCCCTAGTGGACGAGTTGTGTCTCGTGAGGGTTTATAGTGAATGTACCGATAAAATCCATGTGTTAAGCTTTCTGAACTTACCAAGAAATTTCATTCTCTCCTAAGTGCTAAAAATCATGCTCAACAAAAACATTACTTCCTTTATCATGCCATGGAAGTAAACAACATGTTACAAAGTAGCCATTCTAGTCAAAATACATCCATAGCCTTCATACATCCTTGAATGTGTGTGTGGAGTTAACAACTATAATCAAAATCTTCATCTTAGAGTTATGTAGATTGATCATGTTCAAGATTTCATAGTTTCAACTCAAATCACACACGGTTTACGCTCAATGATAGAAACACTCAGAAATTGGCGTAAAAAGATGTGCACTCGTAGTATGAAGCTCAAATGAGTAAATGTAAAGGCTATCAAACATGCTTTCATACTAGACACTGAAAAATGCTCATTTTATGGTGTAGGAGTCTCATGATAGGAACACTATTCACTACAAGAGCGATCTACCACAGAGAACTCATTCCATACTCAAAATTTAATCAAAGTTTTCTAGAATCTTTAGGACTTGAAAAAGAAATAGAGAGAGAAGTTCAGATGATGAGATGGGTTGCCGAGTTTAAACATGCAATTGGGCATTTTCCATATTCAACTTTATTCTTATAACTTGCCTAATCCTCTAACATTTCTTTTTTTCAACACACCAGTTCTCTTCTTTTTCTCTTTTTTCTATGAAGCTCTTTTTCTTTTTCATTTACTTCTTTTTCTTTCCCTCCTTTAGCAGCCAACATAAACCAATCACATGCTTAACTTTACATAGATATATGATTTCAGGCAAAAGCATTGAGTTATGATATGTAAGTGGGAATTGAACTTCTTCGGGTAATGAGATGAGCTATCGATGGCCTAAATCATTTTCTTGACACTTTAATTCATATTTTGAGTAATTCCTGAGTTTATGATGGTAGATCCTGAATGTTCTCCTGTAGAGACTAGCCAAATGAAACAAGAATGAGACTCTCGACAAGATATTAGCGTATTACGAAGAGCAACACGAGTCTATGTGATTAACCCTCAAAAATGAAGAATGGCTCAAAATTCACATGGGTTTAAAGTTACCACTACTAGTCCATTCACATGACAGTCATATTTCACTCTAATCAAAGATTTTTATCACAACTGTCAACTCATGTAAATATTTTCAGGATATATTCATGCCATGGATATATTCATGCCATGGATGTAATCGAGGTCCATAACACGACAAGAAAGATATGAATGCGTCATCGCACAATAATTAGCTAAGAGAGATGAGATTTCTAAAAGTCATAAGCTTAACGATAATTTTTTTTAGAATTTTCAATTTTCTTATAAAACAAACCAAAACACACCAAACAGCTAGAATGGACATTATAATACTTAACAGGTGTAACAAATTCAGTTCAAAATAAACAGCTGTGTATCTACCCCCTACCCCCAACTGAAATAAACATTGTCCCCAATGGAGATATTTCAAGACAATAAATGGTAGATATCACCTGTTACACGCTTTGCAGTTCACATTTTGGAATCACCTGTTAAAATACAACAATCTCCAACAACATAACCAAGATCAAAAATTTAATGGATCACAATAGAGAATATATCCAATCATAATCAAAGTCATAAACCATAAGCAAAATGCCTTATTTGTATGAAAATATCCAAAAATCATCAAGGGCCTATATACAGATATATAATCATCCAAGAATATCCAAAGTTTAAAAATATAAACAAAAGAGAGAGAGAGATAGGAAACCTGATATAACATAAATTACATTACTCTCTCACTCTCCTAACTCGATCCTATACCTAAGCAGATGGTAGATCACTAGAGGTCTGTGGTGTGAGGTCTAAAGTAGGATCTGCAACCTCACTACCACCCTCAGCAGGCGTCATAATTTGGATAGCTGCCGAGTCACTCTCAGCCTATGTAGGGGCACTAGTTTGAGATGGTGGCGGTGGTGGTCGCATCTTGAGAATGTCGACCTCCGATGGTGCTGATGTTGAGGCAGGGTCTGTAGATGGAATAGTCTGTGGGGGCAGTGCTGATGTGGAATGCAAAGACTGATCCACCCCCAACAGAATCAAAATTTGCTTGACCAAACCTATCAGTTGCCTGATTTGTGTTATCGTTTGTGTGAGCTCAAGCGTCGTCAACTCTTGCTAAGCAGCTAACTGACGCACAATACCCTCGAGCTATAACCGCGCCTCTCTCTCTCTCTCTCTCTCTCTCTCTCTCTAATCAGAATATCATAAACTACCTAGAGAGTCGTGGGGCTTATCGTCTCCCATTTCCTGAACTCAAATCCCTTGGCCTTAGCAGGCATCCCTACGACTATGCTGGGAGGATGCTCAGGGTCCTCCTCTATAACAACCGTATCCTAACCCTCTGTCGGTGGCATCCCTATGTCTGAATCCTCCTCAGACTCCTCTCTCCTCTGACTTTTTTTCCCAATCGTTTATCCTAGCTTTCTTTTCCCTTTTGATAACTTTTTGAATTGTTCAGCCGATCTTTTGGCTGTAGACTCACCAAAAACCCCCAACTTGGACTTCTAAAGGGCCTCGCCTATAGGGATAACTAATCCGATCTCCTCACACATGCGATGAATCACCCAAGCACCTTTGATATACTGGGATTTGTTGGGATGGCGTGTGGGCTCAATAAGGAGTTAGTGAATAAATGGGCTAGACAAACAGGTAGCCCGGTCCCAATAGCATATAGTACCTATATGTACCACCCAGCTAGTTATAACTTTTAAGTCATTAGAAGAATACAACTACAGTGGGCTAATGGAGTAGGTGGAAGTCTATAGTGAGCCTATGGTTGTCAAATGCTCTAACTCCATTCCATTTCTTCATTTTTCCTCCAGAATTCTCTGTAGCAATCGTATCAAAAGAAGGAAAATGAAGGTTTGAATGGAAGAGGTATAGATGGTCCTGGACCTCGGGGATCCCCAAGGCTCTAGCTACTGAGGCTAGAGTAAACTCAATTGCCCGACCCTGAACACACGAGAAATATGTATGTGGGACACCTGGGGCCTTAACCATACTGGCATAAGCGGCTTGAATCCATGAGGCATAGACTCTCCTAGGAGTGGTGAGACCGGGAAGCCAACTTGGATATGTATGTAATCTGGTCAGATAGAATGGAGTCTTATTGTCACTCCAGAGATTCTCAAATTGTCTCTCCACCATGACGTCCCGGGTACGAAAGTATTTTGAGAACTAGGTGTTCTTTTTATCATTTTTGAATCCATTGGCAAGGGATGGATTGGGAATATAAAGAGAAATGGATTTCTCTAGGTGAGGACCACTGTTCTTTGGCTTAGGAGCCATGAGAACTAAAAAGAAGAAGAAAATAGAGAGTTAGGATGATAAAATAGTGAAAACTACTCTCTATTTATTCCAATCGATTGGCATAAGTTGGCAATCGATTGGGAATCGATGCTAATCGATTGAGCTCTAATGGCAATCGATTGCCATTAGTGAAAATAGGGGGCTGCCAAAACAAAGGTCTCACATCCCCATTTATCAACTCTTAGTGGTCTTAAGACCATGAGGGCCACCCTCTTTCGTTTGGATTAAATTAGGGCATAAATTAAAATGGGTTTGGGGATTACCTCAACGAAAATCACAAATATGAAATAGAGATAAAATCGACCCCTTCGGACAATTTGGGATGAAGTTAATGATGATAATGATGGTTTGAATCCTCAGATTGCGCCCTAAACCCCCCTATCTTCTTATGGCCTTGCAGTGGCAGTGGTGATATAGGTGGTGCGATGGTGAAGGTGAATAATGGAGATGAAGATTAGGATAAGGATGATTGATGATGAATAAGGGGATGGGAGGAAAAAAATGGGAAAATCTCATCTCCTCAGACTCAAAATTGCCTTCTCTCTCTCTTTCTCTTTTAGTTGATTTTTAAAATATGAGGGAGAGAGAGAGAGATGAGCAGACATTTAATCTACTAGAAAAGGCAATCAATTGCCAAGTGGTGGCAATCGATTGGGTTAGAGAAACAATCGATTGGTTCTTAACTCCAATTGATTGGGATTTAAAATTAATGGGGACCCAGAATTGCTCCATATAGTTACCCCTAACTATTTAATAATGCATTACCAAGATGTAAAACATGAATTCTGGCATCTAAATAGTTTTAACAACCACCAATCACAGAAGATCGAAAGAATTAAAATAGGAACTCAACATCTTTATTGCTCAAATGTGGATTCTCAATGAATTACAAGATCTTGGTTGGGAACCAAAACAACAAACGAAAAGAAAAACAAATTAATTTGTCTTATTTAGAAGCTACAGGAATTATGTAAATCAATTAAGCTCAGGCTCTAGAGAAGAAAGGCCCTCCCTTTTAGCATAATCCACAAAATAGTCCACTACTTCTCCATCCGAGTTGATCTGGAGATCTTCCAAAATCTCTCGAACTGCACACAATAGATCCCAAGTACTCTTATTGGCAATTACTTCATTTAGGGAATCTGGGCACAAGGTGGACAATGGAGTAAACACTGGCCTTTCCTGTTCTACCTATTTCAGAGTTCCTGGAAAATGAACCCCATGGTAGAGCATGTGTGGTAGAAATTATAGTAGATTCATCCTACAGTCAGGAAATAGATAGAATTAAGAGAAATGAAAAGACAGAAAGAAAAACAACATACCTAAAGAAAGAAAACTAATGTACAATAGATGAGGTCCAAACTTTTCTCTACACAAAATAGTCGGGATCATCCAAATGGATGGTCTCTGACTCTAGTGTAAAACTCTCAAAAAATGGTTTAAGGCGTTGACCATTCACCTTAAAAACATTACCATTCTTCAGGTTGACAACTTCCACCGCCCTATGTGGGAATACTTCCTTGATAACAAAGGGTCCTGTCCATCTCGATCTCAGCTTTCTTGGAAAGAGGTCAAGTTTTAAATCATGTAGTATGACCTTTTGCCCGGTTCAAACTTCCTTATTAGGATTGATCACCCATGTTTTGCTTTCAATTTCAATTTATCTGCTCGTGCATGATTGTACGTCCTTAACACTTCCAATCCATTCAATTGGAGATTCTGTAGTTTGCTACATTCATGAATATCAGAGTTCAACAAACGTGTGGCCAATACGTTTTGTGCTCCAATTCCATCGATAGATGGCAGACCTTTTCGTATACCAATATGTAGGGAGACATTCCTAGATTAGTCTTATAAGCTGTTTTATACGCCCAGAGAGCGTCAGTTAAGTGTATAAATCATTCCTTTCTATTTATATTTATTGTCTTTTCTAGAATGTGCTTAATCTCCCTATTGGCTAGCTCTGCCTGTCCATTGGATTACGGGTGGTATGATAGAGCAATCTTGTGGTTTACCCCCATATATTTTTCATTAATGCCTCAAAAGGCCAATTGTATAAATGGGTTCCATAATCGCTGATCATTGCTTTGGGTGTTCCAAATATTGAAAGGATATTTTCTTCTAAGAATGCGATCACAGTTCGGTGATCGTTCCTCCTCGTTGAACAACCTCTACCCATTTGGACATGTACTCGACTGCCAATAGAATATATTCATAATGAGAAGATGGCCGGAATGGTCCCATGAAATCGATGCCCCAATAGTTAAAAATTTTAATAGTGATGATTGGGGTCATCGACATCTTGTTTCTTCTAGACAGACTGACCAACATTTGGCATCTGGCACAGGCCTTGCAGAAAGCATACGCATCGTTAAAAATAGATGGCCAGTAGAATCTATTGCTGAAAACCTTTTGGGTAGTCTTTTGGGATGAAAAGTTATCGCCGCAGGGTTTTGAGTGGTAGGAGGCTAGAATATGAGAAATGTCCTCTTCTGGGACACATCGCCTTATCACTTGATCCACACAGTAATTAAATAAGTACGGATCATCAAAATAAAACCATAGGAAGTAGATAAAAATCTTTTCCTATCAGGAGTAGACCATTGAGACGGAGTCTCTCTTGTTGCCAAGCAATTAACAACATCCGCGTACCAGGGCAGAGCGGTTACAGCAAATAACTGTTCGTCCAGAAAAGAGTCACAGATTGTGAGGAATTATCCTTGAAAGTAGCTGAGAAATATGATCAGCCATAACGTTCTCTATGCCCTTTTTATCCTTTAAGATCATATCGAATTCTTGAAGTAAAAGAATCCAACGTATTAGCCATTATTTTGTGTCTTTCTTTAACAGAAGATACTTCAATGCAGCATGATCAGTAAAGCAAATAATCTGCTAGCCAATGAGATTCTGTATGAACTTTTCCAAGGTAAATACAATAGCCAACAACTCCTTTTCAGTGGTGGAGTAGTTTCTTAGAGCTCCATCAAGAGTCCGGCTAGCGTAGTAGATAACAGATGACTTTTTATCTTTTCACTGTCCTAATACATCTCCGATCGCGGTGTCACTAGCATCACACATCAACTCAAAAGGAAGACTCCAATCCAGAGATTACATTATCACAGCTGTAGTGAGATGATGCTTAAGCTTATCAAAGGATTCTTGGCATTTGCTCGTCCATTCAAATGGAATATCTTTTGCCAAAAGTTGGCACAATGGTCTAGACACAGCATTGAAATCCTTAATGAATCTCCGGTAAAAACCGGTGTGACCTAGAAACAATCGTACATCCTTTATTGTAATGGGTACAATAAGATTAGCGATTATGTCAATTTTTACTTTATCAACTTGTATCCCTTCTGCAGAAACAATATGACCCAAAACTATTCCTTTTGTCACCATAAAGTGACACTTCTCCTAGTTTAGGACAAGGTTCTTGTCCTCACATCTTTTCAAAACCTTGTGGAGATTTTTAAGGCTATCATCAAAATTATTGCCGAACACAAAAAAATTGTCCATGAAAACCTCCATAATCTTCTCCACCATATCGCTGAATATGTTTAGCATACACCTCTGGAAAGTAGCAAGTGCATTGCATAAGCCGAATGGCATTCATCGATATGCAAATGTGCCAAATGGATAGGTGAAAAAGGTTTTTTCATGATTTGTTGGATCAATCTCAAACCACTGTAACCATACAAAAAGTAATAGATTTGGTGGCCGGCCACTCTTTCTAGCATTTGGTCCATGAAAGGTAATGGGAAGTGGTCCTTTCGGGTCACCGCATTCAGTTTTTGATAATCAATGCACATATGCCAGCTTGTAGTTACACGTGTCGACAATAATTCTCCTTCTTTATTTTGTATAACTGTAATGCCTACTTTCTTCGGCACTACCTGAGTTGGACTCACCCAAGGACTATCCGAGATTGGATAAATTACCCCAACATCAAGCAATTTCAAGACTTCTTTCTTTACTACTTCTAGCATGTTTGGGTTTAGATGCCTCTACATTTGTCGACACAGTTTGGCGTCTTCCTCTAGGTAAATCCTATGCATGCATATAGATGGACTTATTCCTCTTAAATCCATGACGGTCCATCCTAATGCACTTTGATGCTGCTTTAACAACCTTAATAACTTACCCTCTAGTTCTTGGTTCAATGTAGACGAAATGATTACAGGAAAGGTCTTTTCTTCTCCCAGATACACATATTTAAACTCCTTTGGGAGCTCTTTCAATTCTAACTATGGAAATTACAGGTTTGACGGCACTGCCAACTTTGTCTTTGGCGGTAGTTATTCATACTGAGCCGTCCACATTACTCTTGCAACTTCCTCCTTACTGACTTTCAGCATTGCACATATCTGACTCATCTCCTTATCCTGTTTAGTATATCTATCTAGTTCATAACAAGAGTTAGTGATAATGGACTCCACAGAGTCAGAAGGAGCAGTTGAATTAAAACAGTCTTAGATTACTGACTCTACCTAGTTTACCTCTTCTTCATCATCAAGGTCATCTGATTTAGGATTCGAGAAGATTTTGACATTTAACGTCATGTTCCCAAAGACTAGGGTCATTACTCCACTTCTTACCTTGATTATCACATCAATCGTTGCAAGGAAAGGACGTCTAAAGATCACCAAAATTTGAGATATGGCATTGTGTACCAGTTCGATACCTAAAACAACAAAGTCAATAAAAAAGAATAAAGTGTCAATCTGGACTAAGACATCCTCTAAAACTCCTCGCAGATATTTGATTGATCAGTCTGCGAGCTAGAGAGTAAATCAAGTGGGCCTGAGTTCTCCCAACCCTAACTGCTGGTTGACAGTATTAGGTAAGAGATTCACCCTCGACCCTAAATCAAGAAGGGCATTGTTCACCTTCTTCTGACAAATTATACAAGAAACCGTTGGTGTACCTGGGTCCTTGAACTTAGGAGGCAAATCATGTTTAAGAATTGCACTTGCTTAGTAGGCAAGGTAAGCACTCTTCTTAACACCTTGCTTCCTCTTAACGGTGCATAAGTCTTATAAGAACTTGGCATAGGAAGGTACTTGTTTTATTACGTCAAGGAGTGGGAGGTTGATTTTCACTTCCTTAAACAACTCTAAAAACTCCTGACTCTTAGTTTCTTGTCGAGGTTTCTTTAACCTCTAAGGATATGGTGCTGGAAAAGGGCATTTGGGATCCTCCTCGAGAAGAGGTTCTTTTTCAGGCCTTCTCTTCACTTCTGTATCCTTGAAAACTTGATTCGCCCTCTTTATCTTCTTCTACCAGCTCTTCTTCATTTTTACCTCATCTTCCTTTTCAACCATAGGGTGTAGGGGAGGAGAAGCTTTTTTAATCACTTTTCTGCTCCTCAACACAATTACAGCCTTGGCCTCTTCATGTGATCCTGACCCCGAAGGGCCTGTACCTAAATGTTGACCTCTAGGATTTGGCTCTGGTTATGCTGGGAACATAATTCTTTCTCTATCCCCTTGTTGAGCAGCCAACCTCTCCATACTTGTATTGAGTTTACTCATTAGCTGCATCATCTACTGCATCATAAGTGTGTTTGGATCCTCTTGTGCCTTTTATGAGGTGGCACATAGGTGTTGGATGGCGACTGGTTGTTACTCCCTTTATTGTAATTGGGTTGAGGTTGATGATTTTGTTGGTATTGATTTTGGTGGTACTCTTGATTCTGTTGATGGGTGGGTTGGTGGTTTAGTTGGTATCCTTGGTTTTGGGGTCAGTGTTGATTTTCTTGAATTGGCTACCACTATTGAGATAGGTTTGCCGTGGTAGCACTATTCCTATGATCAAAAACCAGGAAGGCTCCATCTGCTATTGGGGTTGAAATGACTTGGGGCATTTATAGCATATACCTCTACGGGATTCTGTTCTTGATAAATTGGGTACATTTGGCAATGTTAAGAGGTATGCCCCATCTGAAGACAACTTAAACAAGATTCTTCAGAAGCAAACTATATTATAGGTTCTTTCTTTGCTTTTAGTGCCTCTAACTTATGAGTCAGTTGCTCAAATTTTTCCATCAAATTATCCTCGGCTTTCAACTAATAAATACTCTTTTGGCTTGAACTTGAACTTGTTTGAGTTCTTGTCACCCGAGTCTCCCATTCTAGTGCGTGTTCAGCTAGCCATTCAAAATGAGCTTCAGCTTGGTCCGCATTCTTACTTATAAATTTTCCATCACTCATGGTTTCTATAAGTTTCTTCGATTTCGAGCTAAGACCGTCAAAGAAGAACTTATTGTTCGCTACTTCTCGAAACCATGATGTGGGCATAGTAATAGAAAGTCTTTGAATCGCTCCGATGCCTCAGCAAATTTTTTTCCCTCTTTTTGATTATATGTTTTGATTTGTCTCAACACATCTGTAGTTAACCGATTAGGGAAAAACTTTTTAAGAAAGGCTTCATGAATAGACACCCAAGTTGAAAATGGAGTTTGGCTTAAGCGATAATAACCATGACTTTGCTTTATCCTTCAAGGATGAAGGGAAAAAGCTTTAGTTGAATTATATCACTTGGGCATGTTTGATCAGTAAACGTGCCACAAACATCTTTGAAATCTCGGATATGTAGGTATGCCTTCTCTTTTTCCATCCCGTGAAAGTTAGCAACAATTATATCATTCCATTACAGAAATGGAATGTTCCTGTGTGTTTGTAGGATGTGAATATAAGAAGGTGTGGCTATTCGATCTGGAGTTAAGAGTTCCCGCAAAAGGCGTTGACCATCATCAATGAGGTCAGCCCTATTTTCTCCTTGTTGAATCTCCGTGTCAGACATTGGATTAGAAGTGGATGGAATAGAGATGGGATTAGCAGCGCTATTGATAGAATATTCAAACAAATCTGTGATGAAAGCTTCAATGGAGTTGAAGGACATAGAAGGACATAAACCACACAGTTTGTGTTTTGAAGAACAAAAAGAAAGATAGAAATGGGGTAAGGAAGGATCGGATCAATCTAAAACTTCCGGCCTTTGTTACCGCTCCTTAGCAACGGCGCTAAAAACTTGACACGACAGAAATTGTGTGTGCTTTTATGAGTTCGTCCAAGTGTAGACGGTCGTGTTGAGTAAAAACTGGTAAGACCAGGTCGTATACCAAGGAACGAAAATTGGATACAGAAGGTTCTAGATTAAGACCTAAAGAGAAATAAAAGATGATTTCTTTTAAAGTGGAGGTTCTAGCAATCCTACTGTATTCAAGATTAAACTAAATTAATTAAGGTTAAGTAAAGGTTAAATTAACTAGAACATGACTTTGAATTCAAAACTATTTATAAAAGTGGTGTTGGGAACATGGGAATCCACGTAGTCTCAACCACTTCCGTGTTTTAACATATAAGTACTAATGGGGCTTTACCTTTCTAGCATTCCTTATTTAAAAAATGATTAAGTTAAGAAACCTAGACACTAGTTATGTGAATTTTACATGACTAGTGGTTTAATTTACTTAACTTTTTCTTTGAAGAACTGAAATAGTTACTAATTAAAACAATGAACTATAACTAACAAATCAAGTATGAAATATTCGACAGGTTGATCGTTGGAGTTCATTGAGTTAATTAGTATAAACACTTATAATTAAAAATCTGTTTGCAACTTGAACTTTGGAAGATTAATTTGGGTTGAGTTTCTAAAATAAAAATCACTGGAGTGATGAAAAGGTTCTGCCCAAGATATACACCTACCAATCAATTGCCATAGATAGCAATCGATTGGTATGGAGTGTCTCTCAATCGATTGTTATAGTATACTAATCGATTGGATTTGAGTCTGTGACACTCGATTGGATTCTGCATCCAATCAATTGCCATTGACTTTTACTCTGATTCATGGCAGTGGTAGGGTGACAACGTTTCTTCACATTATTCCCAACCAGGATTCTAAGCTAGCATGTTTAGAGATGCAGAACCAAAAATAAACTGAGGCATGCTGTTGAAATTAAATCTAAACATGGATTTAATCATGAAACTTAAAATTACAATGGAGGTTCAAAATAAGAACTAGAATAAATCTATGACAAGAAAATCCAGAACAACAAAAACTAAATAAATGAAACCTGAATTGTATTACGAAACCTGACTACAGAATTTGAAAGCTTCACAAAAATGGAGAAACTCTAGTTTATCCTACAAAAACAAACAAGAATGAGCCAACCCCTCACTCCTCTTCTTTTCCTCTATATATACAACTCTCTGTACGAAAAAGGAGTGTCTAGGTTCAGAATGTACCGATTGGTCGTCACACAAATCAGGGATTGCTGAGATCTTGCACCATTAAAGAGGTTTGACTGCACAGTTTAGACCAATAAATTGGATCTGAAAGTAATCGATTGGTATTTGTGTCAATCGATTGCTTATGCATGGCAATCAATTGGTTCTAAAGAGATGGCAATCGATTGCCAAAAGATTACAATCGATTGGGACTTAAGTTTGAACTTTGACATTTCCTCTTTATTTCTTTACTATCCCTTTTCAACTGTTATCAATTCAGCTTCTGAGACCTGCATAAAACACACTAGACACAACAATATACCAAGGATATATATCAGTGTGTAAAGATAAAGATTAATGTACAAAAACAAGTAAAACTAAAGACATAGGGCAATGATTGACCATATCTATTCTTTACCGGGCTAGTATTCTTACAAAAACTAGCCCTCATCACCACCAACCTTCATTACCCGCCCCGAGGTCTGGATTTTGTTTGGTAAAAGGCTATTTTTGTAATATAAAAAAGCTATCCTAAATTGGGTTTTTGTTTCTAAATTGTGTTTAACGTACTTAAGTTTTTCTAAAGGTTATTCTAATGTATCTCGGAGACCACGGTGTTTCACGGAGTTTTGTTTCATAATTGACATTTCCCGATTCTGATCATTGGGTTGTTCTTGAGGTGGGGTCCCTTGTATCGAACGGATGAACCAAAATAGGGTGTATACAGTTTGCCCTTCTTTGACAGAACTTTGCAAGCAACGCGCGTCATAAGGGAATGTCAAAGCATGCATGACTAACTTGACTACCTTTTAGTGAGTCCGGAAGACTTTAGGAAGAAAATTGAGAAAATCAAAACATGCAAGCACACAAAGAAAATCTCAAAAATCAAGTGGTCATGCTCGTAAGAGTTGCCTACGTATTCCTTTACAGGAAATCAGACCAACCATAGTTTAATTGAGCATACCATATGCAACAATAGAATTAGCTGAGAAAAATTCCATTTTCGACATTGAAGACTTCAGATTTGGAAGATGTATTAAGAAATATAAAATGTAGATTTATGAGCTACGGTCACATGGCCGTAAATCGGAGGTCAATCCAAGGTCCGAGTGAAGAGATATAGCCATTCTCTCATCAGTGCGCAGAGTTGTCAAAAGTAGTGAAGTTCAATCGATTGAAACCACTTTCAATCGATTGAAGGTTTAATTTATCGAAAAAGTTCGATCTCTTGAGGGTGAGTTTTCCACAAAGGTTGTGCAGAGTCTGCAAAAATCCTATAAATAAGCTGTTATGATAGCTGAGCAACAGAACGCTCCAGAATATGAAAAATACAGTTTAGGGTTAGTTTTAGGGTAGATTAAGAGTAGGTTAGGTTAGTTTATGTACATCTTCTCCTTCCTTTCAATTTATGTAATCAAGACTTTAAGGTTCAAGTTTATTGCAAGTTATTTTCAGATTAATTCCAAGTTTTTCTTTTCCAATACTCTTTATTTAACTGTTTATTAGTTTGCATGCTATGATTGCTCTAGGTTACTATTTCTGCAATTGTTTTATCATGTTTCCATAGTTTAAAAATTGGGATATGTGAAGAAACATTGATTTCCTGCCTTTACCATGCATTATATAGAACCTGTGTTCAATCGATCGAAGCCATTTCGATCGATCGAACCAGAACCCAAGTCAAGTGATCTAAGCTATTTCGATTGATTGAAGGATATGCAGTTCAATCTATCGAAAACATATTGATCAATCGAAACTATTGATTGTTGAGATGATTCTTTAAGGCATTCCAATACTTTCTGTTTTAGAAATCTGTCATCAAATTATTTCGGTAAGTTCAATTTGTTACAATAGTTTTAGAACTTAAAGCCTTAAGGCTATTTTCTTCAATGACTGTTGCAAACCACCTTGAATGCTAACACCATTGAGGGTACGAGTCTCAACCATTATTTTAAACTGTTTTCTAAGTATTTTAAATCACTTGTGATGATATAGTCCTGGTCATGTAAGGGCTATTGATTCTTTATCTTTAGAAAAATACAAAATGTTGAAAAGGAATGAACTCTATAGAATGTTAATGAATGTGCATGGTAGATGGTTAGGATCAATGTGGATTCACTTGTTTCCAACACCTTTAATTTATTTATTTCATTATTATGTTTCTCTATGCTTTAGTTTATTATTTAGTTTAATTTAATTAATTAGGATTCATTAGAACCTCCACTCCTATATTCATATTTTTCTTTATTTAGGTCGTAACTTAGTAGACATTCTCCATATTCCTTCCTGTGGGTTTGACCTGGACTTATCCATTATTACTTGCATGATCACCTATACTTGGGTGTTGCATAAGCGCACACAACTTTTTAGTCGTGTCAAAGTGCTTAAGAATTCTCAATCTTATTTATTTCCTTTCTTTTCTCCACCTCTCTATCTCTTATTTGCTTCATGATTTTGACTGGCTAGGATTCGGATTTTATAATCAACACGCATCTTATTTTTGCTCTAACTTTTGCCTAGGTGCCCTTTCGGGTTTTCATCCTACCGAGCTCTTTCTTAATACTTTTTTTTTCTTTTTTTCTTTTTCTCTCTTTTTTTCCTTTGTGCTCTAACTTTTTCCTAGGGGCATTTTCAGGTTTTCATCATAGCGAGCTCCTTTTTTTTTTTTTTTATTCTCTTTTTTTTTTTGGAAGAAGAAGTTCATTTACTTGGCTACCATCAAGGACCAAGTTTATGGCTTTGGACTGGTTGGGCTCATCTTTCAAGCTTGGTATTTGAGAAAAAGGGGATGGTAAGCAAGCTTCAAGAAGTTTCAAGTTCATATTTTCAAGATTGTACAAAAGCATCTTTAAATTCTTAAAGTAAAGCTAATCAATTCTCTACTCCTCTTTGGATTTGGCATAGAAATTGCTTTGATCACTTGGGGTTCCTTTTCAATGCAACGATTTATTAACAAAGTATTTCCCATGTTTGTTTGAAAAAGTAATTTTTTCCTTCATTCTTCTTTCCTTTTTTTTCTTGGCTTAATGATCTATACAGTAGGAAATATGTGGGCCATACGGGCACCCACATATCATTGGACCGGGTCCAATGCGCTTTGGCTCTTGGAGACCTAGGGTGTGTGCCTATATATATGTATATTGCACACATAGCTAGGGTTGCCTCTAGCACACCCTATGAGATACAATTGGTCTCTCTCTCTCTCTCTCTCTCTCTCTCTCTCATGGTATTCTCTCTCTTGGCCATCACCATTGGAGCTATGGGATTTAGCGCATGACTGTCATGGGGATTGCGTGACTGTCATGGGGATTGCTCCAGTAGCGTCTTCTACGACCTATGCGGAGCACAAGAGGGTACACGGAAGCGATGTAGGTGCTGCAGGTTCGTGGTTCTTGATTGGGCTCGTAACAACACCGTTCGGCAATCCGTTGGGTTATTCCGCTAGGTAAGTGACCTAAACCCGACTAGTATGCTTGTGTGCATATTTATGTATATTGGTATCAGAGCCTGTAGGTTGTTGATTCGCCCGTAGATCACCCGAATTGAATATGCCATTAAAGCTTCAAGCAAGCTTTTATCAAAACTTTGAAAATTGATTTTCAAGTGAGTCTAATACAAAACTCCAATAGGGGTCCCATTTTTTTTACATGATTGTGTCCCATATGGTCCCAAGAGTCCCCCCATGAAGTTTCATGGTCTGATTATCTTCGTAGAGGGAGAAAATCAAAACCTTATTTTTTGGATCTATAAAATCAATATTTTTTTTCAGAAAATTTGTGCTATTTTTCGGACTAATTCTTGATATTTTTCAATCTGATTATAAACATATATTGAAAGTATGTTGCATGGGTTTTTAAAACGGCATATTACATGAAAGATTTAGACTCAAATAAGTACCATGGTGGCCTGGCAAAGTTTGAATTGCGCAATACTTGCGGCTGTGTAGCTTCTGAAGAAGAAGATGAAAAAAAAAAAATTTGAATTGGTTAATTGACAATCTTTTAAACATATTTTTTTTTAAAAACAAGTTCATGGCTTTACAAGCCAAAGCCAAAGCCAAACAAGGCTGTGCATTGGCAATGGCTACACGTTCCGTACATGTGTGCGTGCTAGGGCAATAGAGGGGCCCATGGGTGTGCTTTGGCTTTAAATGGTTTTTGTTTATTACAATAATAGCCCCTAAACTTTATATGGTTATCATATTGAGTTTTAAGATACGTTTAAATTCAAGAAAATTCTATAAAATAATATTTATGATATTTTATTATAATATATAGTGTTTAGTACACTCTTAGGGACTCTAAGATAATTTTTGTGTAAATTATCTTGTATTTATTGTATTTTAGAGCATATAATTAATGTTTATGGACATTTATTTAATTGCTTAAAATAGTCATAATATATTATCAATTTTTGTAATTAATAAGGGACATAAGGGACACTGTTTTAAGACCCTATAAAATTTTGTGGGACCCACAGGTAATTTTTGGTAAATTATCTCAATCATATTAATATTTTAGAGAATATAATTGTGTGTTTTTGTACACATATTAAATTGCTTAAAATACTTTTATTGATTATTAGTTTAGGGAATTAACACAATGTGTTTAGAACACCAGTGGTAGCTTGAGAAAAATATTTTAGTGTATTTTCTCGCTCTTTGGGACATATTTTAGAGCATATATATTGTGTTGAGTATGCAATATAAATTGCTTAAAATTTAACCAATTAAAGTTGGTAATTCTTGAATTAAATGTCTAGTGTATTTTGTACACTGATTGGAGACTTGAGAATTTTTTTTGAATTATCTCATTTTTTGTTTTGGTATTTTAGAGCATAAAATTTATGCTTATGGGCATTTATTTAATTGCTTAAAATAGCCAAAATAGATTATTAATTTTTGAAATTAATATGGGGTGTTTAGAACACCATATTAGACCACTAAAAAAATATTTGGAGAACAAATTCCTCAAATTTTTTGTATTTTTGGAAATTTGTTGCTCATAGTTAATTTTGTTTAACTAAATCAATTTATTTCGTAAAATTGGTTCAAAATGTTTTTGGGCCTTGATGAAATTCTGGAAATTTTTATTTATAATGAAAAATCTGTTTTTCAGTTAATTAAATTTTCTATAAGGTTTTAAATTAATTGTTAATTTAAGAGACCCTTAATAAATTGGTTTTAAAATATGTTTTGAGACCCAAAATTGTGTTAAAATTAGTGAAAAATTCAATATTTTTAATTGATTTTACTTTAGCTTATGGTAGCTATCAGGGCTGTGCAGTAATTATTTTATTACACATTTTATTATTTTTAGAGGCTTGTTGCATTGTTGGTCACGCTTAATTACTGTTGTTTGTGATTGGTTGACCCTATGACCTCTAATTCCTCCTCCTTAAGTGCCTCCTCCTTAAGTGGAGTGACGGATGAGTCCATTCATTTTATAATAAGACCACATGAGTGCTTAATGTGTGTGATTAATATTTTTTAATCTGACTTAAATGAATGGACAATAATTGACGATTAAAGAACTTGTGTCCTCACGATATATGTCTAAGGTTGTTTCTGTGTATGTATATGAACAAAGCATCCCTATTTTTTTATGGGCTATAAATGTAATGTGAGGACGAGTGTTTTATTTCTTGTATTGGAAAAAACCTACTTGTAAAGGGATGGTTTTCTTTGTTCATACATTATACACTTGAATTATCTTAGCATGAGCTCTAAGTTGTCAATTCAGACCCATGTGGGGGTCCATGCGCATTTTTGTTGTATGGCGCACTTTATGTCTTGTGGATGATCTTAGTTAGGTAATTGTACCATCTAATTGATGTTTGTTTAGAAAAATCAATTATAAAAGATTTTTCTTGATTTACAAAATTAAGATTTGATTAATGAGCAATAGCGAATTTTTTTGTCTTAAATTGTAGAAAAGGAAAAACTCATTTGTCATTGGATTTTAAAACAAACCTTATGAAATGTGCAAATAATAATGTCAATTCCTTGCGCATGTTCTCAAATATTATTCTTCAAATTTTTTGGATTCACAAAAATAAATATTTTCCAAACCACACTTTGTCGATCTTTATAAAAGTAACAAGTTTAAAAGGGACTAATTTTTGTAATATGGCACTGCAAAGTAACACACCAATAGAATGAGTAAGAGCTTATGGGCTTTAGGCTTATTCTATGGTCCAACCCATTAAATCAAATATTGTTATAACCTTAATAGCCTATTATACTTGGCTCGAGAAGGATCATAGCACGTGCTTTGTGATAAGCAGCATGCACCATGATCTTGTTGGGAAGTATATGTACTACCCAATAGCCGAAGTATTATAAGATCAGCTCAAATTTGTTTTCGATGGCACATTCACTACTAGATTAAGCATCTAGTTATGAAGTTCGGGAAAGTAAAGGAAACCTTCCAAGTACACGATGACTAGACATCTAAGGTCGATGACAGGTATGATTCGTGATTTTAGAATACTCGGAACATCTTTACTGGCGAACTGCAGTTTCAGGCTATGATTAGTTCTTTACCTGATTCGCGGGTGCATAGAAAACATATCATGATCCATAACGGAAATGTTAAATTTTTGGTTTTGACATTTTCTGACATGTTGAGCTGAATACGGAGCGCCAAAAAGGTGAGGCGAACCGTATAGCTACACTCTTGACCACTACTTCCATAAGTGGAAGTAAGCGCAAAGCCAGTGGGCCTAAACGCAATGGTAAGGGTAAACCCGCATAGAGGCAGGGTGGGGCCAACAAGTTTGCACCCAAGGCTAACAAGGTGAAGAGCGCAATTGAGGGTGTTCTCCAGTTTGGTATTAATAGGATGGATACTTTTTTGTGGCAGTGTTACTAGGACATGGTTATCTAGGGATAACTACTTAAGAGTTGTTTTATATAATTCTAGTTTCCCCTGTTATTCATTTATTCTGAGACATGACATGCTGGACTTGAACGCATAGGATGTAATAGGATGACTTGATTAGCTTGAGAAGCCCTTTTGGGCCTACTCGCTGAGGTTGACCTGCCTATGTGTGAGTCTTGCTTACTTAGCAAAGCATGTCGAAAGCCTTTTAGAGAGGCTCTTAGAGCTACTCAAGCATTAGAGCTAGTTCACTTAGATATCTGTGGACCTGTGGTTGTAAAGGCACGTCATGGCGCTTCTTATTTTCTCACTTTTATAGATGATTCCGTGCGATGTGAGGATCGGAATATTTATCTAATCAGTTCTGGGAACTATGTGAGGAAAAAGGGAAAACGCAGACAACTTTCTATTTTGAAAACTCCGCATCCATATGGTGTTGTAGAAAGAAGGAATAAGACATTCCTAGATATGGCTAGGACTATGATGGCGCAAGTTAACCTCCCAATGTTGTTTTGGGGGGATGTACTCTTGTTTGCTGCCTACATACTAGAGTGCCCCCTCTCAGTCGTTTCCCTCTACCCCCTTATGAGCTATGGAAAGGCGAAATTGTGCCCGTGGAGCTCAGGAGGTTATGTTCACTATACCTCGTATAAGTGCAAGAAACTATGCTTAAGAGCTGGAAAGTATACCTTTATAAGGTATTCTAATAGCTCGACAGACTATGTCATGTGTAATGAACAAACGGGTATAGGAATGACAGAAATGGCGCCACATGATATTGAGAATGACTTCCCCTGATTTGTATTACTAAGAGATATCTTGACCTCTATGAGTTGGAGGATGTTGAAGACAACATACCATCTTTAAGCGAGGGTGGGGAGATTGAGAACCCACATCCAATAATCGCTGTAAAATGGTACTAGTCTCCACCCGAGTGGGAGTACACCGCTAGACGCTAGTGGGAGTGTACCAGATAGTGGGAGTGCACCAATAGGCACTCAAGATTCTCAGGTAGTACACTGTATAGTGATGAGGAAAAAGTTCCCTATCACTGTTTTGAAATTGAGGAAGACATTTTCATATGTGTGCAAATGTGTGCTCAAGTAGATGAGGATGAGCCTGCTTCTTTTGTTAAAGCATTTTTCTTCGTCTGCTGAAGCTGAGTAGATAGTTGCTATGCTAGATGAGATGAGCTCTATGGACGGGAATAAGGTCTGGGAGTTAGTTGACCCAAGAGGGGAAGCAGATACCATAAAATCAGAGTAGCACAAGGATGAAGAAGAAAGACACAGATAAATAGAAGACAGTAAACACAAGAAATAACTGAAACTTACAGATTATATTACTGGAAATGAATCACTGAAGTATACATCAAGTATTACAGACTGTGAACTGAATAATTATGAGAGAAGTAGAAGAATTATTCTCAAAGAGAATCTCACGTAAACTCTCTAAACTCTCAAGGAAGTCTTCAAATGAAGTTTTGAACTCTAAATGAAGCCTTATTCAAACTGGTAAATGAGGGGCTGATTTATAGCCTTCAAAAGGATCCTGTTGGGCTCGTGAACTGGAAATGAGCTGTAAAGGACTTCTGAAAAGCTGGAATGTCACATGGGATGACTGTTGATGAGCAGTGGACTGTCTTGTAACTGTTTGATCACGCGGAATCTTGAAAAGCTGTCTTTTACTGTGGCCAGTGGACTGTCTTGTAACTGTTTGATCACGCGGAATCTTGAAAAGCTATCTTTTACTGTGGCCAAAAGGCTGATTTGACTGATGTCCTTTTAACCTCAGAATTTACCAGTGTTAATGGGATCTTTTACTATATGCATTGGATGCTTTCAATCTTCCATCATATTGGAGATGTTGGCCTCTGATTCATTATCAAATGGGTAATCATCATTGGAATCACTGTCATAATGGAGTAACCATTCACCGTTGTGACTCTTAAGCATATGAAATTCATTGTAGATAACATCTCTTGGTTCTTCAAACTTTGGATACCAGAACTGTGCTTCTTCTGACTGGACGTTGATATCAGTAACTTCTTTACCAATATTATCATAAGAAAAGTGACCATTGTCAATCTTTGAAATCCATGGATCTCTCCTTGGATTGCAGACTTGAACTATTATTCTCTTGGTCTTACTCCAAGTAAACCAATTCCTATCAGAAAGTTTCATTCTAATAGTATTGATAGCCTTGGCTCTTCTTTTACTATGATCAAGAAATGAATTACTGGCATGAATTGCATGACTGAAATGTGTTTCGAAATCAGGAACGTTGATATAGGTACAATTCCAAGCATTAGCACCAAATATCCTTACTAGGTGGACTGAAGGATACAAATCATAAAAGGGTTGGATCCATCCAGGGTTGGCTGAAGTGAAACCAAGAATTGCTAAATATCCAAATCTTCTATTGTCAACTTGTTTGATATATTCTTTGACTGTTTTGTAAATGACTCTTGGAAGTAACTGGAGTTGTCTAAAAGAGGTGACTACCAAAATTTTTAAGAATCCTTTTTCAAATATTTCAGAAATGACTTGGGGATCCTTGGACTCAAGGCGAACAGTTCTATAGATTTCTCCACAACTGAATCTTTCAGTACAGATAAATCCTTGTGGAATACTGGGTATTTGGGAAGAGGTTGACTGGTGGAGTAACTGATAAAAGTTTAACCATGATCTGTAATCTTTGGATAAAAAGGGATCAAATTGACTCATTAAATCAGAATTGTGGGAAAATAACTGATCAAATTTGTATCTTAAGAGGGTTTTGACCTTGTTAGAAAGAGATATGACTTGGAGATTAAATTTATAATCCTGCTGGACTATTGCTTCAAGCCATAAATTGTTTTGACTGGCAAAATGAATTTGTAATTTTGAAAATGTATTGGGAGGTGATGATTCCTCTCCCCCAAGGAAAGCAAAACATTCCATGACTAGCAAGGAATCCTTTCTTTGGGTTTTACTGGGATTGATACTCCTTTGGAGTTCAAGTGCCCTTAACTGGAATTCTGCTGCTCTCATTGTTTTAATAAATGATCTCTCATTACTCCTTTTGAATGCTGAATATAAATTATCAAGTATGACAACGGATTTTTCAGATAAATCACATGTCATACCTGGATATCTATTCATAGGAACAAGAATTGACTGTAAAATGACTGGAGAAGTTTGACCATCAAACTGATTATGAATAGGGGCAAAGGTAAAATCTTGCCTTGGATATTCATCCGTAGCAATAACTTTTTCTTTTCCCTTGGACATTGCTGAAACATCAAGAATGATATTAGTAAACTGTGGGAAAGGAATGGGAATGAAAGAACATGTCTTGAGGACATAATTATTGTAACTTTTTGAAAATTTGCAAAAAGGGGTGAAAGTAATGACCAAATGAATAATTACTTGGTAGAACTTAGACTTAATAGGAATGGGTCTGATAATAGGTCTAACTTGGTAAAAATCTCTAATAAAAGGAAGGGTAACTATATGCCAAATTTCTAACATTAGATCTTCTAATAAATTATTTTTGGCTAATACATTAATTGTCTTATTTCTGCAGCATTCATCTTGGCATCCTAACATTACATTAGGGGAATCTGATTGTTCCCTATTGGACTCATAAGGGGATGAACTAAATTCATTGTCTGACTGTTCAGAATCAGTATTTCTTAATTCTAAAATTTTATAAATACTATTTGTGATTTCTTCAGATAATCCTAAAGATTTAAGCTGAGGTTTAACTTTACAGTTGGTAGCATAATGACCAAATTTTTTACATTTGAAACATTGGACATTTTTAAGATCAGGTTTACTTTTGCTGTTGGGATTCTTTTCTTGACTTGGTTTATTTGGCTTGTTGCTAGGTTTATTGGGTTTTGCATAAAATGGGTCTTTTGACTGGTTTTGACCTATGTGTCTCCTATGATTTATTCTATTTTGTCTAGAAGGGGCAATAGGTGGTAAACCATGTTGTTCACAAAAATTTCCTAATTCATACTTAGCCTTCTGCTTATCATTTTTAGCTTGGTTACTGATTTTCATATCTATACACATTCTTAATCCTTCTCTTTGGATTGTGCTAACTATTTCACCATATGTCAAATTTTTATAATCTATAATCCCTTTATCATTACTGAGGACTTCACGAATCTTATGAGCAAAAAGACTTGGTAATCCATTTATGAATTTTTCTTTCCAAAATGGTTCATTACTATCATCTCTGAGCATAACTCTGTTTATAAAAACTTCTTTATACCATCTAAAATCACTTAAAGTAGGACAGGTTAAATTACTTAACTGATCATGAATTCTAGCAGTTATGTTACTAGGGGTTCCAACAAAATGTTTAACTATAGTATATAGCAATGTATTAACTCCATCAGGAACACCACAATTAATTTTTTCATCAAAGATGGGAATTCCTTCATCGTCTTGTTGAACAGCATTCCTAATTTTTTCTTTGGATTCATCAGTAAGGTGTTTTTCCCACCAAGATTTAAGTGTACCACTAAACCCTGTTACAAATAAATCAACTATTTCAATTTGACTTAAATTATGATTGGTTATGTAACTATTGGCTACCATGGTCATATGGGTTAACTTGTTGAGAACTTCCTGTTCAGATAATCCATCAATATTCCATTCATATAACTTATCAGCAGAAACTGAAAATTGATTGTGAAAATATCTTTCTTCAAATTGGAGATCAGGGGGTGTAGGTCTTGAATACCAATTTTTGGTAAGAGTAGTGGGTGTGACTTGTGACCCAAAAGATCTGTTTAACCTTTTTAATTCTAATTCAGCAAATTGTTCTTCTATTAAACTTATGTTATCACTTGAATCTGTACTGGTTTTATTAATCGTACTAATATTTTGGGATAAACTGTCTTCTACTACTTCTGTAATTTCAGGTCTTTTTCCTAAAGATTTTTCCATGTCTTTTAACATTTTCTCAATTTTGTCAACAGCTTTACTATTGTTTGTTTTAAAAGATGTACTTGTTGGTTTAACTTCTGGCAATTTTATTAAGGGTTCTTCTATTTTGACAGATTTATGATTTCCTATTTTTGTTTCTATATTTTTTAACTGTTTTCCTAAAACACTTAAACATTGATTAGTATAATTATTTTGTTCTACTACTTTTTTGATTTCAGGTTCAGTAGATAACTTAAAGGGTGATGCAACTATATCTGTCCCTTTGTAATTAATAATTATGGATTCTAAAGGAGGGTTAACTGTAGTTATTTTACTATTATCTTCCTTTTTTATCCATGTGGATTTGGTAATTACGTTAATAGCTTCATTGGGTAAACTTTCTTCCTTAGAATCTTTAGACTTTTTGGATTTACTAGTTGTTTTGTCAAGTAGTTTACTATTTGTGTCTCTTTCTTTTTTTTGACTTAGATTCTTTAGGCCTCGTAGACTTAGATTTACTGATATTTGTATCTTTCAAGGTTTTGGACCTATCTTCCTTAGCCTTTGTAGACTCTTCTTTAGACTTAATAGACTCAGAATTATTGTTTTTACTTTCTTTTTCTATATTAGTAGTTTTTAATTTATTAGTTGGTTGCTTACTAGCATCTTTTAATGCTTTTTTCATTTTCTTTTCCATATCATAGAATTCATCTTGATAATTTTCTAAATAATCAAAAAGATATATATTTCTTTTAACTAAATTCATGTATCTTAACCAATATTTTTTATGGGTCTGTCTATCTTTTAGACTCCAGTCTCTAACATAACCAAATATTTTACTGTTATTTTTAAATTCTTCTTCTAACATTTTCATGTCAATTGTAAACTCTTTACTTATAGTAAATAACTCTTTATTAGGACCTTGAAAGTCTGACTGAGTAGGGGACGTAGGACTATCATCTTCACTTGGAACTTGGTAACAAGGACTATCAATTTGTGCCGTAGTTTTAATCCCTTTTAACTTAATATTAATTTCATTGAGGAGTTCCTTATCTTTTCTAATTTTTTTAGAAGTGTCAGAAATGTGTGATGTACTTGACTTAGAATCAAAATCTTTAATTCTTAAAGAGGGTAACTTAGTGTGTTGTTCATCAAAACTAATTCTAACTTTTCCATCATTAAATTGTTGAATTCTTTCTAAGTTAACTATATTATTATTATTAGCAAAATTACTTGAATGATTTTCATTTTCTAAAATCCAACATTCTGGTAACTCTACATCTTTCCATAAGATGGTTTTTGGGATTTGAATATTAGCATGTTCAGAACTTCCTAACATAAGTAATGTTTGATTTTTAGGACTTTTGATTAAAGCATGAACATTAAGATTACTTCTAATACACTTATAATAAATTCTGTAAATTAAAGCAAGACATTGTGAACCACTATGCATATTAGTAATTTGACCAGCAGTTTTAATGTTTAATGTTAAGGCTTTTAACAAATGAGGATCACTAAGACTTAAAGGGAAATCAGGGAAACAATTAAAATGAACTGGTCCAGCATGAAGACTGGATTCCATAATTCCTATTATACTAGTAGTAAAATCTAGAAATCTAGCATCTCTAAGACATAATAAAATTGAAGAATTTATTCCTTTGAGATTGAGGGGTTTAACTGCAACTTGTATTAATCCTAAGTGAATGAAGTTGTAACCATCAGATCTATGTTTTTTGATTGATTCACTGCTAAGAAGTTGACATTTTTCATATTCTTTATTAATACTATAAGTTTTCTCTACTGTTTTAATATTGTAATCAGTTCTAAAACTAGTCCAACTTGACTTGTAAATTTCTCTAGTGGAAATCTTAGGGATTGTCCAATTACTGTAATCTTGGTTAACTTCTTCAAACCTATGTTCTTCTTCATTAACTATGTCTGGTAATGTGGGAAATTGGGTTCTAGAGCTAGAACCTATTGTAGAGTTTGATCTAAACAGTCTATCCATCTTAAGGTGCATAATTAAATCAAAATCCTTGATCTAGGACAACTATTCAACACATACCCAGGAAGACTCATACCCTTTATCCCCCGCTCATGCCCGTCTTACGCTCCTTCTGCAGGTCTTATTGTTTGGTATCACAGCAAATTGGCTCTGATACCAAGAGGGGAAGCAGATACCATAAAATCAGAGTAGCACAAGGATGAAGAAGAAAGACACAGATAAATAGAAGACAGTAAACACAAGAAATAACTGAAACTTACAGATTATATTACTGGAAATGAATCACTGAAGTGCTCAAAGTATACATCAAGTATTACAGACTGTGAACTGAATAATTATGAGAGAAGTAGAAGAATTATTCTCAAAGAGAATCTCACGTAAACTCTCTAAACTCTCAAGGAAGTCTTCACATGAAGTTTTGAACTCTAAATGAAGCCTTCAAAGAAGCCTTAAAAGAAGCCTTATTCAAACTGGTAAATGAGGGGCTGATTTATAGCCTTCAAAAGGATCCTGTTGGGCTCGTGAACTGGAAATGAGCTATAAAGGACTTCTGAAAAGCTGGAATGTCACATGGGATGACTGTTGATGAGCAGTGGACTGTCTTGTAACTGTTTGATCACGCGGAATCTTGAAAAGCTGTTTTTAACTGTGGCCGAAAGGCTGATTTGACTGGTGTCCTTTTAACCTCAGAATTTACCAGGTGTTAATGGGAGTTTCACCGGGAAACTTTTGCATTAACCATGGTTAATTCTAAGGCATTGGATGCTTATTCTTGACTTTCTTCATATGGATCTTGAGCATCCTGGAATTGTGAACTGGAAAAAGGATCAAAAGGCTGTGCCACCGAGCATGATCCCTCAGAACTATTACTATCATTATCTTGATCATTTTGGCTGACTTGGGCAATAATCTGCTGGGCCAAGGCCATTAACTGTGCATTGGATTTTTTGAGGCTTGACTTAGTTTTGGGTTTTAACTTTTCTTTGGGACCAGTAATTGAACACTTAGCCATGGGGCCTGTGATTGGAATTGGAGGACTGATCACTGGTGGGAATTCAAGGTTTACTTGATTAATAATCCTTTGGCGACCAAATTTATCCCACCACTTAACTGAATATTGTCTTTGGACAGTATTACTCTGGACCTGGTACTGCCATTTCAAAATCCATGGAAACTTGTATTTACTTATAAATATTAATAAAATAGGGAACTGGGTGTTGTGTTCACTCAGGGTATACTTAGTGGAGAAGTATTTGACCATATCTTGGAGATCCTGAGGGAGAAGATCTGGCATGGGGCCATGGCGGGACCACCACTGAAGAAACCAAGTGGGCAACTGACTCTTGAATTTGGTATCAAAATTGACGTACCAAGAATGGGTAAATGTTTCATTTTGATATAGGAAAGTATAGAACCAAGCATCAATATAATCAAAGTAATTATATTTAGTTTGGTTGGGGAGTGACTTAAGAACACATGGATGGGAACCCCATTCTTTACTAGAGATGACTTTACTGATGTATAACTTGTGGTATAAAATTTTCTTTTCTTCTTCTGGAATTGACTTATCGTTAGCATTTTCTTTGACTGATACAACAAAAACAGAATCAGTAGAGTACAAGATGTCTCTATAGTAACTGAGGGATTTTTCTGGGCTTTTGGGAAGGAAATGCCAACCAGAGGGAAAGGTGAGTTTGACTAAATCAACTGGGTTTTTTAGATGACTATGGTGTGGCTCAATCCAGAACAAATGGACTGGGTTGGGTTTTACTATGTAATCTGTCCTGGGGGTTTGGACTGGCCTGTTAACTATTGTTTGAATGGGCTGAACAGCAAATGGGTCATTGACTAAGTATTGACTGGAAGAAGGCTTTGCCAAGGCTGACTGGTAACTGGGCCTGTGAATTGATCCAAGAACTTGGTACCTGTTAACTAGTCCAATTGGAGAAGTGACTGTTGGAGGGATAACTGCTAACTTGTTATCCTTCTTCTTGTCCTCCATTCTTGTACTGAAAAATTCACGAGTGAGAAAATCAGGGATTGAATTTTCACTGCCTTTGATATATTCAATATCAAAATCAAAAATAGATAAAATAGATTGCCATCTGGCAAATATTTGTTTTGAAGCTAGATTTTTGACATCTTTTTCTAAAATGAATTTAGCACTTTTGCAATCAATCCTGACTAAAAATTTTTGATTTAAAATATCATCTTGAAATTTACTTATACATAATACTAAAGAAAGAATTTCTTTCTTTATAGTACTGTAATTATTTTGTGCATTGTTCCAAATTCCAGAATGGAATCGAACAATCTGCTCTCTGGGTGAACCATCGATTTTTTGAAGGAGAATTCCTCCATAACCATGCTCTGAAGCATCTGTCTGAATGATTTTGAATGCATTTTCTGAAGGAATGCCAAGACATGGCAAAGACTTGACATATTTTTTGACTTCTTGAACAACGGAAGTATGAATATGTGACCAAGGAGGGGGATTGGATTTTAATCTGTCAAAGAGTGGTTTACATTTTGAACGAAGATTGGGATAAAAATCAGATATGTAATTTAGTGATCCTAAGAACCTTTGTAACTGGGTTTTGTCCAAAATTTCATCTGGGAATTTATCAGCAAATTGGATGACTCTATCAACTGGAGTGATTTTTCCTCGATGAATATTGTGGCCAAGAAATCTTATTTTGGACTGAAACAGACTGATCTTCGAGGCTGAAACAACAAGACCATTGGATTTGATGGTATTGAAAAACGAATTTAAATGTTTCCAATGTTCATCAATTGACTTTGAAAAAATAAGAACATCATCAATGTAGACAATTGAAAAATGACTGAATGGGTTAAATATTTCATTCATAATATTTTGAAATTCACTAGGGGCATTCTTAAGACCGAAAGGCATTACATTCCATTCATAATGTCCAAATGGGGTAGTAAAGGCAGTCTTATATCTATCTTCCTCATGAATTTGGATTTGCCAAAATCCACTCTTCATATCAAATTTACTGAAAACAACTGCTTTATCTAATCTATTGACTAAGTCTCTTTTATTGGGGATGGGGTACCTGATCCATTCTAAGACTTTGTTGAGGGGTTTGTAGTTGATGACTAACCTTGGTGTTCCTCTTTCTAAATCTGCATTTTTTCTAACATAAAAAGCAGGACAAGACCATGGTGACTTACTTTTGCGTATTATTTTTTTATTTAATAATTCACCAATTTCTTGTTTACATAATTCCATGTCTTCTTTACTCATCTGAATTGGCCTAGCTTTGGTAGGGATGTTGACTTCATTAAAATCTTTTACATAAGGAAGGGTGACTATATGTTTTTTCCTATGCCAAAAGGCATTAGGTAAATCTGAGCATAAATTACTGACAACTCTAGACTCAAAATCCTTTATTTTGGTTTGAAGTAATTTACTGGTTAATTGCTCTTCAATTTTTATATATTTAACTTCATCTTGTAAAGACTTTAGGTGCAAAGTTTTACAGTAAAGAATATGTTTGTTATTAAAAACTGATTGATTCTTTAATTGTTTCAAATCTCTGAGTAATGGTTTGTTAAGAAATTTAAATTGAACTTTTTGTCCACATGCATAAGTGGTTATTCCGTCATTATTAACAGTGATTGGGTAAAGTAAAACTATAAATGGTATTCCTAGAATGACTCTGTCAGTCATGTTTTTGACTAAAATAAATGGAGTTTTAAAACAAACTTTGTCTTGACAGACATGAGCACTAGATAATTTATATTCAATCTGCATTTGACTACCATTAGCAGAACTGAGACGTTCACTGGTTTTTTCATAATACTTAGTTGGGATTAGTCCTTCTTGAATACAATTAAGATCAGCACCTGAGTCAATGAGTGCCATAGTTTCTATTTCTAAATCTTTGCTTATGATTATTTTTACCTTACAATGCCATTTTTGTAAATGTATCTTATTTAAGGCTTGGACTGAACTAGGTTGTTCTAATTCTTTATTCTGGGATTCTTTGTCACTTGAGGAAGGTTCTTCATCACTGGAATTTCCATTAATGGAAGCATTATGACTGGGAGTATCAAGATTTTCATTTAGTTTAGTAACTTGTTCTTGTAGATCTTTGATATCAGTTTTAACTTGTTTTATTTCAACCTGTAAATCTTGAACTGTAATTTCTTTCTTTGGTTTATTAAACCTTTCTAATGTTTTGTCAAGGCTGATCGTAGAATGACATGGTTTACTGGTCTCTTCTTGTTTTAACAGATTTTTAAGTTTGTTTAAATATGTTACTTTTAAATCTTCATTATCTAACTTACTTATTAAGTCTAATAATAAGTTTTCATGTTCTTCTTTCTTGTGTAGGACATTTATACTTTCTTCCTTAGAATCTTTAAACTTTTTGGATTTACTAGTTGTTTTGTCAAGTAATTTACTATTTGTGTTTTTTTCATTTTTGGATTTATCTTCTTTAGGCTTTGTAGGCTTAGATTTACTGATATTCGTATCCTTTTCCCTTTTGGATTCTTCTTTAGACTTAAAATTATTGCGTTTACTTTCTTTTAATTTAATGGTTGGTTGATTACTAGCATTCTTATTAGAGGATGGACAATTATCATCTATCTGTAGATTAACTTTAGACTGTTCTAATGTTGACTCTGTGGTAGATTCTTTAACAATATCTATAGGTCTTTGTTCACTAGTGTTTTCATTATCATCTGACTGTAGTTTTATATTTACTATATTCTTATGAGCTAATTCTACAGTTTTGTTTTCATTGGGTAATTCTAGTCTAGATTCTTCTATACTTTTCTTGTCATGATGATTGTGTTTTTTACTATTATCTTTAAATTTGTGAGATTTGCTACGGGATAGGTCACTATCTTTTTTAGACTTAGGTTTACTATTTTCTTTTTTGATTATTCTTTTCTTAGTAAGATTTATAGTTTCATGGTGATGTTCTAAATATTCAAAAAAGTATACATTTCTTTTAACTAACTTCATGTATCTTTTCCAATGTTTCATTATTGACTTTTTCTCTTTTTCACTATAAATTTCTTTATAATTATTTCTCCAAGTTTCATATTTGGGTGATTTATATTCTTTAACTAACATATCCATATCAATTTTAAAATCTTTGTTTATAACAAATAAATCTTTACTAGGACCTTCAAGATCTGTTTGAGTTGGAGAATTTGGAAAACTATCTTCACTTGGAATTTTGTAACAAGGGTTACTAATTTGGGCAGTAGTTTTAAAACCTTTTAACTTAGGATCAATTTCATTGAGAAGATCTTTATCTTTTCTAACTGTTGTAATCCTATCAGGAATACAAGATGTACTTGATCTAGATGACTTAGAATCAAAATTTCTAATTTTTAAAGGAGACGTCCTAACATATTGTTTACCAGAACTGATTCTAACTTTTCCATCATTGAATTGTTGTACATGATCTAAATTGACTGTATCAATTTTACTAGAATGATTTTCATTTTTTTTTCTAATACTATAGGTTTTTTCTACTGTTTTAATATTGTAATCAGTTCTAAAACTAGTTCAACTTGACTTGTAAATTTCTCTAGTGGAAATCTTAGGGATGGTCCAATTACTATAATCTTGGTTAACTTCTTCAAACCTATGTTCTTCTTCATTAACTATTTCTGGTAGTGTGGGAAATTGGGTTCTAGAGCTAGAACCTATTGTAGAGTTTGATCTAAACAGTCTATCCATCTTAAAAGGCTGATTTTATGATTAGAGTAGTTCTGAAAAGCTGGAATGTCACATGGGATGACTGTTGATGAGCAGTGGACTGTCTTGTAACTGTTTGATACCATAAAATCAGAGTAGCACAAGGATGATGAAGAAAGACACAGATAAATAGAAGACAGTAAACACAAGAAATAACTGAAACTTACAGATTATATTACTGGAAATGAATCACTGAAGTGCTCAAAGTATACATCAAGTATTACAGACTGTGAACTGAATAATTATGAGAGAAGTAGAAGAATTATTCTCAAAGAGAATCTCACGTAAACTCTCTAAACTCTCAAGGAAGTCTTCAAATGAAGTTTTGAACTCTAAATGAAGCCTTAAAAGAAGCCTTGTTCAAACTGGTAAATGAGGGGCTGATTTATAGCCTTCAAAAGGATCCTGTTGGGCTCGTGAACTGGAAATGAGCTGTAAAGGACTTCTGAAAAGCTGGAATGTCACATGGGATGACTGTTGATGAGCAGTGGACTGTCTTGTAACTGTTTGATCACGCGGAATCTTGAAAAGCTGTCTTTTACTGTGGCCAGTGGACTGTCTTGTAACTGTTTGATCACGCGGAATCTTGAAAAGCTATCTTTTACTGTGGCCAAAAGGCTGATTTGACTGATGTCCTTTTAACCTCAGAATTTACCAGTGTTAATGGGATCTTTTACTATATGCATTGGATGCTTTCAATCTTCCATCATATTGGAGATGTTGGCCTCTGATTCATTATCAAATGGGTAATCATCATTGGGATCACTGTCATAATGGAGTAACCATTCACCGTTGTGACTCTTAAGCATATGAAATTCATTGTAGATAACATCTCTTGGTTCTTCAAACTTTGGATACCAGAACTGTGCTTCTTCTGACTGGACGTTGATATCAGTAACTTCTTTACCAATATTATCATAAGAAAAGTGACCATTGTCAATCTTTGAAATCCATGGATCTCTCCTTGGATTGCAGACTTGAACTATTATTCTCTTGGTCTTACTCCAAGTAAACCAATTCCTATCAGAAAGTTTCATTCTAATAGTATTGATAGCCTTGGCTCTTCTTTTACTATGATCAAGAAATGAATTACTGGCATGAATTGCATGACTGAAATGTGTTTCGAAATCAGGAACGTTGATATAGGTACAATTCCAAGCATTAGCACCAAATATCCTTACTAGGTGGACTGAAGGATACAAATCATAAAAGGGTTGGATCCATTCAGGGTTGGCTGAAGTGAAACCAAGAATTGCTAAATATCCAAATCTTCTATTGTCAACTTGTTTGATATATTCTTTGACTGTTTTGTAAATGACTCTTGGAAGTAACTGGAGTTGTCTAAAAGAGGTGACTACCAAAATTTTTAAGAATCCTTTTTCAAATATTTCAGAAATGACTTGGGGATCCTTGGACTCAAGGCGAACAGTTCTATAGATTTCTCCACAACTGAATCTTTCAGTACAGATAAATCCTTGTGGAATACTGGGTATTTGGGAAGAGGTTGACTGGTGGAGTAACTGATAAAAGTTTAACCATGATCTGTAATCTTTGGATAAAAAGGGATCAAATTGACTCATTAAATCAGAATTGTGGGAAAATAACTGATCAAATTTGTATCTTAAGAGGGTTTTGACCTTGTTAGAAAGAGATATGACTTGGAGATTAAATTTATAATCCTGCTGGACTATTGCTTCAAGCCATAAATTGTTTTGACTGGCAAAATGAATTTGTAATTTTGAAAATGTATTGGGAGGTGATGATTCCTCTCCCCCAAGGAAAGCAAAACATTCCATGACTAGCAAGGAATCCTTTCTTTGGGTTTTACTGGGATTGATACTCCTTTGGAGTTCAAGTGCCCTTAACTGGAATTCTGCTGCTCTCATTGTTTTAATAAATGATCTCTCATTACTCCTTTTGAATGCTGAATATAAATTATCAAGTATGACAACGGATTTTTCAGATAAATCACATGTCATACCTGGATATCTATTCATAGGAACAAGAATTGACTGTAAAATGACTGGAGAAGTTTGACCATCAAACTGATTATGAATAGGGGCAAAGGTAAAATCTTGCCTTGGATATTCATCCGTAGCAATAACTTTTTCTTTTCCCTTGGACATTGCTGAAACATCAAGAATGATATTAGTAAACTGTGGGAAAGGAATGGGAATGAAAGAACATGTCTTGAGGACATAATTATTGTAACTTTTTGAAAATTTGCAAAAAGGGGTGAAAGTAATGACCAAATGAATAATTACTTGGTAGAACTTAGACTTAATAGGAATGGGTCTGATAATAGGTCTAACTTGGTAAAAATCTCTAATAAAAGGAAGGGTAACTATATGCCAAATTTCTAACATTAGATCTTCTAATAAATTATTTTTGGCTAATACATTAATTGTCTTATTTCTGCAGCATTCATCTTGGCATCCTAACATTACATTAGGGGAATCTGATTGTTCCCTATTGGACTCATAAGGGGATGAACTAAATTCATTGTCTGACTGTTCAGAATCAGTATTTCTTAATTCTAAAATTTTATAAATACTATTTGTGATTTCTTCAGATAATCCTAAAGATTTAAGCTGAGGTTTAACTTTACAGTTGGTAGCATAATGACCAAATTTTTTACATTTGAAACATTGGACATTTTTAAGATCAGGTTTACTTTTGCTGTTGGGATTCTTTTCTTGACTTGGTTTATTTGGCTTGTTGCTAGGTTTATTGGGTTTTGCATAAAATGGGTCTTTTGACTGGTTTTGACCTATGTGTCTCCTATGATTTATTCTATTTTGTCTAGAAGGGGCAATAGGTGGTAAACCATGTTGTTCACAAAAATTTCCTAATTCATACTTAGCCTTCTGCTTATCATTTTTAGCTTGGTTACTGATTTTCATATCTATACACATTCTTAATCCTTCTCTTTGGATTGTGCTAACTATTTCACCATATGTCAAATTTTTATAATCTATAATCCCTTTATCATTACTGAGGACTTCACGAATCTTATGAGCAAAAAGACTTGGTAATCCATTTATGAATTTTTCTTTCCAAAATGGTTCATTACTATCATCTCTGAGCATAACTCTGTTTATAAAAACTTCTTTATACCATCTAAAATCACTTAAAGTAGGACAGGTTAAATTACTTAACTGATCATGAATTCTAGCAGTTATGTTACTAGGGGTTCCAACAAAATGTTTAACTATAGTATATAGCAATGTATTAACTCCATCAGGAACACCACAATTAATTTTTTCATCAAAGATGGGAATTCCTTCATCGTCTTGTTGAACAGCATTCCTAATTTTTTCTTTGGATTCATCAGTAAGGTGTTTTTCCCACCAAGATTTAAGTGTACCACTAAACCCTGTTACAAATAAATCAACTATTTCAATTTGACTTAAATTATGATTGGTTATGTAACTATTGGCTACCATGGTCATATGGGTTAACTTGTTGAGAACTTCCTGTTCAGATAATCCATCAATATTCCATTCATATAACTTATCAGCAGAAACTGAAAATTGATTGTGAAAATATCTTTCTTCAAATTGGAGATCAGGGGGTGTAGGTCTTGAATACCAATTTTTGGTAAGAGTAGTGGGTGTGACTTGTGACCCAAAAGATCTGTTTAACCTTTTTAATTCTAATTCAGCAAATTGTTCTTCTATTAAACTTATGTTATCACTTGAATCTGTACTGGTTTTATTAATCGTACTAATATTTTGGGATAAACTGTCTTCTACTACTTCTGTAATTTCAGGTCTTTTTCCTAAAGATTTTTCCATGTCTTTTAACATTTTCTCAATTTTGTCAACAACTTTACTATTGTTTGTTTTAAAAGATGTACTTGTTGGTTTAACTTCTGGCAATTTTATTAAGGGTTCTTCTATTTTGACAGATTTATGATTTCCTATTTTTGTTTCTATATTTTTTAACTGTTTTCCTAAAACACTTAAACATTGATTAGTATAATTATTTTGTTCTACTACTTTTTTGATTTCAGGTTCAGTAGATAACTTAAAGGGTGATGCAACTATATCTGTCCCTTTGTAATTAATAATTATGGATTCTAAAGGAGGGTTAACTGTAGTTATTTTACTATTATCTTCCTTTTTTATCCATGTGGATTTGGTAATTACGTTAATAGCTTCATTGGGTAAACTTTCTTCCTTAGAATCTTTAGACTTTTTGGATTTACTAGTTGTTTTGTCAAGTAGTTTACTATTTGTGTCTCTTTCTTTTTTTGACTTAGATTCTTTAGGCCTCGTAGACTTAGATTTACTGATATTTGTATCTTTCAAGGTTTTGGACCTATCTTCCTTAGCCTTTGTAGACTCTTCTTTAGACTTAATAGACTCAGAATTATTGTTTTTACTTTCTTTTTCTATATTAGTAGTTTTTAATTTATTAGTTGGTTGCTTACTAGCATCTTTTAATGCTTTTTTCATTTTCTTTTCCATATCATAGAATTCATCTTGATAATTTTCTAAATAATCAAAAAGATATATATTTCTTTTAACTAAATTCATGTATCTTAACCAATATTTTTTATGGGTCTGTCTATCTTTTAGACTCCAGTCTCTAACATAACCAAATATTTTACTGTTATTTTTAAATTCTTCGTCTAACATTTTCATGTCAATTGTAAACTCTTTACTTATAGTAAATAACTCTTTATTAGGACCTTGAAAGTCTGACTGAGTAGGGGACGTAGGACTATCATCTTCACTTGGAACTTGGTAACAAGGACTATCAATTTGTGCCGTAGTTTTAATCCCTTTTAACTTAATATTAATTTCATTGAGGAGTTCCTTATCTTTTCTAATTTTTTTAGAAGTGTCAGAAATGTGTGATGTACTTGACTTAGAATCAAAATCTTTAATTCTTAAAGAGGGTAACTTAGTGTGTTGTTCATCAAAACTAATTCTAACTTTTCCATCATTAAATTGTTGAATTCTTTCTAAGTTAACTATATTATTATTATTAGCAAAATTACTTGAATGATTTTCATTTTCTAAAATCCAACATTCTGGTAACTCTACATCTTTCCATAAGATGGTTTTTGGGATTTGAATATTAGCATGTTCAGAACTTCCTAACATAAGTAATGTTTGATTTTTAGGACTTTTGATTAAAGCATGAACATTAAGATTACTTCTAATACACTTATAATAAATTCTGTAAATTAAAGCAAGACATTGTGAACCACTATGCATATTAGTAATTTGACCAGCAGTTTTAATGTTTAATGTTAAGGCTTTTAACAAATGAGGATCACTAAGACTTAAAGGGAAATCAGGGAAACAATTAAAATGAACTGGTCCAGCATGAAGACTGGATTCCATAATTCCTATTATACTAGTAGTAAAATCTAGAAATCTAGCATCTCTAAGACATAATAAAATTGAAGAATTTATTCCTTTGAGATTGAGGGGTTTAACTGCAACTTGTATTAATCCTAAGTGAATGAAGTTGTAACCATCAGATCTATGTTTTTTGATTGATTCACTGCTAAGAAGTTGACATTTTTCATATTCTTTATTAATACTATAAGTTTTCTCTACTGTTTTAATATTGTAATCAGTTCTAAAACTAGTCCAACTTGACTTGTAAATTTCTCTAGTGGAAATCTTAGGGATTGTCCAATTACTGTAATCTTGGTTAACTTCTTCAAACCTATGTTCTTCTTCATTAACTATGTCTGGTAATGTGGGAAATTGGGTTCTAGAGCTAGAACCTATTGTAGAGTTTGATCTAAACAGTCTATCCATCTTAAGGTGCTTAATTAAATCAAAATCCTTGATCTAGGACAACTATTCAACACATACCCAGGAAGACTCATACCCTTTATCCCCCGCTCATGCCCGTCTTACGCTCCTTCTGCAGGTCTTATTGTTTGGTCAGGACTCTAATCAGGTGGTCTCTCAGCCTAGGTGGTTGACCTCGCTATCTTTTGAAAAAGTTTTTTGAAAATCAAAAACACAGAAAGATAGAATAACTAATGAAGATACAAACACTCCAACGGGGTCTTGGCTCTGATACCAAGAGGGTATGAGTTTGATCTAACCTATTGTAAAGTCTTGGCTCTGATACAAACACTCCCAGGAAGACAGTTCACTGTGGATGAGCAGTGAACTGTCTTGTAACTGTTTGATCACGCGGAATCTGAAAAGTTGTCTGTTACTGTGGCCGAAAGGCTGATTTGACTGGTGTCCTTTTAACCTCAGAATTTACCAGGTGTTAATGGGAGTTTCACCGGGAAACTTTTGCATTAACCATGGTTAATTCTAAGGCATTGGATGCTTATTCTTGACTTTCTTCATATGGATCTTGAGCATCCTGGAATTGTGAACTGGAAAAAGGATCAAAAGGCTGTGCCACCGAGCATGATCCCTCAGAACTATTACTATCATTATCTTGATCATTTTGGCTGACTTGGGCAATAATCTGCTGGGCCAAGGCCATTAACTGTGCATTGGATTTTTTGAGGCTTGACTTAGTTTTGGGTTTTAACTTTTCTTTGGGACCAGTAATTGAACACTTAGCCATGGGGCCTGTGATTGGAATTGGAGGACTGATCACTGGTGGGAATTCAAGGTTTACTTGATTAATAATCCTTTGGCGACCAAATTTATCCCACCACTTAACTGAATATTGTCTTTGGACAGTATTACTCTGGACCTGGTACTGCCATTTCAAAATCCATGGAACCTTGTATTTACTTATAAATATTAATAAAATAGGGAACTGGGTGTTGTGTTCACTCAGGGTATACTTAGTGGAGAAGTATTTGACCATATCTTGGAGATCCTGAGGGAGAAGATCTGGCATGGGGCCATGGCGGGACCACCACTGAAGAAACCAAGTGGGCAACTGACTCTTGAATTTGGTATCAAAATTGACGTACCAAGAATGGGTAAATGTTTCATTTTGATATAGGAAAGTATAGAACCAAGCATCAATATAATCAAAGTAATTATATTTAGTTTGGTTGGGGAATGACTTAAGAACACATGGATGGGAACCCCATTCTTTACTAGAGATGACTTTACTGATGTATAACTTGTGGTATAAAATTTTCTTTTCTTCTTCTGGAATTGACTTATCGTTAGCATTTTCTTTGACTGATACAACAAAAACAGAATCAGTAGAGTACAAGATGTCTCTATAGTAACTGAGGGATTTTTCTGGGCTTTTGGGAAGGAAATGCCAACCAGAGGGAAAGGTGAGTTTGACTAAATCAACTGGGTTTTTTAGATGACTATGGTGTGGCTCAATCCAGAACAAATGGACTGGGTTGGGTTTTACTATGTAATCTGTCCTGGGGGTTTGGACTGGCCTGTTAACTATTGTTTGAATGGGCTGAACAGCAAATGGGTCATTGACTAAGTATTGACTGGAAGAAGGCTTTGCCAAGGCTGACTGGTAACTGGGCCTGTGAATTGATCCAAGAACTTGGTACCTGTTAACTAGTCCAATTGGAGAAGTGACTGTTGGAGGGATAACTGCTAACTTGTTATCCTTCTTCTTGTCCTCCATTCTTGTACTGTAAAAATTCACGAGTGAGAAAATCAGGGATTGAATTTTCACTGCCTTTGATATATTCAATATCAAAATCAAAAATAGATAAAATAGATTGCCATCTGGCAAATATTTGTTTTGAAGCTAGATTTTTGACATCTTTTTCTAAAATGAATTTAGCACTTTTGCAATCAATCCTGACTAAAAATTTTTGATTTAAAATATCATCTTGAAATTTACTTATACATAATACTAAAGAAAGAATTTCTTTCTTTATAGTACTGTAATTATTTTGTGCATTGTTCCAAATTCCAGAATGGAATCGAACAATCTGCTCTCTGGGTGAACCATCGATTTTTTGAAGGAGAATTCCTCCATAACCATGCTCTGAAGCATCTGTCTGAATGATTTTGAATGCATTTTCTGAAGGAATGCCAAGACATGGCAAAGACTTGACATATTTTTTGACTTCTTGAACAATGGAAGTATGAATATGTGACCAAGGAGGGGGATTGGATTTTAATCTGTCAAAGAGTGGTTTACATTTTGAACGAAGATTGGGATAAAAATCAGATATGTAATTTAGTGATCCTAAGAACCTTTGTAACTGGGTTTTGTCCAAAATTTCATCTGGGAATTTATCAGCAAATTGGATGACTCTATCAACTGGAGTGATTTTTCCTCGATGAATATTGTGGCCAAGAAATCTGATTTTGGACTGAAACAGACTGATCTTCGAGGCTGAAACAACAAGACCATTGGATTTGATGGTATTGAAAAACGAATTTAAATGTTTCCAATGTTCATCAATTGACTTTGAAAAAATAAGAACATCATCAATGTAGACAATTGAAAAATGACTGAATGGGTTAAATATTTCATTCATAATATTTTGAAATTCACTAGGGGCATTCTTAAGACCGAAAGGCATTACATTCCATTCATAATGTCCAAATGGGGTAGTAAAGGCAGTCTTATATCTATCTTTCTCATGAATTTGGATTTGCCAAAATCCACTCTTCATATCAAATTTACTGAAAACAACTGCTTTATCTAATCTATTGACTAAGTCTCTTTTATTGGGGATGGGGTACCTGATCCATTCTAAGACTTTGTTGAGGGGTTTGTAATTGATGACTAACCTTGGTGTTCCTCTTTCTAACTCTGCATTTTTTCTAACATAAAAAGCAGGACAAGACCATGGTGACTTACTTTTGCGTATTATTTTTTTATTTAATAATTCACCAATTTCTTGTTTACATAATTCCATGTCTTCTTTACTCATCTGAATTGGCCTAGCTTTGGTAGGGATGTTGACTTCATTAAAATCTTTTACATAAGGAAGGGTGACTATATGTTTTTTCCTATGCCAAAAGGCATTAGGTAAATCTGAGCATAAATTACTGACAACTCTAGACTCAAAATCCTTTATTTTGGTTTGAAGTAATTTACTGGTTAATTGCTCTTCAATTTTTATATATTTAACTTCATCTTGTAAAGACTTTAGGTGCAAAGTTTTACAGTAAAGAATATGTTTGTTATTAAAAACTGATTGATTCTTTAATTGTTTCAAATCTCTGAGTAATGGTTTGTTAAGAAATTTAAATTGAACTTTTTGTCCACATGCATAAGTGGTTATTCCGTCATTATTAACAGTGATTGGGTAAAGTAAAACTATAAATGGTATTCCTAGAATGACTCTGTCAGTCATGTTTTTGACTAAAATAAATGGAGTTTTAAAACAAACTTTGTCTTGACAGACATGAGCACTAGATAATTTATATTCAATCTGCATTTGACTACCATTAGCAGAACTGAGACGTTCACTGGTTTTTTCATAATACTTAGTTGGGATTAGTCCTTCTTGAATACAATTAAGATCAGCACCTGAGTCAATGAGTGCCATAGTTTCTATTTCTAAATCTTTGCTTATGATTATTTTTACCTTACAATGCCATTTTTGTAAATGTATCTTATTTAAGGCTTGGACTGAACTAGGTTGTTCTAATTCTTTATTCTGGGATTCTTTGTCACTTGAGGAAGGTTCTTCATCACTGGAATTTCCATTAATGGAAGCATTATGACTGGGAGTATCAAGATTTTCATTTAGTTTAGTAACTTGTTCTTGTAGATCTTTGATATCAGTTTTAACTTGTTTTATTTCAACCTGTAAATCTTGAACTGTAATTTCTTTCTTTGGTTTATTAAACCTTTCTAATGTTTTGTCAAGGCTGATCGTAGAATGACATGGTTTACTGGTCTCTTCTTGTTTTAACAGATTTTTAAGTTTGTTTAAATATGTTACTTTTAAATCTTCATTATCTAACTTACTTATTAAGTCTAATAATAAGTTTTCATGTTCTTCTTTCTTGTGTAGGACATTTATACTTTCTTCCTTAGAATCTTTAAACTTTTTGGATTTACTAGTTGTTTTGTCAAGTAATTTACTATTTGTGTTTTTTTCTTTTTTAGATTTATCTTCTTTAGGCTTTGTAGGCTTAGATTTACTGATATTCGTATCCTTTTCCCTTTTGGATTCTTCTTCCTTAGGTTTTATAGATTCTTCTTTAGACTTAAAATTATTGCGTTTACTTTCTTTTAATTTAATGGTTGGTTGATTACTAGCATTCTTATTAGAGGATGGACAATTATCATCTATCTGTAGATTAACTTTAGACTGTTCTAATGTTGACTCTGTGGTAGATTCTTTAACAATATCTATAGGTCTTTGTTCACTAGTGTTTTCATTATCATCTGACTGTAGTTTTATATTTACTATATTCTTATGAGCTAATTCTACAGTTTTGTTTTCATTGGGTAATTCTAGTCTAGATTCTTCTATACTTTTCTTGTCATGATGATTGTGTTTTTTACTATTATCTTTAAATTTGTGAGATTTGCTACGGGATAGGTCACTATCTTTTTTAGACTTAGGTTTACTATTTTCTTTTTTGATTATTCTTTTCTTAGTAAGATTTATAGTTTCATGGTGATGTTCTAAATATTCAAAAAAGTATACATTTCTTTTAACTAACTTCATGTATCTTTTCCAATGTTTCATTATTGACTTTTTCTCTTTTTCACTATAAATTTCTTTATAATTATTTCTCCAAGTTTCATATTTGGGTGATTTATATTCTTTAACTAACATATCCATATCAATTTCAAAATCTTTGTTTATAACAAATAAATCTTTACTAGGACCTTCAAGATCTGTTTGAGTTGGAGAATTTGGAAAACTATCTTCACTTGGAATTTTGTAACAAGGGTTACTAATTTGGGCAGTAGTTTTAAAACCTTTTAACTTAGGATCAATTTCATTGAGAAGATCTTTATCTTTTCTAACTGTTGTAATCCTATCAGGAATACAAGATGTACTTGATCTAGATGACTTAGAATCAAAATTTCTAATTTTTAAAGGAGACGTCCTAACATATTGTTTACCAGAACTGATTCTAACTTTTCCATCATTGAATTGTTGTACATGATCTAAATTGACTGTATCAATTTTACTAGAATGATTTTCATTTTTTTTTCTAATACTATAGGTTTTTTCTACTGTTTTAATATTGTAATCAGTTCTAAAACTAGTCCAACTTGACTTGTAAATTTCTCTAGTGGAAATCTTAGGGATGGTCCAATTACTATAATCTTGGTTAACTTCTTCAAACCTATGTTCTTCTTCATTAACTATTTCTGGTAGTGTGGGAAATTGGGTTCTAGAGCTAGAACCTATTGTAGAGTTTGATCTAAACAGTCTATCCATCTTAAGGTGCTTAATTAAATCAAAATCCTTGATCTAGGACAACTATTCAACACATACCCAGGAAGACTCATACCCTTTATCCCCCGCTCATGCCCGTCTTACGCTCCTTCTGCAGGTCTTATTGTTTGGTCAGGACTCTAATCAGGTGGTCTCTCAGCCTAGGTGGTTGACCTCGCTATCTTTTGAAAAAGTTTTTTGAAAATCAAAAACACAGAAAGATAGAATAACTAATGAAGATACAAACACTCCAACGGGGTCTTGGCTCTGATACAGTTACGCTCCCTCTTGGTATCAGAGCCAAGACCCCGTTGGAGTGTTTGTATCTTCATTAGTTATTCTATCTTTCTGTGTTTTTGATTTTCAAAAAACTTTTTCAAAAGATAGCGAGGTCAACCACCTAGGCTGAGAGACCACCTGATTAGAGTCCTGACCAAACAATAAGACCTGCAGAAGGAGCGTAAGACGGGCATGAGCGGGGGATAAAGGGTATGAGTCTTCCTGGGTATGTGTTGAATAGTTGTCCTAGATCAAGGATTTTGATTTAATTAAGCACCTTAAGATGGATAGACTGTTTAGATCAAACTCTACAATAGGTTCTAGCTCTAGAACCCAATTTCCCACATTACCAGACATAGTTAATGAAGAAGAACATAGGTTTGAAGAAGTTAACCAAGATTACAGTAATTGGACAATCCCTAAGATTTCCACTAGAGAAATTTACAAGTCAAGTTGGACTAGTTTTAGAACTGATTACAATATTAAAACAGTAGAGAAAACTTATAGTATTAATAAAGAATATGAAAAATGTCAACTTCTTAGCAGTGAATCAATCAAAAAACATAGATCTGATGGTTACAACTTCATTCACTTAGGATTAATACAAGTTGCAGTTAAACCCCTCAATCTCAAAGGAATAAATTCTTCAATTTTATTATGTCTTAGAGATGCTAGATTTCTAGATTTTACTACTAGTATAATAGGAATTATGGAATCCAGTCTTCATGCTGGACCAGTTCATTTTAATTGTTTCCCTGATTTCCCTTTAAGTCTTAGTGATCCTCATTTGTTAAAAGCCTTAACATTAAACATTAAAACTGCTGGTCAAATTACTAATATGCATAGTGGTTCACAATGTCTTGCTTTAATCTACAGAATTTATTATAAGTGTATTAGAAGTAATCTTAATGTTCATGCTTTAATCAAAAGTCCTAAAAATCAAACATTACTTATGTTAGGAAGTTCTGAACATGCTAATATTCAAATCCCAAAAACCATCTTATGGAAAGATGTAGAGTTACCAGAATGTTGGATTTTAGAAAATGAAAATCATTCAAGTAATTTTGCTAATAATAATAATATAGTTAACTTAGAAAGAATTCAACAATTTAATGATGGAAAAGTTAGAATTAGTTTTGATGAACAACACACTAAGTTACCCTCTTTAAGAATTAAAGATTTTGATTCTAAGTCAAGTACATCACACATTTCTGACACTTCTAAAAAAATTAGAAAAGATAAGGAACTCCTCAATGAAATTAATATTAAGTTAAAAGGGATTAAAACTACGGCACAAATTGATAGTCCTTGTTACCAAGTTCCAAGTGAAGATGATAGTCCTACGTCCCCTACTCAGTCAGACTTTCAAGGTCCTAATAAAGAGTTATTTACTATAAGTAAAGAGTTTACAATTGACATGAAAATGTTAGAAGAAGAATTTAAAAATAACAGTAAAATATTTGGTTATGTTAGAGACTGGAGTCTAAAAGATAGACAGACCCATAAAAAATATTGGTTAAGATACATGAATTTAGTTAAAAGAAATATATATCTTTTTGATTATTTAGAAAATTATCAAGATGAATTCTATGATATGGAAAAGAAAATGAAAAAAGCATTAAAAGATGCTAGTAAGCAACCAACTAATAAATTAAAAACTACTAATATAGAAAAAGAAAGTAAAAACAATAATTCTGAGTCTATTAAGTCTAAAGAAGAGTCTACAAAGGCTAAGGAAGATAGGTCCAAAACCTTGAAAGATACAAATATCAGTAAATCTAAGTCTACGAGGCCTAAAGAATCTAAGTCAAAAAAAGAAAGAGACACAAATAGTAAACTACTTGACAAAACAACTAGTAAATCCAAAAAGTCTAAAGATTCTAAAGAAGAAAGTATAAATGTCCTACACAAAAAAGAAGAACATGAAAACTTATTATTAGACTTAATAAGTAAGTTAGATAATGAAGATTTAAAAGTAACATATTTAAACAAACTTAAAAATCTGTTAAAACAAGAAGAGACCAGTAAACCATGTCATTCTACGATCAGCCTTGACAAAACATTAGAAAGGTTTAATAAACCAAAGAAAGAAATTACAGTTCAAGATTTACAGGTTGAAATAAAACAAGTTAAAACTGATATCAAAGATCTACAAGAACAAGTTACTAAACTAAATGAAAATCTTGATACTCCCAGTCATAATGCTTCCATTAATGGAAATTCCAGTGATGAAGAACCTTCCTCAAGTGACAAAGAATCCCAGAATAAAGAATTAGAACAACCTAGTTCAGTCCAAGCCTTAAATAAGATACATTTACAAAAATGGCATTGTAAGGTAAAAATAATCATAAGCAAAGATTTAGAAATAGAAACTATGGCACTCATTGACTCAGGTGCTGATCTTAATTGTATTCAAGAAGGACTAATCCCAACTAAGTATTATGAAAAAACCAGTGAACGTCTCAGTTCTGCTAATGGTAGTCAAATGCAGATTGAATATAAATTATCTAGTGCTCATGTCTGTCAAGACAAAGTTTGTTTTAAAACTCCATTTATTTTAGTCAAAAACATGACTGACAGAGTCATTCTAGGAATACCATTTATAGTTTTACTTTACCCAATCACTGTTAATAATGACGGAATAACCACTTATGCATGTGGACAAAAAGTTCAATTTAAATTTCTTAACAAACCATTACTCAGAGATTTGAAACAATTAAAGAATCAATCAGTTTTTAATAACAAACATATTCTTTACTGTAAAACTTTGCACCTAAAGTCTTTACAAGATGAAGTTAAATATATAAAAATTGAAGAGCAATTAACCAGTAAATTACTTCAAACCAAAATAAAGGATTTTGAGTCTAGAGTTGTCAGTAATTTATGCTCAGATTTACCTAATGCCTTTTGGCATAGGAAAAAACATATAGTCACCCTTCCTTATGTAAAAGATTTTAATGAAGTCAACATCCCTACCAAAGCTAGGCCAATTCAGATGAGTAAAGAAGACATGGAATTATGTAAACAAGAAATTGGTGAATTATTAAATAAAAAAATAATACGCAAAAGTAAGTCACCATGGTCTTGTCCTGCTTTTTATGTTAGAAAAAATGCAGAGTTAGAAAGAGGAACACCAAGGTTAGTCATCAATTACAAACCCCTCAACAAAGTCTTAGAATGGATCAGGTACCCCATCCCCAATAAAAGAGACTTAGTCAATAGATTAGATAAAGCAGTTGTTTTCAGTAAATTTGATATGAAGAGTGGATTTTGGCAAATCCAAATTCATGAGAAAGATAGATATAAGACTGCCTTTACTACCCCATTTGGACATTATGAATGGAATGTAATGCCTTTCGGTCTTAAGAATGCCCCTAGTGAATTTCAAAATATTATGAATGAAATATTTAACCCATTCAGTCATTTTTCAATTGTCTACATTGATGATGTTCTTATTTTTTCAAAGTCAATTGATGAACATTGGAAACATTTAAATTCGTTTTTCAATACCATCAAATCCAATGGTCTTGTTGTTTCAGCCTCGAAGATCAGTCTGTTTCAGTCCAAAATCAGATTTCTTGGCCACAATATTCATCGAGGAAAAATCACTCCAGTTGATAGAGTCATCCAATTTGCTGATAAATTCCCAGATGAAATTTTGGACAAAACCCAGTTACAAAGGTTCTTAGGATCACTAAATTACATATCTGATTTTTATCCCAATCTTCGTTCAAAATGTAAACCACTCTTTGACAGATTAAAATCCAATCCCCCTCCTTGGTCACATATTCATACTTCCATTGTTCAAGAAGTCAAAAAATATGTCAAGTCTTTGCCATGTCTTGGCATTCCTTCAGAAAATGCATTCAAAATCATTCAGACAGATGCTTCAGAGCATGGTTATGGAGGAATTCTCCTTCAAAAAATCGATGGTTCACCCAGAGAGCAGATTGTTCGATTCCATTCTGGAATTTGGAACAATGCACAAAATAATTACAGTACTATAAAGAAAGAAATTCTTTCTTTAGTATTATGTATAAGTAAATTTCAAGATGATATTTTAAATCAAAAATTTTTAGTCAGGATTGATTGCAAAAGTGCTAAATTCATTTTAGAAAAAGATGTCAAAAATCTAGCTTCAAAACAAATATTTGCCAGATGGCAATCTATTTTATCTATTTTTGATTTTGATATTGAATATATCAAAGGCAGTGAAAATTCAATCCCTGATTTTCTCACACGTGAATTTTTACAGTACAAGAATGGAGGACAAGAAGAAGGATAACAAGTTAGCAGTTATCCCTCCAACAGTCACTTCTCCAATTGGACTAGTTAACAGGTACCAAGTTCTTGGATCAATTCACAGGCCCAGTTACCAGTCAGCCTTGGCAAAGCCTTCTTCCAGTCAATACTTAGTCAATGACCCATTTGCTGTTCAGCCCATTCAAACAATAGTTAACAGGCCAGTCCAAACCCCCAGGACAGATTACATAGTAAAACCCAACCCAGTCCATTTGTTCTGGATTGAGCCACACCATAGTCATCTAAAAAACCCAGTTGATTTAGTCAAACTCACCTTTCCCTCTGGTTGGCATTTCCTTCCCAAAAGCCCAGAAAAATCCCTCAGTTACTATAGAGACATCTTGTACTCTACTGATTCTGTTTTTGTTGTATCAGTCAAAGAAAATGCTAACGATAAGTCAATTCCAGAAGAAGAAAAGAAAATTTTATACCACAAGTTATACATCAGTAAAGTCATCTCTAGTAAAGAATGGGGTTCCCATCCATGTGTTCTTAAGTCACTCCCCAACCAAACTAAATATAATTACTTTGATTATATTGATGCTTGGTTCTATACTTTCCTATATCAAAATGAAACATTTACCCATTCTTGGTACGTCAATTTTGATACCAAATTCAAGAGTCAGTTGCCCACTTGGTTTCTTCAGTGGTGGTCCCGCCATGGCCCCATGCCAGATCTTCTCCCTCAGGATCTCCAAGATATGGTCAAATACTTCTCCACTAAGTATACCCTGAGTGAACACAACACCCAGTTCCCTATTTTATTAATATTTATAAGTAAATACAAGGTTCCATGGATTTTGAAATGGCAGTACCAGGTCCAGAGTAATACTGTCCAAAGACAATATTCAGTTAAGTGGTGGGATAAATTTGGTCGCCAAAGGATTATTAATCAAGTAAACCTTGAATTCCCACCAGTGATCAGTCCTCCAATTCCAATCACAGGCCCCATGGCTAAGTGTTCAATTACTGGTCCCAAAGAAAAGTTAAAACCCAAAACTAAGTCAAGCCTCAAAAAATCCAATGCACAGTTAATGGCCTTGGCCCAGCAGATTATTGCCCAAGTCAGCCAAAATGATCAAGATAATGATAGTAATAGTTCTGAGGGATCATGCTCGGTGGCACAGCCTTTTGATCCTTTTTCCAGTTCACAATTCCAGGATGCTCAAGATCCATATGAAGAAAGTCAAGAATAAGCATCCAATGCCTTAGAATTAACCATGGTTAATGCAAAAGTTTCCCAGTGAAACTCCCATTAACACCTGGTAAATTCTGAGGTTAAAAGGACACCAGTCAAATCAGCCTTTCGGCCACAGTAACAGACAACTTTTCAGATTCCGCGTGATCAAACAGTTACAAGACAGTTCACTGCTCATCCACAGTCATCCCATGTGACACTCCAGCTTTTTCAGAAGACCTTTACAGCTCATTTCCAGTTCACGAGCCCAACAGGATCCTTTTGAAGGCTATAAATCAGCCCCTCATTTACCAGTTTGAATAAGGCTTCTTTTAAGGCTTCATTTAGAGTTCAAAACTTCATTTGAAGACTTCCTTGAGAGTTTAGAGAGTTTACGTGAGATTCTCTTTGAGAATAATTCTTCTACTTCTCTCATAATTATTCAGTTCACAGTCTGTAATACTTGATGTATACTTTGAGCACTTCAGTGATTCATTTCCAGTAATATAATCTGTAAGTTTCAGTTATTTCTTGTGTTTACTGTCTTCTATTTATCTGTGTCTTTCTTCTTCATCCTTGTGCTACTCTGATTTTATGGTATCTGTTTCCCCTCTTGGTTTCACTTCAGCCAACCCAATTTCCCCTCTTGGTAATCCCAACAGCAAAAGTAAACCTGATCTTAAAAATGTCCAATGTTTCAAATGTAAAAAATTTGGTCATTATGCTACCAACTGTAAAGTTAAACCTCAGCTTAAATCTTTAGGATTATCTGAAGAAATCACAAATAGTATTTATAAAATTTAGACTCCAGTCTCTAACATAACCAAATATTTTACTGTTATTTTTAAATTCTTCTTCTAACATTTTCATGTCAATTGGGGATGAACTAAATTCATTGTCTGACTATTCAGAATCAGTATTTCTTAATTCTAAAATTTTATAAATACTAGGCTGAGAGACCACCTGATTAGAGTCCTGACCAAACAATAAGACCTGCAGAAGGAGCGTAAGACGGGCATGAGCGGGGGATAAAGGGTATGAGTCTTCCTGGGTATGTGTTGAATAGTTGTCCTAGATTAAGGATCACTGTCATAATGGAGTAACCATTCACCGTTGTGACTCTTAAGCATATGAAATTCATTGTAGATAACATCTCTTGGTTCTTCAAACTTTGGATACCAGAACTGTGCTTCTTCTGATTACTCCTTTTGAATGCTGAATATAAATTATCAAGTATGACAACGGATTTTTCAGATAAATCACATGTCATACCTGGATATCTATTCATAGGAACAAGAATTGACTGTAAAATGACTGGAGAAGTTTGACCATCAAACTGATTATGAATAGGGGCAAAGGTAAAATCTTGCCTTGGATATTCATCCGTAGCAATAACTTTTTCTTTTCCCTTGGACATTGCTGAAACATCAAGAATGATATTAGTAAACTGTGGGAAAGGAATGGGAATGAAAGAACATGTCTTGAGGACATAATTATTGTAACTTTTTGAAAATTTGCAAAAAGGGGTGAAAGTAATGACCAAATGAATAATTACTTGGTAGAACTTAGACTTAATAGGAATGGGTCTGATAATAGGTCTAACTTGGTAAAAATCTCTAATAAAAGGAAGGGTAACTATATGCCAAATTTCTAACATTAGATCTTCTAATAAATTATTTTTGGCTAATACATTAATTGTCTTATTTCTGCAGCATTCATCTTGGCATCCTAACATTACATTAGGGGAATCTGATTGTTCCCTATTGGACTCATAAGGGGATGAACTAAATTCATTGTCTGACTGTTCAGAATCAGTATTTCTTAATTCTAAAATTTTATAAATACTATTTGTGATTTCTTCATATAATCCTAAAGATTTAAGCTGAGGTTTAACTTTACAGTTGGTAGCATAATGACCAAATTTTTTACATTTGAAACATTGGACATTTTTAAGATCAGGTTTACTTTTGCTGTTGGGATTCTTTTCTTGACTTGGTTTATTTGGCTCTGATACCAAGAGGGGAAGCAGATACCATAAAATCAGAGTAGCACAAGGATGAAGAAGAAAGACACAGATAAATAGAAGACAGTAAACACAAGAAATAACTGAAACTTACAGATTATATTACTGGAAATGAATCACTGAAGTATACATCAAGTATTACAGACTGTGAACTGAATAATTATGAGAGAAGTAGAAGAATTATTCTCAAAGAGAATCTCACGTAAACTCTCTAAACTCTCAAGGAAGTCTTCAAATGAAGTTTTGAACTCTAAATGAAGCCTTATTCAAACTGGTAAATGAGGGGCTGATTTATAGCCTTCAAAAGGATCCTGTTGGGCTCGTGAACTGGAAATGAGCTGTAAAGGTCTTCTGAAAAAGCTGGAGTGTCACATGGGATGACTGTGGATGAGCAGTGAACTGTCTTGTAACTGTTTGATCACGCGGAATCTGAAAAGTTGTCTGTTACTGTGGCCGAAAGGCTGATTTGACTGGTGTCCTTTTAACCTCAGAATTTACCAGGTGTTAATGGGAGTTTCACCGGGAAACTTTTGCATTAACCATGGTTAATTCTAAGGCATTGGATGCTTATTCTTGACTTTCTTCATATGGATCTTGAGCATCCTGGAATTGTGAACTGGAAAAAGGATCAAAAGGCTGTGCCACCGAGCATGATCCCTCAGAACTATTACTATCATTATCTTGATCATTTTGGCTGACTTGGGCAATAATCTGCTGGGCCAAGGCCATTAACTGTGCATTGGATTTTTTGAGGCTTGACTTAGTTTTGGGTGTAACGCCCTGTATTTTATTATCATTAATAAATACATATTGCATTTCATTTCCATGGGTATTTGATTTAATTTCTCGTTGTAATAATTATCTGGGGTCAAACTGTAATTTCCAAAATATTTTCTAAGGTTTCAAAATCAATATCTATATTTTTGTTTAAACCGGGAATTTAATTCCTACATTAATATAATTTTCTGTATCTTTATTTTCAACCGAAAAATACCAGTTTATGTTTTAAGCTGCGTTCATGCTGCGTTTTTGGTGTGGGAGCACGTGAGCTCAACCACACCGGGCGATTTCCACCAATTACTTGGAGCCTACATAATTTTTATGTATATGTATGTGGTAACTCTCAAACTCTCACAGCTCTCTCAATCTCTCTATGTTAACTCTCTGCCTCTCTCAAATTTCCTCTCTATTTCTCTCAACTCTCTTAAGATACAAACACACACACACATACAGATTATATATATACATACTTAGTCACATACATAGATATATACATATATCACAAGAACTCAAGAACGGGGGAGTGAATTTCATAGACGACGGATTATTCGGCGGAATTCTCGTTCTCAAAATTCTCTGTATAATTAGCCTCTGTGAGTATTATAAACTCACTCGCCATGTTTATATATGTGTATGTCTGTATGTATATGTGTATATATGTATATATATATATGATACACCATTAGAGCTAAAAAATGGAGCTTTGAAAAAGTTAATCAAAATCGAATCCGTGAATTGTAATTGAAAGATATTGATCCCAATAGGCTACGGTTCGAATCCTACGGAGTAATTCATCCGTATGGCGACGTATTGATGATTTTAAGTTTTGTCACTCTAACTTTAATCGCGAGAATCAAGAGATACAATCCGTATTAGTTAAAATTGATCGCGTATTCTTAATCTACGCGGAAAACCGAGGAGAACCATATATCACTTGTCTTGGTACGAACAGAATCTGAAACTGGGTAATTTCAGTCCAGAAACTGAAAACAGGGGAGAAGACGACGAAGATGACATTCTGCAAGAACTCGCGCGCGCGACCCGCTCGCGCGAGGTTCGCTCGCGCGGCCCGCTCGCGCGACTTTTTCCCCCCCTCGCGCGCGCGATCCGCTCGCGCGACCTGTCCAGCCCCTTCGCGCGCGCGATCCGCTCGCGCGATCTGCCCTCCCCCTCGCTCGCGCGATCCGCTCGCGCGAGGTGGCAGTTTTGGCAGTTTGTGTGATTTTTGGTAAGGGACTGTTTGAAAAATGTTTTGGGAGATTTCAAAGAACTGTTTGACAAAATACACTGTTTTAAAGGCTCACTGTTAGAAATTGGACTTGTAAGAATGTTTAAGATCGAAATTTATGCTCGTACGATTATCCGGTTTTGTGAGTAAGTAATGGTGTTATTTATGGAACATTGATATACATATTAAGGTCAAGGTTGTGTCAACATGCAAGCGTGGAATAAAGCGTGAAAAGAGTAAAGGGTGGCAGTTTGGTGTGTGACCTCAATATCGATCGGATAGTATTCCTGGTATTGGAGGTGATAGTGTTGTGTACGACTTAGATATCGATCGGATAGTATTCCTGGTATCTAAGGCGCGTGTTTCGGATATTGATCGGATAGTATTCCTGATATCCGAAGCGATGGTGATAGTGTTGTGTACGACTTAGATATCGATCGGATAGTATTCCTGGTATCTAAGGCGCGCGTTTCGGATATTGATCGGATAGTATTCCTGATATCCGGAGCGATGGTTGGTTGTGTTTGGTCTAGATATCGATCGGATAGTATTCCTGGTATCTGAGGCAGTAGTGTGGCGTGTGACTTCAATACCGATCGGATAGTATTCCTGGTATTGGAGGCGATAGTGTAGCGTATGAATTGAATGACTGAATACTCATTACTTCTGGTAGCTGAAATAATGTATTGATTTAATTGGATTATTCTAAAGGAAAGAATTGGCAAAATAAGATGTTTCACAATTCATGTACAATTCCGTTTTTATTTATTACTATATTCCCCCGTGATTATGTTGGAATTGGAATCTTGAATATATTACTGTTAAAGTTAAATAGTACCGTTGTTTATTTACTTATATATACATTGCGAGCACTTGTTTATTTTACTCACCAGCTTTCATAAGCTGACGGCGTTGATGCGTCCTGGACTGTATGTCCAGATTTTCAGGGGCAGGAGCAGCCAGGGTACTTCGACTACGCTAGTTAGAGGCAGGGAACTTTCCAGGAGGCTGCTTATTATTTCCTATGTCTTTTTCTGAAGTTGTAATAGACTGGAGAATAGTTTTTGAATAAGGGCGTTTTGTGCCTAAGACATTGACCTATGTAATAGTTTAGTAAGTTTTAAATTTCGGAGCTTATGTTTATTAGTATCCTTTGCTCTAGAAATGTTTGTTAAGTTATTTGTTGCAGGGACAATTGGTCATACTCACTTGTCACGACCTACGAGTCCATAAAGGAAATTAAATGCTTTCCTGAATTATGCTACGTCGGGGCGTGACAGGCTTTTTGGTATCAAAGCCAGGTTTATGGCTCGACCGATTGTCCAGACACATAGGATCTCCCGTTAAAATAGAATTAAGATAAGATAGTTCGACTTTATTCCGTGTCTAGTCGCTTTCTATCGTTTAGAGTTTTCTTTCTTCACGAGGAGTTGACCGAATTGTGTTGATTGATGGATAGGTACCGTTCTCTCGATCAGATGGCTGGAAGAAATCTCAGGAATCGTCCCGCTATTGAAGATGCACCCCCGGTAATAGATCCAACCGGAATGTTTGAGGCCTTTGTTAGAAGATTGGAGAGGGTTAGTGATCAGAACGCAAGGAACAATAATCAGAATGGGAATTACAACGGGAATGGGAGGCAAGCCCACCAGACTGGAGACAAGCTTCTCAAGGAGTTTCGCGCTTTGCGACCTGAGTATTTTGCGGGAACTGATGAACCCTGGCAAGCGGAACAGTGGCTACGTCAGATGGAGCGTATCTTTGAGACCATAGAGTGCACTGATCTGGAGAAGAAGCGTCTGGCTATCTTTCAGCTGTCTTATGCAGCGGCTGATTGGTGGGATGCTGAAAAGGCGACAATTGGGGAAGAAGCTGCAAGGAGAATGCCGTGGGTGGTGTTTAAGGAAAGATTTCTTGAGAAGTATTTCCCCGAAGAAGAGAAGGACAAGAGGGAGAAAGAGTTTATGGAGTTGACTCAAGGGAATCTGACTGTCCGAGAGTACACTACTCGATTTGAGCGTCTGTCTCGCTTTGCTCCACATATGGTGGACACACCCCAGAAGAAAATCAAGAAGTATCACCGAGGTCTCAACCTGTCTCTTCGACATCTGACTATGGGGCATCTGGGCCAGTCATTTGAAGTCCTAGTGAGATTGGCTACGGGGTTAGAGAATGATGGTTGTCAGAACTCGAAGCCGTTTGGAAATCGACCTCCGCAGAAGGGATATTCAGGACAGAAACCTGGGTACCCTCAAGGACAGAAAAGGACCTGGGATGGAGGAAAGAAACCTCAGCAGACACAAGCAGTTCAGCAGTATCAGCCTCTAGCAATAGAAGGGGCCAAAAACAACAACTGCTTCAATTGTGGAGTTCCCGGTCATCGAGCTAAAGATTGCAGAGCACCTAGGCGTACGGATCGTCCAGGAGTTGTGTGCTATAATTGTGGCATGCCAGGCCACATAAGTCCAGAATGCAAGGCTCCTAGGAAAGGTAACTATGGTCAGCAAGGACAAGCCCGTCTGAATGCTGTCATTCCCGAGGCTGCTGGCTATGAGGAGACAGGGTATGAAGAAGGTACCAATGAGGAGGGACCGCCCGAGCAACGAGCAGTGGAAGGTACTCTAACCTTGTTTAACTCTCATGTTAAAGTTTTATTTGACACGGGTGCTACACATTCCTTTATATCTGTTAAGATCGTTCAGAAGTTGGGTATCGTACCGCATCGTTTAGAGGAAGCTTTGAGTGCTGTCTCACCCTTAGGGACCACAGTCAAGTTATTACATGTGTGTAAGGATTGTCCTCTACGGTTAGGAGACCGTGAACTTTTGGCAAGTTTGGTGGTTCTATCGATGAAGGAGTTCGATATAATCCTGGGAATGGATTGGCTCGAGAAGAATGATGCGAAGTTGGATTGTGCAAGGAAGAGGATCACATTTGCGGACAAGGGGAATCGACTCTTCGATTTCCAATGTAACCCTTCGGGTGATATGTTCCTCACTAGATGCCTAGCAAACATTGAGGTTGTCAGTGCAGAGGTGACAGTATCATCTATACCGGTAATCAAAGAGTTCGAGGAAGTATTCCGAGATATTTCAGGATTACCGCCGGAAAGGGACATAGAATTCTGTGTGGAATTGGTGCCAGGTACTCGACCTATAACCAAGGTTCCCTACAGGATGGCCCCTACAGAGTTGTTGGAGCTGAAGGAACAAGTTCAAGAACTTGAGAAGTTGGGTTTTGTTCGTCCAAGTACTTCACCCTGGGGAGCACCAGTGTTGTTTGTGAAGAAGAAGGATGGGTCGATGCGGTTGTGTATTGACTACCGAGAACTGAATAAGGTTACTATCAAGAATAAGTATCCTTTACCTCGGATAGACGATCTGTTTGATCAGTTGCAAGGAGCCACGACCTTTTCTAAGATTGATCTACGGTCAGGGTATCACCAGTTGAGGGTGCGGAAGGAAGACATACCTAAGACTGCTTTCAGGACGAGATACGGACACTACGAGTTCTTAGTGATGCCGTTTGGGATGACGAATGCTCCAGCTGTGTTTATGGACTTGATGAACAGAGTATTCAAGCCATACTTAGATCAATTCGTTATTGTCTTTATTGATGATATTTTGATCTATTCCAAGTTAGAGGAAGAGCATGAACAACACCTGAGGATCGCGTTGCAGACTCTCAAGGATCACCGCCTGTATGCTAAATTCAGCAAGTGTGAATTCTGGCTTCAGGAAGTTAAGTTTCTCGGGCATGTGATCTCTCAACAAGGAATCGCGGTTGACTCATCAAAGACCGATACAGTGGCAAATTGGACTCGGCCGACCAATGCTACAGAAGTCCGAAGTTTTCTGGGACTAGCTGGTTACTATCGGAGATTTGTAGAAGGTTTCTCAAAGATAGCAGCCCCGTTAACTGGCTTGACTAAGAAAGATTTGAAGTTTAAATGGACTGATAAGCATGAACGCGCTTTTCTGAAATTGAAGGAGAAATTGACAACAGCGCCAGTGCTTGCGATACCAAGGGATGGTGAGAAGTTCACTATTTTTAGTGACGCCTCGTATCAAGGATTGGGATGTGTCCTTATGCAAGACGGAAAGGTCATAGCTTATGGTTCACGACAGTTGAAGCCAAATGAATTGAACTACCCAACTCATGATTTAGAGCTGGCAGCAGTTGTGTTTGCGCTCAAGATCTGGAGACACTACCTCTTTGGGGAGAAGTTTGATTTATTCTCGGACCACAAGAGCCTTAAGTATTTGTTTACTCAGAAGGAGCGGAACATGAGGCAACGTAGGTGGATGGAGCTGATTAAGGACTACGACTTCACATTAGAGTACCACCCCGGTAAGGCTAATGTAGTCGCTGACGCCCTAAGCCGGAAGCCTCGAGGAATGATTGCTTCATTGATGTTGAGGGAATGGAAAGCTTTAGAGACAATCGCAGAATTTGATATGCAGATTTTTGAGGAAAGTGACGGGCAACACTTTGGATGCCTCATGGTACAACCAACACTTGTGAGTCGAATCATCGAAGCCCAGAAAGAAGATGAGAAGTTTCAAGCATGGTTCGCCAAGATGTTAGAGAAGGACCTGACAGAATGGAAGGTTGGGGCCGATGGAGGGTACAGATGTCGAGACAGATTGTGTGTGCCAGATTCAGGAGGTTTGAGAAAAGATATTCTCGAAGAAGCACATAAATCGAGACTGACAGTACACCCAGGAGGAACAAAGATGTATAAGGATTTGAAGAGAAACTTCTGGTGGGAAGGGATGAAGCGGGAAGTAGCCGAGTTTGTGTCTAAATGTTTGACTTGTCAACAAGTGAAGGCCGAACATCAGAGACCCTCGGGATTGTTGCAACCCTTACCTATTCCAGGATGGAAGTGGGAGCACATAACTATGGATTTCGTGGTTGGATTACCCCAGTCACAACAGAATCATGACGCAATTTGGGTAATTATGGATCGTTTGACGAAGTCTGCACACTTTATCGCGTACAATATGACTTACCCAGTAGAAAGGATGAGTCGAATGTACCTACAGCAAGTGGTGCGACTGCACGGTGCGCCTGTGACGATTGTATCAGACCGCGATGCACGTTTTACCTCGGGATTTTGGGAAAGTCTGCAGAAGGCTATGGGAACTTCGCTCAAGATGAGTACTGCTTTCCATCCTCAGACCGATGGACAGACCGAGCGTGTTAACCAGATTATGGAAGATATGCTCAGAGCTTGTGCAATTGACTTTGAAGAGTCTTGGGAGACGCACTTACCGTTGGTCGAATTTGCTTATAACAACAGTTATCACTCGAGTATTGGAATGGCGCCGTTCGAAGCTTTGTACGGACGACCTTGTCGATCTCCGTTGTGTTGGGCTGAAGTGGGAGACACAGAACTTTTGGGACCAGATTTGGTGAGAGAGACCAATGAGAAGATTTCACTGGTCAAGGAAATGATGAAAACTGCACAGAGTAGGCATAAGAGTTATGCGGATCGACGACGAAAGGACTTGGAGTTCAGTATCGGTGATCACGTACTCCTAAAGGTTTCACCTGTTCGTGGAATAGTACGTTTTGGTCAGAAGAGAGGGAAGCTGGCACCCCGATTCATCGGACCGTTCGAGGTTTTGGAGCGTGTTGGGAAAGTGGCTTATCGGCTCGCGTTGCCACCAAAGATGTCTGGTGTTCATAATGTGTTCCATGTCAGTATGTTAAGGAAATACATACGGGACCCTTCACATGTGGTTAATTTTGATGATATTGAGACAAGTCAGAATGTGGTTTACAAGGATAGACTTGTGAGAATTCTCGACCAGAGTATCAAGAGGCTGAGGAGAAGAGACGTTCCTTTGGTTAAAGTTCAGTGGAGGCATCATGACGAAGGAGAGGCGTCGTGGGAGTTAGAGTCAGACATGAGGACTAGATACCCCGAGTTGTTTCAGGATTAGGTAGCTCAGATTTCGGGGCGAAATCTCTGTTAAGGTGGGTAGGGTGTAACGCCCTGTATTTTATTATCATTAATAAATACATATTGCATTTCATTTCCATGGGTATTTGATTTAATTTCTCGTTGTAATAATTATCTGGGGTCAAACTGTAATTTCCAAAATATTTTCTAAGGTTTCAAAATCAATATCTATATTTTTGTTTAAACCGGGAATTTAATTCCTACATTAATATAATTTTCTGTATCTTTATTTTCAACCGAAAAATACCAGTTTATGTTTTAAGCTGCGTTCATGCTGCGTTTTTGGTGTGGGAGCACGTGAGCTCAACCACACCGGGCGATTTCCACCAATTACTTGGAGCCTACATAATTTTTATGTATATGTATGTGGTAACTCTCAAACTCTCACAGCTCTCTCAATCTCTCTATGTTAACTCTCTGCCTCTCTCAAATTTCCTCTCTATTTCTCTCAACTCTCTTAAGATACAAACACACACACACATACAGATTATATATATACATACTTAGTCACATACATAGATATATACATATATCACAAGAACTCAAGAACGGGGGAGTGAATTTCATAGACGACGGATTATTCGGCGGAATTCTCGTTCTCAAAATTCTCTGTATAATTAGCCTCTGTGAGTATTATAAACTCACTCGCCATGTTTATATATGTGTATGTCTGTATGTATATGTGTATATATGTATATATATATATATGATACACCATTAGAGCTAAAAAATGGAGCTTTGAAAAAGTTAATCAAAATCGAATCCGTGAATTGTAATTGAAAGATATTGATCCCAATAGGCTACGGTTCGAATCCTACGGAGTAATTCATCCGTATGGCGACGTATTGATGATTTTAAGTTTTGTCACTCTAACTTTAATCGCGAGAATCAAGAGATACAATCCGTATTAGTTAAAATTGATCGCGTATTCTTAATCTACGCGGAAAATCGAGGAGAACCATATATCACTTGTCTTGGTACGAACAGAATCTGAAACTGGGTAATTTCAGTCCAGAAACTGAAAACAGGGGAGAAGACGACGAAGATGACATTCTGCAAGAACTCGCGCGCGCGAGGTTCGCTCGCGCGGCCCGCTCGCGCGGCCCGCTCGCGCGGACTTTTTCCCCCCCTCGCGCGCGCGATCCGCTCGCGCGACCTGTCCAGCCCCTTCGCGCGCGCGATCCGCTCGCGCGATCTGCCCTCCCCCTCGCTCGCGCGATCCGCTCGCGCGAGGTGGCAGTTTTGGCAGTTTGTGTGATTTTTGGTAAGGGACTGTTTGAAAAATGTTTTGGGAGATTTCAAAGAACTGTTTGACAAAATACACTGTTTTAAAGGCTCACTGTTAGAAATTGGACTTGTAAGAATGTTTAAGATCGAAATTTATGCTCGTACGATTATCCGGTTTTGTGAGTAAGTAATGGTGTTATTTATGGAACATTGATATACATATTAAGGTCAAGGTTGTGTCAACATGCAAGCGTGGAACAAAGCGTGAAAAGAGTAAAGGGTGGCAGTTTGGTGTGTGACCTCAATATCGATCGGATAGTATTCCTGGTATTGGAGGTGATAGTGTTGTGTACGACTTAGATATCGATCGGATAGTATTCCTGGTATCTAAGGCGCGTGTTTCGGATATTGATCGGATAGTATTCCTGATATCCGAAGCGATGGTGATAGTGTTGTGTACGACTTAGATATCGATCGGATAGTATTCCTGGTATCTAAGGCGCGCGTTTCGGATATTGATCGGATAGTATTCCTGATATCCGGAGCGATGGTTGGTTGTGTTTGGTCTAGATATCGATCGGATAGTATTCCTGGTATCTGAGGCAGTAGTGTGGCGTGTGACTTCAATACCGATCGGATAGTATTCCTGGTATTGGAGGCGATAGTGTAGCGTATGAATTGAATGACTGAATACTCATTACTTCTGGTAGCTGAAATAATGTATTGATTTAATTGGATTATTCTAAAGGAAAGAATTGGCAAAATAAGATGTTTCACAATTCATGTACAATTCCGTTTTTATTTATTACTATATTCCCCCGTGATTATGTTGGAATTGGAATCTTGAATATATTACTGTTAAAGTTAAATAGTACCGTTGTTTATTTACTTATATATACATTGCGAGCACTGGTTTATTTTACTCACCAGCTTTCATAAGCTGACGGCGTTGATGCGTCCTGGACTGTATGTCCAGATTTTCAGGGGCAGGAGCAGCCAGGGTACTTCGACTACGCTAGTTAGAGGCAGGGAACTTTCCAGGAGGCTGCTTATTATTTCCTATGTCTTTTTCTGAAGTTGTAATAGACTGGAGAATAGTTTTTGAATAAGGGCGTTTTGTGCCTAAGACATTGACCTATGTAATAGTTTAGTAAGTTTTAAATTTCGGAGCTTATGTTTATTAGTATCCTTTGCTCTAGAAATGTTTGTTAAGTTATTTGTTGCAGGGACAATTGGTCATACTCACTTGTCACGACCTACGAGTCCATAAAGGAAATTAAATGCTTTCCTGAATTATGCTACGTCGGGGCGTGACATTGGGTTTTAACTTTTCTTTGGGACCAGTAATTGAACACTTAGCCATGGGGCCTGTGATTGGAATTGGAGGACTGATCACTGGTGGGAATTCAAGGTTTACTTGATTAATAATCCTTTGGCGACCAAATTTATCCCACCACTTAACTGAATATTGTCTTTGGACAGTATTACTCTGGACCTGGTACTGCCATTTCAAAATCCATGGAACCTTGTATTTACTTATAAATATTAATAAAATAGGGAACTGGGTGTTGTGTTCACTCAGGGTATACTTAGTGGAGAAGTATTTGACCATATCTTGGAGATCCTGAGGGAGAAGATCTGGCATGGGGCCATGGCGGGACCACCACTGAAGAAACCAAGTGGGCAACTGACTCTTGAATTTGGTATCAAAATTGACGTACCAAGAATGGGTAAATGTTTCATTTTGATATAGGAAAGTATAGAACCAAGCATCAATATAATCAAAGTAATTATATTTAGTTTGGTTGGGGAGTGACTTAAGAACACATGGATGGGAACCCCATTCTTTACTAGAGATGACTTTACTGATGTATAACTTGTGGTATAAAATTTTCTTTTCTTCTTCTGGAATTGACTTATCGTTAGCATTTTCTTTGACTGATACAACAAAAACAGAATCAGTAGAGTACAAGATGTCTCTATAGTAACTGAGGGATTTTTCTGGGCTTTTGGGAAGGAAATGCCAACCAGAGGGAAAGGTGAGTTTGACTAAATCAACTGGGTTTTTTAGATGACTATGGTGTGGCTCAATCCAGAACAAATGGACTGGGTTGGGTTTTACTATGTAATCTGTCCTGGGGGTTTGGACTGGCCTGTTAACTATTGTTTGAATGGGCTGAACAGCAAATGGGTCATTGACTAAGTATTGACTGGAAGAAGGCTTTGCCAAGGCTGACTGGTAACTGGGCCTGTGAATTGATCCAAGAACTTGGTACCTGTTAACTAGTCCAATTGGAGAAGTGACTGTTGGAGGGATAACTGCTAACTTGTTATCCTTCTTCTTGTCCTCCATTCTTGTACTGTAAAAATTCACGAGTGAGAAAATCAGGGATTGAATTTTCACTGCCTTTGATATATTCAATATCAAAATCAAAAATAGATAAAATAGATTGCCATCTGGCAAATATTTGTTTTGAAGCTAGATTTTTGACATCTTTTTCTAAAATGAATTTAGCACTTTTGCAATCAATCCTGACTAAAAATTTTTGATTTAAAATATCATCTTGAAATTTACTTATACATAATACTAAAGAAAGAATTTCTTTCTTTATAGTACTGTAATTATTTTGTGCATTGTTCCAAATTCCAGAATGGAATCGAACAATCTGCTCTCTGGGTGAACCATTGATTTTTTGAAGGAGAATTCCTCCATAACCATGCTCTGAAGCATCTGTCTGAATGATTTTGAATGCATTTTCTGAAGGAATGCCAAGACATGGCAAAGACTTGACATATTTTTTGACTTCTTGAACAATGGAAGTATGAATATGTGACCAAGGAGGGGGATTGGATTTTAATCTGTCAAAGAGTGGTTTACATTTTGAACGAAGATTGGGATAAAAATCAGATATGTAATTTAGTGATCCTAAGAACCTTTGTAACTGGGTTTTGTCCAAAATTTCATCTGGGAATTTATCAGCAAATTGGATGACTCTATCAACTGGAGTGATTTTTCCTCGATGAATATTGTGGCCAAGAAATCTGATTTTGGACTGAAACAGACTGATCTTCGAGGCTGAAACAACAAGACCATTGGATTTGATGGTATTGAAAAACGAATTTAAATGTTTCCAATGTTCATCAATTGACTTTGAAAAAATAAGAACATCATCAATGTAGACAATTGAAAAATGACTGAATGGGTTAAATATTTCATTCATAATATTTTGAAATTCACTAGGGGCATTCTTAAGACCGAAAGGCATTACATTCCATTCATAATGTCCAAATGGGGTAGTAAAGGCAGTCTTATATCTATCTTTCTCATGAATTTGGATTTGCCAAAATCCACTCTTCATATCAAATTTACTGAAAACAACTGCTTTATCTAATCTATTGACTAAGTCTCTTTTATTGGGGATGGGGTACCTGATCCATTCTAAGACTTTGTTGAGGGGTTTGTAATTGATGACTAACCTTGGTGTTCCTCTTTCTAACTCTGCATTTTTTCTAACATAAAAAGCAGGACAAGACCATGGTGACTTACTTTTGCGTATTATTTTTTTATTTAATAATTCACCAATTTCTTGTTTACATAATTCCATGTCTTCTTTACTCATCTGAATTGGCCTAGCTTTGGTAGGGATGTTGACTTCATTAAAATCTTTTACATAAGGAAGGGTGACTATATGTTTTTTCCTATGCCAAAAGGCATTAGGTAAATCTGAGCATAAATTACTGACAACTCTAGACTCAAAATCCTTTATTTTGGTTTGAAGTAATTTACTGGTTAATTGCTCTTCAATTTTTATATATTTAACTTCATCTTGTAAAGACTTTAGGTGCAAAGTTTTACAGTAAAGAATATGTTTGTTATTAAAAACTGATTGATTCTTTAATTGTTTCAAATCTCTGAGTAATGGTTTGTTAAGAAATTTAAATTGAACTTTTTGTCCACATGCATAAGTGGTTATTCCGTCATTATTAACAGTGATTGGGTAAAGTAAAACTATAAATGGTATTCCTAGAATGACTCTGTCAGTCATGTTTTTGACTAAAATAAATGGAGTTTTAAAACAAACTTTGTCTTGACAGACATGAGCACTAGATAATTTATATTCAATCTGCATTTGACTACCATTAGCAGAACTGAGACGTTCACTGGTTTTTTCATAATACTTAGTTGGGATTAGTCCTTCTTGAATACAATTAAGATCAGCACCTGAGTCAATGAGTGCCATAGTTTCTATTTCTAAATCTTTGCTTATGATTATTTTTACCTTACAATGCCATTTTTGTAAATGTATCTTATTTAAGGCTTGGACTGAACTAGGTTGTTCTAATTCTTTATTCTGGGATTCTTTGTCACTTGAGGAAGGTTCTTCATCACTGGAATTTCCATTAATGGAAGCATTATGACTGGGAGTATCAAGATTTTCATTTAGTTTAGTAACCTGTTCTTGTAGATCTTTGATATCAGTTTTAACTTGTTTTATTTCAACCTGTAAATCTTGAACTGTAATTTCTTTCTTTGGTTTATTAAACCTTTCTAATGTTTTGTCAAGGCTGATCGTAGAATGACATGGTTTACTGGTCTCTTCTTGTTTTAACAGATTTTTAAGTTTGTTTAAATATGTTACTTTTAAATCTTCATTATCTAACTTACTTATTAAGTCTAATAATAAGTTTTCATGTTCTTCTTTTTTGTGTAGGACATTTATACTTTCTTCTTTAGAATCTTTAGACTTTTTGGATTTACTAGTTGTTTTGTCAAGTAGTTTACTATTTGTGTCTCTTTCTTTTTTTGACTTAGATTCTTTAGGCCTCGTAGACTTAGATTTACTGATATTTGTATCTTTCAAGGTTTTGGACCTATCTTCCTTAGCCTTTGTAGACTCTTCTTTAGACTTAATAGACTCAGAATTATTGTTTTTACTTTCTTTTTCTATATTAGTAGTTTTTAATTTATTAGTTGGTTGCTTACTAGCATCTTTTAATGCTTTTTTCATTTTCTTTTCCATATCATAGAATTCATCTTGATAATTTTCTAAATAATCAAAAAGATATATATTTCTTTTAACTAAATTCATGTATCTTAACCAATATTTTTTATGGGTCTGTCTATCTTTTAGACTCCAGTCTCTAACATAACCAAATATTTTACTGTTATTTTTAAATTCTTCTTCTAACATTTTCATGTCAATTGTAAACTCTTTACTTATAGTAAATAACTCTTTATTAGGACCTTGAAAGTCTGACTGAGTAGGGGACGTAGGACTATCATCTTCACTTGGAACTTGGTAACAAGGACTATCAATTTGTGCCGTAGTTTTAATCCCTTTTAACTTAATATTAATTTCATTGAGGAGTTCCTTATCTTTTCTAATTTTTTTAGAAGTGTCAGAAATGTGTGATGTACTTGACTTAGAATCAAAATCTTTAATTCTTAAAGAGGGTAACTTAGTGTGTTGTTCATCAAAACTAATTCTAACTTTTCCATCATTAAATTGTTGAATTCTTTCTAAGTTAACTATATTATTATTATTAGCAAAATTACTTGAATGATTTTCATTTTCTAAAATCCAACATTCTGGTAACTCTACATCTTTCCATAAGATGGTTTTTGGGATTTGAATATTAGCATGTTCAGAACTTCCTAACATAAGTAATGTTTGATTTTTAGGACTTTTGATTAAAGCATGAACATTAAGATTACTTCTAATACACTTATAATAAATTCTGTAGATTAAAGCAAGACATTGTGAACCACTATGCATATTAGTAATTTGACCAGCAGTTTTAATGTTTAATGTTAAGGCTTTTAACAAATGAGGATCACTAAGACTTAAAGGGAAATCAGGGAAACAATTAAAATGAACTGGTCCAGCATGAAGACTGGATTCCATAATTCCTATTATACTAGTAGTAAAATCTAGAAATCTAGCATCTCTAAGACATAATAAAATTGAAGAATTTATTCCTTTGAGATTGAGGGGTTTAACTGCAACTTGTATTAATCCTAAGTGAATGAAGTTGTAACCATCAGATCTATGTTTTTTGATTGATTCACTGCTAAGAAGTTGACATTTTTCATATTCTTTATTAATACTATAAGTTTTCTCTACTGTTTTAATATTGTAATCAGTTCTAAAACTAGTCCAACTTGACTTGTAAATTTCTCTAGTGGAAATCTTAGGGATTGTCCAATTACTGTAATCTTGGTTAACTTCTTCAAACCTATGTTCTTCTTCATTAACTATGTCTGGTAATGTGGGAAATTGGGTTCTAGAGCTAGAACCTATTGTAGAGTTTGATCTAAACAGTCTATCCATCTTAAGGTGCTTAATTAAATCAAAATCCTTGATCTAGGACAACTATTCAACACATACCCAGGAAGACTCATACCCTTTATCCCCCGCTCATGCCCGTCTTACGCTCCTTCTGCAGGTCTTATTGTTTGGTCAGGACTCTCTTGTGCGTAGGACTATTGGAGACAACTGTGTTTTGAAAATCTAACGCAAGGCAGATGGTTCAACTGATAAGTATTAGGGGTGCCTTGTGGTGATAGTTTGTACCCAGAGAGGGTATAGACCATGGAAACATGTTCTCCCAAAGGGTGAGATATGACTCCATTCGCCTTATCCTAGCGATTGTCGCATATTTAGTTTTTGAACCTTTTTAGTTGGATGTTAAAACTGTTCTTTTCTCAATGGAGAACAAGACGATGAGATAATTGGTGTTGTGACCAGAGGGAATGAGAGCAAAAGTGTGCTGTCTCAAACGATCTGTTTATTATCTTAAGCCAGAAATCGGCTAAGCTGTGGTACAATGTGTGTACATCAAACGGTCCAAGAAAAGTGTTCTAATTCTTTGTGTTGGCCCAAAAATGGAAACCTTAGAGGGGGGGGGGGTGAATAAGGTTTTAGCGGAAATTAATCTTTTAAAACAAAATTGCAAATTAAAACACAATCACAAGCAATTAAGTAAAGAGATAAGGGAAGAGAAACTTGCAAACCGATTTTTCAAGTGGTTCGGCAATCGCACCCCGCGGCCTACGTCCACCCCTCAAGAACGCCTCTTGAGGATTCCTTAATCCGATCTACTTACGGGTGTAGACCAAACCATTTCCCGGAGCATTTACGGGTGTGCACCAAGCCGTTACAAGAGCCTATGATCTCTCCCAAAGAAGAACACCTCTTCTTTGCACACAAGGGTTACTAACCCTCACTCTTTACAATTGATTTGATAGAAATTGAACTCTCTTTATAGAGTGGATAATACAATTGAAAGCTCACTACAATTCACTCTCTCAAAGATTACAATTGAAAGCTAGAGCAAATTGATAAACTCACACAACTAGGGCTCAATTGTGAATGATTAAGAATCAACAAGTTGTGTGATTGAAATGGATGTTTTCCAATGGATTGATCAACATAAAATGGTGTGGGAAAACATGTATTTATAGGCCAAGAAAGATTATAGCCGTTGGTGGCAAGTTTGGTAATTAAAAGCCCCTTTAAAAACTAGTCGTTATGCCTTTTCAGGTCGCTTCAGTCGACTGGAACATGAAGTAGTCGACTGGTCCTTGAAGCAATCGAATAAGATGTGTTCACAGAGGGTTTTGTTTGCATTCTGCTTACTTCGGTCAACTGCATCGGGCCCTCAGTCGACTGTACCCTTCAGAAATCAGTCGACTGGTTTTCTGCTGGTTTTGGCATACTGACACCTCTTCACTAAAACGGCCATAACTCCCTCTACAAAATGAATTTTTTGATGTTTTGGAAACTAGATTCAAATACCTTTCCAACCATATAAAACTCAACATCTAATTATTCTCCAATTGGTTGGGGCATTGCTTTAAAGATGACCCATTTAAAATTTGTTTCCAAAACTTTAACTTTTAGCATTTGTTTGAGCCCCTAAGAGTGTGAGATCAAGATGTCTTACAATGATGGTCCTAGACTTCAATCAAGGATGAAATATCTTCAAGTCTTCAAGCTTGATCCTTGTTGATCTCCTTGTAATCTTGATCTACATAAATTAAATCTCAAGCACACAAAGATGTTAAAACATTGATACAATATTAATATATGAGATTGTATATGAGCATACAAATGACTATGATAATAACAAGGAATGAATCAATATGAGTCATGTAATTATCATAGCATATTTGACATCATCAAAACATAATTAAATATGCCTTAATAAACCTTAAGGCTAACAATCTCCCCCTTTTTGATGATGGCAAACAACCAATGACGGATATACCAATATAAGCACATTTGGTCATTTTTATATTATCATTCATAATGGATATCAAATGTTAAGGAACATGAATGATAATTACCCAAATACTTCTCCCCAATACTTCTCATATTTCTCCCCCTTTGACATTATCAAAAAGATTTGGGGATAAAACACAAAGCTCCCCCTCACAATAGGCATACAAATCAAAAGGCCAAAATGATATCAAAACTAAAACCCAATATAGCCACATGTGAGTAAATGAAACATAAAAGTGCTCCCCCTAAGCATGTGCAATGATAAAAGATACCAAAAGATATGAAAAGAGAGCATATTCTCCTAAAAGATATCAATAATAAAGTTGGAGAACTCAAAATATAAGATAAACACACAATTAAGTCGGATCAGTCGACGCCACAGTCGACAGGAGAGAGCAGAAAGCAAAATAAAGGAGAAACAGTCGACGTCACAGTCGACTTAACAATGCAGAATGAAAATATTCAAAGCCTCACAGCTAAATCAGTCGACTGTGTCGGGGTATCGGTCGACTGCTTTGATCAGCAGTTCATAAAAATGACAGTTCAGCAGCAAAAAATTTGAATGATTCACAAAACATCATTTTGTTTAATCATTCTAAAAACTTTGTCTAATCAAACAAAAACATATCATCATTTTTCAAATAAGCAATATCAAGAGCATGATGATTTGAAACAAATAAGTGTATGATATGAAATCAATTAAAACAAAATTACCTACTAACCTACCATTACCAAATCAATACTTAACCTTTGTCCAAGCATTTCTTGGATGCTCCATTTGCCGAGTGGTCGGAGAGGCCCTTTCCAACGTCATGAGGCAAAGATTGACAATCTCTTTACCATTTGAGTCATCGTCCGATGATTCGCTCTCGGAACTACTATTGGTGGCCTTGATTGTCTTCTTTTTGTGTTTTTCCTCCTTGGGTGACTTCTTTCCCAATTTTTCTTTCTTTAGAAACTTTGCAAATTTTCGAGTGAGCTTTGTCATTTCCTCATCCTCATCACTCTCAACATCTTTCTTCTTTTTCTTTGAGCTTGAGGATTTTAAAGCCATGTCTCCCCTTTTGGCCTTTTTCACTTCCAATTTCTTGTCTTCACTTTCGAAGATGGCCAATTCCATTTCATGAGTTATAAGAGAACCCATGAGTTGTTCTAAGGAGAGTGTTGAAAGCTCCTTTGCTTCACGAACCGCCATGACCTTTGGTTGCCAATCCTTTGGTAAAGACCTAAGCACTTTCTCAATCATTTCTTCATTAGTATAAACTTTACCAAGGTTTTTCAAGTTATTAATAAGAATGGTAAAACGAGAAAACATATCTCCAATAGATTCATATGGCAGCATTTTAAACATTTCATAAGTTTGAACAAGAAGATTTATTTTTGATTTCTTAACTTGATTAGTACCTTCATGAGCAACCTCAAGTTTATCCCAAATTTCCTTTGCGGACTCGCAAGAGGAAATTCTATTGTACTCATTAGGGTCTAATCCACAATATAAAATGTTCATTGCCATAGCATTTATTGTTATGAGTTTCTTATCGGCATTATTATACTCATCTACCGTCTTTGGAATAGAAAAACCATTTTCAATTTTTGTAGGTAGATGAGGCCCTTTGACCACGATTGCCATAAATCAAAATCTTGAGAAATCATATAGATTCTCATTCTATTTTTCCAATAGGCATAGTTTGAGCCATTAAAACATGGTGCTCTTAATGTCAATTGACCCTCACAATAATAAATGTAAGAAGAGTCGGTTTCCATTGGATCTTTAACTCCAAAATTTTCAAAAATCTTTTGAAAAAGACGAGCCGAGGCTCTGATACCAATTGTTGGCCCAAAAATGGAAACCTTAGAGGGGGGGGTGAATAAGGTTTTAACGGAAATTAACCTTTTAAAACAAAATTGCAAATTAAAACACAATCACAAGCAATTAAGTAAAGAGATAAGGGAAGAGAAACTTGCAAACTGATTTTTCAAGTGGTTCGGCAATCGCACCCCGCGGCCTACGTCCACCCCTCAAGAATGCCTCTTGAGGATTCCTTAATCCGATCTACTTACGGGTGTAGACCAAACCATTTCCCGGAGCACTTACGGGTGTGCACCAAACCGTTACAAGAGCCTATGATCTCTCCCAAAGAACAACACCTCTTCTTTGCACACAAGGGTTACTAACCCTCACTCTTTACAATTGATTTGATACAAATTGAACTCTCTTTATAGAGTGGATAATACAATTGAAAGCTCACTACAATTCACTCTCTCAAAGATTACAATTGAAAGCTAGAGCAAATTGATAAACTCACACAACTAGGGCTCAATTGTGAATGATTAAGAATCAACAAGTTGTGTGATTGAAATGGATGTTTTCCAATGGATTGATCAACATAAAATGGTGTGGGAAAACATGTATTTATAGGCCAAGAAAGATTATAGCCATTGGTGGCAAGTTTGGTAATTAAAAGCCCCTTTAAAAACTAGCCGTTATGCCTTTTCAGGTCGCTTCAATCGACTGGAACATGAAGTAGTCGACTGGTCCTTGAAGCAGTCGAATGAGATGTGTTCACAGAGGGTTTTGTTTGCATTCTTCTTACTTCGGTCAACTGCATCGGGCCCTCAGTCGACTGTACCCTTCAGAAATCAGTCGACTGGTTTTCTGCTGGTTTTGGCATACTGACACCTCTTCACTAAAACGGCCATAACTCCCTCTACAAAATGAATTTTTTGATGTTTTGGAAACTAGATTCAAATACCTTTCCAACCATATAAAACTCAACATCTAATTATTCTCCAATTGGTTGGGGCATTGCTTTAAAGATGACCCATTTAAAATTTGTTTCCAAAACTTTAACTTTTAGCATTTGTTTAAGCCCCTAAGAGTGTGAGATCAAGATGTCTTACAATGATGGTCCTAGACTTCAATCAAGGATGAAATATCTTCAAGTCTTCAAGCTTGATCCTTGTTGAGCTCCTTGTAATCTTGATCTACATCAATTAAATCTCAAGCACAAAAGATGTTAAAACATTGATACAATATTAATATATGAGATTGTATATGAGCATACAAATGACTATGATAATAATAAGGAATGAATCAATATGAGTCATGTAATTATCGTAGCATATTTGACATCATCAAAACATAATTAAATATGCCTTAATAAACCTTAAGGCTAACACTTTGTATGTTGATAGCTGGGAACGAGATGAGTTCCATTGTCGCCGCTTGAGAGTGGTAGTCCTCTCTATTTGAGATTGAGGATATAGGTGATGCCAACTACGTGTTGGGAGTTTAGATTGTGAGAGATCGTTCTCTGAAACTTCTCTCGAGGTTTCTTGAACATTTTTCACATGATAATATAGATATCCCATTTTTTGGGGACTCACCTTGACCTTAGATCAATGTCTTAAGAATAATGAGAAGAGGAAACAAATGTCCAGTTTGCCATATGCATCCACAATATGGAATCTGAAGTATGTTGGTTTAATTAGTCGTTGCCGAAGCAACCATGGTCCAGTCACTAGAGAGTAGTGAAGAGTATCTTGCGATATGTTCGTAGGAGTACTGTGGACCTTGCCTTATGCTGTCCATGATGGAAGCATAATATGTGGTGTGCTCTGCAGCTGTTAGAGAAGATGTTTTGGTTGAAGAGTTTTTGCAGTGGCTAGGCTCTTTATCTCATAGTGATGAGGTTGTGCTCATCAAAGGTGATAGCACGTAAGCCTGAGCATATGCAAAAGATTTCAAAAACTATTCTAGCACGTGTCACATTTGAGATGTAGTTTGCGCAAAGGGAAGTTGTCCTAAGGCACATCTTTATTGGGGGATTTGATGTGCTTAGACATTTTATTGTGGTATTGACATTATTATTCAAGTTTTATTATCAGTTAATAATAAACTAATTGGCTTCCATACATATATGTTTGTTATATGAATGGAATGAATGCACATTTCTAATATGTCACCGGGCTTGAATCGACCAGCTCACACGGGTGATTCACCTTGGCGCCGAGATAGTGAACTAGGACATGCGTGTCCATGGCGCTTAGATGGCGAGCAAGATGAGACATTTGTGTTCATGGCGCTTAGATAGCTGGCTAGGACATGTGTGTCCATAGCGCTTAGAAAGCGAGCTTGAACACTTAAATCTACGCAGTATAAGAACAGCGAGCTAGATATAAACCCTATTATTTCTATATGTCGCCTTAGATGGATCTAAGATGAAACCTTATACTTAGTTGAACATAAAGATATCCCACGACTCTATGTAGCCTGTTTATAGCCGAATGTGAGTTTTCAAACGGGCGCCAGGAGTGGCGACTGTGTTGGAAAACTCAGGTTAGATGTTTTGTGTAATGTCTAGACTAAGATTCGTATGGCGTTACTTGTTTTTCAAACACAAAGTGACATGCCCATTTTTATGGAAGAACGCCATAGCATACATTTCATACTATATGTGCTTTTACGATCGATTGTGGAGCAGTGAATGGATTCCTCTTCATTGATGTGTAAGCCATGTAGTATATCCAAGACATTGGTTATGCTACAAACTGGTTGCTTTCACGACTTGAGACTATGTCATGAAGAGGACGCTTGATGACAGCTACTTTAGCATGCTATCCTAGGACGACGAGACAATTCCGTTCTATGGGGCATGTCTGGGCAAGCGGTCAAGTTAGTCGGATTGACATGTGGGCTCAGGGAAGACCATTCAATAACACACCATGTTTTTGTAACTCATTAGCAGGCCTGCAAAAATCGTAATTTGTTACTGATATGTCATGAGTACATTACATTGAGGTGGTGCAGGAATTCTTTTCACCGAGGGATTGAGAATGCTGTGTCTGGTGTGGTTGAATCGTCTAAGGCATACACGAGAAGCTTCCGAGTGATGTGTGTTGCTGGTTATGGTGATGATTTGGCATTACACTCCTGCCGTTGTACTTTCTTTTTGTAAGGTCGCACGTTCTATTTCCCTGTATGAAGAGATGAGAAGTTCTGTTTCGAGAGATTGGTTTTAGTACTAGTCCTATATGGGTGAGTGGGAGATGTAGGAAATATGTGGGCCATACGGGCACCCACATATCACTGGACCGGGTCCAATGGACTTTGGCTCTTGGAGACCTAGGGTGTGTGCCTATATATATGTATATTGCATACATAGCTAGGGTTGCCTCTAGCACACCCTATGAGATACAACTGGTCTCTCTCTCTCTCTCTCTCTCTCTCTCTCTCTCCCCTCTCTCTCATGGTATTCTCTCTCTTGGCCATCACCATTGGAGCTATGGGATTTAGCGCATGACTGTCATGGGGATTGCTCCATTAGCATCTTCTATGACCTATGCGGAGCACAAGAGGGTACACGGAAGCGACGTAGGTGCTGCAGGTTCGTGGTTCTTGATTGGGCTTGTAACAACACCGTTGGGTTATTCCACTAGGTAAGTGACCTAAACTCGACTAGGATGCTTGCATGCATATTTATCTACACATACATTCTCGACTAGGCACATTGAATCAAGCCAAATGAGATTTTATTCAACTAGTAGCGGATTACACCACCTAACTCGATTGGCTCAATAAAGACTTGACAATTAACTCAATGGAAGACTAACAAAACACAACTTGACATTGACACTTGACTCCAACTTAACACGACTAGATCATGTACCATACTAGACTTGGTCTTAACTGGAGTGTCATAAATGATTTTTAATTTATTAGATTTCCAAGAGCATCCACATTTGCCTCAAAAGTAGCAATTCCAAACACAATCACCTCACCTCACTAGCAGCTTGTGCGCATAAGCATCTCTATTTTTGTTATCTGTTCCTTTCTGACTAATCTCACGCTTAAATCTCTAACACAAACTGTTCTAGGGTTTGGTGCTATTTTGCCTATAACCACATTTATTTTTAATCAATTTTGATTGATTCTAAAATAATTACTATTCTTCATTCATTTTTATTGTTTTCTTTTTCGTTGATTTTATTAATTGTAAATGCTCATGAATGGTTCATATGTCACACGGATGAAATGTGTGTGTGCCTTCTCTATATGCCAAAACAAAAGAAAATCCTAGCCCTAACACATATAAACACATAAGCACATAAAATCCTCATCCATATCGAGTGCGCTTAATTTCTCTTTTTGCTGTGATCCTTATTACCCTTTTGAAGGTTGGGTATTTTGAACCAGTTCTTTTGAAAAGTATTCCTTTAGATGATGAGATCTTTCGAGTTCTCACAAATTTTGGATTTTTATTTTGAAAGTAAAAACATTTTTCAATAAAATGATGATCGGGTTGAAGCCACGCCTTGAAATTTATTTGAAAAGCATTTTTGTAGGTGGTGAGATCTCCTCAAAAACAATTCTCAAGAATTTTGGATTCTTCCTTCAAATATGAAAATATTAACAACGATTAGTTTGGAACTTTGCTTGATCAAAAGAAAGTGAGTTTCAAAGATTTTTCTTGAAAAAAGGATTTTTTTAATACACTTTGGGATAAAAGATGGTGTATTATCAAAATCTGTTTGCTCGTAAAAGTGGTTTTAGAGCTTTCGGGTAGAAAGATCGAATGATTTGGATAGTTATCACACTCTTCATGAATTCGGATACATACACGGTCAATGATGCTTAGCTAATATGTCATAAGAAATGCAATCTTATAATCAAGATCCGGCATGTTCCCAAATGTCATGGGACATAAAGAGGAATTTCTAAAAGATGATTAAAAGGTTACACATCCTACACTAAGCAAGCATCGTCATCATCTCAAGTAATCCCTTTCGGGCATAAAAAATTCTCTAGCACATAATTTTAATCAATAATTGATTTCCTAAGGTTGAAGGGTTCTATAGAAGCTACCATGCAAAGGTCGGGTTTTGGTTAAATAAAAGGGACCCTTAACAGACATCCGATATACCCCTCATTACAAGGTTGGATGGTACGTGGATGCTTTAATATACCAACAAATGGTACGAGATCAAGGGTGATCACACGGCCCTATGGTAACTTAGCCGACCGAGTTGCCTCGAGCCTCCAAGGTCATAGTTCCGTTCAATCGATTGGCGAGACATGCAAGTGCAATGCTACGGGCACACAAAAATCAATTAACTTGATTAAAAGGATGCTTTCAAGTTTAATCCTCGAGCGAACCCAAAATTAGAATTCTGGTTTGCGAAACCAGAGATTTTGGGTTCGATCCCAAGCAGAGTCGCCAGATTTTCGATACTGGGGCCCTGATTGTTCTTTTTACTTTCTTTCTTTTAAAACAAATAGAGTCGCACGTAATTTTGAAAAGAATTAATAAACCATGTTAAAAGCAAATTGATCTTTTGAAAACCAGAGAATTCTAGGTCTGAAGATTATGGAATGAGAAGGGAAGGAGCCCGGTGGACTAAAATACCCCCTCTTATCCTATCTCGTGATAGGCTCCTGCTCAACATCCTTTTTAATCAAATTATTAATCTAAACATGCTCTCAACTAATACATATATATATATATACATACATTCCAAAAGCATGTCGAAAGGGGTGCAAGATTGCTAATGCTAAAAGGCATACAAAACCACATAATTCAAATAGCAAGCAAAATGACATGCAAATAGAGAGCGAGAAAACTTACCTACGATCCAACTGTGATATGGAAATGCGTAATGTATAAAAAAATTGAAATCCTAAAATAGGTCTCTAATCTATATATACATATAAGGCAAGAGCCCTAGTAACGTGTCACACATGGAGTAAAAAATCAATAAAATCAAGAAATGAAATAAACTAGAAAAAAGTCAAGAAATTGTACCTCAATAGCGCTACAAAACAAAGGTAGTCCACATGCTTTGAACACAATATAGTATCAAATCCTAAGTTTTATACCAAATTCTTTGCCTAAATCTAACAAAATAGGGAGGACGACAAAATCATGAATTCCTTCTAACACGTTAAAATCACAACATTCCTATAGATATACAAGTCTCAACTAAGAGCCAATGTAATGTCCATATAGAAATGATATAATCTCAACATGATTAAAAGGAATCCATGACATGGGTTCAACCAATTCACAAACTACATTAAAACAAACTAATCAAGGCCCTAAGATATAATTACCACTATCATACATGATGATTATGAATGCATGAGCATGAACAAGACATGAGTTATTCCTTGATTTGGATCTTTTATCCTCTGGATTTTAACTCAATCAACTTTATTTAAAATATGTTTCAAGTCTTATATCATTGGTTAGGTTCATCAAATCTGTCACAGAATTCAGGATTTACAAAGATGAAACCAAATATCTAAAAATAGAAAAGTCATAGTTCCCATGGCTTAATATTAGTGATTTTTGGACATAAAATGCCTTTGTGAGTCTAGTTTCTAACCCAAAAAGAAAATCAATGATCAAATGGTCCAATCTTTGGGAATTGGACCAAGACTAGACACCACTTAGGATTCATCAACTATCTGTCCAGAGATTTTGTATGATTTATCAAAAATAGTAGACAAACCTTAATCCTTCTAATCTTTTAAGAGGATGTTTTCAACTCATCAACCTTCGTAGAAATATTTATTTGAAGCTCAAAATGTTTGTTTATGATTTTGATCTAAGCAAATTAATGTTGACTTACTATTCTGGATTTTTAGACAGAGAGTAGTTACTTTGCAAAACTCATGATCAAACCATGCTAACCATGGAATCTAATCAAAATAAAAATTGCAATGGTAGGATAAAGTGTTATGAACACATTCCAATTGGTCTCATTCAAATACAACAGATCATGATTTAATAAAAAATCTTTGATCACAGTTGGTTAATGAACTCACTGCAACATTGTTGAATGGTCATCTACTTATTAAATTAAACTTTGGTCCAAAATTCTAGAGAGAATTTGGACCAAACTAGAGTTATAACCATTATCATAATAACAAAACTAACCAAAAGAAGTCCCTAGACTAGACCTTAAGGAGGCTTCAACAAGGATCTCAACTCCATATCCATACTTGAATACTTGAGATTATTAGGACATGATCCTTGAGGAATTGAGACTGACTTAGATTATTTCTCCTCCCAAACCCATGGTCCTTAGAGACTAAGGTAATACTAATACCTATAATTTCAATAGAATATGAAGAGAATCCCATGAAACCACAAATTTAAAAGACCCAAATCATAGCCATGAGACTTGGATCTATCAATTATACATAAATATAGTTAAGATCAACCTTGATTCTCATATAAATCATGAATTTATAAAAAATCAATGGATCAATCTCAATGGATTCAAGTGAGATATTGACAATCCCATGATTCCCTAGAGAAGAGCATAGACAAAAGAGATGAATTCAAAACTCAATTGATGATCCAAATTGAATTCTACTTTGAAAAACTTGTTTTATTTTAAACCCAAAGCTATTTAGACCCAAATCAACAAACATAAGAAAGAATTCAATCACAATTCAAGTGGTGTGTGATGAAATGAGGTTAGAAGAGACTTTTTGAAAATTTTGTAAAAATCCTAAGGAATTCTATGAATTGTGATTGAATTTAGACTAAAAACTAATTAAGATTAGAGGATTACCTCCAAATATCCTCAGGCTTTCTTGGTTTTAGTGAATATCTTCAAGGATCTTCAAGTCTCCTTCAAGCTTCTCCAATGGCTTCCCTTCTAATTCTTCTTCAAAACAGTCTCCAATTCTCTCTTAATTGTATCTCAATTGTCCAACCCCTTTGTAATGGTGATATATATCTCCTTATATAGACCAATCTTCAGGAGTGAATTTAGTGAATTTGGGGTAAAAACCTATGTGCAAAGGCATCTTTGGTTGTTCAATACGTATTTATAAAAAAAACAAACTATTATAGCATGCAGCACTCACTGAGTTATCTGCGGCATTCAGCTTCGCCGTGTGCTGCATCATCCTCTTTATTCAAACATTTCAAAGAAAAATCAATTCTGAAACCTCAGGAAAGGGGTAAACCTCGGAGGCCGCGTGTCCACACTTATCTTCAGTTTGTGTGTTGGAATGCCACCTGGTGCCTTTCCTTTCCCTATACATAGATGTTTTTCGTGTGTGTGTGTGCTATTTTGAAAACCATAGAGTATTGGAGAGGGAGAGAGAGACCTTGTGTTTATACATATATATACACACTCATACACATATATTTATGGGGGCTGCTGTAGACACCCCAATTTTGACCGACCATCGAATTTAGGAGAGTGTCACCTCCGTATCCGATGATGACAAGGACCGAAAAATTGAAGTACTCCAAGCTCTTCAGAAAAACTCCAAAACGCAATAAAATTTCACAGAAAGAGGAAAAATACCAGGTATTTAGGAGAATTCAGGTATAAGACATGACTTTTGGAAAGGATCTTCAAAAATAATTTATTTCAAAAAGGGGGAAGACCTAAAAAGGGGAACCTCAACTAAAAACGGCACACGGCAGACTGCCGCGGCACTCAGTAGTCAGAGAGTGCCGTTCCGGCTTTCACCGAGTGCCGCCATAAATTTCTGACTGCCGTTCACTTTTAAAGTCTGTATTTTGCAGTTCAATACGTATGCATATGCGAATAAGAACAAAAAAAATGATAAAGTAAGACTGACAAAAACGCGGTGATCCATTAATTTCCGCGGCATTTGATAAATGCCGTGCGGCAGTCATGTAGTGCCTCGACGGCAGTCATGAGCTGCCGCAGCGGCAGTCACGGACTGCCGCGCTGGGCAGCAGTCTGTCTAATTTTAGAAAGTACACATTGTACCACCAAATGAGAGTATTACACCTGTTTTTTGCTTCGAAATTCACCAAAAATACCTGTTAATTTTACCTATAAAAGAGAAGGGATCTTCCTTGAAAGAGGAGGACCAAGAGAAAAATATTGGGAGGGAGAACACATACAAAAAATACTTCCATTACACCAACATTTTTAGAGAGAAAAGAGAGAGTTTAGAGAATTAGAGAGAAGAGCTTGGAAGATCTTCAAAGAAAAGAAAACTTTGAGGATAATTTGGAGGTGATCCTCTAACCTTAGGTTACTTATGTACTCTCCCTTTCTTTTGGAACTCTAATCTTGAAGCTTTTTGTTGTTTTCTTTATTTACTAAGTAAATTTGGAAGCCTTTGCCTCTAACCTCTTCTCCTATTTACTTTTGTTTATGTTCTCTTCTTGAGATTCTTGGAGATCTTCAATATCTCTCTTGAAATCTTTTGAATGTGATCTTTTGGACCCCATGTAAGCTCATGCTCCACATAGAAGTCAAACTTTGATCATCATTTTACTTCATAAACAAATAGATGAATCCAAGTCCATATTCATGGCTTGGGTCCTCTAAGTTTGAGTTTTCATGGAGTCTCCTTATATTCCTTGAAGAACTCATGAGTTTTAGTCATGTCTTCATCTCCAATGACCATCAAGTGATAGGAGAAAGTATTTTGGGTCTAAACTCATCTCTATGGTTTAGATTCATCATCTTGAGATTTCATGAAGTCTATTCATACTTCATTTCGAAATCCACAAATATAGAAGTATTTAGTCTCCAATGACCATCAAATGGTAGGAGAAGTGGTTTGGTTTAAGGTCCAACTTCATGGTTTAATAGTTGGGATTAGCAAATAAAAGTTGAACTTGGAAAATGAAAACAATGAGTTCACAAACTATTTTTGATCAAAGATTTTTAATTCGAAATCTAACCGTTGAAATCAAGTGAAACCAACGGGAAAGTGTCAATAACACAATATTCTACCACTGTAATTTTTGTTTTAAGGTGGTTTCATGTTTAGAAGGGTTTGATCATGGGTTTTGTGGGTTAATCACAATCTGTACAGAGTTTCAGAACAGTAAAACGTTCTTGAAATTAGTAAATCGGAGTTTTAATAAGGTGTTTGTGACCCAAAATAAATTTTCCCATGTAGTTTAATGTGTTAGGAAAATCCCCTAAAAAGAATGAAGCATTTCAGATTATTTTGCTATTTTTAAAAAATCAAACAAAATCTCTGGACAGAGAGTTGTACATCTCTGAGTGATGTCTGGTGTTTGTCCTTTTCCCGGAGATCCGACCGTTGAAACTTTGATTTTCTTTTTGATTTGAAAACTAGACTCAGAGAGGCATCTTGTGTCCAAATTTCACCTACATCAAACCATGAGAGACGTACTTTTTATTTCCTTAAAGTTCTGGTTTGCTCTCTGCAATTTTCAGAATTTTTATGACACATTTGACCAACCTTGTAAATAATGGTCCAAATGACTCTTCTATGATATAATGCTCAAACCATGTTTTAATAATAATTAGTTAAGCTTGGATTCAAAGTTTAAGAGTATTTCATAGTTTATTCTTGCCCATGTACATATTCATCCATGTGGTTTGGCACTTGTAATTAGGACTTATTTGCTTTAGATTCAATTACATTTGATAGATTTAAGCTAGAAATTCAAGATTATTATTTCTAACTTCACCTCTTGTATATCATGTGTACTAACCTTTGTTTTTGTAGCGCTATTGAGGTACGATTCCTCAACCCCTCTCTAGTTTATTGAATTTTTTGATTTTATTCGATTTTTCGACCTCATGTGCGACACCTTAGAATTAAGATTTGCCTTATGTGTATATGTGATTAGAGACTTTTCTTTTAGGAATTTTCTTTTGTGTGTGTGCATTGCACGTTTAATATCGCTGCTGGATCCCGGGTAAGTTCTCTTGTTCTTTATTACATATCATATTGCTTGCTACTTGACATATGTGGTTTATGAATGATATTTTTGTCATTAGCAATTTTACACCCTTTGGACATGCTTTTGTGACGTATATGTATATATATGTATTAGTTGAGGGCACGTTTAGATTAATAAATTTGATTAAAAGGATGTTGAGTAAAGGCCTATCGCAAGATAGGATGAGAGAGGGTGTTTTAGTCCAACGGGCTCCTTCCTCTCTCATTCCATAATCCCCGGACCTAGTTAATCTTTGGTTTCGCAAAAGATCAGTTTCCTTTAAAATGGTTTCTTAATTTTCCTTTTAAAATTAAGTGGCGACTCATTTGTTTTTAAAATTGAAATTTAGAAAAGATTTTAAGAAAAGCTGTGGGTAAGTCAACCTGCGATATCCACAGCTGCTATCCTACAACATGAGGGTTATAGGATAGCATTGTACACCAACTTTTAGCAACCTACAAAGACATTTAGCGACCAAAAAATACATTTAGCGACAAAATTTTTAAAAAATTTCATCGCTAAAGGTGGGAAAAAAATTTATCGCTAAAGGTGAAAATTTTCATCACTGAAAGTTTTTTTTTGGTCACTAAAAGGGCACTGTATTGTAAGTTAGCATTCCCCTATATCTATATATATAATTAGTTAGAGAGAGAGAAGAAGATGAAGAAGAAGGAGACGAAGAAGAAGAGGATCAGAGAGACAGAGGGAGAGAAGAAGAGGCCACTGGAGGGAGCTCAAGCTTGAAGTTGCCAAACACGCCCTTAATGACATTCGGTGAGTCTCAAACTCACTCGGTAGCTTAGATGTATTGTGTTACATGTTTTTGACGTTTTAAAATAATCCAACCATGCCCCTAGAGGTTTTGGACGTTCACTGCCAGAATTTGAAGAAGACGACTCTCGATCGATCGAACTGGATTTTGATCGAACACACAGAGTCTCAATCGATTGAAATGACTTCAATTGATCGAAACCCCCTTCACCTCAATCAATCAAGAATGCTTCAATCAATTGAGACTCACTTTTCTCAATCGATTGAAATGGGGGTCAATCGAATGAACTTAATAGAATATGGTTGTGTTTCTCTTAGTTTATAATTCATAAATGCTTAGTCGTTTAATTAATGTTCCACACTTCTATTATGCAATATTATGGGTTAAGGGTTAATGGGGGTGCGACAAAGAGAGTATATGGTAAGTAGTGTGTTCAGGTTCAAAAGGATAGTAAAGTTTGTGTCGAGCTGATAATTCGCTCACGTTAAATCCAATATGTTGGTAACAGGGATTTAACAGGATTATGAGAGCTATGGGTGTATAATACTCGCAAATGTCCTTAAAAGCGATGAATAGTTGGAGTTCTTAAAATCGGCGAACAAGAGTAAATAGTACGTCTATAGACCCAGTTGTTATATTGGAATGATGTATGGTGTTCACAAGAGTTCTTAAAAGTGGTGAACAATAAGAGTTCTTAACAGTGGTGAATAAGGGCACTAGTATGTCGTGATGATATAATCAGTTTGTTATAGTCAGTCAGGATTGGTATAGTCAGTCTTAGGGTTTGAAGGTGTTAAGAATCAGGTAAATGTTCAGAGTTAAAAGAGGAAAGATATTATTAGTATCACTACTATATATCGTTCATTACTGGTAACTACTTTATATCTATGAGACTGCGTTAGCTATTGCTCACTCATCTTTCAATAAGCTGACGACCTTCACTGCCTAGACATTCCCCGTCCAGCCTACCCTGTCTATGCCATTACACGTAAGGAACTGGATGATGGTGGCTACAACCTGAAGGAGGGGTACGCCAAGGGTGAATCTATGATAGTTGGAGAGGTTGGGAAAGACTATTATGCAGAAGATTACTTGTACGTGAGCTGAAGAAGAAGATCGAGTTTTAGTTTATATTTTCTGTTAACCTTATCATAATTGGTACTTGGGCATCTGTTGCTTTCAAACCTTTTATATTTCCTATAGCGCACTCTGATAATAATGTAATAACTAGAGTTTTTGAAATATATTTGATTTAGTATTATCACTGTTCTTGTTACTTCTAGTTGACTAGTACTATGTGGTGTAGACAAATTAGTGACATTCACCCGTCATTCCCTATGAATCCAAAAAGGAATTTTTCCCTCTATTTTTGCTGTTCCGGGGCATAACATGCTTTTATTGGGGCATCGTGCTCAGGGAACTTCAAACCCATTTTTCAACTAAAATTGAGGAAAGCAAGGTCCAGTTTTGATGATTCGCATATTCAAAGATTGTAGATCATGTGTGTGGGAATTTTGTACTCATGTAATACATTTTCATCTAGTGTATCTTAGATCGATTCAAAAATTTACACTTAGGTTTGAATCAGCATCGTTTCATGTCTTGGATATTACAAGTTATGTATTCATATCGTAGTTTTTTCACCGGGCACTTGTTAATCTGTACTCCTTTAGACTTGGATTCATGTTAGAAATGGGGTACATGTTATCCCCTTTGTTCTAGACTTGTTACTTTGATTCCTAAAACATGTTAGGATTCGTTTTATTTGTGCCAGTATGTAATCATGACATAAGTACTCACTCTAATTTTGCAAGATTGCATACCTTTATGCTAATGATCATACCTATCAATTTCACCTATATCATGTTTGGGTTGAGAGGGTGTATCGTAAACCTTACTCTCTTTCATAATGGTTGGGAAGCATGCTTATAGACTTAGAATTGTGTAGTTATGGGAGGTGTGCTGCAAAACTTTCTTTTGCTAAGAAACAGTCGACTAAACGAGGGTCCAGGCGACTGGATTTGCTAAAAAAATGAAGTCAGTTTTCTTTGTGTCAAAATAGGTGATTGTATTTCCCAAAGCAGTTGACTGGGTCAGACCTCTGAGTTTTGGGCTCTCTGTAAATGGAAAAACAGTCGACTGCATGGGCACCAGTCGACTAGATTTGACTACCCCCTTTGCAAACATATTCGACTGGGTCTACAACCAGTCGGTTGAATTGTGTCTTTTCAAAATGTGTTCTTTAGATCTTAGAAACTAGTCGACCGATACCCCGATCAGTCGACTGGATCTGCATTATTTCAAATGGTATTGTATTTTCATGTTTTAAGGGACCGTTGACCTATTTAATCACCCTAACTCCCATTTCTGGGATTTGGGGCGTTACAAAATTGTAAAGATTAAAGTAAAAGTGACATGACACCCACACTATAAGGGTGCAAAATGTATTTTACCCTTCTCTTTATATATGAGTAATAAGGATTTGATTTTAGGGAGGGAAGGCAAACACTTACATCGGGGTTCAGAGCAATGTTCCTTACTCGAATTTTATTTTTTTTAAATCCTAGAATTTTGGGTTTATAGGGTTTAAAAAAATTGATTAATAGACCACACTGAACCTAACTAAAATTTTACAAACTAAACTATTCAATTTTGAATTATAGGGTTGAAAATTTTAAATTTTTATAACTTGTCAACTATTAAACCATGCATATGACCTTCCATAAAAAATTCCTGTAAATTGTTCATGTCATAATCCTATTAAATGCTAAAGAATTTAGTATTTTCTAATTTAATACAATGTAAAGCAGCTAAAATGTATTAACATCACTTCATTGACTTAGAATTGAGGTGATTGTTTGAACAATCAACACAACACATGGTTTGTTAGAAATGTATATTACTGCACAATTGAGTATAGCTCTTTTGTCATCAATTTCGGTCTTATGTCGCTCTATTGCGTAGCTCGATTTCTATTCTTTTTTCATTTGTAATATAAAAAAAAGAAAAATAAAAGAAAGTTAGTACTTAAATTTAAATCTAAAAATGGTGTCTTAGATTGCTTGTGAATTGATGGCTTAGACTATTAAAGTTTTGATATTTCATCAACAATACCTTCCTATTTATTTTCGTCTTTTTCTTTGCATATCTTAATTTCTTCCTTTTCAAATCAATTAATGTTATCCTTCTTATTCAACCTCCCATTTTAGAGATGCATACAAACAAACAAATATATACATATGTATGGAGCACATGCGGAACAGTTTCAGCCGACTCCTTCCTAATCTTATATTCTCACGCATATCTAATTTTTTTAGGGAATAGGTTAAATTATTTTTGTTTACACTCAAAATCTGCTCGGCCCATTAGGCCATCAAGGTCAAGTTAGGCCAAGGTTGGATTAGGTTGGCCCAGAACTTATAGGGTTTGGCCTAAGGTCAACAAAACTCAAGATAGCCTACCTTTTTGGGGGCTGGATCGATATCAGTAACGTACAAGTTAGAGAATGGAATCGGCCTAGTGATCATCGGACCAACGTGATGGCATCCAGTTACACCAGACCTAATCAGGGGGGATGTGCCCGATCAGTCAGTCTGAGAGAAGGGTTATCTAAGATAAAGATAGCACGGGCAGGTAATCCCGCAAACAAAAGGACGGCCTATTTGTCCGATCCAAGATGATTTTCATCAGAAAAGTCTGACCGATGAATGATTGTTAAATGTTAAACACGTTTGCTTCAAACATGAGCGGCACTGGGGCCAAAATTTCTGAAAGCACGTCCAGAGTAGTTGGTTTATAGCTAAGACTATAAATACAAGTGTTTAGCTCTAAAAAACTCTCTCGCACAACTCAAACTCAAACCCAGCATTCCAAAAGCATTCATAATAGCATTCAGTAGATTAGATTTCAATTCCTACATCTTAGTTTTGTATCTTTCAATTCCTCAAGCATTTATATTTTTACTACATTAATGGAAATGAATTTTAATGCAATTTCTAAGGTACTTCTTACATGATCTTAGCATTTATCAAACTCATATGCCTCAATACTGTTTGAAAATTCTAGCAAGTTTAATTCTTGCTTATTGTACACAATCACTTGATTCAAAGTTAATTCTATTCACAATTACAACAATTAATTGTTCACATCACACACTGAATCCTGGAGGATTCTGGCACGCCCCCAGCACATAATCAAACTAGATGTGAACATTTTTGGCATGCCCGGTGGGGCCTAAAAGTGCTAAGTCATGGTACGTAAGAAGAATCATACTTCTAAGTCTATTAACTAAGAGAAAACCCCCCACCTAAAGGGTCTGAAGATGATTTAGTTGACCAAGAAGGTTAAGACACCCTGAAGATTTCATCCACCACGCACCTATCAAAAGAATTCGTCCCAAAATCTGAGTTAACTATTCTTGGAATAATTCTGGATACCTCTGTGGGTGAAAGAATAAGTTTGGAACTTCAAAAAAATTGAGACAATTTTAAAAGACAATCAAGTAACCAGGGAAAAGGACAAGGAAATACCAAGAGACAGTTCACGGGAAGGTCTAGTGCAGGTTCTAACTCTCAGAACAAGAGTAGACCACAAGGTGGAACCATATCTCCATGCAAAACATATGGGAAGATGCATTGGGGTATCTGTCAACTGAGTATAGGAGCATGCTACAAGTGTGGGGAAATAGGTCATATGATCTGATAATGCCCAACGTGGAAGACTGTGAAGGAAGTTATCCCAGTTGCCACTCCAAACAACCAATGTTTGGCTCAAAATCAGGGGAACCAGGGAAGAATCATCAATGCCAGGAACGTGTATTTGCCTTAGTCCCAAGTGGTGAGGCTATAACTAATACTGTAGTGGCAGGTACTATTTCTATTTATGGCATTGATGCTCGTACGCTTATGGAGTCAAGATCTACTCATTCATTTGTATCACCATATTTTGCCTCAAAATTCAATAAGTCACCAGAGCCTTTAGGTTATGACCTATCCGTCGTTACTCCCTCTGGAAATTCTATGATTGGTACCTTAGTGTATCGATCCTACAACATCATAGTAAGTAATGTGCCATTAGTTGTAGACCAGATACCTTTAGAGATTCAAGGTTTTGATGTCATCTTAGGTATGGATTGGTCATCTTTGATATATGCTACTAACGATTCATTATAAAGAGAGTCATTTTCCAAATTCCTGATCGACCATACTCTCTTTTAAAGGAAAGGGTGCAATGTTACCTCCTAGGTGTCTTATCTTCTCCATGAAAGCCAATAAATTACTTAAGAAAGGATGTCCAGGTTATTTCTATACCATTCTAGACGATTCGCCTATAGAAGTAACTTTGGAAGATATCCAAGTGGTAAGGGAATTTCCAGACGTCTTTCCAGATGACTTGCCTAATATTTTGATCGATAGAGAGATTGAATTCACTATTGATCTTCGTTCCAAATACCCAACAAATATCGAAGACCCCTTATTGTATGGCTCCAATGGGACTGACAGAGTTAAAGACGCAGTTACAAGAATTGTTGGATAAAGGTTTTATTAGACCTAGCACTTCTCCCTGGGGTACACCTGTTCTATTTGTGAAGAAGAAAGATGGGACATCGAGAATGTAATTGTCCCTAGAGAAGACAAGGAGGTTCCAGCTCATCTGTGGGTAGTGCACCAGGTCAGAGGCCATCTCAGCAGCGATCCCAAGGGAGGGAGCAACGACAAGGAAGGCATTTTCAGCTCAAGCATGGGGAGACCATAGCGACTGACATGGTGGTTTCAAGTATACTCTCTATTTACATGCGACTTGCTAATGTTTGTTAGATTCGGGGTCAACTCATTCTTTTGTATCACATCAATTTGCTAGAAATTTAGATAAACCTTTAGAATTACTAGATTTTGACTTATCTATTGCACTTCCATTGGGAGTGCCACTAGTGAGTTCGGGTGTCTTTAAAGATTGTGGAATTGACGTGAATGGTAGAAGGTTGTTCGTTGATCTAGTACCAATGGCCATTCAACACTTTGGCGTTATTTTAGGAATAGACTGGTTATCTGCAAATCATGCTATTATTGATTGTGAGAACAAGAGAGTAACATTTAAATTGCCAAATCAAGCCGAATTTTGTTTCTAAGGAATAGGTGTAGTATCACTGCCTTATTTGGTGTCAGCTATCAAAGCTTGTCGTTTATTGAAAAAGGGTTATCAAGGCTTTTTATATAGCATACTTAAGGTTAGAAGTACTGAATTTAAAACTTGAAGATATACCTGTAGTCAAGGAATTTCTAGACGTTTTCCTAAAAGATTTGCCGAGTGTGTTGATTGAGAGGAAAATTGAATTTGGGATAGATGTGATGCCGGGAACTCAATCGATTTCACGGGCACTGTAGAATGGCTCCGGTTGAGTTGAAGACTCAGTTGCAAGAGTTACTTGATAAGGAGTTTATTCGGACAAGTGTATTACTGTGGGGTGCACCGATTCTATTTGTGAAGAAGAAAGACGGGATAATACGAATGTGCATTGATCACCGGGAAATCAACATGGTAACCATACAGAACAAGTATCTGTTGCCGCATATTGATGATTTGTTTGATTAGTTGCAAGGGACACAAGTCTTTTCTAAGATTGACTTGAGATCTAGGTATCACCAGTTAAAGGTTAAAGCTGAAGATGTTGAGAAGACAGCTTTTAGAACTCAGTACGGGTACTATGAATTTCTTGTTATGCCATTTGGGGTCACAAATGCATCAGCCGCTTTTATGGATTTGATGAATTGGGTGTTCAAGACTTATCTAGACGAATTTGTGATTGTATTTATTGATGACATTTTGATATATTTTAGAAATCGGGAGGAACACGAGCAACACTTAAGGTTGGTTTTGCAATGACTTAGTGAAAAACAATTATTTGGGAAGTTAAAGAAAAGTGAATTCTGGTTAACAAGTGTTACATTTCTTGGACACATGATTTCTAAGGATGGTGTTTCTGTGGACCCACAAAAGATAGAAGTCGTTAAGAATTGGTCAAGACCAATAAATATTTCTGAAGTTCGAAGCTTCTTGGGGTTAGCCGGTTACAATAGAAAGTTCGTTCAAGATTTTTCTAGAATCGCAACTCCAATGACTCAGTTAATGAAAAAGGATATGGCTTTTGAGTAGAATAAGGAATGTGAAGAATGTTTCCAAAAGTTGAAGGACAAGTTGACTTCAGCACCGATATTGGCTATTCTGTCAAGTACTGGAGGTTTTAGTATATACAGTGATGCTTCCCATAAGGTCCTAGGATGCGTTCTAATGCAAGAGGTTAAGGTGAGAGCTTATGCTTCAAGGCAGTTGAGAACACACGAGAAGAATTATCCAACCCACGACTTAGAGTTGGCGGTGATAATATTCTCATTAAAAATTTGGTGTCACTACTTATACGGGGAAATGTGTGAAATATTTACAGATCACAAGAGTTTAAAATCCTTGTTTACCCAAAGAGAACTAAACATGAGATAGAGAAGATGACTTGAATTAATGAAAGATTATGACTTGAAGATTCAGTACCATCCGGGTAAGGCTAACGTTGTTGCCGATGCTTTGAGTCGAAAGTCGTCAAAAAATTTGGTTTATTCTTTAACAACTCAAGCAAAATTAGTACAAGAATTTGAGCAATTGGAACTTGAGGTGATTCCCAGAATTCAAGATGGCTTAATGGCGGCTATCATAGCATAACCGAGTTTGATTGATAAAATCAAGGTAAGTCAGGTTTTGGATCCAAATTTTAAGAAAATAATTGAAGAGCCACCTGAGGGTAGACAGCTAGAGTTCAGTTTTCAGAATAATGTGTTGAGGTATATTAATCGTTTATGTGTTCACAATATTTAAGAGTTGAAAGATAAGATTATGGAAGAAGCTTACAACACAAGGAATTCCGTGCATCTAGGTAGTACCAAGATGTATAGGGATTTGCGAGAAGTGTATTGGTGGAGTGGTATGAAGCAGGAAGTTGTCAAGTTTGTGGCTAAGTGTATAACTTGTCAACGAGTGAAAATCGAACATCAATGTCCGACCGGAGAAGTAGAACCGTTAGAGATACCGAAATGGAAATGGGAACATATTACTATGGATTTTATAATAGGTTTGCCGCGATCTCCTAAGTCTAATGATAGTATTTGGGTGATCGTTGACCGGTTGACGAAGTCTACCCACTTCTTGCCAATTAAAACTCGTGATCCAAAAAAGTTAGCAGAGCTTTATATCAAAGAAGTTATCAGATTACACGGGGCACCGGTATCCATTGTGTCAGATCGGGATACACGTTTTGTGTCTAGGTTTTGGGAGAGTTTGCAAAAAGCAATGGGGACAGCCTTGCACTTTAGCACAACTTTTCATCCTCAGATGAACGGTCAATCTGAGCGAGTTATTTAGATTCTGGAAGATATGCTTCGAGGATGTGTAATGGATTTTAAGTTAGATTGGGAAACCCATTTACCATTGGTAGAATTCTCTTATAACAATAGCTTCCAAACGAGTGTTGGGATGGCGCCTTATGAGGCATTATATGGCCAAAAATGTAGATCACCGGTGTGGTGGACAGAAGTTTGGGAAAAGCAACTTTTGGAACTTGAGATTGTGCAAATCACCACCAACAAAATCAAGTTGGTTAAATAACGGCTACAAGTAGCTTAGAGTCGTTATAAAAGGTACGCAGATATTGGTAGAAGACCATTGAAATTTGAGGTGGGTGATTATGTTTTCTTGAAAGTATCACCTTCGAAAGGCATAACACGATTCGGTAAATAGGGTAAGTTAAATCTGAGGTATGTAGGACCTTATTTGATTTGGGATAGAGTTGGTCCTGTTGCAAATCGGTTAGAATTGCCACAAGAATTGGCTAACGTTCATAACGTATTTCACGTTTCTATGTTGCAACGCTGCTTATCAGATTTGAGTCACTATATTACTCCAGAGCCATTAATGATTCGAGAAGACTTGACTTATGTTGAACATCTAGTTCGAATCCTAGACAGGAAAGATCAGGTGTTGAGAGCCAAAGTCATTCCCCTAGTTATGGTGTTATGGCATAATCACTCGGTAGAGGAGGCAACTTGGGAACGTGAAGACGAGATCCGAGAAAAGTATCCTCACTTGTTCGACTTTTAAGTTAAGAAAAGTTTGAGGACAAACTTCCAAAAGGGAGGGAAAAATGTAATACCCGTACTCGGAGAAATGAGATAATATCTGTTTTGCATGCATTAATTAGTATAATTGATAGTATGTGATAATTTGGGTAAGTTTCAGTTACCTCGACGTGATAAGTGTTTCGAAAAGGGCATAGTTGGACAGATATGAAATGGGACCCACGGGAGGTCCGGATTTAATAAATTGCATTTAGTTGCATATATGTGATTAAATAAATATTTGTTTAGTTGCTTTAATATTTTATTGTTAGTTGCAATATTTTATGGTGCCAGTTTAAGTACCCATGTGAGAGTGAATAGGAACCAAATTCATAACTAGTAGGTTAATTAGCAACTTTTACAAAATATGTGGGATCACGTTTGGAACCCACGCGTGACATAGACAAAGACCCACTTAGTTATTGGATAATTAATACAATTATTTAGGGGATTTCATAATAAAGCTTAAAGAAATATTGGGGGTTCAAGTGCAAATAGGCAAGAAGTAGTTAGGAGGCTCAAGAGGTTGACACCTCTTGAGTGACTCATCATCTTCTCCAAATATCAAAATAAAAAAAAGAGATACAGTATAGGAATTTCGGCCATAAGAGGAGCCCCGTCGTCTTTTCCGTTTCGTCACCGTCAGTACACCATTTCGCGAACCGAAGCCGTATTTGGAATCGTGGAGGTGAGAGAATCGTCTTTATACTCTTTTTTTTTTTTTTTTTTTTTTTTTTTTTTTTTTTTTCCAGTTTCGTTAACGTTTTTCCACGACCCTCTTTGAGATGACGATACATATACGTGAACTTTACATGTAGGATTATCACCGAAGAAAACTAGAGCTAATATTTACAAGAAATTTGGGGTTTCTAGGCTTTAATTGAAGCAATTTGTGAGGTGAGTACTCTAATCCTAAATTGGATGTTAAATGATGCTTATGTGATACTGAGGATGATTATATGCTTAGTTCTTGAATTAATAGTTAAAGCATGTGTTAATTGGAGCCTAACTTGTAAATTTTTATGGAAATTGCTATGTGTTATGTTTGATGTGCTTATGTAATTAATTAGGTCAATGGATGTCAAGTAGTGATCACCATTATTTAGCCTATATTAACGGGATGATGTTTTCCTCAAGAAAAAGGGGACGGTGGTGACGACCACAATGATTTGACTACGACCACGTGAGAGTGTGTGTCTCTTCACTATATGCGACGTTGAAGTGAGAAATGGCCTGGAATCTTGGGTCCGCTGCGATGGTGATTAGTTACTTGACATACCAACGACTAATTTTATCATTGTGTTGTTAAATATTGCATATGCTGCATTTCATACTCTAATTGCACGGTTAATGTATTCACTAAGCGTAAGCTTAAACAAAACTATTTTCTGTGTGGTTATTGAATAACCACCGCAGGTACGGATCGCGAAGGGGAAAGGAAGTGATCGGATATCCAGGCAAAGGGTCATTTTATTTATATGTTCATAGGCTTGTACATATGTTAGCCTTGAAGGAGTTGGAACTTATGCTTATAAAGTTTTGGTTGTAAATGGTTTTGTTGGGAGAATAAGTTATGCTTTTAGTTTGTATATTGGTTGTGGATGGTTGTTGAACCCATGAATCTTGTTTAAAACTTGTTTCTCACCTTCTTTTAGTACTATAAATGTTATGGGTATGATTGGTTTTCAAATGAATCTTCTATGGAAGGAGTTGGGGAGGTTTAGTCAAGTTTTGACAGTTTTTACTCAAGTTAAGCTTAATGTTGGAAAATGATGCACGTTTGTGTTCTTCTTTTGTGATTAATGGTTTTTCATGGATTTGGTGATTGAGTACACTTGCAAGGGTTTAGAAATGCGCCCTAGATATTCATTTGATGTTTGGTTAGATTTTGATAGCAAAGTATATGTTTTGAGATTGTTTTAAAACTTGCAAAGGTTTTTTTAGCAGCAAGACTTTTTAGCAGCAGCAAAATACTTGCAGCAGAAAGTTTGATTGAGCGAACTATGGTTAGATTAAGCGAATTCTAATCAGAATACATTCTGCAGAAAGTTGGATTGATCCAACTCTAGACATAATTCATTCTGGAGAAAGTTGGATTAAGCACAAGGAAAGTTGGATTGATCCAACTCTTGGCAGAGTGTTCTTGTACTTGGGTATAGTCAAATTCAAGATAAAAATGAACATAACTTGGCCCAGGAGGTTCGTATTCATGCACTGTTTTCAACATTGATTTCCTTATTTGAAAAGCTACCTTTTGGGATGGAAACTCGACAATTTTTTTTTAAAATGACCATTTTACCCTTGGGGTTGGTTACATGCTAATGAGTTTTATAACGAGTTTAAAAGATAGTTTAGACTTGATTTATGTTATATCCTTTAGGGACGTGCTTCGGTGGCATTGTTACACGTGTCCTAATCCGCCCATGGCGGGTTAGGATGTGACACCAACGCTCATGCTAAATTCATGGATTTGATGAATCGAGTGTTTAAACCCCATCTCGATGATTTTGTAATAGTATTCATCGATGATATCCTTATCTATTCTAAGAGTCATGAGGAGCATGAATGTCATTTGAGGAAGGTACTACAGACATTGAGAGATCGTCAACTATTTCCCAAATTCAAGAAATGTGAGTTCTGGTTTCCAAAGATTTCTTTCTTGGGGCATGTGGTCTCAAAAGAAGGCGTATCAATTGACCTACAGAAGGTGGTGGTGATCATGTCTTAGCCGAGACCAACAACTGTGACAGAAGTACATAGTTTCCTAGGTTTGGCGGGATATTGCCAGAGATTTGTCAAAGACTTCTCTAAGATAGCTGTGCTAATGACTCAATTGATGCAGAAGGGCATACCTTTTGAATGGACTGATGATCGTGAGCATTGTTTTCAAGAGTTAAAGAACAGATTGGTTTCTGCACCAATTTTAAGCATACCTATTGGACAAGGTTTGTTCGTGATCTAAAGTGATGCTTCCCATCGAGCGTTGGGATGTGTTCTAATGCAACATAGTAAAGTTATTTCATATGTATCCCGAAAGCTCAATATTCATGAAAAGAACTACCCTACTCACAACTTGGAACTAGCCGCAGTGGTGTTCGCCTTAAAGATTTGGTGTCATTACCTATATGGTGAAAGATGTGAGATTTTTATCGATCACAAGAGTTTAAAGTATCTATTCTCTCAGAAAGAACTAAATATGAGGCAACGAAGATGGCTTGAGTTTGAAAGACTACGATCTTGATATCCAATATCATCCCGATAAGGCTAATGTTGTAGCTGATGCTTTAAGTCAAAAATCTTTAGGAAATCTTGCTTACTTGCTCACTACATAACAACAATTGATCAAAGATTTTGAAAGATTAGAAATAGAAGTTACCTCTCGTCATTACAACAGTATATGAGCAGCTCTTGTTGCACAACCAACAGTCATCGATGAGGTGAAAGAAGCTCAAATGCAAGATGACTACCAAAACAAGATTTCTAAGGAGATACCAGAAGGGAAGAGTCCTGAATTTATATCACGAGACGATATTCTACTGTAACGAGACTGTATTTATGTACCAAACCTTCCTGAGATTAAGAGAAAAGTAATGGAAAAAGCACATTCTTCTAGATTTGTTGTACACCTAGGCAGTACTAAAATGTACCAAGATATGAAGAAATACTTATGGTTGCCCAACATGAAAAGAGAGATCGCCGACTTTGTATCACATTGTTTGCATTGTCAACAAGTTAAGGCAAAGGGTCAACAACCGGGTGGAGTTCTTCAATCACTTGCTATCCCAGAGTGGAAATGGGAGCATATCACCATGGACTTCGTAGTTGGATTACCCAGATCTTCAAAGCAAAATGACGCTATTTGGGTAATTGTGGATAGGTTAACAAAATCAGCTCATTTTTTACCAATCAAAGTCACTCATTCACTAGAGAAGTTAGCAGCTTTGTATATTGATGAGATTATTAGGCTTCATGGTACACCGGTTACTATAGTTTCTGATAGAGATCCAAGATTCGTGTCACAATTTTAGAAGAGCTTACAAAGAGCTTTGGGAACTACTCTTAATTTCAACACCGCTTTTTACCCTCAAACGGATGGACAATCTGAGCGAGTAATTCAACTTTTGGAGGATATGCTTCAACTTAGTATTCTAGATTTTAGAGGTAGCTAGGAAGAACACCTATCTTTAGTAGAATTTGCGTAGAATAATAGTTTTTAGGCTAGCATTGGCATGGCACCGTATGAAACACTTTATGGAAGGAAGTGTCGATCTCCTATATGTTGGACTGAGGTTGGTGAAAGGAAAATTTTGGGACCTGAGATTGTTCAGTTAACGACAGAAAAGATTTAACTCATTCGTCAATAGCTTTAGACAACACAAAGTAGGCACAAGAGTTATGCAAATATACGTAGAAGAGATCTAGAGTTTGAGAAAGGTGATCATGTGTTTCTCAAAGTTTCACCTTCAAAGGGCATAGTTCGTTTTGGCAAGAAGAGTAAACTCAATCCTCGTTATATTGGACTCTTCAAGATCTTAGATCGAGTTAGAGCTGTAGCTTGTCGTTTGGCGTTACCTTCAGATCTATCTAATGTCCACAACGTATTTCATGTGTCTATGCTTCGTCGTTATATATCAGATCCCAGTCATGTTTTAGCCTACGAACCTTTGGATGTGCAAGAAGATCTTACCTACGGGGAACAACCGGTTCAAATTCTAGATTTTCATGACCAAGTTCTGAGAACTAAGGTCATTCCGTTAGTTCAGGTCCTTTGGGGAATCACATAGTAGAAGAAGCTATGTGGGAAAGAAAAGGTGAAATGTGAACCAAATACCCACAACTTTTCAATCAACAAGGTAAGTTAAGTTTGGGAACCAAACTTTCTTAAGTAGGCGAGATGTCAGGACCCGAATTTTCATTATTAAAATTCGTAAAATGTTATCATATTTTTATGTTTTAACCACCCATTTAACCTTAGACATGTGTTAAAATCCCATTGGTCTTTCACCTAACTAAATAACCTATATATGTGTCACGACCCATCCCACTACGCGTGGAAATAGGACACGTGGCACGCCACCAAGGCTCATCCAAACATCATATAATGATACGCAGCGGAAAGAACTTTAAAACAACCCTGGGTATTTAAAACTTAGGGAACATTACCCTCTGAGTTTATAAAATCCATTGAAATCAGAGTTATAAAAAGTTTTGGCCATTTAAATCCTTTCAAAAGAAAACAGTTTTGAAAACAGAGGACCAATCGACTGATCGAGGGTCCGGTCGACTGGTGATCTCAAACAGCAAGGATTTCAAACTTCTAATTAACCCATGAAACTTCGCACACGTCCATTTTATGACTTTACAAGTGAAAATTATAAATTTCCAAAGTTTTCGACTAGGTTTCGTTTGGGTCCAAAAATAACGTCCGAAAACTATATTCTGTGGAATCTCTACGCAACCTACCTTTTTAATTAACGTGTCACTCACGTTCTCACCACAGTTCTCAAAACGATATATAATAATATCAAAATTACCAGAATTTACCCTACTCAGGTAAATTCACTATTCACAGGAATGTCAGATAAAGTCATATAACATTTAAATCATATAAATGTCATTTTCTCGTGCCAATGAAAAACTCAATTACCAATTTCCTCGTGTCCTTACTGACACTTCATCGTTGACCCATAGTCAACCCCAACTCAATATTAATAAACATTAATATTTCAAAATCTCAAATAATGCATGTTCAAAACCATAAATTTCTGGAACGGGTGTGACAACTCTTCCCTCCAAAAAGGAAGTTTGTCCCCAAACTTATACCTCATACTTAGAACAGGTACGGAAACTCATTCCGCATGTCTTCCTCATTTTCCCACATAGCCTCTTCAACAGTGTGACTACGCCATAGCACTTTCACCATTGGAATAGTCTTGGTTCTCAAAACTAGTTCTTTGCGATCTAGAATCTTGACCGGTTGTTCCACATAAGTCAAGTCTCCCTGAATCTGCAACGGTTCAGGTACGATGATCTTACTTGTATCAGTCATACAACATCTCAACATAGACACGTGAAACACATTGTGCACATGTTCCAACTCTGATGACAATGCCAATCGGTAAGCTACCGGCCCTATTCTCTCTAGAATCTCAAAAGGCCCTATAAATCTTGGATTGAGCTTTCCCCTCTTTCCAAATCGTACAATGCCTTTCGAAGGCGATACTCGTAAGTATACGAGATCTCCAACTTTAAAATTCATCGGTCGTCGTTTAGAGTCCGCATAGCTCTTATATCGGCTCTGATCTACCTTAAGTCGCTCCTGAATCAACTTCACCTTCTCAGTGGTCACCTGTATTAACTCAGGTCCTAACAACTTCCTTTCTCCAACCTCGGTCCAACAAACCGGTGATCGACACTTACGGCCATACAGAGCTTCATATGGTGCCATACCAATACTCGACTGAAATCCGTTGTTATAAGCAAATTCAATTAACTGCAAGTGGTGCTCCCAATCATTCCCAAAGTCTAATACACACAGTCTCAACATATCTTCCAAGGTCTGAATCATACGCTCTGACTGTCCGTCGGTCTGGGGGTGAAATGTAGTACTGAAACTTAACTTCGTACCCATAGCTTGTTGTAAACTTCCCCAAAACCTTGACGTAAAACTATTATCACGATCTGATACAATCACAGCTAGGACTCCATGTAGCCTTACAATCTCTTTCACATACAATTCTGCCAATTTGGACGGTTTAGTAGTCTTAATTGGTAGAAAATGCGCTGATTTTGTCAATCTATCAACTATAACCCAAATCTTATCATTCTTATTGATTGATCGTGGAAATCCTGAAACAAAATCCATCGTAATCTCATCCCACTTCCATTCTGACACAGGTAAAGGTTGTAGTAACCCCGCGGGTACTTGTCTCTCTGCCTTGACCTGTTGACATGCCGAACATTTGGATACAAACTTGGAAACTTCGCGCTTCATACCCTTCCACCAAAAGTTTTCCCTTAGGTTTCTGTACATCTTATTACTTCCCGGGTGCACGGAATATTTCGTACTATGAGCTTCTTCTAGAATCCTCTCTTTCAAATCTTTCACATTCGGTACACATAATCGATTTCCCAGTTTCAGCGTTCCTTGTTCTAATACAAAACCAGGTCGCTTTCCCAAAGGTATCTCATCTCTCATTTTGCACAAATAGACATCGTTAAATTGTTCTTTCTGGATCTCATCAATAATATCTGGGTGTGCAATGATCGCCATCATTAAGCCACCACTAACCTCTGGTATCACATCCAAGTCTAAGCGTTCCATTTCTTTTACCAATTCTTTTTGTTGTGTTAGCTCATCGGCTAAATTCTTCGACGTCTTCCGGCTTAAGGCATCGGCTACTACATTCGCCTTCCCCGGATGGTACTCAATCGAAAGATCGTAATCCTTCATCAATTCCAACCATCTTCGATGTCTCATATTCAAGTCCCGTTGGGTGAAAAAATATTTCAAACTCTTGTGGTCCGTAAATATCTCACACTTTTCTCCGTACAAATAGTGTCTCCAAATCTTCAAAGCATGAATTACCGCGGCCAATTCGAGATCGTGAGTCGGATAATTAATCTCATGTGTCTTCAACTGTCTAGAAGCATAAGCAATCACTTTACCACCTTGCATCAACACGCATCCCAACCCTTGATGCGACGCATCACTATAGATCACAAACCCCTCGGTTCCGGATGGTATTGTCAGAATAGGTGCTCTCGTCAACCTTGACTTCAACTCCTGAAAACTATCTTCGCATTCTTGATTCCATTCAAACGTAACACCCTTTCTCATTAACTTCGTCATCGGCAATGAAATCTTCGAGAAATGTTCAATGAAACGGCGGTAGTATCCCGCTAATCCCAAGAAACTTCGAATTTTAGATACGGATGTTGGCCTCTGCCAATTAGATATAGCTTCTACTTTGTGAGGATCAACTGATACCCCATTCTTGTCAATCACGTGACCAAGAAAAGTAATGCTAGGTAACCAAAATTCACATTTCTTGAATTTACCAAATAATTGCTTCTCTCGCAATCTCTGAAGTATCAACCTCAAATGATTCTCGTGTTCCATCTCACTCGGTGAATAGATAAGGATATCATCGATGAATACTATTACAAAGTCGTCGAGATAGTCATTAAAGACTCGGTTCATAAGATCCATGAACGCAGCTGGTGCATTGGTAACTCCAAATGGCATAACTAAGAACTCATAGTGTCCATAACGCGTTCTGAAAGCTGTTTTCTCAACATCCTCAGCCTTTACTTTCAACTGATGGTAACCCGATCTCAGGTCTATCTTGGAAAACACTTGTGCCCCACGAAGTTGATCAAATAGATCATCGATTCTGGGTAACGGGTACTTGTTCTTAATCGTCAACTTGTTCAGTTCCCTATAATCCACACACATACGCATTGAACCGTCCTTCTTCTTTACAAACAATACTGGAGCTCCCCACGGTGATACACTTGGTCGAATGAAACCCTTGTCAAGTAACTCTTGTAGTTGAACCTTTAGTTCCTTCAATTCTACTGGTGCCATTCTATACGGTGCTTTTGATACGGGTCTTGAGTTTGGCATAATCTCAATAGTGAACTCGACCTCTCTCTCAATAAGAACATCTGGTAGTTCATCAGGAAATATATCTGGATATTCTCGTACTATCAGAATGTCTTCTACTTTCGATTCGGTCGCTGAGACATCAATCACTGAACATAGAAATCCCTGACATCCCTTTTTCAATAACTTTCCCGCTCGGATAGCTGAAATCAAATACGGCGGCGGTATAACCCCACTCCCTTGGAAACAAAAGTTCCCATGTATCGGTGATCTAAAATTAACCTCTTTCCGTTCACAGTCTATTGTGGCTTGGTTAAGAGCTAACCAATCCATCCCCAATATCACATCGAAATGGTTCACAACAATCGGTATAAGGTCTACAGTCATCAACTTCTCACCTAATTTGATCTCACAGTTCTTATATACAGTAGATGTCATTATCGCTTTACTAAGTGGTACCGCAATAGACAATTCATATCCTAACGGTGCCGATTTAACATTCAAATGTTCTACAAAAGCATGCGATACAAATGAATGCGTAGATCCTGAGTCCACAAGTATGCGTGCTAAGTGCGAACATACAAGCACCATACCTGAGACCACTGTATCAGTAGCAGCCACGTCTCCAGGGTTCATCTGGAATGATCTTCCTTGACGTTGCTCTGTCCTTTGTCCTCCGTCACTAAACTGCTTAGGCTTCAAACCACTAGAAGCCATAGAACTTGCCCCTTGTTGAGAACGCTTCTTCGGGCAATCCTTTGCTCGGTGTCCCAAAGTACCACAATCAAAGCACTTGAGTTGCGGATAGGTCGCAGAACTCATACTGTTTCCCCCTGTAGATCTGTTCTGAAGGTTGGTCAGAAAACATCGACCGGTGTGTGGTTGGTTGCAAAGTGAACACAACGGTATGTTACTGGGTATTCTCCTGGATTCATTAAAACCAGAGCTAGAGCCTCGTGAAAACGACTTCTTAAAAGATCCCCCCTGACTTCGGTCACCACCATCATGACTTCGCTTTCCTTGGTGATTTTGTCTCGATCTTTCTATTCCACTTTCGGCTACAAGCGCCGTCTGCTGTACCGCTGCAACAGTAGAATGCTCGTAGGTCTCTACTCTCAACCGGATGTTATCCCTTAAACCCTCTTTGAATTTTCTTGCCCTATCTTCCTCTTCGGGCACAGAACCTTTTCCAAATCTCAACAAAGCGTTATACTTAGAAGTATATTCAGTCACGGTCATATCTCCCTGCTTCAGGTTATCAAATTCTCGTTTCTTTGCATTGTAGGCGGCTCACGGAAAGAATCGGCGATTGAATTCTGCCTTAAACCCTTCCCAAGTAATCGGTGCTCCTTGATCTAGGACATTCACCCACCAGTTCTGGGCTTCACCCCTCAGTACATCACTTGCGTTTTCAATTTTCTCCCTATCCGTCATCGGAATAGATCGGAAAATTCTCTCCATGTCCATAACCCAATGTTCTGCCAATGTTGTATCAGGCGTCCCATGAAATTCCATTGGTTTCTTCCTCGTAAACTGTTCAGATATCGATCTCATACCCCTATTCTCCGGCGCATGAACTACTACTATCAGTTCTGGTTCCAATGGAGGTGTTGGAGGTAACCGTTCGAATATATTTCGGATCATGTCACCCATATTCCCCATCATTTCTGCCATGTTATTCATACGTCGAGTGTGCGGTGATAATTCTCGCTCTTCGTCACTCATGATTAAAATCCTGTAGTTCTCAATGCATAAACACTATGCATATATGACAATTAACATCATCATGTATGTATAACAACATACCATAACATCAAACATCTCTAATACGTATGAATGCAATTGAAAGCATGTGACAATTCCCTCAACACTCCACTCGTCGTCGAACGTTCCCAAAGTTTTGTTACCTATAGCTCTGATACCAATAAATGTCACGACCCATCCCACTACGCGTGGAAATAGGACACGTGGCACACCACCAAGGCTCATCCAAACATCATATAATGATACGCAGCGGAAAGAACTTTAAAACAACCCTGGGTATTTAAAACTTAGGGAACATTACCCTCTGAGTTTATAAAATCCATTGAAATCAGAGTTATAAAAAGTTTTGGCCATTTAAATCCTTTCAAAAGAAAACAGTTTTGAAAACAGAGGACCAGTCGACTGATCGAGGGTCCGGTCGACTGGTGATCTCAAACAGCAAGGATTTCAAACTTCTAATTAACCCATGAAACTTCGCACACGTCCATTTTATGCCTTTACGAGTGAAAATTATAAATTTCAAAAGTTTTCGACTAGGTTTCGTTTGGGTCCGAAAATAACGTCCGAAAACTATATTCTGTGGAATCTCTACGCAACCTACCTTTTTAATTAACGTGTCACTCACGTTCTCACCACAGTTCTCAAAACGATATATAATAATATCAAAATTACCAGAATTTACCCTACTCAGGTAAATTCACTATTCACAGGAATGTCAGATAAAGTCATATAACATTTAAATCATATAAATGTCATTTTCTCGTGCCAATGAAAAACTCAATTACCAATTTCCTCGTGTCCTTACTGACACTTCACCGTTGACCCATAGTCAACCCCAACTCAATATTAATAAACATTAATATTTCAAAATCTCAAATAATGCATGTTCAAAACCATAAATTTCTGGAACGGGTGTGACAATATGACCCCTAGTAAATGACGTAATCTACCAAATACAAATGTTACATGAGATAATATAAAAGGAAATTGAAACATAAAATTTCAGTTAATCAAATGTGATATTTCTCTTTCACATTAACATGCATACAGTCATTGCTCTTCAGTTATTGAAGTGTTTAATTCATGTGCCCTTTCATTACTACGAGATGTTAGCTTCGTATTAATTACCAAACTTACTTAACTTATGTTAAACACAAGTATAAATAGCACACATACTTTTGGTAAATGCACAACATAAATGAAATCTACTCCTATATGTGAGAGAGAAAAGTATAGATATAAAACTTCGTTTTATGGGTCAAGAGAGAGAGAGAGAGAGAGAGAGAGAGAGAGAGAGAATTAGAGAGAGAGAGCTAGGATAAATTATTGTCTACTCTCAAAGTGAGTTGTTTGGGGGATAAAATACTGGACTAGTGGCGGTCGGTTCGGTGGTGTTTGGACAAGAACAGTGGGCTCAATTTTCAAACTTTATCTTCGATCAGTGGGTATATTACTTTTCCAAATCTTTGTATACATTTTATAATATGTACATTATATATGTATTTTTATCATCTGTATTAGATCCTTAAAAGACCTTCCTTAAGCTTAAAGCTTGAGCAAGGCCAAATAGACCCTGAATAGTCATTAATGTTGGATTCAAGTTTTAATGTTGATTTAAATTTAGGATATGTACAAAGGGCATTTTTGGTATTTCAAAAAGTTTGTAAACTCATTATAAATTATTTTCTAAAATTTGGTGAGTTTTGGGCATTATTTGGTATTTATTTGAATTTCGAATTTATTAAATGGCTATAGATTATGAATTTTTAACTTTACAATTACTTTTAAAATATCGTGCAACTTCGAAAAATAAGCGGCCAGTATCATTGTGACCAATGTAATATTTAGAATATTTGGACACTATTTTCATAACTTTTGAAGACAAAAATTTGTATATCTTATTTTGGAGCTAAATTGCTATAGAAAAAGCTACATTTTTTTTATAGAATATAATAACGAACTCTAAATCGACTCTAGTCAACGATGTTAGTTCTATAATAATATAAGGATCATTTTAGAAAGGGAAAATTTCTATTGTGGTAAAATTTTGAAAATACCCCTATGAACCTAAGATTACCGTTTTGCCCCTACACCTTGGACTTAAACTAAATTACTCATTTTTATCATATGCATTGCGTAGGACTTGAGGATTAACTTACCTACAAAAGAAGTACGTTAATCACCTAAGTTGTCAAGGTGAGTGATCGTATTTCCTTTTTACTGATTCAACTCCTCACGGGTGATTCTTGTCCTATTACTTGAACAAGTTTTATTTTAATTATGAAATCGTTGTTCTTACATTTGCTCTGGAACACTTTGATTCGTTCCACTGTAAGAGGTTATCTTATTTGATGTTATTGTAAGTTCAACACTTCTTTGATTCCATTGTCAATTACCACCATTCTACATGATTATATATTGATTTCTATTAAGAATCTATGAGCCCCTATGTGGGATGATCCCTATTGGATCTACGAGTAGCCCTAAATTGGCCGACCCTCTTGATTGGGTCTACGAGTGCGATATTGCTGTATATGTATATGTATGAGTACGTGAATGGGTGGTTGGTAATCTGACCTTCTAAATATGTATTCGTTATACCTGTCCTGATGATATTCTACTCTCTCAATATACCGATTGTTATGTTTATCTCATTTACCATTGATATACAGATTTCTATTTATGTTCATCATCCAGGATTACGATTATTCACTGAGTCTTCTACTCACACTCTCCAAATCCTTCTAACCCCTTTCAAGTAATAAGGGTGATGAAGAGTAAAATATGGTGGGAGATGACTCGATTGAGAAGAATCCTATAGAAGAATAATAAACTAAAAATGCTAGTTATAAAGTTAAATTTTCCAATGAAATTCTTAAAGTCTATATTCAAAATGCTCGAGTTAGCTATAAGAATATCATGTAATAAATTTGGATTAATTTGTAATATTGTATTCTTCATGACCTGTATTTGTAATAAAATTTAATTATATTGCTTCCGCTAGTCTTTGTACAAGTTATAAGGCCTTGGTGGCCGGTCAAGCGCCTTAAATCTACCAATTGGGTTTTGGGGCGTGACATTAGTACTCAAAAGAAAATGTAATTAAATATCATAAGTCTGGTGACAACACTTGTCACAAATATCCAAAACAGCAGATTTATTACATTAGATAAAAGAAAGTAGAAAGTCTAGGTAGGCCAATCTTTAACTAGCGAAGCCGTATTGGTCCACATAGATGTCTTCGCTAGGATAGCCATCCTCATGGAAACCTTCATTATCAAAGCCTTCAGCGGCATATACCCCTCATTACCATAGTTGACCTCGGGCTGTGCACCACCTGCTAAGTCTGGCATTACTGGACGTGGAAGGTCCAATGGTATAAAACACCGCCAACTTGAATACAAATTGAGTGAGTATAAAGTCTCACAAAGCTCTGTTAGGAACAGTAAAATAGATTAATAGGTTCCTTATTCGTTAGTCGACTTATTTACGTCATTACTGGGTATCAAAGGATTTAGACTGATTGAAGTATGATGAGAAAGTAGACTCAACACTCTTACCACAAACTTTAGACAAAAGAACCATACGACCAGAAACTCAGTTTCACGTTCTCAAACTCCACACCCACTTTTCTCGCATTCCCGGCGTAAGCCATTGGTTTAGAATACATGCTTCAATAGCTGCTTGATCGCCCTTGGTGCATCAAGATAGTATCATGCCTTAATAGCCGACTCGACCAAGATATTCAAGGTGAAAGAGCTATCCTAACATGCCTTAATAGTTGAGTGATAAGTATACTATACATGCCTCAATAACCGATTGATCGCCCTCGGCGCATCAAGATAGTATTATGCCCTTACAGCTGACTATATCACTTAAGTCTAGTCGCAATTCGCTTATTCAATTCCAACATAGACTCCTACAAAAAGGGACAACACATATTTCACCAAAAGATAAGTAGAAATACAAGTGTTGATGCGCAAAGCACCACTCGATAGAGCCCGTGGTTATTAGAATGTTCCAATCTTATTACGCGTATATTATTCTCATTATCAGAGTTACCGTAAAAACAAAAATCATCGTCGCATTAAGATGTTCAAGATCACTTAAGCATTTAGATGAACTAACAGCTACGCAACTAAGCATGAATTATAAATTAGCAAGTATTCCTAAGTCTCAGTATGATAGGCGAACATGCTAGTACTAATTCATGGATTAAACATCTCAGGTTCATACACAAAATAATTAGAAATCTGATCAAAGCACATAAAACAAGAAACATAACAAAAACTACTGAACTTGAGCACTCAGGGTGCTCGAGCGCTCTAGCATAGCTCGAATGCTCAGCCTTGATAGAAAATAGATTCCCATTTTAGCTATACATGCAAGTTCGTGAATTAGTTATAAGGATATATGCAAGTTATAAAAACTTGTAAAACTATGTCTTAAGGATTCTAGATGAAATCTATACTCATATAAGCTTAGGACATATTTGGATGATCATAAAAGCTACAAATTTATGAAGAATTAGCTCAATGATTTTCATTACAAGAATGACAAATACTCACGGATCACATGCATGTACAAGAAATCATAGAAGGACTGATTCTACAAGCTTCTAAGTGAAAAATTATACTTACACAACCTTAGATTGTGAATAGATGAAGGAATATAAAGAATATGTTGAGAAAGCTTGATCTTTGCTAAGCAACTTTAAGATAAACTTCAAAGTTGTTCTCCCGATTTCTTCTAAATCTCTAGCTCCAGAGGTTCAATATAGTTGTAATATGAACTTGTGAAGATGTGTGAGAGATTAGATGATGGATTTAGAGGCCGTATAAGTGGACGAAAGGTGTATGAGGATGATTTCTCAAGAATCTCTCTCAAGAATAAGCACTCTGCTAAAATAGAGTATAGGACGTCCAAATGCTGAGAAAACGTTGGGTATTTATAGTTTTTCAAGACTCAAGGGCAAAAGGGTCATTTCACTTCTTAAATGACTCGAGCGCTCGGGGCGTGAGTGCTCCGCTCCTCGAGCGCTCGGGGCAGATTTTTTAGCAAAGCTTTCCCAAGGTCTCAAACATATTTACAAACAGACATAGGTCCTACAGAACAAAAACGATTAAGGAAAATAGATCTTATTATATATAATCGATAATATTATAAAGAGAAATACATAAATTCGAGAAATACAGATAGAAAAATACAGGTGTTACAGTAGTGCTACCGCGGCACAGGCCTAGTGCCGTCACGACACTCTTCCCTCGAACCCCCTTTTTTGTGATTTTGTTTTGGGGTCCCAAATTAAAGAATTAAAAGCCAAAACGATGTAGTTTCTTGTTCACGGATGTTTGAGACCAATGGGAGCACTTTTTAAATCCCAAACTCCCCCCAACTTGGCCTATATAACACCCCCCCCCCCCCCTTGACTCCACAATTGAGGTGTGGCAAATGCAAGAGTTTAGAGAAGTTATAGAGAGAAAGAGATAGAGATAAGGTTAGAAGAGAGAAAGCGAGCTTCCTCCTAGTGATTTTCTATAAGAAAATGAGCTCCCAACTTGTTTTCTTTTACTATTCCTCTTTATACTTCACATTCAATACTCCAAACTACCATTTTTGAGTATTTGTTGAGATAGGAAGCTACTTCCATGTCCAAATGTCACTATATATGAGTGAAACACCAAGCAACAAGTCCAATATCTCATTGATTGTCATCTATTGATAGCTTACTTGCTTTGTTTATATATATATATATATATGTTCATCTCTTCTTACCTCATTTCCTTTTCATTTCCTTTATTTTATTTACTAGTTCATCATCATCTAAGTGATGACATGGTGTTTGAGGAGGGTGAATCTTTTTGGATATTAACCTTGACCTCAAAAACATGTTTGATAGGTGATGATTCTAACTTCAATACATCCCAAGTATTCTTGAAGTTATGATCAAAATAAAACAATGTCTTGTAAATGATTTTGGAAGTTCTTGAGGTGAGTTTGACATTGATATTCCAAGTGGTTATAATCTCCTTTTAGTGCTGAAAATACACTCTCAAAATACCCTTTTCAAAACCCATTTAAAACCCCAATATTTTGGTTCCAAGTTATAAATGTTTGTTTTCTCAAAAACCTCCAAAACAGTGAGTTATTCTACTTGAAAATAGCAGTCTGGTTCAATACTTAATGGATGATCATCCTACCACTTGGAAAGTCTTCCTAACTCATTAATGAATGACCATGATATTTGGTTGAATTTTAAAACACTTGGAAGGGTTCCATTTTGACCCAAATATTCCTTCCAAACAATCTATTTTTCTGTCACAGCAGCTTTGGTTGACTTTCAACTTGTTTTTTTTTGTAGAAAACGTTTCCAAAGAGAGTGGTTCCAACTTATTTTTCCCTTTAACTTAAATGTGTTAGGGAAATTTTTGTATATTATGAGCCTCCAAATGTTGTTTTTTCATTATTTAAGAATTTTTCTACATTTCAGTCGATAGTACGGATTCTGTTTCTGAGTAATCTCTCTTGTTTATATGATTTCTCTCAATCTACAACTTCAATATTGATTTGACTTTTGCTATGTGTTCTAGACATAGTAGGGATGATCTCCAAAAATATCTATGAATTAAAAACATTCCTGCCCCACTTTTATTTTTTTCTAGTTCACTATTCTATCCACTATTCACAGTAAGCATGTTTTAACTTTTGTTCTTTGATTAGATGTTCACATGCATTCTAAACTAGCTCATATCTTAGGAGGTTGTTCATACCATTTATGCATATATATATATATATATATCATACAATTACATCCTTCATACATTCAAGCATTTTTTAGACTTCTAAGTCACTTTAGATAAATCCATGAACACAAGCACACCATAACTTTGCACATCCTAGGATCATACATGGCATCCATACAAGATTTGGGGCTTTTGTAACTCCTAATCTAAGAAGATTATAAGGAATGAAATTGGTTACACGTTCAGGCTTCCCCTCGATTGAATCTTCCTTTCTCATCCATCCCGAGAATTGAGAGATCTTCTTTTCTCAAGAATCAATGCGCAAACATTCTAGCTTGCTAAGCATATTTTGTTTGATTTGATTATTTGTTTCAGGAACAATTTATGTCCTCCTTTAGATTAGGAAAACATGATTACTTGATATGTGATTACACGATATTCCTAAGTTTGTTTTGTGTGATCTTTCACTTTGCATTATGTGAAACTTGGTTTAGATCTTATGAATGATATCTTATCTTTTGATCTTCCATTTCAAGATTCTTATGAGATGTAATATAATTATCATATTATTAACTGTCGAACCAAACATTGTATAAGATGATTATTTTGATACTAATTAAGGCCTGTCAAAAGACGGGGCGAGTTGAGGGTGTTTTAGTCGTGACAAAGGCTCCTTCATCTCTTGTACCAAAACCCTAAGCCAAGTTCTTTGGTTATGAAGGGTCGGTGCCCTTTATCCATTTAGATGAGTCAAATTGGGTTTTTTGGTTCCCTAAAGACCAAGTGGCAACTCTGTATCTATTTTTACAGAATTTTAAGGACTTTAAACAAAAATCATTTTTGATACTCGGAGCAGGTTAGACCCCGAGGTCACATTTCCACATGACCGATTGCGATTTAGAAATCGGAGATGTGGATATGGCCAGACTGGTATGTAAATGGCCCGTTGTATGCAAAGCCCTACAAAAGGCAGCTGATGGAAACAATAATTCGGGGGCACAAAAATAGGCTTTTGAAGTTGGAAGAACTATTCATTTGATGTAACTAAAGTAGATCAGATTTTTGATGCCCTATTGGCTAAAAAATTGATTCAGCTTAGTGACGACCATAAAAATCCTAAGGCCAAAGATTTAAAAGGTGAAGAATTTTGCAAATGGCACAATTCATGGTGTCGTGCAACTAACAATTGTGTTCTCTTCCATAATGTTATACAGATCAATGTAAAGAAGGGTATTTTCAAGTTCTCAGATAAGCCAATGGAAGTTGATGCTGATCCTTTTCCTGCTATAGTGGGATCAAACATGGTGACTCCTGATCTCTCAAGGATTTTAAAGACAAGGACCAAGGTTAACTTAGAGACATCGGGGAGAGCATCTTCTAGTAGACCATAGAGGAAGATCGTTGTAGACATCCACGATCTAAAAAAGGTATATATGGAGAGGTAGTAGAAAGAAATGGTTGTAACGGCCAATCTAGGTTATAAGTCTGCTGAACAGTTGTTGGTTGAAATGCAATAGCAACTTGAATTGATAGAAAGAGGACTTTATCCAAAAAGTAAAGCATATGTTAAACCTAAAAATGATGGACCTAGTAAGAGACTGAGGGTTATTTTAGATCAGCCACCGAGCCCTCCTCGAAGGTCGATTCAAAGTCGTTTGGCTTTTCCCAAGCAAGAATATGTCAAAAAAGAGTATCAAAAAAGGATCATATGATAACTATTACTGTCCTTCAGAGAACAAAAGTACTAATAGATCGGTCATCAAAGACCGAGGAACCCAAAATGGTAATACCACCAGTTATAAAGCCGGGTCCATGGCATAAGCTGGAACATCCTAAGTTGGCCTAGCCAAAGGTTTATTAGCCCAAGAAGACTCAGATCAGCCGATATCAAAGAATGAATAAATCTGCTAGATATATTGGGAACAGAAGTACAGTGAAGAGAAAACAAAGTCAGGGGTTTGAAGGTGACCAATACATCAGGGGTTTCTTCTTCTTTAGCCAGGGCATTATTAACTTCGCGAGTAGAGAATCCTCTAAAACAAATGAGAAGGATGTTGCTTGGATTGAGGAAGATCTCAAATATAAATTTATGAAGATGAAGGGTCCCTCAATTCCTAAACCAATGGAGGAGACTGAGTCAAAAACACCAGGAATCAGACTCAAGTGAGACTAATTAAGTGAACAAGTTCTTATAATTTAGTTCTGTCCCAAAGGATTTCTCGGTTAATATAGTGTATACGCTGCCTATGACCTTCATGGATAAACTAGGCCAGTCATCGGTCATGAACGGTGATGTTGAAGAGCAAGATCAGCCAATTGCAATGATCAGTGGTCCAAGAAGTAGTAGAACCGATAGTGGTGAAAGCCACGAGCAAGAATGTTGATGAGGCCGATATGCAAATCGATCGGTCAAAAATTACTATTTTGAGGCCAAGGAAAGATCAAAATGATACTAGTCATTCAGAAAAGCCTGCCAAAGTAGTGATTGAAAGATCAACTATCCAAATGTCCCAACATTTGAAGCTGTTATACATCAAAGCCCATGTTGATGGACTTCCAATCGATAGGGTATTGATAGATGGAGGATCAAGTATCAACGTGATGCCCCATACTATGGTAAGGATTTTACAAAGAAGTGAGAAAGATTTAATTCCTACCGAGTTAAATGTTCACAGATTTCTTAGGGTGCCATCATTGACAAAAGAGATACTCCCCATTGCACTGAGGGTAGGATCTAAGACTTTGTTGACTGCTTTCTTCATTATTGAATCCTCAGTAGCATACAATGTGTTGCTCAGGCACAATTGGATTCATCCCAATTTCTGCCTGCCTTCCAAACTTCACTAATTTTTGGTTTTTTGGAATGAAAAGGATGCAACAGTGGTGTTAGGGGATAATAAACCACTTGTTGTTAAGGTCCATAATACAGACACGCTATTGTATGAAGATCATACCGGTCGGGTCAAAATGTTCAAACTAAGTAAGCACGGAAGACGGAGTGACTTCACAATTGACAAGAACCAAATATCAAGTATGAAGAAGTTCTATGAAGAAATAGGTCGGATATCATAAATGACACCGATCAAGGCTGATGAAAAAAGTTTCCTTAATGGAGCTACAACTTCTGAAATTTGAGGAGTATAGACACCCTATTTTGGTTCGTCTGTTTGACAGAAGGGACCCAGTCTCAAGAATAACCCAATGATTGGAATCGATAAATGTTGGTTATGAAGTCATGAAGAACCGTGGTCTCTGAGATACATTATAATAACCCTTTAGGAAGACTTAGGTACATTAAAAATACAACTTAGAAACAAAAAAAAAAAAACAATTGAGGACAACATTTTTACATAAAATGACAAAAAATTGCCTTTTACTGAGTAAAATCCAGGCATCGGAGTGGGATCCTGAAAATTCCCTTTACAGAATATTCCTAAAATACCTTAAATTAGTGACCCATGCCTTCACATTGGCCAAAAAACCAATTAGGAGAATTTTTACCCTTTTTACACCTCACAGGTTTGCTCGTTCTTGGAGTCAGCCTCACTCTTTTAACCATAACATAAAATCTACAAACTCTTTTTGAATGAGACCAAAAAACATCTTAAACTAGACTCCCACATATTTCCAACGGTATATCACAATCCTAAAATGGATAACCGAGGTTAGAGAACAAAGTTTGGGAATTCTGGAGAAAAAACATAACTTCTAGGATGAGTGCCATGGTGGCACTCAAGTGAGTGTTGTGCAGCATTCTCAGAGTGCCACCCCAACCCTCTGAGTGCCACTATGGTATTTAGATGTCTCAGATTGCGTTTTGGACCCTTGATTTGACACCAATTTGTGTAAAAATGCCCGAAAATGAGAAAATTTGTGTTTTTCTTGTCCCACATCGCTTAGCTACAAATTTTTCAACCCAAAACTCCAACTATAAAAGGGGGTACTTCCCTCCCCATCCAACACACTTGAAAATCCTATAGACTAGAGAGCCTAAGGAAACCCCATTGGAGGATTCCTCAGGCACTCTTACAAAGTTCTTAGGAGAATAAAAGTTTAGAGTTAGGATTAGAGTCTTGGAGTCATCAATGCTAGTGGAGCCCTGTCAGAGGAATATTCTGAGGGAAGTTCTTGGGCTAAGTTCTTCTTTCTTTCTTTTTACTTTCTGCCTTTGTTTGCCGTTTTGATCTTTTTATTTCTAGTTTTAGGTTGAATTTCTTGTTTATTCATACTGTTCTTAATTATTTATTAGTTTGATCTTTAAAGTCCTAGGGTAGTTTTAATTCCTTGTTTGTAGTATCCTTGTTAAAGTTGAGTTACTCTAGACAAAGCTACCCGAATGCTGTGGTAGCCGGAGCCTATGGGGTTGGTATCCAATCCATGGATATCAGATCCCCGGGGGTAATGAAACCTTAATTTGAATCTAAGAGTCTAGATTTAGGGCACTTATATAGTTGTAATTCATGTTAATTGGGATAGTAGGCTATCCGTGTTTATTTATATTCATGCATAATAGTCTAATTCATGTTCTTATCCATGAAATGGGTTATTCACAATAGTTTATTCTGGCATAGTAATTTAATTCATTTAGTTTAATCCATGAATTAATTATATCCATGTATCCATACATGCATACACTTGTACACTATCCTTACATAGAATTGTAGGTTATCCATACTAGGGATAACACATAATTGGGGTTACACATACACTCTACTACACATAATAGTCATGTTTGGACGTACATACATACTATCCATGCTTAGAATAGTAGGGTATTCATTCAGATTATCCTATATATTATGTTGTACGTTATTGTCCTAACCATGGTTAATTAGGGTAATTGGGAATGCTATGCTATCCCAGATAAGTTTTTTTCATTCCTTCTTATTTGCTGCTTTCTCAGGATCACATAGAAGCATGAATAGGTTGATAAAATATAGATTTTAAATTCTTTACATGATTACTTGTGCATAAATACATGTTTTTCTAAGGTCTTGAGTGTGATTTTCACGTTTACATTCATTTTTATTTCCTTTTGCATGCATAGGGAAGTGTAATAATACGTTTAGTCCCCAAATTATTGTTTTAGCATTTGCATTGCATGTAATTGCTTAGTTTCTTGCATGATTTTCTTCTTATTAGTTGTTCATAACTTGAATTAGGGTTGAATTAGTGTAATTGAAACGGTCCACATAATGTCTAGTCAAACACATTAAAAGTTGAGTAGAGGCCCATCTCACGATGGGGCGAGCTGGGTGTTTTAACACGATCTAGCTCCTTCCTCTCTCGTACCTTAACCCCCGAACCAAGTTCTTTGGTGACGACGGGGCAGTGCTCTCTATCCATTGGACTTAATAGATTTAGTTTTCTTGGTTTCTTTATCAAACCAAGTGGTGACTGTATTAGTAAGGATCTCTTCGGATTTGGCCTTGTGGGATATTATGGATTACTCACTCGTGTAGCCTCGAATATGGATCATGGGCATCGATTGTTACCACAAGTTAGATAGAAAGTGCCATGCAATCCAAATACGAGTAATCCAAATCGGTCGGATCGGATAAAGGCTAATGAAGGGTGGTGAACCTCACCTGTGGTTGTTGACATGAGATTTGTAATGGTATTTTCAAGAGGGCTTAATCCTTCTAGGCCCCAAGCTTGGTTCGGGTACCCACAATTGGTAATTCTGCTGGGGATTGAACTAAGAGGGTTAGACTCCAAAAATTTCAAGGTTATTTAACTTTATATTATGAGGATCACACGTGCATTAGTTTTAGGAAGCTTGGGCCAACCAAAATGGGTCCTGCTCTTCGTCAGGTAATCCCGTGGAGGACTTCCCTTCCCTAGCACGTACATACGGGTATAAAAAAGCATGTCCACGTACCATACCAAACCCGATGATGGGAGTATATAGGACATCTCACTGAGGGACCCTTTGACTCTATCCACCTTGATGCATATAGTAGCCATAGATCCAATACTTTAGGGCTTGACCTAATATAACAATGTGCGCACACATACTTTATTTGCCCTTTGGGATTACTTGAAATGATGAAGAACCCTATACGACACATGATAACTAACTTCGTATAACACTTAAGGCATTCCGTCCATACGAGGATGGTGTACTTATGTGTTATATTGGGAATATGTGCCATGAGTCCGTAGGACGACGAATCATAACCTTGTTTGTGTCCTATTCGTTAGAAGTAGCCCTACCCAGATCTAGGCAATCGTAAACCCTGTCACACATGAAATTCCAGGCACAGAATGGCTAGGGTGACATTGATTATGGCATCCATGGGATGGGAAGGAATACTCGATGATGCGATTAGGACCTATATGGCTATATGTTAATAAAGTGGTTACCAAGTCCGTTCTCCTCACATAAGCATACATATCATACATAGCATTGAGAGAACCTGAAATGAAAAGATAAAAATGATTTCCTAAATCGGGCACATGTGGGTATGCAGACTCTCTAGAGATAGCTCCGAATAAGACCGTAAGCATACCTTCTTGGGTCCATTCCCCTGGTCCAACAAGATTAGTCCGAGCTACTAGTACTGAGATACCTATGGCCGATGAACAAGAGGGAATGGAACACTTAGAGGATACCTTGGCCTATCAGGGAAAACAGTTACAGCTTATCATAGACCATTTGGGGTAGACCACCATGGACCCGTAGGGCCTGCCAACTGTTGATCCACCCATACTGCCGCCTCTACCTTTTGCACCCAATTACCCCATTAATCCAAATCATGTTAAAGAGGAGGAATGGTTGGATAACGGTGTACGTGGAGATTCTAGAAAGATAATGAGGGATAAATTGGACCGGTTAGAGAGCGTGGTGAGGAAGTCCCGTGGTGTTGACGACTACCTGCTAGACCTTGAGGGATTTTTTGAGCCTTTAAAGATCAAAATGCCTGATAAGTTTATGATGTCTGACCTAGAGAAGTTTGATGGGACCGGGAATCCCAAGATCCATTTGAAGATGTATTTCACTACCTTGAGACCTATGGGGTTAGGAAACGAGCACTTGGCCCAACTATTTTTTGGTTGTCTATTTGGAGGAGCCTTGTAATGGTTATTAGCCCTAGGATCCTCTAAGACTCATCTGTTGGAGGATATTGTGACTGAATTTGTGAAGCAATATGCCTACAACACTGAGCTCAATGTTATTATTAGAGACCTTGAGACTTCTAGGAAAGTTAACCGGGAATCTTTTGTCACATTATTGACCCGTTGGAGGAAAGGGCCGCAGAAATGACAAATAGGCCAACTAAGAAAGAACAAGTCCACATGATTATAAAGAACTTGCAACCCACCTACAATGAGCGCATGTGTTTCATGCCTATTACCACCTTTGAGTAGCTATTCGATGTGGGAACCAAGATAGAGGTTGCCCTGAGAGACAGGAAGATTAAGAAGGAAGAGAATAATCCAAGGAGGAGAAATACGGCACCTGATGTCAATGTCCTACATGACAATCCTGACCAAAACACCAACTGATCCTACCCAAGAAACAACCGCCGCTCCGAACCAAGAAAATTCACCAATCTCATCCTACCACTATCTTCCATATTAACCCGCCTCACCCAAAAATGCTACCTCAAAGAATGACTCAAAGCCTTGAATCCAAGACCTATACCCAATCCTCTTCCATCAAACTATGACCCCTCCAAATACTATGCATTCCACTACGAACATGGCCATGATACTAACCGTTGCATGCGACTTCGCCACAAGATCCAAGATCTCCTTAATAATGGGGTCATTATACCACCATCTTTACCAAATATCACCTGCAACCAGTAGCCAAACCACCATGTTGTTCCCCCACCATAAAATATCAATCTCCTTAACCTTAACCCACTCTCCTATAACCCGACCATATATATCACCGCCGTAACAAAGCCCGAATCTGTGGTTGTCCTCCTGGAAGAGTTTGGGATTTGCTTCCTAAGTGATGATGAGGAGTATTAGGTAGATTTAAACCCCAAAGTTGATGACCTTTTCTACTTAGAGGAATTGGACCTTGGCTTAGGAGAGGTAAAATGATAGGATGGGAAGCAATCTGATGATTCCATATGGGATGGTATTAAGATCAATAAAGGTGTTTCGGAGTGCATATGGAAAGGGGGAGATGTTCAACATTGGACTAGGGTAGGCAGACACTTCAAACCACCATAACTAGAGGGAGAACATCCGGGAAGAGAAGTAGATAAGGGGAAGGGAAAAGCAATAATTGTCCTATAAGAAAAAGATGAAGTACTCAAGCAGCTCAAGAAGACACATGCCAACATATCCATTTGGAGCTTGCTTATGGCTTCCGTAAACCACAAGCAGGAAGTCCTTGAAGCCTTGAACTATCATGATATGCCCATTGATACTACTCTCGAGCCATTAGTATCCCTAATTAAGCCCATGGTGGAGACCTTGATCACATCTTTCATTGATGATGACCTTCTTCCCGAGGGACCTTGTCACAATAGTCCACTCCATATTACTGTGCAGACTTTGGGAATGAGAGTTCTAGAGGTTTTAGTTGATAATGGTTTTGCGCTCAACATTTGTCCTTTACAAACCCTACAAGCTTTTGGCATTCTGATGAACAAGTTGCTAGTGTCAGACCAATTTATCTATATGATAATACTTAGAGGAAAGTAGTTGGGGTGTTGAATCTGCAAATTACTATTGGGCTCATGAGTGAAAATGTGGAGTTTCATGTGATTGATATGGGAGCATCCTTTACTCTGCTATTAGGAAGATCATAGTTACATGATATGTGGGTTATGCCCTCAACCCTCTACCAAAAGATCAAGATGGTTGTGGAGAATCAAAAAGTAGTTCTATTTGGGGATTCTGGGATCTGTACTACCCAAGATGGAGTCACATTGGAGATATAGTTGTCTGAGCAAGATCCTACTCTCGATGGGTTCAAGCTCGATAAAATTAATGCTTTGGGAATGGAAGAGCCCTTAGGGAATTAAGATTGTACCATACCTTGATGATTATGCAAATCCCCTAATACCTCATATTATGAATAAGATGAAGTTCTTCACGAGCATGGGCTTAGGTCAAAGGCAGCAAGGTATAGCCAGAATTCCAAATTTTACTAGGCAGAAGAACAAGAATGTTTTGGGGTATACACTGACAAAAGGAAAAACAAGCAAGTCCAAGAGCACCAGACCTTTCAAGAAGACTCTCAATGGCTCTTTCGTCAAAGAAGGGGAGGACTTTTACTACTTTGGCTTCTCGGAGCCCTGATACGATTATGATATAAAGGAGAGGATCCTAGATTTTGTGATCTTCTTGACTATGAGCTGGTGGGAGAGGAGTAGTGGTACAAGGTTATGGAAGAGAGACAAGCTAAAATGACCATTCAAGCGGACTAGGCTGAGAATATGGATCGAGGATCTATAAAGCTGCTATTGGGGGATGGACCTAGGGATGAGCAAGATTTAGACCAAGAAGTGATGGCACTATAAGGGGAGAAGGTGGGCTTCTCCAAAATCATCATGGAAGCCAAAGGAGAGCTCAAAAATTGGAAGTATGAGGAAGCATCGGTCCCAAAAGGGGACTTTTCTAAGTTTAGTAATCGGATCCACACCTGTTATTGGATTGAGGGTTTTTTTTCATTTAGTTTTTGAGTTAGTCACTAGGGGTAAGAAGTCTGATGAGGCTGGTGTCAAGTCTGCTATCAATTCTGTCAAAAATTTCCTAGCTATTAATAAAATGAACTTCAATTCCAGTTACTTTGATGTTTCTCATTCTAAATGCATAGATCCTAATGAAAATGATGAAATTCTCACTTATTTAAAAATATTAATTGAAAAAGATGAATATAAATCAGCTTAAAAAGTAGTAGAAGATACTTTGTCAATAAATCTAGGAACTGAGAAGGATCCCCAAGAGGTCCAAATTGGTTCAACACTTAATCAATGTGAAAGCCAAGAATTGACTGCTTTACTTAAAGAGTTTAAAGACATTTTTGCTTAGTCCTCATGGAATCGACCCTAAAATTGTCTAACATAAAATCCCACTTTTTTCCTGAATCCAAACCTGCAAAACAAAAATTGAAGCGAATGAGACCCAAGCTGGCACTTAAATTAAAGAAGAGGTTGAAAAACAATTGCAAGCTGGATTCCTGATAGTAACTAAGTATTCAGAATGGGTAGCTAATGTTGTTCTTGTGCTGAAGAAAGATGGAATGGTGCGTGTGTGTGTAGACTTTCGAGATCTAAACAAAGCTAGTCCTAAAGATGATTTCCCACTTCCACATATAGAAGTTCTAGTCGATAATACCACCAGGCATGCACAATTTTTATTCATGGATGGGTTCAATAGCCACGGAGAAAGATAAAAGAGCAATAAGGAGGTTGTCAACCCAACTCATCATACATGGAGGATAATTATACCAAAGGTCGCACATAGGGAAGAACTTCTTATACCTAGATAGGCACAAAGTCGAAAAGATGATGAATGAGATTCACGCTGGGGTATGTGGCCCTCATATGAATGGATATATGCTAGCAAAGAAAATTGTAAGGCAAGGGTACTACTGGTCCACTGTGGAACATGACTGTTGTAAGTATGTAAGGAGATGTCACCATTGTCAAATTCATGTGAATCTTATGCACACCGCACCGTCAGAACTCTATAGCCTCACTGTGCCTTGGCCATTCTTAGTATGGGGGATAGACATAATTGGAGAAGTGTTACTGAAGTCGTCAAATGGGAATAGATACATTATAGTAGCCATCGATTATTTCACGAAATGGGTAGAAGCGCCATCCTACACCAAATTAGAAGCTAAATACGTGGCTAGATTGATCAAGCACAACATCATCTATAGGTATGTGTTCCTCATGAGATCATATCTGATAATGGATCTCATTTCAAAGCCGAGGTACTAGCACTTCTAGAAGAATATAAGATTACCCACCATAAGTCATCAGCCTATAGGCCGCAGACCAATGCGGCAGTGGAAGACGCAAATAAGAACGTGAAGGTGATATAGCTAAAAATGGCAGACACGTATAAAGACTAGCATAAGAAGCAACCATTTTCCCTATGGGGATATATGGCATCCGTGAGGACATCCACTAGAGCCACACCAACTCGTTGGTATATGGGATGGAGTCTATATTGCCAATAGAACTAGAGATACCATATTTGAGGGAAATGGCCGAATATGAGGCAAATGAAACCCAATGGTTGAGAGAGAAGTATGAAGAGCTAGCACTAATAGATGAGAAGAGATTGGGAGCACTAAACCATGTCCAGGAATATCAGCAAAGAAGAGCTAGAGCTTACAACAAGAAGGTTTGTCAAAGGAAGATTGCTGAGGGTGGCCTAATCTTAAAAGAATTGAGAGTACTGGTTTTTGATCCAAGAGGGAAGTTTAAGCCCAATTGGGTTGGACCCTACCTAGTTAAGACCATTCTCAGAGGGGAAGAAGCCTATCTAATTATGACAACCAAGAGCCAATACTCCTGAGGCAGGAAGGCTAAGATGTATGAGGTGAGGTCAAGTGTGGAGGCTTATCCCATATCGCTTGGGGTGAAGTTCCTAGACTTAATTTATAAGGATTAATCGCCCCTCTATATGCAACAAGGCCTTTTAAAAAACTGTGAGGGAGCTAAACACGAAGGAACTCCGCAGTTAAATATGTTGCTGCTAGAGTAGTAGTAGGGATGGGTGACCCCTTGGGATGTTCTTTGTGCTTAGGCCCAAAGCGGACAATATTGTTGCTAGATGGGGAGGTAGGTCGTTATAGTTGGTATCAGAGCGGAAACCTAGTCGGAAGTCTGGGAAGGGTTCCACACGAGAACGTGCGGCCCTTAAGGAAGGTGGAATATGACAACCAAGAGCCAATACTCTTGGGACAGGAAGGCCAAGATGGATGAGGTGAGGTCAGGTGTGGAGGCTTGTCCCATATCGCCTGGGGTGAAGTTCCTGGACTAATTTATAAGGATTAATCACCTCTCTATATGCAACAAGGCCTTTAAAATAATCGTGAGGGAGCTAAACACAAAGGAACTCAATAGTTAAGTGTGCTGCTGCTAGAGCAGTACTAGGGATGAGTGACCCCCTGGGAAGTTTTTTGTATTTAGGCCCAAAGTGGACAATTTGTTGCTAGATGGGGAGGTAGGTCATTACACTAATAGACCTAGATGACCTTGAATTCAAAGAACCATTAATCTCAATCGCCTCAAGAAATGTTGTGCTTATCCCACCCATGCACATCTTCCCTGAACTACATAAATGAACCTAATCCCACTAGGGGATACATAGGCAGCTTGGAAACAAGTTCGGTCCAAGTTCTACAGCCATTCCCATTCTTTTGCTACACTAGGGGCAAGCCCTTCCCAATCTTGGTTTCTTTTATCTGTCCCATACTAGGGGTAACCACTGCCTTGAAGCCTAACCCTTCTTTTAAAAGGGCTAGCCCCACTCTTGAGCCAAACATTAATGTAGCTATTAGGGGATAAACCCAGGCATGCACTCAAAAGATTAAAATAAGATAGTTTTGAACTGATAAGTTAAGCATGATAAGACTGGCATAACAAAGAACAGGTAAAAAAACTGAAAGTAGTCTAAATTAGGAGAATTCTCAAACTAATTTTATCGATTGAAGAATTATTCCAATACCGTAAAAGCTAAAAAGTAAATAAAGAAGGAAAACTATGCTATTCTAAAGACTAGTCTTAAAAGCGGGGTCGGAGGTTCCTTCATTCTCTTGGTCGCTTCCTATTTTATCACTTCTCTTTCTGTATAGCTTTGATTACATCATGATGGGGTGAGAAGGAAAGATTCCTTGTTGTGATCTATGGATTGGCACGACTCCCAACATTTCTTGAAATAGGGAATATCAAAAGCCTTGTGAGCAGTCTTCTTGGGAATCCTAGGAGGATGGATAGGGAATTCCTAAAGATGATTGAATTGGTGAAGAATCCGGCTGGGGAGATAGAAAGACCAAATATAGAGACCTTGAATGCTAACGCTAGAGATTGGGAGAGAAGGATAGCGTGGTCGATGCCACTTTTAACCCACACATTGGGCTTGGTAAAGGAAACCCTAGTGACCCATTCGACCTAATCGGGTGAATGAGAGGGCCACCTCATGATAGTATTGAAAGAATAGACATTGGTAAGATCAATTTTTTCCTTGTACTTCAGAGTTTCATTGTGAAGAGGGGGGTAGAATGCGTGAAAAAAAGGAGGTTGTTTATGAAAAGCTAGTCCCACTCCTATAGGATTCATTGACTCTAAAGAGGAGAGGGGGACGAAGATTTTACCAGAAACTCTGCCCTATAGGTTCACTGGTAGTCTCTTACTTGCGTGCAAGGCTTGGTGTCTTAGCCTCATCAACATGAGGTTCACTGGAAGATGATGCAGGCGTCTTCTTCAAAGCCACATCACATGGATAAAACGACGAATAGAGCAGAAGATTAGAGAGAGAAATTCTAGTTTAAGTAGGAGAGGGAGAGAGAGAGAGAGAGAGAGAGAGAGAGAGAGAGAGAGAGACTGAAAAAGCATAAAGGATGGAGGCATGCATGCCCTTCTTTATAATAATGGGAGATGTCGCTTCGATTTTCGAGAAACCAGTTGACACGCAGGGCAAACCTTTCCCTGGGTGACACGTGGTATTTTTAAATTTCAAAACATCACATCAGGTCAGCGTTACACTTGATATGACGTTTTGGGGGGCAATTATTTACAATCAAAATCTGCTCAGCCCATTAGGCCATCGGGGTCAAGGTAGGCCAATGTGGGATAGGGTTGGCCTTGAACTTAGAGGGTTTGAGCTAAGGTCAACAAAACTAAAGATTAGCCCAAGTTTTGGGGGCTGGACCCAGTATTGTACAAGTTAGAGAATGGAATAGGTCTAGTGATCATCGAACCAACGTGATGCCACCTAGTTAAGCTAGACCTAATCAGGGAGGATGTGTCTGATCAGTCGGTCTGAGAGAAGGGTTATCTAAGATAAAGATAGCATGAGCAGGTACTCACGTAAACAAAGGACTGTCTATTTGTCTGATCCAAGATGATTTTCATCAAATAAGTCTGGTCGATGGATGACAGTTAAATGTTAAGTACGTGGGCTCAAACGTGGGCATTGAGTCTGAAATTTCTGGAAGCACGTCCAGAGCAGTTGGTTTATAGCTAGGACTATAAATACAAGAATTTAGCTCTAAAAAAACTTTCTTGCACAACTCAAACTCGAACCCAACATTCCAAAAGCATTCATAATAGTATCCAATAGTTTAGATTTCAATTTCTACATTTTTAGTTTTGTATCTTTCAATTCCTCAAGTATTTGTATTTCTGCTACATCAATGGAAATGATGTTTAATGCAATTTCGAAGGTACTTATTACATGATCTTAGCATTTATCAAACTTGCATGCCTCAATACTGTTTGAGAATTTCTAGTAAGTTTAATTATTGCTTATTGTACACAATCGCTTGATTCAAAGTTAATTCTATTCAAGATTCCAAGAATTACTTGTTCACAATCACACACAGAATCCTGGTGAATTCTGGCCCGCCCTAAGACATAATTAAAACTAGCTGTGAACAATTTAACATCTTTTTTTAATCAGAAATGCATGAAGGAAAAAAAGTCCTTTTTTTTAAAACGCTATTCTCAATAACAAATCCATCGGTGACGAGATGGAACCTGTAGTTCAAAGGACTAAATCACTTGACTACGACCATGGGTCAGAAGTTCGAAATTCTGCTTGCCCACAACTTTGGAGTAAATAGGAAGGACCTTTCCCTCTGAGTGGAAAAATTATGATTGGGACATGAGCTAAAAGCCATTCCAAAAAATATTCAAGAAATACGAAGAAAAAAGTACCTTTATTCAAGTGGAGAAAAGAAAGGGAATATATATATATAGTGATCAGTGAGGCTCTTATGTGAATATGGTTGAGTGAACATACCCAGTGAACATATTTTTAAGCCTAAAAAACCCGCGGGTAATAAAAAACATGTTCACCGAGTATGTTCACTCAACCTTGTTCACTAAAGAGCCTGACCGATATAGTAATAACTAGGGGTGGCCAACGACCTAGTGGCCCGCTCAGCCCGCATGGCCTGACCCTAATTTTTTTAGGCTTGGGCAGAGATTGACCCCCACTAGCAGGCTTGGCTACTATTTTTAGGCCTATTAAATATTCAGGCCGGGCTTGGACAAAGCAAATGAGGCCCGATTTGGTCTGGCCTGGCCCGAGTATTAGTGATAGATATATATTTTTTGTATTTTATTATATAATATATCGATTAATATAATTGCACATTAGATATTCAATATGTATCTATTCTCCCAAGAATTTTTATTGCATTTTTTTGTGAATTATATGTCTTAACAATATTTCTAAACATTATTTATGATAAAATAATTTTTTTAGTTCTTCTTTAAAAATATATATATATATAAAAAATAGCAATGGGCTGGCGTGGGCCAGGCTTGGGTTTTGAGATATTATTTAAAGCTGGACTTAGGCAATCATTTTTAGGCCTGCCCCAGGCTTGGGCAAAGATAAGTATGCTTAATATGTAGTGATGATGCCTAAATTTTGGTAAGAACGAGAAGAGAGATTTTAAGGAAAGAAAACACAAGGAATTTGTATGTGGTTCGACCCCGTTTACTAGGTAACCTACGTCCACTGGTGCGTCGGGGCACGTTCACTAACAAATCATCGACGACTTTTGGTAAACCGACAAAGAGGGCGGCATTACCAGAGAATCGGCCGGGTGTATGCGTGTATGAGTTACTGCACTCGTCGGATCAGAATCTCCCCCCTTTAATGAGGGTGAGTGTTTATAGATGCAAGAGACCACTGGTACAAGGTAACTAGCTGATTAAGGAAACCTAATTTGATTACCAGTGATTGGCATAAATCATGGAGGTTCCCTTAATGGTTTTGGAAAATGCTTGTATTAGTCTTCTGACCGAGTTAGGGAACTGCTAGCAATCTTGTAGAGCAAGTCACGGTGCAGGCCTGGGCTGCACCCACTGGGGATGAGTCTGCCTCGTGATCTCAAGCTGTGGGTCCAGACTAAGCGGTATCGACCGATCAGCCCGGGATACATGAATTCCAGGCACCTTTTTCTAATGACTTGGCATCTCTATGTTGACGTGGCAATTTGATTTTGACTAGATATTTTCTGACCTATCATGTAGTGCAAGTCTCGGCCCGATCCATGGCCAGCCCTAGACAGATAACCCTTCATCTTACTTGAACTATCACGATTCACGTAGAATAAAGATGAAGAAAGACTAAACTATATTCTACAAGCTCTCAATATGACATGTATTCCACTAGTTCTTTGTACTTAAATTAAACAAATTCATTCTTATACTTCGAAATTTTTGTTTCAGTTTTGTCCCTCTATTAAAAATGAAATGCAAACTATAATAATCAATTATCTAGTTAGGATTATCAAGCCCAAAGTAAAATTACAGTTATCAAAGAAAAGAGGAATACCTTGAGGTGCGAGGTACTACACGGATTGACTGGTACCAATTCTCTCTATGTTTTAGGCGCATGTTTGAATCATCTTCCCCCATTTAAAAAAAAAGATTAGCCTCAACTTTTCGCTTTTGTTTTCAATTGGGTACGTATTTCAATAAATCTCTTTCATTTTACATTAGTGATCAATTAACTTCAATTAACAAAGTCTGTGCTATTCATTAATCAAGCCACAACATAAGTATTTACTTTTTTTTTTTTTTTTTTGGTAATCGGGGGTGTCCGGGCCAGCTTGCGCGCACCTCGACTAATCCCCCGAGGCCTGGAGGCACCGGGTGAATACTCCAGTGGCCACGCTCCCCGTGACTCGAACACTAAACCTCTTGAGTATTACACCCAAGAAGCTTACCACTCGGCCACAAGAGACTTGGTTAACATAAGTATTTACTTGCTTTCATTATAAGCTCACAAATGGGGTGTGACACGACTAAATAGTTGTGCGCTCTTGTGCAACACCCAAGTGTAGGTGATCGTGCAAGTAATATAGTACTGGAAGTCCAGGTCGATCCCACAGGGAAGGAATAGGAAGAATATCTACTAAGTTATAACCTAAAGAAAATAAAAATGAATAATTGGAGGTGTACTAACAAATCCTAATTAATTAAATTAAACTAAATAATAAACTAAAGCATAAAGAAACATAACTAATTAAACAGATAAACTAAAGGTGTTGGAAATACGTGAATCCACATTGATCCTAACCACCTACCATGCATATTCATGAACGCTCTATGGAGTACATCCCTTTTCAGTATTCCGTATTTTTCTAAAGATAAAGAATCAATAGCCCTTTCATGACCGGGACTACATCATCACAAGTGATTTAAAATACTTGGAAGACGATTTAAAACAATAGTAATTACTTGCACTCTAAATGGTGTTAGCATTCAAAGTGGTTTTCAAAAGTTATTGAAGAAAATAGCCTTAAGGCTTTAAGTTCTAAAAACTGTTGTGACAAACTGAGCTTATTGGGACAATTTGATAACAGATTTCTAAAACAGAAAGTCATGGAATACTTAAAAGAATCATCTCAGGAATTAGCATGTTCGATCGATCGAAGCGCTCTCGATCGATCGGACAGTCATCCTTCAATCGATCGAAGTATCTTCGATCGCTTGACTATGGCTGGTTCGATCGATCGAAATACCTTCGATCGATCGAGCCCAGGATTTCTAAAGATTGCATGGCAGAGGCTGGGAATCAATGTTTCAACACATATTCCCAACGTCTAAACTACGGAAACATGATTAAACTAGTGCAGAAACAATAACCTAGAGTAATCATAACACATAAACTAATAACAAGGATTGGAAAGAAAAACCTGGATATAATCTGAAATAAACTTGAAATAAACATGAAAGAAACTTGAATCTTCAATAATCTTTAGTAAATCAATGGAAAAGAGGAAGAAAAACAAGAATCTAACCTAATCTACACCTAATCTAACCCTAAAACTACCCTAAAACTGCTGTTTTCTGCGTTCTGGAGCGTCCTCCCTTCGTCTGGCGTCAAAACGACGTATATATAGGGTTCCCACAGAGTTTACGCAACTTTTGGATGATTAAAAAGTTCGATCGATCGAGCTTAGTTCGATCGATCGAAGGTTCGATCGATTGAACTCTTCTTCAATCGCTTGAACTCTCTGATTTTGACAGCACTGTGCACCGATGGGAGAATGGCCATAACTTTTCACTAGGACCTCGGATTGACCTCCCGTTTGCGGCCACGCGACCGTAACTCAAAGATCTACATTTTATATCTCTGGGAAAATCTTCCAAATCTGAAGTCTTCATTGTCAAAATTGGCATTTTCTCAGCTGCTTCTGCTATTCTCTTCACCAGAATCACTTTTTATGCAATGTTTGCTTTCCATGACCTGTAAAATAGTGTAAAAACACATGTTTGAGTCTCAACATCATAGAAAACACTTGATTATTGATATGCATCTAAATCTAGGGACTTGGGGATAAAAGTATGCATAAAAGACAGTGTAATACGCTATGAACATGCACTTTTCACCTCGAATCACACCCCCCAACTAGCTCGTTGCTAGTCCCTAGCAATGAAGCGAACTACAACAGTGTTTATTTAACTCTAAAAATTGAAAATAAAATAAAATAAAGTAAAAATCCTAACTCACTTTCGCAAGAATCGCGATTGCATTTAGCATATGCAACAAGCCTTTAAACCCCTAGGTTCCCCCTAGTGGACGAGTATTGTCTCGTGAGGGTTTGCAGTGAATCTACCCACAAAATTCATGTTTAAGGCAATGGTTCTAGTTTAAATGTTTTCAAGAAATTTTCCTCTCATTAACAATATAGTTAAGCTCAACAATCTCATGAAACTCTCTAGTATGCCATAGCCATGCAACACACACATTACAGTTAATCTACTATCAAAGTCATTAGAATGTTCCATACCTATTAATCTTCAAGTGTGTGTGTGAATGGACAACCAAAATACAAAACTTTAATTTCAAAGTTTGCATAACCTAAGATACTATCAAGACATTCATTTTGACTCAACTCTCACCGGGATTACACTCTCAAGATGAAATCACTCCGAATTAGGTGTAATAATTATCACTCATGATATGGAAGCTATAAAGAGTAAATGTAAATGGAATCTAATGCGTCTCATATCTAAATTGAAAAACGGAAATTTTATAGTGCACAAAGTCTCATGAAATGATACTTTTCACTAGAAGAGCGAGATACCGTGGAAAACTCTCTCATTACCTTAACTTCAAATCCAATTTACTTAAAATCATCAGGACTTTGAAAAAGAGGTGTTAGATTAAGAAGAAAAAGCTCGTGATATTCAATTGGGTCAAAGTATGTGATTGAAATGTCTACTATAACTTTTCAAACTTCCCACATCTCCAATCTCTCTCTTCTTCTTTTCTTTTTTTTATTTTTTTTCACACTCTTCTTTTCATTCCTTTTTTTTTTCTTTTGTAACAACCATTGGCATTTTTTTTTCTTTTTCTTCTCATTTTTTCTTTGCCAACTTTCCCTTATTCACACTAACATACTTCTTGTTAACGCAACACATCCCAATCACACCTAAATAAAGAACTGATGGTTGAACTCCTAATTTGAAGTTTGGTATAGACTTTAGGATTATGTAGACAAGGTAATTATGATAGGCTCAAGAGGTGAAGTAAAGGAATAGCATAGAGGTAGGCCAAGGCTGTATTATCCATGTATGGTCAAAAGATGGCCTAAATCATCTTCTAAGTTAATAGGATAATTCATTTCAGTAAATTCAAGAGCTCTAAAGTTTGGTAAATCCTGAACGTTCTCTTCTAGTGATCAGTCAAAATGAAGAAAATTGAGACTTACAACGAATTAATACGCTTTTCAAAAAGTAAGAGCAATCTAATAAAACCCTCAAAAACAAAGAATGGCACAAAAGCTCACTTGGGTTATTAGTCTCCACTACAGTCTTTCAAGACACTTAAACTATGCTTACTAATCCATTTTAGCTATGTACAAGGTTGTCACAACGTGCTCAAAGTATTTGAAGATTAAAAAGCATAAAATATACTATAACTAAGATAGTAAACAAACTACCATAGTGTATCACATACTAATAACATATAGAAAATAACACTAATGCATCATAACTGACTACATTAACTATGAGAGAAATACAAGAACCATTAAAAATTTTAAAATTTTTGCAATTTTGATTTACTGAGTCATGTTGCTAAGCAGGTATATTGACACGAAACCATAAAAAGAAATAAACGAGGCATGCAATGACTCACTCCCCCCAACTAAAACTAAACATTGTCCCCAATGTTCTAAACTATGCACATGGACATGTAAAGTAAAGCGAGAGAAGGAAGGATGTTACCTCGAGGCGTTTATAATCCAGATTTTTTTTTCAAGTTACCTACAAAATCATTAGTAGCAACAAGGAAAACTAGAGAATATAATACAACTACTCAGTAAATGAATCCGGTTAATCAAGATTTTTATCATAAAGTAATAACCGAAATTTTTGAGGATCCTCCCAATGAAATAATTTAACAGTGAGAAGAATGTTGGGATCCTCATAAAAATGCAACTCCCCCCAACTAATGTCAGGCTCAAGGTCAGAGGAGATGATGCAAAACCTATGGCTTCCAAATTTTTTTGGGACAGTTATAAAAGGAATACCACACTTTTTAGGAATTATATGCAAGAAACGATATTTGGTGTTGGTATTTCCTATAACAGCCTCTATTTTAATACTAAAAACAGGGGTAGGCCATGGTTCAATAAAAGGGGCAAGGTCGAAGTGATGTTCTAATGAAGCTTCACCACCCTCCGCTTGTCCTAGAACAGAATCTATGGAGATATAATCATAAGAATTGAATTTCTGTTCTATGCACATGGTTTTGGACTGGACTTGGATAAAACTATCTATTTGGGCCTCAATGTCATAATCACTCAAGAAGGTCAAGCAGTCTAGAAGATTGCTAGCTTCTTGTTGAATTTTAAGATCATCTAAAGTAGGCCCAATATTTTCCAAGTCTTCTCTCAAAGAATTTTGAAAATTAAAATTTTGTGAAGAACATGTGCTAGTATCCTTACCATCCTCTTCCACAACACATTCTGTTTGTTCACGAATGGGGTACACATAACATTCAAGCTCAGGACGAGAGCTTTGATTGATAGCAAGGATAGGTGATGGGCAACTTGGTGACACCACCTCTTCGGTCGAAAGAGGTGAGGGTTCATGAATATCACAAGAATCTAAATCAGATTTAGATTTTTCAATTATGTCCTCTCTAGGGTCACTTTCAAAGGTAGGGGTAGAGTCAACAGGGGACTCTTTCTTTCCTAATTGTGTGCACTCACCTAAACTCTCGTCATCTTTTAAAACCTCATTCTCATCCTTGTAACTCTCTTCACTATATATGTCATCTATTGAGGTACTCTGGACAAAGAGATTGTGCAGTTTTATCCAGGCAGTGAAGGAGTTGATGTCTGGGGTTGTATGTTGAGGAGAAGATGGTTCTACAACTTCATGCTCAATGGTTTGGTTTTGTAGTTCTTGTTGGGTTATCACTTCCTCAAATGAGTTGTTAACCTCACTCGGTATGAACCCATCATTGTCCTCTAATTCCATTCCATTGTTAGAGTCTTGAAATTCAGGTTGTAGCGTTGAAGGACTGGTATAGTCTTCTAAAGGTTGGCTATCAAATGCTTGTTGATATCTAGCTCCTAATTTATCAATTGCACTCTCTAGCCTTTTCATTTCACTAAGAAGCAATTCTAACATACCACTATCCTCAACTTGGTTATTCTCCTCATTATAACTATATGAAGTTTCACCCCATTGTTGTTGGTAATAGTCCCCTTCCCATTGTGTTTGTGTGCAAGACTCTCCAGAAGGAAAGTCTTGGTGCATTTGGTAATCGTGGGAACTACTACTATATCCTACACTATCATTTTGGTTATATCCCCATTGCGATTGATAGAACTCTCCAGGTGGAGGTTCTTGATATGTTTGATAACATGGGGGACTAACACGATGGTTTTCCCATTGTGGTGATTGGTAGCACTCAGGTTGATAATGTGCATCATATGTGGTTGCTTGCCAACTCGGGGTATAGTTCTCATTATCTAATGTGTACCCATTCGTGGTATTTGTGTTGTATGGAGGGTAATATGGATAAGACATGTTTACCCAAAATATTTAAACAAAAGAAATTTATTTTTTTTTTCTTGTGAGAGAAAAAGTTCAATGAGTTTTTTTTTTTTAAGTAAAAGAAGAAAAATGGAAATAGCTTAGTAAAATCCTAACCTAGTTGCCTTCCCCGGCAACGGCGCCAAAAACTTGACACGACTAAATAGTTGTGCGCTCTTGTGCAACACCCAAGTGTAGGTGATCGTGCAAGTAATATAGTACTGGAAGTCCAGGTCGATCCCACAGGGAAGGAATAGGAAGAATATCTACTAAGTTATAACCTAAAGAAAATAAAAATGAATAATTGGAGGTGTACTAACAAATCCTAATTAATTAAATTAAACTAAATAATAAACTAAAGCATAAAGAAACATAACTAATTAAACAGATAAACTAAAGGTGTTGGAAATACGTGAATCCACATTGATCCTAACCACCTACCATGCATATTCATGAACGCTCTATGGAGTACATCCCTTTTCAGTATTCCGTATTTTTCTAAAGATAAAGAATCAATAGCCCTTTCATGACCGGGACTACATCATCACAAGTGATTTAAAATACTTGGAAGACGATTTAAAACAATAGTAATTACTTGCACTCTAAATGGTGTTAGCATTCAAAGTGGTTTTCAAAAGTTATTGAAGAAAATAGCCTTAAGGCTTTAAGTTCTAAAAACTGTTGTGACAAACTGAGCTTATTGGGACAATTTGATAACAGATTTCTAAAACAGAAAGTCATGGAATACTTAAAAGAATCATCTCAGGAATTAGCATGTTCGATCGATCGAAGCGCTCTCGATCGATCGGACAGTCATCCTTCAATCGATCGAAGTATCTTCGATCGCTTGACTATGGCTGGTTCGATCGATCGAAATACCTTCGATCGATCGAGCCCAGGATTTCTAAAGATTGCATGGCAGAGGCTGGGAATCAATGTTTCAACACATATTCCCAACGTCTAAACTACGGAAACATGATTAAACTAGTGCAGAAACAATAACCTAGAGTAATCATAACACATAAACTAATAACAAGGATTGGAAAGAAAAACCTGGATATAATCTGAAATAAACTTGAAATAAACATGAAAGAAACTTGAATCTTCAATAATCTTTAGTAAATCAATGGAAAAGAGGAAGAAAAACAAGAATCTAACCTAATCTACACCTAATCTAACCCTAAAACTACCCTAAAACTGCTGTTTTCTGCGTTCTGGAGCGTCCTCCCTTCGTCTGGCGTCAAAACGACGTATATATAGGGTTCCCACAGAGTTTACGCAACTTTTGGATGATTAAAAAGTTCGATCGATCGAGCTTAGTTCGATCGATCGAAGGTTCGATCGATTGAACTCTTCTTCAATCGCTTGAACTCTCTGATTTTGACAGCACTGTGCACCGATGGGAGAATGGCCATAACTTTTCACTAGGACCTCGGATTGACCTCCCGTTTGCGGCCACGCGACCGTAACTCAAAGATCTACATTTTATATCTCTGGGAAAATCTTCCAAATCTGAAGTCTTCATTGTCAAAATTGGCATTTTCTCAGCTGCTTCTGCTATTCTCTTCACCAGAATCACTTTTTATGCAATGTTTGCTTTCCATGACCTGTAAAATAGTGTAAAAACACATGTTTGAGTCTCAACATCATAGAAAACACTTGATCATTGATATGCATCTAAATCTAGGGACTTGGGGATAAAAGTATGCATAAAAGACAGTGTAATACGCTATGAACATGCACTTTTCACCTCGAATCAGGGTGGAAGGAAACCGATCGAACTAATCGGTTCGGTTGGTTTTAAAAAATTAATCAAAATTGTGAAAATGCATTAAATTGAACCAAACCGAATCAAAACCGACCGATTCATCTGAAAATTGGACCAAACCGAACTATTTACACCCTTAGCTCACATGGATATCCAGAAACTTTTGTGCATTTTTTACTTGTTAATTTTTTGAGAAAATAAAAAACCCAGCACAGGTAATATTCATGTAAAGCACACGGGTTATTCAAAATTAGAGCCCCATGCTCCAACTCTTTCTATTATAAGTATGGGTTTATAAAGATTTTCTTAGCACAAAGCCATACAATATGACTTCTCTAGCTAGATATCATTCAATAAACAACAATTGTTCCTAACAATGGCAACAAAGGTAGACATGTATAAGAAACAAGGAGCACAGAAGGAAAATTTGATGATAGACACCTCAATATTAGGTGGATTAGCCAAAAACTCACACAATTTGGCAGTTTTTTTAAAAAAAGTCCCTTGCCACTTTTCTAATTTAGCGAAAAGCCCCTCACGTCTGACAAAAAAATGGCTAACTTAATATTATCTGTCAACTTTAAACCACCAAAAATTACTTTTTTTTTATAGCTTTTTTGGGTGATTTTTTTATTTTTTTTTGGATTTCATGTATTTGGTCGAGATCTACGCATTGGACTAGAAAATTGTACAAAATAAATGTAATTTCGAACCTCATTTTTCGATTTTATCTGTCAAAAATTATCTGTCAAAATAGACAATATTATCTATTTTTGACATATAATAAATCAACTTATTTTTGGCCTTTTTGGAATTTCATTTCTACGTATTTTCTCGAGATCTATGCATTGGAGTTGAAAAATTTACAAAAAAAAATAATAATAAATAAGTTATAAACTGATTTTGAGATTTTATTTGTCTGCAACAAATAATATTATCTGTTGATGATAACGTTATCAATTCTTGGGCTTTTTGGTAATTTTTTTTCTTGTGTTTTTTTTTCTTCTGAGATCTACGCATTAAACTTCAAAACTTTAGAAAAACATATAATTTGTAGCCTCATTTTGGGATTTTATCTGTCTGTAAATAGATAATTTTATCATTTTTGGACTTTTAGTGTGTGTGTCTGTGTTTTTTATATTTAATTTTTATCTCTTGTATTTTCTCGAGATCTATGCACCTATGGTGCCAATTTGACAAAAAGATTATGTTTTTGTTATAGGAACTTGAAGTTTTTTAGGCATAAAAGGGCAGTTTCGACCAAAACATGAATAAAATGGTCTAATGAGTTAAAGAAAACTAGCTTGAATTTTAACTTGGATGTGTTTTATTTGAGGGAATTGTGACTAAAGCCCCCAACAAAAGAAAAACCCAGCCGTGAAATGTACTCCCACCGGGTCTGGCTGCGATACGTCCTAGTAGTTTCGTCTGCACATGCGGACACTTTTTGACCACAGGATGGGTTGTACGAGAGGCTTAGATAGAAGGCAAACATTCATTAAAAATTGAAGTCGTTTTTGGAAACCCACTTCTCCAACTTGCATGGCCGGTTACCAATGCCAAAAAACCTAGCCTAGCCGATTGTCTCTCTTTTGCTAAAAAATTGCCATCTTTCATTCTCTTTCCACTTTTTAGTTGTAATTTTTTTTGATAGCCTTAATTAATTGTACAATATCTATTGTATTATTTTTATGGGTTTTGTTAACATGTGCCCTTAGGGAAGATGTGTTAAGGCTCTAAAAGTTTAAATAAACAAAGGATACAGTGTTGGTTTCAGTGTCCGGGGTGGGGTTCAATATTTGTCTCCCTCGTTTATTTCCATTTTTAAAACATTAACATGTGCCCTTAGGGCATATGTTAAGGTTTTAAAAATGGAAACAAACAAGGGGTACAGTGTGGGTTTTAGTGTCCGGTGTGGTGTTTGTCTCCCTTATTTACTCCACTTTTGGAACCTTAACATATGCCCTAAGGTTCCCCAATACTTTGTCAATTGTACTACATGCAATGATATGTAGTACCATTAATAATTGTCACAAAATGTGGTACAAATGTTATGTAACAATGTATATGATCCTAAAAGTATTAAAGATATGTTTGACAGACATGAATGAACTTCGGAATGGATTAGTCATTTCTCGGTTCACTCCATTACGGTATTTGGTGTGACTAGATATAATGAAATGGACATTTATTTTGGAATGACTATTTCCACTTAAGTATAAATGTGCAATATTCTTTATCAAAACTTAAGTAATGCCCATTCCATTCCCACATGAATCTCAGCCAAATCAAAAAAAAAAAAAACCATTCTCACGTGCAGATGCAGAGCCACATGGAGGCCAAGGGGGGCAGACTGTTTGGATAATATACATCTTGCCCCCTACAAATTAAAATAATTTACATATTCACCCCTTTATTTTTTAGTTTTTTTTGCAATGGTCTATGTAAATGTGCGAATTGCACTACTAATTCAATGCAAATATGCAATTGTTTTGACATAGAAATCGTACCAAAAAAAATGGATAACTACTACATGGACCCAACAGTCTTTGCCATACAAGATAGTGAAGATAATCCATATTACGCTGATGCATATCTCAATCTACCAGATTATAGTGAAGATGATGTTGATGGAGATTTTCAACGTTTTCAATGATGGGACTCAACACTGTGTTTACACGTCAACAATTTGGTTCTCTCATGCATCTTCGGTGTACAAGAGTTACCAAATTCATGTAGGATTTAATCTGGAGTGAGAATTGAACAAGAATTGTTAAGGAATTTAGTTTTTCTAGCTTATTTGGGTAAAATTCTGTTAAATGCTTCAAGGGTCTTTTCCCAATCAATTACCATCAGATTCCAATCGATTGGATATGATTCCAATCGATTGCTATAGCTTTGTGAGTAACGTGATCGGGGTCAGAATGTTAGTAGATGGTTGATTCTAATTGAGTTTGATAATCCATTTCATTTTAATCAGAATAGTCAAGCAATAGGAGTTGCAAGCAACCGCACAATTCAGACTCTATAAAAAGCAACAGGGGTTGCAAGCTACAGCACAATTCATACTCTATACTATGTACTCAAATCTCTCTAGGATGAGAAGAGGTAGAGGTGGAGGGAGAAGTGGAAGAAGGGGAATTGGGCTAGTAGTGCTCCTTCAATTATCGATGTATGACATATATATTGCTCTTACACAGATCCTAAAGGGCAAACTTGGTATAGCAAAAGACGTCCTTTTGTCAACACCTCAATACCTTATAATCTCTCTTTCTCCAATGTTGGCCACATAATCATTGGTGATGCTCACACTCGACTACCAAACAATGTAGTTCTTATTAGAGATGATCTACGATGGACAAAATTGTTTAGCATAAGGTGTAAATGAGAAGTATATTGTCGTTGGCACGGGTTGCCAGTACCAATTTCTAGCGCTGCTGATTTGATGCAAAATCCGAATAGGGATGATGATGGAGTCATACGTTTGTTGAAGCAAGAGATTCGACAAATGAAACAACGATTGCATCGTTTTCACACAATCTAAGATGTAAAAAAGTATTACGACCCACCATTCTTTGTCATACAATATATTGAAGATGATCCATATTACGCTGATGTATATCACAATCTACTGGATTAAAGTGAAGATGATGTTGATGGGGATTTTCAAAGTTTTCTTCCTGGATGTCTAATCAGAGATGATGGACAGCCTTTCTATTGTTATGAATACTATGGCGATCTATCTGGTTTGGACATCCTTTCTGAATGATGATATGAATTCCATGATTAACAAATATTGTTTCCTTAATGTTCCATGACTAAGAAACTATGTACCCTTAATGTACCCTTATTGTTTCATGATTAAAAACTATTGTACCCTAGCTGTTTCTTGATTAAGAAATTATGTACCCTTATTGTTTCTTGATTAAGAAATTATGCACTTTTGTTGTTTCTTGATTAAGAAATTTTGTACCCTTATTATTTAGAGTAAGAAATTATGTACCTTTCTTGTTTCTTGATTAAGAAATTATGTACCCTTGTTGTTTCATGATTAAGAAATTTGTACCCTTATTATTTCATGCTTAATAAATTCTGCACCTTTGTTGTTTCTTGATTAAGAAATTTTGTACCCTTATTGTTTCTTGAGTAAGAAATTCTGTACCCTTATTGTTTAATGAGTAAGAAATTATGTACCTTTGTTGTTTCTTGATTAAGAAATTATGTACCCTCATTTCTTGAGTAAGAAATTTTGTACCCTTATTGTTTCATGAGTAAAAAATTATGTAGCTTTGTTATTTCTTGATTAAGAAATTCTGCACCTTTATTGTTTCTTGATTAAGAAATTCTGTACCCTTGTTGTTTTTTGATTAAGAAATTATGTACCCTTATTATTTCATGAGTAAGAAATTATATACGCTTATTGTTCCATGATTAAGAAATTTGTTTCCTTCTTGTTCCCTTACTGTTTTCGTATTTTTAATTCACTAATCTTCTTCACTTTATTTTTTTTTTTGTACTAATAAAGTAAGACACTCTTATTCCTTAAAATATTTGTAGATACATTAAACAAATATTGTTCCATTATTGTTCCATGATTAGGATATTATGTACCCTAGTTGTTTCATGATTAAGGAACATTGTTTCCTTCTTGTTCCGTTACTGTTTTCGTATTATTTTCACTACACTAACAAATCATGTACCCTTTTTTCCGACCAATAAAGTAAGAACATATAAATGTTTGTAAGAAAATACATTTCAAAATATATTTTAATGGTGTATCTTATTTATTTTAACTTAACTGAATTTTTTTTATAATAATAAAGAACACCACTTAACTGATTTTTTTTTCCCATGATTAAGATATTTTTTTTTTCCACAAATTAAGTAAGAAAACTCGTATATATTTTTACCTCACTAAAATTAAAAATATTATAATAAAAATAAATAAATATGATAAAGTAAGAACATACAAATGTTTACCTCTTTTTATTTTTATTTTTTTTACAACAACATATTGTCTTCTCTCTTGTGCTGCAAAAAAAACCTTCAACCTTCACATCTATTTTTCACTGTCTTCTTTTTTGTGCCCCAAAATAAATCTTTTTTCTCCAAGAAATGGCTACAGTTGAATTGGTTTGGAAAAGTGAAGTTTTTCAAAATAATCCTAAGATTAGTGTAGTTGGTGTGTTATTCTAGAATTTGTGGTTGGTGTGTTGCTATTTAATAACCTTAAATTCTACAAAAGAACATTGGTATGATACCACATTAGTTACATTAGGTACAAGTGTGTGTAAGTGTGTCACTTAAATTCTGCAAAGGAACACTGATATGGTACCACATTGGTTACATTAGGTACAATTGTGTACAAAAGTTGGCCCCAAGAACAACGTTTCCTCATACAGAAACAAGTCTTATTAATACAGGAACAAGTATTATTACACAGTAACAACATTTACACACACAAGGGGTAAACATGACCGCTTGCACCAGTCAATAGCGCATTTAATGCTCCCTACTGTCCTTTTCTTAGCTGTCCAGAGTCAATTTTTACCTTTATGACTTAATCATAACCATTAAATCACCTTTATGGATTAATCCTAACTCTTGGATCGGATGTATGGTGCGGCCCATACCACCCATTCCTACTGGGATGTATCACGGCCTTTTCCACTCCCACTATACAAAATATACAATGATAAAGTGATATTCCCAAGTAAGAACCTCCTTGTACTTATTTTAGGCTCTAGGATAATGCTATGCTTCTCAATATATATATATATATATATATTTTCTTAAAAATGTGTTTCTTAACACATGTGCTAATGGACCCATGTGAGACCACTTTAACATCAACCAATCAAAATCAACTGGACCCATTACCACATGTGTTAAGCAACACTTTTGGAATTTTTTTTGGGAAGCATAGCGTTACACTCTTCATTCTGAGCACCTCCACATGGTTTCTACATAAACAAGGCATAAACCAATTGGCCACATGAGCCAACTCCAATAATAAGTCCAAAACCAAACTAAATAAAAAAATTCATCTGGTTAATACAAGAACCGGTTTTGTGGTTCAGAAACTAACATGTTCTAACTTCTAAGTAATTAGGAATTTGTGTCGCTGCTGCTTGTCATGTTTGTCCTCAACTTAAAATATTGTAATAACTAGTTCTTTATTAAATCAACACACTTTATACAAAAATAGGACAAAAGTGAGACAAAATCTTAACCTGAGCTTGACAAAAGCATTCTCAAATAGGCATACCAAGCTCGAAGCATTAGTACACTGTACCATAACATATACAAAAAAAATTGGGAACCACAAACACAACCCTATATACTCCGTGATGAATCTCCCTCCCATCTACAGGTAGAGGAGAAAATGGATGCTAGGTAATGCTTAACCCAAATGAGTTTTACCAATACTGGCATAGAATTCATGATGGAAGATGATGAAGTCTTATAAAACGTCGGTTTTGGCGTTGTGGGACAGCCAAGAGATTGGATCAAATCCTCCATAGCTAGAATTCGGAACTTTGTGGGCCCATTTAGGGCAATGTTGTGAACTTGGTGCTCGAAGATCTTTCCGTTCTTATCAAGTTTGTACTCTGAAGTGCCATCAAATCGACCTCGACTTTCCCATGGTACTCGTGGGATACCATGGACGGTCCATCGGACCATTATGGTGTTTTCTACGGGCTGCCACACGGTAATGATGTCAATCCACAAGGCTTTGAAGAACATCTTGCCGTGGAATCTTAGTGCCCAGAAGATTGACTTATAATTCTCAATGCCGACGAAGGTGTTGAGTGGATCTTTGAAGACAATATCATCCCTACATGGATTAGAAATATCAAACATTGTTTGGCAAGAAAGAAGGAAATGAAATTTTTTGGAATAAAACTATTTGAGCACATAGATCACATAGATCATTGTTTCGGTTGATATATAAAATCTATACTTCTCTTCTTCTATATAGACCATATAATGGGAAGATATTTTTCTGAAGAAGTCTCAACTAGAAAAATTCAAATTTTATTGCATGAATGCAACAAATTTGTTCAAATAACTAAAGTATGATAAATAAACAACAAAAATGATTTATTTTTTAATCTGCATTTTTAAGTGACACCAATTGCATAGACTGACCAGTGACCAATCTCATACTTGTTCGGGTACGAAAGGTTTAAATCAAATAAATTACTCAAATAAAAAATAAAAAATAAAAATAAAAACAAATTCAAATTGAAAAACTTTCTTACTTTGACATCATTAATTGAATAAAGGTAATAAGGAACGCACACAGGAGAGAGAAAAATCTTTTTCTTTTTGAATTAAATCATGAATGATTTAAAGTAGATAGAGAGATCGAGCAATAAAGCCATTTGTTTTCCGTGAGATGAGACTGATGCAAGGTTACAACTTACATGTGAACCCGTGAAAAACCTATTATCAAAAGATGCAGCACAACTACACCTTGATACTATGAGAAATTCACAATCTTTTATTTGTTTTTATTTTTATTTTTTCCGATGTAACCCAAGAACCGACCCCCCACCCATCACCCACATGGCATTTCCGTGATGAGGTTTCATTTTCTCACCGGTGGTGGGCGGCCCCAAATGTGTATCTCAAGAGACCTGCTGCGAGGAATTCACACTACCACCTAACTCTAGCCTAGCCAGTGGAGGACCCAGGAATGCACTTTTTTTTAGAGGGGGGGGGTGGCAAATTTATTGGCTTGGGTCCATTGGGAAATAGGCTCATTCGGCCCCCAAGGCAAATTTTTTGGGGTTTATTTATACATATTTTTATATCAAAAACATTACCTTTTGTTGTGCGACATTTTCTTGCCGTTTCGAGAGTTGAGAGGTTTTGTGCTTTGCAATTCCTATAGTGTGAAAGGTTTTGATCTCCCTATCTCCCGATTCTTTTTATAATTACGCCCCTACATGCATATTATCACTTTTTATTCAATAAAAAGTGTTCGTTGATGTTAATTTGTAAAGGTTGGGTTGATGGTAAAGCAATTTGGGTTGGGCTAAACTTAGAATTGAAAAGAAAATGTATTTATCCAAATATTTAAGGTCAGATTGATTACGATTGCGGTAATACATTTCAATTTATCTTTATTTAGATATCATGACTTAACTAATAGTTTGAAATGTGTTTGATTACCATTATTGTTGCATATGTATAAGTAAAACAGCAGTAAAATTTAGAGGAGCCAACATGTAAATTAATTTTAATTTTGTACAATTATATATACACAACTGTTTCAAAATTTTGTAGGAGCCAACATATATAATATCTAATTTTTAAAAATCCTCCCCACCCCCCCCCCCCCCCCCCCCCCCGGCGTCCCTCTTATGGGGTCCGCCCCTGAGCCAGCTGGGATTTATCAGTTTCTTGCGTATTTTGGAGATCTTGGCTTGATTATACTTCGAAACTGTATTAATCTGATTAACCACAGCACTTCGTATTGAAATGCCTAGAATCCTTGATTATATTAATTTTGTTTAGTATAGGTTAAATTGTGTGAAGATCCGGAATTGTAAGGACAAATCATTACAACTTGTTTGCACCTACCAGAAGCTGTCCATGGACACGATGTACAAATGATTGTAGCAGACACAGTAAAAAGTAAAACACACCCTATGAAGCACGGGCACGGACACTTCGACACGGACACGACACGATACCGCCACGCCGACACGACAAATTCTAAAAAATGAAGACACGACACGTCGGGGATACGTTTATTTTTTTAATTATATATATTTTTTAATTTTAATGTTATGCTAATTCTTATGTATTATAATTATAAATAAAAACACGTTATCAAAAAGAATTTATACAAAAACACATTAAGATTATATATTCCGTAAAAAAGTACTCATTTACACAAAATTTCTGCCCAAAAAAAAGGCTTCAACTTGGGTCAAGGCAGAGTTGGATCAAGGCTTCAACTTGGGGAAAATACAAATTATGTAGCAATCCACTACTATCTTGGGACTATAATATTTTTTAACAAATAAATAAATAAAGTGTTCCTGAAATTTTATCAATTATCTAATGACCCAATGTAAAAAAAAATGTAATAATTAGTAGCTTTCACAGGATCACTTTATACCAATTAACAAAGGAAAATTAAAGCAAGCAAATGCCACAAGTCAGACGTGTCTCGTGCGTGTCCACACATGTACATTACAATTCAGACGTGGCTCATTACAAAAGGGCTTTTTAAGTTTTATATTATTAAACATTAAAAAAACTGAAAATCAAGTCAGACGTGTCTCGTGCGTGTCCACGCGTGTCTATAAAGTGTCCACCGCGTGTCGGGGTGCCAAAATGCAATTATGCAAAGTAGGACACAGTTTTGAAGTGTCCGACACGTGTCGGGCAAGTGTCGGGCAAAGTGTCGCGTCCGATACGTGTCCGACACTGGTACGTTACAATTTTTGAAGTGTCGGTGCTTCATAGAACACACCTATGGAAATCAACAGCATGCATGTGTCTATTGAATTGAAAAGTCACTCAAATGCACTGCATACACTAATGCATGCAATATTGTAGATGGATTTAAAAATTCTCAGGGTCAAAGAGGGTTATAATTGTGCTCCAAAGATACCAGATTTAGGAGCAACGAGTGAGTGCGAGAGAGCAAGAAGTATAGTTTCTATTAAGCACCGGTGCGTGTGCGGGGATGTGGGTGCTGGGGATTCACAAATTTTTTCCTAAACGCTAGGATGTGGATGCGGGATTGTATCTGTATAAAATATTGAAAAAAAAAAAACCATAAAAAACTTCCATATAATTATATAAAACAATTCTACTACTCCATTTTCCATTGTCTTGATATTTTGTAATTAAGACATAAATAACAAGCTTAGAGGCTACATAAGCAACACTAGCCTTCTAACGTGCAATCCCACTCCCAACGTTCTTAAATTGACCCCAAACTAATAAAATTATGCTAGAGACCTCCTTAACAAAACAATTAGAACATGCACTTTTGAAGCACCCGAGAAGAATCCAGGTTAGTGCAGATGGGGGAGCAAATTCTTTAGCCTTTTCGAAGAATTCGTGCTTCCATGAATTATTATGTCTCTGCTACAAAATCAATGGTGGATTCATGAAATTCTCAACAGGATGGTTTCCATAACCCGTCGTATTCTATGTTTTGCTGGGTTTAAAATATATAGCAAAGAATAACCATAGTGAAGTAGCACAGAGTACTAAAAGATGCAATGATGCATGTAATATCAAGTAAAAGAAATGCATGGAATGTGGTACATAGCCTAACTGATATGATCTATATCAAAACCAGCTTTCAGGCCTTCATCTGGGTATCTACGCAAGGATCAATTATCAATAAATTCATTGCCTGTTGAAGAAAAGTTCGTTGTCAAGAACACCAAATTCTAAAAATGAAGAAATGCTCTTGATCCAAAAAATTTAATAATAAACAATTTTGTTAATGAGTTAGCTTAACAAGCCACAGGAATGGAAAAACAAACGAAAAAGAAAAAGAAAAAGAGGAATGCTAGAAACAACCTAAATGCATTGGCGAGATGTTTGTGACGTTTAACCTTTCTAAGGCTTTCTCGGTTAGATGGGATCATCATGTGGAGTTCATCTAAGTAATAAACACTTTTCAGTATTAAATTAATATATATCGCCTGTCCCCCTACCCCTCACTGGAAAAAAAACAGAATAGGAAAAGTTTCATCCTTCCCGTAAAAAAAGAAAAGAGCGAAAAAAGAGAGAGAAATGTTCTTTATTGGTAACATAGAAAGATAGGTTATACCACGAAAGTTTTGTTGGCCTTGTGTGTTGCTCGGGAAACTAGTGTCCGAGAGCATTTTTGCTCACCCAGGCCTCCCGTGGGTGACATGTGTCCCATTCAGTCGCATTTTGCCCTTGAATTATCAACATAATTACTGGAATGGGACACCTGTCACCCACTGGGTGAGAAAAAAATGCTCTCTTAGTGGCATGTTCGCTAATAGAATACTTGCCACATGGTTTAAATTTTACAAAACCCCATCAAGCGTTGGTTCTACAAATATCAATCATCAGTCCCTGAAATATTAATAAGCAAATACGGGTCTAGCAAAGCACATTTTCACATCACTGACCAAATCAATGTGGCTATTTCACTTAGTGTTTTGATTAGTTGCCAAGGAATAAAAAATCAAACAAGCTAGGTAGCACCGATGCGGGTGCGGGATTCGGGTACAGGGATGTGGGTGTGAGGGATTCCTCAATTTTCCAAAAAGTAAGGCTGCGGGTACGGCGGGAGTACTTGGATAAAATATTAAAAATATATTTTTATATGATAGTATATACAAATTATTTTATAACTATTAGTGCATTATACCCTAGATAATTGCCATTATTATTTTAAACTCGTATTATATCCCTTTTAAACCCCCAAAGTTTTCAAAATTGTATGAAGAACTAATGTTTTTTTTTAAAAGAACGCTACAAAAAAGCCCCAGGCCCCAGCCACAGCCACACTTAAAAAGAACTCAAAGAATCCACGGCGCACCCAATACTGGTGCACACTAGGTGAGGGTGCGGCGGCCTTTCGAATAGTTCGTGCTTCATAGCAAACAAGTCACGAACTTTTTGATGCAATATTGATATTAGAAGCTCTATATAGTATATAGAGCACAAAATCAATTACAGCAGCTCAAGAATAAAAAATCAAACACCATTGGAACAACCTAAATCATTCAAGACAAAAACTTTTTGATGAAATATTGGTATTAATAGCACAATATAGAGCAGAAAATCAATGCACTAGTTCAAGAAACAACTGATCAAACAAACGCATGTGTATATCCAATTCAGAAACTTCAGTGCTTCGTGTGCTTCAAGTTGTTTATGCTATTTGATTTTTCCACAGTTTCGTCATAGTCATGTAATAAGAATCTGAAAGTCAAAGTGCTATTGCTTTTCCACACTTTCTCAGCAACCAAACAGAAGGGGAAAAAAAAAAGAAATTTAAAGCACAAAAAGGGAAACAAATTCAAACCTGTAGATGTCGAAACTGAGCTCGCTATAAAACAGCTTCGGAAAATCCTCTCTAAGAGTCCGAATTGCATAGCCCGTATTGACATAGTAATTCTGCTTCTCTTCATCATTCTTTTTCTCCTTCGAAATCGTCGTCTCAGGCTTCACCGTAGCTGAGAATTGTCCATACCACAACACATTATTATGCTCCAAATTCGAAACCCTAGCATCCAAATCTTTCACTCTCGAACAAACCCTAACCCTAAATGTACAATTGTTCTTCCAAATTGTGAATTTGTTGATATTTCTAGTTGGCTTCGCGATGACCTTGTCCGGAGCTTCCCGTAGACAACCAGAGATGGATGAAACTTCGGGACTGCTCTGTATGAGAAAAGCCATCGTAAATCGAATTCTGGCGAGATTTTACATAAAAAAGAGGAAAGTCTGGAAGATCATGGGATCGCGAAAGGCCATATGTGACGCGAAAGTCAGTACGCGAATATTCGAGATAAGAGGTGTTTGTTTCCTGAGAAAAATCAACTTTGGATTTTCTCGGGAAAAAAAGGTGAAAATGAAATTGGATAAGTTTATTTGGATAATTGGAAATTATTGGTTAATTAAATTGTCAAAGAAGCTGTGATTGGCTGAAGCCTGAAACTAGTGAACAGAAATTGGGTCGGGTTTAACTTGGATGGGATCACGGTAGGGCCAACCCGTGTCTAACCCAATGGAGTTTACCTATTTTAGGCCAAATTACACTTTGGTCCCTTGAACTTAGGGTCTATTTTCAATTGGGTACATATACAATTTTTTTTTTAATTGGATCCATGGAGTTTCATAAGTGATGCAATCAACCCCAATTAGTAACGGCCGTCTAATGTGGTTGACGGATTTGCAAACGTGTTCAAACTTGCCATGACAAAAAGCTGAATGTGTAGTGAACAGTTAACATGGCATTTAGTCAACAGGTAAAAATTGAACGTCGCCATTTTCGTTGGGCCTTTGTCGGCGAAGAGATCATTCCTAACAAAAGAGTTATTCAGATCGAAAAGCGCAATTGTTCTTCTCTTATCAACAAATTGGGGGGTAACCACACTCTCTCTATACTCGTAGATATGTATATATATACACGTTTATCTGTGTTTTGAATAGTGTTACAGTCGTGTGGATATGCTTGCTGGTGGGGAGAACAAAATTAAGAGAGAGAAGAAAGAATTAATGTGGATCAACCGTAAATAGAAACAACTTATGAAAGGATCCATAGGATTTACCTGTGTTCCCCCCCCCCCCCCCCCTTCCAATCGATGGCTATGTCGAGTCCTTTGTGTGAGGAGGCTGGGGGAAGGGCTGGATTTGGGGGTTAAGAGAGGAGGTGGTTGATGTAGGCAAGGATTTGCGGCGGCGGCGACGACGATTGGTGGCTATTTAATTGGAGGTTGAATATAGAGGGAAAACACATATCTCTCTCTATATATATGTAGAGAGAGAGAGAGAGAGAGAGAGAGAGAGAGAGAGAGAGAGAGAGAGGTGGTTGATGTGGTCATGGATTTGCAGCAGCGGCGGAGATTGTGGTAGCTATGGTGCGGCTGATGGTGTTTATAAAGGGTTAGGGAGGTGGGTTATGGTGGAGTGGGATTCTGATGGTGGCTGTGGGATGGTGTTTCCGGCGACATTGGTGGTAAAGTTTGTGATAATAGTGGATTATGGTGTGTTTGGAAGAAATGATTCATGGAATTGTTTGGTTGACTTTTTTTTGAAATTCAAGGATGGATGCTAGAATTTTTTTAAGAACACTGATGACTCTTCTGCAGCTTTGTATAAAAATTATCCATGTAAGCATAACACCGTTAACTACACATCACGGTGTTATCAATTGGATTCGATTGCACCACTTATGAAACTACAAGGGGATTAAGTGTTAAAATTAGCCCTACATAGTAGAACTTAAGTGTCAAAATTAACCCCACACAGAGGGTGTCGCGCTCGCATTCCCGGAGCACCAGGCTGTTGGTGTGGGCCCGGCTTCCTGAGAGTGGGTGAATTGCGACTTGATTTTTATTGGGAATGGTGAAAAGAGTATGGTAGGGCCTATTTGAAATGTTCAGAGTCGCCACGTAACATTTGGGGTGGTAGGACCCTTGCAAAGACAATTAAAGTAATTTACCGTTGATTTTGAAAAAACAGTTTTTAGAAAAAGTGGGCCCTTTAAAAGTGTGACTTTGAATAGCCATGCGAAAACAAGAGATTTTTTAGATAGGTTCGGGGACTCGATTATGTCGAGAGAAGGTATTAGGCTCCCTCAAACATCCGTGCGAACACGGTTGTCAGTTTTAGTAATTTTTATTAAAATGAGTCATTTCATTTGATAAAAAAAAAGTTTTTCTTTTGTTTTTTAGAAAGTGAATTGGGTAAAAAAAAATGGTGATAGGTATAGCCGCACTCTTTGAGAGTTGTTTACGTATCCTAAGACAGAAATCAGGCCAAACGTAGTTCTGACTTGTGTGCGTGAGTGTATGCATGATTTTTTTTTTAGAGAAAGAAAAGTGGTTCTGTTTGACCGTGCACGTGTGATATGGTGATTTGAGAAAAAGTTTGGTATAACTACGAACTTTAACCCACATGGTATAGTCCTAGATTTTAACCTTTGGAAAGTGATTGAGATTGAAATGAGACTATGCAAGTGATTGGAGAATGATACATTTTTTTTGTACTTTTCTATTTTTTTATTTTTATTTTATTTATTATTATTTTTTAGTCCTTTTAGTCCAGTACTGGAAGTTAGGACTGTGCCCAAGTGACTGAAAAGTGTACTGAAAGTAAGGGTCGGTGCCCAAAAGAAAGCAAAGAAAAGAAAAGAAAAGAAAAGAAAAGAAATTTTTTTTTATTTATTTTATGCCGGAAGTAAGGTTCGGTGCCCAAAAGAAAAAGAAAAAAATTTTATATTTATTTTATGCCAGAAGTAAGGGTCGGTGCCCAAAAGAAAAAGAATGTGAAGTGTGTGTAGGATAAGAAGACTTACCTGTGAAGATCTCCTAGTGCAAAGGCGACTATTGGGTCCAATTACTCATTTTCCTTTTTTTTTTTATTCATTTATTTATACGAATTAATCGATCTTCATTTTTTAGACATGAATTTCCAATTGAAAAAAAAAATGTAGTCCTCAGTAGAATATTGGTTCCCGTATTAGCAATCGCGTCATCCCCAGTAGAACATGGCTCTCTTTATTAGAAACCGCGTAGGATTCCTGTATTGTGAATCATGTAATCCAGAGTCGGACGTGACTTTTATATTGGAAACCAAGTAATTCCGAGTATGATGTGGATTTTATTATTTTTTATTTTTATCAAGTAACAAAAAAAATGAAATGTACCAAAAATAAAAATAAAAACTTTAGTTATTGGAAAAACTTGAGAAATCGGCTAGAATATTGGTGGTGAGTGATTGGGATGTTGGGCAGTGATTTGAGGCAGTATGATAACGACGGTGGTACAGTGGTCCTGAGGTATGTTGATGAGAAACATGGTGATATGATAGCTAGGTGGAGGGTAATGATTGTAATGGTGATCTTGATGGTGATGGTTAGAAGGGATGATATGGTGGTGAAAAAAAATGTAAACTCTTTTTTTTTTGTAGGGTTTTTTTGTATTTAATGATGAAGTAAGGGAGGTGGAGAGGATGGTGAGGGAGATGCAGAGAGAGAGAGAGAGAGAGAGAGAGAGAGAGAGAGAGAGTATTTTTTACATTCCTCCTTCCTCCTTTTCTCAAATAAAGTAGTGCTTTTATAGGCCAAAAAAAGGGAGAAAGAAAGGGGAAAAAATAAAAAGAAAGGATTTGGGGGGGGGAGGGGGGGGGGGGGGGGAGGGACAAAAGAAGAAGTGAAAGAAAGCAAAAAACCAACTCAAAAGAAATATGCACCAGCAAATGCTGGTGCATTAATGGGAAGAGGTTATATAGTGTGCAAGGGTGCACGCACTCATGTTGATCTTTGTCCCAATAAACTTTGATTTGTGACATCTTTTTCATCTGATGTCTGATTGTGTAATAGCCGCAAATTTCCTACATATATAAAATGGATTCCCAGATTTATGACCGTATTTATGAGTTTATTTTCTGGAGATTAATTCTGTAACCTATATTAATATACGTAAATATATTCCACGACATTCAAGATTTTAATACTCATAGAATTTGCATCGCTTTGTTAATGTGAGTTGTAATTGCTAAACCAAACCCGTATATTAATATTGTATTTATAATATTGGTTATCGCTATATTATAACGATAGGTTATAATATATTTTGTAGTCCTTGGATAATAATAAATATAGATTATTTTAATATTCATAGCCGCTAAGTTTTATAATTACAGATATTTAATTATTCGTGGTCACTGAGTTTTATAACTATATGTTATATCATATTTTCGTTGCCCCTTTAATTTATAATCATTTATTCAAGCCCCATAGTTGTGACTACAATTGGACTATATATTCGTAATTATAAGTTATAAGTATAATATTATTACCAACATTTTATCTCCGTGATCATTTTTAGGATTATATTATTTTTATTATTAGAACCCGATGTCATTTTAATTTCGTAAGTTATAATTATGATTATTATTATCGACATATTTTATTAGACTCGGACTGAAAACTCTAGATCTGGACTGACTTGTCATGCAAACCTGTAAAACCTGTGTTTATCTGGACTGTCTTGCACGTTGTTCCAAACAACGGATAGGTTAATGTGAGTTGTAATTGCTAAGCCAAACCCGTATATTAATATTGTATTTATAATATTGGTTATCGCTATATTATAACGATAGGTTATAATATATTTTGTAGTCCTTGGATAATAATAAATATAGATTATTTTAATATTCATAGCCGCTAAGTTTTATAATTACAGATATTTAATTATTCGTGGTCACTGAGTTTTATAACTATATGTTATATCATATTTTCGTTGCCCCTTTAATTTATAATCATTTATTCAAGCCCCATAGTTGTGACTACAATTGGACTATATATTCGTAATTATAAGTTATAAGTATAATATTATTACCAACATTTTATCTCCGTGATCATTTTTAGGATTATATTATTTTTATTATTAGAACCCGATGTCATTTTAATTTCGTAAGTTATAATTATGATTATTATTATCGACATATTTTATTAGACTCGGACTGAAAACTCTAGATTTGGACTGACTTGTCATGCAAACCTGTAAAACCTGTGTTTATCTGGACTGTCTTGCACGTTGTTCCAAACAACGGTGGAATCTTACAACACCCCTTAACCACCAGACTTCCACCATAACCCCCCCCCCCCCCCTACCCCGCGGGTCACCACCCCACCCCTCCTCTACACATCGGTTAATCACCCCCCACTCCAATCGCCGACTAATTTTGGCCTAAAAAAGATACAAATCCCTCCCCTCAATCAATCCCTCCCTTTATTCCCCCTCATCAAACCCCCTCCCACCTACCCGTCACACACACACACTCTCAGTACATACATATTGTATATATTATATGTATGTTGTGTATGTATTATATGTTAGGGATATATACTAAAAGTCATGCTTTATGTAGTTGATTTATTATTCATTTAATAAAATCAGTTAATCTATTTTTATGAGAATCTGTGTGGGCAATATTTGTATTATATTGTTTATTTAATATTATGCATGTGTGTCTTTCATTCTACATAGTAGGTGGTTTGGTGTGTAGAGTTCGGCTTACACACGGAAGATCAGACCATCGGATCTTGTAGAATGTAAGATTTTGGTTTACAGTCTTAGATGGATTGGACACACCATCGGTAGGACTGCATCATGGTGTTGTAGTAAGTTTGTCTTGACTACGGGAAATGCTATAGTTTCAACTCACCATGCTGGTATACTTTGTGTATTAAACGGGACCAACTTGGGGTAATTATCTTTATACTGACTTATAAGATAATTAATACCTCATGACTATTATGAGTGCTTATGCTCTAAATCCTAAGTTAATTTATAGACACGTACATTTGATATTTACACTTTGATCCCTAAAAGGGTGAGATCCTTAAATGGATCAATATCTCATTAGATTGGGTGACAATATTAATTGTGTGGTGGATATTAATTAATGATGGAATCCATGTCTCAATTTTGAGATTGATGATCTCCCCTTGAGAAAGCTTATAAGTTTTGATTATGTCAAACCCTGCAGGTGGATTTTGTATCCGATATATCAGATAAGTTATGCAGAGGATCTCACGAAATTTAAAGAGATTAATTAAATATGATTGTCAGTAATTATATTTAATTAATGGATATCTGTAATCTTAACATAGGGAGATAATAAGCATTTAATAACTTGGAGCTCGAAATATATTTTTGAGATAAGGGTAGGAGTGCAATTATAATTCTTTAGTGGTATGAATTATAATTTATGAAAATAGGAATCTGATTCAGTTCGAATTAGGAAGCCTATTCCTTATTGACTTCTTATAGTCCGTATCGTAGCCTATATATATGCTGCTTTGGCTCTCTCCTCAGTTTGCGTTTTTCCATCAAGAGCATTATAACTCGGAATAGAAAAGAGAGCGTAAAAAGTGAGAGCAGAAACATAAAAGATTTCGAAGGAGCCCATACTCAGTTCGATATTCTAGCAGCAAAGGAATGCGGTAGAAGATCGTGAGTTGTTATCGAGCCCGTGTTCTCGATTCGTTTTCTATAGCAATCCGTTTTAGCAGTTTAAGGTAACCCTAGTTCCGCCCGTATAGGGTTATTGTAGTTTTCACGTAATTTTGCAGTACCAACTTATACGCACTGTCAACGGATTCTGGGAATGCAATTTCCTAACATTATATATATGTGTATTGTGTGTACATGTGACAATATATATATACATATAGACAGCAGGAAAGAGGGAAAGTCCATAGATTGAGAGTGAGAGAAGTAGAGAGTGAGAGAGAGAGAACTAGAGAGAGAGAGTGGACTCGAGTGTGAAGAAGAAAGAAAGAAGACACAAACCCTCTCTGCCCCTGACCCTAATATATATATATACACACACAGACCACACACACACACACACTGCATAAATATATATGTTAGCCTTAAGGTATATTAAGGCATATTTAATTATGTTTTGATGATGTCAAATATGCTATGATAATTACATGTTTCATATTGATTCATTCTTTGTTATTATCATAGTCATTTTTATGCTCATATATAATCTCATGTATTAATATTGTATCAATGTTTTAACATCTTTATGTGCATGAGATTAAATTGATGTAGATCAAGATTACAAGGAGCTCAACAAGGATCAAGCTTGAAGACTTGAAGATATTTCATCCTTGGTTGAAGTCTAGGACCATCATTGTAAGGCATCTTGATCTCACACTCTTAGGGGCTCAAACAAATGCTAAAAGGTAAAGTTTTGGAAACAAATTTTAAAAGGGTCATCTTTAAAGCAATGCCCCAACCAATTGAAGAATAATTAGATGTTGAGTTTTATATGGTTGGAAAGGTATTTGAATCTAGTTTCCAAAACATCAAACGGATCGAAAATCCGAGTTTTGTAGAGGGAGTTATGGCCTTTTTAGTGGAGATGTGTCAAGCTGTCAAACTGGGAAGGGCAGTCGACTGGGCAGTCGACCGAACTGAGCAGAATGCTAACAGAACCCTCTGTAAACACATCTCAGTCGACTGCTTTAAGGGGCAGTCGACTGCTTCATGTTTCAGTCGACTGAATCGACGTGAAAACACATAACGGCTAGTTTTTTAAGGGGCTTTTAATTACCAAATGTGCCACCAACGGCTATAATCTTCCAAGGCCTATAAATACATGTTTTCCCAAGCTATTTAGGGTTGAGATTTTCATTGGAAAACATAGTATTGAATCACACAACTTGTTGATTTTTAATTATTCATATTTGAGCCCTAATTGTGTGAGTTATCAATTTGCTCTACATTTCAATTGTAATTCTTGAGAGAGCAAATTGTAGTGAGCTTTTATTTGTATTATCTACTCACTAAGGAGTTATTGTGTGAGCTTCAAATTGTATTATCCACTCTAGAGAGAGAGAGTTCAATTTGTATTCAAATCAATTTGTAAAGGGTGAGGGTTAGTAGCCCTTGTGTGCAAAGAAGAGGTTTTCTTCTTTGGGAGAGATTGAAGGCTCTTGTAAAGGTTTGGTGCACACCCGTAAGTGCTCCGGGAAACGGTTTGGTCTACACCCGTAAGTAGATCGGATTAAGGAATCCTCAAGAGGTGTTCTTGAGGGGTGGACGTAGGCCGCGGGGTGCGATTGCCGAACCACTTGAAAAATCGGTTTGCAAGTTTCTCTTCCCTTCTCTTTTTAGTTAATTGCTTGTTTGCGTTTAATTTGCAATTTTGATTCTAAAAGGTTAATTTCCGCTAAAACCTTATTCACCCCCCCTCTAAGATTTCCACTTTTGGGCCAACAATTGGTATCAGAGCCTCGGCTCTTCTATTTTCAAAATATTTTGAAAATTTGAGTTAAGGTCCAAATGGAAACCGACTCTTCTTGCATTTATTATTGTGAGGGTCAATCGACATTAAGACCACCATGTTTTAATGGCTCAAACTATGCCTATTGGAAAAATAGAATGAGAATCTATATGATTTCTCAAGATTTTGATTTATGGCAAATTGTGGTCAAAGGACCTCATCTACCTACAAAAATTGAAAATGGTTTTTCTATTCCAAAGACGGTAGATGAATATAATGATGCCGATAAGAAACTCATAAAAATAAATGCTATGGCAATGAATTTATTATATTGTGGTTTAGACCCTAATGAGTACAATAGAATTTCCTCTTGCGAGTCCGCAAAGGAAATTTGGGATAAACTTGAGGTTGCTCATGAAGGTACTAATCAAGTTAAGAAATCAAAAATAAATCTTCTTGTTCAAACTTATGAAATGTTTAAAATGTTGCCATATGAATCTATTGGAGATATGTTTTCTCGTTTTACCATTCTTATTAATAACTTGAAAAACCTTGGTAAAGTTTATACTAATGAAGAAATGATTGAGAAAGTGCTTAGGTCTTTACCAAAGGATTGGCAACCAAAGGTCACGGCGGTTCGTGAAGCAAAGGAGGTTTCAACACTCTCCTTGGAACAACTCATGGGTTCTCTTATAACTCATGAAATGGAATTGGCCGTCTTCGAAAGTGAAGACAAGAAATTGGAAGTGAAAGAGGCCAAAAGGAGAGACATGGCTTTAAAATCCTCAAGCTCAAAGAAAAAGATGAAAGATGCTGAAAGTGATGAGGATGAGGAAATGACGAAGATCACCCGAAAATTTGCAAAGTTTCTAAAGAAAGAAGAATCGGGAAAGAAGTCATCCTAGGAGGAAAAACACAAAAAGAAGACAATCAAGGCCACTAATAGTAGTTCCGAGAGCGAATCATCGGACGATGACTCAAATTGTGAAGAAATTGTCAATCTTTGCCTCATGACAATGGAAAGGGCCTTTCCTACTACCTCGGCAAATGTTGCATCCAAGAGGCACTTGGACAATGGTTAAATCTCTTACCTTAAGCCTAGTAGGAGTAGGATAGATTAATTTGTTTAGATTTGCATACTTATTGCTTATTTGAAAAATGATGATATGCTTTTACTGCTAAAACTGTCATTTTTATGTACTGCTGAACAAAGCAGTCGACTGGTACCCCGACACAGTCGACTGATATAGGTGTGAGGCTTTGAACTTTTTGTTTCTGCATTGTTCAGTCGACTGAGGTGTCGACTGGTTTTGCATCCTTAATCCCTGCCTTCTTCCGTCGACTGAGGCGTCGACTGAACCTCTGTTAGCCCCAAATTTCTGAGCCCTAATTTGTTCTTCAGTCGACTGCTCCTGCGATACAGTCGACTGTTTTGATAATTTTTGTTTATCTTTGATTTTGAGTTCTCCAACTTTTTTATTGGTATCTTTTGGGAGAATATGCTCTCTATTCATATCTTTTGGTATCTTTTATCATTGCACATACTTAGGGGGAGCACTTTCATGTATCATTTGCTCACATGTGGTTATATTTGTTTATTTTTTGTATCATTGTAATGGTTTTGATTTGTATGCCTATTGTGAGGGGGAGCTTTATGTTTTATCCCCAAATCTTTTTGATAATGTCAAAGGGGGAGAAATATGAGAAGTATTGGGGAGAGACCAAATATGAGAAGTATTTGGGTAGTTATCATTCATGTTCTTCAACATTTGATATCCATTATGAATGATAATATGAAAATGACCAAATTGTGCTTATATTGGCATATCCTTCATTAGTTGTTTGCCATCATCAAAAAGGGGGAGATTGTTAGCCTTAAGGTATATTAAGGCATATTTAATTATGTTTTGATGATGTCAAATATGCTATGATAATTACATGTTTCATATTGATTCATTCTTTGTTATTATCATAGTCATTTTTATGCTCATATATAATCTCATGTATTAATATTGTATCAATGTTTTAACATCTTTATGTGCATGAGATTAAATTGATGTAGATCAAGATTACAAGGAGCTCAACAAGGATCAAGCTTGAAGACTTGAAGATATTTCATCCTTGGTTGAAGTCTAGGACCATCATTGTAAGGCATCTTGATCTCACACTCTTAGGGGCTCAAACAAATGCTAAAAGTTAAAGTTTTGGAAACAAATTTTAAAAGGGTCATCTTTAAAGCAATGCCCCAACCAATTGAAGAATAATTAGATGTTGAGTTTTATATGGTTGGAAAGGTATTTGAATCTAGTTTCCAAAACATCAAACGGATCGAAAATCCGAGTTTTGTAAAGGGAGTTATGGCCTTTTTAGTGGAGATGTGTCAAGCTGTCAAACTGGGAAGGGCAGTCGACTGGGCAGTCGACCGAACTGAGCAGAATGCTAACAGAACCCTCTGTAAACACATCTCAGTCGACTGCTTCATGTTTCAGTCGACTGAATCGACGTGAAAACACATAACGGCTAGTTTTTTAAGGGGCTTTTAATTACCAAATGTGCCACCAACGGCTATAATCTTCCAAGGCCTATAAATACATGTTTTCCCAAGCTATTTAGGGTTGAGATTTTCATTGGAAAACATAGTATTGAATCACACAACTTGTTGATTTTTAATTATTCATATTTGAGCCCTAATTGTGTGAGTTATCAATTTGCTCTAGATTTCAATTGTAATTCTTGAGAGAGCAAATTGTAGTGAGCTTTTATTTGTATTATCTACTCACTAAGGAGTTATTGTGTGAGCTTCAAATTGTATTATCCACTCTAGAGAGAGAGAGAGTTCAATTTGTATTCAAATCAATTTGTAAAGGGTGAGGGTTAGTAGCCCTTGTGTGCAAAGAAGAGGTTTTCTTCTTTGGGAGAGATTGAAGGCTCTTGTAAAGGTTTGGTGCACACCCGTAAGTGCTCCGGGAAACGGTTTGGTCTACACCCGTAAGTAGATCGGATTAAGGAATCCTCAAGAGGTGTTCTTGAGGGGTGGACGTAGGCCGCGGGTTGCGATTGCCGAACCACTTGAAAAATCGGTTTGCAAGTTTCTCTTCCCTTCTCTTTTTAGTTAATTGCTTGTTTGCGTTTAATTTGCAATTTTGATTCTAAAAGGTTAATTTCCGCTAAAACCTTATTCAACCCCCTCTAAGGTTTCCACTTTTGGGCCAACAATTGGTATCAGAGCCTCGGCTCTTCTATTTTCAAAATATTTTGAAAATTTGAGTTAAGATCCAAATGGAAACCGACTCTTCTTGCATTTATCATTGTGAGGGTCAATCGACATTAAGACCACCATGTTTTAATGGCTCAAACTATGCCTATTGGAAAAATAGAATGAGAATCTATATGATTTCTCAAGATTTTGATTTATGGCAAATTGTGGTCAAAGGACCTCATCTACCTACAAAAATTGAAAATGGTTTTTCTATTCCAAAGACGGTAGATGAATATAATGATGTCGATAAGAAACTCATAAAAATAAATGCTATGGCAATGAATTTATTATATTGTGGTTTAGACCCTAATGAGTACAATAGAATTTCCTCTTGCGAGTCCGCAAAGGAAATTTGGGATAAACTTGAGGTTGCTCATGAAGGTACTAATCAAGTTAAGAAATCAAAAATAAATCTTCTTGTTCAAACTAATGAAATGTTTAAAATATTGCCATATGAATCTATTGGAGATATGTTTTCTCGTTTTACCATTCTTATTAATAACTTGAAAAACCTTGGTAAAGTTTATACTAATGAAGAAATGATTGAGAAAGTGCTTAGGTCTTTACCAAAGGATTGGCAACCAAAGGTCACGGCGGTTCGTGAAGCAAAGGAGGTTTCAACACTCTCCTTGGAACAACTCATGGGTTCTCTTATAACTCATGAAATGGAATTGACCGTCTTCGAAAGTGAAGACAAGAAATTGAAAGTGAAAGAGGCCAAAAGGAGAGACATGGCTTTAAAATCCTCAAGCTCAAAGAAAAAGATGAAAGATGTTGAAAGTGATGAGGATGAGGAAATGACGAAGATCACCCGAAAATTTGCAAAGTTTCTAAAGAAAGAAGAATCGGGAAAGAAGTCATCCAAGGAGGAAAAACACAAAAAGAAGACAATCAAGGCCACTAATAGTAGTTCCGAGACCGAATCATCGGACGACGACTCAAATTGTGAAGAAATTGTCAATCTTTGCCTCATGACAATGGAAAGGGCCTTTCCTACTACCTCGGCAAATGTTGCATCCAAGAGGCACTTGGACAATGGTTAAATCTCTTACCTTAAGCCTAGTAGGAGTAGGATAGATTAATTTGTTTAGATTTGCATACTTATTGCTTATTTGAAAAATGATGATATGCTTTTACTGCTAAAACTGTCATTTTTATGTACTGCTGAACAAAGCAGTCGACTGGTACCCCGACACAGTCGATTGATATAGGTGTGAGGCTTTGAACTTTTTGTTTCTGCATTGTTCAGTCGACTGAGGCGTCGACTGGTTTTGCATCCTTAATCCCTGCCTTCTTCCGTCGACTGAGGCGTCGACTAAACCTCTGTTAGCCCCAAATTTCTGAGCCCTAATTTGTTCTTCAGTCGACTGCTCCTGCGATACAGTCGACTGTTTTGATAATTTTTGTTTATCTTTGATTTTGAGTTCTCCAACTTTTTTATTGGTATCTTTTGGGAGAATATGCTCTCTATTCATATCTTTTGGTATCTTTTATCATTGCACATACTTAAGGGAAGCACTTTCATGTATCATTTGCTCACATGTGGTTATATTTGTTTATTTTTAGTATCATTATAATGGTTTTGATTTGTATGCCTATTGTGAGGGGGAGCTTTATGTTTTATCCCCAAATCTTTTTGATAATGTCAAAGGGGGAGAAATATGAGAAGTATTGGGGAGAGACCAAATATGAGAAGTATTTGGGTAGTTATCATTCATGTTTTTCAACATTTGATATCCATTATGAATGATAATATGAAAATGACCAAATTGTGCTTATATTGGCATATCCTTCATTGGTTGTTTGCCATCATCAAAAAGGGGGAGATTGTTAGCCTTAAGGTATATTAAGGCATATTTAATTATGTTTTGATGATGTCAAATATGCTATAATAATTACATGTTTCATATTGATTCATTCTTTGTTATTATCATAGTCATTTTAATGCTCATATATAATCTCATATATTAATATTGTATCAATGTTTTAACATCTTTATGTGCATGAGATTAAATTGATGTAGATCAAGATTACAAGGAGCTCAACAAGGATCAAGCTTGAAGACTTGAAGATATTTCATCCTTGGTTGAAGTCTAGGACCATCATTGTAAGGCATCTTGATCTCACACTCTTAGGGGCTCAAACAAATGCTAAAAGTTAAAGTTTTGGAAATAAATTTTAAAAGGGTCATCTTTAAAGCAATTCCCCAACCAATTGAAGAATAATTAGATGTTGAGTTTTATATGGTTGGAAAGGTATTTGAATCTAGTTTCCAAAACATCAAACGGATCGAAAATCCGAGTTTTGTAGAGGGAGTTATGGCCTTTTTAGTGGAGATGTGTCAAGCTGTCAAACTGGGAAGGGCAGTCGACTGGGCAGTCGACTGAACTGAGCAGAATGCTAACAGAACCCTCTTTAAACACATCTCAGTCGACTGCTTTAAGGGGCAGTCGACTGCTTCATGTTTCAGTCGACTGAATCGACGTGAAAACACATAACGGCTAGTTTTTTAAGGGGCTTTTAATTACCAAATGTGCCACCAACGGCTATAATCTTCCAAGGCCTATAAATACATGTTTTCCCAAGCTATTTAGGGTTGAGATTTTCATTGGAAAACATAGTATTGAATCACACAACTTGTTGATTTTTAATTATTCATATTTGAGCCCTAATTGTGTGAGTTATCAATTTGCTCTAGATTTCAATTTTAATTCTTGAGAGAGCAAATTGTAGTGAGCTTTTATTTGTATTATCTACTCACTAAGGAGTTATTGTGTGAGCTTCAAATTGTATTATCCACTCTAGAGAGAGAGAGTTCAATTTGTATTCAAATCAATTTGTAAAGGGTGAGGGTTAGTAGCCCTTGTGTGCAAAGAAGAGGTTTTCTTCTTTGGGAGAGATTGAAGGCTCTTGTAAAGGTTTGGTGCACACCCGTAAGTGCTCCGGGAAACGGTTTGGTCTACACCCGTAAGTAGATCGGATTAAGGAATCCTCAAGAGGTGTTCTTGAGGGGTGGACGTAGGCCGCAGGGTGCGATTGCCAAACCACTTGAAAAATCGGTTTGCAAGTTTCTCTTCCCTTCTCTTTTTAGTTAATTGCTTGTTTGCGTTTAATTTGCAATTTTGATTCTAAAAGGTTAATTTCCGCTAAAACCTTATTCACCCCCCCTCTAAGGTTTCCACTTTTGGGCCAACAATATATATATAGATACACAGACCACAACCTAGAAGAAGAGAGAGAAAGTCGTGGGAAGAGAGAAGCCGAGACCGCCTAAGACCACCTCGGAGCCCGTCGCACCACCACCGGACCATCATGAGCCTAGGTAAGGCCATTAACTCACTCAGTAGTATTTTAAAAGTGTTTCAGCGTATAATACAGTAGTGATACACGTGTATACATGGTGATATTCCCAGTGATACATATATAGGCGTAAAAGTTGACTTTTCGTCAACGTTAATGAAAATGCATTCTGTGAATGAAATATGATAGAATAGGACCCCATTAAACCCCAGTTCAAACTGTTCGCGATAACTATTTCGCATCGCGACGAACGAAGCGGTCAAAGTTTTGGTCCTCTCTCGATTTTTCCCATTTTTTGTACAAACCATTAAGATTTAGGACCCAAGACCTGTAGCATTGGATCAGGCTCATTGAGACACTCGATTTTGACTCAAAGTTTGTGAATTTTCGTTGAGAAACAAGTGAGATGTGGCCATTTGAATATTTATGTAAATATATGTATATATAACGTTATGCATATATATGTATATGCACAGTTGTGCATCCCGTTGGAAGAAGAAGCATAGGAGTTCATTTGGGCCAAAGGCCCGTTTGGAAAAGTCAGCTTCTAGCCCAGCTTATATGGGTTAGATATTTAGGTTGCCAAACCGAGCTTTGATTTCTTGATTTAAATTAATTTAAAATTAGTATGTATTTGTATTTCAATTTCTTATAAAGTCTATGATTTTAAATTATGTAACTATAGTTTAAAATACTATTATCAACTTTTAAGTATTCTGGGAATTATATATTATATATTTATACTTATTATTTATTTAATTATAAATAAATAATACTTGTTAGTTAATAAAAAAATGAAAATGGATGTATAGTTGTTAAATGTTTTAAAAATGGGTTTTAGTATATTAAATAATTTTCAATATCCTAGAACACTACAATAAATTCTGAAATTATATTTCAATAATGATATATTGTATTTATTATTTATTTCGTTTAAATAAATAATAAAGTTGATTTTAAATGGTGATAATTAGGTAATAATACCTAAAGGCTATTTTTTTTATAAGTCTAGAAAATTATATTATTATTCCCAGGGCCTAACGACCGTGTTTTGTAAATTAATTATTTATGAAGCCCAAACTTTGGCTTTATATATATTTTACTTACTATTTAGTTGGGCTTCAATAAATAGTAGATGTTAGTTTTAAATTTATATATCTATTGGCCCATTTTAAAATTTGAGAAATTGTAAATTGTGTCCTAAGGATATAAAAGACTGTTTCTTAATTTAAAAAAACATAAAACTAAACTTTGGTATTTTAATATATTATACGGATTCGTTTATTATTGTTTTAAATACCAAACGAACTCCGAAAAGTATGAGAAAAATACCACTAGCTTATTTTGAAGCCTAGTATTTAATGAAAATATTTATAAAGGCCAAATATAGTCCTAGATTATATTTTATAATCGTGGGACCTCGCAGTCTATCATTAGACGATTAGAACTTCAATAATTCATAGAAAGTAGACCATAGCTTAGAAAAATACGCAGTTAGTTCCTAGACTCTTAGAATAATGTCTAGAACATTCCCTTAAAGTTTGGTGACATTTCGACACGGTAAAAAATACAGCTTGTCTTTAGAGTCCACATTGGTATAGAAAACCAGTCTTTTATATGACGGACTCCGATTTGAGTCTAGTCAATAGCGTTAGACTCAGAATGATGTCTAGATCATCATGTTGAGGTTTAGGATCCCATCCGGCACAATTAGCATTATGCCCCTGTTATTAGTATGCATGTTAATTGCCGTTCTTTGAATTTATAAGAATTGTAGGAACTGCAGTTACGCTTGCTTTTAAGCACCCGCATCGAGGTGAGTCGTCCCAACTCACTTGGTATATTATAGAATTACTCTTTGTGCAATTATAAATATCCAGTGTGTCCTGTGTGGACATAACTGATAAGTATTATATATGTGTACGTTTAGATGTACTGTTTATATGATGAACGCATGTGTAAATATCCAAACTCCATGCTCAGTTATTAATTATCGTTATACATTATTATTATGCTTTATAAATATACAATCACATGGACATTCATATGAATGTAATCGAATCATGATGTCAATGTTGAAGTCTGCATGGTTAGTCAAGGGGACTAACCCAGTCATGTTGTCATACATGTTGAGTGGATCGTGGAGGTCCGTATGGTGCAATCAAATCAATGGGTAAAACGATGAAATGCTATAAGGCTATGCTAGGCGACGATAGCAATGTATCCATTGAAGTGGAACATGAGTTGATGGTTGATACGCTATAGGGCCATGCTAGGCGACGATAGCAAAGTATCCATCTGAAGTGGAACATGAGTTGATGGTTGATACGCTATAGGGCCATGCTAGGCGACGATAGCAAAGTATCCATCTGAACTTTGAATACAATAGTTACCTTTTTAATGATATAGGGCCCTGCTAGGCGGCGATAGCGCTGTAACTATTCTATTCTCCAAGCAAGGTCACGAGGACCTAAGAGTCCAATGATTACACTCTTTTTAAAACCAAAACTGCTATAGGGCCATGCTAGGCGACGATAGCAACGTAATCATTCTACTCTGAGCTAACGGCGTTATACTTGTAATGTAACAAGTCACATGAGTCAGTTGTGGTGTCTGTGGTCGAGTAAAGTCGAACATATCGATGGTGCATCATGTCGTATCTCATTCATACTACTGTTATAAATCATACGTATTGAGATAATGCTTATCAAATGTTTAAGTTTGAGATATCTGTTGTACTTGTATAATAATGCTTGTATTTGGAGTGATTGGTTAGTTCAACTCACTTAGCTTCAAAGCTAACGGCTCTTCCCTCTGCCCTGGACATATCACGTCTAGATTTCACAGGTGACGACTATCAAGATGAGGTCTACTCAAAGGGACACGGCAAATGTGCAAGTTGAAGCGAAGGATTCCGACATAGTTGTACTTAGAGTTACTTCATTTGCTTTATTGTCTTCTATCTGAGGTAATGCTTTAGACATGTATTGTGATCAAAATAGATAGCCCTAGACTGCCTTTATAGATCTTTTATTTAGACTCATGATATAATAATTAGATCCCAGACATTTGAGTTCTATTAAAGAATACCAATAGGTGTTTTTATGATTCCGCTTACTCTGTTAACCATGTGTAGAATGTAGAAAGGACAATCAGTTAATGTAACTCGCCATTCCCTATGGGTCCAGAAAGGAAATTTTAAATTTTTCCTATTTTTGGCTACTCTGGGGCGTGACAGGACTTTTGTTATCCGAGCACTAGGTTTAGATGTGCTCGTTGATTATCCTACACATTAAGTTATAAACGTTAGGATATCTGTAACGCCCTGAAAACAAAGAGAGCAGAAGAAGGAGGGGGAGAGAAAGAAATATAAATAGCTTCCATAATGTCTTACAATTAAACCGAGACACGGAAAATTTTTAGGAAAGTAATTATTGGAAAGAGAAATGATAGAGAGAAAAGAATAAAAGCCCAAACACAAATGCGGAAGCGACTTTAGAATTCCATGGAAATTCTTACAAAGATGACTTACTAGCACATAACTCCAAAATGGACTTACATATCAACGAGTCAAACGAAGGCAAAAGCTTTGAAAATTTAATTAAACGACTATCCGAACAAGCACGAGTTCAAGGGGTATAATGAGGAGTTTTGTGAAGTAAATACTTTGAAATGAGGTATTATAATATAAGAAGGAATGCACATTAAAAGATTGATATCACATAGAGGACTTATGCTTTTAATCTAGGTAGTCTGATGAGAGTTGGATCAAGCAAAGAAAGTTCGATTGAGCGAACTCTGGACAGAGAGTTCACTCTACAGAAGTTAGATTAAGCAGAGAAAAGTTTGATTGAGCAAACTATGGGCAGAAAGTTCACTCTACAGAAGTTGGATTGAGCAGAGAAAAGTTTGATTGAGCAAACTATGGGCAGAAAGTTCACTCCACAAAAGTTGGGTTGAGCAGAGAAAAGTTTGATTGAGCAAACTATGGGCAGAAAGTTCACTCTACAGAAGTTGGATTGAGCAGAGAAAAGTTTGATTGAGCAAACTATAGGCAGAAAGTTCACTCCACAAAAGTTGGATTAAGCAGTGAGATGTTCGATTGAGCGAACTCTATACGATATTCAAAGGGAACGTCTAACAACAACAATATCAATGGCAATACGACAGAAAGAAGTTTAATGAGTAAAATCTATCAAATCAGGCTAGGTTTGATAGCTCAAAAGGAAGTTATACTACATGAGTATATACTTGAAGCTAAAGATAAACGAGAAGTCCTTTACATCATACATGAAGTTCTTAATATGTACACAACACAACGACGCGGCTAACATGTGCCGGTCCCAAAAGAAGATGAGTCTAGCTATTATAGATTTCATATACAATATTCATATGAATTAGTACATGCAATTCTATCGATCTAATCCTATTCTCTGGCAATAGATCATATAAATTACATGTCACTCTATCCATCCACGAGCCATCTCTCAAAACAAAGTCCTCCAACAAGAGGCTTCAAAATGGATACCTTTGATCCTACTCCTTACACGGGCTTGGGGTCTTTCCCCTTGTCAATATTACCTGCAAAATGATTTGGGATCGTAGTCCCTTAGTGCGACGACTAAGTAGATAATGTATGTAAAAACACAGAGTAATTTCTATGACTAAGAATAAAATGCGATGCAGTGAGGTTGCCACCAAGGCAATGTAGATGTAAGGCTACTTAGCCATGCATGTAAACGTTCACTCCCCTCATTACTGGACTGCGAGCCACCCCCGACTGGGAATGTAGCATACTAACCTTCCGATAGCTAGTCGGCTATAAGTTAGCGTTTGGCATGTTCTTAGGTACGTCCACCCTGTCTCACATCACAACCCACATCCGGATTTCCATTTCATCTCATTTTATGCCCTTCCTCGTGAGGGATCTTTTCAATGCAGATCATGTGTATGCTATGTCTTTGCCGAAATGGCACCGATGAAATGAATCCCTTTGATTCACTCACCCAATGTCAAATGTTTATGTAGTGTCATGTCCTCTAATCATTGTATAATGTCTTATGCATTATTGTCAAGAAGTGAAAAGAATAATGATGAAATTCATGTCATGAGCTCAAAAGTACATTAGCACATTATGTTCTAAAATAGTATTAAGCTAGAATTAAGCACACTTTGAATCACAAATGATGTAGTTTGGATAGTAAATCATGATCTCTACACATGCAATCTCAATAACCAAAGCTAGCATTTCCAACATGAAGTCTAACATGGATTTCAACTAGCAAGTAGACAAGTAGGCATATTGATATTACCTTAAGCATGTAAACCACATAGTTCCATTCTAAGTTAAGAAATTAGAGAGAACTAGATTAGAGAAAGTTCATCTAATTCAAGGGTTTTACCCAAATAAACAAGCTTTGCAAATCACACTTAGAAGGAGGAAATTAAATGCATAAATGGACTCATAATAATGTATTTCCATAGAATCTAGGAACTAAGTTAATGAAATACAACAAACCCTAGAAATTTATCCAAACAATCCAATACACATTATCATACTTAGAAATAGGAATTAAATGTATCAATACATAGAAAATCTACCTTGTTCTTGGAGAAATCCAAAGAACTCCCAAAAGTTTGGTTAGGGCTAGAGGAGGGTGAGAGAAAGAGCTCTTAGTAGTCTTGAAGTATAGCTCTCAATCCTTCCAAAGCTTGGTCCTTTAGCTCCTAGCACCTTGATTCTTGAAGAAATTTGAGGTTCAAAGCTCTTGATCGAGGAATTAGGCTTGTAGCTATAATTTTCCATTATCATCTAATGTAATAAGCTAATTGAATGCATTGATACCGACCCTTATTTTGAAGCTAGTGGTGGATTTGCAATCCTAGGTTCCATACACATATTTATCAAAACAACTTTTAATCGCTTTCATAGTTAGATTTATTTACTTAGTTTCTTAGTTTAATTAAAATCAAAGTCAAAATTCTATTTTCTTAATTAACTAGCTTTAGGTTTAAAAATTAAAGTACTTTAGTATTTCAATCTCTGTGGGTTCGACCTCTACTTTCATACTACTGTGGATATCGCATTTTATCCTACCCACATCTTTTTCAAAATTTCTTTTTCAATTCAAAATACAAAACACGACTAGCCACTTAATTTTTAAAAGCAAAATTAAGAAACAATTTTAAAAGCAAACCGATCTTTTGTGAAATCAAAGATAAACTGGGTCCGGGGATTATGGAATGAGAGGGGAAGAAGCCCGGCGGACTAAAACACCCCCTCTCATCCTATCTCGCGATAGGCCTCTACTTAATATCCTTTTAATCGAATTATTAATCTAAATGTACCCTCAACTAATACATATGTATAAATATACATTACAAATGCATGTCTAAAGGGTGTAAGATTACAAATAATAAAATATCACTCAAAACCACATATTTCATTTAGCAAGTAATATGATGTGTATTTAGGGAACTAGGAAACTTACCCGGGATTTAGCCGCGAATACATAAATGTGTAATGCATACAAAAGTAAAAATCCAAACAAAAGGGTCTCCAATACACATATACACATAAGGCAAATCTTAATTCTAAGGTGTCGCACATGAAGTCGAAAATCAATAAAATTAAGAAGTAATCTAACTAGAGAAGAGTCAAGGGATCATACCTCATCGGCGCTACAAAACAAGGGTTAGTCCACATGCTTTAGAAAGGATATATGACATCGAACAATCATCAATAAATGCCTAGCTTAATTCTATCAGGTAGAAGAAATGACACAATTATGAATTCTAATACAATCTATATAGATGAATGTATATGATTACATGGATATGGACAAGAACAAGCTATTGGATTATTCCTTGATTTGGATCATTTAACCTCTGTATTTAAGCTTAACTAATCATTATTAAAACATGGTTTAAGCCCTAAGTCATGGAAAGATCATTTGAACCATTATTTGCAAAGTATACAAAATCTGTCCAAAAATTCTGAAAATTGCAAAGAACAAGTCAAGGCTTCAAAAATTGGGAAAGCATAGTTCCCATGGTTTGATGTCAATGAATTTTGGACACGAGATGCCTCTGTGAGTCTAGTTTCCAACCCAAAAAAATTCGAAGATCAACGATTCAATCTCTGAGAATTGGACAAACACTAGACATCACTCAGAACTTCACAACTCTCTATCTAGAGTTCTTGTATGATTTCCTAAAAATAGTAAAAAAATCAGAAACACTTTGATCTTTTTAGGGTATCTTCCTAACACAAAACTATCCAGAAAAATTATTTGAGGTCAAGAACACTTGATTAAGGCTCTGATTTATTTATTTCAAAGAGGTGTTACTGTTATGAAATTCTGGACAGATAGTTGTTGTTCCACAAAACTCATGACCAAACCACTTTGAACATGAAATCTCATTAAAACAAAAATCACAGTGGTAGAACTTTGAGTTATTGACACTTTCCAGTTGGTTTCATTCGATCCCAACAGTTCATTATTTAACTAAAAATATTTGATCAAAAGTGGTTAATGAACTCACTGCACCTTTGTCAAATATACCTTTTACTTGATAACTCCAACTACCAAGCCATTAAGTTTGGCTTAGTTTAAACCACTTCTCCTACCATTTGATGGTCATGGGAGGTTAATGACACCTATACTTGATATATTTCAATGGAGCATGGAGAAGCTTCATGAAATCTTAGGATAACAAGCTCAAACCATGGAGATAGAATTGGACTTATCAACCAAACATGAGAAGTATCAACTCTAATCTTCTTATAAACCATGAACTTGTAAGAAGGCTAGAAGATTTCAATTCAAGAGATTCAAGTAAGACATTGAAAGTCTCATGAATCCCAAGAGATGAATATAATCAAAAAGTAGAGACCCAAAGTTCAAATATAATCCAAATTAACATGTATTTAAAGAATAATTAGTCTAGAGTCTACCTCTAAATATCCTCAACTTAGTGATTTTGAAGGATTTCCACAAGTTAATCAAGCTCTTCAACTCTAACTCATACACAACTTCTTCTTTTAAGCTACAAAAGTGACTCTTAAGTATATTTATAAAATTCTTTAGAGGTTTAGGAAAGGGAGAATCAAGATAAGGTTGGAAGATTTAAGAAAATCATCTCCCTTGTAATGGGATATTCACCCTCTTTATATAGGTAATTTTTACGAGGGTATTTTAGTCATTTAACAGTAAAAACTCTGATCCCGTACGTCCTTTTATAGGTACAAAACGTGCTGTATTACAGTTGTCTGTTGGAATACGCAAAACTCACTGGAGATGGAAACGGCACTTGGTGAGTGCCGGAACGACATTTGATGAATGCCGTCGCGACATTCATTGCTTGCCGCACCAGCATTCAGTGAATGCCGCGGACAACTCCAGGGATTGCTGTTTTTTAAATTTTGCGACGTTTGAAGGAAATTAGCAGTAGTCACTGATTGCCATTACGGTACTTACTGAAAGTCGGTCCGACAATCAGTGAGTGTCACACCGGCAACCCGTGGCTACCACAGATCTTGCCATTTACTGCATTCGTATACTTCCCTTTTCCTTCCTTTTTTTTTCTTCCATTTTCTTTTATTTTCGGGTTGGGGAGTCTTTTGAAGAGCTTGAATCACCTTTGGAAGCCCAAGATTAGTCAGACATTGTCATCATCGGATTTAGAGGCAGCACCCCCCTTAATTCGACGTTTGGTCAAAATAGGGGTGTCTACAGTTTGCCCCTCTTCGACGAAGCTTGTGAAGCAACGCGTATCATAAGTGAATGTCAAAGCTTGTGTGAAGACAAACCTTTGACCAAACTGACGAATTTAGGTAAAAACAAAATGCGTTGCAAAAGAAAACAGGCACTCGACAAGGTTCTGGTTGGTCGTGCTCAATGATGATCCGCCTACGTATCCATTCAGGGAGCAAATCAAGGCGTAGTTTGGGCAGGGGCAATCATACACAAGCACAAGTAGCCATACGGATGAATGCACCTATCTTGTCGTGATGCACGTTTTCATGCAAACGACGATGGTCAATGTGATTTTATGCTCTAAAAATGATGTGATTTAAGATCATGCTATCTTGATGTATCCAGATGCAATCCATGCCTTATGCTACTTCATGTTCATGCTAGTCTTCTACAAAAGATACGATCGTTTCTGCCAGAAGAACAAACGCAATTGACTGGGCAGCGCTTCACGACTTAGGCCCCGGTGTCAATATGGTTGTTCTATTTTATACGTTTACTACATGATGTATGATGTATGATGCGGTAATCAGAGAAAATTCTCGGAGACTGGTCAACACAAATCTGTTGTGAGGATCGAGAATGCAAATCTGTTATATTTTTAAAATTTCAATCATCATAAATCCATTATGAGGATCGAAAATATAAATCCGTTATATTCCCAAAAGCAGGGTCAACGTAAATCTGTTGTGAGGACCAAGAATGCAAATCTGTTACATTCTCAAAATTTTGATCATCGTAAATCCATTACGGGGATCGAGAATATAAATCCATTATATTCCCAGAACAAGGTTAACACAAATCTGTTGCGAGGACCAAAAATGTAAGTCCATCACATTCTCAGACTTGGATCAACGTAAATCCGTTACGAGGATCGTAATATAAATCTGTTATATTCCCAAAGCGAGGTCAACACAAATCTATTGCGAGGACCGAGAATGCAAATCTGTTACATTCTCAAACTTTGATCAACGTAAATCTGTTACGAGGATCAAGAATATAAATCCGCTATATTCCTAAAGTGAGGTCAACACAAATCCGTTACGAGGACCGAGAATGCAAATCTGTTACATTCTCAAAATTTTGATTATCGTAAATCTTGTTATGAGGATCAAGAATATAAATCTGTTATATTCCCCAAAAGTGGGGTCAACGTAAATTTGTTACGATGACTGAGAATGCAAATCAATTACATTCTCAAAATAGGTCGAATTGGCTTAATTCAATTCAAGAACTCCTAAAATCCAGGAGTTAATCATATTCAAATTATTCTGGAGTCAAACGGACTCAAATTCTTAAAATCAAGAATCAAACACACTCAAATTCTTTTCAATTTTCCAAAATTAGGAGTTAAACAGACTCAAATCCTTCTCAATTTCAAAATTAGACTTACAGAATTTCAAAATTCTCAGAAATAGGGGTCAAATTGACCCGAGACAATCCAGATTCTAGAATCGGGAGTCAATTGGACCTAAGGGATTCCAACTTCACAAAATTAGGAGTCAATTTGGTCTCAGGAATCACCTTCGGGGACCAAAACGTATAAGTGATCTTGTCAAAATCAAGATATAAAAGTATGCTTACTTATGCTTTACTTTTAAAAGATTTGCAGTATGGAAGTAAAGGTCGAACCCACAGAGATTGAATACTATGGACTTTAATTTTTAAAACCTAAATTTACTTAATTAAGAAAAACGGATTTTGGATTTAATTTGAATTAAACTAATAACAATAAAAATAAATCTAAATTATGAAAGCAATTAAATATTTATTTTTATAATAAGTTTAAGGAACCTAGGATTGCAAATCCACCACTAGCTTCATGATAAGGATATTTACGAATTACTTTAGCTTATTTCTTTGGATGATAATGGGGAATTGTAGCTACAAGCCCATTTCCCCCGTCAAGAAAATAACTATGGTTCAAACACCAACATAATCCATCTTCGGTTAGCACGAATTATCCCACACTAAACTAGGGTTGTGGTATAATCCGTCTAATCTAGTCATGGACTATTCGGATACTTGATAGCACAATTCAATTTAAGCACCATTACATGTAAATAATCTAAACAAGCACAGCAAGCATAGATCATTGAGCACACTACCATCAAAATAGATCAAAGACAAGAGTAAACTTTGAAAGTAGTGATTTAGTCAATAAAAGCACAATTTATTTATAAAAATCCTCGGAACATGTAACTGTCATCCATACATAATAAAACTAAAATAAAAACATAAAATACGCCCTATTACTTGGCTAGGGTGTCATTGAAACCCTAGATCTTGAGTTTAGTTGGCCATAGAAGCGGTAGATGGCAAGTAGTTGATGGAGGAGGCCATGGAAATCCTTGGTCTTCTTCTTCTTCTCCTTGCTTCCCTCCCTTCAATGGATGAAGTTTTTAGTTGTATATTGTGTGTATAATAATTGCCCCCCAAGAATTAAAATATAATTGAGTATTTATAGATTTGGAGCAAGTTTGGTAGCTTTCCTAATCCAATTCGCACTAAAACTGCTGTATTTAGCTTTCTAGACGTAATTAGGCAGTTTCGTTCACGTAGGAGTCTTCAGAATACTGAAATACACGTATTTAGTTTTTACACAGGTCGCGTGAGCGCAATTTTGGGAGATTGTGCGAGCGATTTCCTAGATTTCGCGCCAGCGGGCCGCGCGTGCGATGTGGTTTTTTCAGCTTCTTTTCTTTTCCTTTTTCACCCCATTTAGCCTGGAATCCATACATTTCTCCAAATCCTGACAGAAAATAGAAAACGAAGTAAAAATATACAAAAATAAGATAAAAAAGTACTAACAACTATGAATTAAGGCATGTAATTAGGATTTGTTCTCTCCCGATCACACCCCCAAACCTACATTTTGCTAGTCCTCGAGCAAAAAGAACATAAAAATTAAACTACTAATTAAAAATACTACTCCATTTTTCGCATGGATCACGATTGCATTTAGCATATGCAATAAGCCTTTTAAACCCCTAGGTGTCCCCAGTCGGATGAGTGAAGTCTCGTGAGGGTTCTCGTCAACAAGTCACCCACAACCATCTTTATTGATTTGTAAAGAAAAGTTTTATTAAAACGAAAAATAATATTCAATACTCCTTATTATAAAACGATGATTTGAAATAGAATAACGAACATAAAGAAACATAATGAAACATCCACCTAAGTCATGAAAAACAATCTCATGCACATGCATCGTATAAATCAATAGAGTTTCTCATAAAATTGTACGTGTGTGATGTGGTAGTCAAATGAACACGTGCATGTTATAAACTTGGAATATAACTCGGATGACCATCTAACTATGCTTCGACTACGAATCTCGCAATGTTAATTACACTCTTAAATGAAACACTCACAATCAGGTGTAATTTCTCTAGTATATGTGAGCAAAGGTATTACATTTTCAAGATATAAAATGCTCACATATGACTCAAAAAAGACGCATGACACAAAAAAATAATAGTCTCATGGTTAGGACGCCAACAGTTAAGAAAAATTAATCATTACCATGTTTTAATCCCCCTCCCATCGTTTTCATATCCAAACCATGTTTCCTAGGATCAAATAGGACTTTTCAAAAGTTATAACGTGGCTCAGGTAATGAAAAATGATAGAAATGATTCGTTAGGTAGTTTTCAGAATGGCATTGTAAGGCATGTTCGATTTCTTTCATTCGTCTCTTCTACCAACTTTCATCTTTTCATTATCTTCTTTTCAATTTTTTTCTTTTTCAACCTTCTTCTTTTTTTTTTCTACCACCCTTTATTTACTTTTCTCTCTTTTCCCTTTCTTTTCGTTGCTTTTTGAATAATCAATCAATAAATAACAAGACAACCACCCCAAACATCATCTTATTTTCTTCTTCTTCTTCTCAAACGACACATCACCTTACCACCACTAAAAGTTGATCAATCTTTTAGTGATGAACTCCAAGTTGGCCAAATTGGAGTAAAAGATAACGGTAATTAAAGAAAAATGGCATTTTACGGCTCAAAGGGGTGAACTAAGGAAATTTTATCATTTATAGGTCGGCAGTAAACAAAGAGGACCTACCATCATTTCCTATGGTCATATGGTTCTTCAACGTTACAACGGAAGATTATTTAGCATGGTGAAAAATATTTTAACTTGACTTATCAACCAAAACAAGAATAATGAGACTAAACAACGAGTTAATGCGCTATTTCAAGTGAAATTCGACAAACACAAAATGTATTTATAACCCTCTAAAAAGAAAAGATAGGCTGAAAACCTCACTGGGCTTAGTCTCCACCTTGTGTTATCTAGAAATCCGAATCATATTATAGTTCACATCAGACATGTATTCAAGTAACTATGTGCAGTGCATAGGTGACAAGCGAGGGTATTTGTAAAATACAACCACGCTAAAAGAAGAAAATGTGCTGAATTATTTCACAATTCCTTCATTTATCTGAAATTTGAATTACAATGCTAGTTTGTACACAATTTGATTAAACTATGATAAGTTGTTTGTTTTAGCTGTAGTTTGTGCAGATTACTATTGCTGTGTGAAGAATTGAATGAGAAAGATAAAAGGGAGTGCTGAGTTTTAATGAAGACAAGTAAAAGATGAAAAGTGAACCTCGATCGATTGAAGACCATTCGATCGATCGAAGGTTCAATCGATCGAGAGAAGCTCAAGCGCTTGAAGATCTCAGAAGTTCAATCGATCGAACTATGTTCGATTGATCGAACATGGCTTTTATCAAATTATACGCGCATGCAGCAGAGATGGGATTTTAACCCTAGCATTAGGTTTTTAGTATAAATACTCGCATTGTTTACGTCCAAAAGGACGCCCACTTTCATTTTCATCAGTTTATAGAGAGTAGAGAGTAGAGAGCTTTACTTTGTTATTTTTGTAGGTTTAATCAAGGTTTTACATTGTTTGGTTTGGACTCCTCCTAGTTCAATACAAGTTTTCGTTTCCAGGTTACTTTATTTACGTTGCTGCACTTAGTTTACAGTAGTATAACTTGTTATTCAGTAGTCTTGCATGTTAGTTATAGTTATACAACTAGTTTTCATAGATTCATTGCAAAATCACAAACAAACACACCTTTAATGGAACTTAATTTACGTTAAAAACAAATCTGAGACACTCCAGACCATGTCTGAGTAGTCCCCAGGTTGGGAGATCATGATGAACCGTGATCTTAAGCATTTGCCATGCAGCAGAATAATACTTGTGTTCGATCGATCGAAGTAGTTCGATCGATCGGACCAGAGAAGCAGTCGAGCGATCGAAGTCAGTTCGATCGATCGAGAGATGAAGATATTCGATCGATCGATCGAGAGATGAAGAAATTCGATCGATCGAAAGCGCGTCGATCGATCGAACCTTCTGATTCTTGAGAGCATTCTATGCAATATTCCTAGACTTTCTGCTTTACTGATTTGTTATCAAATTGTCCCTAAACGCTCAGTTTGTCAAAACAGTCTGTGAACTTTAAGCCTTGAGGCATTTTTCTTCAATATCTTTTGCAAACCACCCTCAATGCTAACACCATTGTAGGTGCAAGTTAAAACTATTGTTTTAAACCGCTTTTATGTATTTTAAACTTAATTGTGATGATATGGTCCCGGGCATGAAAGGACTATAGATTCTTTATCCCACCAGAAATACGGAATACTGTAGAGAATGTGCTCCAGTGAGCTTCAACGTAACTGCATGGTAGATGGCTAGGTTGCGGTGGATTCGTGTAATCTCAACATTTCCTTTTAGTAAGAAAAAAACACATTTTAAAATATCGCTTTAGATGTTAGTTAGTTATTAGTTTAATTTAGTTTAATTGTTTTATCTTTAGTAGTTGATAAATTGTTAAACTTTGTGTTCTACACTCTTTTAGAATATTGATTTTTATTTTCTTCATTGAGATTAATCTAGGTAATTAGTTTAACACCTTCCCTGTGGGATCGACCTGGACTTAACCAGACTACTACTTGCACGATTACCTACACTTGGGTATAGCACACAAGTGCACACAGAATAATTCTCGTGTCAAGTTTTTGGCGGCGTTGCCAGGGAAGGCGACAAGCTAACGCTTCGATTACCTCAATCTATCCTTATCTCTTTCTGTTTTTCTTTTTCTTTCATCTTTAGATTAAAAAAAAAAACTACTTAGGGTCTTTCCCTTTATGCCTGATAATTCCATCGAAGGAATTTTTGGAAACCCACTCTATTCATCTAATTCATCTAGTTCTATTAACCCCATAGTTACACCTATCGATTCAATGGCCGACAATCAAAGTGAAAACGGTGATAATGTGGTCGTACCAATCGACGATTCACTTTGTCCTTTGTGCGATCTCATGACACCTGAACATGCGCCTACACCTTCTTCTGTTCTCATTCCACCCCATACAGGCGAATTTCAATTTCGCAATGGAATGATTCAACTCCTTCCCAGCTTTCATGGAATGGAGAGCGAGAAGGCGTATCTATATGTCAAGGACTTCGAGGATGTTTGCAAAACATTTTCACAGAATTGTCCTGTAGACGTGACACGTCTAATGCTATTTCCTTTCACCCTGAAGGATAAAGCAAAAGCGTGGTTACTCACCTTGAAGCCAAACTCCATCTACACTTGGCATGCGATGAACACTACTTTCTTAAAGAAATTCTTTCCACCTCGCATGACCATTGAGCTTAAACGACAAATAAACTCTTACAAACAAAAGAGCAATGAAACTTTCACCCAAACTTGGGAGCGTTTCAAGGATTTGCTACTCTCATGCCCATATCATGGGTATGAGAAATGGCGAACCATCAGCTACTTTTATAAAGGGCTGAATGGAGAAACAAAAAAGTTAGTCGAGACCATGAGTTCAGGGCCATTTCTTCGCAAAAACACGGAAGAGGCTGAAGCTCATTTTGAGTGGTTAGCTGAACACGCCCATGAGTGGTCAAATTCAGATGATGTCCCACGCTCACAGATATCTTGTGTGGAAGAGAAAAGTTTATACCAACTAAAAAGTGAGGAATATCTGATGAACAAGTATGAAGAACTAGTGAAGAAAGTGGAAGAATTGGGAATGAAAGGAGAGAGTTCTAGGCAGTTTATGCCTGTAGAACCATGCGGCACATGCAACATGCTGGGACACACCACTCAATACTGTCCCAATGTGCCGTATTTTCAAGAACAACCCTCCATGGAAATGAATGCCATGCAAGGGTATAGGGGGGCGGGGAATTCCTACAACAATTACAATCCACAAAATAATAACAATCGATGGAATCACCCCGGGTTTGATTGGAAAAACAATGCTGGGACCCAAAATCAATATCAACAACAACAGCCCTACAATAACAATAACCAATATTAAGGGCAATACAACAGGCAGTCCCAACCATTCCATCAAAATAGAGCAAATAACTACAACCAAGCTCAACCCTCTAACAATCAACAAGCGAATGTTTACGTGCCACCTCACAAGAAGGTGCAAGAGGAAGATCCACTCTCTAACGCGAATTTAACACAACAGCTAATTCAAATGATGAGTAAAATGTCCGCGACATTAGAGAGAATGGATGCACGACAAGAGGGTTCGAGTGGTACGTTTCCTGCTCAACCACTTCCAAACCCTAAGGAATTCAACAATGGTCCCAATAACCATGAGCAAGCCAAAGCCATAACAACTCTGAGAAGCGGCAAGGTCATAGAAAAAAACATGCCTCATCCTACTCCCGAGGAGTATGACGAGAAGGAAGTGGTGACTAGGAACAAACCACCCACTCAAGAAGAGGAGTCGTCTACTAATGATAAACTGGTAGAATCAAATGAGGACACTCCTAAAGAAGTAGAAGAAGTTGAGAGAAGGCCTGGAAAGGAGACAATCATTGACAAATTACCTAAGTGCCCTTTCCCTGCACCTTACCCTCAAAGGCTTAAGAAACCCCAAAACGAGGCAAAGAATCAAGAGTTCTTGGAGTTGTTCAAACAAGTTAAAATTAATCTCCCGCTCCTTGATGTAATCAAACAAGTGCCAGCCTACGCTAAGTATCTAAAGGACTTATGCACGGTCAAGAGGAGGCAAAGTGTGAAGAAACATGCCTATGTCGCTTGCCAAGTAAGCGCAATCATTCAAAATGAGTTGCCTCCAAAGCTTAAAGACCCTGGCACCCCAACTGTCACGTGTAGAATTGGGAATCAAAGGATAGACAACGCACTCCTTGATCTAGGAGCTAGCATAAACTTGTTGCCATATTCAGTATATAAACAACTAGGGTTGGGTGAACTCAAACCCACTACAGTTGCATTGCAATTGGCAGACAGGTCAGTCAAATATCCTAGAGGAATACTAGAGAATGTTCTGGTACAGATAGATACATTTGTCTTTCCGATCAATTTTGTGATTTTGGACACTGAACCTGTGTCTAATCCATGTTCACAAATCCCGGTGATTTTTGGATGTCCATTCCTCAACACTATTGATGCCACAATCAAAATAAGGAGTGGTATCATGACCATCATATTCGGGAACATGACTTTAAATGTTAAGATTTTTTCAAATCCCCGACCCGAAGAATACGAGGATGAAGAAGAGGTTAACTTCATCGAAATAGTCATCGAGGAAGAGGCTGATCTTGTAGACTATGAAGATCCTTTGGAGGTAGTTGTGTCATAATTCGACGCTACTTATCAACCCAACGATTCTACCCCATTGGACGCTGCTCTAAATCATGACTGCCTCATGATGGAAACTAAAGAGGAGGATAGAGCTAAATGCATGTGGGTCACACCATATGAACCCTTACCTCTGAAAACGAAGTTAACCATGCCTTCAAGCTTTCAGTTTCCTGATCTAGAATTAAAGGAGCTTCCAAAAGAGCTTAAATACGCTTTTCTAGGGATTGAAAAGACTTATCCTGTGATAATCTCATCCACGTTGAATTCTGAACAAAAGGATAAGTTAATTCAAATGCTCAAACAGCACAAGGGAGCATTGGGATGGGCTATTGCCGACCTAAAAGGTATAAGCCCATCTATTTGCACCCATAAGATATATCTGGAGGAAGACGCCAAACCTTCACGACAAATGCAAAGGCGTCTGAACCCTAATATGCAAGAAGTCGTGAAAAAGGAAGTCTTAAAACTTCTTGACATTGGCATAATATATCCTATCTCTGACAGCTCTTGGGTTAGTCCAACCCAGGTGGTGCCCAAAAAGGCTGGTATAACAGTTATCCCAAACAAAGATGGCGAGTTAGTACCAACACGCGTCCCCACTAGATGGCGGATGTGTATTGATTACTGAAAGTTAAATACTGTGACCCGGAAAGACCATTTTCCATTGCCATTCATGGATCAAATGCTAGAAAGAGTGGCGGGTCATAAATTTTATTGCTTCTTAGACGGATATAGTGGTTGTAATCAAATCGAAATAGCTCCTGAAGATCAGGAGAAGACGACTTTCATTTGTCCGTTCGGTACATTCGCCTACCGTCGTATGCCTTCGGGTTATGCAATGCACCTGCCACTTTTCAGCAGTGCATGTTAAGCATATTCAGTGATATGGTTGAACAGACAATCGAGGTCTTTATGGATGACTTCTCAGTGTTTGGCCATAGTTTTGATAACTGCCTAGAAAACCTTGAGAATGTGTTAGCGAGATGCGAGGACAAACACTTAGTACTAAACTAGGAAAAGTGTCACTTCATGGTGACCAAGGGAATTGTCCTCGGCCACATTATCTCTGATAAGGGTATCCAAGTTGATAAAGCAAAAATCGACATAATTTCAAATTTACTTGTCCCCCGTACAGTTAGAGACATCCAATCTTTTTTGGGACATGCTGGATTCTATTGACGCTTTATCCAAAATTTTAGTGCAATCTCCCGACCACTGTGCCAACTCCTAGTCAAAGATGCACCTTTCGAATGGTCGGAAAACTATTAAATATCTTTTGATACACTAAAAGAACACCTTACCTCCGCACCGATAATACAGGCACCCGATTGGAGTTTACCGTTTGAGTTAATGTGCGATCCTAGCGACTATGCCATTGGTGCAGTCCTAGGACAGAGGAAGGATAACAAGCCATATGTAATTTACTATGCCAACCGAACACTTATCGAAACTCAAATGAACTATACGACTACCGAGAAAGAGCTACTGGCAATAGTGTTCGCTCTAGACAAATTCAAGTCTTATCTGATAGGGTCCCCAATAGTCTGGTTTACAGACCACTCGGCCCTCAAGTACTTGCTATCTAAGAAAGACGCGAAACAGAGGCTTATCTGCTGGATACTCCTACTCCAGGAATTTGATATCACTATTAAGGATAAAAAAGGAGTAGAAAATGTGGTCACCGACCATTTATCTCGGTTGACATTCACTGACAACACTGAGCCTGTACCTATAAAAGATGAATTCCCAGACGAGCAACTGATGGCTGTCTCCAATTTGCCTTGGTACGCGGATATAATAAATTACCTCATTACAAGAGAGACCCCGAGTCATTGGTCAAGTCAGGACAAGAAAAGGTTCTTTTCGTTCGCACGCCATTTTTTTTATCACCCGTACTTATTTAAGTATTGTGCTGATCAGGTCATCAGGCGTTACGTTCTGAATGAGGATATAACTATAATTTTGGCCTCCTATCATTCTGAAGCCTGCGGTGGCCATTTTGCCTCCCAAAAGACCGCACACAAAGTATTGCAAAACGGCTTCTATTGGCCCACCGTGTTCAAAGATACCTATGCTTTTTGTAAGTCGTGCCAACAATGTCAAAAGCTTGGTACACTTTCGAAAAGGAATTCGATGCCCTTAACGCCCATCATTATAATTGAAATATTTGATTGGTGGGGCATAGACTTCATGGGCACGTTTCCTAAATCTAATAATTGTGAATATATACTCCTTGCTGTGGAATATATATCAAAATGGGTAGAAGCGATACCGACGAGACGCAATGACCATAAAACGGTAATGTCCTTTCTTAAGGAAAATATCTTATCGCGTTTCGGAACCCCAAAAGCTTTAATAAGTGACCAAGGCAAACACTTTTGCAATAGGCCTTTGGAATCACTACTCAAGAAATACGGGGTGAATCACAAGATCGCTCTAGCCTATCACCCACAAACAAACGGGCAGACAGAGTTGGCTAATAGTGAAATCAAGCACATTTTAGAAAACACGGTTAGTTTCATGAGAAAAGACTGGGCTTATAAACTGACTAATGCTCTTTGGACGTACCGTACAGCCTACAAGACAAATCTGGGAATGTCCCCATATAGTCTAGTGTATGGTAAGGCATGTCACCTTCCCGTCGAAATCGAGCATAAAGCATATTGGGCGACACGCTCATTAAATTTTGACATTAAAGAAGGAGGTCATCTCCGGAAACTCCAGTTGGCGGAACTGGAAGAAATCCGTCGAGATGCATATGACAATGCCAAACTTCACAAGGAAAGGTTGAAGGCTCGCCATGATAGAACGATTTTTCAAAAATCTTTCGAGCCTGGACAGAAAGTTTTACTATACGACTCGCGCCTTCATCTCTTCCCAGGAAAACTCCGATCTCGGTAGACAGGACCCTTCACAGTCAAATCTGTCTTTCCACATGGGGCCGTTGAGTTATTTAATCCTAAGAACGACGGAAGTTTCAAGGTCAATGGCCAAAGGTTAAAATTGTTCTTAGAAGACTTCCAACCATAGGTTGAGCACATCCAACTGGATGAGCCCGACTATGCCTCAACCTAGAACGCTCAAGTGCGTTTTAACAATGTTGTTGTACTTTTTCTTTTTCTGTTTCTCATTTTGTTTTGTTCTTTCGTTTATCTATTTCTTTTTTAGTGTGATCTTGATCGTAATCTGCTATTCCATTTCTATCTCCTGCAGGCTGTCCAACATAAGAGATGATGATGTTCATTCGATAGGGTCATGGACTGATTCAGAATATCAGAACCCACTGTGGACTGCTGATGAAATAGCATTCTGTTTATCACCATAACAAGGGCCAGGAGCCAAAGACATTGTTGACTTAACCCACAGTTACATCCTAAACGATCCTGCTCTCCTCTAAATCAACCCATTTGAGCACATGAAACTCTTGGAAGAGGAGGGAGAACCTGAAGGATATGCTGTGTGGGAAGTCGATGATAATCTGATGGAACAGTGGGAAAATGACTCAATGTGGGAGCCATGGGAAAAAGAGGACCTACAGGATGTGGTGCCAGAACGCCACAATTCCGTATTCACATATGTTGACGACTTCCTGGTCATCCAAGTGATTCCCTACATTTATGTCCATTTGAGCTATTTGTTGTTCCGGCTTCAATGCCCTCTACCTGCTAGTGCACCTGGGGATATCAGGCCAATAGTGAGGTGAACTCTTGGTCACATTCCTTTATCTTTCTTTACGTTTTGCTTTGTTTAATTCTTCCTGCTTGATCTTTTTGTTGCTCTAGTTAATTTATTTTCTTCGTTTCCTTTTTGTTTTCCTTTGTCAGGAATATCACTATGAATCCACCATTTCCACTATTGTACCTTCCACATCAACTCTTTCATGGATTTGGACCATACATCAGGTCCCCGGGTACTCTGCCGCAAGAGGAACGTCCGATACGCAATTACACTCCGTTATCCTTGTCTCCATCCAGATCCCCTATTGTCGGTGGAATCAATTCCTTAGAGAGTTCGAACTTGCTCGATGATATCCTCGCTGCTTTCCTCTTATTCTGGGAAAGGGAATCATCAAGTTTAGACTCTACATTTGAAGTTCCGGCAAAGAAGGAGGTTGTGGAAGACGAAATCTTCCTGCTTGAAGAATAGTGTTTCACTTCAATTGTTTTATGTCCTTTCATATTTCTTTCATTAATTAGAGTGTATTCATAGACAAAGTTTTGTTATTTTCAGTTTTATTTTAGTTTTTTTCTCTTTCAATAAGGTTTTAAAGACCATGTTGGGGGCAATAATATTGCAAGTGGATGCTATTATAAAGATTTATTTATATAAATTTGCAATTTTCTACTATGAGGATGATGTTTTTGGCTTACATGACTTACCAATGAACTGTTTTATCACTATTCTGTATGTCCAGACCAATGTTGGTTAGTTGGCGGTGTTTAATTTATCAATTATATGATCTTGTTGAATTTTTGAGTTCGATCGATCGAACAACTCCCAATCGATCGAGAATATCAGAACCTCGAGCGCTTCAGCAGGGCTCAATCGATCGAATGCTCGATCGATCGAACTATCTCGAGCGGTCGAAATCTGTTTTTAAACGAGGCATCATTCAGAATCTTCTTCCGTCTCTCTTCTTCTCCCTGCGTCTCAATCGCTCGAAGACAGACGACGAGGCTCACGCGATTTTGGACCCCCCATTTACACCAACATTAATTGAGGAGCAACTGGGCACTCTGATCATCATCATCACCACCCTCATCCTCTACTAAGCGCGTCTCTCGAGGTGAGGCCCCGAGAACCCCCTCGTTGTTCTTTCCATTTCAAATTCATATGGGGATGCCCCCCAGTGGTTATATTTACTCTTTGTCTTCATTGTCTTGTTATATTGTATGTTTTTGGGCCTTTTCTGTTCTCATCACTAGAGATTGCCACTTCGCTGTGCTCGATCGATCAAACTGAGTTCGAGCGATCGAACCCAGCATCTTTCCAATCGAACGAACAAGTCTCGAGCGATCGAACCTGCAATGTTCTCGATTGATCGAACATGCTTTGATCGATCGAAGTGTGGCAGTTTCATTTCCTTTTCTGGTTTCCTTGTTTTTAATGTTTCTTTGTTTGTTTCTTTTGTTTCAGAGCTAAATAATGAACCCTATCACTGGGTATCACAAGCTCAAGCCATTTGACCTAACCATACCCGACCCTATCCCCGATCACGGGTTCAGAAACGAAGAAGACTGGGTATGGTTCACCAGATACTTCCAATCGCGTAAGGTCATGCTTGAGCGACCCCTTGAGACAGCTTGGTTGGCTACTCCTTGGTATCTTGCCCGGATACGCGCCATGCCGCAGTGGTACACACTCCTCTCCTGGATCCGGGAGGCGTGTGCGACGATGATTAGGGATCTAGTTGCTCCGTTCACACTCCGCTCATTCTTCCGTGGCCGGGAGATCATTTTCAGTCCGGCCACTGTCTCTGCTGCTATTGGGGTACCCGAGGTACCTGATTGTGTTTGTCCCAATCGTCCCGACACACCGCTGCTCTCACCGACTATTATTATCAGAGAGATCACTGGAGGTGCTCTTCCGGGCTGGGATGGCGAGGCCCTTATTCCTGGCTTCTACCTCACAGATAATTATCATATACTGCATCTCGCCCTCAGCAATTGCCTCTTAGTGACATCTTATCGGTAAAAGATTGCAGCCTGGTACGCCCGTGTTTTATATCCGATCGGTACATGGCAGCCTGTCTGTTTGCCTCGCCTCTACATTGATTTCATGAGGCACCCTACTCGATATATTCAGGCCAAGAAGCACCTGAAGGCTGCTTGGGCCATTAACAGGGTTATTGAGCAGGCAGGTCTACTTCCATTGGCTGGTGATGTGACTGCTCAGTCTCGCAGCCGTTTTGGCGAGACTGCTTCCCACCGGTCTGAGGCGCAGAAGAGAAAGAGGCGGGGTAAAGGCAAGGTGAAGGTTGGCGAGAAGAGGAGGAGATGAGGAGGCACCGATACGGAGGGTGCTGCTTCTGGGACGCCCACAGAGGCTGAGGAGCATGATTCTGAGGAGGAGGATGATCCTGTGGAGGAGGTTGCCCGTTTTGAGCTGAGACAAAGGTCTCAGGATCGTGCCCAGTGAGAGTCTTCTTCTGCGCCTCTCCCAACTATTCATGAGTTACTATTGGAGGAGAGAGAGGCCCGGATTAGACTTGAGGGCAAGGTTGATCAGATGATGACTCTGCTGGAGGCGATCTTGATACAGATCGGAGTCAACCAGGCCATTCATGCAACATCTGCACCACCACCTAGCGATCCACCTACAGCTGCTCCAGACACTTCCACCGTCCCACATGCTACATCTGCTATTCCACCACCTACCACCTCAGATCCTATAGTTCTACCACCCACCACCGGACCATCATCTTCCGCTCCACCTTCCCAAATTGATCTTATAGCTTCATCATCATTGGCGGCATCGCCTGCTACGGAGATACCACTTCCACCTCCTCCTGTCGTGGCTGACACACCCTTATCTATTCCAGCTGCCACGATCACGAGTGACCCGGCGGCACCGACTGTCGCTGAGGGTGGCGGTGGGGATGCTCCCGATGTTTTTATTGAGATATTATCGGACGTCGCTGATGATGTCTAGTTTCTGCTGGATTGCTGATGTTGGTTGTTTTTGGTTATTGGGTTGTTCATATATTTTGGACATTGTGGTTGGATTTGTGTTGGTTGGTTGTTGGATATATTTTTGGATACTGTTGGGATATTTTGTTTTGTTGGATGGTTTGTATATTTTGTATTTTAGTTTGTATGGCGCATATTATCACTGTTCTGTTCTTTCATTTTATTATCTTTCCAGTGATGCGTTCTGATTTATTCATCGACCCTTTGCTTTGTAGTTAATTCCTGTTTGATCTTTGCTGTTTGGAGTATGTATGCTTTCTGTACAGGTTGTTACACTCGTGATTCTTATGATGATATATATGAGGTGATATCTCTCTATCTATTTTTGAAAATCGCCTGCTGAGGACATTGCAATTTTCAGTTGGGGGTGGGATGTAGATAGATAATCACCTGTGCATATTAGTTCTTAGCAATCTGGACCACTCTATCTATTGCATATATCATACAATTTCCATTAGAAATTAAATTAAATTACAAAAACTTCATTCAACAAAAATTTCACATTCAACAAAATTTCAGAAAAATTTCAATTTTTGAATTAAATTGGTAGAATAATTTTGAAGATTCACTCCTATTTATCGGTTGTCGAGCAATGACATAACCATTTTATTCTCATCTTTTTATGAATTAAGTTCACGCATTTTTCTAGTTTCTTTAGGATGAATGCATATTTTGATTATTCTTGTATCCAAATTATTTGCACGTGTTAATAGCTATGCAAAAAATTTAAAATAAGAGTTAATACGACTTTCGTACTTTAAAGAATGAAGTTAGTGAGCTTTTGAATCCGATCTTCACTTCTGAGGGATTTATCACATTAAATTCGAATTGTTTCTCGAATATGCCGATTAAATTCGTTGAATAGTCTCTAATTCTTTCATTTTGGCTTCTTAGTAGAGGAGAACGTTCAGGATTTACCAACTAAACTCAATGAACATTGACGTGTAAAAAGTAAGAAGTTGAGAAAATGATTTAAGCCATCGTATTTGCTCCTTACCTTCTCCATTTACCTATATCAACATCTCTGAATAGTCATTGTTCTTAACCCCACACCTAATAAATAATGCCGAATCCATTATGAAATTCTAAATCCCTAATTTTATACTTTGACCTTAATATACCCTATTACACACCCAATGTGATTAAATTGTTGAAGTATGAGGAGGGAACAGTGGTGAGAAGGGCTGCATATATATAAAAAAAAGGAGAAGAAGGATATATATATATAAAAATGATGATATGTTTATATTTATATGTATGGAGAGAATTGTTGGAATAAAGTGAAGAAATTACTGAACACAGTCACATGCTGCAAATGTGCAATTTCTTACCCATCTAATTTCTACCCTACTAAATAAAAAATCAAAAAGTCAAAGCCTTAATGATTCTCAACAACTTAGTTTAAACATGAACATGTAATTTGAGTTATCCACAGTATTTCACTCCTCTAGTAAGTAGTATTCCGTTCGTGAGACTATACACTCTAAAATGTCCGTCTTCTATAGAGTCGAGTATGAAAGCATTAGTATCTGAAAAATCACTCCTATCAAAGCTTTCATACCATGAGCGACCATTACTAGCTAAGTTTCTGTGGGATGTTCGTTTTTGAGTGTAATATCTATGTGAGGATTGAGTTGAAACTACAAGTTCTAAGAGTATGATGGTCTAAACAACTCTAAATAAAGTTCGATGTATAGCTGTTAACTTCACACACACACGGATACAGGGATGTGATGCGTATGTTATTTTTATCTTGGTGACATGAGGAACATGTGTATTTCTTTCATGATTTGAATGAGGATGATATGTTTTGTAGAGCTAAATTAATAGTTGAATGGAAGAGAGTGTTCAAAAGTTATTCTATATCTTTTTGAGCTTAAAATCAGAGAATTTTGTGGGTACATTTACTGCAAACCCTCACGAGACAACACTCGTCCACTAGGGAAAACTTAGTGGTTTAATGGCTTGTTGCATTTGCTAAATGCAACCGCGATTCCTGCGAAAGTGAGTTAGGTAGTTTCTTTCTTGTTATTTTAGTTTAGTTAATCTGGATCTAGTTTATTCTAATTTTTCTGTTTTAGTTATAGTTTAGCTTGTTTTTATTTTCGCTCTATTGCTAGGGATTAGCAAATCGCTAGTTGGGGGTTGTAACAAGCGGGGGTATTTGTAAAATACAACCGCGCTAAAAGAGGAAAATGTGCTGAATTATTTCACAATTCCTTCATTTATCTTGAATTTGAATTACAATGCTAGTTTGTACACAATTTGATTAAACTATAATAAGTTGTTTGTTTTAGTTGTAGTTTGTGCAGATTACTGTTGCTGTGTGAAGAATTGAATGAGAAAGATAAAAGGGAGTGCTGAGTTTTAATGAAGACAAGTAAAAGATGAAAAGTGAACCTCGATCGATTGAAGACCATTCGATCAATCGAAGGTTCGATCGATCGAGAGAAGCTCAAGCGCTTGAAGATCTCAAAAGTTCAATCGATCGAACTATGTTCGATCAATTAAACATGGCTTTTATCAGATTATACACGCACGCAGCAGAGATGGGATTTTAACCCTAGCATTAGGTTTTTAGTATAAGTACTCGCATTGTTTAGGTCCAAAAGGACGCCCACTTTCATTTTCATCAGTTTATAGAGAGTAGAGAGCTTTACTTTGTTATTTTTGTAGGTTTAATCAAGGTTTTACATTGTTTGGTTTGGATTCGTCCTAGTTCAATACAAGTTTTTGTTTCCAGGTTACTTTATTTACGTTGCTGCACTTAGTTTACAGTAGTATAACTTGTTATTCAGTAGTCTTGCATGTTAGTTATAGTTATACAACTAGTTTTCATAGATTCATTGCAAAAATTACAAACAAACACACCTTTAATGGAACTTTACGTTAAAAATAAATCTGAGACACTCCAGACCATGTCTGAGTAGTCCCTAGGTTGGGAGATCATGATGAAACCGTGATCTCAAGCCTCTGCCATGCAGCAGAATAATACATGTGTTCGATCGATCGAAGTAGTTCGATCGATCGGACCAGAGACGCAGTCGAGCGATCGAAGTCAGTTCGATCGATCGAGAGATGAAGATATTCGATCGATCGAAAGCGCATCGATCGATCGAACCTTCTGATTGTTGAGAACATTCTATGCAGTATTCCTAGACTTTCTGCTTTACTGATTTGTTATCAAATTGTCCCTAAACGCTCAGTTTGTCAAAACAGTCTGTGAACTTTAAGCCTTGAGGCATTTTTCTTCAATATCTTTTGCAAACCACCCTCAATGCTAACACCATTGTAGGTGCAAGTTGAAACTATTGTTTTAAACCACTTTTATGTATTTCAAACTTAATTGTAATGATATGGTCCCGGGCATGAAAGGACTATAGATTCTTTATCCCAAGAGAAATACGGAATGCTGTAGAGAATGTGCTCCAGTGAGCTTCAACGGTAACTTCATGGTAGATGGCTAGGTCGCGGTGGATTCGTGTAATCCCAACATTTCCTTTTAGTAAGAAAAAAAACACATTTTAAAATATCGCTTTAGTTGTTAGTTATTAGTTTAATTTAGTTTAATTGTTTTATCTTTAGTAGTTGATAAACTGTGGAACTTTGTGTTCTACACTCTTTTAGAATATTGATTTTTATTTTCTTGATTGAGATAAATCTAGGTAATTAGTTTAACACCTTCCCTGTGGGATCGAGCTGAACTTAAACAGACTACTACTTGCACAATTACCTACACTTGGGTATAGCATACAAGCGCACATAGAATAATTCTCGTGTCAATAGATTTGTGTGCAAATCTATGATATAAAACTACGATTCGAATGATACATGACCTAAATTGTCGCATCATGACTTCAGCAAATGTTTAATCACATTTTTTCTTGTTTATCATTCTATAATAATCAAAATTATAAAACGAGAAGTATCAAATTGAGATTGCAAAAATGTCGGTAGCATCATTTATTTAAGCACAAGAATCAAAAAAATTTAAAAAGTAGTGCATAATAATGTGCATGTAAATACATATCCCTAAACCTACACCTGTCATTGTCCCCAATGAAATAATAAAATGAAAGAAAGGAGAGTACGTAAGGAAGGAACGACAATACCTCGATCTCGGCAATCACAAACAAGTGAAGTATATGAATCTGGAATGAAAGTTCAAATTCTCCTAATGGAGCTCTATTTCACCTGTTAATACTTAACAAAAGAAAATTAAACAAACAAATACATAATAAAAGCTAATATATAATACATATGTTTTTATTTATTTATTTATTTTATTTATTATTATTAATTTCTTTTAAACACTAGAAACTAAAGTAGAATTAAAAGAACGTAAAGAAAATAAAGAAAAACAAAACTAGAACTATGGAAACAAAGATAAACTTAAACGAAAAGAACTGAAAAGAACAAACAGAAATGAAAAACAACTAGATAGGTTTGGGAAATAGAAGGTCAAAGAACAAAGAGAAAAATTGAGAAATCCCCACCTCGCGCGAGCGACCCTCGTTCGCGTGAATTCCTCCGTGAGGTAAACCTGAGGCCTGTTATTATTTTATTTAGAAAAATTTCTAAGTGCCAGAATCGCGCAATCGGGCCGCGCGAGCGAACCCCTCGTGCGCGCGATTCTAGGCGCGAGATGTAACAGAGAGCTCATATAATAAAAAGTTGAAAAAATTTTGCCTAAGGGAGAATATCGTGCGAGCGGGTCGTGCGCGCGATGTGGTCTTTTTCCCTTGTTTCTTTATTTCCAGGTAAATAAATTCAAAATAAGTTTATTCCGACCCCTAAACATGTCTAGAATGTCCAAAATAGACTCAAAAGGACTCAAAAATGACTAAAAATAAGGAAAACGAACAAAATAATGCTTGGGTTGCCTCCCAAGAAGCGCTATCTTTTGCGTCTTTAGATAGACCGTTCTAGCTCAAGATTTATGAAGGTTGAAAATCAGACATTGTACCCCTTAGGATATCAGGAAGAGCCCGGTGATAAGTAGAAATAACGTCACTTTGAATTAATTTGACCGACGGTTCTCCCGGATTATGTTCAAATCGATTTCTTATCTTTCGAGTAAATTCATCATTCGGGTCTTGGTTGTCAGGATTTATCCTCTCATTACGAATTTTATTATTTTCCTCACCCATATTCAGTTCTTTGTTAGGCTCAATATTCCGTCTTACCTTACATTCCGCCTCACATAGGTAATCGTCGTCTTTAGGAGGTTGATCCATAGCATTAAAAACGTTTAAGTTTAAGTTTATGTTCCCAAATGACACCTTCATTACCCCCTTCTGACAGTTAACACGCGCGTTAGCGGTTGCTAAGAATGGACGGCCTAAGATGACAGGAGTGTGTTTCCTAACATCTAGCACGGGTTCAGTGTCAAGGACCATGAAGTCGACAAGATAATAGCATTTATCAACTTTAACCAAGACGTCCTCGACGATTCCTCTAGGTATTTTAATTGAACGATTCGTTAATTGTATAGTAAAAGCCATAGGTTTAAGTTCACCTAGTCCTAGTTGTTTATAGACGTGATAAGGTAAGAGATTAGCACTTGCTCCTAAGTCAAGGAGAGCCCAATAACTAATAGTGTCACATATGACACATGATATCGTAGGCATACCTAGATCTTAATATTTCGGAGTAGCGCGTTGGAATATTGAGCTAACTTTTTTCGTGAGAAAGGCCTTTTTTGGTATATGACTGCGCAACTTGCGCTTTTGAGTACATAGGTCTTTTAGGCATTTGGCGTAAGCGGGAATTTGTTTTATAGCATTGAGGAATGGAATATTAATTTTACTTGTTTAAGTACCTCGAGTATATCTTCAGTTTTTGACGTTTTCTTTGAAAAATTTGACGGTTCGTCGACATTTAGTGGAAAAGGTAGTTTTGGAATATACGTCGTCGGGGTTGTTACATTTTCTTTCCTATCTCTACTCGTTTCTCCACCCTTTTCTTTATTAGAGTTAATGTTCCCTTCCTTCTCACTTTCATATGGCACGTCAACAACTTCCTCTTCTCGAATAGTCATCCTAGTCGAGACGATGTTTACTTGTTCATTCGAACCCCCATTCCCACATTGTCCCTTAGGATTTTGAATGGGTTGACTAGGCAACTTACCCTCATTTCTTCGACTCATAGCATTAGCTATTTGTCCCATTTGGGATTCAAGCTTCGTAATGGATTGTGTGTGAGAGTGCACTATCTGTGCTTGTGCTTGTACTTGTGTTTCGATATTCTTAAGGGATGCCAACATTGTTTCCTCAAAAGCGTTAACCCTTGGAGGGTTAGGATTAGGAGGAAGGTGTTGGTATTGAGTTTGTTGAAATTGGGGTCGATAAGTATTAGGAAAATTAGTCGCCTCATTATTATTATGATTATAATTATTTTTCCACGAGTAATTAGGATGATTTCTCCATGGCATGTCCGGATTATTAGTCATAGGATTAAAATTATTTCGTGGGAATTGTTGAATAGAATTAATGTGTTGCTCCACGAATTCCAAAAATTGAGACTCTGATGGGCATGCAAGTATAGAATGTGAAGGATCGGAACATAATGCGCAACTTTCATGAGCGGGTGGGCTGACGTAAGGTTTATTGTCAAAAGTTGGTCAAGTTTTTTAGATAGTTCCTGAAATTCAATTGAATGACTTGACTCAAACTTTACCTCACGTTTAGGTTGCGAAAGATATCCCTCAGAACGTACCGACATAGCCTGATGCATCGAGTTCTCGCTTAATGTTTCAAAAATTTTTCAGGCCTCGTCGGCGCTTTTGTGTAGGAAAGTACCCACACAAACGGCATCGATGGTATTCCGAACAGAGGGAATAAGTCCCTCGTAGAAAACTTGAACTAATTGCCACTTAGGAACCTGATGATGTGGGCATGAGCGTAATAATTCTGTAAACTTTTCCCAAGTATCATAAAGCGTTTCCCCATCTTGCTTCACAAAGTTTGATTTAAAGCCTAAAACAATGACGATGGTTTTGGAGTCAACTCGTCGTCTATTTTCAACTGAGCTCTCGGAGCTTGGGTTGAAGACTTACTAATTCTAAGGGTACGTTCAATTTCGAGATCGAAAGGTTGTAATTCCGGTTATTTGAACGTGTACCAAACATAAACTAAAAAGAAAATAAACTAAAATAAAGACCGACTAAAACAAAAACAAAAAAAATAATCACGCAAGTAAGACAACAAGCAAGCACATAGTACTACTATGATGCATGTAATTATCCTTATGCAGTGACCGCGTCAAGCCCAGCGCCCTAGGTTTCCTAGCTAATGCACGTGAACAATCACTCCTAAACTAATGTAATTATCCTTATAGTGGTTAGAAGCAAATTCCAAAGGAAGCAATTTACTTGGATCTTATTTATTTCTATTTTTTTCGCGTAAACTCCTTTGATGTGCTAAGCTATTCTTCTCCGAAATGGTAGAACTTGAAGACTTGAAAAACTACAAAAAAAAAAAAAAGTTAGTAGCTTAAAACAAAAACGAAAAATAAGAAGAAAAAAAAATAAAACTTAATCTAGTATTTACGAATTAACTAAACTAAGATTCTAAAACTAAAGGTAGTAATGCAATCCCCGGCAACGACGCCAAAAATTTGATCTTGTCAAAAATCAAGATATAAAAGTATGCTTACTTATGCTTTACTTTCAAAAGATTTGCAGTGTGGAAGCAAAGGTCGATCCCACAGAGATTAAATACTACGCACGTCAATTTTTAAAACCTAAATTTACTTAATTAATAAAAACGGATTTTGGATTTAATTTGAATTAAACTAATAACAATAAAAGTAAATCTAAATTATGAAAGCAATTAAATATTTGTTTTTATAATAAGTTTAAGGAACCTAGGATTGCAAATCCACCACTAGCTTCATGATAAGGATATTTACGAATTACTTTAGCTTATTACGTTGGATGATAATGGGGAATTGTAGCTACAAGCCCAATTCCTCCATCAAGAAAATAACTATGGTTCAAGCACCAACATAATCCACCTTCGGTTAGCACGAATTATTCCACACTAAACTAGGGTTGTGGTATAATCCGTCTAATCTAGACATGGACTATTCGGATACTTGATAGTACAATTCAATTTATTACATGTAAATAATCTAAACAAGCATAGCAAGCATAGATCATTGAGCACACTACCATCAAAATAGATCTAAGACAAGAGTAAACTTTGAAAGTAGTGATTTAATCAATAAAAGCACGATTTATTTACAAAAATCCTCGGAACATGTAACTGTCATCCATACATAATAAAACTAAAATAAAAACATAAAATACACCCTATTACTTGGCTAGGGTTTCATTGAAACCCTAGATCTTGAGTTTAGTTGGCCATAGAAGCGGTAGATGGCAAGTAATTGATAGAGATGGCCATGGAAATCCTTAGTCTTCTTCTTCTTCTCCTTGCTTCCCTCCCTTCAATGGCTGAAATTTTTAGTTGTATATTGTGTGTATAATAATAGTCTCCCAAGAATTAAATCATAATTGAGTATTTATATATTTGGAGCAAGTTTGGAAGCTTTCCTAATCCAATTCGCACTAAAACTACTGTATTTAGCTTTCCAGACGTAATTAGGCAGTTTCGTTTGCGTAGGAGTCTTTAGAATACTGAAATACACGTATTTGGTTTTCACACAGGTCACGTGAGTGGGCTGCGCGAGCGTGATTTTGGGAGGTCGTGCGAGCGATTTCTTGGATTTTGCACGATCGGGCCGCGCTCGCGATGTGGTTTTTTCAGCTTCTTTTCTTCTGCTTTTTCACCCCATTGAGCCTGGAATCCTTACTTTTCTCCAAATCCTGTCAGAAAATAGAAAATGAAGTAAAAATATACAAAAATAGGATAAAAAATTACTAACAATTGTGAATTAAGGCATGTAATTAGGATTTGTTCTCTGTCGGTCAATAAGGAAGGCAAATTCCGGAGTGTAAATTCAATTTTCAGGACCCAATTTGAAATTTGGGGGAAAACAAAAGGTCACTTAACCGCCTCAGCGGCACACGCTCAAATTTGCGGCAGTTCGTGACTGCCGTGTGGCACTCAGCAAGTGTCGTACGGCAGTCCGTCAACTGTCGTGCACATTTTTTAAGTGCCGCGTTAAGCAGGCAGAGTGCTTATATGCCCATTTTTTTGGTTCATTTTCATTCATTTCTCATAATCTCTCCAAACCGAAATCCTCTAGAGATTTTTCTCCTTTTTCCTGCATTGATCTACAGGATTCGCAGGTTAGTTCCTCTTAATCCAAATCTCATTATTCTCTTTATTTTCATTATTTTTCTTGATTTATTCCAAAGGTTTGATATCCAGTTCCTTTCCCTTGACAGATTATGGCTAGCGGCTTGGGTAGTAAGAAGAAAGCCAAGTACAGGGCTACTCCTCATTCTGACCCCACATTCCTGCTCCGGGATCCGGATAGGCACTTGTCTACCCGCGCGTTCAAACACAAGGTAAAGACGTCTCCCTTAAACCATCTCTTTTCAATTCTTTTCTGTGAATCGTATAAATGTAATGACAACAAACATTATATGCTTTCTTATGAATATGATGTGTGACAAAGCTTTATATTTGGGGGAGAGAGTGACCTGGCAGTTGCTGATGGCCCCTGTGTATTTTGTGCCGCATCCTTCTCCCGAGTCGATGAGCTACCGAGACCCTCCAAGGTCCTGCGCTCACGGTTGCCTTAGACGGGCTCTCTATTTAGGACTTAGTGGAACCTCCGGAGGGGTACGCAGCTTTTCGTGTTGCTAAGATGATGAGGAACTTCCCCTTGATGGAAGTGACCTAGGTGAGTTTCCTTTTAACTTTTCAGTCTTTCTTTTAGTTCTTATCATACACATATGCTTTCTCACTGATTTCACTTTTTCTCTTGTAGCTCGTTCCAATTGCGACTCGGGCCCCAGCCCTACCACCTTGGGATTGGAGCCTTCGCACAGTCTCCAATGGTGAGCAGGTCATGACTATGGTCCCCCGATATCATGCGGGCGCCCCCACCATTCCACTCCAGTATGACCATGTCCCGCGGGACTATGTAGAGGAGGGCTTGCTCTACGTCTATAGCGTGAGAGAGTGAATCTATGGTTGAGAGTGGAGGGTAATCTTTCAAAACTTTGACTTTTTTATTTCTAACTTTGATGTTCTAATCCTTCTTTTATTGATCTTCTGATTCAGGCCGATGGGGCGCGGGCATCTGCTGAGGCTCATGCGAGAGCCTTGGTAAATTCTCACTACCTATTTCATTTGTACTTTTCCCTTTTGGTATTTTCATCCATCATTTTTAATCAAGCTTGGCTATTCAAATTGTTTCTTTTATTTAGGAGGAAACGAACAGGACTTTGGTCTTGTAGGTGAGGGAGCTTCAGCAGTAGCTTCAGCAATTCGGGATAGGACCCAGCGGAGCTCATGGAGGTGCTGGACGCGGCGGAGGTAGCGTTAGAGGTAGCAGCAGTGGCCGAGGTGGCAGAGGCGGAGGTGGAGGTGACGAGAGCGGCACGGAGTCAGAGGAAGAGCCTCTCTCACGTGTTACTCGTCAGACTCGAGGCCAAGGCCGGAGTTGACCTTCGCACATTTTTTTTTATTTTACTGATATACGCACGAATGATTGTATATATACTTTTTATTTTGGATGACGGCTCCTGGATAGCCGAGATAGGATAGACACCTGCATGCTTTTACTATGACTGTGTTTACTACTGCTCACCGTATGTGTGACCATAGCTTGGTCCTCCTTATTTTATTTTTAATTTTCTGTGACAAATGAACTTTTGCTATTATTATTTTTCTCTTACACGAATGAATGAATAAAATGAATGTGACCACAGCTTGGTCTTGTTGTACGTGATGCATGATGCACACGTTTTATTATTTTTATTCAGTTTTCTTGCTTGCAGGTAGGCTAAAAATATTACAAATAGATCTTGGCAAAAAAGAGATTCTGTGTGGCACTCGGTTAGGCCTGTGCGGCACTTAGTGAGTGCCGTAGTGGCAGTCCATGACTACCGTGCGGCAATTACAGACTACCCCGTGGCATTCTGGTGAGTGCCACTTAAGCTTATCGAGTGCCAACCTGGGTCCTGTGCAGATCCACTCCCATTTATACCCTCCTCTCTTCCAAACTCCGCAAAACACTCTTCTCCTTTCATTACTTTCCTCTAAAATGGCCTCTATTAGCTCTCAAATCCTCTTCCCATGGATGGATACTATCTTTGGCATTGATAGGCTCAACTTTTGAGTGTTTCAGTGTTGGGATCTATCTCTCAATGTTTTTCACTTCAGCTTCTAGGAGGTCTGTCCTTTGTTCGAGGAGTTTAGTGGTATTCTGCACACTGATCCTTTTGCGGATTTGATGGTTCCTCTGGCACAAGTTGGGTACATCCAGGACCTTGCTACTCTTCTTCATACATCTTGAAATGCAGCCAGCTCTTTTATTCATGACAGACAAATTGACTTTGAGCGTCTTTCCTCTGTCTATGCTCTCATGGGGGATCCTTATGGCGGTAGGTACTAGATAACTCGGCATAGTGCCTCATCGATATCCATGCTCCCTTACTTCCTCTGTCAGTCATCTTCTGATGTTCTCATACCCATTGCCTGCGGTTTGTAGGAAATGAAGAGTGCCATCATGTTGGTCCTTGGCGAGACCTTGATGGGCCTTGATCATGCCCGTGCTGCTGGGGCAATGTTATCCTCGGGAGCACCTTTCGTCTTACAGGTTTGGCTCTCGGAACGCCTTGATCTTTTCATACACCTTTCACACCTTCGAAGATCACTCCCCTATGACCATATGGAGGTCCACTGCTTATTCCATTCCTTCGATGCTTGGCTTGGTTGGCTCCGAGGCCTTTCTGCTGGTGATATCTGCTGGGTCTGCCCACAGTGGTCTGCCCACAGTGGTCTTACCATTCTGTTGCTGTACGACTTCCTAGTCGACCTGGTATCTGGTTACCTTGCTTGTATGCTACTACTTTTCATGTTCCCAATTGAGTGGTTCGTCAGTACGGGCTTCTCCAATATGTTACTGAGGACATTACTGCCGATTTCAAGAGGAGTTCGGTCATGCGTCCCTCCACCGTGAAAGTTTTTGCTGAGGCTTGCCATCACAGGGTGGCCGCCCCCTTTTGAAGGATTCCAGTCTCAGTCGCTCCTACTACTGAGTACCTTTTGCAGATTCAGATTCTGGTCGAAAGACAGACCTCGTAGACATACATCACAAAACATGACGGAGCTTTATTTTACAAAATATCTGACAAGTCTTGCCTACTTTCTTGCGCATTTGAATGTGATTTTCTAATTTTCCGGAAGAATGTTTATGTTTTATGAAAATGTTCAATGCATGTTCAATCAATGTATTCACTCTTTCAATCTACCCTTAGGTTATGATGATCCTCCTTTTAAAATCTTTTCTTGGCTTTTTGTTACTTCCCTTTGAATCTTGCATAGAGCTTTAATCATTCTTTACCATGAATTCTCATTTGCTTTCTTATAGTACTTATTTAAATAGCCAGGGGATCCAGAGATGGGTTTAAGTATTATCTGGGTTCCTTGGTTTAGCAAACAAAGTTTGCCCCTGGTTTTGGGGCTTTAAAGTTATTCTGGTCAAACGCAAGTTTGCCCTTAGTTTAGCATAGGAATTTTCTTTAGACTTTTCATGGACTAAAGGCTTTCGAGAGCCCGCCTACTTATCCTCGAGTGGGTATCAGGTTCATAGTAGTTTAGTTTAAGGTTTGACAGATAGCGTTGCTTGGACGATTATTAATGACCGAACCGAGAAGGTTGCCTACGTATCCCCGAGTGGGAATCAAGTCAAGCGTAGTTCATCAAGATAGGAGGTTTTGAAAGAAGAGTGGTTTAAGCAAAATATTTCTTGAGGCGATCAAGGTTAATCGACTGTTTAAATTCAACCCCGTCCAGGTCCATAAGATAGGCGACCCCTCCAGACAGGAGAGTCTTAATGATGTATGGCCTAACCCAGTTGGGTTTGAATTTTCCTCTGAGGTCATAAACAGGCACTTTCAGTTCTTTGAGGACCAGGTCATCCTCAGCAAGCTTCCTTGAGCGAAACTTTATGTTGAAAGCACGAGCTATCCTCTTCTAATATCCCCGAGTATGGTTTATGATAGCCAACTTTCTCTCATTGAGCAGCATCAATTCCTCATACCTCCCCCGAATCCACTCTAGCTCAGTTACTTCACATTCTGCCAAGACCCGTAAAGATGATATTTCCACCTCAATTGGAAGGATAGCCTCCATCCCATAAACCAAAGAATACGATGTAGCCCTTGTAGAGGTTCTCACAGAGGTCCGGTATCCCCACAGTGCAAATGTTAATTTCTCGTGCCAATCCTTATACGCGTCTGTCATTATTCCTAAGATTTCTTTGACATTCTTATTTGCCGCTTTCACTGCCCCATTCATTTGTGGTCTATACGGGGATGACTGATGATGGGTTATCTTGTATTTCTCCATGAGTAGGATGACTTTCCCTTGGAAATGACTGCCGTTATCTGAAATGAACTCATTTGGGACCCCATATTTGTAGATTATGTTCTTTTCTATGAAGCCCACCACATCTTTAGCCTTCAAAGTTGCATATGACACAGCCTCCACCCATTTGGTGAAATAATCGATTACCATAATTATGTAGCGATGTCCATTGGAGGCTTTTAGAATTATTTCGCCGATAATGTCAATACCCTACACAGAAAATGGCCAACGCATGGTCATGTTATAGAGTTGGGAAGGCGGGGTATGCATCATGTTTGCATGGATCTGGCACTTATGTCATCTCCTTACATACTTATAGTAATCTTTGTCCACGGTGGTCCAATAATATCCTTGGCGAATTATCTTCTTTGCTAACATATGCCCGTTCATGTGGGGTCCACAGACTCCCTCGTGTATTTCCTCCATCATTCTCTTAGCCTCCCTTCCATATAAACACTCTAAATTATACTCGGTATAGGACTTTTTCCACAACTTATCCGCATAGATCATAAATTGGGCTGAGAACCTTTGGATCCCCTTCTTGTCCTTTTCTGAGGCTCCCTCGGGGTACTCTCCTTCTTTAATGAACTTCCAAACATCCTTGTACCAAGGTGCTTCTCCTTCATCTTCTAGGGCTGCGATCATTTCGAATGAGGGTTGGTTCCTTATTTCTATGGATAACGGGATCATGGTGACTCCCGAGGTGATTTGTATCATCGAAGCTATGGTTGCTAGGGAATCAGCTAATTGGTTTTCTTCTCAGGGAAGGTAATAGAATGATATCTTCTTAAATTACACCTTCAAACTTTCCAGATAATCGTGATAGGGTGTCAACTTGTCATGCTTCACCCTCCAATCACTCCGCACTTGAGATATGATCAAATTGGAATCTCTGAAAACATTGATCCTTTCTACCTTTAAGGCCAGAGCTGCTTCCATCCCAACTATGCACGCTTCATACTCTATCGTGTTATTGGTTGAGTTGTACTTGAGCTTGACGGCTAAAGGGGTAGGGGTTCCATCGGGCGCTACGAGGATGATTTCGACCCCATAGCCTAGTTGGTTAGCTGCCCCATCAAAATACATTTTTAATAAGTTCTCCTCTATCCCCATCACTCCTTCATCTGGGAATCAGAACTCGCTCTTCTCTTCAGATTCTATTGTAAGGTCGGCTAGGTATTCAGCGTCAGCTCTTCCTTTCACGAATTTGGCAGTGACATACCTGATATAAAATTTAGCCAACATCATGGTCCATTGAGAAATTCTACTAGTTAAAATAGGTTTTTCAAACAGGTATTTAAGTGGGTCCATTCGGGAGATTAGGGTTACCAAAAAGGCTAAAATGTAGTGCCTAAGGCAACGGGTACACCAGACTAGGGCCCAGCATACCTTTTCTAAGGGTGAATATTTCAGCTCGTATCTAGTCATCCTCTTGCTCAAATAATAAATGGCTCTTTCCACATGCCCCTCTTCTCCTTCTTGGGCCAACATACACCCCATCGAATCTTCGGACACAGAAAGGTATAACAATAACGGCCTTCCGGGTAAGGATGGTGATAGGACAGGTGGATTTGGAGATAGGTTTTGATCTTATCGAAGGCTTGTTGGCATAAGGTATCCCATTCGAACTTTTCTCCTTTTCTGAGCAGCTTGAACAAAAGGTCATAGGGTAGGGTGAGTTTTGTGATGAAGCGGCTTATGAACTGTATCCTACCCAAGAACCCCCTCAACTCCTTCTCATTCTTTGCCGGCTGCATCTTGACTATGGTTTTTATTTTGGTTGGGGCCACCTCTATTCCCCTCTGAGTGATAAGGAATCATAGCAGCTTTCCAGTGGTGACTCCGAAGGTGCACTTCTGCGTGTTTAGTCTCGTTCTGAATTCTTTTAACCTTCCGAAGAATTTCCTTAACGCTTCCAAGTGTCCTCTCCTCTCCTTGAATTTCACAATCATGCCATCCACATACACTTCTACCTCCTCATGGATCATATCATGCAGTAATGTGGTGACGGCCCGGTGGTACATTGCCCCCGCATTTTTGAGCCCAAACAGCATCACCCTATAGTATTATGTACCCCACGGTGTGATGAAAGTGGTTTTCTCTCTATCTTTGGGTGCCATGAGAATCTGGTTATAACCTGAGAACCCATCCATAAACGATAAAAGTTCATGCCCTGCGGTATTGTCCACTAACACATCAATGTGGGGTAGAGGGAAATTGTCCTTAGGGCTGGCTTTATTCAAATCCTGAAAGTCGACACAAACCCTAACACGACCGTCCTTTTTTGGGACTGGCACAATATTGGAGATCCACTTTGGGTACTCGGTGACCATCAAGAATCCAGCTCTCAGTTGCTTTTCAACTTCCTCTTTAATCTTAAGTGCCCATTCAGGCCTCATTCGCCTTAATTTTTGTTTTACAGGTTTTGAGTTAGGGAAGAGGGGGATATGGTGTTGGACTATTTCTGGATCGATACCTAGCATATTGCTGTAAGTCCATGCAAAAACATCTTTGAATTCATTTAATAGTTTGATCAATTCTCTGCTTTCTTCATTACTAAGTGTAGAGCCAATAAAAGCATTTTGAGGATTATCTTCATTTCCAAGATTAATCGTTAGAGTGTCCATAATGATTTTACATGCAGATTCTTTTTCTTTTTCAAATAATTTTTGCAATTTGATTGGTATTTCATGATCATCACATTCATCAAGCGTATTCTTGTAACTAGTTAATTTTTTATTAACTTTGCTTGGAGTGATTACAACAGACATTGCGATGGTAAGACGCCTCATTTGGGCCATTACAGACTCCGGGGAGGGGCGATACTTATTACTAGACTTGAAGACCCACTCTTTGTTGACTCATTTCTTGAGTTCCACAGTGTGATAACCCGACAGATTCCCTATTCCCATCTCGGCCTCTTCTTCAGTCACTTCTTCCCCAGGTTCTTCCATGTTCCCCTCGTCCCCTTCTTGCACTTCTTCCACCACACCCTTAGCATATTTTTTCTCAGTTTTAGCTTTCATAACCCCTTCTGAACTTTCTTCTTCAACCTCCACACTCCCTTTGTTCAACAAGTTCTGCATAATCGGGCCATCCAGCGCGTCGATCCATTCTTTGACAGTAGCAGTCTTCATAGGCAGATACAGGTCCTCATACTCAGAGAACTCATGAGGGAAAAAGATCTCAGACCCTGGCTTCATGCGATTGTCCTTCTGATCCAACCACGGTTCTGGGAAGCCACAAAAGGGGAAATCCTCACCCTTTTTCACAAAGTACCCGTTAAGCATTTTCAGATAAGAGTCTAATGGTGCATCAACTACTTTCTTCTTCACTCTCAGTTCCTTCTTCGATGATTGATAACCCAGACCATGAGTGTGAGTCTGAGTAGCAATTTTTGGAAATTCTGGCAGACCTTGAAGATTCTTTCCTAATCCTATGCTTGGGAAAAACCCATATTTTTCATAATCCCTGCGAGCAATGGGCTCGCATACTGATTAAAGTAGAGTGGGAGGAACTCTCTTGGCTTTTCTCCCTCCTACATGTTAATAAACTCGAACCCTCTCAGACTCATCTCTTCTTCCTGAAACTGTACCTCTAGAACTCGCGCGCTTGATGTAGATTCAAACAAACAGACCCAACTGTCCCTAAGGATATCACAGACTTTGTTCTTCCAGACGCACTTGAACTTCTGATGGACCGTCGATGGTATGGCACCCAGACTGTCCAACCATGGTCTTCCCAATAGCAGGTTGAATGAAGCAAGTATGTCAATGACCTTAAATTTAGCTTCTTTTTCCAAGGGCCCAACAGCGAGGTGGAGAAGAATTATACCCATGATTGTCCTCTAGGTGTTGTCGTATGCTCTTACCTTCTGCTCAAACGGTGTGAATGTTGACTCATCCAGACCCATTCGCTTAGCTATTTGAATTGGACACACATTTAAAGCAGACCCGTTGTCAACAAGACAGGCAGGTACGATATTCCCTAAGCATTCCACAGTGATATACAGTGGTTTATTGTGAATGGGCCCTCCTGACGATAAGTCATCTTAGGAGAAGGCAATAGCCAGAGTTGGATTTTTGCCGATCATTCCCACGAGGTCCTCTGGTGCTATGTTGATAGAAACATCAGACTGATTTAGAGCATCAAGGACTGCCTGCCTGTGGTGCTTAGAGGCAATTAGCAACCCCTATATGGTGATATTTGCCTGAGTTTTCTTCATCTATTTCAGAACCCGGTCTTCTTCTTCTTCTTTGTTCATCTTCCCCTTTCCCTTGTCCAGTTCCCTCCCTAGGTGATCCTCTTCTAGTTCGTGCGGTTTGAAATGCCTCCCCGACTGAATTAGATGACTGACTTCATACCTTGCCCATAAACTGTCGACCTCTGAAACGGCTTTTGAGTTCTCCTTCTCTATTTCCATCTTTTTATCGCTCTCATACCACAAGTCATCTTCCATTTGATCGTCATTGGTACCGTCAAATTCCTGAACCCACCAATCCCCTTGCTTGGATATTCCCTCTCTTAACTGATCCCTAGAGTGCAGATTATCAAATCTTCCGGTAGCTGGTAAGGCTTTCTTGGTGTCCCGGCCTTGGTGATTAGCCTAGATGGATCGAAGGTTGTCTCTCCTATCCCCAAGAAACAAAGGCCTTATGGCGGTGGTACAGCATGATGATTCGGCAATGGATTCCTAGTAACATTGGGAGTTTTGATAGGCGGCTCGGATATCACCTTGTTATTAATGAGGTCCTGAATTTCATGCCTCAGCCTCGTGCACTGATCCGTAGAGTGACCCTTTTGTTGGTGAAATTTGCAAAGTTCGATGGAAGAGGACTTGGTAAAGGTCGAGATTCCAACGGGCGAAGATGCCCTTTTTCCATTAGCCTATCAAGGGCAGTTGACAGTGATACTCCTAAATCTGAGAATTTCCTCGGTTGTTTATCCATTCCTATTCTCGGTGTTATCTCAAACTTTCTCTCCAGTCCACTGAGCGTGTTGACATTGGTGGGGCCAGAGTGACCCCCCGAATGTCCTCCATTTGATATATAGTTTAGCCTTTTATACCAATTCGGTTGTTCTTCCTTCTTGATTATCCCTTCTTGGGTCGCATCCTCTATCCTTGTTCCCACGTCAAAAATCTCAGCGAAGGTCTTGATCGACTGAAAACTCATCTTTTCTTGATAGACAGGTTGAAGGTTCTTCATTAACATTCGGATTTGAACTTTTGCGGACGACCTTTGCACCATCTTGGCTACCTTTCCTCTCCACCTGCTCAAATACTGAGCAAATGATTCTTTGTTCCCTTGCCTAGTGGTTTCCAAATCTCGAACTGTGACATCCAAGTTTTGGCTGTACTCATACTGTGCCACGAATGCTTTGATCACCTCCTCCCAAACTCTAGTTTTGCTTGGTTCTAGTGTGAGATATCAGGATAGAACGGCCCCGGTTAAAGTCTGCTGAAATAAGATAGCCATCGTGGTGGTGCTCAATCCATTAGGCTGGAAGGCCCCGATACACATCCTCATATGACTGCGAGGATTCCCTGTCCCATCGAACTTATCAAAAACTGGCATTTTAAAATTGACAGGCAGCGTCTCATGGACCCCATTGTACAGACCTTCTAACTCCATTAGATAAGTGTCGACCCCCTGAGCCTTGCGCATTACCCTTTCTAGCTTCTCTATCTTTTCGGTCATTATCCTCTCTTTGTCAGCCTTTTCCCTTTCCACCCTTTTCCTTTCTGCCCTAGGAATCTCAGCCCTTAGCATCTCTAGGTCATCATACCAACCTTCTTCCGTAACTGGCAGATCATTGTTTGGTGGATTCACAACTGGTGGCGGGCGTGCTATTGCTTCTATCATGACCATCATTCGGTTCATATTCTCAACATGTCACCTCATCTGTTCTTCTTGTTGTTCTACCAGTGTCTTTAATTCTGACACTTCCCCATCGTTCCTTTCATTCGCCATTTCACTGTCTTCCTCTCTTCTTACTAACCTTGTGGTGGGACGTCTAAACCAGAGCATGCCCGAACTTGATGCTATTTTTGCCCTACAAAAGAATTTTAATAATTTTTCAAAACTTTTGGTTATTTTTTCTATTTTAATATTTATTTTTTTGAAAGGAATCTTGGTGAAAAGTTTTATGAATGGTTCATATGTCACACAGATGTAATGCATGTGTGCGTGTGTGCCTACTCTATATGCAAAAGGAAGAAAAATTCTATCCCTAACAAATAGACACATATGCATATAAAATCCTCACTTATGTCAAATGCGCTAATTTCTCCCTTCATCGTAATCCTTACCACCCTATCAAAGGTTTGGGCATTCAAATTTTTTTTTTTTCGAATTTTATGAAATCTTTTCTCAAGAATTTTGAATATTTTATTTGAAAATGAGGATATGAATACTTTTCTCAACAAAGATGATTGGATTCATTTGAAAAAGCATTTCTCCAAACAAAGACAATTCCTAAAACTTTTCCTCTGAATACATTTTGTTAAAAATTTGTTTCAGGGCTCTAATCAAAAGTAATCTTCAAAGGTGACAAGAATTCTTGCTTGCAAAGATGGGTTTAAAATTCTTGGGAAGAAGGATTACATGATCGGATTATCACCACATCTTTCATGAATTCGGATACATACAAGGTCAATGATGCTTAGCTAAACATAATATGAGAGATGTAATTCTCTAATCAAAGTCAAGCGGATTCCTAAATGTCATGGGACATAAAGAGGAATTGCTCAAAAGTGATTAAGAGGTTACACATTTTATCATGCAAGTATCGTCTTCATCTCAAGTAATCCCTTTTGGGCATATAAATCTCCCTAGCACATAATCTTAATCAAGAATTGATTTTCTAAGATTTGGAAGGTTCTATTAGAAACTAACATGCCAAGGCCGGGTTTTTGTCAGATAAGGGACCCTCAACACAAATTCGATAGGATGCTTCATATACCAACACATGGTACTAGATCAAGAGTGACCACACAGTCCCATGATGGCTTGACCGACCGGGTTACCCCGAGCCTTCAAGGTCATAGTATTGTGTAATCGACTGGCGAGATATGCAAGTGCAATGCAACAGACACACAAAAATTAATTAATTCGATTAAAAGGATGCTTTCAAGTCTAATCCTCGAGTGAACCCAAAAATCAGAATTCTAGTCTACGAAACCAGAGATTCTGGGTTCGATCCCCAGCAGAGTCACCAGATTGTGGATATCGTATTTTATCCTACCCACAGCTTTTTCAAAATTTCTTTTTCAATTCAAAATACAAAACATGAGTCGCCAGTTAATTTTTAAAAGGAGAATTAAGAAATCATTTTAAAAGCAAACCGATCTTTTACGAAACCAAAGATAAACTAAGTCCGGGGATTATGGAATGAGAGGGAAGAAGGCCCGGCGGACTAAAACACCCACTCTTATCCTATCTCGCGATAGGCCTCTACTCATGTCACGCCCTAAAGTAAGCCAAAAATGGGGAAAATAAAAATCTTCTTTTATGGGTCCGTAGACACGTGACTGGTTGATTTACAGTTGTGTCCTTCTAACTCCGAACAACATTCATAACGCAATACCAAAGTATAAGCATAACTTAAACTTAACAGAATACAAATACAACAGCGGAAATAGAGCAAGTTACAATATCATCAATCTTAATACAAGAGGTCCAAACTAAACATACTACAAAAACTTAACATAAAAAACTACTTAGATAACTATCTTCAATCTCCAGCTCGGCTCTATCCTTCTTAGCTCCTCAGCACTGCATCCTAAGCTCCCTCATCTAATACCAAACCTGCATCACTCTGGACATAGGAATGCCCAGGGCGTAACATGCCGTCAGCTTTGGAACAAAGCTGAGTGAGAGTCTAACCGCACAATAATCAATAAATACAAATATCACTCAACATGCGTTAATGTTCAGTATCTTAGGTTATAGTTAAAATCTTATCAAAAGACGCATTCTTTCACTGGCATACCAAAGGTTTCAACAAAACATGTAAATAATTAAGCATATAATCGCATTTCATCATAGAATACATTGTCCTTTCATCAACATGCTCGTGTGTGTCAAAGTACGACCAATACTACTATCTTCACGTTGGGATGTCGAATCCATGACCTGAATAATGAACTCACAACACTTGTCCAGAACCAAACGTCTCACTCGTCAAACCTTTCTCATCACTTCCTCTTTCTCATCCATTTTTCGTCCGACTGACAATCTAATTATCGCCCTAATAGGAATTCTAACCGTCGCCCAACTGGCATTCACACTATCACCCAATTGGCACTCAAACTATCACCCAATTGGCACTCAAACTGTTGCCCAACTGGCACGCTGACTGTCGCCCAACTGGTACTAAAATTGTCGCCCAACTGGCACTAAAATTGTCGCCCAACTGGCACATTAACTGTTGCCCAACTAGCACTCAAACTGTCGCCCAACTGGCACATTAACTGTCACCCAACTGGCCCTCAAACTATCGCCCAATTGGTACTTTATTCAAATTCACTTCTCTTTCTCGATCACAATTCTTATTGAATCACATCTCGCTCTTCATGCAATGCATACTAGCTCATGTCATCATATGCAAGTGTCCATTATCATTTACTCGTATACGTCTCTACATCTTTATTTACTTCGTTAACATTTCATGCGTTACCTACTTTGATTAGCCATTATTACAAAAACAAGCATCCATCGTCTTAACAGCGGAAACATCATTATATAAACATGGATCATGTAACCAGGATTTGATACCAGTAATCATATAGATAAAACCCTTAACATGCTTGCATATACGATTATACTTCATGGCATGAATAATCCTAGCGATACAGATTTCGGGAACGCATAGCATCATAATCAACACATTATTAATACCATACATCATACACATAACTGATATTTATCTTATATTAATCTTACTAAGATTAGAGTGAGGTTACGAAACTCACCTTGAGTCATCGATGCTCGAAAGCAGCTATACGTCAAGTTCTACAATAATAAATGGAAGAAATAATAAAAAAAATGTGTGAGTGCAACTACAGGGGTAAAATAGTAATTTTACCAAATGAGGTTGTAAATCTCAAGTTAGTGATCTACGTGTCACTCTAAGTCGAACGCTATTGACTAGACTCAAATCGGAGTCTGTCGCATTTTACAAGAGAAAATGTAGGGCTTAATACACTAATGCAGGCCCTAAAAGACAGGTGTGGACACGCGGAATTGCTCATCCACTCTTTTTAGTTTTTTTTTTAGATTGTTTTGAAAGGAAAAGAAAAGGTCTGTTAAAAATAGATACAGAGTCGCCACTTGGTCTTTAAGGAACCAATAAACCTAATTTTGACTCACCCAAATGGATAAAGGGCACCGGCCCTTCATAACTAAAGAACATGGCTCGGGGTTTTGGTACGAGAGAGGAAGGAGCCTTTGTCGCGACTAAAATACCCTCAACTCGCCCCGTCTTTCGACGGGCCTCAATTAGCATCCAAATAATCATCTTATACAATGTATGGTTCAACAATTAATACTATGATAGTATATTACATCACATAAGAAAATTTGAAATGGAAGCTCTAAAGATAAAATATAATTCATAAGATCTAAGCCAAGTATCACACAATGCAAAGTGAATGATCACACGAACAAACCTAGGAAAAATCATCTAATCACATACAAAGTAATAAAGTTTTCTTAATCTAAGGGGACATGAGTTGTTCTTGAAACAAATAATCAAATAAATTAAAATATGCTTAACAAACCAGAATGATGCATGTTAATCCTTGAGGAAAGAAGACCTCTCAATCCCCGGGACGGATGAGAAAGGAAGATTAGATCGAGGGAAAGCAAAGATGTATGATCTAACTCATTCCTTATAATCTTCTTAGATTAGGAGCCACAAAAGCCCCAAATCTTGCATGGATGCAATGTATGATCCTAGAATGAGCAAAGGTTGTAGTGTGTTTGTGTACATGGACTTTCTAAAGTGACTTAGAAGTCTAAAACATGAATGAATGCATAGAGGAAATCATCATCGAAACTGTAAAAATATAGTATGGACCACTTCCTAAGATATGAACTAATTGAAGTGCATATAAGCATCAAATCAAAGAATGAAAGTAAAAGTGTGGACAGAATAGTAACATGATCTTTTGGAAATTGAAAAGAGGGATTAGGAATGTTTTCAATGCATTATTTTTTATGGAGATCTTCCTTATTGTGTCTAGAACACAACCCAAAAATCCGATCTTTAATAACTATTACAGATTGAGAGAAATCATATGAACAATAGAGATTACTCAGAAAAAGAGTCCGTACTGTCCACTGAAATGTTAGAAAATCGTAGAAAATGAAAACAAAACATCTAGAGGCCCATATTATACAGAGAGTTCCCTAGACATTGAAGTTCAAGGGAAAAATAAGTTGGGACCACTCTTTTTGAAAAAGTTTTCTGTAAAATAAGTTGAAAGTCAACCTAGCTGCTGTGACAGTAGAGGCAGAATGTTTGGAAGGAATGTTTGGACAAAAATGGACCCCTTTCAAGTGCTTCCAAGTCAAGCCAAAAATCATGGGTGTTCTATAATGAGTTAGAAAGACTTTTCAAGTGGTCTTGCATTCATATATTGAGTATTGAACTCAAAATAATTCTTTGAAGTTAAATGACTCACTCTTTTGAAAGTTTTGAGAAAACAAGGTTTATTTCTTGAAATCAAAATGAGGGGTTTAAGAGGGGGTTTTGAAAACATATTTTCAATACTTAATGAAGATTATAACCACTTAAAATGTCAACATTTGACTCACATCAAGAACCTCCAAGATTATTGGAAAGTATTATTTCCATTTCAAAGACAACTTCGTGAATACATAGGAATGTATTGGAGTTGAAATCATCATCTATCAAACATGTTTTTGAGGTCAAGAGCTACTATCCATAAGGATTCACTCACCTCAAACTTTATGTCATCATCTAGATGATGATAGACTAGTAAGTAAATAAAGAAAATAAAAAAGAAATGAGGTAGGAGAAGATGAATAACAAAGTAAACAAACATGTATATAAACAATCAATAGATGATATTCAATGATGTATTGGACTTGTAGCTTGGTGTTTCACTCATATATGGTGACATTGGACATGGAAGTAGCTTCTTCTCTCTTAAATGCTCACTAAAATGGTGGTTGGGTGTATTGAATATGAAGTAAATGGAAGTAATGAAGTAAAAACAAAGTTTAGAACTCACTCTCTTGTTTGGAAATCAAAGAAGGAAGCTTCTTTTATCTCTACTCTAACCTTATCTCTACAACTTTCTCTCTAAAACTTTTCAAAGCTTGCATTTAACACACCCAAAATGAGAAGTCAAGGGGGGTTTATATAGACCAATTTGGGGTGGTTTTGGGGTTTTAGAAGTGCTCCCATTGGTCCCAAACATCTGTGAACATAGAACTACGTCGTTTTGGTTTCCAACTAATCAAAATGTACCCCCAAAGGAAATTACAAAAATGGACACTTCTGGGGGAGAGTGCTGCGGTGACACTAGGCCTGTGCCATGACAGCAATGGGCCAGTGCCGCGGCGGCACTACTCCTCATTCGTCCAGATAATCCTTTTTAGGCCCCCAGAGGTTCCGGTATTCGCGAAAAGGCCCTATTTTGTCCGAAATTCACAGAAAATGCATACAAACTCCAAATTGAGGTTGTGATATATCGTTAGAAAGGTGATGGAGTCAACTTTACATAAAAAAATAGTTCAGAGATAGGTCACTTTGAAAATTTTTGCGGCATTCGCGATAAAAGCCGATTTGATCGCCTTTTTTACCTTTGAAAATTCATAAATAATTCGTTTTAAATCAAACAATTATGCGTGACATACCGTTGGAAAGCTATTGACCTCTGGTATCTATAAAAATATTTGAAAAATGATACAGTACTCCGGTTTTAAAATCAACTTTTGGTCAAACTGGTCAAACTTGGGATTCCCAGGAAGTTCTGGAAACCTCTGGGAGCTCCCAAGAGCTGACATTTTCATTCGCTTTTCTTTTAAAACTCATTTTAATACTTTCCACATGATCTAGAATGATTCTGGAACGTTTCGGTGAATTTGAACGATTTCGGTCAAATCTTGGTCAAACTTGGTCAAATCGATCAACGGGGACTTTCTGGGAACTTCCGGGACTTCCGGGAGTCTCTGAAGCCGACGATTTCATCTTGTCTTGCTTTAGAACTCATTTTATTATTTTTCTTATGACGCAGCGTGTTTCTAGAATATTTGGTCTGAATTCGGGAGCGTTAGGGCTTTCAGGGGTATTTTGGTCATTCTGAGCATTTTGAGAGATCGAACTAACTTCCAGGAGTCCTTTTTGAGTCTTTTCGATCATTATGAACTACCAAGCTATGGGTCTCCTAAATCTGATAGCCGACAAAATGGGGTGTCTATAGTTTACCCCTTTTTGGCATGAACTTGCGAGGCAACGCATGTCGCAAGTGAGTGCCAAAGCTTTGAAGAGACAGGTCTTTTTGGAGGCTATAGATTTAGGATAAAAAGTGTTGCAAAAGATGTAATGATAGAAAACATGATGCTGGGGCCAGGGCTGGTCGTGCTCTTCGTGTGCTGCCTACGTATCATAAGGGGAATCATACCAGGACGTAGTTTGGGGCACAAAGAAATAAATCGCACGTGCACAAGAAGACACGCGAATGCTATATTATGAGGATGATATGCAATGTATGGATGTGATATGAATTACGTCCTGAGTCCTATCATGTTTAGTGTTCTGATCTTAGTATGAGCTGGTACTGGGGGTGTGTGCCACTGCGAGTGGACTTATGCCTTGCTAGTGTCTCCGACTCCGATGCAATGGCTGACTCGGATAAAGATACAATGGCTTGGAAGACTCTGGGTCTTAGGGCAAACTTCTTAAATTCTGAGAAACGTGCTTTGTAAGTGAAATGGATCAGACGCAAGGTTTTAGAGGATGACAACCAAAGGTGACCGAGGGATCTTGTGATAACTGATAAGTACGAAAGCTATGATAATGGACAAATAAGAAAGATCATGATAATCAGGAGACACGGAGTCATGGAACGACGGTGCTCGTCTTTGAAAACTGGACACGGGTGATGTTCTGGTTGTTCCTGATGACTGATCTTCGGGAGTCGGTTCTGCTTTTGCTATCTTCTGCTGGGGATAGTGGGAACTAGTATCCTTCCGTATTTGTCTTTGGGGGATGGCGTAGGACTCTCAGAGAATCTCACTTTTCTTGATCAGGAACCAGGACCCATCTCTGAATCTCTCACGGTTGATCAAATCTTCTGGCGCTCAATCCAAGAGGGTCGGTCGGGGCCTCCGAGAGCTGGTATCTTTCTATTTCTGTCCTCAAGGGATGATGTAGGACTCCTGGGGAATCTCTCTTAACTATTTCTTGATTGGGAACCAGGACCCATCTCTAAATCTCTTACGGTTAATTAGGTCTTTGCAATGGTCAGTCCGAAAAAAATTGATTCGGGCCTTCAGGAGCTGATATCTTTCTATTTATGTCCTCGGGGGATGATGTCGGATTCTCAGAGAATCTCTCTTAACTGTTTCTTGATCGGGAACCAGGATCCATCTCTGAATCTCTCACGGTTGATCAATCTTGGCAATGGTCAGTCTAAAAAGCCAATTCGGGCCTTCGGGAGCTGATATATTTCTGTTTCTATCCTCAGGGGATTAACTGAATCTGTTGGGGATAAAATGGATCTGTTGGGGATAAAACCTCATAAATCTTGACTAAAATGGGCCACCGGGGCAAATCAGGATCACGAACTGGCTAAAATGGGTCAGAGTGCGCTAAAACGAAGCGAAGCGAGGCCAGCAGGGAGTAGTGCCGTGATGGCACTGGGCCACTTCCGCGGTGGCATTGGGTGGCCAGACTTCATGTGTGTATATCTCGGGTTTTTGAGCATTTCAAGATCATTTTTGGCCATTTCGGGGTGCTTTTGGAGCAAAAATCCATTAAAACGCAGCTTATGCAAGCTCAGGTGAGTAATCTTTCCCCATGATTGGAATTTTGATTGGTGTTTTGGTTTGTTCCATTTTTCAATAAGAAAGTTTGGTTTTAGCTTCCATTTTTCTTGCAGATCCATGGCTTCGAGCTCAAGGAGACCGTCTAAGAAAGCTAAGGAGCGAATGAAAGTCGAGAGCCAAACCCCAGACTTGATTTTACGGGACCCTCAACATCATCTTTTGCCCTCGACTCTAGCGAGCCTGGTATGTGAAGCTTTTGACAATTTAGAACTATTTTGTGCATTGTGCTAGTTTTATGAACTGTAGTGTGCACCTAGAGTTTGTTTTGTGCTCGTATGTTGTTTTTGTGAAGTTGGACTTTGGGTTGTGAATAGTGATTTTGTGCTCATTTTTTTATCATTTTTTTGGCCATGGTAGCCTTGCTCACGCTTTTCTGTGGTACACTTAACTCTCGCTTGCTGTCTAGAGAATGGTAGACGATGCCGGGTTTGGCGGCTTTGTCTGCCTAGTTTCAAAGAGTACCAACGATCTGGCGCATTTTTACGCTCTTGCTGAGAGATGGTGGGACACCACCAATACCTTCCATCTGCCATTTGGTGAGATGACAATGATGCCTTATGATTTTTCCATGATTACTGGCTTGAGAGTTGGCGGGAAGCGCCTAGTCTTGGATTACTTCTATGAGATTGACCCTGAAGCTGTAGAGATGCTGATTGGAGCTGTTCCTCCTAATCTGGAGAGGCACTGGTTCCCTTGTAGCTGGCTTTATCGGGCCTATGGTAGAGAGAATCACAACCTAAATAATTCTCAGCTTTTAAGGGTATTTCTTCTATATGTCCTTGGTTGCTCGATTTTCGCGACACGAAATAACCGGGTGAGCTTGAGGCTTCTTTCTTGCCTGGCGACCATTGGTGAGATCCCCTCTTATGACTGGGGCGGTGCTGCCTTGGCCCACCTTTACAAGCATATGGGTGAGGTTTTCCAGGGTGATATTAAATCCACGGGGGGATTCTGGCGAGCTTGGTAGGTATGTGCTACAACCTCTTTTATCTTCTGGCATTTTAATTTTCGTACATCTTGTCTTTTTTGATTTTTCCTTTGTCTGTGCAGCTTTGGAGCTTTGAGTACCTGAAGATGTTGGCTCCTTCCCCTGCTGATGAATTAGGTGAAGATGAGGATAGCATAGCTCCTGTGCCTTTGTTCCCCCGGGGCTTAAGATGGCGGAGGGATGTTGTTGGGGTAAAGAGTGGGACTCATTGGATTATTTTCCTTAGAAACTTCTTATCTGGGCTGACAGCTGCTAGCGTTGATTGGATGCCTTGGGAGCGCGTTGCCTATGCTGCCCTAGAGGAGATAAAGGTGGTCGGGCCCCTTGCCTCTTGTCAATTTTTGATGGAAAGTATCGAAAGCAGGCAATGGTTCCTTGGCGAGCGAGTGTCTCGGTAGGTGGTTGGTGGGTCGAGGTATCGTGTCCCTCATAATCCTCCTGTGATGGATGCTGATGACCTTTCCGGTGATGCTTTGCTGGAAGCCTTAGCTAGTACTGATGTTTGGGATCACTTTCTCTCTGAGACCAGCAATGAGACTTACCATGGCCTCTTCCTGATGCCCAACTTCCCACTCCGGGATGTGAGTTTCTTTTACATTTTTTTCTCTATCCGTTGCCTATGTTTTTGTCTCATCTTTTCCCTAACTTGTTTTGTGCCTACAGCTTCGCGAGATGTACAGGAGACAGGTTCCCCTAGTTTCTGATCCTATCCCTCTTTGGGATTGGACAATTAATGTTTTGGGTGCAGATGGCTCTCCCGAGGTTATGGAGGTGCCACGGGTCACATGTGGGTATCCCACCCAGTAAGCAGGCGTCCTCAAAGTCCCTTGGAGTTATGCTGAGGAGGGCCACGCCTTGGCAGCTAGCTTACGATCTTTGGTCCTCACGCGAGACCATCGAGTATGTCTCTAATTTTATGCTCCTTAAGGTTATGAGGTCCTAACCCTGATTTTTCCCTTGATAGATGGATGGTATGCGGCAGTTCGCCACTAGTCAGATGACGTCCTTGGTAAGTTTTTGACTCGACTTCACTTTTGTACTTTTTGTTGTTTCTCTACTAATTGCTTTCATTTTATTTGTGTGTACAGTATCGCAGGGGTGGTGCCAGCTCATCAAGGATCGGGTCAAGGTGCAAAGGTGGCCAGAGGAGGGCATCGCCGACGTACACTCCGGGTGGCCCGACAGAGGATGAAGAAGAGGAAGACTGAGGCCTCCTAAGCGGGGATTTTTGTTTTATCTCCATTTCATGTTTTCAATTGGGTTGTACTAGTGAATAATGTGACTGATGGACAATGTATAAGACAATGTATAGGATGATGTGTAGGATGATGTGTAGGATGATTTATCACCCTTGACAGAGTATTATGATGTTTTGCCTTTCGAGCCGGATAGTTTCCGGTTTGAAGGCGCAGTTGTGTGCTTGATTTGGTTGGTGGTTGTGCATTGTGATTCTGTGATTGTTGATGTTACTGCGATGAGAAGCCTTGTGATAATGAGTGTGTTTGCCTTGTAGGTGGGATAGTCCATGAAACGGGGAGGTGCTGTTGAAATTTTGAATTTTGCTAGAGCCGCGACAGAAAATATGGCATTGTATGATCCCGCTCAACTCATAGCTTGGCTGAACATCACGAATGGTGTGGAGTGGATCAACCTCTTCAGCTACGGTCTGACCGAGCTATTCTCTCTTCGCCAGATGGCTCTGAACACTGAGTTCATGCGTGCCGCTATTGTCCACTGGGACCCGGTGAACCATGTCTTCAATTTCAATGGCCTGGAGATATGTCCCCTGTTTGAGGAGTTCTATGCTATCCTTGGCTTCAATTCTGACCTGATTCTTCCTTCTGCTGATATCCCCAGTCCCACGTGAGGCTTGGCTGAATACCTGAACTGTTCCACTACTATCTCCTGCCGGCTAATTCATGGTGAGGTTCTTGACATTGCTTCCATCATTGCCCGGTATGCTAGTCCTGGTAATCCTAGCGTATATAATGCTACCCGCGGGGCTGCTCTGATATTGTGCATGACTTCGCACTTTCTATTCTCAAGTACTTCTATCGACTTGGTGCACGTGTGCCATGGGCTGAAATTTAGCAGGAATTCCATGGCCATGGTTCTGGTTGAAACCCTAAATAGTTTGGATCGTGCTTTCAATCAAGAAACGCTTCTTCTTTCTAGGGCGCCTTTGGTGTTACAGGCTTGGCTCTACGAGCGCCTTCAGTTATGGACTGGTAGTGTTCTGCCAATTTACTTCTGCAGGGCTGTGCTTCATTCTCATTACACTTCTGCTGATTGGGTTGACATGATGGGTGCTTTATCTGAGGTCGACATTTGCTGGATTATGGCGCGTTGGGGCCTCCATGCTGTGACCACCAACCTCGGGGATTACTAGAGAGTGTGGTTGATGGGTCTGAGAGAGACTTCTTTCTATCATCCTCACCGATTGGCCAAACAGTTCGGACGAGTTCAAGAGGTCTCCCGGGGGTTTACTGAGAGGGTCTTTGCTTCCAGAGTCAGAGCCACTACTATTGCTGCTTTCATGAGGGGCTGGGCCGGTCGAGCAAGAGCCTATTTCTAGAGACCTTTGAAGAAATAAAAGACACAAAATAAAACTAGACTTGACTGATCCTGCTTCTTTCCTCCAAGTGTCTTTGATATTTGGGATTGCTTTCTGAAAGAACTTTTTGTGTTTTCATTTATCCCTGCTTATGTAATATTTGAAGTTTGTTTATCGGCGAACCTTGGTTACTTGGAGAATCTTATTTTATGCATTTGGCTTTCTGAAAACATTCATAGTATGATTTTGATCAGATGTTTGCTTTTGGTACTTGTTCGGGCATGCTAGGACGATTAGAGGCAAACAAGGCGGGTGGCCGAAGTTTGCCCCTAGTTTGGGATATGTATGGTTGTGAGGCAAACGAGGTAGATGACCGACGTTTGCCCCTAGTTTAGAAGAGATTTAGGCAAACAAGGCGAGTGGTCAAAGTTTGCCCCTAGTGTGAAGGGTGATTTCTGGGTTATGGTAAGGACCGCAACTTTATTTTTCTCACACGCTCATAATTTTGCCTAGGCACCAACTAGGTGACCGAGCGAAGTCTTTTCTCTCTTTTGCTATTGTTCACTTTGGATTTAACTCTAACTTTTGCCTAGGCGTCCTTTCGAATTTTCGACCTAGCGAGTCATCCTTCTTTTCTTTTTTTGAAAGTCTTCCTACGTACCCCCAAACGGGAATTAGGTCCAACGTAGTTCGGGCCAAAGTCTTGAAAGAAAAGGGGTTGATTATGATGGTGTCGACCGAACCGATGCTGTTGCCTACGTATCCCCGAGTGGGAATTAGGTCGAGCGTAGTTCAGGCCAAAGTCTTAACAGAAAAGGGGTTGATTATGATGGTGTCGACCAAACCGATGCGGTTGCCTACGTATCCCCGAGTGGGAATCAAGTCGAGCGTAGTTCAGGCTAAAGTCTGAAAGAAAATTGGTTCTTGGGGAATGGTCAAGCATAGTACTTTTTGAGGTGATCCATGTAGATTGATTCTTTGTATTCAACGCCATCGAGGTCCATGAGGTAGGTTGCTCCTCCAGAAAGGATAGTTTTGAAGATATAATGGTCGACCCATTTGGGTTTGAACTTTCCGCATGGATCAAAGATTGGGGCTCTCAATTCCTTAAAGATAAGGTCACCCTTGACAATTTTCCTCAGACGAACCCTTTTGTTGAAAGCACGGGCTATCCTCTTTTGATAAATTCGAACATGCTTGACTGCCACTAGGCACTTTTCATCTATGAGAGCCAATTCTTCGTACCTTTCTCTTAACCAATCCGATTCTAAAATTTCACATTCTGCCATCACGCACAGGGATGGTAGTTCTATCTCGACTTGAAGTACTGCTTCTATTCCAAATACTAGTGAGTAAGGAGTTGCTCCTGTGGACGTCCTTATCGATGTTCTGTATCCCCAAAGTGCGAACGGTAGCTTTTCATCCCAGTCTTTGTAGGTATCGGCCGATTTCAGCAGTATGGCCTTGACATTCTTGTTTACAGCTTCGACTGCCCCATTAGCTTGCGGCCTGTATGGTGACGACTTGTGATAAGTGATTTTGTATTCCTCAAACAGATCCCTGACTTCAGCTTTGAAATGACTACCATTATCTGAAATGATCTTATGGGGGACTCCATAGCGACAGATGAGGTTCTTCTTGATGAACTTGGCCACTTCCTTGGCCCCCATCTTGCTGTACGATGCAGCTTCTACCCATTTTGTGAAGTAGTCAATGGCCACCAAAATATATCGGTTCCCATTTGCGGCCTTCGGGATGATTTTGCCAACGATATCGATTCTCCAAGTCGAGAATGGCCACGGGGAGGTCATACTATAGAGCAGAGATGGTGGTACATGCATTATGTTTGCGTGGATCTGGTACTTGTGGCACCTTCTCACGTATTCACAACAATCTTTCTCCAATGTTGTCCAGTAGTACCCTTGTCTTACGATCTTTTTGGCTAGCATGTGACCATTCATGTGTGGACCGCACACCCCTTCGTGTATTTCTTCCATCATTCTTCTGGCGCACTTTCCGAACAGGCAAGTTAGATTATGACCATTATATCCTTTCTTCAATAATTTTTCCCCGTAAATGATGAACTGTGCTGCGAACTTTCGAATTGCTCTTTTGTCTTTCTCGAAAGATTCTAGGGGATATGCCCCCTTTTCTATGAAGTCCCAAACATCTTGGTACCATGGTGTTTCGTTCTCTTCTTCTCCGATCGCGGCGACCATGTTGAATGAAGGCTCGTATCTTTACTCAATTACCAAAGGCATCATCTTGACTCCCACGGGAATTTTAATCATGGAGGCCAAGGTAGCCAACGAATCTGCTAGCTGGTTCTCTTCCCTTGGCAAGTAGAAGAATGTAATGTTCTTGAACTGTCTCTTGAGTCCATCGAGATGATTATGATAGGGCTTCAACCTTTCTTCTTTCACTTTCCATTCTCCTCTAGCTTGTGATATAATGAGGTTTGAATCTCCGAAGACATCCAACTTCTGAACTTTCAGTTCTATGGCTGCTTCCATCCCTAAAATGCATGCCTCGTATTCAACAGTGTTGTTGGTGGAGTTATAATTGAGCTTGACTGCCAGTGGGGTGTGGTCCCCATTTGGTGACACTAGAATCATTCCTACTCTATAGCCTTTTATGTTGGCTGCTCCATCAAAGTACAACTTTTACTATTCTTCCTTGATTTCCAAGATATTCTCGTCTGGGAACAAAAATCTCCATTTACTTTAGAATCAATGGCGTGTTCAGCTATAGTTCTCCCTTTTACCGATTTGCTTGTCACATACTTGATATCGAATTCAGACAGTGGAAGTAACCAATGGGATATATGACTTTCGAGGAGGTATTTTAGAGGATCCATGTGGGATATGAGCACAACTGGGGAGGCCAGCATGTAGTGACTCAGTCGGCGAGTGCACCAAACCAAGGCCCAATATGTTTTTTCGAGGGTAGAGTAGTTGAGCTCTCATACCCAGTCATCCTCTTACAAAGGTAATATATGGCTTATTCGGAGCGGCTTTCTTTTCCTTCTTAGGCTAGCATGCATCCCTTGGCATTCTCGGAGACAGATAGGTAAAGAAGCAAAGGCTTATAAGGGGTAGGTGGTGAAAGGACGGGTGGTTTTTGGAGGTAGGTTTTTATTTTATCGAAGGCGGCTTGGCATTGGTCGTCCCATTGGAACTTTTCTCCTTTTCTCAACAATCAGAACAAAGGATCACATGAGTTGTGAGTTTGGAGATGAAGCGGCTGATAAATTGGATTCTTCCAAGAAACCCTCTCACTTCCTTTTCATTCCGTGGTGGTGCCATTTCTAGGATTGCCTTGATCTTAGAGGGATTCACCTCTATCCCCCTTTGTGTGATGAGTAAACCCAGAAGCTTACCAAAGGTCACACCGAAATTGTATTTCTTTGGATTCAACCTCATCTTGTATTTGTGCAACCTTTCAAAAAACTTTTCCAGTGCCACCAAGTGTCCTCTGTCCTTGGACTTCATGATCATGTCATCTACGTACACTTCTACTTCCTTATGAATCATATCATGCATCAGAGTGGTGGCAGCTCTTTGGTAGGTTACTCCAGCATTCTTGAGTCCGAAAGGCATTACTCTATAATAGTAGGTTCCCCAAGGTGTGGTGAATGTCGTCTTTTCCCGATCTTCTGGCGCCATTAGAATCTGATTGTACCCCGAAAAGCCATCCATGAATGATAGTAGCTCATGTCCTACGTTGTTATCCACTAAGACATCGATGTGGGGAAGCGGGAAGTCATCCTTAGGACTAGCTTTGTTTAGATCACGGAAGTCGATGCACACACACAAACTTTTCCATCCTTTTTGGGGACTGGCACGATATTGGCAACCCATTCTGGATACTCGGTAACAATGATGAACCCTGCCTTGAATTGTTTCTCCACTTCTTCTTTGACCTTGAGTTCCCATTCTGGTCTCATGTGCCTAAGTTTCTGCTTGACGGGTTTATAATTGGGAGGGGAATGCGATGTTGGATGATGTCGGGATCGACCCCAAGCATGTCCTCGTAAGACCAAGCAAAAACATCTTTGAATTCTTTTAGCAAGAGAGTCAATTTTTCTTTTTCTTTTTTATTAAGAGTTGAGCCAATTTGCACAATTTATGGATTATCTAATTCACCTAGGTTAACCAATAAAGTATCTTCGATTATTTTATAAGCAGGTGGTTTTTCAATTAGTTTCTTAAGTTCAATTAGGAGATCCTTAGAGGGATTTGTGCATTCACAACTATTAGACACGGAGGAGTAAGCAGAATTGTCTTTCATTTCATTCATGACAGGTGGAGTGATTACATTAGACAGTGTGGGCTTACAGCAGCCGACTCTAGTACAAACTCAATAATTGGAAGTACAGACTCTGGGGGAACAGGGGATGGGGAGACAGATGACTCTGCAGCCTGGTTGCTCAGACCCTCCCCAATTGGCTTGATCTGATCATCTTGGCTCTTGGCCCTCTTTTCTTCCTTTTCTTCGGCGACCTCTTCCAACATTTTCTCGATAGCTTCATTGTCCAGATACTCCAACCAGTCTTCCTTCGGGGTTTTTTCAACTTCTTCGGGATAGAACGGATCTTGATAGGGAGGCCTTTCGCAGTCAGCGAAGATTTCCAGCCTGGGGTACCTTTTTCCAGTGGCCTAATGGATCCAAGGTTTTGGGAACCCAATATAGGGAAATCATCCCCTTGTTTGATGAATTGCCCATTCAAGGTTTTGAGGTATGGTGGGAGACTCCTCACTCTTTTCTTCCATGGCCTCTGTAGCTTGACGTCTTCTTCAGTGGGCTTGTACTCCAACCCAAAAGTGCCTTGTTGCCCCTTGATCTGAGGGAACTCATGAATCCCTTGCTGGCGTCGGCCCAATCCCATTCCAAGGAAGTAGTTCATTTTACGGACGATGTTGACAACTGCAAAGTAGATCTCGGGGAAACTGTCTTCATCATTGATCATGTGGACTTCTTCTATGAAGAATCCCCCGATTTCTCCTTCTTTTAGCGCAGGTATTTGGATTTTAAAGATGGGAGCGTAGTTTGGAAAAGCTTCATTAGCCTAACTATTGCTGAGGATGATTTTCACCTCCTTCTCATGAATGTACTTGATCATTTGATGCACAGTGGATGATATAACTTTGTTGACATATAGCCAGGGCCTTCCGATCAACAAATTGAACGAGGCAGGTATGTCCATAACTTGAAAGATTTCAGTACTAACCAGAGATCCTACCTGGATTTGGAAAGAAATTGTCCCCATCACATTTCTCTTGGTGTTATCGTAGGCCCTCACGGATTGCACAGATGGTGTGATGTCAAGGATATTGACCTCCAAGGCGGTGGCAGTCCTTAGAGCACAAACTTTTAGGGCAGAGCCTGTATCGACCAGACAGAATGACACCTACTGTCCCTTACATCCAACAGTGATGTACAAAGCTTTATTATGTGTAGAACCTTCCGGCGGCAAGTCTTCATCAGAAAATGTAATGATTAGGTCAGGGGTGAGTGCGACCAAGAAAGCCACCATGTCTTCCGGTGCAGCGTCAATGGGGACCTCAATTCTAGCCAAGGTATTCAACACAGCTTGCATATGTTTGTAGGATGTTACCATGATGTCCCACATCGAGAGATGTGCTTGGATTTTCTTCAACTACTTTATCAACTCATTATCTTCTTCGATGATCTCATCCACTTTTCCCTTTCCCTTGTCTTTGACTGGACTTTTTTTGATTGCTTTAGTGGTAGGCTACGGAGGCTGATAATGATGGTCTGACCTAGTCAGATGATCAATCTCGGCAAGAGTAGGTCCTTCTACAATCCCATCTTCTTTGAACCAGTCACAATCTATTCCCACAAATGGTTTCTCTGGCTCGTTCTAGATAGAAGCATCGTTTTCATTGTCGGGATCATACCATTTGAGGTCCACTACCCTTAGATTGTGTTCTTCCAAGAAGAATATATCTCGCTCATCTGCCAGCTGTTACTGCCACTCATCATCCCCTCCTTCGATTAGATGAATTCCTATAGATTACGGGATGTCAATGAGGGGTAAAGGTTGACCTAAGGGGATGACATAGGCAGCAGGGTTGAAGGATACATGGTTGGACTCAATGAGGCTAATATTTTGGTGGTTTGGTAGAGGATTTTAGGTGATATGGGGCTACTTTGGAGGTGACTCAATGATATTCTGGTCAATGAGGTCTTGGATGTTATGGCAAAGGCGCATGCAATCATCGGTGTTGTGGCCAGGGGCTTGGTGGTAGGTGCATCTTTTGGACATATCGCAGTTTGACGGGAGCGAAGTATTCCCTAAACTATCCCAAGAGGTACTCTCCACCACGATCAGATCGTAGTGTCTTTAGACGCTTCTCCGTGTCAGCCTTGAAGTCTTTGAATTTCTCAAAGCATTCAGACTTACGCTGCATCAAGTAAATGTACCCATACCTTGAGTAATCATCGATGAAAGTGACAAAGTACTCAAATCCCCCTCTTGCTTGGACAGTCATAGGACCACACAAATTAGAGTGAACCAGTTCCAACGGCTCTTTTGCGCTATAGCCCTTGGCTGAGAACGGCCTCTTGGTCATTTTACCTTCTAAGCAGGATTCACAGACTGGAAGTGCCTCCACTTCCAATGAGCCTAATGGCCCATTTTGAACCAGTCTTTGAATCCTTTTCAAATTAATATGACCAAGGCATAAGTGCCAAAGATGCGTTTGGTTCATCCTCGAAGGTTCTTTTATCTTAAATGGCAAACTATTTGTGTTATTCAATTCATTAAGTTGCAGTATAGGAGAGATAGGATTTATAATATAAAGATCATCCACCAATTGACCAGAACAAATAAAACATTTATTTTCTTTAATAACTACTACTTTATTAAAATGAACTGAATATCCATTCTTTACTAAACTAGAAACTGAAACTAAATTCCTTCTAATAGAAGGTACATAAAAGCAATTTCTTAATATTAAAATTCTATCTCTACCAAAACTAAGATGTAGATCTCCTACTGCAACTACTGCTACTCTCGTAGCATTTCCCATATATAAATAAATCTATCCATCACTGAGCTGCCTGGTTCCCTGGAACCCCTGCAAAGAATTGCATACATGATCAGTGGCTCCCGTATCTACACACCAGGAACCGGTAGATCGGACCACTAAACACGATTCAACAACTAGTAAATAAGATTTACCTTGATTGTTCTGTCTGGCGAGATAAACTGGACATCGCTTCTTCCAGTGTCCTGGCTGCTTGCAAACAAAACATTTACCTTTAGGCTTTCCCGAATATCCTCGTGGCCTTTGGATTGGCGGAGGACCCGTGGCCTTCTTTTGAGCCTTTTTCATTTTCTTCTTGCCTTTCGGCTTTGAAGCAGAACCTTTCTCAAACACAAGAGCACTCCCTAGCTTTCTGTTGAGACCCTCACCTGCCTGGAGTTCTTTAAGCAGCTCCGCCAAGGTGTATTTAAATTTTTTAATGTTGTAATTGAGGCGGAATTGCTTAAAAGACTCTGGCAGTGACTGGAGTACGATATCAACCTGGGTTTCCCCTTCGATTTCAGCTCCAAGGATCTCTAGTTCATTAAGAAGAGATATCATCTTAAGAACATGATCCCTTACAGGCGTCCCCTCAGCCATGGTTGTGTTCATCAAGTCTTTCATAGCAACCTGCCTAGCAGCACGACTTTGATCCCCGAACATCTCTCGGAGGCTCTCCATCATGTCATAAGCACTGGTCATTGACTGATGCTGATGTTGCAGAACATTTGACATGGATGCCAAAATGTAACACCGCACCATCTCATCAGCCTTGACCCATTTCTTGTGAGCCTGGGTTTCCTCAGCTGTTGCCCCCTCACCAGGTTGCACAGGACATTCTCGAGTAAGCACAAACTTGTAATCTTCAGCAGTTAACACAATATCCAAATTCCTTTTCCAGTCTATATAGTTTGGTTTAGTAAGTTTGTTTTCTTTAAGTATAACAGCAAGTGGATTGAAAGTACCCATATAAAAGCCTGAGAATCACACAACATAAATAATTACGTTTGGGCAAAAATTACTATGGATTTGATTTGAAAATATTGGTTCCCTCTACCATATTTGAAAGGAATCCGCCAGCAACCTGATACACCGCGAATAGTATGACTCGATGGGAAGCCACATACTATCCATCATTTGTTCATATAGACAATTGCCTTTTAATTTTACTATCCAGGCAATGTACTTTGCCTAATTAAATTAAACTGCTGACTTGCTTTGGTCATATAAATAATAACAGTGATTCAGATGGAGAGAATATTATTATTTATAGCTAAGTGTATACCATCACTTAATTCTAGGTCAAGAGTTCTGTGAGGAACACCTCTGATGGAGAGGTGACCCACACCAACAATCACCCAAAACATTCTTTTAAAGAAGTTTGTACTGATGATTCCATGATCAACTACATCCGAAGGGGAGGATGACACTAGATCCATCACATAAAATTAATCATATCATCTACAAACCAGTGATGGAGACCATGGGATTTATACTTGATAAATTCCCTCTCCCACTTAGAATTTTTAAAAAAAAATTGAGGGTTATAATTTTTTAGAAAAATTTTTAATTTAATTAATAAAAAATAATGGAATACTTGACAAGGATTAATTTATCCTTACTTGTGAAACCCACATGTGTAGATAATAAAATTATTCTATTCTCATGATTTTAGAAAATAAGTACTTATGTTTTCAAATTATGGAATTAGTTTTATTTCTAAATACACATGTAGTTGTCCATCATTTTAAATTAATATAAATTAAACATGCAGCTAGACATCTGAAATAGGTCTAGGAACAATTATCCATGTTGTCCTATTCATTAAACATGAAACAATAATAATCATTCAATCAGACATAAATAAGGAAACCACAATAAAATAGGAATCCCACTATTATGGTCAAGCTGCAACTCTTGTGAAGAAATCTTCATGGAACCCGATTAGCTCTATGTCGCAACTACGCAACTGCCTTCCAGAACTGTTTTCTGAAATAGCCTCCAGAAATTGCCTCTAGATTGCTTTCTGAAACTGCTTGTAAACTATCTTCACGAACTGTCTTCACGGATTTACTTGAATATATTACACAAACCCTATGCCTCCATAAAGGAGTTCACATGCTATTTCTTTGCAGTAAATTAACCACACATCAATCAAGCGTGGGATCCAATACACACAAATCCTATGCCTCCATAAAGGAGTTCACATGCTATATTAAAACAGCAAAAATAACCACGGATAAAACCATCGTGGGATACAATCACACAAAATCAGTGACCATAATAGTGGAATAAGAACGCTGCAAAACAAGGGTTAGCACAGCTCTACGTTCTATCCATCCATCAAAACACGTATAAGATCTGTTTTATTGGACAACATGGTTGCGTCCAACCCATACGCAGAATCAACGTTGCTCTGATACCACTGTTAGGAAACTGCGTTCCCAGAATCCGTTGATAGTGCGTATAAGTTGGTACTGCAAAAAATTTCATGAAATCTATAATAACCCTACAAGGGCAGAACTAGGGTAACCTTGAACTGCATAATTGGATTGCTATAGTAGACGAATCGAGAACACGGGCTCGATAACAGCTCACGATCTTCTACCGTATTCCTTTGCTGCCAGAATATCGAACTGAGTGTGGGCTCTTTCGAAATCCTTTTAGTTTTCTGCTATTCCCTCTTTACGTTCTATTTTCTATTCCCAGTTATAACACTCTCTTTGATTGCTGTGACGATTCAATCCTGATCACATTGATCCGACAAAGATGTGTTCGTCAGGAGGATCAAATGATCTCCGATTTACTTGAATTTTTAACAGCAGCTCCGTCTCGACGTCAGGAACGTTGTGTAAAATATTCAGTAACTTTCGATCAGTATCGAGCAGTCCGAAGCTCTTTTAATGAGCGTTGTCCGACGCTAGCGATCTACACTCCTATGTCTCTTGAATGCTCACAGAGACTAGGGTTTGGTGGAAACCCTTCTAGAAGAAAGTTAGGAGGTCAAGGGAAGCTTAGAATATGAAATCATGCAACCTGAGAGAAGAGCCAAGGCAGCATATATATAGGCTACGATAGGGACCATAAGAAGTCAATAAGGAATAGGCTTCCTTATGGAATTAGGAAACCCTAATTCGAACTGAATCAGATTCCTATTTTCATAAATTATAATTCATACCACTAAAGAATTATAATTGCACTCCTACCCTTATCTCAAAAATATATTTCGAGCTCCATGTTATTAAATGCTTATTATCTCCCCATGTTAAGATTACAGATATCCATTAATTAAATATAATTACTGACAATCACATTTAATTAATTTCTTAATATTCCTTGAGATCCTCTGCTTAACTTATCTGATATGTCGGACACAAAATCCACCAGCAGGGTTTGACATAATCAAAACTTATAAGCTTTCTCAAGGGGATATCATCAATCCCAAAATTGAGACATGGATTCCATCATTAATTAATATCCACCACACAATTAATATTGCCACCCAATCCAATGAGATATTGACCCATTTAAGGATCTCACCCTTTTAGGGATCAAAGTATAAATATCAAATGTACGTGTCTATAAATTAAATTAGGATTTAGAGCATAAGCACTCATAATAGCCATGAGGTATTAATTATCTTATAAGTCAATATAAAGATAATTACCCCAAGTCGGTCCTGTTTAATACACAAAATGTACCAGCATGGTGAGTTGAAACTATACCGTTTCCAGCAGTCAAGACAAACCTACTATAACACCATGCTGTAGTCCTACCGATGGTGTGTCCAATCCCATCTAAGACTGTAAACCAAAATCTTACATTCTATAATATCTGATGGCATGATCTTCCGTGTGTAAGCCGAACTCTACACACCAAACCACCTACTATATAGAATGAGAGACACACATTAAATAAATAATATAATACAAACATTGCCCACACAGATTCTCATAAAAAATGGATTAACTGATTTTATTAAATGAATAATAAATCAACTACATAAAGCATGGCTTTTAGTATATATCCCTAACAATCTCCCACTTAGACTCAAAGCCATGAAGTGACACACCTCACTCCAACTAATGGCTCTACCTCCTAGGGTAAACACATATCCTGAGGTAGACTTTCTGGAATCCCTATCTGACATGAAATCAGAATCTGTGTACCCAATGGGTACAAGACTGTCTGCTTGGTAAACTAACATATAGTCTCGAGTCCTTTTCAGGTACTTGAGAATATTTTTCACCGCAGTCCAATGTTCTTGCCCTGGATTAGACTGATATCTACTAACCATGCCAACAGCAAAGCAGATGTCAGGTCTAATACATAGCATAGCATACATTAGGCTTCCTACTGCTGAGGCATAAGGAACTGCCTTCATCTTCTCTATCTCATCAGGTGTCTTAGGACACTGATCCTTAGATAGAGTAATTCTGTGTCTGAAGGGAAGGAATCCCTTCTTGGAATCTTGCATGCTAAACCTTGCAAGAATATTGTCAATATAAGTGCCTTGTGACAAGCCCAACATCCTATTCTTGCGATCTCGCATAAATTTGATCCCTAGGATATGACCGGCTTCTCCCAAGTCCTTCATAATGAATTGACTGGATAACCATACCCTTACAGAAGATAATACCCCCACATCGTTTCCGATTAGCAAGATATCATCCACATATAGTACTAAGAACACCACCACTCTTCCATCATGTTTCTTGTACACACAAGATTCATCCGCACATTGATCAAAACCAAAAGACTTGATTGCTTGATCAAAGCGGATATTCCAAGACCTAGATGCCTGCTTAAGTCCATAAATGGACTTCTTAAGCTTGCACAACATGTGTTCTTGGCCCTTCGTAATGAACCCGTCTGGTTGCAACATATAGATGCACTCGTCAAGATTTCCATTTAGAAATGCTGTCTTGACATCCATTTGCCAAATTTCATAATCGAAATGTGCAGCAATGGATAAGAGAATCCGGATAGACTTCAGCATTGCCACTGGCGAAAAAGTTTCCTCATAATCGATTCCTTCTTTTTAAGTGAACCCTTTCGCAACAAGCCTTGCTTTAAAGGTTTCCACCTTACCATCTGCTCCTCTCTTCTTCTTATAGATCCACTTACATCCAATGGGTTTTATTTCATTGGGTGGTTCTACAAGATCCCAGACTTGATTGGAGTACATGGACTCCATTTCAGACTTCATAACCTTTTGCCAAAGATCTGCATCTTTATCTTGGAGTGCTTCATTGTAGTTACAGGGGTCGGTACCTTGTTCATCAGGGACCCGGTCATAAGACTCTCCCAAGAACATATACCGGTCAGGTCGAATAATAACCCTCCCACTACGACGAGGCACAACCCGTGTCTGTGCATCACTGATATTTCGTTGTGAAGATTCTGAACCTAATACACCATTATCTACACGTTGCACTGGTTCAGGAACCTGCGTGTTAATGGTTGGTTTGGGATCCACACGAGTTTCGATAATCCTTCCACTACGACGTGGTAGTGGAATATCGATAACTCTTTCTTGTGGTGTTTCTTCTCGTACCGGTGGTATCGAAGAAGTATGTCTCGGTGTCTCTCCTCTCATTTCCTGTAGAACAATACGACTTCTGGGCTTATGGTCCATAACATAGTCCTCTTCTAAGAATCTGGCATTGGTGCTAACAATAACCTTCTGATCCTTAGGACTATAAAACAGACCATCTTAAGTTCCTCTTGGATACCCAACAAAGAAACATACTTCTGTTCTTGATTCCAACTTTTCTGCGTTCCCTTTCAGCACATATCCTGGACTACCCCAGATCCAAACATGCCGCAGACTAGGCTTTCGTCCAGTCCACAATTCCGTGGGAGTAGTAGGTATTGACTTAGATGGTACCAAGTTCAGAATGTATGCGGCTGTCTCTAATGCGTGTCCCCAAAAGGAAATTGGTAAATCCGAATAACTCATCATAGATCTTACCATGTCCATAAGAGTCATGTTCCTTCTTTCTGCCACACCGTTCTGTTGAGGCATACGGGGTGCAGACAATTGGGATGTAATCCCTTGCTCCAATAAGTATTCCCTAAACTCTCCCAAGAGGTACTCTCCACCACGATCAGATCGTAGTGTCTTGATACATTTACCTAGACGCTTCTCCATTTTAGCCTTGAAGTCTTTGAATTTCTCAAAGCATTCAGACTTACGCCGCATCAAATAAATGTACCCATACCTTGAGTAATCATCGATGAAAGTGATAAAGTACTCAAATCCCCCTCTTGCTTGGACAGTCATAGGACCACACAAATCAGAATGAACCAGTTCCAACGGCTCTTTTGCTCTATAGCCCTTGGCCGAGAATGGCCTCTTGGTTATTTTACCTTCCAAGCAGGATTCATAAACTGGTAGTGCCTCCACTTCCAATGAGCCTAATGGCCTATTTTGAACCAGTCTTTGAATCCTTTTCAAATTAATATGACCAAGGCATAAGTGCCAAAGATGCGTTTGGTTCATCCTCGAAGGTTCTTTTCTCTTAAATGGCAAACTATTTGTGTTATTCAATTCATTAAGTTGCAGTATAGGAGAGATAGGATTTATAATATAAAGATCATCCACCAATTGACCAGAATAAATAAAACATTTATTTTCTTTAATAACTACTACTTTATTAAAATGAACTGAATATCCATTCTTTACTAAACTAGAAACTGAAACTAAATTCCTTCTAATAGAAGGTACATAAAAGCAATTTCTTAATATTAAATTCTATCTCTACCAAAACTAAGATGTAGATCTCCTACTGCAACTACTGCTACTCTCGTAGCATTTCCCATATATAGATAAATCTCTCCATCATTGAGCAGCCTGGTTCCCTGGAACCCTTGCAAAGAATTGAATACATGATCAGTGGCTCCCGTATCTACACACCAGGTACCGGTAGATCGGACCGCTAAACACGATTCAACAACTAGTAAATGAGATTTACCTTGATTGTTCTGTCTGGCGAGATAAACTAGACATTGCTTCTTCCAATGTCCGGGCTGCTTGCAAACAAAATATTTGCCTTTAGGCTTTCCCGGTTGTCCTCGTGGCCTTTGGATTGGCGGAGGTCCCGCGACCTTCTTTTGAGCCTTTTTCATTTTCTTCTTGCCTTTCGGCTTTGAAGTAGAACCTTTCTCAAATACAAGAGCACTCCCTGACTTTCTGTTGAGACCCTCAGCTGCCTGAAGTTCTTTAAGCAGCTCCGCCAAGGTATATTTAAATTTATTCATGTTGTAATTGAGGCAGAATTGCTTAAAAGACTCTGGCAGTGACTGAAGTACGATATCGACCTGGGTTTTCTCGTCAATTTCAGCTCCAAGGATCTCTAGTTCATTAAGAAGAGATATCATCTTAAGAACATGATCCCTTACAGGCGTCCCCTTAGCCATGGTTGTGTTCATCAAGTCTTTCATAGCAACCTGCCTAGCAGCACGACTTTGATCCCCGAACATCTCTCGGAGTCTCTCCATCATGTCATAGGCACTGATCATTGACTGATGCTGATGTTGCAGAACATTTGACATGGATGCCAAAATGTAAAACCGCACCATCTCATCAGCCTTGACCCATTTCTTGTGAGCCTGGGTTTCCTCAGCGGTTGCCCCCTCACCAGGTTGCTCAGGACATTCTTGAGTAAGTACAAACTTGTACTCTTCAGCAGTTAACACAATATCCAAATTCCTTTTCCAGTCTATATAGTTTGGTCCAGTAAGTTTATTTTCTTTAAGTATAATAGCAAGTGGATTAAAAGTACCCATTTGAAAGCCTGAGAATCACATAACATAAATAATTACGTTTGGGCAAAATTTACGATGGATTCGAGTTGAAAATATTGGTTCCTTCTACCATATTTGAAAGGAATCCGCCAGCAACCTGATACACCGCGAATAGTATGACTCGATGGGAAGCCATATACTATCCATCATTTGTTCAGATAGACAATTGCCTTTTAATTTTACTATCCAGGCAATGTACTTTGCCTAATAAAATTAAACTGCTGACTTGCTTTGGTCCTATAAATAATAACAGTGACTCAGATGGAGAGGATATTATTATTTATAGCTAAGTGTATACCATCACTTAATTCTAGGTCAAGAGTTCTGTGAGGAACACCTCTGATGGAGAGGTGACCCACACCAACAATCACCCAAAACATTCTTTTAAAGAAGTTTGTACTGATGATTCCATGATCAACTACATCCAATGGGGAGGATGACACTAGAGCCATCACATAAAATTAATCATATCATCTACAAACCAGTGATGGAGACCATGGGATTTATACTTGATAAATTCCCTCTCCCACTTAGAATTTTTAAAAAAATTTGAGGGTTATAATTTTTTAGAAAAACTTTTAATTTAATTAATAAAAAATAATGGAATACTTGAAAAGGATTAATTCATCCTTACTTGTGAAACCCACATGTGTAGATAATAAAATTATTCTATTCTCATGATTTTAGAAAATAAGTACTTATGTTTTCAAATTATGGAATTAGTTTTATTTCTAAATACACATGTAGTTGTCCATCATTTTAAATTAATATAAATTAAACATGCAGCTAGACATCTGAAATAGGTCTAGGAACAATTATCCATGTTGTCCTATTCATTAAACATGAAACAATAATAATCATTCAATCACACATAAATAAGGAAACCACAATAAAATAGGAATTCCACTATTATGGTCAAGCTGCAACTCTTGTGAAGAAATCTTCATGGAACCCGATTAGCTCTATGTCGCAACTACGCAACTGCCTTCCAGAACTGTTTTCTGAAATAGCCTCCAGAAATTGCCTCTAGATTGCTTTCTGAAACTGCTTGTAAACTATCTTCACGAACTGTCTTCACGGATTTACTTGAATATATTACACAAACCCTATGCCACCATAAAGGAGTTCACATGCTATTTCTTTGCAGTAAATTAACCACACATCAATCAAGCGTGGGATCCAATACACACAAATCCTATGCCTCCATAAAGGAGTTCACATGCTATATTAAAATAGCAAAAATAACCACGGATAAAACCATCGTGGGATCCAATCACACAAAATCAGTGACCATAATAGTGGAATAAGAACGCTGCAAAACAAGGGTTAGCACAGCTCTACGTTCTATCCATCCATCAAAACACGCATAAGATCTGTTTTATTGGACAACATGGTTGCGTCCAACCCATACGCAGAATCAACGTTGCTCTGATACCACTGTTAGGAAACTGCGTTCCCAGAATCCGTTGACAGTGCGTATAAGTTGGTACTGCAAAAAATTTCATGAAATCTATAATAACCCTACAAGGGCAGAACTAGGGTTACCTTGAACTGCAAAATTGGATTGCTGTAGTAGACGAATCGAGAACACGGGCTCGATAACAGCTCACGATCTTCTACCGTATTCCTTTGCTGCCAGAATATCGAACTGAGTGTGGGCTCTTTCGAAATTCTTTTAGTTTTCTGCTCTTCCCTCTTTACGTTCTATTTTCTATTCCCAGTTATAACACTCTCTTTGATTGCTGTGACGATTCAATCCTGATCACATTGATCCGACAAAGATGTGTTCGTCAGGAGGATCAAACGATCTCCGATTTACTTGAATTTTTAACAGCAGCTCCGTCTCTGTTGGAAAAACAGGTTTAAATGGAAAGTTTAAACGCGCAGCGGAAAAATCAAGTTATGAAACTTTATTGGCATGCCCGGATCTACTACTCGTCAATTCTACAGATGCGCACAAGAGGGGACACGAGTTATACCTTAGTGTCTTGAACCCAATTCTGATCTTCAGCTTCCAGCAGCCTCCACTAGATGATCTTCACCCTTATGACTCCTGCGGATGCCTGCCAGAAAGACTAGGGTTGGTGGGAACCCTAATGGAGAGGATAGAGAAGGTTTTGGGGCTCCAAAACAGTTTCTGCAGCTTCTGACGTTCAAAACGACGAACAACCTTTTCCAGAACGCAGCTGCCCTATTTATAGATTCCCAGAACCGACCTAGACTTCGAGCGATCGAAGTGCCTTCGATCGATCGAACATTCGATCGATCGAACCATCTTCGATCGATCGAACATGCAGACTTCAATCGATCGAGACATCTTCGATCGATCGAACCTGTCTGGACATCATCCTCAAGCATCTTTCCAAGCATCCTTGCGGAGCTAAGAGTGGGACCTCCTAGGCTCTTTATTGTTGGCTCAGACCAGTTTGTTAATCACCATGACCAAACTCTTTGATCAGCAAACTAACTAACTGGTCAGTTAAAGTTTACTCCACTATAAAACGATAACTGAACTCCAACGCAAAAGAACATATCCGAAGCGATAACTAGACTTGTATGTTGTACTAATGTCCCTCTACCGTCAGCATTCGTAATTATATTCAGGTAATCGGATAACTGTTACTGTCAACCTGAATCATGATTACTTCTTGTATTCCTTGAGTCCCATTCACCCTTCATGATTACCAAACATGTTGATAACTCTTATCAACAAGACTGCAGTACTCAGTAATCGACTTGGTGACATTCTCAAGGGAATGCTTACTCTGAAACAGAGGGTAGATTCTATCTTGACAATATATGTTCACAACCCTATGAATATGACATACCCAAGATACCCAGGTGTTGATCTTTTATAGACCTCACTGATTGGTAAGTCAAAGCAGTCATATCCACAGTCTGTGTTCATAATCGTCTCAAGATTGAGAACACGTACCTTATACAAGTTATGAGTTCCTATTGACTGTTTGACAGTCTTAAGCGTCAATGGGAAACTCAGGTCCGTCAATGCACTATAAGCACTAGCATATCAACTAAGAGCTACACTCTAGTGATTGAGATTAATCACTCCATCCAATGGTAGTTAATTATGCTACAGTGTAGACTTGATGAGGTATCCAGTCTCATCATCCACTGTGACACATTCTAAGTATTAAAGAATAGTAATTCGTATCTCACTTGTGTGCATCTCATACACACACGAATTACTTACTATAACACTTAAGGATTAACAATCATCTCATGAAAAGAACATACACAATAAAATGTAAAACTGATATCCATATATTAAAATGTCAATGTCTCATACAGAAAGTAATGGTTTGAGGGCACAAACCCAACAAACTCCCACTTGCACTCATAACCATTCAGAACTACATCTAAGACCTAGACTATCTAGATGACGATCAAAGACCTTCTGTGGCAAGGCCTTTGTAAACGGATCAGCAAGATTGTCAGCTGTGGCAATCTTGGTGACAGTCACATCTCCACGTTGAACAATATCTCGGATAAGATGATATTTCCGCTCTACGTGCTTTCCCTTTCCGTGGTTCCTTGGCTCCTTGGACTGAGCCACTGCCCCACTATTATCACAATAAAGCGTAATAGGCGACAGCGACGCTGGTACCACCTCGAGTTCCATAAGGAACTTCTTGAGCCAAACAGCTTCCTTTGCGGCTTCACAAGCAGCCACATACTCAGCTTCTGTAGTTGAGTCTGCAATGCATTTCTGCTTAATGCTCCTCCAACTGACAGCACCACCTCCCAAGGTAAAGAGATGACCGGACGTCGACTTCCTCGAATCTTTATCTGACATAAAGTCCGAGTCAGTGTATCCCACTGGAATTAACTCACTACCACCGTACATAAGCATGTAATCTTTAGTTCTTCTCAAGTACTTAAGAATGTGCTTAACGGCTGTCCAGTGCTCTGGACCCGGATTCGACTGATATCTGCTAACCATGCCAACAGCAAAGCAGATATCTGGTCTAGTGCATAACATCGCATACATGAGACTTCCCACTGCAGAAGCATAGGGAACTCCTGTCATGCGATTCCTCTCCTCCTGTGTCTTTGGACACTGGTCCTTGGAGAACGCTAAACCATGCCTGAAAGGTAACAAACCTTTCTTCGAATTATCCATTGAAAACCTAGTTAGCACCTTATCGATATAACCAGCTTGAGATAATCCCATTATCTTTCGCTTGAGATCCCGAAAGAGCTTTATCCCAAGAATATAGCTCGCCTCTCCTAGATCCTTCATATCGAAAGTACTAGCTAGCCAAACCTTGACCGTTGACAATGCTGCTACATCATTTCCAATGAGTAGAATGTCGTCAACGTAAAGCACAAGAAAAGCCACCACTTTCCCTTCACTCTTCTTGTATACACAAGGTTCATCCAGATTCTATATGAAACCAAACGATTTGACCGCTTGGTCAAATCGTATGTTCCAACTTCTGGATGCCTGCTTAAGCCCATAAATGGACTTTTGCAACTTGCATACCAAGTTATCTTTCCGACCAGCTATGAACCCTTCTGGTTGTTGCATATAGATGTCCTCCTCAAGATTGCCATTCAAGAATGCAGTCTTGACGTCCATCTGCCAGATCTCAAAATCTAGGCATGCAGCAACGGATAAGAGTATTCTGATGGACTTGAGCATGGCCACCGGCGAGAAGGTTTCCTCATAGTCAATGCCCTCCCTCTGAGTATAACCTTTCGCAACAAGCCTTGCCTTAAAGGTCTCAACCTTTCCATCAGATCCTCTTTTCCTCTTGTAGACCCACTTACAGCCAATGGGTTTAATATTGGCTGGAAGTTCTACAAGATCCCAGACCTGATTAGAATCCATAGATTCCAATTCAGCCTTCATAGCTTTAACCCAATGAGCTGAATCAACATCAGCCATTGCCTCTTCGTATGTGGTAGGATCAGATTCAGATTCTATGGAGACAGCTTCAAAAACTTCTCCTAAGAACATGTATCTATCAGGCTGGCTGATAATCCTCCCACTACGACGAGGTACTGGTGCGGAAATAGGTGAAGAAGTGGTGTTTTCCTGATTTACATCGTTATTAACTACGGGTTGGACTGAGGGCTCTCCTTCTATCTCTCTAAGATCTATCCTTCCCTTAGGTTTATGGTTCATGATATAATCATCCTCCAAGAAAATAGCATTCGTACTGACGAACACCTTCTGTTCTCTTGGATCATAAAAATACCATCCATAAGTACCCTTTGGATACCCCACGAAGTAACATACTTCCGATCTAGAATCCAACTTGCTCATCTTTCCTTTTAGCACATGTGCCGGACATCCCCATATCCTGAGATGTTGCAAAGAAGGCTTGCGCCCAATCCACATCTCTCGTGGTGTCCTGGGAACAGATTTGCTTGGTACTAGATTTAGTATGTAAGCAGCGGTTTCCAAAGCATAACCCCAAAGAAATAAAGGTAACTCAGAATAACTCATCATTGACCTAGTCATGTCTAAAAGAGTCCGATTCCTTCTCTCCGCTACACCATTTTGCTGAGGCGTGCCAGGTGCAGTCAACTGTGACAGAATCCCATTCTGTACGAGGTGATCAATAAATTCATTAGAGAGGTACTCGCCACCTCGATCAGATCGAATGGCCTTGATATGTGTGCCCAATTGCTTCTCCACTTCAGCCCTAAACTCTTTGAACTTTTCAAAGGCTTCAGACTTGTGCTGCATTAGGTACACATATCCATACCTAGAGTGGTCATCAGTAAATGTTATGAAATACTCATAACCACCCCTTGCTCTAATATTTATTGGTCCACACACATCAGTATGAACTAATTCCAACAATGCATTGGTTCTATTGCCCTTTGCAGGGAAGGACCTTTTGGTCATCTTACCCTCTAAACAAGACTCGCAGACTTCTATTGGTTCGAGAACCAAATCGCCTAAGACCCCTTCTTTGACTAGTCTGCCAATCCTATTTAGATTGATATGACCAAGCCTCATATGCCAAAGCTTTGTTGGATTAGTGGAAGGTCTCTTTCTTTTAGATGGTACAGTTACCACTGAGTTATTAAGTTCCATACAAGAATCTTTAGAAATATTGGGAGTAATCACATACAAACCATTTGATTTAACACCAGAACATATAAAAGAACTATTTCTTTTAATCACAACTTCAGTTCCAAAATTAAAAGAATAACCATTATTCGATAAATTAGAAACTGAAATTAAATTACGTCTCATTGAAGGAACGTAAAGTACATCTGATAAAATCAAAACTTTATTGTCTAGAAATTCTAAAACTACGACTCCTATAGCAACCGCAGAAACGGTTGCGCTAGAACCTAGAGTAAGTACGATTTCCCCATCACTGCACTTCCTGGTTGATCTGAACCCCTGCAATGAATTACAGATATGGTTAGTCGCACCAGAATCAATGCACCAAGTGTTTGAAGTATCCGTTATAAAACTTACTTCAATCACATGTGATTCAATCATACCTTGAACTCTTGTAGCTAAGAATTCTGGACAGTTCCTCTTCCAGTGGCCCTTCTCACCGCATTGGAAACACTTTCCTTTGCCTTGGCCACCCACCTTCCCTTTGCCCTTACCTTTTCCCTTAGATTTTGCAATCTTAGGGACTGGTCCAACACTTGAACCACCAGTGCTAGCCTTCTTCTTCCCTTTCTTTCCTTTCGGCATAGATCGGGAAGAGGAAGCGCTTTTCTCAACGTTTAAAACGCTGCCCCCAGGTTTGATCACCCCTTCCGCTGCCAATAAAGAGCTCATCAATTCGCTCATTGAAAAATCCATTTTATTCATATTATAATTCAGTTTAAATTGAGCGAATGATGGCGACAGCGTATTGAGGATCATATCAACTTGGGTCTGTGCATCGATGTTGGCACCTAGGGTCTCCAGCTCGTTTAAATAACCAATCATTTTCAAAACATGTTCTTTGACTGGAGTCCCTTCCGACATCTTAGCACTCATTATCTTCTGCATAGCTACCTGTCTGGCAGGCCTGCCATGCTCCCCAAACATCTTTTTCAGGGATTCGATAATGTCACTGGCGGAACTGTTCGACTGGTATTGGTGTTGTAACACATTAGCCATAGAAGCCAATATGTAACAACGAGCCATCCCATTCGACTTTTTCCATTTATCGAACTCGCGTCTAGCAGCAGCCGAAGCATTTGCAGCGGGTTCTTCGGGGCATGGGGTGGTGAGGACATATATGTGATCCTCCGCAGTTAACACGATGTCAAGATTACGTTTCCATTCAGTGTAGTTATTTCCAGTTAACTTGTTTTGAGTGAGTATGGTGGCAAGTGGACTAAATGCAGATCCAGACATTATGATTTACTGAAAAAATCAAAACAAAATAAATATGGATATCAGAATTTGACAGTTTGAAATAAAAGAATCCTTTTAAAACTCTTATTTTAAAACTAAGTCGCCGGAATATCGAAACGAAAGAATAAAGCCTCCGTGTGGTGGTCAATGTTCGATCTTTCAATTTATCATAACTTATCCGCTATGCAACTCTTGCAAAACAAGTTATGACTTCCGAACCTATTTGATCTCTAAGTTTCTGAATAATGCCCCGTGTGGGATCCCTTATCCATAGCTTAGCTAGTGTGTACCATTAACTAGGATCCAATCACAACCGTCTCAAGTAGTGCCTCCGTATGGTGGTCACCCTCTAACACGTCTGATTGATCCTTATCAAAAGAAGTTCACATCTAGTAACCAATGAGTAATGCATCCTCCGTATGGAATGATCACCCCTGGCGAGGTGACACAGAATGCATCACTCATCTTACAGTGAACCGTTAATGGAAGATCGTGGGTGTAATTAATAAGACCCTCTCCCACTAGATTTAGTAAAAAAGGATTTTGCTTTTTGAGAAAATCTGTTTCTACACACTTCCCATAAACATCTAATGTTTACTAATGTGTTGAAAACGGTTTTTGAATTTTATTTTAGAAAACTTGTTTTGCGTGCATGCAACAATGTATTGTACGCCAATCACAAACAAAGCACATAAAACAAAAAACTAAAATGAAATAAAAGACATCCAAACGATGCCTCTATCTCCCATGGCTCTATCTCCATAGAACCTGCTTTTGGTTTGATCGCCTCCAGCTCCATCTTCATGGACAACGGCTCCTTGCTCCATCTTCATGGATATTCTAATTCTATTACATTGAACCTATGCCTCTTTTGAAGCTTACAATTTATCTAGAAATAGAAATAGCAACAACAAAATAAAAGGCTAGGGAAACCGGTGCGACTTTCCTTTTCGTAGGATTGAAGTCGCAGCGCCCTTTACATATGCCTTAAAACCAAACCAAACTTAAAATAACACACCAATTTAAAAACATTCAAACACAAAATTAAATGCTCTTGGCGCCATGGGAGATAGCGACTAATCTTTTGCTGCAAAAGGTTAGTTGAACACACATCCACGCATATATATAACAAAATATAACTATTGGAACCCTTAATTGATTCACACAGTATATAAACTCTTTACATACTGAATTAGAACTCAAAACAGCATCTAACTTCTCTGTCATAGTTCGATCGATCGAAGACCGTTCGATCGCTCGAACCTTCGATCGATTGAACACTGTTCAATCGCTTGAACATTCTATTTCACAGAATGATTAAAAATTTTGCAGAATACGTTAAAATTAAACTTTTAATTTCAAAATACTTTTAAAACTGTGAAACAGAAAACCTGACAAAGAGTCTGTGTCGATCGATCGAACTCTATTCGATCGCTCGAACAACAGAAGGTTTCGATCGATCGAAACCTGTTCGATCGCTCGAGTACAGAGCGTTCGATCGATCGAGACTACTTCGATCGATCGAACCCATCTTGCATCCAATGCAATCACAGATTTGTATACTGCTGTGATAACACTGCAGAAACAGATCTGTGACGATGCAGTTTCGAAAACAGTTCTAAAATCAACATGCAAATCAAAATAGTGTTCCAAAAACCGCATCTATAGATCCAAACGAGCGTGGCTCTGATACCAATTGTTGGAAAAACAGGTTTAAATGGAAAGTTTAAACGCGCAGCGGAAAAATCAAGTTATGAAACTTTATTGGCATGCCCGGATCTACTACTCGTCAATTCTACAGATGCGCACAAGAGGGGACACGAGTTATACCTTAGTGTCTTGAACCCAATTCTGATCTTCAGCTTCCAGCAGCCTCCACTAGATGATCTTCACCCTTATGACTCCTGCGGATGCCTGCCAGAAAGACTAGGGTTGGTGGGAACCCTAATGGAGAGGATAGAGAAGGTTTTGGGGCTCCAAAACAGTTTCTGCAGCTTCTGACGTTCAAAACGACGAACAACCTTTTCCAGAACGCAGCTGCCCTATTTATAGATTCCCAGAACCGACCTAGACTTCGAGCGATCGAAGTGCCTTCGATCGATCGAACATTCGATCGATCGAACCATCTTCGATCGATCGAACATGCAGACTTCAATCGATCGAGACATCTTCGATCGATCGAACCTGTCTGGACATCATCCTCAAGCATCTTTCCAAGCATCCTTGCGGAGCTAAGAGTGGGACCTCCTAGGCTCTTTATTGTTGGCTCAGACCAGTTTGTTAATCACCATGACCAAACTCTTTGATCAGCAAACTAACTAACTGGTCAGTTAAAGTTTACTCCACTATAAAACGATAACTGAACTCCAACGCAAAAGAACATATCCGAAGCGATAACTAGACTTGTATGTTGTACTAATGTCCCTCTACCGTCAGCATTCGTAATTATATTCAGGTAATCGGATAACTGTTACTGTCAACCTGAATCATGATTACTTCTTGTATTCCTTGAGTCCCATTCACCCTTCATGATTACCAAACATGTTGATAACTCTTATCAACAAGACTGCAGTACTCAGTAATCGACTTGGTGACATTCTCAAGGGAATGCTTACTCTGAAACAGAGGGTAGATTCTATCTTGACAATATATGTTCACAACCCTATGAATATGACATACCCAAGATACCCAGGTGTTGATCTTTTATAGACCTCACTGATTGGTAAGTCAAAGCAGTCATATCCACAGTCTGTGTTCATAATCGTCTTAAGATTGAGAACACGTACCTTATACAAGTTATGAGTTCCTATTGACTGTTTGACAGTCTTAAGCGTCAATGGGAAACTCAGGTCCGTCAATGCACTATAAGCACTAGCATATCAACTAAGAGCTACACTCTAGTGATTGAGATTAATCACTCCATCCAATGGTAGTTAATTATGCTACAGTGTAGACTTGATGAGGTATCCAGTCTCATCATCCACTGTGACACATTCTAAGTATTAAAGAATAGTAATTCGTATCTCACTTGTGTGCATCTCATACACACACGAATTACTTACTATAATACTTAAGGATTAACAATCATCTCATGAAAAGAACATACACAATAAAATGTAAAACTGATATCCATATATTAAAATGTCAATGTCTCATACAGAAAGTAATGGTTTGAGGGCACAAACCCAACAGTCTCGACGTCAGGAACGTTGTGTAAAATATTCAGCAACTTTCGATCAGTATCGAGCAGTCCGAAGCTCTTTTAGTGAGCGTTGTCCGACGCTAGCGATCTACACTCCTATGTCTCTTGAATGCTCACAGAGACTAGGGTTTGGTGGAAACCCTTCTAGAAGAAAGTTAGGAGGTCAAGGGAAGCTTAGAATATGAAATCATGCAACCTGAGAGAAGAGCCAAGGCAGCATATATATAGGCTACGATAGGGACCATAAGAAGTCAATAAGGAATAGGCTTCCTTATGGAATTAGGAAACCCTAATTCGAACTGAATCAGATTCCTATTTCCATAAATTATAATTCATACCACTAAAGAATTATAATTGCACTCCTACCCTTATCTCAAAAATATATTTCGAGCTCCATGTTATTAAATGCTTATTATCTCCCCATGTTAAGATTACAGATATCCATTAATTAAATATAATTACTGACAATCACATTTAATTAATTTCTTAATATTCCTTGAGATCCTCTGCTTAACTTATCTGATATGTCGGACACAAAATCCACCAGCAGGGTTTGACATAATCAAAACTTATAAGCTTTCTCAAGGGGATATCATCAATCCCAAAATTGAGACATGGATTCCATCATTAATTAATATCCACCACACAATTAATATTGCCACCCAATCCAATGAGATATTGACCCATTTAAGGATCTCACCCTTTTAGGGATCAAAGTATAAATATCAAATGTACGTGTCTATAAATTAAATTAGGATTTAGAGCATAAGCACTCATAATAGCCATGAGGTATTAATTATCTTATAAGTCAGTATAAAGATAATTACCCCAAGTCAGTCCTGTTTAATACACAAAATGTACCAGCATGGTGAGTTGAAACTATACCGTTTCCCGCAGTCAAGACAAACCTACTACAACACCATGCTGTAGTCCTACCGATGGTGTGTCCAATCCCATCTAAGACTGTAAACCAAAATCTTACATTCTATAATATCTGATGGCATGATCTTCCGTGTGTAAGCCGAACTCTACACACCAAACCACCTACTATATAGAATGAGAGACACACATTAAATAAATAATATAATACAAACATTGCCCACACAGATTCTCATAAAAAATGGATTAACTGATTTTATTAAATGAATAATAAATCAACTACATAAAGCATGGCTTTTAGTATATATCCCTAACAGTTGGTATGGCCTAGGAGGGTAAGCCATAGGTTGATTGCTAAGGGCATTGACATCTGGAGGGTTGCGGGAGTAGTTGGGCCTTTTTGACTGACTCAAAGGCTCTTCTTTTTTTATCTTTCCTTCCCTTATGGCATCCTCGATTTGAGTCCCAACTTCAAACAATTCCTCAAAGGTGGAGATGGACTGGTAAAATAATTTCTCATGGTAGAGCGGCTGCAGATTCTAGATTTGCATCCTTACCTATCCTTTTCAATTGGCCGATGGGTCATTTGGACTACTTTATTCCTCCATCTTCTCAGAAACATGGCGAATGATTCATTGTTGTTCTATCGAGTTATTTCCAAATCTCTCATAGTGACATCAACTTCTTGGTTGTAGGAATAGTGATCAACGAATACTCGAACTATGTCTTTCCATGCCCAAGTTTTGGAAGCTTTCAAGGTAAGGAACCATGACAGTGCAGACTTCGCGAGAGTTTGCGGGAACAACATTGCAATGTGCTCATGAGTGCAGCCCATTGATTGAAAAATGTTCATACACAGCTTTACATGGCTCTTCGGATTTTCAGTTCCATCAAAACGGTCAATGGCAGGCATCTTGAAGTTTTCCGGCAGCTTCAGCTTAACAGGCTCCAAAAGTCCTTCCAAGTCTAGCATGTAATCATCAACCCCTTTACTCTTCCTCAAAACACTTTCCAGCTTGTCGACTTTGTCCATTTTCTCTTGGAACGTTTTCTCATATGCGGATGGCGGGGCCCCTGAAACCAGTCTTCTTCTCCATTGTTCTCGGGAGGCTGTATGAATCCGAACGGTGGTGGTGGGAGCTCAGGGGGACACTGTTGCCGCTACTGTTTAAGTTCTTCCATAAACTTCAGGACCTGGGCTAGGCTGTCGGATTATTGGCTTATGGTGGCTCCCAATTCGCTGACCTTGTATTCTAGCTCTTCCTGATTCATGCTGAAATAAATTATTGGGCTGATTCTGACTAAACGATTATCTGAATTTCTGACCCAGGATGATGATCCCAGTTGTTGGCTTTGAGAATCTATAGTGACCTAACAGATTCGAGAGGATTTGTATCAAATTCTGGCACTGATGACTTTAGATAGACAAATGACAATGATGTTAATAGATGTGGACATGACTTGTGTACAGCTTGACTGAAAACAGTGCGTGCAGACCAATAGGAATGGTGCATGCAACTAAGACAAGCACGCGGATGTAGGCCCTAATCTATATGATGCTCCTATTTCTAATAGATAACAGTTAAACAAATAAGGTCCTAACCATATAGAGTGTGCCAAATTTACTTTCCAGTATGATCACCAAGGGATAATAGGGATTTCCAGGGTTTTATGAAGGCTTCTAGGAGAGACTGGACATTTTTTGTTGATTTGGACAGATTTTTTGAGAGAAACTGGCATATTTGGGCATTTTTGGTTGGTTTGATAAAGTTTCTGAGAGAAACTGGCATATCTGGGCATTTCTGGTTGGTTTGGACAGAGTTTCTGAGAGAAACTGGCATATCTGGGCATTTCTGGTTGCTTCGGACAGAGTTTCTGGGAAAAACTAGTTAATATGGTTATATTTGGGATATCTGGATAGAGTTTCTGGGAGAAACTTGTTAATATGGTTATATCTGGGATATCTGGACAGAGTTCCTGGGAGAAACAGGTTGATGATGGTGATCATACTATCTAGCAGGTTTTCATACTCCTATGTCATAGGACCGACAGACAAGGTTTGCGGTGTATATCTTTGTTAGCATGGAGCAGACATCCTTGTCATGGTGCCTAGGCAGGTCAACTCAATATGATCACATGTGAGTGATTGCCTTGGGAATCATAAGAAAGAGGTTTTGCCTCATGCCACATAAGCGTCTACACTGCGCAGGTAATCCCGTCAGGGCATATAGCAGTTATATCACATTGTCCTATCTGAAAAGATAAATGAACAATCCTATGAAAAGTTCTACAGGAATCTATATGCAAAGGCTAGGTATAGTCAGAGAGGGTCCATTGACGAGAGTTCCAATATACCGTCAGAGAAACAGTACGGAGGTTTTTACTCTTTTTGATATGTGTTGGAAGGTACAGTATCAACGGTGACTTATGCCCTGGCACAGCAAGGCCTGAACAATGTCAGCGCCGCGCTTCAGACACAGTTGGAGGGGGAAAAATGCAAGAGTGCAATGCGGTGAACCAGACACAGTAAAAAGATGATTTTAAGGATGCTTCTTATGAGTCAAACCTCTGTATCATTTTGTTTTGAAAATAAAATTATCCCCAGCAGAGTCGCCAGATTGTGGACACGAGGGAACCGCTCATCCACTCTTTTTAGTTTTGGATTTGAGATTGTTTTGAAAAAGGAAAGGAAAAGGTCTGTGGAAAACAAATACAGAGCCGCCACTTGGTCTTTAAGGAACCAAGAAACCTAATTTTGACTCACCTAAATGGATAAAGGGCACCGACCCTTCATAACCAAAGAACTTGGCTCGGGGTTTTGGTACGAGAGAGGAAGGAGCCTTTGTCGTGACTAAAACACCCTCAGCTCGCCCCGTCTTTCGACGGGCCTCAATTAGCATCCAAATGATCATCTTATACTATGTATAGTTCGACAATTAATACTATAATAGTATATTACATCACACAAGATTTTTGAAATGGAAGATCAAAAGATAAGATATCGTTCATAAGATCTACGCCAAGTATCACACAATGCAAAGTGAAAGATCAAACAAACAAACCTATGAAAAATTGTCTAATCATATATCAAGTAATAAAGGTTTCCTAATCTAAAGGGAACATGAATTGTTCTTGAAGCAAATAATCAAAGAGATCAAAATATGCTTAGCAAGTTAGAGTGATGCATGTTAATCTTTGGGAAAAGAAGACCTCTCAATCCCCGGGACGGATGAGAAAGGAGCATTAGATCGAGGAAAAGCATGGACATATGATCCAACACATTCCTTATAATCTCCTTAGATTAGGAGCCACAAAAGCCCCAAATCTTGCATGGATGCAACTTATGATCCTAGAATGTGCAAAGGTTGTAGTGTGTTTGTGTACATGGACTTTCTAAAGCGACTTAGAAGTCTAAAACATGAATGAATGTATGGAGGAAATCATCATGGAATATGTACAAATATAGTATGGACCACTTCCTAAGATATGAACTAATTTGAAGTGCATATAAGCATCAAATCAAAGAATGAAAGTAAAAGTGTGCTTGCTGTGAATAGTGGACAGAACAGTAACATGATCTTTTGGAAATTGAAAAGAGGGGTTACGAATGTTTTCAATGCATGATTTTTTATGGAGATCTTCCTTATTGTGTCTAGAACAGAACCCAAAATTCCAATCTTTAATGACTATCATAGATTGAGAGAAATCATATAAACAATAGAGGTTATACAGAAATAGAGTCCGTACTATCGACCAAAATGTTATAAAATCTTAGAAAATGAAAAAAAAAACATCTAGAGGCCCATATTATACAGAACGTTCCCTAAGACATTGAAGTTCAAGGGAAAAATAAGTTGGGACCACTCTTTTAGGAAAAGTTTTCTGTAAAAACAAGTTCAAAGTCAACCTAGCTGCTGTGACAGCAGAGGCAGAATGTTTGGAAGGAATGTTTGGACAAAAGTGGACCCCTTTCAAGTGCTTCCAAGTCAAGCCAAAAATCATGGGTGTTCTATAATGAGTTAGAAAGACTTTTCAAGTGGTCTTGCATTCATATATTGAGTATTGAACTCAAAATAATTCTTTGAAGTTAAATGACTCACCGTTTTGAAGGTTTTGAGAAAACAAGGTTTATTTCTTAAAATCAAAATGAGGGATTTAGGAGGGGGTTTTGAAATGGGGGTTTTGAAAACATATATTCAATACTTAATGAAGATTATAACCACTTAAAATGTCAACATTTAACTCACATCAAGAACCTCCAAGATTATTGGAAAGTATTATTTCCATTTTAAAGACAAATTCATGAATACATAGGAATGTATTGGAGTTGAAATCATCATCTATCAAACATGTTTTTGAGATCAAGAGCAACTATCCATAAGGATTCACTCACCTCAAACTTCATGTCATCATCTAGATGATGATATACTAGTAAGTAAATAAAGAAAATGAAAAAGAAATGAGGTAGGAGAAGATGAACAACAAAGTAAGCAAACAAGTATATAAACAATCAATAGATGATATTAAATGATGTATTGGACTTGTAGCTTGGTGTTTCACTCATATGTGGTGATATTGGACATGGAAGTAGCTTCCTCTCTCTTAAATGCTCATTAAAATGGTGGTTGGGTGTATTGAATATGAAGTAAATGGAAGTAATGAAGTAAAAACAAAGTTTAGAACTCACTCTCTTGTTTGGAAATCAAAGAAGGAAGCTTCTTTTCTCTATACTCTAACCTTATCTCTACAACTTTCTCTTAAAACTTTTCAAAGCTTGTATTTGACACCCCCAAAATGAAAAGTCAAGGGGGGTTTATATAGGCCAATTTGGGGTGGTTTTGGGGTTTTAGAAGTACTCCCATTGGTCCCAAACATCTGTGAACATAGAACTACGTCGTTTGGTTTCCAATTAATCAAAATGAACCCCCAAAAGAAATTACAAAAATGGACCATTCTGAGGGATTGTGTCGCGGCAGCACTGGGCCTATGCCGCGGTGGCAGTGGGCCAGTGCCGCGGCGGTACTACTCCTCATTCATCCAGATAATCCTTTTTAGGCCCCCAGAGGTTCCGGTATTCGCAAAAAGGCCCTATTTCGTCCTAAATTCACAGAAAATGCATACAAACTCCAAATTGAGGTTATAATATACCGTTGAAAAGGTAATGGAGTCTAATTTATATAAAAAATAGTTCAGAGATAGGTCACTTTGAAATGTTTTGTGGTGTTCGCGATAAAAGCCGATTTGATCGCCTTTTTCACCTTTGAAAATTCATAAATAATTCATTTTAGATCAAAAATTATGCGCGACATACCGTTGGAAAGCTATTGACCTCTGGTATCTATAAAAAATATTTGAAAAATGATACGGTGTTCCGGTTTTAAAATCATCTTTTGGTCAAACTGGACAAACTTGGGATTCCCAAGAAGTTCTGGAAACCTCTGGGAGCTCCCAGGAGCTGACGTTTTCATTCGGTTTTCTTTTAAAACTCATTTTAATACTTTTCACATGATCTAGAATGATTTCAAACCTTTTTGGCGAATTTGGACGATTTCGGTCAAACCTTGGTCAAACTTGGTCAAACCGGTCAACGGGGACTTTCTGGGAACTTCCGAGACTTCTGGGGGTCGCTGGGAGCCGACAATTTCATCCGGTCTTGCTTTAGAACTCATTTTATTGTTTTTCTTACGACGTAGCGCATTTTCATAACATTTGGTTCGAATCTGGGAGCGTTCGGGCTTTCAAGGGTATTTTGGTCATTCTGAGCATTTTGAGAGAGAGAACTAACTTCCCGGAGTCCTTTTTGAGTCTTTTCGATTATTGCGAACTACCAAGCTATGGGTCTCCTAAATCTGATAGCCGACAAAATGGGGTGTCTACACTTTCAAAAATATTTTTGAACCATCAATGCTTGTGGTGTGAAATCATGATTTTTTAAAATTGAGGCAGGAAATTTGAAATTCTAAAATCTGAGTAGAAAATCTAAAATTGAATCATCGAAGCGCGAAATCATGACCTTTTGAAAACCAAAGTAAGAAGTTTGAAATTCTCTAAAATCCGGGGAGAATTTTAAATTTGAATCATCAAAGTAGGAATTTTGACATTCTCTAAAATTTTGGGAGAATTTTGTGAAAGTGAATTTCCAAGCAAATTTTCGAAAAGGGATATTCCCGAAATTTTCAAAAGATTTGGGTTTTTCAAACAAACGCTTGTATTTTCAAAATTTTCAAAATTATCCTTGAATAATGATTGGATGCTTGGATAAAGACCATACTACCCTAGAGGAATCTACCATACAAGGTTTGATGATGCCTTCGCATACACGTCCTCATCATCCAACCCTAGAGGAATCTACCATACAAGGTTTGATGATGCCTTCGCATACACGTCCTCATCATCCACATAATCCCTTACGGGCACCCGCAAATAATTCATCATATTGTCCTAATCAAAGATGATAAACAAGATCCTAATTGAAGGGTTCAATAGAAACTATATGCAAAGGCCGAGCTTTAGTCTCATAAAGGATCCATTAGCAAGCTCAGCGGTATGGGTGATCGCCTCCCCGAGGGCGTGCCGTTCACACATGGGCTCTATATACCGCACGCGGTACAAGGCTAACGGTGACTACATGCTACCAGCTCTCTTGGCAGAGGGAAGAAAGAGAGCCCTCCACCCACAAGGCAATGGTCTCAAGCAGTCGCGGTGAAAGAACCATGCAAGTGCAAATGCAGGCAGAAACAATACGATTATTGAATTAATAACAAGGATATTCTTTGGCTTAAGTCAAACCCTCGAAGAACAAGAAACTATCAGTTTCATGCTCAAATCCTTAGCAGAGTCGCCAGATTGTGGACCGGCACAGAATGCGCAGATGAAGGGGGTTCTGGCATCTTCCCTCGATGTTGTCCCGGGACGGATCCCAAGGAGCACACTTCAGGGAAAACTAGAACTTCCTCACGCGGTCCTAGAGACAAAGAGTCGCCACCCAATTTTTATCGGGAATTAGGTAACCCAAGTTTGACTCGCCCAAAATTGAATAAGGTTACTCACCTTTCATTACCAGAAACTAGGTTCGGGGGTCTTGGTACAACAGGGGAAGGAGCCCAAGCAGGACTAAAGCACCCCCTCCTCGTCCTACCGAATGGTAGGCCTTGATTCAAATATCCTTGTTCTTAATTTATAATTGGTGTTGTTTCCTCAAACATACTAGATAATATATACATATCAAAAGAGAACATCTAATAAAAATCATTTCAAGAGATTAAATCAAGTAGAAGTTGGATGCACATGCAATACAAGAGAGAAGTATACTTACATTGGCTAGTCCCGCCCGGGACCGATGCAAATAAAGGAAACATGTCATGATATGCAAAAAGGAAAAAGAAGACTTACATTGGGTTGACTCAAGCGGAGTCACAAAAGCAAAAAAGAAATGGAAACGTGTAATGCAATCATGCAACAATCCTAGATAAGATGTCTCTAGCAAATAATCATATAAACGGAGACTATCCTAAAGGATTTGTGTCGTTGAAAATAAAGTTGTAAACCTAGAAAAATTCTAAGAGAAGGGATAGAGAAGGTACACGATACATGGGCACTAAGCCACATGTAGACGAGGCAAGATCACAAATCGAAGTCTGGATCCACGGCATTCAATTCTCTGCACTAAGACACCAAGGAATACCCAAAGCATTGCAAAAACACAAGCAAACAAATGATATGCATGAAAAGCAAGTAGAAAATGTCGTCAATCATATTTCCAGATTCAGCAACCTCTAATGAATCCTATCAAAAGTGGTCTTAAACATGAGCTGGGTTAAAACCTTTTTACAAAAAGTTAGATACATGTCTTAGGGAACTTCTCCAAAAAGTAGAACCTCTTTACCATTTTTTAAGTTTGAGAAATAAGAGTTTTGGGAACAGTGGATTAGGACTGTCCACTGTTCTTATAAAAATCATAATTAATTCTACAAAACTCATATGAAGCTCTATTTGATGTCAAAAGAAAGCTATTTCATTGTTATTTATGAAAACGAAATCCCATGGACATGTCATGATCGTAAGATTTCTGACAAAGTGTTTAAACAGACTCTGTTTTTCTGGAAGTTTGGTATCATTTGACAAAAGAATGCAAAACAAAATAGAAGCATAATAGAAATTCATGAATCATGTTAATCAAGTGGATTTAAACTTTTGATCTCTCATCCAATTATCCTAGATGATTTCCAAATCAAGTTTTATTCATCAATTGTTGTTGAGTGATCAAGGTATGACCATTTTGTATACGTAATCATAATTGTAGTTAAACTTAGAAAATTTCAGAATAGTTATATCAACTTTAAATGCTTAGAAAATGGTCTTAACTCGATCGTATGCTCACGATTTTACATCGGCATATAGAAACATGAGTTACGAATCTTTCCCATAAAGCGGAACATCTATAACTATTATAGATTTTCTGAAATTAAAGCACAAAGAGACTATATTCAAATCTGTCAACCGATTTCTCAACAATTTCTAAAAATATCATATGGATCCTAGAAGCTCACAAAACAGACCGGATGAAAACTAATTCATCAAAGTTTACCCAGAAAATTTGAAATCCATCAAATTATGGGTTTTGATGGACCAAATCTTATGGACAAAACTAATCTGTTTTGCTGAATTTTTATCTAGTTCATTTTAAAGTGTGAGGAAAACATCTTAGGTGTTGATTGAAGCTTATTAGAGAGATCAAATTCATAGATCTACTTGACTATCATGATTTTCAATCAATTTAGCCCTCAAGTTCTATGAAGAACTTTGGATCATGGATCAAAGGGACTTACAAATATCCTATTGGAGATGAATTTCAATAGGAATTCTAGGTAATAGAAATAATCAAGAGATATGTATGAACATAGGAATCATTCTTCTCATAGATCATACTTCCAAACCATCATAGAATTCAAAATAGGTACATATATATAATCATGTATGCATGGATCTAAACTAAATAGAAGAATGAAATCAAAATTGAAAATCAAAGCGAAAGACAATCTCTAATTATGAATTATCAATGAAAATCAAAAGAGATTTGGATCTAGCTATGTGAGTGTGTGAAGAACAAGAGATGAAGAAGATGAGTGTTCTACAAATAAAATAAAACTAAGCTAGATCCAACTCTTATAGATCTATGTATAAAATAGGAATTAGAGATGAATTAGTGTTTACCTCTTGGAGGATTCTCAATTATATAACCAAAGTTGAATTGAAGATCTTCTTCTTCAAGTGTTCTTCAAGCACTCATCCATGGAAGCTGAGAGGGGCAATTGATGTTCAAATTGTGATCTAATTAGCCTAAGTTTATCGAAATTCAATTCATGATTCTCTCTCTCTAGAATTCTCCTCAATTGAAAGTATATTCAAAGTATACTTGTATCTATTTATACTTGTGTGTACTTCCTCCTATATCTTGTATATTCTCTTGTATCTTCAAGATCTTCCAAGATAATCTCACATGAGATGCAAGAGATCTTATATAGAGTTTTGAAGACTTAGCTCTTAAGTTACAGGGTTAAAACAGGATTTTCAGATAGCAGAAAGGGCTAAAATGGCCATTTCGGCTTCTAAACGCAATTTCCAGGCAATTTCCTCGCAGGGAGAGCCTTCTAGAAGGGTCTGGAACTAGAAAAATGTGATGAAGAACACAATATATAGGTGGCGGTTATGGTGGGACCCACCACCCCACAACCTAAAACCGCCATCCCCTTTTTTGGTTCCCTTGGTTATCCAGAAGCCCTGTTTCAAGTTTCAAGTGCACTGCTTTTCCAGATTTTTGTAAAAATACTTTTTAGTGTCCGAAATTGTCTGTGTACGTACCATTGGAAAGCTGTCGGGTTGAATTTCAGTATAAAAATATTCCCAGAGGTTTTGAAATGAGAATTGAAGTCCAATTAAAGCCCGGAAGTCCTCCGGAACTTTCGTCGTCTTTCTGAAATCAAACGACGTCTTTTTCAAAATTACTTTCAAATGTGCGTCGATTTTGAACTTTTCTTTAAAATTGAATCTCTGGATACCTAGAATACTGCATTTAGAACACTTAATGTTCATATAACCCTGAGTGAATATGAATTCTGAGAGACGATTTTGACAAAACCGATATTTATCCATGGAAAAGGGCTTTTCTGAGCTTGAAGTCAATTTCCGAAGTTTGATCTTTCGATTGTGTGGAATTCAGTACCTTCCACGGGGTACTTTTCATCATTGTATCCTCCAAGATGTTGTCCACCCTAAAGGTTCCTCTTGTACTTTCTTGTGCAAAGCCACATAAACATTAGAGTTTGCTGTGTATTAGGATATGTATTTTGTGTTTGTTGAAATTGAGGTGGAGGAGGTAAATAATACTGATTATTTTGAGGAGGATACTGTTGAGTTTGAATTGTAAAACACCTTCTTTGGTATACATATAATTTGGAGGATCCTCCAGTTAGACTGGTATGAATTACCATAGGAGTTTTGGAGACCCCTATAATTATTCATAGCATTTATCTCTGCTGAAGCAATTTCTTGAAAATTTGAACTGTTAGGACATTCATTCGTAGGATGTCCTAACGTATGACAGTTGTCACAAATGTCTCTTTTCTTCTTAGGTGGATTATTTTTTTCTACTGTTATAGCTTCCACTTTACCTGCTAATTCTTCATATTTCAGTCTTAATTCATCTTCTGATTGTAATTGGTATAAACTTTTAGCTTTTTTTGTCTTACCAATTTCTTCTGTTTCCCACTGGGAAGCATTTTCTCCAAGCCAATCAAAGTATGATTCAGCTTTGTCAGCAGTTTTACTCAAAAATTCTCCTTGATACATAGTTTCAACTAATTTATTTGATTTTGGTTCTAATCCTTCATAAAATAAATTAATCAGACTCCATTTTTCAAATCCATGATGTGGACAAGCTAGCAGGAGATCTTTAAAACGTTCCCAAACTTCAGGGAATGGTTCCTTTTCTTTTTGAGTAAAAAGTTAATTTGACGCATCATACTATTAGTTAAATTTTTAGGATAAATTTTTTTAGAAATGCTTCATTCATATCATGCCATGAAGTTATAGATCCAAGATGGAGAGATAAAAGCGAAGCTTTAGCTTTATCTTTTAAAGAAAAGGAAAAAGCTTAAGACGAATTATTTCAATAGGACAACTTTGATCAGAAAACGTACTACAAACTTCTTCAAATTCACGAATATGTAAATAAGCACGTTCTGACCACATTCCATGGAAAGTTGGTAAGAGTGGAATCATGCCTTGTCTAAAGTGAAAATTTCCTGTATGTCTAGGTAAAGTGATGCAAAAAGGAGTGATGTTTCGTTCTGGGGTAAATAAATCACGTAAAGAGCATTGTTCACATTCTGGCAAGATAAATTGTGGTATATTTTTCCCATGTTCACTATGAGCATCATCAACTATTCCTTCTATGCCTTCAATTTCAGCCATGATTTTAAGAAATTGTATACTAGATGATTCACTAGAAATATAGAATTATGTAGTACTTGATATAAAGCTTCAATAGTATTTAAGGACATATGAAGTGAAAGAAAAACTAAGTTTTAAAATTATTATTATTATTATTATCTAAGTAAAAAAAACTTTATATATATATTTAGATTTGTTAGAAGATATGTTTATATATGTATATAAATATATATGTCTTTTTTTTTTTTTTTAAAAAGATAGACACGTAGATACTTATAAATATATATTTATATATTTTTCACAAGGAAAAATTATGTATAGTTTTTTTTTTAATTTATTATTATTTTTTATGTTATCATTTTTTTTCTTAAGAAGAAAACTAGATTATCTATAAGGTAGAATAAGTATATATATAGATATAGATATAATGGGAGAAATAATTTTAAACCTAATTTTATTCATTTATTTTTTTAACCGTTCCCGGGCAACGGTGCCAAAAACTTGACGACATCCTCTTGACACGTTTTCTTATCAACACCCAAGTGTAGGTGATCGTACAAGTAATAAAGTTCTGGAAGTCCAGGTAGAACTCACAGAGAACGAACAACAAAGATAGGCAGTAGCTATTTTGTCACTAAAAAGAAAATAAAAGATGATGGATTTTTGTGGGATTGTACTAACTACTAGTTTTTATATTTTTCTTGCAATAAAACTAATTAAAAGCTATATTTTTAATAACAGTTTATGGTAAAGATTTTAACAGTGCAAAATAAATTAATAAGATACTAGTAAGAAAATGAAGAAAAAGAAATAAAAGCTAGATTTACATTGACTTTATGGATATTATTATAGCGAAAATTGAAAATAATACAAATATTTAAGCAAAACTATTAAAAACATGAAACATTAATTAACTTGAGGGAAATAATTTAATAGAATTGGGAATATGCAAAACCAACACTAGATCCCACAATTTTTGTGCATTTGAAAAGATTTGACATTTAAGACCGCAAAGTCATTCTTTATTTGAAAATAAACTTTCACTAGTCGGGGTCATATCAAGTGTGTTAGGTTTGATATGAAATGACGTCGTTTGGTTTAAAAAAATAAAATAAAAAGGCAATTGGGCAGTAGCCAGGTTCGAACCGTAACCCACCGCGGACATGGGTTATTCGGCGTCCAGTTCCCACCACTCTGCCACTACACAATTGTTTGTTCATTAGTGGATAGAAATATGTATAAACACATATTTGAAATCTAAACTTTGTCATATGAATTGTTTGAGTATGCTAGGTGTTTTTTTATGACAAAAGACAAAGTTTGACAATCCACATAATTAGATTCTTATTTCAAATATGTAATCTCTTGAGCCCAATATAGCCATCGTACATAAACATGTTAAATGGTCGTAAACTATAGATACATAGATATTTTTGTCCATAAATGGAAAAACAACCAATCTAGATAAATTTTCCCATTTAAGTTTAGTACACAGAAGTTGTGGTTTCTAAAGTTTTTATTGCATATCCCCAATTAAAGTTTTAGTCTACCATTTTGGAATTGATACTGTATTCCAAATAACCTTTTAAAGAAAGATTAAATAGATGCACACAGTGACTGCCCAATTAAAATTTAAGTTATAAAACTAAGGTAATGGTGAAATATTATATTAATATATTTTTTTCTCACTTAACATGAGTTGGGGTTGAATTTGTGGAATCTGCAAAATAACAAAATTTAGTACAACTAGGCTAATACAATATAAATAAATGGAAATACTGAATCAATAATAAAATACTAAACATTTGACTTTGGATTCTTGTGGGGTCACAATGGTTGAACTTCAAGAACACAAGCAAGGCCAAACCAAATCCTATTCTAATTTGGGAATGAGATATGGATATGATGTGTTTGGGGCTTTGATAGGTGATTATAACAACTACGTGACTAAGAAATTTGGCATTTACTTACAAAATCCTGTCTTCTAGTGAATGAAAATATTGCTATAAAAACTGAAATTTGGAGTTTCAAACTATTTAGGGGACAACTACAACTACTACTAGACTAAAAAAAATTAAATCTAAATTTTACTAGGAATGTTTTACTATTACGAATTGACAAAGGTCGTACAAGAAAGCAAATATTTTATTTTTAAGAAATACAGTACACAAAGTTTATGTTACATATTTTTGAACATGAAATCATCAATTACATAAAAGTAAATTTTTACAACTACTAGAACTAGAAAAAACAAAGAAAAACTAGAGTTTCCTAATTCTAGGAACAAAATGAAGTGCTCACATGATAACCTACCTAAACTATTCTCTCCTTAACAGTGTGTGTGAAGCTGTTGCAGCTTGTTGGTTGGCGGTTGGTGATTGATCGGCTTCTGCTCGTCTTTTTTTATAGATGAGAGGAGATGAAATTTCATCATCCTGTTCGTCATTGAGCAGTGTGTTTTGTCAATTTTTCTTCACGTGTCCACGTTTTTCAAATTTTCTGCCTTTTTTTTCTTCATCTTCTGATATGTTTGAAAACCTGCAAAGAAAAAAATGAAAGTAGAAAGAGAGAGGGAGAGAGAGAGTGAAAGAAAAGGAATCAAAAAAAATATTAAACAAACAAAACATATCAACATCCAAGCTTTACATCCAAGTAAAGCTTGGATGTTTCCTTACGCTTTTTTTTTTTTTTTGGATTCTACTCCCCTTTTTTTTTTATTCTTTCATTTGGTTTGGTTCTGAAATTTACAGGATCTCTACTATTTGTTACTATTCACATTGACTAACAATATGGGAGATACTACAGTGTGGTTGCTACTTCTTTCCTTCCCTTTATTTCACTTCATTTTTACCTAAACATATAAAATATGTAAAAACACATAGTTACACACATTTGAGTGACATCACCATTAAATTATATTAATTCAAATATGTATGTAAAACTAGGAATTTGGGGGATTAAATGAGCATTATGTCTATTATATTGGCATATGAATGTGCAATATTCAGTGTTTGTCAAGCACATTATTTCCTAATCCAATTAGGAAACCACCTTGATTGATGTCAATTTATCCTAAATCAGATTGTCTTTCCTTATCCTTGTACGAGTAGGTCTCTTGCATCTATAAAAGAGACCCTTCACCCCCATAGAATGAGATTAACTTTTTAGTCTATACAGCACCTCTATAGCAGTCATCAACACGCCTGGCTGACCTACGGTAGCTCCAGACTATTGTTGATTCACCACAGGTCCCCGGTTTTTTACAATATAGTGAACGTGCTCAGACACACACGTGGACGTAGGTTCCTTCATTAACCGGGCTGAACCACATACAAAAAATTGGTCTCTCTCACTCTCTCTCTCTCTCCTTAATCTGCTCAAATTTACTTTAACTAAATTTTGGCATCAACAGTTTGGTGCCGTCTGTGGGAAACGACAGATTTCTCAAAGCACAAATCTCTCAGCTGATAGTCATGCCTCCGAAGAAGGGTAAGAAGGCTGCGCATCAGGCTGGCTGCGGTATCCGGCCATCCCCAACGTTCTTGACACAGGAGTAGATCATCGCAACCATCACACAGCTCTTGAAGATCTAGCGTCAAACCCAGCAGTAGATCAAAGCCCTGCTGGCCCAACAAAGCAATCTTGTAGTGGGCGGGAAACAGCCCGGGAACGTTGCAGACGGTCAGGAACCGATCTTGACCAAACAATGTGCCCGAGCCAACCTATTCTGCGTTGAAGGTGCCACAGACATCAGCGGTATGCATAGTGCCCGAGAGGAGAGGCAGGAGCATATGGCCCAGGAATCAGCCCAGGGTTACTCGGTCAAGAGCTGAGGTGGCCTTGGGCGCATGATCAGCCAGAATCTTGGCCAAGCCCGATCCTAGAGGACAGCACACCGCCATGAAGAAGAAGCCTCTTCCACCAACCCGACCAGCCCCCCGGATACCGGTCGGGAAGACATCATGGCCCATATCCAGAATTTGAAGAAACAGATCGACAGAATGGCCAAAGTGCTAGGCCAGAAAGCTACACAGGACCATGTCAATACTGAGACAGAGTCACCGTTCTCTAGCCTAATCACGAGGTTCGCCTTCCCACAAAAATTCAAGCAGCCTCGCCTGGATTTGTACAATGGTTCGGGGAGCCCGGTCGACCACGTCCGGATCTACAAGGCCTAGATGGCTCTCGCCACCAATGCCGACTAACTATACTGCCTAGCCTTTTCCAGCACTTTGAAAGGCCCGACGGCGCAATGGTTCCACTCTCTGAAACCCCGATCAGTCAAAAATTTTAAGCAGCTAGGCAAGCAGTTCATCAACCAGTTCATCGGTATGCATGAATGACCAAAGCCTGACATGTAGCTACTGACAGTCAGGCAAAGGAATAATAAGACCCTTAAGGAATTCACTGACCGGTTTAATCAAGAAAAGCTCGGGATCTATGATCTTGATGAAGCCGTCACTATTACAACCTTCTGCTCGGGAGTTCAACACACCAAGTGTGCCACATCGTTTCACAGAAACTGACCGAAAACCTTGGTTGAACTCGCAGAGAGGATCAGAAAGTATGTTGACACTGAAGAATTTATAAAGACCAAAGACCTCGGGCACGTAAGCGATGAGCCTTCAAGAAAGAAGCGAAAGCGAGATTAGCCTGAGATGAGCAACGCAAAGAAGCCCAATGGTTCTGGCAGTTCTTTCAGCTGACAATGGTCCGGGTCCGGCAACCCCGACCCAACCTCTAGTTCACAGCGGTCTGAGTCCGGCAGTCCCGACCCAACCTCCAGTTCACAACGGTCTGAGTCTGGCAGCTCCGACCCGACCTCCAGTTCTCATCGGTCTGAGTCTGGCAGTCCCGACCCGACCCGACCTCCAATTTACAGCAGTCAGGATCCAGTGATCCCGACCTTTCCTCCAGCTCAGAATAATCAGGAGCCCGGTGATCCTGACCCGACCTCTTGTCTTCATTAGTCTAGATGAGCCCGACTACAGTGGTACTTGCCCGATCATCGCATGAGGCTCCACAGACTGTCACAGAGCTCTTGCAAAGACCTCGGGCCACACCCGAGGCACATTAAAAGACTTTGGGGCCATACCCGAGGCACATCAAAAGACCTGGGGGTCACATCCGAGGCACTAAAAGGACCTCGGGCTCAATCCCGAGGCAACCAAAGACCATTGTTATAAAAGACCTCGGGACCACACCCGAGGCACAAAAGACCTTGGGGTCACATCTGAGGCACCAGCTTTGCTTAGGTCCATAACCTACAATGGAGGCAAATCCCCCTAGGTGGCTGATGATGGCAAGCTTCAAAAGACCCTGCAACCATGCATGTTCCAGGTCGGTTACCTACGATCATAGCTCTACAGACCCCCGTCTTAGCAAAAGCTTGGGGGGCAGGAAGGCACAATGAACAAAATAGGCAATCACACCGGGTATTTACAGGCCTTGGGGTTAACAATGTCAAACTTTTAGACAACCCGGGTGCCTACAATACTCAGAGGAAATAACTCCACTTCGGTCCAAACCGACGATAGAGGTGACTAAACCTCTTAGGTTGGCCCACGATAGTGGAGCAAAAAAGACCCTAAAGCAATACGATTTAGGTCGGCTCTGCCAACATGGTCAAGATCTTCTCCCATCAGTCTTGACGAAGGCTGGCAGGACGAAAGATAACCATCCTAGGAAGTTAACACAAAAGACCCTAAAGCTATAAGCTTTAGGTCGGCTTTTCCAACATGGTCAAATTCTTTTGCCCACAACCTTGACGAAGGTTTACGGGTAGAAGATAACCATCCTGGGAGCTAACTCAAGCAAAAGACTCCAAATTAGACCGAGTCTCAACTCTTGGCCAATTCCCGAGCACCTAAAGACTCCGAGCTAGGTTAAGTCTTAAATCTTAGCCAGTTCTCGAGAACTCACGAAACTCAAAAGCTCCAAGGCAGCTTCCTCAAGCACTTATACAACGGCAAGTGGCATCAAACAGATTTCCAAACTTGCCCCGATATGGCATCAAGCCAACCTTGGAAATAGGGGGCAGCTGATACACCCAAAATTGGCTCTATCCTATGATCGAGTAGTTCCACTCAGTGGGCGACCCCTATCTCAACCAAATCATGCACAGTTCCTCGGGTAAGCATCAGCCCGAGCAGTTTGGTTTACCCGAGATCTCCCAATCAGTTCATCCGTGACCCGGCAAACAGGTCAGGAAAACGGCACAAGCACGGTCCATACAGGCGTAGTCAAGCCAGGCCAACGAGACTCACTCCAGAATATTCCAGGCTGTTTTCTAATCAAGTTAGAAGACCAAAGGAAAGATCACATTGTTTCCTAATCCAATTAGGAAACAACCTTGATTGATGTCAATCTATCCTAAATCAGATTGTCTTTCCTTATCCTTGTACGAGTAGGTCTCTTGCATCTATAAAAGAGACCCCTCACCCCTATAGAATGGGATCAACTTTTCAGTCTATACAGCACCTCTATAGCAATCATCAACATGCCCGACCAACCTACGGTAGCTCTAGACTATTGTTGGTTCACCACAGGTCCCCGGTTTTTTACAGTATAGTTAACGTGCTCAGGCACACACGTGGGTGTAGGTTCCTTCATTAATAGGGCTGAACCACATACAAAAAATTGGTCTCTCACTCCCTCTCTCTCTCTCCTTAATCTACTCTAATTTACTTTAACCAAAATTTGGCATCATCAATAAGTATTCTATGTTTTGTAGGATTTGGAGCCTTAATATGAAAATGCACTAAAATCCAATGATTAATGGCTTTGGAAAACATTCTGTGCTTAAAAGGTGATTCTGGATAAAGCTGGAGACAGTAGCAGTCTTGGAAAATTATATTTTTGACAATGAATACTTTGGATTTGAGAAATTTCTCCAGAGATATAAAATGTAGATCTTCGAGTTACGGACGGGTGGCTACAAGCAGCGAGTCAATCCGAGGTCTGAGCAAAAAGTTATTGCAATGTGAGCAGGCCGCGCGAACGACTCGTGAAAAACTAAAACGCGTATTACGTCAAATTAGAGTGCCCAGCGAATTTGTTTGTGCATACGACGTCCAGAAATGTAAATACGTCAGTTTTAATGCGATTAGGCTTAGAAAAGCCTCCTAATCCTTCCAACATCTATATAAATCCTATTCTAAATCAATTATGGGGTTAAACAATATTATACACGTACATCCTTTTACAACTAAAACTTCAGCTATTGAAGAGGGAGAAGTAAGGAGAAGAAGAAGAAGAAGACCAAGGATTCCCATGGCCTCCTCCATCAACCTCTTGCCAATCCTCGATTCTATGGCCACCTAGACCGATCTTTATTTCAATAAAACCCTAGCCAAGTAATAGGGTGTATTTTATGTTTTTCTTTTAGTTTGATTATGTATGGATAATGATTGCATGTTTAGAGGATTTTAATTGATAAAATCGTATTCATTGATTAAATCGTTACTTTCAAAATCTATTCTTGTCTTAGATCTATTTTTGAATGTGAAGTGCTCAATAGTCTATATTTGATGTGCTTGTATGAATTATTTACATATAAGAGTGCTTATTTGAATTGTAATAGCAAGTAGTCGAATAGTTTATGCCTATGGAAGACGGAATGTGCCGCACCCTAGTTTAGTGTGAGACACTCTGTGCCAACCAAAGATGAATTATGTTGATGCTTGAATCGTAGTTATCTTCTTAATGAAGAAATTGGGCTTGTAGCTACAATTTCCCATTATCATCTAATGTAATAAGCTAATTGAATGCATAGATACCCTTATTATGAAGCTAGTGGTGGATTTACAATCCTAGGTACCAAACACATATTTATCAAAACAACTTTTAATCACTTTCATAGTTAGATTTATTTACTTCGTTTCTTAGTTTCATTAAAATGAAAATTAAAATTCTGTTTTCTTAATTAACTAGGTTTAGGTTTTAAAATTAAAGTGGTTTAGTATTTCAATCTCTATGGGCTCGACCTCTACTTCCACACTACAAATCTTTTAAGTTGAGTATACTTTTTTTATCTTGATTTTTACGAGAACAATTATCACTTTGCATATTTCAAATTTGACATACTGGTGTTTGCATGAAAAATACCATAGACATTTGAAGATTCGGTTGGAGAAGAGAAGTATGCCAAATTTATCGGTTGAGGTTGCCACGTAATAGTTAATTGGTAAGAAGAGAATTATCTGTTATGTGGTTTAGAAATGTAGTTCTAAATTGTTCTGCATTTATGTACTTGTTTTTTAGGTACAAAAGAGCTCATGTTCGGCTTAAAAGGACTCAAAAACTAGTACTTCATCAAACCAACCTAGCATAAGTATGTTTAGGGATGATACAAGAGTAATGCTATGCATTCCAAATTTGAATCCCAAATTTGGTTTTCCAATACTTCAATATTTATACCATATACTATACGACTATATGAGTAGTTGGTAGTACCATGTGAATTACGTTGTGTAAACTATTGATGTATTTTTTTCCAATTAAAAACTATTTAATAATATGAGTATGAATATGAGAATTTAACAACAATAGCAAGATCAACAAAGTTAATACGAGTAGTTAGAACTATGTTTTGTTTAACTTGGAAATCCGGAATGGATCCGTAGTACTGTAACGCATTGTACAACTCTTGTAATTTTTAAGGATGTTGTAATACAGTTAGGATCTCTATGATTTGAGTTTGTCATGTGTACTTTAATCCCCGTGTGAGTTGGATAACCTTAGACTTGAAATTGTGCAAAATGTGTAGCAACAGAGGAAAATAGTCGAATGAGCCGAGACCACAGTCGACTAGACCCACTTTTTAAATATAAATTTCATCTTAGCTTAAGAAAACCAGCCGACTGGTTTGCAAAACAGTCGACTGGAAAAGTGGTTGAAAAACATGACAATCTGCTGGATCAAGTCCAGTCAACTGGACAAGTACCAGTTGACTGGAAGATTGATGCCACAATCGACCGGACATGGAGGGCAGTCGACTAGATTGGGTTGCTGAGGTTCTGAGTCTCTGTAATTGCCAAAACAGTCGACTAGGGACCTGATGCGGTCGACTGGATTGCTGTTTCTAAAATGAACTGGTTCTTTAAGTGGTTTAAATGAAAAAATCTTTTTATAACTCTGATTTTTATGAAATCCACTTTTTTTATTTCGCTGCTATTACGTTGATTAAATTGGAATAGCCTAGCTTGGTGGTGTGCCATGTGTCCTATTTTTCGCTCTAGTGGGATGGGTCATGATACATCCCTTCTTTTTCTTCTTCTTTTTCAGCCCGTTATACACTATCAGAGGTCGAGGAGGCAAAGAAAAGCTGAGGATGTTGTGAGACAAGCACATAAGTTGGCTCAGCAAAAAGATGGAGATGTGGAGGCTCAACATCAAGGGATCAATAGAATGAGGGATGCACAAAGTGAGATACAGAATCAAATGTAGAGTCAAATGCAAAGTCAAATGCAGGATATGTTCGAGTGCTTCGTAGCAGGATATGTTGGAGTCCCATCTTCATGGTAAGTTTTGAAATATGAACAAATACATGTAAATCATTGACATGTAGAAAAGTAACTAAACCTTAGATTTGAAATAAATTTAAAAATTAATTTAAAAAAAACTACATAAATTGCAACAAAAATATCATCCCTAAATAGGTTACATACATGGGGAGGATGAATTTTTGTCCTTCACTCAGACATTCAGTGACGAAAATAATTGTCAATTTCACTAAGTTGGTGGCATTTTATTTTCGTCTCTATTTCAAACATTTTATGATGAAATTAATAGTCTCTATTTATAATCATTTGGGACAAATTGTTTTGTCTCCTAAAATTTACCTTTTGGGACAAAAATAGGTATTTGGGGATGAAATATTGAGTTTATTGGGACAAAAATACGGTAGCAAAATGTTCATATTTTGCGACGAAATATGTTTTCATCCCCTCTATGCACCTTTTCGGGACGATTATTTTTAATTTTTTTTTGTCCTTGAAAACCTTTAGCGTCGAGCTTGTTGGGACGAATTAGGTACAAAATTTTTTGTCCCAAAAACTATAATAGTGACCAATTTTGATGTTTTGGGACCAATTTTTTCATCCCAAATAACCATTTGTTATGTAAGAGTTAATTACATTTTACTCCCCTATGGTTTAGGCATATTTCCACTTTACCCCATTGTGTATTAAAAGTGGACACTTTACCTCCTTGCGATTTTGGACTAAGTGGAACTACTAAAATTTCTCTCAAAATAGCTCCATATGGGGATTAAATGTTGAAATTGTTCCAACATAGGTGATTTTAAGTGTCAAAATTAACCTCACATAGACAATTAGCCCTCCTAAGGATTTAAGTGTTAAAAATTAGCCGTACATAGGTGGTGGTTAAATGGTAGATTTATTTCCACACAGAGGATTAACCCCAAAACTAACCTCATAATGGGGGTTAAGTCTTAATATTTATTTGCCAATTTAGAATTTTTATCAGGTTTGAGGAAAATCTTAATAATTTTACTTTAGTCCGAAGCCACAAAGGGGTTAAGTGTTCACTTTTGTACCACGGGGGGTGAAGTGAAAACAGGCCTAACCACGAGAGGATAAAAAATGCAGGGTTAAACACACTTACACCCCCTGTGGTTTGGCCGATTTACACTTATCCCCCTGTGCTTTAAATTTTGACACTAATACCCCTTGTGGTTTGGACTAAATTGCAACCGTGACTTTTTCCATCTAAATTAACGGTTTTAATCTTGGGAGCCCTAATTTTGTAAGGTAAAATGACTCTGTTGCCCCTAAAAGTCATATTAAAATAAAAATAAGTCATAAAACATTTTCTTTGGATAAAGCACATGACCTATACCAAGAAAATTCTAACAAAAATCAAAGATTTTTTCTCACCCAATTCGAAACCATATGTTTCTTCCTAAACAAATTGAAGTAAACCAAATTATTTTCTTAACATTGTTATGAAGACTTGGGGGTAATTTGGACATTTAGCTTGCTCCATTAGCAATTTTAACAGTTGCCATTTACTCCGAACCACGGGGGCATTAGTGCCAAAATTTCAAATACAGTGAAATAAGTGCAAATCGGCCAAATTATAGGGGGTGTAAGTGTATTTAACCCGAAAATGTATTTAACCCGAAAATGTATTTAACCCTATATATAAGACTTCAGGCACACCCATTCCACAACCTCACCTCTCACAACCTGATGTGTCAACCATGTAGTGGGATGGAACCACCATTTAACACAACCTCACATATGATACTCCTACTACATGGTTGACACATCAGGTTGTGGGGGTTGAATAGAGGTGTCAAACGGGACGGCCAGCCCCGTCCCGCCACCTTAACGAGTTGGGCAAATTTTGGCGAGTCACGGGGCGGGTCGGCGAAATAGACGGGGGCGGGGCGAATTGACTTGGTAAGAGATATAGGGTGATTCGGCCCAACCCACTAATTTGTGGGTCAACGGGGCGAGGCGAGGCGGGGCGGCTAACTCGCGGGTTGGTTGGCGAATTAGCCCGCGAGTTGCTTGCAAATTTTTTTTTTAATTTTAATAAAAAAATTTTCTAAAAAATCGTTTAATAAAATACTTTATTTAAAAATAGTTTGTTGAAAAAAGTATTTGAAAACTATTTTTTTTAAAAAAAAAAATTATTTTCTACTTAAAAGTTTAATAAAATTGTTTATTAATAAATAGTTAATTTGAAAATAATTAAATAAAAATATTTTATTCACGGGTTGGTGAGGCGGGGCGGGGTGGGTCTGCGAGGCGAGTTGGTGGTGAGTTAGTGGGTTAGACGAACTGGGTCACGGGACGAGTTGTGGGTTGCAAAAATGGAAGTCGACCCGGACCCATACCCAATGAATTGAGTCACGAGCTGGGTTCGACCACGGGGCGAGACGAGTTGCGACTCGCCAAATGGCAAATTGGGGCGGGGCGAGGTGGGCCAATTCGTCCCGTTTGACACCCCTAGGGTTGAGATTGTGAAAATGAGTGTGACTGAAATTTTACTATATATAATTATATATACATATAATGAAGCCTGAACACCTTGTTATATCACTTGGCATAACATTGTTGCAATTGGTTATAAATAGTTGCAGTATGAGACTCTTACCAACACGTAGCCAATTTTCATTGCAATTATCCATCTTTCTCACTCATACGAACTGTAATTGGTAGCAAGGAAACATTTTAAAAGTACAATCCAAACCGACAGAGAGATGAAAATGATATGAAACAAAAAGAGAGTCATCTTTCTATCTAATGATAGAAGAGAGAGAAAGAAACGAAAATAATATCTAATTCAATGAATGGACAATATATATATATATATATTTTTTTTTTTGCTGAGATTGAATGGACAATATTAATTGATCATAAACGTCAACAATATGGCATAGACCGATAATGAGCCTATTTGTCTGTCTTTATGCTTATGTGATTTTGGCCTTAATCTATTTAATTTGGGTGGGTGTTTAGTTTGTACAACTGCTAAAACATAGTGAGAATCGTGATAAACACTCCCTCAGTTGCTTAATGCAAACTTAAATTTCTCCTTACAAAATTGCATATCTTTCATCGCAATTTGGGCAAACAAACATCTGCAAAACTACTTTTGGTGCCCATCTCTACGATTTTGACCCACAAATCGTAGTGACAAACGGCCTCAATATCCTGTTTAAAATCACTTGTCAAATGCACATTTGATTGCAGATGTGATTTTGAGATATAAATTAATGCAGTAAATCAAACCTATTTGGTTGAGTTGGGCTAGAGCTGCAGTGTTAATTCAAGCTTGAGCAACATTGTGTATATTTTGGTGCAAACTCGTCCCAGAAATTATAGGTTCAACTTGATTTTGACTTTTTGAGTTGAGCTAGAGCAAATGGCATCCAGTAACAACTGGGGTTCAGCCCACACACTCTATTGGGCCGCCTTAAACACACTCAGATATATATCCGTGTAAAGTCCAGATGGTGGAGCCAGGATTTGATTTTCGTGGGGGCACACACTGGTATAGGGTTAGGGGCGGCAATCCTTGATCCGATTTTTTTTCGTAAAAACACTACAATTTTGGATTTTAAAAATTACGTGGTTATTTTTTGGATTTCATAATACTGGGTTGATGATTCAAACATAATAATTTAAAGTCAAACGAATCTCTCCGTAGCTCTTTTTCAAAATAATTATTTTCATATGCTTAGTTTTTTTATTTTTTTATTTTTTATTTTTTTATTTTTTAACTAGCTTCACTTATAAAACAAAAAATTCTTGAAATGTTTCAAACGTCTATCAATAAGAACTTAAATATTTTTGGCTAATTCAGTATACGTGACATTTTCTTGGTTAACTATTTAAAGATCAAAATGAAAATTTTGAGTTTAAAAGGGGTAAATTGAAAAAAAAAAATGCACAAATGCATATATTAGTAAAGTTGAGGGGAACACAATACATATAGCATAAAATACACAGGGAATAAAAGTAATTTTGAATATTTGAGAGGGTAACACAATGCATATAGCATAAAATACACAGGGAATAAAAATAATTTTGAATATTTGAGTGGGGCACTCAGCCTCACATTGCTCTGCCCCTGTAGCCTACTTAGATAGATCAAAGCGAAGTCTCACCCACCCAAGTTATTTTTGTTTTGGGAACTAACCTACCTCAGCACTAAATAACTTCTACAGAGTTGAAGTCCTTCTTGGTACAACTTCTACTTCTATGACTCAATCGCAATAAAACTGATGAAAGCATAACGTTGCTATGGTAGCTTTTGGCCAGTCGTAAATGTCGGCGATATTCACATTTTTGTAAAGATTGAATCGCAAAATATGATTTGCTAAATAGTTTTAGGAAAATTCTATCCGTAGCCACCTAATTAACAATTTGCTCTTTGTAAGCACCTCTTTTCCCAAAATAACTCGAACTATTGTGTTTGTGTTTACAACCAAACAACTTTTTTTTATTACTCTATGGCCCCGCCCCCCAAAATGACCCCAAACTATTGCTTACCTATATTAAACTTGGGTTAATTACATTTTACCCTCTGTGGTTCAAAAGTGGACACTTAACCACCTCATGATTTTGCTGGTGACTTCGGATTGTTTGGCAGTGGGAGTGGGTAGCATGCTACTGTTCGGGCTTTGCTGATACATTTGGGTGTGCCGCTGCAATTTGTATGCCTTGAGTGTGGCCTTTGTTCTTGATTTAGTTATGGGTTGTTTTATTTTCTTGGGCTGTTTCTGTGGCTTTGTTTACTTGGCCTTTTATCATTGCTTCTGCAGAACTCAGTTTGGAATTTGGATTTTGGGTTCTGGGGGTTATTTTTTAGTGTACCTTTGTGGATTTGCTTGGATGCATGTTTGGTTAGGGGGCATGTGTGCAACAATGTTAGGGGTATTAACAAATTCCACTAACACTCACACTCATACTCTATCTCTCTTCTAGTCGCACTGTGGGGTCACCCACACTCTATCTCTCTCCTAATCGCACTGTGGGGTCACCCACAGTGCGACTAGGAGAGAGATAGAGTGTGAGTGTGAGTGTGAGTGTTAGTGGAATTTATTAATACCCCAAATATTACTCTTTTGGCAAGTGTTTGCCACAATGCAACTAGGAGAGAGATAGAGTGTGAGTGTGAGTGTGAGTGTGAGTGTGAGTGTGAGTGTTAGTGAAATTTATTAATGCCCCAAATATTACTCTTTTGGCAAGTGTTTGCTTGACTTGGTTTTTGATTTTTGGATTTTGGACTGTCCTATTAATAAAAATTTGTTGCTTTAGCCAAAATAAAAAATAAAATAAAATAGAAAATTTCATGGTTTTGGATGAAAGTGAAATTACTAAAATTTCTCTTAAAATAGTCCGACATGAGGATTTAGTGCTAAAATTAGCCCCACATAGGAGAGTTTAAGTATCAAAATTAACCACACATAGGCAGTTAAGCCGAATATTAGCTCCCTAAAGGGATTAAATATTAAAAATTAATCTCATATAACGGCAGAATTATCCCCACATAGAGACCCCAAAATGAACCTCATACTGGGGATTGAGTGTTAATATTTTTGGCGAATTTTAAAATTTTTATTACTTTTGAGGAAAATTTTAAGAGTTTCACATTAGTCCTAAACCATAGGGGGATTAAGTATCCAGTTTTGAACTACAGGGGTAAATGTTCTTAACCCATTAAACTTTGACGAACTTCGTTATTTCTAATTATGTTTTCCTCCTTTTTCATTTTTTATAAACACTAGCTTCTAAACCCGTGCATTGCACGGTCAAACATTTTTTTAATTTTTATTTTTATTTTAAAGATTTGATGGTTTAAAAAAGTGAGTATTTTTCCGTTTCATTGGATGTAAATATTTAATTTAGGAATCAAAAAGAGAAAGAAAAAAAATATAAAAAGTTGGCTTCAGAGAATGCTAAAACAACAATCATAAGCGAACCACGACCCAGTGGTAAGCCCTTGGGTGTACTGCCCAGAGGTTTAGTGTTCGAATCATGGGGGAGTGACCACTGAGAATTTACCCAGGTATTCCTCAGTGCCTCCTGGGATTAGTCGAGGTGCGCACAAGCTGGTCCGGGCACCCAAGGTCACAAAAAAAAAAAAAAACAACAGTCTTTGCAAAAAAAAAAAAAAACTATAATACCAAATGAATAAAAGTCTCTAGTCTCTCGTGATAGTACTCCACGAGCTACAAAATCATACCAGTGGAGAAATAGAGAAAACCGACCCTAGGTCAAACAACTTAAGATTAACTTGAAACAATGCAAAGGGACTGCCAAAATAAAAAATCAAAAGAAAAAAAAAATTATATCACATATACTAAGATCCCATTCGAGATCCTTATTAAGAAAAAAAAAAACAGAAGATAAAGTGAAACACACTTAGAAGTATATATGTTTACATAGATTAGCTCATAGATCGTATACCGGGGTAGAAAGTCATGTTGGAAAATTTATTGATATAAACAGAAACAGATTCTGGATTACAACTATTGAAAACAGGAAAAATTACAATTGGATAGAAATCAGAATTACAATATGTAAACAGAAATCAAAACTGAAAAAACTGAATTAAGATCAAACCGAGGCCTGTGAAGTTTCACAGTTTCCTTAAAACAGATTCGCCGCCTCACCAGAAGTGCTTGAGGATATCTCCGGCGTCTGTCTCCCAGGATACAGCGGCAATAACCAGCAGTAGACAAGCACGGTGTTCGACTGCTCCGGCGAACCAACTATGTTCTATGTCTCTTTCAGGAAGGAATATTGGAAGGGAGGAAATAGCTCTTGTTTTTCTGACTCTGAAAATTTCTGAGGAGAAAGCTCAGATTATATAGGACTAAGGGGAGAGAGGATTCATTGGATGTACATAATGAATTTGTGGATTCATCCATGTATGTACATTATGAATCTATAGATTCATCCATGCATATACATGATTCATCTATGAATGTGCATTATCCATGAATGAGAATAAATACATTCATGCATATACATTTCCCATGCATTTCCCATGCATTCATGTATGTACATTATATAAATGTATTTAATGGATTAATTTCTCATTCACTCAATAATAATTTTGGACATGTAAATATCTAAAGTTCATCTCCTCATAGAGGAGAACACAAATCCACAAGGACCCCATTCAAACTCTAAATGGTTCCCACATTCATTTGACCTCAAACATGGCCAAAACACATATTAATCCAACAATCCCCCACATGAATGAAATTAATCGAAACGGTGTGAGACAGCGTAGACTCGACAAGAGAGAGAGCACAACGGATCACTCCTGCAAAGGATAGGTAGCTTTTGGCTTTGAACCTTCCCTTGTGACAATCTATCAGATTTACTGGTTGACCAGTGAACGTATAGTCTTGAACTGATTGCCATTAGTGTAAACAACCAACAGACCTCACACAGGAGCTTTCCAAACATAGTTTAGTTCTTACACTTGTGTTCATTTTGGCCTTGAACAGTCGCCTGGTTCAGTAAATGTTTATCAAAGAATTTTTCCATTCTCAAATTCTTTTAGAAGCGGCCCCACTTCACATTCACATAGGTGACTATTCAGAGTATCCTGCTATACTCCGCTTGGTTACCAACGCACATAGTCATTAAAAGCTAAGCTTACCCTCACACCATGCAGGTATCACTGTTTTATCATTAGAAATGGGCTGGAGAGCATTTCTCCTCAGTGATTCTCTTAAGGTACATGAAATTAGGTTGTCCCTTTGAACCTAGATCTTGGGATCTCCAGTCAACTAGGTTGGGTTTCCATTCCAGTCCCTTGTAATCGTCATAGGCTTTAGTCCCATTCCTCTAGATGATTTATCAACTAACTCTCGATTTAACCCTTTGGTTAGCGGATCCGCAATATTGTCCTTTGACTTTACATAGTCAATCGTGACAATCCCACTTGAGAGTTGTTGCTTAATGGTATTGTGTCTACGACGAATATGTCTAGACTTACCATTATACATATTACTTTGTGCCCTTCCAATAGCAGATTGGCTATCGCAGTGTATGCAAATAGCTGGCACAGGTTTTGACCATCTAGGAATATCTTCTACAAAATGGCGAAGCCATTCAGCCTCTTCAGCTGCCTTTTCTAGCGCAATGAATTCAGATTCCATTGTCGATCTAGCAATACAAGTTTGTTTTGAAGATTTCCATGATACAGCTGCACCACCAAGTGTGAAAACATATCCACTTGTAGATTTTGAATCTTTCATATTGGATATCCAGTTTGCATCACTGTTTCCTTCCAATACAGCTGGATATCTCATATAGTGCAATCTCTGATCACGTGTATATCGTAAGTACCGCAGTACCCTTACTATTCCTTTCCAGTGTTCAGCACTAGGATTACTAGTGTATCTACTCAGTCTACTAACTGAATAAGCAATGTCAGGCCTTGTACAACTCATCAAGTACATCAAGCTTCCTATCACTCGAGAATATTCTAGTTGAGAAACACTCTCACCAGTATTCTTGGATAGGTGTAGACTTAAGTCCACAGGCGTCCTGGCTACACTTGTATCAGACTTGCTGAATTTCTCTAGAATCTTGTCTATATAATGTGACTGTGATAAAACAAGTCCATTGGTATTTCTAGAGATCTTGATGCCCAATATAACATCAGCAAGTCCCATATCTTTCATGTCAAATTTAGAATTCAACATTTTCTTAGTGGATTTAATGATTTTAACATTACTACCCACTATGAGCATGTCATCAACACAAAGACATAAGATGACATAGCCTTCATTCGTGTCTTTGACATAAACACATTTATCACACTCATTGATTTTAAACCCACTAGAGAGTATAGCTTTGTCAAATTTTTCATGCCATTGTTTTGGAGCTTGTTTCAAGCCATACAATGATTTAACAAGCTTACACACTTTATTTTCTTGCCCTAGCAGAAAATCCTTCAGGTTGTTCCATGTAGATTTCTTCATTCAAATCTCCATTAAGGAAGGCTGTCTTAACATCCATTTGATGTATTTCGAGACCTCGCAAAGCTGCGATCGCAATAATCATACGAATGGAAGTTATTCTCGTAACAGGAGAATACGTATCAAAGTAGTCTAGACCCTTCTTTTGTCTATACCCTTTAATGACAAGCCTTGCCTTATACTTATCAATAGTACCATCCGTCTTCATTTTCTTTTTAAAAATCCACTTGTAGCCCAACGGCTTACAACCAGGAGGTAGATCTACCAGTTCCCAAGTATGGTTTTGTAGGATAGAATCAATTTCACTCTTGATTGCTTCTTTCCACAATGGACCATCTGGTGATCTAATAGCTTCATTATAGCTTTGAGGCTCACTTTCTATAACATAAGTTAGAAAGTCTGGACCAAAAGATTTTGAGGTCCTAGTGCGTTTCCCACGTCTAGGCTCAACATTAACATCATCTTCTTGGGTTTTACTAGTTTCCCCAACAGTCTCAAATGTGCATTTTTTTAGAAGTATATTCCTCTTTACAAGGAAATATATTCTCAAAGAGCGACGCATTTCTAGACTCCATGATCGTGTTCTTGTGTAAATCTGGGTTTTTAGATTTGTGTACAAGAAGCCGATACGCACTACTATTATGTGCATAGCCAATAAATAAACAGTCAACAGTTTTTGAACCTATCCTCTCTTTCTTAGGAGTAGGTACAAGAACCTTTGCAAGACACCCCCACATTCGTAAGAACTTGTAGGAAGGTTTTCGACCATTCCATTGTTCATACGGGGTTTGATCAACTTTCTTTCGAGGTACCTTATTTAAAATATAATTTGCGGAGAGAATTGCCTCCCCCCACAAGTTCTGTGGCAATCCAGAACTTATTAACATAGCATTCATCATTTCTTTTAAGGTACGATTTTTCCTTTCAGCAACTCCATTTGATGGAGGTAAATAAGGTGCGGTGGTTTGGTGAATAATTCCATTTTGTGCACAAAACTCACCATATGGCGCTACATATTCACCACCTCTATCACTTCTTAACACCTTAATCTTTTTCCCAAGTTGATTCTCAACCTCTGTCTTGTATAGAATGAACTTATCCAAAGCTTCATCCTTACTTTTTAGCAAATACACATAACAGTATTTAGTGCAGTCATCAACAAAAGTAATAAAATACTTATTGCCACCTCTAGATTGAACCATTTTTAAATCACATACATCAGTATGAATTAAACCCAATGGTTCAGTGCTTCTTTCAACTGATTGAAATGAAGTCTTTGTTAATTTTGCTTCAACACAAGTTTCACATTTCTCACTTGTGTCAATATGGAAGTTTGGTATGTGGTCTAATTTAATTAATCTTCGCAAAGAATTAAAATTAACATGTCCTAGTCTACCATGCCACAAATTGGAAGACTCAAGCAAGTAAACAGAAGAGGTACTCATTTTATTAATTTTTGGGAATACAGTCGCTACATTCAATTTAAACATCCCATTACACATATACCCCTTCCCCACATACATTCCTGCTTTGGTCAACATCACTTTGTCTGACTCAAAGACCATACGGAAGCCATGCTTGCTTAGGAGAGAACCGGATACCAAATTCTTGCGAATTTCCGGTACATAAAGGACATTGTTGAGAGTTAGCTCCTTTCCTGAAGTCATCTTCAGAATTATTTTCCCTTGCCCTTCAACATCTGAGGAGGCAGAATTTCCCATATACATCTTCTCACCATTAGTCATTGGTTCGAAGGAAGTGAACATAGCTTTGTCGGAGCATATGTGGCGAGTAGCACCAGTGTCTATCCACCATTCCTTTGGGTTTGAACCCACCAAGTTCATTTCAGAGACCACAGCAGACAGATTAATGTCAGAGACATCCCTTGAGATGGAATCTAACTCTGTCATATTAGCCTCTTTATTGTCTTCTTCAATTCGAAGCCTGACGATGAGATCTTCAATCTTCATCTCCTTCCGCTTGTGCTTCAAATAATTCTTGAAGTCCTTCCAAACAGGGGGTAACTTTTCAATAGCAACAACTTGAAAAGTTTCGCTCAAGGTCCTCCCTTCAGCATGGATTTCATGCAAGATTACTTGCAGCTCTTGGACTTGACTGATCACAGTCTTTGAGTCCACCATTTTATAGTCAAGGAATCTCCCCACTACAAATTTCTTGGACCCAGCGTCCTCAGTTTTGTATTTCCTGTCTAAGGACTCCCATAGTTCCTTAGCAGTGGTCTTAACACTATACACATTATATAGTGTATCGTGTAAGCCATTCAATACATAATTTCGGCACAAAAAGTCCAAGTGCTTCCAAGCTTCAATGGCAGAAGCCACTTGCAAGGCGATCTCCTGATTTTGTTCATTTTCATTAGGCACAGGAGCCTCTTCATTCAAGAACCTCGCAAGGTTCAAGGTGGTAAGGTAGAGCAGCATCTTCTGCTGCCATCTCTTGAAATCCACGTCTTGAAATTTCTCGGGTTTCTCCCCGTGGTTCATAGGAACCTGAACTGAAGGAACCTTCACAGGGATCGAACCAATCACCACGGTGTTAGAACCAGTAGCACTGTCGGTCGCAGTAGGGTTCGCAGCAGTGTTCACATTCTCATTTGCCATTTCTGAAAATATTATCAAAGGAGAAAAGAAATTAAATCTAATAATTTAATTTTTCCTCCTCTTATATTTTAACAGTAGCAGAATTTTGTTTTCAAAAAATTATTAGGAAAACGAAGGTATTTTGAGATTCTGCTCGCGTTGATCCAAGTAAAATGCAATTCTGCACACTTTTTATCTAATGCGCTTTTCCCTGATTCTGCACCGTTTGGGCAGAAAATGAGAATTACAGTAGCAGTTTTTTTTTTTTTTTTTTTTTTTTTTTTTGTAAAACTGTTTTTCCAAAAGTAATTTCTATTTTTCCAAAACCGAATCTGTTTTTTGTTTTGTAAAATATATCGAATCTGTTTTAAGATTGTTGGAAAATTTATTGATATAAACAGAAACAGATTCTGGATTACAACTATTGAAAACAGGAAAAATTACAATTGGATAGAAATCAGAATTACAATATGTAAACAGAAATCAAAACTGAAAAAACTGAATTAAGATCAAACCGAGGCCTGTGAAGTTTCACAGTTTCCTTAAAACAGATTCGCCGCCTCACCAGAAGTGCTTGAGGATATCTCCGGCGTCTGTCTCCCAGGATACAGCGGCAATAACCAGCAGTAGACAAGCACGGTGTTCGATTGCTCCGGCGAACCAACTATGTTCTATGTCTCTTTCAGGAAGGAATATTGGAAGGGAGGAAATAGCTCTTGTTTTTCTGACTCTGAAAATTTCTGAGGAGAAAGCTCAGATTATATAGGACTAAGGGGAGAGAGGATTCATTGGATGTACATAATGAATTTGTGGATTCATCCATGTATGTACATTATGAATCTATAGATTCATCCATGCATATACATGATTCATCTATGAATGTGCATTACCCATGAATGAGAATAAATACATTCATGTATATACATTTCCCATGCATTTCCCATGCATTCATGTATGTACATTATATAAATGTATTTAATGGATTAATTTCTCATTCACTCAATAATAAATTTGGACATGTAAATATCTAAAGTTCATCTCCTCATGGAGGAGAACACAAATCCACAAGGACCCCATTCAAACTCTAAATGGTTCCCACATTCATTTGACCTCAAACATGGCCAAAACACATATTAATCCAACAAGTCAATATTTGCTTGTGTCCTCTATTGTGTTCTTCTCGAGAGAGAAATAGAGAGTTGGAGAGAGAGAATTGAAAAAATAGATTTGAAGTAGAGAAAGACAAATTGTTTGTGCAAATTGTGGGATGTCTATGGTGAAAAATGAGACATGAAATAGAAGAAATGTAATAGATTAATTAATAAGTAAATTATAGAATATTATTTAGTGAATTAATTGTATTTAATGGGATTCGCACATGTGAGAGAAAAAAATATGTATTATTTATTGTGTTGACATGTGGCACTAAAAACTTCCATATATATGCTACTATAGAAAGCCAAAGATAAGGGTACCTACCAACTTTTTACCCTCAATCATATTTACCAAAGAACCAATATACTCTTTCACACAAAAAAATATAAGTAAAGGTCATAAACTGTAATTAAGACATTAACCAATACATTCCATAACTGCCACCAACGTCTCAGTTTTTCCTACTTACCCAACCAAAACTACTCGAACAGCCGTATGTATGTCATTTTGTTTTTCACAACTCTGAAAGTTCAGATGGATAGAGGTTAGGGAAGATTGTTCCTGGCCACATCATATTGAAGAAAAAAAAGGTAACAATCCCCACGGATTGTCACTTTGCTACTGTTTTGGGTGAAAATATGCTACCTTAATTTATTTATTTGAGGATGTTAAGAATGATAATTGCTTATTATTTATTTGAGGATGTTAAGAATGATATATATTAGACATATTTGCCTGGTTTGGCGGCATGTAATTGGCCTTCTAAGTGGTGTGCACTAAATCCAACATAGGGTCTCCTCAATACTACTACACCAAAATTTATTGTTTCAATTTCCACTTCCGAAAAGTTTAACTATTACTGTGTTTCCTAAATTTGAGTTACATGCATAATGATATAGTTTCAAATTTATAGTCCAGATGCTCTAGATCATAATATATATATATATATATGTGCATTTTTTCGCATTTCCAAAATATTATTATTTGTTTCGTTCCAAAACTACAACCATATCACAACAAAAATATTATCCAACAACGCTTTGGTTGAAAGAATTTCAAATTCCATGAATTTTGCAACTGTATTTTTATGACGTAGTGTCGTTCAACAAATTTCCAACAATGCTTTTTGTTGAAATAATTCTAGATTTTCATTATTTCTTGCAAATATGATTTGTAACAAAAATAAATTCACTGCAATAGGTAAATTTTTTATCATTCATTTAATCAAGATTATTCTCCGTAAAACTTTTTGAATTAATTAAGTTTAAAAATACATAACAGATATCACGCGTTGCACACGCAACTGTGCCCCGCCTGCTAGTTATTATAGTATAATACAGATTTTGGTGGAAACTTTAAATTCAAATTGGAGGCTAGAGGGCTGTTTCTAAGAATTTGAGTTCTACTTATATATTCCCTTAAATCAATATTAAATTGAAGCTTTTAACTCAAATAGGACGCCTAGGAGTGCCTACTAGTACTAACCAACCGGAAGAGCTCAATACCAAAAAAAAAAAAAAAAATTTAACAATTAAGCCCACAAGGTTTCCAGTTTTCTGTTTTTTAAATTTTGAATTTTTTTAAACAAACAAGCCCACAAGGTTTCCAGTTTTCTGTTTTTTAAATTTTGAACTAATTTTTGTTACCTTTTCGTGGAAACAAAATTGAAATGTTTGGTACCGTTACAGTTTAAGTTTTCTAAATTTTGAAAATGAAAACTAATTTTTTTCATTGTATATATATATATTTACATAAACAAAAACTAAAGAGTGAAACAAGTGTTATTATTATTATCTTTTTGTTTTCTTATTCTGGCTCAATTCCTGTTTTCAAAAAATGCAAAGAAATTTGAACCAATTACCAAATACCTTTTCAGTTTTCGTTTTCAAGAAAGAAAGATGAAAACACATTTTCAGCTTTCATTTTCCAGAAAATGAAAACAAAGAAAGAAAATTGAAAACCGAAAAGTTACCAAATTGGTTTTTTTTTTTTTTTTTTTTTTTTTTTATAACTTTTGGCCACATAAGAATCTCACATAAACAAGATACATAAACCATAATGTGTCTATCTCTCTCCTAGTAGGGTCCACTAACACTAGAGAGTCTACAATGTCTCTGGGGTCCACAAAAGAGAGAGATAGACACATAAAATTTATATATATTATTAATGTGAGATTCTTATGTGCCCCAAAAGTTATTCTTTATTTTTTTTGGTTTTCATTTTAAAAATAGAAATAATTACCAAACACGTTTTCAGTTTTTGTTTTGAAATAAAAAAGGAAAAGATTACCATAAAAGATTTCAATTTTAGTTTAAAAAAAGTGAAAACTACAATGTTACCAAAAGTACGGTAACCTTTGAAAAGCGGTAATAAACAATTTGAAGAGTTATCTCAATATTATTCTAGACCATATTTCAAATTTGATGGCTACTTTAGAAGAACAATTGCTAACAAGATGTTGATAAAGTAACAAGAAGAGTGGACAAGAGCTAAAAGACATACGAGGAGATGAATTAACAATTGCTTATATATGGCTCCGTAGCTTTAAATCAGATTTATAACAGATATAGGACTGAGTGACCATTCAGCCACACAACTTTCGCATAAGCACAAAATAGCAGCTATACATTTTTGTGTATAAAAGGCATGTACCCCAAGCATAACTGAGCACAAAAACAATATTTCTTCACTGAAATTCATTTCTAGAGAGTGAAAATTGAAAAGGGACTTGCTTAAGAATGGCGCCTAAGATAACAAGTCTCATAGCTTTACTCTCATTAGTAATGCTAATATTGGTGGTAGGTTCTAATGCTGGCGGAATCGCGATCTATTGGGGTCAGAATGGGAACGAAGGCACTCTGGCGGAGACTTGTGGCACTGGGAACTATGAGTTTGTGAACTTAGCATTTCTTTCAACATTTGGAGGTGGTCGGACTCCCATGATGAACCTTGCCGGCCATTGTGATCCCTATAGTAAGGGCTGCACTGGATTAAGCTCGGACATAAAATTGTGTCAGGCGAAAGGAATCAAAGTGATTCTTTCATTGGGTGGAGGATCAGGGAGCTACTCCCTCTCGTCCACTGAGGATGCCAGGCAGGTCGCGACCTACCTTTGGAACAACTTTTTGGGAGGACAGTCATCCTCTCGTCCACTTGGTGATGCTGTTTTGGATGGAATTGACTTTGATATCGAGGGTGGAACTGACCAATACTGGGATGAGCTTGCCATGTACCTTTCAAGGTACAGTAACCGAGGCATGAAGGTTTACCTGACTGCAGCTCCCCAATGCCCATTTCCCGATGCTTTGATTGGAAATGCCCTAAAGACTGGCCTTTTTGACTATGTTTGGGTTCAATTCTACAACAACCCTCCATGCCAGTATGCCTCAGGGAATGTCGTTAACTTAGAAGATGCCAGGAAAAAATGGACTTCAGCTATTCCCGCTACCAAAATCTTGCTTGGGCTACCTGCTGCTCCTGATGCAGCCGGAAGTGGCTTCATTCCCGCTAGTGATCTCACTTCAAAGATACTTCCAACCATTAAGAATTCGAGCAAGTACGGAGGAGTGATGCTATGGTCCAAATATTATGATGATCAAACCGGTTATAGTTCTTCCATCAAAAGCCATGTCTAAAATTTGCCCATCTGTGTAAATCTTTTATATGCCATACTTCGACATCTTTCGTACATATTTTGCCCGCCAGTATGCACTACAACAAAAAATGATTTTTGCAATGAAAATTTTCCTTGCTAAATGCCATATTTTTGTAGCAAAAGCCTTTAGCAAGGAATGTTTTTTGTTGCCAGATTCCTTGCTAAAGCTCTGTAGCTAAAGCCTACAGCAACGAAAAACATTTTTCGTTGCCAATTCTTAGCTTTTTGCAAGGAAATTTTTCCTTGCTAATGCTCATATTTTTTGTTGCTAATGGCTTGATTTCCTTGCCAATACCCCTAATCTTGGGCTAAATATAGACAATTGGCAAGGAAAATATTCTTAACTTTTTGCAAGGAAAGTTTTTCTTGCTAATACTTATGTTTTTTGTTGCATATAGGTTAATTTCCTTGCTAATACCCCTGCTCCAGTACTTAATATAGATAATTGTCAAGGAAACAATATTTCCTTGCCAATAGTATTCACCTATAGATAAAAAAACAAATTTCCTTGCTAAATGGGATTTTAGCAACGAAATATAATTCATTGCCAACATAGTTCCTCTTAGATAAGGAAATATTTTCCTCACTAAAAGTAACCCCAACAATACCTGTACAATCCAATACTCATTGTTCAAAATATTTATAATATTAAATAACCATGTCAATCATTCCAAACCTTTCATACATCAAAATAGAAAAGAATATCTCATAACAACAATTCCAACAATCTTACTTTATATCCTACCATTCAACATACACACGATAATACAAAAAAAAAGTCCTAAAAGTCGTGAGCAAGCTAGCAATCTAGATCTGCATCAAAATTAAAAGAAAAGTGTTAGAATATTACAAATTTCAGAACTATAAAAAAATTTAAAAATTAAAAGCAATTCCGAGTCAAAACCTCAAAACTGAGTTTTGAAAGGCCTAAGTCTAAGAATTTGAGTATTTGCGTGTTACTTGCAATCCGGGTGTCAGAATTTTGTCTCGTTTGTTCCTACACGTCTATTTAGTCGAGTGTGAGGTGTGAGTTCCGGTCTCGTGTCATTCCGAGTCACGGAACTCATTTTGGGCTATCAAAACCTCAAAACTGAGTTTTGAAAGGCCTAAGTCTAAGAAATTGAGTATTCGCGTGTTACTTGCAATCCGGGTGTCAGAATGTTGTCTCGTTTGTTCCTACACGTCTATTTAGTCGAGTGTGAGGTGTGAGTTCCGGTCTCGTGTCATTCCGAGTCACGGAACTCATTTTGGGCTATCAAAACCTCAAAACTGAGTTTTGAAAGGCCTAAGTCTAAGAAATTGAGTATTCGCGTGTTACTTGCAATCCGGGTGTCAGAATTTTGTCTCGTTTGTTCCTACACGTCTATTTAGTCGAGTGTGAGGTGTGAGTTCCGGTCTCGTGTCATTCCGCGTCACGGAACTCATTTTGGGCTATCAAAACCTCAAAACTGAGTTTTGAAAGGCCTAAGTCTAAGAAATTGAGTATTCGTGTGTTATTTGCAATCCGGGTGTCAGAATTTTGTTCTGTTTGTTCCTATACGTCTATTTAGTCGAGTGTGAGGTGTGGGTTCCGGTCTCGTGTCATTCCGAGTCACGGAACTCATTTTGGGGTATCAAAACCTCAAAACTGAGTTTTGAAAGGCCTAAGTCTAAGAAATTGAGTATTCGCGTGTTATTTGCAATCCGGGTGTCAGAATTTTGTTCCGTTTGTTCCTACACGTCTATTTAGTCGAGTGTGAGGTGTGGGTTCCGGTCTCGTGTCATTCCGAGTCACGGAACTCATTTTGGGGTATCAAAACCTCAAAACTGAGTTTTGAAAGGCCTAAGTCTAAGAAATTGAGTATTCGCGTGTTACTTGCAATCCGGGTGTCAGAATTTTGTCTCGTTTGTTCCTACACGTCTATTTAGTCGAGTGTGAGGTGTGAGTTCCGGTCTCGTGTCATTCCGAGTCACAGAACTCATTTTGGGCTATCAAAACCTCAAAACTGAGTTTTGAAAGGCCCAAGTCTAAGAAATTGAGTATTCGCGTGTTATTTGCAATCCGGGTGTCAGAATTTTGTTCCGTTTGTTCCTACACGTCTATTTAGTCGAGTGTGAGGTGTGGGTTCCGGTCTCGTGTCATTCCGAGTCACGGAACTCATTTTGGGGTATCAAAACCTCAAAACTGAGTTTTGAAAGGCCTAAGTCTAAGAAATTGCGTATTCGCGTGTTATTTGCAATCCGGGTGTCAAAATTTTGTCTCGTTTGTTCCTACACGTCTATTTAGTCGAGTGTGAGGTGTGAGTTCCGGTCTCGTGTCATTCCGAGTCACAGAACTCATTTTGGGCTATCAAAACCTCAAAACTGAGTTTTGAGTATTCGCGTGTTACTTGCAATTAAATAGTCAATGAAGTGCTACTTACCAAGAAGTTCCATTGGAACCAGTTGAGTTCCCAGGCATGTCATAGCCAAGTCTTTGAGCCCATTGAAATATGCTTGCCATCCTATCAGTCATTTCCTGAATCTGACTAAGTGTCGTAGATTGTATTTCAGAAATCTTCTCTGCCATCTTTCTCTCCATCTTTTCTTCCACCTTTTGCTCAATAGTTTGAATAGACGTAACTAAGGAACGAGAGGAAGAAGAAGGTCTCATACCAAGTCGATCCTCTACCATTTCATCCATTCCATCTTGTCCCCCACTATCAGTATCTTCCATTTCATAATCGTAACCCTGATTGTCAACACTACTAGGCGAGACTTGAGGTTCCCCATGTTCTACCCAGTGAACATATGATTTCATAATCCCATTCGTGATCAAGTGAACGTGAACAGTTGGTAATAGATGTCGTAGAACGTTCACACAGCTTGTACAAGGACACCGAATAGTACCTTCATGGTCCTTAACTGCAACTGAAAACTTAAGGAATGATTTTACCCCATTTGCATATTGCTCACTCAATCTACCCGGTCTTGTGCAAGTTAATGGTATCCAACTCTTGTCCATATCTAATGACATATACAAGTTAAGTGACTAGGAATTTTTTTTGAAATAAAAAAGATAGAAAGATGAAATATAAAAAAGGCTAAGACTTTGTTGGATAAGGAGTGATGTTTCAATAATATGTTATGATTGTGTGACATAAAAGATTGAAATTTTATAAAAAAATGTAGTACTTAATTTCCAGTTTTATCAAACGGTGCCCTCCCCCCTGCCCAACTCTTATCCATTTTGATCCCCTTTTTTATTGTAAATAAAAGCCGAAAGAAACTATATTCGTTGCTAAAATTTATTTTTGGCAAGGAAATTGTAACGCCCCGAAAACCGAAGCGCAAGGAAAGAAAGAAAGATACAAAAGAAAAGAATGATAAAAGATCATTTTAGTGAATGCTGAACTTTTAACAGTTTGTAAATAATTATGCCTTTAGAAATTTCATATTCCGTCCGCGCTGTCCCATGTAAAACGTAATTCCGGACAACTTTTCCCGACTGATATTTTCTTAGTTCCGCACCATTTGGGCAGAAAAAGCTCACTGCTACAATCAGTCCCAGGATTAATTTTCTATGTTGCTGAAATTTTAAAAAGATTTTCGACACTCATATATTTTGAAATCTGATATTCCGTCCGCCTAGTCACATGTAAAACGTAATTCCGGACAACTTTTCCCGACTGATATTTTCTCGGTTCCGTACCGTTTGGGCAGAAAAAAGGTCACTGCTATAGCAGTTCCTATTTTTGACAGCAGGAGATTTGACAGCAGGGTATTTTTTGACAGCAAATCCGTATCGACACTAATTTTGATAAATTCTCGAATTTGAATTTCAAAACATACTTAAACAAGTCCGAATAGATGTATAACATGTATGTCATCTAACCGGAACTAAATCCGAGCACAATTTAGTAAAACGAGAGGTCGGTAGAGATTTTTAAAGGAAAAAGAGATAAGAGGAGAGAGATGGGGAGAGAGTGTTCTAAAAGCTTTTAAAACTTCCAAATAGGTATAGGCAAGTCTAAAATAGTATAATGCACGTGTACAAGCTATCCGGAACATCCAACGATTACAATTTACAAACACGAGGTAGCGAAAGAGATTTTCACAAGAGGGAGGGAGAGAGATTTGAAATCATTTGAGGTATTTGAAGACTTTAACTCTTTAAAACAATTGAAGCTTCATCCGGTAAGGATCGAAACACAAAATGAATTAAGTTAAAACAAACTCAACAAAAGTTCACAACATCATCAAACATACCACATATTTAACTAAAGTGAACCCGGTAAGGGTTCAAACAAAAGAGATCCAATGACCTTGAGACTTAATTACACGATTCAAAAATTCTTCAACAAGTTGAACAATAATGATAGTAAAACAAGGACTAACATGTGTCCAACAATTCTCAAAGAAGCTAATTCATTGAAACTTAACAAAGTAAGCTCTTAAACTCAAGACGGCCAGGGTCACACATGCCCTTATCGACATCACCTGCAAAATGGTGGGTAGCGTAGTACCTTAGCACGACGGCTAAGTAGACAGTGTTGTAACAAATCTATATGTCATACATAATCACATACACACTTAGCACATATCAATCCACATTTAGGCTTCAAGCCCTAGTTTATCAAAGTGGGGGAAACCTAAGCATATGTCTATGTTCTCACATAAATGTTTCTCATCACATTTCAACTATGGATAACACATAGAAAAGAGACAACAAAGAATCTACCTCAATGCTTAGCTTCCAAAATTCAAAGAAAACTCAAGAGAGCTAAGCAACTCCAAAATAACTTCAATGAGGTTGCTAGGATTTGAAGGAAGCTCCAAGAATACCACTCTAAGCAAGAATAACCCAAGGTTAGGATAGATATCACAAAACTAGCAAAACCTTAGGTGTTAGAGATTGGAAAACTTACCCACACTAAAAATCCTTCAATGAATATGGTTAGGATTGTTAGGATATCTTCTAAATACTCCCAAGAGGCTATACAAAGAAGGAGATGATCACTACTAACCAAAATTTCAAAATCTACATAAACCCTAGAATTTGGGGGTTTTTGAAATACTTACCAAAGAGATGAACTCAAGCTCTACAATGGTTAGAGATGATTGATAATGTTGTTCTTGATCTTCCCTTCAAATCTTGGAGAAGGAAAATCAAAGAGGAGGAAGAACTTTGGATTTGAAGCTTGTACTTCTTTGGGTCTTTGGAGAAGAAGGAGATGAAGAGAATGAATGCTCCCAAAATAACGTGAGAATGGGAGGGGAGAGAGAAATGGCTGCTATAGTGGTGTGGGGTGGGACCCACATCACTTGTTAAATAATACTGAATATACAACTCACTTTAGGCAAGGAAAATAAATTTTCGTTGCCAAAACCAATACTTTCGGCAAGGAAAAAAAATTTCGTTGCCAAATTCAATACTTTCGGCAAGGAAAATAAATTTTCGTTGGCAAAACCAATACTTTCGGCAAGGAAAAAACATTTCGTTGCCAAATTCAATATTTTCGGCAAGGAAAAAACATTTCGTTGCCAAATTCAATACTTTCGGCAAGGAAAATACATTTTCGTTGTCAAATCGAATACTTTCGGCAAGGAAAATAAATTTTCGTTGCCAAAACCAATACTTTCGGCAAGGAAAAAAAATTTCGTTGCCAAATTCAATACTTTCGGCAAGGAAAATACATTTTTGTTGCCAAATCGAATACTTTCGGCAAGGAAAATACATTTTCGTTGCCAAATCTAATACTTTCGGCAAGAAAAATATATTTTCGTTGCTAAACATGTATTTTTCAGCCTTTTTCGCTATGAAAATTAATTTCCTTGCCAAAATTATACTTTTGGCAATGATATTTTATTTTCCTTGCCATGTTTTGTTGCTAAAGCTCAATATTGTTGTAGTGGTGATATTCATGATGCTTGTTCTCTGTAATTATTGTGAATGCTTAATAAATGTTTTGTGGGTTTGAAATTGGTTTTACACAAGTGCTTCAAGACATATATGAAGGGGTTCTCGAAAAAAATATGATAAGCAATGCTCTAATCCCAGTATTATAGTGTCAACTCTTATATAGCATACTTCGACATCTTTCATACGTTTTGTCTATGTGTAATATACGTACACTTAAAGTTGTTGTCTATAAATATTGTGAACGCTTAATAAAATGGATTGGGTGTGACATGCACAAATGAAACTATGTTCTTTTAAAACTTACACGAGTGCTTCAAATGTGGCATTAATTTTGGTCCCTAAAGTTTGGGACGAGTCATAATTTGGTCCCTCGAAGACTTTTTGCAACAAAATTTTTACTTTTAATGATGAAAGTATTCGCCACTAAAGGATGCATTGGACTTATTTGCTACAGTTGTGAAACTTTAGGTTCTAAAATGCCATATTTTAAACTTAGGGTCTAAAGTGCCAAACCACCCAAACTTCAGGGGTAAAAAATGCAATTTACCAATAATATAAGAGAACAATAGGCAAATAGTCTTCCTTCTTGTTTTCCTTTCATTTTTCTTCTCCTTCTCTAATTTCATGAACCAAGTTGTGATCGCCATTTAGTAGAAAGAATGAATCGGAAATGCTAACCTACTATACATCTAAAGTACGTATATTTGAATAGACCAAAAAGCCCTTGTCACCTTATAAAATTAAAATGAAGGCTAAAATAATTTAGCAAATGAGTTAAAGTAAATTAATTTAGTGCTCTTGCACTACAAAATTATTTATAGTACCCTTAAACTTTAGTGAGGTAACAGTGACTTTTCTTATCCAATCGAACACAATCTTGTCCAACTATTTTCCTATAAGAGTAATGCTAGATGCACAAAAAAAGTGCACAACGAAATGCACAACCTGCTTTAATTTGTTGAACCTCGTGCTGAAAAAGTTGTACACTCTTTTTTTTTGTCTTTTTGTGTGTACAGACTTTTCAGCACGAAGTCCAACAATTTTAAGCCGATTGTGCATTTCATTGTGCACTTTTTTTGTGCATCTAGCATTTCCGTTCCTATAATAAGATTGTAAGACTAGAGATGAATATTATAATGCAAAGGGATGCCAACTCAACAACCCCCCCCCCCAAAAAAAAAAAAAAAAACTAAAATTACAAGGAAAAATAAAATAAAAGGAGAAAATCCACATGCAATGAACATTGTCCCATTTGGTGGTGAAAAATGGATTTACCCTTAGCTTTACAAGGCTAAGGGATCATTTAAGGAACCATTAGTCCACGACTCCACATCATTATATAAGCTCTCAATAAATAACTAATTCAATATTTAAACTTTTTTCTTAGCAATGGCATAAATAGCCTGTGATAGTTACTTCACAAAAAACACTTCTTGCTTCGCAAAGGTCAGATCACAAACAGACACAACAAATGCACCAAAGATAAATATTAGGGGACAGCTCCTAATTCTCAATTATGTAATTCCTTTTATGCTACAGATCTTAATCTTTCAGATTTGTATCAGACAATGTGGGCCAAAATAATTGCTCAGGCACGCTTCACCAGCATATGCACAAAATGTAGCGATCAACAAGAGTGAATATACATATGCATACATTTATTTTTACGTATCACTACACCAAAAAAGGACATTACTAACTATAATTTACCGTTAGTAAAATTATTCCTAACGGTAATTTACTGTTTGAAATAGAGCGTGACTAATAATTCTAACAGAATTTCTAACGGTAATGTTCCGTTAGGAAAATTATTTTTACTAACGGTAGTTTACCGTTAGTAATATCTTTACTAACGGTAACTGACCGTTAGTAATTTATTATTCTTAACGGAAATATTCCGTTAGTAATATTTATTCTAACTGTTTATTTTCTAACACTTTTATATACCAAAATAATAACGGTAAATTACCGTTAGTAATTTCATTACTAACGGTATGTAACATGACAGTTTCTAACACTTTCGAGACAATTACTAACGGATATAAACCGTTAGTAAATTACTAACGGTTTGTTTTCTAACACATGTGTAAGAATACCAACGGAAATTATCCGTTAGTAATTATTTTAAAATGTGAAAAACATAAATACTCAAATATGCTCCCAAATGTTATTTGCACCTAATTTCCATCACAGCCATATCACATTTACTATAAACATATATAATAAGCTCAAATTCAAACCATAATAAATACAAGCTCAATCTACATTAAATACAAAAAATATAATCCAAAATAGGCATAATTTTCCTTAAATGCAAACTATTTCTAAATCCAAACATAAATATTAAAATATGCTCCCCAACTGTATCATTGGTGGATGTGGAGATTTGTGTGTCTGGATCAACTTGTTTCATTGGCCAAATTCCGGCTTCTTGGCAATTGAAAACACCTACGACTCCACATAGCTTGTTCAAGTTCCATATCTTTAGAAGACTGCAGAGTCAAGCAAAAAAAAAAGTTAGACACATAAGACTTAGCTAAAATGAAGTGATTTATTGACTTTTAGGCTTTGTTTGATTTGCGGGTTCATTGAGGGAAAATAAAATGGAATGGAAAACAAGAAGGAAAACTATTTCCTATATGTTTTCGTCCATGTTTCAAAAACATTAAAAGTAAAAAAACTTTCAAAATATTACTGTAACCTAGAAAAAAGAGAGGAACGTGACTTACGCAGGTCTCAGTCCCACTGTACTTTCTTTTCCTTGAAAATAAAAAACAAAAAACAAAAACAAAATCTTTTCCTCCTTGTTTTCGTCATGATTTTCGTTGGTAACCAAACAAAAGAAAACACTTTCCTTTATGGTTCTCTTTCTTTTCCCTCAATAAAAAACAAAACATAGCCTTAGAATTTCAAGAGGAGACACTAAGACAGGGAACATGTCACGCCCCGAAAACGGAACACGTGAACGGAAAGGATAAGAGATAAAACAATGTTAAACGTACACACAACACGGAAGCGACCATAACAAACCAAGTTTAAAAGAGCTTATACACTTATTAAAACTTGAAAGCTACAATGGAAAATCTTGAAAATTTAATGTTTGAGAGCGAATTATAAGAAGTTTTGAAAGGATGCACCCTACAACAATTTAATAACAAAGGGGAGAACAAAAGGGACCCAATCCAAGGTCAAACCAAAAGAAAATATAAAAATAAAAATTTTAGTTCGGAAAACACTATTCATCGCCCGAAAAATTCCCCAAAAGGTACCCCGTTTTTTTTTTACACAGTATCTTAGAATCATATGGGGACGTTTGGGTTTTAATTAGCACTTCTATCGGGGTCCGAAAAAGGGTGCTGCAGGCCAAAATCACTATTCACGGGCAGCCTTGAAAAACACTATTCATCCCAAAAATAATGTGAGCAGTTTTTACTATTCATCCCCCAAAAATGGTTGCTTTGCTCGGTTTCGTTTTGGGACTTCGTGGGAACGTTTTGAAACATTAACAAGGTGTTTTTAACAAGAAAAATATCGACGGCATGTCGACGTAAAGATGCCTACCTGTCCAAATTAAATGAATCCGACAAGGATTACAAACATATAAACAAATCCGACAAGGATGGCAAACACAAAATGAGATCCGGCTAGGATCGACAAAGTATAAATAATTAGCAAAGCATGAGTTAAGTAAGAGATACAACGATCTCTAAATATAAATTACAAGTTGGTTTTTCAAAAAAAAAAGAAGTGTAAGAACTAACACTTGTCCATAAAGTTCACTATAAGTCTTCCAATGACAAAAATCAAGAATTAGGAGATCAAGGAGTTTTGTAACTACATAATACAATAACTTTCATAGAATTAAGCTATTACAAACTCCTACAACAACAAATACATTGGAAGCTATATATATATCCATAATGTTAAGGCTTAGCCTTCAAAAAGATTTCACGACGACGTCTACGCGTCGGGTTCACATGTGCCCTTTCCCCTTATCAACATCACCTGAAAAAGAGGTTTTTGTAGGTTCATTAGGCGCGACGGCCTAGTAGGAAATATTGCAAGAAAACAATATGCAATCCATAATTAAGTATGAGATGCGGTGCAAGTGCAATGCAATGCCGCCGTGGCAAAAATGGAAATGACGGGTGCCTTAGAGGCCATGCATGATATGTGCACTCCTCTCATCACCGGACTATGAGCCACCCACACAAGGAATGTAGCATACCAACCTCCGGGAGCTAACCGGAATACAATTGGAGTTTGAATGTTCTAAGGGTCATTCTCCCTGTCTCACATCACAACCCATATCCGGATTTCTTAAACCAAATTCCCACACAAGGGGTTTTTCCTTCTTTCAAAAATCAAAATTTTTGAATGTCATGCCGATGCTATGATTTTCCAATTCGACTCAAATGCTTATGTATGCTATGACAAAATGATCAACCAATATGTTCATAGCATCATTCAATCTCAAGCATAATTCACCAATACATACATTTTTACATAGAATTTCCGAAAATTTCCAACTAGCGTCCTAACGTGGTTATCACATAAAGGGAGCATCCTAAGCATGTCTAACATCACATAATTGGATTCAACCTCAACAAAACACGTAATTTCATATTTAAGTAATTAGCCCTAAATTTACAACTTTGGGGGAAATCCTAAATCATGTGTCTAAGTTGTTCTCCTAACAAATTAGAGATCACAAATCACCTTAACTATAAATAACATATTGAATTAAAGCAATAACATCTACCTCAAAGTAATCTTCCCAAAATAAATGGGGAAAGCCAAGAAATGCAAGAAAACTCAAGAGCTCCAAATAGAAATCTAGATGTGGGTGAATGAAGCCCAAGATGACCCAACAACACTTCCCAAAGCAAGAATCTCCCAAAAGCCCTCTAAGATTGTAGATGAAGAATTTGAACCCTAGGCAAAAATTGGGAAGTCTTGAAAATGAACTTGGAAGAGAATTTGGAGAACACCACAAGGAAGCTCTTGAAATTCTAAGACTAATTTGTCAAATAGAGAAATTCACAAAGAAACCTCTTTGGTGGTCTATTGGAGGGTTTAAGAAGAAGAAACCATGGAGCCAAAAAAAATGGTGTATCTATACTTGTATATCTTAGAGAGAAGGAGGAGAAGAAGAGAGAGAGAGAAAGAAATGAAAAATGAAAGTGAGGGGAGGAGAGAGAGAGAGTGGCCGGCCAAGAGGGTGGGGGTGGGGCCCACTTGGTTGCTTGAATGTTTGGTTTTGCCCTTTGGATGATATGAAGAGATATAAAGCACATGTGTGTGTTTGGTCTAGTTTTACACACCCAAATTAAAGCATGTACCCATTTAAGCACTAAGTTAACAAAATTAAAATATACAGTAACACATGCTAAAATAAATTTAAATACTGAAAAATTAAATACGAGCTCGCACATAAGCACTTAAAGAACAAATTTACCCTTACTAAAATCTTGGGTTATGACAATCTACCCCCCTTAAAAGAATTCCGTCCCGGAATTCGGAACAACTAAGCGCAAAAAGGGAGCAACGACTTGCTCAACCTTGTCTAAGTAATACTATCAAATAAATGAAACTTACTCTACTCGGGGAAAAGGTGAGGATAACTCTTCTTGGCTTCACCCTCGTCCTCCCACGTTGACTCGCCAATGTTATGATGATTCCACTGAATCCTTACCAACGGAATAACCCTGCCTCGCAACACACGATCTTTCCTCTCAATGATACGGATAGGTTGCTCTTCATACGACGTGTCTTCCCCAAGAGGCAACTCGGTCCAATCTAAAACATGTGATGGATCTGGGTAATGCTGATGGCGCGGATCTGAGTTACATCTACGAAGCATCGAAACATGGAATACATTGTGCACACTCGATAACTGTGGTGGAAGGGCCAATCGATAAGCGACGGTGCCAACCCTCTCAAGGATCTCAAATGGCCCAATAAACCGCGGTGCTAACTTACCACTCTGACCAAATCGCTGTAACCCACGACGGGGTGAAACTCTCAGAAACACATGATCACCAATCTCAAACTCAAGTGGACGACGATGGCGGTAGGCATACGATTTCTGACGACTCTGAGCTATACTCAACTTCTCACGAATCACTTTAATCTTCTCTGAAGTCTCTCTAACCATGTCGGGGCCATGAAGGATAGTCTCGCCTACCTCACCCCAACATAACGGAGATCGACACGGACGGCCATACAATGCCTCAAATGGTGCCATCTGAATGCTCGCCTGATAACTATTATTATAAGCAAACTCGGCCAAGGGCAAATGATCTTCCCAATTACCACCAAGCTCCATAACACTAGCCCTCAACATATCCTCTAATATCTGAATAGTACGCTCGGACTGCCCATCTGTCTGAGGATGAAATGCTGTGCTAAGTAGAAGCTGTGTACCCAAGGCTCTCTGTAGACTCTGCCAAAAGTGAGATACAAACTTCGAATCACGATCTGATACAATCGAAACTGGAATACCATGAAGTCTCACAATCTCCCGAATGTAGATCACACTAAGAGTATCTGCGGTGTCGGTTACCTTAATCGGCAAAAAATGTGCGGATTTAGTCAAACGGTCCACAATAACCCAAATAGCATTATGCTTACGTAAAGTCCTGGGAAGTGCCGTAACGAAATCCATAGTAATATGCTCCCACTTCCACTCGGGAATTAGAAGAGGTTGTAACAAACCAGCGGGTCTCTGATGCTCGGCTTTTACTTGTTGACAAACTAGGCAACTAGCAACAAACTCGACAACTGCTCTCTTTAAACCCTTCCACCAGTATTGGCGACGCAAATCATGATACATCTTTGTACCCCCCGGGTGAACGGCAAAACGGGAATGGTGAAACTCTTTCAAAACATCCTCCCTACAAGCAACGGGGACAAACACTCGACCTCGGAGTCTCAAACCTCTAGTGTTATCAAAGGTCCAACCTTTCTCACCGTCTCCCCTAAGCATAAGGGAAGTCAAAGCAACGGTCTCATCATCGGATTTTTGAGTCTCTAGAATTCGAGTTAAAAGTGCCGGTTGCGAATTCAAAGCAAACAAGGTCGCTCGGTCGGGAGTCTCGGAACAACAAACCTCAAAGTCATCTAAATGTCTCAACATTTTCCACTCTTGTACCGGTAAATACGCCAAGGTCCCACGAGGCTTCCTACTAAGTGCATCGGCCACAACATTGGCCTTGCCCGGGTGGTATTGTAAATCAAAGTCATAGTCCTCTAAGTACTCCATCCAACGGCGCTGTCTCAAGTTAAGATCCCGCTGTGTGAATATGTATTTTAAACTCTTATGATCGGAAAAGACCTCAAATCTCTCACCGTACAAATAATGTCTCCAACTCTTCAATGCAAATACCACGGCGGCAAGCTCTAAGTCATGAGTAGGATAGTTTTTCTCATGTGGTTTCAATTGCCTAGAGCCATAGGCTATAACCTTACCCTCTTGCATCAATACACAACCCAATCCATCAAGTGAAGCATCACAATAAACGGTATAGCTCAATCCACGCTCGGGGATAACAAGGATAGGTGTCGAAGTCAAACGAGCCTTCAATTGTTGGAAAAAATTTTCACAAGTATCATCCCAAACAAATTTCACCCCTTTTCTAGTAAGCTTAGTCATAGGCATAGCTAGACGAGAGAAATCCTCAACAAAACGGCGGTAGTAACCCGCTAACCCCAAGAAACTACGGACTTCAAATACATTTTTTGGTGGTTGCCAATCCATAACGGCTTCAATCTTAGACGGATCTACGGATACCCCATCACTAGAAACAACATGCCCAAGAAACTTTACTTCGGATAACCAAAACTCACACTTAGATAGTTTGGCATACAACCGGTGTCCTCTCAGAACCTCTAATATAATGCGGAGATGTTCCTCGTGCTTCTCCCTAGAAGGCGAGTAAATCAAGATGTCATCTATGAATACAATCACAAACTTGTCCAAGAATGGACTAAACACACGGTTCATCAAATCCATAAAGGCGGCGGGAGCATTTGTTAAACCGAAAGGCATAACAAGGAACTCAAAGTGTCCATACCGGGAACGGAAAGCAGTCTTAGGAATATCACACTCCCTAACACGCAACTGATGGTAACCCGACCTCAAGTCAATCTTAGAGAAACAAGATGAACCACGGAGTTGATCAAACAAATCCTCGATTCTCAGAAGTGGGTATTTATTCTTTATAGTCACATGATTTAGCTTGCGGTAGTCAATACATAGTCTAAGCGAACCATCCTTCTTCTTTGCAAAAAGAACGGGTGCTCCCCAAGGAGATGTACTAGGACGGATGAATCCCCTATATTGTAAGGCCTCTAACTGTGTTTTCAACTCCTTCAACTCGGCGGGTGCCATTCTATATGGCGAGATTGAGATCGGTGAAGTGCCGGGTACTAAGTCTATCGAGAACTCAATCTCACAAATAGGTGGTAGCCCAGGTAAGTCCTCGGGAAAGACATCGGTATATTCACAAACAACCGGAGGAAACTCAATCAAGACCGGTTCATTCTCGTCAGAAAATAAACTAGCCAAATAATCAACATGATTCTTCCCCCTACACAAACTGTGAAGTGAACGCATCGGAAACTCCAAACGGTCACCCTCAAAACGACCTAGGTCTCCGGATGGTAGAACAAAAGTAACCCTCCTCTTAAAACAATCTATATAAGCTCGGTATGTACTCAACCAATCCATACCCAAAATTACATCAAAACTAGACATGTCAAAAACAATTAAATCAATAACAATGTTTCGGTCCGCTATAACAAGTTCGCACCCACGACATACCCGATCCAAGGGAACTAAACCTCCAACGGGAGTATCAACTAAAATCGTAGGAGTCAAACGGCTCATCTCCAAGTCCAAGGATGATGCATATGACAATGAAATGAATGAACATGATGCGCCAGTATCAATAAGCACAGAAGCTCTAGAACTGAATACTAGTAGGGTACCTCGGATAACTGAGAGATCGGGGGCAACTACAGAAGATGATGCGGCAACAGGGTGGGACATAGTAGGAAGTGGCCTCGGGGCTTGCTGCCCTCCTCCGCGATGTCCTATATAATGAAGCTGGCCTCTAGGAACACTAGGCCTAGAGCTCTGAACAGAAGAGGCTGGTGGTGGTGACACAAAAGGTGGCCTATAAGCCTGCTGATATGGCCCAGAGAAAGGTGTGTGAACCTGTGGTGCAACTGTCTGTGGCGCTGTCTGAGCAAATGGGCAATTCCTCTTTATATGATTCGGGTCGCCACAACTATAACAATTTCTAGGACCCACGACACCCCCTCCACGGGAAGAACCAGAGCGGCGAGAACCACGAGACTGAGGCTGCTGTGGCTGAGATGAGAACTGAGAAACCGGCGGGGCCTGAATAGGTACCGGTGAGGAATAGGAAGATTGCTGAGGGACATACTCTTGCCTCGGCTTCTTGAATTGGCTCCCATTCGACGAGCCCAACTGACTACCCTTCGACGGACCCCGGAGTTCTTTATCTTTCTTCGAACTTAGAAACTCTTCCTCAAATACAAGTGCCTTCTTAACCACTTTGCTATACGAGTCTAGCTCAAACCCAATGACTTTCGTGCGAAGGCCCTGACGAAGTCCGCTCTCAAAGGTCCTAGCTTTAATTTTATCGTCAGCGGTGATATCGGGTGCAAAACGGGCTAAGTCCCCAAAACACGCCTCATAATCAGTAACCGACATCTCACCCTGACGAAGATTCAAAAATTCGGTTCTCTTGGCCTGACGAGCAACGGGTGAAAAATACTTGTCAAGGAAAATCTGAGTAAAAGAATCCCAAGTCATACCTTCCAAGGTCTGTGTAGTAAGTACAAGTTCCCACCAAACTTGGGCCCGACCCGCCAACTGAAAGGTAGCGGCATCAATGCGAAGGTGATCCTCAACAATACCCAGGTGCTCGAAGATCCTAACAATTCTTTTCAACCAAAGCTCTGCCTGAACTGGATCGGTTTCTCCCGAGAAAACTGGAGGATTCTTCCTACCAAATTCTCTCATGGCCGATTGTGCCCTCGGCTCTGCCTGAACACCAGGCACAGGCACCACTACGGTAGGAGCTACCGGTGGAGGTGGAGGTGGAATATCATTCCTTGCTGTTTGGACAGCTTGGGTGAAATCCCTCATCACGGCCATCATCTCAGCAAAGAACTGAGCCCCACCAGGAACTCCCGGAATAGATACAGGTGTAGGATTAGGAGCGGGAGCAGAAGAGGATGAGGAAGACTGGGCTCCCCGACCTGCGGCTCCACCTCGGCCCCTAGCACGACCCCTAGCACGGACAGGAGGTCGGCCTCTAGCACGGCCTCTAACACGCGGCGGCATAGCTAGGCAAAAAAATAATTATCAACGAATTAGATGAAGCATTAAAGTAGGCGTCTAATTCAAACATTCATTAAGCAATTCATATGACGACTAATGAAACACGTAGCACTTGAACATGTAAATGTCTACCATGCAAGTACTTGAAAACATTTAACACATACTCATGCTCGTATGGCAATTAAGTACTTAATGCAAACTTTTAACTGAAACAATGGAAGCATAAATAAAAACTTGGACATGTAAGGAAAATTAGCATGTAGGTCCAAATTAAACTCCCAAAGTCCCTAGGTATTCAAACCTGGTTAGCTCTGATACCAAGTTGTCACGCCCCGAAAACGGAACACGTGAACGGAAAGGATAAGAGATAAAACAATGTTAAACGTACACACAACACGGAAGCGACCATAACAAACCAAGTTTAAAAGAGCTTATACACTTATTAAAACTTGAAAGCTACAATGGAAAATCTTGAAAATTTAATGTTTGAGAACGAATTACAAGAAGTTTTGAAAGGATGCACCCTACAACAATTTAATAACAAAGGGGAGAACAAAAGGGACCCAATCCAAGGTCAAACCAAAAGAAAATATAAAAATAAAAATTTTAGTTCGGAAAACACTATTCATCGCCCGAAAAATTCCCCAAAAGGTACCCCGTTTTTTTTTTGACACAGTATCTTCGAATCATATGGGGACGTTTGGGTTTTAATTAGCACTTCTATCGGGGTCCGAAAAAGGGTGCTGCAAGCCAAAATCACTATTCACGGGCAGCCTTGAAAAACACTATTCATCCCAAAAATAATGTGAGCAGTTTTTACTATTCATCCCCCAAAAATGGTTGCTTTGCTCGGTTTCGTTTTGGGACTTCGTGGGAACGTTTTGAAACATTAACAAGGTGTTTTTAACAAGAAAAATATCTACGGCATGTCGACGTAAAGATGCCTACCTGTCCAAATTAAATGAATCCGACAAGGATTACAAACATATAAGCAAATCCGACAAGGATAATGAGATCCGGCTAGGATCGACAAAGTATAAATAATTAGCAAAGCATGAGTTAAGTAAGAGATACAACGATCTCTAAATATAAATTACAAGTTGGTTTTTCAAAAAAAAAAGAAGTGTAAGGACTAACACTTGTCCATAAAGTTCACTATAAGTCTTCCAATGACAAAAATCAAGAATTAGGAGATCAAGGAGTTTTGTAACTACATAATACAATAACTTTCATAGAATTAAGCTATTACAAACTCCTACAACAACAAATACATTGGAAGCTATATATATATCCATAATGTTAAGGCTTAGCCTTCAAAAAGATTTCACGACGACGTCTACGCGTCGGGTTCACATGTGCCCTTTCCCCTTATCAACATCACCTGAAAAAGAGGTTTTTGTAGGTTCATTAGGCGCGACGGCCTAGTAGGAAATATTGCAAGAAAACAATATGCAATCCATAATTAAGTATGAGATGCGGTGCAAGTGCAATGCAATGCCGCCGTGGCAAAAATGGAAATGACGGGTGCCTTAGAGGCCATGCATGATATGTGCACTCCTCTCATCACCGGACTATGAGCCACCCACACAAGGAATGTAGCATACCAACCTCCGGGAGCTAACCGGAATACAATTGGAGTTTGAATGTTCTAAGGGTCATTCTCCCTGTCTCACATCACAACCCATATCCGGATTTCTTAAACCAAATTCCCACACAAGGGGTTTTTCCTTCTTTCAAAAATCAAAATTTTTGAATGTCATGCCGATGCTATGATTTGCCAATTCGGCTCAAATGCTTATGTATGCTATGACAAAATGATCAACCAATATGTTCATAGCATCATTCAATCTCAAGCATAATTCACCAATACATACATTTTTACATAGAATTTCCGAAAATTTCCAACTAGCGTCCTAACGTGGTTATCACATAAAGGGAGCATCCTAAGCATGTCTAACATCACATAATTGGATTCAACCTCAACAAAACACATAATTTCATATTTAAGTAATTAGCCCTAAATTTACAACTTTGGGGGAAATCCTAAATCATGTGTCTAAGTTGTTCTCCTAACAAATTAGAGATCACAAATCACCTTAACTATAAATAACATATTGAATTAAAGCAATAACATCTACCTCAAAGTAATCTTCCCAAAATAAATGGGGAAAGCCAAGAAATGCAAGAAAACTCAAGAGCTCCAAATAGAAATCTAGATGTGGGTGAATGAAGCCCAAGATGACCCAACAACACTTCCCAAAGCAAGAATCTCCCAAAAGCCCTCTAAGGTTGTAGATGAAGAATTTGAACCCTAGGCAAAAATTGGGAAGTCTTGAAAATGAACTTGGAAGAGAATTTGGAGAACACCACAAGGAAGCTCTTGAAATTCTAAGACTAATTTGTCAAATAGAGAAATTCACAAAGAAACCTCTTTGGTGGTCTATTGGAGGGTTTAAGAAGAAGAAACCATGGAGCCAAAAAAATGGTGTATCTATACTTGTATATCTTAGAGAGAAGGAGGAGAAGAAGAGAGAGAGAGAAAGAAATGAAAAATGAAAGTGAGGGGAGGAGAGAGAGAGAGTGGCCGGCCAAGAGGGTGGGGGTGGGGCCCACTAGGTTGCTTGAATGTTTGGTTTTGCCCTTTGGATGATATGAAGAGATATAAAGCACATGTGTGTGTTTGGTCTAGTTTTACACACCCAAATTAAAGCATGTACCCATTTAAGCACTAAGTTAACAAAATTAAAATATACAGTAACACATGCTAAAATAAATTTAAATACTGAAAAATTAAATACGAGCTCGCACATAAGCACTTAAAGAACAAATTTACCCTTACTAAAATCTTGGGTTATGACAGAACATATATATTACCTTTTCCCATCCATGACAGGGTCCTTAAACAGACAGTCTCGAGTTGGTCGGTCGGCATATCTAACTCTGAGTACAGAACCATCAGGCAATACAAGCTTTCTTAGGATTTTGAAATCATGGTTGCCGGGCTTGTCGCTGTCATATTAGTATATGATCGGATTAAAGGACTTCTTACTTGAACTTATTGAAAATACTACCCATCTCTAAAACGTAAACAAAAATTGAACACTTGATTCTCCTCTGGCTCACCTAACATAACCCAATGCTCTTGCGGCACCATGAAAGTTAGCAGTACTATGGTTGTTCTGAAATGAAGAAAGAAAAATACTTTAAAAGTGTTCTTCAACTGATACAGTTGTTAAAAAAAAACTTCAATCATAGAGTAGTAGCTCCATTTGCTAGTATCTCAAGTGCCGTATTTCTCTATATAAATTCATAATGTTTTGACGTGCCTATGAACATTGGAAAACAGAGAGGTTTAACATAGTAAATCACAATGTCATCTATGAATTAATGTTGTCTGTGATTATGCCTCTAAGATTCCCAATGTCACTGGGGGACTGAACTGGATATTCCATCTTGGGATTGTATTTTTTCATTATTTCAGATGATGGAAGGACCCTTCCCTAAACCACAAATCCAAATTTTAAATGCTACTCTTTTTATTTTACTAACAACGACTTGTGTCTTGGTGTTGAGTGACCTACTAAGTCGTCATCATAAGGCAATCATTAAAGAAAATACATGGATGAAATGAATTTGGCCTAGCCAAAAACACAAAAGAAAATTCCAATTCCTGGAATGGTTTCTGTTTGATTCAAAAATTGTTTAGTTACTTTCCACCATTCGAAGGTGGTTGTAATAAAAACTCGAACTTTCAACATTAGTACTTACAATTACTTCAATTAATATTAGAGCACACGAACTAAAAGTAAAAAACCAAACATAAAAAAGTAGTCGGCACTGTGTGCGTGGAGTGCGAAGCAGTGAGTATGTGCATTGTGCGTGTGGCTGTCCGCATGTGCTGTGGGCGTGGGATGATGTACACGTGTATTGTGCCCATCCTGTGTTGTGTGCGGATGTGCATGTGGCATGATCGGGTGTGTGCATATTCTGTGGTGCACAAAATCTGTTGTTTTTGTGAGTTGTGTGACAGAATGAATTTTCACACCCAGAAGTTTTAGAGTTTGTAGAACCTGTCCACCAAAAATAGCTCAACAAAAATCGATTATGACATTGTGATTCTGTTTTTTCCCTTTTTGAGGAATACAAGCTTAGCAGACACAGGAGTGACAGGACAGTAGCTACAAAATCTCTTGAGCTCTGAACTGAATTGGCTTTCAATGGTCAGGAACCCTCTTTATCTTAAAAATAACTTTAACAGTTTTTTTGGAAGGGGACATTTTGTTTCATGAGATGAGAAAAAAGGTAAAATTTAATAGTTTTAGGAGATTTCGAATACTTCCTTTCAATGGAAATTCAGTGATTCCAATGGTTTTAATGAGAAAAAAACACAAGATTCACTGGACCATAGCAGTTTTATTGCTTTGCTTACCCTTGCATAGAACACATTTAACAACCACTTTACATTAGCGGTGCTGTGTGGGGTAAGGGGGTAATTGTTGTAAGCATTACCCTTCTCCTACATTGTATTTAAATCAAAAGCAGTTAAAGTGACTATTGTGATAAACTAGTGCTGTAATATAATCGAAAGCAGTTAAAGTGACCATTCTTTCCCTTCCTATTTTCCTTGTTGTTTACATAATTAATTAAATAACGGAAGCTTTTTGCTCAGTGTTTTCTTTTTTTTTTTCCCTAACTAAATCCATGAACCAAACAAAGTCCAAAAGTTTACTAGTTACTAACCCGAATTAGACATCTATAGTAACAATGCAACATGATTCTGCACTTCAGAAGAGAAAACGGGAAAAAAATAAAGGGAATTGAAAAGAAGTAAAGCAAAACAAACTGACCAATTAAGACCTTGGCCAATACAGCATTCGGAGTAGCTGTCGGGTCCTTGTTGCTGTCCCTTTCCATGATATCGTGAACCCTGCCAGGAAAAATCCTCATTTGAAGTCATTATATACAATTATATTAGGAAGAGATCAGGGAAGAAAATACTATACACACACACACACACTTAATATCAAATTTCACTCACTGTTGCTTAACACAAAGAAAACCAAAGATACTAGGAAATGAAGAAATGAACGATTATAAATAAACGAGTCCTTGCATATGCAAATCTTGCAGCAATTTCAGAGTAAACAAATGTGTGTGCGTAAGTGTGTAGATTCGCATAGCTAGCTTGCAGCAATTTCAGAGTAAACATCGGCATGTTTCAGACCAGCAATATCAATTAAGTTGACTGCAGCTCCTTCCAACAACAAATATAGCAGATCCAGCAAATTTCACAAAAAAAATTTAAGTCAATAAAAACAATATACAGAATTAGCGACAAAGTATCTTTCATAGCCAGCTTTTGCTTCTACAAAACAAAAGCAAAGAAAAAAAAACACAAAAGTTCACTTGTTTGCTTCCATTAGAATACCAAGTAGTGATCAATTGATGGCTTGATAAATTCCAAACCCAAAACCTTTCTTACTTCTTGTGGGTCAAGAAAATGAAAAGTTGCAGAATGAAAATGAAAATCACAAAAATTTATTGAAACCTACTTTCTTTTGGGTTGAAAGGAAAGGGAATGGAAGTAGGAAAACATCAAGCAAAATAATTGGATTTTTGGAGTATAATACCATAAGACAAATATAAAAATAAAATAAAAAATAAAAAAAAGAAAGGAAAAAATTTATTTTGTGAAAAACCCTTCAGAGACCTCAAAACTCCTTTTGCCACTCATGCTTGAGATTGTGCTGATGACACCTAACATGCAACTAAATTTCCAGTAATAAGTAAACAAAGAGCAATTGTCATGGTGAATATCAATTCAAATAACATAAAGATGCTCACAAAGCTCAGACAAAAATAGATGTTAAAATCACATGAAACCAAAAATGAGAAATCGCAGATACTCATAGAATACATATTGAATTTGGATTTGGACCAAGCTCGAGAAGAGCTTGAGTCGCGATTCCGGCTACTTTTGAGCTGACAGGAGTAGAGTGGCATAGAAATGAGTCCGAAACAGAAAGGGACTGAAGAGACATGAGAGGGGGGAGGCTTTGGGTAGTGGTGGCCGAATAGAGAGTGATTTGAACCTGAAATTGAAATCTAGATGCAAAACCCACTTTGCTCAATATTACCCGCCCTTTTCTTTGTCACATCTGTGCCCTTTTCTATTCTAGAGAGAGACTAGGAGAGAGGGAGGGACTGAAGAGAGATGAGTCATGTGGCTAATTCTCAATTAATATTCATTAATTTCTCAATCTATTGAGCACAACAACTTCTAAAGCTCAAAAATGCATGAGTTTTTCAGCTTACTTGACCCAAAATCTTCTAAATCTCAAAAATACTAATGCAGGTTAATTGCTAGAACAAAGATTGTAGATAATTACACATTAAACTAAGAAAAAGTAAATTAGCATTTAGCAGCATACCATCCATGGTAGCCCACAAGAATTGAAGAGTGTAGGAGATGAGCAACCACAGTATTTAGCTTGGGATTGCTTGAAAAGCTTCCACGACCACTAGAAATACAAACTAAACCAAAAACAAGCAAGAGGGTATCCAAATTAAGCATTCAAAAAGACCATATAAATAGAAAAATGTACATACATCTAGGACAACATATGTTCACACACACACACACACACACACACACACACACACACACACACACACACACACACACACACACCCCAGTCATGACCAAGAACACAAGTAAATGGGTATCCAAATTAAGTATAAAAAAAGACTCTATAAACTGAAAATATACATAAATTAAGGACATTTATGTGTGTGTGTGTGTATGTGAGCCATGTGTCGAAAGTGGATGGCTTAAGATAAATTCAAAGTTTATATATGTCACCATTTCAAGATTCTTACACTCTTTTTCAATGGATTATAAACATTAACATAAAGATCAATACCAGGGTATTTTCGCAACTTGGGGTCTCTAATGGGCTTTAAGAATTGTGTATGTATTTGTGGTAACGAAGTGGGCCTTAATGTGTACCTCTCAATTCACAAGACCATGTGATCAATGGATTCTCATCACATCTAATTAGAAGTGTCGCATTAATGCAACTTGCAGCAGCAACAATGACAGCATGACACCCATTTAACTATATACTTAGGAAACTTCAAAACCATACAAAGCATGTTAAAAAATGTATGTATAATGGTAGTGATTATACTCACTAATTAATCTTATCATTCTTGGCACTTACATTAATAGCTAAAGCACTACTTGTAAACATATGTAGTAAACTATAATTTGTAGATTGGGTTCTATTAATCAATTGCTAGTATATATTTGCGAATAGTTTAATGGTCAATATATATGGGTTCTATTAATTATCAATTGCATGTTTAAATTTTAGACACCTAAAACTCCACCCTTTGTTTTTTGTCTAGTCCAAATTAGGAGTTTAATGTACAGAAAGATCTCATTTTAGAAGTTTGCTTCGGGCTTCACAAAAACTCTGGAGTGACCACACTTGTTATATGTATAGTGACTTTCATAAGAAAATGCAGATAGGTGAGTGACCTAAGTAAAGTCTCCCCAAATAATTGTTTTTTCCTCCTTGTTTGGGACGTGACCACGAGAGTGTCCCAACCTTGATTGTCAATGTTCACGTCACATGACTTTTCCATTGGACGCATGACATGACACGTGGTATGACCCAACTCATAGTACTTATATTAAAGGTGAACAACATTTTCTAAAACAGGCAAGAAATTAAATTTTCCATGCTTTTGTCGAGAGCACAGTCACATGTTGTTGGAAAATCTCTTATGTTACCAAGACATACATAGATACCTTACACCCATTTTGTTGCTGTTATTATCACTTACTAATAAGTTTTGTTCTAGCTAACCACCAACAAGCTCATTAAGTGTAATTAATATCATCATTTTTAAGTTTTCCTAACTGGCGTTGATTGTAAATTACTATAGGTGCTTGAAATGTTATCATGTTAAGGCATATAACAATACTAGTGTGAAACTTAACACGTGCCAAATGATCTAAAAGATAGTGGGATCGGAATTGAACTTCATTATCCTAGAATACTTATATTTGTATTTCGCTTGCTTTGCAGATTTAGTTAAGGAATGAGGAAGGCAAAAGAAAATTCTTAATTATTTGTTTGGATTGCAATAATCAAAGGTCATGTAATTCCTATTGAGATCATTTTGATGTTTGGGATAATATTTTAGCAAAATTTATAATTGCGTATTGCATATCCATGTTGTATCTCTTTGCCATTACTTATGGCGGTATTTTCATCCCATAGATTTGGTATCATGAAAAGGAACAAAGAAAAAAAACATGCTTTTTGGTATGATAACAATGCAAAAATTTATAGATATCACTAAAGTCATATATTAATTTACTTGAGGGGTTAAATCAAAACCACAAGGATTCAAATCAATCACGGCAAATTCTGAAAGACCATTAATCCAACCAAAACTAACGTTTGACATCTCCGAGATACATACACAGTCGCAACACACACACACGCATACAATTGCTACACACACACAATCGCAACATATAGACAAATGATTTCATAACTAGTTTGCATGTATGTACGTGTTTGTAATAGATCTGGTGTGTGTGTGTGTGTGTGTGTGTGTCAGAGAGAGAGAGAGAGAGAGAAAGAGAGAGAAAGAAAGAGATCTAGTGTTTGTGCGTGTGTTTGTGTGTGTGTGTGTGTGAGAGAGAGAGAAAGAGAGAGAGAGAGAGAGAGAGAGAGAGAGAGAGAGAGACCACTAACCAGATCCGCGGGAAGATGAGGACAGACCGGTGGGAAGACGACGATGATCACGGTGGAGTGGTGGCACGGGAAAACGAAGGTGGAGTGGTGGCGACGGGAGGACCACTGTGGAGTGGTGGCAGTGGGAAAACGATGGCTGAGTGGTGGCGACAGGAGGAACACAGTGGAGTGGTGGCAGCGGGAGGACCACGGTGGGAGCTCACAGATCCGCTTTTCTCTCTCTATCTCTCTCTCTCTCTCAGATCCCCTTTTGGCTTTTGGTGTGTAATGGTAATGGGTTTGCCGCTCAAGACTCCCTCTTGTTTTTAATTTTCTTTTTTTCTTTTCTTTTACTCCCTCCATCCCATAATAAGTGTCCACTTCTATTTTGCACATGGTTTAAGAAAGTTGTATTATTTTAGTTTTTTTGGTTCATTAAATGGTCACTTTCCAATTTTGCCCATAGATGTGATGGGTGTTTGACTTTTTTCTTGTTTTGAGGCCACAAATAAATGCTACTTTGTCTTTATTATAAGGGTAGTTTTAGAAAGTAACTAAAAGCTATATGCCAATTTAGGAAAGTGGACACTTATTGTGGGACATCCAAAAAAAGAAATGTGGACACTTATTATGGGACGGAGGGAGTAATATTTTCTTTTAAATAATTAATTTAGGTAAAATCTTGTAATGGTAATTTACCGTTAGTATTTATTTTGTTATTGTTAGAAAATTCTAAAATAGCTAGAGTTGAAAATTACTAACGGAATTTATAAATTTCTAACCGAAATTTACCGTTACAAATTTGTAACGGTAAATCACCGTTAGAAAACCAAACACCTCTGTGTTAGAAAATTGGCTGAATGGTGTAGTGTATATACACAGGGACTTAATTCCTATCCTAGTACTATATGATGGAGAGTAATACTTGGGACATAATCTTCACACAACTTTTATATAATCTTCTTAAAAAGATGTGTCTATTTCTCTCTCTTGTGATGTCACTGGACCCCACAGTGACAAATGAGAGAGATAGACACATCTTTTATGTTGTGTAAAAAAAGTTGTGTGAAGGTTGTGTCCCAAGTATTACTCTATTTTGTGGTAGTTTGCACCCACCCTCTGTTTCTTTTAGAGTCACTAAAAGTGACTTTTTCCGTTACTAAAAGTGACGGATGGAGCAAACTGCCACAAAATGTTAGTTGAGGGACCAGAATACGGGAAAAAAAAATTTGTTTAGGGAACAAAGTGCCAAACAGAGTATAGTTTGAGGGTGCAAAATGCATTTGACCCTATATATATACATGCATATGTGTATGTATACTACGTTGCTACGGTGCGAGACACATGGTACGTTCCCTTTTCTGGATTCTAATTTTATGTAGTGTAGATTTATTTGACAATGCGTAAGTTTAGGAGATCAATGAATAATTACAATTCTAAGCACCAACACAATGAATAGTACGAGTACATGAATGTGACGCATGTGAAGATGAAATTATTAAATTTTTTTTTTTTTTTAAAAAATTAGATGGGGATCCCTAGTTAGGAAAATATAGTGGTTTAAGGATAACTAATTATTTGCACTTTGCTTTAGGTCGTTAAGAGATCAATGAATAATTAAAAGAACATCAACAACGCTAAGCATCAACACAATGAATAGTACAAAATGAATATGACGCATGTGAAGATGCCATTTTTTTTAGAAAAATTAGATAGAGATCCCTAGTTCGAAAAATATAGTGATTTACGGATAACTAATTATTACCAGGCCTCTTATACTTTTCTGTGATAATAATTCTGCTGTGTTTTTTGTAAAGAACAATAAACTAACTAGTGGTTCTAAGCACATTGAACTCAAGTACTTATATGTCAGAGATTGGGTAGCTGATAGTTTTATTGATGTGAGGCATATTGGCACAGATAGAATGATAGCAGATCCTTTGACAAAAGGTTTACCTTCCACTACTTTTATGGAACATGTTGTTAACATGGGAATTGTAGAATCTTTTGATGTTTTTGGTTAATGTGGGAGCAACTTTACTTCTTAATAAAGATTTATGATTCAGTTTTATATTTCATTTTGATGCATTGGATGAATATGTTGTATGGTATGCTTCATTGTATTTTGTGCACATTATGTATGTTTTATCTCAAGATATGTAAGTGAAGCTGCGTCTAATAGTTAGACACATGTGGGATCTCATTGAGACATTGACTTTCATAGTGAAAGATATTGGTTAATCACATGTGTACTCTATTGTTTAGAGCATTCAAGTTTTGAGCATGTGTTCACATGTGTACTCTCATAGTGAGAGCATTCAGTTTAGAGCATGTGATAGTAATTCCATAGTGGAAAACTCTTGGTCTTGTTGAAGACATATGGCCTTTTGAGGCATTAATATTGGTTTGGTGCATACGGTTGCGCACAAAGCATTGGAGGACTGATTGTGGTTTGGCACATTCTGGGATGGTTTCAAGTGTCATTGTAGCATACCACATTTGTCATATCCGCAATTCATATTAATGAATATTGTTGGCATTTGTAACTATGGAGGGGTATTGTGTTGTTTGATAGCATAATGCTTCCATGATTCGGTGTTGACATTTTCATTAAGTATGATGCGTTAATTAAGGTTATTCATTTAGCTATGAGTATAATATGGCCATATTGAGTATTTCACCTGTGAGTCAAAAAAAAAAATTTTGTTTTAAAACCAAAATGTTTTATTTTTATAAATATTCGCCCATGTGGGAGAATGTGAGATTTTGGGCTCAAGTACTTTTATTTTGTTTTTTAAAAGCGGGTTGAAAAACATAGCTTTAATGGATATACAGAGAGCACCTTAATTATATGGGATATGGACTTTTATGACCCGATTAGTAAAGCCTGTTTTGGGTTTTATGGGCCTGTGATGGAAAGGCCCAATTAAGTTTTCTATATAAATAAGGGTTAGGTCCCCTCTCCTCTCTCAATAGATACATACGTTATTTTCCATCGATATAACAGTGATAAAGGAAGAGAGCAAGGAGAGGAAGCCCTAGCCCCAATCTTTCATCATCATCTTCTACTTTCATGATGGCAAATCCAGGTATGTAAATCCATTTTTGTGTTCTATGTTTCTAATATGGATTGTTCTAACAGTTGGTATCAGAGCCACCATATTAGGGCAAGAACCGTTTTTGACACAAACAATATATAGATCGCAGATCCATGTATACACCTGTATATACACACATACAGTATAAGACTGAAATATATATGACCTACACTGCAACTATAACACTCGTCCATGTTATCAAAGCAAACCGGTCATTGATTTGACAACACAGTTGCTGCGTGACTGCGTCCGCCTGCGGGTGTGTTTTATTATTATTATTTTATTATTTTTATTTGTTTTTTGCACACACAATGCCCTCACATCACAGCCACGAAGCTGATCAACCGGCATGTTATTCGGTGCTTTGAAAACAAAGCAATATTAAATGGTAAATCATAAAGTTTTTATGTCCAGTGGCAAGCCCACTAACTCAACTTGCTGTAACTACTAGAATTTAAGGCTATTATTATAAATTTTTTTTTTTGTCTCCAGCGCTTCATCAAATGTCAATATATTTTAATTAATTATGATTACATAGAGCATTAACATATGGATTAGTGTTCTGCCATCAATTTACTTAGTCAATTAAAATGATTTTGAAGCGTATAAATGATAGTTTTATAAATTAAATAATTTAATAAAAGGGTTAAAGAATATTGTTGTTTAGTTTTACATTCATAGGGTTTATTACAAAGTGATTTGTGAATAGTCACTAACATAAAGTGGTGATATTTTTGGTATGCCCAATTACCAACCCAAAGGGGGTAGTTGTGCATTGTAATTTGGGAAGTGGAATTCAGTATGTGAGCATGTTTCAATAAATTTTGGAATTTCTTCTGCCTAAAGGTGATGAAATTTTTCAAAATTTTTATGCATTTTTGTCGTCCACTTCACTATTTGAAAATTGTGTATCTACCTAATAGCATATCATGTTTATCTGCCTAAAGGTGACTAACATGGTGATGCGGCTTGGTATTTAGAAGATCCTGTGTTGTGGGACATTAAAATTTTGAAAAGGAAAATGGAGGACCTTATAGCATATTGTAAAGTCTGCCTAAAGGTGATTTTATGATGATGCCCCAAGGACTCGCATTATATATATATATATATTGTCTACTATAATTCTGTTCTAGACTCAATGCATATATTATACAGTAGCTTGTATTTTTCATTCAACCTTGATATTAATTATTCATTTTGTTTCTTTCAGTAATGAATCTTTCTATGGTCAATTCTATCGTGCCCCTTGATAGCGGCAATTTTAAGACCTGGAAAAGTGACATTGAAATTACCCTAGGACTGATGGACCTAGACATAGCCATATTGTCTGATGCCCCTGCCCAACCCACTGCTAATACTAATGCCACTGAAAAAGCCTTTTTTGCGAAGTGGGAGAGAGCCAATCGCTTGTCTCTCATGATCATAAGAAAATGTATTTCACCAAATCTCTTAGGTGCCATTCCTGAATCTGAAAATGCCAAAATCTTTCTTGCAAACATCACTGCCACATTTAAGGATTCTGATAAAGCTGAGATCGGTGACCTTATGCAAAAATTTTGCTACATGAAATTTGAGGGTGATGGAAAAATTAGAGAATTCATTCTTTCCATGTCCAATCTCGCAAATAAATTAAAAACCCTTGAAGTCCCTCTGCCTGACACTTTTGTGGTTCACCAAATTCTGAGTTTTCTCCCTCCTTCTTTTAATCAGCTCAAGACTACTTACACTGCACTTAAAGATAAATGGGATCTAAATGAGCTTATTTCTGTCTGCTCTCATGAAGAGCAAAGGCTTCATAATGAGTCTGGTCATGTTGCAAATCTCATCACTCCTTCCAAACCCCACAAGGTCACTTCTTTTCAGTCAAAATTTCACTCAAACAAAACCCAGAATCAGCATAACTACCATAAATCCAACCAACCTGGAGGTCCTAAGCCTAAAATTGGTAAGAATGAGTGCAAGTTTTGTCACAAAAAGGGACACTGGAAGAAAGATTGCCATAAATATAAGAGATGGTTGGCCAAGATAGAGGGCGATAAGAACAAAGGTAATGCCTTGGTCTCTATTTGTTTTGAATCCAACTTGATAGATGTTCCCATTAATTCATGGTGGCTTGACAGTGGTTCATCTATTCATGTTTGCAATTCTTTACAGGGATTCAGAAGCAAACGGAAACCAAATAAAGTGGAAGCTTACCTTTTTGTCGGGAATGGAGTAAAGGTGGATGTGGAGATGATAGGATCAGTTTCATTACCTTTAGGACTCAATTCTATTCTTGTTCTAGATAACGTTTTCTATGTACCGTCCATGAGACGTAATTTGATCTCTATTTCTAGTTTAGATAAACGTGGTTATTCTTTCTCTTTTGGTAATGGAAAATTTGAATTGATCTTTAATTCTCTTGTTGTTGGTAATGGTTCTCTTTCCAATGGGTTATATTGTTTGAATGTTTTACCCAATAATGAGTCTTTGATTGTTTTTTCTTCTAGCAAGAAAAGAGTGTTAATTCGAGATACTTCGTATGATCTTTGGCATAGGCGTCTAGGTCACATTTCTAAAGAACGCATTAATCGTTTAATCAAAGAAAATATTCTTCCTTCTCTTGATTCTGATGCCCCAGAAATTTGTATAGATTGTGCAAAAGGCAAAATGACCAAAACCATAAAATTAGGGTCAACTCGTAGTTCTGGACTCCTTGAGATCATTCACACCGACATCAGTGGTCCTTTAGATACCACCATATGTGTTAACAAGTACTTCATTACATTCATAGATGATTTCTCGCGTTCTGGCTATCTTTATCTCATTCATGATAAATCCGCTACACTTGAAAAATTTAAAATTTTCAAAGCTGAGGTAGAGATCCAATTGAGCAAAACCATTAAAGTTGTAAGGTCTGATCGCGGGGGTGAATATTATGGAAAGTACGATCAGACTGGCCAACATAAGGGTCCTTTCACTAAATTCCTAGAAGAATGTGGTATTGTTGCTCAATATACCATGCCAGGTACCCCTGAACAAAACGGTGTTGCTGAAAGGCGAAATCGTACCCTAAAAGATATGGTTAGGAGTATGATGTGTAGGGAAAATCTTCCTATTTTCTTGTGGAGTGAGGCTTTAAAATGTGCTCTTTACATCCTTAATCGTGTTCCTAGTAAGGCAGTGTCTAAAACTCCTTTTGAATTGTGGACTGGACGCAAACCTTCCTTGAATCATTTTCATGTTTGGGGTTGTCCAGCTGAAGTGAAAATCTATAACCCAAATGAAAAGAAACTTGATCCCAAAACCACCTCTTGTTTTTTCATTGGCTATGTTGATAGGTCCAAAGGTTATAGGTTTTATTGTCCTTCTCATGGTACTAAAATTGTTGAATCAGGGCATGCCAAGTTCTTGGAGAATTTCACAGGTGACCATGAGGGTCCTCCTGCCAAGAGAGTTTCCATACAAGAAGAACATGTTATCGTTCTAATTCCTATTGTACTTGACAAAGAAGTGCAACCAACTCAGCCTGAACCTGTTGTTCCAATTCCAATCCCTGTTGAGCCAGTTGCACATAATCATGCTGATAATGAGCAACCACATGTTGATCAGATTGTTGAAGATGTGTTCATGTAGATGTGCCTCCCTTGAGGAGATCTACTAGAGAAAAGAGGTCTGCTCTACCTGATGATTATACAACTTATTCTCTTGAGACTGACTTTGATGTAGGTCATCTCGTTGACCCAATCTCTTATCCACAAGCCATGTCTAGTCCCCAGTTGGCTAAATGGCTTGAAGCCATGCATGAAGAGATGTTGTCCATGGATCGCAATGAAGTGTGGGAGCTTGTTGAACTTCCACAAGGTTTCAAAACTGTTGGTTGTAAGTGGGTTTTTAAGACCAAGTTAGACTCTCGAGGAAATGTGGAGCGCCATAAGGCAAGACTTGTGGCAAAGGGGTTCACCCAAAAGGAAGGTGTTGACTTTAGTGACACTTTCTCTCCTGTGTCTACTAAGGATTCTTTTAGAATCATCATGGCTTTGGTGGCCCATTTTGATCTAGAGCTTCACCAAATGGATGTGAAGACAGCTTTTCTTAATGGTGATATTGATGCTGATGTATATATGAGGCAACCTGAAGGTTTTGTGGAGATAGAAAATGAGCATCTTGTGTGCAGATTGAAGAAGTCGATTTATGGACTCAAGCAAGCTTCAAGACAGTGGTACTTGAAGTTTGACCAGGTTGTGACTTCTATGGGTTTTGCTGAGAATACTGTGGATCATTGCATATATTTTAAGGCAAGTGGTAGTAAGTTTATTTTTCTCACTCTTTATGTTGATGATATCTTACTTGCTAGCAGTGACCTAGGTTTGCTTCATGAGGTTAAGCGTAAATTGTCAGAGTCTTTTGATATGAAAGACCTTGGTGAAGCTTTGTTTGTTCTTGGTATTGAGATTCATAGAGATCGTTCACGTGGTATTTTGGGGCTTTCCCAAAGAGCCTACATAGAACGTGTTCTCAAGAGATTTTCAATGGAAAATTGTAAATCAGGAGAAGTTCCAATTCTAAAAGGTGATAAGTTTAGCAAAGATCAATGCCCGAGAAATGAGTTAGAAAAAGGATCCATGAAAAACATTCCTTATGCTAGTGCTGTTGGCAGTTTAATGTATGCTCAGGTATGCACTAGACCAGATATAGCTTTTGCTGTGAGTGTGCTTAGTAGATATCAATCTAATCCCGGTATGGAGCATTGGAAAGCTGCCAAAAAGGTAATGAGATATTTAAAGAAGACAATGAATTTCATGTTGACTTATAGACGTTCTAACAATCTAGAGGTAGTAGGATACACTAATTCTGAGATATTTAAAAAAGATGTGTCTATTTCTCTCTCTTGTGATGTCACTGGACCCCACAATGAGAAATGAGAGAGATAGACACATCTTTTATGTTGTGTAAAAAAAATTGTGTGAAGGTTGTGTCCCAAGTATTACTCTATTTTGTGTTAGTTTGCACCCACCCTCTGTTTCTTTTAGAGTCACTAAAAGTGACTTTTTCCGTTACTAAAAGTGACGGATGGGGCAAACTGCCACAAAATGTTAGTTGAGGGACCAGAATACGGAAAAAAAAATTTGTTTAGGGAACAAAGTGCCAAACAGAGTATAGTTTGAGGGTGCAAAATGCATTTTACCCTATATATATACATGCATATGTGTATATATACTACGTTGCTACGGTGCGAGACACGTGGTACGTTCCCTTTTCTGGATTCTAATTTTATGTAGTGTAGATTTATTTGACAATGCGTAAGTTTAGGAGATCAAGGAATAATTAAAAAGAAAGCCAACAATTCTAAGCACCAACACAATGAATAGTACGAGTACATGAATGTGACGCATGTGAAGATGAAATTATTAAATTTTTTTTTTTGAAAAAATTAGATGGGGATCCCTAGTTTGGAAAATATAGTGGTTTAAGGATAACTAATTATTTGCACTTTGCTTTAGGTCGTTAAGAGATCAATGAATAATTAAAAGAACATCAACAACGCTAAGCATCAACACAATGAATAGTACAAAATGAATGTGACGCATGTGAAGATGTAATTTTTTTTAGAAAAATTAGATAGGGATCCCTAGTTCGAAAAATATAGTGATTTACGGATAACTAATTATTACCAGGCCTCTTATACTTTTCTGTGATAATAATTCTGCTGTGTTTTTTGTAAAGAACAATAAACTAACTAGTGGTTCTAAGCACATTGAACTCAAGTACTTATATGTCAGAGATTGGGTAGCTGATAGTTTTATTGATGTGAGGCATATTGGCACGGATAGAATGATAGCAGATCCTTTGACCAAAGGTTTACCTTCCACTACTTTTATGGAACATGTTGTTAACATGGGAATTGTAGAATCTTTTGATGCTTTTGGTTAATATGGGAGTAACTTTACTTCTTAATAAAGATTTATGATTCAGTTTTATATTTCATTTTGATGCATTGGATGAATATGTTGTATGGTATGCTTCATTGTATTTTGTGCACATTATGTATGTTTTATCTCGAGATATGTAAGTGAAGCTGCGTCTAATAGTTAGACACATGTGGGATCTCATTGAGACATTGACTTTCATAGTGAAAGATATTGGTTAATCACCTGTGTACTCTATTGTTTAGAGCATTCAAGTTTTGAGCATGTGTTCACATGTGTACTCTCATAGTGAGAGCATTCAGTTTAGAGCATGTGAGAGTAATTCCATAGTGGAAAACTCTTGGTCTTGTTGAAGACATATGGCCTTTTGAGGCATTAATATTGGTTTGGTGCATACGGTTGCGCACAAAGCATTGGAGGACTGATTGTTGTTTGGCACATTCTGGGATGGTTTCAAGTGTCATTGTAGCATATCACATTTGTCATATCCGCAATTCATATTAATGAATATTGTTGGCATTTGTAACTATGGAGGGGTATTGTGTTGTTTGATAGCATAATGCTTCCATGATTCGGTGTTGACATTTTTATTAAGTATGATGCGTTAATTAAGGTTATTCATTTAGCTATGAGTATAATATGGCCATATTGAGTATTTCACCCGTGAGTCAAAAAAAAAAAAGAAATTTTATTTTAAAACCAAAATGTTTTATTTTTATAAATATTCGCCCATGTGGGAGAATGTGAGATTTTGGGCTCAAGTACTTTTATTTTGTTTTATAAAAGCGGGTTGAAAAACATAGCTTTAATGGATATACAAAGAGCACCTTAATTATATGGGATATGGACTTTTATGACCCGATTAGTAAAGCCTGTTTTGGGTTTTATGGGCCTGTGATGGAAAGGCCCAATTAAGTTTTCTATATAAATAAGGGTTAGGTCCCCTCTCCTCTCTCAATAGATACATACGTTATTTTCATCGATATAACAGTGATAAAGGAAGAGAGCAAGGAGAGGAAGCCCTAGCCCCAATCTTTCATCATCATCTTCTACTTTCGTGATGGCAAATCCAGGTATGTAAATCCATTTTTGTGTTCTATGTTTCTAATATGGATTGTTCTAACACTTTTATGTTGTGTAAAAAAAGTTGTGTGAAGGTTGTGTCCCAAGTATTACTCTATTTTGTGGTAGTTTGCACCCACCCTCTGTTTCTTTTAGATTCACTAAAAGTGACTTTTTCCGTTACTAAAAGTGGCAGATGGGGCAAACTGCCACAAAATGTTAGTTGAGGGACCAGAAAAAAATAATTTGTTTAGGGACCAAAGTGCCAAACAGAGTATAGTTTGAGGGTGCAAAATGCATTTTACCCTATATATATACATGCATATGTGTATGTATACTACGTTGCTACGGTGCGAGACACGTGGTACGTTCCCTTTTCTGGATTCTAATTTTATGTAGTGTAGATTTATTTGACAATGCGTAAGTTTAGGAGATCAATAAATAATTAAAAAGAAAGCCAACAATTCTAAGCACCAACACAATGAATAGTACGAGTACATGAATGTGACGCATGTGAAGATGAAATTATTAATTTTTTTTTTTTTTTAAAAATTAGATGGGGATCCCTAGTTTGGAAAATATAGTGGTTTAAGGATAACTAATTATTTGCACTTTGCTTTAGGTCGTTAAGAGATCAATGAATAATTAAAAGAACATCAACAACGCTAAGCATCAACACAATGAATAGTACAAAATGAATGTGACACATGTGAAGATGTCATTTTTTTTAGAAAAATTAGATAGGGATCCCTAATTCGAAAAATATAGTGATTTACGGATAACTAATTATTTACACTTTGGTTTAAGTCCTTACCAAATAAATATCTTAAACAAAAGGATAAAATTAAAACATAAAGACGAAATTAGCCTCGCCTCACGCGCCTGGACGGTCGCTTCCCACGATGCTCTATTTTGCGATTTAAGCACAAAGATATTTTCCAATACCACACAACATGGTCCTTATGACATGTGTCACACTTACACAAATGAGTCAAAAATTCTGACAATAATACTCTTACACGTGTCCATGCCACATGGTGGAGATGGGCTCGCACCGTGTGACCATACACACTATAGTAGGGCCCATTTCAAAATTATTTTTCAAACTTTAAACATCCATAAGTTTTGATTTATTACTCTATTTTTCGCAAATTTTATAACGTTAGATTCGTGTCGACGAGAGCTACAAAACTAATACCATTGTTGATATATTTTGAGTAAAAAAAAATCATGCCTTAACATCTTGGTTCCTGAAAAAAGATGGTGAAATTTCACTACTTTGAATATGGAGAATTTTCACCACTTTAAATGTTGAGAAATTTCACCACTTTGAAAAAATATATATATATATATATATTTTTTCCGTGAAATTTGTGAAAAGAAAAGCTGATGTGAAATTTCACACAACTAACTATGTGAAAATTGTGAAAATAAAAAGTAATGTGAAATAGGAATTCTATACTTGACCAACCCACAAAACAGTGTAAAAACACAATGATACCAAACTGCACATTAGACAAATCAAACACCCAAACTATGATTCTGGTGAACAGAGGTGAAATTATGATTATGCTGAAAATTTTTATAATTTTCACAAGTTTTAACATCCAGAATTAAAAGTGGTGAAATTTTATTACCTGTTTTAATATGTGCTCAAAACAGTGTATAGTGGTGAAATTTCACCACATTCAAAATGTGTTGAAACAAGTGGTGAAATTTTTACCTAGGACAAGATATGTAAAATTCTGTCTTTTTTTTGGTTCAAAATATCAACAATGCTACTAGTTTTGTAAGTCTCGTCGACACGAATCCAATGGTATAGAATTTTCAAAAAATGGAGTTGTAGATCAAAAGTTATAGAGGTATTAAAATAAAAAAAAAAAAAGAAAAGAAAAAAAAAAAGAAATGGGCTCTGCGATTGTGTGCGTACTCACACGGTACGAGTGGAGGGGAAGCTTTAGTGCACGTGGCGCGCATGTTGTGGGTAAAAATCTTTGCTATGATTTCAAATGTGTATTACCGTTGGTATTAGAGAAATGCTAGTCACACAACACATTCTACAATAGGGCTTTAAATGCATGTATTATGTGCTGTGTAAATAGTGCATAGAAAAGTGTAAAAAGTTCAAACAACATAGGGTACAACACATTCAAAGCCATGTTGTGTAATGTATTATGAAATGTGTTGTGTGCCTAGCATTTTTGTTGGTATTATATTATGTTGACTTGAGTAGAATGATAACCTGCATGTGGCGTGCGCATGTTGCCTGGGCAAGCTAGGGAGGCTTTATCCGTCCAAAAAAAAATTGAGGGACTTAAACAAACATATTTTTTTTAAGTTGTCTTTAAATCAACATATTTACAATAGAATGTCTTTATATCTAATTGACCCCTTTTTTATTTAATTTAATTTAATTTAATTTAATTTAATTTTTATGTTAGTGATGGATTTCAATTGGAGGACATTGTTCGAGTGGAAACGTTATTCCCACTATCACATGTTGTCCTAATTTTTCTTTTAAAATCTAATTTTAATTAATGTTGTGGAGAGAATATACTCTTTCTTTCCAACTGCTAAACTAATTTTTTTATTGTAAAATTTATAAGCCATCCAATTATACATGACACTTTTGAGTAATACTTTATAACGTTTGGAACAATCTCCAAAACGGTTGGAGCAATGTTTTTGTGTAAGTTGAGTTAACGTTGAAAATATAAAGCAGATTAAATCATTAAATAACTATTCAAAAGTTGATTTTAAATTTTGTTGATGGCAAGTTGATGCTTTTTTAAATTTTGTTGATGGCTTTTAATGTTGTAGAAATGGTTCACCATGTTAAATTTTAACCCTATTGTTGATATTTGTTAAAATTATTGTATACAATTTATGACTGAAATGTAATTATTCATATAAAATGGCACTGAAGACCAAATAGCCGAAATAAAGCAGATTGGTTTTGAAATTTGTATTAAAAAAATTGACTAAATTCATAAAAAAAATGACTTAAATGTAAATAGCCGCAGTAAAGATAACAGAAATATTATTTTTAAAAGGAAATGTTGACCAAGATGTAATTAGCCAGCATAATGTGAACCTAAAAGTAATTAGACGTAATATTGTTGATTCACTTGTAAATAGCGGCAATAAAGTTGATTGGACTGTAATTAAAAGTTGACTCAAATATAATTTTTAAAAGGAAAAGTTGACCAAAATCTAATTAGCCGTCATATTGTGAACCTAAATGTAATTAAACGTAATATAATTGATTCATTAATTGTTTTTTTTTTTATTGTAATTCACGAGAAACACAAGGGCATCAACGGAAGTTTATATTTTTTGATATGTCTGCTTATGTATTCTTGTAGTATAGTAGATATATATTATATGATTCACACATGTCTAGCTATGTTCAAGGGTGAAATCACTAGTGGGCTCGACCAAAATCCTCGCCCCCCAAATTTGAAAAAACGAATTATTATCGGTAATATTTTATCACAAATGTAGTCTTGCCCATTCCAAAATTTGAGAATTTTTTTAGTACATATAATATATTTGCCCAAATGTAGTTTTAACCCATCTCAGTTAAGTGTTCCAAACTCAATTTGACACCATACCTTACTGATAAATAGACACCAAAAATGTTTAAATCACAAAAACAAAAATTGGTTTTACTGAGAATTCATTTTCCTCCCCAAATGTCAATATTTTGTCGCTAAAGCTTTTTGCGAGGAAAGAATTTCCTCGCAAATTTGCCACCAAATGGTTGTCTTAAAAATGCCTGGTGTGGAAATTTCTTTTCCTCGCTAATGAAAACTTTTTAGCGACGAATGTTTTCCTCGCTATAGAGTAATATTTCGTCGCCATATTACATTGTTTCCTCGCTAAAATTCGGATGTGCGTTCATAAATTTGATCATTGTTGACAAAAAAAATTCCTCACCAAAGATTTTTTAAATAATTTTCAAAAATACATTTGGCGAGGAAATATTTCATCGCTAATGATTTTTTTTTTATATATAAAAATCAATAAATGATATTGGCGACGAAAATTTTCATTGCTACACAATTTTTTGTCTCAAATAAAATTTATTTGAGACAAAATATTTCGTCACCAATGAACAACATATTTTTTCACCAATATGTATTTTTAATTAATTTAGAATCAAGCATTGGCGACAAAATATTTTCTCGCCCAAAACAATTCTTTAAATAAACAAATATTGAAAAAAAATTGTACATGCACTTGTTCTTGTTCCTATACCCAATATCACATAATAGTAATCTAAACAAATACCATTACAAGATCCTGTCCAAATATAAACAAATTTTATTGAATAAATTCGACTTGGTTGTTCAAAGAAAAATATAAACAATCTATTGTACCAATGCAAAACACAAACTAATGGATATCCAAAAAAAAAAAAAACATAAAACATAAACATTAACAAGTGCTTCCCATTGTTCATAACACATCAACAAAATAATATATAGTTGATCCTCTACGAATCAAGCACGTACATACCAAATCCATGACAAAAAGAAATGGAAAATATTAGTATATCATAAGTTCATAATCACATGAAATATAAATTAAAGACGTAATTTCTGCTAAAAAATTTAGCAGAGCTTCGTTTCTTTATTGGAGATCCCAAAAAAATTAAATCACAATATAACAATGGGATATAACATCTCTGTCATCTATACTAATATAGAAATATAAAGGTATGAGTGCCAAAAGATATTTTTCTTACACTATTAATTATGTTACACCCATTCCAAAATTTTATGGTTTTATCATGCATATTTAGAATATTGTGAATTATCAATATTGTTTGATAATTGTGAATGAGGTTGACTGTGAGTCAACGGTAAGGTGTCTGTGAAGACACGAGAACATGGAAGTTCATTTTGCATTGGCACGATTAAATGACATTTATGTGATTTAAATATTATTTGACTTTCTAGTATTTTATGAATAGTGAATTATACCTGTGTAGTATAATTTCTAGTAATCTCGGAATTGTTGTATATCATTTTGAGAACTGTGGTGAGAACGTGAGTGACACGTTATATAAAAGGTAGGTTGTGCAGAGATTCCACAGAATTAGTTTTCGGACGTAATTTTGGACCCAAACGAGACTTAGTCGAAAACTTTTGTAATTGATAAATTTCACTCGTAAAGTCATAAAATAGATGTGTGCGACGTTTCAGGAGTTAACTAGAAGTTTTGATAACTCGCGGGGAGGCAAACATGATTTCTAGAAAGTTTTCCTATAAATAGGAGTGGATGTATTTGTTATTCTTGCAAAACTTTATAAATATCGTTGGAGAGGAGAGAGAAAAGGAGATTTGTTGCCACGGGCTTGCGACGACGATCGACGACCTTTTGTCCGTTAGTTTTTCTCCAGATTTTAGATTTAGACTCCTGGAGGTAAGACCTACGTTTTGATAGTCATTAGGTCATGTATGATTAACTTTTGTAAAAAATCTAATTTCTAAAAATTTGGGAAAAATAGGTATAAACTTGTAGGAATCATCTGATAATGGAGATCCGACATTTCTTTGCCTTTGTAGTACTTCCCTCAAAGTTTGAGAGAATTTGCACGAGGTATGAAATCTTAACCTATGTTATATAGGTGAAATACATGTATTAGATTTCGACGACAAAATTGTGATCCGGGCAAAATGCATGTGTTAATCTTGGGCCCGTTAATTATGCACACGCTTAAATGTGGAAAGCATGTCTAAATTTTCACGAGCACGTTGAGTTGTCTATGTGGGTCAAAGGGTGAACTTATACAAATTCATGCCGGAGTAAGCTTCTCGATGTTTGAGAATTTTAGTAGTGACGACTACTGTGCATGGTTTAAGGCTTGGACTTGCCAGGGGCACTTGGGGATGTGATGGTTGTAGGCTTGGACTAGCCATTGACATCGCAGTTTAAGGTTTGGACTTGCCGCTACCGGATAAATGCGTATTTTTCTCAGTAGAGACTATTGATGTGATTTATGAGATTGAAGCATGTTTTATCATATAATGCATATGTTAGAATTTGTACGCTTAGCATATAGTTGAGCAGTGGAGCTGTACTCCATTGCAGATGAGAGGAAAAAAGCGAAGAAGAAGCGAGAAGAGTGAGGGCGAGGAATGCCGGGAAAATCACACTTGTTTATATTTTGTTTTGTTCCTTTTCCTAAACTTGTAATAAGAGCTTTGAATTCGTAACTTCTTGTGACTAAATCTTTGGGACGAAATTGTAGTATTGTAATCGTTAGTAAACACATGTAGTTATGCTTTGAATCGTTGGTACAATCGTGGTTGTGTTGGTTTTGAATCAGAGGAGTGTAGCTTGGAATGCTGCAGAGTATTAGTGTGCTGATGCCGATCAGTCGACTGGTTTTTGATTTAATCGATTGGATCACTGTTTAGAACTAAACATTGCTTTGTTGTGTTTGGGGATCAGTCGACTGGGTTGAGAAAACAGTCGACTGGATTATGTCCCAGGACATCACATTCTACTTGGTTAGTAACCTAGTTGACCGGATAAGGGTCAGTCGACTGATAATTTGGGTTCCTAGTCGACTGAGTCCCCAACACAGTCGACTGGACTGGGCTGTTGATTTTAACACTTACTGCTTTTAGTCTCCAATAGACCGGGCCATCGATCAGTTGACTAGACCTCTGTCATTCAAAAAGGATTCTTTTGGAAGTGTTTCAATTGGGCAAAACTTTTTATGACTATGATTTTAATGGATTTTTACTTTTGTGTTCCGCTACTATTGTTACTTTAAAGGAACTGGATAAGCCTTGATGGCGTGCCACATGTCCTATTTTCGCACGAAGCGGGATGGGTCATGACATTTATTGCTATGAGAGCTAGAGGTAACAAAATTTGGGAACGTTCGACGACGAGTGGAGTGTTGAGTGAATTGTCATATGTCCTAGAGTGCATCCATACAGGATAGAGATGTTTGATGCACATGTATGTTGTTGTACATACATGATATTGTTCTTGTCATACATGCATATTGTTTATGCATCGAGATTAACAGGTTGAAAAATCATGGGTGACCGAGAATTATCACCACATACCCGACCTATGGATGAAATGGCAGAAATGATAGGGAATATGGTTGACATGATCTGAAATATAGCAGAACGGTTACCTCCAACGCCCTTATTCGAGCCAATACCGATAGCCATAGTGCCTGCACCTGAGAATAGGGGTATGTGATCGATATCTGAATAATTTTCCAGAAAGAAACCGATAGAGTTTCATGGGACTTCTTACGCGACACTAGCAGAGCATTGGGTTATGGGCATGGAATGAATTTTTTGATCTATCCCGATGACTGATGGAGAGAAGATTGAGAACACCAGTGATATACTCAGGGTGAAGCTCAGAACTGGTGGGTGAATGTTCTAGATCAGGGAGCACCGATAACGTGGGAGGGATTTAAAGTAGAGTTTAATCGTCGATTCTTCCCAAGGGCTGCTCTCAATGTAAAGAAGAAAGAATTTGATAATCTTCGACAGGGAGAGATGACTGTGACAAAATACACCTCAAAGTATAATGCTTTGCTGAGAATTAAAAAGGGATCGGTGCTGACCGAGGAAGGTAGAGAAGGAAATTTGAAGGAGGTTTAAGGGAAAATATTCTTTTGAGGGTGGAGACCTACGAACATTCGACTGTGGCACTAGTGCAAAAAACGACACTTGTGGTCGAGAGTGGAATGGAAAGATCGAGGCAAAATCAGCACGATAAACGGGGAAATGAGGGTGGTGATAGGAACCAAAGCAGATCTTTCAAGAGACCGTTTTCAAGAGGCTCTGGTTCTAGTTTCAGTGACTTCAGGAGGACAACAAGTAATATACCATTGTGTTCGCTTTGCAACTAACCACACTCAAGCTGATATTTCATGACCAAACCCCAGAATAGGAACCAAGGAAGGGGTAGTACAAATTTGACTCCGGACATGAGGGACAAGTGTTATAATTATGGGGTATTTGGACATCAAGCCAAGGATTGTCCGAGGAGGCATTCCCAGCAAGGAGCTAGTTCTATGGCTTCCAGTGGGGCAAAGCCTAGACAGTCTAACGATGGGGGACAAAGGACAGAGAAACATCAAGGGAATAGCATTTCAGATGAACCCAAGAGACATGACTGCTTTAGAGATAGTAGTCTCAGGTATGGTGCTTATATGTTCGGACTTAGCATGCATACTTGTTGACTCAGGATCTACGCATTCATTTGTATCGCATGCCTTTATTGAACATTTGAATGTTCAATTGGCACCGTTATGATATGAACTATCTATTGTCGTACCACTTAGTAAATCAATAGCGACGTCTACGATATACAAGAACTGTGAAATCCAACTAGGTGAGAAGACGATGACCGTAGACCTTATACCAATCATGGTGAACCACTTTGATGTGATACTAGGAATGGATTGATTAGCTCTTTATTAAGCTATGATAGATTGTGAATGGAAAGAAGTTAATTTTCGATCACAGGTGTACCGAAAATTTTATTTTCAAGAGAGTGGGGTTACACTGCCACCGTATTTGATTTTGGCTATTCGAGCGGGTAAGTTGTTGAGAAAGGGATGTCAAGGATTCCTGTGTTCAGTACTTGATACTTTGACGACTGAGTTGAAAGTGGAAGACATTCCGATAGTGCTAGAATATTCAGATGTATTTCCTGATGACTTGCCAGATGTGCTTATTGAGAGGGAGATTTAGTTCACCATTGAAATAGTGCCATACTCAAGACCGGCATCCAAGGCACCGTATAGGATGGCACTCGTGAAATTGAAAGAACTGAAAGTCCAACTACAAGAACTACTTGACAAGGGTTTCATTCGACCTAGTATATCACCATGGGGAGCTCCAATATTGTTTGTAAAGAAGAAAGATGGTTCGATGAGAATATGTGTGGACTATTGAATGCTAAACAAGTTGACAATCAAGAACAAGTACTCATTACCGAGAATTGATGACTTATTTGATCAACTTCGCGGAGCACAAGTATTTTCCAAGATAGACTTTAGTTCGGGCTATCATTAATTAAAATTGAAAGCTGAAGATGTAGAGAAGACAACCTTTATGACACACTATGGACATTATGAATTCTTAGTTATGCCATTTGGAGTTATAAATGCACCAGCCACGTTTATGGATCTTATGAATCGAGTATTCAAGGATTACTTGGATGACTTTGTAATTGTATTCATCGACGACATTCTTATCTACTCACCAAGTGAGATAGAACACGAGAACCACTTGAGGTTGATACTTCAGAGACTGTGAGAGAAGCAACTATTTGGAAAATTTAAGAAGTGCGAATTTTGGCTACCTAGCATTACTTTTCTTGGTCACGTGATTGACAAGAATGGAGTTTCAGTTGATCCTCACAAAGTAGAAGTTGTATCTAATTGGTAGAGGTCGACATCCGTATCTGAAATTCGAAGTTTCTTAGGTTTAGCTGGGTACTAATACAAATTCATTGAAAATTTCTCGAAGATTTCATTGTCGATGACAAATTTGATGAGAAAGAGTGTTACTTTTGAGTGGAGTTCAGAATGTGAAGATAGTTTTCAATAATTGAAATCGCGATTGACAAGCGCACCTATCCTAACAATACCGTCGGGAACTGAAGGGTGGTTTGTGATCTACAGTGATGCGTCGCATCAAGGGTTGGGGTGTGTGCTCATGCAAGGTGGCAAGGTGATTACCTATGCTTCAAGACAATTGAAGACACACGAGGTTAACTATCCGACTCATGACCTTGAATTGGCCGCAGTCATCTATGCTTTGAAGATTTGGCGATACTATTTGTAAGGGAAAAAGTGTGAGATTTTCACGGACCACAAGATCTTGAAATACATGTTCACGCAAAGAGACCTGAATATGAGATAGAGAAGATGGTTAGAGTTGGTGAATGATTATGATCTTTGAATTGAATATCATTCGGGGAAGGCTAACGTAGTAGCCAATGCACTAAGCTGGCAGACACCAAGGAACTTAGCCGACATGCTAACCCAACAAAAAGAATTAGTAAAAGAAATAGAACGTTTGGAGTTAGATGTCATTCCAGAGACTAGTGGTGGCTTGATGATGGCGACCATAGCACACCCAGATATTATTAGTGAAATCAAGAGGGAATAGTTTAACGATGTCTACTTATGCAAAATGAGAGATGAGAAATCTTTTGGAAAGTAACCTGATTTTGTATTTAGAACAAGGGATGTTGAAACTTGAAAATCGGCTGTGTGTACCGAATGTGAAAGGCTTGAAAGGGAGGATTCTAGAGAAAGCTCATAGTACTAGATACTCAGTGCATCTGGGAAGTAACAAGATGTACCGGAATGTGCGAGAAAACTTTTGGTGGAAAGGTATGAAGTGTGAAATTGGTAAGTATGTCTTAAAGTGTTTGACATGTCAACTAGTCAAAGCAGAGAGACAAGTACCCGCGGGCCTACTATAGCCATTACCAGTGTTAGAGTGGAAATGGGATAAGATCAACATGAACTTTGTTTATGGATTTATGCTATCATTCAACAAGAATGATAAGATTTGGGTGATAGTGGATCGATTAACAAAGTCAGCTCATTTTCTACCGATCAAGATGACTACGCTTGCAAGGTTAGTGGATTGTATGTGAAAGAGATTGCAAGACAACACGGGGTTCCAATCGTGATTGTATCAGATCGCGACAGTAGTTTTACATCGAGGTTTGGGGAAGTTTGTAAGAAGCTATGTGTACGAAGTTGAATTTCAATACCGCATTTCATCCTCAGACTGACGCACAGTCAGAACGTATGATTTAGACATTAGAAGATATGTTGAGACTTTGTGTTTTAGACTTTTGAAGTGATTGGGAGAAGCACTTACCGTTAATCGAATTTGCTTACAACAACGGATTCAGTCAAGTATCGGCATGGTGTCGTATGAGGCTTTGTATGGGCATAAATGTAGATCGCCGGTTTGTTGGACCGAGGTTGGAGAAAGAAAGTTACTAGGACCTAAGTTAATACAAGTGACCACTGAGTAGATAAAACTGATTCAGGAGCAACTTAAGGTAGCTCAAAGCCGTTATAAAAGTTATGCGGACTCAGCGACGACCAATGACCTTTGAAGTCAGAAATCTTGTATACTTGCGAGTATCGCCTTCGAAAGGCATTATCCGATTCGGGAAGAGGGAAAAACTTAACCCGAGATTTGTAGGACAGTTTGAGATCCTAGAAATGGTAGGACTAGTGGCTTACCGATTGACTTTGTCATCAGAGTTGAAACATGTACATAATGTATTTCATGTATCAATGTTGAGACGTTGTATGACAAATACAAGTAAGATCATTGTACCTAAGCCGTTATAGATTCAGGGAGACTTGACTTATGTGGAACAATCGATAGAGATTCTAGATCGAAAAGAGCAAGTCTTGAGAACTAAGACAATTCCAATGGTGAAAGTACTATGGTGTAGTCACACGGTCGAAGAGGCTACGTGGAAAAATGAAGAAAAATGAAGAATGAGTATCTGTACTTGCTCGACATATGAGTTATAAGTTTGGGGACAAACTTCCTTTTTGGAGGGGAGAGTTATCACACCCGTTCCAAAATTTCATGGTTTTATCATGCATATTTGGAATTTTGTGAATTATCAATGTTGTTTGATAATTCTGAATGAGGCTGACTATGGGTCAACAGTAAGGTGTCAGTGAAGACACGGGAACATGGAAGTTCATTTTGCATTGGCACGATTAAATAACATTTATGTGATTTAAATATTATTTGACATTCTGGTATTTTATGAATAGTGAATTATACCTGTGTAATATAATTTATGGTAATCTCGATATTGTTGCATATTATTTTGAGAACTATGGTGAGAATGTGAGTGACACGTTATATAAAAGGTAGGTTGTGTAGAGATTCCACAGAATTTAGTTTTTGGACGTAATTTTGGACCCAAACGAGACTTAGTCAAAAACTTTTGTAATTGAAAAATTTCACTCGTAAAGTCATAAATGGATGTGTGCGACGTTTCATGAGTTAATTAGAAGTTTTGAGAACTCGCGGGGAGCTAAACGTGATTTCTAGAAAGTTTTTCTATCAATAGGAGTGGATGAATTTGTTATTCTTGCAAAACTTTATAAATATCGTTGGAGTGCAGAGAGAAAATGAGATTTGTTGCCACGGGCTTTGCGACATCGATCGGCGATCTTTTGTCCATAAGTTTTTCTCCATATTTTAGATTTAGACTCTTGGAGGTAAGACCTGCGTTTTGATAGTCATTAGGCCATGTTTGGCTAACTTTTGTAAAAATCTAATTTCTAAAAATCTGGAAAAAAACAGGTATAAACTTGTAGGAATCATCTGAGAACGGTGATCCGACGTTTCTTTGCCTCCGTAGTACTCCCCTCAAAGTTTGAAAGAATTTGCACAAGGTATGAAATCCTAACCTATGCTATATAGGTGAAATACATGTTTTAGATTTCGACGATGAAATTGTGATCCGGGCAAAATGCATGTGTTAATGTTAGGCCCGTTAATTATGCACACGCTTAAATGTGGAAAGCATGTCTAAATTTACACTAGCACGTTGAGTTTTCTATATGGGTCAAAGGGGGGACTTATACAAATTCATGCCGGAGTAAGCTTCTCGATATTTGAGAATTTTAGTAGCAACGGCCACTGTGCATGGTTTAAGGCTTGAACTTGCCAGGGCACTTGGGGATGTAATGGTTGTATGCTTAGACTAGCCATTGACATCGTGGTTTAAGGCTTAGACTTGCCGCCACCGGATGAATGCGTATTTTTCTCCCTAGAGACTATTGATGTGATTTGTGAGATTAAAGCATGTTTTATCATATATGCATATGTTAGAGTTTGTACACTTAGCATATAGCTGAGTAGTGGAGCTGTACTCCATTGCAGGTGAGAAGAAAAAGGGGAAGAAGAAGCGGAAGAGTGAGGGCGAGGAATGCCAGGGAAATCACTCTTGTTTATATTTTATTTTGTTCCTTTTCCTAAACTTGTAATAAGAGCTTTGAATTCGTAACTTCTTGTGACTAAATCTTTGGGAAGAATTTGTAGTATTGTAAATGTTAGTAAACGCGTGTAGTTATGCTTTGAATCGTTGGTACAATCGTGGTTGTGTTGGTTTTGAATCGGAGTAGTGTAGCTTGGAATGCTGCAGAGTGTTAGTGTGCTGATGCCAATCAGTTGACTGGTTTTCGATTCAGTCCACTGGATCACTGTTTAGAACTAAACACGGCTTTGTTGTGTTTGGGGATCAGTCGACTAGGTTGAGAAAACAGTCGACTGGATCATGTCCTAGGACATCACATTCTGCTTGGTTAGTAACCTAGTCGACCGGACAAGGATTAGTCAACTGATAATTTGGGGTCCCAGTCGACTGAGTCCTCGACACAGTCGACTGGACTGGGCTGTTGAATTTTAACACTTACTGCTTTTGGTCTCCAATCGACCGGACGATCGATCAGCCGACTGGACCCCTGTCATTCAAAAAGGATTCTTTTGGAAGTGTTTCACTTGGGAAACACTTTTTATGACTCTGATTTTAATGGATTTTTACTTATGTGTTCCATTGCTATTTTTACTTTAAAGGAACTGGATAAGCCTTGATGGCGTGCCACGTGTCCCCTATTTCCGCGCGTAACGGGATGGGTCGTGACAAATTATAATAAAACAATTATAGTTTCTTATCAAATTATTTCACAAGGATCAGAAAATGTCATTCCCAAAACATTCAAATATCTTAATTTCTCTGAACCATCCATACAATTGCACTCAAAAAGTGAATGGCACCCATCTAGTATATACTAGAACTCTAGTATTATAAATTAAAAAAAAAAAAACTAGTTGTCTCATAGGGAAAGATAATTTTTGGACAATAAGTTATTGTATTTACAAGTTTAGCCCTAATTTGCAAACTGTGAGTCTGTATCATGAGTATGTATTCCATTTCAATTGTTAGTTTAAAAATAATTACTAGCCAAGAAGCCTCCTCGGCACCGGATGAGCCGTCCACCCTGTCATAACCCTTGCTGCACATCCATGCCATCAAGCTTGCCATCTGCTCTGCGATAAACTTAGCCTGACTCTGGTTCGCAACTTGAAGCTCTTGAACCTGTTCTGTGAGACGCCTAACATGCTCACTATCCTCAGAAGATTCAGCGGTGGTCCTACATGAGGTGGAAGGTCTTATGCCGAGTCCTTTCAAGCGGCAAGATTTTGCACTCAAAACCTGAACAGACAAGTCCTCTGCTGTTGATGGGGTTGCATGGGGCAGCGAGCAATGGTCTTCTTGCTTTTTTTTTTTTCTTTTTTTTTAACACCTCTTGACAATTTTAAAATAAACATTCAAAAAATTAGATTAAAAAAATGTTATGTTACACTTTATGTTTCAGATGTTACAACAGAAAGTATATGTACGTATTCAATCTAGCACACCGGGCTCGCCCACTTGTTCGTCTTTAAATTATAGTGAGTGGTGCGGTAGAACTTAGGCATATCAAGTGGTTCACCCGTGTTTTCCTGTGACTGATTTGTTAACCTTTGAATGTAAGGAAATGATAGTTGATTAGGTATAGCGCTAATAGAATATCATAGGAATTAAAGAATACGCACCTACCCACTTCCCTTGTGACCGGATGGCAAGGCCTCTAGGTGTTATACTCAGAGGTCTCAAGTTCGAATCTCAAGGGGGTGGCCACAGGTGATTCACCCGGACGCCCTGGCCTCATGGGATTAGTCAAGGTGTGTGCAAGCTGGCCCGGACACCCACGGTTACCAAAAAAAAAAAAGAATACGCACCTCCTCATTAACCCTAGTTGCCATAGATTTTGAGCCACATGAATGATTAGTAACTTGATGGGCTCAGTTGGCGGTGTTGACAGCTGATTGGTGCTGGAAGTAACAATTGCAATAAATGATAACACAAAATTTGAACTTTAGTAAGTCGTACATTAATGCTCGAGACAAAACAAATAGAAATAGATATTACCAAAAATTTGGGTCATTGCACTTATTATTAATCAATAGTGTTCATTGGTCGAGGCTGCAATCTTTTGGTGGGTTTCCCTTTGTGTAGTCCTCCACCTTAACTCTCTTCATCGACTAAAGGTATTTCTTGTGCAATCTGTGAGTCCAATCACTGAGTCGCCTGTCACTCTTCATATTCATCATTTTATTAACATAATTAGGATCACCTATAGATTGATCTCATCCTGAAATAACGATGTTACACATAATTAATGACAAATCACATTTTATATATTAGGATCACCTTGTGGTCAATGAACGTGGATTATTAACAATAATAGGATTAATTTGGAGGTGAATTTTGAATACGCACTGAGACCTAGATTGGAGCCTGTACAGTTTAAATAACCCATAAAGACCTTACTTTTACGACTAAGAATACATACATACATTCAAGGTCAACCCGATAATTATATCACTATGAAATTCAAGTGAAAAAAATCCTAAAGTATAGAACACTAAATCAGATTATCAGTACTCCCAAGAACCAAGATGGTCACCATTAAACTCCCAAACCGAGCCCATGCTAGTAGACAATCTCTAACAAAACAAATTGACAAAAATCTAATGGCCATGATAACTATAAGCTGAACGGTACCCCCAACAAAATGTAAAATTTCAGAACAAACAGTCAAAAACCAAGATAAATGTCAAAAGAATCCAATCAATTAGCCCAACAACAATATCAATACTACTAAAGGTACTAAGCTAGAATCATGATAATACCCTTATGTCCACGCTGAAAAGGCACAAAAACACTTTGTTTCCATTATTCTTCAATCAAAGCAACATCCTTGTTAATTCCTACTGCAAATAGGGCAGGAAATTAGTCAAGATAAATTCTTCTAAAATTGATCGAACCTAATCAAAACACTAATCGCAGTGTTCATATCACTATGAAATATAGGTGAATAGAAAACAATTATAGAATCAAATATGGCTCCTTGATTAATATATGTGCATACGTACAAAGAGAGAAGGGGAAACATACGGTTGATGGTAGAGAGAAATGGAAGAGTAGCGAGGTGGTCGGCGTCGGTGGTGTGGCGAGGTATGATCAGTGACGTGGTCGAATCGTCTCTCATGCAAGTTGCCTTGATATGGGTAGGGTTTGGTCGTCAATTGTCTATTCACAGAGACGAGCTGGAAAGAGATATCATCAAACTCAGATTTTGAGCGCATTATGGAATTTAATCTTCCATTTAGGCGAGGAAATCTGGTTTCTTACCAAAACATATTAAAAATTTGAAGGATTCATTTGGATTGTGTATTTGATTGAGAAAAAACAATAGATAAATTAATCGTAATAGAAATAGAAAACTAGAAACCCATTGTCTTGAGATTGTGTTTGGGGGTAGTTGCGGCAGGGTAGGTTTGATTTATTTTGTTTGGTGGTTGTTTGCTGCAGTTCTTTGTTTCTAGTGTTGGGAGCCTTGGTCTTAGACTCTTGGGTCTTTTGGCTCTTATTGAGAAAATATTGGTTGGAACGGTGACATACGTGGTGTCACCAATCAATCAGATTCTTCTAATTCGCCCATTAAGCATCCGCAAATTTTTTTTCAGTGTAAAAGTCGCACAATATTAGCATCCAGATGTGGGGTGACCTTTTATTCTTTTCCAAACATATACCCCCTATTTCCATAGGGATCATGATAATTTGTCATCTGACAACTACATGTCATGATCCCCTAGAAATAGAAGGCAGGTGTAGATGAAAATATCACACCACATTAGCATGGTTACATGGTATAAACATCACACTGAATAATAATTTCTTCCAAGAATTTGGTTGGTTGGTTGGTGACACTATATAGACACGATGACGTGGTGTCACCGTTATAACCAATATTTTTTGCTTATTTGGCTAGGAGTGGTTATATTTTTAATGGTTTTTGAGACTTCTATCAGTCTATGTGAGATTTTTGTTTTGATGTTTATAAAAAAAGAAAATAGAAAAAAGGTGTTAAATATATTTTACTCCGCTATGTTTAGGTCAATTTGCACTTTACCCCACGTGGTTCAAAAGTGGACACTTAACCTCCTTTTGATTTTTGATTAAAGTGAAATTGTAAAGATTTTCCTCAAAACTGATGAAAACTCTGAAATTGACCAAACATACTAACACTTAGGGTGTGTTTGATAACTCAATTAAGTGGTGAAAGTGAAAACTTTAAGCACTTATTTGTTTTCAGTGCGTTTGATAACGTATCACTTAATTAAAAATGCAGCCAAAAAATCACTGAAAACTTTAAGTGAAAAATTTTTACTGAAAATATTCATTGAATGTAGTCTATTTCAGTAGTTAAAAATATGTTTTCAATACTATAAATTCAATCACTTAAAATTTTCAGTACTTAAAATTTAGCACTTAATTTTCAGTACTTAATTTTCAGTTTTATCAAACGCACCCTTAGTCCCCATTGTGAGGTTAATATTGGGGTTAATCATCTATGTTAAGATAATGCTGTTATTTAGCCTATCTATGTAGGGCTAATTTTTAACACTTAATTCCTATGGGGGCTAATTTTGGGATTCATTGTCTATATACAATTAATTTTGACACTTACACTTTCTATGTGAGGCTAATTTTAACAAAAAAATCCCCATATAGACTATTTTAAGAGATCCATTTTTTTCGTTGGTTTAACATTTTCAAATTGTGTGTGTGTGTGTGTTTTTTTTTTTTATTGGTTTTTTTTTTTTCTTTTAAGTATTATTATATATACATCCGATGTATGATATATCCTTAAAAAACTTTCATTTTTTTTAATCTCAACATGTCATAGTCAAGTCCTAAAAGGTATAAGTAGGTCCAACATATAGCAATTTTGAAATTCCTAAATTAGGCTATTTAATACATCTAAACCAGTAAGCATGCATGATTTGACAATAAATAATGACCAGATTAAAATAATTATGTGAATTAACAACTTTGAAAACCACTATGCTTTCTCAGAAAACAAGTGACTTTTAATTTAAGTTACCACACTTTTGGAGCAGTTGGGACCCAACCGGAGCATTTTACCGAAAACCACTAGCATTTAACAATTTATCATTGGTAGAGTTCTAATCAATTTTGACACTTCCTTTCATTTTTCAATGGTTTTCGTTCGTAAAAATGACAAGTAAAAACTTCTACTCAATAGACTCCAAAATAAATAGAGTAACGTTATGTTTCTCAAATTTTTATTCCAAAAGTGTTTCTCAAATAATGTGATAGTGGGGCTAGGTAGACTACTTCCAATCAAAATTCAACTGATCCCACTGTATAACACTTTGTCGCCAAAAAGTCATTGAGAATTTGGCAAAAAAAATTATTTCGCTGCCAAAGAAATGGCAAAATATATTTTTAGACCTCACTTTTGGCGGAGAAAATTATTTTCACCGCCAAGGACTTCACTTCAGGCGCTAAAACACACTTTAGGCGATGAAAAAAACTTTCGTCATAATAACTTTACTTTCGGTGTGGAAATTATAGTTCCTCGCCAGCTTTGACACTATTGACTGGGAAATGGATTTCGTCGCCAAATAAAAGGGCAAATTTTTTTTTTAAACTTTCTTTAGGCGAGAAAAATAATATTTCATCACTAGGGATTTCACTTTTGATGAGAAAATATATTTGTCTCGTCAAAATTGACACTTTAGTTGAGGAAAATTATTTTTCGTTAGCGGAGACTTCACTATAGGCGAGGAAAATAATATTTTGTCACCAGAGACTTTACTTTTGGCGAGGAAATATAATTTTCTCGTCAAAATTAACACTTTAGGCGAGGAGTAAAACTTTTATCGTGAAATGTTTGTGCCTTTTAGGTTTTTTGGCGACAAAATATAAATATTTATTCGTCAAAACTGTGCTTTTTGCAAGGTAATTCATATGTCCTTGCCATGTTTTGTCACGTAAACACATTTTTGTTGTAGTGAATATTAGGGGGCTTCGGCCATAGCCCCCTCAAATAAAACCCTTCTAAGCTAAAACACATGCTATTTTTTTTAACTCATTAATTCATTTTTATGCGTAAACAACTTTAAATTGCTATAACTAATTTTGTTCTACAAGTCCATTTTTCACAAATTTTGATATTTTGGAATCAGTAAAATGAGATCTATTAACCAAGATCAACATTAAACATGAAATACTCGGAAAAAAAAAAACTAAAAAACTAAACAAATATGAAAAATTACGTTTTTTGCATAAATATAACAAAAAAAATATATTCCATTCATGAAATTGACATCATAGGTGCCTAGATCTCATAAAAATAAAGGGAATAAAAAAAATCACTCAAAAGGGCTAAAAAATGAGTGAGTTATGGTAGTTTAAAGTTACGGGTTAATTACACTTTACCCCCTGTGGTTCGACTCGATGTCACTTTACCCCCATGTGGCTTAAAAGTGACCACTTAACCCCCCTGTGCTTTTGGGCAAAGTGTCACCGCTAAAATTAGTGACCACTTTACCCTCCTGTGGTGTGGTTCGATAACACTTTACCCCCTATGGTTTGGCACGATGACACTTTAACCCTCCCTGTGCTTTCGAGTTAAAGTGTCAACTTAACTAATTTTAGCGGTGAAACTTTAACCGAAAGCAGAGGAGGGTTAAGTGGTCACTTTTACACCACAGGGGGGTAAAGTGACATCGAGCCAAACCACAGGGGGGTAAAGTGTAAATAAACCTAAATTTAACAGATAATATGAATATTATCTGTCAAAACAGATAATATCATCTGCTTTGAGAAATTAAATTAAAAAATGAGGTTCCAAATTACTTTCTTTTGTACAGTTTTCAACTGTATAGTTCTTGAAGAAATACAAGAAATAAAAAAATAAAAAAAATCACTCAAAAATGTCAAAAAACGAGTGAGTTATGGTGGTTTAAAGTTGATAGATAATATCAATATTATATTTCAAAACAGATAATATTATCTGTCATTATAGATACAGATAAATAAAAAATTGAGGTTCCAAAGTACTTTCTTTTGTACAGTTTTCAAAGCCATTGCGTAGGATCTCAAAGAAATGCATGAAATCAAAAATTAAATCACTCAAAACGCGAAAAATCGAGTGAGTTATGGTGGTTTAAAGTTGATAGATAATATCATCGATTTGATAGACAAAATAAAAAAAATGAGGTTCCAAATTACTTTCTTTTGTACAATTTTTAACTCCATTGGGTAGATCTCGAAGAAATATATGAAATAAAAAAATAAATAAAAAAACCACTCAAATGGCTAAAAAAAAAAACGAGTTATGGTAGTTTAAAGTTGACAGATAATATTATCTTAGCTATTGTTCTAATCCAGCAAAGGCTTTTCACCAAATTCAAAAAATAGCAAGGGACTTTTTTAAAAAATGGCCAAATCGTGTGGGTTTTTGACTAATACACTTAATTTTAAGAGGTGCTGTTTGCTAGTAGTTATGCGCGGGCGTGCCAGAACCAAAAGTGGTTCGGACCAAAAGTGGTTCGGTGTGTGCAAACTAATTTCCTATATGCTTGAGTCAGTGATACTCAAGGCTTTCAGATCTAACTTCTAAACTAAACGATTGTGTACGGCGAGTAGGAAAGTACCCTCACCAGAAATCCCTTGGCAGTACTGAAGCGCACAAGCCAAATAGTGTATGAGTTTACCAAGTAAAAAATCACAAACGATTAATAAAATACAGATTTTATTAAATGTTTGGAAAATACAACCAAAGAACAGATTCAGAACAGACTCTGATCGTTTGTGAGAATGAAAACAGTAAAAGAAAAATAACAAAAAAAAAAAAGGTAGACCTATTTGCTATGAATGCCTTTGAATGCTGTTGAATGCTTTGTTGAATGCTTTTTTCAAGAGTGACGCGGAGTCCCCTGAAAGCTTGGCCTGCCTCCATATTTATAGCGGCCATGATTGAATTCTGATTAGGAAAGGACTCCTTAGCTTGCGCCTTAAGCTATGTAATTGATTGGTTAATCAGCAGGAGCCTTCCTTATCTTTTACCCTTGCCTTATCATTATCTTGATTTGAAACAATCCCACCATCTCAGGGATCATCTCGTCTAAATCCAGCTGTTAGTGATAAGATTCTTTCCCAAACGGACTCGGATTTCCCCAAATCTAGAATGACATCACAAATGGCAGCTGTCACCAGAACCACCTTACCTCCACTCCCATCGGCCTCATGATTGTGACTGAAGACTCATCGGACTTATGTAACGTCTTGTCATGTCCGATAGCATCTTTCCAAGCGCTCATGTCCGATCGGGCTCTTCCAACCCACCTTTATCACTTTCCGTATGTATGGTGTCCGATCGTCAGTTCATTCATGTTCCCTAACTCCCCATCGGGCTCCCATTCTGACGAATGCCCGATGAAGTCCTCCATTCCCAGTACTCAATCGGTCTCCAACGTGTGTCCTTGCTCCATTACTTCCACCATTGATGCCCGATAGATCAATGCGGGTCTGATGCTGCCTATCAGGCTCCATCCCATGGAACATCCGGGTTGCCTTCTCTAAACTTCTGGTGACGCTTCCCCTAAGCCCGATATCATCACCTACTCCGGACCAACCGGCCTCTGAAATGCCCATGCCCGACTATCTCTAGGCCCATATCCTCATATCAATCGGGCCAGAAAACCTTTGGCGATTTTTAGGTGCAAACAATTGCCCCCCAAAAGGTCATATCAAACGTCCCGCCCTTGGTTGATGTGACATTTTAAATTTTAAAACTCGCCACGCGTCGAGCACGCCGCAATTTGTCAGATTATGGAGAATCCCACCAGTCACTCCACATTTAATGTGCCATGATGGCGTCGTGATCTTTAAATATCACCCATCTTTCGAAACACTTCACAACCTATTGGCATTCTCTCTCTTTCTATTCCTTAAGCATAACACAGAGCTTCTCTCTCTAAAACCTCCATCTTTTCCGACGACCCATTTCTTCAATAGATGGCTCCTAAGACTGCTCCGGCCACCACTAAAGGCAAGAAAACCTTCGTTGATGCTCCTCCACCACAAAACCGATGCAAGGAAGTTAGGGCTTTGGCCAAAGCTCACGCCGCTGACATATCCACAGAGTACCTCACCCCCTATAGTTCCTCCGATGGTTCTCCCGTCGCCCCGGGCTTAGGCGCGGCGTTTCTTGGCCACCCTCCGGCGGCATTTCTTCCTTTCTTCTCTCCCGTAGGAAACGAAGAATTCCTACAAGTCCCTGCACACTGGGGCAAGGCCCAGACTGCTAACCAGCCAATTCGAGGATGGCCGTCCCCTGCCGCTGATTGGGACAAATGGGTAACTAGGTTTCGGCCTCTAAGGCCGCTGTCTGGAAGCAAACGGGCATCTATGATGCAATCATGCTCAGCCGGTCTCGAATCGAGATAGACTGACCTCTTCTTCTCTCTGCTTTACTCTTCTGGTTCTCATCTTGCAATGGCTTTCTTTTCCGTTGCGGACCAATGGCTCCCACCGTCAAAGACATCAGCTACCTGCTCGGCCTCCATCCCCATGGCCCAGAGATCATCCCCGGGCTTGACGTTAGGGCGGCCAGCTTTGCCTATCCTCAACAAGAAGTTGTACGGGACATGGCCGTTTTTTATAGGCCGATTACAGCCTTTGGAGGCTTTCTTTCTGCTTGCATTGGGGCAGACGATACGGAGGTGTCCGACGCAGAACATGCTGCCTTCATCATCTACTGGCTCAATAAATACCTCTTCTGCTCAGCCAGCCAAGCCATCACTAAAGAATGCACAACCTTGGCCTTGGCTCTTGCATCGGGACGGCCGTTGGCCATGGCTACGCTGGTCTGGGCGCACCTGGTCAGAGGTATAACGGATTTTGTCCATTCAGGCTTCAGTGCTGGTGGGAGCCCGATGTGGATACTCCAATTGTGGCTTTATTCCTACTTTCCCGAATTCCAACCCACCATCAGCCAATTGGCCGATGTGCCTATCTCCGCCGTTCAATTTATGAACGTAGCTCCCTCTTCACACTCTTTCGAAGAGTGTTTTACTTTCTTTTACCAGGGTTGCTCCCCTCGGGATGTCAATCTCTTCACCCCCTTCTTTTCTCTTCAATTCTCTTCTTTTCTTCAGCTTTCCAATAACCCTTCCAACTGGGGTTCGGGCACCCAGTCTACTTATAATGAAATCTTTTCTAGCTACTTAGTAGCTAGAGACATTATTTTTAGCCCAAGCATCCCATCGGCCAACAATAAATACGGGGCCGAGTACTACTTCGCTCCTCTATATGCCCGCCAATTCGGGCTTACACAACTCGTGCCCGTCCCCCCTAGCATCACTGTCAACGTTGACTGGGTTGAACGCGGCCTTATTGTTAATGACGGGCAAGTGAAGAAAATAAAAGAGAGGTCTGACCGGCTGAAGGCTGCATTTAACTTCACCCCCTTCTCTGCCCGGCCCATGGTGTCAGACGAGTTCACCCAGTGGTGGGGTGACCGAGCACGTCATATATTTTCACGCACCGTGGCTGCAGCCCTTACGGCCTTTACTGCTTCTCCGGCCATTGAGGCCGACGCTCCAGTTCCAACGGCCGCTCTAGTCAGGCGCAAACAAGTTGCCAAGAGGCTGGCCCGTAAACCAGCTCCGGGCAAAGGTCCTTCCCAAAAAAGACAAAAAACAACGCCGGCCTCTGTTCAGGTTAACTCTTTTGCTTCCTTTAATGATTACGCCCGGTTTCATTGCCTTTAATCACTTGGTTCTGTTCTTTCAGCTTGCCGACGAAGACTCAGGAGAGGATCCTCTTCTAACCCCTCAGACTCTCCCTGCGTCACCAAAGTCCGCAGCGGCCTTTCTTGAATGGGTAGCCGTACGGGTGATGCCGCTTCACATTGTACCTCCCATAACTCCTTCAAGCGGAGACGAGGATCTTGCTGCTTCCATTCAAGCTCCAGAGCAAGTCGTCCTCTCTTCCAGCACTGAAAATTTGGCCGATGCTGAGGTTACCATTGAAGCAGCTGGGGACGAGGTAGACCAAGCCGTCCCTGTTGAAATTGAAGCTTCCACCGGACAAGAAGAAACTACCCCGGCCATCGGATCTCCTGTTCCCACAATAATAGAACCAGTAGTGGCCGAGGTCAGTCCTCCTGAGCCTTCCGCCATCGAGGCCGGTGATGTCTCGGGCTCAGTCTCAGAAACTGAAATCCTGCAAGCAACGGCGGCTTCTATGACCCTCGAGGTGGAAACCGGCCACCCTTCTTCTTCTCAACCAGGATCCTCTCAGCCTAGTGAGGCCGATATCCGCGAAGCGCTCTCGGCCTCCCTTAGTCCTCAAACTCAGGTATCACACCGTATCGCAAAGTACCTTCTTTCTTGAACTTGTATCATTTTTTAAAGACCATTTCTGACCGTATTTCTTTTGAACAGGTCGATCCCACAGGTCCAGTGCCCATCATCCCTTTCAACGATTTTTTCTCGGGCCTGGACCTAGGAGCTTTTGACCTTGGCCCCCTCGAGCTCGAAGCAGTCTCACCTTCCATCCTTCAACAAGCCAAGGACCTGCTCTTCGGGCTTGCTGACCAAGAACTTTCCAATCTTCCTACTGTGGCTGATGTTGACACCGCTTTGAACACCCTCATGGCCGATCCTTCTCTTTCAGATGAGCAGCTATCATTACTCGTGGAGATCAAAGAAAGACTTCCCAGTGCCCGTCTCATGGATAGCACGGCCTCGAAGGCTCAAGCGGATGCAGAACTTCATTTGGGCTCCCGGCAGAAAGCATTGAAGTTCTTAGAAGGGGCCAAAGCCAAGTTCGAAGCGGGAAAGGCCTCCCGTGCTCAGGTTCTAGCCAGGGGTACTTGGCTGCAGCACCGAATTGCTGTACTGAAAACTCAACTCGCCCAATGTGAGGCCGAGGTTGTTACCAACAATGCCTCCATTGGGAAAATTGATGAGGCATTATCTTTACTTGGTGGCGACACCCAGAAGTGCAACGATCAACTGCAAGCCAGCGTCCCCTTATCCCGGGCTTGGGCCCAAAAGCTAGAGAAGGCCAAGAGGGACCGGTCTGGAGCCGTTAAGACCTGGGAAGACTTGAAGGCTAAGCTTAGGAATTTTGGGTCGGCCTAGAGGCCGACTCCTCTTTTGTACTTATTTTTATTCATATATATTTGTAAGTAAGCTGTGCTCAGCCTTATAAATACAAACAACATTTTTGTTACTCGGGCTCAGGGTCGTAGTTAATGAGTTGGTCGTATTCTAACCCTGGATTTGGTTTATAGTTCAAATCAATAGTTTCCCACAGAGTAGGGTAATAAGACTTCAAGTATTGACCGTTTATTAATCTAGGATGAATACCTCCATCCATATCCCGCAGTCTATAAGCACCACCATTCCTGACTTGATGTATAATGAACGGACCCTCCCAGTTGACCGACCATTTACCGTACCGATTATCCTTGTCCCCGATTGGTAAAACGGCCTTCCATACCAAGTCTTCTGTACTAAAAGACTTCGCTTTTACCCTCTTGTTATAAGCTCGGGCGGCCCGCTGCTTCTGCACTTTTAACGAGTCTAAGGCCATGAGCCCCGTTTCATCAAGTCCTTCCAACTCAACTATCATAGCCTCTGTGTATTCTGCGGGCTCAAGCTGGTTCTGTAAAGCTCTCCTGGCCGATCGGACGGTGACCTCCATTGGTAACATAGCGTCGTGCCCGTAAGTTAACATGAATGGTGTTACTCCGGTACTGGACCTCTTAGACGTCCGATAGGCCCATAGTGCCTCGGACAACAACTTGTCCCATTCCCTAGGGTTCTCATCGATCATCTTCTCAACGATCCCCTTAAGGATCTTGTTGGTTGACTCGGCCTGACCGTTAGCTTGAGCATAGTATGGGGTAGAATTGAGAATTTTAATCCCTCTGCTCTCCGCAAAAGCTGTCGTTTCGACCCCTGTGAACACAGACCCTTGGTCGGCCGTTATGGTTTCTGGCAGGCCGAATCGATGTATGATGTGTTCTTCAATGAATTTTATCACGGTGGCCTGGGTCACCGTTTTACATGGTATGGCCTCGGCCCACTTAGTGAAGTAATCCGTCGCCACTATAATGAAACAGTGTTGGCCTGATGATGGTGGCAAGACTTTGCCAATTAGATCCATAGCCCATCCTCTGAACGGCCATGGTTTTATTATTGGTTGGAGCTCCTTAGCCGGTACATGTTGGATCGGGCCATGCTTCTGACACGCTTGGCATCCCTTTGCATAGCTGATACAATCCTTCAGCATACCTGGCCAATAATAGTTATACCTTCTCAGCAACCATTTCATTTTTGTACCGGCCTGATGAGCCCCATAGATCCCTTCATGCACTTCGACCATCACCTGCATGGCCTGTTTCTTGCCTAAACACCTCAAAATCACGTCGTCACCGATAGGCTTTTTAAACAATTCTCCATCAAGTATCACAAATCGGACTGCGAATAATCTAACTTTCCGGTCTGCCCTGACATTTGGGTGATTCAGGTACTCGATGATAGGCCTTCTCCAGTCATCGTCCTCCATTAAGACCGAATTAGCACTAGTATACCAACCTCTCTTTGCAATTGAAGGTAACAGTCGGACATGAACCGTAATAACTTGGTCTTCCAAAGCCTTTGTAGAAGACGAGGCCGATCCTGTCTTAGCCAGCTTATCGGTCTCGGTATTCGTAGACCTAGGGATATAACTCACGCTAATATCATCAAACTCGTCCATGAGCTGCGTGGCGACAGAGTGAAACGGGCATAATTCCCATCTTTTTATCTGGAACTCTCCTGATATCTGCCCATCACCAGCCCTGAGTCTCCCTTTATGTGTACGGACGATGCCCCCAACTCAAGGAGTATCTCTAGTCCGATAATTAATGCTTCGTATTCGGCCTGGTTGTTTGTGCACTTGAAATCGAGCCGAAATGATATTTTTGTCTTCTTATACTTAGGTGATACAATGACCACACCTGCCCCAGCACCCTCTGCGCTTTTGGACCCATCAAAGATCAATGTCCATGGGACCAAGGAAGTGTTTAGTACTTTAGGTGCTGGTAGCAACTCTCCTAGATCAGTTGGATCTGGGTGATCAGACAAAAAATTGGCTATAGCCTGGCCTTTAACCGATTGATGTGATCGGTATTGGATGGCAAATTCTATCAGGGCCAAGGTCCATTTTCCAATTCGGCCTCTCATGATTGGTCTTGACAACATATATTTTATCACATCGGTTTGACATATAATATAAGTAGAAACGGTCAACATATACGTTCTTAACTTCTGTGATGAAAAATACAATGCCAAGCATAATTTCTCAATCGGCGCATAGCGCTGCTCGATTGGAGTTAATATTCTGCTTAAGTAATAAATGGCCTACTCATTTCCTTGCTCATTATCCTGAGCTAACATACTTCCTATAGAGCAATCAGAAGCCGATATATACAATTTAAGATACCTACCCTTCTTGGGTGGCATTAAAACTGGGGAAGTTGACAGATACTGCTTAATTCCCTAAAAGGCCTGTTGATGGCTGTCTTCCCACTTGAATTCTTCGTCGGTCTTGATCTTCAATAGTGGGGTCCATACTTGGGTCTTTCCTGCACAGTTGGATATGAATCTCCTCAGGAAATTAATCTGCCCAAGCAGCCTTTGAAGCTCTTTCTTATTGGCTGGTGGCTTTGCTGCCTGTATTGCCCGAGCCTTGTTCTTGTCCACCTCTATCCCTCTTTGATGCACCAGGAATCCTAAGAAGTTCCCTGCCGAGACACCGAAAGCACATTTGAGAGGGTTCATTTTTAGTTTGTGAGCCCGCATTCTTTCAAATGCTTTTTCTAAGTCTCTCAAGTGATCGGCGTTGTCGCTCGATTTTACCACTACATCGTCAATGTAAACCTCCATGAAATGCCCGATCATATCATGGAAGATTGAATTCATCGCCCTCTGATATGTGGCTCCAGCGTTCTTTAGTCCGAAAGGCATGACAACCCATTCAAAGGTTCCAATAGCCCCCGGGCACCGGAAAGCTGTCTTCGGGACGTCCTGCTCAGCGATGTAAATCTGGTTGTACCCTGAGTGCCCGTCCATAAAGGACAAAATTTAATGTTTGGCGACCGAATCAATCAATTGATCGGCCATGGGCATAGGGTACTCGTCTTTTGGGGTAGCTAAGTTTAGATTTCTGAAATCAATACAGACTCTCAGCTTACCATTTTTCTTTACCACTGGGACTACATTTGAGACCCATTCCACGTACCTGGCCGTCCGAATGAAGCCAACTTCCAAGAGTCTCTCAATTTCTTCTTTCACCTTCATCGTGACTTCAGGTGACATGCGCCGTGGGAGCTGTTTGAACGGCCTAAAACCCGGTTTAATTGGCAATCGGTGCTCCACCAATTCTGTGGATAGTCTGGGCATCTCATCGTAGTCCCAAGCAAAGCAATCCTTGTATTTGTGTAAGAGAGCAATGATCTCGGACTGGAACCGCGGTTCAAGCACCTGACTCACATATGTGGGTTTGTGCTCTCCTTCATTACCCAGGTTGATCTCCAATAGTGGATCCTGCACGTCGGCCTTCAAGTCATCAAGCTTGGCTGTGGCCGTTTCAAGTTCATCCATTTGAATCTCTTCCTCTATTGGCGTTTCTTCTTCATAGATACAATCGGCCAGATTAATCATTCCGTCCACAGGGCCGATCTCTAATCTCCTATCGGCCAGATATGCACACCATCTGGCCATGCTGGCCTTGAGGGCCAGCTGTCTTTTAACTTCAATTGGTCATGGATCCATCGAAGTCTTCTTGTTCATTAATCTCTATCGGCCTTGACTCTTCTGTCCGACTTAGATTGTGATAACCAAGCTTTAAGTTTGGTAGAATTTCTTTACGGAATGTGGCTGCATTTGGTCTGCCCAATTTGCCGCATCCTAGTAATTTGACAGGTCCGATATCATCTTCGTATAATACTGCATCGGCTGTCTGCACCCGGGCAACGAATGGCTTTGTATCGGCCCCAACCACCTCCACTTCGTCATCTCTCCAAAAAATTAACAATTGATGGAGAGTGGAAGGGATGCAGTAATTGGGATGGATCCAATCACGTCCAAGCAACGCGTTGTACGCGGCCGATGTCTCAACGATGAAAAAGGCTGTCACGGCCGTTTGGGTTCCAACAGTCAGCTCAAGAGGCAAGATACCCTTTGTCTTAGATGGTGTGCCCGTGAAGCTCTGAACATTCATCTCGGTCGGAATTAGTTCCGACTCAGATTTTTGAAGAATCCTCAGCATTATTTGGGGCATGATGTTGATGGTAGATCCCCCATCGATCAATATTCTATTCACGGGGATCCCCTCAATGTGACCCTTTACGTACAACAACTTCAGGTGCTGAGACATTTGATAGGTAGGCTTTTCGAAAACCACCTTGACTGGTCCCGCTGGTTTCAACCCTTCTTCAGTTTGGATCCCTTTCGGCCTCAAGATGGTTATCTTAGGCCGATCAGTTTGTATATCAGTAGCATCCACGTTCTTGCTCGTAGCCTCTACTACCTTGGGTCTGACGGCTTCTCCACCACCCCAACATAAACTTTCTATTACTGCCGATTCCTTGGTCTGGCCTTCTATGACGTCACCTTCTATGGCCGTTGGCTGATCCGGTTTGGCCATGAATGACATGGGAAGAGTAAACACCATGTTTGAGGATAGACTTTTCGGTATTGTTCCGAATTGAATTAGTGTATCATCCTCATCTTCATAATCATCGGCCTCCTCCATTGGATGGGCCGATGGCTCACACTTCTTTTCTTGTTCAAAAAGTTTCTTTAAGCGCTCTGTGGCATGAATCGCCCCTTTGCCCGCTTTCTTGTCGAAAACGGGCTCATCTTCTTCCATGGCCGTTATCTGTTTGTCGGCCTTATGCTGAGGGGACCGTGGAGGATTCTGGACGTGACCCTTCGCCTGCTGCCGTTCCCTCTCGGCCTGTCTCAGCCTCTAATACCTCCTCTTCTGAGACTTGCTGTATTGAGGCATCATTGGAAATTTTGGATGCTCAGCTCTATACCATCTCCCATCACTCACTCTTGGTGGGAGTATCATTCGGGAGCGAATGTCCGATGCTACAACCCTTTGTGAGGCACTCATTGTGGGTCGTGATCGATATTGCCTTCCTTCCATATGACTCGAGCTAGGCGTACCGCTCGCTGGCGGCGGCTTCGGCTTCCACTCGGGCTTTACGCGTCCCTATTTGGGCAAGGAAAGCCTCTCATGCACGGATCTTCTCAGGCTGTACTCTCGTCGTTCCTCAACTCTAGGCCTCTTGCTTGGGCTGGAGGCCCCTTTCTTGATATCGGTCTTGCACCTCGGACACAGGCCTTGTTCTATCAGCTCTAGTTGGTGTCGTAAATCTGCGATCAAATTATCTGTGGTTGATCGGGCTACCTCGACCTCAGCCTTTAGTTCTGCTTCCTTGCATTCCTGGTATGTCCTCTGAAGCTCGTGAATAGTCACCTTCGGCCTATCAGTTTCCGAAACGTCAATTTGCTTCCCTTCCCTTTGCTTTGGGACCTTCTCGCTATCGGCCAAGTCTATCTTGACCCTTGGCCGTGTCAGCTTGGTCAAATCGGGTACTACCATATTGGTTCCAGTGATCTGTGGGAATGGATTCGCATCAACTCCCATAGCTTTGTCCGAAAATTTGAACACTCCTTTCTCCACGTTCTCCTGTATCACATTACGAAAAACAACGCAGTTATTAGTGGAGTGTTTCCAGGAATTATGCCACCTACAATATTCCTTATTTTTTATGTCATCGGCCTTGGGGATCCGATGACCTTCACCTAGCCTAATCACTTTTTCAGCCAAAAGGGCGTCAAAAATCTGATCGGCCATTGTTATGTCGAATGTGTAATTTTTTCCTGCCTTGAACGTCATTTTTTTAGCAGCGGCGTTATTATTGACAGGTTTGTTCAAGGCATTACACACAATAGGCCACTTAGAGATTAGTTCGGCCATGTCGATTTCTGCCTCGAGGTCACAATCTGCTAGATGGACCTTGTAGTTGGGATCTTTGTAATATGTTCCTTTAGAAGAATTCTTCTTCTCCTGTTCATCAAGTAGGATACGCTCGTAACGGGCGGCCCTTGAAGCCAGCTCGAATAAATCACGAAAATCAGTCCCTTCGAACTTTTTGCGAAGCTCGAAAGACATTCTGCCCATAGCCATCTTTGCGTATTCTTCTTCGGGCAATATTGTCTTACATCTGTACTTAGCCTTCCTGAATCGGGCTATATATGTTTCAACGGTCTCTCCCACTAGTTGGAGCATCCTAGACAGATCTGCCAACGATATCTCGGGCCCAGTCCTATAAAACTGCCCATGAAACAATTCCTCCATTGCTGGCCAGTTTTGTACTGAATTGGCCGGGAGATTGACATACCACAAAAACGCTATGCCCGTGAGCGAGTTTGGGAACAACCTTAGTTTTAAAGGGTCGCTATTGCCTGCATGGCCGCACTGCACAATGAATCGGCCTATGTGCTCTACCGTGGTATGCTCACTTTTCCCAGAAAATAGGGTAAAGTTCGGAACTTTATACCCTGGTGGGAAATTAACTTGGTCAATTTCAGGCGGGTAAGGCCGTCGGTATGTCGGCCTCTCCATCCTTCTCATGAATGGGCCATACTCTTCGTGTATGGCCGCCACCAACTCCTCCCTGTTAATAGGCTGCGCAGCGGGTCAGGCATTCACCAAAGGGGGTGGTGGTTGCTGTTGGTTGATATTGGCCTGACGAAGCCAAAAATCATCATTATTCCTTTGCCCCCCAGCAGCGTTACCTAGGGGCACTTGTTGGCCGTTTACCTCTGGGTTACGGCCCATCGTTGCAATTACTTCAGGCTGAGCCCCTGATACCGGGGTTATTAGTGGAGGCGGCAACTATTGATTATTATTGATCTGGTGGGTCCAAAACCCGCCATTGTTCCTTTGCCCCCCAGCAGCGCGAACTAGAGGTGGTGTACGGTCGAACTGTGTTTCAACACGGCCTCCTGTCTGGACAAAGCTTGGCGTCGTCGATCCACTGGGATCGGTGACCACCACGCCACTAGCCGTTTCGTTTTGTAATTCGGGCTTCTTGCCCGAGCTGTTACCCTCCCTTAGGTTTAGACAGACATAGAGTGGGTCTTTTGGTTTGTCGGACGCAAGCGGCATGCCAGAGCCCGATCCCGAGCTTGAGGCTGATCCCGAGGCCTTTTGGTTGTTATTGGCCTCAAGAACAGCGCAAAGCTGTTGTATCTGAGCAGCCAGGGCGTCCAGCTTCACGTGGGTAACCCTAGTCTCCATGACCAACTCAGACTGTTCCCGGCGTATATCGGCAGTTTGCCTGACCACATTGTTGAGATCTGCCATTTACCCTATCAAGGTATTGTAGTCCTGCCTCAAGGGATCAACGGTGGCTCTTATGGTTTCCGAGATTGCTTCGATAGTAATGCCACCATCGTCCGGAGAACGACCAGTGCTTTCCTCCATAGGTGGATCAACGGCAGACTCATCTTGGCCGTTTTTGCCGATCTGCTTATCCCTCTTTGGCGGCATGACTTGACACTATGGGTCCCACCGGGCGTGCCAAAATGTTTGCTAGTAGTTATGCGCGGGCGTGCCAGAACCAAAAGTGGTTCGGTGTGTGCAAACTAATTTCCTATACGCTTGAGTCAGTGATACTCAAGGCTTTCAGATCTAACTTCTAAACTAAACGATTGTGTACGGCGAGTAAGAAAGTACCCTCACTAGAAATCCCTTGGCAGTACTGAAGCGCACAAGCCAAATAGTGTATGAGTTTACCAAGTAAACAATCACAAACGATTAATAAAATACAGATTTTATTAAATGTTTGGAAAATACAACCAAAGAACAGATTCAGAACAGACTCTGATCGTTCGTGAGAATGAAAACAGTAAAAGAAAAATAACAAAAAAAAAAGGTAGACCTATTTGCTATGAATGCCTTTGAATGCTGTTGAATGCTTTGTTGAATGCTGTTTTCAAGAGTGACGCGGAGTCCCCTGAAAGCTTGGCCTGCCTCCATATTTATAGCGGCCATGATTGAATTCTGATTAGGAAAGGACTCCTTAGCTTGCGCCTTAAGCTATGTAATTGATTGGTTAATCAGCAGGAGCCTTCCTTATCTTTTACCCTTGCCTTATCATTATCTTGATTTGAAACAATCCCACCATCTCAGGGATCATCTCGTTTAAATCCAGCTGTTAGTGATAAGATTCTTTCCCAAACGGACTCGGATTTCCCCAAATCTAGAATGACATCACAAATGGCAGCTGTCACCAGAACCGCCTTACCTCCACTCCCATCGGCCTCATGATTGTGACTAAAGACTCATCGGACTTATGTAACGTCTTGTCATGTCCGATAGCATCTTTCCAAGCGCTCACGTCCGATCGGGCTCTTCCAACCCACCTTTATCACTTTCCGTATGTATGGTGTCCAATCGTCAGTTCATTCATGTTCCCTAACTCCCCATCGGGCTCCCATTCTGACGAATGCCCGATGAAGTCCTCCATTCCCAGTACTCAATCGGTCTCCAACGTGTGTCCTTGCTCCATTACTTCCACCATTGATGCCCGATAGACCAATGCGGGTCTGATGCTGCCTATCGGGCTCCATCCCATGGAACATCCGGGTTGCCTTCTCTAAACTTCTGGTGACACTTCCCCTAAGCCCGATATCATCACCTACTCCGGACCAACCGGCCTCTGAAATGCCCATGCCCGACTATCTCTAGGCCCATATCCTCATATCAATCGGGCCAGAAAACCTTTGGCGGTTTTTAGGTGCAAACAGGTGCTCTATGACCTAATGTCCCTAAATATTAACCCAAAAGATAATATTATTTTTAAATAAACCCAATTTGATACTATATCTTATTATTAAATATGTATAAACAGGCCAAAAAAAATAACCTTCGACCCCGTATATCTTTTTAAAATTAAATAATTCTATGTTTCTCAAATTTGAATCTCAATTTAACACATGTCAATACATGCATGTGATACATATTTCAAAATTTTGAAAACCAAATTTAAGACCTAATTTGAAAAGTACAGTATTACTCATTCGAGTAAGAAAAGTATTTGGAAACTACTAAAAATGAGTGAACTATAGGTTGGCATTTTGTTATATCCACGTTTGTACATGTGTGTGAATAAGCCAAACAAAGAGATTGATGTCAATTATTGTGTTAATTGCATATTTCATTCTGAAAACATACGTAACGAGTCTGGACAAGGAAAAAGTAACATTTTCTTTTCAAAAAAAAAAAAAAAAGACGAAAGAAAGATTTGTTTCATTTCGGATGACCAACACGCCGTTTACGTAATAGCATGGGACTAAGTAACCAATAAGCCACACCATTCTAATAAGCACAAGAGTTATATTTGGGGCACTAACAATATCCACTAACACTTACTAACACACTCTATCTCTCTCTTAATGGTATTGTGGGATCCGCAGTGGACCCCGCAGTAACACTAGGAGAGAGATAGAGTGTGTTAGTAAGTATTAGTGGATTTTGTTAGTGCCCCTAACATTACCCTAAGCACAAAATAATAGCTTGCAATAAAACAACATCCTTCTCCTATAAAACCCAAGCTTTTCTGGTATAGTTAAGCACAGAACAAAAACACATTTTAAAGGTGTAGGTCAAGACCTAGCAATCCTAGCTCAAAATGGCATTTAAGTCTATGTCAATCCTCTGTTTAGCAATGCTAATACCTGTTATCGGTTATAATGCGAGTGGAATCGCAATCTATTGGGGTCAGAATGGAAATGAGGGCACTTTGGCGGAGACCTGTGCCACAGGGAACTATAAGTTTGTAAACATAGCTTTTCTTCCAACATTTGGCAATGGTCAAACCCCAATGATCAATTTAGCTGGACACTGTGACCCATACACCAATGGTTGCTCCGGCTTAAGCTCTGATATTAAATCGTGTCAAGCCATGGGCATTAAGTTGATGCTTTCAATTGGAGGAGGAGCTGGGAGCTATTACCTTACTTCTACTGAGGATGCTAGGCAAGTTGCGACTTACTTGTGGGATAACTTCTTGGGAGGCACCTCATCTTCTCGTCCTCTCGGTGATGCTGTTTTGGATGGAATTGACTTTGATATTGAAGGAGGAACAAACCAACATTGGGATGACCTTGCAAGGTACCTTTCAGCATATAGCAGCCAAGGTAAGAAGGTCTACTTGACTGCAGCTCCGCAGTGCCCTTTCCCTGATGCATGGATTGGAGGTGCCCTTAAGACAGGTCTCTTTGACTATGTTTGGGTCCAGTTCTATAACAACCCTCCTTGTCAGTACAGTTCTGGAGCTATCACTAACCTTGACAATGCATGGAAGCAGTGGACTTCAGATTTCCCGAATGCCAAGATCTTCCTAGGTCTTCATGCAGCTCCAGTAGCAGCAGAAAGTGGCTTCATTCCCACATCTGTTCTCACTTCACAAGTGCTTCCTACGATCAAGGACTCTGCCAATTATGGAGGTGTTATGCTGTGGTCTAAATACTATGATGATCAAACTGGATACAGTGCATCCATTAAAAGTGACGTTTAGAAGTCATTGCTTTTCTTTATAAGCTACTTGTTAATAAGCATATTATTTCTACAGCTTGTATTTGTAATTTTCTACGTGCATTGTTGTTCTTCTAGCCCACTTGTATCAGTTTCATATGCATATGTATACATATAAAGTTCTATAGAATTCATATATTTTTGCATCCATTCTCTTTTATATGCATTTAAAGTAATCGGTACATGTCAACTTCTTTTTGCGATAATGCTATGAGGGCAATGAATTGATAGTCTTTACTTAATTATGGGTTGCATTTTGATGGGAGTTTTTAACCATTTTTTTGCACTCCTTATAAACACGTTTTCTTTTTTCGATGTCCAGTCGCATGCACTCTTGTTTGGCTTTCTCTTCTAGAGTGCTTCTTATTGTTCTCTTCTTCTTTGCTGTGTGCTGCTGCTCTGGTTTTGTGGGTGTTGATCTTGTTTTTTTGGCAGAGTCCGTTTGGTGACCTTTTTTGGGTGTTGTTTCTTCCTTGGTCCCTGAGGCTCTTTTTGTTTCTTGCCGTATTTTTAAAAAATGTAAAAAAGAAAAAGGTGTTTTTCTTAGCCAAGCTTTGTGTTTTGGGAGTTTTCATCTTTTTAGAGGACTGGTTTGGTGGTGTTCATTTTGGCTCGTTGGGTTTGTTTTTCAGATCCTTCATGGAGTCCATCAAGTCATAGATTCCTAGAGTTCAAGTGTTTGAGCGTCTGGTCTTGGAGGCTCTTGGTTATACTTCTCCTTGTCAGCTTCTAGTCTGGGTGGGTTTTTTTTTTTTTTTTTTTTTGTGGTTTCTTTGTTGTTGCTGGCCATGTTTTCTGCAACTTTTTAGGTGTGATCTCTTTTTGGCTTCTCGAATAGGTTGAGTTGCTGCTGGAATCTGATAAGCTGGGCGTTTTGCTGCTAGATGTTGCTTCGTTCTTCCACATCTTTTTGCTATCATAGTGCTTAGGCTTTTTCTCTTCTCAGATGGATTGTGGTTTTGTTGCAATTTAGTTTTAAGAATTGGTTTTTTCCCAGTCTTTTTTAGGGTTCTGATTGGATTCCTTTGGATTTTAAGGTTGGATCTTCGTTTTTTTTTTGGTTGGGGTGTTTGTTTCTCTCTTGGCCTTGCCATTTTATTTTTTAATAAAATCTTGTCTTGCTGTTAAAAAAAAAAGGTTGTACAATGTCTTGGTTGATTGGCTATGATTCTCTATTGATAAGGGATATTGTTCTATACATCAAGTGTTTGGTAAATTTTCTTGAGCTACCACTTATATATATATATATATGATCTTTTCAATTACCTCAAAATAAATGAGTTATAAAGTTGTACTAAAAAAACTACTATTGTATCCCAAATTTAATTCTAATTAGTACTTATAGAATTGGTACCATATGTCACGCCCCAGAGCAGTAAAAATAGAGAAAAATAAATTTCCTTTTTGGGTTCATAGGGAATGACAGGTGAAAGTCACTAATTGTCTATACCATACAGTACTAGTCCAGCTAAAAGTAACAAGAATAGTAACCAACTGAATATATGATAACCATTCTATCTATTACAATATAAGAGTGGTCCTCAGGATTATAACAGGTCTGGAGACAACAAATGCCCAAGTACCCGTTTACTAAAAAGTTCAACAGAAGTAATATAAACATGAACTAGATACAGCTTCTTCTTCTTTAGCTGGTCGTCAGCGTAATTGCCTTCTCCGGCATAACCAACATCAGTGGATGACCCTTTACGTATCCCCTTCAGGATAGTAGCCATCGTTATAAGCTCCATCATCTGCATTAAGAGGAATAGGATAATCTGGATGGGGAAGCACCATGATGAGGGTGAGGTGTCGTGGGAGATAGAGTCCATCATACGAGAGAAGTACCTGGAGTTGTTTCGTGAGTCTTAGCTTAGATTTCGGAGACAAAATCTTTTGTTGGGTGGTGGAGAGATGTAACACCGTCCCATTTATCTGTATTTATCTAATTATGGATGTTTTTTTATATATCTGTATGCGTATATGTAAGTTACAATCATTGATGGATGAGCATTGATGAATGTTTATAGGAATGTTTATTTCCTTAACCTTTTGGATCCTCGAAACATTTGAAGAATTTCTGAAGCAGGAGTCCCAGGCGCTTGAGCTAAAAACATGTGAAAGGACCATGTGAAAGGACCATTTTGCCCCTGGGCCTTGAAAACTCTATAAATTCCTGAGCTCCCCTAGCATTTATATGTTTATAAACTCTGTGATTCCAGAGTGTCTTTGAGAGAAAGTTGGAGAGTTCATACTTTTTCATATACAAATTCATACACAAACACCATGCATGTCTCTAAATTGATGATCCATCCATTTCATAAACACACAAACACATGCATTTTAACTGAAAGGAAGTTTTGTAGTCGAGTTCTTGAAGATCAAAGTCAAGAGGAAGAAGTTTGAAGTCTTGAAGAACTCTTGAAGTTATTTTAGAGATTGATCAAGCATATACACGTACACTACTACATATTTCATCATCTAGTTCATCTAGATCCTAGTGAGTACTTCTACTCACTCATAAATTATGTTTTCTTGAGTAAATTTATGATCCATGACCTTGCATGGCACATCCATTGAGCTTAGAATGAAATTTTATTACGAACTAACCAAATTGCTAGTAAACTGTCAAACTCGAGTGCTCGAACAATGTGCGAGCGCTCGAGCCTAATGAACGGGTCAGTCCTGAGTACTTGAGAAGCCTGAGCGCTAGAGTTCAGTAGTACTTAGAAGGACAACTTGTTGCATGATAGATTTATGAATATCTATGACATGTTGATTGTACTGATGTCAAGCCCCGGCGTAGCCAAAATATGGAAAAAAATTTAAAATTTTTATCTTGGACCCTGAGGCGCGTGACTGGTTGCAGTGCCGAATTGTCCATGACCAAATAATAATAACTAAATGATATAATAAAAGGATAAGACCATCATTTACTTACTGGAATATATTACAAAGAGAAGTCAAAGTACTTAGCTAGTTAATACATCATTATAAATACATCAGAGTCTTATGGCTCTTGGCCTTACAAAACTATTACGAAATATATGCTAAGTCTTCTGGTTATAATCAAAAACATTTACAGATGAAAATTGCTAGTCTTCTCTCTAACTAGCATAACCATAGTCATCTTCAGTGTAATCTTCTTTAATGTTTCCTTCTTGCGTAGCTTCATAACCTGGGTACTCCTCACCTGGATAAGTTGGACATGGGAATGTCCAGCGACTTGAACGTCGTCAGCTTATGAAAGCTGAGTGAGTAAGCTAAATCAAATGGAATGTATATAGTTAAACACAATAAGAATACATTTACTACCTTTCAACATGTCTTTTAGGATCTTTACATTCTCTCCGTCGAATTATAACTATTAGCGTATCCGACTACGTATTTGATAGGAATACAAACAATTCAGGAGACCCATCTAGACGTTCTTAATGCCACTACCATTCATTTCTAACATCCGACGTCATTTACAAACCCAAAGTATCTCTTTCTAACCAAACCATCTTTCATCAACCAAAACATCTTTCGTCAACCACTTCGTCACAAAGAACCGAAGTGTTAAGGAGTGCAAGAACATCCATTTCGTCATGAAGAACCGAAAGGAGTCTTTACTCAAAGAATCACCACTTCGTCACGAAGAACTGAAAGCGTTACGGAGTACAAGAACATCTATTTCCTCACGAATAACCGAAAGGAGTCTTTACTTAAAGAATCACCGGTTCATCATGAAGAACCGAAAGCATTACGGAGTACAAGAACATCCATTTCCTCATGAAGAATCGAAAGGAGTCTTTACTCAAAGAATCATCGCTTTGTCACGAAGAACCGAAAGCGTTACGGAGTACAAGAACATCCATTTCGTCACAAAGAACCGAAAGGAGTCTTAACTCAAAGAATCACCGCTTCGTCACGAAGAACCGAAAGCGTTACGGAGTACAAGAACATCCATTTTCTCACGAAGAACCGAAAGGAGTCTTTACTCAAAGAATCACCACTTCATCACGAAGAACCGAAAGCATTACGCTTATCCCTTTCGTCCCGAAGAACTGAAAGTATACTTACAATAGTCACATTTTAACCGTATCCCTTTCGTCACGAAGAACCGAAAGAATACTCAAGAGTCACCACTTCACAACTCAACAACAGATCCCTTTTCTTACCCTCCCGGCCCACGTGGCCTGGTTTACCTATCCAACACTTATCCTTGACATACGCCGCTCCTGATCAAGTACAACTAGTCTGTACGTATCCTGGACCGCATTCGCGTCACTCGTTCCGTAGTTTAGTTTGTTAATTACTTTCATTTATACATACAAGGTTGCGTTCCTACGTCCGTTGTTCTGTTTTATGTCATAATATACCCATGAAGTCAGAATTAATGTCATTGTTCAGCTTACGACTTTAATAGTTACTCAAGGAAACTTTTCCTGTGAGAACTTCCTAGAAATCGGTTTCTCTCATAAATCGGTTTCTGGCGCAAGATTCTCAAAGCCTCTATTTTTATGCAATGTACAATCATTTAAGCTCAGGGTACACAAATTATATACTCCTATGAGTAGTGTAAGATGTCTACAGTAGTGCAGATACTCCATATATATATCCAAGCATGGATCTATGTACAACTAATTCAAGCTTATGTTAAGATTTCAAAGCTTCATCTTGGTTATACTTGTAAACTACATGCATGGGTTTATTATCATGTCTATAAAACTAACAAAACGACAAAGACCCTTAACATACTCATATACTCGATAGCAGTACCATTGCACAAGATATTCATAACCACACAGGTATCGGAGAACAAGCATCATAAATAAACACATCATACAAGTAGTTGTACAATCTGCCAGGAATTAATTATATTGTATCGACTGAATTGATATGATTTATTTGGGCATGATAAATTGATTTGTAGATCAAACTCAAAACTAGAACATTGTAGATAATTGCATTATCTTCATGTACAACAAAATCTAGCTTCAATTATATTTTTGAACTACTCAAAATATTTATTTTACTTAGACATTTCTATATTTTCGGACTGCTCTGTCCCAGATTTATAGTACTGTGTTGCATGTGCATTTCACCTATAAAGGATTCATTTTCAGACTAGGCTATAGTAGAGTTATTTGTAGATAAATGATTTATCGTTTTCCACAAAAAAACCTAGCTTCTTTATGATTTTTGAGCTGCTCCAAACGTTCATTTTACTAAACTATGTTCTGCTGAAAGTTTCTATTTCCTAAATTTATAACACTGAGTTTTACATGCATTTCACCTATGAAGGATTGATATCTAGACTAAGCTATAGAAGAGTTATTTGTAGATAAATAAGTTAGCTTTCTCCACACAAAAAACATAGCTTAATTCAGATTTCGAATCTGCTTAAAACACTTATTTTACTAAACTACATTCTGCTAGAGGTTTCTGTTTCTCAGATTTAAAGTACTTCGTTATATGTACATTTCACCTATGAAGAAATGATTTTTCAGACTGAGCTATAGAAGAGTTATTTGTAGATAAATAAGTTAACTTTCTCCACAAAAAACCTAACCTCATTTCCATTTTTGAACTGCTCAAAATGTTCATTTTACTAAACAACATTCTGCTGGAAGTTTCAGCTTCCCAGATTTGAAATTTTGTCTTGCATGTTGCATAGAACCTCAAAATACAGCATCAAACACTTGCTAAACATTACTACATACTATATAGGTTCTAAAGTGAGTTACAATACTCACCTAAACTTGAAATTGAGCTTGGGCTTTGGATTTGAGCCTAGGAAGCTTGAACATAAGTTTCAATGGTGAAAGTTCCTTGTTCTTCTCCTTCTAACTTCTTTTATCTCACCATGGATTTCATCTCCTAGGTCTCTCTAACTCTATATGCAGATTATAGATGATCAAAAAGTATCATGCAAGTGTATATGCATGTTTATATAGAGGTGGTGTAGTGATAGGTGTCTCCATGCATGTGCTAGTGTACACATGCATGGACAAGTGTCCTTGTACAAGACAAGTGGCTTGAGTGTGGGTGACATGTGGAGGAGGTATTGCATGGGCTGCCATGTGGCCGACCATATGGGGCCCACATCGGGTTGTGTGCCACTTTCCTTAAATTACGTGCATAAGTTCCTCAGTATATGTGTCAGTCTCGATTTACGTGCAAACAGTTATTGTTTCTAATGTCCGGGTCCGGGTACGGGACTACGTTAAATCCTATTACGGTCAAGTCGGTACGGTTACTATAGTCAAATCAATAATCCTAAGATACGTCAAAACTGTCACCCTACTAAAATAATAATATAATAATATAGCCGGTCCAATACAGAAATTCGAAAAGCTGATATTATTAACGAAAAGAAAAGAAATTACAGGTATTACATCTTCCACCACCTATTATAGGATTTCGTCCTCGAAATCTGAGCTATCTAGGCACTAAAAAGAAAAGGAAATTTCTCTCGCATTTTCAATTCCAGCTCCCAAGAGGCTTCTCTTTCGTCATGGTGTTTCCACTGAACCTTTACCAGCAAAATCTCTTTGTTTCTCAGCTTCTTGATTCCATGATCCAGAATCTTTACAGGTCCTTCAATGAATGTAGCATTGTCGTTTACTTCGATATCTCTGAAGTCGATCTCGTGTGCCGGGTTATGAAGACATTTCCTCAGCATGCTTACATGGAATACGTTATGAACTCCCGACATTTTGGGTGGTAATGCCAACCTGTAGGCTACTTTTTCTACGCGATCCAGAATTTCAAACGGTCCAATGTAGCGTGGCGATAGCTTTCCCTTCTTCTATCTAAACCTTACCACGCCTCGAACCGGGGAAACTTTCAGGTAAACATGATCTCCCACTTCAAATTCTAGGTCTCGACGTCGTTTATCCGCGTAGCTCTTATATCTACTTTGTGCTGCCTTCATTCTTTCCTTTAATGTATTGATTCCTTTATTGCTCTCCTGGACTAAGTCTGGTCCCAATAGTTTGCCATCCCCAATTTCAGCCCAACACAAAGGTGATCGGCACGGGTTTCCGTATAGTGCTTCAAACGGTGCCATCTCTATGCTCGAATGAAAACTGTTGTTATAGGAAAACTCAACCAATGGTAAGTGAGTTTCCCATGAACTTTCAAAATTGATTACACATGCTCGAAGCATGTCCTCCATTACTTGATTCTTCCTTTCTATTTGTCCGTCAGTTTATGGATGAAATGCAGAACTTAACTTCAGAGATGTTCCCATCACTTTCTGAAGACTCTCCCAAAATCAAGCGGTGAATCTCAAATCTCGATCTGATACTATTGACACCGGTACTCCATGTAACCGCACAGCCTGTTGCAGATAAAGTTGACTCATCTTCTTGACAGGATAGGTCATATTATATGCAATAAGATGGGCTGATTTGGTCAGTCGATCAACAACTACCTGACACGAGAATTTTTCTGTGTGCGCTTGTGTGCTATACCCAAGTGTAGGTAATCGTGCAAGTAGTAATCTGGATTAAGTCCAGGTCGATCCCACAGGGAAGGTGGTAAACAAAATACTTAAATTAATCTCAAAAAGGGAAAATAAAATTCAATATTTTAAAGAAAAGTAGAACACAAAGTCCCACAATTTATCAACTACTAAAAATAATTAAACTAAAATAAACTAATTGCCAACTAATTAATTAAAGTGATAATTTAAAATGTGTTTTTCTTAATTAAAAAGGAATGTTGGGATTACACAAATCCACCGCGACCTAGCCATCTACCATGCAGTTGCATTGAAGCTCAATGGAGCACATTTTCTACAGTATTCCGTATTTCTCTTAGGATAAAGAATCCATAGTCCTTTCATGACCGAGACTATGTCATCACATTTAAGTTTGAAATACACAAAAGCGGTTTGGTTCAATAGTTAGGACTCGCACCTACAATGGTGTTAGCATTGAGGGTGGTTTGCAAAAGGTATTGAAGAAAAATGCCTTAAGGCTTTAAGTTTAAAGATTGTTTTGACAAACTGAGCGTTTGGGAACAGTTTGATAACGAATCAATAAAGCAGAAAGTCTAAGAATACTGCATAGAATGTCCTCAAGAATCAGAGGGTTCGATCGATCGACGCGCTTTCGATCGATCGAACATCTTCTTCTCTTGATCGATCGAACTAACTTCGATCGCTCGACTATGTCTCTGGTCCGATCGATCGAACTAACTTCGATCGATCGAACACAGGAATTATTCTGCTGCATGGTAAAGGCCTGAGATCACGGTTTCATCGTGATCTCCCAACCTGGGGACTACTCAGACATGGTCTGGAGTGTCACAGTATTGTTTTTAACGTAAAGGTTCATTAAGGATACGTTTGTTTGCGTTTTGAACATGAAAATTATGTAAACTAATGGTGTAACTCTATTTAGCATACAAAACTTTAAATCCAACAGATTATACTACTCTAAACTACTAACAGAATGTAAATAGAACAATACTAAGTAACCTGAAATGAAAATCTTGTATTAAACTATGAGAATAGCAATCCAAAAGCAATATCCAACCTCCAAGACCTACAAAAAACACATAAAACCTCTATCTCTCTCTCTAAAACTGAAGAAAATAATCTGGGCGTCCTTAAGGACGTATACAATACGAATATATATAGCAGAGACCTAATGCTTAGAGTTAAATTTCTATTCTGCTGCGTGCGCGTAAAAATATGATAAAAGGCACCTTCGATCGATCGAACAATTCTCGATCGATTGAACTCTGGAACCTTCGATCGCTTGAGCTTCTCTCGATCGATCGAAACTTCGATCAATCGAATGGTCTTCAATCGATCAAACTCTGTATTTCAACTTTTGATTGTCTTCATTAGAATTCAGCATTTCCTTTTATCGTTATCTTTCAATTCTTCACACAGCAACTGTAGTCTGCACAAATTGCAACTAAAACACACAACTTATCATAAATTAATCAAAATGTGTATAAACTGGCGTTGTAATTCAAATTGCAGATAAATAAAGGAATTGTAAACTAAATCAATACATTTTCTTCTTTTAGCGCGGTTGTATTTTATAAATACCCCGCTTGTCACAACCCCCAACTAGCGATTTGCTAGTCCCTAGCAATAAAGCGAACATAAAAACAAGCTACACTAATACTACAATGACTAATAATAAATTAAACTCAAGTCAATTAAAATAACAAGGAAAAACTACCTAACTCACTTTCGCAGGAATCGCGGTTGCATTTAGCGAATGCAACAAGCCGTTAAACCCCTAGGTTCTCCCTAGTGGACAAGTGTTGTCTCGTGAGGGTTTGCAGTGAATATACCCAAAAAAATTCTATGATTTAGCTCAAAAAGATATAGAACAACTTTTAAACAATCCCTTTTATTTAACTACTAATTTAGCTCTACAAATCATATCATCCTCATTCAAACCATGAAAGAAATACACATGTTCCTCATGTCACCAAGATAAAAATAACATATGCATCACATCCATGTATCCGTGTATGTGTGAAATTAACAGCTATACATCGAACTTTATTTAGAGTTGTTTAGACTATCACACCTTTCAGAACTTGTAGTTTCAACTCAAGTCTCACATGGTTATTACACTAAAAAATGAACATCCCACAGAAACTTGGTTAATAATGATCGCACAGGATATGGAAGCTTTGATAAGAGTGATTTTTCAGATACTAATGCTTCCATACTCGACTCTATAAAAGACGAACATTTTAGAGTGTATAGTCTCAAGACAGGAATACTACTTACTAGAGGAGCGAAATACCGTGGATAACTCAAATTACACGTTCATATTTAAACTAAGTTGTGAAAAATCATTAAGACTTTGACTTGACAGTGTTTTTATTTAGCAGGGTAGAAATGAAAGGGTAGGAAGTTGCACATCTCTATCATGTGATTGAACTCGGTACTTTCCTCTTTACTTACTTCCAACCATCCTCTATATTTATATATATATATATATATTTTTTTAACCTGGACTCCATCTTCTTTCTTTTCTTTTATGCAGCTCCTCCCACTATTACTCCCTCCTCATAACATACTTCAACAATTTAATCACATTAGATGTGCAATGGGGTTCATTGAGGTCAAAGTATAGGATTAGGGATTTAGAAGTTTATAATAAATTTGGAAGTATTTACTCGGTGTGGGGTTAAGAGCAACACATATTGTTAGAACGTTGATACAGGTATATGGAAAGATAAGGAGCAAATAACGATGGCTTAAATTATTTTCTCAACTTCTTAATTTTAACACTTAAATGTCCATTGAGTTTTAATTGGTAAATCCTGAACGTTCTCCTCTATTAAGAAGCCAAAATAAAGAATTAGAGACTATTCAACGAATTCTAATCGGCATTTTCAATGAAGACAATTCGAAATTAATGTGATAATTCCCTCAGAAATGAAGATCGGATTCAAAAGCTCATTAAGGGTGACTAGTTTTCACTAATTCATTCTTTAAAGTACAAAAGTTGTATTAACTCTTATTTTAAGTTCTCCGCATAGCTATTAATACGTGCAAATGATTTGGATACAAGAATGGTCAACATATGCTTCTATCCTAGAGAGCTAGAAAAACGTGTGAACTTAATTCATAGAAGGATGAGAATAAAATGATCGTGTCATTGCTTGATAACAGCTAAACAGAAGTGAATATTCAAAATTATTCTACCAATTAAATTTCTAAAACTTAGTTGATAGTTTGAAATATATATATATTTTATAATAGATAGAGTGATTCAGGATAGAGTGATTCAGGTTGCTAAGTAAAACACGCACAGGTGATTATCTATCTATATCCCACCGCCAACTGAAAATTACAATATCCGCAGTAGTCGATTTTCAAAAATAGATAGAGAGATATCACCTGAAATATCATCGTAAGAATCGTAATAGTAACAACCTGTACAACAAACATACACACTCCAAGAAGCCAAGATCAAATAGATAGGAAATATATGGCATCAGATCCAACATAAAATAAAATACATCACCGAAAATATAGGAAAGTGAACGAACAGAACAGCAATAAGAAAATCTCGATATGCCATGTAAACAAATATCCAAACCATCCAAGCCACCAACAACATAAACAACAACCCAACAGTGTCCAAAAATGCCCAACAAACAACCCAGAATATACCAAACCAACCAAAAATCCAAAAAAAACAAAACCCACATACTACCCATCATCGGGAACATCAGATAAAATGTCAATCACTAGATCCAGAGCATCCATAACACCACCCTCAACACCTGTAGTAGTGGTAGCCGGATCACCCACGATCGTTGCAGCCGGAGTAGAAACTGATGTGTCGGCCACGACAGGGGTAGGTGTAAATGGTATCTCTGTAGTAGGTGGTCCCGCTGATGATGATGGTGCAGTAGGTGGTACAGCAGATGTAGTAAGAATAGAAAGATCAACCGGGGGATCGGATAATGAAGGACCAGTAGGGGCAGAGGCAGATGGGGCAGTGATGGGTGATGGAGCAGCAGATGTAGTAGGTGGATCGGTGGAAGTGTCATGAGCTGCTGTAGGTGGATCGCTGGGTACGGTAGGTGCAGCTGTATGAACCGTCTGATCAACGCCGATCTGTATCAAGATCGCCTCCAGCAAGGTAGTCATCACATCCACCTTACCCTCAAGTCGAATCCTGGCCTCTCTCTCCTCCAATAACAACTCATGAATAGTCGGGAGAGGCGCAGAAGAAGACTCTCCCTGGGTACGAGCCTGAGACCTCTGTCTCAACTCAAATCTCGTCACCTCCTCAACAGGGTCTAACTCCTCCTCCGAGTCATACTCCTCAGGCACTGTGGGCGTCCCAGAAGCGGCTCCCTCAGTATCTGTCCCGCCTCCACGTCTCCTCTTCTCTCCCACCTTCGCCTTACCTTTTCCTTTTCGCTTCCTCTTTTGCGCATCGGATCGGCTGGAAGCTGTCTCACCAAAATGACTGCGGGACTGGGCAGTCACATCGCCTGCCAAAGAAATGATACCCGCATGCTCGATCACCCGATGAATAGCCCAAGCACCCTTCAGGTGATTTTTAGCCTGAATATAGCGTGTAGGGTGTCGCATGAAGTCGATGTAAAGGCGGAGTAAACAGACTGACTGCCGAGTCCTAATCGCATATAATACCCGAGCATACCACGCCGCGATCTTTTCCCGATACGAGGTCACTAATAGGCAATTGCTCAGGTCGAGGTGGAGCATATGGTAATTGTCTGTGAGGTGGACGTCAGGAATGAGAGCCTCGCCATCCCATGTCGAAAGAGCTCCTCCGGTGATCTCTCGGATAATGATGGTTGGTGATAGCTGAGGTGTGTCGGGTCGATGTGGGCATACACAATTTGGTACCTCCGGTACCCCAATAGCAGCAGCGACGGTGGCTGGGCTGAAAATGATCTCTCGGCCACAAAAAAATGAGTGAAGGGTGAACGGAGCAACCGGATCCTGGATCATCGTCGCACACGCCTCCCGTATCCAAGATAGATTCACCTGCTTAGGCTAGGAGAATAGTGTGTACCACTGGGGCATGGCACGTATCCGTGAAAGGTACCATGGAGTAGCCAGCCAGACAGTCTCAAGGGGACGCTCGATCATGACCTTCCATGATTGGAAGTAACGGGTGAACCAAACACGGTCTTCCTCGTTTCTAAACCCGTGATCTAGAACTGGGTCGGGTATAGCGAGGTCGAACGGCTTAGATTTGTGGTAGCCAGTGATCGGATTCATGATAAAGCCCTGAAAAGGAATAAGCAATGAGAGAACACATTAGAATAGGGCAATCAATAAAAAAAAAGAAACTGCCACACTTCGATCGATCGAAGTCTGTTCGATCGATCGAGAGTATCTTTGGTTCGATAGATCGAACAGTAGCTGGGTTCAATCGATCGAAACCAATTCGATCGATCGAGAACAGCGAAGTGTTAGTTGCAACGATTGAGAGTGGGGATGGCCCGAAAACAACAAAAACATGGATAACACTACGAAAAGGAGTTAAAGAATCAATGGGGGGCACCCCCATAGGAATTTGAAAAGAAAAGAAATACGAGAGGTGACTCGGGGGCTCACCTCGAGAGACGCACTGGGTGTAGGGTGCCGGTGGTGCCACTGAGGATCCGGGGAATTCGGAGCTCCTTAATGGGTGTAGTATGAAGTGGGGGAAGCCAAAATCGAGGGATTAGCTTTCTGTGTTTGATCGCTCGAGGAAGGGAGAGAGACGGAGAGACTGAAAAAAAATTTTGAAAGACGCCTCGTATAAAAACATGTTTCGATCGATCGAATGGGCTCGATCGATGGAACATAGAAATTCTACACTATCCCTGAATTGAGAAATTACACACCCCCAACTAACCAACATTCATCTGGACATACAGAATAGGTATAAAATAGTGCAGTGCCAGAACATGTAAGCCAAAAACATCAACCTCATAATAGAACATTATAAATTTTATATAAATAAATCCTTAAAATATCATCCACTTATAAAATTCATGCCCCCAACTTGGTGTTTAAAACCTTATTGATAAAGAAAAAATGAAAAGAAAGCTGAAATTACTAAAAACTCCGTCTAGGAATACACTTCAATGGATGAAATAAAGTAGAAATGATAGAAAACAATTGAAGTTAAACACTATGCTTTGAGAATGAAAATTTCTTCTTCCACAACTTCTTCCTCCACCAGAACTGCAAATGTAGAGTCTGAACTTGATGATTCCCTTTTCCAGAACAAGCGGAAAGCAGCGAGGACATTGATCGGCGACGAATAGTTGCCGTTTATAGTTCTAAAAATACGCTTTGTTAGCCCATTTCATGTAGTTATTAGTTATTTTTTAATAAGTATTCTAAATTTTGTAGAATTTGGAGCTTTAACTTGAAAATGTACAAAAATCCAATGATTAGTGGCTTTGGAAGTCATTCTGGGCTCAAACGGTGATTCCGGTGAAAGCTGAATGCAATAGCAGTCTCAGAAAATTGAATTTTTGATAAAGAATACTTTGGATTTGAGAAATTTCTCCAGAGATATAAAATGTAGATCTTCGAGTTACGGACTCGTGGCGTCAAACGGCGAGTCAATCCGAGTTCCGAGCAAACAGTTATCGCAATTCTACAAAAGTCGCGCAGTGCAGCGAAAAGGACCTCGCGCGAGCGGGCCGCGCGAGCGACCTTTGAAAAAACCAAAAGCGCGTATTTTATTAAATTAAAGTGCCCAGCGAAGGTGGTTTGTGCATATGACGTCCATAAACGTAAATATAGCTGTTTTAGTGCGATTTGGCTTAGGAAAGCTTCCTAAATCCTTCCAAACTCTATATAAATCCTATTCTAACTCAAATTTAAGGTTACACATCATTACACAATATTAGATACATCAATACACAACTAAAATTTTAGCCATTGAAGAGAGGAAAACAAGGAGAAGAATAAGAAGATCAAGGATTCCCGTGGCCTCCTCCATCAACCTCTTGCCAATCTTCAATTCTATGGCCTCTTAAACCTAGATCTAGGGTTTCAATGAAACCCTAGCCAAGTAATAGAGTTTTATTTATGTTTTTATTTTAGTTTTATTATGTATGGATGACAGTTACATGTTTAGAGGATTTTTATAAATAAATCGTGCTTTTATTGATTAAAATCATTACTTTCAAAGTTTATTCTTGTCTTAGATCTATTTTGACTATGATGTGCTCAATGATCTATTCTTGCTGTGCTTGTTTAGATTATTTACATTTAATGGTGCTTAAATTGAATTGTGCTATCAAGTATCCGAATAGTCCATGCCTAGATTAGACGGATTATGCCACAACCCTAGTTTAGTGTGGGATAATTCGTGCTAACCGAAGATGGATTATGTTGGTGCTTGAACCATAGTTATTTTCTTGACGGAGGAATTGGGCTTGTAGCTACAATTCCCCATTATCATCCAACTTAATAAGCTAAAGTAATTCATAAATACCCTTATTATGAAGCTAGTGGTGGATTTGCAATCCTAGGTTCCTTAAACTTATTATAAAAACAAATATTTAATTGCTTTCATAATTTAGGTTTATTTTTCTTGTTCTTAGTTTAATAAAATCAAAATCAAAATCCGTTTTCCTTAATTAACTAAATTTAGGTTTTAAAATTAAAGTGCTTTAGTGATTCAATCTCTGTGGGTTCGACCTTTACTTTCACTACTACAAATCTTTAGAAAAATAAAGTATACTTTTTATATCTTGATACTGACAACATCAATTTTTGGCGCCGTTGCCGGGGAAACATTCGCACTTTCATTCCGTAATCTTATATGTTCACTTGTTTGTGATTGTCGAGATCGAGGTATTATTGTTCCTTCCTTACGTACTCTTCTTTCTTTATTTTTATTGTTTCATTGGGGACAATGAAAGGTTTAGGTTTGGGGGTATGTACTCACATGCACATTATTATTATGCACCGATGTTCAAAATTTTTTCAAAACTTGTGCTTAAATAAACGATGTACCAAAGTTTTTGCAATCTTCATTCGATATTTCTTGTTTGGTAACTATGATTGTTATAGAATGATAAACAAGGAAATATGTGATTAAATATTTGCTGAAGTCATGATGAAATATTTTAGGTTATGTATCATTTGAATTGTAGTTTTATATCATAGTTTTGCACATAAACTTATGCACTGCACGTAGTCGCGTGAATACATATTTGATGTGAACTATAAAATGATTCGGATTTCTAGATAACACAAGGTGGAGACTAGACCCGGTGAGCTTTTGAGCCTATCTTTTCTTTTTAGAGGGTTATAAATACATTTTGTGTTTGTCGAATTTCATTGAAATAACGCATCTACTTGTTGCTTACTCTCATTATTCTTGTTTTGGTTGATAGTCATGTTAAAATATTTGTTACCATGCTAAATAATCTTCCATTGTAAACGTTAAAGAACTATATCACCCTAGGACATGATTTTAGGCCTTCTTTGTTTATTAATGACCGATAAATGATAAAAAAAATTCCTTAGTAGCCCTTTGAGCCATTAAATTGCCCTTTTTCTTCAATTACCATTATCCTGTTTTTGCTCCAACTTGACCAACTTGGAGTTCACCACTGAAAGATTCGTCACCTTTTAGTGTTGATAAGGCGATGTGTTGATTGGGAAGAAGAAGATAAGATGCTATTGGGGTAGTTGCTTAGAAATCAATGAATAATCATCCGACAAGCAAGAAAAAAGGGGAAAAGATTGAAAAAAAAAGGAAAGAAAAAAAGGTTAAAAAGAAGAAGAAAAAAAAAAGAGGAAAGAAATTAAAAAACAAATATGAAAAGAAGAGAATGAAAAGATGAAGTCGGTGGAGGAGAAAATGAAAGAAATCGAATATGCCTTACCATGCCATTCTGAGATTAGCTACCTAATGGATCCTTTCTATCATTTTTCACTGCCTAAGCCACATTACAACCTTTGAAAAGTCCTATTTGATCCTAGAATACATGGTTCGGATATAAAAATGATGGGAGGGGGATTAAAACATGGTAATGATTAATTTTTCTTGATTATTGGCGTCCTATCCATGAGACTACCGTTCTTTCGTGTCATGCGTCATTTTCGAGTCATATGTGAGCATTTCTCGTTTTGAAAATATATTTCTTTGCTCCCATATATTAGAAAAATTACACCTGTTTCTGAGTGTTTCATTTTAGAGTGTAATTGACATTGTGAGATTCGTAGTCGAAGCATAATTAGATGGTCATCCGAGTTATATTCCAAGTTCATGACATATGCGTGTTCATTTGACTACCATATCACACACGTGCAATTTTATGAGAAACTCTATTGATTTATACGATGCATGTGCTTGGGATTGTTTTTCATGACGTAGGTAGACGTTTGATTCCGTTTCTTCTTATTCGTTATTCTATTTCAAATCATTGTTTTATAATAAGGAGTATTGACTATTAGTTTTTGTTCTTAATAAAATTTGTTTTAAAATTTACAAGTTAATAAAGATGGTTGTGGGTGATTTGTTGACGAGAACCCTCACGAGACTTCACTCATCCGACTAGGGACACCTAGAGGTTTAAAAGGCTTGATGCATATGCTAAATGCAATCGTGATCCATGCAAAAAATGGAGTAGTATTTGTAGTAGTAGTTTTATTTTTCTTTTCTTTTTGCTCGAGGACTAGCAAAGAGTAGGTTTGGGGGTGTGATCGGCGACGAATAGTTGCCGTTTATAGTTCTAAAAATACGCTTTGTTAGCCCATTTCATGTAGTTATTAGTTATTTTTTAATAAGTATTCTAAATTTTGTAGAATCTGGAGCTTTAACCTGAAAATGTACAAAAATCCAATGATTAGTGGCTTTGGAAGTCATTCTGGGCTCAAACGGTGATTCCGGTGAAAGCTGAATGCAGTAGTAGTCTCAGAAAATTGCATTTTTGATAAAGAATACTTTGGATTTGAGAAATTTCTCCAGAGATATAAAATGTAGATCTTCGAGTTACGGATGCGTGGCTTCAAAGAGCTAGTCAATCCGAGTTCCGAGCAAAACGTTATCGCAATTCTACGAAAGTCGCGCAGTGCAGCGAAAAGGACCTCGCGTGAGCGGGCTGCGCGAGCGACCTTTGCAAAAACCAAAAATGCGTATTTTATTAAATTAAAGTGCCCAGCGAAGGTGGTTTGTGCATATGACGTCCAGAAACATAAATATAGCTGTTTTAGTGCGATTTGGCTTAGGAAAGCTTCCTAAATCCTTCCAAACTCTATATAAATCCTATTCTAACTCAAATTTAAGGTTACACATCATTACACAACATTAGATACATCAATATACAACTAAAATTTCAGCCGTTGAAGAGAGGAAAACAAGGAGAAGAATAAGAAGATCAAGGATTCCCGTGGCCTCCTCCATCAACCTCTTGCCAATCTTCAATTCTATGGCCGCTTAAACCTAGATCTAGGGTTTCAATGAAACCCTAGCCAAGTAATAGGGTTTTATTTATGTTTTTATTTTAGTTTTATTATGTATGTATGACAGTTACATGTTTAGAGGATTTTTATAAATAAATCGTGCTTTTATTGATTAAAATCATTACTTTCAAAGTTTATTCTTGTCTTAGATCTATTTTGACTGTGATGTGCTCAATGATCTATTCTTGCTGTGCATGTTTAGATTATTTACATTTAATGGTGCTTAAATTGAATTGTGCTATCAAGTATCCGAATAGTCCATGCCTAGATTAGACGGATTATGCCACAACCCTAGTTTAGTGTGGGATAATTCGTGCTAACCGAAGATGGATTATGTTGGTGCTTGAACCATATTTATTTTCTTGACGGAGGAATTGGGCTTATAGCTACAATTCCCCATTATCATCCAACTTAATAAGCTAAAGTAATTCATAAATACCCTTATTATGAAGCTAGTGGTGGATTTGCAATCCTAGGTTCCTTAAACTTATTATAAAAACAAATATTTTATTGCTTTCATAATTTAGGTTTATTTTTCTTGTTCTTAGTTTAATAAAATCAAAATCAAAATCCGTTTTCCTTAATTAACTAAATTTAGGTTTTAAAATTAAAGTGCTTTAGTAATTCAATCTTTGTGGGTTCGACCTTTACTTTCACTACTACAAATCTTTAGAAAAATAAAGTATACTTTTTATATCTTGATAATGACAACATCAGACATCATCGAGCAAGGCCGAACTCTCTAAGAAATTGATATCACCGACAACAGGAGATCCAGATGGAGACAAAGATAATGGAGTGTAATTGCGCATCGGACTGTCCTCTTGCGGCGGGGTGTCTGGGGATCTTATGTATGGTCCAAATCCATGGAAAAGTTGATATTGTGGTAGATTTATAGTGATATTCCTGACAAAGGAAAACAAAAACGAAAATGGAGAAAATAAGTTAACAAGAGCAACAGAAAAACAAAAAGGAAGAGCAAAACGAAAAGAAAAAAGAACGGAATGTGACCCAGAGTTAACCTCACTATTGGCTGGATATCCCCAGATGCACTAGCAGGTAGAGGGCATTGAAGCCTGAACAACAAATAGCTCAAATGGACATAAATATAGGGAACCACTTGGACGACCAGAAAGTCGTCAACATATGTGAAAATAGCATTGTGGCGTTCGGGCACCACATCTTGTAAGTCCTCTTCTTCCCATGGCTCCCACATTGAGTCATTTTTCCATTGTTCCATTAGAGCGTCGTTGATCTCCCACATAGCATATCCTTCCGGCTCTCCCTCCTCTTCAGGGAGTTCCATGTGCGCAAATGGGTTGATCTGAAGGAGCGCAGGATCATACAGGATATATCCGCATGATAAGTCAACGATGTCATCGGCTCCTGGCCCTTGGTATGGAGATAAGCAAAATGCTATTTCATCAGCAATCCACTGTGGGTTCTGATACTCTGAATCAGCCCATGACCCTATCGAGTGAATATCGTCATCTCTCATAGTGAACAACCTGCACGAGATAAAAGTGGAATAGCAGATTCGGATCAGGATCACATTCAAAAAGACAGACAAAAGATAAAACAAAACGAAAAACAGGAAAAGAAACAATACAACAACATTGGGAGAACGCACTTGGGCGTTTTAGTTTGAAGTATTGTCGGGCTCATCCAATTGGATGTGCTCGATCTCAGGCTGGAAATCTTCTAAAAATGGTTTTATCCTCTGGCCATTGACCTTGAAACTTCCATCGTTCTTAAGATTAAATAACTCCACGGCCCCATGTAGAAAGACAGATTTGACTGTGAAAGGTCCTGTCCACCGGGATCGGAGTTTTCCCGGGAAGAGATGAAGGCGTGAATCATATAATAAAACTTTCTGTCCAGGTTTGAAAAATTTTTGAAAAATCGTTCGGTCATGACGAGCCTTCAATCGTTCCTTGTGGAGTTTGGCATTGTCATATGCATCTCGTCGGATTTCTTCCAGTTCAGCTAACTGGAGTTTCCGGAGATGACCTCCATCTTCGATATCGAAGTTTAGTGAGCGTGTCGCCCAATAAGCTTTGTGTCCTATTTTGACAGGAAGGTGACACGCCTTACCATACACTAGCCTATATGGAGACATTCCCAAATTTTTCTTAAAGGCCGTGCGGTATGCCCATAAAGCATCAGTCAATTTGTAAGCCCAATCTTTTCTATTGAAACTAACCGTTTTTTCAAGTATGTATTTGATTTCACGGTTAGCCAACTTCGCCTGCCCGTTTGTTTGTGGGTGGTACGCTAGAGCAATTTTATGGTGTACCCCATATTTCTAGAGTAGTGCTTCCAAAGGCCTGCTGCAGAAATGTTTGCCTTGGTCACTTAATAATGCTTTTGGGGTTCCGAAACGCGATAAAATGTTTTCCTTAAGAAAAGACATAACTGTTTTGTGGTCATTGCGTCTCGTCGGTATTGCTTCCACCCATTTTGATACGTACTCCAAAACTTGGAGTATGTATTCGCAGTTGTTTGATTTAGGGAACGGGCCCATAAAGTCAATGCCCCAACAATCGAATATTTCAATTGTGATAATAGGGGTTAAGGGCATAGAATTTCTTTTTAAAATAGTACCTAGCTTTTGACAGCGTTGGCATGATTTATAGAAAGAATAAGCGTCCTTAAATATGGTGGGCCAATAAAATCCGCTGTGTAGGACTTTTTGTGCGGTCTTATGGGAAGAAAAGTGGCCACTACACGCTTCAGAGTGGCACGAGGCTAGAATTACGGTTATATCCTCATTAGGGACGCAATGCCTGATGACCTGATTAGCACAATACTTGAATAAATAAGGGTCATCGAAAAAGAAATGGCGTGCAAACGAGAGGAATCGCTTCCTGTCTTGATTCGACCAGTGTCTCGGAGTTTGTCCTGCGGCTAGGTAGTTTACTATGTCAGCATACCAGGGTAAACCCGAGACTGCCATAATTTGCTCGTCTGAGAATTCATCTTTGATTAGTATGGGCTCAGTATTGTCTGTGAATGTTAACCGAGATAAGTGGTCAGCAACCACATTCTCTACTCCCTTTTTATCCTTGATAGTGATATCAAATTCCTGGAGTAGAAGTATCCAACGGATCAGCCTTTGTTTCGCGTCTTTCTTAGATAACAGGTACTTGAGGGCCGAGTGGTCTGTAAAACAGACTATTGGGGACCCTATCAGATATGACCTAAATTTATCCAACGCGAAGACTATTGCCAGTAACTCTTTTTCAGTAGTTGTGTAGTTCATTTGGGCTTCATTGAGTGTTCTGCTGGCATAGTATATAACATAAGGCTTGTCGTCCTTCCTCTGTCCCAGGACTACACCAATGGCGTAGTCACTAGCATTGCACATTAGTTCGAATGGAAAACCTCAGTTGGGTGCCTGTATTATCGGTGCGGAGGTAAGGTGTTCTTTTAGTGCATCGAAGGATATTTGACAGTTTTCTGACCATTCGAAAGGTGCATCTTTGACGAGTAGTTGGCACAGTGGTCGAGAGATGGCACTAAAATTTTGGATAAAACGTCGATAAAATCCAGCATGTCCCAGAAAAGAACGGATGTCTCTAACTGTACGAGGGACAGGTAAATTTGAAATTATATCAATTTTCGCTTTATCGACTTGGATACCTTTGTCAAAGATAATGTGGCCGAGGACATTTCCTTTGGTTACCATGAAGTGGCATTTTTCCCAGTTAAGTACTAGGTGTTTGTCCTCGCATCTCGCTAACACGTTTTCAAGATTTTCTAGGCAGTTATCGAAACTATGGCCAAACACCGAGAAGTCATCCATGAAAACCTCGAGTGTCTGTTCAACCATATTGCTGAAAATGCTTAACATACACCGCTAAAAAGTAGCAGGTGCATTGCATAATCCAAAAGGCATGCGGCGGTAAGCGAACGTACCGAATGGACATGTGAATGTTGTTTTCTCCTGATCTTCAGGAGCAATTTCAATTTGGTTGTACCCATTGTATCCGTCCAAGAAACAATAATACTTATGACCCGCCACTCGTTCTAGCATTTGATCCATGAATGGCAGTGGGAAGTGATCTTTTCGGGTCACAGTATTCAACTTTCGATAGTCAATACACATCCGCCATCCAGTGGGGACGCGTGTTGGTGCTAACTCGCCGTCTTTATTTGGGATTGCTGTTATACCGGCCTTTTTGGGCACCACTTGGGTTGGACTATGTCACGCCCCGGAGCAGCATAAATAGAGAAAAATAAATTTCCTTTATGGGTCCATAGGGAATGACGGGTGAATAACCGCGTTGTCATCTACTCAAACCAATAAACACCACGATAGGGAGGATGCTATTCATAGAACATATCTTATTAACATAATCAGAGGCTACAGCGGAAACTATAAAAGGTATGAAAGCAACAGATGCCCAAGTACCAATTATAAAAGTCTACTAAAACTATTACAACAGCTGGCTTAGAGTCTGAAGCCTATAACAAACATTAACAGAAGTACAACAGATATACAAACTAACTATATAAAGCAGCACATCTTCGTCTTCCAGCCTTCAGCTCCAAGTCTGGCAGAACTATCAGTCTTCAGTCTTCAAGACCTACAAATCCCTAGACATTGGAATGTCCAGGGCATAAACGCCATCAGCTTTGAATACAAAGCTGAGTGAGTACATTAAACAACACTCCTCACCGCTATTGTTCAGCATCTTAAAATGCGGTTAATCTCTTAACAATGGCGTCTCTCACGGACATAGCAAAGGTCTCATTAAACTATGCATGAATCAATAATAACAGAAATCATATTAAGTAATGACAAGGATAAACATCATGGTATAACATATCTCATCACTTATTCACCAAATCCATGCGTGTAACCGTGCAACCACCCATGCATCTACCTTTACGTCGGGACGCTGAATCCACGACTGAACATTTATCTCATCATATACGTACTCATATTCATATCTCTATCCATCTCTGTATCCATACGTCAATCCCATTATTACAAATCTGTAAACCATTCGTCGATACAGTAATGCCAATCGGAATCACCCGACTAGGCAATAGATCCCAAAATCCCTTGATAGGGTTACCGGTCGTCTACACGGTACCACCTATCTGTAAACAATAGAACGGCACATCGGACGTCTTCAACGATGCGTATACCCTCACTGGTCGTCTACACAGCTGAGAATACATTAGAGCACTAGTCGGACGTCTTCAACGGTACACTGGACGTCTTCAACAGTGCATACGCATCACTGGACGTCTTCAACAGCGAGAGGCGCACTAGGAACTCTAACCATCCCACGTCCACCTGACTCGTCAGCCGTTGATCCCACGGATCCCAAAGTACACATATCTCATTATTCCATATAAATCACAGTTCCCCTTTCTCATCATATCTTCTCATCTCTTCATATCAATATCCCATTTCTCATCAGATTCTCTTACCTCTTGACATCACTATCCCATGCATGCTGACACATGTTGTGAAATGCTCATATACTAAGTACAGGAAATACCACATGCTCTGTATTCAACATATCTACTCATTTCTGATTATTAACATGTTGTCGTGTTCCGTTCTACTATTCAATAACATATGACAGTCCAATAATTCATCTCATATCGACAGTAAATAATAAACAGTTCATCTTGTAACATTAACATAAACATCATATAAGGCTAGCGTAGTATCATGTTGACTAAGCACATATCCAATATCACATATGGTACAGCCATTAACAGCTTGGGTACATTACAATCAGCTCATAACATATAATAATAGATAAACAAAATTCTGCTCTTACTCAATCGATTGGAAATAATGTCAATCGATTGGACTAATGTCAATCGATTGGAAAATTATTCAATCAATTGGACTTATGTCAATCGATTGGACTAATGTCAATCGATTGGAAAATTATTCAATCGATTGGACTTATGTCAATCGATTGAACTCTGTCTTCTTCCTCAAAACTGCTGGTTTTATTATAAAAACGTTGGAGTTCTCTTTTCCTCCTCATGCACGTTGTCATACACACATAAACATCACAAAACAAACCTCTTTGAGTGAGTTAATAAACTCACCTCTCTCCGGCGTTCCGTTGACGGCGTCCCGAGCTCCGCGGCGGCGGTTATGGTGAGTTCTCTCTCTCTCTCTTTCTTCTCTGCTCTCTCTGGTCTCCTCCTCCTCCTTTTCTTCTTCTCCTTCTCTTCTTCTTCTTCAACCCGAGAGTGTGTGTGTGATATATATACAATATATATGTGTGTATATATATATATAAGAGAGTATGCATCTCTCTCTCCCAAGGCTGCCAAAACATGGCCCAAGGCCACAAATGAACGAGTATATATAAGGGTTAAGAGTGCCACACGTTTAAAGCTGAAGGAAAGAAGAAAATGTTTCTCAGCTTATGTCAATCGATTGGACTCTATGTCAATCGATTGAAGACAGATATTTGATGTCAATCGATTGAAGAAGATGGCAATCGATTGGGATGTTGACACGTCATCACTTTTAGTCTGTAGAATGTCAATCGATTGGGAACATGTCAATCGATTGGTATCTGAAAAGTGTCAATCGATTGGGAAGACTAATCAATCGATTGGTATCAAAATTTACCAAAAGGGAGAGAAAGTTTGTACGAGTATAGAAATGAAATACCAGGTCTTATTAATATACCAAAATACAGGGTATTACATCATCCACCACTCATCAAAAGATTTCGTCCTCGAAATCTGAAGCAGTAGGCCCTCAAATAAACACACAAATCATCTCGGAAGACATACTCTAAAATGCTCAAGTTCTCGTTTTACATAAACGATCACATTAGCGGCCAAAGGTTTAAGTTCTAAACACGCGATGCAAAGTTATCAACGATCTATAAGTGCTAGGGTAACAACTATCAATCCTCGGGTTAGCTATTTGAAATTCGTATGTCGAACTTCGAGAAAAGTTCTAGGTAGCACAATCTAATCATCTCACGAATCTGAAACAGCAAATCTTCAAACACACAAGGTTCCTCCCTCAGGTCAAACTCTACGGTGTGAGGGTTCTATTGATCAAGTGTTCTAATACCGTCTAAGTTGTAGCGAAGCGTTGCCGTCTACTCTGGTTTCGAAGATGCTTCACACTGTGTTGACAATGTCTCTACTGCGTCATCAGTTGACTGTCTTCTTATCTCTGGACTTGTTGTTACGATCGTCAATGTTATTAGTCAACCTCGTGTTGCACACGACATCCTTGTTAACTCCAGTGTTGTCACCATCATCCTTTAATATGCTGACTTGAAAGCATTGTGATTCTAACATCGTAGTTGTTGATTCGAACTTCCTCATGTGTCTCCAAATTCCCATGTATTATTAATATAATCATCTCTCGAGTTTGTACCATCCGTTGAATACTCGCTCTGCTTCTACGTACTAATTACATAGGTGAGGCTGGGCTATACACTGATATTGTGAGTCGATCTATTGTATAACTTCTTGACTGGATGAAAGCAACAGACAATCGGTGTCGAAAAGAATCCTTCTATGGTACTCTTGTAATTCTGGTGTTGTCTCAGTGTCACTAGTATCTCTCTCATATACTCGCAATCTTCTAGTTCCTCTTTTCTTGTCAAAGCTACATCTAAAGCAAATTTAGATTCCTCATCTCTAGTCTCTGTCCAACATACCAATGGTTGGCGTAGTCTTTCAATAGGGAGGCAATTGACGTCATATAAGGATGCATTTGAAGTCTTATAGGGATGCAATTGGTGTTATACAGGGATGCAAATGATGTTATACAGGGATGCAAATGATGTCATATCTATACTTGGATAACTACTGTTGATCAGTGTCAAATGAATTGTTCCGGTAACTACAATTTACGGTGTAGGCTAATCCTCTTACAATCAAATTAAACAAATACCCAACTTCCTGCAATATCGGGATCATATATAATACATGATGTAGGTGATGAGTGTTGTACCTTCTGTCTATCGTCCTTGTCTAAGTCGAGACCAATTATTTGTTCGACAGGTTCGTCCTCTTGGTACTTGTTGCGACGGAACATTATGTTGCATCTCTAGTGCTGGACAAAACTTACGAACATGACCAAATTTACCACAGTTGAAACATCGTATTCCCCGTCCATTAGATTTCCTTAACGCTCTGCATTCTTGGGAATGGTGTCCAGGTACTCCACAATTGTAGCAGATATCTCGTTCTCTGTGCTGTGTTGGGGTCGTCACGGGTTTTGATTCGTTCTTGTCATTCTCAAATCTCTTGCGCTTCTGGCGGTTGCCTATGTAATTTCTTTCTATGTTTCCTTGTTGAACTTGGTTAGTGGCCAACACAACCTGACTGTCCCTTCCTCTCTGATCCGTTAGGAGAAACTGATCGTACTCTGGAAATGCTTGATCAAAGTGTTGTCCTTCACTAATCTGAGTGTCGTCTTCCAGTTTCGTTGCCATTTCTACCAAAGCTTCGAAAGATTGATCTAAATGTCCTATAGTCATATGACGGATATGTGGAACTAGTCCCTGATGATATCTTTTGATCTTCCTTCTTGGCATATCGATCATATGCGGTGCAAATCGTGATAGCCGCTCGAATTGAGTTGTATATTCGGGCACTGTAAAACTACCTTGGATTAATTGTATGAATTCCATTTCCCTCTTGTTCTTCTCAGATTCTGGAAAGTACTTTTCTAGAAATCGAGTCTTGAATGATTCCCAAGTCATCCTTCCTACAGCTTCTTCACCTATCGTAGCTTTCACTGCGTCCCACCAATCTGCTGCTGAGAACGTCAGTTGAAATATAGCCAAATGTCTTTTCTCAGTGTCAGTACATTCAAGTATCTCAAATATCAGTTCTATCTGGCGAATCCATTGCTCAGCTTGCCATGCTCCCGTTAATCCTGTAAAGGTTCCTGGTTGAAGAGCACGAAATTCCTTTAGCAACTTAACTCTCGTCTGACGTACTGGTGCTTCATTGTCGATGACGTGATCCGCACGATTGATAACTTGTTCCATGCGACGAATGAAAACTCCAATCATTCCTGTTGGATCTATCTCAGGAGGTACTAATTCAGGTACTCCATTCAGCTGGCCCGGGTTTCCTCGAGTCGTCCTAACCATAACGAGTACTGGTAGTGTTTGGTGTTGCTACCTACAAATGAAAATCTATTCGGTCAGACGCATTCTATCTTACAGCTCAGGTAAGAACAAAACATGTGGTAACCAATATATAGTACCACTATATAATACGATCACATTAAGCAATACGGATATAATAATATAACCACAGAGGTCAGTCTACCTACCAGGTACGCTTAAATGTATCTATGCTCAAGACGAAACTACAACTTCTACGCTCAACGTCAAATCTTAAACATTCTATTTCTATTCTCAGGTTCCAGACTACGAGTACTGCTCAACTAACATGTGAATCAAGGTAATAGGATAATCTTATCCTTAACTTCTTTCTACTTCTAGGACATACTGACTGTTCCGACATCGCTCAGGAATTTGTCAGTGTCTAACATCCAACGGCTCTATATATATAGGATCTCCACAACCACAACTAACTCTCAACGCCTGTTCTCCGGGAAGTCAACTATCCATATTCTTATTGGTTCCAACAGTTACTACCTTCCAAAGAAACATTCTCAGATGGATTCTTCCAACCTCTTATCTGCGTGACAAGATAACAGTTCTATCTAATCTCAGCTAATCCTCATGCTACCGATATTACCTTAGAATTCAGGTTCTAATCACAAAAGACAAGCGGTTAACAACTGAACCTAGGCTCTGATACCAAAAATCCTGTCACGCCCCGGAGCAGCATAAATAGAGAAAAATAAATTTCCTTTATGGGTCCATAGGGAATGACGGGTGAATAACCGCGTTGTCATCTACTCAAACCAATAAACACCACGATAGGGAGGATGCTATTCATAGAACGTATCTTATTAACATAATCAGAGGCTACAGCGGAAACTATAAAAGGTATGAAAGCAACAGATGCCCAAGTACCAATTATAAAAGTCTACTAAAACTATTACAACAGCTGGCTTAGAGTCTGAAGCCTATAACAAACATTAACAGAAGTACAACAGATATACAAACTAACTATATAAAGCAGCACATCTTCGTCTTCCAGCCTTCAGCTCCAAGTCTGGCAGAACTATCAGTCTTCAGTCTTCAAGACCTACAAATCCCTAGACATTGGAATGTCCAGGGCATAAACGCCATCAGCTTTGAATACAAAGCTGAGTGAGTACATTAAACAACACTCCTCACCGCTATTGTTCAGCATCTTAAAATGCGGTTAATCTCTTAACAATGGCGTCTCTCACGGACATAGCAAAGGTCTCATTAAACTATGCATGAATCAATAATAACAGAAATCATATTAAGTAATGACAAGGATAAACATCATGGTATAACATATCTCATCACTTATTCACCAAATCCATGCGTGTAACCGTGCAACCACCCATGCATCTACCTTTACGTCGGGACGCTGAATCCACGACTGAACATTTATCTCATCATATACGTACTCATATTCATATCTCTATCCATCTCTGTATCCATACGTCAATCCCATTATTACAAATCTGTAAACCATTCGTCGATACAGTAATGCCAATCGGAATCACCCGACTAGGCAATAGATCCCAAAATCCCTTGATAGGGTTACCGGTCGTCTACACGGTACCACCTATCTGTAAACAATAGAACGGCACATCGGACGTCTTCAACGATGCGTATACCCTCACTGGTCGTCTACACAGCTGAGAATACATTAGAGCACTAGTCGGACGTCTTCAACGGTACACTGGACGTCTTCAACAGTGCATACGCATCACTGGACGTCTTCAACAGCGAGAGGCGCACTAGGAACTCTAACCATCCCACGTCCACCTGACTCGTCAGCCGTTGATCCCACGGATCCCAAAGTACACATATCTCATTATTCCATATAAATCACAGTTCCCCTTTCTCATCATATCTTCTCATCTCTTCATATCAATATCCCATTTCTCATCAGATTCTCTTACCTCTTGACATCACTATCCCATGCATGCTGACACATGTTGTGAAATGCTCATATACTAAGTACAGGAAATACCACATGCTCTGTATTCAACATATCTACTCATTTATGATTATTAACATGCTGTCGTGTTCCGTTCTACTATTCAATAACATATGACAGTCCAATAATTCATCTCATATCGACAGTAAATAATAAACAGTTCATCTTGTAACATTAACATAAACATCATATAAGGCTAGCGTAGTATCATGTTGACTAAGCACATATCCAATATCACATATGGTACAGCCATTAACAGCTTGGGTACATTACAATCAGCTCATAACATATAATAATAGATAAACAACATTCTGCTCTTACTCAATCGATTGGAAATAATGTCAATCGATTGGACTAATGTCAATCGATTAGAAAATTATTCAATCGATTGGACTTATGTCAATCGATTGGACTAATGTCAATCGATTGGAAAATTATTCAATCGATTGGACTTATGTCAATCGATTGAACTCTGTCTTCTTCCTCAAAACTGCTGGTTTTATTATAAAAACGTTGGAGTTCTCTTTTCCTCCTCATGCACGTTGTCATACACACATAAACATCACAAAACAAACCTCTTTGAGTGAGTTAATAAACTCACCTCTCTCCGGCGTTCCGTTGACGGCGTCCCGAGCTCCGCGGTGGCGGTTATGGTGAGTTCTCTTTCTCTCTCTTTCTTCTCTGCTCTCTCTGGTCTCCTCCTCCTCCTTTTCTTCTTCTCCTTCTCTTCTTCTTCTTCAACCCGAGAGTGTGTGTGTGTGATATATATACAATATATATATGTGTATATATATATATAAGAGAGTATGCATCTCTCTCTCCCAAGGCTGCCAAAACATGGCCCAAGGCCACAAATGAACGAGTATATATAAGGGTTAAGAGTGCCACACGTTTAAAGCTGAAGGAAAGAAGAAAATGTTTCTTAGCTTATGTCAATCGATTGGACTCTATGTCAATCGATTGAAGACAGATATTTGATGTCAATCGATTGAAGAAGATGGCAATCGATTGGGATGTTGACACATCATCACTTTTAGTCGGTAGAATGTCAATCGATTGGGAACATGTCAATCGATTGGTATCTGAAAAGTGTCAATCGATTGGGAAGACTAATCAATCGATTGGTATCAAAATTTACCAAAAGGGAGAGAAAGTTTGTACGAGTATAGAAATGAAATACTAGGTCTTATTAATATACCAAAATACAGGGTATTACAGACTAACCCAAGGGCTGTCAGAGATAGGGTTTATTATCCCAATGTCTAGAAGTTTTAGGACTTCTTTCTTCACATCTTCTTGCATATTTGGATTCAGACGCCTCTGCATTTGTCGCGAAGGTTTTGTGTCTTCCTCCAGATATATCTTATGGGTGCAAATAGATGGGCTTATTCCTTTCAGGTCAGCAATAGTCCATCCTAATGCTCCCTTGTGTAGTTTGAGCATTTGGATCAACTTATCCTCTTGTTCTAAACTTAACGATGCTGAGATTATAACGGGATAAGTCTTTTCAGTCCCCAGAAAAACATATTTGAGCTCTTTTGGAAGCTCCTTTAATTCAAGATCGGAAAACTGAAAGTTCGAAGGCATGGTTAACTTCATTTTGGGAGGCAAGGGTTCATATGGGGTGACCCACATGCATTCCTCTCTATCCTCCTCTTTAGTTTCCATCATGAGGCAATCATGATTTAGAGCAGCGTTCAATGGGGTAGAATCGTTGGGTCGATAAGTAACGTTGAATTGTGACACTACCACCTCCAAAGGATCTTTATAGTCAACCAAATCAACCTCATTTTTGATGATCGTTTCGATGAAGTTCACTTCTTCTTCATCCTCGTATTCTTCAGGTCGGGGATTTGAAAAAATCTTGACATTTAAAGTCATATTCCCGAATACGATGGTCATGATACCACTCCTTATTTTGATTGTGGAATCAATGGTGTTGAGGAATGGACGTCCAAAAATCACTGGGATTTGTGAACATGGATTAGACACAGGTTCAGTGTCCAAAATCACAAAATCCACCGGGAAGACAAATGTGTCTAGCTGCACTAGAACGTCCTCCAGTATTCCTCTAGGATATTTGACTGACATGTCTGCCAATTGCAATGCAACTCTAGTGAGTTTGAGTTCACCCAACCATAGTTGTTTATATACTAAATATGGCAGCAAGTTCACGCTTGCTCCTAGATCAAGGAGTGCGCTATCTATCCTTTGATTCCCAATTCTACATAAGACAGTTGGGGTGCCAGGGTCTTTAAGCTTTAGAGGCAACTCATTTTGAATTATTGCGCTTGCTTGGCAAGCGACATAAGCATGTTTTTTTACACTTTGCCTCCTTTTGACCGTGCATAAGTCTTTCAAATACTTAGCGTAGGCTGGCACTTGTTTGATTGCATCAAGGAGTGGGAGATTGATTTTAACTTGTTTGAACAACTCCAAGAACTCCTGATTCTTTGCCTCGTTTTGGAGTTTCTTAAGCCTTTGAGGGTAAGGTGTTGGGAAAGGGCACTTAGGTATTGCGTCAATGACTGGCTCCTTTCCAGGCCTTCTCTCAACTTCTTCTACTTCTTTAGGAGTGTCCTTGTTTAATTCTACTGATTTATCATTCGTAGACAACTCCTCTTCTTGAGTGGATGGTTTGCTCCTAATTACCACTTCCTCCTCTTCATACTCCTTGGGAGTAGAATGATGCATGTTTTGCCCTATGACTTTAATGTTGTCACGGCTTTTGCCTGTTCATGGTTAGGAGGGCCATTGTTGTATCCCTTGGGGTTTGGAAGTGGTTGAGCAGGAAACGTACCACTCGAACCCTCATGACGTGCATCCATCCTCTCTAATGTTGCGGACATTTTACTCATCATTTGAATTAACTGTTGTGTTAAGTTTGCATTAGAGAGTGGATCTTCCTCCTGCACCTTCTTGTGAGGTGGCACGTAAATATTTGCTTGTTGGTTGTTAGAGGGTTGAGCTTGGTTGTAGTTGTTTGTTCTATTCTGATTGAATGGCTGGGACTGCCTATTGTATTGCCCTTGATATTGATTATTGTTATTGTAGGGATGTTGTTGTTGGAATTGGTTTTGGGTCCCAGCATTGTTTTTCCAGTCGAACCCGGGGTGATTCCATCTATTATTTTGTGGATTATAGTTGTTGTAGGAATTCCCCGCCCCCTATACCCTTGCATGACATTCATTTCCATGGGGGGTTGTTCTTGAAAATATGGCACGTTTGGACAATATTGAGTAGTGTGTCCCAGTATGTTACATGTGCCACATGGTTCTTCAGGCAAAAACTGCCTAGAACTCTCTCCTTTCATCCCCAATTCTTTCACTTTCTTTACTAGTTCTTCATACTTATTCATCAGATGATCCTCACTTTTTAGTTGATATAAACTTTTCTCTTCTACGCAGGATATCTGTGATCCTGGGATATCATCTAAATTTGACCACTCATGGGCGTGTTCAGCTAGCCACTCAAAATGAGCTTCAGCTTCCTCCGTGTTTTTACGAAGAAATGGCCCCGAACTCATGGTCTCGACCAACTTTTTTGTTTCACCATTTAGCCCTTCATAAAAGTAGCTGATGGTTCACCATTTTTCATACCCATGATGTGGGCATGAGAGTAGCAAATCCTTGAAACGCTCCCAAGTTTGGGTGAACGTTTCATTGCTCTTTTGTTTGTAAGAGTTTATTTGTCGTTTAAGCTCGGTGGTCATGCGAGGTGGAAAGAATTTCTTCAAGAAAGCAGTATTCATCGCATGCCAAGTGTAGATGGAGTTTGGCTTCAAGGTTAGTAACCACGCTTTTGCTTTGTCCTTCAGAGTGAAAGGAAATAGCATTAAACGTGTCACATCTACAGGATAATTCTGTGAGAAAGTTTTATAAACATCCTCAAAGTCTTTGACATGTAGATATGCCTTCTCGCTCTCCATTCCATGAAAGGTAGGAAGGAGTTGAATCATTCCATTATGAAATTGAAATTCGCCTGCATGGGGTGGAATGAGAATGCAAGAAGGTGTGGGCGCATGTTTAGGTGTCATGAGATCGCACAAAGGACGAAGTGAATCGTCGATTGGTACAACCACATTATCACCATTTTCTCTTTGATTGTCGGCCATTGAGTCGATCGGTGTAACTATGGGGTTAATAGAACTAGATGAACTGGATGAATAGAGTGGATTTCGAAAAATTCCATTGATGGAATTATCGGACATAAAGGGAAAGACCCTAAGTAGTTTTTAATTGAAAGAAAAAAAAAAGAAAAACAGAAAGAGATAAGGATAGATTGAGGTAATCGAAGCATTAGCTTGTCGCCTTCCCCGGCAACGGCGCCAAAAAAACTTGACACGAGAATTTTTCTGTGTGCGCTTGTGTGCTATACCCAAGTGTAGGTAATCGTGCAAGTAGTAATCTGGATTAAGTCCAGGTCGATCCCACAGGGAAGGTGGTAAACTAAATACTTAGATTAATCTCAAAAAGGGAAAATAAAATTCAATATTTTAAAGAAATGTAGAACACAAAGTTCCACAATTTATCAACTACTAAAAATAATTAAACTAAAATAAACTAATTGCCAACTAATTAATTAAAGTGATAATTTAAAATGTGTTTTTCTTAATTAAAAAGGAATGTTGGGATTACACAAATCCACCGCGACCTAGCCATCTACCATGCAGTTGCATTGAAGCTCAATGGAGCACATTTTCTACAGTATTCCGTATTTCTCTTAGGATAAAGAATCCATAGTCCTTTCATGACCGGGACTATGTCATCACATTTAAGTTTGAAATACACAAAAGCGGTCTGGTTCAATAGTTAGGACTTGCACCTACAATGGTGTTAGCATTGAGGGTGGTTTGCAAAAGGTATTGAAGAAAAATGCCTTAAGGCTTTAAGTTTAAAGACTGTTTTGACAAACTGAGCGTTTAGGGACAGTTTGATAACGAATCAGTAAAGCAGAAAGTTTAGGAATACTGCATAGAATGTCCTCAAGAATCAGAGGGTTCGATCGATCGACACCCTTTCGATCGATCGAACATCTTCTTCTCTCGATCGATCGAACTATCTTCGATCGCTCGACTATGTCTCTGGTCCGATCGATCGAACTAACTTCGATCGATTGAACACAGAAATTATTCTGCTGCATGGCAGAGGCCTGAGATCACGGTATCATCGTGATCTCCCAACCTGGGGACTACTCAGACATGGTCTGGAGTGTCACAGTATTGTTTTTAACGTAAAGGTTCATTAAGGATGCGTTTGTTTGCGTTTTTAACATGAAAATTATGTAAACTAATGGTGTAACTCTATTTAGCATACAAAACTTTAAATCCAACAGATTATACTACTCTAAACTACTAACAGAATGTAAATTGAACAATACTAAGTAACCTGAAATGAAAATCTTGTATTAAACTATGAGAATAGCAATCCAAAAGCAATATCCAACCTCCAAGACCTACAAAAAACACATAAAACCTCTATCTCTCTCTCTAAAACTGAAGAAAACAATCTGGGCGTCCTTAAGGACCTATACAATACGAATATATATAGCAGAGACCTAATGCTTAGGGTTAAATTTCTATTCTGCTGCGTGCGCGTAAAAATATGATAAAAGGCATGTTCGATCGATCGAACAATTCTCGATCGATTGAACTCTGGAACCTTCGATTACTTGAGCTTCTCTCGGTCGATCGAAACTTTGATCGATCGAATGGTCTTCAATCGATCGAACTCTGTATTTCAACTTTTGATTGTCTTCATTAGAATTCAGCATTTCCTTTTATCGTTATCTTTCAATTCTTCACACAGCAACTGTAGTCTGCACAAATTGCAGCTAAAACACACAACTTATCATAGATTAATCAAAATGTGTATAAACTGGCATTGTAATTCAAATTACAGATAAATAAAGGAATTGTAAACTAAATCAATACATTTTCTTCTTTTAGCGTGGTTGTATTTTACAAATACCCCCGCTTGTCACTACCTAAATGGCATCATGGTTCTGCTGGGATCTTGGCAATCCTACCACAAAATCCATGGTGATATGCTCCCATTTCCATTCTGGGACTGGTAGAGGTTGTATTAATCCCGGAGGTCGTTGGTGTTCCGCCTTGACTTGCTGGCAAGTAGGGCATTTGGCTATGTATTCTGCGACTTCTCTTTTCATGCCTTCCCACCAGAAGTTCCTTTTTAAGTCTTTGAACATCTTGGTTCCACCGGGATGTATGGTCATTCTCGACTTGTGTGCTTCATTCAGAATGTCTTTTCTCAAATTATCCGTGTTGGGTAAACATAACCTGTCCTTACATCTGAATCCCCCGTCTATTCCTATATTCCATTTAGTCGGATCCTTTGCTTTCACATTCTCAAACCATTTCCTCAATCCTTCGTCCTTCTTTTGAGCTTCGAGTATTTGGTTAATGAGGGTTGGCTGCACCATAAGACATCCAAAAGGTCGTCCAATACCTGGTCTTGTAGTTTGGAAGTCAAATTCCGTTAAAGCTTCTAAGGCTTTCCATTCCCTGATTAAAAGTGAGGCGATCAACCTTCGGGGTTTCCTGCTCAAAGCATCTACGACTACATTTACCTTACTGGGGTGGTACTGCAAATTAAAGTCGTAGTCTTTAAGTAGCTCCATCCAGCGTCGTTGTCTCATGTTTAGCTCCTTTTGAGAGAACAGGTACTTCAAGCTTTTGTGGTCTGAGAACAGGTCAAACTTCTCTCCGTAGAGGTAGTGCCTCCAAATCTTAAGTGCAAAGACAATTGCAGCCAATTCCAGATTGTGTGTAGGGTAGTTTAATTGATGTGGCTTTAATTGCCTAGATCCATAAGCGATCACCTGACCATTCTGCATAAGTACACATCCTAGTCCTTGATATGAAGCGTTACTGTAGATAGTGTACTGTTCACCACTCTTGGGTATGGCTAGCACTAGCGCTGAGGTCAACCTCTCCTTTAATTCCTGAAAGGCGCGTTCGTGCTTGTCCTTCCACTCAAACTTTGAATCCTTCTTTGTTATTCTGATTAAAGGAGACGCGATCCTTGAAAAACCCTCCACGAATCTCCTGTAGTATCCAGCCAATCCAAGGAAACTTTGTACTTCCGATAAGTTGGTTGGTCTATTCCAACTAGAAACTGCGTCCGTCTTGGTAGAGTCCATTGAAATTCCGTTCTGTGAGAGTACATGTCCCAAGAATTTGACTTCTTTCAGCCAAAACTCACACTTACTGAACTTAGCATAGAGACGATTTTCTCTAAGCGTCTGAAGTGCAATCTTTACATGCTTCTCGTGTTCTTCATCATTCTTCGAATAAATAAGGATGTCGTCGATAAACACGATGATGAGTTGATCCAAGAAGGGTCTGAACACTCGATTTATCAAATCCATGAATACCTCCAGGGAATTAGTTAATCCAAAAGGCATAACTAAGAACTCATAGTGCCCATATCTTGTTCTGAAGGCTGTTTTCGGTATATCTTCCGGCCTGACAAGTAACTAATGGTAGCTAGATCGTAAGTCAATCTTTGAAAAGGTCGTCGCTCCTTGTAGTTGATCGAACAAATTGTCTATCCTGGGAAGCGAGTACTTGTTCTTAATAGTAACCTTATTCAACTCTCTGTAGTCGATACAGAGTCGAAGATTTCCATCCTTCTTTCTAACAAATAGAACAGGGGCTCCCTAAGGTGACGTGCTTGGTCTAATAAATCCAAGATCTTCTAACTCTTATACTTGCTTCTTCAACTCCAGCATTTCCGTTGGGGCCATACGATAAGGAGCCTTGGATATCGGTGTCGTTTCGGGTACTAACTTAATACAAAAGTCGATCTCGCACTTCGGTGGTAATCCAGAAATGTCCTGAAAGACATCCTCATAGTCTCAGACTATCGGAGTCTGAGGGATCGTCAAATCTAAGCCTGTAGTTTCCATATCGTCTAAACAACTTGTAAGAAAGGCGTCACTAGTGGGGTTGCATTGAAAACTGAAGGGTGTACCTCCAGGTACTGAAAATGTAATTGACTTACTAGCACAATCTAACTTCGTGTGATACTTAGTTAGCCAGTCAAATCCTAAGATTACGTCGAATTCCTTCATTGACAGAACAATTAAGTCTGCATGTAGGTTCCTATCCTCCAATGTCAAAGTGCAGTCCTTGCACACCTTTCCTAGCTTCACGGTCACTCCCAAAGGTGATACCGCGTTCAGGGCTACCTCAAGTGCTTGGGGTACTAAACCCAATCGTCGTACAATCTCAAAGGCAATAAACAAATTCGTAGCACCCGTATCAAAAGTACTTTAACTCGACTAGTATATAATGAGAGTGTACCTTCCAAGTTCTGTTGTTCCTTTTCATCATGGCCAGTTGCCTTGGGTATGATAGCATTGAGTCGAGCCTTACCACCTTGGCCTTAAGTAGTAGGCCCATGATAGTTTCCTTTTGGTGCCTTACATTCTCTGCTCATGTGTCCCCTCTTGCCACAGTTGTAACAGAGAAAATTAATTCGATAATTGTCCCTGGGGACTGTGCAGTCTCGAGCCATGTGTCTGGGGATCCCACATTTAAAGCATCCATCCCTGTTGTTCTCGGTAGTAGTGGTCGATACTTGTGGTGCAGGAGGTACTACGTTCTTGTACCGGGGAAGTGTGGGTCCTAGTTTCTTTCCGCTGTTCCATGGGTGCTTGTTTCCTTGGAACTGAGTCAAAGGTCTTCCTCGTGGTCCGTTCCTTGGCGGGGGTGGTTGGTGTACCGTTTGCTTCGGGCCTTGGCAGCCATCTCTTTCCAAACCTACCGCCAACCTGACCAAAGCTTCGAAAGTTTGATTCAGGTGTCCCAATGTTAGATGCCGGAGGTGCGGATTGAGTCCTTGGTGAAACTTCTTGATCTTCTTTTGAGGAGTGTCAATCATGTGAGGGGAAAAGCGGGACAGGCGTTCGAATTGTGTCATGTACTCTCTTACACTCCTATTTCCTTGTGTCAAATTGATGAATTCTTTCTCTTTCTGGTCCTTTTCATCGTCGTGGAAATACTTCTCCAAAAACTTCTCCCGGAAGGTAGTCCATGTCATCCTCCTTGAAGCTTCTACTCTCTTGGCTTCCCACCAATCGGCGGTCACATAAGTGAGTTGGAAAGTGGCGAGACGGCGCTTCTCTGTATCGGGGCATTCGATTGATTCGAAGATACGATCCATATCCCTTAGCCATTGCTCTGCTCGCTAAGATTCACCGGTGCCGTCGAACCTATCAGGACGCAAAGCCCTGAATCCTTCCATTAATCTGTCGCGTGTCTGAGGTGGTGGTCTTTGGCGATTGTTGTTATTGTTGCCGTTTCCATTACCATAGTTGTTGCCTATATGGTCCAGACGCTGCAGAAATGCGCCAAAGATTCCAGTAGGATCGATTCCTTCAGGACTATGATCTGATGATCCTCCGTTACAATTTCTTCTTGGTTTTCCTGCCATTGTGCTAGTGTGCTTATGTACCTACATGAATATCTATTGGTTACTCGCCAATCCTAACCATAGATACAAGCTATATGAACAATTGGGTTATACATAGCAACACATAACACATCAAGAATTCATATTATCATATAAAATAAACTAGTCTTCATTAATAACTCTAAATATGTACATAAGAAAGCGTGCACGCTAAAAAAAATACATAGTAGGGTCAACGATACCAAAAACATATATATAGAAAAGGCATACATGTCTACTAACACGTGTTTCAAGCCTAAGTGCAACTATATACACAAAAGATGGGCAACTAACCCTATTAAAAGTAAAATTTTAGATATTGGGAATCCTATCCCAAAGTCCTCCACATCCATCCGGGAGGTAATAAGGTACCATGCTAATCACAAAACTATCTTAAGGTTCATATCTTAAGTGTGTAGGACAATCGGTGCACACTTGTCACGCCCTGGCGTAGCCAAAATATGGAAAAATTTTAAAATTTTCATCTTGGACCCTGAGGCGCGTGACTGGTTGCAGTGCCAAATTGTCCATGACCAAATAATAATAACTAAACGATATAATAAAAGGATAACACCATCATTTACTTACTGGAATATATTACAAAGAGAAGTCAAAGTACTTAGCTAGTTAATACATCAGAGTCTTATGGCTCTTGGCCTTACAAAACTATTACGAAATATATGCTAAGTCTTCTGGTTATAATAAAAAACATTTACAGAGGAAAACTGCTAGTCTTATCTCTAACTAGCATAACCATAGTCATCTTCAGTGTAATCTGCTTCAATGTTCCTTCTTGCATAGCTTCATAACCTGGGTATTCCTCACCTGGATAAGCTGGACATGGGAATGTCCAGCGACATGAACGTCGTCAGCTTATGAAAGCTGAGTGAGTAAGCTAAATCAAATGGAACGTATATAGTAAAACACAATAAGAATACATTTACTACCTTTCAACATGTCTTTTAGGATCTTTACATTCTCTCCGTCGAATTATAACTATTAGCGTACCCGACTACGTATTCGATAAGAATACAAACAATTCAGGAGACCCATTTAGACGTTCTTAATGCCACTACCATTCATTTCTAACATCCGACGTCATTTACAAGCCCAAAGTATCTCTTGCTAACCAAACCATCTTTCATCAACCAAAACATCTTTCATCAACCACTTCGTCACAAAGAACTGAAGTGTTAAGGAGTGTAAGAACATCCATTTCTTCACGAAGAACCGAAAGGAGTCTTTACTCAAAGAATCACTGCTTCGTCACGAAGAACTGAAAGCGTTACGGAGTACAAGAACATCCATTTCATCACGAAGAACCAAAAGGAGTCTTTACTCAAAGAATCATCGCTTTGTCACCAAGAATCGAAAGCGTTATGGAGTACAAAAACATCCATTTTGTCACGAAGAACCGAAAGCGTTATGGAGTACAAGAACATCCATTTCCTCACGAAGAATCGAAAGGAGTCTTTACTCAAAGAATCACTGCTTCGTCACGAAGAACAGAAAGCGTTAGAGAGTACAAGAACATCCATTTTCTCACGAAGAACCGAAAGGTGTCTTTACTCATAGAATCACCGCTTCGTCACAAAGAACCGAAAGCATTACGCGTATCTCACGAAGAACCGAATGTATACTTACAATAGTCACATTTTAACCGTATCCCTTTCGTCACGAAGAACCGAAAGAATACTCAAGAGTCACCACTTCGCAACTCAACAACACATCCCTTTTCTTACCCTCCCGGACCCCGTGGCCTGGTTTACCTATCCAACACTTATCCTTGACATACGTTGCTCCTGATCAGGTACAACTAGTCCGTACGTATCTTGGACCGCATTCGCGTTACTCGTTCCGTAGTTTAGTTTGTTAATTATTTTCATTTACATATGCAAGGTTGCGTTCCTACGTCCGTTGTTCTGTTTTATGTCATAATATACCCATGAAGTCAGAATTAATGTCATCGTTCAGTTTACGACTTTAATAGTTCCTCAAGGAAACTTTTCCCGGAAAAACTTCCTAGAAATCGGTTTCTCCCATAAGTCGGTTTCTGGCGCAAGATTCTCAAATCCTCTATTTTTATGCAATGTACAATCATTTAAGCTCATGGTACACAAATTATATACTCCTATGAATAATATAACATGTATACAGTAGTGTAGATACTCCATATATATATCCAAGCATAGGTCTATGTACAACTAATTCAAGCTTATGTTAAGATTTCAAAGCATCATCTTGGTTATACTTGTAAATACATACATGGGTTTATTATCATATCTATAAAACTAACAAAACTACACAGACCCTTAACATACTCATCTACTCGATAGCACTACCATAGCACAAGATATTCATAACCACATAGGTATCAGAGAACAAGCATCATAAATAAACACATCATACAAGTAGTTGTACAATCTGCCAGGAATTAATTTTACTGTATCGACTGAATTGATATGATTTATTTGGGCAAGATAAATTGATTTTAAGATCAAACTCAAAACTAGAACATTGTAGATAATTGGATTATCTTCATGTACAACAAAATCTAGCTTCAATTACATTTTTGAAATACTAAAAATATTTATTTTACTTAGACATTTTTATATTTTCGGACTGCTCTGTCCCAGATTCATAGTACTGCGTTGCATGTGCATTTTACCTATAAAGGAGTCATTTTCAGACCAGGCTATAGTAGAGTTATTTGTAGATAAATGAGTTATATTTCTCCACAAAAAAACCTAGCTTCTTCATGATTTCTAAGCTGCTCCAAACATTCATTTTACTAAATTATGATCTGTTGAAAGTTTCTGTTTCCCAGATTTATAACACTGCGTTGTACATGCATTTCACCTATGAAGGAGTGATATCTAGACTAATTGATAGAAGAGTTATTTGTAGATAAATGAGTTATATTTCTCCACAAAAAAACCTAGCTTAATTCAGATTTTGGAGCTGCTTAAAACACTTATTTTACTAAACTACATTCTGCTGGAGGTTTCTGTTTCTCAGATTTAAAGTGCTTCGTTGTATGTACATTTCACCTATGAAGAAGTGATTTTCAGACTGCGCTATAGAAGAGTTATTTGTAGATAAATAAGTTAGATTTCTCCACAAAAAACATAGCCTCATTCCCATTTTTAAACTGCTCAAAATGTTCATTTTACTAAACAACATTCTGCTGGAAGTTTCAGCTTCCCAGATTTGAAATTTTGTCTTGCATGTTGCATAGAACCTCAAAATACAATATCAAACACTTGCTAAACATTACTACATACTATATAGGTTCTAAAGTGAGTTAGAATACTCACCTAAACTTGAAATTAAGCTTGGGCTTTGGATTGGAGCTTAGGAAGCTTGAACACAAGTTTTAATGGTGAAAGCTCCTTGTTCTTCTCCTTCCAACTTCTTTTATCTCACCATGGATTTCATCTCCTAGCTCTCTCGAACTCTATATGCAGATTATAGACGATCAAAAAGTATCATGCAAGTGTATATGCATGTTTATATAGAAGTGGTGTAGTGGTAGGTGTCTCCATGCATGTGCTAGTGTACACATGCATGGACAAGTGTCCTTGTACAAGACAAGTGGCTTAGGTGTGGGTGACATGTGGAGGAGGTATTGCATGGGCTTCCATGTGGCCGGCCGTGTGGGGCCCACCTCGGGTTGTGTGCCACTTTTCTTGATTTGCGTGCATAAGTTCCTCAGTATATGTGTCAGTCTCGATTTACTTGCAAACATGTATTGTTTCTAATGTCCGGGTCCGGGTACGGGACTACGTTAAATCCTATTACAGTCAAGTCGGTACGGTTACTATAGTCAAATTAGTAATCCTAAGATACATCAAAACCGTCACCCTACTAAAATAATAATATAATAATATAGCCGGTCCAATACAGAAATTTGAAAAGCTGATATTATTAACGAAAAGAAAAGAAATTACAAGTATTACAACTGAGAGCTGTGATAGTTGTATGTTGATGTTGTACTTAATATATTGCTTGCATGTGTTGTATGGGTTGTATCTTAGAATTGAACCACTTATATAATGAAGAGGAAGGAATCCTGAAATTTGCAAAGGTGAGCGCTCATGCCTATGGTTATAAGAAAAGACATGTTTTCTTAAGTATAAAATAAGTATGACCTAGACGACTATACACATGTGTGGATACTGGCATTTGGGCCCACTTTTAATTTTAAAACAATTTCTTTCAAATTCAAATACAAAAGTCGCCACTTAATTTAAAGGAAAATTAAGAAACCATTTTAAAAGCAAACTGATCTTTTGCAAAATCAAAGATAAACTGGGTCCGGCGATTATGGAATGAAAGGGGAAGGAGCCTGGCGGACTTAAACACCCCCTTTTATCCTATCTCGTGATAGGCCTCTACTTGGCATCCTTTTTAATTGAATTATTAATCTAAGCATGCCCTCAACTAATACATATGTATATATACATTACAAAAGCATGTCAAAAAGGGCGCAAGATTGCTAACGATAAAATAGCATCCAAAATCATGTAATTCAATTAGCAAGCAATATGATATGCAATAGGGAACTAGAGAACTTACCTGAGATCCCGCTGCGAATATTAATTGTGTGATGCATGCAAGAAAATAAAACCTAGGAAAAGGGCTCTAATCACATATACACATAAAGCAAGACCTAATCTAAGGTGTCGCACGTGGAGTCGAAAATCAACTAAAATCAAAAAATAAAATAAACTAAGGAGGGGTTGAGAAATCATACCTCAATAGCACTACAAAACAAAGATGAGTTCACATGCTTCAAACAAGATATCATATCAATAATCATTCCTAAACTCCTAACTTAAATCTATCAAGTAGAGAAGGAATTGTCATAACTATGAAGTCCTTTTAACTAGTTGGAAACATAGCACCTCTATAGATATACAAGCCTCAACTAGGAGCCAATGTAATGTCTATATAGAGATGATATAATCCCAACACCATCATAAGCAATCCATAATCATGATCAATTAGGTTTAAGGCTTAACACAATGCAAACATGACATCCTAACCATTAGAATCAATGTATATAAAGTATGCATGAATATGAACATGAGTAAGATATAAATCATTCACAAATTTGGATCACTTAGTCTCTGGATTTAAATTTAATTGACATTATTTAAGACATGGTTAAGATCTTAGGACATTAGGAGTCCATTAGATTTGAGTTGTTCAAGCTTTATCAAAATTGTGACAAAATTGTAAGAATTATAGAGAGCAGATCAGACTTTCAGAAATAGAAATAAAGTACTTCCAACGGTTGGATCTTAATGATTTTTAAGTATGTTATGACTCTGTGAGTCTAGTTTCTAACCCAAAAAGAAAATCAAAGATCCAACGATTGAATCTCTGGAAAAAGGAAAAACACTAGACATCACTAAGGAATCTGTAACTCTTTGTCCAGAGTTATTGTATGATTTTCTAAAAATAGTAAACAAATCAGAAACACTATGATCTTTTTAGGGTATCTTCCTAACATATTGAACTACCTACACCATATGGCCTCATTACTAACGGATATTTCGGTTGAAAAAAATATTACTAACGGATATATCCGTTAGTAAATCCGTTAGTAAATCAAAGGATTTCTAACGGATATATCCGTTAGAAAGCTACTTACTAACGGTCTTTTTCAACAAGATTAATATTGAATACTAACGGTTTGTCAACTATTACTAACGGATATATCCGTTAGTAATTTCCAAATAATTAAAAAAAATTACTAACAGGATTACTAACGGATATATCCGTTAGAAATATACATAAATCTAAAAAAAAATTTATTTATATGTTTCCCAATTTTATTTTTTTTCACCTAATTAACAATTATTGAATTGCAACATTAAAATTCTAGATGACAAAAATTATAGAAGAAAAAAAGAAAGGAAAGCTAAATATTTCTCAAAATTCCATTCCAATGCTCATATAATCAATTTTCGGTATTCCATTACAATTCACAAACATTGGACTGAAGGTATATAACAAATTTTCATTCATAATTCTCTATCTAGATCAAAATCTCCTCCCGCTCCTAGCACACCCCACACCAACACACATACCTTTCAAATATATTTGATTCTAACACAAAAAAACACTCTCTCCACTTTAATAAACCATTGCTTGGAAGTCATCTATTTCGTCCAAATGCTTCCTAGCTTTCTCTACCTGAAATCCGAATAAAACATACATTTAAGTGAAATGAAACCAATAATTGATTGCAATGAGCTATAAACAATTCCAAGTGATATCAAGTCACGTAGTCGCTGCCAATATTGGATTAGGATCGTAAGTTTCATGGTATAAAATACGCCAATGAGTTCCAATATGCACACCCTTGATTTTAATCATGAACATCACATTTTTAGTTTTTAAAAAAAGCTAACATAAGAAATCAGTTTCTATTTTCCTCTTAGAAAAACGGCAAATGTATTTGTAAAAGAAAAATATCATCTAATTTTAAAAATACCAAGTAAAGAAAAAAATGAGAGAAAAGCAATATTAATAGCCTCTTAAGTGCTAATAATTAAAATACATTTTTGCATTCAAAGGGGGCTACCAAAACTCTTATACAACGAGAGATACCAGAGGATGGAGTTAGAAAACTACTGTCTGAGAGGTATTCTTTGGCAGCCTGTGATGTCGCAGTATTTGCTCTTGACAGGTAACTAAAATGTCAATATGATTGTTGGACTCATTTGAAAAGTGAAGGAAGATTTTTGTTTCTTACTTTCTGAGATCAATGATTGCATATCCAAAGAGCCTCGAATAGAAGAAATTATTAATTGTTAATGCTATGTTACCGCGTTTGGTTTTTTGAGATGTTAGCATGTATCTTACTAAAATTTTGTAGTAATTCTGTAATTTGGAATAGTATTTGTGGGTACTATAGGCTTACTGCAATAGCCCATTCCTATGTGGCATTATGGAGTGGGGCCCATGTGAGTGCATTACTGTGGCAACACTCTAATTTCACTCATGCCGTTCTTGTAGTGTGATCACGTTGGCCATATCTTGGACTGTTTGAGGTAGACTCTGGTCCAGGGTATGCCTAGATGGAAATAGGGTTGAGCTAATTCCTACTTCCTCTGGTGAGGTTGAAATTATCTCACCTTCTATTACTTCTCACGAGTTGCTCACTTTATGGAATTCATCCCCATGACTTACTGCGTTCGGTAACTATTATTGAAAAATTTGAGTCTATTTGTCAACCAACATTTTACAGCTTTTCAGAAATCAATTAACTCTAAAGACGAAAAAAATAGGTTAGCAGTAATTTTCAGGTAACTAATCGAAGGTATCAAGCTCGTAAGATGAATTTGTATGTTCAATATCAATTTTGTAACTATGAATCACACTGTCCTGTCCAACCAGTGGAGAACGAAAACATAAGATGATATTGAAATTAAGAAATAAAGAACTAAAAGGAGGGGGGGGGGGGGGGGGGGGCGTAAAATGGTCTTAAAAAGGAAAGAATGTTATCTATCTTTGTGTATTCTCTTGCTGTATTGAATGATTAAATATGAGATCTCATTCAGTATGGGACAAATCAAATACATTATTCCTATCAAATAACTTGGAAAAAAAGGGAGCAAATGCTTGGTTAAGATAGGGCTTCACTTTAATCTTCCCTCTAAGCATTTCTAATCAAAAAATTATTTAGATCCCGAGAGCAACATACTACAGTAGTTACATACAACTCAATTTTGCCATTCATCTTTTCAACTTTCTTTCTTTGTGTAAGAAAAGTGCTTTCCTTTCCATTCCCTCAATAAATCAATGAATCAAGCCAAGCCTTAAAAAACTTCCTCCTAGTGAGTCTAACCAGCTTTAATACTCTATAGATTCTATAAGGGACTAAATGGGAGAAGTTTCCAAGAGAAGCTATGACATCAAAAATCTGAGTAGAGGATCAGAAATATACCTCCCAGTATTTGTGGAGGGTGCAAGTCTGAGTAACCAGGACATGCACTTTGCCTTCTCTGACTCCGTCGACCTAAAGGACCTATATGGGAAAGTTGTATTAGAGTTATATGGTAACATCCAGAGTGTGTTAAGATTATCTAATAAGCTATGTTAGCCATGGCAGCAACCAAAAAGTCCAAGAAGGTTTTATATATTGGTGAGAGAGAGAGAGAGAGAGAGAGAGAGTATAAGACCTGTCTGTTCACAAAGGAGACAGATACATGAAGGCTAATGAACTGAAAGAGAGTAGTCCACCAACATGAGTAAATAAGTCACAAACCTATTTGAAAAAACATCATTTCTCAAGGGAAGTCTCCAAATTATGCATATAGAGCTGCAGTTAGAATTCAAATAGCACATAAGACCATTAGTTATCAAGTAATACCTACACATTTGACTCATTGGAGGGGCCGCCAGCAGATAGTTTCTGTAATCTTCTCTCTGATTTTCTCAAAAGATCAGTTATTTCTTGTGTAAGGATCTCAATCCTGCGTTGATCTTCTTTATCATCTCCAAACGAGGGCATTAAAGCCTTGGCATGAACTTTCGCTAGCTCAACCATTTTAGTCCGCACACGTTGCACATTTGCTGCTATTTCTTCAGATGCATCCACCCAAGCTGGAGGTAGACCCACCGTAGTTGCACCTCTACTGCAGCATGAAAACAACTGTCACACACAACAGTGCTGAGTCCACATTGAGTTTCCAATGACAGAGTGACATATGAGTGTAAAGGAAAGTAAAATGTAAGCCGCAACAGGTTGTGGGGAAAAGTAATTGTCAAATGGGCTTTTCTCTTTTTCGGTTTGTCCTTTTTCAAGCATATATGCACTTGGTCGTGACTAACAACCCACCCAACACCCTATAATGGCGGCGACCAACACTTACTAGTGGCCTTTTATTGTATAGATATGTCATCACTCCTTCATTTTTTGTATTGATGTCGGACTCTAATTCAACACAAAAAATGAAAACCAAAATTGAAAACCAAAAACAACTACGTTACCATGCGAGCCCTAATATTCTAGCTTTCAGCATCTTGAGAATTTTGCTTCTTATGCCAGCAGACAAAATAGACGCTTACTCTAACGTGTTTTTTTTTTCTTTTTTTCTTAGAATAGAGACATGACAAGTCACTCTAACATAAATCCAATATGTTCTTCATTTCAAGGACAAGTCCCGCTCACTACTATTACTGAAAATTGCACTCTGATCAAAGCAAAAGTGATAAAAAGAGAGAAAATCAAAATTTGGGCTCTCTTTACATATAACGTAATAACTATTTGATAAAGATAAGTTTGGTTGCAAAGGGAAAGTGATAAAAAGAGAGAAAATCAAAATTTGGGCTCTCTTTAATCACAACTCCGACCAAATTTTTCAAGCCCCCTTACCATTTTAGCCCATCCAGCAATCATGGTCCCAACAGACAACCCCATCCCACAATACTGAGTATAGAATATTCGCTAGTAACTTCTATGCCCCTGTAATTGAAATCCTTCGCTTGTTTTGAGAAGAAAACATTTAATCGTAATACTTATTTTGGTTGGATTACTAAATATAATAAAGACAACACAAAATGGAAGCACATGATTCGAATCTTAGTCTCACGTCAATAGCTACAGAGTCATTGCAACTTCAAAAATCCACTGTACTGACATATCTCACTTTTCCTAAACTGGCAGAGTGAAGAGATGTAGTGTAAAAATGTAAATTATAAAGCCTGTTATGAAGTTGACTAAAATGGTTAAGATTAAAGTGAATTAAACAGAACTAGATGTAGGGAGAGCATTGAAAATCGTGCTGAAAATTATTATTCAGCTGTTCTGTACTGTCGTGTAGAAAGACAACCCTCTACTTAGTTCTTTACTGCTGAATTCATATTGATTGACGAGAAAATTTTTCAAACATTCTTATAATATTCAATTTAATGATTATGGATTACCTTAATACTCAAATTTCTATGCCAAAACTGCCAATCAACTGCTCCTCCAGCCATTGTACCGAGCATATAGGGGTTGATTTTGATGATTTTCTTCACAGATTGTGATGCTACAAAAATTCACAACAGTATTAGTTAATGTAGATTTTTTCGTCAACATCACAATGAAAAGAAAAGGACTAGTATTTAATGGTGATAAGCAATGTTACTTAAAGCTGTCTTAATGTTGCCTTAGTTGCGAAACTGAAAGCGAAGGAAAACTCATGATTTTCTAATTGAATAGTATAGTGAATAATACCTCAGTTTACACCAGGTAAAAGAAAAAAATAGCAGAGCTAGCACATAATACTACAGATAGGATCAGTCACAATGTATCGAAGGAATCAGCTACAAACCAGATGACATAGATACCCAGTAAAACTAATTTGACATATGAACTATGATTAGTCAATTTTTTAATTGTCATATGAAACAGTCTTTTATTGTTAACTCATACACACATTTGCAGACATAATAATAATTTAAGATGAACGAAAGCGATAAAACAACACTTGAAATAAAAGAACTTTTCACAAACAAAACTTCCATTTCAAGAAGATTAATCAAGGGAAATTCAAAGTTACCTACATATATGTCTAACAACTTATAATTTACTGTAGTACCTTTGACTTTTGATGTTTGGGGAATATCAAATAAGACGATACCATTAGGCATCTAACCTAACAAAAGATGAAATGACAATTGGCCCAGAGTACATGACTATGCAAGGTCCCTGATAAGAAATGTCTTCAAATGAAAAGGAAAAATAGGAATGAATTGCAAGTTTTTGAAAAAGTAGCATTCTGTCTTTCACTTACCACCTCCTCGTAGTTCGCGACACATCAAAATACAAGATGGGTGCATTTGTCATTTTGCATACACCAATATGTCAAATTAGAAAAATTAAGTAAAGAAACATGCTAAGGCTGAAAAAAAAAATTGGGGAGTTCGACAATCAGAATTTGAAAGGTGGGGGTCTTCAATGAATCATATTAATGCTCAATTTGGTTGGCTGACTTGGTGAGAATAAGGAAAGGAAAACAATTTCAGTGACACTTATTCTTACTGATATTTCTAAATGGAGTATCAATCTCTAATAAAACAACAATGATAGGGATACACACCAAAGGACACATCAAGCGACACACTGTGCTTTAAATGCATGTACCCTGTGCTGTTTAAATTTTTCACACTTTTCTATGCGTCACTTACACAACATAGGGTACATGCATTTAAAGCTAGTGTGTCGTTTGATGTGTATCCCTATCATATTTGCTAATAGAAAATTAAATGAAAATTAGGTGATAAAAAATTTGGGAGCCATTCGGGATGCAAAATTTGGGAAACATAGCATTACTTCTATATCAGGAATGCTTTGTAAAATTTGAATTAGGCAATTTAATTGAAAGAGGCAACCAAACAGGCCACAACTGCATGTAGCCCAACTCAACCACATAGTTTATTAAAGCTTTTCAGTTCATTTTTACAACATATTAACACAAACCAATAATCAAAGTGTTAGTTCATAAACAAGCCTTTCCTTCAACTAAATGTATGATTGAAGATAATAATTAGATGAAGGTTTAGCATTTTAGATTGGAAATGAAATTACACCACAAGTAATTCACATCCATAGCCTTTATGCTTCTATTTTGCAGGTTCAAATGCTAGCACTCTCCTGAGAAAAAAAGGAACATTTACAAATCGTCTGTCCAATATGTTTCTATCTAAGAATAAAAATAAAGTGCAAAACAGAAAACAGATTAATCTGTGAGGGATGTGTGACAAGCCACTAAGCAAAACCTCAATGATGCAACTATACACTTCCTTGGCATTATAAGCTACAGGTTAGTACAGAGCCATAACACATTAAATGTTCTTCTACTAAAGACAATAAGTTAGTCAATGTAGACTACCCTTTAAATCACTGCCTGAGATCCAAAAATGATCTATTAAGTGTGATAGAAACAAAAAAAAAAAAAAAAAAAAAAAATGTGATCATTATAGAATAAGATATCAAGAACTCATTAGAAGAATGCTTACGAAACAAGCAGCATAAAAATCCAAATATTGAGTATTAATCACTGGGTGAAATCCATCAACCGGGAAGACCAAATGCATGTGTAATAGATTGAAAGACAATCGTCTAAGGTCCTAAAATTCTATAGCAAAAAACCCACTATTTAGGATTTCCAAATTCACATTGTTTTCACAAATTGCTGTTTTGATTCTTTGTACTTTGCTTTCTTATTTCATTTGGTATGTATTAATTTAGTAAAGAAACACATATATGTTCTTCTGTTTACAACTTGATTTTGCAAGGATGGTTTTTTTTCTCCCCAACAGTGAACAAAGCCTTCTTCAAATACGCCTTCCAATTGATTACTGCCTATCTATTTCAAATCACCCAAACAACAATCACCAAATGAGGCTATGATATGATTTTCTATAATTTCCTACTTAAGGGAAATCAAGACCCACTAAGGAAAAACAAAGGGTCAAATGAAATTCATTTTTGAGATTTACCCTATTCTTGATTCTATTGTTGAACAGAGATGGAGGGATGATATTCTAAATTATCTACTAAGTTAAAATGAAAATCAGATTGAACAAATACAGTATTAGGCTTGGATTTGAGATGTTTCAATAGAAAAATCAAGGGATAGAAAGGATTAGAGCTTTGAAGTGCTAGATCGATATCACTTGAGATCTAGTTCTTGTACAGTTCAAGAACAAAATTTTACAAATTGTAATGGACTTGAACTAGTTCATGATAGAATCTAATAATCTATGTAAATGAAGATAGGCTTGTAGTTGCCAATTGAATTTTGGTGACCAGCAAGGCAAAATGTGTCTCTGTGTATGTGTCGAAAAAGTACCAGATCTGAAAACACAAACAGCGGTAGCGGTGGCCATATGGGTGTTTGTGTGTGTGTGTCTCGAACCACGACTGGTGTGTATGTGTGTGTGTGTGAGAGAGCGAGAGAGAGAGAGAGAGAGAGAGAGAGAGAGAGAGAGAGAGAGAGAGAGAGAGCGAGCTAACCATCTGAGAGGATCGGTGAGGAGCAACGAACTGGCGAAGGGCGACGGCGACCGGAGAAGGGCGACGACGAGGGGCACCGATCTCCTTTCTCTCTCTCTCTTTCCTTTGTTCTTTTGGGGGGAAAGAATGAGGGAACTGAATATTTGGGGGCAATATTTGTATCCTCTTTTACTTTTATTTTTCTTTTTTTCTTCTTTTTGGTATTATTATATTTAATTTCCATATAAAAAATTCTAACGGATTTATCCGTTAGTATTGTTTTTCAAATCGTTAGAAACAAATATAAGTCCATAGGAGGGTAATTACTAACGGATTTTCCTCATTTCTAACGGATATATCAGTTAGTAATTTCTAACGGATATATCCGTTAGAAATCTTAAAATCTGTCCATTAGAAATTGGTCCATATGGTGTAGTGCTTGAAAATCTAATCACAAACTCTATGTGGTGTGTGATGAAATGAGGTGGGAAGAGAAATTTTGAAAATGTGTAAAAGTCCTAAATCTATGAGTTTGTGATTGAATCTAGCCTAGCTCTAAATAGAGTTAGAAGGTTACCTCTATTACCTCAAGAACTTCATGATTTGATTGGTGAAGATATTTCAATTTCTTCAACTTCTTGTTCAAATTCCTCACAAGGACTCTTGAATTCTTCAAAACTTCTTGATTTTTCTCTTTTAAATATCTCTATTTTTCTATAACTTGCAAAATTAAAGTAGAAGATTGAGGGAGAAGAAGGATTGGATTGGAATCCTTGTAATGGAGGTGAAGGACTTCTTATATAGGCCACAACCTGAGGGTTAATTAGGTAATTTTGGGTAGAAAACGCATGTGCAAGAATATTCCATACGTATTAAAAAAATAGGCTGTTACAGCGAACGGCACTCACTGAGCTTTCTGTGGCACTCAGGAGTGCTAGCGCGACACTCACTGAGGGCCGCCGCCTATGCCGCTTGCCACACCAACGGTATTGTCTCCTTTTATTTTATTTCCAAATACTTATACATATAAATTATACTTTTACTTTATAAAATATACTTTCATAAATTCTATAGATATTCTATTATATATATATATATTTTCTTTTTTCTTCTTTTTCCTTTCTTTTCTTTTTCAAAATAGTAATATATATAATTAATTTTGGAAATTTGACTTCAGGTTGTTCTTTTGTCATACGTATTTCATACCCGGGTCTTTTTGAATTACCTGATTTCCCCCTTTTTCTCAAATTTGAAAACTTAGTTTGAAGAATCTTCTGAAGAACTTGAATTGTTTGGAAAGTCTTCGAATTCTGCCGGTCATTGTCATCATCGGTCTAGAGGTAACCGTCCCCTGAATTTGACGGTCGGTCAAAATTAGGGTGTCTACAGTTTACCCCTCTTCGGCAGAGCTCGTGAAGCAACGCGTATTGCAAGTAAATGTTGAAGCCTATGTGAAGACAAGCCTTTGACCGATCTGTCGTATTCAGGTAAAAACAAAGTGCGTTGCAAAAATAGGACGCCTAGATGGTCGATGCTGGTCGTGCTCTATGTTGAGCTGCCTACGCATCCCAATGGGAATCAGACTAGGATGTAGTTCGGGCAAGGGATCAAACACACAAAATCACAAATAAGCATACGGATGAATGCACCTATCCTATTGTGATGCATGTGCTCAAGCAAATTCATGCTCCATGCTCTCAGGTTCAATGACTTAGAGCCATGCTGCTCCTTATAGTAGCAAAATGCATCTTATGCTTTAAAACTTTCTATGCCGATGACGTCCTATCTTGGTAAAGTCATGACTATCATTTTTCATGAGTCATTTAATCGAATAGTGATTGAACAGGATGTGCCTTGCGACCTATACTTTGATGTTAAATCAGGAAGCATGCTGAAAGACTGAGATGCGCCTTACGCGTTATACTCTACTGTCTTTCTAAGAATCATCTGATCGACTAAGATGTGCCTTGTGTCTTAGACTTTGGTGCCGAATCAGGAAGCACACTAAAAGACTGAGATTCGCCTTGCGTCTTATACTCTGCTACCTTCTAAGAATCATCTGATCGACTGAGATGTCCGGTGCCGAATCAGGAAGCACACTAAAAGACTAAGATGCACCTTGTGTCTTGTACTCTGCTGTCTTCTAAGAATCATCTGATCGACTTGAGATTCACCTTGCATCTTAGACTCCGATGCTGAATCAGGAAGCACGCTAAAAGACTGAGATGCGCCTTGCACCTTATACTCCGCTGTCTTCTAAGAATCACCTGATCGACTGAGATGCGCCTTGCGTCTTATACTCCGCTCCCAAATTAGGAAGCTCGCTAAAAAACTGAGACGCGCCTTGCGCCTTATACTCCAATGTCTTCTAAGAATCATCTGATCGACTGAGATGCGCCTTGCGTCTTATACTCCGGTGCCGAATTAGGAAGCACGCTAAAAGACTGAGATACGCCTTGCGTCTTATACTCCACTGTCTTCTAAGAATCATCTAATCGACTGAGATGCGCCTTGCATCTTATACTTTGATGCCGAATCAGGATGCATACCCATTGCAAAAGGTGGGAATGTGAATACATTACATCCCCAAACTTAAATCTTTTCGTAGCTTAATTCAAAGACACCTAAAATTTAGGAGTCTACCATAGTTATTTTCAAATCAATTTTCAAAAATCCAGAGTCAATCAAACTTCAATCAAATCATTTTTTTAAAAAACAAGAGTCAATTAGAATCAAATCAAATCAAATCAATTTTCAAAAATCTAGAGTGAATTTGACTCGAATCAAATCATTTTTCAAAAATCCAGAGTCAATTAGACTCGAATCAATCATTTTTCAAAAATCCAGAGTCAATCAAACTCGAATAAAATCATTTTTCAAAAATTCAAAGTCAATTAGACTCAAATCAAATCATTTTTCAAAAATTCGAAGTCAATTAGACTTGAATCAAATCATTTTTCAACAATCAAGAGTCAATTATAGTCAAATCAAATCATTTTTCAAAAATTCAGAGTCAATTAGATTTGAATCGAATCATTTTTCAAAAATTCAGAGTTAATTAGATTTAAATCAAATCATTTTTCAAAAATTTGGAGCCAATCATTTTTAATTCCAATTCGATTCCTCACAATTGGGGCCAACTTTAACTTATAATGAGGGCTTAAAAAACTCCCATTTCAAACCTAGGGGGTTCTTTCAAAACGAGGGAAAATCTTGGAGGACATCTAAGCAAAATTCAATGGTCCCCAGCATAAATATGAAAATTTTGGCGAGAAATACCACCTGTCACACGTGATGGCACTCGGTGAAATGCAGCAGCACTCAGTGAGTGCCGGCGCCTTTTCGTCGACTGCCAGTTTGACTGGCAGTGTTTTAAAAACCTAATTTTCTTCATTCTCTTCTTCATTCCTCTCATCCCCTCCTACAAACTCCTCTCCAAAATCTCTTTCTTTTTGATTGCTCAACTCAAGAATCATTTCAACTCAACGTAAGTTCACTCTTTCCATCATCAAGATTACATCAATTCTTGATTTATGCTTTGAAATCATTAGTTTACATATTTTATTTGTGTTTCTCCCAAATCTCTCATACAACCTATGTTTTTCTTGTAGATTTTGAAACTGGCAAGTGGTTCAGGATTACGTGGCCCTTCTAGGAAGAAATGTAAGGCCTCCATTAGCCACAACTCGTCGTTTCTCCTTGCCAATCCCGGAGAACACCTCTCGGCCCAGGCTTTTAATAAACTGGTATAATCCTGATTTCTCTTACTCTCTTATGATAATGGATGCAATGTATAATGTTATATGGTTCCCTAATGCATGGGTGTGCATGTACTTTTTGAGCATTCTTAGCACCCCCGAACTATTGCCATGCCCTTTGATTGAATTGATTTTGAGTGGCCTGTCATGATCATGAAATTATGCTTTTGCATGTTCCCCTTTGCTTGGATTCAACGATTTTATGTCAAGATCATGCCTATGAATTTCATTATTCTTACTTATTCATAACAAATGAGGGGTTTCACCGACCCTGTTAGGTAAAATAAAAAAAAATTTACCTAAACCAGGCTTGTTTCTGTATGCACACATATGGACCTAAAACTGCGATTCAATCAATTCGCTTTTCAAAGCTACAGAGTCACCAAGACTCAAGAACTTCATTATTTTAAGAAACATGGAGTCACGTAAGACTTGGAAATTTATTTTTTGCTTGAAGACACAGAACTACTTGACCTTGAGAATTTACTTTATTATTTTCAAACACAAGGAGTCGCTAGGACTCGAAAAATTATTTCTTCTTTCAAAAAAACAAAAGAAAATGCTAGGGCTAAAGGATTTTATTGTCTAGAAAACACGGGGTTGCTAAAACTCAAGAATTTTTTTCCTTCTTCCAAAGAAGAATGCTTGGGCTCAAGATTTTTACTCTTTAGAAAACACGGAGTTGCCAGAACTCAACATTATTCACAAGAACATGGGGTCACTATAACTCCAAAGAATTTCTCTTACTAAATTGCTGTCTTGAAAGAATCTTATTTATTATTATCTATATTTTCCCCTTTCTTTTTTTTTTTTCAAAATGTAGAGTTGTTCATAAAAAGAAATTCCTTTTTATCCTTTATTACCAATCCTTATTGGCTTTGTTGTCCTTTCCATTTTTATTACCTTTTCTTGACGTGTTATTCTTCCTTCCTATCCTTATCCATATTTTACCCTTTTTGCAGATGCCCGAGACTGCCCTTAAGGGCCATGGGATCTTGGCCAACGGCCGAAGGTGGTATGAGGAACTCTCTGAAGAAGTTAAAACTAGGATCAACAATGCTGGCTTTGGGCTCTTCGTGTTACTCTTGGAGAAGAGTTTAACCGACATGACCCGTATCCAGGACTTAGCAGAGAGATGGTGGGATACAACAAACACATTCCACCTGCCATTTGGGGAGATGACAATGATTCCCCTGGACTTTGCCATGATCATCGGCATCCTATTCAGCGGCCTCCCTGTGGTTCATTATGACGATCTCCCAAGCCGTCATGAGCAGATTATTGACCTACTCGGGGCTCATCCGGGAGAGTTCATAGTGCCGGCAAAGTGGTTCATGGACACCTTCAGAGGCCAGGTCTTTATTGATGATCAAATGATTAGGGCCTTCATTATGTATATGATGGGTTGCTCCCTGATGAGCATGAGAGGAGACAGGATCAATCTGGGGTACTTAGCCTCTCTGGAGGACATTGATCGCATATCCCAATATAACTAGGGAGGGGCAGGGCTGGCTACTCTCTATTGCCATATGAGTGAGGTCTCCAGGGGAAACTTCCCCTCCACTAGCGGGTACTAGAGAGCCTGGGAGGTAAAACCTTTTATTTTTATTATTATTATTTCATTACTTTTCTTTCTCTCTTTTTATTATTTCATTCATCCCTTCTGATTTTATTTCGAACGCTAGACTCACTTCTTAACATTTTTCTCTTTGTAGATATGGTCCCATGAGTACCTGCGCATGAGGGCTCCCAGTACTAGGGATGGTGAGGCTGCCATTGTGTCTCAAGGCCTAAAATGGAAAAAAGGGGCAATGGGTCAAAAGGTGGGGCCCATGACTTCGTCGGTTACAGAAACCTCCTCATTAACTTATGTAAGGTCCATGTGATATGGAATACGTGGGAGGCAGCCCTCCCAGAGGCTAGTGTAGAGATTCAGGCTACCGTGGGTTTTTCCATGATGAGGATCCTGATGGTGGGAGAGGCATGCCGAGAGTGGTACTTCGGCGAGAGGGTGACTAGGCAGTCTCTTGCTGTCCTAGCTTTTTACGTGCCAAGGGCTCCTCCAGCTACCATGAGGAGCACTGAGACCCTAGATCATGAGGACTTTGTCGCCACCCTAGGTGGGGAGAATATTGCGAATTATTTAGATGGTCTAGACGGCTATCCAATTTCAGATTAAATTCTCTCATGCACAATTTTTCTCTCATGGATGTTACTCGGGTAACAGACTTTTCATCCCTTTTAATTCTTTAGAATTTCCTTTTAACTTTGCAATAATACTTACACAGACTTGAATTTTCTTTACAGCCGGACCCTGGAGCAACTGAACCTCCAGCCCTGCCACAGTGGATCTGGAACGTACCCATGGTCCATATGGGCTAGGAGACCATGTACCAGCTGACCCCTATGCTCAGAATGCCCTGACCATCCCCCTGTAGTATGATATGGTTCCCAGAGATTATGCTGAAGAGGGGCTATCGTATGCGCATACTGTCCAACACTGGATTCATGGTCACGAGTGGAGGGTAAATCTCAACACTACTATATTTATTTATTTTCTTCAATTGCTTCAATCACTAATACTGAAAAACTCAATTTTTAGGCCGATGGAGCAAGGGCTAATGCGGATCTTCAGTTTAGAGCTATGGTATATCTCTCAACCTTTTCTTTTTTATTTAAGTCTGAAAATTTTGAAAGAGTATTCATTTTTTTTATTTCCTTCAAAATTGAATACTTAGAAAAAGAATTTATTCCCACAAAGTTTGAAGTTAAAGAATTTCAAAAGAATCTGGACTTTATTAGACTGAAACTTGAAGATTTCAAAATAATTTTATTATCTTTCTTTTATGCAGGAGGAAGAGCTTAACGCCACGAGGAGGCAAATGCAAGGGCTTCAAATGGGTTAGGGAGGCGGCTATCATGGAGGTGCTGGAGGCAGCGGTCAAGGCGAGGGTAATGGTGGTAACGGTGGAGATGGTAGAGCTGGGGGAAGTCAGACAGCTCCACAGGTGCCCAGAAGGAATCCTCGTCGCCGACGAAGATGATCTATCATTCTCTCTCTTTTTTATTTTATGGGGTCCCTGCATGGACAAGACAGTAGAAACATCTTTATGATTCCTTTATTTTTGTTCATGGATTTTAAAACTAACATGACTTGCATTTATGACGGCTACTGAGCCGATCTATATATCTCATGCTTTTGTACAGTTTATTGGGAATGTGAATGCTTTTATTGGTGAACGAATGTAGGAGTTGCCGCTTAGATATTTGATTTAGCAAATGTGCACCTTTATTCTTGCTCTTTTTATGCAGGTTTTGGGCTGATTAGTGTTACAACTGCACCAGGAACTGCCTGGGACTTGACCGGCACTCAATGAGGGTAACAGGCACTCACCGAATGTCGCGCGACACTCAGTAAGTGCCGACCGACACTCAGTGAGTGTCGTCGATTTTTCAACGAGTGCCGCAGGGTACCTTTTCCTTTATAAAAACTAATTTTTGGTTCGTTCTAAGATCTCAAACTTCTTTATTCTTCTCTTTATCCATTCTCTCATCCTCTGCTCATTCTTATTCCCTTATAGCTCTCATCAGCTCAGACATTCTTTTTCCATGGATGGACTCTCTCTCAGGTATCGAACAACTCAACTTCGAGTCCCACAGATTGACGAACCACTTTGCTTTTCGTCATATGGCTCTAGACGAAGACTTACTCTGAGCTGCCATCAGATGTTGGAACCCCTCTCTACATGTCTTCCGGTTTGGCCATGAGGAGGTTTATCCACTTTTTGAGGAATTCAATGCCATTCTCCATATTGACCCTTTTGCTGATTTGATAGTCCCCCAATTACAGGCGGGATACGTTCAGGATCTAGCGGCCCTTCTCTATGTTTCCTGTAGCCCTGCCAGTTCTTTTATTGGTGACTGGCACATTGATTTTGACCGCCTTTCTTCCACTTAAGCTCCTGTCGGAGATCCGATTGACGGAGGATATTAGATCATCAGGCACAGTGCCCTTTCTTTGGCTATGCTCTCCCACTTCCTGTTTCAGTCTTCTGCCAAAATCCTTATTCCCATTATCTGCGGTCTCCAAGAGATGAGGAGTGCGGTCATGTAAGTCCTCAGGGAGACTCTACTGGGTCTTGACCACGCTCTTGCCATCGGGGCCAGGCTTTCTTCTGAGGCATCTCATGTTTTTCAGGTTTGACTTCTAGAGCGTTTAGGTCTATTCATTCATCCTTCTTACCTCGAGAGGTAGATCCCTTATGACCGTTTAGAGGTTCGTCGCCTATTTTATTTTGCTGATGGTTGGTTCTCTTGGCTCTGGAGCCTCTTTTACAAGGACATTCATTGGATATGCCCTAGATGGATTTACTACTCAGTCACGGTACGACTCCTTGGACGTCCCGGGGTTTGGCTACCAGGTTTGCATGCTACCACTTTTTATGTTCTAGGCTGGGTGGCTTGCCAGTTCGGGTTACTTCAGGATGTTTCGGATGCTATTACTACAGATTTCTTGAGAAGTTCTACCCTACACCCTTCTACCATGAGGCTATTTGCCGAGGCTTGGAATGATAGAGTGTCGGCTCCCTTCTGGACGGTTCTTACTTTGATTGTTCCCACTGTTGAGTACCTTTTCTAGATTTAGACCTCGATTGGGAGATAGCTTTATGATTAACCAGACATAAGTAAAAAGGGAACGACAAGATTTCAATTCCAAAAAGCTTTGACAAATCCCACTTACTCTTTACTGCACTTTATTTGAATTATGTGATGCATTTTTATTTTCAAAAGAATTTTCCTTATATTTAGAAAATGTTCTAAACATGTTGAATCAAAATTTGTGCTTTTTCGGTCTTTTCAGGTTATGAAAATTTCCTCTCAATGTTTCTTTTAGCTCTTATTACTTTGCTTTGAGTCTTGCTTTAAAGCTTTAATCATTCTATACCATGAATCCTCATTTGTTTCCACACAATGCATATTTTGATAGCTAGTAGACCCAGAAATGGGTTTAGATATTATCTGGGTTCTTCGGATTAGCAAACAAAGTTTGCCCCTAGTCTTGGGGCTCTGATTTTAGTTCTGGGCAAACGCAAGTTTGGCATAGGGAAACTCAAGATATTGGATTTTATCAAGAGTTGGGTTTTATTTGGACCGAGGGCCTTGTGAGCCCGCCTACTTATCCCCAAACGGGCGTCAGGTCCATAGTAGTTCAACCAATGCTAGAACGAAAGTGCCTTTCAAGCAAGATTTTATGACCGAACAGAGCAGGTTGCCTGCGTATCCCCTAGCGGGAATCAGGTCAAGCGTAGTTCATCAAGGTAAGAATTTTTTAAAAGATAAGGTTTCAAGCAAAATATTTCTTGAGGCGATCGAGGTTGATTGGTTGTTTAAATTTAACCCCATCTAGGTGCATAAGATAGGCAGCCCCTCCGGAGAGAAGCGTCTTAATCATGTATGGTCCGACCCAGTTAGGTTTGAATTTTCCTCTAAGGTCATAAACGGGTGCTTTAAGCTCTTTGAGGACCAGGTCACCCTTAGCAAGCTTCCTTGGGCGAACCTTTTTGTTGAAAGAACGAGCTATTCTTTTCTGATATCCTCGAGTGTGGTTTATTGCTGCCAACCTCTTTTCATCTAGTAACATCAACTCTTCATATCTCCCTTGCAGCCATTCAAGTTTGCTTACTTCGCATTCTGCCAAAACTCTCAAAGAGGGTATTTCAACTTCACCTGGGAGGACATCCTCCATTCCATAGACCAATGAGTATGGCATAGCTCCCATCAAAGTTCTCACAGAAGTTCGATACTCCCATAATGCGAATGGTAATTTCTCATGCCAATTCCTGTATATATCTGTCATTTTCCCCAAATCGCCTTAACATTCTTATTAGCTGCTTCTACTGCTCCATTTGTTTGGGGTCTGTATGGGGAAGATTGATGGCGGGTGATCCTATACTTCTCTAAGAGCAGGATGACTTCTCCTTGGAAATGGTTACCATGATCAGAATGAATTCATTTGGAACCCCATATCTACAGATTATATTTTTCTCAATAAAACTCACCACATCTTTAGCTTTCAATGTCGCGTATGACACTGCTTCCACCCACTTGGTAAAATAATCTATTGCCACAATTATGTATCAGTATCCGTTAGAGGCTTTCGGAACCATTTCACCAATGATATCAATAGCCCATACGGAGAGCGGCCAAGGGGTGGTCATGCTATAAAGTTGAGAAGGTGGGGTATGCATTAGATTTGCATGGATTTGGCACTTATGGCACTTCCTGACATACTCACAACAATCTTTATCCAGAGTCGTCCAATAGTATCCCTACCGAATTATCTTTTTGGCCAACATGTGTCCATTCATGTGGGGTCCACAAGCTCCTTCATGTATTTCTTCCATCATCCTTCTTGCTTCTTTCCCATACAGGCATTCCAAGTTATAACCAGTATAAGACTTCTTCCATAATTTTCCGCATTAATCACAAACTAAGCTGAAAACCTTCGAATCACATTTTTTTCCTTTTCTAAAGCCCCTTCAGGGTACTCTCCCTTTTCAATAAAACACCAAGCATCCACATACCATGGCACTTCTATCTCCTCTCCTTCTTTAATAGCTGCGATCATCTCAAAATTGAAAACCAAAAGTGAAAGTCAATTTCTAATTAAGAATTATCAACAAAATCAAAGAGACTTGGATCTAGCCATGTGAGTGTGTAAGGAATAAGAGAGGAAGAAGATGAGTGTTCTATCAAATACAACAAAACTAAACTAGATCCAAGTCCTATAGATCTATATAAAAAAGTATGAATTAGAGATGAATTGGATGTTTACCTCTTAGAGGATTCTCAATTATGCAATCAAAGTTGATTTGAAGGATCTTCTTCTTCATGTGTTCTTCAAGCTCTTCAAGTACTCATCCATGGAAGTTGAGGGAAGCAATTGATGTCTAATTCATCTAATCTAATTATCTTGTGATTAGTTTAGAAAATTTTAATCTTAATTCACTTCATCTCTGTAGAAATTTCTCCTGAATTCTAAGTATATTCTTATATCTTGCAAGTATATGAATTAGCACTCTAGTATATTCAAAGATCACTCAAGATGATCTCATATGAGATGCATGAGATCTATATATAGAGTTTTGAAAACTTAACTTGTAAGTTTAAGGGTTAAAGTAGGATTTTCAGATAGCAGAAAAGGGTTAAAATGGTCATTTCGGTGCCTAAACGTAGTTTTCAGGCAATTTCCTCGCAGTGGGAGGCTTCTAGAAGGGTCTGGAACTCAAAAAGCTCGATAGAGGGGGTACATATGAGGTGGAAGCTTAGGTGGGACCTTCCACCCCATAAGTGGGACCCGCCACTTCCTTTTCTTGTTCCCTTGGTTGCCTTTAAGCTCTGTTTCAAATATTACGTTCACTGCTTTTCCAGATTTTTGTAAAAATATTTTTTGGTGTCCAAAATTGTCCGTTTACGTACTGTTCGAAAGTTGTCGAGTTGAATTTCAGTATAAAAAATATTCCAGGAGGTTTTGAAATGAAAATTGAAGCTCAATTTAAGTCCGAAAGTCTTCCAGAACTTTCATCGTCTTTTTAAAATCAAACGACGTCTTTTCAAAAATTGATTTTCAATGCGCGTCAATTTCGGACTTTTCTTTGAACTTGAATCTCTGGATATCTAGAATACTGTGTTTAGAACACTTCGTGTTCATATAAACTTGAGTGAATATGAATTCTGAGAGACGATTTTGACAAAACTGGGATTTATGCATGGAAAATGGCTTTTCTGAGCTTGAAGTCACTTTCTGAAGTTTGATCTTTCGATTGTGTGGAATCTAGTACCTTCTACAGGGTACTTTTCATCATCGAATCCTCCAAGACATTGTCCACCTTAAATCCTATTCGTGTGGTCAAAATTGGGTGTCTACAAATGGCTTTACGGACTGGGTTGCCCTGAGCCTCCAAGGTCATATTTCCATGTAATCGACTGGCAAAACATGCAAGTGCAATGCAACAGGCATGAAAAGATTAATTAATTCAATTAAAAGGATGCTTTCAAGTCTAGTCCTCGAGTGACCCAAAACCAGAAATTTTGGCCTGCGAAACCAGAGATTCTGGGTTCGATCCGCAACAGAGTCGCCAGATTGTGAATATTCGCGTTTGGGCCCACTTATAATATTAAAACAATTTCTTTCAAATTCAAATACAAAGAGTCACCACTTAATTTTTAAAAGAAAATTGAGAAGCCATTTAAAAAGCAAACCGATCTTTTGCGAAACCAAATATAAACTGGGTTCGGGGATTATGGAATGAAAGGGGAAGGAGCCCGGCGGACTAAAACACCCCATTTCATCATATTTCATGATAGGCCTCTACTCAATATCCTTTTTAATCAAATTATTAATCTAAACATGCCCTCAACTAATACATATATATATATATACATTACAAAATCATGTCAAAAAGGGTACAAGATTGCTAACGATAAAATAGCATCCAAAACCATGTAATTTAATTAGCAAGCAATATGATATGCAATAGGGAACTAGAGAACTTACATGGGATCCCGCCGTGAATATTAAACGTGTGATGCATGCAAGAAAATAAAACCTAAGAAAAGGTCTCTAATCACATATACACATAAAGGAAGACCTAATCTAAGGTGTCGCACATGTATGTGAAGTATGCATGAATATGAACATGAGTAAATATAAATCATTCATAAAGGACATTAGGAGTCCATTAGATTAGAGTTGTTCAAGGTTTATCAAACTATGACAGAATTGTAAGAATTGCAGAGAGAAGACCAGACATTCAAAAATAGAAATAAAATAATTCCAACATTTGGATCTTAATAATGTTTAAGTATGTTATGACTATATGAGTCTAGTTTCTAACACAAAAAGAAAATCAAAGATCCAACGGTTGAATCTCTGAAAAAAGGGAAAACACTAGACATCACTTAGGAATCTGTAACTCTCTGTCCAGAATTGTTGTATGATTTTCTAAAAATAGTAAAAAAATCAGAAACACTTTGATCTTTTTAGAGTATCTTCCTAACATATTGAACTACCTAGAAAAATTTATTTGGGGTCAAGAAAGCTTGATTAAGGCTCTGAGTTACTCATTTTAAAACGAACTTATTATTCTAAAATTTTGGACAGAGAACAACCTATTCACAAATCATAAGGCCAAACCATCCTAAATATGGAATTTCATCAAGAACAAAGTCCTAATGGTGCATATATGAGTTATGAACACTCTCCACTTGGTCTCACTCAATTCCCATGGACCATGATTTAATTAAAAATCCTTGATCTTAGTGAGTTCATGAGTTCACTGCACCATTGATAGGATTGGTATTAGAGGTGTCAATCGGGTTGGGTTGGCCCGGCCCGGCCCGTTTTTCCCAGGCTAAAAGCCCGGCCCGGTGTAGGCCCATCCTAGTTGGCTCGCTCCTTTGCCCGAAACCCGGCCCGGCCCAGCCCGCTAACCCGCTAGACTGGGCCTCTAGCCCGGCCCAAAAGCCCGGTTGAACTAGCCGTTGTGGCCCGGCCCGGCCCGAAGCCCGGTCCAGTAGGCTCGCCCGAGCCCATAACGGCTAGTTTGACCCTTTTTCCATATTTTTTTTTTCATTTTTTACCGCTCTAACGGCTAGAAAACAGCTAGTTTTGTGGGTAAAAATGTAAATGTAATTTTTGACTTCCCAAAATGCCCCTTAGCCCATTTTGTATAAATACCAAGCCTCCCACAACATATTTTCTCGCACAAAAATCAATTATCTCTCTCTAGTCTCTATTTTCTCTATACTACTCTATAAACTACAAGTCTACAACTACAAGCACTTCTACTCTACAAGTTGGTGATTCAATTATCAAAGCTCTAGTTTACAAAAGCACTTCTAGTCTTCTACAACTTGAACTTACAAGCTCTCAAGTCTCAAGTCTTATTATAATTTATTGTTGTTCACTCTTCTTCTACAGTTCTACTACTATAAGTTGAGGTATTTTTATTTATTGTTTCACTTCTTGCTTTTGTTGCTTATTTAATTGTTAGAATTTTTAATCTTTTATATTTCTTTCCCCTCGTTTTTTTATTTTAAAAAAATTGGGCATCTCATTAAAGATCTTCAAAAACTAGAGAAGGGCCAACTTATGACTTTGAAAATTTAGATTATGGGGAAAGAAATGAGATTAATGATTTGGAATTGGAGGATGATGACAAAATTAAAATTATGGGGTCTAATCCATCTGAACCATCTCCTTCAAATCCTAATGATCCTAGTCCCACCACTGAAAAAAATTAAAATCACCCATTTGGTTATTTTTCAAATTAAATGATGACAAAAATAGAGCTATTTGCAAAATATGCGGACTCAAATTTTCTTATAAAGGTGGAGGAAATAATACACTTAAAAGGCACATCATAAAGGTGCATGGGAGGCCAGTACCGCTCAAGCGGGCGGCCTAGTACAATCCCAAATTTCTGCTTCTACTGGCACAATTGTTGGAACTTTTCTTTATAATAAAAAAATGAGGGAAGGCTTGGCAAAATTTGTTTGTGAGTCCGATATGCCTTTTATTTTCATTGAAGAAGAGTGCGTTACACGTTTTATTCAAACATTTTTACAACTCGCCTACCAACCTATTACTAGAAATACCCTTAGAAGTGATATACAATCTATTTTTCAACAAACCAAAAAAAAACTAATTGAGGATTTTTCTACTTTTAATTGTACAATTACATACACTTCTGATTTGTGGACTGGTTGTAATAAAACATGATATATATGTATAACGGCGCATTTTGTAGATGAAAATTGGAAAATGAATAAAAATATCATTGCTTTTCGTGCATTAGACTATCCTCATACTAGTGAAAATATATATAACTATATAATCAATGTTTTTAATGAGTATGATATTATGAAAAAAATTATAAGCATTACTTTTGACAATGCTAGTGCTAATACAAATGCTGTTAATATGTTTAAAGATCTAATGCACCCAATGTTGAATGGAAAATTGTTTCATGGTCGTTGTGTATGTCATATCATTAATTTGATTATCCAAGATGGATTAATAAAAATTAATGATCACATCGTTAAAATTAGAGAGGCAGTGGTCTTTTGTTGTTCAGGTCCTAGCCGTCTACAAGCATTTTATGGTGTTTGTAAACAAAATCATCTTAATCCAAAGAAATTGCAAACTGATATTAAAACTCGTTGGAATTCTACTTATCTTATGATAGATTCTTGTAAAAACTATAGTGGCATTATTACTCAATTTGTTAATATTAATTATCCCTTACTAAACTTGACTTCAAACGATTGGCATATGGCATTTGACTTTCATGGATTTTTAGAAGTATTTTACAATGCTACAAATAAACTTTCCGGTGTTTATTATTCTACTTCTTGTTTAGTTCTTATGGAATTATATAATATGGCTCATACATTTCATAGTTATAAACAAAAAAAATGACATGTTTTGATATTTGTGAGAAAATGGAAAAAAAAGTTTAAAAAATATTGGTCTAACATTCCACCTGTATTTTACTTATCTACAATCTTGGATCCTAGAATCAATTTTGATGGTGTTTGTAAAATGGTTAAACAAATATCTGAATTGATGCAAGGACCAGATGGTGAGCCTGGTCTAGAAATAACTACTTTTGAAATGGAAAATGCTTTGGAATCTTTGTTTCGTATTTACTATGAAAAATTTACAAATAAAGAAAGTGCTACTTCTTCTACTTCTAATATTGAGTTAAGTTCGGGAGCAAAGCGTCAGGTGGTTCCTGGGCGAGCCAGTTTATTAGTCGAAAGAAACAAAAGGGTGTTTGTCAATCATTTGTAAGTAGTTCTAACATTCTTGGTGAATTAAATAAGTATCGAGAAACTGAGTGGAAAAGCCAATCAACCAATGAGGAAATGGTTGATTTAAATCTTTTGACATGGTGGAAAGAACATGTAAGAGCTTACCCAATTCTTTCCATCATGGCTCGTGATCTACTAACTCCTCTGGCTTCCACAATTGCATCGGAGTCTGCTTTTAGTATAGGTGGAAGGGTGCTAGAGGAAAGGAGGAGCAGATTATCTCCTGATATGCTTGACTGCTGGATGTGCTTGAAGGATTGGGACCGTGCATAATATCAAACTCAAAACCGCCAAGATCCTATTCTTGAAGACTTCGCAAATTTGGAAGTTATGGAAGAAAATTGAAGAATGAAGAATTGAAGAATGAATATGAGAGTTGAAGATCATTCAGTTCCAAGCAAATCAATTGTAATACTCCTAGCCCACATGAGTATAAACTGTGAACGACTTTTAAAAAAAAATCAATTCTTTAAAATGTAATCTTTACTTTTTATTATACAAATTAATGATAAGTAAACTTTATTTATTTATTAGACTATAATTTTTAAATATCAAATACTATTATACTAGTAGTAATCTCTTTAATTTTTATTGAATAATAAATATTCTTTACTTTTTTTTTGGTTGAATGAACTTTTTTTTTGTAATCACTAATCATTAATGAATAAATCTGTACTTTTTATTACACAAATTAATGATAAGTAATCTTTATTTTTTGTTAGACTATAATTTTTAAATATCAAATACTATCATACTAGTAATCTCTTTAATTTTTATTGAATAATAAATATTTTTTACTTTTTTTTTGTTAAACAAACTTTTTTTAGTAATCACTAGTCATTAATGAATAAACTAAACATATAAAAAAAAGAGTACAAGTAAAAACTCTCCCCAATTTCCAAACATTAAACGTTAAAAGTTGAAAGTTAAAACTTCCCCCCCAAAACTCTGGTCCGGCCCGGCCCGGCCCGTCTATGAAACCGTTCACGAACCCGTTCATGAGCCCATCCACGATCCCGGCCCGGCCCTAGTGAGCCCGGGCCACCAGTCCGGGGTGGACACCATCCCTCCCTTCCCAAGCCTGGTCCCGCCCCGCTCGTTATTAGGTGAGGCCCGGCCCGGTTGGGCCCGCTTTGACCGAGCCCGGCCCGTTTGACACAACTAATTGGTATTCATAATGTTAACTAGACTTAGACCACACCTAATTCCTCTCTCAACATGTTCCTTGAGGAATATAGACCCATTTTCATTAGTTCCCCTCCCAATATAATGGTCCTTGGAGACTAAAATATGACTCAAAATCATGTAACCTTATCGAATATAGGAATAACTCTATGAGACTCATCTTGTTGGCTTCAAGTTATGGTTCAAAACTTAAACCCAACAAGAACATATAGATGTAACCATGGCCCATCTTAATCCCCACATAAATCATGAGATTATGGGAAACTAATAGATCAAAATCAAAAGAAATTCCAATGAGATATAGAAGATCTCATGGATTTCAAAAAGAAAATATAGACAAAAGGAAATAAAATCAAGGTTTTTGTAAAATCCAAGCAAATATACTTTTACGTTTTGTTTTTGTTTAAAACTCTAGGCTATGTTAAGATCCAAACTAATGAAAACAAAACTTGAAAATCCAATCTCAAACTCTATGTGTTTTGTGATGAAATGAGGTGGGAAGAGAAGTTTTGAAAATGTGTAAAAGTCCTAGCCTAGCTCTAGATAGAGTTAGAGGGTTACCTCTATTACCTCAAGAACTTCTTGATTTTGTTGGTGAAGATCGTTCAATTTCTTCAACTTCTTCTTCAAATTCCTCAAAAGGACTCTTGAATTCTTCAAAACTTCTTGATTTTTCTCTTTTAAATCTCTCTATTTTTCTATAACTTGCAAAATGGAAGTAGGGGATTGAGGGAAAAGAAGGATTGGATTGGAATCCTTGTAATAGAGGTGAATGCCTCCTTATATAGGCCACAACCTGAGGGTTAATTAGGCAATTTCGGGTAGAAAACCCATGTACAAGAATATTCCATACTTATTTGAAAAAACAGGCTGTTACAGCTAGCAGCACTCACTGAGTTGTCTGTGGCACTCAGTGAGTGCCACCGCCGCCTATGTCGCGTACCGCACCAACGATATTGTCTCCTTTTATTTTATTTCCAAATACTTATACACATAAATTATACTTTTACTTTATAAAATATACTTTCATAAATTCTATAGATATTCTATTATATGTAATTTTTCTTTTTTCTTCTTTTTCCTTTCTTTTCTTTTCTTTTTCAAAATAGTAATATGTATAATTAATTTTGGAAATTTGACTTTCGGGCTGTTCTTTTGTCATACGTATTTCATACCCAGGTCTTTCCGAATTACCTAATTTCCCTCTTTCTCTTAATTTTGAAAACTCAGTTTGAAGAATCTTCTGAAGAACTTGAATTGTTTGGAAAGTCTTTGAATTCTGCCGGTCATTATCATCATCGGTCTAGAGGTAACCATCCCCTGAATTCGACGGTCGATCAAAATTGGGGTGTCTACAACATGACAAACGAATACAACACGATTGATATCTTGACGTGCTTAATGCGCATTAACGATTGGTACTGCGCGTGTTAGTTACATTAAGTATGCTGCGTTAACTCTGATAATGAGATTAATAACAAAGTAGATGTAATGAAAGCTATTAACGAGATGATCGTATCCGTCGGTCTAATTCTTGTGTTTCATTCATAAAAGAGTAATGAGTACCGTGCTGTCATTCGAGAGCTACAAGAGGCCAAGTATGGCACGGATGTCATATGAAAGGCCAAATCGGGCACAAATGTCATATGAAAGGCCATGTTGGGCCAGTAATGTTGTAGTACCTTGTTAGTACCATCGTAAAGAGGGTATTAGGCCATTAGGGCAGTAACGATGAATCAGTCATGTCTGTTGGAACAAGATGGGGATTACCTAAGGCCAAGCTGGGCACAAATAAAAGGCCAAGTTGGGCATAGATAAAAGGTATCCTAACGGCCGTAAGGCGACGATGTTCCCAGGGCTGAATGGAATAAGATAGGGTTACCAAAGGCCAAGTTGGGAATAGATAAAAGGCCAAGTTGGGCACAAATAAAAGGCCAAGTTGGGCATAGATAAAAAGGTAACCTAATGGCCATAAGGCAACTATATTCCAGGCCCAACGACATGTTATGCTGGATTGCATGCAAAGTGTCATGTCAATGAAAGATTGGATCAGTGATCTAAAGTAAGTCGAGTCATAAGAGGTTGAACTAGTGGTTCAAAGTTTAGTATCAAGTTGGTATAGATTGGACGGATAGTCCAAAGTGATCAATTGGTCGATGTCAGTTGTATCTCTTAGTATGAGTATCGTGAATGAACATTGCCTAACATACGTAATACGTCGAGACTGAGATTCATAAGGCTTAACGAACATGATTTCAAAAGTGTGAAGGAAAGGGTTCTACTTATCAATGATATTAACACAATGTTTTCTGAGCCTGTTCGAGTGTAGTAGTTTTACTCAATCGGCTTACAGTAAAGCTGACGACTTTTATGTCCTGGACAATCAAATGTGCAGTTCTTGCAGAAGCAGAGTATTCGGACTAGGAGTATATTGAGGAAGGCTACGGCTTCGCAAATTAGCTGGTGGAAGATGAAGACTAGTGTCTTATTTATCTTTTGTTTAGTATTGAGGCACTATGTGGCAAACTTACTATCCTGATGTAGGGCTTTCGCCCAAGATGCTACTCTCTTGTCTTTTCCCTTCTATGCTATTGTAATAATGAGATTTAAGACTCTGATTTTGTTGTTTAATATTACGTATGCCTAGAACCATCATGTTATTTATTACTCCTGCTTGTTATTTATTGTACTTGTTGTTTATTGTTATAGACAATCATGAGGTATTCAACTTGCCACGGACCTCTGGGCCCAAAAGAATTTTTTTTTTAAATTTTTCGTATTTTGGCTACTCAGAGGCGTAACATAAAGTAAGTAAAATTTCACTAGATCTTTCCACTTAAGTTACCAGTTTCATTGGATTAACAAAATAAGTGAAACTTCACTTACAAACTTAAAATTTTCATTTCAAAAACAATGAAGTGAATATTCACTTATTATTTGTAAAATCTACAACTAACTTGGAGATGGTCAGATCTGGTTTGAGCTTGTTGGAGATGGCCAAATGCGGTTTAAGCACATCGAAAAAGGCCGGATCTAGTTCGAGCACGTTGGAGATGGCTGGATATGGTTCGAGCTCATCGAAGATAACATGATATGGAACTCATGGTGATGGTGGCGGTGGTGGTATTCATGGTCGCCGATGGCTATTGTAGTGGGCAACGGGAGGTGGCATTGGCAATGGTGGTGGTGGTAGTCATGGTGGTAGTGAGGAGAGGGAGAGAGAGATCTTAGGGAGATAGAGATCGTAGAGAGGAAGTAGATCTGAGATTAGAGAGAGAGAGAGAGAGAGAGAGATTAGATTTGGGTCTTTTTTTTCATTGTTAGGTATTTTGGGAAGAAAAAATGTGAGATGTATATCTCTTGATGTAGCAACATATAAGAATTAAAATTAGCGGCTTTTTAACAAAACAAGAACCAAAATGGAGTCTAACCTCTAATAGTTAGTTGTAGGGATTTTTCACTAATTTTTCCTTATATATATATACTATTATATAAAGAGAATGGTAAGGGTACCCACCACTTTTTTATAATCAAGCATAATTACATAAAAACCCATATATTTCGATTCAATAAAAATAATTTTAAGAGTACCAAAGTGTCAGTACACATTGTTCAAACAAAACCAAAAATTGATAATGTCTAAATAGGAACCAACCCTTCCAATGCAACAGTCTCTCATGTTCAAAACATTGAACAAGTTGCAGTTAGAGAAAAGGTGTGTGAGACTGTGAGAGTATTTCAAGGAAGAAGAGAGAGAGAGAGAGAGAGAGAGAGAGAGAGAGAGAGAGAGGAATATGTAGAGTACCGACAATAATGAAGAGAGAGAGAGAGAGAGAGAGAGAGAAGTGGATTTTCATACAATGTATATCTAGAGCCAATTTTGGAGGAAAGAGAAAACCGCAGACCACTTCATTAGGAAAAGATGTAAAAGAGGAAGAGGTGTCCAATCTATTAGAGTATTGATATTTAGCTTTAGGGTAGTTTAGTCTTTTACTTTATTTAGGGTAATATTGTATACCTAGTTATATTCTTATAATCTCTTTCTTTTATTATTTGTCATTCATTCTAATTTTTGTGTTATGAGAAACTATAGCTCTCTTTTCTCATTTCCCTGTTTTGTTTCTCTTGATTATTTGACATATTCACATAGTATTAGAGCAGTTTCAAATCTCTCGAAAATTTTTTTTGGGTGATTCTGGTTCATTTTTTGGATTTCTCGTTGATTCGGATTCATTTTTGGATTCCTCGCTAATTTGGATTCAGATTCATTTTTTTTATCTCCCCCTGATTCATGTTTGTTTTTGGATCTCTCATTGATTTTGGTTCGTCTTTTTGGATGTCTTTGATTCTGGTTCGTTTGTTTTGTATTATTTGATTGTCTCATTTTCGTAATGGCTAGTGAAAGAGATGATTCGCTTCAAGCAAGTAGTGTTAAACTTGATAGAAAGAATTTTTCATGTTGGAATTATGTGATGAAAAATTTTCTGAAGGGGAAGAAGATGTGGGGTTACATTAATGGGAATTATAGTAAACTTAAGAATGAAGAGGCCGACAAATATATAGAATTGCTAGATGTTTGGGAAACAAACAATTCAAAAATCATTTCTTGGGTCAACAACTCCGCTGCACCCTCGATAGGTATGCAATTAGCGAAGTTTGAATATGTAAAGGAGCGTGGGATCATTTGGCCAAATTGTTTACACAGTCCAATTTTGCAAAACAATTTGTGCCCTTGAACAAAACAATTTGAGTATTTAGGAGTTCTACTCTACAATGATAGATCTTTGGGATTAGTTGGCTCTCATGAAGTTGACCGAATTGCGGCGTTTGCACCGTATATCGAAAGCAGGGAGGAACAACATCTGGTTCAGTTTTTGATGGCCATACGTGATGATTTTAAGGGCCTTTGTGGGTCCATTCTCCATTGTAGCCCACTTCCATCTGTTGATTCTGTTGTCCATGAGTTAGTAGCCGAGGAACTACGTCTTAAGACTCAGTCCAAAAAGGGAATTCTCCCCTTGGCCACCGTCTAATAATCATAATAAGCTATACTCGAGAGTTGATAGTGATATATGCAACTACTGTAAGGATAAGGGTCATTGGAAGGCTCATTGTCCTAAGTTGGGTCAAGCAAACTAGCCCTCACACAGTTGATCACTATAATAGCAGGAACCTCAGCCTTTTCATTGGAAATCTGACAACTAATCTCAGTAGTTTTACTATAGGCCTCCACAGCCTAACACTACAGTAGTTGTACTACCACCAGACTCATTTGGATCTGATTCCCCTTCCCCCGCCCCATCCACTCCTTCCATGACCTCCCTTGCTGAGCGATTTCAGAAGTTCCTTGCCACACAACCACGTATGTGCTATGTCAACCTCTTCTTTAGGTATGTCTTCTGGTATGTCCTCAAGTATTTGGGTCTTAGACTCTGGAGCTTCTAATCACATGTCACCTGACTTATCCTCTTTTGCTTCTTTATGTTCTACTTCTTCTTTTTCTATTATGACTGCTGATGGTACTCCCATGGCATTAATAAGTGTTGGGTCTATTGTTACACCACACGTATCCCTCTCTAGTGTTTACCACATTCCCAATCTTACTATGAATCTTGTTTTTGTTGGTCAGATTTGTGATGCAGGTTACCTAGTCTCGTTTTCTTCTACTTTTTGCATGTGTAAGATCCACAGTCTCAGACGCTAATTGGGATAAGCCGTAGGCAAGGGGGATTATATATCTTGGACAAGCTCAATATACCAGTGGTTGCAACTTCTAGTGTTGACCTGTCATCCTTTCGTTTGAGTTCATCTTCATCTAGTTTTTATTTATCGAATTCTCGCCTTGGTCATGTTTCAGCCTCTCGGTTAAAATATTTAGCTTCTATAGGAAAATTAGGAGATTTACAAACTCACGACATTTCTGATTGTAGTGGTTATAAACTCGCAAATTTTTCAACTTTACCTTTTAATAGAAGTATTTCTCTGCACTATTTGATTTAGTTCATTCTGATGGGTGGGGAACCTCTCTTATTACTACAATAGGAGGGTCTCAATATTATGTATCATTTATTAATGATTGCACTTGTTACTATTGGGTTTATCTTATGAAACATCGTTCAGACTTCTTTGATATTTACAATACCTTTCAACCTTTTATCAAAACTCAACATTCTGCTGTCATCAAATGTTTTAGATGTGATTTAGGTGAAGAGTGTACATATCATAAATTTCGTGAGTTGCTTGCCTTAGATTAAACTATTCACCAGTCCTCTCGTACTGACACTCCTGAGCAAAATGGTGTTGATCAAAGGAAACATTGGCATTTTGTTGAAATCGCTCTTTTTTATTATCTGCATATGTTCCTAGTGATTTTTGGGGAGAGGCTGTCCTTATCGCTATTAATCTGATTAAGAAAATTCTGACCTCTCACTGCTCAGGTCTGTCATCTTTTGAAAAATTGAATGGGCATGCTCCGGATTATTCTTGCTTAAAGGTGTTTGGTTGTATTTGTTTTGTCCTTCAACCTTGTGTAGAGCATACCAAATTATCACCAAAGTCTGCTATTTATGTTTTTCTAGTTTATGGTGAGGGTCACAAGGGATATCATTTCTTTGACCTAGTTACTAAGTAACTAGATGTCTCTGGCCATGTTATGTTTCTTGAGCACCTACCTTTCTTTTCTATTCCTAATGATCATCATGAGTTGACAAAATATGATCTCATCCATCCCGACCCATTCTCTGATGATACCGATAGTGTGCCCTCTCGAGCCCATTGCACCACTGATATTGTCTCACCTCTTGGTTCTACTTCTACTGATATTGATACTTTATCGCCTGATACTACCTCCCCCAGAGGCCACCCAAGCACCTGCTGAGGTTGTGGAACCTCTGTCTTGCTATCCTCCTCGCACTCGTAAGTCCACTCAATCACCTGATTTTTTTATTCTTGTTATTTGGGTTCTTTTACTTCCTTTGTAGCCCCAACTCATGATCTCTCTGAGCATTTATCTTATAAAGAGGCAGCTCTTGATCCTCTTTGGCAGCAGGCTATGGCGGAGGGAACTCTCTGCATTGTTTAAGACGGACGCTTGGAGCTTGGTTCCCTTACCTTCTGGTAAGAGCTCTATTGGTTCTCATTGGATTTGTAAAATCAAAACAAAGCCAGATGGGTCTATTCAGCGGTACAAAGCAGAATTGGTTGCTAAGGGTTTTTCCCAACAGTATGGTATAGATTACGAGGAGAATTTTGCTCCTGTTGCTAAAATGACTACTATTCGTACTCTTACCGCAGTTGCAACTATTCGATAGTGGCATATAACTCAGATAGATGTTAAAAATGCTTTGTTGAATGGAAACCTCTAAGAGAAAGTTTATATGGTTCCTCCTCTAGGTGTTCCTCATGGTCCTGGTGATGTTTACAGGCTTAGGAAAGCCTTATACGGTCTTAAACAAGCCCCTCTGGTTTGAGAAGTTTTCCACTGTGATTAACTCATTTGGATTTTCCTCGAGTGAGTATGATTCAACTCTCTATATCAGGTGTACCACTATAGGTTGTATTATGATTTCTATGTATGTTGATGACATGATCATTACTGGTGATAATGTTGATGGGATTACAGTGTTGAAGTCTGAATTAGCTTATTGTTTTGTAATAAAGGACTTGGGTCTACTACGTTATTTTTTGGGAATTGAAGTAGCCTTTTCTACAAAAGGTTATCTTCTCTATCAGTCTACGTACAGAGGTGACATTCTAATGGTGTTCCTTTGATACCCCTTTTGGAGCTTAATTTTTGCCTTTCCCCTTCTGATGGCGTTCCTTTGCCCGATCCTACCTTATATCGCATTATTCTTGGTAACATAGTTTATCTCACTACTGCTCGTCCGGATATTGCTCATGATGTTCATGTTGTTAGTCAGTTTGTTACTTCTCCTACTATAGTTCATTGGGCAGTTGTTCATCATATTTTGAGGTACTTGAGGGGCACTTAGCTTCAAAGTCTTTTACTTTCGTCATCGTCTACCTTGGAGCTGCGTACATACTCTGATGCTGATTGGGCCGATGATCCTACAGATCGCAAGTCTGCTACTAGCTTTTGTATATTTTTTAGTGATTCTCTCATTTCTTGGAAGAACAAGAAGCAAGATGTTATTGTTGTGTCTTCCATAGAAGCTGAGTATCGTTCTATGACTTCGACTACTCGTGAGGTTGTTTGGTTACGCCGTCTACTTACAGATATGGACGTCTCTCTTCCTCGCCCTTCTCCTATGTATTGTGCCAATAAGAGTGCTATTCAGATTTCTCACAATTCAATTTTTCATGATAGGACCGAGCACATAGAGATTGATTGTTATATCACTCGTCATCACCTTAAGCATGGAGCTATCACTTTGTTTTTTGTTTCTTCTTCCGCACAGATTGCTGATTTGTTTACAAAGCCAAATCTAATTTAGCATTTTCATTTTTTTGTTGGCAAAGTCTCTAAGCTTCTAGCTGCAGCAACGTGAGTTTGAGGGGGGATATTAGAGTATTGATATTTAGCTTTAGGCTAATTTAGTCTTTTACTTTATTTAGGGTAATATTGTATACCTAGTTATATTCTTATAGTCTCTTTTCTTTTATTATTTTTCATTCATTCTGATTTCATGTTATGAGAAACTATAGCTCTCTTTTCTCTTTTCCCTTTGTTGTTCTCTTGATTATTTGATATATTCACAAATCGACTTCATTTGTTATTTTTTTTTGTATGTTTGCTAATGTGATCTTTGTGCTTGAACAAATTAGCCACTTTAATTTGTTAATTCTTTCTCCATGATTTACTTTTTGAAAGACTTCTTTCTCTCTTAAATTGAAGCCCATATATATTTATAAGCATGAGCTGCCAACTTCCTTTACTTTGTTGGTTCTTTCTTGGTGAACCCACAAGGAATAGATATTTACAAGTATATAGTCAGCAATGTGAATAATTAGAGACAATTTACCTTATTTGTTTGAATAATTCGAGAGAGATTTTTGTTTTCTTATAATAATATAATTAGGGATGAATGTAATGTGTGTGTTGTGAGTAAATCTTTTTTTTTCCAAGCTAATGTCTAGATTGTTTAGGTGAATTTATGAATACATACATATATAGCAATCACAGTGCATTGTACACGCAACTTATGTGGCCGACCACTAGTATGACTTAATGCAAATCAGAACAATGTTGAAAATTTTAAATAAATAAAGTAGTAGGATTTACAATTGAAATCTCTAGAAATTAGTTAACATAGTTTATGTAGGATTTGCTTTTCTTTTTTTCTTTTCGGAGGCCATATAATCAAAGGACATGGTAATGTCACAATTAATTTCATAATTCCAACATCAGGGGAACCCATTGGCTAGATTTCTCAAACCAGCATGGGGGATGCTTCAAAAGGCTAGCCTTCTAAGATTATTAGCATTGAGAAGGTCATATACATCCTTGGGTTATCTACATATTAAATTTTCAAATTTTGTATTCTAAATGTGGTTCCCAACACATGTATGCCGAAATGAGACCTTATTCAATAATAACGGGACTACTTCAACTTCAATAATAAAAATTTAGTAGTAAGTCCCTACCTACCATGGCTGTGTATCAATAGGGACTTCCCCCTTTCTTAAGTCAACAATATACCCCACCCCCCAACGTCTGTAGTAATAGGTCCCTATCCCCATGTAATTACAATTTTTAATGACAAATTTACTCTTGCATATATGAAGATACAATTCTTATCCTATCAGGACTCCCTCATTTTATAAAATGCACACCCTTCACTTCTCTCTCTATTAACGTCTCTCTTTCCTATTTTCCCTTCCACCGATTTCAAAATTTTTTGAGTTGGAGGAATTTTTGCTAAATTGGAGAAAGAATCCCATAGAAATAGGGGGTTAGATGGATTCATACAACTCTTTAATGAGAGAGAAGTGAGAGGTGTGCATTTTATAAAATGAGAGAGTCCTCATAGGATAAAAACTGTATAAAGATATTATACATACACGTCTACATATAATTACATACATTTATATCTATTAAATGGTCAAAGTTAGTTATAGAAGGTGAATCAAATCAGCATTTAAGCATGTTTAAATCAGATTGAACCAAATCAGTTTGGTATATCCACAAATCAAGGAAGATTTTTTGTTTGATTTTTCACATTACTTCATTTGCGAATTGTTGATATCTTTAAGAGTTTTGAAGATTTTGTACTGATTTTTTGTATGTACACTTGTCCTTCTGGATTGTTTTTTTTTTTTTTTTACATTGTGGTTTAACTTCCAAATTTTACATTCCAAACATGTGAAATTTGACGCCCATACATATGAAATTTGAATGCACATGTGAAATTTCTCGTGATACAGAATATATCTACATACACCTATTGATGTACGAATTTCTCGCAATCTTATTGAAATTTTTCATTGTTTAACTCATTCATTTACCACAACATGAGGACTCTTATGATTTTTTGTATAAAAATTGAAATTTTCCATTGTGAATGAAACAAAAGATGTACAATAAATCTCAAAACATGCCGAAAAGGCCAACATTGTTCACCCTCACAACCCGAGGGGAAAGGGCACAAAACCACGCTATTCATCTCATTAATCTTGCACTGTAGAAAGAGAAATCATCCTCCATTATGTGCCTTCCCTCGGATTTATTTCATCGACTGTGGTTGCAAAACTAACCACGTTACATCGACTTTGAGCTACTGGAGGTACTGCTTATCGATGTCTTCTTCTTCTTTTTTCTGGCGCTCCTCAATACACGTGCTCTAAGAATAAGAAAAGTAACAATATTAGCCACACCATCATACAACAATCATTTTAAGTTCATATAATATATCTTTACCAATAAAAATGTTTGACAAAACATATGGCTTTTTCCAAAGCAAGACTTGTGGAATCTCAAACTTCAGATGTTATATGAAATTTTCCATCAACACAAGTGAATTTTAGATTCACATGGCTCATTTGTATCTCAAACTTCAGATGTTATCATTTGAATGCGAAATTTCAGAGTGTGATTTGTCATGTAATATTTCAATATAGTCAGATCATCATACAAAAAGCTGAATGTTGCTACGGAATTTCATAAGGCGCATCATCCTATACTAATCACAGTAAAACTTCACATAATACATTATCTTATCAATGATGATGTTTGACATCTGGTTTTTTTTTTTCCAAAAGAAAAACTTGTGGAATCTAACAGTTAAGATGGTAATGTGAATTTTTCCATCGTTTAACTCTTTCATTCACCACGACACAATGACTCGAAAATACCAATGATTTTTAGAATTGAATTTGAATGTTTCCATTAGCATCTCCTGCACAACTTGCAAATCAAATTGTACATGCAAAATTTCATATACAATCCATACAAAATTTCAACCTAAGAAATTGGGTCATGTTTTTTTTCTCGAAAAAAATGGGTAAATGAAGAACCCTGAATCAACAACTTGCAAATCAAAATGCAGATGCAAAATTTCATATATAATCTATGTATATATAGAAGTGTAGATGAATTTTTCAACACCCAAAATAATGGATCATTGAATATACCCCGAAATCAACCTATTCAAAAGTTTTTTACAACAAAGACCCTAAAAAATTTAAAAAATTGGGGAAACCAGCAAAACAATTTATTCAAAATCACAAACGAAACCATTCAAAACGATTTTTGGATGAAGACCCAATTGTTTTTACAGTCAGAACCCAAAATAAACACATGCAAAACCCCAAATCAAACAATATTATTTGTGGATCCAACAATTTTCGGAATAAAAAAACCCACAAATACTCACATTTGCTACCCATTTTGCCATCGACATGTCGACATGAGTTGAAGCGAACTCGTTCCCGAAGAAATCGAAACTCCTCTCAGTCATCGTGGTGGTGGTTGTGGTGGTGTGATGATTGCGGGCTCCTAGTATGAAGCTTTGTTTCGGTTTAATTTATCCAAAGAACATGTTAAGAGGATTTCTTGACTTTTGTTTGAATTTTAAACCCCTATTGAATGGCTTCCTAGATTCTGGGCAACTGTGCATGAATATTGGGATTGATGAAACAGATTTATTGCATGCAAGATTTCTGTAGTGTAATTGTTCATACATTGGTTTAAGGGCAAAATCGTCAAAATAACTGGGAAAGAACCTATTGCTAACTACTTTGTTGGGCTGGACTATGGGAGATTCTATCCACACCCACCTATTGTACTCTCTACACCCACCTACTCTCTACACCCACCACTTTGATTTAAATTAAAACAAAGTGCTCTTTACATCCACCACTCTTCCTTAAATAACCCTAACCCTAATACTTCCCTCAATTTTTTTAGTTGGGTCCGTTAGATTTCAGTCCTTTAATGTGTCATTTTCTAGAAATCGATCCATTCTATAAGTCAACTTAGAAATCAGTTCCTCACCTATTTTGAGGACCAAAATACCCCCACTCCTACAATTAAGGGTTTTTAAATTTAAAACCCATATAACTCTCTCTCTCTCTCTCTCTCTCTCTATATATATATATATATAATAAATCTAAAATTTGAAATTCAAAACACATATAATATATATATAAGAGAGAGAAGAGTGAGAATTAACATAGCAATATTATGCGAGAGAGAGAAAGAAAAGTGAGAAATTTCTCACTTTAAAATACATCACAGAGTGAGAAATTCCTCAATATAACATAATACGAAATTCTATATAATATTGTGAGAAATTCTCACTTCCAACAATAATGTGAAATTTCTCACTTTAACTGAATCACTGACTATAAGTGAAATTTTTTGTCTATTTTGGTGAGAAATTCTCCGATCTAGAATTTTGATGGAAGATCTAGAATTTTGATGGAAGTACAATAATACAATTTCTCACCCAAAAAAAAAAAAAAAATTTCTCACACTCCCACACAATTCAAATATACAAAATACTCAAAATTTCTCACCTTGAAAATTCAAAACTACCTTCACTGCTCAAATTCATACTGAGAAGAGAGAGAGAGAGAGAGAGAGAGAGAGAGAGAGAGAGAGAGAGAGAGAGAGAGAGAGAGAGAATGTGAGTAGTTGATATGGACAAGCCTTCTCATGTCCTATCTTATGTTATGTAAATTCACACACCTATTGACCATTTTTGAATCTAACAAAACATAACGAAAAACAAGTAAGTTAATGAGCAAAACGATCAAACATTAACATTAGCTATCACCACCAAATCACTGATAATCATAAAAATTAGCTAAAACTCTCATATTATAATGTACAGAAATAACCACGAAAATAAATTACTACATACACAAAGCATACAAATCGATACATAAAAAATGAGATGTGTATGTAAATCCAGATACAACATTGCTGAAATCCAGATGTGTATGTGTATGTAAAATGAGATGTGTATGTAAATCGATACAACATTGCTAAAAAATGAGACGTGTATGTAAAAAAACGATAATGTGCAATTCAAAGAATTCAAAATAAGGGGATATCAAATAAAAAATAATCACTTTACATTGCTAAAATTTAGCATAGACAATTAAAAGTTCAAAAGTAATGGGGATTTGATCCACTAAGCTGAAATTTAGGAGTATATTGATTTAATCACGTAACAATTAATGGGGCTCATCCACAAAGTGACGGTTACAATAACAAAAACATTAAAGATATTATATTTTATATTAATTACTGATGATAATAAATACAAGGGTATTCACGTCAAAAATTATTCAAAAATATTGGGGAAAGGACTAATTTCTAACTCAACTATTCATTTGGGGATCTATTTTCATACATGCACTATCAATAAGACCAAACTTACAATAAATGCCTATTGAAGGACCAATTCTAATATTTCTAATTTTTTTATTACTTTCCACACCCACCATCTTCTCTCTCACTTTTCATCTCTGTTACAAGCAATCACCATATGTTTACATACATATAAACGTATTCTGTGTGTTATTTTGTAAATTGATACATGGATGTGTATTAATGTGTACACATCTAATTACGTTAGTATATATAGGTGTATTTATATATATAATTATGTATAGATATGAGTATTGAAGATGTCCATGAGAAAAGTGGAGTCTTTGTTTAAAATATATTCTTCAACTTTTGTTCTCTGGACTCTCACTTTCCTCCTCCTAAGGTAGTAAAGGAAATCAAAGAACTTGAAATTCTTATCAAAATTTGTAATAATGAAACTTCAAATTCTTATCCAAATATTCCTCAAAAAAAAAAAGAGAGAAAAGAATCATCAAATTAGATTGTCAGTTTAATTTTTGGTGAAGGCAGTACTCTCTTGAAAAGAAATCGGTGACTACTGCAATTTGATTATTTAGGAACTGAACAACTGATGTGAGCATTTTGATTGTCAGGATAACATTTTCCTTTTTTTTTTTTCTTTTCTTTCCATTTTGTGTTTTATTGAGATGTGTGAGTTAAGGTTTGTTGTGGAGGTGTGTGTAGAGAGTAACTTTTTTTAGAGCTTTATTTATATGTCTGTCCTTATCTGTCATTTTGTTTAGAGGAATAATGATAATAAAATAAATTCATTAAATGATGGGTGTAAAGAGCAAAATACGTGGATGTTAATAGAATTACCCCTGAACTAATTGCTACCAATAGCTAGTAGTTTGAATCTTATACTAAATAACCCTAAAAATAAAGCGCGCTCGCTATCCCATGCATTGAAACTACCTTGTTGGGATACAAATTTGAGAAGCATCAACACAGATCCTCGATCCTCGGTTCTCTTCGGAACAGCCATTTCCAGCAGCACCCGCATGAGCCTATTAGTTCATGAAGCGATGGACCCACATCCCAGTGATCAACACCGTCCATCATTTCTTGAGACGGATTTCTATAACATTAATTATGCCAGAAAAATAAAAAAAGAAAAAGAAAGAGTCAACGACAGGTAAATTTATTCTTCCCACAACGTTCCCAGACTATCATCAACTGCCGCTTAAACCGGACCCCTCGCCCGAATATGTCGCTGTGCACACAAATCTCCCTGCATATGCATACACATACACATATACAACTGTCTTCTGTCTATACTTATCATCAAACTCAAACCCATCAATTCTATAGAAAAAAAAATCCCAAAACAGAGAATTCAAAGTCTGATCAAATCATATCAATATCAAACCACTCTCTCCCCTGAGATTATTTGTTAAGGGGGTGTTTGGTTGATTGGTTTGGTTTGGTTAATTAATTTCGTTGGATCAAAATGAGTGATGACAAAAAGTACATTTCAGCTGAAGAGCTTAAAGAGCACAACAAGCCAGGTGACCTATGGATCTCTATCCAGGGTAAGGTTTACAATGTGACGGATTGGGCTAAGCTACACCCAGGTGGGGATATCCCTATCCTGAATTTAGCTGGCCAGGATGCCACCGATGCGTTTATCGCTTTTCACCCACCTAGTGCTTGGAATTACCTGGGAAAATTCTTCACTGGGTACCATTTAAAAGATTTCGAATCCTCAGAAATATCCAAGGATTACCGAAAACTCGTATCCGAGTTTGTGAAGTCGGGTCTATTCGAAAAGAAAGGACACGGTGTGATAATTTCATTTTGTTTCGTGGCATTAATGCTTTTCGCATGTGTTTATGGCATTTTGGGATCGAATAGTTTTTGGGTTCACATGGGCTGCGCTTGTTTGTTGGGATTTTCGTGGGTTCAAGTCGCTTATTTGGGTCATGACTCGGGTCATTACCAAATCATGATGACCCGCGGGTACAACAAGGTTGCGCAAATCCTAACTGGGAATTGCTTAACCGGGATAAGTATAGCTTGGTGGAAATGGACTCACAATGCCCACCACATTGCTTGTAATAGCCTAGACCATGACCCGGATCTTCAACATTTACCCGTTTTCGCCGTCTCATCGCATCTCTTCCACTCAATGACATCTTATTTTTATGGTAGAAAATTAACATTTGATCCAATTGCTAGGTTCTTGGTGAGCTACCAACATTTCACATTTTATCCGATAATGTGCGTCGGGCGGATAAATCTATTCATCCAAACATTCTTATTGTTGTTCTCCAAGAGAAAAGTGCAAGATAGAGCTTGGAATATTATTGGGATAGCTGTGTTCTGGACATGGTTTCCACTTCTAGTTTCATGCTTGCCCAATTGGACAGAAAGGGTGTTGTTTGTGCTTGTAAGCTTTGCAGTTACATCAATTCAACATGTTCAATTTTGTTTGAACCATTTCTCAGCAAATGTGTATGTTGGACCACCAAAAGGGAATGATTGGTTTGAGAAACAGACTTATGGAACACTTGACATTTCATGTTCTACCTGGATGGATTGGTTCCATGGTGGATTGCAGTTTCAGCTTGAGCACCACTTGTTCCCTAGGTTGCCTAGGAGTCAATTGAGGAAGGTATGTTACATATATGATAGGTACATAGCAATTTTAAATGCGTTTGTATTCGATTAAAAGGAAAAGCAAGAAAAAAAAAATGAGAAAAGCACTTTATTTGGTTAATAAAGAAAACAATGAGAAAAATAGGAAGGAAAAAATAACTTTATACTAGACCTGAACCAGATCATCTTTTTTACGTGCCTTTTCGGACACATTGTTATTACAGGTATCGCCTTTCGTGCAAGATCTATGCAAGAAGCACAATTTGCCATACAGAAGTATGTCTTTCTTTGAGGCCAATGTGATGACAATTAAGACACTTAGGGCAGCCGCATTGCAGGCTCGCGATCTCGCCAACCCTATCCCTAAGAACATGGTTTGGGAAGCTGTTAATACTCATGGTTGAGCCACTCATAAGGGCTGTTCAAGATTTGTTTAACAACCCACATTATAAATTTCAGTTCTTATTTCACTTCTATGCCTCTGATTCATTAATTGTTGGATTTAAATAATAATGAGTATTATGTATGTATATCTATCTCTATATATGTTGCTGAATTTTGGTGTATAGTTTCATTAGGTGTTTATTGAAAGCTTTTGATGTATTGGAAAGATCATTTTTTTATTTTTAGTTTTTCATTCTTTCTTTGCGTATTTGAAGTAGAGGTTTTTCCTTGGAATTATGTGGTCAATACATTCAGTTTGCATAGAACTGAAACATATCTATATATCACTTTTGGAGTAAACAAACAGTGAAAATTTATTTGTGAATATTTTTAAAGTGTACAAAATACCACAATAATGTGAGTGTAAATTATACAAGGGAAATCATGTATACTGTGAAACATGTAGAAATTTAGACATGACTTTTGAACTATAACCAGTTTGATTGTCATAATACTTGGACCATAATAGCATCAAACCTCCATATTTGCTAGAATTCTTAATAGCTGGGAGCACCTTTGAAGTGAGATCAGTAGTGGGAATGAAGCCGCTTCCACTGCATCCGGAGCATTGCTTCCACGCATCTTCAAGATTGACAACATCGCCTTGGGCGTACTGGCATGGAGGGTTGTTATAGAATTGAACCCAAACATAATCGAAAAGGCTGGTCTTAAGGGCCCCACCAATCAAAGCATCGGAAAATGGGCATTGGGGACTGGGACGGATACAAAAAGTTGAAGTTGAGGGGGGCTTGATACGGAAAAATCTAGAAGTTGTACTTGGCGTAGCCGAGTTTACGAGGTTTGGGGGTAGCGTCCCTGAGTTGATTTTTTTTTCTTAGTCTATTTATAAATATTTTTTCTGTAGATAATATACTTAAACTAATGCTATAAAAATTACAATAAAAAATTCAAGAAAAATTCTAGCTTTTTATGATACATATATCTCAATTACAATTACGTGGGATCTTTTCCTACCAATTGTAAAATTGTAACTAACAAATGACACTCAATAACTACTACCAAATGGCACATTAAAAAGTTAATACTAACACTAAAAGTACAACAAATTGACACCTAGTTACTCCAAATTGAGACCAAAAAATTGTATGTATCATACTTGATTTTCTTGTAGAATTTTTCGAGAACTCAATAATAATAAAACATGAATGTTTGAATTTAGTGGGTGGCTTAAGTGTAAAAGCATTTTTTTTTATAGAGTGTATATGGATTTTTTTCAAAATTAACGGGGGGGGGGGGTTGTGTTTTGGGGGGTGGGCCCGCTTGAGTTCCCCCTTCTCCTTAACAACACGTCTAGGGAGCTACAGTAAGGTAAACCTTCTTGCCTTGGGTACTGTACCTAGAAAGGTTTCCAGCAAGTTTATCCCAATGTTGTGGCTTGTTCCTCCTTGGTTGTCAAAGTCTATTTCATCCAAAACAGCATTACCAAGTGGACGTGATGATGATTGTCCTCCCAAGAGTTGTTACAAAGGTAAGTCGCATTGCGCCTCTCCTATAAATCTGGTTTAATGCCATCGGAGCCTTATAAAAGCAAATTTTAATCTCCCAAAATGTCTAATATATATTTATATATATATATATAGAAATTTCTCCGAAAATCCCTATCTTTTAAACTTTTTTTGATTAGGTCCACTCTTATTATCATTTTACTAATAGGTCCAAATCAATGCAACATCCCTAATTCCTTTTAAATTCCCCCAAATTCGATTATTTTTATGACATTTTTAACCTTTACATATATATATATATATATAGGATGATATATGTCTATATAATCCAGCATAACAATATGTGGTATAGTCAAAGTTATCCCTATAATTAAGGGATTCACACTCCATAATTAATAGTTACAGATATATATGGATATAGCTGGATATTATTTTTATGACATTTTTAACCTTTACATATATATATATATATATCTATAGGATGATATATATCTATATAATTCAGCATAATAATATGTGGTACAGTCAAAGTTATCCCTATAATTAAGGGATTCACACTCCACAATTAATAGTTACAGATATATATATATATATGGATATAGCTGGTTATATATGGAAATATAAATAAAGATTTAATTTGATTTTCAGTTATTCTTATCCCATTAATTGTGGATTTATTTTTGGAACAAATTAATTATTACCATGATTGTAGGTATATATATTTGAATGGAGATTTAATTTTGTAGTGGACTCTTTTTGTTTTGATAAGCTGTCATCCACATCTTTAATGATTTCCAAATCTTTAGTGCCACATCAAATTTTTTGTTAGATTATCCACTGCTAATTTTTCGTTCAATGTAATTTTGGTCAGCATGACATGTATTTTTTACAGTAATGACTAGCCACATTATCAGTGTATAATTGTTTTGACGGAAATCAGTGTACAATTTTACACTACATAATCAGTGTAAAATTTTCACTGCATTTTAGAGATATATATAGATATATATATATATATAGAGTATATAAAAGAGTACTCAATGATTGCTATTATAATTTCAACACTGCATTATGAATGACTACAAGAGGAGAATTTTACACTATAGTATATTTTTCCAATGCATTGCTATCAAAAAAAAAAAAAATCAGTGAAAAATAATATAAGAGTTAAATCTTGCTAGCTATAAATTTTACACTGAAAAACAACACAAGAGTCAAATCTTGATTGCTATAATTTTTACACTGAAAATCAGCGAACAAATGTAAAATCAACACATTTTTACACTAAAAATCAGACAAATTCAATATCCCAAAAAAAAGAAGAAGACTAATATAAGAGTACAAGAACTAGCATTAGTGTATATTTTTACACTGAATCTGCAGAAAATTAGAGGACGCAGAATAGATCGGCGACGCCTCCATTAGAGGCTAACACGCCACTAGCAGATCGGGATGCATCGCTCTGAATCTCGGAATCAACGGCAAAGATGGCGACGACGATAACTAGTCTAATATATCCGCCATCCATTTTTCATGTACGCCACGAAGCTTCTTTCCATACCAACGAAGCACTCACGATCGTCGGTGCTTGATCGCCGGAAACGGTCCTTGAAACAGCAACTGGCCAAATGAGAGAGAGAGAAGAGAGAGAGAGAGAGAGAGAGAGAGAGAGAGAGAGAGAGGGGGGGGGGGAAGGTTTTGAGAATAGATCTTGTATATATAGGGGTTTTAATTACATATACATATATAGATGTATATATATATATATTAGGAATCAAATAAATTTGCATTTAAATTTTAAAAATCCTAGATTAAGCTGGGGGTAGAATGGTCTGAAATATTTTTGTGGACCTATCTTCAAATAGTTTTTTGAGTTGGGTCTATTATGACAAAGATACACTAAATAGGATTTAATAGTAGTTAACCCATATATATATACTAAAAAAAAAGGGATAAATGAAGGTACAGTAAATGAAAATTTTATTTGCAAACTAACAAATCACATTTCTATTGAAGCACACGTTCAGAGGTGAAAGAGAACAAAGGTTTTTTTTTTGTTGTACCTGTGTTATCTTTACTAAAACGTAGATAGTTGTGATCTAAAATGTAATAATCACTAAATAATAACAAAGAGGCTCTCATCAAAGCCGCCATCGCCCCTATCTCTAAAGGCTCTTACGAATGAGGGGAGTGCTTAGATCCCTTTAGAGTTAGGGGCGAGTCATGAGTTTACTTCTAAGTATTCATAGAAACATTAGAATTCCATCAGATTCAAAGGCCAGAATGATTTTTTATTCAAACTGCTGAAAGAAAAAGAGAGGGAAAAAAAATTAAAAAAATAAAGAAAGTGACAATATAACATATTCCAAGAATGCAAAGTATTGAGACCAAATTAAACCCTCCAAACATTCAAAAAGCATAAATCATAACATTAATATTTCTCCTCTATTAAAATCACAACCAAATCTCATATTGCAAAGCTATACACAAAAACTGCACTTTTAATACTTAGCCCTAGTCTCTTCAATATTAACACCAATATGTTCAGAATAAATAGAAATCTAAAAGAAAAAAAACACTATTCAACAATAAAGGAAAATAAAATTTAAAAATCGTGCATACCTGGTAAAATTGTTTAGGGAGTATGTGTACAACTTTGTTAATTGCTCATTGGCTGCATCTAGCAACACATTTGCATCAATTTTAGTCATAAGTAGCAGGTTTGCATCCTAAACAGAAGGGGTAGCAGAATAAAAAAGATGAATTAACCACAGTGGGGGTTGATCCCCACAGGATTACTAATGATATGATTCCCAAAAATAAATCCTAACATATGGTTCCCAAATAAATATTACCATCTGATACACCAAAAATTGGCTATACTGTATGTCCGAGCGGTTCCCTGCAGGTCTGACCTCCCGACCTCCGGGTCCGACCTCCCGACCTCTAGGTTAGAGCTCCCGACCTGCCGACCTCCGGGTCCGAGCTCCTGACCTCCCGACCTCCAAACTGACCGCCAGTGCTCCGACCCCGACCGGGTCCGACCCAACCAATCGACCAGTTCCGACCCTGACCTATGGGTCAGAATATGCAGTCCAATTACAATACAGTTCATGTCCAGGTTAGCTAACTCAGAGGCACGTCCCAAACTGCTCAGACTCCAACAGTTTCCTATCTCAGCTAGAAGACTAATGGAAAGTGCAAATTGTTTCCTAATCCAATTAGGAAATCCCACCATGATTGATGCCAATCAATCCTAAATCAGATTGTATTACATAATCGGTATAATTTCCTTGTACGAGTAGGTCTCTTGCATTTATAAAGGAGACCACTCACCCTTATGGAACACCAAAAGAGCACATTTCTAATGGTAATTTACCGTTAGTAAAATTATTCCTAACGGTAATTTACCATTAGAAATAGAGTGTGGCTAATAATTCTAACGGAATTTCTAACGGTAATTTTCCGTTAGAAAAAGTATTTTTACTAACGGTAAATTACCGTTAGTAATATGTTTACTAATGGATATTTTCCGTTAGTAATCTATTATTCCTAATGGAAAAATTCCGTTAGTAATATTTATTCTAACGGTTTATATTCTAACACTTTTATATACAAAAATACTAACGGTAAATTACCGTTAGTAATTTCATTACTAACGACATGTAATAGGACAGTTTCTAACACTTTCGAGACAATTACTAGCGGTTATAAACCGTTAGTAATTTTATTACTAACGGTTTGTTTTCTAACACATGTGTAAAAATACTAACGGAAATTATCCGTTAGTAATTATTTTAAATATGAAAAACATAAATACTAAAATATGCTCCCCAATTTTATTTGCACCTAATTTCCATCACAGTCACATCACATTTACTATAAACATATATAATAAGCTCAAATCCAAACTATAATAAATACAAGCTCAATCTATATTAAATACAAAAAATATAATCCAAAATAGGCATAATTATCATTAAATACAAACTGTTTCTAATTTCAAACCAAAACTAACAAACCATGTCTGAAATTGAAAGAGTAAATCCATCCAAAACTAAACTAAACCAACTGACAAATAAACCATGTCTTAAATTTAAAGTCATAGAAAATAAGACAAACATAGTCAACCAATCTTTAACCAACACTCAAGCCAAATCAAAAATTCCCCTTGAACAAAACCTGCCAATGTATCTTGTCCCCCTTGAAGATCCCACAAACGAGCATCGGGCTCAAACACTTCTTCGATATAAACTTTCTTTTCGCCAATACGAACTTGTTTGGAGTGGCAAACATTAGCTGTAGCAATTAAAGGAAACAAGATCACTATGAATGTACCAACAACAATTAAAGAACACAAATTGAATCAGAACAAGACGTCGACTTGTGCATATTGATCCTTTTTGCTATAAGTAGAAAAAGCATCGATTTCATATGGCAATATCTACGATACTTTAATCTGAAAACCAAAAACAAACACCTGATTCATAAGTTAATAGTACCGTAATTTCACTTCAATAGCTTAAAATCTTCCAACATTGTTGGTTAAATGAAAAACAAAACACATTAATGCATAAACCATGTTCCATCACATGTTAGGGACTATTTGGGGAAGACCAACCATGTTCAATCACCATGGAAATAGTGTTTTTACTTATATGGCGCCATTTGTTTAGGAACTAAACACACATTAATGCATAGACCATTGGATTTTGTGGGTGCATGGGGGATTAGTATAACTCAATAAAAACTAGGAGTTGTTTGGATCTAGTGGAATGCTTAATGAGAGTAATTTCTACAGAATGAAAGAAATTAGGTTCTATGTATTTTTAAAAAAAATATTTGTTACTTGTTTTCTTTTTAAGTTGCATAACAACCCATTGCTACCACAACTTGTGCAGCTGTAATCACTCTTTTTGTGCAAATCAAAGTAATTCTAGAGAAATAGGCCTCCTCTACATTATTTCTGCCCTGAACTGCTAGATATGTCCATATATTATATACTCCTATCTCAGTTTGCTTCCATAGTTCAATTGGTATATTCAAGGATTGTTTGCCCCTGGTTATTAGCTAGCTTAATGTTTTTGTTTTCAATTTCTTCTCTTCTGTTACAGAATCTTATGATTCATGATTTGTGAATCCCAATTTGATCCACTTGTGACATTTCGATTCACGATACGAATCCCGATTTGACAACTATGCATAAGATACATACAATTTCAACAAAATTTCAACACCACACCCGAGTATGTATGTATACTCTTCAACTTAGAAATGATGATAATGAAGATATTTTATCTAACCATGAACTTGAGCAAATACATACATCACATTAACAAAACACACATACATCATATTCATTCATGTGTATATATGTAAATAGAGAAAACCCAATGACTGGGAACTCAATAATATCTTTATTGAAGAAAGCTAAAATTGCCTCACCATCCTAAGGCTCTATTTTTATTAAAGCTTGTGTGATACATAGCCTCACTATCCTAAGGCTTTAGTTTACTAAAGCAATACTACATGAAAGAACAAAAGCAACTACGGAGTATATATTAAGAGAGAGATAGAGATGTACCGAGAGATTAAGAGAGACTCCGATCCGTGTATAGGGGTAGAAACAAATAAAGCTTCCCTAGAATTTGTGGAACCAATCAAATCATCAAGAGTAACAATCAAAGGACTTTCCCTAGCAAACAAATCAGAAAATCCATCACCCAGACCCATAAACCTCACTATTCATTTAGATACTGTGATACATAAATCAAACACTAAGCAGGCCAAAAGGATAAAATCATTAATCACAGCTAGAACTTAAAAAAACAAAATAAAATCAAAACCCAATCAACTAACAAAGAAAAAACACTTCAAGAATGGTGCTCTTACATCTTATATGGAAGAGGGGAAATGTACTGATTTTAGTCCTATTAGAGAGTTACTGCGGACCAAATATGTGGGTTGTGATACATATATTCTTTACATATGGTTTTACATATGACGGCTCATACAAAAATGCATGAGCAAACCCAATCAGCCCCTTATTTTATTTTACTTTTGGTACAAATTAGCACTTATGTCTCCAAATTAGGGAAAAAGCCCAACCAAATTAGGAAAATTAACATAGAGACATCCAGACACATTTTCTATGTAGTACTAGTAGTAGTCTACTACAATGTTATGTGATTCAGGGTCAATCTTTTCTGGCATCCAGACACACCTCCATTGGCATTAATCTTTTCTGGATCAAGATCTAGCTTCTTCTGGCAATATACAAATTAGGAAGCAAATGCATGTCGGAGAGGGAACAATATTGGGGTAGTTGCACAGTTCAGGGTCATTATAACATCATAATGCTGGCAAAGAAAATGAAAGAGAACTTGAGCATCTAAACATTACCTCATTGATCTCAAAAAGATCGATATCCTCAACTTCAACTTCAAGACAAGTAGCTTTGACTGCAACTGAAATTACAATGGCTGGGCCCACACCCATGATAGCAGGATCTACAGTAACAGCAGCGAAGGTCCTGCAAGCACAACACCAGGTAGTTTTCTCAAAATCTTGACAAGTAGACTGACTTTTTTCCCTTCAATTAAAGAAATTCATCCATCTAAACATATGGTAACCATCAGACACTAGGATCCAACTTGAAACATCTGGAGATAATCCAATGACTTGTGCTCAATTAGCATTTATTTATTTTTTATTTTGGTGTCCAAAGATTCCACATACTCCTAGGTTCTACTTCTACGGAGGAATTTGTGAATAAAAGAGGAATACATGAGGTGGCAGTGATGTTGACAAAGGTAAGGACTAACTTTTTTCTTCTTATTCAATGTTCACTACTTTTACAAAATGGTTTTTGTTTGTCCATCTTTGCCCCTGATGATCTTACCTTTTATTTCAATACCAAAACCCGAAGAGGGTATATAGGGCGTATCTAAAGCCTATAAAGCCATGGATAATAACATTGAAAATAGGAAGCATAATTTAGGTGTTCATTAATGTTTGACACTTCTACATTTTAGTCACCTTAGTTTGAAGAATTGAATTGTTCTTTGCAAAAGATAATAAATTCTCTGAACTGTGGACCATATTTATAGTTTGCTACATATAAAAGAATCATTGTAGAACTAAGTACATATCGAGCATCCCCGTACACCTGTATTTGACTTTTATTCCCAGCAGTGATGTTAGAGATTGTCCAAGAAGCTTCTTTCTTAATGCTTTTCTTGTGATTTTGTGTCAAAAGTTGAGCAAGATAAGGGAGAATGGTATTTTAAGCTTTATAATGAAATGTATTGAATGGTATAATTACAAATAAAGGTCACTGTTACCTTACCTTCCAGGTCTACAAGATTAATTATAATCCTACTTGTTAAAATAGGCTGAAGCTTAGGGGCTGTTTGGTGAGATAAGTGAACCAGTTCCATATATCAAGTGTTTGGTAGATCTCTTTATATTGCATAGGAGTCCACGTGGACCACGCACGATATAAAATTACTATCAAAACAGGTTCTTTGTCTAACCAACATGGTGATGCTAGTTTTCATAAGAACCAAATAGAAAATTCGAATGAGTATGAACTTTATCCTAGAATATGGATACCCAAACAGCCCCTTAGTAAACTGATTTTGTCAAATACCTGTTAGTGACTTATATTCCTTGACATACCATATGGTTGGATTGAGTGGGAGCAGACGATGGCCAGAATTCTGGTTAGGATGAGAAATCCTAAAGCAGAAGAAGAATCAAACATTACGTAACTTCCAAATTAACGAGCTAAATAGAGCAAACCTGAAGTATCAAACATTAAAAATGAAAAAAGGGCAAGCAAAAAAACCTCATGCCAAGCACCTAAACTGATAACCAAATGGTGTAACTCATCATTTCTTCTTTGACTCGCAAAACAACTATGGCTGTTTATCTTGGGCAAAACCACTTTTACATAAGCTTTTAGTTCACTAACATTGCAAACTTCTCCCAAAATGACTACATTTATCCTGAGTAGTGAGTACTACCCAACTTGTTGTTCAACTGTTAAACCCATGTTTTCAAGAATGTAGATGTGTACTCCTTCATTGCCAGCTAAATATTCCAGACCACCTTGACATTAACAAACACTTAATTTCTGGTATTACTGATAGAACCACAGCGTACCATATTAACAATTACTTGCACAAATGGGCCAACTAACACTTCATCTACATTAGGAACTGCACTCTCGTCTATTTCTGTCATAATATTCACTATTTCTGGAAATCAAAAGCAAAGTTACCCATGAATAACAAATTGTATAGTTATGCCACAAGGGTCCCAAAGATGTTGAATCCTTGCAATTGAATTCCTAGCAGGTGCATCTAAAATAAACTAAACATAGATGTAAAGGTGGTAGTTTATGAACAAAATCAATTAAGCATTATGTCAAGCACTTGGAATGCATTTATCTATGAAGCTATTTTTCGCAAGAAAAGTTTAAAATCCCAAGTTTTCCTTCTCTCCTATGAGCAGCCCTCTTTCTGATAACATAACAGATGATTACATAGAAATTGGGAAGAAATGATAAGTTTCATAGAAATTGGGAAGAAATTATTAGAAGAAAATAGGCCTAAAAATGAGAGATTTCATAGAAATTGGAAAGAAATTAGAAGAAAATAGACCTAAATACGAGGCCCCATGCAGTCGCTTCGGGGCATAGCCTCAAGGCCGGCCCTACCACCCCTACTCCACACGACTTTGCCTTTGCTGTGTGGTCTCTCACAGCTCTCACTTTTCCGTTTGGCCCATACCTTAGCTCAACCTTAAGCGAACAATAAATTTAGGTTCCTCTAAATTTAACTGTTGTACACTAATGTACCATCTACACTACTACAGATATACAACACTAAGTTTGCTTAAGTTTAATGTATAAATCTGCCCAATGCAGATGCTCTAATACCATGGTTCAAGCAAAATTCATAATAGTCCCACAGATTTGAATGTGATCTTATTGGTGCATGACTTGCAAAGTTAGTTTTTCGGCCCATTTATCAAGTAGTAGGGATAAGCTAGGCCTGGTTGACTTATTTTTGGGCTCATCTTATCTTAAGACCAACTAACTATAGACCAAGTTGGCAAGTCAATACACGACGCTCATAGATCATAAATTCTGATGATAAAATTATAGTATAAATACTATAAATGCAAAATCAAAAATCATGGACAATGGGCTTTAAAGCCCACCAAGAAATGTACTTATTCACGTATACTAATGGCTCTTCATTAACATCTCCAAAAATTCAACCAAAATACAGTGTCTTTACTAGCATACTGATAATAAAAAAAATAGGGTACAGGTACGGCCAGGGTACGTTGAATAAAAATATTTTTGAAAAATATAATTTTAAAAGCATACGTATAATAATTGAAAAAAAGAAAAGAAAAGAAAAGAAAAGAAAAAGAAGAAGATTGAACATCACTACGACATATTAATCCATAGCATATTAGCAAATAAGTAGTCTAAGGACTAAACAACATTGTTTTAGCACTACAAGTCTACAACATTAAAGAAAAATAAGCTAATAAAAAAGAAGAAGAAGTACCCGTGTCCCTTTCGTACCCACGACGTACCCACGCGTACCCAAGCCGTACCAGATTAAATCTTTCAATTAAACTCACAAAACATTTTGGAACCAATTTGAATTTAATAGTAAGGAAGCATAGAATTATTGGTTTTCTAATAAATTAAAAAGAATAATGTTATACTTCCCAAATTTGGTACCCAAATGGCTTAAGATTTTACCACGTGTCTGTGGCTGGTGGTACCACATGCCACTGCATGTGATACAATTGACAATACGCTTGGGAACAGATTTGAGATTTAAATTTATACTCAAGAATGGAACCTGCACTATAAAAGAAGACCACGAAAATCACATACACAACTAAGAATCTGGAAGATTAAGAAGTAGTGATAACCTTAACTAACAGTAGATATGCGCTTGGATAATCATCTGAGACATCCCCAAAAAAGAGTTATATAAGAACTTGAAAACAAAAAGCATATGAGAACATGTGTACTTGCCAGCAAAGGGAAATTGAGAAAATAAAAAGGAGAAGAGAAATTAGGAGTCTAAGTGGCACAAAGGAAAGCTAATGAGAAGTCACTTGGCTTTCTTAAATATTGATCATAAACCCTTAAACAATTAAATGGGTTGATCTTGGGCGCGACCCAAAAAGAAAGGGCTAGCACAAAAGAGGAAGGGAGGTGACTCACAAAATTAAACAAGCACTCTAACAGCGACATCATGTGTACTCGTACAGACGTACAATAATATCAAGTACTCAAATAGTGAGGGAAAAAGAAAAGAAAGATGAATAATAAAGTTTCACAGAGCATAAATAGCCAAACAAGTGCTTTTTATGTCCTAGGATTAAAAAGTAAACCGGAGATCAATTCCAAGAAGTAAACCAACCAAGACCACATAACGCCTTAGTTACTACTACAACATAGAGAGAACAACTTATTAGAGCAGCCAACAGCAACTAAGAAATTATTAATAGATGTCAGTGAGAACAAACATCATCTCGGGCCTTGCCAAACTTTACATGGCTCACCCAAACAGTCCCTGAACATTCTGTTCTGACAGAGATGAGCTTAATATGGAGTTTCCAAACAGATGGATTTTGAACTTCCCCAAGCACAGGGTTCGGTTTTCTGATTTAAAGTTACTTTGAAAATTGATGGGGTTTCAGTTTCACATGAAAATCACAGAAAATCAATTCTGAACCAAGAAAGATAACCTATATTCTTACGTAATACAGCAAATATTATGCACAACTTGTAGTAGTCAAACACTAGCTCCATAGAGGGAAGCCCTTTCTTTTGTAATATCTTCTTGGGTAAAAAAATAAATAATGAAATCCACCCCTAGACAAGCGTGTACCACTTTGCTAGTACAACTTTGGCCCATTGTAGAACTACAAAATCAGGACCAAACTTAACACATTGCCCAAAAGTGAAAATTCCAGAGTACCAATTATGTCATAAACTAGTTGCATATCATGCCCGGTGCTCGGTGTAAAGCAATAAATTACTAATTAATTGCCAAATTGTAAAGTAACAAAGCTGAAGAAAAACAGAGAGAAAAAAAATTTTAAAACTCACATTGACATTGATCTTTGTATAGCCTCCATGGGACGAAAAATGTCTAATCTGCAAATTAACAATGCATACAATTGCATAACAAATTCAATTTAATATATATTACATGTATGTATGTCTATATATATATGTGTGTTTATAGACAGCAGTCTGAGGAAAGAAAATCCATGAGACACAAATATATACATACATATATTAAACATATATATATGTTCAATTATACCCAGATCTGGGTGTGTGAGAGAGAGAAAGAGAGAGAGAGAGAGAGAGAGAGAGAGAGAGAGAGAGAGAGAGAGAGAGAGAGAGAGAGACCTGAGCAGACTAGCGATGGAGATGGAAGCTTGGAGTGGTAGCGGCGGTGGCAGCGGAGACAGATTGCTCCTTTCCCTCTCTTCTCCTCTCCTCTCCTCTCCTTTCCCTCTATTCTCTTCTCCTGTAGTGACCTGAGCTGTATACAAGAAATAAAAGGAGGGAAATTTTGGGGGGAAATTTAGGGCAAAATTTTTGTGTTAGTTTTATTTATAAATATGCCACCGAATTTTATTTACAAAACTGCCACCGCTTTTTTTATTTTGTTGTTTATTTACAAATATGCCACTGGAATTTTATTTCCTAAACCTTTTTCACTTTCACAAGGTAAATTACTAACGGAAAGCTAAATTTCTAACGGAAATTTACCGTTACAAATCTGTAACGGTAAATTACCATTAGAAAACCAAAAACCTCTGTGTTAGGAATTTGGCTGAATGGTATATAGGGATTGACTTTTTAGTCTGCATAGTACCCCAATAGCGATCACAATCGTGCCCAGCCGACCTCTGGTAGCTCTGAACTGTTGCTGATTCACCAAAGATCCCCGGCTTTTACAGTATAGTGAATGTGCTCAAACACACACGTGGACGTAGGTTCTTTCATTAATAGGGTCGAACCACATACAAACATGATGTCTATATTTCTCTCTCCCTTTCTTCAATGCTTTTAATATGCTCTTAAACACTAAATCCGACCAGTACCAAAAATTGTATCATCATCTTGGCGCCATCTATGGGAAACGATAGTTTTTTCTCCAAAACAAATCCTATAACTGATATGCAATGGCTAGAAATATGGTTGAGCAGCCCAGCAGTTCGATCAGCTCGAGCAGTTCTGGGAAACAATTAGCCTAGGAGTTCGAGCAGTTCAGGGAAACAAGCAGCCTAGCAGTTCAAGGAAACATATAGACCAACAGTTTCAGCAATACTGGAAAACTAGCAGCCCAGCAGTTCGAGCAGTTCCAGCAGTTTTGGGAAACAAGCAACCCAGCTGTTCTAGTTTTCTTGATGCCAAAACAGATTATTGCTGCACTCGCTCAACTCAATGAAGGACAGAGTCATACATAGCAACAAATCAATGACTTGGTGACTGCCCAGTGAACAGTCCCACCTAATCAGAAAGTTCCATTCACTGCCCAACTAATTATACAAACAGTGAACTGGGCGGAGTACATACAATGATCAGAGATCTAGAAAGGGGCTCGACGTCCCGACCCTCAGTGCTTTAGGTTCGACCTCCAGTGCTTCAGGCCCGACCTCTAGTGCTTATAGCCTGACCTCTAGTGCTTCAGGTCTGACCCTTAGTGCTTTAGGCTCGATCTCCAGAGCTTCCAGCCCGACCTCTCCGACCTCCAGTGCTTCAGGTACGACCCCCTAGTACTTCAGGCCCGACCTCTAGTATTTTCGGTCCGACCTCACTGACCTTTAGTGCTTCAGGCCCGACCTCCAGTGCTTCCGGCCTGACCTCAGTGCTTCAAGTCTGACCCCCAGTGATTCAGGCCCAATCTCTAGAGGTTCTGGTCCGACCTCGCCGACCTCCAGTGCTCTAGGTCCGACCCCCAGTGCTTCAGGCCCGATCTCCCGTGCTTCTGGCCTGACTTTGCCGATCTCCAATTCACAGCAATCTAAGTCCGGCAGCCCCGACCCGACCTCCAATTCATATCGGTCTGACTTTGGCAGCCCCAATCCGACCTCTAGTTTACAGCAATCAGGATCCAGTGATCCCGACCTTACCTCTAGCTCAGAGTAAACAGGAGTCAGGTGATCCTGACCCGCCCTCCTATCTCCAACAAACCAGACGAGTCCAATTATGATGGTATTTTTGCTAGACCATATTATAAGACTCCACATACTATGTCAAAGAGCTCTTATAAAGATTCGGATTGCCTAAGTATCAACTCATCACCAATCCCCGGGGCATAATAAAAGACCTCGGGTTCAACTCCCGAGGCACTAAAAAGACCTCGGGCTCAACCTTGAGGCAACCAGAGACCACTATTATGCAGTTGGCAAAAGACCTCGAGACACACCCGAGGCACCCAAAAGACCTCAGGATCACACCCGAGGCACCAATAAGACCTTGGGATCGCACCCAAGGCGTCGACTTTGCTTAGGCTCATAACCTCATTGGGGGAAAATCCCACTAGGTGGCTGATGATGGCAAACTTCAAAAGAGCCTGCAACCACCCACGTTCTAGGTCGGTTACCTATAATCATAACCTCTACAGACCCCCGTCATAGCAAAAGCTTGGGGAGTAGGAAGGCACAATGAACTAAATAGGCAATCACACCGGATATTTACAGGCCTTAGGGTTAACTAACTCAAACTCTTAGATAACCCGAACGCCTACAATACTCAGAGGCACCAGCTCTACTGAGGTCCAAACCGACGATAGAGGAAATCCTCTTAGGTTGGCCCATGATGGAGGAGCAAAAGGACCCCAAAGCAACACGGTTTAGGTTGGCTCCACCAACATAGTCAAGCTCTTCTCCTAACAATCTTAACAAAGGTTGGCCGGGTGGAAGATAACCATCCTAGGGAGTTAACATAAAAGGATCCTAAAGCCATACTCTTTAGGTCGTCTTTTCCAACATGGTCAAATTCTTCTACCCACAACCTTAACGAAGGCTTACGAGCAGAAGATAACCATCTTGGGAGCTAACTCAAGTAAAAGACTCTGAATTAGGCTGAGTCTCAACTCTTAGCCAATTCCCAAGCACTTAAAGATTTCGAATTAGGCTAAGTTTGAACTCTTAGCCAGTTCTTACGAGTTTACCAAACTTAGAAGCTTAGAGGCAACCTTCCCGAGCAGTTAACAGATTTCCAAACTTGCTTCGATATAGCATCCAGTCAACCTTGTAAATGGGGGGCAACTGATACACCCAAAATTGGCTCTACTGTATGACCGAGCAATTCCCTCCAGGTTTGACCTCCCAACCTCCAGGTCTGACCTCCCGACCACCGAGTTTCACCTCCCGACCTTTAGGTCCGAGCTCCTGACCTTTGGGTCTGACCTCCTGACCTGTAGGTCCGAGCTCCCGACCTCTCAAACTCCAGGTCTGATCTGCCGACCTCTAGGTCCGAGCTCCCGACCTCCAAGTTTGACCTCCCGACCTCCAGGTCTGACTTGCCGATCTCTAGATCCAAGCTCCTGACCTCCTGACCTCCAAGCCGATCACCAGTGCTCCGACCCCGACCCCGACCCCGAACGGGTCTGACCCGACCAACTGACTGGTTCTGACCCCGACCTATGGGTCAGAATACGCAGTCCAATTACAATACAGTTCAGGTCCAAGTCAGCTAACTCAGAGCCGTGTCCCAAACTGCTCAGACTCCAACAGTTTTCTATCTCAGCTAGAAGATTAATGAAAAGTGTAAATTGTTTCCTAATCCAATTAGGAAACCCTACTACGATTGATGCCAGTCAATCCTAAATTAGATTGTATTACCTAATCAGTATAATTTTCTTGTACGATTAGGTCTCTTGCATCTATAAAAGAGATCACTCACCCTTATAGAAAGAGATCACCTTTTTAGTCTCCATAGCACCCCTATAGCGGTCACAATCGTGCCCGGTTGACCTCTGGTAGCTCCAAACTGTTGTTGGTTCACCAACGATCCCCAACTTTTTACAGTATAGTGAACGTGCTCAGACATACACATGGACGTAGGTTCCTTTATTAACAGGGCCGAACCACATACAAACATGTTGTCTATATTTCTCTCTCCCTTTCTTCAATGCTTTTAATATGCTCTTGAACACTAAATCCGACCAGTACCAAAAATTGCATCATCACCATCATAGATTTGGTTTAAAAAAAAAACTTAGTACATTCATAGTGATTATACTATGTAATCATCAAAAATTTCAGATAATTATGAAGAGATAGAAGTAAAATTGTACGAGCAATAATAAAACTCCAAAAAACACAGTGATTGTACAAATAATAATTGTATAAAGAAGAAACTGATGAATGAACTACCAGAGAGTAAGTTTCCAAAATAAATTCAATTAAACAAAAATCCAAAGAGAAGCTATTGGAAAAAAGGATGAAGAAATTCATTTAACTTGCCCAAAGGCCCTAAGGCTTCGTTTGGTTCATGGAATTAATGATGGAAATCAAAGAAAACACCTAGAGTGTGAACCCAACAAAGGAAAGAGTTTTCATTATGACTCTTTTTTCCATCCCCTCACCAAAACTGTGAACCAAATAGAGCTGGTATTAAGAAGTAAAAGAAGACTGTGGAATTAAGGATCTTGGTTTCTTTAATAATTTGAATATGGATTCTTTTGAACTTCCCTCTAGTTTCTCAGAGTGCAAAATTCACAAACTGTTAATGGAAGCAAAATACTAAGAAAGAATTTGTTCAAATCTTGCTGGTGTTCCAGGTGGGCACAAGGCATTTGAGCTTTATTAGTAATATAATTGTTTAACTCAATTAGATTTTAGATTTTTAAGCAAAAACAAAATTAGATTTTAGATGATTGACCAGATTCATACAATTTATACTATCATAGTACCATATTTTAACAATTCATTGTTTGATGAATCCCCATAAGCCCGTAAAAAAATACTAAAACTAATAAAATAAAAAAGAATGAAAAAACAAACGGATGACATAAGAAACCTACAAATAGCAGACTGACAATAAACATATAGAAAAGAAAATAATGAAGTTTCTATAGACCACATAAAATTATGGTCAAACAAAATTCAGAAATTGGATAAGATAGTAATAATCCCAATTTTGTAGAAGACATAAAATATGGGGAACCCATATTGCACATTTCTGGTGAGAATAAAAGTTCTTCATTTCGAATGAAAAAAAATGTTTAAAAAATAAAAAATAATCACAGTGTTCATGACACTGAAAAAGAGGTTAATGTGTCTACGTATTTCTTGCGACCATAGCACTCCCCATCTACAATCATCAAATCTGCAACATAGTCATAAATTTGTTTGTGAGGGAGATAAAAAAAATTAAAAATTGAGAATGTAACCTAGAAATTAGAAACTCTAACCTTAGAAATAGATATAAAGAGAAATAGAGAGAGTGTGTCAAATAGAGATTAGATCACCACAAACAGCACCACCACAACCAAGGAGAAGAGGAGGCAGTGAGGTGAAAAGCGAGGGATTTGGAGAAGAGGGAAAACGTGGGTTGCAAGAGAGAAGAGAGATGCGACTGAGATATAGAGAAAAGAGAGTCGTGAGGCAGAGAAGGAGGGATTTGCATAAGAGATGGAGTGATATGAATTTTGAGGCAGAGAGAGAGAGAGAGAGAGAGAGAGAGAGAGAGAGAGAGAAATGAGGCGCGACACAGAGGAAGGAGAGATGTGTAAGTTACGTCAGAAAGTGATTCAGTGAGTAACTTGTGTATATGAGTCTTTTTTGGACCGTTGGATTCATTCGATCCAAGGGTAGAGACGGATGTGGTGTGAAAAGGTTAAGATCCAAAGTTGGAAAAATGAGCAATTTTTGGCCCTTGGATCATTTTTCACACCTTCCTATTATATAAAGATATATATATATATAATTTTTTTTTTACTTTTCTGTGACTCTTAGCTCTTGTCCTTTCCTCATGTTGTTATTTAACAACATTTAGTTCGTATTCTTGAACTTAAAGGGTTTATCTGGTCATCCTCAAATGTGATATTGCATTTAAACTTTTGAGACATTTTATGATCTTAAATGGTTCCATTCTTACATGTGTGGGTATTCTAAAAAAAATTATGTCGTTTTTCTAATTTCAAAGAATGGCCACAAAAAGAAGATTTATGATGAAGTCTACTTGCTATCTAAAAGATTAAAGCTGGAAACACCGAATGGTGTGAATAACTAAAACTTTCTTTAATGATTTATAAAATTAAAGAGCATACAATGTATGTTTAATTTCAAAAGAGCCATTAACACCTCATATGGTTACAATTTAGGTATGACGTAGTTAGCATTCTCCTAAGAACATATAAGATCAGCACCATTCAAGCTTCACCAAAAATGTCGTGAACAGTTTGTAGCAGTAGCACAAATTTTTGGGACCATAATATCATTTGAAAGCTACATCATACATATACCATGTTTGGCAATGACTTGAATTTGAATTGCCTCATACACAATTTACATAGTATCTTATTGCAGAGTAGTAAAACCCATTATTACTAGTTTTCCTTCTTGTTTTCCTTTTTCTTTTCTTTTTCTTCTATAAATTCACAAACCAAAAAACATCGGGAAAGAAAAATAAAATTCCGATATTAAATTTTTGTTTGTTTGGTTAATAAGCTATGAAATACATTCTACAAACATTTTAAAGAAAGGAAAGTGGGTTGATAAATAAATGAAGAACTTTATTAAGGCTTTGTTTGGTTCATCGATTTCATAATGGAAAAGAGAGGGGAAAGGAAAACTAGATGGAAAACTAGTGCCTTTTACCTTACGGATGAGACTAGTTTTCCCTCTTATTTTCATTTCCCCTCTCTTTTCTATCACGAAATCTATGAACCAAATAAATTAAGCCTAAGTTTATATATGTGATCACTTCCCGTCTTCTTTTCTTAAAATTTTATTATATTCTATTTTTTTTTATAAAAAATTTGTAACCATGTTGAATCATTAAGGGAAAGATAAGCAAAAACACAATAGAAGGAGTTTAAATTCCATACGGTTCATCACCAAACCAGTGTATTTACGACAGCCAATGAAGTAATGCCAATTTAACAAGTTGTGCCAATGGTATAGCAACTATAAAGCACTGGATAACTTCCTCCATGATTCATGGATCTTCACTGTTCGTTAATGTCCATGTTTCCTACCTCTTCTTCGATTTTTGTCGGAAAAAAAGGTTAATCAATAAAATCAAAAAGGTCAAAACGCAATGTACAAAAAGTACAAGGAGCATACCCCAGGATATACAAGAAGATTAATGACAGGCATATGGAACAACTATGCAACATGGGATATGAGACTTTCTAGAGCCAAAGGCAAAGAAAGAAGCCCATCCCAACTAGCAAAACAAAACCTAGAGAACAACAAGAAGACCATTCTCTATGGTGGCCCTTATGATGGCTGCCTTTAAAATTCTTTTTTGCTTCCTTCTTCTTCTCTCTGACTCAGATTTAGTTTTCAGGAGACACTTCATCAAAATCTTGCTCAAACTGCCCCGGGCGGTTCACCCGAAGTTGGTCGGTCGGTCGGGAATACGGTGCGTTCTCGGTTCGTTGCAGATGCAGTCCAGCCACGTCCCGTGTCGCGATCCAAAAGGTTCTGGACAGTTTCCTACACAAGCTAGAGGACTAATGGAAAGAGAAGATTGCTTCCTAATCTGATTAGGAAACTCCCACGATTGTGCTAATCAATCCCAATCAGATTGTATTGCCAAATTAGTTTACTTACCTTGTACGAAGTGGTCTCTTGTATCTATAAAAGGGACCATTCATCCTCTTCAAAGGGGATCATAATCTTGTTATGTAGAATAGCGTACTTTCCTTATGGAGGCCCGATCAATGTTTTGGTGGCTCCGTTTCCATTGTTGGTTCACCAAATAACCCCTCGACGATTCGATAGTACAAGTGCTCTGACACACCACGTGGATGTAGGTCTCTTCGTTAACAGGGTCGAACCACATACAAATCCTCTCATCTTTCTTCTTTTCTTCTTACCCAAATTTTGGCATCATCAGTTTTGCGCCGTCTATGGGAAACGATAGATCCAAATAGGAGTAAGAAGACTGCTACACCGATGGGCCAGGCAGATTGGTAGGCCGGACAATCAGCGGCCTCCATGACCTCAGAGTAGATCATCGCGGCCCTTGCACAGCTTCTGGAGGGCCAGTGCCAGGCGCATATGCAAAGTGAAGCTCTGCTGGCCCAACAGAACGAGCCCTGACAAGCAACTATATCGTAAAGGAATGATGAGCGCAGTCAGGAACCCAGATAGACCCGACGACGAGCCCATACTGCACCACCATCCCCTTAAGCTATGGGATAGTCCGGGATTAGAGAGCGTGGGAGTTACCATACGGACCTGGAAATGCGCCTCGGCCAAGCCGAACTACACTAATGATGCCAGGAATATCATCAATAACAGATGCGCAGCCAGAGGAGAAGGACAAGCGTGGGTGAACTGGGAATCAGCCAAGGACCGCCCGGCCAGGAGCCGCAGCGACCTTAGGCATATGATCGACAAGAGTCATAGCCGAGTCCTATCCCTGAGGACGGCGCACTTTGAAGAAGCATCATCCTCATCATACCAGATTGATATCGATCGGGAGGACGTGGAAGTTGGCATCAATGACCTGCAGAAACAAATCGAGAAGTTGAGTCGAAAGCTAGGTTGTGACTACTCCAGTACTAAAACTGAGTCCCCCTTCACCACTTAGATCACAAAATTTCCAATTCCGTGCAAAGTCAAACAACCTCATCTCGACTCTTACGACGGGTTGGGAATCCCGAACGACAATGTTTGGACCTACAAGGCTCGGATGACACTATCGACCAACGCTGATGAACTGCTCTACCTGGCCTTTCCTAGTACTATCAAGGGGCCAGCCACACAGTGGTTCTACTATCTCAAACCCCAATCGATTGGTGACTTCAAATAACTTACCAAACTCTTCGTCAGCCAGTTCGTAGGCATGCTTGGCCAGCCACAGCCAGACACCCAGCTGCTGACTATCAAGCAGTGCAAAGGAGAATTCTTGAAGGACTATGTCGATAGGTTTAATCAACAAAAGCTTTAGATCCGCAACCTAAACGAGACGGTCGCAATCACAGCCTTCTGCTTAGGGGTACATCACACCAAGGTGGCCACGTCGTTCCACCATGACCCACTGACAACCTTGGGTTGAACTCTCGGAGAGAGTTAGGAAGTAAATCGACGCGGAAGAATTCCTGAAGTCCAAGTATGCAAGCTTTGCAGAAGATGATTCCCCAAAAGTCAATCAAAAGCAAGAGAATTCTGAGAAAAATCCAGGGAAGAAGGTGAAGCAGGATCAATGGGGCGTTTGGGATCAGACCCCGATCACCTTCACACCACTTCATCGACCTATCTAGGAAGTCATGGCAGTAGTCGAAGCTTAGAAAACTGCTTAAGAAGCCCACCAAGCTGAAGAGTCCACCCGAGAAGAAGAACTGCGACAAGTACTGTCGGTATCATTAAGATCATTGCCATCATACAGAATACTGCTTCAAGCTCAAGATTTCCATTGAGAAGCTAATCGAGCAGGGTCACCTAGTCGAGTTCGTCACCATAGATAGACGACCCCGGTAGGATACCCGGGCTCTCAAGCAGCAGCAACCCCTCGGCTACATCAACGTGGTCTCTGGGGAACGTTGCGTGGTGGAGACTCGCAGTCGGCAACGAAGAGGCATGCTCGGGCATCCCAAGCGGATGTAATTCATGTATTTTTTTTATTATTTAATTTTCCAGACTAAAATTCTTATTTTTCGATGTTGCAATATTAATACGTATTTTTTTATTTTTCTATAATTCCAGTATTTATACTTGTGATGCACAAAATTCTGTGCACGCACACGACTCGAGGCTTGTCAAATCAATTAGTCACTTCCCTTATTTTTGGGAAAAGCCACTAACCACCCCACCCACCACCTTACACCACCCATACCCCTTATATCCATCCCCAACCACCAATCCCACCCCAACACTCAATCCCCCTCACCACCTTAACCACCCCTTACACACCATAATGTATACATGTGAGTATATATGTGTGTGCCAAGAGAGAGTGAGGGAGAGTGAACTGTGAGTGCAGTGTGTCTGTGTGAGTGTGTCATGTGATGTGTGAATGTAATGTGTATGTGTGGCATATGTGAGTGGCAGTAAGGTGTGTGATGTTGAGTGTTGCATGTTTGTGTTGACTTTTGCGTGTGTATAATATATGCACATGTGTGTGGCAGTTTGAGTATTGTGTTAGGTGTGTGTTTAGTATGACTGTGTGCTGTGTAGTGTATATTATATATAAGTGTTGTGTGGTGTGTATATAATATATGTAGGTGTATGGATGTGTGTGCGATTGTGTGTGCATGTGTGTGTTGCATGGTGTATGTGTATATATAGTATATGTGTGTGCATGGGGTATATGATATATATAATCCACAACTCACCCCTCCCTTTATATAAACATCACCCACCCCACTCTCATTTGGTTTTTGGATAGTAGAGAATATATATATATATAGAGAGAGAGAAGGAGCCGTGGAACGCCAGGAGCAACCGGAGACCCAGCAGGTAAACCACTCCACCCCCTCACTATATTTCTGTACATCACACACACCACACCCACCCTCACGCGTACCTCGGACAGAGCCTAGAGCTCTGTCCATGGCCGATGACCATTGAAGCTCGTGCGGAGCTCGGTTTTTGCGCCGTCACCAAATCACATGATACAAACGCCAAAATGACCCAAACGACTCCCTTAGGATCCCCGATGAATAGCTCGAAGCTTTGGACAACCAATGAACTGATTATCTATTTTTGGATGACAGACTTTTAGGAGTTAGGCTTCAAGACTTGAACCGTTGGATCAGGCTTATTGAGGCACTAGATTTCGACATGAAGTTTGCGTATTTTTGTTAAGAAATGAGTGAGTTATGATTGTTTGAAGTTTTATGTCCATTTATGTGTATATATATGTATCATGTTATATATACACAGTCGTGTAATTTTGGAGAAGAAGAAGAGTTGGGTTGCTAAGGTTCGTTTGGGTAAACTGCTTCTAGGAAGCTTTTATGTGTGTTAGCGACTTAGTTCCCAAACAAAGCTTTAAGCTTTAGTCATTAATTATTTTAAATTATTAATATAGTTTTATTTAAATTAATTTGGGTTAATTAGCTTTATAATTATGAAATATTATTAATAAAATATTATGGAATTTAATATTATATAATTATATTATATAATAATTATTTTTTAGTTTTAAATAAATAATAAAAGTTTGTTTGAATAAAATAAAATAGATACTAGTAGTTGTTAAATGTTTTAGAAATAGTTTTAAAAAAATGTATTAAGTAGTTTTAATATACTAGAATATAATATTATATTCTAAAATTATCTTTATTTATTCATATAATATACTTATTATTTATTTAGTTTAAATAAATAATAAAAATTTGTTTTAAAGGGGTATTAATTAGGTATAAAATACCTAAGGGCCATTTTAAAAATATAAAAAATTATATTATTATTCCCAAGGCCAAATATCAGTATTCTATAAATTATTTAATTATAAAACCAAGTTGTAGTATGTATTTAGTAATTACAGAATTGTTTATTCTTGTCCTAATTATTTTACAATACCAAATGAGTTCCGAAAATTATGAAAAAAAGTATCATTAGCCTATTTTAAGGTCTAGTATTTAATATAAATGTTTCTAAGGACTATTTGTCTTTCTAAATTATACGTTATAATTATAGGACTCCTAAGGCTATAATTTTATAATCAAGACTTCAATAATTTACAATAAATAAACCGTAGCCCAGAAAATTACGTGGTCGATTCCCAGAGTCTTAGAATAATTTCTAGAACTATTCCTTTGAGTTTGGAGATCTTTTGATGCGGTAACAAATACAGCTTACCTTTAGGACCCACACTAGTATAGAAAACCCAGCCATTTATGTGACGGACTCCGATTTGAGTCTAGTCAATGACGTTAAACTTAGAATGACACAAGGATTATCACCTTGAGGTATAGACATGCATTTGGCATAATTACCATTATGCCCAGTTAACACATACGTTTCATCACCGTTTTTATGTTATACATTATAGGACCATGACTTATCCACTGTTCGGAGGGCCTTAACAAGACATCGAGGTGAGTTTCTTAACCTCACTCTAATCATATTATGAGTACTTAAAAGATGATGTATAAGTTACATGTATGTTTTACTATACTGTACAATTCGATTATTATGATAATTATAATGTTATGAGTTCTGTTGGTGGTATTAATATGACTAGTTATGTACAGATGTAAAAATATACGAATTGTTAAGTGTTAATCCACGCTCACGATTCATGGCTAGTACTTTATGTTTTTTTTGCTAAAGTTGAGAATCGAATATAATAATGATAACCGTTAATCAGAATGTGGAACCTGCATGCTAATAATGTAATTGAATGATGAGAATATCTGGTTAAAGAATAATCTGTTGTAAACACGTGCACGACATGGTGTCAGCATGCATTGCATGGAAATGGTAAGTGGTTGATGTGAAGTGTGAAGAGAATGATATGTGAGACTTGGATCCGTTGGATCAACGGCTGACGAGCCAGGTAGACATGGAGGGTTGGGGTTTCTAGCACGCCTTTCGCCGTTGAAGACATCTTATGATGCGCATATATTGTTGAAGACATCCCATGCATTGTTGAAGGCGTTCAGCTAGAGCTCTAATGTTATTCTTAGCTGTGTAGACGACCAGTGAGGGTATACACATCGTTGAAGACGTTTGATGTGTCAATTCCATTATTTATAGATTGGATGCTCCGTGTAGACGACTGGTGGCCTATCAAGGGTTAGTAGATAGTAGGGTATACCGAGTAGTGGCCGAGTAGCCTGATGTGATAGTAGGGTATATCGGGTAGCGACCGGTGTAGCTCGAAGATGAAAATGTATAATGATAGTAGGGTATACCGGGTAGTGACCAGTGAAGCCTAGAGATGAAAATGTATAATGATAGTAGGGTATACCGGGTAGCGGCTGGTGTAACCCGAAGATGGATACGTGTGATGTGGGGACCCACCATGTAGGCGACCGGTACGGCCCGCCACATGTGTTGAGGTAACAAAAGGAGAGATATCAGAATAAGTTCGATGTGTAATATGGTTGAATTGGAAAGTACGATGAGAAGATTGATCTAGTCGTGGATTCAGCATATATCCCGACACAAAGGTAGTTGCATCGGTCTTGCATTGGCATGCACGAGCATGATATGAATCGAGAATTAGATAAAATGAATTGTATAACTGAAGAGAATGTATCCTTTGATAAGAGACTAATGTGTGCATTTGATTATATGATTTGTTTGAGAACTTTGCTATCCCCGGGGAAGGTACATCATTTGATATATATGAGATTAATCGTATTTTAAGATACTGACGATAATGTGAGATGAGCGATATTCATATTGTAGATTATTGTGTGGTAATGTTGCTCACTCAGCTTTGTTTCAAAGCTGATGGCATGTTACGTCCTGGACAATCCAATGTCAAGATTCCTTGCAGGCTTGGTTAGATGACAGGTCAACATGAGAATAATATATAAAGGATCAATGGATGCATTGAGCTAGAAGGAAGACTGAAGATAGTAATTAGTATTGTGTACTTATAATAGTTTGTTGTATTAGTATTATGGCTGGTGATCTGTAATCATTTTAATGTTAAGAGTGAAGTTGAGTTATGTTTACGATTAGCAAATCCCCTATTATATTATGTTGTTTATAGTTGTTAGAGGACAGGACGATTTTCAATCAGCCATTCCCTATGAGTTTAAAAAGGAAATTAAAATTTTCCTATTTTTGGTATCAGAGGCTAGGTTTAGGAGTTCACCATCTGTTTGACACTCTTAAGTTAAGAACAGTAAGATGTTCTAGAGATATTAACCAATGCTAAGATAGTTTTCTCGTGAGCAGGTAGTATGGGGAACCAAAGAGAGCAAGACGCTAAAGATAGAGAGCACAGAACCACCATGGACAGGAAGGTTATTTCCCGTAGTCCAACCCGTATTGGTGCCACCATCAAACACAGTACTTCCCGTAAGAAGATAGGAAGATTGATGCAATGTTTTTCCCGTGAGAGACATGTTCCTGAGATAACATATCATAGTGTCGTATTACCGCGCAGTATGTCAACAGAAATCAATGAGATTTCTTGCAATTTTGATGACCTTATGATAGTTTTAGGGAGAATCACAGGCTGAGATAGTACCTTTTGTGATCCCCGCTAGCTCAATAGAAAGTTCGAATGATGGAGAGATGGAGATAGACCTAGGTGAGGAAGATCTAATAGAGAATGAGACATTGTACTTGTATGATCCTGATTGGTCAATAGGTTGGGATAACGAATGATGGATGTCATGGAAACCCCCAGAGGAGATTGTGACTTCAGGATGAATACCACAGCTAGAAGACTTGATGCCTTAGTTTGTTTTATCTTTTGATTAGTATGGTATCAGGATTGTAGTCTCACATTTTGATAAAAGTATGTGTTAGAATCTAGTAGAACTTGTATTAAAACTCCTCTTTTGTTATGTCGTTCTATTAATAAAAACCTATTTTAATCTATCTTTTACTTTTGATAACTGGGATGTCTACGTGTATTCGTATTGTTCAATAACCGTGAATTTCTTCTTGTATATTTCTGAATGATAAGAAGATAGGATCGAGAATTAAACGATAGATTCTTAGTATGCATATATAGTCAACCTATATGGTTTAGCTAAATGACTTGTCATATCAACGAGATGTTTAGGCACTGGCGAACTTCCTGCGGTGAACTCGGAACAATCAGCTCGTCCTAGAGCCTAGAAGAGATTAAGGATAGGAATACCTTACCCTTCGACCCTTGTAGTAGACGTGACAACTCATGATCCTAGTTTTAAGACTAGACGCGTGTTTGAAATCCTTGTGCATAGATTTACTCTTGTATGCTAGGACTATTTGTTATTTACTTGATTTACTGCTTTCCGTTACTCGTTACATGTTCATGTAAGATAAGACGAGCTAACGTTAAACTATTAGGTTCCAACTCTTAGGTGAGAACCCTAAACATTGTCAACACACGCATGGCCAGAATAACTCGAAGCACCCAAAATTAAACAAGTGAACCATCCAATGCAGCACCTCCCGCAATGGACCCAACGGGTGCATTTGAAGCTTTTGTTCGACGAATAGAAATAATCGAAAACAACAGTAATAAGAACTAACCGCCTCCGAGGCCTGTGGAAGATCGAGTAGTAGAGCGTTTCCATCACTTTTATCCTGAAAAGTTTGACAGGGATACTGAGCCATGGCAGGCAGAACAGTGGCTCTGAGAGATGGAATCAATCTTTGACGTGGTAGGATGTACAGAGATTGAGAAGCGTTGACTGGTGACATTCCAGTTGACATATGCGGTAGCCGATTGGTGGGAATTGGAGAAGGCGATCATAGGAGAGAATGCAATAAGGAGAATGCCTTGGGCTATATTCAAGGAGTTATTCCTGGAGAACTATTTCCTGCAGACAGAGAGAAACAGGAAAAAGAGGGAACTTATCGAGCTAACTTAGGGGAGCCAGACAGTGAAGTAGTATACAGTACAGTTTGAATAGTTGTCCCGTTTTGCTCGCCATATGATAGATAAGAGAAGAAGAACCGACAATATCACCAAGGCCTCTCACCACTACTTCAACATATGACTCTAAATCATCAGGGCCAATCTTTCAAGACTTTGGTAGGCCTGGCTACCAACCATAAGGATATCAATGGACGAGAACCCCCAATCCTTCCCCAAGGAAACAAGAAGACTTGGAATGAAGAGAGGCGACCTCAACCAGCACCTCCTCAAACTCAACTAGTCACATTGCAAGGACCACCACCACCGAGGTTCAACCAAGGACAACATTACCTGCTACAACTGTGGTAAGTTAGGACATCTGAGTAAAGCTTGCAAGACACCTCGCAAAAGGAAGTGTTGGACACATTCATACCCACCACAAGGAACAGAGAAATTGTGGAAAAGAAACTAATCCAGCTACTTAAGCACAAACAAAACAACGCGACATCTGCTACAACTATGGAATATCAGGACACCACTCCAAGGAATGCAAAGCACCAAGACGACTCACAAGGAGACAATCACAAGGTCTTAATTGTAAAAAGTTGGTCATGTTCGTAAGAATTGTCCCGAGCAAAGAGTTCAGAATAACGACCTCTTGATATAGCACTAAGAGTGATAGATCCAACAAGCGAAATTGATAGAAGCTTCACAACCATAGACTTTAAGGTAGGACAGTAATCCTGTAAAGAAGGTAGGAACTAGTCACTTCTAGATTTCGGGGACAAAATCTCTTGTAAGGTGGGTAGATTATAATACCCGTAATTTTTGTTTCCTTGTATTCATGTATTATTTTTTATTATTTTATTTTCCAGACTGAAATTCTTATTTTTTTGATGTTGTAATATTAATACGCATTTTTTTATTATTTCCGGTGTCATTTGATTTATTTATATAGTTGTAGGTTATATTATATATTAAAATATCAGTGCATAAATATTAGACTCGGACTGATAGTTTGAACCCGGACTAGATTTTACACTAACCCGTATTTATACTTGTGTTGCACAAAATTCTGTGCACGCACATGACTCGAGGCTTGTCACATCAATCGGTCACTTCCTTTATTTTTGGGAAAAGCCACTAACCACCCCACCCATCACCTTACACCACCCATACCCCATACATCCATCCCCAACCACCAATCTCACCCCAACACTCAATCCTCCTCACCTCCTTAACCACCCCCTTACACACCATAATGTATACATGTGAGTATTGTGTATGTATACGTGTGTGTGTGTGTGTGTGTGTGTGTGTGTGCTGAGAGAGAATGAAGGAGACTGCACTATGAGTGTAGTGTGTTTGTGTAAGTGTATCGTGTGATGTGTTAGTGTAGTGAGTATGTGTGGCATTTATGAGTGGCAGTGAGGCGTGTGATGTTGAGTGTTGCATGTTTGTGTTGACTTTTGCATGGGTATAATATATGTACATGTGTGTGGCAATGTGAGTGTTGGGTTAGGTGTGTGTTTAGTATGACTGTGTGTTGTGCAGTATATGTTATATATATATATATGTGTTGTATGGTGTGTATATAATATATGTAGGTGTGTGCATGTGTGTGCAACTGTGCGTGTGTGTCGCATGGTGTGTATATATATAGTATATGTGTGTGTTTAGGGGATAGGATATATATAATCCAAAACCCACCCCTTCTCTCTTTTGGGTTTTTGGATAGTAAGAGAATAGAGAGAGAGAGAGAGAGAGAGAGAAAGAGAGAGAGAGAGAGAGAGAGAGAGTGAAAGAGAGAGGAGCCGTGGGATGCCGAGAAAGACGCCGGGACCAACCCGAGACCCAGCAGGTAAACCACTCTACCCCTCTTTGTATTTCTGTACATCATACAGACCACACATACCCTCACGCACACCCTGGTCAGAGCCTAGACTTCCGGCCATGGCCGACGGCCATTGAAGCTCGTACGGAGCTCAGTTTTTTGGCCGTCACCAAATCACATGAAACCAACGCCAGAATGACCCTAACGACTCCCTTAGGATCCTCGATGAACGGCTCGAAGCTTAGGTTGTGTTTGGACGACCAAGGAACCGATTATCCATTTTTGGACGAACTGGTTTTTCTTCTTGTGAGGACAGGCTGTTAAGAGTTAGGCTTAAAGACCTATACCGTTGGATCGGGCTTGTCAAGGCACTCGATTTCGACATAAAGTTTGCGTATTTTCATTAAGAAATGAGTGAGCTATGATTGTTTGAAGTTTTATGTACATTTATGTATATATATATATATGTATATATGTTATATATGCATAGTCGTGCAATTTTGGAGAAGAAGAAGAGTTGGGTTGCTAAGGCTCGTTTGGGTAAATTGCTTCTGGGAAGCTTCTATGTGTGTTAGCAACTTATTTCCCAAACAAAGCTTTAAGCTTTAGACATTAATTGTTTTAAATTATTAATGTAGTTTTATTTAAATTAATATGGCTTAATTAGTTTTATAATTATGAAATATTATTAATAAAATATTCTAAAATTTAATATTATATATTTATATTATATAATTATTAATATTTTAGCTTTAAATAAATAATAAAAGTTTGTTTGAATAAAATAAAATAGATGCTAGTAATTGTTAAATGTTTTAGAAATAGTTAAAAAAAATGTATTAAGTAGTTTTTAATACACTGGAATGTAATATTATATTCTGAAATTATCTTTTATTATTCATATAATATACTTATTATTTATTTAGTTTAAATAAATAATCAAAATTTGTTTTAATAGGGTAATAATTAGGTATAAAATACCTAAGGGCCATTTTAAAAAGATAGAAAATTATGTTACTATTCCCAAGGCCAAATATCACTATTTTATAAATTACTTAATTATAAAACCAAGTTGTAGTATTTATTTAGTAATTAAGGAATTGTTTATTATTGTCTTAATTATTTTACAATATTAAATGAGTTCCGAAAATTATGAGAAAAATACCACTAGCCTATTTTAAGATCTAGTATTTAATATAAATGTTTCTAAGGACCATTTTTCTTTCTAAATTATATTTTATAATTATAGGACTCCTAAGGCTATAATTCTATAAATGTTTCTAGAACTATTCCTTTGAGTTTGGAGATCGTTTGACCTGGTCGAAAATACAGCTTACCTGTAGGACCCATACTGGTATAGAAAACCCAACATTTTTTGCGACGGACTCTAATTTGAGTCTAGTTAATGGCGTTAAACTTAGAATGACACAAGGATCATCACCTTGAGGTTTAGACACGCATTTGGTATAATTACCATTATGCCCCTAAAGTTAACACATGCGCTTCATCACCATTCTTCTGTTGTACGTTGTAGGACCGCGATGTATCTGCTGTTCGGAGAGTCCTAAGCTTAACAAGACATCAAGGTGAGTTTCATAACCTCACTCTAATTATATTATGACTATGTAAAAGATGACGTATAAGTAACATGTATGTTTTACTATGCTGTACAATGCGATTATTATGATGATAATAATGTTATGAGTTCTGTTGGTCGTATTGCTATGACTAGTTATGTACATATTGTATTGTCCTGGACATGAACATGTAAAGGGTTTTTATTCATATGAATTGTTAAGTGTTAATCCATGTTTAAGACCCATGGCTAGTACGTTATGTTTTCGTTCCTAAAGTTGAGAATTGAATATAGTAATGATAACCGTTAATCAGAATGTGGAATTTGCATGTTAACATTGTAATTGAATGACGAGAATATCTGGTTAAAGTATAATTCGTTGTAAACACGTGCACGACATGGTGTCAGCTTGCATTGCATGGAAATGGTAAGCGGTTGATGTGAAGTGTGAAGAGAATGATATATGAGACTTGGATTCGTTGGATCAACGGCTGACGAGCCAGGTTGACATGGACAGTTGGGGTTTCTAGCGCACCTCTCGCTATCAAAGGCGTCCAGTGATGCGCATATATGGTTGCAGACATCACATGTATCGTTGAAGATGTCCAGCTAGAGCTCTAATGTTTCTCTTAGGTGTGCAGATGACCAGTGAGGGTGTACACATTGTTGAAGATGTCTGATGTGCCAATTCCATTGTTTACAAATAGGATGCGTCGTGTAGACGACTGGTGTAGCCAGAAGTGATAATAGGGTATACCGGGTAACGACCGGTGTAGCCCGAAGATGAAAATGTATAATGATAGTAGGGTATACCGGGTAGTGACCAGTGTAACCCGAAGATGAAAATGTGTAATGATAGTAGGGTATACCGTGTAGCGACTGGTGTAGCCCGAAGAGGGATACGTATGATATGGGGACCCATCATGTAGACGATCAATACAGCCCGCCACATGTGTTGCAGTAACAAAAGGAGAGATTTCAGAATAAGTTTGATGAGTAATATGGTTGAATTGGAAAGTATGATGAGACGATTGATCTAGTCATGGATTCAGCATCCCGACACAAAGGTAGTTGCATCGGTCTTGCATTGGCATGCACGAGCATGATATGAATCGAGAATGAGATAAAATGAATTGTACAACCAAAGAGAAGTATCCTTTGATAAGAGACTAATGTGTGCATCTACTTTTATGATTTATTTGAGAACTTTGTTATGCCCGGGGAAGGTATACCATTTGATGAGAGATTAATCATATCTTAAGATACTGAACAATGACATGAGTTGAGCGATGTTCACATTGTAGATTATTGTGTGGTAATGTTGCTCACTAGCTTTGTTTATAATTGAGTTATGTTTTACGATTAGCAAATCCCCATTTTTATTATGTTGTTTATAGTTGTTAGAGGACAGGACGATTTTCAATCAATCATACTCTCTAAGTCCAAAAAGGAAATTTAAATTTCCCTATTATTGCTACTCCAGGGCATGACAGCTGATATCCTACAAGTCCAGCCAGCCATCACTCCATTGATCGATATCCTCATCTTCTCATCTAACGATATCCGAGACCTATACTATCCCCACGATGATTCGCTGGTAGTGACGCTCTCTATAGCCAATTATATGGTGAAGAGAGTGCTAGTGGACATGGCCAGCTCCTCGGACATACTGTTTGCCTTAGCTTTCAATCAGTTCGGGATAATAAGGGACGGCTCCGACCAATGGCCACCCCTTGGTAGGATTCAATGGATCAAGCACACAACCGCTCGGGATGGTCGAGCTACCCGTTCTAATGGGGAGCTACTGTAGACACCCAATTTTGACCACACTGATAGGATTTAGCGTGGACAACGTCTTAGAGGATTCGATGACGAAAAGTACCCCCATGGAAGGTATTGGAGTCCACATAATCGAGAGATCAAACTTTGGAAAGTGACTTCAAGTTCAGAAAAGCCCTTTTTCATGCATATATCCCGGTTTCATCAAAATCATCTCTCAGAATTAATATTCACTTAGGGTTATATAAACATGACGTGTTCTAAACACAGTATTCTAGGTATCCAAAGATTCAATTTTAAAGAAAAGTTTGAAATCGATGCGCATTGAAAATTTTTGAAAAAGATGTCGTTTTATTTCAAAAAGATGACGAAAGTTCCGGAGGACTTCCGGATTTCAATTGAACTTCAATTTTCATTTCACAATTCCTGGAATATTTTTATACTGAAATTCAACTCGACAGGTTTCCAACAGTATGTGAATAGACGATTTTAGACACCAAAAAGTATTTTTACGAAAATCTGGAAAGCAGTGAATGTAATAATTGAAATAGGGCATAAGGGCACCTGGGGAGCAGGAATAGCAAGTAGCGGGTCCCATAAAGGGGGGGTGGGTCCCACCTAAGCTGCTACCTCACATGTGCCCCCTCCATAAAGTTTTTTGAGTTCCAAACTCTTCTAGAAGCCTCCCACTGCGAGGAAATTGCCTGGAAATTACGTTTAGGCACTAAAATGGCCATTTAAACCCTTTTCTGATCTCTGAAAATCCTATTTTAACCCTAAAACTTAAGAGTTAAGCTTTCAAAACTCTACATATAGATCCATATGAGATCATCTTTGATACATAAGAGAGTATGAACAAGTACATACAAGTGAATATACTTGCAAGATATAAGAATATACTTAGAAATCAAGAGAGATTCCTAGAGAGAAGAATTGAATTATGAATGAAATTCCCATAGAACTAATCTCAAGATAATTAGATTAGAGAATTGGACATCAATGGCCTCCCTTAACTTGCATGGATGAGACTTGAAGAACTTGAAGAACACTTGAAGAGATCTAGTTTAGATTTGTTTTATTTGTTAAGAACACTCATCTTCTTCCTCTTCACACACTCACATAGCTAGATCCAAGTATCTTTTGATTTGTTGATAATTCTTAATTAGAGATTGATTTTCCCTTTTGACTTTTAATTTTGATTTTATTCTTCTATTTTAGTTTAGATCTATGTATACATGATTACATATATGTATCTATTTTGAATTCTATGATGGTTTGGAAGCATGATCTATGAGAAAGATGATTCCGATGTTCATACCTATCTGTTGATTATTCCTATTACCTAGAATTCCTATTGAAATTCATCTCCAATAGGATATTTGTAAGTCCCTTTGATCCATGATATAAAGGTCTTCATAGAACTTGAGGGCTAAATTGTTTTGAAATCATGATAATTAAGTTGATCTATGAGTTTGATCTCTTTAATAAGCTTCAACCATCACCTAAGATGTTTTTCTCACACTTTAAAAATGAATTCGATAAAATTCAGCAAAACAGATTAGTTTTGTCCATAAGATTTGGTCCACTAAACCCATAGTTTAATGGATTTCAAATTTTTTAGGTAAACTTTGATGAACTAGCTTTCATTCGATCTATTTTGAAAACTTTTAGGATCCATATGCTATTTTTAGAAGTTGTTGAGAAATCGGTTGACAGATTTGAACATAGTCTCTTTGTGCGTGAATTTCATATATAATTGTGATTGGTGATCCATTTTTTGGGGATGATTCCTAACTCATGTATCTATATGCCGATGCAAAATCATGAGCATACAATCGAGTTATTGTTTTCTAAGCGTTTGAAGTTGATACAACTATTCTGGAATTTCCTAATTTGATCTATAATCATGATTATGTATACAAAATGGTCATACCTTGATCACTCAACAACAATTGATGAATAAAACTTGGTTTAGAAATCATCTAGGATAAATGGATGAGAGATCAAAAACATTGATTAACTTGATTAACATGATTCATGAATTTCTATTATGTTTTGCATTCCTTTGTCAAATGATATCAAATTTCCAGAATAACAAAGTCTGTTTAAAACAACATTTCAGAGGCCTTAAGATCATTACATGTCCATGGGATCATTTTTATCATAAATAAAAATAAAATATCTTTCTTTTGACACCAAATAGAGCTTCATATGATGTTAGTAGAATTAATTATGATTTTTACAAGAACAGTGGACAGTCCTGATTCACTCTTCATAAAACTCTTATTTCTCTAATTTCAAAATGGTAATGAGGTTCTACTTTTTGGAGAAGTTCTCTAAGACATGTATCTAACTTTCTGTAAAAGGTTTTGACCCAGCTCATGTTAAGATCACTTTTGATAGGATTCATTAGAGGTTGCTGAATCTGAATATTTGATTGATGGCATATTTTCCTTGTTTATTATGCATATCATTTGTTTGCTTGTATTTTTGCAATGTTTGGGTATTACTTGGTGTCTTAGTGAAGAGTATTGAATGCCGTGAATCCGGACTTCGATTTGTGAGCTTGCCTCTTCTACATGTGGCTTAGTACCCATGTATCGTGTACTATCTCTATCTTTCCTCTTAGAACTTTTTTGGGTTTACAACTTTGTTTTCAACGACACAATTCCTTTAGGATAGTCCCCATTTATATGCTTATATATTAGAGACATCCTATCTAGGATTGTTGCATGATTGCATTACATGTTTCCTTACTTTTGCTTTTTACGACTCCGCTTGAGTCAACCCAATGTAAGTCTTCTCGTTCCCTCTTGCATATCATGACATGTTTCCTTTATTTACATCGGTCCTGAGCGGGACTAGCCACTGTGAGTATACCCCTCCCTTGTATTGCATATGCATCCGACTACTATTTGATTTAATCTCTTGAAATGATTTTCATTAGATGTTTCTTTTTGCCATGTATATATTATCTAGTATGTTTGAGGAAACAACACCAATTATGAATTAAGAACAAGGATATTTGAATCAAGGCCTACCGTTCGGTAGGGCGTGGAGGGGCTGCTTTAGTCCTGCTTGGTCTCCTTCCCCTCTTGTACCAAGACCCCCGAATTTAGTTTCTGGTAATGAAGAATGAGTAACCTTATACAATTTTAGGTGAGTCAAACTTGGGTTTCCTTATTCCCGATAAAAATTAGGTGACAACTCTTTGTCTCTAGGATCGCGTGAGGAAGTTCTAGTTCTTTGAAGTGTGCTCCTTGGACCCATTCTGGAACACTGTCAAGGAACGCTAGGACCTCCTCTCTGCAGTTCATGGTCCACAATCTGGCGACTTTACTAGGGATTTGAACATGAAACCGATGGTTTCTTGTTCTTCGAGGGTTTGACTTTAGGCAATGAATATCCTTGTTATTAATTCAATAATCGTTTTGTTTCTACCTACATTTGCACTTGCATTGTTCTTTCACCACAACTGCTTGAAACCATTTCCTTGTGGGTGGTCCTCTATTTGTCAAGAAACTTTGGTAGCATGTAGTCACCATTAGCCTTGTACCGCGTGCAGTATATAGAGCCCTTCGCTTGCTAATGGACCCTTTGTGAGAATAAAATCCGACCTTTGCATATAGTTTCTATAGAACCCTTCAATTAGGATCTTGATTATCATCTTTGATTAGGACAATCCGATGAATTATTTGTGTTTACCCGTAAGGGATTATATGGATGATGAGGACGTGTATGCGAAGACATCATCAAACCTTGTATGGTGGATATCTCTAAGGTAGTATGGTCTTTATCCAAACATCCAATCATTATTCGAGGATGATTTTTGAAAATTTTGAAAATGTATGAACTTTTTTAAAAAACCCAAGTCTTTTGAAAAATTTCGGAAATGTCCCTTTTGAAAATTCTCTTTGAAATTCACTTTCGCAAAATCCTTCCAAAATTCTCCCTAGATTTGAGAGAATTTCAAAATTCCTACTTTGATGATTCAATTTCAAATTTATCCTCTCAGATTTTAGAGGATTTGAAATTATTACTTTGGTTTTCAAATTCCAAAAGAATCATGATTTTAGAATTATAAATTTCCTACCTCAATTTTAAAGAATCATGATTTCGCATCACAAGCATGGATGGTTCAAAAATACTTTTGAAAATTACAAATCTCCCCTCTCTTTCAAGATTTTCATGAAAAATTCAATTTTGTAAACATGAGCCATCAAGAATTTCAAAGCTAAAAATCCTTGGATAATGATTGGATTAGTTGGGTGATTAGCATACTCAAGGAATCTTATGTGCTTCTATGCTGATATGCTAGGTCTAAGCTAGATTAAGGTGCATTGCATTTAGATTATATTGCATTTCACTTGTATTGCATACACTACACGAGCATTGCATATACGACTCACGAGCGTGACGCCTCTAATAAACTTTTGAAAATGAAAAGATTTGTTTTCCTCAGAATTTTAAGAAAAAGATTTCTTTGATGTTTAAAAAATGTTTTTGAAAAGGAAATGGTTTTCCATCTTTTGTAAATATCATTCTTTGAAAATTGTTTCGCAATAAAAATACCTGATTATTTTGAAAACCCTAATAAACCAGAAAAGAAGACAGGACCAAAAAGTTGTACTCCTTCTTGGGTCAAAGCTCCGAACAGCCGTTTGATCATATCAGGGTTTAAAAAGGAACAACCGAGTGGACTAGGGTTGAGAATATGGCGTACGAAGTTGACATGGAAGCTAGGTTGGCCTCAATGCAAACTGCGTTGGATCAGAGTAGAGAATAGAATCGAGAACAACTTCCCACTATGATGAGAATGATTGAGCAGCTGACTAAATTTCTACCACCACCGCCTCTGATGCATCACAAAGAAGAAGACTTTGGGGATACAGTTCAACCAAAGGTTCAGCTAGATCAAGAAACTAAGAACAAGTTGGCGAAGATCAACAAGCTAGAGAGTGTGATTAGGAAGAGCAAAGGGGTGGATGAGTATTTGTTCAACGTTGAAGGGTTCTGGGATGCTCCGAAAGCCAAACTACCAGAGAAGTTTAAGATGCTGCATATTGAATTCTTCAATGGAACTGGAAATCCGAAGAGCCATCTGAGACTTTATGTAGGAACTTTATAGCTTATGGGCATTGGGCCTGACTTTTTCGCTCTATTGTTTCCAAGAGTTTTGAGTGGGGCAACACTTTCATGGCACCTAACGCTAGAACCAGCCATAACCAGAGATTGGGAGGCACTGGCTAAAGCATTCATGGCTCAATATTCGTACAACCAATCATTTGATGTAACTGTAAGAGATCTAGAGACCACTAAACAGGAGTATAGGGAATCCTTCGCAGGTTTCCTTACTCGTTGGATGGCTAAAGCTACTTAGATGACTAGTAGACCGACGCAAAATGATCAAGTCTAAATGATCATCAGAAATCTATAGCCCGAGTACTTGGAGAGGCTAGAGTTTCAGTCCATTGTGAGCTTTGAACATCTATTTGATGTAAGGACTTTAATAGAGGATGCCATAAGGGATGGAAAGATCAAAAAAGAGAGCACGAGTAATTAGTACAAAAAGATAGAAAGGCTAGTCTATCATCTGCCTACTAAAATCAACATGCTATCTGCTCAGTCTTTTCAGAAAGAGCGTCGAAGCATGGCTAATGCAAGAGGAAATCAAAATTAGAAGCAGTCAAAAGGGAAAAGAGAATTTTTCGACTTGGGAATGTTGCTAATCACCGCACTTGAGAAAATGCTAGAAAAGGGATATTTGCAAAAATTGGAACCCAAACCAGAGCCTAATCCACTTCCACCGGGTTTCAAAATTGAATTCTATTGTGACTTTCATCAAGGCCGTGGACATAGTATAGAGAGATGCTGGAGAATTCGCCATGAAATTGAAGACTTGATTGAAAAAGTGGTCATCTCCCCTCTTCCCGCTCAGTCGAATGTTCAGAAGAATCCTCTCCCTAATCATAAAGGGAACTTGCTAAATGTCAGTTTGGTGGATGAAGGGTCTCAGATTTATAACCCTATGATCTACATCACATCTTTAGATCAGCCGGCTATGGATGTTCAGCTCCCAAAAAATGCTACAATTTGTATCTTAAGGAATGTTGAAGAAGAAGAGTGGGTTGAAGAAGCACTAGCCTTTGAAGAAGAAATAGCCAACGAAATCTCACAATTGAATGGTGGGATCCTTATACCATCATTGATGACTCGATCTGGTATGAAGAAGAAAAGCCCATAGAAGTAATCACCAAAGAAGAAAGCACTAAGCTAATAGAAGAATTAGTGGAGTCCGTTTGGAGCCTTGAATTCAAAGATAATGATCTCATTGCAATGATGGGAGAAGAAGAAGATTGGTGGTACGATGATGAGGATGATTTTGTTAATAATGCCATAATCCTCGATGATTCTGTGTGAAAAGTCACTACTGACACTGAAAAGTTAGCCGAAGAACTTGAGTCTTTCTGGATCACTATTGAAGCCAACCATTTAACCCGCTCTGGACGCCATTTCAAACCTTATGAATTAGAAAATCGCAAAAAAGAAACATGGAAAGAGAAAGAAGTCGTCAAAGCAAAAGAGGCTGATAAAACCATGAGTGAAGAAGAAGATGAAATCCTAAAGCAATTGAAGAAAACACAAGTCTAGATCTCAGTATGGGGATTGCTTATGACCTCTCACAAACACAGGTAGGCTATGCTCGATACGCTTAACCGATTAGATGTTTATGCCAACACTACTCCCGAAGACTTAGTGAACATGGTCTCTTCAAAACCTCGTAAGCCTGTAATCACATTCACAGATGAAGATTTACCGTCAGAAGGGGCACACCACAATAGGGCTCTATACATCACTATACACTGTATGAGGCATAGAGTACTAGTCTGCTTGGTAGATAATGGATCGACTTTAAATGTATGTCCTCTCCAAACAGCTTTTAGAATGGGACTATTTGTTTCAGAACTCTTGTAATCAACACAGACTGTGAGGGCCTATGATAATACTAAAAGGGCTATCGTGGGAATGATTAAGCTAAAAATCGAAATTGGGCCATTGAATAAAGAAGCTGAATTCCAAGATCGATATTCCAGCTAGCTTCAATCTACTATTGGGACGCTGTAACAACCCTATAATTTCTAAGTGTGTAAATGATTATTTTAATAATTATTTATAGTTAGCAATATTATATGGTTATGCCTAGGTAAGACACGTGTCTAAAAATTTTAAGTTTGGAGAACCCGTGAATTAAATTTGTTAGTAAGCATATTTAAATTATTAGTAATACCAGTAATATTTCCCCGTTTGTTTTTGTATTAAAATTTCTAATGTTTCATTATTATTATGACATGACATTTTGAGCTTTAATTAAATTGTATGATAGATTATTGTCTGACCGAGTTACAATTTTTGTAGAATGACGAGTTTAGTGTCGAGTAGTGTTTCGGGGCCGACAAGTAAGGTAAGTAGTGAATTTAACATGAAAATTAAGTGCCCGGGGTATGGGTACCCTTTGGACAAGTTGTTTAGGTATTTTGAAATGCATTTCGGGGTCATATGTGTGTCTTTTGGGAGCCCACAAGCCTAAACTCGGGAATTACTTTAATTATATCATTAAGAGTTATATGTATCCACCTTTAGAAGAAAAAAATAAACCCTAGCCCCCAATACACTTCTAAACAGAGAGAGAGAGAGAGAGAGAGAGAGAGAGAGAGAGAGAGAAGAAGAAGAAGAAGAAGAAGAAGAAGAAGAAGAAGGAAGAAAGAATGAAAAGAAGAAGAGAACAAGAGAGGACAATAGGGACTCCAAACCTTTGGCTTGCTTAATCATCATCAACCTTGAAGCCATAAATCGGCGAGTTAACTTGTTATTTTCTATCAATCTTGTTTGATTGAAAATTTTAATGTATAGATTATTAAATTAGTATGATTATGGATTATGAGATTTAGGTTTTTATTTACAATGATTGAAGTTATGATTTGAGATTTATAGATGAGCTTTGAATATATATTTGAGCAATTATTCAATTTTCGGATTTGGGGTTTTCGCGGATCAGATTTTAGTAGAAAATTCATAATAAATCATACGTTACAGTTTTCGTGATTCTATTCGCGTGGGCCTGTAGAAAATGCAAATTCTGTACAACTTTTGTCTAATAACATATTTCCCAATTCTGCACCGTTTAGGCAGAAAATTTATATTACAGTAGCAGTGAATGTTAACTCTGAATTTCGAATTTATGTTTATGAAAATTTTTAGAAATGTTTCTTTGTGCGAAATTATTATGAGGAATAATTTTAGTCCATGTTAGTTTTGGGACTGTTTTAAATAGTATTGTTGAGTTTCGATTTTATATGCTATGTGTTAAGAAACCCCAACTTATTCTATGTGTAGTATTAAATAATTATTATGAAAATACTACGCCAGAGACTTGAATAGAATTTTAGAAAAAAAAAAAAGGCCTTATCGTGAATAATTGGATAATGATATTCCATGGAATAAATTATAAATTCCCGAAGTGGTTAATGACGTGATTAAACCCTAATGAATGGGTACTTATGAGAATTAACCTAGATGGTAAGAAATTGGGAAAAGACCTTAGTGTTCACTACTCCCCGTTGTTGTGTTATTGTTTTTGGTAGCTCGCACTCTTTTGCCAGTGGCTTCGTGATCAAACTGGCTTAAGACTTGCTGAGTGTACTCTTTTGCTAGTGGCTTCGTGATCAAGCTGACTTAAGACTTGTTGAGTGTACTTTTTGCCAGTGGCTTCGTGATCAAGCTGACCTAAGCCTTATGCTCGGCTTATATTGTATAGAAGTCTAGGCATATTGACTGGCCTTCCGTTGTGTATACCTAGTTTGGTTGATACCCCAACCAAACTGGCACCGGAGTGGATGTTGGTAGTATATCCAGGCACACATGAGATATATGTGTGGGCTGTACCATAGAGGGTGGCCAAGTGGTGAACCTAGGGAACACAAAGATAATTAAAGACTAATAAATAATGACAATGGAGTATTTCATAAGACTGATAAGTTTGGAATAATGAATGCGACGTTTAAGTTAGAATGTGGAAATGTTGTTTACTGACTTATTTGCTTGGTTTGTGATAACTATATATTACAGGATGATGGGTCCACTAACTTTTATGCAGGGCTGACTCACCATAAATATCCGACCGGTAAGTATTCAGATGTGTTTATTCGGGGTTGGAGCTACTGCCACCACATTGAAGGAAACTACCGTTCTGTCCTGAAATGTGCGTGGAACTACTGTTCTAACCCGACATGAATTATGTGTGATGACATTGTTTATTTTCTGTGCAACGATATTGTATGATATGAGGTGGTCATGTTGTTTCTTTGTGAGTACTTTTGGGAGTCTATGGGACACCGTTGTTCCCTAAGACTCGTTTATATTTTTTTGTTAACTCACTCCAGTATTTTATATACTGACTCGGGTGCATAATGCATTTGGGTGTGTTTCTATATGAAACGTAGTCAAATGTATGTGCAGGTTTAGTATTTGGAGATTTTCTTTGGAGCTTCTGTTTGGGTGAAGAGATTGTCGCAGTGTTGTTTATTATTAGAGTTGTATTTTTTGTTGTACTTTATTTTATTTCTGGCAGTGTGGGCCACAAGTGTATAATTGTAATAAGGATTATATATTGGGTATTGGGAACGTTGTAGTTGCTCTGACCTATGGATGTATAGAATTTTATGCTTAATTGTTTTCTTTCCGCTGAACTCTGTGAAGATGGTTTTATTGAATGAACATAATATTTCTTTGGTAAATCGAAAGGATATAATATGTGGAATGAAATTTAATTTCTTTTATAATGAAAATGAATGTTTGGGAATTCAAGTTTAATAAAAAAAGAGTTTTTTTTAACACAAAATCACATGTTCTTATTTAATGAGTATAAAATACTGTTTTCAATAATTATCTATTAGTTTGTGTGAGGCCGGGTGTCACTCTCGGTGCTTTGGAAATTGAATATTAGTCTTGATATATGCTCTGGATTAAATATTTGGTTGTCCGAAAAATTGGGGTGTGACAGACGCCTATGGTTGCACATAAATGATGCAGTCGCCTCCACTTTCTAACAAAAAGTCAAGTTCATATGGAAAAAACATGTGGTTACAATCTTTGGTGATAGCTGGATTAAGGAAGAAGGGACAAGCCATGGTCCTGTGCTAGAAGTCCAAACACCAGAAGATGAAAATGAGCTGGGGGATTCAACTTTGTGGGAATTCTAGATGAAGGAAAGAATCTACATAGGGTGTAACAAAGAAATCTGTTTGCGATCCACTCAGCCATGACAGAGAGAAGACACTTCCTGATACATCAATCTGGGGCAAAGAAGTCACTCTGTTCAAGAAAAAGAAGCCGCTCATCACCAGACGCAAGTATAGAAAGATGTTTGAGAAAGGAAACCCAATTGCCGAAGATCTATAAGAAGAAGTGGGACAGAATTGGATCCCTAAAGTCATGCCATTGTACTTTGACCAATATGCAAATCCTAAAGTAGCTCACATGGTGCAAAAGATGAATTATTTCCCTAGAATGGGACTGGGTCCTGACCAATAAGGAATAACTGAACGGCCTAACTTCCATGAGCAAAAAGATAAATCTGGGCTTGGGTATCGATTGACCAAAGAAGATGAGAAGAAGATGATAAAAGAAAAAAGACTGATGGTTGTTTTTGGGCCGAGAATCCTGAATGGGTACTTTGTAAAAGAGGGTGATGACTTTTGTGGATTCCCTGAACCATGGTATGATTCGGCTACCAAGAGTATCAAGCTTGGGTTTGAGATTTTCTTCAAGCATGAATTCTCCGATATGAGGATCCGTTCTTGTGTACTTTACCTGCAAAGAAAGAAACAAAGGATTGGGCTGATCTGATGACAAGTGATGATCTAATCATACCAATGGGTGAAGAACTGAACATGCTAATGGATGCCGAAGAAGCACTAGGAAATGTGAAAGAAATCAAGCCGATAGAGGAAGCTCTGAAAAATTAGGTGATAGAGTCAAGAGTCAACGAATCCCCTCCCCCACTCCGGCAGAAGTCTGTAAAGGCCAATATGAGCCATGATGTTGAGTCTGCTTTTGCTTTTGATGTACCCAAAAATGATAATGAAATGAACGAAGATTTTGCTTACTCTTCTGTGTCTGACGATCTTGATTTTGAAATTTTTGAGGGTTTGCAAAGATTAATTGAAAATGAAAATGAATCCGCATACAAGATTATTGAAGAAACTTTTCTAATAAACTTGGGTAATGAAGATAATCCACTAAATGTTCATATTTGCACCACACTCACTTCACAAGAAAGCAATGAACTATTTAATTTATTAAAAGAATTTAAAGATGTTTTCGTTTGGTTTTATGAAGATATGCCAGGCATTAATCCAGAGATTTTCCAACGCCATATTCCTCTCTTTCCTAATGTGAAAGCTGTTAAGCAGAAATTAAGACGCTTGAGACCTGAATGGACTTTTAAAATTAAGGAAGAAGTTGAGAAGGAGTTGAAAGCTGGATTCCGGATGGTAACCCAATTCCCTGAATGGATAGCCAATATAGTTCCTGTGCCGAAGAAGGACGAAATGATCTGAGTATGTGTTGACTTTAGAGATTTAAACAGAGCTAGTCCCAAAGATGATTTCAGTCCCACATATAGATGTTGGTATATAATATGGTGGTGTATAATCTGTTATCATTCATGGATGGTTTCTCAGGGTACAATCAGATCTTAATGGCACCTGAAGACAGAGAAAAGACCACATTCACAACTCACTGGGGGACGTACTACTACCGAGTGATGCCATTTGGGTTAAAGAATATCGAAGCAACCTATCAGAGATCCACTACTACTTTGTTACATGACATAATACATAAAGAGGTAGAAGTCTATGTGGACGACATGATTATCAAGTCCAAAAGAAGAAGTGGGCATCTAGCTGCCCTCACTAAGTTCTTTGAAAGATTGAGAAAATACAGGATTAGATTAAATCCACAAAAGTGTTCTTTTGGATTAACCAATAGGAAGCTGCTAGGATTTCTCATAACACAGAGCTTGACCACATGAAAATCAAGGCTATTATGGATATGCCTCCCCCAATAAATGAAAAGGATTTCTGGGATGAATTCAATTCATTAGTCGCTTCATATCCAAGCTCACTGCTACTTGTGATCCTCTTTTCAGCTTATTAAGAAAAGGGAAGAAATTTGAATGGGATGACCAGTGTCAAGAAGCTTTCGACAAGATCAAGACTTATCTATTGAAACCACTGGTTCTTTCACCCCTGAAGGCAGGGAAGCCTTTACTGTTGTACTTATTCGTGTCAGAGAATGCTATGGGATGCATGTTAGCACAAGAAGGAAACCAAGGGCATACAGAGAAAGCCATTTACTACTTGAGCAAGAGAATGATAGGATATGAGCTGAAGTATTAACCACTGGAAAAGACATGTTGGGCTTTGGTTTGGGCCACTCATCGTCTAAGGCATTATATGTTGGCCTTCCCTATTATTTTGATCTCCCGAATGGATCCCTTGAAGTACCTCTTTGAAAAACTAGCATTAACAGATAGAATTTCTCGGTGAACCTTGATGCTATCTGAGTTTGACTTGACATATGCTACGAGTAAATCTGTTAAAGGAAGGTCTGTCGTAGAGCATTTGGCAGAACATCCAATAAGTTTGAAAAACCAAGAAGAATTCATGTTCCCTGATGAAGGATTGATGGAATTGAGAGAAGATATATAGAAAATGTATTTTGATGGAGCTACAAACCAGAAAGGATATGGAGTAGGAATCATACTTGTATCCCCTGAAGGAGCACATACCCTGCTGAGTACGATGCTTGCATCTTGGGGTCAGAAGCCGCATTAACTTTGGAAGTACGAAAACCTGATGTATTCGGGGATTCCAATCTGATCATATCACAAGTTCAAGGAGACTGGAAAGTCAAAGAAGAAAAATTAAAGCCCTATCATGAGTACCTTGATTCTCTATGAACCCGCTTATTGCACATCATGTTCTTCTACCTGCCTCGAGAAGAAAATCAGCTAGCAGACGCCTTGGCTACTTTAGCCTCAATGATTGAGATTCCTGTGGGGATAAAGTTAACTCCAATGATGATTGAAAAGAGAGAAAGGCCGTCTTATGAGATGATTGGGGAAATAGAAGAAGAAAAAGAACTCTCGTGGTACATTGACCTGTGAAATTTCATTGAAAATGGGATATATGCTGAAGGTGCATCCGTAAAAGACATGAGAGCCATAAGAAGATTCTCGGCTCAGTTCATGATTTGCGACACAAATCTGCTAAAGAAATCTTACAATGGGTTCAACTTGACATGTTTATATGGGAACAGTGCGAAGAAGATGATGGAGCAAATTCACGAAGGGGTATGTGGTCCTCATATGAGGGGACACATGTTAGCCAAGAAGATTATCCGACAAGGGTATTATTGGACTACTATGGACAAAGACTGTTACGAATTTATTAGAAGATGTTGTGGATACCGGGATTCCACCGCTTTGTTTTGTTTTCGAAACTTGTTTGACTTTTGAATCAAGGAAAGAGAAAAGGTCTGTTGAAAACAGATACAGAGTCGCCACTTGGTCTTTAGGGAACCAAGAAACCCAATTTTGACTCACCCAAATGGATAAAGGGCACCGGCCCTTCATAACCAAAGAACTTGGCATGGGGTTTTGGTACGAGAGAGTAAGGAGCCTTTGTCACGACTAAAACACCCTCAACTCGCCCCGTCTCTCGACGAGCCTCAATTAGCATCCAAATAATCATCTTATACTATGTATGGTTCGTCAATTAATACTATGATAGTGTATTACATCACATAAGAATCTTGAAATTGAAAATCAAAAAATAAGATATCATTCATAAGATTTAAGTCAAATATCATACAATGTAAAGTGAAAATCACACAAATGAACCTAGGAAAAATCGTCTAATCATGTATCAAATAATCAAGACTTCCTAATCTAAAGGGGGCATGAATTGTTCTTGAAACAAATAAACAAAGAAATCAAAATATGCTTAGCAAGCTAGTATGATGCATGTCAATCTTTGAGAAAAGAAGACCTCTCAATCCCCGGGATGGATGAGAAAGGATGATTAGATCGAGGGGAAGCATGAACGTGTGATCAAGTTCATTCCTTATAATCTTCTTAGATTAGGAACCATGAAGGTTCCAAATCTTGCATGGATGCAATGTATGTATCTAGAATGTGCCAAGGTTGTGGTGTGCTTTGTGTTCATGGATTCCTAGAATGACTTAGAAGTCTTTAATGTGTGTGTATGAATGAATGAAATCATCATGGGATATAAATAAATGTAGTATAAACTACTTCCTAAGATATGGACTAATTTGGAAGGCACATAAGCATCAAATCAAAGAATAAAAGTTAAAATGTGCTTGCTGTAAATAGTGGACAGAACAGTAACATGATCTTGTAAAAATGGAAAAGAGGGGTTAGAAATGCTTTCAATGCATGATTTTTTATGGAGATGTTCCTTATTGTGTCTAGAATACAACCCAAAAAGCCAATCTTTAATAACTATCACAGATTGAGAGAAATCATATGAACAACAGAGATCACTCAGAAACAGAGTCCGTACTGTCCTCGGGGGATGATGCGGGGTTCTCGGGGAATCTCTTTTCTTGATCGGGAATCAGGACCCATCTCTGAATCTCTCACGGTTGATCAAATCTTGCGGTGCTCAATCCAAGAAGACTGGTCGGGGCCTCCGGGAGCTAGTATCTTTCTGCTTCTGTACTCGGGGGATGATGCGGGGTTCTCGGGGAATCTCTTTTCTTGATCGGGAACCAGGATCCATCTCTGAATCTCTCACGGTTGATCAAATCTGGCGGTGCTCAATCCAAGAGGGCCGGTCGGGGTCTCCGGGAGCTGGTATCTTTCTGCTTCTGTCCTCGGGGGATGATGCGGGGTTCTCGGGGAATCTCTTTTCTTCATCGGGAACCAGGACCCATCTCTGAATCTCTCACGGTTGATCAAATCTTGCGGTGCTCAATCCAAGAGGGCCGGTCGGGGCCTCCGGGAGCTGGTATCTTTCTACTTCTGTCCTCGGGGGATGATGCGGGGTTCTCGGGGAATCTCTTTTGTATTTTTTGGTGCCTTGGCCAAAATCCAGGATTCATTCTTGGAATTCTCGTGTTTGATCAAAATTTATGACGGTTGTTCTGAAATAGCCGATTCGGGTCCTCGGGAGTTAATTTTTCCAAGTTTCTGCCTACCGAAGGTAGTTCTGACAACTTTTAGCCTACTTGGGGTAAAACCTTACAAATCTTGACCGTAATGCGCCACCAGGGCTGATCGGGGCCAAAAATAGGCTGAAAAAGGCCAAAACAGGTCAAAACAGAGCGAAACGGAGCAAAACGGAGCAAAGCGGGGTCCGCAGGGAGCAGTACCACGGCGGCACTAGGCCACTGCCGTGGCGGCAGTTGGCCAGTGCCGCGGCGGCACTGGGTGGCCAGACTCGATCTTTGTATATCTCGGGTTTTTGAGCATTTGAAGCTCATTCTAGGCCATTTTGGGGTGTTTTCGGAGCCAAAAATTGCCAAAACGCAGCTTGTGAGTACTCAGGTGAGTAATCCTTCCCCGTAGTTGGAATTTTAATTGGTGTTTTGGTTTGCTCAATTTTTTAAGAAGAAAGTTTAACTTTGACTTCCATTTTCTTTGTAGATCCATGGCTTCGAGCTCGAGGAGACCGTCTAAGAAGGCCAAGGAACGGATGAAAGCCGAGATGCAAACCCCGGAATTGATTTTACGGGACCCCCAACATCATCTTTCGGCCGCGGCTCTAGCGAGCTTGGTATGTGAAACTTTTGACATTTTAGGACCATTTCCATGTATTGTGCTAGTTTTTTGAGCCGTGGTGTGCACCTAGAGATCGTTGGACGTTCGATTTGTGCTCAAATGTTGATTTTACGAATTTGGACCTCGGGTCATGAATAGTGATTTTGTGCATTGCTTTTGTCGTCTCTGGTATGTGCAGGTGCCGGAAGTAGCACTGAAGGGCCACGGTAGCCTAACTCATACTTTCTAGTGGTATACTCAACTCTCGCCCACCGTCAAGAGGATGGTCGATGACGCCGGGTTCGGAGGCTTTGTTCGTCTGGTTTCGAAGAGTAGTAATGATTTGGCACACTTTTATGCTTTGGCTGAGAGGTGGTGGGACACCACCAATACTTTCCACCTTCCGTTCGGTGAGATGACCATGACGCCCTTCGACTTTTCCATGATTACTGGTTTGAGGATAGGCGGGAAGCGCTTGATTCTGGATTATTTCTATGAGATCGACCCTGAGGCTGTAGAGATGTTGATTGGGGCTGTTCCCCCCAATTTGGAGAGGCACTGGTTTCCTTGCCGCTGGCTTTACCGGGCTTATGGCAGAGGGGATCATAACCTGAATAATTCCCAGCTTTTGAGGGTGTATCTTCTGTATGTCCTTGGCTGCTCAATCTTTGCAACTCGGAATGACTGAGTGAACTTGAGACTTCTCTCTTGCCTGGCGACCATCGATGAGATCCCTTCTTACGACTGGGGTGGTGCTGCCTTGGCCCATCTTTACAAGCACATGGGTGAGGTTTCCCAAGGTGATGTTAAATCAACGAGGGGATTTTGGCAAGCTTGGGAGGTATGCGCTGCATTTTGCTTTGTATTCCTTAACTTGGCTTTTGATTTCTGTACTCTTTCTGACTTTCCTCCTTGTCTGTGCAGCTTTGGAGCTTCGAGTACCTGAAGATGTTAGCTCCATCCCCTGCAGATGAATCAGGCAAAGACGAGGACGGCATGGCTCCTGCGCCTCTGTTCCCACGAGGCTTGAGATGGAGGAGGGATGTTGTTGGGGTGAAGAGCGGGGCCCACCGAATTGTTTTGCTCAGAAACTTCCTAACCGGACTGACGGCTGCTAATGTTGATTGGACGCCTTGGGAGCGCGTTGCCTATGCCGCCCCTGAGGAGATATAAGCGGTCAAACCTCTTTCCTCTTGTCGACTTTTGATGGAGAGTACCGAGTGCAGGTAGTGGTTCCTTAGTGAGCGAGTGTCTCGGCAGGTGGTTGGTGGTTCCAGGTATCGGGTCCCTCATAATCCCCCTGCAATGGATGCTAGTGACCTTTCTGGTGATGCCCTGCTAGCGGCCTTGGCTGGCACTGATGTTTGGGTCCATTTCCTCTCTGAGACCGGTTACGAGGCTTACCGTGGTCGTTTCCTGATGCCCAACTTCCCACTCCTGGAGGTGAGTTTTATGTTTTTGTTTTTATCCACTGCCTATGTTTTTGATTTTTCTTTTCTTAACTTGTTTTGTGCCTACAGCTCTGCGAGATGTATAGGAGACAGGCTCCTCCGGCTATTGATCCTATCCCTCCCTAGGATTAGACCGTCAACGTCCTAGGCGCTGATGGCAGTCCCCAAGTGATGGAGGTGCCGCGGGTCACGTGTGGGTACCCTACTCAGCCAGCGGGCGTCCTCAACTTTCCTTGGAGTTACGCTGAGGAGGGTCACGCCTTGGCGGCTAGCTTACGGTCCTTGGTCCTCACACGAGACCACCGGGTATGTCTTTAATTCTTGCACTCCTTAAGGTTATGAGGTTCTAACCCTGGATTTTACCCTTGACAGATGGATGGCATGCGGCAGTTTGTTGCCAATCAGATGGCGTCTTTGGCAAGTCCCTGACTCGACTCTATTTTTGTACTTTTTGTTGTTCCCTTACTAATTGCCTTTATTTTATTTGTGTGTGCAGTACCGGGGAGGCGGAGCTGGTTCATCGAGGACTGGTCCAAGGTGCAGGGGTGGTAGGAGGAGGCCGTCGCCGACATACACTCCGGGCGGTCCGACGGAGGACGAAGAAGAGGAGGACTGAGGCTACCCCTCAAGTGGGGACTTTGCTTTATTATTATTTTTTTATGTTTTCGATCGAGTTGTACTGGTGATGCGACTTATTTGGACAGTGTAGGATGATGTGTGGAACATTTTGTGACCTTTGACAAATTATTATGATGTTTTGCCTTTTAGGCCGGATAGCTTCCGGTTTGGAGGCGCGGTTGTGTGCTTGTTTTAGTTGATGATGATACATGTGCACTGTGATTGTTGGGTGTTACTTCGATGGGCAGTTTTGTAATAATGAGTGTTTTTGCCTTACAGGTGGGATAGTCCGTGAAACGGGGAGGTGCTGCCGAAATTTTGAATTTTCCTAGAGCCGTAACCGAAAACATGGCTTTGTATGATCCCGCTCAGCTCACAGCTTGGCTAAACATCACGGATGGTGTGGAACGAATCAACCTCTTTAGCTACGGCCTGACCGAGCTATTCTCTCTTTGCTAGATGACCCTGAACACTGAGTTTTTGCGCGCTGCCATTGCTCACTGGGACCCGGTGAACCATTTCTTCAATTTCAATGGCTTGGAGATATGCCCCTTGTTTGAGGAGTTCTCTGCCATCCTTGGCTATGATTCTGATTTGGAACTGATTCTTCCTTCTGTTGATACCCTCAGTCCTACGCGAGGCTTGGCTGAGTATCTGAATTGTTCCATCACTATTTCCCGCCGGCTGCTTCAAGGTGAGGCTCTCGACATTGCTTCCATAATTGCTCGATATGCCAGTCCTGGGAATCCCAGCATATATGATGCTACTCGTGGGGCTGCTCTGATTTTATGTATGACTTCACACTTCTTATTTTCGAGCACTTCTAGCGACTTAGTGCATGTATGTCTCGGGCTGAAGGCAGGTAAGAACCCCATGGCCATGGTTTTGGCTGAGACCCTGAATGGTTTGGATCGCGCTTTAAGCCAGGGAATGCTTCTACTTTCTGGGGCGCCTCTGGTGTTACAGGCTTGGCTCTACGAGCGTCTTTAGTTATGGACCGGTAATGTGCCGCCAGTTTATTTTCGCAGAGCTGTGCTTCATACTCATTTTACTTCTGCTGATTGGGTGGGTATGATGGGCGCCTTATCTGAGGCTGACATTTGCTGGATCGTGAGGCATTGGGGCCTTTATGCTGTGACCACTAGTCTTGGGGATTTTCATAGGGTGTGGCTGATGGGACTGAGAGAGACTTCCTTCTATCATCCTCGTCGATTGGCCAGACAGTATGGGCAAGTTCAAGAGGTCCTCCGGGGGTTTACTGAGAGGGTCTTTACTTCTAGAGTCAGAGCCACTACCATTGCTGCTTTCATCAGGGGCTGGGCCAGCCGTGCAAGGGCCTATTTCTAAAGACCTTTGAAGAAATAAAAGACACAAAGATAAAACTAGACCTGACTGATTCTGCTCATTCCTCCCAGTGTCTTTGAATCATGTGTGATTGCTTTTCAAAAGACTTTTTATTTTGATCTTTCCTGCTTATGTAATATTCAGAGTTTGTTTATCGGTGAACCTTGGTTACTTTGGGAATCTCATTCTATGCATTTTAGCTTAAAAAACATTTTGTAATCGAGATTTCAATTAGATGTTGCTTTTGGTACTTGTTTGGACATGCTAGGACGATTAGAGGCAAACGAGGCCAGTAGCCGAAGTTTGCCCCTAGTTTGAGACATATATGGTTGTGGGGCAAATGAGGTAGATGACCGACGTTTGCCTCTAGTTTAGAAGAGGTTCAGGCAAACGAGGCGAGTGGCCGAAGTTTGCCCCTAGTGTGGAGGGTGATTTCGGGGTTATGGTAAGGACCGCGACTTTATTCTCTCAAATACTCATAATTTTTGCCTAGGCACCAGTGAGGTGATCTAGCGAGCTCTTTTCTCTCTTTTGTTATTGCTCACCTTGGATTTTGCTCTAACTTTTGCCTAGGCGTCCTTTCGGATTTTCGACCTAGCGAGCCATCCCCTTTTTTTTTTTTTTGAAAGTCTGCCTACGTACCCCCGAGCGGGGATCAGGCCCAACGTAGTTCGGGCTGAAGCTGAAACAAATTGGGCTATTTTTATGGGTGGGGCGACCGAACCGATGTGATTGCCTACGTATCCCAGAGCGGGAATCAGGTCGAGCGTAGTTCAGGCCATGGTTGGAAAGAAGCGGGTTAATTTTTAGGTAGGTGGGGTGACCGAACCGTTGTGGTTGCCTACGTATCCCCGAGCGGGAATCAGGTCGAGCGTAGTTCAAGGCAAGGCTTGAAGGAAATTGGTTATTGAATAGTCAAGCATAGTACTTTTTGAGACGATCCATGTTGATTGGTTCTTTGAATTCGACACCATCGAGGTCCATGAGATAAGTTGCTCCTCTGGAAAGAATAGTCTTGACGATGTAAGGGCCGACCCATTTAGGTTTAAACTTTCCACGGGGATCAAAGATCGGAGCTCGCAACTCCTTAAGGACAAGGTCACCCTTGACGATCTTCCTCGGACGAACCTTTTTGTTGAAAGCACGGGCTATCCTCTTTTGATAGATTCGAACATGGTCGATAGCCGCTAGGCGCTTTTCATCTATGAGGGCCAATTCTTCATACCTTTTCCTCAACCAATCTGATTCCAAAATTTCACACTCTGCCATCACGCGTAGGGATGGTAATTCTATCTCGACCGGAAGTACCGCTTCCATCCCATACACTAGTGAGTAAGGGGTTGTTCCTGTGGACGTCCTTATCGACGTTCTGTATCCCCAAAGTGCGAACGGTAGCTTTTTATGCCAGTCTTTGTAAGTATCGGCTGATTTCTGCAGTATGGCCTTAACATTCTTGTTTGCAGCCTCGACCGCCCCATTAGTTTGCGGTCTGTATGGTGATGACTTGTGATAAGTGATTTTGTATTCCTTGAACAGATCCCTAACTTCTGCTTTGAAATGACTTCCGTTATCCGAAATAACCTCATGGGGAACTCCATAACGGCAGATGAGATTTCTCTTGATGAATTTGGCCACTTCCTTGGCCCCTAACTTGGTGTAGGATGCAGCTTCTACCCATTTTGTGAAGTAGTCTATGGCCACCAGAATGTACCGATTTCCATTTGAAGCTTTCGGAATGATTTCACCGATAATATCGATTCCCCAGGTGGAGAATGGCCAAGGTGAGGTTATGCTATATAGAAGGGATGGTGGTACATGCATCATGTTTGCATGGATCTGGCACTTGTGACACTTTCTCACGTATTCGCAACAATCTTTCTCCAATGTTGTCCAGTAGTACCCTTGTCTTACGATTTTCTTGGCCAGCATGTGACCGTTCATGTGCGGGCCGCATACCCCCTCGTGTATTTCCTTCATCATTCTTCTGGAGCTTTTCCCAAACAAGCAAGTCAGGTTGTGACCGTTGTATCCTTTCTTCAACAGTTTCCCACCGCAAATGATGAATTGCGCCGCGAATCTTTGAATGGCCCTTTTGCCTTTTTCGGTAGATTCTTGGGGGTATGTCCCCTTTTCTATGAAGTTCCAAACATCTTGATACCACGGTGTTTCATTCTCTTCTGCTTCGATTGCGGTGATCATGTTAAACAAAGGCTAGTACCTTTGCTCAATTACCAAAGGCATCATCCTGACTCCCACAGGAATTTTGATCATGGAGGCTAAGGTAGCCAACGAATCAGCTAGATGGTTCTCTTCCCTAGGCAAGTAGAAGAACATTATGCTCTTAAAGTGCTTCTTGAGTCCATCGAGATGGTCATGGTAGGGCTTCAACCTCTCTTCCTTCACCTTCCATTCCCCTCTGGCTTGTGACACGATGAGATTTGAATCTCCGAAGACATCTAGCTTTTGAATTCTCAACTCTATGGCCGCTTCCATCCCCAGAATGCACACTTCATATTCAGCAGTGTTGTTGGTGGAGTTATAATTGAGCTTGACTGCCAGTGGGGTGTGGTCCCCGTTTGGTGATACGAGGATTATTCCTACCCCGTAGCCTTTCATGTTGGCTGCTCCATCAAAGTACAACTTCCATTGTTCTTCCTTGATTTCCATGATATTTTCGTCCGGGAATGGGAAGTCTCCACTTTCTTCGGAGTCAATGGCGTGTTCCGCAAGATGCTCGGCCACGGTTCTCCCTTTTACCGATTTGCTTGTAACATACTTGATATCGAATTCGGATAGTAGAAGTAACCAACGGGATATACGACCGGTCAGGGTGGGTTTTTCGAGGAGGTATTTTAGAGGATCCATGCGGGATATGAGCACAACCGGGAAGGCTAGCATGTAGTGCCTCAGTCGGTGGGTGCACCAAACCAAGGCCCAACACGTTTTTTTGAGGGTAGAGTAGTTGAGCTCATACCCAGTCATCCTCTTGCTGAGGTAGTATATGGCTTTTTCGGAGTGGCTTTCTTCTCCTTCTTGGGCCATCATACAACCCATGGCATTTTCGGAGACGGATAGGTAAAGGAATAAGGGCTTATGAGGCGTTGGTGGTGAAAGGACAGGTGGGTTTTGAAGGTAGGCTTTTATTTTGTCAAAAGCGGCTTGTCATTGGTCATCCCATTGGAACTTCTCCCCTTTTCTCAACAATCGGAACAGAGGATCGCACGTAGTTGTGAGCTTGGAAATGAAGCGGCTGATGAATTGGATTCTTCCGAGGAACCCTCTTACCTCTTTTTCATTCCGTGGTGGTGTCATTTCTAGGATTGCCTTGATCTTGGAGGGATCCACCTCTATCCCCTTTTGTGTGATGAAGAAGCCCAGGAGTTTACCGGAAGTCACACCGAAAGTGCATTTCTATGGATTCAACCTCATCTTGTACTTACGCAATCTTTCAAAAAACTTTTCCAGTGCCACTAGGTGTCCTTCTTTATCCTTGGACTTCACGATCATGTCGTTTACGTATACTTCTACTTCCTTGTGAATCATGTCATGCAGCAGAGTGGTGGCAGCTCTTTGGTAGGTTACCCCAGCATTCTTGAGTCCGAAAGGCATTACTCTATAACAGTAGGTCCCCCAGGGGGTGGTGAATGTCGTCTTTTCCCAATCTTCTGGCGCCATAAGAATCTGATTATACCCTGAGAAACCATCCATGAATGATAGTAGCTCATGTCCTGCGGTGTTATCTACCAAAACGTCAATGTGAGGAAGCGGGAAGTCATCCTTGGGACTGGCCTTATTTAGATCACGGAAGTCGACGCACACACGAACTTTTCCATCCTTCTTCGGGACTGGCACGATATTGGCAACCCATTCCGGATATTCGGTGACAATGATGAATCCCGCCTTGAATTGCTTCTCCACTTCTTCCTTAACAGTGAGCTCCCACTCCGGCCTCATGCGCCTCAGTTTCTGCTTGATAGGTTTATAATTAGGGAGGAGGGGAATATAATGTTGGACAATGTCGGGATCGACCCCAGGCATGTCTTCGTAAGACCAAGCGAAAACATCTTTGAATTCTTTTAGCAAGAGGGTTAATTTTTCTTTTTCTTCTTTATTAAGAGTCGAGCCAATTTGCACAATTTGGGGATTATCTGTTTCACCTAGGTTAACTGATAAAGTATCTTCGATTATTTCATAAGCAGGTGGTTTTTCAATTAGTTGCTTAAGTTTAATTGGGAAATCCTCAGAGGGATCTGTGCATTCACAAGTATTAGACACAGAGGAGTAAGCAGAATCGTCTTTTGTTTCATTCATGATAGGTGAAGTGATTACATTGGACAGTGGTGGGCTTACAGCAGCCGACTCTGGTACAGACTCGATAATCGGCAGTACAGACTCTGGGGGAACAGGGGATAGGGAGACACAGACAGATGACTCTACAGCCTGGTTGCTCAGACCCTCCTCAGTTGGCTTGATCTGATCATCTTGGCTCTTGGCCCTCTTTTCTTCCTTCTTCTCAGCGGATTCCTCCCACATTTTCTCGATGGCTTCAGTGTCTAGGTATTTCAACCAGTCTTCCTCCGGGGATTTTCTCAATTTCTTCGAGATAGAACAGATCTTGATATGGAGGCCTCTCGCAGTCAGCGAAGATTTCAAGTCCGGGGTGCCTTTTCCCAGTGGTTTGATGGATCTAGGGTTTGGGGAACCCGAAGTAAGGGAAGTCATCCCCCCCTTTGATGAATTGTCCATTCAAGGTCTTGCGGTATGGTGGGAGACCCCTTACCCTTTTCTTCCACGGCCTCTGTAGCTCGATGTCTTCTTCAGTGGGCTTGTATCCTAGCCCAAAAGTACCTTGCTGTCCTTTGATCTGAGGGAACTCTCGAATCCCTTGCTGGCGTCGGCCCAATCCCATTCCTGGGAAGTAGTTCATTTTGCGGACGATGTTGACAACCGCCGAGTGGATCTCAGGGAACCTGTCTTCATCATTGATCATGTGGACTTCTTCCATGAAGAATCCTCCAATTTCTCCTTCTTTTAACTCAGGTATTTGGATTTCAAAGACGGGAGCGTAGTTCGGGAAAGTTTCATTACCCCAACTATTACCGAGGATGATTTTCACTTCCTTCTCATGGATGTACTTGATCATTTGATGCACAATGGACGATACGGCTTTGTTGACATGCAACTAGGGCCTTCCAATCAGTAAGTTAAAAGAGGCAGGTATATCCATGACCTGAAAGACTTCGGTGCTCACCAAAGATCCTACCCGGATTCGGAGAGAAACGGTTCCCATCACATTTCTCCTGGTGTTGTCATAGGCCCTCATAGATTGCACAGATGGTGTGATGTCCAGGACATTGACCCCCAAGGCGGTGGCAGTCCTTAGGGCACAGACATTTAAGGCTGAGCCCGTGTCGACTAGACAAAACGGCACCTGTTGTCCCTTACATCCCACGGTGATATATAATGCCTTGTTATGTGCAGATCCCTCTGGTGGCAGGTCCTCATCGAAAAATGTAATGATTGGGTCGGGGGTGAGAGCACCCAAGAAAGCTACCATGTCCTTCGGCGCAGCGTCGATGGGGACTTCAATCCCAGCCAAGGCATTCAACACGGCTTGCCTGTGCGTATAGGATGTTACCATGATGTCCCACATCGAGAGGTGTGCTTGGGTTTTCTTTAGCTGATTTATCAATTCATTATCCTCTTCAATGATTTCATCCATCTTACCCTTCCCCTTGTCTTTAACTGGACCCTTCTCGATGGCTTCAGTGGTAGGCTGCAGAGGCTGGTAGTGACGGCCTGACCTGGTCAGATGATCAATTTCAGCAGGAGTAGGCCCTTCTACAGTCCCATCTTTTTTGAACCAATCACAATCCGTTCCCACATATGGTTTCTCCGGCTCGTCCCATATAGAAGTATCACTTTCATCATTGGGACCATACCATTTGAGGTCTACCACCCCCAGATCGTGCTCTTCCAGAAAGAACAAGTCTTGCTCATCGTCTAGCTGTTGCTGCCACTCGTCGTTCTCCCCTTCAATCAGATGAATTCCCATAGAATCCGGGATGTCAATAAAAGGCAAGGGTTGTCCTAGGGGGTGATATAAGTAGCAGGGTTGAAGGGTACGGGGTTGGACTCAATGAGGTTGACATTTTGGTGGTTTGGTAGAGGATTTTGGGTGATATGGGGCTGCTTTGGTGGCGACTCGATGATGTTCTGGTCAATAAGGTCTTGAATGTCATGGCGAAGGCGCACACAATCATCAGTGTTGTGGCCCGGGGCTTGGTGGTAGGTACACCGCTTAGACATATCGCAGTTTGGCGGGAGGGGGGTGTTTCGGGGTTGGAGTAGTTGGAGATGGCCTTTTTTGAGGAGGCGGTCTAAAGCTGAGGAGAGAGAGATTTCTAACTTGGCGAAGTTGCGAGGGGGCTTTTTCTGGAAGGGGCGATTGGAGGGGTTTGCCTGGCTGGAGGGTTGGTATGGCCTAAGAGGGTACGCCATGGGTTGGCTGCTAAGGGCATTGACATCCGGGGGATTCCAGGAGTAGTTAGGCCTTCTGGACTGACTCGGGGGCTCTTCCTTTTTTATCTTTCCTTCTCTGATAGCGTCTTCAATCCGGGTTCCGACTTCAAACAACTCCTAAAGGTGGAGATGGACTGGTAGAATAATTTCTCATAGTAGAGGGGCTGCAGATTCCGGATGAGCATCCTTACCTGTTCTTTTTCAACCGGCCAGTGGGTCATTTGAGCTACCTTGTTCCTCCATCTGCTCAGAAATGCAGCGAAGGATTCATTATTGTTTTGCCGGGTTGTTTCCAAATCCCTGATGGTGACATCCAGCTCTTGATTGTAGGAGTAATGATCGATGAAGACTCGAACAATGTCTTCCCAGGCTCGGGTTTTGGAGGCTTCCAAGGTTAGGAACCACGATAGTGCAGACTTTGCAAGGGTTTGCGGGAACAACATCGCAATGTGTTCGTGGGTACAACCCATGGACTGGAAGATACTCATACATAGCTTCACGTGACTTTTCGGATTCCCAGTCCCGTCAAAACGGTCGATGGCAGGCATCTTGAAATTCTCCAGCAGTTTTAGCTTGACAGGCTCGAAGAGGCCTTCCAGTTCTAGCATGTAATCATCGACCCCCTTGCTTTTTCTCAGTACGCTCTCTAGCTTGTCGACCTTGTCCATTTTCTCTTGAAGCTTTTTCTCGTATGCGAACGGTGGGACCCCTTGAAACCAGTCTTCCTCCCTATTATTCTCATGCAGGGGAGGTTCAAATCCAGGTGGTGGAAACTCGGGTGGAGGTTGCGGCTGCTGCTGCTTCAGTTCTTCCATGAACTTCAGAACCTGGGCCAGGCTGTCGGACTGCTGGCTTATGGTCGCTCCCAATTCAGTAACCTTGTTTTCCAACTTTTCCCTATTCATGCTGATGTAAGCTGTCGGACTGATTCTGATCAATCGATTATCCGAACTCCTGACCCACGAAGAGGACCCTGACTGCTGACCTTGGGAATCTATACTGACCTGACAGATTTTGAGAGGACTAGATTAGATCTTGACAGTGGTGACTTTATACAGACAAAGACAGTGATGTGGACCGACTCAAGACAGTGCGTGCAGATTAATGGGGAATGGTGCATGCAAATGGGACAAGCATGCGGATGTAAGCCCTAATCTATATGATGCTTCTATTTCTAACAGATAGCAGTTAAACAAATAAGGTCCCAACCATACAGAGTGTGCTAACCATACTTTCCAGTATGATCACCAAGGGATAACAGGGATTTCTGGGATACTTCGGGTAATTTTGGACAGAGTTTCTAGGAGAAACTGGTTAATATGGTTATATCTGGGATATCTGGACAGAGTTTCTAGGGAAAACTGGTCAATATGGTTATATCTGGGGTATCTGGACAGAGTTTCTGGGAGAAACTGGTCAATATGGTTATATCTGGGATATCTGGACAGAGTTTCTGGGAGAAACTGGTCAATATGGTTATATCTGGGATATCTAGACGGAGTTTCTGGGGGAAACTGGTCAACATGGTTATATCTGGGATATCTGGACAGAGTTTCTGGGAGAAACGGGTCAATATGGTTATAGTGATCATACCGTCTAACAAGTTTTCATACTCCAATGTCTTAGGACCGATAAACAAGGTTTGCGGTGTATATCTTTGTGAGCATGGAGCAAACATCCTTGTCATGGTGCCTAGGCAGGTCAACTCAATGTAATCACATGTGAGTGATTGCCTTTGGAATCATAATAAAGAGGTTCTGTTCTATGCCGCATAAGCGTCTATACCGCTCAGGTAATCCCATCAGGGCATACAGCAGTTATATCACATTGTCCTATCTGAAAAGATAAATGAACAGTCCTATGAAAGGTTCTACAGAAATCTATATGCAAAGGTTGGATTTAGTCAAAGAGGGTCCGTTGACGAGAGTTCCAATATACCGTCAGAGAGACAGTACAGAGGTTTTTACTCTTTTTGATATACCTTGGAAGGTACAGTATCAACGGTGACTTGTGCCCTGGCACAGCAAGACCAGAACAATGTCAGCGCCGGGTTTCAGACACAGTCGAGAGGGAAAAATGCAAGAGTGCAATGCGGCGAACTAAATACAGTAAAAAGATGATTTTAAGGATGCTTCTTATGAGTCAAACCTCTGTATTATTTTGTTTTAAAATAAAAATCCCCACCAGAGTCGCCAGATTGTGGATACCGGGATTCCACCGCTTTGTTTTGTTTTCGAAACTTGTTTGACTTTTGAATCAAGGAAAGAGAAAAGGTCTGTTGAAAACAGATACAGAGTCGCCACTTGGTCTTTAAGGAACCAAGAAACCTAATTTTGACTCACCCAAATGGATAAAGGGCACCGGCCCTTCATAACCAAAGAACTTGGCTCGGGGTTTTGGTACGAGAGAATAAGGAGCCTTTGTCACGACTAAAACACCCTCAACTCGCCCCGTCTCTCGACGGGCCTCAATTAGCATCCAAATAATCATCTTATACTATGTATGGTTCGGCAATTAATACTATGATAGTATATTACATCACATAAGAATCTTGAAATTGAAAATCAAAAGATAAGATATCATTCATAAGATTTAAGTCAAATATCATACAATGTAAAGTGAAAATCACACAAATGAACCAAGGAAAAATCGCCTAATCATGTATCAAATAATCAAGACTTCCTAATCTAAAGGGGGCATGAATTGTTCTTGAAACAAATAAACAAAGAAATCAAAATATGCTTAGCAAGCTAGTATGATGCATGTCAATCTTTGAGAAAAGAAGACCTCTCGATCCCCAGGACGGATGAGAAAGGATGATTAGATCGAGGGGAAGCATGAACGTGTGATCATGTTCATTCCTTATAATCTTCTTAGATTAGGAACCATGAAGGCCCTAAATCTTGCATGGATGCAATATATGTATCTAGAATGTGCCAAGGTTGTGGTGTGCTTTGTGTTCATGGATTCCTAGAATGACTTAGAAGTCTTTAATGTGTATGAATGAATGAATGAAATCATCATGGGATATGTATAAATGTAGTATAAACTACTTCCTAAGATATGGACTAATTTGGAAGGCACATAAGCATCAAATCAAAGAATAAAAGTTAAAATGTGCTTGCTGTGAATAGTGGACAGAACAGTAACATGATCTTGTAAAAATGGAAAAGAGGGGATAGAAATGCTTTCAATGCATGATTGTTTATGGAGATGTTCCGTATTGTGTCTAGAATACAACCCAAAAACCCAATCTTTAATAACTATCACAGATTGAGATAAATCATATGAACAACAGAGGTCACTCAGAAACAGAGTCCGTACTGTCGACTGAAATGTTGAAAAATCTTAGAAAATACAAACGAATGCTCTAGGGGCCCGTTTTATACAGAACGTTCCCTAAGACATTGAAGTTTAAGGGAAAAATAAGTTGGGACAACCCCGTTTAGAAAATATTTCTAAAAAAGAAGTTGGAAGTTAGTGAAGCTGCTGTGACAGCAGAGGCAGAATGTTTGGAAGGAATGTTTGGGTCCAAATGGACCATTTTCAAGTACTTCCAAGTCAAACCAAAAATCATGGGTGTTCTCCAATGAGTTAGGAAGACTTTCCAAGTGGCCTTGCATCTATATGTTGAGTATTGAGTTCTAGAGAAATCTTTGAACTCAGCTCACTCACTGTTTTAACTCACTGTTTTGAAGATTTTGGGGAAAATAAGGTTTTCTTTCTTGAAATCAAAATGAGAGGGATTGAGGGGGGTTTTGAAATAGAGGTTTTGAAAGAGTATTTTCAATACTCAATAAGGATTATAACCACTTAAAATGCCAACATTCAACTCATCATCAAGAACCTCCAAGATTGTTGGAGAAACTTATTTTTATTTGAGCATAACTTCAATACACTTCAAGGATACCTTGGAGGTATTGAAGTTATGATCATCATCTATCAAACATGTTTTTGAGGTCTAGAGCTACTATCCATAAGGATTCACTCACCCCAAACTTCATTTCATCATTTAGATGATGATGAACTAGTAAGTAAATAAAGAAAATCAAAAGAAATGAGGTAAGAAGAGATAAACAATGAGTAAACAAGCAAGTAGATGATGATCAATAGATGATATTCATGAAGTATTGAACTTGTAGCATGATGTTTGACTCATATGTAATGACATTGGACATGGAAGAAGCTTCCACTCTCTTAAATGCTCACTAAAATGGTGGTTGGGTGAATTGAATGTTGAAGTAAATGGGAGTAATGTAGTAAAAACAAAGTTTAGAACTCACTTTTGTTTTGAAAAATCAAAGAAGGAAGCTTCTTCTTCTCTATTCTAACCTTATCTCTACAACTTTCTCTCCCAAACTTTCTCTAAACTTGCATTTGACTCCCCCCAAATGAAGAGCAATGGGGGGTTTTAAATAGGCCAACTTGGGGTGGTCTTGGGATTTAGAAAGTATTCCCATTGGCTCCAAACATCTGAAATCATAAAACTATGTCGTTTTGGTTTTTAATTAATCAAAATGAATCCCCAAGAAAAATTACAAAAAAACACCAATCTGGAGGGGAGTGTCGCGGCGGCACTGGGCCAGTGCCGCGGCGGCAGTGGGCCAGTGCCGTGGCGGCACTACTCCTCCTTCGTCCAGATAATGCTGTTTAGGCCCCCTGAGGTTTCGGTATTCGCGAAAAGGTCCTATTTCGTTCGAAATTCACAGAAAATGCATACGAACTCCAAATTGAGGTTGTGATATACCGTTGGAAAGGTAATGGAGTCTACTTTACATAAAAAATTATTTCGAGTATAGGTCACTTTGAAAAGTTTTACGGTATTCGCGATAAAAGCCGATTTGATCGCCTTTTTCAGCTTTGAAAATCCATAATAAATTCGTTTTAAATCCAGGGATTATGTGCGATATACCGTTGGAAAACTATTGACCTCTAGTATCCATGAAAAATATTTGAAAATTGTTTTGGTGCCCCGATTCCAAAGTCAAATCTTGGTCAAACTAGTCAAACCTGGGATTCCCGGGAAGTTTTGGGAATCTCCGGGAGCTCCCAGGAGCTGACGTTTTTGCTCGATTCTCTTTTAAAACTTGTTTTAATACTTTTCTAATGATTCCGGTGAATTCGGACAATTTTGGTCAAACTTGGTCAAACTCTGGTCAAACCGGTCAACGGGGACTTTCGGGGAACTTCCGGGACTTTCGGGAGTCTCTGGGAGCTGACGATTTCTTCCGTTTTTGCTTAAAAAACTCATTTTATCATTTTTCTTACGATATAGCATGTTTTCAGAACTTTGGGACCAAATCTGGGAGTCTTCGGGCTTTCAGGGACATTTTGGTCAATCTGAGCATTCTGAGAGATAGAGCTGACTTCCAGGAGTCCTTTTTTACGATCATTGTGAACCACCAAGCTATGGGTCTCCTAAATCTGATAACCGACAAAATGGGGTGTCTACAGATGTCACAAGTGTCAGATCCATGCCAATATAAAGCATGTGCCACCATTACTACTATACAACATGACTACCCCTTGGCCATTCTCAGTTTAAGTAATAGATGTTATTGGAGAAGTAACCCCGAAGGCGTCTAATGGACATCAATACATCCTGGTAGCAATTGATTATTTCACGAAATGGGTGGAAGCAAAGTTCTATGCTACATTGAAGGCTAAAGATGTGGCCAGATTTATCAGAAGAAACATAATATGTCAATATGGGGTCCCTCATGAATTGATATCCGATCATGGCAGTCACTTCCAGAAAGAAGTTTTGGATTTACTAGAGGAATACAAATCGTGGATCACATGTTAGCACCGTATAGGCCACAAATAAATGGGGCACTTGAAGCAGCTAATAAGAATTTGAAAACGATTCTAAGAAAGATGACTGATACATACCGAGATTGGCATGAGAAACTACCATATGCACTGTGGGGATACAAAACATCTATCAGAAGATCTACAAGAGCCACTCCTTATTCCTTGGCTTACGGAATGGAAGCAATACTCCTAGTTGAAATAGAACTACCATTGCTGAGAATTGTGGCTGAATTTGAGATTCCAGAATTTGATTGGCTTAGAAATAGATATAAAGATCTAATGTTACTTGATGCGAAAAGGTTAGCTGCAATCGATCATGTGCATGTGTATCAGAGAAGAATAGCTCGAGCATTTAACAAGGTGTGTCCAAGAAAAGTTGAGGAAGGTGACCTTGTGCTTAAAGAATTAAAATCACCAATTTTTGAAGGAAATTTAAGCCAAATTGGGTTGGTCCATACATCATCAAGAAGCTTCTCTCTGGAGGAGCAGCATACCTAATGGATCTAGATAGAGTTGAATTCAATCAACCAATCAACATTGATCGTCTCAAGAAATACTATGCTTAAAACCTTTCTTTCAAACCTTTTCTTTCAAAGCCTCCAACCTTCGAGGAACTACACTTGACCTGATTCCCACTTGGGGATACGTAGGCAACCTACTCGGTTCAGTCACCGCTCCTGAAACACTCAACCATACTTTAAATATCTTCTTTCTAGACCTCAGCCAAAATACTTTGGACCTAATTCCCACTTGGGGATAAGTGGGCGAGCTTTTCTGGTTCTCGATCCCTGAACCTTGCAAACTAGGGGCAAAGCTTTCAGGTTTGCCCAGAACCTTAAGATATCACTGGCACACTAGGGGCAAACTGCGTTTGCCCAAACTTCCATTTATCCCTATCAACTAGGGGCAAACTGTCATTTACCCATACCTCGCTACATGTTCTCTCTAGATCACTTGGCTATCAAAATTAAGCACCTAAGAGAAAAATCTGGTAATTCTTGATATTAAGTTGAATAGTTTTTAAGCAATCTAAAAAAGTGAGTCTAATGTCAAGACTGAAACATTAAGTGGAAAATTTCCAAAGCTTCAAGATTATATGCAAAGCCAATACAATATCCTGCTACAACATAAAATTTTCATTTCAAACATGCAAATCCTAAAAAATTCAAGCATCAAAATCTATAGACGTTGTTGAGTAAGGGAATCATCAAAAAATTTCTTTCACAGTAACCGAGTCCTGTGTGTTAGTGTGCGAAGTGTCAAGCAAATCAATCTCGTGACAAGGAATGCAAAGCAAAAGTAGAGGATATCATAAAGCAAAGGAAAGCATAAAGTAGCATCTAGCAACGTCAAGAGTACAAGCCCATCAAGTCTCAAACAGAATACATCAACATCAATCTAAGTGCAGAAAGCAAGAAAGCAAGAAAAATAGTCAAGACTGAAACAATAAGTGGAAAATTTCCAAAGCTTCAAGATTATATGCAAAGCCAATACAATATCCTGCTACAACATAAAATTTTCATTTCAAACATGCAAATCCTAAAAAATTCAAGCATCAAAATCTATAGACGTTGTTGAGTAAGGGAATCATCAAAAATTTTCTTTCACTGTAACCGAGTCCTGTGTGTTAGTGTGCGAAGTGTCAAGCAAATCAATCTCGTGACAAGGAATGCAAAGCAAAAGTAGAGGATATCATAAAGCAAAGGAAAGCATAAAGTAGCATCTAGCAACGTCAAGAGTACAAGCCCATCAAGTCTCAAACAGAACACATCAACATCAATCTAAGTGTAGAAAGCAAGAAAGCAAGAAAAATAGTCATGGATGCATATGAAAGAAGTAATCATCATCAACGACGAAGAGTAGCCTGTGGGTATCAAGTAGGCATATCTGAGGCCGTAGAACTATCATCATCATCAATTTGATGCCTTCGTCTAGACACACCAACTCCACCAGAAGGGCCTGAATTCATCCGTTCTAGCTGTGATTGAAGCTGCCTGACTTGAGCCACGTGTCAGAAGAAAGAATTAGTACAGGGTTTGAAAATGCAATGAAAAGAAGGAGAGGTCAAGAAGTGTACCAAAGTCGCATCTCAATCTATATAAGTCTGGCATATGCCATCCCACTGCAAAAGAAGAAAGATGAGATCAGAAAGATCAGGAGAATCAGAAGTAATGAGTTCAGAAGTACTCACATGTCCCTCTCGGGCAAGGCTCCAAGCTCTCAGATTCTCTGCATAAGCTCGTTCTTCATTAAAAATGGCTCGAGGAACTAACTCATATTGCTCTGAAACTAGTTGAGGCTCCACAAGATCACGGGAAATCTCCACCGAAGATATAACTCCACGCAGCATAGTCGAGGCTCATCAATCACAAGGAATGGGAGGTAAAGATCGTCCAAGACCATCCACAAAATGATGATAAGAAATAAGAGAAAACAAGCATTTGATCAGAAATGAAGAAATCATAAAATACTTGCCGGTCATCAGAGAACGGGAAATTGGGCATCAGAGGTGTGGCCTTGAAGACATCGTAGTTCTCCTCAAAAAGAATAATGAGGCAGAAGGAATTCCGTTCAAAGCATCAATAATATCATCATCTTCCAGATTCTGCACCGACCTCATGCAAGGAGGCAGATCCTGTGGCACTAAGAGACGATCCTCCAAATCAGTCTGAGGATCTACTCTCTCTCCAAGATACCACTCAAGAACAGAGGGACCCTTAAGAAGAATCCTCTCTCCAGTCATATGTCTGGCCAAGCCAATCTCAGTCACATCACCATTTGTCGCCCAAGGATGCAAGTTAACTTGATTAAACCTGAGAAGGGTTAGAAAATCCCTACAAGAAATGACATTGTGAGCACTGTTCTTGACACTTATGGCTTGGCGACGCCACTTTAGAGCCTGTGGAAAATGTGTATCTCTTCCTCTCGGAATGATGGAGCTATCGTGGAAAGATATTCAAAGGCCCATACCTGTAAAAGAATATATAGCAGTGGTCAGAATATAGAAAATCAATGATGAAACATGAAATGAAAATATTTTGGTACCTCCCAAGCTTTCCAGAAACCACCAAATCCAGGGGATTTGCCTCGTGAATGCTCCCCCATATGACTATAAAGAATGGCTAAGCCAACAGAACCCCAATCAAAGTCTACAATCTCCTCAAGATTTTGAAGGCTGTCAAGCATGTTCAGTGTAATCCGCTCAGCTCGAGTAGAAAGAAGAGAGCAACCAAGCAAATACAAGATGAAAGCACGGGTAAGCTACATATCAGTAAATTGAACCACTTTTTTATAAGGTCAAAAATTATTGACAAACCATGTAATGCTCACACTCGATCAGTAAAGATCTCTCTGGGTCAGAATAATGTCTAGAAATTGCTTGATAATAGCAGTGTATCTGTGGATGTTCTTTGTAAAGGCAAGACAGTGACCATCGAATGAGATGCCAATAATCATCGTAAAGTCAAGTGGGGTCATGGTTATCTCCCTGAAAGGCATATAGAAAGTATTTTTGGAATCCCACCACCTCTCACTAAGAGCTTGAATCATGGCCAGATCATTAGCAGGTCTCTCTAACAAGGTTACAAAAGACCCAAAGCCCACTTGTTTTACATTGGCTACTACTTAGGGACGTGATTTTGACAATTCATTAAACCATTCAAGGCATTTTCCATGGCTACCATGACCTTTGGGGTGCCCTAGCCCATTCTAAAAGAAAATTGAAGGATGATTCCTAAGAATTTGCAAGAATTTGGAAGCACACATACAAAAAGCAAAGAAACAGTGCAAAAAATTTAAAAAATGGGTTTCCTTTTGACAAAAAGCCCTACTAGAGATGTGATTTTGTGGTTCCTTCATAGTTGGATACTCCATGGATTGAGTTTATGAAGCTCTACTAGCTTGAAATTGACTTCGATGTGTTTTAGAACTCTCACCTTGTCCATGGGAACTCATGGTTATTAATGCTTGAAACTTGAAGATAAGAGGTTGAAGATCATGAATAGTAAAACCCTTGGCACTTGAATCTCCTAGAATAAGGATGATTTGATGAAATCAACAAGGTTTTTGGAGGTTTTGATGCATGAAATCACTTAAAACATCAAGAAATTACAAGATTTGAGCACCTTAGAAAAAAGAGGTGATACATTGGAGATGGGATAAATGAAGAACAAGAAGAAAAATGGGTTTAAAACTCCAAACTAGCAGTTGTCGGCTCCCAAGGGTGTGTGGGGAACTGCAATTTACTATTCACCTCCTGCCAAATCCCTATTTTTGCTCTATATTCGCGTTTTAACCCCTGAAACTCTTATTTTAACCCCGAATTGGTCCAATCTTGATATATAAGCCTTAAGAGTGCTTGAACCTTGTTGTAATTGGTCTAAAAGACCCTTGGGGATTTGAATCTTGGTTAAAAATCATTTAAAATTGGAGAAAATTCCCTAGACATGAAGAATAAAGGGCACCGCAACTTGAAAATAGTCGAGAAGTAATCTGCAGCGAACTCCCATTATTTTGGGATTGATTATGTGTTATCTGAGAAAATAGACATCTGGGTCTACTGTCGCTCGAGAATTACATCCAGAAAGGATTTATAGATGATGGATCAAAATACAGAATCTTTAAACCATGAGCAAGATATTCAGAAAAGGGTCAGAATAAGCCCGACGTGTTGCAAGAATGTTTGAGCTGGTCTAAGCACCGATATGAGTTACAGAATAAATCAGCAAGGCCTCCAGAATATGAGCCTTTTACTCATATTTTAGAAATCTCAGGTATCTCCCTAAGTTGTGAATTCTCAGATATCGTTAGAATTACCTCCAGAAGTAAGGTATGCTTTAGCAAATCCGTGAAATCAGAACCCATACATCCCTCGAAATCGTAGAATCTTCCCAGCAGAGAACTTTCAGAATTCATGTTGCCTCCATAAGTATGGTATATATCAGCATCGAGTATCAGAATTACCTCCAGATATATGGTTCGTCTCAGAACTATGTATCTCTCAGCATCAGGGTTGCCTCCAAATAAAGGGTATCTCTCAAAATTTGTTTATCAGAATGACCTCCAGATAAAGGGTATCTCTTAGAATTTGTGTATCAAAATTACCTCCAGAAGAAGGGTTTCTCTCAGAATTCACATATCAGAATTGCCTCCAGATATAGGGTTTCTCTCAGCATCGTATATCAAAACTACCTCCAAAGAAAGGGTATTTATCAGAATTCGTGAATTGTGCTTCAGAATTACCTCCAGATGAAGGGTTTCTCTAAGAATGTGTATCAGAATTGCCTCCAGATATAGGGTTTCTCTCAAAAATATGTATCTCTTAGCATTGTGCATCAGGGTTGCCTCCAGATAAAGGGTATCTCTCAGAATCCGTGTATCTGTCAGAATTCGTACATCAAAATAGAAGAATTGTCTCCAAAAAAAGGACCCATTTTAGAATATTTGTCCCCAACAGAAGGACTTATTTCAGAAAAATAGAAGAATTGTCTCTAGAAGAATGACCTGTTTCAGAAGATTTGTCTCTAGACTTGTTACAGAAGATTTCTCCCCAGTAGAAGGACCTATTTTAGAAGTATAGAAGATTTGTCCCCAGTAGAAGGACCTGTTTTAGGAATATAGCAGAATCGTCCCCAACACAAGGACTCTACATCAACAACCGTCCAGGGGTTAGGACTCTACATCAGCAATCTTCCAAGGGTTAGGACTCTACATCAGTGATCGTCCAGGGGTTAGGACACTTCACCAGTCATCCGGGTTTAAGGAGGTGTTATTACAGAAATCGTTAGAAGTTATTTTCAGAATTCATTCAAGATACTCCGCAATCGTCCGAGATATAGATGACACCTACAAGCCTCAAGCTTAGAAGGACTCTGATAAAACTTCGAGAATCATCCAAGATACAGATAGCATACTTCTCTTTAGACAGATTCAACTGTGAGAATGAGATGTTGCATCCCTTGTATTAGATTTTGCATCTAGGTTGAGGATGATTCCTCCAGCATATCCACATTCTCGTTTTCATACTACATCAGCATCCTAGGATAGGAGCATTTCATCTATATTATTGTCTACATGTTGTTTATGTCTCCTCACGTGCTTGAACTACGCCCTGGTTTGATTCTTAGAAAGGATACGTAACTAGCTCCAGTGGAACACGACCAGCACCTTCGATTTAGCAGCCTCTACCCAGCATTGCATTGCATTCTTGTTTTCATAATTTCTTGATTTTTTTTTCAAATTTTTAATTTCTTGATTTTTGTGAATTTTTGTTTTTCGTAAAACCTCTCAGTATGGTTATTGGGTGCCTTTTGGCTTTGGCACTCACTTGCAGTTCACGTTCTTCACAACAAGCTCTGCCAAAGAGGGGCAAACTGTAGATACCCAATTTTTACCACACTAATAGGATTTAGGGTTGACAATATCTTGGAGGATTCGATGATGAAAAGTACCTCGTGGAAGGTATTGAATTCCACACAATCGAGAGATCAAACTTTGGAAAGTGACTTCAAGTTCAGAAAACCCCTTTTCTATTCATAAATCCCGGTTTTCTCAAAATTGTCTCTCAGAATTCAAATTGACTCAGGATTATATGAACATGAAGTGTTCTAAACACAGTATTCTTGGCATCCAGAGATTCAATTTCAAAGAAAAGTTTGAAATCGATGCGTATTGAAAAGCAATTTTGAAAAAGAAGTCATTTTATTTCAAAAAGGCGACGAAAGTTCTAGAGGACTTCCGAACTTCAATTAAACTTCAATTTTCATTTCAAAACCTCCTGGAATATTTTTATACTAAAATTCAATTCGACAGCTTTCCAACGGTATGTGAACAGACGATTTTGGGCACCAAAAAGCATTTTTACAAAAAATTTGTTAAAGCATTGAATGTAATATTTGAAACAGGGCATGAATGCAACCAGGGGAGTAGTAATAGCAAGTGGCGGGTCCCACAAAGGGGGTGGTGGGTCCCACCTAAGCCTCCACCTCACATATGCCTCCTCTATTGAGCTTTTTGAGTTCCAAACCCCTTCTAGAAGCCTTCCACTGTAAGAAAATTACCTGGAAACTGCGTTTAGGTACTGAAATGGCCATTTGAACCCTTTTCTGATCTCTGAAAAATCCTATTTTAACCCTGAAAATTAATAGTTAAGCTTTCAAAGCTCTATATATAGATCCATATAAGAGCATCTTTGATACACAAGGGAGTATACACAAGTGCATATAAGTGAATATACTTGCAAGATATAAGAATATACTTAGAATTCAAGAGAGATTTCTAGAGAGAAAATTAAATTATGAATGAAATTCCCGTAGAAATAATCTCAAGATAATTAGATTAAAGAATTGGACATCAATGGCCTCTCTTGACTTCCATGGATGAGTAATTGAAGAACTTGAAGAACACTTGAAGAAGAAGACTCTTCAAATTAACTTTGATTGCATAATTGAGAATCCTCCAAGAGGTAGACATCACAGATCATCTCTAATTCCTACTATTATATATAGATCTATAAGACTTGGATCTAGTTTAGTTTTGTTTTAGTTGTTAAGAACACTCATCTTCTTCCTCTTCACACACTCACATAGCTAGATCCAAGTCTCTTTTGATTTTGTTGATAAATCTTAATTAGAGATTGATTTTCAATTTTGATTTTCAATTTTGATTTTATTCTTCTATTTTAGTTTAGATCCACGCATACATGATTACATATATGAAACTATTTTGAATTCTATGATGGTTTGGAAACATGATCTATGAGAAGGATGATTCCTATGTTCATACCTATCTCTTGATTATTCCTATTACCTACAATTCCTATTGAAATTCATCTCTAATAGGATATTTGTAAGTCCCTTTGATCCATGATCTAAAGTTCTTCATAGACCTTGAGGGCTAAATTGATTGGAAATCATGATAATTAAGTTGATCTATGAGTTTGATATCTTTAATAAGCTTCAACCATCACCTAAGATGTTTTTCTCAAACTTTAAAAATGAATTAGATAAAATTCAGCAAAATAGATTGGTATTGTCTATATGATTTGGTCCATCAAAACCCATAGTTTGATGGATTTCAAATTTTATGGGTAAGCTTTGATGAACTAGCTTTCATTCGATCCGTTTTGAGAACTTTTAGGATCTATATGCTATTTTTAGAAATTATTGAGAAATCGGTTGACAAATTTGAATATAGTCTCTTTGTGCTTGAATTTCATATATAATAGTTATCGATGATCCACTTTTTGGGGATGATACCTAACTCATGTATCTATATGCCGATGTAAAATCATGAGCATACAATCGAGTTAAGATCGTTTTCTAAGCATTTGAAGTTGATACAACTATTCTAGAATTTTCTAAGTTTAACTACAATCATGATTATGTATACAAAATTATCATACCTTGATCACTCAACAAAAATTGATGAATAAAACTTGGTTTAGAAATCATCTAGGATAAATTTATGAGAGATCAAAAACTTAGATTAACTTGATTAACATGATTCATGAATTTCTATTATGTTTTGCATTCCTTTGTCAAATGATACCCAATTTCCAGAATAATAGTGTCTGTTTAAAATAAATTTTCAAAGACCTTATTATCATGACATGTCCATGGGATTATGTTTTTCATAACTTCAATGAAATAGCTTTCTTTTGACACCAATTAGAGCTTCACATGATATTTGTAGAATTAATTATGATTTTTACAAGAATAGTGGACAGCCCTAATCCACTACTCCCGAAACTCTTATTTCTCTAATTTCAAAAATGGTAATTAGGTTCTACAATTTGGAGAAGTTACCTTAGACATGTATCTAACTTTTTGTAAAAGGGTTTTAATCCATCTCATGTTTAAGATCACTGTTGATAGGATTCATTGGAGGTTGCTGAATCTGGAAATTTGATTGATGACATATTTTCCTTGTTTATCATACATATCATTTGTTTGCTTGTATTTTTGCAATGCTTGGGTATTCCTTGGTGTCTTAGTGCAAAGAATTGAATGCCGTGGATCTATATGTGGCTTACTGCCCATGTATCGTGTACTATCTCTATCCTTCCTCTTAAAATTTTTCTAGGTTTACAACTTTGTTTTCAACGGCACAATTCCTTTAGGATAGTCCTCGTTTATATGCTTATATATTAGAGACATCCTATCTAGGATTGTTCCATGATTGCATTCCACATTTCCTTTCTTTTTCTTTTTGCGACTCCACTTGAGTCAACCCAATGTAAGTCTTCTCGTTCTCTCGTACATATCATGACATGTTTCCTTTATTTTCATCTGTCCTGAGCGGGACTAGCCACTGTGAGTATACCCCTCCCTTGTACTGCATGTGCATCCGACTGCTATTTGATTTGATCTTTTAAAATGATTTTCAATAGATATTTCTTTTTGCCATGTATATATTATCTAGTATATTTGAGGAAATAACACCAATTATGAATTAAGAACAAGAAGATTTGAATCAAGGCCTACCGTTCGGTAGGGCGAGGAGGGGGTGCTTTAGTCCCGGCTTGGGCTCCTTCCTTTGTCTTACCAAGAACCCCGAACCTAGTTTCTGGTAATGAAAGACGAGTAACCTTATTCAATTTTGGGTGAACCAAACTTGGGTTTCCTAATTCACGATAAAAATTAGGTGGCAACTCTTTATCTCTAGGATCATGTAAGGAAGTTCTAGTTCCTTGAAGTGTGCTCCTTGATTCCGTCTCGGGACACTGTCAAGGAACGCCAGGACCTCCTCTCTGTAGTTCATAGTCCACACATACCCACAGCAGATCTCCGGGCTCGTTAACTTTGTTGTGGTGGAGGCCCCATCTTGATATAATGTTATCCTCAGGAGGCCAACACTCAACAAAGCTAGAGCGATTGTGTCTACATACAGTTTCACCGTCAAGGCCCCGACCTCGTAGGGTCTGGGGAGTCTGAGGAGAGATCAGTACACTGCCTGGAGCTGCTATGTCAGTTCCTTACACATGGAGGCAATTTCAAAAGCGCTAAATATTCAAGAGATTGACACGAGGGACACCAAGGATTGAGTCAGACCAGTTGAGAAACTTAACCAAGTGGAGCTAGATCCCTAGTTTCTCGACCGGTTTGTCAGCATTGGTACTCTCTAGGAGCTAGATCTTGGGGAAAAACTGGTCCAATTCTTGAGACAGATCCAAGATGTTTTTGCCTGGAGCCATGAGGACATGCCCGGAGTTGATCCCCAGGTCATGCCTCACCGACTCAATGTTGACCCGAGCAACCGCCTGGTTAAACAAAAGAGGATGGGAATGGCACTCGAGAGACAGGAAGTAGCACGGAAAGAGGTTGAAAAGCTTCTTAACGAGAAATCAATCTGAGAAGTCCAATACCCCGACTGGTTGGCCAATGTGGTGCTAGTCAAGAAGAGCAATAGAAAGTGGAGAATGTGTGTGGACTTTACCGACCTCAACAAGGCCTGTCCCAAGGATTGCTACCCACCACCGCGGATAGATCTCTTGGGAGATGCAACGGCGGTCCACTCGTTGCTCTCATTCATGGATACCTACTCCGAGTATAATCAAATTCGTATTTACCAGGCTGTTGAAGAGAAAACTTCCTTCGTCACCAACCAAGGAACCTATTGCTATAAAGTGATACCCTTTGGCCTCAAGAATGCCGGGGAGATTTATTAACGCTTGGTCAATAATGGAGGTGTATGTTGACGACCTCCTGGTCAAGAGCCATGACGAGCCTAACCATCTTGGGCATTTGGCTGGGGCCTTCAGCATCGTAAGAAAATTCTGGATGAGGTTGAACCCAGCTAAGTGCGCATTTGGAGTCTCGTCCAGAAAGTTCTTGGGGCACCTAGTCAGCTGAAGGGGAATTGAAGCCAATCCCGAGAAGATTTAAGCCATCATTAACATGCGCTCATCCAAATCAACAAAGGAGGTACAGAGCCTAGTAGGTCGAGTGGCAGCATTAAATAGATTCATATCCCAGGCAACCGACCGATGTTTATCATTCCTCCAGATCCTCTGCAAAGCCTTTAAGTGGTCAGAAGAGGCGTTTCAGGCACTCAAGCAATACCTGGCATCACCTCCCCTACTCTCAACACCCGTACCAAAGGAGGAATTATATCTTTACCTGGCGGTATCACTTTCAATGGTAAGCTCGGCGCTGATCAGAGAAGAACACCGGATATAGTACCTGGTCTATTACATAAGTCGGGCACTCCAAGGCGTGAAAAGCTGGTATTCCCGAATAGAGAATCTCGCATTTGCGCTCATCACCTCGGCTCGAAGGCTCCACCCATACTTCGAAGCCTATATCATAGTGGTTCTCACTGATCATCCTCTACCCAGAATTTTGTCCCGGCCAGGAACTTCCGGGAGACTCATGAAGTGGGCATTGGAATTGGAAAATTTTGAGGTAGTCTATAGACCCCAGAGAGCTATCAAGGGGCAGGCAGTGGCAGACTTCCTAGTGGAATTCACATATCCCGAAGAACTAGTCGAGAAACTCAACCCGCCTGTGTTACCACCTGAGCTATAATATGACATCCCGACCTGGATACATTATGTGGACGGGTCCTCCAATAAGCAGGGCAACGGGCAGGGATCATCCTGACCATACCCAATGGGATCCAACTGGAGTACGCTCTGAGGTTCAGGTTTCAGGCTTCCAATAATGAAGCCGAGTATGAAGCATTGCTGGTCGAGCTGTAGTTAGCTACCTCGATGGGTGAACAGCAAATTTAGGGGTACAATGATTCCCAACTGGTGGTCAACCAAGTCTGCCCGGAGTATGAAGCCTGGGAAGAAAGCATGGTGGCCTACCTAGCTTTCATCCGTACAATTACAAAGACGCTCAAAGGGTTCTCTATAACACAGATCCCGAGGGAAGAAAGCACAAGGGCCAATAAATTAGCTCGACTAGCATCATCTTATGAGTCGGACCTCCCAGGAATAAGGGTAGAATACCTGCTCGAACCCAGTGTGTCCAACTCGGAAGGTATGGAACATGACCCAGTCGACTTAGGGCCCAGGTAGATGGATCCCATAGTAATGTTCCTCAACATCGGGGTCTACTAGCTGAGAAAGACGAGGCCCGACATGTCAAATACCGAGTGGTAAGGTACCATCTCGTCGATGGTGTGCTATACAAGAGGTGATTCACTATCCCTACCTCTGGTGCATCCATCCTAACCAGCTCCAAGTAATCTTGTTCGAGATCCATGAAAGAGTATGCAGAAGCCACGTCGGGGGTCGGGCACTATCCCGCAGAGCACTGTTGCAAGGGTACTACTAGCTAACAATGACCCAGGACTCCTAAGAGTATGCTAAACTGTGTGACAATAGTCAAAGGCATGCAAGCATGATCAACTGCCCAGTAGAGCTCCAAACTCCAATCATCCTAAGGTCGTTTGCTCAGTAGGGTATCGGCATCGTCGATCCTCTCCATCGCAAAGGGCTAGGTCAAGTTTGTCATTATCGCCGTGGACTATTTCACCAAGTGGGCAGAAGTTGAGCCCTTAGCAATAATAATAAAAAAGAAAATGGAAAGCTTCATCGAGAGGAACATCCTCAGCAGGTTTAGCGTTCCCCGGGTACTAGTTAGTGACAACGGAAGATAGTTTGACACACTAGTATTTAGGCAGTTCTGCTCGGATTATGTAATATCAAATCACTATTCTTCCCCCAAGCATCCTCAAGCCATTGGCCAAGCCGAGGTAATAAACCGAACAATTCTACAATCCATTAAAACCAGGCTTGAACAAGCCAAGGGACTCTAGGCTGATGAGCCATCGACCCTCCTATGGCCCTACCGAACCACTCCCCGAGTAGCAACAGGAGCAACACCGTTCTCACTCACCTACGGCTTCAAGGCAGTAACAACTACAAAGCTCAGACTGCCAACTTATCGGGTTGAAAATTTTAGTGAGCAAGGCAATGAAGAAGCCCTTAGAGGGGAACTCAACCTAATAGAAGAAAAAAGAGACCAGGCATACCTAAAGGTGGCAGCGTATAAACAGAGGGTCTCATGGTACTTCAACAACAAGGTAAAGTATCGCAGTTTCTAGGTCGGGAACTTCATCCTTAAGGTAGTGAATCAATCTACCGAAATTCCAAGTCACGAGAAACTGGGACCAAACTGGGAAGGACCATATGAAGTTATCCAGGTAAACCGACGGGAACCTACTGGTTGCAAATGCTGGACGGACAATACTTATCACTCCCCCGGATTGTGGAGCATCTACAGAAGTACTTTCAGTAAAATGGGGATCAATATTGGTTAGGGTTTTCCTTATACAAGTTTTAGCTCATTTCTGAGCAATATATTTTCAAAATAAATGAAGTGTTTTTGTTTTGCAATGAATGTTACTTATAAACATTCCACAACCACAAAAATACCTTGGGATCACACCCAAGGCACAAAAAAAACCTCGGGATCACACCCGCGGCACCAAAAAAGACCTCGAGATAACACCTAAGGCACCAAAAGACTTAGGGATCACACTCAAGGAAGAAAAAGACCTCAGGATTACACCCGAGGCAACAAAAAAGACCTCCGGATAACACCCAAGGCACCAAAAGACCTTTGGATCACACCCGAGGCATCTATTTTGCTTAGGTCTATAACCTGCGATGGAGGAAAATCCCCCTAGGTGGCTGATGATAGAACTACCAACGTTCTAGGTCAATCACCTATAGTCATTTCCTCTGCATGCGCCTGCCTTAGCAAAAGCTCGGGGGGCAGGGGGAATATTGAGCTAAAATAGGAGATCACACCGAGCACTAACAGGACTTGGAATTAACCCCTGTACATTCCTAAGTGCCTACAGAGCTCAGAGTTTACCGAGCAAGACTTGTGGACCTAAAGTTCCCTAGTCAATAACTACTCGAGAAATTTAAGGGCCCTATGGGTCTGTTTAAGACCAAGTGTTTCCCACCAGTTACAGTTCTAACCTTTTGTGAAGACAGGGTTTTTCTAAGCCTAACAGCCGCTCGGACATAGGCAATCGCAAAAAAAAAATAAGAAGAAAAGTACACAAGAGTAAACAGTGTGGAAAAGATGGCCTCGAAGGACCTTTTTCATTTCTAATTTCAAAAAGTACAAGGCCAGGAATGCAATTATAGCAGCCTCCCCATAATAAAAAAAAGAGTAAAAGGCCTAAGAGTCATCCACAAAGACCACTTCTTCCATAGTCTCCCCGACCTCTCTGCCTGTAGTAGTGCCCTCAGTCGGCTCGTCTTCAACTGCAGCTCCTTCAGTAGTATTGGGTCCCATATCCCAATATTCAGAGTTCGATCTTGAGTAGCCAGTAAGGTCTAGCTCGGGATGGTCCAGAGCCAGCCTTCTCTTCAGGTTCGCGTAGCCTTGAAAGAAGCAATCATCGAAGTCACATCGGACCTCTATACCCCCTCCCGTACGGTTTCAGCCTCAGCCAGGGCCTTCTTCGCAGCTTCTTGACCCTTCCAGACGGCTCCCAGCTTCGTCAGAGTAGTCTCCTACTCCGCCTGGGCCACTCTAAACTCAAGAGCCAACCCCTTCACTTTATCCTTCTCTAGGGCTAAGGCAGCTTCCTTAACCTCCAAGGCTGCCCTTTCATTTGAAAGAGCAGCCTCAACAGCAGTCGCTCTCTCAGCTAAGGCGGGCAAAAAAGATCCAGTCCCAGCAGCCATGCAGCCGACCTACAAAGAACAATGTAGAAATCGGTCAGACCTAGTAAATATTTAACAAAAAACAAAAATAAAGAAGGAAACAGAAAGTTACTTACAAAGTGAGAGGCTATAGAGCCATCCTTGGAATGCCTGTGGGGATATCCTCGGGCACATCTCCACCTGACTCAGGAGAAGGCCCCACCTGACCCTCTCCTGAATCTCTGTAGGGTCTGCCAGCGACATCCCGAATGGTATGTCTCTCCCGAGGGTGGTGTCATGCTCTACTCATGGAGCTAACGTCCCGACCGGTTCAGGGAGAACCACAGGACCATGTCTTAGCCGCCTTAGTAGCTGACCACCAACTATAGGCTCAGCAGCTAGTCTCTTCCTCCTCTTAGCAACCCGAGCAGCAGCGGTGGCCTCTCTTGCCCTCAGTGCTTTAGGATTTCTCCTCGGGCCCATTTCTGTAAAAATATATATATAAATATAAGGAAAACCCGACATGTAAGTGATCGAAAAGGCAAAAGTAAAATGGCTAAAGGGGGACAAAAGATAACTTAGGGGCAGCCACTCACCAGGAATGATTGGAGGAAAGACAGGTGCTTCGAAGGGATTGTTGGGCTCGTAACTCACTTTTCAAACTCCCGCTCGGGTCAGCACATCTGCAATGTTGGTCGGTTCCTCAGCCAAGGCCCGGATCCTGTCTTGACACTCCTCAAGAATAATCGGCAGGTCAAATGCCCCCACTATAAAAAGAACACTTCAGTTAGTCCACCAGAAAGATCAAAAGAAAAAATGAAAATGCAGATGCAAAATGGGAGCTTACTCCTCTGCCTCCCCGCCCAGGAGGTCCTCAATTGAATTCCTATGGCATCTTCATACAACTTGAGGATGGATAAATGGAAGAACTTCTTCTTCTACCCCTTGTTAATGCTAGGGCATTTGTCAATGATCTTTTTCCTTTGCTGGGTCCCCATAGAGAAGAAGCTGGCCTCCCCGTGCAACGAGAACTGCTGGTGAATCCATAGGAACTCCTGAATGGTGAGCTCGTACCCAAAGACTTGGGGCGATAGTTGTATGGTCCAGGAGCTATCCCGAGGTATATCAGTAGATCCCGAGTGAGACGGTGGAGGGGGAGACGAAGGCCCGTCATAAAGGTGTCCTCATAAAGGGTAACGAAACCCAACCAGAGGAGATGAGCCCTACCGTCGGGCATGGCCAAGGAATAGTGACCGGGGATGTCGTACCTATCCCTGATCCGACCTAGGTCATTGATAAGCAAACTGCTAGCAGTCCACTCGCCAGAAAAGGCTATGTTGGGACTACTTGGTACCGATGCCTCATCACTCGACCCTCGAGACACAGAGGCTACCTAGAGCCCTTGGCTCGCCCCATCGTTAAAACGTGAATAGGAATTCTTCCCTTACTGTGGTGATTAGACAAAGTCAGTGAATGAAGGTCCAAGCTCGTGTCCGGAGTATCCAACCTGGATTGCTCATGCTCCAATCGGGAGAATGAGTTAAACCCATAATGGTACATCACAAAGGCTCCTATGGGGGAATAGGGGAATAGTCGGTGGCCTAGATAGGGGTCTGGAACCCTAAATCTAAGTTACATGGATGGAAGGGTCAAAAGCCTATACAGAAGGGCATACAGAGTCTTCATAGTCAAGTAGCACTCGGATAGAGTGGTTTCAGGACACCCCAACTGGTTAAACTACTCTACAAGGCAAGAGAACCGCCTCACCTAAGGAAGAGGTAGAATCTCAAAAAGAAGAAGTCCCACTCCCTCACAAGTCCTAACGGGTTCCTATTCTCTAGCCTCGTTCAGGAATGTAGCAAATGAAGGAGTAAGAGAACTATAGTGAATTACAAGGCTGGAGAGGCGAGGACTTACAAGAATATAGCATAGGGAAGAGCTCGGGAAGCTTGACCGGACATTTTTTATCTGCAACTACTCGGTGATCTCTTTCTATGGATATCAGGAGCAACAAAAATGCATAAGTGTCTAATATGTAGACGACACAGATGGTCCAGATCATTTCAGATCCAACAATCCTATACAACTACTGCCTAAACTATCACGCCCCGACGTAGCATAATACAGGAAAGCATTTAATTTCCTTTATGGACTCGTAGGTCGTGACAAGTGATTATGACCAATTGTCCTTGCAACAAATAACTTAAACAGCATTTCTAAAGGAAATGATACTAATAAACATAAGCTCCAAAATTAAAACTTACTAAATTGTTACATAAGTCTAGGTCTTAGGCACAAACGCCCTGTAATACCCTGTATTTTTGGATGCATGGTCATATATATAAGACCCTGTATGCTTGTGTGAACCCTTGGTGAAGAACCTTTCTCGATCAATCGAACTCTTCTCGAGCGATTGAACTTCTGTCATTCTCGATCGATCGAACCTACTTCAAGCGATCGAAGCTCTGCCGACCTGATTCTGTGATGTGGACCCTTTCCCGAGCGATCGAACTATTCTCGATCGATCGAACCTTAATCGACCTGTTCTCAATCGATCGAACTAACTTCGATCGATCGAACGTTTTATTTCAGTATACGTTTTCTGCCACCTGCCTCTCTTGCCTCCTTATATATATACGTGTGTTTTGTGTGTGTGGGTGTTTTGGCAGTTCAGGGGAGAGTTGAGAGAGAGCTCTTGTGTATGTGTGTGTGTGTGTTTTGTATATATATAACCGTGGGTGTGTGTGTGATATATATTATGTGTGTATATATATATACTTAGAGGAGAACAAGAGGGAAAGAGGAGAGGAGCAGAAGAAGACAGAGACAGAGAGCAGAAGAGGAGAGAAAGAGAAGGAGGAGGGAGAGAACGAGCTCGCCGTCACCATAGCCGCCGCCGCGGAGCTCGAAACGCCGCCACCGGACCACCGGAGAGAGGTGAGTTCATTAACTCACTCAAGGGATGATTTTAGGATGATTTCTGTATGTTTAGGACGTGTGTATTGTGACCCCGAAACCTTTGTTCGTCTCTGCCCAGCATCTGGGTAGAAGATGATGTTCGAGCGATTGAATGGCTTTCGATCGATCGAACTCTCCGTTTCTTCAATCGATCGAAGGGACTTCGATCGATCGAACTTGTTTGACTTCAATCGATCGAGAGGACCTCAATCAATCGAACCTCGCATAACATGATTAATTCCTGTTGATTATAATATGAACTGTTTAGTTGATTAAATGTTTATCCATGCTTTCGTGATGCGATATTGTTAATTTAAGAGATAGTGCAACGATGTTGTGAGATGAACTGTTTAACTGTTACATAATAATATTGCTGAACTGTTAGTAGAATGGAACACGACAGCATGTTAATAATCAGAAATGAGTAGATATGATGACATACAGAGCATGTGGCATTTCCTGTACTTAGTATATGAGCATTTTACAACATGTGTCAGCATGCATGGGATAGTGATGTGAAGAGGTAAGAGAATATGATGAGAAATGGGATATGTGCTTCAATATAGAATAATGAGATATTGTACTTTGGATCCGTGGGATCAACGGCTGACGAGTCGGGTGGACGTGGGATGGTTAGAGTTCCTAGTGCGCCTCTCGCTGTTGAAGACGTCCAGTGATGCGTATGCACTGTTGAAGACGTCTAGTGTACCGTTGAAGACGTCCGGCTAGTGCTCTAATGTATTCTCAGCTGTGTAGACGACCAGTGAGGGTATACGCATCGTTGAAGACGTCCGATGTGCCACTCTATCGTTTACAGATAGGTGGTACCGTGTAGACGACCGGTAACCCTATCAAGGGATTGTAGGACCTACTGCCTAGTCGGGTGATTTCGATTGGCATTATGGTATCGACGAATGAACACAGATTTGTAATATGGTATTGATGTATGGATACAGAGATGGATAGAGATATGAAGGTGAGTACGTATATGATGAGATTAATGTTCAGTCGTGGATTCAGCGTCCCGACGTAAAGGTATATGCATAGGTGGTTGCATGGGTTACATGCATGGATTTGGTGAATACGTGATGAGATATTTATTCCATGATCGTTATTATTGTTTTCATTCAATATGATTTCTGTTATCGTTGAATTCATATACAGTTTAATGACACCTTTGCTATGTCCGTGAGAGACGCCATTGTTAAGAGATTAACCGCATTTTAAGATGCTGAACAATAACGGCGAGGAGTGTTGTTTAGTGTACTCACTCAGCTTTGTATCCAAAGCTGATGGCGTTTGTGCCCTGGACATTCCAATGTCTAGAGCTTCGCAGGACTTGAGGACGAGAGACTGATGTTCTGCCGGTCTTGGAGCTGAAGGCTTGGAGAAGAAGACGTGCTGCTTGCAATAGTTAGTTTATATCTGTTGTTATTATTGTTATAGGCCTGAGACTATAAGCCAGCTGTTGTAATAGTTTTAGTAGACTTTTATAATTGGTACTTGGGCATCTGTTGCTTCCATACCTTTTATAGTTTCCGCTGTAGCCTCTGATTATGTTAATAAGATATGTTCTATGAATAGCATCCTCCCTATCGTGGTGTTTATTGGTTTGAGTAGATGGCAATGCGGTTATTCACCCGTCATTCCCTATGGACCCATAAAGGAAATTTATTTTTCCCTATTTATGCTGCTCCGGGGCGTGACAGGATTTTTGGTATCAGAGCCTAGGTTTCAGTTGTTAACCGCTTGTCTTTTGTGTTAGAACCTGAGTCCTAAGTTAATATCGATAGCATGAGGATTAGTTGAGATGAGATAGAACTGGAATCTTGTCATGTAGACGAGAAGTTAGATGAATCCATCTGAGAATGTTTCGTTAGCAGGTAGTAACTGCTAGAGGCGATAAGAATCGTTAGAACTGTTGATAGCTGAGTTCATAGAGAACAATGCGTGAGAATTAGTTGTGGTTGTGGAGATCCTATAAATATAGAACCGTTGGATTTTAGACGCTGACAAATCCCGAAGCAATCTCGGAGCAGTCGGTATGATCTAGAAGTAGAAAGAGGTTTAGGATAAGATTATCCTGTTACCATGAGCCACATGTTAGTTGAGTGTTCTCACATTTTAGTTGAACAATACTCATGGTCTGGAACCTGGGAATGGAAATAGAATGTTTAGATTTGACGTTACGCGTAGAACCTATAGTTTCGTAACCCGTGTTTTGAGCATAGATATATTGGAGTAAACTTGGTAGATAGACTAACCTTGTGGTTATTATTATTTATGTGAGGTATCCGTATTGCTTAATGTGATCGTATTATATAGTGGTACTATATATTGGTTACCACATGTTTTGTTCTTGCTTGAGCTGTAAGATAGAATGCGTCTGACCGAATAGATTTTCATTGAAGGTAGCGACATCGAACACTACCAGTACTCGCTATGGTTAGGACGACTCGAGGAAACCCGGGCCAGCTGAATGGAGTACCTGAATTAGTACCTCCTGAGATAGATCCAACAGGAATGATTGGAGTTTTCATTCGTCGCATGGAACAAGTTATCAATCGTGCGGATCACGTCATCGGCAATGAAGCACCAGTACGTCAGACAAGAGTCAAGCTGCTAAAGGAATTTCGTGCTCTTCAACCAGAGACCTTTACCGGATTAACGGGAGCATGGCAAGCTAAGCAATGGATTCGCCAGATAGAATTGATATTTGAGACACTTGAATGTACTGACACTGAGAAAAGACATTTGGCTATATTTCAACTGACATTCTCAGCAGCAGATTGGTGGGACGCGGTGAAAGCTACGATAGGTGAAGAAGCTGTAGGAAGGATGACTTGGGAATCATTCAAGACTCGATTTCTAGAAAAGTACTTTCAAGAGTCTGAGAAGAACAAAAGGGAAATGGAGTTCATCCAATTAGTTCAAGGTTGTTTTACAGTGCCAGAATATACAACTCAATTCGAGAGGCTATCACGATTTGCGCCGCATATGATCGATACCCCAAGAAGGAAGATCAAAAGATATCATCAGGGACTAGTTCCACATATCCGTCATATGATTATAGGACATTTAGATCAATCTTTCGAAGCTCTGGTAGAAATGGCAACGAAGCTAGAAGACGATACTCAGATTAGTGAAGGACCATACTTTGATAAAATATTTCCAGAGTATGATCAGTTTCTCCTAACGGATCAGAGAGGAAGAGATAGTCAGATTGTGTTGGCTGCTAACCAAGTTCAACAAGGAAATACAGAGAGAAGTTACATAGGCAACCGCCAGAAGCGCAAGAGATTTGAGACCGACAAGAAAGAATCAAAACTAGTGGCGACTCCGACGCAGTACAGAGAACGAGATATCTGATACAATTGTGGAGTACCAGGACACCATTCCCAAGAATGCAAAGTATCAAGGAAATCTTATGGATGTGGAATACGATGCTTTAACTGCGGTAAAGTTGGTCATGTCAGTAAGTTTTGTCCAGAACTGGAGATGCAACACAATGTTCCGTCACAACAAGTATCACGAGAGCAAACTCGCCATACAAATAATTGGTCTCAACTTAGACAAGGACGATAGACAGAAGGTACAATACTCAGCACCTACATTTTGTATTACATATGATCCCGACATTTCTAGAACTTTGGCAACCGTTTGATTGATTGTAAGAGGATTAGCCTACACCGTAAATTGTAGTTACCGGAACAATTCATTTGGCACAAATCAGTAGTTGTCTCTGATAGTAGTTATCCGAGAATGGATATAACATCATTTGCATCCCTGTATAACATCTATTGCATCCCCATAAGACATCAATTGCATCCTTATATGACGTCAATTGCCTCCCTGTCGAAAGACTACGCCAACCGTTGGTAAGTTGGACAGAGATTAGAGATGAGGAATCTCAATTTTCGTTAGATATAGCCTTGACAAGAAACGACAAACTAGAAGATTTCAAGTCTATAAGAGAGGATACTAGTGACGCAGAGACGATACCAGAATTACGAGTACCACGGAAGATTGCTTTTTGACACCGAGTTCCTGTTGCTTTTATCCTTTCGAAATGTTATACAGTAGATCGACTCACAAAATCAGTATACAACATTGTCTAACTTGTTTAAATTAGTACGTGGAAGTAGAACAAGTATTCAACGGATAGTACAAACTCGAGAGATGATTATATCAATAGTATGTGAGAAATTGGAGACACATGAAGAAGTTTAAATCATTTACTACGATGCCAGAGTCACGATACTCTCAAGCCAACATACTAAAGAATGACGGTGACAACACTGGAGTTAACAAAGATGTCACAGAACGTTGTGTACAACAAGAGACCGACTAAGGACGCTGGAAAACATAACCAGGAGCCCAGAGATGGGAGACAGCCAACTGTTGATACAGTAGAGACATCGTTAGCAAAGTTTGAAGTACCTTTGGAGACAGGAGTAGACGGCAACGCTTCGCTACAACTTAGATGAGATTAGAACATTTGATCAGTAGAATCCTCACACCGTAGAGTTTGACCTGAGGGAGGAACCTCATGTGTTTAGAGACTAGCCGTTTCAGATGTTGTGAGATGATTTGATTGTGCTACCTAGAACCTTTTCCCGAAGTTCGACATACGAATTTCATACGTCTAAACCCAAGGATTGGTAGCTGTCACCCTAATACTCGTAGATCATTGATATCTCTATATCATATGATTAGAACTTTAATCCGTTGGCCGCTGAGGTAATCGTTTACGTAAAACGAGAACTTGAGCATTTTTAGATTCTATCTTCTGAGATGGATTTCTTTTTGGTTATAGGAACCGCTGCTTCAGATTCCGAGGACGAAATCTTTTGATGAGTGGTGGATGATGTAATACCCTATATTTTTGGATGCATGGTTATATAAATAAGACCCTGTATGCTTGTGTGAACCCTTGGTGAAGAACCTTTCTCGATCAATCGAACTCTTCTCGAGCAATTGAACTTCTGTCATTCTCGATCGATCGAACCTACTTCAAGCGATCGAAGCTCTGCCGACCTGATTCTGTGATGTGGACCCTTTCCCGAGCGATCGAACTATTCTCGATCGATCGAACCTTAACCGACCTGTTCTCAATCGATCGAACTAACTTCGATCGATCGAACGTTGTATTTCAGTATACGTTTTCTGCCACCTGCCTCTCTTGCCTACTTATATATATACGTGTGTTTTGTGTGTGTGGGTGTTTTGGCAGTTCAGGGGAGAGTTGAGAGAGAGCTCTTGTGTATGTGTGTGTGTGTGTTTTGTATATATATAACCGTGGGTGTGTGTGTGATATATATTATGTGTGTATATATATATACTTAGAGGAGAACAAGAGGAAAAGAGGAGAGGAGCAGAAGAAGACAGAGACAGAGACCAGAAGAGGAGAGAAAGAGAAGGAAGAGGGAGAGAACGAGCTCGCCGTCACCATAGCCGCCGCCGCGGAGCTCGGAACGCCGCCACCGGACCACCGAAGAGAGGTGAGTTCATTAACTCACTCAAGGGATGATTTTAGGATGATTTCTGTATGTTTAGGACGTGTGTATTGTGACCCCAAAACCTTTGTTCGTCTCTGCCCAGTTTCTGGGTAGAAGATGATGTTCGAGCGATCGAATGGCTTTCGATCGATCGAACTCTCCGTTTCTTCAATCGATCGAAGGGACTTCAATCGATCGAACTTGTTTGACTTCAATCGATCGAGAGGACCTCAATCGATCGAACCTCGCATAACATGATTAATTCCTATTGATTATAATATGAACTGTTTAGTTGATTAAATGTTTATCCATGCTTTCGTGATGCGATATTGTTAATTTAAGAGATAGTGCAACGATGTTGTGAGATGAACTGTTTAACTGTTACATAATAATATTGCTGAACTGTTAGTAGAATAGAACACGACAGCATGTTAATAATCAGAAATGAGTAGATATGATGACATACAGAGCATGTGGCATTTCCTGTACTTAGTATATGAGTATTTTACAACATGTGTCAGCATGCATGGGATAGTGATGTGAAGAGGTAAGAGAATATGATGAGAAATGGGATATGTGCTTCAATGTGGAATAATGAGATATTGTACTTTGGATCCGTGGGATCAACGGCTGACGAGTCGGGTAGACGTGGGATGGTTAGAGTTCCTAGTGCGCCTCTCGTTGTTGAAGACGTCCAGTGATGCGTATGCACTGTTGAAGACGTCCAGTGTACCGTTGAAGACGTCCGGCTAGTGCTCTAATGTATTCTCAGCTGTGTAGACGACCTGTGAGGGTATACGCATTGTTGAAGACGTCCGATGTGCCGTTCTATCGTTTACAGATAGGTGGTACCGTGTAGACGACCGGTAACCCTATCAAGGGATTGTAGCACCTACTGCCTAGTCGGGTGATTCCGATTGGCATTATGGTATCGACGAATGAACACAGATTTGTAATATGGTATTGATGTATGGATACAGAGATGGATAGAGATATGAAGGTGAGTACGTATATGATGAGATTAATGTTCAATCGTGGATTCAGCGTCCCGACGTAAAGGTATATGCATAGGTGGTTGCATGGGTTACATGCATGGATTTGGTGAATACGTGATGAGATATTTATTCCATGATCGTTATTATTGTTTTCATTCAATATGATTTCTGTTATCGTTGAATTCATATACAGTTTAATGACACCTTTGCTATGTCCGTGAGAGACGCCATTGTTAAGAGATTAACCGCATTTTAAGATGCTGAACAATAACGGCGAGGAGTGTTGTTTAGTGTACTCACTCAGCTTTGTATCCAAAGCTGATGGCGTTTGTGCCCTGGACATTCCAATGTCTAGAGCTTCGCAGGACTTGAGGACGAGAGACTGATGTTCTGCCGGTCTTGGAGCTGAAGGCTTGGAGAAGAAGACGTGTTGCTTGTAATAGTTAGTTTATATCTGTTGTTATTATTGTTATAGGCCTGAGACTATAAGCCAGCTGTTGTAATAGTTTTAGTAGACTTTTATAATTGGCACTTGGGCATTTGTTGCTTCCATACCTTTTATAGTTTCCGCTGTAGCCTCTGATTATGTTAATAAGATATGTTCTATGAATAACATCCTCCCTATCGTGGTGTTTATTGGTTTGAGTAGATGACAATGCGGTTATTCACCCGTCATTCCCTATGGACCCATAAAGGAAATTTATTTTTCCCTATTTATGCTGCTCCGGGGCGTGACACGCTCTTATTCAAATCTATCATAAAGTCTATTACAATTTCAAAATAAAATACATAAGAAATATAAAGCAACCTCCTGGAAAGTCCCCTGCCTCTAACTAGCATAGTCAAAATACCCTGGCTGCTCCTGACCCTAAAAATCTGGACATAGAGTCCAGGACGCATCAACGCCGTTAGCTTATGAAAGCTGGTGAGAAAAATAAACAAGTGCTCGCAATGTATATATAAGCATGTATAACCATAGTGTAATATAAATTGATAGAACAATAGATTCAAGGTTCCAACTTCAACATAAGTCACGGGGGATAATAATGAGAAATAAATATGCGATCGTGCATGAACAATGTAACATCTCATCTTTCTGACTCTTTTCCCTCAACAAACTTGACTCAACCAAACCATTACCTCAAATACCAGGAATAATATCCGCTCAGTACCAAGGTCGCACAACACATCGTCAACTTGGATACCAGGAATAATATCCGATCGATATCCAAACCGCACACCATACCATTGCTTCAGATACCAGGAAAAATATCTGATCGATATCTGAAACACGCGCCTTAGATACCAGGAATAATATCCGATCGATACCTAAGTCGTATACAACACTGTCGCCTCCAATACCAGGAATAATATCCGATCGATATTGAGGTCGCACACCACGCTATCGCCTCAGATACCAGGAATAATATCTGATCGATATCTGGGTCAATCACGACCAACCATCGCTTCGGATACCAGGAATAATATCCGATCGATATCCGAAACGCGAGCCTTAGATACCAGGAATAATATCCGATCGATATCTAAGTCGTACACAACACTGTCGCCTCCAATACCAGGAATAATATCCGATCGATATTGAGGTCGCACACCAGACCGCCACTCTTTACACTTTTTACGCTTTCTCACACACATGCATGTCGACACAATCTCGATCCTAATATGTATGTCAATGTTCATAATTTGTAGTAACAGTTATTAATCTCAAAGTTGGATATTCGTTCAACATAGATCTCGGCCGTAATCGTTCTAATAAGTCTGATTTCTAACAGTGAGCCTTTAAAATAGTGTATCTGTCAAACAGTTCTTTAAAAAACTTTCAAAACCTTTTCCAAATAGTCCCTTATACAAAATATAAAAACTGCTCAAAATGCCCAGGTCGCGCGAGCGGGTCACGCGAGCGAGAGGGGGGTGTCGCTCGAGCTGGTGGCGCGCGCGATTAGGCCATTTTCGCAAATTCTTTTAAAATTTCCTTTCTGCCCAAAAATACACACCTCGCGGATCGCGCGAGCGAGCCTCGCCCAAGCAGAGCACACGAGCGAGCCTCGCGCGAGCGGGTCACGCGCACGAGTTGTTGCAGAACTTCATCTTCTTCGTTTTCCCCCTGTTTTAAATTTTCCAAACTGTTATATACCCATTTTCAAATTCTGTTTCAACCATATCATGCCATATATGGATTTCTCTGGTTTTCCGCGTAGATTACGAATATGTGATCAATTTAAACTAATACGGATTGTATCTCTCGATTGTTGTGATTAAAGTTAGAGTGACAAAACTTTAAATTAACGATACGTCACCATATGAATGAATTAACCCGTAGGATTTGAACTGTAGCTTATTGGGACTAAGATCTTTCATTCCCATTTCACGGATTTCATTTTGGTTAAGTTTCATGAAACTCCAACTTTCAAGCTTTAATGGTGTATCTATATATACACACATATACACACAAATATACACTTATATAAACATGGTGAGTGAGTTTAAATTACTCACAGAGGGTGATTAGACTGAGAATTTGAGACCGATAATTTCCGCCGTCGATTCCGTCGTTCGAATTCTCCTCCGTTTTCTTGAACTATATATATGTATGTATTTGTATGTGTATCTATATGTATATAATCTGAATCTGTGTGTGTGTGTGTTGTTCTTGAGAGAGGGAGAGAAAGTTGAGAGGGATTGAGAGTTACAGAGAGTTGAGATATAAGAGACTCTGAGATTGAGAGATACACACACAAATATATATACTGGGAAATTTTGGGCTCCAAGAAAGCCACGGGAATTGCACGGTGTGGTTGAGCTCACGTGCTCCCACACCCAAGTCGCGGTATAAAAGAAGATTAAAACATAAAACTGGTATTTTATGATTGAAATAAAAATACAGAAAACCATATTAATGTAGGAATTAAATCCCGGGTTGTACAAAAGTATAGATATAGTTTTCAAATCCTTAGAAAGTATTTTTTATATTTATGGAAATTACAGTTTGACCCCAAACAAATATTTATAAATAGAATTAAAATGAAATATTTATTTATTAATGAAATAAAAATATAGGGTGTTACACTCTACCCACCTTAAAAGAGATTTCGCCCCGAAATTTGAGCTAACTAATCCTGAAACAACTCGGGATATCTAGTCCTCATGTCTGAATCCAACTCCCATGACGCTTCTCCCTCATCATGATGCCTCCATTGAACCTTAACCAAATGAACGTCTCTTCTTCTCAGTCTCTTGATACTTTGGTCGAGAATCCTTACTGGTCTATCCTTGTAGACAACATTCTGACTCGTCTCAATATCATCAAAATTTACCACATGTGAAGGATCCCGTATATATTTCCTTAACATACTGACATGGAATATGTTATGAACACTAGACATCTTTGGTGGCAACGCGAGTCGATAAGCCACTTTTTCAACTCGCTCCAATATCTCGAATGGTCCGATGAAACGAGGTGCCAACTTCCCTCTTTTCTGACCAAAACGTACTACTCCCCGAATAGGTGAAACTTTAAGGAGGACGTGATCACCGATATTGAACTCCAAATCCTTTTGACGTCGATCTGCATAACTCTTGTGTCTACTTTGTGCAGTTTTCATTCTTTCTTTGACCAGTGAAATCTTCTCATTGGTCTCTCTCACCAAATCTGGTCCTAAAAGTTCTGTGTCTCCCACTTCAGTCCAACACAAAGGAGATCGACATGGCCGTCCGTACAAGGCTTCGAATGGTGCCATCCCAATACTCGAGTGATAACTGTTGTTATACGCAAATTCGACCAATAGTAAGTGAGTCTCCCAAGATCCTTCAAAATCGATTGCGCAAGCTCTCAGCATATCTTCCATAATCTGATTAACACACTCGTTCTGTCCATCAGTCTGAGGATGGAAAGCAGTACTCATCTTGAACGAAGTTCCCATAGCCTTCTGTAGACTTTCCCAAAACCCCGAGGTAAAACATGCATCGTGATCTGATATAATCGACACAGGCTCACCGTGCAATCGCACCACTTGCTGTAGATACATTCGACTCATCCTTTCTACTGGGTAAGTCACATTGTACGCGATGAAGTGTGCGGACTTCGTCAGGCGATCCACAATTACTTAAATTGCGTCATGGTTTTGTTGTGACTGGGGTAGTCCAACTACGAAATCCATAGTTATGTGTTCCCACTTCTATCCTGGAATAGGTAGGGGTTGCAACAATCCCGAAGGTCTCTGATGTTTGGCCTTCACTTGTTGACAAGTCAAACATTTAGACACAAACTCAGATACTTCTCGTTTCATCCCTTTCTACCAGAAGTTTTTTCTTCAAATCCTTATACATCTTTGTTCCTTCTGGTTGTACTGTCAGTCTCGATTTATGTGCTTCTTCGAGAATATCTTTTCTCTAATCTCCAGAATCTGGCACACACAATCTGTCTCGACATCGGTATCCTCCATCGGTCCCAACCTTCCATTCTGTAGGGTCCTTTTCTGACATCTTGGCGATCCATACTTGAAACTTCTCGTCTTTCTTTTGGGCCTCGATAATTCTACTCACAAGTGTTGGTTGTACCATGAGGCATCCAAAGTGTTGCCCGACACTTCTCTCAGAACTCTGCATATCAAATTCTACGATTGTCTCTAAAGCGTTCCATTCCCTCATCATCAATGAAGCAATCACTTCGCGAGGTTTCCGACTTAGGGCATCAGCGACTACATTAGCCTTACCAGGGTGGTACTCTAATATAAAGTCATAGTCCTTGATCAGTTCCATCCACCGGCGTTGCCTCATGTTCAGCTCTTTCTGAGTAAATAAATACTTGAGGCTCTTGTGATCTGAGAATAAATCAAACTTCTCCCCATAGAGGTAGGGTCTCCAGATCTTAAGTGCGAACACGACTGTTGCTAGCTCCAAATCATGAGTTGGGTAATTCAATTCATTTGGCTTCAACTGTCATGAACCATAGGCGATAACCTTACCGTCTTGCATAAGGACACATCCCAATCCTTGATAAGAGGCGTCACTAAAAATAGTGAACTTCTCACCATCCTTTGGTATCGCAAGTACTGGCACTGTTGTCAATCTCTCTTTCAATTCCAAAAAAGCGCGTTCATGCTTATCAGTCCATTCAAACTTCAAATCTTTCTTAGTCAAACAAGTTAACAGGGCTGTTATCTTTGAGAAACCCTCTACAAATCTCTGATAGTAACCGGCGAGTCCCAGAAAACTTTTCACTTCTGTAGCATTGGTTGGCCGACTCCAATTCACCACTGCATCGGTCTTTGAGGTGTCAACCGCGATTCCTTGTTGTGAGATCACATGCCCGAGGAACTTAACTTCCTGAAGCCAAAATTCACCCTTGCTAAATTTAGCATATAGGCGGTGATCTTTGAGAGTCTGCATCACAATTAGTAGATGCTGTTCATGCTCTTCCTGTGACTTGGAATAGATCAAAATATCGTTGATGAAGAAAATAACGAATTGATCTAAGTATGGCTTGAATACTCTGTTCATCAAGTCCATAAACACAGTCGGAGCATTCATCATCCCAAACGACATCATTCGGAACTCATAGTGTCTGTACCTCATCCTGAAGCAGTTTTAGGTATGTCTTCCTTCTGCACCCTCAACTGGTGATACCCTGACCATAGATCAATCTTAGAAAAGGTCGTGGCTCCTTGCAACTGATCAAACAGATCGTCTATCTGAGGTAAAGGATACTTATTCTTGATAGTAACCTTATTCAATTCCCGGTAGTTAATACACAGCCGCATTGTCCCATCCTTCTTCTTCACGAACAACATGCTCCCCAGGGTGAAGTACTTGGACGAACAAAACTCAACTTCTCAAGTTCTTGAACTTGTTCCTTCAGCTCCAATAACTCTATAGGGGCCATCCTGTAGGGAACCTTGGTTATAGGTCGAGTGCCTGGTACCAGTTCCACACAGAATTCTATATCCCTTTCTGGCGATAATCCTGAAATATCTCGGAATACTTCCTCAAATTCCTTGATCACCGGTATTGATGACACTGCCACCTCTACACTGGCAACCTCAAGGTTTGCTAGGCATCTGGTGAGGAACATATCACCCGAAGGGTTACATTGGAAATCGAAGAGTCGATTCCCATTGTCTGCGAATGTGATCCTCTTCCTTGCACAATCCAGCTTCGCATGATTCTTCTCAAGCCAATCCATTCCCAGGATTATATCAAATTCTTTCATCAACAGAACCACCAATCTTGTCCAAAGTTCACGGTCTCCTAACCGTAGAGGACAATCCTTACATATATGAATAACTTGACGGTGGTCCCTAAGGGTGAGACATCACTCAAAGCTTCATCTAAACGTTGCGGTACTATTCCCAACTTCCGAACAATCTTAATAGATATAAAGGAATGTGTAGCACCCGTGTCAAATAAAACTTTAACATGAGAATTAAACAAGGTTAGAGTACCTTCCACGATCTATTGTTCGGGCAGTACCTCCTCATAAGTACCTTCTTCGTACTCTGTTTCTTCATAACCAGCAGCCTGAGGGATAACAGCATTCAGGCAGGCCTGTCCTTGCTGACCATGATTACCTCTTCTAGGAGCCTTGCAGTCCGAACTTATGTGACCTAGCATGCCACAATTATAGCACACAACTCCCGGACGATCAGCATGCCTAGTTACTCTACAATCTTTAGCTCGGTGATCGGGATTACCACAATTGAAGCAGTTATTGTTATTGTTCCCTCCTGTTGCTTGAGGCGGATACTACTATACTGCTTGTGTCTGTTGAGGTTTCTTCCCTCCATCCCAGGTCCTTTTCTGTCCTTGAGGTTACCCTGGTTTCTGTCTTGATAACCCTTCTGCGGAGGTCAATTTCCAAATGGCTTCGAATTCTGACAACCATCATTCTCTAACCCCGTAGCCAATCTCACTAGAGCTTCAAATGACTGGCCCAGATGTCCCATAGTCAGATGTCGGAGAGAAAAGTTGAGACCTCGGTGATACTTCTTGATTTTCCTCTGGGGTGTGTCCACCATATGTGGAGCAAAGCGAGACAACCGTTCAAACCGAGTAGTGTACTCACGGATAGTTAGATTCCCTTGAGTCAATTCCATAAACTCTTTCTCTCTCTTGTCCTTCTCTTCTTCCGGAAAATACTTCTCGAGAAATCTTTCCTTGAACACCACCCATGGCATTCTCCTTGCACCTTCTTCCCCTATGGTCTCTTTTTCAGCATCCCACCAATCAGCCGCTGCATAAGATAGCTGAAAGATAGCCAGACGCTTCTTCTCCAGATCAGTGCACTCTATGGTCTCAAAGATACGCTCCATCTGGCGTAGCCACTGTTCTGCTTGTCGGGGTTCATTAGTCCCAGCAAAATACTCAGGTCGCAGAGCGCGAAACTCCTTGAGAAGCTTGTTTCTATTATGGTGGGCTTGCCTCCCATTCTCGTTATGATTCCCATTCTGATTATTGTTCATTGTGTTCTGATTGCTAACCTCTCCAATCTCCTTACAAAAGCCTCAAACATTCCAGTTGGGTCTGCTACCGGGGGTGCAGCTTCAATAGCGGGACGAATCCTGAGATTTATTCCAGCCATATAATCGAGAGAACGGTACCTATCCATTGATCAATAAGAATTCGGTCAATCTCTCGAGAAGAAAGAAAATTCTCAACGATAGAAAGCGACTAAACATGGAATGAAGTCGAACTATCTTATCTTAATTCTATCTTAACGGGAGATCCTATGTGTTCTGGATAATTGGTCGAGCCATAACCTGGCTCTGATACCAAAAAGCCTGCACACCCCGATGTAGCATAATACAGGAAAGCATTTAATTTCCTTTATGGACTCGTAGGTTATGACAAATGATTATGACCAATCTCTCGAGAAGAAAGAAAATTCTCAACTATAGAAAGCGACTAAACATGGAATGAAGTCGAACTATCTTATCTTAATTCTATCTTAACGGGAGATCCTATGTGTTCTAGATAATTGGTCGAGCCATAACCTGGCTCTGATACCAAAAAGCCTGTCACACCCCGATGTAGCATAATACAGGAAAGCATTTAATTTCCTTTATGGACTCGTAGGTTATGACAAATGATTATGACCAATTGTCCCTACAACAAATAACTTAAACAGCATTTCTAAAGGAAAGGATACTAATAAACATAAGCTCCGAAATTAAAACTTACTAAATTATTACATAAGTCTAGGTCTTAGGCACAAACGCCCTTATTTAAATCTATCATAAAGTCTATTACAATTTCAAAATAAAAGACATAAGAAATATAAAGCAACCTCCTGGAAAGTCCCTTGTCTCTAACTAGCATAGTGGAAATACCCTGGCTGCTCCAGACCCTGAAAATATAGACATAGAGTCCAGGATGCATCAACGCCGTAAGCTTATGAAAGCTGGTGAGCAAAATAAACAAGTGCTTGCAATGTATATATAAGCATGTATAACCACAGTGTAATATAAATTGATAGAACAATAGATTCAAGGTTCCAACTTCAACATAAGTCACGGTGGATAATAATGAGAAATAAATATGCGACCGTGCATGAACAATGTAACATCTCATCTTTCTGACTCTTTTCCCTCAACAAACTCGACTCAACCAAACCGTTACCTCAGATACCAGGAATAATATTCGCTCAGTCCCTAGGTCGCACAACACATCGTCACCTTAGATACCAGGAATAATATCCGATCGATATCCAAACCGCACACCATACCATCGCTTCAGATACGAGGAATAATATCCGATCGATATCTAAAACGCGCGCCTTAGATACCAGGAATAATATCCGATCGATATCTAAATCGTACACAACACTGTCGCCTCCAATACCAGGAATAATATCCGATCGATATTGAGGTCGCACACCATTCTATCGCCTCAGATACCAAGAATAATATCCGATCGATATCTGGGTCGATCACGACCAACCATCGCTTCGAATACCAGGAATAATATCCGATCGATATCCGAAACGCGCGCCTTAGATACCAGGAATAATATCCGATCGATATCTAAGTCATACACAACACTGTCGCCTCCAATACCAGGAATAATATCCGATAGATATTGAGGTCGCACACCAGACTGCCACTCTTTACTCTTTTTCCGCTTTCTCACACACATGCATGTCAACACAACCTCGACCCTAATATGTATGTCAATGTTCACAATTTGTAGTAACAGTTAATAATCTCAAAGCTGGATATTCATTCAACATAGATCTCGGCCTTAATCGTTCTTATAAGTCCAATTTCTAACAGTGAGCCTTTAAAATAGTATATCTGTCAAACAGCTCTTTAAAAACCTTTCAAAACCTTTTCCAAACAGTCCCTTATACAAAATACAAAAACTGCTCAAAATGCCCAGGTCGCGCGAGCGGGTCGTGCGAGCGAGGGGGGGGGGTGTCGCGCGCGCGATTAGTCCATTTTTGCAAATTCTTTTAAAATTTCCTTTCTGCCTAAAAATACACACCTAGCGCGAGTGGACCACGTGAGTGAGCCTTGCGCGAGCGGGTCCCGCGCGTGAGTTGTTGCAGAACTTCATCTTCTTCGTTTTTCCCCTATTTTCAATTTTCCAAACTATCATATACCCATTTTCAAATTTTGTTTCAACCATATCATGCCATATATGGATTTCTCTGGTTTTCCGCGTAGATTACGAATATGTGATCAATTTAAACTAATACGGATTGTATCTCTCGATTCTTGCAATTAAAGTTAGAGTGACAAAACTTTAAATTAACGATACGTCACCATATGAATGAATTAACCCGTAGGATTTGAACTGTAGCTTATTGGGACTAAGATCTTTCATTCCTAATTCACGGATTTCATTTTGGTTAATTTCATAAAACTCCAACTTTCAAGCTTTAATGGTGTATCTATATATACACACATATACACACAAATATACACTAAAATACACTTATATAAACATGGTGAGTGAGTTTAAATTACTCACAGAGGGTGATTAGACTGAAGATTTGAGACCGATAATTTCCGCCGTCGATTCCGTCGTTCGAATTCTCCTCCATTTTCTTGAACTATATATATGTATGTATTTGTATGTGTATCTATATGTATATAATCTGAATATGTGTGTGTGTGTATGTGTGTGTGTGTGTGTGTGTGTGTGTGTGTGTGTGTGTGTGTTGTTCTTGAGAGAGGGAGAGAAAGTTGAGAGGGATTGAGAGTTATAGAGAGTTGAGAGATGAGAGACTCTGAGATTGAGAGATGCACACACAAACATATACACTAGGAAATTTGGGCTCCAAGAAAACCACGGGAATTGCACAGTGTGGTTGAGCTCACGTGCTCCCACACCCAAGTCACGGTATAAAAGCAGATTAAAACATAAAACTGGTATTTTAGGGTTGAAATAAAAATACAGAAAACAATATTAATGTAGGAATTAAATCCCGGGTTGTACAAAAGTATAGATATAGTTTTCAAATCCTTAGAAAGTATTTTCTATATTTATGGAAATTACAGTTTGACCCTAAACAAATATTTATAAATAGAATTAAAATGAAATATTTATTTATTAATGAAAATAAAAATACAGGGTGTAACATAAACGCTCGCAAGCTGGTGCCTCAGGCAGCCCAAATAGTGCCTCAAAAGGCGTGCATATTAAATGCATGACATGATAGTTCAGTTACGATGCAACTGTCTGATTACGTTCACACCAACCTCGTTGAATCCTGATCAGACTAATCACTCCTTGACATATGGCAAGTGTCGACCCCAAGCTCTTAAGGTAACCAATCGGTCTGAGCCCCGAGTGACTACGGTGACCAGTCTGGACACGACCAACTTCCTAAGCTGCTTCCCAAACGATTTTCTGAGCAATATAGATTTTCAACCCTTATTTGATGAAGCATCATATTAGCTTTGAAAATGAGGGGCAGTTGATACGTATGAAAATATACATAGGAAGCAAAGCTTCACCTATACCGGCCCCAGGCGGTTCACCCGAAATTGCCTGGTCCCGACCGAGGGGTCGGGAATACGGTGCGAGCTAGGTTCGTGGCAGATGCAGTCCAGCCACATCCCATGACGGGATCCAGAAGGTTCCACATAGTTTCCTACACAAGCTAAAGGACTAATGGAAAGAGAAGATTGCTTGATAATCCGATTAGGAAACTCCCACGATTATGCTAATCAATCCCAATCAAATTGTATTGCCTAATTAGTTTACTTACATTGTACGAAGTGGTCTCTTGTATCTATAAAAGGGACCTCATCCGCTTCAAAAGGGATCATATTCTTGTTGTATAGAATAGCATACTTTCCTTACAGAAGCCCTACTAGTTTTTTGGTAGCACCGCCTCCATTATTGGTTTACCAAAAAATCCCCGGCAATTCGATAGTGCAAGTGCTCCGACACACCACGTGGATGTAGGTCTCTTTGTTAACAAGGCCGAACCATATACAAATCCTCTCGTCTTTCTTCTTTTCTTCTTACCCAAATTTTGGCATCATCAGTAATTATAAACATCATCAATCCCTCTTCTCCGATATTCCAAGTGATAAACTCCTGTTTGTTCCTTCATCTTCTCCATTGCCAATATGTATCCAACTAGGGAAAAAAATGGTTATGATCACTGTATCCCAATCTAATCAAAACTTCTTATCTATCCATCTATACCCCTATTTTCAGGGAAAACCCATACCTAAGCACAAATTCCAAATCTATATTATACATCCAACAAAACTACTATAGAGAACTCCAATTTTATGGCGAAACTTATTTTTGCTCCTTAAAACTATATTTAGAAAACTTTCACAGTCTCACTCCTTCAACACTCTCCAAGAAGTTTTCAAACAACAAATTGTCAAAGATTGTTTTCCAGAAATTCATTTAGCTTCTTATGTGTCTTTTTAATGGCGCTTTTTCATAATAGATGGAGAATTATACTCACTAATTTAGGCTATATCCACTCTCTTTCCAATTAAAGGCAAATTGTTGATGTAGCATTACCTCATCGGATGCTGTTTGTAGATGAACTGTCTAGAATTTAAGTAGAAATAGTTTCCCTCTCATTTTTTTTTCTTTTTCTAAATCTGCAAGACTATTAGTGTTGTATCAGTTAATTTATTATATATGTCCAAGATAACATTAACACTGATATTTTTTATTTGTATCATGTATCTTGGGAATCGATAGGCAATAACCCAATATAACCAAGAAAACAAAAGACACTGGGTCTGTAGTACTAGTGTAGAGAGATCTGGCACGTAGACACATTTTTTTGGGTCAAAGGTAAATGCATTCTAAAAAAAGGATGTACAAAATGTACATGGGACATACCCCAGGATAATGTAATGAGCTCATTGCATGAGAATATGAAGCAAAAGCAACTAAAACATAAAAAACAATGGCAGGCCTTACATATTACAAATAACAAACTAAAGGACTAGCAAGCATCTAAGGCAACTACAAAGTTATAATCCTAACAAATCAAAGTGTGCGAAAACCTCACTAGGGCTATTAGGTCAAAATACAAATAATCCTATCAAAATTGGAATGGTTTCCCCACTTTACCCTATTTGTGCATTAACTTGAGATATCAGGTTCTTTAGAATAATTTCTTTGGGATTGGAAGTGTTCTTAAACATCCTATTATTTTGCTCTCTCCCTAATGAGGGTGATCTTGGGCCTTCTTAACCCAAAAAGCTAGCTTATGAGGTGAGGCTTTCCCTTACACTACCGACCACCAGCCTCTTCCACATCCGATGTGGAAAACCCCAACAATCTCCCCCTTACACATCGGGCCTTTGATCAACAAACCCTCAACTAGTCTCTCCCTTGTGACTATTGGGCCAAGATGTTGTGACCTACGCTCTGATACTAGTGATGGGTGGTCTTGGGCCTTCTCAACCCCAAAAGCTGGCATATGAGGTGAGATTTTCCCTTACACTTATAAACCAACCACCAATCCCTTCCCCATTGGGAAACCCCAACACTTATATAGACTGCCACTCCAAGACACATTTTAGGTATCACATCTTGGATTGTCTTGCCTTTCAACCTTTGAGCTATCAAATCCAAAGTATCAGCCTAAATATGACCTTGTCAATGCAATCCACATCTATTCATAAGGTCCTGGCACACAAAAGTAGAATAAGAACAAGTAAAAAAAAATCAGTAGTCATGTGTTTCCATATGCTTATGACAAAGCATGCAAGCTAATGGGCCATGAATAAAATTAGAAATTCCATCATGTGTGAAATGTCTTTTGTGAAGCTAACCCAAGAACAAAGCTATGTCTCGGAATACACCCAGAGAGCCATACAGTATTATACTATAGAATCACAGGGTGATGAATCCTTAAATGGTTCCACATAAGAGAAGTGATGAACACACCGTTAGGGGTTATGGTCTATTTCACAGTATCAAGACAATTTTTAGGTTTATAGAAATTAGACAAAATAATTCTGACTTCATTAAGCTCAATGGAGTTGTACCCAGGCCAATTTTAATCCAACCCCCTAATGATGCGGCTAACCTTAGCATTAAGATTAAGTGCAGAATCATAAACAATACTTTTTGAGTCAGGTGCTTGTATGTTTTCACCTATTTGGTACAAGGGGGCACATCAAATTTAGCTTGCAATGTGCGCTTGGATCTGTAAGATTGTTTGGTTCATGCATTGAGAGAGAAAAAAGAAAAGAAGACCGACGGAGAAATATTTTCATGTATTTGCTTTATAAGGAACGGTGTGAGAAGAGTAGAAAGAAAAAGAAAATATGTAGAAAAATAAATTAAAATTTTGAGAGTCGTTTCTCTTTCTCTTTTTTTGAATTCCTATTGCTTTATGGAAAGGAAAATGTTTGGCACACATTTTTTGACACACTTTTTAATGGAAAAGTGTCATCTGGCCATTGATTGGTGCGGGCCCCACCACCGAATGCTTCTCTGTTATCGAAAATCAATGGCCGAGATGTGTTCAGTGGTGAGGCCCGCACCAATCAATGGCCGGATGACACTTTGTGTCAAAAAGTAAGTCAAAAAATGTCTGTTTTTAGCACTACTCGTTTGAAAATTTTAATTTCTAATATTATCTAGCATGTTAAAGTAGCTTTCTGTACCTAGATTTGATTTCTGAACAGAAACATTAAGATTTCACACAATTAGTAAGTGAGAAGAAGTTGTTCCAAATATTTAGGTTGTTCATATTACAATTAAGCTATATTATGTATAATGATTTTTATAGAGATCTAAGTACACAACAAAAACCTATGCGGAGCACAGCTAGCGGGAACCCAAAAAAAAAAAAAAAAGAAGAAGAAGAAAAAGAGCCGAGCTTTAATTCAAACCAACAAAGAAAATAGCTAGTAGCAAAACTGTGGTGGAGAAAAAATCATTAATAGCCTATGACATGAATAGTTTTGATATGAGTATGGGACTCATTCACAATGGTCAGTACCATAATCCCAGCTGCCTACACACTTATGAGATGAATCCAAGACATAGATATAGTTATCTACATGTGGGGTATACTCTAAGAGGGGACCTTTTAAGTTTGTACCAGTTTCCATTTCTAGTGTTTGTCTTTGAGACATGTAAAGTCTATTTCTATATCATGACCAGTTTGGGACCTCTGTCTGCTATTAAGTTATCAGAATCTCAAATGAAATTAACAAGACATTCTCCTGGATTAACTTGTGACGATTCAAACTTGCAGCCACTACATGGGTAGTGGATGTCAATGCCTGAAATTTCATAACTTACAAATTTTGTGATTTTTTCCCCATTCCATATTGTATCATTTTAGTGATTCCAATTATGTGGCCAAAAATTTTCACACCAACTTTCTCTTTTTTTTTTTTTTTCCCTCCTCTTTGTTATATGTGTAGGAGGGTTGACGAGGATTGTTGCAATGATAAGGTTATTTTATTGTGATCTGGGTGTCACGTGTTCAGAATGCATAACGTACAAGATTTTTTGCTTTTGGATTAACAATGACCTGCGTCTAATCTCACCGTAGATTGCGATGGTGGAAGACTTGTACACTACGTTTCCGCATGTATTTATTTAGTATGACAATTTTTTTATTGGAGGAGAGAAACCAATAAAGATGCAACAATTGATCTGCAATAGAAAAATCACAATGGCGATCAGATGGTATCTATGTTTTGCGAGAATTAATTTGTTTTGCACTGGGAGTGAGGTACAATCGATTAGTAGTTCTTCGAATGGTACGACCAATTAGGGATGGCAACGGGGCGGGTATGGGACGGGGCCCCCATACCCCGCCCCCGTCCAGCTTTAGTAAACCCTCCCCCCGCCCCGAGTAGTGCCTCTCCCCGTCCCCGCCCCCGCCCCCGCCCCCGAGGTCCCCGACCCCGCCCCGCCCCGCCCCCATCATGATTTTTTTTTTTTTTTTTTTTTTTTGTTTTTTGGTACACAAATTGAAAAAGTAATTTTTTTAATGTATTTTTTTTCCTAATAGTGCAGTTTTTTTTTAACTTACCCAATTAGTTCCCCAATAGTGCAGTTTTTTTTTTTAAAATGGTAATACACATAACTATTGAGGGGTAAAAATATAAATACAAGTATATTCGGGGCGGGTTCGGGTTTTTTGACCCTACCCCGACCCCGACCCCGACCCGGGTTTTGAAAACCTCCCCCATACCCGCCCCTAACCCTATTAAGCCCCCCCATACCCTACCTATTAGGGACGGGGCGGGGCGGGGAACCCGGAAAACCCGACCCATTGCCATCCCTACGACCAATCGATCAATAAGCCATGTTCAAGAAGGTTGTATTATCTATTTAAAGAATAGTGTTACATACACACACTTTTTGATATACTTTTTGACACACAGTTTTAAATGTATGTACATTGTGTTATGTAAGTGGTGCACAGAAAAGTGTGAAAAATTTAAACAATACAAAATACATGTGTTTAAAGCATAATGTATAAAAAAGTGTACTAAACATTTCCTGTGGTGAAAAGAAAGTTAAGAGTGTATTGTACTCTCTACTGATTTCGTGAACCTATTGCTCTCTCTTTTTGGAGACACTAGGCTATCGTCATATCACGTAAAATCCACGTGTTCGTTGATTTGCTTATATTGAATTTTTCTTGTTATTGTTTTCCTTAATTATTTTCGGTACGGTGCCTTTCAGATTCAGATTTCAATCCTTCAAACAGAAAAATTTTATTTGTGTATTTAGTTTCATTCTTCACAATTACACTTAGAGCATCTGCAGTAGTTAGTATAAATTTAAGAAAAAATTAATTTAAATTTAATGCATAAAGAGAGAATACTTGCAATGATCAGTACAAGGAAAAATGCTTTCTATGTCACTTAATGTCACCTTTTTTTTCCAGTAAAAAGTGACATGAATGGAAGTGACATGAATGGAGGTGACATAAATGTTTTAAAAGTGACATAAATGTTTTATAAAAGTGATATAAATGTTTCATAAAACTAACACATATGTTAATAAAAAGTGACATAAATACTTAAAAGTGACATAAATACCATTTTATTTATGTCACTTTTAACTTAAAGTGACATAAAAGTAGAAAAGTAACATAAATACCAAACTAAATTATTATATCAAAGTCTTAAAAGTGACAAATACTTTAAAAGTGATATAAATACTTTATAAAAGTGACATAAATACGTGATAAAAGTGACATAAATACTTGATAATTAGTTATGTCAATTTTTTTTAAAAAATGACATAAATGTTTTAAATCATACTGATTCAATACCACCCTGTAAAAATAATATATACCACCATGTACATACAATACCACCCTGTACAAAATTAAATCCAACCCGATAATCTATTTCAACTACTAAATTTCATCGATTCATCTCAATATAAACAAATTAATTGGAATGTACAAAAAATATATACTATCGATCCACGTACGAGTGCTAAACTAATAATATATACACGTTACATTATAAAAAGTTACTAACAAAACTATGAAAGGGACAAAGAAAGAAATAAAAGAGATTCAGTAGCTTCCCGAGTAGCATCCATAGCAATTCCTAAATGAACCAGCTGAAGGGATCTCTTGAAATCTCTCTACCTGAGCAACACCCAATACGAACAATTGAGATCAAAATAAAGAAAAGTAGAAATCGACGACCATTATTTCATTAATTTCGCAGAACTAAAGAAAACAAATGAGAGTATACTTGTGCAGAAACTCAAGACCCCTAGCAGTCCTAGATTCAGAACCTATCAATTCAATTAAGCCTTCCCAGTGCTGCAGGGAAAAAGGGAAAATCAGGTAAAGTCATAAAATTAAAAATCTAACTGAAGACAGAAAATACACCGATGTCACTCTCTCTTTCATGTTGATTCAAAAGATAACATTCCATTACTTTCTCTCTCAGGTTAAAGAGAAGTATAGTGTGTATGAAAATTGTGTATGAAATAAGAATGAGAAAGAAAAAGAAAAAGAAACAGAAACAAATTAGCCTCCAAAAGAGAATGAAATACACAATCAGAATAGATAGAATCACAATCAAGAAATGGGGGAAGGATAAAAGTGCTCTTAGTTCTAAGCAACACATTGCATTATTGAAAATAAATAAACAGTCAACATATTGGTTCATGCGTTTGACAAAAAACATGATTAAGTAAAAAGGGTATTCGAAAAGTCTGCCTAAGAAGCTTGATTTGGTATAAAAAAAAACGATTCAAGTGAGGATATTCTAACAAAAATAAAGAAAAGGATCCCTGAGACTAAGCCCAGCCACAATCGTCAGGACAGGATCAAAACGAAATATTGCACCCATAATTAGCATTTTCCCCAGTGTGGGATCTACTGGAAGCATCGAAAGAAAGTCTAAGAAATCTATAACTCATATATGTTTTCGGCGAAAGAGACGGTACAGGGAGTTAGACGACAGTATTGGTGTGGACAGTCAGTGCCGATGGTGGTGTGGTCCTAGCAGCGGCTTGGCATGGTGTGGTGGATGGCGGTGGCTTGGAGAGAAGAGTTACCGAGAGAGAACCAGAGAGAGTGTGGTGTGTGTCTGTGTGTGTGAGAGAGAGAGAGAGGGGGGGGGGGGAGAGAGTGAAACAGAGAGGTCTAGCGAGAGATAAGGGTTTAGAGAGAGGAGGGAAGGGTTAATCACTGGTGGGTTGAGGGGATAGAGAAACAGAGAGATAGAGAGAGAGAGAGCAGAAGATTGTTTTGAAATTCAAAATGTGAGAGAGAGAGAGAAAGAGAGGGGGGGGGGGGGGGGGGTATGGGAGTACCGAGAGTGAGGTGCTGGGACAGGGGGAAAAATAGGTGTAACGAGGGAGAGTGAAAGTTTGTCTGAATGGCTTTTACACCGTTCGATGATAATCAAAGGGCTGTAGTTATAAGAGCCCCTCAATCAAACATTGTAGATTATTACATGCTTTACCAAATTCACCATGTCATTTAGTGAACACTAATTACATCCCAAATAGGTTTCTCCAACATATAATCTATTACATCGGAACTTAATTTTCGTATGTTAGTGTGCATATAAATTTCTCAACCAGTGATACTCAATAAATTAAAACAGCGCATTGCATATAGAAGAGGAGGTTATTGATGGTTTCTCATACCTTAAAACCAGCAGCATAAGCAGCTTGCAAATTAGACATTCCTTCAAATGGCAAGCGAATGGTTAATAACTCCCATAGGACAATGCCAAAGCTATAAACATCAACCTTCTTATTGTAATGTTTCTTCTCACCCTGGTGTAATGTCACAGTGATGGACAACTGCAAAATTATGTTCAAATTAACGGGGAAAAGGGTGACAATTGAGGACAGTGGAAAAGTTAAATGTTAGCATGCACGACCATACACGCATCCAAGAATGAGCATATCATCATCATCAACAACAATCTAAGATTTGTTACCAGAGAAGTAACAAAAGAGAAATTTGATTAAGAAAGGGAAGAGAATGAACACAGAACTGTCATTGTGTTCCTAGAACTAGTGACTAGAGCTGCAACTTTGCAAAATGCAGATGAATGTAACCGTTCATGGCAAAGTGTGGAGCAGAAAAGGGAAGAGGGGGTTAGAAAAAAAAATTTACTATGATTTTGGTTCAGAAATCATATTCCAAGAGCGAGGGGATGATCGCACACCTGCCACCAACAGCCACCCAGCTCGCCACCAAGTTCGACCACTGTCCAGCCCCTTTCAGATCTTCTTCTACCCAGCCATGATCCTTCTTTCCCAGTTACACCCATGGGGGGGTTCCATTACAACCAGTGCTGGAGTTCTTTCCTGTTGAAATTTCAAAGTAAGCAAACATCTCAAATTCAATTTAAATTGATTTTTATAGGCCATGGAGAATCTGAACATGAACTAAACAAATTCATTAAACAAAAACATAATGACTAATCCACGTAGTTATGAGCCCATATTTCCACAGGGTACTCAGAAGTCAGAAGAAAAAAAATATATCATTACAAACATATTACACGTATTTTAAGAATGATGTAAAAAATAAAAGAAAGAAAAAAGAAAGGAACAAAATGCATATTATTGTCATGTATAACTATCGAGCAGTAACTATGACATAAATCAAGCACAAAATATACCAGTTTATCATTCTGTTTAACCAAAACCATAGCAATACCAAGAAAATGAGACAACAAATACTTACAAAATTCCTACAAAATAGGGGCTTTTGGGGGCTATTTTCAGCTCTATTTAGGGGCTGACAAATTGAGAAGCTTGGGGCTATGTCAACATGATTGTAGTCCCAGTCTTACCCATTCATAACATCCCAGGAGGGGCAAATCATTGACGATGTCAAAGTTGTTCCTGCAAAAATGCTTACAAAATAAGAGCACAGACAAAGAAATATATATTCATTAACACAAAGATATAAATATACAACTACAAATTTACAAATATATCTTCTTAGTATACTGGCAGCTTACATTGTCCAATAGTATCTGCTACTTTGCTTTTAACAGAATACCCAAGTGACATGCAGTGTCGCATCTTATCCGGATCCATCCTACTACCATTATCTTTTTGGAAAAAAAAAAAGAAGACAAAACAAAAACACAATGAGAAAATGTGACCGACAACTGATGCAAGTTTAAAGAAAATCCCAAACACAAATTTGCTTCCATGTACATTGTACATGTCTACCATGTGTCACATTAACCAATTAGACTAAAGTGTTCACTGAAAAGTAGACAAAATGATTATGAGCATCAATAGAAACCCAGACTTCAACTACAAATAGAATCACAAAAAACGAAGATGAATACAGTACCAAATGATAAAACCCGACTTCATTTTTAGCTTTAGAAATTGTTTCATTAATTTTTTCCATAGTCGATGTATCTACAACAGTGTCTCCAATACCAATGCTAAAACCATTCTGCAAAAGCCAAAAGCCATTGCCTATGTAAGTATAAACGATGGTAATACATACTCAATAATGTACAGAACTCAAGTAAACAGCATCCAATAATCATTCTGTATTTTTCTATTATTGACGAACATTCCAAATGACATGAATAAGACTTCCCGTGGATGTGCCAAGAGTTTTCTTGCAAAGAGTACCAGATATAACTTCCCCTTTTTCAATCCGAACTTGAGTATCTCCGGGAGTTATATATCCAGTTTCAGTTTCCATGTGCCAAGCTGATGTCCCCAGGGACCCAGACAATGTTAAATTGACTCGATTACGCATGTCAAGTGTGGGATGTGCGTCTAGTTGTCTGATATCTCTAACTCCAAATCTTACAATACATGGACCCGGTTTGAAATGCGTCCAAAAATTGGAACGAGTATGTAACATGCCCTGAACATAAAATATTTTATATCTTATACATATTGGATTGCATGATGTTATCTTATTCAATAACATTCTTGATTCGAATATATTTCAACGGCTTTTATACCCTTCATAGGAAAAGCTGAAAATTTGATGTTGTAATCAATTATGAGCTTCTTTTTCCTTTTTCCAACATCATTACATGTGGAGGATCCATGTCCCATTTGAGTACAACATTGGATTTATCTTGTACCATACGGGTCATACCCAATGTCATAACTTGGGGACACTGGTAATTTGGACGCAATAGAATAGTCCATACAACATAAGTTCCCAACTCCCAAGGCTAAAAAAAGAATAAAAAACAAATAGCATGGAAGGGAAAAGGGAAGAAGGATGGGTAATACCTAATGGGTTTTACCAGTCAAATGGTTGATTTTACACTCATATGCAAAATCGTTTGAAGGCCATCCACAATCCTCCACTCTATACATCTCTTCAGTTAAAGAACCTGGCCTGAGGACCTTCTTGCATTCCAAGACATCTAGTTGGCACAAGTGCCACCATTTGATGAAATCTGTTTTTCATAACAATTTTTCGGTTTAGCCAACCATTACAAAATGAACTTTTTTTTCTCCCTCTGCATTGGGAAATAGGTTGGAGAATTAGTAAACACTACCATTATACCATATATCAGGTGTCTGTTTACCTCAAAGCATGAACTCTCAAAAGGTTAACTCTAATGCATAGGATAACCACTACTACCATTAGAAACAAGCCTTGGAGCAATTTTAATTGGACACATGTAGTGGGTAATTACTCCAACTCAAATAGGAGCAGCAACAAGAGAAAGATAAAGCTTCTTTAGCTTTTTCTCCTGATGACAAATACACACCTAGATTATTGAAAAGCTGAGACAAGCACTAATTAAGAAAATAGATCTCAATTTAGAATAAGCCAAAACACAATAATCAAAATTCGGTTTCATAATTAAAGTTTACACACGCATGGCGGTAGGAAAAGCAACTATTCGACGAACAAATCATGAAGAATATAACTGTACATTAGTCTAGACAAGAAACTAGAAAGGGAATTATGAACTGACCTTGATTTTTCCATGAAAAACTGAACAGTACTCCTTTGTTCTACCTAACACAACACTGCATGTAAATATGAAGAAATCACTTACTTTCTAAACAAATCGGGAAAAACATACCTCCAAATATTAAAATAAATATAAAAAAATCAACTTCAATTACAATACCAGCCTTTAGTGCAATTATCAATATGATGGGTAGTCTTTAATGGGGTTGTTAATCCCAAGGCACGAGTGGCAAAGTGTAGCACAACTTTTCTTGTATGTTGTCCATAGTTCCACCTACCTAACAGAGGTTGACACAGATGCAGTGACCAATCAATTGGCTAATATATTATGAACACATGTTAAAGCGCCAAAGTATGTTTTTTAGTGGAGAATATTTTCATGATTTGATTATAGGCCATCAATGTATACACACGTGCGCACATAAACACACAAAGAGTACTTGTAAGATTAAGGTAATATACGTTAAACATATTTCTTTTCTGAGTTTCTGACAAAACTTTATGAAGCACATACAAGAATGGTAAGCATATTTTATTGTTCTAATTTGTTACTTGATGACCGTTTTTTTTATAAAAAAAAGAAAAGAAAAGAAAAGAAGCAAGTATAAATAGATAGACATTTTAAATAATACAACAAATTAGATCATTAACTTTAACAAAGTAATTTTCATAGAAAAGCTCTAGCCAAGTTCAAATATAACTTTTTGCCATGTATTTCCTTAATGAGTCAGTTGAAAAGTTTTCTATGGCTGGATTGACTGACTAGAACATTTCCTTGACCAACGAGGTTAGATAAAACAAGAAGAACAATAACATACCATTTTATTTTATTTCTGGCTATACTATCTTTCATCAAAACATAAAGGTTGTGCAGCATGCAGTATTTATGAGTCTGCATTCTTAATGTCATTGAACAATGTTCAGTAGACTCAGCTTTTGGTGTCATATTAAAAGAAATAGACTAATTGAGTAGATCCTTTACCTACCGATGCACCAGCAGGTTTGTCCAGAACCACATAGGACTCAGTTACGACAATGATTCTTGATCTCTAATCAATTTCATAACATCTGATTGGAAAAGTGGGGAAAATTTTTTTGGAAAAAAATGGAGCAAAAATCAAATATCAATCAATAGCATACTTCGCAATAGAAAATGGGTAAAACTATTGTGAGAAGCTTCTCATATGAGAAAGCACCATATGACCCTTGGATGAGAAAGTAGCCATAAATACATCTCGAGATCCTCAGGAAGCCAATGGATGCTTTCTCATCCAAGGGTGCTTTCTCATATGAGAAGTGATCGGGAGAGAACAAATCCTAATTATATGCCTTAACTTACGTTTGTTAGTACCTTTTTATCCTGTTTTTGTATAGTTTTACTTCGTTTTCTATTTTCTGACAGGATTTGGAAGAAATCAAGTATACCAGGTTAAACAGGGTGAAAAAGTAGAAGAAAAGAAGCAAGAAAAATCACATCGCGAGCGCGGCCCGCTCGCGCGAAACCCAGCAAATCGCTAGAGCGATCCGCTCGCGCGAGGTCCCCATATCGTGCTCGCGCGGCCCACTCGCGCGACCTGTGTAAAAATGGAACTTGCGTATTTCAGTATACTGATGATTCCTACGCAAACGAAACTGCCTAATTGCGTTCAGATTGAAGAATATAGCAATTTTAGTGCATTTCGGGTTAGGAAAGCTTTCAAAAACTTGCCTAAAATCTATATATACCCTATTTTACTTCAATTTAGGGGTTGGACAATTGTTATACACACAATATACAACCATACTTTCAGCCATTGAAGGGAGGGAAGCAAGGAGAAGAAGAAGAAGACCAAGGATTTTCATGGCCTCCTCCATCAACCTCTTGCCATCTACCGCTTCTACGGACAACTAGACTCTAGATCTAGGGTTTCAATGAAACCCTAGTCGAGTAACGGGGAGTTATTTATGTTTTTATTTTAGTTTTATTATGTATGGATGACAGTTACATGTTCTGAGGATTTTTATAAATAAATCGTACTTTTATTGATTAAATCATTACTTTCAAAGTATATTTTTGTCTTAGATCTATTTTGACTGTAGTGTGCTCAATGATCTATGCTTGCTGTTCTTGTTTAGATTATTTACATGTAATGGTGCTTAAATTGAATTTTGCTATCAAGTATCCGAATAGTCCATGCCTAGATTAGACGGATTATACCACAACCCTAGTTTAGTGTGGGATAATTAGTGCTAACCGAAGATGGATTATGTTGGTGCTTGAACCATAGTTATTTTCTTGACGGAGGAATTGGGCTTGTAGCTACAATTTCCCATTATCATCCAACTTAATAAGCTAAAGTAATTCGTAAATACCCTTATTATGAAGCTAGTGGTGGATTTGCAATCCGAGGTTCCTTAAACATATTTATAAAAACACTTTTAAATCGCTTTCATAATTTAGATTTAATTTCATTATTGTTCTTAGATTAATTAAAATTCAAATCAAAATCTCGTTTTCATAATTAATTAGATTTAGGTTTTAAAATTAAAGCACTGTAGTATTTCAATCTCTGTGGGTTCGACCTTTGCTTTCACTACTACAAATCCTTAGAAAAGTAAAGTACACTTTTTATATCTTGATATTGACAACATCAAGAAGCTTCTCACAATAACTTTACCCATAGAAAATAGCAATTAAGCATTAAGAAAGGACAAAACCTACACCTTGGGAGACGTTTTGTGTGTACATGCACACGTAAGTAAGTTTCGGCTTCAACAAACTCATTAACATGAGTTATTTGGGAAGTCTTCTGTGCTTCTCGTATAGTTTTTTCTTTAATAGAAGGTCTATTTCTCAGAACTGATGGATCTGTTACTTCTGTATCTACCCTAATTTGCTCCGGAGTTGCACTTGGAGGAGGATCTGGACATACAAGGGCATAGTATACAGATCCAAACTCAATGAGAGCTGCAACAAACCTACAAAAATGAGATTTGCACTCATTACTCCAATCTGTTGTATTGCTAGTAGCAAACAGTTTCGAAAAAATACAAGTATTTGAATGTCCACTACTTAAACAGTAGACCATGCCCACTGCCCATTGTTTTATCTATCTTAAAACTGGTGCTTTGCCAGTCCAACATAACATTGGTTCTCATAAAAGTTGAGGCTGGGACAGAATCAGATCATATTTTGAGCATTCCCAAGCAGGCCATTAATCATATGATCAAGTGCTGCTAATCAAAACATGAGAATGAAACACTCACAAAGGATGAAGATCCAAAGCTTTACAAATATATTGAAGAAAAGACCCGCCTTCTGTAAAATCTAAGTGTTCCACTCTTGGTGGACCATTTTGTGAGGGACAAGGAAGCAAATGAGTGTATTCGGGATAGCTGAGACATAATTACATCAGAGAGTCACTAAACTAAAACAGGAAGAACTCAAAATGTAAAATACAGAAACAACACATATTTTCAATATTAAACATAGAACTAGCTGGACAAGCTCAAATGGGCACTGGAAAGTATAACCCATATTAAACATAGGACTAACACATGCATTCAATATTAAAAATATTCCTACTGATTTCTTGGTGAAGAGAGAGGTAGTGCCTATTGATGACAAGTTTAGAGAAAAGTCCTTTTAACTGGTTTGATTCGTTTGACACTACAAAGAACATATATAGAACCAAACGGTGATGGACAACGAGTTAAAGGTTGTATTAAGTGGGATTTATGTTTGATAACCCGATTAAAATTACTGAGAATGAAAATTTTCAGCAATTAATTCTTTAAAAGTGCTTTTGATAATGTATCACCTCACTGAAAAAACAATCAAAAATCTATTGAAATCTTTTAGGTAAATATGTGCTGCTGAAGAAAAAAAAGAGCACTAAATTCAGTACTTGAAACATTGGTTTCAAAACTACAAATTCAATAACGTTAAAATTTGAAGTACTAAACCTTCATTACTTAATTCTCAGATTTATTAATGGGAGCCTTAGTTTATTTGCTTTTGTGAAATTGATAGCATTAGAAAGGAACCTTATAAGCACAAAAATGCCAAGACTAAATTGGTAGTCAATTTGAAAAGGAGATTAGATAAATACTGTAAGTTCTCGCAATACTAGTATATATATACATAGAGAAAGAGAAAAGAGGGGAATGGAGAACTAGAGCTAAATAAATATATATATATGCGCACACATACACACACATACATATATATACTGAAATGTCCAAAATAATCCAGCCATGAAGACAGTCTGCCAAGTCACCGAGAGGTGCAGATTACTTCAATAAAGGCGCCATAGCCGAGCAATCCCGAGGTGTTCATTAGGACTGTGCAGTTCTTACTGGCAGACCGGGCATGAAAGACCGCGGTGTCCCGAGGACCTGGCCTATCCAGCAGTTTCCTAAACTAGCTATAATTCTGCAAGATGGAATGTGGCAGTTTCCTAAACCACTTAGGAAACTCTCCCCAAATTATGCAAATCAATTATAATCAGATTAGGTTTCCTGATCCTATTAACTTACCATGTAAGGGTGGACTCTTGCATCTATAAAAGAGCCCACCTACTATGTCAAGAGGGATCCGATCCAATCTTAATAATTCTCTAGCTAACAAGCATACAACAGAGAACTCACCATCATACGCATATACCTTGCCGGTATTACTGGTAGTGCTGTCTCTCTTTATTGGCTCACCAGGCCCGCCGATGATCTGCTAGTGAACGCGCACAGACGCAACCGTGGACGTAGGTCACCTTGTTAATGGGACCGAACCACATATAACTTGTTCTTGTCTTTTTCTCTCTCTAAACCCTTCTTACCAGTTTTAGGCATCATTAGTTTGGCGCTGTCTGTGGGAAACGACAAGTCTTCTCATCAACAAATTCTTGACTGATCAACATGCCGCCAAAGATGGGTAAGAAAGCCGCTGTTCCGACCGGTCAGGAGAACTTGCAGCTTGAGCAGCAGGCTGCCTTCATGACCACTGAACAGATAATGGCAGTACTGGCACAACTTTTGGAGGGCCAGTGCTGAACACAAGAATAGATGGAGGCGCTTTTGGCCCGACAGCAGAGGCGTCTTGCATTAGAAAATCAGCATGAGAAAAGCGCCCCTATTCAAAAGCCCGCTCGGGCACGAAGGCAAGCCCGTTCTGCCCCGGTGTCCCCATCGAACCGGGAACGCCTCGGTGATGGCGAGCGCAGCTAGGCAACCAGGCACTCGTAGAGACGAGCTCGACCCAATCCTCGCCGGGTGGAGGATGTCAGGACTATTATCAACCGGCGGCATGCGGCCAGAGGGGATGAGTTAGGACGGAAGGCGTGGGAATCGGCCGAGGACCCTCCGACCCTGAGCGAGGGGGATCTTAGGCACACGATTTCCCAGACCAGGAGCCGGGTCCTATCCCCGAGGTCGATGCGCTTTGAGGAAGAGGCCTCGTCATCCGATCCGACCTACCGCTCGGACATAGAGAGGAGAATCCGGCGGGATGACGTAAAGGCCTAGGTCGAGGAACTGCAGCAGCAGATTGAGAGGTTGAACCGCAAGTCCGGCCATGACCTCACCAATAAGGAAACGGAACCACCCTATACCGCTCGGGTGACACGGTTTCCTATTCCACGGAAGTTCAAACCCCCTCACCTCAGCTCGTATGACGGCACAGGGAGCCCGGTGGACCACATCCGCACTTACAAGGCTCAGATGGCACTGGTCACCACGGTGGATGAGCTACTGTGCTTGGCCTTTCCCAGTACCCTCAAAGGGCCAGCAGCACAGTGGTTCCATGCTTTAAAGCCCCGAATGGTCATTGACTTCAAAGCCCTGAGCAAGCTGTTCATCAGCCAGTTTGTCGGGATGCTCGACCGGTCGCAACCAGACACTCAGCTGCTGACCGTCAAGCAGCGCATAGGGGAGTCCCTAAGGGAGTATGTGGACCGTTTTAACCTGCAAAGGCTCGAGATTCGCAATCTCAATGAAACGGCCGCGATCATGGCCTTCTGTTTGGGAGTTCAACACACCAAGGTCGCCACGTCGTTGCATTATGACCGACCGGCAACCCTGGTGGAGCTCTTAGAGAGGGTCAGAAAGTACATAGATACTGAGGAGTTCCTAAAGGCGAAGCATGCCGGCCAGGCGGAAGACGAATCCCCAAAGGCCAAGCGCAAGCGTGAAGGATTTGAGAAGGACTCGGGAAAGAAGCCAAAGCAAGATCAGAAGGATGTCTGGGGTCAGCCCCCGATTGCTTTCACACCCCTTTTCTGGCCCATACAGGAAGTCATGGTCACCGCAGAGGGGCAGGGGTTGCTTCAGCAACCAGCTAAACTCAGAGATCTGCCCGGTAAGAGGAATTAGGACAAGTTTTGTCGCTACCACAGGGACCACAGCCATGAAACGGAGGATTGCTTTAAATTAAAGATAGTAATTGAGAAGCTGATCGAGCAGGGACACCTTACGGAGTTCGTCATAGCAGATAGACGACCCCGGCTGGACACCCGAGCTCCCGATCAGCCACCACCACTTGGGCACATCCACGTGATCTCAAGAGGAACGTCAGGCGGAGGGGATTCACAGTTGGCACGGAAGAGGCATGCTCGGACATCCTGGGCAGATGTCTGGCAGGTCTAATCCACTGGCTCCTCCCCAACTAATGTTCTAACATTCACATCCGACGATTTGCAGGGTGTCCACTCCCCCCATGATGACCCGCTAGTTGTGACGCTCTCTATAGCCAACTATATGGTCAAGAGGGTGCTAGTGGACACAGGCAGCTTGTCTAACATCATGATCACGTCAGCATTCGATCAACTCGGGATTGCCAGGGATCGGCTCCGGCCGGTTGCTACCCCCCTGGTTGGATTTAATGGTTCCAGCACACAACCGCTCGAAACAATTGAGCTTCTAGTTGTCATGGGGACCTACTGATGGAAAAATCGGTTTAATTTAAAATTTAAATGCGGAGCGGAAAAGTCAAGTTCCAAAAACTTATTTGGTAGCCCAGGATCTACTACTCGTTAATTCCATAGGTGCGCACAACAGGGGACAAGAGTTATACCTTAGTGTCTTGAACCCAATTCTGATTTTCTTCAACTTCCAGTAGCTTCCAGTAGATGGCCTTCACTCTTATGAATCCTATAGATGCTTGCAGGAAGGACTAGGATTGGTGGGAACCCTAATGGAGAGGAAGGAGAAGGTTTGGTGCTCTAAAACTGTTTCTGTAGCTTCTGACGTTCAAAAATGACGAACTTATTTTCCAAAACGCAGCTGCCCTATTTATAGATTCCCAGAACCAACCTAGACTTCGAGCGATCGAAGATCTTCGATCGATCGAACGTTCGATCGATCGAACCATTCTCGATCGATCGAGACTGCCAAAACTTCAATCGATCGAACATACTTCAATCGATCGAACTTGTCTTGACAACTTCCTTATGTGTCTTTCCATGTATCCTGGCGGAGCTAAGAGTGGGACCTCCTAGGCTCTTTATTATTGGCTCAGACCAGTTTGTTAATTACCGTGACCAAACTCTTTGATCAGCAAACTAACTAACTGGTCAGTTAACGTTTACTCCACTATAAAACGATAACTGAACTCCAACGCAAAAGAACATATTCGAAGCGATAACTAGACTTATGTGTTGTACAAATGTCCCTCTACCTTCAGCATTCGTAATCATATTCAGGTAGTCGGATAACTGTTACTGTCAACCTGAATATCGATTACTTCTTGTATTCCTTGAGTCCCATTCACCTCTCATGATTAGCAAACATGTTGATAACTCTTATCAACAAGACTGCAGTACTCAGTAATCGACTTGCTGACATTCTCAAGGGAATGCTTACTCTGAAATAGAGGGTAGATTCTGTCTTGACAATATATGTTCACAACCTTATGAATATGACATACCCAAGATACCCAGGTGTTGATCTTCTATAGACCTCACTGATTGGTAAGTCAAAGCAGTCATATCCACAGTCTGTGTTCATAATCATCTCAAGATTGAGAACACGTACCTTACACAAGTTATGAGTTCCTATCGACTGATTGACAGCCTTGAGTGTCAAAATGAAAGCTCAGGTCCGTCAATGCACTATAAGCACTAGCATATTAACTAAGAGTTACACTCTAGTGATTGAGATTGATCACTCCATCCAATGGTAGTTAATCATGCTACAGTATAAGCCTGATGAGATATCCTAGTCTCATCATCAACTGTGACATGTTCTAAGTAAAAAAGAATAGCAATTCGTATCTCACTTGTATGTATCTCATACATACACGCATTACTTACTATGATACTTAAGGATGACAATCATCTCATGAAAGAAATATACATAACAAAATGTAAAGCTGATATCCATATATTAAAATGTCAATGTCTCCTATATAAAGTAATGGTTTGAGGGCACAAATCCAACAAACTCCCACTTACACTCACAACCATACAGGATTACATCTGAGACCTAGACTATCTAGATGACGATCAAAGACCTTCTGTGGCAAAGCCTTTGTAAACGGATCAGCAAGATTGTCTACGGTGGCAATCTTGGTGACAGTCACATCTCCACGTTGAACAATATCTCGGATAAGATGATATTTCTGCTCTATGTGCTTCCCTTTTCCGTGGTTCCTTGGCTCCTTGGACTGAGCCACTGTCCCACTATTATCACAATAAAGCGTAATAGGTGACAATGACGCTGGTACCACCTCGAGCTCCATAAGGAACTTTTTGAGCCAAACAGCTTCCTTTGCGGCTTCACAAGCAGCCACATGCTCAGCTTCTGTAGTTGAGTCTGCAATACATTTCTGCTTAATGCATCTCTAACTAGCAGCACCACCTCCCAAGGTAAAGAGATCTCCGGATGTTGACTTCCTTGAATCTTTATCTGACATAAAGTCCGAGTCAGTACATCCTACTGGATTTAACTCACTACCGCCGTACATAAGCATGTAATCTTTAGTCCTTCTCAGGTACTTAAGAATGTGCTTAACGGCTGTCCAGTGCTCTGGACCTGGATTCGATTGATATCTGCTAACCATGCCAACAGCAAAACAGATATCTGGTCTAGTGCAAACATCGCATACATGAGACTTCCAATTGCCGAAGCATATGGAGGTCCTGCCATGCGATTCCTCTCATCCTGTGTCTTAGGACACTGGTCCTTGGAGAACGCTAAACCATGCCTGAAAGGTAACAAACCTTTCTTCGAATTATCCATTGAAAACCTAGTTAGCACCTTATCGATATAACCAGCTTGAGACGATCCCATTATCTTTTGCTTGCAATCCTGAAAGAGCTTTATCCCAAGAATATAGCTCGCCTCTCCTAGATCCTTCATATCGAAAGTACTAGCTAGCCAAACCTTGACCGTTGACAATGCCGCTACATCATTCCCAATGAGTAGAATATCGTCAACGTAAAGCACAAGAAAGGCCACCACTTTACCTTCACACTTCTTATATACACAAGGTTCATCCAGATTCTGTATGAAACCAAACGACTTGACCGCTTGGTCAAATCAGATGTTCCAACTCCTGGATGCCTGCTTAAGCCCATAAATGGACTTTTGCAGCTTGCATACCAAGTTACATTTCCGACTAGCTATGAACCCTTCTGGTTGTTGCATATAGATGTCCTCCTCAAGATTGCCATTTAAGAATGCAGTCTTGACGTCCATCTGCCAGATCTCATAATCTAGGCATGCAGCAATGGATAAGAGTATTCTAATGGACTTGAGCATGGCTACCGGCGAGAAGGTTTCCTCATAGTCAATGCCCTCCCTCTGAGTATAACCTTTAGCTACAAGCCTAGCCTTATAGGTCTCAACCTTTCCATCAGATGCTCTTTTCCTCTTGTAGACCTACTTACAACCAATGGGTTTAATATTGGCTGGAAGTTCTACAAGATCCCAGACCTGATTAGAATCCATAGATTCTAGTTCAGCCTTCATAGCTTTAACCCAATGTTCTGAATCAACATCAGCTATTGCCTCTTCGTATGTGGCAGGATCAGATTCAGATTCTATGGAGACAACTTCAAAAACTTCTCCTAAGAACATGTATCTATCAGGCTGGCTGATAATCCTCCCACTACGACGAGGTACTGGTACGGAAGTGGGTGAAGAAGTGGTATTTTCTTGATTTACATCGTTATCAACTGCGGGTTGGTCTGAGGGCTCTCCTTCTATTTCTCTCAGATCTATCCTTCCCTTAGGTTTATGGTTCATGATATAATCATCCTCTAAGAAAACAGTATTTGTACTAACAAACACTTTCTGTTCTCTTGGATCATAAAAATACCATCCATAAGTACCCTTTGGATACCCTACAAAATAACATACTTCTGATCTAGAATCCAACTTGCTCATCTTTCCTTTCAGCACATGTGCCGGACACCCCCATATCTGGAGATGTTGTAAAGAAGGCTTGCGCCCAATCCACATCTCCCGTGGTGTCCTGGGAATAGATTTGCTTGGTACTAGATTTAGTATGTATGTAGCGGTTTCCAAAGCACAACCCCAAAGGAATAATGGCAACTCTGAATAACTCATCATTGACCCAGTCATGTCTGAAAGAGTCCGGTTCCTTCTCTCCGCTACACCATTCTGCTGAGGCGTGCCAGGTGCAGTCAACTGTGACAGAATCCCATTCTGTACGAGGTGATCAATAAACTCATTAGAGAGGTACTCGCCACCTCGATCAGATCGAATGGCCTTGATATGTGAGCCCAATTGCTTCTCCACTTCAGCCCTAAACTCTTTGAACTTTTCAAAGGCTTCAGACTTGTGCTGCATTAGGTACACATATCCATACCTAGAGTGGTCATCTGTAAATGTTATGAAATGCTCATAACCACCCCTTGCTCTAATATTTATTGGTCCACTCACATCAGTATGAACTAATTCCAACAATGCATTGGTCCTATTGCCCTTTGCGGGAAAGGGCCTTTTGGTCCTCTTACCCTCTAAACAAGACTCACAGACTTCCATTGGTTCGAGAACCAAATTGCCTAAGATCCCTTCTTTGACTAGTCTGCCAATCCTATTTAGATTGATATGGCCAAGCCTCATGTGCCAAAGCCTTGTTGGATTAGTGGAAGGTTCTTTTCTTTTAGATGGTATAGTTACCATTGAGTTATTAAGTTCCAAGCAAGAATCTTTAGAAATATTGGGAGTAATCACATACAAACCATTTGATTTAACACCAGAACATATAAAAGAACTATTTCTTTTAATCACAACTTCAGTTCCAAAATGAAAAGAATAACCATTATTCGATAAATTAGAAACTGAAATTAAATTACGTCTTATTGAAGGGACGTAAAGTACATCTGATAAAATCAAAACTTTATTGTCTAGAAATTCTAAAACTACGACTCCTATAGCAACCGCAGAAACGGTTACGCTAGAACCTAGAGTAAGTACGATTTCCCCATCACTGCACCTCCTGGTTGATCTGAACCCCTGCAATGAATTACAGATATGGTTAGTCGCACCAGAATCAATGCACCAAGTGTTTGAAGTATCCGTTATAAAACTTACTTCAATCACATGTGATTCAATCATACCTTGAACTCTTGTAGCTAAGAATTCTGGACAATTCCTCTTCCAGTGGTCCTTCTCACCGCATTGGAAACACTTTCCTTTGCCTTGGCCACCCACCTTCCCTTTGCCCTTACCTTTTCCCTTAGATTTTTCAATCTTAGGGACCGATCCAACACTTGGACCACCAGTACCAGCCTTCTTCTTCCCTTTCTTTCCTTTCGGTGTAGATCGGGAAGAGGAAGCGCTTTTCTCAACGTTCAAAACGTTGACCCCAGGTTTGATCACCTCTTCCGCTGCCAAAAGAGAACTCATCAATTCGCTCATTGAAAAATTCACTTGATTCATATTATAGTTAAGTTTAAACTGAGCGAATGAAGGCAACAGCAAATTGAGGATCATATCAACTTGGGTCTGTGCATCGATGTTGGCACCTAGGGTCTACAGCTCGTTTAAATAACCAATCATCTTTAAAACATGTTCCTTGACTGGAGTCCCTTCCGACATCTTTGCACTCATTATCTTTTGCATGGTTACCTGTCTGGCAGGCCTGTCATGCTCCCCAAACATCTTTTTCAGGGATGTGATAATGTCATTGGCAGAATCAATCGATTGGAATTGGTGTTGCAGAACACCAGCCATTGAGGCCAGAATATAGCAACGAGCCATTCCATTCGACTTCTTCCATTTGTCGAACTCGCGTCTGGCAGCTGCCGAAGCATTTGCCACGGGTTCTTCAGAGCTTGGGGTGGTGAGGACATATATGTGATCCTCCGCAGTTAACACGATGTCAAGGTTACGTTTCTATTCAGTGTAGTTATTTCCAGTTAACTTGTTTTGAGTGAGTATGGTGGCAAGTAGACTAAATGCAGATCCAGACATTATGATTACTGAAAATCAAACAAACAAAATAAATATGGATATCAGAATTTGACAGTTTGAAATAAAAGAATCCTTAAAAAACTCTTATTTTTAAAACAAAGTCGCCAGAATATCGAAACAAAAGAATAAAGCCTCCGTGTGGTGGTCAATGTTCGATCTTTCGATTAATCATGACTTGTCCGCTATGCAACTCTTGCAAAACAAGTTATGACTCCCGAACCTTTTTGATCTCTAAGTTTCTGAATAATGCCCCGTGTGGGATCCCTTATCCATAGCTTAGCTAGTGTGTACCATTAACTAAGATCCAATCACAATCGTCTCAAGTAGCGCCTCCGTGTAGTGGTCACCCTCTAACACGTCTAATTGATCCTATCAAAAGAAGTTCACATCTAGTAACCAATAAGTAATGCACCCTCCGTATGGAATGATCACCCCTGACGAGGTGACACAGAATGCACTACTCATCTTACAGTGAACCGTTAATGGAAGATCGTAGGTGTCAATAAATAAGACCCTCTCCCACTAGATTTGGTAAATTAAGGATTTTGCTTTTTAGAAAAATTTGTTTTTATACATTACCCATAAACATCCAATGTTTACTAATGCGTTAAAACAGTTTTTGAATCTTATTATAGAAAACTTGTTTTACGTGCATGCAAGTAATAACAATATAATTAAATGACAATCACAACCAAGCGCATAAAACAAAAAACTAAAATTGAAAATAAAGACATCCAAACGATGCCTCTATCTCCCATGGCTCTATCTCCATAGAACCTCCTTTTTGATTTGATCGCCTCCAGCTCCATCTTCATGGACAATGGCTCCTTGCTCCATCTTCATGGATTTTCTAATTCTATTACATTTGTCCTATGCTTCTTTCGAAGGTTACAATTTATCTAAAAATAGAAATAGCAACAACAAAATAAAAGGCTAGGGAAACTGGTGCGACTTTCCTTTTCATAGGATTGAAGGCCCAGCGCCCTTTACATATGCCTTAAAACCAAACCAAACTTAAATTACAATATGCACCTATCTCAAACAATTTAAATACAAAATTTAAAAGTCTTGGTGCCATGGGAGATAGTGACAAAACTAGCTGCAAAAGGGTTAGTTGTACATGCATCCACATATACACAACAAATATATGTAACTATTGGAACACTTAATTGATTCACACAGTACATAAACTCTTTACATACTGAATTAGAACTTAAAAACAGCATCTATAGATCCAAACGAGTTTGGCTCTGATACTAATTGAAGGAAAAATCGGTTTAATTTAAAATTTAAACGCGCAGCAGAAAAGTCAAGTTCCAAAAACTTATTTGGTAGCCCAGGATCTACTACTCGTTAATTCCATAGATTCGCACAAGAGGGGACAAGAGTTATACCTTAGTGTCTTGAACACAATTCTGATTTTCTTCAGCTTCCAATAGCTTCCACTAGATGGCCTTCACTCTTATGACTCCTATGGATGCTTGCAGGAAGGACTAGGGTTGGTGGGAACCCTAATGGAGAGGAAAGAGAAGGTTTGGTGCTCTAAAACAGTTTCTACAGCTTCTGACGTTCAAAAACAACGAACTTATTTTCCAGAACGCAGCTGCCCTATTTATAGATTCCCAGAACCGACCTAGACTTCGAGCGATCGAAGATCTTCGATCGATCGAACGTTCGATCGATCGAACCATTCTCAATCGATCGAGACTGCCAAAACTTCAATCGATCGAACATACTTCAATCGATCGAACTTGTCTTGAAAACTTCCTCATGTGTCTTTCCAAGTATCCTGGCGGAGCTAAGAGTGGGACCTCCTAGGCTCTTTATTATTGGCTCAGACCAGTTTGTTAATTACCGTGACCAAACTCTTTGATTAGCAAACTAACTAACTAGTCAGTTAACGTTTACTCCACTATAAAACGATAACTGAACTCCAACGCAAAAGAACATATCCGAAGCGATAACTAGACTTGTGTGTTGTACAAATGTCCCTCTACCTTCAGCATTCGTAATCATATTCAGGTAGTCGGATAACTGTTACTGTCAACCTGAATATCGATTACTTCTTGTATTCCTTGAGTCCCATTCACCTCTCATGATTACCAAATATGTTGATAACTCTTATCAACAAGACTGTAGTACTCAGTAATCGACTTGCTGACATTCTCAAGGGAATGCTTACTCTGAAATAGAGGGTAGATTCTGTCTTGACAATATATGTTCACAACCCTATGAATATGACATACCCAAGATACCCAGGTGTTGATCTTCTATAGACCTCACTGATTGGTAAGTCAAAGCAGTCATATCCACAGTCTGTGTTCATAATCGTCTCAAGATTGAGAACACGTACCTTACACAAGTTATGAGTTCCTATCGACTGATTGACAGCCTTGAGTGTCAAATGGAAAGCTCAGGTCTGTCAATGCACTATAAGCACTAGCATATTAACTAAGAGTTACACTCTAGTGATTGAGATTGAACACTCCATCCAATGGTAGTTAATCATGCTACAGTGTAAACCTGATGAGATATACTAGTCTCATCATCCACTGTGACATGTTCTAAGTAAAAAAGAATAGCAATTCGTATCTCACTTGTATGTATCTCATACATACACGCATTACTTACTATGATACTTAAGGATAACAATCATCTCATGAAAGAAACATACATAACAAAATGTAAAGCTGATATCCATATATTAACATGTCAATGTCTCCTATATAAAGTAATGGTTTGAGGGCACAAACCCAACACCTACCCTAGGCAGGCCTCCGTGCTAACCAATTTAGTGATTGTAGAAGCCCCGTCGGCCTATAATGTCATTCTTGGCAGGCCAACCCTCAACAAGGCTAGAGCGGTCGTCTCCAACTACAGCTTAATAGTGAAGTTCCCAACTCCTCGGGGACCCGGATGCTTACGTGGAGATCAGACTACCGCCCGCAATTGCTATGTCAGCTCGTTACGCCGGGAGGCTATCATTGAAACATTAAACATTCAAGAGATGGACCCCCGGGACCAGAGCGACGCGGTAGGTCCGGTGGAAGAATTGGAAAGTGTGACATTGAATCCCGAGTACCCCGACCGCACGATCAGCATTGGTACCCTTTTGGATCCCGGCCTGAAGAAAAAACTGACTCAGTTCCTGAGGCAAAATCAAGACATTTTTGCTTGGAGTTATGAGGATACGCCCGGGATTGACCCCCGGTAATGTCCCATCGACTCAATGTCAGTCCAAATTGTCAGCCGGTGAAGCAGAAAAGGAGAGGCATGGCCCCCGAGAGGCAGAAAGTAGTGAGTGAGGAGGTCAAGAAGCTCCTCAAAGCCTGTTCTACACGAGAAGTCCACTACCCCGACTGGCTAGCCAATGTGGTACTTGTCAAGAAAAGCAGCGGGAAGTGGAGGATGTGTGTGGACTTCACTGACCTCAACAAGGCTTGCCCCAAGGATTGCTATCCGCTACCCAGGATAGATCTCCTTGTGGACTCCATGGCAGGTCACTCACTCCTCTCATTTATGGACGCTTACTCGGGTACAACCAGATCAGCATGTACCCCGGGGACGAAGAGAAGACTGCATTCATCACTGACCAGGGAACGTATTGTTACAAAGTTATGCTATTCAGTCTCAAGAATGCCGGGGCCACCTACCAATGCTAGGTCAACTACATGTTCAAAGATCTAATTGGAAAGTCTATGGAGGTATATGTGGATGATCTGCTGGTCAAGAGCCGAGACGAGCCCGACCACCTTGAGTATCTGGCCGGGGCCTTCAGCATTTTGAGAAAATTCAGGATGAGGTTAAACTTGGCCAAATGCACCTTCGGCGTCTCATCCGGGATATTTTTGGGCCATCTAGTCAGCAGACGGGGGATTGAGGCAAACCCCGAAAAGATCAAAGCCATCATCAACATGCGGTCGCCGAAATCAACGAAGGAAGTTCAGAGCTTAGCCGGACAGGTGGCTCCATTGAACAGATTTATCGCCCGAGCTACCGATCAGTGCCTGCCATTCTTTAAAATCCTTCGCAAAGCGTTCCAGTGGTCAAAAGAGTGCGAAGAAGCGTTCCAAGAACTCAAGAAGTACTTGGCGTCCCTTCCTCTACTCTCAACACCCGTACCGGGGAAAGAATTGTTTTTATACTTGGTAGTGTCGCCATCAGTGGTTAGCTCAGCACTCATTCGAAAAGAGCATAGGATACAGTTCCCAGTGTACTAAACTAGCCGGACATTACAGGGCACAGAGAGCAGATACTCCCACATCAAAAAATTGGCATTCGCCCTCACCTCGGCCCGAAGGCTCTGCCCATACTTTCAAGCCCATGCCATTGTGGTACTCACAGATCAACCTCTTCGCAGAATCCTCAGTCGTCCAGACACGTCCGAAAGGCTCGTCAAGTGGGCATTGGAGTGGGAAGAATTTGAAGTGATCTACCGACCCCGGACAGCCATCAAGGGACAAGCTGTGGCAGACTTTTTGGTTGAATTCACGTATCTAGAGGACCCGATTGAAGAGTCTGAGCCGCCGGCCTTACCGCTCAGGTTACACTCTGATATCCCAACCTGGGTACTGCACGTGGACAGTTCATCCAATCAGCAAGGCAGTGGTGCAGGAATCATCCTAACTACCCCCGACGGTATCCAGCTCGAATACGCGCTAAGGTTTTGGTTCCGTGCCTCCAACAACGAGGCCGATTACGAAGCCCTCTTAGTCGAATTGCAGTTGGCCATTTCTATGAGTGAACAACAGGTCCAGGGATACAGTGACTCCCAGCTCATGGTCAACCAGGTTAACAAAGAGTATGAAGCGCGGGAAGACAACATGGTAGCCTACTTGGCCCTTGTCCGAGTGGTTTCCATGAAGCTTCGGAGATTCTCCATCACGCAGATACCTAGAGAAGAAAAACCAGGGCCGACAGGTTGGCTCGCCTCGCCTCTTCTTCTGAGTCAGACTTGCCCGGGATACGGATATAATATCTACCCGAGCCAAGTGTGATCAACTCAGAAGGCATGGAGGTAGATCCGGTCACCCTGGGACCCAGCTGGATGGACCCGCTCGTGACATTCTTGACGACAGGTGTGCTACCGGACGAGAAAGAAGATGCCCGCCGGGTCAAGTACCGGGCGGCCCGATACCACCTTGTTGACGGCATTCTCTACAAGAGGGGATTCACTATCCTGTACCTCTGTTGTGTCCACCCTGCGCAAGTCCAAGCGATACTGTTTGAAATCCACAAAGGAGTGTGCAGGAACCACATCGGAGGCCGGGTACTCTACAGAAAGGCCCTATTGCAAGGTTATTACTGGCCAACCATGGCTCGAGATTCGCAAGAATACGTCCGAAGGTGTGACAAGTGTCAAAGATACTCTCCCATGATCAACCGACCAGGAGAGCTCCAGACACCAATCCACAGCCCCTGGCCGTTCGCCCAGTGGGGAATCGACATTGTCGATCCCTTACTGGTGGGAAATGGACAGGTCAAGTTCACCGTCATCGCTATTGATTACTTCACCAAATGGGCAGAGGCCGAGCCCTTGGCGACAATAACCAAACGGAAAATGGAAAGCTTCGTGGAAAGGAATATTCTCAATAGGTTCGGCATTTCCCGGGTCTTGATCAGCGATAATGGTAGACAATTTGACACACCTATCTTCAGGAAGTTCTGCTCGGGCTATGGGATACTAAATCATTACTCCTCCCCCGAGCACCCACAAGCCAACGGTCAAGCTGAGGTAACCAACCGGACAATCTTGCAGTCAATCAAAACAAGGCTTGAAGGTGCCAAAGGGTTGTGGGCTAAAGAACTACCGACCTTCCTGTGGGCCTACCGCACAACACCCCGAGCGGAAACAGGCGAGACGCCGTTCTCTTTAACCTACGGATTTGAGGCGGTGGTCCCCATAGAGCTCGGGTAACCTACATATCGGGTGGCCAACTTCAGTGCGCCAGAGAACGAAGAAGCTCTCAGGTCAGAACTGGATCTGGTGGAGGAAAGGAGAGACCAAGCCTACCTAAAGATGGCAGCCTACAAGCAACGGGTCTCGCGGTACTACAATAGCAAGATGAAGCACCGCAGTTTTCAAGTCGGAGACCTCGTCCTTAAGGCAGTGAACCAGTCTTCCCAGATCCCGAGCCATAGAAAATTGGGGGCAAACTGGAAAGGCCCGTATAAAGTAACCTGGGTCAACCGACCGGGAACCTACTGGCTACAGAGCATGGACGGGCACGATCTCTCTCATCCTTGGAATGTGCAACACCTCTGCAAGTATTATCAGTAGCATTTGGCCACGGGAATTTAGTATTGGTAGAGAAATTTCTTTTTGTAGCTCTAATTGAGCAAACGCTATAAATTTTTCTTTTTAAATAAAATTGAATAGTTTACTTTGCAAATTTACTCCCGTCAGTACACCGTGCAATGCTTAAAAGTCCTCGGGCCTAACCCCGAGGCACAAAAGACCTCGGGCTCTGAACCCATGCACACAAAGACCCCGGGCTCCGAACCTAGGCACAAAAGGACCCTGCAACCACCCATGTTCAAGGTCGGTTTCCTATGGTCGCTCCTCAACACGCCCCCGCCTTCACATGACGCTCGGGGGGCAAGGGGATACTAAACCTAAATAGGAAATTACTTAAGGTTTCGCTTAGGTCTAGCCGACGATGGGGCCAAACCCCTAGGTGGCCGACGATAGCGAGCTTTAAAGGACCCTGCAATCACCCATGTTCCAGGTCGGTTTCCTACGGCCACTCACTCCTGCACTCCCGCCTTAGCAAAATACTTGCGGGGTAGGGGAATATTAGGCCAAAACAGGAAATCACACCACTCACTAAAAGAACTTGGAAGATATTCCTAAGTACTTACAGTGATCAGAGATAATATCATGGACGGTAAAAAAGGATACAACTATAATACACCGGGACATCTCGGACGGTAATACAGGGTATTCCTATAATACACTGGGCGATCCCGGACGCTAAACAGGACAAGTTCCTATGGCATACTGGGCAATTACCTTTTAAACAGGTTAGGAAGACTAGGTGTTCTACTGGTTACGGTCCTAAACCATTTGCTAAGGCAAGGGTTAGGTCGGCTAAAAATCGAGTGGATACTAGCAATTACAAACAGGCAAAGTACAGAAAAAAGAAACAGTTAATGGAAAGGAAGTTTGACCTTAGGGGTCTTTTCATTAATTAAAAAAGAAACTGTACAATGCTTGGGGGGCAGTTGTAGTAGCTAGCCTCCCCAAAAAGAAAAAAACTACAAAAACAAAAAGAGAAAAAACTAGTTGTCTAAAACCACCACATCTCCCTCCTCAGCAGCCTGCTCTTCAATAGAGGGGTCCCCGACCGGTGCAGCTTCAACAGCAACCTCGGAGTCAACCTGACCCTCCTTCCAGTAACTGCACTCTGCCCAAGAGTAGCCGGACAAGTCCCAGTCAGGGTGGTCGGCAGCAGCCCGCTTCGCCAGGTCAGCATAGCCCGTGAGGAACCCTGCCTCGAATTTCTCATCAGCATCTTTAGCTTCGGCCTCCCGAGCAGTAGTAAGCTCCGAGAGCATGGCCGTCATAGCTACCAGGTCCTTCTCGGCGGTGATCCTCCCGGCCTCCGCGGCTGCAGCCTTAGTCATCGCAACCTTTCGGGTAGCCCGCTCGGTTAACAGAGAGTTACGGGTCTCCCCCAACTCCAGGGCCGTTGCCCGGGTTTTTTCTTCCTCCACGGTGAGAGCAAACTTTGCGGAATCCCGGGTAGCCCTCTCCACGGAAAGGTTAGCCTCTACAGCGGCTAACCTCTCAATAACGCCGGGAAGGGTGGTTTCAGCCCCGGCCGCAATACAGCCAATCTGCAAGAACAACAAGACGTCAGTATGTGCATGGAGAAAAAGTTAATGTTCACATTACAAAGAGACTTATCATGTGGCTGATGCTATATAGCCAACCGATGATGGCCTCGGGGCTTAGCAGGGTACACTTGTCGATTTGACTCTACAGTAGCCCAGCCGGACCCTTCCGCGGACGTCATCCGCCATTTCAACTGCCGGCCTTGAAGAGGGGCCCGCACAAGCTTCCTCCATGCTCGGGAAGGAGACCCCGGACGGTTCCTCTATGCCCTCTCTCTTATGTTTTTGTGTTAATTATAAAATATATATATATAGAAAACATATATAAATAGGTCCAAAATATACGTACAAAATGTACAAATATGTCCAAAATCTGCATAAATAAATTCATAATATGTATATATAGGTCCAAAAATTTTTTTTGGGGGGAACCGCCATACATCAAGCCCCCCTTGGACTGATTTTCTAGATCCGCCCCTGACGACGTAGTTTACAAACTTTACACTAGGCCAAAAAAAAAACACTTCCACAGCACATACTGTGCCGTTTGGGTGTGGCACGACACACTTTGTGCAGTGTGCGATGTTTTCCAATGATAGACGATTTGTTTGTTCCGCGTGATGTCTTGCGACACATTCTGAGCCATAACCTCCATACAATAGCTAAACTTAGGCGAACACGAACATTAAGTTCCACTAAATTTCAATTTTTAAATTTGTTATACATCCTACATCATTGGAAGTGCACAATGTTAAGTTCCACTAAATTTAATGTACACGCCTACCAACTACAGTTGCTCTTAGAAACACAGAGTAGAGGGCAAATTTTGGGTTGCTATCAAAATTTGTGTTTTTTTTTTTTTTTTCTTTTTTTAATGATCATGGGTTTTGTTTGGACGATGTGCTACTCCATGGACTATGTACAGCTATTTTGATAACTACTTGTAATATGTTTATTTGTCTTTTTATTATTACAATGGAGAGGGTGTTTTGACCCTCCGCCAAAAACGTGAAGAAAATCAATATCGGCCAACTTAGATAGGACCTCACTCCTAATTAATTGTGATATATATATATATATAAGGCATGGACTCATGGAAAAATTCAATTTAATAAATTTTATTTCATATTTTGATATTACATACACATGCCAATAAATTGAATTTTACATTTTTATATTATCCATAATCTACAAAACATGTGTCTACATTTTGAAAATTAAATTACGAAACATGTGTCTAAAATAAATTTATAGGCGTGTATGTGTGTAATATCAAAATATGACATTTTATTTATAGGCATTGTGAGTGTAATATGAAAATATAAAATTAAATTAATAGGCATGCGTGTGTGATATCAAAATAAATAAATAACTCAAATACATAAATAAAGTAAGATGCCTTACAAAAAACAACCAAATTGTATAATATCAAAATATGAAATGAAATTTATAGTCACATTTATGTGTAAATTAAATTTATGTGTGTGGGTAATACAAAAATAAAAAATTAAAACTATATGCATGTGTTATTATCAAAATATAAAATTAAATTTAACATCGCACAATCGATTTTGAGCCCTTTTTTGTGTACGTGTTTTTTTGTAAAATGCCTGTAAATTTAATTTTATATTTGCATATTATGCACAATCTATAATATTAATTTTGTGAATTTTATTTGATATACATATTGTTGACATTATATACATACATGCCTATAAATATTTTTTACACACACATGCATTGAACACCCATGCCTACAAATATCTATAATTTGAATTTACAGACACATAGAAAATTAATAAAATAAAATTGATAAAATTTATACTACGTATTAGATTACACACATATGCCTAAATTGAATTTATGCGCTATACATTTAATTTTATTTGATATTACACACGCATGCGTATACTTAATTACATTTTTTGAATTTGAAATTTTATTTTGTTACACACACATGCCTAAATTTAATTTATAGGCCATCCTTTTTTTTGTGCGTGTTTTTATTTTTTGTGTACAATGTTTATAAACTTAAATTTATATTTACAAAATCAGTTGTGTGTGTAAATTAAATTTATAGGCATTGTGTGTGTAATATCAATAACATTGTATAATAAAAGTAAATCTCTCATTTATAGGCATGTGTATAAAATTCAATTTATATCAAAGTCTTCAAGGCATGGGTGTGAATAAATTATATTTATCAATAGATTTTGGGACAACCAGTTATAAAAACATCCTTCCAATATGAGTCCGAGCATCTTGAGTTCATATAGACCATTAAAGCAAGTTAAAGGAAAATGTAATACACATCCACTATAGGTTAAACTCTTGGAGTAAAACTCCGAGTTCGACGCCCAAATCAAACTAAGCCAGGTAGTAAGGGCATGTTTGGTACGTAATAATGAAATGAGTTGGGAATGGAATAAAACATGAATGAAATAGGTATGACCATTTCATTCATATGTTTGACTACATACCTAGGAATGGATTGACATTAAATTTTAATGGAATATTCAAAATATTTAATAAATTTATTTTAGTCAAAAAATATTAAATTTAAATAGTAAAAAAGGAAAGATGAGAAGATTGAAAAAAGAAAAAGGAAAGTTGAAAAAATTGACATTACCATATCGGGTTAAATAAAGAAAGAGGAAAGTTGAAAAATATTTACATAACCATATTTAGTCATTCCATTAGGAATGAAATGGGCAATCCTTCGGTTTTGAAAAGGAATGCCTATTCCTAGTAGGAATCTCATTCCTAAAAGGAATGGTCATTTCATTATATTTGATCACACCAAAACATAGTAATAGAATGGACTTAAGAATGACCATTCCATTCCGATCTACCAAACATACCCTAAGAGTCGCAACATTCGTTACATTCCCAACTGAGCTAACATGTTGTAAACTTTATATTACAACCATTTAACTTGTTACCTAACCATATAGAATAGTCTTTGCCTCCAAAATTACAAATCTCTCAACATATCATACATAGTCCTAAACCAAATTACATACTTAACTTGTCATGAAAAAAGTCCAAGCTATTAAAATTATAAACCCAAGTACCAACAAGTTATTCCCATATTACAAGTTCTAGTTTAACTCATGAAGTTAACATCTACTCTAGCCATTTTCAAAACCCGCGCAACCTCGCCTTTGCTTTTCTTCATTTCTTCTTAGAATCGGCTCCTTGATCACCTACAATGGCTATATAATAACTACTACACTATATAAATTATATGCTTATGAATGCCAAAAATAATGCACATAAATAATAGATAAGCTCAATCTCATCTTCTACACACAACTATAGTCTCCAGGAATGCAAGTACTGGCCACCCTTTCACGTTAGTCCACGACTACTCCATTAGTACGCACGACTAACCGAGCTACCCATCCCTCTCTCATTCAGACGTGGGTCTCATGACCATTTTGGCACCCACTCACATTCTTGATGGCAAGTACAAGTTCTACTTCGACCCATTTAAACAACCCAACATGCTTATATAAGTTCATCACATCATGCTATTACCATACAAATGAGTTTTATTAACTACATGGGTTTCCCCAATAATAACTAAACAAGCTAAATTATACAAATAGACATGCTTATCATCACAAAGATAATCTCAAGCATCTTCTTATCCATTTTACACATTTATTGTCGTTCATCTCAAGGATTTCGCTACTACGGAAGAATTAAGATTCCAGTGAGGTCTGAGTATAAATCCTATACATAAATATACTCTCTCCGTCCCATTTTATGTGTCCATCTTTCCTTTTTGGAATGTCCCAAAACTGTTGTCCACTTTCCTAAATTAGTATAAAATTTTACTTAGTTTCCCCAACTACCCTTCCTTGCAATCAACACCAAAACAAAATAAAAAAAGAAAGTGCAATGATTATTGGCAATTGTGGAAAGTAGATATAGATTCTTTTTGTCTCCTTAAATAGTTGGATTCCCCAAAATTGACACATAAAATAGGACGGAGGTAGTATAAGTTATGAGTTAAGTTCCCGAATTTGAATCGCGAAAAAATTATCTCAGAAATTAATAAGACTAGCACCAACGCATTAGACTCGCCTCAAAGAGTTCGAAAAATTAGCCTATTTCGAAATTGAACATCAAACGACACGTCGTTTGTCGTCGTGAACGTCGACATAAGTTCATCAAGATTTTCCGTATTCTTTTCTTTTCTTTGTAAATAATCCTAACTAAGGTGATCTCTCATGAGTCATCAGACACATGTCTTACAACATGTGTTTCAAATTTGTAATTCTATTATGGCCTCCCCTCAGTTTTACTAGTTTTGCATTTATACCCCTGCTATTAACAAAATTTATTAAAATTATCCCAAGCTTAAATGAGTGTTTGTCTATATCATGTATGGATCCCACATAATATTGTGAAGTTGATAATTAAGCAATGTGTCCAATTCGCTCTCACAAAGATATCCCTAACGGACCACAAAAATGGTCTCTAACAATTAATGTGTCATTGAAACAACATAATAATACTAATTATATATGCCTTAATAAACATTTAATCACATAAGTTTTATTTTTCTTATTTGTCCCATCACACGGGGACCTATCATAACTGTCCCAAACTGGGAATACCATATTGGCCTATTAATAGGTTCCCAACTGGACACCACTAATCACCTTTGTGAGTTACTAGTCACTTAACACATAATCACATCATTATTAAATACTAATAATGCATGTTAAATGCAATTAAATACGCCCACAGGAGCGGGTGTTAACCCAGCTTTTTCAAGAAATTTTTTTGAAAAATACAAAAAACACAAAATAACAAAACACACACACACACACACACACAAATGCCAAAACAAACAAACAAGCAAAAAAAGCCTTTTTTTATATAGAGGTATAGATATAGACATAGATGTGTAAATTCAATTTATAGGCCAATCTAACTTTTCCAAGAAATTAAAAAAAAAAAAAAAAAACACAAAACTAAAACAAAATAAAAAAAAAAAAAGAAAGAAAGAAAGAAACAAACGAACAAACAAATTGGGGAAAAAAGGCCCAAAATGGGTGTCCCAAACATGCATGGCATAGGTAAATTTTTGCATTAGGTATATCAATGTATTGTTTGGGAAAATCCAAGGAAAAAAAAAACAATGGCCAAAATCGATTTGCCAAACAAGGAGTCGTAATTATTGACTTTGTTATCTAATGAATTAGTGGCTTGTTTGAGAAAAGAAAAAAGAAAAAAGAAAAACACAAGCAAAACTTGGTTGTGCCAAACAATTTTTGTAAATATTGAAGCAAAAGTTGATTAATTGAATCCTCATTTTTCCAGTAATTTGTTTTTCAAAAGTTGATTGAATCCTCATTTCTGGTAAATTTTTTTTTTTTTGAAAAGTTGATCGAATCCTTATTTTAATTTCAAATAAAATTCAGAAAAGTGATCCAAAGCTAATTATTTCCTTGAACTGACAAAAATACCCCTAAACAAATCCAAAAATGACAAAAAAAAAAAACGTGTATAGATGTAGGGAATTGTAAGATTTGAGAGGGGAAAATGGAAAAAGTAAACAACTAAGAAAATACCAAATAAGGACATCTGAATTGAAAATAAGCCTCCTTTATGTAAAGATAAAGAAAGATATTGATATATGTGTGTATATGTATATTTATACGGTTTTTATCTTATGAAAACTCCCTCATTTTATAAAATGCACATATCTGACTTCTCTTTCAATAAAGGGTTTGTACGAATCCATCTAGCCCGTTATTTCCATGGAATTCCTTCACAAACTCAGCAAAAAATTCCTCTAACTTCGCAAATACTTGAAATCAATGAGAGGGAAAATAGAATAGAGAATATAGCCCCCTATTTCCAGAGGATTTCTTCTCAAACTCAGTAAAGAATTCCTCCAATTCAGCAAAAATTTGAAATCTTTAAGAGAGAAAATAGGAGAGAGAGAGAGAGAGAGAGAGAGAGAGAGAGAGACGTGACTAGAGAGAGAAGTTAGTGCATTTTATAAAATGAGAGAGTCTTCATGAGATAAGAACTGTATATATATACATATATATGTACCACTATTTTAAGAACCGGACCGAACCGACCGGTCGAACCGGTTGAACCGTCGACCGGAACCGCAAACGAAACGATTTGAACCGGGAACCGGGAATAACGATTGAACCGTTCAAATTTTGGAAAACCGGTAGAATTGACGGTTGAACTGGCGCTTAAACCGGTAAAACCGGTAGTTGAACTGGAAACCGGCCCTTTTTTGTATATTTTATATATATTTTATTATTATTAGTATTTATGACATCATGGTTCAATCGTCTGGACCGGCCGGTTGAACAGGTCAACCCGTGAACCGGTTGAACTGATCAACCCGTGAACCAGTCACCTTTCCGGTTCAGGGACCGGTCCGGTTCTAAAAACATTGATATGTACATACATATGTATATTTATACCTGAACTAACTATTTTAGGGTTAAATATTCTCCATGTGGTTTGGCTGATTTGCACTTACCCCTGTGATTTGGATCTAAGTAAAACTGTTAAATTTTGAATTTGTAATACTTACAGAAACACTTTTGCCTTCGACTAGCCATAGGAACGTGTGATCTGATGTCATGACCTTGCTCTATATGTACATATATCTACATATATATATATGTATATGTATAATATAATTAGAGAATTGATATTTTCACTCTAAAATTGTGCTAATGCACACCATGATACTACTCACACATACCATGCAGTACCATGTAACTAATGCATTTTATAGAGTGCATTGGTTCAAGACTGCCGATAGAAATTCCCTATAATAAGTGACAATAATTTGGAATCCATTTAAGATTTCGTACAGAAATGTTAGAAGAAAATAAGGCGAATGAAATTTTTATTTATTTATTAATTTTATTTTTGGCAAATTAGGACAAAAAGATGCTCTCAGATTGATTTACTTCTTATTTGTTATGAAAATAGTACAAGAAGGACTAGCCTTAATGATTAAGTCTCTTAAGTATTGTCAAACAAGAGAAAAATTGCAATATAAATACGAATAATATCATGGTTCTCAAATACTTTCTTAATACATGTGGTAGTGGGTTCATTAAATTTCGATTAGAAGATATTAAAGTAGTTTCATCATTATTGAAGATTAACCGTAAAACTACATAGTGCCCCTAATTTTGCATGCAAACTTATGAGGTAATTTTTCTAGGTAAAATTGATGACAAATTTTTTTGGTAGTCACAATTTTTACCATGAAAACCAATACAAACTTGGGAGGAAAACCATTACAAATTAATTAGGCTTTGATACACCCAAACTCTATTTAGAGTACATTTGAGTTAGCTTTTAAAATAATAGAAATTTAGTGTTAAGTCTCCCTTTAGGAAAAGTTTTTGGTTAAAGGATTCCTCACATACAAAATTAGGCAAAGAAATCCCGACGATTTTGTGAAATTTCACTAAATTAAAGAAATCCCGACGATAAATTTCACAAAATCATTAGGATTTCTTTACCTAGTTTTATATGTGAGGGAACTGTCACTATTTTTTTTTTGTTGGATCTAATGCTTAAAAAGTACTCTAAAAGGACTAAACCCAAATAATCAGCTTTTGGGATAAGATATTTTTAACTTTAATATGAGCTTTCTTTAAAGAGCTGTTTTTAAGCTTTGAAGGAAAATTTGATTTTTTAAAAATTATGAAAAGATGATATAGACAGATACATAATATTTAAACAAGGGTTCTTTGTTTACCAAACCAAACCAAACCAAACCAAACCAAACCAAGCCTTGTGCCCCAATCAGTTGAGGTCGGATGTATGAATCATTTTTCTCCATTCTACACGATCAAGAGCTATATGCTCACTTAAATTATATATATTTATATCGTATTGCACTCTAACCATTCCAGATACTACGATCTTATCACTCTTTCACACAGGTGCATCTACAGGTCTTCATTGCACATGGTCAAACTATCTAAGTCTATTCTCCCTCAACTAATCCTCAATCTATGCCATTCCTACAGTCTCTCATTCCTACAGTCTCTCTATTGCACTCATTTCTAATTCTATCTTCCCTAGTCTTACCACACATCCACCTTAGCATCCTCATCTCAGCTACGCTCACTTTGCTAATGTGTTATTTCTTAGTTCACCAACATTTTGTCCCATAGAGCATAGCTGGCCTAATTACTGTCCTATAAAATTTTCCTTTTAATTTTGTTGGTATTCTCCGGTCACATATTACTCCGGAAGCACTCATCCACTTAAGCCAAACTACTTTAATTCTATGGGTCACGTCATCACCAATCTCTCCATCTCTACTGATCCTAAATAGCAAAAGTATTCCCTCTTTGGAATCTCCTAGTCTTTGATCTTCACTGCTTCGTTGTCTCTACTTCCACTGGTGCTAAAACTGCATTCCATGTATTCGGCTTTCGTCCTACTGATCTTTAGCCCCATAGTCTCCAGTGCTTCTCTCCAAGCTTCCAGTTTAGTGCTAAGTCCCCCATTAATCTCATCAACCAAGATAATACCATCTGTGAACAATATATACCATGGGACCTCATCTTGAATGTGTCTAGTCAATTCATCCTTAATTAGGGCAAATAAATAAGGGCTTAAGGCCAACCCTTAGTGCAGGCCTACGGTAATTGAGAATTCGCTTGTTTCTCCGGTCGGTGATCTAATTGCAATAACCGCTTCATCATACATATCCTTCACCACGTTAATATAGCCCTTGGTGACTCCCTTCTTCTCTAGCACCCACCAAATTAAATCTCTTAGCACCCTATCATAAGCTTTCTAAATCAACATAAACCATATGTAGTTCTTTTTTCTTCTCTCTATACTTTTCCATTAGTCTCCTAAGTTGTCACAGCCTAGTCCCACAATAGCGGAACTGAAGCCCGTGGTACGCCACCGAGGCTAAATAAATTCATTAATGTTCCCAAAATCTTAGTTTAAGAACATGCAGTGGAAAAGAAACATAACTCTCGTTCTAGTACGTACCGGAGCCAACCGAAATAAACCTGTCGTCGGAGGCTTCAAAATTCAATCCTATTAATTTTCCCTTAAAAGGTTCCCAACAAAAGCTTAAGTTTGTAAGTAGAACTTTTGAAAATATTTGGAAGTGGGCGAACCAACTAGGCCGGCAGGGGGTATTTCAACCAGTCGAAAGTCCCATCGACCAAGTGCCTTTGCTGAAGTTTCAAGCAGAGGGGCACTCGACTGGTCGAATGGGTCCCTTCGATCAGTCAAAGGTCCTTTGACAGCAAAACCACTTGTTTCTATCCAACTTTCGACGCGACAAAAAGTGCCCTATCCAGTTCCGTTTCTTCCAAAACTTTGTGAAAGTTATTTAAATATGTATAACAACATGTCACCTTCACGAAAAGGTTTACAAAACTCGTTAAAGACACATTTAGCACAAATCTCAATAGTGCTACAAGTCTTGAATAAATATGAACTATCGACTCCTTTACGTACTTACATCCAAGCTTATGAGTTCTTTCTCAATTCCAACATATCAAAAGACATACGCAATATATTATAACATTCAAAACATATCCAGAGCTTCTATGTTCTAGTACAATACTATCATCTGATTCTATTACAAGTTCCTTAACGAAACAAGAGAAATAAACGATTCGATTACAAAACTATGAGATAAACATTTATATGTCGCCTTCTAAGTGAACTCCCGATATCTTGCGAACACTTTCTCAATTCCTCATCGGCATTCATACCTGCAATGGTTATTTGAATAACCATACATATTCGATTTGTTTAAGCTAATGCTTAGTGAATAAAACAACAAATGCACATGAATGATAAACATGCTCGCATTTACATCTCTACATTTCATACTTGTCTCCGGAGTCTCATGTTTACGTTCCATACTCCTAATCCGCGACTGCTCGCCAATAAGTCCACGCAAAAAGGTAAGACCCATGATTCTTTTCTTCAATCGTGCGACCTTAATGCCTATATCGGCTCCACAAGATGGCTTGGTAACCACGTGCTCCTTTGACCCAAATTACAGCTCAACATACTCAATTCACATATCACCATGCTTTTGGTAATCGAAACATTTTACCGTGCTATTGGGCCTACTTATCAATATAATCGCCTAATATGAACTACACAATATATATCTATAAACTAGCACATGCTTTTCATACAAAACATGAACACATGTCAAGAAATCATTCCAAAACATATAGTTGAACCACTCACCTCCGAATAACCCTCCTATAATTTGTTCCAAAGAAAAACAAAGCACAAAGATTGTGCAGAAGTCCCTTTAGTGCAATTCCTATCGATCATAATTCCAATTATCAACTTTAATGAAAAATTTTAGAAAATAACTTTTTGAAAAACTTAGCCAAGCAAGGCCTAACGTATATCAAAACGAAGCTCTTACCTCTAGGAGCTCGAATATGAAATTTTGAAGAAAATAAACGGGCAGAAGCCCGTCGTTTGTCGCCGTAAAGCTCTAAGCAACCAAAATCTCCCTTTTGGCCTCCTCTTGAGTTTTAGATTAAAACTTATAAAAATATCAAGATCATCTCTATCTATATATAGGCAACATTTTTGGAAAATTGTTTTTACCTCCCGACGAGTTTTCAAAACTCCTAATTAGTCTCTGAAACTTTCTACACAACGAATTCATCACCTCACGAGTGAAACTAAAAATTATAAAAGTTTTCGGCTAAGTTCCGTTTGGTTTCTAAAACGCAAGTTTCTACATGACTTTTACGAAATTGCTAATTAGCCTACCAAAATAATAGCGTGTTAATTCGTCCTCACCAGGATACTAAAACTAACAACAGAAATATATATTCTAAACCAGAAAATAATACAGATAGTGAAATACACAGGTAAACATTTATTTCTAGATAAACATTTGAGGTATTCCACATTGAACGTCTCATACTCAGAGAGACCTCACAACAACAAACATTCATTGTACACAGTCTCAAAGGGTTCTCCAATATAGACACCCAAATCAACTCATGATCAGTCAAAACTCACTCACACAGGTGTTATAAGACACGCCACATCACATTATCATGCATGACAATGTAATGAAATACAATAACACACTTGCGGGTATTATAACACTCTCCCCCTTAAAAGATGTTTGCCCCCAAAATTGTACCTCATATTTCGAAAAGGTGCGGATACTGAGTACGTATCTCATCCTCTATTTCCCACGTTATCTCTTCCGTCGTTTGGCTACGCCATAACACTTTTACCTTTGATATCACCTTATTTCGTAAGACTTGATCCTTCCGATCCAAGATCTCTACCGGATATGCAACATACGTCAAATCACTCTGAATCTCTTTCAGTGTCGGAGTCATTACTTGATCACTATCTTCGCCCAAATGTTTTCGAAACAATGACATATAGAATACGTTATGAACTTGAACATACTCATTTGGCAAGTTCAAACGATACGCTACGGGTCCAACTCAACTAATGATTTCAAAAGGTCCAACATACCTCGGATTGAGTTTTTCGTATCTCCCAAATCTAGTAATTCCCTTTGAAGGTGACACCTTTAAATACATTAAATTATCCACATCGAATTCCAATGGTCGCCTATGGCTGTCGGCATAACTCTTATACCTACTCTGAGCTATCAGTAACCATTGTCAGATTACCTTTATCTTGCTCGTTGACTCTTGTACAATTTTCAGCCCTTCAATCATTCTTTCTCTGACTTCCGTCCAACTAATGGGCGAACAACATACGCGACCATACAAAGATTCATAAGGAGCCATCCCAATACTTAACTAAAAACTATTGTTATATACGAACTCAATTAATGATAGGTGGTCTTCCCAATCACCCTAAAAATTAAGTACACATAACTGCAGCATGTCTTCCAAAGTCTAGATTACTCTTTCCGATTAACCATCGGTCTGAGGATGAAAAGCAATACTGAAATGTAATTTGGTACCCATTGCTTCTTGCAAGGCCCTCCAAAACTTTGATGTAAAAGTACTATCTCTATCCGAAACAATAGAAATTAGGATGCCATATAGTCTCGTAATCTCACAAATATACAACTTAGCTAAAGTCATTGGCTTAGTTGTTCAAAGTGATAAGAAGTGCGACGACTTTGTCAAATGGTCAACGATCACCCAAATGATAGTATTCAACTTCTTTGGTTTCACTAACAAAATCTATTATAATGTATTCTCATTTCCACTCGGCTATTAGTAATGGTTGTAACAATCCTGAAGGTACTTGACGTTCGGCCTTCACTTGTTGACAACTCGTACAACGTGAAACATAGCATGCTATTTCTCTCTTCATTCTCGGCCACCAATAAACATATCTCAAATCTCTATACATCTTGGTGCTTCCCAGATGAACAGTGCACTTTGTGTTATGTGCTTCCTCTAGGATGTTCCATTTTAATTCTTTCTTGTTGGGCACACGAATTCTACCCCTCAATCTCAGAACATCGCTCTGAAAAGTAAAATCCGATTGCTTTCCCATTGGAATCTCATCACAAATCTTCTTCAAAGCCACATCTTGAAGTTGTTTTTCCATGATCTCTTGAATCAAGAGTGGTTGTGCCACGATCGTCGACATTAAGCCACTTTCAATCCTCGGAATCACTTCAAGTTCTAAATTCTCCATCTCTTGAATCAACTCTCTTTGAGAAGTCACGTTCAATGCTGTATTGGTTGGTGCTTTACGAATAAAAGCATCGGCGACTACATTCGCCTTGCCCGGATGATACTGAATTGACAAATCATAGTCCTTCATCAACTCTAGCCATCTCCTTTGCCTCATGTTTAAATCTCGTTGCATGAACAAGTACTTCAAACTCTTATGATCTGTATATGTATCACATTTCTCCCCATATAGGTAATGATGCCAAATCTTTAATGCAAAAATTCATAGCGGCCAATTCTAGATCATGAGTTGGATAATTCTTTTCATACGATCTAAGTTGTCATGACGCATATGCAATGACCTTGTCACCTTATATAAGAACGCAACCTAATCCTCTATATGAAGCATCACTGTAAATGGCAAACCCCTCAGTCCCTGACGGAATAGCTAAAATTGGTGCCTTCACTAGTCGACTCTTCAACTCTTGGAAACTTTCCTCACATTTTGGGCTCCATTCAAAAGCAACATATTTCCTCATCAACTGTGTCATCGGCATTGCTATACGTGAAAAGTCTTTTACAAACCTCCGATAATATCCAGCTAATCCTAGGAAACTTCTGATCACTGTCACATTCGTTGGTCTTAACCAATTGATAACTACTTCTATCTTCTGAGGATCTATAGAAATTCCTTTTACCGACACTATGTGTCCAAGAAAAGCAATCTCTGTTAACCAAAACTCACACTTCTTCAATTTATCGAACAATCTCTTCATATATAATCGTTGTAAGGCTAATCTTAGATGGTGTTCTTGAGCTTCACCACTCTTGGTATAGATTAGAATGTCATCTATAAATACGATAACAAACTCAGCTAGTGCATTTGTCACTCCAAATAGCATAACCAGAAATTCAATATGACCATATCTAGTTCTGAAAGTTGTCTTCTCAACATCTTCCTCTTTAACCTTCAACTGGTAATAACCAGATCTCAAGTCAATCTTCAAAAATACCTGAGCTCCTTGCAATTGATCAAACAAGTCTTCTATTTACGACAATGGATACTTGTTCTTGATAGTCAACTTGTTCAACTCTCATAATCGATGCACATACGTATTGTCCCATCCTTCTTCTTCACAAACAAGACTGGAGCTCCCCATGGCGAAGCACTAGGTCGGATAAAACCCTTCTCAAGCAGCTCTTGTAACAGTATTTTCAATTCTTTCAACTCTATCGGTACCATACGGTACGGTGCTTTAGATACTGGTTGTGTCCCTGACACTACCTCTACATGAACTCAAGCTCTCTTTCAATCAATACATCAAGTAACTTATCAGGAAAAATATTTCGAAATTCTTAAACTACTTGAATATCTTCTACAAGTGGTCCAAGAACTCTCGTGTCAACAATCGAACCTAAGAAACCCGAGCTACCCTTCTTCAACATCCTACTTGCTTAAATTGTCGATATCAAGTACAGTGGTACGATTACACCCTTACCCTAAAAAGTAAACTCTTCCTAATCTGACAGATAGAAACTAACCCATTTCTGCTCACAATCGATCTTAGCTTGATGGATACATAACCAATCCATACCCAAGATAACATCAAAGTAGTTCACTATCAACAGAATCAAATTGACGGTCAAGACCCTATGGCCTTTCTTGATCTCACGCGACTTGAATTTCAAAGATGTTACTAACGGTTCACTACTAGGAAATTATACACACAAATCATATCCTAGTAGTCTAGACTTAACAGTTAAATGCTTAACAAAGTCACATGATACAAATGAATGCGTTGAACCAGAATCCATGAGTATACGTGCAGGATGTTAACAAATAGGAAGAATAACTGATACGATACTATCATCCATATTCCCCAACATGAGCTGGAAGTATCATCCTTGTTGTTGCTCGACTCCCTTTCCTTTATCCACTCGTTTCACTGCCTTTGATCCACTAGGCATACTCGATGCCCCGGTACTCATTCCCGATTGTCTCTTACTCGGACAGTTCTTTGCTATATGTCCTGGTTATCCACACTCAAAATATTTCCCTCTCATCTCTAGGTTGTAGCTCTTGGCGTTCGAGGTTGTGTTCGATGTGGGCACATTCGTATTTAAGGGAAAATTTCTAGATATGTGCCCTAGTTGTTTGCAAAGGTAGCAGGTGCTCAATTAATATGAGGTTCCTCTGTGTTACAGGTTACACATTGGGCATGACGGTCTCGAGTCTCTCGTGAACGTACTCCCTCCTTGGTTACCCATGTTCGATCCCGAACCTTATGTAAATGGTTTCTTCGCATTCCCTTGACTCTTACCCCTATTGTCATTTGCTCTCTTCCCTTGTTGCCCTTGTCGATATCGATCGACACTCTTCTCAGCTATGCGAGCAGCTTCCTCAACTAACAAAATAGTTGGGTGTTGCAACATGTCCACATGGCTATAGATATTCTCCCTAAGCCCTTCCTCAAACTTACGAGCCTTATCTCCATCAGTCTGAATGGTAGTTTTCCCAAAGCACAACAAGGCATTGTAACGGGATACGTACTCACTTACAGTCATATCTCCCTGGACCAAACTTGCAAACTCTTGGCATTTTTTAGTATAAGCAAATTATGAAAAGAAATGTCAGTTGAATTCCTCTTTAAATGCTTCCCATATAATCAGCTTTCCTTGTACAAGCACGTAATTCCACCAATCCAATACTGCACCCATCAATGTATTGGTAGCATCAAAGTGGGTAAAGCCAAGCTTGGACATTCCTTGGCACCCATGGTAGTGCTAAAGTGTGGCCTACGGACACTCCCTGGTACCCGAGTCTAGATACTACGTGAGGTTACCTTCGATATTTGCGAGGCGATTTAGGTACTAAAGTGTGAGGCATTGGACACTCCCTGTACCCCGGACCAAAGTGTGAGGCAAACTGGACATTCCCTAGCACCCCTGTGCTAAAGTATGGCTATTGGAGTATTTTAAAGATACTGGTGTGAGAAAGTTGGGTTGTTGGGTTTTGTCGAGAGAAAAGAGTCGGTAAGATGAGATGGTGCATTGTTCTCATACACGGTCACATATTTGAATTATATCTTCCATATGATATTGTGGTTTTTTTCTAAAATGAACTCCTTACTTTAATATAAACTTGTTGAATTAAATGGAAATTGGAAAATGGTAAATGAGTATGTGTTACATTCAGAGTTATGTTTTTAATACTCACCAGCTTCTTGAAGTTGACGGCGTTGATGCGCCCTGGACATTCGTGTTTAGGCTTTTCAGGTTTTGATCGAGTGGAACATTATGATTATGCAAACTAAGAACGGCTACTTTGGAAGTTAGAACTGTTATCTATATCCTACGCTTTAATTTATGAACTATTTTGTAATAAGGATGACTGTAATAGGTGATAGATATGGTTTTATTTTAAGGAGGCTTGTGTCTTAGTTGCCCCCGTATTGTAATATATAATAAGTTAGAAAAATATTTGTAAGCTTTGATTGCTTTACTCTGCTTGTTGCTTATTGTTGTTCGACGTTTGGGACAGAATCGATCCTTTAAACTGTCGCGACCTACGGGTCCATAAAGGAAACTAAACGCTTTCCATATTTATGCTACGTCGGGGCGTAACAGGATTTAGTGGTATTAGAGCCAGGTTATTATTATTTAACTTAAGATAGTTTAGCCAGGTTAGGGTTTACCAGTTTAGACCCGATTCCACGATCTGTTAGCTTAAGCTTTGCACCCTGATGATACGACAGGGAGGATGACTCAGTTACCAAAACGCCTAAGATTATCTCTATCTGGATTTAAGTTAGTACCTTTTCAGGTATAGATCCAGCTCAGCCCCTTTTTGTACCTGATGCTTTTGGAGGGCATTGGGTTACTATAGGAGCAATAGTGCCAGCTTCGGCGATGCTTTATTTCACCACTGTTGGGCAGCATGCAGCTGCTACCATCGAGTTAGATCTCTGGCACCAGATTCACATGTTAGGGCTGGTTAATTTGCTCCGTGCTCGCCTCAAGATCTTGTACTTTATCAAGATTCAGCGCTTAGTGCTTGTAGAGATGGTTCGCTTGGTTAACAATGACGCTTTCTATTTACCCCTTGAAGTTCAGGTTGTGCAGGCTCACCTCGTACAGTTGGATATGCCTCCACCAGTTGTCCCCGCTGATGAGGACGATGCTAAGGTGGTTTATTTGGCTCCTATAGGTGGGGAGGGTGTTGATGAGAAGGATGGCATAGGTTGGGACGACTTCGCAGTTGACCTTGAGGAGACACTACCACTTGAGCTAGCTTTGCCAAAGGCAGATGCCCCTGGACCTGCTTCATTGTTGACCTCACATAGTTGTAATTTTGGGGCAGGCCCCTCTCATGTTCAGCGACTTCATCAGGCCGACTCGCTTGACCTTTTGATAGCTACCTATGGCGATGATTGATCGTTTAGATATCGCTTTGTATATATTGACTGTTTTTGACTTATAGCTCTATTATCTTTTTGCAAACTGTATTTACATGCATTTGAGTATAGGGCAGTGACCCCATTTATGTAACTCTAACTTTTACATGGACGATGTACGTCCTAACCCACGCAGATAGGGTAGGCACTAATCTGATCATACACGTTTTTTGTATCAACTTGACAAGAAGTTATATATAGAAATACTCTTTTGAAGTTGTTGTCATTTAAACTGCCTTATACTTCTGTTGAATGCATTTCCTCATTATCACTATCATGCATAGAATGGCTGGGAGACCGAGAAGAGACAGGAATTTGATCGAGAGAGCCCCTAAGGCTGCCAATCCTACGGGGATATTTGAAGCATTTGTTATACCTTTAGAAAGAATCAGTAATACGAATAACAACCAACGAGGCCATCAGACGGGAGAAAAGTTGCTGGAGAGATTCCGTATGCTAAGGCCCGAGTAGTTTGCTGGTACCGCGGAACCATGGAAAGCGAAACAGTGGTTAAGATAGATGGACCGCATGTTCGAGGCTGTCCAGGTTAGCTACCTTCCAATTAACTGATGCCACCGCAGATTGGTGGGATTCAGTCACAGCTACCATCGAGAATGAAGCTATGACGGGAATGACATGGACTGTATTTAAGGGAATGTTTCTGGAGAAGTATTTCCCGGCTACAGAAAGGCATAGAAGGGAGAAAGAATTCATGGAGTTGACTCAGGGGACTAAGTCGGTACAAGAGTACACTACTCAGTTTGAGAGGCTGTCTCGGTTTGCCCCTCACATGGTGGATACCGAAGAAAAGAGGATCCGTAAGTATAACCAAGGGCTGACACTATAGATTCGTCGCCTGACTCTCGGCCACCTAGATAAGTCTTTCGAAGGACTAGTCGGCCTGGCCACTGATTTGGAAGAAGATGCCCGAGTAAATCGAAAGCAATTCAAAATTCGACCGCCTCAAAGGGGTAACTTTGGAAATAGACCACCAATGAATCGTACCCAAGGGCAGAAGAGGAACTTCGACGGAAAAAGGAAGACCCAAGCTATCACCTATCCGACTCAACCCCTCAGTTGGTGAAAGAAGTAGCGCTGGGAAATGTTTCAACTGTGGTAACCCCGATCATCTAGCTCAAGACTGTAAGGCACCAAGGCGTGCTGCGCAGCAAGGCATAGTCTGCTACAACTGTGGCGAACCAGGTCACATCAGTAAGTTATGTACTGCTCCTAAGCAGGTGACGTATGGTCAACAGAATCACACTTGCTTGAATGTTGTTATCCTAGATACTGCTGGATATGATGGAACTATTTATGAAGAAGGAGATTATGGAGAAGCTCAACTTGATCAGCAAGTAGTGGAAGGTACTTTAACTTTGTTTAACTCCCAAGTTAAAGTTTTATTTGATACGGGTGCTGCTCTTTCGTTCATATCTATTAATATAATTCGGAGATTGGGTATCTTACCTCATCATTTAGAGAAAGCTTTGAGGGCTACTTCACCATTAGGAGCTGTAGTCAGATTAGGACACGAATGCAAGGATTGTCCTTTATGACTAGGAGACCGTGAAATCCCTGTAAGGCTAATTGTCCTATCAATGAAGGAGTTTGACATAATCCTAGGAATGGACTGGCTCTCTCAGAATCAAGCAAAGTTGGATTGTGCGAGGAAGAGAATTACATTCCCTGACAATGAGAATCAAACCTTTGATTTTCAATGTGACCCTTTGAGAGACATGTTCCTCACAAGATGCTTAGCAAACATCGAAGTCGTCAGTACAGAAGTGACAGTGTTGTCTATACCTGTAGTCAAGGACTTCAAAGAAGTATTTCAAGACATTTCTGGTCTACCACCCAAGAGAAGTATAGAGTTCTGTATTGAGCTTATACCGGGTACCATACCGATCACCAAGGTTTCCTACAGAATGGCCCCCACCGAACTGCTGGAATTGAAGGAACAAGTTCAAGAGCTCGAGAACCTAGGTTTTGTACGTCCAAGTACATCGCCTTGGGGAGCACCGGTATTATTCATGAAGAAGAAGGATGGGATGCTCAGGTTGTGTATCGATTACAGAGAACTGAACCATGTGACTATTAAGAATAAGTATCCCTTACCTCGGATCGATGATTTGTTTGATCAACTACAAGGAGCTATGACATTTTCCAAAATAGACTTAAGGTCGGGATATCATCAGTTGAGGGTACAGAAGGAAGATATACCTAAGATTGTATTCAGAACCCGATATGGTCACTGTGAGTTTTTGGTGATGCCGTTTAAAATGACGAATGCCCCGGCAGTGTTTATGGATCTGATGAACAGAGTATTCAAGCCTTATTTGGAATAGTTTTTCATCATCTTCATTGATCATATTTTGATCTATTCTAAGTCAGAGGAAGAACACGAGCAACATCTATGGATTACGATGCAAACACTCAAGGACCACCACTTGCATGACAAGTTCAGTAAGTGTGAGTTCTGGTTACAAGAAGTGAAATTTTTGGGATACAAGGTGTCATCTCAAGGAATTTCTGTTGATTTGTCCAAGATAGATGCTGTGTCAAACTAGGTTAGGCCAAGCAACCCTACAGAGGTTAGAAGTTTTCTTGGACTCGCAGGCTATTATAGAAGATTTGTTGAGGGATTCTCCAAACTAGCTGCACCATTAACAGGGTTGGCGAAGAAGAATTTGAAATTCGAGTGGACAAAGAAGCATGAGCGCGCCTTTCTAGATTTAAAAGAGAGACTCACTACCGCACCGGTACTAGTTATACCCAAGCCTGATGAGAAGTTCACTATCTTTAGTGACGTATCATATCAAGGACTAGGGTGTGTACTTATACAAGATGGTAGAGTTATCGCTTATGGATCTAGACAGTTGAAGCCGAATGAGTTAAACTACCCCATTCATGATTTGGAATTGGCGACAGTGGTATTCGTACTCAAGATTTGGAGACATTATCTCTACGGTGAGAAGTTTGATTTGTTCTCTGATCACAAGAGTCTGAAATATTTGTTCAAACAGAAAGAGTTGAACATGAGACAACGCAGATGGATGAAGCTGATCAAAGATTACGACTTCGCATTAGAGTACCACCCCGGTAAAGCTAATGTGGTCGCTGATGCTTTGTGTCGGCAGATTCGTGAGACGATCACCTCCTTAATGGTTAGAGAACGGCAAGTATTGGAGATGTTGGCGGAGTTCGATGTATAGAGTGCTGAAGAATGAGAAGGACAACTTTTTGGATGTCTTATCCTACATCCTGTTCTTATCGACCGTATTATTGGAACTCAGAAAGAAGATGAGAAGTTTCAAGCATGGTTCGTTAAGATGTCAGAGAAAGACCCGACAGAATGGAAAGTGGGAATAGATGGAGGATGTCAGTACAGAGACAGATTATGTGTACTAGACTGTGGGAATTTGAGAAACGGTATTCTGGCAGAAGCACATAAGTCAAAATATACAGTTCACCCGGGAGGAATGAAAATGTACAAGGATTTGAAGAGAAATTTCTGGTGGTAAGGTATGAAGAATGATGTGGCCAAATTTGCATCCAAGTGTTTGATGTGTCAACAAGTCAAAGCCGAACATCAGATTTCGTCAGGATTATTGCAACCGCTACCTGTCCCAAGTTGGAAGTGGGAGCACATAACCATGGATTTTATAGTAGGATTGCCTCAATCGTAACAGAGTCATGACGGTATTTGGGTAATCGTGGATTGACTAACTAAGTTGGCACATTTCATTGCTTATAGTATGACGTACCCGGTAGAAAGAATGAGCCAGATGTACATACAACAAGTTGTGCGACTTCATGGTGCAACAGTGTCGATTGTGTCAGACCGTGACGCACATTTTACTTCTGGATTTTGGGAAAGTTTGCAAGAAGCTATGGGAACCTCGCTCAAGATGAGTACTGCTTTTCACCCTCAGACAGATGGGCAAACTGAGCGTGTTAATCAGATCAAGGAGGATATGCTTAGGGCTTGTGTGATCAATTTTGAAGAATCTTCGAAAATACACTTGCCGTTGGTTGAATTTGCCTATAACAACAGTTATCACACAAGTACCGGGATGGCTCCATTCAAAGCATTATACAGACGACCGTTGTGTTGGGCAGAGGTGGGAGACATAGAATTGTTGGGACCAGATTTGGTTAGAAAAACCAACGAGAAAATTTCTTTGGTCAATTAAAGGATGAGAACCGCTCAAAGCAGGTATAAGAGTTATGTTGATCGACGTCGGAAAGATTTGGAGTTCAGTGTTGGAGATCATGTACTTCTTAAAGTTTTACCAACCTGAGGAGTAGTACACTTCGGTCTCAAGAGAGGAAAATTGGCTCTGCGTTTCATCGAACCATTCGAGATTTTGGAACATGTCGGGAAAGTGGCATATCGACTAGCTCTACCATCGAAGATGTCTGGGGTTCACAATGTATTTCATGTGAGTATGCTGAGAAAGTATATACGAGACCCCTCGCACGTGGTTAGTTATGACGATATTGAGACGAGTCATAACATTTCTTACAAGGAGAGACCTGTGAAGATTTTGGATTAGAGTATCAAGATATTGAGGAACAAGGACATTCCGTTTGTGAAGGTTCAATGGAATCACCATGACGAGAATGAAGCCTCGTGGGAAGTGGAAGCTGATATGAGAAAGAAATACCCAGAGTTGTTTCAGGACTAGTTAGTCTAGATTTCGGGGACGAAATCCTGTTTAAGGGAGGAAGGGTGTAATAACCTGCATTTCCATCTAATTATTTGTATTTGCATTTGACATATTAAAATCCAATTTGAATTTTCATATTTAATCTGTATTGCTGATTTCATTTTAATTTGCAATTCTCATATGTTAAACCTTATTATTGGCGCCATTTCATAATTAAAATTCTTTTGGGGTCAAACTGCGATTTTATAAAATTTAGCAACGCCTGTGATAGATTTCAAAACTATATTTCAAAACGGTGGAAATGTTTGCTTTTGACTCAATTATTATTTTTATAAAACCAGAGAACCATTTCTTACGTTAAAGTGAATTTTCTGTATATTTGGGGTGATCACCGCGACGCGAAAAATACCAATTTATGTTCAAAACTGTCTGCCCTGCAATGATTTCCCACAATATGGGATACTCCACCAATCATGATGTGACACATACTTTTCCATTTATGGCAAGAAATCATTGAGTTAGGCTTGTTTAGGAAGGCTTTGTGTGTGTGCGTATTCTTATGCCATAAGCTTGATTACCCAAACAACATTCTTGTCTTGACTCCTACACACCTAAACTTGCCTCTTCAGATTTTCTTGGAACATATATATGTATGCATATCTGTGTATTGTAGTATTTAGTAAATTAGAAAATAAATCCTTTTGTTGAGTGAACTTGAGAGTTCTTGGAGCCCAAGATTGTGAGGTCTTTATAAGCTCATACACACTTCACAATCTGCACATTTTGATAAACATATAGAGAGAATTTCAGAGAGAGAATAGAGAGTTTACATAGAATTTATTTAGAAAATATTATAGAGAGAGAAAGCTCACCTCCATAGCCAAGCTTGATTTGGGTTGCTTAATTCTTATATCCTTCTCAACACACACTTCATCTTCTACCTCTGTGAGTATTTTAAACTCACTCCAAATGTAATTTGTGCTTAATCACTGTGTATTTTCCTAATTTAAAATCTCTATTGATTGAATTTTATGTTTGAAACTCCATAGCTTGAGATCAAGATTTTTCAATCTCAATCAAAATCCATTTTCTTAGATAAATATGAAGGATTACATGTTGAAGATGCTATATTTAAAGTTTTATAGCTTAATTTGTTCATAGGAGAAAGTATATAAGAAATCAAGTTTTGACATCTTTCAATTTTTTCATAAAATTCGTGAGTTATAGATTGATTCATGTAAAATTGATTGTAGATTCATAATCCTTGCGAAAAACCGAAGAGATTCATCTATTATAAGGCATAGTAACTTACGGATTCAAAAATGGGTCAAAAGACCCCTTAAAACTGAAATAGGGGAATCCTAGGGAAGAAGACGAAGCTACTGCACAAACTCGCGCGCCCGAGGCGTGTGGTTTCAGGCCGATAGAAAAGATCTTAATAAGAAAAATGAAATTTAGGCAGATCGCGCGAGCGGCCCGCGTGGGCGATCTTCCTGTATTCTGGCAGTTGGGAAAGTTTTTATAATAAAACGAAAAATGGGCATATCGCGCGAGCGGCCTGCGCACGTGACTTTGGACAGTTTTTGGTTTTTGCTTATTTTATGTTAAGGAACTGTTTGGTTGTTACCTTGTGGGTCTTTAAGGCTCTGTTTGCGAAAAATATTAAAACAGATTATATTTTGGGTATGTTTGGACGATTAGAACGTTGTCTTACGACCTATCACTCCCCGTACGCACGTCGTTCATATAATTCAATGATTTGCCTCATATTTTAAAGTTTCATGACATACATGTGGAGTCAGTTGTACATGCATGGTGAGTGTGAATGTTGGTCAGTATGGAAAAGAATAATGGTCAGTGTGGTATAGTGAGTGCGGTTGAGATTGTGTTGTGGACACTCCTTGGTAAGTGAGTATCAAAGTGTGTTGTGATTGAGATTGCGACGAGGGTGTCTTTAAAATGCGACGGTGGCAAAAATTGGACACTCCCTGACGACCATGGTAGCGTCAAAGTGTGTGAAGCCGAACTTGGACATTCCCTGGCACCCATGGTAGTGCTAAAGTGTGGCCTACGGACATTCCCTAGTACCCGAGTCTTGATACTGCGTGAGGTTACCTCCAGTATTTGCGAGGCAGATTATGTACTAAAGTGTGAGGCATTCGACACTCCCTGGTACCCCGGACCAAAGTGTGAGGCAAACTGGACATTCCCTAGCACCCCTTTGCTAAAGTGTGGCTATCGGAGTATTTCAAAGATACTGGTGTGAGAAAGTTGGGTTGTTGGGTTTTGTCGAGAGAAAAGAGTCGGTAAGATGAGATGGTGCATTGTTCTTATACACGGTCACATATTTGAATTATATCTTCCATATGATATTGTGGTTGTTTTCTAAAATGAACTTCTTACTTTAATATAAACTTGTTGAATTAAATGGGAATTGGAAAATGGTAAATGAGTATGTATTACATTCAGAGTTATGTTTTTAATACTCACTAGCTTCTTGAAGCTGACGGCGTTGATGCACCCTGGACATTCGTGTTCAGGCTTTTCAGGTTTTGATCAGGCGGAACATTATGATTATGCAAACTGAGATAGACTGCTTTGGAAGTTAGAACTGCTATCTATATCCTACCCTTTAATTTATGAACTGTTTTGTAATAAGGATGACTATAATAGGCGATAGATATGGTTTTATTTTAAGTCGGCTTGTGCCTTTTTTGACCCCGTATTGTAATATGTAATAAGTTAGAAAAATATTTGTAAGCTTTGATTGCTCTACTCTGCTTGTTGCTTATTGCTGTTCGACGTTTGGGACGAAATTGATCCTTCAAACTGTCGCACCCTATAGGTCCATAAAGGAAATTAAACGCTTTCCATATTTATGCTACGCCGGGGCGTGACAAGAAATTCCTCGTCAAGTCCTTGAACACCTGTGTACCTCCAGGATGTATCGTCATTCATGACTTATGTGCTTCATCCAATATTTCTTTTTGGAGATTTTCTTCAGCAGGTACATAGAGTCTACCCTCACATCGTAAAGCTCCCTCTGTACCAATGCTCCAGACCTTTGGTTCCTTTACTGACATCTTGGCGAACCACAACTTTAGGTCCTCTATCGTCTGTTGAACTTCTATGATACGGCTGGTCAAAGTTGGATGTACTATAAGATATCCAAGTGTTGGAAAAACAGGTTTAAATGGAAAGTTTAAACGCGCAGCGGAAAAATCAAGTTATGAAACTTTATTGGCATGCCCGGATCTACTACTCGTCAATTCTACAGATGCGCACAAGAGGGGACACGAGTTATACCTTAATGTCTTGAACCCAATTCTAATCTTCAACTTCCAGCAGCCTCCACTAGATGATCTTCACCCTTATGACTCCTGCGGATGCCTGCCAGAAAGACTAGGGTTGGTGGGAACCCTAATGGAGAGGATAGAGAAGGTTTTGGGACTCCAAAACAGTTTCTGCAGCTTCTGACGTTCAAAACGACGAACAACCTTTTCCAGAACGCAGCTGCCCTATTTATAGATTCCCAGAACCGACCTAGACTTCGAGCGATCGAAGTGCCTTCGATCGATCGAACATTCGATCGATCGAACCATCTTCGATCGATCGAACCTGCAGACTTCAATCGATCGAGATATCTTCGATCGATCGAACCTGTCTGGACATCATCCTCAAGCATCTTTCAAAGCATCCTGGCGGAGCTAAGAGTGGGACCTCCTAGGCTCTTTATTGTTGGCTCAGACCAGTTTATTAATTACCATGACCAAACTCTTTGATCAGCAAACTAACCAACTGGTCAGTTAACGTTTACTCCACTATAAAACGATAACTGAACTCCAACGCAAAAGAACATATCCGAAGCGATAACTAGACTTGTATGTTGTACTAATGTCCCTCTACCGTCAGCATTCGTAATCATATTCAGGTAGTCGGATAACTGTTACTGTCAACCTGAATCATGATTACTTCTTGTATTCCTTGAGTCCCATTCACTACTCATGATTACCAAACATGTTGATAACTCTTATCAACAAGACTGCAGTACTCAGTAATCGACATGGTGACATTCTCAAGGGAATGCTTACTCTGAAACAGAGGGTAGATTCTATCTTGACAATATATGTTCACAACCCTATGAATATGACATACCCAAGATACCCAGGTGTTGATCTTTTATAGACCTCACTGATTGGTAAGTCAAAGCAGCCATATCCACAGTCTGTGTTCATAATCGTCTCAAGATTGAGAACACATACCTTATACAAGTTATGAGTTCCTATTGACTGTTGACAGCATTGAGCGTCAATAGGAAACTCAGGTCCGTCAATGCACTATAAGCACTAGCATATTAACCAAGAGTCACACTCTAGTGATTGAGATTTATCACTCCATCCAATGGTAGTTAATGATGCTACAGTGTATACCTGATGAGATATCCAGTCTCATCATCCACTGTGACAAGCTTTAAGTATCAAAGAATAGTAATTCGTATCTCATTGTATGTATCTCATACACACACGAAATACTTACTATGATACTTATGGATTAAACAATCATCTCATGAAAGAAACATACATAATGAAATGTAAAACTGATATCTATATATTAAAAAGTCAATGTCTAATACATAAAGTAATGGTTTGAGGGCACAAACCCAACACCAAGTTGTTGTCCTTCAGTCAATTCCATTAGCTGAAGATCGAATTCACCTAAAACTTCCAATGATTGCCATTCTCGAAACAGTAATGCAGTGATTACTAATCAAGGTTAATGGCTCAAAGCATCGGCTACCACATTTACTTTACCCAGATGGTACTATAATGAAAATTTATAATCCTTGAGCAAATCCATCCACCTTCGTTGTCGCATGCTCAACTCCCTCTGAAAGGACAAATACTTCAAGCTCTTATGATCAGAAAATAGATCGAACTTCTCTCTATAGAGATAGTATCTCCAAACCTTCAATGCAAACACTATCACTACTAATTCCAGATCATGTGTGGGGTAAATATTCTCATGTAGCTTTAATTTTCTTGATCCATACGCAGTGACATTCAATAAGCACACAACTAAGTCCTTGGTATGATGCATCACTGTAGATGACAAATCTTTGTCTACTCCTAGGTATAGCAAGTACCGGTGCAGAGGTCAATCTTTCATTTAATTTGTGAATTGCATCTTCATGCTTATCCGTCCATTTGTACTTCGTCTCTTTTCTTGTCAAATTCGTCAAAGGTCCTGCTACCCTGGAAAATCCTTCAACGAATCTCCGATAATTCTGCTAGGTAAGGAAATATCTAACCTCTGTCGTGTTAGTTGGTTTGTTCCAGCTTAAGACTGCATCGATCTTAGATGAGTCCACAGAGATGTCATCCTGAGATATAACTGCATCGATCATAGATGAGTCCAAAGAGATGCTATCCTGAGATATAACAAAGTCCCAATAATTTGACCTCCTATAGCCAAAACTCACACTTACTGAACTCTGCATACAAATTACTATCTCCAAGTGTCTGTAAGGTAATCTACAAGTGTTCTTTATGATCCTCCTCCGTCTTTGAGTAGATTAAGATGTTGTCCATGAACACTATAGTAAATTGATCTAGAGAAGGTCTGAATACTCTATTCATTAAGATCATAAAAACTGTTGGTGCATTAGTCAATCCGAAAGGCATAATTAATAACTCGTAATGCCCATAACTCGTCCTGGACGCAGTCTTCGACACATCCTCCGGCCGAACCAATAGTTGATGATATCCTAAATGTAGATCGATATTTAAAAAGACCCTTGCTCCTTGTAACTGATCGAATAGATCATCTATCTGAGGTAGTGGATATCGGTTCTTGATCATAACCTTGTTAAACTCTTTGTAGTCTATACAATGTCAAAGTGTTCCATCATTCTTCTTCACGAATCGAATGGGTGCTCCCCAAGGTGACGTACTCGGGCAAACAAACTCTAAGTCTTCTAATTCCTGATCTTGCTTCTTCAATTCCAATATCTTAGTTAGCGCCATTCGATATGGAGTTTTAGACAACGGTCACGTTCCAGGTGCTAGTTTCACGCAATAGTCTATCTCCCTTTTTGGTAAAAGTCCTTTAATATCCTGGAATATATCTTCAAAATCTTGTACGCTAAGAATCCGATCCATCATTGGTTCCATACTCGTAATCTTGGTTATAGGTAAATAACTCGTACGAAACATGTCACTCGTTGGCTGGCATTTAAATTTGATCGTCGGTCATCCTGGTACTTAAAACACGATAGTCGTGATAGGGCAGTCCAAGTACCATACTTGGTAAGCCAATCCATCCCTAGGATATTGTCGAACTCTGACATAACAGAACTACTAAGTCTGCCAGAAGATTCCTATCTTCTAGAGCCATTGGGCAATCTTTACATACTATACCCAACTCAACGGTCACTCCCAATGGTGACACAACATTAAGTGCTGGCTCAAGTGTCTGGGTTCTAAACCCAACTAACGTGCAATCTTAATGGCAATAAACAAACGTGTAGTGCTAGTATCGAATAAAGCCTTAACTTGACTGTGAACGAGTATAAACGTACCTTCTAAATTTTGTTGCTCCTCGACATTAAAGTCTGCTTTCGTGGTATTGATGGCATTCATCCGTGTCTGATCTGGGGGTCCTTGTATGCCTTGAACTGGTGCCCTATAATACCCTCTGCATGGTGCAGGGCAATCCCTTCTCAAGTGTCCTAGCTTGTTGTAATTCCAACAAATAGCATCCGTCTGGTGGTTAACCTTGAGGGCTATTAGAATGGCTTCCCATAATTAAAACATCCTTTGTCGCCTGACGGCAGGGCAGTTTGCAGTGCTTGAGGCTGTGGTCCTTGCTGGCGATATTGTTAGGGTCAAGGATAATTTTGCTGAGACTTCCTGGCTCCATCCCAAGTGCTCTTGTTCCCTTGAAAGTTACCCTAAGGTCTCCACCCTTGGGTATTCCTTGGCGGCGTGTTCTGGAAATTCCTTTGTTGGAAGTTCCTCGACAGTTGGGGCTGATTCGTCAGTTGTCGTTGTACTAGATAGGTGTCCTTCTTTAGACTCACAGCAAGTCTCACTAGTCCCTCAAAATTTTGGTTGAGATGCCTGATCATCATGTAGCAAAGATGCGATTTTAGTCCTTGGTAAAACCTTTTCACCTTCTTCTGCGGGGTATCAATCATGTGTGGAGTGAATCGAGACAATCACTCAAATTGCGTTGTATATTCTAGTACAGTCTAACTCCCTTGAACCAGGATAAGAAAGTTCTTCTCCTGTTGATCCTTTTCATCTTCCGAAAAGTATTTCTCCAAAAATCTCCCTTTGAACGTCCCCCAAGGCATCCTCCATGCAGCTTTAAAACCTATGGTGGCTCGTTCAATTTTCCACCAATCCATGATAGCATAAGTAAGCTAAAATGTAGCAAGACGGTGCATATTTTGCTCATTACACTCCAAGGCTTCGAATATCAGCTCCATCTCCCTTATCCACTGCTCAACTCTCCATGGCTTAGTTAACCCATCGAACTTCTTCATATTCAGTTGCGAAAATACACTAATACTAGTGGTAAACATCTATCCCAAGCTATGATCAAATAGCTATCTCTCAAGCTCCCAAAAATCATATTGATAACATGTCCTGATAAAACTAGAAAATCTAACCCCTTCCAGATCCTGACTCAAAAGTCGTCAGCATCTGATCCTGCTAGTGCTGCCTCATCCTCAAATGCAATGTCCATCTCCATAGGTGGATCTTCCTATGCTAGAGCAATGAGACCTCCAACTACCACTCCAATATCCCAATCCTCCACCATCATCTCATCAGTGTCCATATCCTTTATACCAAATGCTAGCTCAGCGATATCAATGACTATCTAGCAAATCCTCCAACTACAGCCATATCCTCTACTAGCTTGACTTGTCCTACAATGAATCCATTTGGCTATGCAACCATCTGTGCTACCCATTCTGCTGCCATATTAGCAATGGCTACCATATGTACCATAGGTCCTGCTGGTAATATATATACCGCGGGTATCTCAGGTGCAATGATCTCCCCGTCAAGAATATCCTCCTCGGCTACCTTAACCACCCCAACATCTCCTATCACTACATCGTCCTCCAGAACTACCACATCCTCCTCAGTTACGACTTCCATATCAACTGGGCCGGGATCCTCCAGATCATCCTCTGTGTCATCTGCTGGTGTATACTCTAGCTCCTCAGGGTCATCCTCCGGTTCCTCGACATTACCTATATGCTCCTCCTCACCATCCCCATCTATATCCTCATTAGAATGCTCATTCTCTGGCTCCTCGTCATCCAAAATTAGCTCTGGCTCTGGACCATCTAGCTGATCTTGTGGCTCTGAGACTGGTACGTCGGGTACTGATGATGCTATCTGTGCTACAGGTGCTAGCAGAATGGGTCTTGCCAAAATAGCTTACAACTCGATTGTGTCCATCTCCAGCCTACTCTGGATCAATCGAGCCATCTCCTGGTGTGTGGCTGTACAGGTCATCGCATAATGATACGCATTCATGCGTATCTCTATCGGGTGTGTCATGCCTTCAACATACAGAGAAATCCACATCCTCTCTTCTAAATACTGACTAGTTGTCTGACTAATATGGCTAAGATGTATCTCTGGTATAGCAGGCTCAACCATGTCTCCGTGGATCAAGTGTCCTCCAAATGGATTGTCCACAAACATATGGAAGTCCAAATCCATGCTAACCTACAAGAAAACTATCTATCGTTAGAAGGACGAACTTATCTTAACTCATATCTCATCTGAGGGATCTTAAATAGCTAGAACCAGATGGTGTGGAACCATCAGTGAATGAAAGTATCAAACCTAAAGCACTGATACCAAATCATGTCACGCCCCGGAATAGCAAAAATCGAGAAAAATAAATTTCCTTTTTAGGTCCATAGGGAATGAAAGGTAAATGTCACTAAATTTTCCACACCACATAATACTAGTCGGACAGAACAACAAGAACAATAACATACATAAACTGAATATGTTACAATCATTCTAATTATTACAAAATCATCAAAGTTATCCCTAGGACTATGAAAATGTCTGAAAGCAACATGTGCCCAAGTACCAATTCTACATAAGCTCAACAGAAATAAAACTAATAACTATTTAGTTCTTCAGTTGGCATAAACATAGTCATTAGCGTAATAGTCTTGTCTATCCTCGCCTCATTTCCCTAGCACGTCCTCAATATAGCCTTCTTGCACATAGTAACCATCCTGGTAGTGATCCTTACTTGCAAGGTTAGGAATAGGGTAGTCTAGACGGGGAATATCCAGGTAATAACAGCCGTCAACTTACTGAGAGCTAAGTGAATACAAACTAATAGGCCGGGTAACATTTATATAACGTAATAACATGTTATGAAATGAATAAGATATAGTGTAATAATAGTATCTTCATCTTTATTCAATGTCATTACTCAATCATTATCGTCTTATTATCCTAAGACTAATAATCAACATACCTTGACTGAAAGAATAGACTCAATCGTTCAAAACTTATAGATACACCATTATTCTTTACATTGCCCGTTAATGATATATACCATCCACTACATGTCATGGACACCACGTTAGTCCATTCCTTGCACATTTAGGACATATTATAGTCCACAGCATGTTAGGGATATAACGTTTCAAACAACAGTATATCAAACTTATTGCCACGACTCATCAATGTCTACCTGTGATCCCCATCCACTGCTCGTTAAGGGTATAACCAGATACGCCCAGAAATATTCTGCTACAAGTCAAACCTCCACATCAGCAACTAAGCACCCAGATTATCTGGCTAGGAAGCCTATAGCCCACTGATCCTGGGGTCTTTTGAGTGCTATCGCTCGGGGTGCTCGCACAGCCTGGGAATGCGGCTCAGCAGCTCTCCGCAAGGTGCAGATTGACAGCCAAACTGCTCAGCAGTTTCCTAAATTAGTCAAAAGACTAATGGAAGGTGTAGATAGTTTCCTAAGCAATTTAGGAAACCTCCCATGATTTGTGCTCATCAACTTGTAATTAGATTAGGCTTCCTTATCTAATCAGTTGCCTATTGTGGGTGGTCTCTTACACCTATAAAAGGGGCCACTCACCACCATCAAGGGGATCACATTCTTAGCTGAAAGAATAGCATATACATTCATCTTATACGCATACACCCGGCCGGTATTACTGGTAGTGTCGCCCCAATTATTGGCTCACCAGGCCCGCTGGTGATCTGCTAGTGAAGCGCACTGAAGCACCCGTGGATGTAGGTCACCTTATTAACGGGGCTGTAATACCCGTACCCGAAAAAGAAGATTAATGTGATAATGATATGTGTTAATTAAAGATAATTAATGCATAAAATGGTTTAAGGTGGGGTTATGAACCCACGTGTGAAAAGGTGCTCAAATGCGGGTACAGATGAAAGTCCTGTGAAAGGCGAGACTGGTATGAATATGGGACCCAACGAGGGTCTAATTAAAATAATTTACATTTTTATATCATTATATGTTTATGTAAGTACTTGTTTAAATGTTTAAAGATTTTGTTATATCTTATGATAGGTAAGGGGACCAATTTGGTTACCCATGTGTGAGTGTATTTGAATATAATTAATAATTGGTAGGTTTAATAGCAACCTCATGAATTATGTAGGACCACGTTTGGGAGCCACGCGTAACATAGATTAAATCCTTTTAGAAAAGATGGGTAGTTAACGTAATTAACATGGGGGTTTCATAATAAAGCTCAAAGAAAGTCGGGGGGGGGGGGGGGGGGGGGGTAAACATAAATAAAGAAAAGTTATGTTAACACATATGCATGTGTATACACGTGTCTCTCACTTGTAAGCACAGCTGGGTTTTGAGTTGGAGAGTAAGTCGAGAGCCTCCACGAAGACGACGGTGTTTCTCGACGACGTTTTTTACCGCTTCTTCGCCGTCCGACATCGAATTCACGATTCGAGACCACTTTTAGACTCGTGGAGGTAAGAGGATCACATGCACATATTTTATTTTCAGTTTCGACAACGTTTTTACGGTGGCCGTTCTTAATAGATGATGTTCTTGGCACCAAACTTATGTAGGAATTACACCGGTGGAATTTGGGTTGGAAATTTGCTAAAGGTTGGGATTTCTAAGCTTAATTTGCTTGTAGATCGAAGAGGTGAGTGTTCTAGTCCCAAAATTAGGTGTTTATATATGTTGATGTGATAATTGTTAGTTTAGAATGCTTGATCCATGTTTATGTTTATGTTTATATGTGTTGTTGAATTTGGGTATAAAGCATGTCAAAGTTATGAAATTGCTATGCTTATATGCTTATATGCTAAGTTGCTTAAATGCTTATATGGATCAAAGGGAAGTCAAGTAGTGAGCACCATTTATAGGTCTCATATGTAAGGGATAGGAAGTCCTCAATGACTAGGACGTGGTGACAACCACAATGAAATGCCGGTGATGCCTTCCAGGTCACAAGAGAGTGTGTATTGTGCTATATGCGCCAAAAGAGTGAGAAATTCTGGGGTGAGAAGGACCCGGGGGTGGTGGCTTGAGTTACTTGACTTTCCAGAGATCAATTTGTTGTTGTTTATAATGAGTGTTGCATTTGCATATTAAACATTCCAATAGCATGATTAGTCCCCTCACTAAGCGAAAGCTAAAACAAAAATATATTTTCTGTTGTGGTTATTGAATAACCATCACAGGTACCATCTGAGAGGAGGAGAGGAAGTGATCCATGTGACGGAGTGGGTATGGGAGTTGTGTCATTGTGAATATGTTCATATGACTAATTAGTTTATGTCTAAAATGTACCTTCATGTTGGCAATGTATAAACACTTAGAGTTTTGGAAGTCTTGTAATATATTAAGTTGGGTGTTAATGTTAATTTTGCGCCAAAGTGTAAGTTGTATTTACATGTCATGAGTCATGTGTAAGGGTGGGGAAGGAGCTTGAACTTGTGGAGGAAATTTTGAGTTATAAACCTTAATTTGGTTCCTTATGTTGGATACTCATGTATATGTTGGGAGAATTAGGATTTTGATTCAAATTATGATCCATGTGAGAAGGTTGTGTGTTTTAATTATTGTATCATACTTGATTTAACTTGTGTTGATGATTGGGAACACTTAGAAATGGTTTTGGAATCATCTTTAATGTTTTCACAATGTTTTGGGATGTTAGGAAATGTTTTGGACATGAAAAACTATTGTTTTTATCAGCAGGGAGGTGTTCTGCCAAGGCCGGATCGATCCGGACTTCCCGTGGATCAATCCACCCCTTCTCGGGGACATTCTGCCTCAAAATCAATAAAATGGATCAATCCGCCCTTTTCGCGGATCGATCCGCCCCTATAAATTTTGATTGTCCACTTTTACGGAAACAAGCATAACTCTTTCAAGAAAGATCGGATTCACGCGCCGTTTTTTGCATTGGAACCGGAACTCAAAGACCTATCTTTTGGTATAAAATTTTTCTAATAAGATATACCTTATTAATGACCATTTTTCCCTTGGGTCTGATTTGTGCTAAGAAAGCTCTTTTATAGAGTCTAAAACATATTTTTCTTCATGATTAGTGTATGGTTTGGTGTGTGGGCTTTATTACACGTGTTCTAATCCGCTTGGGGCGGGTTGGGGTGTGATAGAGGCCGAACCACATACAATTAATTGTGTCACCGTATCTCTCTCCTTAATCTCTCTTACCAATTTTTGGCATCATCAGTTTCGCGCCGTCTGTGAGAAAAGACAAGTCTTCTCATCAACAAAATTCTTGACTGATCAATATGCCACCGAAGACGGGTAAGTAAAACACTGCTCCGGTCGGTCAGGAGAACTTGCAGCTCGAGCAGCAGGCCACCTCCATGACCTCCGTGCAGATGACAGCGGCGCTTGTGCAACTCCTAGAAGGCCAACGGCAGACCCATTAGCAAATCGAAGCGCTGTTGGCCTTACAAGAGAAGCGCCCTCAATCAGAGAACCAGACCGGGAAGAGTGCCCCCGACCGGGAGCACACAAGAGTCTGGAACCATACCCATTCGGCACCGGTATCCCCGTTGGATTGGGAGCACACCCAAGATGGCAACCATCGCAGAGCGCCCAGGTGCCCCAAGCGGCGAGCTCGTGCCAATCCTCGTAGGGTGGATGATGCCAGAGACATCATCAACCGGCGCCGTGTCACCAGGGGGGAGGGATCAAGGCCAAAGCCCCGGGAATCATCCAAAGACCCTCCTGCCCAGAGCTGGGGGGATCTTAGGTATACAATTACCCAGTGTCAGAGCCGGGTTCTATCCTCAAAGTGAACACACTACAAAGAGGAAGTCTCATCATCTGATCCGACTTACCGCTCGAACATTGACAGGAAGACCGAGCGGGAAGACGTGAACGTGCAAACCCAGGGTTTGCAAAAATAGATCGAGTAATTGAGTAGCAAGCAGTGCCCTAACCATACAATACGGAGATCGAGTCGGCCTATACCGCTCGGGTCACCGGCTTCCTCATCCCACGGAAGTTCAAGCCACCACATCTCAGTTCTTATGACGGGACCGGGAGCCCAGTGGATCACAACCGCACCTATAGGGCCCAGATGGCGTTGGTTACCACTGTCGACGAATTGTTATGCCTGGCCTTCCCCAGCACTCTAAAGGGGCCAGCCGTGCAGTGGTTCCACGCCCTCAAGCCCTGAACGGTTGATGACTTCAAAACGTTAAGCAAGCTGTTCATTAGCCAATTCGTAGGGATGCTCGACCGATCGTAGCCGGACACTCAGCTATTGACCGTCAAGTAGCGCAGGGGTAAATCCCTAAGGGAGTATGTGGATCGCTTCAATCAGCAAAGGCTCCAGATCTACAATTTGAATGAAATAGCAGCCATCATGGCCTTCTGCTCAGGAGTTCAACACACCAAGGTTGTTACTTCATTTCATCGAGACCGACTGGCAACCCTGGTGGAGCTCTCGGAGAGGGTCGGTAGACACAGAATAATTCCTGAAGTCCAAACGCATCGGCTTCGCAGAAGACGAGTCCCCGAAAGCCAAGCGGAGGCGTGAGGGCTCTACGAAGGGCCTGGTAAAAAAGCCCAGGAAGGACCAATAGAGAGGAGCTCGGGACCAGCCCCAGATCGCTTTCATGGCTCTATCTCGACCAATCTACAAGGTCATGGCCACCGCCGAGGCGCAGAGGTTACGTCAACAACCGGCAAAACTAAAAGCCCCGCCCGAGAAGAAGAATCGGGATAAGTTTTGCCGCTTCCATAGAGACCACGGCCATGACACAGAGGATTGTTTCAAGCTGAAGATAGCCATAGAAAAACTAATCGAGCAGGATTATCTGGCAAAGTACGTCGCAACGGATGGATGGCCTACGCAAGGAGCCTGAGCTCCCGGTCAAATCCAATCTCTCGGTCAAATCAATGTGATCTCTGGAGGAACGTCGGGTGGTGGGGACTCACAGTCGGCAAGGAAGAGGCATGCTCGGGCATCCCAGGCGGATGTTTGGCAGGTCCAATCCACCGGCTCCCCGCCAACTGACATACTAACGTTGACCTCCGACAATTTGCAAGGCATCCATTGCCCCCATGATGACCCGTTGGTTGTGATGCTCTCCATAGCCAATTACGTGGTCAAGAGGGTGTTGGTGGACACAAGTAGCTCGACCGACATCATGTTCGTGTCAGCATTCGATCAGTTCGGGATGTCCCGGGATCGACTCCGCCCAGTTGCTTCTCCCCTGGTGGGTTTTAACTGATCTAGTACCCAGCCGCTCAGTACCATGGAGCTCTCCATGCTTATGGGAACTTACCCTCAGTAGGTCTCCCTGCTGTCAAACTTTGTAATAGTGGAGGCTCCATCTGCCTACAGTGTCATTCTTGGAAGGTCCACACTCAATAGAGCCAGGGCTATCGTCTACACTCATAGCGTGACAGTAAAGTTATCGACCTCTCAGAGACCCGGGAGCTTGCGCGGAGACCAGGCAACCGCCCAGAGTTTCTATGTCAGTTCCCTCCACCAGGAGGTCATCACAAAGACATTGAACATCCAGGACATAGACCCGAGGGACCAGAATGATAGAGTGGGCCCGATCAAAGAATTGTAATAAGTGGCATTGAACCCACAACTTCCAGACCGAATGGTAAGCATCGGCACCTTGTTAGAGCCCCACTTTAGGGAGAAGCTGATTCAATTCCTACAACAGAGTCATGATATGTTCGCCTAATGCCATGAAGATATGCCCGGGATTGATCCCCGGGTAATGTCTCATTGGCTCAACCTTGACCCAGACTCCCGGTTTGTGAAGTAGAAGAGACGGAGCATGGCCCCCAAGAGACAGAAAACAGTGGGTGAGGAGGTTAAGAAGCTCCTCAAAGCCTACTCCATACGAGAAGTCCACTATCCCGACTGGCTAGCCAATGTAGTACTTGTTAAGAAAAGCAACGGGAAGTGGAAGATGTATGTGGACTTCACCGAGGACTGCTATCTGCTGCCCAGGATAGACCTCCTTGTGGATTCCACGGTCGACCACTCGCTTTTCTCGTTTATGGATGCCTACTCCGGGTACAATCAGATCAGCATGTATCCCGGGGACGAAGAAAAGACCTCGTTCATCACAAACCAGGGGACCTACTACTACAAAGTCATGCCTTTTGGCCTCACAAACGTCGGGGTGACTTACCAATGCCTGGTCAATCACATGTTCAAAGACCTGATCAGGAAGTCAATGGAGGTATACTTCAAAGATCTGTTGGTCAAAAGCCGGGAGTCTCACCATCTGAAACATTTGGCCGGGGCCTTCAGCATTTTGAGAAAGTTCGGGATGAGGTTGAACCCGGCCAAGTGCATATTTGGCGTCTCCTCCGGAAAGTTCTTAGGGCACCTGGTCAGCAGACAGGGAATTAAGGAAAACCCCGAGAAAATTCAGGTCGTTATCAACATGCGGTCGTCCAGGTCGACCAAAGAAGTACAGAGTCTGGCCGGGCGGGTTGCTGCACTGAACAGATTTGTCTCCAGAGCAACCGGCCGGTGCCTGCCGTTCTTCAAGATCCTCTGTAAGGCATTTCAGTGGTCTGAGGAATGTGAGGAGGCGTTCCAGGAACTCAAGAAGTACCTGGCATCTCCCCCTCTACTCTCAACACCCGTACTAGGGGAAGAATTGTTCCTATACCTGGCGGTGTCACCCTTAGTGGTCAACTCAGCACTCGTTAGGGAAGAGCACGGGATACAGTTTCTAGTGTACTATACTAGCCAGGCGTTACAAGGCGCGGAAAATAGGTACTCCCACATGGAAAAACTTGCAATCGCTCTCATCACCTCTGCCCGGAGACTCCATCCATACTTTCAGGCTCATATCATTGTGGTCCTTACTGACCAACCTCTCCGTATGATCTTAAGCAGGCCTGACACGTCCGGGAGACTCGTCAAGTGGGCCGTGGAGTTAGAGGAATTTAAAGTGGCCTATCGCCTCCGGACGGCAATCATAGGGCAAGCAATAGCAGACTTTCTAGTTGAGTTCACATATCCGGAGTACCCGGTTTAAGATCTCGACCCACCGGTTCTACCGCCCGGGTTACAGGCTGACATCTCCACCTGAGTGCTGTATGTGGATGGTTCCTCAAACCAGCAAGGCAGTGGGGCAGGAATCATCCTGACTACTCCCGACGGCATCCAGCTCGAGTATGCCCTGAGGTTCGGGTTCCGTGCCTCCCACAACGAAGCTGAGTATGAAGCCCTATTGGTCGGGTTGCAGTTGGCTACTTCCATGGGTATGCAACAAGTCCAAAGTTATAGTGACTCTCAGCTCGTGGTCAACCAAGTTAACCAGGAGTACGAAGCCCGGGGAGACAACATGGTAGCCTATCTAGCCCTTGTCCCAGCAGTTTTGAAGAAGCTTCAGGGTTTCTGTATCACACAGATACCCAGAGAAGAAAACACCAAGGCCAACCAGTTAGCCTGCCTCGCTTCATCTTCTGAGTTAGACTTGCCCGGGATAAGTGTAGAATACCTGCCCGAGCCAATTGTGATCAACTCAGAATGCATAGAAGTGGAATCAGACTCCTTGGGACCCAGCTGGATGGACCCGATCGTGGCATTCCTGACAATGGGTGTGTTACCAAATGACAAAGAGGAGGCCTGTTGGGTAAGGTAGCGGGCAGCCTGATATCACCTTATAGACACCGTCCTCTACAAAAGGGGATTCTCTGTACCTTACGTCCGTTGCGTCCATCCCGCACAGGTCCAATCAGTGTTGTACGAAATCCATGAAGGAGTGTGCGGGAATCACATCAGAGACTAGGCACTCTCTAGAAAGGCCTTACTGCAAGGATATTACTGGCCGACAATGACCCAGGATTCTCAGGAGTATGTTAAAAGATGCAACAAATGTCAGAGACACTTTCCCATGATCATCCAACCGGGAGAGCTTCAGACACCGATCCAAAGCCCCTGGCCCTTTGCTCAGTGCGGTATCGGTATTGTCGAACCCCTACCGACGGGAAAAGGACAGGTCAAGTTCACAGTCATCGCCGTGGACTACTTTACCAAGTGGGCGGAGGCCGAGCCCTTGGCAACAATAACCGAGTAAAAAAAGGAAAGATTCATGGAAAATAATATTCTCAGTAGGTTCGGCATTCCACGGGTTCTGGTCAGCAACAACGGCATGCAATTCGACACCCCATTGTTCAACTAGTTCTGCTCGGTCTACGGAATACTTAATCACTATTCCTCCCCCGAGCACCCTCAAGCCAGTGGTCAAGCCGAGATGACAAACCGAATGATCTTACAGTCGATCAAAACAAGACTTGAAAGCACCAAAGGGTTGTGGGCTGAAGAACTGCCAACCCTCCTGTGGGCCTACCGAACTACGCCCCGAGCGGCAACAGGTGAGAAGTCATTTTCCTTAACCTACGGGTTCGAGGCAGTGGTCCTTACAAAGCTCGGTGATCGGCGATGAATAGTTGTCGTTTATAGTCCTAAAAATACGCTTTGTTAGCCCATTTCATGTAGTTATTAAGTGATTTTTAATAAGCACTCTATATTTTGTAGGCTTTGGAGCTGTAACATGAAAATGCACAAAAATCCAATGATTAGTGGCTTTAGAAGTCATTCTGGACTCAAACGGTGATTCCGGTGAAAGTTGAATGCAGTAGTAGCCTTGGAAAATTGCACTTTTGACAGGGAATACTTTGGTTTTGAGAAATTTCTCCAAAGATATAAAATGTATATCTTTGAGTTATGGACGCATGGCCGTAAACGGCGAGTCAATTCTGGTTCCGAGAAAAAAGTTATCGCAATTCTACGAAAGTCACGCAGTGCAGCGAAAAGGACCTCTCACGAGCGGGCTGCTCAAGCGACCTGTGAAAAACCAAAAACGCATATTTTGTTAAATTAAAGTGCCCAGCGAAGGTGGTTTGTGCATATGACGTCCATAAATGTAAATATAGTTGTTTTAGTGCGATTTGGCTTAGGAAAGCTTCCTAAATCCTTCCAAACTCTATATAAATCCTATTCTAAATCAAATTTAAGGTTACACATCATTACACAAAATTAGATAAATCCATATACTGCGAAAATTCTAGCCATTGAAGAGATTAAAGCAAGGAGACGAAGAAGAAGACCAAGGATTTCCATGGCCTCCTCCATCAACCTCTTGTCGTTCATCAATTCTATGGCCAACTAAACCTAGATCTAGGGTTTCAATGAAACCCTAGCCAAGTAATAGGGTGTATTTTATGCTTTTCTTTTAGATTTATCATGTATGGATGATGATTACATGTTTAGAGGATTTTTATAAATAAATCGTACTTCTATTGATTAAATCATTACTTTCAAAGTTTATTCTTGTCTTAGATCTATTTTGACTGTGATGTGCTCAATGATCTATATTTGCTGTGCTTGTATAGATTGTTTACATGTAATGGTGCTTAGTTGAATTGTACTATCAAGTATCTGAATAGTCCATGCCTAGGTTAGACGGATTATGTCACAACCCTAGTTTAGTGTGGGATAATTCGTGCTAACCGAAGATGGATTATGTTGGTGCTTGAATCATAGTTATTTTCTTGACAGAGGAATTGGGCTTGTAGCTACAACTCCCTATTATCATCCAACTTAATAGGCTAAAGTAATTCATAAATATTCTCATAATGAAGCTAGTGGTGGATTTGCAATCCTAGGTTCCCTTCAAATATCTTTAAAATAACTTTAATTGCTTTCATAATTTAGATTTACTTTTATTGTTCTTAGTTTAATTAAAATCAAATCAAAATCTGTTTTTCTTAATTAATTAGATTTAGGTTTTAAAATTAAAGCACTATAGTATTTCAATCTCTGTGGGTTCGGCCTTTACTTCCACACTGCAAATCTTTTGAAAGTAAAGCATAAGTAAGCATACTTTCATATCTTGATTTTGATGAGATCACTCGGGTTGCCTACTTACCGGGTGGTGAATTATAGCGTGCCAGACAATGAAGACGCACTCAGAACATAACTGGACTTGGTAGAGGAGAAAAGAGACCGGGCATATCTAAAAGTTGCAACCTACAAGCAGAGGGTGTCCCGGTACTATAATAGCAGGGAAGCATCGTAGTTTCCTAGTGGGGGATCTGGTCCTTAAGGCCGTCAATCAATCCTCAAGAGTCCTGGGCCATGGAAAGTTGGGGCCAAACTGGGAAGGCCCATATCTAGTTACTCGGTTAAACCGCCCGAGAATATAATGGCTTCAGAACCTGGATGTACGTGATCTGTCTCACCCTTGGAATGTGCAACACCTTCGCAAGTATTATCAGTAACCCAGAGACAAGGACAGTTTAGCACTGGTTAGGAAATTTTTGTAGCTCTATTTGAGCGTTCATTATAAATTTTTGAATAAAATAAAAGACTTTACTTTGCAAAATTACTCCTATCACAGTCCCGTCCATTATTGACAGACATCGGGCCTAACCCCGAGGCAAAATACCTTGGCTCAAAACCAAGGCGTAAAGACCTCGGGCCTAACCCCGAGGCAAAAGACCTTGACTCAAAACCAAGGCACAACGACCTTGGGCCTAACCCTGAGGCAAAAGACCTTGGCTCAAAACCAAGGCACAACGACCTCAGGCCTAACCCCAAGGCAAAAGACCTTGGCTCAAAACCAAGGCACAACGACCTCGGGCCTAACCCCGAGGCAAAAGACCTTGGCTCAAAACCAAGGCACAAAGACCTCGGGCCTAAACCCGAGGCAAAAGACCTTGGCTCAAAATCAAGGCACAAAGACCTCGGGCCTAACCCTGAGGCAAAAGACCTTGGTTCAAAACCAAGGCACAAAGGCCTCGGGCCTAACCCTGAGGCAAAAGACCTTGGTTCAAAACCAAGGCGCAAACACCTCGGGCCTAACCCCGAGGCAACGGCTTTGCCTAGGCCCAACCAGTGATGGGCGCAAACCCCCTAGGTGGCTGATGATGGCAAGCCTCAAATGACCCTACAGCCACCCATGTTCCAGGTTGGTTTCATATGGCCATTCACTCCCGCACACCCGCCTTAGCAAAATACTTGGGGGGCAGGGACTGGGCTAAAATAGAAAATCACATCGGTCATTAAAAGGACTCGGAATCCTAACATTCCTAAGTACTTACAGTGATCAGAGATAACCGGACGGTGAAACAGGATTTTCCTATAACACCCCCGGGCCATCTCGGACAGTAACCAGGACAAGTTCCTATGATACACCGGGCGATCACCTTCAAAACAGGTCGGTAAGACCAACTGTTCTACCAGTTATGGTCTTAAACCATTTGCTAAGGCAGGGATCGGTCAAAACTAGGCGGACACTGGCAATTACAAATAGGCACAAAAGTACAAAAACAGTAAACAGTTTATGGAAGTCACAAGTACAAAACCAGTAAACAATTTATGGAAAGTTGGTCTTAAGGATTTATGGAAAGTTGGTCTCAAGGACCTTTTCATTAATTAAAAACTATTTGTATAGGGCCTGGAGGGCAATTATAGTAGCTTCCCAAAAAAAAAAAAAAACTACAATACAGAAAAAAACTGGTCGAGACCTCAGTCATCCACCTCGACCACGACTTCGGTCTACCCATCCTCCTCTTCCGGGTCAGCTCCTCCTCCCGGTGAAGAGCCTCCACTCGGGGCAGCCTCCTCAACAGGGCTGGCATCAGCAGCAGGGCCCTCGCCTGCAGCAGGACCTACATCCCAGAAGTTAGAATCAATCCCCTCATAGGACGAGATGTCCCATTCGGGGTGATCCCGGGATATCCTGCACTTCAAGTCTTCGTAGCCCTAGAAGAAGCCATCATCAAAAGCTTCCTGTCGGGCCCCCGCCGCTGTCGCCTCCTCCAACTCCTTCTCCCGTGCATCTGCTGCCGCTGCGCTAGCCCGAGCAGCCTCTAGGTCGGCCTGGGTGGTAGCCAACTCGGCCTGGGCAGCGCCAAGGCTCAAGGCCAAACCTTTCACCTTGTCCTTCTCCATGGAAAGAGCGGTGCCCCTGACCTCTGAAATCGCCCGCGCCTCAGACAAAGCGGCTTCAGCAGTAGCGGCCCTCCTGGCCAAGGAAGGTAGGAAGGAATCGGCCCCGGCGGCCATGCATCCGACCTGCGAGAAGTCAAAACTGACTGGTCAGAGAACAAATACAGTTGTCAAAATACTTAAAGAAAAAGAAATAGAGGCAGGAGAACTCACCATATGAGTGAGGGTGTACAGCCAGCTCTGCAAAACCTCGGGAGACATGTTTTCACATGCCTCCACTTGGCTGGGGAGCAGACCGGGCTTCACCCGCTCCCTGATCCCGGCCGAGGCAGCCATCGGTGCTACGGCCGGTACCCCCGCCCGGGAGGCAGTCTCTTCAACTACCACCACATGGGGTGTTGAGGTCCCCACTGGCTCTGGCCGATTGGCCACACCGTGCCGGTGGGTCCTCAGTGGTGGGCTTTTTTCCTTGGGCCACCGCCATCTAGGCGGTAGCAGCAGCAGTAGTAGCAACGGCCTGCTTCCCCCTCAGTTGCTCCATGTTTCTCTTCGGAGCCATCTCTGCGAAAAAGAAAAAAATGGAACAGTAAAAAACCAATGTAGGAGACTGGGAAGGAGCATCACGGGAGACTACAGAGTCCGGGCACTTACCAGGGAGGATTGGGGGAAATACTGGAGCTTCTGTGGGCTGAGCCGGGTGGTCAGTAGCTCGGAAGTCGCCGGTCCAGGTCAACACGTTCCAGATGTTTACCGGCCGGTCTGCCAAACTCCTGATCCTGGCTTGGCACTCGTCGGGAATGCTCGGTGGGCTAGTCAATCCTACTGCAAAGCCAAGTACAAAATGGTTAGTCTCAGAAACAGTAAGGAAAGCAAAGAAGTAAGGAACAACTAAAACCGAACAGGCTTACCCCTCAACTCTCCAGCCCAGGAAGTCCTCAACCGGATCCCGGAGGCCGGTTCGCAGAGCCCGAGGGTGGACACTTAAAAGAACCAGTTCTTCCACCCTTTGTTGTTGCTCTGGCAGTTGACTAAAATCTTCCTCCCCTGGCGAGCCCCGAGAGAAAAGAACCCGGTCTCCCCATGTACGGGGAATAGGCGGTGCGTCCAGAGGAACTCCTGGACAGAAAGTTCATATTCGAAAACCTGGGGCCACAAAGAAATGGACCCCATCAAGAACCTCCAACCGTTCCGGGCCAACTGGCCCGGGGCAATCCCCAAGTAGATTAGGATGTCTCGAGCGACCGGATGGAGGGGGAAGCAAAACCCAGCCATGAGGATGTCCTCATATTGGGTAGTGAAATCCGCTGGTAGATTTGGGCCCCACCGACACTCACCGCCAAGGAACAGTAGTCAGGAAGGCCGTATCTCTCCCTAATGCGCCCGAGGTCTTCAGTACGCAACGTGGATGGGATGAATTCGTTGGAGAAGGCTACCTCGGGGTCGGGTTCCCCTGGTGTTTCGTCGTCTGAATCCCTGGAAACGGAAGCAACGGGGGCTTCCTGGTCCGACTCATCCTTAGAGAGACGAATCGGGATTCTGCCTTCGCTGTGCTGGTCAGAGGGGGACGTGGATGGCAGACTCAGACTTGTGTCCGGTTCCTCTGATCCGGACCGCTCGTCTTCTGATCGGGAGGATGAGTTAAAACCAGAGTGACACATTCTTGGGGTTTCAGTAGCTGGAGCGGGAAGAAGATGACGACCAAGGTATGGGTCAGGAACCCCGAGCCTGGTATACAAGGGGGGCAACATCACTAACCTAAAAGGCAGAGAGTAGATGGTCCTAAACACAAGGTGACACTCTCTCAAGACTACCATGGAAACACCCGCTCGGTTCAACCGCCCTAATGTGCTACCTGACTAGGCCAGTCACAAGCTGACACGTGGCACAGGTAGGACTCAGACCCACAGGGCCACCGCTCGGTCCATACCATGGTTGACCACCACGACTTGTCCCACCCCGGGTTGAGTCCCGGCCTCTTACCGGACGGTTCCTCAGAAGCAGTCATAATTTTTAAACTTCATCTGATGGGACATCACATCAACTCCAAAAATGGGGGGCAGCTAATACGCCTAGAAATATTCTGCTGTAAGTCAAACCTCCACATCAGTAGCTAAGCACCCGGATTATCCGACAAGGGAGCCTATTGCCCACTGATCACGGGGTCTTTCTAGTGCTACCGCTCGGGGTGCTTGCACAGCCCGAGAATGCGGCTCAGCAGCTCTCCCCAAGGTGCAGATTGACAGCCAAACTGCTCGACAGTTTCCTAAATCAGTCAGAGGACTAATGGAAGGTGTAGATAGTTTCCTAAGCCATTTAGGAAACCTCCCATGATTTGTGCTCATCAACTTGTAATTAGATTAGGCTTCCTTATCTAATCAGTTGCCTATTGCGGGTGGTCTCTTACACCTATAAAAGGGGCCACTCATCCCCATTAAGGGGATCGCATTCTTAGCTGAAAGAATAACATATACATTCATCTTATACGCATACACCCGGCCGGTATTACTGGTAGTGCCGCCCCAATTGTTGGCTCACCAGGCCCGCCGGTAATCTACTAGTGAAGCGCACTAACGCACCCGTGGATGTAGGCTACCTTATTAACGGGGCCAAACCACATACAATTGATTGTGTCACCGTATCTCTCTCCTTAATCTCTCTTACCAGTTTTTGGCATCATCATAACCCATCCATCACTTGTTAAAGATATACATGGATCATTTGTCTATCTTAGGACTACCTGGTCCCGCCCACGTTCCATTCTCAGAACTTATCAAACCTACCTACGTTTAATACTAATATAGATACATGACCAATCCCATTATGGCCTGGCTACTCTAATTAAAGTGAAACAGATATCGAACTCAATTATGAATACCATAATAACTAACGTTATAACATTAATCTACTATTCACCCCATACTTTTTTTGGTATCACATTATCTCTGATTATCCTAATAGTAGCATAATGAAAGTCTGAATCAAAAATCGAACGATCGAACCCCTTATAGAATATAATAAATAAAGAAAAAATCTAGGTTCTGTTATTGCCAATCGATTGGGACAAGGGTTCAATTGATTGGGATAAAAACTATAACAATCGATTGGATCCAAAACAATGCCAATCGATTGCTAACTTTGGTAATCAATTGGGTTACAAATAATGGCAATCGATTGGAAAACTATCCAATCGATTGGGTCCTGACTGATTGTAATCGATTGGGAAAAGTCTAATCGATTGGGACTTCGTCTTTTCTAACAGAATTATAAAACAACAAATATAGACGTGTTTCTTACGTCTAAACTTCTATAAAACTCATGAACATTCATATAATAGGAACCAAGTGAATTAGAACTCACGTAGTGAGGGGTGTTGTGTGTTTGGCTATGGAAACCTCAAGGTTTCTCTCTCCTCTTTCTCTTTATCTTGCTCTCTGTCTCCTCTTTGTCTTTCCTCCTCTTTCTCTTCTTCTTTCTCCTTCTTTTTTATGTTCTTTTCTTCTTCTTCTCTCTATCCAGAAGGCGTGTGTGTGTGTGTGTGTGTGTGTGTGTGTGTGTATTTGTGTATATATGTATGTATGGATATATATATGGTGTGTCTCTCTCTCTCAAGAATCTGTGAAAAATAGGCCCCAAGGCCAAGAATGAATGCATATATATAGAATTTGAGAGTGCCACACATGTCAATCCACAAAGCAAAGTTAAAAACTTATCTCTGCAGGTGGCAATCGATTAAGGACAGAGGCAATCGATTGGTATCAGATATATCAAGACAATCGATTCTGATGAAGGGAAATCGATTGGGATAGTGCCACATAATGCATTCAGGTCGGCAGCATGGTAATCGATTGAGAATGATGTCAATCGATTGGTATCCAAAAAGTGGCAATCGATTGGGATCACATGTCAATTGATTGGGACACAAAATTATCCAAAGGAAAAGTAAAGGTCATACAAGTGTACAAGAATTTGTATAAAGTTTTATTCATTAAGATACACTCCAAAATACAGGGTGTTACATATTCTACTCCTCTTCGCAGGTATTGCTTGTCATTTCAGATCTGGTAATTTACTCATGCAAATCTAGCATTTTCTCCATTAGATCCAACATTTTTTCACCTGATTTGACATTTGATAGGGTCTTCTCGCATTCACGGTGAGTTTTGGGGTAATCTTTATTGTGGGTCATTTTGGCAGCTTTCTCTCTCAAATGGCTCAATCTCGAGCTACACCATAGACAGTATGACTAACAAGTTTGTGTTGATAAATTTTTCATGTAATTTCTTACTTCCACATGCTTATACTAGTTCCATTTTTGAGATCTGCTATATGTAATTAAAAAAAATTAAAAATTAAAATGCTACTAACTTCCTGAAATTATTTCTTTTACTTGCACTTGTTCCTCCAATTTCGAGTTGTTATAGCTAGTGTGGAACACTCCAGTTAGCTGACCTTCTAATTTCAATTACTTTATCAAATCCCTTTGTTCTTTTTTGTTTGTTTTGAGTTACGTACCCAAAGAATATACAGCTGCAACATTGTAAGTTTTGGCATCACCATGTTAGTATAGTCCATATGGGCACAGTCCACAGCTCACTTTTTAGCGCTTAAACATTTTCAATGACCATTTCTGAATAATATGTATAATGTGGATTATCTTTGTAATCATATGGCCTTTCAATATTATATTGAAATAAAAAATAGGAGGCAATATATAATACGTAAAATATCTTCTTCAGGATGCACATTATTCTACTCTTTCATCAAATCAATCTAAATTTAAAAATTATGCTTCTAGAACACTATCATGTTAGATTATATTTATATATATATATATATAAATGAGTCTTCTAATTAAAGTGTCACTATATATATAAATGAGTCTTCTAATCGTTTTCACATCGTTAGGCAAAATACTTGGTACTGATTGTGATGAAGTGTTTGGAGCATCACAACTCACAACCCGTGTGATTTCTCTATTACCATGGACTCTATATAAAATTCATAAAATGGTTAAATCACAACTTGCGTCACAGAAATTTAATTGGCACTATGATGTATATGGCTAATATCTTTGTGGCAACATATATATAGGCCAACGCTAAATTGTTCCTTCTATTTTGTTGAGTCCTACACTACATGCAATAAGAAGAGATTTTGCGAGAGAAAATGTATGATTGGGGTATGGTAAAAAGTTGCAAACAAATATTCCAAAATATGATTAAAGTGGATGAGAAAGTTTCATGACTTAATAACTTGAAATTGTAAGTTATATTTGTCTCTTTCACGTGAAGTGTACGGCTAGTGGGTGTTTGCTTACTTTCAAAGTTTGTCTTGTAGTCTTGCGTCCAAAAAGACTGAACTACAAATAATCGAAATAGAGAAACGAAGCAATGTCATGCATGAATAAGATCTAGTTTTTCATGGTGCATAGTAAAATAACACAATTGTAGAAATTTATGATAATTCAACACTCTGTCTTAGAGGTTGCATTACTACACTAACTGGAATTTTAAGGGGGAAGAAAATGCATTTTTGGTACTACTGTATTATATAAGATATTTTTTTATGTCCCACATAATATATCTCATATATATTGAGTTTAATAATATTATGTTTCCAATTTAAAATTCTGATCTCATTGGTCAAACGAGAAGTAGTTTCCTAAAATACTCCTACTATGATGGGTAAGTGGTAATATAGTAGTATAAGAAAACTGATCCTCTCTCTGCCTATGAAAGATAAGTTTAGAATTGATTTCCCATCAACTAATGGTGTTTCTGACAGAAACCCAAAACAAAATAAAAGTGGCCAAGAGAGAGAAACCGTTTCCCACCGCGGAGGCTTAAGAATTCAACATTAAAGATTGAGTATCTTTGAAAGCTATATCAATATTGATCCAGCTACGCAGTATGTATATAATTTATTTTTGCATAATGTTTATGGGTAAAATTGTGATACTTCTAGATCTTAGGCTAATGATTAAGTTTTTATGTTTATGCTTAATATTTTATTATACATATTATACTGACCTCCTCTGAGTTTGGTATCTTCCGAACTCTACAAAAGTATGAAAAGACAAATATGTTCCCAAGTTAAAAAAAAAAAAATACGAGAATGGTCCTCAATGGGGGAACTTTGGCATTAAAAATAGAGTTAATTAGTAATAAATCCAATCTACTCTAAGCTTGTTTTAATTGACCCAACCCATACAACATTTTAATGATAGATCCATATGTTTATTTAGTGACCAAACTACCCCTATGACTCATCAAAATAATCATTCCCATTTAAACTCACCCAAAATCAAGGGTTTTTAAAATTTTAAACACTAAATATATATAATATATATATATATATATATTTCATCTTTCTCCAACGTTTCATACTCTCTCTCTCTCTCTCTCTCTCTCTCTCTCTCTCTCTATAAAAAAATGTACTACATATCAGTTGATTGTCCACCTCCTTCCAAGAACATATAGGGTTTTATATTCAATTGCAAGCTAAAAAACTTCCTAGACGTCCAAAAAGCGTGACGGTGAGGCTTCGGCCGTACAGCTACGACGAGTAACGATAATAGGGAGAAAATGTGAGATTTTTTTTCTTCAGTCGTGTGAAATTTTGGTACTACATGTTGATGTATGATTTTAATGGATCAATCATTGTAGGATTGAAAAACAAGATTTGGGAAAAAAAATTAGTTTATGCGTGTTACTGTAGTCTGGAATTTAGCACTCACTATTACATGTTTGAAAATTTTGTAAAATTCCACAAGAACTTTTGGTGGTGTGAATATTCCCCAACAATAATTGACTTTGATGGATCGTTCATGCCGTAGTGCAAAATTTAGCACTGCAAACGTACTAAATTTTACACTATTGCTCTTTCACAGCATGGTTTTGATGAAGACAAAAAAAGAAGCAGCTATCTTGGAGAACATCACCAACACAGATTTGTCAACTTTTTTCGGCAGAGCCTTATTTTTACTTTTCTCTATTGGACGTGTTGGAGGCTTTCACAACCTTCGTAAGGATGTGATGGCTTCATAGTGGTGCTTTTGAAATGAAGTTATCTGCTATAGTTTCATTGTGGGACTGATGGTTTTTTTTTTTTTTTTTTTTTTTTTTAAAGTTGTTTGTCTTTGTATTGATTTTTTCTGAATGTGGTTGAGGTGGATTAGCGTGGTCCTGTTGGATGCATGCAAGGTGTTTTGTCGAATAGTTTGTCTAGTGCTCTTAACTGATATTTGAGAGTGGCTCTTGGGTTAATTTGTTCTTAATCTTTCTGTTTTAGAGAAACAAATTTGATTTGTGGCAGTATGTAAAACATTTTTTATCTTAATACGGTATTCGTAGTATCAGTTTGAAATTTCATACTAGTCGCAATGAAAAATTTAACCTAAACATTATTCAGCAGTGTGAAATTTCACACTACTCTCAGTGAAAAATTCATTCATTTATTCCAATTAAGTTGATATCTTCTCATCGATCTATTGTTATCTCCTTCAATCTTAAAACTCTCACGAATGCAGTATAATACATACTGTCATGAATGATTATTGGTAGAATAGAAAACTTATGGATGAATGATTATTGGTAGAACAGAAAACTCATGGATGGCATTAGCAAGATGTGACAAAACCCATAATGCAGATATGTAAAATTCTGGGATTTTATTTTCATTTATTAGATATCCAAAAATAAAGGGATAGGAGATCAGATTTTTCAACAATTTTTTTTTTTAAAACCTAACGTGATTTATGGCACAAACACAAAAAAGGGAAAGCACTATCATTATGGGATATTAATTTAAAATGAGTTATTAGCAAGTCAAAATCCTACCATAACTAACTCAATTAATGTTTATATATGGCAACTCAAAATCAGATTTAATGAAAGCAGTGAAATTTTGAAGTGTAAAATTTCACTAATAAAACATGTTGCAGCGTAAAATTTGACACTAATAATCTAGTTACAGTATAACAATGAACTATTTGCAGTGTAAAATTCAATACCCGCAAAAAGACTCATTTATGATGTCATATCTAGATTGAATATCCAATACACTGTGAATTAGAAATGTTAAAACAAATTTTTTTTTTTCAAAACCTAACGTGATTTATGGCACAAACACAAAACACGGAAAGCACTATAATTATGAGATATTAATTCAAAATGAGATATTGGCAGGTCAAAATGCTATCATAACTACCAGAATTAATGTGTATATATAGCAAGTCAAAATTAGATTTAATGAAAGCAGTGAAATTTTGCAGTATAAACTTTCAATAATAAACCGGTTGTAGTGTAAAATTTCACACTAATAAACCAGTTAGAATATAAAAATGATCTATTTGCAGTGTAAATTTCAATACCCTCATAAAGACTCGTTTATGATATGATATCTAGATTGAATATGCAATACATCGTGAATTAGAAATGGTGAAATTCGTTTGTAACCGTTTTGTAAAGTAATATCTTAAAACATTAGGATAGAATTTCTATAAATATTGTAACCAATAGCAATTGAGATTTGATAAGATTTGGTCAGATTTGGTAACTGATTCAATCATTAAATCTGAATTAAATATATGTATATATATGTATATACGATTTTGTTACTTTTGTATATATAGGTTAGGAGTAGAAAAGACATCTAATAATTCTATAATAAGAAAATTTGGAATAATTACTAACAACATTTATAATTATAGGGTCTATTATTTGGAAGTGAGTCTATTATAATAAACATAGGTAGAATGAGATTTTTCACTAAATTTTTCTTAAAAATATTATTAATCATTGAGGGCATTCTGATTAACTAAATATCAAGGGAGATTAGTGTAATTTTGCACATTGTGTAACATATTGAAATTCAATGAAGAGATCTGTATCTAGTTACCATAATGTATGATATGGAATGGTGGTCAATGGTTATCTGAGTTCTCACCCACGTGAGCCCATCCCTCAATTGACTATATTCTTTTCTTTCTTTCTTTCCTGTTTTTTTTTTTTTTTTTTTTTTTTTTAATACTCTCAAATGAATATATTCTGAGCATATATATATTTCTTCTTTTTCATCTTAACACTTCCAAACCAATCATGGAAACCTCACAACCTCTTGCCATTGAAAGCTTTTCATACAGTTGGTTAATAAATAGAAAATCTCTAGACATTTCCAATGAATCCACCTCTGAAGAAGTGAAGTATCAGATGGTAAATTCAAAGAGATTCTTGGAAGATGCACAGAATTTCAATTTTGATATTCAACTTTCCAAATCTCTATCTTCATTTGTTCATGCAGATGAAATTTTCTCTAATGGCCAAATCATTCCCCGATACGTCGATCGATCAAAGATAGAGGCTTTCAAATCTCCAAACTCACTACCTTCCACACCCACATCTTCAATTCCTTTAAGGAGTACTGATTGTTTCTTGAGAAAATGGAAAGAAACATCAAAGAAAATCTTGCAAAAGTATTTTGGGTTTCTCAAGCCTTTTTATTTGCATGTGGGCTGTTCAAGAAAGTGTATCAGAGTTGATGATATTGATAGAAAAGAGAGAGAGGTGAAGAGTTTGAACAATTCTCCCCAAGCATCTCCACAAAGAAGTCCAGCTTGTTCTACAAGTGATTGGTGTTATGAAATGGAGAGCCCAATATATGAAGCTATTCTCCACTGCAAGAAATCAGTTGGTATGTTTATGATTGGTGCCTTTCTTTTACGAAATCATCGGATAATTTTTAGAGCAACTCCAACACTGATATATATGTACCTAAAATTAAACTTATGATAAAGAAAACTACCGTTACTTAACTCTAAAATTGCTCTCCATTTAAGCTACCGATTTTACTTTAGTAATTTTTTAGCATTGAAACTTGTGTCAATTGGTATTTGAACAAAACCTCACAGTCGATATTATGAGAACTAATTTAATTGTATATCCAAATCTGACTAGTCATTTTAAGATTTTGTGAAATAGCTAGTCATATAGCCAGCCTGTTGAACTTGGTTTTTAAGAATAAGGCTAGCTGTTTTTTTTTTTTTTTTTTCTATGAATATATTTTAGCTAGTCTGATGGAGTTGCTCTTATAGTAAATTTCTTGGATTTTCAACTTACCTTTTTTCCCTAACTTTCAGGAAAATGCGAGGATTTACTTGGCACAGAAAAAGAAGAGGGTGGAAGAAAGTGATTGGAATAGGAGGTTTACATATTCCATAGCAAGAGGTCAAGAGCTATGAAGAACTTGTTCTTTTTCTTTGAGTTTTATGTCCTCTTTCTTCTTAGTTGTGTATGCGTCAACTTTTGTAATTTTATAAATTAAGTTCAGACTATCTCATGGAAATGAGCAATAGAAATTCTAGAACTATAAATACAAAAGTTCGTTCAGAATACACTTCAATACCCTCTGTCTTTATCAAAATTTCATTTTAGCCCTTATTATAAACTGTATTACCAAGGCATTCGAGCGTACAGTCACTGGCGGACTCGGGTACAGGCTCTCTCTGAACTTTTAAAAATTACAGAATTACATATAATATTTTATAGAATTTACAAATAGGTCCTTTTAAAATTCACACAGGCCCCCTCGGGACTTTTAAAAAATTGTAAATTTGCATACAATTTTTCATAGATTTTAGACACAGGCCCCCTCGGACTTTTGAAAATTCTAGATTTATATGTAATATATTATAGGTTTTAGAAATAGGCCCCCTAAAATTACATGATTTACCCCAAACTAGGGGTGTTAAACTAATTTTACAGTTTTATACATAATTGTGTAGAAGAAGACCTAAAAAAAAATTCGCCTCAGGGGCGCTGCCCCGAACCCCTGTATAGTTTAGGCCCCCCCTGACCAAAAATCCTGAGTCCGCCCCTGCGTAAAGTCAATTCCAATTAAGTGTAAGAATTAAAAGGATGTGACAAATTGAGAGCCCTATATAGCGTTTTATAAGCTTTTCCAAATTCCAACTGAAAACTAATTGTCCTCGATCCTAGGTGATTCAAAACTCGATCGATGGACTCAAAGTGATATAATTTATAATGCAGGGTCGAACGTTAGATTTAGTGGAAAATAGAGTGGAGATTTGATCCTAAAATTTATATATACTAGTTGACAACCCGTGCAAATACACAGGAAAGTTTCTAAAATAGTAACGCATACCAAACCAACTTAAATCTATCCAATATGTATAGACGAAAAAAAAAATAAAAAATCTTGAAATACTTTGTACTATACTTCTGTAAACTTTGTATTTGTCAATTCACTAACACTTAAACACCAACTAAAAAGATACCTTATGACAAATTTTTCCATCACCTTCGTTGAGGAAAGTTTTGAAATTTTATAATAGAAAAGAATAATAAATGTTGTATTTTTTTGGTTGGAATCTGAAATGTTACTCTTACCATTTTTCCTTTTTGATGAAATGTTGTTTTTCCAGCAAAGTAGATTTAACTGACATGAAGCAACTCCATTCTTATGAATTGTTACTTACAAAAGTAACAATCCTGTTTCATATCTTAATTAAAGGGTTGTTTTCCAAAAAGGTATATTATTTACCATGATGCTTATTATAAATAGAAAACATAATAAAAAAAAGGAGAAAATGCCAATATTCGATAAAAAATTATTTCCGTATAAATGTTATAATTTTGAATTTTTAAAATTGCATGGCTGTTCACATACATTGCAGGATTGAGGATTAAAGAATAATAATTTATAGACAAACAAATCTTTCCATAACTACTACTGAAAAATTTATTTTGACATGCTTAACATATATTTCTTTACCTTTTTATGACCTTCACTTATGAAACTTAGAATTTTTAGCATTTTCTAAAGGGATAAATGTAAGGGCTTAAATAATTGGAACTAAGCTCATAAATAAGATGTTTATTTAGATAAAAAAAATTAATGAAAATTTAAGGATCCAATTAAGTAAATTATTAGATTTAAAAAGGATAATTAAAAAATAAGGAGTGGCACAAATGCATATATGATAAAATAAAAATGATAAAAAAAAAAGGAATGTAAGAAGTTGTGGGGAGACACAAATGCATATAAAATTATGTTGGGTGAGTCACAATATATATGATAAATAAAAATGATAAAAATAAACTGAATGTGAAAAGTTGTGGGGAGACACAATACATATAATACAAATGATGTTGGGTGAGTCACAATATATATACACATGCACATACATATTTGTACTATATGTGTATTTCTGCATATATAGTTTATATCTCAAACACAATATATATGAAGATACATATTCATACAATACATATATATAGTGAGATCAGGTGCGGGTGTTAAGGGGCGGATTTTGGGGCGGATCACTTTTAGCGATGAAAATGTCGCTTTTAACGACAAAATTTTTCGTAACGACGACATTTTTCGTCGCTAAAACAATGATTTTTAGCGTCGAAAAAATTCGTCGTTAAAGTGACATTTTCGTCGCTAAAAGTGGTCCGCCCCAAAGTCCGTCTTTTGACACCCGCTTAAGATCCGGACTATATATATATATATATATGTGTATATATAACTTGTAATTATGAACATACAAGATAAAAATCAAATGCAAACATAGTGAAAGAATTGAAAAACTTACATGTTGATCATGCAACAACCCTGGCACTTAACATCCTACACCAGAATGAAAAAAATAGTAATAATAATAATAATTTAATTTTGCTTCAAAACTCATCAAAATTGAAGAATTAAAATATCAAAAGGTACCAAAACATACAATAGAAAATTAGTCATAAATCCCTCTCTACCCAAGATTTTTTAATTTGACCCACTGACTTGCCAATATGATTTTCATATACATATATTTATACATCTATATATAGTATACACGTTATTACGGAAATCATTAAATTCAAACTTCAACTATTCAATGATTTTCATATACCGAATTTGGGTATTAAATCCCATAATTATAGAGATTTAAATCACATTAATCTACATTGATTACCTTGTAAAAAAAATCTATTTTGATTACATGATTTCCACATCTTTAATGATTTTCATATCTTTTAGTGCTACGTCAAATGGTTTGTTAGATTATACACTGCCATTTTTTACACTGAAAGTGAATGAAAGCACAAAAAAAATCATGATAAAAAAAAAACCATCATCATTAATCAAAACAAAACCCAACAAGAGTCAATTTTTACACTGAAAATCAGTGTACAAGTGCAAACTCAATTCATTTCTACCCTGAAAATCAACACAATTTTACGCTGAAATTTAATGAAAGCACGCACACACACACACACACACACACACACACACAACACATGATCAAAACAAAGCCATCATCATTAATCAAAACAAAACCCAATAAGAGTCAATTTTTACACTAAAAATCAATGAACAAGTGCAAACTATACACATTTCTACACTGAAAATCAACACAATTTTTACACTGAAAATGAATGAACAAATCGGTGAAAATGAAAAGTTTTAACACTAGACATCACCAAAGCAAGAAACCAAAACTAAAGCTAACACCCATAAAGAATTTGAATCAAAAACCAAAACTGAACCAAGCAAGAATCTAAAGCCCAATAACCACGTCGCTCATGAAGAGAAACCCTCGGTTCCTTCTCATCAAGATATAGTAGCGGCTCAGTGCGAGGATGAAGCCGCTGGTTGAGGCGTGATCGGAGATGGCGGCGATTATTGGCATCAGAAGAGAGATCAGATTGACGACAATAGTTGAAACTTGGAAGACATGAAGAGGAGCCGATCGAAGTCATCGGCAGAGTTATTAGCCCTAGCGAGATTGTAGCCATTGGAGAAGAAATTGTGCACGGTGGTGATGAGGGCAAAGGAAGTGGAGGATTCAGATCAGAGTCAGTGGGGGGCGGCGGCGATGGAGTCGAGGATCTCTCTCTCTCTCTCTTTGACTTTCTTTTGGGTATATATATAGATTTACATATTGAATATGATTTTAAATTTATAAATGGGAAATTCTATCTACACCCACCTCATTTACTCTCTAAACCCACTTACTCTCTACAACCCCTACTAACATTAAAATTAAAACAACTTGCTTTCTACACCCACCTCGTATTTCAGAAATAACCCCAACACTAAAAACTCGCCAATTATTTTACACCCAACCATCTTTTCTTATTACACTTTGCATCCACCGTCTTCTCTCTCCTCCAACTGTAATAGGCCCAGTTAAATAATTTCACTAACAGTACTATCTACCATGTCACCCACTTTCACTATATTTGCAGCACAGTACTCACAATATAAAATACGCATAAGCTCTTGAGAAGAATGACAAATCGAAAAGAAATCTAGAGAGAGAAACCCAAATGGAAATCTGGAGAGATATATAAAATGAAATGGAAGGGAAATCTACATAAACTCCACTCATTTTTTTAGGTAGAAAATGGATCTCAAAAGAACAAATGCTTGTATATACCTATATAAACTTTTCTTTTCTTTTCTTTTTTGTTGTTGTATAATCATGTTAGAAGAATTGATGCTCATCAATCTAGAGAGACGAGAAGATCTGGTAGATCTCTGCTTGGCGGTGATGTGGGATAGAGATGAACAGTGTAATCCCAGATCCCTCAACCTTTGTTTATGGATGACTTCTCTATCCAAGTCTATAGCAATTTATGTATATGTATAGACTTTGTGTATCTCTCTTTATATGTGATTTGTGTGTAATTTTCAAATATAGGGAGATTTGTGTATTAAGAATGTACCTTTGAGGAGAGTACTATAATTTTATGTTTCTTTTAATAATCTGTCCTTATATGTCATTCTTGATACGTCTGGAAATATTCTTCTAAAGCCAAACCGCCATGTCAGCGGCGACGGACCCGGACTATCCGGAATGGGTGCTCGGGGCCTACGCTCTCGAGGTCATCAATCGTTACCACTCGGGATTCTCAAATAGCCCGGGCATGAGGCGCAGCCTAGACTGAACCTTTCAAGCAGTTTCCTTATCTGGTTAGAACTCTATTAAGAAGGAGCCCGTAGATTCCTAAACCGCTTAGGAAACTCTCCCCAAATCGTGCAAATCAATTGTAATCAGATTAGGCTTCCTAATCTGACTGACTTACCATGTAAGGGTGGACTCTTGTACCTATAAAAGAGCCCACCTACCCTGTCTACGGGGATCCGAATAACTCTATAGCTAACAAGCATAGAACAGAGAATTCACCATTGTACGCAAATACCCGGCCGGTATTACTAGTAGTGCCGCCCCTCTTTGTTGGCTCACCAGGCCCGCCGGTGATCTGCTAGTAAACACACACAGACGCAATCGTGGACGTAGGTCACCTTGTTAACAGGACCGAACCAAATACAACTTGTTCTTGTATCTTCTCTCTTTAAATCCTTCTTACCAATTTTCGGCATCATCAGTTTGGCGCCGTCTGTGGGAAACGACAGAGTTTTCACCAACAAATTCTTGATTGATCAACATACCGCCTAGAAGGGGTCAGAAGCCCGTCACCCAGCCTGGTCAGGAGGATTCACAGCCCGAGCGACCGGCTGCCTCCATGACCACAGAACAGGTAACGGCAGCACTGACACAACTCTTGGAGGGCCAGCGGCGAACACAGGAACAAATAGAGGCGCTTTTGGCCCGGAAGGAAAAGCATTTGGCACTAGAAGATCAGCCCGAGAAAAGCACTCCTGTCCAGAAGCCCGCTCGAGTACGAAGGCAAGCCCGTTCCGCCCCGGTGTCCCCATCGGAGTGGGAACACCTCGGTGATGGTGAGCGCAGCCAGGCAACCAGGCGTTTACAAAGGCGAGCTCGGCCCAATCCTCGACAGGTGGAGGATGCCAGAACTATCATCAACCGGAGGCGTGCGACCCGAGGGGAGGAGCCAGGACGGAAGGCCCGCGAATCAGCGAATGACCCTCCAACCCGGAGCCAGGGGGATCTTAGGCACACGATTACTCGGACCCGGAGCCGGGCTTTATCCCCAAGGTCGACGCACTATGAGGAAGAGACCTCGTCATCCGATCCGACCTACCGCTCGGATATAAAGAGGAGAACCGGGCGGGATGACGTTAAGGCCCAGTTCGAGCAACTACAACAACAGATTGAGAGGTTGAGCCGCAAGTCCGGCCACGACCTCACCAACACTGAGACGAAATCACCCTATATCGCTCGGGTGACGCGGTTCCCTATTCCGTGGAAGTTCAAACCCCCTCACCTTAGCTCCTATGACGGCACAGGGAGTCCAGTGGACCACATCCGTACCTACAAAGCTCAGATGGCACTGATCACCACGGTCGACGAGCTACTGTGCTTGGCCTTTCCCAGTACCCTCAAACGGCCAGCAGCACAGTGGTTCCATGCTCTAAAGCCCCGGACGGTCGATGACTTCAAAGCCCTCTGCAAGCTGTTCATCAGCCAGTTTGTCGGGATGCTCGATCGATCACAACCGGACACTCAGCTGCTGACCGTTAAGCAGCGTAAGGGGGAGTCCCTAAGGGAGTATGTGGACCGTTTCAACCAGCAACGGCTTCATATCCGCAATCTCAATGAAACGGCCGTAATTATGGCCTTCTGTTCGGGAGTTCAACACACCAAAGTTGCCACCTCGTTTCATCGTGACCGACCAACAACACCCTGGTGGAGCTCTCGGAGAGGGTCGACAAGTACATAGACACCAAGGAGTTCCTGAAAGCGAAGCGCGCCAGCCAGGCGGGAGATGAATCCCCGAAGGCTAAGCGCAAATATGAAGGATTTGAGAAGGGCCCGGGAAAGAAGCCGAAAAAGGATCAGAAGGATGTTCGGGGTCAGCCCCCGATTGCTTTCACACCCTTTCCCGGCCCATGCAAGAAGTCATGGCCGCCGCCGTGGCGCAAAGGTTGCTTCAGCAGCCAGCAACACTCAGAGCCCCGCCCGGTAAGTGGAATCGGGACAAGTTTTACTGCTTTTATGGAGATTACAGCCATGAAACGGAGGATTGCTTTAAGTTAAAGATAGCAATGTAGAAGCTGATCGAGCAGGGACACCTTGCAGAGTTCATACAGCAGACAGACGACCCCGACAGGACACTCGAGCTCCTGATTAGCCTCTACCACTTGGCCAAGTCCACGTGATCTCTGGAGGAACGTCAGGCGGCGGGGATTCACAATCGGCACAGAAGAGGCATGCTCGGGCATCCCGGGCGGATGTCTGGCAGGTCCAATCCATCGGCTCCCCGCTAACTGATGTTCTAACATTCACCTCCGACGATTTGCAGGGCATCCAGTGCCCCCACAATGACCTGCTAGTTGTGACGCTTTCTATAGCCAACTACATGGTCAAGAGCGTGCTGGTGGACACGGGCAGCTCATCCGACATCATGTTCACGTCGGCATTTGATCAGCTCGGGATATCCAGGGATCGGCTCTGGCCGGTTGCTACCCCCCTGGTAGGATTTAATGGCTCCAGCACCCAATCACTCGGAATAATCGAACTCCCAGTTCTCATGGGGACCTAAAGGTTGGAGAGAGTGACTTTCTGAAATTCTCTCCTTTCCAATACCCTCAGCAAGCTTCCGTGCTAACGAATTTTGTGATCGTGGAAGCCCCGTCGGCCTACAATGTCATTCTTGGGAGGTCAACCCTCAACAAGGCTAGGGCGGTCGTCTCTACTTATAGCTTAACGGTGAAATTCCCAACACCTCAGGGACCCGGAAGCTTGCATGGAGATCAGACTACCGCCCGGAGTTGCTACGTCAGTTCGTTGCGCCGGGGGGCTATCACCGAAATGTTAAACATCCAGGAGATGGACCCTCGGGACTAGAGCAACACGACAGGTCCGGTGTAAGAAATGGAAAGACTAATGTTGAATCCCGAGTACCCAGACTGCACGGTCAGCATCGGTATCCTACTGGAGTCCGGCCTGAAGGAAAAACTAACTCAGTTCCTGAGACAAAATCAGGACATTTTTACTTGGAGTCATGAGCATATGCCCGGGATTGACCCCCGGATAATGTCTCATCGGCTTAATGTTAGCCTAGATTGCCGGCCAGTAAAGTAGAAAAGAAGGGGCATGGCCCCCGGAGACAAAAAGCAGTGAGTGAGGAGGTCGAGAAGCTCCTCAAAGCCCACTTCATACGAGAAGTCCACTACCCCGAATGGTTAGCCAATGTGGTACTTGTCAAGAAAAGCAACGGGAAGTGGAGGATGTGCGTGGACTTCGCCGACTTAAATAAAGCCTGCCCCAAGGACTGCTATCCGCTGCCCAGGATAGACCTCCTTGTGGATTCCACGGCCGGTCACTCACTCGTCTCGTTCATGGATGCTTACTCGGGGTACAACCAGATCAGCATGTACCCCGGGGACGAAGAAAAGACTGCATTCATCACTGACCAGGGGACGTATTGTTACAAGGTTATGCCATTTGACCTCAAGAATGCCGGGGCCACCTACCAACGCCTGGTTAACTACATGTTCAAGGACCTGATTGGGAAGTCTATGGAAGTGTACGTGAATGATCTGCTGGTAAAGAGCCGGGACGAGGCCGACCACCTTGAGCATCTAGCCGGGGCCTTCAACATTTTGAGAAAATTTGGGATGAGGTTGAACCCGGCCAAATGCACCTTCGGCGTCTCGTCCGGGAAAATTCTGGGCCATCTAGTCAGTAGACGGGGAATTGAGGCAAACCCCGAAAAGATTCAAGCCATCATTAATATGCGGTCGCCCAAATCGACGAATGAGGTTCAGAGCTTAGCCGAACGGGTGGCCGCATTGAATAGGTTTGTCTCCCGAGCTACCGACCAGTGCCTGCCATTCTTTAAAATCCTCCGCAAGGCGTTTCAGTGGTCAGAAGAGTGTGAAGAGGCGTTCCAGGAACTCAAGAAGTACTTGGCGTCCCCTCCTCTACTCTCAACACCCGTGCCGGGGGAAGAATTGCTCTTATACTTGACAGTGTCACCCTTAGCGGCAGCTCAACACTCGTTAGGGAAGAGCACAGGATACAGTTCCCAGTGTACTATACCAATTGGACGTTACAGGGCGCGAAGAACAGATACTCCCGCATCGAAAAACTTGCATTCGCTCTCATCACCTCCGCCCAAAAACTCCGTCCGTACTTTCAGGCCCATGTCATTATGGTCTTCACTGACCAACCTCTCTGCAGGATCCTAAGACAGCCCGACAAGTCCGGCAGGCTCGTCAAGTGGGCCTTGGAGTTGGAAGAATTTGAAGTGGGCTACCGACCCCGGACGGCCATCAAGGGGCAAGCTGTAGCAGACTTTTTGGTTGAGTTTACGTATCCAGAAGACCCGGTTGAAGAATCTGAACCACCGGCCCTACCGCCTGGGTTACAGGCTGACATCTCTACCTAGGTACTGCACGTGGACGGTTCATCGAATCAGCAAGGCAGTGGGGCAGGAATCATCCTAACTACCCCCGACGACATCCAGCTCGAGTACGCGCTAAGGTTTGGGATCTGTGCCTCCAACAATGAGGCTGAATACGAAGCCCTATTGGTTGGATTGCAATTGGCCACTTCCATGAGTGTACAATAGGTCCAGGGATACAGTGATTTCCAGGTCGTGGTCAATCAGGTCAACCAAGAGTACGAAGCATGGGAAGACAACATAGTAGCCTACTTGGTCCTTATCCAAGCGGTTTCCAAGAAGCTCCGGGAATTTACCATTACGCAGATACCCAGAGAGGAAAATACCAGGGCCGATCGGTTGGCCCGCCTTGCCTCATCTTCTGAGTCAGACATGCCAAGGATAAGGATAGAATATCTAGCCGAGCCAAGTGTGATCAACTCAGAAGGCATGGAAGTAGATCCGGTTACCCTGGGACCCAGCTGGATGGACCCGATCGTGACATTCTTGACAACAGGTGCGCTACCAGAAGAGAAAGAAGAAGCCCGCCGGGTCAAGTACCGGGCGGCCCGATTCCATCTTGTTGACGGCATCCTCTACAAGAGGGGATTCTCAATCCTGTACCTCCGCTGTGTCCATCCCGTGCAGGTCTAAGCAGTATTGTTTGAAATCCACGAAGGAGTGTGCTGGAATCACATCGGAGGCCGGGCACTCGCTAGGAAGGCCCTCTTACAAGGTTACTACTGGCCAACTATGGCCCGGGATTCTCAATAGTACGTCAGAAGGTGCGACAAGTGTCAAAGATACTCCCCCATGATCAACCGACCGGGAGAGCTCCAGACACCAATCCATAGCCCCTGGCCGTTCGCCCAGTGGGGTATTGACATTGTCGGTCCCATGCCGATGGGAAAGGGACAGGTCAAGTTCGCCATCATCGTTGTTGATTACTTTACCAAGTGGGTAGAGGCCGAGCCTTTGGCAATAATAACCGAATGAAAAATGGAAAGCTTCGTGGAAAGGAATATCCTACGTAGGTTTGGCATCCCCCAGGTCATAGTCAGCGATGGCAGACAATTTGACACCCCTATCTTCAGGCAGTTCTGCTCTGGCTACGGGATACTCAATCACTATTCATCCCCTGAGCACCCTCAAGACAATGGTCAAGACGAGGTGACAAACCGGATGATTTTGCAGTCAATCAAAACAAGGCTTGAAGGCGCCAAAGAGCTGTGGGCCGAAGAACTGCCAACCCTCTTGTGGGCCTACCGCACTATGCCCCGAGTGGCAACTAGTGAGATGCCGTTCTCTTTAACCTACGAATTTGAGGCGGTGGTCCCCACAGAGCTCGGGTTGCCTACATATAGGGTGGCGAATTTCAGTGTGCCGGACAACGAAGACGTCCTCAGATCAGAACTGGATCTAGTGGAGGAAAAAAGAGACCGAGCCTATCTAAAGGTGGCAGCCTACAAACAACGGGTCTCACGTTACTACAATAGTAAGGTGAAGCACCGCAGTTTTCAAGTGGAAGACCTCGTCCTTAAGGCAGTGAACCAGTCTACCCGAATCCCGAGCCATGGAAAATTGGGGCCAAACTGGGACGGCCCGTATAAAGTAACCCGGGTCAACCGACCGGGAACTTACTGGCTACAGAGCATGGATGGGCACGATCTCTCTCATCCTTGGAATGTGCAACACCTCCGCAAGTACTATCAGTAACACTTGGCCACGGAAATTTAGTATTGGTAGGAAAATTTGTCTTTGTAGCTCTAATTGAGCAACCGCTATAAATTTTTGTTTTTAAATAAAATTGAACAGTTTACTTTGAAAATTTAATCCTGTCAGTATCCCGTGCACCGCAGAAAAGTCCTCGGACCTAACCCCGAGACATGAAAGACCTTGGCTACATATCAAGGCAGAAAAGACCTTGGCTAAAAACCAAGGCAGAAAAGACCTTGGCTAAAAACCAAGGCGGAAAAGACCTCGGGCCCCGAACCCAGGCACAAAAGACCTCGAGCTCCGAAACCAAGCACCGACTTCGCCTAGGTCCAACCGATGATGGGGGAAAACCCCTAGGTGGCTGGTGATGGGAAGCCTCAAATGACCCTGCAACCACCCATGTTCCAGGTAGGTTTCCTACGGTCACTCCTCACCACGACCCCGCCTTCGCAGGACGCTCGGGGGGCAAGGGGATACCAAACCCAAACAGGAAATTACATAAAGCTTTGCTTAGGTCCAGCCGACGACGGGGGCAAACCCCTAGGTGGTCGACGATGGCAAGCTCCAAAGGAGCCTGCAACCACCCATGTTCCAAGTCGGTTTCCTACGGCCACTCACTCCTGCACTCCCGCCTTAGCAAAATACTTGGGGGACAGGGGAATATAGGCCAAAACAGGAAATCACACCGATCACTAAAAAAACTTGGAAGACATTCCTAAGTACTTACAGTGATCAGAGATAGATACCCTCGACGGTAAAACAGGATACTCCTATCATACACCGGGACATCCTGGACAGTAAAACAGGGTATTCCTATAATACACCGGGACATCCCGAACGCTAAACAGGACCAGTTCCTATGGCACACTGGGAAATTACCTTTAAAACAGGTCAAGTAGACTAGGTATTCTACTGGTTACGATCCTAAACCATTTGCTAAGGCAGGGGATTAGGTCGGCTAAAAATCGGGCGGATACTAGCAATCGCAAATAGGCAAAGTACAGATAAAAGTAAGCAGTTAATGGAAAGAAAAGTGGCCTCGAGGGCCTTTTCGTTAATAAAAAGAAAACTGTACAAAGCCTGGGGGACAGTTATAGTAGCCTCCCCATAAAAAAAAACTACAACAAAAAGAAAAAAAAGCAACAAGAATCCAAGAGAGAGGAGGCTAGGAGTCTTCTACATCAACGACGTCCACACTCTCCCCAGCCTGCCCCATGGCTTGCCCCTCCGGCGCGACATCTCCTTCCTGGCCAGCCGGGGCAGCAACACCCTCCGTCGCGGTAGCGGTCCCCTAGGCGTCGGCAGCAGCATCTTCGACATCCTCAGGAACAGTGCCCCAGTAGTCAAAATCCACCCCCTGGTAAGGAGTGGTGTCCAACTCCGGGTGGTCCCGGGCCAACCTCCTCTACAAGTCTTCGTACCCGAGGATGAAACCGTCGTTAAAAGTCTCCCCCGCAGTACCAGCGGTCGCCGCCGCCTCCAAGAGTGCCCTCTCCCAATCCTCCGCTGTCGCACAACCAGCCTACTCGGTTTTCAGCTCCGCCAGAGCCACCGCCAACTCCTCTTGGGCTGTCCCGAGGTTTAAAGCTAGACCCTTGACCCTATTTTTCTCTATGGTCAACGCCCTTTCTTTGGTCTCCAGGGCAACCTCTTTCTCAGCCAGGGCGGTTTCGGCGGTGGTGGCCCTCCCGGCAAGGGCCGCCATAAAAGACTAAGCTCCGGTAGCCATGCAGCCAACCTGCAACAAATCAAAAGGGAACCAGTCGGTCACTATTGCTAGCAGAAAAAAAAAATGCATAGAGGTCAGAAGAAGCAACAAAATTGCTTACCAGATGGGAGAAGTTGTAAAGCCACCCCTGGAAAACCTGGGGAGACATGCCGGCGCACCACTCCACTTGACTGGGGAGTAGGTATGGCCTGACCCAGTCCCGGGTCTCCCTAGACTCCTCCAGGGGCATCCCGGATGGAATCTCAGCTCGGGGGGTAGATGTTTCCCCCACTACCACCACCCGGGGAGTTGTTGCCTCCCCGGGAGCCTCGGCGGGCGCTCATTGTGAAAGGCCTCAACATCCGGCCTCTTCCCCGCCTCCGCCATCCGCTCGGCAACAGCAGCTTGCAGAGCCCTCAACCGTTCGGGGTCTCTCCTGGGGGCCATCTCTGTAGTAGAAAAACAACCATGGAATCAGTAACCGGGATAACAAGGCAGCAAAAGACAGCCAAAATTAAAACAGAAGAAGTATTTACCCGGAATGATGGTGGGGAAGATTGGCGCTTCGGCGGGACGGTCGGGTCGGCGGTCACCCCTTTGGTATCCCGATCGGGTCAGCACATCCCAGACGTTCACGGGCCGCTCAACCAAGCCTCTGATCCTCTCCTCACAATCGTCCAGAATGCTTGGGAGATTGATGGACCCCGCTGCAAAACAAACTGCAATGATCAATTCGAAGCTATAATATAAAGCTTGGAATGAAGCAAAAGAAGACACAGGACGGGCTTACCTCTTAACTCTCCCACCCAAGAGATCCTTAGTTGACTCCCAGGGGCTCGCTCGCAAAGCCCAAGGGTGGACACTTGGAAGAACTTGTTCTTCCACCCCTTGTTGTTGCTCGGGCAGTTGACAATAATCTACTTTCCCTGCTGAGCCCCTAGGGAAAAGAACCCGGCCTCCCCGTGCACTGGGAATGGTTGGTGGATCCAGAAGAACTCTTGAAGGGTGAGTTCGTACTTGAAGATTTGGGGCCACAAAGAGATGGACCCCATCAGAAACCTCCACCCGTTCGGGGTTAACTGCCCGGGAGCTATCCCCAGGTAGATCAAAACGTCCCGGGCGACCGGATAGAGGGGGACACGAAGGCCAGCCATGAAAGCGTCCTCGTATAAAGTAACAAAACCCCAACGGTAAATGTGAGCCCCGCCGAGGTGATCGAGCAAGGAATTGTTGACAGGGATAGCATACCTATCCCTGATCCGATCAAGGTCCCCGGCACGCAGGGCCGTGGGGATAAACTCGCAGGCGAATGCTACCTCAGGATCAGACTCCCTAGGTGCCTCATCGCTGGAACCCCGTGATACGGAGGCAACAGGGGCCTCCTGGTCCGACTCGTCACAGGACACTCGGGCAGGGATCCTGCCCACACTTTGGTGGTCTGAAGGGGAAGCTGAAGGTGGGTCAAGGCTAGTATCGAGCATTCCCGACCGGGACATCTCACTCTCTTACCGTGAAGCAGAGTTGAAGTCGGAATGCTCCATTTCTGGTATTCCCATGGACGAGTAAGGAAGAAGGACACGGCTTGAGTATGGATCAGAAACACCGAGTCTGACGTACAAGGGGGGCAAGGTCAATAATCTAAAGGGCAAAGAATAGAGGGCCCTTAATACCAGGTGACACTCTCTCAAGACTACCCCGGGAATACTCGCTCGCTCCAACTGCCCTAAGGTCCCTCCTGCCTGGAAGAAGGAACAGAACCTGAGAAAGAAACACTCCCACTCTTGTTCTAACTTAAGCGGGTTCGCTCTCTCCAGTCTCGCTCAGAAAAGAGGAAAGAAGGGGATAGAGAGGAAAGAAAATGATGAATTGAAGCTGAGGGAAAAAGATTTACAAAGTTTAGCGCAGAAAGGGGCTCGGGAACCTTGCTCGGGATTGTTCTTGCTCTCAAGTCACTCAGTAATCTATATCTCTACAGTAAAGGGTTGAAGAAGTGGACAAGTATCCTTTATGTAAGATCCATGGACGGTCCAGATCGAAACAGATCCAACGGCTCATATGTTTTCCCGCCCGAAGCGGTTGATAGTTGTCACCTCGGGCACGTGAAGTGTCGCCTTAAAAGACGCGTGCATTAAATGCGTAATGGGACGGTTCGGTTACCATGTAAACGGTTCGGTTAATCCCAGGCTAGCACTGTTGGATCCTGACCAGGCCAATGACTAGCTGACACGTGGCATAAGAGGGACCCGGGCCCGCAGGGTCACCGCTCGGTCCGTACCCCGGCGGATCATTCCGGCCGGTCCTACTCCGGGTAGAGTCCCGGCCTATTACCGAACTGTTCCTCGGAAGCAGTCTTAATTTTCAAACTTCATCTGATGGACATCACATCAATTTCGAAAATGGGGGGCAGCTGATACGTCTGGAATATTCTGCTAAAGCCAAACCGCCATGTCAGCGGCGACGGACCCGGACTATCCGGAATGGGTGCTCGGGGCCTACGCTCCCGAGGTCATCAATCGTTACCGCTCGGGATTCTCAAATAGCCCGGGCATGAGGCGCAGCCCAGACTGAATCTTTCAAGCAGTTTCCTTATCTGGCCAGAACTCTATTAAGGAGGAGCCCGTAGATTCCTAAACCGCTTAGGAAACTCTCCCAAATCGTGCAAATCAAATGTAATCAGTTTAGGCTTCCTAATCTGACTGACTTACCATGCAAGGGTGGACTCTTGTACCTATAAAAGAGCCCACCTACCCTGTCTACGGGGATCCGAATAACTCTATAGCTAACAAGCATAGAACAGAGAATTCACCATTGTACGCATATACCCGGCCGGTATTACTAGTAGTGTCGCCCCTCTTTGTTGGCTCACCAGGCCCGCCGGTGATCTGCTAGTAAACGCGCACAGACACAACCGTGGACGTAGGTCACCTTGTTAACGGGACCGAACCACGAACCACATACAACTTGTTCTTGTCTCTTCTCTCTTTAAATCCTTCTTACCAATTTTCGGCATCATCAATTCTATATTAGGGTAAAATTGTAATAAAAATATCTTAATAAAAGGTGGGTGTAGTGAGCAAAATAGGTGGTTGTTAATAGAACCACTCTTTAAAAATTCATTTTTTTTTTAGCAATGATTATGCATATATCTGGATATAGAAGGATAGTGTGTTCCAAAATAAAATTTGTGGACTTATCACCAAAATATTTTTGGGAGTAGACCTATTATAATAAAATTACACTAAAATGAATTTAATCCTAATCAACCCAACATACAAATACTTTAAAAAATTATACACCACATATTCGGGAACTCATAAAAAAATATATAAAAAAACACACACACAAAAAAGAAATTAAAGTGGGTAACAAACCATAAAGAAGTGGACTAAAGTTGGAAGAGTTTTGGTTCCTAATGTGAGAGCACTAAAGTTAGCAAAAAAAAAAATCAAAAAACAAAACGCACTTAAGTGAAAAGGAGGAAGAAATTAAATTCAATATTTACTAACATGCTTTTAATAGAAAGAGAAAAAAGCAATTATGATATCATTTAAGGGTAATACTTGGGGCACAACCTTCATACAACTTTCATACAACCTCCTTAAAAGATGTGTCTATCTCTTTCCTGTGTCACTGTGGGGTCCAGTGACATCACAGGAGAGAGATAGACACATCTTTTAGGGAGGTTGTATGAAAGTTGTATGAAGGTTGTGTCCCAAATATTACTCATAGACACATCTTTTAGGGAGGTTGTATGAAAGTTGTATGAAGGTTGTGTCCCAAATATTACTCATCATTTAATTAAGTGGATAGTCGAAGAGTTTATATGATCATTTATAAAGCATACATAATATGATAGAAAAAACATAGAAAAAAGAAAAAATTAAGAAGAGTCCAAGTGGAAAGAAAAATACACAAAATGCCAAGTGACACATTATTAGAAGGCTTTTGGCCTTAATCTCTCTCTCTATATATATAATAGATGTGCTTCTTTCTTGTTAAGGGAACTCTCTTTTGTGCGTGTATATATGAGTACCTTATAATGTTTGTTGGATGCCTTTCAGTCGTTTCACTTGTTACTCGAGTTCATCTAAAATATGTAAACAAGACTTCTGCTGCTATACAATAAAGTGAGGGTTATATTTATGTTCTCTTGTGACTTGTCCCTGAAAATTGTAAGGATTTTGGTATCCCTTGGTCAGGGGCGAACTCAGAAGTTTTGTTCAGGGACAGAAGTTTATACGGGAGTTGCCTCCGACACGATTATTTTATCTTAAAAGAAACAAATTAGAAACTTTAGAGATAAAAATGAATAAAGTATGGTAAAATAATTATTTTGAAAATGAGGGGGCAATAAAGGACAAAAATGAATAAATTATAAGAGAAAAGATTTTGATACCCCCTTGGTCATATAGACTTCAAATGAACATGGTTTTCCTAAAATCTTGTTTGTTTTTTTTCCGTTGGGTATTGTTTGGGAAGAAATGATGGAGTCTTTGTCGCATAGGTACAATGGTAGAAGAGGAATGGCATTGGCATCTTCTTTTGCTATCAGGGGTCCTCACATAGTCTCATTTTCTCTTTTTGTTCTTTTGTGGTAAATTTTATTTTTATTTTTTCTAATAACCCACCTTGTTTTTATACCGTCTCCACCACAAGACTATGGGACACTTGCTTGAAAAGTTATCTCCTACAACATTCTTTGTGCTTGTTTTTGTAATTGGGGTCTGTTTGGCAAAGCCTAAAATAAGACATTTTTCTCAAACAGACCTGGTTCAGTTCAAGTCCAACTTTTAATATTTGATTTTTGTGAGAATTAATTTAATGATTACATAGGAGTATGTCCTCAGTCTAATAAGTTTGTTAAAATAGGTTGCATGTCAAATCAACCTACACTTAGTTCTCACAAAGAAAAAGAAAAAAGAAAAAAAGTGGACTTGGACTGAACAAGGTCTTATTTTAAATATTCCCAAACAGGCCCTTATTGTTCATTTGGTAACCAGTTGTTTAAGAATATTGAAAAAGTTGAGTCTGTTTGTCAAACAACTTTTTACAGTTTTTCAAAAACCCGAGTTTTTCAATAAATTTTTAGTTTTGTTTTAATTTTTACATAATTTTTTTTTTATTACTAGGGGAAGGGGAGGGGAGGGTTCGAAAACTCGATCTTTTCAGTGGAAGGCCTAAGACCTAGCTCAGTGCCAAACAAGCTATTCTCACTTTGCACTTTTTTGGTTTAAAAGTACCAAATTGAAGCTTGTTTAATTTGGAAAAGCACCAAAAAAAAAAAAAAAAAAAATATTCTACCATTCATACACCAATAACAAGCACTGAATAGCATTTTAAAAAATCTCTATAGAAAAATTATACTTAAAAAAATAAAAATAAAATATAAAAAAACACTCTTACTAAAAAGTTTTTGTTCTCAAGAGATACTAAACGGACGCTTAGACTTTGTTTGGTTCTGAAAGGGAAGAGAACATGGTGAAAATGAAATTATAATTTTGAAATTTGTGAGATCCATCATTGACTCTTTTGTTGAGTTTTTATTATATAATGATTTTTTTTAATTTGTTTAATGTCATTTAAGAATGTCTGCTTTTTTTTTTCTTTTTTTTTTCCTTTTTCCTCTCCAAATTCGCAAACCAAGTGGAGTATGAAGGAGAATCCAGCATGGCGCTGTGGATATCGCAGGTTTTCTTTACCCACAGCTTTTCAAAATCAATTTCTAAAAATAAATGAGTCGCCACTTAATTTTTAAAAGGAAAATTAAGAAACCATTTTTAAAGCAAACTGATCTTTTGCGAAACCAAAGATAAACTGGGTCCGGGGATTATGGAATGAAAGGGGAAGGAGCCCGGCGGACTAAAACACCCCCTTTCATCATATCTCGTGATAGGCCTCTACTCAACATCCTTTTTAATCGAATTAATAATCTAAGCATGCCCTCAATTAATACATATGTACATATACATTACACAAGCATGTTGGAAATGGTGTAAAATTGCTAACGGTAAAATATCATTCATAAGTCACATAATTCAAGTAGCAAGCAATATGATATGCAATAGAGAACTAGAAAACATACCCGGGATCCGGCCGCGAATATTAAACGTGCAATGCATGCGAGAATAGAAATCCTAAGAAAAGGTCTCTAACACATATATACACGTAAGGCAAAACATATGCTAAGGTGTCGCACATGGAGTTGAAAATCAATTCAAAATCAAAAGAAATGAATTAAACTAGAGAAGTGATGAAAAGTTGTACCTCAAATGCGCTACAAAACAAAGGTTAGTACACATGCCTTAGACAAGATATAATATCAAAGAGTAATTAATCCTAAGTCAATGTTCAATTAGCTTCAACTAAGTCCAACTTGTGAATATTAACATGTATGAATGAATGCATGAATATGAACAAGAATGAGATATGAATTTATTCATTAATTTGGATCACTTAGCCTCTGGATTTAAGCTAAATTATCATTATTCAAAACATGATTTGGGTCCCAAGACATTAGGGAACCATTTGAGTTGAAACAAAATTAGACAAAACAGTAGCAGTTTTTTTTTTTATGAATTACAGAGAACAGACCAGATCTTAAAAAATAGAAATAAAATACTTCCAACGGTTGGATCTTAATGCTCTTTTGATATGTTATGCCTCTGTGAGTCTCGTTGCTAACCCAAAATGAAAATAGAGGTTTCAACGGTTAGATATCCGGGAATATGGGTAACACTAGACCTCACTCAGCATTCTACAGTCTTCTGTCCAGAGATCTTGTATGATTTTTTAAAAATAGCAAACAAATCCGAATCGCTTCATTCTTTTTAGGGAACCTTCCTAACACATTAAGGTGCTTATAAAAAATTATTAGAGGTCATGAAAACTTGGTTAGAGCTCTGATCTATCAATTTTAAAACCGGTTTGCTGTTCTGAAACTATTCTGAAACTCTGGACAGATTATGGTTGTCTCACAAAATTCATGATCAAACCATTCTAAGCATAAAATCTTACGAAAACAAAATTTACAGTGGTAAAACAATGTGTTATTGACACTTTCCCGTTGGTTTCACTTGATTTCAACGGTTAGATTTTGAACTAAAAATCTTTGATCAAAAACAGTTCGTGAACTCACTGTTTTTATTTTGCTAGTTCAACTTTATTTGTTAACCCCAACTATTAAATCATGAAGTTGGACTTAAACTAAACCAACTCTTCTACCATATAATGGTCATTGAAGACTAATGACATCTTTAGACCCATGGATTTTTGATGAAGTATGAAATGGACTTCACAAAATCCCAAACAATGAACTCAAACTTATGGACCAAAACTTGAGTTCAAATCATTACTCTTACCACTTGGTGGTCATTGGAGGATAAAGACACACATATATGTAGGTTTTAGATGAAGTATGAAGAACTTCCCCAAAACCCAAGGAAGAGATTAGTCCAAACCATAAAGATGGACTTACACTAAAGCATTTCTCCTACCATTTGATGGTCATTGGAGACTAAAAAAAGCAAATCTATTCTAATCTCCATGGAATATAGTATGAATTTCATAAGATTCATAGTAAAGAGATCCTAGTCATGAGTTGATACTAGCATCTCACCAACTATGTGTAGATTATAATCATGATTCATTTTAATCTCCATATGGATCATAAGATCATAGGAAACTAAGGAATCAAATTCAAAGAGTTTCAATGAGATATGGAAGATCTCATGAACCTTATGAATGAAGTAGAAATAAAGGAAATCACAGTTTTATTTAAGAACACAAATTCTTCAAAAACTAATTTATCTCAAACCCAAGGCATTAATTAGATACAAATTAATGAGATGTCATGAGATTCAATCACAAGTTCTTGGTGGTGTGTGATGAAATGGGATAAGAAGAGAGGTTTTGAAAATGTGAAAAGTTCCTAGATCTAAGAACTTGTGATTGAATTATCATAATTCTACCAAGGATTAAGAGGTTACCTCTATGACCTCAAGTAATTCTTCAATTTCTTGTGAAGTTCTTCCAAGATCTTCAAATTCTTCTAAAAAACTCTTCAAATTCTTCAAGAAATTCTTCTCTTCTTCTCAATTCTCTATGTAATTCTCTCTCTAAACTCAAGTATATCTCTTGTATATGTTTGTATATTGATTCAAAAGCTCAAGTCCCCTCAAAATGAAGATGAAGATCTGTTTAAATAGGCCATCATCTCAAGGATAAATGGGTAAATTCGGGTGGAGACCCATGTGCAAAAATTTCTTCTAGAACATGTGAGAAAAGCAGTCTGCTACAGCCAGCGGCACTCGACGGGTGCCGGCGGCATTCACTGAGTGCCGGGCGGCACTCGCTGAGTGTCGAGCGGCAACCCGTGAATGCCGGCGCGGCACTCAGTGAGTGCCGCCGGGTTTTCCGGATGCCGGGGCTAACTGAATTTGCTCCTTTTTTGAATTTTCGAAAGGAAAATTAATCAAAACTTAATTTTATGATTTTTCTTTATGTATTTATATATATTTGTGCTAAAATGCATCCATGTGGGTGGTATGCACCCATGTGCATGGTATATTCTTCAATATACTATGCTTTTATTATTATGATTATTATTTTACTTTAAGAGACAATTTTCCTTTATTTAAAACTCCCCCCTCCCTTTTTATCATTTTAATTTTATACTTCCAAAACCTCTTTTTTTTTATTGAGCAAATTTTCAGACTGATTTCCTCATGTGTTCTTCAATGTTTTGGGCTCTCCTGAATACCCAAATCCTCTCTTTTCTTTCTCCTTTTTATATTTTCTATTTTTAATTTTGAAATTTGTCTTGAAGAATCAATTGAAGATTTTGAATTTCCTGGAAAATCTTCAAATGTCACCAGCCATTGTCATCATCGGTCTTTTGAGAGGTAACCAATCCCTAGATTTGACGTTTGGTCAAAATTGGGGTGTCTACAGTTTGCCCCTCTTTGACAGAGTTCGTGAAGCAACGCGTATCACAAATGAATGTCAAAGCCTGTGTGAAAGACAAGCCTTTGACCAAACAGTCGAATCCAGGTAAAAACAAAAGTGCGTTGCAAAAATCGGGCGCACAGATGGCCAAATGCTGGTCGTGCTCAAAGATGAGCTGCCTACGTATCCCATCGGGAATCATACCAAGACGTAGTTCGAGCAAGGGACAATAATACACAAACGCAGGTAATCACACAGATGAATGTACCTATCCTATCGTGATGCACGTGCTCATGCGATGGTATTTAAAAACTCGATCGTGCAAGTGTCATGCTTACCCTATATCATGCCTTCTCTATTTGTGACGCAAATCTCATGATGCATTAGTCAGAAAAGATTACCAAACGTTGACTTATGCAAAGATTCGTTGCACGGGTCAAAAGAAAAACATTTCTAATTTCACGAACCGAAGGTTAATGCAAATCCGTTTCGAGGACTGGGGATGTAAATCTGTTACATTCTCACAAGCGGGATCAACGTAAATCTGTTACGAGGATCGAGAATATAAATCCGTTATATTCTCAGAATGAGGGTCAACGCAAATCCGTTGCGAGGACTAAGGATGTAAATCCGTTACACTCTCACAAGCGGGATCAACGTAAATCTGTTACGAGGATCGAGAATATAAATCCGTTATATTCTCAGAACGAGGGTCAACGCAAATCCGTTGCGAGGACCGTGGATGTAAATCCGTTACACTCTCACAAGCGGGATCAACGTAAATCTGTTACGAGGATCGAGAATATAAATCCGTTATATTCTCAGAATGAGGGTCAACGCAAATCCGTTGCGAGGATCGAGGATATAAATCTGTTACACTCTCACAAGCAGGATCAACGTAAATCTGTTACGAGGATCGAGAATATAAATCCGTTATATTCTCAGAACGAGGGTCAACGTAAATCCGTTGCGAGGACCGAGGATGTAAATCTGTTACACTCTCACAAGCGGGATCAACGTAAATCTGTTACGAGGATCGAGAATATAAATCCGTTATATTCTCAGAACGAGGGTCAACGTAAATCCGTTGCGAGGACCGAGGATGTAAATCTGTTACACTCTCACAAGCGGGATCAACGTAAATCTGTTACGAGGATCGAGAATATAAATCCGTTATATTCTCAGAACGAGGGTCAACGTAAATCCGTTGCGAGGACCGAGGATGTAAATCTGTTACACTCTCACAAGCGGGATCAAGGTAAATCTGTTATGAGGATAGAGAATATAAATCCGTTATATTCTCAGAACGAGGGTCAATGCAAAATTAGGAGTCAATCTGACTTGAATCAATTCATCTCTTCAAAATTGGGAGTCAATCAAGCTCAAATCAAATCGTGTTTTCCAAAATCGGAGTCATTCAGACTCAAGTCAATTCATCTTTTTAAAACCAGGAGTCAAACAGACTCAAATCAGCTTAGATAAACTCAAATCAATTCATTTCTCTAAAAATCAGGAGCCAATCTAATTAATTTTCAAAAGTCCGGAGTCAAACAGACTCCAATTTATTCAAATTCCCAAGAAATCCGGAGTTGATTTAGACTCAACTTACCCATTTACCGCAAGCGGGTGCTTTTGACAGAATTATCAACAAGTAGGGGCTAATCCCAATTTACAAAAGGGCTTAAGAACTTATTCTTTAAATCTCGAGGGTCCCTTTGAAACGAGGGAAAAACTTTAAGGACATGGGAGCAAAATTCGGGGGTTCTTTTGTAAATAGTGAAAATCCAGAGTAAAAGGCCACTTGGCACACGCGGCGGCACTTGGTGAGGAGAACCGGCACTCACTGAGTGCCGGCCGGCACTTCGTGAAATGCCGGGCGTCATTCACTGAGTGCCGGCGACCCTCCATCGAGTGCCGGCCTGGCCAGCAGTTTGTTTTAAAACTTGGTTTCTTCTTCTTTCTTTTTCATTCCTCTCCTTTCTCTTCTCTCGGATTTCCTCTCTAGGATTTCACTCTCTCTTGATTTTCTCTCCAAGAATCACCAACAATCAAGGTATGTTCATTCTCTAATCATAAAGATTACAACTTTGCTTGATTTTGTGTTTGAAATCATGTTTCTTCATGTTTTCCCCTCAAGATTTCTCATATGAACATTGATTTATCCCTTTCTTGCTTGTAGTTCTTTCAATGGCTAGTGGCTCAGGATCTTACGGCCCCCCGAAAAAGAAGTATAAGCCCAACCCTGGTCACAACTCATCAGTCCTACTCGCCGATCCTGGGGCGCATCTTTCAGCGCGGGCTTTCAATAGATTGGTATACTCCTAAACCCACTTTTGTGCTTATGATGAAACAATGCAATGCTATGCAATGTAGGATGAATGATGCACATATGGATACCCCCATGATTTTACGCACTTGAATGCAATTTGACCTATTTGCGATGTCTACCTTTTATTGAATTATTTTCTTGTCATGTTTGGGGCTCATTGCTCATCATTATGACCTTCACCTTTATTTGGACTTATTGATTTTCCATGCTTATGAATTCCAATGTTCTATTCATCCAATGCTAATGAGGGGTTATATTAGTCCCATGAGGCGCTCGGATGAACTATGCTTCAATGAATCTACAAATCTATTGTTGCACAACCAAGAGCTTTACTTTTATTTTTCAAATCAGACGAGTCGCTTAGACTCTAAAAAAAAAAAAAATTTATTTCCAAATCAAACGAGTCGCTTAGACTTTCAAGAATTTTTTTATTTCTAAATCAAACGAGTCATTTAGACTCTCAAGAATTTTTTTATTTCTAAATCAAACGAGTCGTTTAGACTCTCAAAGAATTCTTTATTTCCAAATCAAGCGAGTCGCTTAGACTCAAAAGAATTTTATTTCTTGAGACAGTGAGTCGCTTAGACTCAAAAAGAATTTTCATTTCTTGAAACAATGAGTCGCTTAGACTCAAAAAGAATTTTCATTGCTTAGACTCAAAAGAATTTCTATTTCTTGAAACAATGAGTCGCTTAGACTCAAAAAGAATTTTCATTGCTTGAAACAACGAGTCGCTTAGACTCAAAAGAATCCTTATCTTCCTCTTTTTTCTTATTATTATCACTCTTCTTTTTTTTAGAGAGTTTGATTACTTATTTCTTTTTTTAGCTTCTTATCTCTCTTTTTTTTGTTTTTTTTTTTTTTTTTTACAGACTCCAGAGTTTATCCTAAAAGGCCATGGGAGTATGGCTCACGGTCGAAGGTGGTATGAGGCTCTTTCTGACGAAGTCAGAACCTTGGTTAATAATGCTGAATTTGGACTCTTTGCATTACTTCTAGAGAAGAGCTCAAACGACAGGACTCATATCCAGGCCTTGGCAGAGAGATGGTGGGATACAACAAACACTTTCCACCTTCCTTTCGGGGAGATGACCATGACCCCTCTGGACTTTGCTATGATCACAGGTGTTCTGATGTTGTCAGAATCAAGATATAAAAGTATTCTTTACTTTTCAAAATATTTGCAGTGTGGAAGTAAAGGTCGAACCCACAGGGATTGGTTAACTACAGCTCTTAATTTTAAACCTAAGTCTAATTAATTATGAAAACGGGTTTTGATTTGAATTTAATTAAACTAATAACAATAAAAATAAATCTAAACTATGAAAGCAATTAAAGTTGTTCTAAATAATGTTTAAGGGAACCTAGGATTGCAAATCCACCACTAGCTTCATAATAGGAATATTTACGAATTACTTTAGCTCATTACGTTGGATGAATATGGGAAATTGTAGCTACAAGCCCAATTCCTCCGACAAGAAGATAATCATGGTTCAAGCACCAACATACTCCATCTTCGGTTAGCATGAATTATCCCACACTAAACTAGGGTTGCGATCTAATCCGTCTAACCTAGGCATGGACTATTCGGATACTTGATAGCACGAATCAATAAAGCACCATCATATGTAAACAATCTAAACAAGCACAGCAAGAATAGATCGTTGAGCACATCACAGTCAAAATAGATCTAAGACAAGAATAAATTCTGAAAGCAATGATTTAATCAATAGAAGTACGATTTATTTATAAAAATCCTCTAAACATGTGACTGTCATCCATACATAATAAAACTAAGATAAAAACATAAACAAAATCCTATTACTCGTCTAGGGCTTCATTGAAACCCTAGATCTATGATCTAGCCGTCCATGGAAGTGATGGATGGCAAGTAGTTGATGGAGGAGGCCATGGAAACCCTTGGTCTTCTTCTTCTTCTCCTTGCTTCCCTCCCTTCAATGGCTGGAAGAATGTGTGTATAATAATTGCTAATAATGTCTAACTATGTCTCACCCTCTTATTGTAATAAAATAGGGTATATATAGATTTACAACAAGTTTTGGAAGGCTTCCCAACCCGAAACGAACTGAAACTGATGTAATTTACAGTCTAGATGTCGTTCAGCAGTTTTGTTTGCACAGGAGTCTTCAGTATACTGAAATACGCAACTTTGGTTTTTACCCATATCGCGCGAGCGCGACATTTGGTACTTCGCGCGCGCGGATCGCGCGAGCGATTCTGGGGATCTCGCGCGAGCGGATCGCGCGAGCGATTTCTGATTTTTCGCGCCCGCGGCTCGCGCGCGCGACTTGGCTTTTCCAGCTTCTTTCTTTCTGCTTTTTCACCCTGCTTAGCCTGGTTTAGTTGATTTCTTCCAAATCCTGTCAGAAACTTGAAAACGAAATAAAAATACACAAAAACAGGATAAAAAGTACTAACAAATGTTTGTTAAGGCGTATAATTAGGATTAGTTATCTCCCGATCACACCCCCAAACCTACATTTTGCTAGTCCTCGAGCAAAACTAAAATAAAAACTAACTACTAATAAAAAAACTACTCCATTTTCGTATGGATCACGATTGCATTTAGCTTATGCAACAAGCCTTTTAAACCTCTAGGTGTCCCTAGTCGGACGAGTAAAGTCTCGTGAGGGTTCTCATCAACAAGTTACCCACAACCATCTTTATTAACTTATAAATTTAAAAAGTTTTATTCAAACGAAAAATAAAACAATCAATACTCCTTATTATAAAACAGTGATTCGAAATAGAATAATGAACAAGAAGAAACGGAATCAAACGTTCACCTACGTCCTGAAAAACAATCCCAAGTACATGAATCGTATAAATCAATAGAATTTCTCATAAAATTGCACGTGTGTGATATGGTAGTCAAATGAACACGCGCATGTCATAAACTTGGAAAATAACTCGGATAACCATCCAACTATGCTTCGACTACGAATCTCACAATGTCAATTACACTCTAAAATGAAACACTCAGAAACAAGTGTAATTTTTCTAATATATGTGAGTAAAGGAAATATATTTTCAAAACGAGAATACTCACATATGACTCGAAAAGGACGTATGACACGAAAGAACAGTAGTCTCATGGATAGGACGCCAATAATCAAGAGAAATTAATCATTACCATGTTTTAATCCCCCTCCCATCGTTTTCATATCTGAACCATGTTTCCTAGGATCAGATAGGACTTTTCAAAGGTTGTAATGTGGCTCAGGCAATGAAAAATGATAGAACGGATTAATTGGGTAGGTTTAGAATGGCATTGTAAGGCATGTTCGATTTCTTTCATTCTTCTTCTACAAACTTTCATCTTTTCTTTCTCTTCATTCCTTTTCATTCATTTTTCTTCTTTTCTTTCATTTTTTTTTTCAACCTTCCTCTTCTGTATTATGTTTCTTTTCCTTTTTATTTTCTTGCTTCTCAAATGATTATTCATCGAATACCAAGCAACTACCCCAATAGCATCTTATTTTCTTCTTCTCAATCAACACATCGCCCTAATACTACTAAAAGTTGATCACTCTTCCAGTGGTATACTCCAAGTTGATCAAGTTGGAGCTTTTACAGAGGATAATGGTGAACCAAGAAAAAGAGGCATTGTAACGGCTCAAAGGGCGAACTAAGGAAATTTACAATTCTTCGGTAATAAACAAAGAAGGCCTAAAATCATTTCCTAGGGTAATACGGTTCTTCAACATTTACGACGGAAGATTATTTAGCATGGTAACAAATATTTTAACTTGACTATCAACCAAAACAAGAATAATGAGACTAAACAACGAGTTAATGCGCTATTTCAATAAAATTCGACAATCACAAGATGTATTTATAACCCTCAAAATAGAAAAGATATGCTCAAAAGCTCACCGGGTCTAGTCTCCACCTTGTGTTATCTAGAAATCCGAATCATATTATAGTTCACAACCAACATGTATTCCAATGACTACGTGCAGTGCATAGGTTTATGTGCAAATCTATGATATAAAACTACGATTCAAACGATACATAACTTAAAATGTCATATCATAACTTCAGCAAATGTTTAATCACATCTTCTTTTATTTACCATTCTATAACAATCATAGTTACATAACAAGAAGTATCAAATTGAGATTGCAAAAACGTCGGTAATCATCGTTTATTTAAACACACTTATTGAAAAATTTTAAAATTTTGCATAAACTAATGTGCATGTGTGAGTGCATACCCCCAAACCTAAACCTTTCATTGTCCCCAATGAAACAATAAAATGAAAGAAAGGTGAGTACGTAATGAAGGAACGATAGTACCTCGATCTCGGCAATGACAAACAGGTGAACACAATTAAATATGTCAATAAATTTCAATGTTACCTGTTACTACTAGATAAACGAAAAGAAACTAACAAAAGAACATTAAAAGTAAATGAAACCGAAATATAAAATATAAATTTAAAAACTAATCTAAACTAAACTAAACTATCAAATGGAAAAGAAATAAAATGAAAAAGTATACATGTAACAAGGAAAACAACGACTAACTCGATCTAAACTGAACCAAATAAACAAAAATAGAAAAATAAAAACTGTGTGACAGGTGTGGGAGGAAGATATAGAAGACAAAAGAAAATGTCAGAAAAATGGGAGATCGCGCGAGCGGCCGTCGCGCGCGCGAATCCCAAATTTTTTTTTTTTTTTTTAATAAAAATCTCGCGCGAGCGAGGTACCTCGCGCCCGCGATATCAGGCGCGAGGAGAACCTGAGGGCTCAAAACAAGAAAAGCAAAAAAAAAAAAATCTAAGGGGCAAACTCGCGCCAGCGGGCCGCGCCAGCGACGTCTCGCGCGAGCGGGCCGCGCGCGCGAGTTGGGTTTTTTTTTCCATTTTTTAGCTAAAATTATGTATGTAATATTAAAATAAATTAATTCCGACCCCCAAACCTGTCCAGAAAAACTCTAAGAATGACCAAAATGACTCAAACACATCCAAAAATCAAAGAAACCGACGAAATTAAGCTTGGGTTGCCTCCCAAGAAGCGCTAACTTTTACGTCGTCAGCTAGACCGTTCTCGCTCAAGATTTTATGGAGGTTGAAAATCAGACTTTGTACCCCTAAGAATATCAGGTAGAGCTCGATGGTAAGCAGAAATTACGTCGCTTCGAATTAATTCAATCGACGGTTTGTCAGTATGTTCAAATCGATTTCTTACCTTCCGAGTAGATTCAGCATTAGGGTCCGAGGTATTAGGGTTCATCCACTCATCATCCGCTATATCATCGTCGTTACTCACATTTATTTCTTTGGTAGGCTCAATATTCCGTCTTACCTCACCTTCCGCCCCACATAGGTAATCGTCGTCTTTAGGAGGTTGATCCATAGCATTAAAAACGTTTAATTTTAAGTTCATGTTCCCAAACGACACTTTCATCACCCCTGTTCTACAATTGACACGTGCGTTGGCCGTGGCTAAGAATGGACGGCCTAGAATGACAGGAGTGTGTTTCCTAGCATCTAGCACAGGTTCAGTGTCAAGGACCATGAAGTCTACAGGATAATAGCATTTATCAACCTTAACCAAGACGTCCTCGACGATTCCTCTAGGTATTTTAATAGAACGATCCGCTAATTGTATTGTAGCGGCCGTAGGTTTCAGTTCACCTAGACCTAATTGTTTATAGACGTGATAAGGTATAAGATTAACACTCGCACCTAAGTCAAGGAGAGCCCTATGGATGATAGTGTCACCTATGACACATGAAATTGTTGGCGTACCAGGATCCTTATACTTTGGAGGAGCGTGTTGGAAAATTGAACTTACTTTTTCCGTGAGGAAGACCTTTTTAGGAGTATGACTGCGTATTTTGCGTTTTTGAGTACAAAGGTCTTTTAAACATTTAGCATAAGCGGGAATTTGTTTAATAGCATCGAGGAACGGAATATTAATTTTAACTTGTTTAAACACCTCGAGTATATCTTCCATTTTTGACCTTTTTTTGGTAAGATTAGACGGTTCCTCAACATTAGGTGGATATGGCATTCTCGGAATATACTTTGTTGGGACTGATTCTTTATCTTTCTTATTTTGACTCACTTCCTCACCTCTCTCTTTATTAGAGTTGATGTTCATATCTATCACATTCTCATTCTTATTAGGGGTTTCTATCACCTCCTCTCGTGTAGTCATCCTAGTTGAGATGGCATTTACTTGTTCATTTGACCCCTTAACCTCAAATTGTCCCTTAGGGTTTTGAATTGTTTGACTAGGCAACGTCCCCTCGTTTCTACGACTCACTACAGTAGCTAGTTGTCCCATTTGGGATTCAAGCTTCGCAATGGATTGTGTGTGTGAGTGCACTATTTGTGCTTGTGCCTGTACTTGCATTTCAATTTTATTAAGGGATGCCAACACCTTTTCCTCAAAAATGTTACCCCTTGGAGGGTTCGGATTAGGATGCGGTTGTTGGTATTGATTAGGTTGAAACTGAGGTCGATATGCATTAGGAAAATTAGTTGCCTCATTAGGATTATTATTATTATTTTTCCACAAGAAGTTAGGATGGTTTCTCCATGGCGCATCCGGATTATTAGTAGTCGAATTATAATTATTTCGTGGATATTGCTGAATAGAGTTAATGTGTTGCTCCACGAATTCCGGAAATTGACACGCCGATGGACATGCAAGTATCGAATGTGAAGGATCAGAACATAATGCACAAATTTCATGAGCGGGTGGGACTGTCGTTTGGTTCATTGTCATAAGTCGGTCAAGTTTTTTAGATAATTCTTGAAATTCAATAGAATGACTCGACTCAAACTTCACCTCTCGTTTGGGTGGAAGAAGATATCCTTCCGAACGTACCGACACCGCTTGGTGCATCGAATTCTCGCTCAAAGTTTAAAAAATTTTCCAAGCCTTGTCGGCGCTTTTGTGCAGGAAAGTTCCCGCACAAACGGCATCGACGGTATTCCTAACAGAGGGAATAAGCCCCTCATAGAAGACCTGAACAAGTTGCCACTTAGGAACCTGATGATGTGGACACGAGCGTAATAATTCTTTAAATTTTTCCCACGTGTCGTAAAGTGATTCCCCATCTTGCATCACAAAGTTTGTTATAGATTTTCTTATCTGATTCGTACGCATAATCGGGAAAAACTTTTGTAAAAATGCGGTGTGTAAGTCCTCCCATGTTCTAATTGTGTTTGGCTCCAAAGATTGGAGCCAATATTTAGCTTTGTCTTTTAATGAGAATGGAAAGAGCCGCATTTTTAATTCATCATCAGTAAGATTTTGAATTTTCAAAGTGGAGCATATGTCCTGAAAATCTCCTAAGTGTTTGTATGGATCTTCATTTAAACGGCCATGGAAAGATGGAAGTAGCGAGATGGTAGACGACTTTATCTCAAAGTGAGATGCCGTCGCCTCCGGTAAGTCGATACAAGTTTGTGGCGTGTAAGTCGTCGGAATAAAATAATCTTTAAGTGGAGTAAGTGGAGGAGGTGGTGGTATATTAGGATTATTCAAATTATTTCCGTTGTTATTTTGGTTGTTATCGTTATTATTTCCAATGTCTGCCATTTTAATCGGTTCTATGTTATGAAAGCGTGGTTTCTTTAGTCTTGTAAGGGTACTACGTATTTCGGATTCAAATAAAGACGTTGGTTTCGGTGTCAAATCGTTGTCTATTAAAAACCTTGTTCTAGAAGTTAAGTTTGAAGACTTGTTAAGTCTTAATGTACGTTCAAGTTCAGAGTCAAAAGGTTTTAATTCCGGTTTATTTGAACGTGTACCTAACATAAACTAAAAGAAAGTAAACTAAAAACAAAAACTGACTCAACAAACAAAAAAAAAACAAATAGCAATCACGCAACTAAGAAAACAAGCACTCAACTACTGTGATGCATGAGTATTATCCTGTAATTCAATGACCGCGTCAAGCCCAGCGCCCCGGGTTTCCTAGCTAATGCAGTGCAATTAACCCTAAACTAATGCAAATAGTGCATCACAGCGCCCTGACTTACAGTGGTTTAAAGCGAGTTTCACAAGAAGTAATTTATTTTATTTTATTTATATTTTTATTTGCGTAAGCTCCTTTGATGTAATTAGCTGCTCCACTCGGAAACGTTGACTACAAAATAAAAGAACAAGTTAGTAACTTAAAACAAAAACGGAAAATAAAAAAAAATAAAAAAAAATAAACTAACCTAATATTTACGAATTAACTAAACTAAGATTATAAAACTAAAGGTAGTAATGCAATCCCCGGCAACGGCGCCAAAAATTGATGTTGTCAGAATCAAGATATAAAAGTATTCTTTACTTTTCAAAATATTTGCAGTGTGGAAGTAAAGGTCGAACCCACAGGGATTGGTTAACTACAGCTCTTAATTTTAAACCTAAGTCTAATTAATTATGAAAACGGATTTTGATTTGAATTTAATTAAACTAATAACAATAAAAATAAATCTAAACTATGAAAGCAATTAAAGTTGTTCTAAATAATGTTTAAGGGAACCTAGGATTGCAAATCCACCACTAGCTTCATAATAGGAATATTTACGAATTACTTTAGCTCATTACGTTGGATGAATATGGGAAATTGTAGCTACAAGCCCAATTCCTCCGACAAGAAGATAATCATGGTTCAAGCACCAACATACTCCATCTTCGGTTAGCACGAATTATCCCACACTAAACTAGGGTTGCGATCTAATCCGTCTAACCTAGGCATGGACTATTCGGATACTTGATAGCACGAATCAATAAAGCACCATCACATGTAAACAATCTAAACAAGCACAGCAAGAATAGATCGTTGAGCACATCACAGTCAAAATAGATCTAAGACAAGAATAAATTCTGAAAGCAATGATTTAATCAATAGAAGTACGATTTATTTATAAAAATCCTCTAAACATGTGACTGTCATCCATACATAATAAAACTAAGATAAAAACATAAATAAAATCCTATTACTCGTCTAGGGCTTCATTGAAACCCTAGATCTATGATCTAGCCGTCCATGGAAGTGATGGATGACAAGTAGTTGATGGAGGAGGCCATGGAAACCCTTGGTCTTCTTCTTCTTCTCCTTGCTTCCCTACCTTCAATGGCTGGAAGTATGTGTGTATAATAATTGCTAATAATGTCTAACTATGTCTCACCCTCTTATTGTAATAAAATAGGGTATATATAGATTTACAACAAGTTTTGGAAGGCTTCCCAACCCGAAACGAAATGAAACTGATGTAATTTACAGTCTAGATGTCGTTCAGCAGTTTCGTTTGCACAGGAGTCTTCAGTATACTGAAATACGCAACTTTGGTTTTTACCCATATCGCGCGAGCGGGTCGCGCGAGCGCGACATTTGGTACTTCGCGCGCGCGGATCGCGCGAGCGATTCTTGGGATCTCGCGCGAGCGGATCGCGCGAGCAATTTCTGATTTTTCGCGCCCGCGGCTCGCGCGCGCGACTTGGTTTTTCCAGCTTCTTTCTTTCTGCTTTTTCACCCTGCTTAGCCTGGTTTAGTTGATTTCTTCCAAATCCTGTCAGAAACTTGAAAACGAAATAAAAATACACAAAAACAGGATAAAAAGTACTAACAAATGTTTGTTAAGGCGTATAATTAGGATTGGTTCTCTCCCGATCATGTTCCATTCGGCGGACTTCCTATTGCTCGCTATGACGATCTTCAGAACCGTCATGAAGAAATTATTGACTTACTCGGGGCTCATCCAGGGGAATTCATAGTACCTACGAAATGGTTCCTGGATACATTCCAGGGCCAGGCCTTCACTGACGAGCAAATGGCCAGGGCCTTCATCATGTATGTATTGGATTGCTCGCTGATGAGCACAAAGGGAGATACAATCAACCTTGGGTACTTGGCTTCCCTCACAGACGTAGATCGCATCTCTCAATATAATTGGGGAGGGGCAGGGTTGGCGACTCTCTATAACCATATGAGTGAGGTTTCTCGGGGAAATTCACCTTCCACCGGCAGGTACTAGAGAGCTTGGGAGGTAAATTTCAATGACATATACTCTCTACTCTTTTTCTTCACCTTTTCTGATTTTATTTTGCTGATCAAATTTTATTTTTCCTTGCCTTGCAGATATGGTCTCATGAATACCTTCACATGAGGGCTCCTAGTACCTGGGGAAGTGAGGCACCGATTATGCCTCAAGGCTTGAAATGGAGGAAGGGAGCAACGGGCCGGAAGGTCGGGGCTCACGACTTTATCGGTTATAGGAACCTCCTCATCAATCTACGCGAGGTTCACGTGGAGTGGAATCCATGGGCGGCGACTCTCCCAGAGGCGGGAGAAGCAATTCAAGCGGCAGTAGCCCTTTCTAGATTGAGAATCCTGATGGTGGGCGAAGCGTGTCGGGAGTGGTACCTTGGTGAGAGAGTGATTAGGCAGTCACTTGCTGCCCCTACCTTTTACGTGGCCCGGGCTCCTCCTGCTACTATGCGGAGCACTGAGACTCTGGATCATGAGGACCTCATTGCTACCCTAGGTGGAGAGAACATTCCGAATTATTTGGACGATCCGGATGGCTATCCAGTTTTTAGGCTGAATTCCCTTATGCACAACTTTCCTCTCATGGATGTTATCCGGGTAACGAACTCTATTAACACATAAACTTTATTTCTGTTTTCTGTTCTTTTATGAAATATGCAACTATTCATGTAAAAAATTCTTACTTGCAGCCTGTTCCCGGGGTCGCCGAACCCCCAGCTCTTCCGCAGTGGAATTGGAGTGTTCCAATGGTCGACATGGGTCAAGAGACCATGTAACAACTGACCCCCTATGCTCAAAGTGCTCCATCCATCCCTCTGCAATACGATACAGTCCCCCGGTATTATGCTGAGGAGGGTCTATCCTATGCGCACACCGTCCAGCATTGGATCCACGGACGTGAATGGAGAGTAAATTCCCCTCTTGTCAGAGACAAAAACCCTTATCACCATTATTTTCAAAATTCAAAAGATTTTCCTTATTTATTTTCCAAAAAATTTGAATGCCCATTTTTGAAAAAAAAAGAAAAAGGTTTTCTTATTATTATTATTATTATTTATTTATTTTTTAGGCTGATGGAGCGAGAGCCACTGCTGACCTTCAGGCCAGGGCTATGGTATCATAATCTTCCCCCCTTCTTTTCTTTTTTTTTTTTTTTTTTACATCACTTATTTCGTTTTATTCTCTCTTGCAGGAAGCTGAGATGGCTGCTTTGAGGAGGCAGATCCAGGAGTTCCAACTGAGCCAAGGCGGCGGCTATCAAGGAGGTGCTGGTTGTAGCGACCAAGGTGGTGACGAAGGTGGTGGTGATGGAGGAGATGGTGGAGACGGTGGAGATGGCGGAGACGGTGGAGCTAGGGGGAGTCAGACAGCTCCGCAAGCGCCCAGAAGGAATCCTCGTCGCCGACAAGGATAGCTTATCTCTTTTCTCTCTTATTTCAAAACGTCCCTGCGAGGATGAGAACTTTGAACTTTTCTCTTTTGATGGATTTATTTAAACGGATAGATAGCATTCATGCATGGTGGCCTGCGTGCCCATTTTGAATTTGTTTATATTCATGCTTGATTGTTTCCCTGGCTTAGCTTTAAACCCTATCCCTTTTGCTTATTTAGAATATGAACATCTTTTTCTTGATTTTATTTGATGAATGGTGCAAGACAATTGATGCTGGGATGATGACTGGTGAAATTCCGTTCAAATTTTATGCAGGTTTGGGCTGATTAAGGTTATAAACTGACCCACAAGCTTTTCAAACCCTGGCCGGCACTCAGGGAGTCTGACCGGCACTCATTGAATGCCGTGCGGCACTCAGTGATTGCCGGCCGGCACTCAGTGGATGCCGCCACTTTACATCGAGTGCCGGTCTGGGCCCTTTTTCTTTATAAGCTACCATTTGCCATTTTTATGTTCATTTGAGATTTCCAAAACCCTTTTCTTTCTTTGCATTCAAAAATTTTCTATATCCTCCTCCTTTCTCCATGGCCCCCATTAGTTCTGCCATTCTATACCCATGGATGGATTCTCTCTCCGGCATCGACCGACTCAACTTTGAATCTCACAGACTGACGGATCTTTTCGCATTTCGCCATATGGCTCTAGATGAGGGCTTACTTCGAGCGGCTATCATGTGTTAGGACCCTTCTCTGCACGTCTTTCGGTTTGGTCATGAGGAGGTTTGTCCTCTTTTTGAGGAGTTCAGTCCCATCCTCCACACCGATCCCTATGCCGACTTGATCATTCCACAGGTTCAGGCGGGATATATCCAGGATTTATCGGCCCTGCTTGGTATTTCCAGGGTTGCTGCCAGTTCTTTTGTTCGGGATCGACACATTGATTTTGACCGCCTTTCCTCCACTTATGCACCCATTGGTGATCTTGACGATGGGAGATATCAGATTATCAGACGGAGTGCCCTTTCCTTGGCGATGCTTTCCCACTTCTTATTTCAGTCTTCCACTGACATCCTGATCCCGGTCGTATGTGGCCTCCGAGAGATGCAGAGTGCCGTTATGCACGTTCTGGGGGAAACCTTGCTGGGCTTGGATCATGCTCATACCGCGGGGTTGATGTTGCTTTCGGGGTCACCTCACATTTTGCAGGTTTGGATCTTCGAGCGCTTAGGGTTCTTCGCTCGTCCTCCCCTCGGGAGAGCGCTTTCCTATGATCGCATGGGTGCCCGTTACCCTTCCCGTACGGTTACTAGCTGGCTTGCTTGCTTTCGAGGCTTGAGCTATGAGGACATCTGCTGGATATGCCCCCGATGGTCTTATTGCTCCGTTGCAGTACGACTCCCTGGGCGCCCGGGGGTTTGGTTGCCTGGCCTGCGAGTTACCACCTTTTACATCCCCAGCGGGGTAGTTCGCCAGTTTGGCTTGCTCCAGGACGTCCCTGATGCTATTACCGTTGATTTCTCAAGGAGTTCTGCCCTACGCCCTTCTACCGTGAGGATATTTGCTGAGGCTTGGCATGATAGGGTATCGACTCCCTTTCGGAGGACTCCAGCTTCAGTTGTCCCGACCGTAGAGTATTTGCTTGAGATTCAGACCCTGGTCAGGGAATAGCTTCTAGACAGACAAAATGAAAAGGAAGAAAACAACAAGATTTAAAATTTTAAACAAATTCTGCTTAACTTTTGCTGTGTTTTATTTTCTGTGATGCATTTTCCTTTTCTTTTTTTCTCTTCCTTTTTTGTTTTTTTTTTTTTGGAAAGCTCTCTCTCCCTTTTTTTTGTATTCCGAAAATGCCCTAATCATGTTGAATCAAAGTTAGCACTTCTTTAGTTTCTTTGGGTTATGAACAGTTTTCCTCACAATGTCTCTTTCAGCTTTTATTGCTCTTTCATGAGTTTTGCTTAGTTTTAATCTCTCTATATAATGAATTCTTGCTTGTTTCCACATGATGCATATCTTGATAGCCAGCAGATCCAGAAATGGGTTTAGGCTTTTTCTGGGTTCATCGGTTCTAGCAAACGAAGTCTGCCCCTGGTTTCGGGACTTAGATGTGGTTCTTGGGCAAACGCAAGTTTGCCCCTAGTTTGGTATAGGGAAACTCGGGATATTTAACTTTGTTCGGGTTTTATTTGGACCGAAGGCCTTGTGAGCCCGCCTACTTATCCCCGAATGGGTATCAGGTCCGCAGTAGTTCAGCTAAGGCTAGAAAGAACACACAAGTTTTTTGTTATTTTGTGACCGAACCGAGCAGGTTGCCTACGTATCCCCTACCGGGAATCAGGTCAGGCGTAGTTCATCGACTCTGGAGGTTTTGAAAGACAAGGTTTCAAGCAAAATACTTTTTGAGGCGATCGAGGTTGATTGGTTGTTTAAACTCAACCCCATCCAGGTCCATGAGATAAGCGGCTACTCCGGAGAGAAGTGTCTTGATAATGTATGGTCCGACCCAGTTAGGTTTGAATTTCCCTCGTGGGTCATAAACGGGCGCTTTAAGTTCTTTGAGGACCAGGTCGCCCTCAGCAAGCTTCCTTGGGCGAACCTTTTTGTTGAAAGCACGAGCTATCCTTTTCTGATATCCCCGAGTATGGTTTACAGCAGCCAACCTCTTTTCATTGAATAACATTAATTCCTCATATCTCCCCCGCAACCATTTCAGTTCGGTTACTTCGTACTCTGCCAAAACTCTCAAAGATGGTATTTCGACTTCTACTGGCAAAACAACCTCTATCCCGTAGACCAAGGAATATGGCGTAGCTCCGGTTGAAGTTCTCACAGAAGTTTGATATCCCCACAAAGCGAAAGGTAGTTTTTCATGCCAATCCCTGTATGTATCCGTCATTTTCCCCAGGATTGCTTTTAGATTTTTGTTAGCGGCCTCTATGCTCCATTTGTTTGTGGTCTGTATGGTGAGGACTGGTGGTGGGTAATCCTATACTTCTCTAAGAATGGAATGACCTCTCCCTGAAAATGACTCCCATGGTCAGAAATAAGCTCACTTGGCACCCCGTATCTGCAGATCATGTTTTTCTGGATAAAAATCACCACATCTTTTGCCTTCAGAGTTGTATATGACGCCGCTTCTACCCATTTGGTAAAATAATCTATTGCCACAATTATGTACCGGTGCCCATTTGAAGCTTTCGGAACTACTTCCCCGATGATATCAATACCCCACACAGAGAACGGCCAAGGGGTGGTCATAGCTATAGAGCTGGGAAGGTGGGGTATGCATTAAATTTGCATGAACCTGACATTTATGGCATCTCCTAACATACTCACCGCAATCCTTATCTAAAGTCGTCCAATAGTATCCTTGCCGAATTATCTTTTTGGCCAACATGTGTACATTCATGTGGGGCCCACAGACTCCTTCATGTATTTCTTCCATCATTTTCCTTGCTTCCCTTCCATATAGACATTCTAAATTATAGCCAGTGTAAGACTTTTTCCACAACTTTCCCGCATAGATTACAAATTGAGCTGAAAATCTACGAATTGCTTTCTTATCCTTCTCTGAAGTTCCTCCAGGATATTCTCCTTTCTCAATAAAGTTCCAAACGTCTATAAACCATTGTATCTCAACCTCTTCCTCTTCTTCAATGGCGGTGATTATTTCATACGAAGGTCGGGTTCTCTCTTCTATGGACAAAGGAATCATGGAGACTCCCACAGGAATTTGGATCATTGAGGCTAAGGTTGCTAGGGAATCTGCCAATTGGTTCTCCTCACGGGGAAGGTAGTAGAACAAAATTTTTCTGAATTGCACTTTCAAGCTCTCTAGGTATTCATGGTAAGGTCTCAATTTCTCATGCTTTATTCTCCAGTCACCCCTCACTTGTGATATTATCAGATTAGAGTCACCGAACACATCGATCTTTTCCACTCTCAAAGCCAAGGCTACTTCTATCCCAATTATACAGGCTTCGTATTCCGCCGTGTTATTGGTTGAATTATACTTAAGCTTAACGGCCAACGGAGTGGGGGCTCCGCTAGGTGATATGAGGATGATCCCTACCCCGTACCCTATTTGATTGGCTGCTCCATCGAAGTACATTTTCCACAGATTTTCTTTTACTTCCATTACTTCTTCATCTGGAAACTTAAATTCTTCCCTTTCTTCAGATTCTATGGCGAGGTCGGCTAAGTACTCTGCGACGGCTTTCCCTTTGACAGATTTGGACGTGATGTATCTAATATCAAATTCGGCTAGCATCATGGTCCATCGGGATATCCTACTGGTCAGGGCAGGCTTTTCAAAGAGGTATTTGAGTGAGTCCATTCGGGATATCAGGGTGATAGGGAAGGCTAGCATGTAATGCCTAAGGCGACGGGTACACCACACCAAGGCCCAACAAGCTTTCTCCAACGGTGAATAGTTCAGCTCATATCCGGTCATCCTCTTACTCAGGTAGTATATGGCTTTTTCCACACGCCCCTCTTCCTCTTCTTGGGCCAGCATGCACCTCATTGAGTTTTCGGTTACGGATAGGTATAGTAGTAAAGGCTTCCCAGGTTTAGGAGGTGATAAGATATGCGGGTTTTGAAGGTAGGTTTTGATTCTTTCGAAGGCTTTTTGGCACTGGTCATCCCATTCGAACTTTTCTCCTTTCCTCAACAATTTAAACAATGGATCACAGGTCATGGTGAGTTTGGATATGAAGCGACTGATGAACTGTATTCTTCCTAGGAATCCTCTCAACTCCTTTTCATTCTTCGGTGAAGGAATTTCGGTTATGGCTTGGATTTTGGTGGGATCTACCTCAATTCCTCTCTGGGTGATCAAAAATCCCAGCAATTTCCCAGTGGTGACCCCGAAGGTGCATTTTTACGGATTTAGCCTCATTCTGAACTTTCTCAGTCTCTCAAAAAATTTTCTTAATGCCTCCAAATGCCCTCCTCTGTCCTTAGACTTTACTATCATGTCATCCACATATACTTCTACTTCTTTATGAATCATATCATGCAGCAACGTAGTAGTAGCTCTTTGGTAGGTCGCACCTACATTCTTAAGTCCAAATGGCATAACTCTATAGCAGTAAGTCCCCCAAGGTGTGATAAAAGTTGTTTTCTCTCTATCCTTTGGTGCCATCAAGATCTGGTTATACCCCGAAAACCCATCCATGAAAGATAGAAGTTGATGCCCTGCAGTATTATCCACTAATACATCGATGTGGGGTAAAGGGAAATCGTCCTTAGGGCTAGCTTTGTCCAAATCCCGGAAGTCCACACAAACCCTAACACGACCATCCTTTTTAGGAACCGGTACAATATTGGCAACCCATTCAGGATACTCGGTGACAATCAAGAATCCAGCCTTCAGTTGCTTTTCAACCTCTTCTTTTACTTTATGCGCCCATTCAGGCCTCATTTGCCTCAATTTTTGTTTTACGGGTTTTGAATTTGGGAAAAGGGGAATATGGTGTTGGACAATTTCTGGATCAATTCCTGGCATATCATCATAAGACCATGCAAAGACATCTTTGAATTCTTTTAATAGATTGATTAATTCTTTGCTTTCCTCATTATTGAGTGTAGAGCCAATAGAAATATTTTGTGGATTATCTTCATTTCCCAGATTAATGGTTAGAGTGCCTTCCATGATTTTGCATGCAGGTTCATTTTCTTTTTCAATCAATTTTTGTAATTCATGAGGTATGTCATTATATTCATCACATGCATCACAGTTATTATTATGCACAGTCAAGTAAGCAGAATTAGTCATATTCTCATTAATTTTTTTCGGAGCAATTACAACAGACATAGAAATGGAAAGACGCCTCATTTGGGCCAGTACAGACTCTGGGTGAGGGGGATACTTATCACTAGACTCAAAGACCCAATCTTTCTTGCTTTCCCTTCCCATATCGGCGATGAAGCGATCCTCCTGCTCCTCTTCCTGAGTGATATCTTCTATTTCCACTTCCTCTGGCTTCTTCCTTTCTTTATTCCCCTTGCTTTCTTCTTTATCCCGGCTTTTCCCATCTTCATCCTTAATCTCTGCAGAGCTCCCCTTTTCGGTCCCCTCGCACCCTTCTCCTAACAGTTTCTTTATTGACGAGCCATCCAGAGTACACACCCAGTGCTGAATAATGGCAGATTTTGCAGGCTGTTGAAGATAAGGGTCTTCATAATCAGAGAAGTCATGTGCAAAGAATATCTCGAATCCTGGCTTCATACGCTTCTCCGCTCTATCCAACCACGGCTCTGGAAAATCGCAAAACGGAAATTCTTCCCCCTGCTTGACAAAATACCCATTAAGAGTTTTTAAGTATGGTTCCAGCGGTGCATCGGTTGCTTTCTTCTTCTTCTTCAACTCTTCCTTGCTTGGCGAGTACCCTAGCCCGTGAGTGTGGGTTTGTGTAGTGATATTCGGGAATTCTAACAATCCTTGGTGTTTCTTACCTATACCCATCCCCGGGTAGAACCCCATTTTTCTCATGATCCCGGCCACCAATGGACTGGCATATTGATCAAAATACAGTGGTAAAAACTCCTTCGGCTTCCCCTCTTCTATGACGTTAATGAACTCAAACCCACCTAAACTTGCTTCACCCTCTTGCATCTGTACTTCTAAAATCGGAGCACTTGATGAGGCCCCAAATTCATTTATCCAGCTATCCCCCAGAATATCGCATACCTTGTTTTTCCAGATGTACTTAACTTTCTGATGGATGGTTGATGGAATGGCACCCAAACTATCAAGCCACGGCCTTCCCAGAAGCAGGTTAAATGATGCAGGAATGTCAATGATTTGGAATTCTGTTTCCCTTTCACCGGTCCCAACAGAGAGATTTAGAAAGATGATCCCCATAACCGACCGTAGAGTATTATCATAAGCCCTCACTTTTTGGTCCGATGGTATAAATGTGGATTCATCGAGCCCCATCTTTTTAGCTGTCCGAAAAGGGCACACATTTAATGCGAACCCGTTGTCAACGAGGCAAGCGGGTAGAGAATTTCCTAGGCACTCCACGGTAACGTGCAACGGCTTATTGTAAACAGGTCCCCCAGGAGGTAAGTCAGCTTCGGAGAAAGAAATAGCGAGAGTTGGACTTCTGTTGATCATGCCAACGAGATCTTCCGGAGTAACATCGATGGAGAATTCCGACTGATTGAGAGCATCAAGGACTGCTTGTCTATGACGCTTTGAAGCGATTAACAACCCCCAAATAGTGATATTTGCCTGAGTCTTCTTCATCTGCCTTAAAACTCTGTCCTCTTCTTCTTCCCCATTCAGTTTCTCTTTCCCTTTATTCATTTCCTGCCCCGGGTGATCTTCCTCAAGTTCGTGTGGTTTAAAATACCTTCCGGATCGTGTGAGGTGACTAATTCCTTCTTGGACCCAAAGTCCATCTTGTGTTTCAGCAACTTTCAAACCTTCCTCCTCACTTTCATACCACAGGTCCTCCTTAACTTTATTGTGAGCCTGAACATCGTCTCCTTTGTACCAAAGTGAATTGTCAGCTTCAGGTGCTCACCAATCTGCGTCAACAGCCCTGTCTATTTCTTTCCTTTTGCTTTCATCTACCAGCCCTTTTAAAGTGCAGATCTGTGAATACTCCATCATCTGATAAGCTTTTCTCGGACTTCCCAACTTAGTGATCAATGCTGATGGATCAAAAGAGCTCCCCTCATTCCCCAAGTAGTAAATTCTGGGTGGTGGCACGACATGATGATCTGGTAACGGATTTCTGGTAACATTTGACGGGTTGGTGGGTGGTTCAGATATTACTTTCTTGTCAATCAAATCTTGGATCTCATGTCTTAATCTTGAACACCGATCAGTTGAGTGCCCTTGTTCTTGATGGAATTTGCAATATAGATCAGATTTAAAATTTGGAGGTGGTGGATTCAGTCTTGGTCGCGGCTTTAGTAGGCGGAGATGTCCTTTTGCCAATAGCCGATCAAGGGCCGTGGATAATGATACTCCCAATTCCGAAAACCTCCTTAAAGGCTTATCCCCTCCCCTCTTTGGGTAACTTCTGGCTGTATCGAACTTTTTCTCGGGTTCGCTCAATGCGTTCACATCTGTAAGTCCTGAATGACCTCCTGAATGTCCTCCTCCAGCTCCATAGTTCGGCCGTCTGTACCTGTTCACTGGCTCCTCCGTTTTGATTAACCCTTCCTGTATCGCATCTTCGATTCTGGTCCCTACATCAAACACTTCGGCAAAGGTGTTGAGGGATTGGAACCTCATCTTCTCCTGATATACAGGTTGGAGGTTCTTCATTAGCATTCAGATTTGCTCTTTTTCAGTCGGCCTTTGTACCATCTTAGCAGCCTTTCCCCTCCATCGGCTCAGAAATTCAGCAAAAGATTCTTTGTTCCCCTGTCGGGTGGTCTCCAAATCCCTGATAGTAACATCCAAATCCTGATTGTATTCGTATTGGGCTACGAATGCTTTGACCACTTCTTCCCAATTTCTGGTTTTCAAAGCTCCAGAGTGAGGTACCAAGACAAAGCGGCCCCGGTTAACGTCTGCTGAAACAGGACAGCCATCATGGTTGTGCTCAAGCCACTTGGCTGAAATGCCCCTATACACATTCTGATGTGGCTATGAGGGTTCCCCGTTCCATCAAATTTATCGAATATAGGCATTTTGAACCCTACAGGTAATGTTTCACAGACTCCTTCATATAATCCTTCCAATTCCAACAAGTAGGTATCAACCCCATGGGCCTTACGGACCACCCTTTCCAACTTTTCCATCTTCTCAGTCATCATCTTATCTTTCTCAGCCCTTTCCTTTTCTAGTTTCTCCTTTTCTGCTCTTGGTGCTTCAACCCCTTCTGTTTCATCAAACCAATCTTCATCCCTGCGAGGAGGATCATTATTTGGTGGCTGTCGTGCTAGCGCTTCTATCATAGTCATCATTCTAGTCATTTGGCCCGCCTGTTGTTCCATTACTGCTCTCAATTCCGCTATTTCCCTTGCGTTTGCCTCTTGTGCCACCTCTTTTCTCACTAGCCTTGTAGTAGAATCTCTGTACCAGACTGCGCTCGTAGTTGATTCGATTTTTTACCTACAATCATATTTTTTTATTATGTTAACCACTTTTTCTCCCTTTTCACCATTATTCTATTTATCTTTCACTTTACTATTGATTATATGCTTTTCATGAATGATTCATATGCCACACGGATGCAATGCATGTGTGTGTGTGTGCCTATTCTATATGCCAAAGAAAAGAAAATTCTAATCCTAACACATAAACACATAGGCACATAAAATCCTCATCCGTGTCAAGTTCGCCAATTTCTCCTTTCATTGTGATCCTCATTACCCCTTTTAAGTATTAAAAATTTCGAAATTTATGGAGGATAAAATCTTTTGAAGACATTTTTTTTTCTCTTTTTTTTTTGTTTAGAATTCCGTTGCTCAACAAAGATGATTAGATTACATTTTTGCTTCGAAACTCATTTGAGAAGCATTTTTCCCAAAAAAAACAATTTCCAAAATTTTTTTTGGATTTTTCCTTAGAAGATGATCATGTGAAAATATACCTTAACAAAGGTTGATTTGGAATTGAAAGTGAACTTCAAAGATTTTTGAAAGAGCGGTTAAATGCTTTGGAATAAAGATCAAAAATCTATTTCCACTTTTAAAGATGTATTTAAAATTCTTTGGGTAGAAGGATCACATGATTGGATCATTACCGTACTTTTCATGAATTTGGATACATACAAGGTCAATGATGCTTAGCTAAACATGATACAAGAGATGTAATCTTATAATCAAGATTCAGCTTATTCTTAAATGTCATAGGACATGAAAAGGAATTGCCCAAAAGTGATTAAGAGGTTACATATCTTTTATCAAGTAAGCATCATCATCATCTCAAGTAATCCCTTTCGGGCATACAAAACTCCCTAGCACATAAATCCTAATCAAGAATTGATTTCCTAAGATCGAAAGGTTCTATGGAAGCTATCATGCAAAGGTCGGGTTTTGGTCAAATAAGGGACCCTTGACACACACCCGATAGGATGCTTCATATACCAAAACATGGTACGAGATCAAGGGTGATCACACGGCCCCATGATGGCTTGACCGACCGGGTTGCCCCGAGCCTCCAATGTCATAGTTCCGTGCAATCGACTGGCGAGACATACAAGTGCAATGCAGCGGGCACGCAAAAATTAATTAATTTGATTAAAAGGATGCTTTCAAGTCTAATCCTCGAGTGAACCCAAAATCAGAAATTCTGGTCTGCGAAACCAGAGATTCTGGGTTCGATTCCCCAGCAGAGTCGCCAGATTGTGGATATCGCAGGTTTTCTTTACCCACAGCTTTTCAAAATCAATTTCTAAAAACAAATGAGTCGCCACTTAATTTTTAAAAGGAAAATTAAGAAACCATTTTTAAAGCAAACTGATCTTTTGCGAAACCAAAGATAAACTGGGTCCGGGGATTATGGAATGAAAGGGGAAGGAGCCCGACGGACTAAAACACCCCCTTTCATCCTATCTCGTGATAGGCCTCTACTCAACATCCTTTTTAATCGAATTAATAATCTAAGCATGCCCTCAATTAATACATATGTACATATACATTACACAAGCATGTTGGAAATGGTGTAAAATTGCTAACGGTAAAATATCATTCATAAGTCACATAATTCAAGTAGCAAGCAACATGATATGCAATAGAGAACTAGAAAACATACCCGGGATCCGGCCGCGAATATTAAACATGCAATGCATGCGAGAATAGAAATCCTAAGAAAAGGTCTCTAACACATATATACACGTAAGGCAAAACCTAGGCTAAGGTGTCGCACATGGAGTTGAAAATCAATTCAAAATCAAAAGAAATGAATTAAACTAGAGAAGTGATGAAAAGTTGTACCTCAAATGCGCTACAAAACAAAGGTTAGTACACATGCCTTAGACAAGATATAATATCAAAGAGTAATTAATCCTAAGTCAATGTTCAATTAGCTTCAACTAAGTCCAACTTGTGAATATTAACATGCATGAATGAATGCATGAATATGAACAAGAATGAGATATGAATTTATTCATTAATTTGGATCACTTAGCCTCTGGATTTAAGCTAAATTATCATTATTCAAAACATGATTTGGGTCCCAAGACATTAGGGAACCATTTGAGTTGAAACAAATAAGATTAGACAAAACAGTAGCAGTTTTTTTTTATGAATTACAGAGAGCAGACCAGATCTTAACAAAATAGACATAAAATACTTCCAACGGTTGGATCTTAATGCTCTTTTGATATGTTATGCCTCTGTGAGTCTCGTTGCTAACCCAAAATGAAAATCGAGGTTTCAACGGTTAGATCTCCGGGAATATGGGAAACACTAGACCTCACTCAGCATTCTACAGCCTTCTGTCCAGAGATCTTGTATGATTTTTTAAAAATAGCAAACAAATCCGAATTGCTTCATTCTGTTTAGGGAACCTTCCTAACACATTAAAGTGCTTATAAACAATTATTAGAGGTCATGAAAACTTGGTTAGAGCTCTGATCTATCAATTTTAAAACCAGTTTGCTGTTATGAAACTATTCTGAAACTCTGGACAGATTATGGTTGTCTCACAAAATTCATGATCAAACCATTCTAAGCATAAAATCTTACGAAAAAAAAAATTACAGTGGTAAAACAATGTGTTATTGACACTTTCCCGTTGGTTTCACTTGATTTCAACGGTTAGATTTTGAACTAAAAATCTTTGATCAAAAACAGTTCGTGAACTCACTGTTTTTATTTTGCTAGTTCAACTTTATTTGTTAACCCCAACTATTAAATCATGAAGTTGGACTTAAACTAAACCAACTCTTCTACCATATAATGGTCATTGAAGACTAATGACATCTTTAGACCCATGGATTTTGGATGAAGTATGAAATGGACTTCACAAAATCCCAAACAATGAACTCAAACTTATGGACCAAAACTTGAGTTCAAATCATTACTCTTGCCACTTGGTGGTCATTGGAGGATAAAGACACACATATATGTAGGTTTTAGATGAAGTATGAAGAACTTCCCCAAAACCCAAGGAAGAGATTAGTCCAAACCATAAAGATGGACTTACACTAAAGCATTTCTCCTACCATTTGATGGTCATTGGAGACTAAAAAAAGCAAATCTACTCTAATCTCCATGGAATATAGTATGAATTCCATAAGATTCATAGTAAAGAGATCCTAGTCATGAGTTGATACTAGCATCTCACCAACTATGTGTAGATTATAATCATGATTCATTTTAATCTCCATATGGATCATAAGATCATAGGAAACTAAGGAATCAAATTCAAAGAGTTTCAATGAGATATGGAAGATCTCATGAACCTTATGAATGAAGTAGAAATAAAGGAAATCAAAGTTTTATTTAAGAACACAAATTCTTCAAAAACTAATTTATCTCAAACCCAAGGCATTAATTAGATCCAAATTAATGAGATGTCATGAGATTCAATCACAAGTTCTTGGTGGTGTGTGATGAAATGGGATAAGAAGAGAGGTTTTGAAAATGTGAAAAGTTCCTAGATCTAAGAACTTGTGATTGAATTATCCTAATTCTACCAAGGATTAAGAGGTTACCTCTATGACCTCAAGTAATTCTTCAATTTCTTGTGAAGTTCTTCCAAGATCTTCAAATTCTTCTCAAAAACTCTTCAAATTCTTCAAGAAATTCTTCTCTTCTTCTCAATTCTCTATGTAATTCTCTCTCTAAACTCAAGTATATCTCTTGTATATGTTTGTATTTTGATTCAAAAGCTCAAGTCCCCTCAAAATGAAGATGAAGATCTGTTTAAATAGGCCATCATCTCAAGGATAAATGGGTAAATTCGGGTGGAGACCCATGTGCAAAGATTTCTTCTAGAACATGTGAGAAAAGCAGTCTGTTACAGCCAGCGGCACTCGACGGGTGCCGGCGGCATTCACTGAGTGCCGGGCGGCACTCGCTGAGTGCCGGGCGGCAACCCGTGAATACCGGCGCGCCACTCAGTGAGTGCCGCCGGGTTTTCCGGATGCCGGGGCTAACTGAATTTGCTCCTTTTTTGAATTTTCGAAAGGAAAATTAATCAAAACTTAATTTTATGATTTATCTTTATATATTTATATATATTTGTGCTAAAATGCATCCATGTGGGTGGTATGCACCCATGTGCATGGTATATTCTTTAATATACTATGCTTTTATTATTATGATTATTATTTTACTTTAAGAGACAATTTTCCTTTATTTAAAACTCCCCCCTCCCTTTTTATCATTTTCATTTTATACTTCCAAAACCTCTTTTTTTTTATTGAGCAAATTTTCAGACTGATTTTCTCATGTGTTCTTCAATGTTCGGGGCTCTCCCGAATACCCAAATCCTCTCTCTTCTTTCTCCTTTTTATATTTTCTATTTTTAATTTTGAAATTTGTCTTGAAGAATCAATTGAAGATTTTGAATTTCCTGGAAAATCTTCAAATGTCACCAGCCATTGTCATCATCGGTCTTTTGAGAGGTAACCAATCCCTAGATTTGACGTTTGGTCAAAATTGGGGTGTCTACAGGTGCCAAATGCCGGTTTGCATGATTATTTTGAGTTTTGGTACTAAAACTTCAGTTCCATGTTCTCATGCCATTCATACTCGTTTTGAATCATAGAATAAACTAATTGCAAGCTCGTGTAAATGTATGGAAAATATATAGAAAATAAAAGAATAAAAACATCTTAAATTAAAATGAAAACAAAATATTGGATCATCATTTTGAAAGAATTAGAAATTAAAAACAAAATAAAGTAACGATCATACAAAGTCTTTCTCTTATTTTTGTATTCCATTAAATGTTTGACTCATCAAAACTTTTTGAGCATAAAGTGACCTAACTATAAACCACTTAGAGATTTCACAATATGGAGCACCCAAAACAGTCAGAGTATCCATTACTCCCGACCGATCATTCTGACCCGACCTACCGGAGGTCCAGGGCCAAATGATTCAAGCCACACAGTCAGACAGTGACTGGCCATCACCAGCCAGGCCTCAACAGGTGAAGACCCCGACCTCCAAGTCGGGATGCAATGCTCGGGTAAAACTCCACCTTAGCAGAACTATCCTGGTCTAACTCAGCCAACTCTATAACGAGTTCCATGAGGATAAGGAAGTAATCACCCAATCACTCTCCTAAACTAACTAGGACACCCTATCTATATTAGTGTCATGCCCGGAGTAAGCCAAAATAGGAAAAAATAAAAACTTTCTTTTATGGGTTCATAGACACGTAACTGGTTGGATGTTGCTCGACTGTCCTTAACCGAAATGATAATAAGAAATGCAATAATAATGCTATGTAACTAGTTCAGCGCAACGGCACTATATTAAACATTAGCAATCTTAAGTCAATAATATATTACAGACCCAAATAGAACCATAAATAACATCACAAGCATTGTGACAACACTTGTCACTAATCTCCAGGATCAACTAATATTACATCAAAATAGGAACGATAAGAAGAACATTAAAAGGCTGTCTTCAACTGGCAAAGCCGTAATGGTCCCCGTAGAAGTATTCTCCAGAATAGCCTTCCTTGTAGTACCCTTCATCAACGAAGCCTTCAGCGGCGTAACCATCATCATTGTAGTTACTCTCGGGCTGTGAGCCACCTACTAAATCTGGCATAGCTGGACGTGGAAGGTCCAACGGTTTAAAACATTATCAGCTTGAATATAAGCTGAGTGAGTAAAAAGTCTCACAAAGCTCCACTAGAATCAGTTATCAAGCGATTTAGTTCATTATTCTCGAGTCAGCTTATTTACGTCATTATGAAAAATCAAGAATTTTGATCATAGGAAAACATGATAAGGAATGATCTCAAAAACCTTCATAGAGACTCATAACAGAAAAGACTGGACAGCAACGTACTCATTCCCCAGCTTTAATCTCAATCATCTAACCTTCTTGTAATGCCGGCATAAGCCGTTGGTTTAGAATATATATGCCACAACGGCCGCTTAATGAGTATACTATAGGTGATACAACAACTGCTTGATCGCCCTCGGCCCATTAAGATAGTATCATGCCTTAACGGTCGACTCGACTGAAATATTCAAGCTCAAAGACCTGTCCTAACATTCTTTAACAACTAAGTAATTAGTATACTATACGTGCTACAACAGCTACTTGATCGCCCTCGGCGCATCAAGATAGTATCATGCTTTAACAATCGACTATATCACTAAAGTCTAGTCACAATCTACTTCTTCAATCTCGATTTTGACTCATACAAAAGGGATAACAGCAAAGACCAAATTGACAACCTTCAAAGATACGGTAACAACACTTACTTAGCAAAAGATAGACAGAAGTATAAGTGATGATGTGCGAAGTGCAAGTCGATAGAGCGCGTGATTATTAGAAAGTTTCGATCTTATTTCGCGTATTTTATTCTCATTATTAGAGTTGTCATAATAATGGAAGTCGTCGTCGTCGTGTTTTATGAGTTCAAGGACTAATCTGTAAACATCTAGTTGGATGTATAAGATGCGCATATAAACATAGATCATCAATTAGCACTTAGTCCTAAGTGTTAGTGTGATAAGTGGACTTGTGAGTACTAATTCATAGATTAAACATCTCAGGTTAGTACATAAAACAATTAGAAATCTGATCAAGGCACATAAAACAAATAACAAATCAAAAACTACTGAACCCGAGCGCTCAGGGCGCGAGCGCTCCGACTTAGCTCGAGCGCTCGGCCTTGATAGCATACAGATTCAAAGTTTAAGCTACATACAACTTCATAAATGAATTCTAAAGTCACATGCAAGTTATGAAGACTTATAAAAACGGAATCTAAGGGATTCTAAGTGAAAGTCTAGACTTATATATGCTTAGGACATGCTTCGATGATGATCAAAGTTAATAATTTACTAATAATTAACTTGATTCTTCATTTTTCCTTACATTCAAGAGTTATAACTACTTATGGGTCACATACATGACTATCAAATCAAGTAAAGACTGATCCTACAGGTTTCTTAGTGAGAATAGATACTCACACAAGCTTAGATGATGAAATTTTGTATGTATTGTTGAGAAAGAACTTGAATATGCTTGCTCTTGAGTTGTTAAGCTTTGATCTTCTTCTTGATCCTTAAATAATCAGCTCCCAAATCTTCAATGCAGTGGAATGTAGGTGTGTAGAATCTTGTGGGGATGAAGATTCTAAGGATGCATGTACATAGATAAGTGTGTGTGTGTGTGTGTTTGTGAATTCTTAAGAAAACTCAAGAACTCTCCCTCTCCAAGCACTCTCTGTTTACAGGGAATAATCAAACGTAAAAATGCTGAGAAGTGTGCCGTAATATAGTTTTTCAAGACCCGAGGGTAAAATAGTCATTTTACTATTTTAAGGGCTCGAACGCTCGGGTTTGCTTTTCTAGCAAAGCTTCCCCAAGGTCTCATACATAAACCCAAACACACAAAGATCATATTGAACCATAAGGAACAAGAAACACAGGTCTTGTTATATATAATCGAGAGTATTACAAGAGAAAATATAGAAATTCAACAATAACGGATAGAAAAATACAGGTGTTACATCTCTCCACCACCTATTAAAAGATTTTGACCTGAAATCTAAGTGAGCTAATCTTGGAATAACTCTGGATACTTCCCTCGTGTTTCTGATTCCATCTCCCATGAAGCTTCTCTTTCATCGTGGTGGTTCCACTGTACCTTCACCAGAGAAATTTCCTTGTTCCTCAGTTTCTTGATATCTCTCCCCAAAATACGTACCGACCTCTCTAGATAAGATAAGTTGTCATTCACCTCGATATCTATGAAGTTAATCAATGGTGCTGAACCGTGAACGTACTTCCTTAACATGCTTGTGTGAAAGAAGTTATGTACTTCGGAGATTCTCGATGGCAGTGCAAGTCGATAGTCGTCCTTTCCTACATGATCGAGGATATCAAAAGGTCCTATGTAGCGAGGCGACAGTTTTCCTTTCTTCCTTCCAATTTTAACCACACCTCGTACTGGAGATACTTTAAGAACACATGATCTCCTACATGAAACTCTAAGTCCTTACGACGTTTGTCCGCATGACCCTTTTGTCTGATCTGGATAGCTTTCATCTTTTCTCGGACTATGCTGATCTTTTCACTTATCTCTCGAACCATATCTGGTCCAAGAAGTTTACCATCTCTGACTTCGGCCTAACATAGCGGTGAACGGCACGGTCTCCCATTCGAATGGTGCAATTCCTATGCTCGAGTGATAATTGTTGTTATACGCAAACTTGATTGAGGGTAAGTGGATTTCCCACAAACTCTCAAAGTTAATTACGCATGCTCGGAGCATATCCTCCATAACTTGGTTCTTCCACTCGGTCTGCCCATCAGTCTTTGGATGAAAAGAGGAACTCAGCTTCAAAGAAGTCCGCATGACTGCTTGCAGTCTCTCCAAAAATCTTAAGGTAAGCCTCGAGTCACGATCTGATACTATCAAGACTGGAACACCGTGAAGTCGTACTACTTTCTAGATGTACATCTGACTTAACTTCTCAACTGGATAAGTCATGTTGTAGGCAATAAAATGAGCAAGCTTCATTAACCGATCTACTATCACCCAAATGGCATCGTGACCTTGATTTAATCTTGGTAAACCAACCACGAAGTCCATTATGAGATGCTCCCATTTCTATTCCGCAGTTGGTAATGGTTGTAGGAATCTTGATGGTTTTTGGTGCTCTGCCTTGACTTGTTGATATGTGAAGCACTTGGACACATACTCAGCAACTTCTTTTTTCATGGCTTTCCACCAGAAGTTCCTCTTAAGGTCCTTATACATCTTTGTTCCTCCTGGGTGGATGGTCAATCTAGAATTGTGGGCCTCATCCAATATGTCTGTTCTGAGCTTTTCCACATTGGGTACGACAAGAACGACCTCGGCATCTGAATTCTCCATCTAATCTGGTACTCCGTTCTTCCAATTCTTTTGCTGAAACTTTAGTGAACCACTTCTTGAATTCTTCATCCTTCTATTGAGCTACCAAAACACGACCAATGAGTGTTGGCTGAACCACAAGACACCCAACGTGTTGTCCTTCCTCTGACTATGGAGGTTAAAGATCGAATTTTGCTACGGTCTCTAATGCTTTCCATTTTTGAATCATGAGAGTAGTAATTATCCCACGAGGTTTCCAGCTTAGCGCATTTGTGACTACATTTTCCTTATCGGGATGGTACTACAAAGTAAAGTCATAATCTTTCAATAATTCCATCCACCTCCTCTGCCTCATGTTGAGTTCCTTCTGCAAAAACAAATACCTCAAGCTCTTATGGTCCAAAAATAAATCGAACTGCTCTCCAAAGAGGTAATGTCGCCATATTTTTAAGGCAAAATGATTACAGCTAACTCGAGATCGTGTGTAGGGTAGTTTATCTCATAAGGCTTCAATTTCTTGATCCATACGCTATAACCTTCCCATCTTGCATTAGCATACACCATAATCCTTGGTGTGAAGCATCATTGTAGATTGTGTATCTTTCACCGCTCTTCAGAATTGTAAGCATCGGCACTGAAGTCAATCTCTCTTTTAAGTCTTGGAACAAGCGTTCATGCTTATCTCTCCATTCAAACTTCATATGCTTATTGTAAGTCCAGTTAATGGGGCTGCGATCTTGGAGAAACCCTCTACAAATCTCTGGTAATATCTAGCCAAACCAAGAAAACTCCTAACTTCTGAGGCATTACTCGATCTTTTCCAATCTAGTATGGCGACAATCGTAGAAGTGTCCATGGAAATTCCATCTCGAGAGACTACGTGTCCCAAGAACTTGACTTCCTCCAACCAAAATTTGCACTTGCTGAATTTTACGTACAAACAATTATCTCTGAGCATCTGTAATGCAATTCGTATATGTTTCTCGTGTTCTTCTTTGATCTTGGAATTGATCAGAATATCTTCGATGAAGACAATAATGAACTGATCCAAGTAGGGCCTAAATACCCTATTCATCAAATTCATGAACACTGCTGGTGCGTTGGTCATTCCAAATGGCATTACAATAAACTTGTATTGACCATATCTAGTCCTGAACGTAGTTTTTGGCACATCTTTCGATCTGACCAACAACTGATGGTATCCTGATCTCAAATCTATCTTCGAAAACGTTATTGCTAATTGAAGCTGATCGAATAAATCATCGATCCTCAGCAATGGGTACTTGTTCTTTATGGTTACTTTATTTAACTCCTTGTAGTCTATGCAAAGTCAAAATGATCCATCCTTCTTCTTTATGAACAACACCGGAGCTTCCCACAGTGACGTGCTAGGTTGAACAAACATAAATCTTCTAATTCTTGTACTTGCTTCTTCAACTCTTGCATCTCAGTCAACTCTATTCGATACGGAGTCTTAATATCGGAGTCGTACTAGGTACCAATTCTACGCAGAAGTGATCAATTTCATGCTTGGGTAGTACCATAAGATATTCTTGAATACATCCTCAAATTCTCACACCTCTAGGATCTCAACGATTAAAGTCTCTGAACTTGTGCCCCGAATGGCCGCTAAGCAGCTTGTGAGAAGCACGTCGCTTGATGGATTACACTAAAAGCTAAGGGCTGGCTTCCAGGCAATGAGAAGTTAATCGACTAACTAACACAGTCCAATTTGGTATGTTACTTAATCAACCAATCAATTCCTAAGATAACTGTTAGGGATATATACTAAAAGTCATGCTTTATGTAGTTGATTATTATTCATTTAATAAAATCAGTTAATCCATTTTTTTTAGAATCTGTGTGGGCAATGTTTGTATTATATTATTTATTTAATATTATGCATGTGTGTCTCTTATTCTATATAGTAGGTGGTTTGGTGTGTAGAGTTCGGCTTACACACGGAAGATCAGGCCATCAGATATTATAGAATGTAAGATTTTGGTTTACAGTCTTAGATGGGATTGGACACACCATCGGTAGGACTGCAACATGGTGTTGTAGTAGGTTTGTCTTGACTACGAAAAACGGTATAGTTTCAACTCACTATGCTGGTACACTTTGTGTATTAAACGGGACTGACTTGGGGTAATTATCTTTATACTGACTTATAAGATAATTAATACCTCATGGCTATTATGAGTGCTTATGCTCTAAATCCTAAGTTAATTTGTAGACACATACATTTGATATTTACACTTTGATCCCTAAAAGGGTGAGATCCTTAAATGGGTCAATTTCTCATTGGATTGGGTGGCAATATTAATTGTGTGGTGGATATTAATTAATGATGGAATCCATGTCTCAATTTTTGGGATTGATGATATCCCCTTGAGAAAGCTTATAAGTTTTGATTATGTCAAACCCTGCAGGTGGATTTTGTATCCGACATATCAGATAAGTTAAGCAGAGGATCTCAAGGAATTTTAAGAAATTAAATTAAATATGATTGTCAGTAATTATAGTTAATTAATGGATATCTGTAATCTTAACATGGGGAGATAATAAGCATTTAATAACATGGAGCTCGAAATATATTTTTGAGATAAGGGTAGGAGTGCAATTATAATTCTTTAGTGCTATGAATTATAATTTATGGAAATAGGAATCTGATTCAGTTCGAATTAGGGTTTCCTAATTCCATAAGGAAGCCTATTCCTTATTGACTTCTTATGGTCCCTATCGTGGCCTATATATATGCTGCTTTGGCTCTCTCATCAGTTAGCGTTTTTCCATCAAGAGTATTATAACTCGGAATAGAAAAGAGAGCGTAAAAGAGGGAGAGCAGAAAACAAAAAGGATTTCGAAAGAGCCCATACTCAGTTCGATATTCTGGCAGCGGAGGAATACAGTAGAAGATCGTGAGCTGTTATCGAGCCCGTGTTCTCGATTCGTCTACTACAGCGATCTGTTTTTACAGTTCAAGGTAACCCTAGTTCCGACCTTGTAGGGTTATTATAGATTTCACAAATTTTTTTGTAGTACCAACTTATACGCACTGTCAACGGATTCTGGGAACGCAGTTTCCTAACAGTGGTATCAGAGCAACGTTGATTCTGCGTATAGGTTGGAAGCAACCATGTTGTCCAATAAAACAGATCTTATGCGTGCATTGATGGATGGATAGAACGTAGATCTGTGCTAACCCTTGTTTTGCAGCGTTCTTATTCCACTATTATGGTCGCTGGTTTTGTGTGATTGGATCCCACGATGGGTTTATTCGTGGTTAATATTGCTGTTTTGATATAGTATGTGAACTCCTTTATGGAGGCATAGGATTTGTATGTATTGGATCCCACGCTTGATTGATGCGTGGTTAATTTACTGCAAATATATAGCATGTAAACTCCTTCACGGAGGCATAGGGTTTATGTAATATATATCAAGTAAATCTGTGAAGATGGTTCATGAGAGCAGTTTTACAAGCAGTTTTTGAAAACGATCTAGAAGCAGTTTTAGAAGGCAGTTTCAGAAGACTGTTTCAGAAAATAGTTCTGGAAGGCAGTTGCTGATGGTAAATCGACCCCCGTTGCGTAGTGGCGACATAGAGCTAATCGGATTCAATGAAGATTTCTTCACAAGAGTTGCAGCTTGACCATAATAGTGGGATTCCTATTTTATTGTGGTTTCCTTATTTATGTGTGATTGAATGATTATTATTGTTTCATGTTTAATGAATAGGACAACATGGATAATTGTTCCTAAACCTATTTCAGATGTCTAGCTGCATGTTTAATTTATATTAATTTAAAATGATGGACAACTACATGTGTATTTAGAAATAAAACTAATTCCATAATTTGAAAACATAAGTACTTATTTTCTAAAATCATGAGAATAGAATAATTTTATTATCTACACATGTGGGTTTCACTAGTAAGGATGAATTAATCCTTGTCAAGTATTCCATTATTTTTTATTAATTAAATTAAAAGTTTTTCTAAAAAAAAATTATAACCCTCAAATTTTTTTTAAAATTCTAAGTGGGAGAGGGAATTTATCAAGTATAAATCCCATGGTCTCCATCACTGGTTTGTAGATGATATGATTAATTTTGTGTGATGGCTCTAGTGTCATCCTCCCTATCAGATGTAGTTGATCATGGAATCATCAGTACAAACTTCTTTAAAAGAATGTTTTGGGTGATTGTTGGTGCGGGTCACCTCTCCATCAGAGGTGTTCCTCATGGAACTCTTGACCTAGAATTAAGTGATGGTATACCCTTAGCTATAAATATTAATATCCTCTCCATCTGAGTCACTGTTATTTATTTATAGGACCAAAGCAAGTCAGCAGTTTAATTTTATTAGGCAAAGTACATTGCCTGGATGGTAAAATTAAAAGGCAATTGTCTATCTGTACAAATGATGGATAGTATATGGCTTCCCATCGAGTCATACTATTCGCGATGTATCAGGTTGCTGGCGGATTTCTTTCAAATATGGTAGAGGGAACCAATATTTTAAACTCGAATCCATAGTAATTTTTGCCCAAACATAATTATTTATGTTATGTGATTCTCAGGCTTTTAAATGGGTACTTTTAATCCACTTGCTGTTATACTTAAAGAAAACAAACTTACTGGACCAAACTATATAGACTGGAAAAGAAATTTGGATATTGTGTTAACTGCTGAAGAGTACAAGTTTGTGCTTACTCAAGAATGTCCTGAGCAACCTGGTGAGGGGGCAACCGCTGAGGGAACCCAGGCTCACAAGAAATGGGTCAAGGCTGATGAGATGGCGCGGTGTTACATTTTGCATCCATGTCAAATGTTCTGCAACATCAGCATCAGTCAATGACCAGCGCCTATGACATGATGGAGAGCCTCCGAGAGATGTTCGGGGATCAAAGTCGTGCTGCTAGGCAGGTAGCTATGAAAGACTTGATGAACACAACCATGGCTGAGGGGATGCCTGTAAGGGATCATGTTCTTAAGATGATATCTCTTCTTAATGAACTAGAGATCCTTGGAGTTGAAATCGACGGGGTAACCCAGGTCGATATTGTACTCCAGTCACTGCCAGAGTCTTTTAGGCAATTGCACCTCAATTACAACATGAATAAATTTAAATATACCTTGGTGGAGCTACTTCAAGAACTCCAGGCAGCTGAGGGTCTCAACAGAAAGTCAGGGAGTGCTCTTGTGTTTGAGAAAGGTTCTACTTCAAAGCCGAAAGGCAAGAAGAAAATGAAAAAGGCTCAAAATAAGGCCGCGGGTCCTCCGCCAATCCAAAGGCCAAGAGAACAGTCGGGAAAGTCTAAAGGCAAATGTTTTGTTTGTAAGCAGCCAGGACACTGGAAGAAGCAATGTCCGGTTTATCTCGCCAGACAGAACAATCAAGGTAAATCTCATTTACTAGTTGTTGAATCGTGTTTAGCAGTCCGATCTACCGGTACCTGGTGTGTAGATACGGGAACCACTGATCATGTATGCAATTCTTTACAGGTTCTAAAGAACCAGACAGTTCAGTGATGGAGAGATTTATCTATATATGAGAAATGATACGAGAGTAGCAGCAGTTGCAGTAAGAGATCTACGTCTTAGTTTTGGTAGAGATAGGATTTTAATATTAAGAAATTACCTATATGTACCTTCTATTAGAAGGAATTTAGTTTCAGTTTCTAGTTTAGTAAAGAATGGATATTCAGTTCATTTTAATAAAGTAGTAGTTATTAAAGAAAATAAACGTTTTATTTATTCTGGTCAATTGGTGGATGATCTTTATATTATAAATCATATCTCTCCTATACTGCAACTTAATGAATTGAATAACACAAATAGTTTGCCATTTAAGAGAAAAGAACCTTCGAGGATGAACCAAACGCATCTTTGGCACTTACGCCTTGGTCATATTAATTTGAAAAGGATTCAAAGACTGGTTCAAAATGGGCAATTAGGCTCATTGGAATTGGAGGCACTTCCAGTTTGTGAATCCTGCTTGGAAGGTAAAATGACCAAGAGGCCATTCTCGGCCAAGGACTATAGAGCAAAAGAGCCGTTGGAACTAGTTCACTCTGATTTGTGTGGTCCTATGACTGTCCAAGCAAGAGGGGGATTTGAGTACTTTGTCACTTTCATCGATGATTACTCAAGGTATGGGTACATTTATTTGATGCGGCATAAGTCTGAATGATTTGAGAAATTCAAAGACTTCAAGGCTGAAACGGAGAAGCATCTAGGTAAATGTATCAAGACACTACAATCTGATCATGGTAGAGAGTACCTCTTGGGAGAGTTTAGGGAATACTTATTGGAGCAAGGAATTACATCCCAATTGTCTGCACCCCGTATGTCTCAGCAGAACGGTATAGCAGAAAGAAGGAACAGGACTTTCATGGACATGGTAAGATCTATGATGAGTTACTCAGATTTACCAATTTCTTTTTGGGGACATGCATTAGAGACAGCTGCATACATTCTAAACTTGGTACCATCTAAGTCAGTACCTACTACTCCCACAGAATTGTGGACTGGGCGAAAGCCTAGTTTGCGGCATGTTCGGATCTGGGGTAGTCCAGCACATGTGCTGAAAGGGAAAGCAAAAAAGTTGGAATCAAGAACAGAAGTATGTTTCTTTGTTGGGTATCCAAGAGGAACTAAAGGCGGTCTGTTTTATAGTCCTAAGGATAAGAAGGTTATTGTTAGCACCAATGCCACATTCTTAGAAGAGGACTATGTTATGGACCACAAGCCCAGACGCCGTATTGTTCTAGAGGAAATGAGAGGAGAGACATTGACATATACTTCTTCGATACCAACGGTACGAGAAGAAACACCACAAGAAAGAGTTATCGATATTTCATTACCACGTCGTAGTGGGAGGATTATCGAAACACGTGTAGATCCCGAACCAACCATTAACACACAGGTTCCTGAACCAGTACAACGTGTAGATAATGGTGTATTATGTTCAGAATCTTCATAACGAAATATCAGTGATGCACAGACACGGGTTATGCCTCGTCGTAGTGGGAGGGTTATTATTCAACCTGACCGGTATATGTTCTTGGGAGAGTCTTATGACCGGGTCCCTGATGAACAAGGTACCGACCCCTGTAACTACAATGAAGCACTCCAAGATAAAGATGCAGATCTTTGGCAAAAGGCTATGAAGTCTAAAATGGAGTCCATGTACTCCAATCAAGTATGGGATCTTGTAGAACCACCCAATGAAATAAAACCCATTGGATGTAAGTGGATCTATAAGAAGAAGAGAGGAGCAGACGGTAAGGTGGAAACCTTTAAAGCAAGGCTTGTTGCGAAAGGGTTCACTCAAAAAGAAGGAATCGATTATGAGGAAACTTTTTCGCCGGTGGCAATGCTGAAGTCTATCCGGATTCACTTATCCATTGCTGCATACGTGTGTGTTGGCTAGAAATATATATATATATGTGTGTGTGTGTGTGTGTTCTTCCAGGAAAATCAAGAAATAGAAACAGATATTCATATTAAATCGAGAAGGCAAAAAAAAAAAAAAGAAAACCAAGAACCAATCAAACAAAGAAATCTAAATGATTTTCATACACCATTAAAACAAGAATTCTACAACAAAAATTAGTTTTTGCAAAGAAAAAATTCCTTGCAAAAGGCCACAATTTCGTTGCAAAACCCTTTTGCAAGGAAGCTTTATTCCTTGCAGAAGCTTCCTCTCTAAAGCTTCTAGCAACGAAAACAAATTTCCTTGCAAATTCTTACATTTTGCAAGGAAATTGTTTCCTTGCTAGTGCTCAGGTTTTTCGTTGCTAAATGCCTAATTTCCTTGCAAAAAACCTGTCTTTGTATTGTAATTTGGACAATTAGCAAGGAAAAAATTTCGTTGCTAAATATCCAAGTCTAAGGCAAGGAAATTTGTTCCTTGCTAAAAGTCATTTTTAGCAAGGAATATGATTTCCTTGCAAATAATATTAACATAAGGCAATGAAATAATTTCCTTGCGAAAGGAGACTTTTAGCAAGGCAAAATTAGTTCCTTGCCAATTAAATAACTCTAAGACAAGGAAATAATTTCCTTGCTAAAAGTTATTTTTAGCAACGAAAATATGGTTCCTGGCCCATTTTGTTCGCTTAAAAATAATCCCAACAATACCTATGCAATCCAATATTTATTTTTAATCCTGTAATATTTCAAAACCTGTTCAATTTATAAATATAGAATAATCCAAACTTGTCCAACATAAAATAGTATTAAACATCACATCCTACATTATACAAGTTTGATATATCCGAAAAATACATAATCGGTCACAAAAGAATCCAACATAACATAAATTTTTATAAATCCGACATCCTAAACCCTAATTAAGTCGCACAATACACGTTTAGTAAAAACAATAAAAAGTCTCACAACATAAAGACAATAATGAACTGTTGGACACTCTAACGAGCAATCCTCCAATTCTACGCGACATCTGCATAAAAAGAGAGAGAGAGAGAGAGAGAATAACGTTAATATCTTATAAATTAATAAAAGAAGAGAAAAAAACATGATTCTTTATATATATATATATATATATTTCCCTTTAGCACATGCAACATAGACTCTTCAATCCTCAAGTATGATTCTTCAACCATCAACTCTAATACATGAATGACAACAGTAATTGAAGGACACAACAGGATTTGTTCAAACCACGACCAAACCCCCAAATGTTGTACAATACAAACTTGAAAAAACATAATAGCAGTCAACATATGGACATCATACGTTGAACTAATAAACTCTCCTAATGAATAACTAAGTAGACTATTGAGCATCAATGGACATCAATAAAATCACAAAATCTAGAGCACAAATTCAACTCTGTGCACAAGATGATTAGAAAGGCTTAGATTCTTATCCTTCCCTCCTTTACGACACATCCAGCCAAAAGAAGACAGCCTAAGCTATCTCTTTTGCAGAGACCTTATAATAGAAGACGTAATTTTACAATTTATCCCATCATTGTTTAACAATTTCTGAATTCACCTCTTTCATTAAATTATGATTCTATTAAAGTTACATCCCATGTGTATGAATGTGTTTGTGTGTGTGTATGTATACATAGCAAATACATGAAGAGAGAAACTTAATTCCTCTTTTCCATGAAAGTATTAAATTGCAATCTTCAGTACTTAAGCAGCAAGATGATTGATGCTTTTGAATCATGAAGAGAGAGAGAGGGGGGAAGGAAGAGAGAGAGAGAGAGAGAGAGAGAGAGAGGGGGGGAGAGAGAGAGAGAGAAAGTCTAAGAGAGAGGGAGAGAGAGGAAAGGAAGAGAGAGAGAGAGAGAGGGAGAGACGGAACAGGGAGAGAGAGAGAGAGAGAGGGAGGGAAGGAAGAGCGAGAGAGAGAGATAGAGAGATAGGGAGGGAAGGAAGAGGGGGAGATAGATATATAGAGAGAGAGGGAAGGACGGAAGAGGGAGAGAGTCTGAGAGAGAGAGGGAGGGAAGGAAGAGAGAGAGAGAGAGAGAGAGAGAGTGAGAGAGAGAGAGAAGGAAGAGGAAGCAAGAGAGAGAGAGAGAGGGAGGGAAGGAAAAGGGGGAGAGAGATAGAGAAGGGGGGGGAAGGAAGAGGGAGAGAGAGTGCTACTTACCAAGAAGCTCCATCAGCTGCAGATGAGCCCCCGGGGCCGTCATAACCATGTCTCTGAATCCATTGATACATGCTTGTCATCTGAGCAGCCATCTCCTCTATCTTTTGCTCAAGATGCTTGACATGCTCACGAGCCTCAACAGATGTGACCGTGGATTGAGAGGAAGTGGAAGGTCTCATGCCGAGTCCCTTCAACAAACCAGATCTTGCACCCAAACATTGAACAGATAGCTCCTCGGCACTTAACGGTTTTGAATTGGGCTGCAAGTTACGTTCTTGTTGTAGATTTTTCATCTCCTCCTGTCATTTTTTTAAAAAAATGCATTCAATCAATCAATTCTAATATATAGATTTGAATCATTCAACTACTTATTACTAGTAAAGAGAGTATATTTACATGGTAAGTCCCGCAGTTCGAAGACACCCAATCGTTCTTTGCTTTACTGAAGTGACAAGAGTGGTAGAAGTCCGGAAAATCGATATCTCCGTCTTTTAACTGATTTATTAAGTACAAAGTTAGTAATTAATAATGTATAGCAGTAGTATAATTTTAACAAGTAAATAATGTGCACCATCTTATGAGCCCTAGTTGCAAACGAACTCGAGCCACATGAGTGATTTGTCCTTGAACGCGCTCGATTGGCCGAGTTCACGGCGGATTGGTGCTGCGTGGAACATTAAACATATAAACATAAATTATTTTGTTCATAATCTTCAAACTTATGTATGGATTTTGTTTACAAATGATTTGCTTACCAGAAACTTTGGGTCACTCCATTTATTATCAATTAAATCTAGCCATTGATCAATGTTGCAATTCTTTGGGTGGTTGTTCCTAGCATATTCCTCACCCTCAGTGTCTCTTAGATGTTTGTACTGCTTGTGCAATCTGTGACTCCAAAGACTAAGTAGTGCACCACATTTTGCATTAATCGCTTTCTGGACAACCACCTCATCGCCTTGTACATTGAACTTATCCTGAAAATAACATTATAGATGATTACATATAATATAGTGTATCCTTTGAAGTATATCTATAAATTTAGAGTTGTTTTTACTACATTGACGCGTTGAATTATCGGGCCGACTGAAGTTTTTGGGACCTTAGACCATCTACGGACGCCCGGGCGCTGTAGATTCTGTCTAAGCTGCATGCCTGTAGCGGAAGCAAAAGAAGTAGCATACGGCCCCACCGGCTGCCTAAACTCTGGAGGGATGAGCACCGGAAGCTTGCCTTCTCTCTCAATGCGGCGGTCAGTCCCAATGCATCGTGAAAGCCCCCGTCTATTGGTCGATGATCCTGTTTAACACAATTGTTATTCAATTAGATAATGAAGAGATCAAGTAAATCATATCGCGAAATGATAAATCTAAGTAAATTTGAGATTATACCAACGCTGCTAGCTCGTGCCTCACTAGTAGCTCGTGGCTCACTGAGGATGGGTCCGACCTAAAGGAGAGCCCCCCCAACACTGTCCTGAATACCCACAGTATTCCCCTCAAGTGGTGCATCCCTCCCATGAACTGGTCGGGAGACCGAAGGCTCGGAAGGCTCAGAAAATGTAAGGCGACGTGCTGGTGGCATCACACTTACCTGAAAAAGGATACAGGGGAATATGTAAAGACTTTAAATATGTAAAGACTTTGAGATAAATGACATTATATAAAAATCAAACTCTACCCTTGAAGAAAACACGAGCATAATACCTCATGTTCTAAAGAGTCAACCGACTCATCATCTCCATCGTCTGACAGAATATAGTCATCATCAGAATGAGTATCCCTCAAATTTGTCTTCCCCTTCTTATTCGTACATTTTGAATGGTCTGACCCATTAAAAGAAGTTGGAAGACGCTTCAACCCTAAGGCCTCTAATCTCAGTTTGTTCGCATTGATATTTTTTTCCCTTTCCTTCTCATATGCTATGCTATTTGAGGCTAAATAACCCGGTTTGACCCAGTTTTTCCCGCCTTTGGGCATTTCGTGAAACTATCAAACGGTAATTCACGTTATTACACTTTAGAACAGATATCAAGAAAATTAAGAGCTATAAATGAGATATAAACAAGTAAAGTAACAAAAAAAGTAAAATCATAATTTCATTAAGCGCATTTACTCATCAAGGGAAGAAAACAAATGTTACATATCATAAAGCAAAAGTTACACATCATAATTAAAGCAAAAGTTACGCATCTGAATTGTAATCCATATCATTGTCTATATCATAATCTGTAATATAATCCATGTCATTATCTATATCATCATCGAAGTCACTATGCCGATTAGCTTCACCTTCAGCTTCAACATTTTCATTATAATCCATATCTATATTTACGTCATTATCGACGTTAGGAATGACCTCCGGTTCAACATCATCCCTACAATATTGAGCAATATTATCATCGACAATTGGGACAAATTCTGTGGTTTCATCCAGTTGGAATGCATCATTCTGTTCCGGTAAATCTCCATGTTCTTCTGATACCACCGGTATATCATACAATCCCCTATGCTCAACCCGTTGCACGACTTTCCAAGGTTTGCCAAGCTTAGTATCATCGAGGTAGAACACTTGTTTCGCTTGGCTAGGTAAGATAAAAGGATCATTTTTATACCACCGACTTGTGACATCAATGCTTGTGCAATGTGAATCAGTTCGGATTGTTCTCCTACCAGTGGTACTGGTGTTGTACCATTCACACTCAAACAAAACAACTTTATTGCCGCACATGTACTCGAATTCCCAAACACTGCACAGATGACCAAAATAATCATGTATCTGGTTGTCGTGCTCCCCTTGTACATGTACACCACTATTTTGGCTCTTACGGCGGTTGTCAAGGTCTCTACTATGAAATCTTATGCCATTGATTATGCATCCTGAATATTGTTTCACTATCACATTTGGGCCATTTGCCAAGGCCCACAGTTGGTCGTTTTGTTCTAAAGAGCCGGTAACTTTCAAGGTATTGACCTACATACAAATGCATTAGAATAGAGTTAAGAAATTATACCCATAAAGTACAAGTTCTGTGCAAATGACATAGCGTTTGGTATGTCACAAAAATTATTAATGTCTTACACAATCACGAAACCAGTTAGGGAATGCTCGTCGCTGTATCTGTGTGATATCGTGTCCAGTTGGGATCTGATTCTTGTGTTCCCTACTCAAAACAACACGTGGAATAGATTAAAAATAGTTGCCCTAAGCGTGGTTAACAATAATAACATCTACACTCAATTAGCCTCTTACTCAAAATACGGCTCCACCTCGGGGCTATTGAAAAGCAAGAACCAGTGAACATTATCTTTGAATTCCTGTGATATATTACGAGACCTCGATACCAAACCAAAAGGACGGGCTGGGTCTGTGAATACCATCATGCCCGGGCCACGTTCACCACGATCTACGTTTCGTTCTGGTCTATCAAACACGGTTTCGATTTCATCTAAATACATTGAGCAAAAAGTAATACACTCTTTGACAATATAAGCCTCCGCGATCGAACCTTCTGGACGAGCTCGGTTGGTAACGTATCCTTTCAAAGTTCCAAGATACCTTCGAAAAAATGGGTATTAGTTAAGACAATTGAGAAAGTAGAGTTGAAACCAAATGTATATCACAATAACATATACCTTTCAATTGCGTACATCCACCGATAATGCACAGGTCCTGCAAGCTTGGCCTCTCGAGGTAGGTGAACAGCCAAATGGACCATCACATCAAAGAAAGCTGGAGGCAAAAATTTCTCAAGCTTGCAGAGTATAAGGACTATCCTTTCCTCAAGCTTCTCTAAATCTCCCATCCTCAATGTTTTAGCGCACATGTCTTGGAAGAAGTTGCCCAACTCAAATAGTATTGTACTAAAATTATTGTCAATGTAACCACGCATCCCGATCGGCAGAATCCGCTGTAGGAGTACATGGTAGTCGTGACTTTTAAGGCCCGCTAATCTACCATTTCTTGTGCTCACTGACCTCGATATGTTCGCCGCATATCCATCTGGATACTTAACAGATTTCAAAAATTCACAAAAACCTTCTCTATCCTTTGGGGTCAGTGAAAATATTGCACGAGGCTTGACATAAGATCCATCAGGACGTTGTTGCAAGTGTAACTCTTTTCTAATGCACCAATCTTGCAAGTCCAACCGTGCCTTGTCTGTGTCCTTATTCTTTCCATCAATGGCTAACATAGTTCCGATGATACTTTCACCAATATTCTTCTCCACATGCATCACATCGATGTTATGTCGAAGCTTCCGATCCTTCCAGTACGGAAGCTCAAATAAGATGCTTACCTTGTTCCAGTTTACTTCTTTATGATTGCTTGAAAACTTTCCCAAGTTTGCAACCGGTATCCGATCCAATTGAGCTTGTACCTTTTCAATCGGTAACTCGAGGGATCTAGTCCTTGTTTCACGCTTGCCATTATAGGCCTTACTCTTTCGCCAAGGGTGATCCTCGGGCAAGTAGCAGCGATGGTTAGTGTACCTAATCTTATTTCTCAAGCGTTCTGAATATGGTTCGTCATTGCAAATGGGACAAGCCATATAACCCTTCATACTCCAGCCAGATATGTTACCATATGCGGGAAAGTCATGTATTGTCCACAATATAGATGCCCGCATCTGAAAATTCTGACCAGTCGAGGCATCATAAGTCAATACACCATTTTCCCACAATTCCTTCAATTCATCCACCAATGGTCTCATGTAAACGTCAATTGCTTTCCCTGGTTGCGATGGCCCAAGAATAAGTAACGACATCATAAAAAATGGCTCTTTCATACACATCCAAGGTGGCAGGTTGTAGGGTGTGAGGATCACAGGCCACATACTATAAGAGGTACTCATGTTCCCGAAAGGGTTGAACCCATCAGTGGCTAGCCCTAGCCTCACATTCCTCGGCTCCCGGGCAAACTCCGGATACTGCCGATCTAACTCCTTCCACTCAGCACTATCGGCCGGATGTCTCAATACCCCGTCATCCACACGTTTATCTTTGTGCCATCTCATATCTGACGCTCTCTTCCTAGACATGTACAATCTCTGCAACCTCGGTGTCACCGGGAAGTAACGCAGAACCTTATGGGGGATCTTCTTACCCTTGCCATAATGTATCTTGTATCTGGACTCTTCACATTCCGAACACTTATCGAGGCCTTTATTCTCCTTCCAAGAGAGGGCGCAATCATTTTTGCACGCATCGATGTGCTCGTATGACATGCCTAGGTCACGTAGTATCTTCTTCGCTTCATATGTTGATTTTGGAATCAAATTATCCTCTGGTAAAACTTTCATAAGTAACCCGAGAAGCATGTCTAGTGACTTATTACTCCAATTGTTCAATACCTTCACATCAAGTATACTAACGACGAACTTTAAAAGAGTAAAGTCCTTGCAACCCGGGTAGAGGTCACGTTTTGCATCATCTATTAGTTTATCAAAATTCCACACCCCCTCCCTCTGGGTCGTATCGGTCGGCTCACCCCTTACTCGATCCTCTACCATTTCATCCATGCCATCCGGACCCCCACTATCATTATCTTCCATTTGATAATCATAACCCTGACTCTCGGCACTGCTAGGCGAGACTTGGGGTTCCCCATGTTCCACCCAGTGAACATATGATTTCATAATCCCGTTCGTGATCAAATGAACGTGAACAGTTTGAACCGGCTGCATTAGAAAGTTCACACAGCTTGTACAAGGACACCGAATATTGCCTTCACGGTCCTTAACTGCACGTGCAAACTCGATGAATGATTTTACCCCATTTGTATATTGCTTACTCAATCTACCCATTCCCGTAACAGTCAATGGTATCCAACTCTTGTCCATATCTAATAACACATGAAAGTTTAATGTAAATGATTTAGCAAATTTCCAATTCTTGAGGAGATTGCAATTGGGTTAATTCAATAAAATGGTTACTGTTCAAAAAAAATAAAAAGAAGAAGACTCAACAACTTACAAATTCAATTTGTTTTTTTTAAGAACCATGACAAGCATTCTTCCAAATTCAATGAGTTTTTTTTTTCTTTACAACTTTAAGTAAACATGGTCGGCTGTATTTTGGTGTTTGTGCCAAGAAAGTTACAAAGTAAAAATACAATGTTCTAGTGCTAGAGGAAACTACCCAACTCCCAAAAAGTATTGTAGATTAGTACTGATCGAGATCATATTCGAGATGGTTGGTATCAACTCTTCCACGCTATAGACGCAGGTTTGAATCTCTCCATCCCTATTGTAAGTTTTTATTTTTTATTTTTTATTTTTAAAGAAAGTAATATAGACTTATATTCTTTTTGAGAATTTGTCTCTGAATTTAGTATCACCTTTCCCTTTTACATTTCCACAGTAGAGTTTAATAAAAAGAAGAAAAATAAATTATGAGAAAATATAGTCTCCATTGCTTGATCTTTAAGCACAATTGGGAGAAGAGTATGCAGGAAAAGATATTATATTGAAAAATATCAACAATTTTAATTCTCCATGTCCATTTTCTTTACTATTTTCCCCTCAATTTCCTACAATTTTCAGAAAATGTCTAAGCTTGATTTTCATTTTAGCATGGGACAAAATACTTTTAAAAAGATGTTAAAAGTATGAATACTATTATATACTCTCAAAATTACTACATAATGAGACTTGAATTCTGTCCACAATTATTATTAGCAAAAAAACAATACCTTAAAAAGATGTTAAAAGTATGAATACCCAGCATAATGTAACTAAAGTTCTGATTTATAGTTGCTAGTGGGATGAGAAAGATAACAAAATAATACCTTTTTTTTTATCACTACTCTGATGCATATATACATAGGGCAATTAAAGAGCACACATGGCAAAAGGTTTGTAAAGCTACTTGCTCTCATTGCACATGCAACGGCCTTCACTAAAATCTTCATTTTTTTTTTGGTTGGAAGACATACATACATTTGTATATGTAAATGTACACAATAAATATAGATGATAATGTGGTTTAGGTGGTTTGTAATTTTAGTGAAGTAATGTAGAGTTCTAATCCTCTGGGCAATTTTTTTGGAGAGCACTTTTGCTCACCCAAAATTTGGTACACCAATGCTCACCCAAGCATCCCATTGGCCAATGCAGTGGGGCCCAGGATTAAACAATATTTGTTTAATATTGTTTAATCCTGGGCCCCACTGCATTGGCCAATGGGATGCTTGGGTGAGCATTGGTGTACCAAATTTTGGGTGAGCAAAAGTATTTTCATTTTTTTGGGGACAAATATTCAATAAATTTTTTACCTTGGATTATGTGGATTAGTATTGATTGATACACCTTGGCAACATCCACATCATTCATCAAAAACTAGAAAGGAGCTCATTGCTTATGCTGCATCACAATTCTGCTTATTAAGTACATATGAGTCATGTCTAAGGGCAAGGAGGAAAACAAAGCAACAAATGCCAATCAAAGCAGTGAGTTCTAATTGGAAGCCTTTTCACACTATGCATGGTTTATTAGGAGGCTTTAAGAACAACACTGTCAAAAGGCTGAAGTAGACAACATCTCCAGCAGCTACTGCTTAAAATTTGTGTAAAAATTTGAACAAGGCTGGAGTAGATAAAGGCTATCAAAGTTCTTTACAATGCTATTACTTTTCCTCATTTCCTCATTTTGAGTATAAAATTTGAGCAAAGGATCTCCAATCCTTGCTTAAACTCCTATCAAATCAAATTTTAGTAAATAATAATGATATTAAAGAAATTTCTTCAATTCTTACTCAAACTAATATCGATATTTGAGTATATAATTATTTCTATTTCAATTTGTTTCAGATTTGAGTAAAACTCAATTTTTGACATAAGTTACAGTCAAGAATTGGTAATGGTTTTGAGAATTTTACCCAAATTTAAATTTGGTTATGGGTTTTGTGTAAGGATTGAAAATGCTCTAACAAACTCAAACATAATTTCACATGGGTCACAACTGCTCATATAACAAAACTATAAATAAATTATGGTCCTCACAAGATTGATAAAGAAAGAAACAATTTAGCTTACACCCAAAATAAACATTTAACGGTCAATGCTTATCTTCTCAAATCTTTTGATTTTTCTAAATTCTTACTAGAAAGCCAAGCGGACCTACCAGAAGGCTTTAAGGACATATTCGGAGATTTTAAAGCCAAATTGCCAATGCATTAGTTGTTCAACAGATGTGCATAGGAAAGCAACTTCACAGTGTTGCAATGTGCGTAGGAAAAAACAAGAAGATATATATATATATATCATAGGTATATCACAGATTATATAAAAGAGACAGATTGTATATCATAGGTATATATCACAGATTATATATCATAGGTACTTTTAGACAGATTGTATGGAGAGAGGGTATATTGAACAGGGGAGAGAGAGAGAGAGAGAAAGAGAGAGAAACCTGGAGATGAGGTGCGACGGCCGGTGAGCAGACGAGCGGCGGCGTGCGAGCAGCGGCAGCGACGGCGTGAGGTTTGTAAGAGCTCACCGAGAGAGAAGTTTGGGGCGTGAGGGTTTTGTTTGGGCAAATCAATTTAGGAGAAGTTTGGGGCGTGAGGGTTTTGTTTGGGCAAATCAATTTAGGCTTTTGTTTGGGCAAATCACAGATTACTTACTAATACCTATTTTTTTTAATACAAATAAATATTGGGCTGATTAGTTACTTACTAATACCTATTTTTTTTAATACAAAAAATATTGGGCTAATTAGTTACACTTGCTAATACCTATTTTTTTTTAATACAAATAAATATTGGGTAGGGAAAATTTTAAGAGGGAAAATTTGGGGGGGAATGTTTAGGCAAGGAATAAATAATCCTTTGCTAAAAATAAGTATTAGTAAGGAACACATTTCCTTGCTAGAAGTATTCTCACAAATGCTTGCTTAACTTTAGGCAAGGAATAATAATTTTCTTGCCAAAAACATACTTTTAGCAACGAATATCATTTTCCTTGCTAAAAACATGTATTAGTAAGGAACACATTTCCTTGCTAGAAGTATTCTCACAAATACTTGCTTAACTTTAGGCAAGGAATAATAATTTCCTTGCCAAAAACATACTTGTAGCAACGAATATCATTTTTCTTGCTAAAACCAGGTATTAGTAAGGAACACATTTCCTTGCTAAAAGTATTCACACAAATGCTTGCTTAACTTTAGGCAAGGAGTTATAATTTCCTTGCTAAAACATACTTTTAGCCAGGAATATCATTTTCCTTGCTAAAAACATGTATTAGTAAGGAACACATTTCCTTGTTAGAAGTATTTTCACAAATACTTACTTAACTTTAGGCAAGGAATAATAATTTCCTTGCCAAAAACATACTTTTAGCAAGGAATTTGATTTTTCGTTGCCAAATCATTCACTTTAGGCAAGGAAAATGGTATTTCTTTGCCAAATACTTTATTTTTAGCAAGAAAATATCATTTTCCTTGCCTAATGTGTTTGTCTTGCAGCCTTTTGGCAACAAAATCAAATTTCATTGCAATTACTATACTTTTAGCAAGAAAATTTAACTTTCCTTGCCAAGTTTCCTTGCAAAATCCCATTTTTGTTGTAGAATTTCGATTACAAAATTTGGCAAATGGATGTCAAGACAGCATTTCTAAATGGGAATCTTGACGAGTGCATCTATATGATGCAACCAGACGGGTTTATTGCGAAGGACCAAGAACACATGTTGTGCAAGCTTAATAAGTCCATTTATGGACTTAAGCAGACATCTAGGTCTTGGAATATCCGCTTTGATCAAGCAATCAAGTCTTTTGGTTTTGATCAATGTGCGGATGAATCTTGTGTGTACAAGAAACATGATGGAAGAGTGGTGGTGTTTTTAGTACTTTATGTGGATGATATCTTGCTAATCAGAAACGATGTGGGGGTATTATCTTCTGTAAGGGTATGGTTGTCCAGTCAATTCGATATGAAGGACTTGGGAGAAGCCGGTCACATCCTAGGGATCAAGCTTATGCGAGATCGCAAAAATAGGATGTTGGGCTTGTCACAAGGCACTTATATTGACAATATTCTTGCAAGGTTTAGCATGCAAGATTCCAAGAAGGGATTCCTTCCCTTCAGACATGGAATTACTCTATCTAAGAATCAGTGTCCTAAGACACCTGATGAGATAGAGAAGATGAAGGCAGTTCCTTATGCCTCGGCAGTAGGAAGCCTAATGTATGCTATGCTATGTGCTAGACCTGACATCTACTTTGCTGTTGGCATGGTTAGTGGATACCAGTCTAATCCAGGGCAAGAACATTGGACTACGGTGAAAAATATTCTCAAGTACCTAAAAAGGACTCGAGACTATATGTTAGTTTACCAAGCAGACAGTCTTGTACCCATTGGGTACACAGATTCTAATTTCATGTCAGATAGGGATTCCAGAAAGTCTACCTCAGGATATGTGTTTACCCTAGGAGGTGGAGCCATTACTTGGAGGAGTATCAAGCAGTCATGTATTGCTGATTCCACCATGGAAGCCGAGTATGTGGCTGCTTCGGAAGCTGCTAAGGAGGCCGTTTGGCTCAGAAACTTCTTTATGGATCTAAGAGTAGTACCTGCGGTACAATCGACTATTACCCTTTATTGCGATAATAGCGGAGCGGTTGCTAACTCAAAGGAACCAAGGGCCTATAAGAAGGGAAAACACATTGAGCGTAAGTATCACCTGATACGAGAGATCGTGCAAAGAGGTGATGTTGAAGTGACCAAGATAGCATCAGCAAATAACCTGGCAAATCCTTTCACCAAGAGCTTACTGACCAAGACTTTTGACAGTCATGTAGAAGGGATAGGAGTGAGGTGTGTCGCATCATGGCTTTGAGTCTAAGTGGGAGATTGTTAGGGATATATACTAAAAGCCATGCTTTATGTAGTTGATTTATTATTCATTTAATAAAATCAGTTAATCCATTTTTTTTAGAATCTGTGTGGGCAATGTTTGTATTATATTATTTATTTAATATTATGCATGTGTGTCTCTTATTCTATATAGTAGGTGGTTTGGTGTGTAGAGTTCGGCTTACACATGGAAGATCAGGCCATCAGATATTATTGAATGTAAGATTTTGGTTTACAGTCTTAGATGGGATTGGACACACCATCGGTAGGACTGCAGCATGGTGTTGTAGTAGGTTTGTCTTGACTACGGAAAACGGTATAGTTTCAACTCACTATGCTGGTACACTTTGTGTATTAAACGGGACTGACTTGGGGTAATTATCTTTATACTGACTTATAAGATAATTAATACCTCATGGCTATTATGAGTGCTTATGCTCTAAATCCTAAGTTAATTTGTAGACACGTACATTTGATATTTACACTTTGATCCCTAAAAGGGTGAGATCCTTAAATGGGGTCAATATCTCATTGGATTGGGTGGCAATATTAATTGTGTGGTGGATATTAATTAATGATGGAATCCATGTCTCAATTTTGGGATTGATGATATCCCCTTGAGAAAGGTTATAAGTTTTGATTATGTCAAACCCTGCAGGTGGATTTTGTATCCGACATATCAGATAAGTTAAGCAGAGGATCTCAAGGAATTTTAAGAAATTAATTAAATATGATTGTCAGTAATTATAGTTAATTAATGGATATCTGTAATCTTAACATGGGGAGATAATAAGCATTTAGTAACATGGAGCTCGAAATATATTTTTGAGATAAGGGTAGGAGTGCAATTATAATTCTTTAGTGGTATGAATTATAATTTATGGAAAAAGGAATCTGATTCAGTTCAAATTAGGGTTTCCTAATTCCATAAGGAAGCCTATTCCTTATTGACTTCTTATGGTCCCTATTGTAGCCTATATATATGCTGCTTTGGCTCTCTCATCAGTTAGCGTTTTTCCATCAAGAGTATTATAACTCGGAATAGAAAAGAGAGCGTAAAAGAGGGAGAGCATAAAACAAAAAGGATTTTGAAAGAGCCCACACTCAGTTCGATATTCTGGCAGCGGAGGAATACGGTAGAAGATTGTGAGCTGTTATCGAGCCCGTGTTCTCGATTCGTCTACTACAACAATCTGTTTTTACAGTTCAAGGTAACCCTAGTTTCGACCTTGTAGGGTTATTATAGATTTCACGAATTTTTTTGCAGTACCAACTTATACGCACTGTCAACGGATTCTGGGAACGTAGTTTCCTAACAATAACATCATACTCTTTCATCAACAATACTACCAAGTCTGCTAATAGGTCTCTGTCCTCTAGGTTAACAGGGCAGTCCCTATATACTTTACCCAACCTGACAGATACTCCCAATGGGGAAATGACATTCAGGGCTATGGAAAGGTTCTGAGGTACTAAACCCAAATCTTGAACAGTTCTACTAGCAATGAACAAATTTAATGCACCAGTATCAAATAAGGCTTTAACTCTATTACTGAAGAGCGTGAGCGTACCTTCCAAATTTTGGGCCTCTGCATCAAATCTAGCTTCCTTTGGGATGATTGTATTCAAGAGGGTTTAAGTGGCCTGACCTTGAGCTATAGGTCCATAGTATCCTTGATAAGGTGCCTTACAGTCTCGGCTCAAGTGGCCTAGCTCACCACAATTGTAGCATCTAATTTTCCTTCGATTAAAAGTCTTCGGTGCACGGCAATCCTTGGCTAAATGCCTGGGATTCCATAATTAAAACAATTCCCATCATCACCTCTTGGGGGAATTAGGGGTGCAACATACCCTCCTGTTGGGGTAGCTACTCTATTTTGGGTCGACAGTGGTCGTGGTACTGCTGTCGACCTACCTGACGTCGGGGTTATGATGGACGAGGTTTCCTCTTACCTGTCCATGTTCATTTGTTTCCTTGGTATGGAAATGTAGGTCTCGGTCCTGGATAAGGTCTATGTAGTGGTCTACCAATGAATCCCCTCCGCTCGGCTTGTTTGGCACTCTCCACAAAGATAGTGAGGTCTATCAAGGACTCAAAAGATTGGCATAGGTAGACTGTGGCCACTCCTTGAGTATAAGGGGCAAGACCTTGATAGTATTGCTCATTTTTCCTCTCCGGTGTGTCAACCATATGTGATGCAAAACGAGACAAGCATTGAAACTGGGTCGTATATTCTCTGACCGAATGGTTCCCTTGAACTAGCTCCACAAATTCCTTCTTCTTTGTGTTCCTTTTAGCCAATGGAAAGTATTGGGCTAAGAACCTCACTTTGAACGCAACCAAGTCATTCTTCTGATCCTCTCTTCTCCAACTATAGCTTTTTCTGAGTCCCACCATTCCATGGTAGTGAACGTTAACTGAAAGGTGGCCAAAAGGCGCTTCTCTTGTTCGTTGCAATCCATGGTATTGAAGATTAGGTCCATCTCTCTCATCCATTGTTCTGCTTTCCATGGTTCACCTAATCTATAAAACCTTTCGGGGCAAAGTGTGCGGAATCTTTCTAATAGTCGATCTCCAATATGGACATGTGTAGACACCCCATTTTGTCAGCTATTAGATTTAGGAGACCCATAGTTTGGTGGTTCACAATGATAAAAAAAAGACTCAAGAAGGACTCCAGGAAGTTAGTTCTATCTCTCAAAATGCTCAGAATGACCAAAATGCCCTTGAAAGCCCAAAAATTCCCTGATTTGGACCAAAAGTTTTGGAAACATACTATGTCATAAGAAAAGTGATAAAATGAGTTTTTAAGTATAATCAGATGAAATCGTCAGTTCCCAAAGACTCCCGGAAGTCCTGGAAGTTCCCGGAAAGTCCCCGTTGACCGGTTTAACCCAAGTTTGACCGGGTTTGACCAGGGTTTTGACAGAAATCATCCAAATTTCGTAGAAAGTTTTGAGATCATTCTAGATCATGTGAAAAGTACTAAAATGAGTTTTAAAAGAAAATCAGACGAAAACGTCAGCTCCTGGGAGCTCCCAGAGGTTCCTAGAACTTTTTGGAGATCTTAGGTTTGACCGATTTGACAAAAAAGTTGACTTTAAAACCGGAGCCCTGTGTCATTTTTCAAACATTTTTCATGGATACTAGAGGTCAATAGCTTTCCAACTGTGTATCGTACTAAATTTTTAGATTTAAAACGAATTTACTATGAATTTCTAAAGGTGAAAAAGACGATTAAATCGACTTTTATCGCGAATACCGCAAAATTTTTCAAAGTGACCCATGTCCGAACTATTTTTTTTATGGAAAGTAGACTCCATTACCTTTCCAACGGTATATCACAGGCTCAATTTGGAGTTCGTACGCATTTTCTGTGAATTTTGGACGAAATAGGGCCTTTTCGCGAATACCGGAACCTCTGGGGCCTAATTACAAATTTCTGGGCGTCTGAGGACCAGTGTCGCAGCGGCACTGAGCCACTGCCGCGGCAGCACTCAACCCTTTTAGAACCCATTTTTAAAATTTATTTTGGGGGTCCAAATTGAATAATTAAAGACCAAAATGATGTAGTTTTATGTTCACAAATGTTTGGGACCAATGGGAGCACTTTCTAAATCCCCAAAACACCCAAATTGGCCTATATAAACCCCCCTATGATCTTCATTTTGGGGGGTCCAAGTGCAAAGTTCATAGAAGTTGTAGAGAGAAAGAGAGATATAGATAGGTTTAGAAGAAGGAAAGGGAGCTTCTCCCACTGATTTTTTTATAAGAAAGTGAGTTTCAATCTTGTTTTCTTCCATTACCCCTCTTATATTTCACATTTAAGTCTTTCCCAACCACCATTTTTGAGCAATCTTGAGTTAGGAAGCTACTTCCATCTACAAATGTCAATATCTATGAGTGAAACACCAACTACAAGTCCAAAATCACATTGATTATCATCTATTGATTTCTATTACTTGCTTGTTTACATTAATGTTCATCTCTTCTTACCTCATTTCTTTTTTATTTTTCTTTGATTACTTACATGCTTATCATCATCTAGATGACATGTTGTTTGAGGAGAGTGAATCCTTATGGATAGTAGCTCTTAACCTCAAAGACATGTTTAATGGATGATGATTCTAACTTCAATACATTCATATGTATTGTTGAAGTCATATTCTCAAACAAAATTATGTTTGTGCAAGTAATATTGGGAGATTTTGATGTGAGTTTGATGATGATGTTCCAAGTGCTTTTAATCCCTTTTTTGTGCTGGAAATGTACTTTCAAAACCCCTATTTCAAAACCCCTTTAAAACCCCCAACATTTGGATTCCAAAAAATAAGCTTTGTTTTACCAAAAATCTTCAAAGTAGTGAATGCTCTGAGTTCAAAGATTTCTCTAGAACTCAATAATCAAGGTATGACCATGAGACCACTTGGAAATTCTTCTTAACTCGTTATAGAACATCCATGATTTTTGTCTTAGCTTCAAAACACTTGGAATGGTTCCATTTTGACCCAAACATTATATCTAGACATTCTGTTTTTGCTGTCACAACAGCTAGGTCCACTTTCAACTTGTTTTCCAGAAACACTTTTCCAAAGAGAGTGGTCCCAACTCATTTTTCCCTTGAACTTCAGTGTCTTAGGGAACTTTCTATATAATATGGGCCTCTAGATCTTTTGTTTTCATTTTCTAAGATTTTTCAACATTTCAGTCGACAATACGAACTCTGTTTCTGAGTAACCTCTCTTTTTCAGATGCTTTCTTCTTTGATTTTCAAAACAAAAGTGAGTTCTAAACTTTATTTTTTTACTTCATTACTCCCATTTACTTCAACATTCAATACACCCAACCACCATTTTAGTAAGCATTTAAGAGAGTGGAAGCTTCTTCCATGTCCAATGTCATTACATATGAGTGAAACACCAATCTACAAGTTCAATACTTCATGAATATCATCTATTGATCATTATCTACTTGCTTGTTTATTCATTGTTTATCTCTTCTCACCTCATTTCTTTTTTTATTTTCTTTATTTACTTACTAGTTCATCATCATCTAAATGATGACATGAAGTTTGGGGTGAGTGAATCCTTATGGATAGTAGCTCTTGACCTCAAAAACATGTTTGATAGATGATGATCATAACTTCAATACCTCTAAGGTATCCTTGAAGTGTATTGAAGTTATGCTCAAATAAAAATGAGTCTCTCCAACAATCTTGGAGGTTCTTGATGATGAGTTGAATGTTGGCATTTTAAGTGGTCATAATCTTTATTGAGTATTGAAAATACACTTTCAAAACCTCTATTTCAAAACCCCCCTTAATCCCTCTCATTTTGATTTCAAGAAAGAAAACCTTATTTTTCCCAAAATCTTCAAAATAGTGAGTCAAAACAGTGGGTGAGCTGAGTTCAAAGATTTCTCTAGAACTCAATACTCAACATATAGATGCAAGGCCACTTGCAAAGTCTTCCTAACGCATTGGAGAACACCTATGATTTTTGGTTTGACTTGGAAGTACTTGAAAATTGTCCATTTGGACCCAAACATTCTGCCTCTGCTGTCACAGCAGCTTGACTAACTTCCAACTTCGTTTTCAAAAATATTTTCCAAAAGGGGTGGTCCCAACTTATTTTTACCCTAAACTTCAATGTCTTAGGGAACTCTCTGTATAAAATGGGCCTCTAGATCACTCGTTTTTATTTGCTAAGATGTTTCAACATTTCAGTCGACAGTACAGACTCTGTTTCTGAGTGACCTCTGTTGTTCATATGATTTCTCTCAATCTGTGATAGTTATTAAAGATTGGCTTTTTGGGTTGTATTCTAGACACAATAAAGAACATCTCCATAAAAAATCATGCATTGAAAGAATTCCTAACCCCTCTTTTCCATTTTTACAAGATCATGTTACTGTTTTGTCCACTATATACAGCAAGCACATTTTAACTTTCATTCTTTGATTTGATGCTTATATGCCTTCCAAATTAGTTCATATCTTAGGAAGTAGTTCATACTACATTTGTACATATCTCATGATGATTTCATTCATTCATTCATACACATTATAGACTTCTAAGTCATTCTAGGAATCCATGAACACAAAGCACACTACAACCTTGGCACATTCTAGATACATACATTGCATCCATGCAAGATTTGGGGCCTTTATGGCTCCTAATCTAAGAAGATTATAAGGAATGAACTTGATCACAGGTTCATGCTTCCCCCGATCTAATCATCCTTTCTCATCCATCCCGGGGATTGAGAGGTCTTCTTTTCTCAAAGATTAACATGCATCATACTGGCTTGCTAAACATATTTTGATTTCTTTGTTTATTTGTTTCAAGAACAATTCATGCCCCCTTTAGATTAGGAATTAATTGATATATGATTAGGCGATTTTTCCTAGGTTTATTTGTGTGATCTTTCACTTTGCATTGTGTGATATTTGGCTTAGATCTTATGAATGATATCTTATCTTTAGATCTTCCATTTTTAAATTTTCTTATGTGATGTAATATACTATCATAGTATTATTTGTCGAACCAAATGTAGTATAAGATGATTATTTGGATGTTAATTGAGGCTTGTCGAGAGACGGGGCGAGTTGAGGGTGTTTTAGTCGTGACAAAGGCTCCTTCCTCTCTCGTACCAAAACCCCGAGCCAAGTTCTTTGGTTATGAAGGGCCGGTGCCCTTTATCCGTTTGGGTGAGTCAAAATTAGGTTTCTTGGTTCCTTAAAGACCAAGTGGCAACTCTGTATCTGTTTTCAACAGACCCTTTTCTCTTTCCTTGATCCAAACAAGTTTCAAAAGCTAACAAAGCGGTGGAATCCCGGTATCCACAATCTGGCGACTCTGCTGGGGATTTTTATTGTAAAACAAAATAATACAGAGGTTTGACTCATAAGAAGCATCCTTAAAATCATCTTTTTACTGTGTCTGGTTCACTGCATTGCACTCTTGCATTTCCCCCCCTCCGACTGTGTCTGAAACGCTGCGCTGACATTGTTCAGGTCTTGCTGTGCCAGGGCACAAGTCACCGTTGATACTGTACCTTCCAAGGTATATCAAAAAGAGTAAAAACCTCCGTACTGTCTCTCTGATGGTATATTGGAACTCTCGTCAACGGACGCTCTTTGACTAAACTAGCCTTTGCATATAGATTCCTGTAGAACCTTTTATAGGACTGTTCATTTATCTTTTCAAATAGGACAATGTGATATAATTGTTGTATGCCCTAGTGGGATTACCTGAGCGATGTAGACGCTTATGTTGCATAGAACAGAACCTCTTTCTTATGATTCCAAAGGCAATCACTCACATGTGATTACATTGAGTTGACATGCCTAGGCACCATGACAAGGATGTCTGCTCCATGTTTACAAAGATATACATCGCAAACTTTGTTTGTTGGTCCTAAGACATATGAGTGTGAAAACCTGCTAGACGGTATGATCACCATCATCACCCGTTCTCGTCATATATCCATATTTCTTCCAGAAACTCTGCCCAACTCATCAAGATATCCCTGTTTTTCCTAGAAACTTTGTCCGGATCACCCAGATTTTCTAGAAATCCCTATTTCTCTCTAGATTACCCAGAAATCTCAGTTTCTTCCAGAAACTCTGATATACTTGTGTCCCCCAGATACTCTATCTGAATTACCCAGATATTCTTGCTTCCCCCAGAAACCCTGTTTGACCTCCCTAGGTATCTTTGTTTTACCCAAAATTCCAGAAAACCCATGTTTCTCCTGAACCCCTACCCAAGCTTCCCAGAAATTTCCATTTCCCAGGAACTCATCCAAATATACGTGTTTTCCCAGAAGCTCTGCCCAAATCTTCCAAATTTTCCAAAAATCCCAGCAACTTCGTCCAAACTTCCCAGTAATGCCCAGATGTACTAATTTCTCCCAAAAACTCTGATTTTCCAGTTCCTCCCAGAAACTTTATCCAACTCACCCAAAAATACTTGCTTCTTTCAAAAACTTTATCCAAATCACCTAGATTTCCTAGAAATCCCTGCTTCCTAGAAACCCTGCCAAAATTCACCAAGATTTCCCAAAAATCTCTACTTAAAAAATTTCCCGAATCCTCATTCCTCAAAGAGCAAACCTATTTTCCTCACCCTTCCCATGACGGTGATCATCCTGGAAAGAAAAGTTAGCACACTCTGTATGGTTAGGACCTTACTTGCTTAACTGCTATATGTTAGAAGTAAGGGCATCATATAAATTAGCGCCTGCATCCACATGCTTGTCTCATGTGCATACACAATTCATATCAATTCGCTTGTGCGCACGTCTTGTCAGTCTCACATGTGTCAGTCTCTACACATCAAATGCATACGTATCATCATCTTCACCCATCTCAATCATTGTACAGAAGTCGTATACTTACTCCAACCGCCCTCGATTTACATCGTTAAATCCTTCAAAACTCTGATCATTTCTTCCCGATAGGAGTCCATAAGAAGTGTTCCGCACCTCTGCTAATTTGAACTTTTACTTCTATTTGCAGAAAACCGTAGCCCCGGGTAAGGACACTGTTGTACCTCTCCAAATTCATTGTCGTGATCACGGGATAGCCCAGACCATCATCGATCCACCAATGGTCTACAATGCTCTGGAAGAAAAAGTGAACAAGCTACAAACCACTGTTGAGCAGTTGAGTTTAAGGGTCAGTTGATTTGAGAAGATGGCACAGAGCATTGGCAAAAGCTGTTTGAAATGGGAACCATAATAGAGGATGCCATCAGAGAAGAAAAGTTCAAGAAGGATGAACGCCAATACCAGTCCAAGAGGCCTAAATACTCCCAAAACTCCTCGGATGTCAATGCCCTGTGCAGCCAACCCATGGCATACCCTCATCGGCCATACCAATCCTCCAACCAAACCACTAGTTGCCCTTACCAGAAAAAGCAACCCCATACCCTTGCCAAACTAGAAATCTCCCTTTCCTCAGCCCTGAAGTGCCTGCTCAAGAAAGGCCATCTCCAACTACTTCAACCTCGGGATGCCCCACCACCGCCAAACTGTGATATGTCCATGCACTGTGCCTACCACCAAACCTATGGCCACAATACCAATGATTGCATGCGCCTCCGCCATGATATCCAGGACCTTATCGACCAAAGCATCATTGAGCCACCACCCATCCAATCCCATATCACCCAAAACGTCAGCTTCATCGAACCTAAAGCCTCTGACTTACCTATTCGAGTGATCCCTTTTGCTGACGCTAGTGAATGTTGAACCTGTGCAAGTGAAGTGATGGTGTTTGGGACTTTTGCCAGCAAAACAAATAATGATGCTCTTTCGAAAAAAAAAATATACGAGTCACCGTGACACTCCACTTGAGACCAGGTTGAGTCTAGTCGAATTTGTCGTATGTTTTGAGTCTATTTCAAGTTTAGTCTTGTGGTCGAGTCTGTCTATCATCGAATTGTTAATGAGTCTGTAATCCTTCTCTATTAATGGAATGAAATCTCATTTTGCTTAATTTAATGTGCCTAGTCATAAATGCATGAATCACTAAACTGAAGTGTCACTTTTTGAATTACCATAGATATTACTCTGCTAATAATTTTTCTACAACAAAACAAAAAATAATCCTGAAAGGTTAAAGTCGATTTCACGCTGACACCGATGAAGAGCTGAGAAATGAATAGTCTTACTTTAAGAATTTAAAGATGCTCTTGCCTCAATCTTGAAAAGACATGCTTGAAACTGACATGGGGCTTGCCCAACACCCTTTTTTCCACCATTTCAAAGCCTTGAGCCCAATCCAATGGGGAGCCATACAATCTGTCTATTGAAAGTAGTGCAGACTTAGTCCTTGATGGTAGCCAAACACTTTCAATGAGTTTCTTCTCCCCTTTCAAAACAAAAAAACAAAACAAAAAAAGGAGGAAAAAAAGAAAGAAAAAGAAAGAAAAGAAAAGCTCACTAGGTTGAAAACCCGAAAGGGCACCTAAGTAAAAGTTAGAGCTGAAAAGGTGTTGATTTCCAAGATCTGGCCTTAGCCAGTCAAAATGATGGAGAAAATGAAAGAAAGAAAATTTTGGTAATACAGAGAATTGTAAACTTCAAGGTACATCATGAGAACATGCCTAGATCACATTTCAAAAGGCTCGGAACGACCACAAATAAATTTCGAGAACTGACATGCACATTCTGGAATTCTAAGATTGTGATCAAAAGATCTCACAAGAATCAACTACATGAAAAGTAAAATTGAATGGCTAGGCGAAAGTGAAAAGAATCAATTCTCAAAAAGAAAAGAAAAGAAAAGAAAGGAAAAGAAAAGGAGACCGAAACTGAATCTTCTTATTCAAGGACACCACAAGTGACCTAAGTTTGAAATTCTTTGACGATTGGTTTGAAAAACCCACAACCAATTTATTTCAAAACCTCGCCTTGAACAACGCTCGACCTGATTCTCATTCGGGGATATTTAAGCAACCGCATCGGTTCGGTCGACCCCATTATAATCAACCCCCCCTCTTTTTCAAAACCTTGCCTTGAACTACGCTAAACTTGATTCCTACTCGGGGATACGTAGGCAACTGCATTGGTTCGGTCGAAACCAATATTAACCCCTCTTCTTTCTTACCATGGCCCAAACTACGTTAGACCTGATCCCTACTCGGGGGTACGTAGGCAGACCTTCAAAAAGAAATGAAGGATGGCTCGCTAGGTTGAAAATCTGAAAGGATGCATAGCCAAAAATTAGAGCTAAATCCAGAGTGAGCAATAACAAAAGAGAAAAAATTGCTCGCTAGGTCACGTCACCAGTGCCTAGGTAAAAGTTATAAGCATGTGAGAGATTAAAGTAATGGTCCTTGCCTCAAGCTAGAAATCACCTTCCACACTAGGGGCAAACTTCGGCTACCCGCCTCATTTGCCTGAATTTTACTATCAACCCTTCATACAAGGGGCAAACTTCGGTCACCTACCTCGTTTGCCCAGAACCTCCAATAAACCATCATCCAAACTAGGGGCAAACTTCGGTCACCCACCTCGTTTGCCTATGAATTCCAATTCCTACACCTCAAACTAGGGGCAAACTCCGTTTGCCTAACATGATCCCTTCACACCAAGGGCGAGTTTTCAAGTCACCAAGTTGTTTTAAAATTTTTTTTGAAATAAAGCATCTTTTATTCTAAAAAGCTAAGGCACTAATTCAAAGCACTTCTTGGGAGAAGTAGAGAATTGATTAGATCAATAGGGAGGAATTTTCAAAAACTAGAGTTATCAGTAGAGTGCTATCATATTAAGATGAGGAGTGAACATAAAAGATGAGCGGTACATCATTCATGATGAAGGTACGTTGGATCATGGTGTAGACACCCCATTTTTTCGGCTATCAATTTAGGAGACCCATAGCTTGGTGGTTCACAATGATCGTAAAAAAGGACTCCTGGAAGTCAGCTCTATCTCTCAGAATGCTCAGATTGACCAAAATGCCCCTGAAAGCCCGAAGACTCCCAGATTTGGTCTCGAAGTTCTGAAAACATACTATGTCGTAAGAAAAATGATAAAAATGAGTTTTTTTAAGTAAAACCGGAAGAAATCGTCAGCTCCCAGAGACCCCTGGAAGTCCCGGAAGTTCCCCGAAAGTCCCCGTTGACCGGTTTGACCAAGGTTTGACCAAGTTTGACCAAGTTTAACCTAAATCGTCCGAGTTCACCAGAATCATTAAAAAAGTATTAAAATGAGTTCTAAAAGAGAATCGAGCGAAAACGTCGGCTCCTGGGAGCTCCCGGAGGTTCCCAGAACTTCCCGGGAATCCCGGGTTTGTCCAGTTTGACCAAGATTTGACTTTGGAATCGGGGCACCGAAACAATTTTCAAATATTTTTCATGGATACTAGAGGTCAATAGCTTTCCAACGGTATATCGCACATAATTCCTGGATTTAAAACGAATTTATTTTGAATTTCCGAAGGTGAAAAAGGCGATCAAATCGGCTTTTATCATGAATACCGCTAAACTTTTCAAAGTGACATATCCCCAAACTATTGTTTATGTAAAGTAGACTCCATTACCTTTCTAACGGTATATCACAACCTCAGTTTGGAGTTCGTGCGCATTTTTTTGTGAATTTCGGACGAAATAGGGCCTCTTCGCAAATACCGGAACCTCAAGGGGCATAAACAGCATTATCTGGACGAGGGAGGAGCAGTGCCGCCGCGGCACTAGCCCACTACCGCCGCGGCACTGGCCCAGTGCCACCGCGGCACTCTCCCCCAGAACAGTGTGTTTTTGTAATTTCTTTTGTGGTCCCATTTTGATTATTTTAAAACCAAAACGACGTAGTTTCATGATTTCAGATGTTTGGGACCAATGGGAATACTTCTAAAACCCCAAAACCATCCCAAGTTGGCCTATATAAACCTCCCATTGCTCTTCATTTTGGGGGAGTCAAATGCAAGTGTAGAAAAAGTTTGGGAGAGAAAGTTGTAGAGATAAGGTTAGAATAGAGAGAAAAGAAGCTTTCTTCTTTGATTTTCAAAACAAAAGTGAGTTCTAAACTTTGTTTTTTTACTTCATTACTCCCATTTACTTCAACATTCAATACACCCAACCACCATTTTAGTAAGTCTTTAAGAGAGTGGAAGCTTCTTCCATGTCCAATGTCATTACATATGAGTGAAACACCAATCTACAAGTTCAATACTTCATGAATATCATCTATTGATCATTATCTACTTGCTTGTTTATTCATTGTTTATCTCTTCTCACCTCATTTCTTTTTTATTTTCTTTATTTACTTACTAGTTCATCATCATCTAAATGATGACATGAAGTTTGGGGTGAGTGAATCCTTATGGATAGTAGCTCTTGACCTCAAAAACATGTTTGATAGATGATGATCATAACTTCAATACCTCCAAGGTATCCTTGAAGTGTATTGAAGTTATGCTCAAATAAAAATGAGTCTCTCCAACAATCTTGGAGGTTCTTGATGATGAGTTGAATGTTGGCATTTTAAGTGGTCATAATCTTTATTGAGTATTGAAAATACACTTTCAAAACCTCTATTTCAAATCCCCCCTCAATCCCTCTCATTTTGATTTCAAGAAAGAAAACCTTATTTTTCCCAAAATCTTCAAAACAGTGAGTCAAAACAGTGGGTGAGCTGAGTTCAAAGATTTCTCTAGAACTCAATACTCAACATATATATGCAAGGCCACTTGGAAAGTCTTCCTAACTCATTGGAGAACACCCATGAGTTTTGGTTTGACTTGGAAGTACTTGAAAATGGTCTATTTGGACCCAAACATTCTGCCTCTGCTGTCACAGCAGCTTGACTAACTTCCAACTTCTTTTTCAGAAATATTTCCAAACGGGGTGGTCCCAACTTATTTTTACCTTAATCTTCAATGTCTTAGGGAACTTTCTGTATAAAATGGGCCTCTAGATCACTCGTTTTCAATTTCTAAGATATTTCAACATTTCAGTCGACAGTACAGACTCTGTTTCTGAGTGACCTCTGTTGTTCATATGATTTCTCTCAATCTGTGATAGTTATTAAAGATTGGATTTTTGGGTTGTATTCTAGACACAATAAGGAACATCTCCATAAAAAATCATGCGTTGAAAGCATTCCTAACCCCTCTTTTCCATTTTTACAAGATCATGTTACTGTTCTGTCCACTATTCACAGCAAGCACATTTTAACTTTCATTCTTTGATTTGATGCTTATATGCCTTCCAAATTAGTTCATATCTTAGGAAGTAGTTCATACTACATTTGTACATATCCCATGATGATTTCATTCATTCATTCATACACATTATAGACTTCTAAGTCATTCTAGGAATCCATGAACACAAAGCACACTACAACCTTGGCACATTCTAGATACATACATTGCATCCATGCAAGATTTGGGGCCTTTATGGCTCCTAATCTAAGAAGATTATAAGGAATGAACTTGATCACAGGTTCATGCTTCCCCCGATCTAATCATCCTTTCTCATCCATCCCGGGGATTGAGAGGTCTTCTTTTCTCAAAGATTAACATGCATCATACTAGCTTGCTAAGCATATTTTGATTTCTTTGTTTATTTGTTTCAAGAACAATTCATGCCCCCTTTAGATTAGGAATTAATTGATATCTGATTAGGCGATTTTTCCTAGGTTTATTTGTGTCATCTTTCACTTTGCATTGTGTGATATTTGGCTTAGATCTTATGAATGATATCTTATCTTTAGATCTTCCATTTTCAAATTTTCTTATGCGATGTAATATACTATCATAGTATTATTTGTCGAACCAAATGTAGTATAAGATGATTATTTGGATGCTAATTGAGGCCCGTCGAGAGACGGGGCGAGTTGAGGGTGTTTTAGTCGTGACAAAGGCTCCTTCCTCTCTCGTACCAAAACTCCGAGCCAAGTTCTTTGGTTATGAAGGGCCGGTGCCCTTTATCCGTTTGGGTAAGTCAAAATTAGGTTTCTTGGTTCCTTAAAGAGCAAGTGGCGACTCTGTATCTGTTTTCAACAGACCCTTTTCTCTTTCCTTGATCCAAACATGTTTCAAAAGCTAACAAAGCGGTGGAATCCCGGTATTCACAATCTGGCGACTCTGCTGGGGATTTTTATTTTAAAACAAAATAATACAGAGGTTTGACTCATAAGAAGCATCCTTAAAATCATCTTTTTATTGTGTCTGGTTCACTACATTGCACTCTTACATTTCCCCCCCTCCGACTGTGTCTGAAACGCGGCGCTGACATTGTTCAGGTCTTGCTGTACGAGGGCACAAGTCACCGTTGATACTATACCTTCCAAGGTATATCAAAAAGAGTAAAAACCTCCGTACTGTCTCTCTGACGGTATATTGGAACTCTCGTCAACTGACCCTCTTTGACTAAACCCAGCCTTTGCATATAGATTCCTGTAGAACCTTTCATAGGACTGTTTATTTATCTTTTCAGATAGGACAATGTGATATAACTGTTGTATGCCCTGATGGGATTACCTGAGCGGTGTAGACGCTTATGTGGCATAGAACAGAACCTCTTTCTTATGATTCCAAAGGCAATCACTCACATGTGATTACATTGAGTTGACCTACCTAGGTACCATGACAAGGATGTCTTCTCCATGCTCACAAAGATATACACCGCAAACCTTGTTTATCGGTCCTAAGACATAGGAGTGTGAAAACCTGCTAGACGGTATGATCACTATCACCATATTGACCAGTTTATCCCAGAAACTCTGTCCAGATATCCCAGATATAACCATATTAACCAGTTTCTCCCAGAAACTCTGTCCAGATATCCCAGATATAACCATGTTAACCAGTTTTTCCCAGAAACTCTGTCCATATATCCCAGATATAACCATGTTAACCAATTTCTCCCAGAAACTCTGTCCAGATATCCCAGATATAACCATGTTAACCAGTTTCTCCCAGAAACTCTGTCCAGATATCCCAGATATAACCATGTTAACCAATTTCTCCCAGAAACTCTGTTCAGATATCCCAGATATAACCATGTTAACCAGTTTCTCCTAGAAACTCTGTCCAGATATCCCAGATATAACCATGTTAACCAGTTTCTCCTAGAAACTCTGTCCAGATATCCCAGATATAACCACATTAACCAATTTCTCCTAGAAACTCTGTCCAAAATTACACGAAGTATCCCAGAAATCCCTGTTATCCCTTGGTGGTCATACTGGAAAGTAAGGTTAGCACACTCTGTATGGTTAGGGCCTTATTTGTTTAACTGCTATCTGTTAGAAATAGAAGCATCATATAGATTAGGGCTTACATCCGCATGCTTGTCCCATTTGCATGCACCATTCCCCATCAATCTGCACGCACTGTCTCGAGTCGGTCCACATCACTGTCTTTGTCTGTCTAAAGTCACCACTGTCAATATCTAATCTAGTCCTCTCAAAATCTGTCAGGTCAGTATAGATTCCCAAGGTCAGCAGTCAGGGTCCTCTTCATAGGTCAGGAGTTCGGATAATCGATTGATCAGAATCAGTCCGACAGCTTACTTCAGCATGAATAGGGAAGAGTTGGAAAACAAGGTTACTGAATTGGGAGCGACCATAAGCCAGCAGTCCGACAGCTTAGCCCAAGTGCTGAAGTTCATGGAAGAATTGAAGCAGTGGCGGCCGCAACCTCCGCCCGGGTTTCCACCACCGGAGTTTGAACCACCCCCACCTGAGAATAATGGGGAAGAAGACTGGTTTCAAGGGGTCCCACCGTTCGCGTACGAGAAAAAGCTCCAAGAGAAAATGGACAAGGTCGACAAGCTAGAAAGCGTACTGAGAAAAAGCAAAGGGGTCGATGATTATATGCTAGACCTGGAAGGCCTCTTCAAGCCTGTCAAGCTAAAACTGCCAGAGAATTTCAAGATGCCTGCCATAGACCGTTTTGACGGAACTGGGAATCCAAGAGCCATGTGAAGCTATGTATGAGTATCTTCCAGTCCATGGGTTATACCCACGAACACATTGCGATGTTGTTCCCGCAAACTCTTGCAAAGTCTGCACTATCGTGGTTCCTAACCTTAGAAGCCTCTAAAACCCGGGCCTGGGAAAACATCATTCGAGTCTTCGTCGATCATTACTCATACAATCAAGAACTGGATGTCACCATCAGGGATTTGGAAATAACCCGACAAAATAACAATGAATCCTTCGCTGCATTTCTGAGCAGATGGAGGAACAAGGTAGCCCAAATAACCCACCGGCCAATTGAAAAAGAACAGGTAAGGATGCTCATCCGGAATCTGCAGCCCCTCTACCATGAGAAATTATTCTACCAGTCCATCTCCACCTTTGAGGAGTTGTTTGAAGTCAGAACCCGAATTGAAGACGCTATCAAAGAAGGAAAGATAAAAAAAAAAAGAAGAGCCCCCGAGTCAGTCCAGAAGGCCTAACTACTCCCGGAATCCTCCGGATGTCAATGCCCTTAGCAGCCAACCCATGGAGTACCCTCTTAGGCCGTACCAACCCTCTAGCCAGGCAAACCCCTCCAATCATCCCTTCTAGAAAAAGCCCCCTCGCAACTTCGCCAAGTTAGAAATCTCTCTCTCCTCAGCTTTAGACCGCCTCCTCAAAAAGGGCCATCTCCAACTACTCCAACCCCGAAACACCCCTCTCCCGCCAAACTGCGATATATCCAAACGGTGCACCTACCACCAAGCACCGGGCCACAACACTGATGATTGTGTGCGCCTCCACCATGACATTCAAGACCTCATTGACCAGAACATCATCGAACCGCCACCGAAGCAGCCCCATATCACCCAAAATCCTCTACCAAACCATCAAAATGTCAACCTCATTGAGTCCAACCCTGTATCCTTCAACCCTGCTACTTATATCACCCCTCTAGGACAACCCTTGCCTTTCATTGACATCCCAGATTCTGCGGGAATTCATCTAATTGAAGGAGAGAATGACGAGTGGCAGCAACAACTAGACGATGAGCAAGACTTGTTCTTTCTGGAAGAGCACGATCTGGGGGCGGTAGACCTCAAATGGTATGATCCTGATAATGAAAGTGATGCTTCTATCTGGGACGAGCCGGAGAAACCATTTGTGGGAACGGATTGTGATTGGTTCAAAAAGGATGGGACTGTAGAAGGGCCTACTCCTGCTGAAATTGATCATCTGACTAGGTCAGGCCGTCACTACCAGCCTCTGTAGCCTACTACTGAAACTATCGAGAAAGGCCCGGTAAAAGATAAGGGGAAGGGGAAGATGGATGAGATCATTGAAGAAGATAACGAGTTGATAAAGCAGCTAAAGAAGACCCAAACGCGTCTCTCGATGTGGGACATCATGGTAACATCCTATAAGCATAGGCAAGCCGTGTTGAATGCCTTGGCTGGAATTGAAGTCCCTATCGACACTGCATCGGAGGACATGGTGGCTTTCTTGGGCGCACTTACCCCCGACCCAATCATTATATTTTCCGATGAGGACCTGCCACCAGAAGGATCCGCACATAACAATGCATTGTATATCACCGTGGGATGTAAGGGACAACAGGTGTCATTCTGTCTAGTCGATACGGGCTCTGCTTTAAATGTTTGTGCCCTAAGGACTGCCACCGCCTTGGGGGTCAATGTCCTTGACATCACACCATCTGTGCAATCTGTGAGGGCCTATGATAACACCAGGAGAAATGTGATGGGAATAGTTTCTCTCCAAATCCGGGTAGGATCTTTGGTGAGCACCGAAGTCTTTCAAGTCATGGACATACCTGCCTCTTTCAACTTGCTGATCGGAAGGCCCTGGTTGCATGTCAACAAAGCCGTATCGTCCACTGTGCATCAAATGATCAAGTACATCCATGAGAAGGAAGTGAAAATCATCCTCGGTAATAGTTGGGGTAATGAAGCTTTCCCGAACTACGCTCCCGTCTTTGAAATCCAAATACCTGAGTTAGAAGAAGGAGAAATTGGGGGATTCTTCATGGAAGAAGTTGTAGACACCCAATTTTGACCACACTGATAGGATTTAGGGTGGACAACGTCTTGGAGGATTCGATGATGAAAAGTACCCCGTGGAAGGTACTGGATTCCACACAATCAGAAGTTCGGACTTCGGAAGGTGACTTCAAGCTCAGAAAAGCCCTTTTCCATGGATAAATCCCGGTTTTGTCAAAATCATCTCTCAGAATTCATATTCTCTCAGGGTTATATGAACATTAAGTGTTCTAAACGCAGTATTCTAGGTATCCAGAGATTCAATTTTAAAGAAAAGTTCGAAATCGACGCACATTTGAAAGCAATTTTGGAAAAGACGTCATTTGATTTCAAAAAGACAACGAAAGTTCCGGAGGACTTCCGGACTTCAATTGGACTTCAATTCTCATTATAAAACCTCTGGAAATATTTTTATACTGAAATTCAACCTGACAGCTTTCCAACGGTACGTAAACGGACGATTTCGGACACCAAAAAGCATTTTTACAAAAATCTGGAAAAGCAGTGCACGTGATTTTTGAAACAGGGTTTGTGGGTGACCAGAGGAGCAAGAATAGTAAGTGGCGGTTTTGGGTATGGGGGTGGCGGGTCCCACCATAACCGCCACTTCCATTTGTGTCCTCCACGGAGCTTTTTGAGTTCCAGACCCTTCTAGAAGCTTCCCACTGCGAGGAAATTGCCTGGAAATTGCGTTTAAGCTCCGAAATGGCCATTTTAACCCTCTTTTAAGCTCTAAAAATCCTGTTTTAACCCTGAAACTTAAGAGCTAAGTCTTCAAAACTCTATATAAGATCTCATACATCTCATATGAGATCACACACACACACACACACACACATCTTAACACACTAGACACTTGGAAGAGATACACTTGAATATACTTGGAGATACAAACACACATAGAAGCACATACAAGAGAGAGAAGTATACTTTGAATATACTTTCAATTTAGGTGAATTCTAGAGAGAGAAAATTATGAATTGAATTTAGATTAACTTAGGCTAATTAGACCACAATTTGAACATCAATTGCCTCCCTCAACTTCCATGGATGAGTGCTTGAAGAACACTTGAATAACACTTGAAGAAGAAGATCTTCAAATCAATTTTGGTCTTGTAATTGAGAATCCTCCAAGAGGTAAACACTATAGTTCATCTCTAATTCCTACTTTGTATATATAGATCTATAAGATTTGGATCTAACTTAGTTCTATTTCTACTTATTAGAACACTCATCTTCTTCCTCTCATGTTCTTCACACACTCACATAGTTAGATCCAAATCTCTTTGATTTTTATTGATAATTTACAATTAGAGATTGTTTTTCACTTTGATTTTCAATTTTGGTTTCATTCTTCAATTTTAGTTTAGATTCATGCATACATGATTATATATATATACATATATCTATTTTGAATTCCATGATGGTTTGGAAATATGATCTATGAGAAGGATGATTTCTATGTTCATACCTATCTCTTGATTATTCCTATTACCTAGAATTCCTATTGAATTTCATCTCCAACATGATATTTATAAGTCCCTTTGATCCTTGATCTAAAAGTTCTTCATAGAACTTGAGGGCTAAATTGATTGGGAATCATGATAATTAAGTTGATCTATGAGTTTGATCTCTCTAATAAGCTTCAACTATCACTAAAATGTTTTCCTCACACTTTAAAATGAACTAGATAAAAATTCAGCAAAGCAGATTGGTTTTGTCCATTAGATTTGGTCCATCAAAACCCATAGTTTGATGGATTTCAAATTTTCTGGGTAAACTTTGATGAATTAGCTTTCATCCGGTCCGTTTTGAGAGCTTTTAGGATTCATATACTATTTTTAGAAATTGTTGAGAAATCGGTTGACAGATTTGAACATCGTCTCTTTGTGCTTGAATTTCAGAAAATCTATAATAGTTATCGACGTTCCGCTTTTTGGGGATGATTCCTAACTCATATATCTATATGCCGATGTAAAATCGTGAGCATACGATCGAGTTAGGATCGTTTTCTAAGCGTTTAAAGTTGATACAACTATTCTGGAATTTTCTAAGTTTAATTACAAATATGATTATGTATACAAAATGGTCATACCTTGATCACTCAACAACAATTGATGAATAAAACTTGGTTTAGAAATCACCTAGGATAAATGGATGAGAGATCAAAAGCTTAAATCAACTTGGTTAACATGATTCATGAACTTCTATTATACTTCTATTATATTTTGCATTCATTTGTCAAATGATACCAAATTTCCAGAATAACAGAGTCTGTTTAAAACACTTTTTCAGAAACCTTGTGATTACAGAATGTCCATGGGTTTATTTTTATCATATACTACAATGAAATAGCTTTCTTTTGACACCAAATAGAGCTTCATATGATTTTTGTAGATTTAATTATGATTTTTACAAGAACAGTGGACAGTCCTGATCCACTATTCCCAAAACATTTATTTCTCAAACAATAAAATTGATATTGAGGTCCCACTTTTTGGAGAAGTTCCCTAAGACATGTATCTAACTTTCTGTAAAAGGGTTTTTATCCAGCTCATGTTTAAAACCACTTTTGATAGGATTCATTAGAGGTTGCTGAATCTGGAAATTTGATTGATGACATGTTTTCTTTGTTTATCATGCATATCATTTGTTTGCTTGTATTTTTGCAATGCTTGGGTATTCTTTGGTGTATTAGTGCAGAGAATTAAGTGCCTCGGACCCGGACTTCGATTTGTGGTTTGCCTCGTCTACATGTGGCTTAGTGCCCATGTATCGTGTACTATCTCTATCCTTTCTTTTAGAATTTTTTAGGTTTACAACTTTGATTTCAACGACACATTTCCTTTAGGGTAGTCTCCGTTTATATGATTATTTGTTAGAGACATCTTATCTAGGATTGTTGCATGATTGCATTGCACGTTTCCATTCTTTTTGCTTTCGCGACTCCGCTTGAGTCAACCAATGTAAGTCTTCTCGTTCCCTTTGCATATCATGACATGTTTACTTTATTTGCATCGGTCCCGGGCGGGACTAGCCACTGTGAGTATACTTCTCCCTTGTATTGCATGAGCATCCGCTTTCTACTTGATTTAGTCTCTTGAAATGATTTTCATTAGATGTTTCTTTTTGCCATGTATATATCTATCTAGTATGTTTGAGGAAACAACATCTATTATGAATTAATAACAAGGATATTTGAATCAAGGCCTACCATTCGGTAGGGCGAGGAGGGGGTGCTTTAGTCCTGCTTGGGCTCCTTCCCCTCTCGTACCAAGACCCCCGAACCTTGTTTCTGGTAATGAAGGGCGAGTAACCTTATTCAATTTTGGGCGAGTCAAACTTGGGTTTCCTAATTCCCGATAAAAATTAGGTGGCGACTCTTTGTCTCTAGGATCGCGTGAGGAAGTCCTAGTTTTCCCTGAAGTGTGCTCCTTGGGATCCGTCCCGGGACACTATCGAGGGAGAGCGTCAGGACCTCCTCATTCGCAGTGGTCCACAATCTGGCGACTCTGCTGGGGATTTGAACATGAAACCGATGGTTTCTTGTTCTTCGAGGGTTTGACTTGAACCAATGAATATCCTTGTTATTAATTCAATAATCATGTTGTTTCTGCCTGCATTTGCACTTGCATTGTTCTTTCACCGCGACTGCTTGAGATCATTGCCTTGAAGATAGAGGGTCCTCTTTCCTCTATTTGTCAAGAGTTTTGGTAGCATGTAGTCACCGTTAGCCTTGTACCGCGTGCGGTATATAGAGCCTATGTGTGAACGGCACGCCCTCGGGGAGGCGGTCAACCACACCGCTGAGCTTGCTAATGGACCCTTTATGAGACTAAAACCCGGCCTTTGCATATAGTTTCTATAGAACCCTTCAATTAGGATCTTGATTATCATCTTTGATTAGGACAATGTGATGAATTACTTGCGCTTGCCCGTAAGGGATTATGTGGATGATGAGGACGTGTATGCGAAGGCATCATCAAACCTTGTATGGTGGATTCCTCTAGGATAGTATGGTCTTTATCCGAACATCCAATCATTATTTGAGGACAATTTTGAAAATTTTTGAAACTATAAGCACTTCTTTGAAAAACCCCAAGTCTTTTGAAAATTCCAAGAATATCCCTTTTGAAAATTTGCTTTGAGATTCACTTTCACAAAATCTTTCCAAAATTCTCCTTAGATTTTAGAGAATTTCAAAATTCCTATTTCCAGAAATCATGATCACACTTTGATGATTCAATTTCAAATTCTCCTAGATTTTAGAGAATTTCAAAAAAAAAAATTTTACTTTGGTCTTCAAGAAATCATGATGATTCAATTTCAAAATCTTCCTCTCAGATCTTAGAATTTCAAAATTCCCACCTCAATTTTTAAGAATCATGATTTCTCACCACAAGCATTGATGGTTCAAAAATTCTTTTGAAAATTACAAATCTCCCCATCTCTTTCAAAGATTTTCATGAAAAATTTCAATTTTGAAAACATGAACCATCAAGAATTTCAAAACTCAAAATCCTTGGATAATGATTGGATTAGTAGGGTGATTAGCATACTCAAGGAATCTTATGTGCTTATGTGCTGATGTGCTAGGTCTAAGCTAGATTAAGGTGCATTGCATTTAGATTAGATTGCATTTCATCTGCATTGCATGCACTACACGAGCATTGCATATACGACTCACGAGTGCGACGCCCCTAATATACTTTCAAAAGAAAAGATTTGTTTTCCTCAGAATTTTGAAAGCTTGAAAAGATTTCTTTGATTTTAAGAAAAATGTTTTTGAAAAAGAAAATGATTTTCCATTTATGATTTCCATCTTTGTAAATCCACCTTCTTATATCATTCTTTGAAAAATTCTTTTGCAATAAAGATACCTGATTATTTGAAAATCCCTAAATAAACCAGATAAGAAAAGATAGGACCGAAAAGTTGTACTCCTTTCTGGGTCAGAGCTCCGAACAGCCGTTTGATCAGATCAGGGTTAGAAGAAGGAACAGCCGAGTCGACTAGGGTTGAAGATATGACATACGAAGCGGATATGGAAGCCAGATTGGCCGCAATGCAAGCTGCCTTGGATCAGAGCAGGGAGCAGAATCGAGAACAACTTGCCACTATGATGAGAATGATTGAGCAGCTAACTAATCCACCACCACCACCTCCAGAGCATCATGAAGAAGAAGATTTTGGGGAGACAGTTCAACCAAAGGTTCAGCTAGATCAGGAAATTCAGGACAAGTTGGCCAAGATCGACAAACTAGAGAGTGTGATCAGAAAGAGCAAAGGGGTGGATGAGTATTTGTTCGATGTTGAAGGGTTGTGTGACGCTCCAAAAGCCAAACTCCCAGAGAAGTTTAAGATGCCGCATATTGAATTTTTCAATGGAACCGGAAATCCAAAGAGCTATCTGAGGCTTTATGTAGGAACTTTGCAGCCCATGGGCATTGGATCTGACCTCTTCGCTCTATTGTTTCCAAGAGTTTTGAGTGGAGCAGCACTTTCATGGTACTTGACGTTGGAACCAGCCATAACCAGAGATTGGGAGGCATTGGCCAAACCTTTCGTGGCTCAATATTCATATAACCAGTTGTTTGATGTAACTGCAAGAGATCTAGAAACCACCCGACAAGAGTACAGGGAATCCTTCGCAGGTTTCCTTACTCGTTGGAGAGCTAAAGCTGCTCAAATGACTAGCAGGCCAGCGGAAAAAGATCAGGTCCGAATGATCATCAAGAATCTACAGCCCGAATACTTGGAAAGGCTAGAATTTCAGTCCATTGTGAGTTTCGAACAGCTGTTTGATGTGGGAACTTTGATAGAAGATGCCATTAGAGATGGAAAGATCAAGAAAGAAAGCACGAGCAATCGATACAGAAAGACAGAAAGACCAGTCTATCATCAGTCTGCTGACGTCAACACACTATCTCCTCAGCCTTTTCAGAAAGAGCGTCGAAGTATGGCTAATGCAAGAGGAAGTCAAAATCAGAAACAGTCGAGAGAGAAAAGAGAATTTTCCGACTTGGGGATGCCACTAAGCACCGCACTTGAAAGAATGATAGAAAAAGGGTACTTGCAGAAATTGGAACCTAAACCAGAGCCAAATCCACTTCCACCGGGTTTCAAAACAGAGTTCTTTTGTGACTTTCATCAAGGCCGTGGACATAGCACAGATAGATGCTGGAGACTTCGCCATGAAATTGAAGACTTGATTGAAAAAGGGGTCATCTCCCCTCCTCCCTCTCAGCCAAATGTTCAGAAGAATCCTCTCCCTAATCATAAGGGGAACATGCCAAATGTTAACTTTGTAGAAGAAGGATCTCAGATTTATAACCCAAAGATCTACATCACATCCTCGAATCAACCAGCTATGGATGTTCAACTTCCGGAAGACGCTGCAATTTGCATCTTGAGGAATATGGAAGAGGAAGAATGGGTCGAAGAAGCACTGGCTTTTGAAGAAGAAATAGCCAACGGAAATCTTACAATTGAATGGTGGGATCCCAATGCCATCACCGACGACTTGATCTGGTATGAGGAAGAAAAGCCCATAGAAGCAGTCACCGAGAAACAAAGCACTGAGCCGATAGAAGAATTGCTAAAGCCTGTCGAGAACCTTGAAATCAAAGATGACGATCTTATTGCAATGATGGAAGAAGAAGAAGATTGGTGGTATGATGATGAGGATGATTCCGTTAATAATACCATAATCCCCGATGATTCTGTTTGGAAAATCACTGTTGGCACCGAAAAGTTAGCCAAAGAACTTGAGTCTATCTGGATCACCAATGAAGCAAACCACTTGACCCGTTCCGGACGTCATTTCAAGCCTCATGAGTTAGAAAATCGTGGAAAAGAAACATGGAATGAGAAAGAAGTCGTCAAAGCAAAAGAGGCTGGTAAAGGAGCCGTGAGCGAAGAAGAAGATGAAATCCTAAAGCAATTGAAGAAAACACAAGCTTGGATCTCAGTATGGGGATTACTTATGACCTCTCACAAACACAGGCAGGCCATGCTCGATACTCTCAATCGTTTGGATGTTTCTGTCAATACTACTCCCGAAGATCTAGTAAACATGATCTCTTCAAAGCCTTGTAAGCCTGTAATCACATTCACAGATGAAGATTTACCGCCGGAAGGGGCACACCACAACAGAGCTCTCTACATCACTGTACATTGCCTGGGGAATAGAGTACCGGTCTGCTTGGTAGATAATGGGTCAGCCTTGAATGTATGTCCTCTCCAAACAGCTCTCAGAATGGGGTTGTCTATTTCAGAACTCTTGCCATCAACACAAACTGTGAGGGCCTATGATAACACCAAAAGGGCCATTGTGGGAATGATTAAGTTGAAAATTGAAGTCGGGCCATTAAACAAAGAAGCTGATTTCCAAGTGATTGATATTCCGGCTAGCTTTAATCTGCTATTGGGACGTCCGTGGTTACATGTGAATGATGCAGTCGCCTCCACTCTCCACCAGAAAGTCAAGTTCATCTGGAAAGAGGATGTGGTAACAATCTTTGGGGATAGCTGGATCAAAGAAGAAGGGACAAGCCATGGTCCTGTGCTAGAAGTCCAAACACCGGAAGAAGAAAATGAATTAGGAGGATTCAACTTTGTGGGAATGATAAATGAAGGAGCTAAGAAAAAGAAATCCGTTTGGGATCGACTCAGCTATGAGAAGAAACTTCCTGATGCATCTGTCTGGGGCGAAGAAATCACTCCGATCAAGAAAAAGAAGCCGTTCATCACCGGACGCGAATATAGAAAGATGTTCGAGAAGGGAAACCCGGTTGCCAAAGATCTACAAGAAGAAGTGGGACAGAATTGGATCCCTGAAGTCATGCCATTGTACTTTGACCAGTATGCCAATCCTAAAGTGGCTCATATGGTGCGGAAGATGAACTATTTTCCTGGAATGGGACTAGGTCGTCGTCAACAAGGAATAACTGAACCACCGAACTTCCACGAACAGAAAGATAAATCTGGGCTTGGGTATCAATTGACTGAAGAAGATAAGAAGAAGATGACAAAAGGAAAAGGGCCGATGGTTGTTTCTGGGCCAAGAATCCTGAATGGATACTTCGTGAAAGAAGGCGATGACTTTCCCTTCTGTGGGTTCCCTGAACCATGGTATGATCCGGCTACCAAGAACATTAAGCCTGGATTTGAGATTTTCTTCAAACATGAGTTCTCCGACTATGAGGATCCGTTCTTGTATACTCCGCCTATCAAGAAAGAAAGGAAGGACTGGGCTGAGCTGATGACAAGTGATGATTTGAACATGCTAATGGATGAAGAGCTGAACATGCTGATGGATGCCGAAGAAGCACTGGGAAATGTGAAAGAAATCAAGCCAATAGAGGGAGCTCTGAACAATTGGGTGATAGAATCGGAAGTCAACAAATCCCCTCCCCCATTTCCCCGGAAGTCTGTAAAGGCCAATATGAGCCATGATGTTGAGTCTGCTTTTGCTTTTGATGTACCCAAAAATGTTAATGAAATGAACGAGGATTTTGCTTACTCTTCTGTGTCTGATGATCTTGATTTTGAAATTTCTGAGGATTTGCAAAGATTAATTGAAAATGAAAATGAATCTGCATGCAAGATTATTGAAGAAACTTTGCTAATAAACTTGGATAATGAAGATAATCCACAAAATGTTCATATTGGCACCACGCTCACTTCACAAGAAAGCAATGAACTAATCAACTTATTAAAAGAATTTAAAGATGTTTTCGCTTGGTCCTACCAAGATATGCCAGGCATCGATGGAGAGATTGTCCAACACCACATCCCTCTCTTTCCAAATTCAAAACCTGTTAAGCAAAAGTTGAGACGCATGAGACCCGAATGGACTTTGAAGATCAAAGAAGAAGTTGAGAAACAATTGAAAGCTGGATTCCTGATGGTAACCCAATATCCGGAATGGATAGCCAATATAGTTCCTGTGCCAAAGAAGGATGGAAGGATCCGTGTATGTGTTGACTTCAGAGATCTAAACAAGGCTAGTCCTAAGGATGATTTTCCGCTTCCACACATAGATGTTCTGGTAGATAGCACCGCGGGGCATGAGTTGTTATCATTCATGGATGGTTTCTCAGGGTACAATCAGATTTTAATGGCACCCGAAGACAGAGAAAAGACTACATTCACAACTCACTGGGGGACGTATTGCTACCGAGTAATGCCATTTGGGTTAAAGAATGCTGGCGCAACCTATCAGAGAGCTGCTACTACTTTGTTACATGACATGATCCATAAAGAGGTAGAAGTTTATGTGGATGATATGATTGTTAAGTCCAAAGAAAGAAGTGGGCATTTAACAGCACTCGCCAAGTTCTTTGAAAGATTAAGGAAATACAGAATGAGATTGAATCCACAGAAGTGTACTTTTGGAGTTACCACCGGAAAGCTGCTAGGATTTCTCATCACACAGAGAGGAATTGAGGTTGACCCCACAAAGATCAAGGCTATTATGGATATGCCGCCTCCGACAAATGAAAAGGAAGTAAGAGGATTTCTGGGAAGAATCCAATTCATCAGTCGCTTCATATCTAAGCTCACTGCTACTTGCGATCCGCTTTTCAGCTTGTTGAGAAAAGGGAAGAAATTCGAATGGGACAATCAATGTCAAGAAGCTTTTGACAAGATCAAGGCTTATTTATCAAACCCACCGGTTCTTTCACCCCCGAAGTCAGGGAAGCCTTTGCTGTTGTACTTATCCGTGTCAGAGAATGCTATGGGATGCATGTTAGCCCAAGAAGGAGATGAAGGGCGTACAGAGAAAGCCATTTACTACTTAAGTAAAAGGATGACTGGATACGAATTGAAGTATTCTCCGTTAGAAAAGACATGTTGGGCTTTGGTTTGGGCCACTCGTCGTCTGAGGCATTATATGTTGGCCTTCCCTGTTGTTTTAATCTCCCGAATGGATCCTTTGAAGTACCTATTTGAAAAACCAGCATTGACCGGAAGAATCTCCCGATGGACATTGATGCTATCTGAGTTTGACTTGATACATGCTACGAGTAAATCTGTTAAAGGAAGGGCTGTCGCAGAACATTTAGCAGAACATCCGATAAATCTGGAAAACGAAGGAGAGTTCATGTTCCCTGACGAAGGATTGATGGAATTAAAAGAAGATGTGTGGAAAATGTATTTTGATGGAGCTGCAAACCAAAAAGGATATGGAGTAGGAATCATCCTTGTATCCCCTGAAGGAGCACATACCCCGTTCTCTATTAAGCTGAAGTACACTTCCACCAACAACACTGCTGAGTATGAAGCTTGTATCTTGGGGCTAGAAGCCGCATTGACTTTGGAGGTAAGGAAACTTGATGTATTCGGGGATTCCAATTTGATCATATCCCAAGTTCGAGGAGATTGGAAAGTCAAGGAAGAGAAGTTAAAACCCTATCATGAGTATCTTGATTCTTTACGAACTCGTTTCTTGCATATCACGTTCTTCTACCTGCCTCGAGAAGAAAATCAGCTAACAGACTCTTTGGCTACTTTAGCGTCAATGATTGAGATTCCTGTGGGGATAAAGCTAACTCCTTTGATGATTGAACAAAGGGAAAAGCCGTCTTATGAGATGATTGGGGAAATAGAAGAAGCAGAAGAACTTCCGTGGTACACCGACGTGTGGAACTTCATTGAAAATGGGGAATATCCGGAAGGCGCCTCCGAGAAAGACAAGAGAGCCATAAGAAGATTCTCGGCTCAATTCATGATTTGTGGTGGAAATCTATTGAAGAGATCTCACAATGGATTCAACTTGACATGTCTGTATGGAAACAGTGCGAGAAAGATGATGGAGCAAATTCACGAAGGGGTGTGTGGTCCTCATATGAGTGGACACATGTTAGCTAAGAAGATCATCCGACAAGGATATTATTGGACTACTATGGACAAGGACTGCTATGAATATGTCAGAAAATGTCACAAATGTCAGATCCATGCCAATATGAAGCATGTGCCGCCGTCACTGCTATACAACATGACTACCCCTTGGCCATTCTCAGTTTGGGGAATAGATGTTATTGGAGAAGTAACCCCGAAGGCGTCTAATGGGCATCAATACATCCTGGTAGCAATTGATTATTTCACAAAATGGGTGGAAGCAGAGTCTTATGCGACATTGAAGGCTAAAGATGTGGCCAGATTTATCAGAAGAAATATAATCTGCCGATACGGGGTCCCTCATGAGTTGATATCCGATCATGGCAGTCACTTCCAGAAAGAGGTTTTGGATCTACTAGAAGAATACAAGATCATGCACCACATGTCAGCGCCGTATAGGCCACAAACAAATGGGGCAGTTGAAGCAGCTAATAAGAATTTGAAGACGATCCTAAGAAAGATGACTGATACATACCGAGATTGGCATGAGAAGTTACCGTATGCACTGTGGGGATACAGAACATCTATCCGAACATCTACAGGAGCCACTCCTTATTCATTGGCTTACGGAATGGAAGCAATACTCCCAGTTGAAATAGAACTACCATCTTTGAGAGTTGTGGCAGAATCCGAGATTCCAGAATTTGATTGGCTAAGAGATAGATATGAGGAGCTAATGTTACTTGATGAGAAAAGGTTGGCCGCAATTGATCATGTGCATGTGTATCAGAGAAGAATAGCTCGAGCATTCAACAAGAAGGTCCGTCCAAGAAAACTTGAGGAAGGCGACCTTGTGCTTAAAGCCTTAAAAGCACCCGTTTTCGATCCTAGAGGGAAATTCAAGCCAAATTGGGTTGGCCCATACGTCATCAAGAAGCTTCTCTCTGGAGGAGCGGCATACCTGATGGATCTAGATGGAGTTGAGTTCAATCAGCCAATCAACATTGACCGTTTCAAGAGATACTATGCTTAAAAGCCTTTTTCTTTCAAAACCTTGCTCTTTTAAAACCTCCAGCCTTCGAGGAACTACGCTTGACCTGATTCCCACTTGGGGATACGTAGGCAACCTACTCGGTTCGGTCACTGCTCCTGAAACCCTCAACCATACTTTCTTTCAAGACCTGGGCGAACTACTTTGGATCTGATTCCCACTTGGGGATAAGTAGGCGAGCTTTCCTGGCTCTCGATCCCTGAACCTTGCAAACTAGGGGCAAACTTTCAAGTTTGCCCAAAGCCTCAAGATATCACTGCCACACTAGGGGCAAACTGCGTTTGCCCAAACTTCCATTTATCTCTGTCAACTAGGGGCAAACTGTCGTTTGCCCATACCTCGCTACCTGTCCTCTCTGGATCACTTGGCTATCAGAATTAAAGCACCTAAGTGAAAAATCTGGTAATTCTTGATATTAAGTTGAAAAGTTTTTTTTAGCAATCTAAAGATGTGAATCTAATGTCAAGACTGAAACATTATGTGGAAAATTTTCAAAAGCTTCAAGATTACATGCAAAGCCAACACAATATCCTGCTACAAGATAAAATCTCATTTTCAAAACATGCAAATCCTTAGAAAATTCAAATATCCAAGTCAAAAGACATTGTCGAGAAAGAGGAATCGTCAGAAATTTCCTTTCCCTATAAAAATCGAGTCCTGTGTGTCAGTGTGCAAAGTGTCAATCAAATCAGTCTCGTGACAAGGGATGCAAAGCGAAACAGAAGGATAGCATAAAGCAGCATCAAGCAAAGTCAAGAGTACAAGCCCATCAAGTCTCAGACAGAATACATCAACATCAGTCTCAGCACAGAAAGCAAGAAAAACAGAAAGATAGTCATGGGTGCATATGATCATCATCAGCGACGACGAGTAGCCCGTGGGTACCGAGCAGGCATATCTGAGGCCGTAGAGCTATCATCATCTTCAATTTGGCGCCTTCGCCTAGACCCACCAGCCCCACCAGAAGGGCCTGCATTCATCCGCTCCAACTGTGATTGAAGCTGCCTAACTTGAGCCACCTGTGGAAGAAAAGAATCAGTATAGGGGTTTGAAAAAGCAATGAGATAAGAAGAAAAGGTCAAGAAATTTACCAGGGCCGCATCACGGTCTATGTAAGTCTGGCACATGCCATCCCACTGCAAAGAGAAGAAAGATATGGTCAGAAAGATCAGAAGAATCAAAGGCACCGCAGCCTGAAAGTGGCCGAGAAACGGCAAACTCCCGTCGTTTTGGGATTGATTATGAGTTGTCTTAGAAAATGGACATTTGAGTCTACTGTCGCTTGAGAATTACATCCAGAAAGGACTTTCAGAAGATGGGTCAGAATGCGAGATGTTCAGAAAGGGTTAGAGTAAGCCTGACGTGTTGCAAGAATGATTGCGTTGGTCGAAGCACCAATATGAGTCTCAGAAAGAATCAGCAGGGCCTCCAGAATATGTGCTCGTGTCCCAGAAACCTCAGATATCTCCTCAAGCAGAGAGTTTCCAGATATTGTCAAGGTATACAGAATTCGTGCATCTCTCAGAATCATAGGATCTCCCCAGTAGAGAACTTTCAGAATTAAGTTTCTCGCAAGCATCATGTATCCACGGGTTGCCTCCAGATAAAGGGTATCTCTCAGAATTTGAGCATCAAAATCGCCTCCAGAATACAAGGTTTATGCCAAGCATCATGTATCCAGGGTTGCCTCCAGAATGTAGGGTTTCTCTCAGAATCGTGGGTTGCCTCCAGAATGTAGGGTTTCTCTCAGAATCAGAATCGTGGGTCGCCTCCAGAATACAAGGTTTATGCCAAGAATCGTGTATCCGTGGGTTGCTCTCAGAATGTAGGGTTTCTCTCAGAATCGTGGGTTGCCTCCAGAATGTAGGGTTTCTCTCAGAATCATGTATTTCTCAGCATCGCATATCAGGGTTGCCTCCAGAATGTAGGGTTTCTCTCAAAATCAGAATCGTGTATCCGTGGGTTGCTCTCAGAAGAAGGGTCATCTCTCAGAATTTGTGTATCTCTCAGAATCCGTGCATCAGAACAGAAGATTTGTCCTCAGAAGAAGGGCCTGTTTCAGAAGAACAGAGGATTTGTCTCCGGCAGAGAGACCTGTTTCAGAAGATTTGTTTCTAGACCTGCCACAGAAGATTTGTCCCCAGAAGAAGGGCCTATTTCAGAAGAACAGAGGATTTGTCTCCGGCAGAGAGACCTGTTTCAGAAGATTTGTTTCTAGACCTGCCACAGAAGATTTGTCCCCAGAAGAAGGGCCTGTTTCAGAAGAACAGAGGATTTGTCTCCGGCAGAGAGACCTGTTTCAGAAGATTTGTTTCTAGACCTGCCACAGAAGATTTGTCCTCGGAAAAAGGGCCTGTTTCAGAAGAACAGAAGATTTGTCTCCGGCAGAGAGACCTGTTTCAGAAGACTTGTTTCCAGACCTGTTACAGAAGATTTGTCTAGAAGAAGGACCTGTTTCAGAAGAGCAGAAGATTTGTCTCCGGCAGAGAGACCTGTTTCAGAAGATTTGTCCCCAGCAAAAGGACTCTACATCAGCAATCGTCCCCAGCAAAAGGACTCTACATCAGCAATCGTCCCCAGCAGAAGGACTCTACATCAGCAATCGTCCCCAGCAAAAGGACTCTACATCAGCAATCGTCCACAGAAGAAGGACCTGTTTCAGCAATCGTCCCCAGCAGAAGGACTCTACATCAGCAATCGTCCCCAGCAGAAGGACTCTACACCAGCAATCGTCCCCAGCAAAAGGACTCTACATCAGCAAATCGTCCCCAGCAGAAGGACTCTACATCAGCAATCGTCCACAGAAGAAGGACCTATTTCAGCAATCGTCCCCAGCAGAAGGACTCTACATCAGCAATCGTCCCCAGCAAAAGGACTCTACATCAACAATCGTCCCCAGCAGAAGGACTCTACATCAGTAATCGTCCCCAGCAGAAGGACTCTACACCAGCAATCGTCCAGTTGTTTGACATGACTCAGAATTCATCCAAGATACTTCGCTATTTTAAGAGTCGTCCAGGATACAGATGACGCCTACGAGCCTTAAGATCAGAAGAATAACTTTGAGAAAAACCTAGAGAATCATCCAAGATACCTTTAGCATATTCGACTGTGAGAGAGAGTCGTTGCATCCTTTGCATTAGATTTTGCATCTAGGGAACCCTTGAGGATGATTCCTCCAGCACTTTCACATTTCATGTTTTCATACTGCACCAGCATCCTAGGATAGGAGTATTTCATCCGCATTGTTGTTGTTTGTTTTCCGTTTTCCCGCGCGCTTGAACTACGCCCTGGTCTGATTCCTGGAAAGGATACGTAGGCAGCTCCAGCGGAGCACGACCAGCATCAGCTTCAACTTAGCCGCCTCTACCCAGCATTGCATTGCATTCTTGCATTCGTAATTTCTTGATTTTCTCTGATTTTGAATTTCTTGATTTTGCGAATTTTTTGCTTTTCCTAAAACCTCTCAGTATGGTTATTTGGGTGCCTTCAAGGCTTTGGCACTCACTTGCAGTTCACGTTGTTCACAACAAGCTCTGCCAAAGAGGGGCAAACTGTAGACACCCAATTTTGACCACACTGATAGGATTTAGGGTGGACAACGTCTTGGAGGATTCGATGATGAAAAGTACCCCGTGGAAGGTACTGGATTCCACACAATCAGAAGTTCGGACTTCGGAAGGTGACTTCAAGCTCAGAAAAGCCCTTTTCCATGGATAAATCCCGGTTTTGTCAAAATCATCTCTCAGAATTCATATTCTCTCAGGGTTATATGAACATTAAGTGTTCTAAACGCAGTATTCTAGGTATCCAGAGATTCAATTTTAAAGAAAAGTTCGAAATCGACGCACATTTGAAAGCAATTTTGGAAAAGACGTCATTTGATTTCAAAAAGACAACGAAAGTTCCGGAGGACTTCCGGACTTCAATTGGACTTCAATTCTCATTATAAAACCTCTGGAAATATTTTTATACTGAAATTCAACCTGACAGCTTTCCAACGGTACGTAAACGGACGATTTCGGACACCAAAAAGCATTTTTACAAAAATCTGGAAAAGCAGTGCACGTGATTTTTGAAACAGGGTTTGTGGGTGACCAGAGGAGCAAGAATAGTAAGTGGCGGTTTTGGGTATGGGGGTGGCGGGTCCCACCATAACCGCCACTTCCATTTGTGTCCTCCACGGAGCTTTTTGAGTTCCAGACCCTTCTAGAAGCTTCCCACTGCGAGGAAATTGCCTGGAAATTGCGTTTAAGCTCCGAAATGGCCATTTTAACCCTCTTTTAAGCTCTAAAAATCCTGTTTTAACCCTGAAACTTAAGAGCTAAGTCTTCAAAACTCTATATAAGATCTCATACATCTCATATGAGATCACACACACACACACACACACACATCTTAACACACTAGACACTTGGAAGAGATACACTTGAATATACTTGGAGATACAAACACACATAGAAGCACATACAAGAGAGAGAAGTATACTTTGAATATACTTTCAATTTAGGTGAATTCTAGAGAGAGAAAATTATGAATTGAATTTAGATTAACTTAGGCTAATTAGACCACAATTTGAACATCAATTGCCTCCCTCAACTTCCATGGATGAGTGCTTGAAGAACACTTGAATAACACTTGAAGAAGAAGATCTTCAAATCAATTTTGGTCTTGTAATTGAGAATCCTCCAAGAGGTAAACACTATAGTTCATCTCTAATTCCTACTTTGTATATATAGATCTATAAGATTTGGATCTAACTTAGTTCTATTTCTACTTATTAGAACACTCATCTTCTTCCTCTCATGTTCTTCACACACTCACATAGTTAGATCCAAATCTCTTTGATTTTTATTGATAATTTACAATTAGAGATTGTTTTTCACTTTGATTTTCAATTTTGGTTTCATTCTTCAATTTTAGTTTAGATTCATGCATACATGATTATATATATATACATATATCTATTTTGAATTCCATGATGGTTTGGAAATATGATCTATGAGAAGGATGATTTCTATGTTCATACCTATCTCTTGATTATTCCTATTACCTAGAATTCCTATTGAATTTCATCTCCAACATGATATTTATAAGTCCCTTTGATCCTTGATCTAAAAGTTCTTCATAGAACTTGAGGGCTAAATTGATTGGGAATCATGATAATTAAGTTGATCTATGAGTTTGATCTCTCTAATAAGCTTCAACTATCACTAAAATGTTTTCCTCACACTTTAAAATGAACTAGATAAAAATTCAGCAAAGCAGATTGGTTTTGTCCATTAGATTTGGTCCATCAAAACCCATAGTTTGATGGATTTCAAATTTTCTGGGTAAACTTTGATGAATTAGCTTTCATCCGGTCCGTTTTGAGAGCTTTTAGGATTCATATACTATTTTTAGAAATTGTTGAGAAATCGGTTGACAGATTTGAACATCGTCTCTTTGTGCTTGAATTTCAGAAAATCTATAATAGTTATCGACGTTCCGCTTTTTGGGGATGATTCCTAACTCATATATCTATATGCCGATGTAAAATCGTGAGCATACGATCGAGTTAGGATCGTTTTCTAAGCGTTTAAAGTTGATACAACTATTCTGGAATTTTCTAAGTTTAATTACAAATATGATTATGTATACAAAATGGTCATACCTTGATCACTCAACAACAATTGATGAATAAAACTTGGTTTAGAAATCACCTAGGATAAATGGATGAGAGATCAAAAGCTTAAATCAACTTGGTTAACATGATTCATGAACTTCTATTATACTTCTATTATATTTTGCATTCATTTGTCAAATGATACCAAATTTCCAGAATAACAGAGTCTGTTTAAAACACTTTTTCAGAAACCTTGTGATTACAGAATGTCCATGGGTTTATTTTTATCATATACTACAATGAAATAGCTTTCTTTTGACACCAAATAGAGCTTCATATGATTTTTGTAGATTTAATTATGATTTTTACAAGAACAGTGGACAGTCCTGATCCACTATTCCCAAAACATTTATTTCTCAAACAATAAAATTGATATTGAGGTCCCACTTTTTGGAGAAGTTCCCTAAGACATGTATCTAACTTTCTGTAAAAGGGTTTTTATCCAGCTCATGTTTAAAACCACTTTTGATAGGATTCATTAGAGGTTGCTGAATCTGGAAATTTGATTGATGACATGTTTTCTTTGTTTATCATGCATATCATTTGTTTGCTTGTATTTTTGCAATGCTTGGGTATTCTTTGGTGTATTAGTGCAGAGAATTAAGTGCCTCGGACCCGGACTTCGATTTGTGGTTTGCCTCGTCTACATGTGGCTTAGTGCCCATGTATCGTGTACTATCTCTATCCTTTCTTTTAGAATTTTTTAGGTTTACAACTTTGATTTCAACGACACATTTCCTTTAGGGTAGTCTCCGTTTATATGATTATTTGTTAGAGACATCTTATCTAGGATTGTTGCATGATTGCATTGCACGTTTCCATTCTTTTTGCTTTCGCGACTCCGCTTGAGTCAACCAATGTAAGTCTTCTCGTTCCCTTTGCATATCATGACATGTTTACTTTATTTGCATCGGTCCCGGGCGGGACTAGCCACTGTGAGTATACTTCTCCCTTGTATTGCATGAGCATCCGCTTTCTACTTGATTTAGTCTCTTGAAATGATTTTCATTAGATGTTTCTTTTTGCCATGTATATATCTATCTAGTATGTTTGAGGAAACAACATCTATTATGAATTAATAACAAGGATATTTGAATCAAGGCCTACCATTCGGTAGGGCGAGGAGGGGGTGCTTTAGTCCTGCTTGGGCTCCTTCCCCTCTCGTACCAAGACCCCCGAACCTTGTTTCTGGTAATGAAGGGCGAGTAACCTTATTCAATTTTGGGCGAGTCAAACTTGGGTTTCCTAATTCCCGATAAAAATTAGGTGGCGACTCTTTGTCTCTAGGATCGCGTGAGGAAGTCCTAGTTTTCCCTGAAGTGTGCTCCTTGGGATCCGTCCCGGGACACTATCGAGGGAGAGCGTCAGGACCTCCTCATTCGCAGTGGTCCACAGAAGTCCACATGATCAATGATGAAGACAGGTTCCTTGAGATCCACTCTGCGGTTGTCAACATCGTCCGCAAAATGAACTACTTCCCTGGAATGGGATTGGGCCGACGCCAGCAAGGGATTCGAGAGTTCCCTCAGATCAAAGGATAGCAAGGTACTTTTGGGCTAGGATACAAGCCCACTGAAGAAGACATCGAGCTACAGAGGCCATGGAAGAAAAGGGTAAGGGGTCTCCCACCATACCGCAAGACCTTGAATGAACAATTCATCAAAGAGGGGGATGACTTCCCTTACTTCGGGTTCCCCGAACCCTGGATCCATCAAACCACTGGGAAAAGGCACCCCGGACTTGAAATCTTCGCTGACTGCGAGAGGCCTCCATATCAAGATCCGTTCTATCCCGAAGAAATTGAGAAAACCCCGGAGGATGACTGGTTGAAATACCTTGACACTGAAGCCATCGAGAAAATGTGGGAGGAATCCGCTGAGAAGAAGGAAGAAAAGAGGGCCAAGAGCCAAGATGATCAGATCAAGCCAACTGAGGAGGGTCTGAGCAACCAAGCTGTAGAGTCATCTGTCTGTGTCTCCCTATCCCCTGTTCCCCCAGAGTCTGTACTGCCGATTATCGAGTCTGTACCAGAGTCGGCTGCTGTAGGCCCACCACTGTCCAATGTAATCACTTCACCTATCACGAATGAAATGAAAGACGATTCTGCTTACTCCTCTGTGTCTAATACTTGTGAATGCACAGATCCTTCCGAGGATCTCCCAATTGAACTTAAGAAACTAATTAAAAACCACCTGCTTATGAAATAATCGAAGATACTTTATCAGTTAACCTAGGTGAAACAGATAATCCCCAAATTGTACAAATTGGCTCAACTCTTAATAAAGAAGAAAAAGAAAAATTAACCCTCTTGCTAAAAGAATTCAAAGATGTTTTCGCTTGGTCTTACGAAGACATGTCTGGGGTCGATCCCGACATTGTCCAACATCATATTCCCCTCCTCCCTAATTCTAAACCTGTCAAGCAGAAATTGAGGCGTATGAGGCCGGAGTGGGCACTCAAGGTTAAGGAAGAAGTGGAGAAGCAATTCAAGGCAGGATTCATCATTGTCACCGAATATCCGGAATGGGTTGCCAATATCGTGCCAGTCCCGAAGAAGGATGGAAAAGTTCGTGTGTGCGTCGACTTCCGTGATCTAAACAAGGCCTGTCCCAAGGATGACTTCCCGGTTCCCCACATTGACGTTTTGGTAGATAACACCGCAGGACATGAGCTACTATCATTCATGGATGGTTTCTCAGGGTATAACCAGATTCTTATGGCGCCAGAAGATCGGGAAAAGACGACATTCACCACCCCTTGGGGGACCTACTGTTATAGAGTAATGCCTTTCGGACTCAAGAATGCTGGGGTAACCTACCAAAGAGCTGCCACCACTCTGCTGCATGACATGATTCACAAGGAAGTAGAAGTCTACGTAGATGATATGATCGTGAAGTCCAAGGATAGAGAAGGACACCTAGTGGCATTGGAAAAGTTTTTTGAAAGGTTGCGTAAGTACAAGATGAGGTTGAATCCAAAGAAATGCACTTTCTGTGTGACCTCCGGTAAACTCCTGGGTTTCCTCATCACACAAAGGGGGATAGAAGTGGATCCCTCCAAGATCAAGGCAATCCTAGAAATGACACCACCACGGAATAAAAAAGAGGTAAGGGGGTTCCTCGAAAGAATCCAATTCATCTGCCGCTTCATTTCCAAGCTCACAACTACGTGCGATCCTCTGTTCCGATTATTGAGAAAAGGGGAGAAGTTCCAATGGGATGACCAATGCCAAGCCGCTTTCGACAAAATAAAAGCTTACCTTCAAAATCCGCCTGTCCTTTCACCACCAACGCCTCGTAAGCCCTTATTCCTTTACCTATCCGTCTCCGAAAATGCCATGGGTTGCATGCTGGCCCAAGAAGGAGAAGAAAGCCACTCCGAAAAAGCCATATATTACCTCAGCAAGAGGATGACTAGGTATGAGCTCAACTACTCTACCCTCAAAAAAACGTGTTGGGCCTTAGTTTGGTGCACTCGCTGATTAAGGCACTACATGCTAGCCTTCCCGGTTGTGCTCATATCCCGCATGGATCCTCTAAAATACCTCCTCGAAAAACCCGCCCTGACCGGTCGTGTATCCCGTTGGTTACTTCTACTATCCGAATTCGATATCAAGTATGTTACAAGCAAATCGGTAGAAGGGAGAACCGTGGCTGAGCATTTTGCGGAACACGCCATTGACTCCGAAGAAAGTGGAGACTTCCCATTCCCGGACAAAAATATCATGGAGATCAAGGAAGAACAATGGAAGTTGTACTTTGATGGAGCAGCCAACATGAAAGGCTACGGAGTAGGAATAATCCTATTATCACCAAACGGGGACCACACCCCACTGGCAGTCAAGCTCAATTATAACTCCACCAACAACACCGCTGAATATGAAGCGTGCATTCTGGGGATAGAAGCAGCCATAGAATTGAGAATTCAAAAGCTAGATGTCTTCAGAGATTCAAATCTCATCGTGTCACAATCTAGAGGGGAATGGAAGGTGAAGGAAGAGAGATTGAAGCCCTACCATGACCATCTCGATGGACTCAAGAAGCACTTTAAGAGCATAACGTTCTTCTACTTGCCTAGGGAAGAGAACCAGCTAGCTGATTCGTTGGCTACCTTAGCCTCCATGATCAAAATTCCTGTAGGAGTCAGGATGATGCCTTTGGTAATTGAGCAGAGGTACGAGCCTTCGTTCAACATGATCGCCACAATCGAAGAAGAAGAGAATGGAACACCATGGTATCAGGATGTCTGGGACTTCATAGAAAAGGGGACGTACCCCCAAGAATCTACCGAAAAAGACAAAAGGGCCATTCAAAGATTCGCAGCGCAATTCATCATTTGCGGTGGGAAACTGCTGAAGAAAGGATACAACAGTCACAACCTGACTTGCTTGTTTGGGAAAAGCTCCAGAAGAATGATGGAGGAAATACACGAGGGGGTCTGCAGTCCGCACATGAACGGTCACATGCTGGCCAAGAAGATTATAAGACAAGAGTACTACTGGACAACATTGGAGAAAGATTATTGCGAATACGTGAGAAAGTGTCACAAGTGCCAGATCCATGCAAATGTGATGCATGTACCACCATCCCTTCTATACAGCATGACCTCACCTTGGCCATTCTCCACCTGGGGAATCGATATTATCGGTGAAATCATTCTGAAAGCTTCAAATGGAAATCGGTACATTTTGGTGGCCATAGACTACTTCACAAAATGGGTAGAAGCTGCATCCTACACCAAGTTGGGAGCCAAGGAAGTGGCCAAATTCATCAAGAGAAATCTCATCTGCCGTTATGGAGTTCCCCATGAGATTATTTCGGATAATGGAAGTCATTTCAAGGAAGAAGTCAGGGATCTGTTCGAGGAATACCAAATCACTTATCACAAGTCATCACCGTACAGACCGCAAACTAATGGGGCAGTCGAGGCTGCAAACAAGAATGTTAAGGCTATACTGCAGAAATCAGCCGATACTTACAAAGACTGACATGAAAAGCTACCATTCGCACTTTGGGGATACAGAACCTCGATAAGGACGTCCACAGGAGCAACTCCTTACTCACTAGTGTATGGGATGGAAGCGGTACTTCCAGTCGAGATAGAACTACCATCCCTACGTGTGATGGCAGAATGTGAAATTTTGGAATCAGATTGGTTGAGGGAAAGGTATGAAGAATTGTCCCTCATAGATGAAAAGCGCCTAGCGGCAGTCGACCATGTTCAAATCTATCAAAAGAGGATAGCTTGTGCTTTCAACAAAAAGGTTCGTCCGAGGAAGATTGTCAAAGGTGACCTTGTCCTTAAGGAGTTGCGAGCTCTGATCTTTGATCCCCGTGGGAAGTTTAAACCTAAATGGGTCGGCCCTTACATCGTCAAGACTGTTCTTTCCGGAGGAGCAACTTATCTCATGGACCTCGATGGTGTCGATTTCAAAGAACCAATCAATATGGATCGTCTCAAAAAGTACTATGCTTGACTATTCAATAACCTTTTCTTTCAAGCCTTGCCTTGAACTACGCTCGACCTGATTCCCACTTGGGGATACGTAGGCAACCACATCGGTTCGGTCGCTCCCCACTCATAAAAAGGTAACCGATTTCTTTCAAGCTTTGGCCCGAACTACGTTGGACCTGATCCCCGTTCGGGGATACGTAGGCAGACTTTAAAAAAAAAAGGGATGGCTCGCTAGGTTGAAAATCCGAAAGACGCCTAGGCAAAAGTTAGAGCTGAATCCAAGGTGACCAATAACAAAAGGAGAGAAAAGAGCTCGCTAGGAATCCTCACTGGTGCCTAGGCAAAAGTTATGAGCATTTGAGAGAATAAAGTCGCGGTCCTTACCATAACACCGAAATAACCCTCCGCACTAGGGGCAAACTCGGCAACTCGTCTCGTTCGCCTGAACCGCTTCTAAACTAGGGGCAAACGTCGGTCATCTACCTCGTTTGCCTCATAACTATATATATCCCAAACTAGGGGCAAACTTCGACCACCCGCCTCGTTTGCCTCTAATCGTCCTAGCATGCCCAAGCAAGTACCAAAAGCAACATCTAATTGAAATCTCGATTACAAAATGTTTTTTTAAAGCTAAAATGCATAAAATGAGATTCCCAAAGTAACCAAGGTTCACCGATAAACAAACTCTGAATATTACATAAGCAGGAAAGATCAAAAAATAAAAGTCTTTTGAAAAGCAATCACACATGTTCAAAGACACTGGGAGGAATGAGCAGAATTAGTCAGGTCTAGTTTTATCTTTGTGTCTTTTATTTCTTCGAAAGTCTTTAGAAATAGGCCCTTGCTCGGCTGGCCCAGCCCCAGATGAAAGCAGCAATGGTAGTGGCTCTGACTCTGGAAGCAAAGACCCTCTCAGTAAACCCCCGGGGGACCTCTTGAACTTGCCCATACTGTCTGGTCAATCGACGAGGATGATAGAAGGAGGTCTCTCTCAGTCCCATCAGCCACACCCTCTGGAAATCTCCAAGACTAGTGGTCACAGTATAAAGGCCCCAATGCCTCACGATCCAGCAAATGTCAGCCTCAGATAAGGCGCCCATCATACCCACCCAATCAGCAGAAGTAAAATGAGTATAAAGCACGGCTCTGCGAAAATAAACTGGCGGCACATTACCTGTCCACAACTGAAGATGCTCATAGAGCCAAGCCTGTAATACCAAAGGCGCCCCAGAAAGTAGAAGCATTCCCTGACTTAAAGCGCAATCCAAACCATTCAGGGTCTCAGCCAGAACAATAGCCATGGGGTTCTTACCTGCCTTCAGTCCGAGACATACATGCACTAAGTCACTAGAAGCACTCGAGAACAAGAAGTGTGAAGTCATACACAGAATCAGAGCAGCCCCACGAGTAACATCATACACGATGGGATTCCCAGGACTGGCGTATCGAGCAATTATGGAAGCAATGTCAAGAACCTCACCCTGAATCAGCCGGCGGGAAATAGTGATGGAACAATTCAGATATTCAGCCAAGCCTCGCGTAGGACTGAGGTTATCAGCAGAAGGGAGAATCAGGTCTGAATTAGAATCATAACCAAGGATGGCACAGAACTCCTCGAACAAGGGGCATATCTCCAAGCCATTGAAATTGAAGACATGGTTCATCGGGTCCCAGTGAGCAATAGCAGCGCGCAAGAACTCAGTGTTCAGGGTCATCTGGCAAATAGAGAATAGCTCGGTCAAGCCGTAGCTAAAGAGGTTGATCCGCTCCACGCCATCCATGATGTTCAGCCAAGCCGTGAGTTGAGCGGGATCATATAAAGCCATTTTTTCGGTCGCAGCTCTAGGAAAATTCAAAATTTCGGCAGCACCTCCCCGTTTCACGAACTATCCCACCTGCAAGGCAAAAACACTCACTATTACAAAATTACCCATCACAGTAACACCCAACAATCACAGTGCACATGTATCATCATCAACTAAAACAAGCACACAACCGCGCCTCCAAACCGGAAGCTATCCGGCCTAAAAGGCAAAACATCATAATAATTTGTCAAAGGTCACAAACTGCTCCACACATCATCCTACACTGTCCAAATAGTCACATCACCAGTACAACCCGATCGAAAAACATAAAAAGAAAATAGAATAAAATTCCCACTTGGGGGGGGGGGGCCTCAGTCCTCCTCTACTTCGTCCTCTGTCGGACCGCCCAGAGTATATGTCGACGACGGTCTCCTCCTACCACCTCTGCACCTCGGACCGGTCCTCGACGAGCCAGCTCCACCTCCACGGTACTGCACACACCAATAAAATAAAGGCAATCAGTAGGAAAACAACAAAAAAAATACAAAAATAGAGTCAAGACGGAAACCTACAAATGACGCCATCTGATTGGCAGCAAACTGACGCATGCCATCCATCTGTCAAGGGTAAAATCCAGGGTTAGAACCTCATAACTTTAAGGAGCGCAAGAGTAGAAACATACCCGGTGGTCTCGTGTGAGGACCAAGGACCGTAAGCTACCCACCAAGGCGTGACCCTCCTCCGCATAACTCCAAGGAACGTTGAGGACGCCCGCTGGTTGAGTAGGGTACCCGCATGTGACTCGTGGCACCTCCATCACTTGGGGAGTGACATCAGCACCTAGAACGTTGACGGTCCAATCCCAGGGAGGGATAGGATCGGAAGTCGGAGGAGCCTGTCTCCTATACATCTCGCGGAGCTGTAGGCACAAAACAAGTTAAGAAAAGATAAATCAAAAACATAGGCAATGGATAAAAACAAAAACATAAAACTCACCTCCAGGAGTGGGAAGTTGGGCATCAGGAAACGACCACGGTAAGCCTCGTAACCGATCTCAGAGAGAAAATGGTCCCAAACATCGGTGCCAGCCAAGGCCGCCAGCAGAGCATCACCAGAAAGGTCACTAGCATACATCGCAGGGGGCTTATGAGGGACCCGATACCTGGAATCACCAACCACCTGCCGAGACACTCGCTCACCAAGGAACCACTGCCTGCACTCGGTACTCTCCATCAAAAGTCGGCAAGAGGAAAGAGGTTTGACCGCTTGTATCTCCTCAGGGGCGGCATAGGCAACGCGCTCCCAAGGCGTCCATTCAACATTAGCAGCCGTCAGTCCGGTTAGGAAGTTTCTGAGCAAAATAATCTGGTGGGCCCCACTCTTTACCCCAACAACATCCCTCCGCCATCTCAAGCCTCGTGGGAACAAAGGCACAGGAGCCATGCCATCCTCGTCTTCACCTGATTCATCCGCAGGGGAGGGAGCCAACATCTTCAGGTACTCGAAGCTCCAAAGCTGCACAGACAAAGGAGAAAATCAGAAAAAGTATAGAAACTGAAAAATTGGAATATAAAGCAAGATGCAGCACATACCTCCCAAGCTCGTCAAAATCCCCCTGTCGATTTAACATCACCTTGGGAAACCTCACCCATGTGCTTGTAAAGATGGGCCAAGGCAGCACCACCCCAGTCGTAAGAAGGGATCTCATCGATGGTCGCCAGGCAAGAAAGAAGTCTCAAGTTTACCCGGTCATTCCATGCCGCAAAGATTGAGCAGCCAAGGACATACAAGAGATACACCCTCAAAAGCTGGGAATTGTTCAGGTAATGACTCCCTCTGCCATAAGCCTGGTAAAACCAGCCACAAGGAAACCAGTGTCTCTCCAAATTAGGGGGAACAGCCCCAATCAACATCTCTATAGCCTCAGGGTCGATCTCATAGAAATAATCCAGAATCAGGCGTTTCCCGCCTACCCTCAAACCAGTAATCATAGAGAAGTCGAAGGGCGTCATGGTCATCTCGCCGAACGGCAGGTGGAAAGTATTGGTGGTGTCCCACCACCTCTCAGCCAGAGCATAAAAGTGTGCCAAATCATTGCTGCTCTTCGAAACCAGACGGACAAAGCCTCCGAACCCGGCATCATCGACCATGACCCTTCAATGCTACTTCCGGCACCTTCACATACCAGAAACGACAAAAGCGATGCACAAAATCACTATTCATGACCCGAGGTCCAAATTCGTAAAATCAACATTTGAGCACAAATCGAACTTCTAGCGATCTCTAGGTGCGCACTACGGCTCACAAAACTAGCACAATACTTGGAAATAGTCCTAAAATGTCAAAGGTTTCACATACCAAGCTCGCTAGAGCCGCGGCCGAAAGATGATGTTGGGGGTCCCGTAAAATCAAGTCCGGGGTTTGCATCTCGGCTTTCATCCGTTCCTTGGCCTTCTTAGACGGTCTCCTCGAGCTCGAAGCCATGGATCTACAAAGAAAATGGAAGTCAAAGTTAAAATTTCTTCTTGCGAAATTGAGCAAACCAAAACACCAATCAAAATTCTAACTACGGGGTAGAATTACTCACCTGAGCGCGCACAAGCTGCGTTTTGGCGATTTTTGGCTCCAAAAACACCCCAAAATGGCCAAGAATGAGCTTCAAAAGCTCAAAAACCCGAAATATACAAAGATGGAGTCCGGCCACCCAGTACCGCCGCGGCAGTGGCCCAGTGCCGCCGCGGAAGTGGCCCAGTGCCGCCGCGGCACTGCTCCCCGCGGGCCCCGCTTTGCTCCGTTTCGCTCCGTTTTGACCTATTTTGGCCTTTTTCAGCCTATTTTTGGCCCCGATCAGCCCTGGTGGCCCATTCCGGTCAAGATTTGTAAGGTTTTACCCCAAGCAGGCTAAAAGTTGTCAGAACTACCTCTAGCAGGCAGAAACTGGGAAAAATTGACTCCCGAGGACCCGAATCGGCTATTTCAGAACAACCGTCGTAAATTTTGATCAAACACGAGAGTTCCAAGAACGAATCCTGGATTTTGGCCAAGGCACCAAAAAAATAGAAAAAGAGATTCCCCGAGAACCCCGCATCATCCTCCGAGGACAGAAGCGGAAAGATACCAGCTCCCGGAGGCCCCGACCGGCCCTCTTGGATTGAGCACCGCAAGATTTGATCAACCGTGAGAGATTCAGAGATGGGTCCTGGTTCCCGATCAAGAAAAGAGATTCCCCGAGAACCTAGCATCATCCCCCGAAGATAGAAGCGGAGAGATACCAGCTCCCGGAGGCCCCGACCAGGAAAAGAGATTCCCCGAGAACCCCGCATACTCCCCCGAGGACAGAAGCGGAAAGATACCAGCTCCCGGAGGCCCCGACCGGCCCTATTGGATTGAGCACCGCAAGACTGTGAGAGATTCAGAGATGGGTCCTGGTTCCTGATCAAGAAAAGAGATTCCCCGAGAACCCTGCATCATCCCCCGAGGAGAGAAGCAGAAAGATACCCACTCCCGGAGGCCCCGACCGGCCCTCTTGGATTGAGCACCAAAAGATCTTGATCAAAAGAAGCAGTTGAAGAGAGATCCCAGAAAGAGTCGCTTCATCCCCAGCAGATTCAGATTAATCCGCAGCAGATTCGTACACCGTCAGTTCAATCACAGTAGTCCATTCATCATCTCGATTCAAACATCGTCGGTTCATTAATCATCGTCGCTCTCATTCAAAATATGCCATGGCTTTTATCAATGGGGCTTCCATGCTCATCACGTGCCATCTCAGGATTTTATGATCATCCCTTGACTTCTGTGTCCGTCTCTTAATTTCCAGGGCTCCCGGGTCCGTCGGTTATGTGCCAAAAGGCGTCTTCGATTATAGTCCTCTGAGACCCCACACCCAATTACGAAGCACACTTCCCAAAATTCAGAAGTTTTCCCCTAGACTCATAGCCTTCTAAAATCTTGGTATCCCTATTCGGGTCAATAACTGCATCATAGTCAGAAGCACCAGCACGACACCAGCCCACTCGGAGTGGCACACCCTACAACATACTAGGATCATACAATAGGCATAATAGGATTCATAACACAACTCGTATCACATCCACGCATTGCATACCATCCTCATAGCATAACATCCGCTTGGTTGTTGCGTGTGTACATGTGTGATTCATTCCTTTGCGCCCCGAACTACGTCCTGGTCTGATTCCCCTTGGGATACGTAGGCAGCTCACGCAGAACGCGACCAGCACTAGCCTCAGCATCATTGCATCTTTTGCAACGCTTTTTACCCTAAATCTGTAGCCTCCAAAAAGTCCTGTCTCTTCAAAACTTTGGCACTCGCTTGCGATATGCGTTTCCTCGCAAGTTCCTGCCAAAGAGGGGCAAACTGTAGACACCCCATTTTGTCGGCTATCAGATTTAGGAGACCCATAGCTTGGTGGTTCACAATGATCGTAAAAAAGGACTCTTGGAAGTCAGCTCTATCTCTCAGAATGCTCAGATTGACCAAAATGCCCCTGAAAGCCCGAAGACTCCCAGATTTGGTACCGAAGTTCTGAAAACATGCTATGTCATAAGAAAAATGATAAAATGAGTTTTTTTAAGTAAAACCGAAAGAAATCGTCAGCTCCCAGAGACCCCCGGAAGTCCCGGAAGTTCCACGAAAGTCCCCATTGACCGGTTTGACCAGAGTTTGACCAAGTTTGACCGAAATCGTCCGAGTTTACCGGAATCATTATAAAAGTATTGAAATGAGTTCTAAAAGAGAATCGAGCGAAAACGTCGGCTCCTGGGAGCTCCCGGAGGTTCCCAGAACTTCCCGGGAATCCCGGGTTTGACCAGTTTGACCAAGATTTGACTTTGGAATCGGGGCACCGAAACAATTTTCAAATATTTTTCATGGATACTAGAGGTCAATATCTTTCTAACGGTATATCGCACTGTAGACACCCCATTTTGTCGGCTATCATATTTAGGAGACCCATAGCTTGGTGGTTCACAATGATCGTAAAAGACTCAAAAGGACTCCTGGAAGTCAGTTCTATCTCTCAGAATGCTCAGATTGACCAAAATGCCCCTGAAAGCCCGAAGACTCCCAGATTTGGTCCCGAAGTTCTGAAAACATGCTACGTCGTAAGAAAAGTATTCAAATGAGTTTTAAAAGAAAAATCGGATGAAATCGTCAGCTCCCAGAGACCCCCGGAAGCCCCGGAAGTTCCCGAAAAGTCCCCGTTGACCGGTTTGACCAAGGTTTGACCAGGTTTGACCAGGGTTTGACCAGGTTTGACCAAGTTTGACCAAAATCGTCCGAATTCACCGGAATCATTAGAAAAGTATTAAAATGAGTTTTAAAAGAGAATCGAGCGAAAACGTCGGCTCCTGGGAGCTCCCGGAGGTTCCCAAAACTTCCCGGGAATCCCAGGTTTGACCAGTTTGACCAAGATTTGACTTTGGAATCGGGGCACCGAAACAATTTTCAAATATTTTTCATGGATACTAGAGGTCAACAGCTTTTCGACGGTATATCGCACATAATTTTCAGATTTAAAACGAGTTTATTATGAATTTCCAAAGGCGAAAAAGGCGATCAAATCGGCTTTTATCACGAATACCGAAACCTTTTCAAAGTGACCTATCCCCGAACTATTTTTTATGTAAAGTAGACTCCATTACCTTCCCAACGGTATATCACAACCTCAATTTGGAGTTCGTATGCATTTTCTGTGAATTTCGGACGAAATAGGGCCTTTTCGCGAATACCGGAACCTCTGGGGGCCTAAACGTAATTTTCTGGGCTTCTGAGGAGCAGTGCCGCCGCGGCACTGGCCCAGTGCCGCCGCGGCACTCAAACCTCGCAGAGTCCATTTTTGTAATTTTTTTGGGGGTCCAATTTGATTAATTGAAAGCCAAAACGACATAGTTTTATGTTCACAGTTGTTTGGGACCAATGGGAGTACTTCTAAAACCCCAAAACCACCCCAAATTGGCCTATTTAAACCCCCCATTGCTCTTCATTTTGGGGGGGGCCAAGTGCAAAGCTTGAAAAGTTGTAGAGAAGAAGAGAGATAGAGATAGGTTTAGAAGAGAGAAAGGGAGCTTCTCCCATTGATTTTCCATAAGAAAGTGAGTTTTATTCTTGATTTCATTTATTATCCTTCTATACACTTCACATTCAAAGTCCATTCCAACCCTCATTCTTGAGCATTCTTGAGTTAGGAAGCCACTTCCATGTCCAAATGTCAAAATCTATGAGTGAAACACCAAGCTACAAGTCCAAAATCACATTGATTATCATATATTGATTGCTATTTACTTACTTTGATTATATATATGTTCATCTCTCCTTATCTCATTTCTTTTTCTTTTCTTTATTTACTTACTAGTTCATCATCATCTAAGTGATGACATGAAGTTTGGGGTGAGTGAATCCTTATGGATAGTAGCTCTTGACCTCAAAAACATGTTTGATAGATGATGATCATAACTTCAATACTTCCAAGGTATTCTTGGGATGTATTGAAGTTATGTTCAAAATAAAAATAAATCTCTCCAACAATCTTGGAGGTTCTTAATGATGGGTTTGATGTTGGTATTCTAAGTGGCCATGATCCCTATTGAGTGTTGAAAATATGTTTTCAAAACATCTATTTCAAAACCCCTCTCAATCCCTCTCATTTGGTTTTAAGAAACAAAACTTTGTTTTCCTCAAAATCTCCAAAACAATGATTCAAAACAGTGAGTTGTTCAGATTCAAAGATTTGTTTTGAATTAAATACTCGAGTTATTATGATGAAACCACTTGGAAAATCTTCCTAATACATCATAGTTTGTTCCCAATTTTTCCCATCAATTATAGAGATGTGAAAGTATTTGTTTTGGATGTGAGAAGTTCATATTCATAATCTGCCTCTGTTCTCACAGAATGTTCACCCAACTTCTTGCACTTATTCTGGATATTTTCATCACTGTACATATATCTTTTCTATTTTTTTTATAAAACTTGGGTGTCTTAGGAAACCTTTGGTACATAATGGGTCATCATAAACCTTTTCTTTGATTTATGAAAAATCATACAAAATCAGTCAACAGTGCAGCTTTTGTTTCTGAGTCATGTGTACATTCTGATTTTTTTCTTTTAATCTGTGATAGCTATTGATGTTTGGCTTTTTGGGTTATTTTATAGACACAATAAGGATGATCGCTGATTTTTCTCACATTTTTCTAGGCACGTTTGACCTCCCATTATAATGTTGCAAAGTATTACATGCAGTCTGTCCACTATTCACAGCAAGCACATTTCAACTTTTATTCTTTGATTTGATGCTCATATGCATTCCAAATTAACCCATATCTTAGGAAGTAGTTCATACTACATTTTTACATATCCTATGTTGATTTCATTCATCCATTCATACACATTATAGAATTCTAAGTCATTCTAGGAAGCCATGAACACAAAGCACACTACAACCTTTGCACATTTTAGATACATACATTGCATTCATGCAAGATTTGGGTTTTTGTAACTCTTAATCTAAGAAGATTATAAGGAATGAAATTGATCACACGTTCATGCTCTCCTCGATCTAATCATCCTTTTCTCATTCGTCCCGGGGATTGAGAGATCTTCTTTTCTCAAATAATAACATGCATCACGTTAGCTTGCTAAGCATATTTTGATTTCTTTATTTATTTGTTTCAAGAACAATTCATGTCCCCTTTAGATTAAGGAAACTTAATTACTTGATATATGATTAGACGATTTTTCCTAGGTTTATTTGTGTGATCTTTCACTTTACATTGCATGATATTTGACTTAGATCTTATGAATGATATTTTATCTTTAGATCTTCCATTTTCAAGTTTCTTATGTGATGTAATATACTATCATAGTATTATTTGTCGAACCAGACATAGTATAAGATGATTATTTGGATGTTAATTGAGGCCCGTCGAAAGACGGGGCGAGTTGAGGGTGTTTTAGTCGTGACAAAGGCTCCTTCCTCTCTCGTACCAAAACCCCGAACCAAGTTCTTTGGTTATGAAGGGCCGGTGCCCTTTATCCATTTGGGTGAGTCAAAATTAGGTTTCTTGGTTCCTTAAAGACCAAGTGGCGACTCTGTATCTGTTTTCAACAGACCTATTTTCTTTCTCTGATTCAAATCAATTTCAAAACAAATCTCGAACAAGAGAGAAGTGGTCCGAAGCCCGGTATCCACAATCTGGCGACTCTGCTGGGGATATTTATTTTCAAAACAAAATAATACAGAGGTTTGACTCATAAGAAGCATCCTTAAAATCATCTTTTTACTGTGTCTGGTTCACCGCATTGCACTCTTGCATTTCCCCTCCCTCTGACTGTGTTTGAAACGCGGCGCTGACATTGTTCAGGTCTTGCTGTGCCAGGGCACAAGTCACCGTTGATACTGTACCTTCCAAGGTATATCAAAAAGAGTAAAAACCTCCGTACTGTCTCCCTGACGGTATATTGGAACTCTCGTCAACGGACCCTCTTTGACTAAACCCAGCCTTTGCATATAGATTCCTGTAGAACCTTTCATAGGACTGTTTATTTATCTTTTCAGATAGGACAATGTGATATAACTGTTGTATGCCCTGATGGGATTACCTGCGCGGTGTAGACGCTTATGTGGCATGAGGCAGAACTTCTTTCTTATGATCCCCAAGGCAATCACTTACATGTGACCACATTGAGTGACCTGCCTAGGCACCATGGTAAGGAAGTCTGCTCCATCTTCACAAAGATATACACCGCAAGCCTTGTTTGTTGGTCCTAGGACATAGGAGTATGAAAACTAGCTAGACAGTATGATCACCATCATAACCTGTTTCTCCCAGAAACTCTGTCCATATATCCCAGATATAACCATATTGTTCAGTTTCTCCTAGAAACTCTGTCCAGATATCCCAGATACACCCATATTAACCAATTTTTCCCAGAAACTCTGTCCAGATATCCCAGATATAACCATATTAACCAGTTTTTCCAACAAAAAAAAAAAAAAAAAAAACTCTGTCTAAATCTCCCTGATTTCCCAGATATACCAGTTTCTCCCAAAAACTCTGTCCTATCTCCTAGAAACTTTATCCAAATTTCCTAGAAATATCCAAAGTACCTGTTTTCCCAGAAGCTCTGCCCAAATCTCCCAGATTCTCCAAAAATCCAACATCTCTGCCCAAATCACCCATAAATGCCCAAATATACTTGTTTCCCCTGGAAACTCTATCCATATTTCTCAGAAATACCCAAAATACCAGTTTCTCCTAGAAGCTCAGTCCAAATCAACCAGAAATCCTTTTTTCTCCTAGAAACTCAAATGACTTCTAGAAATTTCTCCGAATCTTCCAAACCCATGTTTCTCCCAGAAACTCTATCCGAAATTCCCAAAGTATCCCGGAAATCCCTGTTATCCCTTGGTGATCATACTGGAAAGTAAGGTTAGCACACTCTGTATGGCTAGGACCTTATTTGTTTAACTTCTATCTGTTAGAAGTAGGGGCATCATATAGATTAGGGCTTGCATCCGCATGCTTGTCCCATATGCATACACCATTCCTATCGGTCTGCACGCACTGTTTCAGTCAGGCTGTACACGAGTCAGTCCACGTCTGTTAACATCACTATAGTTGTCATCTCAATCATCACTGTTAAAAGTCTAACACAGTCTTTTCACACCTATATGTTAGTACAAGTTTTGAGCACCCAGGATCTGCATTTGTGAGTCAGAGGATTAGGGAGTCACCTTGTCAGAATCACTCAGCCGAAAGTCAGCTTTATGGATCCAGAAGGTTTGGAAGCAAGAATGACAGAAATGATCAACCAACAGTCTGACCGGTTGGCCCAAGTTTTATCCTTCATGGAGGAATTGAAGCAGCAGCGGCCGCAACCTCCACCTGGATTTGAACCACCCCTACATGAGAACGGCGAAGAAGAAGTATGGTTTCAAGGGGGCCCGCCGCCTGCGTATGAGAAGAAATTCCAAGAAAAAATGGACAGGGTTGACAAGCTAGAAAGCGTACTGAGGAAAAGCAAAGGGATCGATGACTACATGCTAGATCTGGAAGGCCTTTTTGAGCCTGTTAAGCTGAAGCTGCCGGAAAACTTCAAGATGCCTGAAATTGATCGTTTTGATGGAACTGGGAATCCGAAGAGCCATGTAAAATTCTGCATGAGTGTTTTCCAATCAATGGGCTGCAGCCATGAGCACATCGCAATGTTGTTCCCTCAAACCCTCACCAAGGCCGCTCTATCCTGGTTTCTGACCTTGGAGGTTTCTAAGACGCGGACTTGGGAAGATATAGTCCAGGTCTTCGTTGATCATTACTCCTACAACCAAGAGCTCGATGTCACCATCCGGGATCTAGAGACTACCCGGCAGAACTTCAATGAGTCCTTCACTGCGTTCTTGAGCAGATGGAGGAACAAAGTGGCCCAAATGACCCACCGACCAGTCGAAAAAGAACAAGTCCGGATGTTGATCAAGAATCTACAGCCGCTGTACCATGAGAAACTATTCTACCAGTCCATCTCAACATTTGAAGAACTGTTTGAGATTGGGACTAGAATTGAGGATGCAATCAGGGAAGGGAAAATCAAGAATGAAGGATCACAAAGCCAGTCCAAGAGGCTAGACTACTCCCGAAACTCTTCGGATGTCAACGCCCTTAGTAACCAACCCATGGCCTATTCTCCCCAATCATACCAGCTCACAAACCAAACCAGCTTGCCTAGCCGCCCTTACCAAAATAGGGTACCCCGTGAATTCTCCAAGCTGGATATCTCTCCCTCCGTAGCCTTAGGCCGCCTGCTAAAAAAGGGACACCTCCAACTCCTTCAGCCTCGTGCTGACCCCCCACCACCTAACTGTAACATGTCCAAACGATGTGCCTACCACCAAGGCCCAGGCCATGACACCGACAGGTGCATACGTCTCCGCCATGATATCCAAGACCTCATTGATCGAGGAATCATCGAGCCACCACCCATTCAACCCCATATCACCTAAGCCCATGGCCTATCCTCTCAAATGATCCCTGTCATTGACACCCATGAATGTTGAATCCGTGCAGTGGAGCGATAGTGTTTGGAACTTCTGCTAAAATAATAATAATAATAAATGGGTCACAAAGACACTCCATTTGAGACCAAGTCGAGTCTGTTCTATGTTTTGAGTATATTTCAAGTTTAGTCTTATGGTCAAGTTCGTCCGTCATCGAGTTGTTGTGAGTCTGTATCGAGTAATGTAATCCTTCTCTTCTGAATGGAATGAAGTCTCAATTTGCTTAATCTGATGTGCCTAGTCATAAATGCATGAATCGCTAAACTGAAGTGTCACTTTTCAAATTACTATGGATATTACTCTGCTAATAATTTTTCTACGACAAAACAAAAAAGAATCCTGAAAGGTTAAAATCGATTTCACGCTGACACTGATGAAGAGCTGAGAATTGAATAGTCTTACTTTAAGAATTTAAAGATGCTCTTGCCTTAATCTTGAAAAGACATACTTTTTCCACCATTTCAAAGCCTTAAGCCCAATCCAATTGGGAGCCACGCAATCTGTCCGATTGAAAGCAATGCAAACTTAGCCCTTGATGGTAGCCAAACATTTCAGTGAGTTTCATCTCCACTTTCAAAAAAAAAAAAACAAAAAAAAAAAAGGGAGAAAGAAAAAGAAAAGAAAAGAAAAAAAAGAGAGAAAAGAAAAAGCTCGCTAGGTTGAAAACCCGAAAGGGCACCTAGGCAAAAGTTAGAGCTGAAAAAGGTGTTGATTTCCAAAGTCTGACCCTAGCCAGTCAAAATGTTGAGGAAAATTTTGATGAAACAAATGAGAGAATCATACGCTTCAAGATACATCTTAAGAACGTGCCAAGATCACATTTCAAAAGGCACGGAATGACCACAAATAAATTTCGAGAGCTGACATGCACATTCTGGAATTCTGAGATTGCGATTGAAAGATCTCACAAGGATCGACTACATTAAAAAGCAAAATTGACTGGCTAGGCGAAAGTAAAAAGGATCAATCCTCAAAACAAAAGAAAAAGAAAAAGAAAAAGAAAAGAAAGGGAGATTGAAACTGAATCTTTTTTATTCAAAGCTACCACAAGTGGCTCAAGTTTGAACTTCTTTGACGATTGGTTTGAAAAACCCTCATACCTCAAACCCCTTATTTCAAGCCTTGCCTTGAACTACGCTCGACCTGATTCCCACTCGGGGATACGTAGGCAACCACATCGGTTCGGTCAACACCATCATAATCAAACCAATTTCCTTCAAGCCTTGCCTTGAACTACGCTCGACCTGATTCCCACTCGGGGATACGTAGGCAACCGCATCGGTTCGGTCACCCCACCTACCCAAAAATCAACCCGCTTCTTCCCAACCATGCCCGAACTACGTTGGACCTGATCCCCACTTGGGGGTATGTAGGAAGACTTTCAAAAAAAGAAAAAAAGAAGGATGGCTCACTAGGTCGAAAATCCGAAAGGACACCTAGGCAAAAGTTAGAGCTAAATCTAAGGTGAGCAATAACAAAAGAGAGAAAAGAGCTCGCTAGGTTACCTCACTGGTGCCTAGGCAAAAAGTTATGAGCATTTGAGAGATTAAAGTCACGGTCCATGCCTCAAACCAGAAAATCACCTTCCACACTAGGGGCAAACTTCGGCTACCCGCCTCGTTTGCCTGACTTTTACTATCTACCCTTCACACAAGGGGAAAACTTCGGTCACCTACCTCGTTTGCCCAAAGCCTCCAATGAACCTTCCTCCAAACTAGGGGCAAACTTCGGTCATTTACCTCGTTTGCCTACAGATCCCACTTCATGCCCTTCAAACTAGGGGCAAACTTCGTTTGCCACCCGATTCCTATACACCAATGGTAAGCCTTCAAGTCACAAACATTGTCTTGAACAGATGGAAATGGAGCATCTTTTATTCTATAAGCTAAGGCACTAATTCAAAGCACATCTTGGGAGAAGCAAAGAAATTGATTAGATCAGTAGGGGTGAATTTAAAAAAAAAAAAAAAAAAAAAACCAGATTTATTAGCAAAGTGCTGACATATCAAGATGAGGAGTGAACATAAAAGATGAGCGGTACATCATTCATGGTAAAGGCACTTTGGATCGTGGCAATTTGAGAATTTCATGTCCAAGTCAATCCTTCTTTATTTGAGTCAGTAGTAATCTGATCACAAGTGTGTCAGAGTCCAAGGTTTCATACAAACTAACCCAACCTTCCTTGTCGTTCCTGTTAAGTCCATTTGTCCTGATGGTCTCAAATGTGTGGGTTAAAGGTGATTCCCAATTATAAAAAAAAAAAAAAAAAAAACTTTGGATATAAGCAGAAGTACCAAACATTATTACTACACCAGCCAAGGTCGCAAGATGAGAATGTCCCAGGTACGAGTGGCATAAACTCGTAAGTGGTTGCAAACTACAAACCGACAGTTGTTTCTCAAGGCGGCCGATCGGAGGAAATATCGCCAACACCGAGAAACTATTGCTGATAAGGTGTGTCGATGAGACGTGTTGTTGAGGGGTTTTAGTGCCCAAAGTCCAAGTGTGTTGTTGAGGAAGAGCATCAGATGTGTCGAGGAACATCAGAAGAGAGTATTGTTGAAGAGAACATCGGATGTGTTGAGGAACATCAGATTTGTTGAGAAGCGTCGTTGAAGAGTTGAGGAATATCGAATGGGTTGAGGAACATCAGATTTGTTGAGAAGCATCATGGAAAAGTCGAGAAGCATCGTTAAGATTTGAAGAACACCGTTGACAATCAAGAAGCCTTGAGAAAGCACCGTCAAAGATTCGAGGAACAACATAAGCGCCATTGAGAATTGAGGATTGAGAAGCACCGTTGAGACTTTGGGAGTCACCGAGTCCATAGTGTCACGACTAAGAGGAGCACGAGTCAAGAATCACTTCACCCAATATGACACATAGCCCATCGGTTGCGGCACACACAAATCACAAAGCCCACTGGAGTGGCAAACACACCATAAGCATTCTTTTGAGCACCACAGTATCACTTTGAGCACCACGTTCTTCCTTGAGTAAGACCTCCAGGTCGAGCTCCCTCACAAGTCTATTAGTCATAGTGAAGCATAGATCACCAAGCCCACTGAGAGTGGAAAATGCACTGAACACATGTACTAGGACCACAAGCGTTTTAGAACACAATACAGGCACGACACAAGTCCACTCAGAGTGGTACACCCCACAACACCAATTCATGCTAGGACCAGAACACTAGACATGATAGGACTTAGGACAAAATTCATATCACATCCATGCATAGCATATCACTCTTATAGCATAGCATCCGCCTGATTGTTGTGTATGTGCATGTGTGATTTATTCCTTTGTGCCCTGAACTACGTCCTGGTCTGATTCCCCTTGGGATACGTAGGCAGCTCACGCAGAGCACGACCAGCACTAGCCTCAGCATCATTGCATCTTTTGCAACGCTTTTTATCCTAAATCTATAGCCTCCAAAAGACATGTCTCTTCAAAACTTTGGCACTCGCTTGCGACATGCGTTGCCTCGCAAGTTCCTGCCAAAGAGGGGCAAACTGTAGACACCCCATTTTGTCGGCTATCATATTTAGGAGACCCATAGCTTGGTGGTTCACAATGATCGTAAAAGACTCAAAAGGACTCCTGGAAGTCAGTTCTATCTCTCAGAATGCTCAGATTGACCAAAATGCCCCTGAAAGCCCGAAGACTCCCAGATTTGGTCCCGAAGTTCTGAAAACATGCTACGTCGTAAGAAAAGTATTCAAATGAGTTTTAAAAGAAAAATCGGATGAAATCGTCAGCTCCCAGAGACCCCCGGAAGCCCCGGAAGTTCCCGAAAAGTCCCCGTTGACCGGTTTGACCAAGGTTTGACCAGGTTTGACCAGGGTTTGACCAGGTTTGACCAAGTTTGACCGAAATCGTCCGAATTCACCGGAATCATTAGAAAAGTATTAAAATGAGTTTTAAAAGAGAATCGAGCGAAAACGTCGGCTCCTGGGAGCTCCCGGAGGTTCCCAAAACTTCCCGGGAATCCCAGGTTTGACCAGTTTGACCAAGATTTGACTTTGGAATCGGGGCACCGAAACAATTTTCAAATATTTTTCATGGATACTAGAGGTCAACAGCTTTTCGACGGTATATCGCACATAATTTTCAGATTTAAAACGAGTTTATTATGAATTTCCAAAGGCGAAAAAGGCGATCAAATCGGCTTTTATCACGAATACCGAAAACTTTTCAAAGTGACCTATCCCCGAACTATTTTTTTATGGAAAGTAGACTCCATTACCTTCCCAACGGTATATCACAACCTCAATTTGGAGTTCGTATGCATTTTCTGTGAATTTCGGACGAAATAGGGCCTTTTCGCGAATACCGGAACCTCTGGGGGCCTAAACGTAATTTTCTGGGCTTCTGAGGAGCAGTGCCGCCGCGGCACTCAAACCTCGCAGAGTCCATTTTTGTAATTTTTTTGGGGGTCCAATTTGATTAATTGAAAGCCAAAACGACATAGTTTTATGTTCACAGTTGTTTGGGACCAATGGGAGTACTTCTAAAACCCCAAAACCACCCCAAATTGGCCTATTTAAACCCCCCATTGCTCTTCATTTTGGGGGGGGCCAAGTGCAAAGCTTGAAAAGTTGTAGAGAAGAAGAGAGATAGAGATAGGTTTAGAAGAGAGAAAGGGAGCTTCTCCCATTGATTTTCCATAAGAAAGTGAGTTTTATTCTTGATTTCATTCATTATCCTTCTATACACTTCACATTCAAAGTCCATTCCAACCCTCATTCTTCAGCATTCTTGAGTTAGGAAGCCACTTCCATGTCCAAATGTCAAAATCTATGAGTGAAACACCAAGCTACAAGTCCAAAATCACATTGATTATCATCTATTGATTGCTATTTACTTACTTTGATTATATATATGTTCATCTCTCCTTATCTCATTTCTTTTTCTTTTCTTTATTTACTTACTAGTTCATCATCATCTAAGTGATGACATGAAGTTTGGGGTGAGTGAATCCTTATGGATAGTAGCTCTTGACCTCAAAAACATGTTTGATAGATGATGATCATAACTTCAATACTTCCAAGGTATTCTTGGGATGTATTGAAGTTATGTTCAAAATAAAAATAAATCTCTCCAACAATCTTGGAGGTTCTTAATGATGGGTTTGATGTTGGTATTCTAAGTGGCCATGATCCCTATTGAGTGTTGAAAATATGTTTTCAAAACATCTATTTCAAAACCCCTCTCAATCCCTCTCATTTGGTTTTAAGAAACAAAACTTTGTTTTCCTCAAAATCTCCAAAACAATGATTCAAAACAGTGAGTTGTTCAGATTCAAAGATTTGTTTTGAATTAAATACTCGAGTTATTATGATGAAACCACTTGGAAAATCTTCCTAATACATCATAGTTTGTTCCCAATTTTTCCCATCAATTATAGAGATGTGAAAGTATTTGTTTTGGATGTGAGAAGTTCATATTCATAATCTGCCTCTGTTCTCACAGAATGTTCACCCAACTTCTTGCACTTATTCTGGATATTTTCATCACTGTACATATATCTTTTCTATTTTTTTTATAAAACTTGGGTGTCTTAGGAAACCTTTGGTACATAATGGGTCATCATAAACCTTTTCTTTGATTTATGAAAAATCATACAAAATCAGTCAACAGTGCAGCTTTTGTTTCTGAGTCATGTGTACATTCTGATTTTTTTCTTTTAATCTGTGATAGCTATTGATGTTTGGCTTTTTGGGTTATTTTATAGACACAATAAGGATGATCTCTGATTTTTCTCACATTTTTCTAGGCACGTTTGACCTCCCATTATAATGTTGCAAAGTATTACATGCAGTCTGTCCACTATTCACAGCAAGCACATTTCAACTTTTATTCTTTGATTTGATGCTCATATGCATTCCAAATTAACCCATATCTTAGGAAGTAGTTCATACTACATTTTTACATATCCTATGTTGATTTCATTCATCCATTCATACACATTATAGAATTCTAAGTCATTCTAGGAAGCCATGAACACAAAGCACACTACAACCTTTGCACATTTTAGATACATACATTGCATTCATGCAAGATTTGGGTTTTTGTAACTCTTAATCTAAGAAGATTATAAGGAATGAAATTGATCACACGTTCATGCTCTCCTCGATCTAATCATCCTTTTCTCATTCGTCCCGGGGATTGAGAGATCTTCTTTTCTCAAATAATAACATGCATCACGTTAGCTTGCTAAGCATATTTTGATTTCTTTATTTATTTGTTTCAAGAACAATTCATGTCCCCTTTAGATTAAGGAAACTTAATTACTTGATATATGATTAGACGATTTTTCCTAGGTTTATTTGTGTGATCTTTCACTTTACATTGCATGATATTTGACTTAGATCTTATGAATGATATTTTATCTTTAGATCTTCCATTTTCAAGTTTCTTATGTGATGTAATATACTATCATAGTATTATTTGTCGAACCAGACATAGTATAAGATGATTATTTGGATGTTAATTGAGGCCCGTCGAAAGACGGGGCGAGTTGAGGGTGTTTTAGTCGTGACAAAGGCTCCTTCCTCTCTCGTACCAAAACCCCGAACCAAGTTCTTTGGTTATGAAGGGCCGGTGCCCTTTATCCATTTGGGTGAGTCAAAATTAGGTTTCTTGGTTCCTTAAAGACCAAGTGGCGACTCTGTATCTGTTTTCAACAGACCTATTTTCTTTCTCTGATTCAAATCAATTTCAAAACAAATCTCGAACAAGAGAGAAGTGGTCCGAAGCCCGGTATCCACACGCACATAATTCTTAGATTTAAAACGAATTTATTTTGAATTTCCGAAGGTGAAAAAGGCGATCAAATCGGCTTTTATCACGAATACCGCTACACTTTTCAAAGTGACCTATCCCCGAACTATTTTTTATGTAAATTAGACTCCATTACCTTTCCAACGGTATATCACAACCTCAGTTTGGAGTTCGTGCGCATTTTCTATGAATTTCGGACGAAATAGGGCCTCTTCGCGAATACCGGAACCTCAGGGGGCCTAAACAGCATTATCTGGACGAGGGAGGCCACTGCCACCGCGGCACTCTCCCCCAGAACAGTGTGTTTTTGTAATTTCTTTTTTGGTCCCATTTTGATTATTTTAAAACCAAAACGACGTAGTTTCATGATTTCAGATGTTTGGGACCAATGAGAATACTTCTAAAACCCCAAAACCACCCCAAGTTGGCCTATATAAACCCCCCATTGCTCTTCATTTTGGGGGAGTCAAATGCAAGTGTAGAAAAAGTTTGGGAGAGAAAGTTGTATAGATAAGGTTAGAATAGAGAGAAAAGAAGCTTTCTTCTTTGATTTTCAAAACAAAAGTGAGTTCTAAACTTTGTTTTTTTACTTCATTACTCCCATTTACTTCAACATTCAATACACCCAACCACCATTTTAGTAAGCATTTAAGAGAGTGGAAGCTTCTTCCATGTCCAATGTCATTACATATGAGTGAAACACCAATCTACAAGTTCAATACTTCATGAATATCATCTATTGATCATTATCTACTTGCTTGTTTATTCATTGTTTATCTCTTCTCACCTCATTTCTTTTTGATTTTCTTTATTTACTTACTAGTTCATCATCATATAAATGATGACATGAAGTTTGGGGTGAGTGAATCCTTATGGATAGTAGCTCTTGACATCAAAAACATGTTTGATAGATGATGATCATAACTTCAATACCTCTAAGGTATCCTTGAAGTGTATTGAAGTTATGCTCAAATAAAAATGAGTCTGTCTAACAATCTTGGAGGTTCTTGATGATGAGTTGAATGTTGGCATTTTAAGTGGTCATAATCTTTATTGAGTATTGAAAATACACTTTCAAAACCTCTATTTCAAAACCCCCCTCAATCCCTCTCATTTTGATTTCAAGAAAGAAAACCTTATTTTTCCCAAAATCTTCAAAACAGTGAGTCAAAACCGTGGGTGAGCTGAGTTCAAAGATTTCTCTAGAACTCAATACTCAACATATAGATGCAAGGCCACTTGGAAAGTCTTCCTAACTCATTGGAGAACACCCTAGATTTTTGGTTTGACTTGGAAGTACTTGAAAATGGTCCATTTGGACCCCAACATTCTGCCTCTGCTGTCACAGTAGCTTGACTAACTTCCAACTTCTTTTTCAGAAATATTTTCCAAACGGGGTGGTCCCAACTTATTTTTACCTTAAAGTTCAATGTCTTAGGGAACGTTCTGTATAAAATGGGCCTCTAGATCACTCGTTTTCAATTTCTAAGATTTTTCAACATTTCAGTCGACAGTACAGACTCTGTTTCTGAGTGACCTCTGTTGTTTATATGATTTCTCTCAATCTGTGATATTTATTAGAGATTGGCTTTTTGGGTTGTATTCTAGACACAATAAGGAACATCTCCATAAAAAATCATGCATTGAAAGCATTCCAAACCCCTCTTTTTCATTTTTACAAGATCATGTTACTGTTCTGTCCACTATTCACAGCAAGCACATTTTAACTTTCATTCTTTGATTTGATGCTTATATGCCTTCCAAATTAGTTCATATCTTAGGAAGTAGTTCATACTACATTTGTACATATCCCATGATGATTTCATTCATTCATTCATACACATTATAGACTTCTAAATCATTCTAGGAATCCATGAACACAAAGCACACTACAACCTTGGCACATTCTAGATACATACATTGCATCCATGCAAGATTTGGGGCCTTCATGGCTCCTAATCTAAGAAGATTATAAGGAATGAACTTGATCACATGTTCATGCTTCTCCCGATCTAATCATCCTTTCTCATCAATCCCGGGGATTGAGAGGTCTTCTTTTCTCAAAGATTAACATGCGTCATACTAGCTTGCTAAGCATATTTTGATTTCTTTGTTTATTTGTTTCAAGAACAATTCATGCCCCCTTTAGATTAGGAAACTTGATTAATTGATATATGATTAGACGATTTTTCCTAGGTTTATTTGTGTGATCTTTCACTTTGCATTGTGTGATATTTGGCTTAGATCTTATGAATGATATCTTATCTTTAGATCTTCCATTTTCAAATTTTCTTATGTGATGTAATATACTATCATAGTATTATTTGTCGAACCAAACGTAGTATAAGATGATTATTTGGATGCTAATTGAGGCCCGTCGAGAGACGGGGCGAGTTGAGAGTGTTTTAGTCGTGACAAAGGCTCTTTCCTCTCTCGTACCAAAACCCCGAGCCAAGTTCTTTGGTTATGAAGGGCCGGTGCCCTTTATCCGTTTGGGTGAGTCAAAATTAGGTTTCTTGGTTCCTTAAAGACCAAGTGGCGACTCTGTATCTGTTTTCAACAGACCCTTTTCTCTTTCCTTGATCCAAACAACTTTCAAAAGCTAACAAAGCGGTGGAATCCCGGTATCCACACATGGCAATTTGAGAATTTCATGTCTGAGTCAATCTTTCTTTGTTTGAGTCAGTAGTAATTGATCAAAAGTGTGTCAAAGATCGAGGTTTCATACACACTAACCCAACTTTCCTTGTCATTCCTGTTAAGTCCATTTGTCCTGACGGTCTCAAATATGTGGGTTAAAAAGTGATTCCCAATTGTAAAAACTTTGGATACAAGTAGAAGTACAAAACATCATTACTACACCAGCCAAGGTCGTAACATGAGAAGTGTCCCAAGTATGAGTAGCATAAAATCATAAGTGGTTGCAAACTGTAAACTGATAGTTGTTTCTCAAGGTGGCTTCGGAGGAAATATCGCCAACACTAAGAAACTATTGTTGATCCAATTAGAGTCTAGATGTGTTGATAAGGGTCTAGGGATTAGAGAAGCATCGAGGAACATCAGAAGAGTTAAAAAGCATTGTTAGAGTATTAAGGAACATCCAAAGAGTTAAGAAGCATTGTTGGAGCATCAAGGAACATCGGGAGATTTGAAAAGCATCGAGGAACATTAGAAGAGTTAAGAAGCATTGTTAGAGCATTGAGGAACATCAGAAGAGTTAAGAAGCATTGTTGGAGCATCGAGGAACATCAGGAGAGTTGAATAGCATCGAGGAACATCAGAAAAGTTAAGAATCATTATTGGAGCATTGAGGAGCATCGTTGAAGAGTTGAGGAACATCAGATGTGTTAAGGAGCATCAGATTTTTTGAGGAGCATCATTGAAGTGTTGAGGGGTATCAGATGTGTTGAGGAGCATCAGAAGAGTTGAAAAGCATCATTGAAAAGTCAAGGAACATCATTAAAAATTTGAGAATCATCGTTAAGGTTTTAAGAACACCGTTGAGAATCAAGAAGCATTAAGAAGCACCATCAAAGATTTGAGGAACAACATAAGCGCTGTTGAGAATTGAGGATCATCATTGAAATTTGAGAAGCACTATTGAGAATCTAAGAGTCACCGAGTCCATAGCATCATGATTAAAGGGAACACGAGTCAATCCAGATGGTCACTTCACTCACCGAACACAATAAATTGGGCATAACATGACACATAGCGCATCGGTCACGACACACAAAGCCCACTAAGAGTGGCAAACACACCACAAGCGTTCTTTTGAGCACCATAGTATTACTTTGAGCATCACGCTCTTCCTTGGATAAGACCTCTGGGTCGAGATCCCTCATAAGTCTATTAGTCATAGCAAAGCATAGATCACCAAGCCCACTGAGAGTGATAGGATCACAAGCACTTTAGAACACAACACAGGCATGCCACAAGCTCACTCGGAGTGGCACACAGCAACAGCTCATGCTAGGATCAGAACACTAGACATGATAGGACTCAGGACACAATTTATATCACATCCATGCATTGTATATCATCCTCATAGCATGGCATCCACCTGTTTTGTTTTGCATGTGTTTGTTTCTTTGTGCCTCGAACTATGTCCTGGTCTGATTCCCTTTGGGATACGTAGGCAACTCATGAAGAGCACAACCAGCACTAGCCTCACCATCATCCTTGCAACTTTTTCAATGCTTTTATCCTAAATCTATAGCCTCCAAAAAGACCTGTCTCTTCAAAGCTTTGGCACTCACTTGCGACATACGTTGCCTCGCAAGTTCATGCCAAAGAGGGGAAAATCGTAGACACCCCATTTTTCCAGCTATCAGATTTAGGAGACCCATAGCTTGGTGGTTCACAATGACCGAAAAAGACTCAAAAAGGACTCTTGGAAGTTAGTTCTATCTCTCAAAATGCCCTTGAAAGCCCATAAACTCCCTGATTTGGACCTAAAGTTCTGGAAACATGCTACGTCATAAGGAAAGTGATAAAATGAGTTTTAAAGCAAAATCAAATGAAATCGCTAGCTCCCAGAGACTCCCATAAGTCCCGGAAGTTCCCGGAAAGTCCCCGTTGACTGGTTTAACCCAAGTTTGACCAGGTTTGACCGGGGTTTGACATAAATCATCCAAAATTTATAGAAAGTTTTGAGATTATTCTAGATTATCTGAAAAGTACTACAATTAGTTTCAAAAGAAAATCGGACGAAAACGTCAGCTCCTGGGAGTTCCCAGAGGTCACCAAAACTTTCTAGGGATGCTAGGTTTGACTGATCTGACCTAAAAGTTGACTTTGAAATTGGAGGGCCATGTCATTTTTCAAATATTTTTCATGGATACTAGAGGTTAATAGCTTTTCAATGATATATCGCACTTAATTTCTGGATTTAAAACAAATTTATTATAATTTCCAAAGGTGAAAAAGACGATCAAATCGACTTTTATTGCGAATACCGCAAAACTTTTCAAAGTGACCCATATCTGAACTATTTTTTATGGAAAGTAGACTCCATTACCTTTCCAACGGTATATCACAAGCTCAATTTGGAGTTTGTACGTATTTTCTGTGAATTTTGGACGAAATAGGGCCTTTTCGCGAATACTCAAACCTCTAGGGGCCTAAATACAAATTTTTGGGCATCTGAGGAGCAGTGCCGCGGCGGCACTGTGGCCAATGCCATGGCGGCACATGGACAGTGCCGTGGCGGCACTCAACCCCCGCAGAACCCATTTTTGTAATTTATTTTGGGGGTCCAAATTGAATAATTAAAGACCAAAACGATGTAATTTTATGTTATTTGAGGAGAGTGAATCCTTATGGATAGTATCTCTTGACCTCAAAGACATGTTTAATGGATGATGATTCTACTTCAATTCATTCATATGTATTGTTGAAGTCATATTCTCAAACAAAACTATGTTTGTGCAAGTAATGTTGGGAGTTTTTGATATGAGTTTTATGATGATGTTCTAAGTGGTTTTAATCCCCTTTTTGTGCTGGAAATGTGTTTTGAAAACCCCTATTTCAAAACCCCTTTAAAACCCCCAAAATTTGGATTCCAAGAAATAAGCTTTGTTTTACCAAAAATTTTCAAAACAGTGAATGATCTGAGTTCAAAGATTTCTCTAGGACTCAATAATCAAGGTATGATCATGAGGCCACTTGGAAAGTCTTCTTAACTCATTATAGAACATCCATGATTTTTGCCTTAGCTTTAAAACACTTGGAATGGTTCCATTTTGACCCAAACATTCTATCCAGACATTCTGTTTTTGCCGTCATAGCAGCTAGGTCCACTTTCAACTTGTTTTCCAGAAACACTTTTCCAAAGAGAGTAGTCCCAACTCATTTTTTCCTTGAACTCAAGTGTCTTAGGGAACTTTTTTATATAATATGGGCCTCTAGATCTTTTGTTTTCATTTTCTAAGATTTTTCAACATTTCAGTCGACAATACGAACTCTGTTTCTGAGTAACCTCTCTTTTTCAGATGCTTTCTATCAATATGTAATAGTTATTGTAGATTGGCTTTTTGACATGTGTTCTAGACACAATAAGGATGATCCCCATAAAAAAAATCATGCATTAAAAGCATTTCTAGCATCACATTTCCATTTTCACAAGATGAACTCACTGCTCTATCCACTATTCACAACAATCATGCTTTATTTGTTTTTCTTTGATTGAATGTCCATATGCCTTTCAAATTAGTTCATCTCTTAGGAAGTAATTCATACTACATTTGTACATATTCTATGATAATTTTCTTCATGTATTCATGCATATTTTGGACTTCTAAGTCACTTTAGAAAGTCCATGTATACAAACACTCTACAACCTTTGCACATTCTAGGATCATACATTGCATCCATGCAAGATTTGGGGTTTTAATGATTCCTAATCTAAGAGGATTATAAGGAATGAATTTGATCATACGTTCATGCTTACCCTTTTGATCTAATCATCCTTTCTCATCCGTCCCGGGGATTGAGAGATTTTCTTTTCTCAAATATTAACATGCAACATACAAGCTTGCTAAGCATATTTTGATTTCTTTGATTATTTGTTTCAAGAACAACTTCTGTCCCCCTTTAGATTACGAGAACTTGATTACTTGATATGTGATTAGACAATTTTTCCTAGGTTCTTTTGTGTGATCTTTCACCTTTGCATTGTGTGATATTTGGCTTAGATCTTATGAATGATATCTTATCTTTTGATCTTCCATTTCAAGATTCTTACATGATGTAATATACTATCATAGAATTAATTATCGAACCAAACATAGTATAAGATGATTATTTGTATGCTAATTGAGGCCCATCGAAAGACGGGGTGAGTTGAGGGTGTTTTAGTCATGACAAAGGCTCATTCCTCTCTCGTACCAATACCCCGAGCCAAGTTCTTTGGTTATGAAAGGCCGGTGCCCTTTATCCATTTGGGTGAGTCAAAATTAGGTTTCTTGGTTCCTTAAAGACCAAGTGGCGACTCTGTATCTATTTTCAACTAACCTTTTTCTTTCCTTTCAAAACAATTCAAATAGCATGATGTGCACAATGGTTATTCCCAATATTGTTTCCTTGACTCTCCATATTCCCCACTGTAGCATTAGCTCTTTCAATTCTTCCTACTAAAGGTTCCAAAAGTCCTGTTGGATCAATCTCTGGCAGAATCGGATTAGCGGGTCCTGCTCCATTACGGATCCTCGCTCCTCTAGTATCGGGTGCCATTAGGACATGAATGCTAATGGATTAACACAAGTACCAAATGTTCAATACAAACTTCATTGATATGTGGATTGTACTATGAGGTGCATAAGAGAAAGCTTCACAAATTCGATATTCAATATACTAAAAATGCTAGTAAGTAAAACGGATTTCCAAAGTAACTCTCACATTAATATGGATATAAAATTTACAAACAGTGTCTGCATGCGAGTAGTCAAAAACATGTACAAGGTGCTTTCATCTAGAACCATAAGTGGCGTAGTAACTACCGTGCTACCTACGCCAAAATTACAAAGTACCACTACCACAAACACAATATATACACAAAAGAGGTGGCCCAAGGCCTATAAAAGATAACCATTAGTAAAACTAGTCTCTGGGAAAGAGACTCCAGAAGTCCTCCTCATCGGATGCAATTGGTGGAACCTCGTCCTTTGGCAGAACAATCTCCTTTAGTGGCACCCAATCCAACCAGAAGTCAAACTCATCAACCATAGGGCCGTCAAATGATCTTCCACCTCCTTCACCCAAGCTGCATCTCCTCGCAGTGGATCTGGCTATGCTACAGGCTGAATAGGGTGTGCTGGTGCTATGGGATCAATCTCCTCATGCTTAACATCAAGGTCCTACTCAGCCTGCTCCTCCTCAGGATCATCATCCTCTACTACCACCTCTGGGTCATCCTCTAGAACTAACTCTGGCTCAACTCCATCCTTAAGGTATCCCTCCATAACATCCTCAACAAGATCACGGGCCTCAACATCATCATCATCACCTCTCTCGTCATCTCTATCGTCACCCTCCTCCATAGGATCCTCCTCGAGATCCACATCGGCATTATCATCATCATCCTGCTCTGGCTCAGGTATGACTGGTGCTGGAGGTGCTGGCTGTACTGGTGGTGGCAGCTGAGTTGCATGAGCTAGTGGCATGTGCGCGATGCGGGCCATAATCTCCTGATAATGCAAAATATCTCATAGTATAGCCTCCATCTCTCGATGTAAAAGAGTGAGTACTCGGTGTAGAGCCTCAACACGGACCCTTTCCAAATCCTGAATGCCATCGATGTGTATAGCTCCCCAAAATTCATCCTCAACGAGAAGCTTTACACATGATCTAACCCTCTGGAAATGTATCACCTGATTAGCAAGCTGTAGATGATTGGGAAATAAGAAATATCCTCCAAATGTATCCTCAATGAAAACTAGTTCCATGCTGACCAGAAAGCAAAACTATCTTATAGTCAGTACTAGCGCAAGGAATCTAAGTGTGCAAATGTGAATGTATAGGACAATCTACGAATGAATCTAAACCTAGGGCTTTGATACCAAAAATCCCTATCACGCCCCAGAGTAAGCCAAAAATAGGGAAAATAAATTTTTTCCTTTATGGGTCCGTAGACACGTGACTAGTTTGATGTCACTCGACTGTCCTTAACAGAAATGATATCAAGAAATGCAATAATAATGGTATGTAACTAGTTCAACATAGTGGTACTATATTAAACATTAGCAGTCTTAAGTCAACAATATAGTACATACCCAAATAGAAACATAAATAACATCACAAGCATGGTGACAACACTTGTCACTAATCTCTAGAATAAGCTAATATTACATCAAAATAGGAAAGATAAGAAGAACATTAGAAGGCAGTCTTCAACTGGCAAAGCCATAATGGTCCCCGTAGAAGTCTTCTCTAGAATAGTCTTCCTCGTAGTACCCTTCATCAACAAAGCCTTCAGCGGCGTAACCATCATCACCGTAGTTGCTCTCGGGCTGTGAGCCACCTGCTAGATATGGAAGGTCCAGTATTATAAAGCACCATTAGCTTGAATACAAGCTAAGTGAGTATAAAGTCTCACAAAGCTCCGTTATAATCAATTATCAAGCGATTTAGTTCATTATTCACGAGTGGCTTATTTACGTCATTATGAGAAATCAAGAATTATGATCATAGGAAAACATGATAAGGATCGATCTCAAAAACCTTCATTGAGACTCATAATAGAAAAGACTAGACAGTAACGTTCTCATTCCTCGGTTCAATCTCAGTCATCTCACCTTCTTGTAATCCCATCATAAGCCATTGGTTTAGAATATACATGCCACAATAGCCGCTTGATGAGTATGCTATATGTGCTATAACAGCCGCTTGATCTCCCTCGGTGCATAAAGATAGTATTATGCCTTAAAGGCCGACTCGACCAAGATATTCAAGGTCAAAAACCTATCCTAACATGCTTTAACAGCCGAGTGATTAACATACTATACATGCTACAAGAGTCGCTTGATCGCCATCGGTGCATCAAGATAGTATCATGCTTTAATAGCTGACTATATTACTGAAGTCTAGTCACAATCCACTTCTTCAATCTCGATTTTCACTCATACAAAAGGGAAAACAACGACCAAATCAACAACCTTCAAAGATACGATAAAAACACTTACTCAGCAAAAGATAGACTGAAGTATAAGTGATGATGTGCGAAGCGTAAGTCAATAAAATGCGTGATTATTAAAAAGTTTCAATATTACTATGCGTGTTTTATTCTCATTATCAAAGTTGTCGTAAGAACGAAGTCGTCATTTTGTTTTATGAGTTCAAGGACTAATCTCTAAACATCTAGTTGGACGTATAAGATACGCATATAAGCATAGATCATCAATTTGTTAGGGATATATACTAAAAGCCATGCTTTATGTAGTTGATTTATTATTCATTTAATAAAATCAATTAATCCATTTTTATGAGAATCTATGTGGGCAGTATTTGTATTATATTGTTTATTTAATATTATGCATGTGTGTCTTTCATTCTACATAGTAGGTGGTTTGGTGTGTAGAGTTTGGCTTACATACTGAAGATCAGACCATCGGATCTTGTAGAATGTAAGATTTTGGTTTATAGTCTTAGATGGATTGGACACACCATCGGTAGGACTGCAGTATAGTTTCAACTCACCATCCTGGTACACTTTGTGTATTAAACGGGACCGACTTGGGGTAATTATCTTTATACTGACTTATAAGATAATTAATACATCATGACTATCATGAGTGCTTATGCTCTAAATCCTAAGTTAATTTATAGATACGTACATTTGATATTTACTCTTTGATCCCTAAAAGGGTGAGATCCTTAAATGGGTCAATATCTCATTGGATTGGGTGACAGTATTAATTGTGTGGTGGATATTAATTAATGCTGGAATCCATGTCTCAATTTTGGGATTGATGATATCCCCTTGAGAAAGCTTATAAGTTTTGATTATGTCAAACCCTGCAGATGGATTTTGTATCCGACATATCAGATAAGTTAAGTAGAGGATCTCAAGGCATTTTAAGAGATTAATTGGATATGATTGTCAGTAATTATATTTAATTAATGGATATATGTAATCTTAACATGGAGAGATAATAAGCATTTAATAACATGGAGCTCGAAATATATTTTTGAGATAAGGGTAGGAGTGCAATTATTATTCTTTAGTGGTATGAATTATAATATATGGAAATAGGAATCTGATTCAGTTTGAATTAGGGTTTCCTAATTCCATAAGGAAAGCCTATTCCTTATTGATTTCTTATAGTCCCTATCGTAGCCTATATATATGCTGCTTTGGCTCTCTCATCAGTTTGTGTTTTTCCAGCAAGAGCATTAAAACTCAGAATAGAAAAGAGAGCGTAAAAAGAGAGAGCAGAAACATAAAGGATTTCGAAAGAGCCCACACTCTGTTCGATATTCTGGTAGCAAAGGAATACGGTAGAAGATCGTGAGTTGTTATCGAGCCCGTGTCCTCGATTCATCTACTACAGTAATCCGTTTTAGCAGTTTAAGGTAACCCTAGTTCTTCCCTTATAGGATTGTTGCAGTTTTCACGTAATTTTTGCAGTACCAACTTATACGCGCTGTCAACGAATTCTGGGAACGCAGTTTCCTAACAGTGGTATCAGAGCAACGTTGATTCTGCGTATGGGTTGGACGCAACCATGTTGTCCAATAAAACAGATCTTATGTGTGCTTTGATGGATGGATAGAACGCAGAACTGTGCTAACCTTTGTTTTGCAACTTTCTTGTTCCACTATTATGGTCACTGATTTTGTATGATTCGATCCCACAATGGTTTTATCCGTGGTTAATCTTTCTGTTTTAATATAGCATTTGAACTCCTTTATGGAGGCATAGGATTTGTGTATATTGGATCCCATGCTTGATTGATGTGTGGTTAATTTATTGTAAAGAAATAGCATGTGAACTCCTTCATGGAGGCATAGGGTTTATGTAATATATCTTAAGTAAATCTGTGAAGACCATTCGTGAAGACAGTTTACAAGCAGTTTCACAAAGCAATCTGGAAGAAGTTTCTGAAGAAGATTTTAGAAAACAATTCTGGAAGGTAGTTGCTCGACCCCCGTGTGTAGTGGCGACATTGAGCTAATCGGGTTCAATGAAGATTTTTCACAAGAGTTGTAGCTTGACCATAATAGTAGGATTCCTATTTTATTGTGGTTTCCTTATTTATGTGTGATTGAATGATTATTATTGTTTCATGTTTAATGAATAGGACAACATGGATAATTGTTCCTAGACCTATTTCAGATGTCTAGCTGCATGTTCAATTTATATTAATTTAAAATGATGGACAACTACATGTGTATTTAGAAATAAAACTAATTCCATAATTTGAAAACATAAGTACTTATTTTCTAAAATCATGATAATAGAATAATTTTATTAGCTACACACGTGGGTTTGACAAGTAAGGATGAATTAATCATTGCCAAGTATTCTATTATTTTTTATTAATTAAATTAAAAGTTTTTCTAGAAATTATAACCCTCAAATTTTTTTTTGAAAATTCTAAGTGGGAGAGGGAATTTATCAAGTATAAATCCTATGGTCTCCATCACTGGTTTGTAGATGATATGATTAATTTTGTGTGATGGCTCTAGTGTCATCCTCCCCATCGGATGTAGTTGATCATGGAATCATCAGTACAAACTTCTTTAAAAGAATGTTTTGGGTGATTGTTAGTGTGGGCCACCTCTCCATCAGAGGTGTTCCTCACGGAACTCTTGACCTAGAATTAAGTGATGGTATACAGTTAGCTATAAATAAAAATATCCTCTCCATCTGAGTCACTATTGTTATTTATAGGATCAAAGCAAGTCAGCAGTTTAATTTTACTAGGCAAGGTACATTGCCTGGATAGTAAAATTAAAAGGCAATTGCCTATCTGAACAAATGATGGATAGTATATGGCTTCCCATCGAGTCATAATATCACATTGTATCAGGTTGCTGGCGGATTCTTTTCAAATATGGTATAGGGAACCAATATTTTTAACTTGAATCTATAGTAATTTTTTGCCCAAATGTAATTATTTATATTATGTGATTCTCAGGCTTTTAAATGGGTTCTTTCAATCCACTCGCTGTTATACTTAAAGAAAAAAACTTACTGGACCAAACTATATAGACTGGAAAAGGAATTTGGATATTGTGTCAACTGCTGAAGAGTACAAGTTTGTGCTTACTCAAGAATGTCCTGAGCAACCTGGTGAGGGGGCGACCGCTGAGGAAACCCAGGCTCACAAGAAATGGGTCAAGGCTAAAAAGATGGCGCGGTGTTATATTTTTGCATCCATGTCAATGTACTGCAACATCAGCATCAGTCAATGGCCAGCGCCTATGACATGATAAAGAGCCTCCGAGAGATATTTGGGGATCAAAGTCGTGCTGCTAGGCAGGTTGCCATGAAAGACTTGATGAACACAACTATGGCTGAGGGGACGCCTGTAAGGGATTATGTTCTTAAGATGATATCTCTTCTTAATGAACTAGAGATCCTTCGAGCTGAAATCAACGGGGTAACCCAGGTCGATATCGTACTCCAGTCACTGCCATAGTCTTTTAGGCAATTGCACCTCAATTACAACATGAATAAATTTAAATATACCTTGGCAGAGCTACTTCAAGAACTCCAGGCAGCTGAGGGTCTCAACAGAAAGTCAGGGAGTGGTCTTGTGTTTGAGAAAGGTTCTACTTCAAAGCCGAAAGGCAAGAAGAAAATGAAAAAGGCTCAAAATAAGGCCGCGGGTTCTCTGTCAATCCAAAGGCTAAGAGGACAGTCGGGAAAGCCTAAAGGGAAATGTTTTGTTTGTAAGCAGCTAGGACACTAGAAGAAGCAATGTCCGGTTTATCTCGCCCGACAGAACAATCAAGGTAAATCTCATTTACTAGTTGTTGAATCGTGTTTAACAGTCCGATCTACCGGTACCTGGTGTGTAGATACGGGAACCACTAATCGTGTATGCAATTCTTTGCAGGGGTTCTAAAGAACCAGATAGTTCAGTGATGGAGAGATTTATCTATATATGGGAAATGATACGAGAGTAGCAGCAGTTGCAGTAAGAGATCTACGTCTTAGTTTTGGTAGAGATAGGATTTTAATATTAAGAAATTACCTATATGTACCTTCTATTAGAAGGAATTTAGTTTTAGTTTCTAGTTTAATAAAGAATGGATATTCAGTTCATTTTAATAAAGTAGTAGTTATTAAAGAAAATAAACATTTTATTTGTTCTGGTCAATTGGTGGATGATATTTATATTATAATTCATATCTCTCCTATACTACAACTTAATGAATTGAATAACACAAATAGTTTGCCATTTAAGATAAAAGAACCTTCGAGGATGAACCAAACGCATCTTTGACACTTATGCCTTGGTCATATTAGTTTGAAAAGGATTCAAAGACTGGTTCAAAATGGGCCATTAAGCTCATTGGGAGTGGAGGCACTTCCAGTCTGTGAATCCTGCTTGGAAGGTAAAATCACCAAGAGGCCATTCTCGGCCAAGGGCTATAGAGCAAAAGAGCCGTTGGAACTGGTTCACTCTGATTTGTGTGGTTCTATGACTGTCCAAGCAAGAGGGGGATTTGAGTACTTTGTCACTTTCATCGATGATTACTCAAGGTATGGGTACATTTATTTGATGCAGCGTAAATCTGAATGCTTTGAGAAATTCAAAGACTTCAAGGCTAAAATGGAGAATCGTCTAGGTAAATATATCAAGACACTACGATCTGATTGTGGTGGAGAGTACCTTTTGGGAGAGTTTAGGGAATACTTATTGGAGCAAGGGATTACATCCCAATTGTCTGCACCCCGTATGCCTCAGCAGAATGGTGTAGCAGAAAGAAAGAACAGGACTCTCATGGACATGTTAAGATCTATGATGAGTTATTCGGATTTACCAATTTCCTTTTGGGGACACGCATTAGAGATAGCTGCATGCATTCTAAACTTGGTACCATCTAAGTCAGTACCTACTACTCCCACGGAATTGTGGACTGGGCGAAAGCCTAGTCTGCGGCATGTTCGGATCTGGGGTAGTCCAGCATATGTGCTGAAAGGGAACACAAAAAAGTCAGAATCAAGAACAGAAGTATGTTTCTTTGTTGGGTATCCAAGAAGAACTAAAGGTGGTCTATTTTATCGTCCTAAGGATCAAAAGGTTATTGTTAGCACCAATGCCACATTCTTAGAAGAGGACTATGTTATGGACCATAAGCCCAGAAGTCGTATTGTTCTAGAAGAAATGAAAGGAGAGACACCGACACATTCTTCTTCGATACCATCAGTACGAGAAGAAACATCACAAGACAGAGTTATAAATATTCCATTACCGCATCATAGTGGGAGGATTATCGAAACTCGTGTAGATCCCGAACCGACCATTATCACGCAGGTTCCTGAACCAGTACAGCGTGCAGATAATGGTGTATTAGGTTCAGAATCTTCACAACAAAATATCAGTGATACACAGACACGGGTAGTGCCTCGTCGTAGTGGGAGGGTTATTATTTAACCTGACCGGTATATGTTCTTGGGAGAGTCTTATGATCGGGTCCTTGATGAAGTACTCTAAGATAAAGATGCAGATCTTTGGCAAAAGGCTATAAAGTCTGAAATGGACTCCATGTACTCCAATCAAGTCTGGGATCTTGTAGAACCACCCAATGAAATAAAATCCATTGGATATAAGTGGATCTATAAGCAGAAGAGAGGAGCAGACGATAAGGTGGAAACCTTTAAAGCAAGGCTTATTGCGAAAGGGTTCACTCAAAAAGAGGGAATCGATTATGAGGAAACTTTTTCGCCGATGGCCATGCTAAAGTCTATCCGTATTCTCTTATCCGCTGCACATTTTGATTATGAAATTTGGCAAATGGATGTCAAGATAGCATTTCTTAATGGGAATCTTGACGAGTGCATCTATTTGATGCAACCAGACGAGTTCATTGCGAAGGGCCAAGAACACATGTTGTACAAGCTTAAGAAGTCCATTTATGAACTTAAGCAAGCATCTAGGTCTTGGAATATCCGCTTTAATCAAGAAATCAAGTCTTTTGGTTTAAATCAATGTGCGGATGAATCTTGTGTGTACAAGAAACATGATGGAAGCGTGGTGGTGTTCTTAGTACTATATGTAGATGATATCTTGCTAATCAAAAATAATATGGGGGTATTATCTTCTGTAAGGGTATGGTTGTCCAGTCAATTCGATATGAAGGACTTGGGAGAATCCGGTCACATCCTAGGGATCAAGCTTATGCGAGATCACAAGAATAGGATGTTGGGGCTTGTCACAAGGCACTTATATCGACAATATTCTTGCAAGGTTTAGCATGCAAGATTCCAAGAAGCAATTCCTTCCCTTCAGACATGGAATTACTCTATCTAAGGATCAGTGTCCGACACCTGATGAGATAGAGAAGATGAAGGCAGTTCCTTATGCCTCGACAGTAGGAAGCCTAATGTATGCTATACTATGTACTAGACCTGACTTCTGCTTTGTTGTTGGCATGGTTAGTAGATATCAGTCTAATCTGGGGCAAGAACATTGGACTGCGGTGAAAAATATGCTCAAGTACCTGAAAAGGACTCGAGGCTATATGTTAGTTTACCAAGCAGACAGTCTTGTATCCATTGGGTACACAGATTTTGATTTTATGTCAGATAGGGATTCCAGAAAGTCTACCTCAGGATATGTGTTTACCCTAGGAGGTGGAGCCATTAGTTGGAGGAATATTAAGCAGTCGTATATTGCTGATTCCACCATGGAAGTCGAGTATGTGGCTACTTCGGAAGCCGCTAAGGAGGCCGTTTGGCTCAGAAACTTCCTCATAGATCTAAGAGTAGTACCTGCGGTACAATTGGCTATTGCCCTTTATTGCGATAATAACGGAGCGGGTGCTAACTCAAATGAACCTAGGGCACATAAGAAGGGAAAACACATTGAGCGTAAGTATCACCAGATACGAGAGATCGTGCAAAGAGGTGATGTTGAAGTGACCAAGATTGCACCAGCAAATAACCTGGCAGATCCTTTCACTAAGAGCTTATCGTCCAAGACTTTTGATAGTCATGTAGAAGTGATAGGAGTAAGGTGTGTCACATCATGGCTTTGAGTCTAAGTAGGAGATTGTTAGGGATATATACTAAAAGTCATGCTTTATGTAGTTGATTTATTATCCATTTAATAAAATCAGTTAATCCATTTTTATGACAATCTGTGTGGGCAATATTTATATTATATCGTTTATTTAATATTATGCATGTGTGTCTTTCATTCTACATAGTAGGTGGTTTGGTGTGTAGAGTTCGACTTACACACGGAAGATCAGACCATCGGATCTTGTAGAATGTAAGATTTTGGTTTACAGTCTTAGATGAATTGGACACACCATCGGTAGGACTGCAGCATGATGTTGTAGTAGGTTTGTCTTGACTACGGGAAATGGTATAGTTTCAACTCACCATGCTGGTACACTTTGTGTACTAAACGGGACCGACTTGGGGTAATTATCTTTATACTGACTTATAAGATAATTAATACCTCATGCCTATTATGAGTGCTTATGCTCTAAATCCTAAGTTAATTTATAGACACGTACATTTGATATTTACACTTTGATCCCTAAAATGGTGAGATCCTTAAATGGATCAATATCTCATTGGATTGGGTGACAATATTAATTGTGTGGTGGATATTGATTAATGCTGGAATCCATGTCTCAATTTTGGGATTGATTATATCCCCTTGAGAAAGCTTATAAGTTTTGATTATGTCAAACCCTGCAGGTGGATTTTGTATCCGACATATCAGATAAGTAAGCAGAGGATCTCAAGGAATTTTAAGAGATTAATTAAATATGATTGTCAGTAATTATATTTAGTTAATGGATATCTGTAATCTTAACATGGGGAGATAATAAGCATTTAATAACATGGAGCTCGAAATATATTTTTGAGATAAGGGTAGGAGTGCAATTATAATTCTTTAGTGGTAAGAATTATAATTTATGAAAATAGGAATCTAATTCAGTTCAAATTAAGGTTTCCTAATTCCATGAGGAAGCCTATTCCTTATTGACTTCTTATGGTCCCTATCGTAGCCTATATATATGCTGCTTTGGCTCTCTTATCAGTTTGTGTTTTTCCATCAAGAGCATTAAAACTCGGAATAGAAAAGAGAGCGTAAAAAGAAAGAGCAGAAACATGAAGGATTTCGATAGAGCCCACACTCAGTTCGATATTCTGGCAGCAAAGGAATACGGTAGAAGATCGTGAGCTGTTATCGATCCCGTGTTCTCAATTCGTCTACTACAGCAATCTATTTTAGCAGTTTAAGGTAAGCCTAGTTCCGCCCTTATAGGATTATTGTAGTTTCCACGTAATTTTTGCAGTACCAACTTATAGGCGCTGTCAACGGATTCTGGGAATGCAGTTTCCTAACACAATTATCATGTAGTCCTAAGTGTCAGTGTGATAAGTGGACTTGCGAGTACTAATTCATGGATTAAACAGCTCAGGTTCGTGCATAAAACAATTAGAAATCTAATCAAGGCACATAAAACAAGTAATAAATCAAAAACTGCTAAACCCGAGCACTCAGGGTGCTCGAGCGCTCCAGCCTAGCTCGAGCGTTTGGCCTTGTCAACAAACAAATTCTAAGTTTAAGCTATATGCAAGTTCATAAATGAATTATAAAGTCACATGCAAGTTATGAAGACTTGTAAAAGAAGAATCTAAGGGATTCTAAATGAAAGTCTACACTCATATATGCTTAGGACATGTTTAGATGATGATCAAAGTTAATAATTTACTAACAATTAACTTGATTCTTCATTTTTCTTTACATACGAGAGTTATAACTACTCATGGGTCACATGCACGACCATCAAATCAAGCAAAGACTGATCCTACTAGTTACTTACTGAGAATAGATACTCACACAAGCTTAGATGATGAAAATTTGAATGTATTATTGAGAAAGAACTTGAATATGCTTGCTCTTGAGTTGCTAAGCTTTGATCTTCTTCTTGGTTGACACGACTGCAAATGTGTGATCTCTTAAGAGTACATCCAAGCGTAGACGGTTGCGTTGAGCTATAACCGGTAAGACCGGGTCGTATCCTAAGGGACGGAGGATGGGGATAGAAAACCTAGATTGAATCCTAAATAAAGGTAAAAGATGATTTCTGTAAAGGTGGAGGTTCTAATGATCCTACTAAATTTGAGATTACAATTAAAAGAATTAAAGTGAAGCAACAATTAAATTAGACAGGAATAAATAATGTGGTTTTAAATTATATATGAAAAAGATGTTGGGAATATGTGAGGCTGCATTGCACTAACCATGGCCATGACTTAGCATTAAAGCAAAACTGGGGCTTCATCCTTCTAGTATTCCATATTTCGAAAATGATTAAGTTAAATAGTCTAGACACTAAATATGTGAATTACGCATAACTAGTGATTCAACTACCTCACTTATTTATAAGGAACTGAAATAATACTAATTACAACTATGAACAATGATAAACAAATCAAATATGGGATATTCGACATTTTCGTCATGTATGTTCATTGAAATAATTAGTGAAAATAGCTTATATTTCAAAATCAATTTACAATTTGAACTTAAAAGGTCAATTTGGACTTAGTTTCTAAAATAGAAGTTGCTGGAATATAAAAAGGATTCTGCCCAAGACATTTCCATGCCAATCGATTGCCATTAATAGCAATCGATTAGTATGAAATGACTCCCAATCGATTGGTAAAAGTACCAATCGATTGGCTTGGAATCTATGGCAATCGATTGGATTCTGTTTCCAATTGATTGCCACTGATTCTCAAACAGAACCATGGCAGTGGCTGGGAACAATGTTTCTTCACATTATTCCCAACCAGGATTCTACTCTAGCATATTTAAAATTGCAAATGCGAAAAAAGATTGGATTTTACTATCAAAATTGAATCTAAACTTGAGTTCACACATGAAATCTTGAGATTACAATGGGGATTAAAAACCAAACTGCGACTAAACAAAATAGAGTATAACAAAACACAATAAATTAAACCTGATTGAGTACAGAACTGAAAATTGCAGAACTCTCAAGCTTTATATCAAAAACTAGAATGAAGAAATTCCTACAAAACAAAGCACAATGAGCCCCCCCCTTGACCCCTCTCACTCCCCCCTCTTTATACAGTGATATCACGAGCTTAAGGCGTCCAGGTTCACAATGTAACAGCTGGTCGTCGTCATTAACCCTGATTGCTGAGAATATGCTCCATTAAAGAGATTTGACTTCCAGATTTTGCCAATCGATTGGTAACTGGTTCCAATCGATTGCTAAGAATACCAATCGATTGTTAAATTGGCAATCGATTTCTATCATGGCAATCGATTAGTACTTGGATTTCAATTTTGACTTGGTCTCTTTATTTCTTGAGCTATCTCTTTCAGCCTTGTTATTCATTTCAACTTCAGAACTGCATTCAAAGAACCAAACACAACAACATACCATGGAAAACACATCATTGTGTAAAGAGATGGATTAGGACACAAATGCAGGTAAAACTAGAGATAGGGGGCTAAGTTTTCCAATTTTACTCTTTTTTCGGGCCAATATTTTATAAATATTAGCCCTGATCATTGATCCTTGAATAAGTAGCTCCCAGATCTTTAATGCAGTGGAATGTAGGTGCGTAGAATCTTGTGGGGATGAAGATTCTTAGGTTTCATGTGCATAGATGAGTGTGTGAGCATGTGTGTGTGTGTGTGTATGAATTCTTAAGAAAACTCTGGGGTATATATAGTTTTTCAAGCCCCAAGAGCAAATTAGTTATTCCACTTTTGTAAGGGCTCGAACGCTCGTGTGGCTCGAGCGCTCGGGTTATTTTTCCAACAAAGCTTCCCTAAGATTTCATACATAAACCCAAACACACAAAGATCAGATTGAACCATAAGGAATAAGAAAAATAGGTCTTATTATATACAATCGAGAGTATTATAAGAGACAATATGAAAATTTGAGAATTACAAATAGGAAAATACAGGTGTTACAATTAGGTTCCAAAGGGATCTAACTTTTATATCCCTAACTTTAGAACTTTACAACCAGTTTCTCTCTCTCTCTCTCTCTCTCTCTCTCTCTCTCTCTCTCTCTCTCTCTCTCTCTCTCTCCTTGAGGTTGCGAAACCCTAGTTAACTAAAGTCTCCCTAGAAAAAAAATAGTTATGTATGACAGCCCTTGTTTGTTCTAGTCCATTGTTGGATTATCAAGGCTCCTTCACTAAGCTCTATAAACAATTTTCTATAGTGGAAGAAACGACACTCACACCACGCATGGACGGACATAGGCAGTTTAGTTAACAATGCCAAACCATATATATATATCTTTTCTTATCCTCTTTTATATTTATTGCCCCTTAAATACTAGATCTGACCTGTGCACTAAATATGACATCATCAGTTCGGCGCTGCCTATGGAAAACGATAGATTTCCTTCAAAAAAATAAATTTTTGACTGATCGTGGTCGGTGACCTATATAGACTGCTGCCACAGCCTTTGCATCACATGTTGTCCCGGAAGTCCTGACAATTATGACACTAGAGTAAATCTTTGCGACTCTTACACAGCTCATTGAAGGGCAGTGCCAGACACAATCGCAAATCAACATCCTAGCGGCATACCAGACTAACTCCATTACAACTAATGGTACCTTGGCTGAGTCAGGCGATGGTCGAGTATTCTCTAGGATCTACCTTTGTACCCAGCTTAGTCCGACCTATCGGGAAGATGTCCATGATGTGATCACCAACAAGCAAGCCACCCGACGTGAATGGCAAGAGCGTTTGGCTTGGGGATCTATCCAGGACTCCCCAACCAGGTGTCCGGGTGATCTTACGAATCAGATCAACTAAAGTCAAGCCTAAGCCCATTCACGATGGATAACTCTGCCTAACCAAAATGAAGGTATATCAGCTGACTCAGCATACCTTTCTGATGGCAAACTAATTAATCTAGAGGAGATCGTCAGGTGGAGTTCGTCACTATCAAAAACTATCAGTCCCGCCCTAAAAAATACCTACCCACAGATCATAACTCTTTGGCTCAATGCGAATCTAGATTTTTGACCAGTTAAACAGAAGAGATGATGAATGGCTGTAGAGAGGCAGAAAACAACCAGTGAGGAAGTTGGTAAGGAAACACAACAATAAGTGGAGACTCTGTGTGGACTTCACCGATATAAACAAGGCATGTCCTAAGGATGCAATCCTCTCATTTATGGATGTCTATTCTGGGTAAAATCAGATCCTGATGTACCCTGGGGATGAGGAAAAGACCTCCTTCATCACAGATCAAGGGATATACTTCCATCGAGTAATCCCCTTTGGTCTCAAGAATCCAAGAGCCGCCTATCAACGTTTGGTAAACCTCATGTTTAGAAGCTTGATTAGGAAGAGTATGGAGATGTACGTCAATGACCTCTTGCTTAAAAGCATTCAGGAATCAGACCATTTTCGACACATTAATGAGTCATTCAACATCCTCAAGAAATGCTAGATGAAGCTAAACCCTACCAAATGTGCCTTTGGCATTTCCTCCAAAAAATTCTTGGGGTACATGGTTACAAGGCATGGGATTGAAGCTAATCCAGAAAAGATCCAGAAAATCATCAACATGAAGTTGCCCAGATCTATAAAAGAAGTCCAAAACCTCGCCAGTTGGGTAGCAGCTCTTAACAGATTTGTCTCTCGAGCTGCTGATCGGTGCTTGCCATTCTTCAAAATCCTTTGGAAGGCCTCCGAGTAATCAGATGAGTATAAAAAAGCGGTCCAAGAACTTAAGCAGTACCTGGCATCGCCCCCTCTACTCACTGACCATAAGGGAAGAATTGTAATTTTATCTAGTAGTGTCTCAGCCTTCCCTCAGTTCAGCCCTGGTTAGAAAGGAACACAATATATATCCAGTATCCAATGTACTAAACTAATCGAGTGCTTCAAGTAGTTGAAAATAGATATCCAAGGATGGAGAAGCTCGCCTTTGCTCTTGTAACCTCAGTAAGGCATCTCCATCCTTACTTCCAAGATAATACCATTATCTTCCTCACGAATCAGCCACTAGGCAGAATCCTGTCCCAACCAGAAATATCCAGGAGACTAATGATGTGAGCCTTTGAACTAGAAAAGTTTGAAATCATCTACAAGCCCAGAACAACGATCGAGGGTCAACCAGTGGCAGATTTTATAGTAGAGTTCACTTCCCAGGAATAGATCTGTTTGGGTGGTTAGGTTCTACCTATTGGTGTCATCTAAGCATATCCAAGCATTGTTTGGTGTGCTTGGCTCGTTGTTTACCAGATTCAAGGGTTTTTGTCTCATTTGTATGTAGAATAGTGGTTCGATGCCCTATTTTTGACATTTCTAGATGTTTCTCAAACGTTTCTATATTTTTCAGATCAGCCCAAAAACTTTCTTTAATTCATAAATAAGCCCCACAATTTTTGAAATTACACAATCACCACAAAATTTTCAAAAATTACAGAACATTTTTGTCCGTTTATTGGGCAGTTCCTGGTGTTTGGTGGTGGTTGATTGATATGGGCCACTATTTGGTTCAGTTTTGTTGAATTTCTACTTGATAGTCTCAGATGGAGCATTACAATATTTGTACTCATTGTTCTTGGGTAAAAATTTAGTGATTTTATTGTGGGCTTAGACCCACAGTTTGTTTTGTTATTGGTGAATATTTTTTTTACCTAGGCCAATCTTGGGGAATTTTTTATCCAACTTCTTGTTGGCATCACCATTTTCGGTCACTTGATACAGTCTTGTTTCTGTCGTAGTTTTTCATTTCAAACTTCGGTTGTAATTTTCATTACCACCTTCAGTTTGAGGGGGGATGTTGGAGGTTAAATAAGTCTTTTATATTATTAGGGCTTAGGTCACCCTAGTGTCTATTTAGGTCTTTTTTTTTGCTTATTTGTCTATACATACGCCTCTTATATAAGTAATCTTATTGAATTGGTAAAATCTATTCTCCGTTTCATTTCTCAACTTGTACCATAATTGAAAAACAAGTAGGCAAAGAAATTGTTCCTGCACAAACTCGGAAACTAAAAATTCTGAAATTAAAATTGATTTGTGCGCGGACTATGTCCTAATTGATTCGCACCTCTATGGTCTTTTCACCAATACACGAATGGGTGGTTAACCTCTAGGATACAATAGATAAATGTAAGTATTCTGCCCAAAACATTGTTCCATAGGGACAGCATAACGGGCAACACCAAAACTAGAATGTGCGTTCTGTATCGCCCACAATAGAAAAACATAGAAGAACTAACATTGGAAGAAACGGAGAAGACATGATTTTTGTGAATAAAACTGAACCAAAATTGCTCTTTACACAAGAAAATTTTAGAACATTAATGGGAGAGATACTTTAAAAAAAAGGGGCTTCAGCCAAAGGCCCTTAGATGCAAACACATCCTAGCAAAACCAAGCATGTTTTCCTTAACCCATTAAGTCCTTTACACTTGTTTTGATCAAAAATATCATTTCATACCTAAAACTTCAAATTATCATAACTTCTGTTCTATAAATCCATTGTATGTAAACTTCGATAATTTGGAATCAGAAAAAGGAGGTCTATCAAACGAAATCAGTATTGACAATAAAACTCTGGAAAAAAAATTTAAGCAAAACATACTAGTGTTTTTTTTCATGAGTCTAACAAAATATATTCCTTTTGTAAAATTGACATCCATTGGTGCATAGATCTCGAAAAATACATGAAATGCAAAAAATCACAAAAGTACGCCCGAAAAAAATAAGAAAGTCATAGTCACTCAATAAGAAAGTTATCTGTTTGCAAGCAGCATTATTTGTTAACATATAGAAAAATAAATTAGTTGTTCAAGCAGATAAAAGCTCCAAATGAGTAGGGGTGAAAACGGTTTGGTTCGAACCAAATTTCAGTCAAAACTGATCAATTTTGGTTCAGTTCAGTTTAGTGTAAAATTTCAGTTCGGTTTGGTTTTTACACTCAATGAAATTTTTGAAAATCGACCAAACCAATCAGCTCAGTTAGTCCAGTCGGTTTGCTTACACCCCTATAAATGAGGCTCCAAAATACCTATTTTTGCATAGTTTTCAAGTCCAATACGTAGATCTAAACAAATACACTAAATGAAATAAAGTATAACCCAAAAATGCCAAGAAATGGTAAAGTTATGACCATTTAAAGTTGGCATTTTTCAAACAGCCAACATTATCTGTTTGGATCAAATTTTCTGTTTTCGCTATTTGAAGCTCAAAACTACTTGTTTTTGCAAAATTAGCAAGTCCAATGCATAGTCACTCATAAGAGCCATATATATATATGTATTTGTAGACACCCCATTATGATGGCTATCAGATTTAGGACACACATAGCTTGGTAGTTCACAATGATCGAAAAAGACTGGGAAAGGACTCTTGGAAGTTAGTTCTATCTCTCAAAATGGTCAGAAAGTGGTATAAATAACCAAAATGCCCTTGAAAGCCCAAACGCTCCGAGATTTAGATCGGAAGTTCTGGAAACAAGCTACGTCATAAGAAAAGTCACAAAATGAGTTTTAAAACATAATCTGATGAGATCGTCAGCTCCCAGAGACCCTCAAAAATTCTCGGACGGTTTGACCAAGTTTAACTAGGGTTTGACCAAAATCATCCGGATTTTCCAAAAAAAATTCCGAGATCATCCTACATCATGTAAAAAGTACTAAAACGAGTTTTAAAAGAAAATCGGACAAAAACGTCAGCTCTTAGGAGATCCTAGAGGTTCCTAGAACTTCCTGGAAATCCCTGGTTTGATCGATTTGACCTAAAATTTGACATTGAAATCGGAGCACCACATTATTTTTCAAATATTTTTCACGGATATTAGAGATCAATGGCTTTCCAACGGTATATTGCACATAATTTCGAGATTTAAAATAGATTTATTTGAATTTTTGAAGGTGAAAAAGGCGATCAAATCGGCTTTTATCGAATACCGCAAAACTTTTCAAAGTGACTTTATGAAAAGTAGACCCCATTACCTTTTCAACGGTATATCACAAGCACAGTTTAGAGTTCGTATGCATTTTCTGTGAATTTTGGACAAAATAGGGCCTTTTCGTGAATACCAAAACTTCTAGGGGCCTGGATACAATAATTTGGGCATCTGAGGAGTAGTGTCTCCACGGCACTGGCCCATTGCCATCGTGGTACAGGCCCAGTGCTGTCGCGGCACTCTCCCTCAGAAGTCCAGGTTTTGTAATTTTGTTTTGTGGCCCCAAATTGAATAATTGAAAGCCAAAATGACACAATTTCATGTTCACGGATGTTTGGACCAATGGGAGCACTTTTTGAATCACAAACATCCCCCAAATTGGCCGATATAAACCCCCCTTGACTCCTCATTTTGGGGATGACAAATAGAAGTTGTAGAGAAAGTTGTTGAGAGAGATAGGGAGAGATAAGGTTTAGAAAAGAGAAAGAGAGCTTCCTCTATTGATTTTCTTTATAAAAGTGATTTCCCAACCTTGTCTTTACTTCATTACTCCTCTTTATTTCATATTCAATACACCCAACCACCATTTTTTGTGAGTATTTATGAGATAGGAAGCTACTTCCATGTCCAAATGTCAAAATATGAGTAAAACACCAAGCTACACGTCCAGTATCTCATTAAATATCATCTATTGATTGTTTATTTGTTTGCTTAAATACTATGCTCATCTCTTCTTATCTCATTTCTTTTTTATTTTCTTTATTTTACTTACTAGTTCATCATCATCTAGATGAGTGAATCCTTATGGATAGTAGCTCTTGACCTCCACTGGGGTTTATTTGTTTCTCCACTGGGGTTTAAGATGAGTGAATCCTTATGGATAGTAGCTCTTGACCTCAAAAACATGTTTCATAGATGATGATTCTAACTTCAATACTACCAAAGTATTCTTGAAGTCATGTTCAAAATAAAACATCATTTTCCAACAATCTTGGAGATCCTTGACATGGGTTTGATGTTGATATACTAAGGGGTTATAATCTCCATTTGATGCTGGAAATATACTCTCAAAATCTCTATTTCAAAATCCTCCTTAAACCCCTCACCTTGATTCCAAGAAACAAAACTCTTGTTTTTCTCAAAATCTTCAAAACAGTGAGTCATTCAACTTTGGAAAGTCTTCCTAACTCATTAGAGAACGCCCATAATTTTTGGTTTCATTTAAAAACACATGGAAGGGTTCCATTTTAACCCAAACATTCCTTCCAGACATTCTGTTTTTCTGCCATAGTAGCTTTGGTTGAATTTTAACTTGTTTTCTAGAAAACTTTTACAAACAAAATGGTCCCAACTTATTTGTCTCTTTAGCTTCAGTGTCTTAGGAAACTTTCTGTATAATATGGGCCTCTAAATGTTTTGTCTTCATTTTCTAAGATTTTTCCATATTGTAGTCGACAGTACGGATTTGATTTCTGAGCAACATCTCTTGTCTATATGATTTCTCTCAATCTATAATTTCAATGTTGATTTGTCTTTTTGATATGTGTTCTAGACACAATAGAGATGACATCCATTAACAATCATGAATTAAAATCATTTCTAACCTCACTTTTCCATTTTTAAAAAATCAGTTCACTGTTCTATCCACTATTCACATCAAGGATGTTTTCGTTTTCATTCTTTGATTAGATGTTTACATGCATTCCAAATTAACTCATGTCTTAGGAATTGGTTCATACTACATTTGTACATATCCTACAATGGCATTCTTCATTCATTTATGCATACTTTAGATTTTTAAATAACTTTAGAAAATCTTTGAACACAAACACACTACTACTTTGCACATTATAGGATCATACATTGCATCCATGCAAGATTTACAGTTTTTGTAACTCCTAATCTAAGAAGAATATCAGGAATGAATTTGACCACACATTCATGCCCCCACCCCCTCGGTCCCGGGGATTGAGAGATCTTCTTTTCTCAAGATTCAACATGCATACATTCTAGCTTGCTAAGCATATTTTTGATTTCTTTGTTTATTTATTTTCAAGAACAATCCATGTCCCCTCTTGGATTAGGAAAACTTGATTACTTGATATGTGATTAGACAATTTTTCCTAAGTTTGTTTTGTGTGATCCTTCACTTTACATTGTGTGACACTTGGCTTAGATCTTATGAATGATATCTTATCTTTTGATCTTCCATTTCAAAATTCTTGTGCAATGTAATATACCTATCATAAATATTCATTGTCGAACCAAACATAGTATTAGATGATTATTTGGATGCTAATTAAGGCCCGTCGAGAGACGCGGCGAGTTGAGGGTGTTTATTCGTGACAAAGGCTCCTTCCTCTCTCGTACCAAAACCCCGAGCCAAGTTCTTTGGTTATGAAGGGTCGGTGCCCTTTATCCGTTTGGGTGAGTCAAAACTGGGTTTCTTGATTCCCTAAAGACCAAGTGGCAACTCTGTATCTATTTTCACATACTACTTTCTCTTTTTCAAATACTTCAAAGTAAAATCAATTCTGAAACCCCGGAGGACTCCCGGAGGCTGTGTGTCCACAATATATATGAGAAACTAAGAGTTCTTTAAAGTAGACATTTTTCAAACAAAAAAAATTGACATGCTTGAAACAGATTATCAATTATCTATTATTTTTGCTTAAGGCTTAAATTTACTCTTTTTTTTTCTTTTACAAAAATGGCAAGTCCAATGGGTAGATCTTAGAGAAATACATGAAAAACATTTACCCAAAAATTAAAGACCAAAAAATGAGAAAGTTTGGTCATCTATAATTGTCATTTCTCAGCCACATAATATTATGTGTTTGTAATAGATAACTGATAAAATGGCTGCACAATCATCTAAAAATTATGATTTATTTTCCTTCAGAATTTCATATCACATATGGATTTGATTTTAAAGATCTCGATTTCAGGATTCCAAAAAAATAATTTTATGAAAAACGAGTTTGAAAATTGGAAGTTATAAAATTTTAAAGTTTAAAGAAAACTAATGATGACATGGCATAACTAACTCTCAAACGGTTAAAATGACTGAAAAATAAGGGGTAAAAAGTACATAAGTATTCTAATCAGTATAAAAAAAAAAAGTAGCAAAGGATCTTAACTGAAAATGCCAAAAACTTTGGATTTTTTTATTGTACCACCTCTTTTTGAAGGATTTCTCACCAAAAATCCCAAGAAAAAATAAATTTTCAATTTTATTTTAGGCCTAATTACACTTTACTCCCTTATTCTATACCTATGCTTTCAATTGGATACATATTCTGTAAACTTTTTTTTTGTTCAATCAAACCCAAAACCTGATGCAAATTCTCACGTGAGTTGCGAATAATACTTACCTGACACATGTTAGGTTAAGAAAAACAAAGGAGATTGTGAATGGTGCAAAAAAACTCATTCTATCATATCCGAATTTGCATTCAATCAAATCAAAAAATGAGCGATTTTGGGTCTGATTGAATGCGATTTTGAATCTGGTTGAATGTGATTTTGAATTTAATTAAATGAGATTTCATATTTGATTGAATGCTTTTCATACCATTCATAATATCCTTTGTTTGTCTTGACCTAACATGTGACAAGCAAGCATTACGCGCAACTCACGTGAAAATTTCTATTAGTTTAAGCCAACGGTGTCAGGTTTTCGACCTAATTGAATGAATTTTTGAAGTTCAAGGGATTAGCTGAACAAAAAAAATGCATCTGATTGAAAACACTGGTATAATATATGGATTTAAATTGTAATTAGGCTTTTATTTTATGCAATATGATAATATCATTTGGATTCCAAGCTCAAATCTAGCTTGGTTTGGTGCAGGGTGTGTGTGTGTGTAGTAATACCACTTAGGCCTAGGTTTCATCCACAAAATTGAATACCGTATGGGACCAACCCTTGAATCATAAGACATTATGCCTTATACACTCACTCGTCTATCTCTTGTCGATGTGGGACATTCCCACTTTTGTTAAAATAATTAGCGTTTAGTCTAATATGGTGGACTTTTATAGCAATAGGCCATTTCTAGAAATCAATGTGGTAATAAGTCTCTAACCTATATTGGGTGATGAAAATGCCCTTATTTTTAAATTGGCATAGTAGTTTTCTTAGAAAATTATTAAATGGCCATCAAATCCCTTAATTCTAGTGGCACACTTATGGTTTGAATTCAAAAATAAAAAATTGATTATTTCTACTCCATTTTCATTCAATTTCTACCTAAACTGAAGAACCTCTATCCATTTGATCATCTACAAAGTTTGCATAGATGAAATTTTCCACTTCATTCATAAACGAAATTTCTCACTTCATTCATAGATGAAATCTCTCATAAGAAGATTTGGATTGCCGCTGGTGATATCATACTCGTTGGACTTCGTGAATACTATCACGACAAGGTTGATGTCATCCAAAACTGAAGACCTCTTGTTTGCACCTAAAAAATACATTTTTAAGTCAAAATTTGTATAAGGATGATAGTGATTTTTTTCAATCGGACTATGAGACCGATTTCAAAAATTAAAGGTCAAGTGATTGATTCAAAGTTGGTAATGGCAATCGGGCTAACTTTATTCGGACTGGTTATCATATGATCTGATGACTATCGGGCTCATTCAGCCCATCAATGCATTTTGTTTGGCAGTTAGTGTATTAGTGCCAATAGATGGTTTGGACTGATGAAGTGGACTAAAGTGTATGTGGTGTTGGAGATTCAAATCACATTCACTGTTAGGAACAATGGTAGTGGGGGCCACCTTGTTTGAGTAGTTTCTTTAACAAAGTCATTGGGTATTATGATACCATGACACATGGAGCTCGATGGGAAAAGTTGCAAAGATTTAATGACATGTGCAATGGTGGTGGGACCCAAAGAAATGGATAGTTAATGTGTGATACCATGTGAGTCCGATTCCTCCACTGCCTAGCTGATTGGCCTCCACTGGGTTACCACTATATTTTAGTCAACATGTTAATCGAGTCAGCATGTTGATTTTGTAGCTTCAGTTGGCTAATGGAAACAAATTATGGGGTGCCACGTTGAGACCATATTTGATTTTTACATGTACATAGTGGGCCACCAGCCCATCACCGCTGTGGCATTACGCCAATTCGGACTGACCATGCTTTGCCTCAATCGATCCTACTATAATGGCCGACTGTTAAATAATTTAGCCATTTTATATATATATATATATATGTGTGTGTGTGTGTGTGTGTGTGTGTGTATATAGAGGGTCCACTATAACAAGTTACCAACTCTAAAAGGTCTCCTAATTGATGCTTTTATATTGTGATAAGGAAAGTTATTGATTGATATTATCACATATGGAAAGATAATATTGGTAGAATATGGGAAACATTATCACATTAATATGGAAGTACATCTCTTACTTGGAGGGAAAGCAAAGCGAATCATGACAAGATGTGGACCAGATTCAAGATACATTTGTATATATAGGCATATATATTATTCAAGATATGGCAACTATCATCAGTTTGGGGGAGATAAATATGGTAAATAATACCAGATTATTAGTGAAGATATTTTTGTTTCATTACCTCTATCAGTACAGGCTGCTATAAATCAGCAGGCAGGCCAAACTGCAAACCACCCCGCGTCTCCTCGAAAAAAGCATTCAGCCATGCATTCTAAAAAGCATTCCTAGCGTTCTTAGTTCTTAAGCGTTCTTAGCGTTTTATTATATTCCTTGTAATCTCTTTTCTTCCAATTAAATAAAATCTATCTTTTATTTAATTACTTTTATTTATCTTCATCACTTGTATGGCCTGTATGCTTCAATACTACCATAGGACTTTAAGTGAGGGTACTTTCCTACTCACTTTTCACAATCGCCCATTAGATGTCAGATTCTCAAACCTTGTGTATCACTCACACAAGTAGTTTTAGGAAATTTTGTTTTATTAAGTTTGGGTCTACCTCACAAGGCTCTTGCACACCCGAATAAATAAATATAACAAACAATTTGGCACACCCGGTAGGACCATCAGGTGATGAGCCATGCATACCATGAAGCATGGATCCAATTCTACAATGATCAAATCCGTTGGAGGGACGAGAAAATAAGCCTTCTTAAAGGTTTAATTTCTTTTCTCAAATACGATGAGATTAGACTCCATTGCGATTCACTCTGACAAACGATTGAATCTCCATGGGATTCGTAACTGCATCATTGGCTTAATCGTGAAAGATGCCGATGTGAGGATGAAATCGGTTAACTAAAATTGAGATTGACCAATTAGAGACCAATATACAATTTTTCAACAAAGAAATTGGTCTCCTCCTTGCTTCAAGTGGAGTGGAAGAACCACCACCCAATGGAAAAAATTTCATATACATGTAGGATTTTCTAGACGGTGGTTGGAGGAAAAAGCCAAGCAGTTTATCAAACTTATCGCTCGGGGGGCAAATCTGCAAAACTATAGTTGGTGAAAGGCCAAAAAGTTCTGTATCGGCCATAAAGCCCATCCCTAATGTTGAAGACGATGAACCGCTCGGGGGGAAAATTCAAGACGAGCCTGACAATTTTGTTGAGATTGAAAGAGAAGAGTGTGATAGGCCAAGTGATCATAATTCGGTCATAGAGCCTCCCGTTAGCGAGGAGGATGATGAAAAAGACTGCCTTGGTGATCAAGAAATCGGTGATGAACCACTCGGGGGGCAAGCTTCGCCGAGACCGATTGACTCTAAATCTGTCCATGAAGTTTTTGAACATATTCCTTTGAGGAAACTCACCCTCAAAGAGTTGTTTAATTTTTTCGGACTTGTTATGGTGACCGATTAAATATTTTCTTTTAGCCAATTAATTATTTGGCTTAGATTGATTTACATCCACATTGGCTAGCCTATGTAGATGTCACCAAAAATTGATAATTATTTGGTGGTTGTTTTTGCACCAATATTACTATTAAAAAAAAGGCTGAAGAAGTACTGAAGACCGAACACGACTATTAGTTCGGTAAAAATAATATATCGGACTGTCTTACCAGACTGATGTGCTTTCTTGTTTTGTGCGCATGTCCATTATTATGAGACCTGTCATATGAAGATAATGGTGGGCCCAAAGCTATGGAGGTTACTGAAATTTGACCCTTTCGATTTGCAAGTGGTACTACTTCTTGAATCAAATCTTATTGTAGTGGGGCCCATCAATTGGTTTTAAATATCAGAACGCTTTAATGAGAAATTTTCATGTCACGATGAGGGTTCCGTATGAATTGACTTGGCAATTCAAATCTACTGGTGTTGCTGATTATGGTCCTGTTGTGAATAGTGTGGAAATAGAGGTAGGGCACACGATATTGTTGTTTATAGGACTGGCATAATAACACTCATGCAGTGGCAGTTCTCACAGTCCGAATACATTGCGATAGAAGTTTATCGGTCCCTTGGCCAAGCCCGATAGCAGTCTAAAGGTAAATCGGTCTGAAGGAAAAAAAAATATGGCTATTCAAAAGTACATTGCTTTCATTTTAAACAGCCAGGGGGGTAATTGCTTGCACCTAAAAAAATACATTTTTTAAATCAAAATTGATATAAGGCCGATTGAAATATTTTAATCGGACTAAGGGATTGATTGCATAAATTGGGGACTAAGTGATTGGTTCAGAGTTGGTTTGGGCTAAATGAGTTGTAGATTCGGACTAACTGTTTATATTTTAAACCCATTCGGACTGATTTGGCAGGCTTAATGGAGACAAAATACAAACCGATTAAGTTTTAATGTAGTGCCCGATTATCAAGCACATGATGGGCCACGAGTTATTATAGCCATCTACTAAATTCCTGTTGTCATGAGCGGCCACGTGTGCGTTATGCAGATTCAATCAAATTGGCATGTTTTGAGCCAAAATCTGCCACGTGTTCATATGGAGTAATGTGTTGACTATTTGGCATGGTGGGCCACCACAACAATGAGTAGGCATTTACGTGTGCACTTATGGCCTCCACTTTTGATCAAGTCAGTTGCCTTAATAATTCAGTCAGCTTAAAGCTTTGTTTGGACACACATTGCTTCTCTCAATCGGGCTGAAGCGTTAATTGTGCCATCGAGCTGGAGCTCCCTTGGACGGATTAATTTGGTTTGATTCAACCACTTTAGGAAAGTTGATAGTGATTCAATCACTTTTGGAGAAGTATATCACCTTACAAATTCTCAAAGTGATAATGTTCCTAATTTGAGAGAAGGAAAAATATTATTACTTATGGTGAGGTTAACAAGATATCAATCAGATTTTTGGAAGGGATAATATTTCAATACCTTGGGTTATAATATCAAGAGATTTGGGGAGATAATCTTATGATTTTATCAGAATATATGGAAGTATATCTCTTGCTTGCAAGTTAAGGCAGCCAAATCAAGCCTTAATATGGACCACATTTAGGATGCAAATATATATATGTATATATATTATTCAAGACATACATGGAAGTCAAGAGCAGTTTATGGAATAAATATGGTATTTTTTACCAAATTAATAATCATCAGATTTTCTACCTTATCTAGAAGACCTCCATGGCCGTTATAAATCAGCAGGCAGGCCAAGCAGTTAACTGACTTCGCGTCATCTCGACAAACCGCATCCAAAAAGTATTCTAAAGCATCCTTTAGCATTCTTAGAATAGTTTTCCAGCAATCTATTGTAATCTCTTTATTTACAATTAAATAAAAGTCCAATTTTTATTTAATTTCTTTTGCATCACTTTTATGGCTTGTGTGCTTCAATACTGCCATAGGACTTTAAGTGAGGGTACTATCCTACGCACTTTTCACAATCGCCCGTTAAAAGTCAGATTTTCAAATCTTGTGTATCACTCACACAAGTGACTTAGGAAATTTTGTTTTTATAAGTTTGCGTCTACCTCACAAGGCTCTGGCACGCCCGAACAAATAAATATAGCAAACAATTTGGTACGCCCGATGGGACCGCCAAGTGATGAGTCATGCACACCATGAAGCATGGCTGCATTCTACCGCGACCAGATTCGTTGGTGGGACGAAAAAATAAGTCTTCTTAAAGATTTAATTTCTCATCTCAACCTCGATAAGGTGATATTCTATGGCGATTTAATCATACAAAAGATTGAATCTCCATGGACTCACAACTGCATCATCGGCTTAATCGTAAAATAAGCCGATGTGAGGATGAAATCGATCAACTAAAAATTGGGATTGACCGATTAGAGACCGATAGATAGTTTTTCAACAAAGAAATTGGTCTCCTTTTTGCTTCAAGTGGAGCGGAAGAGCCACCACCTAATGGAAATTTTTTCACGTCAATGAAGGAATTTTTAAACGGTGAATGGCGAAGAAAACCAACCAGTTTTGCAGATTTACCGCTCGGGGGGCAAGAAGACGAAAAAATTGCTAGTGACAGACCGAAGTTTTTTATTTCGGCTAAAGAGCCTCTCACTAGCGATGATGAAGAAGAAGAAGCACTCGGGGGGCGAACGCTAAACGAGCCTCACAATGTTGTTGAAGCCGAAAGAGAAGAGTGTGATTGGCCGAGTGATTATGTATCGGTCATAGACCCTCCCGTTGATGAGAAGGCCGATGAAAAAGAGCCCCTCACCGATGTTGAAGACGGTGATGAAGTGCTCGGGGGGCAAGCTTCACCGAGACCGATATATTTTATATCGGTTCATGAAGTTTTTGAACAACTTTCCTTGAGAAAGTTAACCTTCAAGGAGTTGTTTAATTTTTTCGGTCTCATTATAGTGACCGATTATATTTTTTATTTTAAACCAATTAATTATTTGGCTTGGGTTAATCTACATCCACAATGGCTGTGTGGATGTCACCAAAAACTGATTTTGATTTGGTGGTTATTTTTGCAACAGTGGTACTATCAGTCAAAGAAGAAGAAAAGTATTAAAGACCGAATAGAGATTCTAATTCGGTAAAAAAATAATATTTTTGGGTTGTTTTACCATACCAAAACAAAGAAAAAAATAGTTGATACTACAAGAAAATTCGGTCTACTCAGACCGATGAGTTATCAGTCATGATGTGAATGGCTTGAGAGGCACCAAGTGAAGTCTGCTAATATTGGAGGCCAAGTAGGATCAGCCAGTATATATCCTTACATTCATCTAACTCCATAATGGTATGCTTGGCAATTATGGTCATGTTGGAGCTATTCAGAATAATGGGTCCATTAATGGACTTGTTTTTTAGTATTGCCAACAACTTAAAGTGGTGGGCCCGAGAAGAGGTGAAGAGCAAAACAAAAAATTGGCTGACAAAAGACAATCTTGTGAAGGGGGTCAGTCTCATGGGTAAGCCCGATTGTTGTTTGGTCATGGGTGAATGTTGGGGCTAGGAATATCAACTCAAAAGAGGTAGTCGGTCTGAAAATTTTGGCTCTTCAAAAGTTACATTGATTTCATTTTTAAACAGCCAGGGGGGCAATTGTTTGCACCTCAAAAATACATTTTTTAAGTCAAAATTTATATAAGGCCGATGGTGATTTTTTTCAATCAGACTATGAGACCGATTGCAAAAATTAAAGGTCAAGTGATTGATTCAAAGTTGGTAGGGCATAATGACTTTTGGACTTACCATAATGGCAATCGAGCTAACTTTGTTCGGACTGGTTATCATATGATCTAGTCAGTGTACTAGTGCCAATACATGGTTTAGACTGATGAAGTGGACTAAAGTGTATGTGGTGTTGGAGATTCAAATCACATTCACTGTTAGGAACAATGGTGGTGGGGGCCATGTTGTTTGAGTAGTTTCTTTAACAAAGTCATTGGGTATTATGATACCATGACACATGGAACCCGATGGGAAAAGTTGCAAAGATTTAATGACATGTGTAATGGTAGTGGGACCCAAAGAAATGAATAGTTAATGTGTGATACCGTGTGAGTCCGATTCCTCCATTGCCTAGTTGATCGGCCTCCACTGGATTACCACAGTATTTTAGTCAACATGTTAATCTAGTCAACATGATGCTTTGGCAGCTTCAGTTGGCTAATGGAAACAAATTATGGGGTGCCACATTGAGACCATATTTGATTTTTACATGTACATGGTGGGCCACCAGCCCATCACCGCTGTGGCATTACACCAATTCGGACTAACCATGGTCTGCCTCAGTCGGTCCTACTATAATGGCCGACTGTTAAATAATTTGGCCATTTTTCATATATCTATACCCTTATATATAAGAGGCTTAGCGCCCAAAGTTCACCCAAATTCCAAAGTTGAATTAACATTTTACCCTTTCCTATTCCATCTATTCCCTTACCTTTTAGTCTTTTATCTGACTTTAGTTCTAATCTGGATAGTTTTCTCGGTATATTTGCGCCAAAAAAGCATACGTTATCATCCAAGTTTTACAACCTTTTTTAAGGTCCATTTTGCCCCCCTACTATACCATATTTAATCATGCATCTGTACCCATCATAAAGATATATTGATTTGTGTGAGGGTAATTTGGTCATGTCAAAATAAGGTAATTAGGTTTAGGTCAGCTTTTGTAATTTTATTTAATATAATAATGAGATTTCAAACAACAATATTGTGTGTAATTACATTTGGATCAACAAGTTCTGCGATATTTATAATCCGCTTAAAAAAGTCAAAATAAGTGGCTATATTTACATTCCGGTCAACTTCTTTAATGTAATTACATTTGGATCAACAAGTTTTAGGATATTTACAATTTGCTTCTAAAAAAGTCACAAGAAGAAAAAAGTCAAAATAAGTGGCTATTTTTACATTCTGGTCAACTTCTTTGATGTAATTACATTTGGATCAACAAGTTTTAGGATTTTTACAATTTGCTTCTAAAAAAAGTCAAAATAAGTTTCTATTTTAGTAACTATTTACGAATTGGTCACTAATATTTACATTTTGGTCAACTTCTTCTCTCAAATTTAGGATTTGTATATTGTAACATGTATAATTACATTTATGTGAAGATTCTGCGATCAACTTTTGTCTTAAAATTTAGGATTAATATATTGTGGCTTTTTTTACACATGCTGTGACTTTTCACCCTTTCCCGAACGTTGAATATATGGAGATTAAATTAACTCATAAAAAAACTGAATATATTTTTGTTTAGAATTTGTATGGCAATTTGTATACAAGTGGGCGTGCCAGACAAATGTCCTCTTTGAAATGAACGATTTGACGAATCAGACGAGTTAGAGAAATAGAGGAACGAAATTTCTCTAAAATAGGTTCAAATTGCCTTAGCCAAAGATTGAGGACTTGGGCTGTGAAGGAAACTGAGATTTGCTTGAAGGAAAACAGAGTGTAAATTCCCTTAAACCATTTAGAGTACAATCAGAAGTAAAGATTTCATCTTCTAACTGCCATCTAATTACAAAGCTACTCCTAGATAAACTGGTAATCAAAGATAAAGGAAATACATGACAAACAGTAAAAAAAAATGCTAAGTGTTCTTGATCTCTGGGATCCCTTCCTCTTGTTGCTTCCTTCCTTTAAATAGGTAATAGCAGTGGTAACCGCTACCTATACGTTGAGAAACTGCCCACTATCTTCACGATTTCAGAATAATGGGTTTCATTCATACCCATGCCTGCTACTACCTGGTATTACACGTGTTATTCATTTCACTCAACGTAACCACCACTAACTGCCCTGCCAATGACATAGCTTGAGTCCTCGATAATGGTGTTATTATGTTGCACCAGCCTGTTTTCCTATCAGCCTGCCTCTCGTGCTTTGCTCTTTTCTCAGATTTGGTGGGTCCCACTTTTAATATTATTTTGTGGTACAAACAATGCCCCCCAATATCCCTTTCAAGTAAATGCGCAAGCGAACAAACTTGATGGGATGTTGCTAATTTAAGCATTAGCCCACCAAATCATAGCTTTCTTTTAAAAGAGCTATAGCATATTTTTTATTCCTTTAACCGCCAATTTTTTAGGGAATGATAAGTTGACGCCTAAAAGATAGGGATGGTCTTTTCGTGAGAGGACACTGATTTGACCTTCATTCACTTCCTTTTTGTACCATTATGCAGTCTTTATCTTGATCCTTAGAGAGATTCCAACTTGAAATCTGCGTAAATATTGGGAAAGTCTCAATTTTAAACAGCTTCCCGTTCCAAACCCTTCCGTATCCTTCTATACTTCAACTACTTAAACCCTTTTCTCGAGCTCTTTCAGCCTCCATCTTCTTCTCAAATCTTCTAATCCCCATGGCTGAAAACCCTCTAGAGTCCACTTCATCCCCAAGTACAGAGGAAATGGCCACCGATCCTCAATCATGTGCCAAGGAATCTCTCAAACAATTTTGTGCCTCTGCTTTCGAGGGCGTCAGTCTGCAGGTAATGGCATCTTCCCCTGACTTCCTTTCTCCAATTCTTGGCCCAAGTATAGCGCAGGAATTTATTCTTCCTCGGGTTTCCAATCTCTTCCCTCGTAGTGGTTTGTTCGTATCTAAACATCCTAACCCTCCATTGAAAAGATGGAACAATAGTAATGACATTTGTTTTTGGCCATCGAAACCCTTACCAAAGTGGCTAACTTGGGTGGCTAGAGTTACTCCTTTTAAGTCAGATGAATGGCATAGGCAACACATCTATGACCTAATTCTTTTAACCACCGTGCCATTACCGATGAATACCCCTCTTCTTTCCTCTGCTCTGACCTTTTGGTACATCTCTACTAACTCCTTTCATTTTCCTTGTGGGATGATGTCCCCTAATCTCCTTGACTTAGCTGCTTTGATCGGAGTCAAGCCAGATGGTGATCAAATCAATGCTCTGTTATCTCAGCAGGCTTACTCCATTCCTCCCGTTACCTTTGGTTTTGAAAAGAACACCAGCTATCAATCCTTTATCTTAGAGCACAAAAAGGATGATGGCCCTTTGACCGATACGGAGTACCTTGCCTTCCTTATGTTCCGGATTAGCAGATATCTGACATGTCCCCCCTCTTTTAAAGTAGTAAAATTAGATCTTCCCCTAGCCCTAGCTTTAGCTTCTGGCCAAGTACTGGCATTGGGCCAGTTCCTCTTGGCTCAGATTTACAGAGGTTGTTTCAGGTTAATAAGTAGTAACCTGGACACTTGGGGAGGTCATTTATGGATCCTACAGTTGTGGCTCCATTTGTATTTTCCTGAGGTCAATCCTTCTTGCACAACTGTGTCAGACTCATCAGTCTATGGCCAGAACTTGGTCACATACTCTTCTAGCCCCTTTGGTTTTTCGAATTGCCTGAGTTTCTTCTTCTCTCTTAGGACCCCTTCTCCCAACATATTTTTTGCCCTATCACCCTCCTTTGTATGGGCCAGATTGGTTTAAAGCTTCCCTTCTTGAACCAAGTAGTCATCCTGAATTATAGGCATACTATTTAGTCTCTCGGGACTACCATCATAGGGTGACAAAAGAGAATTCTGGGAATAACCAATGTGGTGTGGAATCTTATTTTCCAAACTATCATTCACGCCAATTTGGTCTAACTCAAGTAATCCCTTACCCCAATTTTCTGTCAGCCAACTCAAACCTTTTAACTCGCACCATCTTTAAGACCTACGAATCAGTCCAATAGGTGGATGAGCTCAATAGACTTCTCCTTGATCAATTCGAGTTCTAGTTATTCTCTCCTCGTCCTGCGTCTACTCCTTCATTTAACACTTTTTGGATGGAACATTTGATCGCTGCTTTGGTGATTTTGAATTATTGCTCAATACATTATCTCCGATGTCATCACCAACTACCAATCCTTCACTTGTTCAGATTGTAGGCAAAAGAAAGAAAGGCCCAGGTATGGATCCTGACACCAAAGCTGATTATGATTCCATCGTCAAATTTGAGGAATTTTATAAGTTGAAATGGAATCCTCTAAAGCCTTCTGAGTCAATTTCTGAGGCGAGCCGCATCAGAATCCGACTAAAAAAGAGCGGGTCGAAAAGAAGGCTCATAAATACAGGAAAAAGCATGGCAAGACTCCAAACTAGCAGCAGCTTTATGCTTCTGCCAAGAATCGGATCAAAAAGACTTGTCCTTTTCCACCATTAGCCGAATTTGGCATTGCAAAACCTGTGGCTCAGACTGATATGCCTATAGGAGTCACTGTAGCAGGTTATCAGTCTGAGCACTTCATTCCCACTACCTTTGGTGGCGTCTCTATAACCAGTCATCAGGCTGCTTGGTCTTTTCCCAGATTTTCCAATCAGTCTGTCCCCTTATTTTCTGAAATTTCTTTAAAAGCTTAATACAAGGAGATATGATTTCTATTTTGTCATTTCTCCTTATTGCTTCTTTTCTTTTGATCAGGTTCTCCAGGCCCTGCTGTCACTGTGTCTGCTAAGAAGAAAATTGTCCCTCCGAAGGTTCCCCCTTCTATTCCAATTCGTTGTAGTTCCAGGGACATCAAGCGCTCAGATTATATAGAGACAATGAAGAAAAACTCTTTAGAGGATACCACTTCTAATCACCCTATCCATCTAGATGAGGAGGATACTAAGCCCATTCTACAGCAAGATACTCTAAAGACGGCCAAAAAGGCATGCCTTAAAGCCCAGGCCCAAAAGAAATTGTAAAATAAGCCAGCACTGAGCAGCTCCAAGCCCTCCCCTGACTCCATTCAGCAATCAGAGGTTGGAAAAGTAGCAGAGCCTTCCCTATCTTCTTTGAAGGATCCTACCCTTGCCAAGGCTTCTCATCTCACTGGCCAAAGCGACACTGGAGTTTCGAAAGATATGGTTGATGACCCGAGTGTTCTTCCCAAAATTTCTCAGTGCTCGAAGACTCTTTTCCTCAACCTCCTTCCTTGAAAACAGGGCTTGGCTCGTCTGCTTCAATGAGCCATGCTTCTTCAGATTCTCAGTTGTCTACCCACATCAAGGATCTCTATCTTCGAACTCAAAATCTCAGGCAAGCCTTTGCTCAAAGACTTAGCTCGCAGCCTAGCTTGACAAAATCCACCCCAGCTCATATAGAAGCTGAACTTCAGTTAAAGAACCTTTTGGCTTCTTTATGCTCTACAACTTTCAGAACTGCCATGGGACAACAGGAGGCCATTGAGAATGCTGTCTCTCTACTCTCCAACAATTTTGTCGGCTCTTCCTCTTCCTCGCCGTCAGCCTCTTTCTTGCAACAGTTTAAGAAGATTGCTAACACCATGGCTGAGACAACCCAAAAACTGGCTGATGTGAAAGAGTTTTTTGAGAAAAAAGAAGAAGTGACCAACCAATGCGTTCAATTGGCCAGCACTGCGTGGATGGATTGAGAAAGAAGAAGTATCAACAAGAAGAATGATTGACCAAGTTTCTCATTGGTCTCAATGAATCCTATAGTAACATCCGTGGATGGATTCTGCTTATGGATCCACTTCATTCTATTAATCAAGCCTACTCACTTTTGCTTCAAGAAAAAAAAGCAACGATAAGTTTTGAGTGTGCCTACTATGCCTTCTGAGAGTGTTGCTTTTGTTACTTCACACACCCAAAATCTTCCTAACGTATTAGGCCCAGGCCAGCCTCGAAACAACAAAAAGAGTGGGCCTTATGTGACTATTATCATTGGATTTGACACATAAAGGACAAATGCTAGAAAATACATGGATATCCACCAGGATATCGTTGTATTAGTCTTCCAAATCTCCCATAACGGACACGAATTATTAACTTAAAGGGTAGCCTTCTTCCTATCTTGCATCTCATTCCAACACAACATAACTCACTAGTGATCAAGTTTACCAGTTACTCAATCTTTTACCAAATCATTCCTCTCTACCATCTCAACCCAACTTTGCTGGTAATGTCTCCAATTCTTTGGCCACCACTTTGATAGTTGAAACAAGTGCTTCTGATCACATGATATATGATCCATCTTTTTTTAGTCCTACACCAAAACTAGTACCACACCACCAGTAAAATTACTAGATGGCTCATATGCCCCAGTCATCCACATTGGTTCGGTTTTTCTTACCCCAACCATCTTGTTAGAGAATGTTTTGTGTGTGCCTTCGTTCGATTTAATTTACTCTCCATAAGCAAGCTCACAGCCTCTCATTCCATGTATGTGATTTTTTACATGGATATTTGTTTTTTCAGGACCTATCACGGAGGACGATGATTGGAGTGGTTGAACAAAACAATGGACTTTATTATCCCCACAATGGACTCCAACTTTACACGACTTTCACCTCTATACTACCTTCTTTTGATTTTTGGCATTGTCATCTTAGATTCTCATCTATCTTTTTTATCCAAGAATAATTATGAAATATCCATTTCTTCCTCTTCATGTTATTGTCATACTTATCATATTAGCAAACAAAAACATTTACCTTTTTCCTCCAGTTCATCTTCTATCAATGCACCATTTGATCTAATCCATTGTGACAAGGTGGCTACTTAACTCCCACACATTTGGGAACTCCTTTTTCTCAACTATTGTTGATGATTTTTTTCGCGCTGCTCTTGGGTGTTTTTAATGCAACATAAGTCTGAAGTTCCCCATTTGTTAAAAAAAATTTTGCATTTGTTTCCACTCAATTTCAGTGCCGCATTAAACAATTGTGAAGTGATAATGGTTCAAAATTTTCTCTAAATGTATTGTTCCATTTCTTACCAATAATGGGGTTATTCATCAGTCTAGTTGCATTAATAATCACGCTCCAAAATCTACACCACATGGACGGGTCAAAGAGTCAAAGAAAGAGGTTAAGGAGGAGAAGTGATTCTACGTAGACCAACTAAACAATGCGAAAGCTATAAAAGAATCCTACGTGGATTCCAAAGAGAAGTCAAAAAGTCAAAGATCGACCTACTGAGACAAACGGGTCAAGTAGGGTCAACCAACATAATTCTAGTTTTCAAAGAAGTTAAAAGATGGAAATAAGAGGTACCATGAGCAAAAGAGGAAGTAGTAAGAGATTGCTTTAAAAGTTTTCATAAAATCTAGGTTTTAAGGATTTACAACCACACGGTCCCTTAGAAATCAAAAGTCAGATGGATCCATTGAGCGTTATAACGCTCGACTCATTGACAAAGGCTACACTCAACGTGAAGGCACCAACTTTCATGAAAAATTTACTCCAGTGGCAAATTACCACTGGTCAATGTCTTCTCGCCATAGCCTCTGATCGATTTTGGCCCTTGTATCAACTTGATGTTCATAATGCATTCCTACACAGTGACCTAGATGAAGAGGTATACATATAGCTTCTACCTTTATTGGCTTCACAAATCTATTTATGGGCTCAAGCAGGCCTCTCAACAATGATTTGCCACCCTTTTCTCTGCTCTCTTTGCTGCTGGTTTTTCCAAATCCAAGGCTGACTATTCCTTCTCCTTTTGGAAATGCAATGGTGAATTTACTATTGTGTTGGTATATGTAGATGATATTATTGTCACCGGGAACTATGTCAATGCCATTGATTCTATAAAATCCTTTCTTCACTAGCATTTCCATCTTAAAGACGCTTGTTAAGTATTTTCTTGGCCTCGATGTCGCCCAATCTAAACATGGAGCTTACCTTTCACAACGTAAGTATACTTTGGACATCATAAATGACGTAGGTCTTCTTGGGACTCGACCTCTCTATGTTCCCATGGAACAACACACTAAGCTTAGTACAACTAATGGGGCACTTGTTTATGACCCTTCGTCCTATCGAAGGCTAATTGGTCTCTCATCTACTTAATTATCACACGACCAGATATTATGTGCTCTATTTACACTCTCAGTCAGTATATGAGTCAACTTTGCTTCATGTCACTCTCATTCTCTATATATATGAATTCATTTTGGCCTTGGGATGTTTTAACAGATTTCTTGATAGAAAGAGATTATATATCATATATATACACCCATATATACATATATATATATGTATATCCCTACATGAACAAACACACACTACTGGGCAGAGAAGAGAAGAGAAGAGAAGAGGATGAGAAAGGAAAAGAAGAGGAGAAGAAGAAGAGACAAAGAGAGACAGAGACAGAGAAGGAAGGAGAGAGGAGTGAGGAGAGAGAGCTTGGCCACCATAGCCAAGCACACCCTCTACCCTCAACTAGGTGAGTTCTAACTAACTTGGTCCGCTTTATTTGATGTGTTTACAAGTTTTCATGAAGATTAGACATAATAAATATGTCCCATGGACGTTTATAGTGTTGGACTACTTTCTCTTTGTAGAAGACGAAGTCCCAATCGATTGCCATCGATTATATAGTTTACCAATCGATTGGCATATGATGACTTACAATCGATTGCCAGAATATGCAATTGATTGGCATCGTTTTGGATCCAATCGATTGTCATTTCCCCAATCGATTATTTTGATTTTCTTTCCAATCGATTGGACCCATGTCCCAATCAATTTGTAGTTGCAGACTATGGATTGTTCCTCTTGTTTATTATAAGTAAGGATACGATTGTTCCAACATCATTTCATATGTTCGATATACGACTATGGGGTACTAAGGGATAATGTGATACCAAAGAACAATATGTTTTGAATAATGGATTAATGTTTTGTTGTTAGTTATTGACACGAGAATAATCTTGTGCGCTCTTGTGCAACACCCAAGTGTAGGTGATCGTGCAAGTAGTAACTGGTAAGACCAGGTCGATCCCACAGGGAAGGATGAGAATTAAATTACTTAGATTAAACCCTAAAAGAAAAGAAAATTCAATATTTTAGGAGAAGTGTAGAACACAAAGTCCTACAATTAACAACTACTAAACTTAAAAGCAACTAAATTAAATAAACTAATGATTAACTACTTGACTAGAGAAAGATTTGAAAATGGTTTTTCTTAATAAAAGAAAGTGTTGGGATCACGCGAATCCACTATGACTCAGCCATCTACCATGAAAATGCAATTAAGCTCAACGGAGGGCAACTTCTACAGTATCCCGTACTTCTCTAAGGATATAGAATCAATAGTCCTTTCATGACCGGGACTATATCATCACAACTAAGTGTGAAATACGCAAAGGTGGTTTAATTCAATAGTTAAGACTCTCACCTACAATGGTATTAGCATTGAGGGTGGTTTGCAAAATATATTGAAAGAAAATGCCTTAAGGCTTAACGTTTAAAGACGGTTTTGACAAACTGAGCATTTGGGGACAGTTTGATAACAAATCAGTAAAGCAGAAAGTCTTGGGATACTGTATTAGATGTCCTCAAGAATCAGAGGTCTCGATCGATCGACGCACTTTCGATCGATCGAACTTCTTCATCTCTCGATCGATCGAAATATCTTCAATCGATCGACTATGTCTCTGGTCCGATCGATCGAACTACATTCGATCGATCGAACACAGGAATAAAAGTACTGCATGGCAGAGGCCTGAAATCACGGTTTCATCGCGATTTCCCAACCCCGGACTACTCAGACATGGTCTGGGAAGTCTCAGATTTATTTTTAACAAAAAAGTTCATTAAAGACATGTTTGGTTGCAAGTTTTTCATAAAAACTATGAAAATCAATGATTTTAACTTAGCTAGCATGCAATACTACGAGATTGAAAGCTAAACTGTGATTAACTAGATGTAAAAAATGAACAAAACAATAATACGGAACCTGGAACGAAGAAACTTGTATTAACTATGAAAAAAATCCAAGCTCACAATGGTGAATCCTGATAATACCTACAAAAACACAAAGAAAACTCTCTACTCTCTATGAAAACTGATGAAAAACAAAGTATCTCCCTTTGGACGTAAACAAAACGATTATATATAGCCTAAACCTAATGCTAGGGTTAAAAAAACCCATTTCTGCTGCGTGCGCGTATAATCTGATAAAAGGCATGTTCGATCGATCGAACAACTCTCGATCGATTGAACTTCCAGAAACTTCGATCGCTTGAACTACACTCGATCGCTCAAAACCTTCTCGATCGCTCGAACTCTGTATTTCAGCTTTGAGTTGTCTTCATCAGGACCAAGCACTTCCTTTTATCAACATTCTTCAATCTTATATACAGCAGCAGTAATCTGCACAAATAATCACTAAAACAATACCACTTATCATAGTTTAATCAATTTGTGCAAAAACTGGTATTGTAATTCAAACTGCAGATAAACAGGGGAATTGTAGACTTTTCTAGTATATTTTCCTCTTTTAACGCGGTTGTATTTTACAAATACCCCCGCTTGTCAGTTATTATGTCATTTATGTTTGAGATCTACATCCATGTCGATCCATTTCATTTCATTTAGAGTAGTCAAGCCACAATGGGAAGTCATGTATTAGTATTAGTACGGTGCTTTGGTCAGTTTTATAAGTTCTGGGAAATGTGTATGGGCGGACACTTGGTTATACGTCCTTAAAAGCAGTGGGCGGTGATGTCCTTAAAAGAAGTGGGCGGGACCAAGTAGTCCTAAGATAACCAAATGATTCATATTATGTCCTTAACAGTAGTAGGCTATCATGTCCTTAAAAGTAGTGAGCGGGGACCACTAGTAGACATCGCTAAGTCGTGGTGATAGACTTGTATGCTGTCATTCAAAATGTTATCCCTGATATGCAGTAGGCAGTTATGTCCTTAATAGCTAGGGGTGGACTGACATGGTATCCATGATATGCAGTGGGCGGTTATCTCCTTAAAAGGCGATGGACTGAATGATGGCATATTTCTAGAGTTAAACAATTGAGTCTGATCTTTCGGTCAAAGTACGTTGATTATCGGTCTTAGGATAACAAGATGATAATGGTTGGTTATGACAAGATGGAATAAAGAGAAGATATTATTTATTAGAACTTAACTTATACCGCTTCATTACTTGTTTATACTTTAGATAACTGGTATCTTGTTAGTTTCTATTCATTCAGCTCTCAGTAAACTGATGGCCATTATTGCCTGGACATTCCCCGTCCAGACTACCATGTCCCTATTAATGCAGGTGATGGAGCTAATAATGATAACTACTACTTAGAAGGGGAGTATGCAGAGGGTGGCCCTACTGATGACGGCTATGCTGAGGAGGACTACGACGCTGATGACTACGTCTACATTAGCGGAAGACTCAGAGATAGATATTATATTTATATTTTCCTGTTAAAGTTTTATATACTTGGTACTTGGGCATATGTTGCTTCCAGACCTTGTACGTTCTTGTTGCAAACTCTAATGTTGTAATAGCTAGGACTTGTGTTATATATATACAGTTTGGTTTATTATCATATTTTTATTTACTACTGCTTAGAACTGTGTGGTGTGGACAATTTAGTGACTTTCACCAGTCATTCCTTATGGACCCAAAAAGGATTTTTTTTTTTCTCTATTTTTCCTGCTCCGGGCCTTAATAGGATTTTTGGTATTATAGCCAGGTCGATACTTTCGTTCACAAATTATCCCACACCATCTGGACCTAGCATTTTAAGATCCCTAAGATGAGATATGAGTTTAAGATAAGTTTGTCCTTCTGACGATAGATAGTTTCCTTTGCAGGTTAGCATGGATCTGGACTTTCATGGGTTTGTGGATGACCCTTACAATGGACATGTGATCCATGGGGATGCCGTGGAGCCAGCTAACCTCAAGCATTATTGGGAGCATATACACTAGATTGCCAACCTTTATCTGGAGGAGGACATGTGGAAGGCACTCTTTGTCGACGGACGGACTCAGTCAACCCAGATATGTATGGATGCTTACCATTACGCTAGGACTGGTGAGGCAATCTATCATAAGATGGCTTGATTAATCCAAAGTATGCTAGAGATGGATGCGATCGAGATACGAGTTATTCTTGGAGGACCCATTGCACCAGTACCCCGATATACCAGTTCCAGAGCCCCAGGATCAGCCTGATGATCCAACGCCTAAGCCAATTCAGGGTGATGAGGATCCAACAGAGGACCCAAAGCCAGAGGAGGGGACGATGAGGATATAGATGGGGATGGAGACGAGGAGCCAAAGGATGACAACGATGATGATGAGCCAAAGGACAACCTAGAGGAGCTAGAGTATGCTCTGAGAAGCTAGCGCTATAGGACCCAACGACCGTTGCGGTGGATATCATAGTTGGAGAGGATGATATAGGAGTAGAGGGCGATGAGATTATGGAGATAGCAGAGGAGGATGTTCTTAAGGAGGAGGTAGTTGTACCTGTAGTTGTACCTTAGTTACCAGCAGGACCTATTGTACATAGCAGCCATGGCCAATATGGCAGCAGGATGGGTAGCTAAGATGGTTGTTCATTGAGCATGATTTGTTATGGGAGAGGCTACATTAGCAGGGGTTATTGGCATAGCCAATGGATTTGCTGGCAGTAGTCATTAACGGCGCTAATCAAGCGATGGCATATAAGAAAAACATATTTAAATTGAATTTTTAAACGCGCAGCGGAAAGATTAAGTTTCAAAAACTTATTGGTAGCCCAGGATCTACTACTTGTCAATTCCATAGATGCGTATACTAAAAAGGGAGAAGAATTATACCTCAGGTCTTGAACCCAATTCTGATTTTCTTTCTCCTTGATGGTGCAGCAGCCTCCACTAGGTTGTCTTCACCCTTATGACTCCTACGGATGCCTGCTAGAAAGACTAGGGTTGGTAGGAACCCTAATAGAGAGGATAGTGAAGATTTGGGAGCTCTAAAAATAGTTTCTATAGCTTCTGGCATGTTAAAACGATGAACTCTTTTTTCTGGACGCAGCTGCCCTATTTATAGATTCCCAGAACTGACCTAATGTTCGAGCGATCGAAGTGGCTTTGATTGATCGAGCCTTCGATCAATCGAACCACCTTCGAGCGATCGAACCTGCCAAGACTTCAATCGATCGAGACACCTTCGACCGATCGAACCCACCTTGACAAGATCCTCATGTGCCTTTCCAAGCATCCTAGCAGAGCTAAGAGTGGGACCTCCTAGGCTCTTTATTATCGGCTCAGACCAGTTGTTAATTACCATGACCAAACTCTTTGATCAGCATACTAACCAACTGATCAGTTAATGTTTACTCCACTATAAAACGATAATTGAACTCCAATGCAAAAGAACTTATCCGAAGTGATAACTAGACCTGTATGGTGTACTAATGTCCCTCTACTGTCACCATTCGTAATCATATTTAGGTAGTCGGATAAACGGTTACTATCAACCTGAATCATGATTACTTCTTGTATTCCTTGAGTCCCATTCACCTCTCATGATTACCAAACATGTTAATAATTACTTATCAAAAAGACTGCAATTCTAAGTAATCAACTTGGTGACATTCTCAAGGGAATGCTTAATCTGAATCAGAGGGTAGATTCTATCTTGGCAGTATATGTTCACAACGCTATGAACATGACATACCCAAGATACCCATGTATTGATCTTCTATAGACCTCACTTATTGGTAAGTCAAAGTAGCCATATCCACAGTCTATGTTCATAATCGTCTCAAGATTGAGAACACATACCTTATACAAGTTATGAGTTCCTATTGATTGTTGGCAGTCTTGAGTGTCAATAGGAAAGCTCAGATCAGTCAATGCACTATAAGTACTAGCATATTAACTAAGAGCTAAACTCTGGTGATTGAGATTCATCACTCCATCAAATGGTAGTTAATCATGCTACAGTGTAAACCTGATGAGATATCCAGTCTTATCATCCACTGTGACAAGTTCTAAGTATCAAAGAATAGTAATTCGTATCTCACTTGTATGTATCTCATATACACACGAATTACCTAATATGATACTTAAGGATTAACAATCATCTCATGAAAGAAACATACACAATGAAATGTAAAGCTAATATCCATATATAAAAATGTCAATGTCTCATACATAAAGTAATGGTTTGAGGGCACAAACCTAACATGGAAAACATGATGGAGGACGCTGACATGGAGATGGTTGAGGATTGGTATATCGGAGTTGTGATTGGAGGTCTTGCTATACCTATAGAGGATGATCCACTAGAGTAGATGGATATCGTATCAGAGGATAAGGCACCACCAACTAGATCAGATACTGACAAATTTTGGGGTTTAGATTTTGTTAGCCTTTGTCAGGACATGTTGTCTACTTGATTTATGGGAGCTTGAGAGATAGCTATTTGACATAGCTTTTGTATAGATTAATACTAGTAGTAGCATTGTATATCGTTGACCTTAGTACTGTAGTAGTTATGTCCCACGCGGTACACCATTTGACTATTGTGTACTCTGCGATATATCTTTTGTTATATATATAAATATATGCGAGCAGTACTTTTGATATATCTGTGGTATGATTGAGTTAGTATATACTAAATAGTAAAATTGTTAGTTCATCATGTTATCACTCTATCTTGATTTTGTTTCTCCGAGAAGACTTTCAGCTAATCCATAGGTCTCTTACAGGTGTACATAACTAGATCACAATGGTTGGAGTAAGAAGGAATTCACCACAACTAGGAGCACCCATCCCAGAGGGCATGGACCCCTCAAATGTCGTCGAGGCATTCATGCAAAGAATGGAGCACGTTGGAGATACTTACAATCATGCGACTCATCAATGACCTGCCCAGTATCCTGTTGCACCACCTCTACCAAGAAAGACTGGTGATAAGTTACTTGAATGTTTCCATGGGTTACGTCTGGAGAAGTTCGATGGATTAACAGAGTGGTGGAAAATCGAGTAATTGCTACGAGAGATGGCTCTTATCTTTGAAGCCCTGGAGTGTAATGAGTAGGACAATCGTCGTCTTCCTCCATTTCAATTGACCTACACTGCTACAGACTGATGGGAGGCTTAGAAAACCATTGTTGAAGTAAACACTACAAGGGTCATACCCTGTGAGATGTTCAAGGGTAGATTTTTGGAGTACTTTCCGGAAGATGAGAAGTATCAGCAGAAAAATAACTTTCTCAGTTTAGTTCAAGGAGGTTGGAGTATAAGAGACTATACAACTCAGTTTGAGCGATTGTCGAGATTCACTCCACACATGATCGATACCCCACAGAAGAAAGTGAAGAGATTCCATCAGGATTTGAACCTTTATCTTTGCCACATGATTTTGGCCATCTCATCTAGAGCTTTGAGGGATTAATCCGACTTACCGTGAGCCTAGAGAAGGATACGTATCTGGTACAACGACAATAGAAGAATCCACACCAACAGTCGAGAAATTTCTAACAAAGGAATTTCCAGAACCCCCTGCCAAGGAATACCCAAGGTTGGACACCACCGGGTAACTTCCAAAGGAATAAGAGAACCTAGGACGGAACTTGAAAATCACAGATTGGTTAACCTCGACCTCAGCAATAGCAAAATAAAAAATGAGGATCACCGTCTCAGGCGTTGCTTGCTGCACCACTACCAGGAGACTAAGGATGTTTTAATTGTGGAGTACCTGGGCACATTATGAAGTTTTGCACGGTCCCCGGAGTTCGCCAACGGTAGGACATTATCAGCAATAACCGTAATAAGTCTGAACATTTGAGTAAGGATTATCGTGCACCTAGCAGGGGATATTATGGGGCACTGAATCTAGGAATAAAAGGACCCCATATCAGACTTGGGTTAATGCTATTATTCCAAAAGGTTCGCTTGTACTCTTTCATAGCTGAGTTAAAGTTTTATTCGATACTGTTGCTGCACGTTCATTTATTGCTATTAAGATTTTGCGCCAGTTAGGTTTAGAACCCTAGGCACTTGAGATGGCACTAAATGTTATGTCCCATTGGGAGTGACTGTTAAGGTGGGAAAAGTATGCAGAGATTGCCCATTGACCCTGAAAGATCGGAACCTTCCAACAGACTTGGTAGTTCTATCAATGTGTGGATATCGCATTTTTCTTACCCACAGCTTTTCTTTAAAAAAATCTTTTTCAATTTAAAACACAAAACAAAACAAATGAGTCGCCACTTAATTTTTAAAAGGAAAATTAAGAAACCAGTTTTAAAGCAAACTGATCTTTCATAAACCAGAGATTGACTAGGTCCGGGGATTATGGAATGAGAAGGGAAGGAGCCCATCGGACTAAAACACCCCTTCTCAGGGTCGACAACCACCCCAAAACAAATTCTAAGCCCACTTTCAGAACATAGAATCTTAGCTTTGGACACCTTGTTGATAGATTACCTAAAAGAAGAATTAAAGAGGCCTTCTCTAGCTTCCGTGAGGCGTGCGCATACGGACACATACACGAGTATGCGCACACACGCGCGAGACCCGGCCGCAAAAAGCCGGTTGCGTCGTTGGCTCCACCTGTTATCTCCTTCTACGACATGCTGTTGTCGTCGCCATATTCCATATGTCACTTAGTCATCTCTGCCTCGCTGCGGGTCAGCACCTCCGAAAGAAACGGAGGACTTCATTCAGTGACCCCGCGATCGCCCTCTGAACGATCAGAATAAGGTAAAGCTTGAAGATAAGTTTTGTACTCTATTAATTTCTCAGTCCCTCTAGTCGAGTGGGCGTCGGCCGGTCTTTCGACCAGATCCCCCTAAAAACCGTACGTGCGGGTCTCCCCGCATGCGGCTCACGCCATTCGAGGTGTCTCATCCTATCTCGCGATAGACCTCTACTTAACATCCTTTTAATTGAATTATTAATTTAGATGTGCCCTCAACTAATACATATGTACAGATATATATATTACAAAAGCATGTCTAAAGGGGTGTAAAATTGCAAGTGATAAGAAATCATTCAAAAACCACATATTTCAAGTAGCAAGCAATATGATATGCAATAGGGAACAAGAGAACTTACCCGGGGTCCGGCCGCGAATATTAAACGTGCAATGCATACAAAAAAAAGAAAATCCTAAAAAGAGTCTCTAATCACGTGTATTCATATAAGGCAAGATCCTAATTCTAATGAGTCGCGCATAAGATTGAAAAATCGATAAAATCAAGAAATTAAAATAAACTAAAGGGGAATTTAAGAAGTCATACCTTAATAGCGCTACAAAACAAAGGGTTAGTCCACATGGTATACAAGATATGAAGTTAGAAATAGCAATCCTAAATTTCTAGCTTTAATCTATCAAATGTAATTAAATCTAAAGCAAATGAGTCTTAATTACAAGTGTCAAGCCATATGGATGAATATGTACATGAACAAGAATAAATTATGAAATACTCGGTGATTTAGATCACTAAAAATTTGAATTCAAGCTCAACTAATCGTTATTGAAACATGGTTTGAACCTTAACTCATGAAAATATCATCTAAGTCATTACTCATAAGATTGATTAAAACTTGCAGAATTCTGAAATTGCTGAGAGCAGATCATGACTTCAAAGAAATAAAAAGCATGGTTTCCGTGGTTTGCTCTTGATGAATTTTGGACACAAGATGCCTCTGTGTGTCTAGTTTTTAATCTTAAAAAGAAATCAAAGTTTCAACTGTTAGATCTCCGGGAATTGAACAAAAACTAGACATCACTTAGCATTCTACAACCCTCTATCTAGAGTTCTTGCACGATTTTCTAAAAATAGTAAAAAAACTCAAAAATGCTTTGTTCTTTTTAGGGTGACTTCCTAACACACTAATCTACTTAGAAAAAATTATTTTGGGTCACAAACACTTTATTAAGGTTCTGATTTACTTATTTCAAAAGAGTGCTACTGTTCTGAAACTCTGGACAGATTGTAGTGACTTCACAAAACTCATGACCAAACCATTTTAAACATGAAATCTCCTTAAAACAAAAATTGCCGTGGTAGAACTTTGAGTTGTAGACACTTTCCCGTTGGTTTCACTTAATTCCAACGGTTAGATTTCGAACTAAAAATCTTTGATCAAAACCGGTTTATGAATCCATGGTTTCATTGTCAAGTTCAACTTTTATTTGTTAAACCCAACTATTAAACCATGAAGTTGGACTTAAACTAAACCATTTTCTCCTACCATTTGACGGTCATTGGAGACTAAAGACCCATATACTTGTAGATTTTCAAATGAAGTACGAATAGACTTCTTAAAATCTCATGATGATGAATCTAAACAATGGAGATGGGCTTAGACTCAAACTACTTTCTCCTACCATTTGATGGTCATTGGAGATGAAGATATGACTAACACTCATGAGTCTTCAAGGAATATAAAGAGATTCCATGAGAACTCCAAGTTAGGGAACTCAAACCATGGTGAGGGTTTGGATTCATCCACTTGTCCTTATGTAAAAGATGGTCAACCTTAAGTCTTCCATGAGAAGCACAAGCTTACATGGAATCAAGGGATCAAACTCAAGAGTTTTCAAGAGAGATATTGATGATCTCTAAGAATCTCAAGAGGGAAGTATAAACAACAAGAAGGAATGAAACAAAGAAAACTAAGTAGTTTGAAGATTAGAGGCTTAAAAGAAAGGATGAAAAGAAACAACTTGTGGTTAGAGGATCACCTCCAAACTATCTTCAAAGCTTATCTACTTTGAAGATCATCCAAGCTCTTCTTCAAGCTCTCCAAACTCTCTATCTCTCTCAAATATATGTTGTTATAGTGGTAGTGATCTCTTGGCATATTATGGTATATCTCTCCCTCCCTTTTTTCAAGGAAAATCCCTCTTCTTTTATAGATAAAAAACCTAGGTATTTTCAGTGAATTTGGAGTAAAAGACAGGTGTAAATATCTCATTTGGTGGTACAATACGTACTCCCTGAAAACAGACAGACTGCTGCAGAAGGCGGCAGTTAAAAATCCTTTACGGCAGTCAGTGGATGCCACCGCGATGGCATTCAATAAGTGTCGTGCGGCACCCAGTGACAGCCGTTTCGAAATTCTGATTGCCGTGTTTTTGTCAAAATTACTTTTTAGTTTTTTTTGTTTTATCCGCATACATATACGTATTGTACCACAAAATACGGACTTTAAAAGCAAACGACAGTCAGAAAATGTTGGCGGCAGTTGTTAAGTGCCGTAACGGCTATTGGTGAGTGCCGCACGGCACTTATCGAGTGCTACTAAAACTTCCAAGTGCCGTGTTTTAGCAAATTTCCTCTTTTTCACCTTTTCTTTTCTTTCTTTTTCTTCTAAAAAGTTTATTTTTTTCGAAAATAGTGTCTTATACCCGAATTTTCCTGAACACCTAGTATTTCTCTTTTCCTGTGAAAAATTTATCGCGATTGGAGAACTTTCTGAAGAGTTTGGAATACTTCAAATCTTTCAGTCATTATCATCATTGGACTTGGTGACACTCTCCTAAATTCGACGTTTGGTCAAAATTGGGGTGTCTACACAATGTCATAGTTCGACATGATCCTATGAATGGATTAGCTTATCAAGTATGATGCCAACTTGGATTTCCCTACCAGGGCTATCGTGTTTTCGATCAGTTAAAAGGATCGAGGATCTTTTCGAAGATTGATATATGTTCAGGGTATGATCATCTATTAGTTCAGCCAGAGGATGTGTCGAAGACTACATTCAGGACAAGATACAGGCCTTATGAGTTTCTTGTTATGCCTTTTGGATTAACGAATGCCTCGGCAGTATTCATAGACTTAATAAACAGAGTATTCAGACCCTATCTAGATTAATTCATTATAGTATTCATTAACAACATCCTAATCTACTCAAAGATAGAAGATGATCACAAAGAGCACTTACAGATTGCTTTGCAGAAGCTTCAAGATAGCAAGTTGTATGCTTATGTTTAGTAAATGTGAATTTTGGCTACAGGAAGTCAAATTTTTCGAACATGTGATTTATCAAGACGGGATCTCTATGGACTCATCAAAGATCGATGCAGTCTTAAGATAGAATAGACCAACCAATGCGACAGAAGTTAGAAACTTTCTTTGTTTGACCAGATATTATCGGAGATTCGTTGAAGGATTCTCCACGATTACAGGGCCTTTAACGAACTTGACGAGGAAGGAAGTGAAGTATAAGTGGACCTATAAGCATGAAGATACATTCTATGAGTTAAAGGAAAGATTGACTTCTGCACCGGTACTTGCGATACCTAGGAGTGAAGAAAGGTATGTAATCTAAAGTGATACATTTCACCAAGGACTTGGGTATGTGCTTATGCAAGACGGGAATGTGATTACGTACGGATCAAGGCAGTTGAAGGTACACGAGAAGAACTATCCTACGTATAATTTGGAACTAACAGCAATAGTATTCACGTTGAAGATCTAGAGACACTATCTCATGGAGAGAAATTTGATATGTTTTTCGATCATAAGAGTTTGAAGTATCTATTTTCTCAGAAGGAGTTGAATATGCAACAACAAAGATGGATGGAGTTACTTAAGGACTATGATTCTTCATTGTAGTACCATCCAAGTAAAGCGAATGTGGAAGCTAACGCTCTGAATCGTCAACCACAGTTAGTAATTGCTACCCTATTAATACGAGAATGGCGCGCATTGGAGGTTTTAGCTGAATTCGATCTTCAATCAGTGGAATCAACGGAAGGACAACATATTGGATGTCTTATGGTACAGTCAACTTTGATCGGCCATATCATAGAGGCTCAGCAGATAATGGAAGATTAGAAGTAATGGTTCGCCAAGATGGCCGCAAAGGAACCAGAGGTCTGGAGTGTTGGTTCAGACAGAGCTCTAAGGTGTAAAGGTAGATTTTGTGTGCCTGATGAAGATAATCTCTGAAAAGATATATTGCATAAAGCACACAAGTTGTAGATGACTGTTTATCCTAGAGGTACGAAAGATATATAAAGATTTGAAGAGGACTTTTCGGTGGGAAGGAATGAAGAGAGAAGTAGCTGAGTATGTAGCTCAGTGTCTTACTTGTAAGAAAGTAAAGGCAGAACACCAGAAACCACCTGGACTTCAACAGCCACTGCCGATTCCCCAGTGGAAGTGGGAGAACATAATGATGGATTTCATGGTAGGTTTTCCCAAGTCTCAGCAAAACCATGATGCTATTTGGGTGATAGTGTATCGGCTTACAAAGACTATACATTTCATTGCCTATTGCATGACATATCCAGTGGAATGACTAAGCCGGATGTATCTACAACAAGTCGTACCTGTTTCTATCGTGTCAGATCGAGATTTGCACTTCACCATAGAATTCTGGAAGAGTCTTAAAGTAGCTATGGGGACTACATTAAACCTGAGTTCAGCCTTTCATCCGTAAACTGACAGGCAAACCGAGTGAGTCAATCAAGTGATGGAAGATATGCTACGAGCTTCCGTCATAGATTTCGAGAGTTCTTGGGAGACAGATCGGCCTTTGATAGAGTTTACCTACAACAACAGCTATCATACAAGTATAGGAATGGCGCCATTCGAAGCCTTGTACGGAAGACCTTGCCGATCACCGCTATGTTGGGCTAAAGTTGGAGATACTCTACTTCTTGGGCCAGAAATGGTATAAAAAATAAGCGAGAAGATTCAGATTATATGAGAGAAGATGAAGACAGCTCGGACCTGACATAAGAGTTATGCTGACAAGCGACGCAAAGACTTGGAGTTAACATTGGAGATCACATGCTGCTCAAGGTTTCACCTATTCGAGGCATCGTTAGATTTAGTTAGAAGATAGGCAAGCTATCTCCACGATTCATCGGACCATTCGAGATCCTAGAGCATGTTGGGAAGGCTTCTTCCCGACTTGCGTTACTTACGAAGATGTCAAGAATGCACAACATTTTCCACATCAATATGCTGAAAAAGTGTGCCCATAACCCGGCACACGAGATCAACTTCGAAGACATTAAAGTTAATGACAATGCCACATTCAACAAAGGACTAGTTTGAATCCTAGATCATGGGATTAAGAAGCTTCAGAATAAGGAGATTCTACTAATCAAGATTCAGTAGAAGCATCATGGGAACGGAGAAGCTTCATGGGAATTGGAGTCGGAGATGCGAGAGAAGTTTCCATTTTAGTTTTAAACCTGCTTACTTTGGATTTCAAGGACGATATCTTTTAACAAGTGGTGGATGATGTAATACCCTATATTTTGGAGTGTATATTAATAAATAAGACTTGATAATTGTTCCTATATACTTGTGAGACCCTTACCTTTCTGTTGGATAAATCTTGGTCCCAATCGATTGCCCTTGGTCCCATTACAATCAATTGCTACATTTTCCAATCGATTACCATCCTACCGACCTGAATCCATGACGTGTCACATCCCAATTTATTGCCTATGACTCCTAATCGATTACTATAAAATATCTGAAGCCAATCGATTGCCACTGATCCTAATCGATTGCCATCTGGAGATCTCTGTTTTCAACTTTGGTTCATGTTTAGATGCATGGCACTCTTATTCTCTATATATATGAGTGCATTTCTTGGCCTTGGGATATTTTGACAGATTTCTTGAGAGAGAGAGAGAGAGAGAGAGATTGTATATCATATATATACCCATATATATACATATATATATATCCATACACACACACACATACACACTATTGGGCAGAGAAGAGAAGAGAAGAGAATAGGAAGAGAAAGAAAAAGAAGAGGAGAAGAAGAAGAAACAGAGAGACAAAGACAGAGAATGAAGGAAAGAGGAGAGAGAAAAGCTTGGCCACCATAGCCAAACACACCCTCCATACTCAACTAGGTGAGTTCTTACCCATTTGGTCCCCTTTATTGATGTTTTTATAAGTTTCCATGAAGATTAGACGTAATAAATACATCCCATGGATGTTTATAGTGCTTTTCTTACTAGAGAAGATGAAGTCCCAATTGATTGGGCAATCGATTGGCATATGATGGCTCATAATCGATTTTCAGAATATGCAATCGATTGACATTATTTTGGATCCAATCGATTGACATTCCTCAAATCAATTGTTATGATTTTCTTCCCAATCTATTAGACCCATGTCCCAATCGATTGGCAGTCGCAGACTATGGACTGTTCCTCTTGTTTGTTATAAGGATTAGATTGTTCTGACATCATTTCATATGTTCAACATGTGACTATCGGGTAGTAAGGGATAATGTGATACCAAAGAACAATATGTTTTGAATAATGGATTGATGTTATGCCATTAGATATTATGTCGTTCATGTTTGAGATCGACATACATTTCGTTTCATTCAGAGTAATTAGGCCACAATAAGAAGTTATGTATCAGTATTAGTATGGTACTTGGGTAGGTTTGATAAGTTATGGGAATTGTGCATAGGCGAACACTTGGTCTTAGGTTCTTAAAAGCAGTGAGCTGTGATGTCCTTAAAAGCAGTAGGCAAGACCAAGTAGTCCTAAGATAGCCAGATGATTCATATTATGTCCTTAATAGTAATAGGTGGTCATGTCCTTAAAAGTAGTGGGCGGGGATCACTAGTAGACGTCGTTAAGTCATGGCGATAGACTTGTGTGTTGTCTTTCGAAACCTTATATCCCTGATACGCAGTGGGTGGTTATGTCCTTAATAGTGAGGTGGATGGACTACTGTGGTGTCCATGATACGTAGTGGGTGGTTATGCCCTTAAAAGGCAGTGGACATAATGATGGTATATTTCTAGAGTTAAACGATCGAGTCTGATCTTTTAGTCAGAGTACGTTGGTTATCGGTCTTAGGATAACAAGACGATAATGGTTGGTTACGACAAAATGGAATAAAGAGAAGATATTATTTATTAGAACTTAACTTATACTGATTCATAACTTGTTTATACTTTAGATAACTGGTACGTTGTTAATTTATATTCACTCAGCTCTCAATAAGCTGACGGTCATTATTGCCTAGACATTCCCCGTCCAGACTACATTGTCCCTATTAATGCAGGTGATGGAGCTTACAATGACGAATACTACCCAGAGGGGGAATATGCAGAGGGTGGCCCTACTGATGACGGCTATGTTGGGGAGGACTATGACACTAACGACTACGTCTACGCCAGCTGAAGACCCGGAGATAGATATTAGTTTGATATTTTCTTGTTAAACTTTTATGTACTTGGTACTTGGGAATATGTTACTTCCAGACCCTGTACATTCTTGTTGCAGACTCTGATCTTGTAATAGTTAGGACTTGTGTTATATATATATAGTTTTATTTTATTATCATGTTTTTCTTTACTGCTGCTTAGAACTATGTGGTGTGGACAATTTAGTGACTTTCACCAGTCATCCCTATGGACCCAAAAAGAAATTTTTTTTTTCTTTATTTTTGTTGTTTCAGGGCGTGACAACAATCCTTTCTTCATGACAGTAGTGTCTGTAGCTGCAATCTTGCTCTTTAGTTTTGTGATAATCATACTGCCCTGCACATTTCTACAAATCTAGTCTTCCATGAACGCACTTATCATATAGAAGTTGATTGTCACTTTATTCCTGACAAACTTCAATGAAAGATCATCTCCACTACTTATGTGCCATCCAAGAACCAGTTAGCTGATCTATTCACCAAACCTCTCGGCAAAGACAACTTCGGAGATTACTTTGCAAGTTAGGTGTTCTTCACATTCACTCTCCAACTTGAGGTGAGTGTTAGATTGGGAGTTATCCTCAATCACAACCCTGCTCAAGAATCATACCGAAATTGATTGGATGATATTCCAGTACACACAAGAATCATGACAAATTGATTGAGGCATGATTTGTGCTATTTATTTTGTACATTTTCTATGCATAGCCGACTGATATCTAGAAACCAAAAAATTGACTTTCTCTTTTATATATACATGGGATGTCAACTAATAAATATAAATTTTCCAAACATGGCTTAGCCCAGTTGGCAAAAAGGCTCTTCATATCATGCTCTACCAAGGTTCAAACCTTGCTCCTGTCCCCCCGAGCCTTGACAAAAATATGTCATCGCACGAGACCACCACACACCAAGTGATCAAAAAAAATTTTTAACAAAACTACTAATGCAGCTTTATATGTGCAAAAAGTATGAGTAATATTGTGCCTCCCAAATTTAATTCTCAAATACTTTAATAGTAATAAAATATAGGAAAAATTGGTGAATAGGGCATTAAAACAAGTAATATTGGAATTAAGGACACTTAATAAAACACCTTGGTCTAAGGTCTTTAGAACATTTTTTGACAAAAGTTCCCTCATCTTCTTCATCTAACCTTTCTACCAAACCCTAGCCTTTCAGATTTCCAAGACCAATATGGTTGGGCCACCATTACCACCACCCCTGACCTCCGGCCACCACCACTACCATATTCGACGACCACCACGACCAGCTCCAGCGACCACCACGACCTCCAATGACCACCACTCATCATGTTTTTGTTATCGCTATGAGTGCACTATGAACTGAGGAATTTAATGAATTGAAACAAATCCCATTGATGATTAGGCTGATACTATTATGAATGAAACCATGTCACTTGCATTTCTCTGGACCATAAATAGGACATCACAGCTATGATTCAATAAAATGAAAATATAGTCCAAAATAACAAGGCAATTTCTCAATTCAGTTACTCTAGCAACTTCTAAAATCAAGGAAGTACTCAATAAAGCCAGTCCTAACTTATAATTAAAATCACATACATGACTTCAATTGCGCCAATCACTCCTATCTATATGTGCTGTCTAAAATGCATTCTTTCATTCTTTGAAATTTTACTAAGCTGATTTAGCTATAATAAGAGAAATTTCTCTTAAGATCACCTCTTTTCGTCTTCTCAAGCTTAAAGCCCTACTTTCATCATAAGAGTGGAGATTTCTTTAAACAACTATAAAAATAAAAAAATAAAAAATAAAAAAAATTAAAAAAAAAACCCGCAGTCTCTCACATCTATTCATCATTCTCAATTCCTATTACCTTCGAACAACTCGTTGTTCTTTAAGAAAACAAAGTAAAATTTCACTTAACTGCTTTGACAATAATAAGAGAAATTTCTCGTAAGATCACCACTTTTTGTCTTCTCCAGTTCAAAGCCCTAGTTTTATCATAGAAGTGTAGATTTCTTTGAACAAATCTAAAAAAAATTCAGTCTCTCACATCGATTCATCATTCTGTATCCCTATTTCCTTCGAACAACTCGTTGTTCTCAAAGAAACGAAGTGAAATTTCACTTAACTGATTTGACTATAATAAGAGAAATTTCTCTTAAGATAAATCTTAAGAGAAATTCTACTTAAAAGTTTGACATCCTACCAATCCTATGGACTTACAAGGCCAACATCGAAAAAAGGAAAAAATAACTTGCTTAGAAGGTGGTGGAGGCTCAGGATGGTGGTGGTGGTCGCTCATGGTGGTGCTCAAGTGTGGTGGTCAAATGTAATTTCTATGATTTTGAATATCAAATGTAAAAATCAAAGCAACACAAAATAATGAATTGTGTTGCCAACAAAATCAGATCTAGATCTCTATGATGATGGTTGTGGTGGTGGTGGCCGGCAGTGGAGGCCATGGTTGGAGTGGAGAATCTCTGTGTTGATGGTTGTGGCAATCTAGTCGTCGGTGGTGGTCGCCGGAGTTGGTGGACGGAGGTCAGGTAGGGGTGGTGGTAATGGTGGCTATTAGAATAATATTATAATATTTGTCTACATTCTTGTACCTATTGTATCTTACTATACTTACTGTCTAGATACATTGTACTACCAGTTGTACTACTAGCCTAGGTACTTTTCTTTCCCTTGTAGGATTCTCTCTTGGCCTATATAAAGGCTACTCATTGTAAGGTTTCATCACACCATTCAATACATAATTCATAGTATTGTCTCACTCTCTCTCCCTCTCTTATATATTCTAACATGGTATCAGAGATATAAGCTCCTGGTGGCCTCTTCCTCCTCCTGGTAACTTGTTAAAAGGAAAGTATGCTCTGTGGTTGGGCTCTGTCGCTGTCACCGCCTTCGCTGCTCGGTCACCACCACTGCCGCCAGGTCACCACCACCCAGCTGCCTCCATTGCTCGGCTGCCACTTCCTCATCTAGGCTTCCTCCGTCATATCACCACCCGACCACTGTCATCCAGATCAATTCTACCACTCTCAGACTTATGTAACACATCATAGAGCCTCTCATAGATCCCTCCTACAGATATTGTCACAAACTAGGACATATTCTATTACATTGTCCTATCAGAGTGTGTACTTTCTGTCACAAGCATGGACCAGGGCACTATCTTGATGATTGCAATGAGAATCCTACCAGATATTCATAAGATAATCGGTCCCGAGGTTGTTCATCATCATCCACTGATATTTCTACCAAGGGGTCATCATCTTCTAAGTCGTCTACCCCTTCATCCATCTCTGATTCTCTCCTTGCGGACATCATCAAATGAGTTCTGGATCATTCTGATAACACGTTTCCTACTGCTCTATCTGTTGCCCCAGGTACATCTACTTGGTTCTTTGACTCTGGTTGCTGTAACCATATGACCTCTGATCCCACTACATTCTCTACCAAACATTCTACTCTCAATGCACCATCCATACACACAGCTGATGGTTCCCGTATGAACGTCAGTCATATAGGGCAAGTCTCCACTACTCACACATCTCTCCCTGACACTTATCTTATTCCTAAACTCACTTTAAATCTTATATCTATTGGTCAATTGTGTGAACTCGGACTTACCGTCTCTTTCTCTAATTCTGGAAGTCTAGTAAAAGACCCAAAAACGGGCCAGACTCTTGGGACAGGTCGTAAAATAGGATAATTATTTGAACTGAACAATCTCTATGTTCTATCTCACTTCATTTCACCAACTCAAGCTGTAGTGTCAGTATCGTCTACCTCACCTTTTCACCTTTGGCACTCTCGTTTAGGTTATGTTTCGCTAAGTCGGTTAAACTCCTTAGTGTCAAGTAGTCAGTTAGGTTCAATTAAAGTCAAAAATGTTGATTGTTTACCTTGTCAACTTGCCAAACAACCAGCTTTACCATTTAATAACAGTGATTCTGTTTCCTCTGCACCTTTTGATTTAATTCACTCTGATGTTTGGGGTCCCTCTCCAACTGTCACAATGGGAGGATCTAGATATTATGTAATATGTCGATGATTTTTCACGATACACTTGGCTATATCTAATAAAAAATCAATCTGAATTACCCTAGATTTACTTTGATTTTGCTAACATGATCAAAACTCAATTTTCTTACAATATCAAAGTGTTTCGAGTTGATAATGCCCAAGAATACAAAGAAAAAGGTGTTCTAAATTTTCTTTGCCAGCATGGCACTCTCCCCCATCGTTCCTGTCCAGGAACCTCCCAGCAAAATGGGAGAGCCGAGCCTAAACACCTTTATATTCTTAATATTGTTCGAGCTATTCTCACATCTGCTTCATGTCCTGAACAATTTTGGGGAGAGGCTGCCCTCACTGCCTTTTACACCATGAACCGTGTCCCTTCTCCCACTACTGAAAATCATTCACCATATGAGCGTCTATATAACCATCCTCCTAACTATACTACCCTTAAAGTCTTTGGTTCTACTTGCTTTGTCTTACTACAACCACATGAGCACACAAAACTAGAATCTCGAGCTCGCTTATGTTGTTTCTTAGGGTATGGTATTGAACACAAAGGCTATCGATGTTGGGACCCTTACGCCAAACGTCTTCGTGTGTCTCGTCATGTTGTCTTCTAGGAACACAAAATGTTCTCATCCATGTCCCAGTTTCATCTATGTCCTGCCAGTACTCCTTTCTACTTCACTGACCCCTTAGTAGATCTATTTCCTGATACCCCTGATATAAGTTCTCACTCTGAATCAGCAACTTTGCCTGCCCCTCTACCCACATCCACATCTACAGACACTTCATCTGATTTATCCATAACAGTCTCTACTGAACTGCCTGCTCCATCTGATGGGTCTGCATCAGACCCTGACCCTCTTCCTAGACGTAGCGATCGAGTAAAAGCTCCTCCAATTCATCTTCGGGATTACCACTATTTTTCTACAATTCTCTCTCAACATGAGTCTCAATCATACCATGAGGCCAAATCTAATCCTCTTTGGCAGAAAGCAATGGATGATGAATTGCGGGCACTTGAACAAAATCACACATGGGATTTGGTGGACTTGACAAGTGGCAAGAATGCTATGGGATGTAAGTGGGTTTACAAGATCAAAACTCACTCAGATGGATCCATTGATCGCTACAAAGCCCGCCTAGTAGCCAAGGGCTTTACCCAGGAGTATGGGATTGATTATGAGGAAAAATTTGCCCTTGTTGCCCATCTCACCTCTGTTCGCAGCCTCATTGCAGTTACTGTAGTTCGCCGTTGGAACTTATTCCAAATGGATGTCAAAAATGCCTTCCTCAATGGTGACCTCACTGAAGAAGTTTATATGTATACTCCTCCTGGTTATTATCATCATCCTCATCAAGTTTGCTAGCTCCGCCGAGCTCTATGTGGTCTCAAGCAAGCTCCTCGGGCTTGGTTTGCAAAGGCAGCTCATATGATTTAGTTCTTTTCATCCGTAGAACTGACCGGGGCATTATTCTACTCCTCCTCTATGTAGATAACATGATCATCACAGGAGATGATACATCTGGAATCTTGGATCTCAAAACCCATCTCAGCCAACATGTTGAAATGAAAGATCACGGCAAACTTAACTACTTTCTGGGCCTTGACATCAATTCCAGTTCCGACGGATATTATCTCTCTCAAGTCAAGTATGCCTCAGACTTGCTTACACGGGCGGGACTTACAGACAGCAAGACTAGTATCACTCCTCTTGAGCCTAACTCTAGGCTCACTCCTATGGATGGTATACCCATGGATGATCCTACTCTATATCGTCAGCTTGTTCGGAGTCTCATTTATCTGACAGTTACTAGACCTGATATCTCCTATGTTGTCCATATTGTAAGCCAATTTCTATCTGCTCCTTGTTCTCCTCATTATGCAGCAGTTCTCCGCATTCTCAGGTACATCAAAGGGACCTTATTTCATGGCCTCCACTTCTCTGCTCACTCTTTTCTTGAGCTACGTGCCTACTCAGATGCAAACTGAGCAAAAGATCCTACTGATCGTCGTTTCACCACTGGGTATTGCTTCTTCTTGAGTGACTCTCTCATCTCCTGGTGCACTAAGAAGCAAACTATTGTTGCCCAATCTAGTACAGAAGCTGAATATTGTGCTCTTGCTGATACCACTCAGGAACTTCTCTGGCTACGCTGGTTACTTGAGGACATGGGGGTCAATCATCCAACAGCTACAACCATCAGTTGTGACAACCAAAGTGCCATTCAAATTGCTCACAATGATGTCTTCCATGAACGTACAAAACACATTGAGATCGATTGTCATTTTGTTTGTCATCATATTTCTTGTGGTATCATTCGACTTAACTCAGTCTCCTCCATCGATCAGACTGCTGACGTATTCACCAAAGCTCATCCACCGGGACGTCTTCAGGATTTAGTTTCCAAATTCAAGTTGGTTTCCATTCTACCACCTTGAGTTTGAGGGGGGCTGTTAGAATAATATTAGAATATTTGTCTACATTCTTGTACCTATTGTATATTACTATACTTACTGTCTAGATACATTGTACTACTAGTTGTACTACTAGCCTAGGTACTTTTCTTTCCGTTTTAGGATTCTCTCTTGGCCTATATAAAGGCTACTCATTGTAAGGCTTCATCACACCATTCAATACACAATTCATAGTATTGTCTCACTCTCTCTCCCTCTCTCTTATATATTCTAACAGTGGCCATGGGAGGATGAGAGAGAGAAAGCTTACTTTTTTTTGTTTTTTGATGGGAAAGATGAAATGGGGTCGTTTGGTAAAACAAAAATCTTGAAATGGACTTGAAGAGTGAGATATTGATGTTATGGACTAGGGCTAAAAAATTGGCTTGGGCTTTTGTCCTTGTAGAGGTTATTGTTAATGGCCTATTGTTTGCACCTAAAAACCGCCAAAGGTTTTCCAGTCCGATTGATATGAGGATATGGGCCTAGAGATAGTCGGGCATGGGCATATCAGAGGCCGGTTGGTCCGGAGTAGGTGATGACATCGGGCTTAGGGAAAGCGTCACCAGAAGTTTTGAGAAGGCAACCCGGATGTTCCATGGGATGGAGCCCGATAGGCAGCATCAGACCCGCATTGGTCTATCGGGCATCAATGGTGGAAGTAAAGGAGCAATGACACGTTGGAGACCGATTGAGACGCCGGGAATAAGGGACCTCATCGGGCAGTTGTCAGAACGGGAGTCCGATGGGGAGTTAGGGAACATGAATGTACCAACGATCGGACACCATACCTACGGAAAGTGATAAAGGTTGGTGGGGTGAGCCCGATCGGACGTGAGCACCTGGAGAGATGTTATCGGGCATAAAGACATTACATGAGTCCGATGAGTCTTCAGTCACAGTTATGAGGCCGATTGGAATGGAGGTAAGGCGGTTCTGGTGACAGCTGCTATTTGTGACGTCACTCCAGATCTGGGGAAATCCGAGTACGTTTGGGAAAGAATCTTATCATTAATAGCTGGATTTAAGACGAGATAATCCCTGAGATGGTGGGATTGCTTCAATCAAGATAATGATAAGGCAAGGAGGGGAGATAAGGAAGGTTTCTGCTAACCAACCAATCAATTACATAGCTTAAGGCGCAAGCTAAGGAGTCCTTTCCTAATCAGAATTCAATCATGGCCGCTATAAATATGGAGGCAGGCCAAGCTGCAAAGCACTCCGCGTCACTCTCGAAAATAGCATTCAACAAAGCATTCAATAGCATTCAAAGGCATTCATAGCAAATAGGTCTACCCTCTTTTTGTTATTTTTCTTTTACTGTTTTTTATTCTCACGAATGATCAGAGTCTGTTCTGAATCTGTTCTTTGGTTGTATTTTCCAAACATTTAATAAAATCTGTATTTTATTAATCGTTTGTGATTGTTTACTTGGTAAACTCATACACTATTTGGCTTGTGCGCTTCAGTACTGCCAAGGGATTTCTGGTGAGGGTACTTTCCTACTCGCCGCACACAATTGTTTAGTTTAGAAGTCAGATCTAAAAGCCTTGAGTATCACTGACTCAAGCATATAGGAAATTAGTTTGCACACACTGAACCACTTTTGGTTCTGGCACGCCCGCGCATAACTACTAGCAAACATTTTGGCACGCCCGGTGGGACCCATAGTGTTAAGTCATGCCGCCAAAGAAGGATAAGCAGATCGGCAAAAACGGCCAAGACGAGTCTGCCGTTGATCCACCTATGGAGGAAAGCACTGGTCATTCTCCGGACGACGGTGGCGTTACTATCGAAGCAATCTCGGAAACCATGAGAGCCACCGTTGATCCCTTGAGGCAGGACTATAATACCTTGATAGGGTCAATGGCAGATCTCAACAATGTGGTCAGGCAAACTGCCGATATACGCCGGGAACAGTCTGAGTTGGTCATGGAGACTAGGGTTACCCACGTGAAGCTGGACGCCCTGGCTGCTCAGATACAACAGCTTTGCGCTGTTCTTGAGGCCAATAACAACCAAAAGGCCTCGGGATCAGCCTCAGGCTCGGGATCGGGCTCTGGCACGCCGCTTGAGTCCGACAAACCAAAGGACTCACTCTATGTCTGTCCAAACCTAAGGGAGAGTAACATCTCGGGCAAGAAGCCCGAATTACATAACGAAACGGCTAGTGGCGTGACGGTCACCGATCCCAGTGGATCGGCGACGCCGAGCTTTGTCCAGACAGGAGGCCGTGTTGAAACCCAGTTCGACCGTACTCCGCCTCTAGTTCGCGCTGCTAGGGGGCAAAGAAACAATGGCGGGTTTTGGACCCACAAGATCAATAATAATCAACATTTGCCACCTCCATTAATAACTCCGGTAACAGGGGCTCAGCCTGAAGTAATTGCAACGATTGGCCCTAACCCAGAGGTAATCGGCCAACAAATGCCCCCAGGTAACGCTGCTGGGGGGCAAAGGAATAATGATGATTTTTGGCTTCGTCAGGCCAATATCAACCAACAGCAACCACCACCCCCTTTGGTGAATGCCCGACCCGCTGCGCAGCCTATTAACAGGGAAGAGTTGGTGGCAGCCATACACGAAGAGTATGGCCCGTTCATGAGAAGGATGGAGAGGCCGACATACCGACGGCCTTACCCGCCTGAAATTGACCAAGTTAATTTCCCATCAGGGTATAAAGTTCCGAACTTTACCCTATTTTCTGGGGAAAGTGAGCATACCACGGTAGAGCACATAGGCCGATTCATTGTGCAGTGCGGCCATGCAGGCAATAGCGACCCTTTAAAACTAAGATTGTTCCCAAATTCGCTCACGGGCATAGCGTTTTTGTGGTATGTCAATCTCCCGGCCAATTCAGTACGAAACTGGCCAGCAATGGAGGAATTGTTTCATGGGCAGTTTTATAGGACTGAGCCCAAGATATCGTTGACAGATCTGTCTAGGATGCTCCAACTAGTGGGAGAGACCGTTGAAACATATATAGCCCAATTCAGGAAGGCTAAGTACAGATGTAAGACAATATTGCCCGAAGAAGAATACGCAAAGATGGCTATGGGCGGAATGTCTTTCGAGCTTCGCAAAAAGTTCGAAGGGACTGATTTCCGTGATTTGTTCGAGCTAGCTTCAAGGGCCGCCCGTTACGAGCGTATCCTACTTGATGAACAGGAGAAGAAGAGTTCTTCTAAAGGAACATATTACAAAGATCCCAACTACGAGGTCCATCTAGCAGATTGTGACCTCGAGGCAGAAATCGACATGGCCGAACTAGTCTCTAAGCGGCCTATTGTGTGTAATGCCTTGAACAAACCTGTCAATAATAATGCCGCTGCTAAAAAAATGGCGTTCGAGGCAGGAAAAAATTACACATTTGACATAACGATGGCCGATAAGATTTTTGACGCCCTTTTGGCTGAAAAAGTGATCAGGCTAGGTGAAGGTCATCGGATCCCCAAGGTCGATGACATAAAAAATAAGGAATATTGTAAGTGGCATAATTCTTGGAAACACTCCACTAATAACTGCGTTGTTTTTCGTAATGTGATACAGGAGAACGTGGAGAAAGGAGTGTTCAAATTTTCGGACAAAGCTATGGGAGTTGATGCGAATCCGTTCCCACAGATCACTGGAACCAATATGGTAGTGCCCGATTTGACTAAGCTGACACGGCCAAGGGTCAAGATAGACTTGACCGACAGCGAGAAGGTCCCAAAGCAAAGGGAAGGTAAACAAATTTCCGTTTCGGAAACTGATAGGCCGAAGGTGACTATTTGCGAGCTTCAGAGGACATACCAGGAACGCAAGGAAGCAGAACTAAAAGCTGATGTCGAGGTAGCCCGATCAACCACAGATAGTTTGATCACAGATTTACGACACCAACTAGAGCTGATAGAACAAGGCCTGTGTCCGAGGTGCAAGGCCGATATTAAGAAGAGGGCCTCCAGTCAAAGCAAAAGGCCTAGAGTTGAGGAACGACGAGAGTACAGCCCGAGAAGATCCGTGCATGAGAGGCTTTCCTTGCCCCAACAGGGACGCGTAAAGCCCGAGTGGAAGCTGAAGCCGCCGCCAGCAAGCGGTATGCCTAGCTCGAGTCATATGGAAGGAAGGCAATATCGATCACGACCAACAATGAGTGCCTCACAAAGGGTTGAAGCATCGGACATTCGCTCCCGAATGATACTCCCACCAAGAGTGAGTGATGGGAGGTGGTATAGAGCTGAGCATCCAAAATTTCCAGTGATGCCTCAATACAGCAAGTCTCAGAAGAGGAGGTATCAGAGGCTGAGACAGGCCGAGAGGGAACGGCAGCGCTCGCAGGGTCGTGTCCAGATTCCTCCAAAGTCCCCTCAGCGTAAGGCCGACCAACAGATAACGGCCATGGAAGAAGATGAGCTCGTTTTCGACAAGAAAGCGGGCAAAGGGGCGATGCATGCCACCGAGCGCTTGAAGAAACTTTTTGAACAAGAAAAGAAGTGTGAGCCATTGGTTCATCCAATGGAGGAGGTCGATGATTATGAAGATGAGGATGGTACCCCAATTCAATTCGGAACAATCCCGAAAAGTCTATCCTCAAACATGGTGTTTACTCTTCCCATGTCATTCATGGCCAAACCGGATCAGCCAACGGCCATTGAAGGTGACGTAATAGAAGGCCAGACCAAGGAGTCGGCAGTAATAGAAAGTTTATGTTGGGGTGGTGGAGAAACCATCAGACCCAAGGTGGTAGAGGCTACGAGCAAGAACGTGGATGCTACCGATGTACAAACCGATCGACCTAAGATAACCATCTTAAGGCCGAAAGGGATCCAAACTGAAGAAGGGTTGAAACCAGCGGGACCAGTCAAGGTGGTTTTAGAAAAACCTACCTATCAAATGTCTCAACGCCTGAAGCCGTTGTACGTAAAGGGTCACATTGAGGGGATCCCCGTGAATAGAATATTGATTGATGGGGGATCTACAATCAACATCATGCCCCAAATAATGCTGAGGATTCTTCAAAAATCTGAGTCGGAACTGATTCCGACTGAGATGAATGTTCAGAGCTTCACGGGCACACCATCTAAGACAAAGGGCATCTTGCCTCTTGAGCTGACTGTTGGAACCCAAACGGCTATGACAGCCTTTTTCATCGTTGAGACATCGGCCGCGTACAACGCGTTGCTTGGCCGTGATTGGATCCATCCCAATTACTGCATCCCTTCCACTCTCCATCAATTGTTGATCTTTTGGAGAGATGACGAAGTGGAAGTGGTTGGGGCCGATACAAAGCCATTCGTTGCCCGGGTGCAGACGGCCGATGCAGTATTATATGAAGACGATATCGGACCTATCAAATTACTAGGATGCGGCAAACTTGGTAGACCAAATGCAGCCACATTCCGTAAAGAAATTCTACCAAACTTAAAGTTCGGTTATCACAATCTCAGTTGGACAGAAGAATCAAGGCCGATAGAGATTAATGAACAAGAAGACTTCGATGGATCCACGATCAATTGAAGTTAAAAGACAGCTGGCCCTCAAGGCCAGCATGGCCAGATGGTGAGCATATCTGGCCGATAGGAGATTAGAGATCGGCCCTGTAGACGGAATGATTAATCTGGCCGATTGTATCTATGAAGAAGAAACGCCAATAGAGGAAGAGATTCAAATGGATGAACTCGAAACGGCCACAGCCAAGCTTGATGACTTGAAGGCCGACGTGCAGGATCCACTATTGGAGATCAACCTGGGCGATGAAGGAGAGCACAAACCCACGTATGTGAGTCAGGTGCTCGAACCGCGGTTCCAGGCCGAGATCATTGCGCTCTTACACAAATACAAGGATTGCTTTGCTTGGGATTACGATGAGATGCCTGGACTATCCAGAGAATTGGTGGAGCACCGATTGCCAATTAAGCCGGGTTTTAGGCCGTTCAAACAGCTTCCACGGCGCATGTCATCTGAAGTCACGATGAAGGTGAAAGAAGAAATTGAGAGACTTTTGGGAGCTGGCTTCATTCGGACAGCCAGGTACGTGGAATGGGTATCAAATGTAGTCCCAGTGGTAAAGAAAAATGGTAAGCTGAGAGTCTGTATTGATTTCAGAAATCTAAACCTAGCTACCCCGAAAGACGAGTACCCTATGCCCATGGCCGATCAATTGATTGACTCGGCCTCCAAACATAAAATTTTGTCCTTTATGGACGGGCACTCAGGGTACAACTAGATTTACATCGCTGAGCAGGACGTCCCGAAGACGGCTTTCCGGTGCCCGGGGGCAATTGGAACTTTTGAATGGGTTGTCATGCCTTTCGGACTAAAGAACGCTGGAGCCACATATCAGAGGGCGATGAATTCAATCTTCCATGATATGATCGGGCATTTCATGGAGGTTTACATTGATGATGTGGTGGTAAAATCGAGCGACAACGCCGATCACTTGAGAGACTTAGAAAAAGCATTTGAAAGAATGCGGGCTCACAAACTAAAAATGAACCCTCTCAAATGTGCTTTCGGCGTCTCGGCAGGGAACTTCTTAGGATTCCTGGTGCATCAAAGAGGGATAGAGGTGGACAAGAACAAGGCTCGGGCAATACAGGCAGCAAAGCCACCAGCCAATAAGAAAGAGCTTCAAAGGCTGCTTGGGCAGATTAATTTCCTGAGAAGATTCATATCCAACTGTGCAGGGAAGACCCAAGTATGGACCCCACTATTGAAGATCAAGACCGACCAAGAATTCAAGTGGGAAGACAGCCATCAACAGGCCTTTGAGGGAATTAAGCAATATTTGTCAACTTCCCCAGTTTTAATGCCACCCAAGAAGGGTAGGTACCTTAAATTGTATATATCGGCCTCTGACTGCTCTATAGGAAGTATGTTAGCTCAGGATAATGAGCAGGGAAATGAGCAGGCCATTTATTACTTAAGCAGAATATTAACTCCAATCGAGCAGCGCTATGCGCCGATTGAGAAATTATGCTTGGCATTGTATTTTTCATCACAGAAGTTAAGAACGTATATGTTGCCCGTTTCTACTTATATTATATGTCAAACCGATGTGATAAAATATATGTTGTCAAGACCAATCATGAGAGGCCGAATTGGAAAATGGACCTTGGCCCTGATGGAATTTGCCATCCAATACCGATCACAGCAATCGGTTAAAGGCCAGGCTATAGCCAATTTCTTGGCTGATCACCCAGATCCAACCGATCTGGGAGGGTTGCTACCAGCACCTAAAGTACTAAACACTTCCTTGGTCCCATGGACATTGATCTTTGATGGGTCCAAAAGTGCAGAGGGTGCTGGGGCAGGTGTGGTCATTGTATCACCCAAGTATAAGAAGACAAAAATGTCATTTTGGCTCGATTTCAAGTGCACAAACAACCAGGCCGAATACGAAGCATTAATTATCGGACTAGAGATACTCCTTGAGTTGGGGGCATCGTCCGTACACATAAAGGGAGACTCAGGGCTGGTGATCGGGCAGATATCAGGAGAGTTCCAGATAAAAAGTTGGGAATTATGCCCGTTTCACTCTGTCGCCACGCAGCTCATGGACGAGTTTGATGATATTAGCGTGAGTTATATCCCTAGGTCTACGAATACCGAGGCCGATAAGCTGGCTAAGACAGGATCGGCCTCGCCTTCTACAAAGGTTTTGGAAGACCAAGTTATCACGGTTCATGTCCGATCACTGCCTTCCATTGCAAGAAGAGGTTGGTACGCTACTACCAATTCGGTCTTGATGGAGGATGACGATTGGAGAATACCCATCATTGAATACCTGAATCACCCAAATGTGAGGGTAGACCGAAAAGTTAGATTATTTGCTGTCCGATTTGTGGTACTTGATGGAGAATTATTTAAGAAACCGATCGGAGACGACGTTGTCTTGAGATGTCTAGGGAAGAAGCAGGCCATGCAGGTTATGGCCGAGGTGCACGAAGGGATATGTGGAGCACATCAGGCCGGCACTAAGATGAAATGGTTACTGAGGAGGTATAATTATTATTGGCCTGGTATGTTGAAAGATTATATCAGTTATGCCAAGGGTTGTCAACCTTGTCAGAAGCATGGCCCGATCCAGCATGTGCCGGCCAAACAATTGCAACCCATAATCAAACCATGGCCGTTTAGGGGATGGGCGATGGATTTAATTGGGAAGGTCCTTCCGCCATCATCAGGCCAGCATTGTTTCATAATAGTGGCAACGGACTACTTCACTAAGTGGGCCGAGGCCATACCTTGTAGAATGGTGACACAAGCCACCGTCATAAAATTCATTGAAGAACATATTATCCATAGGTTCGGCCTTCCGGAAACAATTACGGCCGATCAAGGATCTGTGTTTACGGGGACGGAGATTTCGGCCTTTGCCGAAAGTAGGGGAATCAAAATTCTTAATTCTACGCCCTATTATGCACAGGCTAATGGTCAGGCCGAATCTACTAATAAGATCCTTAAGGGGATCATTTAAAAGATGATAGTAGAGAATCCTAGGGAATGGGACAAACTCTTGTCCGAAGCATTATGGGCCTATCGGACGTCTAAAAGATCAAGTACTGGGGTTACACCGTTCATGCTGACCTACGGGCATGACGCGATGTTACCTATGGAAGTAACAGTCCGGTCGGCTAGAAGAGCTTTACAAAATCAGCTTGAGCCCGCTGAGTATACGGAGGCTATGATAGCTGAGTTGGAAGGGCTTGATGAAATGAGGCTAACGGCCTTGGATTCATTAAAAGTGCAAAAGCAGCGGGCCGCCCGAGCTTATAACAAGAGGGTGAAGGAAAAGTCTTTTTGCACTGAAGATTTGGTATGGAAGGCCGTGTTACCAATTGGGGACAAGGATAATCGTTATGGTAAATGGTCGGTCAATTGGGAAGGCCCGTTTATCGTCCACCAAGTCAGAAGAGGTGGTGCTTATAGGCTGCGTGATTTAGATGGAACTGTTCATGTCTGGTTAATCAATGGTCAGTATTTGAAGTCTTATTATCCAACGTTATGGGAGACCATTGATTTGGATTATAAACCTAATCCAGGATTGGAGTATGATCAGTTGATAAATTATGAGCCTGAGCCCGAATGATGTAGAAACAGTGTTTTGTATTGACAGGCTGAGCACAGCTTACTTCCAAAATAAGGAAAAAATTCTTTACAAAGAGGAGTCGGCCTCTAGGCCGACCCAAAATTCCTAAGCTTAGCCTTCAAGTCTTCCCAGGTCTTGACGGCTCCAGACCGGTCCCTCTTGGCCTTCTCTAGCTTTTGGGCCCAAGCCCGGGATATGGGGACGCTGGCTTGCAGTTGATCGCTGCACTTCTGGGCGTCGCCACCAAGTAAAGATAATGCCTCATCAATTTTCCCAATGGAGGCGGCGTTGGTAACAACCTCGGCCTCACATTGGGCGAGTTGAGTTTTCAGTGCAGCGATACGGGTCTGCAGCCAAGAGTCCCGTGCAAGCATTTGAGCCCGAGACGCCTTCCCCGCCTCAAACTTAACCTTGGCCCCTTCCAGAAACTTCAAAGCCTTCTGACGGGAGCCCAAGTGAAGTTCCGCATCAGCTTGAACTTTTAAGGCCGATCTATCCATAAGACGGGCACTGGGGAGTCTCTCTTTTATCTCCAGGAGTAATGACAGCTGCCCGTCTGAGAGAGAGGGATCGGCCATGAGAGTGTTCAAGGCGGTGTCAATATCAGCAGCAGCAGGAAGATTGGAAAATTCCTGGTTAGTCAGTTCGAGGAGTAGATCCTTGGCTTGTTGCAGTAGGGAAGGAGAAACCGCTTCAGGCTCCAAGGGGCCAAGGTCAAAAGCTCTCAGGTCCAGGCCCAAGAAGAAGTCGTTGAAGGGGATTATTGGCACTGGACCTGAGGGATTGGCATGTTCAAGAGGATGCAGTTAGGCAGGGTTTTTGGAGAAATTATACGAATTGACATAAAGCAACACTGCAATACCTGGGTGTGAGCACTAAGGGAGGCCGAGATTGCTTCGCGAATATCGGCCTCACTTGGTTGAGAAGGTGTTGGCTGTGGAGAAGAAGGGTGACCGGTCTCCGTCTCAGGACTCGTCGAATCCACCGTTGGCTGCAGGACCTCAGCTCCGGCCTCTGTGGCAGATGCTTCAGGAGGACTGACCTCGGCCACTACTGATCCTGCTATTGTGTGAACAGGAGGACTCATGGCCGTGGTAGGCTCTCCTTGCCCGGTTTCAATATCAGATGGGACGGTTTGGTCCACCTCGTCCGCAGCAGCTTCGACGTTAACTCCAGCATCGGCCAAGTCCTCAGTATTGGAAGAGAGGATGACTTGCTCCGGAGTTTGGATGGAGGCAGCAAGGTCTTCGTCTCCGCTTGAAGGAGTTAGAGGAGGCACGATGTAAAGTGGCATCACCCATACGGCCACTCGCTCTAGATAAGCCGTTGCAGAGGCCGGTGATGTAGGGAGAGTTGGGGGAAGAGTCTGAGCGAGATTTGGAAGTGGATCCTCTCCCGAGTCTTCGTCAGCAAGCTGCAAAGATAGAACAAAATGATTAATATTGAATGAAAGGAATTCGGGCTCAATCACCAAAGCAAAGGGAAGAGCAAACCTGGACGGAGGCCGGTGTTGTTTTTTGTTTCTTTTGAGACGGATCCTTGCCCGGAGTTGGTTTGCGAGCCGGTCTCTTGGCGATTTGCTTACGCCGGATTGGAGCCGTTGTTGGTACAGGGACATCGGCGACAGTGGTCGATGTTGCAGTAAAAGGCACCAGGGCCTCAGCAGCGGTGCTTGAAAATATGCTTCGAGCCCGTTCACCCCACCACTGGGTGAATTCCTCTGATACAATTGGCCGGGCAGAGAAGGGTGTAAAGTTGAACGCGGCTTTGAGCCTGTCTGACCTCTCTGTTATCTTTTTCACCTGCCCGTCATTAACAATGAGGCCACGTTCAACCCAGTCAACGTTGACGGTGATGCCAGGAGGAACGGGCACGAGTTGTGTAAGCCCGAATTGGCGGGCATATAGAGGAGCAAAGTAGTATTCGGCCCCGCATTTATTGTTGGCTGATGGGATGCTTGGGCTAAAAATGATATCTCTAGCCACTAAGTAGCTAGAGAAGATTTTGTTGTAAGTAGATTGGGTGCCCGAACCCCAGTTAGAAGGGTTATTAGAGAGCTGAAGGAATGAGGAAAATTGAAGAGAAAAGAATGGGGTATAGAGGTTGACAGCCCGAGGGGAACAACCTTGGTAAAAGAAAGTAAAACATTCTTCGAAAGAGTGTGAAGAAGGAGCTACGTTCATAAACTGAACGGCGGAGATAGGCACATCGGCCAATTGGCTGATGGTGGGTTGGAATTCGGGAAAGTAAGAGTAAAGCCACAATTGGAGCACCCACATCGGGCTTCCGCCAGCTCCAAAGCCCGAGTGAACGAAGTCTGTTATGCCTCTGACCAAGTGTGCCCAAACCAGCGTAGCCATGGCCAGAGGTTTCCCCGATGCGAGAGCTAAGGCTAATGTGGTATATTCTTTGGTAATGGCTTGGGAGGCTGAACAGAAGAGATATTTATTGAGCCAATAAATGAGGAAGGCAGTGTGTTCTGCATCGGACACCGCTGTATCATCTGCCCCGATGCAGGCAGCAAGGAAACCTCCAAAGGCCGTGATCGGCCTATGAGAAACGGCCCCGTCCCTGACAATTTCTTGTTGTGGATAGGCAAAGCTGGCTGTCCCAACGTCAAGCCCGGGAATGATTTCAGGGCCATGGGGATGAAGGCCGAGCAGGTAGCTGATGTCCTTGACGGTGGGAGCCATTGGTCCGCAACGGAAAAGAAAGCCGTTGCAAGACGAGGACCAGAAGAGTAAAGCAGACAGAAGGAGAGGCCGGTCTATCTCGATCCGAGACCGGCTGAGCATGATTGCATCATAGATGCCCGTTTGTTTCCATACACTGGCCTTGGAGGCCGAAACCCTGGTAATCCATTTGTCCCAGTCAGCGGCAGGGGACGGCCATCCTCGGATTGGCTGGTTAGCAGTCTGGGCCTTGCCCCAATGTGCAGGGACTTGTAGGAATTCTTCGTTTCCTACGGGAGAGAAGAAAGGAAGAAAAGCCGCCGGAGGGTGGCCAAGAAACGCCGCGCCTAAGCCTGGTGCGACGGGAGAACCATCGGAGAAACTATAGGGGGTGAGGTACTCTGTGGATATGTCAGCGGCGTGAGCTTTGGCCAAAGCCCTAACCTCCTTGCATCGGTTTTGTGGTGGAGGAGCATCAACGAAGGTTTTCTTGCCTTTAGTGGTGGCCGGAGCAGTCTTAGGAGCCATCTATTGAAGAAATGGGTCGTCGGAAAAAATGGAAGGTCTAGAGAGAGAAGCTCTGTGTTTTTGCCTGAGGAATAGAGAGAGAGTGAGAATGCCAATCGGTTGTGGGGAGTTTCGTAGGTTGGGTGATATTTAAATATCACGACGCCATCATGGCGCATTAAATGTGGAGTGACTGGTGGGGTTCTCCATAATCTGACAAGTTGCTGCATGCTCGACGCGTGGCCAGTTTAAAATTCAAAACGTCACATCAATCAAGGCGGGATGTTTGATATAACCTTTTGGGGGGCAATTGTTTGCACCTAAAAACCGCCAAAGGTTTTCCAGCCCGATTGATATGAGGATATGGGCCTAGAGATAGTCGGGCATGGGCATATCAGAGGCCGGTTGGTCCGGAGTAGGTGATGACATCGGGCTTAGGGAAAGCGTCACCAGAAGTTTTGAGAAGGCAACCCGGATGTTCTATGGGATGGAGCCCGATAGGCAGCATCAGACCCGCATTGGTCTATCGGGCATCAATGGTGGAAGTAAATGAGCAATGACACGTTAGAGCCCGATTGAGACGCCGGGAATAAGGGACATCATCGGGCAGTTGTCAGAACGGGAGTCCGATGGGGAGTTAGGGAACATGACTGTACCAACGATCGGACACCATACCTACGGAAAGTGATAAAGGTTGGTGGGGTGAGCCCGATCGGACGTGAGCACCTGGAGAGATGTTATCGGGCATAAAGACATTACATGAGTCCGATGAGTCTTCAGTCACAGTTATGAGGCCGATTGGAATGGAGGTAAGGCGGTTCTGGTGACAGCTGCTATTTGTGACGTCACTCCAGATCTGGGGAAATCCGAGTACGTTTGGGAAAGAATCTTATCATTAATAGCTGGATTTAAGACGAGATAATCCCTGAGATGGTGGGATTGCTTCAATCAAGATAATGATAAGGCAAGGAGGGGAGATAAGGAAGGTTTCTGCTAACCAACCAATCAATTACATAGCTTAAGGCGCAAGCTAAGGAGTCCTTTCCTAATCAGAATTCAATCATGGCCGCTATAAATATGGAGGCAGGCCAAGCTGCAAAGCACTCCGCGTCACTCTCGAAAATAGCATTCAACAAAGCATTCAACAGCATTCAAAGGCATTCATAGCAAATAGGTCTACCCTCTTTTTGTTATTTTTCTTTTACTGTTTTTTATTCTCACGAATGATCAGAGTCTGTTCTGAATCTGTTCTTTGGTTGTATTTTCCAAACATTTAATAAAATCTGTATTTTATTAATCGTTTGTGATTGTTTACTTGGTAAACTCATACACTATTTGGCTTGTGCGCTTCAGTACTGCCAAGGGATTTCTGGTGAGGGTACTTTCCTACTCGCCGCACACAATTGTTTAGTTTAGAAGTCAGATCTAAAAGCCTTGAGTATCACTGACTCAAGCATATAGGAAATTAGTTTGCACACACTGAACCACTTTTGGTTCTGGCACGCCCGCGCATAACTACTAGCAAACACCTATCCTTAAATCAATATTACTCAATCTTAAGGGCCTTAGGCCAAACCTCCCTAAAATATATAGTGGTATCACCAATCATTAACCACAGCATGCAATACAACTTTACAGCATTTGAGAATCAAAAAATCAAAGAAAGCATTGAAAAATGACTCTAGAGCCCCAATTCTGCAAGCAACGGGAACTCGTGTATTATTGAGAGAGAGAGAGAGAGGGGGGGAGAGAGAGTGTTCCGAATTGTTCCGATTAAGACAAGAAGGAAGACAAAGGGGGGGACATGGACAACATTTGCTAGGAGATGCACCAAAAGTGATACCATCACCAATTTTCCTCTCTATATACATCTATATATCTGTATACTACTAACACCAATTTTGTCTCTGTTGTAGCTCAAATTTTGGCTTAGATAGAGGAGACCCTCTCTCACAAAATCCAACTTGTTCCCCCAACCTGCCCTTGTATCCTTTCTTACGCTTAATGTTGTTTGTTACAAGAAATTGTTGCTATCATAGAACATTAAAAAGGCAAATCAGTACACAAGCTTCCATCATGATCTAGAGAAGATTGGATTAACGTTCTGAATCCAATTGAGTACTCTATTTAAAGTTTTAAACAGTGGTTAAAGGATTTACTGAATAAAAAAAATAAAAAAATAATGAGTAAAACTCTTTTTTTTTTTTAGTTAATTATAAAAACACTGAGGAAATAGAGTAAAGAATAACGAATCTAATTGAGTACTCTATTTAAAGTTTTAAACAGTGGTTAAAGGATAAACTGGATAAAAAAAATAAAAAAAAATGAGTAAATCTTTTATTTTTTTTTTAGTTAATTATAAAAACATCGAGGAAATAGAGTAAAGAATAGATTAAACTCTTAATTTTTTTGAGTTATTTTCCTTTCTCTTTTCTTTAGTCGCTATTATTCTTTATTGTCTAACATTGTTTTAAGTATAGAAAAAATATTATAGAAAACAGTATAGAAATTCTTTTTCCTTCTCGTCTTTCTTTTCTTTTGTTTATATCCGCACAAGAATTAAAGAGACTTAACAACTTCAGCATTGCCGCTAAGCCACTAATTAGTACATTTTTTGTTACAAGGAGAAAGGGTGAGGTCAAACACTAAAGGCATGTGCTTTTTGGAACACTCAAGAATGCCTAGACAAGACAAATGGGACCTAAAAACATTGCAGTGTTTGCTTGTTGGAAATGTCAGCCATGGCAACCATTGAAAGGATGGCAATGCTTTGTTGCTTCTCCTGCTCAGATTGAGACATGCCATGTATACACACATCAGGGGGCATCAGGAATTTTAATTAGGGGGCCTAAGCTAAACAAGGGTTCGGGGGCAGCGGTCCCAAGACAATTTTTTTTATGTCTATTTATACATAATTATGTGTAGAATTAGAAATCAATGCCTACTTGCAAATATGGGCGATTTTGTTTTTTGGTTTACTTATAAATAATTATGTGTAAAATTAGTTATTAAGCCTTATGGCGGTTGTTTTTGGGCTCTACTTATACATAATTATGTCAAGAAAATTGATATTTTGTTTTAGTTTGTTCCCTAATTAATATATTTTTAAATTTTTTTTTTTTGGGGGGGGGGGAGGGGGTGTGGTGGTTTTGGGCTAAAATAAAATATCAAAATATTTAAAACTAAAATTTTAATTTTCTAAATTTCAGGGGGCTGGGCTAGCCTGGGCTTCCCTTCCCTCCGCCATGGGTTTCATTGGATCTGAACTATAGAAGAAACTATACCAGATATAGGGTTCCTTCCCAAATGGATCATTGCAAAGACTAGTTGGGCATAAAGAGCCAGTGTTTACCCTACCCTGGCCACCTAGTTTGGGACCAGTGAGTGTCAGCTCTCTTTAGCTTGTAAAACATAACGGTACGTTTAATACGGAAGTTACTTTTTTTTATTTTTTTATTTTTTTTTTGATGTATCACAAATTGACAATAGATATAGGAGGGGATAAAAAGGGAGAACTTGGAATAGATTAAAAAAATATTTGATAGAAATCAATAAAGCGCCATCATTCATTTCTATTGGAAGCAAGTAAGATTGATTAGAGTAAAAAATGTAACTTTTAACTAAGCTGAAATAAAGAGGATAATAATAGGAATTCAGGTAGAACTTACTCCTTGGAAACTGACTTGGAAAGGGAGGTACCCAAGAGCTAATAATATATACACACGCTCAATCTCATATTCAATGTGGGACACTTAGGATCGTACGTGTAGACATTTACATTTTGATAATTACTTAATTACTGTTTGACTGGTTAATATTTAATTAAAATTAATTATTAAAATTTTAATTAATCAAAATCAAGATATAATAATTCAAATTTGGGTACCGCAAAATTATCAGTAGACCAATTAATTTGTAACGTGTTATATGCAACATATGAAACCATACAAATTATGGTTTCTAAAGGGACAACACGTGTCAAAATCTTAAAGGAGTATTACAAATTAATGATTAGGGCCACTCAGCCATAGCACCCTAAAATCAATACAATGCTATATAAAGCCCAATGCCCAAATATTTAACTCAAAAACCCCTTCCCCAAACAAAAAGACCAAAATGACCTAATTTCCTAAGAAACTGAAAATTTCCTCTCCTCCTACACAGCAGAAGTGACGACAACGATGGTGATGGTGGTGCTGATAGTGATGGTGGTGACGATGGCGGGTGGTGGCGATGGCGATGGTGGTAATGGCAACGATTTTATCTGTGTATATGTATATATATATATCATCTTATTCAGTGGCAATGGTGGTGGTCGTGGTGAGATGGTGGTGGCGATGGAGGTGGTCTCGCTACGAAAGTGGTAGTGGTTGCGGGTGGTGTTGATGCGATAGTGATGGAGGTGACGTGGTGGTGGTAGTGGTGGTGGCGGGTCGACGGTGATGACAACCGCAATGACAACGATGATACAAATGGTGATGGTGGCGCGGCGCGGTGCGGTAGTGGTGGTGGTGGTGGTGGTGTGGTGCTGGTGCTCTGATGGTGGTGGTGGTGGTGCAAAATTTTGTTGTGGAAAACAGATAATATTAACTGTTTACAAAAACAGATAATATTGTGGTGCTGCTGGTAGTGGTTGTGGTGGTACTGTGATCGCAATGGTTATGAAATGTGCTGTTATAGGGGTATAGTGGTGGTGGTGCGGTGGTGGTGGTGGTTGTAAAAAATTATCTGTTTTCAAAAACAGATAATATTGTCAAAACAGATAATATTATCTGTTTTGTGGTGCTGCTGGTAGTGGTTATGGTGGTGCTGTGATGGCTGTGGTTATGAACTGTGCTGTTAAGGGGGAGGAGGTGGTGGTGGTGCAGTGGTGGTGGTGGTGGTGCAGTGGTGTAGATTGTGAAAAATTCTCAATTTTTGCAAATAGATAATATTATCTGTTTGCAAAAACTGATAATATTGTGGTGTTGCTGGTAGTGGTTATGGTGGTGCTGTGATGGCTGTGGTTATGAACTGTGCTGTTAAGGGGGAGGAGGTGGTGGTGGTGGTGGTGCATTGGTGGTGGTGGTGGTGGTGCATTGGTGGTGGTGGTGGTGCAGTGGTGTAGGTTGTGAAAATTTCTAAGTTTTTGCAAACAGATAATATTATCTGTTTGCAAACAGATAATATTATCTGTTTGCAAAAACTGATAATATTGTGGTGCTCTAGTGGTGGTCATGGTGGTGCTGTAATGGATGTTATGAACTGTGCTGTTAAGGGGGATGTGGTGGTGGTGGTAGTGCAGTGGTTGTGGTGGTGGTGCAGTGATGGAGACAAACAGATAATGTTATCTGTTTGACAAACAAATGTTATCTGTTTGTTAAACATGTAATATTATCTCTCCGTGTTTGTATATATATATATATATATATATACATATCATCTTCTTCAGTGACGATTGTGGTGGTGGCGGTACAATGTAGTGGCGATGGTGGCAGTAGCGGTGCGATGGTGATGGTAATGGTGATGGTGATGGTGATGGCGATGGCGATGGTGGTAGTGGCAACGATTTTATCTGTGTATATGTATGTATATATATATCATCTTATTCAGTGGCAATGGTGGTGGTCGTGGTGAGATGGTGGTGGCGATGGAGGTGGTCTCGCTACGAAAGTGGTGGTGGTTGCGGTGTGATGGTGGTGGTGATGGTGGTGATGACAGTCTCACAACGATGGTGTTGGTGATGGTGGTGCTGGCGATGGTGATGGTGGCCTCGCTGCAATGGTGGCGACGGTGGTAGTTGCAGTCACCGGCGTCGGACGATTTCGTCAATGTCGGGGGCAACGTCGTCATTCAACTAAATAAAAAAAAGAAAAATGGGTTTTTGATTGCAAATTTAAAACGCGCGTGGGCTTTAGATCAAATAAGAGTTTGACTGGGTTTTGCACAGTAACGACTGATTCTAAGGGGTTTATCACCAAATTTCCCTAATGATTATGATATGTTGAGTCTTGATATGTCTAAAATAATCTAGCCATGAAGACAGTTTCACGTCACCCAGAGGCGCCGGTTATTTCGGTAAAGGCGCACTCCCGTGGGGCCAAGCATTCCCGAGGTATTTATTCAGACCGCGCGGTTTGCATCAACGGACCGGGTATGAAGGTCACAGCGTCCCGCCATCCCGACCTGTCCAGCAGTTTCCTAAATCAACTACAAGTCTGTGAAAGGGGATATGGCAGTTTCCTAAACAACTTAGGAAACTCCCCTAAAATCGTGTAAATCTATTGTGATTAGATTAGGCTTCCTAATCCTATCAACTTACCACGTAAGGGTGGACTCTTGCATCTATAAAAGAGCCCACATGCCCTGTTTACAGGGATCGGATCCTAATCCAATTATCATTCTCTAGCTTACAAGCATTCGACAGAGAACTCACCATCAATACGCATATCCCCGGCCGGTATTACTGGTAGTGCCGCCCACCTTTGTTGGCTCACCAGGCCCGCCGGTGATCTGCTAGTAAGAGCGCACAGACGCAACCGTGGACGTAAGTCACCTCGTTAATGGGACCGAACCACATACAAATTGTTCTCATCTCTCTCTAAACCTTTCTTACAAGTTCTAAGCATCATCAGTTTGGCGCCGTCTGTGGGAACGACTGAGTCTTCTCACCAACAAATTCTCAACTGATCAACATGCCGCCAAAGACGGGTAAGAAAGCCGCTAATCAGACCGGTCAGGAGAACCCGCAGCCTGAACAGCAGGCTGCCTCCATGACGACCGAGCAGATAACGGCAGCGCTGGCACAACTTTTGGAGGGCCAGCGCCGAACACAGGAACAGATAGAGGCGCTTATGGCCCAACAGGAGAAGCGCCCCTATTCAGAGACCCGCTCGGGCACGAAGGCAAGCCCATTCCGCCCCGGTGTCCCCACCGGACCGGGATCACCCCAGCGAGGGAGAGCGCAGCCACGCCACCAGGCGCTCGCAAAACGACCTCGGCCCAATCCTCGCCGAGTGGAGGACGCCAGAATTATTATCGATCGGCAGCGTGTGGCCAGAGGGGAGGAGTCTGGACGGAGAGCCCGGGAATCGGCCGAGGACCCTCCGGCCCTGAGTCGGGGGGATCTTAAGCACAAGCTTTCCCGGACCCAGAGTCGGGCCCTATCCCCGAAGTCGACACGCTTTGAGGAAGAGGCCTCGTCATCCGACCCAACCTACCGCTCGGATATAAAGAGGAGAACCGGGCGGGATGACGTAAAGGCCCAGGTCGAGGAGCTGCAACAGCAAATCGAGAGGCTGAACCGCAAGTCCGGCCATGACCTCACCAACACGGAGACTGAATCACCCTATACCGCTCGGGTGACACGGTTTCCTATTCTACGGAAGTTCAAACCCCCTCACCTCAGCTCCTATGACGGCACAGGGAGTCCGATAGACCACATCCGCACTTATAAGACTCAGATGGCACTGGTCACCATGGTGGATGAGCTACTGTGCCTGGCCTTCCCCAGTACGCTCAAGGGGCCAGCCGCACAGTGGTTTCATGCTTTGACGCCCCGGACGGTCGATGATTTCAGAGCCCTTAGCAAGCTGTTCATCAGCCAGTTTGTTGGGATGCTCGACCGATCACAATCGGACACTCAGCTGTTGACCGTCAAGCAGCGCAAAGGGGAGTCCCTGAGGCAATATATGGACCATTTCAACCTACAAAGGCTCCAGATTCGCAACCTTAATGAGATGGCTGCAATCATAGCCTTCTGCTCGGGAGTTCAACACACCAAGGTCGCCACGTCGTTCCATCGTGATCGACCGGCAACCCTGGTGGAGCTCTCGGAGAGGGTCAAAAAGTACATTGATACCGAAGAGTTCCTGAAGGCAAAGCGTGCCGGCCAGGCGGGAGATGAATCCCCGAAGGCCAAGCACAAGCGTGAAGGATTCGAGAAGGGCTCGGGAAAGAAGCCAAAGCAGTCAGCCCCCGATCGCTTTCACACCCCTTTCCCGGCCCATACATGAAGTCATGGCCGCCGCAGAAGCGCAGAGGTTGCTTCAGCAGCCAGCTAAACTCAGAGCACCCCCCGGTAAGAGGAACTGGGACAATTTTTGCTGCTACCACAGGGATCACGGTCATGAAACGGAGGATTGCTTCAAATTAAAGATGGCAATAGAGAAGCTGATCGAGCAGGGACACCTCGCTGAGTTCGTCACAGCAGATAGATGACCCCGGCAGGACACCCGAGCTCCTGATCAGCCACCACCACTTGGCCACATCCACGTGATCTCCGGAGGAACGTCAGGCAGAGGTGATTCACAGTCGGCACGTAAGAGGCATGCTCGGGCATCCCGAGAGGATGTTTGGCAGGTCCAATCCACCGGCTCCTCCCCAATCGATGTTCTTACATTCACATCCGACGACCTGCAGGACGTCCACTACCCCCATGATGACCCGCTAGTAGTGACGCTTTCTATAGCAAACTATAGTGTCAAGAGAGTGCTAGTGGACACAGGCAGCTCGTTCGACATTATGTTAACGTCAGCATTCGATCTACTCGGGATCGCCAGGGATCGGCTCCGGCCGGTTGCTACCCCCCTGGTCGGATTCAATGGCTCCAGCACACAACCACTCGGGACAATCGAGCTTCCGGTTCTCATGGCGACCTACCCTCAGCAGGCCTCCGTACTAACTAATTTCGTGAACGTAGAAGCCCCGTCGGTCTACAACGTCATCCTTGGCAGGCCGACCCTCAACAAGACCAGAGCAGTCGTCTCCACCCACAACTTAACAGTGAAGTTCCCAACTCCTCAGGGACTCGGATGCTTGCGCAGAAATCTGACCACTGCCTGGAGTTACTACGCTAGCTCGTTACACCGGGGGGCAATCACCGAAACATTAAACGTTCAAGAGATGGACCCCCGGGACCCGAGCGACGTGGTAGGCCCGGTGGAAGAATTAGAAAGTGTAGTGCTGAGTCCCGAGTACCGTGACCGCACGGTCAACATTGGCAGCTTACTGGATCCGGCCTAAAGGAAAAACTGACCCAATTCTTGAGGCAAAACCAGGACGTTTTTGCTTGGAGTCACGAGGATATGCCTGGGATTGACCCCCGGGTAATGTCCCATCGCCTCAACGTCAGTCCAGATTGTAAGCCGGTGAATCAAAAAAGAAGGGGCATGACCCCCGAGAGACAAAAGGTAGTGAGTGAAGAGATCGAGAAGCTCCTCAAAGCTCACTCCATACGAGAATTCCACTATCCCAACTGGCTAGCCAACGTGGTACTTGTCAAGAAAAGCAACGGGAAGTGGAGGATGTGCGTGGACTTTACTGACCTCAACAAAGCTTGCCCAAGGATTGCTACCCGCTACCCAGGATTGACCTCTTTATGGACTCCACGGCGGGTCACTCACTCCTCTCATTCATGGACGCTTACTCGGGGTACAACCAGATCAGCATGTACCCCGGGGACGAAGAGAAGACTGCGTTCATCACCGACCAGGGCACGTACTGCTACAAGGTGATGCCATTCGGTCTCAAGAATGCCGAGGCCACCTACCAACGTCTGGTCAATTACATGTTCAAGGACCTCATTGGAAAGACTATGGAGGTATATGTGGATGATCTGCTGGTAAAGAGCCGGGACGAGCCCGACCACCTCGAGCATCTAGCCGGGGCCTTCAGCATTTTGAGAAAATTCAGGATGAGATTGAACCCGGCCAAATGCACCTTCGGCGTCTCTTCCAGGAAATTTCTGGGCCACTTAGTCAGCAGATGGGGGATTGAGGCAAACCCCGAGAAGATCAAGGCCATCATCAACATGCGGTCGCCCAAATCAACAAAGAATGTTCAAAGCTTAGTCGGACGGGTGGCCGCATTAAACAGATTTGTCTCCCGAGCTACCGACCAGTGCCTGTCATTCTTCAAAATCCTTCGCAAGGCGTTCCAGTGGTCAGAAGAGTGTGAAGAGGCGTTCCAAGAACTCAAGAAGTACCTGGCTTCCCCTCCTCTACTCTCAACACCTGTGCTCGGAGAAGAATTATTCCTATACTTGGCAGTGTCACTGTTAGCGGTTAGCTTGACACTAATCCAGAAAAAGCACGGGATACAGTTCCCAGTGTACTACACCAGCCGGGCGTTACAGGGCGCAGAGAGCAGATACTCTCGCATCAAAAAACTGCATTCGCCCTTATCACCTCGGCCCGGAGACTCCGTCCTTACTTTTAGGCCCATGCCATTGAGGTCCTCACAGATCAACCTCTCCGCAGAATCCTCAGCCGCCCGGACACATCCGGGAGGCTCGTTAAGTGGGCATTGGAGTTGAAAGAGTTTGAGGTGATCTATCGACCCCGGACAGCCATCAAGAGACAAGCCATGGCTGACTTTTTGGTTGAGTTCCAATATCCAGAAGACCCGGTTGAAGAGTCCGAGCCGCTGGCCTTACCGCCCGGGTTACACTCTGATATCCCTACCCGGGTACTGCACGTGGATGGTTCATCCAATCAGCAAGGCAGTGGGGCAGGAATCATCTTAACTACCCCCGACGGCATCCAACTTGAATACGCATTGAGATTTGTGTTCCGTGCCTCCAATAATGAAGCCGAATACGAAGCCCTACTGGTAGGGCTGTAGTTGGCCACCTCTATGAGTGCACAACAGGTCCAGGGATACAGTGATTCCCAGCTCGTGGTCAACCAGGTTAATCAGGAGTACGAAGCTCGGGAAGATAACATGGTAGCCTACTTGGCCCTTGTCCGAGCGGTTTTCAAGAAGCTCCGAGGATTCTCCATCATGCGGATACCCAGAGAAGAAAATACCAGGGCTGACCGGTTAGCTCGCCTTGCCTCGTCTTCTGAGTCAGACTTGCCCGGGATACGGATACAATACCTACCCGAGCCGAGTGTGATCAACTCAGAAGGCATGGAGGTAGACCCGGTCACCCTGGGACCTAGCTGGATGGACCCGCTCGTGACATTCTTGACAACGGAGGTGCTACCAGACGACAAAGAAGAAGCCCGTCGGGTCAAATACCGGGCGGCATGATACCACAATGTTGACAGCACTCTCTACAAGAGGGGATTCACTATCCCGTACCTCCGCTGTGTTCATCCTGCACAAGTCCAAGCTATACTATTTGAAATCCATGAAGGGGTGTGCGGGAACCATATTGGAGGCCGGGCACTCTCCAGAAAGGCCTTACTGCAAGGCCACTACTGGCCAACCATGGCCCAGGATTCCCAAGAGTACGTCAGAAGATGTGATAAGTGTCAGAGATACTCTCCCATGATCAACCGACCGGGAGAGCTCCAGACTCCAATCCACAGTCCCTGGCCGTTCGCCCAGTGGGGAATCGACATCGTCGGTCCTCTGCCAATGGAAAAAGGACAGGTCAAGTTCGCCGTCATCATTGTTGACTACTTCACCAAGTGGGCAGAGGCCGAGCCCTTGGCGACCATAACCGAGCAGAAAATGGAGAGCTTCGTGAAAAGGAACATTCTTAGCAGGTTCGGCATTCCCCAGGTCCTGGTCAGCGACAACGGCAGGCAGTTTGACACCCCTATATTCAGGCAATTTTGCTCGGGCTACGGGATACAAAATCATTATTCCTCCCCCGAGCACCCACAGGCCAACGGTCAAGCCGAGGTAACCAACCAGACAATCTTGCAGTCAATCAAGACAAGGCTTGAAGGCGCCAAAGGGCTATGGGCTGAAGAACTACCGACCCTCATGTGGGCCTACCGCACTATACCCCGAGCGGCAACAGGCGAAACTCCGTTCTCTTTAACTTATGGATTTGAGGCGGTGGTCCCCACAGAGCTCGGGCTGCCTATATATAGGGAGGCTAACTTCAGAGCCCCGGACAACGAAGAAGCCCTCCGGTCAGAACTGGATCTGGTGGAGGAAAAAAGAGACCAAGCTTATCTGAAGGTGGCATCATATAAACAACGGGTTTCTCGATACTACAATAGTAAGGTGAAGCACCGCAGTTTTCAAGTCAGAGACCTCGTCCTCAAGGCGGTGAACCAGTCTACCCGAATCCCGAGCCACGGGAAGTTGGGGACAAACTGGGAAGGCCCGTACAAAGTGACCCGGATCAACCGACCGGGAACTTACTGGCTACAAAGTATGGACGGGCATGATCTCTCTCATCCTTGGAACGTGCAATACCTCCGCAAGTATTATCAATAGCATTGAGCCACGGGAGTCAGTACTGATAAAAAGATTTCCTTTTGTAGCTCTATTGAGCAATCGCAGTAAATTTTTGTTTTTAATAAAATTGGAAAATTTATTTTGCAAAATTACTCATGTCGGTACATTGTGCAATTCAGAAAAGACCTCGAGGGCCTAACCCTGGGGCATCAAAGACCTTGGCTAATAACCAAGGCATAAAAAGACCTCGGGCTCTGAACCCAGGCACCTAAAAAGACCTCGGGCTCCGAACCCAGGCACTTAAAAGACCTCGGGCTCTGAACCCAGGCACTTTAAAGACCTCGGGCTCTGAACCCAGGCACCTGAAAAGACCTCGGGCTCCGAACCCAGGCACCTAAAAAGTCCTCGGGCTCCGAACCCAGGCACTTAAAAGACCTCGGGCTCTGAACCCAGGCACAAAAATGACCCTGCAACCACCCATGTTCCAGGTCAATTTCCTACGGTCGCTCCTCAACACGCCCCCACCTTCACAGGACGTTCGGGTGGCAAGGGGATACTAGACCTCAATAGGAAATTACACACGGCTTTGCCCAGGTCCAGCCAGGGATGGGGTCAACCCCCCTAGGTGGCCGATGGTGGCAAGCTCCAAAGGACCCTGCAGCCACCCATGTTCCAGGTCGGTTTCCTACGGCTACTCACTCCCGTACTCCCGCCTTAGCAAAATGCTTGGGGGGAAGGGGAATATTAGCCCAAAATAGGAAATCACACCGGTCACTAAAAGAACTTGGACGATATTCCCAGGTACTTACAGTGACCAGAGATTTTATCCCGGACGGTAAAACAGGATACACCTATAATACACTGGGCGTACCTTTTAAATAGGTCAGAAAGACTAGGTGTTCTACTGGTTATGGTCCTAAAACATTTGCTAAGGCAAGTGTTAGGTTGGCCAAAAATCGAGCGGATACTAGCAATTAAAACAGGCACAGTATAGAATAAAAGCAACAAAAGAAAGACAGTTAATGGAAAGTTTGACCTCGAGGGCCTTTTCATTAATTAAAATAGAAACTGTGCAAAGCCTGGGGGGCAGTTGTAGTAGCCTCCTCAAAAAGAAAAAAACTACAACAAACCAAAAGGAAAAAAACTAATCTACAACCACCACTTCCTCCTCCTCAACGGCCTGCTCATCAACAGAGGGGCCCCCGGCTGGTTCAGCTTCAGTGGCGACCTCGGCTTCGGCGGCGACCTCGGAGTTAGCCTGGCCTTCTTTCCAATAACTGGACTCGGCCCAGGAGTACCCAGACAGATCCTAGTCAGGGTGGTCAGCAACAGCCCGCTTCACCAGGTCCGCGTAGCCAATGAGGAACCCTGCCTCGAACTCTTCCTCGGCTTCCTTGGCTTCAGCCTCCCGAGCAGTAGTAAGCTCCAAAAGCCTGGTTGTCATGGCTGCCAGGTCCTTCTCGACAAAGATCTTCGTGGACTACGAGGCTGCAACCTTGGCCTCAGCAATCTTCTCGGCTGTAATCCGCCCGACCTCCGCAGCTACAGCCTTAGCCTCTGCAACCTTCCGGACGGCCTGCTCGGTTGACAGGGAGTCACGGACCTCCCCCAGCTCCAAGGCCATTGCCCGGGATCTTTCTTCCTCCACGGTGAGGGCAAACTCTGCGGACTCCCGAGCAGCCCTCTCCACGGAGAGGTCAGCCTCTGCAGCGGCCAACCTCTCAGCAACGCCGGGAAGGGTGGCCTCGGCCCCAGCCGTAATACACCCGATCTGCAAGAACAAGGAAACGTCAGTATAGGCATAGAGGAAAAGCTAATGTTCACATTGCAAAAAAGAAACTTATCAAGTGGTTAATGCTATATAGCCAACCGATAATGGCCTCGGGGCTCATCAGGGTGCACTTTTCAACCTGACTCTGCAGCAACCCGGGCCGCACCCTTCCACGGACATCATCCGCTGTCTCGGTCTCCGACAATGAAGAGAGGCCCGCACCAGCCTCCTCCATGGTCAGAAAGGAGACCTCGGATGGTCTGGCTACTGGGGGGAGTGGTGAAGGCGCAGCAGTGGTTACGCTAGGGGGTGGTGGTGGTGTAGCAACTGTAACAACGGGCGTGGAGGTAGCAGCCACCTCCTTCCCAGCCCGGATGGAAATCCCCCGGGAAATCCTCTTGCGGGGCTGGCCCTCAGCGGGGTCTGGCTTCCTCCTCTTCTGCCCAGCTCGGGCCTTCAGGGCTGCCTCCTTCTCCTTCAACGTCGCCGCGTTCTTTGGAGCCATTTCTGCAAAACTTGAGAGCATGTTAGTTCCACAAAATCCTAAATGAACAGTAAAACCGGACGATCAAGAACAGTATTTACCAGGAATGATCGCCAGGAGAACAGGAGCTTTGAGGTGCTGGGACTTGTGGGAAATCTTCAGACTTCCCGACCGGGTTAGCACCTTGTTAATATCAATCGAGTCATCCACCAGTGACAGGACCCTCGCTTGGAGCTCGTCGGGAAGACTTGGCGGATCAACTGCTCCCACTGCAAGACAAACACACAAATGGGTTAGTCAAGGCAAAGTAAGGAAACTAAGCAAGAAAGAAAGAGTGATTAGGCTTACTCCTCAGCTTCCTCGCCCAGGAGGTCCTCAGCTGAATACCCGGCGTCTTCTCACACAGACCCAGGGTGGATACTTGGAAGAATTTCTTCTTCCACCCTTTGTTGTTGCTCAGGCAATTCACGATTATCTTCCGCCCCTGCCTAGCCGAGAGCAAGAAGAAGCCGGTCTCCCCGTGAACTTGGAAAGGCCGATGGGTCCAGAAGAACTCTTGTAGGGTGAGCTCGTACCCGAGGACTTGGGGCCACAAAGAGATGCACCCCATCAGGTATTGCCAGCCATTCGGGGCGAGCTGCCCGGGGGAGATCCCAAGATAGATGAGCGCATCCTGGGCAACTGGGTGAAGAGGCAAGCGAAGGCCCGCCATGAAATCATCCTTGTACAGAGTGACGAAGCCCAACTCATGGAAGTGAGCTCCTCCATCATGCACGGTAAGAGAAAAGGGATCAGAAAGCTCATACCTGTTCCTGATTCGGTCCAAGTCAAGACCACGCAAAATACTAACATTGGACTCGCATGAGAAGACGACTCCAGGACTGTTCGGCACAGACCCTTCATCGCCCGACCCCCGAGACGTCGAGGCTACGGGAAAATCCTGATGCGCTTCCTCGTGAAACGCCCAAGCGGGGATTATTCCCTCACTATGGTGGTTTGAGGGGGCCATGGAAGGAGGGTCCGGGCTTGAGCTCATAGACCCTGATCACAACTGTTCGTCTTCTGACCGGGACGACGAGTTGAAATCCGAATGACACATGACTACGTCTGAAGAAGACCTAAAGGGCAGACGACCTAAGAATGGGTGAAGAACTCCAAATCTGATGTACAGGGGAGGTAGATCCAACAACCTAAAGGGCAGGTCGTACAAGACTCTAAAAGACAGACAACACTCTCTCAAGACTCCCTCGAGAACTCCCGCTCGATTAATCTGCTTTAGTCTACCCCCAGATTGGAAGAAATGACAAAACCAGAAAAAGAAGAAATCCTAGGCTCACTCTAACCCAAGTGGGTTTGTCCCCTCCAGTTTTTTCAGAAAAGAAGAGGAAAAGATTGAAGAACTAAAGGCGGAAAGGGAGGACTTACAAAATTTAGTGCCAAAAAGGACTCGGGAACCTTGCTCGGGTGTCTTGGTTGCTCTCAAACCGCTTGGGAAAATCTCTCAGTTGCCAGCAGGAACTGAAGAAATGACCCAAATGTTCCTTATATAGAAGTAGCGGACGGTCCAGATCAATCAGATCCAATAGCTCAGGATTTTCCTGCCAAGAACCGTCAACAGCTGTCACCTCGGGCACGTGAAGGATCACCTCGAATCTCGCGCGCATTAAATGCGTGACGTGATGGTCTGGTTGCCACGTAACTATTCAGATACGTCCGAACCAACTCCGTTGGATCCTGGCCAGGCCAATTACTCCCTGACACGTGGCAATACTCACACCCAAGCTCCCACCTGTACCCGTTGGTTACTCTACCAGGGAATCTGGAGTGTGGGCCCCATCCCGAGCAGTTCTCCCGGACCACATCTGGACGATTTCCAAGAAGCTACTGATTTTTGAATCCTCACCCGATGGCGCATCCAGTCAGTTCCGAAAATGGGGCGCAGCTGATATGTCTAAAGTAATCTAGCCATGAAGACAGTGCCACGTCACCCAGAGGTGGCGGTTATTTCGGTAAGGGCGCACTCCCATAGGGCCAAGCATTCCCGAGGTATTTATTCAGACCGCGCAGTTTGCATCAACGGACCGGGTATGAAGGTCACGGCGTCCCGCCATCCCGACTTGTCCAGCAGTTTCCTAAATCAACTACAAGTCTGTGAAAGGGGATATGGCAGTTTCCTAAACCAATTAGGAAACTCCCCTAAAATCGTGTAAATCTATTGTGATTAGATTAGGCTTCCTAATCCTATCAACTTACCATGTAAGGGTGGACTCTTGCATCTATAAAAGAGCCCACCTGCCCTGTTTACAGGGATCGGATCCTAATCCAATTATCATTCTCTAGCTTACAAGGATTCGACAGAGAACTCACCATCAATACGCATATACCCGGCCGGTATTACTGGTAGTGCCGCCCACCTTTGTTGGCTCACCAGGCCCGCCGGTGATCTGCTAGTGAGAGCGCACAGACGCAACCGTGGACGTAGGTCACCTCGTTAACGGGACCGAACCACATACAAATTGCTATCATCTCTCTCTAAACCTTTCTTACCAGTTTTAGGCATCATCAAGTCTTAAATTAAAACACTTCACCCTAGCTTATAAATAGAGGTCTCCACCTATGTGGAAGAAATTTTTAGGTTTTCACATAGTGGCTGAGCTTTTTCCATGAAATTAAGAACTCTCAATAATTCAAAGCACGCAAGCCTTTCTGGCCATTCTTTAGATTGAAGACTAAATATCAAACTGAAGAGAAATTAATTGTTCTTTGTTCGAGATCATGTCATTGGCTCTCAATTAAGCTCTTTCTTCAGTTTCATCCATTGTGAAGATTTGAAGAATAAATCTGTGATTCAAGGACAAGCTTGAGAATCCCTTGGATCATGAACTGCCAAGGAAGATTTATCACAGAGATTAAAATCATATTTTTGAAATTAGTTTCTCAATTTTCTTGTTATTTCCAGACTTGAAATTTGTTGCGTACAGTATCAGACCATCATGCTTCCAAATAGGTTAAGATAGTAGACTTGTCATAACTCAATTAGTAGGGTTGTTCATCGGTCGGTTTGTTCGGAGTTTTTGAAAATTATAGGATCGAACCGAAGTGGTCAGGGTGAAGATTGAGACCACCAAAACTGACCGACGGTCGGTCGATTTTGCTCGATTTCGGTCAGTTTGATCAGGGTGGGCTGCTGGTGTGGGCCACTATTTTGGGCTTTAATTGGACTATTTTAAAACATTTTCCAAACTATTTTAGGCCTCTAATTTTGGGCTTTATGCATATGGATTCTTAACTCATTTTTTATATTTATATTTTATTCATTTATGGTAGTGAATGACAGTGAAAAATATATCAATGGCTTGTTTCAACATATCAATCCAACTATCCAAGAGAATTAACACACTAAGAGGGCTCCACATATTAAAACACCATTGCCCATAACATGATCAGCAACATCAAAGTCAAATGGGCATATTTAAAAATAATAGAATTTAAAAGCAATTGCCAAACATACCTCTGTGCAAGCTAAAACCAACAAGAACAGCTGGAACCCATAATGCATGTATCTACAACATCATCTTCAATCTCTACAATCCACACAGTTGTCGGAGAAAAAAGGAACCAAACCAGATCCACTAACAGAAAGAATTTGTATATCTACCAAGCATCACTAAAATCTGAAGATGGTGTTGTTCTATGGATCTTTGCACATACACATATCAACATCACAGAGAAGAGAGATCTATGGATTAGATCAACTTACCTTTCGAGAGAGCCAGAGAAGAGAGATCTATGGATTAGATCAACTTACCTTTTGAGAGAGCCAGAGAAGAGAGATCTATGGAGGCAGTTGAATATTGTGGACGTGTGGTGGTGGTGGTTGATCTTTGTTGTGGAGGTCGTGGTGGTGGTTGTGGTGATCGAAGTGGTGGTCAAAGTGGTGGTTGTGAGTAGAGGTGGAAGTGGGGTAGAGGAGGGTAGTGGAGAGGAGTGGTGGAGGAGGGGACGAGGGGTGGTGATTGTTGGGTTTGTGCCCTCAAACCATTACTTTATGTATGAGACGTTGACATTTTAATATATGGATACCAGCTTTACATTTCATTGTATATGTTTCTTTCATGAGATGATTGTTAATCCTTAAGTATCATAGTAAGTAATTCATGTGTGTATGAGATATATACAAGTGAGACATGAATTACTATTCTTTGATACTTAGAACTTGTCACAGGGGATAATGAGATTGGATATCTTATCAGGTTTACAATGTAGCATGATTAACTACCATTGGATGGAGTGATGAATCTCAATCACTAGAGTTTAGCTCTTAGTTAATATGCTAGTGCTTATAGTGTATTCACAGACCTAAGCTTCCCTATTGACACTCAAGACTGTCAACAGTCGATAGGAACTCATAACTTGTATAAGGTACGTGTTCTCAATCTTGAGACGATTATGGACGCAAATTGTGGACATGGCTGCTTTAACTTACCAATCGTGAGGTCTTTTTCCTATACGAAAGCTGCTGAGACTCTTTAGGGTTTTTTCCAAGCCTTCTTATCCTCCCCGTTGGAGTTCCCACCAGCTCTAGCCTCTCTGTCAGCATCCATAGGAGACATAAGGGTGAAGACAACCTGGTGGAAGCTACTGCACTATCATGAAGATTGAAGATTTCAGAATTGGATTCAAGACACAAAGGTATAGCCCTTATCCCATCTTTAGTACGCATCTATGGAATTGACGAGTAGTAGATCCTGAGTTACCAATAAGTTATTTGAAACTTAATCTTTCTGATGTGCGTTTAAAACAAACTTTAAACCCAATTTTCCTTTCAATTGGTATCAGAGCCACGCTTGTTTGGATCTATAGATGCATTTTGGAACATTAGTTTTGATTTGCATGTTGATTTTAGAACTATTTTCTAAACTGCATCGTCACAAATCTGCTTCTGCAATGTTATCGCAGCAGAATACAAATCTTTGAGTGCATTGGATGCATGGTGGGTTCGATCGATCGAAGTGGTTTCGATCGATTGAACCTATTCTATTTTCAAGCGGTTGAACACGTTTCGATCGATCGAACTGTGTTTTGTTCGATCGATTGAATGGAGTTCGATTGATCGAGACTGATTCTCTGTCCAGGTGTTCTTTTCACAGTTTTAAAGTTTTAAAATTATATACTTTATTTTTATAATATTCTATAATTTTTTAAATCATTCTGTGAAACTGAATAGTTTAATCGATTGAACAATGTTCAATCGATCTAAGGTTTGATCGATCGAAGTGTGAAAGAGAAGTGAGATGCTGTTTTGAGTTCTAATTCAGTGCATAAAGAGTTTATGCACTTTATGAATCAATTAAGGGTTCCAATAGTTACACATATTTGTTATATATGCATGGATGTGCGTACGACTAACTCTTTTGCAGGTAGATTAGTCCACTATCTCCCATGGCACAAATCATCAACAAATATTTTATTTTGTATTCAATATTTGTGTTTGGTGATTGTTATATTTAATTTTGTATTTTATTTTGTATTTCAATTATTGGTTTGGTTTTAAGGCATGTGTAAAGGGGGCTACGACTTCAATGCTACGAAAAGGAGAGTCGCACCGGTTTCCCTAGCCTTCTTTATTTTCTTGTTATTGATTTCTATTTCTAGATAAATTGTAAGCTTCGAAAGAAGCATAGGACCAATGTAATAGAATTAGAAAACCCATGAAGACGGAGAAGCAAGCCGTTGTCCATGAAGATGGAGCTAGAGGTGATCAAATCAAGAAGGAGGTTCTATGGAGATTGAGCCATGGGAGATAGAGGCATATGAATGCCTTCGTTTCAATTTTAGTTTTTTTATTTTATGTGCTTGGTTGTGATTGGCATTTAATTATAATGTTACTACTTGCATGCACGTAAAACAAGTTTTATAAAATAAAATTCAAAAACCATTTCAACACATTAGAAAACATTATATGTTTATGGGTAATGTGTGGAAATAATTTTTTAAAAGAAAAATCCTTTACTACCAAATCTAGTGGGAGAGGGTCTTATTTATAACACCCACGATCTTCCATTAACGGTTCATTGTAAGATGAGTAGTGCATTCTGTGTCACTTTTCCACGGGTGATCAATCCATACGGAGGGTACACTACTCATTGGTTACTAGACGTGAACTTCCTTTGAATAGGATCAATCAGACATGTTAGAGGGTGACCAGCACACAGAGGCGCTACTTGAGGCATTGTGATTGGATCCTAGTTAATGGTATACACTAGCTAAACTATGGATAAGGGGTTCCACATGGGGCATTATTCAGAAACTTAGAGATCAAATAGGTTCGGGAGTCATATCTTGTTTTGCAAGAGTTGCATAGCGAACAAGTCATGATTAATCAAAAAATCGAACATTGACCACCACATAGAGGCTTTATTCTTTCGTTTTGATATTCCAGCGACTTTGTTTTAAAATAAGAGTTTTAAAGATTCTTTTATTCAAACTGTCAAATTCTGTTATCCATATTTACTTTGTCTTTTGATTTTTCAGTAAATCATAATGTTTGGATCTACTTTTAGTCCACTTGCTATTATACTCACTCAAAATAAGTTAACTGGAAATAACTACACATAATGGAAACGAAACCTTGACATCGTATTAACTGCAAAGGATCACATATATGTCCTCACCACCCCATGCCCCGAAGAACCCGCAACAAATGCTTCGGCAGCTGCCAAACGCGAGTTCGATAAATGGAAGAAGTCGAATGGGATTGCCCGTTGCTATATTCTGGCCTCAATGGCTGGTATGTTGCAACACCAATTCCAATCGAACGATTCTGCCAGTGACATTATCATATCCCTAAAAAAGATGTTTAGGGAGCATGGCAGGCCTGCTGATAAGTAGCCATACAGAAGATAATGAGTGCCAAGATGTCAGAAGGGACTCCAGTTAAAGAGCATGTTTTAAAAATGATTGGTTATTTAAACGAACTGGAGACCTTGGGAGCCAACATCAATGCACAGACCCAAGTTGATATGATCCTTAACTCGTTGTCGCCTTCATTCGCTCAATTTAAACTTAACTATAACGTGAATCAAATGAATTTTTCAATAAGCGAATTTATGAGTTCTCTTTTGGCAGCAGAAGGGGTGATCAAACCTAGGGTCAATGTTTTGAACGTTGAGAAAAGCTCTTCCTCTTCCCAATCTATGCCGAAAGGAAAGAAAGGGAAGAAGAAGGCTGACACTGGTGGTCCAAATATTGGACCTGTCCCTAAGAATGCAAAATCTAAGGAAAAAGGTAAGGGCAAAGGGAAGGTGGGTGGCCAAGGCAAAGGAAAGTGTTTCCAATGCGGTGAGAAGGGCCACTAGAAGAGGAACTGTTCAGAATTCTTAGTTATAAGAGTTCAAGGAATGATTGAATCACATGTGATTGAAGTAAGTTTTATTACGAATACTTCAAACACTTGGTGCAATAATTCTGGTGCGACTAACCATATCTATAATTCATTACAGGGATTCAGATCAACTAGGAAATGCAGTGATGGAGAAATCGTGCTGACTCTGGGTTCTAGCGCAACCGTTTCTGGAGTTGCTATATGAGTAGTAGTTTTAGAGTTTTGGACAATAAGACAATAGTTTTATCAGATGTACTTTACGTCACTTTAATGAGACGTAATTTAATTTCAGTTTCAAATTTATCGAATAATGATTATTCTTTTCATTTTGGATCAGAAGTTGTCATTAAAAGAAATTGTTCTTTTTATATGTTCTGGTGTTGAAACTAATGGCTTGTATGTGATTACTCCTAATATTTCTAAAGACTCTTGTTTGGAACTTAATAACTCAGTGGCAACTGTACCATCTAAAAGAAAGGAGCCTTCCACTAATCCAATAAGTCTTTGGCTATGAGGCTTGGCCATATCAATCTAAATAGGATTGGCCGACTAGTCAAAGAACGGGTCTTAGGCGATTTGGTTCTCGAACAATGGAAGTTCGCGAGTCTTGTTTAAAGGGTAAGATGACCAAAAGGCCCTTTCCCGCAAAGGGCAATAGGACCAATGCATTGTTGGAATTAGTTCATACTGATGTGTGTGGACTAATAAATATTAGAGCAAGGGATGGTTATGAGTATTTCATTACATTTACTGATGACCACTCTAGGTATGGATATGTGTATCTAATGCAGCACAAGTCTGAAGCCTTTGAAAAGTTTAAAGAGTTTAGGGCTGAAGTGGAGAAGTAATTGAGCACACGTATCAAGGCCATTCGATTTGATTGAGGTGGAGAGTACCTCTCTAATGAGCTTATTGATCACCTCATATAGAATAAGATTCTGTCACAGTTGACTGCACCTGGGATGCCTCAGCAGAATGGTGTAGCAGAGAGAAGGAATTGGACTCTTTTAGACATGACTAGGTCGATGATGAGTTATTCGGAGTTGCCATTATTTTTAGGGTTATGCTTTGGAAACTACTACGTACATACTATATCTAGTACCAAGCAAATCTATTCCTAGGACACCGCGGGAGATGTGGATTGGGCGCAAGCCTTCTGTGCAACATCTTCAGATATGGGGGTGCCCGGCACATGTGTTGAAAGGAAAGATGAGCAAATTAGATTCTAAATCAGAAGTATGTTACACTCAGAGGGAGGGCATTGACTATAAGGAAACCTTCTCACCGGTAAGCATGCTCAAGTCCATCAGAATACTCTTATCCATTGCTGCATGCCTAGATTATGAGATCTGGCAGATGGACATCAAGACTGCATTCTTGAATGGCAATCTTGAGGAGGACATCTATATGCAACAACCAGAAGGGTTCATGTTGGTGGGAAAGGTAACTTGGTATGCAAGTTGCAAAAGTCCATTTATGGGCTTAAGCAAGCATCCAAGAGTTGGAACATACGTTTTGACCAAGCGGTCAAGTCGTTTGGTTTCATACATAATATGGATGAACCTTGTGTATACAAGAAGTGTGAAGGAAAAGTGGTAGATTTTCTTGTGCTTTACGTTGATGACATTCTACTCATTGGGAATGATGTAGCGGCGATGTCAACGGTTAAGGTTTGGCTAGTTAGTACTTTCGATATGAATGATCTAGGAGAGGCGAGCTATATCCTTGGGATAAAGCTCTTTTCGGATTATAAGCGAAAGATAATGGGATTATCTTAAGCTGGTTATATTGATAAGGTTCTAACTAGGTTTTCTATGGAAATTTTGAAGAAAGTTTTGTTACCTTTCAAGCATGGTTTGGCATTCTCCAAGGACCTGTGTCCAAAGACACAGAAGGAGAGGAATCGCATGGAAAGAATTCCCTATGCTTCGGTAGTGGGAAGTCTCATGTATGCGATGCTATGCACTAGGCCAGATATTTGTTTTGCCGTTGGCATGGTTAGTAGGTATCAATCGAATCCAGGTCCAGAGCACTGGTCAGCCGTTAAGCACATTCTTAAGTACTTGAGAAGGACTAAAGATTACATGCTTATGTACGGCGGTAGTGAGTTAATTCTAGTGGGATACACTGACTCGGACTTTATATCAGATAAAGATTTGAGGAAGTAGACGTCCTATCATCTCTTTACCTTGGGAGGTGGTGCTGTTAGTTGGAGGAGCATTAAGTATAAATGCATTGCAGACTCAACTACAGAAGCTGGGTATGTGGTTGCTTGTGAAGCCGCAAAGGAAGCTGTTTGGCTCAAGAAGTTCTTATGGAGCTCGAGGTGGTACCAACGTTGCTTTCACCGATTATACTTTATTGTGATAATAGTGGGGCAGTGGCTCAGTCCAAGGAGCCAAGGAACCATGGAAAGGGAAAGCACGTAGAGCGAAAATATCATCTTATTCGAGATATTGTTCAATGTGGAGATGTGACTATCACCAAGATTGCCACTGATGACAATCCTGCGGATCCGTTTACAAAGGCCTTACCATAGAAGGTCTTTGATCGTCATCTAAATAGTTTAGGTCTCAGATGTAATTCTAAATGGTTATGAGGGCAAGTGGGAATTTGTTGTGTTTGTGCCCTCAAACCATTACTTTATGTATGAGACATTGATATTTTAATATATGGATATCAGCTTTACATTTCATTGTGTATGTTTCTTTCATGAGATGATTGTTAATCCTTAATTATCATAGTAACTAATTTGTGTGTGTATGAGATACATACAAGTGCGATACGAATTACTATTCTTTGATACTTAGAACTTGTCATAGGGGATGATGAGACTGGATATCTCATCAGGTTTACACTGTAGCATGATTAACTACCATTGGATGGAGTGATGGATCTCAATCACTAGAGTTTAGATCTAAGTTAATATGCTAATGCTTATAGTGCATTGACGGACCTGAGCTTTCCTATAGGCACTCAAGACTGTCAACAGTCGATAGGAACTCATAACTTGTATAAGGTACCTGTTCTCAATCTTGAGACGATTATGGACACAAACTGTGGACAAGACTGCTTTGACTTACCAATCAGTGAGGTCTATATAAGATCAACACCTGGGTATCTTGGGTATGTCATGTTCAGAGGGTTGTGAACATATATTGTCAAGATAGAATCTACCCTCTGATTTAGAGTAAGCATTCCCTTAAGAATGTCACCAAGTTGATTACTGAGAATTGCAATCTTGTTGATAAGCAATTATCAACATGTTTGGTAATCATGAGAGGTGAATAGGACTCAAGGAATGCAAGAAGTATTAATGATTCAGGTTGACAGTAATAGTTATCCAACTTCCTAAATATGATTACGAATGCTGACGGTAGAGGGACATTAGTATAACATACAAGTCTAGTTATCGTTTCTTATATGTTCTTTTGCGTTGGAGTTCAATTATCATTTTATAGTGGAGTAAACTTTACCTGGTCAGTTAATTAGTTTGCTGGTCAAAGAGTTTGGTCATGGGAATTAACTACTGGTCTAAGCCAACAATAAAGAACCTAGGAGGTCCCACTCTTAGCTCTGCTAGGATGCTTGGAAAGGCATAAGAGGATTTGTCAAGACAAGTTCGATCGATCGAATGGGTTTCGATCGATAAAAGTCAAGGCAAGTTCGATCGATTAAAATATCTCAATCGATCGAAGGTTCGATCGATCGAGGTCGCTTCAATCGGTCAAAGGTTAGTCGGTTTTGGAAATCTAAAAATAGGGAAGCTGCGTACAAAGTTTAATAATTGTCGTTTTTCCTATACGAAAGCTGCAGAGACTGTTTAGGGTATTTTCCAAGCCTTCTTATCCTCCCCGTTGGAGTTCCCATGAACTCTAGCCTTTCCAGCAGTATCCATAGGAGTCATAAGTATGAAGACAACCTGGTAGAAGCTGCTGCACTATCAAGAAGGTTGAAGATTTCAGAATTGGGCTCAAGACACAAAGGTATAGCTCTTGTCCCATCTTTAGTACGTATCTATGGAATTGATGAGTAGTAGATCCTGAGTTACCAATAAGTTATTTGAAACTTAATCTTTCCGTTGTGTGTTTAAAACAAACTTTAAACCCAATTTTCCTTTCATTGACTTCACCCTAGATGAGAGAATCTGAGAGAGGAAGGGGAAAGAGAGAAAGTGGGGACATGGTTGGCTAGCAGCGGTTCTTATCGTGTTAGTGGTTGTCGTGGTTGTAGCGGTCGAAATGGTAGAGGTGGACAGGAGGAGGAAGGAAGAGGGGGCGGCGATTCACGTAAGAAAAGAGAGAGGGAAAGGGAGATCAAATGAAATTAATCAAATGATTAGTAGAGAGGGAAAGGGAGATCAAATAAAATGATTAGAGAGGGAGAGGGTCGGGTTTGAGCTACCAAAAGTCCAACCTGTGCGCCAAATCTGAATGGTCGATTTCTGCACATCTATACCCAACACCGACTACTAGCCCGATGGGCCAAAAAATTCGGTCGTCGGTCGGTTCGGGTTGCCGTTATTTTTTAACACGCCTACCAATTAGGAATCTAAATTTGTATACAACTTCCTAAACTTCGCTGCCAGAGAATCCCATCGCCGCTCGAGCGGTCACCCTACCAAGTGACATTATAGAAACTTGATGCCAAAAAGCCCGTTAGAAGCTCGCCCCTTTGCTCGTCTGCGCGGGGCTCGCTCGGGCAATAACGTTAATTTGAGATTCCTTTTCTTCTTTCTTCAAATTAAGCCACGATTCCAACAATCTCTACCTTGGTGAAATTTGCAGGCTACAAACTTCTCCAAACCAAATCCAAACATCACCACCATCTCCAACTTAGCATGGACACGATGCTAATCCAAATAGTCATCTCCTTTCTCCGGGTAAACACACAATTAAGTGTGTACAATATTGGCCAACTTCAAACAATGTTGAACTTGACCCCACTTACCACCTTGGTTAATATATCCACCGGATTGTCAACCGTTCCAATCTTTTAGAGTAAAATGCTCCCCTCATCAATGATTTCTCATATAAAATGGAAATAGACATCAATATGCTTGGTCCTAGCATGATGAACTTGGTTCTTTGCTAAATGTATGGCACTTTGACTATCACAAAATACCTCCACCTTTTCCTGATGAATCCCTAAGTCTTCAACCAAGCCATGTAACCAAATAGCCTCTTTCATGGCCTCAGCGACTGCAATGTATTCGGCTTTTGTGGTAGACAATGGTATCATGGATTGTAATGTTGACCTCTAACTAACTGGACCGCTAACCATATTAAACAAATACCCAGTAGTAGATTGCTTTTTATCTAAATCACCCGCATTGTCTAAATCCATGTATCCCAAGAAAAATCTCCCAATGCTTCATTCTTTTCAAATCTCAACACCACATCATTTGTACCCTTGATATACCTCAATACCCATTTTGCAGATTCCTAATGCTTCTTCCCTGGATCATATATATAACAACAAACCATACTAACACATTGAGAAATATCGAGTCTAGTACATACCATGGCATACATGAGGCTTCCAACTAAACTTACATATGGCACTTGGGCCATATACTTCTTCTCTTCTTCAGTACTCATAGACTACTTCTCGCTCATCTTGACGTAGTAAGCCAATGGTGTAGTAACCGAATTTGTGTTCTCTTACATACCAAATTGTTGCAACACATTCTTCAAATAATGTCTTTGTGTCAACCACACAGTTCTAGTACCCTTGTCTCGAGTGATCTCTATGCCCAAAATCTTCTTGGCTTCACCAAGATCCTTCATCTCAAATTCACTATTCAACTGGGCTTTCAACTTGGTAATCTCCCCAATACTCTTAGATGTAATCAACATATCATCCACATATAAGGGTAAGTAAATGAAGGCTCTATCCTATAGTTTACGAAAGTATAAACAATGATCAAATTTCTAATAAACTTCTATACCTTCATGAACTTGTCGAATCGTAAATACCATTACATGAATGCTTCAAACTATATTGGCACTTCTGCAACTTGCATACCCAATCCTCGTTGCCAGCAGTCTTGAACCCATCCGATTGTGTCACATAAATTTCTTCATCCAAATCCCTATGTAGAAAAGCAGTTTTCACATCAAGCTATGCCAAATCCAAATAAAATTGTGCAACCAAAGCTAGTAAAATACGAATAGAAGAATGCTTAACAATCGGTGAGAACACCTCATTGCAGTCAATACCTTCCTTTTGAGCATACGCCTTTGCAACCAACCTAGCCTTGAACCTTACACTGTTTTTCCATGAGCTCCTTCCTTCTTTGCATACACCCATTTATACCTAATTGTCCTCTTTCCCTTAAATTTCCTTCTTATGGAAAGAATCCATCTCTTCACCCGTGGCCTTGTTCTACTCTACCTTTTCCAAACTACACATAGCTTCTTTGTAAGTGGAGGGAATTTTTTTCATCAACAATCGGTAGGGCATAAGCAACCAAATTCATAAACGGAACTGGCTTCTTAATCTCTCTTCCTGGTCTACTAGTTGCAATTGTTTTCTTCCTTTGTGGAGGGCTTTGAGGAGAAGCCTCTACCTCCTCTTCATTTTTATTGTCCCCTTCTTCTCTAGCTTTTGAAGGAGTGTCTTATGAACTAGAACCTATTGGACTCTACTCTACCTGTTGTACATTACTGCCATCTTTGTTCTCTTCACTAGACTGATTCTCCTTCCCGTTGGTAACCAATTTACTTTCATTGAAGTAACATGTCTGATAAGAACCATCTTGTTCAAAGATGGACATCACAACCTAAACCCCTTTACTCTACTATTGAAGCCCAGAAAAATGCTTCATTTGCCCTTGGGTCGAGTTTGTTATCTTCATAACATGAAAGAAAGCAGGGAAATCAAATTTTCTTAACAAATCATAATCATTAGCAAGTTTACCAGTCCATACCTTAATAAGAGCCTTGACCCCAATTACAACAAAAGGCAGTCTGTTAGTTAGATGATCCTCATAACTAACAGCTTATGCCCAAAATTTTTCGTCAAACCGGCATTGGACAACATGCATCTTACCTTCTCTAGAAAATTTCTATTCATGTTTTCAGCTACACCATTTTGCTGTGGAGTCTTTCCCATAGTAAAATGCATCATTATCCCTTCCTTCTTACATACTTCAAGGAATGGATCCGATTTTTATTCTCCGCCATTATTAGATCTCAATAACTTTATCTTCTTGCCCATTTGAACTTCAATCATTTTCTTCTAAGTCAAGAAAACTTCAAGTACTTCAACTTTATGCTTCATCGTGTAAACCTAAAGTCTTCTTGAGTAGTCATCAATAACTATCATAAACCAATGCCTTCGACCCAAAGATACAGTCTTCGTGGGACCCCAAACATACGTACACACATAATCAAATATCCCTTCCATTTGGTGGACGGACGTGCCAAACTTCACCCTGGTTTTCTTTCCCAAAACACAATGCTCACAGAAGTCTAACTTGCAAGTCTTGGCACCTTTTTACAACCCCTTCTGCTTTAGGCCTTACATGGCCTTCTCTCCTGCATGACCAAGCCTCGTGTGCCATTGATTAGCCATATTAATAGCAGTCTCAATGATGACTGCGCTACCTACAATGGTCTTTCCTTGCAAGTAATACAAATCATTTCTTCTAAGGCCCTTCATGACAACTAGAGCACCACGTGACACCTTCAGTACTCCTACTTCCATTGCTACCTTGAAACAGTTAAATTCCAAAGCACCCACAGAGATCGTATTATTCCTCAAATCAAGAATATACCACACATTCTTCAAATCCCTTGTGGTTCCATCATGTAGCTTCAACTTGACTACTCCAACACCTGTCTTTTTCATACGCATGATCATTCCCTATAAGGACTGTTCCACTACTCATAACATCCAATGTAATAAAATAATCCTTATTAGGGCACATGTGATAAAAACACGCTGAATCAAGAATCCACTCATCACTACAAGTACTCACTGTGGTAGCCAACACAAAATATGACTCATCATCTTCAACTTGGATCATTCAACTTGGATCACGTGTGCATTAGTCTTCGCCTTGAAATTCAAATTCGGACAATCATTCATCCAATGACCCAATTCTTTGCAAAAAAGCACACTCATCCTTCATCGGAATTCTTCTTCCATTGACCGAATCTCCTCTCAATTTGGAACGAGATTTGCTTCGACCCTTTCCTTGTTTTTGGCTCTCCGATCTATCCCTTATCACCAAAGCCTCGATTGTATCAATTTGGGCTTGTTTGTCTCTTTTGCGGAATTCATTTCGACACATCCTCGAACTTTATTGAATCTTTCTGATAGGGGATAGATAGTTCTCGATCACAAATCCTAAATCACCTTTATTAGTCCCGAGCATTTATTATTTAGTGGATGTTAGGCTTGATTTGTCTTATTTCAAGTTTGACAAGTATATAATCAAAATGAATTCAACTAGAAACTTAAAAGAAAAAAATATCCAAGTCCACTGAAGTCGCTCGAGCGAGCTGCCCGAGCAGCAACTGCACGCGCAAGTGGAAGTCTTATGTTCAAGTTTCTAAAATCTCATCACACTGGTCGACCCAACGAACCACAAGATTAGCTAAATCCATACAGATACGCAAAAAAGGCCATCTTAGTGGGTTTGCGCTTTCAAAAACCTCCCAAACCTAGGAAACCTATATATATGCATGATATATGGCTCTTGGATACATGACACACTCAAAATTCACAACCTAAAGAGAGAAAGAAGCAAGAAGAAGAGGAAGAAGTCCAAGGTTCACCATGGTTTTCTACATCAACTCTATTTCCTTAACTCAATCCATGGCCAACTAATCATCCAAACTAGGGTTTCAATGAAACCCTAGCTATGTAATAGGATTCCTATAGTGTTTTTCTTTCAATCTATTGTTATTCATGGATGATGATTGGGTGCATGGGGATTTTTATATAAAATCATAATTTAAAGTTAAAATCATTGCTTTTGGAATTTATTCTTGTCTTGGATTAATTTTGAACACAATATGCTCAATAATTAATATTTTCTATGATTATATAAATTGTTTACATACAATGGTGCTTATTGAATATTCCATACCTAGGAAAGATGGGGTGTGCTACAACCCTAGTTTAGTGTAAGACACCCCATGCTAACTGAAGATGGACTATGCTAGTAATTAGATTGTGATTATTCTCTTGAAGGATGAATTGGGCTGGTAGCCATGATTCCACATAATCATCCAAATACAGTAATCTAGTTGAACACATGAATGGTCTTATTATGTAGTTAGTGGTGGATTTGCAATCCTAGATCCCATCTTTCATACAATTCACGCTTTTAATTATTGCATTATTATTTTATTTGTTTTCTAGTTCAGTAGTTAATTTAAATTACATAGTTAATTATAATTCAAAAACCTTCAAAAATCCACTTTCTCCAAATCATTTCTAATTTGAGTTTGAAGAATTAAAGTAAATTCATATCGCAGTCCCTGTGGAATTCGACCCCTACTTATCACTAACTCATTATTTTAGTAGGGTAATTTTATATTGATTTTGACAGCATCAATTTTCGGCACAGTTTCCGGGATCGCCAAATGATTACTTTGATTAGTAAATATTAGTTTTAGTTTTCATTTTCTTTTCTTCATTTTATTTTAGTTGTGCTGAAAATTTTTAACCTATTTTGATGCTTGATTTGATCTAAGCAATTCTAGTAACTTTTACTATGGAACAGGCATTGACAAAGCTAGGAGCTTGCGTGGAAGGGGTTACGGAAAATTAAAAATAAAATTGCTTTGCTAAATTCTGCGAAAACTCATTATAAGTCAAGGCGCTGTGACGTATTATTTGCATTAGCTTAAGAAACTAGAGCATTGGGACGTGATGCAAATCTCACTTGCATTAGATTAGGGAACTCAGGGCACTGAGCTTTAACGTGGTCATATTGCATTATAAGATAATTTTTCATACATCACAGTATTTTTATTTTTCCTTTGAGTCTTGTTTGAGTCTTCCAAAAAATAAAAAAAAAATTCCAAAAAAATATTCATTCTTTACATTTTCTAGTTAAGTCGTCAAGTTTTCAGTCATAGTCAGTTTTAAATTGGTTTATGTTCAGTATTAGGTCTAATAATCCAGAATTAATTCCTTACAAAATGAACTCTTAGATCTACTTCATCTTTTCTTGCTTCGAGTTCAACTGAACCGATGGTGAATAATTCACCTCCTGCTCTTATGGAATTTTTTACTCATACTGCATGCTCTTCTCCATCGTGTATCCAGTTACCCATGGTAACAACTCCTCACTTTGAAACTAAACCATCCACTATTGCACTTTTACCTAATTTTTTTGGGCGTACAGATAAGGACCCATAGCAACAATTAGATGAGTTCCAAGGAATATGCACTACCCTTACGTTGCAGAATGTAAAGTAGGAAAGTTTGAAACTTCATCTCTTTCCGTTTTCTTTAACAGATAAAGCTAAGCATTGACTTCATTCTCTTGAGGCCAACTCTATAAAAACATGGGATGAATTGCAAAAGGCCATTTTATATCAATATTCTCCCATAACTAAGACAAATCAAATTAGGAAAACTATTTGTAGTTGTAAAGCAAATGAAGGCGAAACATTTTATGAAACTTGGGAAAGGTTTAAAGATCTCCTCTATTCGTGTCCTTACCATCAAATTCCTAAGTGGTAGTTAGCCCAAACCTTCTATCAGGGTCTCACCCTTCAAATGGGTAATAGGGTTAATGCTATTTATGCGGGCATGTTTCTTCAGAAAAGTGCTGATGATGTTGTGGACACGCGGCCTCCGTGAGCCCACCCCCCGTTTCTATTTCCGACGGGGTTTCGGAATTGATTTTCCTTTATTTTGAAATTGATTTGAAAGAGAAGAAAAGGTCTGTTGAAAACAGATACTGAGTCGCCACTTGGTCTTTAGGGAACCAAGAAACCCAATTTAACTCACCCAAACGGATAAAGGGCACCAGCCTTTTATAACCAAATAACTTGGCTTAGGGTTTTGGTACAAGAGAGGAAGGAGCCTTTGTCGTGATTAAAACACCCTCAACTCGCCCCGTCTCTCAACGGGCCTCAGTTAGCATCCAAATAATCATCTTATACTATGTTTGATTCGACAATTAATACTATAATAGTATATTACATTTCATAAGAAAATTGAAATGGAAGATCAAAAGATAAGATATCATTCATAAGATCTAAGCCAAATATCACACAATGCAAAGGTGAAAGATCACACAAATAAACCTAGGAAAAATCGTCTAATCACATATCAAGTAATCAAGCTTTCCTAATCTAGGAGGGGACATGGATTGTTCTTGAAACAAATAATCAAAGAGATCAAAATATGCTTAGCAAGCTAGAATGATGCATGTTAATTTTTGGGAAAAGAAGACCTCTCAATCCCCGGGACAGACGAGAAAGGATGATTAGATTGAGGGGAAGCATGGACGTGTGATCAAGTTCATTCCTTCTTATATTAGGGGTCACAAAAGCCCCAAATCTTGCATGGATGCAATGTATGATCCTAGAATGTTCAAAGATTGTAGTGTGTTTGAGTACATGGACTTTCTAAAGGGACTTAGAAGTCTAAAATATGCATGAATGCATGAAGAAAATCATCATAGAATATGTATAAATGTATCATGAATTACTTCCTAAGAGTTGAACTAATTTGGAAGGCATATGAACATCAAATCAAAGGATGGAAGTAAAAGTATACTTGCTGTGAATAGTGGACAGAACAGTGACTTGGTTTTGTGGAAATTAAAAAGTAAGGTTAGAAATGTTTTCATTGCATGATTGTTTATGGAGATCATCCTTATTGTGTATAGAACACAAATCAAAAAGCCAATCCTCAATAACTATTTCATATTGAGAGAAATCATATAAAAAATAGAGGTCACTCAGAAACAGAATCCGTACTATTGACTGAAATGTCAAAATATCTTAGAAAATGAAAACAAAACATATAGAGGCCCATATTATACAAAACATTCCCTAAGACACTGAAGTTCAAGGGAAAAATGAGTTGGGATCACTCCTTTCGGAAAGGTTTTTTGTAAAATAAGTTGAAAGACAACCAAGCTGCTATGACAGTAAAGGCAGAATATCTGGAGAGAATGTTTGGACCAAAATGGAATCCTTCCAAGTATTTCCAAGCCAAGCCAAAAATCTTGGGTGTTCTCTAATGATTAGGAAGACTATCCAAGTGGTTTTACATTCATATATTGAGTATTGAACTCAGAATAATTCTTTGAAGTTGAATGACTCGCTGTTTAAAGATTTTTGAGAAAACAAGGTTTATTTCTTGGAATCCAAATATTGGGGGTTTTAGGAGGGCTTAAAATAGGGGTTTTGAAAGTATATTTTCAATACTCAAAGAGAATTAAAACCATTTGTAATATCAACCTCTAACTCATTTAGAGAACCTCCAAGATTATTAGAAAGGTTTGCTTTATTTTGGAAGTAACCTCAAGAATACATAGAGATGTATTGAGGTTATAATCATCATCTATCAAACATGTTTTTGAGGTCAAGTGCTACTGTCTATAAGGATTCACTCACCTCGAACTTCATGTCATCATCTAGATGACGATGAACTAGAAAATCAAAAAGAAATGAGGTAAGAAGAGATGAATATTATATATAAGCAAGCAAATGAACAAATCAATAGATGATATCCAATGGTGGAACCACAAGCATTCAACCTCTCATATATGTGTGTATGTGGGTGTAGATTGCTCTCTAAAACTCAAAGAAGATGAAGCAAATGAATTGAAATCTTGTGAACATAAGTTTAGTTTTGACAAAACTAATTGTAACTCACATTTGGATTGGATTTTGAAGAAGAAAATCTCTATTCCTCTCTCTATTTCTCCCTAACTCTCTATATCTCTCTCTAATGGCTTCCAAGTTCTTCCCCAAATGGAAGCAAATGAGTCTCATTTATAGGCCGACTTGGGGAGGTATTTTGGGTTTTAAAAAGTCTCTAATTGGTCCAAAATCTTCAGAATTTCAAAACTGTGTCGTTTTGTTTATTGAAAATATGAATTAAAACCCAAAAATTAACCAAAAATTACAAAAAAAAAAATTTGAAAAATGACTCAGAGTGCCGCCGCGGCACTCGGCCACTTAGTGTCGTGGCAGTGGGCCACTGTTACCACGATAGTGGACCAGTGCCACCGCGGCAGTCAACCCCCCCCCCCTGGTTGACCAGAATTTGCATTTTGGCCCCCCAAAACTCCCAAAATTTGTGAAACGGCCCTCTTCGTCCGAAATTCACAGAAACTTCATACAAAATCCAAATTGAGATTGTAATATACCGTTGGAAAGGTATTGAGGTCTACTTTTAATAAAAAATAATTTTGAGTTGGGTAATTTTGGAAAGTTTTGCGATATTCGCGATAAAAGCCGAATTGATCACATTTTTTACCTTCAGAAACTTATAACAAATTCGGTTTAGATCCAAAAATTATGTGCGATATACCGTTAGAAAGCTATTGACCTCTAGTATTTGATAAAAATATTTCAACGTCGAAAAGGAGACTTTGATTTTTGGTCAAATTTACAGTCAAATCAGTCAAATAATGCACTTCCAGGAAGTTTTGGGAGCCTCCAAAGACTGACGTTTTCGTCCGATTTTTTTTTAAAACATATTTTAAGACTTTTCACATAATCTAGGATGATCTCAAAACTTTTGGGCAAATTTGGATGATTTTGGTCAAACCTTGGTCAAACTTGGTCAAACCGGTCTACGGAGACTATCCGGGAACTTTCGGGACTTTCGGGGGTCTCTGGGAGCTTACGATTTCAAGTATTTATCTTTTAAAATACCATTTTTTTGTTTTGAACAAAATCGAATGATTCCTTAGATTCTAGGCCAATCCGGAGAGTTTTGAGCTTTTAGAGGCATTTTGGTCATTTCTTTGATTTCTTGAGAGTTAGAGGCAATCTCTGAAAATCCGATCTTTCTAATCATCAAGGTTTGACATGCTTGTGGCCTCCTAAATCTGTTAGCTGACAAAATTGGGTGTCTACAGTTTGCCCCTCTTTGGCATGAATTTGCGAGGCAATGCGTATCGCAAGCGAGTGCCAAAGCTTTGAAGAGACAGGTCTTTTGGAGGCTAAAAGATTTAGGATAAAAACAAGTGTATTATGAAAAATTCAAGAGAAAGAAACCAATACTGAGCCTAGTTTTGGTCGCGCTCTGCGTGAGCTACCTATATATCCCAAGGGGAATCAAACCAAGACGTAGTTCAGGGCACAAAGAAATAAAACATGCAAATACACAACAATCAGGCAGATGCTATGCGGGGATGATGCTATGTTATGATGAGCTAAAATAATATGTGTCATGCTTGATGTTGTGTTCTAAAGTGCTTGTGGTCCTAGTACATGTGTTCTGTGTATTCGCCACTCTTAGTGGGCTTAGTGATCTACGTTTCGCTATGACTAATAGACTTGTGAGGGATCTCGACCCCGAGGTCTTACCCAAGGAAGAGCGTGGTGCTCAAAGTGATACTGTGGTGCTCAAAATAATGCTTGTGGTATGTTTGCCACTCTTAATGGGCTTTATGATTTGTGTGTGTCACGACCGATGGGCTATGTGTCATGTTATGGCCAATTTGTTGTGTTTTGTGAGTAAAGTGACGCTCTAGACTTGACTCGTGCTCCCCTTAATCGTGATACTATGGACTCAATGACTCTTAGAGTCTCAAAAATGCTTCTCAAATTTCAATGATGAACCTCAATTCTCAACGGCGCTTATGTTGTTCCTCAAATCTTTGACGGTGCTTCTCAATGCTTCTTAAATCTCAACGGTGTTCTTCAAATCTCAACGATGCTCCTCAAATCATCAACGATGCTCCTCGACTTTTTAATGATGCTTTTCAACTCTTCTGATACTCCTCAACACATTTGATGCTCTTTTATTCTTCAATAATGCGCCTCAATACACCTGATGCTCCTCTTCAACAATGCTCCTCAACACTTTTGATGTTCCTCGATATTACTCCACTTTTCAAAGATGCTTCTCAACTCTTCTGATGTTCCTCGATGCTCCAACAATGCTTCTCAACTCTCCTGATGTTACTCGATGCTGATTTGATGCTTCTCAACTCTCCTGATGTTACTCGATGCTCCTCTAATCTCTGGGCGCTATAACATCCTCACAAAATATATCATCAGCAAACCTAGACTCTAAGCCCAAAAACACCCCAACAACACATCTTATCAAAAAATCTGGACTCTGAGTCCTAAAACACATCAACAACACATCTCATCGACACACCTCATCAACACATCAGCAATAGTTTCTTAGTGTTGGCGATATTTCCTCTGATTAGCCGCCTTGAGAAACAACTATTGGTTTGTAGTTTACATCCACTTACAAGTTTATGCCACTCGTACTTGGGACACTTCTCATGTTGTGACCTTGACTGGTGTAGTAATAATGTTTGGTACTTTTGCTTGTATCCAAAGTTTTTTATAATTGGGAATCACCTTTAACCCACACATTTGAGACCATCAGGATAAATGGACTTAATAGGAACAACAAGGAAAGTTGGGTCAGTTTGTATGAAACCTTGATCTCTGACATACTTTTGATCAGATTACTACTGACTCAAACAAAGAAGGATTGACTTGAACATGAAATTTTCAAATTGCCACGATCCAATGTGCCTTCACCATGAATGATGTACCGCTCATCTTTTATGTTCACTCCTCATCTTAATATGACAGCACTTTGTTGATAAATCTGGTTTTTGAAAATTCCTCCCTATTGATCTAATCAATTCTCTACTTCTCCCAGGAAGTGCTTTGAATTAGTGCCTTAGCTTTTAGAATAAAAGATGCTCTATTTCAAAAAATTTCAAAACAAGTTGGTAACTTGAAAACTTGCCCTTGGTGTGAAGGGATCGTGTTAGGCAAATGGAGTTTGCCCCTAGTTTGAGGTGTAGGAAATGGAATTCATAGGCAAACGAGGTGGGTGACCGAAGTTTGCCCCTAGTTTGGATGATGGTTTATTGGAGGTTTTGGGCAAACGAGGCAGGTGACCGAAGTTTACCCCTTGTATGAAGGGCAGATAACAAAATTCACGCAAACGAGGCGGGTAGCCGCAGTTTGCCCCTAGTGTAGAAGGTGATTTCTGGCTTGAGGCAAAAACCATGACTTAAATCTCTCAAATGCTCATAACTTTTTCCTAGGCACTAGTGAGGTGACCTAGCGTGCTATTTTATCTCTTTTGTTATTGATCATTCTGGATTTAGCTCTAATTTTTGCCTAGGCGTCCTTTCAGATTTTTGACCTAGCGAGCTATCCTTATTTTCTTTTTGAAAGTCTGCCTATGTACCCCCAAGTGGGGATCAGGTCCAACGTAGTTCGAGCCAAGGCTTTGAAAGAAGGGGGGTTGATTATGATGGTGTTGACCGAACCGATGCAGTTGCTTTTGTATCCCCGAGTGGGAATCAAGTTGAGTGTACTTCAAGGCAAGGGTCAAAGGAAAAAAGGTTGATGATGGTGTCAACCGAACCGATGCGGTTGCCTACGTATCCCCGAGTGGAAATCAGGTCCAGCGTAGTTCAAGGCAAAGGTCGAAGGAAAAAAGGTTGATGATGGTGTCGACCGAACCGATGCGGTGGCCTACGTATCCCCGAGTGGGAATCAGGCCGAGCGTAGTTCAAGGCGAAGTCTTGAAAGAAATTGTTTGAGGGTTTTTCAAACCAATCGTCAAAGAAGTTCAAACTTAGGTCACTTGTGGTAGCCTTGAATAAGAAGATTCAGTTTTGGTCTCCCTTTCTTTTCTTTTCTTTTCTTTTTATTTTGAGGATTGATCCTTTTCACTTTCACCTAGCCAGTCAATTTTGCTTTTCATGTAGTTGATTCTTGTGAGATCTTCCGATTGTAATCACAAAATTTCACAATGTGCATGTCAGCTCTCAAAATTTGTTTGTGGTCGTTCTAGGACCTTTGAAATATGATCTATACATTTTCTCATCATGTACCTTGAAGTGTACAATTCTATATATTACCAAAATTTTCTTTCTTTCATTTTTCCCACCATTTTGACTGGCTAGGGTCAGATCTTGGAAATCATTACCTTTTCAGCTCTAACTTTTGCCTAGGTGCCCTTTCAGGTTTTCAACCTAGCGAGCTTCTTCTTTAATTTTCTTTTCTTCTTTTCTTTTTTTTTTTTTTTTTTGAAATGGAGATGAAACTCACTGAAATATTTGGCTACCATCAAGGGCTAAGTCTGCATTACTTTCAATTGGACATATTGCATGGCTCCTAATTGGATTGGGCTTAAGGCTTCGAAATGGTGGAAAAAGGGTGTTGGGTAACCCCCAAGTCAGTTTCAAGTATGCTTTTTGAGATTTGAGCAAAAGCATCTTTTAAATTCTTAAAGTAAGACTATTCAATTCTCGGCTCTTCATCAGTGTCAGCGTGAAATCAACTTTGACCTTTTCAGGATTCTTTTTTTGTTTGATGCAAAAATTTATTAGCAGAGTAAAATCCATGGAAATTTGAAAAGTGACATTTCAGTTCGATGATTCGTGCATCGATGACTAGACACATCAGATTAGGCAAAAATGAGATTTCATTCCATCAAAAGAGAAGTATTACATTGCTCGACATAGACCCATAACAACTCGATGACAAACAGAGTCAACTACAAGACCAAACTTGAAATAGACTCAAAACATAGAACAGACTCGACTTGGTCTCAAATGAAGTGTCTTTGTGACCCATTTATTATTATTATTATTTTTTTCAACAGAAGTTCCAAACACTATCGCTCTACTACATGGATTCAACATTCATGGGTATCAGTGAAAGGGATCATTTGAAAGGATAGGCCAGGGGCTTAGGTGACATGGGGTTGGATGGGTGATGGCTCGATGATTCTTCGGTTAATGAGGTCTTGGATATCATGGCAGAGACGTATGCACCGGCTGGTGTCATGGCCTGGGCCTTGGTGGTAAGCACATTGTTTGGACATGTCACAATTAGGTGGTAGGGGATCGGCACGAGGCTGAAGGAGTTAGAGGTGCCCCTTTTTAGTAGGTAGCCTAAGGCTACGGAGGGGGAGATATCTAACTTGGAAAATTCATGGGGTACCCTATTTTGGTAAGGGCGACCAAGCAAGCTAGTTTGGTTTATGATCTGATATGGTTGGGGAGAATAGGCCATGGGTTGGTTACTAAGGGCATTGACATTCGAAGGGTTTCGGGAGTAGTCGGGCCTCTTGGACTAGCTTTGTGATTCTTCATTCTTGATTTTCCCTTCCCTAATTGCATCCTCAATTCTAGTCCCAATCTCAAACAGTTCTTCAAATGTTGAGATGGACTGGTAGAATAGCTTGTCATGGTATAGCGGCTATAGATTCTTAATCAACATCCAAACTTGTTCCTTTTCGACTAGTTGATGGATCATCTGGGCCATTTTATTCCTCCATCTGCTTAAGAACGCAGTGAAGGACTCATTAAAGTTCAGTCGGGTAGTCTCCAAATCCCAGATGGTGACATCGAGCTCTTGGTTGTAGGAGTAATGATCAACGAAGACCCAGACCATATCTTCCCAAGTCCGCATCTTAGAAACCTCCAAGGTCATAAACCAGGATAGAGTAGCCTTGGTGAGGGTCTGAGGAAACATCATTGCGATGTGTTCATGGGTACAGCCCATTGACTGGAAAACACTCATACACAACTTTACGTGGCTCTTTGGATTCCCAGTTCCATCAAAACAGTCAATTTCAGGCATCTTGAAGTTCTCCGGCAGTTTCACCTTAATAGGCTTAAAAAGGCCTTCCAAATCTAGCATGTAGCCATTGACCCCCTTACTCTTTCTCAGTATGTACTCAAGCTTGTCGACCATATCTAGTTTTTCTTGAATTTTCTTGTTAAGTGCAGGTGGTAGAGCCCCATTGAACCAGTCGTCATCTACATTATTCTCATTTATACCGACAGGAGGAGGTACAAACCCCGGTGGTGGTGGCAGCATGAATCCCGGTGGTGGTGTAACCCAGGTGGATACTGTGGCTGCTGTTGTTTCAATTCTTCCATGAAGGCTAAAACTTGGGCCAATTGGTCAGACTGTTGGTTGATCATTTCTGTCATGCTTGCTTCCAAACCTTCCGGATCCATAAAGATAACTTTTGGCGGAGTGATTTGGATAAGGCAGCTCCCTGATCCTCTGACCCACAACGCAGATCTTGGTGCTCAGAACTTATACTGACATATAGATGTGAAAGGACTATGTGTTAGACTTTGATAAGTGAGGACTAACTTGTGTACAGATCGACTATCACAGCGTATGCAGACTGATGAAGCAAGTATGCGGATGCAAGCCCTAATGTATATGATGCCCCTACTTCTAACAGATAACAGTTAAGCAAGTAAGGTCCTAGTCATACAAAGTGTGCTAACCTTTCTTTCTAGTATGATCACCAATAGGAGAGAATTAGAATTTTCTGGAAGAGATATGGAATTTCTGGGATATTCAGGAGATTCGAAAGGAGCTTATGGGAGAAATAGGGATTTCTGGAAATCTAGGTAATTTGGACAGAGTTTATGGGAGAAATAGGGATTTCTGGGAAATTTGGATAGAGTTTCTGGGAGAAATTGGTATATCTGGGAATTTTCTGAGTGTTTTGGGAATTTTTGGAAAATCTAGACAGAGTTTCTGAGAGAAACTGGTATATCTAGGAGTTTTTTGTAAATTTTAGATAAAGTTTTCTGGGAGAAACTGGGATATCCAGATGAGTTGGGCAGAGTTTTCAGGAGAAACAGGTGTGATAAGAGCATGTGATGATGGTGATCATACTGTCTAGCAAATTTTCGTACTCCTATGTCTTAGGACCAACAAACAAGGTTTGCGGTGTATATCTTTGTGAGCATGGAGCAGACATCCTTGTCATGGTGCCTAGGCAGGTCAACTCGATGTGATCACATGTGAGTGATTGCCTTAGGGATCATAAGAAAAAGGTTCTACCTCATGCCACATAAGCGTCTACAACGCGCAGGTAATCCATTAGGGCATACAGCAGTTATATCACATTGTCCTATCTGAAAAGATAAATGAACAGTCCTATGAAAGGTTCTACAAGAATCTATATGCAAAGGCTGGGTTTAGTCAAAGAAGGTCCGTTGACGAGAGTTCCAATATACCGTCAGGGAGACAGTACGGAAGTTTTTATCTTTTTGATATGCATTGGAAGGTACAGTATCAACGGTGACTTGTGCCCTGGCACAGCAAGACCTGAACAATGTCAGCACCGCGTTTCAGACAGAGTCGGAGGGGGAAATGCAGGAGTGCAATGCGGTGAACCAGATATAGTAAAAAGATGATTTTAAGGATGCTTCTTATGAGTCAAACCTCTGTATTATTTTGTGTTGAAAATAAAAATTCCCAGCAGAGTCGCCAAATTGTGGACACGCGGCCTCCATGAGCCTACCCCACCCCCCGTTTCTATTTCCAGCAGGGTTTCGGAATTGATTTTCCTTTGTTTTGAAATTGATTTGAAAAAGAAGAAAAGGTTTGTTGAAAATAGATACAGAGTCGCCACTTGGTCTGTAGGGAACAGACACGACTAAAAAGTTGTGTGCACTTGTGTGCTATACCCAAGTGTAGGTAATCGTGCAAGTAGTGTTCTGGTAAAGACCAGGTCAATCCCACAAGGAAGGTTGAGAACTAAAATACTTAGATTAAACTCTAAAAAGGAAATAAAAATACAATAATCAATAAAGGTGTGAAACACAAAGTTCCACAATTATCAACTACTAAATGAAAAGCAACTAAATTAAACTAATGATTAACTAATTAACTAAAGTGATATTTTAAAACGGGTTTTTACTTAATAAAAAGGGGAAGTTGGGATCACACGAATCCACAGCGACCTAGCCATCTACCATGCAACTGCATTAAAGCTCAACGGAGTACATCTCCTACAGTACTCCGTATTTTCCTTAAAATAAAGAATCCATAACCCTTTCATGACCGAGACTACATCATCATCGCTAATTCGAAACACAAGAAAGCGGTTTAAATCAATAGTTAAGACTTGCACTCTAAATGGTGTTAGCATTCAAAGTGGTTTGCAAAAGTTAATGAAGAAAAATGTCTTAAGGCCTTAAGTTCAGAAACTGTTTTGACAAACTGAGCATCTAGGGATAGTTTGATAACGAATCTCAAAAACAGAAAGTCTAGGAATACTGCATGGAATGTTCTCAAGAATCTGAAGGTTCGATTGATCGAGGTGCTTTTGATCGATCGAAAATCATCATCTCTCAATCGATCGAAATGTCTTTGATCGATTGACTGTATCTTTGTTTCAATCGATTGAACTAACTTCAATCGATCAAATACACGAATTATTCTGGTGAATGGCAGAGGCTAGATATCACTGTTTCATCGTGATCTCCCAACCCTAGGAATACTCAGACATGGTCTGGAGTATCTTAGATCTGTTTTTAATGTGAAAATTCATTAAGGTCTTGTTTGGTTGCGATTTAAACATAAAAACTATGAACCTAAGTGGTTTAAGACTACTACTAAAAAACTAATGATTCTAACAGATTAAACTACGATATTAAGCAAGAAGAATGTAACGAAACTAAGATTGCAGAACCGGGAATGGAGAAACTTATATTAAACTGTAGAAATCAATCCCAAAAGCAATATCCAAAACTTTAAACCTATAAAAATCAAGAACAAACTCTCCTCTCTCTATATTAACTGATGAAAAGTAAAGTGGGCGTCATCCAGGACGTAAACATAACGAGTATTTATACATAAACCCAATGTTAGGGTTAATTACAACTATTCAGCTGAGTGCGCGTAAGTTCTGATAAAAGCCATGTTCGATCGATCGAACATCACTCGATCGATTGAACATCTGGATCACTAGATCGCTTGAACCGTCCTCAATCGATCGAATGCTCGATCGCTTGTGCTTGTAATCCAACATTCCCTTTATCCTGATATCCATTTTTACTCACAACAAAATAATAATCTGCACAAATAATAGCTAAAACAATACAACTTATCATAGATTAATCATATTGTGTAAAAACTAGCATTATGATGCAAAGTGCAGATATGTCAAGGAGTCGTGAACTAAATCATTGTATTTTCTTCTTTTAGCGCGGTTGTACTTTACAAATACCCCCGCTTGTCAGGAACCAAGAATTCCAATTTGACTCGCCCAAATGGATAAAGGGCACCGGCCTTTCATAACCAAAGAACTTGGGTCGGAGTTTTGGTACGAGAGAGGAATGAGCCTTTGTCATGATTAAAACACCCTCAACTCGCCCCGTCTCTTGACGGGCCTTAATTAGCATCCAAATAATCATCTTATACTATGTTTGATTCAACAATTAATAATATGATAGTATATTACATTTCATAAGAAAATTAAAATGGAAGATCAAAAGATAAGATATCATTCATAAGAATAATTCGATCGATCAAACCTGAGAATTCTAGGATCACTTTGGATGAAAGATTTATGCACCCCCAACTAACAAAGATTGTTCTGGACATACAGGAAATGATAAGAACAGTTCATTTACAGAACATGTAAGCCATAAACCACAATCATTATAATATAAAGTTGCAAATTTTTTAGATATAACTTTTTAATAGAATCCATTCACAAAATCACATCCCCCATTTGGTACTTAAAACCTTATTACATAAAAAACCTAGAATTAAAAATAAAACTAACAATTCTTTGTCCAGCATTACACTTCAATTGAGAAAAGATGTATCAAAAGACAAAAAGTAATTGAAGTGGGTCACTAATCTTTGAACATGAAAATTCCTTCTTCCACATATGCTTCATACTCCGCCAAATCCTCAAAAGTGGAGTTCAAACTTAATAATTCACTATTCTAGAAGGATCTGAAAGCGTCCAGAATATCATCAAAAGTGTCTAAAACCTCCAAAGAGTTGAAAGTGCGAGCAAGAGGTGATCCGGATGGAGACATTGATAGAGGAGTACAATTTCCCAGTTGTTAGCTCTCTTGCAGCGGAGTATCAGGAGACCCTATGTGAGGTCCAAGTCCATGAAACAGTTGGTGTGGAAGGAACAAAGGCAGCCCGTTGTGGAACATAGTGATAATCCTGGACAAGGAAAATAGAAGAAAACCAAAAAGAAAGAAGATAAATAAAACAAATGAAAGAACTAACAGAAAGGAATAAACAAAGAAAGATGGAAAGAAAATGAAACGTAACAAAGAGTTAACATCACTATTGGCGTGATAAAACCATTTGCACTAGCAGGTGGAGGGCATTGAAGCCGGAACAACAAATAGCTCATGTGCACATAAATATATGAAATCGACTCGATGATGATGAAGTCATTCACATATGTGAAGACATGATTATGGCATTCGGGCACCACATCCTGTAAATCTTCTTCAACCCATGGTTCCCACATCGAGTCGTTCTCCCACTGTTCCAAGAGGGCATCATCAACTTCCCCGATGAAATACCCCTCTGGTTCTCCTTCATCTTCAAGGAAATCCATATTCTCAAATGGATTAATGTTGAGGAGTGCAGGATTGTAAGGGATGTACCCTTGAGTCAAGTCAACTACATCATCAGCATCCGGACCTTGGTACAATGAAAAGCAAAATGCAATCTCGTCAGCGATCCATGCGGGGTTTTGATCTTCTGAATTAGCCCATGAACCAATCGAAAACATGGACCGTGTACCATCATGATTTCTCATTTTAAATAGCTTGCGGGGGAGAGATAATAAGGAATAGTGGGTTAAACACAAAGTCACACTCCAAAAGAGGAAATAAAACAAAAATAGCTGAAAACGAAACAAAAATGTAGTAAAAGAAAAGAGTAAAATAACAGTTTCAAGATATGCTTTAGCATTTTAAGTAGAGGAATAGTTGGGCTCATCCAGCTAGATGTGCTCAACTTCTAGTTGAAAATTCTCCAAGAACGGCTTTAATCGTTGGCCATTGACCTTGAAGATCTCATCATTCTTTGGATTGAATAGCTCGACGGCCCCATGTGGAAAGACAGATTTAACAATAGCTCGACGGCCCCATCATTCTTTGGATTTAATAGCTCGACGGCCCCATAAGGAAAGGACTTTAACCTTTCCTTATGCAACTTTGCAGAGTCATACGCATCTCTATGAATTTCCTTGAGCTCTGCGAGTTGGAGTTTTCTGAGCTATCCTCCCTCTTTAATATCAAAGTTTAATGAGCGGGTCGCCCAATAAGCATTATGCTCAATTTTGACGGGGAGATGACATGCCTTTCCGTACACTAGCCGATATGGGGACATTCCCAGGTTTGTTTTGTAAGCAGTACGGTATGCCCATAGAGCATTAGTCAGCTTGTATGCCTAGTCTTTCCGATTTGAACTAACCGTCTTCTCGAGAATATGTTTGATTTCTCGGTTAGTCAATTCTGCCTACCCATTAGTTTGTGGGTGGTAGGCTAAGGCGATTTTATGGTTAACCCCATACTTTTTGAGCAGTGACTCCAAGGGTCTATTATAGAAGTGCTTTCCTTGGTCACTAATTAATGCCTTTGGGGTTCCAAAACACGAAAGGATATTTTCTTTCAAGAAAGAAATTACTATTCGATGATCATTTCGCCTTGTTGGGATTGCCTCTACCCATTTCGAGATATACTCTACAGAAAGAAGTATGTACTCGCAGTTATTTAATTTCGGGAATGGGCCCATGAAATCTATGCCCCAATAATCAAAAATTTTGATTATGATTATGGGAGTTAAAGGCATAGAATTTTGTTTTGATATTGCATCTAGCTTTTGATAGCGTTGGCATGTTTTACGAAATTCGTGTTTATCCTTGAATATGGCTGGCCAATAGAAGTCGCTATGTAGGATTTTCTGTGCGGTCTTTTTTGAAGCAAAGTGACCACTACAGGCTTCAGAATGACACAAGGCTAAGATTACGGTTACATCCTCATTTGGAACGCAATGTCTAATGACCTGATCGGCACAATACTTGAATAAGTACGGGTCATCGAAGAAGAAATGACGTGCGAAAGCGATGAATCATTTCTTATCTTGATTTGACCAATGACTCGGGGTCTCTCCCGTAACTAGGTAAGTTACTATATCCGCATACCAGGGTAAACCCAAGACAGTCATCAGTTGCTCATATGGGAATTCGTCTTTTATTGGTATGGGTTCAGTGTTGTCAACAAACATTAACCGAGATAAATGGTCGACGACCACATTCTCTACTCCTTTTTTATCCTTGATTGTGATATCGAATTCTTGGAGTAGGAGTATCCAATGGATGAGCCTTTATTTTGCATCCTTCTTGGACAATAGGTATTTGAGGGCTGAGTGGTCTGTGAAACAGACAATAGGGGACCCTATCAGATACGACCTGAATTTATCCAAAGCGAAAACTATGGCCAGTAGCTCTTTTTTAGTAGTTGTATACTTCATTTGAGCTTCATTTAGCGTTCGACTAGCATAGTAGATCACATAAGGCTTATTATCCTTCCTATGTCCTAGGACTGCACTAATAGTATAGTCACTAGCATCGCACATTAATTCGAATGGCAAACCCTAGTCGGGTGCCTGTATTATCAGTGCGGAGGTGAGATGTTCGTTTAGTGTGTCAAAAGATGTTTGACAGCTTTCCGACCACTCAAATGGTGCATCTTTAATGAGCAGTTGACAGAGTCGTCAGGATATTGCACTAAAATTCTGAATAAATCGACGATAAAATCTCGCATGTCCCAAAAAAGATCGAATGTATTTAACTGTACGAGGGACATGTATGTTCCAGACTATGTCAATTTTTGCTTTATCTACTTGGATACCTTTATCAGAAATGATGTGGGTGAGGACGATTCCCTTGGTCACCATGAAGTGACACTTTTCCCAGTTTAGTACTAGGTGTTTGTCCTCACATCTTGCTAACACACGTTCAAGATTATCCAAGCAATTTTCGAAACTATGGCCAAACACCGAAAAATCGTCCATAAATACTTCAAGTATTTGTTAGACCATATCGCTGAATATACTTAACATGCATCGCTGAAAGGTAGCAGGTGCATTGCATAAGCCGAAGGGCATACGACGGTAAGCGAAGTACCGAATGGACACGTGAAGGTTGTTTTCTCTTAATCTTCAAGAGCTATTTTGATTTGGTTATACCCACTGTATCTGTCCAAAAAGCAATAGTACTTATGACCCGCCACTCGTTCTAGCATTTGATCCATGAATGGTAAAGGAAAGTGGTCTTTTCGGGTCACGGTATTCAATTTTCGGTAATCAATACACATTCGCCATCTGGTGGGGACACATGTTGGTACCAATTCTCCGTCTTTATTCGGAATAACCGTTATACCTGCCTTCTTTGGTACCACTTGAGTTGGACTAGCCCAAGGGCTGTCAGAAATAGGATAAATGATCCCAACATCAAGTAGTTTAAGACTTCCCTTTTGACTACTTCTTGCATGTTATGATTCAGACGCCTTTGCATTTGTCGTGAAGGTTTAGCATCTTCCTCCAGATATATTTTATGGGTGCAAACAAACGGGCTTATGCCTTTGAGATCGGCAATAGTCCATATCGGCAATAGTCCATCCCAATGCTCCCTTATGTTGTTTCAGCATTTGAATTAATTTACCCTCTTGTTCAAGACTTAGAGTAGATGAAATTATAACAGGATAAGTCTTTTTAGTCCCTAGGAAAGCGTATTTAAGCTCCTTTGGAAGCTCCTTTAACTCCAAATCGGGGAACTGAAAATTAGAGGGCATGACTAACTTTGTTTTTGGAGGCAGTGGTTCATATGGTGTTACCCGCATGCATTCCGCTCTATCCTCCTCTTTCGTTTCCATCATGAAGCAAGTTAGATTAGGTTGGTGTCCAATGGAGTAGAGTTTATAGGTTGGCTGACAGCATCAAATTGTGACACCACTACCTCCAAAGGATCTTTATAATCAACCAAATCAGCCTCATCTTCAATGACTATCTCGATGTAATTTATTTCTTCCTCATCCTTGTATTCTTGAGGTCGGGGATTTGTGAAGATTTTAACGGTTGCGGTCATGTTTCCGAACACGATAGTCATTGTACCACTTCTTATTTTTATCATGGCATTAATTGTGTTTAGAAATGGACGTCCAAATATCACCGGAATTTGTGCACATAGATTAAACACAGGTTTAATATCTAGAATTATAAAATCAACCGGGAAGACAAATGAGTCTATTTGAATGAGGATGTCTTCCAACGCCCCTCTCGGGTATTCGACCGACTTGTCTGCCAATTGTAACGCAACTCAGGTGGGTTTGTATTCACCTAACTCTAGTTGCTTATAAACTAAATATGGCAGAAGATTTACGCTTGCTCCTAAGTCGAGGAGTGCATTGTCTATTCTTTGATTCCTAATTTGGCATAAGACAGTGGGAGTACTGGGGTCTTTAAGTTTCGGAGGTAATTCATTTTGGATGATTGCGCTTGCTTGGCAAGCGACATAACCGTGTTTCTTCACACTTTGCCTCCTCTTAACCGTGCATAAGTCTTTGAAATACTTTGCATAGGCCGGCACTTGTTTGATTGTATCAAGGAGTGGAAGGTTTATTTTGAATTGTTTAAACTGTTCCAAGAACTCATGATTCTTTATCTCATTTTTGGCTTTCTTAAGCCTTTGAGGATAGCGTGGGGGAAAGGCATTTAGGTAATTCATCATTAACAGGTTCCTTTCCAGGTCTTCTCTCAACGTCTTCTACTTCTTTAGGAGTTTCATCTTTTGAATCTAATGGTTTGTTATTAGTAGATGGCTCATCTTCCTGAGTAGAAGGTTCGTTCTTGTTTACCACTTCGTCCTCCTCATACTCTTCAGAGGTAGAGAGAGGCATATTGCACCCTATAATCTTACCACTTCTTAGAGTGGTTACTACTTTAGCATGTTCTTGATTATTGGGACCATTGTTGTATCCCTTAGGGTTTTGAAGTGGTTGGGTAAGAAACGTTCTACCCACTCCCTCTTGTCGTGCATCCATTCTCTCTAATGTAGCGGACATTTTACTTATCATTTGAATTAACTGTTGTGTTAAATTTGCATTAGAAAGTGGATCTTCTTCTTGCACCTTTTTGAGTGGTGGCACGTATACACTTGACTGTTGATTATTAAAGGGTTGAACTTGGTTGTAGTTATTTGATCTATTTTGATTGAATGGCTGGGACTGATTATTGTATTACCCTTGATATTGGTTATTGTTGTAGGGTTGTTGTTTATATTGATTTTGTGTCCCAACGTCATTCTTCCAATCAAACCCAGGGTGATTCCATCTTTTGTTATTATTTTGAAAGTTATTATTGTTGTTATAGGAATTCCCCGCCCCTCTATACCCTTACACGGCGTTCATCTCCATGGGGGCTTGTTCTTGAAAGTACGACACATTGGGACAATATTGAGTTGTGTGTCCCAACATATTGCATGTGCTGCATGGTTCTTCAGGTAAAACTTGTCTAGAAATCTCTCCTTTCATCCCTAATTCTTCCACTTTCTTTGCTAGTTCTTTGTATTTGGTCATTAGGTGATCTTCACTTTTTAGCTGATAGATACTTTTCTCCTCTACACCTAATATTTGTGAGCGTGGAGTGTCATCAGAATTTGACCATTCATGAGCATGCTCAGCTATCCACTCGAAGTGGGTTTCAGCCTCTTCGGTGTTTTTGCGAAGAAATGGACCTGAGCTCATGGTTTCAACTAGCTTTTTACTTTCACCATTTAACCCTTCGTAAAAGTAGCTAATGGTTCGCCATTTCTCATACTTGGGCATGAGAAAAGCAAATCTTTGAAACGCTCCCAAGTTTGGGTGAACGTTTCATTGCTCTTTTGTTTGTAAGAGTTTATTTGACGTTTAAGTTTAGTGGTCATGCGAGGTGGAAAGAATTTCTTTAAGAATGCAGTGTTCATCGCATGCCAGGTGAAGATAGAATTTGGCTTAAGGATGAGTAGCCATGCTTTTGCTTTATCCTTCAAGGTGAAGGGAAAATGCATTAGGCGTGTTACATCTACAAGACAATTCTGTGAGAACATTTTATAAACATCCTCAAAATCCTTGACATGTAGATATGCCTTCTCCCTCTCCATTCCATGGAAGGTTGGAAGGAGTTGAATCATTCTATTGCGAAATTGGAATTCGCCTGCATGAAGTGGAATGAGAATACAAGAAGGTGTAGGTGCATGGTCGGGTTGCATGAGATCGCATAATGGGCATAGCGAATCATCAATAGGTATAACCACATTATCCCCATTCTCGCTTTGATTGTCAGTCATTGAATCTCTAGGTGTGGCTACGGGATTAATAGAACTAGAAAAATCAGATAAGTAGAATGGATTTCTAAGAATTCCTTCAATTGAATTATCGGACATGAAAGGGAAAGGATCCTAAAAGGTTTTAATCTAAAGAATTAAAAGAAAAGGAAAATAGAAAGAGATAAAGATAGATCGAGGTAATCTAAGCGTTAGCTTATCGCCTTCCCCGGCAACGCCAAAAACTTGACACGACTAAAAAGTTGTGTGCGCTTGTGTGCTATACCCAAGTGTAGGTAATCGTGCAAGTAGTATTCTGGTTAAGACCAGGTCGATCCCACAGGAAGGGTTGAGAACTAAAATACTTAGATTAAACTCTAAAAAGGAAATAAAAATTCAAGAATCAAGAAAGGTGTAGAACATGAAGTTCCGCAATTATCAACTACTAAATAAAAAGCAACTAAATTAAACTAATGATTAACTAATTAACTAAAGCGATATTTTAAAACGGATTTTTACTTAATAAAAAGGGGAAGTTGGGATCACACGAATCCGCAGCGACCTAGCCATCTACCATGCAATTGCATTAAAGCTCAATGGAGTACATCTCCTACAGTATTTCGTATTTTCCTTAAAATAAAGAATCCATAGCCCTTTCATGACTGGGACTACATCATCACCGATAATTCAAAACACAAGAAAGCGATTTAAATCAATAGCTAAGACTTGCACTCTAAATGGTGTTAGCATTCAAAGTGGTTTGCAAAATTTATTGAAGAAAAACGCCTTAAGGCCTTAAGTTCAGAAACTGTTTTGACAAACTGAGCATCTGGGGACAGCTTGATAACGAATCTCAAAAATAGAAAGTTTAGGAATACTGCATGGAACGTTCTCAAGAATCTGAAGGTTCGATCAATCAACGCGCTTTCGATCGATTAGACGCGCTTTCGATCGATTGAATATCATCATCTCTCAATCGATCGAAATGACTTCGATTGATTGACTATATCTCTGTATCGATCGATCGAACACAGGAATTATTATGGTGCATGGCAGAGGCTGGAGATCACTGTTTCATCGTGATCTCCCAACCCTAGGACTACTCAGACATGGTCTGGAGTATCTTAGATCGATTTTTAATGTGAAAGTTCATTAAAGTCTTGTTTGGTTGCGATTTAAACATAAAAACTATGAAACTAAGTGGTTAAAGACTACTACTACAAAACTAATGATTCTAACAGATTAAACTACGATATTAAGCAAGAAGAATGTAAATAAACTAAGATTGCAGAACCTGGAATGAAGAAACTTATATTAAACTGTAGAAATCAATCCCAAAAGCAATATCCAAAGCTTTAAACCTATAAAAATCAAGAACAAACTCTCCTCTCTCTATATACACTGATGAAAAGTAAAGTGGGCGTCATCCTAGACGTAAACATAACGAGTACTTATACATAAACCTAATGCTAGGGTTAATTACATATATTCTGCTGCGTGCGCGTAAGTTCTGATAAAAGCTATGTTCGATCGATCGAACGTCATTCGATCGATTGAACATCTGGATTACTCGATCGCTTGAACCGTCCTCAATCGATCGAATGCTCGATCGCTTGAACTCAGTATTTCAGCTTTGAATTCTCTTGCTTGTAATCCAACATTCCCTTTATCCTGTTATCCATTTCTTCTCACAGTAAAATAATAATCTGCACAAATAATAGCTAAAACAATACAACTTATCATAGATTAATCATATTGTGTAAAAACTAGCATTGTGATGCAAAGTGCAGATATGTCAAGGAGTTGTGAACTAAATCAATGTATTTTTTTCTTTTAGCACGGTTATATTTTATAAATACCCCCGCTTGTCAGGAACCAAGAAACCCAATTTGACTCACCCAAATGGATAAAGGGCACCGGCCTTTCATAACCAAATAACTTGGCTAGGGGTTTTGGTAGGAGAGAGGAAGGAGCCGTTGTCACGATTAAAACACCCTCAACTCGACCCGTCTCTCGACGGGCCTCAATTAGCATCCAAATAATCATCTTACACTATGTTTGATTCAACAATTAATACTATGATAGTATATTACATTTCATAAGAAAATTGAAATGGAAGATCAAAAGATAAGATATCATTCATAAGATCTAAGCCAAATATCACACAATGCAAAGGTGAAAGATCACACAAATAAACCTAGAAAAAATATTCTAATCACATATCAAGTAATCAAGTTTTTCCTAATCTAGGAGGGGACATGGTTGTTCTTGAAACAAATAATCAAAGAGATCAAAATATGCTTAGCAAGCTAGAATGATGCATGTTAATTTTTGGGAAAAGAAGACCTCTCAATCCCCGGGACGGATGAGAAAGGATGATTAGATCGAGGGAAAGCATGGACGTGTGATCAAGTTCATTCCTTCTTAGATTAGGGGTCACAAAAGCCCCAAATCTTGCATGGATGCAATGTATGATCCTAGAATGTGCAAAGGTTGTAGTGTGTTTGTGTACATAGACTTTCTAAAGTGACTTAGAAGTCTAAAATATGCATGAATGTATGAAGGAAATCATCATAGAATATGTACAACTGTAGTATGAATTACTTCCTAAGAGATGAACTAATTTGGAAGGCATATGAACATCAAATCAAAGGATGGAAGTAAAAGTATACTTGCTGTAAATAGTGGACAGAACAGGGACTCAGTTTTGTGGAAATTGAAAAGTAGGGTTAGATATGTTTTAAATGCATGATTGTTTATGGAGATAATTCTTATTGTGTCTAGAACACAAATCAAAAAGCCAATCCTCAATAACTATTTCAGATTGAGAGAAATCATATAAATAATAGAGGTCACTAAGAAACAGAATCCGTACTATTGACTGAAATGTCAAAAAATCTTAGAAAATGAAAACAAAACATTTAGAGGCCCATATTATACATAAAGTTCCCTAAGACACTGAAGTTCAAGGTATAAATGTGTTGGGACCACTCCTTGCGGAAAGGTTTTCTGTAAAACAAGTTGAAAGTCAACCAAGCTGCTGTGACAGTAAAGGCAGAATATCTGGAGAGAATGTTTGGACCAAAATGGAATCCTTCCAAGTATTTCCAAGCCAAGCCAAAAATCATGGGTGTTCTCTAATGAGTTAGGAAGACTTTCCAAGTGGTCTTACATTCATATATTGAGTATTGAGCTCAGAATAATTCTTTGAAGTTAAATGACTCACTGTTTTGAAGATTTTTGAGAAAACAAGGTTTATTTCTTAGAATCCAAATATTGGGGGTTTTAGGAGGACTTTGAAATAGGGGTTTTGAAATTATATTTCTAACAGTCAAAGAGGATTTAAACCACTTGTAATATCAACCTCTAACTCATTTAGAGAACCTCCAAGATTATTAGAAAGGTTTGCTTTATTTTGGAAATAACCTCAAGAATACATAGAGATGTATTGAGGTTATAATCATCATCTATCAAACATGTTTTTGAGATCAAGAGCTACTATCCATAAGGATTCACTCACCTCAAACTTCATGTCATCATCTAGATGATGATGAACTAGAAAAGCAAAAAGAAATGAGGTAAGAAGAGATGAACATTGTATATAAGCAAGCAAATGAACAAATCAATAGATGATATTCAATGGTGGAACCACAAGCATTCAACCTCTCATATATGTGTGTATGTGGGTGTAGATTGCTCTCTAAAACTCAAAGAAGATAAAGAAAATGAATTGAAATCTTGTGAACACAAGTTTCGTTTTGAGAAAACAAATTAAAACTCACATTTGAATTGAATTTTGAAGAAGAAAATATCTATTCCTCTCTCTATTTCTCCCTAAATCTCTAAATCTCTCTCTAATGGCTTCCAAGTTCTTCCCCAAATGGAAGCAAATGGGTCTAATTTATAGGACAACTTGGGGAGGTATTTTGGGTTTTAAAAAGTCTCTAATTGGTCTAAAATCTTCAGAATTTCAAAACTATGTCATTTTGTTTATTGAAAATATGAATTAAAACACAAAAATTAACTAAAAATTACAAAAAAAAAAAAATTGAAAAATGACTCAGAGTGCCGCCGCGGCACTCGGCCACTGCCACCGCAATAGTGGGCTAGTGCCGCCGCAGTAGTCAACCCCCCCCCCCCTCCCCCGGTTGACCAAAATTTGCATTTTGGCCCCCGGAACTCCCGAAATTCGCGAAACGGCCATATTTCGTCCGAAATTCATAGAAAATTCATACAAAATCTAAATTGAGATTGTGATATATCTTTGGAAAGGTATTGAGGTCTATATTTCATAAAAATAGTTTGGAGTTGGGTCATTTTAGAAAGTTTTGTGGTATTCGCAATAAAAGTCGAATTGATCGCATTTTTCACCTTCAGAAATTCATAACAAATTCGTTTTAGATCCAGAAATTATGTGCGATATACCGTTGAAAAGCTATTGACCTCTAGTATTTGATAAAAATATTTCAACATCGAAAAGGAGACTTTGATTTTTGATCAAACTTGCAATCAAATCAGTCAAACCGTTCACTTCCTGGAAGTTCCGGGAAGTTTTGGGAGCCTCCAAAGACTGACGTTTCCGTCCGATTTTCTTTTAAAACATATTTTAAGACTTTTCACATGATCTAGGATGATTTCAAAACTTTTTAGCGAATTCGGATGATTTTGGTCAAACCCTGGTCAAACTTGGTCAAACCCTAGTCTAACTTGGTCAACGGAGACTTTCCGGGAACTTTCGGGACTTCTGGGGGTCTCTGGGAGCTTATGATTTCAAATATTTATCTTTTAAAATACCTTTTTTTTGTTTTGAACAAAATCGAATGATTCCTGAGATTCTGGGCCAATCCGAAGAGTTTTGAGCTTTTAGAGGCATTTTGGTCATTTCTTTGATTTCTTTAGAGTTAGAGGCAATCTCTGAAAATCCGATCTTTCTAATCATCGAGATTTGACATGCTTGTGGCCTCCTAAATCTGTTAGCCAACAAAATGGGGTGTCTACAGATGTGTGAGCCATTTTTGAAACATTAAGTGAGAACTCCATCTATCAAATTTCTACGGTCCGGGCAAAAGTGGCTCCCACTAGTGGAACTATGCGGGGAGGGGTTCTTGAGTTAAGTCATTTCTCGAATGTATCTAGTAAGTAGATGAGCTGTCTAGGGCTACCATTTGAGGACTAACACAGTTAAAGGAGGATGCACATTGATGACTAACTCAGATGTGAAGAGAATGTCGTCGAGGACTAATGTAGATACAAATAGGCTTCCTTTGAAGGATAACGCAGATGCAAAGTTTCTGCCATTGAGGACTAATTCAAATGCAAAGATGCTGCCATTGAGGACTAACGCGATGAAGGGGTGCTTCCATTAAAGACTAAAGTAGATGGAGGTTTTCCATTGAGGACTAACGCAGATGCAAGGATGCTGCCATTGAGGACCAAAGCAATGAAAGGTTACCGTTGAGGACTAAAGAAGGTGCAAAGATGCTGCCATTGAGGACTAATGCAATGAAACGAGGCCATTGATGATTAAAGCATATGCAAGGATGCTGCTAATGAGGACTAACGCAATGAAAGGCTGTCATTGAGGATTGACACGATGAAAGGATGGTTCCATTGAGGACTAACGTGAATGCAAAGATGCTGCCATTGAGGACTAATGCGATGAAAGGCTGCCGTTGAGGACTAACGTGAATGCAAATATGCTTCCATTGAGGATAATGCAAATGTAAAGATGCTGCCATTGACGACTAATGTGAATGTAAATATGCTACCATTGAGGACTAACTCAAATACAAAGATAGTGCCATTGAGGACTAATGCGATGAAGGATGGCCCTATTAAGGACTAACGAAGATGGGCTACTATAAAAGGGTAAACTTATCTTTTCAAGATTTTGCTGATTCAACTGTCTGGTTCTCGACTCATCACGATTCAAATCAATTCCTTATGCAGCTTTGCTGATTAATAGCAAGGCTTCTGTTAGCTTAATGGACTCATGCTCAATTTCTTGAGCAATTTATTCTAGAGCTTCAATCAGGGTTCAATCCTAGTTCATGCTTTGCTATCGCACAACTAATTTCTTAAACAATTCTATTGATTCGATCTTATTCTTCTACTGACTCAAATCAACTTAGTGATGCATAAAATCACTCTCAAACTTTTCTACTAGTTCCCTCAATGCTTCACCTTGCAACTTTGACTTATGTAATAACAGTGTTCGGAACTTCTGCTCGTTTACCACTTTGGATGCTCTAAAAGATTTTACAATAATTTTGAAAATTCATTATTAATCACTCTGAACCTACACATTTGAGATCCTGATAGACTTGACAACTGACAGACATCGACACAGGAGGACAATACTCTTGACCCTAAAATAGGAGTTTTGCGTAAAGAACTCAATTTGCCATAACTTAATACGTTTTTGCCATGTTTAATGTATCTTTTCACATCTCATGTTTACTTCTCATTTTAGCATGGTAATACTCGGCTGATAAAGTAATGCTTTGAAATTTATCCCATTCGATCTAATCAATCTTTTGCTTTATCCAAAGTATGCTTTGAATTAGTGCCTTAGCTTATAGAATGAAATATGATTCATTTCAAATTTCTTCCAAAATATACTTGACAATCCAAGACTTGCCCCTAGTGTGAAAGGGTTCTTGGCAAACGAAGTTTGCCCCTAATTGGAGGCTTACTTCTAGGGTAAAGGAGGCTTTGGCAAACGAAGTTTGCCCCGAGTTTGTAGATGAGAAAGGGAGTAGATAAGTTTATTTCAATAAGTTCTTAAAAAGATTGTGGTACAGAGGTACCCTACATTTACCTCGAAACATCATGAATAGTGCGAGATGAGGCTGGATGTACCAATGCTGATGGGCAAATATCAACACATATGTGGTTCCGGGCAAACACAAGTTTGCCCCTAGTCCAAAGGCGCAAAGGATGGTGCTTTCAGCAAGGGTAGTGACCGAACCGGGTAGGGTGCCTATGTATCCCGAATTGGGAATCAGGTCGAACATAGTTCAAGTACTCTAGAGGTATTGAAAGAACAAGGCTTCAAGAACTGGTGGGTTTTTCGAGCCACATTGCCATTTGTATCCAAGACATGCTTCTCAACAGGCAGATTTCATAGAGGGGGTCACTTGTGGTAGCGTTTGAACAAGATGATGAACTACCTTCTCTCATTTTCTTTTCTTAATATTTTCTTTTTCATTCTTTTTTTTGTTTGACGGCTGATTACACCTTTTCACTAGCCAGCTAATCTTACATTTCTCATAATACATCATGTTTTCATCATACAAAGCAATATTTTCCCTTTAAATTTGATGATTTGGGCTCACTCAAAGATACTTCATTTCTTCAACTCTATTTTCATTTTCATTTTCATTTTCATTTTCAATTACAACTCAGAACTTTGGGACAATTCACATTCCCGAATTTCAATCATCTCTTATTTTCTTATGATCTGGACTGGCTAGGATTGGGTTCTCGAAATCAGCACGCAAAATCTTTTTCATGCTCTAACTTTTGCCTAGGCGCCCTTATTGGTTTTCATCCTAGCGAGCTCTCTTTCTTTTTATTTTCTTTTATTTTTTTTATTTTCTTTTATTTTTTTATTTTTTTTATTTTTTATTTTTTTCAAGAAAAGGAGTTCATTTGAAATGATTGACTACCATCAAGGACTGAGTTCGCATGACTTTTAGTTGGATATATCCACATGGCCTTCAATTGGATTGGCTCATTCTCTTAGGCACGAGGCTTTGGAAATGGGGAAAAAAGGGTTAGACAAGTCCCAAGCAACTATCGAGCATATCTTTTCCAGATATGAGCAAAAGCACCTTTAAATTCTTAAAGTAAAACTAATCAATTCTTAGCTTTCTTCAGTAGTAACACAAAATCGACTTTGATTCTTTCGAGATTCTTTTCAATGCAAAAATTTATTAACATATTAAGTTCTTCAATAATCTGAGAAGTGACATTTTCAGCTAAACGATCCATTCATTCATGAGAAGGTATCTCGAAGAAGGTATCTCGATTCCGCACAACGAAAGTTTAGACTCCGGAAAGTGTTCTGAGAGCCCAAAGTACACCTTTGAACCTAGATTTGTGTTTTTCTCAAAATTAAATTTTAAAATATGCATATGACCTAGGGAAAAATGGTCATTAAGGTCTCAGACGTGAATTTCGGGAGTCCAGTAGCTCAATTTTAGAAAATCTTTCAAAATCGGTGCTCGTAGGAAGCTAACTGTGAAAAAGAGCACAAAAGAACACAAGAATTCAGGGTGACTCCTGAATCAAAATTGATGATAAATTCCTATGAAAATTACTCCCGGGATATTTTTAGAATGAAATTCAATCTTACAGCTTTCCAACGGCGCAAAAACAGGCGATTCTAGAATTTTTGACAGCATTAATTTTTGGCACAGTTGCCGGGGATCGCCAAATGATTACTTTGATTCTAGAATTTTATTTCTAGTTGATTAGTAAATATTAGTTTAGTCTTCAATTCATTTTAGTTGTGCTAAAAATTTTTATCCTATTTTGATGTTTGCTTTGATCTAAGCAATTCTAGCAACTTTTACTATGGAATAGGCATTGCAAAGCTAGGAGCTTTGCGTGGAAGGGGCTTACGGAAAATTAAAAATATAATTGCTTTGCTCGATTCTGCGAAAAACTCATTGTAAGTTAAGGTGCTATGACGTATTATTTGCATTAGTCATGAATTAATGGATCAACAAAATCAACTAGAACTTGGATCTTTGTACAAGTTGTGTGAGAAATCAAAGCAAAAGTGTGAAGAAAACAAACCGAAGAAAGAAAAAGATCCAAGCTCTAGAAATACATATATACAAAACTAGTATATTAAAGAGGTAGTTCTTAGAGTTTACCTCTTGAAGATCTCTCAAAAATGCAAAGAGTTGAAAGAAAGTTGCTCCTCCTTCAAGTGTTCTTGGACTCCAAAGCAAAGGATACATAGATGTCAACTCATGATCTAGCTTAGATCTTCTAAAATTCTACTTCTTTTTAAGTTTTCAAGAAACAAAAAGAATTTTTTTCTTACTTTTTCATTTTCAAATCAAGAAAATACAAGCACAAACTTTTTGTGTTTCTACTCCCAACTTCAAGATATTCTTACATGAATTCTAAGTGGATCCTAGGTAGTTGTTGGGGTCCCTCAAAGGGGGGACCAAGGGATCCATTTTATAGGCAAAACAAGTAGGATTTGGGTGTCTTTTAATACATAGAAAGAGGGTAAAATGGTCAATTCAAGGACCAAACGAAATTTCTGGGCAATTTCCTTTCACAGCACATGTGTATATAAACCAAGAGAGAGAAAAATCAAGTGGTGGACTATATATGGAGGTGGCGGCCATGGTGGGGCCCACCAGTGACAAATGGAAGCCACCACTTGCTTTCTTGTTCCCCTGTGTATCCTCGGCTCCCCTGTCAAATTTCATGTCCATAGTCCTTCCGGATTTTCTTAAAACTAGTTTTTGGCCTCCGAAATCGCCTGTTTTTGCGCCATTTGAAAGCTGTAAGATTGAATTTCATTCTAAAAATATCCTAGGAGTAATTTTCATATGAATTTATCATCAATTTTGATTCAGGAGTCACCCTGAATTCTTGTGTTCTTTTGTGCTCTTTTTCACAATTAGCTTCCTATACGCGCCGGTTTTGAATGATTTTCTGAAATTGAGCTAGTAGACTCCCGAAATTCACGTCTGAGACCTTAGTGACCATTTTTTCCTAAGTCATATGGATATTTTAAAATTTAATTTTGAGAAAAACACAAATCTAGGCTCAAAAGGTGTACTCTGGGCTCTCAAAACACTTTTCGGAGTCCGAACTTTCGTTGTGCGAAATCGAGATACCTTCTTCGAGATATTTTTCATCATTGAGATCTTCAAGAGGTTGTTCTCACTAAATCCTGAGAGTGTGGTCAAAATTGGGAGTCTACACCGTGCAATTTTACAAATTATACAAGAGCAATCAAAATTACTCTAAACAAGTAACTTTTAAGCTAACTAAGTATGCTTTTCATCACAAAGACAATCCCAAACATTGAGTTATCCAAATTCCATAATTATTGTCACTCACCTCTGGTTTTTCGCTCCTAATAGTAGAATTAAGATCCTAGTATGATCCATGTATAATTCCTATATAAAATTTACAAGTTATGAGCTAAACCTCCGAATTGGGTTGCCGAAAAACTATCTCAAAATCAATAAGAATGGTACTACTGTGTTAGACTTACCTCCAGGAGTTCAAATATGTAGCCTGTCTTAAAATTCGATGTCAAACGACGCATCGTTTGGCGTCGAGAGTATCGTCGAATTTCCCATTGAGAATTCGTACGAATTCCCTTCTCTATAAATGTCTAAGGAAGAAGGATGGAGGCTCCTGAGTCACAAGCCACATGTAAGCTAACATGTGATTCCAACTTCATGATTCTATTATGACCTCCCCAAAGTTTTATCAGTTTTGCATTTATACCTCTGCTAGTTATAAAACTTATTAAAATTATTCCAACTTAAATGAGTGTTTGTTTATGTCACGTATGGGTCTCATAAGTGGTCCCACATAATATTACGAAGTTACTAATTAACCTACTAATTATACAACGTGTCCAATTCGCTCTCACAAAGGTATCCCTAACTGACCACAAAAGTGATCTCTAACAATTAACATGTTAATAAAGCAACATAATATAATATTCACATATGTCTTAATAAATATTTAAGCACATAAGAATTATTCCGCGTCTCTGTCCCATCACACGGGGACCTCTCATAATTGTCCCAAACTAGGGCTACCACATTGGCCAATTCCAGGTTCCCAACTGGACACCCCTAATCATCTTAGTGAGTTAAAATTCACTTAGCACATATAACCACATCACTAATATAATGTTAATAATGCATGCTAACGTAATTAAATATAGCTCATGGGAGCGGGTGTTACATCTCTCCCCTCCTTAAAAGGAAGTTGTCCGCAAACTTGTACGATCAAGAACCAAACAGAGACGAGTAAATCTCACACATGTCATAATCTTCTTAGCACACGGCTTGGTCAACCTTATATCCAAAAGAACAACTTCGTTCCTCAATACGTGATCTTCTTAGTTCAAGAATCCAACTGAATACTCAATATAATTCAAATCTTCTCGAATTTTCCCTACAATTCACATGTCATCGCATAGCTCAAACTCTATTACTGACGTTGTAATATCGACTAAAGAACACATTACACATATTTGTCACTTCCGGCACTAAATGGAATTGATAAGCCACTGCCCTTACACTGGTGTTTAATTCCTAAACACTCGATGTCCTGTAAGACACCATTCTAATTTTCGACTGAACTGTCATCATATACCAAACTTTACCACAATGCAAATAATTAGGCCACGTGTAACAATGCTACGACCACTCAAAGTATACTAATTAGCAAGAAAACATAGATTAGCTAACACAAAAGAACTTTGATGCGACAAAACAGACCAAGGGTAAAATTGTTATTTAGAAAATATGGTTAAATTTTATATCAAAAGATAGCACTTTGATCCCCGGTTCCAAAGCAAAAAAAAAAAAAAAAAAAACGACACGACAGTCCCAATTTTCTAGAAAGAGTTATATCCGTTTTCATAAAAAGACGTTGAAAAATGTTTTCGAAATCACTGTTTTGGCCAGAGGGGTGTTCGACCTGTCGAACTGCCAGTTTTGATCAGTCCAAGTACGCTCTAGATCATATTTTCTCCCATTTAACATCCTTAAAAGTCCCCAAACTCACAAAGCATTTGGAGCTACCTCCTAACCATTTTTGAACCACAAAAAAGTGCTCGAAAGCATCGAAAACTCCTCGAACCACACAACCATTGAAAGATTTCTCTACAATTCCAGGTGTTTTTTATGTGAAAGTCGTGGAAAGTTTGGCGTTGCTTGAAGCCTTGAAGGCCATTACCCCACTTGGTTACTGAAGCTTCATTGTTGAGTTGGATGCTCTTGTGGTAGTTCAAGTGTTAAAATCTTTGGAGTATGATAGAGCTGATGGGCCACATTCTGATGGAAATTGGAAGGTTTTTCACCGTGTTGGAGATTTCTGAGTTGCGACACATTCGCCGTCAGGCGAATGGTGTTGTTCATTTCCTTGCAAAGTTTTCTAGAAATGTTAGAGGTTGTAAATTGTGGGTTGACTCTTTTCCTTCCGAATGTCACGGTTTCGTGACTGCTAATTGTACCTCCTCTACTTTTTGAATAAAAATATTGGGTGCTAGTAAGGGCAGGTTCATTAAATTTTTTATTTTTATTTTATTACTTCTTTTAAGGGCATCTCCCACAAATTATATATTTAAGAAGTTTAGATTTTATTTTTTTGCTTTCTAAGCAAGGGCTGTGTTTGTTATTCAACTGATATCCAGTAAGTTTCAATCTCTCTTTGTTATTCCTCCCTAACTTCTGATCTTCTTCTTCCTGCTTTTTCATTCCATGTGAATCTCTAACCATGCACTTTTCTAGGGTTTATTATAAACAAGAGAAAACCTTCAGACCTCCACTTAGTTTCACCCAAGCTTCATCCTGGTCATGGATAGATCACCCAGGTTCGGGTCCATAAGCAATGACAATTGCCCTATGAAGACTCGCTTTCGTTACGGCTCCGGTGGGTTCTCTTAACCAAGCCACTGCCTATGAATGGCCGGCTCATTCTTCAACAGGCACGAGGTCAGAGCCCCGGGCTCCTCCTACTGCTTGGGAGCTTACAGTTTCATGTTCTATTTCACTCCCCGATGGGGGTTCTTTTCACCCTTCCCTTTGTTTTGAAACCCTCGCTAATCTGTAAGTTCGACTCTCTGAAATTTTGATTTGTGATTAATTTAGTTTGTACATATAACTGAGAACGAAATATACTACACGAGATGTAGACTAACTCAACTGTTTGAATATGTGTTTATGTGAAACTGTAAAAGAACCATTGTGGCCAAGTTTTGTTTTTATTGTTTATAGTTTTTTATTTTTTAATTTTTTATTGTTATAATTTCAATAATTTCATGAACATGGAGTCTGCTAGCATTTGATCTCCTTTTGTTTGTGTTAGAATCAAAGTTTGTCTCTTCTCGTTTTGGTTCTGGGCATGTAATCTTTCATATTTGATTTCGCTTAACCTCTATTTTCTTGTTTGAGCAGATGAGTTGATAACAAAAAATAAAATAAAATCAATTCAGTCACGTTTTGCTTTTATTGTTTTTTTTTTTCGAACTATTTCACTCCGTTTTGTTAGTTCAGTATTATTCTACCATGTTTTATATAGCATTTTGAGACGATCGCCTCAATACTAATTTGTTTTAGCTCTCTAATATAAATTTTTATTTTTATTCTATTTTCTGTTCGGTCCTTAATTCAAGTTATTATAATATTATAATACCAGTTGACAGTTTATCAGTATCATAGTTGTTTATCTTGGTTGATTGTATGATGGTGTAAAAGATTGATCCCTTTGATTCTATGTAGCATGCTTTTTGAAAGAAAAAATAAATACAACAAATAAATAATTCTGAATTCTGAAGTATCAATATCTTTGTATACAAACCGAGGGAGGAGGTTATGCCATAACCTCCTCAGTCGAGCTCATACGGAAGTAGAGCACTCAATTGAAACGATTAATTTCATATAGAAGTAGTTTCAACTTGGGTGGTCCAAATTTATTTTACACTGATTTTTATCAAATGTGACGGTTTAAATTTATTTGTAAAAAATCCGCGGAGCGCCCCACTGACCCACGCCCCATCTTGCCGCCCCGCTGACTCATGGATTTTTTAAGCTTTAAAGCCCAATGCGTTCACCCAGTGCGCTTACCCAGTGCACACTGGAGCCTAACTCTCTCTCTCTCTATATATATATATATATATTACAATAAGTGCCCTTACTCAAATTCTTAGGCCTCGTTTGTTTCACAAGATTAAGGAGGGGATAGTGGGGGATTGGATTAATAGTCCCATTTAATTGAATGGTCCAGTGTTTGACAATACTACTTTGTTCGGGACTAATTGTCCATTTTAAAAGAATAGTCCCCCATATGGGGGACTAAGGGTGTGTTTGATAACCCAATTAAGTGGTGAAAATAAAATTTTCAGCACTTAATTTTTTTCAGTGCGTTTGATAATATATCACTTAATTGAAAAAGCAGTAAAAAATTCACTGAAAACGTTAAGTGAAAATTTTGTACTGAAAATAATCACTGAATGCAGTCTATTTTAGTTCTTAAAATACTGCTTTCAGTATTGCAAATACAAATCACTTAAAATTTTCGGTACTAAAATTCAGCACTTAATTTTCAGTACTTAATTTTCGATTTTTTCAAACACACTCTAAGTTATATCATAGGAGAGATGGTATTATTAGTCTCGGAATTATCAAGTAAATGGGACTAATTGTCCAATAGCCTCTTCCGCCATCCAAACGTTAACGTTTACATACTAAAATAAAAAGAAAGAAAGAAAGAAAGGTACTTCAACCGTCCCATAATAAGTGTTTACATTTTTTTTTTTTGGATGTTCCATAATAAGTGTCTATTTTCCTAAATTGACATATAGTTTTTGCTTAGTTTTCAAAACTACCCTTATAATAAAGACAAAGAAACATTTATTTGTGGTCCCAAAATAAATAAAAAGTCAGACACACATCACATCTAAGAGTAAAATTGGAAGATGGCTCTTTAATGAATCAAATAAATTAATACTAGTATAATACAACTTTCTTAAATATTGTGCAAAAAAACAAAAGTGGACACTTGTTTTTGTTATGTGACCGAGTGAGTATATATAGGCTTCCATTTTTGGAGTTGTGAAACTGAACCAAAAACTCAAGCTTAAACCCTAGTTGAGGGAGACGAAACCATAACCAAACGGATCTGAAATTTGGTCTCTCTGCACTGCGAGCAGAGATCGAAACCCTACTGCTAATTGAAGGTGATTATTGCATTGCTTTAACTTTGCGATTCTGTTTTCTTGCTTCAAGTTGCTTTTTTTGTTTTGTTTTGTATCTCAAGATGCTCTACAGATAAATTGTTCCAATAAATGGCTCAATTTCATTGATATATATATATACATAGATAGATACAATGATTTTAGTTTATGTTTAGTTTAATTTTGCAATTGTCTTGTTCAAAAATCAGAGATTGTGGTTTTATTCATGATGATGATGATGCTACTATGCCGGTTTTTCTTTTTTTTTTTGTTTCTTTTTTTTTTTTTTCCCAGTTTCTACTTCTCGTAATTTTGCAATGAATCGTATGAACCCAATGAATATGAACCCGGTTTCATTTATGTCTGCGGCACCTACACATTGGGGTCCAATGCTACCTCCTAATCCACCGTTGTCGAGTACTTTTTGGGAGACTACAAATGTTCGTGATCGCCTTAAAGATTTACAAGATACAATTGAGCTCGCAAAAGCAATGTAAGTAGTAATTTTACTCTTGAAATTGGAATTGTATAATTTAAGGGATCGTTTGGTTCGACGGAAAGTGTTTGTGTATAAGATATATGCACATGAATGCATATAAAAGCCTATATAAATATACTTATTGGCTTAATATAATATTGTTGAGATTGTGCCACATCGGGGACTTATTACCTAGCTACTCAATATATAAGTTCAAGGGCTACTCCACCCATTGCCAATCGGTTTTGGGTTGGATGCTCTAATTTAACATGGTATCACAGTAGGTTATTGTTGGCCCAATTTGTCCACGTGTGCTCCACATCACCCTAACTCAGTAATCCACGTGTTTGGCTCTCAGTCACGCCACACGTGCGGGGGTGTGTTTTGATTGTCCCACACCGAGGACTTATAACCTAGCTACTCAATATATAAGTTCAAGAGGCTACTCCACCCATTGTCAATTGGTTTTGGGTTGGATGCTCTAATTTAACAAAAAACATATGGTAGATACATGTGCACATAAATTATCGTTATTTTAGTACATGTTAGTACTGAAAACTGGCTTCACCCTTGCCAAAGTGCGTAAAAGTGCATTGTTTTGTTGCTTGTAAAATGTTCTTCCAATGTCACACCAAATACTGGAAAATAAAGACAAGATTTTTATCATGGAATGCGTAAAACATTTTGACAAGGTAGATGTGAACTTACAGTTCTATATTTTACAATGAATTACTGTTTCTAACAGGCAGAAAGAGATAGAGACTTTGATTGTTATCAAAGATGGTAAAGGGTCAATGGATGACACAGATAACGAGTCTAATGACACTACGGTTTCTACACTTAGAAAATATCTTGAAGATAATGGGGTTAATTTGGATTCTCAAGAGTCACTTTCATTGGAAGCTACAAATGCTTTAATGGCAAAACTACGAGTTCAGCTAGAACCATTCAAAGTAGTCAGTGATGAAACGAGTCCCTGGGAAGAAAAATCTTCAGCAGTTAGACTAGCTAATAAAATTCAGAAGTCTAAGAGAAACAAACTTTGGCGGAAGAGAAAGAGGAAGTGTGTTGCAGAAATGCGTGCAAAGGTACTTACATCTTGTTGAATCTGTTCGTTCTCTACCATCTACTCTTCATCTTTTGTTTTAAGTTTAAAGAGTTTTTTATTAGGAGCGTGAGAAATTTGACCAAGCTGATCAAGAAGCTGATGAATGGAGGGCTAGAGAGATTGCTAAAGATATTGCAAAGCGGAAGGTACTAAAACTATTTAGTAATTACTTCAAGTTTGTATCTGCAACTGCTGTTATGCATTTGTATGGCCTGCCTGTTTGGATTGGCTGTGGCTTTTGCGTTTGGCAAAAGCATAATCAGAATTAGAAGCCAAGCCCTTTAGCTGTGAATTTGTGTTTGAGAACTTCATTCAGAAGTGCTTTGGCAACTATGCTTGTGGCATTTGAATTTGAAATTAATTTTTTGTAATCACAAGGGCATCGTGAAATTAATAAAAAAAAATCATCAAAGTCCCCCTATCTGCTGCCCGCATCACATATGGGATGAAGCATCTCTGGATTTTTGGCAGCCAAAAACAGGCTTTGGGGGCTCTAATGGCTTCCTAAAATTAGTCGAAATAGACTAATATATGCATTTGGTCCCAGAATTATCGGGGAGATACTCATTCACATGTAACGTATAAACAGGAGGGCATACCTCTTGTTTAATCATCTGACCACTTCAAGCAACATAAAAGAAGGAAAACAAAAGGCGTTGTGAGTGAGAATGTTTTAAGTGTGTAGCGCACGCTTGTGCTTTAGTCCTGTTTAAGCCTTTCTATTCAACAATCAATGCTTTGAAAATGAATAATATACCTCGGCCATGTGAAGGAGGGGAAAAGCGGTCTTTGAAATCAGATAAATTGGAGAATAACCTAAATTGAGTCAGCAGGGTCTAAAAGTAGCTGGGATAAATGAAAGGAAGTGTTTGACAGATAAAGTAATATTAGATACTTATATGTATTTAGGGTCGGTTGTTTGTGGATCAAAAATGAAACTATGATTTATTGAGGATTGAGATTACAACGAACTCCCAGCTTGATGTCACCACTCCTAGAAATGTTGAATGTCCAACAAAATAGTTTGTTTTCAGAATAAGTGTGAGATTCAGCCTGAATGACATATAGCGTAAGCAACAGAATTGCATGAGTGGTGTTGTGCGGCTCTCTCTCTCTGTCTCTGCTTGTCCTCATAGATTCTTTCATAGTTCTTGTACCATACTGGAATCACCTTAATTTCCAAGTCAAAGAGGATATCATTTATTTCTGAATAAAATTGTAAAACATCCATGATTTACCATGATTCGTCTCACTGATCTTAAAGAGCTGGTGTACAGTATAGTTGTGTAACTGATGCCAACTATCCTTGAAAAATATTTTGCACATAAAGATGCCAAATATAGCAGGAAAACATTTTTGCAAATATTGAAGCATTTTAAGCTTTGACAAGTATTAAAGATTCTACATAGTCTAAATCGTGTGATTGGCTAGTGATTCATGTGTTTATTATGACTTTTGCAATCTTCCACCTATAAAGATAGGTACCATGATGTTTCAAATGTGGGAGAAAAGTGAATGAAAGATATGGAGCCCTTTGGGCTCTTTTTACTGTGGATGTAGGCCTAAGTGGTCGAACCACGTTATATCCTATATGCATTTCTTCTTCCATTCCTATTCTCCTCTGAATCTTATTTTGTTTCTTTTGAATTTTATCATGGTATTAGAGCAGGTCGATTGGACCTTGCCCTAAATGTTCTGCTGCTAATTTCGTGCATGTAGATTTTCCACTCGTTATCAAATCCAAGGCATATATTGCCGATATTCATCTTTCTCATGGCACATGATCAGTGCATCTTTTGCTCCTATCACCTCACCTATGATAGAGATTTTTGCAACATTGACCATTACAATTTTATGGGAATCATATTTTTTCGTGTGAGGTTATCATTGAGGAGAGCCTCTTAACATTTTTTCGTCACTTGTTGCCATGTCATATCAAGCATGGCGTTATCTTTGTGCTATCAATGTATATATGGTAGGTTTATGCCGTCTTCTCTACTTCATATTCAAATCAAACTTTTAGCTCATACAAACTCCTGTAATTAATCTTCATAAGTCCACTTTCGAGTTCAAGTAGGACAAATTAGTTCAAATGTTGAAGATTCTAACATCGCCTAAACCATGTAATTGGCCAGAGTGATTGATGGAGGAAATGCAACCACTAATTAAGTGATTTTATTATATTTGACGTGTGTTTGTTATGACTAGTAATCTTCCACCTATAAATATAGGTTCCTTGATTACAAAGGGCTAATTATGTTGTGGAGGGTGTAAACGAGCTGAGTCGCTCAACAATGGCTTGTGAACATGTTCGATAAGGACTCTGCTTGGCTTGGCTCGACTCGTTTAATAAACGAGCCAAGCTCTAGCTCGAATGCCAGGCTCGTTTAATAAACGAGCAAAGCTTGAGCACTCATGGGCTTGGCTTGATAAGGCTCGTGAACATGGTTGATTGATTAAGACTCGTGAGGAAGCTCGTGAAGAGGCTTGATAAAGGCTTGTTTAGTTATATATATATAATATATTATCCTATGTTTTCCAAATACACGTAAGAGTGTAATGTGATTACCTTCAATAATTATGGAACCACTTCAACATAATACATACATATATATAAACAATATATATATAAACACATTCAATAGTGAAAAAGGTATATAAGAAGGCTAATGCTAATGCCAAAGCAGAAAGTGTCACTAAAAGTTTTAGCGACACTTTCAACTTTGGCATTAGCATTTCCCATATAAGAACATATAATATAGAATAATACAACTTGTAGTCAAATGGTTTTAGCAAACTATACAAGAAGCATTAAAAATATACTAGTCAAATGGTTTTAGCCAAAAGTAGTCAAATGAGCCCACATCATGTGGGAAACAAACAAGTGCAAGATTTTTGTCTATGATTTGTGTCCCACATCGGCAACACATGAAGAGAGATGAAGAAATGTGTTTGGCTTGTTTTCGAGCTTGATTTCGAGTTTGAGCTTGAGCTTGATTTGCTACTGTTAATCGAGCCGAGCTTGATTTGTATCATTTATTGAGCCAGGCTCAAGCTTGCTCGTTTTAATTTTAGTTGAGCTCGAGCCGAGCTTTAGCAAGGTGCAAATCCTTCGAGCCGAGCCCGAGCCCGAGCTCAAGCTGAGCTTACAAAGCTTGGCTCGTATACACCCTTAGTTGTGGATATAGGCCTAAGTGGCCGAACCACGTTATATCCTTGTGCGCATTTCATCTTCCATTCCTCTCCTCCCAATCTCTTTTGTTTCTTTCGAATTTTATCAACAAGAAATATGATTATATGAGGCACATCTCTCTTTTTGCGTGAAATAGAGTTATACCTGTTTATTGGTAGATTCATTGCCATTTTTTGTCAATACCTTTACTCTCTGAAATTCTCCATTTTGCTAGTTTTTGCACTAATTTCAACTGCTTATTATTGTCTGTACTGGAGATTATTCTCAAGTGATGATAAAGCAGATTAGATGAACAAAAAAATTTGCATTTTCAGTTTTGAATATTATTTCTAATGGGTGTTTCTTCTCTTGATATCCTGATTTGTTCTCCAGTTCCTTTTTCAATTTTTATGCCTTATGGTGATTTAAGATAATGGTTTCATGTACTATCTTTTAGGGTTGTTACATGGTATTGTTGACATTTGCTTTTATTTGCTTTGTCTTTCTCTTGGATTTATTAAATGGAATTGGTATTTGCATGGGTTTGTGAGGCTAACTATTTCTGCTTTAGTAACTGAGGCATGTGGGTTTGCAGGTAGAAAAGATGAAGGAAATTGCAAAGCTAAAAGCAAAGGAGGAGAGAAAGATATTAGAATCCGAGGTGAGAATTGATGAAATGCATTTCTCATTTAGAAACTACAAGAGTATATATATATATATATATGCTTGATGGGACCATCAGGATGCATTTGCATATTATACTTTCAAGAATAAATATTTCCATAATTTTGAGTAATTGTATGCTTCCCAAATTCTTGAACACTTGTACCACATGCAGTGATATGTGGTACCTCCGATAAGCATTCGGGAACCAAATTTGAATCCAAATTTGGGAAGCATAGTATTATTCCATCATGGTATGTCCAGGAAAAAAGAGAGGATGAAAATGTTACAACTGAAGAATTGAGATAGAAAGCCCGTGATCTTTTTCATTTCTCAGCCTAGCTAATTTTTCTCCTTGCTAGATTGTGGTTTTGTGTGTGTGTGTGTGTGTGTGTGTGTGTGTGTGTGTGTGTGTGTGTGTGTGTTTGAGAGAGAGAGGGGTTTCTCCAGTTTGTTTATGTTTTTTCTGTTCTTTTCTATGCCAGTTATCTAATTCTAGACATGGTTTAATATTTCAGCTTGAATTGGTATTGATTGTGGAAAAGTTGCAAGAATTACGCTCCATCAGAATCCAAAAATTGAAGAAACAAGGTGATTTATTTCGGGCTCTCTTTTTATTTATTTTTTTCTTTTTGTAACCTTTGTGTTGCATGTGTTTGTTCTCTACAAAAACTATTCCTTGCTTAATTAGTCCAAAAGATTATAATTAATTTTTTTTTATTATAAGAAATTCATTTTTCTGCGTTCTCAGATGCTCAGTATACTTGCTACAATCTGATGGGAATTCTCTCTGACACGTCTAAATTACACCAAGACTTTTACCATAGCAGATTATTTCAGATGCTCCTCACCTTCTCACAGATTTATTTCTGTAATTGTTCTTCAAGAGATAATGAAGCTCTTAGTGGCTAATTGGCTTTGCCTCGACACTTGTCACTATGTGGAATTTTTAGTTGGAACTCCTTCAAGTCACATTTGTCACGAGTACGTCCTATTCTTACCATATGATTTGGGTGAACATCATGATCACCATGTTGATCAATTGTTTCGGCATATTTGGATTTCGTCACTACTAACTAAGTACTAACTAGACAGAGTTTACCTCGAGGAAACGTTTTGAGTTGTAATCCCTCTCTAGGTTTAGATACATTGCACCTTGTCTAAGTATACCTTGGTTTACCCACTTTATTTGTATTCTTTAGCTCACCTCCCCCTTTATAATGAAGTTAGACTTGGGGAATTTGGCTCCATGGTTGATCTTGGTACCGCCCTTTGGCCCTACCATTACTATCTTAACAAGATTCTCAGTTTTATGTGGCTTGGTAGCTAAAGTTGGAATTCGCCAAGATTTGGCTATATCTTTCGCCGGGGAACACCTTGGTCTTTGTAGAGAAATAAAGATTTTTTAATCTACTGTCTATCAAGGCACGTGGCGTCAGATCGGCACTCATTTGTACGAGTCCATGTACTGAGTCAGATGCACTCTTTGGCTGATCACGTGCACTGACTACTATAAATATGGCTTTCCTTCTACTTCTGACAAGATTCCCCTTTTGGGTAATCAAAGGGTAATCAAATGTTTTGGTACGATCTCTTTGTTGTACTTTGTGAGGTACACTGCCCAGCTCTCTCTCTTCCAGAACCCTTGTCTGCCCAGATAACCACTCCGTAACTAGATTCAGTTTTCTACTACACCATCCACACTTTTCATGTCTAAAAATTCTAGTGGAGGTCTGGAACACAATGATTTACATTGTCTTTCACTTCTATATCGAGACATTAGATATAGTATTGTGGACATGATTTCGTATCTCAATACGCCAATTACAACATGAGGATGCTAATTTGAGGTCATGGCTGCTTGTGCAATTATGCAGGACATTTTCTCCCGGAGGAGGATGACAAGTTTCTTGAGAGAGTTCGAGCCGCGGTTGAGGAAGAGGAGCGTCAAGCAATGGCTGCGGCGGACACAGATGCCGCCAAAGACGCTATTGCGAGTGCCGAGGAATCTAGAAAAATGATCCGAAGTGGTGGGCCAGACTTAAATGATATGGGCAATAACAAAGGTGAAAATAAGGAAATTCAAGAGAAGATAATTGATGGTGGAGATAGAGTGGAGTCTGGTTCACTCAATGGAAAGGATTCTGGAAAACAAGGATTGGAAACACAAAGTTATAGCGGTGCATATGATTCTATAGCAAATTTACCGATTGAGTTTTATCACTATTACCATGGCAGCAATACTGATATGGGCACGCTTATAGAGGTGAGCAACTTCAATCTTTTCCTATCAGTATTTATATAGGTACCTGATATTTAGTGGCCACTTCTATATTACACTAGTGCTCCGTTTGTTTTGCTGGAAAATGTATCTCATGTTAAATGTTTTACTTGAAAAAAATGATCATCCGTCTTGTTTTCCAGTATTTGGTTGACACTTGGAAGATAGTTTACAAGTAACAAAACTATGCAGTTTTAAGCATTTTGATAAAGACGAATATAGTTTTTTTTTTATTGTAACTTATATTAATATTAGTAAATAGAAACATATACAGCAAGAACTTATGTGCGCATTTAGATAGATTTGTGTATGTACATGTCTAAACACATATGTAAGTGTATATATACATAATATGCTTGTTTATATGCTCATGCTCATCTTTTATAATATTGCAGGAATGCTGTCGATAACTAGAACACTTTGGACCCGAACACTTTGGACCCTTGATTTGTATCATCATCAAGAGTAAAGATTGAGACACACCCAAAGACAACTTTTGGGACACAGCCCAAAAGATGTGTCTATATCTCTCCTGTGATGTCATTGGACCCCATAGTGACACAGGAGAGAGATAGACACATCTCTTGGGTTGTGTCCCAAAAGTTGTCTTTGGGTGTGTCCCAAGTATTACCCCATCATCAAAGGGTCCAAAATTGTTTCCACGCTTCACCACTTTCTTGAATTTAAATTTTGAAACTCCCACTTCTTTTCTCTCTCTCTCTCTCTCTCTCTCTCTCTCTCTCTCTCTCTCTATTTAAATATTAAAAATGCAGAAATTATTTTTATGAAAATATCCTTGATTTGGTTTCTGTAGTGCCCATGAGCACGGGTAATTTTAGTGTACGACTATACATACATGTTGATTACTAGGGCTTTTCACCAACTTGCAAACTTTTTTTTTTCGTAAATCATTTGCTGCATTTTAAGCTACTTCATTTTCCAGTAAATCTGCAAAATATTTTTCAAAACAACCAAGCACCAGAAAATACTGAAATCATTTCCCGGAAAGTGTTTTATACTGAAACAAATGGAGCTTAGGAGGCAATTATGGCTAATAGAATTGTGAGTGGTTTTCTAATCGATTTACTATGCATACACTGGCACGCTGTTGTATTTGAACCTCTTTTTTTGGTTAGTTGGATGCATAGAATAACAAGATACTTATTTGCATTTAGAATCTTCTTTCTCGTACGCACACTGATTGTTATATTCTGTTTAATGATCTCATACTTGAGCTTATAAATTTGAACAATTTCCGGATTCCCAGTTGATCTAAAGGTGATTCCCTGTGAACACGCAGGTTAGAAGAACATGGGATTCATATATAAGACCAGGAGGAAGGTGAGGATAACTATTTTTCTTGCTCCACAGTTACTTTCTTATCGTTGTTTTTGTTATGGCATCATTTGATAGCATATTGGATTCACTGTTCTTTCATTTGGAATATGTGCGCATGTGTGAGTGTGTGTGTGTGTGTGTGAGAGAGAGAGAGAGCCTCAAGTTCTCATCGACACTTCGCAATCTCTGCTGTTATAAGTAAGATTGCCATTTCCTTCTTCTGCTGGCTTTAACACTAAGCGCCATTAGTCGGCATAATTATCTGCAAACTGAGTGATCATATTGTCTATTGAAGTGTGATCCAAATAAGTGGGTTATTGGACTTTTTGAAGATGCATTCGTAAGTTGGTTTGTTAGTGGCTGTTTTACATTTTCTATTTTAGGGGCTTGGAAAGTCCAAGAACAGGTTCTAAAGTTCATAATTGAATTGGTTCTAGATATGTAAATTTTTGGCAGATGCCCCTTTATTGCCTAGGAATCCGTCAAAAAACTCTCTTATATATAAGTTCTTTGTCAACCAACATGATACTAGTTTCTACGAAAACCAGAGAGAGAACGGTAGTTTCTACGAAAACCAGAGAGAGAACGGTATTAGGTTTGAGCCTGGTCTTGTTTTTTTTGCATTCCCAAACAGGTCCTTAGATTTTCTTTTATCTGTCAAGCTAGTCCAGGCAATGAAATCAAATGGTTCTTGCAAGTAAAGTTTGTAGATAGCGTCATTCTTGATCACCTAATGTTTTAACAAGCTTCTTGCAAATGCTCATTTATTGTTTCCACGAAGGACTGGTACTGAACTAGTAGATACGCTCTATAGTCTGTTCCTGCATCGGATTACAACTTTGATGAATTATGGGAGTAAAATTTTTTATTTGTTATATATATACAGTCAGGCTATAAAGAGGGCGCCCTTTTTGTATTAAAGAGCAGACCTCTTTTTTGGCCGTGTAAAAAGTGAGAATTTCTCACAAAAAAGTGAGAATTTCTCACATCTTAAATTATGTGAGAATTTCTCACTTTTTACACGGCCAAAAAAAGTCCTCTTTTTAATAAAAAAAAGGGCGCCCTCTTTAGAGAATCTCTGTATATATATATATATATATTTATCTTTTTAATTTCTTGGAACATTTGATGCAGCCGAATACCAGGTCGTTGGGTTCAACCACCACCTCCTGCAGATGAGATATGGGCATCCTATCTGGTGAACTCTAAATGACTCCCTAGTCTTCACTCCAGAATCAGCTGTGGCAACAGCCGTGTGACGAGAACATGCAGAGTCAGCTGTATATAAATACATATATACATGTATGGAGAGAGAGAGAGAGAGAGAGAGAGAGAGAGATGCTGTATGTCGGAGTTTTGTGGGTATTGGAGAGGAAGCCCATATGCCAGTCAAGAGGGCTAGAAGCAGGAGGAATAGCTCTGATTGTCTTCCCCAAAGATTAAAGCTCTATTTGGTACCGGATTTGGTGAGGGAAAAGAAAGGAAAACGCTTTTATTTATTTATGTGGTAACCAAGGGAAATAGGAAGGAAAATTAAAGTATAGGAAATTGGTTTTCCTTTCCCTTTTCTTTTCCCTCACTAAATTTATGAACCAAACACAGCCTAAAAGATCATCAGAAGCGTCCTTATAGGTATACATTCTGGAAACAAGAGAATGACTCATTGACTAGCATTTAGAAAAAAAAAATATATATATATATATATATGTCTGCAACTCAGACTCTGGGACAAAGCATCCCAATTTTGGATGAATGGAAATTTGTGCACTGTCCTTTACCTTATTGTTATATTTTTTTTATTATTCTTTGCATTTCTAACCTTGTATGTTTGTTTATTCTCTGGGTTTCATCTCTCTTCAACAAGGTGGTGGTAGATAATTTTGATATTACATCTACTCATACTCTTGTGATTTTCCATCTTTAATGCTCTGTTCCATTCATGGACTTGGTGAGAAAAAATATATATATATATATATATATATATATGTATTGAAAAATTTTCCTCTGGTTAATAAGAAAATTGGAGAGGAAATAGGAATTGGGGAAAACGAAATAGAGTGACAAATGAATTTGTAATTAGTTCCTCCCTTATTTCCTAAGTTACAATTATATTGGATAAAATTTTAACGAATATTATCGAAGTAGTCGGAATTGATTCTCCTTGTTTTTTCTGAGCATTTACTTTTCTTACAATGAATCTACAAACCAAACAAAGCTTAAATGGAGCTGAGATTCTCAATAAATGTATTATGTATAGAACCTGTGAGAACGTCTCATATAATGACATCTTTGACATTAGTGCAGATATTACTATGCCAATTTTCTTGCTAACTACATTACACAAATAGAGGTTTAATTTTTTTTTTTTTGATATCAAGCAGTGGAAATTTCATTAAAAAATCAAGGGGGCGGGGCTCAAAAGTCCTAATAGCCACATTAACAATAAAATCAGGGAAATTATCAACCCACGTCAAACAACTAGAGGTCGTCTTAGCATGGACCTTCAAAATAGAGTAACATTCAAAACATTTGAAACTTGTATATCAGAGTTGCGAACTTGATTTAGTTTGACAGATCCGGTGTTTCTTTGATTTGGCATGGACCATTGTACCCAAATGATCTGCTATTTTTCACACGCCACAATTTGGCATCTCATAATACGAAAAATAACACACAACATTGCAAAACTCCATACAAATAACACAATTTGGAATTGTTACCTGCTGGCTGCTGTCACTTTTCCAACTAGTCTTTATGCTCTATGAGAGTGACTTCTCAAGTCAGTTTTTAGTAGAATATGCATCAATATTGATGTATAAATGACTTGAGAAGACAACAAATGACTTGAAATATTATGCATCAATATTGAAATATGCATCAATATTTCAATATTATGCATCATCTAGTCTTTAAACTTGGCACATGCTACAACTCACAAACTAACTTCCTCCTAACAAACAAGTTTCGTATAGAGTAAAAAAATATAAGATGCATTCACTTGGAAATTTTTTTTAATCCAAAAAGAAAGAGAAAGTGGGTATGAGAGGACGGACACTGTCTTCTCTCTCTTTTTTTTTTTTGTGGGGGAAAAAGGGTCCGTCTTGGATTGATTAGATTAGGGCAGTCTGGGAGGGGCAAAAGTCATATTAGTGGTTGTGGATATGTTCGTGTCTATACCTATACTAGAGGTCCGAAGGCAATCTGAGGGAGGGCAAAAGTCATGTTAAAATTCTATAATTTTCTAAAAACACTCCAGTTAACAAGTAATTCACTAAATTCTAAATATTTTTTAAAACTATCATATATAACCTTCTTTTTTTTTTTTTTCCCAAAAGTTCAGTGGGGGCGACGACCCCGCTCGCCCCCACTGTAGATCCGTTTTTGGTTTCTGCAATGGGTAAGCAATTATGATAAGCTTCTCATATGTACACACACTTCAAAACTATTGGATGAAGATTTGGTCTCAAGATAAGAAGTAAAAATATTATTAAAACAATATTTTTAGGAGTAATATTTGGGGCACTAACAAATTTCACTCACACCCACATTGTATCTCTCCCAGTGGCATTGTGGGGCCCTAGTGGCATTGTGGGGCCCGCAGTAGACCCCACAGTGCCACTAAGAGAGAGATAGAGTGTGGGTGTTAGTGAGATTTGTTAGTACCCCTACCATTGTTGTATTTTTAGAGAGCTTGAGCATACGAGAAGCTTCTTTTTTTTTTCTTCTTTTTTTTTTTTTTTTTTGCTGAAGCTTCTCATAATAGCATTATCCTTCTGCAATTTCAATTGGTGAGATGCATTATTAAGTCATCATCTCCAAACACACCCACAAGATTTAGGGTGGCTTAGATTTTTAGTCCATTGAGCTCTACCTATCTAGAAATAGATCCATTTTAAATTGAATATATAAATTAGTCCCTCACCGATTTTAAGGACATAAATACCCCACCCCATAAATCAGGGTTTTGAAATTCAAAACCCAGATTTATTATATATATATATATATATAGAAAGAGAGAATTAACAGATAAAATTTAATAATTACCTCCACTCCCATAAATCAGGGTTTTGAAATTATGTATATATATATGTATATATATATATATAGAGAGAGAGAGAGAGAGAGAATTAATAGAGAAAAATTATGCGTGAGAAATTTCACTTCTAATCATAATGCAAAATTTCGCACTTTAAAATGCATTACTGACCATATGTGAGAAATTTTATCTATTTTAGTGAGAAATTTCTCACATTTTTAATGGATTTGATGAGAAATTTATCACAAAATAAAAACAAATTTCTTACCTTCAAAACTCAAAAGTAAAACTCCACATTTTGTGAGAAATTTCTCACACTAACAAAAATTGAATTTTTTACCCAAAGCTTCATAACCCGGCTAATATATCCCTGACCCGTCACTGTTTCAACTTATTTCCCAAACCCATCACTTTTCCAGAAGTCGCTACTCCAACTAACGACTTCATACCAACTCAGTTCAGCCTGAAATCGCTATTTGAACTAGCGATTTTAATTCAACCAGAAGCCGCTACGTAAAGTAGCGTTTTCATTCGAGTGGAACTCGCTACTTGAACTAGCGATTTCACCAGCAGTCTGTGAGACATTTAGCAGCAGCTCCCTGCTATATGTCCAACATAATTTTATTTTCATAATTGAACCACCAAGCATTATTAATCCAACATTATCAACATAATGTGGGAGAGATATAGAGACATAGGTGCGAGAGAGATAGAGAGAGTGGGAGATAGAGATAGAGAGATAAAGGGAGAGTGAGTGGGAGAGAGAGATGGAGAGAGAGTGAGGGAGAGAGAGATAAAGGGAGTTGAGAGATAGAGACAGAGAGATAGAGAGAGAGTGAGGGGGAGGGGGAGAGAGAGATAGAGAGAGATAGTGGGAGAGAGAGAGTGAGGGGGAGAGAGATAGAGAGAGTTGAGAGATAGAGACAGAGAGATAGAGAGAGAGTGAAGGGGAGGGGGAGAGAGAGATAGAGAGAGGTAGTGGGAGAGAGAGAGAGATGGAGAGAGTGAGGGGGAGAGAGATAGAGAGAGTGGGAGATAGACACAGAGAGATAGAGAGAGAGGGAGGGGGAGAGAGATAGAGAGAGATAGAAGAAAATAAAATTATATATATACATACAAATGTGTAATTGTTTGTTTATAATACATCAAAAAACAAAGGTGTAATTATTTGTGAATCCTATGGACTATCTTTGTTTATAATGTTGTAGACACCCCAATTTTGACCTAACGTCGAATTTAGGAGAGTGTCACCTCCGTATCCGATGATGACAAGAACCGAAAAATTGAAGTATTCCAAGCTCTTCAGAAAATCTCCAAAACGCAATAAAATTTCACAGAAAGAGGAAAAATACCAGGTATTTAGGGGAATTCAGAAAAAAGACATGATTTTTGGAAAGGATCTTCAAAGATAATTTGTTTCAAAAAGAGAAAAAGACCTAAAAAGGGGAATCTCACCAAAACACGGCACACGGCGGATTCCGCGGCACTCCATGAGTGCCGCGCGGCAGTCAGAGAGTGCCGCTGCGGCATTCTCCGAGTGCCGCCACAGAATTCTGACTGCCGTTCACTTTTTAAGTCTGTATTTTGCAGTGCAATACGTATGCGTATGCAGATAAGAACAAAAAACTGATAAAGTAAGACTGACAAAAACGCGGCAATTAATTAAATGACGCGGCAGTTGATGAGAGCCGCGTGGCACTCACGAAGTGCCGCAACGGCAATTGTTGAGTGCCGCAACGGCATTCACGGACTGCCGCGCCAGGTTTCTGACTGCCGCGCTGGGCAGCAGTCTGTCTAAATTCAGAAAGTACACATTGTACCACCAAATGAGATGTTTACACATGTCTTTTACTCCGAATTTACTGAAATGACCTAGGTATTTTTGTCTATATAAGAAGAGGTATCTCCATTGAGAAACACATGCAAAAGAGGAGAGAGGTCACATACAAAAAAAAAGACTTCCATTCCACCAACATTTTTTTTAGAGAGAAAAGAGAGAGTTTAGAAAAAAACTAGGAAGAAGAGCTTGGAAGATCTTCAAAGAAAGGGAAACTTTGAGGATAGTTTGGAGGTGACCCTCTAATCTTAGTTGTGTTTTCTTTCTTTTGAGCTTCTAATTTACAAGTCATTTAGTTTTTCTTGATTAAGTTTTAGAGTTTGTTAAGTAAACTTGGAAGTCCTTACTTCCTAGTTCTTTGATCCTTCTTCTATTTTTCTTGTTTATGTTCTTCTTTTGAGATTCTTGGAGATCTTCAATATCTCCCTTGAAAGCTCTTGAGTTTGATGTTTTGAATCTCATGTAAGCTTATACTTCACATGGGAGTCAAAGTTTGATCATCACTTTTTTATAAGTAAATAGATGGATCCAAGTCCATGCTTATGACTTGAGTCCTCTAGCTTGATGTTTCATGGAATCCCTTCTATATTCCTTGGAGACTCATGAGTATTAGTCATATCTTCATCTCCAATGACCATCAAGTGGTAGGAGAAAAGTATTTTGGGTCTAAACTCATCTCTATGGTTTGGATTCATCATCTTGAGATTTCATGAAGTCTATTCATACTTCATTTGAAATCTACAAATATAAAAGTCTTTAGCCTCCAATGACCATCAAATGGTAGGAGAAGTGGTTTGGTTTAAACCCAACTTCATGGTTTAATAGTTGGGATTAACAAATAAAAGTTGAACTTGACAAATGAAAACAGTGAGTTCACAAACTGTTTTTGATCAAAGATTTTTAGTTCGAAATCTAACCGTTGAAATCAAGTGAAACCAACGGGAAAGTGTCAATAACCCAATATTCTACCACTGTAATTTTTGTTTTAAGGTGGTTTTAGGTTTACAAGGGTTTGATCATGGGTTTTGTGAGTCAACCACAATCTGCCCAGAGTTTCAGAATAGTTCCAGAACAGCAAGTCCATTTTGAAATTCATAAATCAGAAGTCTAATGGAGTTTTTGGGGTCTCTAATAATTTTTTCTGGGTACTTTAATGTGTTAGGAAGATCCCCTAAAAAGATCCAAGTGTTTCTCATCTTTTTGCTATTTTTAAAAAATCAAACAATATCTCTGGACAGAGAGTTGTACATCTCTGAGTGACGTCTGGTTCTTGTCCTTTTCCCGGAGATCTAACCGTTGAAACCTTGATTTTCTTTTTGATTTGGAAACTAGACTGACAGAGGCATCTTGTGTCCAAATTTCATCAACATCAAACCATAAGAGACGTGTTTTTTATTTCTTTTAAGTTCTGGTCTGCTCTCTGCAATTTTCAGAGTTTTTATGACACATTTGACTTACTTTGTAAATAAGGGCCTAAATGGCTTTCTTATGATCTAAGGCTTAAACCATGCTTTAATAATGATTAGTTGAGCTTGAATTCAAGGTTTAAAAGTATCTCATAGTTTATCCTTGTCCATGTACATATTCATCCATATGGTTTGGCACTTGTAATTATGACTTATTAGCTTTGGATTTAATTACATTAGATAGATTTAAGCTAGAAATTTAGGATTGTTATTTCTAACATCATATTTTGCATATCATGTGGACTAACCCTTTGTTTTGTAGCGCTATTAAGGTATGATTTCTAAAACTCCTTTTTAATTTATCTTAATTTCTTGATTTTATTGATTCTTCGACTTAATGCGCGACACCTTAGGATTAGGTTTTGCCTTATGTGTATATGTGATTAGAGACTCTTTTTTAGGATTTTCTTTTGTTCGCATGCATTGCACGTTTATTATCGCTGCTGGATCCCGGGTAAGTTCACTTGTTCTCTATTGCATATCATATCGCTTGTTACCTGAATTATGTGGCTTTTGAATGATATTTTGTCAATTGCAATTTTACACCCTTTGGACATGCTTTTGTGATGTATATGTATATATGTATTAGTTGAGGGCATGCTTAGATTAATAAATTTGATTAAAAGGATGTTGAGTAGAGGCCTATCGCAAGATAGGATGAGAGAGGGTGTTTTAGTCCGATGGGCTCCTTCCTCTCTCATTCCATAATCCCCGGACCTAGTTAATCTCTGGTTTCTAAAAGATCAGTTTGCTTTTAAAATGGTTTCTTAATTTTCCTTTTAAAAATTAAGTGGCGACTCATGTTGTTTTTAGAAATTGATTTTGAAAAGCTGTGGGTGAGTCAACCTGCGATATCCACAATCTGGCGACTCTGCTGGGGATCGAACCCAGAATCTCTGGTTTCGCAGACCAGAATTCTGATTTTGGGTTCACTTGAGGATTAGACTTGAAAAATGTCCTTTTAATCAAATTAATTAATCTTTGTGTACCTGTTGCATTTCACTTGCATGTCCAGCCAGTCGATTGCACGAAACTATGACCTTGGAGGCTCGGGGCAACCCGGTCGGTCAAGTCATCATGGGACTGTGTGATCACCCTTGATCTCGTACTATGATTTGGTATATGAAGCATCCTATCGGGTGTGTGTCAAGGGTCCCTTATTTGACCAAAACCCAGCCTTTGCATAGTAGTTTCTATAGAACATTTCAATCTTAGGAAATCAATTCATGATTAGGGTTATGTGTTAGGAAGTTTTGTATGCCCGGAAGGGATTACTTGAGATGATGACGATACTTGCTTGATGAAAGATGAATAATCTTTTAATCACCTTTTAGCAATTTCTCCTCGTGTTACATGACATTTGGAGGACATGCCGAACCTTGATTATAAGATTATACTTCGTATATCATGTTTAGTTAAGCATCATTGACCTTGTATGCATCCAAATTTATGAAAAGTACGGTAATAATCCGATCGTGTGATCCTTCTACCCCGAAAGAATTTTAAGACCATCTTTGAAAGCAAGTGGATTTTTGTAATCTCCATCCCAAAGTTTTTGATTGCTCTTTCAAAAATCTTTGGAGTTCACTTTTGATTAAAGCTCCAAACTAATCTTTGGGAATTTTTTTTGAAAAAAGGGCTCTTCAAATGAATTTTAAAGCAAAATTTCAATCAAATTGAGAAATGTTTTCACGTCCTCATTTTTTTTAAATAAAAAATTCAAAATTCTTGAGAATTGTTTTTGAAAGATCTCATCGTTTGAAAGAAATGCTTTTCAAATGAATTTCGAAATTTTTTCTGAATATCCAACCTTTGAAAGGGTAGTAAAGATCACAATAAAAGGAGAAATTATTGCACTTGACATGGGTGAGGATTTTATGTGCTTATGTGTTTACCTGTTAGGATTAGAATTTTCCTTTGCTTTGGCATATAGAGTAGGCACACACACACACTTGCATTTCATTCGTGTGCCATGTGTGCAGTGCATGCATCAAATCATAAGAGCGTGTACATTTTGCGCTCTCACTAATCGATATCATTACATATGTATAGCATATAAACTCACAACATCTCCTTCCCAGTTAAGATCAGAGTCCCTAAAAAATTCCCTTACTATTCAATTCTGCATGCGGGCCTTTTCATGTCGTGAACCTGTAGAAAGAGTGGAACAACCAGATCCCCGAGTGAGGACACTTCTAACCTCTTGGGTTCGTCTTCTTGATTTTTTTAGGAGAACATGGACCGTCATTTTGAGATTGATCCGCCAATGGCATTAAGAGATTTGGAAGAGAAAGTGAGCAAACTGCAGGCCACCGTTGAGCAACAAGATTCAAGGGTGAAGCAATTGGAGGGGGTCATGCTTGAGTTCATTCAATTATTAAGAGATCAAATGGGCCTTGTTGAGGAAAAGATGGATCAGAGAATAATGGATTGCTTAAAGAAGCACCAACAGGCATGTCCAAATCCAGCCATGCACCAAAGCCCATGTCCAAAACCAGCTATGCATCCAAGACCAATCAATCACCAAAGCCCATGTCCAAATCTAACCATTCACCAAAGCCCACATCCAAGCCCAATCCCAACTAATCAAAGAGCTATTCCAAGTCCACATCTCAACCCAAAAACCACCTCTAGCTTAGAGTCGAACTCAAAATCAAACCAAGCCCGCAAGCCGAGAATCTTCACCAACCTTGGCATGCCATTATCCATGGCCCTTGGTCACCTTGTCAAGAATGGTCACCTCAACCCCCTGGACCCAAAGCCACTACCAAATCCATTACCTCGCAAATGTGACCTTTCTTGGTACTGCGCCTACCACCAAACCCCTGGTCACACGACTAGCCATTGCATGAAGCTCCGTCATGATATCCAAGATCTCATCGAGCATAAAATCATCACTCCTTTGCTGAACCCATCGAGTGACGTTTGGCATGACGTGCAGTCCTTTCAATCACAGCCATTGCTGAGCACTCTCAAGGAATTTGTTGCCTCTATGAATGTGCAACAACCAATTGGCCCTAACCCAATCAACAGAATCGAAAAAGGCATTGACAATACTCGGTATGAGTTAGAGAAGGGCCATTCGACTGAAAATTGGGCCATGAAGGCAAATGATGCTCCTACAAAGATGCAGAAGGGGAATGACGAACCTGAAGGAAATGCTAGTGAGGTGATAGTGTTTGGAACCGCTGCTGCTAAAGTAAATATGGATGCTCTTGGAAATTTAATGAATTGAAAATCATCTGTGACACTCCAATTGAGACCAAGTCAAGTCCGGCAGTCGAGTTATGTTAGGTTGGAGTCGAATGTCAAGTCCAGTCGAGTCTTCTGGTCAGTCTGTTATCAAGTCTGTTTGCAAGTCCTTGTCGAGATTATCGAGTCGAGTGATGTAATTCTCCTTCCCTACTAGTTGAATAAAATCTCATTTGCCTGATTCATTGTGCCAAGCCGTGAATTTATGGATCATTAAGTCAAAAAAAAAAAAAAAATTTACTTTTCTCAATGATCACGGAAAATACTTTGTTGATAAATCTTTGCATTGAAAAGGATCCCCAAGTGATCAAAGCAAATTTTGTGCCAAAACCATGGAGAAGTAGAGAATTGATTAGCTTTACTTTAAGAATTTAAAGATGCTCTTGCTCAATCTTGAAAAGATGAACTTGGAACTTGAAGCTTGCTCACCATCCCCTTCTCTCAAATACCAAGCCTAAAATATGAGCCCAACCAGTCTAAAGCCATAAACTGGATCCTTGATGGTAGCCAGACATTTTAATGAACTTCTTATTCCAAAAAAAAAAAGAAAAAGAAAAGAGCTCGCTAGGATGAAAACCCGGAAGGGCGCCTAGGCAAAAGTTAGAGCACAAAAACAAAAAAAAAAAAAAAAAGAAAGAAGAAAGAGCTCGCTAGGATGAAAACCCGGAAGGGCGCCTAGGCAAAATTTAGAGCAAAAATAAGATACGTGTTGATCTCAAAAAATCCTAATCCTAGCCAGTCAAAATCATGGAAAGAATAAGAGATAGTAAGGTAGAGAAAAGAAAGGAAAAAGAAAAGAAAAGACAGAGAATAGATTGAGAATTCTTGAGCACTTCAAAGTAGATCATTGGCACATGAACTATCTCAAGGCTTTGTGTTGTTCTAAACAAAGAAAAGATGTTGAAAATAAAAAGAGAGACTTATCAGCTTCAAAATTTTCGTGGGAGGCTCAAATCCTAAGTGAGCCTAAAACAATGCAGAGATATCTTTGAAAAATAAAGATTTGAAGAGCTGATATTACTTTAAAACATGATGAGAGTTGTAAAGATTAACTGGCTAGTGAAAAGGTTAAAGAATCAACCGTCAAATACAAAAAGAAAAAAAAAAGAAAAAAAAGAAAAGAGGAAAGAAAAAGAATAAAGGAAGAAGTAGTTCATCATGCTATACAAGGGCTACCACAAGTGACATGCACTCCCTAGACCCAAATGGCAACATGGCTCGAAAAGCCCACCAATTCTTGAAGCCTTATTCTTTCAAGACCTCCAGAATTGATGAACTACGCTTTGACCTGATTCCCACTTGGGGATACGTAGGCAACCTGCTCGGTTCGGTCATCACCCCATCATCTCATGCTATCTTTCATTCAGGTCTTGCCCGAACTACTTTGGACCTGATTCCCACTTGGGGATAAGTAGGCGAACCTCCCAAGGTTCTCGGTCCATAACCATTCCTAAACCGAAAGCATCACCCTTTGCACCTTTGGTTTCCTTCCTTCAGACTAGGGGCAAACTTGTGTTTGCCTAGAGCCATATATGTATTGCCAAACCAGGGGCAAACAAAGTTTGCCCATCAGCATTGGGTTTCCCGCTTCAGCCCACCACATTCATGATGACTATCTCTAGGTTGGGAGTAAATGCACTGCAGGCATCCTGTACCATCATGTTCTCAAAACCCTTGGATGAGCCTATTTGCCCTTAAGACTAGGGGCAAACTTTGTTTGCCAAAATCCCTCTGTGCCAGAGGTAAGTTCTCAAGTAATCAAGTTTGTTTTGAAAGGATCGAAATAGAGTGCCTTTAATTCTATAAGCTAAAGCACTAATTTGAAGCACACTCTAGATAGGCAAAGAATTCGCTAAATCAAAAAGGGGAAGTTTTCAAAGTGTCGGTTTATCAGCAAAACACTGCCATTCGTAAGATGATGAATAAATGAAAAGTGAGATGATACATTATTCGCAATGAAAGCACATTGATTCATAATGAATGTAGAGTTTGAGTCAGTCATCTTGAGTAACTAGCTTTGTTAGGTATGTCCTCCTTTGATGAGTCAATAAATGGTCTCAAATGTGTGGGTTTAAGATGATGAATAAAGATTTGAAAAGTCTCCATGAGCATCCTAAGAGCGATACGAGCAGAGGTTTTGAACACTATCACAACATAGTGCTAAAGTGGCAATATAAGAAGAGTCCAATACTAGGGGCAAAGGTGACTTCCCTCTTTTGACAAAATCGATGTGTTTCTTCCAAAGGTCTGCAAATGCAGAAAATTATTCTTTCTATCAGCTCCGTTCAAATTCTTTGAATCTGAAAACTCCTCAAACTTTGAAAAACTAACTCTGTGAGTCCGCGGACTCCCGAACTTTTGTGAAATCAATTCTTTGAGTCTGAAATGACTCCGAATATTGAAATTTAGTTCTTTAAGCACGACGAGACTCCTGAACAAGCATTAACCCTCAATGGCTGCTTCTCTTCATAAAAATTAGTCCTCCATGACAGTTTCTCTTCATTTGCATTAGTCCTCAATGGCAGCATCATCGGTGTTAGTCCTCAATGGCAACCTTGCATTAGTCCTCAATGGCAGCATCATCGGTGTTAGTCCTCAATGGCAACCTTGCATTAGTCCTCAATGGCAGCATCATCGGTGTTAGTTCTCAATGGCAACCTTGCATTAGTCCTCAATGGCAGCATTATCGGTATTAGTCCTCAATGGCAACCTTGCATTAGTCCTCAATGGCAATCTTGCATTAGTCCTCAATGGCAACCTTGCATTAGTCCCCAATGGCAGCATCATTTGTATTAGGCCTCAATGGCAATCCTCGTTAGTCCTCAATGGCTATCTCTTTTAGGCCTCAATGGCAATCCTTGTCACTCATCAATGGCAATCTTTTTGAACTTGCGTTAGTCCTCGATGACAGCATCTTTTTGGTCGATATAAGTCCTCAATGGCAATCTTTATTGAAGTCTTCTAGATTGAGACAAACCCCTGCTGAAGTCCTCTAGGTTGAGGCAAATCCATTGGAGTCTTCTAGATTAAGGCGAATCCTTGTTGAAGTCATTTATGTTGCGGCAATTCATATCGGCGTAGAATGCATTCATGTCACCAGAAAGAACATAATCGTGAATCTTTGCATCTATATAGCATGAAATTGCACCTCAATCTTTCGGAAAGCGTGGTTCCTGATTTGACACCAGAGTATAAGGCGCGCAGCGCATCTCAGTCGATCAGATGATTTTTGAAGACACCGGGGTATAAGGCGCATAGCGCATCTCAGTCTTTCAGCGTGGTTCCTGATTTGACGCCAGAGTATAAGGCGCGCAGCGCATCTCAGTCGATCAGATGATTTTTGAAGACACCGGGGTATAAGGCGCGTAGCGCATCTCAGTCTTTCAGCGTGGTTCCTGATTTGACGCCAGAGTATAAGGCGCGTAGCGCATCTCAGTCGATCAGATGATTTTTTTGGAAGACACCAGGGTATAAGGCGCGTAGCGCATCTCAGTCTTTCAGCGTGGTTCCTGATTTGACACCGAAGTATAAGGCGCGTAGCGCATCTCAGTCGATCAGATGATTTTTTGAAGACACCGGGGTATAAGGCGCGTAGCGCATCTCAGTCTTTCAGCGTGGTTCCTGATTTGACACCGAAGTATAAGGCGCGTAGCGCATCTCAGTCGATCAGATGATTTTTGGAAGACACCGGGGTATAAGGCGCGTAGCGCATCTCAGTCTTTCAGCGTGGTTCCTGATTTGACACCGAAGTATAAGGCGCGTAGCGCATCTCAGTCGATCAGATGATTTTTTTGAAGACACCGGGGTATAAGGCGCGTAGCGCATCTCAGTCTTTCAGCGTGGTTCCTGATTTGACACCGAAGTATAAGGCGCGTAGCGCATCTCAGTCGATCAGATGATTTTTGAAGACACCGGGGTATAAGGCGCGTAGCGCATCTCAGTCTTTCAGCGTGGTTCCTAATTTGACACCAGAGTATAAGGCGCGTAGCGCATCTCAGTCGATCAGATGATTTTTTGAAGACACCGGGGTATAAGGCGCGTAGCGCATCTCAGTCTTCCAGCGTGGTTCCTGATTTTGAGAATATAACGGACTTATATTCCCGGTTTTCGCAACGGACTTGCGTCAACCCGCGTTTTTGAGAATATAACGGACTTATATTCCCGGTTTTCGCAACGGACTTGCGTCAACCCCCGTTTTTGAGAATATAACGGACTTATATTCCCGGTTTTTGCAACGGACTTGCGTTGACCATCGTGATCAAATCAAAAGCACTCTCATGACTCATGTGACAGATTCTCTCATAGATAATCTTCCCTGACTAACACGCCACGAAATGTGCGTCATACATAGGGAAAATGTGATAAGCATGACATTTACATAACCAGGTTAATTCAGAAAGCACGAGATTGTTTGAGCACGTGCATCACGATAAGATAGGTGCATTCATCCGTATGACTATTTGCGCTTGTGTGTGTTTGACCCTTGACCCGAACTACGTCTTGGTCTGATTCCTGAACGGATACGTAGGCAGCTCATCATCGAGCACGACTAGCGTGAACCATTGCCCCGCGCATGTTCTCTTTTTGCAACGCATTTTGTTTTTACCTAAATTCGACGGTCTGGTCAAAGGCTTGTCTTCACACAGGCTTCGACATTCACTTGTGGTACGCGTTGCTCCACAAGCTCTGCCGAAGAGGGGCAAACTGTAGACACCCCAATTTTGACCTAACGTCGAATTTAGGAGAGTGTCACCTCCGTATCCGATGATGACAAGAACCGAAAAATTGAAGTATTCCAAGCTCTTCAGAAAATCTCCAAAACGCAATAAAATTTCACAGAAAGAGGAAAAATACCAGGTATTTAGGGGAATTCAGAAAAAAGACATGATTTTTGGAAAGGATCTTCAAAGATAATTTGTTTCAAAAAGAGAAAAAGACCTAAAAAGGGGAATCTCACCAAAACACGGCACACGGCGGATTCCGCGGCACTCCATGAGTGCCGCGCGGCAGTCAGAGAGTGCCGCTGCGGCATTCTCCGAGTGCCGCCACAGAATTCTGACTGCCGTTCACTTTTTAAGTCTGTATTTTGCAGTGCAATACGTATGCGTATGCAGATAAGAACAAAAAACTGATAAAGTAAGACTGACAAAAACGCGGCAATTAATTAAATGACGCGGCAGTTGATGAGAGCCGCGCGGCACTCACGAAGTGCCGCAACGGCAATTGTTGAGTGCCGCAACGGCATTCACGGACTGCCGCGCCAGGTTTCTGACTGCCGCGCTGGGCAGCAGTCTGTCTAAATTCAGAAAGTACACATTGTACCACCAAATGAGATGTTTACACATGTCTTTTACTCCGAATTTACTGAAATGACCTAGGTATTTTTGTCTATATAAGAAGAGGTATCTCCATTGAGAAACACATGCAAAAGAGGAGAGAGGTCACATACAAAAAAAAAGACTTCCATTCCACCAACATTTTTTTTAGAGAGAAAAGAGAGAGTTTAGAAAAAAACTAGGAAGAAGAGCTTGGAAGATCTTCAAAGAAAGGGAAACTTTGAGGATAGTTTGGAGGTGACCCTCTAATCTTAGTTGTGTTTTCTTTCTTTTGAGCTTCTAATTTACAAGTCATTTAGTTTTTCTTGATTAAGTTTTAGAGTTTGTTAAGTAAACTTGGAAGTCCTTACTTCCTAGTTCTTTGATCCTTTTTCTATTTTTCTTGTTTATGTTCTTCTTTTGAGATTCTTGGAGATCTTCAATATCTCCCTTGAAAGCTCTTGAGTTTGATGTTTTGAATCTCATGTAAGCTTATACTTCACATGGGAGTCAAAGTTTGATCATCACTTTTTTATAAGTAAATAGATGGATCCAAGTCCATGCTTATGACTTGAGTCCTCTAGCTTGATGTTTCATGGAATCCCTTCTATATTCCTTGGAGACTCATGAGTATTAGTCATATCTTCATCTCCAATGACCATCAAGTGGTAGGAGAAAATATTTTGGGTCTAAACTCATCTCTATGGTTTGGATTCATCATCTTGAGATTTCATGAAGTCTATTCATACTTCATTTGAAATCTACAAATATAAAAGTCTTTAGCCTCCAATGACCATCAAATGGTAGGAGAAGTGGTTTGGTTTAAACCCAACTTCATGGTTTAATAGTTGGGATTAACAAATAAAAGTTGAACTTGACAAATGAAAACAGTGAGTTCACAAACTGTTTTTGATCAAAGATTTTTAGTTCGAAATCTAACCGTTGAAATCAAGTGAAACCAACGGGAAAGTGTCAATAACCCAATATTCTACCACTGTAATTTTTGTTTTAAGGTGGTTTTAGGTTTACAAGGGTTTGATCATGGGTTTTGTGAGTCAACCACAATCTGCCCAGAGTTTCAGAATAGTTCCAGAACAGCAAGTCCATTTTGAAATTCATAAATCAGAAGTCTAATGGAGTTTTTGGGGTCTCTAATAATTTTTTCTGGGTACTTTAATGTGTTAGGAAGATCCCCTAAAAAGATCCAAGTGTTTCTCATCTTTTTGCTATTTTTAAAAAATCAAACAATATCTCTGGACAGAGAGTTGTACATCTCTGAGTGACGTCTGGTTCTTGTCCTTTTCCCGGAGATCTAACCGTTGAAACCTTGATTTTCTTTTTGATTTGGAAACTAGACTGACAGAGGCATCTTGTGTCCAAATTTCATCAACATCAAACCATAAGAGACGTGTTTTTTATTTCTTTTAAGTTCTGGTCTGCTCTCTGCAATTTTCAGAGTTTTTATGACACATTTGACTTACTTTGTAAATAAGGGCCTAAATGGCTTTCTTATGATCTAAGGCTTAAACCATGCTTTAATAATGATTAGTTGAGCTTGAATTCAAGGTTTAAAAGTATCTCATAGTTTATCCTTGTCCATGTACATATTCATCCATATGGTTTGGCACTTGTAATTATGACTTATTAGCTTTGGATTTAATTACATTAGATAGATTTAAGCTAGAAATTTAGGATTGTTATTTCTAACATCATATTTTGCATATCATGTGGACTAACCCTTTGTTTTGTAGCGCTATTAAGGTATGATTTCTAAAACTCCTTTTTAGTTTATCTTAATTTCTTGATTTTATTGATTCTTCGACTTAATGCGCGACACCTTAGGATTAGGTTTTGCCTTATGTGTATATGTGATTAGAGACTCTTTTTTAGGATTTTCTTTTGTTCGCATGCATTGCACGTTTATTATCGCTGCTGGATCCCGGGTAAGTTCACTTGTTCTCTATTGCATATCATATCGCTTGTTACCTGAATTATGTGGCTTTTGAATGATATTTTGTCAATTGCAATTTTACACCCTTTAGACATGCTTTTGTGATGTATATGTATATATGTATTAGTTGAGGGCATGCTTAGATTAATAAATTTGATTAAAAGGATGTTGAGTAGAGGCCTATCGCAAGATAGGATGAGAGAGGGTGTTTTAGTCCGATGGGCTCCTTCCTCTCTCATTCCATAATCCCCGGACCTAGTTAATCTCTGGTTTCTAAAAGATCAGTTTGCTTTTAAAATGGTCTCTTAATTTTCCTTTTAAAAATTAAGTGGCGACTCATGTTGTTTTTAGAAATTGATTTTGAAAAGCTGTGGGTAAGTCAACCTGCGATATCCACAAATGTGTCCCACACCACGGAACTTTCTTCGTTCTCTTAGGCCTACCCTCTTCCTGTGGTGGATCCTCCACTAGTGGAACTTCCTCACGTGGCTGGATGACCTGCGATACCCCTCTCCCTCTGCGGCCATGACGACCTCTACCCCTAGCGTAAACTAAACGTATCGGAGGTCGTCGCTCAGACTCGGCCTGTGTCAAACCCTCATCATGTGTCTCTGCCATGGTGGTATCATATCCAGTCATCTCTCTCACCTCCACCTGTATCTCCTCTGCCTGTACCTGCGTCAAACTCTCCACCATCGCCACAATCGCCGCGAACTCTGAAGCTGGATGTGGTGGCTGGATTGGCGATGACGACGTCCACCTGTATATGTGTACTGTGGGATAGAGAAGTCACGGACCGGAGAAATACGAAACTCAGAGCCCCCTGGAGTGAAAGGCCTATAAACGTCGGCCGTATCATCATATGCATATACAGCAGGACCCTGATCATCTGGTGTATGTGGCTCAGACTCAGAGTGTGTAGATGGGTCTGTCTGCTCCTGAGACTGAGACTGAGGCTGAGAATGAGGATGCGTCTGAGGATGAGGCTGTGGATGCAGCTGAGGATGCGTCTGAGGCTGAGGCTGAGGTTGAGGCTCTGCGACACAGGGCACGAATACTGTGGAAGATGGAACAGCCCCGTCTAAATGTCGGTCCTCATGAACAGCCTGTAATGAATGCTCACTAATCGTACGAATCTCCTCTAATACCGCCATCACCTCTGGAGGGACGGAATGAGGGCCGCCTGCTGCTAAACTAGCCAACACCGATCGTGCAACCTCATACACACGAGTCACACCATCCTCCTGAAAAAAATGGAAAGTTTAATTAAGTATTCCACATTTTATGGCATGTGCAGGATGGAAAATTTATATGTTGTACAATAAGGAAAACATCTCACCCGAACACCGCGAATCGTACCGACTGGCTGGAAGCTAACAGTCGGTGGATCTCTAACTGGTCCAATCAATCTACGTGTAATGCGGCTATACCATCTCATATATGGGTTTGAGGCAAGCATCTGAGCTGCATCTGGAATACCTACCATAACATGCTGCAACCGATGGTCCCAGAGCTCAACATACTCTCTATGAAAGTGACTCCAGTCGGTATTCGCATGACCACGTCGATCAATGCGATGTAATGTCCTCATAGTATTACATGGCTCTGGGACTACCTGTCTCATCCCGAACTGTCTCATCACTCTGTCGGGATGATGCCACTCAACCACGGCTTACACGATCAACGGACATCTGGCCATCCATGTACCCTACCCAGCCCGACAGTACTGAGGTAACGAAGCGACTAGCTCAACACTGTACGACTGCCAAATCATCTATGAAACTATATATAAAAAAATAGCAACTTGAATAATAATGCAAATGACGGTTTAACTCTGCACATTATTTACCTGCTCGGGCCTCATCTGGTCCAACTGGTCCCGAAAGTGACGCTGGACATGAGTAGGCACATCCTGAACTGAGAATCGGGTCAACCACCTAAAGTAATGACAAAATTGTTAGAACTTAAATTAATGTACGAGTAATGAATAAAAATAATGTATAAACCAATGTAATTATACCTATAACCCAATGGACCATCCTCTGGTACAGCTACTGGTAAGGGGACTGGTCGGATATGGGTCAATCTCTCCCATGCCCAAAGCTGCGATTGATAATAATTGAGTTAAGTTATTTATGATAGACTGAACAATCGTAAAATATGAGTAATTCACAGAATTTACATAACACATAACCTGTAAAAGTATAAGCGGGTCGGATATCTCAACAGCGGTACGATCAGCTGCAGCATACAACTCACGGTATAGCTATGCCAATGCTACACTGCCCCAGCTATAGCCAGTATCAAAGTGTCGTAGATGTGGTAGATATATGAGGCTGACCTTGTTCCCAGACTTGTCTGGGAACAACGACCCTCCTATCAACATCATACAATAACATCGAGCCATCTGCTGAATAGTGGCGTCGTCGGCATGCTGAGCGATCTGGGGAGTGAAATGGTCCCGTATCGTAGTCAGTCGCAGTGAAGATCCTGAGATAGTGGCTAGGGGTGGCGTGAAACCGAGCAACTCCTGACATAGCTCCTGCCACTGCTCCTTGGAGCATGAAACATCAATACCGGTAACCGCACGGCCATCGACTAGTAGGCCCAATATAATACTGACGTCCTGCAGCGTGATCGTGGTCTTGCCGACAGGTAGGTGAAACGTGTGTGTCTCAACACGCCACCTCTCAACTAGGGCAGTGATCAAACCCCAATCATACTGTATAAATCCAAGTCTATATGTACCGTAGAACCCAATCTGTCTGATGTAATCTAATATGCGCTGATCTGGATCATGACCTCGTCGTAAAACAGCCTCAGAGCGCCGGCAGTAAAGCTGACTCAAGATCTCACCATCCCAAATGGTGGATGACCGATGTGCGTCCTGTAATGTCAGTACTGAGGGATCCTCAGGTCCAGGATGTACATCCATGGTAAGCAAGCTGTTCAAACATGATGGTTAGTCAACAAAATCACTAGTAAATGTAATGAAGCTACAACATGATATTAAACAAGAGTTAAATATGTTAAATTACGTGGTGTAAAAAAACTTAAAGCAGTGACTTGTCGCATCAACTGCTGGGCGTCAGACCTAGTGACTTGTCGCATCAACTGCTGGGCGTCAGACCCAGAGACTTGTCGCATCAACTGCTGGGCGTCAGACCCAGTGACTTGTCGCATCAACTGGAATGTTGTCAGAAGCAGTGACTTGTCGCGTCAACTGCTGGGCGTCAGACCCAGTGACTTGTCCTAGGCATTCCATGGTCTATATATACTGTGGTTTTAATATTCAATGTGATATCCCAAGTATTCCTTCTTATCCTTCTTCTTCTTCACTGCATTGTTTTTTAGTATGGCAAATAAGTATACACCTACGTACCACCCACATTTTTTTGAAAAAAGGATACTGAGTATTGAAGAGAAGGGTGTTCTACTAGAAGCACTCATGGATTTTGCTACTCCGGAATGGAAACATGAAGATGGTTCATTTAAATATGTTGCTTTCGAAGCTTTGCAGACCGTCTTTGCTGAGACAATCCCTGGATGTGATCTTCCAGATGATGCCATTGCGACTCAGGTTTGGAGCTGGCAGAAGGAACATGAACTCCTTCAGGAGTTGTTAACGATGAGAGGTGTTTGTTTTACTGAACAAATGTTGCTACAAGTTCCTGACCAGACTTGGTATGAATGGTGTGCTAAGGTTAGAACCAAAACCTCTCATCACTTCCATTTCAATGGTTATGATGATATGTATCTTATGAAAATTGTTTTCATGAATTATACGTGTAGAAAAGCTATGACAGTACTGCAACATCGTTGAGGTACTCTGCACACTACCGCTATCATAGATGTTGTTATATCTTTAAACCGCTACATGTCACTGGCTCGACAAAAGAAAGTGGTGTGGGCCCGTCAAATGTTGCCAACTCATCTGGAAATGAAGCGAGGAACAACACTGAGGAAATTCTACGGAGGTTGAAGCGTTGACCGCACAATTGTTGTTTACTAGGATGTTTGTATTAGTTATCTAAGCTATTTGTTTACTAATGAGTTTGTTTACAAAGTTGGTACTAGTTAACTACGCAGTTTGTAGTGGATATACAAGGAGTTTGTACTAAATAAAGTTTTCATTTCCAATTGCACATTACATAGTCACAACAAGTAAGTACATATTACAAAGCACATCGCTCAAACACAAAATTGAAAATTATACTGCATTAGATGGCCCAGCTTGACTGCGTTGTTGGGGGCATCGTCTCCTGTCATGGCCTTGTTGATGGCATAATCCACATTGATAAGTAGCCCTACCCCCCTCTCTCAAATCCATCTCATTTTTTATGCGGGTTGATCGTGGTCGGCCCTTACCTCGAAGCATAGCAGGATTGTGCACAACTGTAGGACCAGAATGTGGGTTCCAGTAATCTTTGTGATGGATTGGGAAAAACTGGGGTGCCCAACACTGGTTGTACGAGTCAATTGTGTAACATTGATGAACGTAATTTTTATATGAAGTTCTAAACTTAGCTAGAACTGCCAATGCATGAGTACATGGCATTTTATATATATCCCATTTTCCACAACTGCAAGTCCTATTAGATATGTTCACAATTTGACTAGAATCCGATGCTCCCCCTTTGTTGACCTGCACGTACCCGTGCCCAGAATAAAAAATCTCAAGGTTGTACCTACCAATCTTGCCTTCTGATTTCAACAATCTGCACATTGCTCTTGGGGTGAAGGTAAAACCTTCCCTGATGGCTGTCTCAGCAAGTTCACGTCGCTCGCTAGAGTACTTAACAACACGAAAAAAGATCATTTCAACACAAGCGGTGATAGGAAGATGCCTAGATTTCTTGAGTACACCATTAAACACCTCTGAGATGTTGGTTGTTCGCATACCGTACCGTCGTCCCCCGTCGTGGGCAATGGTCCATTTTTGGGCTGGAATTGCATCAAGATACTCCCACGCCTTTGGATCAACCTTCTTAATCTCTTCCATGAACCCATTAAATTTACGGACTTGGTGGGTACTCCCAGCATTCCACACGAGTTTCTTTAGGTATGCATTTTTAAACTTTGTGGCGAAATTACTCTGCACATGCCGGAGGCAATAGCGATGATACCCATCGGGCTCATGAAACCCTACATCATGATCATTCACCGCAGAAAGGATGCCTCTATGTCGATCGGATATTAAACAAATGCCTTCTCTGCCAGGCACAACGTAGTCCCTTAGCAATTTCAGAAACCACGTCCATGTTTCAGCTTTCTCCTCGTCAACGATGGCAAATGCTAAAGGAAAAATTTGATCGTTTGCGTCTGTTCCCATAGCGATTAGTAATTTGCCCTTATATTTCCATACAAGAATGTGGCGTCGATACTTATGACGGGGCGACAGTGCGACAAGTTCTATACAGTCGCACTACCACCGTTCATGTAGAACCATTCAACAACCGTTCCAGGATTATACTGTTGAATTATCGCCATGAACTTGGGCAATTCTGTGTATGATGTACACCAATCCCCAAATATCATTCCAATGGCTTTCTGTTTCGCATTCCACGCCTTCTTGTATGAGACGGTGTACAAATACTTATCTTTCACCTTTTGCAATAGCGCAGCAATGTTAATAGATGCGTCCTCCTTAATCATTGGCATTATGTCCCTAGCCACTAGCCGAGCATTTAGATTTCTATAACCAAGGTTCATCGTAGGGGACATACAAGTGTGGCTTTGCTCAACCTTTATGACTTCAAACATCCCGTGTCGTTTTAACCGTGCCCTTAGTTGCCACTTGCAACCTTGTGACGCCAATTCACATTTCAACGACCAACGATCCGAACTGGTTTGATCCACCGTGTACCGTTGATGTGTTCTTATTGAGTACAAATCTACAAATCTCTGAAGATCATCTTTGGTTTTGAACATCATACCCTTCACCAACTCGTCTCGGTCTGGATTCCATTGCCTACCCTCAATGTTTGAAGCATAACATGCCTCTCCAGTATGGATGCCCAAGTCAAACGATGTAAAAGTTGATGAATGAGGCTCATACAAAGCATTTTCAGGATTTATTTGGGCAGTCGGCTCAATATCTTCGATAATATCGTCTTCCTCATCCCCCCAGTATACTCGTCTGCATGCACATCTTCTTCATCCGAGTTTTTCGGTGTCAAGTTGGTATCCATCCCTCTGTGTGCCCAATCATCACCATATCCGCAATCATCTGAATCGAACTGCACATGAATTGGCCGTTCTGAAACAATGTCTTGCATCGGACTCCTGTAATCATTCTGACTGTTTTGCAATGCATTTGAGCAATCCACATGTTGTGTAGATGTGGACGGCAATAACCCTTGTAAAAACGGGTTTGAACTTTCGCCTTCTTGTGTCAACAGAGAGGTGTACGGCCCAATCCAGTCATCTAATGTTTGATGGGCCTCGGGAAGATTCTCTGTCTCGACATATAGATCCATAGAGTTTATAGCCGCATTGGTAAATGCTGTTTCTAGTATTACTTGAAGACTTTCGTCATCAATTACTTCAAACGGTATAAACTTGGAAACCTGATATCCAAGAACCGACGGAAACCTACAAGTGAACTTCAAACGAACACTACTCTGATGAACCCCCATTTTCTTGCAGACATTTCTAACAAGTTCAGTGTATTTAGCGTCCGTTCTCAGGCGAATGAAACTTCGACAGTGACTATCGTAGTATAAACCATCCGCTTCAATGCACATGTTTCCCCCCCCAATACAGCATTATAGTAACAACACTGGCCATTTTAATACCTTCACATTTGCAAATTCGAGTGTAAGTAATCAATGGTAATTAAATACAAAGACTAATGTACCTTCCCATTTCTCAAATCGAAAACACTTCCTCTGTAATTTGTACCAAAGAATCGACTTTTGAAATTAATCTCTCCAAAAACATTGAGGTCTATATTAACCATTCTCTCTTAATTCTTTCTTTCAATCTTTTACACCGTGCCTATTTTTGTTCTTTCATCACTAAATCCATGAATGAAACAAAATTATTCCCTGTTTTCATAGGTATGTGTGGAAATGGCCAATTTCAATTACTATTTTGTCCCTAAACCATCAATGTACAAAGCAAATGTACTTATAGTTGTGCTAAATTCTATGGTTTAATACGGTGGAATTTACTAATAGTCGAAATCTAGATTTGGACATATTACCCACTGGTAGTTTGAAAACTTTGTAATCTTTAGCGGATAAATCAATCGGCATAACTATAAATCAATGACTTTCAATTAATACTATGACCCTAACAATTTGAATGGAAATGTGTCTCTGTATATATACATTGTCTCTGTGAGTATGTGTTTGTGTGGATGCATTATTGTATCTGTGTGTGTATATGTATCTGTGTGTATATGTGAATATGTATCTGTGTGTGTATGTGTGTGTATATGTATCTGTGTGTGTGTCTATATGTATCTGTGTGTGTGTGTATATGTATCTCTGTGTGTGTGTATATATATCTGTGTGTGTGTATATATATGTATCTGTGAGAGAGAGAGAGAGAGGGAGAGAGGCACCTGAGAGAGAGAGAGGGAGAGAGGCACCTGAGATCACTCAGAGAGAGAAAGATAGAGATCGCAGAGAGAGAGAGAGAGAACAGATTTGGTGTAAGAGGGAAGAAGAAGAAGATGCGGGTTCAAGTAGCGGCTCTATTTGAAATCGCTAGTTCAAGTAGCGAGTTCCACTTTGAATGAAACGCTACTTTAAGTAGCGGCTTCTGGTCGAAGTAAAATCGCTAGTTCAAATAGCGATTTCAGGCTGAACTGAGTTGGTCTAAAGTCGTTAGTTGGAGTAGCGACTTCTGAAAAAGTGATGGGTTTGGGAAATAAGTTGAAACAGTGACGGGTCAGGGATATATTAACCGGGTTATGAAGCTTTGGGTAAAAAATTCAACAAAAATTCATGCACAAACTGTCAAAACATCTAAATGCAGCAACAATACACATGGATATACATACACACATATATATAGACATTTGAGTCTCTTCACCATCACTGTCGTCCCCTCAAGCACCACCTTGTACAATATTCCGAGTCTCCCTTGTCCCAAAACCTCCGTCAACGTTCTGAACAGATGGTGGTGGTGCTAGTGGTGAGGTGTTGAATCTTCCATTACTTGGAATTGGAAGGTGCAATTTTTGGTGATTTTCTACTGCAAAGGTCCTTTCACTTTATCTTCAAAATCAATTCCAAGCCCTACCAAATTTGGAACGTTGAAACCCAAAAACCACTGCACATTTGAAACAACTCCAATGCTACTCCAACCCACCATCTCGCAATCTCTTTTGCACCATTACCATCATAAGCATGTTTCTCTCTCATCAATTGTCCTTGCTTTGTTTGGAGGCGGTTTGTTGGGGTATGCAATGTACGATTGTACTCATTACTACCTGCACCATGTGAAGCCATCCAAAGGAGTGTCTCATGATGTCAAGGTAAACATTTAGTTTATAATTGTGTTAGAGAGATATAGATTGTGAGAGAGAGATAAAGATAGAGAGAGAGAGAGAGACAGATTGTGAGAGAGACGTAGATACAATAAGTTATTTGGGTCAAATTGAAACACCTAAATTCATGCCTTGATGTGGTGATGGTACATATACATATGTAGAGAAAGGCTCTTATGTGAACTGGGTAGAGTGAACTTACTCAGTGAACTTGATTTTAAGCCCAAAATAACCCGGGGGCAAGCGGGGCACAGGATGGGGCGCGAATTAGCGTGGCAGCCCATATGTTCTTTTAGGCTTAAAATCCAGTTTATTGGGTAAGTTCACTCTACCCAGTTCACTTAAGAGCCTCTCCCTACATATATAAACAATCAGGCTCTAAAGCGCACTGGGCATGCGCACTGGGATTTTAAGCCTAAAAAAACCACGAGCTGCCCCATTGACGCATGTCCCATCCCGCTGCCCTTCGGTCTTTTTTAGGCTTAAAAATCCAATAAAAATACCCAGTGCGCTTTAGAACCTGACTGTATATATACATTTAATGGCAATGACCCATAGAAAAGATACAGATTTGGGAGAAATGACTAATCTCTAGTTTATAATTGTAATTAAGATCTAATTAATGTACATAGATTTAGGATGAATCAATTTAAAAAAAAGGACTAAACCTTATATTTCTACAAGATGTAAATGTACTTTTCTCAGTAGTTGAGAGAGAGAGTTGACTGGTCTGAATCAACAGATAAATCAATTCATTAGTTTATGTATTACTAAAACATGGAAATAAAGTAAGAATTATTTAAAAGTGTTCAATTTTACCGATGCCTAAACTTGCTCATCTGCAGCATCCCAGGCCCAGCACAATCAAAAGACCAGTTGGTTCAGTCTCTGTGCTTCAGAAAAGACCCTTCGGTTTTCCAGCCATTAAAAAAAGAGTAAAGATTGAGACACACTCAAACAAATAATCGACACAATCCAAATAATGTGTCTATCTCTTTCTTGTAAATTTGGATCCCACACTGACACAGGAGAGAAAGAGACACATTAATTAGATTGTTTCCCAAAAATTGTGTATTTGATTATGTAAAAAAAAATTACCCAAAAAAAAATTTAAAATACAAGCCATAACAGAGACGCCTCACTATCCCACAAAGACATCAAACATAACAGAGACGAAAACAAAAACAAAAACAAAAACAAAAACAAAAACAAAAAATAAAAACAAAAACAAAAAAAATAAATAAAAAATCACCCGTGGCACAGCACCAGAACTGAAGGTGCACTCATCGTATAGAGCACAGCATTTGCATTACCTGAATACAGTCATTAAGGCCTCAAAGCTTGATCCTTATAAAATACATAAACAGAAACATAGCTGATCCAATACAAAATATATGTACACAGTCACTCTCCCAAATATCTAGCATCCCCAATCAGCATTCAAAAAACAAAATAATGCGCAAGGCAATACTCAAAATCTATCATTCTAAACCCAACGGAAATGACATCTTAACGATGCTCATCAGTCATGCATAAAATGCCAACGATCAGAAGTGAAGCGTCAAAAAAACATACGCTGTAGAAATTTTAGTTACTGATTTACAACGCACTGATAACGTGCAATACAAAAGTTTTAAAACCATCTATATGTAAAACGTGCAAGCAAACATAGTTCTTGCTGTGCAGTAAGCATATGTATATATAACATATGAACATAGAGGATAAAAGCATGCAACCCAAATTCATATCCAAATTCGGAAGCCAAACACTAGAATCAACAGAGAAAATAAACCTAGGGTTTTCTGACAAATTAAGATTATGAGCATAATCACATCCTGGTGGCCACCCAATACCAAACAGCAACTAACTTGGCTTCTCTAAGCCCTCTTCTTGTCTTTCAATGGCCCTCTCGGAATCTTACTTAGGACCTTGGCATCAAACACTGCATACTGCTTCTTGATCTCAATCGTTGCCCTTTCAGCTAAAGGATCAATCTTGTCCTCGTACTTTTCATAGAGGACAGGTAATGTGTGCAGCAACACGAAAGCTGTTCCATCAGAATTACAATCATCAGATATGGAAACAATGATTTTTGATGTTAAAAAATGAGAAATCTGCAAATGTTTAATACGCTTACATATATAGAACAATGTCAAGAAATTGCACCAACTCCCGACGATTGATAGAACCCACAACCCAGCAATAACCTGATAACCAAAGCACAAAAAAGTTCATCGAGTCGATCTACAATGTGAAACATTAAACCTTAGCACGCACAATGTCAAATGCCAGATGAAGCCTTAGTCCTCAAAAATAAAATCAGCAAAGTTTCAAATTCAGATATTTGTAATGACCACTTGGATGAATTTCGATATGGGAAATCACCACAAATCACAATTTATTAGGCTCGAGCACAGAATTTTTTTAGCATAGATTTGAAAATTTAACATTAACGTAGGGCTTATGTATTTTATTCACAATTATCACTCAGATGCCCACAAATTATTTTAATTACAATGAAAGCAAGATGCAACTTTCGTACACTATCTCAGAAGGATTCGGAACAACCCACCCAATCACAACGCATTCAGGGTACAAGGCGATAAAAAATGATACGTGAAAGAACCAAAATAAACCATCAACCACATATAGGATAGTCGAATTCTTCAATACATGCCTTGATAAACAAGTCTACTACAAAATTAAATACTCCCTCCGTCCCATATTAAGAGTCTCTTTTGGGAATTCCAACTTGTTAAGGGGACAACCTTGATTTTGGTGAGATTTCCAACTTCCCAATATTTCCCTTTTTGAAATTCAAAATTATAATGTCACATCAAAAAAAAAGAGGGAAGAGTTGGATATAATAAAGGGCAAATTTGGAAAGTGTGTATTAAAGTACTTTGACTTTTCGAAGAGGACTCTTAAAACGGGATATCAAAAAATGGCCAAGGACTCTTAATATGGGACAGAGGGAGTAACAGTTATCTAATAGCTATAGTTGCTGAAAAAACAATCCAAAAGTACTTGTGAATTTGTGAAATAATCTACATAATAATATCTAATGCACATCTCCTTCTTATCATTATCACCAACAATGTAATCCCCAACATCATCATCCATTTTCTATTGTTTTCACTTCACCTCTCATTGCTACTGCCCTCATCTTCTATCTTCTATTATGAGAAATACAAATCAAGTGCAAGTCTGTAACTATTTACCATTAAATGTCAAGTATTAGTGTCTTGAAAACCTAAATTATTATTTTTATGTATTTCTTTTGATTCTAAAATTAATCTAAACTATACAAAGACAGACAATAAAGTAAATATTTTTTCCACAAGTGGCTGGATTTGTCCTTATATTAGCGTCTTATTTCTTTCCTGAGAATTATTTAGGGCCTAGCTTTCTTTTCCCATCATAGAAGTCAAACAACACCTCAATGAACATCTCGATGAGGTCACGACAGACAGTGTCAATCTCATGTGAGACGTGAGAGATACATAGAACGACTATGTTGTCTCACATACTATGTAATGAGTTCCAATCTCGTTTCAGTGACCTACTATACCGAGACAACTAGGGCGAGAGTGCGAGACGAGAGTCTCAGGAGCGACCAATAGACTGAACCATGATGAAAGTAGCTAAGAGAAAATGGTTATGCAAGTTTGCCTACCAGATATACTTTGTCATCTCAAACGAAGTCAAATTTTGCGGTCATATCTGCTTATCATTTAGATTTAGAACCAATTTTATTTCAAACCCAAATGTTAAGCTAGCGCGTGCGCAAACCCCCCCACCCCCCCTTAGGATACAATAACGTATTCATGAGTCCAGACGAAGCAACTTAGATCAATCAAAACAGGACTGAACTAAAATGCACCTAGTATCCCTCAGAGAAGCAAGTCATAAAATTTCTGCCAAAAGAAAAAATGAAAAACAAACATCAAAAGAGATAACATACAGCAAGGAACTTCTTCAGATCTCTTCCAGTTGCAATATCTCGCAACACAGAAAGTGCTCGGTTAAATTCAATCCTAAGAGCATCAACAACCTGAAGGTAAGGTTCCTCAGGAAGCTGAACTTCAGGAATACGTGGAGGAGACCTGAAAATAAATTGGTGAGTGTATGAACTCATTGTAACAAGAAACTAAAGATAAAGCTAACACTGTAAAATCATTTAAGCTTACTTCTTGATGAAATTTGTAGCATTTGACCACAAAAATAAGCCTGCCAGCAAGAATATGAAAATGTAGCATACTAGAGAGAGAAGGTGGTACTCAAGCAATTCAAAAAGAACCCAGATTGCAGTTGCTCCACCAAGTACACCAGCAGATATCTTCTTATTCCTCCACAAGAATACATCAGCAGCTGCACAAAAGAATCAATGCTTGCTGCAATTAATCTGAGAGAGAGAGAGAGGGAGAGAGTGTCTAGGCCGGTCCTGAGCATAAACCACCCAAACCACCGCTTTGGACCCCCACTTCAATAAGGCCCCACTCAAAATAATAGTCTACTATATATAGAGTCCATGTAGGGTGATTTTGCAGCTACAAATGCCATAAATGGCATATTTAAGGAATACTGTATCGATGTAAGTTAGTTTAACTTGTTAATATAAGTAATTTTCTTAAGATCGCTTAGGGCCCCAAAAACGGGAGGACCGGCACTGAGAGAGAGAGAGAGAGAGAGAGAGAGAGAGAGAGAGGGGCCGAGGTTGTGAACTTGAAGATAGATTTACACTAAAAAAAACAGCAGGCAACTCAGCTTAAGCATTTCTTTCTTTGTCAATTTCTGCAAGTAATTCTCACCTAACACTAAGTTCCCACAAAAGGAAAGAACACAAATAATAATTTGTTACACTCCAGACTATTTCATGCCTAAAACTAAAAAAAAAAAAAAAATCCATCACTTTCTCCTAATTGATTGGTCCCTAATTACGCATCTTTTCCCAAACCAACCCAAAGTCTTGGTTTGTACATCCGTCCCCCCTCCCCACAGCAGCAAAACTTCCAAATCTATGAAATTTTAAAAAAAAAAAAATTGTTAACAAATGAAATGCCATACAACGGCAATAGATTAAAATAAAATGAACAATTTAATCAGATAAAATAAACTTCAAGCTTCTAGTCCTAGCTTCCATGTCAACATCATTAAGCAACATGCTCACAGGTTTAAAATTCAACCAGATCTAAAACCTCTTGAATTTCTAAAACCCTAATCGATCGCCAGTTTCCATTCCTAAACAAAGCAGAAGCTAGATTACAAGTGAAACAAAACACTCTATATACAAAAATATGCACACATACAAACACAAAATATACAGAGAGAGAGAGAGAGAGAGAGAGAGAGAGAGAGAGAGAGAGAGAGAGAATTATTTACGTTTTCCTCCGCCGAAAACCTTGTGAACAGGTTTCTCTCTCCCGAACAACCTGAAAATCTTGTCCTTGACGGACGGTGACGACGGCGACGGCGACGATGACGACGTGTGCTTCTTCTTCTCGGTGTCGGAGTCGGAAGACGAAGAATCGTCGCCGTGGAACTTGTCGGAGATCTTCTCCATCAGAGACTCGTGTTTGGAATCCGAATTATCGGGGTTATCGGCCATATCTTCAATCACGAAACCCTAATTCGTCGGCAAAAGTAAAACACGGCTAGAAGAAGATAAAAGTGATCAAACTATTTGCAGGTGTGAAAGGAAAATTGACTTGTAGTACATCTGTCTACCATTATATATGTGTGTTATATGTATATACATATACGTGTCCGAAGAAAGAGATGAGCCGAACCTGTTGTTCGGATCCGAACCAACTGGTTCGGGAAGATTTGATATACGGAGTAAATCGGTACTTTCGAGGTATAACGGCGCTAGATTTAACGGCGAATTTTTTTGGAGTATGGACGGCGTGGTACACACAGTGGGGTCCATCCAGACTCTGGCATATGGGCGGATCGGAACTTATTTGGGTGGGTTGTTCTCAGCTTGGGTCAGAAATGGATCCAACCCGTATTCAGCTCGTCTATTTCAGGCTTTAGCTTTTAGAGGGTGTTTGGAAAGCTTTGAATATATGCTTTTGAAGGACGAAGTCCATTTACATTAATGAAATCTATTTGTTGAGATTTGGAAATGAATTTTTGGACAAGAAGTGCATCTCTAGAATACCCATTTTGACAAGGGTGATTTACATTTTAGTCCATTAATGTCTACCTATCTAAAAATAGATCCACTTTAAAATTAAATCTATAAATTAGTCTCTCACATATTTTAAGTACATAAACACCCCAACTCCCATAAATCAGGATTTTGAAATTCAAAATCCAAATTTGTTATATATACATATATATATATATATATATTGAGAGAGAGAGAGATACCACACTCCCATAAATCAGGGTTTTGACATTCAAAATTCAAATTTGTTATATATATATATATACATATATATATATATGTATGAGATTTGCTAACCTAAAGCAAAGGAGGCTTTTAACGACGAAAAATAAGCTTTTAACGACGAAATTTTTTGTTGGTAAAAGTTGAAACCTTTAGTGACAAAAAATTGGTCGCTAAAGAGACTGTTGTATGCTGCTAACTTACAACCATCATGTTGTAAGTTAGCAGCCCCCTATATGTATATATATATATAGATATATAAATATATATATATATAGAGAGAGAGAGAGAGAGATGGGAGAATTAACAGAGAAAAATTATGCGAGTGAGAGAAAAAAAATGTGAGAAATTCCTCATTTTAAAATAAATCACAGACCATAAGTGAGAAATTCCGCAATTTTACAATACAAAATTCTATATATCATCGTGAGAAATTTTTACTTCTAACCATAATGAGATATTTCTCACTTTAAAAGGCATAACTGACCATAAGTGAGAAATTTTATCTATTGTGTTGAGTAATTCTCCCTTCTAAAAACTTTGATGGAAGTGTGACGTACTAATGAAAAATTTCAAATGCTCTAAGGACAAATTTGTCACTTGTTAATACAAATTTTCTAACACCAAAACATCACGGGGGCGGCCCTGAGGTTTCGGGGGTCTAAGGCGAAGTCTAAAAGTGGGGCCCTGAGGCTATACGGGGTTCGGGTGCAAAGTCCCCGAGGTTATTTTTTTGGGGTCTAATTTTGTGTAGATTTGATTTTATGTGGTTTTTTTTAACATCAACTAAGCATTTTATTAGGAGGTCCAACAAAAGGACAGCAATTACATGTCGAACATTCCACAGCCAGAGGAAGCTTGGAGACATGACCAGCATCCAAATCCTAGACACCAATATTAAAGTGTTGTGGACAAACTAAAGCATAAATTCTATCAAACAAGAAACAAAAAACTGAGACCTTTATAAACCAGAAAATTAGAGAAACCACCTTGCCCGACAACTGTGAACTAACCCTCCTAAATGTAAAAGCCCTAAATGTGCTAGAGTAAGGAGAGTTTAGCACTTTAGCCTTTTAGGTTCCTTGGGGTTGGGCCTTAGTTTAGATGCTTTTACAATTGAGGTGGGAAATTGGGTCTAATTAGTACTAGTAGTATAAGTTGTAAAATTGGGGCCCTAAAAATTATCATTGGATATGAGGGCCCAAGGCCTTGGCCTAGGGCCAAGCCTACAAAACACATCAGGAGAGGGAGATAAAAGAGAAACGAGAGAAATAAAAGAAAAGAGGAAAAAAGTGCAGAGGTCGTCGCAACAGACGTCAAAATAAAAAAAGCACCATATATTCACGACGAGCGAGATGAGGGCTTTGTTTTGATAGTAATTTTAGTATGATTCCGTAATGTTTTATGGAATGCGTAAAATGAGAAAATCACCTATATTGTGGACAAATTGTAGATTTTGGCCCTATAATACAAATTGGTGGATTGAGGACTTTGGGTAGCTTGGAGGGAGGTGAGTGTTGTTAATTTATTTAGAGAATACAAAGTTGTGTTATTGCTAAATAATAGAGATTAATTCATTGATTATGTTGGATATGTTGCTTCTATTGCAACCATGTTGTTAATTTAGCAATATTGATGAACTATAGAATTGAAAACAACATGTTTTGTATGCCTATGTGGATATGTAACTATTTGGGCCCAGGAGTCCTGTATCTGTAATGTCGTTGTGCTCTTGAGTGCAAGAGTCTAAGTAAACAAGGAAGGTTAATGGCAAAAAGGCCGACTATGGTGCATAAGCGCAATGGTGGGCGACGGCTAATTAATTACTTGAAGTCCGAAGTTAAGAGTTGGATATTTAATTGCATTGTGCATGGCATAAGTTGTACTGATATAAATGAAGTAATAGCATTCACTATGTGTTGGCTTAAGTATTTATTTAAATGACCATTACATGTGAAGAGAAGGAGTAGTTTGAAGTGGCCGAATACGATGAGGAGGGGCTCCCATGTACATTATGTAGTTAGTTTTGTAATAAAAGTAGTTAACGACCTTTTGTATATGTATGTGGTTGTAGATTCGGGGCCATTGATCCACTGGCCCACCTCTCTTGCCCAGCCGGTCCTATTTTTATAGGGCTTGGGCAAAGAGGTTGGCCCGTAGAACTGGCTTGGTAATTTTTTGAAGCCTCAGTTAGTATTTCGGGCTGGGCTTGGGCATAGGAAATGAGGCCCGCTCTGGCCCAGCCCAGCCCGGCCCGCCTATAATACACATACATTTTCAAACCCACGTTACCCATTACATAGCCCCTCTCTCAAACAAATGAACCCAACCCATTTTTCACGTCTCTCTCTCTCTCTCTCTCTCTCTCTCTCTCTCTCTCTCTCTCAGATTTGTGACATGGGTTTTGAATCTGTCATTGTTTTATATTCTTGAATGAGTATTAGTTTTGGTTGTAGATCTGGGTATGAGATTGGATATTGAGGATCTTGAATGAATCTCTGATTGAGATTGGTAATATACATGTGTGTATATCTATATTTACATATATATATATATGTATATTGGTGAAATTGATGAGATTGGTTCTATATACATTTGTGTTCATATATCTGTATATATGTAGACATTGAAGAACTTGAATGAATCTGACAGAAACTCAATTCACTAGTCTTTTGGACTGAAAAAAAATTGTAAAGTCGGCCGGCCAGGCTGGGCTCGGGATTTGGGGGTCTTATTCAGAGCCGAGCTTGGCCAACTATTCTTAGGCCTGACACGGCGGGGCCGGGATTGGACTAAGGTGATTGCCCTTAATTTGTAGTATGAGTCAGCCCGGCCTATGTCACCCCTAAGATTAGTGTATGGAAATTTACCCTTTAGCTGAGATCATGTTTGGAACTCTTATGGCATAAAAGTGTTGTAATGTAAAGTGAATTAGCGTAGAACTCAAACCTTATGATGAGGTTTAGCAATTTGTAAAATGGTGTAAGTTATCTTATAAATGCTATCTGGTATGATTTTGACGGATTCTCGTGAGTTATGGAAATTACTCGTGTTTTGTGAATAAAATCATGCAAGAATTCAGTCTATAGGAAGGTCATTTTGAACGACCCTCGCTGTCGTTCGAACAACTTATATGTAAATTGATAAATAGAATGCTTCGAGGTTCGACTCGTCCGATTATCAGTTGAATGGGGTTTGAACGAGTTCTTATTCGAATGGCTTCAGGTTTGTTCGGACGATCCTCACTGTAAATGACACTCTTTTATTTTCTAATCAATTATTCAACAAAAAAAACGAGCCTAATCAATAAATTAATCAGTTGATTGGGATTAGCTCAGGCCCTAATCCGCCCGGGCGGGTCGAGTTGTGGCATAAGGATCACCATCATCATTGTGGAATAAAGCCTTAAAGACTGCAATTTATGTTTTTAATGGATGGAAGCCATGTTTAAATCATTTACATGCATGGGGTTGTCCTGTTGAAGTAATTCACACATTAAGAAATTGGATTCAAGGACAACTAGTGGAATTTTTATAGGCTATGTAGGGAACTCAAAAGGACATAGATTCTATTGCCCTTCACACTCTATCAGAGTTGTTGAAGCTAGTAATGCTAAATTTCTTCAGGATTGTGAGCCTTGAGGGAGTGTTTCCACAAAATGTGGAATTTGAGGAAATGAATGAATCAGCAATGATTGTTGGTTCAAAGTATTCTAGTTTCATACTTTGGTACCACTTTGTTGTGAAATTGTCCAACCTTAATTAAAAAATTGAACTCCCAAAGATATCAACCAAGCAAAAAATATCACATACAAGACAAAATAAAATCACACAAGCACACAACACCAAGATTAATTTTTGTTCAACCAATTAAGCCTACATCCACTCCCTACATCAGTATCACTATTATTGATTAAACGAACAAAGGATTATAATGCACTCAACAATATGTCCTCATAAATCCACTCGCGTTTTTTTTCTTAACCTCACAAAACAATCCTCTAAAGATCTGATATGGCACACAATGGTGGTGTACAACAATTTATAAAGAAGAAACTCTGTGAATCAGATTTTGGCCTGTGTAACGTGCAAACGAGGGGTATTCAAACGCCCCTTTGAACATCCTTGAAAACGTCTGAATATGTAACACTCGCTCCCGCGGGCAGAGTTTAATTGCATTTAGCATGCATATTAATATTTTATTAATGATGTGATTACTTGTGTTAAGTGAGTATTAACTCACCAAGGTGATTAGGGGTGTCTAGTTTGGAACCCAGAATTAGGCTAAGTGGCAGTCCTAGTTTGGGATAGTGATGTTAGGTCCCCGTGTGATGGGACAGATATGGAAAATAATCCTTATGTACTTAACTGTTTATTAAGGCATATGTGAATATTTTTAATATGTTGTTTTTATAGCATATTGATTGTTAGAGGCCGCTTCTGTGACCATTAGGGATACCTTTGTGAGGGCGAATTGGACACATTGCATAATTAGTAGGTTAATTAGCAACTTCATAATATTATGTGGGACACTTATGGGACCTATGCGTGACTTAGACAAACACTCATTTAAGTTTGGGATAATTTTAGTAAGTTTTATAAACTAGCAGGGGTATGTAAAACTGAAGTAATCTAGGAAGGCAAGCATAAAATCGGCAGCACGTGGCTTGCATGCCACGACACGTGGTATGGTGATTCATCACCATCAACCTCCTCATTATTAACAAAACAAATGAGTTAGAGAGATTTCATGTGAAATCGCAAAGGTCTCGACGACGATGATTCCGATGCCGATTGACGCGCTTAATGACGTATAATTTCAAAACAAGCTACATATTTGGACTCCTGGAGGTGAGTCTAATGCGTCGGTACTAATCTTATTGCGTTTTCAGATAGTTTTTCTGTGCCCCAATTTGGGAGTTTAGCTCACAATCCATAATTTTTGTATAGGATTTGTACCTGGGAATTACTAGGCTTATAACTCAGCTAATAGGAGTGAAATCTTTAAGGTGAGTGACGATAATTGTGAAATATGGATGATTAGGTGTTTGAGATTATTCTCTGAAATGAAATGCATGTCTATATGTAATAATTAGCATGTTTAATTGTTAGTGGGCAAACCCATATGGTTAATAAGACTTATATAATTTATGAATTGCACGATATAATGACTATGTGAGCATGTTGAGTTGTCAATGTGGGTCAAAGGGGAACTTGTACTTGCCATAAAAAAATGTGACTAAGTGCCTTAATAGCCATGAGGTCGTACTTCTGATAGAAAGAGGCGTGGTCTCAGTTAGTCACGTGGACTAATGGAGTAGTCACGTGCTAACGTGAAAGCTGGGTGGCCGATACTTGCATTCCCGGAGACCATAGTGATGTGTAGAAAAGATGAGATTGAGCTTGTTTATTATTCATGTTTATAATTATTGGCATTCACCAGCATATAGTTGATATATTGTAGTGGTTATTAAATAACCATTATAGGTGATAAAGGCAAGACGGTCAAAGAATGAAGAAATGGAATTGGGCGAGGAACGTGGGATTTTGGGAATGGTTGTGAATACATGGTTTACTTTATGTTTCAATCTAGGGACTTGTAATACGTAAATTCAATTAGATTTGGGGTATGCTTGTAGATGTTAACTTTGAATCCATGTATTGACAAGTTAATTGGTGGTTTGATTTCTAAACTTTGTCAACTTTTAGCACTATAAGTGGAACTTGTTTTGTATTTGTACCGGTTCTTAATCCGGATTTAAACCTTGTAATAACTTTTGTTAAGTAACTTGTAGGCATTATGTTTAGGTTGGGCTTTGGTTCCATGAGTTGCTGGAATTGGATTTAGGTATTTGATCATGTTTGGTTCAGTTTTGGTGTTAAAACAGGGCTGCTGCAGGTTGCATTCTGCTGCTACAAACCAATCGACTGGGTTCTTGTTCAGTCAACTGAGTCGGGAGGCAGAATGCTAAAAACCTCTGGGTTAGGGTGTTCAATTGACTGGACCTGATGTTCAGTCGACCGGGCCTCCAATTTCTCAGTCGACTGGACCATTCAGTCGACTAGACCAGTTAGATCTCAGGACTAAGCTCTCAGCAATTTTGCATTTCCAGTCGACCGGGTCCTCGATTAGTCGACTGGATACCCTATTTCAAATTGATTTGTTTTCAAGGTTGTTTTAAGAGTGGTTGAATGTTATTAGCTCTAATTTTAAACTTAATAATGCATCTTTAGAAGTGTAATAGGAGCCTTGGTGCGTGCCACGTGTCCTAGAATCGTATGTGCGGTTCCAGAGCGTGACATTTAGTGGTATCAGAGCAATAGGCTTACAACTTTAGGTACGAGAGACGACGGCTTAAGAGAACTTGTTAAAGGCGAGTAATTAGATGCATATCATGAAAGCATAAGATATGTGGTATGAATGTTGCATGTTACACTAGCATAGCATGTTATACTAGCATAGCATGCATGGAATTTATGTGAGTTGATTGATAGATAAGAAATGGCAGACCCAAATTAGGAATGTTCACCTCATTCGAGGATGGACCATTTAGAAGATGCAGTGAGTAATTTCATGAGAACAGTAAGTGAAAAGGTATTTGAAAGGTCAGTAAACCTACAACCATGACGCGAGCAAGGGATTATTGAGCAGTTCTATAAATGGAAGCCACTACAGTTTGAGGGAGGTCCTAACACATCATTAGTCGATCGTTGGCTAATGGATATGAATCGCATTTTTCAAGCCATGGACTGCACTAACGATGAAAAGATTATGTGTGCCACCGATACCCTCAAGGGGGGAAGATCAGAATTGGTGGACCAATCAGATTTCCCAAGGACCGCCAGAGACATGGAAGAGGTTTGAAAAAGAATTCAACAAACGGTATTTTCTGGCATCAGCAAAGACACAATTGAGTCGGGAACTTGCAAATTTGCAACAAGGGGATATGTATGTTAATGAATATGCTACAAAGTACAATGATTTACTCCACTTTGGATACTGATCTATTCCAAGAGAAGTCGATAAAGCTCGGAAGAGTGAGGAGGGGTTGAGGGATAACATTCGCAACTGTGTTGATACTCTTTAACACTACAATGTGGCCGATGTTCAAGATGTGGCCTTAATAGTGGAGAGGGATATTGAAAAGTTCAAGGCAAGAGGAGCAAGGCAAACAGGCGTATAAAGACAAAGGGAAGGGACAAGGTTTCTCTAAGAGGACATTTACACAGGGTTCAGGTTTGGGTAAAAGAAGTCAAGGGAGAAATGCCAACTCCAGGAAGACTACCCCGTTATGCCCAACATGCAACCGACGACACATGGGAGCTTGCCACCTTACTTTGGTGTGCAACATTTGTAAGAAGCTAGGGCATGCTGCTCAGTATTGTCCACAAGTTAGATCTCAGAGTACGGGAGGTTCCAATTCGGAAGTAAGAGGTAGATGTTACACTTGTAGTGTGTCGGGACATCACTCCAAGGACTACCCAACAAAGAAGCAACAAAGCACGAGCTCAATGGCTACAATTGGGGCAAGGTCTGGAACCAAAGCAGATAAGGGAAAAAGGGGTTGAACCAAGGCAAGGGAGATTTTACCTGTTGGTCCCGGGAGACATTTCAGCTACCGATTCCATCGTATCAAGTATATTACCAATTTGTTCGCATCCAGCTCATGTTTTGATAAACTAAGGGTCGACACACTCTTTTGTTGCATGTGAGTTTGTCAAACATTACATGGCATGTCCGAACCCTTAGGATATTGTAGACACCCCATTTTGTCGACTATCAGATTTAGGAGACCCATAGCTTGGTGGTTCACAATGATAAAAAAGACTCAAAAGGACCCCTGGAAGTTGGTTCTATCTCTAAAAAGTGCTCAGAATGACCAAAATACCCCTAAAAGCCCAAAAAAACTCCCAAATTTGGACCGAAAGTTCTGAAAACATACTATGTCGTAAGAAAAGTGATAAAATGAGTTTTTAAGTAAAATCAGATAAAATCATCAGCTCCCAAAGACCCCCGGAAGTCTCAGAAGTTCCCGAAAAATCCCCGTTGACCGGTTTGACCAAGGTTTGACCAAGTTTGACCAAGTTTGATCGAAATCGTCCAAATTCGCCGGGATCATTCTAGATCATGTAGAAGTATTAAAATGAGTTTTAAAAGAAAATCGAGCAAAAACGTCAGCTCCTGGGAGCTCGCAGAGATTTCCAGAACTTTCCGGGAATCCCAGGTTTGACTAGTTTGACCAAAATTTGACTTTAGAACCGGAGCACTGTAACAATTTTCAAATATTTTTCATGGATACTGGAGGTCAATAGCTTTCCAACAGTATATCGCACATAATTTTTGGATTTAAAACGAGTTTATTGTGAATTTTCGAAGGCGAAAAAATCGGCTTTTATCGCAAATACCGTAAAACTTTTCAAAGTGACCTATCCCAAAAATATATATATATATTTTTTTATGTAAAATAGACTCCATTACCTTTCCAACGGTATATCATAACCTCAATTTGGAGTTCGTATGCATTTTCTGTGAATTTTGAACAAAATAGGGCCTTTTCACGAATACCGGAACCTCTGGGGCCTAAATAGGATTATCCAGACGATTGAGGAGCAGTGTAGCCGCGGCACTGGCCCAGTGCCACCGCGGCACTCTCCTCCAGAACAGTATACTTTTGCAATTATTTTTGGGGGTCCATTTTGATTAATTAAAAATCAAAACGATGTAGTTTGATGTTCACAAATGTTTGGGACCAATGGGACCACTTTCTAAATCCCAAAACCACTCCAAATTAGCCTATATAAACCCTCCATTGCTCTTCATTGGGGGGGGAGGGGGGGGGGGAGGGGGGGCACAAGTGCAAAGTCCATAGAAGTTGTAGAGAGAAAAAGAGAGATAGAGATAGATTTAGAAGTGAGAAAGGAGCTTCCTCCTACTATTTTTCTATAGAAAGTGAGTTCCAATCTTGTTTTCCTCCACCATTCTTCTATATATTTCATCATTAATACACCCAACCACCATTTCTCTAAGCATTTATGAGTTAGGAAGCTACTTCCATGTCCAAATGTCAACATCTATGAGTGAAACACCAAGCTACAAGTCCAATATCACATTGATTATCACCTATTGATTGTTATTTACTTGCTTGTTCATATTATGTTCATCTCTTCCTAACCTCATTTCTTTTTTTGAAATTTTTATTTACTTACTAGTTCATCATCTTCTAAATGATAACATGAAGTTTGAGGTGAGTGAATCCTTATGGATAGTAGCTCTTGACCTCAAAAACATGTTTGATAGATGATGATTATAACTTCAATACCTCGAAGATATCCTTGAAGTTATGTTCAAATGAAAATGAATCTCTCCAATAAAATTGGGGGTTCTTGATGATGAGTTTGATGTTGATATTCCAAGAGGTTATAATCTCTATTTGATGTTGAAAATATACTTTCAAAACCCCTCTTAAAACCCCTCATTTTGATCTCAAGAAAGAAAACTCTAGTTTTTTCAAAATCTTCAAAATAGTGAGTCAAAACAGTGAGTGATCTGAGTTCAAAGATTTCTCTAGAACTCAATACTCAATGTATGCATGAAAGGCCACTTGTAAAATCTTTCTAACTCATTAGAGAACACCCATGATTTTTGGTTTGACTTGGAAATACTTGAAAATGGTCCATTTGGACCCAAACATTCCTTCCAGACATTCTGCGTCTGCTGTCACAGCAGCTTGGTTGACTTTTAACTTATTTTTCAGAAAACTTTTCCAAAAAGAGTGGTCCTAACTTATTTTTCCCTTGAACTTCAATGTCTTAGGGAACGTTGTGTATAAAATGGGCCTCTAGATCATTTTTTTTTTTCATTTTCTAAGATTTTTTGACATTTCGGTCGACAGTACAGACTCTATTTCTGAGCAACCTCTATTGGTTATATGATTTCTTTCAATCTGTAATAGTTATTAAAGATTGGCTTTTGGGTTGTGTTCCAGACACAATAAGGAAGATCTCCATAAAAAATGATACATTGAAAACATTCCTAACCCCTCTTTTCAAATTTTAAAAGACCATGTTACTGTTCTGTCCACTATTTATAGCAAGCACACTTTTACTTTCCCCCTTTTGATTTGATGCTTACATGCACTCCAAATTAGTTCATGTCTTAGGAAGTAGTTCATACTACATTTGTACATATCCCATGATAATTTCATTCATTCATTCATACACATTCTAGACTTCTAAGTCATTCTAGGAATCCATGAACACAAAGCACACTACAACCTTGGCACATTCTAGATATATACATTGCATCCATGCAAAGATTTGGGGCTTTTGTGAGTCCTAATCTAGGAAGATTATAAGGAATGAACTTGATCAATATGCTCATGTTACCCTCGATCTAGTCTTCCATTCTCATCCGTCCCGGGGATTGAGAAATCTTCTTTCCTCAAAGATTAATATGCATCATAATAGCTTGCTAAGCATATTTTGATTTCTTTGATTATTTGTTTCAAGAACCATTCATGTCCCCTTAGATTAGGAAACTTTATTACTTGATATGTGATTAGACGATTTTTCCTAGGTTTATTTTGTGTGATGTTTCACTTTGCATTGTATGATAATTGGCTTAGACCTTATGAATGATATCTGATCTTTAGATCTTCCATTTCAAATTTTCTTATGTGATGTAATATACTATCATAGTATTAATTGTCGAACCATACATAGTATAAGATGATTATTTGGATGCTAATTGAGGCCCGTTGAAAGGCGGGGCGAGTTGAGGGTGTTTTAGTCGCGACAAAGGCTCCTTCCTCTCTCGTACCAAAATCCCGAGCCAAGTTCTTTGGTTATGAAGGGCCGGTGCCCTTTATCCATTTGGGTGAGTCAAAATTAGGTTTCTTGGTTCCTTAAAGACCAAGTGGCGACTCTGTATCTGTTTTCAACAGATCTTTTCTTTCCTTTGAACCAAATCAATTTCAAAACAAACAAAGTGGTGGAATCCCGCGTGTCCACAATCTGGCGACTCTGCTGGGGATTTTTATTTTAAAACAAAATAATACAGAGGTTTGACTCATAAGAAGCATCCTTAAAATCATCTTTTTACTGTTTCTGGTTCACCGCATTGCACTTTGCATTTTCCCCCTTCAAATGTGTCTGAAATGCGGCGCTGACATTGTTCAGGTCTTACTGTGCCAGGGCACAAGTCACCGTTGATACTGTACCTTCCAAGGTATATAAAAAAGAGTAAACACTTTCGTACTGTCTCTCTGACAGTATATTGGAACTCTCGTCAACGGACCCTCTTTGACTCAACCCAGCCTTTGCATATAGATTCCTGTAGAACCTTTCATAGGGCTGTTGATTTATCTTTTCAGATAGGACAATATGATATAGCTGCTGTATGCCCTGTTGGGATTACTTGCGCGGTGTAGACGCTTATGTGGCATAGAACAGAACCTCTTTCTTATGATTCCCAAGGCAATCACTCGCATGTGGTCACATTGAGTTGACCTGCCTAGGCACCATGATAAGGATGTCTGCTCCGTGCTCACAAAGATATATACCGCAAACCTTGTTTGTCGGTCCTAAGACATAGGAGTATGAAAACCTGCTAGGCAGTATGATCACGATCACCATATTAACTAGTTTCTTCCAGAAAATCTGTCCAGATATCCCATATAACCATATTAACCAGTTTCTTCCAGAAACTCTGTCCAGATATCCCAGATATAACCATATTAACCAGTTTCTCCCAGAAACTCTGTCCAGATATCCCAGATATAACCATATGACCAGTTTCTCCTAGAAACTCTGTCCAGATATCTCAGATATAACCATATTAACCAGTTTCTCCCAGTAACTCTATCCAGATATCCTAAATATAACCGTATTAACCAGTTTTCCCCAGAAACTTTGTCTGAATCTCCCAGATTTCCCAGATATACCAGTTTCTCCCAGAAACTCTATCCTATTTTCCCAGATATACTAGTTTCTCCCAAAAACTCTATCCAAATTTCCTAGAAATACCCAAAGTACCTGTTTTCCCAAAAGCTCTGCCCAAATCTCCCAGATTCTCCAAAAATCCCAATTTTTCTATCCAAATCACCTAGAAATGCCCAGATATACTTGTTTCTCCTAGAAACTCTATCCAAATTTCCCAGAAATACCCATAGTACTTGTTTATCCCAAAAACTCTACCTAAATCACCCAGAAATGCCCAGATATACTTGTTTCTCCTAGAAACTCTATCCAAATTTCCCAGAAATACCCATAGTACTTGTTTCTCCCAAAAAAACTCCAACCAAATCACCCAGAAATGCCCAGATATACTTGTTTCTCCTAGAAACTCTATCCATATTTCTCATAAATACCCAAAATACCAGTTTCTCCTAGAAGCTCAGTCCAAATCAACCAGAAATCCCTATTTCTCCTAGAAACTCAAATGACTTCTAGAAATTTCTCCGAATCTTCCAAATCCCTGTTTCTCCCAGAAACTCTGTCCAAAATTCCCGAAGTATCCCAAAAATCCCTGTTATCCCTTAGTGATCATACTGGAAAGTAAGGTTAGCACACTCTATATGGCTAGGGCCTTATTTGTTTAACTGCTATCTGTTAGAAGTAGGGGCATCATATCGATTAGGTCTTGCATCCGCATGCTTGTCTCATATGCATACACGATTCGTGTCAGTCTCACATATGTCAGTCTCTACACATCAAGCGCGTACATGTCATCATCCTCACCCATCTCAATCATTGTATAGAAGTCGTATATATACTGCAACCATCATCAGTTCACTTCGATAAATTCTTTGAGACTCTGATCAGCTCTCCCCACTAGGAGTCCATAAGAAGTATTTCGTGCCTCTGTTAATTTGGGCTTTTAATTTTATTTGCAGAAAACATAGCCCCGGGTAAGCACACCTCTGTACCTTCCCAAATTCATTATCTCAATCGTGGGCTAGACCAGGCTATCATAAACCCGCCAATGGCCTACCAAACTCTAGAGGGGAATGTGAACAAACTACAAACCACTGTTGAATAACTAAGTTTAAGGATAAGCCGATTCGAGAAGATGGTGCAGAGCATCGATAAAGGGAAGTATGGGTTGCCCAACGCCATCTATCCAAGCCCGTTTCCACATCCGAATCTCTACTTGTATCCAAGCCCACACCCTAGCCTTGGTGATCCTAGACCATATCCAAATCCAAGAGCCACTCCAAGGACCCACTTGAACTCAAAGTTTAATAAAACCCGCAACCCAAGAACCTTCACCAACTTGGGTATGCCATTGTCCGTTATCCTTGATAACCTCATCAAAAAGGGGCACCTCCGACTCCTTCAGCCTCGTGCTGACATCCCTCCGCCTAGTTGTGACCTGTCCAAAAGTTGTGCCTACCACCAAGGCCCAGGCCACAACACCGATAACTGCATATGCCTTCGCCATGATATCCAGGACCTCATCGATCAGAAAATCATCGAGCCATCGCCCATCCAACCCTATGTCAACCAAAGTGTCAGCTTCATCAAACCTAAAGCCCCTGGCTTATCTGTTCAAATGATCCCCTTTATTGAGGCCAATGATTTTTTAAGCTACACGGTGAACTGATAGTGTTTGGAACTTCTGCTGAAAATAAAAAAATAATAAATGGGTCACAAAGACACTCCATTTGAGACCAAGATTAGTCTGTCCTATGTTTTGAATCTATTTCAAGTTTAGTCTTGTGGTCGAGTCTGTCTACCATCGAGTAGTTATGGGTCTGTGCCGAGTAATGTAATCCCTCTTTCTTGCTAATGGAATGAAATCTCATTTTGCTTAATCTGATGCGCCTAGTCATAGATGCATGAATCGCTGAACTGAAGTGTCACTTTTCAAATTACCATGGATATTACTGTGCTAAAAAAATGTAATTTTTTTACCCAAACAAAAAAATCCTGAAAGGTCAAAGTCAATTTTGTGCTAACACCGATGAAGAGCCGAGAATTGAATAGTCTTACTTTAAGAATTTAAAGATTCTCTTGCCTCAATCTTGAAAAGATATGCTTGGAACTGACTTGGGGCTTGCCCAACACCCTTTTCCCACCATTTCAAAGCCTTGGGCCCAACCTAATTGATAGCCATATGAACTTCTGTAGACTTAGTCCTTGATGGTTGTAGCACCCAGAAATTTACTAGAAATTCCACGTAGGAATTTAGAATAGTGACGTCACCCCAGGATATGATTACAGAAGGTCCATTAGGAAAACCCTAAGTAGGAACCCCTGTACTAGACTCCTTTAGTTGACGTCTCAACGACGAAACTATTTCTAACCTAGTGCCTATTAGAATAGAAGTAAAACCGACGCGCATGGTTTCTAAGTTAGAAACTGTAGACGTACTGGATCTTAGGCTCGCTCACAGCCCCGTTATTAGCTACACCTATACCTATCCTCATTTTCACTGTTGTATACACTAACTGAGACACTGGCACTTGCCTTTTAGTACTCAACCCAAGAGTGGGACCCACACTACCACTTAGCGGTTATGTGGACCCCACCTCAATCTACCCTTGGACACACACAACGTACACATGCACGTATTTTGGTAATGCACCCACTACACACAACCAAATCCCCCTCACCCTCTATATAAACACCATCACCCCTCATTCTCTTTACATTCCCAGCCTTTCCCCCCCCCTAATCTGTCCATGACAGATTATATGTAGAGAGAGAGATCCGAGAGTGAGAGAGATTTGAGAGAAAGTTGAGAAGAACTCACACCCTCCCCTTCCCACATTGTAAACACACACACCCCTCTCTGTTCACTTCCTCTCTACACACACACACACACACACACACACGCAAAAGACCAGAGAGAGAAAATAGAGACGCAGGAGGGAGAGAGGAGAGTTGGCCGGAGAAGAAGAAGGAAGAATAAGAGAGATCTGAGCTCCCTGAGGTAACCCACGTTCCCCATTGCATTTCTAACCCATTGCATGTCCATTAGGAGACCCTAGGACACATGCATGAAACCCAAGCAGAGCCTAAGGTTCTCTGCACTTTCCGGCGGCCATTAGAACACCCTTAGGAGGGTTGATTTTCAAATCTCAACCAAATGGCCCATAAGCTATACCATGCCGGCCGAAATGAACCCAGATAGACCCCCTTATAGCAGTTTTTAAGTTGGACAATGTTTGATCAGCCATGCAGGCCATTATCCTTTTCTTGGCCGAAAACGATAATCCACTGGTAGGCAAACCAAACGAATGAACCAGGTCAAGAGCTTATAGTATGTTGTAGAGGAAGGGATTCCGGTCAGTTTGCCGTTGACCTCGTGGATTTTGATGGAGAGTCGGAGGAGATATGAAGAGAGAAAGAATCTCCGGCGAGGCCCGATTTTCCGGTGGCTCAAGCTCGCCGGAGAAGAAGGTGAAGACCCGTCTGGGTTTTGGATTATAACAGGCGGGTCTGGGTCGGGTTTGGGTAGGGTAGGTCTGAGTGTGTAAGTGGGTTTGGATAGCGGGCCGGGTTGGGTTTAAATAACCCGTGGGCTTTTTAAGTGGGACGGCGTCGTTTTGATGCCGGGTCTAGTTTAGGTCGGGTTCGGGTAGTTGGGGCGGGCTGGTGTGTGTCTGTAGTTGGGTTAGGATTGGGTCAGGGTTTGGGTAGGGTTTGGGTTAGCGGATAGGTTTAGTTTATGCGTAGAAATGGGTTTCGGGTTCGGGTTAGGGTCAACCCGAATGGGTTTTGGTTTGGGTTTCTTAGTTTGTAGAAATGAATAGTCCATTTAGGAGTCGGTTGGGTCGGGTCGGACCCATCGGGTCTGTAGACACCCCATTTTGTCGGCTATCAGATTTAGGAGACCTATAGCTTGGTGGTTCACAATGATCGCAAAAGACTCAAAAGGACTCTTGGAAGTCAGCTCTATCTCTCAGAATGCTCAGAATGACCAAAATACCCCTGAAGACCTGAAAACTCTCAGAATTGGTCCCAAAGTTCTGAAAACATGCTATGTCGTAAGAAAAGCGATAAGATGAGTTTTTAAGAGAAATCGGGTGAAATCTTCAGCTCCCAGAGACCCCTGGAAGTCCCGGAAGTTCCCGGAAAGTCCCCGTTGACCGGTTTGACTAGGTTTGACCAAGGTTTGACCAAGGTTTTACCAGGTTTGACCAAGTTTGACCGAAATCGTCCGGATTCTCCAGAATAATTTTAAATCACGAGAAAAGTGTTAAAACAAGTTCCAAAAGAAAATCGAGCGAAAACATCAGCTCCCGGGAACTCCCGGAGGTTTCCAGAACTTCCCGGGAATCCCAGGTTTGACCAGTTTGACCGAAATTTGACTTTGGAACCGGGGCGCCGAAACAATTTTCAAATATTTTTCATAGATACTAGAGGTCAATAGCTTTCCAACGGTATATCGCACATAATTCCTGGATTTAAAACGAATTTATTATGAATTTCCAAAGGCGAAAAAGGCAATCAAATCGGCTTTTATCGCAAATACCACAAAACTTTTCAAAGCGACCTATCCCCAAACTATTTTTTTATGTAAAGTAGACTCCATTACCTTTCCAACGGTATATCACAATCCCAATTTGGAGTTCGTACGCATTTTCTGTGAATTTCGGACGAAATAGGGCCTTTTCGCGAATACCGGAACTTCGGGGGGCCTAAACAGCATTATCTGGACGGAGGGAGGAGCAGTGCCGCCGCGGCACTGGCCCACTGCCGCCGTGGCAGTGGCCCAGTGCCGCCGCGGCACTCCCCTCCAGAACAATGTATTTTTGTAATTTGTTTTGTGGTCCCATTTTGATTAATTAAAAGCCAAAACGACGTAGTTTCATGATTTCAGATGTTTGGGACCAATAGGAACACTTTCTAAATACTAAAACCACCCCAAGTTGGCCTATATAAACACCCCATTACTCTTCATTTTGGGAGGGTCAAATGTGAGTTTTGGAAAAGTTTGGGAGAGAAAGTTGTAGAGATAAGGTTAGAGTAGAGAGAAAAGAAGCTTCTTCTTTGATTTTTCAAAACAAAAAGTGAGTTCTAACTTTGTTTTTACTTTATTACTCCTATTTACTTCAACATTCAATACTCCCAACCACCATTTTTAGTGAGCATTCAAGAGAGTGGAAGCTTCTTCCATGTCTAGTGTCATTACATATGAGTGAAACACCAATCTACAAGTTTCATACTTCATGAATATCATCTATTGATCATTATCTACTTGCTTGTTTATTTATTGTTCATCTCTTCTTATCCCATTTCTTTTTGATTTTCTTTATTTACTTACTAGTTCATCATCATCTAAGTGATGACATGAAGTTTGGGGTGAGTGAATCCTTATGGATAGTAGCTCTTGACCTCAAAAACATGTTTGATAGGTGATGATCATAACCTCAATACTTTCAAGATATTCTTGGAATATATTGAAGTTATGTTCTAAAATAAAATAAATCTCTCCAACAATCTTGGAGGTTCTTGATGATGAGTTTGATGTTAGCATTTTAAGTGGCAATAATCCTTATTGAGTATTGAAAATATGCTTTCAAAACATCTATTTCAAAACCCCTCTCAATCCATCTCCTTTTGGTTTCAAGAAACAAAACCTTGTTTTCACCAAAATCTTCAAAAAAATGAGTCAAAACATAGAGTGAGTTGAGTTCAAAGATTTCTCTAGGACTCAATACTCAACATATGGGTGCAAGGACACTTGGAAAGTCTTCTTAACTCATTGGAGAACACCCATGATTTTTGGTTTGACTTGGAAGTACTTGGAAATGGTCCATTTGGATCCCAACATTCCTTCCAAACATTCTGTTTTTGCTGTCACAGCAGCTAGGTCAACTTACAACCTCTTTTCCAGAACACTTTCCCAAAAGGGGTGGTCCTAACTTATTTTTTCCCTAAAATTCAATGTCTTAGAAAACTTTCTGTATAAAATGGGCCTCTAGATCATTCGTTTTCATTTTCTAAGATTTTCCAACATTTCAGTCGACAGTGCGGACTCTGTTTCTGAGTGACCTGTGTTGTTTATATGTTTTCTCTCAATCTGTGATAGGTATTCAAGATTGTCTTTTTGGGATGTATTCTAGACACAATAAGAAACATCTCCATAAAAAAGCATGCATTGAAAACATTCCTAACCCCTCTTTTCAATTTTCCAAAGATGATGCTACTGTTCTGTCCACTATTCACAGCAAGCACATTTCAACTTTCATTCTTTGATTTGATGCTCATATGCATTCCAAATTAGTTCATATCTTAGGAAGTAGTTCATACTACATTTGTACATATCCCATGTTAATTTCATTCATTCATTCATACACATTTTAGACTTCTAAGTCATTCTAGAAATTCATGTACACAAAACACACTACAACCTTTGCACATTTTAGATACATACATTGCATTCATGCAAGATTTGGGGTTTTTGTAACTCTTAATCTAAGGAGATTATAAGGAATGAACTCGATCACACGTTCATGCTCTCCTCGATCTAATCGTCCTTTCTCATCCATCCCGGGGATTGAGAAATCTTCTTTTCTCAAAGATTAACATGCATCATACTAGTTTGCTAAGTATATTTTACTTTCTTTGATTTATTTGTTTCAAGAACAATTCCTGTCCCTTTAGATTAGGAAAACTTTATTATCTGATACATGATTAGACGATTTTTCCTAGGTTTATTTGTGTGATCTTTCACTTTACATTGCATGATATTTGACTTAGATCTTATGAATGATATTTTATCTTTAGATCTTCCATTTTCAAGTTTCTTATGTAATGTAATATACTATCATAGTATTAATTGCCGAACCATACATAGTATAAGATGATTATTTGGATGCTAATTGAGGCCCGTCGAAAGACGGGGCGAGTTGAGGGTGTTTTAGTCGCGACAAAGGCTCCTTCCTCTCTCGTACCAAAACCCCGAACCAAGTTCTTTGGTTATGAAGGGCCGGTGCCCTTATCCATTTGGGTGAGTCAAAATTAGGTTTCTTGGTTCCTTAAAGACCAAGTGGCGACTCTGTATCTGTTTTCAACAGACCTTTTCTTTTCCTTTTCAAAACAATCTCAAACAAGAGAGAGAAGTGCTCCGAATCCGCGTGTCCACAATCTTGCGACTCCACTGGTGATTTTTATTTTAAAACAAAATAATACAGAGGTTTGACTCATAAGAAGCATCCTTAAAATCATCTTGTTACTGTGTTTGGTTCACCGCATTGAACTTCTGCATTTTCTCCCCCTCCGACTGTGTCTGAAACGCGGCACTGACATTGTTCTGGTCTTGCTGTGCCAGGGCACAAGTCACCGTTGATACTGTACCTTCCAAGGTATATCAAAAAGAGTAAAAAACCTCCGTACTGTCTCTCCGACGGTATATTGGAACTCTCGTCAACGGACCCTCTTTGACTAAACCCAGCCTTTGCATATAGATTCCTGTAGAACCTTTCATAGGACTGTTCATTTATCTTTTCAAATAGGACAATGTGATATAACTGCTGTATGCCCTGACGGGATTACCTGCGCGGTGTAGACGCTATGTGGCATAGAACAGAACCTCTTTCTTATGATTCCCAAGGCAATCACTCACATGTGATTACATTGAGTTGATCTGCCTAGGCACCATGACAAGGAAGACTCCTTGCTCTCAAAGATATACACCGCAAACCTTGTTTGTCGGTCCTAAGGCATAGGAGTATGAAAACCTGCTGGAAAGTACGATCACTAAAACCACATTAATCAGTTTCTCCCAAGAACCCTACTCAAATTTCCAAGAAATACCAGAAACTCTACCCAGATATCCCAGATATAACCGTATTAACCAGTTTCTCCCAGAAACTCTGCCCAGATATCCCAGATATAACTGTATTAACCCGTTTCTCCCAAAAACTCTGCCCAGATATCCCAGATATAACCGTATTAACCAGTTTCTCCCAGAAACTCTGCCCAGATATCCCAGATATAACCGTATTAACAAGTTTCTCCTAAAAACTCTGCCCAGATATCCCAGATATAACCGTATTAACCAGTTTCTCCTAGAAACTCTGCCCAAATTCCCCCGAAATGCCCAACCCCTCCTAGAAGCTTTCATAAAAACCTGGAAACCCCTGTTATCCCTTGGTGATCATACTGGAAAGTAAAGTTGGCACACTCTATATGGTTAGGACCTTATTTGCTTAACTGCTACCTGTTAGAAATAGGAGCATCATATAGATTAGGACTTACATCCGCATGCTTGCATACACCATTCCCGTCAATCTGCACGCACTGTTTCGATCATTCTTACACAAGTCAGTCCACGTTTGTTAACATCACTGTCTTTGTCTGTCTGAAGTCATTACTGTCAAGATCTGACCTAGTCCTCTCAAAATCTGTCAAATCAGTATAGATTCCCAAGGTTAGCAGCGGGGATCCTCGTCGTGGGTCAGGAGTTCAGATAATCGTTTGATCAGAATCAGCCCGACAGCCTGCTTCAACATGAATTGAGAAGAGTTAGAAAACAAGGTTACCGAGTTGGGAGCAACTATAAGACAACAGTCCGACAGCCTAGCCCAAGTTCTGAAGTTCATGGAAGAATTGAAGCAACAGCGGCCACAACCTCCGCCTGGGTTTGAACCACCCCTACATGAGAATAACGGAGAGGAAGGCTGGTTTCAAGGGGTCCCGCCGCTTACGTATGAAAAGAAGCTCCAAGAGAAAATGGACAAGGTCGACAAGCTGGAGAACGTACTGAGAAAAAGCAAGGGGGTCGATGATTACATGCTAGACCTGGAAGGCCTCTTTGAGCCTGTTAAGCTGAAACTGCCGGAGAACTTCAAGATGCCGAAAATTGATCGTTTTGATGGAACTGGGAATCCGAAGAGCCACATAAAGTTCTGCATGAGTGTTTTCCAATCAATGGGCTGCACCCATGAGCATATTGCAATGTTGTTCCCTCAAACCCTCGCCAAGGCCGCTCTATCCTGGTTTCTGACCTTGGAGGTTTCTAAGACTCGGACCTGGGAAGATATAGTCCAGGTCTTCATTGATCATTACTCCTATAACCAAGAGCTCGATGTCACCATCCGGGATCTGGAGACTACCCGGCAGAACTTCAATGAGTCCTTCGCTGCGTTCTTGAGCAGATGGAGGAGCAAAGTGGCCCAAATGACCCACCGACCAATCGAAAAGGAACAAGTCCGGATGTTGATCAAGAATCTACTGCCGTTGTACCATGAGAAACTCTTCTACCAATCCATCTCAACATTTGAAGAACTGTTTGAGATTGGGACTAGAATTGAGGATGCAATCAGGGAAGGAAAAATCAAGAATGAAGAATCACAAAGCCAGTCCAAGAGGCCCGACTACTCCCGAAACCCTTCGAATGTCAACGCCCTTAGTAACCAACCCATGGCCTGTTCTCCCCAATCATACCAGTTCACAAACCAAACCAGCTCGCCTAGCCGCCCTTACCAAAATAGGGTACCCGTGAATTCTCCAAGCTGGATATCTCTCCCTCCGTAGCCTTAGGCCGCCTGCTAAAAAAGGGACACCTCCAACTCCTTCAGCCTCGTGCCGATACCCCACCACCTAACTGTGACCTGTCCAAACGATGTGCCTACCACCAAGGCCCAGGCCATGACACCGACCGGTGTATACGTCTCCGCCATGATATCCAAGACCTCATTGATCGAGGAATCATCGAGCCGCCACCCATTCAACCCCATGTCACCTAAGCCCATTGCCTATCCTCTCAAATGATCCCTTTTATTGACACCCATGAATGTTGAATCCGTGCAGTGGAGCGATAGTGTTTGGAACTTCTGCTAAAAAAAAACAATGATAATAAATGGGTCACAAAGACACTCCATTTGAGACCAAGTCGAGTCTGCTCTATGTTTTGAGTCTATTTCAAGTTTGATCTTGTGGTCGAGTCTGTCTGTCATCGAGTTGTTGTGAGTCTGTATCGAGTAATGTAATCCTTCTCTTCTAATAGAATGAAGCCTCATTTTTCCTAATCTGATGTGTATATTCATAAGTGCATGAATCGCTGAACTGAAAATGTCACTTTTCAAATTACCATGGACATTACTCTGCTAATAAATTTTTGCATCAAACAAAAAAAAAAAAAAAAAAAAAAAAGTTCCCAAACAGGTCAAAGTCGATTTCGCACTGACCCCAAAGAAGAGCTGAGAATTGAATAGTCTTACTTTAAGAATATAAAGATGCTTTGCTTGGAACTAACTTGGGGCTTGCCCAACACCCTTTTCCCACCATTTCGAAGCCTTAAGCCCAATCCAATTGGGAGCCACGCAATCTGTCCGATTGAAAGCAATGCAAACTTAGCCCTTGATGATAGCCAAACATTTTAGTGAGTTTCATCTCCACTTTCAAAAAAAAAAAAAAAAAACAAAAAGAAAAGAAAAGAAAAGAAAAGAAAAAGCTCGCTAGGTTGAAAACCCGAAAGGGCACCTAGGCAAAAGTTAGAACTGAAAAAGGTGTTGATTTCCAATATCTGACCCTAGCCAGTCAAAATGTTGGAGAAAATTTTGATGAAACAAATGAGAGAATCACACGCTTCAAGATATATCTTAAGAACGTGCCAAGATCACAATTCAAAAGGCACAGAATGACCACAAAATTCCAAAAGCTGACATGCACATTTCGGAATTCTAAGATTGCGATTGAAAGATCTTGCAAGAATCACTTACATGAAAAGCAAAATTGACTGGCTAGGCGAAAGTGAAAAGGATCAATCCTCAAAACAAAACAAAAACAAAAAGAAAGAGAAAAAAAAGGGAGATTGAAACGGAATCCTTTTATTCAAAGCTACCACAAGTGACCTAAGTTTGAACTCCTTTGACGATTGGTTTGAAAAACCCTCAACCAATTTTCTTCAAGCCTTGCCTTGAACTACGCTCGACCTGATTCCCACTCGGGGATACGTAGGCAACCGCATCGGTTTGGTCGACACCATCATAATCAAACCGATTTCTTTCAAGACCTTGCCTTGAACTACGCTTGACCTGATTCCTACTTAGGGATACGTAGGTAACCACAACGGTTCGATCACCCTACCTACCTAAAAATCAACCCGCTTCTTTCCAACCATGGCCCGAACTACGTTGGACCTGATCCCCACTTGGGGGTACGTAGGCAGACTTTCAAAATGAAAAAAAAGGATGGCTCGCTAGGTCGAAAATCCGAAAGGACGCCTAGGCAAAAGTTAGAGCTAAATCCAAAGTGAGCAATAACAAAAGAGAGAAAAGAGCTCGTTAGGTCACCTCACTGGTGCCTAGACAAAAGTTATGAGCATTTGAGAGATTAAAGTCACGGTCCTTGCCTCAAGCCAGAAATCACCTTTCACGCTAGGGGCAAACTTTGGCTACTCGCCTCGTTTGCCTGAATTCCACTATCTACCCTTCATACAAGGGGCAAACTTTGGTCACCTACCTCGTTTGCCCAAAACCTCCAATAAACCATTGTCCAAACTAGGGGCAAACTTCGGTCACCTACCTCGTTTGCCCAAAACCTCCAATAAACCATTGTCCAAACTAGGGGCAAACTTCGGTCACCCACCTCGTTTGCCTATGAATTCCACTTCGTACACCTCAAAACTAGGGGCAAACTCCGTTTGCCTAACACGATCCCTTCACACCAAGGGCGAGTTTTCAAGTCACCAAGTTGTTTTGAATTTTTTTTTTGAAATAGAGCATCTTTTATTCTAAAAGCTAAGGCACTAATTCAAAGCACTCCTGGGGAGAAGTAGAGAATTGATTAGATCAATAGGGAGGAATTTTTAAAAACCAGATTTATCAACAAAGTGCTGTCATATTAAGATGAGGAGTGAACATAAAAGATGAGCTATACATCATTCATGATGAAGGCACATTGGATCATGGCAATTTGAGAATTTCATGTCTAAATCAATCCTTCTTTGTTTGAGTCAGTAGTAATCTGATCACAAGTGTGTCAGAGATCGAGGTTTCATACAAACTAACCCAACTTTCCTTGTCGTTCCTGTTAAGTCCATTTGTCCTGATGGTCTCAAATGTGTGGGTTAAAGGTGATTCCCAATTATAACAAAAGAAAAAACTATGAAAATAAGCAGAAGTGCTAAACATTATTACTACACCAGTCAAGGTCGCAACATGAGAAGTGTCCCAGGTACGAGTGGCATAAACTCGTAAGTGGTTTCAAACTACAAACCGATAGTTGTTTCTCAAAGTGACTGATCGGAGGAAATATCGCCAACATCAAGAAACTATTGCTAATGTGTTGATAAGATGTGTTATCAAGATGTTTAGGGCTCAGAGTCCAGATGTGTTGATGAGAAGTTTTGATAAGATGTGTTTTAGGGCTTAGAGTCCAGATGTTTTGATAAAATGTATTGTCAAGATGTTTAAGGTTCAAAGTCTAAGTGTGTTGTTGAGGAGGAGCATCAGATGTGTCGAGGAACATTAGAAGAGTTGAGAAGCATTGTTGGAGCATCGAGGGAGTTGAGAAGCATTATTGGAGCATCGAGGAACATCAGAAGAGAGTATTGTTGAAGAGGAGCATCGGGTGTGTTAAGGAGCATTGTTGAAGAACATCGGATGTTGAAGAGTTAAGGAACATCGGATGTGTTGAGGAGAATCAGATTTGTTGAGAAGCATCGTTGAAGAGTTGGGGAACATCGGATGTGTTGAGAAGCATCAGATTTGTTGAGGAGCGTCAGCAGAGTTGAAAAGCATCATTTAAAAGTCGAGGAGCGTCTTTAAGACTTGAGTAGCAACATAAGTCCATCAGCTCCTGAAGGCCCTAACCGGCTCTTTTGGATTGAGCATTACGAGATCTGACCAACCACGAGAGATTCAGAGATGGATCCTGGTTCTAGGTCAAGAATTGAAGAGAGATTCTCAGAGAGTCCCCTACCATCCCCAGCAGAAGATAACAGAAGTTCGAACCAATTCTCCGGACTTTGTCATCATAAGCAGTCAAGTCACCCCAATTCCCAGGGCAAGCACTGTCTATTCGCAATTCAAGGATCCGTGTCCACTGATTATCATGAGCTTTCTCACCTGTCAGTCATCATGAGTTTCCTCACTTATCATGAACTTCTTCACTCCGGTTATCTCACCTGTCAATTATCGTGAGCTACCCCACTTATTATGAGCCTCCTCACTTTGGTTATTATAAAATTGTCGGTTATCATGAACTCCCTCACCTATGGGTTATCTTTAGTTGTCATCCTCAAAGACCCCACATCCGATCCCATTCGCTTGTAAAGCACACTTTCCATAATTCCAGAAGTTTGCCCCTAGACCCGGAGTCTTCTAAACCTTGTTGTCCTTATCCGAGTCATCCATCACATCACAGTCGCAAACACTAGCACAACACCAGCCACTCGGAGTGGCACACCCCACAGCACTTGCTCATACTAGGGTCAAAACACTAGACATGATAGGACTCATGACACAATTTATATCACATCCATGCATTGCATATCACTCTTATAGCATAGCATCCGCCTGATTGTTGTGTATGTGCATGTGTGATTTATTCCTTTTTGCTCCGAACTACGTCCTGGTCTGATTCCTCTTGGGATACGTAGGCAGCTCATGCAGAGCACGACCAGCACTAACCTCATCATCATTGCACCTTTTGCAACGCTTTTATCCTAAATCTATAGCCTCCCAAAAGACCTGTCTCTTCAAAACTTTGGCACTCGCTTGCGACATGCGTTGCCTCGCAAGTTCATGCCAAAGAGGGGCAAACTGTAGACACCCCATTTTTTCGGCTATCAGATTTAGGAGACCTATAGCTTGGTGGTTCACAATGATCGCAAAAGACTCAAAAGGACTCTTGGAAGTCAGCTCTATCTCTCAGAATGCTCAGAATGACCAAAATACCCCTGAAGGCCTGAAAACTCTCAGAATTGTCCCCAACGTTCTGAAAACATGCTATGTCGTAAGAAAAGCGATAAGATGAGTTTTTAAGAGAAATCGGGTGAAATCTTCAGCTCCCAGAGACCCCTGGAAGTCCCAGAAGTTCCCGGAAAGTCCCCGTTGACCGGTTTAACTAGGTTTGACCAAGGTTTGACCAAGGTTTGACCAGGTTTGACCAAGTTTGACCAAAATCATCCGGATTCTCCAGAATAATTTTAAATCATGAGAAAAGTGTTAAAACAAGTTCCAAAAGAAAATCGAGCGAAAACATCAGCTCCCGGGAACTCCCGGAGGTTTCCAGAACTTCCCGGGAATCCCAGGTTTGACCAGTTTGACCGAAATTTGACTTGGGAACCGGGGCACCGAAACAATTTTCAAATATTTTTCATAGATACTAGAGGTGAATAGCTTTCCAACGGTATATCGCACATAATTCCTGGATTTAAAACGAATTTATTATGAATTTCCAAAGGCGAAAAAGGCAATCAAATCGGCTTTTATCGCAAATACCGCAAAACTTTTCAAAGCGACCTATCCCCAAACTATTTTTTATGTAAAGTAGACTCCATTACCTTTCCAACGGTATATCACAATCCCAATTTGGAGTTCGTACGCATTTTCTGTGAATTTCGGACGAAATAGGGCCTTTTCGCGATACCGAAACTTCGGGGGACCTAAACAGCATTATCTGGACGGAGGGAGGAGCAGTGCCGCCGCGGCACTGGCCCACTGCCGCTGTGGCAGTGGCCCAGTGCCGCCGCGGCACTCCCCTCCAGAACAGTGCATTTTTGTAATTTATTTTGTGGTCCCATTTTGATTAATTAAAAACCAAAACGACGTAGTTTCATGATTTCAGATGTTTGGGACCAATAGGAACACTTTCTAAATCCTAAAACCACCCCAAGTTGGCCTATATAAACACCCCATTACTCTTCATTTTGGGAGGGTCAAATGTGAGTTTTGGAAAAGTTTGGGAGAGAAAGTTGTAGAGATAAGGTTAGAGTAGAGAGAAAAGAAGCTTCTTCTTTGATTTTTCAAAACAAAAAGTGAGTTCTAACTTTGTTTTTACTTTATTACTCCTATTTACTTCAACACTCAATACTCCCAACCACCATTTTTAGTGAGCATTCAAGAGAGTGGAAGCTTCTTCCATGTCTAGTGTCATTACATATGAGTGAAACACCAATCTACAAGTTTCATACTTCATGAATATCATCTATTGATCATTATCTACTTGCTTGTTTATTTATTGTTCATCTCTTCTTATCCCATTTCTTTTTTATTTTCTTTATTTACTTACTAGTTCATCATCATCTAAGTGATTACATGAAGTTTGGGGTGAGTGAATCCGTATGGATAGTAGCTCTTGACCTCAAAAACATGTTTGATAGGTGATGATCATAACCTCAATACTTCCAAGATATTCTTGGAATATATTGAAGTTATGTTCTAAAATAAAATAAATCTCTCCAACAATCTTGGAGGTTCTTGATGATGAGTTTGATGTTGGAATTTTAAGTGGCAATAATCCTTATTGAGTATTGAAAATATGCTTTCAAAACATCTATTTCAAAACCCCTCTCAATCCATCTCCTTTTGGTTTCAAGAAACAAAACCTTGTTTTCACCAAAATCTTCAAAACAATGAGTCAAAACAGTGAGTGAGTTGAGTTCAAAGATTTCTCTAGGACTCAATACTCAACATATGGGTGCAAGGCCACTTGGAAAGTCTTCTTAACTCATTGGAGAACACCCATGATTTTTGGTTTGACTTGGAAGTACTTGGAAATGGTCCATTTGGATCCCAACATTCCTTCCAAACATTCTGTTTTTGCTGTCACAGCAGCTAGGTCAACTTACAACCACTTTTCCAGAAAACTTTCCCAAAAGGGGTGGTCATAACTTATTTTTCCCATAACATTCAACGTCTTAGGAAACTTTCTGTATAAAATGGGCCTCTAGATCATTCGTTTTCATTTTCTAAGATTTTCCAACATTTCAGTCGACAGTGCGGACTCTGTTTCTGAGTGACCTGTGTTGTTTATATGTTTTCTCTCAATATGTGATAGCTATTCAATATTGGCTTTTTGGGTTGTATTCTAGACACAATAAGAAATATCTCCATAAAAAATCATGCATTGAAAACATTCCTAACCCCTCTTTTCAATTTTCCAAAGATGATGCTACTGTTCTGTCCACTATTCACAGCAAGCACATTTCAACTTTCATTCTTTGATTTGATGCTGATATGCATTCCAAATTAGTTCATATCTTAGGAAGTAGTTCATACTACATTTGTACATATCCCATGTTAATTTCATTCATTCATTCATACACATTTTAGACTTCTAAGTCATTCTAGAAATCCATGTACACAAAACACACTACAACCTTTGCACATTTTAGATACATACATTGCATTCATGCAAGATTTGGGGTTTTTGTAACTCTTAATCTAAGGAGATTATAAGGAATGAACTCGATCACACGTTCATGCTCTCCTCGATCTAATCGTCCTTTCTCATCCATCCCGGGGATTGAGAAATCTTCTTTTCTCAAAGATTAACATGCATCATACTAGTTTGCTAAGTATATTTTACTTTCTTTGATTTATTTGTTTCAAGAACAATTCCTGTCCCTTTAGATTAGGAAAACTTTATTATCTGATACATGATTAGACGATTTTTCCTAGGTTTATTTGTGTGATCTTTCACTTTACATTGCATGATATTTGACTTAGATCTTATGAATGATATTTTATCTTTAGATCTTCCATTTTCAAGTTTCTTATGTAATGTAATATACTATCATAGTATTAATTGCCGAACCATACATAGTATAAGATGATTATTTGGATGCTAATTGAGGCCCGTCGAAAGACGGGGCGAGTTGAGGGTGTTTTAGTCGCGACAAAGGCTCCTTCCTCTCTCGTACCAAAACCCCGAACCAAGTTCTTTGGTTATGAAGGGCCGGTGCCCTTATCCATTTGGGTGAGTCAAAATTAGATTTCTTGGTTCTTTAAAGACCAAGTGGCGACTCTGTATCTGTTTTCAACAGACCTTTTCTTTTCCTTTTCAAAACAATCTCAAACAAGAGAGAGAAGTGCTCCGAATCCGCGTGTCCACAGGGTCACGCAGTTGGGTTTCTTTGAGTGAGTAAACGGGTAACCCGTTTACCCATGGGTCGGTTCGGGTTGACCCGTCGGGTCTCAGATTATATTTATTATTACTGTTATTAGTATTATTAAGTTTTAATTAGTTTAAAATATTTTAAATGGTTTTAATAATTATAAATGAAGTTATAATTATACCATTAAGGTTTTTAATATTATAGAATATTATTTGAATATTCTATATATCATTATTATATTATAAATATGGTAGGCTTATTATTTATATGGTTAATATAAATAATAAATATTAGTTTTAAATAGTTAATAAATACCTATGTGTATTTATAAATTCTAAAAAAATTGGGTAATGACCCTGGGACTATTTTATTATATAATGTAAGTTATAATGCTATAATATTATAGTCCAGTATTTTTAATAATTAATAAGGAGCTATTTTATGAGTATGTTAATTATTAAAAATACCAAACGAGCTCCGAAAATTATGAAATAAATAGTGGTGGTGTACTTTAATATTTAGTATTTAATAAAAAAATACTTCTAAGCACTGATTTCTTTGTATTATTATAATTACATATTTAAATCCCGTTTCGGGTATTTTCTGGTATTTATTATCTTCAAAAATTCATAATAAATAATCTAGGACTCCGAAAATTACGCGGTCGGTTCCCAGAGTCTTAGAATAATGTCTAGAACATCCCCGTAAAGTTTGGTGATTTTTCGACTCTGTCGAAAATACAGCCTGTCTTTTAGGGCCTGAGTTAGTATAGTAAGCCCTGCATATTATCTCGTAAAATGCAACGGACTCCGATTTAAGTCTAGTCAATGGCGTTGGACTTAGAATGACACGTAGATCACTACCTTGAGGTTTATGACTTCGTTTGGTAAATTACCATTTTGCCCCTATAGTTGTACTCATACGTTATTACTGTTTATTCTATTTATTATTGTAGAACTTGACGGTTATCCGCTTTTCGAGGATCGATGACTCGAGGTGAGTTTCCTAACCTCACTCTAATCCTAATAAGATGAATATAAGATGTTAAAAGTTACCTATATGGAAATTTGTATATGTGATATGCTGATTTATGATACTAAATGTATTCCAATAATTGTAAGACTCTACAAAGCATGTTATGGTAGTGTTATCGCATACGTGAGCACGTCAAGGTTTTCATCTATATGTTTATCGGTATCAATTCCATGTTATGTGATCCATGCTCTATATGTTACGTTTCTGCTGCTAACTGATAAATGCACGTTTTACGATGTTGATGACTGGAATAGATAACACATGCCATCTTAATAATAAAGAGAAATGAAAGTAGATTTGCATGTGCATATTGATAATGGACACACGTGCATTTCATGACATGTGTCGGTATGCGTTGTGTGAGAAAAGAGAGGTGTTTGATGAGAATATGAATGAGATGAGATATGTGAACGTAAAAGAGATATGATTTCTGGATCCTATGGATCAACGGATGACGAGCCGAGTGGACATGAACGGTTAGGGTTCTTAGCGCGCCTCTCGCCGTTGAAGACGTCCGGTGATGCGCATACATGGTTGAAGACGTCCCATGTATCGTTGAAGACGTCCGGCTAGTGCTCTAATATACTTCTCAACCGTGTAGACGACCGGTGGGAGTATACACATGGTTGAAGACGTCCCATGTGCCAATCTCATTGTTTACAGATAGTGTGCGCCGTGAAGACATCCGGTGGCCTATCAAGGGATGAGTACGATTTGGCTGTGATAGTAGGTTTGTCATCCTTGATGTACCGCGTGTTGTCGAGTGGATGAGAAAGAAAAAGTGAATGACGAGATTGAGTTGATGAGTAAAGATGATTTGGTTCAAAATGATTTTGGTTTGGAAAGTTTTGGTTTTAAAATAAAATGGTTTTGAAAAGTATATGTTTTAAAAAGCAAGTGTACTTGAAAATTGGGTTTATAAGTCACATTGGTCATGCATTTGCACGCAGGAGGTTGTAATAAGAGAATGTATTCTATGATGTTATGTTTATCTGTTGACCTGTTCGTTGAGACCTCTGCTATGCCCGTGGTGAGAATGCGTCTTTTGATAAGAGAATAACCATACCTTAATGTATTAAACTATGACGTGAGTTAAGAGATATCCTGTATTTACTGATTATTGTGCGGTTGAGACTCTCACTCAGCCTTGTTCCAAGGCTGACGGCATGTTACGCGTGGGCATTCGTATGCCCAGAGTGTTGCAGGTTTGGAGATAGATAGAAGAGTTCAGGACGCTGTACCATGGAGCCAAGGAGAATAAAGCCTTGCCCAAGACCTGATAGGCAGTTTCTCAAGTTTTAAGATTATGTAAATTATTTAGCATGGCCTCTTGTGTTAAGATTGAAGTTATTGTAACCTTTGATTACTTTTCGCTGCTGTGTTTATACTCTGATAAGTTTAGATCATGCTTATACCCTAGCTTTCCCTTATGATTGCATGGTGTGGAGTTAGAAGGACAGGACGGTTAACAAACTAGTCACGTGTCTACGGACCCATAAAGGTAAATTTTTATTTTCCCTATTTTTGGCTTACTCCGGGGCGTGACAGGGTTTTAGTGGTATCAGAGCCTAGGTTAGGCATTTACCGTTTATCCTATACACTTTAAGTTATAAGCCATTAGATCTTTTCCCCACTTATGAAGATACTAACCCTATGATAGTTTATATTGGACAGGTTAGCATGGAACCATTCTATGTCCAAGACGGGTTTGGAGGACATTGGGTTTATCCAGATCGTATAGAGCCTACATACCCAGTGTTGTACCGACAAAGGATTCGACAGAGTGCTCAGCAGCATTTGGAGGAAAACATGTGGCATGATGTACATGTGTTGGGAATTGAGGACCCAGAGATCCTACAGAGAGAGGCATATTACTGAGAAAACACCCTTAGACTTGTTCATCAGGAAGCAGCTGAGATGACTCATGACAGCTATACCCTCCGAGTCATGACTTTTCGAGTTAAGCTGACACCCCCACCAGGACCCGTAGGACCATCTTCTGCTATACCAGAGGAGTCCATAGCTGATATACCCTTGACTGTTGAGTCAGTCATGGGGACTGATAGGGAGAAGGATGATGATGGAGAAGTTCCAGCAAAGGAGACCAATTCTGTGGAGGATGCTGATTCCTCAGTCAATGCTGACCCAACTAAGAATGTGGGCAAGAAACAACCCAAGAAAGACATAGCTGAGAAGGGAAAGTCAAAGGTCGAGGACCTGGATGATTGAAGGACTTTGTAATAGGACTGTTAGTCCATCTTTTGTGTATATAGCTGTACTTAGGCATGTAACACGTAGTAGTAGTAACGTGTACGCCTTTCATGTATATGTTGTTGGCACTATTCCCCACTATGTACGTACTTAGCGTACGCACTCTCTGATGTAAATGTTTTTGTAACTATGTTGCACCATATTTAAATCTATCTATGGAAATTATCCTTAGCTTGATATATATATATATATATATATATTTTCACGTGGATGTATTGCTTGCTTGTAGTTAGTAATTGATTTAAGCTTGTATACTCTTAGTCTATAAGAATGACTAATAAATCCCCGCAATAAGTTGATCCATAGAAGTCACAAGTGTAATAAATGTAGAAGCAAGAACTATTATAGGATCAGAGAGTCAGGTTTGGAACAATTAACAGTAACTCAAGGATTAGATAGAATTAAGAAAGATACCCCCTTGTCACTATGAAACTTTAAGATATTTCATTAATTAGCACCAGTACTAAGATAGTTTTCTATGTTGGGCAGGCTAGCATGGAGCACTAGATAGAGTACGATGCTGCAGATGGACAGTACAGAGTCACCTTGGAGAGATAGTTTGCCCCTCGAGGATTTGGTCATGTTAGCAACACCATCAAGCATAGAGTTCGCCAGAGTATAAGGAAGTGGACATGTTGTTTCTTCCGTGAGAGACCTGTTCCAGAGTTAGCATATCATAGAGTGGTAACACCGTGCTTGCTGTCTACTGAGATGGAGGAGATTCCCCATGCCCTTGGAAACCTTGCAATTCATGACCAGGACGAGCCACAAGAAGACGTAGTACACTTTGTTACCCTTGTAGGTACTGATGATGACTCAGATGATGATCCAGATGAAGACCCACTAGCGGAGCCTGAGATGATAGAGGAACCTGATTGGCCCCTAGAGCCAGCCTGGGATGCATTTGTTGGTATCCCTCCGATTGACTTTCCACCATCCAGTGACTTAGGAGAGGTGACCTCGGATTCTGATGTTGAGAGAGATGGATGATGGATCCTTAGCTAGTTCATCTTATGTTTTAATTGTTCCACTTCTTTTGTTGTACTCCAGATTTGTAGAACTAGTATTCGTACTGTTGTTGGACCTTTTTATTCTCGGATCAGTAGTAGTTTGCTGGTGTCTTAACTATATTGTTTGATGAGACAAATTCTTATTAAATGCCAATCTTACCTCTTATACATTTATTACTACCAAAGATTATAGGTGTGACCATTAGTCGATAGATGTTTAGGCACTGACGAACTTCCTGAGATGTATCTCGGAACAGTCAGCTCAACCTAGAGTCTAGAAAGGCCCAGGGTAAAAAGGATAAGGATGCCTTACCCTTAATCCTAGTAGTAGTTGTGATGATCATTATATGCTAGAAATCCCTGTTAACTCAATACTGTTACTTGTCATGTGATCAGACGAGATAAGATAAGGTATTGACCAAATAGGTGTTAACTCGTAGGTATAACCCTTGCTAGCGTACACCATGGTTAAGAGAAAACGGAATACTCAGAATTCATCCAACGGACCAACAAATGTGATACCTCCAGAAGTGGATCCAACAGGATTGATAGGAGCTCTTGTCCGACGCGTGGAACAAGCAAGTGATCACCTAGACCGCGTCATCAACAACGGAAATGCTCGTCAGACAGGAGATAAACTGCTTGAGAGATTTCGTGCACTTAAACCAGGAACTTTCACGGGAATGACAGAAGCATGGGAAGCTGAGCAATGGCTTCGTGATATGGAACGAATGTTTCAAGCCCTTGAATGCAATGAGACGGAGAAAAGACGCTTGGCTGTTTTCCAATTGACGTATTCGGCAGCCGACTGGTGGGAATCTGTTGAAGCTACAGTGGGCGAAGATGTTACAAGGATAATGACATGGGAAGCATTCAAAATGAAATTCCTAGCAAAGTACTTCCCAAGAACAGAAAGAAACAAGAAGAAAAAGGAATTCATAGAGCTAGTTCAAGGCAACATGACAGTACAAGAATACACGGCGAAGTTTGAGAGACTATCACGATTTGCTCCGTACATGGTAGATACTCAGCGAAATAAGACGCTGCAATATTACGAAGGACTTAATCCAGACATTCAAAAGACAGCAGCAGTATACCTCGACCAACCATTCGAAGAAATGGTCGAATTAGCCACACAACTGGAGAACATAGCTCTGAACAGCAAGAAACTAGAAAGCCAACCACAAGGAGGAACAGATAACTGGTTCCAGGCAATCAACCCAGGAGGAAGTTGAAGAGGCAATCAAGTGCCACCGGCAACCGTTCGAATGCAGTCTGCAATCACTAGAAGAAACTCTGGGCATCTCCAGAATCATCACAAAGAACAGAAAAGTAATGACAGAAGAGTTAGCCAGACAGCCGTTCAGACACATGCAAAGCAACGTGACATCTGCTACAACTGCGGAACACCCGGACACCACTCCAAAGAATGCACAGTACTGAAACAATTCACAGGACAACAGGTGCGGTGTTTCAATTGTGGAAAGACTGGCCATGTACGCAAAGTTTGTCCCGAACAAGAAGTTCAGAACCATGCTCCACCACGCCCACAGAAATCCAGAAAGAGAACTCGTAGATCAGTAAATCAATATCAGCACTGAATGAAATGGAAGACTGAAGGTACCATGCCCATTACCAAAACTTTGAATCTTAAATGGGAATGGCATTACAAGATGGTTGGGACATTCAAGAGAAATTGTGAGAAGGAGCTGATGTATTCCATGGAAATCAGACCCCAGAAACAGTGGACAACAACTTATGGTCAGGTAGACCATTTAGATTGATAAGAGCGCCTGAGTTGGTATAGAACGACTAACCTTATGAGTAAGACTTTGTACATTTAAGATCTAGCAAACTCTAGATTTCGAGGATGAAATCCTCAAATATGGTGGGTAGAAATGTAGCACCCAGAAATTTTCTAGAAATTCCACGTAGGAATTTAGAATAGTGACGTCACCCCAGGATATGATTACAGAAGGTCTATTAGGAAAACCCTAAGTAGGAACCCCTGTACTAGACTCCTTTAGTTGACGTCTCAACGACGAAACTATTTCTAACCTAGTGCCTATTAGAATAGAAGTAAAACCGACGCGCATAGTTTCTAAGTTAGAAACTGTAGACGTACTGGAACTTAGGCTCGCTCACAACCCCGTTATTAGCTACGCCTATATCTATCCTCATTTTCACTGTTGTATACACTAACTGAGACACTGGCACTTGCCTTTAAGTACTCAACCCAAGAGTGGGACCCACACTACCACTTAGCGGTTATGTGGACCCCACCCCAATCTACCCTTGGACACACACAATGTACACATGCACGTATTTTGGTGATGTACCCACTACACACAACCAAATCCCCCTCACCCTCTATATAAACACCATCACCCCTCATTCTCTTTACATTCCCAGCCTTTCCCCCCCCCCCCCCCCTAATCTGTCCATGACAGATTATATGTAGAGAGAGAGATCCGAGAGTGAGAGAGGTTGGAGAGAAAGTTGAGAAGAACTCACACCCTCCCCTCCCCACATTGTAAACACACACCCCCCTCTCTGTTCACTTCCTCTACACACACACACACACACACACACACACACACACAGAAGACAAGAGAGAGAAAATAGAGACGCAGGAGGGAGAGAGGAGAGTTGGCAGGAGAAGAAGAAGGAAGAATAAGAGAGATCTGAGCTCCCTGAGGTAACCCACGTTCCCCATTGCATTTCTAACCCTTTGCATGTCCATTAGGAGACCCTAGGACACATGCATGAAACCCAAGCAGAGCCTAAGGCTCTCTGCACTTTCCGGCGGCCATTAGAGCACCCTTAGGAGGGTTGATTTTCAAATCTCAACCAAATGGCCCATAAGCTACACCATGCCGACCGGAATGAACCCAGATAGACCCCCTTATAGCAGTTTTTAAGTTGGGCAATGTTTGATCAGCCATGCAGGCCATTATCCTTTTCTTGGCCGAAAACGATAATCCACTGGTAGGCAAACCAAACGAATGAACCAGGTCAAGAGCTTATAGTATGTTGTAGAGGAAGGGATTCCGGTCAGTTTGCCGTTGACCTCGTGGATTTTGATGGAGAGACGGAGGAGATATGAAGAGAGAAAGAATCTTCGGCGAGGCCCGATTTTCCGGCGGCTCAAGCTCGCCGGAGAAGAAGGTGAAGACCCTTCTGGGTTTCGGGTTATAACAGGCGGGTCTGGGTCGGGTTTGGGTAGGGTAGGTCTGAGTGTGTAAGTGGGTTTGGATAGCTGGCTGGGTTGGGTTTAAATAACCCGTGGGCTTTTTAAGTGGGACGGCGTCGTTTTGATGCCGGGTCTAGTTTAGGTCGGGTTCGGGTAGTTGGGGCAGGCTGGTGTGTGTCTGTAGTTGGGTTAGGATTGGGTCAGGGTTTGGGTAGGGTTTGGGTTAGCGGGTAGGTTTAGTTTGTGCGTAGAAATGGGTTTCGGGTTCGGGTTAGGGTCAACCCGAATGGGTTTTGGTTTGGGTTTCTTAGTTTGTAGAAATGGGTAGTCCGTTAGGAGTCGGTCGGGTCGGGTCGGACCCATCGGGTCACGCGGTTGGGTTTCTTTGAGTGAGTAACGGGTAACCCGTTTACCCATGGGTCGGTTCGGGTTGACCTGTCGAGTCTCAGATTATATTTATTATTATTATTATTATTATTATCATTATTATTATTATTAGTATTATTAAGTTTTAATTAGTTTAAAATACTTTAAATGGTTTTAATAATTATAAATGAAGTTATAATTATACCATTAAGGTTTTTAATATTATAGAATATTATTTGAATATTCTATATATCATTATTATATTATAAATATGGTATGTTTATTATTTATATGGTTAATATAAATAATAAATATTAGTTTTAAATAGTTTTAAATAGTTAATAAATACCTATGTGTATTTATAAATTCTAGAAAATTTGGGTAATGACCCTGGGACTATTTTATTATATAATGTAAGTTATAAAGCTATAATATTATAGTCTAGTATTTTTAATAATTAATAAGGAGTTATTTTATGAGTATGTTAATTATTAAAAATACCAAACGAGCTCCGAAAATTATGAAATAAATAGTGGTGGTGTACTTTAATATTTAGTACTTAATAAAAAAATACTTCTAAGCACTGATTTCTTTGTATAATTATAATTACATATTTAAATCCCGTTTCGGGTATTTTCTGGTATTTATTATCTTCAAAAATTCATAATAAATAATCTAGGACTCCGAAAATTACGCGGTCGGTTCCTAGAGTCTTAGAATAATGTCTAGAGCATCCCCGTAAAGTTTGGTGACTTTTCGCCTCTGTCGAAAATACAGCCTGTCTTTTAGGGCCTGCGTTAGTATAGTAAGCCCTGCATATTATCTCGTAAAACGCGACGGACTCTGATTTGAGTCTAGTCAATGGCGTTGGACTTAGAATGACACGTAGATCACTACCTTGAGGTTTATGACTTCGTTTGGTAAATTACCATTTTGCCCCTATAGTTGTACTCATATGTTATTACTGTTTATTCTATTTATTATTGTAGAACTTGACGGTTATCCGCTTTTCGAGAATCGGTGACTCGAGGTGAGTTTCCTAACCTCACTCTAATCCTAATAAGATGAATATAAGATGTTAAAAGTTACCTGTATGGAAATTTGTATATGTGATATGCTGATTTATGATACTAAATGTATTCCAATAATTGTAAGACTCTGCAAAGCATGTTATGGTAGTGTTATCGCATACGTGAGCACGTCAAGGGTTTTATCTATATGTTTATCGGTATCAATTCCATGTTATGTGATCCATGCTCTATATGTTACGTTTCTGCTGCTAACTGATAAATGCACATTTTACGATGTTGATGACTGGAATAGATAACGCATGCCATGTTAATAATAAAGAGAAATGAAAGTAGATTTGCATGTGCATATTGATAATGGACACACGTGCATTTCATGACATGTGTCGGTATGCGTTGTGTGAAAAAAGAGAGGTGTTTGATTAGAATATGAATGAGATGAGATATGTGAACGTAAAAGAGATATGATTTCTGGATCCTATGGATCAACGGCTGAGGAGCAGGGTGGACATGAATGGTTAGGGTTCCTAGCGCGCCTCTCGCCATTGAAGACGTCCGGTGATGTGCATACATGGTTGAAGACGTCCCATGTATCGTTGAAGACGTCCGGCTAGTGCTCTAATATACTTCTCAGCCGTGTAGACGACCGGTGGGAGTATACACATGGTTGAAGACGTCCCATGTGCCAGTCTCATTGTTTACAAATAGTGTGCGCCGTGAAGACTTCCGGTGGCCTATCAAGGGATGAGTACGATTTGGCTGTGATAGTAGGTTTGTCATCCTTGATGTACCGCGTGTTGTCGAGTGGATGAGAAAGAGAAAGTGAATGACGAGATTGAGTTGATGAGTAAAGATGATTTGGTTCAAAATGATTTTGGTTTGGAAAGTTTTGGTTTTAAAATAAAATGGTTTTGAAAAGTATCTGTTTTAAAAAGCAAGTGTACTTGAAAAGAGTTGGGTTTATAAGTCACATTGGTCATGCATATGCACGCACGAGGTTGTAATAAGAGAATGTATTCTATGATGTTATGTTTATCTGTTTACCTATTCGTTGAGACCTCTGCTATGCCCATGGTGAGAATGCGTCTTTTGATAAGAGAATAACCATACCTTAATGTATTAAACTATGACGTGAGTTGAGAGATATCCTGTATTTACTGATTATTGTGCGGTTGAGACTCTCACTCAGCCTTGTTCCAAGGCTGACGGCATGTTATGCCCTGGGCATTCGTATGCCCAGAGTGTTGCAGGTTTGGAGATAGATAGAAGAGTTCAGGACGCTGTACCATGGAGCCAAGGAGAATAAAGCCTTGCCCAAGACCTGATAGGCAGTTTCTCAAGTTTTAAGATTATGTAAATTATTTAGCATGGCCTCTTGTGTTAAGATTGAAGTTATTGTAACCTTTGATTACTTTTCGCTGCTGTATTTATACTTTGATAAGTTTAGATCATTCTTATACCCTAGCTTTCCCTTATGATTGCATGGTGTGGAGTTAGAAGGACAGGACGGTTAACAAACTAGTCACGTGTCTACGGACCCATAAAGGAAAATTTTTATTTTCCCTATTTTTGGCTTACTCCGGGGCGTGACAATGGTAGCCAAACATTTCAGTAAGTTTCATCTCCACTTTCAAAAAAAAAAAAGAAAAGAAAAGCTCGCTAGGTTGAAAACCCAAAAGGGCACCTAGGCAAAAGTTAGAGTTGAAAAGGTATTGATTTCCAAGATCTGACCTTAGCCAGTCAAAATGATGGAGAAAATGAAAGAAATTTTAGATGAAACAAATGAGAGAATCGTATGCTTCAAGGTACATTATAAGAACATGACTAGATCACATTTCCAAAGGCACGGAACAACCACAAATAAATTCCGAGAGCTGACATGCACATTTCAGAATTCTAAGATTGCGATTGAAAGATCTTGCAAGAATCAACTACATGAAAAACAAAATTGACTGGCTAGGCAAAAGTTAAAAGGATCAATCCTCAAAATAAAAAGAAAAGAAAAGAAAAGAAAAGAAAAGAAAGGGAGATCGAAATCGAATCCTCTTATTCAAAGCTACCACAAGTGGCTCAAGTTTGAAATTATTTGGCGATTGGTTTGAAAAATCCTCATACCTCAACCTTTCCAAAAAGACCTTGCCTTGAACTACGCTCGACCTGATTCCCACTCGGGGATACGTAGGCACTCGCATCGGTTCGGTCGTTCCACCTATAAAAATAGCCCATTTTCTTCAAGCCTTGCCTTGAACTACGCTTGACCTGATTCCTACTTAGGGATACGTAGGCAATCGTATCCGTTCAGTCGACACCACCATAATCAAACTAATTTCTTTTAAGACCTTGCCTTGAACAATTCTTGACCTGATTCCCACTCGAGGATACGTAGGTAACCACATTAGTTCGGTCGACACCATCATAATCACCCCCCTTTTCTTTCAAAACTTTGGCACGAACTACGTTGGACCTGATCCCCGCTCGGGGGTACGTAGGCAGACTTTTAAAAAGAAAAGAAGGATGGCTCGCTAGGTCTAAAATCCGAAAGGACGCCTAGGCAAAAATTAGAGCTAAATCCAAGGTGAGCAATAACAAAAGAGATAAAAGAGCTTGCTAGGTCACCTCACTGGTGCCTAGGCAAAAGTTATGAGCATTTGAGAGATTAAAGTCACGGTCCTTGCCTTAAGCCAGAAAATCACCTTCCACACTAGGGGCAAACTTCAGCCACCCGCCTCGTTTGCCTGAATTTTACTATCTAACCTTCATACAAGGGGCAAACTTCGGTCACCTACCTCGTTTGCCCAAAATCTTCAAACAACCATCTTCCAAACTAGGGGCAAACTTCGGTCACCTTTCTCGTTTGCCTATGAATTAGGGGCAAACTCTGTTTACCTAACATGGTCCCTTCACACCAAAGGGTGAGTTTTCAAGTCATCAAGTTGTTTTGAAAATTTTGAAATAGAGCATCTTTTATTCTAAAAGCTAAGGCACTAATCCAAAGCACATTTTTGGGAGAAGCAAAGAATTGATTAGATCAATAGGAAAGAACTTTCAAAATGAGATTTATCATCAAAATCATGCAGAGTGAACTCATAAGAGAAATGGTACATCATTTATGATGAAAGTACATCAAGTTTTAGTAAGTCGAGCTTGTTTTGGTGTCAAATGTGTCGCCCTCGCGTGTTGGTGTCTGTCAGTTTTTGAGTATGTCATAGTCTTTTTCAGAAAAAGAGTTTGTCGTAGTCTCAAATGTGTAAGTCAACGGTGACGAATAATGATTTTTTTAAATCAAGTTATAAAGAGCATTCCAATAACAAATACAAGCAGGAGTACCAAACATCATTACTGCACCAGACAAGGCGTCAGCATGAGAAGTGTCCAAACTTAGGACAAATGCAAATTTCATCCCTTTCCAAACCGTCAAAAGTTAACCATCATCTTCTAGCAACATAAGTCCATGAGTGCTATTGATCTTTCATCTTTCTTCATGCAACATAAGTCCATGAGTGGCTATTGATGATCTTTCTTCCTTCATGCAACATAAGTCCATGAGTGGCTGTTGATGATCTTCCTTTCTCCTAGCAATATAAGTCCATGAGTGGCTGTTGATCTTTCGTCTTTCTTCATGCAACATAAGTCCATGATGACCTTCTTTCATCCCAAAGCAACATAAATCTATATGTGGCTGTTGATGATCTTCTTTCATCCTAGCAACATAAGTCTATGATGACCTTCTTTCATCCTAAAGCAACATAAGTCCATGAGTGATTGTTGATCACCCTCCTCTTTTAATATCAAAACCTTAACTGACGCAGGCCATATCCGTATTCCTCATCACAAATAGAATGACACCTTGACTCCCATTCAATGGGTGTATTTCCTTCTTCCTAGCAGATTGCATTACCCATTCCAGTGGCCCATTTTAGTCAAGATTGACAAGGTTTTATCCCCAGTAGGAAAATCAGCTCCCGAAGGCCCTAACCGGCTCTTTTGGATTAAGCATTACAAGATTTGATCAACCACGAGAGATTCAGAGATGGATCCTGGTTCTAGGTCAAGAATTGAAGAGAGATTCTTAGAGAGTCCATCAGCTCCCGAAGACCCTAATCGGCTCTTTTGGTTTGAGCATTACAAGATTTGATCAACCACGAGAGATTCAGAGATGGATCCTGGTTCTAGGTCAAGAATTGAAGAGAGATTCTCAGAGAGTCCATCAGCTCCCGAAGGCCCTAACCGGCTCTTTTGGATTGAGCATTACAAGATTTGATCAACCCGAGAGATTCAAAGATGGATCCCGATTCTCGGTCAGAAGATTTGATCAACCGCGAGAGATTCAGAAATGGATCCCAGTTCTGGGTCAAAAGATTTGATCAACCGCGAGAGATCCAGAATGGATCCCGGTTTTGGGTCAGAAGATTTGATCAACCGCTGTAGACACCCCGATTTTGACCAAACGTCGAATTAAGGAGAGTGTTACCTCCATATCCGATGATGACCATGTCCGAACTTATCTAGGACTTCCAAAGATGATTCAAGCTCTTCGAAAGACTCACCAACCCAAAACAAAAAGAAAAAAGAAGGAATAGGAAAAGAATAAGCAGAACGGCACTGAAGCCTTTCCGCGGCAGTCACGGGCTGCCATTGCGGCAGTCTCTGGACTGCTGGACAGCATTCTGTGAATGCCGTGAATTTTAAACAAGTGTCGCAAAAAATGAAATTTTACTAAAAAAATGGCAGTCCCTGGAGTTGTCCGCGACATTCAGTGAATGTCGTTCCGGCAGTCAGCGAATGCCGCGCCGGCATTCGCTGAATGCCGATGCGGCATTTACTGAGTGCCGCTTCTATCTCTGGTGAATGCCGCATTTTTTACCAATGACAGCTGGTATATAGCATGTTTTGTACTATAAAAGGACGACTGAATTAGGGTTTTTAGTCCTGAAATGACTGAAATACCCCTTTAAGATTGCCTATAAATAGAGGATGAATATTCAATTGCAAAGGGGAGGATTTTCTTTGAATTTATAAGTTGTGTAAGTGCTCTTCCTGCCTTAATCTTTATAATTAGGAGTGAGTTTAGAATAGTTTAAAGAAAGAGTTGTGTGAATTAGTGTATGAGAGCTTGATTAGTCTTTAGAAGTCCTCCAAAATCACCAAGTTGAGGATACTTTGGAGGTAAACTCTAGCATAATTATCCCTTGTTCAAATTTAAATGTAGTATGCATTGAGTTTCTTTAGTTTTTCTTTCCTTATTTTCTTTATATTCATTCCTTAGGTTCATAAGACCTTCAATGTCTTACTTGAATCTCTTGGTTTGAAATTCCTTAATCTCCTTGTAATCTTGTGATTCATAGGGGGACTAAGGTTGATAGTAGGATAATTAGCATGATAGGCTTAAACATATCTTCATGGTTTGAAGTTTGTTATGGTTAAGTTTCATGAAGTTCTTCCATACGTCTTTGAAATTTACAAACATGAGCATATTTAGTCTCCAATGACCATCAAAAGGTAGGAGAATTAGCTTTAGACAAGCCTAATCCCATGGCTTATTTGTCTAAAGTTAATAAGAATAAAGTGAATTAACTCAATGAGCAGTGAGTTCATAACCAGTTTTGATCATAGATTTTTAGTTGATAATACCATTGGAATGGAATGAAACCAACGGGAAAGTGTTTATAACTCAAAGTTCTACCACTGTGATTTTTGTTTTAAGGTAGTTTCATGTTTTGTGTGGTTTGATCAAGGGTTTTGTGGAGCAACCATAATCTGTCCAGAGTTTCAGAACAGTAATACTCTTTTGAAACAAACAAATCAGAACCTTAGCCTAGCACTTGTTACCCAAAATAATTTTTTCTAAGTAGGATAATGTATTAGGAAGCTACCCTAAAAAGAACAAAGGATTTATGATCTTTTTACTATTTTTACAAAATCGTGCAAGAACTCTGGACAGAGGATTGTAGAATGTTGAGTGATGTCTGGTTTTTGTCCGATTCCCGGAGATCTAACCGTTGAAACTTTGATTTCTTTTTTGGTTTAAAAACTAGACACACAGAGGGATCTTGTGTCCAAAATTCACCAAGATCAAACCATGGGAACCATGCTTTTTATTTCTTTGAAGTTCTGATCTGTTCTCAGCAATTTCTAGAATCCTGTGACAATTTTGATCAATCTCATAAATAATAGCTTAGATGATATTTTCATGAGTTAAGGTTTAAACCATGTTTCAATAATGATTAGTTAAGCTTGAATTCAAAGTTTAAGTGATCTAAATCATTGAGTATTTCATAATTTATTCTTGTTCATGTACATATTCATCCGTATGGCTTGATGCTTGTAATTAGGACTTATTTACTCTAGATTTAATTACATTTGATAGATTTAAGCTAGAAGTCTAGGATTGTTATTTAAAATCCAACTTTACATCTTGTATACCATGTGGACTAACCCTTTGTTTTGTAGCGCTATCAAGGTATGATTTCTTGAATCCCTCTTTAGTTTATTTTAATTTCTTGATTTTATCGATTTTTTAATCTCATGTGCGACACCTTAGAATTAGGATCTTGCCTTATATGAATACATGTGATTAGAGACTCTTTTCTAGGATTTTCTTTCATTTGTATGCATCACACGTTTAATATTCGCGGCTGGATCCCGGGTAAGTTCCCTAGTTCCCTATTTGCATACCATATTGCGTGCTACTTGAATTATATGGTTTTTGAATGATATTTTATCACTTGCAATCTTACACCCTTTAGACATGCTTTTGTAATGTATACCTATACATATGTATTAGTTGGGGGCATATTTAAATTAATAATTCAATTAAAAGGATGTTAAGTAGAGGCCTATCGCGAGATAGGATGAGAAGGGGTGTTTTAGTTCGATGGACTCCTTCCCTTCTCATTCCATAATCCCCGGACCTAGTTAATCTTTGGTTTCGCAAAAGATCAGTTTCCTTTTAAAATGATTTCTTAATTTTCCTTTTTAAAAAAATTAAGTGGTGATTCACTTGTTTTGCATTTAAAATTTAAGTGAATTTAAAAAGAAAGGCTGTGGGTAAAAGAAAGAAAATTGCGATATCCACAATTTGGCGACTCTGCTGGGGATCAAACCCAGAATCTCTTGTTTCGCAGACCAGAATTCTGATTTTGGGTTCACTTGAGGATTAGACTTGAAAACATCCTTCTAATTGAATTAATTAATCTTTGTGTGCCTGTTGTATTTCACTTGCATGTCTCGCCAGTCGATCACACGGAACTATGACCTTGGAGGCTCGGGGTGACCCGGTCGATCAAGTTATCATGGGACTGTGTGATCACCCTTGATCTCGTACCATGATTTGGTATATGAAGCATCCTATCGGATGTGTGTCAAGGGTCCCTTATTTAACCAAAACCCAGCCTTTGCATGATAGTTTCTGTAGAACCTTTTAGTCTTAGGAAATTAATTTTTGACTAGGGTTTATATGCTAGGGAGTTTTGTGTGCCCGGAAGGGGTTATTTGAGATGATGACGATGCATGCTTGATATAGGACGTACAATCTCTTAATCACTTTTAGCAATTCCTTATCATGTCCCATGACATTTGGGGAATATGTTGAACCTTGATTATAAGATTACATCTCTTATATCCTGTTAGCTGAGCATCATTGACCTTGTATGTATCTAAATTCATGAAAAGTGCATTAATGATCTGATCATGTGATCCATCTACCCCAGGGAATTTTAAATACATCTTTGAAAATAAATAGATTTTGATTCTAAAGCATTTAACCAGTCTTTCAAAAGTCTTTAGAGTTCGCTTTTGACTAAAATTCTAAGTCAACCTTTGTTGAGGTATATTTGCACATCCTCATCCTTGAAGAACCCAAAAATCGAGGGAACTGTTTTTAAAAGAAATGCTTTTCAAATGAATTTCAAAGCAAAATTTCAATCTAATCATCTTTATTGAGAAATATTTTTACATCCTCATTCTTAAATAAAAGATTCAAAATTCTTGAGAATTATTTTTGAAAGATCTCATCGTTCTAAAGAAATGCTTTTCAAATGAATTTTGAAATTAAAAAAAAAAAAACCGACCTTTGAACGGGTTGTGGGGATCACAATGAAAGGAGAAATTATTGCACCTGACATGGGTGAGGATTTTATGTGCTTATGTGTTTACCTGTTAGGATTAGAATTTTCCTTTGCTTTGGCATATAGAGTAGGCACACACACACTTGCATTTCATTCGTGTGCCATGTGTGCAGTGCATGCATCAAATCATAAGAGCATGTACATTTTTCACTCTCACCAATCGATATCAGTACATACGTGTAGCATTCAAACTCACAATATCATCTTTCCAATTAAGATCAAAGTCCCTCAAAAATCCCTTACTATTCAATTCTGCATGCGGAACTTTTTCCTATCTATTTTTTTTTAGAAAGAGTGGAACAACCAGAGCCCCTAGTAAGGACACTTCTAATCTTCTTAGGTTTATCTCTCTTAATTAGAGAAGATCATGAACCATCATGTCAAGACAGACCTACCAATGGCCCACAGAGCTTTGGAGGAGAAAGTGAGCAAACTGCAAGTCGTTGTCGAGCAACAAGATTCTAGGGTGAAGCAATTGGAGGGGGTCATGCTTGAGTTCATTTAATTATTGAAAGATCAAATGGGCCCTAATGAGGAAAAGACAGATAAGAGAATAATGGATTGCTTAAAGAAGCACCAACAGGCATGTCTAAATCCACCTGTGCACCGAAGCCCATGTCCAAACCCAACCTATCACCAAAGTCCATACCCAAGCTTAACCATTCACCAAAGCCCACATCCAAGCCCAATCCCAACTAACCAAAGAGCTATTCCAAGTCCACATCTCAACCCCAAAACCAACTCTAGCTCAAGGTCGAATTCAAAATCAAACCAAGCCCGCAAGCTGAGAATCTTCACCAAGCTTGGCATGCCATTATCCATGGCCCTTGGTCACCTTGTCAAGAATGGTCACCTCAACCCCCTGGTCCCAAAGCCACTACCAAATCCCTTACCCCGCAAATGTGACCTATCTTTGTACTGTACCTACCACCAGACCCCTGGCCATACGACTAACTCTTGCTTGAAACTCCGCCATGATATCCAAGATCTCATTGAGCATAAAATCATCACTCCTTTACTGAACCCACCAAGTGGCATCTGGCATGACATACAATCTTTTCAATCACAGCCATCGCTGAATACTCTCAAGGGATTCGTTGCCTCCATGAGTGCGCAACAACCAACTAGCCCCGACCCAATCAACAGAATCAAAAAAGGCATTGATAATACTCAGTATGAGTCAGAGAAGGGCCATTCGACTGAAAAATGGGCCATAAGGGCAGATGATGTTCTTACAAAGATACAGAATGGGAATGATGAACCTGAGGAAGATGCTAGTGAGGTAATAGTGTTTGGAAATGCTACTGCTGAATCAAATGTGGATGCTCTTGGGGACCCAATAAATTGAAAATTATCTGTGACACTCCAATTGAGACCAAGTCAAGTCTGGTAGTCGAGTTATGTTAGGCTGAAGTCAAATGTCAAGTCCAGTCGAGTCTTCTGGCCAGTCTATTATCAAGTTTGTTTTCAAGTCTTTATCGAGTTTATCGAGTCGAGTGATGTAATCCTCTTTCTCTACTAGTTGAATAAAATCTAATTTCGCTTGATTCAATGTGTTAAGTCATGAATGAATGGATCATTAAGCCAAATAAATAAATAAAAAAGTCACTTTTTCAAACGATCATGGAAAATACTTTGTTAATAAATCTTTGCATTGAAAAGGATCCCCAAGTGATCAAAGCAAATTTTGTGCCAAAACCAAGGAGGAGTAGAGAATTGATTAGCTGTACTTTAAGAATTTAAAAATGCTCTTGCTCAATCATCCCTTTTATCAAATTGGAACTTGAAGCTTGCTCACCATCCCTTTTCTCAAATACCAAGCCTCAAAGATGAGCCCAACCAGTCTAAAGTCATAAACTTGGTCCTTGATGGTAGCCAGATATTTTAAATGAACTTCTTCTTCCAAGAGAAAAGAAAAAAAAAAAAAAAAGAAGCTCGCTAGGATGAAAACCCGAAAGGGGGCCTAGGCAAATATTAGAGAACAAAAAAGAAGAAGAAAAAGAAAAAGAAAAAGGAAAAGGAGCTCGCTAGGATGAAAACCCGAAAGGGCGCCTAGGCAAAAGTTAGAGCAAAAATAAGATGCGTGTTGATTTCAAAAATCCTAATCCTAGCCAGTCAAAATCATACAAAGAATAAGAGATAGTAAGGAAGAAAAAGGAAAGGAAAGAGAAAAGAAAATGTAGAGAATAGATAAGATTGAGAATTCTTGAGCACTTCAAAGTAGATCATTAGCACATGAACTATCTCAAGACTTTGTGTTGTCCTAAAGAAATTGGAAATGAAAAGAGAGATTTGAAAGTATCAATTAAGCTCAAAATTTTGTGAGAGGCTCAATGGCTAAGAGGGGATGAAACAATGCAAAGTTATCTTTAAGAAAAATAAAGAGTGATTTGGAGGGTTGATATTGCTTTGTGAATATGATAGAGTATGAATAAAACATTATGAGAGTTGTAAAGATTAACTGGCTAGTGAAGAGGTTAAAGAATCAACCGTCAAATAAAAAAAGAAGAAAAGAAAAGAGAAAAGAGAATAAAGGAAAAAGTAGTTCATCATACTACACAAGGGCTACCATAAGTGACATGCACTCCCTAGACCCAAATGACAACATGGCTCGAAAAGCCTACCAATTCTTGAAGCCTAATTCTTTCAAGACCTCCATAGTACTTGAACTGCGCTCGACCTGATTCCCACTCAGGGATACCTAGGCAACATATCTGGTTCGGTCATCACCTCATCATCTCATGCTATCTTTCTTTCAGGCCTTGGCTGAACTGCTTTGGACCTGATTCCCGCTCGGGGATAAGTAGGCGAACCTCCAAAGGTTCTCGATCCATAACCATTCGTAAACCGTAAGCATCACCCTTTGTGCCTTTGGTTTTCTCCCTTCGGAACAGGGGCAAACTTGCGTAAGTTTGCCTGAAGCCACATATATATTGCCAAACCAGGAGGGGGCAAACTTCGTTTGCTGAACACCTTATTTAATCCCAGAAGCAATGCCTCCAAGTCCTATTTAAACTAGGGGCAAACTTCGCTTGCCAAAATCCCTCTATGTCAGAGAAAAGTTCTCAAGTAATTGAGTTTGTTTGAAAGGATTGAAATAGAGTACCTTTCATTCTATAAGCTAAAGCACTAATTGAAGCACATTCTAGATGGGCACAGAATTCGCTAAATTGAAAAGGAGAAGTTTTCAAAGTTCAGATTTATTAGCAAAGCACTACCATTTGTAAGATGATGAATAAATGAAAGGTGAGATGATACATTATTCACAATGAAAGCACATTAATTCATGATAATATAGAGTTTGAGTCAGTCGTCTTTTGTAATTGCTTTGTTAAGATTGTCCTCCTTCGACGAGTCAATAATGGTCTCAAACGTGTGGGTTTAAGATGATGAATAAAGATTTGAAAAGCCTCCAAAAGCATCCCACGAGCATGGCAAGCAGGAGTTTTAAACACTATCACAACACAATGCTAAAAGTGGAAATATGATAATGGTATAAGACTAGGGGCAAAGAGGACTTCCCTCTTTGGACACAGTTATTGTGTTTCTTCCAAATAATCCGCAAGTGTAGAAAATCATGCTTTTCAAACACCGCTAGGGTAGCACCTTCGTGACCCCATCAACTTCGTTCAAATTCTTTGAGTTCGAGGACTCCTCACTTTTGTGAAACCAATTCTTTGAGTTCAAGGACTCTCCATTTTTGTAAAAAAAAACCAATTCTTTGGGTTCAAGGACTCTCCATTTTTGTAAAAAACCAATTCTTTGAGTCTAAGGACTCTCCATATTTGTAAAATCAACTCTTTGAGTTCGTGTGACCCCGTTAATGTAAAATATGAAATTCTTGAGTCTGCATGACTCCGTTAGAATATGATTTCATGAGTCCGTGTGACTCCATTAATGAATTCTTGAGTCCGCGTGACTCCGTTAATATATAAAAAAAAATAATAAGTTCTTGAGCCCGCGTGACTTCATATATGTAAGATGTGAATTTTTTTTAGTCCGTGTGAATCCGTGTGTGTAAATATTGAGTTCTTGAGTTCGCGTGACTTCGTGAGTATAAAATTTTGAGTTCTTGAGTCCGCGTGACCCCGTGGAGTCTGCGTGATTCCGTGTTTGTAAAATAAGAATGTTTCGAGTCCGCGTGACTCCGTATTTGTAAAAATAAGAATGTTTCGAGTTCGTGTGACTCCGTATTTGTAAAAATAAGAATGTTTCGAGTCCGTGTGACTTCGTGTTTATAAAAAATGGGTCTTTGAGTTTGCATGACTCTGTATGAGTAAAAATTAAATTTTCGAGTCCATGTGACTTCGTGTTTAGGAAATGTGAATTTTCAAGATCATATGACTCTCCTTTTGTAAAATGTGCATTATTTGAGTCAGTACGACTCCCCTTTGGAAATAGGAATTGCTTCAAGTCGAATCGACTCCCGACTTGGAAATGGGAATTGAGTTGAGTTGAACCGACTCCAAACTCCAGATTTTGAGAATTTGAATTTGTTTGGGTCTAATTAACTCCTGATTCATGAGTTTGAAATAAATTGAGTCTGACTGACTCCTAGTTTTGAGAAGAAGAAATTCTTTGATTCCGATCAACTCCCATTTTTGTGAAACAAAAATTCTTTGAGTCTGATTGACTCTTGATTTTGAAAATTAGAATTTTTTGTTGCTGCGATTTGACTCCAATTTCGAGATTTGAGATTCTTGTTGAGTCAAAATTGATTCTGATTAACAAAATTTGAAAACCCCCGATTTTGAAATAAGAAATTCTTTGAGTCCCTGTGACTCCATTTGCGTAAAAAGTGAATTGTTGAGTCCGTGTGACTCCATTCGTGTAAAAAAATAAAAAAAATAATATGTATATACATATATATATTTATTGAGTCTGTATGACTCCATTTGTATAAAATGTGAATTTGATTGAGTTTGTGTGATTCCATTTGTATAAAAAGTGAATTTTTGTTGAGTCCGTGTGACTCCGTGAATTTTGTCGAGTCCGAGCGACTCCGTGAATTTTGTTGAGTCCGAGCGACTCCGTTGATGTAAAATGCGAATTTTTGACTCCGAATGACTCCTTTGTTGTGGAAATACGGGTCTATGGATCCGAATGACTCTTTTTAAAATGTGAATTTTTGAGTACTTGTGTAAGAAAATTGAATTTTTGAAGTCCGCATGACTACCTTTGTCTTGTAAAATTTTTCAAGTGTGATTGCCTCTGTCAGAAAATTGAAGTTTTGAGTCCATGTGACTCCCTTTGAATTTTTTTAGTCTCCGTGACTCCTTTTGTCAGAAAATTGAATTCTTGAGTCCGCATGACTCCTTATGTAAGAAGGTTGAATTTTTGGGTCCATGTGACTCCTTTTGAATTTTTGAGTCTGCGTTACTCCTTTTGTCAGAAAGTTGAATGAATTTGAATTATTGAGTCCAAGTGCCTCCATGGATGTAAAATATGAAATTCGGGGAGCCTGAACTGCTAGCCATAAGAACAGATCTGCAAGAAAGAGAGAAGAATCAAGTTCTTGAAAGGCTTAAGAGAAAAACATAGCAACACATGAAATGCTGTGGTGTTTAATCATGAATTTAACCAAAAGATAGGATCTTGATGATTGAAAGGAGTCAAATTGACTCCGATTTTTGTGAAATTGAAATCTTGATTCGATTTGACTCCTAGTTTTAGAAATTTGAAATTATGTGAGTCTGTTTAACTCCGAGTTTTGTTGGAATTGAATTCTTAAACTCTAACCGACTCCGAACTTTCAAAAGTTTGGGCTAAAATGGATCTAACTATCGCTATATTTTAATCTGATTGACCCTCGATTCATGAAAGTCTAACTTAGCACCCGAGCTTAGAAATTAAATTGAATTGAGCCTGATTGACTCCTAATTCTAGAAAATTTCATTTGAGTTTTTAAATCGAATTGAGTCTGATTGACTCTATTTTTTTTTTAATTTGAAATTCTTTGAGTCTGATCGACTCCCAATTTTAGATTTTTTGACTCTCGGTGTTGTGAAATAGAATTTGATTCGAGTCCAATTGACTCCTGTTCTAGAAATTTGAAATTATTTTGAGTCTGTTTGACTTCGCTTTTGAAATTAGAAATTCTTTTGAGTATGATTGACTCATGATTTGGAATTAGAAATTCTCTTAAGTATGATTGGTTCATGTTTTTGGAAATTAGAAATTCTTTGAGTCTGGTTGACTCCCAATTTTGTAAAAATTCTTTTGTAAAATAGAAATTCTTTAAGTCCAATTTTGTGAATTTGAATTTCTTTGAGTCCGATTGACTCCTGTTTTGTTCGATTTTGTGAAATAGGAATTGAATCAAGTCTGACTGACTCCTGATTTCAGAAAATGAATTAAGTCGAGTCTAGGTGACTCCTAATTTAGCATTTGAATTTGAACTCAAATTGAGTCGAATCGACTCCGGACTCGGTGAAATTGAGTTTATTTGAGTCTGGCTGACTCCTGATTGAAATTTGGAAAAAAAATTAATTAAGCTCGATTGACTACCAATTTTGGAAAATTGAATTAAATTGAGTCTAACTGATTCTCGATTTTGGAAATAGAAGTGGATTTGAGTCCATTGGACCTCCCGGCTTTAGATATTTGAAATAATTTAAGGCCATCGGACTCCCGATTTAGAAATTTGAAATAATTTGAGTCTGATGTACTAGACTCCAAATTTTTTAAAGTGAATGGAATGAAATTTATTTGACTAAAAAAGGAATTTGTTGATTCAAATGGAATCTCAATTTTAGAAAATCAAATTTAGTCTGAAGGACTCCAGATTTTTGGAATTGAACTGATTCGAGTCTGACTGACTCCAAATTTTGAAATGAATTTGAGTCTGATTGACCCCGAATTCAGAGCAAAAATATCCGACGAGGCCGAAGGGCTGCGGATTTTTCAGAGCAAACTCACTCGACACCAGAGTATAAGGCGCGAAGCGCATCTCAGTCGATCAGATGATTCTTGGAAGACACCGGAGTATAAGGCGCGAAGCGCATCTCAGCCTTTCAGCGTGCTACCTGGTTTGACACCGGAGTATAAGGCGCGAATCGCATCTCAGTCGATCAGATGATCTTTGAAAGACACCGGAGTATAAGGTGCGAAGCGCATCTCAGTCTTTCAAAAAGCGTGGTTCCTGACTCGACGCTGGAGTATAAGGCGCGAAGCGCATCTCAGTCGATCAGATGATCCTTGGAAGACACCGGAGTATAAGGCACAAAGCGCATCTCAGTCTTTCAGCGTGCTACCTGGTTTGACACCGGAGTATAAGGCGCGAAGCGCATCTCATTCGATTAGATGATCTTTGAAAGACACCGGAGTATAAGGCGCGAAGCGCATCTCAGTCTTTCAAAAATTGCGGTTCCTAATTCGACGCCGGAGTATAAGGTACGAAGCGCATCTCAGTCTTTCAGCATGCTACTTGGTTTGACACCGGAGTATAAGGCGCGAAGCGCATCTCAGTCGATCAGATGATCTTTGAAAGACACCGGAGTATAAGGCGCGAAGCGCATCTCAGTCTTTCAAAAAGTGTGGTTCCTGATTTGACGCCGGAGTATAAGGCGCGAAGCGCATCTCATTCGATCAGATGATCTTTGAAAAGACACTAGAGTATAAGGCGCGAAGCGCATCTCAGTCTTTTCAAAAAGCATGGTTCCTGATTCAACGCTGGAGTATAAGGCGTAAAGCGCATCTCAGTCGATCAGATGATCTTTGAAAGACACTGGAGTATAAGGGGCGAAGCGCATCTTAGTCTTTCAACATGCTTCCTGATTTGACACTGGATTATAAGGTGAGAAGCGCATCTCAGTCAATCAGATGATCTTTGAAAGACACTGGAGTATAAGGCACGAAGCGCATCTCAGTCTTTCAGCGTGCTTCCTGATTCGACACCGGAGTATAAGGCGCGAAGCGCATCTCAGTCGATCAGATGATCTTTGAAAGACACTGGAGTATAAGGCGCGAAGCGCATCTCAATCTTTCAGCATGTTTCCTGATTCGACACCGGAGTATAAGGTGCGAAGCGCATCTCAGTCGATCAGATGATCTTTGAAAGATACTGGAGTATAAGGCGCGAAGCGCATCTCAGTTTTTCAGCGTGTTTCCTGATTCGACACCGGAGTATAAGGCGCGAAGCATATCTCAGTCGATTAGATGACTCTTGAAGAATGTCGGGGAATTAAGCATATGAAGCGCATCTATGACGGTTGTGACTTTTCCAGAATGACATCATAAGTAGAATAGCATAGGGTGCATTTTTGATACTAAGAAAGAATAATTCGTTGCTGAGACATTATATGGAGCACGAGATTGCTTGAACACGTGCATCACGATAAGATAGGTGCATTCATCCGTATGACTATTTGCGCTTATGTGTGTTTGACCCTTACCCGAACTACGTCTTGGTTTGATTCCTGAATGGATACGTAGGCAGCTCATCATCATGCACGACCAGCGTGAACCATTGCTGCGTGCATGTTCTCTTTTTGCAACGCATTTTGTTTTTGCCTAAATCCGACAGTTTGGTCAAAGGCTTGTCTTCACACAGGCTTCGACGTTCGCTTGTGGTTCGCGTTGCCCCACAAGCTCCATCGAAGAGGGACAAACTGTAGACACCCCGATTTTGACCAATGTCGAATTAAGGAGAGTGTTACCTCCATATCCGATGATAACCATGTCCAAACGTATCTAGGACTTCCAAATATGATTCAAGCTCTTCGAAAGACCCACCAACCCAAAACAAAAAGAAAAAAGAAGGAATAGGAAGAGAATAAGCAGAACGACACTCAAGCCTTTCCGCGACAGTCACGGGCTGCCGTTGCGGCAGTCCGGACGGCATTCTGTGAATGCCGCGAATTTCAAACAAGTGCCGCAAAAAATGAAATTTTACTAAAAAAAAATGGCAATCCCTGGAGTTGTCCGCCGACATTCACTGAATGCCGATGCGGCATTTACTGAGTGCCGCTTCCATCTCCGGTGAATGCCGCATTTTTTGCAAATGACAGCTGGTATATAGCACGTTTTGTACTATAAAAGGACGACTGAATTAGGGTTTTCAGTCCTAAAATGACTAAAATATCCCTTTAAGATTGCCTATAAATAGAGGATGAATATTCACTTGCAAAGGGGAGGATTTTCTTTGCATTTATAAGTTGTATAAGTGCTCTTCTTGCCTTAATCTTTATAATTAGGAGTGAGTTTAGAATAGTTTAAAGAAAGAGTTGTGTGAATTAGTGTATGAAAGCTTGATTAGTCTTTGGAAGTCCTCCAAAATCACCAAGTTGAGGATACTTTGGAGGTAAACTCTAGCATAATTATCCCTTGTTCAAATTTAAATGTAGTATGCATTGAGTTTCTTTAGTTTTTCTTTCCTTATTTTCTTTATATTCATTCCTTAGGTTCATAAGACCTTCAATGTCTTACTTGAATCTCATGGTTTGAAATCCCTTAATCTCCTTGTAATCTTGTGATTCATAGGGGGACTAAGGTTGATAGTAGGATAATTAGCATGATAGACTTAAACATATCTTCATGGTTTAAAGTTTGTTATGGTTAAGTTTCATGAAGTTCTTCCATATTTCTCTGAAATTTACAAACATGTACATATTTAGTCTCCAATGACCAACAAAAGGCAGGAGAATTAGCTTTAGACAAGCCTAATCCCATGGCTTATTTGTCTAAAGTCAATAAGAATAAAGTGAATTATCTCAATGAGCAGTGAGTTCACAACCAGTTTTGATCATAGATTTTTAGTTGATAATACCGTTGGAATGGAATGAAACCAACGGAAAAGTGTTATAACTCAAAGTTCTACCACTGTGAATTTTGTTTTAAGGTAGTTTCATGTTTTGGGTGGTTTGATCAAGGGTTTTGTGGAGCAACCATAATCTGTCTAGAGTTTCAGAACAGTAACAATATTTTGAAAGAAGAAAATCAGAACCTTAACCTAGCACTTGTTACACAAAATAATTTTTTCTAAGTAGGATAATGTATTAGGAAGCTACCCTAAAACGAACAAAGCATTTATGATCTTTTTACTATTTTTAGAAAATCGTGCAAGAACTCTGGACAGAGGATTGTAGAATGCTGAGTGATGTCTAGTTTTTGTCCAATTTCCCGAGATCTAACCATTGAAACTTTGATTTCTTTTTTGGGTTAAAAACTAGACACACAGAGGCATCTTGTGTCCAAAATTCACCAAGATCAAATCAGGGGAACCATGCTTTTTATTTCTTTGAAGTTCTGATCTACTCTCAGCAATTTCCAGAATCCTGTGACAATTTTGGTCAATCTCATAAATAATAGCTTAGATGATATTTTCATGAGTTAAGGTTTAAACCATGTTTCAATAATGATTAGTTAAGCTTGAATTCAAAGTTTAAGTGATCTAAATCATTGAGTATTTTATAATTTATTCTTGTTCATGTACATATTCATCCGTATGGCTTGATGCTTGTAATTAGGACTTATTTGCTTTAGATTTAATTACATTTGATAGATTAAGCTAGAAGTCTAGGATTGTTATTTAAAATCCAACTTTACATCTTGTATACCATGTGGACTAACCCTTTGTTTTAGCGCTATCAAGGTATGATTTCTTGAATCCCTCTTTAGTTTATTTTTATTTCTTGATTTTATCAACTTTTTAATCTCATGTGCGACACCTTAGAATTAGGATCTTGCCTTATATGAATACATGTGATTAGAGACTCTTTTCTAGGATTTTCTTTCATTTGTATGCATCACACGTTTAATATTCGCGGCCGGATCCCGGGTAATTTCCCTAGTTCCCTATTTGCATACCATATTGTGTGCTACTTGAATTATATGGTTTTTGAATGATATTTTATCACTTGCGATCTTACACCCTTTAGACATGCTTTTGTAATGTATACCTATACATATGTATTAGTTGAGGGCACATTTAAATTAATAATTCAATTAAAAGGATGTTAAGTAGAGGCCTATCGCGAGATAGAATGAGAAGGGGTGTTTTAGTCCGATGGACTCCTTCCCTTCTCATTCCATAATCCCCGGACCTAGTTAATCTTTGGTTTCGCAAAAGATCAGTTTTCTTTTAAAATGGTTTCTTAATTTTCCTTTTTAAAAAAACTAAGTGGCGACTCACTTGTTTTGCATTTGAAATTTAAGAGAATTTAAAAAGAAAAGTTATGGTTAAAAGAAAGAAAATTGCGATATCCACAACCGCGAGAGATTCAGAGATGGATCCCGGTTCTGGGTCAGAAAATTTGATCAGCTATGAGAGATTCGAATTTGAATTCTGGTTCCCGGTCAAGAGAAGTAGTTGAGGAGAGATCCTAGAAAGACTCGCTTCACCCCCAGCAGATTCTATTTATCCCCAGCAGGCTTATCAATTCATACATCGTCAGTTCAATCCTAACAGTCACAGTAGTTCACTGTCGAATCGTCATCTCGATTCGTACATCGTCAGTTCAATCCATGATAGTCACAGTAGTTCACTGTGGACTCGTCATCTCGATTTGTACATTGTCAGTTCAATCCATGACAGTCACAGTAGTTCACTGTCGACTCGTCATCTCGATTCGTACATCGTCAGTCCTTCTGATCACGGTTAGTCCAATTGTAGATCTAATCCATGACAGTCACAGTAGTTCACTGTCGACTCGTTATCATCAGTCTAATCCATGACAGTCACAGTAGTTCATTGTTGACTCGTCACCTTAATTAGTGCATGGTCAGTTCTTCTGATCACGGTTAGTCCAACCGTTGGTCCAACCCATGACAGTCACATAGTTCACTTACTACTCGTCATCTCAATTTGTTCATTGTCAGTTCATTAATCATCATTAGTTTATCATCACTCCCATTCAAAATGTGTTGTGTTCATTGTTCTCATTCAAAATCTTGGGCTTCCATGTCCATTAATGGTGCTTCCGTGTCCGTCGCTTGACATCTCTGGTTTTCATCACTTGAATTCTTAGGGTTTCTGTGTCCAGGATTTCCATGTCCATCGGTTATTTGTCAAACTTCATCTTTGATTAACGTCCTATGGGACCCCATGTTCAATTACATTCGCTTGCGAAGAACACTTTCCAAAATTCAGAAGTTTGCTCCAAGACCCAGGGTCTTCACACCTTGGTATCCCTATCCGGGTCAATAACTGCATCACAGTAAAAAACACTAGCACAGCATAAGTCCACTCGGAGTGGCACACGCCCTACAGTACCAGCTCATACTAGGATCAGAACACTAGGCATGATAGGACTCATGACACAATTCTTATCATATCCATGCATTGCATATCATCCACATAGCATAACATCTGCCTGTCTCGTTGTGCATGTGTGATTTGCTCCTTTGTGCCCTGAACTACGTCCTGGTCTGATTCCCCTTGGGATACGTAGGCAGCTCACGCAGAGCATGACTAGCACTGGCCTCAGCATCATTGCATCTTTTGCAACGCTTTTTATCCTAAATCTATACCCTCCAAAAGACCTGTCTCTTCAAAGCTTTGGCACTCGCTTGCGACATGCGTTGCCTCGTAAGTTCATGCCAAAGAGGGGCAAACTGTAGGCACCCCATTTTGTTCGCTATCAAATTTAGGAGACCCATAGCTTGGTGGTTCACAATGATCGAAAAAGACTCAAAAGGACCCCTGGAAGTTGGTTCTATCTCTAAAAAATGTTCAGAATGACCAAAATACCCCTAAAAGCCCAAAAAACTCCCAGATTTGGACCGAAAGTTCTGAAAACATACTACGTCGTAAAAAAAGTGATAAAATGAGTTTTTAAGTAAAATCAGATAAAATCGTCAGCTCCCAGAGACCCCCGGAAGTCCCAGAAATTCCCCGTTGATCGGTTTGACCAGGTTTGACCAGTTTGACCAAGTTTGACCAAAATTGTTCAAATTTTCCGGGATCATTCTAGATCATGTGGAAGTGTTAAAATGAGTTTTAAAAGAAAATCGAATGAAAACGTCAGCTCCTCGGAGCTCCCAGAGATTTCCAAAACTTCCCGGGAATCCCAAGTTTGACCAGTTTAACCAAAATTTGACTTTAGAACCGGAGCACCGTAACAATTTTCAAATATTTTTTATGGATACTAGAGGTCAATAGCTTTCCAACAGTATATCGCACATAATTTTTGGATTTAAAACGAGTTTATTATGAATTTTCGAAGGCGATCAAATCGACTTTTATCGCAAATACCGTAAAACTTTTCAAAGTGACCTATCCCCGAATTATTGTTTATGTAAAATAGACTCCATTACCTTTCCAACGGTATTTTACAACCTCAATTTGGAGTTCGTATGCATTTTTTGTGAATTTCGGACAAAATAGGGCCTTTTTGCGAATATCGGAACCTCTGGGCCCCTAAACAGGATTATCCAGACGATTGAGGAGCAGTGCAGCCATGGCATAGGCCCAATGCTGCCGCGACACTCTCCTCTAGAACAGTATACTTTTGCATGGGGTCCATTTTGATTAATTAAAAATCAAAACGATGTAGTTTGATGCTCACAGATGTTTGGGACTAATGGGACCACTTTCTAAATCCCAAAACCACCCCCAAATTAGCCTATATAAACCCCCCATTGCTCTTCATTTTGGGGGGGCCAAGTGCAAAGTCCATAGAAGCTGTAGAGAGAAAGAGAGATAGAGATAGATTTAGAAGTGAGAAAGGAGCTTCCTCCTACTATTTTTCTATAGAAAGTGAGTTCCACTCTTGTTTTCCTCTACCATTCTTCTATATATTTCATCATCAATACACCCAACCACAATTTCTCTAAGTATTTATGAGTTAGGAAGCTACTTCCATGTCCAAATGTCAACATGTATGAGTGAAACACCAAGCTACAAGTCCAATATCACATTGATTATCACCTATTGATTGTTATTTACTTGCTTGTTCATATTATGTTCATCTCTTCCTAACCTCATTTCTTTTTTTGACATTTTTATTTACTTACTAGTTCATCATCTTCTAAATGATGACATGAAGTTTGAAGTGAGTGAATCCTTATGGATAGTAGCTCTCGACCTCAAAAACATGTTTGATAGATGATGATTATAACTTCAATACCTCTAAGGTATCCTTGAAGTTATGTTCAAATGAAAATGAATCTCTCCAATAATATTGGGGGTTCTTGATGATGAGTTTGATGTTGATATTCCAAGATGTTATAATCTCTATTTGATGTTGAAAATATACTTTCAAAACCTCTATTTTAAAACCCCTCTTAAAACCCCCTCATTTTGATCTCAAGAAAGAAAACTCTAGTTTTTCCAAAATCTTCAAAATAGTGAGTCAAAATAGTGAGTGATCTGAGTTCAAAGATTTTTCTAGAACTCAATACTCAATGTATGGATGCAAGGCCACTTGTAAAGTCTTCCTAACTCATTAGAGAACACCCATGATTTTTGGTTTGACTTGGAAATACTTGAAAATGGTCCATTTGGACACAAACATTCCTTCCAGACATTCTGCCTCTGCTGTCACAGCAGCTTGGTTACTTTCAACTTATTTTTCAGAAACCTTTTCCACAAAGAGTGGTCCTAACATATTTTTCCCTTGAACTTCAATGTCTTATGGAACTTTCTTTATAAAATGGGCCTCTAGATCAGTTTTTTCATTTTCTAAGATTTTTTGACATTTCAGTTGACAGTACGGACTCTGTTTCTGAGTAACCTCTATTGGTTATATGATTTCTCTCAATCTGTAATAGTTATTAAAGATTGGCTTTTTGGGTTGTGTTCCATACACAGTAAGGAAGATCTCCATAAACAATCATACATTGAAAACATTCCTAACCCCTCTTTTGAAATTTCAAAAGATCATGTTACTGTTCTGTCCACTATTCATAGCAAGCACACTTTTACTTTCCCCCTTTTGATTTGATGCTTACATGCACTCCAAATTAGTTCATGTCTTAGGAAGTAGTTCATACTACATTTTTACATATCCCATGATGATTTCATTCATTCATTCATACACATTCTAGACTTCTAAATCATTCTAGGAATCCATGAACACAAAGCACACTACAACCTTGGCACATTCTAGATATATACATTGCATCCATACAAAGATTTGGGGCTTTTTTGAGTCCTAATCTAGGAAGATTAGAAGGAATGAACTTGATCAATACGCTCATGTTTCCCTCGATCTAGTCTTCCTTTCTCATCCGTCCCGGGGATTGAGAAATCTTCTTTCCTCAAAGACTAACATGCATCATAATAGCTTGCTAAGCATATTTTGATTTTTTTGATTATTTGTTTCAAGAACCATTCATGTCCCCTTAGAATAGGAAAATTTATTACTTGATATGTGATTAGACGATTTTTCCTAGGTTTGTTTTGTGTGATCTTTCACTTTGCATTGTGTGATAATTGGCTTAGATCTTATGAATGATATCTTATCTTTAGATCTTCCATTTCAAATTTTCTTATGTGATGTAATATACTATCATAGTATTGATTGTCGAACCATACATAGTATAAGATGATTATTTGGATGCTAATTGAGGCCCGTTGAAAGACAGGGCGAGTTGAGGGTGTTTTAGTCGCGACAAAGGCTCCTTACTCTCTCGTACCAAAACCCCGAGCCAAGTTCTTTGGTTATGAAGGGCCGGTGCCCTTTATCCATTTGGGTGAGTCAAAATTAGGTTTCTTGGTTCCTTAAAGACCAAGTGGTGACTCTGTATCTATTTTCAACAAACCTTTTCTTTTCCTTTTCAAATCGATTTCAAAACAAACAAGAGGTGGTATCCCGCGTGTCCACAGATATGAATTATCGGTATCTCTACCACTTAGTAAACCAATGACAACATCCACAATTTTCAAGGCATGTGACATTCGGGTAGATGATAGAACATTGACTGTTGACTTAATACCGTTGACTGTTAACTATTTTGATATGATTTTGGGTATGGATTGGTTGTCCATGAACCAAACCTTTGTTGATTGTAAACGAAAAAGAGTTATTTTTTGACCACCGGGGCAGGCATAATTTAGTTTTTAGGGAATTGGTGTCGTAGCACCACCATTCTTAGTGTCGGTAAATCGGGCGGGTAAATTGTTGAAACAAGAATGTCGAGGATTCCTATGCTCTATTATTGATACACGAGTTACGGGCACTAAGGTAGAAGACATATCAGTAGTACAAGAGTTTCCGAATGTATTTTTTGAGAACTTACCAGATGAATTGATTGAACGAGAAGTTGAATTCACTATTGAAGTAGCTTCGAGAACACAGCCTGTATCAAAGACGCCGTACAGAATGGCACCGGTAGAACTTAAGAACTAAAAATTCAGCTACAAGAGTTACTTGACAAGGGGTTTATTCGGCCTAGTGTATTGTCATGGGGTACACTGGTCTTATTTGTTCAGAAGAAAGATGGAACCATGAGGATGTGCATTGACTACCATAAACTGAACAAGTTATCTATCAAGAACAAGTATCCGTTGCCCAAAATTCATGATCTATTTGACCAACTTCAAGGAACGCAGATATTCTCTAAAATTAACTTGCAGTCGGGCTACCATCAGCTGAAGGTAAAAGAGGAAGATGTAGAGAAGACTGCATTTAGAACCCGCTATGGCCACTACGAGTTCCTTGTCATGCTTTGGGAGTTACTAATGCACCGGCAGCATTCATGGATTTAATGAACCGGGTATTCAAAGATTAGTTGGACGAATTTGTAATTGTCTTCATTGATTACATTTTAATCTATTCCAAGAGTGTGGAAGACCATGAAAGGCATCTTCGACTAATTTTACAACGACTCTGAGAGAAGAAGTTGTTTAAGAAATTGAAGAAATATGAGTTCTAGTTAACTGAAATTGCATTTTGGGGTCATGTAATATCAAAGGAAGGTGTATCAATAGATCCACAGAAAATTGAAGGAATAGCTAATTGGAATCTGCCAACAAATGTGTCAGAAGTAAAAAGTTTCTTGGGATTGGCTGGTTACTACCGCAAGTTCGAGAAGAATTTCTCGAGAATTGCGACACCTATGACCCGACTAATGAGGGAAGATGTACCATTTGTGTGGAGTCCTGAGTGTGAAGAAAGCTTTATGGAGTTGAAAACTCGATTAATGTCAGCACCGATCTTGACCATTCCTTCAGGTACTGAGGCGTTTAGTATTTATAGTGATGCTTCACGTCGGGGGTTGGGATGTGTCTTGATTAGGGGTGCATATGAACCGAGCTCTTAAGGCTCGACTAGAGCTCGGGCTCGGCTCGAAGGTTAAACGAGTTCTGCTCGATTAAAAAACAGTTTACTCAAGCTCGGCTCGATTATGGTTAACGAACCAAGCTCAGGCTCGAACTCAAGCTCGGTTATGAGCTCGGCTCGATTGGTGAATTTATTATTTTTTTTGTTTTTTTTGTGTGTGTTAAAATTGCGCCAACAATGCCCTGTCTGTACATGTAATGCACTTTCAATAAACTACAAAAAACCTCCAAAGATAATCAAAGCTCATCTCCAATTAAGGCAAAAAAATATTTCCAACATACAAAAAAAAAAAAGAAAAAGAAAAAGAACATTCTTAGTTTTCAAATTCACAACATCACAAATTCACACTACACCATATGGCCCGATTTGTAATGGGAATATTCCTTACAAAAATTATTTGTAACGGATATACCCGTTACAAATATGGCGTTGCAAATTTGTAACGGATTTTTGTAATTGATATATCTGTTACTAATTAGTAACGGATATTTGTAACGGATATAACCGTTACTAATATAATTTTTGTAACGGTTATACCCGTTACAAATTAGTTTAGTAACGGATAGACATTCAATTTTTTTTAAATACTAACGGTTAGCAATATATTTGTAACGGATATATTCGTTACTAAAATCCACAATGCTTAAAATTAGTAACAGATTTTGTAACGGATATACCCGTTACAAATTTTAATTACAAATAAAAATAATTATTATTATTTTATATGCTCACCATTTTTAAAAAAAAATAAAATTTGCACCTAATTTACGAACATGATAATTCATATAAACATAAAAATAACAAGCCCAATCTATACCAAACACAAGTAGAATACAAAATGTTTCATCATACAATCTGTCCATGCCCTACTTCTTAGTTAACTTACATTACATCTTAGACATGAAAATTAACTCAAAGATAAAAATACACAAATCTCTTTATGTCCATAACCAAGTTCATGAACTTAACTTTTTACAATTGCTTCAATCTCTTCCTTCTTCATTGCCCTTGGATAATTATTACCCTGTTTTTTTTTTACGACAATCGATGATGGTGTTAAAAAAAGAAATCACAAAAGAAGAGTAATCAGATTAATATAATAAATACAGGAAAGTCAATGTAAAACTAACCATATTGTTTGTGATCACACCCAATTTAAAAATCTTGTTTGAAACACCTACAAAGTCAATGTTGAAAATTTCAAATTCATAACTCAAACAATGCAATAGCCTAATTGTTACAAGTGCCAAATATTGAACATAAGATCTACATCTATTCATAAGCAAACTTTAAACCAATGCTAAATTCTTGTCCTTATCGAATATAACAAGCAATTGTAACCAACACAATAAAACTCCTTAAGTAATTTTGCAAGAACTTAAGTTGGTTAGTTATCCATCAAAATATCTGTTGTACATCCCATTTATGTCGTATACTAACAAATAAAGCAGACAAACCTTTCGACATCAAAATCCAAAATCCACAGTTTCAAAAGTGTTCCAATGACTTCAACACCATAGTTCATAGGGGCAAGATAAATAAAGATGTCCGGTATCAAACAATGAAACCCTAGTTATGATGACATGGCAACATCTTGTGGACAACAATAGTAGCCAAGGATTGGAAAACTAAGTCATACTTCCAATCTTGTGGTTAGTTCTTTCTAATTATAAAGGCAGATGGGTCCATGTACCTCGAGTACAACTTTTTAGCTGCCCAGAAATAAAGTGTTTCTTATTTCTTTAGAGAACATAAGAATTATCTCCTCTTTGGACGAGTGTGGTGGTGCTTGTTATTTTAGGGGGAAAGAGACAGTGATGTGGTTCATAGGTGAACTGGTTCTATAAATTCAAGTGTTCGGTGGATGTCCATTTCTTGAACGAGTTCATGCCCAGTCTATCCCTTTTAAAATTGGTTCTTGGCCAAACCAACATAACCTTGGTTATCACAAAAACCAAATAGAAAGTGAGACGGGACTGAACAAGATCCAATTCTAAGCATTCCCAAACAGGCCCTTTAGTACACAAAGATGAGAGTTCAATTCTTCTTTCTCCACTAACCATGCGAACATAAGAAGTGGTTGCCTCTTAAACTTCAAAAAGCAGTTCCCAAATATCATCTTGACATGTGTGTTGGAAATTGGGATGTGCGCTAAGTCTCATGAGTTTCATCGCCAAATTTATGCCTGGGAACACTCGGGATAAGAGCAGCTTGATCGTGCGTCACAGCTATTGATGTGATCTGATAACCAATATCCCAACATCTATGTATGCCCTCACTTGGATAAAGAAAATTGAGGTCCACAACCTACAAAGCCAGCAACAATTTAAAAGGAGCAATAATGCTAGAGACACAACTAATTGCACAACCATTTTCACAATTTATAATATTTAAAGCAAGAGCTACCACATTTAAAGCACAATCATTAAAGTGTTTTGTCTTTATGTGTGGTGCTTTAAATGTGGTGCCTCTTGTTTTAAATGTTGTGCATTGTGAAAAGGTTATGCAATTAGTTGTGTCTCTAGCATTACTCTAAAAGGAGAGACATCAGTATATTCAAAAATGAAAATAAGAAAGCAATCTGCAAAACAGAACTATTCATGCAATCATGCTTCAGATATGATTAAATGGCTGAATCGATCATTCGATCAGTTCTATCTATTCAGACAAAGCAAGTTGGCCTCATCCTGGGAGGAAATCAACCATAGAAATCATGATATAGACATAAGATGTTTTATCAGGGTCTAGTGAATTCTTGATTCATCTTATGCTCTGTTTGTTTTGACGTAAAACATTTTGCAGTATTTGGTTGTACATAATATGTATTCTGAAGATTTTTAGCAAAAACAAAATAGCCTTTGAAAAAAAATTAGGGGAATTTTTTTTTCTGTAAATCATTTTCCAGAACGAAGTGAAATCTCCAATTCATCAACGTGTATGTATCCTAATACATAAATAGTGTGTGTGTGCGCGATCGCGCATGCATATACATACATATCCGCGTATATTATACAAGGAAAATTACTTTTTTCATTTAACAAATTTTACATGAAAAGCATTTCCCAACGTAAAACATTTTATGTCGAAATTAATGTGCGTTGATGGAGAATGGAACTTGGTAAACTTACAAGTCCCACCCTTTTTCCTCTTCTTCTTTCTTTAGCTACCCCATCCTCAACCTCATTCAACGATGGTCAGTGTTGAAAGGGAGGCCGGTACTTGCGTTCCCAGAGACCATAGTGATGTATAGAAAATATGAGATTGAGCACGTTTATTATTCATGTTTATAATTATTGACATTCACCAGCATATAGCTGATATATTGTAGTGGTTATTAAATAACCATTGTAGGTGATAAAGGCAAGACGGTCAAAGAATGAAGAAATGGAATTGGGCGAAGAACGTGGGATTTTAGGAATGGTTGTGAATACATGGTTTATTTTATAATCTAGGGACTTGTAATACGTTAATTCAATTAGCTTTGGGGTATAACTTTGAATCCATGTTTTGACAAGTTAAGTGGTGGTTTGATTTCTAAACTTTGTAAACTTTTAGCACTATAAGTGGAACTTGTTTTGTATTTGTACCGATTCTTAATCCGGATTTAAACCTTGTAATAGCTTTGGTTGAGTAACTTGTGGGCGTTATGTTTTGGTTGGGCTTTGGTTCCTTGAGTTGCTAGAATTGGAATTGGGTATTTGATCATGTTTGGTTTAGTTTTGGTGTTAAAATAGGGCTGTTGCAGGTTGCATTCTGCTGCTGCAAACCAGTCGACTAGACCAGCTGTTCAGTCGACCGGGCCTCCAATTTCTCAGTCGACTGGACCAGTTGGATCTCAGGGCTATGCTCTCGGCAATTTTACATTTCCAGTCAATCAAGTCCCCGATCAGTCGACTTGATACCCTGTTTCAAATTGATTTGTTTTTAAGGATGTTTTAAGAGTGTTTGAATGTTATTAACTCTGATTTTAAACTTAATAATGGATCTTTAGAAGTGTAATAGGAGCCTTGGAATCGTGCCACGTGTCCTAGAATCGTATGTGCAGTTCCGGGGTGTGACAGAATACTCTCTCAGGAAAAGTTCCAAACTTGGAACATATGCAGACATGTCTAAATGACCTTGAGAACATCAGAACGTCCTCGCTGAAGGCCTACTCCAAATGCTAAATTTTAGTACAAGCTTCACATAATCCTAACATGTGTGTGTGTGTGTGTGTGTGTGTGTGTGTGTGTGTGACATTTGTCTAGTAGTGTTTTCTATCTAGAGGGGTAGGGGTATCCAAGACACACTTAAGCTTTCTGTAACCTTAAGTTGTTCCTTTTTGTTTAAGTTATAATAGCTCCAGGGGCACCAAAGTTCCCTCTTTGGTGTTTATCCATGCCAACCATGATGGGGTAAACTGAAAAGATGGAAGGAAAACCTATTCCAGTATATGTTTTGTTGTGTGCTACAGTGAATTCAATAATAGATGACTATAGGTATTATTCATTCTAAAATAAACTTAAAAGTTGTAATTTGCAAAACGTTTAATTTATTTTTCAACTTATTCCTTCTCCTTTCCTATTTTCCTCATCATTTTGCTGACCCACCAAACAAAGGAAATTAAATGTTTTCCCCTGTAGTCTCTTTTCTTTTACCATATATTGGAAATTCCAATAACTAAACAGAGCCTTGAGAAACGGGAAACAAGATTATAATGTGCTTTAGATTGAAAAGCACACATAGTATTTGTTAAGATACCAACTACTCCAAAAACTTTAGCTGTTAGAGAATGGGTCCAACAATGTGTATCAAACTTCAACACTCTCCCTCACGTGCAACCCCGACTTGCACGTGGAGAACAACCAAACCAAACTCCATCATAGGGAGACAACTAACAAAGTGAAAATATAGACAAAAAACGGGGATGGAGAGTCGAACACAAGACCTCCCACAAACAAGGCTTTATTAAGCTACCAACTACTCCAAAAGTTTAAGCTCTTAGAGAAAGGACCCAATAATGTATATCAAGCTTCAACAGTATTAACCACTAAGCATCACCAGGTCCCAAGACCCATCACACAACATCATAATTGACATTGCAACTTGAGACAACCTAACAATTAAGTAGGTCTCCTCAAAAAAAAAAAAATTAAGTAGTTGGCTACACCAATGTCGTACATCCATCACATAATAAATCTCACGAGAAGAGTCCGTCTGAAAGGAAATACGAGGGAGATGTAGCAATCAGACATTAGCTAGGGAAATAACATAAGACAAATCAGAGATGGGATAATAACAACCTTCTTTCTGATCATTAAATTGCAAAATGGACCAAAACAATCGCACCCTATCACATAGAGCATTCAGGAACTAACAAGTTTTGCCTAGTCAATTATAGGATTTCATTATAATGCATATATTCCTTCTAAAGCAGCTTCAATACTTCATACTGGTTTTGCAACATCAGTGGGTGTCATTCCCGTCCAAAATTTCAAGGGTTATGCATGAACATGGCAAAATTTTAAAAGTGTAAGTACTCAAAAGAATGTCGCATGGGCAAAAACATAATTACATAAGAAAGTTTATGGCTTCCAGTAGGAGTGCAGAGCACAACATGCTGCATAATGCAGAGCAGTGTTCTTATTCTTATCCAAAGCATCCCACTATCTCCACAAGGACTTGGGAAAGAGCATATCCAAAGAGGAGGTGGGTGGGGGGGGGGGGTGGACCAAACTTGGCTATAGCCCGGTAAATGATTTTGGAAAAAAAATTCTTAGGTATTTTGCAGTATCTTTTTATCTTATTATTTCGGAACTAGAATGTTTTAGTTAGGTCTTCAAATCTTTCTATTTTTACTTTAACTAAATACAATTTGTTGGTCAACTAATCCCAGTTTTTGAGACTTAAAAATGTTTAATATAGTGCTATGGTTTGTAACTTTGTATCTCAAATTTGGATCTCATGTTGCATCATGGTGTAGCACTTAATGCATTGCAATGCTCTTAAAACCGACCCAGAGATCGCACCAGAAAACTGAACGGTTCACGGTTCAGCAGCTCAACCGTGGTTCAATCTGAGTTGAACCGTAACATTGTAATTAATTAATGAAAATACGTTTAAGATAAATATTCATAATAATATATGTCATAACAATGTTTTTAAAATAGATAGGTATAATTGTGAGGTTTAATTAATAGTTTGGCTGACCTAATAAAAAATAATTTGAGTGGCAAGTTATTTAGATTCTCTATAGATAGTGAGAATTTAAATTTTTTTACTCCTCTGTCCCAAAATGAGTGAGTAATATTTACTACTCTTTATGCTACATTATATGATGAGTATTTAATTAACTTCTGAGTTGGCATATTATCGGCCATAAATTTTAGAGATAGATACTTAATTTGGAACATCCAAAATGGAAAGTATGACGGTTATTTAGGGAGGGAGTAATAATTGATAGAGTAATGATTCGTGCATATAAATGTGCACATAAAGTGTGCACATAAAGATCTAGGCTATTCATTTTGATGGGTCATGTGTGTGTAGGGATAGACTCCACCAAAATAAATGACCCAAATCTTTATGTGCACAATTTATGTGCACATAGCAGTAACCTAATTGATACTTGTGAGAGAAGCTCAATAAAAGTTTTGAGTAATAAAATAATGAAGCTATAAGCTATCAAGGAAAAAATAAATTGAAAAGCCATGTTAAGTAAGAAAAATGATAGAAGTAAGGGTGTGTTTGAAAAAACTGAAAATTAAGTGCTGAATTTTAAGTACTAAAAATTTTAAGCGATTGGATTTGTAATACTGAAAACAGTGCTTAAACTACTGAAACAGAATGCATTCAGTGATTACTTTCAGTAGAAAATTTTCACTTAATGTTTTCAATGGTTTTTTGGCTACTTTTTCAATTAAGTGGTACGTTATCAAACGCACTAAAAAAGAATAAGTGCTGAATCTTTTCATTTCAACACTTAATTGGGTTATCAAACATACCTTAATCCTTGTTAAAAGTAAATAGTTAAAGGGTACTTTTGTAATTTGAAGTTGTAACCTATGATCCCTAAAGGGCTTATATTACGTCTACTGCCCACATAAATTCCGCCAACACTCCATAACTCTCATCATGTCATCCTCACTCTTGTAATCCCTGACCTCTCTCTCTTTAATTTTTTTTAAAATTTTTCCTTCTTTGCTACCGTCATTATCACATCTCATCCTCTCTCTTACTTCTTCTCATTGTCAATTACAGACTTGAAAATCATCATTTTACGTATTGAGTAGTTCAACCGCAAATGGATGAATGGTTTTACGCTGGTTTCTCCACGGTTTGGCCTGCCAATTCCTCCTGTCCTTGCAAAATATGCCGGTTCAGGACCAGATCGGATCAAGGCCCAGCTCAACCACCAATCCATTACAGTTTTAAAAAATATTGATGCATTGTTGTGGTACCACAAAACACTTCCAAATCGTATAATACACTTTCCGATACAATTGAGATTTAGAGTTCGAATACAAAGTTACAAATCAAAGCATTACATCAGTGCTTATACTAGATCAAGGCCGGCCCTGAATTATCCGGGGCCCAAAGTAAACTCTAAAAATGGGGCCCTACATATAATCAAATGTTTTGTTTTTACATTTTTATTTTCTGGAATCTACATTGTATCAAATTATCTTCAAAAATATGTTTACATTAATTAAGAAAAAAAAAATAGATGACGTAGCAAAGATAAAATTTTCACTTACTGCTTTTTATTTCAACAAAATTCAGTATACAACAAGGGCACTTTCACGGTGTGCCTGTGTGATATTTCAACTTTCACCGGGGGAGGGGGGATAATTGAAAATGGTGAATGTGTGACACTTTCATGGTGTACCTGTGTGATATTTCAACTTTCACGTTCTTAGTGATGGGCTATCGTGGTAATGATGCTTGGTGGTTCAAAAGCAAAAGAGATAGATAGTGAACTCTCTACAATTCAGGTTCGAATTTTTTTGTGTTTCTTTTTCTTCAAGTACTATTGAGTTTTTGGTCTAAACTAACATAATTTGTTATTTTTATGTAAGATTTGGACCCTTTAGGCTTGGGTGGACCCAATATTCTAAAAATCGCTAGGCGGTAGACGGGTAGTGCAGGGCAGCCTGGGCGGGGGCCTAGGCAGAAAATTTATTTTTAGACAATTAATAATATAGAGACAATTACAATTCTCATATGTAAAAAAAAAAAAAAAAATCACTTTATCAACAAACTAAGTTTTTATCTCTTCTTCTCCATATCCCTCGAATATTTTCTTTCCATCAGACTCAAACTCATATTCGTACACTCATCACTCTCTTATTTCGTATCCTCATCCGATACAAAATCGACTTCATAGTTTCCATCTTTTCCAAAAACACACTTGATTTAATTCAATCTCATTTTACTAAATTACAATCTCACCACCGCATTTAAAATATGTATTTTTTAGAAAAGACCCGCCTAGGTCTGCCCAGTATAACGAACAACTAATTTGGAGGGCCAAATCTTGGGCGTTCTATAAGGGAATGGAGTGTTCTACAGTAGTCCGAAGTGGTCTGGATACGTCTCGAGAAGTTTTGAAAGAGTCCTAGAGAGTTTCTAAAAGGATCCGAAAGAGTCCAGAGGAGTATAGGAGATTGGAAACAAGTCTGCAAGATCGTGGAAAGTTCTAGAAGGCTTTAGAGGATTGTGGAAGGCTGTTATGGTCTAGGAGTGAATAGAAGTCTCTAGAACCTAGTGGAAGCTTGTGGAGAATGTTAGAGTCCCAAGAGTGCTCAAGAATGTTCAGGAGGCTCGTTGAATGTCGTTGGATCAAGAACATCCTATGCGCCCATTAGGGAGGGGATGGCTATAAAATGGGATATGCTTCATTTATACATGCACACATAAATTGAGAGAACTTCAATTGTAGAATAAGAGCAATTGAGAGCTAGTGAGGTAGAAGGCCGGCTTATAGAGGCTAGGTTTGTAAACATATACCCATAGGGTATAAGATTGGACTTAAAAATTGGGCCCTCAAATTCATAAAAAATTTGGGGGCCCAAAGCGGTTGCTTTGCCGGCTTGTGCCCAGGGCCGGCTCTGTACTAGATTTCTATTAGAACATATGACACTATTAGGACATTTTATGTTTCCCGTGTGAACTGATATACTGAAATAGGAAAATTCTGTTACGTACGACAGGGGCAAGAGGAATCATTGGTCATTCTACTTTGACAATAATGATACACCTACATCTCCAATCACACCTTCAATTACATCCTTGTTTTAAATGCATTTACCATGTGCCTTGTAAGTGGTACACAGAAAAGTGAAAAAATCAAATAGTAGAGGCTACATGCATTTAAAGCATAAGATGTGATTGGAGGTGTGGTTGGAGATGTTTTGGTGTATCATTGTTGCTACTTCGGACTCTTTGCAATTGTGAGTTTAGCTCAGCGTTCATTACTTTTGTACGGTGTTATCTCCGGAGCCCTATCGCATTCACTCCTCACTATGTGGCTATTCCTTACACCGGACCCACTTCTCCTAAACAAACTCTCGATACTTATGTATTTCAGCCAAAAAAAAATGCTTACCTTTTATTTCAGCCAAATAAAAGCTCTACATATATCATTTTAATTTTAATTTATTTGCGAGTCGAGGTAAAATCACTTTTAGAAAGGCATCAAAGAGGGTTCTCCTCCTATATACACAGAGTAGATAAAAGAGTTAAAAGAAAATTTCAAACAGGAAAAAAAAAACATGATGCGAATCGTTTCTCTCACTAACACGGAGCCAAAAAGAAAATATGGTGAACGACAAACAGTCAAGCACCAACAAAAGCTATTGAAAGTACTACACTTCTTAATAGAGAATGAGAATATTGTTGTACTGCTTTTTATGCTTTATTTTTATGTCACATTTGTCTACTTTATCTTCGTCAGAGTTTGTACTATTTTTACTATTTTTTTCCTATTTGTACTTTACTTTACGTTGTAAACCCATGTGGGACTGTCTGCTTTGCTTTCTCTCTCCTTAGTCTATAAAAGGAGAGGATTCCCCATTGTAAAAATCATCTGTTCCTTAGTCTATAAAAGGAGAGGATTCCCCATTGTAAAAATCATCTGAATGAATAAAGCTTTCTTTTTGTAATATCCTTATCTCTCTTGTCTCTCTTATTTGATCTTATACCTTCTATGTGTGTTGTACCCTCTTTTTGTGATTGCATTTTGGTATCAGAGCCATGTTCACTTAAAACACTTTGCATGGTTAACCCATACAATCCTTTTTATTGATTCTCTTGCTTTGAAACGTATGCTCTATGGTTGCCTCTTAGGAGGATCCTCCATATCAGAAATTTCTTAGCTTTGAATCTTCTTTGTGAAGCTTCTTTCAGGATCTTGTTCAAAATCTCATCTTGAGTTGTCAAGGATAACGTGCTTAGAGATATCTTTCAATCTCAGTTTACCTTCCAAAATAGTTCATTTTGAGATCTTTGCCAAAATTCTCTCCTTTATGGATTTTAAGAGTTTCAGCTCAGGGCAATGTATGTGGATAATCACCTTTTTTTACAATAGCAAAAAGTTACACTATTCACTTCTAAATGTATGGCTTCATCTTCAACATCTTTATGTAGATGTTCGTCTTCTTCCTTCTCTCGATGATCAACCTCTATACTTGAGTACCTATATGAGTTTGACTACCTGCTAGCTGATCATAAGATTCCTCTGACTGATCTCCCATTTCTAAATTCATATTCAACCTTTGTGAAACCATCTACCTCCTTGACCACTACTGTCAAAATGATATTTTCTACCCCTCATCCTTCTTCTCTGAAAGAGTATATCCAAGCCTCAAAGTTTGACCAATGTTTCATCCCAGTCACAAAAACTGAACAACTGTGCAGTCTGGATATCCCATCTACTTTTGTCCCATAATGGAAACAACATGGTTTTACTCACCTTTATTGTGGGGCTATCAGACTTGCTTTGACCTTCTATGGGAAAAAAGGGCTCCTAGTTGTCTCACAAATTATTTTACTTGATACATGATTCTTAAGTATGAACATGCTTGTATAGCAACAGTTCAGACAACATTAAAATCGAGAACAATGGTTCTCACTTTTTTTCTAAATTTCAACATGCCACTTCAAGATCCATATCTTCTCTCAGCTCTAAATGTTTAGGTTCAGATCTGTGGTGCTTCAACCGTTAGTGACACTTATGCCACCACGTTACATTATCAAATGTCTTACAGATTAAATTTTTTTTTACAAAAGCATGCATTTGACATAAAGCCAACCATCCACTTCTAACAAAGCTCTCTTTGTCAGCATTGACTCTGCTACTCAAGCTTCTTGCGTTCATATCCCGCGACAAGTTTCTCGTGATGAGCTGATTAAGTTATTACCATCCTCATGGCTAACTACTTATGAACAACATCAGTGTCAATCCAATCCAGTGCAAATTACTGATCCTACTTTCAGTACAAAGCATAAAAAATAGTACAACAATACTGTTACACACTATTTTACAAAAGTAGATGTGGAAGCTTTAATTAGTGTCTAAGATGTCTGAGCTGTATAGATTGACTAATCTATTCTTATTTTTGAGTGGATAAGCAAGTTGATGAACACGATACATTGGGTGCTCTGGGTATGAGGTGTCCCTATCATATTGGTCATGGAAATCTGCCAGGATGCTACAAAATAGTTGACAATAATCCACAGGGTAGAGACCAACATTGTGCCAATCGTAGGTATTTTTGTGGAGAACTTTCGAGGAAATGCTAGCAGGTTCTATCTGGTTAACATAGCATAGCTGGATTTGTAGGTAATGAAATTTGCTCAAGTTCTCAAATGATAAAAACTCATCATAACCAATGAGAATTTGGGATGAAGGAGTTCTATATATCATCGTCTCATTTTGTGGGGATGTAATGAAATATTCTTTAAATGAGAAGAGCATGACACAGTACTTCCGTAGAGATTGACGTAGGGTGTTCTGCCAGTATGTAAAATCCCTAAATAGTTGGAACCATTTTCCAAGGCTGAGAGAAGGTAAAGAAGATCTTTCATCTAACATGAGTTAGCATTGAGCAAATTATCTAGCCAAGAGACATTTATTGAACATAATACCAATGGTATAAAGATTGGCCAGATACCACAATAATAAATATGCTTCTGTCGGGAAATTAAACTAGAAAACATCGTTGAAATGTATCAAGGTTAAGAACGGGTAAATAGGATAGAAGGGTAAATGCCATAATGGACCAGCATCGAGACCATAACGGGGTACATAAAGCTTGAGGAGAGAATAGAGAGTTTTAGTATTGCGAGAAATGAGTGTGTTTTCCAGAAGAGTATGATGTATGTACGTTAGCATGAAGAAGACTAGAGAGTCAAGTGAAAGGGCACTGGGAGACGAGTCAGGGGGTATTCCTGATGATTTTCCATGTTCAAAAGCAACAATCAAAGGGAAATATGAAGTGGTCCAGATGGGGTTTATTTCTTTTTGAGGCGGGAAAGAAAGTCAGAGAGGATATTGGTCTTTTCTTTGATTGAACAACATCAGAACTCCATTGTGAAAACCAGTTTGCCCATCGGAGAAGTCGGGTTAGTGGGAAAGCTTTCTGTTTGAATTTGAGCATTTGGGGAAAACTTATCAAATCTGTTTCAATGAGAAAATGATGGCCAATAAGATGAAATTTGAACTTTTTAATGGCTTTTATGATGGCATGAATTTCTTTGTAAGTGGAATGGTAATGTAACTCAACAGGGTGAATGCTCCACTTTTATATCCACAGATGTTTCTGCTACCATTTTCCTCTTGCTCTAATAGAACAACCCCCCAATATAGGTCAGATGTGTCTGTTTGAAGCACTCACTTTTCTTTGGAAGGAATATGTAATGGGGGTAAGGTTTTGGTTATCTGTTTTTGAGAGCATGAATAGCTTAAGTACATTTAGATGACTAGGTAGAAGCGTTCTTTTTGAGTAAAGAGGAAAGCGTCTTTCTATGTTTGGCAAGATGGGGAATGAAGTCAGCCATATAATTTACAATACCAAGGAATTGTTGAACTTGCTTTGTAGATAAGTTGGAGTCTGGAAAATGTTCAAGTTGGCTGGCAATATGAGGCTGAAGAGAATACTTGCCCTGGAAAATATTTAGTCTTCTTCCAAGAAATCATAATTCCATGCTATTTGACTAAATGATGGAACCTTTGTAGTAACTGAACATGAGAATCTGGGTCAGAGGAAAATAGAAGTATGTCATCAATATACACCAGAGCTGAAGAGAGGATTGGTTCGAAAATTCGGATCATTGCTTTTTGAAAGAGGGATGGACTGTTTTAAGCCCAAAGGGCATAATAGTCCACTAAAAATGATGGTTGGGAAGGAAAAAACTAGTTTTGGGCCTTTCGTTTGGATGGATACCAAGTTGCTAAAATCCTGCTTTAAGGTCAAACTTTGAGAAGACCTGGGCTTGAGGTAACTGGGCCAGAAGATTATTATGGCGCAGAAGTGGGAACTTATCATTATGGAGAAAATGATTGAGGGGCTGGTAATTAATAACCATTCTAAGTTTACCATGAACTTGTTCTGCTCTTTTATTGACATAAAAAGCTTCACATACCCATTATGACGTGGTATGTTCAATTAGCCCTTCTTTTTGTAGCTGAGTGATTTAGCTAAATCTGGATGGTAATGGTTAGGATTCATCCCTTGGTGCCTGGCTTTGGTTGGGTTGATATCTTCATTTTTCTTAAAAAGAAGATAAATGAAGAAATTTGGATTGGTCCATAAAGGGTAAGAGCATTTAGTAAGGAATTCTGAATGAGATTAGGCACAAGAGGTTTTAATGATATCTTGCTAAATATGGATAAAGTTTTCAAGGGTAAACAAATTGGACTGGGTTGTCCATGTTTGGATAAAGTTTTTGTATCTGAGACCCTTGGGACCCTACACTATTTTGGTGAGTGATTGGAGTATGTCAACAGCAATTAACAGATCTTTGCCAGGAAGGTCAAAACCATAAACCTAATGCTTGATGGAGTATCCTAGAAATAGTTGTATAATAATTGGTTTGCTGATGAGAGTGATGACAAAGTTTTCACCATTGGCAGCTTTGAATGGCTTGAAACATTTCTGCCAATGCGTTCAAGGGAGAATGGGCGGATTAATGATAGAGGCAGCTGCACCGGTATCAAAAAAAGGCGATGACAGGGATGGGCTTGTCATATTTTGAAAGGACAAGAGTGATCTTTGCTAGTGACTGGATGAGAGTGATGGGATCAGGTGAAATATAATGAATATCACGGTAAACATCTCTATCAAAGAGATCAACAGATGCGTTGTCTTCTTCAAATGAAGCATAATCTTCCACTGCTAAAGCTAGAATAGTATTGTCATGGGGTTCATCATCCATGGAGATAATGGATTCAATGTCAACATCATCATAATCAAATGAATCAAGTTGGGAGAGAGCATTGACCATATTACTTTTGGATTTTTGTGAGCATTGCTTTGCATAATGGCCTGTTTTCCTGCAAATGTAGCAGCGATATGATTTCTTGTATCCTTGAGTTTTCTTTTTCCAAAAATATCGCCATTTTTTCTTGCGAGGATTTAAAGAGGGGGAATTAGGATAAGATCGATGCTTGCGAAGATGTTTGGATTTCTTGGAAAAGGTTCGGCAGTCTCAGTCCTTATCTTTGCATTTGATGAGGAGATCAGGACGAGCACAGGCATTATCAAGTATTTTGCCTTGATTATGAAATGTCTTGAAGAATTTTTGTTGGTTGCAAAGCTTATCAAGAGCAAGTAAAACATGCTGGTATATTTTTCCAAGAGAAACTTGGGTAAGCTGTTTGCCTTTTGTTTGGAGAAGGTGAGAAGTCTCTGTGCCAAGGGCCTCTGGAAGAGATTTGAGAAAAAAAACTTGCTTAAGATTGACATCATCTATTCTACTAGGATAGTAAAATAGTTTTGTCATCTTTTCATAATGGATTTCTAGATCATGTCTTTTGAATGAATAGCATCTCATGCAGAGATAATCTTCTCGAGCTTGGTCTTTGTGAATATCCATGACGCCAAGGAATTCAGTATGAATGATGTTGAGGAAGTCATCTATGGAAGGTAACTAGACCAGCTGAAGTTGTCTGTATTCACCAAGACTTATATACCATTGATGTAATCGGCCATGGAATCTTGAAAGACACTTGGTGATTACTGCACGGGTTGTACAACTAGGCTGGAGGAGTTCAGCAGTGCACCAGGCATGTTGCTCATAGATTTTGTTAAGCCATTTTTAAGGAGGGATATTATCAAATGAGAACTCTTGGCTTGGAGGATCAGAGAATGGCAATTCTGTGGTCTGGCGGTTTGGTGCTGGTGCTTGTGCTTGTTCTGGTTGGCCTGGGTCTGAAGGATCATCAACAACTTCTTCAACATGTAGGGATCCAGGATTCACCATGTGAACTTCTGTATAAATATCCTTTCAAAAATCGGCAATAAAATGTTCTAGCAGTTCTTGATATGGACTGAAAGAGACTGAGATTCATCATCGCTAGGGAGTCCAGGATAAGAGGCTAAAGATTCTACAAAGATGGGAGTAATGCTGGATGGTGGTTGAGGAGGAAGATTGGTGGCAATTGTTCGAAGGATAGTAGAAAGTGGATTAGGTTGGGTGTAGAATTATCATTTTCCACAAGCATAGTGGTAGGTAGCAGGACTATGGCTGCAAAGGTGGCTGAGGCTGGAGTCGGTAATGGTGGTGGTGAAGGGGGATTTTTCTTTGGGCGTGTTGGTTTGGGATTTCTGGGAAGGAAAGCAGCAATATTGAACATTCCACTGGTAGTATCATAAGAAGGGGAGAAAGGTAAAGGTTATTGCAAGGTTGGTATTAGGGAAGGAGAAGAGTAAGGATAACCAGGCAGGGAGTGTTGCGTATCAAAAGCGTAATTATATGGATCTCTATTTAGCGACTGAGTTTGGGCTTTATTCTGTGCTTGCAACGAGTGTAGCTAATTTTTCAAATGTTTCATTTCAGCCACTTTATGAGCAAAAGCCGAAGAGTAAACACTTGTAGATTGTGCCATGTGTAACAGCTCTTTATGTAAACCCTGTATTCGTTGCTGAAGGTCATAGATCAGATGTTCCAAAGAGGATATCTTCTGATCTAAAGTAGCTCGAGTCTGAATAATTTGCTGTAGATAGTGGTTTTGGGCTAGAGCATTGGCAGATTGCCAATTTAGTGTGGCTTCTGCAGCAGAGATGGATTTCTTGGTTCCGTCAGAGGAGATGGCGGATAGAGTAGCAATTTTGTGCTCATATCTGATTTGATCACCAGGAGAAGTAAATTAGAGGGGAGGGAAATCTTTTTCGAAGGAGGAGGATGATGAGGCAAACATGTAACAGGGAATGGGAGATGTTAGACTTGGTTGTGTTTTGGGAAATGAAGGAGGAGGTTTGCAAGGTGAAGGGACCACCTTGATTTTAGGTTGGGAAAGTTTTTGTTGCTTATTAGAATATGTAGACACCCCATTTTGTCGGCTATCGGATTTAGGAGACCCATAGCTTGGTGGTTCACAATGTTCGTAAAAGACTCAAAAGGACTCTTGAAATTCAACTCTATCTCTCAAAATGCTCAGAATGACTAAAATGCCCCTGAAAGCCCGAAAGCTCCCAGATTTGGCCCAAAAGTTCTGGAAACATGCTATGTCGTAAGAAAAATGATCAAATGAGTTTTTAAAGAAAAATCGGATGAAATTGTCAGCTCCCAGAGACCTCCGGAAGTCCCGGAAGTTCCCGGAAAGACCCCGTTGACCGGTTTGACCAAGGTTTGATCAGGTTTGACCAAAGTTTGACCAAGTTTGACCAAAATTGTCCGAATTCATCGGGATCATTCTAGATCATGAGAAAAGTATTAAAATGAGTTTTAGAAGAAAATCGAGCGAAAAAATCAGCTCCTAGGAACTCCCAGAAGTTTCCAGAACTTCCCAGGAATCCCAGGTTTGACCAGAATTTGACTTTAAAACTAGGGCACAGTAATAATTTTCAAATATTTTTCATGGATACTAGAGGTCTATAGCTTTTCAACGGTATATCGCACATAATTTTCGGATTTAAAACGAGTTTATTATGAATTTCCGAAGACGAAAAAGGCGATCTAATCGGCTTTTATCGCAAATACCGCAAAACTTTTCAAAATGACCTACTTCCGAACTATTTTTTATGTAAAGTAGACTCCATTACCTTTCCAACGGTATATCACAACCTCAATTTGGAGTTCGTATGCATTTTCTGTGAATTTCGGACGAAATAGGGCCTTTTCGCGAATACTAGAACCTCTAGGGGCCTAAACAGCATTATCTGGACAAAGGAGGAGCAGTCCCGCCGCGGCACTGGCCCACTGCCGCCGCGACACTAGCCCAGTGCCGCCGCAGCACTCCCCTCCAGAACAGTGTGTTTTTATAAATAATTTTGTGGTCCCATTTTGATTAATTAAAAACCAAAACGACATAGTTTTATGATTTCAGATGTTTGGAGCCAATGGGAATACTTTCTAAATCCCAAAACCACCCCAAGTTGGCCTATTGAAACCCCCCATTGCTCTTCATTTTGGGTGTGTGAAATGAAAGCTTAGAAAAAGTTTGGGAGAGAAAGTTGTAGAGATAAGGTTAGAATAGAGAGAAAGAAGCTTCCTTCTTTGATTTTCAAAACAAAAAGTGAGTTCTAAACTTTGTTTTTACTTCATTACTCCCATTTACTTCAACATTCAATACACCCAACCATCATTTTAGTGAGCATTTAAGAGAGTGGAAGCTTCTTCCATGTCCAATGTCATTACATATGAGTGAAACACCAAACTACAAGTTCTATACATCATGAATATCATCCATTGATTGCTATCTATTTACTTGTTTGCTTATATAATGTTCATCTCTTCTCATCTCATTTCTTTTTTATTTTCTTTATTTACTTACTAGTCCATCATCATCTAAATGATGACATGAAGTTTGGGGTGAGTGAATCCTTATGAATAGTAGCTCTTGACCTCAAAAACATGTTTGATAGATGATGATCATAACTTCAATACCTCCAAGGTATTCTTGAAGTTATGTTCAAATAAAAATAAATCTCTCCAACAATCTTGGAGGTTCTTGATGATGAGTTTGAGGTTGGAATTTTAAGTGGCTATAACCCTCATTGAGTGTTGAAAATATACTTTCAAAACCTCTATTTCAAAACTCCTCTTAAAACCCCTCATGTTAATCTCAAGAAAGAAAACTTTAGTTTTTCCCAAAATCTTTAAAATAGTGAGTCAAAACAGTGAGTGGTCTGAGTTCAAAGATTTTTTTAGAGCTCAATACTCAATGTATGGATGCAAGGCCACTTGGAAAGTCTTCCTAACTCATTAGAGAACACCCATGATTTTTGGTTTGACTTGGAAGTACTTGGAAATGGTCCATTTGGATCCAAACATTCCTTCCAGACATTCTGTTTTTGCTGTCACAGTAGCTAGGTCCACTTCCAACCTCTTTTTCAGAAACCTTTTCCAAAAGGGGTGGTCCTAACTTATTTTTTCCTTAAACTTCAATGTCTTAGAAAACTTTCTGTATAAAATGGGCCTCTAGATCATTTGCTTTCATTTTCTAATATATTTTAACATTTCTGTTGATAGTACGGACTCTGTTTCTGAGTGACCTCTATTGTTTATATGATTTCTCTCAATATGTGATAGTTATTAAAGACTGGCTTTTTGGGTTATGTTATAGACACAATAAGGAAGATCGTCATAAAAAATCATACATTGAAAACATTCCTAACTCCTCTTTTCAATTTCCAAAAGATATAGTTACTGTTCTGTCCACTATTCACAGCAAGCACACTTTTACTTCCCCCCTTTGATTTGATGCTTACATGCACTCCAAATTAGCTCATGTCTTAGGAAGTAGTTCATACTACATTTGTACATATCCCATGATAATTTCATTCATTCATTCATACACATTCTAGACTTCTAAGTCATTCTAGAAATCCATGAACACAAAGCACACTACAACCTTGGCACATTCTAGATACATACATTGCATCCATGCAAGATTTGGGGCTTTTATGGCTCCTAATCTAAGAAGATTATAAGGAATGAACTTGATCACACGTTCATGCTTCCATCGATCTAATCCTCCTTTCTCATCCGTCCCGGGGATTGAGAGATCTTCTTTTCTCAAAGAATAACATTCATCATACTAGCTTGCTAAGCATATTTTGATTTTTTTAATTATTTATTTCAAGAACAATTCATGTCCCCCTTTAGATTAGGAAGTCTTGATTATTTGATATATGATTAGACGATTTTTCCTAGGTTTATTTGTGTGATCATTCACTTTACATTGTATGATGTTTAGCTTAGATCTTATGAATGATATCTTATCTTTAGATCTTCCATTTCAAAATTTCTTATGTGATGTAATATACTATCATAGTATTAATTATCGAACCATACATAGTATAAGATGATTATTTGGATGCTAATTGAGGCCCGTCGAAAGACGGGGCGAGTTGAGGATGTTTTAGTCGCGACAAAGGCTCCTTCCTCTCTCGTACCAAAACCACGAGCCAAGTTCTTTGGTTATGAAGGGCCGGTGCCCTTTATCCATTTAGGTGAGTCAAAATTAGGTTTCTTGGTTCCTTAAAGACCAAGTGGCGACTCTGTATCTGTTTTCAACAGACCTTTTCTTTTCCTTTTTCGAAACAATCTCAAACAAGAGAAGTGGTCCACTTCCGCGTGTCCACAATCTGGCGACTCCACTGGGGAATTTTATTTTAAAACAAAATAATACAGAGATTTGACTCATAAGAAGCATCCTTAAAATCATCTTTTTACTGTGTTTGGTTCACCGCATTGCACTCTTGCATTTCCCTCCTCCGACTGTGTCTGAAACGCGGCGCTGACATTGTTCAGGTCTTGCTGTGCCAGGGCACAAGTCACCGTTGATACTGTACCTTCCAAGGTATATCAAAAAGAGTAAAAACCTCCATACTGTCTCCCTAACGGTATATTGGAACTCTCGTCAACAGATCCTCTTTGACTAAACCCAGCCTTTGCATATAGATTCCTATAGAACCTTTCATAGGACTATTCATTTATCTTTTCAGATAGGACAATGTGATATAACTCTTGTATGCCCTGACGGGATTACCTGCGCGGTGTAGACGCTTATGTGGCATGAGGCAGAACCTCTTTCTTATGATTCCCAAGGCAATCACTCACATGTGATCACATCGAGCTGACCTGCCTAGGCACCATGACAAGGATGTCTGCTCCATGCTCACAAAGATATACACTGCAAACCTTGTTTGTCGGTCCTAAGACATAGGAGTATGAAAACTTGCTAGACAGTATGATCACTATCACCATATTAACCAGTTTTTCCCAGAAACTCTGTCTAGATATCCTAGATATAACCGTATTAACCCGTTTCTCCCGGAAACTCTGTCCAGATATCCCAGATATGACCATATTAACCAGTTTTTCCCAAAAGCTCTGTCTAAAATTTCCCAGATATACCAGTTTCTCCCAAAAACTCTGTCCTATCTTCCTAAATATACCAATTTCTCCCAGAAACTCTATCCAAATTTCTCGAAGTATCCCGAAAATCCCTGTTATCCCCTGGTGGTCATACTGGAAAGTAAGGTTAGCACACTCTGTATGGCTAGGACCTTATTTGTTTAACTGCTATATGTTAGAAATAGGAGCATCATGTAGATTAGGGCTTACATCCGCATGCATGTCTCATTTTCATACACCATTCCTATCAATCTGCACGCGCTGTCTCGATCATTCTTACACAAGTCAGTCCACGTTTGTTAACATCACTGTCTTTGTCTGTCTAAAGTCATCACTGTCAAAATCTGATCTAGTCCTCTCAAAATCTGTCAGGTCAGTATAGATTCCTAAGGTCAGCAACCGAGATCCTCGTCGTGGGTCAAGAGTTCAGATAATCGTTTGATCAGAATCAACTCGACAGCCTACTTCAACATGAATCGAGAAGAGTTAGAAAACAAGGTTACCGAGTTGGGAGCAACTATAAGTCAACAGTCTGACAGCCTAGCCCAAGTTCTAAAGTTCATAGAAGAATTGAAGCAACAGCGGCCGCAACCTCCGCCTGGATTTGAACCACCCCTACATGAGAACAACGGGGAAGAAGACTGGTTTCAAGGGGTTCCACCATTTGCGTATGAGAAGAAGCTCCAAGAGAAAATGGATAAGGTTGACAAGCTAGAAAGCGTACTGAGGAAAAGCAAAGGGATCGATGATTACATGCTAGACCTGGAAGGTCTCTTTGAGCCCGTCAAGCTGAAACTGCCGAAGAACTTCAAAATGCCCGTCGTCGACCGTTTTGATGGAACTGGGAATCTGAAAAGTCATGTGAAGCTATGTATGAGTATCTTCCAGTCCATGGGTTGTACCCATGAGCACATTGCGATGTTGTTCCCACAAACTCTTGCAAAGTCTGCACTATCATGGTTCCTAACCTTGGAAGCCTCCAAAACCCGGGCATGGGAAGACATCGTTCGAGTGTTTGTCGACTATTACTCCTACAATCAAGAGCTGGATGTCACTATCAGGGATTTGGAAACAACCTGACAGAATAACAATGAATCCTTTGCTGCATTTCTGAGCAGATGGAGGAACAAGGTAGCCCAAATGACCCACCGACCAATTGAGAAGGAGCAAGTGAGAATGCTAATCCGAAATCTGCAGCCGCTTTATCATGAGAAATTGTTCTATCAGTCCATCTCCACCTTTGAGGAGTTGTTTGAAGTTGGAACCCGAATTGAAGACGCTATCAGAGAAGGAAAGATCAAAAAGGAAGAGCCCTCGAGTCAGTCAAGAAGGCCCAACTACTCCCGAAATCCCCCGGATGTCAATGCCCTTAGCAGCCAACCCATGACGTACCCTCCTAGGCCATACCAACCCTCCAACCAGGCAAATTCCTCCAATCGCCCTTTCCAGAAAAAGCCCCCTCGCAACTTCGCCAAGTTAGAAATCTCCCTTTCCTCGGCCTTAGACCGCCTCCTCAAAAAGGGCCATCTCCAACTACTCTAGTCTCGAAATACCCCGCCCCCACCTAACTGCGATATGTCCAAACGATGTACCTACCATCAAGCCCCTGGCCACAATACCGATGATTGCATGCGCCTCCGCCATGATATCCAAGACCTCATTGACCAGAATATCATTGAGCAGCCCCCGAAGCAGCCCCATATTACTCAAAATCCTCTACCAAACCACCAAAATGCCAGCCTCATCGAGTCCAACCCTATATCCTTCAATCCTGCTACCTACATCACCCCCTTAGGACGACCCTTACCCCTCATTGATATCCTGGACTCTGTGGGAATTCATCTAATTGAAGGGAAGAATGACGAGTGGCAGCAACAGCTAGACAATGAGCAAGACCTGTTCTTCCTAGAAGAACATGATCTAGGGGTAGTGGACCCCAAATGGTATGATCCCAATAATGAAAGTGATGCTTCTATCTGGGACGAGCCAGAGAAACCATTTGTGGGAGCGGATTGTAATTGGTTCAAAGAAGATGGGAGTGCGGAAGGGCCTACTCCTACCGAGATTGATCATCTGACTAGATCGGGTCGTCACTACCAGCCTCTGCAGCCTACTACTGAAGCTATTGATAAAGGTCCGATTAAAGACAAGGGGAAGGGTAAGATGGATGAGATCATCGAAGAAGATAATGAGTTGATAAAGTAGCTAAAGAAAACCCAAGCACGCCTCTCGATGTGGGATATCATGGTAACATCTTACAAGCATAGGCAAGCCGTGTTAAATGCCTTGGCTAGAATTGAAGTCCCTATCGACGCCGCACCGGAGGACATGGTGGCTTTCTTGGGCGCACTTACCCCTGACCCGATCATTACATTTTCTGATGAAGACCTGCCACCAGAAGGATCTGCACATAACAAAGCATTGTACATCACTGTCGGATGTAAGGGACATCAAGTACCGTATTGTCTGGTCAATACAGGTTCTGCCCTAAATGTTTGTGCCCTAAGGACTGCCACTGCATTGGGAGTCGATGTCCTCGACATCACACCATCTGTGCAATCCGTGAGGGCCTACAATAACACCAGGAGGAATGTGATGGGAACTGTCTCTCTATAAATCCGGGTAGGATCTTTGGTAAGCACTGAAGTTTTTTAAATCATGGACATACCTGGCTTGTTCAACCTGTTGATTGGGAGGCCTTGGCTGCATGTTAACAAAGCCGTATCATCCACTATGCATCAAATGATCAAGTACATTCATGAGAAGGAAGTAAAGATCATCCTAGGTAATAGTTGGGGTAATGAAGCTTTCCCAAATTACGCTCCCATTTTCAAAATCCAAATACCTGAGCTAGAAGAAGGAGAAATTGGGGGATTCTTCATGGAAGAAGTCCACGTGATCAATTACGAAGACAGGTTCCCCGAGGTCCACGCCGCAGTTGTCAACATTGTCCGCAAAATGAACTACTTCCCCGGAATGGGATTGGGCCGACGCCAGCAAGGAATTCGTGAGTTCCCTCAGATCAAAGGGCAACAAGTCACTTTTGGGTTGGGGTACAAGCCTACTAAAGAAGACGCTGAGCTACACAGGCCATGGAAGAAAAGAGTAAAAGGTCTCCCGTCGTACCGTAAAACCTTGAATGGGCAATTCATCAAAGAAGGGGATGATTTCCCCTACTTCGGATTCCCCGAACCCTGGATCCATCAAACCACTGGGAAAAGGCACCCCGGGCTTGAAATCTTCGCTGACTGCGAAAGGCCCCCATATCAAGATACATTCTATCCCGAAGAAGTTGAGAAGACCCCGGAGAAAGACTGGTTGAAATACCTAGACACTGAAGCCATCGAGAAAATGTGGGATGAATCTGCTGAGAAGAAGGAAGTAAAGAGGGCCAAGAGCCAAGATGATCAGACCAAGCCAACTGAGGAGGGTCTGAGCAACCAGGCTGTAGAGTCATCTGTCTGTGTCTCCCTATTCCCCACTCCCCCAGAGTCTGTACTGCCAATTGTCGAGTCTGTACCAGATTCGGCTACTGTAAGCCCACCACTGTCCAATGTAATCACTTCACCTGTCATGAATGAAGTAAAAGACGATTCTGCTTACTCCTCTGTGTCTAATACTTGTGAATGCACAGATCCTTCCGAGGATCTCCCAATCGAACTTAAGCAACTAATTGAAAAACCACCTACTTACGAAATAGTCGAAGATACTTTATCGGTTAACCTAGGTGAAACAGATAATCCACAAATTGTGCAAATTGGCTCAACTCTTAATAAAGAAGAAAAAGAAAAATTAACCCTCTTGCTAAAAGAATTCAAAGATGTTTTTGGTTGGTCTTACGAGGACATGCCTGGGGTCGATCCCGATATTGTCCAACATCATATTCCCCTCCTCCCCAATTCTAAACCTGTCAAGCAGAAACTGAGGCACATGAGGCCAGAATGGGCACTCAAGGTTAAAGAAGAAGTGGAGAAACAGTTCAAGGTGGTGTTCATCATTGTCACCGAATATCCGAAATGGATTGCCAATATCGTGCCAGTCCCGAAGAAGGATGGAAAAGTTCATGTGTGCGTCGACTTCCGTGATCTAAACAAGGCTAGTCCCAAGGATGACTTCCCGCTTCCTCACATTGATGTTTTGGTAGATAACACCGCAGGACATGAGCTACTGTAGTTCATGGATGGTTTCTCAGGGTATAATCAGATTCTAATGGCGCCAGAAGATCGGGAAAAAACGACGTTCACCACCCCTTGGGGAACTTAGTGTTATAGAGTAATACCTTTCAGACTAAAGAATGCTGGGGCTACCTACCAAAGATCCGCCACCACTCTGCTGTACGACATGATTCACAAGGAAGTAGAAGTGTACGTAGATGACATGATCGTGAAGTCAAAGGACAGAGAAGGACACTTGGTAGCACTGGAAATTTTTTTCGAAAGGTTGCACAAATACAAGATGAGGTTGAATCCAAAGAAATGCACTTTCGGTGTGACCTCCGGTAAACTCCTGGGTTTTCTCATCACACAAAGGGGGATAGAGGTGGACCCCTCTAAGATCAAGGCAATCCTAGAAATGACGCCACCGCGGAATGAAAAGGAAGTGAGGGGGTTCCTCGGAAGAATCCAATTTATCAGCCGCTTCATTTCCAAGCTCACAACTACATGTGATCCTTTGTTCCGATTGCTAAGAAAAGGAGAAAAGTTCCAATGGGATGACCAATGCCAAGCCGCTTTCGATAAAATAAAAGCATACCTTCAAAATCCGCCTGTCCTCTCGCCACCTACACCTCATAAGCCCTTATTCCTTTACCTATCTGTCTCCGAAAATGCCATGGGTTGCATGCTAGCCCAAGAAGGAGAAGAAAGCCACTCTGAAAAAGCCATATACTACCTCAGCAAGAGGATGACTGGGTATGAGCTCAACTACTCTACCCTCGAAAAAATGTGTTGGGCCTTGGTTTGGTGCACTCGCCGACTGAGGCACTACATGCTGGCCTTCCCGGTTGTGCTCATATCCCGCATAGATCCTCTAAAATACCTTCTCGAAAAACCCACCCTGACCGATCGTATATCCCGTTGGCTACTCCTACTATCTGAATTCGATATCAAGTATGTTACAAGCAAATCGATAAAAGGGAGAACCGTAGCTGAGCATCTCACAGAACATGCCATTAACTCCGAAGAAAGTGGGGACTTTCCATTTTCGGACGAGAATATCATGGAAATCAAGGAAGAACAGTGGAAGTTGTACTTTGATGGAGCAGCCAACATGAAAGGATACGGAGTAGGAATGATCCTAGTATCACCAAGTGGAGACCATACTCCGTTGGCAGTCAAGCTCAATTATAACTCCACCAACAACACTGCGGAATACGAAGCGTGCATTCTAGGGATGGAGGCAGCCATAGAGCTGAAAGTTCAGAAGTTGGATGTCTTTGGGGATTCAAATCTTATTATATCACAAGCTAGAGGAGAATGGAAAGTAAAAGAAGAAAGGTTGAAGCCCTATCATGATCATCTCGATCAACTTAAAAGGCAGTTCAAGAAAATCACATTCCTCTACTTGCCCAGGGAAGAGAATCAGCTAGCAGATTCATTGGCTACCCTAGCCTCCATGATCAAGATTTCTGTGGGAGTCAAGATGATGCCTTTGGTAATTGAGCAGAGGTACGAGCCTTCGTTCAACATAATCGCCACAATCGAAGAAGAAGAGAATGGAACACCATGGTATCAGGATGTCTGGAACTTCATAGAAAAGGGGACATACCCCCAAGAATCTACCGAGAAAGACAAAAGGGCCATTCGAAGATTCGTAGCGCAATTCATCATTTGCGGTGGAAAACTGCTGAAGAAAGGATACAACAGTCACAACCTGACTTGCTTGTTTGGAAAGAGCTCCAGAAGAATGATGGAGGAAATACATGAAGGGGTATGCGGGCCCGCACATGAACGGTCACATATTGGCCAAGAAAATCATAAGACAAGGGTACTACTGGACAACTTTGGAGAAAGATTGTTGCGAATACGTAAGAAGGTGTCACAAGTGCCAGATCCATGCAAACATGATGCATGTACCACCATCTCTTCTATACAGCATGACCTCGCCTTGACCGGGAATCAATATCATCGGTGAAGTCGTTCTAAAAGCCTCAAATGGAAATCGGTACATTTTGTTGGCCATCGACTATTTCACAAAATGGGTAGAAGCCACATCTTACAGCAAGTTGGGGGTCAAGGAAGTGGCCAAATTCATCAAGAGAAATCTCATCTGCCGTTATGGAGTCCCCCATGAGATTATTTCGGATAACGAAATTCATTTCAAAGCAGAAGTCAGGGATCTATTCGAGGAATACAAAATCACTTATCACAAGTCATCACCGTACAGACCACAGACTAATGGGGCAGTCGAAGCTGCAAACAAGAATGTCAAGGCCATATTGCAGAAATCAGCCGATACCTACAAAGACTGGCATGCAAAGCTACCGTTCGCACTTTGGGGGTACAGAACATCGATAAGGACATCCAAGGGAGCAACTCCTTACTCGCTAGTATATGGAATGGAAGCAGTACTTCCAGTCGAGATAGAACTACCATCCCTACGCGTGATGGCAGAATGTGAAATTTTGGAGTCAGATTGGTTGAGGGAAAGATACGAAGAATTGACTCTCATAGATGAAAAGCGCCTAGCGGCGGTCGACCATGTCCGAATCTATCAAAAGAGGATAGCCCGTGCTTTCAACAAAAGGGTTCGTCCGAGAAAGATTGCCAAAGGTGACCTTGTCCTTAAGGAATTGCGAGCTCCGATCTTCGATCCCCGTGGGAAGTTTAAACCTAAATGGGTCGGCCCTTACATTGTCAAGACCATTCTTTCCGGAGGAGCAACTTATCTCATGGACCTCGATGGGGTCGAATTCAAAGAACCAATCAACATGGATCGCCTCAAAAAGTACTATGCTTGACCAATCCCCCAAACCCCCCCCCCCTTTTTTCAAGTCTTGCCCTGAACTACGCTCGACCTGATTCCCACTCGGGGATACATAGGCAACCATATCGGTTCGGTCGCTCCACCCACCAAAAAATATATATCCGTCTTCTTTCAAGCCTTCCCTGAACTACGCTCGACCTGATTCCCACTCAGGGATACGTAGGCAACCATATCGGTTCGGTCACTCCACCAACAAAAACCATTTTCTTTCAAGCTTCGGCCCGAACTACGTTGGACCTAATCCCCGCTCGGGGGTACGTAGGCAGACTTTCTAAAAAAAAAAAAGGATGGCTCGCTAGGTTGAAAATCCGAAAGGACGCCTAGGCAAAAGTTAGAGTTAAATTCAAAGTGAGCAATAACAAAAGAGAGAGAAAAAAGCTTGCTAGGTCACCTAACTGGTGCCTAGGAAAAATTATGAGCATTTGAGAGAATAAAGTTGCGGTCCTTACCATAACCCAGAAATCACCCTCCACACTAGGGGCAAACTTCGGCCACTCGCCTCGTTTGCCTGAACCTCTTCTAAACTAGGGGCAAACGTCCGCCATCTATCTCGTTTGCCTCACAACCATACATATCCCAAACTAGGGGCAAACTTCGGCCACCCACCTCGTTTGCCTCTAATCGTCCTGGCATGCCCAAACAAGTACCAAAAGCAACATCTAGTTGAAATCTCAGTTACAAAATAATTTTTAGAAAGTTAAAATGCATAAAATGGGATTCCCAAAGTAACCAAGGTTCACCAATAAACAAACTTTGAATATTACATAAGCAGGAATGATCAAAGAAATAAAAGTCTTTCAAAAAGCAATCACACATGTTCAAAGACACTTGGAGTAATGAGCAAAATCAGTCAGGTCTGGCTTTATCTTTGCGTCTTTTATTTTCTTTAGAAGTAGGCCTTTACTCGGTCAGTCCAACCATCAATGAAAGTAGCAATAGTGGCAGCTCTGATCCTGGAAGCAAAGACCCTCTCAGTAAACCCCCGGGGAACCTCCTGAACCTGCCTATACTGTCTGGCCAAATGGCGAGTATAATAGAAAGAAGTCTCTCTCAGACCCATCAACCACACTCTCTGGTGACCCCTGAGGCTCGTGGTAACAGCATAAAGGCCCCAACGCCTCACGATCCAGCAAATGTCAGCCTCAGATAAAGCACCCATCATGTTAACCCAGTCAGCAAAGGTATAGTGAGGGTGAAGCACGGCTCGACGAAAATAAACCAGTGGTATGTGGCCCGTCCACAGTTGGAGGCGCTCGTATAACCAGGCCTGTAACACCAAAGACGCCCCAGAAAGAAGAGGAGTCCCTTGGTTGAAGGCATTATCTAAGCCATTCAAGGTTTCAGCTAGAACCATAGCCATGGGGTTCTTACCTACCTTCAGTCCAAGACATACATGCACTAAGTCGCTAGAAGTACTCGAGAACAAGAAGTGCGAAGTCATGCACAATATCAAAGCGGCCCCGCAGGTAGCATCATACACGCTGGGATTCCCAAGACTAGCATATCGAGCAATGATGGAAGCAATGTCAAGAACCTCACCTTGAATCAGCCGGCGGGAAATAGTGATGGAACAGTTCAGATATTCAGCCAAGCCTCGCGTAGGACTAAGGGTATCAGCAGAAGGGAGAATCAGGTCAGAGTCAGAATCATAGCCAAGAATACCACAAAACTCCTCAAACAGGGGGCATATCTCCAGGCCATTGAAATTGAAGACATGGTTCACCGGGTCCCAGTGGGCAATAGCAGCACGCAAGAACTCAGTGTTCAGGGTCATCTGGCGAAGAGAGAACAACTCGGTCAAGCCATAGCTAAAGAGGTTGATCCGTTTCATACCATCCGTGATGTTCAGCCAAGCTGTGAGTTGAGCGGGATCACACAAAGCCATATTTTCTGTCACGGCTCTAGCAAAATTCGAAATTTCGGCAGCACCTCCCTGTTTCACGGACTATCCCACCTGCAAGGCAAAAACACTCACTATCACAAAACTGGCCATCGCAGTAACATCCAACAATCACAGTGCACATATATCATCACACAATTATCAACTAAAACAAGCCCACAACTGTGCCTCCAAACCAGAAGCTATCCGGCCTGAAAGGCGAAACATCATAGTACTCTGGCAAAGGTCACAAACTGTTCCACACATTGTCCTACATTGTCCAAATAGTCATATCACCAGTACAACCCAATCAAAAACATAAAAAGAAAATAAAACAAAGTTCCCACTTGGGGGGCCTCAGTCCTCCTCTTCTTCGTCCTCTGTCGGACCGCCCGGAGTATACGTCGGCGACGGCCTCCTCCTACCACCTCTGCACCTTGGATCAGTCCTCGATGAGCTAGCTCCACCTCCACGGCACTGCACACACAAATAAAATGAAGGCAATCAGTAGGGAAACAACAAAAAGTACAAAAACAAGAGTTGAGTCAAAGACTTACCAAGGACGCTATCTGATTGGCGACAAATTACCGCATACCATCCATCTGTCAAGGGTAAAATCCAGGGTTAGAACCTCATGACCTTAAGAAAGCGCAAAATTAGAGACCTACCCGATGGTCTCGTGTGAGGACCAAGGACCGTAAGCTAGTCGCCAAGGCGTGACCCTCCTTAGCATAACTCCAAGGAACGTTGAGGACGCCCGCTGGCTGAGTAGGGTACCCGCATATGACTCGTGGCACCTCCATCACTTGGGGGGTGCCATCAGCCCCTAGAACATTGACGGTCCAATCCCAAGGAGGGATAGGATCGGAAGCCGGAGGAGCCTGTCTCCTGTAGATCTCGCGAAGCTGTAGGCACAAAACAAGTTAGGAAAAGATGAGTCAAAAACATAAGCACAGATAGAGACAAAAACGTAAAAGAAAACTTACCTCCAGGAGTGGGAAATTAGGCATCAGGAAGTGACCACGGTAAGCCTCATAGCTGGTCTCAGAGAGAAAATGGTCCCAAACGTCGGTGCCAGCTAAGGCCGCCAGCAGAGCATCACCAGAAAGGTCACTAGCATCCATCGTAGGGGGATTATGAGGGACACGATACCTGGAACCACCGACCACCTGCCGGGACACTCACTCGCCAAGGAACCACTGCTTGCACTCGGTACTCTCCATCAGGAGTCGGCAAGAGGAAAGAGGCTTAACCGCTTGAATCTCCTCCGGGGCAGCGTAGGCGACGCGCTCCCAAGGCGTCCAATCAACACTAGCAACCGTCAGCCCAGTTAAGAAGTTTCTAAGCAAAACAATCCGGTGGGCCCCGTTCTTCACCCCAACAACATCCCTCCGCCATCTCAAGCCTCGTGGGAATAGAGGCACAGGAGCCATGCCGTCCTCGTCCTCACCTGATTCGTCCGTGGGGGATGGAGCTAACATCTTCAGGTACTCGAAGCTCCAAAGCTACACAGACAAAGAGGAAAGTCAGAAAGAGTACAGAAATCAAAAAGCCAAGAAAAAATGAAAGAAGATGCAGTACATACCTCCCAAGCTCGCCAAAATCCCCCTGTCGATTTAACATCACCCCGAGAGACCTCGCCCATATGCTTGTAAAGATAGGCCAAGGCAGCACCATCCCAGTCGTAGAAGGAGATCTCATCAATGGTCGCCAAGCAAGAAAGGAGTCTCAAGCTCACCCGATCATTCCGTGTTGCAAAGATTGAGCAACCAAGGACATACAGAAGATACACCCTCAAAAGCTAGGAATTGTTCAAATTATGATTCCCCCTGCCATAGGCGAGGTAAAGCCAGCCACAAGGAAACTAGTGCCACTCCAAATTAGGGGGAACAGCCCCAATCAACATCTCTACAGCCTCCGGGTCGATCTCATAAAAGTAGTCCAGAATCAGGCGCTTCACACCTACCCTCAAGCCGGTGATCATGGAGAAGTCAAAAGGCGTCATGGTCATCTCACCAAACAGGAGGTGGAAAGTATTGGTGGTGTCCCACCACCTCTCAGCCAGAGCATAAAAGTGTGCCAAATCGTTGCTGCTCTTCAAAACCAGACGAACAAAGCCTCCGAACCCGGCATCATCTACCATCCTCTTGACGGTGGGCGAAAGTTGAGTATACCATAGGAAAGCGTGAACAAGGCTACCGTGGCCCTTCAGTGTCACTTTCGGCACCTACACACAATAAAGACGACAAAACGACGCACAAAAATCACTATTCACGACCCGAGGTCCAAATTCACAAAATCAACATTCGAGCACAAACCGGACTTCTAACGATCTCTAGGTGCACACTACGGCTCACAAAACTGGCACAATACATAAAAATAGTCCTAAACTATCGAAAGTTTCACATACCAAGCTCGCTAGAGCCGCGACCGAAAGATGACATTGGGGGTCCCGTAAAATCAGGTCCGGGGTTTGCATCTCGGCCTTCATCCGTTCCTTGGCCTTCTTAGATAGTCTCCTCGAGTTCGAAGCCATGGATCTACAAAGAAAATGGAAGTCAAAGTTAAACTTTCTTCTTGAAAATTTGAGCAAACCAAAACACCAATCAAAATTCCAACTACGGGAAAAGATTACTCACCTGAGCACGCACAAGCTGCGTTTTGCGAATTTTGGCTCCGAAAACACCCCAAAATGGCCAAAAATGAGCTTCAAAAGCTCAAAAACCCGAGATATACAAAGATGAAGTCCATCCACCTAGTGCCTCCGTGGCACTGGCCAACTACCGCCGCGGCAGTGGCCCAGTGCTACTGCGGCACTGCCCCCCCGCGGGCCCCGCTTCGCTCCATTTTGCTCCATTTCGCCCCATTTTGCCCATTTTTGGCCCCAATCAGCCCCGGTGGCCCATTTCGGTCAAGATTTATGGGGTTTTATCCCCAATAGTCCAAAAGTTGTCAGGACTACCTCCAGTAGGCAGAAACTGAGAAAGATCGACTCCCGAAGACCCGAATCGGCTATTTCAGGACGACCGTCGCAAATTTCGATCAAATACGAGAGTTCTGATAACGAATCCTGGATTTTGGCTGATGCACCGAAACAAACAAAAAGAGATTCTCCGAGAACCCTACATCATCCCCTGAGTACAGAAACAGACAGATACCAACTCCCGGAGGCCCCGACCGGCCCTCTTGGATTGAGCACCGAAAGATTTGATCAACCGTGAGAGATTCAGAGATGGGTCCTACTTTCTGATCAACGAAAAGAGATTCTCCGAGAACCTTACATCATCCCCTGAGGACAGAAACCAAGATACCAGCTCCCGGAGGCCCCAACTGGCCCTCTTGGATTGAGCACCGAAAGATCTTGATGAATTCGAATCTCGATCAAGAGGAGCGGTTGAAGAGGGATCCTAGAAAGAGTCGCTTCATCCCCAGCAGATTTAGTTTAATCCTCAGCAGATTCGTACACCGTCAGTTCAATCATGACGGTCACAGTAGTTCACTATTGACTCGTCTTCTCGATTAGTACATCGTCAATCTGATCCATGATAGTCACAGTAATCCATTGTCGACTCATCATCTCGATTCATACATCGTCGGTTCATTAATCATCATTAGTTTACCATCGCTCTCATTCAAAATATGTCGTGGCTTCTATCAATGGGGCTTCCATGTTCATCGCTTGACATCCCGGGATTTGATGATCATCACTTGACTTCTGTGAGGGCTTCCGTGTTCGTCGGTTATTTGTCAAAAGGCGTCTCCGATTGTAGTCCTCCGAGACCCCACACCCAATTAAATTCGCTTACGAAGCACACTTCCCAAAATTCAGAAGTTTACCCCTAGACCCAGAGTCTTCTAAACCTTAATGTCTTTATCCGAGTCATCCACCACATCACAGTCGCAAACACTAGCACAACACCAGTCCACTCGGAGTGGCACACCCCACAGTACCTGCTCATACTAGGATCAGAACACTAGGCATGATAGGACTCATGTACACAATCATATTACATCCATGTATTGCATATCACTCTTTTAGCATAGCATCTGCCCGATTGTTGTGTATGTGCATGTGTGATTGGTTCCTTTGTGCCCTGAACTACGTCCTGGTCTGATTCGCCTTGGGATACATAGGCAGCTCACGTAGAGCATAACCAGCACTAGCCTCAGCATCATTGCATCTTTTGCAACGCTTTTTATCCTAAATCTATAGCCTCCAAAAGACTTGTCTCTTCAAAGCTTTGGCACTCGCTTGTGACATGTGTTGCCTCGCAAGTTCATGCCAAAGAGGGACAAACTGTAGACACCTCATTTTGTCGGCTATCGGATTTAGGAGACCCATAGCTTGGTGGTTCACAATGATCGTAAAAGACTCAAAAGGACTCTTGAAAGTCAGCTCTATCTCTCAAAATGCTCAGAATGACCAAAATGGCCCTGAAAGCCCGAAAGCTCCCAGATTTGGCCCAAAAGTTCTGAAAACAGGCTACATCATAAGAAAAATGATAAAATGAGTTTTTAAAGAAAAATTGGATGAAATTGTCAGCTCCCAGAGACCCCCGGAAGTCCCGGAAGTTCCCGGAAAGACCCCGTTGACCGGTTTGACCAAGATTTGACCAGGTTTGACCAAAGTTTGACCAAGTTTGACCAAAATTGTCCGAATTCACCGGGATCATTCTAGATCATGAGAAAAGTATTAAAATGAGTTTTAGAAGAAAATCGAGCGAAAACGTCAGCTCCTGGGAACTCCCAGAAGTTTCCAGAACTTCCCGGGAATCCCAGGTTTGACCAGTTTGACCAGAATTTGACTTTAAAACCAGGGCACAGTAACAATTTTCAAATATTTTTCATGGATACTAGAGGTCTATAGCTTTCCAACGGTATATCGCACATAATTTTCGAATTTAAAACGAGTTTATTATGAATTTTCGAAGACGAAAAAGGCGATCAAATCGACTTTTATCGCAAATACCGCAAAACTTTTCAAAGTGGACTAACTCCAAACTATTTTTTATGTAAAGTAGACTCCATTATCTTTCCAACGGTTTATCACAACCTCAATTTGGAGTTCGTATACTTTCTCTGTGAATTTCGGACGAAATATGGCCTTTTCGCGAATACCGGAACCTCTGGGGGCCTAAACAGCATTATTTGGACGAAGGAGGAGCAGTGCCTCGGCGGCACTGGCCCATTGCCGCCGCAGCACTCCCCTCCAGAACAGTGTGTTTTTGTAAATAATTTTGTGGTCCCATTTTGATTAATTAAAAACCAAAATGACATAGTTTTATGATTTCAGATGTTTGGAGCCAATGGGAATACTTTCTAAATTCCAAAATCAGCCCAAGTTGGCCTATTTAAACCCCCCATTGCTCTTCATTTTGGGTGTGTGAAATGAAAGCTTAGGAAAAGTTTGGGAGAGAAAGTTGTAGAGATAAGGTTAGAATAGAGAGAAAGAAGCTTCCTTCTTTGATTTTCAAAACAAAAAGTGAGTTCTAAACTTTGTTTTTACTTCATTACTCCCATTTACTTCAACATTCAATACACCCAACCATCATTTTAGTGAGCATTTAAGAGAGTGGAAGCTTCTTCCATGTCCAATGTCATTACATATGAGTGAAACACCAAACTACAAGTTCTATACATCATGAATATCATCCATTGATTGCTATCTATTTACTTGTTTGCTTATATAATATTCATCTCTTCTCATCTCATTTCTTTTTTATTTTCTTTATTTACTTACTAGTCCATCATCATCTAAATGATGGCATGAAGTTTGGGGTGAGTGAATCCTTATGGATAGTAGCTCTTGACCTCAAAAACATGTTTGATAGATGATAATCATAACTTCAATACCTCCAAGGTATTCTTGAAGTTATGTTCAAATAAAAATAAATCTCTCCAACAATCTTGGAGGTTCTTGATGATGAGTTTGAGGTTGGCATTTTAAGTGGCTATAACCCTCATTGAGTGTTGAAAATATACTTTCAAAACCTCTATTTCAAAACCCCTCTTAAAACCCCTCATGTTAATCTCAAGAAAGAAAACTTTAGTTTTTCCCAAAATCTTTAAAACAGTGAGTCAAAACAGTGAGTGGTCTGAGTTCAAAGATTTTTTTAGAGCTCAATACTCAATGTATGGATGCAAGGCCACTTGGAAAGTCTTCCTAACTCATTAGAGAACACCCATGATTTTTGGTTTGACTTGGAAGTACTTGGAAATGGTCCATTTGGATCCAAACATTCCTTCCAGACATTCTGTTTTTGCTGTCACAGCAGCTAAGTCCACTTCCAACCTCTTTTTCAGAACACTTTTCCAAAAGGGTTGGTCCTAACTTATTTTTCCCTTAAACTTCAATGTCTTAGGGAACTTTCTGTATAAAATGGGCCTCTAGATCATTCGTTTTCATTTTCTAAGATTTTTTAACATATCTGTCGACAGTACGGACTCTGTTTCTGAGTGACCTCTATTGTTTATATGATTTCTCTCAATCTGTGATAGTTATTAAAGACTGGCTTTTTGGGTTGTGTTCTAGACACAATAAGGAAGATCTCCATAAAAAATCATGCATTGAAACATTCCTAACCCCTCTTTTCAATTTCCAAAAGATATAGTTACTGTTCTGTCCACTATTCACAGCAAGCACACTTTTACTTCCTCCCTTTGATTTGATGCTTACATGCACTCCAAATTAGCTCATGTCTTAGGAAGTAGTTCATACTACATTTGTACATATCCCATGATGATTTCATTCATTCATTCATACACATTCTAGACTTCTAAGTCATTCCAGAAATCCATGAACACAAAGCACACTACAACCTTGGCACATTCTAGATACATACATTGCATCCATGCAAGATTTGGAGCTTTTATGGCTCCTAATCTAAGAAGATTATAAGGAACAAACTTGATCACACGTTCATGCTTCCCTCGATCTAATCCTCCTTTCTCATCTGTCCCGGGGATTGAAAGATCTTCTTTTCTCAAAGAATAACATGCATCATACTAGCTTGCTAAGCATATTTTGATTTCTTTAATTATTTGTTTCAAGAACAATTCATGTCCCCCTTTAGATTAGGAAGTCTTGATTATTTGATATATAATTAGACGATTTTTCCTAGGTTTATTTGTGTTATCTTTCACTTTACATTGTATGATATTTGGCTTAGATCTTATGAATGATATCTTATCTTTAGATCTTCCATTTCAAAATTTCTTATGTGATGTAATATACTATCATAGTATTAATTGTCGAACCATACATAGTATAAGATGATTATTTGGATACTAATTGAGGCCCGTTGAAAGACGGGGTGAGTTGAGGGTATTTTAGTCGCGACAAATGCTCCTTCCTCTCTCGTACCAAAACCCCGAGCCAAGTTCTTTGGTTATAAAGGGCCGGTGCCCTTTATCCATTTGGGTGAGTCAAAATTAGGTTTCTTGGTTCCTTAAAGACCAAGTGGCGACTCTGTATCTATTTTCAACAGACCTTTTCTTTTCCTTTTTCGAAACAATCTCAAACAAGAGAAGTGGTCCACTTTCGCGTGTCCACAGAATATAACACATAGTAGTCAAACTTTCCTAAAGGCTCACCGAGTAAACCAACACTGGAATCACCAAATTCATATCGTTCTTGGAAAGGTGCTTGAGTGGACTTCTTTTTTTTCCCTTTTTGGGAAAGTCATCATCACCATAGAGTTTTTCATAGTAACACTCATCACAATCACAATGATCGAAAAATTTGTGTCATGTGATTGGATCTTAGAAGTGAAAGAGGGGTTGACCAGAAGATTTGAATGAGTGGATAGGGATTTGTCTTGAACCAGAGTTGGATAAATCAACTGGTTGAATCATGTTGATTGTTGTGGGATATATTGCTGTTTATTTACCTCTAGCAGGGAGCCAAATTTAATTCAATCTGCTTTACCCACCACTGATCATTTCTGAATAGATTATAACCCTAGCTACTAGGGATGGCAACGGGGCGGGTATGGGACGGGACACCCTTACCCCAACCCCACCCGATAACACGAGGCCCCTCCCCGACCTCACCCCTACCCCGAAGAAGTCCTATCCCATCCCCGACCCTGATTGACATTTGGGACCCTGTCCTCACCCCTGCCCCCGCCCCCGCCCCCACCCTGCCATACAATGTACAAAAAAAAACTGAAAAGAAAATCACAATCATATATATATATATGTGTGTGTGTATATATGTATATATATATATAGAGAGAGAGAGAGATTGAACAAAGTACCACACAAATCACAAAACTCACAATCCAATATATGTATCTATGTGTATATATAGAGAGATTAAAACACACAACTCTCAAAACACATACACAGAGATTGAAACACAAATCAGTGGCACTGTGGGAGAACTTGGCTATTCTTTGACTCTGTGAAGTGAAAACCTAACTTCAAAATGTTTATGGACCATAGATTCACACGAGAGATAAAAATTGAGAGAGAGAGAGAGAGAGAGAGAGAGAGAGAGATCTTCATATTCCCATGAGAGAGAGATGCTTAGCGGATGACTTGTGGTTTTGGTAGATATCAAACCCTAGATTATAAGACTTATAGCATTTATATATTTCTTGGTAATTTGGCTAATAGAAGACACAGTGGGGGTAATAATGTAAAAGACCTATATAATTGGGGCGGGTTCGGGGAAATCTACCCCCACCTCGACCCCGACCCCGACCCCGACCCCGACCCGAACCTGACCTAGGTTATGAAAATTAACCCCATGCTGGCCCCTACCCTATTTGGATACACCCCATACCCTACCTATTAGGGGCGGGACGGAGAACCCAAAAAACCCGCCCCATTGCCATCCCTTCTAGTTACTAGATAATGGGGGATATTCTATAGAAAGGTTAATTCCACCTACATAAGATGTGACGGAAAGTAGAGGGCTTTGAAGACATAGTTAATGGCAGGAAGCACTGGCAAAAGGAGAACATATGTTCATTCCAGTTAGGAAACGTTAAATGCTTAAAGGAGATAATGGGAAAATGGAATAAGGTTTCTGACAACAAAAAATGTAAGAAAAGAACAACGTTGGAGAAAAAAAAAATTTTAATTAGATCGATAAATACTATCAATAGGGTAGCTGTCGGTAGAGTTTGTTTTCTTGTTATTTAATATTAGTGCTATTTAGTATAAGGGTAATTTTGTACTTCAGCTCCTACCATATTAATATATATATATATATATATATATACACACTTAGGCTCTAAAGCGCAATGGGGTTTTTTGCCTAAAAAAATCGCAGACAAGTGGGGTGACGAGACGAGGCTCGAGTTAGCGGTTTGTCCCCTCTGTTACTTTTAGTGTCACTTTTGGCATCGCTAAAAGTGATTTTTTCCGTCACTTTGGGGCAAACTATCACAAAATGTTAGTTAAGGGACCAAAATGCAAAAACAATTTGTTAGGGACCAAAGTGCCAAACATTGTATAGTTTGAGGGTACCAAATGCATTTTATCGTAACGATTATACGAATTATTGTTAATAAAGATAACAATAGTGACTTTTCATAACGCAAAATACTCAATTAAGTTTTACATTCAACAATTGTGTTGCTAAAGCATTGGTAAAATGGGAATGGAATAAGACACATGTCAGCATAGTAGTGGTGGGTAAGCAATAGTAAGAAAAATGCACTATGTTAAATGAGTAATGCTAGGTACATCTAAATAATACACTAGCTGATGTTGATTTCTAAAATTATTCATTAGTTGTCAAAAAAATGTTTGAACTTATTTCAAAACTGCCACCACAAAAAAGAGAAGAAAAAAATGAAGCCTTTAATGTACGGACAAAAAAAAACAGTGGCATACCATAAAGTAAAATAAAATTTTGTTATTAAAAATCTAAGAAAAATAAAATCACTTAAGTATAAGTGCACCGATGGATAAAAGTGTAAAACACTTGAGGGCTTCGATGCAGTTATATATAAAATGATACTAAGAATTAATAATAGGAGTATAGTTAAGAGTCCTAAAATTTTTCATTGACATTTATTATAAGGGTAATACTTGGGACACAACCTTCAGACAACTTTCATACAACCTCCCCAAAAGATGTGTCTATCTCTTTCCTGTGTCACTGTGGGGTCCAATGACATCACAGGAGAGAGATAGACACAACTTTTGGGGAGGTTGTATGAAAATTGTATGAAGGTTGTGTCCCAAATATTACTCTTATTATAACTCTTTAAGATATATAAGTGTTATAAAACTAATAATAAACATGCATGCAAATAAGCAATTAATGACACCAATATTTTCAGGTGGTTCGGCAATTTGCCTACGTCCACTGCGAAAGGGGATCACCTTTGATTATTGATTGAACCTTTACAACCCAAGCACTAATTTCTCAAATACACAAGTGATATTTGTAACTCTCTTTTCTCTCTTTCTTTCCTTCTTCTTTTCCTTTCTTTCTTTCTCACTCTATGGATCTCTAAGTCTTCTACCTCCCCTTCTAAATTGAGTTGATGCTCAATTTATAGATACATGACTTAGTGGCCATTCACCCCATTACAATCACCAAGCATTAAATGACTTAGTGGCCATTCACCCCATTACAATCACCAAGCATTAAATGACTTAGTGGCCATTCACTTATTTCACAACACTCCCCCTTGAATGTCCATCTAAGAATAATACCATTACCCATCAACTACTCCCCCTCATTGTAATATGAGAAAATTCACAAGGAAACTTCTTTGAGTTTGCGCATTCTAATGTTGTGTACTAGCTTCTTGAATGTTGCAGTTGGTAGTGCTTTTGTGAATAAATCTGCGAGATTATCAATAGAACGTATTTGTTGAACATTGATTTCACCTTTCTTTTGGAGCTCATGTGTATAGAAGAATTTTGGTGAGATGTGCTTGGTTCTGTCTCCTTTGATGAATCCCCCTCTGATTTGTGCAATGCATGCAGCATTATCTTCATATAACGTTGTCGGTTTATCTTTGATCGAAGATAAGGCACAAGATTCCTGAATATGCTGGATCATTGATCTCAACCAAATGCATTCACGACTGGTTTCATGTAGTGCAAGAATTTCAGAATGATTTGAAGAAGTGGCAGTCAATGATTGCTTTACAGATCTCCATGAGATTGCAGTATCGCCACAAGTAAATACATAACCAGTTTGAGATCGACCTTTGTGCGGATCAGAAAGGTATCCAGCATCAGCATATCCAATTAATGGTGACTTGGATCCTTTAGGATAAAATAACCCAAGATCAATTGTGCCAGAGAGATAGCGAAATGTGTGTTTAATACCATTCCAATGTCTTTGAGTTGGGGCTGAGCTAAACCTTGCTAGCAGGTTGACAGCAAATGCAATATCTGGTCTTGTACAGTTTGCAAGATACATAAGAGCACCAATTGCGCTCAAATATGGTACTTCAGGACCGAAAAGTTCCTCGTCTTCATCACAAGGACGATAGGGATCCTTCTTTACATCAAGGGATCGGACTACCATTGGAGTACTCAATGGATGAGCCTTATCCATGTAGAAACGTTTCAAAACTTTCTCCGTATATGAGGATTGATGTAAGAGAATTCCTTCAGGGAAATGCTCGAGTTGCAACCCAAGACAAAATTTTGTCTTTCCGAGATCTTTCATCTCAAATTCCCTTTTCAAATAATCAGCAGTTTTTGTGAGCTCTTTGGGAGTGCCAACAAGATTAAGATCATCAACATATACTGCAATGATTGCAAAATCGGAGTCTGATCTCTTAATGAAAACGCATGGACATATAGCATTATTTATATATCCTTCTTTCAATAGATATTCGCTCAAGCGATTGTACCACATGCGTCCGGATTGCTTTAATCCATATAGAGATCTTTGCAATTTAATAGAGTACATATCTCATGGTTTTGACTTACATGCTTCGGGCATGTTGAATCCTTTAGGGATCTTCATATGTATGTCACTATCTAGTGATCCATATAAATATGCTGTAACCACATCCATTAAGCGCATATCAAGTCCTTCAGACATTGATAGGCTTATCAAAAATCGAAACGTAATTGCATCCATTACCGGGGAATATGTTTCATCGTAATCGATGCCAGGTCTCTGTAAGAAACCTTGTGCTACAAGTCGGGCCTTGTATCGCACAATCTCATTTTGCTCATTACGTTTCCGTACAAATACCCATTTGTACCCAACGGGACTTATATCTTCAGGTGTAGGGACTACAGGCCCAAACACTTCCCGTTTTTCTAATGAGTTTAACTCAGTTTGTATGGCCTCTTCCCACTTTGGCCAATCAATTCTATGTCGACATTCTTCCACATTTTGTGGTTCAGGATCCTCATCACTTTGGGTGATGTCTAGTGCTATCGTAAAAGCAAATATGTGATCAATGACCGTGCCATTACGATCCCACATATTTCCAGTGGACATATAGTTTATCGAGATCTCTTTATTCTCAAATACTTGTGCCTCTTCATGGGCTACTTGCTCCTCTCCAGGGGAACCCTGTTGACCAACGTTGGATTTATCAAGTATTTCTATAGCGCTCTTTGAGATCTCTATATGAGTTTCCACTTTGTTAATATGTCCTTTTATTTTCCTCTTCCGAGGAACCTTATCCTTTGCACCACTAGGTCTACCACATTTCAATCGTGCCGTAGACTCATCTACCGCTGCACTACCAGATTGTCCTCTTGGGACTTCAATTCTTGCTGGAGTGTTTACAGCTGGTATATGTGATCTTATCACTTTCTTTGTATCAGTGAATGCATCGGGTATTTGATTTGCAACTTCTTGCAAGTGGATGATCCTTTGAACCTCAAGTTCACATTGATTAGTACGAGGATCAAGATGAGACATTGTTGATGTATATATGCCAGGAAATTACATTCTGAGTTTTGGGCTCCAGTTTTTCTCCCCCTAATGGTGGGAATATTGTCTCATCAAAGTGGCAGTCTGCAAGCCTTGCCTTAAAAAGATCTCCTGTCAAGAGTTCAAGATATCTTATAATAGATGGAGAATCAAAACCAACATAAATCTCAAGGCGTCGCTGAGGACCCATTTTTGTTCGTTGGGGGGGGGGGGGGGGGGGGTGCAATGGGAACTTGCACAGCATAACCAAATATCCTTAAATGAGAAACATTGGGTGGTTGCCCAAAAACAAGTTGTAAAGGAGAGTATTCATGATAAGCAGTGGGTCTAATTCGGATCAATGATGCATCATGTAATATGGCATGTCCCCAAGCAGAAATAGGCAGTTTTGTTCTCATAAGTAAAGGTCTAGCAATCAACTTGAGACGTTTGATGAAAGACTCAGCTAACCCATTCTGTGTATGTACATGAGCGACAGGATGTTCAACATTAATGCCAATAGACATACAATAGTCATCAAATGCCCTAGATGTGAATTCACCAGCATTATCAAGACGTATAGCCTTGATAGGGTAATCAGGAAATTGTGCCCTTAATCGAATGATTTGGGCAAGAAGTTTAGCAAAAGCGGTGTTACGAGATGACAGTAAACAAACATGTGACCATCTAGTAGAAGCATCAATTAAGACCATGAAGTATGAAAATGGTCCGGATGATGGATGGATAGGTCCACATATATCTCCTTGGATGCGTTTCAAAAAGGCTAGGGATTCAAAGTTTACTTTTGTAGGAGATGGTCTTACAATCAATTTTCCTTGTGAACAAGCAGCACAAGGATTCTCACTAGGTAAAAGAATTTCCTGGTTCTTTAAAGGATGCCCATGTGAGGTTTCTATGATTCTACGTATCATAATAGCTCCAGGGTGACCAAGACGGTCATGCCAAAGTCCAAAATCTTTGGGTCAGAAAACCTTTTGTTTATCACCACATGTGATTCAATAGACCTTATCGTTGTTTGATACAACCCGGATGAGTGAGCATGGAGTTTTTCCAAAATATGTTTTTTGTTTGAAACAACTTTGGTGATGCAAATGTATTCAGAATCACCTTCATTAACTGTTTCAACATGTTATCCATTACGGCGAATGTCTTTAAAACTGAGCAAATTTCTTCGAGATTTGCTAGAGTATAAAGCATTTTCTAAATGAATTGTTGTACCCTTTGACAAGGTAATGCTCGCTCATCCAGAGCCTTCAATAAGACTTGATGTACCAGATATAGTATTCACATTAGCTCCAGCTAATTTTAAGTCTAAGAAATATCTCGATTCTCGGAGAATTGTGTGTGTAGTTGCGCTATCAACCAGACATATGTCTTCTCGTTTCATCGTGTAATCTTTTAAAAGTCATATATTATTGTAGACAAAAGATGTTTATACATTATTTAGGAAATTATAAGCATAGTACAATATAAAGACTGAGACACAGTACAGATGTTCTAAACATATTTATTGTTGTTAGAGGGTTCAGGATATGCATCAGAGTCGATCAAGAAGTCAGCCACATCAAGATGAGTGAAGTCCAATGGGTCATTGTGGTCGGCAAAATGTGTCTCTATCTCCTTTCCTTTTCCTTTTTTTTTTTAGAGGCCTGATAGAGATCCACAAAATATTGTGGCGTATGACAATTACGTGCCCAATGGCCTTTCACACCACATTTGTGACAGTTATCTTCATTTTTCTTCACAGCCTTTTGTATACCCTTGCCTTTGTCATTTTTATTCCATTTTGGATAAAAGGTGTATTGTTTTTGCTATATGGATGATAACCACCATGATTCCCATAATTATTCCTTCCTTGGCCATGTCCATGGCTACCACGATTATAACCACGACCACGACCATGACCACGACCACGACTCTGATCATTCCTACGACCATATCCATGTCCTCCCCCCTTTTCATACCCTTGTCTATTGCGGGGAGGCACATTCTCTTCAAGGAATGTGGTGCCATTTGCTTCAGGTAATGGTGCCGAGCCAGTGGGACGAAGGTGAGGATTTTTCATCAGAATTTCATCATTTTGCTCTTCCACGAGAAGGCATGAAATTAACTCAGAGTATTTCGTGAATTTTGCCGCTCGGTATTGCTTCTGCAAGAGTGTACACGAGGGATGAAATGTTGATACTGTTTTTTCAATCATTTCAGAATCAGTGACACCTTTTCCACAAAATGACATTTGAGAAGTAATTTTATGTAAAGCAGAATTATATTCTGCAACTATTTTAAAATCTTGAAATCGTAGTTGGATCCAGTTATATTTAGCTTTTGGTAAAATGATCATTTTCTTATGTTCAAATCTTTCCTTTAAATTTTTCCAAAGAACGAAGGGGCCCTTGACTGTAAGATATTCTATTTGTAAATCTTCATGAATATGGCTATGAAGGAAAGCCAGTGCCTTGGCCTACTTTTCCTCTAATTGATTTTTGCCTGATTGATCTAGCTCTGATGCATCAGTCTCTTCAACGACAATCTTCCAAACATTCTTTGCCTTTAGTTGGGTTTCAGCTAGATTGACCCACAATAGGTAATTCTTCCCCGTAATGTCCAAGGCCGCAATATCAAGCTTAGCAAGATTTGACATTTTCAGAATACTACATATAAGACTAGATTTTAGAATTTATAAAAAGAAATAGATATGTAGATAAACATGTTAATATCAAGTAAAGAAATGAATACTGTTAGATAAAGATAAAATTTCCTCTTTGGTAGAGCTATTATTTATCTTCTACAAGAGATAGTCCACCACTCTTTTATCAGGCATTCTACCATTTTCAAGAGATAAGTATAACTATATTTTTACCCCATATCTGACAGACAATCGTGTGGTGGCAGAGTGGCGACGGACTGAGTGCCGATTAACCCACGTCCGCGGACTCGAGTTCGAACCTGGTCACTGCACGGTTGTCTTTTGTATTTTTTTTTTTTTTTTCCTTCTTCTCTACAACTTCTTCAAGAGTTGTTTCTAATTTATTCACTACTTTCTTCAAGAAGCTGATTTATTGTCTTTACAAGGACTATACACTTCCATTAATAATGATTACAAATTATAACCTCTTCAAGGGTGTATAATTATTGTAATAAATTCCTCTCATCAGGAGGAGTTTAAATTATAACCTCTTCAAGGGTGTATAATTATTATAATAAATTCCTCTCATCAGGAGGAGTTTAAATTATAACCTCTTCAAGGGTTGTTTAATAAATTCCTCTCAATAGGGGGAGTTTGAATTATCACCTCTTCAAGGGTGCACATATATATTTATATAAATATATAAATATATATAAAGAAAACTAAACAGATATATATTATCTATATTAATATCTATACCATTTGATATGAGGAGCCCAATTGGTATAGGCTCGTGCTGATAACGTGTTATAAAACTAATAATAAACATGCATGCAAATAAGCAATTAATGACACCAATATTTTCAGGTGGTTCGGCAATTTGCCTACGTCCACTGCGAAGGGGGATCACCTTTGATTATTGATTGAACCTTTACAACCCAAGCACTAATTTCTCAAATACACAAGTGATATTTGTAACTCTCTTTTCTCTCTTTCTTTCCTTCTTCTTTTCCTTTCTTTCTTTCTCACTCTATGGATCTCTAAGTCTTCTACCTCCCCTTCTAAATTGAGTTGATGCTCAATTTATAGATACATGACTTAGTGGCCATTCACCCCATTACAATCACCAAGCATTAAATGACTTAGTGGCCATTCACCCCATTACAATCACCAAGCATTAAATGACTTAGTGGCCATTCACTTATTTCACAACAATAAGTTACTAATCCACCACTCATCAAGCAACTTAGAAACTTAATACATGTAGTCCAGCAAAAGGGGTAATTACGCTAATACCCCTTCAAGTATGACCTTTTTTCAATTACCCTCTCAACTGTAAAACTCATCAAATTGACCACCTTCAACTATTATAACTTTTTACTAACACTACTTCTGTTTGGTTGTCGTAAAAAAAAAATAATAATAATAAATAAATAAAAGTAAAAAGAGAGAATACTTTTGTATCATGTTACCAACACATGATGTAAAAGTGTTAATGACATAACATTTTTGTCTCTTCTTTGAGTCGTTGAAAATTTTAGAGCAAAATTACCTAAAATTAGATGTACAACAAAGGGCAATTATGTGTGCAACAAATGATAATTTTGTCCAATATTTTTAACGGCTCGAATGAGAGATAAATAAATATCATGGTATTAATATTTTGTATCATATGTTGCTCACATGATTAAAATATATGTCATTTTTTGGGGACAGAATTTTAATGGAAGGGGTTTTAATAAAAAAAAATGCAATAGTTGAGGGGCGTTAGTTTGTGAAGTTTTATAGTTTAGGGATGTATTTGAAAAATAGCCATATTTGAGGGGCGTTACCGTAATTTACTCCCACCCCTCCACCCCCCAATTACTATACTTATTTTTAGGGCTGGCCATCCCAACCCGAGACCCGACCAACCCGACCCAACCCGACCGACTCGAAGGGATTTGAGTGGTTTTGGCAGATGGCCGGATGAGTCATAGTTTTCCTAAGCCACACCCGATTACTTATGGTTCGGTTGTCGGTTTTTATAATCCAAACCCGACATCACCCGACCCGACTCGACCACCTATTAAAAACTTAGAAAACACAATATATGTGGTGGAACTATGGAAGTCATTTTCAATTTTGTTTTTTGTATGTTGTATGAATCTGATGGTGGATTGTATAATTGTTTTTCATTTTTCTTTGCTTGTCAAGTATATGTAGGATTTTTATTTATTAGTAAGTTAAATTGAATGTCTTCCTAAAAAGTTTGCAAGAAGGTAAAATGGTGAATAACAGGGTCATGCTTTATAATTGGGTACAATAAACTCAACACTATCAGGGTGTAAAATTGATGAAAATATGATATATTCTTTTTGTCGGGTTTCCCCCGAAACCAACCCGAACCAACTCGAAACCGACGGATCGATTTCACCCGACTAAATGGATGGATGACAGATTCTAAACTCATAACCCGATGGGGTTCGGATGGATGATCGGGTGGGGGTCAAACCCGACTCACCCGAACCATGGCCACCCCTACTTATTTTTGGCCAACTATTATAACTATACTTGTTTTCGGCCAACGACCTAAAAAAGTAGAAAATGGGAGTCGTGCCAGTTTTTTACCTAACCATTTGTATCCAGTTGTGCACCAATAGACATTCTCATTATGTTTAGCCAAAGAGAGAGAGAGAGAGAGAGAGAGAGAGAGAGAGAGAGAGAGAAAGTAAGATCCTCTAAATTTAAGCATTCATGTAATATTACAATAAAATCAATTCTGATATATCCCTGTGTAAAAAAAAAAAAAATTTACAACTGCGCTTAGTTACACCTTCCAAACATTAAAAATTACATCCATCAGTACTCTTCTTTCAAAACCAAACTGAACATAAGAGCTCAAGGTTAGTTCAATTACATGGAGATCCATTAACAGCTCATTTCCAACTTCATTACCTGCAATGCCGAAATGAAACCAAAAGACAATCTAAAGTACCAAATTCAAAAAGCTTAAAAGTTAAATGGAACTGATTATAATGAAGCATATGAAGCATTGAATTAGCATCATCTATTGGACAATCGTAGGAATACGTATGTCTAAAGGCACTACCGAAAATGTGTATTCGACCAATAACAAACTCCATGTGCCTTGTTCAGCACTACAAAGTACTAAACATTAAAGTAGATCAAAATTCCATTCAGTTGCTGGGTAAACTTAGGGAAATACATTGTGCATATACAGTACTAAAATGTTAACCAACTAAATGTTAGTACAAAGGAAACATGAATCAAAGAACCCTTCTCTCTTTAATCTCTTTGCAACAGAGAAGTTTAGAAATAGTGAGGCAATTGATGCAGCTCGTTCCCACCTTCATATATTGTCCTCTGCCAGAAAAGAAAAGAACAGAAAAAGAGAATGTTAGTCTTTTCTAAAGCCAATAAATGGTCAGTTTTTTCTACAGCCAATAAAAACTCATGTGTATATAATCCTTGCAATCCAGCACAAGAGGATTCTATGCATCATTATGGAAGTACTATAACAAAAGTAACATAGCATATTAAATTAAACAATTAACACAAAAGTCAAAACTACACAGTATGAAAAACTCTGGAAAAAAAAAAGTTTAGTTTAGTGGAGTTCGACATCCAAAAAAAAAAAGAGAAATCAAGGTAGAAAAATGTAAAGAAACACATTGTCATTTTCTCCACAGCATGTACACCATTAGGCAAGAGCTTCTGTATGAGACACCAGAAAATAGCAAAAGAGATGTGAAAATGCTTTCCTTAGACCAAAACAGGCTAACGTTCAATACCCCAATTAACTGGAGGCCAAATAAAGAACCAAAGAGACATGTAATCTCAAAAAAAGGATTTTAACTCATATTAAGAATCATTATACCAAAGCAGGTTTTGTTTCTTTTTTGTAATGTCAAATTCCCTGACACATTTCTATTGGTAGATAATAGATATATATTTATGGATTCATATATATATATATATGTGTGTGTGTGTGTGGAAAAGACTTAAGCTAGCTACATTTTCTAAGGCACTTTATCCACTGTTTTAAGTGTTTTAAAATCCTCCAAAAGTTATCTGTTAAGCAAGAAAATAGCAACTCTGTCATTGATCTATGTCCTCCTAATAGATCTGGGGTTCTTAGCCTTATGTTTAACACGAATACAAAAGAGTTTTTAGAAAGTAGCATGTGAGAGACTTCAAATGTTCAATAGTTTTTCTATAAGCGCGAACACACATGTGAGAGACTCAAACAGGAAAGATTATGAAACTTGATTGTGAACCCACAACCAATGAAAGAATTAGGTTGAACAATAAGCATGAAATAACATATAGCAAATGTTAAATTAAACTAAATACTCGTCACAACATAACAACATTTTTTTTGGGTGAATTACAAAAGCAAAGAATGTCATATAAGAAAACACCTGGAAAAGTAGAAAGAATCTATATAGTAAATCCATGCAGCACATACTTGTTAAATTATGCAAAACAAAAACTTTTTGTAATTGATTCAGAGAGGGGGAGAGAGAAAGAGTGAGAGAGAGATAGAAAGTAAGTGATTGCAAAAGGGAGTGTCTGAAGTGTGTATTATATAAGAAATGCTACATATATAGACGGTGTTGACCCTTTATTGAAATAGAGATTCTAGGGAGAGAAATTGTGGTAATTGATTTTTGAGCAATCATTGATGGTACATACTTGTTATCCAGTTGCTTATCGTTGCCTCGATTTGAAAAACATTAAAACGAAAGGAAAGTTACCAATCCAGTTGCCACCTCGGATACGATCCAGTTGTTGATCCTCTTTTACTCGATCACGATCCGGATCGGTGGTAGATTTTATACGGTATTGTAGATACCCCATTTTGTCGGCTATCAGATTTAGGAGACCCATAGCTTGGTGGTTCACAATGATCGTAAAAGACCCAAAAGGACTCCTGGAAGTCAGTTCTATCTCTCACAATGCTCAGAATGACCAAAATGCCCCTGAAAGCCCAAAAGCTCCCAGATTTGGACCAAAAGTTCTGGAAACATGCTATGTCGTAAGAAAAATGATAAAAATGAGTTTTGAAGAAAATCGAGCGAAAACGTCAGCTCCTGGGAACTCTCAGAGATTTCCAGAACTTCCCGGGAATCCCAAGTTTGACCAGTTTGACCAAAATTTGACTTTAGAATCGGAGTGCCATAACAATTTTTAAATATTTTTCATGGATACCAGAGGTCAATAGCTTTCCAACGGTATATCCCACATAATTTTCGGATTTAAAACGAGTTTATTATGAATTTCCGAAGGCGAAAAAGGAGATCAAATCGGCTTTTATCGCAAATACCGCAAAATTTTTCAAAGTGACCTATCCCCGATTTATTTTTTATGTAAAATAGACTCCATTACCTTTCCAACGGTATATCACAACCTCAATTTGGAGTTCGTATGCATTTTCTGTGAATTTCGGACGAAATAGGGCCTTTTCGCGAATACCGGAACCTCTGGGGGCCTAAACAGGATTATCCAGACGATTGAGGAGCAGTGCCGCCGCGGCACTGGCCCACTACCGCCACGGCACTCTCCTCCAAAACAGTGTATTTTTGTAATTTTTTTGGGGGTTCATTTTGATTAATTGAAAATCAAAACGACGTAGTTCTATATTCACAGATATTTGGGACCAATGAGAACACTTCTAAAACCCCAAAACCACCCCAAATTGGTCTATATAAACCCCCCTTGACATCTCATTTAGGGGGTGTCAAATAGAAGCTTTGAAAAGTTTTGGGAGAGAAAGTTGTAGAGAAAAGGTTAGAATAGAGAAAAAAGAAGCTTCCTTCTTTGATTTTCAAAACAAAAGTGAGTTCTAAACTTTGTTTTTACTTCATTACTCATATTTACTTCAACATTCAATACACCCAACCACCATTTTAGTGAGCATTTAAGATAATGGAAGCTTCTTCCATGTCCAATGTCATCACATATGAGTGAAACACCAAACTACAAGTTCAATACATCATGAATATCATCTATTGATTGCTATCTATTTGCTTTCTTGTTTATATAAATGTTCATCTCTTCTTACCTCATTTCTTTTTTATTTTCTTTATTTACTTAGTTCATCATCATCTAGATGATGACATGAAGTTTGAGGTGAGTGAATCCTTATGGATAGTAGCTCTTAACCTCAAAAACATGTTTGATAGATGATGATCATAACTTCAATACCTCCAAGGTATCCTTGAAGTTATGCTCAAATAAAAAATAAATCTCTCCAACAATCTTGGAGGTTCTTGAGGATGAGTTTGATGTTGACATTTTAAGTGGCTATAATCTTTATTGAGTATTGAAAATAACCTTTCAAAACCCCTACTTCAAAACCCCTCTTAAAACCCCTCATTTTGATCTCAAGAAAGAAAACTCTAGCTTTTCCCAAAATCTTCAAAACAGTGAGGGATCTGAGTTCAAAGATTTTTCTAGAACTCAATACTCAATGTATGTATGCAAGGCCACTTGGAAAGTCTTCCTAACTCATTAGAGAACACCCATGATTTTTGGTTTGATTTGGAAATACTTGAAAATGGTCCATTTGGACCCAAATATTCCTTCCAGACATTCTGCCTCTGCTGTCACAGCAGCTTGGTTGACTTCCAACTTCTTTTTTCAGAAAACTTTTCCAAAAGGGGTGGTCCTAACTTATTTTTCCCTTAAACTTCAATGTCTTAGGGAACTTTCTATATAAAATGGGCATTTAGATCATTTGTTTTCATTTTCTACGATTTTTCAACATTTCAGTCAACTGTACGGACTCTGTTTCTGAGTGACCTCTATTGTTTATATGATTTCTCTCAATCTGTGATAGTTATTAAAGATTGGTTTTTTGGGTTGTGTTCTAGACACAATAAGGAAGATCTCCATAAAAAATCATACATTGGAAACATTTCTAACCCCTCTTTTCAATTTTCAAAAGATCATGTTACTGTTCTGTCCACTATTCACAGCAAGCACATTTTAACTTTCATTCTTTGATTTGATGCTTACATGCATTCCAAATTAGCTCATGTTTTAGGAAGTAGTTCATACCACATTTGTACATATCTCATAATGATTTCATTCATCCATTCATACACATTCTAGACTTCTAAGTCATTTTAGGAATCTATGTACACAAGGCACACTACAACCTTAGCACAATCTAGATACATACATTGCATCCATGCAAAGATTTGGGGTTTTTGTGACTCCTAATCTAAGAAGGTTATAAGGAATGAACATGATCATACGTCCATGTTTTCCCTCGATCTAATCATCCTTTCTCATCCGTCCCGGGGATTGAGAGGTCTTCTTTTCTCAAAGATTAACATGCATCATACTAGCTTGCTAAGCATATTTCGACTTTCTTTGATTATTCGTTTCAAGAACAATTCATGTCCCCTTTAGATTAGGAAAACTTGATTACTTGATATGTGATTAGACGATTTTTTTCCTAGGTTTGTTCGTGTGATCTTTCACTTTTTGCATTGTGTGATATGTGGCTTAGATCTTATGAATGATACCTTATCTTTAGATCTTCCATTTCAAATTTTCTTATGTGATGTAATATACTATCATAGTATTAATTGTCGAACCATACATAGTATAAGATGATTATTTGGATGCTAATTGAGGCCCGTCGAAAGACGGGGCAAGTTGAGGGTGTTTTAGTCGCGACAAAGGCTCCTTCCTCTCTCATACCAAAACCCCGAACCAAGTTCTTTGGTTATGAAGGGCCGGTGCCCTTTATCCATTTGGGTGAGTCAAAATTAGGTTTCTTGGTTCCTTAAAGACCAAGTGGCGACTCTGTATCTGTTTTCAACAGACCTTTTCTTTTCCTTTTTCAAAACAATCTCAAACAAGAGAAGTGGTCCACTTCCGCATGTCCATAGGTATGTATCGTCATATTGTTTCTCGAGGATGAGGGTGGATTGGTGGCTGGAAGAGGAGGAGGGTGGATAAGAAAGAGGAGATGGAGAGTAGCGGGTGAGGTAGAGAGAAAATAGAGACAGAATATGAGGGGGTCAGATGAGAGAAATGATGGGAATAGATTTTTTTTTCCCTTTCCTTTGGGCCCACGAATAGGGTTGAGTCAGCAAATGCTTAGCTAATCATCTGAATGATTTCAGTCATAAAAACTTGTCCTAGTCATATGACCTTTAGTGACAAACCGACTTCCAATATTATATAAATAGATAGATTAAAGATGTAGATATAGATAGATACAGATATACAGGTGAGGCTAAATCCACCACCTTGTATCAACACAAAATGCTCACAGTACTATTTTGTTGCTATACAGGGTGGTGGATTTAGCCCCACCCTATACATGATACATGTAGGATAGCAATTCCACTAATTGGCCATGATGACTCGTTAACATCACAGGCAAGTTGGTAAATGTAATCCCCTAATATGAAGGGAAATAAATATGATCTCTTTCATCCCTAAACCCACCCCTTTCTCTCACACGTAACTAAAATCACCATCCCCTCTCTCCATTCATCTCAATTCAATATACTTTAGTTCTTCTGAAGTAAATTTTCTGAACTAATTCATTGATCATCCAATTTTGTAACATCATATATTTAGCTTGTGTCTTTGATGTTAAATAACAAAAACTGAAAAAGAATGGACATAGTGCCCAATTTTAATATGTTGATTGTTCAATACAAAAAGAAAACCGTCATGTCTTAGATTGAAAGAGAAGAAAAAGAGAGGGATCACCGTCATATGTGCCCCAATATGACGGGTGGAGTGGTCCATGTGTGACAATTGGAGATGTTCGATTGAAGTTACATAATGAAACCATCAAGAAATTGACAGGCCTATGGGCTATTTCAAATTAGATGATGAATTTGATTCCTTTGGGCAATTTGAATCCAAGGGGTTCAAAATCACTATTGATGATGGAGGCTTGAAGGTCTCAAAGTTGCTCTCATAGTGCTTAGAGAGGTAAGGGAGAAGAATTTATACCTCCTGCAGGGTAATTCGGTTGGACGTGGAGACGCCATCAATGGTAAGAAACCTTATCTTGGGTATAAGCTTGCACTCACGAAGCATAGATATGTTAAATTAAGGACTCGGCAAGGTTTGTTTGAAGGTGTCAAGACTTGTAAGGTTCGGTTTGAAGATAAAGTTGCGTTTGGGGAATACTTGCTTGGTTGCTGACACGTTTGATGATCATCGAATGCTTGATGTGCATTCGCTTTAATGAGAGTTCTATTAGAGGAGTTGATTCTGGAGTATCCCCATATATGGAGAAGGTAGAGGGTGACAAGTTGGCTGGGTAGAGGTGTCTCCTCGACCTCCATCGATTGATTTGAAGAGTACAGTGAGTACTCATATAGATTATGGTGTTTAAACAATATATATAGTAAGTCGAGATGATTCGGAATTTGCTCGCTTTGTTTATGTTGGCATTTGGGACAAAGCTAGGGTTGTGTATGCACTTTAGAATTTGCAAGCTTTTATTGTTTGTTTGAATTTGGAGTTGGGACAACTCAATTTGGATTTGAATGATGATTTGGTACTTCACCTTGTTTTGTTGAAGAATCTGGTGACTTGCGCTTATTGGTAGGTTCCAAGTTCAAACCGGGTTTGGGTTTGAGCATTTCATTTGTTGATCACTTTTATTTGCAGAAGCATGGAAATTCGTTTCCACACACTGTGTGAGATTTCATGCCCCACTCTCCTTCTCCCTCTTTCAATGTGTATATAGAATATACATAGCATTCATGCGGTACATGGAAGAGAGAATTGCAGAGTGATCATAGAGTGAAGGTCCTACCAGTCGAGGGTTGTCAACTATTGCTTTGGCTTCGATAAAACATTTATAAACGGGTTCAACGTTTTTGGTGTTGATAATTCCCCATGGATCGCACAGATTATCGACTAGTGTGCATTGAAAATAATACACCTCGAAATTCCAGTAACTTTTCCCATTGACATTTCAGAGATCTTTTTTTCCTTTTTTTTTTTTTCTTTTTTAATGAACATCTCAGAGCTTAAGTTGAAACAAATATGATGATAAACTTCAAACTGAATCTAAGAAAATGTAGGACAAAGGCAGGTATCCTATACTTTCTATCCCAAGTTGAAGCACTTAAGTTCACACTAAACAGTCTACAGGAGAAGACAAGGTGTGGCTTTCGTCTCGGTAGGTGTATTATTCTACATTTTCCCAAAAGAACATTCATTCATTTCTTTCTTTCCCGTCGACCACGACAACTGAAACGATGCGAAAAATCCAGACTTCCTCAAACTCAGGCACAAACCTTTTCTCTTATTTTTATGGGACGGAAGATGACAGTGTGTGTTTAAATGACATTTTTGGGATGCACCTTCATCAATTATTATATTACCCTATTCATTTTCAACCCAAATACAATATTTACTTCTTTCAAAATAGAAGGCTTCGCTTCTGCTATTTAAGTTGAAAGATGCTGCTTTGTGGATGATGATCTAAGTTAATGATGGATGGAAGCCAAGCTCCTCTTATTTTGCATCTGCTTGTGAGTTGAAGATGGTGCTTTATACACAAGGACATGAGTTCTATAACAAACAACATACACTCTATTGCATAACTATTCCATCTCCGCCCCTCCTTCTTTGGTTTTACACTCCCCTTTCATTGGTTCTCTCTCCCCGTATCTCAAATATATCACCATCGGTACACAATGTAAAATTACTACCTCGTTAAATGGAGAAATATTTTCGATTTGCAGTTGTTTAGCCATAATTTTTTGCAGAATACAATTATGGTCGGAATGCAAACAAAACATTTAAATCAACCTGCTGGCACGTACAAGTCCAGGAATAGCAATTATTTTGTACCTCCACACTATCAAAATTAGTAGAGGCATGAACAATATGAACATCCTCATATCACGAAGACATTCCTGGTTCTTCTGTATCATCTTCAACAACACCCATAGCTGCACCCAACTTGCGAAGAACCTTCTCTTTATCATCACAGTATCTAAATGAAAGGATTAAAATATCATAAGCAAAAATAAAGTAAGCACTAAAGAAAGGGGGGGGGGGGGGGGGAAGGAGTTTCAAAATTTGTGGTTAAGAAAACATAATTTTTACAAAACTAGTTGGAACTTCACATGGCATCACAAAAGATAATCTTCAACTTATTCCACTTTTAGAAAAACAACCCTACTCGTAGATGCTTTTAAGGTAACGATGGAATACACTTTGAAAGACGAGGGTCACCGGCACAAGATTTTCTAGTACATTAAACCTTTTATTTGACCTACACAGATCTTTCTCTAGAATTGAAGTCCATTCAGTTTATATGCAGCTGATACAGAAAAGCAATTCATTTCCTTGTGAAAAAACTTGACTTAGGCTTAGTTTGGCCCCCATGTGGCTTTTTAAAAGGAGCTTATGAAATTTATAACTAAGTTGTTCGATAATTTTATACAAGTGATACACTATTCTTCAAAAAGACATCATGAAACCAAAAAGCAACTTTGAGCTTTTAAAAGCTCCATTCTAGAGCTTTTAAAAGCTTCCCCCCAAAAAAGCCCGAAGTTCAATTTTTGTATAGCTCATAAACTAGTTACCAAATGAATTAACATGAAATTGTGCTTTAAAAAAGGAGAAGCACCAAAAGGGGGGCCAAACTAAGCCTTATAGGTGTTGTATACATTTCCCAAAGCTTTTTTCTTTGTATGTTTCCAAAAGATCAATCTGAAGCAGGACCATCCCTAATAAATGTTATTGCCATAGATTCCAACACGCTTGTCATGCCACATCATTAAGAACAAGCAGGCAGCTACTTTAGTATTACTAGTGTGGTACAACATACATGGCACGTAAACAATGGACGTTTTAGTTATATAATACTACTGTTGTAGAAAGCACAAAACCTAAATTTAAATCATAATGCTGCTTTGCACTTGAATAAGGTAATAAAAAAATCTCTCGCATTATCACCAGACAAAGCGATTATACATATTTTAATATCCATTATCATTGCATTTCGGTCTATGTTACAACATTAAACTTTTTCAAAAAAATATTGCTCTACAATGTTTTAAAGCATATCGATGGTTTTTTTCCTTTTTGAAGAGTATCACATATAATATTACTTTAACTTGTAAGAAAAAAGTAACATGTGGTAGACAAATTACATATCATTAACGTACATGCACGTATATGAAGCGTAAAATTAAATTAACTACTAATGCTATTGTGCTAAAACTTATCCTTCGATGAAATTCATCTTTTTGACCTAATTGCTTACTTCAATTTGTTAAAATAACATAGAAATCCGTAAAAAAAACCAAGTACACTGATAGGTTTAGGTACTTATTTAATCAATCCCTTATCTAATATTTAATATATATATATATATATATATGCAAACAGAAGCCAAAGCTTCTGCCACGTGGCACTCCTTCCTCTCCCCCTTTCTTTCTCTGTATCTCTCTCGCCAAATTGCAATTAATATTAATAACAATTTGAGATTAATGCTAATGAAATTTAAATGAAAAATACACACATATCTACATGTATATGTTATGTACATATAAATTAATGCCATTTTATATTCATTTTTTTTTCCAAACGTATTTGTAGGATATGGTATGAATTAAATATCTTAGACGTTTTATATTCCAGTTAATTTGGCTAATGCCAATTTCTTTGATTTTCTATGCATTTTCGAGATTTGAAAAGTTTATTCTTCGTGTTTTTGTATTGCTCCAATTTTAAGGTTCGATATTCCTCTTCTTTTTTTCCCTGACCTTTTACAAAGAGTTCATTGGCATTTTATATAACCAATTCACAATTGTTTTTACTTGCAAAACTAGCATAAGGATTCTACAAATTCTTTTAAAAATGTTAGATCCCTGCATTGCACAGGTATGAAAACAAAAACAAAAAACAAATCATTTTGCCACATGAGCGCCTGTGTGCAACTTCTCTCTCTTTCTCTCTCACACTCACACACACACACAAAATTTGGTTAAATCAGTGGTTGTGGGAGTGATTTCGACGCCTATCATTATGCGTTAATTATTAGCATCTATTGAAGGCAAGTAAAACACTTTTGACCAAAAATATAAAATAAACAATAAAAAAGAACAAACACAAGCAAAACATATCTAATGTGTTAAAACTCTGTCAAGGCAACTAAACAAGAAACCCAATTTAAATTAGGTCAACATGAAAACAAAAAGTTTTCATGCACCCTGTACAATTAATCTCATTATTTTTCACAAGCCTAATATATATATATATATATACGGAGAGGCTCTTAAGTGAATTAGGTCGAATGAACTTATCCAGTGAACTGGCTATTAAGCCTAAAAGAACTCGCGATCTACCCCATAGCCCCCACTACCTTCAATTGTTTTGGTAACTATAAGAGAGCACCAACTTCCCACAAAACTTTGCATACATTCATACATATATTTAATCCAGAAATAGTTATATATATATATAAGCCATTATAGCTTAGATAGATAAAACTTTTCATTTCAATACCACTGCTTTTAGCATTCAAGTTATAAACTCAACATAATAGGGAACCAAAACAAAAGTGGCCGAAAAATAGAAATCAACCTCACATCTAATCGCGAAATTGTAGGAGCTCAAACCTTTCAAAACTAGGACTTGTTTGGGGGCTATTAGGCTTGCTAAAAAATTTGAACTAGGGCTTAACCGGCTCCTTATAGTTTTGCTGAGGAGAATCACCATGGGTGGCAGTGAGTGCCAAATGCCGATAATGGTTATGATTTAGGGGTAGGGAAGAAGAGATGAAGAAGACAGAGACGTTGATGATGGTTGTCAATTGGTGGTATCATGTGGGTGGTTAGGTACAAAGATGGTGGTCTGATGGTAATGGAGGACGGTGGTGGTGAATACTTTTTAGGATGGTTTACCTTAATTTTAGGGTTAATTGGGATGGGTAGTTTTAGGATTCTTTTTGCTTAATTCTAGGATAAGTTAGTTTTTTTAATTATTTTTAGAATAAATTAGTTTAATTCAAATTAATTGGATTTTTTTATTACTTATCTTTAATTAGCATAATGATACACTTAAAACAATACGTAGAGGACTATTGCCCTTACATAAGACGTGTTCATCGCACATGACCTCTCTTCTGTTTATTTTAACTAACATTTTTTTACGGAAGGATCAGTGTTGCCATTCGTCAATCGTTGGAGGAATATGCCGCTACATTTTTATTTGAGGGTGCAAAAGGCAAAAGTGCAGCAGACAACATAGAAGGAGAGAGACCACTAAATGAAAGAAATGCAAGAGCAGCCCTGCAACTCACTTAAAATCCGAAGAAAAGTATACCATTGGCAATTCGTATGTGATGCCTGACCTGCCTTATAGTTGGAGGATGCAAGACAATTATCCCTATAAATTATGTTATTTGACATTTTAAACAATAGCATCTTTATTAGGGATGACAATGGGGCAGGCTTTTCGGGACCCCCCCTACCCCTAATAGGCGTAGTATGGGGGGCAGTACGGGGGGTGAGGAGTATTTACCCCAAACAGACCCGATTATACAGAAAAAAATAGTAATAAAATTAATTTTTTTTTATATTACCTATAATATCCTATCCTAGAAACACTTAAGGTGGGTTTTTAACCCATTGCTTGTCTTCAATTGCTTTATTCAGTATAGATTCTGAAAATGCCCACTTGCAAACTATTAGTTGTCTAATGGAAAAAAAATAAAGTGGTCTATAAAAAAGGGGAAAAAAATTATTATGGTTGAAACAGGGTGGGACTGGTTCCCAATATTTTGATGGGGGCGGGGGCGCAGGTGAAAAAGTATGTGGTGGGATGGGGATGGGGGTGGGGGTGGGGGTGGGGGTGGGGGTGGAGAAGGGTGTTACATTCGCGGGGCGAGAGCTCTCCCCCGCCCCGTTGCCATCCCTAATCTTTATGAAATTTATACAGTGGATCTCCTAAAAATATGTATCAAGAGAGTTATTAAAGATATAACCATTTTTGTGAGAGGATTGATCTTTTTAATTAAAGAACCCTGATCTTAATTATTAAAGAAACAATTGATATAATTACATTGTACTTGTCGAATTCCATACAAGTTTTAGTTCATATATAGTCGTAAGAGATATTATTACTAAGAAAAGTTATCATCTAGCAAAGGGTGGGGGTGGGGCTAAATCCACCACCTTTTTGGCTATATCCACCACCATGTAGCAATACGGAGTAGTACTGTGCAATTATCCCTTAAACTATTCACGTAATATTTTGTTGTGATCCAAAGAGTTCTTCGACATAGCCTTATATCCTGACCAGTCACAAGTTGCTATGTCATGCCATGTCCTGTTCTGGCCTTGATGTCACCTACATGTAGCCTTTTTTGGTGATATATCATTACACTAAAAAGACTTCAACAGTGCAAGTTGCACCTCATAATATTTATAAAAAAAAACTTGCCTTCTGTTTATAATTTAAAAATTAAAGAGGCAAAGTTGAAAAGTGAGGGTGAAATTATGTTGACTTCTCAAAGGTGGACATAATTTTGGACATCTCAAAAGTTGACACTAGATAAAGATTAGGAATGGAGGGAGCAGGTATTTTTAGCATCTAATTTTATTAGAACTAAATATTACTAATCCATAGAGTCCAAACAAATGTCCCTCCCAATCGTGTCTTTCTCAATATTGAGATATTGAATCCCTAGCATATCCATTAAGGCCATCTTGGTGATTAAAGAAGGGACCCTATCCCATAGAAAGTAACTGCCTGTATGGTAACTCTATCAAGTAAGATTATTCAAGTGTCGTATCATTTACATGATCACTTTTTTTTTTTTTGGCAAATCTTACTCATGGCACACTCAAAAGATCTGAAGCAACTAAAGATGCAATTGCATCTCTTCCAAGAGAAGTATATCGCATCATAAATCATTCACCAGGGATATTGTTGAAGAAATGCAATAAGATAACAAACCTTATCACTACTTCATCACCGTAAGCCTTTCTCTCTTCTGAGATACGCAATAATGACGACTCTGTAATGCCAGCCATTCTTTGTCTCAGCTGATTTTTAAGTGACGGATCAGCCAAACTCCTAAGCATTCGAGCCATGGTATCATCCTAGGAAAAAATGCATCCAATTATTCAGGTAAAGATGTAGCTATTTTTAACTAGGGCAAAATACACTTAAAACTCCCGTGGTTAGGCCGTAAACTCCATGTCTTTTTTTTTTGCGACACTTAAACACCCTTTTCTTTTCGCCAAGGGTCACAATTAGATTTTCTGTCAAAGTTAACAGCAAGTGAAATGCATACCCCAAGATTGTGAGTGGGCAACATGGGCTGGTGTTATAAACTACTTATAAACATTATACTACCCGAGGATCAAAAAGGCGTTTTATTTTGGTCGAAGCAACCGAAACTCTTCGGTTTTGCAGGACACTGAAACGAAACCCACTATGAATTACGAAATTCCTGTGATTTGTTCGAAACAATGATGTTTCCATGGTTTCGAAACAAAGAGATTCTTCGAAACAATATCCGTAACCTACAGAAGCAGAGATTGAAGAAATTAGACTCACAACCATTGTTCTTCTTTATCGCTCGACCTAGGGTTTCCCTTTGGCAGTCATTCTTCATTCTTCCTCTTCTTCTTCTTCTTCTTCTTCTTCTTCTTCTTCTTCTTCTTTTTCTCTTCTTGACTTGGGTCTTCCGTGGACCTAGGGTTTCCTCTCTTTCCGTTAACCTAGGGTTTCCTCTCCTCTTCTTCTTCTTCTTCTTATCGACTTGGGCTCCTCATCATCGTTGCTGCTCTCTCTCTCTCTCTCTCTCTCTCTCTCTCTCTCTCCGCACAGGTATATATCTCTCAATCTATCGTCTCCTGTCTCAGGTGAATTTATCTCTTTTTAATTTTTTTTTTTATTTTACTCAGGTCATCTCTCGAGTCTCAGGTATATATAATTGGTCTTATATTGTTACTTTACCAAACCAACGCCTTGTGTCCCAATCAATTGGGGTAGGCTGCATGAATTATTTTTCTCCATTCTGCACGATCAAGAGCTATATGCTCATTTAAATTATACATATTCATATCTTGTTGCACTACATACTCCCAGTTCAGTCTAGGTCTGCCTCTCCCTCTAACCATTCCAAGCACTACGATCTTATCACTCTTTCGCACAGGTGCATCTACAGGTCTTCGTTGCACATGGCCGAACTATCTAAGTCTATTCTCCCTCAACTTATCCTCAATCTATGCCACTCCTACAGTCTCTCGAATGTACTCATTTCTAATTCTATCTTTCCTAGTCTTACCACACATCCATCTTAGCATCCTCATCTCAGCTACGCTCACTTTGCTAATGTGTTGTTTCTTATTTGCACAACACTCTGTCCCGTAAAGCATAGCTGGCCTAATAGATGTCCTATAAAATTTTCCTTTCAATTTTGCTGGTATTCTTCAATCACATAATACTCTGGAAGCGCTCCTCCACTTAAACCAGCATACTTTAATTCTATGGGTCACGTCATCACCAATCTCTCCATCTTTACTGATCATTGAACCTAGATAGCGAAAGTGTTCCCTCTTTGGAGATCTCCTTATCTTCGATCTTCACTGCTTCATTGTCTCTACTTCCACTATTACTAAAACTACATTCCATGTATTCTGCTTCGTTGTCTCAACTTTGTTGTCTTATATTGATATTTTAATATTAAGTATTAATTTATTTTTATTAGTCTTACAATTGATAATTGATCAATTTAATTAGTCTTATATTAATCATTAATAAATCAAAGTAAGTTAAATTTAATACATTTAGTATATACTACTAAATAAGCATATATTAATATTAGTTTATGCAATTTAAATACTGATGTATGTATCTAGTTACCTATTTAATTTTAAAAAATTCAAATTTAGGGTTGAAATAATATATATACGCACACACACATATTAATATTCTGAAAAATGAACTATATTGAAGTGTAAATTGTGTAAAATATATCATATTTATTCTATGAAGTGTAACAGTAAATTGGCAACTAAATCGCATGTAATTTCAATTTGAACTATATATTATTGATGTAACTTCATATATAGAGCTATCAAAGGTTCAATTAATCAATTATTAGCTTTATGCGTGCATACAGTTAAAATTGAAGTCTTATTTCCACAAGTTTCTCAATGTTTCCAATTTTTTCCGATGTTTCCACGTGTTTCCGAAACGTTTCCGTTTCCGAGTAGACTGAAAAGAGATCCTTGATACTACCCCACTTCGATTGTCTTCTATACAAGACTGTCGCTAATTGAAAGGGTATGAAATTCCAGAAATTCAAATAAAAAAATAAGGGAAAAAGCTCATAGAAAAAGATATAGGACCCTACATTGTCACCACTCACCACCCATTTCACCACCACCTCTACCATTTCAAACTTAACAATCTCACTATTTGGGAATGAAAAATAAGGCTTTAAGCACTATTATATGGGTAAGGCCACGAAGAAAGCCCGTGACTGCTGCTATGGCAAAAATTGTGACTTGTGGAAAGAGCACTGAAATGAAACCTTGAAATTTTGGAACTACCACTATATATTTGTTTTTCATTTTAATTTTGATATTTTGCTCGATTATAATTATTGGAACAACAGGTGTGCATTTGCTACTTAAGCCTCTATTTTCATGCCCAAAAAGGGAGATTGTTAGGTTTGGGATCTAGATGTTGCGGCTCATTTAATCGAACTGAGTGTGAAAACCACAGGTTAGGGGTGTTTACATAAAGTCCATAAATTTGGTAGTCGAGGTGGTGGGTGGTGACAGTGGACAGCAGCAAGTGTGGCGATGGTTTAGGGAATTCAAGTGGTGCCTTGGTGGGTACGGTAGGCGTGGCGGACTTGTGGTTGGGGTTAACTTGGTTTTGAGAATGGACTATGGAGTGTGGTAATTGGTGGTAAGGAATGTGAGGTGAATGGTTGTGGTGGTGGACTGGCGGTTATAGACAGTTTGATGGTGCTGAGAGAGAGAGAGAGAGAGAGAGAAATTAGCTTAATTAATTACAATTTACTTAATTAACTTTTTTGAAAACTTAATTAAAGTTCGTTTGTTTAAACATATATATTTTAAACTTGAATAGAATTAATTTTGTCAAATTATCTTATATAGGGGGTGTAACTGTCATTGTTCTTAAGCACAGGGGGTGTTAGTTCGAGGGTAAATGTCTTTCCATAAAATCTGTTAGTACTAGTTAGCTGAGTTTCGTTGCGACACTTTGCTCTTCGCACGGGGTGTGTCACGAAAAAAAAAAAAAACAGACAAGGGGTGCAGGTATCACGCGGCCTAACCATATGGTGTGTAAGTGTATTTTACCCTTTTAAATAATGCATAAATCAACAAATTTAAAGAACAGATAGAGACATAAGAAATACCTGCATTATTTTAGGACGAATTCTCAGAGCCTCGGAAACAAACTCAGGATTTCGAGTAATTTCAAGCAGATTAGAATGGAAGGCTCTTGCATGTTCATTGTGTTCACTATGAGGAGTGTTTTGCAGCTGCTCAATGATCTTCTCAAACATAGGATCTTTTTCAATTTCCTTAGCTAAGTCCTTAATGTTTGGATCCTGTATTTGTCGCACCATAACGACATAGAAATTAACTATAATCTGAAATACGAGAATCAATGATGAAAGTCTGTATCTGACTAAAAGATTTTATGTGGGGTATGGTGTTGGTTAACTTTTGACCTTCATTGGTACCAAAAGTATAATGTTGGTTTTATATAATGCAGAATGGGCCAATCTAGATTGTAATTTCTAAATAGTGATCATAGTAAGGTTGCCACCATGACTGACAAGATCCGCTTCCATGAAATGTGGAAAATAAAAAAACAGAAGTCCCCCATTGATATTCCATCAGAAGCATCCCTTATTCTACATTGTTGTCACATGAAGTATTACTGCCCCGCCTTCTCTCTCGTCTGCTACGTGTTCTAATGCAAAACGTAAGCACTTCTTTTTCATTTAGTGTGCACGTTTATCTCTATAGTGTGATCTCCTGTACCCTAGCAGCATCGAGTGGCCGCAGTTTCCTTTCTCCTCCCCTACAACATAATCCTTAAGGAAAAGACACTTCAATTCTTGATCGTCTCGTGATGTGAAATTGAAAAGGAGATCGAGATTAGATTGCGGTCACCCTCGTAGTTAGTTGGACATTATTGTTCTCGGAATCGTTTAGGATTGTAAGGTACATAACATTTGTATTTCACAAACATCGAAGTGCGTAACGGCACGTAAAAAAGGCTATGGCGGCCTTTTCAGTTCCCTATGCACTACCATATAGGTTTCTTATTTCAATTTGTACAAATTAGGTGTGAAATCGCATGGACCGGATTGGATCAAATCGGAATACAGGCATACTTCCGAAATTCTCACAAGTATAGAAGGTACTGTGATTTCAGTCGAAATTTTTGAGATTTCAAAATTCCATTCCGTTTCCAAGTTTTCATTAAAGTTGGATGCTTGAAATAGTTCAGAATTGCAAAAAAATTGACAAGAACAAAGATTCCATGCCTCTTGGCCAAGAGGCCAAGAATATGCGCGCCCGATTAGAGATTGGGAAAGGACAAGTCTCATCCTATTTGGTGTTTGGTGCCGCCTATACTCAAGATAAATATATCTTAAACCTCAATTCTTGTGAGTGCACCCTTTTTATAATAAAAAAAAACACAACAAAAAATAAATGTACTTGTGTTTGAGGTCACCCACCTACAAAAATAAAACTCTTCTTCTTCCTCATCTAACTTATTATATTTTTCTCTCTCTCTCTTCATCTTCTTCATAACCAATCTAGTTCCACAATTCTCTACTCCTAATAAAGACTTGATTCCCATAAGCTTACAGCAGCTCCCCAATATGTGATCTATAAACTTCATTGCATTCAAGGAGAGAATATCGTTTTTGCTTCCCATATTGGAAAGAAAAAGAGAATTGTGTGTTCAAGAACAGTCATTTTTTCAAGAAATGAATTGCTCTCTCACAGTGGAATAGAAATACTAATCCTTGTTTTATCTGAAAATTAGAATTTTTTACCTTCAATTTATTATAAATGTCAGCTACACAGTTGGTGCTCCTTTTCGAATATCCAAAATGAACTGACGAGACTTCATTACATGTAGAGGTGTTAATTGGGGGAGACTGGGCGGGTTTGGGCTACGCTTAAATGAGTGCGGGCTTAAATGGGTTTGACTACTAACGGGATTTGTTAGACGGGTTGTTAACGGGTCGGGATATTAACGGGACGGGACGAATATTCGCAACCCAAGCCAGCCCAAATACTAAAAATTGGCCTTTTTAAAAAATAAAAATATATATTTAGTCCGCACCCATTTAGCAGGTCAAAGAACTTGTTCACCCATACAAAAAACTTGTTCAGGATGGACATTTGTGCAAGAAATCAACATCTCAATTTTTTTTTGCTAAGTAAATGAACATTAAACTACTGTAATACATAATGTATTTTTTTGCATTCTCGGCCACCCTCTTAAATCAGAGTTTCTTATAACTTTTCATGTACTAATTAACTATCAATCAAAGAATTATAGACTAAATACATTGACAAGAGGTCGATTTTCTTTTTCTTTTTTTTTTCTTTTTTTTTCTTTTTAAGGTTTTTGCTTCCATTAGCAGATCACAAACCTTAGTAACAACCACAAACTCTACCGATCAAAACTACAAAACATCCATGGACTCTAGCCTTGGTATCATCTAAACAACACCCAAATTCAACCTATTCTCAATCACAAGAATTAAAAACAAAAGATCTAAAAAAAAGTGATTAACACACACACAGAGAAGCGGACCATACTCGGGCATCTCCAAGTGGTGTGGTTCCTAGAGAGAGATAGAGAAACTGAGATCATCGAGAGAGACTGAGATTGTCGACAGAGAGAGCTTGGGTTTTTGGGTTTTAGGTAGAGGTATCTAGGGCCACTAGGTTTTAATTGGGCTTTTGAGGGACATTATTTAGGCCCATTAAAGTGAAAGTAGAGTAACTGGGTAATTACCATCCCTCCCAATAAAGCAATTATAAGTAATTGGGCGGCCAATCCAATCCCGTTAATTTTGGGCAGATTTGGGCAGGATTGTTGGTTTTGGGCTTTGTTGACAGCCCTAATTACATGGATATACAGAGAAAAGGTGAAGTCAACGTAAAAGTGAGTAACGGATACGAAGAACATTCTATACAAACTTTCCCACATTTTGAATGCCTTGCTTTTGAGCTCCATATTAAACTTTTGTTCGAGAGTCTGTCACATACCTTTTTTCTGTAAATCCTTCCGTCTTACGGAGGATGTTTCATGAGTCCTGCACGCTCCCCTATAATTTTTGGTCCAGATGACCAGAACTTCCACGTACTATGCTAAGAAGTAATAAGAACGCATTCCACTCCTAGCTCAGGGACTGGTCTAAGAAGTAATAAGAACGCATTCCACTCCTAGCTCAGTTAGTTCGATGAAATTGATTAATGAACTGTCGGGGAAGGCCTAGTGTGGTAGTACAAAATGCAAAGTATTATTTAATGGTAAGAAGAGGAATCAAATTCTTAGTGTACATGCATTCTTTTCTTTTTCTTTTTAACATGCGGGGTGCGCTCACAATTTTAAATTATTAATGTGGTGCCTAAATAATGGGGTGCCTGTACTGCCACCCCTTTTTATCCCCACGTGGGATAAAATAATCCCACAAGGGGGTGCTATACGGGAGGATAAGGAGCATGGGATCAAGGGAAAAAATATATTTTTTTTTAACCTTTCTTTCAAAAAATACATCCTTATATATACAAAAATGAAGAGATGTATATTTCTATATTTTTGTGATTTGTAAGTAATATTTGAGACTTTGTTTGGGTAGTGAAGTTTAGAACTTATACTAGTGCTAAACCCATGTGATGCACAAGCAAAACTTGATCGATGTAAGATGTATAAACATTCGTTGAAACCGTTGCATTTTTAGTTGATTAGATCTCATGGTAATATGCCAAAAGAAATTAGTAGCTGTAATTATGCTTATAGTTCATGAAGGGTCGTCAATTCTAATGTTAATTTGATTACTCAAACAATTATCAACTTTTTAAAAAAAATAAAATTGATGAGATTTTACATTTTTTTTCTTAAGTATGGAACCATCAAAGACGAAGGGCTAAGGAAGGTGATAAAGGTTAACACTTTTAGAGGCCAATGACATGTATTAATGCTAATAACAGTTTAATTAATTACTAAGCCAAAAAATGAGGTGATGAAACATGGCATGAGACGATTCCCTTTTATAATTGTTAAAAGCACCACCTGATCTTAAAAGCTTAAGTTGTTAGAGAGGGTGTAACTTTAAGTATTTATACTCTCAACATGCCCCCTCACGTGTGGCCAGACTTTCTTTAATAAGGGCCAAACATATGAAAATTACAGAAATCAGGGTGGCAGCGAGGTTCGAACTCAAAACATTTTGCCTGCACTGATACCATGTTAAACCACCAACTAATTTAAAAGTTTAAGTTGTTAGAGCATCTCCAACCACATTACCTAAATTTCTCTAATTTTTAGCCAAAATAGCTAAACGCTATTTTAGCTAATCACTTTTAAGCCCCCAACTCCAACCATGTTCCCCATTATAGGGAGATTTGCATTATTATATTTTTTTTTTTTATACAAAAGTTGAAAATTTTAATGTACTCTCTCTCCTTAAATTAATATGGTATGTATTATTTTTCATTATTTTACTTATGGGTAATTACCCATATTCACACTCTCTCCTCAAATGTGGAGAACCGAAAAGGGATTCCCCAAAATGGAGAATCATTTGCGAAACCCGTTGGAGCTCCAAAAATGTGTACTTTGGTCCCCAAAATAGCTAGAAAGTGACTATGGGTAATGTAGTTGGAGTTGCTTTTAGAGAGGATGTAATTTAAGTATTTATACACTCAACAATAATATATATAATAATATAGATGGGTGTATATAGAGGTGTATTATCACAATTTTTGTGTGTTCTGTTTTGATTATCGATGCTATGATTTTTTTTTAATATGCAATGTAAAAATTACATACTAATTTCAATCTATGACAGCATTGACCTTGTTAAAATCTTGACTCAAAATCATGAGATAGCGACTTGATGCAATTCCATAGTCATTTAGAGGTCAAGGAATAACATTTCAAAGAGCTAATTCTATATTTTGAAGCAATTTGAACACCCAACCTCAATCCCCAAGAGAAAGGGAGAGGAAGGCCACATATGTTTGCTGCAAATGTATTGAAAGTTCATTGAAAACTTAAAATTATATACTCCACATTCTCTACAAATAAGAGAATAGACAAGTAAAAGACACCACTTGAGTCATAAAACACTGAGAAGTGACATGACTAACTACATTGAAACTAGGAAACCATAGAACTTAAAGAAACTTAATTTTTTTATAAAAATTAAAACTGAAACTGGGACACTGTTAGTCACTAAAATAACATTTTTGATGTCTACGCTTGCTTTGCATCACGACTCAACCCAAACTTCTTTTTTTCCCGCTAAGTGACAAACCTAGACTTCAATTTTAAATAATAATACTCCCTCCGTCCCATATTAAGAGTCTCTTTTGGGAATTCCAACTTATTAAGAGGACAATCTTGATTTTGGTAAGATTTTCAACTTTCCAACATTGTCCTTTTTGAAATTCAAAATTATAGTGTCACATCACAAAAAAGAGAGGGAAGAATTGGATGTAATTAAGGACAAATTTGGAACTTTTCAAAGGGGACTCTTAAAATGGGACATCAAAAAATGGCATCAAGGACTCTTAATATGGGACAGAGGGAGTAATAAAAAAAACCTCAGACTTAAACTAAATAGAGAAAACAGGTTGTACCAACCAAGGATCAAAGTTTCGTTTCGGTCTATTGTTTCGGTCTACCCAGAAACGGAAACGTTTCGGAAACATTTCGGAAACATGTGGAAACAGTGGAAAAAATTGGAAACATGGGGAAACATAACTTCAAACTTAACTATATGCGTGTATAAAGCTAATAATTGATTAATTGAATATTTGAGAGGTCTATATATGTAGTGCTGCATTAAAAATGTGTAGTTCAAATTGAAAATACATTAGGATTAGGTCGCCAATCTACTGTCAAACACTTCATAGAATCCACAAAACACTTCATAGAATGCAAAAGATACATATAAGTACATAGTAAGCTAATAAGCCATCTCTAAAATAAAATGGTTGTTCATATGACAAGTACACAACCACATGATTATCTCGATGGAAACAAGTATGTTTCGTTGGAAGCAAATGAAACGATGCGGAATCATAGGTTTGTTTCGATGGAAACAATTATGTTTCGATGGAAACAAAAGAAACAAAGTCGTTTCGATGGAATCCATGGAATTTCGAGATTCCATGGCTGTTTCGTTTCCATGACCTAGGAAACGGAAACGTTTCGGTCGTTTCGATGGAAACAGAAGGAAATTTTGATCCTTGGTACCAACTCAAATCTATAGTGGTAGCTAAAAGAACAAATAAAATATGTGTTTGAGGCCAACTCGCCATTGGAGATGGCCAGTGTGGGAAAATGATAAGGTTTATTTTGGAGTTATGTTGGACTATGTGGTGAAGCACCTACTCATTTTTAGTACGGAGTAGTTATAGTATTTAAGTCGGATTTTTTTTTTTTTTTTTGCATTAAACTGTTATAAATATCTAAAGTAGAATATGCTATTTTCTTACATTGAATTCATGTTTAGATAACTAATTATAAATCCAGTTATTAATCTAAAGAATATAATAATCGTTATCCATAATTTATATCAAGGCGTGCATCCAAACATAGGATAGGATATGAAGAGACAATTCCAACAAAATAAACTCAGGATGTTCCATATCGCATAGTTTTATCCGGTCTTCCCAATTCACCTCTCACGGCCGGTGCGGACAAAACATTTAAGAAATCTGATATGCTCAACATTCAAAGTAGTATATAAAATTTTAGAATTTAGTACAATTAGTATTAGTGAATCTTTTTTCAGATCCACAAGTAAACTTATATATTAGTAACACATAAATACAATCTTATAGGATTTCCTATCTTTCCATAAATATTCAGAATCTTTTGGAACTACCAGTTAGAAATAATTCGGATGTATCCGGGAAATTTTCAGATCGGAATTCGGAATTACCTAGAATATTCGGATTCCAGTCCAATTAAAAAAAAAAAAATCCGGAACTCAATTCGGAATAAAATTGTTATTTACAAAGTCAAGGATTTTTCGAATCAGAATCAGACAGATGGGTATTTTTGATTCTCAACTTGCACCGTGCGCTAGGGGATTTGAAAAAGGAGGTCTGGGGCGTACCTACCAAGCGCGCAGACGTGATTATGTATTCTTATGCCTTGTTAGCACAACAGATCTTGCATATTATATATATTTTAACATCAAAGCTAGCGGCTATTACACTATATCGGAGTACTTACTAACTACTTAATAAAAAGAAAACAAGGCAAGGCATTATGGAACTGAACTTTCATAATTTTAGGAGAAAACTACTAAACTAGCATGCAATGGGGAGAGAGACAGACAGACAGAGACAGAGAGAGAGAGAGAGAGAGAGAGAGAGAGAGAGAGAGATTTACATCAAGTAGTAGGTCGGCTATGCGAGAGAAATGCTGGAGTTTTGGAGGCGATTGAGGCTCCACAGGGGTCGATTTCTCAGATTTCGACCTTTTGTTCTGTGAAGTAGAAGCAGTATTTTCCTCCACATCTAAGAAAGAGGAATGAATGTGTATACCCAGCCGTGAGAATCATCATATCATATAAAACTTATGTGCAGAATATGAATATCCCCACCACCCAAATCATCAATTACTAATAATAATTTGGGCTTTTTTCTTTATTTATTGAATAATAATAAATAAATAAATAAATACTCATGAACATGGATATCGGAAAAAAAAAAAAACTCATGAAACCCTAAATATGGTTTAAAACGAATGTAAATCTTATAACTTGAGGGGAGAACAGAGGGGGGGGGGGGGGGGGGGGGGGGGGGGGGGCGGGGTCACGTTACCTGGAAGATGAATATCCTTTGGCGAATTTGAAGAAGCCATAAAGATGATGATGATGATGAAATCAAAACAAAATTCAAAACCAAACAAAGAAAAAACTCTGCAATTTACTGGAGGTGAACTTTCCGTACATATATTACGTATATCTATAAATATATAGATAGACTTGCCATGTGACACCCCCTTTGTTTTCTATCCCCCTCTCCTTAATTATCTCTCATGTATATTTTTATTCATCTGTATCTATATCCCTTCATTTTTATTTGATTTCTAAAATTAAAAATTTTAAAAATTAACAAATCCTTCAAATAATGAGAAACTTCTCCACTCACGCCTCTTACCCCACCTCCCAGAAAAACCGCCCCCAACTGCTCTATGATTTATGGCATTCGTTCATGTTTAAAATTCCAGTGTACCTAGTCGTTAAAAGTTGTTAATTGGTAACTCCAGCTGCTAGATGCAACACCGACCTTAGTGGTATACCCAATTACTCATGTATCATGGTATTTGTATATGTATACACCGTTAAGATTCATGTACATGCATATTTTTCAATACTAAGAGTCGGTGCATTTTGCTACAATAGTTAAAGCAACTAAATTTTATTTTTCAATTTGTTTGCACAAATTCATTATCCTTAATAAAAGTATTTTACATTTGTCATGCATTCCTTTGGTCAATATTAACTATTGATAAAGAGCTATCAATAGTTAATTATTGATAAATAATTGTCAAGGATTTTATATTAGGGGGCTAGAGTTGGAGGGGGCATGCATAGAGTAATGAAGCTATACGGGGTTTTGGGGATTTTTTTTATTTTTTTTGGTCTATTTATACATATTTATAAGTAGAATTGATTTTATATCACCATTAATGTTCGATCGTTAGAATTGATAACTTAATATAATTTGTTAAGCTTGATCTATAGTAGAACCATTTCGGTTTGGCTAAATTGATAAGTGATAAGAAAAGGTAATTGGACATATATAAAAGAAGGACTATATTACATTTGAGACAAAATATTACACATAACCTTTTTTTTTTTTCAAAAATTTTATAGAAATATAAGGTTTGGTCCCTATTTTGGACCATTAATAGGAATTGATCATAGTCATATTGCATGTATAGTAATTAGTCCCTGATTTTGAAAGGTAATCAATATTTAGTCGCTTTTTCCAATTTAATAGAGATTTTATGGACCAATATGCCCTTCGTTACATACATACATACATATATATATGTGAGAAAATAAATTTCTCACTTTTTACACGGTTCTCACTTTTTGTGAGAAATTCTCACTTTTTACACAGTCTGTTTTTTAAGATCCGGATTATATATAGAGTAATAAAGATATATATAGTAATAAAGACTTAAATTTAGGAGTTTTAAATTTAAACCCCAAACAACTATCTATATATAAATATATATATATATATAGAGAGAGAGAGAGAGATAGGTGTGAATTTATTTAAACCTCAAACAACTATCTATATATAAATATATATATATTTATTTTTATTTTATGAGAAATTACTCGTTATATCAATTTCAAAGGTGTGAATTTTTTTTCTTTTTTTCTTTTTTGGAATTCTTCTCGAAAATTTTTAATTGTTGATAAATTTCTCATCAAATCCTCTCTAACATGTGTATGCTTATTTTTGCTTTAATTAGATATATTTCATACCCTTGAATAAGGCTTTGCTTCCCAGAGGTTATTATAAAAAAAGAAGTAAGAATTTCCCTGATTATCATTGAAAGAAAAAGTGTGAGAGAGAGAGAGAGAGAGAGAGAGAGAGAGAAGGGAAAACTAACACGAATGAATTAGCAGACGAGTAGTAGTTAGTGTAGTGGTGTTTGCTATATTTTAGGTTCGGGCGTGTCAGAGCCTTATGAGGTAAATCCAAACTTATAAAACACAAATTTTCCTAAGACTACTTGTGTGAACGATACACAAGGTTTCATGATTCTAACTTCTAATAGGCGATTGTGAAAAGTAAGTAGGAAAGTACCCTTACCTAAAGGTCCTTAGACAGTATTGAAGCGCACAAGTCTAGCAAGTGATGAAAGAGACAAAAGAAATTTAATAAAAGCGGATTTTATTTAATTAATGAAAAGAGAAATTACAAGAATGTAATTGAAAGCCAAGAGCCTAAGAAAATAAAAAAAAAAATTGCTTAGAATGCTTTTGTCGAGATGACGCGAAGTGAGTTGGTAGCTTGGCCAGCTTGCTGATTTACAGCGGCCTGGTAGAGATAAGGCAAGAAACTGATAAAACCAATCTAGTAAAAAATGCCAGCTTTTATCTCCACCAGCCTGATGTTGAATCTGGACTGTATTTTGGCTTCATTCAGCTGACTTTCTAAGCAAGCAAAAGATATGCTGATAATACTTTCCAAAATATGTTGATAATATCCATAAATATTATAGAAATATATATATATATATATATGTATACTGATATTATCTCCCAAAAGTATATAATACTTTGAATATTATACTTTCATATTCTCTTGATAATATATGGAAATATTACCCTTATCATAATATATGAATATTTATATCTAATATTAGAGAGATTGTAGGGTGATATACTTCCCAAAAGTGACCAACCATATCTTTTCCTATTGTTGCCGAACTATTGATGCGCCCCAAATACTGAATAGTCCGAAAGGCATAAGGAAAATAATGCTCAGCCCGATGAAAGCTTGCCTTGTCAATGTAAAGTCAAACTAATGTGGGCCATAGAATGAAGTTATGTTGCCAGAGTTGGTCTGCTAGTACGCTGCCAAATAAACCTTAGCCCGATGGAAGCTTGTTCAATACCAAATAGAGTGAAGCCATATCACATGCCATCATGATGAGTTGTGGCCCACCACTTGGAAACTAAACCATGAAACACAAAAGCTGGAAGGATTGTGACCCGAAAAAGGCATAATGACATACCATATTTATAAATAGGTCAACTAATAATGACCATATTTACAATTTTAGCCAAACATCATGCCCGATTAGTTCGTGGCTGACCAAATGATAGCCCGATGACACCAAATTGACACTTATTTCCCCAATCTGCTGAAATTGATAATGGGTCTCAAATGGAAGCCTGGTTGAGTAAACACAATGGAAGCCCGATAAATTGAAGTGCCAAACAGCGCCACAGATTGGCATTTGTATCACACATGAGACTTGGTAAATCAACAAAGTTGTTAACCTTAAGGTATATTAAGGCATATTTAATTATGTTTTGATGATGTCAAATATGCTATGATAATTACATGATTCATATTGATTCATTCTTTGCTATTATCATAGTCATTTTTATGCTCATATATAATCTCATGTATTAATATTGCATCAATGTTTTAACATCTTTGTGTGCATGAGATTTAATTGATGTAGATCAAGATTACAAGGAGCTTGACACGACGATTTTTCTGTGTGCGCTTGTGTGCTATACCCAAGTGTAGGTAATCATGCAAGTAGTAAACTGGATTAAGTCCAGGTCGATCCCACAGGGAATGTGTTAAACTAATTACTTAGATTATTCTCAACAGGAAAATGAAAATCAAAACTTTTATTTAACAGATGTAGAACACAAAGTTCCACAGTTTAACAATTACTAAAATTGAAGCAATTAAACTAGATTAACTAATTACTAACTAATTAACTAAAGCAGTGATTTAAAATGTTTTTCTTAATTAAAAAGGAATGTTGGGATTACACAAATCCACCGCAACCTAGCCATCTACCATGCAATTACATTGAAGCTCAGTGGAGCACACACTCTACAGTATTCCGTATTCCTCTTAAGATAAAGAATCCATAGTCCTTACATGACCGGGACTATATCATCACATTTACGTTTGAAATACAAAAAGGCGGTTTAAAACAATAGTTTAAACTCTCACCTACAATGGTATTATCATTGAGGGTGGTTTGCAAAATATATTGAAGAAAAAAAACCTCAAAACTTTAGGTTTAAAGACTGTTTTGACAAACTGAGCATTTGGGGACAGTTTGATAACGAATCAGTAAAGCAGAAAGTCTAGGAATACTGTATAGAATGTCCTCAAGAATCAGAGATCTCGATCGATCGACGCGCTTTCGATCGATCGAACATCTTCTTCTCTCAATCGATCGAACTGACTTCGATCGCTCGACTGTGTCTCTGGTCCGATCGATCGAACTACTTCGATCGATCGAACACAGTGATTATTCTGTTGCATGGCAGAGGCCTGAGATTATAGTTTCATCGTGATCTCCCAACTCGGGAACTACTCAGACATCGTATGAAGTGTCACAGTGTTATTTTTAAAGTAAAGATTCATTAAAGAAGTGTTTAGTGGAGATTTAAGCATTTAAACTATGAAAACTATGGTGTATCCACTACCAACAAGTAAAACTATGATCTATTCAAATTTAAACTATGTAAGCTACTAACAGAATGTAAACAAAACTGATATAACAAAACCTGGAACGAACAAGTTGTTAATGAACTTCAAACTTCTACTCAATTCAATATACAATCATCAAAACCTACAAGAATCAAAGTAGAAAACTCCCTCTCTATGTAAAAACTGATAAAATATAAAGTGGGCGTCGTTATGGGCGTCGTTATGGACGTCTACAGTATGAGTATATATAGCAGAAACCTAATGCTAGGGTTTTTCATGCATCCTGCCGCGTGCGCGTAAAAATCTGATAAAAGGCATGTTCGATCGATCGACCAATTCTCGATCGATTGAACTCTTGGGGACTTCGATCGCTTGAACTTATCTCGATCGATCGAAACTTCGATCGATCGAAAAGTCTTCAATCGCTCGAACTCTATATTTCAGCTTTGACATGTCTTCTTTAGAATTCAGCATTTCCCTTCATCATTATTTTTCAATTCTTCACACAGCAACTGCAGTCTGCACAAATTACTGCTAAAACACACAACTTATCATAGTTTAATCAATATGTGCATAAACTAGTATTGTAATTCAAATTGCAGATAAATGGAGGAATTGTAAACTAAATCCATAATTTTTCTTCTTTTAGCGCGGTTGTATTTTACAAATACTCCCGCTTGTCACAACCCCCAACTAGCGAGTTGCTAGTCCCTAGCAATAGAGCGAAAATAAAAAAACAAGCTACCCTATAACTGTAATGACTAATAAAATAAACTAAACTACGGTAAACTAGACTAAAACAAGAAAGAAACTACCTAACTCACTTTCGCAGGACTCGCGGTTGCATTTAGCTAATGCAACAAGTCGTTAAACCCCTAGGTTTTCCCTAGTGGACGAGTGTTGTCTCATGAGGGTTTGCAGTGAATATACCCACAAAACTCCCTGATTTAGCTCAAAAAGATATAGAATAACTTTTAAACATTCCCATTTTATTCAACTATTAATTTAGCTCTACAAACATCTCATCCTCATTCCAACCATGAAAGAAATGCACGTGTCCCTTATGTCACCAAGATAAAAATAACAAATGCGTCACACCCATACATCCGTGTGTGTGTGAAATTAACAGCTATACATCAACTTTATTTAGAGTTGTTTAAACTATCATACTCTCAGAACTCGTAGTTTCAACTCAATCCTCACATAGTTATTACACTCATAAATGAACATCTCACAGAAACTTGGTGAATAATAATCGCACATGGTATGAAAGCTTTGATAGGAGTGACTTTTTTTTTTTCCGGATACTAATGCTTTCATACTCGACTCCATAAAAGACGAACATTTTAGAGTTTATAGTCTCCTGAAAGGAATACTACTTACTAGAGGAGCGAAATACCGTGGATAACTCAAATTACACTTTCATGTTTAAACTAAGTTGTAGAGAATCATTAAGGCTTTGACTTTTCGGTTTTTATTTAGTAGGGTAGAGATTAGAGAGGTAAGAAATTGCACATTTTCAGCATGTGGCTGTATTCAGTAACTTCTTCACTTTATTCCAACCATCCTCTCCATTCATATCATCATTCATTTCAATTTATCATCATATTTATTTATTATTATTATTATTTTTTTTTTTAAACCTTTGGAAAGCTACTCCTTCTTCTTCCTTTTCTCTTTTATGTAGCCCCTCCCACAACTACTCCCTTTTCATAATATACTTCAACAATTTAATCACCTTCGATGTGCAATGGGGTTCATTGAGGCCAAAGTATAAAATTAGGGATTTAGAATCTTGAAAGTATCTACTAGGGGTGAGGTTAAGAACAACACATATTTAAAGTGTTGATAACGGTAAATGGAAAAGTAAGGAGTAAATAACGATGGCTTAAATCATTTTTCCAACTTCTTAATTTTTTTAACACTTAAATGTTTATTGAGTCTAATTGGTAAATCCTGAACATTCTCCTCTAATAAGCAGTCAAAATGAAGAAATAAAGACTAGTCAACGAATTTTAACCGGCATTTTCAATGAAAACAATTTGAAATTAATGTGATAATTCCCTCAGAAATGAAGATCGGATTCAAAAGCTCACTAAGGGTGACTAGTTTTCACTACTTCATTCTTTAAAGTACAAAAGTCGTATTAACTCTTATTTTAAGTTTTCTGCATAGCTATTAACACGTGCAAATGATTTGGATGCAGGAATGGTCAACATATGCATTCATCCTAGAGAACTAGAAAAACGTGTGAACTTAATTCATAAAAGGATGAGAATTAAATGATCGTGTCATTGCTTGACAACAGTTAAATAGAAGTGAAAATTCAAAATTATTCTACCCATTTAATTCAAAGACTTGGTTGATAGTTTGAAATTGAAATTACTATTATTATTATTATTATTATTTAATAATAATGGAGATTGTATGATGTTTGCCAATATATAGAGTGATCCAGATTGCTACGTAGAAAATATGCACAGGTGATTCTCTATCTATATCCCACCCCCAACTGAAAATTACAATGTCCTCAGTACGTGATTTTCAAAAATAGATAGAGAGATATCACCTGAAATATCGTGTAAGAATCGTAATAGTAACAACCTGTACAGAAAACATACACCCTCCAAGCAGCAAAGATCATAAATATAGGAAATATAAAGCATCAGATCCACGCATAAAATAAAACTATTCACTGGAAATATAGTAAAGTGAATGTACAGAATAGTGAAAATCAGACATACTAAAATTCATCATAGATACAAAAATCCAACTATCCAACCAATCACCAATAATATCCAAAAACAACCACACTATCCAAACCAACCACAACCAAAACAATAACCCAACAGTGTCCAAAAACGCCCAACAAACAACCCAGAATATACTAAACCAACCAAAAATATCCATAAACCAAATCAACAGACTACCCATCATCGGGAACATCAGATAAAATGTCAATCAACAGATCTGGAGCATCCATAACTCCACCCTCGACACCCGTAGTAGTGGTAGCCGGAGCACTCGCAATCGTGGCATCTGGAGTAGAAACTGATGTGTCGGCCACGACATGAGGAGGTGGAAATGGTATCTCTGAAGTAGGTGGTCCCTCTGATGATGATGGTGCAGTAGGTGGTACAGCAGATGTAGAAGGAACGGAAAAATCAACCGGGGGATCGGAAGTTGAAGGACCAGTAGGGGCAGAAGAAGATGGGCCAGTGGTGGGTGATAGAGTAGCAAATGTAGTAGGTGGGACGGTGGAAGTGTCAGGAGCTGCTGTAGGTGGATCGCTGGGTATGGTAGGTGCAGCTGTATGAGCAGCCTGATCAACGCCGATCTGTATCAAGATCGCCTCCAGCAAGGTAGTCATCACATCCACCTTACCCTCAAGTTGAATCCTGGCCTCTCTCTCCTCCATTAACAACTCATGAATAGTCGGGAGAGGCGCAGAAGAAGACTCTCCCTGGGTACGAGCCTGAGACCTCTGTCTCAACTCAAATCTCGCCACCTCCCCAACTGGGTCTAACTCCTCCTCCGAGTCATGCTCCTCAGCCTCTGTGGGCGTCCCAGAAGCGACTCCCTCAGTATCAGTCCCGCCTCCTCGCCCCCTCTTCTCTCCCATCTTCGCCTTGCCTTTTCCTTTTAGCTTCCTCTTCTGCACATCAGACCGGCGGGAAGCTGTCTCTCCAAACCGACTGTGGGACTGGGCAGTCGCGTCCCTCGCCAAAGGAATGATACCCGCATGCTCGATCACCCTATGAATAGCCCAAGTACCTTTAGGTGCTTTTTAGCCTAAATGTAGCGTGCAGGGTGTCGCATGAAGTCGATGTAAAGGCGGGGTAAATAGACTGGCTGCCGTGTCCCGATCGCGTATAAGACACGAGCATACCATGCCGCGATCTTCTCCCGATACGATGTCACTTATAGGCAATTGCTCAGGGCAAGATGGAGCATATGGTAATTATCTGTGAGGTGGAGGTCGGGAATGAGAGCCTCGCCATCCCATGTCGGAAGAGCTACCCCGATGATCTCTCGGATGATGATGGTCGGTGATAGCTGAGGTGTGTCGGGGTGATGTGGGCATACACAATTTGGTACCTCCGGTACTCCAAGAGCAGCAGCTACAGTGGCCGGGCTGAAGATGATCTCCCGGCCACGGAAAAATGAGCGAAGGGTGAACGGAGCAACCGGATCCCGGATCATCATCGCACACGCCTCCCGTATCCAAGATAGATTCACATGCTTAGGCTGGGATAATAGTGTGTACCACTGGGGCATGGCACGTATCTGTGCAAGGTACCACGGAGTAGCCAGCCAGGCAGTCTCAAGGGGTCGCTCGATCATGACCTTCCGCGACTGGAAGTAACGGGTGAACCAAACGCGGTCTTCCTCGTTTCTAAACCCGTGATCTGGAACTGGGTCGGGTATAGTGAGGTCGAACAGCTTGGATTTGTGGTAGCCAGTGATCGGATTCATGATAAAGCCCTGAAATGAAAGAAGCAAGGAGAAAAAAAACATTAAAACAGGGCAAATAATAAAGAGAAAGAAACTGCCACACTTCGATCGATCGAAGTCTGTGCGATCGATCGGGAATATTGCAGCTTCGATCGCTCGAGAATGTTCGATCGATCGAACGGATGCTGGGTTCGATCGATCGAAACCAGTTCGATCGATCGAGCACAACGAAGAGGCAGTGGCAATGATTGAGAATGGGAGTAGCCCGAAAATAACAAATACACTAATAAAACCAAGAAAAGGAGTTAAAGAATCAATGGGGGCACCCCTATATGAATTTGAAAGGAAACGAAATACGAGGGGTAACTCGGGGGCTCACCTCAAGAGACGCACTGGGTAGAAGGTGCCGGCGATGCCACTGATAATCCAGGGGAACCCGGAGCTCCTTAATTGATGTGGTTTGAAGGGGGGAGGCCAAAATCGAGGAGGTTGCTTCTGTCGTCGATCGCTTGAGTAAGGGAGAGAGAGAGAGAGAGGAAATTGACGAAGAGTCTCGGCGACGCTTTGTTTAAAAACAGGTTTCGATCGATCGAGTAGGCTCGAGCGATCGAACCTTCGATCGATTGAGCCTTCCGCAATCGCTCGAGATGATGACCATCTCGATCGATCGAGATGTGTTCGATCAATCAAACAAAGAAATCCTACAATATCCTTGAATTGAGAAATTGCACACCCCAACCAACCAACAGTGATCTAGACATACAAAATAGGGATAAAACAGTGCATTGCCAGAACATGTAAGCCAAAAACGTCAACCTCATAGTAGATAATTGCAAATTCATATAAATAAATCCTCAAATAGCATCTATGTGCAATATTATTGCCCCCAGAAATGATAATTAACACCTTATTGAAAAAGAAATCAAAAATAAAACCGAAATTAATAACACTTCGTCCAAGAATACACTCCAATTTATGAACCAAAATATGGAATGACATAAAATAATTGGAGTGAAACACTATTCTTCCAACAGAAAGATATCTTCCTCCATAGCCTCTTTTGCCCCCAGAACTTTAAATGTAGAGTCTAAACTTGATGATTCCATTTCCCAGAATAGTCGGAAAGCAGCAAGGACATCATCGAGCAAGGCTGAACTCTTTAAGGAATTGATATCACAGGCAGGAGGTGATCCGCATGGAGATAAGGATAAAGGAGTATGATTGCGCAACGGATTTTCCTCTTGCGGCGGAGTATTCGGGGACCGCATGTATTGCCCAAACCCATGAAAGAGTTGATGTGGAAGGTATAACGGTGGGAATGGTAGATTTATAGTGATATTCCTCACTATTGGCCAAATATCCCCAGATGCACTAGCTGGTAGAGGGCATTGAAGCCTGAATAGCAAGTAACTGACATACTCATATATGTAGGGAACCACATGGATGACCATGAAGTCGTCAACATATGTGAAAACAGCATTGTGGCGTTCGAGCACCACATCTTGTAAGTCCTCTTCTTCCCATGGCTCCCACATTGAGTCATTTTTCCATTGTTCCATCAGTGCCTCATCCACTTCTCCAACAGCATACCCTTCAGGTTCTCCTTCCTCTCCGGAAAGGTGCATATGCTCGAATGGGTTGATTTGGAGGAGAGCAGGATCATAAGGGATGTACCCATAGGTCAGGTCCACTACATCATCTGCCCCTAGTCCTTGATAAGGAGATAAGCAGAATGCTATCTCGTCGGCAGTCCAAGGTGGATTCTGATATTCGAAATCAGCCCATGACCCTATAGAATGAATGTCGTCATCCCGCATCTTGATATCCTGCAAGGGAAAGACAGTACGAAATAGCAGATTAAGAATTGAAATCACATTCACAAAGACAGAAAAAAAAAAAAAAATGAAATGCAGAAAAAGAAAAAGTACAACAACATTGGGAGAACGCACTTGGGCGTTTTAGTTTAAAGTATAATCGGGCTCATCCAGTTGGATGGGCTCGATCTTGAGTTGGAAATCCTCTAAGAACGGTTTCAACCTTTGGCCATTGACCTTGAAATTTTCGTCGTTCTTAGGGTTGAAAAGCTCAACTGCCCCGTGTGGAAAGATAGATTTGACTGTGAAAGGTCCAGTCCACCGAGATCGGAGTTTGCCTGGGAAGAGATGAAGGAGTGAATCATATAATAAAACTTTCTGCCCCGGCTCGAAAGATTTACGAATGATTGTTTGATCGTGGCGCGCCTTCAACCTCTCCTTGTGGAGTTTAGCATTGTCGTATGCATCTCGACGGATTTCTTCCAGTTCAGCCAACTGGAGTTTCCGGAGATGTCCTCCCTCCTTAATGTCAAAATTTAATGAGCATGTTGCCCAATAAGCTTTGTGTTCTATTTCGACAAGAAGGTGACACGCCTTACCGTACACTAGCCTATATGGAGACATTCCCAAATTTGTCTTATAAGCAGTATGGTACGCCCACAGAGCGTCAGTCAATTTATAGGCCCAGTCTTTTCTGTTGAAACTAACCATTTTTTCAAGTATATGTTTGATTTCACGGTTAGCCAACTCCGCCTGCCCGTTTGTTTGTGGGTGGTATGCTAGAATGATTTTATGGTGTACCCCATATTTCTTGAGTAATGTTTCCAAAGGCCTGTTGCAGAAATGCTTGCCTTGGTCACTTAATAATGCTTTTGGGGTACCGAAACGCGATAAAATATTCTCCTTAAGAAAAGACATGACTGTTTTGTAGTCATTGCGTCTCGTCGGTATTGCTTCCACCCATTTTGATACGTACTCCACAGCTAGGAGTATGTATTCGTAGTTGTTTGATTTAGGGAACGGGCCCATAAAGTCTATGCCCCAACAATCGAATATTTCAATTGTGATAATAGGGGTTAAGGGCATAGAATTCCTTTTTGAAATCGTACCTAGCTTTTGACAGCGTTGGCACGATTTGCAGAAAGAATAAGCGTCCTTAAATATGGTGGGCCAATAAAATCCGATGTGTAATACTTTTTGTGCGGTCTTTTGGGAAGAAAAATGGCCACCACACGCTTTAGAGTGGCATGAGGCTAGAATTACGGTTATATCCTCATTAGGGACGCAACGCCTGATGACCTGATCAGCACAATACTTGAATAAATAAGGGTCATCGAAAAAGAAATGGCGTGCAAACGAAAGGAACTTCTTCCTGTCTTGATTTGACCAGTGTCTAGGAGTTTCTCCTGCGGCCAGGTAGTTTACTATGTCTGCATACCAGGGTAAACCCGAGACTGCCATAATTTGCTCATCTGGGAATTCATCTTTGATTGGTATGGGCTCAGTATTGTCCGTGAATGTTAACCGAGATAGGTTATCAGCAACCACATTCTCTACTCCTTTTTTATCCTTGATAGTGATATCGAATTCCTGGAGTAGGAGTATCCAACGGATAAGCCTCTGTTTCGCGTCTTTCTTAGATAATAGGTACTTAAGGGCCGAGTGGTCTGTGAAACAGACGATTGGGGACCCTATCAGGTAAGACCTAAATTTGTCCAACGCGAAGACTATTGCCAGTAGCTCTTTTTCAGTAGTTGTATAGTTCATTTGAGCTTCATTGAGTGTTCGGCTGGCATAGTATATAACATAAGGCTTGTCATCCTTCCTCTGTCCTAGGACTGCGCCAATAGCGTAGTCACTAGCATCGCAATTAATTCAAATGGCAAACCCCAGTCGGGTGCCTGTATTATTGGTGCGGAGGTAAGGTGATTTTTTAGTGCATCAAAAGATATTTGATAATTTTCTGACCAAACAAAAGGTGCATCTTTGACTAGGAGTTGGCACAGTGGTCGTGAGATGGCACTAAAATTGGATAAAGCGTCGATAAATCCCAGCATGTCCCAGAAAAGAACGGATGTCTTGGACTGTTCGAGGGACAGGCAAATTCGAAATTATATCGATTTTCGCTTTATCGACTTGAATACCTTTATCAGAGATAATGTGGCCGAGGATAATTCCTTTGGTCACCATGAAGTGACACTTTTCCCAGTTTAGTACTAGGTGTTTGTCCTCGCATCTTGCCAACACATTTTCAAGGTTTTCTAGGCAGTTATCGAAACTATGGCCAAACACCGAGAAGTCGTCCATGAAAACCTCGAGTGTCTGTTCAACCATATCACTGAAAATGCTTAAGATACACCGCTGGAAAGTGGCAGGTGCATTGCATAATCCCAAAGGCATGCGGTGGTAAGCGAACGTACCGAACGGACATGTGAATGTTGTTTTCTCCTGATCTTCAGGAGCAATTTCAATTTGGTTGTATCCACTGTATCCATCCAAGAAACAATAATACTTGTGACCCGCCACTCGTTCTAGCATCTGATCCATGAATGGCAGTGGGAAGTGATCCTTCCGGGTCACAGTATTCAACTTTCGATAGTCAATACACATCCGCCATCCAGTGGGGACGCATGTTGGTACTAACTCGCCGTCTTTATTTGGGATTACTGTTATACCGGCATTTTTGGGCACCACTTGGGTTGGACTAACCCAAGGGCTGTCAGAGATAGGGTATATTATCCCAATGTCTAGAAGTTTTAAGACTTCTTTCTTCACTACTTCTTGCATATTCGGATTCAGACGCCTCTGCATTTGTCGTGCGGGTTTAGCGTCTTCTTCCAGATAAATCTTATGGGTGCAAATAGATGGGCTTATGCCTTTGAGGTCAGCAATAGTCCATCCCAATGCTCCCTTATGCAGTTTGAGCATTTGAATCAACTTATCCTCTTGTTCTGGATTTAACGTAGATGAGATTATAACAGGATAAGTCTTTTTAGTTCCTAAAAAAGCATATTTGAGCTCCTTTGGAAGCTCCTTTAATTCCAAATCAGGAAACTGAAAATTCGAAGGCATAGTTAACTTGGTTTTTGGAGGTAAGGGTTCATATGGTGTGACCCACATGCATTCATCTCTATCTTCCTCCTTGGTTTCCATCATGAGGCAGGCATAGTTTAGGGCAACATCCAATGGGGTAGAATCAATAGGTTGATAGGTAGTGTCGAATTGTGACACAATTACCTCCAAGGGATCTTTGTACTCTACAAGATCAGCCTCATCCTCAATGATCGTTTCGATGCAGTTAACTTCTTCGTCATCCTCATATTCTTCTGGTCGGGGATTTGAGAAAATCTTGACATTCAAAGTCATGTTCCCGAATACGATGGTCATGATACCACTTCTTATCTTGATTGTGGCATCAATGGTGTTAAGGAATGGACGTCCAAAAATCACCGGGATTTGTGAACATAGATTAGACACAGGTTCTGTGTCTAAAATCACAAAATCTACCGGGAAGACAAAAGTGTCTATTTGCACTAGAATGTCCTCCAATATTCCTCTAGGATACTTGACTGACCTGTCTGCCAATTGCAATGCAACTCGGGAAGGTTTGAGTTCACCCAACCCTAGTTGTTTATATACTGAGTATGGCAGCAGGTTTACGCTAGCTCCTAAATCAAGGAGTGCGTTGTCTATCCTTTGATTCCCAATTCTGCATGAGACAGTTGGGGTACCAGGGTCCTTGAGCTTCGGAGGCAACTCATTTTGAATGATTGCACTTGCTTGGCAAGCGACATAAGCATGTTTTTTCACACTTTGACTCCTTTTGACCGTGCATAAGTCTTTTAGATACTTAGCATAGGCTGGCACTTGTTTGATGGCATCAAGGAGTGGGAGATTAATTTTGACCTGTTTGAATAACTCCAAGAACTCCTGATTCTTTGCCTCGTTTTGGGTTTTCTTGAGCCTTTGAGGGTACGGCGCAGGAAAAGGACATTTGGGTAATTCATCAATGACAGGCTCCTTTCCCGGCCTTCTCTCAACTTCTTCTACTTCTTTAGAAGCGTCCTTGTTTGGTTCTAATGGTTTGTCATTAGTGGACGATTCTTCTGCTTGAGTAGATGGTTTGCTCCTAATTACCATTTCCTCCTCTTCATACTCCTCGGGAGTAGAATGAGGCATGTTTTGCCCTATAACTTTGCCGTTTCTTAATGTAGTCACGGCTTTTGCCTGTTCATGAGTAGGAGGGCCATTGTTATATCCCTTGGGGTTTGGAAGTGGTTGAGCGGGAAATGTGCCACTCGAACCCTCTTGACGTGCATCGATCCTCTCTAATGTCGCGGACATTCTGCTCATCATCTGAATTAACTGCTGCGTTAAATTGGCGTTAGAGAGTGGATCTTCCTCTTGCACCTTCCTGTGAGGTGGCACATAGACATTTGCTGGTTAATTATGTGAGGGTTGAGTATTGTTATAGTTGTTTGTTCTATTCTGATTGAATGGCTGGGATTGCCTATTGTATTGCCCTTGATATTGATTATTGGTATTGCAGGGCTGTTGTTGTTGAAATTGGTTTTGGGTCCCAGCGTTGTTTTTCCAGTCGAACCCGGGGTGATTCTATCTATTGTTATTATTTTGTGAATTATAGTTGTTGTAGGAATTCCCCGCCCCCCTATACCCTTGCATGGCATTTATTTCCATGGGGGGTTGTTCTTGAAAATATGGCACATTGAGACAGTATTAAGTAGTGTGTCCCAGCATATTACATGTGCCACATGGTTCTTCAGGCAAAAACTGCCTAGAACTCTCTCCTTTCATCCCCAATTCCTCCACTTTCTTTGCTAGTTCTTCATACTTGTTCATAAGATGATCCTCACTTTTTAGTTGATATAAACTTTTTTCTTCTACACAGGATATCTGTGAGCATGGGACATCATCTGTATTTGACCATTCATGGGCATGTTCGGCTAGCCACTCAAAATGAGCTTCAGCCTCCTCCGTGTTTTTGCGAAGAAATGGACCTGAACTCATGGTCTCGACCAACTTTTTAGTTTCCCCATTCAACCCTCCATAGAAATAGCTTATGGTTCGCCGTTTCTCGTACTCATGATGTGGGCATGAGAGTAGCAGATCCTTGAAACACTCCCAAGTTTGAGTGAAGGTTTCATTGTTCTTTTGTTTGTAAGAGTTTATTTGTCTTTTAAGCTCGGTGGTCAAGCGAGGTGGAAAGAATTTCTTTAGGAAAGCAGTGTTCATCGCATGCCAGGTATAGATAGAGTTTGGCTTCAAGGTGAGTAACCACGCTTTTGCTTTATCCTTCAGAGTGAAAGGAAATAGCATCAGACGTGTTACATCTACAGGATAATTCTGTGAGAAAGTTTTACAAACGTCCTCAAAGTCCTTGACATGTAGATACGCCTTCTCGCTCTCCATTCCATGAAAGATAGGAAGGAGTTGAATCATTCCATTGCGAAATTAAAATTCGCCTGCATGGGGTGGAATGAGAATGCAAGAAGGTGTGGGCGCATGTTCAGGTGTCATGAGATCGCACAAAGGATGAAGTGAATCGTTGATTGGTACAACCACATTATCACCATTTTCGCTTTGATTGTCGGCCATTGAGTCGATCGGTGTAACTATGGGGTTAATAGAACTAGATGGGTCGGATGAATAGAGTGGATTTCTGAAAATTCCTTCGATGGAATTATCGGACATATAAGGAAAGACCCTAAGAAATTTTTAATCTAAAGAAATAAAGAAAAAAAAACAGAAAAAGATAAGGAAAGATTGAGGTAATCGAAGTATTAGCTTGTCGCCTTCCCCGGCAACGGCGCCAAAAACTTGACACGACGATTTTTCTGTGTGCGCTTGTGTGCTATACCCAAGTGTAAGTAATCGTGCAAGTAGTAAACTGGATTAAGTCCAGGTCGATCCCACATGGAAGGTGTTAAACTAATTACTTAGATTATTCTCAACAGGAAAATGAAAATCAAAACTTTTATTTAACAGATGTAGAACACAAAGTTCCACAGTTTAACAATTACTAAAATTGAAGCAATTAAACTAGATTAACTAATTACTAACTAATTAACTAAAGCAGTGATTTAAAATGTTTTTCTTAATTAAAAAGGAATGTTGGGATTACACAAATCCACCGCAACCTAGCCATCTACCATGCAATTACATTGAAGCTCAATGGAGCACACTCTCTATAGTATTCCGTATTCCTCTTAAGATAATGAATCCATAGTCCTTTCATGACCGGGACTATATCATCACATTTACGTTTGAAATACAAAAAGGCGGTTTAAAACAATAGTTTAGACTCTCACCTACAATGGTATTAGCATTGAGGGTGGTTTGCAAAATATATTGAAGAAAAAAAACCTCAAAACTTTAGGTTTAAAGACTATTTTGACAAACTAAGTATTTGGGGACAGTTTGATAACGAATCAGTAAAGCAGAAAGTCTAGGAATATTGTATAGAATGTCCTCAAGAATCAGAGATCTCGATCGATCGACGCGCTTTCGATCGATCGAACATCTTCTTCTCTCAATCGATCGAACTGACTTCGAAGGTTCGACTGTGTCTCTGGTCCGATCGATCGAACTACTTCGATCGATCGAACACAGGGATTATTCTGCTGCATGGCAGAGGCCTGAGATCATGGTTTCATCGTGATCTCGCAACTCGGGAACTACTCAGACATCGTATGAAGTGTCACAGTGTTATTTTTAAAGTAAAGATTCATTAAAGAAGTGTTTGGTGGAGATTTAAGCATGTAAACTATGAAAACTATGGTGTATCCACTACCAACAAGTAAAACTATGATCTATTCAAATTTAAACTATGTAAGCTACTAACAGAATGTAAACAAAACTGATATAACAAAACCTGGAACGAACAAGTTGTTAATGAACTTCAAACTTCCACTCAATTCAATATCCAATCATCAAAACCTACAAGAATCAAAGTAGAAAACTCCCTCTCTATGTAAAAACTGATAAAATATAAAGTGGGCGTTGTTATGGACGTCTACAGTATGAGTATATATAGCAGAAACCTAATGCTAGGGTTTTTCATGCAACCTGCTGCGTGCGCGTAAAAATCTGAAAAAAGGCATGTTCGATCGATCGACCAATTCTCGATCGATTGAACTCTTGGGGACTTCGATCGCTTGAACTTATCTCGATCGATCGAAACTTCGATCGATCGAAAGGTCTTCAATCGCTCGAACTCTATATTTCAACTTTGACATGTCTTCTTTAGAATTCAGCATTTCCCTTCATCATTATCTTTCAATTCTTCACACAGCAACTGCAGTCTGCACAAATTACAGCTAAAACACACAACTTATCATAGTTTAATCAATATGTGCATAAACTAGTATTATAATTCAAATTGCAGATAAATGGAGGAATTGTAAACTAAATCCATAATTTTTCTTCTTTTAGCGCGGTTGTATTTTACAAATACTCCCGCTTGTCAGAGCTCAACAAGGATCAAGCTTGAAGACTTGAACATATTTCATCCTTGGTTGAAGTCTAGGACCATCATTGTAAGGCATCTTGATCTCACACTTACAGGGGCTCAAACAAATCCAAAAAGTTAAAGTTTTGGAAATAAATTTTAAGTAGGGACATCTTTAAAGCGAGACTTGGGTCGTGACAAAATGGAATCAAAGCCTGACCCAGCCAGAAGTGTGCCAATGTGGACGTTGGGCCCTAAGAGCATCCACAGTGGGTAAGGTTATAGGACAACTTAGGAGAACTTAAGTTAAAGTCGTTAACAACGCGGGCGTTTATGCTATTGTATAGGGTTGTAAAACTTAAGAAAACTTAACATTGTGGTACCACTAAGTGCGGCTATTGTAGGGAGAAACGGTAGAAGTTGTGCCGCCTAGATTCCAAACGGCACATGAAATGCCGCCCAGTTGCAAATGGCACAACATGTGCCGCCCCACAATTACACGGCATATCATGTGCCGCCCACTCCACACGGCACATCTTGTGCCACCTACTCCTTGACGGCTTACCTTTTGTCGTTTGGTCCCAACGGGTCTAATTTAGAATGATATTTTAAAATTTACCAACGACACAATTTTAACGGTCTATTTATCTCTAATATTAGAGAGATTGTGGGGTGATATACTTCCCAAAAGTGACCAACCATATCTTTTTCCTATTGTAGTCGAACTGTTGATGCGCCCCAAATACTGAATAGTCCGAAAGGCATAAGGAAAATAATGCTCAGCCCGATGAAAGCTTGCCTTGTCAATGTAAAGTCAAACTAATGTGGGCCATAGAATGAAGTTATGTTGCCAGAGTTGGTCTGCTAGTACGCTGCCAAACAAACCTTAGCCCGATGGAAGCTTGTTCAATACCAAATAGTGTGAAGCCATATCACATGCCATCATGATGAGTTGTGGCCCACCACTTGGAAACTAAACCATGAAACACAAAAGCTGGAAGGATTGTGACCCGAAAAAGGCATAATGACATACCATATTTATAAAATGGTCAACTAATAATGACCATATTTACAATTTTAGCCAAACATCATGCCCGATTAGTTCGTGGCTGACCAAATGATAGCCCGATGACACCAAATTGACACTTACTTCCCCAATCTGCTGAAATTGATAATGGGTCTCAAATGGAAGCCTGGTTGAGTAAACACAATGGAAGCCCGATAAATTGAAGTGCCAAACAGCGCCACAGATTGGCATTTGTATCACACATGAGACTTGGTAAATCAACAAAGTTGTTAACCTTAAGGTATATTAAGGCATATTTAATTATGTTTTGATGATGTCAAATATGTTATGATAATTACATGATTCATATTGATTCATTCTTTGCTATTATCATAGTCATTTTTATGCTCATATATAATCTCATGTATTAATATTGTATCAATGTTTTAACATCTTTATGTGCATGAGATTTAATTGATGTAGATCAAGATTACAAGGAGCTCAACAAGGATCAAGCTTGAAGACTTGAACATATTTCATCCATGGTTGAAGTCTAGGACCATCATTGTAAGGCATCTTGCTCTCACACTTACAGGGGCTCAAACAAATTCAAAAAGTTAAAGTTTTGGAAATAAATTTTAAGTAGGGACATCTTTAAAGCGAGACTTGGGTCGTGACAGAATGGAATCAAAGCCTGACCTAGCCGGAAGTGTGCCAATGTGGACGATGGGCCCTAAGAGCATCCACAGTGGGTAAGGTTATAGGACAACTTAGGAGAACTTAAGTTAAAGTCGTTAACAACGCGGGCGTTTGTGATATTGTATAGGATTGTAAAACTTAAGAAAACTTAACTTTGTGGTACCACTAAGTGCGGCTATTGTAGGGAGAAATGGTAGAAGTTGTGCCGCCTAGATTCCAAACGGCACATGAAATGCCACCCTGTTGCAAACGGCACAACATGTGCCGCCCCACAATTACACGGCACATCATGTGCCGCCCACTCCACACGGCACATCTTGTGCCACCTACTCCTTGACGGCTTACCTTCTTCCGTTTGGTCCCAACGGGTCTAATTTAGAACGGTATTTTAAAATTTACCAACGGCACAATTTTAACGGTCGGAATTGTAAATCTATAAAACAGACTGTTTTACAGTTCAACAATAGACCTATTTTGCATATTTGTTGGTAGACAGATTCGATATCATACCCAATTTTTCTTGAAAAAATGGCTTCCAGAATTAGAACACCAAATATGAGACAATTTGAAGATGAAATACTCTGTCATGTATACGTTAAGGTAAGTACAAATCCTATTGTTGGGAACAGTCAACCGGGTTCAACATTTTGGCGCACAATCGAAAACGAGTACAACGAAAATGCAGTAATTGTGATTAAGCGCGCTGGCGGTAGTCTTCAAACACGATTCTCAACAATTTCACAAGCAGTTATGATCTACTCATCAAAGATAGCACACAATTATGGGTCGAGTCATGATAGCAGGACAAATGAGCTTAACTGGGTAATTTATCATACTATTTTTTGTTTAAGTTATTTACAATAATTCATACTAATTGCGGTACTCACGTTTATCTTATGAGCAGATAAATCGTGCGCGTCAAGATTACCACGTGCAGACGGGCAAACAATTTGTGTTTGATAACTGCTACCAAATATTAAAGCAACTACCCAAATATGATACTAGTACGACTAGGATCAACACGCATCGTTTTAGTTCTGATGGCAATGAAACATCATCGCCTGGTACTCCAACCACTCCTATTGCAAGCCTAAACCTCACCGATGATGTGCAAATTGACATTGAATCACCATCAGATAGACCGGAGGGCAGAAAAGCTGCTAAAGAACGCCAAAAGGGAAAAAGTAGAGCTAGTAATGTTGCTGCTAACGTCGCAGTTGTTGAAAGTGTTGAAAAATTTGCAACACAATTTGCGCAAAGTATTGAAGACAACCGTGAATCAAGAAAGCGTTTTGAAACATAAATGGAAGAGTTGATAAAATTAAGGAAAGATGAGGTGGAATGCAAGATAAATGAGATAGAAATTAAGTTACGAAAAGAGGAACACATAATAATGACAACTGATACAAGCAACATGTCATATGCCCAACAACAATACTACAAAATGTTGTTTGATGAGATCCTACAGAGGAGGCAAAGCCAATCACAGAATCCTAGATCTTCTTCTGCACCACTCTAATTTATCATAGCTTATTGTAATTTAGACTTCTCATCACTTGTTGAATTACAATGTATTTTACCTTTTGAATCATGGTTGTTCTTGAGTGTACAACTCCCAAACATGTTCTATTAGATCATTATGCAGTTGTTTGTGTTTTTGACCGTTTCGCATTTTTGCCTCGCGACCCATAAATTCATAGAACTCTACCTCAGCATCCCTATGAATTTCTGGAATAGGTTCACTATGGTCATATTCTGCACGCCAGTTGCAATCATGCCTTTCATCTTCTACAATCATGTTATGCAAAATTATGCACGCTTTCATTATCACGGCCAACGCTTCTTTGTTCCATAATTTTGCTGGATTACGTATAAACGCAAACCGAGCCTGAAGAATACCAAATGCACGTTCAACATCTTTGCGCACACCTTCCTGATAATGGCTAAAAACTTTTTCTTTCTGGGAAGTTGGGTGCTTTAAAGTCTTGACAATAGTGGCATATGGTGGGTAGATGCTGTCTGCAAGATAGTAACCCATGTCGTAGTCATTGCCGTTAATAGTATAGTGGATTGGGGGAGTACGACCATGAAGTAGATCCTCGAACACAGTAGATCGATGTAGCAAGTTAAGATCATTGCACGATCCAGGCATTCCGAAGAAAGATCTCCATATCCAAGTATCATACGATGCCACTGCTTCAAGTATAACTATTGGTGCATTTTTATGACCAGTATACTGACCATGCCACGCGGTAGGACAATTTTTCCATTCCCAATGCATGCAATCGATGCTACCAATCATCCCTGGAAAACCATGTGTAGAATTCTCCGCGGCCATGCGTGTTATATCTGTGGCAGTGGGCGCTCTTCCATACTCATCTCCAAATACGGCCAGAATAGCAACACAAAATTTTTTCACCATTTGCAGGATAGTGGTCTCTCCCATACAGAGGTATTCCCCCCATATATTAGATGATGCACCGTAAGCCAATCATCGCAAAGCAGCAGTAATTTTTTGGTGCGAGCTTAGTCCAAGAGTGTGTACAACATCATTCTTTTGAACAAAATAATTGTCGTAGTTCGTGACTGATTCAAGAATTCGATTGAACAAAGAACGACGCATACAAAAACGTCGTCGGAATATGTAATCTCTGTATATCGGCTCCTCAGCAAAGTAATCGCACCACAAGCGCATGTGGCCCTCTGCTCTTTTACGGTTGATAATTCTTCTACTTTAATTTTGCCACTATCTCTAACAATGTTTGTGAGAGCAAGCCATTTTTGTGTTTCAATGAAAATTATCGGAGATTCATCTTCATCATTTGAGAAATTTGCTTGGTATTGGGCTAATATGAACTCTTCCAAATTGCCATCCATGTTCACTGATGCAGTGTTCAGTGAATGACTAAATGAAATAAAGGGTATGTAATTTGTACAAAAAAGTATTGTAGTTGACAATATATAGGCAAGGCAAATATCCGTTGAGATTTAAAATCTGTCCGTTGCGGATTTTTATTATAACCGTTGAAGTTATATCCGTTGGGATTTAAAATATGTCCGTTGGGGATTTAAAATATAACCGTTTAAGGGTATATCCGTTGGGATTTAAATTATGGCCGTTGGGTTTTTTTTAATATAACCATTGAAGTTATATCCGTTGGGATTTAAAATATGTCCGTTGGGGATTTAAAATATAACCGTTTAAGGTATATCCGTTGGGATTTCAAATATGGCCGTTGGGGTTTTTAAATATAACCGTTGGAATTATATCCATTGAGTACAAACTAAATGTCTATAAATACAAGCTTTTTAGTCATTGCATAGATAACAAACATATCTAGTCATGAAAAATCTAGATACTTATATTGAAGAAAAATGGAAAGAATTCATCGCGACGTACGATGTTGGCATTGTTCGTTTATCTCCGCATTTTTATAAATCAAAAGGTGTTTGGGAGTTTCAACTACGTCGTTGGATAAGTAACAATGAACAATGTTCAAAAAAATTTGGGAAAGCACTTGATATTACAAATTCATGTGAGTTTTGGAGGTATGTCCCAAATGAGTTATTTGTAGCGATATTGAGTGATCCAACGTTTGATTCGCTTAAAGATTTTCTTCCATCAATGCATGGTCAAAGTTCAAGGAAAAAGATGAGTAAATCTACTCTTCGAGAAGATAATACCATTGGGGTAGGACAACCAAATCCAGGTGATGATGATTTGGATTTTGAATGAAGAAATTGTATTAGTCAGATTAATCAAATAAGATTTGTGTTATCTTTGAAAATGAGTAACTAATGACTATTCTTAGTTCATCTTAATAACATTGCATACGGTTGAACATACAAACATCATTGTTACATACAAATAACTACCCTCTATAAGCCCATATCATATTGAATTCCTCTTCTGTCATATTTTAAGATACCCTTTGTTGTGACGATTCAGCAAGGTTAGGAGTGGAGAATGATGGTCGATAAACATTTTCAGTAGAAGTAAATGTAGAACTCTGTAGTCGTACAATTTCGGCATCCTTCTCTGCAATTATTTCCTCGCGTAAACGAGTCTCCTGCATGAGTGTATTGCGCAAAGAGCGAGCATAATCTCTAGCATCAATATACAAGTCCCTCCACTCTTCTTGGGTATGTGCACTAGATGGTGGGAATTTTGAGGATCATGGGTGGAAAATATCAACCGTAATATTTGCGCCATCGAGTGCGGCAACATCAGCTGTCCAATCAAAACGGCGTATGTTATGTGAAGATTGTGACGTTGAACCAGTACATGTCTGTGTATTGTAAACACCGGGGTTGTAAGACGGTGTAGGTGGTTGGGGAAATCGAATATGAGGGGGACAAACTGCTGCATAACCTATACCATCTGTGTTGACATAGCACGTGAGTGGAGGGACTACTGCACTCCGTGAAACATTACTGAAGTAATCGTCAAACTCATGCTGAGTCGCAACAGTGACGAAATGAGACGCTGAGGGCCAGCCGTTTGCCCGATGAAAATCATATTCTTCTTTATTTATTCGGCACATAGGAGATGGGGGGTTATGTGGAATAACTATAGTACCCGTCAATTGCCTATAACATCGGTCTCCCAAATACCATGTTCCGCCGAGTAGAGGATCCCACAATAATAGTCTTTGCGTAGACATTGTATACGCATGTTGTTTGGCATCCACTACCCTCCATTGTGAATTGACGTACGGTGTCCAGCATATTGCATCCGCCGATCTCATTTCAAGTTGTTGTTGGTGCGACCCAAAATTAAATCTTATACTGCCCCTAGTTGCTGAGGGCTCTTCCTTAGCCCATCTTTTTATCCTCGGCCAATAGTCAGTTTCAGCAATCCGTAGAACATGCGTTGATGTGTGTGTGTACTCGTAGAAGAAGTACTGGATAGATTAAAAAGAGGATTTTAGGATATAATAAAGTCTAATAATAATGCTTCAACAATTTTAGATGGTTGTACCTCAATTAATTGGCAAAAGCAGTCCACGCTTCTTATATCCCGACGGCAACATATGTCCAGTGCAAAGTGGATACGGGCCAATATGGCGGACCCCCAATCTAAATCTCCGACCTTAGACACGTCATGTACGTACGATAGCCATCCAACAAGAATCGTAGAATTCCCATTAGGGAAGAACAGAGAACCGATACAGTAGAACAAGAATGCTCTACCAATAACAATAGGATCGAGCAATACCTTGGCCTCAAGTTGTTTAATACCACCGTCAATGTACTCCCCCACGTCGGACAGTTTTATAGCTCCAGAGTTGTACTTGTCAAACGATGCCCCAGGAAAATAACGATCAATAATGATTGATGCATCTCTAAATGCTGTGTCATTATATGGAGGCAACGACACACCCAGCCCAATAGTAATACCTGCAATAGTAAAACAAAAATTATTAACAAATAGGATTTCTCATTAAAAATATGGAAGATGTTTTACGAATGCACCTGTCATGAAAGTAAAATCGTGAGGTGTGATGCCTAGCTCAACTAATGGTAAATGAAACATGTGAGTCGTGTCCCACCACCGTTCAATACATGATTCCACTAAACGTTGATCGGATTTTGGCATAATCAGCGTTAGTAGCCGAGACCAACCAGCACGGTCAATAACACTTTTGATTTGTTCAAAGTGTGACAGACGGTTGTAGAACAAGTGCACACTTTTCCAACTGCCACGCATTTTGAACTTGTGACCTTGTTTGTTGATCTCAGTTTTGCCATCAGAGGCATGCAGCTTTTCGTCGACAACATGTGCAAAATCTTCAATCGACTCTTCTTGAGTACGTGATTGTGTTGTGTTTATAGAATGATGTCGAGTACTCTTTTTCCCAAACAATCGATGCATCATACTTGTGGAAGAAACTCAAAATGAAAATAAATTAAAATTATTTGTCGGAGAAACTGAAAATGAGAATTGTATTTAGGTGAAAACCAAAATGAAATAAATGAAAATTAAAAAATTTAACTATAAACACACATAATTTTATTTTTGCTCAAATTATAAAAAAGACAGAGAAGTTGAGAGTGTATAATCCTCAAATGTTTATATAGATGGTTTGTTACCGTTGGGATTGTGACCGTTGTCAATAGATCCGTTGGCATGACCATTGGGATCACACGGCACAAGATGAGCCGCTTGGAGTACACGGCACATGATGTGCCGCCCCGGTTCTCACGGCACATGTTGTGTTGTCCCAATTTGTCACGGCACATGATGTGCCGCCCCATATTCCCCCCTGCAAAGCACCTCCTCCCCTGTACAATAACTTAGACTAAGTATCCTTAAGTTTCATGAACCCACTGTGGATGCTCTAAGGGGGGTGGAATGTAACGACCCTAGTGCTGAGTGCTGTAGGGGGAGTTCGTCCCACATCGTCTGGGGAAGGAAGGGTAATGTGCTATATATGTGTGGTTTCAAGTTTCCCTAGTAAGAGGCCTTTTGGGTAGTGGCCCAAGAACAAATCCGTGCGAGTTTGGGCCCAAAGCGGACAATATCTTATTGAGCGAGACTTAGGTCGTGACAGAATAGCCTTTTGGGTAGTGGCCCAAGAACGAATCTGTGCGGGTTTGGGCCCAAAATGGACAATATTTTACTGAGCGAGACTTGGGTCGCGACAGCTGTATTGGATCAGGATGAAATGATCGTGTCGACTCGTCATCATGGGAATAATTTCTGATACCAAATTGAAGCTTTAGCTTTTCAGATTCTTGGTATTTATGCAGAAATTGGATTTGATCCGTACTTCAAGAGGGGTGGAAAGGCTAGAGCTGTCCCAAAAATCAGTGGGAGGTGCTGTGATCAAGCGCTTTGGTGGTTGATGTCTCTTGGCCTCAATAGAGGAGCAAAAACTACACATGAGGAGTGTTGCTGATGTTGTATCTCCAGCAACCGTGTTTCTGATCTTAATGATTGGTCGCTTCAATTTGGTTGGAGATTAGAGGTGGAGTGTGGAAAGAAGGTTACTTACAAATGGATGGGGAGCCATGGAAGCATCCACTGATCAAGGGCTATCCAACTTTTATTGAGATGATCAAGAGAGTACTGATTAGTGGTGATGCTATGCCTGCTGTCGAATATGAAATTCTGCTTAAATCTGAATTTCTGGGTTGAAATCTGAAATTCTGGAATGCTGCCATTGTTATTGGAATAATGCTGAGTTTGTTTGAGTGCAAAGTTTCTCATTTCTTATTGCTAGTACAGTTTTTTTTCACAACTTGTAGTGTTGTTAGAAGTGCTGATACAGATATTTACATAGGGATGGATTGAGGCTCTTGTGTCATATTGTTTAGGAATGTCTTCCAAGCTCTTAGGGGTTTTTTTTGATTGGATTCCATTGGGAATTTAAATGGCTGATTGTATGATTTTGTTTGGGATGAGTCTATCCTTATTGGCCTTTTGGCTTATTTAATAAAATGCCTTGATGTTCAAAAAAAAAAAAAAAAAAAAAAAAAGAAAAAGAAATATTTAGATTGGAAGTTGAAACTCGGGAGAAGTCCATTTTATACCCAAACGTGATACAGTGTAAATTTGGTATAGAATTTTTAAGTAAAAAATTTAGAAAGTCTGGTGGATGTTCCGGATTAGGCATAGAATATTTTCAAGACCACATTGGTATATATAGCATATACCAACTTTCTTACCATCATTATAGACTCCGTCTAATTTCATGGACCCCGCTAGATAACCACATCATCTGGCTCATCTTATTAGTATGAATTTTATACTTACACTCATGTGTGTTAATTTTTGATTTTTTTATGGCACTGTTTTGTTGCTGTATAAAAAAAATTAAAATGAAACAAAGTCAAACTATTGTTTGTTTACCAATGTAAACTACTACCCCTATATTAGATGAATAGTACATTCCCTATTTATGTTCTGTGGATGTGATTTGCCAAATAGGTTGTAACAATTTTACGGAATTTGCCTTTTCAACTGGCCAGCCATTAGTTTATCCCAACAATGAGCAAGCAATGACACTAAGCATTCAACCCCCACAAACTGTCTTACTACTTCCACCACCCATTTCTATCCTTAAGACACTTCCTACACTTGTTTTGTCATATTTTTCTACCTAAGACTATGTTAGGAATACCAAATATTGTAATAAAAAATTTCAAAATTTTGAAGTTATATATGGTCTGGATGGACCTGAATTAATGGTGTTGATTGGAGATGAGAAAACTTCTGCTTTACTTCAAATTACCCCAATGTTAGTTCAACCAATTTGTTAATCTGAAATAGCCTCAAGTTAATGTGCGGTTCATTTCTTTGATTTCCAATGGCATGTCTATACATAATAGCTTTACATTCTACCTTGTCCTACTAATACTACTACAACTAATCTCAGTATGGGTCAGAGCATATGCATCCATCACAAATTTCAATCAACACTTTTGGTTTATAAGTTGCCCTCACTGCCACACAGCCACAAAAACATATGTAATGCAACAATATTTAATTGCGATGACTGTGGACACAAAAGACTCAGTGCCACGCCAAGGCAAACATCCACTATACTCAGTACCTACTCTACCTCCTACACATTCTAATTAGTAGGCTCAACAACTTCATAATTCATATCCAAATTTTACTCCCCCTTGCTTTATTTTATGCTTCTCAGTATAGATTTACTACCACATTGCCATCTTATCTTATGAATAATAATTCTCACTTTCGGGTGTCGCTTTGAAATAGACTTAAATGACCCTTAGCTAATTTAAGGGTCTCATTTTTAGTACTAATTTTGCATTTTTATATTGAGTCTTTATAAAAAACACTTACTATAACCTAGCCTAATAAAGGCCCCAACCCAAACTAAAACGACCTAAAATTTTCACATATAAAACTACAAAGCTAAGTCCAAACAAACCCTCTAGAATAAGACTATATTTATTTATTTTTGCTAGAGAGAATATGACTATAATTTATTTTACTATTAAAAAAAAGACTAATTGATCAACTCATTGTGTGAAACACTTTTAGAAAAATAAATAAATAATCAGTGTACCGAAAAAATGCAAGAGAATTAGGTTTTTCTCAATTCCCCCAATTCCTTTTAGTTTTAGTCCAAACAAACCCTCCATTTGTAAGTTGTTTTCAATTTATAGCTTGGTTTCAAATTATTGGTTGTTCAAATAAGTAATTAATCATGCTACAAGTTGTTAGAATATTTTGCAATGTGACATTGAAAACCAAAATATACGCATAATTATGTATACGTAAACTCCAAAAAAAATCGTCGAGGGCACTGTATAGACCCGGGCCCTATTTTAAAAGTTCACTTTGGACCCCCTAAAGCTCGGGGCCAACCCTGGTTCAGATGCTGAGCTAATGTTCTAAATAACAGCAACCAGGTTAATGGACCAAACACCCATTATAAGTTTACCCATATCATTCTAGACCATATGCATTTTCCAAACATGAATTGTAAATTAACTTTTCCTTGGTCATTATAATGGACTCATTCCAAAAGGTCTTCCTAACAATGTCCACTGACGATGTCCTACTAACGCGTTTTCTTATCAACATCCAATTATAGGTGATCTTACAAGTAAAAGTTCGGGTAAGATCAGGTCAAAAATTGGGGTTTCAAACTATTTTAGGGAATGAAATTTTTGTTACAAGAACTGAAAATTTGGGATTTTAAACTATTTTAGGGAAGATCTGCAACTACCAACTATACTAAAAACATTAATGACACTAAAATCTGAAAACAAATTTTTGATACAGTAAAAATAATTACACAAATTTTTGAACTTGAAATCATCAATAACAGAAAAGAAAATCGTTACAACTTTTGGAACAAAATCAAACAAAGAAAAGCTTAAATTTCTACTTCTAAAGACACCATGAAAATCTCACATGGTAACTTTAGCTATGGAATTCTTTCTATGATTTTTTCTCTTTTTTCTCCTCCGTTTTCTATGTCTGTGGATGTATGTCTTATGTCTTCCTCTCCTTCTTCCAATGGTTGGTATTTATAGAGGAAGATGCTCTTGAAGAATGATGAAGACGCATCATTGAGTTTGTCACTTGAACAGGGATGAAAGTGAAGTTTGCTCATTTTTCAATCTTCGTCCATTTGTTCCTTCTAACACCAGCTTAAATTAATCCAGAGAGAGAGAGAGAGAGAGAAAGAGAGATATTCCCAAAATCGTCGTCCATTTTTTCCTTCTAACACCAGCTTAAATTAATCTAGAGAGAGAGAGAGAGATATTCCCAAATTTCCTACATAAAGATGTATATGCATAAATGTTATTATCAAGGCAATGAATGGATTGTTTTTTTTTTTTTTTCTTCATGATTGTTTTTTTCCTTAATTTTTTTTTGTTCTTTTCTAAGACTAGTAGTTGGGCATTTGACAACGTCAATTTCCAATAAGCACAAATGAGCATGAGAGATAATCCTATGTGCTCGCTGTTTTTTTGCCTTCTTTTTATTGCGTTATTTTAACTTTTTTTACCTAAGCATGTAAAATATGTAAAAGCACATAAATACACACAATTGAGTGACATCATTATTAAATCATATTAATTTCAAAATGCATGTAAAACTAGAGATTTGGGAATTAAATGAGCTTTATATCTATTATATTAGCACGTGAATATGCAATATTCGCTGCTTATCACACCCCTCAACTAGCTTATTGCTTGTCCCTAGCAATGAAGTGAAACAGAAATTGTTCTAAAAGTTATTAAAAGTAGGAGTAGACTAATGAAAATAAAACCTAACTCACTGTCGCAAGAATCGCGATTCCATTTAGCATATGCAACAAGTCGCTAAACCCCTGGGTTACCCCTAGTGGATGAGCGTTGTCTCATGAGGGTTTGCAGTGAATATACCTACAAAATTCAATTTTAAATAAAGGTAGATTTTCTCTTTTTACAACAGATAGGATTCAACTTGGCAGTAAAATAAATTTTCCAAGTATGTAATAATAATGCAACACACACACACACTCACAGTTTGTCAATGGCAACAAATTTTTATACTCTTTAAACTTGCAGTGTGTGCTTGTAAAGTCAACCAGTTAATCTTAACTTCAAAGTTTACATAACCAATAGCAGTCATAAAACTTGTAGTTTTAACTCAAATCTCACTGAGATTTCACTCTTTTAAGGAGAAACTCTCAGAAATCAGTGTAGAGAACATCTCACATGGTAGGGAAGTAAAAACAGGGAAGTTGCTTCCAATTTTTGGTGACTCAATATATAGGCATTTGGGGCTCGTTTGTTTGGAGGATAAGAAGGGGGGATTGGACTATTTTAGTGCAATCCAGGGCAATATTGTGTTTGGTTGGACTTTTTTAGTATAAGTTAACCCAAGGTATTATTCAATATGGTTAAAAACAATGCTGTCTAGGGGGTATTAAATGATACTGGGGGGAGGAGGTATATATTAAAAACACGGGCATAAGGCTTAGTGGGATTGTGGAAGCAAAGTTAACAGTTTACCCTTTTGTATTTAAACCACTCAATCAGCACAAAAACACCACTTCTGTGTCACAAAATAAAGCAGGAGAGAAAGAGGTCGCGCAGAGGTGATAAGGCGATTCGCGATGCTCAGCTCTCATGCAGTCACCTAGCTCTCTGCCGCTACTGAGCTTTGAATTCGTCACCAAGATTTATCTCCAACGCCTGATCTGACATTTATAACCATATGGAGACTTGTTTTTTGGTCTATAGACGATTAGGGTTTCATAGATTTTTGAAAAAAATGTTAGATCTGTGTTTCTTCTTAGATCTACAAGTTATTTTTCTTAAAAATTTTGAGAATCAACAAGTTTTTCCTTAGATCTGTGTGTATATATATGTGTGTGTCTGTATATAGCTCAGTGGTTGTTCATTTGTGTATGTATTCATCAATAATCAGCTCTGTGTACATATAGATATATATCATAAGCTTGAACTCTATTTTTTTTTCCTTTTTTCCTTAGACCCGACATTTGACATTGCCGATTGAATCTAATTAGGCTTCAAGTCGGATCAAAAGTATTCAAAGTTATTTTTTTAATCCAAAAGTATTCAATTTAGTGATACACATTTGAGCCCAGTTTGGATTTTTGCTAGAGGGAGAAGAAAAGAAAACAAAGGGGGAATCCTTTTTCTTTATTTGGTTAATAAGAAATGTCAAATTGATTGCAGATTTTCAAAATCAATTTTAACATTATTGTCCCTTTTTTTTTGGGATTGCAATTATCGTCGTGATTTTGTTCCGATTGCAATAGTGTTGGCTTACTGTGATGGCTGAACGTAATATTATGGGTTGTTGAGACAATTGACAAGAACAACAGAAATCTAGAGCACAAAAAACTCAATTGTGTGATTTAAACAAGTCAAGTAGATAGGAAGTTGTTTAACTAATAACTATTCATTAATTGACCTTTTTGGTCAATTAGTAGAACAAGATTAGGAATAGAGATGTGTGTTGTGATGGTGCCAATGGTGGCGAGGCACTGTGTTGTTTTGCAAAGAAGTGGTAGTAGCTAGGTGGGTGCTCAATAGAGAGAATGGGGAGGAGGAAAGAGGAAGATGTATTTTTCTTGCTGATTTTTTATAGGGGTCAAAGGTTGTTGGGTTGAAGTGATCTTTGGAGGAAGAAGAAGAACATGACTTCTTTTTCTTGTGTTTTTTTTTTGGGCCTTATACTTTTGATTTGTAATATTACAATTAAGCTCAGGCAAAGATGACAAAAAATGGAATACTATAGCTATATTTGGGGTTTCGTTACTAAAGATAACAAAATTAGCATGTTGGATGTATGTTTATGCAGTTTGATGAAAGCATATGATTATTCTTGATTTTCGTGTTGTAAAATGCAATTCAATGAAAGCATATGATTACTCTTGTATGAGGCTGCCCACGGACAATCGGAGATGCAAAAGAGAATAACTTTCTATGGTTAGTACTTGAAGGAGGCTGCCCATGGAGATGTAAATGGGAGTAGCGTGTACAAGTTTTAAGTAGTTTATAGGCTTTTAGATATAAGAACAATAGAGAAGCCAACAAACCTTATAGAAATTATTGCACGTATCTTATGTTAGGACATATTATTGATAACATTATTATGTATTTTCCATGAGGATATTGATTCTATTTTTTTTTTAACTTGATTATATTGTGATATTTCATACAAGTATGTAGTTTTTTTAGAACTTTTTTTTTTTAAATTGAACTTAATCATGCATGATTGTAGTTGATGCTATAGAGAAAACGTGTTAGTGTGAAGGTAATTTGGTATATTCATGGCAATTTGATTAATTTTTTTTTTTAACAAAATAAGCATTTATGGACAGTTGTAGACTAATCTAGGATTATACCAGGGTCATCCAAACACAGTATTGGACTAATTGAATTTTATCTCAAGTATAATTCGGGACGAACCAATAACAGTATAAAATAATATTGCACTGTTTTATCCTCTAGTTTTTTATCCCAGGATAACTAACTACACTTTTATACAATACCCCTTTATCCTATCCGGCAAACACACGAGGCCTTGGAGTACAATACGTTTCATGAAAGGATACGTAGCACTAGAAGAGCGATCTATCGTGGAGAACATCTTTATTACTTAAATTTAAAAATCAATTTCTTTCAAATCATCAGGACATTGACTGGTATTGGGTAGAAATTAAGATGATTAGGAGATTTGGGGTGTATTTGCTCTAAGTATGTGATTGGAGTGTTTGCGCAATTCATTCTAATCTCTTCTTTTTCTTCTCATTTTTATCATTTGTATCGTGTTTTTTTTACCACTATTTTATTTCTTTACCACTTCTTTCTTTTCTTGCAATATCATTACAATCCAATCACATACTTGGATATATAAGTGTGGTTTGTACTCTTAGATGGAGCAAGGCATGATTTGGAGAGAACTAAGAATAAGGCAATATCAGGTGAAGGGTGGTGCGTTTGAAAGAAAAGATGGCCTAAATCATTTTCAAAATAGATTGGCTTTGTTCATTCAATCAATTAGAAGTTCTAAATTTGGTAAATCCTGAGCATTCTCTTCTAATGATTAGCCAAAATAATAATAATTAGACTTTCAATGAGTGATATGACAAAGAGAATGAGACTGCAGAATGGTAACCCTCAGAAAGGAAGATTGACATCATGGGTTAATTAGTTTCCACTACTTGTCTTTAAACGGCATAGTTTATGTTTACTCATCCATTTGGATTCAGTAAATATATAACACCTGCTCCCGCGGTTTATATTTAATATTTCTTTAGCATGCATAATCATGAGTTAATGTTAATTAATGTGTTATGTGACACATATTGGAAGTGGGTTTAACCCACTAAGTTGTTTTTGGGTGTCAAATTGGGAACCTAGCTTTGGCCGGTGTAGCAGTCCCAAGTTAGGACATGTGTTGGTGGGTCCCAGTTGGAATGGGACAGTAAGATGTGGAATACTCTATGATGATGCCAAAATTTGGTTAAAGTAAATTAAAGCAATTTAACGGGAGAGAGGGAGTGAGAGACTAGTTTTTTGTATGTGGTTTGGCCCTGTTAATGAAGGAATCTACCTCCACGTGGTGTGTCTGAGCACGTTCACTACACTATAAAAAGTCGGGGACTTGTGGTGAACCAACAATAGTTTGGAGCTACCGTAGGTCAGCCGGGCACGGTAATGATCGCTGTAGAGGTGCTGTGTAGACTAAAGGAGTCTGCCCCCTGAAGGGGGGGGGGGGGGGGGGGGGGGGGGGGGGGAGGGGGGGGGGGGGTGGTTAGTGGTCTCTTTTATAGATGCAAAAGACCTACTCATACATGGATAAGGAAATATAATCCAATTCAGCATGATTTGCATTAATTGTGGGGGTTTCCTATTTGAATTAGGAAATAATATGCTCTTTCCATAAGTCTTATATTTCAGTAGGAAACTGCCTGGAATATTCTGGGGCATATGTTATGGGCCCAGCTGACCTGCGCTTGTACGGACCGTGCCAGTGTGGTCTTCCCGACCTGTTGGTCTGGTTGTGAATGAACCGCTTGGGATGGTAAGTCTCGGGTAGACTAGGCCGCTCGGGCTGATGCTTGTTCGAGGAGTTGTGCATGATTTGACCGGGACAGGGACCGACTGCTGAGTTGAACCGCTAGGTCATATGATAGAATGAATTTTGGGTGTATCAGCTATCCCCCATTTCCATGGTTGGCTTGATGCTATATCGGGGCAAGTTTGAAAATCTGTTTGATGCCACCTACCACTGTCTAAGTGCTCGAGGAAGCTGCCTTGGAGCTTCTGAGTCTTGTGAGTCCTCGAGAACTGGCTAAGAGTTGAGACTTAGCCTAGTTCAGAGTCTTTATGTGCTCAAGAATTGGCCAAGAGTTGAGACTCTTCCTAATTCAGAGTCTTTTGCTTAAGTTAAGCTTCCAGGATGATTATCTTCTTCCCGTAAACCTTCGTAAAGGTTGTGGGTAAAAGAATTTGACCATGTTGGAAAAGCCGACCTAAAGTGTATTACTTTAGGGTCCTTTTGTGTTAACTCCCCAGGATGGTTATCTTACGCCCAGCCAGCCTTCGTCAAGACCGTTGAGAGAAGAGTTTGACCACATTGGTGAAGCCGACCTAAATCACGTTGCTTTAGGGTCTTTTGGCTCCTCTATCGTCGGCTAACCTAAGAGATTTTAGTCACCTATATCGTCAGTTTGGACCTAAGTGGAGTTATTGCCTCTAAGTACTATAGGCGCCCAGGTTGTCTAAGAGTTTGACTTAGTTACCGCAAGGCCTGTAAGTACCCGGTGTGATTGTCTGTTTAGTCTATTGTGCCTTTCTTCCCCCCCAAGCTTTCTCTAAGACGAGGGTCTTGTGGAGGCTAGGACTGTAGGTAACCGACCTAGAACATGGGTGGTTGCAGGGTCTTTTGTAGCTTGCCATCGTAAGCCGCCTAGGGGAATTTGCCCCCATCGTAGGTTGGACCTAAGCGAAGCCGATGCCTCGGGCATAACCCCGAGGTCTTTTGCCTCGGGTGTGATCCCAAGGTCTTTTATGCCTCGGGTGTCATCCCGAGGTCTTTAGCCAACTGCGTAACAATGGTCTTTGGTTGCCTCGGGGTTGAGCCTCCGGTCTTTTTAGTGCCTCGGATGTAACCCGAGGTCATTTAATGTGCCTCGGGTATGGCCCAAGGTCTTTGCAAGAGTTCTCTGACAGTCTGTGGGGCCCCATGTGATGATCGGGCAAGTACCACTGTAGTCGGACTCATTTAGATTGATTAAGACAGGAAGTCTCCCGATCACTCTGAGCTAGAGGTGAAGTCGAAATCACTGGATCCTGACTGCTGCAAACTGGAGGCTGGGTTGGGGTTACCGGACTCAGACCGATCGAACTGGAGGTCGGGTCAGGGCTACCGGTGTCACGCCCCAGCGTAGCCAAAATATGGAAAATTTTAAAATTTTCATATTGGACCCTGAGGCACGTGACTGGTGGAAGTACCGAATTATCCAAGACCAAAATAATAATAACTAAATACTATGACAAAAGGGTAAAAGCAACATCTACTACTGGAATATGTTACAATGAAAGGCTACAACGGTACTGGCTAATTAAATGCATAAGAGTCTTATGGCTCTCGGCCTTACAAAAACTATTACAAAAATATGATAAGTCTTCTGATTACAATAAAAATATTTACAAAGGGAAGCTACTGGTCTTCTTCCTAACTCGCATATATAACCATAATCCACTTCAGTATAATCTTCTTCCACGTTATATTCTTGAGCAGCTCCATAGCCTATGTTCTTGTGACCAGGATAAGTTGGACATTGGAATGTCCAGTGACATGAACGTTGTCAGCTTATGAAAGCTGAGTGAGAAAACTAAATCAAATGGAGCATATATAGTAAAGCACAACAAAGATACCCTTATTACTTTTTTAACATGTCTTTTAAGATCTTCGCGTTCTCACCGTCGGGTTATAACTACCAATATACCCGATCACGTATTCGAAAAGAAAATGTCCAACTGAGAAAACTCGTTTGGACATTCTTAACGCCACTATGATCTGTTGCCAACATCCGACTTCATTTACTAACCCAAAAACATCTCTTACTAACTAAACCATCTTTCATTTACCAAAACACCTTCCACCAACCGAAACATCTTTTAACAACCACCTCGTCACGAAGAACCGAAGTGTTAGGGAGTACAAGAATATCCATTCCATCACGAAGAACCGAAAGGAGTCTTCACTCTAAGAAACACCACTTCGCAATCACGAAGAACCGAAGCGTTTACGAAGTGCAAGAACATCCATTCCATCACTAAGATCTGAAAGGAGTCTTCACTCTAAGAACACCACTTCGCCATCACGAAGAACCGAAGCGTTTACAGAGTGCAAGAACATCCATTCCATCACTAAGAACCAAAAGGAGTCTTCACTCTAAGAAACACCACTTCGCCATCATGAAGAATCGAAGCGTTTACGGAGTGCAAGAACATCCATTCCATCACTAAGAACCGAAAGGAGTCTTCACTCTAAGAAACACCACTTCGCCATCACAAAGAACTGAAGTGTTTACGGAGTGCAAGAACATCCATTCCAGTACTAAGAACTGAAAGGAGTCTTCACTCTAAGAAACACCACTTCGCCATCACGAAGAACCGAAGCGTTAACCGTACCCCCTTTCATCACGAAGACCCGAAAGGATACACAATACTCATCACTTCACAACCCATCAAACACATCCTTTGCTCACTATCCTAGCCTGCACCGATTGGTTTACCTATCCAACACTTATCCTTGATATACGTTGCTCTTAACCAAGCACAATCAATCCTTACATATCCTTGACCGCATTCGCGTCACTCGTTCTGTGGTTTAATTTGTTAATAACTTTCATTTACACATACAAGGTTGCGTTCCTACGTCTGTTGTTCTGTTTTATGTCATAATATACCCATGAAGTCAGAATTAACGTCGTCGTTCAATTTACGGCTTTAATAGTTCCTTAAAGAAACCTTTCCCGGAAAAACTTCCCAGATTCTCAAATCCTCTATTTTTATGCAATGTAGAATCATTTAAGCTCAAGGTATGCAAATGATATACTCCTATGAGTAGTATAACATGTCTACAGTAGTGTAGATACTCCATATATATCCAAGCATGGGTCTATGTACAACTAATTCAAGCTTATGTTAAGATTTCAAAGCATCATCTTGGTTACACTTGTAAAATACATGCATGGGTTCATTATCATGTCTATAAAACTAACAAAACTACACAGACCCTTAACATACTCATCTACTCGATAGCACTACCATAGCACAAGATATTCATAACCATACAGGTATCGGAGAACAAGCATCATCAATAAACACATCATACAAGTAGTTGTACAATCTGCCAGGAATTAATTTTACTATGTCTACTGAATTGATATGATTTATTTGGGCATGATAAATTGATTTGTAGATCTGTACAAAAAAAATCTAGCTTCAATTACATTTTTGAGATGCTCAAAATATTTATTTTACTTAGACATTTCTATATTTTCGGAATGCTCTGTCCTAGATTTATAGTACTGCGTTGCATGTGCATTTCACTTATGAAGTAATGATTTCTAGACTGAGCTATAGAAGAGTTATTTGTAGATAAATGAGTTATGTTTCTGTAAAAAAAAACCTAGCCTCATTCCCATTTTGGAACTGCTCAAAATATTCATTTTACTAAACAACATTCTGCTGGAAGTTTTTGCTTCTCAGATTGATAATGCTACGTTGTACATACATTTTACCTATGAAGGAATGATATTTAGACTAAGCTATAGAATAGTTATTTGTAGATAAATGAGTTAGCTTTATCCACAAAAAAACCTAGCTTGATTCAGATTTTGGAGTTGATTAAAACACTCATTTTACAAAACTACATTCTGCTGGAGGTTTCTATTTCTCAGATTTAAAGTACTTTGTTGTATGTACATTTCACCTATGAAGAATTGATTTTCAGACTGAGCTAGAGAAGAGTTATTTATAGATAAATGAGTTAGCTTTATCCACAAAAAACTAGCTTGATTCAGATTTCGGAGCTGCTTAAAACACTCATTTTACTAAACTACATTCTGCTGGAGATTTCTGTTTCTCAGATTTAAAGATTTGACTTGCATGTTGCATAGATCCTCAAAATACAACATCAAACACTTGCTAAATATTACTACATACTATATAGGTTCTAAAGTGAGTTAGAATACTCACCAAAGCTTGAAATTTAAGCTTGATATTGGTTGAAACTTAGTGAAGCTTGAATCTTCAAACTTCAAGGATGGACTTCCTATTTCTTCTATTCTTCCATGGAGCTATAACTCTAGCTCTCTCTCCCTCTCAATTATGTGAAGATTGTAGAGACAAAAGTGTCTCAATTATATGTATGTGCATGATATATAGGAGATTGGCATGGCTAGGTGTCAATTGCATGAGTTCATGCAAAGACACATATCCAATATGTGGACAAATGTCATGGGAGGAGATGACAAGTGTAAGGAGTGGCACATGGGGCTTCCATATGGCCGGCCATGTGGGTTCCACCTTGGGTTCTGTGCCACTTTTTTGATTTACATGCAATCAGGTATTATTCCTATTGTTCGGGTATGAGTACAGGACTAAGTTAAGTCTTTCTACGGTTGAGTCGGTGCGATGATTACAGTCTAATTAGTAATTACATTACACTGATACGGTCACACAAATAAAATAATAATATAATAATATACCAGATATGGAAATTCATAATACAATTGAACGTAGAAATTACATGTATTACAACCGGACTTACACTGCTGTGAACTAAAGGTCGGGTCAGGGCTGCCGGACTTAGACCACTATGAACTGAAGGTAGGGTCGGGGCTGCTGGACTCAGACCATTGTGAGTTAGAGGAACTGCTACAACTACTAGGATTCTCCACATTATTCTTCCCGGGCTGTTCTCGCTTCCGCTTACTTCCGGAAGGCTCATAACTTTCTTGCCCAGGGTCTTGGGTCTTTAGAAACTCTTTAGTGTCAATGTATTTTCCAACCTCTCTGCGAGTTCAACCAAGGTTGCTGGGCAGTTTTTGTGAAACGACGTGGCGCACTTGGTGTGTTGAACTCCTGAGCAGAAGGTTATAATAGCGACAGTTTCATCAAGATCATAGATTCCGAGCTTCTCTTGATTAAACTGGTTGGTGAATTCCTTGAGGGTCTCATTATTCCTTTGTATGGCTGTCAGTAGCTGTATGTCGGGCTTTGGCCGTTCATGCATACCGATGAACGGGTTGATGAACTGCTTGCTGAGTTGCTTGAAACTGCGGACCGGTCAAGGCTCCAAGAAGTAGACCCATTGCGCGGCCGGGCCTTTTAAAGTGCTGGGGAAGGCCAGCCAATGTAGTTCGTCGGAGTTGGTGGCCAGGGCCATCTGTGCCTTGTAGGTCCGGACGTGGTTGACAGGGCTTCCCGAGTCGTGATAGGGATCTAGGTGAGACTGCTTAAATTTGCGCGGGATGGAAAACCTCATGATCTGGCTAGAGAATGGTGACTCTATCTCGGTATTGACGTGATTCTGAGTAGGGTTTTGGCCCAACCTTTTGGCCACTCCATCAATCTATTTTTGTAAGTCCTTGATATGTGCCACCACACCTTCCTGACCGGGATCCGAGATGTAGGTCAGGTTAGTGGAAGAGGCTTCCTTCTTATGGCGATGTGTTGTCCCCTAGGATTATGCTCGGCTATAACTCCCGTTCATCATGTGCCTAAGGACACCTTGGCTCTTGACCGAGTGACCCTGGACTGGATCCCGGGCCATAAGTTCCTGCCTTTCGTCTCGGGCAGCACGCCTACTGTTGATGTCTCTAGCATCCTCAACGCGGGACGGGTTGGCTCGGGCACGTTGTCTGGTCAAGATCGATTCCCGACCGTACGCAACGTTCCTGAGTTGTTTCTCGGCCACTGGAGGACTGCTTTGTTGGGCCAGTAGGGCTTCGATCTGTTGCTGGATTTAACGTTGGCCCTCCAATAGTTGTGCGAGGGTCACGATGATCTGCTCAGATGTCATGACTGCCGTAGCCGGCGCCGGGGCCGGTGGAACATCCCAGTTGGCCTGCTGTGCAGTCTTCTCACCCTTCTTCGGAGGCATGGCTATCAGCCAAGAGATTTATTGATGAAGAACTTGTCGTTCTCACAGATAGCGCCAAGCTAATGATGCCAAAATTTGGTTAAAGTAAATTAAAGCAATTTAAGGGGAGAGAGAGTGTGAAAGACTGGTTTTTTGTATGTGGTTTGGCCCTGTTAATGAAGGAACCTACCTAAACGTGGTGTGTCTGAGCACATTCACTATACTGTAAAAAGTCGGGGACTTGTGGTGAACCAATAATAGTTTGAAGCTACCATCGGTCGGCCGGGCGCAATAATGATCGCTATAGAGGTGCTATGTAGACTGAAGGAGTCCGCCCCCTGAAGGGGGGGTGAGTGGTCTCTTTTATAGATGCAAGAGACCTACTCATACATGGATAAGGAAATATAATCCAATTAAGATTGATTGGCATTAATTGTGGGGGTTTCCTAATTAGACCAGGAAACAATATGCTCTTTCCATAAGTCTTATATCTTCAGTAGCAAACTGCCTGGAATATTCTGGAGCATATGTTGTGGGCCCAGCTGACCTGCGCTTGTATAGACCATGCCAGTGTGGTCTTCCTGACCTGTTGGTCTAGTCGTGAATGAACCGCTCGGGATGGTGAGTCTTAGGTAGACTAGACCGCTCGGGATGATGCTTGTCCGAGGAGTTGTGCATGATTTGACCGGGACAGGGACCAACTGCTGAGTTGAATCGCTCGGTCATAGGATAGAACCAATTTTGGGTGTATCACTCTATGTACCTAAATGTTTATTAAGACTTAAATGATTAATTATTTAATTGTTAATAACATCATGTTGTTAGGTAGTGACCACTTTTGGGGTCAATTAGGGGTACCTTTGTGATCACGAATTGAATACGTTGCATAATTAGTAGGCTAAGTAGCAACTTCATATAATTATATGGGACCACTTATGGGACCCATGTGAGACGTAGTCAAATACCCATTTAGGTTTGATATAGTTTTAATAAGTTTTATAGTTAACAGAGGCATAATTGCAAACTATAAAAACTTGTGGGGTTGCTATAATAAAAATGGAAAGTGTTATAAGTAGGACACCTAAGAGGAAGGTGACTCATCGTATTCTTCATCATTTTCAGCCTAGGGTTATATATAGAGAGATATAGGAAGTTTGTATTGATGAGAATGAGCGCGGGGTTTCGTCGAGCTTCGCGACGACGGTTGACTGACCAAACGACTTCTGATTTTAATTCTAATCACATATTCGAACTCTTGGAGGTGAGATTAGCGTTTTGGTACCAATTTTATTAAGTTTTGTGATTGTTTTTTTGCGACCCATTTTGGGGGTTTAGCTCATAACTTGTAGTTTTATTATAGGATTTGTACCTGGTTCATATTAGGACTCTAATCTCACAATTAGGAGCGAAAACTAAGAGGTGAGTGATGTTAATTTTGATATTTAGATGACTTCCATGTTGGGTTCAATTATAATGCCAAAACATGCCTAATTAGCTTAACCTAACTTATTTAGTTTATTATTGGGCAAAATTAATGTGCTTAAATTAGGCCCAATTTGATTGTGAAAGCACGGTATGATGTTTAAATGAGCATGTTGGTTTGCCTATTTGGGTCAATGGGATTGCTAGTTCTATACCACCATGAGGTAATCTTTGTGGTGACGACCACGGCTGCCAGAGGCCTATGGGACTGTACGTGTGAGGGCATGGGTCATGACTAGTCACGTGGGCTTGGGGAGTGGAGCCGTGGGCTAGCCTGTAGTGGTGGGAATGAACTAGTAATTGCCGAAGACTATAGTCATTTGTAATGTGTTGAATTAAGTATGTTTATTATCCATGTTTATGATTGGCATTATTCACTAAGCATATAGCTTATATATTGTAGTAGTTATTGAATAACCATCGTAGATGATCGCCATGAGGAATAGGGGAAGTCAGTTTGGAAGTGGCTTGGCTGGCGTATGGGTTTTGAAAGTTGTTGTAACCTTGCTAAAAGTTACATGCTTTTTAGTTTTCAACTTGTAATATGTTTGTAATTGGTTTCAAATCCGGATTATAGAGTATGTTGTAGCATAGTTGGTGTAAGACTCATGTAATATTTTTGGCTAAGTTTTATACTTTAATCGAATCTTTAACTCGTGTAATAACTAGCTTGTATAATCTAGCTCTTGTTTTATAAGAGTAGTAGTTGTCACTGGTGTTGAATCGGTTGGTAGTATCTAGTACTAGTGTCGTTGGTTTGGGATGTTTGAACTTGGAGATTTATTCATTGGGTTGGTTGTAAATGATGCTTTTTTTTTTTCCTAAAGTATTTTAAACTCTTTCTTGAACTTTGGGAGCTCATGTTTATTATTTTGGTTTAAGCTTATTTTAAACTTGTTTTTGGAACTTTAATGACTTGGGTTAAGCCTTGGTGGTGTGCTATTTGTTCTAAGATCATCTGAGTGGTTCCGGGGAGTGACATTTAGTGGTATCAGAGCAGTAAGTTTAGAACCTTGGGTACGAGAGACGATGATTGAGAGTACACATAGATGATGAGCATGTAGATGCATTTCATGAATGCATATGAGTAATTGCTACTATGTTGTGATAACATGTTGACATAGCATGCAGGATTTTTATGTAAAATGATTGACAGGTAAGAAAATGGATCCGAATTGTGAACATTCACCTCATTCGAGGATGGACTATCTGGAAGATGTGGTATACAACTTCGTAAAAGCTGTAAGGGATAGATCAGCGAATCCATAACCATGGGCTGAACAGGGAATCATTGAGCAGTTTTATAGAAGGAAGCCGAGCCAATTCGATGGAGGCCCAGATCCATCACAAGCCGACCATTGGGTGATGGATATGAACCATATTTTTTGGGCAGTGGAGTGTACAGATGAGAAAAAGATAATGTATGCTATCGACAGATTGAAGGGTGAAGCCCAAAACTGGTGGACAAATGTGATTGATAAAGGGTCACCAGAGACGTGGGACAGATTTGTGAAGGTTTTTTATAAGCAGTACTTTCCAGCATCTGTCAAGACATAGATGGGGCGAGAGTTTGCAAAATTACAACAAGGGAATATGATAATAAATGAGTATGTAGTGAAATACAATAGTTTGCTTCGGTTTGCACATCGAATAGTACCAAGAGAAGTGGATAGGGTATGAAATTTGAAGGACTACGGGATAATATTATAAGCTGAGTGTATATACATCAACTCCGAAAGGTGGCTGATGTACAAGATGTTACTTTGATAGCTGAAAGGGATATTAACAAGTACAAACAGAGCCAACAGAATAAGCGGCCAGCTGAGGGAAAAGGTAAAGGACAAGGTTTCTTTAAGAAACTATTTTTGTGAGGTTCCGGTTCTATCTCAGGAGTTCAAAGGGGAAGCTCCTTTTCTGGGGAGAGTCGCCCGATATGTCTGACATGTAATCATCAGCATGGGGGTGTATGCCATTTGACACTTATATATAACATCTGTAGGTGGAAGGGGCATAGAGTGAGGAATTGCTCACAAGCTCGAACTCGAAATGCGGGGAGCATAAATCCAAACATGAGGGGGAAATGCTTCGAATGTGGACAGCCTGGACATCAAGCAAAAGATTGCCCAACAAGACGAGAACGAGGGACAAATTCTACGGCTTCGACTGGGGCAAAACCAGGAACAAGTGTGGACAAAGGGAAAGGACCTGAACAAGGAAAAGGAAGGTATTTTCGATTAACGCGGGGGATGCTGTAGCTACTGATTCCGTGGTATCAGGTACATTACTCATTTGCTCACACCCGGCGCATGTTTTAATAATTTCATAGTCAACACATTCTTTTGTTGCACATGAATTTGTTAAACAATTAGACAGTATGTTAGAACCTTTACGGTATGATTTGTCAATATCGTTACCCTTAAGTAAACCTATAGTGACCTCATTAATATTTAAAGCATGTGATATCAGGGTAAATGATAGGGTTTTGACAGTGAATTTAATTCCGTTTGCCGTTAATTATTTTGACGTAATATTGGGTATGAATTGGTTTTCCGTGAACCAAGCCACTATCGATTGTGAACAAAAAAGAGTTACTTTTCGACCAATGGGATAAGGAGAGTTTAGTTTTCAAGGAACTGATGTTGTAGCACCACCATATTTGGTTTAAGCAATTCGAGTAGGCAAGTTGTTGAAACAAGGTTGTTGGGGGTTCTTATGTTCAATAATTGACACACGGGTCACAGGGACTAAGGTAGAAGATATTTCAGTTATACGGGTGTTTCCATGTCATGCCCCGGAGTAGCCAAAAATAGGGAAAATTTAAAATTTTCTTTTTGGACCCGTAGGGAATGACGAGTTACATAAAACTGACCTGTCCGTGCAACATATTAACATAATTATATATCAGAGTAAGGAATTGCAAAAGCGTCTAATGGTATTCATGGGGGAACTTAAAGTTTTTGCTACTAGGCTATTACAGAAGTTCCAAATGAAAATCACAAAAGATAAGTTTGGGCGTTCGACGCCACTTAAATTATTACATAACAAAAGATAGCTATTTAAAACATGAAAGAAGTCTTATTACGAAAGTAGGCCAGAGTCCTTCTTCTAGCTGGCAAACCCGTAACCTTCGTTATCATACTCTTCCTGATAGTCTGCCTCAGGATCATTTCCCTGATAGTTCCCATCTTGAGGATAGTGATATTCACCTTCAGGGTTACCTTGATAGTCCTCCTCATTATAACCTAGACGTTAAATGTCCAGGGCAGGGAAGTAGCCATTAGCTATTAAAGCTAAGTGAGATCGTCTTAACCGATCACTCCTAATACATTTAAGGATATACAGATACCACAATATCTTGAAACAACATTAATGAACATATGACATGGTAGTATGACGACACAATGCAGTGTCAATATATTTGACTTTTACTCAACCATGGATACCACAACTGACTCATGTGACTTGTTATATTACCAGTGTAACGCTGTTAGCTTAGAGTAGAATGATTACGTTGCTATCTGACAAGCGGGGGTATTTGTAAAATACAACCGTGCTAAAAGAAGAAAATACACTAGTTTAGTTCACAATTCTCTCATTTATCTGCGATTTGAGTTACAACATCAGTTTATACACATTACGATTAATCTATGATAAGTTGTGTGTTTTAGCTGTGATTTGTGCAGATTACTGTCGCTGTGTGAATAATTGATTGAGGAGGATAAAAGGGAGTGATTGGCTTTAATGAAGACAATTCAAAGTTGAAAACTGAGGCTCGATCGATCTAGGTCCTTTCAAGCAATCGATGTTTCGATCGATCTAACTTTTCTCAAGCGATCGAATAATCCAGAATTTCGATCGATCGAGGGTTTGTCGATCGATCGAACATGCCTTTTTGCAGAGTACACGCACGCAGCAAAAGACGGGATTGTTAACCCTAGCATTAGGTTTCTACTATTTAAACTCATTTTGTAAGCGTCCAGGAGTACGCCCCACTTGTTTTTTTATCAGTTTTCATAGAGAGAGTAGAGATTTTTCTTGTCTTGTAGGTGCTTAACTCAAGGTTTTTGCATTGCTAGCATTGGATTCTCATAGTTTATATACAAGTTCTTTGTTCCAGGTTACTTAGTAATTGTTTTATTTACATACTGCACTTAGTTAATCGTGGTTTAGTGTTAATCTTATTGCTTTGCATGGTAGATATATTAAAATCTCAAGTTTTCATAAGTTTTAATGAAAAACTCACAACCAAACGTCACCTTAATGAATCTTTACGTTAAGATCGCATCTAGGACACTTCGGACCATGTCTGAGTAGTCCAAGGTTGGGAAATCGCGATGAAACTATGATTTCAGGCCTCTGCCATGCACTAGAATAATACCTGTGTTCGATCGATCGGAGTTATTTCGATCGATCGGTGCAGAGATATAGTCGATCGATCGAAGACATTTCGATCGATTGAGAGATGGCGATTGTCGATCGATCGAAAGCGCATCGATCGATCGAACTCTCAGATTCTTGAGAACATCCCATACAGTATTCCAAGTCTTTCTGTTTTAAGGAGTTGTTATCAAACTGTCCCCAAATGCTCAGTTTGTCAAAGCAGTCTTTGAACTTAAGGCCTTAAGGCATTTTCTTTCAATACATTTTGCAAACCACCCTCAATGCTAACACCATTGTAGGTGCGAGTCTTAACTATTGAATTAAACCGCTTTTATGTATTTCAAACTTAATTGAGATGAGATAGTCCCGGTCATGAAAGGGCTATTGATTCTAGATCCTTAGAGAATTACGGAATATTGTAGAAGATGTACTCCATTGAGCTTAAACTGCAATTGCATGGTAGACGGCTAGGTCACAGTGGACTCGCGTGATCCCAACACTTCCTTTTATTAAGTAAAACCGTTTTTAAGATTTCACTTTAGTTAAATAGTTAATCGTTAGTTAATTTAACTTAGTTGCTTTTAATTTTAGTAGTTGTTAATCGTAGAACTTTGTGTTCTACACTTCTTTTAAAATATTGAATTTTCCTTTCTTTTAGAGTCTAATCTAGGTAACCTAATTCTAAACCTTCCTTGTGGGATCGACCTGGACTTAATCCAGTTTACTACTTACACGATTACCTACACTTGGGTATAGCACAAAAGCGCACACAGAAAAATAGTCGTGTCAAGTTTTTGGCGCCGTTGCCGGGGAAGGCGACGAGTTAATACTTAGGTTACCTCAATCTCTCTTCATCTTTTTTCTGTTTTTCTTTTCTTTTTAGAGTCTGTAGGTAAACACTCACCTTAGGAACTCTCCTAGTTCATGTCCAACATTTCCATTGAAGGAATTTTTGGAAATCCTTTCTACCTATCTGACTCTGATAGTTCCATTAATCCCGTAGCCACTCCAACTGAATCAATGGATGATAATCAGAGTGAACATGGTGACAATGTGGTGGTACCATTTGATGAGGCGCTACGTCCTCTGTGCGATCTCATGCAACCAGAACACGCACCTACGCCCTCTTGCATTCGAATCCCACCACATACTGGCGAATTTCAATTTCGCAATGGGATGATCCAACTACTTCCCACCTTTCATGGGATGGAAAGTGAGAAGGCATACTTACATGTCACTGACTTCGAGGATGTTTGCAAAACATTCTCACAAAGTTGTCCTAGAGAGGTGAAACATCTAATGCTATTTCCTTTCACCTTGAAGGATAAAGCAAATGCGTGGTTACACTCCCTCAAACCCAATTCAATCTTCACCTGGCATGCGATGAGCACCGCATTTCTAAAGAAATTCTATCCAACTCGCATGACCACAGACCTTCAACGTCAAATTAATTCCTATAAACAAAAGAGCAATGAAACCTTCACTCAAACATGGGAGCGTTTCAAAAATTTGCTTCTCTCGTGCCCACACCATGGGTTTGAGAAATGGCGAACTATCAGCTTCTTTTATCAAGGATTGAATGGTGAAACAAAAAAGTTGGTAGAAACCATGAGTTCAGGACCATTTCTTCGTAAAAACACCGAAGTGGCTGAAGCCCACTTTGAATGGTTGGCCGAATACGCTCATGAATGGTCAAATTCTGACAATGTCTCACGCTCACAGATATCCTGTGTAGAAGAGAAAAGCTTATACCAACTAAACAGTGAAGATCACCTCATGACTAAATATGAAGAACTACCAAAGAAAGTAGAAGAGTTAGGCATGAGAGGAGGTAGTTTGAGGCAGCATTTGCCTGAAGAACCATGCGGTACATGTAATATGTTGGGACATACTACTCAGTATTGTCCTAATGTGCCGTATTTTCAAGAACAACCCCCCATGGAAATGAATGCCATGCAAGGGTATAGGGGGGCAGGGAATTCCTATAACAACAATAATTCACAAAACAATAACAATCGATGGAGTCACCCTGGTTTTGATTGGAAAAATGATGCTGGGACCCAAAATCAACATCAACAACAATAGCCCTATAACAATAACCAATATCAAGGGCAATACAATAGGCAGTCCCAGCCATACAATCAAAATAGATTTAATAATTACAACCAAGTGCAACCCTCCAATAATCAACATTCTAATGTGTACGTGCCACCGCACAAAAAGGTGCAAGAGGAAGATCCTCTCTCTAACGTCAACCTAACGCAACAATTAATTCAAATGATGAGTAAAATGTCTGCGACGTTAGATAGAATGGATGCACGTCAAGAGGGACCGGGCGGAACATTTCCTGCCCAACCACTTCAAAACCCTAAGGGATATAATAATGGTCCCCCAAATCACGAACAAGCAAAAGCCGTGACGACTCTGAGAAGAGGCAAGATTATAGGGCAAAATATGCCAACCTCTACCCCCGAGGAGTATGAGGAGGACGAAGTGGTCAATACAAATGAACCTTCTACTCAAGAAGAGGAGCCCACTACTAGTAAAGAGCCATTAGATATGAATACTGAAGCTTCTAAAAAAGTGGAAGAAGTTGAGAGAAGGCCCGGAAAGGAACCCATTAATGATGAAGTACCAAAATGCCCTTTCCCCGCGCCTTACCCTCAAAGGTTAAAGAAACCCAAAAATGAGGCAAAGAATCAGGAGTTCTTGGAAATATTTAAACAAGTTAAAATTAATATCCCACTCCTTGATTCTATAAAACAAGTGCCGGCCTACACTAAGTATCTCAAAGACTTATGTACGGTCAAAAGGAGACAAAGTGTGAAGAAACACGCTTACGTCGCTTGCCAAGCAAGTGCAATTATCCAAAATGAGTTGCCTCCTAAACTCAAAGACCCCGGCACTCCCACTGTCTCATGTCAAATTGGGAATCAAAAGATAGACAATGCAATCCTCGACTTAGGAGCTAGCGTAAACCTTCTGCCATACTCGATTTACAAACAACTAGGGCTAGGTGAATACAAACCCACCCGAGTTGCATTGCAATTGGCAGATAGGTCTGTTAAATACCCAAGAGGAGTTTTGGAAGACGTCCTCGTTCAAATAGACTCATTTGTCTTCCCGGTCGATTTTGTCATCTTAGACACCGAACCTGTGTCCAACCCAGGCTCACAAATCCCGGTCATTTTTGGACGTCCGTTCCTAAACATAATAGATGCCACAATAAAGGTAAGAAGTGGTATAATGACCATCGTATTCGGGAATATGACGTTAAATGTCAAAATTTTCTCAAATCCCCGACCTGAAGAATATGATGATGAGGAGGAAGTGAATTACATCAACACGGTCATAGAAGATGAGGTCGATTTTGTTGATTACAAAGATCCTTTGGAGGTAGTCGTGTCACAATTTGATGCTATCTATCAACCTAAAGAGTCTACGCCATTGGATGCTGCTTTAAATCACACTTGCCTCATGTTGGATACACTAGAGGAGGATAGATTTGAGTGCATGTGGGTAACACCCTATGAACCACTACCTCCCAAAACAAAGCTAGTTATGCCCTCGAACATGCAGTTTCCCGAATTGGAACTAAAGGAGCTTCCAAAAGAGCTCAAATACGCTTTCCTAGGGACTGAGAAGACTTATCCTGTCATAATCTCATCTACTTTAAATTCTGAACAAGAGGATAGGTTAATCGTGGTATTAAAACAACATAAAGGAGCATTAGGATGGACTATTGCCGATCTCAAAGGCATAAGCCCGTCTGTATGCACCCATAAGATATATTTGGAGGAAGACGCGAAACCTTCGCGACAAATGCAAAGGCGTCTGAATTCCAACATGCAAGAAGTAGTCAAAAGGAAGTGCTAAAACTACTTGATGTTGGGATCATATATCCAATATCTGACAGCCCTTGGGTTAGTCCAACCCAAGTAGTGCCAAAGAAGGCAGGTATAACGGCCATACCAAATAAAGATGGTGAATTAGTATCAACACGCATTCCCACTGGATGGAGGATGTGTATTGATTACCGAAAACTGAACACCGTGACCCGAAAAGACCATTTTCCCTTACCTTTCATGGATCAAATGCTAGAACGAGTAGCGGGTCATAAGTACTACTGCTTCTTGGATGGATACAGTGGGTATAACCAAATTGAAATCGCTCCTGAAGATCAGGAGAAAACTACGTTCACGTGTCCATTTGGTACTTTCGCTTACCGTCGTATGCCTTTCGGCTTATGCAATGCACCTGCTACCTTTCAGCGGTGCATGTTAAGCATATTCAGCGACATGGTCGAACAAATACTCGAAGTCTTTATGGACGACTTTTCTGTGTTTGGCCATAGTTTTGAAAATTACTTAAACAATCTTGAACGTGTGCTAGCAAGATGCGAGGACAAACACCTAGTACTAAATTGGGAAAAGTGTCACTTCATGGTGACCAAGGGAATTGTCCTCGGCCACATCATTTCTGATAAAGGTATCCAGGTTGATAAAGCTAAAATCGATATAATCTCGAATCTACCTGTCCCTCGGACAGTCAAAGACATTCGATCTTTTCTGGGGCATGCGGGACTTTAACGTCGCTTTATCCAAAACTTTAGTGCGATCTCCCGACCATTGTGTCAACTCTTAGTCAAAGATACACCATTCGAATGGTCGAAAAACTGCCAAACATCTTTTGATGCATTAAAGGAACACCTTACCTCCGCACCGATAATCCAGGCACCCGACTGGAGTTTGCCCTTCGAACTAATGTGTGACGCTAGTGACTACGCCATTGGTGCAGTCCTAGGACAGAGGAAGGATAATAAGCCTTACGTAATCTATTACACCAGTCGAACACTTAACGAGGCTCAAATGAACTATACAACTACTGAAAAAGAGCTCCTTACAATAGTATTCGCTTTGGACAAGTTCAGGTCATATCTAATAGGGTCTCCAATCGTCTGTTTTACGGACCATTCGGCCCTCAAGTACCTGCTATCTAAAAAAGATGCGAAACAAAGGCTTATCCGTTGGATACTCCTACTCTAAGAATTCGATATAACGATCAAAGATAAAAAGGGAGTAGAGAATGTGGCCGCCGACCATTTATCTCGGTTAACTTCTGTTGACAACACTGAACCCACACCGATAAAAGACGAATTCCCAGATGAGCAACTTATGGCAGTCTCGAGACTACCTTGGTACGCAGATATAGTAAATTATCTTTCCACGGGAGAAACCCCAAGTCATTGGTCCAAACCAGATAGGAAGCGGTTCCTCTCTTTCGCACGTCATTTCTTCTTCGATGACCCATACTTATTCAAGTATTGTGCTGATCAGGTCATCAGACGTTGCGTCCCAAACGAGGATGTAACCGTCGTTTTAGCATCATGCCATTCTGAGGCATGCGGTGGCCATTTCACATCACAAAAGACCTCGTAAAAAGTTCTACATAGCGGTTTCTACTGGCCCACCATATTCAAGGACGCTTATGCTTTCTGTAAAACGTGCCAACGCTGTCAACAGCTTGGTACAATTTCAAAAAGGAACTCCATGCCCTTAACCCCTATTATCACGATTGAAATATTCAATTGTTGGGGCATAGACTTTATGGGCCCGTTCCCTAAATTAAATAACTGTTAACACATACTCCTAGCTATGGAGTATGTGTCAAAATGGGTGGAAGCAATACCAACAAGACGCGATGACCACAAAACAGTGATGTCCTTTCTTAAGGAACACATTCTATCGCGTTTTGGAACCCCGAAAGCCTTAATAAGTGACCAAGGTAAGCATTTCTGCAATAGGCCTTTGGAGTCACTCCTCAAGAAATATGGGGTCAATCACAGAATTGCTCTCGCCTACCATCCACAAACAAACGGGCAAGCAGAGTTGGCTAACCGAGAAATTAAACATATACTTGAAAAGATGGTTAGTTTTAACAGAAAGGATTGGGCATATAGACTGACTGATGCACTATGAGCACACCGTACTGCATACAAAACGAACCTAGGGATGTCCCCATTCAGGCTAGTTTACGAAAAAGCATGTCACCTCCCTGTCAAAATCAAACACAAAGCTTATTGGGCGACACGCTCATTGAACTTTGATATTAAAGAGGGAGGGCATCTTCGAAAACTCCAATTGGCTGAATTAGAAGAAATACGTCGAGATGCATACGACAATGCTCGATTACATAAGGAAAGGTTGAAGGCTCGCCACGATAGAACAATTTGTCGTAAATCATTCGAGCCGGGGCAGAAAGTCTTGCTGTACGACTCTCGCTTCCACCTCTTCCCAGGCAAACTCCGATCTCGGTGGACAAGACCATTCATAGTCAAATCTGTCTTTCTACATGGGGCGGTCGAGCTAATAAACCCCAAGAACGATGCAATTTTCAAGGTCAATGGCCAAAGGCTAAAACCGTTCTTGGAGAATTTCCAAACAGAGGCTGAGTTCATCCAACTGGATGAACCCAACTACTCTTGATCTCAAATGTTAAGCGTTTCTTCACGTTGTTGTTGTATATCTTTACTTTTGATGTTTTTCTTCTTGTTAATTCTTTTTTATCTTTCTCTTCAAGTGATTTCGATTCTAATCTGCTGATTCATATTATCTCCCCCATGAAGGCTGTTTAATATGAGAGATGATGACGTTCATTCTATAGGGTCATGGGCTGATTCTGAATATCCGAATCCCCCTTGGACTGCTGATGAGATAGCATTCTGCTTATCTCCCTATGAAGGTCTGGGGGCGGATGATGTGGTGGATCTGACCTATAGATACATCCCTTATGATCCTGCTTTTCTCCAAATTAACCCTTTTGAGCATATGGACCTTTCTGGTGAGGAAGGAGAACCTGAAGGGTATGCTGTTGGAGAAGTGGATGATGCACTGTTGGAGCAATGGGAAAATGATTCCATGTGGGAACCATGGGAAGAAGAAGACCTACAGGATGTGGTGCCCGAACGCCACAATGCTGTATTCAGTTTTGTTGATGACTTCCTTGTCATCGCAGTGGTTCCTTACATTTATGTGCACACAAGTTATTTGCTGTTCCGGCTCCAGTGCCCGTTACCCGCTAGTGCACATGGGTGTCTCACGCCAATAGTGAGGTTAATTCGTTGTCACTTGTCGTTCTCTTGTTTTTCCTTATTTAGTTATTTCTTTCTGTTGTCGTTTTCTTTAAGTCTTATTTAATTCCTTTTCTTTTTGCTGTTTTCATTTGGTTTTTCCTTTGTCAGGATTGTCACTATGCAGCCACCGTTCCCGCCTCTTTACCTTCCACATCAGATGGTTCATGGATTTGGACCATACTTAAGGCCCCCAGGCACTCCACCGCAAGAGGAAAGTCAGTTGCACAATTCCACTCCATTATCCTTGTCTCCAACGGGATCACCTCTGGCATGGGCTTTCAATTCTCTAGTGAGTTTAGACTTGCTCGATGATGTCCTTGCTGCTTTCCGACTGTTCTGGGAAAGGGAATCATCCTATTTGAACTCCACATGCGATTTAGCAAGGAATGAAGCAATGGTGGAAGAAGGAATCTTCGTGCTAGATGATTAGTGTCCCACTTCAATTGTGTTTTGTCTTTTCATCAGCATTTTAGCAATTGAAGTGTAATCCTAGACATAAATATTATTAGTTCTAGTGTTATTTTCATTTTCTTTAGTTAAATAAGGCTTTAAACACCAGTGGGGGCAATAATTTTGCAATATGGATGCTATTATAAAGGTTTATAAAAAAAAATTGCAATTTTCTATTATGAGGATGAGTTTTTGGCTTACATGTCCTGTCATAGTTTTGTTTATCATTTTTACTGTATGTCCAGAATAACTTGGGTTAATGGGGGTACGTTGTGTCTAAATTCTGTGAAGTTTTGGAAGGTCTAGGTTCGATCGATCGAAAGTTTCTCAATCGATCGAAAGTATCACTCTCTCGAGCGCTTGAAAACATCTCAATCGATCTAATGTTTGATCGATCGAATGTATCTCGATCGATCGAGAATTGTATTTAAACAAGGCGTCCAGCGTACACTTCCATCAGTCTCTTTTATCTCCCATACACTTCGAGCGCTTGGCGACAGAGGCGACGGGGGCGATTTTTGTTCCTCCTACCACTCACGCAGAGGTGAGGAGCCCCTCATCCCTAAATCATCATCTTCATCACCATCATGCCCCGGTACACATATCCCGAGGTAAGACCACGAGCCACCCCCTCTTTTCATTCTCGTTCGAATTTAATGGGGGTGCCCCCCATTGGTCCGTTGACCATTTATCTTTTAGTTTTGTACCTTGTTTCTTTGAGTTCTTTTCTTTCCCGTTCATTTTTTCCAGTTTCTGCCGCATCTCTGTGCTCGATCGATTGAGCTAGGCTCAAGCGATCGAAGAAGACAATTGTTCGATCGATCGAGAAAAGTTCGATCGCTCGAACTATGGCAGTGGCAGTTTTCTTTTTTCTTTTTAGTTTTATGTTTTCATTTATCGTTTTTTTTTCCTTTTCCATTTTAGGATCCTCACAATGAACCCTATTACAGGGTATCACAGGGAGAAGCCCTTTGACCTCGCCATTCCTGACCCGGTCCCACATCACGGTTTCCGGAACACCCCCGACCGCTAGTGGTTCACGCGCTATTTCCAGTCCAGGAAGGTCATGATTGAGCGACCACTTGAGACGGCATGGCTCACTGCTCCTTGGTATCTCACCCGCCTCCGAGCCATGCCACACTGGTACAATTTTCTCTCTCAGGCAAAGAGAGTGAATCTTTTATGGATCCGCGCAGCTTGTGCAACGATGATCCGAGATCCCGATGCTGCATTCACACTACGATCATTCTTTCGCGGCCGGGAGATAGTGTTCAGTCCGGCTACCGTCTCAGCTGCTCTAGGGGTCCCAGAGGTGCCTGACTGTATATGCCCGCACCGTGCTGGCACGCCAGTGCTCTCATCGACTGCTGTCATCCGAGAGCTTACCGGGGGTGCATTACCAAGCTAGGATGGTATAGTGCTTATTGCCGACGTTTATCTGACAGATAATTATCACATGCTCCACCTTGCCCTCAGCAACTGTCTTTTGGTGACCTCCTACCGGGAGAATATTGCAGCCTGGTATGCCTATGTTTTATATGCCATAGGGACGGGATTGCCGGTCTGTTTGCCTCACCTGTACATTGACTTTATGAGGTACCCCACTCGCTACATTGCTGCCAAGAAGCACCTAAAAGGTGCTTGGGTCATTCACCGGGTGATCGAGCAGGCTGGTCTCCTTCCCTTACCTGATGATGCGACCTCTCAGTCTCGCAGTAGGTTTGGCGAGACAGCGTCTCACCGATCGGATGCTCAGAAGAGGAAGAAGAAGGGTAAGGGAAAAGCTAAAGTTGGAGAGAAGAGGAGGAGAGCTGATAGCACCGATACAGAGGGTGCAGCTTCAGGGACGCCGACAGAGGCTGAGGAGCTTGATTCCGATGACGAGGTTGATCCTCGAATGGAGGTTGCACAGTTTGAGCTGAGACAGCGATCTCAGGCTCAAACTCAGGCCCAGGGAGTGTCTTCGTCATCCGTGCCTCTTCCGACTATTCATGAGTTATTACTGGAGGAGAGAGAGGCTCGGATCAGACTCGAAGGCCGGGTGGACCACATGACGACATTGCTCGTGGCCATTCTGATTCAGTTGGGGGTTGACCAGTCATTACGTACTCCCCCACCTACCACTACTCCCCTACTGCACATCCTACTGCTGATCCATCCACATCTGATCCCCTACCGCCACCTGTTGATCCTGCTGCACCATCATCCTCCGTGGCACCACCTTCTATGGAGCTCCCACTTCCACCACCTCCAGTCATGACTGAGAGTGACCCGGCGATGGCCCATATTGTTGCTGAGGGTGGAGTTGAGGATACCCCCGCTGCGCCGATAGAGATATTATCAGATGTCGCAGATGATGTTTAGGTCTAGATGTTGAGAGTGTTTGGAGAGTTTTGTTGTATCTTTTCTTTCTTATTTCTATCTCTCTGCTCTCTTTATTTATTTTTGGTTGTTGGATTATATGGGACTGTCGGTGGTTATTTTTGGACTGGTGGATGTTTTGAGCTTGTATGACCTCTATTATCACTGCCCTGTCATTTCTAGTGCTTTACTTTTGCAGTGATCGTTTCTATTTTTTATTCATATATCATACGCTCATTGTACCCTTGTATATCTTTCGTTTGATCTTGGTTGTTTGGAGATTGTATATTTCTTTACAGATTGTTACGCTTGCAGTTATTGCGTTGCTTTAGCAGGTGATATCTTTTTATCTATTGTTGAAAATCAACTTCTGAGGTCATCGCGATTTTCAGTTGGGGGTGGGATGTAGACAGATTATCACCTGAGCATGTTTTACGTTATGTAGCAATCTGATTTACTTTATTGTACATTGAATACAATCACAAATGTGCATGTAAAACGAAGAAATTTTGAAAATTGAGCCATTAGTTAAAAAAAAAAAATATTTACATTTCAATTTTTGAAATTTTTGTTATTATGAACTTTATCGGTGGAATACTTGTAAATATTCTCTCTTAGTTAGCTGCTATCCAGCGATGATATATTCATATTATTCTCGTCCTTTTATGAATTACATTCACGTGTGTTTTCTAGTGTCACTAAGACGAATGCATATGTTGACCATTCTAGTATCCAACATCCATTTGCACGTTTTAATAGCTATGCTGAAAACCTAAATAAGAGTTAATACGACTGTTATGCTTTAAGGAACAAGTAGTGGAAACTAGTTACCCTTAGTGAGCTTTTGAGCCCAAACTTCCATTCTGAGGGACTTATCACAATAAATTTGAATTTTTTTTCTTGAATATATTTTAAATTCGTTGAGTAGTCTCTAATTTTTCATTTAGGCTGTTTATTAGAGGAGAACGTTCAGGATTTACCAACTAAAACTCAATAAACACTGAAGTGCTAAAACTAAGAAGTTAAGAAAATGATTTAAGCCATCGTTATTCATTCCTTACCTTTTTCATATACCTGTATCAACATCTAAGAATCTCTTAATCCTACACCGATTAAATATTGCCAATATGAAAGCCTAAAAATCCTTCATCTGATACTTTAACCTCTATAAACTCGATTGCATATCTAATGCGATTAAAATTGTTGAAGTATGTGACGAGAAAAGAGTAGTTGTGGGAAGGTTGTTATAAAAAGAAAATATGCAAGGAGATGTTGGACATATATATATACAAGTAAAAAAAAAAAAAAAAAGAAGAAAGAAAAGGAAGGAAGGAGGAGTAAAAAGAAATAAACGTATATGAGAATAGAGGATGGTTGGAATAAAGAAGAAATAAACTAGTCTCTATCACATGCCAAGGATGTACACATCTCGCCCCTCTTATTTCTATCCTACTAAATAAATGTCGAAAAGTCAAAGTCTTAATGATTTTTAACAACTTAGTTTGAATATGAACGTGTAATTTGAGTATCCACGGTATTTCGCTCCTCTAGTAAGTAGTATTCTTTTCATGAGATTATACACTCTAAATGTTCGTCCTTTATTGAGTTAGGTATGAAACACTAGTAGCCAGAACATCACTCTTATTAAAGTTTCACACAATGAGCAGTCATTTCTAAACAAGTTTCTGTGAGAGGTTCATTTTTGAGTGCAAACCCATGTGAGAATCGAGTTGAAACTACAAGTTCCAGGGGTATGATAGTCTAAACAACTCTAAACTAAGTTGAATGCATAGCTGTTGATTTCACACACACACGGTTACATGGATGGACTGCATATTTATATTTATCTCGGTGACAGGAGGAACATGTGGATTTCTTCATGATTTATATGAGCATGATATGTGTTGTAGAGCTAAACTGATAGGCAAATAGGAAGAAATGTTTATAAGTTTTTCTATCTCTTGTTAATCTTAAAAATTGAGATTTTTATGGGTTTATTCACTGCAAACCCTCACGAGACAACACTTGTCCACTAGGGGAACCTAGGGGTTTAACGGCTTGTTGCAAGTGCTTAATGCAACCGCGATTCCTGCGAAAGTGAGTTAGGTAGTGTCTTTTTCTAATTAGATTAGTTTGTTTTAGTTTTATTTTTGTTTATTTTAGTCGTCGTAGTAGTATTTAGCTTGTTTTATTTTCGCTGTATTGCTAGGGACTAGCAATTCGCTAGTTGGGGGTTGTGACAAGCGGGGGTATTTGTAAAATACAACCACGCTAAAAGAAGAAAATACACTAGTTTAGTTCACAATTCTCTCATTTATCTGCGATTTGAGTTACAACATCAGTTTCTACACATTACGATTAATCTATGATAAGTTGTGTGTTTTAGCTATGATCTGTGCAGATTACTGTCGCTGTGTGAATAATTGATTGAGGAGGATAAAAGGGAGTGATTGGCTTTAATGAAGACAATTCAAATTTGGAAACTGAGGCTCGATCGATCTAGGTCCTTTCAAGCGATCGATGTTTCGATCGATCTAACTTTTCTCAAGCGATCGAATAATCCAGAATTTTGATCGATCGAGGGTTTGTCGATCGATCGAACATGCCTTTTAGCAGAGTATGCGCACGCAGCAAAAGACGGGATTGTTAGCCCTAGCATTAGGTTTCTACTATTTAAACTCATTTTGTAAGCGTCCAGGAGTACGCCCCACTTGTTTTTTTATCAGTTTTCATAGAGAGAGTAGAGATTTTTCTTGTCTTGTAGGTGTTTAACTCAAGGTTTTTGCATTGTTAGCATTGGATTCTCATAGTTTATATACAAGTTCTTTGTTCCAGGTTACTTAGTAATTGTTTTATTTACATACTGCACTTAGTTAATCGTGGTTTAGTGTTAATCTTATTGCTTTGCATGCTAGATATATTAAAATCTCAAGTTTTCATAAGTTTTAATGAAAAACTCACAACCAAACGTCACCTTAATGAATCTTTACGTTAAGATCGCATCTGGGACACTCCGGACCATGTCTGAGTAGTCCAAGGTTGGAAAATTGCGATGAAACTATGATTTCAGGCCTCTGCCATGCACCATAATAATACCTGTGTTCGATCGATCGGAGTTATTTCGATCGATCGGTGCAAAGATATAGTCGATCAATCGAAGACATTTCGATCGATTGAGAGATGGCGATTGTCGATCGATCGAAAGCGCATCGATCGATCGAACTCTCAGATTCTTGAGAACATCCCATACAGTATTCCAAGACTTTCTGTTTTAAGGAGTTGTTATCAAACTGTCCCCAAATGCTCAGTTTTTCAAAGAAGTCTTTGAACTTAAGGCCTTAAGGCATTTTCTTTCAATACATTTTGCAAACCACCCTCAATGCTAACACCATTGTAGGTGCGAGTCTTAACTATTGAATTAAACCGCTTTTATGTATTTCAAACTTAATTGAGATGATATAGTCCCGGTCATGAAAGGGCTATTGATTCTAGATCCTTAGAGAAGTACGGAATATTGTAAAAGATGTACTCCATTGAGCTTAAACTGCAATTGCATGGTAGACGGCTAGGTCACAGTGGACTCGCGTGATCCCAACACTTCCTTTTATTAAGTAAAACCATTTTTAAGATTTCACTTTAGTTAAATAGTTAATCGTTAGTTAATTTAACTTAGTTGCTTTTAATTTTAGTAGTTGTTAATCGTAGAACTTTGTGTTCTACACTTCTTTTAAAATATTGAATTTTCCTTTCTTTTAGAGTCTAATCTAGGTAACTTAATTCTAAACCTTCCTTGTGGGATCGACATGGACTTAATCCAGTTTACTACTTACATGATTACCTACACTTGGGTATAGCACACAAGCGCACACAGAAAAATAGTCGTGTCACTATCGTCGCCTAGCAGGGCCCTATAGCAGTTTTGGTTTTAAAAAGAGTGTAATCATTGGACTCTTAGGTCCTCGTGACCTTGCCGGGAGAATAGAATAGTTACAGCACTATCGTCGCCTAGCATGGCCTTATAGTATTTAAAAGGTAATTAATTCGTGTCCAATATTGCATTCTTAACTTCACTTATACTGGGAGATTTAAGGGATAAATTGTACTTTGGTTGTTCTTGTTGTTGTGCACTTTTTGTTAATAAAATCTCTTTCTTGTAGGTGTTTTGGAACATGGGTAGAAGTTGGACCCAATCTTTTGGAAGCTTCACTAAAAGGAAGGGACAAAAAGTGCATTTTTGGGGGGCCGGATCGATCTGGGTTCTTAAGGCGGATCGATTTGCTGCTTCCCCAGGATCTGGAGACGTTTTCTCGCAAAGTCGGATCGATATGACTTTTACACGTGGATCGTTCCGCGAGTTTTGCGGAACATTCTGCTTCCCAGATGAATAAATGGATCGATCCAGCTTTTTGCATTGGATCGATCCGCTCCTGCAGTTTTTCCCCCCTTTGTATTTACAAGTTTGCCATTGTGTGGGTTCTGTATAAATAGAAAGAGATAGGGTTTTTGTATAAACATTCTCTCTTGTGTTTTTCTCCCAACATTCTTCTTTTTCTTCTCTCATTTTTGGGAACCGACTTGGGTTCCCTTCCATTTCTTCTTCATTTGTATAAACTTGAAGCTTGGATTGAAGTTTTAATGGCTAGGTATATTTTCTATCTCTTCTCTTTTGATGATATTGCTATGCTTTCTATTATTAGTTAGATTTACTTAGGTTGTGGATCATGAACTCTTGGATTTAGTGTTGTAGCATTTCTAGGGTTCATTTGTGTAGGATTCAAAACTAGGGGCTTCATCTTCTTTGTATTGCATCTTTGATTGTCAAAACTTAGACTTTGAATCCTACCTTATGTATTTCATATGGAATATTATGTAACCTTGTGTTTTGCACTCCATGTGTTTGATAAATGTTGTGTGTGGGATTCATAACTTGGGGTCTTCATCTTTGATGTCAAGCATCTTTGATTGTTCAAACTCTTGGGTTTTAAATACTATCTTTTGAAGGCTTCATAGGTGATTTGTCCACTAAGTATATTAGTTAGTGTAGGGTGGACAAATCATTCGGATTAGAAGCCATAGAGGCTTCATCTTGTATATCATGCATACTTGATAGTCAAACGTTAGCTTCAAATCCGTTTCTATGGAAATCTCAAAGCTTCCTTCATCTTTTACATAGATGCACTCCTTGTGTTTGATAATATGCCACAATAAAGTGTTACCATAGAATGTGCTTGAAACACTAGTCCATTTCTTCTTGTTGTGACCCAAGTTGGGGGGAATGATCCCAACCTATTGCTTTTTAGATTAGTGTTTATTTCCTCTTTTATCCTCTAAAAACCAAATAAAAAGCCGCAAGACGTAAAGTCATTTTTATTCCTTTTCATCATCTTTTCTTACTTCTTTCTTTTTAGCATTATAATTAGTTTCCAAACTTCCCAAACGTTGTTCTTGTATCAATCCCTGTGGACTCGACACCCTATTTCCATTGTACTACGTTTTAATAGGGTTAAATAAGAACTTGATTTTGACAACATCAGTAACTATTGTATTCAGATGGATACTTTACTATCGTTGCCTAGCATGGCCCTATAGCGTATCAACCATCAACTCATACATAACTTCAATGATTTCAATGGAAACTTTGGCTATTGTCGCCTAGCAGGGCCCTATAGCAGTTTCATCGATGTTCCCATTTACTTGACTGTACCACTCGGACAATTTGTATAACAATGTGACTGGGTTAGTCCCCGTGACTAACCATGCAGATGTCAACATTGACATCACGACTCGACTATGTTCATATGAATGTTCATGTGACGGTATAAATGTGAAATTATGATTAGCAAGAATATCAACGAATATTAACTAAGCATGAAGTATAGCTAACTAACATGCGCTCATCATATACATAAGAATCTCAACATTCACATAATTTATACTTATCAGCTTCGTCCACACAGAACGTACTGAGTATATATAATACATAAAGAATAATCCTATAATATACCAAGTGAGTTAGGACAACTCACCTCGATGCGGGTGCGTAGAAACGAGCGTAGCGGTGGTTCCTACAAAGTATATAAATCCATAAAACGTTGATCAATAGGTGTTCTAATATTAAGGGCATAATGGTAATCGTGCTGGATGGGATCCTAAACCTCTACATGATGATCTAGACATCATTCTGAGTCTAACGCCATTGATTAGACTCAAATCGGAGTCCGTCGCATAAAATGATGGATATTCTATGCTAGTTTGGGCCCTAAAGATAAGCTATATTTTTTTATCGTGCCGAAAAGTCACCAAACTTTAAGGGGATGTTCTTGACATTATTCTAAGATTCTAGGAACTGACCGCGTATTTTTCTGAGCTACGATTTATTTATTATGAATTTATGAAGTTCTAAACGTCCAATAATAGACTTAAGAGCACCCAAATAATAAAGTATATGTTAGGAAGACATTGACCCTTATTAATATTTTTATTAAATACCAGGCCTTAAATTAGGCTAGTGATATTTTTCTCGTAATTTTCGGAGTTCGTTTGGTATTTAAATAATTTTATTACAACCAAACGGGTCCTTTAATAGCGATTAGTAATTATCAGAAATACTAAAGTATGGGTTTTATAATTAATAATTTATGACATAAAAGCATTTAGACCATAGGAAAATTTATATATTTTTCCTACTCTTGAAATTGGTCATTAGGTATTTATTACCTAATTATTTTAATTTAAAACAATTACTTATTATTTATAAGAAACTTAAATAAATAAGATGTATATTATATAAGAATTATATTATTATTTCATAATATAAGGTTATACTAAAAATAATATCTCAGATTATTTAAAAATATAATTTTGGGTATTTAAAACTATTTCCAAAATAATTGAACTATTTAAAACCATTTATTTTCTAATTATAACTATTTGTAATATTATTTATTAATACACGATATATCATAAATAATATATTTATATACTAATCTCAGATAACAGATTAAAATAAATACTAATTATTACTAAAACAAATTATTAAAACACTAATTAGGATTAACAGAATAATTGATAATATAAAATTACTAATTAAAATCAAAGACAAAAACCCGCGGGTCAAACCCGGATCCAACCGGATCCAATGGGTTACTCGTATGCACACTCAACCTAATCCAACTTAAAAGATTCGACCCAATACCCATTCGATTAAAACAACCCGAACCCACAACCATTTATAAAAACAATTAAACCCATACCGAACCCATGATCCGACCCAACTTAATTTAAAACGGGTAAACGATATAACCCGGACCCAAACGGGTCATGTCTTCTCCGGTGAGACCAGGCTGCCGCCGGTGAACCCATTTTCGCCGGAAAACTTCAAACGTTCGTTTCTCTCTCCTCTCTCCATGAAAATTCGTGCTTCCAACGCCAAAATGACCGGAAAAGGGCCCACTTTAGCATACTACAAGTTGGTAACTGGGTTCATTCATTTTGGTGTCCCACCAATGGATTATTCTTTTCGCCCAAAACAAGGATAACGGCTTGCATGGCCTACCAAACGGGTCTCAAACCAATAACTGTTCCTATGGGGTCTAACTGGGACTAAGGGGGGCTGTTTGGTACCATTTTTAGGGGCTATGGTTGAGTTTGAAAAATAAGGTTCCGATAAGGGAGCTTTAATGGCCGCCCAAGCTCGTCCAGAGCTTTAGGCTCTGTTTGGTTACGTACATATGGTCCGAGAGTATGTGTGAGATGCATTAACATAGAATAAAGCAAAGTGCTTGGGTTTATATACCTCAGTGTAGTCTCGGGTCTCCTTCTCTCTTCCCTTTCTTTTATCTCCGGTCAGCTCTCTCTCTCTCTCTCTCTCTCTCTCTCTCTTCTTCTTTCTGCTTCTTTGGTGGGGGTGTGTATGTGATGGGGGAGGCAGAGAGTGAGGGCAGTGAGGGTAAGAGTTTGGTTCTCCAACTCTCTCAACTCTCATATATATCTACATATCACACTACATACATACCTATATATTCTTACACACAGATTTTACAATCTGTTTGAAAGGAAAATGGAGGAGATATGAGGGTGATAGATTTGAGAGGGGGTGGGGGAGTGTGCGCCGGTGATGGGGGTGTGGTAATGTCCGGCGGGTATAGAGGGAGTTGGTTGAGTAGGTTAGATACCCAATGGGTATAGATATGGTGGATAGTACACTATGCTATTTAGGGTAAGATTCCAACTTCCCATTTTTGTATGATAGTCGTAGTCTAGGGCTTCGTGCAATACAGTCTAATTAAATACAGATTCCACGGGTTTACGTGCAATGTCAATCCGGGTCTTGAAACTTACAGTCTAAGCTACTACATAATTAAATATGCACACATATAAACAAGTTTCTGGGTTTACAAAATCAAAACACTGGAATTCTACGAACCAAATACGGAGCTCATCTTATTAGTTACAGAAATTTTACGGGTATTACATCATCCACTTGCTATTAAAGATTCCGTCCCCGAAATCAAAGCTAGCTATACATTAAAAAGGTAAAGAAACTTCTCATGCATCTCTGATTCTAACTCTCAAGAAGCTTCACGCTCATCGTGATGTTTCCACTGAACTTTTACTAGTGTGATTTCTTTAGTCCTCAACTTCTTAGTTCCTCGTTCCATAATCTTCACCGGTCCTTCATTGAAAGTCACATTGTTGTTTACCTTGATATCTGTGAAGTTGATCTCATGAGACGGATCGTGCATGACTTTCCTCAGCATGCTGATGTGAAACACATTATGCACTCCTGACATCTTAGGTGGCAGTGCAAGTCTGTAAGCAACTTTTTCCACACGTTCTACAATTTTGAACGGTCCAATGTAACGGGGTGAAAGCTTTCCTCTCTTCTGTCCAAATCTGACAACTCCACGTACGGGTGATACTTTTAGGAACACGTGATCTCCAACACTGAATTCCAAGTCCTTTCAATGTTTATCCACATAACTCTTCTGTCTGCTCTGAGCTGCCTTCGTCTTTTCTCTGACGACATTGATCTTTTTATTCGTTTCTCGAACCATTTCGAGTCCTAGAAGTTTGTCATCTCCAACTTCTATCCAAAACAAGGGTGTTCGACACGGTCTTCCATAAAGGGCTTCAAATTGTGCTATCCCTATACTCGTATGATAGCTGTTGTTATACACAAACTCTATCAACGGTAGGTTCTCTTCCCATGAACTTTAAAAATCTATTACACAAGCTCGAAGCATGTCTTCTATGACTTGATTGACTCTCTCAGTCTGTCCGTCGGTCTGGGGGTGAAATGCTGAACTTAACATCAACGAAGTTCCCAGTGCTGTCTGTAAGCTTTCCCAAAATCCTGACGTGAAACGTGAATCGCGGTCTGACACAATTGACATGGGTACTCCATGTAGTCGAGCAACTTGTTATATATTCATTCTGCTCAATTTTTCAACGGGGTAAGTCATACTATAAGCGATAAAGTGAGATGACTTGGTGAGTCGATCCACGATTTCCCAAACAGCATCGTGATTTTGCCGTGACCTTGGCATTCCAACAACGAAATCCATCGTTGCTCCCATTTCCATCCAGGAACTGGTAGTGGTTGCAACAATCCTCCTGGTTTCTGATGTTCTACTTTGACTTGCTTGCATGTTATGCATTTGGATACATAATCCGCTACTTCTCTTTTCATTCCATCCCACCAGAAATTCCTTTTTAGATCCTTGTACATTTTTGTTCCTCCGGGGTGAACAGTCATTCTTGATTGTGTGCCTCATCCAATATATCTTTCCTTAGGTTGTCCTCATCAGGTACACAAAGTCAATTGCGATATTTGAATCCTCCATCTGCTCCTATATTCCACTCGGCGGGGTCCTTTGCCGATGCTTTTTCAAACCATTGACGAAGTCCTTCATCCTTTCCTTGATCTTCGAGAATACGACTTATGAGCATTGGTTGTACTATAAGACATCCAAAGAGTCGTCCTTCACTTGACTCAGTAATTTGAAAGTCAAACTCTGTTACTATCTCCAATGCTTTCCATTCTCTGATCATAAGAGCAGATACAATGAGTTTGCGGGGTTTCCAACTTAGTGCGTCAGCTACAACGTTCGCTTTTCTAGGGTGATATTGCAGCGTGAAATCGTAGTCCTTCAACAATTCCATCCATCGTTGCTGCCTCATGTTCAATTCCTTCTGAGAGAATAGATATCTCAGGCTCTTATGATCTAAAAACAGGTAAAATTTCTCTCCGTAGAGGTAGTGTCTCCAAATTTTGAGTGCAAAGACGATTGCACCTAGTTCCAGATCGTGCATAGGATAGTTAAGTTCATGTGGCTTTAACTGTCGTGATCCATACACTATCACTCTTCTGTCCTGCATAAGCACACATCCAAGTCCTTGGTGTGATGCATCGCTGTATATGTTGAACTGTTCACCACTCTTTGGTATTTAAGGACTGGTGCCGTGGTTAATCTCTTCTTTAATTCTTGAAACGCTCGTTCATGCTTGTCATTCCATTCGTACTTCAGGTCCTTTTTGGTTAGTCCAGTAAGAGGGGCTGCGATCTTGGAGAATCCTTCCATAAATCTTCGGTAGTATCCAGCTAGACCAAGAAAACTTTTGACTTCCGTTGTTGTGATCGATCGATTCCAATCCAAGACAGCGTCAATCTTTGATAAATCCACTGCTATCCCTTGCTGCGAGACAACATGTCCTAAAAATTTGACTTCCTTTAGCAAGAACTCGCACTTGTTGTACTTCGCATACAAGTGGTTGTCTCGTAGAGTCTGAAGTGCTATCTTCACATATCCTTCGTGTTCTGCCTCTGTCTTAGAGTGTATGAGGATATCATCTATGAATATAATGATGAACTGATCCAGATAAGGTCTGAAGACTCGGTTCATTAAGTCCATGAATATCGCTAGGGCATTGGTCAATCCGAACGGCATAACCAAGAATTCATAATGTCCATATCTGGTTCTAAAGGCCATCTTGGGTACATCCTCAGGTCGTACGAGCAATTGATGGTATCCAGATCGCATATCTATCTTTAAAAATGTGGTAGCTCCTTGTAGTTAATCGAATAGATCATCAATCCTCGATAGTGGATACCAATTCTTGATTGTTACCTTGTTCAGTTCTCTATAGTCGATAAAGAGTCAAAGTGTTCTATCCTTCTTCTTGACGAATAATATTGGTGCTTCCCATGGTGAGGTGCTTGGACGAACAAATCCGAGGTCTTGAAGTTCTTGCACTTGTGTCTTTAGTTCTTGCATCTCCATTGGGGCCATTCGGTAAGGTGTCTTCGATATCGGTGAGGTTCCATGCATTAACTCGATACAGAAATCGATGTCTCTATTGGGTGGCAATCCTTTAACTTCTTAGAAAATGTCTTCGAAATCTTGGACTATGGGAACTTGGGCTATATAAATTTCATCACTCGTGGTTCCAAGGGTAGCTAAGCAGTTGGTGAGGAAAACGTCATACGAAGGGTTGCACTTGAAATCAAATGGTTCACCATCAAGTGCCGAAAAGAATATGGATTTGCTAGCACAATCTAACTTGGCATGGTATTTTGCGAGCCATTCAATTCCTAGGATCACGTCGAATTCCTTCATCAACAAAACTATCAAATCAGCGGGGAGGTTATGATCTTTCAAGTTTAAAGGGTAGTCCTTGCATACTTTTTCCAGCTTAATGCTCTTTCCTAGACGTGACATAGCGTTCAAAGCTATATCCATCGTTTGGGGTACTAAGCCTAAGCGTTGCACGATTTTAATTGCAATAAATAAGTTTGATGCACCAGTATCAAACAAAGCTTTCACTTGACTATTAAAGAGGGTCAGAGTACCTTCCAGATTCTCTTGTTCTTCTTCATCAAATCCTGCCTCCTTAGGAATAATAGCATTGAGGCGAGCCTGTCCTTGAGTCGACACTCTATAGTAACCGCCTCGGGGTAGTTTACAATCCTTAGATAGATGCCCCTTCTTGTTGCAGTTAAAGCAGACTACATCTATGCGACTGTTCTTCTTTGGCGCATGACAATCTTTGGACATGTGTCCAGGAAATCCACAGTTGAAGCAAACTTCGTGGTTATTACTTGTGATTCCTGATTGTCCCTGGGGCAGAGTTGGCTTAAATGGCACAACTGGTTTGTTGCGAAATAGAGCTATCTGCGGTTTTTTCTCACCATTCCAGCTTCTCTTGAATCCTTGATTACGAGCCAGGGCTTGTCGCGGTCCTTGATTAAATCTCGGAGGGGGTGGTCGGTTTACGAAACGCCTTTGTTCATGACCGGTAATTTCCTCAAAGCCATGGGCCATTCCTACTAAAGCTTTGAAAGTTTGATTCAAGTGGCCATAGGTCAGCTTCTGTAGAGGTAGGAAAAGTCCCTAGTGGTACTTCTGGTTTTTCTTTTCTGGAGTATCGATCATGTGATGTGTAAATCAAGAAAGACGCTCGAATTGCACTGTGTACTCCCGTACAGTACGATTACCTTGCACCAAGTCAATAAATTCCTTCTCCTTTTTGTTCCTTTCAGCCTGGGGAAAATAGTTCTTTAGGAACAGTTCCTTGAAGACCGTCCATGACATCCTTTGTGCGGCTCCTCCCAGTGTTGCTTTCTCTGATTCCCACCAGTCAGCTGTAGTATAGGTCAACTGATACGTAGCCAGTCGGCGTTTCTCAACTTCAGAATATCCTAGTGTATCAAAGATGATGTCTAGTCCACGAAGCCACTGCTCTGCTTCCTACGGCTCAGTCATTCCATTAAACTTGTCTGGTCGCATTGCACGGAATCGTTCCACCGTACGATCCTCTTGTGGTCTGGGTGGAACTACGAGATTGACATTAGCGTTGCTATTGTTGTTTGGTCCATGATTATTCCTAATGTGCTCCAGGCGTTGTAGGAATGCACCAAACACTCCAGTAGGATCCCTTCCAGCAAGGATAGGTTCTGGTGCTCCTCCAGTTGGGTTTGGGAGTCCTAAGCGTCGATTTTTCCTTGGTCGGTCTGCCATTAGGTATCTAGTTTACCTACAGAAGTATTCTACTTAGAACTCGTATGCATGATTCATCTAGATATCTGCTAACATATTTATAAGTGATTTAAACAAACATACAAACATGGAGACAAGTATGGAACTAAAACATCTTTTTCATTTAATATTAGAAACGATGATTATAGAATTGAACTAGCCGAGAATACATGGTTACAAATGGGGATATTATCCTATCGCATGTATTCGTACAATAAGATGGGTCATCAGCCTAGGCTAACTTAGTACATATAAATAAAACAACTAATATACCATAATAGATCATCTAGAATTAATCATCTAGGTCAGATTCGAACATGATTTCTCCAATGTTGGAATCGTTAGGTCCATCTTCATCCACAATGGGCTCACCTAAGTCCCAATCTTCAATTTCAACATTGCCTTCATCCTTTTTGTTATCATTATTGTCTATAGGTTCTTCTATTATAGGGTGATTCTCCATAGGCTACAGAGGTACTTCCTGTTCGGGTTCCTCCTCGGGATCCTCTTCTTCATCGTCCTCATCTTCCAGATATGCACCTGGTTCATCATCAAACAGCTCTGTATTGTCGGGATTAGTAGCAGGTACTACTACTGGGGATACCACATATGTAGGGGCATTTTCGTTTGGTGGCCAAACAAGATTGTCTTCTGGGTAAATGGAGGGCTCTTGCAGTATCTGATTCACTAGTGGTTGGAAGACAGTATCATCCATTACCAACCTCCTTATCTCACCATGCATCAATCCTTTTGCATAAGCAGCATGCATGGTTTCTGTTTGAAGTCGGTGAGGGTCGGTGATATGAAATACATGGCGTTTTCTTAGTCCGCCTCGGAGGTGTTGCTAGGCTTTCTGTCTTACCTTTTCCATGAATTTTTCTAGATCAGTTGGTGCAATTCCATCAGGATAAATTTTGTGTCCTCTGAATTCGTCATTCACATGGTATCCTGGTTGTTGGAATTGTGCTTGATTTGTAGGTATTCCCTTAAATGTAGAGGAGGGTCGTTGGGAAAACACAGGAGGCAGTTGGGGCATTTGGTAGGCACTATCGTGCATCCTTTCAAAGTCTTCAGGATTCTTAAGTAGTCTAACCATCTCGTCCTGGACTTTCTTGACGATTTCGGCCTCGTAGATCACCTCCAAGCATAGAGTGTCATAGTTATAAATGTTACTTTTTTTTATTTCAATCCATAAGTTTCTTTTTCCTCATCTAGCTAATTCTTGGATGTGGTGATGGTAAGCTTCTGGGTTTACTGGCACTATGCGGTCGAAGAAGGTCAAACGTCCTCCAAAGGGGTCCTGAACGTAGTGGGGTTCCATGTTTCCTGTTTCAAAAGAACTATCTTATTAAGGTACTAGTTTAAGGTATCTTAAAGTTTATCACTTAGAAATTAACTTATTAGATCATAAAGAGGATAATACAAACACGGGAAATCAGAAAGCAAATAGGTAGATTTTCATTAATAAAAGAATATTTACATTAGAGAAATCCTGAAATACAACTTTTACACATATATCCGTCAAAATGTGGTATTATAATCCCAATACAACATTAATACGACATAAGCTAACTAGGGCATTCTAATCCTCTAATTGGGGAAATTCTCCGGAGATATCCATCTCTTCAGGCCGGGTATATGACATCCATCTTTCATAGTCCCAACCTACTGGCCAGTCAGGATCGTAAGTATACAGTGTTCATTTTTTGATGAGATCTTCATCAGCCAGGTAAATCTCCACTTCCTCATCATCTGAACTGTCAGGTGGATTGACAGAAATCTCTAGAGGTGTTATCTCAGTCTGTGCTTCTTCCAAGTCGATCGCTGCAGGGTTATCAAGAACGTCAGGGATTTCATCCACCTCTATTGGTACTAGGCAGGGTGCTATAACTATATGACGTACGGTCTTGGGGACCTTTTTCATAAAGAAGAGGCACCTCATCAACTTACCTATCTTTTTACAAGTCTGATGTCTGAAAGCAGCACTAATGCAAACTAGACCTTAGGGAAAGGATTCTGTGTGGCTCTCCATACTGCCTGTTTGAAAGAAAGACTATTTTAGTATTGGTTGTCGTTTCTAAAATATCTTAAGGTTCTTAACTTAAGGGTGTCGGACAGTTAGCGAGCACAACTAAACTTAGTGCTCTGATACCAAAAATCCTGTCACGCCCCAGAGTAGCCAAAAATAGGGAAAATTAAAAATTTCCTTTCTGGACCCGTAGGGAATGACGAGTTACATAAAACTGACCTGTCCGTGCAACATTTTAACATAATTATATATCAGAGTAAGGAATTGCAAAAGCGTCTAATGGTATTCGTGGGGAAACTTAAAATGTTTGCTACTAGGCTTTTACAGAAGTTCTAAATGAAAACCACAAAAGATAAGTTTGGGCTATCAACGCCACTTAAATTATTACATAACAAAAGATAGCTATTTAAAACATGAAAGAAGTCTTAATACGAAAGTAGGCCAGAGTCCTTCTTCTAGCTGGCAAACCCGTAACCTTCGTTATCATACTCTTCCTGATAGTCTGCCTCAGGATCATCTCCCTGATAGTTCCTATCTTGAGGATAGTGATATTCACCTACAGGGTTACCTTGATAGTCCTCCTCATTATAACCTAGACGTAAAATGTCTAGGGCAGGGCTAGCCATTAGCTTTTGAAGCTAAGTGAGATCGTCTTAACCGATCACTCCTAATACATTTAAGGATATACAGATACTATAATATCTTGAAACAACATTAATGAACATATGACATGGTAGTATGACGACACAATGCAGTGTCAATATATTTGACTTTTACTCAACCATGGATACCACAACTGACTCATGTGACTTGTTATATTACCAGTGTAACACCATTAGCTTAGAGTTGAATGATTGCATTACTATCATCGCCTAGCAGGGCCCTATAGCAGTTTTGGTTTTAAAAAGAGTGTAATCATTGGACTCTTAGGTCCTCGTGACCTTGCCGGGAGAATAGAATAGTTATAGCACTATCATCGCTTAGCATGACCCTATAGCATTTAAAAGGTAACTATTGTATTCAGATGGATACTTTGCTATCGTCGCCTAGCATGGCCCTATAGCGTATCAACCATCAACTCATACATAACTTCAATGATTTCAATGGAAACTCTAGCTATCGTCGCCTAGTAGGGCCCTATAGCAACTTCATCGTTGTTTCCATTTACTTGACTGTACCACTCGGACCACTGCGGTCCATTCAATGTGTATAACAATGTGACTGGGTTAGTCCCCGTGACTAACCATGCAGATGTTAACATTGATATCACGACTCGACTATGCTCATATGAATGTTCATGTGACGGTATAAACGTGAAATTATGATAAGCAAGAATATCAACGAATATTAACTAAGCATGAAGTATAGCTAACTAACATGCGTTCATCATATACATTAGAATCTCAACATTCACATAATTTATACTTATCAGTTTCGTCCACACAGAATGTACTGAGTATATATAATAGACAAAGAATAATTCTATAATATACCAAGTGAGTTAGGACGACTCACCTCAATGCGGGTGCGTAGAAACGAGCATAGCGGTGGTTCCTACAAAGTATATAAATTCATAGAACGTTGATCAATAGGCGTACTAATATTAAGGGCATAATGGTAATTATGCCGGATGGGTTCCTAAACCTCTACATGATGATCTAGACATCATTCTGAGTCTAACGCAATTGACTAGACTCAAATCAGAGTCCGTCGCATAAAAGGCTGGGTTTTCTATGCCAGTTTCGGCCTTAAAGATTAGTTGTATTTTTTTGACCGTGCCGAAAGGTCGTCAAACTTTAAGGGGATGTTCTAGACATTATTCTAAGATTCTAGGAACTGACCGCGTATTTTTCTGAGCTACGCTTTATTTATTATGAATTTATGAAGTTCTAAACGTCTAATAATAGACTTAAGAACACCCAAATAATAAAGTATATTTTAGGAAGACATTTGACCCTTACTAATATTTTTATTAAATACTAGGCCTAAAGTATGGGTTTTATAATTAATAATTTATGACATAAAGGCATTTAGACCATAGGAAAATTTATATAATTTTCCTACTCTTGAAATTGGTCATTAGGTATTTATTACCTAATTATTTTAATTTAAAACAATTACTTATTATTTATAAGAAACTTAAATAAACAAAATGTATATTGTATAAGAATTACATTATTATTTCATAATATAAGGTTATACTAAAAAAAAAATATCTCAGATTATTTAAAAATATAATTTTGGGTATTTAAAGCTATTTCCAAAATAATTGAACTATTTAAAACCATTTATTTTCTAATTATAACTATTTATAATATTATTTATTAATACACAATATATCATAAATAATATATTTATATACTAATCTCAGTTAACAGATTAAAATAAATACTAATTATTACTAAAACAGATTATTAAAACACTAATTAGGATTAACAGAATAATTGATAATATAAAATTACTAATTAAAATCAAAGATGAAAACCCGCGGGTCAAACCCGGATCCAACCCGATCCAATGGGTTACTCGTATGCACACTCAACCTAATCCAACTTAAAAGATTCGACCCAATACCCATTCGATTAAAACAAGCCGAACCCATAACCATTTATAAAAACAATTAAACCCATACCCGAACCCATGACCCGACCCAACTTAATTTAAAATGGGTAAACGATATAACCCGGACCCAAATGGGTCATGTCTTCTCCGGTGAGACCAGGCTACCGCCGTCGAGCCCATTTTTGCCGAAAAACTTCAAACATTCGTTTCTCTCTCCTCTCTCCATGAAAATTCGTGCTTCCAACGCCAAAATGACCGAAAAAGGGCCCACTATAACATACTACAAGTTGGTAACTGGGTTCATTCATTTTGGTGCCCACCAATGGATTATTCTTTTCGGCCAAAATGAGGATAACGGCTTGCATGGCCTAACAAACGGGTCTCAAACCAATAACTGTTCCTATGGGGTCTAACTAGGACTAAGGGGGGCTATTTGGTACCACTTTTAGGGGCTATGGTTGAGTTTGAAAAATAAAGTTCCGGTAAGGGAGCTTTAATGGCCGCCCATGCTCGTCCAGAGCTTTTGGCTCTGTTTGGTTACGTACATATGGTCCGAGAGTGTGTGTGAGATGCATAAACATAGAATAAAGCAAAGTGGTTGGGTTTATATACCTCAGTGTAGTCTTGGGTCTCCTTCTCTCTTCCCTTTCTTTTCTCTCCGGTCAGCTCTCTCTCTCTCTCTCTCTCTCTCTCTCTCTCTCTCTCTTTTTCTTCTTCTTTCTGCTTCTTCGGTGGGTATGTGTGTGTGTGTGATGGGGGAGGCAGAGAGTGAGGGCAGTGAGGGTAAGAGTTTTGTTATCCTACTCTCTCAACTCTCATATATATCTACATATTACTATACATACATACCCATTTATACTTACACACAGAATTTACAATCTGTTTGAAAGGAAAATGGAGGAGACATGAGGGTGATAGATTTGAGAGGGGGTGGGGGAGTGTGCGCCGGTGATGGGGGTGTGGTAATGTCCGGCGGGTATAGAGGGGGTTAGTTGGGTAGGTTAGATACCCAATGGGTATAGATATGGTAGATAGTACACTATGCTATTTAGGGTAAGATTCCAACTTCCCATTTTTGTATGGATAGTCGTCGTCTAGGGCTTCGTGCAATACAGTCCAATTAAATACAGATTCTACGGGTTTACGTGCAACGTCAGTCCGGGTCTTGAAACTTACAGTCTAAGCTATATATAAACAAGTTTTTGGGTTTACGAAATCAAAACACTGGAATTCTATGAACCAAATACGGAGCTCATCTTATTAGTTACAGAAATTTTATGGGTATTACATTCCAGATTTATTTCCTAAAGATTTACCTGACGTATTGGTTGAACGAGAAATCAAATTTACCTTTGAGGTGGCCTCGGGGTCTCAGTCGGAATCAAAAACGCCGCACAGAATGGCACCGGTAGAGTTAAGAGAACTAAAGATTTTGTTGCAAGATCTTTTAGATAAGGGATTCATTCAACCTAGTGTTCGTCGTGGAGTGCACTAGTCTTGTTTGTCAAGAAGAAAGACGGGACTATGAGGATGTGTATTGATTATCGGGAACTCATCAAGTTAACTATCAAGAACAAATATCCGTTACCTAGGATCGATGACTTGTTTGATTAGCTTCAAGGAGCCCAGGTCTTTTCTAAGATCGATTTACGTTCGGGTTATCACTAGTTAAAAGTCAAAGAGGAAGATGTGGAGAAAATGGCATTCAGGACCATTTATGGTCATTATGAATTTCTTGTTATGCCTTTTGGAGTTACAAACACACTGACATTATTTATGGATTTAATGAATTGGGTGTTCAAAGATTATTTGGATGAATTTGTAATTGTCTTCATAGATGATATCTTAATATATTCCAAGAGTGTGGAAGACCTCGAGAGGCATCTACGGTTAGTCCTACAACAATTCCGTGAAAAGAAGCTATTCAAAAAGTTAAAGAAATGTGAATTTTAGTTAACTGAGATAGCATTTTTGGGGTATGTGATTTCAAAAGAGGATGTATCAGTAGAGCCACAAAAGATTGAACCTGTAGCCAATTGGAAGTCGCCAATAAGTGTGCCAGAGGTACGAAGCTTCTTGGGATTAGCTAGATATTATCGAAGGTTCGTGGAAACTTTTTCAAGAATTGCGATGCCAATGACACAACTTATACGAAAAGATGTTCCTTTTGTTTGAAGTCCAGAGTGTGAGGAAAGTTTTATTAAATTGAAGACTCGTTTAATGACGGCACCTATATTAACTATTCTTTCGGGTACCGAGGGGTTTGTGATATACAGTGATTGATGCAAAACAACAAGGTGATTGCTTATGCCTCACAACAGTTAAGGCCACATGAAATGAATTATCTGTCACATGACCTTGAGTTAGCGGCAGTGATCTTTGCCTTGAAGATTTGGAGGCACTATCTCTACAGGGAAAAATGTGAAATTTACACTGATCATAAAAGTTTAAAGTATTTATTTACACAACGAGATTTGAATATGAGGCAGAGAAGGTGGTTAGAATTAATGAAAGATTATGATTTTATAATCTAGTATCATCCAAGGAAAGCTAATGAGGTGGCCGATGCATTGAGCCAAAAGTCTACATCCAATTTGGCTTATAGTTAACTTCACAAGAAAATATGATACGAGAAATGGAGCAACTGAAATCAGGGGTGATTCCAAAAACCAGAGGTGCTTTAATGTCAACTATTATTTCACAATTGTCCCTTAATAATGAAATTCGAGCCAAATAGCTTCAAGATCTAATATTGAAGCAGATACATGATGAAATACCTGAAGGTAAGTGACCAGAATTTACTTTTGAGAATGATATGTCAAAATTTAGGAATCGGGTTTGTATACCCAATGTGAATGGTATCAAGGAAGTGATCTTGGAAGAAGCGCATAATACTAAGTACTTGATCCATCTGGCTAGTACTAAGATGTATCATGACTTGCGGGAAATCTAGTAGTGGTCAGGGATGAAACGCGAAGTAGCTGAGCACATGGCAAACTGTGTAGCTTGCCAAAGGGTAAAGTTAGAACACATAAACCAGCAGGAAAATGGCAACCATTACCTATACAAGAATTGAAATGGAAAAATATCACAATGGACTTCGTGGGAGGTTTATCGAGATCTAGAAAGTCAATGATAGTGTATGCGTAATTGTTGACCGATTAACCAAGTCGGCACATTTTCTACCAATCAAGACTAATGATCCAAAGAAATTAGCTAAATTATATGTTCAAGAAATTGTGAGACTTCATGGAGTTCCAATATCTATAGTTCTAGATCTAGATAGTGCATTTACATCAAGATTTTGGCAAGGAATGTAGAAAGTGATAGGTACTAAGTTGAGTTGCTGTACAACTTTCCATTCCCAAATCGATGGATAGTCAAAGTGTGTGATTCAAATATTAGAAGATATGCTTCGACTTTGTATTTTGGATTTTAAAGGTGATTGGAAGAGCACTTGCCATTGGTTGAATTTACTTATAATAATCGTTATCAATCCAGTATTGGGATGGTACCTTTTGAGGCTTTATATGGGTGTAAGTGTCATTCTCTACTTTGTTGGATTGAAGTGGTGAAAGAAGATTGATAGGGCTATGAATTGTTCAGCAAACCTCGAAAAAGATAAAGGCAATACAACAACAACTTCAAACAACCCAAAGTAGATACAAAAGTTGTGCAGACTTGAAAAGAAGACCGATGGAGTTTGAAGTTGGGGATTTTGTATTCTTCAAGGCGTTGCCTTCAAAGGGGATTATAAGATTCAAAAATGAGAAAAGTTAAATCGAAGGTATGTTGGGCCATTTGAGATTATCGGGAGAGTTGGACCGTAGCATATCGATTGGAATTGCCACCAAATTTAGCTAATGTGCATGATGTATTTCATATATCAATGTTAAGAAGATGTGTATCAGATCCAAAGAAAGTGATTATTCTAGAGCCATTGGAAGTCAGGGAAGACTTGACATATATCGAGCATCCAGTCAAGATTTTTGACCAAAAAGAGCAAGTTTTGCGAACGAAGACTATCTCTTTAGTTATGGTACTATGGCGGAATCACTCTGTTGAAGAAGCCACATGGGAAAGATAGGATGAGATGAAAGAGAAGTACCCATTCTTATTCGAGACTTGAGGTACTATGAGTTTGGGGACAAACTCCATTTTAAGAAGGGGAGAGATATAACACCCACTCCCGCGATTTATATTTAATATTGCTTTAGCATACATATCCATGAGTTAATGTTAATTAATGTGTTATGTGACACATATTGGAAGTGGGTTTAACCCACTAAGTTATTTTTGGGTGTCCAGATGGGAACCCAACTTTGGTTGGTGTGGCAGTCCCAAGTTAGGACATGTGTTGGTGGGTCTCAGTTGGAATGGGACAGTAAGATGTGGAATACTCTATGTGCCTAAATGTCTATTAATGCTTAAATGATTTATTATTTTATTATTAATAATATCATGTTATTAGGTGGTGACCACTTTTGGTGTCAATTAGGGGTACCTTTGTGAGCACGAATTGAACACATTGCATAATTAGTAGGCTAAATAATAACTTCATATAATTATAAGGGACCACTTATGGGACTCATGCGAGACGTAGACAAATACCCATTTAGGTTTGGGATAGTTTAACTAAGTTTTATAGTTGACTGGGTATAATTGCAACTATGAAAACTTATGGGGTTGCTATAATAAAAATGGAAAGTGTTATAAGTAGGACACCTAAGAGGAAGATGACTCATCCTGTTCTTCATCATTTTTGACCAAGGGTTACACACAGAGAGATATAGGAAGTTTGTATTGACGAGAACGAGCGCGGGGTTTCGTCGACCTTCGCGATGACGGTTGACCGACCAAATGACTTTTTCTGATCACATATTCGAACTCCTGGAGGTGAAATTAGCATTTTAGTACCAATTTTATTAAGTTCACTCATAGTTTTTCTACGACCCATTTTGGGGGTTTAGCTCATAACTCGTAATTTTTGTATAGGATTTGTACTTGGTTCATATTAGGACTCTAATCTCACAATTAGGAGCTAAAACTAAAAGGTGAGTGATGTTAATTTTGATATTTGGATGACTTCCATGTTGGTTTCAATTGTAATGCCAAAGCATGTCTAATTAGCTTAACCTAGCTTGTTTAGTTTATTATTGGGCAAAATTCATGTGGTTAAATTAGGCCCAATTTGATTGTAAAAACACAGTGTGATGTTTAAATTAGCATGTTGAGTTGCCTATTTAGGTAAATGGGATTGCTAGTTCTATACCACCATGAGGTAATCTTTGTGATGACAACCACGGCCGCTAGAGGTCTATCAGACCGCACGTGTGAGGGCGTGGGTCATGACTAGTCACGTGGGCATTAGGGAGTAGAGCCGCGGTCTAGCCGGTAGTGTTGGGAGTGAACTAGTAATTGTCGGAGACTATAGTTATTTGTAATGTGTTGAATTGAGTATGTTTATTATCCATGTTCATGATTGGCATTATTCACTAAGCATATAGCTTATATATTGTAGTGATTATTAAATAACCATCGTAGGTGATCGCGGCGAGGAGTTGAGGAAGTGAGTTGGAAGTGGCTTGGCTAACGTATATGTTTTGGAAGTTGTTGTAACCTTGCTAATAGTTACATGCATTTTCGTTTTAAACTTGTAATATGTTTGTAATCGGTTTCAAATCCGGATTGTAGAGTATGTTGTAGCATAGTTGGTGTAAGACTCATGTACTATTTCTGGTTAAGTTTTATACTTAGTCGGATCTTTAACCTGTGTAATAACCAGCTTATATAATCTAGCTCTTGTTTTATAAGAGTAGTAGTTGTCACTGGTGTTGAATTGGTTGGTAGTATCTAGTACTAGTGTCGTTGATTTGGGACGTTTGAACTTGAAGATTTATTCATTGGGTTGATTGTAAATGACTATAAATAATACTTTTTGTTTTCCTAAAGTATTTTAAACTCTTGCTTGAACTTTGGGAGCTCATGTTTATGATTTTGGTTTAAGCTTATTTTAAACTTATTTTTGGAACTTTAATGACTTGGGTTAAGCCTAGGTGGCATCCCATGTGTCCTAGGATCATCTGAGTGGTTCCGGGGCATGACAAAATACTCTCACACTGTCAAAATATTTATTGTTTAAAGTTTAAAGAGTTTTTAGCATTTGAAAGTAGTTAAACATGTGACAATGTTTTGTTTGCTACTAACATACCCAAAATAACATTAACATGTCAAATTTTATCCTATATAGAAATAAAAGGAAAATTTCTGAAAAATTCTAAGTACATCCACTAGGTTGGATACATATATGGCACGACCAGTATCCTCTGCACCTATATGAGGCTACACAATCTGGAGCGTCCAAGTTGTCATGATTGCCATCCACCTCTAGTAAAAGATATGGGTCTATAGCCACTAGCAAGCTAAAATGCCAGTAAGAGGCTAGGAGATAACTCTGGCTTTACCTAGTATTTTGCTACCTACAGGGTCAATCACTGCACTAGACAATATCTAGTGACGTTGGATTTGTGCAAATAACTCCTATCGAACTAGCTAATGAAAGCCAGATGTACACGTAGGAATTTTAAAGTCTGACCTGACTGAAAATTATTGAATGCACTGAAAATAAATTTTAAAAATAAAATGAGGGATGGGAAATCAAAGTTCATTTGGGTATTAAAGAATCCAGTCCTCTTTCTCAACCAAAATTTTCTTTTGTTTTGATTTGAGTTGTCTTTTGTAATAGTAGTAAACTTTAAAATAAGTGTAATTGTGAGAAATTAAACCAGGATATTTTTCTCTGTAACAATTCAAACATCATCATAGCCTTTTAGCTCTCCTTTTGATGGCATAATATCAAAGGGTTTCTTCTACTAAGAAACAAGTGAGTGACCCATTAACACCTGGTCATCGACTGTCGGATCTATTTTTATACTCTCAGCCAACAAGATAGGCTAGACTCTAACTCTACCCTCCACTCCTTCCAAATATCAATCAAGATCTAATTAAAGAGAGCTTAGAGGGGGTCGGTGAGAATTTCATTTAAAAACTATATTTATATTAAGAAATATAGATATTTTTTCAGAAACTAAAAAAAACTAAATTTTTTTTTATTATTATTATTTTCAAATTCTGAAAACTACATTTAAAAAAAAAAAACTACATTTTTCTCTCTTTTTTTTTTTTTTTAAAGGGCAACGCAGCATTACAATAACAATAATTAAGAAAATAACATAGTAAAGTTCAAAATACATGAGACCGGTAAGTAGCTCATTGTCCATTTTTGTAGTTTAATACTGAAATGGAGAAATATCACATGCCACACAGAGATCTGACAACTAGGTAGGGTCATGGATCGGGTGATATTTCCAAGTGTCTTTGGCAAGTACCTATAATTTATAAATTTCATTTTTTTATTAAATAATGGAAAAGAGAGAAAAAAAATCTAAAATAAAAACTTAAGCAAAATCGGAATAATATAAACAGTAAAATGAATCAAGTGTTTCTCTAGATTATAGATCTTACCTTTAGTGATCGATAGAGTGGATCTTGATTTTGGATCGAAAAAATCAAACAAAATGGGAAAAATGAGAGATTGGGGGAGATCGAGAGAGTGTCGCTGCGGTGAGAGGAGGGAAAAAAAGAGAAAATAAATGAGATTGATTAGGGTGTGAGGCCCTATTTATAACCATTTTCTCTTTTTCAGAATAGCTCTCCCAAAATAAAAACGTATCAAATTTTTTAATTTTTAAATTTTTTTCGCTAAATAATTTAAGAAACAAAGATAAAAAAAAAAAAAAAAAAAAAAACAGGAGTTAATTGTGAAATCGTCCCCCTAACTGAGTCTCATTGTCCTCAATGAGTGAGATGGAAAAAAGTAAGGAGAAGTTAAAGATAACATCTGTAATAAAGATAAACAAACAAATAAAAGATAGAATAATAATGACAAAATTAACTCATATATATAAAAAGTGATCAAATTAGGAGTATAGGACTATTAGAACATAAATACTCAAATACGCTATGTCCTATACTAATTATTATTTAAGATATTAAGGAGCATTATAGTTGGGGTCCTCCAAAGGAATGGACTCCAACTCAGGTTCAAATCCTTCTAAAAATGGCTTTAATCCATGCTCATTAACTTTGAATGTATTTCCACCTTTAGGGTTCTCAATCTCGACAGTTCCATAAGGATAAATACTTTTAACTATATACGGACCAGTCCATCGAGATTTCATCTTTCCTCTAAAAAGATATAGTCTTGAGTCATATAGTAGATTTTTTTTGCACGGGGGTAAATCTTTTGCACAAAAAATTCTTATTATGATACATTTTAGTTCTTGCTTGATGAATTTGAGCGTTACCATATGCACCTTTACGAAATCCTTCATACTCACTTAATCATAATTTTCTTAAAGTTCCTCTCTCTTCAATATTATTATTTAAAGTCCTAGTAGCCATAGTTGTCAAATCGTGAATCGTATCGTGAATCAAAATGTCACAAGCTTATCGAATCAGGATTCGCAAATCATGAATCGTAAGATTCATTGACAAATTAAGAAAAAACTAGAAAACTGATACGAACTTTGTTGTATAAAAAGAAGAAGAAAAGCACAATCAAAACATCAAATAATGCACATATAAGACACATACAATTGTGTTAATGATACAAAATGTGCGTTCGGATCCCACTTAGAACAAATAGATAAGTGCAATGAAGTATACGTTACTAAACCATTAATTCATAATTAGATTCATCACAAAATTCAAGTTTATATCAACTATCAAGTGTGCACAAAATAAACCACTAGGTCCACTACATCATTGTTGCTAGCCTATCGTTACTCGACATCGTCGAGATCAAGGTCATAGTCATTGTTTCCATCTTTCTCATCTTCCCCTTCTTCTTCCCATTCTCCTTCTTCTTCTTCTTCCTCATCTTCTTCTTCCACATCTTCATCTTCATCTACCTTTGCTTTCCCTTTTCCTTTGTCTTTTCCTTTTTTGTATGCATTCAAGTTCCTTGGTTCTATTATCATTACAAAGAAACACTTAATGTAATAATATGATATAACTAATTTTTTTTAACAAAATCTTTCAATTGTTCTTAATATAAAGAAGTTAGAATATATGTAATACCTCTCTTTCTCTTATTGCTACTTGAACCTTCATCAATTGTGAAGCATTCTTCAATATCCATCCATACTCTATCATCAACTGTACATGCATCTTCACTTTCGGTGATCCATTCATCATCTGATTCCATATCCGACAAACAAATTGGATCATACAAATCCTCCCATTTTTGTTGTCGTTGTGCATGTCTCAACTCAAGTTGAATGCTGTACTTTACAAATACCAAAGCATTTAACAATTGTTGCTCCAAACGGTTCCTTTTCTTAGAGTGGACATGCTCAAATGTGCTCCAATTTCTTTCACAACTGGTGGCACTACAAGTAAGGCTTAGCACTCGTATTGCTAGCCTTTGGAGGTCTTTGCACTCTTCCCCATAATTCCCCCACCACAAAGCTACAATTAGAAAGTAGAAGAGGTTAGATTTTTAAAAATGTTAATCATTGTAACTTGTAACTTGTAAATTTATAAATAGAGATTATCGGGTTGTTTTTTGTTTCTGTCACGACTGCCATACTCATTCCAAACAAACAATCGGCTCTCTTGAACTTCTCAAGTTGTGAATCAATTAGGACTCTTGTTTCTACATCGGGATACATTCTCTCAACGGTTCTAAGCAACCCCATCTTTACTTCTAAATCTGCTTGAAAATTTGGATCATAATGAAACCTTAAATTCAAGTAAAGTGTAAGTTATCAAACAATTAGAAATTTATAAATAATATATAGATTTATATAGTATATAATGTCCCACATTAGATCAACTTACTTTGGATTAAGATAGTATGTTGCCACATGAAGTGGTCGATGGAGTTGTAAATTCCATCATTCGTCAATGATGTCCCAAATGCGCTTATATCTCGACTCCACATTGTTAAAATTCTTCCTAATTTATTCTTTTGCTCTATCCATAGCCTCATAAATATATCCCATTGCCGGGGTTGCATCACCATCTACTACTTCAAAGTTGAGCTTAATGGCAATGATCCAGTCGCATCCTATTGGGATTAATGGAATATAGCCCAATCTCATTTGATCTTACTCCCCAGTAGTCAATCCCACCCAAACCAAACTTTCTAAGAATGAAGCGTCGGTTCTCAAAGGAGGATTGCCAAAGCTTTCCATAATGGGGAGGTTACAATTCCAAATCCGCTATTACTGTTCTTTTTGATGTTGAAACGGTCTTTATCCATGGGCAATGAGTTTCAATGTCTTGCCTAAGCCGGGGAAGCCCTCTTCCTAACGGTATTGTTCCTGCGCCCGGACTCCCCAATTCCTTCTATTCATCTTTCTTGAGGAATGGAAGGATGTAGCAGTTCCTTTGAAGAAAGGAGTACTAAGGTAAGCTTGTTGACTCAAGAATGCATTCTCCTTCGGCCTTCGCAAATAAACAGTTTGGTTGAGATGGTTGCATGGAGGGACTCCAAAATTGGTTTTTTCGAGCATATTTTCAACTACACTCATTGCAATATGGGCATTCTCATGTTTCATTATTCATATTTTATGTCTTGGGGTGTAATCTAAGGCAGATAGGACACCCTCTTTAACTTCGAGATTCAATCTTTTGATACAAGCGATTCAATAACCTATAAGAGGTGCAAGAGAGAAGGTCAAACGCTAATTCCTGTAACTTCTACTTCTATGAATAAGGAGTCCCATTTCTCGTTTCGATTCAAAAAAAGACTTTGGCGACTGTGGCCATCGTGTGAGTAGGGCTTTTTTCTTCGGTAAAGATCGGGCATTTCCTCCTAAATAGACACCCCCCCTAGTTTCCCTGGTAAAAAAAAGAACAAGATGAGTCATGAATGACTTTCTGAATACGGGCATAAGGAGTCGAGACCAGCAGAAGCTTATCAGGTTGATGCTAGTTCATTGGATCCAGGAGAGGAAGAGACACAAGGCTTAGTGGCTTTGGTGAAGGGTCGAATGTAGCGAATGGCATCGCTTCCTGATCGAGGAGAGTAATTAGATGCTTGCTTTTTCCCCGGAAACACGGAAAAGCCCCTTTCCAGCTCACCCATTGCTGGGGTTGCATCACCATCTACTAGTCTTAGAACTTTCACTAGAGGAAGCACACATTTCAAAGAATATTTAATTGCTTTCCAAAATCTTTGGTCCCCTAAAACATAATAAAATAGATTTACGGCTTCATCCTTTTTAGCATAAGAACTCTTAGCCCACTCTTCTGATGTAAACATAGACCGAAGAGGTAGTCTTTCTTCCATAATCCTCTTCAAAGTAAGAAAACTCGTGCAAATCTAGTCACCACCGGTCTTATCAATTCCCTATTCTTAGAATACTTTCAAAACAAATTCAAGACCCAAGTATGCTGACAGATGTAAATTGTAATCCTTCGTGCCTTGTATAGGGTATCAAAGAAGGTCGGGATGTAACCAATATCGCTATGATTCAAATCAATACAATGGGCCACACATGGGGACCAAAACAAATTCTTCCTCTTTTCTCCTAGCAATCTACTAGCGGCTACATAAGCCGCGGTACTATCGGTCACCACTTGAACCACATTTTCTTCCCCAATCTCTTCTACTAAATCATCAAGCAATTCAAATAATTTGTTGCATCTTTTATGACATCGGAAGTGTCAATAGTTTTAATAAACACCATACCACTTGGACTATTGACAAGAAAGTTTGTAAGTGACTGGCTCTTTCCATCAATTCACCCATCCGACATCACCATACACTCGGTCCTCTTCCATTCACTTTTATACTTTTCCAAACTTTCATAGATACTATCAACTTCCTTTTTTAAATATGTGACTCTAGTTTCATGATAGGTTGGAGGTTTCAACCCTTTACTGTATTCACAAACCGATTTTATCATTTTAAAAAACAATGGACTTTTAACCAAATCAAATGCTAAAGTATTCCCATATAAAAATCTAAAAATGTCTCTAACAACGGGTTGCCTATCTTTAAGCATCTCGTTTAAGGTCTTTTGAGTACCAATGTTTGTGTTTCCTTTTGACTTACCTTTCAAAACAAATGAATCCATGGTTTCACCCCCCCCCCCCCCCCCTTTTGTTTTACTCTTATTGTTAAATTCTTCAAAGCAATCATCAATTTTATCCCCATTACCTCCAAAATTACTTTCCTCCAACTCCTTTAAAATACCTTGAAACATCATTTTCACTTCTTGGGCTACTTTCTTTTTTTTTTTTTTTTTGGAAAATTGGTAAATTAAATGAAAAAAAGGGGGAGTACAAATGTACAAGGGACATACCCCAGGATATACAATGAGCGCAAAAAAAAAGTGGTAATGTACCACCAATCAGAACAAGCAGATGGAATGACGCAATATCAAAGGAGAAACCAAAGATACCCTGTCATCCCAAGTGTACAACAAGCAACCTAAGAAAGGATTCCAAAAAGGAAACAACAAAATAGAAAATCAAAACAGAAAATGCAAACTGAGCTTAAAACAAGAGCAAGAACCAAGAAACAACCAAACTGGCAAGAAAAAGCATCAACCACAATCCCACCAAACAAATCATCCCCTTTCATGTCCAATATCTAGCAAAGAACTTAAGTTGGGAGTGACTTTTCCACTGGGCTCTAATTTGCATATTGACTTGGGATATCAAACTTTGCAGCAAGTGGTCTTTTGGGGTGGAAATCCCATTAAATGTCCTTGAGTTCCTTTCCTTCCATAGTCCATAGACTGCTATCCTAAGGCAAACAATAGGGATAGCATGTTGAATCTTCTTCCCCTTCCAGTGTTGTGCCATCCAAAGAACAGTAGCATCCCAGTCTGTCCTATTCCATCTTAGCATCAAACCCTGCCAAATAAAAGAAGCATAACTACACTCAAAAAATAAATGGTTATGCGTTTCCATCTGGCAATTACAAAACACACAAGCAAGAGGCCCAGGGGTATAGGCATAGATTCTATCATGAGTAGCAAGTCTATTCTGAACAGCAATCCAAAGAATGAAATTTTGTCTTGGAGTGCACCCTAAGAACTAAACAATCTTGTGCCAAGGGACCACAGGAGCAGAATCTCTAAAATGATCCCAAATGTATGCAATTCTATAACTCCCAGAAGGAGATATAGTCCAAGAGATATTATCTGACATACTACTAGGCTTATACAGATTAGTTAAGATGTTCCTAGCTTCATTCAAGCCTATAGAATTAGATAGAGGCCAATTCTAATCATTGTTACTTAGAATGGTCGCAGCTTTAGCTTTAGAATCAATGACAGCATCATAGACAATCCTGCTAGTGAATTTTTCAAACAAAGGGCCAATAAGAAGCCAATTATCAAACCAAAGGGACGTATTTATCCCATTACCAATTTTATGGGTAAGGACAAGCCTAACAAGAGCCCTAAGTTTTAAAAGTTTTTTCCAGTACCAAGAGCATTGTTTTGGGGCTTTAATCTCCCAAAAACTCTTAGTTTTGATAATGTACAAATGCACCCACTCTTTCCATAACGATTTATTTTTAGGGTCAAGAAGATTACCAATGTGCTTTAAGTTCAGAAGAGTATTTGTAAGGTATACATCTTTAAACCCGAAACCACCTTCTCTTTTGGGTTTGCAAACCTTAGCCCAAGCAATTTTGGCCCCATATCCCTTCTCTGTGGTGCCAGACCAAAGGAATCTCATAAGGGCTTGATCCACCTGTTTAAGGACCCTTTAGGGAGAATGAAAATCCATGACCAATATTGTTGGATCCCCATCAACACAGATTGTATTAGCTGGGCCCTACCTGCAAAGGATAAGAATTTAGATTTCTAGGAGGTAACTCTAGAACATATGTTTTTAACTAACTAATCACAATGGCATTTTTTCAGTTTAGTAGTGATCAAAGGAACTCCTAAATACCGCATAGGAAGATCTCTTTTGGTAAATTGGAGTTCCCTTAAGATATCATTTTCCACTTGGTCTTCAACCCTAGAAAAAAAAACACAACTTTTAGCATTATTGGCTTGAAGACCAGACCAGTTATAAAATTGGTTTAAGGTTTTTCGAACCATTTTAACAGAGTCAATATCACCATTCATTAAAATTATTAAATCATTAGCAAAGCAAAGGTGGAATATTTTAAGTTTGTCACATTTCCAGTGGTAATTAAAATTGCCATTTTGAAAATTGTGGTTGAGAAGTTGGCTAAGAGCCTCCATGATAATAACAAAAAGATAAGGGGACATAGGATCACCTTGTCTAAGATCTCTGGCTCCATCAAAGTACCCCACAGATACCCCATTAAAGTTAATAGAGTATCTAGGGGAAGTAACACAAGCAGTAATCCATTTATTTAATTTAGGAGGAAATCCCAAAATATCAAGAAGATCAAATAGAAAATTCCAACAAACACTGTCATACGCTTTCATGAGGTCAACCTTAGTAGCCACTCTAGGTTTTCCTCCAACTTTGTGATAGTCCCTAAGCAAATCTTGGGCAAGTAAAATGTTATCACTAATTTTCCTACCCTTAACAAAAGTAGATTGAGCTTGATCAATAATAGTAGGAAGAAAAGATTGGAGTCTATTTGCAATGATTTTAGAAATACATTTGTAAATGGTATTACAACAAGAAATAGGTCTAAAATCACCCATCTTCGAAGGGTTAGGCAATTTAGGGATCAAAGCGATGATGGTAGCGTTAGATTCTCTTAACATATCACCCGAAGTAAAAAATTCTTTGATAGCTTCAATGATAGCAGATCCAATAGTCACCCAAGATTTTTTTTAAAAACAAGCATTAAAACCATCTGGGCCTGGGGCCTTGTTGTCATGTAAGATAAAAGAGAATGCTTAATCTCATCAGAGAAGGGAATCCTATCAAGATCCTCCAAAATATTCTCTGGCATCCTCTATGGATAACCCTTCTCAATGCATCAATCCCAGGGTATTGATCACTAGCAGTAGTACCCATAAGATCTTTAAAATACCTAATTGCCTCCAGCTTCGCATCCTCAATGTTGCAAGTGAAAGAACCATCAGGTTTTTCAAGTTTGAAAATCCTTTTCCTATTTCTTCTACTTTTAATGTGTTGGAAAAAGTATTTTGAGTTTTTATTCCCTGCTTCTAACCATTGGATTCTAGATTTCTGCTTAAGGGATTCTTCTTCCATCCAAATAGCTTTTAGGAAATCAGATAAACATTGGTTCTGTTTGGAATCAAGAGACGGGCAACAAGGACTTTTCAGGAGGTTGAACTGAGCCAGGTTAAGGTTAGCCCTAGTTTATCAGCTAAAAACTTTTCTCTTTCATTCAAACTTTTACTAAAGCTTTTTAAAGCATGTTTAACCAGTCTAAGTTAGTGACAAACTTGATACCGATTCGTACCATTAACGGTTGTGTTCCAAGCATTAGACACAGTAGGATTGTAAGAGTCAAGTTGTGTCCAAAAATTGAAGAATTTAAAGGTTCTACCCTTCCTATTAGCAGTTTTATCAAGGTAGAGGATGAGAGGGGAGTGGTCAGATATACCTGGCTCATGGAAATGGGCATAAGAATCAGTAAAGTTGTCCAACCAAGTTTGGTTAACCAGAGCTCTATCCAATTTTCTCTGCGTATAGTCTGGTCTTCCATATATACGGTTACTCCAGGTAAACAATTCTCCCAAGAACCTCAAATCAGTAAGGCAAAGAGAATTAACCAAATTAAGAAAATCAGTAATATCAAAATTTAAACCAAAGTCTGGCTCAGAGACTTTATTGGTATTTAAAACCACATTGAAGTCTCCAAGAAGAACCTGATTTATCTTAGAGTCAAAGTAGGGTTTTAGTTGAGCCCATAAAGCTTTCATTTCCTGTCCCGTGTTAAAACCATAAATAAAAGAGGCCTCAAATTAGAAACTAAAATCATCACTAGCAATCTTTACATGAATGATTTGGGGAGAAATACTAAGTACAGTAAGATTGACATTATCTGGGTTCCAGCCCACCCAGATTCTTCCAACAGTATCAAGGGTGCTATTGGAGACATAGTTCCATTCCCTAAAGATCTTATTCTTAATAATATCCTAATTAGAATTTCTAACTTCCGTTTTAATGAGCCCAAGGGCATCAACATTATTTAAATAGATAAACTTAGCAACCTCAAATTGTTTAGAGGGCTGGTTGAGGCCCCTTATATTCCAAGAACAAACAATCATTAAGATCGTTTTGGGGATGGTTTCCTCTTTCCTGAGGCACCCCCTTTTTTGTTCTTCTTTGAATGGTGAATATTAGAGAATTGCCATAAGAATTAGGAGACTGACCTGGGGAAGTATTAGCATGAGAAGTAGCAGCATCGACATGGGGATCAGCAAGGAGACGCCCCTTTAATATATCATGACTAGGGGATGTTAAAAAACCTAAAATAGCACCATCCTCAACAATCAGCCCAAGTAAACTAGGATTTGTATACAGTATCTTAACCTCTTTCGAAAGAGTAGCAGTGTTCATATAGCCATTTGCCCTGGAGTCTTTCGCAATGTCAAGATGTGAGGCCAATTGCCCCTTCGAGCCTGTGGAATTGGGAGGAGTTGTACTGGGATGGTTCACAGCAATCTGGGCATCAACAACCTACCCCAAGGTACCCTTCCCTTAAAAAAAATGCCTATAGTGTCATTTATACTTGGTCTAGATTCACCCATAATACATTTCCCTTGTCTCTATACTTTTGTAACCCCTCTTGAAAATGTTGAGCAGTGTCCTCAGTCGGGGCTGCAAAAGTATTAGCTTCTTTGATTCCCTGGGAATGATGGGATGCAAATTTGGTTTGGACTGTCATAGGAATAATGGTATACACAATATGCTTAGCAAGACTACTCAAAGTTTTAGGATCTTGTTTTGAGCTCATTTCTTGATTTTCATCAGTACCTTTCATAGAACCAAATGAGGAGATCACATGTTCAGGACTCTAAGGACGAGGGTTCATTTGTGGGGACTTGACTGGTTGTTGTATACCAACAGTTTGGTCACTGGGGACTTCTTTTCCAAGTTGGATCTCCATGGGCGCACGTTGAGCAAATCCAGATTTTAACGCGTGCAAATTAGAGGTGGAAGGAGCATCCTGTGCAGTATCAACAACTGACACATGTTTCCCTCTTCCCTGAACCATCCATTGCCCTGCATCAGAATCCTGTTTAGGAAGAAACCTCTTCTGCTGGGTGATGTGATTTTGAATCTTCGCATAGTTGTGGCCAAATTTCTTACAATTGTTACACCGGATAGGCGTCCATTGGTACTTGACATGAATTCTGATGGATTCTAGATCACCACTTAAAGGATCTTTTACTTGAATGTCAAACGCATTAAGTAACTCACGCTCGGCACTAACTTCAATACAAATCCTAGCACACGAGATCCTTCGACAAGTAGCTGTCAACTTATCAACATGGAGTTGTCTTCTAATAATACTAGCAATGCGGCTTAATCCATTTCTGTTCCAGTATTCAAGGGGTATATTAAAGATGTTAACCCAGATTGGGATAGAGGAGGGGGCATCTTTAGTTAACCTTAGCCCAGTTAGCAAATTTTGAAAAAATTATGGGTTGTCCAGCAAATTGCCACGGTCCCCCTTCCAGCACTGATTCACTAGCCTCTTTACTATCAAATTTGAAGAAAAAAAACCAAAATCAGTAGCAACCATATCATTAAGACCTGCTTTAGACCACAACAATAGTCTTCACAAAGGAGTAAGGCAACTTTTTCACAATGAAGTATCCCACTAGAGTGTTTTCCCATGCCTGATTGCCTTCTGTAGCCAAATCCTTAGGTAACAAAGAACTCACTGTCATCACCTACAGTTGGTTTGATGTAGCGAAGTTTAAATTCAGGGGCATTTTTGTTATCCAAAATATTTTGGGATGTATAAATTTGAAATCTGAAATATTTACTGATTGGAGATCCAAAATAAATATAGAATAAATTTGAGAAAGAATTCGAGCCCAGCAAACTGTTTCCTTAAGACGAATTTGCTCCCTCTCGGTGCACAAGGTTGATGAACAATCGTCTCCCAAGATAGAACGGATTTACAGTTCTGTATAAGTTGCACTCCAATATGCAGAACCCAACGAACGCAAATATATGTATAATACTCGAACAAACTTAATTCTAATATGCAGAGTGAGAATAATTTTGTATATACTATTTTTTTTTAAATGAACAAACAAGACCCATATATATAGGTTGCAAGAGACTGTTCGTCAACAGTCACAACCCTTCGAAAGGAGACTGTTCGTCAACAGTCACAAACATTCGAATAAGGGGTTGTTTGGTAAAACCCATATACAACACTAATTCCAATTTATCATTCAATTTTTCAATAATCCCCCACATGAATGATAAATTGTCTATACAACATGCAAATGAAAATGCAGACACTAGTTCGAGTATCAACGAAGAAGTACTGCTTCAGACTAAGTAACCTAGTGGCCTTGAACTTGCCCTAGTGATAAACTATCGGATTTACTAGCCGGTGAGTAGAATTTATTGTCTTTGAACTCCCAGCCATTTGTGTAAACCTAGACGATAGAATACACACAGTTCTCCTTCTTACATATTTGGTTCTCACGTTTGTGTTTGTTTTGGCCTTGAACACCTCTTGGTTCCGTGAGTATTTTAGAAAATTCAGCCTTCAAATTCTCATAGAAGCGGCCCCTTCTTACTCACGTAGGTGGTTACTATGAAGAGTATCCTGCAATACCCCACTTGGACATTTTCCAAGGTATAGGAACCATTAAAAGTGTATCTTATTCTTTTACTCGCGGTAGATAGACACTGACTCATCTTTGAAATGGGAGGAGGAAGATATAATTCTTCTCAGTGTGTACCGAGTACTACATAATTTAGTTTTCCCGTTGAACCTAGATCTTGGGATCTCCAGTCAACTAGGTTGGGTTTCCACTATGACGACTCTTATTTAGTGCGTATGCTTTAATCCCATTCCTTTCGATGAACTTGCCACTTGCTCTCGTGTTAGGCCTTTGTTAATGGATCTGCTATGTTATCCTTTGACTTTTCATAGACAATAGAGATAACTCCATTAGAGAGCAATTGTTCTATGGTATTATGTCTTTGACTATATATCAAGACTTAGCATACTTTTATGTGCATTTCCAATTGTCGATTGGCTACCACAATGCACAAATTTTTGACACAAGTTTTGTCCAACTTGGAATATCTTCTAAGAAAAGACGAAGCCAATTTACTTCTTCTCTTGCTTTATCTAAAACAATATATTCAGATTCCATTGTTGACCAGGCAATGCAAACTATTTAGAGGATTTCCAAAGCACAGCTGCACCTTTAAATGTAAAGACGTATCCATTTGTGGATTTTCAGTCTTTTCAAACAGATATCCAATTCAGATTTATACCTTTCAAGTATAGTTGGTATCTCGTGCAGCGCAATTAATAAATTAGGGTGTACCTCGTATCTAAGTACCCTGACTATCACCTTCCAATAATCTTTACTTAGATTACCTGTCTATCTACTCAGTTTGCTGATTGAGTACTCTATATTTGGCCTAGCGCAAATCATGATATGCACTAGTTTTTTTTTCTTCTTTTGTTTTGGAATAACGAAATATTGAACTTCTGTCAATTTACATACTCATACATACTCTTTATGTTTGTTAATATCAAATCCATTAACTTTAGGTTCTAATATGAACCCAATAATCATCTTGACTAATATCTCGAGTTACCACATTCAATCATCTTGGTTTATTTCCAAAGATATCCATATAATTAAATTATATGAGTACAACAAATTCACAATAGAATTAAAATATATCCAAAAGTTTCATACTTACAAAATATAAATTAAATCATATGTATTACCCCCACATTTGTAAGTATCGGTGATCACATATCGGTAAGTATACGTGATTACATGGTAAAATGTGCATTATACCACTACCCCACATATATAAAATTTTCAAAAATTTAATATTTGCCTTAAATTTGAAACCTTTTGGGGCTGCAAAATAAATTCCAAATTACATGGGTCAAACCATAATTAACTAGAACTCGAATACCAGTGATATTAAATTGTAAATACTATAAGTTTAGGGGCAAAAAACAAATTCCTTGCATCCTACAGAAGAATTATTATTTTTTTATTTTTTATTTTTATTTTTTCCACACACTTTTACTAGTTTTTTTTTCTTAGAGGATGTTCCAATGCGTAATTGCACCTTCAAATATAAAGACTTACATAATTGTAGATTCAAAGCCTTTTGACTTAGATATCTAGTTAGCATTGTTATAACTAGTACATTTTTGTGGTGCAATCTATAGTTTAACTAATGACATAACAAGTTTTCCGTGCTTTTTAACTTGCACAATTGTCACACCACATCTTGTCAAATTTTCCCGATGTGAACCCAGTCATATATATCTTGAATCAAATTCAAGGTTTTGTGTCATCTTAGATAATATCAAGGAATATCACATTTATCCAATTGATTTACATCCAAGGCTATTATTGAAATACACTTAAAAATTATACAACTACTCATACCAATTAAGTAGTTTTAAAGCCATACAAATCAAATGTTATCCACGTATAAACCCCCACATTTGTTAAAATTTTCAGGATCATGTGATTTTAGTTCATCATGAACCAACCCCTCATATTTATGAGCCTTTATACTTTTCAATCATGTGCGCACACAACAAAAATATTTCCATGGGTTGAAACATAAATTTTCAAATTGATAGAGTAAAATTGAGTGACTATAAACTTGGGGACTCACCTATAAACAGTAGGGATCTAAGGCGGGTCTCAAACAACGGGCATAAGACGGATTTTTGGTTTTTTTGCAAAAATGTGGACCCCACACACACAGTAAAGTAAACCCCCCCTCCACGTGACTGTCTCACACTTCACTCTCTCTATATTGACAACTGTAATCACTCTTCACTCTCTCTCTCTATATTGACAACTATATAGAAATTCCTTTAACTAGAATCCACAAACAGTGTCTTGGTCTTCATGACTCCACAACACGAGAAATTTTTGGGCACCCTAAATCCAATAACACTCAACTTTACAAAGCTTTTCTGATGGCCAACATGCAAGTATGCAACACAGATGCATCAAATCACCCAAACAGCCCCTCCCTCCTCATTGCTCTATGCCTTTTCAAAAAGCACAAGAAAAGCATCCCAAGCACACCCATCAAAAGCTAGGATAACCCAGAAAGACAGAAAAAGAAATAAAAAAAATAAAAATTTAAAGTAATGAAACAAATTGAACAATAAAAAAATGACTTGTAAAGCAGACTTTCGAGTCCTATCTCGAGAGTCACTATAACCCATTTGCATCCTTCAACTGGGCTTACACTATGCAATCCATTTTTACCCATTTGCATTCTTTAACAGTCCTGTTTATCTCCATAAGAAAATGGGAAGGAAGTAAAGAGGGAAGTGTAAACTTAAAGACAGTCCACACAACCCAAAATAAGACTTTGCATACACTTAAAAAACCAACACTCAATTCATTCCAAATACATCAAAGTCCAATTCAAAATACATCACTAATAGAATTGAAATACATTAATTCAATCATGTAGACCATCCTGCAATGAAAATATTAAAACAACGTTAGATAAATTTCACACCAAATTGTTTTAATTTGTGAATAAGAAAATGGACAATAAATTAAACATTGCCCCAAAAGGGGGTGCTTTTACTGGTGAGGTTAGGTATGATATGATCCTATCCTATTAACTACTTCATGACAGCCATTGCCTTCTTCCGATTTATAATTTTGGTTAATTATAATCAGATGAATTGATGGAGATGTTGATTTTAGTATGTCATATAGATTTTGTAGAAAAAGCCCCTTCTATCCATAATTCTGCAATGGGTCATAGGATAGTTTTCAAGCCTTAATTTATAGCATATGTTCCTGCCTGCAGCCTGTTCTGACAAATGTTTACTCAGTGAACGATGTGTTCATTTTTTTTTCTTTACCAAAAAAAAAAAAAAAAAAATTTAGTTTTTTAGATTCTGGCATTCTTTCCCGTTATGATGTTGTGTCCCCTCCATTTTCTATAATCACAGTCACATACACAAACACACACTCACACAGAAAATATTGCAAGAACACAGTGACATAGAGAGAGAGAGAGAGAGAGAGAGAGAGAGAGAGAGAGAGAGGAACATACCTTGAGGAGTCGCCGGAGATGGAGAGGCGAGGTCGGAATCTCCGAAGTCGTCGCCAGCCGTAGATCATGGATGCAGTCGTCACCGGCCGCAGATCTTCAATGAGTCGTCGCCGGTCGCGTCGCAGATCTTGAATTTCCCCAGAACAATTTTCCCCAATTTTTTCTAATGGGGGTTGACTGTTGAGGTTTTTGTTTGGGTGTACAGCAATAGAGAGAGAACAATTTTCCCCAATTTTAGAGATGTATATAGAGTGAGAGAGAGAGAGAGTGAAGTGTGAGACAGTCACGTGGGGGTCCACATTTTTGCAAAAAACCAAAAGTCCGTCTTACACCCGTCATTTGAGACCCGCCTTAGATCCCCACTGCACCTATAAATATCGAAAGATAATAACCAAGAAAGTAAATATTGACCAGCCACTTCAATTGACACTGCTATGGAAAACAAAATTGTGTTTTTCTCCAAAAGACATGAGATGATATCTTTTACCGTATATACAAGAAATATACGTACATAAAGTATATCACTCCAAAAAATAATAATGCACCATGTCAGTATGTAAAGGCATAACTAATAATAAGAACAGTTGCCAAGTTTTAGATTATTGAAAAGTTGCAAATTAACCAATTACATGAACATGCACCTTTTCATGCATATTTGTGACTAGACGCATATATATATATATATATATATAAACCGAAGCATATGAATTAAATGCAACTTTGTAAACAGGACAGAAGTAAATAAAGTTCACAAATTGTTTATGATTATATATATACAAGTATATATATGTATAAAACCACATATTGTAAAACCAAAAGTATAACTTATTTTCCATAAACAGAAATCGACAGGAAGAGGATAGAATTTCAGTTTTTCCAAAAACAAAACGTTACGAAGAAAGGGCACTTGTTTGTAATATTGAACCACAAGAGATACGTTTTAGTAATATGGTTCAAAACGTGCACTGTTTTACAAACATGCATCTTCACAACATATGCACCTTTTCTGAATATGCACCCATTGTTGACCGTTAAAGAATAATATACTAGTATTCTCAAACGTTACATTGTTACTTTCCGAAATATGAACTGTTGAACCAATATATATGTAAAGTTATAATCATATACACACATTTTGATAAAATCAATTTTTTCGAACCAAAACAGATTTAGATTTATACAAACAGTAAACAATACTAAAAATTCGTCTTAAGATTGTTATCCAAAATATTTTGGGATGTATAAATTTGAAATCTGAAATACTTACTGATTGGAGATCCAAAATAAATATAGAATAAATTTGAGAAAGAATCCGAGCCCATCGAACTGTTTCCTTAAGACGAATTTGCTCCCTCTCGGTGCACAAGGTTGATGAACAATCGTCTCCCAAGATAGAACGGATTTACAGTTCTGTATAAGTTGCATTCCAATATGCAGAACCCAGCGAACGCAAATATATGTATAATACTCGAACAAATTTAATTCTAATATGCAGAGAGAAAATAATTTTGTATATACTATTTTTTTTTAAATGAACAAGACTCATATATATAAGTTGCAAGAGACTGTTCGTCAACAGTCACAACCCTTCGAAAGGAGACTGTTCATCAACAGTCACAAACATTCGAATAAGAGGTTATTTGGTAAAACTCATATACAATACTAATTCTAATTTATCATTCAATTTTCCAACAATTTTTCCTCTTTGACCATAATAGAGGCACAAGTTTTATGTTCGTTAGATTTAGTAGGAATGTCACTAACATGAGCAGTCTCACGTTGAGGCCTATTTGGTAATTCTTGTGAATGACTTGCTGAAACACACAAAGAGCAAATACCACAATCAGACGCAATGGGGGCTTGAAAGCCAACTTGTGGGCCCGGCTCACTAGGCTTCAAGGGATTTTGAATTTATGAGCCTTAGAGTTATGGTTTAAATCACCAAAAGAGAGCTGGCCATCATACCCAGCCGCAAGGGACCCACTAGCATGTGCAGCCTGACTAATGCAAGTGGTTTCATTAAAAGACAAGGCTCCAGAAATTTGGGAAAAGGCTGCACTAGCTATGTGACTTTCTTAATGACCTGAAGGTTTATTTTTATCCAATGGACAAACCGTAGGCTTCTCAATACCCACGTGAGGAGAGAGAGTGGTGTTTGTGTTAGATTTATACACACAAACATATATATTTATATATGGGGTAATACTTGGGGCACAAACAAACACACAACCTTTAGGACATAACTCAAATAATGTGTCTATCTTTCTCATGTTTCACTGTGGGATCCAGTGACATCACAGGAGAGAGATAAACACATTATTTAAGTTGTGTCCTAGGAAGCACCGACACTTTGGAAAGGGCTTCGTACCCGTGTCCGACACGTATCGGACACCGACACTCGCCCGACACACCTCCGACACGTATCGGACGCGAAAAATACGTGTCTTATTTCTGTTATGCAATGTTTAGAGGCGGACACATCACCGACACACGGCGGGACACTTCAAGGGACATGGAGGGTAACTCTTTTTTGACCAAAAATGTGTATTTTGTTAGTTTTTGTTAACATTTTGAAAACCAATCAGAGTTGATGTTGTCAAGCATTACTATCTCCTCACGTTCTCCCGACATTAGTCTCTCAAGACCATCGTTGTCCGATCTCATCTATCTCTCTATCTTCTTTGACCATCTCACTCTCTTCATTTTGTTAATATTAAATAATAACACTCGAAAAATGTGAAGTGAACATTCTGTAGATAACATTTTAACAACATTTCTGAAAAGCATAAGAATGAACTTAAAATTAAACTTAATTTTTTAAAAAAAATATATATATATATATATATGTATCCCCGCCGTGTCGTGTCATCAATTTTTAGGATTTAACGTGTCTACGTACCGGTGTCGTATCGTGTCCGTGTCGGCGTACCCGTGTCCGTGCTTCATAGGTTGTGTCCAAAAGGTTGTGAGTTTGTTTGTGTCCCAATCTTTACTCTTATATATGTGGGTGTATGTATGCAGTAGTTTGTAACATTAAATAAATCAACGAGAGTGTAAGAAAAAGTGTACAGATGTGTGATAGTTTGATAAAAATATGCGTACAAGAAGCATGGGATAATTTCTTTGTTGCCCATGTAAATTCCTAAGTTTAAGGAAACTGACTTCCTTTTCAATAGCAACAGTTTCAACGTGATTGCTTCCAACGTAAATAGTTGCAACTCTTGCAACTCTTTAAGAGTTGCGACTCTTCCAATTACATCTGTACAAATTTATAAATAGGTATCTCCAAATTTGAGATAGACATCAGAAATATTATATATCTTTATCTCTTTTCACTCTCGTTTTTCAGTTTCAGTTTTAAAGAGAAATATAAAAATTCTTCAGAATTGCTATTTGTAGAATTTCAAATAGCTTTGTTGTATCCTGGAGGAGGTTCCCTTAGAACCCATTAGCAGACTCTTTCGAGTGGGGGCATATCTCTTTAAAGACAGCGACTGATCGCGCCTCAAAGCCGTAATCAATTTTGAATTTCCATTCTGTAGATTAATTTTTTCTAACAATTTTAAAGAGATATTTGTGATGGAAGGAGGATCAGATTCAGCGGCTTTCAAGATGGTGAATCAAGAGTATGTAAAATTGGACAGATTCAATGGTTCGAACTTTACTTGCTGGCAAGATAAGATGATGTTCTTACTCACTGCTTTGAAAATTTCTTATGTTCTGGACCCAAATCTACAACCCTTTCCAGAACCAAATGATAGTGATAGTGACAAAATAAAGGCAGACAGGAAGAAACGTGATGAAGATGAACTCGTATGCAGGGGACACATTTTGAATGGACTTTCAGACAGATTATATGATCTTTTCACTCCAATTAAATCATCAAGGGAGATCTGGATAGCTTTGGAATTCAAGTACAAAACGGAGAAAATTGGGACAGATAAGTTTACTATAATGAAGTACTTTGAATTTAAAATGATTGATACTACGCCTGTTTTAGATCAAATACATGACTTACAAGTTTTGGTTAACAAGCTTTGTGATCTTAATGTTAAGATTCTTGAATTATTTCAAGTGGGAGCGATCATTGCAAAACTCCCACCAAGTTGGAATGACTATAGGAAAAAACTTCTGCATATGACAAAAGAATTGAGTTTGGAAAAACATGGAAAACATCTGCGAATTGAGGAAGAAAATCGCATTCGAGATGGTTTTAAACCCAACTCAAATGTCAACCATGTGGATCAAAACGGGTCTAAAAATACTCATAAGCACCTTAAGGCTAGCAAGAGAAATGTCTTTAGGAAGACTGGTTCCAAACCATATAAGAAGGACAAGGTTTGCTACCATTGTGGTAAAAAGGGCCATTATATTCGTGATTGTAGGCTCTTTAAAAATCAGAATGCCAATGGTTCAAATGCTACAAATATGGTGGAAGGAAAACAAAACGAGTTAGTATCCATGGTGTCTACGATGCAAATTGGAATGATCACAGAACTACATATGGCTACAACAACGAAGTCTTTTGATTGGTGGTACGATTCGGGTGCTACTGTGCATGTGTGTAATAATAAAGATCACTTCAAGAATCAGGAAGATGCTGCAGATGGAGAAGGTGTACTCATGGGAAATGGCAATTTTGCCAAAGTTCTTGGAAAAGGAAAAGTCGAACTCCAATTCACTTCTGGAAAAAAGATAACTCTTTTGAATGTTCTTTATGTTCCAGAAGTTGTGAAAAATCTCATATCTGCAAATCTGTTGTGTAAGAATGGTATAAAAGCTGTTCTAGAGTCTGATAATTTGATCTTGTCTAAGTATGGAGCCTTTGTTGGAAAAGGATATGCTTGTAATGGAATGTTCAAACTAAGTATTAATAAAATTTCACATTCTGCTTATATTGTTGAGCCTTCTAATATTTGGCATGGACGTCTTGGTCATTTAAATTTTGGTTATTTAAAATACATGTCTAAACAAGGGTTAATTTCTTATAAGCATGATAATAATGCCAAGTGTGAAATTTGTATACAAGCAAAAAATGACTAGAAAACCATTTCCTAGTGTTCAAAGAAATTCTGAAATGTTAGAACTTACACATTCAGATATTTGTGAATTAAATGGATTACTAACAAGAGGAGGTAAAATATATTTTATAACATTTGTAGATGATTTTTCTAGATTTATGTATGTGTACTTGCTTAGAACTAAAGATGAGGCTTTTGGTATGTTCAAAATATTTAAATCCGAAGTAGAAAATCAAAAGGAAAAGAAAATTAAAGTGCTTCGAAGTGATAGAGGTGGAGAATATTTTCCAACCGAGTTCTCATATTTCTGTGAACAACATGGAATTATTCACCAACAAACAACTCCCTACACACCTCAACAAAATGGTTTGGCTGAAAGGAAAAATAGGACACTTGTTGATATGGTTAATTCAATGATTTTGAATGCTAAAGTGCCATTCAATCTTTGGGGAGAGGCAATGCTTACAGCGTGTCATGTGCATAACCGAATAACTTCAAGAAAAACTCATATGTCACCTTATGAGCTTTGGAAAGGTAGAAAACCAAATTTGGAATGTCTTAGAGTGTGGGGGTGTTTGGGCTTTTATAGGGTTCCTGATCCAAAAAGAAACCAAGAGCAATGAAAAGTATTTTCGTTGGCTATGCAGAAAATTCTAAGGCCTATAGACTATTAGATTTAGAGTCTAATGTTATAGTTGAATCAAGAGATGTTGAATTTCTAGAGAATAAATTTTATCATGATTCAAATGTTCAGACAGAAATGCCAACCTCTGGCTTAGACGCTAGGAGTTCAATTAGCAACAAAAGAAATGTTGTAAACAAGTAGAGCCTAGAAGAAGTCAGAGAGCAAGGAAAGAAAAGGATTTTGGTCCTGATTTTATAACCTCTCAGGCTCTAGTCTTTCTTGTGGAAGGAAGTAGAGAAACTGTCCATAATAAAATACCCATTTTATTGAATCTAGAGGATAATCCCAGAACATTCTCTGAAGCAATGTCTTCAAGAGATGTGGCATTTTGGAAAGAAGCTATAGATGATGAGATGGATTCAATAATATCCAATAATACTTGGATTATTGTTGATTTACCTCCAAGATCTAAACCAATTGGTTGCAAATGGGTATTTAGAAGGAAATACAACACAGACGATCGATACAAACCTTCAAAGCCAGACTAGTAGCCAAAGGGTTTAGACAAAAAGAAGGCATAGATTATTTTGATACCTATGCACCTGTGGCAAGAATTACATCTATTAGAGTTTTGATAGCTCTTGCCTCAATTTATAATTTATGTGTACATCAAATGGATGTAAAGACCGCATTTTTAAATGGTGACCTTGATGAAGAGGTTTACATGGAACAACTGGAAGGGTTTGTTCTACCTGGTAATGTGAGGAAAGTTTGCAAATTGGTGAAGTCATTTTATGGTTTAAAACAAACACCAAAGCAGTGGCATGAAAAGTTTGATTCCATTATTCTATCCAACGGGTTCAAACATAATAGTGCTGACAAATGTATTTATTCTAAATTTACAAAAGAATATGGTGTAATTGTTTGCCTTTATGTTGATGACTTACTAATTTTCGGAACCAACATGATTGGTATATTAGAGACGAAAAAATATCTAACCTCAAACTTTAAAATGAAAGATCTAAACGAGGTGGATACAATATTAGGCATTAAGGTGAAAAAACATAGTGGGGGTTATGCACTATGTCAATCACACTATATAGAGAAAGTGTTTCTCAAATATAATCACCTTGGAATTAAAGAAGCTAGTTCACCGTATGATTCAAGTTTTAAGTTAAGTGCAAACTCTGGAAGAGCAATAGCACAACTTGAGTATGCTGGTGCAATAGGAAGCTTAATGTATGCTATGCATTGTACTAGGCCAGATATTGCATTTGCTATGTGCAAACTTTCAAGGTATCCTAGTAATCCTAGTATGGATCATTGGAAAGCCATTGGAAGAATACTTGGATATCTTAAAAGAGCCAAAGATTTGGGTCTCTTTTACACAAGCTTTCCTGCAGTATTGGAAGGCTATACTGATGCTAGTTGGATCACTAGTGTAAGTGATAACAAATCTACGTTTGGGTGGATCTTTACCCTTGGTGGGGGAGCTATTTCATGGGTTTCTAAGAAACAGACGTGCATTTCACATTCTACCATGGAATATGAATTTATAGCCTTAGCAGCAGCAGGTAAAGAAGCGGAATGGCTAAGAAACATGTTATTAGAAATAGAGTTGTGGCCACAACCGATGCCAGCCATTTCTTTGCACTGTGATAGTGAAAGCTACTATGTCTAGAGCATATAGTAGTGTGTACAATGGAAAATTGAGACATATTAGTTTGAGACACGAATATGTTAGACGACTGATCTTAGATGGAGTCATAACTATTGTGTATGTGAGGCCGAGTAACAACTTGGCAGATCCTTTTACCAAAGGGCTTAAAAGAGAATTAATAAGGACAACAACACATGGTATGGGGCTGAAACCCTTCTAATACAGTCACCGATAATGGTAACCCAACCTTATTTTAGCATATCACTAATTTAAAGGTTTAACGGGTAATAACAAGTTACTGTTATGTGACTGAAAAGCACTGAAATTAAAGCCTAAAGAGTTTCAATGCTGACTGCTACATTTAGGAGGATGAGTTACATACTCTTAATGAAGTTTAGATTTGAATAAAATGTCTAAGTAGCAGAGACATATTCTCAGAACTTTACCTTTGTGAACATAGAAGTGGTGCCGTTTCTAGCAAGAATTAGGGGTTGCTCTTGTAAATGTTCACTAAACCAGGATGTAGCACATGGCCATAATTGTGCTAAATTGGTTAAGGTTTTCTCATAGAAACTGAGTAATATCATGTGTGTGGTGTTTCCAGTTCTAACATACAGAAGCGCTGGTTTAAGCCAAGGCCACCAGGTACTTTGTTCAAACTTTGAAATACTTACACTAATTGAAGGTTAAAACCGAGAGGTACCTTCTTATATGCATGACTTTACATTCATAAACTGACTATCTATAATGTTACAACCTAGTAGGGGATTGTTAGATTTATACACACAAACATATATATTTATATATGTGGGTATATGTATGCAGTAGTTTGTAACATTAAATAAATCAATGAGAGTGTAAGAGAAAGTGTACAGATGTGTGATAGTTTGATAAAAATATGTGTACAAGAAGCATGGGATAATTTCCTTGTTGCACATATCAACTCCTAAGTTTAAGGAAACTGACTTCCTTTTCAATAGCAACAGTTTCAATGTGATTACTTCCAACGTGAATAGTTGCAACTCTTTAAGAGTTATGACTCTTCCAATTACATCTGTACAAATTTATAAATTGGGTATCTCCAAATTTGAGATAGACATCAGAAATATTATATATCTTTATCTCTTTTCACTCTCGTTTTTCAGTTTCAGTTTTAAAGAGAAATACAGAAATTCTCCAGAATTACTATTTGTAGAATTTCGAATAGCTTTGTTGTATCCTGGAGGAGGTTTGCTTCGAACCCATTAGCAGACTCTTTCAAGTGGGGGCGAATATCTCTTTAAAGACAGCGACTAATCGCACCTCAAAGCCGTAGTCAATTATGAATTTCCATTCTGTAGATTAATTTTTTCTAACAGTTTGGCGCCTTTTTTCCAGCTTGAGCTTCACTTTCTAGGATTCCACTATGCTCTTTAGTGTTGTCATGAACAAGGCTAGCCACGTGGGGGACTTTGTCAACAATATTAGGTAGCTTGCATGTGGAAATAGCAGCAAACAAAGCACTGGAAAACATGGGTAAAGCTGCCTCCCCCATGTGACTATCCTTGGCTTAAAAAAAACTTAATTGTTATGATACACCTCAAATATGACCGTTAGACACAAAGGAAACGGGAACGTGAGAGTCACGTGCTACAAATACCTTGGAATCAAGTTGGGCTAAGCTTTTTGGATCAAAGCACTTACTTTTAGTTCCTTCAACCAGACCACTACTCAAGACTAAATATTTCTTATGTAGACGCATATTAGGAATATCAGAATCTGAACTGGTCCCATTTCTCTACCCTATCCTTACTTTGGTTTCATCTTTTGGAATTTCACCTTCTTCATATTCATGACTGGACCTATCCCTACAAGCTTCTGAATTTGAATGTGACATAAACTTTTTTGCTTGCCAGACATAGGATCTTTCAGTAATCTTCCCTCTTCGCCCCCTGCTACCTATATTAGGCCTCTTACTGTTCATAGGTGAGGTGAAAGGGGCTTGTTGAAGAGTCTTCATCTCCCTTAACTCATGTTGGAGCTGCCTTATCAATCCATGAGCAGCATCAAGCTCAATAGAAGCTGCGGCCTGAGATTTCCTCTTTAGTAACTCATTAGAGTCTTTGGGTGCATTGTGCAACTTTAGAGTTGGTGCATGCTAAGTGATGCTTCATTCTAATCACCCCACCCCAAAAAGACTTTTCACAATAGTTACACTTGAGATTCATCCTATTCTCATTCACTCTTGTACAATGATCTCAAGTTAGTACATTATCTTTCCTTCATTTTTTCTTTAGAGCCATTAATTGATCAAATCCAAAAAGGTGAAGTAAATATAAAATATTCTTACTCCCCAAAAACTATCTTTCAACCTCAAAATTAAACTTCAATAAATGCCTTTAATAATGTGGATGTCTTTAATAAAGAGATTTAGAGATTCTTACCTCAATAAATGCCTTAAATAAAGAGATTTGGGATCACTTTGAAGAAAATCCTAAATATTTGGGACCACCTTGAAGCTGTCGGATTTTTGGGACCACTGTGAAGAAACCCTATATATTTGGGAATTGGGACCACCTTGAAGCTGTCAGCTTCATTCTAATCAATGCTTACAATAGAGTATTAAAGTGATGGAGAAAAGGGTTTATGAGGGACTTGGGTTGGGAGTTGGGACCACAAAAAAACCAAAACAAAATGGAGCAAAGAATTTGTCAACACTCAGTACAGTTATAGTCCATATGATAGAGTGAGGTGGGTTTTTTTTTGTTTACAATAAAGTGATAAAGAAAAGGGTTTATGAGGGAGGGACTTGGGTTGACTTGGAACCAATATTTTATTTCAAGAACAAACAAAAAGAAAATGGAGGAAACATAGATTGTCTCTGTCAACAGTCCAGAAGAGAGAGAGAGAGAGAGAGAGAGAGAGAGAGAGAGAGAGGTAAGCTTTTGTTTTTGTTTCTTTTCTCTTCATTTAGTCTAAAATATTGTAAGTAAATAGTAAAAATATTATACATTGATATGATATATCGTATATGTTGTCCAGGCTGTCACCAGCTTTGAATTAAGTCAGTAAAAGGCAAAAAAATGGGTTTCGAAGACCCACATATGGTTTCGTATGGTTTTGTATCATGTATCAAATCGTAAGATACACAGTGAATCGCGATTCAATCTTGAGATTATTAACACACTTTGATTCATACCTGCGATGCGTATCATTTTATCTTTGTATCGTATCGAATCATACGATAGGTATCGCATATCATACGATATTAACAACAGAGCTAGTAGCCCAATATGCCTTATGTTCTAATTCTACTAGTATGTGACAAGGTTTTCCATAGAGTCTGTATGGAGACATCCCCAAATAGGTCTTATAAGCAGTTCTATATGGCCAGAAAGCATCTGTAAGTTTTGAGGACCAATCTTTACGATTAGAATTCACAGTTTTTTTTTCAAGAATATGCTTAATTTGCCTTTTAGCTAATTCAGCTTGTCCATTTATTTGTGGATGGTATGCAGTCGACACCATATGGGTCATTCCATATCTTTTCATTAACTTTTCAAATGGCTTGTTACAGAAATGAGTTTCTTGATCACTTATTATTTGTTTTGGAGTTCCAAATCGAGAAAGTATATTATATTTTAAAAATGCAATAATTGTACAGTGATCATTCTTTCTTGTAGGAATAGCTTCTACCCATTTTGAAACATATTCGACTACTAATAAAATATATTCATATTGGCAAGATGGAGGAAAAGGTCCCATAAAGTCAATGCCCCAACAATCAAAGATTTCAATTGTAATTATATGGGTCATTGGCATTTGATTTCATTTCGTAATACTGCCCAACATTTGGCAGTAGTTACAAGCCTTACAAAATAAATATGAATCTTTAAATATAGTGGGCCAATATAAACCGTTTTGTAAAATTTTCATGGCGGTTACTCGGGATGAAAAATGTCCTCCACAAAAGGACAAATGACACATGAAGAGTACATTTTCGATTTCTTCATTAGGAACACATTTCCTACTTACCTGATCGGCACAATATTTAAACAGATATGGGTCATCAAAGTAGAAATGCCTAGCAATAGCTAGGAATCTCTTTTTATCTGATGATGACCAATTGCTTGGTATTTTTCCAGTTACTAAATAATTAACAGGATCAGTATACCATGGTAGGGAAGTCACAAAAAATAATTATTTATCAGGAAAAGAGTCTTGACTACGTAAGGGTTCACTGGTATTGTCCTCAAAGATGAGGCGGGATAAGTGATCAGCTACCACATTTTCTACCCCTTTTTTGTCTTTAATTACTAAATTAAATTCCTGTAATAGGAATATCCACCTAATAAGCCTAGGCTTAGTGTCTTTCTTTGAAATGAGGTATTTCAGACCTGAATGGTTAGTAAAACAGATAATAGGGGAACCAATCAAGTATTGCCTAAATTTTTTAAGGACAAATACTATGGCTAGCAATTCTTTTTCAGTAGCTGAGTAGTTCATTTGAGCACTATCCAGAGTTCTACTAGAATAGTATATAACTGATGGTTTTTTATCCTTTCTCTGCCTTAGGACAACTCCAATGGCAAAGTCACTTGCATCACACATTAATTCAAATGGTAAGGTCCAATCAAAAGACTGTATAATAGGTGCAGTAGTGAGATGCTTTTTTAATTGCTCAAAGGAGTTTTGACATTCTTTAGTCCATTCAAAAGATGTGTCTTTGGCCAATAATTGACATAAAGGCCGAGAAATAGTACTAAATTTTTTTATAAATCGGAGATAAAACCTACATGTCCTAAGAATGAACGGATGTCTTTTACAGTTGAGGGAATAAGTAATTAGCAATAAGATCTATTTTGACTTTGTCTACCTGTATCCCATTTTCAAAAATAATATGTCCTGAGATAATTCCTTTAGTGACCATAAAATGACATTTTCCCAATTTAGAACTAAACTCTTTCCTTCACATCTCTGGAGAACTTTATGGAGATTGCTAAGGCAATTATCATAGGATTTGCCAGAAATTGAAAAATCATCCATAAAAACTTCTAAATTCTTTTCTACCATATCACTAAAAATTCTTAGCAAACACCTTTAAAAGGCCACAGGTGCATTGCAAAGACCAAATGGCATTCAGCGATAGGCGAAAGTTCCAAATGGACACGTGAAAGTAGTTTTTTCCTGATCTTCTAATGCGATCTCTATTTGATTGTAACCACTATAACCATCTAGAAAACAGTAATACTTATGGCTCACTATTCTTTCTAACATTTGATCCATAAAAGGTAAAGGAAAGTGATCCTTACGGGTTACAACATTGAGTTTTCTATAGTCTATGCATACACGCCATCTAGTACTGACACGAGTGGGAATTGATTCTTCTCTGAATTAAGAACAGCTGTAATTCCTGATTTCTTCGACATAACTTGTGTTGAACTTACCCATTTACTATCGGATATTGAATATATAATGTCCATATCGAGTAGTTTGAGAACTTTCTTCTTAACTACTTCCTAATAGGATTAAGTCTTCTTTGCATTTCTCTTAAGGTTTTAGCAGTATCTTCAAGATATATATTGTGAGTGCATATTGAAGGACTTATTCCTTTTAAATTTTCTAGACTCTAACCAATGGCACTTTTATGCTTCTGAAGCATACTAATGAGTTTATATTCTTGACTGGAGTCTAAAAGAGATGATATTATTATAGGATATGTGTCATTACTACCAAGGCAATCATATTTAAGCTCTTTAGGGAGTTCTTTTAATTCCAACTGTGGAGTTTGTAAATTAGATGGAAGTGTTAATGTAGTCTTTGGTGGTAAAGGTTCAAAATGTGTGATCCACATTGCTTCTTGAATTATTTCTTCTATTGAATCTTCATAAAAACATACTTGACTCATAAGATATTTTTGTAGATTATTACTGTCCAGCTTCTGAATAGAGTTATTAATAACATATTCTACTAGATCATTATAACAAGTCAAGTTAAAATATTCTCGTGATAAAGATTCAATAGCATGAACTTCTTCAATATTCTCATCTACTTCTTGATGTTGTGGATTAGAAAAAATTTTAATATTCAAAGTCATATTTCTAAATACTACAGCTATCATACCACTACGGATTCGAATAGAGGCATCAATAGTAGCCAAGAAGGGCCTTCCAAAAATGACTCGTATTTGCACATTAGTATCTAATACTGGTTTTAAATCAAGGATGACAAAATCTACAGGAAAAATAAATTTGTCAACTTTGATAAGAACATCTTCCAAACTTCCTCGTGAATATTTTGTAGATCTATCAACAAGTTGTAATACCATATGAGTAGGCTTTAGCTCACCTAATCCAAGCTGTTGATAAACTGAATAAGAAAGGAAATTCACACTAGCTCCTAAGTGTAACACCCGTACCCAGGAAAAAGGTAAATAAATATGTTAATATGCATTAATTCATGTGATTAGTGTATATAATGATTAAGGGAAGGCTTTGGACTTGCCCGTATGAAAAGTGTTTAGAAAAGGACACCATGTAGAAAATTCTCCAATGAGGTGGGACATATACTAGAGTGGGACCCAATGAAGGGCTAATTAGTAATTTGCATTTTAAATGATTAAATGTATTTTATATGATTATATGGATATTTTGCTAAGTTGCTTCCATATTATATTGTTATGTGTTAGCATTAGTTTGGACACCTAAAGAAGGGTATAACTGAAAAAGACTTATAATTGGTAGGTGTGATAGCAACTACACAAAATATTTGGAACCACGTTGGGATCCATACAAAACTTAGGCAAACATTCTTTAGATAATTAGGTAGTTAATGGAATGTTTGGGGATTTCATAATAGGAACTTAAGAAAATTTGGGGATGCAAATGAAAAGAGGAGAAAATTGAGGCTTTGACACCTCAACATATGTTTGCATGGGTGTATATGTGTCAAGTGAGGGTGAGAGACTGTCAATTTATAGAAAAATGAAACAAAAGTAAGAGAGAGCTCACCGAGAGAGAAAGACAGAACCGTCACCGACGACGTTTTTCGCCGTTCCGTCGCCACCGTTCGTCGAATTCACGAACCGAAGCCGTTTTCGAACTTGTAGAGGTGAGACTATCATTCCAATACCTTTAATTTATGCTTTAATTGATGGATTTTGGTAGCTCATACTAATTGGTGAGACATTGTCTATCGAGTTCATGTATGAATTTTTTCGGAGTGAACTTTGGGTTGGGAATTTGTGAGATTTTGCATTTCTTGGACTGATTTTGGGTAGAACTTGTAGAAGGTGAGTTTTCTAACCAAAAAGTGATTGTGGTTTAAGGTGTTCAATGTTTATATTTATATATGAAGTTGTAGAAATCATGGTTAGAAGCTATAAAATTGTTAGATTGTGAATTACATGTCAATTGTATGAAAAGTTGCTATGATTATGTGCTTACATGCTTATATGCTTATGTGGCAACCAATGAGCACCGGGAAAATGATTCATTGTTGGGAGTAATAAGGGTGGTGAAGTAGAAGAATTTGAGAAATACGGAAGTCCAAGGAATAGAAGTGATCACAGGACCAAGGGAAGTTTTCGGGTTTGAATGAATCATTGAACCGGTGACTCGGCGATTACAGATATGAATTATACGTTAATTGAAGCATTGCATATGTTAAACATTCAATCATGTTTAGATTATTCACTAAGTGAAATGCTTAAAAAAATCATTTTCCTTTTCTGTTGTGGTAAATAACAACCACCACAGGTACAGAGCAATATCCAGAGAGGAACTAACGTGCTCAGGAATGGGGGAGAGATTTGGACTTGGTTATATGTTCTTAAACTTGTAATATGACATAACTTGTGGCTTGAAGTCCTTAACTTGTGGTTGTAGTGTTGGAGAGAATCGGAGTTAGTTTTGGAATTCCATGACTCATGTGGTTAATGTATATTTGAAGAAACATATGTAATTCTCTATGTTAGTAGTTAGTTTTGGGTAAGAAGTTGGAGGATTTGAAGGTCATTTATCAATTCTATGTATGTGTTTAAGTTACAACTATGGATATGTGTGAGTTAGTTGGGAATGGACTTTTCCGGTAAGTCCGAGTTTGCATTGCAACTTCTTCGGACAAGTTCCATTTTGTAACCATATATTTTGTGAGGTTTAATTTCCTTGTTGGAAGGTTTTATGTAAATGATTGCTTGGTTAAATGGAAACTTGAGTTCAAGTGCTTAACTTGATTCAAGAGAGTTAGAGTTCATAATCTAGATGCTTGGTAATGCTTAAGAATGTTTGGAAATGGTTTTGATATGGTTTCCTAATGTTCTATGTTGTTGGTTATAGGTTTGGGTTCTTTGCCAACAAAATTTCATGAGTTATTAGCTTTTACCATGAGTTGAATTTCAAAACTTGATTTGATTCAAAAGGATGTGTCTATGAGTTGGTTTGATCCAAATAGGGTTATGTTAATGTTTTGAATGTTTGAAAGAGCTTGGATTTGTGATTGGAAATGTTTAAATGTGTTTATAAATGGTTTTGAAAATGTTTCTTAAAGTTTTATGAGGTTTGGTTGTGTATAGACATGTAAAACAGCGAAAAACTATAAAAAATTTAGTGCTGCAGAAACCGGATCGATTCGAGCCTTGGGCAGATCGATCTAGCGAATTGATCCGGAGCAGCTGGGTTAGGCAGAGAGTGCATTCTGCCAAAATTGGATCGATCCGATTTTGGGGCGAACCGATCCGCAGGTCCAGTTTTAGCCAGACGGCTTTTATGGAAACAGACATAACTCTCTCTAGAAAATTCGAATTCGCGCGCTGTTTTCTTGCGTTGGAACCGGGACTCAAAGACCTATCTTTTGGTATAAAATTTGTTATACTTTATTTATGACCATTTTTCCCTTGAGGTTATTTTTGTCACCATAAAGTTCTTTTAGGTCGTTTAACTAATGTGTTTCTTAGTAATTCGCGTGTTTCTTTGTTAATTCGTATAGTTGAGCACTTGTAGCATTGTTACATGTGTCCAAATCCACACGAGGCAGGCTGGGTGTGACACTAAGTCAAGGAGTGCGTGATTGATTTTGTGATTTCCAATAATACACAATATTGTCGATGTACCTGGATCTTTAAATTATGTTGGTAAATTATGCTATACGATGGAATTAACTTCTTCCATGAAGTCAACTGCATAAGCATCCTTTCTTATATTTTGCTTACGTTTGACAGTAAATAAATCTTTTAAAAATTTTGCATTAGCAGGTACTTGATTAATTGCATCTAAGAGAGGAATATTAATATGCACTTATTTAAATAATTCTAAATATTCCCGACTCTTAGTATTTTGGTGTTTCTTAAACGTTGTGGATAAGGAACTGGAGGAGAATATTTAGGAATTTCCTCTGTTTCTTTTTTCACTGGTAAATTAGATGTTTCATTTTTTTGGGAAATTTGTTGTTTTTCAAGGATTTCAACTTCAACTTGATTAGAAATTTTATCTTCATCTTCTTCCTCAATATCTAGCAATTTATCTTCCTTATTTATAGGCTCAATTTATTCTAAAGAAGGTGAAATTTCTTGTCCAACAGCCTTACCAAGTCTTACTATAGTTACAGCTTTTACTTGTTCATGTTGACTATTACTAGAAGTTGAGGGATCATCTTGTGGTCGCCCCTTGGATTAGGTTGTGGTTTGGCAAGAAAAATGCCTTTTTCTTTGGAATCATGTTGATTATTAATCCTATCCATAGATATTTGTAGTTTTTCCATGATTTGTATTAATTGTTGCATCAAAGACTGTAAATGTTCCTCTTGTACTTTCTTGTTAGGAGGCACATCCAGTTAGACTGGTATGAATTATCATAGGAGTTTTGGGGACCTCTACAATTATTCACAACATTTATCTCTGCTAGAGCAATTTCTTGACAATTTGAATTATTAGGACATTCATTCGTGGGATGTCCTAATGTGTGATAGTTATCACAAAGGTCTCTTTTCCTCTTAGGTGGATTATTTTTCTCTACTGTTATAGCTTCCACTTTGCGTGCTAATTCTTTATATTTTAGTGTTAATTCATCTCCTGATTATAATTGGTAAAAACTTTTAGCTTTTTTTGCCCTATCAATTTCCTTTTTTTTTTTTTTTCCCGTTGGGAAGCATTTTTGCCAAGCCAATCAAAGTATGATTTAGTTTTGTCGGCAAAATGACTTCTACTAAAGAGAAAAATTGGCTTTTGTGTGGAACTAGTACTTGCAACACTACCAATATCTAAGACTCTATATCGAATGGCACCAATTGAGATGCTGGAGTTGAAGAAGCAAGTTGAAGAAGTCGAGGATCTAGGATTTGTTCACCTAAGTATGTCACCTTGGGGAGCACTAGTGCTGTTCGTGAAGAAGAAAGATGGGACGCTTCGCCTCTGTATCGACTACAAAGAGTTGAACAAGGTAACGATCAAGAATAGCTATCTATTTCCTCAGATAGACGACCTATTTGACTAGTAACAAGGATTAAGGATCTTTTCAATGATTGACTACGTTCAGGTTATTATCAGTTATTGGTTCGACCGGAGGATGTAAGACTATTTTCAGGATGATGTACGGACATTATGAGTTTCTTGTTATGCCTTTAGATTGACGAATGCTCCTGCAGTATTTATAGACTTGATGAATAGAGTATTCAAACCCTATTTGGATCAATTCATTATAGGTTTTATTGATGACATCCTAATCTATTCCAAGACAGAGGAAGATCACAAGGAGTACCTACAGATTGCTCTACAATCACTTTAAGATAATAAGTTATATGCTAAGTTTAGTGACACGACTAAATAGTTGTGCGCTCTTGTGCAACACCCAAGTGTAGGTGATCGTGCAAGTAATATAGTACTGGAAGTCCAGGTCGATCTCACAGGGAAGGAATAGGAAGAATATCCACTAAGTTATGACCTAAAGAAAAAGTGTAATACCCTGTATTTTGGTATATTAATAAAACCTGGTATTTCATTTCTATACTCGTATAAACCTTCTCTTCCTTTTGGTGAATTTTTGATATCAATCGATTGACATTGTTCCAATCGATTGACACTTTTCTGATACCAATCGATTGATAAGTTATCCCAATCGATTTACATTCAACCGACTAAAAGTGATTACGTGTCAACATTTCCAATCGATTGCCATTCATCCCAATCGATTGACATTGTTTCCAATCGATTGACTACAAATATCTGTTACCAATCGATTGACTGGTGTCTCAATCGATTGACATAACCTGAGAAATGTTTTCTTCTTTCCTTCAGCTTTAAACGCGTGGCAATCCCATATCCCTATATATACTTGTTCATTCATGGCCTTGGGGCTGTTTTTCAGACCATTGAGAGAGGGAGAGACATACTCTTGAGATATATACATACATATATCTATATATCTATACATATATACACACTCTACACACACACACTGCCTTAGAAGCAGAAAGAAAAGAAAGGAGAAGCAGAAAGAAGAAGAAAGAAGAAAGGAGGAGACAGAGAGGGAAGACAGAGACAGAGAAGAGGAGAAAGAGAGAAAGCTTGGAGGTTTCAAACTTAAACACATCCAAACGCACCCTAGATGAGTCCTAACTCACTTGGTCCCTTTATGTGATGTTTATACAAGTTGTTATGACCTTTAGATGTGATAATAGTATGACTTCTACGTTTATATATGCTGTTTTTACAATCTGCTGGAGAAGACGTAGTGCCAATCGATTGACATAATCTCAATCGATTGACATCAGTTGCATTCCAATCGATTGAATAGGAAATCAATCGATTGACACTTTTCAGATACCAATCGATTGACATGATCTCAATCGATTGACATAACTTTTGCTCCAATCGATTGAACCTCTGTTCCAATCGATTGGCATAAGCAGAACATGGTTTCCTTTGCCTGTTTATTATATAAGAGGTTTAGTTGTTCGATTTCTGATTCGGAATTCCATTATGCGACTATGGGTTAGACAGGAGTAATGTGACACCAAAGATTAATGGATAATGAATAAAAAGAATATGAAGACATGGGTGACGTGTTGATTTTGATATGAGTTTGATATCCGTTTCTTTTAATCCGAGTAGTCAGGCCACATTGGGAGTTTGTCATGTGTCGATGTAGAATGGAACGTAAGTAGGTTTGGTAAGTTCTGGGAATGGTACGTGGATGGACGATTGGTCATGATATGCTCTTAAAAGCGGTGAACCGGACCATGGTTCTTAAAAGCGGTGAGCTGGACCAAGAAGTCTTAAGATAGACTGGATGATCTGTGATATGCTCTTAAAAGCGGTGAACAGGACCATTGTTCTTAAAAGCGGTGAGCTGGGATCACTAGTAGATGACGTTAAGTCGTGGCAATAGATTGATATGCCTTGTTCGAAACGTTATATCCCTGAAATGCGGTGAACAGGACCATTGTTCTTAAAAGCTGGGGACAGACTGACGTGGAGTCCATGACATGCGGTGAACAGGACCATTGTTCTTAAAAGCGATGGACAGAATAAGGGTGTATCCCTAGAGTTAAACGATTGAGTCTGTTCATGACATCTGAGTATGTTGAGTTCGGTATTCGGGTTAATAAGACGTTAAGGGTCGGTTTATAAGGATGAATAAAGGAACAAGATAGGGATATAATAAGATGTTAATTCGTGTTTTCATAAGCTTGTATTTACTTCAGATAACTGGTACCCTGTTAGTTTATTCTCACTCAGCTCTCAGTAAGCTGACGGCCTTTTATTGCCTGGACTTTCCCCGTCTAGAATATCCTGCCCCTTATTCTGCAGGTAATGACCAGTACACTGATGACTATTATCCAGAGGAAGGCGCCACCGATGATGGTTACGCCAGGGAGGACTATCCTTATGCCAGTTGAAGGCTGAAGATGTTATGACTAGTTTTATATTTTCAGTTGTTCGGTTTAACCTTTTGTTAACGGGTACTTGGGCATTTGTTGTCTTCAGACCTGTTGTGATCCTGTGGACCATACTCTGATATTTTGTAATAGTTAGCACTGTGTGCTATTTTCAGTTGATTACTGTTGCTTTTCTTTTGGACTAGTACTGCGTGGTATGGATTATTAGTGACTTTCACCTGTCATTCCTTATGGACCCATAAAGGAAATTTATTTTTCTCTATTTATGCCGTTCCGGGGCGTGACAAAAAGAAAAATATGAATCTAGGGGTGAAAGTTCTAACGAATTCTAATTAATTAAATTAAACTAAATAATAAACTAAAGCTTATAGAAACATAACTAATTAAATAAATAAACTAAAGGTGTTGGAAACACGAGAATCCACATTGATATTAACCATCTACTATGCATATTCATTAACGTTCTATGGAGTACATCCCTTTTCAGTATTCCGTATTTTTCTAAAGATAAAGAATCAATAGCCCTTTCATGACCGGGACTACATCATCACAGTTGATTTAAAATACTTAGAAGACAGTTTAAAACAATGGTAATTACTTGCACTCTAAATGGTATTAGCATTCAAAGTGGGTTTCAAAAGTCATTAAAGAAAATAGCCTTAAGGCTTCAAGTTCTCAAAACTGTTGTGACAAACTGAGCTTATAGGGACAATTTGATGACAGATTTCTAAACCAGAAAGTCATGGAATACTTAAAAGAATCACCTCAGGAATCAACAAGTTTGATCGATCGAAGCGCTCTCGATCGATCGGACAGCGTCATCTTTCAATCGATCGAAATGCCTTCGATCGCTTGACTATGGCCCTGGTTTGATCGATCGAAATACCTTCGATCGATCAAGCCCAAGGTTTCTAAAGATTGCATGGCAGAGGTTGGGAATCAATGTTTCATCACATATTACCAACGTCTAAACTACGAAAACATTATAAAACTAGTGCAGAAACAGTAAAACCAAACAATCATAACAACTATAACAATAAACAATCAAATACGATAAAGGAAAGGGAAAAACCTAGAATAAATCTGAAAATAACTTGTAAATAACTTGAATCTTCAATAATCTTCAGTATAATAATGAAAAAGAGGAAGAAAAACAAGAATCTAACCTAATCTACTCCTAATCTAACCCTAAAACTACTATTTTCTGCGTTCTGGAACATCCTCCTTTCGTCTGGCGTCAAAACGACTTATATATAGGGTTCCTGCAGAGTTTATGCAACTTTTGGATGAATATGAAGTTCAATCGATCGAGCTTAGTTCGATCGATTGAACACTCCTCAATCGATTGAACTCTCTGATTTTGATAGCTCTGCGCACCGATCGGAGAATGGCCATAACTTTTTACTCGTACCTCAGATTGACCTCCCGTTTGCAGCCACGCGACCATAACTCAAAGATCTGCATTTTGTATTTCTAGGAAAATATTCCAAATCTGAAGTTTTGTATTGTCAAAATTGGCGTTTTCTCAACTGCTTCCGTTGTTCTCTTCACCATAATCACTTTCTTTAGCTCTATTTCATTGATTTACATTCTAATACCTATAAAACAACGCATAAACATATGTTTAGCATTAACACAATAAAAAGAATATTGTTATTAGAATATATCTAAATCTAGGGACTTGAGAATAAAAGTATGCATAAAATACCACGTAATACAATATGAATATGCACTTTTCACCTCGAATCACACCCCCCAACTAACTCGTTGCTAGTCCCTAGCAATGAAGCGAACTACAACATTATTTATTGAAACTTTAAGAATTGAAAACAAAAGAAAGTAAAAATCCTAACTCATTTTCGCATGAATCGCGATTGCATTTAGCGTATGCAACAAGCCTTTAAACCCCTAGGTTCCCCCTAGTGGATGAGTATTGTTTCGTGAGGGTTTGCAGTGAATCTACCCACAAAATTCATGTTTATGGTAATGGTTCTCATTTAAATGTTTTCAAGAAATTTTCCTCTCATTAACAATGTGGTTAATCTCAACAATCTTATGAAACTCTCTAGTATGCCATAGCCATGCATGCAACACACACATTACATTTAATCTACTATCAAAGTCATTAGAATGTTCCATACCTATCAATCTTCAAGTGTGTGTGTGAATGGACAACCAAAATACAAAACTTTAATTTCAAAGCTTGCATAACGTAAGATATTATCAAGACGTTCATTTTGACTCAACTCTCACCGGGATTACACTCTCAAGATGAAATCACTCCGAATTAGGTGTAATAATTATCACTCATGATATGGAAGCTATAAAGAGTAAATGGATTAATGGAATCTAATGCTTCTCATCTCTAAATAGAAAAATAGAAATTTTATAGTGCATAAAGTCTCATGAAATGATACTTTTCACTAGAAGAGCGAGATACCGTGGAGAACTCTCTCATTATCTTAACTTCAAATCCAATTTACTTAAAATCATCAAGACTTTGAAAAAGAGGTGTTGAATTAAGAAGAAAGAGGCTCGTAATATTCAATTGGGTCAAAGGATGTGATTGGAATGTCTACTACAAATTTTCAAACTTCCCCACATGTCCAATCTTTCTCTTCTTCTCCTTTTTTTTTCTTTTTTTTTTCACTCTTCTTTTTGTATTATTATTTTTTTTCTTTTTCTTTGGTAACAATCATTGGCATTTTTTTTTCTTTTTTTATGCCTTTCTTTTTCTTTTTCTTTTCTTTTCTTTTTGCCAACTTTTCCTTATTCACACTAACAAATTTCTTGTCAATGCAACACATCCCAATCACTCTTAAATAAAGAACTGAGGCTTGAACTCTAATTTCGAGTTAGGTATTGACTTTAGGATTGTGAAGACAAAGAAAATATGGTAAGGCTCAAAAGGTGAAGTAAAGGAATATCATAGAGGTATGCCAAAGCTGTATTATTCATGTATGGTCAAAAGATGGCCTAAATCATCTTCTAAGTTAATAAGATTATTCATTTCAGTAAATTCAAGAGCTCTAAAGTTGGTAAATCCTGAACGTTCTCTTCTAGTGATCAGTCAAAATGAAGAAAAAAAATGAGACTTACAACGAATTAATACGCTTTTCAAAAAGTAAGAGTAATTTATAAAACCCTCAAGATAAAAGAATGGCACAAAAGCTCACTTGGGTTATTAGTCTCCACTACAGTCTCTGAAGACACCTAAGCTATGCTTACTAATCCATTTTAGCTATGTACAAGGTTGTCACAACGTGTTCAAAGTTGTTTGAAGATTAAAAAGCATAAAACATACTATAACTAAGATAGTAAACAAACTATCATTGTGTATCACATACTAATAACATACAGAAAATAACACTAATGCATCATAACTTACTACATTAATTATGAGAGAAATACAAGAACCAATTTATTATATTAAAAAAAAACAAAATTTTAAAAATTTTGACAATTTTTAATTTACTGAGTCATGTTGCAAAGCAGGTGTATTGAAATTAAAGCATAAAAAGAAAGAAATGAGGCATACAATGACTCACCCCCCCCCCCCCCCCCCCCCCCCAACTAAAACTAAACATTGTCCTCAATGTTATAAATTAAGCTCATGGACATATAAAGTAAAGCAAAAGAAGGAAGGATGTTACCTCGAGGCGTTAATATCCAAATTTTTTTTCAAGTTACCTGCAAAGTCATTAGTAGCAACAAGGAAAAATAAAGAATATAATAGAACTACTCAGTAAATAAATTCGGTTAATCAAGATTTTTATCATAAAGTAATAACCGAAATTTTTTAGGATCTTCCCAATGAAATAATTTAATAGTGAAAAGAATTTCGGGATCCTCATAAAAATGCAACTCCCCCCAACTAATGTCAGGCTCAAGGTCAGAGGAGATGATGCAAAACCTATGGCCTCTAAATTTGTTGCGGACAGTTACAAGAGGTATACCATACTTTTTAAGAATTATATACAAGAAAAGATCTTTGGTGTTGGTATTTTCTATAACAGCCTCTATTTTTTTATTATCAAAAATAGGCAGAGGCCATGGTTCAATAAAAGGGGCAGGGTCTAAGTGATGTTCTAATGAAGCTTTACTACCCTCCTCTTGTCCTAGAACAGAATCTATAGAAATATGATCATAAGAATTTAATTTCTGTTCTATGCACATGGTTTTGGACTGGACTTGGATAAAGCTATCTATTTGGGCCTCAATGTCAGTATTACTCAAGAAGGTCAAGCAGTCTAGCAGATTACTAGCTTCTTGTTGAAGTTTAAGATCATCTAATGTGGGCCCGATATTTTCCAAGTCCTCTCTCAAAGAATTTTGAAAAAATAAAATTTTGAGCAGTGCATGTGATAGAATCCTTACCATCCTTTTCCACAACACATTCTTTTTGTTCAATATTAGGGTACACATGATTTTCGAGCTCGGGATGAGAGATTTGATTGATAGCAAGGATAGGTGATGGGCAACTTGGTGACACCACCTCTTCGGCCGAAAGAGGTGAGGGTTCATGAATATCACATGAATCTAAATTGGATTTAGATTTTTTAATTATGTCCTCCCTAGGGTCACTATCAAAGGTAGGGGTAGAGTCAACAGGGGACTCATCCTTTCCTAATTGCATGCAGTCACCTAAACTCTCATTATCTGTAAAAACCTCATTCTCATCTGTGTAACTCTCCTCACTATATATGTCATCTATTGAAGTACTCTTGACCAAGAGACTGTGCAAATTTATCCAGGCAGTGAAGGAGTTGATATCTGGGGTTGTGTATTGAAGAGAAGATGATTCTACAACTTCATGCTCAATGGTTTGGATTTGGAGTTCTTGTTGGGTTATCACTTTCTCAAGTGAGTTGTTAACCTCATTTGGTATAAACCCGTCATTGTCCTCTAATTCCATTCCATTATTAGTGTCTTAAAATTTAGTTTGTAGTGTTGAAGGATTGGTATAGTCTTCTTAAGGTTGGCTAGCATATGCTTGTTGATATCTAGTTTCTAATTTATCTAGTGCACTCTCTAGCCTTTTCATTTCACTAAGTAGTAATTTTAACATACCATTATCCTCAACTTGGTTATTCACCTCATTATTACTATACGAAGTTTTGCCCCATTGTTGTTGGTAGTATTTCCCATCCCATTGTGTTTGTGGACAAGACTCGCCAAAGGGAAAGTCTTGGTGTGTTTGGTAATCGTGGGAGCTACTACTATATTCTACATTATCATTTTGGTTATATCCCCATTGCGACTGATAGAACTCCCCATGTGGAGGTTCTTGATATGTTTGATCATACGGGGGACTACAACTATTGTTTTCCCATTGTGGTGGTTGGTAGCACTCAGGTTGATAATTTGCGTCATATGTGGCTACTTGCCAACTCGGGGGATAACTATTTTGATTTTCAAGTGTGTACCTATTGTTGGTGCTTGTGTTGTATGGAGGGTAATATGGATAAGACATGTTTATCCAAAATTTTTAAACAATAAAATTTTTATATATTTATTTTTTTGTACTTGTGAGAGTAAAAGTCCAAAGGTTTTTTTTTTCTAATTTTTTTTATTGAAAAGTAAGAAAAAAAATTGGAAATAACTTAGTAAAATCCTAACCTAGTTGCCTTACCCGGCAACGGCGCCAAAAACTTGACACGACTAAATAGTTGTGCGCTCTTGTGCAATACCCAAGTGTAGGTGATCGTTCAAGTAATATTGTACTGGAAGTCCAGGTCGATCCCACAGGGAAGGAATATGAAGAATATCCACTAAGTTATGACCTAAAGAAAAAGAAAAATATGAATCTAGGGGTGAAAGTTCTAACGAATTCTAATTAATTAAATTAAATTAAATAATAAACTAAAGCTTATAGAAACATAACTAATTAAATAAATAAGCTAAAGGTGTTGGAAACACGAGAATCCACATTGATCCTAACTATCTACCATGCATATTCATTAACGCTCTATGGAGTACATCCCTTTTCAGTATTCCGTATTTTTCTAAAGATAAAGAATCAATAGCCCTTTCATGACCGGGACTACATCATCACAGTTGATTTAAAATACTTAGAAGACAGTTTAAAACAATGGTAATTACTTGCACTCTAAATGGTATTAGAATTCAAAGTGGGTTTCAAAAGTCATTGAAGAAAATAGCCTTAAGGCTTCAAGTTCTCAAAACTGTTGTGACAAACTGAGCTTATAGGGACAATTTGATGACAGATTTCTAAACTAGAAAGTCATGGAATACTTAAAAGAATCATCTCAGGAATCAACAAGTTCGATCGATCGAAGCGCTCTCGATCGATCGGACAGCGTCATCTTTCAATCGATCGAAATGCCTTCGATCGCTTGACTATGGCCCTGGTTCGATCGATCGAAATACCTTCGATCGATCAAGCCCAAGGTTTCTAAAGATTGCATGGTAGAGGTTGGGAATCAATGTTTCATGACATATTACCAACATCTAAACTACGAAAACATAATAAAACTAGTGCAGAAACAGTAAAACCAAACAATCATACCAACTATAACAATAAACAATCAAATACGATAAAGGAAAGGGAAAAACCTAGAATAAATCTGAAAATAACTTGTAAAACTTGAATCTTCAATAATCTTCAGTATAGTAATGAAAAAGAGGAAGAAAAACAAGAATCTAACCTAATATACTCCTAATAACCCTAAAACTACCTTAAAACTGCTATTTTCTGCGTTCTGGAGCGTCCTCCTTTCGTCTGGCATAAAAACGGCTTATATATAGGGTTCCTGCAGAGTTTATGCAACTTTTGGATGAATATGAAGTTCAATCGATCGAGCTTAGTTCGATCGATCGAAGGTTCGATCGATTGAACTCTTCTCAATCGATTGAACTCTCTGATTTTGATAGCTCTGCGCACCGATGGGAGAATGGCCATAACATTTTACTCGTACCTCGGATTGACCTCCCGTTTGCGACCACGCGACCATAACTCAAAGATCTACATTTTGTATTTCTAGGAAAATATTCCAAATCTGAAGTCTTCATTGTCAAAATTGGCATTTTCTCAGCTGCTTCCGTTGTTCTCTTCACCAGAATCACTTTCTTTAGCTCCATTTCATTGATTTACATTCTAATACCTATAAAATAACGTATAAAAATATGTTTTAACATTAACACAATAAAAAGAACATTGTTATTAGAATATACCTAAATCTAGGGACTTGAGAATAAAAATATGCATAAAATACCACGTAATACACTATAAATCTGCACTTTTCACCTCGAATCATTTAGCTAGTGCAATTTTTGGATACAGGAAATCAAATTTCTTGGACATGTGATTTCTCAGGATGATATATCAATAGACTCATCCAAGATTGATGCAGTCTTAAGCTAGAACAAACCAACCAATGCAGCAGAAATTAGGAGTTTTCTTAGTCTAGCTAGATACTATCGGAGATTTATCGAAGGATTCTCCAAGATTATAGGGCCTTTGATGAACTTGACAAGGAAGGAAATGAAGTATGAGTAAGAGCAGAGAAAGGTATATAATCTATAGTGATGCATCACACTAAGGTCTTGGTTGTATGCTTATGCAATATGGGAATGTGATTGTATACGGTTCAAGACAATTAAAGCCGCATGAGAAGAACTATATTACGCATAATCTGGAATTAGAAATGATAGTGTTTGTTTTGAAGATCTGGAGACACTATCTCTATGGGGAGAAGTTTGATTTATTTTGGGATCACAAAAGCTTAAGATACCTGTTCTTTTAAAAGGAGTTGAACATACTATAGCGGAGATGGATGGAGCTAGTCAAGGATGACTTCTCTTTGCAATATACCATCCCAATAAAGCAAATGTGGTAGCTGACTCTTTAATCCATCGACCTTAACTAGTAGTCGCAGTACTATTGATTTGAGAATGGCAAACATTGGAGGTTTTAGCTAAGTTTGACCTTCAACTAGTGAAATCAGTGGAAGGACAACATCTAGGATATCTTATGGTTTAACCGACTCTTATTAGTTGTAACCTAGAGGTGTAACAAACAAATGAGGATTTAAAGCTGTGGTTCACCAAGATGTCAGCAAAGGAACCAAAGGTCTGGAGTATCGGTTCTGATAAAGCCTTGAGATGTAAAGGTAGACTCTGTGTGCCTGATGAAGATAATCATTGGAAAGATGTATTGGACGAAGCACACCAGTCACGAATGACTATACACCCTGGGGGTACTAAGATGTACAAGGACTTGAAGAGGAATTTCTGGTATGAAGGAATGAAGAGACAGGTAGCTAACTATGTATCTCAGTGTTTGACTCATAAATAAGTGAAGGTAGAATACCAGAAACCCCCTGGACTTCTACAAACCATTATCGATTCCCTAATGGAAATAGGAACATATAACCATAGATTTCGTGGTGGGTTTGCTGAGGTCCTAGCAAAACCACAGTGCTATTTGGGTAATAGTGGAACAACTTACAAAGACAGTGCATTTTATCGCCAATAGTATCATGTATCTACTAGAATGCCTAAGCTGGATGTATCTACAACACATTGTACGACTATATAGTGTACCCATTTCAATCTTATCGGATCGAGATTCGCCTTTTATTGCAGAGTTCTGGAAGAGTCTTCAGACAATGATGGGAACTACATTGAACTTGAGTTCAGCCTTCTATCCGTAGACTAATGGATAAACCAAATGTGTCAACCAAGTGATAGAGGACATGCTACGTGCTTATATTATCAATTTTGAGAGTTTTGGGGGGACGTACCTACTACTGATTGAGTTGGCCTACAATAATAACTACCATACGAGCATAGGAATGGCACCGTTTAAAGCTTTGTGTAGAAGACCTTGTCGATCGCTGCTATGTTGGGCCTTCATTGGAGATATTTAACTTCTTGGACCAGAAATAGTATGAGAAACCAGCGAAAATATTCAAGTCGTATGTGAGAAGATGAAGACAACTCAGACCCGACACAAAAGTTATACTGACAAGCGACGCAAAGACTTAAAATTCATCGTTGGAGATCACGTGCTACTCAAGGTTTCACAAGTTTGAGGCATCGTAAAATTTGATCAGAAAATAGGCAAGATCTCGCCGCGATTCATTAGACCATTCGAGATCTTGGAACATGTTAGAAAGTTTGCTTATAGACTCGCATTGCTGCCAAAGATGTCAGAAGTGCACAACATTTTTCATATCAGTATGCTGAGGAAGTGTGCCCACAACCCAGGATGAGATCAGCTTCGAAGACATTGAAATCAACGGTAACGTAACATTTAACGAAGGACTCGTGTAGATCCTAGATCATGGAATCAAGAAGCTGAGGAACAAGAAGATTCCCTTGGTGAAGATTTAGTGGAAGCATCATGAAGGAGAAGCTTCCTGGGAGTTAGAATCAAAGATGCGAGAAATGGAGTGGTAAAAACTAGAATTTGTTCTATGCCTTGACTACTCAAGAGACGTTAATACGGAATCTGGAGTGGTTGAAACTAGAAGTGATTCCAGAAATTAAAGGTGCTTTAATGTCGGCTATCACTGCACAACCATCATTAGTTAATAAAATTTGAGACAAGCAACTCTAAGATCCTGTTTTAAAGAAGATTTGTGATGGTAATCCTGAGGGTAGGTAGATGGAGTTCACCTTTGAAAATGGGATATTGAAGTTCAGGAATCGGGTTTGTATACCCAATGTGAATGGAATCAAAGAAATAGTTCTAGAAGAGGCACATAATACCAAGTATTTGATTCATCTGGTGTAACACCTGTTCCTGCAGGCTATATTTGATTGTGTTAGCATGCATTATTAATATTATATTAATGATGTGATTATATGTGTTAAGTGGATTTTAACTCAATAAGATGATTAGTGGTGTCCAGTTGGCAGATATTGGCCAATGTGGCAGTCCCAATTTAGACAATTATGATATGTCTCCATGTGATGGGACATACACGTGGAGTAATCCTTATGTGCTTAAATGTTTATTAAGGCATATGAGAATATTATATTATATTGCTTTATTAACATATTAATTGTTAGAGACCGCCTCTGTGGCCGTTAGGGATTCCTTTGTGAAAGCAAATTAGACACTGTGACAAGCGGGGGTATTTGTAAAATACAACCGCGCTAAAAGAGGAAAATATACTAGAAAAGTCTACAATCCCCCTGTTTATCTGCAGTTTGAATTACAATACCAGTTTTTTTCACAAATTGATTAAACTATGATAAGTGGTATTATTTTAGTGATTATTTGTGCAGATTACTGCTGCTGTATATAAGATTGAAGAATGTTGATAAAAGGAAGTGCTTGGTCCTAATGAAGACAACTCAAAGCTGACATACAGAGTTTGAGCGATCGAGAAGGACTCGAGCGATCGAAGTTTCGATCGATCGAGTGTAGTCCAAGCGATCGAAGTTTCTGGGAGTTCAATCGATCGAGAGTTGTTCGATCGATCGAACATGCCTTTTATCAGATTATACGCGCACGCAGCAGAGACGGGTTTTTTTTAACCCTAGCATTAGGTTTAGGCTATATATATTCGTGTTGTTTACGTCCAAAGGGAGATACTTTGTTTTTCATCAGTTTTCATAGAGAGTAGAGAGTGTTCTTTGTGTTTTTGTAGGTTTTATCAGGATTCACCATTGTAAGCTTGGATTTTTTTCATAGTAATACAAGTTTCTTCGTTCCAGGTTCCGTATTATTGTTTTGTTCATTTTCTACATCTAGTTACTCACAGTTTAGCTTTCAATCTCGTAGTACTGCATGCTAGCTAAGTTACAATCATTGATTTTCATAGTTTTTATGAAAAACTTGCAACCAAACATGTCTTTAATGAACTTTTTCATTAAAAATAAATTTGAGACTTCCCAGACCATGTCTGAGTAGTCCCGGGTTGGGAAATCACGATGAAACCGTGATTTCAGGCCTCTGCCATGCAGTATTTTTATTCCTGTGTTCGATCGATCGAATACAGTTCGATCGATCGGACCAGAGACATAGTCGATCGATTGAAGATATTTCGATCGATCGAGAGATGAAGAAGTTCGATCGATCGAAAGCGCGTCGATCGATCGAGACCTCTGATTCTTGAGGGCATCTAATACAGTACCCCAAGACTTTCTGCTTTACTGATTCGTTATCAAACTGTCCCCAAATGCTCAGTTTGTCAAAACAGTCTTTAAACGTTAAGCCTTAAGGCATTTTCTTTCAATATATTTTGCAAACCACCCTCAATGCTAATACCATTGTAGGTGAGAGTCTTAACTATTGAATCAAACCACCTTTGCGTATTTCACACTTAGTTGTGATGATATAGTCCTGGTCATGAAAGGACTATTGATTCTATATCCTTAGAGAAGTACGGGATAATGTAGAAGTTGACCTCCGTTGAGCTTAATTGCATTTGCATGGTAGATGGTTGAGTCATAGTGGATTCGCGTGATCCCAACACTTTCTTTTATTAAGAAAAAAAACAATTTTCAAATCTTGCTCTAGTCAAATAGTTAATCATTAGTTTATTTAATTTAGTTGCTTTTAAGTTTAGTAGTTGTTAATTGTAGGACTTGGTGTTCTACACTTATCTTAAAATATTGAATTTTATTTTCTTTTAGGGTTTAATCTAAGTAATTTAATTCTCATCCTTCCCTGTGGGATCGACCTTGTCTTACCAGTTACTACTTGCACGATCACCTACACTTGGGTGTTGCACAAGAGCACACAAGATTATTCTCGTGTCACACTGCATAATTAGTAGGTTAATTAGTAACTTCACAATATTATGTGGGACCCCTTATGGGACCCATACCTGACACAGACAAACACCCATTTAAGTTGGGATAGTTTTAATAAGTTTTATAACTAGTATGGGTATAATTGCAAAATTGAAGAAACTTAGGGGAGGCTATAATATAACATAAACCTTGGAATTAATTGTTGCTTGACACTTGGCTAATGACTCACCAAGAGCCTTTAGTCATCTTCTTCATCCTAAATAAAAGATTTCTAGAAGAGAATTCGTTCGAAATTACGAAGGAAACTCGACGACGTTCTCGACGCAAAACGGCATGCCGTTTGACATCGGTTTTTGAAAAATGCTACATATTTGGACTCCTGGAGGTGAGTTTAATGTAGTACATGTACTGTTTGACATCAGTTTTTGAAAAAGGCTACATATTTGGACTCCTGAAGGTGTGTCTAACACAATAGTACCATTCTTATTGACTTTTGAGATAGTTTTTTTGCGACCCAATTCGAGGGCATAGCTCATAATTTGTAATATTTTTATAGGAATTATACCTAGATTATACTAGGAGCGTGAAACCAAGAGGTGAGTGACAATGATTATAAAATATGAATAATCGGATATTGGAGATAATCTTTGCGATGCTAAACATGTCTATTTGGCTTCAATTTCCATGTTTAGAGTATTTTTGCTAGCTTATGTATTATTGGTAAAATTGTATGATGATATGAATACTTGAGCATGTTGAGTTGTTAATATGGGTCAAAGGAGAACTTGTACTTGCCATCGAGAATGTGACTAGGTGCCAAAATGGCCATGAGGTCGTATGTCTGAATGAGAGAGGTGTGGGTCTCGGTTAGTCGCGTGGACTAATGGAGTAGTTGCAACCTAACGTGAAAGGGTGGCCAATACTTGCATTATCGGATACCATAATTATGTGTAAAAGATGAGTTTGAGCATGTTTGTTATTCATGTTTATAATTGTTGTCATTTACCAGCATATAGCTGATATTGTGTAGTGATTATTGAATAGCCATTGTAGGTGACAAAGATGGGGCATCAAAGAAATGAAATCGGTAGTCGGCAAGGGAACATTGGATTTTGGGATTAGTTGTAGCTATGTTGGTAGCTTCATGTTTTTAAATTATGAACTTGTAAAATGGAATTTTCAGTTGATTTTGGATAATACATGATATTAGCTAACCCTTAACTTATGTTTGTGTATATGGCTCAAGACTATTCAAGGTTGTTGGAGGTTTATGTAAATTTGTTCACTTGGATCATGTAATAGTATGTATCGTGCCCGCGACCTCAGAATGCCTGGCTGTCGGTGTGGGCCCGACTTTCTGAAAGTGGGTAAATTGCGGCTTGATTTTTATTGGGAAGGGTGAAAGAGTATGGTAGGGCCTATTTGAAACGTTCAGAGTTGCCACCTAACATTTGGGGTATTAGGACCCCTACAAAGACAATTAAAGTAATTCATCTTTAACTTTTGAAAAATAGTTTTGAGAAAAGTGGGCCGTTCAAAAGTGTGACTCTGAATAGCCATGCGAAAACCAGAGATTTTAAGAAGGGTTCGGGGACTCGATTTCATCGAGGGAAGGTATTAGGCACCCTTGAACATCTGTACGAACACGGTTGCCAATTTTTGTGATTTTATTTCAAATGGGGCATTTCGATTGAAAAAAAAGTTTTTTTTAATTAGAAAGTGAAAAGGACGAAAAATGGTGATGGGTATGGCCGCACTCTTTGAGAGTTGCTTACATATCTCGAGGCGGGAATCAGGCCAAACGTAGTTCTGACTTGTGTGTGGGTATATGTAGGTGATTTTTAAAAAAAGGAGTGGTCAAATTTGACCGTGGACGTGTAATGTAGTTATTTGAGAAAGAGTCGGTGTCTCTAGGAACTTTAACCTGCATGGCGTTGTCCTAGACTTTAACCTTTAGAAAGTGTTTGAGATTGAAATGAGATTATGCAAGTGATTGGAGAATCAAGTGTTTCTTTTTAACTTTTTTCTTCTTTTATTCAGTCCTTTTAGTCCTATACCGGAGGTAAGGATCTGTGCCCAAATGACTGAAAAGTGTACCGGAAGTAAGGGTCGGTGCCCAAAAGAAAGAAAGAAAAGAGATTTTTTTTTTGCATTTTATTTAATGTCGGAAGTAAGGGTCGGTGACCAGAGAAAAGAAAAAGATATATTTTTTGAAAGGTTTTGGCTGGAAGGAAGGGACAATGCCCAAAAGAAAGAAAAGAAGTGAAGTGTGTGTGGGATAAGAAGACTAACCTGTGAAGATCTCCGAATGCAAAGGCGGTTGTTGTCCGATTAATCCTTTCTTTTTTATTATTCCATTTATATAAATTCAGCAAACATCTTATTTAGAAATGGATTTCTGTATTAGAAAGTCGCTTAATCCCCAATAAAACATAGATGTCCATATTAGCAACCACGTCATCCTCAGTAGAACATGGCTCTCCTTATTAGAAACCACGTGGGATTTCTGTATTGGGAGCCATGCAATCCTGAGTTGGAGATGATTTTTGTATTGGAACCCAAGTAATCCTGAGTCAGACGTATCCTCAGTAGAACATGGCTTTCCTTATTAGATACCATGTGGGATTTCTGTATTGGGAGCCATGCAATCCCGAGTCGGATGTGATTTTTGTTTTGGAACCCACGTAATCCTGAGTCAGACATGGATATATATATATATATATATATTTTTGATTGACAAACAAAAATATAGATGAATGCACAAAAAATGTAATAAAAAAAAACCTGAGTTATTAGAGGAACTCGAGAAATCAGCTAGAATATTGATGGTAAGTGGCTAGAATGTCGGGCGATGCTTTGAGGCGGTTCGATGACGGTTGAGCGGCAACAGATGATGGAGGTGGTACAGTGGCTGTGATGTATGTTGATGAGAATCGTGATGATATAATAGCTAGGTGGAGGGTGGTAATTGTAGTAGTGACCTTGATAGTGGTGGTTAGAAGGGGTGGTAGGGTGGTGGAGAAAATGCTAACTCTTTTTTTGTTTGTATTTAATGTTGAAGTGAGGGAGATGCAGAGGATGGTGAGGGAGATGTAGAGTGTGAGGGTGATACAGAGAGGGAGTCCTTTTTTTTTTCTTCATTCCTCTTCTTCCTCCTAATGAGTTTGCAATGGGCAGTTTTTAAATGCTAAACAAGAGCATCTTTTTTTTTTTTTTTTAGTTTTGTTAAAATTAAAAGCACTCCACTGACAAAAGGAGGCCTAACCCCCTTGCCATTTTTTTTTTGTTTTCTTGCATTTTTTTTTCCTTTTTTGCTTTACTTTCCACCGAGAGGGTCTCCACTAAATTTGTGGAGGGTGAGAATTAATCGTGTGTGGTAAGGTACATGCGAAATAGTTGACCTTTTGACCCCATAGCTTTGACTTGCAATATCCTTTCCATTTGAGGTCAGATTGGGATGATTCGAAAAGTGGCAGGCTCGTGTTAATGAGTACTTTGTTTTGAAATAATTGGGTTGGGCGAAAATGAGGTGTCTACAGCTGCCCCTCTTTGTCATGCTTTGCGAAGCAAATCGTGATAAAGACAAGGACACACCCATTTTACCTCAACTCTTTCTTGAATTTTTGTTTTTGTTTTTGTTTTTTTTTTATTTTTTAATGAGAAGCATGTACAAGAATACGAATGATCTCAAAGTCTGTTTGAGATGACCACGTATCTCATGTGGAAATGGATCATATCGAGCGTAGTTTATGTAAGTGATGCCATGATCGGCAAAGAGTGAAATGGCATGCTAGGGTAGGCAAGTGACTGGTGTGCCAAGGTAGGCAGCTGGGAATCGGGAGTATTGCCAGTTTAGGCAAATAGCTCCGATGGGGATTGAGAATGTTACCAGAATAGGTGAACAACTCTGTTGGGGATTCATGTGAGAATCGAACAGAAGTGGGATGGTGTAATTGAGAACTGCGTAACCACGTAATCTCAAACTCTAACAAAAAAATGTAGTAAAGTAAGGGTATGGCTGAGCTCTTAAAGCTGCCTAAGTATCCCCCACTGGGAGAATCATACAGTGCGTAGTTTGTGTTGTTGCGAAAAGGGGGATGTAGCCAGAAAGTACGAATCCGCGTAATCCTAAACTAAAGGGTGTTGATGATAACAGGATGCCACTTGACAGACTTACTCTGATGGTGATATTGTGAATAAGATGCCTCTTGATGGACTTATTCTTGAGCTTGAAGATGTAACGGGGTGCCACTTGACAGACTCATTCTCGATAGTGAGATTGTGAATAGGGTGCCTCTTGACGGACTCACTTCTGAGCTTGAATATGTGAACGGGATGCCTCTTGACGGACTCATTCTTGATAGTGGGATTGTGAACAAGATGCCTCTTGACAGACCCAGTCCTGATCTAAAGATGTGAACGGGATGCCACTTGACGGACTCATTCCCGATAGTGAGATTACGAACAAGATGCCTCTTGATGGACTCACTCCTAAGCTTGAAGATGTGAACGGGATGCCACTTGACGAACTCATTCCCAATACGCGAGTTTGTGAACAAGATGCCTCTTGACGGACTCACTCCTGAGCTGAAGATGTACTCGTTCCCGATAGTGAGATTGTGAACAGAAAGTTGTGAATAGGATGCCACTTGATAGACTCATACCTGGTGCTGGGTGATATAAACAGGATGGCTCTTGACGGACTCACACTTGAGATTAGATGAGATGAACAAGATGCCACTTGACAGACTCATACTTGATGCTGAATGATATGAACAGGATGCCCCTTGATGGACTCAAACCTGAGACTGGATGAGATGAACAAGATGCCACTTGACGGATTCATACCTGATGTTGGATAATATGGGCTTGGTGATCCCAAGTACGGGATATACTTCTTGATTATTCATAGAGGGGAGGTTGATTTGATAGTAGATCTGAGTTGATGGATTGCTGCAGAATTAGAGTCAGAGCAAATGCTGTATGAAGTGGGTTGGAAGTAGGTTAGGCCAGTAGTAAGGCTTTTGAAGCTATGTTGGGCCAATGATGAGGTTTTTAGAAGCATGTTGGGACAGTGGTTAGGCTTTTGGAAGTATGTTGGGCCAGAGGTGAGTGCTCTCTTTACAAGGATGATGAAAGCATCAGGACCAGTTGTCCCTGTTTCAAAGGATATATATTTTCTACTATATTGTAAAGTATGAATGATTTTTTTTTTGTTTTTGAATGCGATGTTATACTATGTACATAGTATTTATAAAAGTGCTTGATGCATGAATTTATCATCTGCGAAAGAATGTTCATAATTTATTGGATACTGTCTGTCTTGTTGCTTATTGGAAACTAGAAGACAATGTATTATGAATTTATGAGCCTAGTGCCCTAGTATTTGATGAATGCCTAGTCCTTGTCTGTATTTGTTGTGTCGATAGTTTTGCCATAGTCTTGATTTTTACTCATAGTGTCCTTTTTGAGGCTTTCACTACACCCGTCGGACTATCTTGAAATTGGTAGTATGTGATGGCCTATGTCTTTAAAATGATGCAAATGTATGATTTAATGAATCCAACAAGACTTTTGTCAATTAGAGTGGACTTTTAGTGGGTTGTATTTTAGGCCAGGTTTATGGGCTAAGAAATGAAGGATCGCATAAAGGCTCAAATTTTTTTGAAAGGTTGACTGCTGTGCCTGAGATCACCTTAAGCTTTGTTTTTTTTACCTGCCTACCCCAATCTAGGATGTGGTAAGTATTGTGGAGTAAAAGTCGACTTGGGGGAGAATTGGCCCAGTTTGAAATAAGTATCCAAGTCAGATAGCATTTTGTGAATTTGTTTCCAGTTTCTGTATTGAGCTCTCTTTTTCCTTGTTTCTTTTTCAAGCTTCTCTTCTTTTTTCTTTTTTCCTTTTTTTGCATTGCCCCAATGTGGGGGGTGATCTTCAGGGGGTTTGAATTTGAAGATACATGCTTATTGTATGGCTCAAGTGGGCTAGTAACTGGATAATAGTGTATGGATAGCTGAAATGATTGCCTCTCATTATTTTGACACAAGCATAGTTGGATTTTAGAAATCATATATGTGCAACATTGAAATTTATAGATTATGAGAATGTGCAATGTAATGACGAGCAATGGGCTGCCCTAGTTGATACTTGATTGATGTGTGACACGCCTTAAGTTTGGATCTGAGGTATTCTTGCCCTTGAGAGTATGATGTCCATATGGTACAACAGTTGGAGAGCAGCATGCACTTGCGATGATGAACAATGTCAGATACTGTAATGATCAATTATAGACTTGAATCCTTTTTGGCATGTTGTGTCATGGACTGTGATTGCATGATAATCGAACATGTGTTGCGTCCATAGGTTCAATGTGATGTCCAAATTGGCTTCAACAAGTTACAAGACAGTCATATCCAATGAATCATGAGATTTTAGAGCAAGATGATAATTAGTGAATGATGAAGAAAGTTTTTTTTAATTAGTTTGTTTTTAAAGAAATGTATGTATCTATACAAAGCAGACAATGAATATATTTAGTAATGGAGAAATTACCCTTGTGTGTCATTTTGATGCCTCATAAGGAGTGGCATTTTGGGCAATGGGTGGAGATTTGGTTTTTTGCGAGAGCGATCCAAAGGCTTATGGGTGTGCCGATGGAGAACAAAAATGTTGGCAAAGGGTATAGAAACAGTGCATGGACTGGATGGCTGAGAGCAACTCATATGATTGGTTGCCCATGTATTTACATAATCCTTGACTTTCTCTTTTTAATGATGATTTTTTTTTTGCGATACATACAAGAAGAAAGAAAGAACAACAAGAAAACCCTTAAATTTTCATTAAAATCTTTGTTCATTGGTAAGGTCAATCCACCCAACAAAATAAATCGAATCACGGGAGCGGACTGAGTTTCCAAGAGCACTTTCTCATGAACTTCTTCGTTATCAAGTTATTTCAACAAGAAGTACCATGCCGTCATAATAGCCATATTGATAAGAAAATGCACTTCCTAAATTAAAATCATCTCAGCTAAAACCATATTGTTCTCGAATAGCAGGTATGAAGTAATATCACTTGGGTGGTATAGACCAAACTTGTTGAGAAGCGTGGAGAGTAAGATCAATCCCTTAGTCTTGGTTGTAATCACAAGACACAACAGTGAAGTACGGTGACTATGTGTATGATAGGGAGAGAGAAGGAAGGAGACAAACAGAAAGATGTTAGGGTGAGAAGGGAAAAAAGCAAGAGAGAGATGCAGAGATGAGGGGGGAGCTACAGTCAAGAAGAAGAAGAAGAAAGAAATGAATTGAGGGGGGAGATGGGGCTTTGGATTTTTATGCTCTCTTTCCTCTTTCTCTACCGACACTTTCTCTTTCTCTCTGTCTCTTTTCCTTTTTCTTTACATTTCTCTCTCTCTCTCTCTCTCTCTCTCTCTCTCTCTCTCTTCTCCTTTTTTTATTTCTTTTCTTTTTCTTTTTCTTCCTCTTTCTCTACCGATAGTGCTGACAGTCTCTCTTTCTCTCTCCTTTTCCTTTTTTGACTTTTTATTTTTTTGTAAGTAAGAATGTATTTAAGAAAGTAGAGCAACCTATTGATTTGGGACCGAGATGATTTGGACAGTTACGAATGTGCTGGTATTGCTTTGATTTGATAAGATCAGTGTTCGCAGTTTTGACCTACTATCATTATATCGAATTAAGCCTGAATGAAGGATTAGAAATGATCAAGCATGTCTTTTTCTGACTTGGGACACATGTTAGCCTTTGAGCTAGTTCAGATCGATGATAGCAAACAATTACCATTTCTTGAAGAATTTCAACCTTGACCTCTTTTCTGACTTGGGACACATGTTGGCCTTTGAGCTAGTTCAAATCGATGATAGCAAACACAAGTGGGTTATGAAAATGATGGGGGATTAGAATCCTCATTTTAGAAAGTGCACTTATGTTATTAACAAAAGATAGTATTTCCACAGCTGATTCTTGAACTAATAGCCCTATGTGAGGGTACTTTGCATAAGAAGCAAAAATAGTTCTAAGGAGGATTTTTTTCTTTTTCTTTTTTTTTTTTCTTTCTTAAAGCAGTAGAGATTACAACAACATGTATATACATTTGGAGCAAGAGGTAACAAAGCTTACAATGTGAGCCTACATTCTAGAGGTCGAGATGCTAACGACATATTATGTGCTTTTCAGCAACCATATAGATCCTATAGTCTGTTCCACAGAACCCTGGGTTAATGTTCTTCAGGACTTACTTCTGAGGTCAATACCGACCTGGGATGCTTACCCTCCCAGTCGCCCTATAAAATAGTACCCAAAGGCCCAAACTACATTAAGCTGGTGGAGGGACACGTATAGTTAGACATATAGGCTCAATTCTAAGCACACTTCGACGTATAGGGACCACCTCGATTCCGGACCATGTGATTTTCATTCCATTTTAATTTTTTTTGAAAAACCTTAGTTCAGGGTTTATACCACTGTGTGAATTTTCTTCTCTTCTCTTTAAAGGCATGTTGACTCTCTATCTTCTCAATTAAACCCAAGAAGGAGCTTTCAGCTAGGTTATTAACAATGAAGAAAGAGTAAGGATTAGTGGATGGAGTAGGTGCTTTTGATGAACTCGCTTGAAGATTTGAATATTTTAGGACTCCTGGTTTTCTATTTGATCCAGGGGGAACTGGGACTTGCTAGATTGCGAGTATTGGACTAGATCAGACCAGTGATGCAAGTTGGAGTAATAGAGGGGGTGTGGGAAGGACTAGAGACTGGAGAACTTGTGTTGGAAGTAGAGAGACCCAATAGACTTGGAAAAGTTTGGTGGTTGTTCCTAGATTGCGAGTGCTGGACTAGATCAGACCAACGAGAATGAGAAGATGTTGTGCAGATTTAAGTGACAGGAGGAATATGGGCAGGGCTAGAGATTTAAGAAGAGATTGGAGCAGTTGTGATGGGAGAAGTGAGATTGTAATATTTTTGAATAATTTCCATGTTGCAACCTAGAACATCCATGGCATAGTTGACCCAAGGATCCAAATCAGGCTCTTTGGATTGTTTGGGTGATTCTTCTTTTGATTGAGCTTGAAGTTGTGAAACATGTTCCTTCAGTTCTCGAACTTGTTGTTCAAGGAGAAAGACATAAGAAACACATCCCAAAATGGGCTTTTGAAGTCTAGCTGTGGCTTCATATACAAAGGAGTTGATAGTTTGTTGGTGATCTGCCTCAGATACATTTTGAATAAGGCGTAAAAAGTTCTTGCATCCGAAAAATCTTTGAATTGCCTCATAATCCTTGATATTTCTTGCGTACCGAAAGTAGGGAGGCAAGGGACAATCATCTTGACACTGTCTTCTATTATATGTGCATGCACCACAATGATGACATATTGGGTCTATAACTCTTTTCACACCCATTTTTGGTATGATTCTCTGTTCCCCTTCTCGATCTCTACCAAAAGCTCCTGTACAAGGCTTATTTTAGCTTCCTATTATTTAGATCTGGGTTTGTAAAGGTTTGTTTTTTTTTCCTAAGAAGAGAGATGAGTTTCTATACAGAGATAGAAGGAGGAGAAGAAGAAAAAGAGGAGAAGAGTGAGACAGAGAGAGGTTCGTCAAAGAGAGAGGGAAAATGGGTGAGAAGGACAGAGAAAGAGGGGGGATATGGAGGGTCTTTAAAATGAGAGGAAGAGAGAGGGGGGTAGATCTATGAGGGGGACAAGGAAACGGGGGAAGGTGAGAAATAAAAGAGAAAGAGAGAGAGGTGAACAGTAGAGTGATAGAAAGAGAGAGAGAGAGAGAGAGAGAGAGAGAGAGAGAGAGAGAGAGAGATAGAGAGAGAGAAAAAGAGGTCATTGAGAGTGACAGAAAATGAGAGAGGGAGGGGGAGTTGAGAGTGAGAGAGAGAGAGAGAGTCCTTGAGAGTGACAGAAAGAGAGAGAGAGTAAGTGAGAAAGAAAGAAAAGAGAGAGAGAGAGAGAGAGAGGGGCCAGTGAGAGAGAGTGTGTGTGTGTGTTTGTAAGAGCGACAAAAAGAGTTGGAGAGAAAAAAATGAGAGCATGTGGAGAGAGTGAGAGCATGTGGAGAGGTTGATGTCTAATGCTAACTTAAATCAGGCCTGGTCCCCAAACCTTTAAACCTTCAGCACCGAAGCACTTTCTATGGTTGGTTGTTCGAGCGGGGGAACTTTTGGTTCTGGTACCAATGGTACTACAACAATGGCCATGCCACTTACTAATCCTCCTATCTAATCTTAAAGGTTTCCTCTTAAGGAAGGGTTATGTTATGCTTGCATGCCAGTGTGTAGTGTGCATGATAGTTAAAGATCTTGGCATTGGCCTTGTAGTTTTATTTCAGCCTGAGTCATGAACAACTATACAAAAGAATATGAATTTACAAAGAAAAGGTAAAACAAAAATTGTTAGTACAAAAGAAATACCCCATTGTAATGAAAATCACTAAAGTGATGGCCTGAGTCTTCTTAAATATAAGTCCCCAACAAAGTCGCCAGCTATTATGCCCGTGCCCTCGGAACGCTTGGCTGTCAGTGTGGGCCCGACTTTCTGAAAGTGGGTGAATTACGGCTTGATTTTTATTAGAAAGGATGAAAGAGTATGGTAGAGCCAATTTGAAATGTTTAGAGTCGCCACTTAACATTTGGAGTGTTAGGAGCCCTGCAAAGACAATTAAAGTAATTCATCTTTGACTTTCAAAAAAAAGTTTTGAGAAAAGTGGGCATTTAAAAGTGTGAATTTGAATAGCCATGCGAAAACTAGAGATTTTGAGATGGGTTTGGGGACTCGATTACATCAAGGGAAGGTATTAGGCACCCTCTAACATCTGTGCGAATACGGTTGCCAATTTTAGTGATTTTCATTAAAATGGTGCATTTCGATTGAAAATTTTTTTTTATTAGAAAGTGAATAGGACGAAAAATGGTGATGGTTATGGCCGCACTCTTTGAGAGTTACATACGTATCCCGAGGCGGGAATCAGGCCAAATGTAGTTTTTACTTGTGTGTGGGTGTGTGCAGGTGATTTTAAAAAGGAGTGGTCACGTTTGACCGTGCACATATGATGTAGTGATTTGAGAAAGAGTCAGTGTCGCTAAGAACTTTAATCCGTACGGCGTAGTCCTAGACTTTAACCTTTAGAAAGTGTTTGAGATTGAAATGAGATTATGCAAGTGATTGGAGAATGAAAGTGTTTTTTTTTTTTTTACTTTCTTATTTTTTCAATCTTTTTAGTCCTATACCGGAGGTACGAATCTCTACCCAAATGTCTGAAAAGTGTACCGGAAGTAAGGGTAGGTGCCCAAAAGAAAGAAAAGAAGTGAAGTGTATGTAGGATAAGAGTCTGTGCCCAAATGTATTTTATTTTATGCCGGAAGTAAGGGTCTGTGCCCAGAGGATGAAAAAGATGCATTTTTTTAAAATGGTTTTGACTAGAAGGAAGGGACGGTACCCATAAGAAAGAAAAGAAGTGAAGTGTATGTAGGGTAAGAAGACTTACCTATGAAGATCTCCGAATGCAAAGGCAGTTGTTGAGTCTGCTTATCCTTTCTTTTTTATTATTCTATTTATATAATTAAGCAAACTTCTTATTTAGACTTGGATTTTTGTATTAGAAAGCTGTGTAATCCCCAGTAAAACATAGATCTCCGTATTAGCAACCACGTTAGCCCTAGTAGAACACGGCTCTCCTTATAAGAAACCACTTGGGATTTCTATATTGGGAACCATGCAATCCCGAGTCGGACATTATTTTTGTATTGAAAACCAAGTAATCCCGAGTCAGACGTGGATTTTTGTATTTCTCATATATTTTTTGTTTTGATTGACAAGCAAGAATATAGATGAATGTAAAAAAAAAAATAATGAAAAAACTTGAGTTATTAGAGGAACTCGAGAAATCGGCTAGAATACTGATGGTAAGTGACTACAATGTTGGACGATGATTTGAGGCGGTACAATGATGGTTGGGTGGCAACAGATGATGGCTGTGGTACAGTGGCCATGAGCTATGTTGATGAGAATCGTGATGATATGATAGCAAGGTGGAGGGCGGTGATTGTAGTGGTGACCTTGATGGTATTTGTTAGAAGGGGTGGTATCGTGGTGCAGAAAATTTAAATTCTCTTTTTGTGGGGGGCTTTTTGTATTTACTGATGAAGTGAGGGAGATGGAGATGATGGTGAAGGAGATATAGAGTGTGAGGGAGATACAGAGAGGGAGTCTCTTTTTTCTTTGTTCCTCTTCCTCCTCCAATGAGTCTGCAATGGCCTCTTTTTATATGCCAAACAAGAGCATCTTTTTATTTTATTGTTTTTTTAATGTTTTTTGAAATTAAAAGCACTCCACAGACAAAAGGAGACCTAACCCCCTTGCTTTTTTTTGGTTTTCTTGCATTTTTTCCTTTTTTGCTTTGCTTTCCACCGAGAGTGTCTCTACTAAATTTGTGGAAGGTTAGAACTAATCGTGTATGGTAGGGTGCATGCGGAATTGTTGACTTTTTGACCCATAGCTTTTACCTGCAATATCCTTTCCATTCGAGGTCAGATTGGGATGATTCAAAAAGTGGTAGGCTCATGTCAATGAGCATTTTATTTTGAAATGATTGGGTTAGGCAAAAATGTGGTGTCTACAGTTTGTTAGTAAGTTAGTGGTTGAAATATATAGTTTGTGTCTCGTTGGTTAGTTTTGGGGATGTTGCGACTTTATTTAATTTGTTTGGTTTGGTTTGGGCGACGAACTCGGAACCTATACTCAAAGAGTTCATCTTGAATCGGATTTTAGTTTATATTTTCTTTGTTTGGTTTTTAATGATTGTTATGAACTCATGAAGTTCAAGAATTTGATTTTAGGAATGTTTTTACATGTTTTGGAATTGAACTTGATGTTTTAGAATGTTTGGAAGTTGTAAATTTTCGAAGTGGTGGTTTGACTCTTAGTCATAAATTCTGCAATAAGGGGGATTTCTGCCAGAGGGTCATTCGACCGATCAAAAGGGACAGTTCGACCGGTCAAACTATATTCTAATCCTCTTTTGGTTTTACCACTTTTGGGTGTTTTGTTTTACTTTTAATTAACTATGAGGGGGTACCCTTGGGACCTCTCTGAACTATAAAAGTCATACTTTTGAAAAAGAACTTCGTTAGGGTGTGTTTGGAAATGTGTTTGATAAATCTCTTTAAAAATTTTCAAAATGTGTGAGTTCATGAGCCAAAACTTTTACTAATGTGTTTAATTGAACTTTAATGACATGGGTACGTACCTTGGTGGCGAGCCACGTGTCTTAGAATCATATGTGCACTTTCGGGGCATGACATTTAGTGGTATCAGAGCAATAGACTAGAATTTTGGGTACGAGAGATGACAACTTGAGAGCGATATGCACGTTACGTTATGAGATTGCATATAGAAATGCATATATGAATGGGAAATAGTTGGCATGGTACATAATTGCATGTCAAATGTTCATAAGATGTATGTGGAATGACATTTAGCATGCATATCACGTTGCATAGTATGTTATAATTGTAATATGTATGGTGATATGAAGATATTGGGTTGTGCGGTTAAAATGGATTATGAGAGGTATGGTTATTATGTGTTGAAGCGAGTTGAATCGAGAAAAAAAAGGCGATTATGAGGTTGGCAAGAATATTAGAATTCTATCACTATTGGTAAGAGTGAAATGTATAAATTCTAAATTTGGAGTTAAGAATTGAAGTATATCTGAATGGTTTCCAAGTGAAAGCTATTGACATTCTATCAGGGTGTGGATTCGTGATAGTCTTTGGGGATGGGTTATGGAATGGTTGTCGAAGTTTCTAGCTTCTGGAAATTGATTTGGGATTTGTATAACTATCATTTTTTGGGATTATTATAAGTTTGTAAAAATTGAAAGTTGGAAATAGATTATAATGTAAGGTGGTAAAGCTTATACAGTCAGTTTATAGGGTATGGCATTCGACATGTATCTTATTCCATGGAATATTGTGTACGTGACTGGGTATTCTTACTAGTAGGGATTCTCATTTCCTACAACGGTTGGGTAACTTGATCATTCTATTTCTGGATATTATAAGTATATTAGGGTCTTCTATTATTCATCGATTCTCTGATATAGAAATTATGATTTTGGGTATTCTGAATTTCTGATTAAGTTAATTAATTTCTTTTGAGTAATATGGGGACATGTTATTTATTATTTATAGGTGCTCAGTATTTCTTGTGTGGCATTATGAGTATTATGGGTGGATATTCTGATACAGCTATCTAGTGCCTATTATATGGATATTCTTGAGGTTGAGCGATATATGGGGTTTATTGGGGATAATTCGACTATTTGGGATTCTACGGTAGTGTTTATAACACTACTGGTTTGTTGGAGAATCTTCCAACAACACTTCTATTATGGGTGTTTCCTGTCGACCTGTTGAGGAATTTCTCAACCTGAATCTCTTCGTTGTTATTCGTCATATTAATGTTTCTTATGTGAAGGAGGCAAAGTTATGATAGGTAGTAGATTTGGGATTTGATAGTCATATTAATTTTTTTTCACAGTATCTCATACATCAATTGAGGGTTATTGGCAAGTTATACCTGAACTGGTTGTATAAGAGAAGGGGGAGTTCTTGTGTGGTGATTTGATATGATACATGTCGAGAGGTCAAAATCAGAAAATCCTATGTGGTAAGAATTCGACGTCGCAAATAGAAGGTTATTGGGTTAATTGTAGTGGACACAGAGATTCGCGAATGGATCAATACGTAGGTAGCTAAAAAAAAAGAGAAAGAAATAGGTGGAAGACAATAAATGGGTTACATGTGGAGACTTGATTTGGTTACTACAAATTTGTAATGAGATTACTCAAAGTGGTTGGAACACTGAACATGTACATAAGTCTTATGAGTTGCAGTATTGAGAAAATACCTTTGGACTAATAAGAAGGTTTGAAAAATTGGTTATAATATTGCACTATAAGGTAATGATGCCAAAATTTGGTTAAAGTAAATTAAACCAAGGAGAGAGTGTGTGAGACTGGTTTTTTGTATATGGTTCGGTCCTGTTAATGAAGGAACCTACGTTCACGTGTGTGTCGGAGCACGTTCACTTAGGGGTGGCCAAACGGCCCGTGGCCTGTTGGGCCCGCCCAGCCCGGCCCTAAGTTTTCAGGACTTGGGAAAAGATATTGCCCAATTCAAGTGGGCTTAGGCAACAATTTTAGGCCCGATCAATTTTAGGGCCGGGCTTGAACAAAGCACATGATGCCCGCTTTGGCTCGGCCCGGCCCGACTATTAGTAAAATAAATTTATTTTTTGTATTTTCTATAATGTAATATATAAATTAATATAATTTTACATAAGATATTCAATGTATATGTATTATCACAAGAGTTTTTATTGCATTTTTGTGAATATTGTGTCTTAATACTCATTCAAAACATTATTTATGGTAATTTTGTTATTTTTTTTAGTTCAAGTTTTTAAAAATATAAAATAAAAAATAGCAATAGGCCGGCTCGTGGGCCGGGCTTGGGATTTTAGTGGTTGGTGCCATGCCGGGCTTGGGCAACCAATTGTAGTCCCGCCACGGGCCGGGCTGGGGCTTGGACAAATGTACTTACCCTTAGTATAGAGTGCAAGCCCAGCCCGAGCCCGACCCATGGCCACCCCTACGTTCACTATACTGTAAAAAGCCGGGGACCTGTGGTGAACCAACCATAGTTTGGAGCTACCGTAGGTGGGCCGGGCGTGTTGGTGACTGCTATAGAGGTGTTGTAGAGACTGAAAAGTCGGATCCCTTGAAGGGGGGGGGGGGGGGGGGGGTGAGTGGTCTCTTTTATAGATGTAAGAGACCTATTCATACATGGATAAGGAAATAAAATCTAATTGAGCTTGATTGGCATTAATTATGGGGTTTCCTAATTGGATTAGGAAACAATGTCCACTTTCCATAAGTCTTCTATCTTGAGTAAGAAACTGCCTGGAATATTCTGGGGCATGTGTTGTGGGCCCAGTCGATCTGTGCCTGTATGGACCGTGCCATTGTTGTCTTCCCGACCTGTTGGTCTGGTCGTGAATGAACTGCTCGAGATGGTGAGTCTCGGGTAGACTAGACCGCTCGGGCAGATGCTTGTCTAAGGAGTTGTGCATGATTTGACCAGGACATGGACTGGCTGCTGAGTTGTACCGCTCGGTCATAGGATAGAGCCAATTTTGGGTGTATCAGCTGCCCCCCATTTCCAAGGTTGGCCGGATGCTATGTTGGGGCAAGTTTGGAAATCTGTTTGATGGCACTTGCCACTGTCTGAGTGCTCAGGGAAGCTGCATTGGAGCTTCTGAGTCTTGTGAGTGCTCGGGAACTGGCTAAGAGTTGAGACTTAGACTAGCTCGGAGTCTTTAAGTGCTCAGGAATTGGCCAAGAGTTGAGACTCGGCCTAATTCGGAGTCTTTTGCTTGAGTTAGCTCCCAAGATGGTTATCTTCTACCCATAAACATTCGTCAAGGTTGTGGGAAAAAGAATTTGACCATGTTGGAAAAGCCGACCTAAAGAGTATTACTTTAGGGTCCTTTTATGTTAACTCCCCAGGATGGTTACCTTCTACCCCGGTCAGCCTTCGTCAAGACTGTTGGGAGAAGAGTTTGACCATATTGGTGGAGCCGACCTAAATCACGTTGCTTTAGGGTATTTTTGCTCCTCTTTCGTTGACCAACCTAAGAGATTTTAGTCACCACTATCGTCAGTTTGGACCTAAGTAGAGTTATTGCCTCTGAGTACTGTAGGTGCCTGGGTTATCTAAGAGTTGGACTTAGTTACCGCAAGGCCTGTAAGTACCTGGTGTGATTGCCTATTTAGTCCATCGTGCCTTTCTGCCCCTCAAGCTTTCACTAAGACGAGGGTCTTGTGGAGGCTAGGACTGTAGGTAATCGACCTGGAACATGGGTGGTTTTAGGGTCTTTTACAGCTTGCCATCATCAGCCACCTAGGGGGATTTTCCCCCATCGTAGGTTAGACTTAAGCGAAGCAGATGCCTCGGGTGCGACCCCGAGGTCTTTTGCCTCGGGTGCGATCCCGAGGTCTTTAGTGCCTGGGTTCGGAGCCCCAGGTCTTTTGATGTGTCTCGGGTATGGCCCGAGGTCTTTTAATGATCCTTGAGTGTGGCCCGAGGTCTTTTTAAGAGCTCTCTGACAGTCCGCGGAGCCTCATCCGATGATCGAACAAGTACCACTGTAGTTGGATTGGTCAAGATTGTTAGAGACAGGAGGTTGGGCCGAGATCACCGGACTCCCGATTACTCTAAGCTGGATTTCAGGTTGGAATCATTGGATCCTGATTGTTGTGAACTAGAGGTCGGGCTGTGGCTGTCAGACTCAGACCGCTGTGAATGGGAGGAACTGCTAGAACTACTAGGCTTCTCCACATTGTTCTTCCCGGGCTGTTTCCGCTTCCGCTTACTTCCGAAAGGCTCGTAACTTTCTTGCTCGGGGTCTCTGGCCTTTAGAAACTCTTCAGTGTCAATGTATTTTCCAACCCTCTTTGCAAGTTCAACCAAGGTTACCGGTCGGTTTCTGTGAAACAACGTGGTGCACTTGGTGTGTTGAACTCCCGAGCAGAAGGCTATAATAGAGACAGTTTCATCAAGATCATAGATTTCGAGCTTCTCTTGATTAAACCAGTGGGTGAATTCCTTGAGGGTCTCATTATTCCTTTGTATGACTGTCAGTAGCTGCATGTCAAGCTTTGGCTGTTCATGCATACCGATGTACTGGTTGATGAACTGCTTACTGAGTTGCTTGAAATTGCAGACCAATCGGGGCTCCAAGGAGTAGAACCATTGCATGATCGGGCCTTTCAAAGTGCTGGGAAAGGCCATGTAATGTAGTTCATTAGAGTTAGTGGCTATGGCCATCTGAGCCTTGTAGGTCCGGACGTGGTCGATTGGGCTTCCCGAGCCATTATAGTGATCTAGGCAAGGCTGCTTAAATTTGCGCGGGATGGCAAACATCGTGATCTGGCTAGAGAATGGTGACTCTGTCTCGGAATTGGCGTGATTCTAAGTAGGGTTCTGGCCCAGCCTTTTGGCCACTCCATCAATTTGTTTCTGCAAGTCCTTGATACGTGCCACCATACCTTCCTGACCGGTATCCGGGCCGCAGGTCGGGTTAGTGGAGGAGGCTTCCTTCTTATAGCAGTGTGCTGTCCCCTGGATCGGGCTTGGCTATGACTCCGATTCATCGTGTGCCTAGGGACACCTCGGCTCTTGACCGAGTGACCCTGGACTGATTCTTGGGCCATATGCTCCTGCCTTTCCTCTCGGGCAGCACGTCTACTGTTGATGTCTCTGGCATCCTCAACACGGGACGGGTTGGCTCGGGCACGTTGTCTGGTCAAGATCGGTTCTCGACTGTATGCAACGTTCTCGGATTGGTTCCCGGCCACTGGAGGACTGCTTTGCTGGGCCAGCAGGGCTTCGATCTGTTGCTGGATTTGATGCTGGCCCTCTAAGAGTTGTGCGAGGGTCGTGGTGATCTGCTCAGATGTCATGACTACTATAGCCGATGCCGGGGCCGGTGAAACATCCCGGTTGGCCTGTTGTGCAGTCTTCTCACCCTTCTTCGGAGGCATGGCTATCAGCTAAGAGGTTTATTGATGAAGAACTTGTCATTCCCATAGACGGCGCCAAGCTAGTGATGCCAAAATTTGGTTAAAGTAAATTAAAGCAATTTAAGGAGAGAGAGTGTGAGACTGGTTTTTTGTATGTGGTATGGCCCTGTTAATGAAGGAACCTACATCCACATGTGTGTCTGAGCACGTTCACTGTACTATAAAAAGCCGGGGACTTGTGGTGAACCAACAATAGTTTGGAGTTACCGTAGGTTGGCCAGGCATGTTGGTGACTGCTATAGAGGTGCTGTAGAGACTGAAAAGTCGGTCCCCTTAAAGGGGGGTGAGTGGTCTCTTTTATAGATGCAAGAGACCTACTCATACATGGATAAGGAAATATAATCCAATTGAGCTTGATTGGCATTAATTGTGGGGGTTTCCTAATTGGATTAGGAAACAATGTCCACTTTCCATAAGTCTTCTATCTTGAGTAGGAAACTGCCTGGAATATTCTGGGGCATGTGTTGTGGGCCCAACTGGTCTACGCCTGTATGGACCATGCCTTTGTTGTCTTCCCGACCTGTTGGTCTGGTTGTGAATGAACCGCTCAGGATGGTGAGTCTTGGGTAGACTAAACCGCTCGGGCAGATGCTTGTCCGAGGAGTTGTGCATGATTTGACCGGGACATGGACTGGCTGTTGAGTTGAACCGCTCGGTCATAGGATAGAGCCAATTTTGGGTGTATCACAAGGGTTGGGAGAAAATAAATTATATTCGACAATTGAAGAAATATAAGTTTGAAGTGATAAGTGATGTGTTCTTGGAAATAAGAATCGAAATGAAAAGAGGTTTCTCAGAATCTGTAGATGTTAGGGATCGTGGTTCCATGGAGATGTGATTTTCTAAACATTTTATGAATATTTTAATGGTAAATCACGCATTATTTTATAATTTATTGGTTATAAAACTGTAAATTGTTATTTTAGTCACTATTTAGTAGTCGACTTGGTTGAAAATTTTGTAATCTTGGTTATCTATTTTATTTTCAAAATTTTAGAATTTTTTTTACAACTATTGGAAAGGATTTTAAATATATCATATTTGGATACATTTGAAATCTTGATATGATGACCGAGATTTAAGGATGTGGTAAAAATCTGTGATGATTTAGAGGTTGATCGGTTACTAGTGAGGGTTGGTCTATAATTTAATCGTTATGGTGACATCAATGATACAATTAGTATGGGGAGAGTTTGTGGTTGTATGAATTTGAAAATGTGAAATGATTTCAAGAACAAACGAGTCGGTTGTGTTGTTATTGATTTCGATTATTTTATGGAAGGTCAGAAGATTTGATAAGTATGAAGTGGGTTACACTGAAATTGAGGTGAGAGAGGACAAGAAGATAACATATGTCTATAGAAATTAATGACAAGGATTATTCGATATATGATTGGGATTTGGTAGCCGTTCTCTTGTTAGGCTAAAATATAGTATTATTGGTACGATTAAAGCGTCTGGAACTTATGTTGATTACAAAGAGAGATTGGAAGTATCTTCTTAAACAGTAAGGGGTATGACTTAAAATTTATAGTTATTCGAAAAGAACCAATGTGGTGGATATTATTTGAGTTGGAGTCAACAAAGGATGTAGTAAATCCAGTAAGTTCTCAAACATTTTATATAGGGGCTTTCTTATTACTTGGTTGACTTGGATATGCATACGGAAATGGTACAATTATGGGGCTACTTGAGAAAGATAAATTGGGAACTGAAGTTATTCTGGGGAAACATGAGTAATATGGCGATTGGTATTTACAGTATGACCAGGTGTTTCAATAGTACTTGAATATTATGATGACTTCTATGGTAAAATTATTGAGATCGTCAAAGTCAAATGACACTACGTAAACAGTATGGGAATAGATTGGTTGATTTAGTATAATTTCGTCAAATGAGATTGTAATTTGTTAGAGTTTGCTTTATTATGTGGGGGAAGATAATGAAGTGATTTAGGGAATTGATTTATGTATGTTAAGTGGAGAAATATTTGAGTTATATCGAGGTATTTGAATTAGAAATGGGAGCAATCCGAATGTTGGAAGATGTGTTATGAATGGGTATGCTTAAGTCTAAGCGTGGTTGAAATCTTTCAACAGTTGTGTGGTTCGACAAGTTTTTGATACTTTCGAGCACTTTTTGATAGTTCTAAAATGTTTGGGAGGTAGCCTCAAATGCCTTGTGAGTATGGAGACTTTTAAGGATGTTAAATGGGGGAAAATATGGTCTAGATGGTACTTGGACCGGTCGAAAGGGGCAGTTCGACCGGTCGAAAGGGGCAGTTCAACCGGTCAAACTCCCCTCTACCCAAAACAGTGATTTCGAAAACATTTTTCGATGACTTTTACGGAAACAGACATAACTCTTTCTAGAAAATTCGGATGCACGCGCCATTTTTTGCATTAGAACTGGGACTCAAAGAGATATCTTTTGATATATAATATAATCATATTTTCTAAATGAACATTTTTCCCTTGGGCTATTTTGTCACATCAAAGATCTTTTGTAATAGCCAATTTATGTTTTCTTGCTAATTGGTATAGTTTGAGTGCTCGTAGCATTGTTACATGCGTCCTAATCTGCCGAAGCAGGTTGGGTGTGACAATTTATATGGTGGTAAAGTTTGGTATATAATGACAGTTAAGTCGGATATCAGAATTGTGTCTTTCGGGACATTGAGTGTTTGGAAATTAAACACTAGTATAAGGGTAGTGGCTTATCAATTCCAATTGGTGCCGGAAGTGACAAATATGTGTAATGTGTTCTTTATGTCAATATTACGACTTCAGTAAGGGATTTTGAGCTATGCGATGGCATATGAACTGTGGAAAAATTCAAGAAGATTTGAATTATATTGAGTATTCAATTGGATTCTTGAACTAAAAAGATCGCGTATTGAGGAACAAAATTGTTCTTTTGGATATGGGGTTGAACAAGCCGTGTGCTATGAAGAGTATGATATGTGTGAGAATTACTTGTCTCTACTTGGTTCTTGAGCATACAATGAGTTTGCGGACAAACTCCTTTTTAAGGAGGGGAGAGATGTAACACCTGCTCCTGCTGGCTATATTTAATTGCATTAGCATGTATTATTAATATTATATTAATGATGTGATTTTATGTGTTAAGTGGGTGTTAAATCACTAAGATGATTAGGGGTGTCCAGTTGGGAACCCAGTTATTAGTCAATGTAGTAATCCCAATTTGGGACAGTTATGAGAGGTCCCCGTGTGATGGGACAGATACGTGTAGTAATCCTTATGTGCTTTAATATTTATTAAGGCATATGTGAATATTATATTATATTACTTTATTAACATGTTAATTGTTAGAGACCACCTCTGTGGTCCGTTAGGGATACCTTTGTGAGAGCAAATTGGACACAATACATAAATAGTAGGTTAATTAGCAACTTCACAATATTAAGTGGGACCACTTATGGGACCCATACGTGACATTGACAAACACCCATTTAAGTTTGGGTTTGTTTTAATAAGTTTGATAAGTAGCAGGGATATAATTGCAAAATTGAAGAAACTTAGGGGAGGCTTTAACAGAAACATAAACCTTGGAATTGCATGTTTCTCGACATTTGTCTAATGACTCACCTAGAGCCTTTAGTCATCTTCTTCTCCTAAACAAAAGATTTACAGAAGAGAATTTGTTCGAAATTACGACAAAAACTCGACGACATTCTCGATGCCAAACGGTATGCCATAATTGCCATTTGACATCGATTTTTGAAATATGGAACATATTCGGACTCTTGGAGGTGAGTCTAATACAGTAGTACCATTCTTATTGACTTTTGAGATAGTTTTTCTGCGACCTAATTCGGGGGTTTATCTCATAACTTGTAATTTTTGTATAGGAATTATACTTGGATTATACTAGGATCTTAATTCTGCGACTAGGAGTGTAAAACAAAGAGGTGAGTGACAATGATTATTAAATACGAATAATCGGATGTTTGAGATAATCTTTGTAATGCTAAGCATGTCTATATGGCTTCAATTGGCATGTTTAGAGAATTTTTGCTAACTTATGTATTATTGGCGAAATCGTACGGTGATATGAATACTTGAGCATGTTGAGTTGTTAATGTGGGTCAAAGGGGAGCTTGTACTTGCCATCGAGAATGTGACTAGGTACCAAAATGGCCATAAGGTTGTACGTTTGAATAAGAGAGGCTTGGGTCTCGATTAGTCACGCGGACTAACGGAGTAGTCACGAGCTAATGTGAAAGGGTGGCCGGTACTTGCGTTCCCGGAGACCATAGTTTTGTGTAAAAGATGAGATTGAGCATGTTTGTTATTCATGTTTATAAATGTTGTCATTCACTAGCATATAGCTGATATGGTATAGTGGTTATTGAATAACCATTGTAGGTGACAAAGACAGAGCATCAAAGAAATGAAATCAGTAGTTGGCAAGGGAACATAGGATTTTGGGAGTAGTTGTAGCTATGTTGGTAGCTTCATTTTTTTGAATTATGAACTTGTAAAATGGAAGTTTCAGTTGGTTTTGGAGAATACATGATATTAGTTAACCCATAACTTATGTTTGTGTATTTGGCTCAAGACTATGCAAGGTGGTTGGAAGTTTATGTAAATTTGGTTACTTAGATCATGTAATAGTATGTTAGTAAGTTAGTGGTTGTAATATATAGTTTTTGTCTTATTGGTTAGTTTTGGGGATGTTGCAACTTTATTTACTTTGTTTGGTTTGGGCGACGAACTCGGAAATTATACTCAAAGAGTTCATCTTGAATCGGATTTTAGTTTATATTTTCTTTAATTTGTTTTTAATGGTTGTTATGATCTCATGAAGTCAAAGAATTTGATTTGGGAATGTTTTTAGATGTTTTAGAATTAAACTTGATGTTTTAAAATGTTTGGAAGTTATAAATTTTTGAAGTGCTAGTTTGACTCTTAGGCATAAATTCTGCAGCAAGGGGGATTTTTGCCAGAGGGTCATTCGACCGGTCAAAAGGGATAGTTCGATCGGTCGAACTATCCTCTGATCCTCTTTTGGTTTTACCACTTAGGGTGTTTTGTTTTACTTCTAATTAACTATGAGGATACCTTTGGGACCCTTTGAACTATAAAAGTGATACTTTTGAAAAAGAACTTCGTTAGGGTGTGTTTGGAAATGTGTTTGATAATTCTCTTTAAAAATATTCAAAATGTGTGAGTTCATGAGCCAAAACTTTTACTAATGTATTTTATGGAACTCTAATGACATGGGGACGTGCCTTGGTGTCGTGCCATGTATCCTAGAATCGTATGTGTGGTTCCAGGGCATGACATCGGAGAAGCATGAAAATGTACCGCAACTTACGGCATGTCTATTGGTGGGCAGGAATGAAACGTGATGTTGCGGAACATGTGACCAAATGTGTGGTATGTCAACAAGTCAAAGTAGGGCATCAGAGACCGGTAATGGCGTTACCTATACTAGAATGGAAATGGGAGAATATTACAATGGATTTTGTGTTAGGCTTGCTGAGATCTAGAAATTCGAATGATACTGTTTGGGTAATCGTTGACGGATTGACCAATTTGGCACATTTCTTGCCAATCAAAACCAATGACCCAATAAAACTAGTAAAGTTGTATGTTCAAGAAATTGCGAGATTGCACAAAACTCCAGTATCAATAATTTCTAACAAAGATAGTAAGTTTACATCCCGATTTTGGCAGGGATTACAGCGAGCTATGGGTACTAAATTGAGCTTTAATAAGGCATTCCATCCTCAGACCGACGACCATTCTGAGTGAGTAATTCAGATATTAGAGGATATGCTACGCTTGTGTGTACTAAACTTCAAGGGTGATTGGGAAGAGAACTTGCCTCTAGCAGAATTTGCTTACAACAATAGCCTCCAATGTAGTATTGGAATGGTGCCTTTTGAGGCTTTATATGGGCGAAAATGTCGATCGCCAATTTGCTGGACTCAGGTTGGAGAATGTAATACCCTGTATTTTAAATGTATGCCAATACAATGAGATCATGTATACATGCGTGCACCATAGTTATAATTTATGTTTCGATTGATCGAAATTGTTTAAAGCGATTGAAGTTGTTTGGTTTCAATCGATTGAACCCTTTTCAATCGATTGAAACCCCGCCGACATCAATGCAATGATTACAAACCAGTTCAATCGATTAAGACTGTCTGAATTGATCAAAAATGTGCCACTTGTTCTCGATCAATCGAACACGTTTTAATCGATCGAACGTGTCTGGAAATCTTATCTCTACTGCCACCTTGCATCCCTCTCTTATATATATATGGGTCATATTTATGTGTGTGAGGTTTGTTTGCCCATAGAGAAAGTTTAGAGAGAGAGTGAGATATATGCACATACCTATTATATATTTTTTGTCTAAGAGAGAGGAGGCAGAAGATAGAAGAGGAGGAGAAAGAGAAGAAGAGCAAAAAGGGAAGAGAAGAGAGAGACAGAGCAAGGAGGAGAAGAGGAGAGAGAGAGAGAAGCCATTAAAGCTTCACAAGCTGCCAAGCGCGCCCTTAACAAAGTTGGTGAGTTCTAAACTCACTCAGTAGCTTAGATGTACTGTTTTACGAATTTTGGACGTAAAGAAACCAACCCAAACACACCCCAGAGGATCTAGGCATCACTTTTTAGAGAAGACGACTTTCAATTGATTGAACTTAGTTCAATCGCTTGATATTGTTTCAATTAATCGAAATGTATTTCAATCGATCGAACTTAGCTTTACTTCAATCGATCGAAATGACTTCAATCGCTTGAACACACCTTGACTTCAATCGATTGAGATTAACTTCAATCGATTGAAAATCATAGAACATGGTTAGTTTTTTTGTTTAAAATATATACTGCTTAGTTGTTTAAATTGTCTTTTCATGTTTCCTATATGCGATACTGTTAAACAAAAGATAATTGGATGCAATCATGAAATAATATTGTAAATAACGTATTCATGGTCAGGACGTTAGTAGGTGGTTGATTCTAGTCGAGTTTGATAATTTGTTGCTTTTATTCAAAGTGGTCAGGTCACAATGGGAAGTTATGTATCTGTACTAGTACGGAGCATAGATAGGTTTGATAAGTTCTGGGAATTGTGCTTGGGCGGATACTTGGTCATGATATGTCCTTAACAGCAGTGGGTGGTTAAGTTCTTCATAGCAGTGGGTGGACCATGTAGTCCTAAGATAGCCAGGTGATACATGATATGTCCTTAATAATAGTGGGCTGTTAAAGTCCTTAACAGCAGTGGGCGGTTAAAGTCCTTAACAGCAGTGGGCGGGGAACACTGGTAGATGTCGCTAAATCATGGCAATAAACTGATATGATGTTGTTCAAACATTATATCCTTGACAAGCAGTGGGCAGTTAGGTCCTTAACAGTGAGGAATGGACTGACGTGGTGTCCATGACAAGCAATGGGCGGTTAAGTCCTTAACAGTGGTGGGCGGAATAATGGTATATCGATAGAGTTGAACAATCGAGTCTGTTCATGAATCATAAGTACTTTGTCAGTGTTTGGATAACAAGACGATAGGAACGGTTAACAATTGGAATGGAGAGATTGAATAAGAGCAAGATATTATTAGTAGAACTATATCAAGATATTATTAGTAGAACTATATCAAGATATTATTAGTAGAACTATATTTAATGTCCTTCCTAACTGGTAATTACACTATACTTATGGTACTGTTTTAGTTTCTACTCACTCAGCTTTCAGTAAGCTGACGGTGTTTAGATATGCCTGGACATTCCCTGTCCAGACTGCCCTGTCCCTAATACTACAAGTAGTGAGGTTTATGGCGATGGCTACTACCTGGAGGGGGAGTACATAGAGGGTGGCCCCATTGATGATGGATATACTGGGAAAGATTACTTCACTGACGATTATGTTTATGCTAGCTAGGGATAAAGATTAATATTAGTTTCTATTTCTGTTTTCTAAACTTTATTATAATTGGTACCTGGGCATATGTTGCCTCCAGAACTTTTATATTTCTACTGCAGACTCTGATGTTGTAATAGCTAAGACGCTTGTAATACGCTCAGTTGTTTACATTACTGTTTTCTATTTATTGCTTGTTGACTAGAATTGTGTGGTGTGGACAATTCAGTGACTTCACCTGTCATTCCCTAAGGACCCAAAAAAAAATTATTTTCCTTATTTTTGTTGTTCTGGGGCGTGATAGAGAAAGAAAGATAATAGGGCCTGAAATTGTTCAACAAACTACATAAAAGATCAAAGTAATACAACAACAGTTGCGAATGGCTCAAAGTCATTACAAGAGTTACGCAGGCTTAAAGAGAAGATCAATAGAGTTTGATGTAGAAGATTATGTATTCTTGTGTCGCCTTAAAAGGGAGTTGTAAGGTTTGGAATGCGGGAAAAATTGAATCTGAGATATGTCAGACCATTCGAGATTACTGGGAGGGTTGGACTGGTGGCTTATTGATTAGATTTCCATAAGAGCTAGTTAATTACACAATGTTTTTCATGTATCAATGCTACGAAGATGTGTATCATATTTAAGTTAAGTAATTGAGCAAGAGCCATTGGAAATCAGAGAAGATTAACGTATATCGAATATCCGATCAAGATTCTTAACAGAAAAGAGCAAGTATTCAAAATAAAGACTATTTCATTGGTTATGGCACTGTGGCAGAACCACTCAGTCGAGGAGGCCACTTGGGAACTAGAGTAGGAAATACGAGAGCAATACCCATACTTGTTCGAGACATGAGGTACAACGAGTTTGGGGCAAACTCCTTTTTAAGGAGGGGAGAGATGTAGCACCTGCTCTCGCGGGTTATATTTAATTGCATTTAGCATGTATGTTAATATTTTATTAATGATATGGTTATGTGCTGAGTGAGTATTAACTCACTAAGATGATTAGGTGTCCAGTTGGGATAGTTATAGGCCAATGTGGCAGTCCATTTTGGGATAGTTATGAGTGTTCCACGTGTGACGAGACAGATATGTGGGAGAATTCTTATGTGCTTAAATGGTTATTAAGGTATATGTGAATGCTATATTATGTTGTTTTAATAATATGTTTATTGTTAGAGCCCACTTTTGCTGTTCGTTAGGGATACCTTTGTGAGAGCGAATTGGACAAGTCACATAATTAGTAGGTTAATTAGCAATTTCATAATAGTATGTGGGACCCCTTATGGGACCCATACGTGACAAAGACAAACATCCATTGAAGTTTGGGATTGTTTTAATAAGTTTTATTAATAGTAGGGGTATAATTGCAAAACTGATAAACTTTGGGGAGGCAACTATTAAAACACAAATTTGGAGGTTACATGCTAAGAGACACTTAGGATGTGACTCATAACTTCAATTCTTCTTCTCCAAAACAAATGAGTTTATAGAGAAAGGAAAACAAGAGAATTATGACGTAACTTCGGCGACATTTACGACGAAAAACGACATGCTGTTTGACATCGATTTTTGAAACAGGCTATATATTCGGACTCCTGGAGGTGAGTCTAACACGTGGGTACCATTCTTATTGAATTATAAGGCAATTTTACTGCGACCTAATTCGGGAACTTAGCTCATAACTTGTTAATTTTGTATAGGATTTGTGCTTGGACCTCACCAGGATCTTAATTCTACAATTAGGAGCGAAATCCCAGAGGTAAGTGACAATAATTATGGAATTTGGTTAATTGGATGTTTGAAATTGTCTTTGTGAGGAAACGTGTGTTTAGTTAGCTTTTAATTCACATGCTTAGAGTAATTTTGGTACCTCGTGTATAATTTGTGAACTTGCACGATGAAATGACTATTTGAGCATGTTAAGTTGCTAATGTGGGTCGAAAGGGAACTTGTACTTGCTATCGAGAATGTGACTAGGTGCCGAATTGGCCATGAGGTCGCACATCTGAATGAGAGAGGCGTGGGTCTCGGTTAGTCGCACGGACTAATGGAGTAGTCGCGGACTAGCATGAAAGGGTGGCCGGTACTTGCGTTCCCGGAGACCATAGTCATGTGGTGAATATGAGATTGAGCATGTTTGTTATCCATGTACATAATTGTTGTTATTCACAAGCATATAACTTATCTAGTATAGTGGTTATTGAGTAACCATTATAGGTCATCAAGAGACAGACCAAAGAAGAAGTGAAAATGGCTTGGCGAGACACCGTGGGGATATGGGAGTGGTTATAGTTAATTGTTGTTAACCTAATGTTTTGGAACTCAAACTTGTACTATGGCTGGGATTGGTTTTGTATTTGGGTTGGTCATGTTGATAACTTAGTTTATGTGGAGTTAGCAATTGAATATGAAGACAATGCTTGTACAATTGGTAGTTTGAGCACATGGGATATCATAGACCTTGTATTAGTTGGTTAACAAGTTTGGCTTGTGTAATATATGGTTTGTGTTATGTTGCCTAGTTTGGGAACATTGGGACTTGTGGTTATCTTGTATGGTTTAGTTTGGCGATGAACTCGGAGTTCTACTCTAAGAGTTCAACTTGAAATGGATTTTGGATTTAATCTTGCTTTAATTTGTTTTAATGGTGGTCATGAACTCAAAGTGTCCAGATTTATGTTGCAATGATGTTTTTATATGTTTCTGGAGTTAATTTAATGTTTTGAATGTTTTAAGATTGGTTAGACTCGAAGTGGTTAGGTGATTCTAGGCAAAATTCTGTAACATGAGAAGAATTCTGCCAGAGGGTCATTCGACCGGTCGAAGGGTGCAGTTCGACCAGTCGAACACCGCTATGATCCACTTTTTGTTTTACCTCTTCGGGTGCTTTGTTTTACTTTTAATTAAACGTGAGGGTACCTTTCGAATCCCTTTGAATTATAAAAGTGTTACTTTTGAAAATGAACTTCGTTATGATGTGTTTGGAAATGTGTTAATAAAATCTCTTTGAAAATATAAAAAATGTGTTGAGTTCATGAGTCAAAACTTTTACTAACGAGTTTTATGGAACTCTAATGACATGGGACGTGCCTTAGTAGCGTCCTAAAATTGTATGTGCTGTTTCGAGGCGTGACATGTGTACAGAGTTTGAGATTTTACACGATTGTAGATCTATCGCAGTTAACAATTGATCAAAGTGTTTGCTTTTTGACCACCATGTCCGTCCTCTTTTCTAATAACTCCGAGCATGTCCCATACAAAGGACAAAAAACTTCTAATTATTTCGGTAAGTTTGATTTTCCCTGGGAGTATTATGTATTTTAAAGATGAGTAATATTAGTTATCAAAAAAGAAAAAAAAAACAAAAACAAAAAACAAAAAGCAAAACACAAAAAACAAAGATGAGCCTGTGCATTTAATTCTACCTCTAAATAAGTAAATCATGTTATGGTTAATTATGTACTTCCTTGGAAGGGTTTATGGGCAAGGTTATCCATGCCATGTTGTGTACATTAAAAGGGACACAGATCTAGATGCATTTGTTCTAGGACAAGATTTGTTTTCTCAAACTTTTTGTCATACTTTACGATATAATTGGTTTACAATGTGTGTCACATAGACACACTTGTACACGTATTTTCATATTGTAAATGCCCTAGATCTATTTCTAAGCTTTCCTAAACCTCCTAGCTTTCTCCTAGAAGGGTTCCACCAAACCCTAGTGATCGGGAGAGAACTAATCCTAATTATACGCCTTAATTCACATTTGTTAGACCATTTTATCCTGTGTTTGTATATTTTTACTTTGTTTTCTAGTTTCTGACAGGTTTTGGAAGAAATCAACTAAACCAGGCTAAACAGGGTGAAAAAGCACAAAGAAAGAAGCTGAAAAAGCCAAGTCGCGCGCGCGACCCGCGCCCGCGAAAAACCAGAAATCGCTCGCGCGAGAATCCCAAAACTGCTCGCGCGATCCGCGCACGCAAAGGTCCAAATGTCGCGCTCGCGCGACCCGCTCGCGCGATATGGGTAAAAACCAAAGTTGCGTATTTCAGTGTACTGAAGACTCCTGTGCAAACGAAACTGCTAAACGACGTCCAGACTGTAAGTTACATGCGTTTCAGTTCGTTTCGGGTTGGGAAGCCTTCCAAAGCTTGTACAAACTCTATATAAACTCCAAATTTACTCAATTAGGGGGTTGGCAATTACTATACACACCCATACATACACATTATACACACATACTTCCAGCCATTGAAGGGAGGGAAGCAAGAAGAAGAAGAAGAAGACCAAGGGTTTCCATGGCCTCCTCCATCAACTACTTGCCATCCATCACTTCCATGGACAGCTAGATCATAGATCTAGGGTTTCAATGAAGCCCTAGACGAGTAATAGGGTTTTATTTATGTTTTTAGTTTAGTTTTATTATGTATGGATGACAGTCACATGTTTAGAGGATTTTTATAAATAAATCGTACTTCTATTGATTAAATCATTGCTTTCAGAATTTATTCTTGTCTTAGATCTATTTTGACTGTGATGTGCTCAACGATCTATTCTTGCTGTGCTTGTTTAGATTGTTTACATGTGATGGTGCTTTATTGATTTGTGCTATCAAGTATCCGAATAGTCCATGCCTAGATTAGACGGATTAGATCACAACCCTAGTTTAGTGTGGGATAATTCGTGCTAACCGAAGATGGATTATGTTGGTGCTTGAACCATGAATATCTTCTTGTCGGAGGAATTGGGCTTGTAGCTACAATTCCCCATATTCATCCAACGTAATAAGCTAAAGTAATTTATAAATATTCCTATTATGAAGCTAGTGGTGGATTTGCAATCCTAGGTTCCCTTAAACATTATTTAAAAACAACTATTTAAATTGCTTTCATAGTTTAGATTTATTTTGATGTTCTTAGTTTAATTCAAATTAAAATCAAAATCCGTTTTTATAATTAATTAGATTTAGGTTTTAAGATTAAAACACGGTAGTTAGTCAATCTCTGTGGGTTCGACCTTTACTTCCACACTGCAAATCTTTTGAAAAGTAAAGAATACTTTTATATCTTGATATTGACAACATCAATTTTTGGCGCCGTTGCCGGGGATTGCATTACTACCTTTAGTTTTATAATCTTAGTTTAGTTAATTCGTAAATATTAGGTTAGTTTTTATTATTTTTCTTATTTTCTGTTTTGTTTTTAGTTACTAACTTGTTCTTTTATTTTGTAGTCAACGTTTCCGAGTGGAGCAGCTAATTACATCAAAGGAGCTTACGCAAATAAAAATAAAAATAAAATAAAGTATATTGCTTCTTGTGAAACTCGCTTTAAACCACTGTAAGTCAGGGCGCTGTGACGCACTATTTGCATTAGTTTAGGGTTAATTGCACTGCATTAGCTAGCAAACCCGGGGCGCTGGGCTTGACGCGGTCATTGCATTACAGGATAATATTCATGCATCACAGTAGTTGAGTGCTTGTTATCTTAGTTGCATGATTGCTATTTGTTTTTTTTTATTTGAGTCAGTTTTTGTTTTTAGTTTACTTTCTTTTAGTTTATGTTAGGTACACGTTCAAACAAACCGGAATTAAAACCTTTTGACTCTGAACTTGAACGTACATTAAGACTTAACAAGTCTTCAAACTTAACTTCTGGAACTAGGTTTTTAATAGACGATGATTTGACACCAAAACCAACGTCTTTATTTGAGTCCGAAATACGTAGTACTCTTCAAAGACTAAAGAAACCACGCTTTCATAACATAGAACCAATTAAAATGGCAGACATTGGAAATAATAACGACAACAACCAAAATAACAACGGAGCTAATATGAATAATCCTAATATACCACCACCTCCTCCACTTATAAATTATTTTATTCCTACTACTTACACGCCACAAGCCGGTATCGAATTACCGGAGGCGACGGCATCTCACTTTGAGATACAGTCGTCTACGATCTCGCTACTTCCTTCTTTCCATGGCCGTCTAAATGAAGATCCATATCAACACTTAGGAGATTTTCAGGATATATGCTCTACTTTGAAAATACAAAATCTAACTGATGATGAATTAAAATTGCGGCTCTTTCCATTTTCTTTAAGAGACAAAGCTAAGTATTGGCTACAATCACTTGAGCCAAACACAATTAAAACATGGGAAGCCCTACACACCGCATTTTTACAAAAGTTTTTCCCTATTATGCGTACAAACCAGATAAGGAAATCCATAACCAATTTTGTAATGCAAGATGGGGAATCACTTTACGATACATGGGAGAAATTTAAAGAATTATTACGCTCGTGCCCACATCATCAAGTCCCTAAGTGGCAACTTGTTCAGGTCTTTTACGAGGGACTTATTCCCTCGGTCCGTAATAGTGTCGATGCCGTTTGTGCGGGAACTTTCCTACACAAGAGCGCTGACGAGGCTTGGAAAATTTTTGAAACACTAAGCGAGAATTCGATGCACCAAGCGGTGTCAGTACGTTTCGAGGGATATCATCTTCAACCTAAGCGAGAGGTGACAGTTGAGTCAAGTCAGTCAATGCAAATACAAGAATTAAATAGAAAACTTGACCGACTTATGCAAATGAACAAAACGTCTAATCCAACTTCTTTAGAAGTATGTGCATTATGTTCTGAACCGTCCCATAATATCTTTGCATGTCCTTCTGCATCTCAATATCCGGAATTTGTGGAACAACACGTTAATTCTATGCAACAATTCTCACAAAATAACTATAATCCTAGGTCGACTAATTTTCCTAATATGTACCGACCCCAATATCAACAAGGTTAATACCAACTACCTCCTCCACTTCCACGAAATAATGCATTTGAGGAGAAGGTGTTGGCCTCACTTGAAAATTTTGGTTCGGTGGTCCAGTTAGTACACTCTCACACACAATCCATCGCAAAACTGGAGTCCCAAGTAGGGCAAATTGCTAATACGCTAAACCGCTTAACTGAGAGTAAGTTGCCCAGTCAACCTACTCAGCAACCTAAGGGGCAATATGCAGTGGGTAGTGCGAGTGAGAGCGTGAACGCTGTTTCGACTAGGACGACTATTAGAGGAGAGGAAGTTGTTGAAATTCCGGATACGAGTGAGAAAAATATAAATAATAACTCAAATAAGGAAGGTGAGGAAATGAATAAAAATAAGAAAGAGAATGAACCGGCCCTGACTAATCATATTCCGAGAATGCCATATCCACCAAACGTTGAGGGACTGTCACATTTGCCCAAGAAAGGATCAAAAATGGAAGATATACTAGAGGTGTTTAAACAAGTCAAAATAAATATTCCTTTCCTCGATGCTATAAAACAAATTCCCGCTTATGCTAAATGTCTAAAAGACCTTTGTACGCAAAAGCGCAAATTGCGGAGTCATACTCCGAAAAAGGTCTTCCTCACAAAAAAAGTAAGTTCGATATTTCAACACGCTCCTCCGAAATATAAGGATCCAGGTACGCCTACGATTTCATGTGTCATAGGTGACACTATCATTCATAGGGCTCTCCTTGACTTAGGAGCTAGTGTTAACCTCTTACCTTATGACGTCTATAAACAACTAGGTTTAGGTGAACTTAAACCTACGGCCGCTACTATTCAATTAGCGGATCGTTCCGTCAAAATACCTAGAGGAATCGTCGAAGACGTCCTAGTAAAAGTTGATCAATGTTTTTATCCTGTTGATTTTATGGTCCTTGACACTGAACCCGTGCTAGATGCTAGGAAACACACTCCTGTCATTCTTGGTCGTCCATTCTTAGCCACGGCCAACGCACGTGTCAATTGTAGAACAGGGGTGATGAAAGTGTCGTTCGAGAATATAAAATTAAAATTAAATGTTTTTAATGCTGTTGATCAACCTCCCAAAGACGATGATTATCTAGGTGTGGAGGGTAGTGAGGTTAAACGGAATATTGAGCCTAAGAACGTAATAAATATAAGTGCAGGGAATAATATAGAGGATGAGGAGTGGATGAATCCTAATACTTCGGACCCTAATGCTGAATCTACTCGGAAGGTAAGAAATCGATTTGAACATACTGACAAACCATCAATCGAATTATTTCGAAGCGACGTGATTTCTGCTTACCATCGAGCTCTACCTGACATCCTTAGGGGTACACAGTCCGATTTACAGCCTCCATAAAAGCCTTGAGCTAGAACGGTCTAGCTGAAGACGTAAAAGTTAGCGCTTCTTGGGAGGCAACCCAAGCTTTATTTCGTTCGTTTTTCTTATTTTTGGTCGTTTTTGAGTCTGTTTGAGTTTGTTTTGGACATTCTGGACAGGTTTGGGGGTTGGAATTAATTTATTTTAATATTATATATATAATTTTAGCTAAAAAATGGAAAATACCATTCTCGCGCGCGCGGCCTGCTCGCGCGAGACGTCGCTCGCGCGGCCCGCTGGCGCGAGAATGTGCCTTAGTGTTTTTCTTTCGTTTTCTTTATATGAGATCTCAGGTTCTCTTCGCGCCTGGTTTCGCGGGCGCGAGGTACCTCGCTCGCGCGAGATCTATTAAAAAAAATAAAAAATTCCCAGGAATTCGCACGCGCGATGGCCGCTCGCGCGGACCGCTCGCGCGATTTTCCCATTTTCTTGATATTTGTTTTTCTTTTCTATATCTTTCCCCCTACCTATTTTATTTGTGTTTCTTTTCTGCTTTTGTTTATTTGGTTCAGTTTAGTTCGTGTTCGTTGTTTTCCTTGTTACATTTTTACTTTTTCGTTTTATTTCTTTTCCATTTGCTAGTTTAGTTTAGTTTAGATTAGTTTTTAAATTTATATTTTATATTTTGGTTTCATGTACTTTTAATATTCTTTTGTTAGTTTGTTTTCTTTTATTAAGAAGTAATAGGTAACATTGAACTTTATTGACATATTCAATTGTGTTCACCTGTTTGTCATTGCCGAGATTGAGGTACTATCGTTCCTTCCTTATGTACTCTCCTTTCTTTCATTTTATTGTTTCATTGGGGACAATGAAAGGTTTAGGTTTGGGGGTATGCACACACATGCACATTATTTTATGCAAAAATTTTAAAATTTTTTCAATAAGTGTGTTTAAATAAACGATGTTACCGACGTTTTTGCAAATCTCAATTTGATACTTCTTGTTATGTAACTATGATTGTTATAGAATGGTAAACAAGGGAAGATGTGATTAAACATTTATTGAAGTCATGTTGTAACGTTTTAAGTTATGTATTGTTTGAATCGTAGTTTTATATCATAGATTTGCACACAAACTTATGCACTGCACGTAGTCGCTTGAATACATGTTGGTTGTGAACTTTAATATAATTCGGATTTCTAGATAACACATGGTGGAGACTAAGCCCAGTGAGCTTTTGAGCCTATCTTTTCATTTTAGAGGGTTGTAAATACATTGTGTTTATCGAATTTCATTGAAATAGCGCATTAACTTGTTGTTTAGTCTCATTATTCTTGCTTAATTTGGTTGATAGTCAAGTTAAAATACTTGTTACCATGCTAAATAATCTTCCGTCCTACATGTTGAAGAACCATATGACTATAGGACATGATGTTAGGCCTTCTTTGTTTACTGCCGACTGATAAATTAAAAAATTTCCTTAGTTCGCCCTTTGAGCCATTAAAATGCCATTTCTTTCTTAAATTACCATTATCCTGTTTTTTGCTCCAATTTGGCCAACTTGGAGTTCACCCCTGAAAGATTGATCAACTTTTAGTGGTGTTAAGGCGATGTGTGATTGAAAAGAAAAAGACAAGATGCTATTGGGGTGGTTACCGTGTTATTTATTGAATATTCGTTTCAACAGCAACGAGAAGGAAAAAAGAAATATATTGAAAAATGAAGAAGAAGGTTGAAAAAAGAGATGAAAGAAAAGAAGAAAAATGAATGAAAAGGAAGGAAGAGAAAGAAAAGATGAAAGTTTGTAGAAGAAGAATGAAAGAAATCGAACATGCCTTACAATGCCATCCTGAAAACTACCTAATGAATTCTTTCTATCCTTTTCTATAGCCTGAGCTACATTACAACCTTTGAAAAGTCCTATTTGATCCTAGGAAACATGGTTCGGATATGAAAACGATGGGAGGGGGATTAAAACATGGTAATGATTAATTTTTTTTCTTGATTATTGGCATCCTATCCATGAGATTACTGTTCTTTCGTGTCATGCGTCTTTTTCGAGTCATATGTGAGCATTTTTCTTTTCGAAAACATATTTCCTTTATTCACATATTTTAGAAAAATTACACCTGTTTCTGAGTGTTTCATTTGAGAGTGTAATTGACATTGTGAGATTCGTAGTCGAAGCATAGTTAGATGGTTATCCGATTTATATTCCATGTTCATGACATACGCGTGTTCATTTGACTACCACATCACACACGTGCAATCTTATGAGGAACTCTATTGATTCGTACATTGCATGCACTTGATTGTTTCTCATGATGTAGGTAGACGTTTGATTCCGTTTCTTCTTGTTCGTTATTCTATTTTGAATCATTGTTTTATAATGAGTATTCGATGCTTTTTTTTTTTTTAATAAAACTTTTTAAATTCACAAGTTAATAAAGATGGTTGTGGGTAACTTGTTGATGAGAACCCTCACGAGACTTCACTCGTCCGACTAGGGACACCTAGAGGTTTAAAAGGCTTGTTGCATAAGCTAAATGCAATCGTGATCCATGCGAAAATGGAATAGTATTTTATTAGTAGTTAGTTTTTATTTTAGTTTTGCTCGAGGACTAGCAAAATGTAGGTTTGGGGGTGTGATCGGGAGAGAACTAATCCTAATTATACGCCTTAATTCACATTTGTTAGACCATTTTATCCTGTGTTTGTATATTTTTACTTTGTTTTCTAGTTTCTGACAGGTTTTGGAAGAAATCAACTAAACCAGGCTAAACAGGGTGAAAAAGCACAAAGAAAGAAGCTGAAAAAGCCAAGTCGCGCGCGCGACCCGCGCCCGCGAAAAACCAGAAATCGCTCGCGCGAGAATCCCAAAACCGCTCTCGCGATCCGCGCGCGCGAAGGTCCAAATGTCGCGCTCGCGCGACCCGCTCGCGCGATATGGGTAAAAACCAAAGTTGCGTATTTCAGTGTACTGAAGACTCCTGTGCAAACGAAACTGCTAAACGACGTCCAGACTGTAAATTACATGCGTTTCAGTTCGTTTCGGGTTGGGAAGCCTTCCAAAGCTTGTACAAACTCTATATAAACTCCAAATTTACTCAATTAGGGGGTTGGCAATTACTATACACACCCATACATACACATTATACACACATACTTCCAGCCATTGAAGGGAGGGAAGCAAGAAGAAGAAGAAGAAGACCAAGGGTTTCCATGGCCTCCTCCATCAACTACTTGCCATCCATCACTTCCATGGACAGCTAGATCATAGATCTAGGGTTTCAATGAAGCCCTAGACGAGTAATAGGGTTTTATTTATGTTTTTAGTTTAGTTTTATTATGTATGGATGACAGTCACATGTTTAGAGGATTTTAATAAATAATTCGTACTTCTATTGATTAAATCATTGCTTTCAGAATTTATTCTTGTCTTAGATCTATTTTGACTGTGATGTGCTCAACGATCTATTCTTGCTGTGCTTGTTTAGATTATTTACATGTGATGGTGCTTTATTGATTTGTGCTATCAAGTATCCGAATAGTCCATGCCTAGATTAGACGGATTAGATCACAACCCTAGTTTAGTGTGGGATAATTCGTGCTAACCGAAGATGGATTATGTTGGTGCTTGAACCATGAATATCTTCTTGTCGGAGGAATTGGGCTTGTAGCTACAATTCCCCATATTCATCCAACGTAATAAGCTAAAGTAATTCATAAATATTCCTATTATGAAGCTAGTGGTGGATTTGCAATCCTAGGTTCCCTTAAACATTATTTAAAGACAACTATTTAAATTGCTTTCATAGTTTAGATTTATTTTGATGTTCTTAGTTTAATTCAAATTAAAATCAAAATCTGTTTTTATAATTAATTAGATTTAGGTTTTAAGATTAAAACACGGTAGTTAGTCAATCTCTGTGGGTTCGACCTTTACTTCCACACTGTAAATCTTTTGAAAAGTAAAGAATACTTTTATATCTTGATATTGACAACATCACCTAGCCTCCATGATCATTCAAGAGACATAGGAGTGAAGATTGCTAGTCTCGGACAACGCTCACTAAAAGATCTTCGGACTGCTCAATACTAATCGAAAGTTACTGAATTTTGGACACGACGAAGCTGGCGTCGAGATAAAGCTGCTGTCAAAAATTCAAGTCAATCGGAGATCGTTATTCCTCCTGATGGACGCATCTTTGTCGGATCAAGAGATCAAGATTGAATCATCATAGGACCCATAGAAGAGTTCTCGAAACGATTCAACAAATCGCAAAGGTATATCTAACCGTTCATATATATATATATAAGCATGTATATATATGTGTGTATGTATATATATTGCGTGTAATATAAACGAGAAGTAGATCTAAATTTTTTAACTGTGTCTTCCCTTCCGTTACGCACTATAACCGTTTTTTTTCCAACAGTGACAATCGTGTCATGTCGTAATCTTGTCGTTTTTAATTTATACGTGTTAAAAACCTACACTAAGGCTAGTAATCGCTAATATAAGTGTGGTTTTATTCTTATGCACTGGAGTGCAATTATCATTATATAGTGGAGTTAATGATAATTGATTAATTGTTATTCCTTAGTTAAGAGTTTAACTAGATGGAATTAATAGTTAGTCGGAGCTAGTAATTAAGAACCTAGGGATCCCACTCTTAGCTCAAAGGAATGTTTGAATGCAAAGGAGAAAAAGAAAAAGGGTAATAGAAACCGGTTTGTGGTACAAACCGGTTACTGGGGACAGGTTCCAGGAACCGGTTAGTGCGACAAACCTGTTTCTGGTAAGTCGGTTCTTAAATTTTATAAATAGAGGGGCTGCGGGCAGATTTAAAAGACTGCGTATTTTCATATTGTAAATGCCCTAGATCTATTTCTAAGCTTCCCTAGACCTCCTAGCTTTCTCCTAGAAGGGTTCCACCAAACCCTAGCCTCCATGATCATTCAAGAGACATAGGAGTGAAGATTGCTAGTCTCGGATAACGCTCACTAAAAGATCTTCGGACTGCTCAATACTAATCGAAAGTTACTGAATTTTGGACACAACGAAGCTGACGTCGAGATGAAGCTGCGGTCAAAAATTCAAGTCAATCGAAGATCGTTATTCCTCCTGACAGACGCATCTTTGTCGGATCAAGAGATCGGGATTGAATCATCATAGGACCCATAGAAGAGTTCTCGAAACGATTCAACAAATCGCAAAGGTGTATCTAACCGTTCATATATATATATATAAGTGTGTATATATGTGTGTATGTATATGTATTGCGTGTAATATAAATGAGAAGTAGATCTAAATTTTTTAACTGTGTCTTCCCTTCCGCTACGCACTGTAACCGTTTTTTTCCAATAGTGACAATTGTGTCGTGTCGTAATCTTGTCGTTTTTAATTTATACGTGTTAAAAACCTACACCTAAACTCGACTATTATAATACACGGGTTACACATTTAACCCGTCTAACCCATTTAATCTACTCGAATAACAGACCATTTATTATCTAAGTGTTTAAGACAGTTTAGTCTAGAACGATTCAATTTAATCAAATGATGTACCCGGAGTTATGCATACAAATTATCATTATTTTAAAAATATGTTCCATACAGTATCAATACATATACACATATGTTACAAACGATTTAAAGGTAAAAACTTTCCCAATACAAACCCTAATGTACTCGTCAACATATGATGGAAAAAGTAAAAAATGAGTTGTGCAATGCATGATATGAAAAGGCTGACATTGAAAACAATCAAATAATAACAATGATCATTGTAGAGTTTAATCGTAGAAGTCGATCTCAACCTTCTAACTTGCGTATCTATTGCAGGAAGTATTGAGTGATTTTTTAATTTTTTGAGGTGGAATGGTAAATGTTATTAGGTTTTAACAATGGTTAATATATATTGTATATTTTCAAAAATTCCTTACTAAATAAGTACACAATCGAGTCATACAGGTTGACCAATCGGGTCATACAGGTTGACCCGATTAAAGCATCACCCAACCCATTTACTAATCGTGTTAAACGGGTCAACTCATTTATGACCCATATCCGTAAAAGTTAAACACAAATCCATTTATTTTGTGTTAGGTTCGTGTCGTGTTGTCGTGTCGTTTCAAAATTTATCACCCTTAGTTTGACTGAGAACCTGTTTTAAGCAATTTATTGAAATGGGCGCTCCTATGTAAGAAATAGACACTTATCAAACTAGGTTCTCACAAAAACCAGATACAATTGGACTTAGACTGAACCAAGTCCTATTGTAGGTTTTCTCAAACAAACTTAATATTCATATAAGGTATTGGATCTTTCTATATATACATAAATTGTATGAAATAAGTCTGTCTAGAGAAATAAGAAATCTTTTGATAATTCCTATTTTTAGAATAAAAATTAATTGATAATTACAATCATACTTTTTTCAAGAACCTACTCTTACATCTAATTTACAATCGTCTCTATCTCTCTTCTAAGTGGTACTATTGGATCAGGTTAACAGTGCCACATATAAAAAAGAGATAGAGATAATTGTAAATGAGTTTTATCCCTAGCACTACACTTTTTACAAATTGTCTCATTCAGAATATGTATTTGAGCACTACACAAATAAGTTGTTGATTTTTATTGCAGAACGGACAACCAACATGGAAATTGTAGCTATCAAAATGCATGTTAAAAATCATGGAAAACAGATAAATTCAGTTATAAAGAGATTATAATAAGATAATAAGTTAAATTTTTAGAGATAATGACATAAAAAGATTAAGGTTATTAGTCATTATTCAATCTGTTCAACACTACTGCCAACATATATTGGGACCAAAAAATCATTATTATTTGGAATGTACCTGGAAATTTTCTAGGAAGATAATAGTGTGACATCATAATCCTTTCCAAGAAACTGCAAAGTGATTGTCTCAAAAAGTGAATAAAGTGTTCAAAGATGGGCGCACACTTTGGTACGTTTGGTGGTTTTGGGTGTATATACCCCAAACCACTTTGCCACTTGTCAAGCTGTGAATGGTGGAGAAAGGAAAAGCTGGGATGAAGTGATGGCTGACTGACGCGTACTGATGCTGTCTGATGCGCAATAAATGCGAGGGAAACCTGCTATGGCCGGTTCTCATGTGATGCTTGTTCCTTGATCAGGAACGATTGTTCTATGCCATGAAATATTGTTCCATTTTATATGTTTGTTTTGTGGTGGGAAACAAATGTTCTAGGTGACAAATAGTTGTTCTCCGTGGACTGATTTGTGTGATGACCATGATTTACATTTATGTATGAAATCTTTTACAATATGAATATCAGCAATTTGACTTTTGATGTATAAGTACGAGTGAATTTATTATGGGTAGGTAGTTCCTTTAAATACATTAAATAAGTCTCAGTCATATCTAGTCCCCAACACAACTTTGTTCTTGAGACCAAAAACAGTTGTTCCAAATGTTTTGTTCCAGAAATAGATAGACTTGTTCCCTCCACAAATTTAATGTTGAAAGCTTTTAGTTGGTATACCTACTTGGTACTTAATAATGGGATTTAAGGTAGGTAGTTGCTTTAATTACAAAAAATATGAGTCATATGAATCCCCAACAGTAATTCAAATACTTGGTTGACTGAGTAGCAGAATATCTCAACACACACTGAGTTGCACAAGATTTCTCCACCGAAGAACACAAACAAAAGTTGAACTTCTACTTATAGGTATTTTCCTAAACAACACTAGTTTTATATTTTTATTCAAATAAGCAGCTAACTTTCCTCTTATTCATCTTGTTTTAGTTATTTTTTGTTTGGTTTATTGATTTGGTTGATATTATAGTTTGTTTATGGAATGTATGTAATAACTGTTTATGATTAAGCAACAAATTTTTTTTTTTAAGAAAAAAAAACAAAGAAATATGGAATGAATGTTTATGATTAAGGAAAAACATTTCAATAGCTTTAAATGAAGATGCTAAATGTATGGAATAAATGTTTAGGGTTAAGCAACAAATTTTATTATTTAAAAAAAATTACAAAGAAACATGGAATGAATGTTTATGATTAAGGAAAAATATTTCATTAGCTTTAAATAAAAGAAATAAATGTATGGAATAAATGTTTATGATTAAGCAACAAATTTTATTATTTTAGAAAAAAAAAAAAACAAATAAATATGGAATGAATGTTTATGATTAAGGAAAAACATTTCACATTAGCTTTAAAGAAAAGAAAGAAATGTATGGAATAAACTTTTATGATTAAGTAACATATTTTATTATTTTAGAATATGAAATAAATGTTTGATGTTCAAGGAACTACATTTTACGGTTCATGGATCAACATTTGATAAAAATAGACCAATATTACATTTGTTTTGCACGGAACAACATTTGATGCAAATAGAACAACATTTTTTCATCATAGAACAACATTTGCTTTTCATGGAACAACATTTGATGCTCATAGAACAACATTTGACAATCTCTGGAACAACATTTGACAAAAATAGAACAACATTTGGCGATCCATAGAACAACATTTGTTGATCATGGAACAACGTTTGATTTGCTCGGAACAACATTTTATGAAAATAGAACAACATTTTCTTATGATGGAACAAAATTTCATTTTCGTGGAACAATATTTGATAATCATGGAACAACATTTTACGGTCCATAGAACAACATTTGATTAAAATAGAACAACATTTGCTGATCCATAGAACAACATTTGATGATTAATGGAACAACATTTGATTTGCATGGAACAACATTTGATGAAAATAGAACAACATTGTCTTGTCGTGGAACAACAATTTACGCTCCATGGAACAACAATTACAGATCATGAACAACATTTTCTTTTCATGGAACAACATTTGATGATCAGGTAAAATTGCAATGGCCGATGCTAACTGTTCAAAGATGAAGGAAGTGTACGTTGATTTAACCAATGATGAGGACTTCGACATTAACCAGGGCCCAGATTTAAGTGGTGATTCGGACACGGATGATTCCTACAGTGGGTTTGCAAGGAACTTTGATGCTCCTGGGCAAACGAGTAACAATACTCCACCAAACCCGGACGTAAGGGAGACCAATTTTAATCTACCAACTGGTAATACAGAAAAAGCCATGTCAGAGCTAACCGAACAAGATATACGGTCCATGACATTCATTTCCGAGACTGAAGCAGACATCTGGTACAATTTATATGCAAAACTTATGGGGTTCAGTATAAGAAAAGATAATATGATTGTAAACAAGGCTGGAATTATTAATGCGAGAAAATGGGTATGTTCGAAAGCCGGTCAAAGACAACAAAAACAATTAGACCGGCAAGATAGGCAGTACGAGGCACAGGCAATTACTAGATGTGGATGTCGTGCAACGCTCCGTATCAAATTAGAAAAGGACGAGTCTGAATATGTAGTTGTTGATTTTGTTAAAGAGCACAACCATCCACTAGTAGCACCGGCTTGCGTGCCCTTCCTCCGTTCACATCAAAAAGTCAAGTCTCCCGATAAAGCACAAGTCAACTCCATGCGTAGCATTGGAATCAAACCATGTAAGATTATGGACTACATGGTAAACCAGTCAGGAGGCTATGATAATGTTGGGTTCACCCAAAAGGACCTATACAATTATGTCGACGTTGCACGGAGGGGAGAAATTACTAATGGTGATGCGGAGGGAGCCTTGGCATATTTATGTGCCATGAAAGACCGTGATCCAGCGTTCTTCTACAAGTATGATGTTGATGATGAAGGCTGCCTTTCAAAATTATTTTGGAGTGATGGAAGATCGCAATTAGATTATGCAAGGTTTGGAGATGTTCTTGTCTTTGACACAACATATCGAACAAATGCATACAGGAAACCATTTGTGATTTTGACTGGTGTTAATAATCACTGGCAGACTACGATATTCGCATGCGCATTACTGCATGATGAAATTGTGGAAACGTACATATGGGTGTTGGAGACGTTTATTGAATTGATGAACGGTAAGACCCCTATTTCTGTTGTAACAGACAAGGATAGAGCCTTGTGCAATGCAATAGTGCAGATTCTACCTCATGTCCGACATCGGTTATGCCAATGGCGTATCAAACGAAACGCTGTGAGTAATATACATATTGAAGGATTTGCTCAGCGATTCCACCACATCAGGACAAATCCATGCTCGGTTGAAGATTTCGAAATAGCCTGGATGACTTTACTAGATGATTTCAACAACAGATGGATGCTCGAAATGTATGAAGCACGTTCTCGTTGGGCCGAGGCATACTTCATAGGGCACTTCTTCGCCGATATCAAAACCACCCAACGGTGCGAAGGGATTAACTCGTTCATTAAATATTTTCTGAAGTCAAAAATGTGGCTTTATGAGTTTGTCAGAATGTTTGACAGAGGACTACAACGGCTTCGTCACAATGAGGCTAAGGCTCACAATGAGAGCGACCAGACAACTCCGGTTTTGATTACACCGTTGGACAGCATAGAGAGACATGCTGCCGAGATATTCACTCGTGCGATCTTTTTCAAGGTTCGACATGAAATAATGGAGTCGTATAAACTTTTCATTTCGGATACGGTGATTGGGTCAAATTACACTAATTATTACATGTCAAAGTGGAGCCGTCCAACCTTAAGGTTCAATGTCTTGTACTTTCCCGAGGGCACCCATTTTGCATGTTCGTGTATGTTGTTTGAGGGTATGGGTATACCATGTAGTCATGTTATAGCAGTAATGAAAGTCGTGCACATGGTGGAAATACCTAAAACTTGCATCATGGAACGATGGCTCAAAACGGATAATGCCCTTGTCATATCATCATCCCCATTGATACCAGAAGCTGAAACGCAACGCACACGGTTCGGTGTTCTAGCTTCTGATTGCAATGAGATGTGGTATTTTGCATCGTTTACTAATGAGGGTTGGAATGAGGTCCGTGGAACTGTTGCTCGATTGAAAACACGTGTGAAGGCCATGTGGCGCAATTGTTTTACGGGGCAATCTATGAAAACACAACACGGTGTGCGTGATCCGAAGGTGACTGAAACTAAAGGAAGTAAGCCTGCACGAAACAAAAAACAACCAAGAAAGAAATGTGGTCACTGTAGGTACAACTAAAATACATATTACATCGCATACATGAAATATAATGAAATATAATCAACTTATCAAAATTCAACTACATTTGCCAGGAAAGCCGGACACTCAAAACCTACGTGCCCAACCTTGCAACCAGACTTATCAACCCCAAGTCACGGGCAGACAGCCCGAAAAAGAAGTTCATCAAATGCAACGAGCTATACATATTCACCGGTGTACAATACGACACCTGCAACAAATGCGAATGCTAGCAGCTCGTCGCAAGCGTTCACAAATCGTGGTGGTTCTACTGCCATGCCCCCCCAACTGAATTCCAATTCGACTTAAATAGTACTGATGGTGTATGCATGCGGCAAACAAGTGAGACAGTCTCAAATGTGAATGAGGTACTTTATTCCCATACATTATCTCTAAGCAATGTTAGCATGTATATTAATGCCCAAGCGTATGTACATTGCAGGTGAGCATGGGCAATGCGTGGCAATTCAACAACAACCCGAATTTTAATTGTTAAAATTAGTGTATTGTTTTTGTAAGGAATTTTAAGTATTTGTATGGAACAACATTTGATGCTCATAGAACAACATTATACAATCCATAGAACAACATTTGACGATCCATGGAACAACATTTAATTTCCACGGAACAACATTTGATGCTCATGGAATAACATTTTACGGTCAGTGGAACAACATGTGATTTCCACGGAACAACAATTGTTGCTCATGGAACAACATTTCGCGGTCCGTCGAACAACATTTTATTTAAATAGAACAACATTATACGATCCATAGAACAACATTTGACAATCCATGAAACAACATTTAATTTCCACGGAACAACATTTGATGCTCATGGAACAACATTTTACGGTCGGTGGAACAACATGTGATTTCCACGGAACAACAATTGTTGCTCATGAAACAACATTTTGCGGTCCGTCGAACAACATTTTATTTAAATAGAACAACATTATACGATCCATAGAGCAACATTTGACGATCCATGGAATAACATTTAATTTCCATGGAACAACATTTGATGCTCATGGAACAACATTTTACGATCAGTGGAACAACATGTGATTTCCACGGAACAACAATTGTTGCTCATGGAAAAACATTTCGCGGTCCGTCGAACAACATTTTATTTAAATAGAACAACATTATACGATCCATAGAACAACATTTGACAATACATGGAACAACATTTAATTTCTACGGAATAACATTTGATGCTCATGGAACAACATTTTACGGTCAGTGGAACAACATGTGATTTCCACGGAACAACAATTGTTGCTCATGGAACAACATTTCGCGGTCCGTCGAACAACATTTTATTTAAATAGAACAACATTATACGATCCATAGAACAACATTTGACGATCCATGGAACAACATTTAATTTCTACGGAACAACATTTGATGCTCATGGAACAACATTTTACGGTCGGTGGAACAACATGTGATTTCCACGGAACAACAATTGTTGCTCATGGAACAACATTTCGCGGTCCGTCGAACAACATTTTATTTAAATAGAACAACATTATACAATCCATAGAACAACATTTGACGATCCATGGAACAACATTTAATTTCCACGGAACAACAATTTACGATTCATAGAACAACATTTGACGATGCATAGAACAACATGTGATTTCCACGGAACACAAGGACATAATTTTAACTAAACAAACACATAAACAACATAAGAACGAAACACAAGAGCACTGAACATTCATTCCTCATCCAATCCTATGACATTCTGAATATTGTTGAGACATATATTCAGGGTTGCAAAGTTTAAACGGGGTGGCCGCCATATGACTACACTAGTTAGGACCATTGCAACGCCAGGAACGATCTTTCCTTGCCATTTTTCATCCTGAAAGACCTTGGGATCGATATCAGCATTGATCATTCCAGTGTGATCCTTAATATTACATAGGTAAATGTCGTTATGAAATTGATCAGTAGGTATGTGGGTCAAGCTGTTCAAAATACCCACGACCATATCTGCCAGCCAAGGGTCGTTCGCACAATTTATAGTTCGGATGGGACATAACTGTTCCGAAGCTAGGTACCCTTGGTTGACGATTTTCAACCAAGGGTTTTTCCGAAATGTGTCATCCTCGGTTGGGTGTTGAAAAGACCTAAAGTAGGTACTAGGAAATTGCCTTCTGATACTGGATGAAATACTACCTTCGGATGACTCTCCTCTTTGCCATACAGGAGGTCGGGATGAATTTTCTCGGAATGTAGTAGCTCGAGATAATCCTCGTGCGGATGAACCACCACGGGATGACTGACCTCTTTCCATCATTTTGGGAGTTTGGAATAATATGTTAGACGGATATATAGTAGACTAGTATACTGAAAGATCTGAATTTATTGTGATCCATTGGAGTTAGATGACCCATTATATATAGTTATAAGGAAGATGCAGAGTTTTTGGTTTAGCTGTTGACGCCATTGACTTGTCGCTTCATACGACATACGTCAGTGATTTGACAAGGCAATGACTTATCGCGTCATACGACAGACATCAGTGATTTGACGCATTATACTATAGATACCAGTGACTTGTCGCGTCATACGACAGACGTCAGTGATTTAATGCATCATACTACAGATGCCAGTGACTTGTCTGCTCATACGACAGACGTCAGTGATTTGACAAGGCATCAAAATGTAGGTCTTGCCTCCAAGAGTCCAAATCTAAAATCTGGAGAAAATCTGACGGATGAAAGGTTGTCGTGTGTCGCCGGTAAACTCTAGCAACAAATCTCCCTTTTCTCTCTCCTCTCTAGATATTTGTAATATTTTGTAACAAATGAATTTGTCACTCCTTCCTATTTATAGGAAAACTTCCTAGAAATCGCGTTTACCATCCCGCGGGTTTCTCAAACTTCTAATTAATCTATGAACCGTCGCACATGTCCATTTTATGCCTTTATGAGTGAGAATTATAAATTTCAGAAGTTTTTGACTAAGTCTCGTTTGGGTCCAAAATTACGTCCGAAAACTAAATTCAGTGGAATATCTACTCAACCTACCTTTTATATACGTGTCACTCACGTTCTCACTAGAGTTCTCTAAATGATATACAACAATATCGAGATTACCAGAATTTACTCTACACAGGTTAATTTACTATTCATTAAAAATACCAGAAGGTCAAATAACATTTAAATTTTCCTGAATCTGTAACGTCTCAGGTATAATGATCTTACTCGTATTTGTCACACAACGTCTCAACATTGATACATGAAAAACATTATGCACAATGCCTTTTGAAGGCGATACTCGCAAGTAGACAATGTCTCCCACTTCAAAGGTCATCGGTCATTGCTCGACGGCTAAGTTCCTTAGCATCTTCCTGCTTAATGCATCGGCTACAACATTAGCCTTTCCTAGCTGATACTCGCAAGTAGACAATGTCTCATTTTCAAATCTCGTTGTGTGAACAAGTATTTCAAGCTCTTGTGGTCCGTGAATATCTCACACTTTTTTCCGTATAAATAGTGTCGCCAAATCTTCAAAGCATAGATTATTGTGGCCAATTCAAGATCATGGGTCGAATAGTTAATCTCATGTGTCTTCAACTGTCTAGAAGCATAGGCAATTACTTTACCACCTTACATAAGCACACATCCTAACCCCTAATGTGAAGGCAATGACTTATCGCGGCATACAACTGACGTCAGTGATTTGACGCATCATACACAACAGCAACAGAATATCATGAACATAATGGTTCTCAAGTTTTGATTATAATGCTATGGTTCCCAAATTTTGATTCCCATGTTTTGATTAAAATGCTACGGGTCAGTCCTATATTTACAGTCCACACCAATACCTTATAATTTCCCTTTCTCCAATGTTGCCCACATCATCATTGGTGAAGCCAGTATGTTGTTATGAATACACTGGTGATCTGTCTCCTTTGTTTAAGGATTAATTTCCTCATGGTATGCATGTAATATGTCGTGTTGTTCATGGAACAACTATTTTAGGATGTGTTTTATGTAATATGTTAATGATCATGGAACGACAATATATGCTTAATGGAACAACATTTTTGATGAATAGAACAAGAATTGATAACCAGTGAACAACAATTTATGACCATTGAACAACAATTGCTGATCATGGAATAATAAATTGTGACCAATGTAACAAGATTTTCTCATCATGGAACAACATTTGTAATAAGTGGAACAACATTTTTCAGATCATGGAACACTAACCAAAAACCACGGTATCCAAATATACAAAAAAAATCACAGGTACACAAAAATCACTCCACCGAAAATCAGTCCCCGGTATCCAAACCACGCTGTCCAAGTTTACAATATCCACCAAATGAAGGACCACATTAACCAACAATATCAAAAAATACAGGTCCACCAAAAAGATTCGATCTGCTCCTACTCGTGCGGTTCATATTGCTCAACATCTGCAATTACTTGCGTCCGGATTAAGTTGTATCTGCTCATCACTAGGTCAACAAGTATTTTTCGACGAGCTTGTCCTGGTGTGAACTAAAACAAAAATGTAAATAAATAACCTTATGTTCATCAAAATAAACGATAAGAAGATGGATCAATCTTATATGTGGATTCTAAATTGGCATATATTACGCTCACCAAGAACTCCATGCCGTTACATAACTGGTCAACATACATGAAGTTAATGACATAAACCCCGCAATCATCCCTACAAAAAGAACAATACACAAACCAAGGTTAAAGTTGTAGTATGGTGCAAAAGAAGCACGCAATACTTAAATACACATCAAACCATACGTGGTGGGTTGTCGGGGAACCCATTTGCATGTTTCATACTGAAAATCCTTGATGGCCATATCGTATGCGGTTCCATAATAGGCAGCCATAATGTCATCAACAAAATCCACCTATTCAAGGAACAATATCACATTGATCAATACCAGTGTGTGTTGTGTTCATTGATCGTTGCACACGTTGTTATGCCCGGGGCCAGATAATGTAATATGTTCTTGAGAATGTAATATGTTTTATCATTTTGGAAAAAAAAACATTTCGATGATTTTTATTAGATTGAGCACGAAATACTATGTAAGAAACATACACTCACGCCCCAAATTAGGTTATTACAATAACCATATAAAAATTGAACTTGAACATGAACTGAACTAGGCCCTATTTTAGGCTTTCATAACTAGGCCCTCAACTTATCTTTTAGTATATATAAGTCTGTCAATATCCACGTATAATAATGTAGTTAAACTTTATTGTTTTACGTAGAATTTTGGGTAAATTACACTCACTTCTTCTACAATTAGATCATAATACAAGGACTTCCATTGTTAGGGCAAAGTGAAAAATTTATCTTAGAAGGGCATAAATATACACGAGGGTTCGGGGGTAGTGCCCCTTACCCAATTTTTTTTCATACAGATATTATAATTTTATAATTTCAGGTTTTTTTTCATACAGATATCCTTACCACTTTTTTCGCTTTCTCCCTGCGCACGTTGTTATGCCCGGGGCAAGTTAATGAGTCCAGTATGTTTACCTTCCTCTCCTCAATGTCGATCATGATGCAATACCAGTGTGTGTTGTGTTCATTGATCGGGCAATAAATCTGTTTTCAATTTCCAATTAAATACACAAACACATTGAATTCATATGTACTTGCATTGTAAATGTAACAGACACGGGCCGAAATACCTTCTTCACACACTTTACATCACCTGTGTATCTGTCCAGTCCAAAATATTGCTTCCCAGTCCCAACATCTCTGGTTCCATATATTGACAATTGCTAAATGCACAAATTGAAACAGTCAAATACAAAAACTTAATAATCGTATCTAACCACTTGAATAAAATGGGGTTTTACCGCTATGAAGGTTGGCAGGTACCACCGTTCTTGCTTATCACCGGGGTGTTTCTTCTTTTGTCGGTAAGTGAGCTTACCACAGATGCTTTTTATTACCTATAATAGTTATAGTTGTTATATGATTGACATTTAAATGATCAATGTACTTGAAATATAGATACAGCTTTCATACCATGTCATTCACCCACTCCCCATCCTTCAAGCTGTGCAGATTCCCTCGGTCTGAATGGTCCATATTTGTACGGACAACGGCATAACTACATTCAATACTCAAAAACAGTTATATGCATAAATATATACTCATTTCTTATCAATTCTAATGATCGCATTACTATATCCCATACGTACCTCATCGGGAGATCAGTATCGAAAACAAATTTATTATCTTTTCTTCAAATGGAGTAAAGTCTACAATCTTCAGTTGTAACATTGGGTTTTCCCTTACCAATTTCTGTGCTTGCCGATCCGGAAGTTTATTTAACTCCGTCGTTGTTAAACTTGGTTTATTTGATGCAACTTTCTAAATATTGAAGTACGGAGACTTGCAATACTTGCTTGGTTCCCTTTTGGATGGATCTCTAGTTTTCATCTGAGGGCAAACAGAATGGGCATCATCGGATGAGCCCGCTGTCTGGTCTCGGAGGCCCACTTTCATTAACGGGTTTGGTGAACATTTATCGGAAGGAACTTCAATCGGATTTCCCACCTTCCCCTCCTTCTGTCCCTGCGTTGCCGTATCTGGACTGTCTTCTCTATCTTGGTCTGATGCAGCTTTCCCATATGGAGATGAACCATTCTTGGACATGGTTCTTTTTACCGGGAATGGTGTTCTCAGCCAATCATCGGAAGCAGGAGGCTTGGATATTACAACCACTGAGTCATCCCGCACTACGTCATCTTTTTTTGCTTCATTGCCAATTTCTTCGCCGACGAGGGTCTTTGGATTATCAATATCCACAACTGTTGGACTCTTTGGTTTGTCAATATCCACGTTGAAATGTGACGGACTGTCCACACGGACACAACTATGCACTGCCGCCTCCATCTCGCTATCCAAATTTGTCCTCATTTGTTGAGCTTGTCCCAACTCCTCTTTCACTGCATGCCTAACAAGATTTGGTATCATTTCTCGGATCTCTTCTTTAAAGGCATTCAGCTCATACACAATAGTTGTTGCCAATTTGCTTTGCACAACTTTCATCTCTTCCAACTCCTTTTCAATCAAATTAAACCTCGACCGAGTATCATCTGTTGACGTTGAAGTTTTTGATACATCATCCACCTCCTTCTCCTTCGCACTTGGTTTGCAAGACACCAATTCAACCTATCATTCAACAATAACATTAGTTGGAATACTGAAACAACAATCATTTATCATTAACAATGTTAAATGGTAATACCTTTTTTCTTTTTACCAAGCCTTTGCTGTTAATGAATCTAACCCGAGCCTTTACTTCCTCAATCCCCCATAACCAAACTCTAGGGGTTGATAGAGTGTCGGTAGTGGTGTCGGGATTTTTGGGCATTGGAGCACCAACCACAACAAAATTTTCCAAGTAGAAAATCTATAATTGGATAAATAGAGATTACAATCCTAATACAGATGTTAATGCATTAAATAAAACAAAAATAATATAATTCAAAGCGTGATTACCATTAGGAGGAACACACAACCTCCTACACAACCTCCGCCGGTGTTCTTCTCCTTGAAATTCCGAGCACCCGTTTGGAGACGATCTAACAACAACCTTCCCCAATTAAATGTCCCCAGCAACGATGGATCCTTTATAAAATGCAGCAAAGTAGACTTGATGCCAGCCTTGGTGCCAGGGCAGCACATGCACCCCAGCGCCAATAATGCAAATCTGGCCCTGAACTCGTCACCCGCATCGGCCTTAGAACTTAGGTCTTCCCTCAATCTGGTGACATTCAATTGACCATCAACAAATCCATATTCATGGCACAACTCAGATATGTCCTCCTTTGATGATTCTTCATCAAGCAACTTACCAGTTGACCTAATACCTAACAAACTCTCCACATCTACAACCGAGATGCCCAGCTTTGTTCTATGGACATCTAAACAACACTCGTCTGGATCAAAATTTCTGACAAGCCATCCACAAAAATCGTGGTCTAAGTGATTGCAGTTCAGCTTCAAAAGTCCCCCAAAGCCGATGTCTTTCACGGCTTCGACCTGATCACTTGTCAAGTTCTTGACAATGCCCAAAATAGTGGCAAGGATATGCGTGTCTTAATCCTATATTCTTCCATCTGTTTTTATCATAGAAACATTTGTCGTCAATAATTACAAATTGCCTCTTCCATATACTTTAAAAATGATTTGAAATTTCTTATTACCTTGGATTTTTTCCTAGTCTTTTGGGGTGACTCCACGGGATTTTTCCTCTTCCTCTGGTTGTTAGCTTCCTTATTTTCTCTCGCCCTCTCCACGTAGGGACGCTTCTGATCTTCAGTCATCGCCTCCCATTCTGCAGCAATTTGACGCTTAATCTGTACATACAAAATTCAACATTCACTAAAACAACAATAAAGAACAAAAACATTCACAGTATTCTTCAATTCAACTGTATGAGCTATGTATGAGGAGCCTTTCAAATCTCACCGCTGTTGTTATCTTCACAGTCTTCTTCAATTCAAGTGTTCGTTGTTGGCTACAAACACAATAAACATTTTTTAAAGATGCTTTTTTTTTTTTATGACTGTATTATAGAAACTCACTTAAACAATATATCTAGTATGCCTTACCAATACAAAAAGTACACAATTTCAGTGGTCAGAGAGGGTACTTCAACCGCTTCCACGTCTTTTTCACTTAGGATCTTTGTTGGAATTGGTTTCTTTGCTAACTTACCCTTCTTGTGACCAACCTTCTTTTTCCTAGAAACAGAAACAGATTTTTGAACGTCAAAAACCGATAAGGTTAATACCTATATGGATTTGAAACAATATCTTGTAAGCTACATACCCCATTTTGTTAAATCAAAATTCAAATCCTGCACAAAATTCAAAAAAGAATGACCCAAAAATATATTAATATCCAACAATTGATCATAATGGAATCACAATACTTGACATTGGAACAACAATTCATGGTAAAAGAACAACAATTGCACATCATGGAAAAACAAACTTTATTCATGGAACAACAATTTCTGATAATGAAAAACAACAATTTCTGATAATGAAACAACAATCTCATAATGGAACAATAATTTCTGATAATGGAACAACAAATGCTAAAAATGGAACGACAATTATTGAAGGGAAAAATGCTAATCATCGAACAATATTTCTCATAATGGAACAATAATTTGTCATAATAGAATAACAATCTCTAATCATTGAACAACAATCTCTCGTAATGGAACAATGATTTCTTATAATGGAAGAACACTTCGTCAGCAAAGAACAATAGTGATGACACAAAGGTTTAAGTTCATCAAATATTCTCTGTGTTTGCAGGGGAAAAAATTCCTTCGTTGTTGATTTGCAGGGAAACAAACCAAACCAAAATCTCATTTTCAAGGGAAAAAGGAACATTCACACTTTCTATTTAGGGTTTTTCTTTGTATATTTAGGGAAATATATATACAAATTAGGTTAAATTAGGGTTTACCGTCGTTGTTTATCCGCTATCGTCGTCAGTCGCTTGTTGGTCGTAGTTCCGCCGGCCTCGTCGCCGTCTTTCGTATTTTGTAGTCCTTTGTCGTCGCCTCTGTACACACAGATCAGACTGAGAGAGAGACTACGGAGGGGAGACTATGGAGGGAGGGAAGAGAGAGAGAGTATCCTCCAATTGAGGGGATCAGATCATGGGAGGAATGGTGTGCTTGGTTTGAAATGAGAAAACGGGAGGGAAGAGAGAGGATGGAGTTGGGTGGGAGGGAAGAGAGAGAGAGGGCCAGAGACTGGCTACCGGGTGAGAAAAATGGGGGAGAGAGAGTGTGTTACGTCCGAAGAAAACCACTGTGGTTTTGGATTTCACACGTGGACGGCTAAGATGAGGGGAACCTCTCATCCAACGGATGAGATAGGTTTGGGTGTATATACACCCAAACCGGCCAAACGTACCGAAGTGTGCGCCTCAAAGATGTGAACATATGAAAAGTTTACACTCTAGAGATAGTAGGTGTGGTCAGGAAAAGTGTGGTCACCTTTTTGCCTTGAACGTACGTGTGGATTGTTAGGTTACATGGACATGAGTGTTACAATCATTTTTTAGTTTTAGCAGGTCAGGAGGCATAATGGTAATTTTATTTATAATCCTAGGCACTTCATTTATGTGGTTTCTTTGCATTTGTTTGTTTAGTTTTACCAGGTCAGAGGGTATAATGGTAATATAATCTAGAGTACTCGGTACTTCATTTATGTGGGTGTTAATGTGGTTTCATTTGTTTTTGATTGGAATGTGGTTTCATTTGTTAGGTAATGAATTTACTCAGTTATTTTGTTTTGATGTAAAATATTATTCGTAGAATGCTTTTCTCGTATTTTAGTGAGAAAAATATGATGAAAAATGAATAATGCTATGCTTCTCAAATTTTAGACTTTAAATGTTTCTCAAATATATGCGGTAGTAGGACCACTTTCAATAATGATAACCATTTTGACGGAAAATTCTATGGTACATATATTCCTAGTGACTTTGGATGTATTATACTTCCTAGTGTTTTTTGTTATAATAAGTTGTAATCTGGTCCCAACATATTGTATGTAGGTCACAAAATATTATAACTTCAAAACCACTAGTTTTAAAATCAAAGAGATTTTCAAACTTCTAATTTGAGATTTTACACGATTGTAGATCTATCGCAGTTAACAATTGATCAAAGTGTTTGCTTTTTGACCACCCTGTCCGTCCTCTTTTCTAATAACTCCGACCATGTCCCATACAAAGGACAAAAAACTTCTAATTATTTCGGTAAGTTTGATTTTCCCTGGGTGTATTATGTATTTTAAAGATGAGTAATACTAGTTATAAAAAAAAAAAAAAAAAAAAAAAAAAAAAAAAAAAAAAAAAAAGCGAAAACAAAAAACAAAAAGCAAAAAACAAAAAACAAAGATGAGCCTGTGCATTTAATTCTACCTCTAAAAAAGTAAATCATGTTATGGTTAATTATGTACTTCCTTGGAGGGGTTTATGAGCAAGGTTAGCCATGCCATGTTGTGTACATTAAAAGGGACACAGATCTAGATGCATTTGTTTTAGGACGACATTTGTTTTCTCAAACTTTTTGTCATATTCTAAGATATAATTGGTTTACAATGCGTGCTACATAGACACACTTGTACACGTATACCAGTCACATTTCAAAATAATTGAAAATTTTAAGAAAAAGTACACATGTATTTTCCTTTGTTCTGTCAATAACCGTGAGAGACAATATTAAACCGCGAGACTCCAACTCAATTTGGAGGCCACAATGAAGCATATCGACACCGTAGACCAACCACCAAATGGGCAGGTGGTCCCTGAATTCAGAACGGACTAAGACTCGTTTCTGTCAATTGAGCTCTCCCCGAATCTCTGAATTTGCAGGAAAACGAAAATAACAATAATAATAAATAAATAAATAAAATGAAACTCGACATAGCACATACCACAGCAATTTTAATGTCACATACTCCCGACTTGATAATCAGACCTAGACAAAGGAAATCAAAGGACCTTTTTGGTAAATTAGGATAATTGAGAGAGAGAGAGAGAGAGAGAGAGAGAGAGAGAGAGAGAGAGAGAGAGATGGCTTTAGTTGTCTATGTATATGTTATTTATTCCAAAACTTGAAGAAATGGGGTCAAGCTAGAATAGGAATGAAACAAAAGTACCAATAGCTGGAAATGTGTATTGAAAAAAGATAAGAAAAACAAAAGAGAAAGAAATGAGGGAAGGAAGAACCAGAAAAGGGTCTTATGGAGGGTGCTGAAGTGCCGAAGTGGTAAACTAGAAATCTACCAATCAAAAACTCTACTTTCTAAATATCAGATTCAACCGGTGCCAATAGCCTCTGGTACAACAAATAAAACTTTTGGGAGCTAAATTTGAGATCCAAATTGGGAAGCCATAGTCCATTAATAATTTGTTCTCTCTTACGATTTAATTTTTTTCAATCAAAATCTTAGATATCTTATCTCCCAGGAAGGAAAAAAAAAAAAAAAGAGCAGGGAAAAATAAATACAAACTATGGATACAAAAGCTTGCCACTATCAAGTGATTCAACTATCAAGAATAGGGGTTGTAATAGGCTAGTTTAAATAGTAAGGACAAACTCAGTGCACCAGATTGGAAAAATTCAGATGCATGCAGCTTTACCCCACATGTGAGGAGACAGTTTCCGAGTTTCGAACCACTAAACATATTACAATTTGGTAATCTTACTTTCATGCCAAGGATTGGACTCCAGTACACGAATCACCGAAATGGCCGTGGTGGCTTTTCTAAAACAGCAGAAAAGAACACCTCTCTATCATCTTTATCAATCTTTGGAACGACAATCCATTTAAGCTTCTTATACCTCAAAATCTTAAAAGACTCAAAATAATCATCCAAATCCTCCTTCAAGCAAAAGAAGCTATCAATCCACAATAACCCCCCAGGCCTCAAAACTCTGTCCCAATCAAACAAAACAAAGTCCAGGAACACAAAATCAATCCACCCATCAAGAAACCTTGTGGTGTGAATCAAATCCAGAGTGTTATCAAAAAAGGGTAGTCTTTGATTTATCGTCAAGTAAAGAGGAACGAGTCCCCGAAGTGCTATGAATTCGTTGAAAGGTGCACCGAGATTGATCGTTGCAGAAACTATAGTCACATTGAATTCTCTCATTCTAGCAGCAAATGTACCTGTACCGACGCTAAAATCCAACCCAATTCTGATCTCTCCGGGCTTCAATTCAAGAACTTCGCGTATAAGAAAATCCGAGGTGAGATTTGAATTCGCGACTTGAATTTGATACACAGGTTTGATCCATCTGGGCATTTCGTGATCAGTAAGATTGAAGCAATCCGAGCATTTGAAGAACCCTTTTAGACTTGAATTGGAAGTGTTAGCCAAACAAGCGAAGTTCCTGCACCGGTATTGACTCCACCGGACATTTTTATCATCCGGGAGTTTCCACAGTGACTCGTTGACTGGAAAAGGCTTGTTATATAGCTGAGGGGCTCTCGTGAAACATCTCCGTCTAGGCAGTGGATCGCACCCGTGAACCATCAGCTTCTGAGCTAGCTTCCAATCATCTTTACAGATTTCACCTATATCGTAGTCCATGTACTCTTCAAGCTCTTCTTTCATGGAAAAACAAGCATGGCCAATGCTAGTAAAGGTCCCATTAGCTCCCATGAAGTTCTGTTTTCCTAATCTGTTCGGTTTGATTCTCACGTATTTTCGAATCTCTTCGATCAAGAAGTACTCAGCAGGTTCATCGGATTGATGCTGCTTCAGTCTTGTTAGAGGATGGATGGCCATGATCTCACCTTTTTCTTCAACTATTGATGCCTGCAATGATTCAACAAGACCGAGGATATCAAAAAGAAATATACTGTATCTCAACTCGGATGGTGATGAACCCTTCGATGATGAATCTCTCATATCGCTAATTTCACGTTGGATTTTATGAATGACAGTTTCGAGAGTTAATCTTGTCGCGCTGTGGGTCCCACCGTGGATCACGGGACTATTATAGTTGCAGAAGGCATCAGAGATAAAGAAAGATCTGAGAGAGTATAGCCGTGATAGGGAAGTAATACATACGAGAAGAGCGAGAATGCCTAATACATATATAAACCTGTGTGTGCGTCTCCATGTTCGTATCTTCGTTATAACATTTGGCTTTCGCATCTCTTTTTCTCTTTGAAGACTGGTAAAGTGGAAATTCTGAAATATATGAGAGCTGAGAAACTACTCTAGAAAAGCAGAGATCCGGTGATTTCCATATAATTCATTACATCCATATCACACAAATGGATACTCAAAAAGAACCCGAAATCCCGAAATACATCGAAACTCTAAAACCGTTATGGGGTTCAAGAACATAAAAAAGGGAGAGATTGACTGAAGTCATAAATTTTCAAAACAAAAATTTAGTGTTTTAGAATTAAATGATCATGAGATCAGAGTCCACATGTTCTATTTCTTTTATCATTAAGAGAAGAGTTCTCTCGTTTCTTGGGAACATTATCTAAGCATATTAGATTAACATATTGTTGTTTATTAAGAATAATTTATTTCTGCAGCTTAAAGATTGAAGCATCTTTAGGAAATTAGTCAACTCTTCACCTATGTGCTCTCATTTGGCATATTTTTAGTTTCTAAATTACAATTTCTCCAAGTGGCTGATGTTTAATAAATCAAGAAGCCAAATGATCTTTGCAAGATCCCGGAAACTACTATAACTCTACAGCTAATTATGAGATTAAAAATATAAATAAGTGATTTAACAATAGGCAGAGAGACTAACTGAGGAAGTTCAAAGCTGTGTCTAGCCGGAGGGCGAAAGAGCTTCACTAGGGTTCATACATATTTGTTTCTTAATTGCATAAAGAAAAAAATCAATAGCTGAACAGAGGGTCTTGAACCTTGAGACCAGAATTCAAAGGTTCTATTTTTTTAGCAATTTAGAGTTTTAAGTATCTTGGGATGATTTTCTAGGTGAATTAGTGATGCTAATTGACAATATTCAAATGTGTTGCTCAAAGTTTATAGGGTTTTAAGGAAGCTTAGTCAACTCTTCCTGATTGCTCTGTCCTTACTCTAATGTATATTCTATATTATATTCTATGGTTTAGGTGATTATATAATTAGACACGCCGAGCTTGAGACTCAAAAAAAAAATTAACACCTGTAAAACAGACAACTACATTACCCTAAGGACTTATTTGGCAATGCCTAAATTAGGATTAGGTTTAGACAATTTCACTCTAAATGTAGTTTCTATAAAACCAAGTATAACTTATTTCCAAAGGCACATTTTCACAAACAACTCATTTCCACGTGTTTAGAGCAACTCCAAGGCTACATGCCGTTTTCATCATGCCAATTAACGTTACATGCCGTTTTTATCATGTCAATTTTATTTTTTGGCATTACTACGGTAAAAAAATGCTATATTTTTTCATTTTTGCTCCAATGCTATATGCCATTTCAAATGCTATATTTTTTGGCCCAACTACCAATTTACCATTTGTCTTTCAAAGTAATCTTTTGTTAAGGGGCAAAAAAGGGTGATTTAATAAATGTACATGCTTCCTAAATTTTGCATCTTAAATACTTCCCAAATACACATGGGTAGAGAACTTTATAGCCCAAAAAAATCATGTGACAATGGAACACTTCAATATCCTTCAATTAAAATCAAGTAGTACCACTACCATATTCACTGGGAAAACATTTGAGATGCAAAATTTGTAGAACAAAGCACAAAAAAAAAAAAAAAAAAAAAAAAATATATATATATATATAATTGATCAAAATATATCATTTCAATACTCATATGTTGATGTAGCACAAATGACATGTGCCATTTATTGTGCCAAATATTGCATAAAAAGTGACTATACTAAAATTTGGCAAGAAATATAGGCAGGAGTTGGAGCATCCATCATTGTTGTTCATCCTATAATATAGAATTGGGACATATGGCATGAGATTGGACAACTCTTTTTTTGACAACTTACAAGATGAAAATCAAGAGTACAATAGCAATTGTAATCCAAAACCAATACATATCAACCACATATCACTACCTCATGATTCAATAGTTTTTAGCAAGCATTTCATAATAATTGGATCAAAACCCAAATGTAATTGTAATTGTCACATACATGAATGATTGAAGTATCAAGTCATGAAATAAACAAGCAGATCCATACAATTGTCAAAAAAAAAAAAAAAAAAATTTGCCCAATTTCATAATTGTCATATGTTTCAACTTCTGTGATTTGTCAAGCAAACGAAGAATTATCGCCCTTGAAAACCACCATTTCTAACATTTCAAAGCAACACCCCCACACCTACCCCCCCCCCCCCCCCCCCCCCCCCGCCAAAAAAAATAAAAAAAAATCAGAATCTGTCACCTACTCCGGCCATCGGAGTACTGAGACAGAGGCACCACCTCGGACAGCGGCGTCGAGAGCGGTGTCGGCAGCGGAGAGTTCCGGCAAACAGGACACGAGGCGTTTAGCTTCAGCCACGCGTCCACACAAGTCAAGTGAAAGTAATGATGACACTCCGGCAACATCCTCAGCATCTCCGAATCCTTGTACTCGCACAAACAGATCGAGCACACCGAATCATTCCCCAAACGACGGCGGTCCTTCGAGAACGGGAATTTAGGGTACGAATTTATCACCGCCTGATCCAGCCCCACGACGACGTTTTGGTTTTCTTCGGCGTCGTCGTCGTCGGCGACGAAGACTATGCGTGGGACGATAATGCCGTTATCGGGGTTGCTCCGGTTAGGGTTAGGGTTTCGGCGGTGGTGGTGATGGTGGCGGCGGCGGTTGAGGCGATAGCAAAGGTAGGAGGCGAGGAGAACGGCGGAGAGGAGAACGAGGAAGCCGAGAGCGATGGCTATGGCGTAGCCGAGGCCGATGTTGTTTGTTGGTGGTGGTGGTGGTAGGACTGCACTGCCAGGGACTGTGGGGATGGTGGTGGTGGAGGAGAAAGTGGTGGACATTGGGAAAAGCGTGAGAGTGGGATTTCCATTAGTTTTGTAGAGAGAGAGAGAGGAGAGAGAGATAGAGAGAGAGAGAGAGAGGGGGAGGGGGCGGATTAGAGGAAGATTCTTTTATGTTTGATGGGGGAAGGTGGTTGGGATGGCTAGCTGCCGCATTTAATACTTCGATTTGTGAAAACAGAAAAGGTCATTAATGGCGGACGATGAACGGACTGGGCTTGGTTTGGGCTCCTTGTTAATTTAGAGTCCTTTATTTTATGAGAAATACACTTACACCCACTAATACTTAAGTTATTTATATCGTTTTCTTCGGGCCACACGTGTTGCGTGGTCCGTGGACAATGAAATTGGATTTTTCACCCATTCCTAAATTTAATAAAATGGTTGGGTGTAAAATAATTTACATAAATAAAGAAAAAAAAAACAAATTAAAGGCAAAACACATAAATTTATTAATCCTTCACTAAAAGAAATGCAATATTATAGATTGTACAAAAAGAATTTTACTTTAACACGACAGTTGGGGTCACCCTTCAAAACAAAATAAATAGATCTATCAAACATAAAGAAAATTACAATCTTCAATAGTAGTAGCATTTTAAAGGGAAAGTTTTGTGCCTAAGGCAAAATTGTAGTAAAATTGTAAATGAGCATTGTGTCTTTCAAACATCTGGAGAAAAATAATGTAACATGTGATGGAATATAATGCACAAAGATTGTGATCTGGCACTCACACATACATGCATCATGCATGGAGGGAGGGAGACATATAGAGAGAATCATCCCCAGAAAATCTCTTTGTTTAACTTCATCTAATACATCCACTTCTTATACATTTAGAAATAGCTTCCATTCGAAGAAGGATGTTGAAATTTGTGAGAATCATAACTGATACGCCCAAAATATGACCGAGCGGTTCAAAATCAACAACCCGGCCGGGCCCACAGGCATGATCCCGATCATTACGGGCAGTTTCCTACTCAAGCTAGAAGACTAATGGAAAGTGCATCTATTTCCTAATCCAATTGGGAAACCCCCACAATTAATGTCAATCAATCCTAATACAATTAGGAAACTTACTTGATTGGTGTCAATCACACCCTAATAGGATTATATTTCCTTATCCATGTATGAGTAGGTCTCTTACATCTATAAAAGAGACCTCTCACCCCCCATTGAAGGGGCCAATTCTGTAGTCTACACAGCACCTCTACAAAAATTCACCATTATACGCATACACCCGGCCGGTATTACTGGTAGTGCCGCCCCTCTTTGTTGGCTCACCAGGCCCGCCGGTGATCTGCTAGTGAACGTGCTCAGACACACCCGTGGACGTAGGTACCTTCATTAACAGGGCCGAACCACATACAAAAAATAGCCTCTCTCTCTCTCTCCTAAATTGCTTTACTTTAATGTTACCAATTTTTGGCATCATCAGTTTGGCGCCGTCTGTGGGAAACGACAATTTTTCTCATCAAAAAATTCTTGACTGATCAATATGCCACCAAAGAAGGGTAAGAAGGCTGCGCAACAGTCCGACCGGGATGTTCCTTCGGCCCCGGCGTCGACTGTAGCAGTCCTGACATCTGAGCAAATCACCGCAACCCTCATACAACTCTTGGAGGGCCAGCGTCAAATCCAGCAACAGATCGAAGCACTGCTAGCCCAGCAAAGCAATCCTCTAGTGGCCGGGAAACGACCCGGGAACGTTGCGTACGGTCGAGAACGGATCTTGACCAGACAACGGGCCCGAGCCAACCCGTCCCGTGTTGAGGATGTCAAAGACGTCAGCAGTGGGTCTGCTGCCCGAGGGGAAAGGCAGGAGCATATGGCCCGGGAATCAGTCTTGGGTCACTCGGTCAAGAGCCGAGTCGTCCCTAAGAGAACGGTTACTCGGGGTCATAGCCGAGCCCGATCCCAGAGGACAGCACCCCGCCATGAAGAAAAAGCCTCTTCCACCAACCCGACCACCTCCTCAGATACCGGTCGGGAAGGAGTGGAAGCACGTATCAAGTACTTACAGAAGCAGATCGACGGAGTGGCCAAAAAGCTTGGTCAAAACCGTGTTCCGAATCAAGCCAATACCGAGACAGAGACACCGTTCTCCAGCCAGATCACGAGGTTCTCCATCCCGCGCAAATTCAAGCAGCCTCGCCTAGATCCCTATAACGGCTCGGGAAGCCCGGTCGACCACATCCGGACCTACAAGGTTCAGATGGCCCTAGCCACCAACTCCTATGAGCTACACTGCCTAGCCTTCCCCAGCACTTTGAAAGGCCCGGCCATGCAGTGGTTCTACTCCTTGGAGCCCCGATCGGTCTGCAGCTTCAAACAACTCAGCAAGCAGTTCATCAACCAGTTCGCCGGTATGCATGAGCGGCCAAAGCCAGACATGCAGCTACTGACAGTCAGACAACGGAGTAATGAGTCCCTCAAGGAGTTCACCGACCGGTTCAACCAACAGAAGCTCCAAATCCGCAATCTGGACGAGACAATCGCCATCATAGCCTTCTGTTCGGGAGTTCAACACACCAAGTGCGCCGCGTCGTTCCACAGAAACCGACCGGTAACCTTGGTCGAACTCACAGAGAGGGTTGGAAAATACATCGACACTGAGGAATTTCTAAAGATCAAAGACCCCGAGCAAGAAAGCAACAAGTCTTCTAGAAGCAAGCGAAAGCGAGATCAGCCCGGGAGTTCTGACAGTTCCTCCAGCTCACAGCAGACAGAGTCCGGCAGCCCCGACCCGACCTCCAGTTCACAGTGGTCTGAGTCCGGCCGCCCTGACACAACCTCCAGTTCACATCGGTCAAGATCAAGCAGTTCCGGCTTTGCCTCCAGTACAGAGAGATCTGGAGCCTGACGATCCTGATCCGACCTCCTGTATCCATCGGTCTAGATGAGCCCGACTACAGTGGTACTTGCCTGATCACCGCGTTAGGCTTCACCGATTGTCAGAGTTTATACAAAGTCCTCGGGTCTAACCCTGAGGCATCTATAAAGACCTCGGGCCTAACCCCGAGGCATCCAAAGACCTCGGGCCTAACCCCGAGGCACCAAAAAGACCTCGAGCTCCGAACTCAGGCACCAAAAAGACCTCGAGCTCCGAACTCAGGCACTAAAAGACCTCGGGCTCCGAACCCAGGCACTAAAGACCTCGGGGTCACGACCGAGGCACCGGCTTCGCTTAGGTCCAACCGACGATGGAGGCAAACCTCCTAGGTGGCTGATGATGGCAAGCTTCAAAAGACCCTGCAACCACCATGTTCCAGGTCGGTTACCTACAGATCATAGCCTCTTTAAGACCCTCGTCTTAGCGAAAGCTTGGGGGGCAAGATGGCGTAGTGAGCTAAACAGGTAATCACACCGGGTATTTACAGGCCTCGCGGATAACCAAGTCAAAATCTTGGACAACCCGAGCACCTACAGTACTCAGAGACATTAACTCCACTTAGGTCCAGACCGACGATAGAGGTGACTAAAATCTCTTAGGTTGGCCGACGATAGAGGAGCAAAAGGACCCTAAAGCACCGTGATTTAGGTCGGCTCCACCAACATGGTCAAGCTCTTCTCCCAACAGTCTTGACGAAGGCTACCTGGGCGGAAGACAACCATCCTGGGGAGCTAACATAAAAAAGGACCCTAGAGCAGTACGCTTTAGGTCGGCTTTTCCAACATGGTAAAATCCTTCTACCCACAGCCTTGACGAAGGTTTACGGGCAGAAGATAACCATCCTGGGAGCTAACTCAAGCAAAAAAAAAAACTCCGAAGTAGGCCGAGTCTCAACTCTCGGTCACTTCCCGAGCATTCAAAGACTCCGAATTAGGCCGGGTCTCAACTCCCGGTCAGTTCCTGAGCACCTAAAAGTCCCGAGCTAGGCAGGGTCTCAACTCTCAGCCAGTTCCAGCGGGCTCACCAGGCTCAGAAGCCCCGAGGCAGCTTTCTCAAGCACTCAGACAGTGGCAAGTGGCATCAACTAATTTCCAAACTTGCCCCGATATAGCATCTGGCCAATCTTGGAAATGGGGGGCAGCTGATACGCCCAAAATATGACCGAGCGGTTCAAAATCAACAACCCGGCCGGGCCCACAGGCATGATCCCGATCATTACGGGCAGTTTCCTACTCAAGCTAGAAGACTAATGGAAAGTGCATCTATTTCCTAATCCAATTGGGAAACCCCCACAATTAATGTCAATCAATCCTAATACAATTAGGAAACTTACTTGATTGGTGTCAATCACACCCTAATAGGATTATATTTCCTTATCCATGTATGAGTAGGTCTCTTACATCTATAAAAGAGACCTCTCACCCCCCATTGAAGGGGCCAATTCTGTAGTCTACACAGCACCTCTACAAAAATTCACCATTATACGCATACACCCGGCCGGTATTACTGGTAGTGCCGCCCCTCTTTGTTGGCTCACCAGGCCCGCCGGTGATCTGCTAGTGAACGTGCTCAGACACACCCGTGGACGTAGGTACCTTCATTAACAGGGCCGAACCACATACAAAAAATAGCCTCTCTCTCTCTCTCCTAAATTGCTTTACTTTAATGTTACCAATTTTTGGCATCATCAATAACTACTACAGTAATATATGCAGTTTTGAGAGAGAGAGAGAGAGAGATGAGGTAGTTTTTCTTTTTTGTTAGAGTAATGCTACAGACACAACACATTGCACAACACAAAGCATACAGGGCTTTAAATGCCTTGTACCCTATGCTATTTGAATTTTTCACACTTTTTTATGCACCACTTACACAGCACAGGATACAGACATTTAAAGCCCTATTGTGCTTTGTGTTGTGCAATGTTTTGTGTATGTAGTCTTACTCTTTTTGTTATTATATGCACTTTTGAGAGAAGAGATGTGAGGCAGTTTTTACTTTTTTTGTTTTATAATTTGATATTCAAATGGAGATAGTGAATGACATTTTAGTACCTTTTATTTGTATTTTAGAGTATTATTTTTATTGGTTTTAATGTAAATATGGGTGGTAGTGAAAATAATTGGGTACCCCTCCCACTCACTTTATATATTGGTATAGATATTCTTATTTGTGACTCTGTTTGTGATGAATTTATCCAGCCAATGAGAAAGTGCCACGAAGGGTTTGACATTGCAAGTTAGTTAACTGGATGGGAAGTGATGTAAGGGCAGTTACTATAGCAGTTTTTGCCATTCCAGTCTGTTTAAAAAGACAATTACTATGGGACATGTGTTGATCATGGAAGGATAGCTGAGAGACAGGTGTCAATTCAAGGCAGTGCCACATGATTAAGCAGTTATCAGTTCAGAGAGGGATCGTAAGGCTTCGACAATTATAAATAGAGGGAGTCTGTGATCAAGAAAGGGATCTCTCGATCAACATCAATCAATACACTTCTATTCCTTTACAAATATTGTACTTTTATCAATACTCTTAGAGTTCGAATTTGAACACCTTCGAAGCTATCTTCAAGGTTAGATTGTAGTTTATTTTACTTAATAAAATAGTTTGTTACTTTACTATTTCTCTTTACTGTTCTTTCATAGGAGTAGTTATACATTACTTAGTTCGAAGTTCTTTAATTAGTCATATCTTTACACGTTTGAAGTTTTTGTTAAGGCATTGAACGTCACCACAATCTCCCTGGTGTGGTGCAGTTTGGGTACTTATCAAATCACATACATTGGCAATTTGATTGCCTGACACACTTGCACTTATATAATTTCACATATATCCTTAGAAGAATTCTCCAACCAAACATTTTTAGCACGCCCCGATGGGACTCGAGTGTCAAAAGATGACAAACAGAAACCTTCGAAGCAATAGGTTCGTGGATAACGCCAATATTGGTGTTAATAATCCCTGAAATTGGTGGTTCTCTCCACCAAGACCCACAAAGCAGTAATACTAGGAATCATGTGAGTAATGAAAACCCAGAAGTAGGAGTTGAAAAATTGAATCCAATTCCAAACGATGGAAATGTTGGTTTAGGAGTTCAACATGATTTGGTGAATCAATTGATACTGCTGTTTGACCATTTGGGAAACATGACTCAGAATGTTAATACTCTGATCACTTACCTTAACAACAACATACCACAATTTACACCAGTAATGGTGACAAGGGGAAATCCTTCTGTGATTCGACAGAATGGAAGAGATTATACTTATGGATTATTTCAGCCAAATCCTTCGATTCATGCAAATGGACCTCCTTTTAGGCCTAATTCACAAGAAAGTTTCCATATGCCTATCCCTAATCCTACTACTCCAATGTTCGAAGGGATGCAAGGATATGATATAGGACATGGTCAAGATCTGATCTATAGACTAATGAATGTCGAAGAACCTACGCTAAGGGAAAATATAATAGGCCAAAATAGGAGAATAAATAACAATCCTATATTCGTACCAGATCCTACTGGAATAGGTGTTGGTGGAAGAAACGAAAACCTAGGAGGATAGATAATGCTCCTCAATCACCTCCAATACCAATATGGTTGAGAGAAATGACATAATTAATTTAATCCATGAAGTTTGTGGACCCATGGCTCGGGGGGTACAAACTCCAGTATATAGGAAGCATTATCCTGAATGGATTGATAGGATTGAATTCCCTAGGGGATTCAAGTCCCTTACCTTTACTATGCTTGTTGGAGATGGGAGTCAATCTACAGTTTAACATATAGCAAAATTTATCAGTCAGTGTGCTGATGTAGGAAATACTGAATATCTTAGACTTCGTCTATTTTCTAATTCATTAATAGATACAGCATTCACATGGTTTATCAATTTGGCTCCTAATTTGATCCATAATTGGACACAAATGGAAGAATCTTTCCATACTCAGTTTTTTCAAATAGAACCAGAAGGTTCTATGGCTGATTTAGCCAGACTCTGTCAAAAACCTGATGAAAAGGCTACTCAGTTCAAAAATAGGTTCAAAAGGGATAGAACAAAGTGTAAAATCATTTTGCTAGAGCCTGAATTTGTTAAACTGGCTCAAAATGGCCTTGAATTTAGACTTCGAAAGAAGTTTGATGCATTAGAATTTAGAGATCTCGTCGAATTAACTGCTCGAGTATCTAGATATGAGGCTTTGCTAGAAGAAGAAAATGAAAGGAATGCTTCTTCATTAAAAATATATTATAAAAATCCTAATTATGAAAATGCTGCAGAAATAATAGGGAAAGAGCTTTTCACATGCAAAAGTCTTGTGAAGAAAAATAAATCTGCTGAGTCGTATAAATCTAAAGAATCATTCAAGAAATATTCATTCGATATCTATAAACTTGATGAAATTTTTGATCATTTGCTAGAAGGAAAAATAATCAAGTTGTCTGGTGAGACAAAATTACCTTCTAATGATGAATTAAAAGGTAAAAAATATTCTAAGTGGCATAATTCCTGGACTCACTCAACTAATAACTGTACTATTTTTCGAAACAGGATGCAAGATCTAATCAAGAAAGGAAGTTGAAGTACCCTGAATAACAAATGGAGGTCGACAAAGATCCATTCCTAGCAGTGCAAGAAGTGTCCATCAATGTCTATAACATTTCCCTCGAAACTCTTGTCAAAGAAAGGGAAAATGCAAAGGAGGAGGACCAAACAAAAAGGCTCGAAGAGATGGCAAAAAAGAGTCTTGAATCTCCCACTTTCAACCAAGAGTATGAAAAAAAACCTATGTATTGGTTGTGGAAAAAGATATGCTGAGAACTATGATGAAAGGGTTGGTGCTAAAACAGTCAGAAAGAACAAACAACCTTCATTCGAATAAAAGAGAATGAATGCTTCGTATGAAGCTCCACTTCAGCCAATTATGAATGTTGGGATAGGCAATTCAAAGGTCCAATTTACCAAGCTTCGATGTACGATGAACTAGTGACAGCAAGGTATTCTCTAAAACCAATGGCTCATTTTAGAGCCAATTTTTTGAGGAATTTTTATCCTGGTAATTATGTTCGTTCATCAAGGATCATGCAGTATGTGAGGCCAGTTACATCTCATGTACCAAAGAAATATCATATGGTGCAATGTGAAAGACAAGCCCAATTCATACCATCAAAAATAGTATCAGCCAATGTGGTATAAGTTGAGATAAATATGGCAACCCTGAATTCATCACCAAAAGTTAGTGAAACATCATAATCGGATAAGCCTACATTGGTACCAGGAGTACCAAATTGGTTTGTCAGGCAAGATGATAAGATCAAAAACATGATGGATCAACAAGGATTTCAAAACAAAAATAGGATGATCAAACCTCCACAGGTTGAGATGAATACATGGCGTGAACTTCAGCATCCTAAAGAAAAGAACCAAAAGGTGGTTCCTATGATAAATAGGACTCAACAAAGAAGACTTTAGAGGAAATATACCATGTGGAAAAAAAAATTCAACATAAAAACTCAAGGTCAAGAGTTGGAAAGTAGGATTGAGAGATTCTGGTGGTATTTCGAAGCTTAATCCTAGATTCGATCGAAATGTTAAGGAATACAATGATACTATGTCTGAGGAAAGTATCATTAAAGCCAAAGGTATAGAATTGGAAAAAGCCATGAGTATTGATGGAGGCGAGAAGAAATGGCAGTAGTGGAATCCCAAGTTTTAGGAAATACTGAGATTAAACACAAGGATGAAATTGTTAAGAATGAGAATATACACATCCAGTTTGGCACATTTCCAAAACAGATGGAAGTTAACACTACCACTTTTACATTACCAAAGATCTTTGAAGAACAAGAAGAACAACAAATGGATTAAGAGATGGAAATAGAAGTATCTACTGAAGATGTGTCTGAGGTAAATCTTCCTAAATTCATTTTCAGTGATTGTAATCTCATTTATTCATTCGAAGAGCCATTATCAGAAATGACTAAGCACCTTAAGCCATTATACATAAGAGCTTGTTTAAATGGAGTTCTTTTAAACAAAATATTGGTTGATAATGGTAGTGTTGTCAATATTATTCCTCAAAGTATCTTGAGTAAAATTAATAAACAAGACTCAAAATTAATACAATCTCACATTATGATATCAGGCTATACTGGTGATAAGAAAAATACCAAGGGAGTGATACCTATTGAAACTATAATAGGTTCGAATAAATCCAAAACTGCTTTCTTTGTGGTGGATGCTAATCCTATTTATCATGCCCTATTAGGAAAAGATTTGATTCATGCTAATCGATGTGTTCCTTCTTCAATGCATCATAAATTGTTGCTTATGAAGGAAGATCACGAGATTGAAATAGTGAAGGCTGATACTCAGCCTTTCCATGCTAGTTCTAACTACGTCGAAGCTCAATTGTATCAAGAAAATGTTAAGCCAATTGACTTTAAAGAATCAGAAGATGAGTCCCAGAGGAGAATTGGGATATTTTGGCTGATATGCCATTTGGTTCTTTGGAACCATTGGATGATGACAAGTTGGTCCAATGATTCACACACCTATAGAAATAGAAGATGTGGAGAAGAACATTCGACTGGTCTTACAAAAATTAATGATTGAAAGTTTAGAATCAAGAATTGAGAAGGATTCGATCATAAATTGGTCAGATTATGGCTTCGAAAAAGATCTTCAAGATTTAAAAGATATTGGCAAGGAAGAATTATCTGTGATGCCAAAAAGTTCTATACAAGAGGAGTCACAAGATCCTTTATTTGAGATCAATTTATGACCAGAGCAACAAAAAAGGATTACTTATTTAAGTTCCAAACTTGGAAAATGTGACCAAAATAAATTAGTCGAACTATTAAAAGAATTTTGAGATTGTTTTGCTTGGGATTATGATGAATTACCAGGACTCGAAAAAAGTTTAGTGGAGCATAAATTGCCTATCAAAGCTAGATATAAACCAGTGAAATAACAACCTTGAAGGATGACTCCAGAAGTCACCATAAAGATCAAAGAAGAAATCGAGAGGTTGCTCAAGGCTGGTTTCATTAGAACTACTAGGTATGTTGAATGGCTTTCAAATGTTGTTCCAGTTATGAAGAAAAATGGAAAATTAAGAGTCTGCATTGATTACAGAAATCTTCATTTGGCCACACCTAAGGATGAATATCCTATGCCAATAGTTAATTTATTAATTGATAGATCTGCTTGAAAAACTATAATGTCTATGATGGATGGTCACTCAAGATATAATCAAATATGTATTGCTGAGGAAGACATTCATAAAACTGCATTTTGATGTCCAGGGAACATAGGTACCTTCGAGTGGGTACAAATGCCTTTTGGCCGGAAAAATGCAGGAGCTACTTATCAGAGGGCTATGAATGCTATTTTTCATGATATGATTGGAACATTTTTAGAATGTTATATAGATGAAATAATTGTTAAATCAAAATCATTTGATGATCATCTAATGCACATGAGATTAGCATTCGAAAGAATGAGGTTTTTTAAACTCAAATTAAATCCATTAAAATGTGCTTTTGGAGTTAGTATTGGAAGTTTTCTAGGGTATTTGGTACATGATAAAAGAATTTAAGTGGGTAAGAGTAAAGCTCAAGCAATTATTCAAAGTAAACCCCCTTCGACCAAAAAAGAATTGAAAAGATTCCTAGGACAGGTTAATTTCATTTGAAGGTTCATTTCCAATACTACTAGAAGAACTCTGATATTTTTCCTTTGTTGAAATTGAAGGATCATGAAGAATTAAAATGGGAAGATAAACACCAAGGTACCTTTAAAGCCTTGAAGGATTAATTGGTGAAATCACCAGTGTTAATGCCTCCAAGAAAGGACAGATCTATGAAGTTGTATATCTCAGCAGCAGAAGCATCAATTGGGGTCTTATTAGCCCAGGATAATGATGATAAAAAGAACAAGCTATTTATTATCTTAGTAGGTTCTTAAATCCTGTCGAATGCAAATATTCCTTTATGGAAAAACTATGTCTATCTTTATATTTTGCAGTAATGAAATTGAGATATTATCTTCTTCCTACTGAAGTCTATGTTATTGCTAAGTTTGATTTGATTAAGTATATGTTGACTCGACCTATTTTAAGGAATCGAATTGGTAAATGGATTCTGACTCTATCAGAATTCTGTTTATTTTATGTACCACAAAGGCTGTGAAGGGGCAGGCCTTAGCAGATTTCTTGGTTGATCACCTAAATGGCCTCGAAACAGAGGGGACTTATGAAATTGGAGATATAACTATTAGCTCATGGAAATTATGGTTCGATGGATCAAAAACTGAATTTACTGCAGGCATTGGATTCATTATTGAATCACCTGAGAAGATTAAAACCAAATATGGTTTTAAACTTAATTCAACTCAATGTATTAATAATCAAGTTGAATACGAGGCTTTGATCATGGGTCTTGAAACCCTTCTAGATCTTAAAGCTACATTTGTAGAGATTTTTTGGAGATTCTAAATTAGTTATAAGCCATCTGAATGGGGAATATAAGTGTATGAGTAGTACTTTAAAGATGTATTATGATACCACAATGGATTTATAATCCAAATTTGATAATGTAAACCTCTTACATATTCCTAGAAGTTTTAATGAAGAAACCAATGATGTGGCTCAAAAGGCATATGGATTTAGAGCAAGTGTCGAAGATGTTGATATGAAACAAGTTACTTACAGGAAATTGTGCCTATATTGGAAGATAGATTACCTTTTGTTAACATCTCAAATGTTAAGGTTCATGATGATTGGAGAAAACCAATCATAGATTACCTTCCAGGGTTAGATGAAAAGCCTGGTCGAAGCATAAGATTGAAATCTGTAAATTATATCATGTATGGTGGAAAATTTTTTAAAAGAGGAAGTGATGGATTACTACTTGAATGTTTAAGTAATCTTAAAGGGATAAAGGCTATAGCTCAAATTCATGAAGGATTGTGTGGTGCTCATCAATCTGGAATTAAAATGAGATGGTTACTTCGAAGGTATAGCATTTACTGGCCAACAATCTTTAAAGATTGTATTGAATCTGCTAAAGGATGTCAAGAATATCAAAATCATGGTCCTTTGAACCATTTACCAACTACTGATCTTCAATATGTGGTAAAACCTTGGCCTTTTAGAGGGTGGACCATTGATGTGATAGGAAAAATTAGTCCTCCTTTTTCGAAAGGCCATGGATTCATTATTTTAACCATAGATTATTTCACCAAATGGGTAGAAGCAGAACCTATGAAATCTGTGACTCAAATAACAGTTATCAAATTTTTTGAGAATATAATTTATAGCTTTGGTATCCCTCAAACCATTGTATCTGATAATGAATCTATATTCGAAGGGGATGTGGTTGCTTTTGCAAGTAAATTGGGGACTACAATGTCAAAATCAACCCCATATTATGCCCAATCTAATGGTCAGGCTGAAACAACTAATAAGATCATAAAAAAAATATGGCTAAAGTCATACAAAATAATCCAAGGATGTGGTATGAGATTTTGTCAGAGGTATTATGGGCATATAGAACTTTGAAGCGAACAAGTACAGGGGCATCTCCCTATGCTTTAACTTTTGGTCACGAGGCAGTTTGACCAATTTTGAGATAAAAGTTAGTTCTCTTCGAATTATGAAGCAGAATCAATTATCCTTGGATGATTATCAAACATCAATGGCTATTGAATTAGAAGACATTGATGAAGAAAGAGTCAAGGCTCTTAATAATATCCTGATACAAAAAAAAATAACAGTAAGAGGATATAATAAAAAAGTCCAACCAAGAACCTTTGATGAAGGAGATTTGGTTTGGAAAACAATATTGTCTATTGGATCTAAAGAATTAAAGTATGGCAAATGGTCCCCTAAGTGGGAAGGTCCATTCCAAATCCACAAAGTTTTTAAGGGTGGATTTTACCATTTGAAAATTTTAAGTGGTTATGTACATGTAAGAAAAATCAATGGTAGATTTCTCAAACAATATTATCGAACTGTTTGGGAATCAATAAATCTAGAATGAGATGTGACATTAAAAAATAATACCATATTTTCACATTCGAAGTAATTATGAACCATATTTTGGTAAGTTACAAAAATTCTATGGTATAGTCCTTTATATCAATTTACATATAAACTGAGCCTTTAGCCTAAAATTATCCCAGGACCTAGTGTACAATTTTGACTGACTAAGAATGAATTTTTGCTTAGAAATTGATTCTTGGTACTTTAAAGGCTTAGATTCAAACTCTGTCTTCAAAACCAGAAGCTTTGCTCAAACATCTTCTCGATTGGTCTTCAAAGCATTCAATTCAGTCTTCACAAGCTCGAGTTCCTTTAAGAGACTGTCTCTTTTTGCAGAAAGTTTATCAATAGCAATGTAATACCCGTAAAATTCTGGATATTAATACAACGAGTCCCCGTATTTTGGTTTATATTTATTCCGGTATTTTAAGTTTTAATCCGGGAAACCCGTACTTATACGTACGCGCATTCATTAATTTCTTAGACTGTAAGTTATTAACCCGGATATGCATACGTAGGCGTACTTATATTATTAATTTCTCGGACTGTTAAATCGAACCTCGGACTGACAATGCACGCAAACCCGTAAAATCTGTGCTTATACTGGACTGCATTGCACGTAGAATTGAGCGACGACTAAACCGACATTTATGGAAACTTCGGTACACATGGAATCTTTCCCTAAATACCTAGTGTACTACCCCACCCCCCTATTACCCTTTGGACACCTACACTACCCAATTAAACCCACATAACCCGCCGGACTTAACCCACACACACACCACCGCCGGTTTCCCTCCCATTTCCCTAAGATTCTACTCCAATCAGCCTCCATCACCTCTAATCTATCAACTTCTCCTAGATACCCAAATCTATGGGTATCTGTATAGATTTGTATGTATGCATGGGTTGTGTTATATATATGAGAGTTGAGGGTTAAGAGAGAGACCACCGAGAGAGTTTGAGAGCAACTAACTCACACACACACTCCTCTGCCTCACCATTATACACACACACTCACTGCTCCACCTTCTCACCCACACACAAGGAGGAGAAGAAAACACACAGAGGAAGAGAGAGAGAGCTCGCCGGAGGAATTAGAAAGGAGAGAGACCCGAGGCTTCAAAGAGGTAAAACCACAACCCCCTGTTTACTTTTGTACCCCCTCAGACCTCCACACACACACCCAGACCCATTAAAATGCCCAAACAGAGCCTAAGGCTCTTGTTGCTTCGGAATCACCATTTAAGAGCCCTCGCCGGAGCTCAAACTCTCAACATCAACCAAACAACCCCTAAATGGGACCAACCTGACCGGAATGTCCCCATTAGACCCCCCTTAGCTCAGTTTTTTAGTTGGTACACGTTTGGTCCACCATGCACGTCATTATTCTTTTAAAACCGAAAAGAATAATCGAACAGTGGGACCCTTAAACGAATAACCCACGTTCTAAGCTCCTAGTATGTTGTAGAGGAAGCCAAACCGGTCATTTTGGCGTTGGAATCACGCATTTTCATGAAGGAACGAAGAAGTTATGAACACTTGAAGATTTCCGGCCAAAACGGGCCCGCCGGCGGCAAACTAGGCTCGCCGGAGAAGAGATGACCCACGGGTCATCGGGTTATATCGTTTACCCGCTTGGGTCGGGTCACGGGTCAGGGTTATGGGTTAATATGTGTGAGTAATTGGTATTAGGTTCGGGTTATATAAATTAGATATGGGTTAGGGTCGGATCTTTTAAGTTGGATCATGCCAAGTGTATATATGGGTAACCCGATGGATTCGGTTCGGATCGGGTACGGCCCGCGGGTTCTACTGTTAAGTGTAATTAGTTTATTTTATATTCATAATTATTCTGTTAATCCTAATTAGGTTCTAATAATCTGTTTTAACTAATAATTAGTGTTTATTTAAATCTGTTAAATCCAGATTAGTATATAAATGTATTTATTTTAATATATTTGGTATTTATAAATAAAGACAAATGATTTCTAAATTATTTTAAATATCTAAAATAATTCCATTAATACTATATGTTATATTTTTATAAATTGTAATGTTATTTTTATAATATACTTATAATCTGAAAATATAAATTATTATTATTATATGATATATTTATTATTTATTGATTTAAATAAATGATAAGTAAATACTTTAAATTAAAAATAATTAGGTAATTAATACCTAATGACTCTTTTCAACTATAGGAAAATTATATTAAATTTTCCTAAGGTCTAGTGCCTCTATGTTATAAATTATTGTTTACAAAACCCTAGCTTTGATATTTTTAGTAATTATTAATTACTTAAAAAGTACCCGTTTGGTTGTATTTTAATTATTTAAAATACCAAACGAGCCTCGAAAATTATGGGAAAAATACTACTAGCCTAATTTAAGGCCTATTATTTAATAAAAATATTTATAAGGGTCAAATGCCTCTCTAAACTATATTTTATAATTATGGGACCCCGCAGTCTATTATTAGACGATTTAAACTTCAGAAATTCATAATAAATAAACCGTAGCTCAGAAAAATACGCAGTCAGTTCCTAGAGTCTTAGAATAATGTCTAGAACATTCCCTTAAAGTTTGGTGACCTTTCGACATGGTCAAAAATACAGCTTATCTTTAGGGCCCAAACTGGTATAGAAAACCCAGCCTTTTATGCGACGGACTCCGATTTGAGTCTAGTCAATGGCGTTGGACTCAGAATGATGTCCAGATCATCACGTTGAGGTTTAGGGACCCACCCGGCACAATTACCATTATGCCCCTGTTTTTAGTAAGCTTATTAATCTATGTTCTATGTAATCTTAATGCTTTGTAGGAACCGCTACGCTCGTTTTTTTCGCAACCGCTTCGAGGTGAGTCGTCCTAACTCACTTGGTATATTATAGAACTATTTTATGTGTGTTATGTATATATCCAGTGCGTCCTGTGTGGACAATACTGATAAGTATTAGTTATGTGAATGTTGGGATTCCTACTTATATGATGAACGCATGTTAGTCAACTATACTCCATGCTTAGTTAACATCCGCTATTGTTCTCGTTATCATGATTTCTGTTTCTATAGTCACATGAACATTCATATGAACATGGTCGAGTCTTGATGTCAACATTGACGTCTGCATGGTTAGTCACGGAGACTAACCCCGTCATATCAATTTATACATTGTGTGGACCGTGGTGGTCCGAGTGGTACAGTCAAGTAAATGGGAACAACGATGAAACTGCTATAGGGCCCTGCTAGGCGACGATAGCCAGAGTTTCCATTGAAATCATTGAAGTTATGCATGGATTGTTGATTGATACGCTATAGGGCCCTGTTAGGCGACGATAGCAATGTATCCATCAGAATACAATAGTTACCTTTCAAATGCTATAGGGCCCTGCTAGGCGACGATAGCGCTGGAACTATTCTATTCTCCCGGCAAGGTCACGAGGACCTAAGAGTCCAATGATTACTCTTTTTAAAACCAAAACTGCTATAGGGCCCTGCTAGGCGACGATAGCAACGTAATCATTCTACTCTGAGCTAACGGCGTTACACTGGTAATGTAACAAGTCACATGAGTCGGTTGTGGTGTTCATGGTCGAGTTAAAGTCGAATATATCGATAATGCATTCTGTCGCCATTTCACATGTCATATGCTTATTAATATGATTTCAAGATATGTTGTACTTGTATATTCTTATCTGTATTAGGAGTGATCGGTTAGGACGTTCTCACTTAGCTTCAAAAGCTAACGGCTCCTTCCCTGCCCTGGACTTTTTACGTCTAGGTTATGACGAGGAGAACTATCAAGGTAACGATGAAGACGAATATCACTATCCTCAGAATGGGAATTATCAGGAAGGTGATCCTGAGACAGACTATCAGGAAGAGCCTGATAACGAAGGTTATGGGTTTGCCAGTTAGAAAGAGGACCCTGGCCTATTTCCGCATTAAGACTTCTATTACGTTTTAATTATCCTTTGATTGATGTAATATTTAAGTGGCGTAGATCGCCCAGACTTATCTTTTGTGGTTTTCATTTGGAACTACTGTAATAGCTCAAGTAGCAAACACTCCAAGTTCCCCCATGAATACCATTAGACGCTTTTGCCAATCTCTTACTCTGATCTATATATATTTTGTTAGTATGTTGTACGGACAGGTCAGTTTTATGTAACTCGTCATTCCCTACGGGTCCAGAAAGGAAATTTTAAATTTTCCCTATTTTTGGCTACTCCGGGGCGTGACAGGATTTTTGGTATCAGAGCACTAGGTTTAGTTGTGCTCGCTGACTGTCCTACACCCTTAAGTTAAGAACCTTTAGATACTTTAGAAACAACAACCAATACTAAAATAGTCTTTCTGTCCAACAGGTAGTATGGAGAATTACCAAGGAGCCCTTCCCCGAGGTCTAGTATGCGTTGGTGCTGCTTTCCGCCAATGGACTTGCAGAAGAATAGGAAAATTGATGAAATGTCTATTCTTTATGAAGAAGGTTCCCCAAACCATGCGTCACATTGTTGTAGCACCCCGCTTGGTGCCAATAGAGGTGGATGGAACCTCTGATATTCCTAACGACCCGGTAACCATTAGCCTAGAAGAAGCACAGGCGAAATTACTTCCTTAGAGACCTCCGACAGTTTGATAAGCAGTTCTGAAGACGAAGAAATAGAGATTTACCTAGCCGATGAGGACCTCATTGAAAAGGGAACGTTGTACACGTATGACCCTGACTGGCCGAGAGGATGGGATAATGAGAGATGGATGTCATTTACCCCGCCCGAAGAGATGGACATCTCGGAGGAACTCACCCGACTAGAAGATTAGCACACCTTAGTCAGCTTACTTTGTATTAATGTTGTATTGGGATTATAATCCCACATTTTGACGGATATATATGTAAAAGTTGTATTTCAAAATTTCCTCTTATGTAAACATTTTCTATTAATGAGAAATCTACTTATTAGTTTCAAATTTCTCATGTGATATTATTCTCTTTTATGTTTTAGTAAGTGATAAACCTTAAGGCAATTTGCACCCGTACCCTAAATAGATAGTCCTTCTGATGAAACAGGTAACATGGATCCCCACTACATTTCAGACCCTTTTGGAGGACGACTAATTTTCCCCGACCGTGTAGTGCCAGCAAACCCGGACATATACCATCGCCAAATTCAGGAACTGGCTAGAGATGGAGGAAAAAGGAATTTATGGGTGGAAATGAATAAGAGTAATGTGTATAACTACGATACCTTGCGTTTAGAAGCAATTTACGAAGCCGAAATCGTCCAGAAGGTACAGGATGAAATGGTTGCACTACTTAAGGACCCTGAGGACTACGGAAGGATGCACGATAGTGCTTACCAAATGCCACCACCGCCTTCTGCACTCCTCCAACAACCCCCACCATTCCAAGGAGTGCCTATGCACAAAACACAGTCCCGAGAACCCGGTCAGTATGTCCATGACGACTTTGGAGGACATATGATCTACCCGGATGGCATCGAACCAGCTGATCCAGAAGGATTCCTGGAAAATGTGCAACTGAGAGCCCGTCAACGACTCCGAGGAGGACTTAGAGTCCAACGACATGTGTATAATATCTCTGACCCCCATCGACTTCAAGCCGAGACCATCCATACTGCATATACTCAAGAGTTAATGCATGGAGAGATAAAGAGACTAGCAATGAAGGACTCAATTATCCAGCCACTAATAAACCTGATACTACAGGAGCCTTCTATTCACCCAGAAGACCGCCTGGTTGAGCCTCCTAATGAGAATGCCCCCGTAGGTATGGCACCCCCAATGGAAGCACCTGCTGATGAACCTGCTAATGCAGAGATGTCTGACGATGAACCAGATGCATATCTAGAAGTAGATGATGAGGAAGAGGATGACGAGGAGGATGATCCCGGAGAAGAGGACCCCGAAGAAGAACCTGAACAGGAAGCACCCCACCAACCTATGGAGGTTCACCCTATAGTAGAAGAACCCATGGATAATGAGGATAATGAAGAGGATGAAGTCGATATTGAAATCGAAGATTGGGATTTGGGTGAACCCATTATGGACGAAGATGGGCCTAACGACTCTGACATGGGAGAGATCACATCCGAGTCAGATATGGACGATTAGATCAGGATAATCTGTTGTTATATGCTAGTAGTTTAATTGTATCTAAGTTATCTTGGGCTAGTAACCCATCTTGTTGTATGAATACATGCGATAGGGTAATACCCCCATTTTGTAGCCATGTATTCTCGGCTAGTTTAACCTTGTAATCCTCGTTTTTGATATTAAATGAAAATGGATGTTTTAGTACTACACTTGTCTCCATGATTGTTTGGTTTGTTTGATTGATTTATATATGTGTTAGTAGATATCTAGATGTATCCTGCATTTGAGCCCTGAGTAGAATACTTCTGTAGGTAACCGGATACGCAATGGCAGGACGACCAAGGAGAAATCGACACTTAGGACTTCCAAATCCAGCCGAAGGAGCACCGGAACCCATTCCTGCTGGAATGGATCCCACTGGAATCTTTGGAGCATTCTTGCAACGTTTGGAACACATCGGAAATAACCACGGTCCAACCAACAATGTTAACGTTAATCCCATAGTTCCACTCAGACCACAGGAGGATCGTACGGTGGAGCGATTCCGGGCAATGCGGCCAGACAAGTTTAATGGGATGACTGAGCCATGGGAAGCAGAACAATGGCTTCGTGGATTGGATATCATCTTCGACACACTGGGATGTTCTGAAATCGAGAAACGCCGACTGGCTACATATCAACTAACATATGCTGCAGCAGACTGGTGGGAATCGGAGAAAGCAACCCTGGGAGGAGCTGCACAGAGGATGTCATGGACGACATTCAAAGAACTGTTCCTAGAGAACTACTTCCCCCAGACGGAAAGGAACAAGAAAGAAAAGGAATTTATTGACTTGGTGCAAGGAAACCACACTGTACGGGAATACACAGTGCAATTTGAACGTCTCTCTCGTTTTGCACACCACATGATCGATACCCCGGAGAAGAAGAATCGGAAGTATCACCTGGGACTTTCCCTACCGCTACAGAAGCTGACCTATGGCCACCTGAATCAGACTTTCAAAGCTTTAGTAGGAATGGCTCATGGCTTTGAGGAGATCACCGGTCGTGAACAAAGGCGATTCGTAACTCGACCACCCCCTCCGAGATTTAATCAGGGACCAAGGCAAGCCCCAGCTCGTAATCAAGGATTCAAAAGAAGCTGGAATGGTGAGAAGAGGCCGCAGACAGTCCCGTTCCGTAACAAACCGGCTGTGCCATTTAAGCCGACTCCACCGCAAGGACAATCAGGAACCACCAATAACCCCGGAGTCTGTTTCAACTGTGGATTTCCCGGACATCTGTCCAAGGATTGTCGTGCCCCAAGGAAGAACAGTCGCTCTGACGTAGTCTGTTTCAACTGCAACAAGAAGGGACATCTATCCAAGGACTGCAAAGCACCTCGAGGTGGTTACTATGGAGCGTCAACTCTAGGACAGGCTCGTCTCAATGCTATTATCCCAGAGGAAGCAGGATTTGACGAGGAAGAGCAGGAGAATATGGAAGGTACTCTAACCCTCTTTAACAGTCAAGTGAAACCTTTGTTTGATACTGGCGCATCAAATTCTTTTATTGCAATTAGAATCGTGCAACGCTTAGGCCTAGTGCCCCAAACGATGGATATAGCTTTGAATGCTACGTCACCTCTAGGAAAGAGCGTTAAGTTGGACAAAGTATGCAAGGACTGCCCTCTAAACTTGAAAGATCAGAATCTCCCCGCTGATTTGATAATTTTGTCGATGAAGGAATTCGACGTGATCCTAGGAATCGATTGGCTCGCGAAGTACCACGCCAAGTTAGATTGTGCTAGCAAATCTATACTCTTTTCAGTACCTGATGGTGAACCGTTTGATTTCAAGTGCAATCCCTCGTGTGACGTTTTCCTCACCAACTACCTAGCTGCACTCGGAACCACAAGTGATGAGATTCCTATTGACCAAATTCCAGTCGCTCGAGATTTTGAAGATGTCTTTCAAGAAGTTAAGGGATTACCACCCAAGAGAGATATCGATTTCTGTATCGAATTAATGCCTGGAACCTCCCCAATATCGAAGACACCTTACCGAATGGCCCCGATGGAGATGCAAGAACTAAAGACGCAAGTGCAAGAACTTCAGGACCTCGGATTTGTTCGTCCAAGCACTTCACCGTGGGGAGCGCCGGTATTATTCGTCAAGAAGAAGGATGGAACACTTCGACTCTGTATCGACTACAGAGAATTGAACAAGGTTACAATCAAGAATCGGTACCCACTACCGAGGATTGACGATCTATTCGATCAGCTACAAGGAGCTACCACGTTCTCGAAGATAGATCTGCGATCTGGATACCACCAATTGCTCGTTCGACCTGAAGATGTACCCAAGACGGCTTTCAGAACCAGGTATGGACATTATGAATTCCTGGTTATGCTGTTCGGATTGACCAATGCCCCAGCCGTATTCATGGATTTAATGAATCGAGTTTTCAGACCTTACCTGGATCAGTTCATAATTGTGTTCATAGATGATATCCTCATCTACTCTAGGACAGAGGCAGAACACGAAGGACATGTAAAGATAGCACTTCAGACTCTACGAGATAACCACTTGTATGCGAAGTACAGCAAGTGCGAGTTCTGGCTAAAGAAAGTCAAATTTCTAGGACATGTTGTCTCAAAAGAAGGAATAGCGGTGGATTCATCGAAGATTGAAGCTGTCTTAGATTGGAATCGACCGACCACAGCAACAGAAGTCAGAAGTTTTCTCGGTTTAGCTGGATATTACCGGAGATTCGTGGAAGGATTCTCCAAAATCGCAGCCCCTCTTACTGGATTAACTAGAAAGGACTTGAAGTATGAATGGAGCGATAAGCATGAAGGCGCATTCGAAGAATTGAAGAAAAGACTAACCACGGCACCAGTGCTTGCAATACCAAAGAGCGGTGAACAATTCACCATTTACAGCGATGCATCGCATCAAGGACTTGGATGTGTGCTTATGCAGGAAAGAAGAGTGATAGCGTATGGATCACGACAATTGAAACCTCATGAGTTTAACTATCCTACGCACGATCTGGAACTAGCTGCAATCGTTTTTGCACTCAAGATTTGGAGACACTACCTCTACGGAGAGAAATTCGATCTATTTTCAGATCACAAGAGCCTGAGATACCTGTTCTCTCAAAAGGAGTTGAACATGAGACAGCGACGATGGATGGAATTGTTAAAAGATTACGATTTCACGCTGCAATACCACCCAGGCAAAGCAAACGTTGTTGCTGACGCATTGAGCCGGAAACCCCGAAAACTCATCGTATCCTCCCTCATGGTCAGAGAATGGAAAGTGTTGGAGACACTAACGGAGTTTGATTTTCAGACTTCCGAGTCAAGTGAAGGACGACTCTTGGGATGTCTTGTAATACAACCAACACTCATAAGTCGTATTCTTGAAGCATAAGGAAAGGACGAAGGACTTCGTCAATGGTTTGAAAAAGCATCGGCAAAGGACCCCGCCGAGTGGAATATAGGAGCAGATGGAGGATTTAGATGTCGCAATCGACTCTGTGTGCCCAATGAGGACAACTTGAGGAAAGATATATTAGACGAAGCACATAAGTCAAGGATGACAGTTCATCCCGGAGGAACAAAAATGTACAAGGATCTAAAAAGGAACTTCTGGTGGGACGGAATGAAGAGAGAAGTAGCAGATTATGTATCCAAATGCATGACCTGCAAGCAAGTCAAAGCAGAACATCAAAAACCAGGAGGATTGTTACAGCCACTACCCGTTCCCGGATGGAAATGGGAACACATAACGATGGATTTCGTTGTCGGAATGCCAAGGTCAAGGCAGAATCATGACGCCATTTGGGTAATCGTGGATCGACTCACCAAATCGGCTCACTTTATCGCTTATAGCATGACTTACCCAGTTGAGAAATTGAGCAGAATGTATATTCAACAAGTTGTTCGACTACATGGAGTACCCGTATCAATTGTGTCAGATCGTGATTCGCGTTTCACGTCTGGATTTTGGGAAAGCTTACAGACAGCACTTGGAACTTCATTGAAGCGAAGTTCAGCATTTCACCCCCAAACCGACGGACAGACCGAGAGAGTCAATCAAGTCATGGAAGATATGCTTCGAGCTTGTGCAATAGATTTTGAAAGTTCATGGGAAGAAAACCTACCGTTGATAGAGTTTGCTTATAACAACAGCTACCATACGAGTATAGAAATGGCACCATTTGAAGCTTTATATGGAAGACCGTGCCGATCACCCTTATGTTGGGCAGAAGTTGGAGATGACAAGCTGCTAGGACCAGAGATGATTTGAGAGATGAACGAAAAGATCAACATCGTCAAGGAGAAGATGAAAGCAGCTCAGAGCCGACAGAAAAGCTATGCGGATAAACACCGAAAGGACTTGGAATTCAGTGTTGGAGATCACGTATTCCTAAAAGTATCACCCGTACGAGGAGTTGTCAGATTTGGACAAAAGATAGGAAAACTTTCGCCACGTTACATCGGACCGTTTGAGATTCTGGAACGCGTGGGAAAGGTTGCTTACAGACTTGCACTGCCGCCCAAGATGTCAGGAGTGCATAATGTGTTTCACATTAGTATGCTGAGGAAAGTCGTGCATGATCCGTCTCATGAGATCAACTTCACAGATATCGAAGTAAACGATAATGTGACTTTCAACGAAGGACCGGTGAAGATCATGGAACGAGGAACTAAGAGGCTGAGGACTAAAGAGATTCCACTAGTGAAAGTCCAGTGGAAACATCATGACGAGCGTGAAGCTTCGTGGGAATTAGAATCAGAGATGCGTGAGAAGTTTCCTTACCTTTTTAATGTGTAGCTAGCTCTGATTCCGGGGACGGAATCTTTAATAGCAGGTGGATGATGTAATACCCGTAAAATTCTGGATATTAATACAACGAGTCCCCGTATTTTGGTTTATATTTATTCCGGTATTTTAAGTTTTAATCCGGGAAACCCGTACTTATACGTACGCGCATTCATTAATTTCTTAGACTGTAAGTTATTAACCCGGATATGCATACGTAGGCGTACTTATATTATTAATTTCTCGGACTGTTAAATCGAACCTCGGACTGACAATGCACGCAAACCCGTAAAATCTGTGCTTATACTGGACTGCATTGCACGTAGAATTGAGCGACGACTAAACCGACATTTATGGAAACTTCGGTACACATGGAATCTTTCCCTAAATACCTAGTGTACTACCCCACCCCCCTATTACCCTTTGGACACCTACACTACCCAATTAAACCCACATAACCCGCCGGACTTAACCCACACACACACCACCGCCGGTTTCCCTCCCATTTCCCTAAGATTCTACTCCAATCAGCCTCCATCACCTCTAATCTATCAACTTCTCCTAGATACCCAAATCTATGGGTATCTGTATAGATTTGTATGTATGCATGGGTTGTGTTATATATATGAGAGTTGAGGGTTAAGAGAGAGACCACCGAGAGAGTTTGAGAGCAACTAACTCACACACACACTCCTCTGCCTCACCATTATACACACACACTCACTGCTCCACCTTCTCACCCACACACAAGGAGGAGAAGAAAACACACAGAGGAAGAGAGAGAGAGCTCGCCGGAGGAATTAGAAAGGAGAGAGACCCGAGGCTTCAAAGAGGTAAAACCACAACCCCCTGTTTACTTTTGTACCCCCTCAGACCTCCACACACACACCCAGACCCATTAAAATGTCCAAACAGAGCCTAAGGCTCTTGTTGCTTCGGAATCACCATTTAAGAGCCCTCGCCGGAGCTCAAACTCTCAACATCAACCAAACAACCCCTAAATGGGACCAACCTGACCGGAATGTCCCCATTAGACCCCCCTTAGCTCAGTTTTTTAGTTGGTACACGTTTGGTCCACCATGCACGTCATTATTCTTTTAAAACCGAAAAGAATAATCGAACAGTGGGACCCTTAAACGAATAACCCACGTTCTAAGCTCCTAGTATGTTGTAGAGGAAGCCAAACCGGTCATTTTGGCGTTGGAATCACGCATTTTCATGAAGGAACGAAGAAGTTATGAACACTTGAAGATTTCCGGCCAAAACGGGCCCGCCGGCGGCAAACTAGGCTCGCCGGAGAAGAGATGACCCACGGGTCATCGGGTTATATCGTTTACCCGCTTGGGTCGGGTCACGGGTCAGGGTTATGGGTTAATATGTGTGAGTAATTGGTATTAGGTTCGGGTTATATAAATTAGATATGGGTTAGGGTCGGATCTTTTAAGTTGGATCATGCCAAGTGTATATATGGGTAACCCGATGGATTCGGTTCGGATCGGGTACGGCCCGCGGGTTCTACTGTTAAGTGTAATTAGTTTATTTTATATTCATAATTATTCTGTTAATCCTAATTAGGTTCTAATAATCTGTTTTAACTAATAATTAGTGTTTATTTAAATCTGTTAAATCCAGATTAGTATATAAATGTATTTATTTTAATATATTTGGTATTTATAAATAAAGACAAATGATTTCTAAATTATTTTAAATATCTAAAATAATTCCATTAATACTATATGTTATATTTTTATAAATTGTAATGTTATTTTTATAATATACTTATAATCTGAAAATATAAATTATTATTATTATATGATATATTTATTATTTATTGATTTAAATAAATGATAAGTAAATACTTTAAATTAAAAATAATTAGGTAATTAATACCTAATGACTCTTTTCAACTATAGGAAAATTATATTAAATTTTCCTAAGGTCTAGTGCCTCTATGTTATAAATTATTGTTTACAAAACCCTAGCTTTGATATTTTTAGTAATTATTAATTACTTAAAAAGTACCCGTTTGGTTGTATTTTAATTATTTAAAATACCAAACGAGCCTCGAAAATTATGGGAAAAATACTACTAGCCTAATTTAAGGCCTATTATTTAATAAAAATATTTATAAGGGTCAAATGCCTCTCTAAACTATATTTTATAATTATGGGACCCCGCAGTCTATTATTAGACGATTTAAACTTCAGAAATTCATAATAAATAAACCGTAGCTCAGAAAAATACGCAGTCAGTTCCTAGAGTCTTAGAATAATGTCTAGAACATTCCCTTAAAGTTTGGTGACCTTTCGACATGGTCAAAAATACAGCTTATCTTTAGGGCCCAAACTGGTATAGAAAACCCAGCCTTTTATGCGACGGACTCCGATTTGAGTCTAGTCAATGGCGTTGGACTCAGAATGATGTCCAGATCATCACGTTGAGGTTTAGGGACCCACCCGGCACAATTACCATTATGCCCCTGTTTTTAGTAAGCTTATTAATCTATGTTCTATGTAATCTTAATGCTTTGTAGGAACCGCTACGCTCGTTTTTTTCGCAACCGCTTCGAGGTGAGTCGTCCTAACTCACTTGGTATATTATAGAACTATTTTATGTGTGTTATGTATATATCCAGTGCGTCCTGTGTGGACAATACTGATAAGTATTAGTTATGTGAATGTTGGGATTCCTACTTATATGATGAACGCATGTTAGTCAACTATACTCCATGCTTAGTTAACATCCGCTATTGTTCTCGTTATCATGATTTCTGTTTCTATAGTCACATGAACATTCATATGAACATGGTCGAGTCTTGATGTCAACATTGACGTCTGCATGGTTAGTCACGGAGACTAACCCCGTCATATCAATTTATACATTGTGTGGACCGTGGTGGTCCGAGTGGTACAGTCAAGTAAATGGGAACAACGATGAAACTGCTATAGGGCCCTGCTAGGCGACGATAGCCAGAGTTTCCATTGAAATCATTGAAGTTATGCATGGATTGTTGATTGATACGCTATAGGGCCCTGTTAGGCGACGATAGCAATGTATCCATCAGAATACAATAGTTACCTTTCAAATGCTATAGGGCCCTGCTAGGCGACGATAGCGCTGGAACTATTCTATTCTCCCGGCAAGGTCACGAGGACCTAAGAGTCCAATGATTACTCTTTTTAAAACCAAAACTGCTATAGGGCCCTGCTAGGCGACGATAGCAACGTAATCATTCTACTCTGAGCTAACGGCGTTACACTGGTAATGTAACAAGTCACATGAGTCGGTTGTGGTGTTCATGGTCGAGTTAAAGTCGAATATATCGATAATGCATTCTGTCGTCATTTCACATGTCATATGCTTATTAATATGATTTCAAGATATGTTGTACTTGTATATTCTTATCTGTATTAGGAGTGATCGGTTAGGACGTTCTCACTTAGCTTCAAAAGCTAACGGCTCCTTCCCTGCCCTGGACTTTTTACGTCTAGGTTATGACGAGGAGAACTATCAAGGTAACGATGAAGACGAATATCACTATCCTCAGAATGGGAATTATCAGGAAGGTGATCCTGAGACAGACTATCAGGAAGAGCCTGATAACGAAGGTTATGGGTTTGCCAGTTAGAAAGAGGACCCTGGCCTATTTCCGCATTAAGACTTCTATTACGTTTTAATTATCCTTTGATTGATGTAATATTTAAGTGGCGTAGATCGCCCAGACTTATCTTTTGTGGTTTTCATTTGGAACTACTGTAATAGCTCAAGTAGCAAACACTCCAAGTTCCCCCATGAATACCATTAGACGCTTTTGCCAATCTCTTACTCTGATCTATATATATTTTGTTAGTATGTTGTACGGACAGGTCAGTTTTATGTAACTCGTCATTCCCTACGGGTCCAGAAAGGAAATTTTAAATTTTCCCTATTTTTGGCTACTCCGGGGCTTGACAAGCAATGTTGCTCTTATTAAATTCTTCTAACATCTGGTTCATTGCTAGAGTCTTTTCTGTTATATACTATATTTTCCTTTCTTCGACAACTTTTTCAAGAAGAAAACAGTTGAAATCAAAAGTTGGCATAAGCTCTGAAATTGCTTCTTTATCTGGGATAGAGATTTCAGAACTATCCAACATGAATTGACTCAAAGTTTTCAAAGCCCTTTGCACTTCTCTATCTTCAAAAACTTTGAATGGAATTTTACTGAAAAGCCTTAATGTAGCAACTACTACTATGGGTTCCATCGAAGGCACCTTTGGCTTACTCTAACCTATCATTTGTTGAAAGAATTCTTGAAAATCAGTCAAGGTAGTGTCTTCTGTCTTCAAAGCATATTTTAAACTATCTTTGAAATCCTTTATTTCTTCAAGAGTGAGATTTGGAGGGAGAGACATTTGAAACATCTCAGAGCTTGAAGGAACTGAAGCAACATGAGATACAAATGGATCTTGTTCTGTTGCAGCTTCGGGATCAGAGCTTATGCTGGCCTTCGAAGAACCAATTTCAGCTCCAAGAACAGGTTTAGTTTAGACAAACAAAGAGATTAACAATTATTTAGAACCTGCTTATGAGTAAAAATAAAAACATAAAGGATATTAGGAAAGTTTGGATAACTTACCACTAGTTGATATTCAAGCAGTAAAGGCTGTATGTCTTGTGAAGAGGGTTCCTGAATCTCAGAGACCTTAGGACTATGGGGTTCTATTTGTGGAATTAGTGGAGAAAATTCAGGTTCAGGTTCCACCTTCAAAATGGGAATTGCTGGAATGGAAGCTTCCCCAATGATCTTCGAGCCAGTAGCTGCTTTAGTCATTATCTTGGCTTTTTTCCTTCGTAAGAGCTGTATAGTAGGGCTCGCATCTTCTTCATCATCAGATTCTTTACGTTCAGTTGCTTGGGGAGGACTCTCTGCTGGGAGAATTAATCTTCTCTTAGGTTTGGAAGATGGAAGAGCAGGAGCTGAGACCCTAGAAGAAGATAGGAGAGGGGGTGCAGCCTTCAAAGTTTTGGGTTTTGGTGAAGAGCTTTCACCAGTTGCTTTCCCTATTTTTCAAAGTTTGGACAACATTAATTAGAAGATTTTTTCATTATTTAAAGCAAAAGAAATTGAATTGGTAAACTATTTACCTCTTGTCTTCAAATCGAGATGTCTCAAGATACAGCATTTGTCCATTGACATTGATATCGGATACTCCCACTAGCTTGAGAAGGTAGGGTTGTAGGTTGTGTATACTGGTAGAGAAGTGAATTCCAGGTTGCTAACTTTATTCTGATAAGCTGCTAATGCAACCGTTACCACTGATTCTGGTATTCTCGAAGTTGTTTTATAAGCCATAAAGGTATTTGCTTGACTTTTTATTGGGAAAGGAATTGACTGAGTAAGCTTGAATTGTCTTGAGAATTGGTTTGGAAGATAAAGTTCACAATAAGATTTAACACTAAGATTGTTTCCAAAAAATAAATCTCTGCTGATCAAAAATCTTCCCCATGCAGCTTTTAATTTAACTACATTGGCTGTTCTTTCCAAGATTTGACACAGTCATATAGGGAAAAGATGAGTATTGTCCTTAGGATTGTAAAGGACAGAAAAAGGATGGAATAGGTCATTCGACCTTATTGGTAAGAGGTCGAAGAAGAAGGAGAGTGAATCTTTGAAAGAGTTTACAACAGTAGGTATTAAGGCAAAGAAAAGTCCATGAGGGACAAGATTTTCTCTAAAACCTAAGTTGTGAATTTCTGGAAAGTAGGCATAAAGCCATAATTGCAAAATCCAGAAGGGACCACCTTGAGTTGGAAAAAAGGAGTCATAACACAGATCAGAAAAGGATCTATATAGAGATCCTAGCACAAAAGGAGCTAAAGCTAGTCTTTGACCAGCAACTAATGTGACACCCGCTCCCGCGGTTATATTTATTATTGCTTTAGCATGCATAATCATGAGTTAATGATAATTATAGTGTCATGTGACAAATATTGGAAGTGGGTTTAACCCACTAAGTTGTTTTTGGGTGTCCAGTTAGGAACCCAAATTTGGCCAGTGTGGTAGTCCCAAGTTGGGTATGTGTTGATGGGTCCCAGTTGAGATGGGACAATAATATGTGGAACAAACTATGTGCTTATATGTTTATTAAGTCTTAAATGATTTATTATTTTATTATTTAATAATTTCGTGTTATTAGGTGATGACCACTTTTGGGGTCAATTAGGGGTATCTTTGTGAGCACGAATTGAACACGTTTCATAATTAGTAGGCTAATTAGCAACTTCATTTAATTATATGGGACCACTTATGGGACCCATGCGAGACATAGACAAACACCCATTTAGATTTGGGATAGTTTTAATATAGTTTAAAACTTAATAGGGGCATAATCGCAAAACTAGAAAACTAGTGGAGGGCTTCATAATAAAAATGGAAACTAACATAATCATGAGACCTAGAGAATGATACAACCCTACTCTTCTTCTTTATATTTAACGTTCAGTATAGGGAAGTTCATAGATATACATTGACGGAAATTTTGACGGTGACTTCTCGACGCCGATTGACGCGCCGAACGACGTTCAATCTCAAAATAGAACATATATTCGGACTCCTGAGGGTAAGTCTAACCCGTTGGTACTAATTTTATTGAGTTCTGTGATAGTTTTTCCGCAACCCATTTTAGGGTTTTAGCTCATAACTCGTAGTTTTTATATAGGATTTGCACATGGTTCTTAATAAGACTTTAATCTTACAATTAGGAGCGAAACCCAAGAGGTGAGTGATGTTAATTTTGATATTTGGATGATTTTCATGTTGGGTTCAATTGTAATGCCAAAGTATTCCTAATTAGCTTAACCTAGTTTACTTAGTTATTATTGGGCAAAATCCATGTGGTTAAATTAGGCCCAATTTGATTGTGATTGCATGGTGTAATGATTAAATGAGCACGTTGAGTTGCCTATTTGGGTCAATGGAAATTGCTAGTTCTATACCACCATGAGGTAATCTTTGTGGTGATGACCACGGCCGCCAGAGGCCTATGGGACCGCACGTGTGAGGGCGTGGGTCATGACTAGTCACGTGGGCTTGGGGAGTGGAGCCGCGGGCTAGCCGGTAGTGGTGGGAGTGAACTAGTTATTGCCAGAGACCATAGTTTTGTGTAATATGTTGAATTGAACATGTTTATTATCCATAATCATGATCAGCATTACTCACTAAGCATATAGCTTATATATTGTAATGGTTATTGAATAACCATCGTAGGTGATCGTGGCGAGGAATCGGGGAAGTGAGCTGGGAAGTGGCTTAGCTAGGATTGGGAAGTTGTTGTAATTTTGTTAATAGTTACCTGCCTTTTAATTTAAAGCTTGCAATATAGTTGTAATTAATCTGTTTTAATCTGAATGGTAGTACGAGTCATACTTTGGTTGGTTTAAGACTTATGTAATATTTGTAGTTAAGCTTTAAACTTTAGTCGGGTTGTAACTTAACTTCTGTAATATATGGTTGGACTGTGTTAGTTGGGATTGTGTTTTACCGTAGTGTTGCTATGGCTAATGTTATTAGATTGGGACGTTTGAACTAGGAGTTTTATTTATTGGGTTGGTTGTAAATGGTTATATTTAGTACTTTTCCTAATGTATTTAAAAACTCTTGCTTGTACTTGGGAGCTCATGTTTATGACTTTGGTTTGACTTTAAATGGTTTAAAGCGTTAGTGCTGGTTTTAACTTGTGATTTGGTAATATTATTTGTGAATTTACTATTTGCTAAAATAGGGTTTTTGGCTAATTGCAAAGACAGGATTTTGTTTTTTTTTTCTATTATTGTTGAGCTTATTTGGTTTAAGTTATTTTAAACTTATTTTGGAACTTTAATGATTGGGGTTAAGCCTTGGTGGCGTGCCACGTGTCCTAGGATCATCTGAGTGGTTCCAAGGCGTGACAACTAGGGCTTTGGCAATATTAGAAAATTCAAGAACAACTCTCTAAGAAGAGGTACAGAACAAATGCTTCGAAAGCCAATAAAGAAGAAAATAGTAATACTTTGTGTCTGATACCTCTCCTGATGATTTTTTATGGGAAGTCATGAAATTAGTGTATCCTAAAGACTTAGGATTAAATCGAATTGGGGGACTATCAGATTCCACCATATATGGGTGGGCATCTTTCCCATGAGATAGAAACCCTAATAGATGACAAATATCCAAGACAGTTGGACCTATGGGACCAAAATGAAGCTGGAAATGATTGAAGATAGGGTTCCAGAAACATAAAGCCCCGGCAAGCAGGTTAGGACTGGCTTCGATAGCATATTTTGAAAGGTCGACGGTATGGTAGATTCCTGTTGTTATCAGGGCTTCTCTCTTTTTGTCTAAAATCCTCTCTACCCATTACGGCCAATCTTTTCCAGGTTTGGGCCAATGTTGAAACTTCAATTCATTCCTTGGAATAGGAATTTCCTGTTGATATGCCAAGTGTTGTTGTCCTAATCTAGGGTAATATACGTGAAGTTTGAGGTTGGGGGTACTTAGGAAAGGATCTACAACAATTGAGGATTCCTGATTAGGAAAGGTTACAAGAACAAGGATTTTTATTGGTCATCGAAGTTTCTTTCCCATTCGAGTACTTCGCCTATTCATCATGAACAATTTTCTTGAAATCATCACAAACTTTCTGAAGTTGGGTATTGTATCTGGATGTAGTCATTTTGGCAAACAAGATGAGAGTGATTGTAACAGGAATAGGATGCAAGGAAGGTAGAATAGAGGAGAAAGGTTGTGGAAGTTTGAAGGATTTTCTCTCTTGATCTCTTGTCTATTATAGCCTTTGGTGTCTTTTGGAAAGAAACACATTTATTAAGAAAGTAGCCGTTAGAGTTGCTTACTTAAATAGCCGTTATTTTAAATAAGAATACATTCTGGTATAGAATGAACCATTCTAGTTTGATTTAAACATGCATGAATTTTTATAATTCATTGAATCAAAAATTAAAATACAAATTACAGACATAATTGATAATAATGTGGAAACCCATAAGTCATGAGATTGTGAAACATATCCCAATAATAAGAAAAGTAGTCTGCTTCTATTTCTATCTCGAGACTTAAGTTCCTAGCTTGCAATGCCAATCTATCTTCACTTCGAAGGGTGAAATAAGCAGCCTTGAGTTGTTCTTCATACTGATTTAACTGAGAATTGGTCTTGGCTAAGGCTTTACGCAGACCTCGAAGCTCTTTGGCTAATGGTTTTGCCTCGAAATGATATGCCAATAGCTTTGGCTTCATCTTTAAGATATGCAATTCAACCTTCGTGGTCAGGCTTCGAATAATAGGAAATACTACTCTCTTCGTCAGAGCTTCCACACCCATAGATATATTTGTCTTAAAATTCTGATACTTCATCAAGAAGTGCAATTGGACCTTTCTTGAAAGTGTCATATAGATTTGTCAAGTAATTTAGGTGGTTAACACTTTCTTGATGATGAGAATACCACCTTGCATGAGTAGGTAAGGTTTGAAGGGTGAAATCAAGTTGGGTTCGAACAAGTGTTGAAATGCTCCATTCGTGGCATAAGATGTGGCAACTCCATTCAAAATTGATTTGAGCCTTTGGATCTTGTAATATAGATAACGGGCGATGAGAAAAGGCTACTAGAAGTCTTTGTGCTTGAATAATTAAGTATGAGGAAGGAGGAGTATGTTCGAATATAGGACCATTCCTGAACAATTGGTCTAATTTTAGGAAAGGATCACCTATATGCTCAAATGGGTCAATCACTTGAACCTTTGTGTCAGGAAAGCCCAGTAAAGAGTAATAAAAAAGAAGCACTCTTTCCTTGTAATCTTTTTTGAAAAGTTTACATTTAAAGAGGAAAGCTGAGGAATAGTGCTCATTGGAAAATTTTTCATGAGATGCCCTTACATATGTATAAATAGGAGGCCTGCCTTGGGGAGTTGAGACATTACCTCTTTGGAATCTTTCACCAGGAGGACTAGTAGAAGAGATTAGCTAAGCATTCAACAAGTTTTGTTCTCGAGAAAGGCGACTCGAAAATGGATAATATGGTTTTATTATTCTACTTCGAATGATTCCTTCAGTTTCAGGATATTCGAAGTCTGGATGAATAAATGAAGGTATCGTGATTGGTGTTTCAAGGTTCATGCCTTTGTAATATCCTATGCATTCACCATGGGGGATAGGTTGTTCACAAGTAGGAGGGAATGTTTGAGAATTGTAAATTGACTTCAAAGGGCTCGAAGATGAAGTTTGCTCTGATGAAGATGCACTGGGTCGATTTAGCATTTGAGGCCATTTTCCCCACTTCGAGTACGTGAATGGTTTAGGGAGAATCTCAGAAGGATCCCAATTGGTTCGATGAAGGATTTCAGGGCATTTTCTTGACAAAATTACTTCTCCAGGAAGGTCTAAAGGAAAACAATCAATAGTATCATACGAAGATTGGAAAGAAGACATGCTTAGTGAAGTAGACTCGAAGCGATAAGTGAAGTTGTAAATGCGAAGACTAAGCGAAAATGGTATGATGATAGTAGCTAATTTGAAGATAGATGCCAGATTGAGTCCTTAATTTAACCGTGTTCAGAAGGCTGTATGAAAATCTCAACTGCCCGGCATGATCTTGACACGATCGCCATTATCTTTTTCGAATCAAAAGGAAAATGGCGCGGGGGGTAGTGTTTGTGATGAATTTATCCCACCAATGAGAAAGTGTCTCGAAGGATTTGACATGGCAAGTCAGTTAACTGCGTGGGAAGTGACGTAATGGCAGTTACTACAGCAGTTTTTGCCATTCCACTCTCTTTAAAAAGTCAACTACTATGGGACATGTGTTGATCATTGAAGGATAGCTGAAAGACAGGTGTCAATTCAAGGCAGTGCCACATGATTAAGCAGTTATCAGCTGAGAGAGGGATCACTTGGCAGAAAGGTTGCTGTAAGTCTTCAACAATTATAAATAGAGGGAGTTTGTGATCAAGAAGGGGATCTCTCGATCAACATCAATCAATACACTTCTATTCCTTTACAAATATTGTACTTTTATCAATACTTTTAGAGTTCGAATCAGAACACCTTCGAAGTTATCTTCAAGCAAGGTTAGATTGTAGTTTATTTTACTTAATAAGATAGTCTGTTACTTTACTATTTCCCTTTACTGTTCTTTCATACGAGTAATTATACACTACTTAGTTCGAAGTTCTTTAATTAGTCATATCTTTACACCTTTGAAGTCCTTGTTAAGGCATCAAACGTCACCACAATCTCTCTAGTGAGGCATAGTTTGGGTACTTATCAAATCACACACATTGGCAATTTGCTTGCCTGGCACGCTCGTACTAATATAATTCCATATATATCCTTAGAGGAATTCTCCAACCAAAAAGACGCTAAAACTTAAGGTTATTTTCACCATTACCCTCTACTACGTAAAGGTTGTTCTTATTCTTAATTCACATTGAATTTCAACTAAAAGTTTCATTATTAGTAAATTTGTTAAATTTAAACAAATAGAGCTTGTATTGTAGGGGTGTTAAGTAGGACTAAATATTGGATGCAAGTACGTAACGGTTAAATTAATGACGTGGTATCACAAACCAATGGAATTCCTTCATCTACATATTTGATCCCTTATTTTCAAGAGAATCATCATCCACATAAGCACACTTTTCAAATGATGTGAAAGGGGATAAATACTAACGTGGTACACCCATTGTATCAAATTACCAATATTTACTTGTTAATTAGAGGTGTAACAAAATCGAATGATCGGTTTTTAAAAACTTCATACATTGTAAAAACTGAACTGAACTGAGCCCAACCGAAAATTTACACTATATCAAACCGAATTGAACCGTTTTCATAAAATCATTTTTCTCCCTTCTTTCTATACATCATTTTCCCCCTCTCAACAATTTCTCTCTCTAAATTAAAAATGTATCTAAATATTAATGTTAGAAAAATTATTCTTATAATAAATTATTAATTAGATTTAAACAATTTTTTTTTTTCAATAAGTGTCCATGGTTCTCTAAGCTTGTAGTATGAATATAGTTCCTATTTTCTTGCCGAAAGGCCAAATTTTTTGCTCGAGATCAAGAAAGGCCAAACAAAGTTTTGTTTGTTTTACGGTTTGTCATAGACCAAGTGGAAATGCAGTAGAGTTTGCACACACAATGTTCTTGGTGGTTAAGTGGGCATGTCTTTTTCAACCCCACCTACCAAAAATAAAATATGGGCTAAACACCTCTAGGAAATTGTTTATTACTGTATTTTTAGAAACTTACTTACTTTTTTTTTTTTTAAGATATTTTATTTTTTTATTTTTTTGGGGTCCGATAAACTTACTTACATGACTGCAACCTAAAAATCTCCCGCATAGTTACACACAACATATAGGTGCATTGTTTGGTGGTTTCTTAATTTTGAACGCCTACATTCATCTTTATAACATTTAATAGAGTTGCTAAAATGGCCCGCCCAACCTGATATTGATCAAGTTTGGATTTTGGATGAAAGGTTCATATCTCTCTTTTGGGTGGAGCTTAAACGTTCCCTATTAGGCCCAGACCCAGCTGCACGTCCTAGGCCTAAGTGTGCTTTTTACATTTATCGGAGGGGAGGATAAATAATAATATGTATGTAATTATTTGTAAACAAGCAAAAAAAAATATTGGGTTATAGATACAAGGGACTAGAGTATAATTTGATACATAAAATATTAACTTTTATTAAGAGCAATTAAAAATAAAAATGATTACAATGCAAAATTAATTGGTCCCTATTGTAACTAAATGTGGTATCACTACTATATATATATATATATATATATTTTGCTTGGAATGGTTCCACTATGAAAGCATTTAAAATTCAATTTTTCGAAACCATGGTGCTGCTCATTCTATAATTGTGTTGTAAGTAAAGGCCATGAAAACAACTTTGAAATATTGTAACTTGAAATTTAGCACATTTTAAATTCTTGAAAATAGTCAACTTTTTTTTATTGTTTAAGAAGCTTCTAATTAGGCTTCTACTAGGGCCTCGGAACGGGCTCCGGCTTCAAGATGTAGGCCCATGCATTACCTAAAGATGCTAGGGCATAGAGCTAGACTGACCCTACCTAAGACTTAAACCCCATTTTCTACCGGGCTACGGGCCACCCCTAGGGCCGGTTTATTTTCATAACCCTAATTTAACTAAAAGTTTGTTAGCATAAGTAAATTCAACTCTTTTAACATTAAAATAAATGTTCCTCCCTCCATCCAAATTAGATCATTTTTTATTTCATTTTGGAATGTATAATTGAAGAGTCTTGTTTGAATAGTCAAAAAATCTTTAGTAGCTCGAAACTTTTCAAAATTTCCCTCAAGTATCGATATCAAAATTTTAAACTCGAAGTAAGCCAATAATGGAAACGTGCCATGATTAAAAAAGAGTGCTGCCAAATAAACCTAACAAATTTATCTCTGCACCCACATTATACAGTGATGTCACGTTCCGGAGCAGCAAAAATAAAGAAAATAAAATTCCTTTTTGGTCCTGTAATACCTATATTTTTCGTTTCCTTTTATTAATGAATTTTATGCATTTCTGGATTGCACTCACTAGACTATAATTCTTACTTTTTTTTCAACTTTGTAACATTAATATAAACTTTTGCTTTTCCAGATTGCACTAACTAGACTATATTTTATTCTAGACCCAGATTGCAGTTTAGAACCGGGATTGGGATTTACACGCGAGTTCGTAACAATACCAGTGTTTCACATATTTCTGTGCACGCACATATTACAGAACTGGTCACATCAATCACATCAGTCAAGTCCCCTTGATTTAAGGAGTTGCCCAACCACCCTACACATCACCCCTTACGTCCCTAAACCAACCCTCACACACCCTTATATATGCATATGTATATGAGTGTGTTAGTGTTGTGTGTGTGCCGAAAAAAGAGGGGTAGTATGGTGTATGATTGTGCATGTGTGTTATGTGTGTAGTGTATTGGTGTGTGTGACATGGTGGCTGGGTGGTAGGGTGATGAGTGAGTGTGTGGCGTGTGATGTTTGGGTGTGTGATAGTGAGTGAGTGTAGGATGGTTTGTGTGAGTGAGATTGTGTGATGTGTGGTGTGTGGCAGTGAGTGAGTGTGAGACGGTGCATGTGAGTGAGTGTGTGAGATGGTATGTATGAGTGAGTACATGTGATGTGTAACGCCTCGCATCCCAAACATGGGCATTATTGCAGATATAAATAATAAATTACAAACTTTCATTGAAACTCTTTTTATAAAGAATCTGATGATCTAAGGTAGAACAATCCATAGAGGAAGAAGTAAATAAAAGTCCGATGAGGATTGGTAAATGTTGGTTACCAATCGATTGCCCTTCTGAACTAATCGATTGCTACTTTTTACATACCAATTGATTGTCATCTTTCCCAATCGATTGCCACCCTACTAACCTGAAATTTTTACATGGCATATACCAATCGATTGCCCTTGACTCACAATCGATTGCCAGGAAATGTCTGTAACCAATCGATTGCTTCTGCTTCCTAATGATTGGCATCTGTAGAGATAAGTTTTCAACTTTGATTCGTGTGTTGACACATGGCACTTAATTTTTGTATATATATGCATTCATTTTCTTGCCTTGGGTCTATTTGGTTCAGTCTTGAGAGAGAGAGAGAGAGAGAGAGAGAGAGAGAGATTATATATTATATATACACACAAACATCCATATATACATACATATATACACACATCCACACACTCTGCTGGACAAAGATGAAAGAAAGAAAGAAGAGAAAGAGAAGGAGAGACAGAGAGAAGACAGAGGTAGAGAAGGCAAAGAGAAGGAGGAGAGAGAGAAGCTTGAGCTCCCTAAGCCCTAACAAGCCTTAGGTGAGTTCCAACTCACTTGGCCTCATTTATATAGTGTTTTACAAGTTTATGTGAAGCTTAGACGTGCCAAAAACGTCCTTGAGATGTTTATATATTCTGTTTTACGAATTTGCTAGAGAAGACAAAGTACCAATCGATTGGACTCTTTCCAATCGATTGATATCAGTTGAGTCCCAATCGATTGGATAGATTCCCAATCGATTGTCATTACTTGTAACCCAATCGATTGTTAAAGTTATCAATCGATTGACATTGTTTTGGATCCATTCGATTGCCATTTTTCTTCAATAAATTGTTATGAGTTTTACACCAATCGATTGGCATTAGCAGAACAAGGTTTGTTTCTCTCGTTTATTATATAGAGGGTTTTATCGTTCGATTCTCTATTCAGACTTCTATTATGTGATTATGGGTAGTCAGGGATAATGTAACAACAAAGATAAGTACAATTAAAAATAATGGATTAATGTGATGATGTGAGATAACATGTGATTCATATAAGAGTTCGATATCCGTTCATTTTATTTAGAGTAGTTAGGCCACAATGGAATTTTAGGTATCAGTCCTAGTACGAAACTTACATAGGTCTTGATAAGTTCTAGGAATTTGTACATGGGTGGACACTTGGTCATGTATATCCTTAATGATCAGTGGATAGTTTATATCCTTAATGAGTGGTGGATGGAACTAAGTACTTCAGAGATAGCCAGGTGATTTATATTATATCCTTAACGACCGGTGGATGGGCTGTGTCCTTAACGAGTAGTGGATAGGAGATCACTGGCAAGATATCGATAAGTAGTAGCAATAGAATGTTATGCAGTGCTCGAAGCATTGTATCCATGAATTGCGGTGGATTAAGAAAATGTATTCTATGTTCTCAATCGTGATCGACAAGAACAGTGGTGTATCCAGGAATGTTACAATCAGATCGAGGATGTAGGAGTTAATAGGTCTTTGTACAATAAGACATGGATTCGAATAATGCGAGGTTGAATAAAGATAAGATGTTACTTAGTAAAGCCATATCTTATGATTTCTATAACTTGTTATTACGTTATATCATTAGTACCTTGTGAGTTTCTATTCACTTAGCTCTCAGTAAGTTGGCGGCCGTTACTGCTTGGACATTCCCCGTCCAAATTATCCTGTCCCTCTTAATGCAGATGATGGAGCTTATGACAATGGCTACTACCCTAAAGGGAAATATGTAGAGGGTGGCTTCACTAATACCGGTTATGCCGGAGAAGGCTGTTACGCTGACAACTACCCATATGCCAGCTAGAGATAAAGAAGTTACATTTAGTTTTATATTTCTGTCAAACTTTTTAGTTTAATGGGTACTTGGGCATATGTTGTCTCCAGACCTGTTATGATCTTGAGGACCACTCTGATATTGTAATTGATAGAATCGTTACTATATTTTCAGTTGTTTACTGTTCCTGTTTATTAGCTGGACTAGTACTACGGGTGTGGATAATTAGTGACATTTACCCATCATTCCCTATGGAACCAAAAAGGAAATTTATTTTTCTCTATTTTTGCTACTCCGAGGCGTGACAGGATTTTTGGTATCAAAATCCTAGGTTGTGATACTTTCGTTCACTAATGATTCTACACCATTTGGTCCTAGTATTTTAAGATCCCTGAGATGAGATGTGAGTTTAAGATAAGTTTATCCTCCTAAAGATAGATAGTTCCTTTGTAGGTTAGCATGGATCCAGATTTTTACTTGTTCGTGGATGATTCTTTTAGTGGACATGTTATTCACGGTGACACAGTGGAGCTAACCATTCTAGAGATATACCAGAGCCATATTCACCAAACGGCTAGTTGTTATTTGGAGGAGAGGATTTGGACTTCTCGCTATGTGCGCATGACACATGAAGGGAAAATATGTTTAAAATTATTTGTTTTAAATGCGCAGCGGAAGAACAATCTGGAAAAACTTTATTGGTATGCCCGGATCTACTACTTATCAATACTATAGATGCGTGCAAGACGGGGCAAGAGTTATACCTCTGTGTCTTGAACCTAATTCTGAATCCTTCAACTTCCAGTAGTGTCCTCTAGGTTGTCTTCACTCTTATGACTCCTATGGAAGCTTTCCGTAAAGACTTGGGTTGGTGGTAACCCTAATAGAGAGGATAGAGAAGGCTTGGATAACCCTAAACAGTTTCTGCAGCTATGGTATAGAAAAATGTTGAACTAGAAAATCTGTACGTAACTGCCCTATTTATAGATTTCCAAACCGACTTTAAGCCTTCGATCGATTGAAGTACTTTCGATCGATCAAACCTGTTTTGGCTTCAATCGATCGAAACTATTTCGATCGATCAAACTTATCTTGACATCCTCATGTGCCTTTCCAAGCATCCTAGCAGAGCTAAGAGTAGGACCTCCTAGGTTCTTTATTGTTGGCTCAGACCAGTTGTTAATTCCCGTGATCAAACTCTTTGATCAGCAAACTAACAAACTGATCAGTTAACGTTTACTCCACCATAAAATAATAACTGAACTGTAAAGTAAAAGAACAAATCATATTCAGGTACTAATGTTTGGTGTACTAATGTTCCTCTAATGTTGTGGACACGCGGGATTCCACCACTTGTTTGTTTTCGTTTGAAATTTAATTTGGATCAAAGAAAGAAAATGGGTCTATTGAAAATAGATACAGAGTCGCCTCTTGGTCTTTAAGGAACCAAGAAACCTAATTTTGACTCACCCAAATGGATAAAGGGCACTGGCCCTTCATAACCAAAGAACTTGGCTCGGGGTTTTGGTACGAGAGAGGAAGGAGCCTTTGTCGTAACTAAAACACCCTCAACTCGGCCCGTCTTTCGACGGGCCTCAATTAGCATCCAAATAATCATCTTATACTATGAATGGTTCGACAATTAATACTATGATAGTATATTACATCACATAAGAAAATTTGAAATGGAAGATCTAAAGATAAGATATCATTCATAAGATCTAAGTCAAATATCATACAATGTAAAGTGAAAAATTACACAAATAAACCTAGGAAAAATCGTCTAATCATGTATCAAGTAATTGAGTTTCCCTAACCTAAAGGGGACATGAATTGTTCTTGAAACAAATAATCAAAGAAATCAAAATATGCTTAGCAAGCTAGTATGATGCATGTTAATCTTTGAGAAAAGAAGATCTCTCAATCCCCGGGACGGATGAGAAAGGATGATTAGATCGAGGGAAAGCATGAACGTGTGATCATGATCACTCCTTATAACCTTCTTATATTAGGACTCACAAAAGCCCCAAATCTTTGCATGGATGCAATGTATGTATCTAGAATGTGTCAAGGTTGTAGTGTGCTTTGTGTTCATGGATTCCTAGAATGACTTAGAAGTCTAGAATGTGCATGAATGAATGAAATGAAATCATCATGAGATATTTACAAATGTAGTATGAACTACTTCCTAAGATATGAACTAATTTAGAGTGTATGTAAGCATCAAATCAAAGGATGGGAGTAAAAGCATGCTTGCTGTGAATAGTGGACAGAATAGTAACATGATCTTGTGAAATGGAAAAGAGGAGTTAGGTATGTTTTCGATGCATGATTTTTTATGGAGATCTTCCTTATTGTGTCTAAAACATAACCCATAAAGCCAATCTTTAATAACTATCACAGAAATAGAGGTCGCTCAGAAACAGAGTCCGTACTGTCGACTAAAATGTTGAAACATCTTAGAAAATAAAAACAAATGATATAGAGGCCCATTTTATATAGAAAGTTCCCTATGTCATTGAAGTTTAAAGGAAAAATAAGTTAGGACCACCCTTTTTGGAAAAGTTTTCTGAAAAACAAGCTGAAAGTGGACCAAGCTGCTGTGACAGCAAAAACAGAATATCTAGAAGGAATGTTTGGATCCAAATGGACCATTTTCAAGTATTTCCACGTCAAACCAAAAATCATGGGTGTTATCTAATGAGTTAGGAAGACTTTCCAAGTTGCCTTGCATCCATACATTGAGTATTGAGTTCTATAGAAATCTTTGAACTTAGATCACTCACTGTATTGACTCACTGTTTTGAAGATTTTGAAAAAACAAGGTTTATCTCTTGAAATCAAAGTGAGGGTTTTAAGAAGGGGGTTTTGAAATTGAAGTTTTGAAAGAACGTTTTCAATACTCAATAAAGGTTATAGCCACTTAAAATGTCAACATCAAACTCATCATCAAAAACCTCCAAGATTGTTGGAGAGATTTATTTTCATTTGAACATAACTTCAAGGATACCTTGGAGGTATTGAAGTTATAATCATCATCTATCAAACATGTTTTTGAGGTCAAGAGCTACTATCCATAAGGATTCACTCACCTCAAACTTCATGTCATCATCTAGATGATGATGAACTAGTAAGTAAATAAATAAAATAAAAAAGAAATGAGGTAAGAAGAGATGAACATTGTATAAACAAGCAAGTAAATAACAATCAATAGATGATAATCAATATGATATTGGACTTGTAGTTTGGTGTTTCACTCATATGTGATGACATTGGACATGGAAGTAGCTTCCTCTCTCTTAAATGCTCACTAAAATGGTGGTTGAGTGTATTGAATATGAAGTAAATAGGAGTAATGAAGTAAAAAACAAAGTTTAGAACTCAATTTTTGTTTTGAAATCAAAGAAGAAAGCTTCTTTTCTCTCTATCCTAACCTTATCTCTACAACTTTCTCTCCCAAAACTTTTCAAAGCTTACATTTGACACCCCCTAAATGAGAAGTCAAGGAGGGTTTATATAGGCCAATTTGGGGTGGTTTTGGGGTTTTAGAAGTGTTCCCATTGACTCCAAATGTATGAAAACATAGAACTACATCGTTTTGATTTTTAATTAATCAAAATGGATTCCCATAAATAATTGCAAAAGTATACTGTTCTGGAGGAGAGTGCCGGTATTCGCGAAAATGCCCTATTTCGTCCGAAATTCACAGAAAATGCATACGAACTCCAAATTGAGGTTGTGATATACCGTTAGAAAGATAATGGAGTCTATTTTACATAAACAATAATTCGGGGATAGATCACTTCGAAAAGTTTTGCGGTATTTGCGATAAAAGCTGATTTGATCGCCTTTTTTACCTTCGGAAATTCACAATAAACTCGTTTTAAATCCAAAAATTATGTGCGATATACCATTGGAAAGCTATTGACCTCTTGTATCCACGAAAAATATTTGAAAATTATTATTGTGCTCCGGTTCTAAAGTCAAATTTTGGTCAAACTGGTCAAACCTGGGATTCCCGGGAAGTCCTAGAAATCTCTGGGAGCTCCTAGGAGCTGACATTTTTGCTTGATTTTCTTTTAAAGCTCATTTCAATACTTTCCACATGATCTAGAATGATCTCGGAGAATTCGAACGATTTCGGTCAAACTTGGTCAAACCTGGTCAAACATGGGTCAACCTTGGTCAAACTGGTCAACGGGGACTTTCCGTGAACTTTCGGGTCTTCCGGGGGTCTCTGGTAGCTGATGATTTCATCTAATTTTACTTAAAAACTAATTTTATCACTTTTCTTAATACGTAGCATGTTTCCATAACTTTCGGTCCAAATCTGGGAGTTTTTTTTGGACATTTAGGGGTATTTTGGTCATTCTGAGCATTTTTGAGAGATAGAACCAACTTCCAGGGGTCCTTTTGAGTCTTTTTTGATCATTGTGAACCTCCAAGATATGGGTCTCCTAAATCTAATAGCCGACAAAATGGGGTGTCTACAGTTTGACCCTCTTTGGCATGAACTTGCGAGGCAACGCATGTCGCAAGCGAGTGCCAAAGCTTTGAAGAGACAGGTCTTTTGGACGCTATAGATTTAGGATAAAAAGCATTGCAAAAGATGCACTGATGAAAAAAAATAATGTTGAGGTCAGTGCTAGTCGCGCTCTGCGTGAGCTGCCTACGTATCCCAAGGAGAATCAGACCAGGACGTAGTTCGGGGCATAAAGGAACAAATCACACGTGCATAACAAGACATGCGGATGCTATGCTATGAGGATGATATGCAATGCATGGATGTGATATGAATTGTGTCATGAGTCCTATTATGTCTAGTGTTATGATCCTATTATGAGCAGGTGCTGTAGGGTGTGCCACTCCGAGTGGGCTGGTGTTGTGCTAATGTGTACGACTACGATGTGGTGGATGATTCGGATAAGGACAGCAAGGTTTAGAAGACTCTGGGTCTAGGGGTAAACTTCTAGAATTTGGGAAGTGTGCTTTGCAAACAAGTGAGATAGATCAGATACTCGTTTTTTAGAAGACGACAGCTAAAGGAAGGTGACCGAGGGATCTTCCGATAAATGATAGGTAAGGAAGCTATGGACAGATGAGAAAGCTCATGATAATCAGGAGATATAGAGCCGTGGAAGGACGGTGCTTCGTTTTCAAAATCTGGATGCGAGCGATGTTCTGATTGTTCCTGATGGCCGATTTTCAAAAATTGGTTCCTCTTTTGTTACTTTATGCTGGGGGTAGTAGGAACTAGTATCTTTCCGTATTTGTCCTCGGGGGATGACGTAGGGTTCTCGGAGAATCTCTCTTTTTTTGATCGGGAATCAGGACCCATCTCTGAATCTCTCACGGTTGATCAAATCTTTCGGCGCTCAATCCAAGAGGGCCAGTCGGGGCCTCTGGGAGCTGGTATCTTTCTATTTCTGTCCTCAGGGGATGATGTAGGGTTCTCGGAGAATCTTTTTTTTTTCCTTGATCGGGAATCAGGACCCATCTCTGAATCTCTCACGGTTGATCAAATCTTTCGGCGCTCAATCCAAGAGGACCAGTTTGGGCCTCCGGGAGCTGGTATCTTTCTGTTTCTGTCCTCAGGGGATGATGTAGGGTTCTCGGAGAATCTCTTTTTTTTCTTGATCGGGAACCAGGACCCATCTCTGAATCTCTCACGGTTGATCAAATCTTTCGACGCTCAATCCTAGAGGGCCGGTCGAGGCCTCCGGGAGCTGGTATCTTTCTGTTTCTGTCCTCAGGGGATGATGTAGGGTTCTCGGAGAATCTCTTTTTTCTTGATTGGGAACCAGGACCCATCTCTGAATCTCTCACAGTTGATAAAATCTTTCGGCGCTCAATCGAAGAGGACCAATTGGGGCCTTCGGGAGCTGGTATCTTTCTGTTTCCTGACTTTTTGATTTCTATACTCTTTCTGATTTTCTCTTTTATCTGTGCAGCTTTGGAGCTTTGAATACCTGAAGATGTTAGCTCCTTCCCCTGCTGATGAATCTGGTGAAGGTGAGGATGGCATGGCTTCTGTGCCTTTGTTCCCACGAGGCTTGAGATGGGGGAGGGATTTTGTTGGGTTAAAGAGCGGGGCCTACCAGATTGTTCTGCTCAGAAACTTCTTATCTGGGCTGATGGCTACTAGTGTTGATTGGACACCTTGGGAGCATATTGCCTATGCTGCCCTAGAGGAGATACAGGCGGTCAAACCTCTTTCCTCTTGCCGACTTCTGATGGAAAGTACCGAGAGCAGGCAATGGTTCCTCGGCGAGCGAGTCTCCCGGAAGGTGGTTGGCGGTTCAAGGTATCGCGTCCCTCATGATCCTCCTGCTATGGATGCTGGTGACCTTTCTGGTGATGCTTTGCTAGCGACCTTAGCTGGTACCGATGTTTAGGATCACTTTCTCTCTGAGACTGGCTCCGAGACTTACCGTGGCCGCTTTTTGATGCCCAACTTCCCACTCCTGGAGGTAAGTTTCTTTTATGTTTTTGTCTCTATCCATTGCCTATGTTTTTGACTCATCTATTTTCCTAACTTATTTTATGCCTACAGCTTCGCGGGATGTACAGGAGACAGGTTCCCCCAGTTTCCAATTTTATCCATCCTTGGGATTAGACCGTTAATGTTTTGGGTGCAGATGGCTCCCCCTAGGTTATGGAGGTGCCACGGGTCACGTGTGGGTATCCCACCCAGCCACCAAGCATCCTTAACATCCCCTGGAGTTACGCTGAGGAGGGCCACGCCTTGGCGGCTAGCTTATGATCTTTGGTTCTCACGCGAGACCATCGGGTATGTCTCTAATTTTGCATTCCTTAAGGTCATAAGGTTCTAATCCTGATTTTACCCTCGATAGATGGATGGTATGCAGTAGTTTGCCACCAATCAGATGGCGTCCTTGGTAGGTTTCTGACTCGACTTTGTTTTTGTACTTTTTATTGTTTCCCTACTGATTGCTTTCATTTTATTTGTGTGTGCAGTACCGTGGGGGTGGCGCTGGCTCATCGAGGACTGGATCGAGATGCAGAGGTGGTAGGAGGAGGCCATCATCGACGTACACTCCTGGTGGTCCGACAGAGGATGAAGAAGAGGAGGACTGAGGCCTCTTAAGCAGGGATTTTGTTTTATCTCCATTTCATGTTTTCGATTGGGTTGTACTAGTGAATGATATGACTATTCGAACAATGTTTAAGATAATGTATAAGACGATGCGTAGGATGATGTATCACCCTTGACAGAGTATCATGACGTTTTGCCTTTCGAGCCAGATAGTTTCTGGTTTAAAGGCGTAGTTGTGTGATTGCTTTTATTTGGCAATTGTGTGACGATATGCATATTTGTGCACTTGTGATTCAGTTATTGTTAATGTTACTGCGATGAGCAGCCTTGTGATAGTGAGTGTGTTTGCCTTACAGGTGGGATAGTCCGTGAAACGGAGAGATGCTGTCAAAATTTTGAATTTTGCTAGAGCCGCGACAGAAAATATGGCTTTGTAAGATAACGCTCAACTCACAGCTTGGCTGAACATGACAGATGGTGTGGAACTGATCAACCTTTTTAGCTACGGCTTGACCGAGCTATTCTCTCTTCGCCAGATAGCTTTGAATGTTGAGTCTATGCGTGCTGCTATTGTCCACTGGGACCCGGTGAACCATGTCTTCAATTTCAATGGCCTAGAGATATGCCCCCTATTTGAGGAGTTCTGTGCCATCCTTGGCTACGATTCTGATTCTGATTCTGATTTTGACCTGATTCTCCCTTCCGCTGATAACCCTAGTCCTACGCGAGGCTTGGCTGAATATCTGAATTGTTCCATTACTATTTCTCGCCGGCTGATTCATGGTGAGGTTCTTGATATTGCTTCCATCATTGCCCGTTATGCTAGTCCTAGGAGTCCTAGTGTATATGATGCCACTCGCGGGGCCGCTCTGATATTGTGCATGACTTTACACTTTCTATTCTTGAGTGCTTCTATTGACTTGGTACACGTGTGCCTTGGGCTGAAACATAGCAGGAATCCCATGGCCATGGTTCTAGCTGAAACCCTGAATGGTTTGGATCGCGCTTCTAATCAAGGAACGCTTCTACTTTCTGGGGCGCCTTTGGTGTTACAGGCCTGGCTCTACGAGCACCTCCAGTTATGGACAGGTAATGTGCTGCCAGTTTTATTTTCACAGAGCTGTGCTTCATCCTCATTATACTTCTGCCGATTGGGTGGGCGTGATGGGTGATATATTTGAGGCTGACATTTGCTGGATTGTGAGGCGTTGGGGCCTCCATGCTGTGACCACTAGTCTCGAGGATTTTCAGAGAGTGTGGCTGATGGGTCTGAGAAAAACCTCCTTCTATCATCCTCGTCGATTGGCCAGACAGTACGGGCAAATTCAAGAGGTTCCCAGGGGGTTTATTGAGAGGGTCTTTGCTTCCTGAGTCAGAGCCACCACTATTATTGCTTTTATTAGCGGCTGGGTCGGTCGAGCAAGAGCTTATTTCTAGAGACCTTTGAAGAAATAAAAACAAAAACGAAAATAAAACTAGGCTTGACTGATTCCGCTACTTTCGTCCAAGTGTTTTTGATATTCGTGATTGCTTTCTGAAAGAAATTTTCATATTTTCATTTATCCCTGCTTATGTAATATTCAAAGTTTGTTTATCGGTGAACCTTGGTTACTTGGAGAACCTTGTTTCATGCATTTGGTTTTCTAAAAATATTTGTAGTATGATTTTGATCAGATGTTTGATTTTGGTACTTATTTGGGCACGCTAGGACGATTAGAGGCAAACGAGGCGGGTGGCCGAAGTTTGCCCCTAGTTTGGGATATGTATGGTTGTAAGGCAAACGAGATAGATGATCGATGTTTGCCCCTAGTTTAGAAGGGGTTTAGGCAAACGAGGCGGGTGGCCGAAGTTTGCCCCTAGTGTGGAGGGTGATTTCTGGGTTATGGTAAGGACCTCGACTTTATTTTTCTCACATGCTCATAATTTTTGCCTAGGCACCAATTAGGTGACCTAGCGAGCTCTTTTCTCTCTTTTGTTATTGCTCACTTTGGATTTAACTCTAACTTTTGCCTAGGCGTCCTTTCGGATTTTCAACCTAGCGAGCCATCCTTCTTTTCTTTTTTTGAAAGTCTGCCTACGTACCCCTGAACGGGGATCGGGTCCAATGTAGTTCGGGCCAAAGCTTGAAAGAAATTGGGCTATTTTTGTAGGTGGAGCGACCGAACTGATGTGGTTGCCTACGTATCCCCGAGTGGGAATCAGGTCGAGCGTAGTTCGGGCCGAAGCCTGAAAGAAAATGGTTTTGGGTAATGGTCAAGCGTAGTACTTTTTGAGACAATCCATGTTGATTGGTTCTTTGAATTCAACGCCATCGAGGTCCATAAGGTAGGTTACTCCTCCGAAAAGGATAGTTTTGACGATATAAGGGCCGACCCATTTGGGTTTGAACTTTTCGCGTGGATCAAAGATCGGGGCTCGCAATTCCTTAAGGACAAGGTCACCCTTGACACTTTTCCTCGAACGGACCCTTTTGTTGAAAGCGCGGGCTATCCTCTTTTAATAGATTTGGACATAGTCGACTGTCGCTAGGCGCTTTTCATCTATGAGAGCCAATTCTTCGTACCTTTCCCTCAACCAATCTGATTCCAAAATTTCACATTCTGCCATTACGCGTAGGGATGGTAGTTCTATCATGACTGGAAGTACTGCTTCCATTCCATATACTAGTGAGTAAGGAGTTGCTCATGTGGACGTCCTTATTGATGTTCTGTATCCCCAAAGTGCGAACGGTAGCTTTTCATGCCAGTCTTTGTAGGTATCGGCTGATTTCTGCAGTATGGCCTTGACATTCTTGTTCGCAGCTTCGACTGCCCCATTAGTTTGTGGTCTATACGGTGATGACTTGTGATAAGTGATTTTGTATTCCTCAAACAGATCTTTGACTTCAGCTTTAAAATGACTACCATTATCTGAGATGATCTCATGGGGTATTCCATAGCGACAGATGAAGGGATGGTTTCACCGATGATATCGATTCCCCAGGTTGAGAATGGCCAAGGTGAGGTCATGCTGTATAGAAGGGATGGTGGTACATGCATCATGTTTGCATGGATCTGGCACTTGTGATACCTTCTTACGTATTCACAACAATCTTTCTCCAATGTTGTCCAGTAGTACCCTTGTCTTACGATTTTCTTGGCCAGCATGCGACCATTCATGTGTGGGCCGGGCCGCATACCCCCTCGTGTATTTCTTCCATCATTCTTCTGGAGCTTTTTCCAAACAAGCAAGTCAGATTGTGACCATTAAACTCTTTCTTCAACAGATTCCACCGCAAATGATGAATTGTACTGCGAATCTATGAATTGCCCTTTTGTCTTTCTCGATAGGCTCTTGGGGGTACGTCCCCTTTTCTATGAAGTCCCAGACATCCTGATACCATGGCGTTTTGTTCTCTTCTTCTTCGATTGCCGCGACGATGTTGAACGAAGGCTCGTACCTTTGCTCAATTACCAAAGGCATCACCCTGACTCCCACAGGAATTTTGATCATGGAGGCTAAGGTAGCCAATGAATCTGCTAGCTAGTTCTCTTCCCTAGGCAAATAGAAGAATGTGACGTTATTGAACTGCCTTTTGAGTTGATCGAGATGGTCATGATAGGGCTTCAACCTTTCTTCTTTTACTTTCCATTCTCCTCTAGCTTGTGATATAATGAGGTTTGAATCTCCGAAGACATCCAACTTCTGAACTTTTAGCTCTATGGCTGCTTCCATCCCCAGAATGCATTCTTCATCTTTAGCAATGTTGTTGGTAGAGTTATAATTGAGTTTGACTGCCAGCCCCACTTAGTGACACTAGAATCATTCTTACTCCGTACCCTTTCATGTTGGCTGCTCCATCAAAGTATAAATTCCACTATTCTTCCTTGATTTCCATGATATTTTCATCCGGAAATAGAAAGTCCCCACTTTCTTCGGAGTCAACAGCGTGCTCCGCAAGATGCTCAGCTACGGTTCTCCCTTTTACCGATTTTCTTGTAACGTACTTGATATCGAATTCGGATAGTAGAAGTAACCAACGGGATATACGATCGATTAGGGTGGGTTTTTTGAGGAGGTACTTTAGAGGATCCATACGGGATATGAGCACAACCGGGAAGGCCAACATGTAGTGCCTTAGTCGGCGAGTGCACCAAACCAAGGCCCAATAGGTTTTTTCGAGGGTAGAGTAGTTAAGCTCATACCCAGTCATCCTCTTGCTGAGGTAATATATGGCTTTTTCAGAGTGGTTTTCTTCTCCTTCTTGGGCTAGCATGCAACCCATGGCATTTTCGGAGACAGATAGGTAAAGGAATAAAGGCTTATGAGGAGTGGGTGGTGAAAGGACAGGCGGATTTTGAAGGTAGGCTTTTATTTTGTCGAAAGCGGCTTAGCATTGGTCATCCCATTGGAACTTTTCTCCTTTTCTTAGCAATCGGAACAAAGGATCACATGTAGTTGTGAGTTTGGAAATGAAGCGGTTGATAAATTGGACTCTTCTGAGAAACCCTCTCACTTCCTTTTTATTCCGTGATGGTGTCATTTCCAGGATTGCCTAGATCTTAGAGGGATCCACCTCAATCCCCCTTTGTGTGATGAAAAAACCCAGGAGCTCATCAGAGGTCACACCGAAAGTGCATTTCTTAGGATTCAATCTCATCTTGTATTTGCGCAACCTCTCAAAAAACTTTTCGAGTGCCACCAGGTGTCCTTCTCTGTCCTTGGACTTCACAATCATGTCATCTACGTACACTTCTACTTCCTTGTGAATCATGTCATGCAAGAGAGTGGTGGCAGCTCTTTGGTAGATTGCCCCAGCATTCTTGAGTCCGAAAGGCATTACTTTATAACAGTAGGTTCCACAAGGGGTGGTGAATGTCATTTTTTCCCGATCTTCTGGCACCATTAGAATATGGTTGTACCCCGAAAAGCCATCCATGAATGATAGTAGCTCATGTCCTACAGTGTTATCCACCAAGACATCAATGTGGGGAAGCGGGAAGTCATCCTTGGGACTGGCTTTGTTTAGATCATGGAATTCGACGCACATACGAACTTTTCCATCTTTTTTGGGGACTAGCACGATATTGGTAACCCATTCCGGATACTCGGTGACAATGATGAACCCTGCCTTGAATTGTTTCTCCACTTTTTCTTTAACCTTGAGTGCCCATTCTGGCCTCATGCCCCTCAGTTTCTGCTGACAGGTTTAGAATTTAGGAGGAGAGGAATATGATGTTGGACAATGTCGGGATCGACCCAGGCATGGTTTCGTAAGACCAAGCAAAAACATCCTTGAATTATTTTAGCAAGAGAGTCAATTTTTCTTTTTCTTTTTTATTAAGAGTTGAGCCAATTTGCACAATTTGTGGATTATCTATTTCACCTAGGTTAACCGATAAAGTATCTTCGATTATTTCGTAAGCAGGTGGTTTTTCAATTAGTTGCTTAAGTTCAATTAGGAGATCCTTGGAGGGATCTGTGCATTCACAAGTATTAGACACAGAGGAGTAAGAAGATCATCTTTTTTTTCCTTCATGACAGGTGAAGTGATTACATTAGACAGTGGTGGGCTTACAGTAGCCAACTCTGGTACAGACTCGATAATTGGCAGTTCAGACTCTGGGAGAACAAGGGATAGGGAGACGCAGACAGATGACTATACAGCCTGGTTGCTCAGACCCTCCTCAGTTGGCTTAATCTGATCATCTTGGCTCTTGGCCCTCTTTTCTTCCTTCTTTTCAGTGAATTCTTCCCACATTTTCTCGATGGCTTCAGTGTACAGGTACTTCAACCAGTCTTCTTCCGGGGTTTTCACAACTTCTTCGGGATAGAATGGATCTTGATAGGGGGGACCTTTCACAGTCAGCAAAGATTTCAAGCCCGGGGTGACTTTTTCCAGTGGCCTGATGGATCCATGGTTCTGGGAACCCAAAGTAGGGGAAATCATCCCCTTCTTTGATGATTTACCCATTCAAGGTTTTGCGGTACGGTGGGAGACTCCTCTCCCTTTTCTTCTATGGCCTCTATAGCTTGACGTCTTCTTCAGTGGGCTTGTACCCCAACCCAAAAGTGCCTTGTTGCCCTTTGATCTGAGGGAACTCCCAAATTCCTTGCTGGCGTCGGCCCAATCCCATTCCAGGGAAGTAGTTCATTTTGCGGACAATGTTGACAACTGCGGAGTGAATCTCGGGGAACCTGTCTTCATCATTGATCATGTGGACTTCTTCCATGAAGAATCCCCTGATTTCTCCTTCTTCTAGCTCAGGCATTTGGACTTCGAAGATGGGAGCATAGTTTGGGAAAGCTTCATTACCCCAACTATTACCGAGGATGATTTTCACCTCCTTCTCATAAATGTACTTGATAATTTGATGCACAGTGGATGATACGGCTTTGTTGACATGCAGCCAGAGCCTTTCGATCAACAAGTTGAACGAGGCAAGTATGTCTATGACTTGAAAGACTTCAGTGCTTACCAAAGATCCTACCCGGATTTGGAGAGAAATAGTTCCCATCACATTTCTCTTGGTGTTATCGTAGGCCCTCACGGATTGCACAGATGGTGTGATGTCAAGGACATTAACCCCCAAGGCGGTGGCAGTCCTTAGGGCACAAACATTTAAGGCAGAGCCTATATCGACCAGACAAAATGGCACCTGCTATCCCTTACATCCAACAGTGATGTATAATGCTTTGTTATGTACAGATCCTTCTAGTGGCAGGTCTTCGTCAGAAAGTGTAATGATTGGGTCAGGGGTATGTGCGCCTAAGAAATCCACCATGTCTTCCGGTGCGGCGTCAATGGGGACCTCTATTCCAGCCAGGGCATTCAACACAGCTTGCCTATGCTTGTAGGATGTTACCATGATGTCCCACATCGAGAGATGTGCTTGGGTTTTCTTCAACTGTTTTATCAACTCATTGTCTTCCTCGATGATCTCGTCCATTTTTCCTTTTCCTTTGTCTTTGACTGGACTTTTTTCGATAACCTCGGTGGTAGGCTGCGGAGGCTGATAATGACGGCCTAACCTAGTCAGATGATCAATTTCGGTAGGGGTAGGCCCTTCTACAGTCCCATCTTCTTTGAACCAGTCGCAATCTATTCCCACAAATGGTTTCTCTGGCTCATTCCAGATAGAAGCATCGCTTTCATTATCGGGATCATACCCCTAGATCATGTTCTTCCAAGAAGAATAGGTCTTGTTCGTTAGCCAGCTGCCACTCGTCATCCCCTCCATCAATAAGATGAATTCCCATAGATTTCGGGATGTCAATGAAGGGTAAAGGTTGACCTAAAGGGGTGATATAGGTAGCAGGGTTGAAAGATACATGGTTGGACTCAATGAGGCTGATGTTTTGATGGTTTGGTAGAGGATTTTAAGTGACATGGGGCTGCTTTGGAGGTGGCTTGATGATATTTTGGTCAATGATGTCTTGGATATCATGGTGAAGGTGCATGCAATCATCGGTGTTGTGGCCAGGGGCTTGGTGGTAGGTGCATCTTTTGGACATGTCACAGTTCGGCGGGAGCGGGGTATTTCGAGGCTGGAGTAATTGGAGGTGGCCTTTTTTAAGGAGGCAATTTAAGACTGAGGAGAGGGGGATTTCTAATTTGGCGAAGTTGCGAGGAGGCTTCCTAGGGAAAGAGAGATTGGAGGAATCAGCTTGGTTTAGAGGTTGGTATGGCCTAGGAGGATAAGCCATAGGTTGACTGCTAAAGGCATTGACATCCGGAGGATTGCGGGAGTAGTTGGGCCATTTTGACTAACTCAGAGGCTATTCTTTTTTGATCTTTCCTTCCCTTATGGCATCTTCGATTCGAGTCCCAACTTCAAATAACTCTTCGAAAGTGGAGAAAGTGGAGATGGACTGATAAAACAATTTTTCATGGTAGAGCGGTTGCAGATTCTGGATTAGCATCCTCACCTGTTCCTTTTCAATCGGCCGGTGGGTCATTTGGGCCACTTTGTTCCTCCATCTGCTTAGAAACACAGCGAAGGATTCATTGCTATTCTACTGAGTAGTTTCCAAATCCCTGATGGTGATGTCAAGTTCTTGGTTATAGGAGTAGTGATCAACGAATACCCAAACTATGTCTTCCCATGCCCGAGTTTTGGAAGCTTCCAAGGTAAGGAACCACGATAGTGCAGACTTCGTAAGAGTTTGTGGGAATAGCATTACGAGGTGCTCGTGGGTACAACCCATAGATTGGAAGATGCTCATACACAGCTTTATATGGCTCTTTGGATTTCCGGTCCCATCGAAACGGTCAATGGCAGGCATCTTGAAGTTTTTCGGTAGCTTCAACTTAACAGGTTTAAAAAGGCCTTCCAAGTCCAGCATGTAGTCGTCAATCCCTTTGCTTTTCCTCAGTGCACTTTCTAGCTTGTCAACCTTATCCATTTTCTCTTGGAGCTTCTTCTCATATGCAAACGGTGGGACCCCTTGAAGCCAGTCTTCTTCCCCGTTATTCTCATGTGGGGGCAGTTCAAACCCCAGTGGTGGAGACCCAAGCGGAGGTTGTGGCCGCTGCTGCTTCAATTCTTCCATGAACTTCAGAACTTGGGCTAGGCTGTCAGACTACTGGCTTATGGTTGCCCCCAACTCGATGACCTTGTTTTCTAACTCTTCTCGATTCATGCCGAAGTAAGCTGTTGGACCGATTCTGACCAAACAATTATCTGAACTCCTGACCCACGACGAGGATCCCAATTGCTGACTTCGGGAATCTATAATGACCTGATAGATTTTGAGAGGCTAGATCAGAGTTTGACAGTGATGATTTTAGACAGACAAAGACAATGATGTTTAACAAACGTGGACTGACTTATATAAGAATGGTCGAGATAATGCGTGCAGATTGATGGGAATGGTGTATGCAAATGAGACAAGCATGCTGATGTAAGCCCTAATCTATATGATGCTCCTATTTATAACAGATAGCAGTTAAACAATTAAGGTCCTAACCATATAGAGTGTGCCAACCTTACTTTCCAGTATGATCAACAAGGGATAATAGGGGTTTGCAGGGTTCTATGGAGGCTTCTAGAAGAGACTGGGCATTTCTGGTTGATTTGGATATAGTTTTTGGGATAAACTGGGATATCCGGACATAGTTTCTGGCATTTCTGGGAAATTTGAGTAGAGTTTCTAGGAAAAAAATGGTTAATATGGTCATATCTGGGGTATCTGAGCAGAGTTTTTGGGAGAAACGGGTTAATATGGTTATATCTGGGATATCTGGACAGAGTTTCTGGGAGAAGCTGGTTAATATGGTTATATTTGGGATATCTAGGCAGAGTTTTCGGGAGAAACTGGTTAATATGGTTATATCTGGGATATCTGGACAGAGTTTCTGGGAGAAACTGGTTAATATGTGATCATAGTGATCATATTGTCTAGCAGGTTTTCATACTCCTATGTCTTAGGACCGACAAACAAGGTTTGCGGTGTATATCTTTGTGAGCATGGAGCAGACATCCTTGTCATGGTGCCTAGGCATGTCAACTCAATTTGATCATATGTGAGTGATTTCCTTGGAGATCATAAGAAAGAGGTTCTGTTTTATGCCACATAAGCGTCTACACCGCTCAGGTAATCCCATCAGGGCATACAGCAGTTATATTACATTGTCCTGTCTGAAAAGATAAATGAACATTCCTATGAAAGGTTCTACAGGAATCTATATGCAAAGGCTGGGTTTAGTCAAAAAGGGTCCGTTGATGAGAGTTCAAATATACCATCAGGGAGACAGTACGGAGGTTTTTACTCTTTTTGATATACCTTGGAAGGTACCGTATCAACGGTGACTTGTGCCCTGGCACAGCAAGACTTGAACAATGTCAGCGCCGCGTTTCAGACACAGTCGGGAGGGGAAACGCAGAAGTGCAATGCAGTGAACCAGACACAGTAAAAAGATGATTTCAAGGATGCTTCTTATGAGTCAAACCTCTTGGGCTACCAATAAGTTTTGTAACTCTATATTTTCACTTCGTATTTAAAAATTTATTTTAAACCCAATTTTTCCTTCACAATTCAGTTCCAAAATAAAAACAATAACCTTTATTCGATAAATCAGAAACTAAAATTGAATTACGTCTCATTAAAGGGACGTAAATTACATCTGATATAACCAAAGTCTTATTATCCCCAAATTCTAAAACCACCATTCCTATAGTAACCGCAAAAACGGCTACGCTAGATCCCATAGTTAGCACGATCTCCCTATCACTACATTTCCTAGTTGATCTGAACCCCTGCAACGAATTACAAATATGGTTAGTCGTACTAGAATCAATGCACCAAGTGTTTGAAGTATCCGTTATAAAACGTAGTTTAATCACATGTGATTCGATCATACCTTGAACTCTTGTAGATAAGAATTGTGGATAGTTTCTGTTCTAGTGGCCCTTCTCACCGCATTGGAAACACTTTCCTTTGCCTTGGCCACCCACCTTTCACTTTCCCTTACCTTTCGTTAGATTTTTCAATCTTAGGAACTGGTCCAACACTTGGACCACCAGTGCTAGCCTTCTTCTTCCCTTGCTTACCTTTCGGAGCAGATTGGTAGGATGAAGAGCTTTTCTCAACGTTCAAAATGTTGCCCCCAGGTTTGATCACCCCTTCTACTGCCAGTAAAGGACTCATTAATTCACTCATTGAGAAAATTATTTGATTCATGTTATAGTTAAGTTTAAATTGAGCGAATTGAGGATCATATCAACTTGGGTTTGTGCGTCGATGTTGGCATCTAGGGTCTCCAGTTCATTTAAATAACCAATCATTTTCAAAAAAATGTTCTTTGACTGGAGTCCCTTCTGACATCTTTGCACTCATTATCTTTTGCATAGCAACCTGTCTAGCAGGTCTGTCATGTTTCTCAAACATTTCTTTGAGGCTCTTGATAATGGCACTGGCAGAATCATTTGTTTGGAATTGCTGTTGGAATACACTAGCCATAGAGGTTAGAATGTAGCATAAGGCCATTTCATTCAATTTCTTCCATTCATCGAACTCACGTCTAGAAGCTGCTGAAGCATTTACAGCGGGTTCTTCAAGGCATGGGGTGGTGAGGACATATATGTGATCCTCTATAGTTAAAACGATGTCTAGGTTACGTTTCCATTATGTGTAGTTATTTCTAGTTAACTTGTTCTGAGTGAGTATAGTGGTAAGTGGACTAAATGCAGATCCAGACATTATGATTATTGAAAAATTAAAAAGACAAAATAAATATGGATATTAGAATTTGACAGTTTGGAATAAAGGAATCCTTCAAAACTCTTATTTTAAAACAAAGTTGCCGGATTATCAAAACGAAAGAGTAAAGCCTCCATGTGGTGATGAATGCTCGATCTTTCGATTAACCATGACTTGTCTGTTATGCAACTCTTGCAAGACACGTTATGACTCCTAAACCTATTTAATCTCTAAGCTTATGAATAACGCCCCGTGTGCAATCCCTTATTCATAGTTTAGCTAGTGTGTAACATTAACTAGGATCCAATCACAACCGCCTCAATTAGTGCCTCTATGTGGTGGTCACCCTCTAACATATCTGATTGATCTTATCTGTAGGAAGTTCACATCTAGTAACCAATGAGTTACTTCCCACATCTAGTGCCCTATGCTACTTTTGGAGCTTGCAATTTATCTAGAAAAGGAAATAGCAATAAAATTAAAATCGCTAGGAAAACCAGTGCGACTCTCCTATTCATAGGATTGAAGTCGCAGTGCCCTCTACACATGCCTTAAAACCAAACCATAATAAAAACAACATACACCAATCTCAAATATTAAATACAAAATTAACATTCTTGGTGCCATAGTAGACAGGTGACTAATCCTTGCTGCAAAAGGGTTAGTCGTACACACATCTACGCATATATAACATATATATGTAACAACTAGAACCCCTAATTGATTCACATAGTACATAAACTCTTTATGTACTGATTTAGAACATAAAAACAACATCTTAGTTCTCTGTCACACTTCAATCGATTGAACCTTTGATCGATTGAACTTAATTCAGTCGATTGAACTATTAATTTCACATAATGATTTAATGATTTTCCAAAAAAGTGTAAAACATTAAAAATAAACAATTTTTAAAATTGTAAACTGTGAAAACAATCTGGACAGTGAAACACTTTGGGTCAATTGAGCTAATCCTAAATGATCGATTTTTTTTTTTTGATTTATCGATCGATCGAAGGTAGTTTGATTGCTTGAACTCAACACTGTTTTGATTGATTGAAACACTTTCAATCGATCGAACACAGACAATCGATCAAAATACTTTCAATCGATTGAACCTGCTATGCATCCAAAGCAATCACAAATTAGTTTTCTGCTATAAAACTGCTGCAAAATCAGATCTCTGATGATGCAGTTTCAAAAAACAGTCTTAAAAACAACATGCAAATCAAAACTAGGGTTCTAAAATGCATCTATAGATCTAAATAAGCGTGGTTCTGATACCAATTGATGGGAAAATAGGTTTCAAAAACTTATTTATATGCACGACAGAAAAATAAAGTTCAAAAACTCTTTGGTATGCCCGGATTTGCTACTTATCGATTTTGTAGATGTGTAAACTAGGGGGAGAAGAGTTTTTACTTAATGGTCTTCAACCCAACTCTGATTCTCTTCTTCCTTGATGGTGTAGCAGCCTCCACTAGATGGTCTTTACTCCTATGTCTCCTTTGAACACTTCTGGAGAGGCTAGAGATGGTGGGATCTCTAATAGGTAGGATAGAAAAGGTTTAAGAATAAAATAGTTTCTGCAACTGCTAGAGTGAAGAAACGTCTATTAAAATAAGTATGTATGCAACTGCCCTATTAATAGATTCCTAAACTGACATTCACGTTTAATCGATCAAAGTTATTTTGATCGATCGAATCTTCTATCGATCGAGATCGAACCTGTCTTGACTTCAATCGATCGAACTCTTTCGTTCGATCAAACCTGTCTCAATAAGTTCCTCATGTGCCTTTCCAAGCATCATGGTGGAGCTAAGAGTAGGCCCTCCTAGGTTATTTATTATTAGCTCAGACCAGTTATTAACTCCCATGACCGAACTCTTCGATCAGCAAATTAACCAACTGATCAGTTAACGTTTGATCCATAAAATGATAATTGAACTCCAACGCAAAAGAACAAATCCAAAGTGATGTCTAGACTTGTACGGTGTACTAATGTCCCTTTACCAACAACATTCATAATCATATTCAATTAGTCGGATAAGCTATTACTGTCAACCTGAACAATGATTACATCTTCCATTCCTTGAGTCCCATTCACCCCTCATGATTACCAAATATATTGATAACTCTTATAAAAAAGATTGCAGTTCTTAGTAATCAACTTGGTGACATTCTCAAGGGAATGCTTACTCTTTTTCAGAGGGTAGATTTTATCTTGACAATATATGTTCACAGCCCTATGACCATGACATACTCAAGATATCCAGGTGTTGATCTTTTATAGACCTCACTGATTGGTAAGTCAAATCAGCCACATCCATAGTCTGTGTCCATAATCATCTCAAGATTAAGAACATATACCTTATGCAAGTTATGAGTTCCTATCGACTATTGATAGTATTGAGTGTCAATAGGAAAGCTCATGGTCCGTCAATGCACTATAAGCACTAGTATATTAACTAAGCATCATACTCTAGTGATTGAGATTCATTACTCCATTAAATGGTAGTTAATCATGCTACAGTGTAAAACCTGATGAGATATCTAGTCTCATCATCCACTGTGACAAATTCTATGTATCAAAGAATAGTCATTTGTATCTCACTTGCATGTATCTCATACACACACAAATTAGTTACTCTGACACTTTACGGATTAATAGTCATCTTATGAAAGAAACATACATAATGAAATGTAATGCTGATATCTATATATTAAAATGCCAATATCTCATACATAAAGTAATGGTTTGAGGGCACAATCCCAACATCAAACACACCCTTAGTTAAATGAAACAACTGTAATGGGAATTCGATAACTATTTAAATAGAAATATAAGATTTAGTCCCTAATGCGCTATACTTTTATAGAAATAGGTTCATCCAATAAACAAACGTAGGATTTAGACAATTTCTCCAAATCTTGAGATAATTATGGACATACATGCCCCTATATAATGTGTATATATATATTTGTATATATATTCTGCACATATTTAGTGGGATGACAGTTACACTAACCCAATTTAATGGGATACATGGATAAGAGAAAATGCTCCCCACAATCAAGCTTATTCAATCAAATCCTTAGGTTAATCAAATCAATTGTGTTCTTTTCATTGTAGACCTCTCTCGATCGATCAAACTTATTTGCTCTTGGCACAGAAAAATATTCATTCGAGTATGAGATTTGGTAGGAGATGATCTGAAATGGAAAAAATTGCAATAACTTTGTCATTTGAGGGTACTTTGTATTCATCTTCTTTTGTGTTAGATGTCTTCTGCAGTGGAAGATAATGCCTCTCCCTCTCTCTATCTCTCTCTCTCATAATGTCATGCCCCGGAGTATCAAAAATAGAGGAAAATAAATTTCCTTTTTGGGTCCATAGGAATTGACAGGTGAATGTCACTAAATTATCCATACCACAGTGTACTAGTCTGACAAAATAGCAGGAATAATATACTTATACTGAATATGTTACAACAATTCAAGTTATTAAAAAATCATCAGAGTTGCCCACAAGACTACGAAAAGGTCTAGAAGCAACATATGCCCAAGTACCAATTCTACAGTACGACAGAAATAGAAACTAATAATTATCTAGTTCTTCAGCTGGCATTAAAGTAGTTGTCAGCGTAAGAGTCTTGTCTTTCCTTGCCTCCTTCTCCTGACACGTCCTTAGCATAGCCTTCCTCCACATAGTAACCATCCTGGTAGTGATCGTCACCTACAAGGTTAGGAACAGGGTAGTCTAGATGAGGAATGTCCAGGTAATAACAACCGTCAACTTATTGAGAGCTGAGTGAATGTAAACTAACTGGGTACTAGTTATATATCGTAATAATAAGTTATGAAATGAATAAGATGCAGTCTTACAATAGTATCGTCATCTTTATTCAAGCGTCATTACTTAACCCTTATCGTCTTATTATCCTAAAATCGATAATCAACATACCTTGACTGAAAGAACACACTCAATTCTTCACAACTAATAGATACACCATTATTCTGTCCATTTCTCATTAAGGATATATACTATCCACTGCATGTCATGGACACCACATCAGTTCATCCCCTGCTCCTTAAGGATATAAACCATCCACCACATGTCAGTGATATAACATTTCCAACATCAGTATATCAAATCTATTGCCATGACTCATCGATGTCTACTAGTGACCCCCCATCCATCGCTCATTAAGAATATAATCCATCCACTGCTCGTTAAGGATATACATGGATCATCTGGCTATCTTAGGACTACTTGGTCCTACCCACATACCATTCGCAAAACTTATCAAACCTACCTATGTTCAGTACTACTATAGATACATGATAAATCCCTCTATGTTCTGACTACACTGATAAAAGTAAAACGGATATCGAACTCAATATGAGAAACACAATAACTAACATCATAACCTTTATTAATTATTCACCCTCGTACTTATCTTTGGTGTCACATTATCCCTGATTATCCTAATAGCTTTATAATGAAAGTCTGAATCGAAAATTGAACGATCTCCTTATATAATTAACAAAAGAAACAATCCATGTTTAGTGATTGCCAATAGATTGGGACAAGGGTCTAATCGATTGGCACAAAAACCATAACAATCGATTGAGGAAACATGGCAATCAATTGGATCCAAAGCAATGACAATTGATTGCTAACTGTGGCAATCGATTAGGTTACAAATAATGGCAATCGATTGGGAAAAAAAATCAATCAATTGAGTCCAGACTGATGGCAATCGATTGGGAAAAGTTCAATCGATTGGGACTTCATCTTCAATAGTACAATTTTTAAAACATCATATATAAATGTCTTAAGGACATGTTTGCCACATCTAAACTTCTATGAAACTCATAAATATTCATATAAAAGGAACCAAGTGAGTTAGAACTCACTTAGGGTGTGTTTGGTATGTGTTTGGCAATGGAAGCTCAATCTTTTTCTCTCCTCCTCCTCTCTTGCTCTATGTCTCTCTTCTCTATCTCAGTCATCTCTTTCTCTTCTTTTCTTTCTGCTCCTTTCTTTTCCTTTTCTCTTCTTCCTTCTCTTGCAAGGCGTGTTTGTATATTTGTGTATATATATATGGATATATGTGTATGTGTGTATATATGTGATATATATCTCTCAATCTCAAACTATCCCAAATAGCTCAAGGGCAGGAAATGATCCCATATATATAGAAAATAAGAGTGCCATGTGTCAAACTATGAAATAATGTTGGAAACTTATCTCTGTAGTTGGCAATCAATTGGGATTAGAGGCAATCGATTGGTATCAAATATTTCAAGGCAATCGATTGGAATGAAGGCCAATCGATTGGGATAGTGCCACGTAATGAATTTAGGTCGACAGCATGGCAATCGATTGGGAAAAATGTCAATCAACTGGTATCCAAAAATTGGCAATCGATTGGGATACAAGGGCAATAGATTGGGATGCAGAATTAACCAAAGGGAAGGTAAAGGTCATACAAGTATACAGGAATCAGTATAAAGTCTTATTCATTAATATCGACTCCAAAATACAGGATATTACATCATCTACTACAACATATGGGTAAATTTGTAACAAACATGTTTTATGATTTATAACTGGTATACTTGTTACTAATTTGGAATGGATACATCTGTTACAAATTCGAAAAAACAGTTACTAATTACCATTATTTTGGTTACTTAATTTTTGTAACGAGTGTATTTATATTTGTAACATTTATATCCGTTACAAAATTGATGTAAAAAAAATACTTTTTGAAAATTGAAACCATTGGGCTCTTCTAGTCTTTGGGTTTTACAATATTAAAAGGAGAGAGAAAGGAGAAAAAAGGGGAAATGGTCCTAGATCCACAGTCTACACCACCGATCTCCTGCCGTTGCCGACCACCCATGGCCATCGCCGACCTCCTACATGTGAGTATCTTCTTCTTCTGACCCTAGATTTCCTTCTTCTTCTTCTTCTTCTTCTTCTTCTTCTTCTAATTGATAACCCTTAGACCTAACTTAGGTCTCTTTCTACCATCATATTTTCACATTTCGATTGTCGATCTAGTTTTCCCCTTTTTTAGATTTCTTCATTTCATTATGTTTTGGCATTTTTTAGATACCGATCTAGTTCCTTGGGCTGATTGGGTTAAGTTTAGGTTATTGCTATGATGTGGTGTTTGCAATGTACTTTTCATTGATGAAAATCCTGCATCACCACCGTAAGGGTTTTTGTATTGATCTTTAGCCAGCAAATGGTTTTTGAAACTTCAACAAACCATCTATAATGGAGCTCTCAAGGAGCTGAGATAGACCTTTGGTACCCAGTGAAGTAGCCAATGGAGGTCAATGATTGGGTTAGTTTGATCTCTTTATTTATTGTGTTCCATTACTTCTTATTCTGAAAGAAAATCGCTTTTGTGATGAATATCAACTGTCTTAAGCTCTATTTTGATATACCAAAATAGGTTTAATTTCCTTATCTGAGCACAGTGTGAGAACAACCCCTTATCACCCAAATTGATTTCTTGGTAAGTGGCCATAACTGCTTGGCACTTGACCACCCAATGTCACAATAAGAATAATGGTGAAGCAAGGGGATAAGAATGATGGCTTATTCCCCTAGCTTAATTTTGAGCTGGGACCATATTTACAAATTAACTTGATTTGATTTAGTCATTTGTGATGTAGACTTCAAAATTATAATAGTGTATTAGTAGCACTGAAAAGTTTAGAGGTTAAATTTACAAAATCAAGAATACAAAGCTACAACTATAATTACATAACTCTAATCAGGATTGTCAGACAAGTTTAGTTGTTCATCACTTTTTAGGTTCACCATTATAGGTCTATGCTTTGATTACTTCACTATAAACACTTATTCAGTTTGGACCACTGTGTACACACTAGATGCATGATATCTTGTCCTAATGGTGGACTTGACAATGCATCTGATTAAAACCCCAACGTTTATGGGAGTAATATAAAATTTATAAAAGATAAATTACAATGGAGCTAGTTGGGATTGGGATGTATGTAGTGATTGAGATTATAGGTTATGTCTTTAGGTCTTATGTTCTGTTTTTGAAAATTAAAATACATACATACATGACTTAATGATCAAAGAGGTCTAGCATTCTCCTTCCATACCCGAATATTGAGTAGGGAATTACAGAGTGGCTAACATGGCACGACTGTTTTTAAGATATTGAGGCAAAACATAGTGGATTATCAAGTAATTATGCTAGGAAACACTTATTTTATTATCATATTAAGGAACTCGTACCCATTAGATCCATGTATTTGCATCAATGTTCCAAAATATGGTCTAAACATAAATTTAGTGAATGGTCTTACTGGGAAGGTAGTTGGGTTGATTGTGATGAGCCTGTATTCTATCTGCTGACCAGTTTTCTGATCCGAATTGTTATGAAGGGTATTGGAGGCCTTTTGTTTATCTTTGGCAACTCTCTTGAAGCTTATCTCTTTGTAATCTCGATATTTGAATCCCTCCTCTCTTTGCAAAACAGAAGGGAGTTGACATGAATGGTTATCGTGAATGCTCCGTGCGCAATTATTTATTTTGTTGGTGTTTCAAATGATTTGGAACTTAGCTCATTATTTTATATCCCACTAGCTTTTCACTAATCTATTCCAGGCTTCAACAATGTAGGACCATGGAGTGAAACTTCTTGCCAAACAAAGGGATCTTCATGTGTTGGTTTGATTGACATTCCTTCCTTGTGCTCGATATATTTTGGATGCCATTATTTTAATATTGTTTACTATTTGATATTGCCTTGGCAATATCAAATAATTTGACTTAACTCCTTGATAATAATGGTTAAGAATTGATTGGAGACATAAGATGGAACAAGTCCTTCATTAACTCAATCCAACTGGACTAGCTTTATTTGCACCTACTTGGGGGGTAATTAAGTCCTTTAATCGATTTGCTGGAATTATTGGCGGAAAGTGGCTGCTTCTTACTGAGCAGTGATCACCCCTCACTTAGAGTTTCATTATTTGAAAATCAGAATATCAAATGCGGTTCTGCTTTCTGACTTTGATTGCTAACCAACCAAGGTTGTCCACCAAAGTTCACCTAAAATGGAGTTCATTAAGGTCACTTTTCTCAGTTTTAAAATTGATGATGCAGTTCTAGATTTTCTGATTTTCATCTCTATTTTGGCCTTTTACAACTTTGCTCATCCAATTTTAAAGTTTACACATTAAATAGAAATAATGTATTCATTTTTAAAGTTATCTATGAATTAATTTGCTGATTCTATACCTATCACTACAAGGTACATATTTTCAGTGGGTAACTTGGTAATTGGTATGCTATGACTAAGGCAAATGAAATCTTCTTTTCGAATTAGTTTAGATACTTAAATTAGTCCAACAGAATGTCATGGCGTACACAGAGATAAAATTATGTGCATAAAAACTAGAGTACAAAATGTTTTTATACATTTTAAAATGAAGTAGTGTCTCTTGTCCACCTAATGCCTCACACATTAAGCATATCATTTTAAGTCTAGGTGACACCTATGGGGTCGAAGCAAGACGTTTGAATTTATGACTCGTCCACTCATCATCACTAAATACACAATATAGTTACATTTAGCATTCTTATTCTTTGAGAAGGGATATGATTTACATAATTCAACATGCTTAATTTATTTATCAACTTTCCTTATTTTTCTTCCTGTTTTCTTCATTGTTTTCCTTATTTATCAAACCAAGGAAAAAGGTTTTCCTCTATGTTTTCCCCTTTCTTAAGCTGTGTTTGTTAACTGATTTGTGGTAACTTTTAATAAAACTAATGCTTTTGTGACAACCCAATGATGAGTGGAGTTTGATTAAGCACTTCATTAGTGGATCTACTAACTGGAAATTTTCTTAACTTTCTTCTATACTGGCTCTGTAATTGTAGCACTCATACTGAATTTTGTTTTCTTCCATTGGGAATGACAAGAATCCATAGACTATAAGTTGATGAGGCTTGAATTACGATAGTATCTAGCATGTTGTTTATTAAAGTGGTTGGTTTTGCTGATTAGGGATCCCAATCATATAAAGGACTGAAACAAGCCATCTTTTGAACCCTTTAATTGCTGCTGAAATTTCACTGCCAAACATCCATATAATTTCAATTTAGTTTTTGATTTAGTGTGTAGTCAAAGCTATAAGGTAGAGAGATTTCATGGGTTTGAAGTCAAAAGAATCAGTTTGTGGTGAAACAAGATACTCAGGTAATTTCTCCTTCTTCTTCGTCTTGTTATCCGACCACGAAACCTTACTCGCACCTCAAACATGTCTAAAGAAACTTGTGGGAACTAATGAAATGCATAACGGAATGACGGTTAAAAAACAATGCAAAAAAATGACTTTTTTTTATCGCTTTGACTTGAAAACAACCTAGTTTTTGAGGTTTTGAGTAGTGAAAAGGTAAAGCATGTATTCTAATGCTACGAAACCTTAATCCACCTCAAACATGCCTAAATAAACATGCGGGAACTAGCGGAATCATGGTTCACAAATAATGCAAAAAAAAAATGACTTTTTCATCACTTAGGCTTGAAAAACCATAGTTTTTGAGATTTTGAGTAATGAAATTGTAAATCGCTTATCTGAATGCCATGAAACCTTACTCGCACCTCAAAAATGCCTAAAAAAACTTGTGGGAACTAACGGATCGCATAACGGAATCACGGTTAACAAATAATGCAAAAAAAATTACTTTTTCATCACTTAGACTTGAACAAAATTAGTTTTTGAGGTTTTGAGTAGTGAAATGGTAAAGCGTGTACCCGAATGCTACGAAACCATACTTACACCTCAAACATGCCTAAAGAAACTTGTGGAAACTAACGGAATGCATAACGAAATCACGTTTCACAAAAAATGTGAAAAGAACGATTTTTTCATCACTTAGGCTTGAAAAACCTTAGTTTTTGAGGTTTTGAGTAGTGAAACTGTAAACCACTTATCCGAATGCCATGAAACCTTACTCGTACCTCAAACATTTCCAAAGAAAATTGTGAGAACTAACGGAATGCATAACGGATTGTTAACAAATAATCGAAAAAAAAGACTTTTTCATCACTTAGACTTGAAAAAAACTTAGTTTTTGAGATTTTGAGTAGTGAAACGGTAAAGCGTGTATCTGAATGCTACGAAATCTTACTCGCACCTCAAACATGCCTAAATAAACTTGTGGGAACTAATGGAATGTATAACGGAATCTCGTTTCACAAATAATACAAAAAAATATCTTTATCATCACTTAGACTTGAAAAACCTTAGTTTTTGAGATTTTGAGTAGTGAAACTATAAATCGCTTATCCGAATGCCACGAAACCTTACTCGTACCTCAAACATGTCTAAAGAAACTTGTAGGAACTAACGGAATGCATAACGGAATCAAGATTAACAAACAAAGCAAAAAAATGACTTTTTATCACTTTGACTTGAAAAAACTTAGTTTTTGAGGTTTTGAGTAGTTAAACAGTAAAGTGTGTATCTGAATGCTACGAAACCTTACTCCTACCTCAAACATGCCTAAAGAATGATGTTGAAACTAATGGAATGGATAACGGAGTCATGGTTCACAAATACTACAAAAAATGACTTTTTCATCACTTAGACTTGAAAAAAACTTAGTTTTTAAGATTTTGAGTATTGAAACGGTAAAGCCTGTATCTGAATACTATGAAACCTTACTCGCACCTCAAACATGCCTAAGTAATGCATAACGAAATCTTGTTTCACAAATAATGAGAAAAGAATAATTTTTTCATCACTTAGGCTTGAAAAACCTTAGTTTTTGAGGTTTTGAGTAGTGAAACTGTAAACCGCTTATCCAAATGCCATGAAACCTTACTTCTACTTCAAACATGCCTAAAGAAACTTGTGGGAACTAACAGAATGTATAACAGAATTACGATTAATAAATAATGCAAAAAATGACTATTTCATCACTTAGACTTGAAAAAAACTTAGTTTTTAAGGGTTTGTGTAGTGAAACGGTAAAGTGTGTATCCGAATGCTATGAAACCTTACTTGTACCTCAAACATGCCTAAAGAAACTTATGGGAACTAACGGAATGCATAATGGAATCACGTTTCACAAATAATGGAATAATTTTGTTGTGTTCGATATAGATTGAGCTTGTTATTTTTGTGTTTGGTATGAATTAATATGCTTGTTAATTAGGTGCAATTAAAAATTTGAAAGCATGTAAATTAATTACATTTTTTAAATTTGTAACTAAAATTTGTAACAGGAATATCCATTAGAAAATCTGTTACTAATTTTATGCATTTTGGAAATTAGCAATGGATATAACCATTACAAATTTGTTACAAACCGTTGTAATTTTTTTTAAAAAAATAAAATAAATTGGATAGCTATCCGTTACTAAACTAATTTGTAACGGGTATAACCATTAAAAAAATCACATTAGTAACGAGTATGTCCATTAAAATCTGTTACTAATTAGTAACGAATAAATCCATTACCAAAATCCGTTACTACTCCATTACAAATTTGCAACACCATATTTGTAATGGATATATCCGTTACAATCAATTTTTGTAACAGATATTCCCATTACAAATCGGGCCATATGGTGTAGTGATCCACCGCTAATTAAAAGATTTCATCCTCGAAATTGAAAGCAAACAGATTTAAAGTAAGCATGAAAACTTCTCTCACATCTCTGACTGTAGCTCCCATGAAGCTTCTCCTTCATCATGATGCTTCTACTGAATCTTTACCAATGGAATCTCCTTAATTCTGAGCTTCTTGATCCCACAATCTAGGATCCACACTGGCCCTTCATTAAACGTAACATAATTGTTGACTTCAATGTCTTTGAAGTTCATCTTATGCGTTGGATTATAGGCACACTTCCTCAACATACTGATATGGAAAATGCTGTGCACTCCTGACATCTTTGGCGGTAATGCTAGTCGATAGGTAACCTTTCCAACACGCTCTAGGATATTGAATGGTCCTTCGAATAGGTGAAACCTTAAGTAGCATGTGATCTCCAATGGCGAACTCAGTCTTTATGTCGCCTGCCAGCATAGCTCTTATGTCGGGTCTGAGCCATCTTCATCTTCTCACGTATAACTTGAATCGTTTTGCTAGTTTCTCGTACCATTTCTAGCCCAAGAAGTTGAATATCTCCGACTTTGGCCCAACATAGTAGCGATTGGACAGGTCTTCCATATAAAGCTTTAAACGACACAATTCCTATGATCATATGGTAGCTATTGTTATTGGCGAACTCGATCAGTGGCAAGTGCGTCTCCCAAGAACTTTCAAAATTAATAGCTCAAGTATGTAGCATATCTTTCTATACTTGATTGACTCATTCAGTCTGGCCGTCGGTTTGTAGGTAAAAGGTTGAACTTAAGTTCAATGTTGTTCCCATCGTTGTTTAAAGACTTTTCCAGAACTCTACTGTAAAACACGAATCTCTATCTGACACTATAGAAATAGGTACACCATGTAATCGTACGACTTGTTGCAGGTACATCCTACTCAATCATTCGACTAGATACGTCATGCTGTAGGCGATAAAGTGTGCAGTCTTCATAAGTCAATCCACTATCACCCAAATAATGTCGTGTTTCTGCTAAGACTTCAACAAACCTACCACAAAATCTATGGTTATGTGCTCCCACTTCCATTGGGGAATTGGTAACAGTTATAGAAGTTCAGGTGGTTTTTGGTGTTGCGCTTTCATTTGATTATAAGAAAGACACTGAACTACATACTCAGCTACTTCTCTCTTCATTCCTTTTCATAAGAAATTCCTCTTTAAGTCCTTGTACATCTTTGTACCTCTAGGAAGTATCATCGTTCGTGACTTATGTGCTTTGTCCAATAATTATTTTTGGAGATTTCATCGTCAGGTACACAGAGTCTACCATTACATCATAAGGCTCCATCTATACCAATACTCCAGACCTCTAGTTCCTTTGCTGGCATCTTGGCGAACCACAACTTTAGGTCCTTTGTCGTTCGTTGAACATCTATGATACGACTGATCAAAGTTGTTTGTACCATAAGACATCCAAGATATTTTCCTTCGGTGGACTCCACTGGCTGAAGATCAAATTCAGCTAGAACATCCAACACTTGCCATTCTCGAATTAGTAACGCAACGATTACTAGTCGAGCTCGACGACTCAAAGCATCTGTTACAACATTTGCTTTGCCCGGATGGTATTGTAATGAAAAGTCATAATCCTTAAGCAACTCTATCCACCTTCATTGTCGCATGTTCAACTCCCTCTGAGAGAATAAATACTTTAAGCTCTTATGATCGGAAAACAGATCAAACTTCTCTCTATAGAGATTGTGTCTCCATATCTTCAACGCAAACACTATCGCTGCTAATTTTAGATCATGCATAAGATAAGTCTTCTCATATAGCTTTAATTGTCTGGATCCATACTCAATGACATTTTTGTCTTGCATAAGCATACAAGTCCCTAGTGTGATGCATCATTGTAGATGATAAATCTTTCTAAACTCCTAGGTATCACAAGTACTAGTGCAGAGATCAATCTTTCCTTAACTCCCAAAATGCACCTTCATGCTTGTCTATCCATTCGTACTTCATTTTCTTCCTTGTCATATTCGTCAACGATCCTATAATCTTGGAAAATCCCTCGTCAAATCTTCAATAATATCCTACTAGACTGAGAAAACTTCTAACTTCTGTTGCATTGGTCAGTCTATTCCAGCTCAAGACTGCATCAATCTTAGATAAGTCCACAGAGATACCATCCTAGGAAATCACATGTCCCAGAAATTTGACTTCCTATAGCCAAAATTCACATTTACTGAACTTCGCATATAACTTACTATCTCGAAGCCTTTGTAGAGTAATATCTAAGTGCTCTTTGTGAACCTCTTCTGCCTTTGAGTAGATTAGGATGTCGTCGATGAATACTATTATGAATTAATCTAGGTATGGTCTGAATACTCTATTCATTGAATCCATAATATTACTGGAGCATTCATCTATTCGAAAGGCATAATAAGAAACTCATAATGCCTATATCTCATCCTGAAAGTAGTTTTTGACATATCCTCTAGTCGAACTAACAACTGGTGATATCCGGAATGTTGATCAATCTTTGAAAAGATACTTGATTCTTGCAACTGGTCAAATCGATCATCTATCCAAGGAAGTAGATATCTATTGTTGATCGTAACCTTGTTCAACTCCTTATAGTCTATGTAGAATCAAAGTGTTTCATCCTTCTTTTTCACGAACAACACTGGTGCTCCCCAAGGCAATGTACTTGGGTGAACAAATCTCAAATCTTCAAGTCCCTAAACTTGCTTCTTCAGTTCCATCATCTCTGTTGGCACCATCCGATATGGAGTCTTAGATATCGATAATATTCCAAGTACTAGTTCCACGTAAAAGTCTATCTCCTGTTTATGTGGAAGTCCTTTAATATCCTAGAATACATCTTTAAAATCTTGTACGGTAGGAATCTGATCCATCGTTGGTTCCTCACTTGTACTCTCAATTATAGCCAAACAACTTGTGAGAAATAGGTCGCTCATCGATTGACACTGAAATCTAATCGTCGGTCATCCTGGTACTAGAAACACGATAATCCTGCTAGGACAGTCCAAGTTGGCATCATACTTGGTAAGTCAATCCATCCCTAGGATAATGTCAAACTCTAACATTGACAAAACTACCAAATCTGCCAAAAGATTCCTATCTTCTAGAGTTAGTGGGCATTATTTATACACTTTATCCAACTTAACAGTCATTCGTGATGGTGACACGACATTAGGTGTTGACCCGATTATCTGGGGTTCTAAACCCAACTGATACACAGTCTTAATAGTAATAAACAAACGTGCAGCACTAGTATCGAATAACGCTTTAACTTGACTATGAAAGAGTACAAGTATACCTTCCAAATGCTGCTTCTCATCAGCATTAAAGCCTACCTCCATGGGAATGATGGCATTCATCCGTGTTTGATCTGGGGGTCCTTGCATGCCTTAAACTAGTGCCCCATTGTATCCTCTACGTGGTGCATGTTAATTCCTGCTCAAGTTCCCTGGCTTGTTGCAATTCCTGTAGATAGCAGCTGTTCGATGGTTAACCTTGGGGGCTTTGCAGAACTTAGGATTGTGCCCTGGCTTTCCACAATTAAAACATACATTTTCACCTGGTGGCGGGGCAGTAAGCGGTGCCTGAGGTAGTTATCCTTGCTAAGCAATATTGTTGGGGTCGAGGATAATTCTGCTGAGACAACTTGGCTCCGTCCAAGTGAGCTTATTCCCTTGAAAGTTACCCTGAGGTGTCCACCCTTGGGTTTTCCCTGGCGGTGGGTTTTGGAAATTCCTCTGTTAGAAGGTCCTCGATGGTTGGGGTCAGTTAATTTGTTGTCACTATACTGGATAGGCGTCCTTCTCTAGACTCACAGTAAGTCTTACTAATCGACCGAAACTCTAGTTAAGGTGCCCAATCATCATTTAACAAAGATAAGGGTTCAGTCCTTGATGAAACCTTTCACCTTCTTCTGCAGTGTGTCGATCATGTGTGGAGCGAACTGAGATAATCGCTTAAACTGCATTGTATATTCCCATACAGTCCAACTCCTTTAGACTAGGCTAAGAAAGTTCTTCTCCTATTGATCCTTCTCATCTTTCAAAAAGTATTTCTCCAAAATCTTCCTTTGAACATTCCCCAAGGCATCCGCCTTGCAGCTTCAACTCCTATGGTTGTTCGTTTGGCTTCCCACTAATCCACGATAGCATAAGTAAGCTAAAATATAGCAAGACGGTGCATATCCTACTCATTACACTCCAAGGCTTCGAATATCATCTCCCTCTCCCTTATCCATTGCTCAGCTCTCCATGGCTCAGTTAACCCATCAAACATCTCCGGACGTAATCTATAGAAATGTTTGAGTACTTTATCTCTGATCTGTCTCAGCAAAAATGGTGCAATAGGGGTTGAACAAGTCTTTGATTGGTAGCATGGTTGTAGGAGCGACCTATACATGCGCTCCATCCTCTGCATAAATACCTCAAAGACACCTGTTGGATCCATGCCCTCGGGAATAGGTGCTCCAAGTCACGATAGATTCCTTTTAGGTACAACCATAGTGATCTTGTGTGAAGTGTACCTACAAGAGACCTATCGATTAGCTGAAAGTCTTGTCAGAGAAACAAAATCAAGATAGAGCGATAAATAGTAAGAACTAACAGTTCTACGAATTAGCATATATTAACTCAATCATACTACCAATATATCAAAAGTACTGCTTGTATATATATCACAGGATATACTGCATAGAACACACTAGTCAAACTGTATACTACATAGGATATAACTATTACAGTACTAAGATTAGCTATACAGCGCTATTAATAGTGATAAACATCTTTACAAAGCTATAGTTAAATGGCTATTTCTCAATCTCCCAAGAATCACATGGATAATATGTCCTGATAAAACTAACAAAAATCTAAACCCTGCAGATCCTGACTTAAAAGTCATCAACATCTGATCTTGCTGGTGATGCCTCATCCTCGGATTCAATGTCCATATCCATAGGTGGATCATCATCTGCTGGAGCAATGAGACCTCCAACTACTACTCCTATATCCTAATCCTCCACCATCATCTCATTAACGTCTATATCTTCAATACCGAATGCTGGCTCAGTAGTATCAGTGACTATCTCTCCAAATCACCCAAGTACGACCATAGCCTCTACTAGCTCGGCCTGTCCTACAAAGAATCGATCTGGCTATGCAACTATCTATTCTACCCACTATGCTGCCATATTCGCAATGATTGCCATATGCACTATGGGTCATGTTGGTAATACAGGTACCACGAGTATCACAGGTGCAATGATCTCCTCATCAAGAATATCCCGCTCGGCTACCTCAACCACCTCATTGTCTCCTATCACTACATCGTCCTCCAGAACTACCACATCCTCCTCAGTTACATCATCCATATAAGCTAGCTCGGGATCCTTCGGATCATCCTCTGGGTCATCTACTGCTGCATACTCTGGCTCCTTAGGGTCATTCTTTGACTCCTCATCATCCAGAATCAGCTCTGGCTCTGGTTCTTGATCATCAGGCTGAACTTTTGGCTCTAGGACTAGCTGCTCGGTTTATGGCATAGTGATACGTATTCATGCGCATCTCTGTCAGGTGTGTTATGCCCACATTGTACAGAGAAATCCATATCGTCTCCTGTAAATAATGACAAGCCATCTGGCGAATATGGCTAAGATATATCTCTGGTATAGTAGGCTCAACCGTGTCTCTATGTGTCACGCCCCGGTGTAGCCAAAATATAGAAAAATTTAAAATTCTCATCTTAGACCCTGAGGCGCGTGACTGGTTGCAGTACCGAATTGTCCATGACCAAATATTAATAAATAAATGATATAACAAAAGGATAAAACCATCATCTACATACTAGAATATATTACAATAACCAAAGTACTTACCTAGTTAATGCAACATTATAGATACATCAGAGTCTTATGGCTCTCGGCAATCCAAAACTATTCCAAAAGGGTTGCTAAGTCTTTCAATTACAGCCAAAAACATTTACAGGAATTAACTGCTAGCCTTCTCTTTAACTAGCATAGCCAAAGTCATCTTCAGTGTAATCTTCCTCCATGTTTCCTTCTTGTGCAGCTTCATAACCTGGGTACTCTTCACCTGGATAAGCTGGACATGGGAATGTCCAGCGACATGAACACCGTCAGCTTATGAAAGCCGACTGAGAAAATTAAAATAAATGGAACGTATATAGCCACACACAACAAGAATATGTTTACTACTTTTAATACGTCTTTTAGGTCTTTGCGTTCTCACTGTCGAATTATGACTACTAACATGCCCGACTAAGTATTCGAAAAGAATACGAACAACCAACTTGACTCGTCTCGACATTTTTAATGCCACTGCAATCCATTACTAACATCCGTCATCATTTACAAACCCAAAATGTCTCTCACTATCCAAACCATCCTTCATCAGCCAAAACACCTTTCACCCACCATCTCGTCACGAAGAACCGAGGTGTTAAGGAGTCCAAGAACATCCGTTTCATCACGAAGAACTTAAAGGAGTCTCTACTCTAAGAACCACCACTTCGTCATGAAGAACTGAAGCTTTAAGGAGTCCAAGAACATCTCTTTTATCACGAAGAACCGAAAGGAGTCTCGACTCTAAGAACCACCACTCTGTCATGAAGAACCGAAGCGTTAAGGATTCCAAGAACATCTATTTTATCACAAAAAACCAAAAGGAGTCTCGACTCTAAGAACCACCATTTCGTCACGAAGAACCGAAGTATGTAAACTGAAAGGATATTCAATAACCATCACTTCGTCATGAAGAACCAAAGTATGTACCTTATCCATTTCATCACGAAGAACTAAAAGGATATTTAATAACCAAAAGTTTGTTACGAAGAACCGAAGTTTGTACCTTATCCATTTCGTCACAAAGAACCGAAAGGATATTCAATAACCATCAATTCGTCATGAAGAACTGAAGTATGTACCTTATCCATTTTGTCATGATGAATCAAAAGGATATTCAATCTCAAAGCCATCACTTCAACAACCACACCCTTTCCTTACTATCCTAGCCTCCACGGCCTGGTTTACCTATTTGACGCTTATCCTTGACATAAGTTGCTTCCAACAAAGCATAAATGATCCTTACGTGTCCTCGACCATGCACGCGTCACTCATTTCAGAGTTTAGTTCATTAATGGCATCCGATTACACTTTTGAGATTACGTTTATACGTCCATCATTATGTTCTATGTCATAATATACTTACAAAATCAGAAAAAACGTTAACATTCATTTCACTGCCTTTAATATTCCATAAGGAAGCTTTTTCGAAAAAACTCCCAGAAACTGATTTCTCCCATAAATCATTTCTGGGTTAGGCTCCAGAAATTGGTTTCTACCCACTAATTGGTTTCTGGAAACCTTTTCTAGATTCTTTTGTTTCGTGCAATTTACCACACATTAAGCTAAGGGTATTATGTGTAAAGACTGCTATGGACAGCACAATATTTTCATAGTTACACATATAATTCATATGATTCCATTCATACATTACAGGTACAACTTATTAAAGTATCATAGATTCAAGCATCATTTGTATGTTTAATACATAAAGCACATGCATAAGCTCATTAACACATCTATAACACTATCATGTAGACTTTGAGATTCATATCACTAAGTCTCATGTAGATATAAGTGAAGTGCAACTAATTGGATTCCTCTTGAAGTCAATGTACAACCTTTCAAAGCTTTCCACGAGTTTCAAGCATCATTTCATAAGTTTAGTATGCATAAACACATGCATGAGTTACTAGTATGATCAAGTTACCCCATGCAGTTTCCAGCAAACATATTGTTAAGTTTTATGTTGACATAGACGAGGTACAACCAAGCAAAGCATAGAAAACAACCAAAAAAAACTGCTTTCTAGAAATCAATTTCTCTGCACAAACCGATTTCCCAACCTTTTCTCAGAAATCGGTTTCTCCGAGAAACCGATTTTTCATGCCATTTACCAGCTTCTTTAACAGCACTGCTATACTACAGATTTAACTACCAAAATCAACTTACATGGCATGGAAACCTCATAAAAACTTTCTCAAACACACACTAAACATAATTACATACTATATAGGTTCTAAAGTGAGTTAGAATACTCACCAAAGCTTGAAATTAGCTTGGATGTTGGTGTAAGCTTGATGAAGCTTGAACTCAAACGTCAATGGTGAACTTCTTCTTCTTCTAACTTCTTAACTCTTCTTTCTGTTGGAAATCCTCTTGAACTTCTAGGACTCAAAAGCACAGCTCCTAAGTATCTATGGTTGTGTGTATAAAGATATTTTTATGTAGAGGGTATCCATTGAAAAAAAGATGAATGCTTGGGTACTCTTTTTCAATTTTCTATCTCTCTCTCTATACATCTAACATTCTTCTAATTCCTGCTAAATGTAGATTGTGGAGACCAAGAAAGTGTAGTGCATGTGTATATGCATGGTTATATAAGAGTTGGCTTGGCTAGGTGTCATGGTACATGTGCACATACTAGGCTATGTGTCCAAACAAGTGGACATGTGTCTTAGGAGAGGGTGACATGTATATGGTGTGGTGCATGGGGCTGCCATGTGGCCAGCCATGATGGGCCCACCTCAGGATGTGTGCTACTTTCTTGGTTTGCTTGATATGTGTCTTAGGAGAGGGTGACATGTATAAGTTCCTCGATATGCATGTCGATCTTGAATTACGTGCAAATGGGTATTATTTCTAATGTTTGAGTTCGGGTACAGGACTAAGATAAGTCTTATCACGGTCGAGTCGGTGTGGTTACTATAGTCTAATTAGAAATCTTACAACACATCAATATCGTCACACAATTAAGTAATATAATACTATATTAATTGGTCAAATAAAGAAATCCAGAAAATTGATATTTTTAATGAATAGAAAATTATAAGTATTACATCTTCTGCCACCTATTATAGGATTTCTTCCTCGAAATCAGAACTAAACAGAAAAGGAATTTTCTCTCGCATTTCTGATTCCAGCTCCCAAGAGGCTTCTGCTTCATCATGGTGCTTCCATTGAATCTTTTTCAGTGGAATCTCTTTGTTTCTCAGCTTCTTGATTTTGCGATCCAGAATTCTTACAGGCCCTTCAACGAATGTAGCATTATCATTTACTTTGATATCTTTGAAATCGATCTCGTGTGCCAGGTTGTGAAGGCATTTCCTTAGCATGCTTATATGGAAAACATAATGAACTCCCGACATCTTTGGTGGTAATGCCAACCTATAGGCAAATTTTCCCACTCATTCTAGAATTTCAAATGGTCCAATGTAGTACAGCAATAGCTTTCCCCTCTTCTATCTAAACCTTACAATGCCTCGAATCGGGGAAACTTTTAAATACACATGATCTCCAACTTTAAATTCTAGGTCTCGGCGCCGTTTGTCTGCATAGCTCTTGTATTTGATTTGTGCTACTTTTATCCTTTCCTTTACCGTACTGATTTCTTTATTGGTTTCTTGAACTAAGACTGGTCCCAACAGTTTTCCATCCCCAACTTTAGCCCAACACAAAGGTGAACGGCATTGCTTTCCATATAGTGCTCTAAACGGTTGCATTCTTATGCTTGAGTGAAAACTATTATTGTAAGCGAACTTAATCAACAATAAGTGAGTTTTCCACGAACTTTTGAAATCTATCACACATGCTCGGAGCATGTCATCCATTACTTGATTCGTCCTCTCTGTGTGTCCGCCAGTTTGTGGATGAAATACAGAACGCAACTTTAGAGATGTTCCCAACGCTTTCTGAAGACTCTCCCAAAATCCAATGGTAAATCTTGAATCTCGATCTGATACTATTAATATCGGTACTTCATGCAATCGCACAATCTGTTGCAGGTATAGTCGACTCATCTTCTCGATAGGATAGGTCATGTTGTAGGGAATTAAATGGGCTTATTTGGTTAGTCGATCAACTACTACCTAAATAGCATCATGGTTCTACTGAAACTTTGGCAATCCCACAACAAAATCCATGGTGAAATGCTCCCATTTCCATTCTGGGACTAGTAGAGGTTGTAGTAATCTTGGAGGTCTTTGGTGTTCTGCCTTGACTTGTTGGCAAGTAGGGCATTTGGCTATGTATTCTGCGTCTTCTCTCTTCATGCCTTCCCACCAGAAGTTCTTTTTTAAGTCTTTGTACGTCTTGTTACCACCGGGGTGGATGGTCATTCTCGATTTATGTGCTTCATCTAGAATGTCTTTTCTCAACATCCATGTCGGGTATACATAACCTGTCCTTACATTAGAATTCCCCGTCTATTTTAATCTTTAATTCGGCCGGAACTTTTGCTTTTGCCTTCTCTAACCATTTTCTCAATCCTTTGTCCTTCTTTTGAGCTGCAAGTATGCGATGAATAAGGGTCGGCTGCGCCATAAGGCATCCAAAAGGTCGTCCATTACCTGGACTTACAATCTAAAGGTCAAATTTTGTCAAAGCTTATAAGGCTTTCCATTCCCTGATTAAAAGTGAGGCAATTAAACTTTGAGTTTTTCGGCTCAGAGCATCTGCGACTATATTTGCCTTACCGGGATGGTACTATAAATTAAAGTCGTAGTCCTTAAGTAGCTCCATCTAGCTTCATTGTCTTATGTTTAGCTCCTTCTGAGAGAATAGGTATTTCAAGCTTTTATGGTCTGAGAACAGGTCAAACTTCTCTCCATAGAGGTAGTGCCTCCGAATCTTAAGTGCAAAGATAATTGCAGCCAATTCTACATCGTGTGTAGGGTAGTTTAACTCATGTGGCTTTAATTGCATGTATCCATAAACGATCTCTTAACCATTCTGCATAAGTACACATCTTAGTCCTTGCTATGAAGCGTCATTGTAGATAGTGTACTGTTCACCACTCTTGGGTATGGCTAGTACTAGTGCTGAGGTTAACCTCTCCTTTAGTTCCTGAAAGGCACATTCGTTCTTGTCCTTCCACTCAAACTTTGAACCCTTCTTTGTTAGTCCGATTAAAGGAGACGCAATCCTTGAGAAACCTTCCACGAATCTCTGGTAGTATCCAGCCAATCTAAGGAAAATTCGTACTTCTGATGCGTTGGTTGGTCTATTCCAATTAGAAACTGCATCCTTCTTGGTTGAGTCTACCAAAATCCCATCCTGTGAAACTACATATCCCAAGAATTTAACTTCTTTTAGCCAAAATTCAAACTTACTGAACTTGGCATAGAGGCGATTCTCTCTGAGTGTCTAGAGTACAATTTGTACAGGCTTCTTGTGTTCTTTATCACTCTTCGAATAAATAAGGATGTCATAGATAAACATGATGATGAATTAATCTAAGAAGGGTCTGAACACCTGATTCATCAAATCTATGAATACTACCGGGGCATTAGTTAACTCAAAAGGCATAACTAAGAAATCATAATGCGCATATCTTGTTCCAAAAGCTATTTTCGATATGTCCTCTGGTCTAACAAGTAACTGGTGGAACCAGATACTTGTTTTTATCTTTGAAAAGGTTTTTGCTCCTTGAAGTTGGTCGAATAAGTCGTCTATCCTGGGAAGGGGGTACTTGTTCTTAATGGTAACCTTATTAAACTCTTTATAGTCTATGTAGAGTCGTAGATTTCCATCCTTCTTTCTAACAAATAGAACCGGGGCTCCCCAAGGTGACGTGCTTGGTCTAATAAATCCAAGATCTTCTAACCTTTGTACTTACTTCTTCAGCTCCAACATTTCCATTAGGGCTATACGATAAGGAGCCTTGGATATTGGTATTTTTTCCGATACTAACTCAATACAAATTTTGATCTCGCACTTAGGTGGTAATTCAGAAATCTTCTGAAAGACATCTTCATAGTCTATAACTATTGGAATCTGAGCAATCGTCAATTTTGAGCCTGTAGTCTCTATATCGGCTAAGCGACTTATAAGAAAGGTGTCACTAGTGGGGTTATATTGAAAACTGAGGGGGTGTACTTCCAGGTACAAAAATATAATTGACCTACTAGCACAATCTAACTTCGCATGACACTTAGTAAGCCAGTCAAATCCTAAGATCACATCAAATTCCTTCATTGACAGAACAATTAAGTCTATGGGTAGGTTTCTATCCTCCAATGTTAGAGTGCAGTCCTTGTACACCTTTCCTAGCATCACAGTCATTCTCAAAGGCGATACCTCATTCAGAGCTACCTCAAGTATTTTGGGTACTAAACCTAATCGTTGTACAATCTTAAAGGAAATAAATGTATTCATAGCACTAGTATCAAAAAGTACTTTAACTCGACTGACATATAATAAGAGTATACCTTCCAAGTTCTGCTGTTCCCTTTCATCATAGCCCGCCGCCTTGGGTATGATAGCATTAAGTCGAGCCTTGCCAGCTTGACCTTGAGTAGTAGGCACGTGATAGTTTCTGTTTGGAGCCTTGCATTCTCTGCTCATGTGTCCTCTCTTGCCACAGTTGTAACAGACAACATTAATTCGATAGTTGTCCCTGGGGGCTGTGCAGTCTCGAGCCATGTATCTGGGGATCCCACATTTGAAGCATCCATCCTTGTTGTTCCTGGTAGCAGTGGTTGGTACTTGTGGTGCAAGAGGTATTACGTTCTTGTCCCGGGGGAAGGTGGGTCCTGGTTTCTTATTGTTGTTCTATAGACGCTTGTTTTCTTGGAAATAAGTCAAAGGTCTTCCTTATGGTGCATTCCTCGGTGGGGGTGGTCGGTGTACCATTTGCTTCAGACCTTGGCAGCCGTCTCTTTCCAATCCTACCGCTAACCTGACCATTACCTCGAAAGTTTGATTCAGGTGTCTCAATGTTAGATGCTGGAGATGCGGATTGAGTCCTCAGTGAAACATCATGATCTTCTTTTGAGGAGTCTCAGTCATGTGACGGGCAAAGCGGTACAGGCATTCAAATTGTGTTGTGTACTCTCTCACACTCCTACTCTCTTGAGTTAATTCGATGAATTCTTTCTCTTTCTGGTCCTTTTCATCGTCGGGGAAATACTTCTCCATTAACTTCTCTTAGAAGGTAGTCGATGTCATCCTTCTTAAAGCTTCTACTCCAATAGTTACTTTCTAAGCTATCCACCAATTGGTTGCCAGAAAAGTGAGGTGGAAAGTAGCGAGACGACGCTTCTCTGTCTCAGAGCACTCAATTAATTCAAAGATATGATCCATATCCCTTAGCCATTGCTCTGCTCGCTAGGTTTCGCCAGTGTCGTTGAACCTATTAGGGCGTAGAGCTCTGAATCCTTCCATTAGTCTATCATATGTCTCGGGTGGTGGTCTTTGCTGATTGTCGTTGTTGTGGCCATTTCTGTTGCCGTAGTTATTGCCTATATGGTCCAGATGCTGTATAAATGCGCCAAATATTCCAGTAGGATCGATTCCTTCAGGGATGGAATCTGGTGGTCCTCTATTACGATTTCTTCTTGGTCTTCCTGCCATTGTGCTTGTGTGCTTATGTACCTACACGAATATCTATTGGTTACTCGCAAATCCTAGCCATGGTTACAAGATATATGAACAACTGGATGTATAGACAGCAATTTTATTGTAAATGCATAACACATCAAGTATTCACACCATCGTATAAAATAAACTAGTCTTCATTTATAACTTCAAACATTTACATAGATTTACATAGGAGAGTGCACACGCTGAACATACATAGTAGAGTAAATCGTACCCAAAAAAAAACATATACATAGAAAAGGCGTACACATTACTACTAACATGTGTTACATGCCTGAATATGACTATATACACAAAAGATGGGTTACTAGCCCTATTATAAGTAGAGCTCTAGATCCTGGGAATCCTATCCCAAAAGTCCTCTACATCAGACTCATACGGGCCCCATCTGGTATTGGAATCTCCTCGGGTGGAAGACCAAATATGGGTCAAACTCGTCGATCATCTCATTGTCCTCTAGGTCATCCTCAACCTTTGGTCCTCCATCATCCATAACAACCATCGCTCCATACTCGTCGACATCCTTTACAGGATCCTCAACATCATCAGCCTTTACCAGCTCCTCCTCTTCCTCAGGTATGTCTCCCTTGGGTGGCTCCTCACCCACATCCTCAGCTGGGTCAACATCTATGGTTGGATTAACATCCTCTACAGGATCAACGTCCTCTGCTGGATCCTCTCCATCATCAGCCTCCTCCATGACCATCTCTGGCTCGTCCTCGTAATCGTCAGGCTCATCTACACTGCCAAACCCCATGACTGGCTTTGCAGCAATAGGTGCATCAACTATGGGCTCCTTCGGGAGGGGGGGGGTGGTGGTGGTATAATGGGAGGTGATCCTACAAGCTCTGGTGGGGTCGTCAACGTTACTTGAAAAGTCATGACTCTTAAAGTATAGCAGTCCTGAGTCATCCCGGGTGCTTCCTGATGAACAAGTCTAAGGGTGCTCTCTCGGTAGTGTGCCTCCCTCTGCATGATCTCTGGGTCCTCGATCTCCAACACATGTATATCATGCCACATATTATCCTCCAAATGCTGTTGGGCACTCTATCGAATCCTTTGGTGGTACAACATTAGGTCTGTGGGCTCTATACGATCTGGGTATATCCAATGTCCTCTAAATCCATCTCAGACATAAAAGGGTTCCATGCTAACCTATCTAATATAAACTATCATAAGGTTAGTATCTTCATAGACGGGAAAGTTTTAATGGTTTATAACTTAAAGTGCATAGGACAATCGATGTATGTGTCTTAACCTAAAGCTTTGATACCAAAAATCCCTGTCACGCCCCGGCGTAGCCAAAATATGAAAAAATTTAAAATTTTCATCTTGAACCCTGAGGCACGTGACTGGTTGCAGTACCGAATTTTCCATGACCAAATATTAATAAATAAATGATATAACAAAAGGATAAAACCATCATCTATATAATAGAATATATTACAATAACCAAAGTATAGCCAGTTAATACAACGTTATAGATATATCAGAGTCTTATGGCTCTTGTACTTACAAAACTATTATAAAAGGGTTGCTAAGTCTTCTGATTACAGTTAAAAACATTTACAGGAATTAACTGATAGTTCTGTTTAACTAGCATAGCCAAAGTCATCTTCAGTGTAATCTTCCTCCACGTTTCCTTCTTGTGTAGCTTCATAACTTGGGTACTCTTCACCCAGATAAGCTGGACATGGGAATGTCCAGAGACATGAATGCCGTCAGCTTATGAAAGCCGAGTGAGAAAATTAAAACAAATGGAACGTATATAGCCACATGCAACAATAATACGTTTACTACTTTTAATACGTCTTTTATGTTAAATTATGACTACTAATGTGCCCGACTAAGTATTCGAAAAGAATACGAACAACCAACTTGACTCGTCTCGACATTCTTAATGCCTCTTCCATCCATTACTTACATTCGTCATCATTTACTAACCCAAAATGTCTCTCACTAACCAAACCATCCTTCATCAACCAAAGCATCTTTCACCCACCACCTCATTACGAAGAACCGAGGTGTTAAGGAGTCCAAGAACATCAGTTTCATCACGAAGAACCGAAAGGAGTCTTGACTCTAAGAACCACCACTTCGTCACGAAGAACCTAAGCGTTAAGGAGTCCAAGAACATCCGTTTCCTCACGAAGAACCGAAGTATGTACCGTATCCATTTCGTCACGAAGAACTGAAAGGATATTCAATAACCATCACTTTGTCAAGAAGAACCGAAGTATGTACCTTATACATTTCATCATGAAGGACCGACCAAAAGGATATTCAATAACCATCACTTCATCACGAAGAACCGATGTATGTAACTTATCCATTTCATCACGAAGAACCGAAAGGATATTCCATAACCATCACTTCGTCACGAAGAATCAAAGCATGTACCTTATCCATTTTGTCACGAAGAATCGAAAAGATATTCAATAACCATCAATTCGTCACGAAGAACCGAAGTATGTACCTTATCCATTTCATCATTAAGAACCAAAAGGATATTCAATATCCATCACTTCATCACGAAGAACCGGAGTATGTACCTTATCCATTTCATCACGAAGAACCGAAAGGATATTCAATCTCATAGCCATCACTTCAACAACCACCCTTTCCTTCCTATACTGAGCTCTGTGGCCTGGTTTACCAATTTGACGCTTATCCTCAGCATAAGTTGCTCCCGACAAAGTACAACTGATCATTACGTGTCCCCGACCGCGGACGCTTCACTCAATTCAGAGTTTAGTTCATTAATGCCATCCGATTATACTTTTGAGATTACATTCATATGTCTATCACTCTATTTTATGTCATAATATACTTACGAAATTGGATTAAATGTTAAAATTTAATTCACACCCTCTAAGGAAGCTTTTCCAAAAAACTCCTAGAAATAGGTTTTTCCCACAAATCGGTTTCTGGGTTAGGCTCCAGTAATTGGTTTCTACCCACTAATTCGTTTCTGGAAACCTTTTCTAGATTCATTTGTTTCGTGCAATGTACCACACATTAAGCTCAAGGTATAATGCGTAAAGATTACTATGGATAGCACAACACTTTCGTAGTTACAATTATAATTCACATATTTCCATTCATGCATCGAAGGTACAACTTATTAAAGCTCGCATCATAGATTCAAGCATCATTTGAATGTTTAATACATAAAGCACATGCATAAGTTCATTAACACGTCTATAACACTATCATGCAGTCTTTGAGATTGATATCACTAAGTCTCATGTAGATATAAGTGAAGTACAACTAACTGGATTCCTCTTGAAGTCAAAGTACAAACTTTCAAAGCCCTTTTCCATGAATTTCAAGCATCATTTCATAAGTTTAGTATGTATAAACACATGCATGAGTTCCTAGTGTAATCAAGTTACCCCATGCAGTTTCTAGTAAACATATAGCAAAGTTTCATGTTAACAAAGACGAGGCACTACCAAGCAAAGCATAAAAAATAACTAAAATAAAAACTGCTTCCCAAAAATCTAGTTCTTCCCACAAATCGGTTTCCCAACCTTTTCCCAGAAATCGGTTTCTCCCAGAAACTGGTTTCTCATGCCATTTAGTAGCTTCTTTAACAACACTGCTATACTACAGATTTAACAACCAAAATCAGCTTGTATGGGATGGAAACCTCACAAAAACTTCCTCAAACACATACTAAACATAATTACATACTAAATAGGTTCTAAAGTGAGTTAGAATACTCACCAAATCTTGAAATTAAGCTTGGATGTTGGTGAGCTTGATGAAGCTTGAACTAAAACTTCAATGGTGAACTTCATCTTTTTCTAACTTCTTAACTCTTCTTTTTGCTGGGAATCCTCTTGAACTTCTAGGACTCAAAATCATAGCTCCTAAGTTTCTATGGTTGTGTGTATAAAGATATTTTTATGTAGAGGGTGTCCATGGAAAAAGAGATGAATGCTTGGGTTCTCTTATTCAATTTTCTATCTCTCTCTATACATCTAACTTTCTTTTAATTCCTGCTAAATGCAGAATATGGAGACCAAGAGAGTGCAGTGTGTATGTATGTGCATGGTTATATAAGAGTTGGCCTGGCAAGGTGTCATGGTGCATGTGAACATACTAGGCTATGTGTCCAAACAAGTGGACATGTGTCATAGGAGAGGGGGACATATGTAAGGGGTGGTGCATGGGGCTGCCATGTGGTCGACCATGATGGGCCCACTCGGGTTGTGTGGTACTTCCTTAGTTTACATGCCTAAGTTCCTTAATATATGTATCGGTCTCAAATTACGTGCAAACGGTTATTATTTCTAATGCCCGGGTCTGGGTGTGGGACTAAGCTAAGTCTTATCATGGTTGAGTCAGTGTGGTTCCTACAATTTAATTAAAAATCTTACAATACGTCGATATCGTCACACAATTAAATAATATAATAATGTATTAATCGATCAAATAAAGAAATCTAGAAAACTGATATTATTTACGAATAGAAAATTATAGGTATTACATCTATAATATTTTAATTGATCAAATGCCGAAATCCAGAAAACTGATATTATTAACGAATAGAAAACTACAGGTATTACACTATGAATCATGTGCCCTCCAAATAGATCATCCACAAACATATGGAAGTCCGGATCTATCCTAATCTGCAAGAAAACTATCTATCGTCAGAAGGATGAACATATCTTAAACTCTGATACCAAAAATCCTGTCATGCCCTAAAGCAGTAATAATAGAGAAAAATAAAATTATTTTTTGGATCCGTAGGGAATGACAGGTGAATGTCATTAAATTGTCCACACCACACAGTACTAGTCTGATAAAACAACAGGAACACTAACATACATATACTAAATATGTTACAACCATTCTAGTTATTAAAAAATCATTAGAATTACCCACAGGACTACAAAAAGGTCTGGAAGCAACATATGCCCAAGTACCAATTCTACAATTTAACAGAAATAAAAACTACTAATTATCTAATTCTTCAGCTGGCATAAACATAGTCATCATCATATTAGTGTTGTCTATCCTTGCCTCCTTTACCCAACACGTCCTCAGCATAGCCTTCCTCCACATAGTAACCATCCTGATACTGATTGCTACCTACAAGTTTAGGAATAGGGTTGTTTGGATGGGGAATGTCTAGGCAATAATGGCCGTCAACTTACTGAGAGCTGAGTAAATGTAAACTAACTGGGTACCAATTATATATCGTAATAACAAGTTATGAAATGAACAAGATGTAGTCTTACAATAGTATCTTCATCTTTATTCAAACGTCGTTACTCGACCCTTATCGTCTTATTATCCTAAAACCAACAATCAACATACCTTGACTGAAAGAACAGACTCAATTGTTCACAACTTATACATACACCATTACTCTATCCATTGCTCGTTAAGGATATATACCATCCATTGAATGTCATGGACACCACATCAGTCCATCCCCCGCTCGTTAAAGATATAAACCATCCACTACATGTCAGGTATCTAATGTTTCAAACAACAGTATATCAATCTATTACCTTGACTCATCGATGTCTACCAGTGATTGCCAATCGATTGGGACAAGGGTCCAATCGATTGGGATAAAAACCTTAACAATCGATTGAGGAAATATGGCAATCGATTGGATCCAAAACAATGACAATCGATTGCTAACTTTGGCAATCGATGAGGAAAAATGTCAATCGATTGGGTCGAGACTGATGGCAATCGATTGAGAAAAGTCCAATCGATTGTGACTTCATCTTTTTAGTAGAATTTTAAAATAGCATATACAATTAAGGACGTATTTGCTACGTCTAAACTTCTATAAAACTCATAAACATTCACATAAAAGGAACTAAGTGAGTTAGAACTCACTTAGGGTGTGTTTGGGTGTGTGTTTGGCTATAGAAGCTCAATTTTTCTCTCTCCTCCTTCTCCTCTTTTGCTCTCTGTCTCGGTCTTCTCTTTCTCTTCTCTTCTGTCTACTCCTTTTTTTCCCCTTCTCTTCTTTATTCTCTTGCAGGGTATGTGTGTGTATTTATGTATATATATGTGTATGTGTGTATATATATGACATATATATCTTTCTCAATCTCAAATTGTCCTAGATAGCTAAAGGGCAAGAAATGATTCCATATATATATATATATATAAAATGAGAGTGTCATGTGTCAAACCACGAAGGAAAGTTAAAAATTTATCTCTGCAGGTGGCAATTGATTGGGATCAGAAGCAATCAATTGGAATCAGATATTTCAAGACAATTGATTAGAATAAAGGGCAATCGATTGGGACAGTGCCACGTAATGAATTCATGTCGACAGCATGGCAATTGATTAAGAAAAATGTCAATCGATTGGTATCCAAAATATGGCAATCGATTAGGATACAAGGGAAATCAATTGGGATGCAGAATTAACCGAAGGGATGGTAAAGGTCATAAAAGTATATAGGAATTAGTATAAAGTCTTATTCATTAATATACACTCCAAAATACAGGGGATTACACTTAATTTGAGAACTATTCATCTTGCAAGCGAGGAGGCAATACACCAATCAAGAGATGATTCACTTCAGTAGCACCGATCAACTCTTTTATACAACAGTGAGAAGTTTTCAACTTATAAAAAGACACTACAAAAAAGTGAGAAATTCTCACAATTCTAGAATTAGTCACTTAGAAAAAGTGAGAAATTCTCACGATTCTATAATTAGTACAAAAGAAATTTTAAAATGAGAAATTTCTTTTCATTATACAGCGAAATTCTCTCTCTCTCTCTCTCTAATTAGTAAAAAGTGAAAAATTCTCAATATCCAAATGGGAAATTTCTCACTTATGCCTTCTAATTTCTTTTCATTACTACGAAAGAAATTTTAAAATGAGAAATTTCTCACTAAACAGTGACAAATTTCTCGTTAAATAGTCACAAAACCTTATTTTTCTATATATAATATGGTGGGAAATATGTGTGGCGAAATTTATACAGTGCCATATAACATACCATCAAAATCTATTTTCCAATTTTGAAATGTGCTTGATTGATGGTGATGTATGTATGGCAATTTCATAAATGGTTTGAAATTGCTATAATGTATGGCAGTTTCAAAATATGGTTTTAGGGGTAGTTTTGTCTTAAATATTGGGGATTGACTGAATGGACCTATTTCTAGGAATATAGGGCATGAGAGACTAAATCCTAAAGCACCCCTATTTAAACCTTCGTAATCATATACATATATATATTATAAAGTGGAATCAGACCTCGGCTACGTGGCGGCTCTGTGATTTTTCCCACTTTTCTATATATATATATATTTTCCTCTACTTTTCCTATCTCTATAAATAATGAAGATATATATATGTATAATCTCTCTCTTTCCTTATCTCTCATCCTCTCTCTATCTCTCATATATATGTATAAATATGTATATACATATTTACATTTGAATCCATATATCAGCTATAGTATATATACCAAAATTGTAGAGTCCAAGATTAGTTATGTAATACCTGTATTTTGATATATAAATCAGACCTGGAATTTGTTTCTATATCCTTGTACAACCCTTACCTTTCCTTTGGTAATTTTGGTTACCAATTGATTTCCTTTGTATTCCAATCGATTGCTGCTTTTTGTATACCAATCAATTGCCATTTTCCAATCGATTGCTATTCTGCCGACATGAATTTATTACGTGGCATAACCCAATCGATTACCCTTGACTCACAATCGATTGCCATTAAATATCTATAACCAATCAATTGCCATCAATCCCAATCGATTGGCATAAGTAAAGACAAGATTTCTTCTTTGCTTGAGCTTTGAACGTGTGGCACTCTCATTTCCTATATATACCAACCCATTTCAGGCCTTGGGTCTATTTAATTCAGTCGAGTTTGAGAGAGCGAGAGAGAGAGATTGTCATAAATATACATCCATACATAGATACATATACATACACAACCATGCATACACACACTGCCTTGGCAGAGAAGAAGAGAAGAACAAGAAGAAGACAAAAAGAAGAAGAAAAGAAAAAGAATGAGAGACAGAAGAGAAAGAGAAGGAAGAGAGAGAAAGCTTGGTGATTCTAAGCTCAAGCATAGCCAAACAAGGCTTAAATTAGTTTTTACTCACTTGGTCTCTCTTACATATCTTTTTACAAGTTCTTAGTATGTTTAGATGTAATAAACACATCGTTAATTAAGTTGTTTATATATGCTGATTTACGAATCTTCTGGAGAATATGAAGTCTCAATTGATTGGACTTTTCCAAATCGATTGATATCAGTTAAGTCCCAATCGTTTGATAGATTCCCAATCGATTGTTATTATTTGAAACTCAATCAATTGCTAAAGTTGATTGACATTGTTTTATCCAAATTGATTGACATGCTTTCAATCGATTGTTACATATTTTATCCCAATCAATTGACCTTTGTCCCAGTCGATTGGGATTGGCAGAACATGGTTTCCTTTGCCTATTTATTTTATAAGAGGTTCGATTGTTCGTTTCTTGATTCGGACTTCTGTTATGCGACTGTGGGTTAGTCAAGGATAATGTGACAACACAGATAATATAATTGAGAATAATGTATTAAAGTAATGACATTAGATAGTGTGCAGTTCATGTATGAGTTCGATGTTCGTTCATTTCAATCTGAGTAGTCAGGCCACAATGGGAAGTCATGTATCAATGTTAGTACGTAACCTTAAGTAGGTTTGATAAGTTATGGGAATAGTACGTGGGAGGACGCCTGGTCAGAATAAGCTTTCACATGCGGTGGATGGTTTATATCCTTAACGAGCAGTGGGCAGGACCATATAGTCCTAAGATAGCTAGATGATCCATGTTATATCCTTAACGAGCAGTGGATGGTTTATATCCTTAACGAGCGGTGGATGGGGATCACTGTTACAATACGATGAGTCATCGTAATAGATTTGATATGCTATTGTTCAAAGCGTTGTATCCCTGACATGCGGTAGATGGTTTATATCCTTGACGAGCGGGAGATGGACTGACGTGGTGTCCATGATTGCGGTGGATGGTATGTATCCTTAACGAGCAATGGACAGAATGATTGCATGTCTATATACGTGAAATGATTGAGTCTATTCTTTCTAAGTAGAGTATGTTGATTATCGATCTCAGGATAGAAAGATGATAAGGGTTGATTCACGACGTTGGAATACAGAGAAGATATTATGTAGTAGAGCTATATCTTATGACTTCACTAACTTGTTATAGGTTATATCATTGATACCTGTGAGTTTATATTCACTCAGCTCTTAGTAAGCTGACGGCCGTTATTGCTTGGACATTCCCTGTCCAGACTATCCTATAACTTATTCTACAGATGAAGGAACTTATGATGGCAGCTAATACCCTGAGGGGGATTTAGCAGAGGGTGGCCCCACCGATGCTGGTTACACAGGAGAAGGCTTCTATGTTGACTAGTACCCTTACGCCAGCTGAAGATCTGAAGATAGTTATATCTAGTTTACATTTCCGTTATTTCTGTTGAACTTTAGTTTAATAGGTACTTGGGCATATATTGTCTCTAGACCTGTTGTGATCCTGTGGACCATACTCTAATCTTTGTAATAGTGTTTATGCTATTATATTCAGTTGTTATTGTTCCTATTTACTTTGTGGACTACTACTTTGTTGTGGATATTCAGTGACTTTCACTTGTCATTCCCTATGGACCCAAAAAGGAAATTGATTTTTCTCTATTTTGCTGTTCCAGGCCGTGACAAGTTATTATATAGTTTTTAAATCATATCTAGTCTCATAAATATCTAATCTATCTAATCAATTTTAATAAATATACGTATATCTCCAAATGTATACACATACATGATACAAACTCAATTAGTTAACTAAAATAATATAACTACGTTATATATAAATTAACAATAACACTAACAAATTTATGTACATAAAATTTACTTAGTAAAAAAAGCGTACATAACATTTTAAAAAAAATTTCCCTGCTTTGATTCTAGTTCATTACTAGTAATGGGATCGATAGTCAATTCAACTTTGATTACCATCATTTGTCTCTTGATTTCTATCTCACACACAAATTAGCAAATCTCTCTGTCTCTCTCCCTCTAGCACATGTACTTTGCATGTGGGGATGCGCATTTGTTTAAGTTTCTATAAAGTTGTACAGGGTCTAACAAAGAATTGGTTCTATAAATTTCTATATTTAAAAAATGTTCATTTCTTGCATGTAAGTTCATTTTAGTATGATATCTTTTTAAAATTAATTCTTTGTCACACTAACATAACTATTACTTTCGTTAACACAATATAGACAGTGACAATTAGGACTGCAACTTTTGCAAATAGACTTTAACAATGTTAAGGTAGTCAAAGCATTTAGATGAAATTAACTTTTAAGTATCTGCATCGTAAATGTGAACTTAATTTCTATCATAATTCAGGTTAAGTACTAATCAAGAGGGAGGTGTTAGATGTAATTTTACATCCCAATAATGTAATCAAAAGAAAAGAAAAAAATGGTTTCATTTGAGTGTTCCAACTATTTAAGTATTCTATTTTTAGGAGGTTACTTAATGCATCTACCAAATATTTCTCTGCGGCCAAATGTACAACATGAAATGGCACATACATTGTCCAAAAAAAATAACGCAAGCACTCCTCCTCATTTGTAATACCTTGTCGTTTTGTATGCCTATTTATATAATGAAATTCTGTATTACTATCTTGATCTGTTGTATATAGACTTTATCAATCAATTGTTCATTTTTGTGTCCCAATCAATTGATTCTTAACTCAATTGATTCGCATGTTACCACCTCATCCCAATCGATTGAACCTATATCAATCGATTGGTACACTTCCCAATCTATTACCATTTGCTTACCTACCACCAATCGATTGGACATGACACCAATTGATTGGTCTCTGCAGAACATGAACTCCAAGCTTAGCTAGGGTATTACTATGTAGTCTTATCCTTGCCTAAGCATTCAAAGATTGGGGGTTCTGTCCATTTATATCCTCATGGTTGATTGCCACACCTACCATAGCCTTGAAAGATTAGCCTTGATGATTTAGAGTCAAATGTTGAAGTGGCAATGAGAGGCCTCGGTGATATTGTCAGTACTTCTTCTCTAGGGTATCAATCATATGGAGAGCAAAATGGGATAACCGTTCAAATTGTACTATATACTCTCTTACGGCCCAGTTCACCTCAGTCAACTCGATAAATTCCTTCTCCTTTTTGTTTTTCTCCGTCTACGGGAAATAGTTCTCTAGGAATAACTCCTTGAATATAGCCCAAGGGATTCTCCTTATTGCTTCATCTCCTATGATTGCCTTTTTTGATTCCCACCAATCGGCTGCCGTATATGTCAACTGGTATGTCGCCAGTCAATGCTCGTTAGTTTTCGTTCCTAGCATGTTAAAGATCAAATCCATCTCCTGGACCCACTGTTCCGCTTGCCATGGCTTGGTATCCCCATCAAACATTTTCAGGACAAAAGTGATAAATACACTCTACTACTTGATCTTCCACGGGCCTCGGAGGCGGTTTGTGGTTATTGCCATTGATGTTGCCGATTCTTTCTATTCGTCAAAAAAAAGCTTCGAATTCACTCGTTGGGTCTATTGGTGTTATATTAGATAGTTCGCATGTCTGGTTTTGGGTGCTTCTGGTTATTCTAGCCATAACGTGTGTTGATGGTGTACATGATTCTCACCTATGAGTTGGAACCTAACAGATTAAGGTTAGCTTATCTTATCTTACGTGAACATGTAAGAAGTAATGGGAAGCAATAAATCAAGAAAATAACAAATAGTCCTATCATACAAGAGTAAGTCTATGCATAAGGGTTTAGAACTAGGATCACGAGTTTCCATCGTTAGGAAACTGCATTCCCAGAATCCGTTGACAGTGCGTATAAGTTGGTACTGCAAAAAAATTACGTGAAAACTACAATAACCCTACAAGGGCGAAACTAGGGTTACCTTAAACTGCTAAAACGAATTGCTGACGAATCGAGAACACGGGCCAGAATATCGAACTGAGTGTGGGCTCTTTCGAAATCCTTTCTGTTTTCTGTTCTCCCTCTTTTTACGCTCTCTTTTCTATTCCGAGTTATAATTCTCTATATGGAAAAACGCAAACTGAGGAGAGAGCCAAAGCAGCATATATATAGGCTACGATAGGGATCATAAGAAGTCAAAAAGGAATAGGCTTCCTTATGGAATTAGGAAACCCTAATTCGAACTGAATCAGATTCCTATTTCCATAAATTATAATTCATACCACTAAAGAATTATAATTGCACTCCTACCCTTATCTCAAAAATATATTTTGAGCTCCATGTTATTAAATGCTTATTATCTCCCCATGTTAAGATTACAAATATCCATTAATTAAATATAATTACTGACAATCATATTTAATTAATCTCTAAAAATTCCTTGAGATCCTCTGCTTAACTTATCTGATATGTCGGATACAAAATCCACCTACAGGGTTTGACATAATCAAAACTTATAAGCTTTCTCAAGGGTATATCATCAATCCCAAAATTGAGACATGGATTCCATCATTAATTAATATCCACCACACAATTAATATTGTCACCCAATCCAATGGGATATTGACCCATTTAAGGATCTCACCCTTTTAGGGATCAAAGTTTAAATATCAAATGTAAGTGTCCATAAAATAGCTTAGGATTTAGAGCATAAGCACTCATAATAGTCATGAGGTATTAATTATCTTATAAGTCAGTATAAAGATAATTATCCCAAGTCGGTCCCGTTTAATACACAAAATGTACCAGCATGGCGAGTTGAAACTATACCGTTTCCCGCAGTCAAGACAAACCTACTACAACATCATGCTGCAGTCCTACCGATGGTGTGTCCAATCCATCTAAGACTGTAAACCAAAATCTTACATTCTACAAGATCCGATGGTCTGATCTTCCCTGTGCAAGCCGAACTCTACACACCAATCCACCTACTATGTAGAGTGAAAGACACACATGCATAATATTAAATAAACAATATAATAAAAATATTGCCCACACAGATTCTCATAAAAAATGGATTAACTGGTTTTATTAAATGAATAATAAATCAACTACATAAAGCATGGCTTTTAGTATATATCCCTAACAGCCATGTCTACTATAAGGATCAAAGGGTAAGGTATTCCTATTCTTGATCTCTTCTAGACTCTAGGTTAAGCTGACTGTTCTGAGTTCCACCTCAGGAAGTTCACCAGTGCCTAAACTTCTCATTGATATGATAAGTCATTTTGGCTAAATCATATAGGTTGACTACATGCACATACTAAGCGCCTATCGTCTAATGGTCGATCCTATGTTCTCATCATTGAGAAATATAGAAGAAGAAATATGCAGTTAGTAAATAATACGAATACACAGACATTCCAGCTATCAAAAGTAAAAGATAGATTGAAATAGGTTTTCATTGATAATAGACATTACAATAGAGTAGTTCTAATACAAATTCTACTAGATCCTAACGCATACTACAATACAAGACGTGGGACTGCAATCCCAATATGACACTAATCAAAAGATGAAATTAACTATGGCATCTTGTCTTCTGGCTGTGGGGCACCTCCTAAAGTCACGATCACCTCTGTGGGGACTACACAATTTCCACTGATCTACATCCCTAACTATCAGCCATTTGGGATCGTACCACATCCCATGCTCTATCAGATCTTCCACAGCTAGGTGTATCTCCATCTCCTCCTCATACAGGCTGGCTGGGGTCGCAGAATGTACTATCATGGTCTACTACTCTCCCTGATCAACAGTTACAAGGCTATCGGACGTGTGGGAAATCTCATCCATCTCTACTGACATCGAGCATAGTGTTACAACCATACAGTATGCTATCAGACGTGTGGGAAATCTCATCCTCATCAAGTCCTTGTACATCTTTGTACCTCTAGGATGTATCATCGTTCGTGATTTATGTGCTTTGTCCAATATTTATTTTTGGAGATTTCTTCGTCAGGTACACAGAGTCTACCTTTACATCATAAGGCTCCGTCTATACCAATACTCCAGACCTCTAGCTCCTTTGCTGGCATCTTGGCGAACCACAACTTTAGGTCCTCTGTCGTTCGTTGAACATCTATGATACGACTGATCAAAGTTGTTTGTACCATAAGACATCCAAGATATTTTCCTTCGGTGGACTCCACTGGCTGAAGATCAAATTCAGCTAGAACATCCAACACTTGCCATTCTCGAATTAGTAACGCAACGATTACTAGTCGAGGTCGATGACTCAAAGCATCTGCTACAACATTTGCTTTGTCCGGATTGTATTGTAATGAAAAGTCATAATCCTTAAGCAACTCTATCCACCTTCATTGTCGCATGTTGAACTCCCTCTGAGAGAATAAATACTTTAAGCTCTTATGATCGGAAAATAGATCAAACTTCTCTCTATAGAGATTGTGTCTCCATATCTTCAACGCAAACACTATCGCTGCTAATTTTAGATCATGCATAAGGTAAGTCTTCTCATATAGCTTTAATTGTCTGGATCCATACTCAATGACATTTTTGTCTTGCATAAGCATACAAGTCCCTAGTGTGATGCATCATTGTAGATGATAAATCTTTCTAAACTCCTAGGTATCACAAGTACTAGTGCAGAGATCAATCTTTCCTTAACTCCCAAAATGCACCTTCATGCTTGTCTATCCATTCGTACTTCATTTTCTTCCTTGTCATATTCGTCAACGATCCTATAATCTTGGAAAATCCCTCGTCAAATCTTCAATAATATCCTACTAGACTGAGAAAACTTCTAACTTCTGTTGCATTGGTCGGTCTATTGCAGCTCAAGACTGCATCAATCTTAGATAAGTCCATAGAGATACCATCCTAGGAAATCACATGTCCCAGAAATTTGACTTCCTATAGCCAAAATTCACATTTACTGAACTTCGCATATAACTTACTATCTCGAAGCCTCTGTAGAGTAATATCTAAGTGCTCTTTGTGATCCTCTTCCGCCTTTGAGTAGATCAGGATGTCGTCGATGAATACTATAATGAATTGATCTAGGTATGGTCTAAATACTCTATTCATTGAATCTGTAATATTACGGGAGCATTCATCAATTCGAAAGGCATAATAAGAAACTCATAATGCCTATATCTCATCCTGAAAGTAGTTTTTGACACATCCTCCAGTCGAACTAACAACTGGTGATATCCCGAAATGTTGATCAATCTTTGAAAAGATACTTGATTCTTGCAACTGGTCAAATAGATCATCTATCCAAGGAAGTAGATATCTATTGTTGATCGTAACCTTGTTCAACTCCTTATAGTCTATGCAGAATCAAAGTGTTTCATCCTTCTTTTTCACAAACAACACTGGTGCTCCCCAAGGCAATGTACTTGGGTGAACAAATCCCAAATCTTCAAGTCCCTAAACTTGCTTCTTCAGTTCCATCATCTCTGTTGGCACCATCCGATATGGAGTCTTAGATATCGGTAATATTCCAAGTACTAGTTCCACGCAAAAGTCTATCTCCTGTTTAGGTGGAATTCCTTTAATATCCTATAATACATCTTTAAAATCTTGTACGGTAGGAATCTGATCCATCGTTGGTTCCTCACTTGTACTCTCAATTATAGCCAAACAACTTGTGAGAAATAGGTTGCTCATCGATTGACACTGAAATCTAATCGTCGGTCATCCTGGTACTAGAAACACGATAGTCCTGGTAGGACAGTCCAAGTTGGCATCGCACTTGGTAAGTCAATCCATCCCTAGGATAATGTCAAACTCTAACATTGACAAAACTACCAAGTCTGCCAAAAGATTCCTATCTTCTAGAGTTAGTGGGCATTCTTTATACACTTTATCCAACTTAACAGTCATTCGCGATGTGACACGACATAAGGTGTTGACTCGAGTATCTGGGGTTCTAAACCCAACTGATACACAGTCTTAATAGCAATAAACGAACGTGCAGCACTAGTATCGAATAAAGCTTTAACTTGACTATGAAAGAGTACAAGTATACCTTCCAAATGCTGCTTCTCATCAGCATTAAAGCCTACCTCCATGGGAATGATGGCATTCATCCGTGTTTGATCTGGGGGTCCTTGCATGCCTTAAACTAGTGCCCTATAGTATCCTCCACGTGGTGCATGTTAATTCCTGCTCAAGTTCCCTGGCTTGTGCAATTCCAGTAGATAGCAGCTATTCGATGGTTAACCCAGGGGGCTTTACAGAACTTAGGACTGTGCCTGGCTTTCCACAGTTGAAACATACCTTCTCACCTGGTGGCGGGGTAGTAAGCAGTGCCTGAGGCAGTTATCCTTGCTAGCAATATTGTTGGGGTCGAGGATAATTCTGCTGAGATAACTTGGCTCCATCCAAGTGAGCTTATTGCCTTGAAAGTTACCCTGAGGTCTCCACCCTTGGGTTTTCCCTGGCGGTGGGTTTTGGAAATTCCTCTGTTGGAAGGTCCTCGATGGTTGGGGTCAGTTAATTTGTTGTCGCTATACTGGATAGGCATCCTTCTCTAGACTCACAGTAAGTCTTACTAATCACTCAAAGCTCTAGTTGAGGTTCCTAATCATCATGTAACAAAGATGAGGGTTCAGTCCTTGATGAAACCTTTCACCTTCTTCTACAGTGTGTCGACCATGTGTGGAGCGAATCGAGATAATCGCTCAAACTGCATTGTATATTCCCATACAGTCCAACTCCTTTAGACTAGGCTAACAAAGTTCTTCTCCTATTGATCTTTCTCATCTTCCGAAAAGTATTTCTCCAAAATCTTCCTTTGAACATCCCCCAAGGCATCCTCCTTGCAGCTTCAACTCCTATGGTTGTTTGTTTGGCTTCCCACTAATCCGCGATAGCATAAGTAAGCTAAAATATAGCAAGACGGTGCATATCCTGCTCATTACACTCCAAGGCTTCGAATATCATCTCCCTCTCCCTTATCCATTGCTCAGCTCTCAATGGCTTAGTTAACCCATCAAACATCTTCGGACGTAATCTATAGAAATGTTTGAATAGTTTATTTCTGATCTGTCTCAGCAGAAATGGTGCAATAGGGGTTGAACAAGTCTTTGATTGGTAGCATGGTTGTAGGAGCCACCTATATATGCGCTCCATGCTCTGCATAAATGCCTCAACGACACCTGTTGGATCCATGCCCTCGGGAATAGGTGCTCCAAGTCATGATAGATTCCTTTTAGGTCCAACCATAGTGATCTTGTGTGAAGTGTACCTATAAGAGACCTATCGATTAGCTGAAAGTCTTCTCAGAGAAACATAATCAAGATAGAGCGATAAATAGTAAGAACTAACAGTTCTACGAATTAGCATATATTAACTCAATTATACTACCAATATATCAAATGTACTGCTTGTATATATATCACAGGATATACTGCATAGAACACACTATTCAAACTATATACTACATAGGATATAACTATTACAGTATTAAGATTAGCTATACAACGCTATTAATAGTGATAAACATCTTTACAAAGCGATAGTCAAATGGCTATCTCTCAATATCCGAAGAATCACATGGACGACATGTCCTGATAAAACTAACAAAAATCTAAACCCTGCAGATCCTGACTTAAAAGTCATCAGCATCTGATCCTGCTGGTGATGCCTCATCCTCGGATTCAATGTCCATCTCCATAGGTGGATCATCATCTGCTGGAGCAATGAGACCTCCAACTACTACTCCTATATCCTAATCCTCCACCATCATCTCATTAACGTCTATATCTTCAATACCGAATGCTGGCTCAGTAGTATTAGTGACTATCTCTGCAAATCCCCCAAGTACGGCCATAGCCTCTACTAGCTCGGCCTGTCCTACAAAGAATCCATCTGGCTATGCAACTATCTATTCTACCCACTATGCTGCCATATTAGCAATGATTGCCATATGCACTATGGGTCATGTTGGTAATACAGGTACCACGAGTATCTCAGGTGCAATGATCTCCTCATCAAGAATATCCCCCTCGGCTACCTCAACCACCTCATTGTCTCCTATCACTACATCGTCCTCCAGAACTACCACATACTTCTCAGTTACATCATCCATATCAGCTAGCTCGGGATCCTTCGGATCATCCTCTGGGTCATCTACTGCTACATACTCTGGCTCCTCAGGGTCATCCTTCGACTCCTCATCATCCAGAATTAGCTCTGGCTCTGGTTCTTGATCATTAGGCTAAACCTATGGCTCTAGGACTAGCTGCTCGGGTCATGGCATAGTGATACATATTCATGCGCATCTCTGTCTGGTGTGTTATGCCCACATTGTACAAAGAAATCCATATCCTCTCCTGTAAATAATGACAAGCCATCTGGCGAATATGGGTAAGACATATCTCTGTTATAGTAGGCTCAACCGTGTCTCTATGTGTCACGCCCCGGTGTAGCCAAAATATAGAAAAAATTTAAATTTTTCATCTTGGACCCTGAGGCGCGTGACTGGTTGCAGTACCGAATTGTCCATGACCAAATATTAATAAATAAATGATATAACAAAGGATAAAACCATCATCTATATACTAGAATATATTACAATAACCAAAGTACTTACCTAGTTAATGCAACATTATAGATACATCAGAGTCTTATGGCTCTCGACAATCCAAAACTATTCCAAAAGGGTTGCTAAGTCTTTCAATTACAGCCAAAAACATTTACAGGAATTATCTGCTAGCCTTCTCTTTAACTAGCATAGCCAAAGTCGTCTTCAGTGTAATCTTCCTCCACGTTTCCTTCTTGCGCAACTTCATAACCTGGGTACTCTTCACCTAGATATGCTGGACATGGGAATGTCCAGCGACATGAACACCTCCAGCTTATGAAAACCAACTGAGAAAATTAAAATACATGGAATGTATATAGCCACACACAACAAGAATATGTTTACTACTTTTAATACGTCTTTTAGGTCTTTCCGTTCTCACTGTCGAATTATGACTACTAACATGCCCGACTAAGTATTCGAAAAGAATACGAACAACCAACTTGACTCGTCTCGACATTTTTAATGCCACTGCAATCCATTACTAACATCCGTCATCATTTACAAACCCAAAATGTCTCTCACTAACCAAACCATCCTTCATCAGCCAAAACATCTTTCACCCACCATCTCGTCACGAAGAACCGAGGTGTTAAGGAGTCCAAGAACATCCGTTTTATCACGAAGAACTGAAAGGAGTCTCTACTCTAAGAACCACCACTTCGTCACGAAGAACTAAAGCATTAAGGAGTCCAAGAACATCTGTTTCATCACGAAGAACCGAAAGGAGTCTCGACTCTAAGAACCACCACTCCATCATGAAGAACGGTAAGGAGTCCAAGAACATCTATTTTGTCACAAAAAACCAAAAGGAGTCTCGACTCTAAGAACCACCATTTCGTCACGAAGAACCGAAGTATGTAAACCGAAAGGATATTCAATAACCATCACTTCGTCATGAAGAACCGAAGTATGTACCTTATCCATTTCATCATGAAGAACTAAAAGGATATTTAATAACCAACACTTCGTCACAAAGAATTGATGTTTGTACCTTATCCATTTCGTTACGAATAACCGAAAGGATATTCAATAACCATCAATTCGTCATGAAGAACCGGAGTATGTACCTTGTCCATTTCGTCATGATGAATCAAAAGGATATTCAATCTCATAGCCATCACTTCAACAACCATACCCTTTCCTTACTATCCTAGCCTCCACGGCCTGGTTTACCTATTTGATGCTTATCCTCGACATAAGTTGCTTCCAATAAAGCACAAATGATCCTTACGTGTCCTCGATCACGCACACGTCACTCATTTGAGAGTTTAGTTCATTAATGGCATCCGATTACACTTTTGAGATTACGTTTATACGTCCATCATTATGTTCTATGTCATAATATACTTACAAAATTAGAATAAACGTTAACATTCATTTCACTGCCTTTAATATTCTATAAGGAAGCTTTTCCGGAAAAACTCCCAGAAATTGATTTCTCCCATAAATCAAGTTCTGTGTTAGGCTCCAGAAATTGGTTTCTACCCACTAATTGGTTTCTGGAAACCTTTTCTAGATTCTTTTGTTTCGTGCAATGTACCACACATTAAGCTAAGGGTATTATGTGTAAAGACTGCTATGGACAGCACAATACTTTCATAGTTATGCATATAATTCGTATGATTCCATTCATGCATTGCAGGTGCAACTTATTAAAGCTCGTATCATAGATTCAAGCATCATTTGTATGTTTAATACATAAAGCACATGCATAAGCTCATTAACACATATATAACACTATCATGTAGACTTTGAGATTCATATCACTAAGTCTCATGTAGATATAAGTGAAGTACAACAAATTAGATTCCTCTTGAAGTCAATGTACAACCTTTCAAAGCTCTTTTCCACGAGTTTCAAGCATCATTTCATAAGTTTAGTATGCATAAACACATGCATGAGTTACTAGTATGATCAAGTTACCCCATGCAGTTTCCAATAAACATATTGTAAAGTTTTATGTTGACAAAGACGAGGTACAACCAAGCAAAGCATAGAAAATAACCAAAACAAAATCTACTTTCTAGAAATCGGTTTCTCCGCAGAAACCAGTTTCCTAACCTTTTCCCAGAAATCGGTTTCTCTGAGAACCGGTTTCTCATGCCATTTAGCAGCTTCTTTAACAGCACTGCTATATTACAGATTTAACTACCAAAATCAACTTACATGGCATGGAAACCTCATAAAAACTTTCTCAAACACATACTAAACATAATTACATGCTATATAGGTTCTAAAGTGAGTTAGAATACTCACCAAAGCTTGAAATTAAGCTTGGATGTTGGTGTGATCTTGATAAAGCTTGAACTCAAACGTCAATGGTGAACTTCTTCTTCTTCTAACTTCTTAACTCTTATTTCTGTTGGAAATCCTCTTGAACTTCTAGGACTCAAAAGCACAACTCCTAAGTATCTATGGTTATGCGTATAAAGATATTTTTATGTAGAGGGTATCCATGGAAAAAGAGATAAATGCTTGGGTACTCCTTTTCAATTTTCTATCTCTCTCTGTATACATCTAGCATTCTTCTAATTCCTGCTAAATGTAGATTGTGGAGACCAAGAAAGTGTAGTGTATGTGTATATGCATGGTTATATAAGAGATGGCTTGGCTAGGTGTCATGGTACATGTGCACATACTAGGCTATGTGTCCAAACAAGTGGACATGTGTCTTAGGAGAGGGTGACATGTATAAGGTGTGGTGCATGGGGCTGCCATGTGGCTAGCCATGATGGGCCCTCCTTGGGATGTGTGCTACTTCTTTGGTTTGCTTGCCTAAGTTCCTCGATATACGTGTTGGTCTTGAATTACATGCAAACAGGTATTATTTCTAATGTTTGAGTTCGGGTACAGGACTAAGATAAGTCTTATCACGGTCGAGTCGGTGTGGTTACTATAGTCTAATTAGAAATCTTACAACACTTCAATATCATCACACAATTAAATAATATAATACTATATTAATTGGTCAAATAAAGAAATCCAGAAAATTGATATTTTTAATGAATAGAAAATTACAGGTATTACATCTTCTGCCACCTATTATAGGATTTTGTCCTCGAAATTAGAACTAAACAGAAAAGGAGATTTCTCTCGCATTTCTGATTCCAGCTCCCAAGAGGCTTCTGCTTCGTCATGGTACTTCTATTGAACCTTTACCAGTGGAATCTCTTTATTTCTCAGCTTCTTGATTTTGCGATCCAGAATTCTTACAGGCCCTTCAACGAATGTAGCATTATCGTTTACTTCGATATCTTTGAAATCGATCTCGTGTGCCGGGTTGTGAAGGCATTTCCTTATCATGCTTACATGGAAAACATTATGAACTCCTGACATCTTTGGTGGTAATGCCAACCTATAGGCAACTTTTCCCATTCGTTCTAGAATTTCAAATGGTCCAATGTAGCGCAGCAATAGCTTTCCCCTCTTCTATCTAAACCTTATAATGCCTCGAATTGGGGAAACTTTTAAATACACACGATCCCCAACTTTAAATTCTAGGTCTCGGCGCCGTTTGTCTGCATAGCTCTTGTATTTGATTTGTGCTACTTTTATCCTTTCCTTTACCGTACTGATTCCTTTATTGGTTTCTTGAACTAAGTCTGGTCCCAACAGTTTTCCATCCCCAACTTTAGCCCAACATAAAGGTGAACGGCATTGCTTTCCATATAGTGCTCTAAACGGTTGCATTCTTATGTTTGAGTGAAAACTATTGTTGTAAGCGAACTTAATCAACAATAAGTGAGTTTCCCACAAACTTTTGAAATCTATCACACATGCTTGGAGCATGTCATCCATTACTTGATTCGTCCTCTCTGTGTGTCTTCCAGTTTGTGGATGAAATGCAGAATTCACCTTTAGAGATGTTCCCAGCGCTTTCTGAAGACTCTCCCAAAATCCAATGGTAAATCTTGAATCTCGATCTGATACTATTAATATCGGTACTTCATGCAATCGCACAATCTGTTGCAGGTATAGTCGACTCATCTTCTCGACAGGATAGGTCATGTTGTAGGGAATAAAATGGGCTGATTTGGTTAGTCGATCAACTACTACCTAAATAGCATCATGGTTCTACTGAAACTTTGGCAATCCCACAACAAAATCTTTGGTGATATGCTCCTCCCATTTCCATTCTGTGACTAGTAGAGGTTGTGGTAATCTCGGAGGTCTTTGGTGTTCTGCCTTGACTTGCTGGCAAGTATGGCATTTGGCTATGTATTTTGCGTCTTCTCTCTTCATGCCTTCCCACTAGAAGTTCTTTTTTAAGTCTTTGTACATCTTGTTACCACCGGGGTGGATGGTCATTCTCGATTTATGTGCTTCATCTATATTATCTTTCCTCAACATCCATGTCGGGTACACATAACCTGTCCTTACATCAGAATTCCCCGTCTATTTTAATCTTTAATTTGGTCGGATCTTTTGCTTTTGCTTCTCGAACCATTTTCTCAATCCTTCGTCCTTCTTTTGAGCTGCAAGTATGCGATGAATAAGGCTCTACTGCGCCATAAGGCATCCAAAAGGTCGTCCATTACCTGGACTTGCAGTCTAAAGGTTAAATTTTGTCAAAGCTTCAAAGGCTTTCCATTCCCTGATTAAAAGTGAGGCAATTAAACTTTGAGTTTTCTGGCTCAGAGCATCTGCGACTATATTTGCCTTACCGGGATGGTACTATAAATTAAAGTTGTAGTCCTTAAGTAGCTCCATCTAGCATCATTGTCTTATGTTTAGCTCCTTCTGAGAGAATATGTATTTCAAGCTTTTATGGTCTGAGAACAGGTCAAACTTCTCTACATAGAGGTAGTGCCTCCAAATCTTAAGTGCAAAGACAATTACAGCCAATTCCAGGTCGTGTGTAGGGTAGTTCAACTCATGTGGCTTTAATTGCCTGTATCCATAAACGATCACTTAACCATTCTACATAAGTACACATCTTAGTCCTTGCTATGAAGCGTCATTGTAGATAGTGTACTGTTCACCACTCTTGGGTATGGCTAGTACTGGGGCTGAGGTTAACCTCTCCTTTAGTTCCTGAAAGGCACATTCGTTCTTGTCCTTCCACTCAAACTTTGAACCCTTCTTTGTTAGTCCGATTAAAGGAGACGCAATCCTTGAGAAACCTTCCACGAATCTCTGGTAGTATCCAGCCAATCTAAGAAAACTTCGTACTACTGATGCGTTGGTTGGTTTATTCTAATTAGAAACTGCATCCTTCTTGGTTGAGTCTACCAAAATCCCATCCTGTGAAACTACATGTCCTAAGAATTTCACTTCTTTTAGCCAAAATTCACACTTACTGAACTTGGCATAGAGGCGATTCTCTCTGAGTGTTTAGAGTGCAATTTGTACAGGCTTCTTGTGTTCTTCATCACTCTTCGAATAAATAAGGATGTCATCGATAAACATGATGATGAATTGATCTAAGAATGGTCTGAACACCTGATTCATCAAATCTATGAATACTACCGGGGCATTAGTTAACTCAAAAGGAATAACTAAGAATTCATAATGCCCATATCTTGTTCCAAAAGCTATTTTCCATATGTCCTCCGGTCTAACAAGTAACTGGTGGAACCAGATTGTAAATTAATCTTTGAAAAGGTTTTTGCTCCTTGAAGTTGGTCGAATAAGTCGTCTATCCTGGGAAGGGGGTACTTGTTCTTGATGGTGACCTTATTCAACTCTCTATAGTCTATATAGAGTCGTAGATTTCCATCCTTCTTTCTAACAAATAGAACCGGGGCTCCCCAAGGTGACGTGCTTGGTCTTATAAATCCAAGATCTTCTAACCTTTGTACTTACTTCTTCAGCTCCAACATTTCCATTAGGGCCATACGATAAGGAGCCTTGGATATTGGTATTTTTTTGGGTACTAACTCAATACAAATGTCGATCTCGCACTTAGGTGGTAATTTAGAAATCTTCTAAAAGACATCTTCATAGTCTCGAACTATTGGAATCTAAGCAATCATTAATTTTGAGCCAGTAGTCTCCATATCGGCTAAGCGACTTATAAGAAAGGTGTCACTAGTGGGGATGTATTGAAAACTGAGGGGTTGTACTTCTAGGTACAAAAATGTAATTGACCTACTAGCAGAATCTAACTTCGCATGACACTTAGCAAGCCAGTCAAATCCTAAGATCACATCGAATTCCTTCATTGACAGAATAATTACGTCTATGGGTAGGTTTCTATCCTCCAATGTTAGAGTGCAGTCCTTGAACACCTTTCCTAGCTTCACGGTCATTCTCCAAGGCGATACCTCGTTCAAAGGCAATAAATGAATTCATAGCGCTAGTATCAAAAAGTACTTTAACTCGACTAACATATAATAAGAGTGTACCTTCCAAGTTCTGCTGTTCCCTTTCATCATAGCCATTTGCCTTGGGTATGATAGCATTAAGTCGAGCCTTGCCAGTTTGACCTTGAGTAGTAGGCATGTGATAGTTTCTGTTTGGTGCCTTGCATTCTTTGCTCATGTGTCCTCTCTTGCCACAGTTGTAACAGACAAAATTAATTCAATAGTTATCCCTGGGGGCTGTGCAGTCTCGAGCCATGTGTCTGGGGATCCCACATTTGAAGCATCCATCCTTGTTGTTCCCGGTAGTAGTGGTTGGTACTTGTGGTGCAAGAGGTATTACGTTCTTATCCTGGGGAAGGTGGGTCCTGGTTTTTTATTGTTGTTTTATAGATGCTTATTTTCTTGGAAATAAGTTAAAGGCCTTCCTCATGGTGCATTCCTCGGTGGGGGTGGTCGGTGTACCATTTGCTTCAGGCCTTGGCAGCCATCTCTTTCCAATCCTACCCCCAACCTGACCATTGCCTCGAAAGTTTGATTCAGGTGTCCCAATGTTAGATGCTGGAGATGCGGATTGAGTCCTTAGTGAAACTTCATGATCTTCTTTTGAGGAGTCTCAATCATGTGACGGGAAAAGTGGGACAGGCATTCAAATTGTGTTGTGTACTCTCTCACACTCCTACTCTCTTGAGTTAATTCGATGAATTCGATGAATTCTTTCTCTTTCTTTCTCTTGAGTTAATTAGATGCTGGAGATGCGGATTAAGTCCTCAGTGAAACTTCATGATCTTCTTTTGAGGAGTCTCAATCATGTGACGGGAAAAGTGGGACAGGCATTCAAATTGTGTTGTGTACTCTCTCACACTCCTACTCTCTTGAGTTAATTCGATGAATTCTTTCTCTTTCTGGTCCTTTTCATCATCGGGGAAATACTTCTCCATTTAACTTCTCCTGGAAGGTAGTCGATGTCATCCTTCTTGAAACTTCTACTCCAATCGTTACTTTCTCAGCTATCCACCAATCGGTTGCCGCAAAAGTGAGGTGGAAAGTAGCGAGTCGACGCTTCTCTGTCTCACAGCACTCGATTGATTCAAAGATATGATCCATATCCCTTAGCCATTACTCTGCTCGCTAGGTTTCACCAGTGTCGTTGAACCTATTAGGGCATAGAGCTCTGAATCCTTCCATTAGTCTATCATATGTCTCGGGTGGTGGTCTTTGCCGATTGTCGTTGTTGTGGCCATTTCTGTTGCCGTAGTTGTTGCCTATATGGTCCAGATGCTGCAGAAATGCGCCAATGTTCCAGTAGGATCGATTCCTTCAGGGATGGGATCTGGTGGTCCTCTATTACGATTTCTTCTTGGTCTTCCTGCCATTGTGCTTGTGTGCTTATGTACCTACACGAATATCTATTGGTTACTCTCAAATCCTAGCCATAGTTACAAGATATATGAACAACTGGATGTATAGACAGCAATTTTATTGTAAATGCATAACACATCAAGTATTCACACCATCGTATAAAGGAAACTAGTCTTCATTAATAACTTCAAACATTTACATAGTACAGTATAGTTGCAAAAACATTTACATAAGAGAGCGCGCACGCTTAACATACATAGTAGAGTAAATCGTACCCAAAAAAACATATACATAGAAAAGGCATACACATTACTACTAACATATGTTACATACCTGAATATGACTATATACACAAAAGATGGGTTACTAGCCCTATTATAAGTAGAGCTCTAGATCCTGGGAATCCTATCCCAAAAGTCCTCTACATCAGACTTATAAGGGCCCCATCTGGTATTGGAATCTCCTCGGGTGGAAGACCAAATATGGGTCAAAATCGTCGATCATCTCATCGTCCTCTAGGTCATCCTCAACCTCTGGTCCTCCATCATCCCTAACAACCATCGCTCCATCCTTGTCGACATCCTCTACCAGATCCTCAACATCATCAACCTCTACCAGCTCTTCCTCTTCCTCAGGTATGTCTCCCTTGGGTGGCTCCTCACCCACATCCTCAGCTGGGTAAACATCTATGGTTGAATTAACATCCTTTATAGGATCAACGTCCTCTGCAGGATCCTCTCCATCATTAGCCTCCTCCATGACCATCTCTGGCTCGTCCTCGTAATCGCCAGGCTCATCTTCACTGCCAAAACCCATGACTGGCTTTGCAGCAATAATTGCATCAACTATGGGGGGGGGGGGGGGGTGGTGGTGGTGGTATTATGGGAGGTGGTCCTACAGGCTCTGGTGGGGTCTTCAACATTACTTGAAAAGTCATGACTCTTAATGTATAGCGGTCCTGTGTCATCCCGGGTGCTTCCTGATGAACAAGTCTAAGGGTGCTCTCTCGGTAGTGTGCCTCCCTCTGCATGATCTCTGGGTCCTCGATCCCCAATACATGTATATCATGCCATATATTATCCTCCAAATGCTATTGGGCACTCTGTCGAATCCTTTGGTGGTACAACATTAGGTCTGTGGGCTCTATGCGATCTGGGTATATCCAATGTCCTCTAAATCCATCTCAGACATAAAAGGGTTCCATGCTAACCTGTCTAATATAAACTATCATAAGGTTAGTATCTTCATAGGCGGGAAAGTTCTAATGGTTTATAACTTAAAGTGCATAGGACAATCGATGTATGTGTCTTAACCTAAAGCTTTGATACCAAAAATCCCTGTCACACCCCGGCGTAGCCAAAATATGGAAAAATTTAAAATTTTAATCTTGGACCCTGAGGCGCGTGACTGGTTGCAGTACCGAATTTTCCATGACCAAATATTAATAAATAAATGATATAACAAAAGGATAAAACCATCATCTATATAATAGAATATATTACAATAACCAAAGTATAGCCAGTTAATACAACGTTATAGATATATCAGAGTCTTATGGCTCGTGGACTTACAAAACTATTATAAAAGGGTTGCTAAATCTTCTCATTACAATTAAAAACATTTACAGGAATTAACTGCTACCCTTCTGTTTAACTAGCATAGCCAAAGTCATCTTCAGTGTAATCTTCCTCCACGTTTCCTTCTTGTGTAGCTTCATAACTTGGGTACTCTTCACCCAGATAAGCTAGACATGGGAATGTCCAGAGACATGAATGCCGTCAGCTTATGAAAGCCGAGTGAGAAAACTAAAACAAATGGAACGTATATAGCCACACGCAACAAGAATACGTTTACTACTTTTAATACGTCTTTTATGTTAAATTATGACTACTAATGTGCCCGACTAAGTATTTGAAAAGAATACGAACAACCAACTTGACTCGTCTCAACATTCTTAATGCCTCTTCCATCCATTACTTACATTCGTCATCATTTACTAACCCAAAATGTCTCTCACTAACCAAACCATCCTTCATCAACCAAAGCATCTTTCACCCACCACCTCATTACGAAGAACCGAGGTGTTAAGAAGTCCAAGAACATCAGTTTCATCATGAAGAACCGAAAGGAGTCTGGACTCTAAGAACCACCACTTCGTCACGAAGAACCTAAGCGTTAAGGAGTCCAAGAACATCCGTTTCCTCACGAAGAATCGAAGTATGTACCGTATCCATTTCGTCACAAAGATCCGAAAGGATATTCAATAACCATCACTTTGTCAAGAATAATCGAAGTATGTACCTTATCCATTTCATCATGAAGGACCGAAAGGATATTCAATAACCATCACTTCATCACAAAGAACCGATGTATGTAACTTATCCATTTCATCATGAAGAACCGAAAGGATATTCAATAATCATCACTTCGTCACGAAGAATCAAAGCATGTACCTTATCCATTTTGTTATGAAGAATCGAAAAGATATTCAATAACCATCAATTCGTCACGAAGAACCGAAGTATGTACCTTATCCATTTCATCATGAAGAACCGATAGGATATTCAATAACCATCACTTCATCACGAAGAACCGGAGTATGTACCTTATCCATTTCATCACGAAGAACCGAAAGGATATTCAATCTCATAGCCATCACTTCAACAACCACCCTTTCCTTACTATACTGACTGGCACGAGAATTTTTCTTGTGTGCTCTTGTGCAATACCCAAGTGTAGGTAGACGTGCAAGCAGTAACTGGTAAAACCAGGTCGATCCCATAGGGAAGGTGTTGACCTATTAACTTAGACTAAACTCAAAAGAAAGAAAAAAAATTAATAAGATTTAATAATGGTGCAGAACACAAAGTTCCACAAACTGAGACTACTAACGAAAGCAATTCAGATTAAACTAAAGAACTAATTAGCTAGTTAAAGCAATACTTTAGGATAGGATTTAACTTTAAGAAGAAAAGTGTTGGGATTACACGAATCCACAGTAATCTAACCATCTACCATGCAGTTACTTTGAAGCACTAAGGAGTATATTACCCACAATTTTCCGTATTTCTCTGAAAATAAAGAATCCATAGCCCTTTCATGACCGAGACTATATCATCACAGTTAACTTAAAATACGTGAAAGCGGTTTAATTCAATAGTTAAGACTCGCACCTACAATGGTGTTAGCATTAAAGGTGGTTTGCAAAATATATTGAAAGAAAATGCCTTAGGGCCTTGATTTTGAAAACTGTTTTGACCAACTGAGCATTTAGGGACAGTATGATAACAAATTTCAAAAATAAAAGGTCCTGAAATACTGCAGGGAACATCCTCAAGAATCAGAGAGTTCGATCGATCGAAAGCCTTCATCCCTCAATCGATCGAAATGTCCTTCGATCGCTTGACTATCTCTGGTTCGATCGATCGAACTACCTCCGATCGATCGAACACAGGATTTATTATGCTGCATGGCAGAGGCTGGAGATCACTATTTCATCGTGTTCTCCCAACCTTAGGACTACTCAGACATCGTCTGGAGTGTCACAGGTTGGTATTTAACATATGAAAACATTAAGGCGTTGTTTGGATGTGAGTTTTTCATGAAAACTATGAAACTAGTGATTTTAACTTATCTAGCATGCAATACTACGAGATTGAAGATTAAACTATGATTAACTAAGTGCAAAATGTAACTGAAACAATAAATAAGTAACCTGGAACAAAAAAATCGTATTTAAACTATAAGAATCCAAGCTCACAACGTAAAACCTTGAATAAAAACCTACAAAACAATGTAAACTCTCTATCTCTCTCTCTAAACTGATGAAAATCAAAGTTTGGTGTCCTTTGGACGTATACAAAGCTCAATATATATAAAAAAACCTAAAGGCTAGGGTTAAAATTCCGCAACTGCTGCGTATGCGAAAGTTTCTAAAAATACCATGTTCGATCGATCGAACATTTCTCGATCGATTGAACATTTGGAACTCAAGTGCTTCAACCTTCTTTAAGCGATCGAACTCTCAATCGATCAAACTATCTTCGATCGATCGAACTTCAAACTATAGCTTTGAATTCTTTTGTTTGTACTCCAGCATTCCAATTGTCCTGATGTTCATCTCTCTAGTCCACACAGCAGTGATCTGCACAAACAATAGCTAAAACAATACAACTTATCATAGATTAATCACATTGTATGAAAAATAGCATTGTAGTGCAAATTGCAGATAAAACGGGAAGTTGTGCTTAAAACCAATGCAATTCTTCCTTTTAGCGCGGTTGTATTTTACAAATACCCCCGCTTTGCACAACCCCCAACTAGCTTATTGCTAGTCCCTAGCGATAAAGCAAAAATAAAAACTACTAAACTAATACTACGAAGACTAAGAAAAACAAAGGAAAACTAAAAACAACCTAAACTAAGAGAGAGAAAAAAATTCCTAACTCACTTTCGCAGGAATCGCGGTTGCATTTAGCAAATGCAACAAGCCGTTAAACCCATAGGCTTCCCTAGTGGACGAGTGTTGTCTCGTGAGGGTTTGCAGTGAATATACCCACAAAGTTCTCCAATTTTAAGCTCAAAAAAGATTTAAAATAACTTGTAGAATTCTCCCTCCATTAAACTGTTACTTTAACTCTACAGAGATATACTATCCTCAATCAACCCATGAAAGAAATCCACATGCTCCCCTATATCACCAAGTAAAATATAACATATGTATCACTATCATGCACCCGTGTGTGTGTGAGTTTAGCAACCATACGTCCAACCCTATTAAGAGTTATTCAGACTATTGCACCTTGAAAAACTCGGAGTTTCACCTCAACTCTCACATTGGTCACACTAAAAAATAACGTCTCTCAGAAACTTGCTTTACAATGACCGCACACCGTATGAAAGCTTAGATAAGGATGATATTCTGGGTGCTAATGCTTCCATACTTTGACTCTATGAAAAACGGACATTTAAGAGTATATAGTCTCATGAATAAAACACTACTTACTAGAGGAGCGAAATACCGTGGATAACTCAATTCACACTTCCATGTTCAAATTAATTGTTGAAAATCTTTAAGACTTTGAATTTCAGCTTTTAGTTAGTAGGTGAGGGTGTTGTAGAGAAGAATGTGCCCTTCAGTATGTGATGGAATTTCAACTTCTCTTTTTATTCTTTTCATATCTCAAGCCAATCTTCCGTTCACTTCTTTTTCTTTCCTTTCTTTCATTCATCATTCATCATTTTTTTTTGAATGTATTATTGTCCCACAACTACCTCCTTCCACTTCACCTACTTTGATGACTTCATTCTTAATAAATGTACAGTAAGGCTCATTGAGGTCAAAGTATTGATCAAGGACTTGGATTCTTTGTAATCTCATTGGAAATATTTAGTTGGTGTGGGATCAGGGATGAAACAATTCAACGAATGTGGGTGAAAGCTATATCAAGTTAAAGAATGGGTAAACAATGGCTTAAATCATTTTTTCAACTTTCAATTTTAGCACTTAAGTGTTCATTGAGTGTAATTGGTAAATCCTGAACGTTCTCCTCTAATACGCAGTCAAACCTTTTAAAAAAAACTGAGACATTTACAACGAATGTACTAAGTATACGCAAGAAAGATCATCCGAAGTTGTATGAGAATTCCCTCAGAAATGACGATTGGCTCAATAGCTCACTAAGGGTTATTAGCTTCCACTACTTGTTCTTTTGGCACAATAGTCATATTAACTCAATTTTCAGGTTTTCTACATAGCTGCCAATTAGTGCATAAAAGTATTAGGTACATAATAGCTTCACAAATGCAATCCATCTTAGTGATAACAAAAAACGCGTGAACTTAATCCATAAAAAGATGAGAATACTACAAATGTGTCATCGCCTAATTAACAAGCAAGAGGGATTATTCAGAGTTATTCTATCAATAAGGTTCAATATTTAAAATTTTCAAAATTTCACCAGACCGCATTCTAATTAAATTTAAGACATATCCAAGTGCAAAATATGATCATTACGGGTGTATACCTATCTATTAGTATCCCCTACCCCCAACTGAAAACAACAAAATTCCCAGAAGTTGATTTTCAAAAAAAATAAAATAGATGGGTATCACCTGTATAGAGCAACGCGATGATAATAAGCATAGCAACCTGGCATAGAAATATAGAACACAATCTCCAAAACAACAAGGATCAATAGATAAAGATAAAACAATAAAAACCATGATCCAAACAATACAAACCACTGGAATGGTAAAGGAATAAAATAACAGCAGTGATAAATAATGTTCGTACATAACCAAAATAACCAAAATACAGAACTGTCCCACATGTCCAACCATAACACACCCACCAAAATAGTACAACAAAAATAAATAGATAATCAAAAGTACAATAACACCACCCCCTCCCCAGAAAATGCTACGCGGCTCCCGACGGATCATCATCAGCCACGTCAGAAGGAATGTCAATGGGAGCAGGTGGCAGCGGTGCAGTAGCAGGTGCAGCAGTAGCAGAAAGTGGAGCAGAAAGTGATGGATCGGCGGTAGCAGAAGAAGTGGATGGACCTGTAGGAGTAGGAGCAGCAGAAGGTGATGGATCGGCAGCAGGCGGTGCAGACGGGGTAGTCGTAGGATGGTGAGAAGAGTGAACGGCCTGATCGACCCCAATCTGAATCAATATAGACTCAAGCAAGGTCTGCAACTGATCCATCCGGCCCTCAAGTCTAATCCTGGCCTCTCTATCCTCCAATAGCAGCTCATAAACTGTCGAGAGAGGCACAGAGGAAGAAGACTCTCCCTGGGCCCGAGTCTGCAATCGTTGTTGCAACTCGAGCTGCTGAACAGCAGTAACCGGATCCTCCTCCTCATCGTCTGTATCTAGCTCCTCAGCCTCTATGGGCGTCCCTGAAGCTCCAGACTCGGTGTTTGTCCCACCACGCCTCTTCTTCTTCGCCCCCACCTTCGCTTTCCCTTTTCCCTTTCGTTTCCTCTTCTGGGCGTCTGAGCGGCAAGCCGCTGCCTCGCCGAATCGGCTGGGGGAAGCACGAAGGTCGTCTCTAGCAAGCTCAGGAAAGCCGGCCTGAGCCATAACTCTGTGAATCGCCCAAGCACCTTTCAGGTGCTTCTTGGAGGTGATGTAGCGGGTGGGATGGACCATAAAGTCAATATAAAGCCGTGGTAAGCAGACCGGCTGTCCTGTCCCCACTGCAAATAATACCCGTGCATACCAAGCCGCGATCTTCTCTCAATAAGAGTTCACCAGGAGGCAATTACTGAGGACCAGGTGGAGCATGTGGTAGTCGTCGGTAAGGAAGTGGTCCTTAATCAAAGCCTCACCATTCCAAGAAGGAACGGCGCCTCCGGTGAGCTCATGGATAATGGCAGATGGTGGGGTCTCAGGTGCATCAGGCCGATGGGGGCAAATATAATCTGGTACCTCTGGTACCCCCAAAGCGGCCGAGACAGTAGCAGGGCTGATGACGAACGCCCGTCCCCAGAAGAAAGCATGATATGTGAATGGTGCGTCCGGGTCGCGTATCATCGTCATGCACGCACCTCGTATCCATGACAGATTTACTCTCTTGGCAAGCGAGAGTAAATCAAACCAGTGGGGCATGGAGTGAATCCGTGTCAGGAACCAAGGGTACTCCGACCAAATAGACTCGATAGGACGCTCAATCATCACCTTCTGCGACTGGAAATAACGCTCGTACCATCCCCGATCCTCATCATTTTGGAACCCATGTGCGGGTACCGGATCAGGTATAGTGAGGCTGAGGGGCTTGGACTTGTGGTAGCCAGTTACTAAATTCATCGTGGCAGCCCTGAAAATAGAACACAACACGACACATATTAGAACAGGGAAGGAAAAAAAAGAAACTGCCACTGCTCTAGTTCGATCGATCTAACTTAGTTCGATCGATTGAACTGGAGTAGGATTCGATCGCTTGAGCATAGTTTGATCGCTCGAACATGTCAGCTTCGATCGATCGAAAATAGTTTGATTGATCGACATAGCGATGTGCTGTGATCGCAAAAACGAATGGGAAAACGAAAAGCGAAAGAAAAAAAGAACTGCAAAATGGAAATCCTAAGACCAAGGGGACACCCCCTTGGGATTTTTCTAACAAAATGAAAGACAAAGGGCTTGTGGAGCCTACCTCGGTGTAGAAACACGCAATGGTGGTGAGATGATGATGAGGGTGATAATCCAAGCCCCCAAAATGAGATGTGTGGATGCTAGAGATGGAGAAATCGCCGAGTCGCCCTCTCTCTGTGTGCGATCGCTCGAGTGTGTGAGAGTGAGGGAACTGAAGAGGTGTTCTGAAGACGCCTCGTTTAAAATGATGTTCGATCGATCGACCAACGTTCGATCGATCGAAAGTAAATTTCTCAATCGATTGAATAAAGCGTTCAAGCGCTTGAACATGCAGGGTTGTCGATCGATCGAAATAGGTTCGATCGATCGAACACAAAAATTACAGAATTCTTTGGAAAAGTGAACAAAAACACCCCCAACTATCAGAAACAAATCTGGACATGCAGAGATACTTAAAAGCAGTTCAATTACAAACATGCAGGCCAGAATGGACATCATCGTAAGATGAAATTGCAAAGATTTAGTAAATATAATCTTGAGAATGCATTCAGTTTGCAAAGTTATAGCTCTCCACGTGATCCGTAGACCTTATTACATAGAAAAAACTAAAAAAATAAAAAAAACAAACTAAAAATCATTTGCCCAGAATTACACTTCAATTGAGAAAGGATGAAAATGACAAAACAAAACTGAAGTGAATCACTAAACTTCCAACACGAAAACTTCTTCATTCTCTATTGCTTCGAACACCACCAGATCTTCGAGATTGGTCTCCAAACTTGACAATTCCCGTTCCCAAAATAGTCTGAAAGCGGCAAGTGTGTCATTCAGCATGTCTGGAGTTGCTAGGGAATGTGGTGTGCACATGAGAGGAGACTGCGGTGGAGACATATATAATGGTGTAAAAATCCACAGTTGTTCTTCCTCTTGCGGTGGGGTGCCAGGGGACTGTGTGCGAGCCCCATAGAACAGCTGATGTGGAAGGAACACCGGAATACCATTGAGAAACATAGTGACAATCCTGGACAAGGAAACGACAAAAGACAAACAAACCGAGATTAAGATAATGGAACATAAGAAACAAGGATTAAACACAGAAATAAAAAAAAAAAAAACAAGGAACAGAAACAAAATAAAAAGAAATGTGACAAAGTTCCAACCTCACTATTGGCATAGATTCCCAAAATGCGCTAGCTGGTAAGGGGTATTAGAGCCTGAATAGCAGAAAGCTTAGGTACACATAGCGGTATGGGACCAACTCGGGAACAAAGAAGTCGTCAACAAAAACAAAAACTGCATTGTGACGTTCCGGGATGACATCGTGGAGGTTATGATCTTCCCATGGCTCCCACATATCATCATTTTCCCATTGTGCCATGAGTGCATCGTCCACCATTCTCCCCATGTACAGGTCTTCTTCCTCATCCACATCATCGTCATCATGAAATTCTATATTTTTATATGGATTGATGTCAAGGAGGGCCTGTGGGTATGGAAGGTACCATTGGGCAGCATCAATGAGAGTGTGAGCTTCAGGGTCTTGATGAAGCAAGGGGCAGGGTGTGAGTTCATCCTCAGTCCAGGTGCCACAACGACATTCTGAATCAGCCCATGAACTGATAGAATGAACATCATCACCTCGCATTTATGCACCTGCAATTGAGTGGTTCAAGGCATAGCGGATTAGAACGAGATCACAAACATAAAAGAACGAAAAAATAAAAGAGAAAAACTAAAATGCAGGGAAAGATAAGGAATACAACAACAATATGGAACTCCACTTTGGATTTTAAGTGGGAGAATAGTTGGGCTCATCCAGCTGGATGTGCTCAACTTCAGCTTGGAAGTTTTCCAAGAATGGTTTCAACCTTTGGCCATTGACCTTGAAACAATCATCGTTCTTTGGATTGACGAGCTCAACCGCCCCGTGTGGAATGACAGTTTTTACAATGAACGGGCATGTCCAACGGGAACGGAGCTTTCCTGGGAAAAGGTGGAGGCGAGAGTCATACAGCAAAACTTTCTGCCCCGGCTCAAAAGATTTACGAAAGATCGTACGATCGTGGCGAGCCTTTAACCTTTCCTTATGCAACCTTGCAGAGTCATATGCATCTCGTCGTATTTCCTCTAGCTCTGCAAGTTGGAGCTTGCGTAACTGGCCTCCCTCTTGGATATCAAAGTTCAATGAGCGTGTCGCCCAATAAGCTTTATGCTCAATTTCAACAGGGAGGTGGCAAGCTTTCCCGTAAACCAATCTATACGGGGACATACCTAGATTCGTCTTGTAGGCAGTACAGTATGCCCATAAAGCGTCGGTCAGCTTGTATGCCCAGTCCTTTCGGTTGGAGCTAATCGTCTTTTCGAGAATATGCTTGATTTCTCGATTAGCCAATTCTGCTTGCCCATTCGACTGTGGATGATAAGCAAGAGCGATTTTATGGTGGACTCCGTATTTCTTGAGAAGTGACTCCAAAGGCCTATTGCAGAAATGCTTGCCTTGGTCACTTAGTAAAGCTTTCGGAGTTCCAAAATGAGACAAGAAATGCTCTCTTAGTAAGGACATGACCATTCTGTGGTCATTGCATCTCGTTTGTATCGCTTCAACCCATTTTGGCACATACTCTACGGCAAGGAGTATGTATTCACAGTTATTAGACTTGGGAAATGGGCCCATAAAATCTATGCCCCAACAATCGAATATCTCAATTATGATGATAGGGGTTAAAGGCATAGAATTCCTTTTAGAAAGAGTTCCAAGCTTTTGACAGCGTTGGCATGTCTTGCAAAAGGAATATGCATCTTTAAAAATTGTGGGCTAGTAAAAACCGCTTTGTAGAACTTTTTGTGCGGTCTTCTGCGAAGCGAAGTGGCCACTGCATGCCTTAGAATGGCATGATGCTAAAATTACAGTTATATCCTCATTGGGAACGCAGCGCCTGATAACTTGATCAGCACAGTACTTGAAAAGATATGGGTCATCAAAAAAGAAATGACGCACGAACGAGAGGAACCGTTTCCTGTCTTGGTTTGACCAATGATTCGGGGTTTCTCCCGTGCCAAGGTAGTTCACGATATCATCATACCAAGGCAGACCACTTACTGCCAGTAGCTGTTCGTCCGGAAACTCATCCTTAATGGATTGGGGTTCAGTATTGTCGACAAAAGTCAACCATGACAAATGGTCCGCAACCACATTCTCTACTCCTTTCTTATCTTTGATTGTTAGATCAAACTCTTGGAGTAAGAGTATCCAGCGAATGAACCGTTGTTTAGCGTCTTTCTTAGACAGCAGATACTTGAGGGCCGAATGATCTGTAAAACAGACGATTGGTGACCCTATCAGATAAGACCTAAACTTATCCAAGGCGAATACTACAGCCAGCAACTCCTTTTCATTAGTTGTATAATTCATTTGAGCTACATTCAAAGTTCGACTGGCATAGTATATCACATATGGCTTATTGTCCTTTCTCTGGCCTAGGACCGCGCCAATGGCGTAATCACTAGCATCGCACATTAATTCGAAAGGCAAACTCCAGTCGGGTGCCTGTATTATAGGTGCGGAGATGAGGAGCTCTTTTAGATCCTCGAAGGACTTTTGGCAACTCTCTGACCACTCGAATGGTGCATCTTTGACAAGGAGTTGACAAAGAGGTCGAGAGATTGCACTGAAGTTCTGGATAAACCGACGATAAAATCCCGCATACCCCAAGAATGAACGGATGTCTCTCACTATACGGGGGACAGGTAGATTTGAGATTATGTCGATTTTGGCCTTATCCACTTGGATTCCTTCATCGGAGATTATATGGCCAATGACTATTCCCTTGGTCACCATAAAGTGACACTTTTCCCAATTCAAAACTAGGTGTTTATCCTCACATCGTGTTAATACATGCTCGAGATTGCTGAGGCAATCTTCAAAGCTATGGCCAAACGCTGAAAAATCATCCATGAAGACTTCAAGGATGTGCTCGACCATGTCACTGTATATGCTTAGCATGCACCGCTGAAAGGTAGCCGGTGCATAACATAAGCCAAATGGCATTCGACGGTAGGCAAATGTACCAAATGGACAAGTGAATATGGTTTTCTCCTGATCTTCAGGAGCAATTTCAATTTGGTTATATCCACTATATCCATCCAAAAAGCAGCAATACTTGTGACCTGCCATACATTCTAGCATTTGATCCATGAATGGCAAAGGAAAATGGTCTTTTCGGGTCACAGTATTCAACTTTCTGTAGTCAATACACATCCTCCATCCAGTGGGGACACGTGTTGGTACCAATTCACCATCTTTGTTCAGGATGACCGTTATGCCTGCTTTCTTTGGAACCACTTGGGTTGGACTGACCCAAGGACTATCAGATATCGGATAAATAATCCCAACATCAAGTAGTTTGAGCACTTCCTTTTTAACTACTTCTTGCATGTTGGGATTCAGACGCCTTTGCATTTGTCTTGAAGGTCTAGCGTCTTCCTCCAGATATATCTTATGAGTGCATATGGATGGGCTTATGCCTTTGAGGTCAGCAATCATCCATCCCATAGCATCCTTATGCTTGGTCAGCATTTGTACTAGTTTACCTTCCTGTTCATAAGTTAAAGCAGATGAAATGATCACAGGATAAGTTTTTCCAGTCCCTAGGAATGCATATTTTAGCTCTTTGGGTAGCTCATTTAACTCTAACTCCGGAAACTGAAAACTATAAGGCATTGCCAACATAGTTTTAGGAGGCAATTGTTCATATGGCATTACCCACATGCATTCTGCTCTATCCTCCTCTATCGTATCCATCATAAGACATATCTGGTTCAGGTCAGCATCCAATGGAGTTGACTCTGCAGGCTGATAAATATCGCCAAATTGAGTCATCACAACTTCCAAAGGATCTTTGTAGTCGACCAAGTCAACTTCATCTTCAATAACTGTGTCAATGTAATGAATTTCTTCCTCATCATTGTATTCTTCAGGTCGGAGATTAGAAAAAATTTTGACATTCAATGTCATGTTCCCGAATACGATAGTCATGATACCACTTATAATCTTGATTGTGGCATCAATAGTGTTGAGGAATGGATGTCCAAAGATAACTGGGATGTGTGCACCAGGGTTAGACACAGGTTCTGTGTCCAATATCATGAAATCAACCGGAAAGACAAAAGAGTCTATTTGGATAAGGACGTCCTCTAACACCCCTCTAGGGTACTTCACAGATCTGTCTGCCAATTGCAAAGCGACTCGGGTGGGTTTGAGTTCACCCAACCCTAGTTGTTTATAGACTGAATATGGTAGCAGGTTCACGCTTGCTCCTACATCAAGGAGTGCGTTATCTATCCTTTGATTCCCAATTCTACATGAGACCGTAGGTGTACCGGGGTCTTTGAGTTTTGGAGGCAACTCATTTTGAATGATCGCACTTGCTTGGCACGCGACATAAGCATGTTTCTTCACACTTTGCCTCCTCTTGACCGTGCTCAGATCTTTGAGATACTTAGCATAGGCCGGCACTTGCTTGATAGCATCTAGGAGTGGAAGGTTAATTTTGACTTGTTTAAACAATTCCAAAAACTCCTGATTCTTCATCTCATTCTTGGGTTTCTTCAACCGTTGAGGATAAGGTGCAGGAAAAGGGAATTTTGGTGGTTCATCCTCAACAGACTCCTTTCCAGGCCTTTGCTCAACTTCTTCCTCTACTCTAGGATCTTCAATGTTTGCCTTTATTGCCTCGTCATTAGTAGACGGCTCCTCCTATTGAGTAGATGGTTGCTCAAGCTCATTATCCACCACTTCCTCCTCTTTGTACACTTCGGGTGTAGACAGAGGCATGCTTTTCTCTATGATTTTTCTGCTTCTCAGTGTAGTCACGGCTTTAGCATGTTCTTGATTGTTAGGGCCATTGTTATGTCTCTTGGGGTTCGAAAGTGGTTGGGCAGGGAATGTTCCTCCTGAACCCTCTTGCTGTGCATCTATCCTTTCTAACGTGGCAGACATTCTACTCATCATCTGTATGAGTTGCTGCGTTAGATTGGCATTAGCAAGTGGCTCTTCTTCTTGTACCTTCTTGTGTGGTGGCACATAGGTATTGGTCTGTGGTTCATTGGAGGGTTAAGCTTGGTTGTAGTTATTGGTTCTATTTTGATTGTATTGATGGGACGACCTATTGTTTTGCCCTTGATATTGATTGTTGTTGTAGGGCTGTTGTTGATATTGATTTTGGGTCCCAGCATTATTTCTCCAATCAAAATCGGGATAATTCCATCTATTGTTACTTTGAAAGTTATTGTTAGAATTCCCCGCCCCTCGGAAACCGTGCATGGCATTCATCTCCATAGGGGCCTGCTCTTGAAAATACGGCACATTGGGACAGTATTGAGTTGTATGTCCCAACATGTTGCATGTGCCGCATGGTTCCTCAGGCATAACCTGCCTAGAGCTCTCTCCTCGCATCCCTAGTTCTTCTACCTTCTTTTCCAGTTCTTCGTATTTGTTCATCAGATGATCTTCACTTTTCAATTGGTACAAACTCTTATCTTCCACACTCGATATTTGATTTCGAGGTGTATCTTCAGAGTTAGACCATTCAATGGCATGTTCAGCTAACCACTCGAAATGAGCTTCAGCCTCTTCGGTGTTCTTTCGAAGGAATGGTCCAGAGCTCATAGTTTCGACCAACTTCTTCATTTCACCATTTAGTCCTTCATAGAAGTGACTGATGGTATGCCATTTCTCATATCCGTGGTGGGGACATGAGAGAAGCAAATCTTTGAAACGCTCCCAAGTTTGGGTGAAAGTTTCATTGCTCCTCTGCTTGTATGAACTTATTTGGCGTTTTAGCTCTGTGGTCATGCGAGGTGGAAAGAATTTCTTCAAAAACGCAGTGTTCATCGCATGCCATGTGAAGATTGAATTCGGTTTTAGGGTGAGTAACCACGCCTTCGCTTTATCCTTCAAGGTGAAGGGAAATAAAATTAAGCGTGTCACATCTACAGGACAAGTTTGGGAGAATGTTTTACAAACATCCTCGAAATCCTTAACGTGTAGATATGCCTTCTCGCTTTCCATCCCATGAAATGTTGGGAGGAGTTGAATCATCCCATTGCGAAATTGAAATTCTCCAGTATGTGGGGGAATGAGAATGCAAGAAGGAGTAGGCGCGTGTTCTGGTTGCATGAGATCGCACAACGGACGTAGTGAATCATCAACTGGTACCACAACATTGTCACCATGTTCACTCTTTATCATCTATTGATTCAGTTGGAGTGGTGATAGGGTTACTAGAACTGGAAGAATTAGATGAATATAGAGGATTTCCAAGAATTCCGTGAATGGAACTATCGGACATTAATGAGAGAATCTAAGAAGATTGAAAACCTAGAGAACTCAAAGAAAAAGGAAAACAGAAATAGATCAGGAAAGATTGAGTTAATCTAAGGAATTGATCGTCGCCTTCCCCGGCAACGGCGCCAAAAACTTGGCACGAGATTTTTTCTGGTGTACTCTTGTGCAATACCCAAGTGTAGGTAGACGTGCAAGTAGTAACTGGTAAGACCAGGTCGATCCCACAGGGAAGGTGTTGACCTATTAACTTAGACTAAACTCAAAAGAAAGAAAAAAAATTAATAAGATTTAATAATGGTGCAGAACACAAAGTTCCACAAACTGAGACTACTAACGAAAGCAATTCAGATTAAACTAAAGAACTAATTAGCTAGTTAAAGCAATACTCTAGGAGAGGATTTAACTTTAAAAAGAAAAGTGTTGGGATTACACGAATCCACAGTAATCTAACCATCTACCATGCAGTTACTTTGAAGCACTAAGGAGTATATTACCCACAGTTTTTCGTATTTCTCTGAAAATAAAGAATCCATAGCCCTTTCATGACCGGGACTATATCATCACAGTTAACTTAAAACACGTGAAAGCGGTTTAATTCAATAGTTAAGACTCGCACCTACAATGGTGTTAGCATTGAAGGTGGTTTGCAAAATATATTGAAAGAAAATGCCTTAGGGCCTTGATTTTGAAAACTGTTTTGACAAACTGAGCATTTAGGGACAGTATGATAACAAATCTCAAAAACAAAAGGTCCTAAAATACTACAGGGAACATCCTCAAGAATCAGAGAGTTCGATCGATCGACGATCGTTCGATCGATCGAAAGCCTTCATCCCTCAATCGATCGAAATGTCCTTCGATCGCTTGACTATCTCTGGTTCGATCGATCGAACTACCTTCGATCGATCGAACACAGGATTTATTCTGCTGCATGGCAGAGGCTGGAGATCACTATTTCATCGTGTTCTCCCAACCTTAGGACTACTCAGACATCGTCTGGAGTGTCACAGGTTGGTATTTAACATATGAAAACATTAAGGCGTTGTTTGGATGTGAGTTTTTCATGAAAACTATGAAACTAGTGATTTTAACTTATCTAGCATGCAATACTACAAGATTGAAGATTAAACTACGATTAACTAAGTGCAAAATGTAACTGAAACAATAAATAAGTAACCTGGAATGAAAAATTCGTATTTAAACTATAAGAATCCGAGCTCACAATGTAAAACCTTGAATAAAAACCTACAAAATAATGTAAACTCTCTATCTCTCTCTCTAAACTGATGAAAAGCAAAGTTCGGTGTCCTTTGGACGTATACAAAGCTCAATATATATAAAAACCTAAAGGCTAGGGTTACAATTCCACAACTGCTGCGTACGCGAAAGTTTCTGAAAATACCATGTTCGACTGATCGAACATTTCTCGATCGATTGAACATTTGGAACTCAAGCGCTTCAACCTTCTTTGAGCGATCGAACTATCTTCGATTGATCGAACTTCAAACTTTAGCTTTGAATTCTTTTGTTTGTACTCCAGCATTCCAATTGTCTTGATGTTCATCTCTCTAGTCCACACAGCAGTGATCTGCACAAATAATAGCTAAAACAATACAACTTATCATAGATTAATCACATTGTATGAAAACTAGCATTGTAGTGCAAATTGCAGATAAAACGGGAAGTTGTGCTTAAAACCAATGCAATTCTTCCTTTTAGCGCTGTTGTATTTTACAAATACCCCCTCTTTGCACTGACCTCTGTGGCCTGGTTTACCTATTTGATGCTTATCCTCAGCATAAGTTACTCCCGACAAAGCACAATTGATCATTACGTGTCCCCGACCGCGGACGCTTCACTCATTTCAGAGTTTAGTTCATTAATGGCATCCGATTATACTTTTGAAATTACATTCATATGTCTGTCGTTCCATTTTATGTCATAATATACTTACGAAATCGGAATAAATGTTAAAATTCAATTCACACCCTCTAATATTCCTTAAGGAAGCTTTTCCAAAAAAATTCCTAGAAACAGGTTTCTCCCACAAATTGGTTTCTGGTTAGGCTCCTGTAATTGGTTTCTGGAAACCTTTTCTAGATTCATTTGTTTCGTGCAATGTACCACACATTAAGCTCAAGGTATTATGCATAAAGATTACTATGGATAGCACAATACTTTCGTAGCTACAATTATAATTCATATAATTCCATTCATGCATCGAAGGTACAACTTATTAAAGCTCGTATCAGAGATTCAATCATCATTTGAATGTTTAATACATAAAGCACATACATAAGTTCATTAACACGTCTATAACACTATCATGCAGTCTCTGAGATTGATATCACTAAGTCTCATGTAGATATAACTGAAGTACAACTAACTGGATTCCTCTTGAAGTCAAAGTACAAACTTTCAAAGCCCTTTTCCATGAATGTCAAGCATCATTTCATAAGTTTAGTATGTATAAACACATGCATGAGTTTCTAGTGTAATCAAGTTACCCCATGCAGTTTCTAGTAAACATATAGCAAAGTTTCATGTTAACAAAGACGAGGCACTACCAAGCAAAGCATAGAAAATAACTAAAACAAAAACTGCTTCCCAAAAATTAATTTCTTCCCATAAATCGGTTTCCCAACCTTTTCCCAGAAATCGGTTTCTCCCAGAAACTGGTTTCTCATGCCATTTAGTAGCTTCTTTAATAGCACTGCTATACTACAGATTTAACTACCAAAATCAGCTTATATGGGATGGAAACCTCACAAAAACTTCCTCAAACACATACTAAACATAATTACATACTACATAGGTTCTAAAGTGAGTTAGAATACTCACTAAATCTTGAAATTAAGCTTGGATGTTGGTGAGCTTGACGAAGCTTGAACTAAAACTTCAATGGTGAACTTCATCTTCTTCTAACTTCTTAACTCTTCTTTCTGCTGGGAATCCTCTTTAACTTCTAGGACTCAAAATCACAGCTCCTAAGTTTCTATAGTTGTGTGTATAAAGATATTTTTATGTAGAGGGTGTCCATAGAAAAAGAGATGAATGCTTGGGTTCTCTTATTCAATTTTCTATCTCTCTCTATACATCTAACTTTCTTTTAATTCCTGCTAAATGTAGAATATGGAGACCAAGAGAGTGCAGTGTATATGTATGTGCATGGTTATATAAGAGTTGGCCTGGCTAGGTGTCATGGTGCATTTGCACATACTAGGCTATGTGTCCAAACAAGTGGATAATATTAGTGTTGTCTAGGTGTCATGGTGCATATGCATCATATTAGTGTTGGCCTGTCTAGGTGTCATGGTGCATGTGCATCATATTAGTGTTGTCTATCCTTGCCTCCTTTACCCAACACATCCTCAGCATAGCCTTCCTCCACATAGTAACCATCCTAATACTGATTGCTACCTACAAGTTTAGGAATAGTGTTTGGATGGGGAATGTCTAGGCAATAATGGCCGTCAACTTACTGAGAGCTGAGTAAATGTAAACTAACTGGGTACCAATTATATATCGTAATAACAAGTTATGAAATGAACAAGATGTAGTCTTACAATAGTATCTTCATCTTTATTCAAACGTCGTTACTCGACCCTTATCGTCTTATTATCCTAAAACCAACAATCAACATACCTTGACTGAAAGAACAGACTCAATCGTTCACAACTTATACATACACCATTACTCTATCCATTGCTCGTTAAGGAAATATACCATCCATTGAATGTCATGGACACCACGTCAGTCCATCCCCCGCTCGTTAAAGATATAAACCATCCACTGCATGTCAGGTATATAATGTTTCAAACAACAGTATATCAATCTATTGCCTTGACTCATCGATGTCTACCAGTGATTGCCAATCGATTGGGAAAAGGGTCCAATCGATTGGGATAAAAACCTTAACAATTGATTGAGGAAATATGACAATCGATTGGATCCAAAACAATGCCAGTCGATTGCTAACTTTGGTAATTGATGAGGAAAAATGTCAATCGATTGGGTCGAGACTGATGGCAATCGATTGAGAAAAGTCCAATCGATTGTGACTTCATCTTTTTTAGTAGAATTTTAAAATAGCATATACAATTAAGGACGTATTTGCTACGTCTAAACTTCTATAAAACTTATAAACATTCACATAAAAGGAACTAAGTGAGTTAGAACTCACTTAGGGTGTGTTTGGGTGTGTGTTTGGCTATAGAAGCTCAATTTTTCTCTCTCCTCCTTCTCCTCTTTTGCTCTCTGTCTCGGTCTTCTCTTTCTCTTCTCTTCTATCTACTCCTTTTTTTCCCCTTCTCTTCTTTATTCTCTTGCAGGGTATGTGTGTGTATTTATGTATATATATGTGTATATGTGTATATATATTATATATATATATCTTTCTCAATCTCAAATTGTCCTAGATAGGTCAAGGGCAAGAAATGATTCCATATATATATAGAATGAGAGTGTCATGTGTCAAACCACGAAGGAAAGTTAAAAATTTATCTCTACAGGTGGCAATTGATTGGGATCAGAAGCAATCAATTGGTATCAGATATTTCAAGACAATTGATTGGAATAAAGGGCAATCGATTGGGACAATGCCACGTAATGAATTCATGTCGACAGCATGGCAATTGATTAAGAAAAATGTCAATCGATTGGTATCCAAAATGTGGCAATCGATTAGGATACAAGGGAAATCAATTGGGATGCAGAATTAACTGAAGGGATGGTAAAGGTCATAAAAGTATATAGGAATCAGTATAAAGTCTTATTCATTAATATACACTCCAAAATACAGGGGATTACACTTAATTTGAGAACTATTCATCTCACAAGCGAGGAGGCAATACACCAATCAAGAGATGATTCACTTCAGCAGCACCGATCAACTCTTTTATACAACAGTGACAAGTTTCCAACTTATAAAAAGACACTACAAAAAAGTGAGAAATTCCCACAATTCTAGAATTAGTCACTTAGAAAAAGTAAGAAATTCTCACGATTCTATAATTAGTACAAATGAAATTTTAAAATGAGAAATTTCTTTTCATTATACAGTGAAATTCTCTCTCTCTCTCTCTCTCTCTCTCTCTCTCTCTAATTAGTAAAAAGTGAGAAATTCTCAATATCCAAATGGGAAATTTCTCACTTATTACTACAAAAAGAAATTTTAAAATGAGAAATTTCTCACTAAATAGTGACAAATTTCTCGTTAAATAGTCACAAAACCTTATTTTTCTATATATAATATGGTGGGAAATATGTGTCGCAGAATTTATACAGTGCCATATAACATACCATCAAAATCTATTTTCAAATTTTGAAATGTGCTTGATTTATGGTGATGTATGTATGGCAATTTCATAAATGGTTTGAAATCGCTATAATGTATGGCAGTTTCAAAATATGGTTTTAGGGGTAGTTTTGTCTTAAATATTGGGGATTGACTGAATGGACCTATTTCTAGGAATATAGGGCATGAGAAACTAAATCCTAAAGCACCCCTATTTAAACCTTCTTAATCATATACATGTATATATTATAAATTGGAATCAAACCTCGGCTACGTGGCGGCTCTGTGATTTTTCCCACTTTTCTATATATATATTTATTTTCCTCTACTTTTCCTATCTCTATAAATAATGAAGATATATATATATGTATAATCTCTCTCTTTCCTTATCTCTCATCCTCTCTCTATCTCTCATATATATGTATAAATATGTATATATATTTACATTTGAATCCATATATCAGCTATAGTATATATCCCAAAATTGTAGAGTCCAAGATTAGTTATGTAATAGCCTGTATTTTGATATATAAATCAGACCTGGAATTTGTTTCTATATCCTTGTACAACCCTTACCTTTCCTTTGGTAATTTTGGTTACCAATCGATTTCCTTTGTATTCCAATCGATTGCTGCTTTTTGTATACCAATCAATTGCCATTTTCCAATCGATTGCTATTTTGCCGACATGAATTTATTACGTGGCATAGCCCAATCGATTACCCTTGACTCACAATCGATTGCCATTAAATATCTATAACCAATCAATTGCCATTAGTCCCAATCGATTGGCATAAGCAAAGACAAGATTTCTTCTTTGCTTGAGCTTTGAACGTGTGGCACTCTCATTTCCTGTATATACCAACCCATTTCAGGCCTTGGGTCTGTTTGGTTCTGTCGAGTTTGAGAGAGCGAGAGAGAGATTGTTATATATATACATCCATACATAGATACATATACACACATAACCATGCACACACACACTGCCTTGGCAGAGAAGAAGAGAAGAACAAGAAGAAGACTAAAAGAAGAAGAAAATAAAAAGAATGAGAGACAGAGGAGAAAGAGAAGGAAGAGAGAGAAAGCTTGGTGGTTCTAAGCTCAAGCATAGCCAAACAAGCCTTAAATTAGTTTTTACTCACTTGGTCTCTCTTACATATCTTTTTACAAGTTCTTAGTATGTTTAGATGTAATAAACACGCCGTTAAGTTGTTTATATATGCTGATTTACGAATCTTCTGGAGAATATGAAGTCTCAATTGATTATACTTTTCCAAATCGATTGATATCAGTTAAGTCCCAATCGTTGGATAGATTCCCAATCGATTGTTATTATTTGCAACTCAATCAATTGCTAAAGTTGATTGACATTGTTTTATCCCAATTGATTGACATGCTTTCAATCAATTGTTACATATTTTATCCCAATCAATTGACATTTGTCCCAGTCGATTGGCATTGGCAGAACATGGTTTCCTTTGCCTATTTATTTTATAAGAGGTTCGATTGTTCGTTTCTCGATTCAGACTTCTGTTATGCGACTGTGGGTTAGTCAAGGATAATGTGACAACACAGATAATATGATTGAGAATAATGTATTAAAGTAATGACATTAGATAGTGTGCAGTTCATGTATGAGTTCGATGTTCGTTCATTTCAATCTGAGTAGTCAGGCCACAATGGGAAGTCATGTATCAATGTTAGTACGTAACCTTAACTTGGTTTGATAAGTTATGGGAATAGTACATGGGAGGACGCCTGGTCAGAATATGCTTTAACATACGGTGGATGGTTTATATCCTTAACGAGCAGTGGGCAGGACCATATAGTCCTAAGATAGCTAGATGATCCATGTTATATCCTTAACGAGCAGTGGATGGTTTATATCCTTAATGAGCGGTGGATGGGGATCACTGTTACAATACGATGAGTCAACATAATAGATTTGATATGCTGTTGTTCAAAGCGTTGTATCCCTAGCATACGGTAGATGGTTTATATCCTTGACGAGCGGGAGATGGACTGACGTGGTGTCCATGATTGTAGTGGATGGTATGTATTCTTAACGAGCAATGGATAGAATGATTGCATGTCTATATACGTGAAATGATTAAGTATGTTCTTTCTAAGTAGAGTATGTTGATTATCGATCTCAGGATAAAAAGATGATAAGGGTTGATTCACGAAGTTGGAATACAGAGAAGATATTATGTAGAAGAGCTATATCTTATGACTTCACTAAGTTGTTATAGGTTATATCATTGATACCTGTGAGTTTTTATTCACTCAGCTCTTAGTAAGCTGACGGCCGTTATTGCTTGGACATTCCCTGTCCAGACTATCCTATAACTTTTTCTACAGATGAAGGAGCTTATGATGAAAGCTACTACCCTGAGGGGGATTTAGCAGAGATTGGCCCCACCGATGCTGGTTACATGGGAGAAGGCTTCTATGTTGACTAGTACCCTTACGCCAGCTGAAGATCTGAAGATAGCTATATCTAGTTTACATTTCCGTTATTTCTGTTGAACTTTAGTTTAATGGGTACTTGGGCATATATTGTCTCTAGACCTGTTGTGATCCTGTGGACCATACTCTGATGTTTGTAATAGTGTTTATGTTATTATTTTCAGTTGTTATTGTTCCTATTTACTTTGTGAACTACTACTTTGTTGTGGATATTTAGTGACTTTCACTTGTCATTTCCTATGGACCCAAAAAGGAAATAGATTTTTCTCTATTTTTGTTGTTCCATGCCGTGACAAGTTATTATATAGTTTTTAAATCATATCTAGTCTCATAAATATCTAATCTATCTAATCAATTTTAATAAATATACGTATATCTCCAAATGAATACACATACATGATACAAACTCAATTAGTTAACTAAAATAATATAACTACGTTATATATAAATTAACAATAACACTAACAAATTTATGTACATAAAATTTACTTAGTAAAAAAATACGTACATAACATTTAAAAAAAATTTCCCTGCGTTGATTCTAGTTCATTACTAGTACTGGGATCGATAGTCAATTCAACTTTGATTACCGTCATTTGTCTCTTGATCTCTATCTCACACACAAATTAGCAAATCTCTCTCTCTCTCTCCCTCTAGCACATGTACTTTGCATGTGGGGATGCGCATTTGTTTAAGTTTCTATAAAGTTGTACAGGGTCTAACAAAGAATTGGTTCTATAAATTTCTATATTTAAAAATGTTCATTTTAGTATGATATCTTTTTAAAAATTAATTCTTTGTCAAACTAACATAACTATTACTTTCGTTGACACAATATAGACAGTGACAATTAGGATTGCAGCTTTTGCAAATAGACTTTAACAATGTTAAGGTAGTCAAATCATTTAGATGAAATTAACTTTTAAGTATCTGCATCATAAATGTGAACTCAATTTCTATCATAATTTAGGTTAAGTACTAATCAAGAGGGAGGTGTTAGATGTAATTTTACATCCCAATAATGTAATCAAAAGAAAAGAAAAAAATGGTTTCATTTGAGTGTTCCGACTATTTAAGTATTATTTTTTTAGGAGGTTACTTAATGCATCTACCAAATATTTCTCTGCGGCCAAATGTACAACATGAAATGGCACATACATTGTCCAAAAAAAAAAAACGCAAGAACTCCTCCTCATTTGTAATACCTTGTCGTTTTGTATGCCTATTTATATAATGAAATTCTGTATTACTATCTTGATCTATTGTATATAGACTTGATCAATCAATTGTTCATTTTTGTGTCCCAATCAATTGATTCTTAACTCAATTGATTCGCATGTTACCACCTCATCCCAATCGATTGAACCTATATCAATAGATTGGTGTAATAAATACCTACCACCAATCGATTGGTACACTTCCCAATCAATTACCATTTGCTTACCTACCACCAATCGATTGGACATGAACCCAATCGATTGGTCTCTGCAGAACATGAGCTCCAAGCTTAGCTAGGGTGTTACTATGTAGTCTTATCCTTGCCTAAGCATTCAAGGATTGGGGGTTCTGTCCATTTGTGTCCTCATGGTTGATTGCCACACCTACCATAGCCTTGAAAGATTAGCCTTGATGATTTAGAGTCAAATGTTGAAGTGGCAATGAGAGGCCTCAATGATATTGTCAGTACTTCTTCTCTAGGGTATCAATCATATGGAGAGCATAATGGGATAACTGTTCAAATTGTACTATACTCTCTCCTACGGTCCAGTTCACCTGAGTCAGCTCGATAAATTCCCTCTCCTTTTTGTTTTTCTCCGTCTACGGGAAATAGTTCTCTAGGAATAACTCCTTGAATGTAGCCCAAGGGATTCTCCTTATTGCTTCATCTCCTATGATTGCCTTTTCTGATTCCTACCAATCGGCTGCCGTATATGTCAACTGGTATGTCGCCAGTCAATGCTTGTTAGTTTTCGTTCCTAGCATGTTAAAGATCGAATCCATCTCCTGGACCCACTGTTCCACTTGCCATGGCTTGGTATCCCCATCAAACATTTTCAGGACAAAAGAGATAGATACACTCTACAACTCGATCTTCCACGGGCCTCGGAGGCGGTTTGTGGTTATTGCCGTTGATGTTGCCGATTCTTTCTATTCGTCAAACAAAAGCTTTGAATTCACTCGTTGGGTCTATTGGTGTTATATTAGATAGTTCGCATGTCTGGTTTTGGGTGCTTCTGGTTATTCTAGCCATAACGTGTGTTGATGGTGTACATGATTCTCACCTATGAGTTGGAACCTAACAGATTAAGGTTAGCTTATCTTATCTTACGTGAACATGTAAGAAGTAATGGGAAGCAATAAATTAAGAAAATAATAAATAGTCCTATCATACAAGAGTAAGTCTATGCATAAGGGTTTAGAACTAGGATCACGAGTTGCCATTGTTAGGAAACTGCATTCCCAGAATCCGTTGACAGTGCGTATAAGTTGGTACTGCAAAAAAATTACGTGAAAACTACAATAACCCTACAAGGGCGAAACTAGGGTTACCTTAAACTGCTAAAACGGATTGCTATAGTAGACGAATTGAGAACACGGGCTCGATAATAGCTCACGATCTTCTACCGTATTCCTCCACTGCCAGAATATCGAACTGAGTGTGGGCTCTTTCGAAATCCTTTCTGTTTTCTGCTCTCCCTCTTTTTACGCTCTCTTTTCTATTTTGAGTTATAATTCTCTATATGGAAAAACGCAAACTGAGGAGAAAGCCAAAGCAACATATATATAGGCTACGATAGGGATCATAAGAAGTCAATAAGGAATAGGCTTCCTTATGGAATTAAGAAACCCTAATTCGAACTGAATCAGATTCCTATTTCCATAAATTATAATTCATACCACTAAAGAATTATCATTGCACTCCTACCCTTATCTCAAAAATATATTTCGAGCTCCATGTTATTAAATGCTTATTATCTTCCCATGTTAAGATTACAGATATCCATTAATTAAATATAATTACTGACAATCATATTTAATTAATCTCTTAAAATTCCTTGAGATCCTCTGCTTGACTTATCTGATATGTCGGATACAAAATCCACCTGCAGGGTTTGACATAATCAAAACTTATAAGCTTTCCCAAGGGGATATCATCAATCCCAAAATTGATACATGGATTCTGACACGCGAAAAATCTTGTGCGCTCTTGTGCAATACCCAAGTGTAGGTAGACGTGCAAGTAATATCTGGTAAGACCAGGTCGATCCCACAGGGAAGGTGTTGACCTATTGAATTAGACTAACCTCTAAAGAAAACAAACTAAAATAACTAAGATTGAATGATGGTGCGGAACACGCAGTTCCACAAACAAGGATTACTAATGAAAATAATTAAAATTAACTAAACAATCGAACTTAACTAATTAAACAGTACTTTGAATTAAGGAGTTTAAAATTAAAAAGAAAGTGTTGGGATTACACGAATCCGCAGTAACCTAGCCATCTACCATGCATTTGCCTTGAAGCACAAAGGAGTACATTACCTACAGTTTTCCGTATTCCTCAAAAGATAAAGATTCTATGGCCCTTTCATGACCGGGACCATATTATCACAGTTAAATTAAAATACTTGAAAGTGGTTTAATCCAATAGTTAAGACTCGCATCCTCAATGGTGTTAGCATTGAAGATGGTTTGCAAAATGTATTGAAAGAAAATGCCTTAGGGCCTTAGTTTTAAAACTGTTTTGACAAACTGAGCATTTATTTGGGACAGAATGATAACAAGTCCTAAAACAAAAAGTCCTGGAATACTGCAGGGAACATCCTCAAGAATCCGAAAGTTCGATCGATCGACGCGCTTTCGATCGATCGAAGACCTTCATCCCTCAATCGATCGAACTGACTTCGATCGATTGACTGTCCCTGGTTCGATCGATCGAACTGACTTCGATCGATCGAACACAGCGATTATCCTGCTGCATGGTAGAGGCTGGAGATCACTGTTTCATCGTGTTCTCCCAACCTGGGACTACTCAGACATCGTCTGGAGTGTCACAGAATTATTTTTAACGTAAGAAAATATTAACACCCTGTTTGGTTGCGAGTTTTTCATAAGAAATCTAAAAAACTATGGTGTTATCAATATTTAGCATGCAACACTATAAACTGAGCGATTAAACTATGCCTACGAACTGCAGAATGTAAATGACAATATATAAATAACCTGAAGTGAATGATACTTGTATTAAACTCAAGAAATTTAGTCCACAATGTATAGATTCAAGGAAAACCTACAAAAACAAACACAACTCTCTATCTCTCTCTCTAAAACTGTTAAAACAAAAAGTGGGCGTCCTTATGGACGTGCATAATACTCCTATATATAAGAAAACCTAAGACACTAGGGTTAAAACCCGCATTCTGCTGCGCACGCAAATGTTACTGGAAATACCCCGTTCGATCGATCGAACTGCTTTCGATCGATCGAACTCTTGATCTTCAAGCGCTTCAACACTCTTCAAGCGATCGAACTCTCGATCGATCGAACCTTCTTAGAGCGTCGAACTTCACATTTTAGCTTTGACTTCTTTTGTTTGCATTCCAGCATTCCATTTATTCTGATGTTCAACTGTTTAGTCCACACAGCAGTAATCTGCACAGACAACAGCTAAAACAATACAACTTATCATAGATTAATCATATTGTATAAAAATTAGCCTTGTAATGCAAATTGCGGATAACATGGGAAGTTGTGATAAAAATTAATACAATTCTTTCCTTTAGCGCGGTTGTATTTTACAAATACCCCCGCTTTGCAGATTCCATCATTAATTAATATCCACCACACAATTAATATTGTCACCCAATCCAATGAGATATTGACCCGTTTAAGGATCTCACCCTTTTAGGGATCAAAGTGTAAATATCAAATGTACGTGTCCATAAAATAACTTAGGGTTTAGAGCATAAGCACTCATAATAGTCATGAGGTATTAATTATCTTATAAGTCAGTATAAATATAATTACCCCAAGTCGGTCTCGTTTAATACACAAAATGTACCAGCATGGCGAGTTGAAACTATACCGTTTCCCGCAGTCAAGACAAATCTACTACAACACCATACTGCAGTCCTACCGATGGTGTGTCCAATCCATCTAAGACTGTAAACCAAAATCTTACATTCTACAAGATCCGATGGTCTGATCTTCCCTGTGCAAGCCGAACTCTACACACCAAACCACCTACTATATAGAGTGAAAGACACACATGCATAATATTAAATAAACAATATAATAAAAATATTGCCCACACAGATTCTCATAAAAAATGGATTAACTGATTTTATTAAATGAATAATAAATCAACTACATAAAGCATGGCTTTTAGTATATATCCCTAACAGCCATGTCTACTATAAGGATCAAAGGGTAAGGTATTCCTATCCTTGATCTCTTCTAGACTCTAGGCTAAGCTGACTGTTCTGAGTTTCACCTCAGGAAGTTCACCAGTGCCTAAACTTCTTATTGATATGATAAGTCATTTTGGCTAAATCATATAGGTTGACTACATGCACATACTAAGCGCCCATCGTCTAATGGTCGATCCTATGCTCTCATCATTGAGAAATATTGAAGAAGAAATATGCAGTTAGTAAACAATACGAATACACATAGACATTCTAGCTATCAAAAGTAAAAGATAGATTGAAATAGGTTTTCATTAATAAGAGACATTACAATAGAGTAGTTCTAATACAAATTCTACTAGATCCTAACGCATACTACAATACAAGACGTGGGACTGCAATCCCAATACGACACTAATCAAAAGATGAAACTAACTATGGCATCTTGTCTTCTGGCTATGGGGCACCTCCTGAAGTCACGATCACCTCTGAGGGGACTACACAATTTCCACTGATCTACATCCCTAACTATCAGCCATTTGGGATCGTACCACATCCCATGCTCTATCAGATCTTCCTCAGCTAGGTGTATCTCCATCTCCTCCTCATACAGGCTGGCTGGGGTCGCAGAATGTACTATCATGTTCTACTGCTCTCCCTGATCAACAGTTATAAGGCTATCAGACGTGTGGGAAATCTCATCCATCTCTACTGACATCAAGCACAGTGTTACAACTCTACACTATGCTATCTAAGGGATGGGTCTCTCATGGGAGAAATAATGCATCAATCTTTCTATCCTCCGACAGGCACTGTGCCTGCCTGTGGTACCAACATGGGCTAAACCTCAAGAAATGAACTCCCTATCTATGGTGATCGTGTACTCTCCATTCTCAGCGTCATGCTCTTCTTGGTGCTCCATTAGGGGTGGGCATTCGGCCGATTTAGGTTCAAACAGTGAAGTTCGGGTCGGGTTGATCGGGCTCGAGTTGGCCAAAACGATACTGATATCCGAACTAAACTAATCTTTGAAAATTCAGTTTAGTTTTGAACTTTTAGTTCGAGTTCAGTTCAGATGTCCAGTTTCTGAAATAATAATAGGATTCAAAACAACCTACTTAAAATATAAAATAAATAATTTTTTTTTTTTTTAAAAAGAAGAAATAAGAGAATGGAAAAAAAGAAAAAAAAAACTTTTGTTTTAAAAATGGCAAAAGAAAAATCAATGTTAGAAACCCATTAAAAAACAAAAAAACAAAACCCCTCTTAGGGAAAAAAAAGAAAAAAGGAAAACAAAAAAAGAAAGAAAATACATAGCAAAAAATCAAAAAGAAAACAAAAACAGAAATGAAATACATAATAGTGGAGAGAGAGAGAGAGAGAGAGAGAGAGAGAGAGGGAGAGAGGGACTGTAAGAACCCAACTAGGATTTATTGAACTCCTACTGAAATATTGCAAAGATATGGCGAAGAGCTTGAGAGAGAAATAAGAGAGAAGGTATTGAATTAAGTAGAAAGAGAAAAAACTGATTTCATTATAAAAATGCATACACAAAACTAGTCTGTTATCTTTAATTTTCAGGATAAAATGATACCATCCCACTTACTACTACTATTCAAAAGACCATAAAGTAAGCTCATCCAATGATCCATGTTTAATTTGCATCTTCAGCAGATCCAATGTCCACAATAAGACCCCAATAGCCATCTTCATCCTTGAGCTTTTGGCAGCTCCATTGCAAGTCCAGAAGCTCTGCCCCTTCAATCCAATGTCTACCTTTTCCTATACCAAACATTGAACCAAACTTGTTAAATCAGTTTGGTTTTGAACTAAACTAACTTAAGTTCAATTTTTATCTGAACTGAATTGTGCTAAATTTTGGGTTCGGGTCGAAACTTCGGGTCAACCCGAAGTGTGCCTACCCCTATACTCCATGCTAATCTACCTAAAAGAAAACTATCTTAGTACTGATTCTATCTCCATAATATCTTAAGGTTCATAGCTTAAGAGTGCTAGACAGACGATGAACTCCTAAACCTAGGCTCAGATACTAAAATCTTGTCACGCATCAGAGTAGCAAAAATAGGGAAAATTAAATTTCCTTTTTGGACTCATAGGGAATGACTGATTGAAAACTGTCCTATCCTCTAACAACTATAAAACATAACAACTTCAATCTGAACATTATAACAACTGTTCTATCCTCTAACATAATAACAAGGAGGAATTGCTAATCGTAAAACATAACTCAACTTTAATCTTAACATTAAAATGATTACTGATCACTAGTTACAATACTAATATTACAGACTATTATAAATATGCGATACTGACGACTATCTTTAGCATCTTATCCTCATATCTGACTTGTCGTTTAACCAAACATACAAGGAATCAGGACATTGGATTGTCCGGGGCGTAATATGCCATCAACTTTGAAACAAAGGTGAGTGAGCAACATTACCACACAATAATCTACAATACGAACATCACTTAACTCACATTATCTTTCAGTATCTTATGATACAATTTATCTCTTATCAAAGGACATATCTTCCACTGGCATAGCAAAGCTCTCAAACAAATTATATAAGCAGATATACACATTAACATCTTATCAGTGATGCATTCTCTTTGGTTATACAATTCATTTTGTCACAGTCTCGATGAAGGAAAAACTAGTTTAAATTAAAAGTTTAAACACGCAGCGGAAAAATCAAGTTATAAAAATTAAAAGGTAGCCCAGGATCTACTACTCGTTAATTCCATAGATGCGTACAAGAGGGGACAAGAGTTATACCTTAGTGTCATGAACCCAATTCTGAAATCTTCAACTTCCAACAACCTCCACTAGATGGTGTTCACCCTTATGTCTCCTGCGGATGCTTCCCGGAGAGACTAGAGATGGTGGGATCTCTAATAGAGAGGAAGAATAAGGTTTTGGGGCTCTAAAATAGTTTCTGCAGCTTCTGACGTTATAAAATGACGAACTTCTTTTCCAGAACGCAGCTGCCCTATTTATAGATTCCCAAAACCGACCTAACTTTCAATTGATTGAAGGACTTCGATCGATCAAACATTCGATCGATCAAACTATTCTCGATCGATCAAACCTGCCATGACTTCAATCGATCGAACTAGCTTCAATCGATCAAACCTGTATTAATAGCTTCCTCAAGTATCTTTCCAAGTATCCTGGCGGAGCTAAGAGTGGGACCTCCTAGGCTCTTTATTGTTGGCTCAGATCAGTTGATTAATTCCCATGACCAAACTCTTTCATCAACAAATTAATCGACCGATCAGTTAACGTTTACTCCACTATAAAACAATAACTGAACTCCAACGCAAAAGAACAGATCCGAAGTGATAACTAGACTTATATGTTGTACTAATGTTCCTCTACCTTCAGCATTCGTAATCATATTCAGGTAGTCGGATAACTGTTACTGTCAATCTGAATCATGATTACTTCTTGTATTCCTTGAGTCCCATTCACCTCTCATGATTACCAAACATGTTGATAACTCTTATCAACAAAACTGCAGTACTCAGTAATCGACTTGGTGACATTCTCAAGGGAATGCTTACTCTAAATCAGAGGGTAAATTCTATCTTGACAATATATGTTCACAACCCTATGAATATGACATACCAAGATACCCAGGAGTTGATCTTCTGTAGACCTCACTGATTGGTAAGTCAAAGCAGCCATATCCACAGTCTTTGTTCATAATCGTCTCAAGATTGAGAACACGTACCTTATACAAGTTATGAGTTCTTATTAACTGTTTGACAGTCTTGAGTGTCAATAAGAAAACTCAGGTCCGTCAATGCACTCTAAGCACTAGTATATTAACTGAGAGTTGCACTCTAGTGATTGAGATTCATCATTCCATCCAATGGTAGTCAATTATGCTACAGTGTAAACCTGATGAGATATCCAGTCTCATCATCCACTGTGACAAATTCTAAGTATCAAAGAATAGTAATTCGTATCTCACTTGTATGCATCTCATACATACACGAATTACCTACTATGATACTTAAGGATTAATAATCATCTCATGAAAGAAACATACATAATGAAATGTAAAGCTGATATCCATATATTAAAATGTCAATGTCTCATATATAAATTAATGGTTTGAGGGCACAAACCCAACAAACTCCGACTTGCACTCACAACCATACAGGATTACATCTGAGACCTAGACTATCTAGATGATGATCAAAGACCTTCTGTGGCAAGGCCTTTGTAAACGGATTAGCAAGATTGTCAGCGGTGGCAATCTTAGTGACAGTCATATCTCCACGTTGAACAATATCTCGGATAAGATGATATTTCCGCTCTGTGTGCTTTCCCTTTCCGTGGTTCCTTGGCTCCTTGGACTGAGCCACTGCCCCACTATTATCACAATATAGCGTAATAGGGGACTGCGACGCTGGTACCACATCGAGTTCTATAAGGAACTTCTTGAGCCAAACAGCTTCCTTTGCGGCTTCACAAGCAGCCACATACTCAGCTTCTGTAGTTGAGTCTGCAATGCATTTCTGCTTAATGCTCCTCCAACTAACAGCACCATCTCCCAAGGTAAAGAGATAACCGGACGTCGACTTCCTCGAATCTATATCTGACATAAAATCCGAGTCAGTGTTTCCTACTGGAATTAACTCACTACCACCGTACATAAGCATGTAATCTTTAGTCCTTCTCAAGTACTTAAGAATGTGCTTAACGGCTGTCTAGTGCTCTGGACTTAGATTCGACTGATACCTGCTAACCATGCCAACAGCAAAATAGATATCTGGTTTAGTGCATAACATCGCATACATGAGACCTCCCACTGCCGAAGCATAGGGAATTCCTATCATGTGATTCCTCTCCTCCTGTGTCTTTGGACACTGGTCTTTGGAGAATGCTAAACCATGCCAGAAAGGTAACAAACCTTTCTTCGAATTATCCATTGAAAACCTAGTTAGCACCTTAACGATATAACCAGCTTGAGATAATCCCATTATCTTTCGCTTACGATCCCAAAAGAGCTTTATCCCAAGAATATAGCTCGCCTCTCCTAGATCCTTCATATCGAAAGTACTAGCTAGCCAAACCTTGACTGTTGACAATGCCGCTACATCATTTCCAATGAGTAGAATGTCGTCAACATAAAGCACAAGAAAAGCCACCACTTTTCCTTCACACTTCTTGTATACACAAGGTTCATCCAGATTCTGTATGAAACCAAATGACTTGACCGCTTTGTCAAATCGGATGTTCCAACTCCTAGATGCCTGCTTAAGCCCATAAATGGACTTTTGCAACTTGTATACTAAGTTACCTTTCTGACCAGCTATGAACCCTTCTGGTTGTTGCATATAGATGTCCTCATCAAGATTGCCATTCAAAAATGCAGTCTTGACGTCCATCTGTCAGATCTCATAATCTAAGCATGCAGCAATGGATAAGAGTGTCCTGATGGACTTGAGCATGACCATCGGCGAGAAGGTTTCCTCATAGTCAATGCCCTCCCTCTGAGTATAACCTTTCGCTACAAGCCTTGCCTTAAAGGTCTCAACCTTTCCATTAGATCCTCTTTTTCTCTTGTAGACCCACTTACAGCCAATGGGTTTAATGTTGGCTGGAAGCTCTATAAGATCCCAGACCTGATTAGAATCCATAGATTCTAATTCAGCCTTCATAGCTATAACCCAATGTGCTGAATCAACATCAGTCATTGCCTCTTCCTATGTGGCAGGATCAGATTCAGATTCTATGGAGACAGCTTCAAAAACTTCTCCTAAGAACGTGTATCTACCAGGTTGGCTGATAATCCTCCCACTATGATGAGGTACCGGTGCGAAAATGGGTGAAGAAGTGGTGTTTTCTTGATTTACATCGTTATTAACTGTGGGTTGGACTGAGGGCTCTCCTTCTATCTCTCTAAGATCTATCCTTCCCTTAGGTTTATGGTTCATGATATAATCATCCTCTAAGAAAATAGCATTTGTACTAACAAACACTTTCTGTTCCCTTGGATCATAAAAATACCATCCATAAGTACCATTTGGATAACCCACAAAGTAACATACTCCCGATCTAGAATCCAATTTGCTCATCTTTCCTTTCAGCACATATGCCAGACACCCCCATATCCGGAGATGTTGCAAAGAAGGCTTGCGCCCAATCTACATCTCTCGTGGTGTCCATGGAACAGATTTACTTGGTACTAGATTTAGTATGTAAGCAGCAGTTTCCAAAGCATAACCCCAAAGGAATAATGGCAACTCAGAATAACTCATCATCGACCTAGTCATGTCTAAAAGAGTCCGATTCCTTCTGTCTGCTACAATGTTCTGCTGAGGCATACCAAGTGCAGTCAACTATGACAGAATCCCATTCTGTATGAGGTGATCAATAAACTTATTAGAGAGGTACTCGCCACCTCGATCAAATCGAATGGCCTTGATATGTGTGCCCAATTGCTTCTCCACTTCAGCCCTAAACTCTTTGAACTTTTCAAAGGCTTCAGACTTGTGCTGCATTAGGTACACATATCTATACCTAGGGTCGTCATCAGTAAATGTTATGAAATACTCATAACCATCCCTTGCTCTAATATTTATTGGTCCACATACATCAGTATGAACTAATTTTAACAATGCATTGGTTCTATTGCCCTTTGCAGGAAAGGGCCTTTTGGTCATCTTACCCTCTAAAGAAGACTCGCATACTTCCATTGGTTCGAGAACCAAATCGCCTAAGACCCCTTCTTTGACTAGTCTGCCAATCCTATTTAGATTGATATTGCCAAGCCTCATATGCCAAAGCCTTGTTGGATTAGTGGAAGGTTCCTTTATTTTAGATGGTACAGTTACCACTGAGTTATTAAGTTCCATGTAAGAGTCTTTAGAAATATTGGGAGTAATCACATACAAACCATTTAATTTAACACCAGAACATATAAAAGAACTATTTCTTTTAAACACAACTTCAGTTCCAAAATGAAAAGAATAACCATTATTCATTAAATTAGAAACTGAAATTAAATAACGTCTCATTAAAGGGACGTAAATAACATCTGATAAAATCAATACTTTATTCTCTAGAAATTCTAAAACTACGACTCCTATAGCAACCGCAGAAACGGTTGTGCTAGAACCTAGAGTAAGTACGATTTCCCCATCACTGTACCTCCTGGTTGATCTGAACCACTGCAATGAATTACAGATATGGATAGTCGCACTAGAATCAATACACCAAGTGTTTGAAGTATTCATTATAAAACTTACTTCAATCACATGTGATTCAATCATACCTTGAACTCTTGTAGCTAAGAATTCTGGATAATTCCTCTTCCAGTGGCCCTTCTCACCGCATTGGAAACACTTTTCTTTGCCTTGGCCACCTACCTTCCCTTTGCCATTACCTTTTCCCATAGATTTTGCAATCTTAGGGACTGGTCCAACACTTGAACCACCAGTACCAGCCTTTTTCTTCCCTTTCTTTCCTTTCGATGTAGATCGGGAAGAGAAAGCACTTTTCTTAACGTTCAGAACGTTGACCCCAGGTTTGATCACCCCTTCCGCTGCCAGTAAAGAACTCATTAATTCGCTCATTGAAAAATCCATTTTATTCATATTATAGTTTAGTTTAAGTTAAGCGAATGGCGGTGACAGCGTGTTGAGGATCAATATCAACTTGGGTCTGTGCATCGATGTTGGCACCTAGGGTCTCCAGCTCATTCAAATAACCAATCATTTTTAAAACATGTTCCTTGACTGGAGTCCCTTCCGACATCTTTGCACTCATTATCTTTTGCATGGCTACCTGTCTGGTAGGCCTGCCATGCTCCCCAAACATCTTTTTCAGGGATGTGATAATGTCACTGGCAGAATCATTCGATTGGAATTGGTGTTGCAACACATCAGCCATTGAGGCCAGAATATAGCAACGAGCCATTCCATTCGACTTCTTCCATTTATCGAACTCGCGTCTGGCAGTTGCCGAAGCATTTACGGCGGGTTCTTCGGGGCATGGGATGGTGAGGAGATATATGTGATCTTTTGTAGTTAATACGATGTCAAGGTTTCGTTTCCATTCAGTGTAGTTATTTCCAGTTAACTTGTTTTGAGTGAGTATGGTGGCAAGTGGACTAAATGCAGATCCAGACATTATGATTACTGAAAATCAAACAAACAAAATAAATATGGATATCAGAATTTGATAGTTTGAAATTAAAGAATCCTTAAAAACTCTTATTTTAAAACAAAGTCGCCGAAATATCAGAACGAAAGAATAAAGCCTCCGTGTGGTGGTCAATGTTCGATCTTTCGATTAATCATGACTTGTCCGCTATGCAACTCTTGCAAAACAAGTTATGACTCCCGAACCTTTTTGATCTCTAAATTTCTAAATAATGCCCCGTGTGGGATCCCTTGTCCATAGTTTAGCTAGTGTATACCATTAACTAAGATCCAATCACAACCGTTTCAAATAGCGCCTCTGTATGGTGGTCACCCTCTAACACGTCTGATTGATCCTATCAAAGGAAGTTCACATCTAGTAACCAATGAGTATTGCACCCTTCGTATGGAATGATCACCCCTGGCGAGGTGACACAGAATGCACCACTCATCTTACAGTGAACCGTTAATGGAAGATCGTGGGTGTTTATTAATAAGACCCTCTCCCACTAGATTTAGTAAATAAGGATTTTGCTTTTGAAAAATATTTCCACACATTACCCATAAACATCCAATATTTACTAATGCGTTGAAATGGTTTTTGAATTTTATTTTAGAAAACTTGTTTTACGTGCATGCAAGTAGTAACAATATAATTAAATGCCAATCACAAACCAAGAACATAAAACAAAAAACTAAAATTGAAAATAAAGACATCTAAACGATGCCTCTATCTCCCACGGCTTTATCTCCATAGAACCTCCTTTTGGTTTGATCGCCTCTAGATCCATCTTCATGGACAACAGCTCCTTGCTCCATCTTCATGGATTTTCTAATTCTATTACATTTGTCTTATTCTTATTTCGAAGCTTACAATTTATCTAGAAATAGAAATAGCAACAACAAAATAAAAGGCTAGGAAAACCGGTGCGACTTTCCTTTTCGTAGGACTGAAGTCGCAGCGCCCTTTACATATGCCTTAAAACCAAACCAAACTTAAATTACAACATGCACCAATCTCAAACAATTTAAATACAAAATATTCAAATGACTTGGTGCCATGGGAGATAGCGACAAATCTAGCTGCAAAAGGGTTAGTCGTACACGCATCCACACATGCATAACAAATATATGTAACTATTGGAAAACTTAATTGATTCACACAGTATATAAACTCTTTACATACTGAATTAGAACTTAAAAAAACATCTTACTTCTCTGTCACAGTTCGATCAATCGAAGACTGTTCGATTGCTCGAACCTTCGATCGATTGAACACTGTTCAATCGCTTGAACATTCTATTTCACATAATGATTTTGAAAAATTTGCAGAATATTTTCAAATTAAAGTTTTTAATTTCAAAACTCTTTTAAGACTGTGAAACAGAGAGCCTGACAAAGAGTCTGTCTCGATCGATCTAACTTCATTCGATCGATCGAACACCAGAAGGTTTCGATCGATCGAAAACTGTTCGATCGCGTGAGTACAGAGATTGTTCCATCGATCGAAACATGTTCAATCGATCGAACCTGTCTTGCATCCTATGCAATCACAAATTTGTACTCTACTGCGATAACACTGTAGAAACAGATCTGTGAGGATGCAGTTTTGAAAATAGTTCTAAAATCAACATATAAATCAAAATAGTGTTCCAAAAACGCATCTATAGATCCAAACGAGCGTGGCTCGGATACCAATTGAAGGAAAAACTGGTTTAAATTAAAAGTTTAAACACGCAGCGAAAAAATCAAGTTATAAAAACCTAAAGGTAGCCCATGATCTACTACTCGTTAATTCCATAGATGCGTACAAGAGGGGAAAAGAGTTATACCTTAGTGTCTTGAACCCAATTCTGAAATCTTCAACTTCCAACAACCTCCACTAGTTGGTCTTCACCCTTATGTCTCCTGCGGATGCTTCCCGGAGAGACTAGAGATGGTGGGATCTCTAATAGAGAGGAAGAAGAAGGTTTTGGGGCTCTAAAACAGTTTCTACAGCTTCTGACGTTATAAAATGACGAACTTCTTTTCCAGAACGCAGCTGCCCTATTTATAGATTCCCAGAACCGACCAAACCTTCAATCGATTGAAGGACTTCGATTGATCGAACATTCGATCGATCGAACCTGCCATGACTTCGATCGATCGAACTAGCTTCAATCGATCGAACCTGTCTTGACAGCTTCCTCAAGTGTCTTTCTAAGTATCCTGGCGGAGCTAAGAGTGGGACCTCCTAGGCTCTTTGTTGTTGGCTCAGATCAGTTGATTAATTCCCAAAACCAAACTCTTTGATCAGCAAATTAATCGACTGATCAGTTAACGTTTACTCCACTACAAAACGATAACTGAACTCCAACACAAAAGAACAGATCCGAAGTGATAACTAGACTTATATGTTGTACTAATGTCCCTCTACCTTCAGCATTCGTAATCATATTCTGGTAGTCGGATAACTGTTACTGTCAACCTGAATCATGATTACTTCTTGTATTCCTTGAGTCCCATTCACCTCTCATGATTACCAAACATGTTGATAACTCTTATCAACAAAACTGCAATACTCAGTAATCGACTTGGTGACATTCTCAAGGGAATGCTTACTCTAAATCAGAGGGTAGATTCTATCTTGACAATATATGATCACAACCCTATGAATATGACATACCCAAGATACCCAGGTGTTGATCTTCTGTAGACCTCACTGATTGGTAAGTCAAAGCAGCCATATCCACAATCTGTGTTCATAATCGTCTCAAGATTGAGAACATGTACCTTATACAAGTTATGAGCTCTTATTGACTGTTTGATAGTCTTGAGTGTCAATAAGAAAACTCAGGTCCGTCAATGCACTCTAAGCACTAGCATATTAACAGAGAGTTGCACTCTAGTGATTGAGATTCATCACTCCATCCAATGGTAGTCAATCATGCTACAGTGTAAACCTGATGAGATATCCAGTCTCATCATCCACTGTGACAAGTTCTAAGTATCAAAGAATAGTAATTCGTATCTCACTTGTATGCATCTCATACATACACGAATTACCTACTATGACACTTAAGGATTAACAATCATCTCATGAAAGAAACATACATAATGAAATGTAAAGCTGATATCCATATATTAAAATGTCAATGTCTCATACATAAATTAATGGTTTGAGGGCACAAACCCAACAAACTCCGACTTGCACTCACAACCATACAGGATTACATCTAAGTCCTAGACTATCTAGATGATGATCAAAGACCTTCTGTGGCAAGGCCTTTGTAAACGGATTAGAAAGATTGTCAGCGGTGGCAATCTTAGTAACAGTCACATCTCCATGTTGAACAATGTCAATGTCTCATACATAAAGTAATGGTTTGAGGGCACAAACCCAACACTCAATTCATATCATACTCGTGCTTGCCAATGCATGACGGATGCAACTACCTTTACGTCAGGACGCTGAATCCACGACTAGATCAATCGCTTCATTGTGCTTTCTAATTTAACCATATTACTCATCATATGTAGTGGGGCCCACAGTTCATCTACACTGTGTGTCCCCACATTACACATATCCATCTTTGAGATACACCGATCACTACCCGATATACCCTACTATCACTTTGGGGTAAACAGGTCGCTACCCGGTACCCTACTATCTACTAACCCTTGATAGGCTGTCAGTCGTCTACATGGTGCATACTATCTATAAATAATGAAATCGGCACATCGGATGTCTTCAACAATGTGTATACCCTCACTGGTCACTTACACAGCTAAGAGTAACATTAGAGTATTAGTCAGACGTCTTCAATGATACATGGGAGATCTTCAACCATGTATATGCATCACCGAATGTCTTCAATGGTAAGAGGCATGCTAGAAACCCTAACTGTCCATGTTCACCCAGCTCGTCAACTGTTGATCTAACTGATCCAAGTCTTACATGTCTTTCTCGTTCACGCTACTCATCAACCGCTTACTACTTCCATGCAATGCATGCTGACACCATGTCATGCACGTATCTACAATAGATTATACATTGACTAGATATTCTCGATAGTCAATTCATTATTAACATGCCAGGTTCCACATTTTGATTAGTGTGTTATAATTACTATATTCGATTCACAGCTTTAGCAATGGAAATATAACATACTAGCCATGAATCTTAAGCATGGCTTAATACTTAACAGTATATGCTCATGTCCATGACAATATAATTTGAACACAACTAATCATAGCAGTACTAGCTACAAAACTCATAGTATTGTTGTCAACGTAAGTACATCACAATAAAATATACATAAAACTTCCATCTCATCTTTTAATAGTAATAATATGATTAAAGTGAGGTTAAGAAACTCACCTCGATATCTTGTCAAGTTTAGGACTCTCTGAACAGCAGATAAGTCACGGTCCTACTATTGGGATTCTACCCTCAAACCATTACTTTATGTATGAGACATTGGCTTATGAATGCTAATCCTTAAGTATCATAGTAAGTAATTCATGTGTATTAGATACATACAAGTGAGATACGAATTGCTATTTTTTGATACTTAGAATTTGTCACAGTGGATGATGAGACTGGATATCTTATTAGGTTTATACTGTAGCATGATTAACTACAATTGGATGGAGTAATGATTCTCAATCACTAGAGTGTAACTCTTGGTTAATATGCTAATGCTTATAGTGCATTTGTCATGACCCATCCCACTATAGGCGGAAATGGGACATGTGGCACGCAACCAAGGCTTATCCAGTTCAAGTAAAGCAAATAGCAGCGAAAAACATAACTAAAATCCATTAAAATCAAAGTTATAAAAGTTAGCCGCATTTGAAAACACTTTAAGAAACATCCTCTTTAAAACCCACCAATCTAGTTGACTGATCTCAGGTCTGGTCGATTGGAAATGCAAGATACAGAGAGCTTGAAAATCTCAGAAAACGTCCAGTCGCCTGTGTCAGGGACCCAGTCGACTGTGGTCTCAAATTCTCAGTCAACCGATTCTTCCAGTCTATGAAAATAGAAAAATCCATTTTTAAAACCCAAGTCCAGTCGACTGTGGTCCCTCACCCAGTCGACTATTTCTTTTACACAACCAAAACCATATTTCCAACGAATAATCCAATCGACTGTGTCATGGACCCAGTAGACTATTTTACAGTATTCCGAGGCAGCAGCTGAATCAAATAGGCCTCCAGTCGACTATTATCATAATCCAGTCAACTGGTTTACCAAAGCATTCTACATATTTCAACTGTGATTAATCCAACACCTTACAGCACATTTACTGTTGGGTTTGTGCCCTCAAACCATTACTTTATGTATTAGACATTGACTTTTTAATATATAGATATCAGTTTTACATTTCATTATGTATGTTTCTTTCATGAGATGATTGTTTAATCCATAAGTATCATAGTAAGTTTTTCGTGTGTGTATGAGATACATACAATGAGATACAAATTACTATTCTTTGATACTTAAAGCTTGTCACAGTGGATGATGAGACTGGATATCTCATCAGGTATACACTGTAGCATCATTAACTACCATTGGATGGAGTGATAAATCTCAATCACTAGAGTGTGACTCTTGGTTAATATGCTAGTGCTTATAGTGCATTGACGGACCTGAGTTTCCTATTGACGCTCAATGCTGTCAATAGTCAATAGGAACTCTTAACTTGTATAAGGTATGTGTTCTCAATCTTGAGACGATTATGAACACAGACTGTGGATATGGCTGCTTTGACTTACCAATCAGTGAGGTCTATAAAAGATCAACACCTGGGTATCTTGGGTATGTCATATTCATAGGGTTGTGAACATATATTGTCAAGATAGAATCTACCCTCTGTTTCAGAGTAAGCATTCCCTTGAGAATGTCACCATGTCGATTACTGAGTACTGCAGTCTTGTTGATAAGAGTTATCAACATGTTTGGTAATCATGAGTAGTGAATGGGACTCAAGGAATACAAGAAGTAATCATGATTCAGGTTGACAGTAACAGTTATCCGACTACCTGAATATGATTACGAATGCTGACGGTAGAGGGACATTAGTACAACATACAAATCTAGTTATCGCTTCGGATATGTTCTTTTGCGTTGGAGTTCAGTTATCGTTTTATAGTGGAGTAAACGTTAACTGACCAGTTGGTTAGTTTGCTGATCAAAGAGTTTGGTCATGGTAATTAATAAACTGGTCTGAGCCAACAATAAAGAGCCTAGGAGGTCCCACTCTTAGCTCCGCCAGGATGCTTTGAAAGATGCTTGAGGATGATGTCCAGACAGGTTCGATCGATCGAAGATATCTCGATCGATTGAAGTCTGCAGGTTCGATCGATCGAAGATGGTTCGATCGATCGAATGTTCGATCGATCGAAGGCACTTCGATCGCTCGAAGGCACTTCGATCGCTCGAAGTCTAGGTCGGTTCTGGGAATCTATAAATAGGGCAGCTGCGTTCTGGAAAAGGTTGTTCGTCGTTTTGAACGTCAGAAGCTGCAGAAACAGTTTTGGAGTCCCAAAACCTTCTCTATCCTCTCCATTAGGGTTTCCACCAACCCTAGTCTTTCTGGCAGGCATCCGCAGGAGTCATAAGGGTGAAGATCATCTAGTGGAGGCTGTTGGAAGTTGAAGATCAGAATTGGGTTCAAGACATTAAGGTATAACTCGTGTCCCCTCCTGTGCGCATCTGTAGAATTGACGAGTAGTAGATCCGGGCATGCCAATAAAGTTTCATAACTTGATTTTTCCGCTGCGCGTTTAAACTTTCCATTTAAACCTGTTTTTCCAACAATTGGTATCAGAGCCACGCTCGTTTGGATCCATAGATGCGTTTTTTGGAACACTATTTTGATTTGCATGTTGATTTTAGAACTGCTTTCGAAACTGCATCGTCACAGATCTGTTTCTGCAGTGTTATCGCAGCAGTATACAAATCTGTGATTGCATTGGATGCAAGATGGGTTCGATCGATCGAAGTAGTCTCGATCGATCGAACGCTCTGTACTCGAGCGATCGAACAGGTTTCGATCGATCGAAACCTTCTGTTGTTCGAGCGATCGAACAGAGTTCGATCGATCGAGACAGACTCTTTGTCAGGATCTTTGTTTCACAGTTTTAAAAGTATTTTGAAATTAAAAGTTTACTTTTAACGTATTCTGCAAAATTTTTAATCATTCTGTGAAATAGAATGTTCAAGCGATTGAACAGTGTTCAATCGATCGAAGGTTCGAGCGATCGAACGGTCTTCGATCGATCGAACTATGACAGAGAAGTTAGATGCTGTTTTGAGTTCTAATTCAGTATGTAAAGAGTTTATATACTGTGTGAATCAATTAAGGGTTCCAATAGTTATATTTTGTTATATATATGCGTGGATGTGTGTTCAACTAACCTTTTGCAGCAAAAGTTAGTCGCTATCTCCCATGGCGCCAAGAGCATTTAATTTTGTGTTTGAATGTTTTAGATTGGTGTGTTGTTTTAAGTTTGGTTTGGTTTTAAGGCATATGTAAAGGGCGCTGCGATTTCAATCCTACGAAAAGGAAAGTCGCACCGGTTTCCCTAGCCTTTTATTTTGTTGTTGCTATTTCTATTTCTAGATAAATTGTAAGCTTCAAAAGAGGCATAGGTTCAATGTAATAGAATTAGAATTGTCCATGAAGATGGAGCTGGAGGCGATCAAACCAAAAGCAGGTTCTATGGAAATAGAGCCATGGGAGATAGAGGCATCGTTTGGATGTCTTTTATTTTATTTTAGTTTTTTGTTTTATGTGCTTTGTTTGTGATTGGCGTATAATACATTGTTGCATGCACGCAAAACAAGTTTTCTAAAATAAAATTCAAAAACCGTTTTCAACACATTAGTAAACATTAGATGTTTATGGGAAGTGTGTAGAAACAGATTTTCTCAAAAAGCAAAATCCTTTTTTTTACTAAATCTAGTGGGAGAGGGTCTTATTAATTACACCCACGATCTTCCATTAACGGTTCACTGTAAGATGAGTGGTGCATTCTGTGTCACCTCGCCAGGGGTGATCATTCCATACGGAGGATGCATTACTCATTGGTTACTAGATGTGAACTTCTTTTTGATAAGGATCAATCAGACGTGTTAGAGGGTGACCACCATACGGAGGCGCTACTTGAGACGGTTGTGATTGGATCCTAGTTAATGGTACACACTAGCTAAGCTATGGATAAGGGATCCCACACGGGGCATTATTCAGAAACTTAGAGATCAAATAGGTTCGGAAGTCATAACTTGTTTTGCAAGAGTTGCATAGCGGATAAGTTATGATAAATCGAAAGATCGAACATTGACCACCACACGGAGGCTTTATTCTTTCGTTTCGATATTCCGGCGACTTTGTTTTAAAATAAGAGTTTTAAAAGGATTCTTTTATTTCAAACTGTCAAATTCTGATATCCATATTTATTTTGTTTTTTGATTTTTCAGTAAATCATAATGTCTGGATCTGCATTTAGTCCACTTGCCACCATACTCACTCAAAACAAGTTAACTGGAAACAACTACACTGAATGGAAACGTAACTTTGACATCGTGTTAACTGCGGAGGATCACATATATGTCCTCACCACCCCATGCCCCGAAGAACCCGCTGCAAATGCTTCGGCTGCTGCTAGACGCGAGTTCGATAAATGGAAAAAGTCGAATGGGATGGCTCGTTGTTACATATTGGCTTCTATGGCTAATGTGTTACAACACCAATACCAGTCGAACAATTCCGCCAGTGACATTATCGAATCCCTGAAAAAGATGTTTGGGGAGCATGGCAGGCCTGCCAGACAGGTAGCTATGCAGAAGATAATGAGTGCTAAGATGTCGGAAGGGACTCCAGTCAAAGAACATGTTTTGAAAATGATTGGTTATTTAAACGAGCTGGAGACCCTAGGTACCAACATCGATGCACAGACCCAAGTTGATATGATCCTCAATACGCTGTCGCCATCATTCGCTCAATTTAAACTGAATTATAATATGAATAAAATGGATTTTTCAATGAGCGAATTGATGAGCTCTTTATTGGCAGCGGAAGGGGTGATCAAACCTGGGGGCAGCGTTTTAAACGTTGAGAAAAGCGCTTCCTCTTCCCGATCTGTGCCGAAAGGAAAGAAAGGGAAGAAGAAGGCTAGCACTGGAGGTTCAAGTGTTGGACCGGTCCCTAAGATTGCAAAATCTAAGGGAAAAGGTAAGGGCAAAGGGAAGGTGGGTGGCCAAAGCAAAGGAAAGTGTTTCCAATGCGTTGAGAAGGGCCACTGGAAGAGGAACTGTCCAGAATTCTTAGGTACAAGAGTTCAAGGTATGATTGAATCACATGTGATTGAAGTAAGTTTTATAACGGATACTTCAAACACTTGGTGCATTGATTCTGGTGCGACTAACCATATCTGTAATTCATTGCAGGGGTTCAGATCAACCAGGAAGTGCAGTGATGGGGAAATCGTACTTACTCTAGGTTCTAGCGCAACCGTTTCTGCGGTTGCTATAGGAGTCGTAGTTTTAGAATTTCTAGACAATAAAGTTTTGATTTTATCAGATGTACTTTACGTCCCTTCAATGAGACGTAATTTAATTTCAGTTTCTAATTTATCGAATAATGGTTATTCTTTTAATTTTGGAACTGAAGTTGTGATTAAAAGAAATAGTTCTTTTATATGTTCTGGTGTTAAATCAAATGGTTTGTATGTGATTACTCCCAATATTTCTAAAGATTCTTGTATGGAACTTAATAACTCAGTGGTAATTGTACCATCTAAAAGAAAGAGATCTTCCACTAATCCAACAAGGCTTTGGCATATGAGGCTTGGTCATATCAATCTAAATAGGATTGGCAGACTAGTCAAAGAAGGGGTCTTAGGCGATTTGGTTCTCGAACCAATAGAAGTCTGCGAGTCTTGTTTAGAGGGTAAGATGACCAAAAGGCCCTTTCCTGCAAAGGGCAATAGAACCAATGCATTGTTGGAATTAGTTCATACTGATGTGTGTGGACCAATAAATATTAGAGCAAGGGGTGGTTATGAGTATTTCATAACATTTACTGATGACCACTCTAGGTATGGATATGTGTACCTAATGCAGCACAAGTCTGAAGCCTTTGAAAAGTTCAAAGAGTTTAGGGCTGAAGTGGAGAAGCAATTGGGCACACATATCAAGGCCATTCGATCTGATCGAGGTGGCGAGTATCTCTCTAATGAATTTATTGATCACCTCGTACAGAATGGGATTCTGTCACAGTTGACTGCACCTGGTACGCCTCAGCAAAACGGTGTAGCGGAGAGAAGGAATCGGACTCTTTTAGACATGACTAGGTCAATGATGAGTTATTCTGAGTTACCTTTATTTCTTTGGGGTTATGCTTTCGAAACCGCTGCTTACATACTAAATCTAGTACCAAGCAAATCTGTTCCCAGGACACCACGAGAGATGTGGATTGGGCGCAAGCCTTCTTTGCAACATCTCCGGATATGGGGATGTCCGGCACATGTGCTAAAAGGAAAGATGAGCAAGTTGGATTCTAGATCGGAAGTATGTTACTTCGTGGGGTATCCAAAGGGTACTTATGGATGGTATTTTTATGATCCAAGAGAACAGAAGGTGTTCGTCAGTACGAATGCGATTTTCTTGGAGGATGATTATATCATGAACCATAAACCTAAGGGAAGGATAGATCTTAGAGAGATAAAAGGAGAGCCCTCAGTCCAACCCGTAGTTAATAACGATGTAAATCAGGAAAACACCACTTCTTCACCTATTTCCGCACCAGTACCTCGTCGTAGTGGAAGGATTATCAGCCAGCCTGATAGATACATGTTCTTAGGAGAAGTTTTTGAAGCTGTCTCCATAGAATCTGAATCTGATCCTACCATATACGAAGAGGCAATGGCTGATGTTGATTCAGCTCATTGGGTTAAAGCTATGAAGGCTGAATTGGAATCTATGGATTCTAATCAGGTCTGGGATCTTGTAGAACTTCCAGCCAATATTAAACCCATTGGCTGTAAATGGGTCTACAAGAGGAAAAGAGGATCTGATGGAAAGGTTGAGACCTTTAAGGCAAGGCTTGTTGCGAAAGGTTATACTCAGAGGGAGGGCATTGACTATGAGGAAACCTTCTCGTCGGTGGCCATGCTCAAGTCCATCAGAATACTCTTATCCGTTGCTGCATGCCTAGATTTTGAGATCTGGCAGATGGACGTCAAGACTGCATTCTTGAATGGCAATCTTGAGGAGGACATCTATATGCAACAACCAGAAGGGTTCATAGCTGGTCGGAAAGGTAACTTGGTATGCAAGTTGCAAAAGTCCATTTATGGGCTTATGCAGGCATCCAGAAGTTGGAACATACGATTTGACCAAGCGGTCAAATCGTTTGGTTTCATACAGAATCTGGATGAACCTTGTGTATACAAGAAGAGTGAAGGAAAAGTGGTGGCTTTTCTTGTGCTTTACGTTGACGACATTCTACTCATTGGAAATGATGTAGCGGCATTGTCAACGGTCAAGGTTTGGCTAGCTAGTACTTTCGATATGAAGGATCTAGGAGAGGCGAGCTATATTCTTGGGATAAAGCTCTTTCGGGATCGCAAGCGAAAGATAATGGGACTATCTCAAGCTGGTTATATCGATAAGGTGCTAACTAGGTTTTCAATGGATAATTCGAAGAAAGGTTTGTTACCTTTCAGGCATGGTTTAGCGTTCTCCAAGGACCAGTGTCCAAAGACACAGGAGGAGAGGAATCGCATGACAGGAGTTCCCTATGCTTCTGCAGTGGGAAGTCTCATGTATGCGATGTTATGCACTAGACCAGATATCTGCTTTGCCGTTGGCATGGTTAGCAGATATCAGTCGAATCCAGGTCCAGAGCACTGGACAGCCGTTAAGCACATTCTTAAGTACTTGAGAAGAACTAAAGAGTACATGCTTATGTACGGTGGTAGTGAGTTAATTCCAGTGGGATACACTGACTCGGACTTTATGTCAGATAAAGATTCGAGGAAGTCGACGTCCGGTCATCTCTTTACCTTGGGAGGTGGTGCTGTCAGTTGGAGGAGCATTAAGCAGAAATGCATTGCAGACTCAACTACAGAAGCTGAGTATGTGGCTGCTTGTGAAGCCGCAAAGGAAGCTGTTTGGCTCAAGAAGTTCCTTATGGAACTCGAGGTGGTACCAGCGTCGCTGTCGCCTATTACGCTTTATTGTGATAATAGTGGGGCAGTGGCTCAGTCCAAGGAGCCAAGGAACCACGGAAAGGAAAAGCACGTAGAGCGGAAATATCACCTAATCCGAGATATAGTTCAACGTGGAGATGTGACTGTCACCAAGATTGCCACCGCTGACAATCTTGCTGATCCGTTTACAAAGGCCTTACCACAGAAGGTCTTTGATCGTCATCTAGATAGTCTAGGTCTTAGATGTAGTTCTGAATGGTTATGAGTGCAAGTGGGAGTTTGTTGGGTTTGTGCCCTCAAACCATTACTTTATGTATTAGACATTGACTTTTTAATATATAGATATCAGTTTTACATTTCATTATGTATGTTTCTTTCATGAGATGATTGTTTAATCCATAAGTATCATAGTAAGTATTTCGTGTGTGTATGAGATACATACAATGAGATACGAATTACTATTCTTTGATACTTAAAGCTTGTCACAGTGGATGATGAGACTGGATATCTCATCAGGTATACACTGTAGCATCATTAACTACCATTGGATGGAGTGATAAATCTCAATCACTAGAGTGTGACTCTTGGTTAATATGCTAGTGCTTATAGTGCATTGACGGACCTGAGTTTCCTATTGACGCTCAATGCTGTCAACAGTCAATAGGAACTCATAACTTGTATAAGGTATGTGTTCTCAATCTTGAGACGATTATGAACACAGACTGTGGATATGGCTGCTTTGACTTACCAATCAGTGAGGTCTATAAAAGATCAACACCTGGGTATCTTGGGTATGTCATATTCATAGGGTTGTGAACATATATTGTCAAGATAGAATCTACCCTCTGTTTCAGAGTAAGCATTCCCTTGAGAATGTCACCATGTCGATTACTGAGTACTGCAGTCTTGTTGATAAGAGTTATCAACATGTTTGGTAATCATGAGTAGTGAATGGGACTCAAGGAATACAAGAAGTAATCATGATTCAGGTTGACAGTAACAGTTATCCGACTACCTGAATATGATTACGAATGCTGACGGTAGAGGGACATTAGTACAACATACAAATCTAGTTATCGCTTCGGATATGTTCTTTTGCGTTGGAGTTCAGTTATCGTTTTATAGTGGAGTAAACGTTAACTGACCAGTTGGTTAGTTTGCTGATCAAAGAGTTTGGTCATGGTAATTAATAAACTGGTCTGAGCCAACAATAAAGAGCCTAGGAGGTCCCACTCTTAGCTCCGCCAGGATGCTTTGAAAGATGCTTGAGGATGATGTCCAGACAGGTTCGATCGATCGAAGATATCTCGATCCATTGAAGTCTGCAGGTTCGATCGATCGAAGATGGTTCGATCGATCGAATGTTCGATCGATCGAAGGCACTTCGATCGCTCGAAGTCTAGGTCGGTTCTGGGAATCTATAAATAGGGCAGCTGCGTTCTGGAAAAGGTTGTTCGTCGTTTTGAACGTCAGAAGCTGCAGAAACTGTTTTGGAGTCCCAAAACCTTCTCTATCCTCTCCATTAGTGTTTCCACCAACCCTAGTCTTTCTGGCAGGCATCCGCAGGAGTCATAAGGGTGAAGATCATCTAGTGGAGGCTGCTGGAAGTTGAAGATCAGAATTGGGTTCAAGACATTAAGGTATAACTCGTGTCCCCTCTTGTGCGCATCTGTAGAATTGACGAGTAGTAGATCTGGGCATGCCAATAAAGTTTCATAACTTGATTTTTCCGCTGCGCGTTTAAACTTTCCATTTAAACCTGTTTTTCCAACATTTACTACTACGTACATTGTAATGATGAAAAACATGAATACACAGGTTTTTCTATAGATTACAGTACTATAATTCCTTTCCAAGATATCAATTACCACATTTTATAACTTTGAGGTTCTTATTTCAACATTGAAAAGGAACAAAAGCATAAACAAAAATATAAACAAGAGCAATCCCGTCATACCATCGGCCTCACTCTTCTCACTTCTTCTTGTTCTTCCTCTTATCACCTGCAATAGAGAAAGTCTCTATTGCTCAGCAATATGCTGAGTGTACAATTCTAAACAAATGCATATGAGGCAATTCATGCTTTAAACATCTAAATCACACAATTTATCCTGTAGGGAGAGAGATGCGCATTCATCCAGTATATCGGCAAGTTTTGAATCTTAAACCGCGATGCCAATGGCTTGCCATAATCACTCAACCATTGCATCCAACTACACTGGCTGGGTCGGTTCCCAAACCAATTAAGTAATCATCACTACTATAACTCTCAAACATCGAGTGGCGAACCCTAGTATAAAATATACCAAACTCCCCTTTGACTCACATAAACATTTAGCATGCTCACATAGTTATACAAACATGCTATTCATACGTACTCGCTGAATTTAACGTGCCTAAGTTAACACATAAGTTTTGCCCATATCACAATTTCACACACTATCTAAAACATTCAAAATTCCCTATATTACATAGGTTAAGAATTCATACCTTAAGTTATAACTCTAAAACTTCAAGGAAAGTGTTAGGAGACCAATTAAACGTCGAATCTCCATTTATACGTGATTCCTACAAGTATATATACATTCTTTTCAGAAATAATTTGTCAAATGTGGCCTAATAGATGTCAAAACATAGCTAATACCTCGAGGAGTCCGAATATGAAATTTGGAGAAAAGTTGATGATCTGAAGTTCATCGATTTGTGTCTTGAAGCTCGTAGCCACCAAAATCCCCAAATCCTCTCTAGGTTTTCCAATTTAGGTTTTGAACTTATGAAAATATCTCACGAGTTTCTATATATATGTTACACCCCGATTTTTGAACAACCAAATATTCAATCCAGAGCATGTATCCAGACTAATATTCAATTTCCAAAACACCGAGAGTGACACCCGGCCTCACAAAAAGGCTAATAAATAATTATTGAAAGTAGTATTTTGTACTCATTAAATAAGGACATGTGATTTTGTGTTTAAAAAAATCTTTATTATTAAACTTGAATTCCCAAACATTCAATGTTATTATAAAAGAAATTAAACTCCATTCCACATATTATATCCTTTCGATTTACAAAAAAAATATTATGTTCATTCAATAAAACCCTCTTTACAGAGTTTAGCGGAAAGAAAATCAATAAGTATAAAATCTATACATCCATTGGTCAGAGCAACTACAATGTTCCCAATACCCAATATATAATCCTTATTACAATTATACACTTGTGGCCCACACTGCCAGAAATAAAATAAAGTACAAAAAAAAAAGTAAAACTCTAATAATGAACAACCCCGCGACAATCACTTCACCCAAACAGAAGCTCCAACGAAAATCTCCATATACTAAACCTGCACATATATTCGACTACGTTTCATATAGAAACGCCCCGAATGCATTACCCGGGTCAGTATATAAAATACTGGTATGAGTTAACAAAGAAATATAAAACGAGTCTTAGGGAACAACGGAGTCCCATAGACTCCCAAAAGTACTCACAAAGAAAAACATAACCACCTCATATCATACAATATCGTTGCACAGAAGTAAACAATGTCATCACACATAATTCATGTTGGGTTAGAACAGTAGTTCCGCACACATTCAGGACAGAACGGTAGTTTCCTTAAATGTGGTGGCAGTGGTTCCCAACCCGAATAATACCAATTGAATACTTACCCATCGAATATCTATGGTGAGCCAGCCCTGCATAAAAGTTAGTGGGCCCACCATCCTGTAAAATATAATTATCACAGTTCTAAATATACCCACCATTACTTTCTGAATTAATGTCCGTTACAATTCAAGAGTCTGTCATACTACCATCAAAACCATAGTTCAGTAACAGAATAAATTCATAAAATACTCCCATCAAAATCCTCCAAACATAATCCAAAACTTAACACACAGTCTATGGTTATCACATTCACGCTTACACACAACGATTACAAAATGAAAAATTATTAGAAAAGTCGATTACTAAGCATCCACAACTTTCTATAATACTACTACAGCAAGAGGTAATTAATTATTCAACCTTCTAAATGTAAGAATAAAACACCACAAATCATTTTCTTTTATTACACCTTATGTTCACCACCTCGGCCACCCATCCATGGTGCAGCCTACACATATATCCCATGTGTCTCCTAATGTAATACTAACTCCCACTCCGGTCCCAACTCCCATGGGGTATCACTAAGATTTGAGTATACACCGAAAGGCTAGTCCTTACGTTCTTGATGGCAATAAACAATGTCTAAATACACATGAAATAGACCAACAAGTCGGGCATAAGGCTTAAAAATGAATAGACGGGTCATCCACGTAGTCGCCGTCTAATCACACAAGGACGGGTCATCCACGAAGTCGCCGCCTAAAATTATAAGGAGCACTGGTGAACTCTAAGGACTTTTCTAACGTTCATACATCCACATTTTTCACAAAACTCAATTTTGTAAGAGATTCATGTATCTCAAATCAAATATCCGTTAAAATCATATTAACAGCTACATGTTCACACAGATTCATAACCCACACAAAATCACACAGTCATAATGTCACAAAGCTCAACTATATATGAGAACTCATATCTCTCTAAGTACAAACAAATTAATTCATATTAACGAGCACAAAATCACACAAAAATATGATGTAGAAAATACGTTTATTTTAACTTTCATAAAACTGCTACTGTAATATGAGTTTTCTATCCAAACGGTGCAGAATTGGGAAAAACACCATTAGACGAAAGTTGTCCAGAATTGCGTTTCCTCTAGGCCAGGGTGAAGAGAATCACGAAAACTATAACGTATGATTTATTATGAATTTTCTACTCAAATCAGATCCGTGAAAACCTCAAACATGAAAATTGAATAATTGCTTAAATGTATATTCAAGACTCATCTATAAATCTCAAATCACAACTTCAATCATTATAAAAGAAAATGAAAATCTCATAAATTCATAACCATACTAATTCAATATTCTATCCATTTAATTTCAATCAAATGAGATTGAAAGAAAATCACAAGTTAACTCACCAATTTAGGGCTTCAAGATTGATGATGATTACACAAACCAAAGGTTGAAGTTCCTCTTTTTTTCTCTTATTCTCTTCTTCTTCTTCTTCTTCTTCTTATTCTTCTCTCTCTCAACTGCTCTATCTCTCTCTCTCACACACACACATACACACACACACGCGCGTCTGTTATCTCTTCTTCTCTCATTTCTCCTCTTTCCTTTTTTTTTGTTAATATGGGGGCTAGGGTTTCAATCTATGTATATGTATACTACACACACAACACATGTCAATAAAATACACACAAACATATAAATCCCGTTTTTTTGTCTAAGGGTCTCACAAAAAGGCTTTATATGGGCCCGAAAATGCATTCTAATGTGACAAATGATTAGTCCAATGGATACCCATGACCCCGGGCACTAAATTTCTATGTTAAGCACACTACTTAACATACTAACAACCCGTACACGCTACTTCAACATTTTTTTTAGGTGTCACTAGGATGCATACACATAGTTAATGTCTAATACTTCAAAATAATAATATAAAAATTACTAAAAGCACGTAGAAAATTTGGGTTGTTACATTCTATCCTCCTTAAAAAAATTTCGTCCCGAAATTTGTAGCAACGGTAAATACACAAGTCAGTCATAAATAAAGTTAGGCACGCAATTTCATACAACTATGTATTATGTTTGACTTTCAACCTTACGAGACCAAGTATGTCGAGCGACTAATCCAAATAAAGAAACTCTCATATATATACCTTATTCTCGTATAGTCAATCGTCAAACGTTAATAGATATTCCAAAACACAGAGATTGATGCAAACCATGTGAATACGAACTATGCATGCAACATGCTCACAGTTAATAAAAAATTTAACTATATGCCCATGTTGACCTCTTACCTTGTCTCGTACCACTTCTCATCGGAATGCCCAATACTTACCACTCAAACCGATAGCTTCAAAATCTTTCATAAGCTTGCACTGAAAATATGAATACCCGTCTAGATCCATAAGATGCTGTAGACATAAGAATACTGCTGGCTCAATATATGCTCTCGAATAAAGTATAGAATTTCCACACGGAGATATACGAGAGAGATGCAGTAGTAGAATACCACTCGATAATAACAGTTTCATAATAAGAAATCCAGAGTGCAAATAATAATAATGTCCACCAAAAATGGCCAGATAAGAATAATATAAAGAATAGAAGTGTTGCAAATAATAATAGAAATCCCGATCGTCTGATAGAATAATAATCCAGCTGGATGATAATTAGATAACTGTCCGATAATAATAGCTTGAAGAAGATAATTCGATATCATGCCAGAATTCCACTGCTTGTTCAAAACTCCAACTCCCCACTACTTCTCCAACATATCACAAAATATGCATGCACTACTATGCGACTTCTCTATCACAAATTTCAATCAAATGAGATTGAAAAAAAATCACAAGTTAACTCACCAATTTAGGGCTTCAAGGTTGATGATGAATACACAAACCAAAGGTTGAAGTTTCTCTTTTTTTCTCTTATTCTCTTCTTCTTCTTCTTCTTCTTCTTCTTCTCTCTCTCGACTGCTCTATCTCTCACACACACACACACGTCTGTTCTCTCTTCTTCTTTGTTTTCTCCTCTTCCCTTTTTTTTTGTTAATATGGGGGCTAGGGTTTCAATATATGTATATGTATACTACACATACAACATATGTCAATAAAATACACACAAATATATAAATCCCGTTTTTTGTCTAAGAGTCTCACAAAAAGGCTTTATATGGGCCCGAAGATGCATTCTAAAGTGACAAATGATTAGCCCAATGGATACCCATGACCCCGGGCACTAAATTTCTATGTTAAGCACACTACTTAACATACTAACGACCCGTACACGCTACTTCAACATTTTTTTTAGGTGTCACTAAGATACATACGCATAATTAATGTTTAATACTTCAAAATAATAATATAAAAATTACTAAAGGCACGTAGAAAATTTGGGTTGTTACAATATAGGCACGACTTACGGGAATTATGTTTACTTCCCCGCGAGTTCTCAAAACTTCTAATTATCTCCCAAAATGTTGTACACGCCCAAATTATCACTTCACGAGTGAAAACTATAAATTATAAAAGTTTTCATCTAAGTTCTGTTTGTGTCCGTAATTACATCCAAAAACTAAATTCCTTGCAATCTCTAGATAACTGCCCTTTTATGCAATGTATTACATTGGTTACCTCTAATTCGTTCTAATTGATCTTTATCAAGATCAAAACTAAAAGAATTTACACTACACAGGTAAATTTACTATTCATAATTTACCAAAAAAGTCAAATAACATCTAAATCATATAAATGTCATTTAATCACACGAATGCCTCCATGATTATCAATTTACTGTGTCTACACTGGACACCTTCCGTTGGCCAATGTCAAACACTTATCAAAATTTTCAAATATCATTGAAACTCCTTGAAATTCAATTATGCAATTTTAAACAAATGATTTTTCCCGGGACATGTGTCACAACTTTTCCCTCCAAAAAGGAAGTTTGCCCCCAAACTTATACCTCATACGTCGAACAAATATGGATACTCATTCCTCATTTCTTCCTCACTCTCCCACGTAGCTTATTCAATAGTGTGACTATGCCATAACACTTTCACCATTGGAATCGTCTTCATTCTCATTACTTGTTCTTTCCGATCCAAAATCTCTACTAGGTGCTCCACATAGGTCAAGTCTTTTTGAATCTGCAATGGCTCCGGTGCAATGATCTTACTCATCTCTATTATACACCGTCTCAACATAGACACATGGAATACATTGTGTACAAATGCCAACTCTGATGATAAAGTCAGTCGGTAAACCACTAGTCCTAATTTCTGTAGGATTTCAAAAGGTCCTATAAATCTCGGATTAAGCTTCCCTCGCTTTCTAAATTACAATGCCTTTCGAAGGCAATACACTTAAGTATACAAAGTCTCCTACTTTGAATGCCATCGGTCGTCGCTTAGAGTCGGCATAACTCTTATATATAATGACTCTGAGCCACCTTAAGCCGTTCATGGATTAACTTCACCTTCTCGGTAGTCAACTATATTATGTTAGGTCCTATCAACCTTCTTTTTTTTTTTTTTTGGATGTCGAACTCCACTAAACTAAACTTTTTTTTTCCCAGAGTTTTTCATATTGTGTAGTTTTGACTTTTGTGTTAATTGTTTAATTTAATATGCTATGTTACTTTTGTTATAGTACTTCCATAATGATGCATAGAATCCTCTTATGCTGGATTGTAAGGGATATATACACATGAGTTTTTATTGGCTGTAGAAAAAACTGACCATTTATTGGCTTTAGAAAAGACTAACATTCTCTTTTTCTGTTCTTTTCTTTACTGGCAGAGGACAATATATGAAGGTGGGAACAAGCTGCATCAATTGCCTCACTATTTCTAAACTTCTCTGTTGCAAAGAGATTAAAGAGAGAAGGGTTCTTTGATTCATGGTTCCTTTATACTAACATTTAGTTGGTTAACATTTTAGTACTGTATATGCACAATGTATTTCCCTAAGTTTACCCAGCAACTGAATGGAATTTTGATCTACTTTAATGTTTAGTACTTTGTAGTGCTGAACGAGGCACTTGGAGTTTGTTATTGGCTGAATACACATTTTCGGAAGTGCCTTTAGACATACGTATTCCTACGATTGTCCAATAGATAATGCTAATTCAATGCTTCATATGCTTCATTATAATCAGTTCCATTTAACTTTTAAGCTTTTTGAATTTGGTACTTTAGATTGTCTTTTGGTTTCATTTCGGCATTGCAGATGATGAAGTTGGAAATGAGCTGTTAATGGATCTCCATGTAATTGAACTAACCTTGAGCTCTTATGTTCAGTTTGGTTGTGAAAGAAGAGTTCTGATGGATGTAATTTTTAATGTTTGGAACGTGTAACTAAACGCAGTTGTAAATTTTTTTTTTAACACAGGGATATATTAGAATTGATTTTATTGTAAAATTACATGATTGTGGTGGTTCTTTTTTTTTTTTCCTAAGCATTATATATGAATGCTTAAATTTAGAGGTTCTTGATGATGAGGATGTCTTCTTTCTCTCTCTCTCTCTCTCTCTCTCTCTCTCTCTCTCTCTTTTTGGCTAAACATAATGAGAATGTCTGTTGGTAATGGTGCACAACTGGATACTAATGGTTAAGTAAAAAACTGACAGGACTCCCATTTTCTACTTTTTTAGGTCGTTGTTGGCCGAAAACAAGTATAGTTATAATTGTTCAATTTGAAACGTCGCATGCACATGCAATTGACTAATGGCCGAATGCATGCATGGTTTGTTTTTTTTTTTTTTTTTTTTTTTTGGGGGGGGGGGGGTTGGTTAAATTACGGTAATGCCCCTCAAATATGGCTATTTTTCAAATACGTCCCTAAACTATAAAACTTCACAAACTAACTTTCCTCAACTCTTGCATTTTTTATTAAAACCCCTTCCATTAAAATTCTGTCCCCAAAAAATGCCATATATATATATATATATATTTTAATCATGTGAGCAACATATGATACAAAATATTAATACCATGATATTTATTTTTCTCTCCTTCGAGCCGTTAGAAATACTGGACAAAATTATCATTTGTTGCACACATAATTGCCCTTTGTTGTACATCTAATTTTAGGTAATTTTGCTCAAAAATTTTCAACGACTCAAAGAAGAGACAAAAATGTTATGTCATTAACACTTTTACATCATGTGTTGGTAACATGATACAAAAGTATTCTCTCTTTTTACTTTTATGTTTTATTATTATTTTTTTACGACAACCAAACAGAAGTAGTGTTAGTAAAAAGTTAAAACAGTTGAAGGTGGTCAATTAATACCCTTCCTCATCAACTTTGTCATAAGAAATGAAATCTTTGAGGAATTCTCAATAAAATGGCGGTAGTATCCCGCTAAACCTAAGAAACATCAAATTTCGGATACGGATGTCAGTCTTTGCCAATTAGATATCACTTCCACTTTGTGAGAATCAACTAAACTCCATTCTTGTCAAATCACATGACCAATAAAAGCAATGCTAGGTAGCCAAAATTCATACTTCTTAAATTTTTTGAATAGTGACTTCTGTCGCAATCTCTGAAGTGTAAGTCTGAAACGTTTTTCGTGCTCTATCTCACTCGACGAATAGATAAGAATGTCGTCTATGAAAACAATCACAATGTCATTTAGGTAAACATTGAAGACTCAGTTCATAAGATCCATGAATGCAGCTTGTGCATTTGTAATTCCAAATGGTATTACTAGAACTCGTAGTGTCCATAGCACATTCTGAAAGCTATCTTTTCTACATCTTCAACTTTTACTTTCAATTGATGATAGCTCGATCTCAAATCTGTCTTTATAAACATGTGTGCTCCACAAAGTTGGTCGAATATGTCATCAATTCTAGGCAACAGATACTTGCTCTTGATGGTTAACTTGTTTAACTCATGGTAATTGACACACATACTAATTGAACCATCTTTTTTTCTTTATAAACAACATTGGAGCTCCCCACGGTGATATGTTAGGTCGAATAAAACTTTGTCAAGTAACTCTTGTAGTTGAACTTTTAGTTCTTTCAACTCTATGGATGCCATTCTATACGGTGCTTTCGATATGGGTCTTGGGTCTGGCATTATCTCAATGGTGAACTCAATCGCCCTCTTAATAAGAACATTTAGTAGGTTGTCGGGAAACACATCTGGATACTCTCGTACTATTGGAATATCTTCTACTTTCAATTAGGTTTCTATAGTATCAATCACTGAACACAGATATCCCTGACATCATTTCCTCAATAATCTACCTGCTCAGATAGTCGAAATCTAATACGGTGGCGATATAACCCCACTCCCTTGAAAATGAAAGTTCCCTTACACCGATGATCAAAAATTAACTTCTTTTCATTCATAATCTATCGTGGCTTGGTTAAGGGCTAATCAATCCATTCCTAGCATGATGTCGAAGTGGTTCACCATAATCGGTATAAGATCCACGGTCATCAACTTCTCACCTAGTTTGATCTCACAGTCCTTGTATACCATAGACGTCACTATTAGCTTACTAAGGGGTACAACAACATATAATTCATATCCTAATGGTGCTAATCTAATATTCAAATGTTCAACAAAATTATGCGATACAAATGAGTATGTAGATCCTGAGCCAACAAGTATGTGTCCTAGATATGAACATATAGGCACCATAATTGAGACCACTGTCTCTGAAGCCGCCATATCTCTTGGGTTCATCTGAAATTACCTTCCCTGACATTGCTCTGCCATCTATCCCCCGTTGTTGGTCTAGCTAGGCTTTGAACCACTAGAAGCCATAGAACTAGCTCCTTATTGAGGACGCTTCCTCGAGCCATCCTTGCATTGATGTTCAAATATCCCACGATCGTAGAACTTGTCCCTCATATCCGGCGTAGCACTTGTACTGCTCGTCCCTTGAGTCTTGTTCTAAAAATTAGTCATAAAACAATGACCTGTGTGTGGTTGATTTTACAATGGACATAATTGCATACTACTCATCGACTTCCTAAGTCCACTGAAGCTAAAACCAAAGCCCCGTGCAAATGGTCTCTTAAATGCTCCTCCTTGGCTCTAGTCATTACCCTCGTGGTTTCTCTTCCCTTGTTGGCCTTGCTAATTTTACCTCGATCTCTCATTCCACTTTCGGCTACAACTACCATTTATTGCATTGCGGCAACAGTCGAATGTTCATAGGTCTCCACTCTCAGGAGAATGTTCTCTCTCAACACATCCTCGTACTTCCTTGCTTTGTCTTCCTCTATCAACACAGACCCCTTTCCAAATCTCAAGAAGGCATTGTCATATCCCCCTGTCAAAGATTATCAAAATTCTTTCTTCACATTGAGAGTAACCCTTGGAAAGTACTGATGATTAAACTCCACTTTGAATCCCTCCCAAGTTATCGGCGCTCCCTGGTCTAGAATGTTCACCCACCAATTCTGAGCCTCAACTCTGAGTATATCACTAGCGTTTTCAATCTTCAGCGCATCAGACATCAGAATAGATTTGAAAATCCTTTCCATATCCATAACCCAATGCTCTACTAGTGTTGTGTCAAAAGTCCCATGAAACTCTATCAGCTTCTCAGGTATCGGCACAATGACTATCAATGCTACCTCGAATGGAGGTATTGGAGGTAATCGTTCCAGTAAATTCAGTATCAAGTCTCCCATATTTTCGATCATTTCTATCATGTGGTCCATTCGTCGAGTATATGGTAATAGATCTTGGTCACCATCACTCATGATTACAATCTTGTCAATCTCAATGCATAAATACTATACATGTATGACAACAAATATGAACAGGTATGTATAACAACATACGTATGCATCAAATATCTCTACAATGTATGGATGCATTCTAGAATATGTGTCAAAACTTTCAACACTCCACTCGTCGTCGAACGTTCCCAAAGTTTTTTCACCTCTAGCTCTGATACTAATAAATGTCATGACCCATCCCACGATAGGCAGACATAGGACATGTGGCATGCCACCATGGCTTATCCAGTTCCATTAAAGTAAATAGTAGTAGAAAACATAAGTAAAATCTATTAAAATCAAAGTCATAAAAAGTTGGGCATATAAGAAAACACTTTAAGAAGCATCCTCTTTAAAACCCAACAATCCAGTGAACTGATTTCAGGTACAGTCGACTGGAAATGCAGGATGCAGAGAGCTTGAAAATCTCAGAAATTGTCTAGTCGACTATGTCGGGGACCTAGTCGACTAGGGTCTCAAATTCTTAGTCGACTGATTCTTCCAGTCAACAAAAATAGAAAATCCATTTTTAAAACCAAAGTCCAGTCTACTATGGTCCCCAACCCAGTCGATTGTTTCTTTCACAGAGCCAAATCCATATTTCCAACCAATAATCCAATCGACTGTGTCAGGGACCCAGTCAACTGTTTTTCAGTATTCTGAGGTAGTGACTAAATCAAACAGACCTTCAGTTGACTTGTTTATGAGTATTCTGAGGCAGTGACTGAATTAAATAGACCTCTAGTCGACTATTTTCATAACCAGTCAACTGGCTTACCTCAGATTGCAAAGCATTCTACAGATTTCAACTATGGTTAAACCAACACCTTACAACACATTTGCTACTGCATTGCAATGATTAAAAACATGAATAAACGAGTTTTGATACAGAGTACAGTACTATAATCCTTCCTAAGATACCACAATTTATAACTCCGATGTTCTTATTTCAACATTAAAAAGGAACAAAAGCATAAACAAAAATATAAACAAGAGCAATCATGTTGTCCCATCGGCCTCACTCTTCTCGCTTCTTCTTATTATCATCTGCAATGAAGGAAGTCTCCACTGCTCAACTATATGGTGAGTTCACAATTCTAAAAAAATATATATGAAGCAATTCATGCTTTAAATATCTACTTTGTACAATTTAGCCTCTAGGGAGAGAAATATGTATTCATCCGGTATATCGGCAAGTCTTAAATCTTAAACTGTGATGCCAATGGCTAGTCAAAATCACTCAACCATTGCATCCAACTGCTCTCGCTGGACTGGTTCCCAAACTAAGCAAGTTGTTGTCACTACTATAACTCTCAAATATCGAGAGGTGAGCACTAGCATGGAATTATACCAAACTCCCCTTTGACCCACATAAACATTTAGCATGCTCACATAGTTATACAAACATGCTATTCATATATACTCGCTGAATTTAACGGGCCTAAGTTAACACATAAATTTTGCTTGGATCACAAATTGACACACAATATCTAAAACATCCAAAATTCCCTATATTATATAGGTTAAAAATTCATACCTTAAGTTATAACTCTATAACTTCAAGGAAATTGCTAGGAGACCAATTAAACGTCAAATCTCCGTTTATGCGCTATTCCTACAAGTATACATACGTTTTTCTGCAAAATCTTAAAATTAGCTTTTCAAAAAAAAATTTCCAAACGTGGTCTAATAGATGTCAAAACATAGCTAATACCTCAAGGAGTCCGAATATGAAATTGGAGAAAAGTTGACGATCGGATGTTCGTCGATTTGTGTCTTAAAGCTCGTAGGCACCAAAATCCCCAAATAATCTCTAGGTTTTCCAATTTGGGTTTTGAACTTATGAAAATATCTCATGAGTCTATATATAGGCACGACTTATGAGAATTACGTTTACCTCCCCGCGAGTTCTCAAAACTTCTAATTATCTCCCAAAATGTCGTACACACCCAAATTTTTACTTCACGAGTGAAAACTATAAATTACAAAAGTTTTCGTCTAAGTTCCATTTGGGTCCGTAATTACGTCTGAAAACTAATTTCCGTGGAATCTCTAGATAACCTTCCTTTTATGCAACGTATTACGTTGGTTATATCTAATTCGTTCTAATTGATCTTTATCAAGATCAAAACTAAAAGAATTTATGCTACATAGGTGAATTTACTATTCACAATTTACCAGATAAGTCAAAGAAAATCTAAATCATGTAAATGTCATTTAATCACATGAGTGCCTCCATGATTATCAATTCACCATGTCTACACTGGACACCTTTCGTTGACCACCGTCAACCACTTATCAAAATTTTGAAATATCATTGAAACTCCTTGAAATTCAATTGTGCAATTGAAAACAAATGATTTTCCCCAGGATGGGTGTGACAGCATTGACGAACCTGAGTTTTCCTATTGACACTTAAGACTATCAACAGTCAATAGGAACTCATAACTTGTATAAGGTACATGTTCTTAATCTTGAGACTATTATGAATATAGATTATGGATATGACTACCTTCACTTACCAATCAGTGAGGTCTATAAAAGAACAACACCTGGGTATCTTGGGTATGTCATCTTCATAGGGTTGTGAACATATGTATTATCAAGATAGAATATACACTCTGATAAAGAGTAAGCATTGCCTTGAGAATGTCACCAATTTGATTACTGAAAATTGCAATTTTGTTGATAAGTAGTTATCAACATGTTTGGTAATCATGAAGGGTGAATGAGACTCAAGGACTATAAAAAGTAATCCTCATTCAGGTTAACAGTAACAGTTTATTTGACTACCTGAATATGATTACAAATGCTAATCACTATACAAGTCTAATTATCACTTTGGATTTGTTCTTTTGCGTTGGAGTTCAGTTATCATTTTATAATGGAATTAACATTAACTGTTAGTTAGTTAATTTGCTGATCAAAGAGTTTGGTCATGAAAATTAATAACTAATCTGAGCCAACAATAAAGAACCTAGTAGGTCCTACTCTTAGCTCCAAAAGATGTAATAAGACAAGAGAGAAGGAGACCAATCGATTGGAAGCAATCTAATCAATGGCATGGCAGTCGATTGCTATTTTGGACAATCGATTAGGATGGCAATCGATTGCCACTTTGTGCAATCGATTGGACCTAAGGTAAGTGAAAATAATTATAAATAGGAGACCTATGTGCAGAATTATTTTACTGGTCATTTTTTAAGCCCTAGGTCTCCAGAATCAGTTTCACAGTATTCCTTTTGCCTTTACTCTCTCTAGTTGAACTCCCACAAGTTCTTTTCTTCGCGCGTGCATCCAACGGAGACATAGGAGTGAGCATCATCTAGAGGAAGCTGCTGTTTTCACAGAAAGGAAAAACCAATCCAAGTTTTGCTGATTTCTGAATTGGGTTCAAGACCGATAGGTATCCTTCTTCTCTACATGATACTAGATTCACATGAGTAGTAGATTCTGATTATCAAAGTTTTGAAACCTATTTTTCCGCTGTGCAAATCTTATTTTCACAATCTATTTCCTACACCTACAACGTATAACAGAAGAACGACAAAGAGTCGTATGTGTTAACTATAGGGGCATATGGTAATTTTCCCAATTAATGAGTGTTTAAACCTCAAGGTGGTGTTACTTGTGTCATTCTAAGTCCAGCGCCATTGACTAGAATCAAATCGGAGTCCGTCGTAGTTTTTAAGGTGAAAGGCAGGGCTTTCTACCGAAACGCGCATTTTTGACCTAGTGGAAACATCGTCAAACTTAAAGGAACAGATCTAGGAATTATTTTAAGACTCTGGGAACTGACTGCGCAATTTTAGGAGTTCTAGATTATTTAATATGTATTATTGAAGATATTCAATATCAAAATATAGCCGATAAATGATTTGGTTAAACAAATATACTCAAACTGAGAACCAACACTTGGGAATATTTTTTAATAAATACAATACATTAAAATACACTACTGATATTTATCTCATAATTTTCGGAGCTCGTTTGATAGTTAAAATAATTAAAATACTAATATAACAGCTCCTTGATAATTATTCAAATAACAAAATTTAAACAGGGTAAAAAAATAGCATTAGAAACAAATTCCTAATTTTTTAGAATTAAATAAAATACATTGGTATTTATTATCTATTTAAATACTAAGTAAAAATAATATTGTTTATAATAAACTAGTATAAATAATAAATATATTATAACATAGCATAAAATGTTTTCAAACTATTACGAATATTATAATAATATTTCTATAATTAAACATACACATGATAGATATTTAAAAACTATTTTTAAATAATTAAAACCATTACAAGGAATAAGTAACTAACTAACTAACTAACTAACTAATAATAATAATAATAATAACAACAACTAGAAGAAATAACGATAATCACCGAAACATAATACAGACAATGGACTCGGGGTAAAATGTTAAGCATGAGATTAACTGAAATAATAATAATAATAATAATAATAATGAAAATATAATACGAACAATATATTCAGGTGTAACATGTTAGGCACAAGATTTACCGGACTTCTAATAATAATAATCACAACTGTAAATCATAACAGAATAATATGTTTCGGGGCATGACATGTTAAACATGAGGTTAACCGGACAATAATAATAATAATAAGCGAATAATAATAATAATAATAATAATAATAATAATAATGAAGCGATAATACGAGCATTGATTCAGTATACCAAGTGAGTTAGGGAACTCACCGTACATTTCGGGGTCGCAGTGGTAGTTAGTGGCGGTCCCGGGGTGAGCTTTCTTTCCCTTTTCCCTTCCTACTTTTTCTTTTCTTCTCCTTCTCTCTGGGCTCTCTCCCTATCTCTCTCTCTCTCTCTTTCTTGGAATTTGGTAAAAGTAATGAGAGAGGGGGAGATTTGTATTTATAGAGGAAAGGTGGGCTCTGATTACATTATATATATCTATATATTACAATATGGATTACATTCCGCCACGTGTCAAAACATAAGGAATACACAACTGTTCGATATATAATTAATGTTTATCTCTATTTTTGCATTATTTGCTTGCATTTCAATTTTATGGGCAATTCTTTTTTTAACCAATTTTATTCAATTACCCATTCATCTTCCTATTAAATGCAATTAACAGGTTTACTGAAATTATTTTCATTCATCTTCCTATTTATTGTTGATCAGGATAAAAATGCATAAAAAATATTACGCATAAAAATGCATAAATGTTACTCCACATTTAATGATATAAATGCATATAATTTTGTTGTCTAAGGCTTCTCCTTTGTCTTCCTCTCTTAGGCTTAACTTGGCTTCTATTTTGGTGTTTTTTCTTTTTTAAAGCACAATTTCATGTTAATTTATTTGGTAACTAGTTTATGAGCTTTGCTAAAATTGAACTTAAGGCTTTTTTGGGGGAGCTTTTAAAAGCTCTAGAATGGAGCTTTTAAAAGTTCAAGGTTGCTCTTTGGTTTCATGATGTTTTTTTAAGAGTAATGTGTCACTTGTTGTAGACACCCCAATTTTGACCTAACGTCGAATTTAGGAGAGTGTCACCTCCAAGTCCAATGATGATAAGGACCGAAAGTTTTGAAGTATTCCAAGCTCTCCAAAAAAGTTCTCCAAACGCGATAAAATTTCACAGAGAAGAGGAAAATACCAGGTATTTAGGAGAATTCGGGTATAAAACACCATTTTGGAAAAGATCTTCGAAAATAAATTGCTTTGAGAAAAAGGAAAATCTAAAAGAGGGAATCTTAGCTAAAAACGGCACACGGCGGACTGCCGCGGCACTCATTGAGTGCCGCACGGCAGTCATAGAGTGCCGGGCCGGCATTCACCAAATGCCGCCAACAATTTCTGACTGCCGTTCACTTTTAAGGTCTGTATTTTGCAGAGCAATACGTATGCGTATGCGAATAAGAACAAAAAACTGATAAAGTAAGACTGACAAAAACGCGGCAATCCATTAATTTCCACGGCATTTGATGAATGCCGCGCGGCAGTCGCGTAGTGCCGCGACGACGGTCATGAACGGCCGCCGCGGCATTCACGGACTGCCGCGACAGTTTCTGGACTGCCGCGCTGGGCAGCAGTCTGCCTAATTTCAGAAAGTACACATTGTACCACCAAATGAGAAAATTACACCTGTCTTTTACTCCGAATTTACTGAAATTACCTAGGTATTTTGCCTATAAAAGAAGAGGTATCTTCATTGAAAAAGGGAGACAAAAAAAAGAGGGGAAACACAAAAAAGACTACCATTACACCAACATTTTTTGGGAGAGAAAAAAGGGAGTTTGGAGAGTTTGAAGAAGAGTTTGGAAGATCTTCAAAGGAGAGAAACTTTGAGGATAGTTTGGAGGTGACCCTCTAATCGTAGTTGTGTTTTCTTTCTTTTGAGCTTCTAATTTACAAGTCATTTAGTTTTTTTTTTATTAAGTTTTAGAGTTTGTTAAGTAAACTTGGAAGTCCTTGCTTCCTAGTTCTTTGATCCTTCTTCTATTTTTCTTGTTTATGTTCTTATTTTGAGATTCTTGGAGATCTTCAATATCTCCTTTGAAAGCTCTTGAGTTTGATGTTTTGAATCTCATGTAAGCTTATACTTCACATGGGAGTCAAAGTTTGATCATCACTTTTTGTAAATAAATAGATGGATCCAAGTCCATGCTTATGACTTGAGTCCTCTAGCTTGATGTTTCATGGAATCCCTTCTATATTCCTTTGAGACCCATGAGTATTAACCATATCTTCATCTCCAATGACCATCAAGTGGTAGGAGAAAGTATATTGGGTCTAAACTCATCCCTATGGTTTTGATTCATCATCTTGAGATTTCATGAAGTCTACTCATACTTCATTTGAAATCTACAAATATAAAAGTCTCTAGCCTCCAATGACCATCAAATGGTAGGAGAAGTGGTTTGGTATAAACCCAACTTCATGGTTTAATAGTTGAGGTTAACAAATAAAAGTTGAACTTGACAAATGAAAACAGTGAGTTCACAAACTGTTTTTGATCAAAGATTTTTAGTTCGAAATCTAACCATTGAAATCAAGTGAAACCAACGGGAAAGTGTCAATAACACAGTAATCTACCACTGTAATTTTTGTTTCAAGGTGGTTTTATGTTTAGAAGGGTTTGATCATGGGTTTTGTGAGTCAACCACAATCTGTCCAGAGTTTCAGAATAGTTTCAGAACAGCAAGTCTATTTTGAAATTCATAAATCAGAATTCTAATGGAGTTTTTGGGATCTCTAATAATTTTTTCTAGGTACCTTAATGTGTTAGGAAGATCCCCTAAAAAGATCCAAGTGTTTCTCATCTTTTTGCTATTTTTAAAAAATCAAACAATATCTCTGGACAGAGAGTTGTACATCTCTGAGTGACGTCTGGTTCTTGTCCTTTTCCCGGAGATCTAACCGTTGAAACCTTGATTTTATTTTTGATTTGGAAATTAGACTGACAGAGGAATCTTGTGTCCAAAATTCACCAACATCAAACCATGGGAGACGTGCTTTTTCTTTTCTTAAAGTTCTGGTCTGCTCTCTGCAATTTTCAGAATTTCATGACACATTTGACCAACTTTGTAAATAATGGCCCAAATGATTCTCTTATGACTTAGGGCTTAAACCATATCTTAATAATGATTAATTAGACTTAAATCCCAAAGCTAAATGATTCAAATCAATGAATAAATTCATAGTTAGTAGCCTACTCTTGTTCATATTCATGAATTTATGTACATTAATGCTTATAATTAGAACTAGTAATTGGATAAAGTTGAATTTCATTGCTTGCTAGGTATAAGCTAGAGAATTAGGATTGATTGTTTGATATCATATTATAATTATGTGAAGCATGTGGACTAACCCTTTGTTTTGTAGCGCTATTAAGGTATAATTTCTAAGACTCCTCTTTAGTTTATCTTAATTTCTTGATTTTATTGATTTTTCGACTTAATGCGCGACACCTTAGAATTAGGTTTTGCCTTATGTGTATATGTGTTAGAGACTCTTTTTTAGGATTTTCTTTTGTTCGCATGCATTGCAGGTTTACTATCGCTGCTGGATCACGGGTAAGTTCACTTGTTCTCTATTGCATATCATATCGCTTGTTACCTGAATTATGTGGCTTTTGAATGATATTTTGTCAATTGCAATTTTACACCCTTTGGACATGTTTTTGTGATCTATATGTATATATGTATTAGTTGAGGGCATGCTTAGATTAATAAATTTGATTAAAAGGATGTTGAGTAGAGGACTATCGCAAGATAGGATGAGAGAGGGTGTTTTAGTCCGACGGCTCCTTCCTCTCTCATTCCATAATCCCCGGACCTAGTTAATCTCTGGTTTCTAAAAGATCAGTTTGCTTTTAAAATGGTTTCTTAATTTTCCTTTTAAAAATTAAGTGGCGACTCATTTGTTTTTGAATTTGATTTTGAAAAGCTGTGGGTAAGAAAAATGCGATATTTACAATCTGGCGACTCTGCTAGGGATCGAACCCAGAATCTCTGGTTTCGCAGACCAGAATTCTGATTTTGGGTTCGCTCGAGGATTAGACTTGAAAACATCCTTTTAATTGAACTAATTAATCTTTGTGTGCCTGTTGCATTTCACTTGCATGTCCAGCCAGTCGATTGCACAGAGCTATGACCTTGGAGGCTCGGGGCAACCCGGTCGGTCAAGTCATCATGGGACTGTGTGATTACCCTTGATCTCGTACCATGATTTGGTATATTAAGCGTTCTATCGGATGTGTGTCAAGGGTCCCTTATTCGACCAAAACCCAGCCTTTGCATAATAGTTTCTATAGAACCTTTCAATATTAGGGAATCAATTCGTGATTAGGATTATGTGCTAGGAAGGTTTGTATGCCCGGAAGGGATTACTTGAGATGATGACGATACTTGCTTGATGAAAGACGTTTAATCTTTTAATCACCTATTTGCAATTTCTCCTCATGTTCCACGACATTTGGGGAACATGCCGAACCCTGATCATAAGATTATACTTCTTATATCATGTTTAGCTAAGCATCATTGACCTTGTATGTATCCAAATTCATGAAAAGTACGGTGATAATCCGATCATGTGATCCTTCTGCCCAAAGAATTTTAAATCCATCTTTAAAGGCAAACATATTTTTGCCATCTTTATTCCAAAGTTTTCAATCGCTTTTTCAAAAAAATTGGCAGTTCATTTTTTGATTAAAACTTCAGAGCCAACCCAAGGTTATTCATCAGCTAAGACACTTTTCAAAACAGGAGTTTCAACCCAATCACTTTTTGAAAAGCGTGATCCAAAATTCTTGAAAATTGTTTTCTAAAGATTTCATCAAAAATGCTTTTCAAATGAATTTCGAAAACCCTAAAATTTCCAGACATCGAAAGGTAAAGAGGGTCACAATGAATGGAGAAATCATCGTACTTGACATGGGTAAGGGTTTTATGTGCTTATGTGCTTATGTGTTAGGACTAGGATTTTATTTTTCTTTGGCATATAGAATAGGCACACACGCACACATGCATCCACATGACATATAAAAGGGAAGTTGTTTTTTCAAATGCCTTTGTTTGATAAAATGAAAATAAAATTTTTTAAAGAAATTTTTACAAAATTTGCTGTAGGAGCAAAAATAGCAAATCAATCGTGGTTTAGGGATCCTACGGCAAGGCTAGTAAGGAGAGGATACGCTGACATGGCCGAAGAGAGAAACAACGAAGAAATGGCCGGGTTGAGGGTACTAGTAGAACAGCAGGCGGAACAGATGAGGAAACAGGCCGAGAACATGAACCGCATGATGGGAATGATAGAAGAGCTGAATCGCCGACCACCGCATATAAATCCGCCTGTAATGGATCCACCTTTGGGAGGAGGAGAAGGGGATTGGTTTGATGATCAGGAAGCACAATGGACTGATGCACTGCGGGCCAACAGAGACAGAGAGAAAATTGCGAAAGAGAAGCAACTGACCGAGAAAATAGAGAAATTACAAAGGGTAATGCGCAAGGCCCAAGGAGTTGATACCTATCTGATGGAGCTGGAAGGGTTGTATGACGGAGTACGTGAGACGCTGCCTGCCGGGTTCAAGATGCCAGTTTTTGATAAATTTGATGGGACCAGCAATCCTCGCAGCCACATAAGAATGTGTATTGGGGCTTTCCAACCAAGTGGTTTGAGCACTACGATGATGGCCATTTTGTTTCAACAAACTCTGACTGGAGCTGCCCTGGCATGGTACCTCACGATCGAGCCAAGTAGAACTAGGATCTGGGAAGAAGTAGTGAAGTTGTTCGTGGCCCAATACGAATACAACCAAGAGATAGATGTGACAGCCCGAGATTTGGAGACCACCAGGCAGGGATATGAGGAATCATTTGCTGAGTTTTTAAGTCGATGGAGGGGTAAAGCAGCCAAAATGGTTCAAAGGCCATCCGAGAAAGAGCAGATCAGAATGCTAATGAAAAATTTACAGCTGGTTTACCAAGAGAAGATGAGGTTCAAATCAATCAACACTTTTGCTGAGGTTTTTGATGTAGGGACAAGAATTGAAGACGCAATCCGTGAAGGGATAATCAAAAGAGAGAATTAGGCAAACAAATATGTGGAACCAGGATCCAATGTTAACACTTTGGTACTACCACCTCAACAGAAGGGCCATTATCAAAAAGGTAATCGGTCAAGGTCTAATCGGGTCGACATGGAGAGACGGCCGAGTTCGGGATACCGTTGAGTGTGGCATTAGAACAGGCAGTAAAGAAAGGATACTTGAAAAAGTTGGATCCACAACCCGTGCCTGATCCCATCCCAAAAGGATATGACATTGACCAGTATTGTGCTTATCACCAGATGTTGGGTCATGATACTGACCATTGTATGCGGTTGAAGCATGAAATTCGAAGGTTGATTGAGAAAGGGATTATGACACATGCTATCGGGGAATGATGAACCCAGCACTACAACAAAAATGTGCTTTGGCGACAAACTAATTTCGTCGCCAAAAGTCTATTTTTCGTCGCTAAAGGTTTTAGCGACGAAAAAATTTCGTCGCCAATTTCGTCGCCTTTGCCTTGTCGCCAAAGGTCCCTGGCGACGAAATTTATCTTTCGTCGCCATAGATAAAAATGGCGACGAAATAATTTCGTCGCTGTTGATCACAATTTTCGTCGCCAATGAGTCATTCAGTTTGTAGTAATTTTGCATTAGCGACGAAATATTTTCGTCGCCAATTCATCATATGCAATTGCGACGAATATTTTTCGTTGCCAAATCATTTTAGCTTATGCAATGGCGACGAAATAATTTTGTCGCCAAACATATAAAAGCATTTACTTGTATTAGCGACGAAAAAATTTCGTCGCCAATTCATTTTCAACATATGCAATGGCGACGAAATAATTTTGTCGCTATTTTATATTCTAGTAAATGAAATTATTTGAATATGCTATAATTCTGTTCGACCCTGTTTATCACAGAATTTTTTAAAACCGAAAGAGACAATCATATTAAACATACAAAATCTTAATGTTTCTGAGTAAATTCATTAAGCAACAAAAATTAACATCGCCAATTGTTCACGTACCCAACAAAAAAACTAAAGATTAACAAAAATGCATTGTTCACTACATAACAAATTATTCGACTACATAAGAAAAGTAACAAAATATTGCCGACAGCTGACTATCTACCGATCCACCATATCCACACCCAATCTGCATGAAAATAATGGAAAGCATTAGTATCTTTTAAGTTAATGAACAAACATAAAATATGTGATATATAAAGTAATTATAAGTTGAATTTCTAGTCATCAAGATACTATTACTAGTATTTACTCGTGCTCGCGGGCATAGCACAAAGTTGAAGAGCTAATGACCACACATACCTTCTAAACAAAATTATTTAGATACTATGATAAGGACTTCACTTAATTAGTTATATTTTCTTTTTGGATGTTCTTAAACTAGTTGCATGGGTTGCCAGATATATCATAGAGGGGATTACATAGTGGTGTGAAGATGGAGTGAGTATTCAATATTACGGTTGTATTTTCTTGTGTGCCATGTAATGGACTATAATCTAAATGTATAGCTAAGGTAGTTGAAGGAAGGGGAAAGCTTTGCACTAGCTTGTTCTATGAAATATCTAAAATGGAAAAACATAACATAAAAACAAAAATATTGTATCCACAATTTGTAGCTATGAACTCTGCATAATGGATATGGACATTGGTATAGGGTAATGTTATTATGGGTTTCAAGTACATAATTACGTTCGAGGTCTTTTACTATTTGTCCCAATGAAGAACGCTTTCTGGAATACTTTTAGTGTTATTTTTTTCTTCTTTCGATTTGGTTAGAGAACAAAGTTGAATACATTCTGTCACTTATGTTGGAACAATTCTCGAATCCTACATTTCGTGTGCATAGTGATCGTGCACACCAGGCCGCTGCCCAAGAGCCTCCCTGTACGCACCAGCAGCCCGCGTACAGCAACCCAGTGCCAACAAAAAACAAGGGAATAAAACCCAACTAAAAGAACATGAAACAACTACAAAAACAAATCTACACCAAGGAACTGCCATACCCATTTGCTGAATTACAAAAAAAAAATGTTTTAAAATAAACTATCTTTAATATTATATTACACTTGAAGTAGCAATTCAAATATCTTGTATTTAGGAAGTATCAAAAGAAGACCAACTAATAGATCTAGAGCTTGAGAATAAAAGAATTTTGAAAATGGTAATCTTGATCAATGGAACTTAAGGACTTCAATCAGCAAGTGAGCAACCAAACCAATAGAAAGGGAACTTTACTTTTTTGTTTGAATTAAGAGTTTACTTCTTGCTTCGAAAAGAAAATAAAAAGTGACAGTTTTTTTCAAGCCTTAGTAAGTAAAAAGATATTTTTTTGCATAACATGTGAACCAGGATCCCCGTTTTGCATTCTGTTGGTTCTTACAACTTTATTTAGACGTGTTTGAGGTGTGAGTTTTGTTTCATGGTGCTCGGATCGGCGGTTTACCGTTTCACTCCTCAAAACCTCCAAAACTTAGTCTTTTCAATCCTAAATGAGTAAAAATTTAAATTTAGGGAGATACTTTTCCTTCTTGTTTTCTTTTCATAATTTTTTTTTCATTTTCTATGTCCACAAACCAAGTAAAGCCCTAATTGCATAGCGTTTTCCTCCATGTTATATTATCGCCGCGACTTACCTTTGAGACTTATTCTGAGATTGTGTTGTGGTCCTAAAAGAAACCTAAAGGAGTTTTTATACCTTACCTATGGGTATGAGGTTGGTATGTTATAAATAGTGACAACTAGAATCTAGATAAGCAACTTCAAACATTTAATTTAAAACCAAGCTCCTAGCAAGTCTCATAAAGTACTCCATCAAAAGCACTGATTCAACACAATCCACATGTATTTGGGATGAAAAATTTGGGAAGCATAGCATTACTCATAAAGAAAAGATGCAAGTAAAAGAGACGGGGAAAATTGAAGCTTACTTTGTTCGATGTGTTCTCAATGCTAGGCCTACTTCTAAAAGAGAAGACAAGGATGAAAACATCAGCTCCATCATACCACTCGGTATAACTAAAAAAGCATTTGGAAAACCTTTGGTTGGGATTCAAAATTTGAATCTCGGATTAGTTCCCAAATGCTTTTTCAATTGTACTGCTTAATCTGTTCTTCTGCCTCATTTATATTGGACTATCTAAGTGCTTCTTACCATCGCCACAGGATCCTTCCTTGTAGACCCCACCACTGTGAATGTGGGTCTGCCTTCACTTGCTGTGCATTCTTTTGCAACTATTTCATCTGCAGCAACTACACCTCCATAAGTAAACGTTTCCGGACCAAAGGCACAGAGAAAGAGATTAGCTTTATTCAATCCGCACCAAAAGAATAATATGACGTAGACATTTGCACAGACAACTGTGAGTGGTTGATTAGAGCATCATTTCACACATAATTGCTATATTAATACTTAGAAGTTAAACCATGTTCTGCATTTGTACTCTAGTCCCTACCCTATTTTGGTGCTTAGAACATAACAATTAAAGTTGCTCCTACGCTAAAATAATAAGCTTGTTAGTTGCAATCAAGTACTTTCCTTTTTTAATTGTCATACAAAGTTACAGGATTCTAAACAAACATAAGTTTAAAAGGGCAATATCCTTCATAAAATTCATGGACCAAACAGAGCCTTAAAACTAGAGTCACTTGAGCATAGGGGAAAAAAATAGGTGCATAATAGCTAAGAAGCCTTGTTTTAGCTTTGTCGTTTTAGATATTTGTATATAGACATGGAAAAAGGTACCCAGCTTCTCCTTTCAAGAATGTTAGACCTTGGACTTGTACAGAAGCCTATCGATTCTCCTCCATCAATCAAGCCTATCGATTTTCACAATAATTGGCTCAATTTGAACATTACTCACAGAAGGAAGCTTCAAAAACAGACCCAACCAAAACTACTTTAGCAAATGAAAAACAATTCTATTGGAAGCAACAACATTATATCAACCAATATTTTCCACTGAAAGCAAGTCAAAATGAAGACTTACTAAGATGATTAGCTGTCTTTTCTTTTCCTAAAAATTTCTCAGCAACCAAACAGACAGAGCATGAAATTGCTTCAGTTAGAAACTATTTTTTAAGTTCATTTAAGGAGAACTATTCTACACAATTTAGCTATCCACATGGTTGCATTAGAAGTTACAGAAGCAATTAACTTTATTGCTCCATTTGGTATGGGAGTAACTTCTTCGTAGTACATGTATCATTATAAATTACATTAGAAGTTACGTACAAAAGCAATTAAATTTATTGCTCCATTTGGTATAACCTCTTCGTAGTACATGTATCATTATAGATATACTTTAGATATATGTAATATATGTATATACTAGTGTATTGCCCGTGCCTAAAGGCACTACCGCGCCTTTGACACTTAAAACTTTGAGTGTATTCCATATTTCTCGATATGACAAAAGGAATTAAACTATAGTCTTTAAGTAAATAGCCAAACTAACTTTCAGCCTTGCCATTAAATAAATTTATATAAACTATAATACAATCACTTGCTAACTGCCAAACACAATTCTAATTCTCTCTTTTCAATAGAAGCAATACTCAATTAACATAAGCTAAATTCCAATTACTTGCTATATACTCAAATCTGCATTACTGATTAAGGCAAAACCAAATTATCAAATGCAGTATTTTCTGGAGAGAAAAAAAAAATCAGTGCATCCAATACTCGAACCTCTCATGTCCCTGTTTGCTTAAAAGTTTGTGTCATGTTAAGACTTAGGTGCACACCATATGAGCCTGAAATAAAAAAGGACCCAACTTAATAAATGTCCCTGAAAAAAAAAGTTATTTGAGAGTTAATTACTCGCGAGTCTGTTTTATTTACCCAAAAAAAACATAAAAACAAAAAAATCATTCGCATATCTTCCCAAACAAAGTTATAGTCCTACAGAAAATAAAGAAGGTATTCAAACTCACTGTGTTTAATTGCTGTCAAGACCGAGATGCCAAAGCACTAAGAGAGAATTAAACAAAAAAATATAGTGGCCAAATAAGTCCCTAATTGCATTCCAGAAAAGGTGATAAATAATTTAATGTCATATTTTCCTAGCGACCATGGACGGCGGTGGTTGGTTGTGGACGCTGGCGGTAGTGGTGGTGCAGAGAGGGTGCCGGGTGGAGTGAAAGTAGTGGTGAAAGAGGTAGATGGAGCGAGTGGTCGTGGTGCCCTGATAAGAGAGTGTAGATATAGGGAAGGGTTGAGATGGAGGAGAGATAATCCAGCAGGAGATTGGGAGGAGGAGCGTATGAGAGAGAAAGAGTTCCCATAGCAAAAGCAATCCTAGTCAGCCTTATTTCAAAAACCTTTAAACCCTAAAAATGCTGAATTTAAGAAAGAAAAATAGTTTATTCTATATTCTATGGCAACAACAAAGTAAAGCAATATAACTAGCTCATACAAAATCAATTGAAGGCAAAATGAAATTTAAAGTGCAAGGAGGAAAAAAAAAAACCAATTATTACAATGTTTAGCTATAGCATACCAACAATTGACCTATCGAGAGCTAAATCAATCTTACAAAATCAGTTTAAACAGAGAAACAAAGAAGGCAGTTGCAAAACTGAATAAGAAATGAATAAAGATATGTATAAATATATACATAACTTCCAGATACATGTATGTATGTGTATATGTATATATATCACAGACGTTTAAATTGTAACAATGGTGTAATCGAGGTCAATTCACACCGAGGATGAAGCCGCGGACAAGAACACAGTACTGTCGGTATCTAAATAGAAGTATACCTATACATACATATGAACTCGCTACACTAATGCAAAAATCAGTCAACAAGAGGAAATACATGAGAAAATTAAAACATTGTAAAATTTCTCACCTGGGTTATCCTGAGATTTTGAGTCAGAATCACGAGAACATTCACATGTGATGGAGGTTAAGTTCTTCAATGCTATCTCTATCCCTATATCTACAATAGAAAGTAAAGGGAAAAAAAGGGAAGAAAAAAACAAATAGAAATAGACAAATTCTTAGAAGCGAGTTAGGAAGCGACCAATGGTAGAACTTTTAGAAACGAGAGTTGAAAGAGAACATTCTCATGTGATGGAGTTTAAGTTCTTCAATACTATTCTGTCTCTACAATAGTAAGTGAAGGGAAAAAAAAGGGAAGAATCCCTCCGATGGTGTAAATAAAAAAAAAATACTCATAAGACAAGTGTAACATTAGTATTACCTTTTCAACCTATGGTTTTAGTTGAACATTATGAACAAGACAATCCATTGACCTGATAAAAGTGAATAGGAACACTAATTAAGAAGGGGTGACACGAGAAAAATCTTGTGCGCTCTTGTGCAATACCCAAGTGTAGGTAGGCGTGCAAGTAATATCTGGTAAGACCAGGTCGATCCCACAGGGAAGGTGTTGACCTATCGAATTAGACTAACCTCTAAAGAAAACAAAATAAAATAACTAAGATTGAATGATGATGCGGAACACGAAGTTCCACAAACAAGGATTACTAATGAAAATGATTAAAATAAACTAAACAATCGAACTTAACTAATTGAAACAGTACTTTGAATTAAAGAGTTTAAAATTAAAAAGAAAGTGTTGGGATTACACGAATCCGCAGTAACCTAGCCATCTACCATGCGTTTGCCTTGAAGCACAAAGGAGTACATTACCTACAGTTTTCCGTATTCCTCAAAAGATAAAGATTCTATGGCCCTTTCATGACCGGGACCATATCATCACAGTTAAATTAAAATACTTGAAAGCGGTTTAATCCAATAGTTAAGACTCGCATCCTCAATGGTGTTAGCATTGAAGATGGTTTGCAAAATGTATTGAAAGAAAATGCCTTAGGGCCTTAGTTTTAAAACTGTTTTGACAAACTGAGCATTTATTTGGGACAGAATGATAACACATCTTAAAAGAAAAGGTCCTGGAATACTGCAGGGAACATCCTCAAGAATCCGAGAGTTCGATCGATCGACGCGCTTTCGATCGATCGAAGACCTTCATCCCTCAATCGATCGAACTGACTTCGATCGATTGACTGTCTCTGGTTCGATCGATCGAACTGACTTCGATCGATCGAACACAGCGATTATTCTGCTGCATGGCAGAGGCTGGAGATCACTGTTTCATCGTGTTCTCCCAACCTGAGACTACTCAGACATCGTCTGAAGTGTCACAGAATTAGTTTTAACGTAAGAAAACATTAATACCCTGTTTGGTTGCGAGTTTTTCATTAAAAATCTAAAAACAATGGTTTTAACAATATTTAGCATGCAATACTACGATATGAGCAATTAAACTACGCTTACGAACTGCAGAATGTAAATAAGTGATATATAGTTAACCTGGAATGAAGAATACTAGTATTAGAATTAGAGAAATCCAATCCACAAGTGAAACCTCAATGAAAACCTACAAAACCAAAACAAAAATCTCTATCTCTCCTTCTAAACTGTTAAAAAGTAAAAGTGGGCGTCCTTATGGACGTGTACAAAACGCATATATATAGAAAACCTAAGAAACTAGGGTTAAAAACCCGCATCTGCTGCGCACGTAAATGTTACTGGAAATACCCCGTTCGATCGATCGAACCCTTACTCTTCAAGCGCTTCAACACTCTTCAAGCGATCGAACGCTCGATCGATCGAACCTTCTTAGAGCGATCGAACTTCACATTTTAGCTTTGACTTCTTTTGTTTGCATTCCAGCATTCCATTTATTCTGATGTTCATCTGTTTAGTCCACACAGCAGTAGTCTGCACAAACAACAGCTAAAACAATACAACTTATCATAGATTAATCATAGTGTATAGAAATTAGCCTTGCAATGCAAATTGCGGATAACATGGGAAGTTGTGATAAAAATTAATACAATTCTTTCCTTTAGCGCGGTTGTATTTTACAAATACCCCCGCTTTGCACAACCCCCAACTAGCTTATTGCTAGTCCCTAGCGATAAAGCGAAAATAAAATAAACTAAAAACTCCTAAACTAATACTACCAGGACTAAGAAACAAAGAAAAACTAAAAACAACCTAAACTAAGATAGAAAGAAAAATCCTAACTCACTTTCGCAGGAATCGCGGTTGCATTTAGCGAATGCAACAAGCCGTTAAACCCCTAGGTTCCCCCTAGTGGACGAGTATTGTCTCGTGAGGGTTTGCAGTGAATATACCCACAAAATTCTCAATTTTAAGCTCAAAAAGAATTAGAATAACTTGTAGAATTCACCTTTCCATTAAATTGTTAATTCAACTCTACAATAATATAATATCCTCTATTAACCCATGAAAGAGATCCACATGCTCCCCCATATCACCAAGTAAAATATACAAAGGTATTACCATCATGCACCCCTGTGTGTGTGAATTTAACAACCATGCGTCCAACCTTATTAAGAGTTATATAAACTATTGTACTTTGAAAAACTTGCAGTTTTAGCTCAATTCTCACATTGGTCACACTCAAAAGAAAAACGTCTCTCAGAAACTTGCTTTATAATGATCGTACATCGTACGAAAGCTTTGATAAAGATGATATTATTAATGCTAATGCTTTCATACTGGACTCTATGAAAAACGAACATTTAAGAGTGTATAGTCTCATGAATGGAATACTACTTACTAGAGGAGCAAAATACCGTGGATAACTCAACTCACACTTCCATGTTCAAATCAATTATTGAGAATCTTCAAGACTTTGACTTGCGGCTTTTATTTAGTAGGTAGGAGGGTAGTAGAGAAGAGTGTGTTTTTTTTTTTAGTATGTGATGGAATTTCAACTTCTCCTTTTTTATTCATAATTCTTTTCTCCACCCAATCTCCCATTCCTTTCTTATACTCTTTTTCTCTTCTCCTTCATTCATCATTCATTCATATATATATATATATATATATTTTTTTTTTTGAACATGCAACATCCCACAACAACTTCCTTCCATTTCACATACTTTGATGACTCATTCTCAACAAATTTTATCAAACGGCTCAATGAGGTCAAGGTATAGATCAAGGATTTGGATTCTTGTGATTTCATTGGAAATATTTAATTGAGGTGGGATCAAGGATGAAAATAATTCAATGAATGTAGGTGAAACTATATTAGGTAAAAGAATGGGTAAACGATGGCTTGAATCATTTTCTCAACTTTCAACTTTTAGCACTTAAGTGTTCATCGAGTTTAATTGGTAAATCCTGAACGTTCTCCTCTAACAAGCAGTCAAAATTTTAAAGAAACCTGAGACTTAACAACGAATTCGCAAAGTATATGCAAGAAACGACCATTCGACAATGTATGAGAATCCCCTCAGAAATGACGACTGGCTCAATAGCTCACAAAGGGTTATTAGCCTCCACTACTTATTCTTTTTCGCACAATAATCATATCAACTCAATTTTTAAGTTTTCTACATGGCTGCCAATTAGTGCACAAAAGTGTTGGGTACATAATAGCTTTACAAATGCAATTTATTTCAGTGATACAGAAAAACGCGTGGATTTAATCCATAAGAAGATGAGAATACTACAAATGTATCATTGTCTAATCAACAAGCAGGAGCGATTATTCAAAGTTATTCTATCAATATACTTCAAAAATTTTCAAAATTTTAACAGACTGTGTTCTCATTAAATTTTTAAAACGTATCTAAGTGCAAAACCTGATTATTACGGGTGTATACCTATCTATTGTCTCCTACCCCCAACTGAAAACAATAAAGTCCCCAGAAGTTGATTTTCAATAAATAAAAGAGATGGGTATCACCTGTATAGAGCAAATGATGATCGCAAGCAAAGCAACCTAGCATAGAAAAGTAGAACACAATCTCCAAAACAAACAGGATCAATAAATAAGAATAACACGATAAAACCATGATCCAACAAACCAAACCACTGTAATATGAACATAATAAAATACAAACAGAGATACATAATGTCCATACAAAACCATCCAACCAAATAATACAACCAAAAACCACCAACATATATCCAACCAACCAAAAAAAAAACATAAATACCACCTCCCCGACGAAAACTAATCGACCCCAGACGGCGTATCATCGGCTATATCAGAAGGGATGTCGATGGGAGTAGGCGGCAATACTGTAGTAGTAGGGGCAGTAGTAGATAGTGGATCTGCAACGGTGGAAACAGGATCAGCAGCCTCAGAATCTGGGGCAGCAGCAGATGATGGATCAGTAAGTGGTGGATCCGTAGGAGTAGCAACATGTGACGGATCAGCAGCAGGCGGAGCAGATGGGGTGGCCGTGGGATGGTGAGCAGAGTGAACAGCCTGATCAACCCCTATCTGAATCAAAATGGACTCCAGTAGAGTCTGGAGATGGTCTATCCTGCCCTCGAGTCTAATCCTGGCCTCTCTCTCCTCCAATAATAGCTCGTGAACTGTCGGGAGAGGCACAGAAGAAGAAGACTCTCCCTGGGCCTGAGTCTGCGACCGCTGTCGCAGCTCAAACTGCTGAACCGCAGCAACTGGATCATCCTCATCATCCGAATCAAGCTCCTCCACCTCAGTAGGTGTCCCTGAAGCTCCGACCTCCGTGTCTGTCCCACCACGCCTCTTCTTCCTCCCCCGCACCCTCGCTTTCCCTTTCCCCTTTCGCTTCCTCTTCTGAGCGTCGGAGCGGCGAGCAGCCGCCTCGCTAAATCGGCGGGGAGAAGGGCGTATATCATCCTCAGCGAGCTCGAGGAACCCGGCATCAGCCATGACCCTCTGAATAGCCCAAGCACCCTTCAGGTGCTTCCTGGACGAGATATAACGGGTGGGGTGGACCATAAAATCAATATATAGGCGTGGTATACAAACAGGCTGACCCGTTCCCACTGCATATAAGACTCGTGCATACCAAGCCGCGATCTTCTCTCGATAGGAAGTCACTAGGAGGCAGTTGCTGAGGACCAAATGAAGCATGTGGTAGTCATCAGTGAGCACGTGGTCCTCGATCAAAGCATCGCCATCCCAAGACGGAACGGCGCCTCCAGTGAGCTCCCTGATAATAGCGGATGGTGGGGTCACTGGTGCATCAGGCCGGTGGGGGCAAACATAATCTGGTACCTCTGGTACCCCCAACGCGGCTGAAACGGTGGCGGGACTGATGATGAACGACCGGCTCCGAAAGAAGGCATGGTAGGTGAATGGTGTATACGGGTCGCTGATCATAGTCGCGCAAGCACCGCGAATCCAAGACAGGTTGACACTCTTGGCCAACGACAGGAGGTGGAACCAATGAGGCATAGCGCGGATCCGTGTAAGGAACCATGGGCTCTCTGTCCAAATATGCTCAATAGGGCGCTCAACCATCACCATCCTCGTCTGAAAATATCGCTCAAACCATAGCCTATCCTCGTCATTCCGGAACCCGTGTGCGGGTACCGGATCTGGTATAATACGGCTGAGAGGCTTAGACTTATGGTAGCCCGTCACTGGATTCATCTGGCAGTCCTGAAAAGAAGACCACACAGGATACAGATAAGAATAGGGAGAAAAAGAAACAAAACTAACACTGCTGAAGTTCGTTCGATTGAACTTGGTTCGATCGATTGAACTGGAGTTGACTTCGATCGCTTGAACATTGTTCGATCGATTGAACAACTTCACTTCGATCGCTCGAAACCAGTTCGAGCGATCGAACACAGCGGTCGCAGAAACGAAAAGGAAATAGAAGTTACGCTAACAAAAACCGCTCCTAAGACCAAGGGGACACCCCCTTGGGATTTTCTAACACAAACAGAGAGGAAAAGAAAAACACAAACGAGTGGGGCCTACCTCGGTGAAGAACCCGCAGTGGAGATGGAGAGGATGATGATGTGACGATGAGAATGACCAGAGGGTTGATCAGGGTGTCTTTTTGGATGCTAGAAATCAAAAATTGCCCAGTCGCCTTCTCCTCTGTCTTCGAGCGATTAAGAGTGAGAGTGAGGGAAATGAAGAGGTGTCCTGAAGACGCCTCGTTTAAATGCCTCGTTCGATCGATCGAACTATGTTCGATCGATCGAACACAAATCCCTCAATCAATTGAACATAAGCTACAAGCGCTTGAACATCCAGGTTTCGATCGATCGAACTGGGTTCGATCGATCGAACACAAAAATTCCAGAATTCAATTGGGGCATGAACCACATCACCCCCAACTATCAGAAACAATTCTGGACATACAGAGAGACTGAAAAACAGTTGAAGTACAAGCATGTATGACAGAAATTCATCCTCAGAATAGAAAATTGCAATTTATATAAAAATAAAACTTTATAATTGCATTCAAATTGCAACATTATCATCCCCAACTGTGGTTAAAACCTTATTTAACTAAAGAAAACCAAAAATAAAACTAAAACTAAAACTAAAAACATTTTGTCAAGGATTACATTCCAGTTGATAAATAAAAGATGAACTGAAACAGAAACAACTGAAATGCAGCACTAGTCTTCGAGTATAAAGATTCCCTCTTCCACAATCTCTTCAGAACTCGCCGAATCGTCAGAAGTGAAGTCCAAACTCGATGATTCCCTTTCCCAGAACAATCGAAAAGCAGCAAGGACATCATCAAACAAGTCTGGCATCTCCACAGAATTGAAAGCCCAAGCAAGAGGTGATCCGGACGGAGACAAGGTTAAAGGAGTGTGATTTCGCAACGGACTGTCCTCTCGCGGCGGAGTGTGTGGGGGCCTTATGTAGGGCCCAAGACCATGAATTAGTTGATGTGGGAGGAAAACCGGGATGCCATTTAGGAACATAGTGACAATCCTCACTATTGGCGTAGGTTCCCAAAATGCACTAGCTGGTAAGGGGCATTGGAGCCTGAATAGCAAGTAGCTCAGGTGCACGTAGTGGTATGGGACCAACTCAGGAACAAGGAAATCGTCCACGAAAACAAAGACGGCATTGTGGCGATCTGGGACGACATCCTGAAGGTCATGATCCTCCCATGGCTCCCACATATCGTCATTCTCCCACTGGGCCATGAGTGCATCATCCACCATGCGTCCCATGTACAGGTCATCATCCTCCTCCACATCATCATCATCCTGAAATCCCATATTTTCGTATGGATTGATATCCAGGAGGGCTGGTGGATATGGAATGTACCCTTGAGCAGCATCAATAAGAGAATGAGCTTCAGGGTCCTGATGAAGCAAGGGGCAGGGTATGAGTTCACCCTCAATCCAGGTGCCACAGCGACATTCTGAATCAGCCCAAGAATCGACAGAATGAACATCATCACCTCGCATCTACGCACCTGCAACAGAGTGGTTTAAGGTATAATGGATTAGAACTAAATCACAATCACGAAATAAAGAACGAAAACCAAAAAGAAGCAAAAGAGAGAGAAACTAAAATGCAAGGAAAGAAAAGAAATACAACAACAATTGGAACTTCACTTTGGATTATTAATCATGAGAATAGTTGGGCTCATCCAGCTGGATGTGCTCAACTTCAGTTTGGAAGTTTTCCAAGAACGGTTTCAATCTCTGGCCATTGACCTTGAAACAATCATCGTTCTTTGGATTGACAATCTCAACCGCCCCATGTGGAAAAACAGTTTTTACGATGAATGGGCCTGTCCAACGGGAACGGAGTTTTCCTGGGAAAAGGTGGAGGCGAGAGTCATACAGCAAGACTTTCTGCCCCGGCTCAAATGATTTACGAAAAATCGTACGATCATGGCGAGCCTTCAACTTTTCCTTATGCAACCTTGCAGAGTCATACGCATCTCGTCGTATTTCCTCTAGCTCTGCAAGTTGGAGCTTGCGTAGCTGACCTCCTTCTTGAATATCAAAGTTCAATGAGCGTGTCGCCCAATAAGCTTTATGTTCAATTTCAACAGGAAGATGGCAAGCTTTCCCGTAAACCAATCTGTACGGGGACATACCAAGATTAGTCTTATAGGCAGTACGGTATGCCCATAACGCGTCAGTCAATTTGTATGCCCAGTCTTTTCGATTGGAACTAACCGTCTTCTCGAGAATATGCTTGATTTCTCGGTTAGCCAATTCTGCTTGCCCATTAGACTGTGGATGATAGGCAAGAGCGATTTTATGATGGACCCCGTATTTCTTGAGAAGTGACTCCAAGGGCCTATTGCAGAAATGCTTTCCTTGGTCACTTAGTAAAGCTTTCGGAGTACCAAAACGAGACAAAATATGCTCTCTTAGAAATGACATGACCGTTCTGTGGTCATTTCGTCTCGTTGGTATCGCTTCTACCCATTTGGATACATACTCGACAGCAAGGAGTATGTATTCACAGTTATTCGACTTGGGAAATGGGCCCATAAAATCTATGCCCCAACAATCAAATATCTCAATTGTGATGATAGGGGTTAAAGGCATAGAATTCCTTTTAGAAATGGTTCCAAGCTTTTGACAGCGTTGGCATGTCTTGCAAAAGGAATAAGCATCTTTGAAGACTGTGGGCCAATAAAAACCGCTCTGTAAGACTTTTTGTGCGGTCTTTTGTGACGCGAAGTGGCCACCGCATGCCTCAGAATGGCATGACGCTAATATTACGGTTATATCCTCATTGGGGACGCAACGCCTGATGACCTGATCAGCACAGTACTTGAAAAGGTATGGGTCATCAAAGAAGAAGTGACGCGCGAACGAGAGGAACCGTTTCCTATCCTGGTTCGACCACTGAGTTGGTGTTTCACCCGTGACGAGGTAGTTTACAATATCAGCATACCAAGGCAGACTACTTACTGCCAGTAGCTGTTCGTCTGGGAACTCATCTTTAATGGATTGGGATTCAGTATTGTCAACAAAAGTCAACCGGGACAAATGATCCGCAACCACATTCTCTACTCCTTTCTTGTCCTTGATAGTTAGATCAAACTCTTGGAGTAAGAGTATCCAGCGAATAAGCCGTTGTTTAGCGTCTTTCTTTGTCAGCAGATATTTGAGGGCCGAATGATCTGTAAAACAGACGATTGGTGACCCTATCAGATAAGACCTAAACTTGTCCAGGGCGAATACTACAGCCAGCAGCTCCTTCTCAGTGGTAGTGTAATTCATTTGAGCGTCATTCAAGGTTCGGCTGGCGTAGTATATCACATGTGGCTTATTGTCCTTTTTCTGGCCTAGGACTGCGCCAATGGCGTAATCACTAGCGTCGCACATTAATTCAAAAGGCAAACTCCAGTCGGGTGCCTATATTATAGGTGCGGAGGTGAGGAGATCTTTTAGATCCTCAAAGGACTTTTGGCAACTCTCTGACCACTCAAAAGGTGCATCTTTGACAAGAAGTTGACAAAGGGGTCGAGAAATTGCACTGAAGTTCTGGATAAATCGACGATAAAAACCTGCATGCCCCAAAAATGAACGAATGTCTCGCACTGTACGGGGGACAGGTAGATTTGAGATTATGTCGATCTTAGCCTTATCCACTTGAATGCCTTCATCGGATATTATGTGGCCGAGAACTATTCCCTTGGTCACCATAAAGTGACACTTCTCCCAATTCAAGACTAGGTGTTTGTCCTCACACCTCATTAAAACCTGTTCGAGATTGCTGAGGCAATCCTCGAAGCTATGGCCGAATACTGAAAAATCATCCATGAAAACTTCAAGGATGTTTTCGACCATGACACTAAAGATGCTTAGCATGCACCGCTGAAAGGTAGCCGGTGCATTACATAGGCCAAACGGCATTCGTCAGTAGGCAAAAGTACCGAACGGACACGTGAATGTGGTTTTCTCCTGATCTTCAGGAGCAATCTCAATTTGATTATATCCACTGTATCCATCCAGGAAGCAGTAATACTTGTGACCCGCCACGCGTTCTAGCATTTGATCCATAAATGGCAAAGGAAAATGGTCCTTTCGGGTCACAGTATTTAACTTCCTGTAATCAATACACATCCTCCATCTAGTGGGAACACGTGTTGGTACCAATTCACCATCTTTGTTTGGGATGACCGTTATGCCTGCTTTCTTTGGAACTACTTGGGTAGGACTAACCCAAGGACTATCAGATATAGGATATATCATCCCAACATCAAGTAGTTTAAGCACTTCCTTTTTAACTACTTCTTGCATGTTGGGGTTCAGATGCCTTTGCATTTGCCTTGAGGGTTTAGCGTCTTCCTCCAGATATATCTTATGCGTGCATATGGATGGGCTTATGCCTTTGAGGTCAGCAATTGTCCATCCCATAGCATCCTTATGCTTGGTAAGCATTTCCACTAGCTTACTTTCCTGTTCATGAGTTAAAACAGATGAAATGATCACAGGATAAGTTTTTCCAGTCCCTAGGAATGCGTATTTTAGCTCTTTGGGGAGCTCCTTCAATTCTAACTCCGAGAACTGGAAACTAGAGGGCATTACCAACTTGGTTTTAGGAGGCAGTTGTTCATATGGCTGTATCCACATGCAATCGGCTCTATCCTCCTCTTTCGTATCCATCATAAGACACGTCTGGTTCAAGTCAGTATCCAATGGGGTGGACTCTGCAGGCTGATAAATATCGCCAAATTGAGTCATCACAACTTCCAAAGGATCTTTATAGTCGACCAAGTCAACTTCATCTTCAATGACCGTGTCTATATAATGGATTTCTTCCTCATCATCGTATTCTTCAGGTCGGGGATTAGAGAAGATCTTGATATTCAACGTCATGTTCCCGAATACGATAGTCATGATACCAGTTCTAATCTTGATTGTGGCATCAATGGTGTTGAGGAATGGACGTCCAAAAATAACCGGGATATGTGCACCAGGATTAGACACAGGTTCTGTGTCCAATATCACGAAATCAACCGGAAATACAAAAGTGTCTATTTGGACAAGGACGTCCTCCAATACCCCTCTAGGGTACTTTACAGATCTGTCTGCCAATTGCAAAGCAACTCGGGTGGGTTTGAGTTCACCCAACCCTAGCTGTTTATAGACTGAGTATGGCAGCAGGTTCACGCTTGCTCCTAAATCGAGGAGTGCGTTGTCTATCTTTTGATTCCCAATTCTGCATAAGACCGTAGGTGTGCCGGGATCTTTGAGTTTTGGGGGCAACTCATTTTGAATGATCGCACTGGCTTGACATGCTACATAAGCATGTTTCTTCACGCTTTGCCTCCTCTTGACCGTGCATAGATCTTTGAGATACTTAGCATAGGCCGGCACTTGCTTGATAGCATCTAGGAGTGGAAGGTTAATCTTAACTTGCTTAAACAGTTCCAGAAACTCCTGATTCTTCGTCTCATTCTTGGGTTTCTTCAACCGTTGAGGATAAGGTGCAGGGAAGGGGCATTTTGGTGGTTCCTCCTTAACAGACTCCTTCCCAGGCCTTCGCTCAACTTCTTCCTCTACTCCAGGAGCTGCAATGTTTGCCTTGATAGGATCGTCATTGGTAGACTGCTCCTCCTCTTGAGTAGATGGTAGCTCAACTTCTTTATCCACCACTTCCTCCTCATCGTATACTTCGGGAGTGGACAGAGGCATGCCTTTCTCTATGATTTTTCCACTTCTCAGTGTAGTCACAGCTTTAGCATGTTCTTGATTATTAGGACCATTGTTATGTCCCTTGGGGTTCTGAAGTGGTTGAGCAGGGAATGTTCCTCCTGAGCTCTCTTGCCGTGCATCTATCCTCTCTAATGTAGCAGACATTCTACTCATCATTTGGATGAGTTGCTGCGTTAGATTGGCATTAGCAAGTGGCTCCTCCTCTTGTACCTTCTTGTACGGGGGCACATAGGCATTGGTTTGTGGTGCATTGGAGGGTTGAGCTTGACTGTAATTGTTGGTTCTGTTTTGATTGTAATGCTGGGCTGGCCTATTGTTTTGCCCTTGATATTGGTTGTTGTTGTAGGGCTGCTGTTGATATTGATTTTGGGCCCCAGCATTATTTCTCCAATCAAAACCGGGGTGATTTCATCTATTGTTATTTTGAAAATTATTGTTGGAATTCCCCGCCCCTCAAAAACCTTGCATGGCATTCATCTCTATAGGGGCTTGCTCTTGAAAATGTGGCACATTAGGACAATATTGAGTTGTATGTCCCAACATGTTGCATGTGCCACATGGTTCTTCAGGCAAGACTTGCCTAGAGCTCTCTCCTTTCATACTTAACTCCTCTACCTTCTTTGCCAGCTCTGCATACTTAGTCATGAGGTGATCTTCATTGGTTAGCTGGTATAGGCTTTTCTCCTCTACACAGGATATCTGTGAGCGAGAGATATTGTCAGAATTTGACCATTCATGAGCGTATTCAGCTAACCATTCGAAATGGGCTTCGGCCTCTTTAGTGTTTTTACGCAGAAATGGTCCCGAGCTCATCGTTTCCACCAACATCTTTGTTTCACCATTCAATCCCTGATAAAAGAAGCTGATCGTTCGCCATTTCTCAAACCCATGGTGTGGGCACGAGAGAAGTAAATCTTTGAAATGCTCCCACGCTTGTGTGAAGGTTTCATTGCTCTTTTGTTTATAGGAATTGATTTGACGCTGAAGGTCTGTGGTCATGCGAGTAGGATAGAATTTCTTCAAAAACGCGGTGCGCATCGCATGCCAGGTGAAAATTGAATTAGGTTTTAGGGAGTGGAGCCACGCCTTCGCTTTACCTTTCAAAGTGAAGGGGAATAGCATTAAATGCGTCACCTCCCTAGGACAAGTTTGCGAGAATGTTTTGCAAACATCCTCGAAATCGGTGACATGTAAATACGCCCTCTCGCTTTCCATCCCATGAAAAGTGGGAAGCAGTTGAATCATCCCATTGCGAAACTGGAATTCGCCATTATGCGGTGGGATTTGAATGCAAGAGGGCGTAGGTGCATGTTCTGGTTGCATGAGATCGCAAAGAGGACGGAGTGCCTCATCGATTGGTACCACAACATTGTCACCATTTTCACTCTGATGATCATCCATTGATGCAGTTGGAGTGGCTATGGGGTTGATGGAGCTTTCAGAGTCAGACAGATAGAAAGGATTTCCAAAAATTCCTTCAATGGAATTATTGGACATGAACTGAGAGGGTCCCTAGGGTGAGAACTTACCCAAAAGAACTGAAAAGAAGAGAAAATAAAAATAGAAAGAGATGAAGAGAGACTGAGGTAATCTAAGGACTTGATCGTCGCCTTCCCCGGCAACGGCGCCAAAAACTTGACACGAGAAAAATCTTGTGCGCTCTTGTGCAATACCCAAGTGTAGGTAGGCGTGCAAGTAATATCTGGTAAGACCAGGTCGATCCCACAGGGAAGGTGTTGACCTATCGAATTAGACTAACCTCTAAAGAAAACAAAATAAAATAACTAAGATTGAATGATGATGCGGAACACGAAGTTCCACAAACAAGGATTACTAATGAAAATGATTAAAATAAACTAAACAATCGAACTTAACTAATTGAAACAGTACTTTGAATTAAAGAGTTTAAAATTAAAAAGAAAGTGTTGGGATTACACGAATCCGCAGTAACCTAGCCATCTACCATGCGTTTGCCTTGAAGCACAAAGGAGTACATTACCTACAGTTTTCCGTATTCCTCAAAAGATAAAGATTCTATGGCCCTTTCATGACCGGGACCATATCATCACAGTTAAATTAAAATACTTGAAAGCGGTTTAATCCAATAGTTAAGACTCGCATCCTCAATGGTGTTAGCATTGAAGATGGTTTGCAAAATGTATTGAAAGAAAATGCCTTAGGGCCTTAGTTTTAAAACTGTTTTGACAAACTGAGCATTTATTTGGGACAGAATTATAACACATCTTAAAAGAAAAGGTCCTGGAATACTGCAGGGAACATCCTCAAGAATCCGAGAGTTCGATCGATCGACGCGCTTTCGATCGATCGAAGACCTTCATCCCTCAATCGATCGAACTGACTTCGATCGATTGACTGTCTCTGGTTCGATCGATCGAACTGACTTCGATCGATCGAACACAGCGATTATTCTGCTGCATGGCAGAGGCTGGAGATCACTGTTTCATCGTGTTCTCCCAACCTGAGACTACTCAGACATCGTCTGAAGTGTCACAGAATTAGTTTTAACGTAAGAAAACATTAATACCCTGTTTGGTTGCGAGTTTTTCATTCAAAATCTAAAAACAATGGTTTTAACAATATTTAGCATGCAATACTACGATATGAGCAATTAAACTACGCTTACGAACTGCAGAATGTAAATAAGTGATATATAGTTAACCTGGAATGAAGAATACTAGTATTAGAATTAGAGAAATCCAATCCACAAGTGAAACCTCAATGAAAACCTACAAAACCAAAACAAAAATCTCTATCTCTCCTTCTAAACTGTTAAAAAGTAAAAGTGGGCGTCCTTATGGACGTGTACAAAACGCATATATATAGAAAACCTAAGAAACTAGGGTTAAAAACCCGCATCTGCTGCGCACGTAAATGTTACTGGAAATACCCCGTTCGATCGATCGAACAGATCTCGATCGATCGAACCCTTACTCTTCAAGCGCTTCAACACTCTTCAAGCGATCGAACGCTCGATCGATCGAACCTTCTTAGAGCGATCGAACTTCACATTTTAGCTTTGACTTCTTTTGTTTGCATTCCAGCATTCCATTTATTCTGATGTTCATCTGTTTAGTCCACACAGCAGTAGTCTGCACAAACAACAGCTAAAACAATACAACTTATCATAGATTAATCATAGTGTATAGAAATTAGCCTTGCAATGCAAATTGCAGATAACATGGGAAGTTGTGATAAAAATTAATACAATTCTTTCCTTTAGCGCGGTTGTATTTTACAAATACCCCCGCTTTGCAAGGGGCAAGATGAATTTTATATTTCAATCAAACTTCATATTTCCAGAAAGCTAACGCAATGAATATTTAGGGAAAAATCAGACAAAATGAGTTTCAGTTCATTTAGAATTCGAAAATAGGAGTGTTCAAAGTAATAAAAAAAAATTTTAAAAAAAACAATGCTAAATAAATAATAGAAATGCTTTCTAGCCTTTGCAGCTCACGCTATGTTGACCTATAGTAAAACAGAAGCAATTTCATTTCGTAGACAACTGTAAAGACTAAATATCAATCTTTGATTGCAATGATAATCATTTATTACTTCATCATTATATACTGAACTAATTAAATATAAGTTTCTTAAAAATTCATTTAATTGAACCCTCATTTATCAAAGCAGAGTCCTATCAGAATAAAAGGATTGAGTATTCTGTTTTTGCAATGAAATAAAATACAAAAAAATTACTTTTTTTGTGACAATACAAGGAACATAAGAAAAAAACTTAGATGGCCCATAATAGGGGTTTTAACTTTCAAGCTTGCATGGCCCAAGTTATTACCTGAAAACAATCATCTAAGCTTCTCAACAAGTACGCTAAATTAATCAATCACCTTATTTTTCTTTAAAGAATCCATTCTAGGCACTTTCTCAAATACATTGAACATATGTTTTCATAATCCCAACATGGAGCAAATGAGCATTCATAGCTCTAGCTGTTTGCCTTAAATTGTTCACGTAATTCTTACAAGGACACGAAATTTTGCCTTCTTGGTCCGCAACCCCTTTTGCAAACTGTACGAATGATTTCACCCCATTGATATAGCGTTCACTGAATCTCCCATTTGCTGTGTCAGTCAATGCTATCTAACCCTTGTCCATATCTAATCACACTTGCGAGGTCAATCTAAATTTTATGTTGATTATATTATTTTAACTAAAATTACTCTGTCAAAGCAATTGATAAGTCATTATTACTACTAGCACTTGTTCGAACTTTGTCTCAGTCCATAGGACAAGCAACTACTATTTCAAACCATAAATAAAAGATATAGAAGACGAGGAAATTACCTGAGATCTAAATCTGTTGAGGATGGAGTGTGGATGGAGAGAGATAAGGCAGTCAACCGTATGCGGACGACAAAATGAGATCTTCAAATCCGAGAGAGAAGGTGTTGAAGTCTTATCAAGAAGGTTTCACACCAGACCTGCATGAAATGTAACAAACAAAAAGAGAACCAAAGAAGAAGAAATCATTGCATATCCAAACACAACTTGAGACCAACTTAAGTAGACCAGAAAGAGAACTACTAAAACTAGGACACGAATAAGAAAGAATTTTTTTTACAAAAAATTTTACAAGTCTATTTTCATGGTATTTGGTTAGCTTTTTGTGACTTTTTTTTACCCTCGTATATATATAGAAGTGAATATATGTACAGTCATAAATTAATATTTAAGGATTAGTTAAGCATTTTCATATATTAAGCATAACCAAATTTAGTTATAATGTCCATTAATTATAGCCTTTCACATATAGAATTATGACAACAACCTTACCCAATATCATGCCAGAAAGAGAACTACTAAAACTAGGACACGAATAAAGAAAGAATTTTTTTCTTACAAAAAATTTTACAAGTCTATTTTCATGCTAATTGGTTAGCTTTTTGTGACTTTTTTACCCTCGTATATATATAGAAGTCAATATATATATATATATATATATGTACAGTCATAAATTAACATTTAAGGATTAGTTAAGCATTTTCATATATTAAGCATAACCAAAATTAGTTATAATGTCCATTAATTATAGCCTTTCACATATAGAATTATGACAACCTCCTTACCCAATATCATGCTAATTGGACTTGATCTTTAGGGATGTCAAAATGATAATTCCTGTTACGTAGAAAACTTTCCCTACTAAATTGTGTTATCAGGGGTACTAGGAAGTGACAAAGATGCCGGTTGATCCAGAGAATGAGGGAACGACCAGTGGTGGAGCTACATGTATCTTAGTGGGGTTAATTTGCCTATAACAAAAAATTACAAAAGAAAAAAAAAAAGTGTTTTGTTATGTTTGTTAATTTTTTTAAAAAAAATTAATTGTCCCGTCTAGAACTGGAAAAAAAAAAATAGGAGAGTGCGGTGCAACAATCTATAAAGTATTCTTGGCGTTTTTTGTCCAACTAATGAGATATGCACTTAAGTTTCTTTTCTTTAGTATTTGTTTTTTTGGAGATTTACAACTATTTTTTTATTATTAGTTGAAGACACTTCAATGTGGAAAAACAAGTTATGTTATGCCACTGGGATTGACAATTTCTAAAATCCTATCAGACTTGCCCTATCACAATCATTTAGTATAGTATGCATCACAGTCAAAAGTTACTAAATAATTTCATTTGTGTTTTGGTTTGATAAAACTTGCTTGTCTTTTGATTTGTGTGAATTAGACTTCATATTTTTGAGTTTTGAATTTTGTTTCACATATTCATATACTTTTTGTTCACTCATGGGGGGACTCTTATCCCTCAATAGATCTACCACTGTCAGGGGAGGCCATCATAATTTGCACTTCAATTTAATATCATAGCTAGAAAAAGAGAACCAAAGGGAATAAGAAAGAAATGAAAGTTCATTGCTCATAGCATGTTATTATACCTGAAGTTCAATGTTTCACTGATTTGCAAGTGATTGCAAATATTCAATTATTAACATGTCAAAAAAATTAGGGACCTCTATTGTACAAGTCTGTAGTCCTTATCCAACTTAAGTAGACCAGAAAGAGAACTACTAAAACTAGGACAAGAATAAAGAAAGAATTTTTTATTTATTTTTTTTAAATTTACAAGTCTATATCATAGTGATACATATATATTTAATAGTGATAGATACAAAAAAAAAAAAAAAGAGGTATTGTGCTAAACTTCAGGGCCAGATGAAAATAAGCTAACAAGGCCTCTAAATACTTGAGCAGAGAGTTGGTGTGCTTGAAATTCTCACCATCCAAGTTCCATGTACTCTCCTTCCCAGAAGAAGTGAATGTGAAAGTTGTGGTCTGTGAACAACACATTAAAGCATTAAGGGTCCAAAAAATGACAAGAAAAAAGAATGTTGGGGTTACTTTTCATTTTTATATGTATATACATGGGTTTATGTGTGTGTGTGTGTATATATGGGTTGGACATAAAAAAAATACAATACAGAGGACAAATTTTGCTCTCTCTCTCTAAAGCCTATTCTCTCTCTCTAAATCCTACTCTCTATCTATCACTATATCCTTCACAGACCCATCTCACTTTCCATTGCTTCAAGTCTTCAAAGCCCTAGTTTGGAAACAAATTCCAAACCCTAATCATATACATGCAATCGATTATATCAACATATATCATCACCAAAATCAGCTTCCATTGCTTCAACTAATCAAAAGGTGAATGGAATCAAAGATTACTTACCGAAATCAGCCGAATGCCGGAATCCTTTTGATGCAAGACTCATCTCTTCCAGTCCATCGGTCGGTTCACCTTCCCTTCCACTGGTCGCCGGCAACGTGCGGCATGGCTCTTGGTAGCGTCAAGTGTGCGGCGTGGGACTGGGGGTTTTCTTTGGGCAGCCCCTTTCTCCTCTCTCTCTCTCTCTCTCTCCCTCTCTGTCTCGTTTTTCTTTTCTTATTCTTTTGGTTTAGGTTTTTCGTTTAAGGCCTAAGTTTTTCATTTTCCTATTAATTTTTTCATTTCTTTATCCTTTCACAGCCCCTTGTTTTTTTAGGGTAATTATATTTGAGGGTGGTCCAAGATAAAATATCTTATATAAAAAAAAAACTAATTTTTATAAGGGTAAAATTTTAAAAACTAAAAATTCCCACCCTGGCCCCTTTAAATTTTGGGTTGATCTGAAGTGTGTCCACCCCTAGTTGTGGGGTCACTTCAACATCCTTCAATCAAAATCTATTGGTCCCAGAGTCACATTATTTGGGATAAAAATTTGGAAGTATAGCATTAATCCTTTTATGTAATACTGAATTAGGCAAAAGTCCATAGATATAATTTCAAGAGTTAAAAGTTCAATTTGATTATTAGTTTGTTTAAAAAAAAACCCTCAAATGTCAAGTAAGTGTAATTTCACTTAATATCTATGTACGTGTTCAATGAAATTTCACTTAATGTATATTCATATATACCAAGTGAAATTTAACTTAATATTTTTGATTGAATGACCTTTCCCTAACCAAGAATCTAAAGTGTCCTTAACTCTAAAAAAAATTTATCATTAAGTCATTTTCACTATTACCCTTTTGTATAATCTGACATTTTGGATATCCAATATGGCTCCCAAGACCTGTGGTTGTGGGACCATTTGAAACAATTGTGATACCACTTTTGTATTCTCGAATACTGTGTTGGGAACCACAATTTTTCATTTATAACTTACTGTATATTCGTCGCCAAACAAAAGGAAAATGTAAATTTTTAGCACTCACTTTAGGCGACGAAATATAATATTTCGTCGCTATAGACATCCCTTTAGAACTCACTTTAGGCGACGAATTAATATTTTGTCGCCATAGGCATCACTTTAGGCGACGAAAAAATATTTCGTCGCCATAGATAGCACATTACAACTCACCTTAGGCATCACTTTTAGCGACGAACTAATCTTTCATCGCCATAGGCATCCCTATTGGCGACGAAATAATATTTCTTCGCCATAGACATCACATTACAACTCATTTTAGGCCAACTCATTTTAGGCGACGAAATAATATTTCGTCGCCGTAGGCTTCACTTTTAGCGACAAACTAATATTTCGTCGCCATAGGCATCACTTTTGGTGACGAAATATTATTTCGTCGCCATAGACATCACATTACAACTCAATTCAGGCATCACTATTAGCGACGAAATATTATTTTGTCGCTATAGGCATCACTTTTGGCGACGAAATAATATTTCGTCGCCATAGATATCACATTACAACTCACTTTAGGCATTGCTTTTGGCGACGAAGTAATATTTCGTCGCCATAGGCATCACTTTTGGCGACGAAATAATATTTTCTCGCCATAGGCATCACTTTTAGCGACGAATTAATATTTCGTCGCCATAGGCATCACTTTTGGCGACGAAATTCTATTTCGTCGCCAAATTTATGTTTTTTTCAGCATCTTAGGCGACGAAATTTAATTTTGTCGCTAAAACTATACTTTTGGCGACGAAATTTAAATTTTGTCGCCATGCTTCGTCGCTAAAGCCCATTTTTGTTGTAGTGCAGAGGTTCAAATGATAAGAGTAAAGTGATAGCGTTTGGAACTGCTGCTGCTAAAGCAAATGTGGATGCTCTTGGAAATCTAGTCAACTGAAAATCATCTGTGACACTCCAGTTGAAACCAAGTCGAGTCCAGTCTGAAGTCGAGTTATGTTAAGTTGGAGTCAAATGTCAAATCCAGTCGAGTCTTCTGGTCAGTCTGTTATCAAGTTTGTTTGCAAGTTTTTGTCGAGTTTATCAAGTCGAGTGATGTAATCCTCTTTCTTTACTAGTTGATCTCATTTTTCTTGATTCAGTGTGCTAAGTCGTGAATGTATGGATCATTAAGCCAAAAAAAACAAAAAAAGAAAAGGAAAAGTCACTTTTTCAAATATCATGGAAAATACTTTGTTAATAAATCTTTGCATTGAAAAGGATCCCCAAGTGATCAAAGAAAATTTTGTGCCAACACCATGGAGGAGTAGAGAATTGATTAGCTTTACTTTAAGAATTTAAAGATGCTCTTGCTCAATCTGAAAAAGATGAACTTGGAACTTGAAGCTTGCTCACCATCCCCTTCTCTCAAACACCAAGCCTAAAAGATGAGCCCAACCAGTCTAAAGCCATAAACTGGGTCCTTGATGGTAGCCAGACATTTTAATGAACTTCTTATTCCAAAAAAAAAAAAAAAAGAAAGAGCTCGCTAGGATGAAAACCCGGAAGGGCGCCTAGGCAAATTTAGAGCAAAAATAAGATACGTGTTGATCTCAAAAATCCTAATCCTAGCCAGTCAAAATCATGGAAAGAATAAGAGATAGTAAGGTAGAGAAAAGAAAGGAAAGAGAAAAGAAAAGGCAGAGAATAGATGAGATTGAGAATTCTTGAGCACTTCAAAGTAGATCATTGGCACATGAACTATCTCAAGGCTTTGTGTTGTTCTTAACAAAGAAACGAGATTAGAAATGAAAAGAGGGACTTATCAGCTTCAAAAAAAAAAAGACTCAAACACTAAGTGAGCCTAAAACAATGCAGAGATATCTTTGAAAAAAAAGAAACAAATAAAGATTCGAAGGACTGATATTACTTTGTGAATAGGATGGAGTATGAATAAAACATGATGAGAATTAACTGGCTGGTGAAAAGGTTAAAGAATCAACCGTCAAATAAAAGAAAAAAGAAGAAAAGAAAAGAGAAAAGAGAATAATGGAAAAAGTAGTTCATCATGCTACACAAGGGCTACCACAAGTGACATGCACTCCCTAGACCCAAATGGCAACATGGCTCGAAAAGCCCACCAATTCTTGAAGCCTTATTCTTTCAAGACCTCCTGAATTGATGAACTACGCTTTGACCTGATTCCCACTTGGGGATACGTAGGCAACCTGCTCGGTTCGGTCATCATCCCATCATCTCATGCTATCTTTCTTTCAGGCCTTGGCCGAACTACTTTGGACCTGATTCCCGCTCGGGGATAAAGGTGAACCTCCCAAGGTTCTCGGTTCATAAACATCCCTAAACTATAAGCATCACCCTTTTGCGCCTTTGGTTTCCTTCCTTCAGATTAGGGGCAAACTCACGTTTACTTGGAGCCACATATATATTGCCAAACCAATGGAAAACTTCGTTTGCTGAACACCTCATTTAAATCCCAAAAGCAATGCCTCCGAGTCTTATTCAAACTAGGGGCAAACTTCGTTTGCCAAAATCCCTCTATGTCAGAAGCAAGTTCTCAAGTAATCAAGTTCATTTTGAAAGGATTGAAATAGAGTGCCTTTCATTCTATAAGCTAAAGCATTAATTTGAAGCACATTCTAGATGGGCAAAGAATTCGCTAAGGGGAAGTTTTCAAAGTGTAGATTTATCAACAAAGTACTACCATTTGTAAGATGATGAATAAATTAAAGGTGAGATGATACAGTTACTCACAACGAAAGCACATTGATTCATAATGAATGAAAAGTTTGAGTCAGTCATTTTGAGTAACTAGCTTTGTCAGGTCTGTCCACTTTTGATGAGTCAATAAATGGTCTCAAATGTGTGGGTTTAAGATGATGAATAAAGATTTGAAAAGTCTTCATGAGCATCCTAAGAGCGGTACGAGCAGAGGTTTCGAACACTATCACAGCATAAAGTAGCAATAAAAGAAGAGTCCAAGACTAGGGGCAAAGGTGACTTCCCTCTTTTGACAGAATCGATGTGTTTCTTCCAAAGGTCTGCGAATGCAAAAAATCATTCAACTCTGTTCAAATTCTTTGAATCCTGATTTTAGAAAATGAAATCGAATGAAGTCTGATTGACTCCTAATAAGTGGAATTCGAACTTGATTTGAGTCAAAATAACTTCGAATTTGGTGAAATTGAATTTTTTTGAGTCCGAATGACTCTCGTTTGATCTCTTCTTTTGCAACATAAGTCCCCAAAAGTGCAGTTGATTGTCGCTTTCGCAACATAAGTCCTTGAAAGGCTGTTGACCATCATTCTTGCTTGTAAGCCTCTGAGTGGCTATTGACCAATATCTTACCATGTTGTTTAGTTCTTTTCTAAGCTTTAGTCCTCAATGGCAGCTTCTCCAAGCGTTAGTCCTCAATGGCAGCTTCTCCAAGCGTTAGTCCTCAATGGCAGCACCATGGGTGTTAGTCCTCAATGGTGACCTTGCATTAGTCCTCAATGGCAACATTATGGTGTTAGTCCTCAATGGCGACCTTGCGTTAGTCCTCAATGGCAGTATTATGGGTGTTAGTCCTCAATGGAAACCTTACATTAGTCCTCAATGCCAGCACCATGGGTGTTAGTCCTCAATGGCGACCTTGCATTAGTCCTTAATGGCAGTATTATGGGTGTTAGTCCTCAATGGCAACCTTGCATTAGTCCTCAATGGCAGCATTATGGGTGTTAGTCCTCAATGGCGACCTTGCATTAGTCCTCAATGGCAGCATTATGGGTGTTAGTCCTCAATGGCGACCTTGCATTAGTCCTCAATGGCAGCATTATGGGTGTTAGTCCTCAATGGCGACCTTGCATTAGTCCTCAATGGCAGCATTATCAGTGTTAGTCCTCAATGACAACCTTGCGTTAATTCTCAGTAGCAGTATCATTCGTGTTAGTGATCCTCGAAAGACACCAGAGTATAAGACGCAAAGCGCATCTCAGTCTTTTAGCACATTTCCTGATTCGGCACCGGAGTCTAAGACGCAAAGCGCATCTCAGCCAATCAGATGATCCTCCAAAGACACCGGAGTATAAGATGCAAAGCGCATCTTAGTCTTTCGAAAAGCATATTTCCTAATTCGACACCAAGGTATAAGGCGCGAAGCACATTCTAGTCGATTAGATGATTTTTAAAGAATGTCGGGGAATTAAGCATAATAAGCGCATCTGTGACAGTTGTGACTTTCCCAGAATAGAATGATATCATAAATAGAATGGCATAGGGTGCATTTTTTCTAAGAAAGAACAATATGTTGCTAAAGCATTATATGGAACACGAGATTGCTTGAGCACGTGCATCATGATAAGATAGGTGCATTCATCCGTATGACTATTTGCGCTTGTGTGTGTTTGACCCTTGGCCCGAACTACGTCTTGGTCTGATTCCTGAACGGATACGTAGGCAGCTCATCATCGAGCACAACCAGCATGAACCATTGCCGCGCGCATGTTCTCTTTTTGCAACGCATTTTGTTTTTACCTAAATTCGACGGTCTGGTCAAAGGTTTGTCTTCACACAGGCTTCGACATTCACTTGGGCACGCGTTGCTCCACAAGCTCTACCGAAGAGGGGCAAACTGTAGACACCCCAATTTTGACCTAACGTCGAATTTAGGAGAGTGTCACCTCCAAGTCCAATGATCATAAGGACCAAAAGTTTTGAAGTATTCCAAGCTCTCCAAAAAAGTTCTCAAAATGCGATAAAATTTCACTGAGAAGAGGAAAATACCAGGTATTTAGGAGAATTTGAGTATAAAACACCATTTTGGAAAAGTTCTTCGAAAATAAATTGCTTTGAGAAAAAGGAAAATCTAAAAGAGGGAATCTTAGCTAAAAACGGCACACGGTGGACTGCCGCGGCACTCACTGAGTGCCGCACGGCAATCATAGAGTGCCGGGCCGGCATTCACCAAATGCCGCCAACAATTTCTGACTACCGTTCACTTTTAAGGTCTGTATTTTGCAGAGCACTACGTATGCGTATGCGAATAAGAACAAAAAACTGATAAAGTAAGACTGACAAAAACGCGGCAATCCATTAATTTCCACGGCATTTGATGAATGCCGCGCGGCAGCCGCGTAGTGCCGCGACGGCAGTCATGAACTGCCGCCGCAACATTCACGGACTGCCGCGACAGTTTCTGGACTGCCGCGCTGGGCAGCAGTCTGCCTAATTTCAGAAAGTACACATTGTACCACCAAATGAGAAAATTACACCTGTCTTTTACTCCGAATTTACTGAAATTACCTAGGTATTTTGCCTATAAAAGAAGAGGTATCTTCATTGAAAAAGGGAGACAAAAAAAAGAAGGGGAAACACAAAAAAGACTACCATTACACCAACATTTTTTGGGAGAGAAAAAAGAGAGTTTGGAGAGTTTGAAGAAGAGTTTGGAAGATCTTCAAAGGAGAGAAACTTTGAGGATAGTTTGGAGGTGACCCTCTAATCGTAGTTGTGTTTTCTTTCTTTTGAGCTTCTAATTTACAAGTCATTTAGTTTTTTTTTATTAAGTTTTAGAGTTTGTTAAGTAAACTTGGAAGTCCTTGCTTCCTAGTTCTTTGATCCTTCTTGTATTTTTCTTGTTTATGTTCTTATTTTGAGATTCTTGGAGATCTTCAGTATCTCCTTTGAAAGCTCTTGAGTTTGATGTTTTGAATCTCATGTAAGCTTATACTTCACATGGGAGTCAAAGTTTGATCATCACTTTTTGTAAATAAATAGATGGATCCAAGTCCATGCTTATGACTTGAGTCCTCTACCTTGATGTTTCATGGAATCCCTTCTATATTCCTTTGAGACCCATGAGTATTAACCATATCTTCATCTCCAATGACCATCAAGTGGTAGGAGAAAGTATATTGGGTCTAAACTCATCCCTATGGTTTTGATTCATCATCTTGAGATTTCATGAAGTCTATTCATACTTCATTTGAAATCTACAAATATAAAAGTCTCTAGCCTCCAATGACCATCAAATGGTAGGAGAAGTGGTTTGGTTTAAACCCAACTTCATGGTTTAATAGTTGGGATTAACAAATAAAAGTTGAACTTGACAAATGAAAACAGTGAGTTCACAAACTGTTTTTGCTCAAAGATTTTTAGTTCGAAATCTAACCGTTGAAATCAAGTGAAACCAACGGGAAAGTGTCAACAACACAGTAATCTACCACTGTAATTTTTGTTTCAAGGTGGTTTTATGTTTAGAAGGGTTTGATCATGGGTTTTGTGAGTCAACCACAATCTGTCCAGAGTTTCAGAATAGTTTCAGAACAGCAAGTCTATTTTGAAATTCATAAAACAGAATTCTAATGGAGTTTTTGGGATCTCTAATAATTTTTCTAGGTACCTTAATTTGTTAGGAAGATCCCCTAAAAAGATCCAAGTGTTTCTCATCTTTTTTCTATTTTTAAAAAATCAAACAATATCTCTGGACAGAGAGTTGTACATCTCTGAGTGACGACTGGTTCTTGTCCTTTTCCCGGAGATCTAACCGTTGAAACCTTGATTTTCTTTTTGATTTGGAAACTAGACTGACAGAGGCATCTTGTGTCCAAAATGCACCGACATCAAACCATGGGAGACGTGCTTTTTCTTTTCTTAAAATTCTGGTCTGCTCTCTGCAATTTTCAGAATTTCATGACACATTTGACCAACTTTGTAAATAATGGCCCAAATGATTCTCTTATGACTTAGGGCTTAAACCATATCTTAATAATGATTAATTAGACTTAAATCCCAAAGCTAAATGATTCAAATCAATGAATAAATTTATAGTTAGTAGCCTACTCTTGTTCATATTCATGAATTTATGTACATTAATGCTTATAATTAGAACTAGTAATTGGATAAAGTTGGATTTCATTGCTTGCTAGGTATAAGCTAGAGAATTAGGATTGATTGTTTGATATCATATTATTATTATGTGAAGCATGTGGACTAACCCTTTGTTTTGTAGCGCTATAAAGGTATGATTTCTAAGACTCCTCTTTAGTTTATCTTAATTTCTTGATTTTATTGATTTTTCGACTTAATGCGCGACACCTTAGAATTAGGTTTTTCCTTATGTGTATATGTGATTAGAGACTCTTTTTTAGGATTTTCTTTTATTCGCATGCATTGCACGTTTACTATCGCTGCTGGATCCCGGGTAAGTTCACTTGTTCTCTATTGCATATCATATCGCTTGTTACCTGAATTATGAGGCTTTTGAATGATATTTTGTCAATTGCAATTTTACACCCTTTGGACATGCTTTTGTGATGTGTATGTATATATGTATTAGTTGAGGGCATGCTTAGATTAATAAATTTGATTAAAAGGATGTTGAGCAGAGGCCTATCGCAAGATAGGATGAAAGAGGGTGTTTTAGTCCTACGGGCTCCTTCCTCTCTCATTCCATAATCCCCGGACCTAGTTAATCTCTGGTTTCTAAAAGATCAGTTTGCTTTTAAAATGGTTTCTTAATTTTCCTTTTAAAAATTAAGTGGCGACTCATTTGTTTTTTAATTTGATTTTGAAAAGTTGTGGGTAAGAAAAATGCGATATCCACACTTGTACAAAATTATCAAACGTAATAATAAATTTCATAAGCTACTTTTAAAAGCCACGTGGGGCCAAACTAAGCCTTAGTCTCTCTACAACTCTTGCAATATTGATACGTTTTCTTGCAATTATTGATATATTTACCCAGAATAATTATGGACAGGTGAGAAATCCTAGGGCAATCCACTTGCCCTCTTCTTCATCTCTTCGTATTCCCTTATAGAAACTCAAAGGAAAGAGATAATATAAACTAATGATGGGGTAGTAGCTATGAGATAAAAAATTGTAGTAATTATTAGAATGCATTTTTGCTCACTCATATTACAATTATAATTATTGCAGTGCATTTTTGCTCACTCAAATTACAATTATAATTATTGTAGTATATTTTTGCTCACCCAAATACCCTATTGGGTGAACACGTGAGAGATCCACCACTTTCATGGACAAAATGGGGAACCAAAAGTAGAAAGTGGAGGGTCTCACATGCTCACCCATGGAGTGCTTGGGTGAGCAAACTACACTCTTATAAATAAAATAAAAAAAAAAAAGAAATAAATTTACAGTAATTAGTAGAAAGTACACTACAATAATGCATTTTTTGCTCACCCAAATACCCTAATAGAATGCATTTTTTGCTCACTCAAATTACAATTATAATTATTGTAGTGTTTTTTTACTCACCCAAATACCTTATTGGGTGAACACGTGAGAGATCCACCACTTTCATGGACAAAATGGGGTAAGCAAAAGTAGAAAGTGGAGGGTCTCACATACTCACCCATGGAGTGCTTGGGTGAGCAAACTACACTCTTATAAAAAAAAGAATAAAAAAAATAGCTCATACAATAGTCTTCAAACTACTCAACTCATTATGTGACCCTGTTTTAATCCATGTCTCAGCTACAATGGTAAAAGAATCTCAAATCTCAAATTTGGGCTTAACGGCTACTCTGGTCTTTTTATGTTCCCTCAAACATTTTTTGCGGAACCAAACAGAGGCTTAGGGATTCAAGAAAAGCTACTCTATGATTTATCCACATTGTGTTTATCCACAATTATTGAATGGTGGGCTCTAAGTAAGTTAAATCTTAAGGTTCATTTTTATGCTCCACTAATTTTAATAGTTTGAGTGTCTTTGGGAAATTATGTTCATGGACAGAAATATATATATATATGTACAGTTAGGCTCCAGAGAGGGTGCCCTCTCTTTATTAAAGAGAGGGCTTCTGTTTTAGCTGGCGTTGTCAAAAACACATTTTTGCTTTCCCAAGAGCATATTCAAATTTTGTTCACCTTGTGTGAATTTTGCCAAAGTTTTTGTCAAATCATCCACTTTCTTTCTCAATTCAACCTTTGAAGATTCATTTTCAATCTTCAAAGATTCATTTTGGGATTTCTAAATATTTAACTCATTTGAAAGTTTGGAAAAATTCTTTTTAAGAGTTATATATTTAAATCTCAAATTCTCTAACTCCTCATGTAACTCCTCAAATGCACATTGAATCATTATAGTAAAGAGATTCAATAATAGAGGTAGGGTTAGAGTTTACCAAATTCTCTTGTGCACCTTCTTGGTCACATGAGTCATCATCGGATGGGTCGTCATCATCCCAAGTGGTCCCTTTTGCCATTTTCTCATTCTTTTTATCTTCATTTGCAAAAAGGCACACTTTTTCCTCTTCACAACTTTGGTTAGTTGTAACATGAAAATTTTCTAAACATAACCAAATTTCATTTGCACTAGAGCATGAACGAATTCTATTATATGAACCATCATCTAAAGAATTCCATAGAATTTTCATAGCTCTAAGATTTAATAGAAAGTTATTTTGATCACTTTCATTCCATTCAATCTTTGGTTTAGGAGAAGAACCATTTTTGACAATGTTCCAAAGATTTATGTCAAGTGATATAAAATAAATTGCTAGTATCCTCTTCCAATGATCATACTTATGATCTTTCAACGATGGAGGAGCTGTAATGCAAAAACTGAAGGAAAAAGTGGTTTAAAGTTAGAGTTTAAACGCGCAGCGGAAATAGGTTAAGTTATAAAACTTTTGGTATTCCAGGAACTACTACTCGTCAATTCCATAGATGCGTACAAGGGGTTGCAAGAATTATACCTTAGTGTCTTGAACCCAATTCTGAAACTTTAACTTCCAGCAGCCTCCACTAGATGATCTTCACCCTTATGACTCCTGCGGATGCCTGCCGGAAAGACTAGGGTTCGTGGGAACCCTAATAGAGAGGATATGAAGGTTTTGGGAAGACTATGATAGTTTCTGCAGCTTCTGCGTATAAAAACGACGATCACTTATTTCCAGAACGCAGCTGCCCTATTTATAGATTTCCAGAACCGACCTAGACTTCGATCGATCGAAGTGACTTCGATCGATCGAACCTTCGATCGATCAAACCATTCTCGATCGATCGAACCTGCTGACTTCAATCGATCAAACATACTTTAATCGATCGAACTTGTCTTAACAGCTTCCTCAAGTGTCTTTCCAAGCATCCTAGCGGAGCTAAGAGTGGGACCTCCTAAGCTCTTTATTGTTGGCTCAGACCAGTTTGTTAATTACCATGACCAAACTCTTTGATCAGCAAACTAACTAACTGGTCAGTTAACGTTTATTCCACTATAAAATGATAACTGAACTCCAACGCAAAAGAACATATCCGAAGCAATAACTAGACTTGTATGGTGTACTAATGTCCCTCTACCGTCAGCATTCGTAATCATATCCAGGTAGTCGGATAACTGTTACTGTCAACCTGAATCATGATTACTTCTTGAATTCCTTGAGTCTCATTCACTACTCATGATTACCAAACATGTTGATAACTCTTATCAACAAGACTGCAGTACTCAGTAATCAACTTGGTGACATTCTCAAGGGAATGCTTACTCTGAATCAGAGGGTAGATTCTATCTTGACAATATATGTTCACAACCCTATGGACATGACATACCCAAGATACCCAGGTGTTGATCTTCTATAGACCTCACTGATTGGTAAGTCAAAGCAGCCATATCCATAGTCTGTGTTCATAATCATCTCAAGATTGAGAACACGTATCTTATACAAGTTATGAGTTCCTATTGACTGTTGACAGCCTTAAGTGTCAATAGGAAAGCTCAGGTCCGTCAATGCACTATAAGCACTAGCATATCAACTAAGAGCTACACTCTAGTGATTGAGATTAATCACTCCATCCAATGGTAGTTAATTATGCTACAGTGTAGACCTGATGAGGTATCCAGTCTCATCATCCACTGTGACATATTCTAAGTATCAAAGTATAGTAATTCGTATCTCACTTGTGTGTATCTCATACACACGCGAATTGCTTACTATGATACTTAAGGATAAAACAATCATCTCATGAAAGAAACATACACAATGAAATGTAAAGCTGATATCAATATATTATAATGCTAATGTCTCATACATAAAGTAATGGTTTGAGGGCACAAACCCAACAAACTCCCACTTGCACTCATAGCCATACAGAACTACATCTGAGACCTAGACTATCTAGATGACGATCAAAGACCTTCTGTGGCAAGGCCTTTGTAAGCGGATCAGCAAGATTGTCAGCGGTGGCAATCTTGGTGACAGTCACATCTCCACGTTGAACAATATCTCGGATAAGATGATATTTCCGCTCTACGTGCTTTCCCTTCCCGTGGTTCCTTGGCTCCTTGGACTGAGCCACTGCCCTACTATTATCACAATAAAGCGTAATAGGCGACAGCGACGCTGGTACCACCTCGAGTTCCATGAGGAACTTCTTGAGCCAAACAGCTTCCTTTGCGGCTTCACAAGCAGCCACTTACTCAGCTTCTGTAGTTGAGTCTGCAATGCATTTCTGCTTAATGCTCCTCCAACTAACAGCACCACCTCCCAAGGTAAAGAGATGTCCGGATGTCGACTTTCTCAAATCTTTATCTGGCATAAAGTCCGAGTCAGTGTATCCTACTGGAATTAACTCACTACCGCCGTACATAAGCATGTAACCTTTAGTTCTTCTCAAGTACTTAAGAATGTGCTTAACGGCTGTCCAGTGCTCTGGACCAGGATTCGATTGATACCTGCTAACCATGCCAACAGCAAAGCAGATATCTGGTCTAGTGCATAACATCGCATACATGAGACTTCCCACTGCCGAGGCATAGGGAATTCCTGCCATGCGATTCCTCTCCTCTTGTGTCTTTGGACACTGGTCCTTGGAGAACGCTAAACCATGCCTGAAAGGTAACAAACCTTTCTTCGAATTATCCATTGAAAACCTAATTAGCACTTTCTCGATATAACCAGCTTGAGATAATCCCATTATCTTTCGCTTGCGATCCCGAAAGAGCTTTATCCCAAGAATATAGCTCGCCTCTCCTAGATCCTTCATATCGAAAGTACTAGCTAGCCAAACCTTGACCGTTGACAGCGCCGCTACATCATTCCCAATGAGTAGAATGTCGTCAATGTAAAGCACAAGAAAAGCCACTACTTTTCCTTCACATTTCTTGTATACACAAGGCTCATCCAGATTCTGTATGAAACCAAACGACTTGACCGCTTGGTCAAATCGGATGTTCCAACTTCTGGATGCCTGCTTAAGCCCATAAATGGACTTTTGCAACTTGCATACCAAGTTACCTTTCCGACCAGCTATGAACCCTTCTGGTTGTTGCATATAGATGTCCTCCTCAAGATTGCCATTCAAGAATGCAGTCTTGACGTCCATCTGCCAGATTTCAAAATCTAGGCATGCAGCAATAGATAAGAGTATTCTGATGGACTTGAGCATGGCTACCGGCGAGAAGGTTTCCTCATAGTCAATCCCCTCCCTCTGAGTATAGCCTTTCGCCACAAGCCTTGCCTTAAAGGTCTCAACCTTTCCATCAGATCCTCTTTTCCTCTTATAGACCCACTTGCAGCCAATGGGTTTAATATTGGCTGGAAGTTCTACAAGATCCCAGACCTGATTGGAATCCATAGATTCCAATTCAGCCTTCATAGCTTTAATCCAATGAGCTGAATCAACATCAGCCATTGTCTCTTCGTAAGTGGTAGGATCAGATTCAGATTCTATGGAGACAGCTTCAAAAACTTCTCCTAAGAACATGTATCTATCAGGCTGGCTGATAATCCTCCCACTACGACGAGGTACCGGTGCGGAAATGGGTGAAGAAGTGGTATTTTCTTGATTTTCATCGTTATCAACTGCGGGTTGGACTGAGGGCTCTCCTCCTATCTCTCTAAGATCTATCCTTCCCTTAGGTTTATGGTTCATGATATAATCATCCTCCAAGAAAACAGCATTTGTACTAACAAACACTTTCTGTTCTCTTGGATCATAAAAATACCATCCATAAGTACCCTTTGGATACCCTACAAAGTAACATACTTCCGATCTAGAATCCAACTTGCTCATCTTTCCTTTGAGCACATGTGCCGGACACCTCCATATCCGGAGATGTCGCAAAGAAGGCTTGCGCCCAATCCACATCTCTCGTGGTGTCCTGGGAACAGATTTGCTTGGTACTAGATTTAGTATGTATGCAGCGGTTTCCAAAGCATAACCCCAAAGGAATAATGGCAACTCTGAATAACTCATCATCGACCTAGTCATGTCTAAAAGAGTCCGATTCCTTCTCTCCGCTACACCGTTCTACTGAGGCGTACCAAGTGTAGTCAACTGTGACAGAATCCCATTCTGTACGAGGTGATCAATAAACTCATTAGAGAGGTACTCACCACCTCGATCAGATCGAATGGCCTTGATATGTGTGCCCGATTGCTTCTCCACTTCAGCCCTAAACTCTTTGAACTTTTCAAAGGCTTCAGACTTGTGCTGCATTAGGTACACATATCCATACCGAGAGTGGTCATTGGTAAATGTTATGAAATACTCATAACCACCCTTTGCTCTAATATTTATTGGTCCACACACATCAGTATGAACTAATTCCAACAATGCATTGGTCTTGTTGCCCTTTGCAGGAAAGGGCCTTTTTGTCATCTTACCCTCCAAACAAGACTCGCAGACTTCCATTGTTTCGAGAACCAAATCGCCTAAGACCCCTTCTTTGACTAGTCTGCCAATCCTATTCAGATTGATATGGCCAAGCCTCATATGCCAAAGCCTTGTTGGATTAGTGGAAGGTCCCTTTCTTTTAGATGGTAAAGTTACCACTGAGTTATTAAGTTCCAAACAAGAATCTTTTGAAATATTGGGAGTAATCACATACAAACCATTTGATTTAACACCAGAACATATAAAAGAACTGCTTCTTTTAATGACAACTTCAGTTCCAAAATGAAAGGAATAACCATTATTTGTTAAATTAGAAACTGAAATTAAATTACGTCTCATTAAAGGGACGTAAAGTACATCTGATAAAATCAAAACTTTATTGTCTGAAAATTCTAAAACTACGACTCCTATAGCAACCGCAGATACGGTTGCGCTAGAACCTAGAATAAGTACGATCTCTCCATCACTGCATTTCCTGGTTGATCTGAACCCCTGCAATGAATTACAGATATGGTTAGTCGCACCAGAATCAATGCACCAAGTGTTTGAAGTATCCGTAATAAAACTTACTTCAATCACATGTGATTCAATCATACCTTGAACTCTTGTAGCTAAGAATTCTGGACAGTTCCTCTTCCAGTGGCCCTTCTCACCGCATTGTAAACACTTTCCTTTGCCTTGGCCACCCACCTTCCCTTTGCCCTTACCTTTTCCCTTAGATTTTGCAATCTTAGGGACCGGTCCAACACTTGAACCACCAGTGCCAGCCTTCTTCTTTCCTTTCTTACCTTTCGGTGTAGATCGGGAAGTAGAAGCGCTTTTCTCACCGTTTAAAACGCTGCCCCCAGGTTTGATCACCCCTTCTGCTGCCAGTAAAGAACTCATTAATTCGCTCATTGAAAAATCCATTTGATTCATATTATAGTTAAGTTTGAATTGAGCGAATGATGGCGACAGCGAGTTGAGGATCATATCAACCTGGGTCTGTGCATCGATGTTGGCTCCCAAGGTCTCCAGTTCGTTTAAATAACCAATCATTTTTAAAACATGTTCTTTGACTGGAGTACCTTCCGACATCTTTGCACTCATTATCTTCTGCATGGCTACCTGTCTGGCAGGCCTGCCATGCTCCCCAAACATCTATTTCAGGGATGTGATAATGTCACTGGCAGAATCGTTCGATTGGAATTGGTGTTGTAACACACCAGCCATTGAGGCCAGAATGTAACAACGGGCCATTCCATTCGACTTCTTCCATTTGTCGAACTCGCGTCTGGCAGCTGCCGAAGCGTTTGCCGCGGGTTCTTCAGGGCTTGGGGTGGTGAGGACATATATGTGATCCTCCGCAGTTAAAACGATGTCAAGGTTACGTTTCCATTCAGTGTAGTTATTTCCAGTTAACTTGTTTTGAGTGAGTATGGTGGCAAGTGGACTAAATGCAGATCCAGACATTATGATTACTGAAAATCAAAACAAACAAAATAAATATGGATATCAGAATTGACAGTTTGAAATAAAAGAATCCTTAAAACTCTTATTTAAAAACAAAGTCGCCGGAATATCGAAACGAAAGAATAAAGCCTCCGTGTGGTGGTCAATGTTCGATCTTTCGATTTATCATGACTTATCCGCTATGCAACTCTTGCAAAATAGCCATGACTCCCGAACCTATTTGATCTCTAAGTTTCTGAATAATGCCCCGTGTGGGATCCCTTATCCATAGCTTAGCTAGTGTGTACCATTAACTAGGATCCAATCACAACCGTCTCAAGTAGCGCCTCCGTGTGGTGGTCACCCTCTAACACGTCTGATTGATCCTATCCATAGGAAGTTCACATCTAGTAACCAATGAGCAGTGTACCCTCCGTATGGAATGATCACCCCTGGCGAGGTGACACAGAATACACTACTCATCTTACAATGAACCGTTAATGGAAGATCGTGGGTGTTATTTGATAAGACCCTCTCCCACTAGATTTAGTAAATTAAGAATTTTGCTTTTGAAAATGTTTCCACACACTACCCATAAACATCCAATGTTTACTAATGTGTTGAAAACAGTTTTTGAATTTTATTTTAGAAAACTTGTTTTAAGTGCATGCAACAATGTATTATACGCCAATCACAAAACAAGCACATAAAACAAAAACTAAAATGAAATATAGGCATTCAAACAATGCCTCTATCTCCCATGGCTCTATTTCCATAGAACACCTTCTTGGTTTGGTCGCCTCCGGCTCCATCTTTATGGACAACGGCTCCTTACTCCATCTTCATGGAATTTCTAATTCTATTACATTGGACCTATGCTTCTTTTGAAGCTTACAATTTATCTAGAAAAAAGAAATAGCCAAAAAGAAATAAAAGGCTAGGGAAACCGGTGCGACTTTCCTTTTCGTAGGATTGAAGCCGCAGCGCCCTTTACATACGCCTTAAAACCAAACCATTAATAAATTACAACATGTACCAATCTCAAACAATTTAAATATAAATATTTAAACGACTTGGTGCCATGGTAGATAGCGACTAATTTTGCTGCAAAAGGGTTAGTCGTACACACATCCACACATACATAACAAATATATGTAACTATTGGAACACTTAATTGATTCACACAGTATATAAACACTTTGCATACTGAATTAGAACTTAAAACAGCATCTTACTTCTCTGTCACAGTTCGATCGATCGAAGACCGTTCGATCGCTCGAACCTTCGATTGATTGAACACTGTTCAATCGCTTGAACATTCTGTTTCACAGAATGATTTGAAAATTTTACAGAATATTTTAAAATTAAAGTTTTTTAATTTCAAAACACTTTAAAACTGTGAAACAGAGAACCTGACAAAGTATCTATCTCGATCGATTGAACTTCATTCGATCGATCGAATACTGTTCGATCGATTAAGAACAGAATATTCGATCGATCGAAACAAGTTCGATTGATCGAACCCACCTTGCATCCTATGCAATCACAGTTTTGTACTCTGCTGCGATAACACTGCAGAAACAGATCTGTGACTATGCAGTTTCGAAAATAGTTCTAAAATCAACATGCAAATCAAAACTAGGGTTCCAAAAACGCATCTATAGATCCAAACGAGCGTGGCTCTGATACCAATTGAAGGGAAAAGTGGTTTAAAGTTAGAGTTTAAACGCGCAGCGGAAATAGGTTAAGTTATAAAACTTTTGGTATTCCAGGATCTACTACTCGTCAATTCCATAGATGCGTACAAGGGGTTGCAAGAATTATACCTTAGTGTCTTGAACCCGATTCTGAAACTTTAACTTCCAGCAGCCTCCACTAGATGATCTTCACCCTTATGACTCCTGCGGATGCCTGCCGGAAAGACTAGGGTTCGTGGGAACCCTAATAGAGAGGATATGAAGGTTTTGGGAAGACTATGATAGTTTCTGCAGCTTCTGCGTATAAAAACGACGATCACTTATTTCCAGAACGCAGCTGCCCTATTTATAGATTTCCAGAACCGACCTAGACTTCGATCGATCGAAGTGACTTTGATCGATCGAACCTTCGATCGATCGAACCATTCTCGATCGATCGAACCTGCTGACTTCAATCGATCGAACATACTTTAATCGATCGAACTTGTCTTAACAGCTTCCTCAAGTGTCTTTCCAAGCATCCTAGCAGAGCTAAGAGTGGGACCTTCTAGGCTCTTTATTGTTGGCTCAGACCAGTTTGTTAATTACCATGACCAAACTCTTTGATCAGCAAACTAACTAACTGGTCAGTTAACGTTTATTCCACTATAAAACGATAACTGAACTCCAACGCAAAAGAACATATCCGAAGCGATAACTAGACTTGTATGGTGTACTAATGTCCCTCTACCGTCAACATTCGTAATCATATTCAGGTAGTCAGATAACTGTTACTGTCAACCTGAATCATGATTACTTCTTGAATTCCTTGAGTCTCATTCACTACTCATGATTACCAAACATGTTGATAACTCTTATCAACAAGACTGCAGTACTCAGTAATCAACTTGGTGACATTCTCAAGGGAATGCTTACTCTGAATCAGAGGGTAGATTCTATCTTGACAATATATGTTCACAACCCTATGGACATGACATACCCAAGATACCCAGGTGTTGATCTTCTATAGACCTCACTGATTGGTAAGTCAAAGCAGCCATATCCATAGTCTGTGTTCATAATCATCTCAAGATTGAGAACACGTACCTTATACAAGTTAAGAGTTCCTATTGACTGTTGACAGCCTTAAGCGTCAATAGGAAAGCTCAGATCCGTCATTGCACTATAAGCACTAGCATATCAACTAAGAGCTACACTCTAGTGATTGAGATTAATCACTCCATCCAATGGTAGTTAATTATGCTACAGTGTAGACCTGATGAGGTATCCAGTCTCATCATCCACTGTGACATATTCTAAGTATCAAAGTATAGTAATTCGTATCTCACTTATGTGTATCTCATACACACACGAATTGCTTACTATGATACTTAAGGATAAAACAATCATCTCATGAAAGAAACATACACAATGAAATGTAAAACTGATATCAATATATTATAATGCTAATGTCTCATACATAAAGTAATGGTTTGAGGGCACAAACCCAACAATAACCTTCTTGAACTTTTATTTCGATAGAACTTGACTCATTGTTTTGAAATTCATTAAAATTATTAGAGTAATTGAAAGAGCAAGAAATAGAGGTTACCCTATTTTCTATGAGTAATATTTGGGACACAACATTCATACAACTTTCATACAACCTTTCCAAAAGATGTGTCTATCTCTCTCCTGTGATGTCACTGGACCCCACAGTGGCACAGGAAAGAGATAGACACATCTTTTGGAAAGGTTGTATGAAAGTTGTATGAATGTTGTGTCTCAAATATTACCCATTTTCTATTGTCATGAGGCAAAGGTTGACGATCTCATCTTCATTTGAGTCGTCGCCCGATGATTCACTCTCGGAGCTACTTTGAGTGGCCTTCATTGCCTTCTTATTGCGTTTTTCATCTTTGAGAGGCTTCTTTCCCGATTCTCCTTTCTTTAAAAACTTTACAAATCTTTGGGTGATTAAAGCCATGTTCGTATCCTCATCACTCTCATGATCTTTGCCCTTTTTCTTTGAGCTTGAGGACTTCAAGGCATATTTCTTCTTTTGACTTCCTTTTTCTTATCTTCTTCGACAAGCACGGCTAATTCTATTTCATGGGTAATGAGTCATCCCATGAGTTGTTCAATTGACAACTTTGTCAAATCCTTTGCTTCCCGGATAGCCGTGACCTTCGATTGCCATTTCTTTGGTAAAGCTCTAAGAATTTTCTCAATAATTTCTTCATTAGCATAAACTTTGAGAAGATTTTTCAAGCTATTAATGATAGTTGTAAACCGAGTAGACATATCACCAAAATACTCAAAAGGCAACATTTTAAACATTTCATAAGATTGAACAAGCAAATAAATTTTGACTTTTTGACTTGGCTTGTTCCCTCATGAGTCACTTCAAGTTTATCCCAAGTTTCTTTTGCTGATTCAGAAGATGAAATTCTATTGTATTCATTTGGGTCTAAACCACAATATAATAAATTCAGTGCCATAGCATTCAATTTTATGAGTTTCTTATCAGCATCATTATACTCATCTTCCATTTTTGGAATAGAAATATCATTTTGAATTTTTGTTGGAAGATGAGGCCCTTTGACCACTATTTGCCATAAATCAAAACCTTGAGTATTCAAATATATTCTCATTCTATTTTTCCAATAAGCATAGTTTGAGCTATTAAAACATGGTGGTCTAGAAGCCAATTGACCCTCATAATAAGAAATGCGAGAAGTGTTGGTTTCCATTTGGATCTTAACTCAAAATTTCAAAAACTTTTGAAAATAGAAGAGTCGAAGCTCTGATACCAATTGTTGGCCAAGATCTGGAAACCATAGAAGGGGGGCTAATAAGGTTTTAGCAGAAATTTAACCTTTTAAAAATTTAATATAAAATTAAATACAGTCACAAATAATTATGTAAAGAGAGAAGAGAGGAGACACTTGCAAACTGAGTTTTTAAGTGGTTTGGCAATCCACACATCGCGGCCTACGTCCACCCCTCAAGAACACCTCTTGAGAATTCCTTTAATCCGACCTACTTCAAGGGTGTAGATCAAACTGTTACAAGAGTTTTCAACTCTTCCAAAGAAGAGCAACTCTTCTTTGCATACAAGGGTTACTAACCCTCACTCTTTACAAATGATTTGAATTACAAATTGAACTCTCTCTCTCTCTTTCTCTAGATTGGATAGTACAATAATAGCTCACAAAACCCCTTAACGAGTGGATAATAAAAATGAAAGCTCACTACAATTTGCACTCATAATTGAAATCAAGAACAAATTGATTTTTCACTCAAAGTAGGGCTCAATTGTGAATGATGATTAAACAAGTTGTTTGAATGATTTTCCTTTATTACCCAACCCTTAAAATCACCCCTATATATAGATTTTCAACATATATGACTATTGGGGGTATTTGGGGGGGTGTAAAAATAATTTTTGGAAAGTTTAGAAAAATAGCCATTGTGTGTTTCAGCGCGATCCAGCCGACCGAAAAATCGATATAGTTGACTGAAAAGTTTGTAGCAGTAGCTACCTTTCAAAAATAGAAAATAGCCGACTTTTTTACAATCCACTCGATGTAACAGTACCTCTGGTCAACTGGACATAACCTCCGGTCGACTGGGCCCTTAATTTTTCAGTCGACTGGTTTTTGCTAGTTTTTCGCAAACTGACACCTCTTTACTAAAATGGCCATAACTCTCTCTACAAAACTCGTTTTTGCAATCTGTTTGAAGATTCAAAAACTAGATTCAAATACCTTTCCAACCATATAAAACTCAACATCTAGTTCCTTACCAAGTGGATCAGGTTTGACTTTAAAGTTGACCCATCTAGAAAGGGTTCTTGATTTTAACTTGACCACTTGAAAACTTTTGTGAAATGAATTTAATTGAGTAGTCTAACTATGTTTAGGTCCTTAAAAGTATTTTAAAGTATAAGAGCAAGGATCCTAAGGTCCAATTAAAGTTACTTGAGCCCCTATGAGTGATTAATCAAGATGCTTACAAGTAAATCTTAATCTTCAACCAACGCTGAAAATTCTTCAAGTCTACAAGCTTGTTCCTTGTTGAGCTCCATCACTCTTGGACTTCACCATATGCTATCTCATAATCTCAAACAAATTTAGAACATTTAAGTTCATGAATAGAGAGATTAGCACAATGAAAATAGCATGATAATTCATTGGAATAGAATCATTAAGAACATGTAATTATCACTAGATTTGTCATCATCAAAACAAACATAATTAATGCCTTAAATTAGTTCAAGGCTAACATAAATGTCCCTCAAAAGTCGAGTTAAGTGAAATTTCACGTAATATTCATGTACGAGTTCATAAAATTTCACTTAATATTCATGTATGCTAAGTAAAATTTCTATTAATATTTTTATATAAAAGGACATTTCCCTAATCCAAAATCTTAATAATGCAGACCAATCCCATTGCCTCGAATACATATACGAACACACCTAAACAAAGCCACAAAACATCCCCACAAGGAGTTAAAAAGGCTACAAAACTCTAGATCAATAAAGGAAAAAATTTGGGAGACTCCCATTTGGGACTCCCTTAGCCCGAATTTGCCATAAATACTCCCTCTGTCCCAAATTGCTTGGCACTTTTGGGGAATCTAACTTTTTAAGGGAACATAATGATTGCATTTTTGACAAACTTTTATGCTCTAACTTTCCAAAATTGCCCCTCATAAATGCATTTAGATTAGTTAGGGTGTGAAAAAAGAAAGTGCAAAACAATAAGATTCAAAATTTGTTGTTTTGACTTTTCAACATGGACTAACATTTTGGAACAACCCAAAATAGAAAGAGTGCCAGCAATTTGTGACGGAGGGAGTAGTTTCCAATCCAAGGTAGGTGCATTGGAAACTATTTTTCTTGCTATTTAAGGCAAATTCGGACTAAGGAAGTCCCAAATAGGGAGTCTCCCTAGAATCGCTCATCAATAAAACTAAAAGATAAACAATCTCCTATCTAATGAAGCCAAAGAATCAATCCGATTAGAACTCTCTGAGTTGTTCGAAATCCAATCTACAGAAAATAGAATCAGAGCCTTGAAATGTTGAACAACATAATGTACCTTTTATTTATTTTTTCTTTTTTGACAAATACTATTTCGAACAATGACAAACATCCACTCATATACATGGTGTGATACATATATATACATATATATAAATGAACATTGATAGCAATACAGTCACTTCTCTGCATCATGTGGTCTAAAAAACAGCCATCCTCCATTATTTATAGTTTTCTTAGAGAGAGAAAGTGCTGAAGATTAAAAACAACAAATCAAAATCACTTGACATTCACACTCTTTGTCACAAACACACACGCATAAACTCGTACACTTTCAATCTGGATCAACAATCGCATAGCTCTGTTCAATTTACCCTTTAAATACTTTCAAATTTTTAGATATACATATATATTCAACACTTTCAAACTTTCAGTTTTACATATATATTTAACTGTATGTATGGTATCAGGTGGTCCAAAGTGGCTTGAGTCGACGGAGACAGGAAAGGCAGACAACGATGGAGGGTGCTTCTGATACAGGGGGCTGTCATAATCGTTAGACACGCGGATGTGGAATGTTCTTGGGTGCAAGAGGGACATGGGCAGTTTGGTCAGAAAATATAAAAAAAAATGAAAACTGAGGGACCTAACTCACTAAGACCTGATAAATGTGGACCTAAGGCCAAATAAATGCTAACGAGCTGGACCTCTTGAGATGACAAATAAGGAGCTGTCCATAATTGCAATATGGCTTGATTTAATGCCCTTTTCACCAATTTTTCCTATATTATTTTATATGCATATACATACACTACACTATACACTATGACACACAACACACATCATGTAATGACCTGTATTTTAATTTCTATATTAATCTAAAATTAATCATGAAGTACTGACATCATTATTTGATTAGTAGGTATTCGTGTGCGAAACATTAAAATTTTGGGCACAGGGGTATTTTGGTAATTTTTAACTATGTTGTACTTGTCAGAATTTCTGAAATATTTATTTCTAGGAAAAGATGTGTATGACAGAATAATTCACTTCTGGTGTTTTAAGTTTTGTCATTTCTAGTACGGTTAGTGAGTTATATCAGGTTTGGTAAGGTGTACAACGTGCTTGGAGACTTGTACTATCCCACTCACTATAAATACACCACTTAGATATTTTGAGACATAATGTACTATCAATTTATCTCTCTAAAATGTGGTTATCTTCTTCCTGTCTCTCTCTAGAAACTCCATTAAACATAAAGCTTCAAGCTTTAAACCTTGAAATCATCTCTTTCCTCTCATATTCTCCTACTAATTTTATGGAGTTAATTGATCCTTGCAACTAGGAGCATCTTTGGGTGCATTTAGTTTGCAAAACCCCCAATATTTTCTCTTGGTAGATTTTCTCAAAACATGAGATAGTTCCATTATAACTCTCTAATACTATGTATTATATGTAAACTAGTGTATATCTAGGATACTACATGTTTTCCTTTGAGATTTACTTGGTTAATTTTAAAGTCTAGATTTTCTAGGTTTGGAACTTATGTTCCTTATAAAATCTATGTGTCTATGTGTTCAATTGTGAGCCTTATATGCTACTTGAACCTTGGATGTTAAGTTTTCATGTTACAAGCATGATTAGTTGCCATAGTAGTGAAAGCATGTCTACATGTTAAATGCTTTTGAATTGACATCTTGAGAATATTAATGTTCGTAGTTCTTTGAAACGTATGAGTTAATAGTATATTATTGAGAAACTTAACATTTATTATGTTACTTTACAATTCATAGATATTGTCATTTTCATTCATACACATGAACATGGTACGAAGAAAATTTTGGGAAAAGACCTCCTTGTGAGGAACTTTCGAAATTTAAAACGGGAAGATATCCATATAGGTGACTTTCAAGTTTTGATATGAGAAAAACCTCGATGTGTGGGGAAATTTATAACAAAAGGCTTGCGGGCGTGTTTAACCTTGTTTTGGCAAATCATACCATTGCATTTCACTTTTAGAGTTATACGCGAACTACAGGGCCGTTGTGCTCAGGGAACTATGTAAACCCCCTTTTCAGGTTTAGATTAGATTAGCAAGGCTGGTTATGTCAACTCAAAGAGTCGAGATGTGAAGGCTCCGTTTGTGGAGTTTGACTTGGAAATGTAATACATAACATTTTTAACATTTCAAAACTATGTAATTTGATTATTTGATTTAATTTGAAATGTATAACGATCGTAGTATATTTTAGGTGACTTACACATGATGTTTGTAAAGTTTATAAATGTTTTACAACTATGAACATTCATACATGTAATATTTGGATTACAAACATTCAACTTTCTTTGACTATCAAGAACATCTTCATTAGCTCAAAATTTGGGACCTTGAATCCTTTGATTTGGGTATTGATAATTAAATCTTTGTTAGAACTTTTGATCACGATGTTAGGAAACAATGTAGTGCTGCAAAATTCTCTACTGGTAAAAAAACGGTCGACTGGGTCCCCAATCAGTCGATGGACCAGGTCTTTTCTAGGAATGTGCTCTTTGTAATTCAAGAAACAGTCGACTGATACCCCGATCAATCGACTGGATAAAGAAACAGTCGACTGGATTTTTTTTTTAAAAAAAAAGGTACTCTCTGTAATTCATAAAACAGTCAACTAAAACCGCTGATCAGTCAACTGAATCTGCCAGTCTTAAAATTTCTCTATTTTTGAACACTATGAACAGTTTCACAGCATAGTACCTACACTGTATTTTAATTCCATCTATGCCATTTAAGTAAATCAATTTTTCCTTCCATTAATTATTTTACTTAAGTCATTAATGTAATTAACGAAATACCTCCCATTTGGATACAATAAAAATACTTTCAAAATCCAAATTCCTTATAGAAAAAAAGTCAACTTTCCCTCCAAAGGCAAAAATTACCGATTTCTGCACAGTGTCTGATGTTGGAGCATCATTTTCACTAGGTTTCTTTTCTTTTAAAAATTCTTAAAAATCATATTTGATACATGGGGATCTAGATGAACTATTCGCAGGACTTTTAAACTCTTGAATCGAAAATTTTATACTTGACCATACTTAGCCATTTAGGCCATCCTGGGTCAATGTGTCACGCCCTATGGACACGCGGCCTCCGTGAGCCCACCTCCGTTTCTATTTCCGGGGTTTCGGAATTGATTTTCCTTTGTTTAGAAATTGTTTGATTTAGAAAAGAAAAGAGTCTGTTGAAAACAGATATAGAGTCGCCACTTGGTCTTTAAGGAACCAAGAAACCTAATTTTGACTCACCCAAATGGATAAAGGGTACCGGCCTTTCATAACCAAAGAACTTGGCTTGAGATTTTGGTACGAGAGAGGAAGGAGCCTTTGTCGCGACTAAAATGACCTCAACTCACCCCGTCTTTCGACGGGCCTCAATTGGCATCCAAATAATCATCTTATACTATATTTGGTTCGACAATTAATACTATGATAGTATATAACATCACATAAGAAACTTGAAATGGAAGATCTAAAGATAAGATATCGTTCATAAGATCTAAGGCAAGTATCACACAATGCAAAGTAAAAGATCACGCAAACAAACTTAGGAAAAAACGTATGATCACATAGCAAGTAAATCAAGTTTCCCTAATCTAAAGGGGACATGAATTGTTCTTAAAACCAAAAAAAAACAAAGAGATCAAAATATGCTTAGCAAGCTAGAATGATGCATGTTAATCTTTGAGGAAAGAAGACCTCTCAATCCCCGAGATGGATGAGAAAGGAAGATTAGATCGAGGGAAGCATGAACGTATGATCAAATTCATTCCTTATAATCTTCTTAGATTAGGAGTCACAAAAACCCCAAATCTTGCATGGATGTAATTCATGGTCTTAGAATGTGCAAAGGTTGTAGTGTGTTTGTGTACATGGGCTTTCGAAAGTGACTTAGAAGTCTAGAAGATGAATGAATGCATGGAAGAAATCATTATGGGATATGTACAAATATGGTATGGACTATTTCCTAGGATATGAACTAATTTGAAGTACATATAAGCATCAAATCAAAGGATGGAAGTAAAAGTATACTTACTGTGAATAGTGGACAGAGTAGTGACTTGATCTTATGGAAATTGAAAAGTAGGGTTAGAAATATTTTCAATGCATATTTTGTTATGGAGATCATCCTTATTGTGTCTAGAGCACATATCAAAAAGCCAATCCTCAATAACCATCACAAATTGAGAGAAATCATATAAAAAAAATAGAGGTCACTCAGAAACAGAATCCGTACTGTCGACTGAAATGTCAAAAAATCTTAGAAATTGAAAACAAAACATCTAGAAACCCAAATTATACAGAAAGTTCCCTATGACACTGATGTTCAAGGAAAAAATGAGTTGGGACTACTCCTTTTGGAAAGGTTTCTGTAAAATAAGTTGAAAGTCAACCAAGCTGTTGTGACAACAAAAACAGAATGTCTGGAAGGAATGTTGGGGTCCATTCCAAGTGTTTCCAAGTCAAACCAAAAATCGTGGGTGTTCTCTAATGAGTTAAGAAGGCTTTCCAAGTGCTCTCATGTTAATACTTTGAGTATTGAGTCCTAGAGAAATCTTTGAACTCAGATTGTTCACTATTTTGAAGATTTTGGGAAGAACTATGGTTTTATTCTTTGAAATCAAAATGAGAGGTTTAAGAGGGGTTTTTAAATAGAGGTTTTGAGGGTGTACTTTTAGAACTTAAATGGAGATTATGACCACTTGAAATACCAATATTGAACTCATATCAAGAGCCTCCAAGATTGTTGGAGAGCATTGTTTTCAATTTGAAGGCAACTTCAAGAATACATAGGAATGTATTGAAGTTGGAATCATCATCTATCAAACAAGTTTTTGAGGTCAAGAGCTACTATCCGTAAGGATTCACTCACCTCAAACTTCATGTCATCATCCAGATGATGATGGATTAGTTAGTAAACAAAGAAAAATAAAAAAGAAATAAGGTAAGGAGAGATGAACATTTATATAAACAAGCATATAATAACAATCAATAGATGATGATCAATGTGATTTTGGACTTGTAGCTTGATGTTTCACTCATATAAAATGACATTGGACATGGAAGTAGATTTCTAACTCAAGATTGCTCAAGAATGGTGGTTACGGAGGATTTGAATGTGAAGTATAAGAGAAGTAATGGAAGAAAACAAGATTAAAACTCACGTTCTTAGGGAAAATCAGTAGGAGAAGCCCCCTTTCTCTCTTCTAAACCTATCTCTATCTCTCTTTCTGTCTATAACTTTCTCAAACTTTGCACTTGCCCCCTCCCCTCAAATGAAGAGCAAGGGGATTTATATAGGTTAATTTGGGGGTGGTTTTGGGATTTAGAAAGTGCTCCCACTTGTCCCAAACATCTGTGAACAAGAAACTACGTCGTTTTGGCTTTCAATTATTCAATTTAGACCCCCAAAATAAATTACAAAAATGGCTTCTGCAGGGATTGAGTGCTGCCACGGCACTGGCCATGTGCCGCCGCAGCAATGGCCCAATGCCGCCACGATACTACTCCTCAGATGCTCAAAAATTTGTATTTAGGCCCCCAGAGGTTCCGGTATTCGTGAAAAGGCCCTATTTCGTCCGAAATTCACAAAATATGCGTACGAACTCCAAATTGAGCTTGTGATATACCATTGGAAAGGTAGTGGAGTCTACTTTCCATAAAAAATAGTTTGGAGATAGGTACTTTGAAAAGGTTTACGGTATTCGTGATAAAAGTTGATTTAATCGCTTTTTACACCTTTCGAAATTCAAAATAAATTCATTTTAAATCCAGAAATCACGTGCGATATACTGTTGGAAAGTTATTAACCTCTAGTATCCATAAAAAATGTTTGAAAAATGACATAGCGCTCCAGTTTTAAAGTCAACTTTTAGGTCAAATCGGTCAAACCTAAGATCTCCATGAAGTTCTGGGAACCTCTAGGAGCTCCCAGGAGCTGATTTTTTCATCCGATTTTCTTTTAAAAATCATTTTCGTACTTTTCACAAAATTTAGAATGATCTCAAAACTTTTCGGTGAATTTGGACGATTTCGGTCAAAACCTGGTGATACTTGGGTCAAACCGGTCAACGGGGACTTTTCGGGAACTTCCGGGAATTCCAGGAGTCTCTGGGAGCTGACGATTTTACCTGATTTTGATTTGAAACTTATTTTATTGCTTTTATTATGACGTAGTATGTTTCCAAAAATTTCAATCCAAATCTGGGAGTGTTTGGGCTTTCAGGAGTATTTTGGTCATTCTGAGCATTTCGAGAGATAGAACCAACTTCTAGGAGTCCTTTTTGAGTCTTTTTCGATCATTATGAACCACCAAGATATGGGTCTCCAAAATCTGATAGCCGACAAAATGGGGTGTCTACAATTTGCCCCTCTTTGGCATGAACTTGCGAGGCAACACATGTCGTAAGCAAGTGCCAAAGCTTTGAAGAGACGGGTCTTTTGGAGGCTATAGATTTAGGATAAAGCGTTGCAAAGATGCAATGATAAAAATCATGATGTTGAGGCTGAGGCTAATGCTGGTTGTACTCTTCATGAGTTGCCTACGTACCCCAAGGGGAATTAGACCAGGACGTAGTTCGGGGCACAAAGGAACAAATCACACATGCACAACAAGATAGGCATATACTATGCTATGAGAATGATATACAATGCGTGGATGTGATATGAATTACGTCATGAGTCCTATAATGCCTAGTGTTCTGATCCTAGTATGAGCTGGTGTTGTGGGGTATATGTCACTCCGAGTGGACTTATGTCATGCTAGTCTTTCCTTGACTTTAATGCAGTGGTATATCCCGATACCAAGGTGTTGAAGACTCTTGGTCTTGGAACAAACTTCTGAATTTTGGCTAGTGTGTTTAGCAAGCGAATTGGATCGGATGTGGGGTCCTTGAGGATGACAATTAAAATAATCGACAGACACGGAAGTCCTAGAAATTAGGAGAGGGACACTGAAGCCCTAAGACATCAAGTAATGGACATAAAAGCCCGAGATGTCAAGCGGCGGACACGGAAGCCCCATTAATGGACATGGAAGCCCAAGATTTTAAATGAGAACGATGAACACGGCATATTTTGAATGGGAGTGATGATAAACTAACGATGATTAATGAATTGACGATGCATGAATTGAGATGACGAGTAGTGAGTAAACTACCGTGACTGTCATGGATTGGATCAACAGTTGGACCAACTGTGATCAGCAGAATTAACGATGTACGAATCGAGATGATGAGTCGACAGTGAACTACTATAACTGTCATGGATTGGACTAACGATGTATTGATCGAGATGATGAGTTGACATCGAACTACTAATATTGTCATGGATTGGATCAATGGTTGGACTAACCGTGATCAGAAGAACTAACAATGTACTAATTGGGATGACAAGTTAACAGTGAACTACTGTGACTGTCATGGTTGATAGTGAACTTTTGTGACTGTCATGAATTGAATTGATGATGTACAAATCAAGATGATGAGTCGACAGTGAACTACTGTGACTGTCATGGATTGAACTTACGATGTATGAATCGAGATGACGAGTCGACAGTGAACTACTCTGACTGTCATGGATTGAACTAAAGATGTACTAATCGAGATGACGAGTCGACAATGAACTAATGTAACTTCCATGGATTGAACTGATGATGTACTAATCGAGATGACGAGTCAATAGTGAACTACTGTGACTATCATGGATTGGACCAACGATTGTCATAACCGTGATCAAAAGAATTGACGATGTACGAATCGAGATGATGAGTCGACAATGAATTACTGTGACTATCATGGATTGGACTAACGATGTACTAATCAAGATGATGAGTCGACAGTGAACTACTGTGACTATCATGGATTAAACTAATGGTTGGATTAACCGTGATCAAAAGAATAGACGATGTACGAATCGATACAATTGTTGGGGATTAAACTGAATCTGCTGGGGATGAAACGACTCTTTCCGGAATCTCTCTTAATCTGTTTCTCTCGACCAGGAACCAGGATCCAAATTCGAATCTTTCACAGTTGATAAAATCTTGCAATGGTCGGACCGAAGAGCCGGTTAGGGCCTTCGAGAGCTAATTCTTTTCTGGACTCTCTGAGAATCTCTCTTTCAATTCTTGACCTAGAACCAAGATTCTGTCTCTAAATCTCTCACGATTGATCAAATCTTCTGACCGAGAACCAGGACCCATCTCTGAATCTCTCGTGGTTGATCAAATTTTGCAACGCCCAATCCAAAAGAGCCAGTTAGTGCCTTTGGGAGCTGATTCTTCTCTGGATTCTCTGAGGATATCTCTTTCAATTCTTGACCTAGAACCAAGATCCTATCTCTGAATCTCTCATGGTTGATCAAATATTCTAATCGAGAACTAGGACCCATCTCTGAATCTCTCACGGTTGATCAAACCTTCTGACTGAGAACCAGGACTGATATCTGAATCTCTCACAGTTGATCAAATCTTAACGATGCTCCTCGACTTTTTAATGATGCTTTTTAACTCTTCTAATGCTCCTTAACACATATGATGCTCCTTTAATGATGCTCCTTAACACACTTGATGCTCCTCAACTCTTCAACGATGCTCCTCAACACATCTGATGCTCCTCTTCGACAATACTCCTCAACACTTCCTATGTTCCTCGATGTTACTATACTTTTTAATGATGTTTCTTAACTCTCCTGATCTTTCTCGATGCTCCAATAATACTTCTCAACTCTCCTGATATTCCTCGATGCTCCTCTAATCTATGGGCTCTAAAACACCCTCACAAAAACATCTCATCAGTAAACCTGGACTCTAACCCCTAAATTACCTCAATAACACTCTCATCAATACAACACATCTAGACTCTGATTGGATCAGTAATAGGTGTTGGGGATATTCCCTCCAGTCAGTCACCTTGAGAAACAACTATCGGTTGTAGTTTGCGACCATTTATGAGTTTATGCTACTCATACTTGGGACACTTCTCATGTTGCGACCTTGACAGGTGCAGTAATGATGTTTGGTACTTCTGCTTGTATCCACATTTTTTTATAATTGGGAATCACCTTAAACCCACACATTTGAGACCATCAGTATGAATGGACTTAACAGGAATGACGATGACAAGGAAAGTTGGGTTAGTTTACATGAAACCTCGATCTCTGACACACTTTTGATTAGATTACTTCTGACTCAAACAAAGAAGGGTTGACCTAGACATGAATTTCTCAAATTGCCATGATCCAATGTGCCTCTGTCATAAAGGATGTACCGCTCATCTTTTATATTCACTTCTCATCTTAACATGATAGCACTTTGCTGATAAATCCAATTTTTGAAAATTCATCCCTATTGATCTAATCAATTCTCTACTTCTCCCAGGAAGTGCTTTGAATTAGTGCCTTTGCTTTTAGAATAAAAGATGCTCTATTTCAAAAAATTTCAAAACAAGTTAGTAACTTGAAAACTTGCCCTTAGTATGAAGGGATCGTGTTAGGCAAACAAAGTTTACCCCCTAGTTTGAGGTGTAGGAAGTGGAATTCATAGGCAAACAAGGTGGGAGACCGAAGTTTGCCCCTAGTTTGGATGATGGTTTATTGGAGGTTTTGGGCAAACGAGGTAGGTGACCAAAGTTTGCTCCTTGTATGAAGGGCAGATAATGAAATTCAGTTAAACGAGGCAGGTAGCTGCAGTTTGCCCCTAGTGTAGAAGGTGATTTCTGGCTTGAGGCAAGGGCCGTGACTTTAATCTCTCAAATACTCATAACTTTTACCTAGGCACTAGTAAGGTGACCTAGCGAACTCTTTTCTCTCTTTTGTTATTACTCACTTTGGATTTAGCTCTAATTTTTGCCTATACGTCCTTTTGGATTTTTGACCTAGCAAGCCATCCTTCTTTTCTTTTTAAAAGTTTGCCTACGTACCCCCGAGCGGGGATCAGGTCCAACGTAGTTTGGCCCAAAGTCTTGAAAGAAAGGGAGGTTGATTATGATGGTGTCGACCAAACTGATGTGGTTGCCTACGTATCCCCGAGTGGGAATCAGGTCGAGTGTAGTTCAAGGCAAGTCTTGAAGGAAATTGTTCTAATTATGATGGTGTCAATCGAACCGATTTGATTGCCTATGTATCCCCGAGTGGGAATCAGATCGAGCGTAGTTCAAGGTGAGGCTTAAAAGAAGAGGGGTTGATTATGGTGGTGTTGACCGAACCGATGCAGTTGCCTACGTATCCCCGATTGGGAATCAGGTCGAGCATAGTTTAAGACGAGGCTTGAAAGAAGAGGGGTATGAAGGTTTTCTAAACCAATTGTCAAAGAAGTTCAAACTTGGGTCACTTGTGGTAGCCTTGAATAAGAAGATTCAGTTTCGATCTTCCTTTCTTTTTCTTTTCTTTTCTTTTTATTTTGAGGATTGATCCTTTTCACTTTTGCCTAGCCAGTCAATTTTGCTTTTCATGTAGTTGATTCATGTGAGATCTTTCAATCGCAATCTCAAAATTATATAGTGTGCATGTCAACTCTCAGAATTTGTTTATGGTCGTTCTGAGCCTTTTGAAATATAATCTAAGCACGTTTTCATGATGTACCTGAAGTGTACAATTCTCTGTATCACCAAAATTTTCTTTCCTTCATTTTCTCCATCATTTTGACTGTCTAGGGTCAGATCTCAGAAATCAATACCTTTTAGCTCTAAATTTTGCCTAGGTGCCCTTTTGGGTTTTCAACCTAGCGAGCATTTCTCTTTTTCCTCTTTTTTTTTTTAAAGTGGAGATGAAACTCACTGAAATGTTTGTCTACCATCAAGGACCAAGTCCAAATAGATTCGTATGGCTATTAATTGGGTTGGGCCCAAGGCTTTGAAATGGTGGAAAAGGGTCTTGGTCAAGCCTCAAATCAGTCTCAAGTATGTCTTTTTGAGTTTTGAGCAAAAGCATCTTTAAATTCTTAAAGTGAGACTATTCAATTCTCGGCTCTTCTTCGGGGTCAGCACGAAATTAACATTTACCTTTTTTAGGATTCTTTTTTTGTTTGATGCAAAAATTTAGTAGCAGAATAATCTCCATGGTAATTTGAAAAGTGACATTTCAGTTCATTGATTCATGCATTTATGGATAGGCACATCAGATTAGGCAAAATAAGATTTCATTCCATCAGAAGAGAAGGATTACATTACTTGATACAGACTCACAACAACTTGATGACAGACAGACTTGACCACAAGACTAAACTTAAAATAGATTCAAAACATAGGACAGACTCGACTTGACTCGACCAGGTCTCAAATGGAGTGTCACAGTGACTCGCTTATTCTTATCATTATTTTTAGCAGAAGTTCTATACACTATCAACTCACCGCGCAGCTTCAACAATCATTGGCCTTAGTGAAGGGGATCATTTGAAAGGATCGGCCAGGGGCTTAGGTGACATGGGGTTGAATAGGTGGTGGCTCGATGATTCTTAGGTCAATGAGGTCTTGAATATCATGGCGGAGACGTATGCACCAGTCAGTGTCATGGCCTGGGCCTTGGTGGTAGGCACATCTTTTGGATAGGTCACAGTTGGTTGATGGGGGATCGGCATGAGGCTAAAGGAGTTAGAGGTGTCCCTTTTTTAGCAGGCAGCCTAAGGCTACTGAGGAGGAGATATCTAGCTTGGAAAATTCACGAGGTACCCTATTTTGGTAAGGACGGCTAGGCGAACTGGCTTGGTTTGTGAGCTGGTATGGTTGGGGAGAATAGGCCATGCGTTGGTTACTAAGGGCGCTGACATCCGGAGGGTTTCGGGAGTACTCGGGCCTATTGGACTGGCTTTGTGATTCTTCATTCTTGATTTTTCCTTCCCTGATTGCATCCTCAATTTTAGTCCCAATCTCAAACAGTTCTTCAAATCTTGAGATGAACTGGTAGAATAGTTTCTCATGGTACAACGACTATAGATTCTTGAACAACATCTGGACTTGTTCCTTTTCGACTGGTCAGTGGGTCATTTGGGCTACTTTGTTCCTCCATCTGCTCAAGAACGCAGTGAAGGACTCATTGAATCTCTACCGAGTAGTCTCCAGATCCTGGATGGTGACATCGATCTCTTGGTTGTAGGAATAATGATCAATGAAGACCTAGACTATATCTTCCCAAGTCCGCGTCTTAGAAACCTCCAATGTCAGAAACCAGGATAGAGCACCCTTGGCAAGGGTTTGAGGGAACAACGTTGCAGTGTGCTCATGGGTGCAGCCCATTGATTGGAAAACACTCATGCAGAACTTTACGTGGCTCTTCAGATTCCCAGTTCCATCAAAACGATCAATTTCAGGCATCTTGAAGCTGTCAGGTAGCTTTAATTTATTGGGCTCAAACAATCCTTCTAGATCTAACATGTAATCGTCGACCCCTTTTCTCTTTCTCAGTATGTTCTCAAGCATGTTGACCTTATCCAATTTTTCTTAAATTTTCTTATTAAGCACATGCGGTGGGGCCCCATTGAACCAGCCATTATCTACATTATTTTCATGTATACCGACGGGAGGTGGTACAAACCTTGGTGGAGGTGGCGGCGGTGGCATGAATCCCGGTGGTGGTGGGAACCCAGGTGGATACTATGGCTGCTGCTGTTTCAATTCTTCCATGAAGGTTAAAATTTGGGCCAATCGGTCAGACTGTTGGTTGATCATTTCAGTCATTCTTGCTTCCAAACCTTCCGGATCCATAAAGCTGACTTTTGACGGAGTGATTTGGATAAGGCGGCTCCCTGATCCTTTGACCCACAACGCAGATCCTAAGTGCTCAGAACATTTACTGACATATAGATGTGAAAGAACTATGTGTTAGACTTTAACAAGTGAGGACTAACTTGTGTACAGACCAACTATCACAGTGTATGCAGACTGATGAAGCAAGCATGTGGATACAAACCCTAATCTACATGATGCCCCTACTTCTAACAGATAACAGTTAAGCAAGTATGGTCCTAGACATACAGAGTATGCTAAACTTTGCCTTCCAGTATGATCACCAGGGGATAACAGGGGTTTCCAAGTCATTTTGGGAAGTTTGGATAGAATTTTTGGGGAAAACTGGTTATATCTGGGATATCCGGACAGAGCTTTTGGGAGAAACTTGTTATATTTGGGATATTTATGGACAGAGTTTCTGGGGGAAACAGGTTGTATTTGGGATATCTGGACAGAGTTTCTGGGAGAAACAGGTTATATTTAGGATATCTGGACAGAGTTTCTAGGAGAAACAGGCTATATCTGGAATATCTAGACAGAGTTTCTGGGAGAAACATGTTATATCTGGGAATTTCTGGGAAATCTAGACAAAGTTTCTGAAAGAAACTGGGATATCCGAATGAGTTGGGGTAGAGTTTCTGGGAGTAACTGGTGTATATAACAGGAGCATGTGATGATGATGATCATACTGTCTAGCAAGTTTTCATACTCCTACGTCTTAGGACTGACAAACAAGGTTTGCAGTGTATACCTTTATGAGCATGGAGCAGACATCCTTGTAATGGTGCCTAGGCAGATCAACTCAATGTGATCATATGTGAGTGATTGCCTTAGGAATCATAAGACAGAGGTTCTGCCTCATACCACATAAGCGCCTACACCGCGTAGGTAAACCCGTCATGGCATACAATAGTTATATCACATTGTCCTGTCTGAAAAGATAAATGAACAGTCCTATAAAAGGTTCTCCAGGAATCTATGTACAAAGGCTGGTTTTAGTCAAAGAGGGTCCGTTGACGAGAGTTCCAATATACCGTCAGAGAGATAGTACAAAAGTTTTTACTCTTTTTGATATACCTTGGAAGGTACAGTATCAACAGTGACTTATGCCCTGGCACAACAAGACCTGAACAATGTCAGCGCCGCGTTTCAGACACAGTTGGAGGGGAAATGCAGTAGTGCAATGCGGTGAACCAGACACAGTAAAAAGATGATTTTAAGGATGCTTCTTATGAGTCAAACCTCTGTATTATTTTGTTTTGAAAATATATCCCCAGCAGAGTCGCCAGATTGTGGACATACGGCCTCCGTGAGCCCATCCCCGTTTCTATTTCCAGGGTTTCGGAATTGATGTTCCTTTGTTTTGAAATTGTTTGATTTAGAAAAGAAAAATGTATGTTGAAAACAGATACAGAGTCGCCACTTGGTCTTTAAGGAACCAAGAAACCTAATTTGACTCACCCAAATGGATAAAGGGCACCGGCCTTTCATAACCAAAGAACTTGGCTCAGGGTTTTGGTACGAGAGTGGAAGGAGCCTTTGTCGTGACTAAAACGCCCTCAACTCGCCCCGTCTTTCGACGGGCCTCAATTAGCATCCAAATAATCATCTTATACTATGTTTGGTTCGACAATTAATACTATGATAGTATATTACATCACATAAGAAACTTGAAATGGAAGATCTAAAGATAAGATATCGTTCATAAGATCTAAGCCAAGTATCACACAATGCAAAGTAAAAGATCACGCAAAACAAACTTAGGAAAAAACATCTAATCACATAGTAAGTAAATCAAGTTTCCCTAATCTAAAGGGGGCATGAATTTTTCTTGAAACAAAAAAAAAAAAGAGATCAAAATATGCTTAGCAAACTAGAATGATGCATGTTAATCTTTGAGGAAAGAACACCTCTCAATCCCCAGGACAGATGAGAAAGAAAGATTAGATCAAGGGAAGCATGAACGTATGATCGAATTCATTCCTTATAATCTTCTTAGATTAGGAGTCACGAAACCCCAAATCTTGCATAGATGCAATTCATGGTCTTAGAATGTGCAAAGGTTGTAGTCTGTTTGTGTACATGGGTTTATTAAAGTGACGTAAGTCTAGAAGATGAATGAATTCATGGAGGAAATCATCATGGGATATGTACAAATATGGTACGGACCATTTCCTAGGATATGAACTAATTTGAAGTACATATAACCATCAAATCAAAGAATGGAAGTAAAAGTATACTTGCTGTGAATAGTTGGCAGAACAGTAACTTAATATTGTGGAAAATGAAAAGTAGGGTCAGAAATGCTTTCAATGCATGATTTTTTATGGAGCTCATTATTATTGTGTATAGAACACATATCAAAAAGCCAACCCTCAATAACTATCACATATTGAGAGAAGTCATATAAAATAGAGAGGTCACTCAGAAACAGAATCCATACTATCAACTAAAATGTCAAAAACTCTTAGAAAATGAAAACGAAATATCTTGAAGCCCATTTTATACTAAAAGTTCCCTAAGACACCGAAGATCAAGGGAAAAATGAGTTGGGACCACTCCTTTTGGAAAGGTTTTCTGTAAAAACAAGTTGAAAGTCAACCAAGCTGCTGTGACAGCAAAAATAGAAAGTCTGGAAGGAATGTTTGGGTCCAATTGGACCCCTTCCATGTGTTTCCAAGTCAAACCAAAAATCTTGAGTGTTCTCTAATGAGTTAAGAAGGCTTTTCAAGTGGTCTCATGTTAATACTTTGAGTATTGAGTCCTAGAGAAATCTTTGAACTTAGATTGTTCATTATTTTGGAGATTTTGGGAAGAACAATGGTTTTATTCTTTTAAATCAAAATGAGAGGTTTAAGAGGGGTTTTGAAATAGAGGTTTTAAGGGTATACTTTCAGCACTTAAATGGAGATTATGACCACTTGAAATACCAACATTGAACTCATATCAAGAGCCTCCAAGATTGTTGGAGAGCATCGTTTTCATTTTGAAGACAACTTCAAGAATACATAGGAATGTATTGAAGTTGGAATCATCATCTATCAAACATGTTTTTGAGGTCAAGAGCTACTATCCATAAGGATTCACTCACCTCAAACTTCATGTCATCATCTAGATGATGATGGACTAGTTAGTAAACAAAGAAAAATAAAAAAGAAATGAGGTAAGGAGAGATGAACATTTATATAAACAAACATATAATAAGAATCAATAGATGATGATCAATATGATTTTAGACTTGTAGCTTGATGTTTCACTCATATGTAATGACATTGGACATGGAAGTAGCTTCCTAACTCAAGATTGCTCAAGAATGGTGGTTAGGGAGGATTTGAATGTGAAGTATAAGAGAAGTAATGGAAGAAAACAAGATTAAAACTCACTTTCTTAGGGAAAATCAGTGGGAGAAGCTCCCTTTCTCTCTTCTAAACCTATCTCTATCTCTCTTTCACTCTACAACTTTCTCAAACTTTGCACTTGGCCCCCAAAATGAAGAACAAAGAGTGGTTTATATAGGCCAATTTGGGATGATTTTAGGATTTAGAAAGTGCTGGTCCCAAACATCTGTGAACAAGAAACTACGTCGTTTTTGCTTTCAATTACTGAATTTGGACCCCCAAAATAAATTACAAAAATGGCTTCTACAGGGTTTGAGTACCACCGTGGCACTGCTCCTCAGACGCCAAAAAATTCATATTTAGGCCCCCAGAGGTTCCGGTATTCGCGAAAAGGCCCTATTTTGTCCGAAATTCATAGAATATGCGTACGAACTCCAAATTGAGCTTGTGATATACAGTTGGAAAGGTAATTGATTTAAATTTCCATAAAAATTAGTTTGGAGATAGATCACTGTGGACACGCGGAATCGGACCACTTCTCTTGTTCGAGATTGCTTTGAAATTGATTTGAATCAAAGAAAGAAAATAGGTCTGTTGAAAACAGATACAGAGTCGCCACTTGGTCTTTAAGGAACCAAGAAACCTAATTTTGACTCACCCAAATGGATAAAGGGCACCGGCCCTTCATAACCAAAGAACTTGGTTCGGGGTTTTGGTACGAGAGAGGAAGGAGCCTTTGTCGCGACTAAAACACCCTCAACTCGCCCCATCTTTCGACGGGCCTCAATTAGCATCCAAATAATCATCTTATACTATGTATGGTTCGGCAATTAATACTATGATAGTATATTACATTACATAAGAAACTTGAAAATGGAAGATCAAAAGACAAAATATCATTCATAAGATCTAAGTCAAATATCATGCAATGTAAAGTGAAAGATCACACAAATAAACCTAGAAAAAACCGTCTAATCATATATCAAGTAATTAGTTTCCTTAATCTAAAGGGGACATGAATTGTTCTTGAAACAAATAATCAAATAAATCAAAATATGCTTAGCAAGCTAGTATGATGCATGTTAATATTTGAGAAAAGAAGACCTCTCAATCCCCGGGACGGATGAGAAAGGATGATTAGACCGAGGGGAAACATGAACGTGTGATCATGATCATTCCTTATAATCTTCTTAGATTAGGAGTTACAAAAACCCCAAATCTTTGCATGGATGCAATGTATGTATCTAGAATGTGCCAAGGTTGTAGTGTGCTTTGTGTTCATGGATTCCTAGAATGACTTAGAAGTCCAAAATGTGTATGAATGGATGGATGAAATCAATATGGGATATGTACAAATGTATTATGAACTACTTCCTAAGATATGAACTAATTTGGAATGCATATAAGCATCAAATCAAAGAATGAAAGTTAAAATGTGCTTGCTGTGAATAGTGGACAGAACAGTAGCTCATCTTTTGGAAATTGAAAAGAGGGGTTAGGAATGTTTTCAATGCATGATTTTTTATGGAGATGTTCCTTATTGTGTCTAGAACACAACCCAAAAGGCCAATCTTGAATATCTATCACAGATTGAGAGAAATCATATAAACAACACAGGTCACTCAGAAACAGAGTCCGTACTGTCGACTGAAATGTTAGAAAATATTAGAACATGAAAAAGAATGATCTAAGGGCCCATTTTATACAGAACGTTCCCTAAGACATTTAATTTTAAGGGAAAAATAGGTTAGGACCACCCCTTTTGGAAAAGTTTTCTGTAAAAGAGGTTGGAAGTGGACCTAGCTGCTGTGACAGCAAAATCAGAATGTTTGGAAGGAATATTGGGATCCAAATGGACCATTTCCAAGTACTTCCAAGTCAAACCAAAAATCATAGGTGTTCTCCAATGAGTTAGGAAGACTTTCCAAGTGGCCTTGCATCCATATGTTGATTATTGAGTTCTAGAGAAATCTTTGAACTCAACTCACTCACTGTTTTGACTCATTGTTTTGAAGATTTTGGAGAAAACAAAGTTTTGTTTCTTGAAACCAAATGAGAGGGATTGAGAGGGGTTTTGAAATAGATGTTTTGAAAGCACATTTTCAATACTCAATAAGGATTATAGCCACTTAAAATGTCAACATTAAACTCATCATCAAGAACCTCCAAGATTGTTGGAGAGATTTATTTTTATTTGAACATAACCTCAATACATTTCAAGAATACCTTGGAAGTATTGAGGTTATGATCATCATCTATCAAACATGTTTTTGAGGTCAAGAGCTACTATTCATAAGGATTCACTCACCCCAAACTTCATGTCATCACTTAGATGATGATGAACTAGTAAGTAAATAAAGAAAAGAAAAAGAAATGAGATAAGGAGAGATGAACATATATATAATCAAAGCAAGTAAACAGCAATCAATAGATGATAATCAATGTGATTTTGGACTTGCAGCTTGGTGTTTCACTCATAGATTTTGACATTTGGACATGGAAGTAGCTTCCTATCTCATGAATGCTCAAGAATGAGGGTTGGAGTGGACTTTGAATGTGAAGTATATAGAAGGATGATGGAAGAAAACAAGAATAAAACTCACTTTCTTATGGAAAATCAATGGGACAAGCTCCCTTTCTCTCTTCTAAACCTATCTCTATCTCTCTTCTTCTCTACAACTTTTCAAGCTTTGCACTTGGCCCCCCCAAAATGAAGATCAATGGGGGGTTTTAGAAGTACTCCCATTGGTCCCAAACAACTGTGAACATAAAACTATGTCGTTTTGGCTTTCAATTAATCAAATTGGACCCCCAAAAAAATTACAAAAATGGACTCTGCGAGGATTGAGTGCCGCGGCGGCACTGGACCAGTGCCGCGGCGGCACTGCTCCTCTGAAGCCCAGAAAATTACGTTTAGGCCCCCAGAGGTTCTGGTATTCGCGAAAAGGCCCTATTTCGTCCGAAATTCACAGAAAATGCGTACGAACTCCAAATTGAGATTGTGATATACCGTTGGAAAGGTAATGGAGTCTACTTTACATACAAAATAGTTCGGGGATAGGTCACTTTGAAAAGTTTTGCGGTATTCGCGATAAATGCTGATTTGATCGCCTTTTTCGCCTTCGGAAATTCAAAATAAATTCGTTTTAAATCCAGGAATTATGTGCGATATACCGTTGGAAAGCTATTGACCTCTAGTATCTGTGAAAAATATTTGAAAATTGTTTCGGTGCCCCGATTCCAAAGTCAAATCTTGGTCAAACTGGTCAAACCTGGGATTCCCGGGAAGTTCTGGGAACCTCCAGGAGCTTCCAGGAGCCGACGTTTTCGCTCGATTCTCTTTTAAAACTCATTTTAATACTTTTCTAATGATTCCAGTGAATTCGGACGATTTTGGTCAAACTTGGTCAAACCTGGTCAAACCTTGGTCAAACCGGTCAACGGGGACTTTCGGGGAACTTCCGGGACTTCCGGGGGTCTCTGGGAGCTGACGATTTCATCCAGTTTTACTTAAAAACTCATTTTATCATTTTTCTTACGACATAGCATGTTTTCAGAACTTCGGGACCAAATCTGGGAGTCTTCGGGCTTTCAGGGGCATTTTGGTCAATCTGAGTATTCTGAGAGATAGAGCTGACTTCCAGGAGTCCTTTTGAGTCTTTTACGATCATTGTGAACCACCAAGCTATGGGTCTCCTAAATCTGTTAGCCGACAAAATGGGGTGTCTACAATCACTTTGAAAAGTTTTGCAGTATTCATGATAAAAGTCGAATTGATCACCTTTTTCACCTTCGAAAATTCATAATAAATTCGTTTTAAATCCAGAAATCATGTGCGATATACCGTTGGAAAGCTATTGACCTCTAGTATCCCTGAAAAGGGTTTGAAAAATGACACAGCACTCCGGTTTTAAAGTCAAATTTTAGGTCAAATTGGTCAAACCTAGGATCTCCAAGAAGTTCTGGGAACCTCTGGGAGCTCCCAAGAGTTGACTTTTTCGTCCGATTTTCTTTTAAAACTCATTTTAGTACTTTTCACATGATTGAGAATGATCTCAAAACTTTTTAGTGAATTACGACGATTTCGATCAAAACCTGGTCAAACTTGGGTCAAACCGGTCAACAGGGACTTTTCCGGAACTTCCGGGACATTCAGGGGTCTCTGGGAGCTGACGATTTTACCCGATTTTGCTTTGAAACTTATTTTATTGCTTTTCTTATGACATAGTATGTTTTCAGAACTTTCGGTCCAAATCTGGGAGTGTTTGGGCTTTTAGGGGTATTTTGGTCATTCTGAGCATTTCAAGAGATAGAACCAACTTCCAAGAGTCCTTTTTGAGTCTTTTTCGATCATTATGAACCACCAAGTTATGGGACTTCTAAATCTGATAGCTGACAAAATGGGGTGTCTACACGCCCTGGAGCAGTAAAAATAGAGAAAAATTAATTTCCTTTTTGGGTCCATAGGGAATGACGGGTAAATGTCACTAATTGTCCACACCACACAGTACTAGTCCAACTAATAAACAGGAATAGTAAACAACAGAAAATATAATAACGATTCTATCAATTACAATATCAGAGTGGTCCTCAGGATCACAAGAAGTCTAGAGACAATATATACCGAAGTACCCGTTGAACTAAAAAGTTTAACATAAATATAAAACTAAATATAACTTCTTCGTCTCTAGCTGGCGTATGGGTAGTTTTCAACGTAACTGCCTTTTCTGGCACAACCGGTATTAGTGGGGCCACCCTTTACATATTTCCCCTTAGGGTAGTAGCCGTCGTCATAAGCTCCATCACCTACATTAAGAGGTACAGGATAATCTGGATGGGAAATGTCCAGGCAATAACGGCCGTCAGCTTACTAAGAGCTAAGTGAATAAAAACTCGCAAGGTACCAATGATATAACGTAATAACAAGTTATGGAAGTCATAAGATATAGTTTTACTAATTAATATATTCTCTTTATTCAACCCCGCGTTATTCGTTTCCACGTCTTACCCCGATCTGATTGTAACATTCCTGGATACACCACTGCTCTTGTCAACCACAGTTGAGAATATAGAGTACACATTCTTAATCCACTGCAATTCATGGATATAATGCTTCAAGCACAACATATCCTTCTATTGCCACGACTTATCGATATCTTGCCAGTGATCTCCCATCCACCGCTCATTAAGAACATAACCTGTCCACCGCTCGTTAAGGATATAAACTATCTGCCGCTCATTAAGGATATACATGACCAAGTCTCCACCCACGTACAAATTCCCAGAGCTTATCAAGGCCTATCTTAGTTTCGTACTAGGACTAATACCTGACATCACATTATGGCCTGACTACTCTGAATAAAATGAACGGATATCAAACTCATATATGAACTACATGGTATCTTACGTCATCATGTTAATCCATTATTCTTAATCGTACCTATCTTTATTGTTACATTATCCCTGATTACCCATAATTGCATAATAGAAGTTCGAATTGAGAATCAAATGATCGAACCCTCTATATAATAAACGAGAGAAACAAACCATGTTCTACTAATGCCAATAGATAAGTACAAGGGTAAATCGATTGTTGTAAAACTTATAACAATCGATTGAGGAAAAATCCAATCGATTGGATCCAAAACAATGTCAATCGATTAATAACTTTAACAATCAATTGGGTTACAAGTAATGACAATCGATTGGGAATCTATCCAATAGATTGGGACTCAACTGATATCAATCGATTGGGAAGAGACCAATCGATTGGTACTTTGTCTTCTCCAGTAGATTCATAAAATAGAATATATAAACATCTTAAGGACATTTTTAGCATGTCTAAGCTTCATATAAACTTGTAAAACACTATATAAAAGAGACCAGCTGAGTTAGAACTCACCTAAGGCTTGTTTGGGTATGTGTAGAGCTTAGGAAGCTCAAGGTTCTCTCTCTCCTCATTCTCTTTCTCTTCTCTGCCCCTGTCTTCTATCTGTCTCTCCTTCTCTTTCTCTTCTTTCTTTCTTTCTTCTCCTCTTCTCTCTCTGTCCAGTAAAGTGTGTATGTGTGTGTGTGTGTATGTTTGGATGTGGGTATATATGTATGCATATATGGATGTTTGTGTCTATATATAATATATAACCTCTCTCTTATATAATATATAATCTCTCTCTCTCTCTCTTAAGACTGAACCACACAGACCCAAGGCAAGAAAATGAATGCATATATATAGAAAAATGAAGTGCCATATGTTAACACACAAATCAAAGTTGAAACCTTATCTCTACAGATGCCAATCGATTGGAAGTAGAAGTAATCGATTGGTTATAGGTATTCCAGGCAATCAATTCTGAGTTAAGGCAAACGATTGGTATATGCCATGTAATGAATTTAGGTCGGAAGGATGGCAATCAATTGGAAAAGATGGCAATCGATTGGTAACCAAAATTTACCAATTAAAGGGTAAGGGTTATACACGTATGCAAAATAATATTGAATCTCATTTATAATTACATAGACCAAAAATACAAGGTATTACATTATCCACCACTCATTGAGGATTTCGTCGTCGAAATCGAAAACAAACAAGGTCTAAAACAAAAATGAAAACTTTTCACGCATCTTCGACTCTAGCTCCCATGAAGCTTCTCCTTCGTCATGATGCTTCTACTGGATCTTTACTAACGGGATCTCCTTATTCCTGAGTCTCTTGATCCCTCGATCTACAATCCGCCCTAGTCCCTTACTAAACGTAACGTTGTCATTGATTTCATATTTTTGAAGTAATTGTGTGCGCTCGGTTATGGGCACACTTCCTCAGTATACTGATGTGGAAAATGTTGTGCACTCTTGATATCTTTGGTGGCAACACAAGTCAATAGGCAACCTTCCCAACATGCTCTAGAATCTCAAACGGTCCGATGAATCAAGGAGACAGCTTGTCTCTCTTCTGACCAAAATGAACAATCCCTCGAGCAGGTGAAACCTTGAGCAACACGTGGTCTCCAACTGCAAACTCCAAGTCTTTGCATCGCTTATCAGCATAACTCTTGTGACGGGTCTGAGCTGTTTTTATCTTCTCACGTACAACTTGAATCTTCTTGCTGGTTTTTCGTACCATCTATGGCCCAAGAAGTTGAGTATCTCCGACTTCAGCCCAACGTAGGGGCGATCGGCCAGGTCTTCCATATAAAGCTTCAAACGGTGCCATCCCTATACTTGTATGATAACTATTGTTATAGGCAAACTTGGTCAACGGTAGGTGCATCTCCCAAGAACTCTCAAAATCTATAACGCAAGCACTTAGCATGTCTTTCATCACTTGATTGACACGTTCTGTCTGACCGTTGGTCTATAGATGAAAAGTTGAACTCAAGTTCAATGTTGTTCCCATTGCTATCTAATAGCTCTTCCAGAACGCTGTAGTAAAGCACGAATCTCAATCTAACATGATAAAAATTGGTACGCTGTGAAGTTGTATAATGTGTTGGATATACATGCGGCTTAAACGTTCCACTGGATACGTCATACTTGTTAGGAAACTGCGTTCTTCCTAATTGCGTTCCCAGAATCTGTTGATAGTGCGTACAAGTTGGTACTATAAAAATTTATGTGAAAGCTACAATAACCCTACAAGGGTGGCACTAGGGTTACCTTGAACTGCAAAAATGGATTGTTGTAGTAGACGAATCGAGAACACGGGCTCCATAATAGCCCACGATCTTCTACCGTAATCCTCTGCTGCCAAAATCTCGAACTGAGTGTGGACTCTTTCGAAATCCTTTCTGTTTTCTACTCTCTCTTTTTATGCTCTCTTTTTTATTCTGAGTTATAATACTCTTGATGGAAAAATGCAAACTGAAAAGAAAGCCAAAGTAGCATATATATATTTATAGGCTACGATAGAGACCATAAGAAGTCAGTAAGGAATAGACTTCCTTATGGAATTAGGAAACCCTAATTCGAACTGAATCAGATTCCTATTTCCATAAATTATAATTCATACCACTAAAGAATTATAATTGCCTTCCTACCCTTACCTGAAAAATATTTTTCGAGCTCCATGTTAGTAAATGCTTATTATCTCCCTACGTTAAGATTGCAGATATCCATTAATTAAATATAATCACAGACAATCATATTTAATTTATCTCTTAAAATTTTTTAAGATCCTCTGCTTAACTTATCTAATATGTCGGATACGAAATCCACCTACAGGGTTTGACATAATCAAAACTTATATCTTTCTCAAGGGGATATCATCAATCCCATAATTGAGACATGGATTCCATCATTAATTAATATCCACCACACAATTAGTATTGTTACCAAATCCAATGAGATATTGACCCATTTAAGAATCTCACCCTTTTAGTGATCAAAGTGTAAATATCAAATGTACATGTTTATAAATTAACTTAGGATTTATAGCATAAGCACTCATAATAGCCATGAGGTATTAATTATCTTATAAGTCAGTACAAAGATAATTAACCCAAGTTGGTCCCGTTTAATATAGAAAGTGTACCAGCATAGTGAGATGAAACTATACCGTTTTCCGTAGTCAAGACAAACCTACTACATCACCATACTATAGTCCTACCGATGGTGTGTGCAATCTCATCTAAGACTGTAAACCAAAATCTTACATTCTATAAGATATGATGGTCTGATCTTCTATGTGTAAACCGAACTCTACACACCAAACCACCTACTATGTAGAATAATAGACACACATGCATAGTACTAAAGAAACAATATAATGCAAACATTGCCCACACAGATTCTAATAAAAATGGAATAACTAATATTATTGAAATAATATATCAACTACATAAAGCATGGCTTTTAGTATATATCCCTAACAATCTCCCACTTAGACTCAAAGCCATGATGCGACACACCTTACTCCTATCCCTTCTATGTGACTATCAAAAGTCTTGGCCAGTAAGCTCTTGGTGAAAGGATCTGCCAGGTTATTTGTTGATGCTACCTTGGTCACTTCAACATCACCTCTTTGTACGATCTCTCGTATCAGGAGATACTTACGCTCAATTTATTTGCCCTTCTTATGGGCCCTAGGTTTCTTTGAGTTAGCAACCGCTCCGCTATTATCGTAATAAAGGGTAATAGTCGATTGTACCGCAGGTACTACTCTTAGATCCATAAGGAAGTTTCTAAGCCATATAGCCTCGTTAGTCACTTTCGAAGCAGCCACATACTCGGCTTCCATGGTGGAATCAGCAATACATGACTGCTTGATAATCTAGCAACTAATGGCTCTACTTCCTAAGGTAAACACACATCATGAGGTAGATTTTTTGGAATTCCTATTTGACATGAAATCTGAATCTATGTACCCAATGGGTACAAGACTGTCTGCTTAGTAAACTAATATATAGTCTCAAGTCCTTTTTAGGTACTTGAGAATATTTTCACCGCAATCCAATGTTCTTGCCCTGGATTAGACTGATATCTACTCAACATGCCAACAACAAAATAGATGTCAGGTCTAGTACATAGCATATCATACATTAGGCTTCTTATTGTCGAGGCATAAGGAACTGCCTTTATCTTCTCTATCTCATTAGGTATCTTAGGACACTAATCTTTAGATAGAGTAATTCCATGTCTGAAGGGAAGGAATCCTTTCTTGGAATCTTGCATGCTAAACTTTGCAAGAATATTGTCGATATAAGTGCCTTCTGACAAGCCCAACATCCTATTCTTGCAATCTCTCATAAGCTTGATCCTTAGGATGTGACCGGCTTCTCCCATGTCCTTCATATCAAATTGACTAGACAACCATACCCTTACAGAAGATAATACCCCCCACATCATTTCCAATTAGCAAGATATCATCGACATAGAGTACTAAGAACACCACCATGCTTCCGTCATGTTTCTTGTACACACAGGATTCATCCACACATTGATCAAAACCAAAAGACTTGATTACTTGATCATAGAAGATATTCTAAGATCTGGATGCCTGCTTAAGTCCATAAATGGACTTGTTAAGCTTGAATAACATGTATTATTGGCCTTTCACGATGAACCCATCTGGTTGCACCATATAGATGCACTCGTTAAGACTCCATTAAGAAATGTTGTCTTGACATCCATTTGTCAAATTACATAATCAAAATATGCATCAATGGATAAGAGAATTCGGATAGACTTTAGTATTATCACCAGTAAAATGGTTTTCTCATAATCGATTCCTTCTTTTTGAGTGAATCCTTTCGCAGCAAGCCTTACTTTAAAGGTTTCCACCTTACCGTCTGCTCCTCTCTTCTTCTTATAGATCCACTTGCATCCAATGTGTTTTATTTCATTAGGTGTTTCTATAAGATCCCAGACTGATTAGAGTATATGGTCTCCATTTCAGACTTCATAGCCCTTTGCTAGAGATCTGCATCTTTATCATGGAGTGCTTCATTATAGTTACAGGGATCGGTACCTTGTTCATCAGTGACCCGGTCATAAGACTCTCCCAAGAACATATACCGGTCATGTTGAATAATAACCCTTCCACTATGACGAGGCACAACTTGTATCTCTATATCACTGGTTTACATTGTGAAGATTCTGAACCTAATACACCATTATCTGCAAGGTGCACTGGTTCACGAACCTGCGTGTTAATGGTTGGTTTGAGATCTACACGAGTTTTAGTAATCCTCCCACTACGATGTGGTAATGGAATATCGATAACTCTTTATTATGATGTTTCTACTCGTACTGATGGTATCGAAGAAGTATGTGTCGGTGTCTTACCTCTCATTTACTCTAGAACAATACGACTTCTAGGCTTGTGGTTCATAACATAGTCCTCTTCTAAGAATGTGGCATTGGTCCTAACAATAACCTTCTGACCCTTAGGGCTATAAAATAGACCACCTTTAGTTCCTCTTGGATACCCAACAAAGAAACATACTTCTATTCTCGATTCCAACTTTTATGCGTTCCCCTTCATCACTGTACTAGACTACCCCATATTAGAACATGCCGCAGACTAGGCTTTCGCTCAGTCCTATTCCTTTTTTTCTGCTACACCGTTCGAGGCATACGGGGGGCAGACAATTGGGATGTAATCCTTTGCTCCAATAAGTATTCCCTAAACTCTCCCAAGAGGTACTCTACACCACAATCAGATCATAGTATCTTGATACATTTACCTAGATGTTTCTCCATTTCAGTCTTGAAGTCTTTGAATTTTTCAAAGCATTCAGGCTTATGCCGCATCAAATAAATGTACCCATACCTTGAGTAATCATCGATGAAAGTAACAAAGTACTCAAAGCCCCTTCTTGCTTGGATAGTCATAGGATTACATAAATCAGAACAAACAAATTCCTACAGCTCTTTTGCTCTATAGCCCTTGGTTAAGAACGGCCTCTGGGTCATTTGACTTCCAAGCAGGATTCACAGACTGGAAGTGCCTCCACATGTGCCTAATGGCCCATTTTGACCCAGTCTTTGAATCTTTTTTAGATTAATATGACCAAGGTGTAAGTGACAAAGATGTGTTTGGTTTATCTTTGAAGGTTCTTTTATCTTAAATGGCAAACTATTTGTGTTATTCAAGTCATTTAGTAGCAGTGTAGGAGGGGCATGATTAATAATATAAAGGTCATCCACTAATAGACCAGAACAAATTAAACGTTTATTTTTTTAATAACTACTATTTTATTAAAATGACTTGAATATCCATTCTTTGCTAAACTAGAAAATAAAACTAAATTCCTTCTAATAGAAGGTACAAAAAGGCAATTTCTTAATATTAAAATCCTATCTCTGCCAAAACTAAGATGTAGTTCTCCTACTGCAACTACTGCTACTCTCGTAGCATTTCCCATATATAGGTAAACTTCTCCATCACTGAGCTGTCTAGGTCCCTGGAACCCCTGCAAAGAATTGTATACATGATCAGTGGCTCCTGTAGCTACACACCAGGTACCGGTAGATCGGATTGCTAAAAACGATTCAATAACTAGTAAATGAGATTTACCTTGATTGTTTTGTTTGGCGAGATAAATCAGACATTGCTTCTTCCAGTATCCTGGCGGTTTATAAACAAAACACAATGCCTTTAGGCTTTCCCGATTGTCCTCATGGCCTTTGGATTGGTGGAGGACCCCCGCCCTTCTTTTAAGCCTTTTTTTATTTTCTTCTTGCCTTTCGGCTTTGAAGCAGAACCTTTCTCAAACACAAGAGCACTCCCTGACTTTCTGTTGAGACCCTCAGCTGGTTAGAGTTCTTTAAACAGTTCCACCAAAGTATATTTAAATTTATTTATATTATAATTGAGGCAGAATTGCTTAAAAGACTTTGGGAGTGACTGGAGTACGATGTCGACCTAGGTTTCCCCGTCGATTTTAGCTCCAAGGATCTCTAGTTCATTAAGAAGAGATATCATCTTAATAACATGATCCCTTCTAGGCGTCCCCTCAGCCATGGTTGTGTTCATCAAGTCTTTCATGGCAATCTGCCTAGCAGCACGAATTTAATCCCCGAACATCTCTCGGAGGCTCTCCATCATGTCATAGGCACTGGCCATTAACTGATGCTGAGTTGCAGAACATTCGACATGGATGCCAAAATGCAACACCGCGCCTTCTCATCATCCTTGACCCAATTCATGCAATCTACCTTGCCTAGTAAAATTAAACTGCTGACTCGCTTTGGTCCTATAAATAATAACAGTGACTCAGATGGAGAGGATATTATTATTTATAGCTAAGTGCATACCATCACTTAGTTCTAAGTCAAGAGTTCCGTGAGGAACACCTCTGATGGAGATGTGACCCACACTAACAATCACCCAAATTGTTCTATTAAAGAAGTTTGTACTGATGATTCCATAATCAACTTCATCCGATGGGGAGGATGACACTAGAGCCATCACACAAAATTAATCATATCATCTACAAACCAATTACGGAGACCATGAGATTTATACTTGATAAATTCCCTCTCCCACTTAGAATTTTTTTTAAAAAAAATGAGGGTGTAGACACCCCATTTTGTCGGCTATCAGATTTAGGAGACCCATAGCTTGGTGGTTCTCAATGATCGTAAAGGACTCAAAAGGACTCCTGGAAGTCAGCTCTATCTCTCAGAATGCTCAAAATGACCAAAATGCCCCTTGAAAGCCCGAAAACTCCCAGAATTGGTCCCAAAGTTCTGGAAACATGCTACGTCATAAGGAAAGTGACAAAATGAGTTTTTTAAGAAAAATTGAATGAAATCGTCAGCTCCCAGAGACCCCCGGAAGTCCCGGAAGTTCCCGAAAAGTCCCCGTTGACCGATTTGACCAAGGTTTGACCAGGTTTGACCAGAGTTTGACCAAGTTTGACCAAAATTGTCCAAATTCACCGCAGTCATTCTAAATCATGATAAAAGTATTAAAACGAGTTCCAGAAGAAAATCGAGCGAAAACGTCAGCTCCCGGGAGCTCCTAGAGGTTCCCAGAATTTCCCAGGAATCCCAGGTTTGACCAGTTTGACCAAGATTTGACTTTGGAACCGGGGCACAATAATAATTTTCAAATATTTTTCATGGATACTAGAGGTCAATAGCTTTCCAACGGTATATCGCACATAATTTCTGGATTTAAAACGAATTTATTATGGATTTTCGAAGGCGAAAAAGGAGATCAAATCGGCTTTTATCGCGAATATCGCAAAACTTTTCAAAGTGACCTATCCCTGAACTATGTTTTATGTAAATTAGACTCCATTACCTTTCCAACGGTATATCACAACCTCAATTTGGAGTTCGTATGCATTTTCTGTGAATTTCGGACAAAATAGGGCCTTTTCGCGAATACCGGAACCTCAGGGGGCCTAAACAGCATTATCTGGACGAAGGAGGAGTAGTGCCGCCGTGGCACTGGTCTACTGCCGCCGCGACACTGGCCCACTGCCGCTGCAGCACTGGCCCAGTGCCGCCGCGGCACTCCCCTCCAGAATAGTGTAGTTTTGTAATTTTTCTTGGGGATTCATTTTGATTAATTGAAAACCAAAACGACGTAGGTTTATGTTCACAGATGTTTGGGACCAATGGGAACACTTCTAAAATCCCAAAACCACCCCAAATTGGCCTATATAAACCCCCCATTGCTCTTCATTTTGGGGGGGTGGGGGGGGGGCCCATGTGCAAAACTTGAAAAGTTGTAGAGAAGAAGAGAGATAGAGATAGGTTTAGAACAGAGAAAATGAGCTTCCTCCTACTATTTTGCTATAGAAAGTGAGTTTTAATCTTGTGTTCTTCCATTACCTCTCTTATACTTCACATCCCAAACACCCCCAATCACCATTCTTGAGCATTCTTGAGTTAGGAAGCTACTTCCATGTCTAAATGTCAAAATCTATGAGTGAAACACCAAGCTACAATTCCAAAATCACATTGATTATCATCTATTGATTGTTATTTACTTACTTGTTCATATTATGTTCATCTCTTCTTATCCCATTTCTTTTTTATTTTCTTTATTTACTTACTAGTTCATCATCATCTAAGTGATGACATGAAGTTTGGGGTGAGTGAATCCTTATGGATAGTAGCTCTTGACCTCAAAAACATGTTTGATAGATGATGATCATAACCTCAATACTTCCAAGGTATTCTTGAAATGTATTGAAGTTATGTTCAAAATAAAATATATCTCTCCAACAATCTTGGAGGTTCTTGATGACGAGTTTGATGTTGACATTCTAAGTGGCTATAATCCTTATTGAGTATTGAAAATATGCTTTCAAAACATCTATTTCTAAACCCCTCTCAATCCCTTTCATTTTGGTTTCAAGAAACAAAACTTTGTTTTCTCCAAAATCTTCAAAACAATGAGTCAAAACAGTGAGTGAGCTGAGTTCAAAGATTTCTCTAGGACTCAGTACTCAACATATGGATGCAAGGCCACTTGTAAAGTCTTCCTAACTCATTCGAGAACACCCATGATTTTTGGATTGACTTGGAAGTACTTGGAAATGGTCCATTTGGATCACAACATTCCTTCCAGACATTCTGTTTTTGCTATCACAGCAGCTAGGTCCAATTCCAACCTCTTTTCCAGAAAACCTTTCCAAAAGGGATGGTCCATTTAGGAAACTTTCTGTATAAAATGGGCCTCTAGATCATGTTTTTCATTTTCTAAGATTTTCTAACATTTCAGTCGACAGTACGGAATCTGCTTCTGAGTGACCCCTGTTGTTTATGTGATTTCTCTCAATCTGTGATAGTTATTAAGGATTGGATTTTTGGGTTGTGTTCTAAACATAATAATTAACATCTCCATAAAATATCATGCATTGAAAACATTCCTAACCCCTCTTTTCAATTTCCAAAAGATGATGTTACTGTTCTGTCCACTATTCACAGCAAGCACATTTTAACTTCCATTCTTTGATTTGATGCTTACATGCACTCCAAATTAGCTCATGTCTTAGGAAGTAGTTCATACTACATTTGTACATATCCTATGTTGATTTCATCCATCCATTTATACACATTTTAAACTTTTAAGTCATTCTAGGAATCCATGAACACAAAGCACACTACAACCTTGGCACATTCTAGATACATACATTGCATCCATGCAAGATTTGGGGCCTTCATGGCCCCTAATCTAAGAAGACCATAAGGAATGAATTTGATCACACGTTCATGCTTCCCCCGATCTAATCGTCCTTTCTCATCCATCCCGGGGATTGAGAGGTCTTCTTTTCTTAAAGATTAGAATGCATCATACTAGCTTGCTAAGCATATTTTGATTTCTTTGTTTATTTGTTTCAATAACAATTTATGTCCCCCTTTTAGATTAGGAAGTCTTGATTATTTGATACATGATTAGACGATTTTTCCTAGGTTTATTTGTGTGATCTTTCACTTTACATTGCATGATATTTGACTTAGATCTTATGAATGATATTTTATCTTTAGATCTTCCATTTCAAGTTTCTTATGTGATGTAATATACTATCATAGTATTAATTGTCGAACCATACATAGTATAAGATGATAACTTGGATGCTAATTGAGGCCCGTCGAAAGACGGGGTGAGTTGAGGGTGTTTTAGTCGTGACAAAGGCTCCTTTATCTCTCGTACCAAGACCCTGAACCAAGTTCTTTGGTTATGAAGGGTCGGTGCCCTTTATCCATTTGGGTGAGTCAAAATTAGGTTTCTTGATTCCTTAAAGACCAAGTGGCGACTCTGTATCTGTTTTCAACAGACCACCATTTTCTTTCTTTGATCAAAAATCAAACAAGTTTCAAAGCAAAACATAGTAAAGCGGTGGAAGCCCGGTATCCACAATCTGGTGACTCTGCTGGGGATTTTATTTTAAAACAAAATAATACAGAGGTTTGACTCATAAGAAGCATCCTTAAAATCATCTTTTTACTGTGTCTGGTTCACCGCATTGCACTCTGCATTTACCCTCTCGACTGTGTCTGAAATGCGGCGCTGACATTGTTCAGGTCTTGCTGTGCCAGGGCACAAGTCACCGTTGATACTGTACCTTCCAAGGTATATCAAAAAGAGTAATAACCTCCGTACTATCTCCCCGACAGTATATTGGAACTCTCGTCAACGGACCCTCTTTGACTAAACCCAGCCTTTGCATATAGATTCCTGTAGAACCTTTCATAGGACTGTTCATTTATCTTTTCAGATAGGACAATGTGGTGTAACTGTTGTATGCCCTGGCAGGATTACCTGCGCGGTGTAGACGCTTATGTGGCATAGAACAGAACCTCTTTCTTATGATTCCCAAGGCAATCACTCACATGTGATCACATTGAGTTGACTTGTCTAGGCACCATGATAAGGATGTCTGCTCCATGCTCACAAAGATATACACCGCAAACCTTGTTTGTTGGTCCTGAGACATAGGAGTATGAAAACTTGCTAGACAGTATGATCACCATCATCACCTATTCTCGTCGTATATCCCTATTTCTTCCAGAAACTCTACCCAACTCATCAGGATATCCCTGTTTCTCCTAGAAACTCTGTCTGAATCACCCAAATTTCCTAGAAATCCCCCAGATACTCTTGTTTCCCCCCAAATTACCAAGAAATCTCAATTTCTTCCAGAAACTCCGATGTACTTATGTTCCCCAGATATTCTTGCTTCCCCTCAGAATACCCAGAAACCTCAATTTTTCTTAGAAACTCCGATATACTTGTTTCTCCCAGAAACTCTGTCCGACTTACCAAGTTATACCTGTTCTCCCAGAAGCTCTGTCCAAATCTCTCAGATTACCCAGAAATCTCAATTTCTCCCAGAAACTCCGGTATACTTGTTTATCCCAGAAACTCTGTCCAACTTACCCAAATTTTCATGTTTTCCCAAATCTCCAAGATTTCCCAAAAATTCCAACAACTCCATCCAAACTTTCCAAAAGTGCCTAGATGTACCAATTTCTCCCAGAAATTCTGATTTCCCAATTTCTCCTAGAAGCTCAGTCCAAATCAATCAGAAATCCCTATTTCTCCTAGAAACTCAAATGACTTCTAGAAATTTCTCCGAATCTTCCAAATCCCTATTTCTCCCAGAAACTCTGTCCAAAATTCCCGAAGTATCCCGGAAACCCCTGTTATCCCTTGGTGATCATACTGGAAAGTAAAGTTGGCACACTCTATATGGTTTGGACCTTATTTGCTTAACTGCTACCTGTTAGAAATAGGAGCATCATATAGATTAGGACTTACATTCGCATGCTTGCATACATCGTTCCAAATAATCTGCGCGCACTGTCTTGACCATTCTTGCACAAGTTAGTCCACGTTTGTTAAACATCACTGTCTTTGTCTGTCTAAAGCCATCATTGTCAAAATCTGATCTAGTCCTCTCAAAATCTGTCAGGTCAGTATAGATTCCCGGAGTCAGCAGCTAGGATCCTCGTCTTAGGTCAGAAGTTCGAACAGTCGTTTGGTCAAGATCTGCCCACCAAGTTACTTCAGCATGAATCAAGAAGAATTGGAAAATAAGGTCACTGTTTTGGGAACAACCATAAGCCAGCAATCTAATCGCCTGGCCCAAGTTTTGAGTTTCATGGAAGAATTGAAGCAGCAATGGCCGCAACCTCCGCCTGGGTTTCCACCACCGGGGTTTGAACCACCCCCACCTGAGAATAATGGGGAGGAAAACTGGTTTCAAGGGGTCCCACCCTTTGCGTATGAGAAGAAGCTTCAAGAGAAAATGGATAAGGTTGACAAGTTGGAAAGCGTACTAAGGAAAAGCAAGGGGGTCGAAGATTACATGTTAGACCTGGAAGGCCTCTTTGAGCCCATCAAGCTGAAACTGCCAGAGAATTTCAAGATGCCTGCCATCGACCGTTTTGACAGAACAGGGAATCCAAAAAGTCACATCAAGTTGTGCATGAGCATCTTCCAATCGATGGGCTGCACTCATGAGCACATTGCGATGTTGTTCCCGCAAACCCTTAAGAATGCTGCACTATCCTGGTTCCTAACCCTTGAAGCCTCCAAGACCCGAGTTTGGGAAGACATTGCTAGAACTTTTATTGATCACTACTCTTACAACCAAGAGTTTGATATCACCATCCGGGATCTAGAGACTACCAGGCAGAACTGTAGTGAGTCCTTCACTGCGTTCTATAGCAGATGGAGGAATAGAGTGGCTCAAATGATCCACAGACCTATTGAGAAAGAGCAAGTATGTATGCTGGTCAAGAACATGCAACCAGTATATCATGACAAGCTATTCTACCAATCCATCTCCACATTCGAAGAGCTTTTTGAAATAGGCACCAGAATAGAGGATGCCATCAGAGAAGGAAAGTTCAAAAAGGATGAGCCCCAACACCAGTCCAAGAGACCTAACTACTCCCTGGACTCCCCGAATATCAATGCACTTAGCAACCAATCAATGGCCTGCGCCCTCCGTCCATACCAGTCCATTCCGCCAAATCGCCCAAAAGGCCCTCGCAAATTCTCCAAACTTGATGTTCCTCTTTCCACAGCCTTGGACCACCTAGTCAAAAAGGGCCACCTGCAGCTCCTCCGTCATAAGCCGCTACCAGATCCTATACCCTCCCACTACAACATGAGCCTACGATGTGCTTATCACCAAAATCTAGGCCATACCACCAATCAGTGCATCCGCCTCCGCCATGACATTCAGAACCTCATAGAAGATGTCCCCTATCCTAATCCCATCCACTATCTTGGCTTGGACCAACCGATCGAATGATCCCTTTCGTTGATGCTAATGAATGTTGAAGCCACGCAGTAAAGTGATGGTGTTTGGAAATTCTGCTAAAAAATAGAATAAGAATAATAAATGGGTCGCAAAGACACTCCATTTGAGACCAAGCCGAGTCTAGTCAAGTCTGTCCTATGTTTTGAATCTGTTTTAAGTTTAGCCTTGTTGTCGAGTCTGTTAGTCTTCAAATTGTTATGAGTTTGTGTCGAGTAATGTAAACCTTCTTCTTCTGATGGAATAAAGTCTCATTTTGCCTAATCTGATGTGCCTAGTCATAGATGCATGAATCGTTGAGCTGAAGTGTCACTTTTCAAATTACCATTGTTGTGCTAAAAAAAGAAAACTTTTTTACTCAAACAAAAAATCCTGAAAGGTCAAAGTCAATTTTGCGCTGACACCGATGAAGAGCTGGGAATTGAATAGTCTTACTTTAAGAATTTAAAGATGCTCTTGCCTCAATCTTGAAAAGACATACTTGAAACTGACTTGGGGCTTGCCTAATACCCTTTTTCCACCATTTCGAAGCCTTAAGCCCAATCCAATTGGGAGCCATGCAATCTGTCCGATTAAAAGCAATGCAAACTTAGCCCTTGATGGTAGCCAAACATTTCGGTGAGTTTCATCTCCACTTAAAAAAAAGAAAGAAAAAGAAAAGAAAAGAAAAGAAAAAGCTCGCTAGGTTGAAAACCCAAAAGGGCACCTAGGCAAAAGTTAGAGCTGAAAAAGGTGTTGATTTCCAAAATCTGACCCTAGCCAGTCAAAATGTTGGAGAAAATTTTGATGAAACAAATGAGAGAACCATACGCTTCAAGATACATCTCAAGAATGTGCCAAGATCACATTTCAAAAGGCACAGAATGACCACAAATAAATTTCGAGAGCTGACATGCACATTCTGGAATTCTGAGATTGCGATTGAAAGATCTCACAAGAATTAACTACATAAAAAAGCAAAATTGACTGGCTGGGCGAAAGTGAAAAGGATCAATCCTCAAAACAAAACAAAAAGAAAAAGAAAAAGAAAAGAAGGGGAGATTAAAACTGAATCCTTTTATTCAAAGCTACCATAAGTGGCTCAAGTTTGAACTGCTTTGACGATTGGTTTGAAAAACCCTCGTACCTCAAACCAATTTCTTTCATGACCATGCCTTGAACTACGCTCGACCTGATTCCAACTCGGGGATACGTAGGCAACCACATCGGTTCGGTCGACACCATCATAATCAAACCAATTTCTTTCAGGCCTTGCCTTGAACTACGCTCGAACTGATTCCCACTCGGGGATACGTAGGCAACCACATCGGTTCGGTCGACACCATCATAATCAAACCAATTTCTTTCAGGCCTTGCCTTGAACTACGCTCAACCTGATTCCCGCTCGGGGATACGTAGGCAACCACAACGGTTCGGTCACCCCACCTACCTAAAAATCAACCCGCTTCTTTCTAACCATGGCCCGAACTACGTTGGACCTGATCCCCGCTCGGGCGTACGTAGGCAAATTTTCAAAAAAGAAAAAGAAGGATGGCTCGCTAGGTCGAAAATCCGAAAGGACGCCTAGGCAAAAATTAGAGCTAAATCCAAAGTAAGCAATAATAAAAGAGAGAAAAGAGCTTGCTAGGTCACCTCACTGGTGCCTATGCAAAAGTTATGAGCATTTGAGAGATTAAAGTCACGGTCCATTCCTCAAGCCAGAAAATCACCTTCCACACTAGGGGCAAACTTCGGCTACCTGCCTCGTTTGCCTGACTTTTACTATCTACCCTTCATACAAGGGGCAAACTTCGGTCACCTACCTCGTTTGCCCAAAACCTCCAATAAACCATCATCCAAACTAGGGGCAAACTTCGGTCACCCACCTCGTTTGCTTATGAATCCCACTTTGTACACCTCAAACTAGGGGCAAACTCCATTTGCCTAACACAATCCCTTCACACCGAGGGCCAGTTTTCAAGTTACCAAGTTATTTTGAAATTTTTTGAAATAGAGCATCTTTTACTCTAAAAGCTAAGGCACTAATTCAAAGCACTTCCTGGGAGAAGTAGAAAATTGACTAGATCACTAAGGAGGAATTTTCAAAAATCAGATTTATCAGCAAAGTGCTACCATGTTGAGATGAGGGGTGAACACCAAAAGAGAAATGGTACATCGTTTATGACAAAAGCACATCAAGTTTTGACAAGACGAGCTTGTTTCATTTTGGTGTCAAATGTGTCATCCTCGTGCGTCAATGTCTGTCAAGTTTTTGAGTCTGTTGTAGTCTCAAATGTGTAAGTCAACAGTGACTAATAAAATTTTCAAATCAAGTTATAAAGAGCATGCCAATACAAGCAGGAGTACCAAACATCATTACTGCACCGGTTAAGGCATCAATATGAGAAGCGTCCAAACTTAGGGCAAATGCGAAATTCATCCCTTTCCAAACCATCAAAAGTTGACCATCATCTCCTTGCAACATAAGTCCATGAGTGGTTGTTGATCTTCTTTTATTCATGCAACATAAGTCCATGAGTGGCTGTTGATGTTCTTCTTTCATCTGTGCAACATAAGTCCATAAGTGGCTGTTGATCATCTTTCTTCATACAACATAAGTCCATGAGTGGCTGTTGATGATCTTCTTTTATCCATGCAACATAAGTCCATGAGTGGCTGTTGACTGTCTTCCTTCGCTCATGCAATATAAGTCCATGCGTGGCTGATGACTGTCTTCCTTCGTTCATGCAACATAAGTCCATGAGTGGCTGTTGATGATCTTCTTTTATCCATGCAACATAAGTCCATGAGTGGCTTTTGATGATCTTCTTTCATACTAGCAACATAAGTCCATGAGTGATCATTGTCCTTCATCAATGTAAAATCCATAGCCGCCACAGATCATCTACGAATAAGAATCGTACCTTTACTCCCATCAGTGAGTGTATTTCCTTTTTCCCTAGCGGAATACATCTTATCCATTCCTCCCCAGTAGAGTCGCTTCATCCCTAGCAGATTCAGTTTCACCCCCAGCAGGCTTTTCGATTCGTACATCGTCAGTTCAATCTATGACAGTCACAGTAGTTCACTGTCGACTCGTCATCTCGATTCGTACATCATCAATTCAATCCTGACAGTCACAGTAGTTCACTGTCGACTCGTCATCTCGATTAGTACATCGTTAGTTCAATCTATGACAGTCATAGTAGTTCACTGTCAACTCATCATCTCGATTAGTATATTGGCAGTTCAATCACGACAGTCACAGTAGTTCATTGTCGACTCGTCTTCTCGATTCGTACATCGTCAGTTCAATCTATGACAGTCACAGTAGTTCATTGTCGACTCGTCTTCTCAATTCGTACATTGTCAGTTCAATTATGACAGTCATAGTAGTTCACTGTCGACTCGTCATCTCGATTAGTATATCGTCAGTTCAATCACGATAGTCACAGTAGTTCACTGTCGACTCGTCTTCTCGATTCGTACATCATCAGTTCAATCTGTGACAATGACAGTAGTTCACTGTCGACTCGTATTCTCAATTCGTACATTGTCAGTTCAATCATGACAGTCACAGTAGTTCACTGTCGACTCGTCATCTCGATTAGTACATCGTCAGTTCAACCATGACAGTCACAGTAGTTCACTGTCGACTCGCCATCTCGATTCGTACATCGTTAATCCAATCATGACAGTCACAGTAGTTCACTGTCGACTTGTCATCTCAATTCGTATATCGGCAGTTCAATCATGACAGTCACAGTTGTTCACTGTCGACTCGTCATCTCGATTCCTACATCGGTAATTCAATCTTGACAATCACAGTAGTTCACTGTCGACTCGTCATCTCGATTCGTACATCGTCAGTTCAACCCATGACAGTCACAGTAGTTCACTGTCGACTTGTCATCTCGATTCGTACATCATCAGTTCATTAATCATCATTAGTTTATCATCACTCCCATTCGAAATATGTTGTGTTCATCATTCTCATTGAAAATCTTAGGCTTCCTTGTCCATTAACTGTGCTCCCGTGTCCGTCGCTTGACATCTCTGGTTTTCATCACTTGAATTCTAAGGGTTTCTGTGTCCAGGATTTCCATGTCCATCGGTTATCTGTCAAACTTCATCATTGATTAACGTCCTCTGGGACCCCACGTTCGATTACAATCGCTTGCGAAGCACACTTTCCAAAATTCAAAAGTTTGCTCCAAGACCCAGGGTCTTCACACCTTGGTATCCCTATTCGGGTCAATAACTGCATCACAGTTAGAAACACTAGCACGACACAAGTCCACTCGGAGTGGTACACCCCACAGCACCAGCTCAAACTAGGATCAGAACACTAGGCATGATAGGACTCATGACACAATTCATATCACATCCATGCATTGCATATCATCCTCATAGCATAGCATCATCCTGTCTCGTTGTGCATGTGTGATTTACTCCTTCGTGCCCTGAACTACGTCCTGGTCTGATTCCCCATGGGATACGTAGCCAGCTCACGCAGAGCACGACCAGCACTGACCTCAGCACATTGCATCTTTTGCAACGCTTTTATCCTAAATCTATAGCCTCCAAAAGTCCTGTCTCTTCAAAGCTTTGGCACTCGCTTGCGACATGCGTTGCCTCGCAAGTTCATGCCAAAGAGGGGCAAACTGTAGACACCCCATTTTGTCGGCTATCAGATTTAGAAGACCCATAGCTTGGTGGTTCACAATGATCGTAAAAGACTCAAAAGGACTCCTGGAAGTCAGCTCTATCTCTCAGAATGCTCAAAATGACCAAAATGCCCCCTGAAAGCCCGAAAACTCCCAGAATTGGTCCTAAAGTTCTGGAAACATGCTACGTCATAAGGAAAGTGACAAAATAAGTTTTTAAGAAAAATCGAATGAAATCGTCAGCTCCCAGAGACCCCCGGAAGTCCCGGAAGTTCCCGAAAAGTCCCCGTTGACCGGTTTGACCAAGGTCTGACCAAGTTTGACCAGAGTTTGACTAAGTTTGACCAAGTTTGACCGAAATTGTCCAAATTCACCGGAGTCATTCTAAATCATGATAAAAGTATTAAAACGAGTTCCAGAAGAAAATCGAGCGAAAACGTCAGCTCCCGGGAGCTCCTAAAGGTTCCCAGAATTTCCCAGGAATCCCAGGTTTGACCAGTTTGACCAAGATTAGACTTTGAAACCGGGGCACCATAATAATTTTCAAATACTTTTTATGAATACTAGAGGTCAATAGCTTTCCAACGGTATATCGCACATAATTTCTGGATTTAAAACGACTTTATTATGGATTTTCGAAGGCGAAAAAGGCGATCAAATCGGCTTTTATCGCGAATACCGCAAAACTTTTCAAAGTGACCTATCCGCGAACTATTTTTTTATGTAAAGTAGACTCCATTACCTTTCCAACGGTATATCACAACCTCAATTTGGAGCTCGTATGCATTTTCTGTGAATTTCGGATGAAATAGGGCCTTTTTGCGAATACCGGAACCTCAGGGGGCCTAAACAGCATTATCTGGACGAAGGAGGAACAGTGCCGCCGCGGCACTGGCCCAGTGCCGCCGCGGCACTCCCCTCCAGAATAGTGTATTTTTGTAATTTTTCTTGGAGATTCATTTTGATTAATTGAAAACCAAAACGACGTAGTTTTATGTTCACAGATGTTTGGGACCAATGGGAACACTTCTAAAATCCCAAAACCACCCCAAATTGGCCTATAAAAACCCCCCATTGCTCTTCATTTGGGGGGGGGGGGGGGGGTCAAGTGCAAAGCTTGAAAAGTTGTAGAGAAGAAGAGAGATAGAGATAGGTTTAGAAGAGAGAAAAGGAGCTTCCTCCTACTATTTTGCTATAGAAAGTGAGTTTTAATCTTGTGTTCTTCCATTACCTCTCTTATACTTCACATCCCAGCCACCCCCAATCACCATTCTTGAGCATTCTTGAGTTAGAAAGCTACTTCCATGTCTAAATGTCAAAATCTATGAGTGAAACACCAAGCTACAAGTCCAAAATCACATTGATTATCATCTATTGATTTTTATTTACTTACTTGTTCATATTATGTTCATCTCTTCTTATCCCATTTCTTTTTTATTTTCTTTATTTACTTACTAGTTCATCATCATCTAAGTGATGACATGAAGTTTGGGGTGAGTGAATCCTTATGGATAGTAGCTCTTGACCTCAAAAACATGTTTGATAGATGATGATCATAACCTCAATACTTCCAAGGTATTCTTGAAATGTATTGAAGTTATGTTCAAAATAAAATAAATCTCTCCAACAATCTTGGAGGTTCTTGATGATGAGTTTGATGTTGACATTCTAAGTGGCTATAATCCTTATTGAGTATTGAAAATATGCTTTCAAAACATCTATTTCAAAACCCCTCTCAATCCCTCTCATTTTGGTTTCAAGAAACAAAACTTTGTTTTCTCCAAAATCTTCAAAACAATGAGTCAAAACAGTGAGTGAGCTGAGTTCAAAGATTTCTCTAGGACTCAATACTCAACATATAGATGCAATTCCACTTGGAAAGTCTTCCTAACTCATTGGAGAACACTCATGATTTTTGGATTGACTTGGAAGTACTTGGAAATGGTCCATTTGGATCCCAACATTCCTTCCAGACATTCTGTTTTTGCTGTCACAGCAGCTAGGTCCACTTCCAACCTCTTTTTCAGAAAACCTTTCCAAAAGGTGTGGTCCTAACTTATTTTTCCCTTAAACCTAAATGTCTTAGGAAACTCTCTGTATACAATGGGCCTCTAGATCATTCTTTTTCATTTTCTAAGATTTTCTAACATTTCAGTCGACAGTACGGACTCTATTTCTGAGTGACCCCTGTTGTTTATGTGATTTCTCTCAATCTGTGATAGTTATTAAAGATTGGATTTTTGGGTTGTGTTTTAGACACAATAAGGAACATCTCCATAAAAAATCATACATTGAAAACATTCCTAACCCCTCTTTTCAATTTCCAAAATATGATGTTACTGTTCTGTCTACTATTCACAGCCAGCACATTTTAACTTCCATTCTTTGATTTGATGCTTACATGCACTCCAAATTAGCTCATGTCTTAGGAAGTAGTTCATACTACATTTGTACATATCCCATGTTGATTTCATCCATCCATTCATACACATTTTAGACTTTTAAGTCATTTTAGGAATCCATGAACACAAAACACACTACAACCTTGGCACATTCTAGATACATACATTGCATCCATGCAAGATTTGGGGCCTTCATGGCCCCTAATCTAAGAAGATCATAAGGAATGAATTTGATCACACGTTCATGCTTCCCCCAATCTAATCATCCTTTCTCATCCATCCCGAGGATTGGGAGGTCTTCTTTTCTTAAAGATTAGCATGCATCATACTAGCATTCTAAGCATATTTTGATTTCTTTGTTTATTTGTTTCAATAATAATTCATGTCCCCCTTTTAGATTAGGAAGTCTTGATTATTTGATACATGATTAGACGATTTTTCCTAGGTTTATTTGTGTGATCTTTCACTTTACATTGCATGATATTTGACTTAGATCTTATGAATGATATTTTATCTTTAGATCTTCCATTTTAAGTTTCTTATGTGATGTAATATACTATCATAGTATTAATTGTCGAACCATACATAGTATAAGATGATTACTTGGATGCTAATTGAGGCCCGTCGAAAGACGGGGCGAATTGAGGGAGTTTTAGTCGCGGCAAAGACTCCTTCCTCTCTCGTACCAAAACCCCGAACCAAGTTCTTTGGTTATGAAGGGCCGGTGCCCTTTATCCATTTGGGTGAGTCAAAATTAGGTTTCTTGGTTCCTTAAAGACCAAGTGGCGACTCTGTATCTGTTTTCAACAGACCACCATTTTCTTTCTTTGATCAAAAATCAGACAAGTTTCAAAGCAAAACATAGCAAAGCGGTGGAAGCCCGGTATCCACAGAGGGATACAATTTTTTAGAAAAACTTTTAATTTAATTAATAAAAAATTATTGAATACTTGACGAGGATTAATTCATCCTTACATGTCAAACCCACATGTGTAGATAATAAATTTATTCTATTCTCATAATTTTAGAAAATAAGTACTTATGGTTTCATAATGTGAAATTAGTTTTATTTCTAAACACACATGCAGTTGTCCATCATTTTAAATTAATATAAATTAAACATGCATCTAGACATCTGAAATAGGTCTAGGAACAATTATCGACATTGTCCCATTCATTAAATATGAAATAATAATAATCATTCAATCACGCATAAATAAAGAAGCCACAATAAAATAAGAATCCCACTATTATGGTCAAGTTGCAACTCTTGTGAAGAAATCTTCATTGAACTCAATAAGCTCTATGTCGCCACTACGCACGGGGGTCGAGCTGCCCGATTAGCTCTATGGACCGTGATGTGGGAAGGGGTCCTGGCATTCCTTGACAGTGTCCCAGGACAGATCCAAGGAGCACACTTTAAGGAACTAGAGCTCCTCACGCGATGCTAGAGACACAAAGTCGCCACCTAATCTTTATCGGGAATTAGGAAACCAAATTTGACATGCTTAAAATTAAAAAGGTTATTCGCCCTTCATTACCAGAAACAAGGTTCAGGGGTCTGGTACGAGAGGTGAAAGAGCTTGAGCAGGACTAAAGCACCCCCTCCTTGTCCTACCGAACGGTCGGCCCTAATTCAAATATCCTTGATCTTAATTCATAATAGGTGTTGTTTCCTCAAACATACTAAGTAATATATATATATATATAGCAAAAAGGAACATCGAATGAAAATCATTTCAAGAGATTAAATCAAGTAGCAATAGGATGCATATACAATACAACAGAAAGGTATACTCATAGTGGCTAGTCCACCCCCCCCCCCCCCCCCCCTCTCGGGATCGATGCAAATAAAGGAAACGTGTCATGATATGCAAGAGGGAACGAGAAAACTTACATTGGGTTGACTCAAGCTGAGTCACAAAAAGCAAAAGAAAGGAAACGTGTAATGCAATCATTCAACAATCCTAGATAAGAAGTCTCTAACATATAAGCACATAAATGGAGACTATCCTAAAGAAATTATGGCGTTGAAAACAAAGTTTTAAACCTAGAAAAACTCTAAAAGAAAGGGTAGAGGTAGTACACGATACATGGGCACTAAGCCACATGTAGATGAGGCAAGCCCACAAATCAAAGTCGGATCCACGACATTCAACTCTCTACACTAAGACACCAAGGAATACCAAAGCATTGCAAAAATACAAGCAAACAAATGATATGCATGATAAAAAAGAAGAAGACATCATCAATCAAATTTCCAGATTCAGCAACCTCAAGCTAATCCTATCAAAAGTGATCTTAAACATGAGCTGGGTTAAAACGCTTTTACAGAAAGTTAGATACATGTCTTAGGGAATTTTTCCAAAAAGTGGGACCTCATTATCATTTTTAAAGTTCAAAAAATAAGAGTTTTGGGAACAGTGGATCAGGACTGTCCACTGTTCCTGTAAAAATCATAATTAATTCTACGAAAATCACACGAAGCTCTATTGCTATCAAAAGAAAGACATTTTGTTGTAGTTTATGATAAAATAATCCCATGTACATTTCATGACCTTAAGGTCTCTGAAAATTTGTTTTAACCAGACTTTGTTATTTTGGAAATTTTGTATCATTTGACAAAGGAATGCAAAACATAATAGAAATTCATGAATCATGTTAATCAAGTTGATATAAGATTTTAATCTCTCATCCATTTATCCTATATGATTTCCAAACCAAGTGTTATTCAACAATTATTGTTGAGAGATCAAGGTAGGACCATTTTGTATACATAATCATGATTGTAGTTAACTTAGAAAATTCTAGAATAGTTGTATCAACTTCAAACGCTTAGAAAAGGATCTTAACTCGATCGTATGCTCACGATTTTACATTGACATATAGATACATGAGTTAGGAATCATCCCCAAAAAGCGGATCATCGATAACTATCATAGATTTTTTGAAATTCAGGCATAAAGAGAATGTGTTCAAATCTGTCAACTAGTTTCTCAACAATTTCTAAAAAGCATATGGATCCTAATGGTTCTCAAAACGGATTGAATGAAAGCTAATTCATCAAAGTTTACCCTGAAATTAAAATCCCTCAAACTATTGGTTTTGATGGACCAAATCCTATGGAAAAAATCAATCTGTTTAGATGAATTTTGACTAGTTCATTTTAAAGTGTGAGGAAAACATCTTAGGTAGTGATTAAAGCTTATTAGAAAGATCAAACTCATAGGTCAACTTGATTATAATGATTCCCAATCAATTTAGCCATCAAGTTCTATGAAGAACTTTATATCATGGATCAAAGGGACTTACAAATATCCTATTGGAGATGAATTTCAATAGAAATTCTAGGTTATAGGAATGATCAAGAGAAAGTATGAACATAGGAATCATTCTTCTCATAAATCATACTTCCAAATCATCATGGAATTAAAAATAGATACATATATATTATCATGTATGCATGGATATAAACTAATTAGAAGAATGAAATCAAAATTTAAAAATCAAAGTGCAAATCAATATCTAATTATGAATTATCAACAAAATCAAAGAGGATTTGGATCTAGCCATTTGAGTGTGTGAAGAACAAGAGAGGAAGAAGATGAGTGTTTTAATAAAGAAAATAAAAATTGAGCTAGATTCAAATCTTATAGATCCATATATAAACGTCAGAATTAGAGATGAATTGTGATGTCTACCTCTTAGAGGATTCTCAATTATGTAATCAAAGTTTATTTGAAGGATCTTCTTCTTCAAATTTTCTTCAAGTTCTTTAAGCACTCATCCATGGTGGAAGTTTTAGGGTGGCAATTGATGTCAAAACTCTCTTCAATTATATTATTTAATGATCTTAAAATTCATTTTAGAAGAAATCAATTCATGATTCACTATTCTCTCTCTAGAATTCTCTTAAAATCTAAGTATATTCTTATATCTCTTGTAAGTATATTCAAAGTATGCTTAAGATGATCTCAACTCTAGATGATCTCAGATGAGATGTATAGGATCTATATATAGAGTTTTGAAAACTTAACTCTTAAGTTTCAAGGTTAAAATAGGAATTTTAGAGGTCAGAAAAGGGTTAAAATGGTCATTTTAGTGCTTAAACGTAGTTTATGGGCAACTTCCTCGCAGTGGGAAACCTCTGGAAGGGTCTGGAACTCTAAAAGCTAGATGGAGGGGGCACTTTCTAGGTGGCGACTTAGGTGAGACCTGCCACTTACTATTCTTCATCCTCTGGTTGTCCTTGTGTCCTGTTTCAAATATTAAGTGCACTGCTTTTCTAGATTTTCATAAAAATTCTTTTTTGTATCCGAAATTGTCTGTTAATGTACTGTTGAAAAGATATCGAGTTGAATTTCAGTATAAAAGTATTCCAGGAGGACTTGAAATGAGAATTGAAGTTCAATTAAAGTCCGAAAGTCATCTAAAACTTTCGTCGTCTTTTTGAAATCAAGCAACTTCTTTATCAAAATTGCTTTTCAATCCGCATCAACTTCGGTTTTTCTTTGAGATTGAATCTCTAGATACCTAGAATACTACTTTTACTACACTTCATGTTCATATAACCCTGAGTGAATGTGAATTCTGAGAGACAATTTTGACAAAACCATGATTTATGCATGCAAAAGGGCTTTTCTGAGCTTAAAGTCACTTTTCGAAATTCAATCTTTCAATTGTGTGCAATCCAGTACCTTCCATGGGGTACTTTTCATTATTGAATCCTTCCAGAAATTTTCCACCCTAAATCCTATTAGTGTGGTCAAAATTGGGTGTCTACAATTTACCCCTGTTTGGCTGAACTTGTTGTGAACGACGTGAACTGCAAGTGAGTGCCAAAGATAGAAGGCACCAAATAACCATCTTGAGAGGTTTTAGGAAAAAAAAATTTGCAAAAATTAAGAAATTCAAAATTTGGGAAAATCAAGAAATTACAAAAGCAAGAATGTAATGCAATGCTGGGTTGACACTGCTAAATTGAAGCTGTTGCTGGTTGTGATCCACTGGAGCTGCCTATGTATCCTTTCCAAGAATCAGGCTAGTGCGTAATTCCAATGTGCAAGGAGACAGATAGCACACACAAACAACAACACGGATGAAATGCTCCTATCCTAGGATGCTGATGTAGTATGAAAACATGAATGTTCACGTGCTAGAGGAATCATCCTCAAGAGCTCCCTAAATGAAAAATCTAATGCAAGGGATGCTACGTCTCATTCTCATAGTCGAATGTGTCTAAAGAGAAGTATATTATCTGTATCTTGGATGATTCTTAGAGTCTTGTGAGGGTCTCTCTTCTGAGTCTAAGGCTTATAGGTGTCATCTATATATCGGACAACTGCGGAGTATTGTGAATGAATTCTAAATCATGTTCAAACAATTTCTAAAAAAATTGTCCTTAAGCTTGGACAATTTCTGAAATAATGCCTCCTTAAACCCGAATGACTGATGAAGTGTCCTAACCCCTGGATGATTGCTGATATAGAGTCCTTCTGTTAGTGATGATTTGCTGATATAGTGTCCTTCTGCTAGGGACAATTTACTAATGTAGAGTCCTTCTGCTAGGGACGATTTACTAATGTAGAGTCCTTCTGCTAGGGATGATTTGCTAATGTAGAGTCCTTCTGTTAGGGATGATTCTTCTATATTCCTAAAATAGGTCCTTCCTCTGGGGACAAATCTTCTATACTTCTGAAACAGGTCCTTCTGCTGGGGACAAATTTTCTGTACTTTTGAAATAGCTCCTTCCTATGGGGACAAATTTTCTGTACTTCTGAAATTGGTCCTTCTGCTGGGGATAAATCTTTTGCTCTTCTAAAATAGGTCCTTCTGATGGGGACAAATCTTCTATTCTGATGCACGAATTCTGAGAGATACACAGATCTTGAGAGAAAACCTACTTTTGGAGGCCATTTCGATACACGATTCTAAGATATGCACGATTCTGTGAGATACCCTATATCTAGAGGTAATTCTGATACACGAATTCTGAGAAATACCCTTCCTCTAGAGGTAATCCTGATACACAAATTCTGAGAGATACCCTTCATCTAGAGGCAATCCTAATGCAGAGAAAAACCCTATATCTAGAGGAAATTTTGATACACAAATTTTGAGAGATATCCTTCATCTGGAAGTAATCCTGATACACAAATTATGAGGGATACCCTTCATCTAGAGGTGATCCTGATACACAAATTTTGAGAGATACCCTTCATCTAGAGGCAATCTTGATACACGATGCTGAGAAAAACCCTACCTCTAGAGGTAACCTTGATACACGCCTTGAGAGAAACCCTACCTCTGGAGGCAACCCTAATATATGATTATGAGAGAAACCCTACATCTGGAGGTAACCCTGATGCGTGATTCTGAGAAATATCCTTCCTTCTGGGGGCAATTATGATACACGAATTCTGAAAGTTCTCTGCTGGGAAGATTTCTATAATTCTAAGAGAAAGGACCTATTTCAGAAGTATAGAAGATTTGTCCCCAGCAGAAGGACATATTTCAGAAGTATAGAAGATTTGTCCCCAGAGGAAGGACCTGTTTTAGAAGTATAGAAGATTTGTCCCCAGAGGAAGGACCTATTTTAGGAATACAGAAGAATCATCCCTAGCAGAAGGACTCTACATTAGCAAATCATCCCTAGCAGAAGGACTCTACATTAGTAAATCGTCCCTAGCAGAAGGACTCTACATTAGTAAATTGTCCCTAGCAGAATGACTCTACATCAGCAAATCATCACTAACAGAAGGACTCTATATCAGCAATCATCCAGGGGTTAGGAAACTTTTGGTACGTCCCCGAATGACTGAGAAACAGGTCTTTGCAAATATATACCTTGCTTCTGGAAGTAATTCTGATGATATCTGAGAGTTCTTTGCTGGAGATATCTGTGATTTTTAAAACCTGAGTAAAAGGCTCATATTCTGGAGACCCTACTAATTTTATCGGAGACTCATATCAGTGCTTCGACCACCTCAAACATTCTTGCAACACGTCGGGCTTATTCTGACCCTTTCTCGAATATCTTGCTCATAGTTTAAAGATTCTGTATTCTGATCCATCTTCTACAAATCCATTTTGGATGTAATTCTCGAGAGACAGTAGACCCAAATGTCCATTTTCTAAGATAACACATAGTCAATCCCAAAATAATGGGAGTTTGTTATAAATTATTTTTCGGCTATTTTCAAGCTATGGTGCCCTTGATTCTTCATGTCTGGGGACTTTTCTTCAACTCTGAATAGTTTTCAACCGAAATTCAAATTCCTAAGGGTCCTTTAGGCCAATTCTAACAAGTTTCAAGTACTCTTTAGGCTTATACATCAAGATTGGACCAATCCGAGGTCAAAACAATTTGTGGAGTCAATTTGCAGAGAGCAGAGCTAATTTTCAAAGACACAGATAATATGCAGAGAATGCTACTGAAGTATAGAGAGAACGTTGGTGAAGCGTATGTCAAATGCAGAGCATGATTAGCAGTGTTCGTTCTAAATTCAACTTGACGAGGCAGGCCTTCTTGGCAATTCATATATCTAGATCCCAATCTTAAAGCAAAACTCAAATCCTTTGAAGTTCGGGCTTTTTGGTTTCTTCAAGTCTCTTGATGGCTTAAGTCTTCTGGCGACCTTCTAAGTGATCTTCGATCCGCTTCTGGTTCTTATAAGCACTTTATCTATTTCAACTCTAATGATCTTGACAAATGAGTTCAAATCACAATTCATCTGGTTTATTCCAAGCTGCTAAAACTTCACTTTCTTATCAAAATAGTTAAAACTGGTAGATTTCTATTGCTTTAACCAATCAAATGTAATCATTCTAACTGATTTCTCCAAGTTTAAGTGCTTTTAAGGCTTATAAATCAAGAGATAGCCATCTCGGGGACGTACCAAAAGTTTCAGGGGGTTTAATATGCAAAGAACAACTTCACCAATTCTTATCAATGTTCTAATAGGCAAGTGCATAATGATTTTGGAAAAAACTCTGACAGCTTCTTGTCTTTCTTAGGGCTGCATGCTGATCTTGATTCAATGATAATATCAAATAAAAGCGTAATTCATTGTTCAACTCTGCTCATTCAATTCTGACTTCCATCAATTTCTTGATTATGATGATTTTTCACTTAATGCTTCATCCTGATTATAATTGATATAACAACAGTATTTGGAACATCTGCTCGTATCCACCTTTGGATGCTTTTAGAGTTTCACAACTCATTATAGATCACTTTGGACCCACACACCTGAGATTATAGACTAGACGATGACAAACTTGACCACAACAGAGGTTAAAATATATCGATATAGGAAGATGACACTCTTGATAGAAGTTTGGAGAAAAAGACTCAATTTGCCATGACATAATGCGCGCTTGTCATGTTTGACGTATCTCTTTGCTTTTTATGTGTACTTCTCATCTTAGTGTGATTAAGTTGATGAGACATACTATGAAGCTATGGGAGAGAGTGATGGAGCATCGCTTCAGAGGCGCAATATCAGTATCAGAAAATCAGTTTGGATTTATGCCTGGGAGATCACCTATGGAAGCAATTTATTTACTTAGAAGACTAATGGAAAAGTATAGAGAGAAGAAAAAACATCTACATATGGTTTTTATTGATTTAGAGAAAGCTTATGATAGAGTGCCTAGAGATTTAATTTGGTGGGTGCTAGAGAAGAAAGGAGTGACCAAGGGTTATATTGACGTGGTGAAGGATATGTATGATGAAGCGGTTACTACAATTAGATCACCAGTCGGAGAAACAAGCCAATTCCCAATTACAAGCGGCCTTGAGCCCTTATTTGTTCACCCTAATTATGGATGAATTGACTAGACACATTCAAGATGAGGTCCCATGGTGTATGTTGTTCGCATATGATATTGTCTTGGTTGATGAGACTAAAAGGGGACTCAACACTAAACTAGAAGCTTGGAAAGAAGCACTAGAGACTAAGGGGCTAAAGATAAGTAGGACGAAAATAGAATACATAGAATGTACTTTTAGCAATAGTGGAAGTAGAGACAACGAAGCAGTGATGATCGAAGATCATGAGATCCCAAAGAGGGAACACTTTCGCTATCTAGGTTCAATGATCAGTAAAGACGGAGAGATTGGTGATGACGTGACCCATAAAATTAAAGTGGGCTGGCTTAAGTGGAGGAGTGCTTCTGGAGTATTATGTGATCGGAGAATACCAGCAAAATTGAAAGGAAAATTTTATAGGACAGCTATTAGGCCAGCTATGCTCTACGGGACAGAGTGTTGGGCAACTAAGAAACAACACATTAGAAAAGTGAGTGTAGCGGAGATGAGGATGCTAAGATGGATGTGTGGTAAGACTAGGAAAGATAGAATTAGAAATGATTACATCCGAGAGACTGTAGGAGTGACACATATTGAGGACAAGTTAAGGGAGAATAGACTTAGATGGTTCGGCCATGTGCAACGAAGACCTGTAGATGCGCCTGTGCGAAAGAGTGATAAGATCGTAGTGCCTGGAATGGTTAGAGGGAGAGGTAAACCTAGACTGACTTGGGAATATGTAGTGCAATAAGATATGAATATATATAATTTAAATGAGCATATAGCTCTTGATCGTGCAGAATGAAGAAAAAGGATTCATATAGCCGACCTCAATTGATTAGGACACAAGGCTTGGCTTGGTTTGGTTTGGTTTGGTTTGGTTTGGTTTGGTTCTCATCTTAGTGTGATAATACTCAGTGGATAAAATAGTGCTTTGAAAAGACTCCATATGGATCTCAATGTGCTTTGAATTAGTAACTTAGCTTATAGAATAAGAGATGATTCATTTCAAATGTTTTCAAAGATATACTTGATGGCTCAGGATTTGCTTATAATGTGATAGGGGATACAGGCGAACGATGTTTGCCCCTAGTTGATAGGGATAAATGAAAGTTTGGGAAAACACAGTTTGCCGCTAGTGTGGTAGTGATATCTTGAGGCTTTGGGCAAACTTGAAAGTTTGCCCCTATTTTGCAAGGGTTAGGGACCGGGAACCAGGAAAGCTCGCCTACTTATCCCCAAGTGGGAGTCAGGTCCAAAGTAGTTCGGCCAAGTCTTGAAAGAAGATTTTTGAGATGTGGCTGAGTGTTTCAAGAGTAGTGATCGAACCGAGTAGGTTGCCTACGTATCCCCAAGTGGGAATTTGAAGGCTGGAGGTTTTGAAAGAGCAAGGATTCATGTCATCAGACAAATCTTCTGAAGTAGGTCACTTGTGGTAGCATTTGAAAGAAACTAAACTACCTCTCCCTTTTTCTTTTCTTTTCTTTTCTTTTGCTTCTTTCTCTTTCTTTGTCTTTGACGGTTGATTCTTTTCACCTTTTCACTAGCCAGCCAATTTTACATCTCTCATCATACATTATACATGTTTTCAGAGCAAGATTAGCCCTTCAAATCTTTGGGCTTACTTAAAGAAATTACAAATAAAAGCTTTGGGACAATTTGTGTTCCCGATTTGTCTATCTTCTTCATTCTCCTTCCTCTTCTTCTCTTCTTTCTTTTCTTTTCTCTCTAAAGTTTTGACTGGCAAGGATCAGGTTCTTGAAAGCAACACGCAAATTTTTCTTTTCTTTTCATGCTCTGACTTTTACCTAAGTGCCCTTTCGGGTTTTCATCCTAGCGAGCTTTTTTTTTTCTTCTTTTTCTTTTGTACTCTAACTTTTGCCCAGGCGCCCTTTCAGGTTTTCATCCTAGCAAGCTTATTTTTTTTCTTTGTGAGAGAAGTAGTTTATTTGAAACATTAGCTACCATCAAGGACCAAAGTGTACATGGTTTGTAGTTTAGACAAGCTTGAATGGCTCATTTTTCTGGGCTCAAGATTTTGAAATGGGAAGATCAGGGGTTTAAGCTAGTCCGAGTTACTATCAAGCATATCTTTTCAAGATTTAAGCAAAAGCATCTCATGATTCTTAAAGTAAGACTAATTAATTCTTAGCTTTATTCGGTGTTAGCGTAATATCAACTTTGATCCTTTTAGGATTCTTTTCAGTGCAAAAAAATTATCAACAAAGTATTTTTCACAATAATCAGAGAAATGACACTTTTCATCTTAGTGATTCATTCATTCATGACTAGGCGTATTAGATCAAGCAAATCAAGATTTCATTTCATTACTTCGAAAGAAAAGGATTATAGTACTCGACATAGACTCAAAACAACTTGATAACAGACAGACTTGACGACAAGACTCGAAACTGACTCGACTGGACTCGATCGGATCTCAAGTAGAGTGTCACCGTGATTTGCTTATTCCTCTTAAGCATCTATTTGGCTTCAACAAGGAGCTGCTTTCGAAAATTGTCATTCAATCATTTAATTCTAAGCTTCAAGCTCTCTATAATGCCCTTTCTAATGTCCCTGCCGAATTCGGCTCTACCTTTCAATTACCCTCTGGATCTCCAGAAAATACTCAATTGATAACTAGATAGAGGTAGGAATCCATGGAAAAGGTGCTGCAATCCGATCATGCCATGCAGTGGTGAAAGCAGTAATCGATGAAGATCGCAAAATTGAATCTCTCATAATCCCGATGTCATCCTCACCTCACATCAAATAGCTGTTCAAAACTCATAATGGATTAAAATTCTAGCCTCTCCAAGTACTCGGGCTATCGATTTCTGATGATCATTCGAACTTGATCCTTTTCCGTCAGCCTACTAGTCATTTGAGCAGCTTTAGCCCTCCAACGAGTAAGGAAACCTGCAAAGGATTCCTTATACTCTTATCTAGTAGTTTCTAGATCTCTTGCAGTTACATCAAATGATTGGTTCTATGAATACTGAGCCATGAAAGCTTTGTCCAATGCCTCCTAATCTCTGGTTATGGCTGGTTCTAGCGTCAGGTACCACAAAAAGTGCTGCCCCACTCAACACTCTTGGAAATAACAGAGCGAAGAAGTCATGCCCAATTCCCATGGGTAGCAATGTTCCTACATAAATCCTCAGATGGATCCTCTGATTCCCGGTTCCATTGAAGAATTCAATATGCGGCATCTTAAACTTCTGTAGGAGTTTACTTTTCGGAGCATCACACAACCCCTTAATGTTGAACAAATACTCATCCACCCCGTTGCTTTTCTTAATCACACTCTCTAGCTTGGTGATCTTAGCTAACTTGTCCTATGTTTCCTGATCTAGCTAACCCTTTGGTTTAACTGTCTGCCCAAAGTCTTTTTCCTTATGATTCACTAGAGGCAGTAGTGGTGGCAGATTAGTCAACTGCTCAATCATTCTCATCATAGTGGTAAGTTGTTCTTGATTCTACTCTCTGCTCTGATCTGACACAGTTTGCAATATAGCCAACCTGGCTTCCATATCAGCTTCGTACGCCATATCCTCAACCCTAGTTAACTCGGATGTTCCTTCTTCAAACCCTGATCTAATCAAACGACTGTTCGGAGCTCTAACCCAGGAGGAAGTATAACTTTTTGGTCCTATCTTCTCTTCTCTGGTTTATTAGGGATTTTTCAAATAATCAGGTATCTTTATTGCAAAGAATTTTCAAAGAATGATATTTACAAAAGTAGGTTTACAAAGATGGAAAATCAAAGATGAAAAATATTTTCCTTTTCAAAAACATTTTCTAAAATCAAAGAAATTTTTCTATAAAAGAGTCAATTCAAGTTTCAAAATTCTGAGGAAAACAATTATTTTTCTTTTCAAAAGTATATTAGAGGCGTCGCACTCGTGAGTCATATATGCAATGCTCGTGTAGTATATGCAATCCTGATGAAATGCAATCTAATCTAAATGCAATGCACCTTAACCTAGCTTAGACCTAGCATATCAGCACATAAACACATAAGATTCCTTGAGTATGCTAATCACCCTACTAATCCAATCATTATCCAAGGATTTTTAGCTTTGAAATTCTTGATGGCTCATGTTTACAAAATTAAAATTTTTTTATGAAAATCTTGAAAGAAAAGGGGGGAGTTACTGTAAAAAGTACATTTGAACCACCAATGCCCGAGGTGCGAAATCATGATTCTTAAAAATCGAGGTAGGAAATTTTTGAATTTCTCAAATCTGGGGGGAGAATTTTGAAATTGAATCATCAAAGCGTGAAATCACAATTCTTGAAAATCAAGGTAGGAATTTTTTAAATTCTCTAAAATCTAGGGAGAATTTTGGAAGGATTTTGTGAAAGTGAATTTCAAAGCAAATTTTCAGAAGGGATCTTCCTGAAATTTTCAAAAGACTTGGATTTTTCAAAGAAGTGCTTGTATGTTCAAAATTTTTAAAAATCGTCCTTGAATAAAGATTGGATGTTCGGATAAAGACCATACTACCTTAGAGGAATCTAACATCCAAGGTTTGATGGTGCCTTTACGGGCAAATGCAAATAATTCATTACATTGTCCTAATCAAACATGATAATCAAGATCCTAATTGAAGGGTTCTATAGACACTATATAGAAAGGCCGGGTTTTAGTCTCATAAAGGGTCCATTAGCAAGCCAAGGGCTCTATATACCGCATGCAGTACAAGGCTAACAGTGACTACATGTTACCAAAGTCTCTTGACAAATAGAGGAAAGAGGGCCCTCTACCCTCAAGGCAATGGTCTCAAGCAGTCGTGGTGAAAGAACAATACAAGTGCAAATGCAGACAGAAACAACACGAGATTGAATTAATAACAAGGATGTTTATTGGCTCAAGTCAAACCCTCAAAGAACAAGAAACCATATGTTTCATGTTCAAATCCCTAGTGGAGTCGCCAGATTGTGGACCGTGGTGCAGGAAGGGGTCCCGGCATTCCCTGACAATGTCCCCCTCCTCGCCCTACGGAACAGTAGGCCTTGATTCAAATATCCTTATTCTTAATTCATAATGTGGGTTGTTTCCTCAAACACACTAGGTAATATCTAAATGGTAAAAAGGAATATCTAATGAAAATCATTTTAAGAGATTAAATCAAGTAGCAATCGAATGCATATGCAATACAAGAGAGAGGTATACTCACAGTGGCTAGTTCCGCCCAAGACCGATGCAAATAAAGGAAACGTGTCATGATATGCAAGAGGGAACGAGGAGAATTTCATTGGGTTGACTCAAGCGGAGTCACAAAAAGAAAACAAAAGGAAACGTGTAATGCAATCATGCAACAATCCTAGATAAGAAGTCTTTAACATATAAGCATACAAACAGAGACTATCCTAAAGGAATTGTGTCATTGAAAAACAAAGTTGTAAACCTAGAAAAATTCTAAAAGAAATGGTAGAGATAGTACACGATACATGGGCACTAAGCCACATGTAGACGAGGTAAGCCCACAAATCAAAGCCGAATCCACGACATTCAACTCTCTGCACTAAGACACCATGGAATACCCAAGCATTGCAAAAATACAAGCAAGCAAATGATATGCATGATAATCAAGAAGAATACGTCATCAATCAAATTTCCAAATTCAACAACCTCTAACGAATCCGATCAAAAGTGATCTTAAACATGAGCTGGGTTAAAATCCTTTTACAAAAAGTTAGATACATGTCTTAGGAAACTTTTCCAAAAGTGGGACCTCATTATCATTTTTAAAGTTCAAAAATAAGAGTTTTGGGAACAGTGGATCAGGACTGTCCACTGTTCCTGTAAAAATCATAATTAATTATATGAAAATCACATGAAGATCTATTTGGTGTCAAAAGAAAGATATTTTATTTTAGTTTATGATAAAATAATCCCATGTACATTTCATGACCTTAAGGTCTCTGAAAATTTGTTTTAACCATACTCTGTTATTTTGGAAATTTGGTATCATTTGACAAAGGAATGCAAAACATAATAGAAATTCATGAATCATGTTAATCAAGTTGATATAAGATTTTAATCTCTCATCCATTTATCCTAGATGATTTATAAACTAAGTTTTAATCATCAATTATTGTTGAGTGAACAAGGTATGACCATTTTATATACATAGTTATGATTGTAGTTAAACTTAGAAAATTCCAGAATAGTTGTATCAACTTCAAACGCATAGAAAACGATCTTAACTCGACCGTATGCTCACGATTTTACATCGTCATATAGATACATGTGTTAGGAATCATCCCCAAAAAGCAGATCATCGATAACTATCATAGATTTTCTAAAATTCAAGCACAAAGAGACTATGTTCAAATCTGTCAACTGATTTCTCAACAATTTCTAAAAATAGCATATGGATCCTAATGTTTCTCAAAACGGATCGAATGAAAGCTAATTCATCAAAGTTTACGCAAAAATTTTGAAATCCATCAAACTATGGGTTTTGATGGATCAAATCCTATGGACAAACTAATCTATTTTACTGAATTTTAACTAGTTCATTTTAAAGTGTGAGCAAAACATCTTTGGTGATGGTTGAAGCTTATTAGAAAGATCAAACTCATAGATCAACTTAATTATCATGATTCCCAATCAATATAACCCTCAATTTCTATGAAGAACTTTAGATCATGGATCAAAGGGACTTACAAATATTATATTGGAGATAAATTTCAATAGGAATTGTAGGTTATAGAAATGATCAAGTGAAAAGTATGAACATAGGAATCATCCTTCTCATAGATCATACTTCCAAACCAACATGGAATTCAAAATAGATACATATATATAATCATGTATGCATGGATCTAAACTACATGGAAGAATGAAATCAAAATTTGAAAATCAAAGTGAAAATCAATATCTAATTATGAATTATCAACAAAATCAAAGAGGATTTGGATCTAGCCATGTGAGTGTGTGAAGAACAAGCGAGGAAGAGGATGAGTGTTTTAACAAAGAAAACAAAAATTGAGCTAGATTCAAATCTTATAGATCCATATATAAAAGTCAGAATTAGAGATGAATTGTGATGCCTACCTCTTAGAGGATTCTCAATTATGTAATCAAAGTTTATTTGAAGGATCTTCTTCTTCAAATTTTCTTCAAGTTCTTTAAGCACTCATCCATGGTGGAAGTTTTAGGGTGGCAATTGATGTCAAAATTCTCTTCAATTATCTTATCTAATGATGTTAAAATTCATTTTAGAATAAATCAATTCATGATTCACTACTCACTCTCTCTAGAATTCTCTTAAATTCTAAGTATATTCTTATATCACTTGTAAGTATATTCAAAGTATGCTTAAGATGATCTCAACTCTAGATGATCTCATATGAGATGCATGAGATCTATATATAGAGTTTTGAAAACTTAACTCATAAGTTTCAAGTTGAAAATAGGATTTTTAGAGGTCAAAAAAGGGTTAAAATGGCCATTTTAGTTCTTAAACGCAGTTTCTGGGCAATTTCCTCGCAGTGGGAAGCCTCTGGAAGGGTCTGGAACTCAAAAATCTCAATGGAGGGGGCACATTGTAGGTGGCGGCATAGGTGGGACCTGCCACCCTATAACAGGGACCCGCCACTTACTATTCCTCATCCTCTGGTTGCCCTGTGTCCTGTTTCAAATATTACGTGCACTGCTTTTCTAGATTTTTGTAAAAATATTTTTTGGTATTTGAAATTATCGATTTACATACTATTGGAAAGCTATCGAGTTGAATTTCAGTATAAAAATATTCTTGGAGGATTTGAAATGAGAATTGAAGTTCAATTGAAGTCCGAAAATACTCCGAAACTTTCGTCGTCTTTTTGAAATCAAACGACTTCTTTTTCAAAATTGCTTTTCAATGCGCATCGATTTTGGGTTTTTCTTTGAGATTGAATCTCTGGATACCTAGAATACTGCGTTCAAAACACTTTATGTTCATATAACCCTAAGTGAATATGAATTTTGAGAGACGATTTTGACAAAATCGGGATTTATGCATGAAAAAGGGCTTTTCTAAGCTTGAAGTCACTTTCTAAAGTTCGGTCTTTCAATTGTGTGGAGTCCAATACCTTCCACGGGTACTTTTCATCATTGAAGCCTCCAAGACGTTGTCCACCCTAAATCCTATCAGTGTGGTCAAAATTGGGTGTCTACAACCTCGCAAGGGTCGTGGGGGCAGCGACCCCCGTGGGTTTTCCAGGGCAGCACCACAGAAGCTAAATCAGATCTACCATCAACAACTGCCTTCCAGAACTGTTTTCTGAAATAGCCTTCTGAAACTACTTCCAGATCGCTTTCTGAAACTACTTGTAAAACTGCTCTCATGAACCATTTTCACGGGTTTACTTGAGATATATTACATAAACCATAGGCCTCCATGACAGAGTTCACATGTTATTTATTTGTAGTAAATTAACCATGCATCAATCAAGCGTGGGATTCAATACATAACAATATTAACCACGAATAAACCATCTTGGGATCCAATCACAAAAAACTAGTGACCATAATAGTGGAATAAGAACGTTACAAAATAAAGGTTAGCACAGATCTACATTCTATCTATCCATCAATGCACGCATAAGATCTGTATTACTAGATGACATGGTTGCATCCAACCTATACACAGAATCAACGTTGCTCTAATGCCACTATTAGGAAACTCCGTTCCCAAAATCCGTTGACAGTGCGTATGAATTGGTACTGCAAAAATTATGTGAAAGCTACAATAACCTCTTATGGATTTGGAATCGAGGGTGGAACTAGGGTTACCTTTAACTGCAAAACAAATTACTGTAGCACACAAATCGAGAACACGGGCTCGATAACAGCTCACAATCTTCTATCGTATTCCTCTGCTGCCAAAATCTCGAACTGATTGCGGGCTCTTTCGAAATCCTTTCTATTTTCTACTCTCTCTTTTTATGCTGTCTTTTCTATTCTAAGTTATAATACTCATGATGAAAAAATACAAACTGAGAAGAGAGCCAAACCAAAATATATATAGGCTACGATAGAGACCGTAAGAAGTCAATAAGGAATAGGCTTCCTTATGAAAATAGGAAAGCCTAATTCGAACTGAATTAGATTCCTATTTCCATAAATTATAATTCATACCAAAAAGAATTATAATTGCACTCCTACCCGGACCTCAAAAATATATTTTGAGCTCCATGTTATTAAATGCTTATTATCTCCCCATGTTAAGATTACAGATATCCATATAATAACTGACAATCTTATTCAATTAATCTCTTAAAATTACTTGAGATCCTCTACTTAACTTATTTGATATATCGAATTAAAAATCTACTTGTAGGGTTTGACATAATCAAAACTTATAAGCTTTCTCAAGGGGATATCATCAATCCCAAAATTGAGACATGGATTTCATCATTAATTAATATCCACCACATAATTAATGTTGTCACCCAATCCAATAAGATATTGACCCATTTAAGAATCTCACTGTCACGCCTCGGCGTAGCCAAAATATGGAAAAATTTAAAATTTTCATCTTGGACCCTGAGGCACGTGACTGGTTGCAGTACCGAATTGTCCATGACCAAATGATAATATTTAAATGATATAATAAAAAGATATAACCATCATTTACTTACTGGAATATATTACAATGAGAAGTCAAAGTACTTAGCTAGTTAATACATCATTATAAATACATCAGAGTCTTTATGGCTCTTGGCCTTAAAAAACTATTACAAAATATATGCTAAGCCTTTTGGTTATAATCAAAAACATCCACATGGGATAACTACTAGTCTCCTCTCTAACTAGCATAACCATAGTCATCTTCAGTATAATCTTCTTCAACATTTCCTTCTTGCGTAGCTTCATAACCTGGGTACTCCTCACCTGGATAAGCTGGACATGGGAATGTCCAGCGACATGAACGTCGTCAGCTTATGAAAGCTGAGTGAGTAATCTAAATCAAATGGAACGTATATAGTAAACACAATGGGAATACATTTACTACCTTTCAACATGTCTTTTAGGATCTCTACGTTCTCACCGTCGAATTATAACTAGCAGCGTACCCGACTACATATTCGATAGGAATACAAACCATTCAGGAGACCCATCTAGACATTCTTAATGCCACTAACATTCATTTCTAACATTCGACATCATTTACGAACCCAAAGTGTCTCTTCCTAACCAAACCATCTTCCATCAACCAAAACATCTTCATCAACCGAAACATCTTTCATCAACCAAAAACGTCTTTCATCAACCACTTCGTCACGAAGAACCGAAGTGTTAAGGAGTACAAGAGCATCCATTTCATCACGAAGAACCGAAAGAAGTCTTCTCTCAAGGAATCACCGCTTCGTCACGAAGAGCCGAAAGCGTTACGGAGTACAAGAACATCCATTTCGTCACGAACAACCGAAAGGAGTCTTTACTCAAAGAATCACCGCTTCTCCATCACGAAGAACCGAAGCGTTTACGGAGTGTAAGAACATCCATCCCATCACTAAGGGATGGAAGGAGACTTTACTCAAAGAATCACCGCTTCTCCATCACGAAGAACTGAAGCATTTACGGAGTGCAAGAACATCCATTCCATCACGAAGAACCGAAAGGAGTCTTCACTCAAAGAATCACCGCTTCGTCACGAAGAACCGAAAGCGTTACGGAGTATAAGAACATCCATTTCGTCACGAAGAACCGAAAGGAGTCTTTACTCAAAAAATCACCGCTTCTCCATCACGAAGAACCGAAGCGTTTACGGAGTGCAAGAACATCCATCCCATCACTAAGAACCGAAAGGAGTCTTTACTCAAAGAATCACCGCTTCTCCATCATGGAGAACTGAAGCGTTTACGGAGTGCAAGAACATCCATCCCATCACTAAGAACCGGAAGGAGTCTTTACTCAAAGAATCACCGCTTCTCCATCACGAAGAACTGAAGTGTTTACGGAGTGCAAGAACATCCATTCCATCACGAAGAACCGAAAGGAGTCTTCACTCAAAGAATCACCGCTTCATCACGAAGAACCAAAAGCGTTACGGAGTACAAGAACATCCATTTCGTCACGAAGAATCGAAAGGAGTCTTTACTCAAAGAATCACCGCTTCGTCACGAAGAACCAAAAGCGTTACGAAGTACAAGAACATCCATTTCGTCATGAAGAACCGAAAGGAGCCTTTACTCAAAGAATCACCGCGTCACAACTCAACAACACATCCCTTTTTCTTACTAACCTGATCTCCGCTGCCCAGATTACCTATCCGACAATTATCCTTACCATAATCTGCTTCTAACATAGCACAACCGACCCTTACATTTTCCCGACCGCGCATTTGTCACTCATTTCGGAATATAGTTCATTAAAGGACTTCCGAATATACTTTCGAAGTTATGTTTATACATCCGTCATCCTGTTTTATGTCGTAATATACTTACATGGAAACTTATCCAATCACTATCAACGCAATAATCATGCCGTACAACATACTTATAGCTTGGGTATGAACTCTCTATGGTCATCACCTTATATTCATAACAACGGAAACCTAGCGTGTAGCTCGTGGATCTATAACATGGATTTGATATCAATAACCATATAGATGAAACCCTTAACATACTCATATACGCGATAGCACTACCATAACACAAGATATCCATAACCACATAGGTACCGAAAATCAAGCATCAATAATAAACACATCATACAAGTAGTTATATAATCTGCCAGGAATTAATTTTACTATATTGACTGAATTGATATGATTTATTTGGGCATGATAAATTGATTTGTAGATCAAACTCAAAACTAGAACACTGTAGATAATTGGATTAGCTTCATGTACAAAAAAATCTAGCTTCAATTACATTTTTGAGCTACTCAAAATATTTATTTTACTTAGACATTTCTACATTTTCGGACTGCTCTATCCCAGATTTATAGTACTGCATTGCATGTGCATTTCACCTATCAAGAATTCATTTTTAGACCAGGATATAGAAGAGTTATTTATAGATAAATGAGTTAGCTTTCTCCACAATAAAACCTAGATTAATTCAGATTTTGGAGCTGCTTGAAACACCCATTTTACTAAACTACATTCTGCTGGAGGTTTCTGTTTCTCAGATTTAAAGTACTTCGTTGCATGTACATTTCACCTATGAAGATGTGATTTTCAGACTGAGCTATAAAAGAGTTATTTGTAGATAAATGAGTTAGATTTCTCCACAAAAAAACCTAGCCCCATTACCATGTTTTAACTGCTCGAAATGTTTGTTTTACTAAACAACACTCTGTTGGAAGTTTCTGCTTCCCAGATTTGAAAATTTATCTTGCATGGCATGGATCTCTCAAACTATCAACATCAAGCACTTAATAAACATTACTACATACTATATAGGTTCTAAAGTGAGTTAGAATACTCACTTAAACTTGAAATTGAGCTTGGGCTTTGGATTTGAGCTTAGGAAGCTTGAACACAACCTCAATGGTGGAGACTTCTTCCTAGTTCTTCTTCTCCATCTCCATGTATCTCTTATCTCTCCATGGAGTTCATCTCCTAGCTCTCTCTAATTCTATATGCAGATTTTTAAGTGACTAAGAGGGTGAAATGCATGGATGTAGGCATCCTTATATAAAGAAAGGAAGGGATTATGTGTCACCATGCATGCTTGCATGCTAGGACACATGTCCAACATATGGACAAGTGTCAATGAGGTAGTGACAAGTGTCTAAGGGGGGTTGCATGTGCAACAAGTGGCCGATCATGTGGGCCCCACCTAGGATTTCGTTCCACTACCTCAGTTTGCGTGCAAATATTTTTGATATGTGTGTCAGTCTCGATTTACGTCCAAACGGGTGTTGTTTCTAACGTCCGGGTCCGGTAACGGGACTAAGTTAATTCTAATTACGGTCGAGTCGGTGCAGTGATTATAGTCTAATTAGTAATTACATTACACTGATACAGTCACACAAATAAAATAATAATATAATAATAAACCAGATATAGAAATTCATAAAACTCGTATTATTGCACGTAGAGAAATTACAGGTATTACACTCATCCTTTTAGGGATCAAAGCATAAATATCAAATGTATGTGTTTATAAATTAACTTAGGATTTAGAGCATAAGCATTCATAATATCCATGAGGTATTAATTATCTTATAAGTTAGTATAAAGATATTTTACCCCAAGTCGGTCTCGTTTAATACACTAAGTGTACCAGCATAGTGAGATGAAAATATACCGTTTCCTGTAGTCAAGACAAACCTACTACATCACCATACTGCAGTCCTACTGATGGTGTGTCCAATCCCATCTAAGATTGTAAACCAAAATCTTACATTCTACAAGATCCAATGGTCTGATCTTCTGTGTGTAAGCCAAACTCTACACACCAAATCACCTACTATGTAGAATAAGAGACACATGCACAATATTAAATAAACAATATAATGCAAACATTTCCCACACAGATTCTCATAAAAATGGAATAACTAATAGTTTTAAAATAATAAATCAACTACATAAAGCATGACTTTTAGTATATATCCCTAACAATACTGTAGGCAATGAATTGCGCAGTCTTCGTGAGTCGATCCAATCACCCAAATTATATCGTGGTTTTGCTGTGACTTCGGCAAACCTACCACGAAATTCATAGTTATGGGTTCTCATTTCCATTGGGGAATTGACAATGGCTGTAGTAATCCAGGTGGTTTCTGATGTTCTACCTTTACTTGCTTACAAGTAAGACATTGAGCTACATACTCAGCTACTTCTCGCTTCATTCCTTCCCACTAGAAATTTCTCTTCATGTCCATATACATCTTCGTACCTCTAGGATGAATTGTCATCCGTGACTTATGTACTTAATCCAATATTTCTTTTTGAAGATTAAATTCGTCAGGTACATAGAGTCTACCTTTACATCGTAAGGCTCTGTCTGTACAAATACTCTAGAATTCTAGTTCTTTGGCTGACATCTTTGCAAACCATTACTTCAAATCTTCTATTGTCTGTTGATCCTCTATGATATGGCTGATCAATGTTGGTTGTACCATAAGACATCAAAAATGTTATCCTTCCATTGGTTCTACTGGTTAAAGATTGAATTTAACTAAAACTTCCAGTGTTTTCCATTCTCGGATTAGTAACGTAGCGATCACTAATCGAGGTCAATGACTCAAAGAATTGACTACAATATTTTCTTTACCCGGATGGTATTGCAATAAAAGGTCGTAATCCTTGAGCAACTCCATCCATCTTGGTTGTTGCATGTTCAACTCCTTCTGAGAGAAAAAAATACTTCAAGCTCTTATAATCGGAAAATAAATCAAACTTTTCTCCATAGAGATAGTGTCTCCAAATCTTTAATGTAAGCACTATTGCTGCCAATTCCAAATCATGTGTAGGATAGTTCTTCTCATGTACCTTCAATTGTCTAGATCCATATGCAATGTCATTCCTGTTTTGCATCAGCACACAACCAAGTCCTTGGTGCAATGCATCACTATAGATCACATACATTTCTCTACTTTAGGTATCGGGAGTAGTGTTGCGGAAGTCAATCTTTCCTTTAACTCCTAAAATACACCCTCATGCTTGTCTATCTATTCGTACTTTATCTCCTTTCTCATCAAATTCGTCAAAGGTCCCGCAATCTTAGAGAATCCTTCTTCAAATCTCCGATAATATCCTGTTAGGCCGAGGAAAATTCTGACCTCCACAACTTTGGTTGGTCTATTCCAGCTTAAGACTGCGTCAATCTTATATGAGTCTATAGAGATACTATGCTGAGATATAATATGTCCCAAGAACTTGACATCCTATAGCCAAAATTCGCACTTGCAAAACTTTGTATACAACTTACTATCTCAAGCATCTATAAAGCAATTTGTAAGTGTCCCTTGTGATTTATCTCAATCCTTGAGTAGATCAATATATCGCCGATGATACTATAATAAATTGATCCAGATATGGTTTGAATGCTCTATTCATCAAGTCCATGAATACTGCTGACAGATTCCTCAATCCAAAAGGCATAACTAGAAACTCATAATGCATGTATCTCATCCTGAATGTAGTCTTCATCACATACTCTGGTCAAATTAATAGTTGATGATATCCTGAATGCAGATCAATCTTTGAAAAGAATACTAATCCTTGTAACTAGTTGAATAGATTATCTATCCAAGGAAGTGGATACCTTTTCTTGATCGTAACCTTGTTCAACTCCCTGTAGTCTATGCAGTGTCGAAGTTTTCCGTCCTTCTTTTTCACAAAAAGAACTGATGCTCCCCAAGGTGGCGTACTAGGGAGAACAAAACCAAAATCCTCAAGTTCTTGAACTTGCTTCTTCAATTCCAACATCTCAGTCGGTGCCATCCTATATAGAGTCTTAGATATTGGCAATGTGCTAGGTACTAGTTCTACACAGAAGTCTATTTCTCTCTTCGGTGGAAGTCCTTTAATGTCCTAGAATACATCTTGAAAGTCTTGTATAGTAGGAATCCAATCAATTGTGAGTTCGGTAATCATTCTTGTAACTTCGATTGTAGCGAAACCACTTGTTAGAAACATGTCACTTTTTGACTGACACTGAAATCTAATCGTTGGACATCCAGGTATCCAAATGTAATCATCCTGGTAGGGCAATCTAATTTGGCATCCTACTTGGCAAGCCAATCCATCCCTAGGATAATGTTGAACTCTGACATTAAAACAACTACTAAGTCTATTGGAAGATTCCTATCTCCCAAGGTTAATGGGAAATCTTTGCACACTTTACCCAGCTTAACAGTCACTTCCAATGGTAACACAGCATTTTGTGCTAGCTCAAGTGTCTGGATTCTAAACCTAGTTAACGCACAATCTTAATAGCAATAAATGAACATGCAGCTCAAATATCGAATAAAGCTTTAACTGGACTATGAAAGAGTACAAGTGTACCTTCCGAATATTGTTGTTCATCAACGTTGAAACCCATTTCTACTAGGATTATGGCATTCATCCTTGTCTGATCTAGGGGTCCTTGTGTACCCTGAACTAGTGCCCCACTGTATTTTCTGCGCTATGCACGGTAATCCCTGCTCAAGTGCCCTGGCTTAATCGTAACCTTGTTTACCTCTCTATAATCTATGCAGAGTTGAAGTGTTCTGTCCTTCTTCTTCACAAACAGAACTGGTGCTTCCCAGGGTGGCGTACTTGGGCGAACAAAACCTAAATCCTCAAGTTCTTGAACTTTCTTCTTCAATTCTAACAACTCAGCCAGCGCCATCTTATATGGAGTCTTAGATATTGGCAATGTGCTAGGTACTAGTTCTACACAGAAGTCTATTTTTCTCTTTGATGGAAGTCTTTAATGTCCTAGAATACAACCTGAAAGTTTTGTACCGTAGGAATCTAATCAATTGTGAGTTCGGTACTCGTACTTGTAACTTCGATTATAGCTAAACCACTTGTTAGAAACATGTCGCTTTTTGACTGACACTGAAATCTGATCATTGGACATCCAGGTATCCAAATACAATCATCCTGGTAGGGCAATCTAATTTGGCATCGTACTTGGTAAGCCAATCCATCCCTAGGATAATGTCAAACTTTGACATTGAAAGAACTACTAAGTCTACTAGAAGATTCCTATCTCCCAAGGTCAGTGGGCAATCTTTGTACACTTTACCCAACTAAACAGTCACTCCCAATGGTGACACAGTATTTACTACTGGCTCAAGTGTCTGGTCTAAACCTAGCTGACGCACAACCTTAATAGCAATAAACGAACGTGCAACTCCAATATCGAATAATGCTTTAATTGGACTATAAAAGAGTACAAGCGTACCTTCCAAATGTTGTTCATCAGCATTGAAACCTATTTCTATTGGGATTATGGCATTCATCCTTGTCTGATCTGGGGGTCCTTGTATCCCCTGAACTGGCACCCCATAGTATCTTTTGCACGTTGCACAACAATCCCTGCTCAAGTTCCCTGGCTTGTTACAATTCTGGAAAATTGCATCTGTCCGCTAGTTAGCCCTGGAGGTTGTGCAGAACTTGGCAATGTGCCCTAGCTTTTCGTCGTTAAAACATCCTCCGTTGTTGGTTAGCAAAACTGTTAATAGTGCTTGAGGTTGTGGTCCCTATTGGCGATATTGCTGGGGTCAAGGATAACCCTGGTGAGGCTTCCTGGTTCCTTCCTAGGTTCTCTTGTTCCCTTGAAAATTACCCTAAGGTCTCCAAACCTGGTTATTTCTTGGTGGTTGATTCGGGAAACTCGATTGCTGATCTTGATGACTGAGGTTGATTTATCTATGGTCGCTGTGCTGGATAAGTGTCATTTTCCAATCTTGTAGCAAATATAAAAATCCACTCAAATGACTAATTCAGATGACTAACCATCATGTGTCTGAGGTATCCTTGGTGAAATCTCTTCACCTTCTTCTGTGGTGTATCGATCATGTGCAGAGCGAATCGAGACAATCGCTCAAATTGTGTAGTAGATTCTCGTACAGTCCATCCTCCTTGGACCAGAATCATGAAATTGCTTTTATGTTGATCTCTCTCATCTTCTGGGAAGTACTTTTCCAAATATCTTTACCGGAATATGCCCCAAGGCATTCTCCATGCAGCTTCAGCTCCTATTATAGCTCTTTCTGCTTCCCACCAATTTGCAGCAGTGTAGGTGAGCTGAAATGTGACAAGACGACACTTATCTTACTCAGTATATTCCAAAACTTCAAAAATCAATTCCATTTCCCATATCCGCTATTCCGCCTTCCATGGCTTTGTCAATCTGTCAAATTTCTTTGGGTACAATCCACAGAAATGTTCGAGTAACTTATCACCAGTTTATCTCCTCAAGGGGAGCATCCTCAACCGGTGCAACAAGATCTCTAACTACCACTCCAATATTCCAATCCTCAACTATCCCTACCTCTGCGTCCTTTGCCATCATCTCCTGATTAGCGACGTCGACGGCTATAGTAGAAAATCCATTAAATATGTTCAATGCCCCTGCTAATGTAGCCTCTCTCATAACAAATCCAATTGGCTGTCCGACCATCTCAGCTATCCATCTTACTACCATATCGGTCATGGTTGCCATATATACTATAGGCCCAGCGGGTAACTCAAGCATATCGGGTACCTCCGGCATAACCATCTCCTCATCAAGAACATCCTCCTCTACTACCTCTATGATCATATCTCTTCCTACTACTGCATCATCCTCTCTAACCACAATATCTGCCTCAATGGCCTCGGGGTCCTTTGGGTCCTATATTGGGTCCTCTGGCTCAAGCTCCTCATCGGTAACTCACTCTGGCTGCTCTGGGTCATTTTTCGGCTCATCATCATCGTCATCATCTATAGGCTCCTCCTCTACTAGGTCCACATCATCCATAGGCTCCTCCTCTCCATCCCTATTAATGTCCTCGTCAGGATGCTCATCCTCTGGCTCTAGGTCCTCTTCACCTTGAATCAGCTCAGGCTCTAAAACTGGTACATCAAGTATCGATAATGGTGGGGCTGCCGGAGCTGGTGCAGCAGAGGCTCTGGTGGAACTAGCCAGTCTATAATAGCTCGCAACTTGATATCATCTACCTCCGGCTCAATCTGAATCAATCTAGGCTGCTAGGGTCACAACGTAGTGATACGCATCCATGCATATCTCTGTCAGGTGTGTTGTTGGGTTTGTACCCTCAAACCAATACTTTATGTATAAAACATTGACATTTTAATATATGGATATCATCTTTACATTTCATTGTTTATGTTTCTTTCATGAGATGATTGTCAATCCTTAAGTATCATAGTAAGTAATTCATATGTGTATGAGATACATACAAGTGAGATACGAATTACTATTCTTTAATACTTAGAATTTGTCACAGTAGATGATGAGACTGGATATCTTATCAGGTTTACACTATAGCATAATTAACTACCACTGGATAGAGTGATAAATCTCAATCACTAGAGTATATGACTCTGAGTTAATATGCTAGTGCATATAGTGCATTGACGGACCTGAGTTTTCCTATTGACACTTAAGACTATCAGTAGTCAATAGGAACTCATAACTTGTATAAGGTATGTGTTCACAATCTCGAGACGATTATGGACACAGACTCTGGATATGGCTACTTTGATTTACCAATCAGTGACGTCTTGAAAGATCAATTCCTGGGTATCTTGGGTATGTCATGTTCATAGGGTTGTGAACATATATTGTCAAGGTAAAATCTACCCTCTAACAAAGAGTAAGCATTGTTTATGTTACCAAGTTAATTACTGAGAACTACAGTCTTGTTGATAATCAATTATCAACATGTTTGGTAATCATGAGAGGTGAATGGGACACAAGGAATACAAGAAGTAATCATGATTCATGTTGATAGTAATAGTCTATCTGACTACCTGAAATATGATTACGAATGCCGACAGTTGTAGACACCCCATTTTGTCAGCTATCATATTTAGGAGACCCATACCTTGGTGGTTCACAATGTTAAAAAAAGACTCAAAAGGACCCCTTGAAGTTGGTTCTATCTCACAAAAATGCTCAGAATGACCAAAATACCCCTAAAAGTCCAAAAAACTCCCAAATTTGGAACGAAAGTTCTGGAAACATGCTACGTCATAAGAAAAGTGATAAAATGAGTTTTAAGTAAAATCAGATGAAATCGTTAGCTCCCAGAGACCCCCGGAAGACTCGGAAGTTCCCGGAAAGTCTCCGTTGACCAGTTTGACCAAGGTTTGATCAGGTTTGACCAAGTTTGACCAAAATCATCCGAATTCACTGAGATCATCCTAGATCATGTGGAAAGTATTAAAATGAGATTTAAAAGAAAATCGAGCGAAAACATCAGCTCCTGGGAGCTCCTAGAGATTTCTAGGACTTCCTGCGAATCCCAGGTTTGACCAGTTTGACCAAAATTTGACTTTAGAGCCAGAGCACTGTAACAATTTTCAAATATTTTTTAAAGATACTAGAGGTCAATAGCTTTCCAACGGTATATCGCACATAATTTTTGGATTTAAAACGAGTTTATTGTGAATTTTCGAAGGCGAAAAAGGCGATCAAATCAACTTTTATCGCAAATACCGCAAAACTTTTCGAAGTGACCTATCTCCGAATTATTTTTTATGTAAAATAGACTCCATTACCTTTCAAACGGTATATCACAATCTCAATTTGGAGTTCGTATGCATTTTCTGTGAATTTTTGACGAAATAGGGCCTTTTCGCGAATACCGTAACCTCTGGGGGCCTAAACAGGATTATCCAGACAATTGAGGAGCAGTGCCATCGCGGCACTGGCTCACTGCCACCGCAGCACAGGTCCAGTGCCTCCGCAGCACTCTCTTCCAGAACAGTATACTTTTGCAATTATTTTTGGAGATCCATTTTGATTAATTAAAAATCAAAACGACGTAGTTCTATGTTTTCAGATATTTGGAGCCAATGGGAACACTTCTAAAACCCCAAAACCTCCCCAAATTGCCCTATATAAACCCCCCTTGACTTCTCATTTAGGGGGTGTCAAATGTAAGCTTTGAAAAGTTTTGAGAGAAAAAGTTGTAGAGATAAGGTTAGGATAGAGAGAAAAGAAGCTTTCGTCTTTGATTTCAAAATAAAAAATGAGTTTTAAACTGTGTTTTTTACTTCATTACTCCTATTTACTTCATATTCAATACACCCAACCACCATTTTAGTGAGCATTTAAGAGAGAGGAAGCTACTTCCATGTCCAATGTCATCACATATGAGTGAAACACCAAACTACAAGTCCAATATCACATTGAATTTTCGAAGGCAAAAAAGGCAATCAAATCGACTTTTATCGCAAATACCGCAAAACCTTTTGAAGTGACCTATCCCCGAATAATTTTTTATGTAAAATAGACTCCATGACCTTTCAAACGGTATATCACAATCTCAATTTGGACTTTGTATGCATTTTTTGTGAATTTCTGACAAAATAGGGCCTTTTATGAATACCGGAACCTCTGGGGGCCTAAACAGGATTATCTAGACGATTGAGGAGTAGTGCCGCCGCGGCACTGGCCCACTGTTACCGCGGCACAGGCACAGTGCCTCCGTGGCACTCTCTTCCAAAATAGTATACTTTTGCAATTATTTTTGGGGATCCATTTTGATTAATTAAAAATCAAAACGACGTAGTTCTATGTTTTCAAACGTTTGGAGCCAATGGGAACACTTCTAAAACCCCAAAACCACCCCCAAATTGGCCTATATAAACCCCCCTTGACTTCTCATTTAGGGGGTGTCAAATGTAAGCCTTGAAAAGTTTTGGGAGAGAACGTTGTAGAGATAAGGTTAGGATAGAGAGAAAAGAAGCTTTCTTCTTTGATTTCAAAACAAAAAGTGAGTTTTAAACTTTGTTATTTACTTCATTACTCCGATTTACTTCATATTCAACACACCCAACCACCATTTTACTGAGCATTTAAGAGAAAGGAAGCTACTTCCATGTCCAATGTCACCACATATGAGTGAAACACCAAACTACAAATCTAATATCACATTGATTATCATCTATTGATTGTTATTTACTTGCTTGTTTATACAATGTTCATCTCTTCTTACCTCATTTCTTTTTTATTTTCTTTATTTACTTACTAGTTCATCATCATCTAGATGATGACATTAAGTTTGAGGTGAGTGAATCCTTATGGATAGTAGCTCTTGACCTCAAAAACATGTTTGATAGATGATGATTATAACTTCAATACCTCCAAGGTATCCTTGAAGTTATGTTCAAATGAAAATAAATCTCTCCAACAATCTTGGAGGTTCTTGATGATGAGTTTGATGTTGACATTTTAAGTGGCTATAACCTTTATTGAGTATTGAAAATGTGCTTTCAAAACTTCTATTTCAAAACCCCCTTCTTAAAACCCTCACTTTGATTTCAAGAGATAAACCTTGTTTTCCCAACTCTTCAAAAATGTGAGTCAAAACAGTGAGTGATCTAAGTTCAAAGATTTCTCTAGAACTCAATACTTAATGTATGGATGCAAGGACACTTGGAAAGTCTTCCTAACTCAATAGAGAACACCCACAAGTTTTGGTTTGACTTGAAATTACATGAAAATGGTCCATTTGGACCCAAACATTCCTTCCAGATATTCTGTTTTTGCTGTCACAGCAGCTTGGTCCACTTTTCAGCTTATTTTTCAGAAAACCTTTCCAAAAGGGGTGGTCCTAACTTATTTTTCCCTTAACCTTCAATGTATTAGGGAACTTTCTGTATAAAATGGGGGTTATGTTCTAGACACAATAAGGAAGATCTCCATAAAATATCATGCATTGAAAACATTCCTAACCCCTCTTTTCCATTTTCAAAAGATCATGTTACTATTTTGTCCACTATTCACAGCAAGCATGCTTTTACTCCCATCCTTTGATTTGATGCTTACATGCACTCCAAATTAGTTATATCTTGGGAAGTAGTTCATACTACATTTGTAAATATCTCATGATGATTTTATTTCATTCATTTATGCACATTCTAGACTTCTAAATCATTCTAGGAATCCATGAACACAAAGCACACTATAACCTTGGCAAATTCTAGATATATACATTGCATCCATGCAAAGATTTGGGGCTTTTGTAAGTCCTAATCTAAGAAGGTTATAAGGAATGATCATGATCACACGTTCATGCTTCCCCTCGATCTAATCCTCCTTTCTCATCTGTCCCGGGGATTGAGAGATCTTCTTTTCTCAAAGATTAACATGCATCATACCAGCTTGCTAAGCATATTTTGATTTATTTGATTATTTGTTTCAAGAACAATTCATGTCCCCTTTAGATTAGGGAAACTCAATTACTTGATACATGATTAGACGATTTTTCCTAGGTTTATTTGTGTGATTTTTCACTTTACATTGTATGATATTTGACTTAGATCTTATGAATGATATCTTATCTTTAGATCTTCCATTTCAAATTTTCTTATGTGATGTAATATACTATCATAGTATTAATTGTTGAACCATTCATAGTATAAGATGATTATTTGGGTGCTAATTGAGGTCTGTCGAAAGACAGGGCAAGTTGAGGGTGTTTTAGTCACTACAAAGGCTCCTTCCTCTCTCGTACCAAAACCTCGAGCTAAGTTCTTTGGTTATGAAGGGCTGGTGCCCTTTATTGTAATACCCTGTATTTTTGTTGTATTTTATAATACTTTTTATATAAATTAAATTCAGTGTGCTTATCTTGACCTTCCCTGCATTTTACAAGTTCAATCGATCGAACCTTTCTCGATCGATCGAACGTTTATTTCCTCAATCCATCGAGCCAATCTCAATCGATCAAAGCCCTGTCGACCTGAAGTAATGACGTGTTTCTTTTCTCAAGAGATTGAACCTTTCTCAATCGATCGAACCCTGACCGACATGTTCTCAATCAATCGAACTCCACTTCGATCGATCGAACCCTGGAAATTCAGAATACGTGTTTTGCCACCTGTACTTCCCCTCTACCTATATATATATTATGCACACACACAGATTCTTTTGGCTGAATTTCATAGAGGTTAGAGAGAGAGAGTAATATAGTTTATACATACACATATATATATACATACACATATATATATATATACACAAACACTCCCTCACACACTCTCGGTTGTAGAGGAGAGAGCAAGAGGAGGAGAGAAGAAGAAGAAGAAGAAGAAGAGGAGAAGAAGAGAGAAAAGAGAGGGATGAGATCACCTCGAGACCCCCGCGGCCACCCCGAGCTCGCCGGCGCCACCGTCTTTACCGGTGAGTGCCTATACTCACTTAGTAGCATAGACATATAGTTTGATATTCGTTTCGGCAAGATAAAATGGACCTTGAACGTGCGGGAAAGGCCCAACTCAATTCTGGAATAATACTGTGCTCAATTGATCGAACAGCTTTCGAGCAATTGAGCATTGACCGATCTCGATCGATCGAACGTAGCTCAATCGATCGAACTCTTTATTTCCTCAATCGATCGAGAGGACTTCGATTGATAGAACCTTGCTTTACCTCAAGCGATTGAAAAGACTTCAATCGATCGAACATATCAGTATGTTAATTGTTTAGTTATTTTATACCTGATGAACTGTAAACCTGTTTAATATCGTGCGATCATGTCGGAAGCTGAATTGGAATAATACACCCATGGATTAATGGACTTAATACATTGAATAATGGAATCGATGACATAATAATGATATAATCAGATTGAGAATCCGACGTGCATAGTAGTGGGTCTTCGACCGTAAAGGTCGATACGGATTAGTGTTGGTGCGTATGAATATGGTCGCTAAGATCATACAAGGTTGGGTGTGGAACACCAGGTACTGGGATAGGATCGGGACTTCGTGTCAGGTTGTACATATGATAGAGTTGGACTATGTGTCGAAAATAATATGTTCTGGGGCTGGAGTGCAGTGTGCTGAGCTGTCATAGAGCTGTGTGCTGAGAAATATTAATGATGTGTGCTGAGAACTAATAGTGATGTGTGCTGAGAAGTAATAGTGGTGTGTGCTGAGAAATAATAGTGTTGTGTGCTGAGAAGTGATAGTGATGTGTGGTGAGAAATAATAGTGCTGTGTGCTGAGAAATGATAGTGTTGTGTGCTGTGATATGAGCTGTGTGCGGTAATGATATGAGCTGTGTGCTGTGATATGAGCTGTGTGCGGTGATATGAGCTATGTGCGGTAATGATATGAGTTATGTGCTGTGATATGAGCTGTGTGCGGTGATATGAGCTGTGTGCGGTAATGATATGAGTTGTCTGCTATGATATGAGCTGTGTGCTTTGATATGAGCTGTGTGCGGAAGTATGAGCTGTGTGCGGTGATAATTGCTGCGTGCTGTTGAATGACGGAGCTGCGTGCTGTGGAATGTTAGGGCTACGTGCTGTATTATATAAGGGCTATGTGTCGTAGTAACCATGTCAGGGCGGGTTGGCCGAAACGTTGGGACTGTGTGTCAAGAGTGAACAGACCGTAGGTATGGGACTACGTGTCTGATTAATATGGACCCAAGAGTCTATGTTATGTGTGAGACTACGCGTCGAGGATAAATGAGTCATGAGTCGTTGGGCTACGTGCTAGATGGGAAAGGGGATGATGTCTGCATTACATCTTGAATTGGTGCATACATGCACACGAACGATGAGATGATCCTTTTTATTAATGTTGTTATATGCTACATATCTGTAGATACTCTGTTAGTATTTGCATTCACTCGGCTTTCATAGCTGATGGCGTTTTATGCCGCTGGATATTCCACGTCCAGCTGGCCAGGGCTTTGAGTATACAGGTGATGCATACATGGACAGGTACCACGAGGAAGGAGCCTACGAGGATGGAGGCTATGCCGATGCTGACTACTACGCAAGCTGAAGGCTGGAAGTTGTGCCATAGTTAGCTCGTGGTTTATGTTTAGAGACTTCAGAGACAGTTACGTTTATTATCGACGTTTGTTGCCGTAATACTTTATTTATACTTCTGCGAAACTTATGGTTTGTAACAGTTAGTATTGAACTCTGATTATATATATCAACCTTAGAACTTTCCAATGGGTGGTTTGAATCATTACTCTGATGGTTTGACTTTGGTTATGGACAATATGGTGACTTTCAACTGTCATGGCCTACGGGTCCAAAAAGGAATTTATTTTCTCTACTTTTGTAACTGCGGGGCATGACAGGATTTTTGGTATCAGAGCCTAGGTTTAGTAGTCGCGTTCACCAATTGTCCAACATTTCTTGAGTTGAACCTAAGATTCCTTGAGATAAGGGTTGACTCTAAGTTTGTGTTTTGGAGATCATCCCTATGGAATTCTCCGTGCTATTAATGTGATGCTAGTTATAGCTACTATTATGTTTAGTTGCGAATTATTTTTCTATAACTATTACGTATAATTTTGGAATTATTTTCTATGACTATTTTGGGTTGACGACTAACCGAGAGATGTCTGTTTAGGTACCCAACGTTACTCCATCGATGGCAGGAATGCCTACTCGGAATCGTCCCTCTCAGATTGAAGATGTCCCCCAAGCACCCCAAGCTGCTGATCCGACTAGACTGTTCGAAGCCTTTGTGCGTAGGATGGAACAGATCAACAATCCTAACATGCACAACGAAAATAATCATGGACCACCCCCGTGGCCAGTTGAGGATAGAATAGTGGAGCGTTTTCGTCACTTTCGTCCAGAGAAGTTTGACAGGAATACTGAGCCGTGGCAGGAAGAACAGTGGCTCCGAGAGATGGAAGCAATCTTCGACACCCTGGGATGCAATGAGATAGAGAAGCGTCGACTGGCGACATTCCAGTTGACTTATGCGGCTGCCGATTGGTGGGAATCGGAGAAGGCGACCGTAGGAGAAGATGCTGCCGGAAGAATGCCATGGATCACCTTTAAGGGATTTTTTTTGGAGAACTAATTTCCTCAGACAGAGAGGAACAGGAAGGAGAGAGAATTCATCGAGCTAAGGCAAGGGAACCTTACCGTAAGGGAGTATACGGTGCAGTTTGAACGATTGTCTCGATTTGCTCTGCATATGATTGATACTCCAGAGAAGAAGAACAGGCAGTATCACCAAGGTCTTTCGTTGCAACTACAACGGATGACGTTAAATCATCAGGGTCAAACCTTCAAAGCCATGGTGGGAATGGCAATTGGTCATGAAGATATCAATGGTCAGGAGCAAGGACGTTTTGGGAATCGATCACTGAGGGGTAACCAAGGACCAAGACCTCCGATGCGGTTCTAAGGTAACAAGCGTAACTGGACTGGAGAAAAGAAGCAATAACCTGCGTTTCCTCAGAATTGCTATGGTGTGAATCAAGCTCCTCCTCCGCAAGGACTCCCTGCTGCTACTGGAGGCAATACCGGTGGATGCTTCAACTGTGGGAAGCCAGGCCATGCAGCTAAGGATTGTCGGGCTCCCAAGAACTTTAACCGGTCGGGCATTCGCTGTTATAACTGTGGCAAACATGGCCACATCAGCAAGGACTGTAGAGCACCTCGTAGGGCGTACAACGGACCAGCTGCTCAGGGCCAAGTTGGACAGGCTCGTATGAATGCTATCCTCCCAGAGAATGCGGGATTTGATGAGACTGAACAGCAGAACATAGAAGGTACTCTTACGTTATTCAACACTTGAGTTAAAGGTCTATTTGATACTGGTGCTTCGAATTCGTTTGTTGCTATCGGGATTGTTAAACTTTTGGGTTTAGTACCCCAGGCGCTTGATGTAGCCCTAAATACGGTATCACCTTTGGGAATGACCGTACGATTAGGGAAAGTATGCAAGGACTGTGCCTTAACCCTTGAGGATAGAATTCTTCCCGTAGATCTAATCATTTTGTCAATGAGGGAATTTTACATCATCTTAGGATTTGATTGGCTCACGAAGTATCGTGCCAAGAGGACTGTGCCAATAGGATGATTTCCTTTTCGGTACCAGGATTTCAGTCTTTCGATTTTCAATGCAACCCCTCTAGCGATGCTTTTCTCACTAGCCGTCTAGCAGCTATCGAGAGCTCGACTTCAGAACTCACTGTTGTACAGATTCCTGTAGTCTGAAACTTTGAGGATGTGTTTCGAAATATCTTAGGATTGCCACCTAAGCGAGAGATTGACTTCTCTATCGAGTTAGTGCCTGGTACTTTACCGCAATCAAAGGCTCCTTATCGGATGGCACCAACAGAAATGCAAGAACTGAAGAAGCAAGTTCAGGAGTTAGAAGATCTCAAGTTTGTTCAACCCAGCACGTCACCTTGGGGAGCGCCAGTGCTATTCGTTAAGAAGAAGGACGAAACTCAGCGACTTTGTATCGACTATAAGGAGCTCAACAGGGTTACGATTAAGAATAAGTACCCACTCCCTAGAATCGATGATTTGTTTGATCAGTTGCAAGGAGCGACGACTTTCTCGAAGATCGACCTACGATCCGGATATCACCAATTGTTGGTTCGACCTGAGGATATTTCAAAGACTGCTTTCAGGACAAGGTATAGGCATTATGAATTCTTGGTTATGTCTTTCAGATTAACCAACGCTCCAGCAGTATTCATGGACCTAATGAACAGAGTATTTAGGCCCTACTTAGACCAGTTCATTATCGTGTTTATAGACGATATTCTGATCTACTCCAAGACCGAGGAGGAACATGAGGGACATGTAAGGATCGCACTACAGACCCTTCGAGATAACCAACCGTATGCAAAGTTCAGTAAGTGCGAGTTTTGGTTGAAAGAGGTCAAGTTCCTAGGACATGTTGTCTCGCAGGATGGAATAGCTGTAGACTCATCAAAGACAGATGCAGTTCTGGATTGGAATATACCAACGACTGCCACGGAAGTCAGAAGTTTTCTTGGTCTAGCTGGATACTATCGGAGATTTATGGAAGGATTCTCCAAAATTGCAGCTCTTCTTACCGGACTAACGAAGAAGGATTTGAAGTTTGAATGGGGTAACAAGCATGAACGCGCATTCCAGGAATTGAAGGAAAGATTGACCTCAGCGCCAGTGCTTACGATACCCAAGAGCGGTGAACAGTTCACCATTTGTAGCGACACATCACACCAAGGACTCGGATGTGTTTTGATGCAAGATGGGAAGGTAATCGCATATGGATCGCGACAATTGAAGCCTCACGAGTTGAATTACCTGACGCATGACCTCGAACTAGCCGCTATTGTTTTTGCTCTCAAGATTTGGAGGCATTATCTCTACGGCGAGAAATTCGATCTATTTTCAGATCACAAGAGCCTGAGATACTTGTTCTCTCAAAAGGAGTTGAACATGAGGCAACGACGTTGGATGGAATTATTGAAAGACTATGATTTCACGTTACAGTATCACCCTGGGAAAGCAAACGTAGTAGCCGATGCTTTAAGTCGAAAACCCAGGAGGATAATAGTAGCTTCTCTTATGATCAAAGAATGGCAAGTGTTGGGAACTTTGGCTGAATTCGGTATTCAAACCTCAGATTCAGGTGAAGGACGACACTTTGGATGTTTGGTAGTACAACTGACACTCATCAGTCGTATCCTTGAAGCACAGAGGAAGAATGAAGGACTTCAAGAGTGGTTCGCGAGCAATACAGTGAAGGAACCAAAGAATTGGAGTATTGGTTCAGATGGAGCACTAGGATGCAGAGGCAGACTTTGTGTGCCAGATGAAGATAATCTTAGAAAAGACATAATGGACGAAGCGCACAAGTCGCGAATGACTATCCACCCAGGAGGCACAAAGATGTACAAAGATTTGAAGAGAAACTTCTGGTGGGAAGGAATGAAACGAGAAGTTACAGAACACGTGTCTCAATGTCTCACGTGCAAGCTAGTGAAGGCGGAACATCAGAAGCCTCCAGGACTTCTACAACCATTACCAGTTCCCGGATGGAAGTGGGAACATATAACCATGGATTTTGTGGTAGGTTTGCCAAGGTCTCCGCAAAACCACGATGCTATTTGGGTAGTTGTGGATCGACTTACCAAATCGGCGCATTTCATAGCTTATAGTATGTCGTATCCAGTCGAACATTTGAGTCGGATACTTACAACAAGTTGTGCGACTGCACGGTGTACCAGTCTCAATCGTATCAGACCGCGACTCACGATTTATGGCAAAATTCTAGAAAAGTCTACAGACAGCTTTGGGGACTTCGTTAAGCTTGAGCACTGCCTTTCATCCACAGACTGATGGGCAGACTGAACGAGTTAACCAAGTGATGGAAGACATGCTTCGAGCGTGTGTTATTGATTTTGAGGGCTCATGGGAGACTCATCTACTGCTGATAGAATTTGCGTACAATAACAGTTACCACTCAAGCATAGGAATGGCACCCTTTGAGGCATTATACGGAAGACCGTGCCGATCACCTTTATGTTGGGCATAGGTTGGAGACAAGCAACTGCTTGGACCTAAGTTAGTTTGGGAAACTAACGAGAAGATCCAGATCGTGAAAGAAAGGATGCGAACAGCGCAGAGTAGGCACAGGAGTTATGCGGATAAACGTCGCAGAAGTTTGGAATTCAGTGTTGGAGATCATGTACTACTTAAGGTATCTCCGGTGTGAGGAATTGTCAGATTTGGGCAGAAGAGAGGAAAGCTAGCACTGCGTTTCATTGGACCATTTGAGATCCTTGAACGTGTAGGAAAAGTTGCCTACCGACTCGTGTTACCGCCTAAGATGTCGGGAGTACACAACATGTTTCATGTTAGCATGTTAAGAAAGTGTGCTCACAATTCGAGTCATGAGATCAACTTTGAGGACATTGAGGTTAACAATAATGTGTCATTTCATGAAGGACCAATGCGAATTATGGATTGGGGAATTAAGAAGCTAAGAAGTAAGGAAATTTTGTTGGTGAAGATCCAGTGGAAGTTTCACGACGAAGGAGAAGCATCATGGGAGCTAGAGTCAGAGATGCGTGAGAAGTACCCGGAGTTGTCCAACAATGCTTAGTTCGGATTTCGGGGATGAAATCTTCAGTTAGTGGGGGATGATGTAATACCCTGTATTTTCATTGTATTTTATAATACTTTTTATATAAATAAAATTCAGTGTGCTTATCTTGACCTTCCCTGCATTTTTCAAGTTCAATCGATCGAACCTTTCTCGATCGATCGAACGTTTATTTCCTCAATCGATCGAGCCAATCTCAATCGATCGAAGCCCTGCCGACCTGAAGTGATGATGTGTTTCTTTTCTCAAGCGATTGAACCTTTCTCAATCGATCGAACCCTGACCGACCTATTCTCAATCGATCGAACTCACTTCGATCGATCGAACCCTGGAAATTCAGAATACGTGTTTTGCCACCTGTACTTTCCCTCTACCTATATATATGTCTTATGCACACACACAGATTCTTTTGGCTGAATTTCATTGAGGTTAGAGAGAGAGAGTAATATAGTTTATACATACATATATATACACATACACATATATATACACATATATATATACACAAACACTCCCTCACACACTCTCGGTTGTAGAGGAGAGAGCAAGAGGAGGAGAGAAGAAGAAAAAGAAGAAGAAGAAGAGCAGAAGAGAGAAAAGAGAGGGAGGAGATCACCCCGAGACCCCTGCGGCCACCCCGAGTTTGTCGGCGGCACCGTCTTTACCGGTGAGTGCCTATACTCACTTAGTAGCATAGACATGTGGTTTGATATGCGTTTCGGTAAGATAAAATGGACCTTGAACGTGCGGGAAAGGCCCAACTCAATTCTGGAATAATACTGTGCTCAATCGATCGAACAGCTTTCGAGCGATTGAGCATTAACCGATCTCGATCGATCGAACGTAGCTCAATCGATCGAACTCTTTATTTCCTCAATCGATCGAGAGGACTTCGATCGAGCGAACCCTGCTTTACCTCAAGCGATTGAAAAGACTTCAATCGATCGAACATATCAGAATGTTAATTGTTTAGTTATTTTATACCTGACGAACTATTAACCTGTTTAATATCGTGCGTTGATGTCGGAAGCTGTATTGGAATAATACAACTGTGGATTAATGGACTTAATACATTGAATACTGGAATCGATGACATAATAATGATATAATCAGATTGAGAAGCCGACGTGCATAGTAGTGGGTCTTCGATCGTAAAGGTCGATACTGATTAGTGTTGGTGCGTATGAATATGGTCGCTAAGATCATACAAGGTTGGGTGTGGAACCCCAGGTACTGGGATAGGATCGGGACTTCGTGTTAGGTTGTACATATGATAGAGTTGGACTACGTGTCGAGAATAATATATTCTAGGGCTGGAGTGCTGTGTGCTGAGCTGTCATAGAGCTGTGTGCTGAGAAATAATAATGTTGTGTGCTGAGAACTAATAGTGCTGTGTACTGAGAAGTAATAGTGCTGTGTGCTGAGAAATAATAGTGTTGTGTGCTGAGAAGTGATAGTGCTGTGTGCTGAGAAATAATAGTGTTGTATGCTGAGAAATGATAGTGATGTGTGCTGTGATATGAGCTGTGTACGATAATGATATGAGCTGTGTGCTGTGATATGAGCTGTGTGCGGTGATATGAGCTGTGTGCGGTAATGATATGAGCTGTGTGCTGTGATATGAGCTGTGTGCGGTGATATGAGCTGTGTGCGGTAATGATATGAGTTGTGTGCTGTGATATGAGTTGTGTGCTGTGATATGAGCTGTGTGGGGGTGATAATTGCTGCGTGCGGTTGAATGACGGAGCTGCGTGCTGTGGAATGTTAGGGCTACGTGCTGTATCATATATGGGCTATGTGTCGTAGTAACCATGTCAGGGCGGGTTGGCCGAAACGTTGGGACTGCGTGTCAAGAGTGAACAGACCGTAGGTATGGGACTACGTGTCTGATTAATGTGGACCCAAGAGTCTATGTTATGTGTGAGACTACGCGTCGAGGATAAATGAGTCATGAGTCGTTGGGCTACGTGCTAGATGGGAAAGGGGATGACGTCCGCATTATATCTTGGATTGGTGCATACATGCACACGAACGATGAGATGATCCTTTTTATTGATGTTGTTATATGCTACATATCTGTAGATACTCTGTTAGTATTTGCATTCACTCGGCTTTCGTAGATGACGGCGTTTTATGCCGCTGGATATTCCACGTCCAGCTGGCCAGGGCTTTGAGTATGCAGGTGATGCATACATGGACAGGTACCACGAGGAAGGAGCCTACAAGGATGGAGGCTATGCCGATGCTGACTACTACGCAAGCTGAAGACTGGAAGCTGTGCCATAGTTAGCTCGTGGTTTATGTTTAGAGACTTCGGAGATAGTTACGTTTATTATCGGCGTATGTTGCCGTAATACTTTATTTATACTTCTGCGAAACTTATGGTTTGTAATAGTTAGTATTGAACTCTGATTATATATATCAACCTTAGAACTTTCCAATGGGTGGTTTGAATCATTACTCTGATAGTTTGACTTTGGTTGTGGACAATATGGTGACTTTCAACTGTCATGGCCTACGAGTCCAAAAAGGAATTTATTTTCTCTATTTTTGCTACTGCAGGGCGTGACATTTATCCATTTGGGTGAGTCAAAATTAGGTTTCTTGGTTCCTTAAAGACCAAGTGGTGACTCTGTATCTGTTATCAACAGACCCATTTTCTTTCTTTGATCCAAATCAAATTTCAAACAAAAACAAACAAGTGGTGGAATCCCGCATGTGCACAATCTGGCGACTCTGCTGGGGAATTTTTTATTTTAAAACAAAATAATACAAGATCTGCTACTCGTCAATTCCATAGATGCGTACACTAAAGAGGGGAACTTGAAATCATACCTCAGGTCTTTAACCCAATTCTGATTTTCTTTCTCTTGGATGGTGCAGCAGCCTCCACTAGGTTGTCTTCCCCTTTATGACTCCTACGAATACCTGCCGGAAAGATTGGGGTTGGTGGGAACCCTAATAGAGAGGATAATGAAGGTTTAGGAACTCTAAAAATAGTTTATGCAGCTTCTGGCATGTTAAAATGATGAACTCTTTTTTCTGGACGCAGCTGTCCTATTTATAGATTCCCATAACCTACCTAATGTTCGAGCGATCGAAGTGGCTTCAATCGATCGAGACTTCGATCGATCGAGCCACCTTTGAGCTAACAATCCCTCTAAGACTTCAATCGATCGAGACACCTTGAATCGATCGAACCTGTCTTGACAAGATCCTCATGTGCCTTTCCAAGCATCCTAGCAAAGCTAAAAATGGGACCTCCTAGGCTCTTTAATATTGGTTCAGACCAGTTTTTACTTCCCATGATCAAACTCCTTGATCAACAAACTAAACAACTGATTAGTTAACGTTTACTCCACTATAAAACGATAATTGAACTCTAATGCAAAAGAACATATCCGAAGCGATAACTAGACTTGTATGGTATACTAATGTCCCACTACCGCCAGCATTCGTAATCATATACAGGTTGTCGGATAACTGTTATTGTCAACCTGAATTATGACTACTTCTTGTATTTCTTGAGTCACAGTCACCTCTCATCATTACCAAGCATGTTGATAACTACTTATCATCCAGACTGCAGTTCTCAGTAATTAACTTGGTGACATTCTCAAGAGAATGCTTACTCTGAATCAGAGGGTAGATTTTATCTTGCCAATATATGTACACAACCCTATGAACATGGCATACCCAAGATACCAAAGTGTTGATCTTCTATAGACCTCACTGATTGGTAAGTCAAAATAGCCATATCCACAGTCTATGTTCATAATCGTCTCAAGATTGAGAACATGTACCTTATACAAGTAATGAGTTCCTATCGACTGTTTGACAGTCTTGAGTGTTAATAGGAAAGCTCAGGTCCGTCAATGTACTATAAGCACTAGAATATTAACTAAGAGTCATACTCAAGTGATTGAGATTCATCACTCCATCCAATGGTAGTTAATCATACTACAGTGTAAACCTAATAAGATATCTAGTCTCATCATCCACTGTGACAAGTTTCAAGTATCAAAGAATAGTAATTCATATCTCACTTGTATATATCTCATACACACACGAATTACCTAATATGATACTTAAGGATTAACAATCATCTCATGAAAGAAACATACACAATGAAATGTAAAGCTGATGTTCATATATTAATATGTCAATATCTCGTACATTAAGTAATGGTTTGAGGGCACAAATCCAACAAACACCCACTTGTACTCACAACCATACAGGATTACATCTGAGACCTAGACTCTCTAGATGAGGATCAAAGACCTTCTGTGGCAAGGCCTTTGTAATGGATCCGCAAGATTCTCAGAGGTGGCAATCTTGCTGACAGTCACATCTCCACATTGAATAATATTTCGGATTAGATGATATTTCTGCTCTACGTGCTTTCCCTTTCTGTGGTTCCTTGGCTCCTTGGACTGTCCCACTGCCCTACTATTATAACAATAAAGCGTAATAGGTGACAACGATGTTGGTACCACCTCTAGCTCCATAAGGAACTTCTTGAGCCAAATGACTTATTTTGCGGCTTCACAAATAGCCACATACTCAGCTTCTGTAGTTGAGCCTGTAATGCATTTTTGCTTAATGCTCCTCCAACTGACAGCACCACCTCCCAAGGTAAAGAGATGTCCAAATGTCGACTTCCTCGAATCTTTATCTGACATAAAGTCCGAGTCAGTGTATCCTACTGGAATTAACTCACTGCAGTCGTACATAAGCATGTAATCTTTAGTCCTTCTCAAGTACTTAAGAATGTGCTTAACAGCTGTCTAGTGCTCTGGACTTGGATTCGATTGATATCTACTAACCATGCCAATGGCAAAGCAGATGTGTGGTCTAGTGTATAACATCGCATACATGAGACTTCCCACTGCCGAAGTATAGGGAATCATTCTCTATCACACTTTGATCGATCGAAGACTATTCGATCGCTCGAACCTTCGATCGATTGAATATTGTTCAATCGCTTGAATATTCAATTTCACAGAATAATTTGAGAATATTCTAGAATAATTTAAAATTTTAAACTTATAATTTTAAAAAACTTTTGAATATGTGAAAAGTACACCAGGACAAAAAATCATTCTCGATCGATCGAACATAGTTTAATCGATTAAACAAAATCAGATTCGATCGATCGAAGGTCCGTCGATCGCTTGAGAACATCAGGGTTTTGATCAATCGAACCTACTTCGATCGATCGAACCCATCATGCATCCTATGCATTCACAAATTTGTATTCGGCTGCGAATACACCGCAAAAACAGATCAGTGACAATATAGTTTCAAAAACAATCCTAAAATCAACATGCAAATCAAACTAGTTTTCTAAAATGCATCTATAGATCCAAACAAGCGTGGCTCTGATACCAATTGAAGGAAAAATTAGGTTTAAAATAAATTTTTAAACACGCAACGGAAATATAGAGTTACAAAACTTATTAGTAGCCCAGGAACTACTACTCATCAATTCCATATATGCGTACACTAAAGAGGGGAACACAAAATCATACCTTAGGTCTTGAACCTAATTCTGATTTTCTTTCTCTTGGATGGTGCAACAGCCTCCACTAGGTTGTCTTCACCCTTATAACTCCTATGGATGCCTGCCAAAAAAACTAGGATTGGTGGAAACCCTAATGACGAACTCTTTTTTCTAGACACAGCTGCCCAATTTATAGATTCCCAGAACCTACTTAATGCTCGAGCGGTCGAAGTGGCTTCGATCGATCGAGACTTTGATCGATCGAACCACCTTCGAGCAATCGAACCTGCCAAGACTTCAATCGATCGAGACACCTTCGATTGATCGAGCCCACCTTGACAATATCCTCATGTACCTTTCCAAGCATCCTAGCAGAACTAAGAGTGGGACCTCCTAGGCTCTTAATTATTGGCTCAGACCAGTTCTTTTATATATTCTGGTGTTAAAACTAATGGCTTGTATATGATTACTCTAAAAATTTCTAATGATTCTATATGGAACTTAATAACTCAATGGTAACTGTACAATCTAAAATAAAGGAACCTTCCACTAGTTCAACAAGGCTTTTGCACATGAGGCTTGGCGATATCAATCTAAATAGGATTGGTAGACTAGTAAAAGAAGGGATCTTAGGTGATTTGGTTCTTGACCAATGGAAGTCTGTGAGTCTTGTTTAGAGGGTATGATGACCAAAAGGCCCTTTCCTATAAAGGGTTATAGGTCCAATGCATTATTGGAATTAGTTCATACTGATATGTATGGACCAATAAAAATTAGAGCACGAGGTGGTTATGAGTATTTCATCACATTTACTAATGACCACTCTAGGTATGGATAGGTGTACCTAATACAGCACAAGTTTGAAGCCTTTAAAATGTTCAAAGAGTTTAGGGCTGAAGTGGAAAAGCAATTGGGCACACATATCAAGGTCATTCGATCTAATCGAGGTGGCGAGTACCTCTCTAATGAGTTTATTAATAACCTTGTACAGAATAGGATTCTGTCACAGTTTATGGCACCCGGTACACCTCAGCAGAATGGTGTAGTAGAGAGAAGGAACCGGACTCTTTTAGACATGATAAGGTCAATGATGAGTTTTTTTGAGGTGCCATTATTTCTTTGGGGTTATTCTTTGGAAACCGCTGCATACATACTAAATCTTTTTCCAAGAAAATTCATTCCTAAGACACCACATAAGATGTAGATTGGACGCAAGCCCTCTTTGTAATATCTCCGAATATGGGGGTGTCCAGCACATGTGTTGAAAGGAAAGATGAGCAAACTAGAAGCTAGATCATAAGTTTGTTACTTTGTAGGGTATCTAAAGGGTATTTATGGATGGTATTTTTATAATCAAAGAGAACAGAAAGTGTTTGTTAGTACAAATACTGTTTTCTTGGAGGATGATTATATTATGAATCATAAACCTAAGGGAAGGATAGATCTGAAAGAGATAGACGGAGAGCCCTCAGTCCTACCCGTAATTGATAAAGATGTAAGACAAGAAAGTACCACTTCTTCACCCACTTCTGCACCGGTACCTTGTTGTAGTGGGAGGATGGTTAGCCTGCTTGACAAATACATGTTCTTAGGAGAAGTTTTTGAAGCAGTCCCTATAGAATCTGAATCTGATCCTACCACGTACAAAGAGGCAATGTCTGAAGTTGATTCAGCTCATTGGGTTAAAGCTATGAAGGCTGAATTGGAATCTATGGATTCTAATCAGGTCTGGGATCTTGTAGAACTTCCTGCCAATATTAAACCCATTGGCTGGTTATAAGTGGGTCTAAAAGAGGAAAAGAGGATCTGATGGAAAGGTTGAGACCTATAAGGCAAGGCTTATAGCGAAAGGTTATATTTAAAGAGAGGGCATTGAATAAGAGGAAACCTTATAGTCGATAGCCATGCTCAAGGCCATCAGAATACTCTTATCCATTACGGTATGCCTAGATTATGAGATCTGGCAGATGGACGTCAAGACGGGATTCTTGAATGGCAATCTTGAGGAGGACATCTATATGCAGCAACCAGAAGGGTTCATAGCTCGTAGGAAAGGTAACTTGGTATACAAGTTGCAAAAGTCCATTTATGGGCTTAAACAGGCATCCAGGAGTTGGAACATTCGTTTTGACCAAGCAGTCAAATTATTTGGTTTCATACAGAATCTGGGTGAACCTTATGTATACAAGAAGTGTGAAGGCAAAGTGTTGGCTTTTCTTGTGCTTTATGTTGATGACATTCTACTCATTGGAAATGATGTAGGGGCATTATCATCAATTAAGGTTTGGCTAGCTAGTACTTTCGATATGAAGGATCCAGGAGAGGAGAGCTAAATCCTTGGGATAAAGCTTTTTCGGGAATGTAAGCGAAAGATAATGGGATTATCTCAAGCTGGTTTTATCGATAAGGTTCTAAATAGGTTTTCCATGGACAATTCGAAGAAAGTTTTATTACCTTTTAGGCATGGTTTAGTGTTTTCCAAGGACCAGTGTCCTAAGACACAAGAGGAGAGGAATCGCATGGCAGGTGTTCCCTATGCTTTGTTAATGGGAAGTCTTATGTATGCGATGTTATCCACTAGACCAGATATCTGATTCGTCGTTGGTATGGTTAGAAGGTCCACAACACTAGACAATAGTTAAGCACATTCTTAAGTACTTGAGAAGGACTAAAGAATACATGCTTGTGTACGACGGTGATGAGTTAAATCCAGTAGGATACACTGACTCAAACTTTTTGTCAAATAAAGATTCAAGTAAGTCAACATCCGGGCATCTCTTTACCTTGGAAGGTGGTGCTATTAGTTGGAGGAGCACTAAGCAGAAATGCATTGCAGACTCAACTACAAAAGTTGAGTATGTGGCTGCTTGTGAAGCCACAAAGGAAGCTGTTTGGCTCAAAAAGTTCCTCATGGAACACGAGGTGGTACCAGCATCATTGTCACCTATTACGCTATACTGCGATAATAGTGGGGCAGTGGCTCAGTCCAAGGAGCCAAGGAACCACGGAAAGGGAAAGTACGTAGAGCGGAAATATCATCTAATTTGAGATATTATTCAACGTGGAGATGTGACTGTTACCAAGATTGCCACCACTGACAATCTTGTGGATCCGTTTACAAAGTCCTTGCCGCAGAAGGTCTTTGATCGTCATCTAGATAGTCTAGGTAACAGATGTAGTCCTGAATGGTTATGAGCGCAAGTGGGAGTTTGTTGGGATTATGCTCTCAAACCATTAATCTATGTATAAGACATTGGCATTTTAATATATGGATATTAGCTTTATATTTTGTTATGTATGTTTCTTTCATAAAATGACTGTTAATCCTTAAAGTATCATAGTAAGTAATTCGGTGTATATGAGATACATACAAGTGAGATACGAATGATTATTCTTTAATACTTAGAATTTGTCATAGTGGATGATGAGACTAGATATTTCATCAGGTTTACACTGTAGCATGATAAATTACCATTGGATAGAGTGATGAATCTCAATCACTAAATTATGACTCTTAGCTAATCTGCTAGTGCTTATAGCATTGACGAACCATGAGCTTTCCTATTGACACTTATTACTGTCAACAGTCGATACGAACTCATAACTTGTATAAGGGACGTGTTCTTAAGCTTGATATGATTATGGACACAGACTGTGGATGTGGCTGTTTTGACATTCCAATCAGTGAGGTCTATAAAATATCAACATCTAGGTATCTTGGGTATGTCATGTTCATAGGATTGTGAACATATATGGCCAAGATAGAATATAGCCTCTGATAAAGAGTAAGCATTACCTTGAGAATGTCACCAAGTTGACTACTGAAAACTGTAATCTTATTGATAAGAGTTATCAACATGTTTGGTAATCATGAGGGGTGAATGGGACTCAAGGAATGGAAGATGTAATCACTGTTCAAGTTAACAGTAACAGTTTATCTGGCTACCTGAATATGATTATGAATGCTAACGGTAGAGGGACATTAGTACACCATACAAGTCTAGACATCGCTTCAGATTTCTTCTTTTGCGTTGGAGTTCAGTCATTATTTTATAGTGGAGTAAACGTTAACTGATTAGTTGGTTAATTTGCTGATCGAAGAATTTGGTCATGGGAGTTAACAACTGGTCTGAGTCAACAATAAATAACCTAGGAGGTTCCACTCTTAGCTCCACCAGGATGCTTGAAAAGGCACATGAGGATCTTGTCATCAAGACAGGTTCGATCGATCGAAAGAGTTTCGATCGATTGAAATCAAGACAGGATCGATCGATCGTAAAGCTTTGATCGATCGAAAATTCGATCGATCGAAACAACTTCGATCGATTGAACGTGAATGTCGGTTTGGGAACTATAAATAGGCCAGCAGGGTGTAGAATTATTTTAATCGACGTTTCTTCACTCCAGCAGTCGAAGAAACTATTTTAAAAATTTCTCAAACCTTTTCTTTTCGAAACCTATTTTCCCATTATTTGATAACCCAATTAAATGGTATAAATGAAAATTTTCAACACTTAATTTTTTTCACTGTGTTTGATAATGTATCACTTAATTGAAAAAGCAGTCAAAATCCACTGAAAATATTAAGTGAAAATTTGTACTAAAAATAATCACTGAATGCAGTCTAGTTTAGTTTTTGAAACACTGTTTTTAGTATTGCAAATCCAAATCACTTAAAATTTTTAGTACTTAAAATCAGGACTTAATTTTCATCACTTAATTTTCAGTTTTATCAAATGCACCTTAAGTCTAGTAAATCTCATACTTTTCTGTTATGGCGGTTGACTTAAATGGATTTGAGAGCATTTTTGCTCACCCAAAAAATGATTCACCGATGCTCATCGAAGCATCCCATTGGCCAATGCAGTGGGACCAAGGATTAAATGGTCCCACTGCATTGGTCAATGAAATACTTGGATGAGTATCAGTGAACCATTTTTTGGGTGAACAAAAGTGTTTTCAATAGAATTAACGTTGGAATATAATAGAATCTATCAATTAAAAGGAATCCAATCATAACTAAATTACGTTCTTTTTGTCTTTTCTTTATTATATTACTAGTTATAACTCGTGTGCTCGTGTAGGTAGAAAGCAAAAAAAAATAATAATAATAATAATTCAATACTTTAAAATATTAAATTCAAAAAAGAAGAAAATTAAAAAATAATAATAATAAATACAGCCATGATGTTATTAATTTTTCTGTCCTTTTATTTTGAATTTCAAGTATAGATTTTTTTAGCTTGCTATTTTTGCTTTGTATCATCATAGATACATATATCACACAACCAATGAATTTTCAGCATATTTGCTCTATTTAATTAATTACTTCATTCTTAAAAACACCAAGAGATTTCACGGGCATACCTAACAAAATCCGAACAACTAAGCCATAAATAACTTATGCCCCATATTGGCCTCCATATTGGCGCTTTGATTTGATTCATTTGTCTTATCATTTCTGTGATTTTAATTTTGGTAGATGTTAAATACAATTTCAGTATTTCCTTTCATTGTTTGCTTGAATGATTCCAATTTCCAATTGGGTTCCTAATATTTCAAATTTAGATATATATAATATTTTGGGCATGATATATATATATATATATATATATATGTCCACTCCAAAATTTGCATGGGATATGGATGAGTTTAAAATATGATGGGCTATTTAAATTTCAAAATGGTAATTATGGATTTCACCAAATTTAGAATCAGTGTGAGATGATCTCATGGATTAGGTTTAACATAATTTTTGTGGGACAAACCATCCAACGGATTAAAATATCCACTCTTGTATCAATGGTTGAGACTGAAAGTTAGGGAGGGACTCACAACCCTAACTTATTATATAGATGTGTATAGGAGAGAGAAAGAGAAACAGAGAGAGAGAGAGAGAATTAGCTGGCCATGATCTTTGGAGAGGAGAGCCAAATATATGAAGTAAGATTAGATACTATAGATTAGGAGTATTACTATAGATTAGGAGTATTACTATAGATTAGGAGTATTACTATTTTTGTGGGACAAAAGATCCAAAGGTTTAAAATATCCAACTTTGTCTTAAAGGCTGTGATTTAATATTGATAAAATGGGAGGGACTCGAACTCTCCTATCTTATTATATAGATTATTATTATTTTTTCCTTTTGGAACAATCACCATAGATCACGGGAATATCATTAGGAATTGGTTTAATTATAAAATGTGTCTTTAAAGATTGGATCCAATTTTATTTCTGTCCTTGTAGTTTCAATTATTTCAACTTGGTACTTGAACTTTTAAATTAAAGTAATGTGGTCTAAATGTCCATTTCTATGAGAAAATTTGACAGAATTTACTCATATGCTATGCAATTTCATGTTTTTTATGGGCAAAAATAGAAAACCACCAATCTCTCTACACGCTTATTAGAGTAATTGTGCACAAAAATGGATAATTTTGTCAATTTTTCTCACATAAGTAAATGTTTGGATCACTTTATTTCTATTTAAAAACTTTAGGGACCATAGGGATTGAAATGAGACAGACTGAACGTCAAGAGTATATTCTATACTTAAGCCTTAGGATTTCTAATCTCATGGCATTTACATACCCAGTTATAAAATACGCTAAAATATTGCGTCAAACATGAAAATGGTTTGAGTAGGGTGGAATTACTGGAATACCGCCTCTCAATCTGGAATACTGTCATTCAAAGAAGCCCTTAGTAAGTGGGGTATAATTATATATATATATATATATATACATATATATATATTTTTATGCATTTTTTTTTTTGGGGTGGGAGAGTAATTGGACACTGGGGAGGAGGCAACTGCCAGGGTGGGACCAAGTTCCCCAGAACTTTTGATAATTACATTTATGTATATAGAGTTTTAGGCTCATATTAATGTTTTATCCCGAATTGGGGACATAAAAATAGTTTTAGCATGTTATATCATTTCTAAAGAGTAATGTTATACTTTTTAAATTTTATATCCCAAAAACTTGCCTAGTACATATAGCAATATGAGCCCATTGAAGTATGATTGGAGGTTATTGAAGTGGTCATGCTATTTTTTATACTTACATTAGAGCATTTCTACTAGACTAGCTATTTTAACTTTTAAAACAAAATAACTAGTCAGAAGGAGTCTTATGTATTCCACCAGGCTACCGGCATGGCTAGTCATTTTAATATTTGATTTTTTGACTAGACAAATTTGCCTAGACAAGAATGACTCTTTATATTCTCTTTCTAATTCTCAACCTTTGATCTTTCAGTAATTAATTGATACAAAATCTCAACCATAGAAAATATAATAAAATTATATGGCTAGATAAATTAAAGAACACTATTAAAATAAAAAATTAAATAGTGAATTGTAAAAATAGTTCTAAAATAATAACTAATTATAAACCATTTGACTATTGAAGATGCTCTTGAGCTCCTCTTACCCAAATTCCTATCTACATCGATCCCTGATTGGACATATGTTAAGTTGTATCTATGGCAGCAAAGACCTCCATGTGCAACCTAGGTCATTGGCACAAATGGGGCACACGATTTAAAGCTTGATAACCACATACTTCAAGCGCTCTGACAGTGAACTCATTAGTTTTTGGCCCATTGCTTGTTCTGATTCAAAGATCATTCATTTAATGCAAGTAAAATAAGGACCTTCAATTACCGTTTGAAAATTTCAGCTAAATGCCAATTTGAGGTTCAAACGAAATTGCTTCAATGTTGTTGTAGCCGAAGTCAGCATATGATCAATTGCCATGGCCCAAGTCCATTGTAATTTAAGCATTTTTATGGTCCTAGTGTGACCTACAATGATAGTCCTGAAGGAGAAACAAAATTTATTGTTTGGCATTCACACAGAGAAAGCTTTGCAATATTGCAGTGGATGACATCTCAGCTGGTTCTGTGGTGCATGAATGAACCAGCTCTAAATTTGAAGTGTCTTTGACATATGTCCATAAGTGTATTCAGTTTCATGTTCGATCTTATATCTCTTAAAGCAAGTTCGTATAAATCAACAAAATGGTACCAAAGCAATAGTTGTACTCTTTATTAAACATATAATGAAATTTGAGAAAATTAGTGGAAAATTCCTCAAAGTGACTCTTAAAAGTTTAAGGTCTAAAAAAGATTTCTTAGTTTTTTTAAAAAATCCTCTTAGTTGAAATTTAAATTTGGTAAACATACCTAGGCTAAATTTTTTTTTTTTCCTCTCCCTCTCTCTCTCTCTCTCTAACCACCATTATCACCACCAGTACTACCACCTCCGACCACCACCACCACCATCTCAGGTGACCACCCCACCACTTCCGATGACTAAAAAACAAGTGAAATTTCACTTGTTATAGGAAACGTTAAGTGAAATTTCACTTAAATTTTTTTTTCTATATTAAGTGAAATTTCACTTAACTTTTGCTATAGCAGGTGAAATTTCACTTTTTTTTTAGTCGCCGGAGGTGTTGGGGTGGTCGTCGGAGATGACGGGGGTGTTGGTCGGAGGTGGTAAGGGCGGTGGTAATGGTGGTTAGAGTTTAGATGATAAAGATGAAGAAATTTTAGTCTAAAAATAGAGGGAGGACTTATCCTTAATGATAGATTTAAGTTGTTCTTACTATTAAAAAATCTTATACATTAATTACTTTCACTAACTGCCCCAATTAAATTATCAACGATTAAGTCGATAATATTTATTCAATCTGAAACAAGTCCTAAAAATATAACCTCATTGGGCCCACATTTAGAGTACTACTATGAGTCCCGCTATAAGAAGAAAAAAAAAAAACATATTTGTTAGGACTATCAAAGTTGGAATATCTCAAATGTTATAACAGTGGTACTCCACACAGTGTCTATAATGTACAATCACTATTATATCATGTGATGTAACTGTCGTAGCATTTAAAACCAAATTTGGAGGGTCATTTGGAACCATGTCATTACTCCCACTCAAATTATCCAACAATCCCAACCTTCTAATATATATATATATATATAGTGACCCATCTCGTCAAGTGACAATCTATAGGAAGAGTAGAGGTACCACAAATATTTTACCTAAAAATCACATTTACAAAAAATATCAATATGATATTTTTGAAAAAAAAAAACTCATATATAAAGACAAAACTGTAGTATTAATATCTAAGAAACTACTTTTAACTTCCCTATAGCCTATAGGTAATAAACTTATTTTAACCTATCATCTTATCTTATTTCATTTTTTCTCCCCACTGACATAATGAGTGGACAACTAAATATTGGTAAAAAGATAAGCAAAATGAATTGATTTCTGATTTAACTTATTTATTTATTTATTCGAAAAAAGGCAAAATTTCTGATTTATTGACCAATCGTGTTATTTTAATTTTTCGATTAATAGTCCACTAGATCTGCTCCCAATTGATTGAGACAAAATGCTTGGTTTGGTTTTGTTAGTCCACTAGATCCGCATAGTATTTGTTAGTCAAAAGTTCACATGCATCCAAAAGTTCTTTTGGGGTTTGGTCAATTACTCTTCTCTTTTTATAATGAGCATTGTTAGGTGCATAATGAATTATACAACCAATTACATAAACGTATAGTATAAAGTTAGACTTTGTGCTGAAAAGCATGCACATATCTTTTTGAGTGTGTAGGCTTTTCAACACAAGATCTAACCTTGTATTACATATTTGTGCAGTTGATTGTGCAATTCGTTGTGCACTAAGCATTTCTCTTTTATAATACTACGAGGCAGCAGCCGAATAAACTTTGTATGCGATATGTAAAGATATAGGTGATATATCATATATGTAACCCCCATGAAGCAAAATGCACTTATACAATGAGGGAAAAAGTATACAATTTAAAAATAACTATTTCTTCCGTCTCATTTTGTGAGTCATAAATTTCATTTTGGGATGTTTTTAAATTAGTATCTATTTTCTTAAATTAACAAACAATTTTTACTTATTTTTCAAAATTATCCTTCATTGAAATCTACACCAAGATAAAATTTAAAAAATTGGTGTAATGATTAAGGACAATTGTAAAAATTAAATGTAAATTCCTTTTATTCCCTTAATAAAATGAGTTTTCAAATACGGACTTATAAAATGGGACCGAGAAACTATATGATGGGTCCAGTAAAAAGTCATCAAGTCGCATCTTCTCTTGGAAAATGAGAAGCCAGTTTGTTTAAAGTGACCTACAGTTGGGAGAAAAAGTAATCACCTAAAAAAAAGTTGAAGGAACGTGTCCCACTTTGCTCTAATATGATATACCCCACTAAGGAAAATATCCCATTCGTTTTGTCTCCTTAGTCCTTGGTCACATTGATGTCTCCCATTAGGACCTAGCTAAGAGCTCTTTCTCTCTGTATGTATATTAGGAAGGCGCACCGAGTGTAAGGACTCCTACAGTAGGAGAGAGAAATATGAGGAAAAAAGTGGAAAAAATAATATAAGTGGGAAAGGTGGCTTCCATCGCTAGTTTTGTTTAGGTAATTACTTTAAGATAAAATTAGGGTAAGGCCAAAATGATATTCTAAAATTTCCTAAGCCTAAAAGGACACATATTCTCTCTTTTTCTAGACGAAATTACCCCTTTCCATTTTACGTTCAGCGCATATATTTTTTAATATATATTTTTTTAAAACAACATAATTTGTTTTGAAAAAAAAAAATCAAATTTTTTCCCCAACGTCAATTTTTGAATTTAGAGACATTTTGAAAGTTGACGTCAGTCAAAAACAAAATTGGAATAAATTTTGTTTCAAAATAAATAAAAAATAAACAATTGTCACTGACATTAGCGTGGCAGGAACAATGAGGTTTTTGTCCAAAGTTTTTTTTTTAGGATCTTAGAAGTTGTTAGAAAAATTTTATAGACCTAGTTAGTCAAGTATTATTGGCTGGAGAACTTACCAGGCGCCCCTTACTTTAATTACCCCTATAGTCAAGTATTATTTTGGTACCCTTTCTTTTTCCCTTTCTATTTGTGTCGATTTTTTTTTTTTTTTTCGGCTCAAAAAGTAGATTTCATAATAGAAAATTAAACAAAAGAAAACAAAAGTCATTAGCCCCTTGGTGGGATTCCTCAAACACATGGGGAGAGGAATCTCATCAACCAGGATAAACCCAAAAATATTACAATTCATTGTGTATTAGGTTATATTGTGCGCGACAAAATTAGTTAATCTCGGAACTTTAGAAACATTCCAAAAACTAAAAGATGCATAAAGGAGTCTTATTTCCTTCTAGAATAGAGCTTTCAAAAGCCCCAATTGGGGGTGCATTTCCAATCTTTTAAAGGATTGCAAACTAGACTAATATCTCCTTAAAAAAATGACGTTGTTTAAACTCTTAGATGAGATAGCAATGAGAGTGTTTGCTGTAGTTTTGCACGGGCGTGCCAGAACTAACAGTGGTTCGGTGTGTGCAAACTAATTCCCTAAACTGCTTGTGTGAGTAATACACAAGGCTTTGGGATCTGACTTCTAGCAGGATGATTGTGTAAGGTGAGTAGGAAAGTACTCTCACCAAAAATTCTACAGCAGTACTGAAGCGCACAAGCCAATTTGTCAAGACCCAAATTTTCATTATTAAAAATTCGTAAAATATTATCGTGTTTTTTAGCTTTAACCAATCAACTCTAGACATGTGTTAAAGCTCTATTGGTATTTCACCTAACAAATTAACCTACATGTGACCTTAGTAAATGACCTAATTAGTAAACTTTTAGACAACACAAATGTACCCAATTTAATGCAATGGAACCGTACATAGTTTTATGCATAAACTCACACACACAAATATAGATAGTAAGACACAAAGTTAATATATGTTAACTTCAATTTTCATTACTCTTAACATGAATATTACAAAAGATATGTGCATGTACATAGCAAATACAGAGAGAGAGAGATGGAAATTCTCACAACCGTCATAAGTTATAAATAAAGTGAGTTAAAGTAACGAGTTAAAGTAGTTTAATTAATATGGTGTCTTTAAGTTTATCAGATTTTGAAACTCTTGTAAAGCCTATATAAGGACAACCTATAAAAGAAATACACCACAATAAGCAATTCAGTATTAAACAAGAGTTGTCCCTCAATAATGTGTTTGGAGAATTAAACACAGATCGTCGTATTATTTATTTCTTGAGTGTTGAAGAATATCAATTGTTCTTCCCTATTTGTGTCTCATCCCTCCATCTCATTTGGGTTTTTAACCCAACACAGTGGTAGTGGTTGTTCCAGTAGTGGAGAAGTCCGAATCTAAACAACAAATTCCAATCTCAATTCTCTATCAGTGAGTAAATTGATTCCTTTGCTCCTTTTAATATTTTATACTACTAATTTCCAGCACCAAGGGTAGTTTGGTCATTTCAAATTTGTCAATTCATCACAAATCATTTATAGAATTTTCCAAAATTTGGTGAGTTCTGGATACCAACTGGTATTTATCTGAATTTTCAATTTATAAAATGACTATACAATATGAGTTTTTTTAACATTAAAATTACTTTTAAAATTTTCTAAATACCGAAAAATAAATGGTCAATAAACCAGAATAATATTTAGATACTATTTTTCTAAAGTTTGGGGATAAAAATTTGTATCACTTATTTTGGAGCAAGTTGATATAAAAAAAAACTATATAATTTTTCATATACTATTAATCCACTGTAGCCAAAGGCGTTAGTTTTGTAATAATATAAAGATTATTATAGTAAGGGAAAAATCAATTTTGGTAGAACTACAAAAATGCCCCTAAGAAGGCATAATTACAGTTTTGCCCCTACGCTTTGAATTAGACTAAATAACAGGTTTTATAAATATTTTTTGTAGGACTTAAAGGTTAATTTCAAAAGAAATTCTTTAACCACCTAAACTACCAAGGTGAGTGATCATTTCCCTTTTACTGATTCAAGTCCTCACGAGTGAATCTTATCCGATTACTTGAACAAATTTTATTTTAATTACGAAATAGTTATTCTTACGTTTGTTCTGGAACACTTCGATTCGTTCCACTGAAAGAGGTTATCGTATTTGAAATTATTGTAAGTTCCATATTTCATTGATTCCAATGTCAATTACCACCATTCTACATGATTATATAATGGTTCTATTAAGAATCTACGAGCCCCTATGTGGGATGATCCATATTGGATCTACGAGTGGCCCAAAATTGGCCGACCCTCCTTATTGGGTCTACGAGTGCTTCTGATCAGTTAGCTATTGCAGTACATGTATATGTATGAGTACGTGAATGGGTGGTTGGTAATCTGACCTTCTAAAAATGTATTCGTTATACCTGTCCTGATGATATTCTACTCTCTTGATATATCGATTGTTATGTTTATCTTATTTACCGTTGGTATACAGATTTCTCTTTATGTTCATCATCCAGGATTACGATTATTTCACTGAGTCTTCTACTCACACTCTCCAAATCTTTCTAACCCTTTCAGGTGATGAAAAGAATAAGAAGGTGGGAGATAACCTGGTTGAGGAAGACCTATAGAAGAATAAGAACTTAAAATACTAGCTACCTAGTTAAATAACATGAGTAATTCCAATGGAATTCTCAAAGGCAATATTTAAAGGCTGAAGTTAGCCAAATCAAAATATTATGTAATAAATTTGGAATGACTTGTAATATTATAGTCTTCATGACCTATATTGTAATAAAATTTAATTATGTTGCTTCTGCTAGTCTCTGAACAAGTTATGAGCCCTTGGTGGCTGGTCACGCACCTTAAATACACCAATTGGGTTTTGGGTCGTGACAAGCTTGGGTATCAGAGCAATAGTTCTAGGGCCATTAGAAAGTCTCAACTATTTAATAGGACCATACGCTAGATACCTATACTTAGGTATGATAAATACTACTAATTACATTATTATTATGTAGTCAGAGAAGTACTAATAAGGAGAAGCTCAACCAACATGGATGAAGCAGCGAATGCTAGATTTGAACGCGTCGAACAAATCATCGAAGGAGTGGCTTACACTGCCCAAGATAGAGTAGCTAATTCTGAGGATAGTGGTAATGGAAGTAAAAATAATGGACAACGGGCAATGCAGATAACAGTGGCGCAATTTCAGAAACTACGACCACCAACTTTTGATGGCAGTGCAGACCCTGCTAAGGCTGAAGCATGGGTCCGTTGAATGGAAAAGATTTTCAAAGTTTTTCCCTGTCCGGAGGAAGAAAAAGTGAAGTATGCCACCTTTACTTTTGTAGGGGAGGCAGATCATTGGTGGACTGCAATGGAGGAAAGCGAGCCCGAGATGAGCTGGCAGCAATTCTTGGAGGTATTTTACGGCATGTACTTCCCAGACTCTATGAAGGAACAGAAGGCTAAGGATTTCATGAACCTGAAGCAGGGAAACATGATGATGCTCTAATATGCTACGGAGTTCTCTACCCTATCCTGTTTTGCCACGTATCTAATCCCTACAGAAGAGAAAAAGGCAAAGAAATTTGAAGATGGTCTGGAAATCCACATACGCAGCAAGGTAGAGATGTTCAAACTCAAGTTATACAAGGAGGTGATGGACCGTGCTCTCGTGGTTGAAAGAACAAGTTTGGAACTTCATAAAAATCGAGACAATTTTAAATGGCAATCATGTAACCAGGGAAAAGGGAAAGGAAATACCAAGAGACAGTTCACGGGAATGTCTAGTGTAGGTTTCAACTCTCAAAACAAGAGCAGACCACAGGGTGTAACCATATCTCCATGCAAAACATGTGGGAAGATGCATTGGGGTATCTGTTGACAGAGTACAGGAGCATGCTACAAGTGTGGGGAAATGGGTCATATGATCCGAGAATGCCCAACATGGAAGACTGGGAAGGAAGTTATCCAGTTGCCACTCCAACCAACCAACGTCTGGCTCAAAATCAGGGGAACCAAGGGAAGAATCAACAACGCTAGGGACGTGTTTTTGCCTTAGTCCCAAGTGGCGAGGCAACAACTGATACTGTGGTGGCAGGTACTATTTTTATTTGTGGAATTGATGCTCGTACGCTTATGGACTCAGGATCTACTCATTCATTTGTATCACCACATTTTGCCTCAAAATTCAATAAGTCACCTGAGCATTTAGGTTATGACCTATCCGTTGTTACTCCCTTTGGAAATTCTATGATTGGTACCTTAGTGTATCGATCCTGCAACATCATAATAAGTAATGTGCCATTACTTGTAGACCTAATACCTTTAGAGATTCAAGGTTTTGAAGTCATCTTAGGTATGGATTGGTTATCTTCAGTATATGCTACTATCGATTGCGTTTCAAAGAGAGTCATTTTCTAAATTCCTGATCGACCAGACTTCTGTTTTGAAGGAAAGGGTGCAATGTTACCTCCCACGCGTCTTATCTCCTCCATGAAAGCTAATGAATTACTTAAGAAAGGATGTCAAGGTTGTCTCTGTGCCATTCTAGAAGATTCGCCTGTAGAAGTAACTTTGGAAGATATCCAAGTGGTAAGGGAATTTCCAGACGTCTTTCCAGATGACTTGCCTAACATTCTGATCGATAGAGAGATTGAATTCACTATTGATCTCGTTCCAAATACCCAACCAATATCAAAGACCCCTTATCGTATAGCTCCAATGGAACTGACAGAGTTAAAGAAGCAATTACAAGAATTATTGGATAAAGGTTTTATTAGACCTAGCACTTCTCCCTAGGGTGCACCTGTTCTATTTGTGAAAAAGAAAGATGGGACTATGAGATTATGTGTCGATTATCGTGAGTTGAACAAGGTAACGATAAAGAATTGATATCCTCTTCCAAGGATTGACGATCTATTCGATCAATTACAAGGAGCACAAGTGTTCTCAAAGATTGACCTGAGATCAGGTTACCATTAATTGAAAATTAAAGCAGAAGATGTAGAAAAGACGGCTTTTCGAACTCGATATGGTCATTACGAATTCCTAGTAATGCCTTTTGGTGTTACCAATGCTCTTGCTGCATTCATTGATTTGATGAATCGAGTGTTAAAACCCCATCTTGATGATTTTGTAATAGTATGCATCGATGATATCCTTATCTATTCTAAGAGTCTTGAGGAGCATGAACGTCATTTGAGGACGATACTACAGACATTGAGAGATCGTCAATTGTTTGCCAAATTCAAGAAATATGAGTTCTGGCTTCCAAAGATTTCTTTCTTGGGGCATGTGATCTCAAAAGAAGGCGTATCAGTTGATCCACAGAAGGTGGAGGCAATTATGTCTTGGTCGAGACCAACAACTGTGACAGAAGTACTTAGTTTCCTAGGTTTGGCAGGATATTACCGGAGATTTGTCAAAGACTTCTCCAAGATAGCCGGGCCAATGACTCAATTGACGCAGAAGGGCATACCTTTTGAATGGACTGATGATCGTGAGCAATGTCTCCAAGAGTAGAAAAACAGATTGGTTTCTGCACCAATTTTAAGCATACCTACTGGACAAGGTGGGTTCGTGATCTATAGTGATGCTTCCCATCGAGGGTTGGGATGTGTTTTAATGCAACATGGTAAAGTTATTGCATATGCATCCCGACAGCTCAAAATTCATGAAAAGAACTACCCTACTCACGACTTGGAACGAGCCGCTGTGGTGTTCACCTTAAAGATTTGGCGTCATTACCTATATGGTGACAGATATGAGATTTTTACCAATCACAAGAGTTTAAAGTATCTATTCTCTCAGAAGGAACTGAATATAAGGCAACGAAGATGGCTTGAGTTGATGAAAGACTACGATCTTGATATCCAATATCATCCCGGCAAAGCTAATGTTGTAGCTGATGCTTTAAGTCAAAAATCTTCAGGAAATCTGGCTTACTTGCTCACTACACAACAACAATTGATTGAAGACTTTGCAAGATTAGAAATTGAAGTTACCTCCAGTCATTGCAATGGTATATTAGCTGCTCTTGTTGCAAAACCAACAGTCATCGATGAGGTAAAAGAAGCTCAAATGCAAGACGACTACCTAAACAAGATTTCTAAGGAGATACCAGAAGGGAAAAGTACTGAATTTATATCACGAGATGATATTATACTGTATCAGGACCGTATCTGTGTACCAAATCTTCCTGAGATTATGAGAAGAATAATGGAAGAAGTACATTCTTCTAGATTTGCATTACACCCAGGTAGTACTCAAATGTACCAAGATATGAAAAAATACTTATGGTGGCCCAACATGAAAAGAGAGATCGCTGACTTTGTATCACGTTGTCTGCATTGTCAACAAGTTAAGGCAGAGCATCAACGACCGGGTGGAGTTCTTCAATCACTTCCTATCCCAGAGTGGAAATGGGAGCATATCACCATGCACTTTGTAGTTGGACTACCACGATCTTCGAAGCAAAATGACGCTATTTGGGTAATTATTGATAGATTGACAAAATCAGCACATTTTCTACTAGTCAAAGTCACTCATTCACTAAAGAAGTTAGCATCATTGTATATTAATGAGATTATCAGGCTTCATGGTACACCGATTACTATAGTTTCTGATAGAGATCCAAGATTCATATCACGATTTTGGAAGAGCTTACAATGAGCTTTGGGAACTACTCGTAATTTCAGCACCGCTTTTCACCCTCAAACGGATGGACAATCTGAGCAAGTAATTCAAATTTTGGAGGATAGGCTTCGACTTAGTGTTCTAGATTTCAGAGGTAGCTGGGAAGAACACCTATCTTTAGTAGAATTTGCGTATAATAACAGTTTTCAGGCTAGCATTGGCATGGCACCGTATGAAGCACTTTATGGAAGGAAGTGTTGATCTCCTATATGTTGGACCGAGGTTGGTGAAAGGAAAATTTTTGGACCAGAGATTGTTCAGCTAACGACAGAAAAGATTCAACTCATTCTTCAACGACTTCAGACAGCACAAAGTAGGCACAAGAGTTATGCAGATACACATAGAAGAAATCTAAAGTTTGAGAAAAGTGATCATGTGTTTCTCAAAGTTTCACCTTCAAAGGGCATAGTTCGTTTTGGCAGGAAGGGTAAACTCAATCCTCGTTATATTGGACCGTTCGAGATCTTAGATCGAGTTGGAGCTGTAGCTTATCGCTTAGCGTTACCTCCAGATCTATCTAACATCCATAACGTATTTCATGTGTCTATGCTTCGTCGTTATATATCAGATCCCAGCCATGTGTTAACCTACGAACCGTTGGATGTGCGAGAAGATCTTGCCTACGTGGAACAACCGGTTCAAATTATGGATTGTCGTGACCAAGTTTTGAGAACTAAGGTCATTCCGTTAGTTAAGGTCGTTTGGCGAAATCATGCAGTGGAAGAAGGTACATGGGAAAGAGAAGATGAAATGCGAACCAAATACTCACAACTTTTCAATTAATAATGTAAGTTAAGTTTGGGGACCAGACTTTCTTAAGTAGGGGAGAATGTCAAGACCCAAATTTTCATTATTAAAAATTCGTAAAATATTATCAGATTTTTTAGCTTTAACCAATCAACTCTAGACATGTGTTAAAGCTCTATTGATATTTCACCTAACAAATTAATCTACATGTGACCTAGCAAATGACCTAATTGGTAAACTTTTAGACAACACAAATGTACCCAATTTAATGCAATGGAACCGTACATAGTTTTATGCAAAAACTCACACACACAAATATAGATAGTAAGACACAAAGTTAATACATGTTAACTTTTCATTACTCTTGACATGAATGTTACAAAAGATATGTGCATGTATATAGCAAATACACACACACACACACACATACACACACACACACACACACACACACACACACACAGAGAGAGAGAGAGAGAGATGGAATTCTTCACAACCGTCATAAGTTATAAATAAAGTGAGTTAAAGTAGCGAGTTAAAGTAGTTTAATTAATATGGTGTCTTTAAGTTTATCAAATTTTGAAACTCTTGTAAAGCCTATATAAGGACAACCTATAAAAGAAATACACCACAATAAGCAATTCAGTATTAAACAAGAGTTGTCCTTCAATAATGTGTTTGGAGGATTAAACACAAATCATCGTATTATTTATTTCTTGAGTGTTGAAGAATATCAATTGTTCTTCCCTATTTGTGTCTCATCCCTCCACCTCATTTGGGTTGTTAACCCAACACAGTGGTGGTGGTTGTTCCAGTAGTGGAGAAGTCCGAATCTATACAACAAATTCCAATCTCAATTCTCTATCAGTGAGTAAATTGCATCCTTTGCTCCTTTTAATATTTTATACTGCTTATTCATATTATTATTACTAATTTCCAGCACCAAGGGTATTTTGGTCATTTCAAATTTGTCAATTCATCACAAATCATTTATAGAATTTTCCAAAATTTGGTGAGTTCTGGATACCAACTGGTATTTATCTGAATTTTCAATTTATAAAATGACTATACAATATGAGTTTTTTTAACATTAAAATTACTTTTAAAATTTTGTAAACACCGAAAAATAAATGGTCAATAAACTAGAATAATATTTAGACACTATTTTTCTAAAGTTTGGGGATAAAAATTTGTATCACTTATTTTGGGGCAAAGTTGATATAAAAAAAATCTATATAATTTTTCATATACTATTAATCCACTGTAGACAAATGGCATTAGTTTTGTAATAATATAAAGATTATTTTAGTAAGGGAAAATTCAATTTTGGTAGAACTACAAAAATGCCCCTAAGAAGGCATATTTACAGTTTTGCCCCTACGCTTTGAATTAGACTAAATGACAGGTTTTATAAATATTTTTTGTAGGACTTAAAGGTTAATTTCAAAAGAAATTCTTTAACCACCTAAACTACCAAGGTGAGTGATCGTTTCCCTTTTACTGATTCAAGTCCTCACGAGTGAATCTTATCCGATTACTTGAACAAATTTTATTTTAATTATGAAATAGTTATTCTTACGTTTGTTCTGGAACACTTCGATTCGTTCCACTGAAAGAGGTTATCGTATTTGAAATTATTGTAAGTTCCATATTTCATTGATTCCAATGTCAATTACCACCATTCTACATGATTATATAATGGTTCTATTAAGAATCTACGAGCCCCTATGTGGGATGATCCATATTGGATCTACGAGTGGCCCAAAATTGGCCGACCCTCCTTATTGGGTCTACGAGTGCTTCTGATCAGTTAGCTATTGCAGTACATGTATATGTATGAGTACGTGAATGGGTGGTTGGTAATCTGACCTTCTAAAAATGTATTCGTTATACCTGTCCTGATGATATTCTACTCTCTTGATATATCGATTGTTATGTTTATCTTATTTACCGTTGGTATACAGATTTCTCTTTTATGTTCATCATCCAGGATTACGATTATTTCACTGAGTCTTTTACTCACACTCTCCAAATCTTTCTAACCCCTTTCAGGTGATGAAAAGTATAAGAAGGTGGGAGATAACCTGGTTGAGGAAGACCTATATAAGAAGAAGAACTTAAAATACTAGCTACCTATTTAAATAACATGAGTAATTCCAATGGAATTCTCAAAGGCAATATTTAAAGGCTGAAGTTAGCCAAATCAAAATATTATGTAATAAATTTGGAATGACTTGTAATATTATAGTCTTCATGACCTGTATTGTAATAAAATTTAATTATGTTGCTTTCGCTAGTCTCTGAACAAGTTATGAGGCCTTGGTGGCCGGTCACGCACCTTAAATACACCAATTGGGTTTCTGGTCGTGACACAATTAGTGCAGAGTTTACCAAATAAACAATCACAATCATTTAATAAAATATGAAGATATCTTATTGAATATGTTTGGAAAAAATGCAAAAACGAAGAACTCAATCAGAATATGCTCTGACTGTTTAATAAGAAGATTGAAAACAGAAAACCAGTGGACAGACCTATTGCTATGAACACAAGATTGCAAGGTTGAATGCTCTGAGTGCTGTTTGAATGCTATTGAATGTTGTTTTTGAATGTGACGTGGAGTCCCTTGCACGATTGTCCAGCCTTTCTATTTATAGTGGCCTTTAAGAAATCCTAATATGGCAAGGACTCCTTGAATTGCGCCCCAAGTAAGATATAGTTGGCAAATCCTTCCTAATCTAAAACTCTTTCCTTAGTTTTTATCTTGATTGATTCAATCCCGAAAATCTTTGGGCTTATCCCTCCATACCCAGCTGGACGTGACCTGATTCCTTCCTAAACAAACTCTATTTCCTTGATCTCAGGATGACAGCTACCATGATAGCCAAGGACGAAACCGCCTAATCTGCACAACCATCGGGCTCGCATGAGCTTGAGCCATGCCTCTTTTCCCATAGGTCTATCTACCTTGCCACCTATAGTGCCTTTTGAAATGTATGGGCCCGATGACATCTAAGTACACATTTCTAGCCGATCGGGCTCAAATACTTGTTACTGTCTGTCCCAAATATGGTGCCCGATCGCAGCGTAAATGACCCTTATCACCTATCGGGGTCCAACAGGTTTGACCCTACACTTAATCCTTCTAAATCGCGTGATGTTTCACCTCTTGAGCCCGATAGTCCTTTACAGCCCTGGGTCAGTCAGTCCCAAATAGATTATGGGTCAGCCCGATCAAAGTCTGTCCCAATTCAGGCTCAAAAACCTTTTGCGAGGTTTGGGTGCAAATATATAGCAATTTTGGTTTTAGTGTAGATGTGTGTACAAGTAGGGGCAGAACCATCAATTTGGGGTGCATTTCCAATCTTTTAAAGGACTACAGACTAGACTATTATCTTCTTCAAAAAATGATAGCTCTTTAAACTCTTGGAACCTGCCTTCAAGATAGCAAGGATATCAACTTTGGCTTTAGTGTAGATGTGTGAGCAAGCAGTGGCAGACCCCAAAAAGTACCTATTGATAACTGTGCTGAAAAAGCTTTAAGAGTGGAGTTCTAAATCAGTAACGAGCCGAGGCGCGGACCAGGTCGCTCTCTTTAAGGTTGATTTCACGCCTCCTCGGTCTTCTCACCGGTGCACAGGATGGTGTGTCATCCCCCATGATACAACAGCCCAATTATACCAAATTTCTGTACAGTTTTTTATGCACTAAATTGACAGAAAAGAAACTATACCAAAATTCACAATGACAATTCTGTAATGCCTGAATACACTATAAGACAATGACTCAAATTTTTTTTTTACAATTTCAAAGCTCTCTGTATGTTTTTAACTAGGTAGCCGTAGTTATGTATATATGGACTCATATATATCCCAAGTTTTTATAAGCAATGATGATATATAGAGTCATCATTCAAGTCAACAAAAAAACTGATATCATGGGATAAGAATTGGGCGTAATCATTACGGAGATGAGTATACTGTGCTATGTTCCTTTTGTGGAGAATATAGCTCCATGAAATGGCAAGTATTTGTTACATATATATATATATATATCAAGAAAAGGTCAACAAAGATGGATAAATCATTGCAATAATTTCTCTCACAAAGTCAAAGATTGGATTTGACTCCGATTTACAACAAAATAAATATGATAATATTAATTTGTTAAAAAAATATTCCAACAATCCCCCACTAATTTTTTAACAAAAAATAATTTGTCTAACTGGGCATACATAATAATAAGTAATAGTGTTATGCATAAATAAAGGTGAACACCGTCTTGAACCTTTATATAGTGAAAATATTCAAGGCATAAGAATTTGAGTGACTGCGTCTTGAACTCAGATTCTTGTGTATACTACGAGTATTTTTCACACATAACACTTATCATGGTGTAGTCTCAAAAAGCCAGCACATTACGGCCTCGTGCTTTATCCCGGTGTCATGAATGCTCTAGAGAATTTCCCCAATCAATTCTCATAGGAAGCGGCCACCACTTCCACATTCACTAGGTAAGTCTATCAAGAGCGCTCCTATAGCTGGGCACCCCGTCCATAAGAACCATAGAGCTCATTAAGACTATAAACTCAACCTCCAAATCGCTATAGGATATCATGCTAATCACAAATATAGGACAAATAAAAAGTATGATCCACCCCCAAAAAAGTATGATCCACCCCCAATTACTATGTAACTTGTTTTGACCCTTTGAACCCGGTTCTTGGGATCTCCAGTCCCCAGGTTGGGTTACCATCACATGTAATTTATTTATTAGGGTCCTTTAGATTTCAGTCCTTTATTGTATCCGTATCTAGAAACTGATCCATTCTATAAGTCAACTTAAAAATTGGTCCCTCACCTATTTTGAGGACCAAAATACCCCTACTCCCATAAATCAAGTTTTGAAATTAAAACCCAGATTTATTATATATATATATATGTATATATATATATATAGAAAGAGAGAATTAAAAGAAAAAATTTAATAAATGTCTCAACTCCTATAAATCAGGATTTTTAAATTCAAAATATTGATTTGTTATACATATATATATATATATATATATGTGTTTGTATATATATAGAGAGAGAGAGAATTTCTCACCTTTTTTAAGGTATTTGATGAAAAGTTTCTCACCAAATAAAACAAAATTCTCACCTTTTTTTTATCTATTACAGTGAGAAATTTCTCACCTTTTTTTCGAACCAAATTAAAACAAATTACTCACCTTCAAAACTCAAAAGTAAAAATCCACACTTTGTGATAAATTCTTCACACTGTCAAAAATTCACAAAAAATCTGTTTAAACACTAAAATATAACAACAATACACATGGATTTGGTGAGAAATTCTCAGTGTAATGACCATGTTCCACCGCACCGCCAATCGCCAAGCCGAGCGATCCCACTACCCTAACCATGTTTCGCCGTGCCACTAATTGCCTCCTCCCCCGATCGGCCATCACCGCCGCGGCTCGTCGGCCGTTCTCGATCGATTCTCCGGCGATGAGAGAGTGCAAATCCGACGATGAGAGTGGTTGATTTTGGTGGTCATTGAGATTTGGGGGAGAAATGGGTAGAGAGAGAGAGAGAGAGAGAGAGTGGATGACTGGGGGAATTATTTTCTTCTTTTGTTTTACCATTAAACAGTGAGTGAGACTGTTTTAAATCACGATGGTTCTCTTCCTCTTAGAAATTCTGTGCTTCAGCTGCTGTTTCATCTTTCTCCGTCACTATATGTTCTGATGTAATAATGTTGATAAAAGACTCATGGGCTAAATGGCTTACATATTAGTGACAGATTACCAATCTTGGTTCATTTCGTGTTGTTGGTAACCGAAATGGATTAATGGAGAGAGAGAGAGAGAGAGAGAGATTGATACAGAATCACAAAATAGTGAGATATTGTGAGAGAGAAAGAGAGAAAATCTTGCAATAATTTGGGTTTCAATGTTGAAACCCCTAATTTTAAGGTAATAATGGTATATGCACACATGTATGTATTTACTGAAGGGCAATTTTGTCCATAAAAAATATAGATAATTGGGGAAAAGGATTAATTTCTAAATTAGCAATTAATTTGGGTATCTATTTTTATATAGACAAAATCAATAAGACCAAACTTACTATAAATGCCAATTCAAGGATCAATTTTAATATTTCTATATTTATTAATGGGCTTAAGTCCCATACCTTTTGAGGTACTCCATACCTTTTCTCTTGCCAAAGCTTTGGTTAACGGGTCTGCAAGATTATCGCCTGACCTTACAAAATCAATAGTAACAGAACCCTCAGAAATGAACTCTCTGACAGTACTATGCTTACGACGTATTTGTCGTGATTTTCCATTATAAAATTGGTTATGTACTCTCCCTATGGCAGCATTACTGTCACAGTGTATCAAAGTAGCTGGAACTGGCCTAAGCCAGACAGGTACATCTGACAAGAAGCTACGCAACCAACTAGCCTCCTCGCTAGCTGAAGATAATGCAATCAGTTCAGACTCATAGTGGACTGAGCTATAATAGTCTGTTTCTTAGATTTCCAAGAAACTGATCCACCACCAATATTAAAAATATAGCCACTCGTGGCTTTGGAGTCTTCCGAGAGGGTATTCCAATCGGTGTCACTGTAACCTTCAAGTACAACGGGAAACTTATTATAGTGAATACCCAAATTAATAGTTCTTTTTAAATATCTCATTATTCTATCAATTGCATTCCAATGTTCTATGCTAGGTTTGCAAGTATACCTACATAGAACTCCAACTGCGTAGGCAATATCGGGTCTTGTACAATCTGTCGCATATCTTAAACTCCCAGTAATACTGGCATATTCCTTTTGATTAATTATGTCACCGTTATTAGGGAATAATTTAATACTCGGATCAAAAGGAGTACAAACGAGTTTACAATCAAAATAATTATATTTTTTCAAAACCTTTTCAATATAATGAGATTGATCAATAGAAATGCCAATAGGTGTTCTTGTAATTTTTATCCCCAAAATTACATTGGCCTCACCCAAATCTTTCATATCAAAATTAAGTGACAAGAAATTTTTGGTTTATTTTATAATCTCTAAAGTAGAACCAAAAATTAATAAATCATCCACATATAAACATATCATAACACATACTCCATCATTGTATTTATAATAAATACATTTGTCACTCTGATTAATTTTGAAACCATTTGAAATAATAGTTTGATCAAATTTTTCATGCCACTGTTTGGGTGCCTGTTTTAAACCATATAATGATTTAATTAGTTTACAAACTTTATTTTTATTATTTGGATCAATAAAACCCTCGGGTTGATCCAAATAAATTTCCTCCTCTAATTCTCCATTCAAAAAAGCTGTTTTAACATTTTGATGAATATATAAATCATGAATAGCAGCAACAGCTAGTAAAACTCTAATAGAAGTAATACGAGTAATTGGAGAATATGTATCAAAGAAGTCGATATTTTCCCTTTGTTTAAACCCCTTAGCTACTAGTCTAGCTTTATATTTTTCAATAGAACCATCGGGTTTAAGTTTCTTTTTAATCCACTTACTATTTATGGTTTTACATCCAGGTGGTAAATCTACAAGTTCCCAAGTACGGTTGGACGTAATAGAGTCCATCTCATCTTGAATGGCTTCTTTCCAGAAAATAGCTTCTGAAGAGTTAAGAGCATCCTCTAAACAAGAGGGATCTCCTTCCAGATTAAAAGTATAAAAGTTGGGTCCAAAGTCTTTTGAGAGCTTAGCTCTCTTACTTCTACGAGGTTCAGATTCTATGTTATTATCTCTATCATGCACCCTACAATCAATAGGTCTAGAAGGGACGGAAATAGGGGGTTGGGAACCCCCACTATCCCTTGATTTAAAAGGAAATATATCTTCATAAAAATCAACATCAATAGACTCAAAAATGACATTATTGTTTATGTCTAAAAATCTGTAAGCCTTACTATTATAAGTATATCCCAAAAATGCACATTCTACAGCTCTACTAGCAAGTTTATGCCGCTTAGGATCAGGAAGTCTAACATGTGCCAAACAACCCCAAACTCGAAAATAATTTAGATTTGGCTTTCTATTTTTCCAAAGTTCAAATGGAGTAATTTTTGTTTTAGAGTGGGGAACTCTATTTAAGACATAGCAAACGGTTAATAAGGCTTCTCCCCAAAGATTAGAGGGAGCTCCAGAACTCACAATTAAAGCAACAACAAGTTCTGCAAAAGTCCTATTTTTACGTTCATCTACATCATTCATTTCAAGTGAATAAGGGGCTGTAGTTTCATGAACAATACCGTGGGATTCTAAAAAATTACTAAATTTCGTTCTCCATATTCCGTGTCTCTATCGGTTCTAAGCCTTTTAATTTTTCCTTCAAATTGATTTTGAACTTCATTGAAATAAATCTTAAAAGCATCAAAAGCATCATTTTTTTATTTTTCAAAAGATAAACATATGTGTATTTTGAAGAATCATCAATAAATGTAATGAAATATCTTTTTCCACCACGTGTCAAAATTCCTTCAAATTCACATAGATCACTATGAATTAATTCTAATAACCCAGAATTTCTAATAATACTTTTATGTGGTGTTTTTGCAATTTTAGCTTGGCTGCACGAGATACAATGCTCAAATTGTTCATTGCTTAAACTAGGAATTAATCCAAGTCTACTCATATTATCCACATTTTTTTTTATTAATATGACAAAGCCTAGCATGCCAAACATTCACAGAACTAGACAAAATATAAGCAGAATTAGAGCATTTATTAATTTCAGAAATGTTCAACTTAAACATGCCCTCACAAGCATATCCTTTCCCAACAAACATTCCAGACTTAGTAATTACATACTGATCACCCCCAATAGTTTGGCTAAAACCAGCCTTATTAATAAAAAAACCAGAAACTAAATTTTTCATAATCTCCGGAGTATGCAGTACATCCTTCAAAATCAATTTCTTTCCGGAGGTGAAATTTAGCTCGACATTACCAGTACCCAACACCTTGGTGGTGTGTGAATCACCAAGTAAAACTTTTCAATTCTCCACAGGAGAGTAGCTCTTGAACCAACCACGATTGTTACACACGTGCCGCGAGGCCCCGGTATCAATCCACCAACCTTCGAAAACTGTCATGGAATTTATTTCTGTAATCATAGCCACAAGTGGCTCTTCAGTCACGTTAGCCTGAGTAGCAGACTGGCGCTTCCGGCAATTCCGAGCAAAGTACCCGGGATGTCCACAAACAAAACATCCACTAGAATGATTTTGTCTTGAAGGAGGTCTTGGGTTCGTATTCCTTTTGAAATGGTTCTGGCTCTGGTTTGAAACAAAATTTTGTTTTTGTGCAAAATTAAATTTCTGCCCATTTTTATTTTTAAAATTTTTAGGGGCTGGTTTCAAAGCTTTATTTTTATTTTGTTGGGGGCTAATAGTATTAATTTTGGCTGGCACATAATTTTTCTTCTTTTGGTCTTGCAGTCTAGACTCCTCCTCAATTCGGAGTCTCACAAGACTCTCCATAGAAAACTCTTTTGACTTATGCCTTAAGGAGTTCCTGAAGTCCTTCCAAGAGGGGGGCAGTTTATCAATTAAAACTGCGACTTGGAATCGTTCATCTATTTTCATCCCCTCTGAAAGAATTTCATGAACTATTTTCTGAAGTTCATGGCACTGTGAGACAACCGATTTTTCGTCTACCATTTGGTATTTTAAATAACGACTTACAGCGTATTTTTTCGCTCCGGCCTCTTCAGTGTCGTATTTCTTTTGAAGTGCATTCCAAACATCAGCTGTCGTTAGCAACTCGGCATAGAAATCGTAAAGCTCGTCTGAAAGCCCATTGAGGATGTAATTTTTGCAGTTGAAATCAGCAGCTTCCCATTTTTGTGCTTGATGAGATTTCACGGGTTCTAGCATATCCGAGTCCCTCGGGTTTGGTTCGTCAAGAACAAATGCAACCTTCAGTAGCGACAGGTAGGACATCATCTTGGTTTTCCAGCGCTTGAAGAATTGGCCTTCGAACCGGAAAGGGCGGTTGTGACTGTTGTTGCTGACAAAAGCAGTATATGTTGATTGGCTTCCATGAGACTGTTCAACCTTAAAAATTGTTGATAACTGTGCCAAAAAAGCTTTAAGAGTGGAAGTCTAAATCAGTAAAGGGCCGAGGCGCGGACCAGGTCGCTCTCTTTAAGGTTGATTTCGCGCCTCCTCGGTCTTCTCATCGGTACACAGGATGGTGTGTCAACCCCCAGGATACAACAGCCCAATTATACCAAATTTCTGTACAATTTTTTTATGCACTAAACTGACAGAAAATAAACTACACCGAAATTCTCAATGACAATTCTATAATGCCCGAATACACTATAAGACAATGACTCAAATTTTTTTTTACAATTTCAAAGCTCTCTGCATGTTTTTAACTAGGTAGCCGTAGTTATGTATATATGGAGTCATATATATCCAAGTTTTTATAAGCAATGATGATATATAGAGACATCATTAAAGTCAACAAAAAAACTGATATCATGGGATAAGAATTGGGCGTAATCATTGCGGAGATGAGTATACTGTGCTATGTTCCTTTTGTGGAGAATATAGCTTCATGAAATGGCAAGTATACGTTACACACATATATATATATATATATATATCAAGAAAAGGGCAACAAAGATGGATAAATCATTGCAATAATTTCTCTCACCAAGTCAAAGATTGGATTTGACTCCTATATTTTACAACAAAATAAATATGATCATATTAATTTGTTAAAAAAATATTCCAACAGTACCCAAAAAAATGAGTGCAGTTTTGTTCTTCTAAAATTTGCTCATCTTTTGTTCACCCTCCTTTTTCATTAGCTAATGCAGTGAGTCTAGTACTTTATATCATTAATTAATTCTTAGTTAATCTTGAGTCCCACTGTATTAATAAAAGGTACGGGAGGGTGTTCAAAAGTACAATCTGAGGCAAAAATGTATTAAAAAAAAAAAAAGCAAAGTGTGGTCAAAAATTTTCAATTAGTTTGAACCATGAATGTAGCCTTGTACTTTTTATCTTTTGTTGAATAATTATTCCGACAATAGGAATAAAAATATAAAGGAAACAATAAAACAGTAATGATACCAAGGGCCCTTATGGTCAAATGATATCACTTTCTCTCTTCCAAGTGGGAGGGGAGGGGATGGGTTCGAATCTCACTAAGGGTGAGTGCGAAGGGTTTATCCCCTCCTTTTCTTGTAGAACGCCCCATGTACTATTGTCGGGCTGATTTTTGGATTCCTACGACTTGGATTGTGTGTGTGCACCTGTCATCCAAGTAACTAGTCGAATAATAGGATAAATTTTATCCAACAATTTTAATTTTTTAATTTTAATCATATTATACAAATAACAGTAAAAACATTCACAAACTGAAGCTAGAGATTGAAAGAAAGAAATGCACTTACAAAGAACATTCTACAAGAGTGCCTAAATAAAATAATTTATAATACATCATAAATATGAAATAGATACACATGGATAAATAGGATATTTGAAAATAGAAAACTAAAATAAACACATTCTAAAGAGAATAAGATTTACACACTGATACTTCTATTTCAATTCATTGCTTAAATTATTCAAATAACAGGATTACATATATATATATATATTTATAGGATCTCAAACATAATATATTTATTCAAGTTCATGTATCCATTTTATTTTAATATCATTATTCTTCTAAGACTACTTTAATACTAATACATGAACCTATGTAATAAAATGAATAAACAAATGCAAAAAATAGATTCAATTAGCTTAATTGCAGAAAGACATATCCTGTATGTATGAACCATCTAAATATTTAATAAAAAATTACGAAGAAAAAAAAAATATCACGTAGGATTTTTGGTGCAAGGAGAGTTAATAATGTGGAAGCTTGTAAAGGCTTCATTTGCTTCGGTTTTTATATAGATATATAATAGATTATATCATTTAATTGCTAGCCTTTAATTAATTGTTTTTATACATTTAATTCACATAATATACTTTGGACAAAGGAGGAAATCCACAAAAGAAACTCTGCAACAGTCGCAATTAATTAATTTTTTTTAATTAATTGTTTCCGTTGAATATATATGTTCTTATGTCATGTTTTATTTCACAATTAATTTCTCTGTCTACCGTTGAAGACTTAAATTGCATTTATACAAGAGTAATATATGGGGCACAATCAAAGCCACAATCTTTTTTGCACAACCTTCATTTTGTGACTATCTCTCTCCTGATGGGTCGCACATTGCCAGTGACCCCACAGTGCCCACTAGGAGAGAGATAGACACAAAATGGAGGTTGTGCAAAAAAGGTTATGACTTTGATTGTGCCCAAGTATTACCCTTTATACAATTATACTTGTACAGGTACGTGAAAATGAACTCATATGCTGAACACACACCTTTATATCTCAATCTGGTACTCACAAGAAGGCCATAAAAAATTAATTAAGCTGGCCTAGAGCTATTTGGGCCTGCAAGTTTGAAGGCTAGTAAAGCCCATCAGCTCATGACATTGACAGAAGAGTGGGTCGCAGCCCACGAGCGCATTTTAGAAATCATCAGTTTGAATTTCGAACTGATAATGGACTCGAGTCGAATGTTATTAGTAATCTAGGTAGGGTGATGTCGGTTCGGTTTGGTCGGTTTTTTACACCAAATTTTAATTGAATCGAAAGTACTTGGTGATAGATACAAAAATGTCAGGTCAAAGTTAAGTTGCCACCTCAGCAAGGAAATGCCGAGTCGTCCAGAAAGGGCGCTTGCTATTTAGCCATCTCGGGCACGTCCAGCCAAGCTCTCCCGGTCTGGGCTCACAGCTCGGGAGGTAAAGTACGTGCTCATCGACCAATAAATGTAGCCCGTGCACGTTTCATGACTTCTTCCACAAGATTCCAAATAGTTTCCTATCTCAGCTAGAAGACTAAGGAAAAGCGCAAGTTGTTTTCTAATCCATTTAGGAAACTCCCATGATTTGTATGGGACAATTGTTTATTATGTTTCCTAATCAGCCTGGTTGCCTTGTACGGGTGGTCTCTTCCATCTATAAAAGGGATTACTCATGCCCATTGAAGGGGATCACATTCCTACTCTAGAGAATTGCTATTTCTAAGCAGCGCACACACTTTGCTCTGCCGGTCACTAGTAGCTCCAAGTCTGTTGGTTCACCATAGACCTCCGGTGCCATTTATATCATAGTGCAAGTACTCCAACACACCACGTGTATGTAGGTTCCTTCATTAATAGGGTCGAACCACATACCAAAAATCAGTCTCTCTCTCTCTCTCTCTCTCTCTCTCTCTCTCTCTCTCTCTCTCTCTGTCTAATTTCTTTAACCAAATTTTAGCATCATCAGCTTGGCGCCATCTGTGGGAAACAAAAAACTTTCTCCAAAACAAATCTGTGATTAATCAACATGCCATCGAAAAAATGTAAGAAGACTGCTGCTCCGACGGGTCAGGCGAACTCGCAGGCCGCACAATTGGCTGCTTCCATGACTCCGAAGTAGGTCATTGCGAACTAGCTCAGCTTTTGGAGAGCCAGCGTTAAACTCAGTGGCAGATTGAAACTTTGCTGGCCCGGCAGGATAAGTCTCAACAAACCGAGGTACATGATGGGAACGACGAGCACGCTCGGGTCCCCGAGCCGACCTGATAAAGTGCCCGTACTACACTGGCCTCCCAGGCGATTGGACAACCCGGGAATGATGAACGTGGCAGGGATCCCATAAGAACCCGACAACGTGCCCGGACCAGTCTAAATCGCAAGGGTGATGCCCGAGATATCATCAAGAAGAGACGCGCTACCAGAGGGGATGGACACGAACGAAAAACCCGGGAATCAGCCCAGGACTATCTGACCAAAAGCCAAAACGATCTTAGGCACACGATTGGCCGGAGTCGTAGCCAAGCCCTGTCCCTAAGGACGGCGCACTTTGAAGAGGAGGCGTCTTCGTCCGACCTAACCTATCGCCAAGATTTAGAACAGAGGACCGATCGGGAGGACGTCAAGGCCCAAATCGAGGATCTGCAGAAACAAATCGAGAAGCTGGGCCGCAAGCCAGGTCATGACCACATCAACACTGAAACTGAGTCGCCCTTCACCGTCCGGATCACAGGATTTCCCATCCTGCGGAAATTCAAACAACCACATCTCGATTTTTACGACGGTTGACATGACTTAAAAGTTGGGCGGTCTTGTGCAACACCGAAGTGTAGGTGATCGTGCAAGTAATACTGGATAAGTCCAAGTCGATCCCACAGGGAAGGAATAGGAAGAATATCTACTAAGTTACAACCTAAAGAAATAGAAAAATTGAATTGTAAGAGTGAAGGTTCTAACAAATCCTAATTAATTAAATTAAACTAAATAATAAACTAAAGTTAAAGAAACATAATAATGAAATAACTAAATTAAAGGTGTTGGAAACACGTGAATCCACGTTGATCCCTACCATCTACCATGCATACTCATTAATGTTTTGTGAAGTTCATTCCTTTTTAGTATTCCGTATTTTTTTAAAGATAAAGATTCAATAGCCCTTACATGGCCGGGATGACATCATCACAATTGATTTAAAATCTTTTGAAGACGGCTTAAAACAACGGTTATTACTTGCACTTTGAATGGTGTTAGCATTCAAAGTGATTTTCAAAAGTCATTGAAGAAAATAGCCTTAAGGCTTTAAGTTCTAAAATTGTTGTGACAAACTGAGCTTATAGGGACAATTTGATGGCAGATTTCTAAAACAGAAAGTCATGGAATAATTAAAAGAATCATCTCAAGAATCAACAGGTTCGATCGATCGAAGCGCTCTCGTTCGATCAGACAACATCATCCTTTAATCGATCGAAATGTCTTCGATCACTTAACTATGGCTCTGGTTCGATCGATCGAAATATCTTCGATCGATCGAGCCCAAAGTTTCTAAAGATTGCATGGCAGAGGCTGGGAATCAATGATTCATCACATATTCCCAACGTCTAAACTACGGATACATGAATAAACAAGTCCAGAAATAGCAAACTAAAGCAATCATATCATCTAAACTAATAAACAATCAAATAGAGATAAAGGAAAAGAAAAACCTGGAAATAATCTGATTAAAACTTGTAAATAACTTGAATCTTGAGTTTAACAATTGAAAAGAGGAAGAAGAACATCAAAACTAACCTAATCTACTCCTACACTAACCCTAAACTACCCTAAAACTGATGTTTTTCACGTTCTGGAGAGTCCTCCCTTCGTCTGGTATCAAAACAACTTATTTATAGGGTTCCTGTAGACTATACGCAACTTTTGGGGAAAAATAAAGCTCAATCGATCGAGCTAAGTTCGATCGATCGAACTCTCAATCGATTGAACTCTCCTCAATCGCTTGAACATCTCTGATTTTGACAACTCTACGTACTAATGGGTTAATGGCCATAACTTTTCACTCGGACCTTGGATTGACCTCCCGTTTGCAGTCACACGACCGTAACTCAAAGATCTACATTTAATGTTTCTAGGAAAATCTTCCAAATCTAATTCTTCATTGTCAAAAATGGCATTTTCTCAGCTACTTATGTTGTTCTCTTCACTAGAATCACTTTCTTTAGCTCCACTTCATTGAATTACATCCTAATACCTATAAAATAATACAAAACATATGTTTTAGCATTAACACAATAAAAAGAATATTGTTATTGAAATGCACCTAAATGTAGGGACTTTGGAGATAAAAGTATACATAAAAGACCATGTAATACGCTATGAATATGAACTTTTCACCTCGAATCACACCCCCCAACTAGCTCGTTGCTAATCCCTAGTAATGAAGCGAACTATAGCAATGTTTATATAAACTCTAAGAATTGAAAAGAAAATTAAAAATCCTAACTCACTTTCGCAGGAATCACGATTGTATTTAGCGTATGCAACAAGCCTTTAAACCCCTAGGTTCCCCTTAGTGGACGAGTGTTGTCTCGTGAGGGTTTGTAGCGAATCTACCCACAAAGTTTATGTTTATGGTAATGGTTCTCATTTAAATGTCTTCAAGAAGTTTTTTTTTCCCTTTCATTTAGCAATGTAGTTAAGCTCAACAATCTAATGAAACTCTCTAGTATGCCATACCCATGCAACACACACATCATAGTTAATCTACTATCAAAGTCATTAGAATATTTCATACCTATTAATCTTCAAGTGTGTGTGTGAATGGAAAACCAAAATGCAAAGCTTTAATTTCAAAGCTCGTATAACCTAAGATACTATCAAGACGTTCATTTTGACTCAACTCTCACCAGGATTACACTCTCAAGATGAAATCACTCCGAATTGGGTGTAATAATTATCACTCATGATATGGAAGCAATAAAGAGTAAATGTGAATGGATTCTAATGCTTCTCATATCTAAATAGAAAAATGAAAATTTTAGTGCACAAAGTCTCATGAAAGAATACCTTTCACTCGAAGAGCGAAATATTGTGGAGAACTCTCTCATTACCTTAACTTCAAATCCAATCTACTTAAAATGATCAGGACTTTGAAAAAGAGGTGTTTGATTGAAAAGAAAGAGGTTCGTGATATTCAATTGGGTCAAAGGATGTGATTGAAAGATTCACTACAACTTTTGAAAGTTCCCACATCTCCGTTCTCTCTCTTCTTCTTCTCTTTTATTCTTTATTTTTTTCACACTCTTCCTTTTTTATTATTATTTTTTTCTTTTGTAACCACCATTGGCAGTTTTTTTTTTCTTTTCATGTTTTTTTTCTTTTTATTTGCTAACTTTCCTTTATTCACACAACCAAACTTCTTGTCAACGCAACACATCCCAATCACACATAGATAAAGAACTGAGGCTTGAACTCCTAATTTGGGTTAGGTATATATTTTAGGATTGTGAAGACAAGGTGATTATGATCAACTCAAGAGGTGAAGTAAAGGAATAGCATAGAGGTAAACCAAGGCTGTATTATGCATGTATGGTCAAAAGATGGCCTAAATCATCTTCTAAGTTCATCATGGTTATTCATTTCAGTAAATTCAAGAGCTCTAGATTTTGGTAAATCCTGAACGTTCTCTTTTAGAGATCACTCAAAATGAAGAAATTGAGACTTTCAACGAATTAAAATGCTTTCCATCAAGTAAGAGTAATTTTATAAAACCCTCAAGAAAAAAAATGGCTCAAAAGCTCACTTGGGTTATTAGTCTTCACTACAGTCTTTCAAGACACTTAAGCTATGTTTACTCATCTATTTTAGCTAAGTACAAGATTGTCACAACGTGTTCAAAGTTGCTTGAAGATTAAAAGGCATAAAACATACTATAACTAAGATAGTAAAGAAACTACCATAGTGTATCGCATACTAATAACATACAGAAAATAACACTAATGCATCATAACTAACTACATTAACTAACAGAGAAATATGAGAACCATTCTATTATGTTTAGAAAAAATTAAAAATTTTAAAATTTTTGATAATTTTAATTTACTGAGATACATATTGCTAAGTAGGTATATTTACATTAAGGCACAACAAAAAAAAATGAGGCATGCAATAACTCACTCCCCCCAACAAAAACTAAACATTGTCCTCAATGTTCTAAACTAAGTATATGGACATGTAAAGTAAAGCGAGAGAAGGAATGATGTTACTTCGGGGCGTTGATATCCAAATTGTATTTATTTATTTATTTATTTTTAGTTACCTGCAAAAGTATTAGTAGCAACAAGGAAAAATAGAGAATATAATGCAATTACTCAGCAAATGAATTCGGTTAATCAAGATACTTATCATAAAGTAATAACCGAAATTTTTGAGAATCTTTCCAGTGAAATAATTTAATAGTGAGAATACTTTTGGGATTCTCATAAAAATGCAACTGCCCCAACTATTGTCAGGCTCAAGGTCAGAGGAGATGGTGCAAAACCTATAGCCCCCAAATTTGTTAGGGACAGTTATAAGAGGAATACCACACTTTTTAGGAATTATATGCAATAAACAATCTTTGGTGTTGGTAGTTCCTATAATAGCCTCTATTTTAATACAAGGAGGTGGCCACGGTTCGATAAAAGGGGTAGTGCCTAAGTAATGCTCTACAGAATCAATGGAGATATGAACATAGGAATTTAATTTCTATTCTATGCACATGGTTTCGGACTGGACTTGGATAAAGCTATCTATTTGGGCCTCTATGTCATTATTACTCAAAAAGTTCAAGTAGTCTAGAAGATTACTAGCTTCTTGTTGAAGTTTAAGATCATCTAATGTAGGCCCAAAAGTTTCCAATTCCTCTCTCAAAGAATTTTGAAAGTTAGAATTTTGTGAAGAACATGTGCTAGAATTCTTACCATCCTATTCCACAACACATTCTATTTGTTCAATATTAGGGTACACATGATTTTCAAGCTCGGGATGAGAGCTTTGATTGATAGAGAGGATAGGTGATGGGTAACTTCGTGACACCACCTCTTCGGCCGAAAGAGGTGAGGGTTCATGAATATTACAAGAATCTAAATCAGATTTAGATTTTTTAGTTACATCCTCCCTAGGGTTACTTTCAATGGTAGGGGTAGAGTCAACAGGTAACTCCTACTTTTCTAGTTGTGTGCAATCTCCTAAACTCTCATAATCTTTTAAATCATCATTCTCATCCTTGTAACTATCCTCACTATGTTTGTCGCCTATTGAGGAACTCTGGACAAAGAGATTGTGCAATCCAAGCAGTGAAGGAGTTGATGTATTGTATATTAAGGAGAAGATGGTTCTACAACTTCATGGTCAATGGTTTGGTTTTGGAGTTCTTGTTGGGTTATCACTTTCTCGAGTAAGTTGTTACCTCATTCGGTATGAACTCATCATTGTCCTCTAATTTCATTCTAGTGTTAGTGTCTTGAAATTCAGGTTGTCGTGTTGAAGGACTGGTATAGTATTCTAAAGGTTGGCTAGCATATGCTTGTTGATATCTAGTTTCTAATTTATCAAGTGCACTATCTAGCCTTTTCATTGCACTAAGTAGTAATTTTAACATACCATTATCCTCAACTTTGTTATTCTCCTCATTATTATTATACGAAGTTTCGCCACATTATGGTTGGTAGTAATCCCCATCCCATTGTGTTTGTGGACAAGACTTGCCAAAGGGAAAGTCTTGGTGCATTTGGTAATCATGGGAACTACTATTATATCCTACGCTATCATTTTGGTTATATCCCCATTGCGATTGATGGAACTCTCCATATGGAGGTTCTTGATACGTTTGATAATATGGGGGACTACTACTGTTATTTCCCCATTGTGTTGGTTGGTAGCACTCAGGTTTATCATATGTGTCATATGTGGGTGCTTGCCAACTTGGGGGATAGTTTTCATTACCTATTGTGTACCTATTGGTGGAGTTTATGTTTGTGTTGTATGGAGGGTAATATGGATAAGACATGTACACCCAAAATTTTTAAAACAATGGAGATTTTATTATTATTATTATTATTATTATTATTATTATTATTATTATTTTTAAAGTAAGAAAAATTAGAAATAACTTAGTAAAATCCTAACCTAGTTGCCCTCCCCGGCAACAGTGCCAAAGACTTGACATGACTAAAAAGTTGTGCGCTCTTGTGCAACACCCAAGTGTAGGTGATCGTACAAGTAATGCTAGATAAGTCCAGGTCGATCCCACAGGGAACGAATAGGAAGAATATCTACTAAGTTACAACCTAAAGAAATAGAAAAATTGAATTGTAAGAGTGAAGGTTCTAACAAATCCTAATTAATTAAATTAAACTAAATAATAAACTAAAGTTAAAGAAACATAATAATGAAATAACTAAATTAAAGGTGTTAGAAACACATGAATCTACATTGATCCCTACCATCTACCATGCATACTCATTAATGTTCTATGGAGTTCATTCCTTTTTGGCATTTCGTATTTTTTGAAAGATAAAAATTCAATAGCCCTTACATGGTCGGGACGACATCATCAAGTTGATTTAAAATACTTGGAAGACGGTTTAAAACAATGGTTATTACTTGAACTTTCGCATTTATCGGATTCTTCCTCTTCCCTTCCTTAATACTCCCAACAATGAACCATTACTCCTAATTATTCATTGACCACTTAACATATAAACACATAGTCACATAAACATGATAATTCACACCAATTTAACATGGAGTTCTAATAATTGACATGAATTCAACCACAATTTCAAGAATCATCATTTCCTAACTACCAATTGAAGCATAAGACATGTACACCATTAAAGATTTAAGTTATAAAACTCACCTCCTACAAGTTCTACCCAAAATCAGCCCAAGAATGCTAAATTCCACCAATTTAAAGCTCAATATCTACTCCAAAGAGATTCCTACATGAACTCGGTAGATGACATCTCACCGATTAGTATGAGCTACCAAAATCTGATGATTAAAACGTAAATTAAAGGTATAGAAACGATCGTCTCACCTCCTCGAGTCCGAAAATGGCTTCGGTTCGTGAATTGGACGAACGGCGGCAACGGAACTGCGTAAAAATGGTGTCGGCGACGTGCTCGTCTTTATTTCTCGGAGCTTTCTCTTCTTTTTTCCTTTTGATTTCTGTAAATCCTTGATTAGATGAAGAAGACACTAGGTGTCTTGTCCTCAATCCATGCATGTTATGACTCATGCCCCAAATTTCCATTTACACCCCTGATTTTTCTTAAGTTCCTATTTTGAAATCCCCAAACATTCCATTAACTACCCAATTATCTAATGAGTGTTTGTCTAAGTCCCGTATGGGTCCTACATATTTTGTGAAATTGCTATCGTACCTACTAATTATGAATCTTTTCAATTATACCCTTATTTGGGTATCCAACATAAAACCAATTGCTAACACATATATCAACATAGAATATGTAAGCATTTTAAACAAATACTCATGTAATCATATAAATGCATTTAATCACGTAAAATGCAATATTTTTATTCGACCCTTCACTGGGTCCCACTTCATTTACTGTTCTTCCTCACTGGGGACTTTTAACGGGCGAGTCCAAGCCTCCCCTTAACCTTTATATATACTAATTCCATAAATTAATGCACATTAAATGATATCTAACCCTTTTCTCAGGTACAAGTGTTACACCGGGTCACCTGAGTCAACCGCCCATGAACCTACTGGTTACAGATCCTAGACAGGGAGGACCTATCTCACCCTTGGAACATACAACATCTTCGTAAGTACTTTCAATGACGCTTGGATAAAAATGGATTATCATCGATTAGGAAATTTGTAGCTCTTTCCGAGCAACTATTACAGTTTTTATAAGAAATAAAGATCATTGTTTTGTTGCAAAAAATGTTTTCCACCAGTATTCCATGCACAAAAGACCTCGGGATCACACCTGAGGCGCAAAAGGACATCAAGTTCAAACCCGATACGCATAAGACCTCGGGATCAAACCCGAGGCACCGGTTTCGCTTAGGTCCATAACCTACGATGGGGGAAAATCCCCCTAGGTGGCCAATGATAGCAAACATCAAAAGACCCTAAAACTACCAACATTCTAGATGGATTCCCTACAGACTTCTGCCTTAGCAAACATTTGGGGGGCAGGGTAATATTGGACTAAAACAAAAAATCACATTGGGCATTAACAAGGCTTGGAATTCTAAAACATTCCTAAGCACCTACAACACCCAGAGAAACCGTCCAAATAGTAACAAGAACAAAATCCTACACTACACCGGACGGGTCCTTTAAAGTATAGGTCCCTAGAAGACCAAGTGCTCCACACTGGTCACAATCCTAAAGCTTTTACTAAGGCAGTGTTTTGGCAAGACTAAAAACCAGTCGGGCATGGGCAATTACAAACAGGCAAGTATAAAAATATACGACGTTGATGCAAAAAGCGTCCTTAGACGACCTTTTCATTAATAGGAAAAATATATATAATGCTTGGGAGGTAGTTGTAGTAGCTTCCTAAAAACAAATAGCAATATATGTTAAAAAAACAGATACAAGAGCTAAGGGTCGTCTAAACGACCACCTCCTCGGTCTCTTCAGCCTCCCCTCCCTGGGCAGCATCCCCACTCAGAGCAACATCCTGACCGATTCGGCCTCAACAACAGCTCCTTTGGTAGTGGAGGGCCCCACGTCCCAGTAGTCCAAGTCGATCCCTTCGTAAGACGAGATATCCCACTCAGAATGGTATCGGGCCAACCTTCTTTGTAGGTCCTCATAGCCCTGAAAGCAGCCGTCGTCAAAAGCCTCCTCTATAGACCCTGCAGTTGTCGCCTCAGCTAGAGCCTTCTCCTGAGCCTCCGTCGCCTCCAGGTTTGCCCGGGCTACCTCCAGTTCCGCCAAAGCGGTCGCCAACTCCGCTAACACATATAATTCTTTTCAATTATACCCTTATTTGTGTATCCAACATAAAACCAATTGCTAATACATATATCAACATATATTATGGAAGCATTTTAAACAAATACACATGTAATAAGATAAATGCATTTAATCACGTAAAATGCAAATATTTTTATTCGACCCTTCACTGGGTCCCACTTCATTTACTGTCCCTCCTCACTAGGGACTTTTCACGGGTAAGTCCAAGCCTCCCCTTAACCATTATATACACTTATTCCATAAATTAATGCACATTAAATAATATCTAACCCTTTTCTTGGGTACAAGTGTTACACTGGGTCACTTGAGTCAACCGCCCGTGAACCTACTGGTTACAGATCCTAGACAGGGAGGACCTGTCTCACCCTTGGAAATACAACATCTTCGTAAGCACTTTCAAGGACGCTTGGATAAAAAAGGATTAGCAACGGTTAGGAAATTTGTAGCTCTTTTCGAGCAACTATTACAGTTTTTAAAATAAATAAAAATCGTTGTTGTGCTGCAAAAAATGTTTTCTACCAGTATTCCGTGCACAAAAGACCTCGGGATCACACCCAAGGTGCAAAAAGACCTCAGGGTCAAACCTGAGACACATAAGACCTCGGGATCAAACCCGAGGCACCGGTTTCACTTAGGTCCATAACCGACGATGGGGGAAATCCCCCTAGTTGGCCAATGATAGCAAACTTCAAAAGACCCTAGAACTACCAATGTTTTAGATTGATTCCCTATAAACGCCTGCCTTAGCAAACGTTTGGGGGGCAGGGCGATATTGGACTAAAAAAAATCACACTGGGCATTAACAAGGCTTGGAATTCTAAAACATTCCTAAGCTCCTACAGTACCCAGAGAAACCGTCCGAACAATAACAAGAACAAAATCCTACACTACACCGGATGGGACCTTTAAAGTACAGGTCCCTAGAAGACCAAGTGCTCCACACTAGTCACAATCCTAAAGCTTTTACTAAGGCAGGGTTTTGGCATGACTAACAACCAGTCGGGCACGGGTAATTACAAACAGGCAAGTATAAAAATATAAGTTGTTGATGCAAAAAGCAGCCTCAGACGACCTTTTCATTAAAAGGAAAAATATATTTAATGTCGGGGTGGTAGTTGTAGTTGCCTCCCAAAGAAAAACAGCAATATATGTAAAAAAAAAAACAGATACAAGAGCTAAGGGTTGTGTACAACGACCACCTCCTCGGTTTCTTCATCCTCCCCTCCCGGGGTAGCATCCCCGCTCAGAGCAACATCCTGACCGATTCGGCCTCAACAGCAGCACCTTTAGTAATGGAGGTCCCCACGCCCCAGTAGTCTAAGTTGATCCCTTGGTAAGACGAGATGTCCCACTCAGAATGGTCTCGGGCCAACCTTCTTTGCAGGTCCTCATAGCCCTGAAAGAAGCCGTCGTCGAAAGCCTCCTCTATAGACCTTGCAGTCGTCGCCTGTCACGCCCCGACGTAGCATAAATAAGGAAAGCGTTTAATTTCCTTTATGGACCCGTAGGTCGCTACAGTTTGAAGGATCGATTCCGTCCCAAACGTCGAACAACAAAACATAATAATCAGAGCAGAGCAATCAAGGCATACAAAAGTTTTACTAACTTATTACATAATACGATACGGGGTCAACTAAGGCACAGACCGCCTTAAATCAAAACAATAACTTATCATCTATTACAGTCATCCATATAAACAAACAGTTCATAATTAAAACATATAACTTAAAATATGCAATGACAATAACAGATTCTCTTCCGAAAGCAGCCGTTCTCAATTAGCATAGTCATAAGGCTTAGCATAGTCATAACCTGAAAAGCCTGAACACGAATGTCCAGGACGCATCAACGTCGTCAGCTTCAAGAAGCTGGTGAGTATTAAAAACATAACTTTGAATGTAACACATACTCATTTACCTTTTTCCATTTTCAATTTGTAAAATTCAATAGTTTAACCATAGAACGAATTCAATTTATAAACCAACGAGGAATATATTATTCAAAGTCGTTCATTCATAAAGCATATGATCGTGTATGAGACAATGCACTACACTCATCTTGCCGACTCTTTTCTCTCGACCGACACAACAACCCACTATCTCACTCCAGTATCTTTGAAACACTAAGATAGCCACACTTTAGCAACGGGGCGCCAAGGAGTGTCCAGTTTGCCTCACACTTTGGTCCGGGGTACCAGGGAGTGTCCATTGCCTCACACTTTGAATACCTAAACCGCCATGCAAATACCGGAGCAACCTCACGTAGTATCCAGACTCGGGTATCAGGGAGTGTCCGTAGGCCACACTTTAGCACTACCATGGGTGCCAGGGAATGTCCAAGTTCGGCTTCACACACTTTAACGCTTCCATGGGCGTCAGGGAGTGTCCATATTTGCCACCGTCGCATTTCAAAGATACCCTCGCCGTAATCTCAACCACAACCACAACCGCAATCTCAACACGTCACACTTTGGTACACCATAACCAGGGAGTGTCCACCACACAATCTCAATCTCAATCTCAATACTCTTTCCACACTGACCATTACTCTTTTCCACAATGACTGACACCCACACGCATGTACCACTGACTCCACATGTATGTCATGAACCTTAAACATAGAGGAATTCGCTGAATTAAAGGAACAATGTACGTACAGGGATTGATAATTTGTAATTCATTGCCTTAATTATTTCAAACATAACTAATAGCATTCTGTATTAATAAAATTCCCAAACAGAACCTTAACAGTGCTTTAAAATTAATCCAAACAGTCCCTTATACAAAAATACACAAAAAACCAGAAACTGCCAGAAGTCGCGCGCGCGGGCCGCTCGCGCGATATGCCCTATTTTCACTTTATAAAAACTTTCTTTCTGCCTGAAATTAGCCACCTCGCGCGCGCGGGTCGCTCGCGCGAAAGGTTTCTCGCGCGACCCTCGCTCGCGCGGTCTGCCCTTTTTTTTTTAATTTTATTTTGATAAAACCTTTTCTGTCTGCCTAAAAACACGAGGCTCGCGCGCTCGGGTCGCTCGCGCGAGGGGTCGCTCGCACGGGCCGCTCGCGCGATCGTGGCGCGAGGTGAAGCAGAGGCTTCGTCTTCTTCGTCAGAAACTGCCATGTTTCAGATTTCAGGGGTCTATTTGACCCATTTCCGAAAACTCAAGTATACATATCATATTATATATGGATCTCTTGGTTTTTCAATGAGGATTAAGAATCCATAACTAATTTTACATGAATTAATCTAGAACTCAAGAATTTTATGAAAAACTAAAAGATCACAAAACTAATTTTCTTATATACTTTCTCATGTGAACAAATTGAGGTCTACTACTTCAAACATAGTCTATATGTACTATAATCTTTCATTTTTATGTAAGAAAACAGACTTTGGTTAAGTTTAGAAATTCATGATTTTCAAGCTATGGAACTTCAACGTAAAATCAACCATGGTGATTTTCAGATTAAGCTATAAAAGTAAAATCAAGACATGAATTACATTAGGAGTGAGTTAATAATACTCACTGAGATTTAGAGAAGTAGAGAATTGTTGAGAAAGAATAATCAAACAAGAAATTCTCCAAGCTTTGGCTATGGAGATAAGCTTCTCTCTCTTAAAATTCTGAAACTAAGAACTCTCAAGCTCTCTCTTATCTCACTGAACTTGAAGTGCAGAATGTGTAGTGAAAAAAAAATCTGTGAGTTGTGTGTGTATATATAGAGCTACAAAAAGAACTTGGAGGCCAAGCAAAATTAAGAACTCACTTAGCAAGCTTAATTGAGTTAACAAATCCTTAAACCCTCTAAGTTAACAGCACATATACATACGTATAAGCATATATACTGATGCACAACTAAACTCTCCAGATTGTGAAAGGTCATGTAGGCTAATAGGGGTCAAGTAAAAGTGTTTGGGAAAATAGCTTTTGGCACAATAATAACATACACATAGACAAGTTTATCCAAACAAGGCCTAAGCTAATGATCACTTGCCATAAATGGAAAGTAAAGCATATGTCATGTCCAACTTTACATCACTTCCAAAAATCTATGGAAGTTTAGCACAGCGCGGGCATTTTTGAAAGTAAACTGGTATTTTCGTGGCACAGTGTTCACCACAAAAATACAGAAATTCATTTTAACTTAAGGATTGATTTTTCTGGTTTTATAAAAATTACAGTTTGAATTAAAAGAAAACATTTCCACCATTTTGAAATACAAATTTTGAAGTCTCCACAGGTATTACTAACTTTATGAGAATTACAGTTTGACCCCAAAAGAGTTTCAATATGAAATAGAGCAAGAAATAAATTCTACACACAAGAATTGAAATTAAAATAAAAGTAGATAATGAATATTAAATATGACAATGCCAATAAATGAAAATGCAGGTTGTTACATCGCCTCAGCCAGAGCCTTCTCCTGAGCCTCAGTCGCATCCAGGTTTGCCCAGGCGGCCTCCAGTTCTGCCAAAGCGGTCGCCAACTCCGCTAACACATATAAATCTTTTCAATTATACCCTTATTTGGGTATCCGACATAAAACCAATTGCTAACACATATATCAACATATAATATGGAAGCATTTTAAACAAATACTCATGTAATCATATAAATGCATTTAATCACGTAAAATGCAAATATTTTTATTCGACCCTTCACTGGGTATTGTCCTTCCTCACTCGGGACTTTTCACGGGCGAGTCTAAGCCTCCCCTTAACCATTATATACACTAATTCCATAAATTAATGCACATTAAATGATATCTAACCCTTTTCTAGGGTACAAGTGTTACACCGAGTCACCTGAGTCAACCGTTCGTGAACATATTGGTTACTGATCCTAGACAGGGAGGACTTGTCTCACCCTTGGAACATACAACATTTTCGTAAGTACTTTCAATGACGCTTGGATAAAAACGGATTAGCATCGGTTAGGAAATTTGTAGCTATTTCCGAGCAACTATTACAGTTTTTTAAAGAAATAAAGATCGTTATTTTGCTGCAAAAAATGTTTTCTACTAGTATTTTGTGCACAAAAGGCCTCGGGATCATACCCGTGGAGCAAAAATACCTCAGGGTCAAATCCTATACGCATAAGCCCTTGGGATCAAACCTGAGGCACCGGTTTCGCTTAGGTCCATAACCTATGATAGTGGCCAATGATAGCAAATTTCAAAAGACCCTAGAACTACCAATGTTCTGGATCGATTCCCTATAGATGCCTGCCTTGGCAAACGTTTGGGGGGCAGGGTGATATTGGACTAAAATAAAAAATCACATTGGGCATTAACAAGGCCTGGAATACTAAAACATTCCTAAGCACCTACAGTACCCAGAGAAACCGTCTGAATAGTAACAAGAGCAAAAACATACACTACACCGGACGGGAGATTTAAAGTACAGGTCCCTAGAAGACCAAGTGCTCCACACCGGTCACAATCCTAAAGCTTTCACTAAGGCAGGGTTTTGGCATGACTAACAACCAGTCGGGCACGGGCAATTACAAACAGGAAAGTATAAAAATATAAGTTGTTGATGAAAAAAGCAGCCTCAGACGACCTTTTCATTAATAGGAAAAATATATTTAATGTCGGGGGGGTAGTTGTAGTTGTCTCCCAAAAAAAAAACAGCAATATATGTAAAAAAAAAAAAAAAACAGATACAAGAGCTAAGGGTCGTCTACAATGACCACCTCCTCGGTTTCTTCAGCCTCCCCTCCCGGGGCAGCATCCCCGCTCAGAGCAACATCCTGACCGATTCTGCATCAACAGTAGCACCTTTGGTAATGGAGGGCCCCACGTCCTAGTAGTCCAAGTCGATCCCTTCGTAAGACAAGATGTCCCACTCAGAATGGACTCGGGCCAACCTTCTTTGTAGGTCCTTATAGCCCTGAAAGAAGCCATCGTCGAAAGCCTCCTCCATAAACCCTGCAGTTGTCCCCTCAGCCAGTGCCTTCTCCTGAGCCTCTGTCGCCTCCAGGTTTGCCCGGACGACCTCTAGTTCCGCCAAAGCGGTCGCCAACTCCGCTAACACATATAAATCTTTTCAATTACACCCTTATTTGGGTATCCAACATAAAACTAATTGCTAACACATATATCAACATATAATATGGAAGCATTTTAAACAAATACTCATGTAATCATATAAATGCATTTAATCACGTAAAATGCAAATATTTTTATTCGACCCTTCACTGTGTCCCACTTCATTTACTGTCCCTCCTCACTGGGGACTTTTTACGGGCAAGTCCAAGCCTCCCCTTAACCATTATATACACTAATTCCATAAAGTAATGCACATTAAATGATATCTAACCCTTTTCTCGGGTACTAGTGTTACACCAGGTCACCTGAGTCAACCGCCCGTGAACCTACTGGTTACAGATCCTAGACAGGGAGGACTTGTCTCACCCTTGGAACATACAACATTTTCGTAAGTACTTTCAATGACGCTTGGATAAAAATGGATTAGCATCGGTTAGGAAATTTGTAGCTCTTTCCGAGCAACTATTACAGTTTTTAAAAGAAATAAAGATCATTGTTTTGCTGCAAAAAAGGTTTTCTACCAGTATTTTGTGCACAAAAGACCTCGGGATCACACCCGAGGCGCAAAAAGACCTCAGGGTCAAACCCGAGACGCATAAGACCTCGGGATCAAACCCGAGGCACCGGTCTCTCTTAGGTCCATAACCGTCGATGGGGGCTACCCCTAGGTGGCCAATGATAGCAAACTTCAAAAGACCCTAGAACTACCAACGTTCTTGATCGATTCCCTATAGATGCCTACCTTAGCAAACATTTGGGGGGGGGGGCAGGGGGTTATTGGACTAAAATAAAAAATCACATTGGGTATTAACAAGGCTTGGAATTCTAAAACATTCCTAAGCACCTACAGTACCCATAGAAACCGTCCGTACAGTAACAAGAACAAAATTTTACACTACACCGGATGGGAGCTTTAAAGTACAGGTCCCTAGAAGATCAAGTACTCCACACCTGTCACAATACTAAAGCTTTTACTAAGGCAGGGTTTTGGCATGACTAACAAGAAGTCGGGCACGGGCAATTACAAACAGGCAAGCATAAAAATATACGTCGTTGATGCAGAAAGAGGCCTCAGATGACCTTTTCATTAATAGGAAAAATATATATAATGCCTGGGGGGTAGTTGTAGTAGCCTCCCAAAAAAAAAGCAGCAATATATGTAAAAACAAAACAGATACAAGAGCTAAGGGTCGTCTACAATGACCACCTCCTCGGTCTCTTCAGCCTCCCCTTCCGGGGCAACATCTCCACTCAGAGCAACATCCTGACCGATTCGGCCTCAACAACAGCACCTTTGGTAGTAGAGGGCCCCACGTCCTAATAGTCTAAGTCGATCCCTTCGTAAGATGAGATGTCCCACTCAGAATGGTCTCGGGCCAACGTTCTTTGCAGGTCCTCATAGCCCTGAAAGAAGTCGTCGTCGAAAGCCTCCTCTATACACCCTGTAATCGTCGCCTCAGCCAGAGCCTTCTCCTGAACCTCCGTCGCCTCCAGGTTTGTCCAGGCGGCCTTCAGTTCCGCCAAAGAGGTCGCCAACTCCGCCTGCGCTGCACCCAGGCACAGAGCCAAGCCCTTGATCTTGTCCTTCTCCATGGCCAACGTGGTCTCCTTAGCCTTTAAGGCTACTCGCTTCTTTCAGTAGTGGTGGTACTCCCGACCAAGGAGGTAAAAAAAGACTCGGTTCCAGCAGCCATGCAGCCGACGTACAAAAAAAGAAGCATGCATAAGCCGGTCGGTCAATGAAATAAATAGAATAAATAATGAACGAGGTGGTGGAATTGCTTACAAAGTGGGATAGGCTGTATAGCCACCCCTAGAAGGCCTATGGAGATATGTTGGCACATATTTCTACCTGGCTTGGGAGAAGGCCCAACCTGACCCTCTCCCAAATTTCTGCTGACTCTCCCGGAGGCATCTCGGACGGTGGGTCTACCCCGAAAGTGGTGTCCTTGACCACCACCACTCGAGGGACCGACCTTTCCTCCAGTTCCTACTGAGCCACTGTCCCATGCCGGATCTGCTTGATCAAGAAATCACTACCTGAGGCCTTGGCGGTAGGTCATTTTTCCCTTGTTGCAATCCGAGCGGTAGCGGTGGCCTGCTTGGCCCTCAACACCTTCGGATCTCTCCTAGGACCCATCTCTACAAAAAAAAAAAAAGGGCAGGGGTTTAGCAATCCGGAGAGCAACAGATGAATAACTAAGGTAAAGAAGTTCACCAAGTTAGAGAATACTGACAAGGAATGATCGGAGAGAAAACAGGGGCTTCAATAGACTGATATGGCTCGTAGGTTACCTTTCGATCTCCCCACTGGGACAGCACATTCCAGACGTTTGTGGGTAGGCTTGCCAAGCGCATGATCCTGTTCTGGAATTCCTTGGGGATGCTCGATGGATCAACTGACCCCAGTACAAAACAAAGCACAAAACAATTAGTCCCATTGATCTTGTCAAAATCAAGATAAAATTATACTCTACTTTAAAAGATTTGTAGTGTAGAAGTATAGGTCGAACCCACAGAGATTGAAATACTAAAGCACTTAAATTTTAAAACCTAAACCTAGTTAATTAAGAAAAGGGAATTTGGATTTTTATTTAAACTAAGAACAATGAAAATAAATCTAAACCATGAAAGGGATTAAAAGTTGTTTTAATGAATATATGTATTGAACTTAGGATTGCAAATCCACTATTAGCTTCATAATAAGGGTATCTATGCATTTAATTAGCTTATTACATTATATGATAATGGGAAATTATAGTTACAAGCCTAATTCCTTCGTCAAGAAGATAACTACGATCAAGCATCAACATAATTCATCTTCGGTTGGCACGAAATGTCTCATACTAAACTAGGGTTGCGGCACACTCCGTCTTCCCTAGGCATGAAATATTCGACTACTTAATATCACAATTCAAATAAGCACTATTAAATGTAAATAATCCATACAAGCACAACAAATATAGATCATTAGGCACATCACATTCAAAATTGATCTAAGATAAGAAAAGATTTTGAAAGTAATGATTTAATCAATGAATACGATTTTTTTAATTAAAATCCTTAAAACATGTAATCATCATCCATATATAATAAAACTAAAAGAAAAACATAAATAATACCCTATTACTTGGCTAGGTTTCATTAAAAACCCTAGATATCGGTTTAGGGGGCTATGAATTGAAGATTGGCAATAGGTTGATGGAGGAATCCATGGGAATCCTTGGTCTTCTTCTTCTTTTTCTCTTTGCTTCTCTCTCTTCAATGGCTGAAGATTTTTTTGTTGAAGGATGTGTTTAAAGTTGTGTAACACCCAAAATTGATTTAGAATAGGATATATATAGATTTGGAGCAAGTTTTGGAAGCTTTCCTAAACCCAATCACACTAAAACTACTTTATTTACATTTCTGGACATAATTAGGCAATTTTGTTTGCGTAGGGGTCTTCAGTGCATTATAATATGCAACATTGAGTTTTTGTACGGGCCGCGCGAGCGCGATTTTGAAAATTTGTGCGAGCGGGCCGCGCACGCGTGGTACCTTTTTCTTCTTGCTTCACTCTATTTTTACACCCTTTTTAGGCTAGAATTCTCGCGTACTTCCAAAACCTGAGAGAAAATGAAAAACGAAGTAGAAATACAGAAAAATAGGATAAAAAGTGCTAACCAATGTGAATTATGGCGTGTAATTAGGACTAGTTCACTCTCGATCACACCCCCAAACCTACATTTTGCTACTCCTCGAGCAAAAAGAATAGAAAAATAAAACTACTAATAGAAATCCTACTCCATTGTGGCATAGATTGCGATTGCACTTAGCATATGCTACAAGCCTTTTAAACCTCTAGGTATCCCTAGTCGGACAAGTGAAGTCTCGTGAGGGTTCTCGTCAATAAGACACCCACAACCATCTTTATTTCATTCTATATTTAAAAGTTTTATTAAAAACAAAAAAAAATAACACTCAATACTCCTTATCATTAAACGATGATTAGAAATAGAAAAACGAAAATGAAGAAACGGAACCAAACGTTCACCTACTTCATGAAAACCAATCCCAAGCACATTGCATTGTATAAATCAATAGATTTTCTCATAAAATTGCATATGTGTAATGTGGTAGTTAAATGAGCATGTGCATGTAATGAACTTGGAATATAACTCGGATAATCATCCAACTATGCTTCGACTATAAATCTCACAATGTTAATTACACTCTCAAATGAAATACTCAGAACATGTGTAATTTCTCTAATATATGGGAACAAAGGAAGTATGTTTTCAAAACAAGAAACGCTCACATATGACTCATAAAAGACACATGACACGAAAGAATAATAGTCTCATGGATAGGACGCCAAAAGTCAAGAAAATTTAATCATTAACATATTTTAATCCCCCTCCCATTGTTTATATATCCAAACCATGTTTTCTAGGATCAAATAGGACTTTTCAAAGGTTGTAACATGGCTCAGGCAAAGAAAAAGGATGGAAAGGATTCGTTAAGTACTTTTAGAGTGGCGCTGTAAGGCATGTTCGATTTCTTTCATCATCTCTTCTACCAACTCTCATCTTTTCATTCTTCATATATTTTCTTTTTATTTCTTTTCTCTTTTTTTTTTCTTCTTTCAGCCTTTTTTGTTTTTCTATTTCTTTTCTTTCTTTAATTCTTTCAACCTTTTTTTTTTCCTTTTTGTTACTTTTGAAACGAATATTCATTCAATACCAAGGTAGCTACCCCAAACATCATCTTGTTTTCTTCTTCTTCTTCTTCTTCTTCTTCGACACACTGCCTTATCACCAATAAAAGTTGATTAATCTTTCAATGGTAAACTCCAAGTTACCCGAGTTGGAGGAAAAATAAATCATGGTGATTAAAGAAAGAGAGTCACTTTAAAGGCTCAAAGGGGCAATCTAAGAAAATTTTATCATTTATCTGTATAGGTCAAAGGTCAAAAAGGTGGAAAAAAAATAAGGCCTAAAATTATGTCCTAGGGTTATACGGTTCTTCAACGTTTACGATAGAAGATTATTTAGCAAGCAAATATTTTAACTTGACTATCAACCAAAACAAGAATAATGAGACTAAACAACCAGGTAATACTCTATTTTAATGAAATTCAACAAATAAAAAATGTATTTACAACCCTCTAAAAAGAAAAGATAGGCTCAAAAGCTCACCGAGTTTAGTCTCCACACTATACGTTGTCTAGAAATCCAAATCATATTAAAATTCACATCAAACATATATTCAAGCGACTACGTGCAGTGCATAGGTTTGTGTGCAAATATATGACATAAAATTACGATTCGAACGATACATATCCTCAACGTCGCATCATGAATATAGCAAATGTTTAACCACATCTTCTCATGTTTACCATTCTATAACAAGCCAAGTTACATAACAAGAAGTATTGACTCGAGATTGCAAAAATGTTGGTAACATCGTTTATTTAAGCACCCATATTAAAATTTTTTTGAAAAATTCGTGCATAATAATGTACAATAATGTGTATGTGAGTGCATATCCCAAAACCTAAACATTTCATTATCCCCAATGAAATAATAAAATGAAAGAAAGGAGAGTACATAAGGAAGGACATTACCTTGATCTCAGCAATAACAAACCAGGTGAATGTATATGAATATGGCGATAAAGTTCAATTACTCTAAATGGAGCTACTAATTCACCTGTCAATACTTGATAAAAGAAAAAAACTTACAAAAGAGCACCAATAGCTAATATAAATATGTAATGTAAACCATAGGATGCTTGTTAAGAAACTAAACTAAAACCGAAAGACTCAATGAAAATCAAAACGAACAAGCACAAATGGAACTATCAAAGCAAAGGACTCGATCTAAAATGGGTCTAAGAGGGGCAAACAAAAAAGAGAAAAACACATACGTAAGGGTCGGTAGTGAGAAGAAAAGAACAAAAGAGAAAAACACAAAAATACCCCTTTGCGCGAGCGGGCCGCGCGAGTGACCTCTCACGTGCCTGATTCCCTTCGCGAGGTAAATATGAGGTATGTTTTATCATGGTTAAAAAAAAATTTTAAGTCATATAATCGCGTCAGCGGGCTGCTCGTGCGATACTCCCTTGTGCACATGATATGAGGCGCGACCAGAATCTAAGGGCATATATAAAGAAGTTTAAAAAAAATTTCCAAGGCAAAAACTCGCACGAGCGGGCCGCGCGCGCGATATGTTCTCTTTCTCTTTTATTTTCCTTCTAATGTGAATAAGTTCAAAATAAATTGACCCTGACCCCCAAACCTATCGAGAACGACTAAAATTGACTCAAAACTGACCTAAAAGGACCAAATAGTGTACAAAAATGAGAAATCAGAACCATAAATGCTTGGGTTACCTCCCAAGAAGCACTGTCTTTTACGTCTTCAGCTAGACCATTCTAGCTCAAGACTCATGGAGGCTGAAATTCGGACATTATACCCTTGAAGACATTAGGGATACTCCAGTTGAAAATAGAAATAATACCATTATTTTTTAACTCATTCAACGGTTCCTTTTTTTCAGTTTCGAATTGATTCTTGACCTTTTGAATGAATCTTTCATTAGGATCTGGTTCAGTAGGGTCTATTTTATTAAGGTTCATCTATGCACTACACACTATATAGTTTCTCTTCCTTAAGTTTTCTTGTCTAGTAAGCTCTTTAGAGTGCCGTACCTCACTCTCCGCCACACATGGGTAATCGTCATCCTTGGGAGGTTGATCAATGACATTAAAAATGCTTAATTTTAGGTTTATTTTCCCAAACGACACCTTCATTATCCTCGCTCGATAGTTGCCATGAGCATTAGCAGTTGCTAGGAATGGATGACCAAGAATGATAGGAGTATGTTTCCTAGCATCTAGCATAGGTTCGGTATCATGGACCATGAAATTGATGGGATAGTAACATTTGTCAACTTTTACTAAGACGTCTTTGACGATTCCTCTAGGGATTTTTATGGAACGATCCGCTAATTGTATGGTAGCAGACCTAGTTGTTTGTAAACCAAGTAGGGTAGGAGATTCACACTCGCTCCTAAGTCAAGGAGAGCCCGATGAATGATAGTGTCACCTATGATACATGAAATCGTTGGTGTACCAGGATCCTTATATTTTGGAGGTGCATGTTGGAAGATTGATCTTATTTTCTCTGTGAGGAAGACATTTTTTGGAATATAACTACGCAACTTGCACTTTTGAGTGCATAGGTCTTTAAGACATTTAGCATAAGCAGGAATTTGTTTTTATAGTGTCGAGGAATGGAATATTTGTTTTTACTTGTTTAAATACCTCGAGTTTATATGCAGCTTTCGAACCTTTCTTTGAAAAATGTGACGATTCCTCAATGTTTGGTGGGAAAGGCATTTTCGGAACATAATTAGTTGGGTCCGGTTCATTTTCTTTCCTAATTTGACTCATGTCCTCACCATTCTCTTGATTCGAATTAATGTTTGCATCTTTCATACACTCTCTCAGAATCTCAACAACTTCTTCCTCTCGTGTAGTCATCCTAGTCGAGATGGCGTTTACTTACTCACTCGTACCCTCAATCTCATATTGTCCCTTAGGGTTTTGAATACTTTGACTAGGCAACTTACCCTTGTTTCTACGACTCACCACATTAGCTAGTTATCCAACTTGGGATTCAAGCTTCGCAATAGAGCGTGTGTGAGAGTGCACTATTTGTGCTTATGCTTGGACTTGAGTTTTGATATTCTTAAGGGATGCCAACACCTTCTCCTCAAAAGCATTATCCCTTGGAGGGTCAGGATTAGGAGGGATGTGTTGGTATTGACTCTGTTGAAGTTGGGGTCGGTAAGTATTAGAAAAATTAGTCGTCATAGGATTAAAACTATTTTGTAGGAATTGTTTAATAGAGTGTGTCTGTTGCTCCATAAATTTCAAAAATTGAGACATGATGGGCATACAAGTGTAGAATGCAAAGGATCGGAACATAATGCACATACTTCGGAAGGAGGTGGACTGGACATATTTTCCATCCTCATGAGTTGGTAAAGTTTTCTAGATAATTCTTGTATTTCGATTGAATGACTTGACTTAAAACGCTCCTCTCGCTTAGGTTTAGGTGGAAGACACCCCTCAGGATGGACGGACATAGCTTGATGCATCGAATTTTCACTTAATGTTTTAAAAAATTTCCATGCCTCGTCAGTGCTTTTGTGTAGGAAGGTACCCACATAAATGGCATCAACGATATTATGAACAACAGAAACAAGGCCCTCGTAGAAGATTTGCACCAATTGCCACTTGGGAATTCGATGATGTGGGCAAGAGCACAATAGTTCTTTAAATTGTTCCCAAGTGTCATAGAGCATTTCCCCATCTTACATCACAAAGTTCATTATGGATTTTCTTATATGATTAGTTCTTGTGATGGGGAATAGTGTTTGGCTCAAGAGATTGGCACCAATACTTAGCTTTATCTTTTAAGGAGAATGGGAAGAGACACAACTTTAATTCATCATTAGTTAGATTTTGGATTTTCAATGCAGAGCATATATTTTTTAACTGTCTTAAATGATGATAAGGTTCTTCTTTAATACGGCCATGGAATGAAGGGAGTAGCACAATGGTAGATGACTTTATCTCAAAGTGAGATGCCGTCACCTCCGATAATTCAATACATGCTTGTGGCGTGTAGGCCATAGGAATGAAATAATCTTTTAACGGAGGGGGTTGAGGTATGTTAGGGTCACTTCTATTATTTCCATTGTTACTGTTGTTTTCAAAGTTAGCCATTGGAATAGGTTCGATGTTAATAGTTTGAGTTTTTCTTAAACGTTTAAGGGTGCTTTGAATTTCGGCCTAAAATAACGACGACAATTTCGGAGTCAATTCGTCGTCTAATATCAACCGAGAACTAGAAGCTTGGGTTAAGGACCTACTGACTCTTAGGGTATGTTCAAGTTCAGGATCGAAAGAATGTAATTCGGATTTACTTGAACGCGTACCAAACATAAACTGGAAAAACAAACTAAAACAATGACTGACTCAAATAAATACGATAAGCAACCACGCAAATAATACAACAAGCACATAACGACTATGATGCATGAAAGTTATCCTATAATGCAACGCTTGAGTCAAACCCTAGGCCTCGAGTTTCCTAGTAAATGCACGTGCAAATCACTCATAAACTAATGCAAATAGTGAGTCTCAGCGCCTTGACTTACAGTGGTTTGAAGTGAATTTTAAAGGAAGCGCTTTACTTGAATTTATGCTTTTTTTTTTGCAATATTTTTTAATTGATTCGCGTAAGCTCCTTTGATGTGATAAGCTCTTTAACTCCAAATCGCTAGAATTTGATGACACAAGAAACTACAAAACAAAAGGAAAAGTTAGTGACTCAAAGCAAAAATGGAAAATAAGAAAAACAAAACCTAATCTAGTATTTACAAATTAACTAAACTAAGATTTTAAAACTTAAAGGTAGTAATTTGCAATCCCCGTCACCAACACCAAAAATTGATCTAGTCAGAATCAATTTATAAAGTATACTCTACTTTAAAAGATTTGTAGTGTGCAAGTAGAGGTCAAACCCACAGAGATTGAAATACTAAAGCACTTTAATTTTAAAACCTACACCTAGTTAACCAAGAAAACAGAATTTTGATTTTTATTCAAACTAAGAATAGTGAAAATAAATTTAAACTACGAAAGCAATTAATAGTTGTTTTGATGAATATATGTATTGAAACTAGGATTACGAATCCACCACTAGCTTTATAATAAGGGTATCTATGCATTCAATTAGCTTATTACATTGGATGATAATAGGGAATTGTAGCTACAAGCCCAATTCCTCCGTTAAGAAGATAACTACAATTCAAGCATCAACATAGTTCATCTTCGGTTAGCACGGAGTGTCTCACACTAAACTAGGGTTGCGGTACACTCCGTCTTTCCTAGGCATGAACTATTTGACTACTTGATATCACAATTCAAATAAGCACTATTACATGAAAATAATCTATACGAGCACAGTAAATATAAATCATTGAGCACATCACATTCAAAATAGATCTAAGACAAGAATAGATTTTGAAAGTAACGATTTAATTAATGAATACAATTTTATTAATTAAAATCCTCCAAACATGTAATCATCATCCATACATAATAAAACTAAAAGAAAAACATAAATAGCACCCTATTACTTGGCTAGGGTTTAATTGAACTAGATATCGGTTTGGGCGGCCATAGAATCAAAGATTGGCAAGAGGTTGATGGAGGAGGCTATGGGAATCCTTGGTCTTCTTCTTCTTTTCCCTGCTTCTCTCTTTCAATGGCTGAAGTTTATTTTGTTGAAGGATGTGTCTAAAGTTGTGTAATCCCCAAAATTTATTTAGAATAGGACATATATAGATTTGGAGCAAGTTTTGGAAGCTTTCCTAAACCTAATTACACTAAAACTACTTTATTTATGTTTCTGGATGTAATCAAGCAATTTCGTTCACGTAGGGGTCTTTAGCTTATTAAAATACGCAACATTGCATTTTTGTACTAGTCGCGCGAGCGTGAATCTAGAATTTTGAGCAATCAGGCCGCGCGCGTGAGGTACCTTTTTCTTCTTGATTTACTCTATTTTTACACCCTTTTAGCCTGGAACTCCGCTTCTTCCAAAACTTGATAGAAAGGAAAACGAAGTAAAAGTACACAAACAGGATAAAAAGTGCTAACAAATGTGAACTAAGGTGTGTAATTAGGACTTGTTCACTCCCGATCACCCATGACTATAGTAAAAGTTGAGGAAAGCAAAAAAGAGATGCAGGACTGGCTTACTCCTCAACTCCCCCACCCAGGATGTCCTCAGTTGGATTCCTGGGGTCTCCTCACCGAGCCCGAGGGTGGATACTTGGAAAAACTTGTTCTTCCACCCTTGTTGTTTCTAGGGCAGTTGATGATGATATTTCTCCCCTACCGGGCCCCTAGAAAGAAAAACCCGACCTCCCCATGTACTGGGAATGGCCGGTGGGTCCACAAGAACTATTAAAGGGTAAGTTCATACCCATATACTTGGGGCCAAAGAGAGATGGACCTCACCAGGAATCTCCAACCTTCGGGGCTAACTGCCGAGGAGCTATCCCTTGGTAGATCAGAACATCCTGGGCAACTAGATGGAGGGGGATACGGAAGCCAGCCATGAGGGAATCCTGATAGAGAGTAACAAAACTTGGCTGGTGTAAGTGAGCCCCGCCAGCGTCTATGGCCAAGGAACAGTGATCAGGAATAGTGTACCTATACCTAATCCGACTAAGGTATTAGGTGTGCATGCTAGAAGGAATAAACTCACAGGCGAACGCCACTTCAGGACTACTCGGGACCGACGCTTTGTCGCCTGAGCCCCGAGAGACGGAGGCTATTGGGGTCTCATGACCCGCCTCATCATTCGACACATAGATGGAGATCCTACCCTCGCTGTGCTGGTCGGACGGGTTCACAGAAGGTGGGCCTAAGCTTGTGTCTAGGGTCCCAGACTGCGACTGTTCATCCTTCGATCGGGAAGAAGAGTCAAAACCTGAGTGGCACATCTCTAAGGCTCCTGTGACTGGACGAGGGAGTAGCTAGCGGTCAAGATAAGGATTAAGGACTCTGAGTATGAGATACAGGGGGCAAGACTAGAAGCCTAAAAGGTAAGGCGTATAAGGTCTTCAGAGTAAGGTAACACTCGGTCAGTATTACCCCTGGACAACCCGATTGGTTCAATTGCCTAGTTACGCTACCTAAGTTGAAGAGAAAAATGAACATAAGGAAGAAAAATTTCCACTCCCTCATGAGCCCTAATGGATTCCTATTCTCCAGCCTCACTCGGGGATAAGAAGAACAGAAGGAAAGAAGATGCAAAGAATTACAAGGCTGGAGGGGAGAAGCTTAAAAGAATTAAAGCGTAGGAAAGAGCTCAGGAAGCTTGACCGGCTTTTTTTTTTTTGTTAAACCGCTCGGTAATCTTTATCTCTGGACAGCAGGAATAGAAGAAATGCACAATTACCCCTTATATATACAACGCATATGGTTCAAATCAAATTACATCCAACGGCCAAAAAAATTTCCTGCCTAAGCTGTCCGAAAACTGTCACTTGGGCATGTGAAGCGACGCATCAAAAGGCGCGTGCATTAAATGCATGACATGATGGTTCGGTTACAATGCAAGTGTTTGGTTATGCTTACATCGACCTTGTGGGATCCTGGCCAAACCAATCACTCCCTAACACATGGTAGTTATGACCTCAGGTCCCCGAAGATACCGTTCGGTCAGACCCCCGGCTGGCCAAGGTAGCGGGTCCAGCCTCGAGTAACATCCTGGATGGAGTCCCGAGTAGTCTACCAGGTTGCACAAATTTTCAATCATTATCTGATAGAGCATCACATCAGCCTCAAAAATGGGGGGCAACTGATAGATGCAAAAATGTTAGGTTAAAGTCAAGTTGCCACCTCATCAAGGAAATGTTGAGTCATCCAGAAAGGGTGCTTGCTATTCAGTCATCTCGGGCACGTCTAGCCAAGCCTACTCGATCTAGGCTCACAGTTTGGGAGCTACAGTACGGGCTCATCGACTAGTAAATACAGCCCAGGCATGTTTCATGACTTGTTCCACAAGTTTCAAACAGTTTCCTATCTCAGCTAGAAGACTAAGGAAAGCGCAAGTTGTTTTCTAATCCACTTAGGAAACTCCTATGATTTGTGTGGGGCAATTATAATTAGATTATGTTTCCTAATTAGCTTGGTTGCCTTGTACGAGTGGTCTCTTCCATCTATAAAAAGGGACCACTCATCCCCATTGAAGGGGATTGCATTCCTACTATAGAGAATTGCTATTTCTAAATAGCGCACACACTTTGCCCCGCCGGTCACTGGTAGCTCCAGCCCTGTTGTTTCAGCATAGACCCCCGGTGTCATTTATATCATAGTGTAAGTGCTTCGACACACCACGTGGACATAGGTTCCTTCATTATTAGGGCCGAACCACATACCAAAAACCAGTCTCTCTTTCTCTCTCTCCTTTATCTGCTCTAATTTATTTTTAACCAATTTTAGCATCATCACTCGGTGTTCCGAAAACAACAACCGATTCTGACCGAAACCATGGTGAGTCTACGTGCAACTGACCATGTAATCGGAAATAGAAATCAATCGATTTTGATTCCATTGCATACCCACAATACAAACACATCTGCGAAACCAAAAACTAAATCAAATAGATTAGACATATTCCAACTAGAAAATTCATAGAGATAAGATAGAAGAGAAAAAGAGGATTACCTTGGAGAAGAAAGATGGCGATTGTGACCTTGAAGAAGTTGATCAATCTTGGAGTACTGGGTTCGAGTTATCAGCTAGGGTTTTATTAGTTTCAAATCTACCCGAATCATGGATGGAGAGAGAGAGAAGGATAGAGAGTAGTTTATGCCAGCAGTGGAATGATGATCATCAATGGCAGCGTGTGAAGAAGACAACCTTGGGTGATGGCGTTGCGCAGATGTAGAGAGAGAGAGAGAGAGAGAGAGAGAGAGAGAGAGAGAGAGAGCATACAAAGATAAATGAGAGAGTTAAGGCTAGGGTTTTCATCTTATTCTATATATACTACATATTCATTTATATATATTTAAGAAAGACTGGTTGGTTTAGGTCGGTTCGGTACAATATTAAAGAAAATCAAGAGTCAGACCAAAATTTTGGTTTTTGCTAATAATTAAAATTGCCAACCGACTAGTTCCTTAAACAACTGACCAAATCGTGTAAAATCGGCTAGTTTAGGCTAGTTCATCCAGTTCGACCGATTATATAAAGAATAGCTTCAGTGATGTAGATAAATATTAGGTAAATTTAGCCTAATTTTCCATATGAAAAGTTGGAGGGTTACTGACAAACACTGGATATTGCATATTCATATGCCAATATAATAGATATAGTGCTCATTTAATCCCCCAAATCCCTAGTTTTATACGCATATTTGAATTAATATAATTTAAATGGTGTTGTCACTCACATGCGTGTAATTATGTGTTTTTACATATTTTATATGCTTAGATGAAAATGAAGTAAAATAAAGGAAAGTGAAATAAAGGGAAGGAAAGAAGTAGCAACCACACATGAGTATTTCTCATATGACAAAACCAACTCTTCCAACATAAAAAAAAAAAGAATCCAAACCAAAATTGATAGTGACATATGTATTCATATATGTATGTAAAGATATATATATATATCTCACATTTTTTGCCATTAAAGTCAAAAGACACTGACAAAAGTTTGAAAATTGGGACAAGGCGCGGAGAAAGAAATGCCAAAGCTTCTTTTTGAAGTGACGAAGGCAGTGATGATTTTTCCTCATAAATCATCTATAAATAAGAGGAAGGAGCAGCTTCAAAAAAGGAGCTTACACCAACAAGCTGCAACAGCTTCACACACACTGTTAGAGAGAGAATAGTTTAGGGAGGTTATTATGTGAGTACTTCATATTGTCCCTAGAAGTAGGAAACTTTAGTTTTTCTTTACTTTTTCTGGTTCTAGTAGTTGTAAAAATTTACTTTTATGTAATTGATGATTTCATGTTCAAAAATATGTAGCAAAACTTTGTGTGCTGTATTTCTCAAAATAAATTATTTGTTTTCTTGTACAACCTTTGTCAATTTGTAGTAGTAAAAATAGTTCTATTTAAAATTAGATTTAATATTTTTAGTCTAGTTAGTACTTGTAGTTGTCCCCTGAAATATTTGAAACCCAAAATTTTCAGTTTTTATAGCAATATTTTCATTCACTAGAAGACAGATTTTGTAAGTAAATGCCAGATTTCTTAGCCACGTAGTTGTTATAATCACCTACAAAAACCCAAGCACACTATATTCATATCTCACACCCAATTAGATTAGGATTTGGTTTGACCTTGCTTGTGTTCTTGGAGTCCAGTCACTGTGACCCCACAAGAAGTCAAAGTCAAAGGTTTAGTATTTTATTATTAATTCAGTATTTCCATTTATTTATATTGTATTAGCCTAGTTGTACTAAATTTTGTTATTTTGCAGATTCCACAAATTCAACCCCAACTCATGTTAAGTGAATTTTTTTTTTTTAATATTAGTGTTCACCCTTACCTTGATTTTATTACTTTAATTTTAATTGGACGGTGATTGTGTACATCTATTTAATCTTTCTATAAAAGATTATTTGGAAGACAGTTTCAATTTCAAAATGGTAGGCTAAAACTTTAATTGGGGATATGCAATAAAAATTTAGAAAAACCACAGCTTTTATGCACTAATCTTAAATGGACAAATTTATCTAGATGGGTTATTTTTCCATTTATGGCCAAAAATATCTATGTATTTATAGTTTGTGACCATTTAACATGTTTATATACTATGACTATATTGGGCTCAAGAGATTACATATTTGAAATAAGAATATAATTATGTGGATTGTCAAACTATTCCTTTTGTCATAAAAAACACCTAGCATACTCAAACAATTCATATAACAAAGTTTACATTTCAAATATGTGTTTATATATATTTCTACCCACTAATGGACAGACAATTGTGTAGTGGCAGAGTGGTGGGGACTGAGCGCCAAATAACCCACATCTGTGGTAGGTCACGGTTCGAACCTGGCTACTGCCCAATTGCCTTTTTATTTTTCTTTAAACCAAACGACGTCGTTTCATATCAAATATAATACACTTGATATGACCCTGACTAGTGAAAGTTTATTTTCAAATAAAGAATGACTCTGCGATCTTAAATGCCAATTCCTTTTCAAATGCACAAAAGTTTTGTAATCTAGTGTTGATTTGCATATTCCCAATTCCTTTAAATCATTTCTTTCAAATTAATTAATATTTCTTGTTTTTAATAACTTTGCTTAAATATTTGTATTATTTCCATTTTTCGCTATAATAATATCCATAAAGTCGTTTAATGTATATTTAGCTTTTATTTCTTTTTCTTCATTTTCTTACTAGTATCTTAGTTAATTTATTTTGCACTGTTAAAATCTTTATCATAAACTGTTATTGAAAATATAGCTTTTAATTAGTTTTATTGCAAAAATATAAAAACTAGTAGTTTAGTAAAACGCCACAAAAATTCATCTTTTATTTTCTTTTTAGTGACAAAATAGTTACTGCTTATCTTTGTTTTCCGTTCCCTATGGGTTCGACCTGGACTTCCAGAACTTTATTACTTGTACGATCACCTACATTTGGGTGTTGATAAGGAAACGCGTCAATAGGATGTCGTCAAATTTTTGGCGCCATTGCCGGGGAACAGTTAAAGAAATATAAATAATAAAATTAGGTTTAAGACTATTTCTCCCACTATCTATATATATACTTATTCTGCCTTATAAATAATCTAGTTTTCTTTTTAAGAGAAAAAAAATGATAAGATGAAAAAATAATAAAAATAATAAACTATATATAGTTTTTCCTTATGAAAAATATTTAAATATATATTTTTATAAGTATGTACGTGTCTATCTTCTAAAAAAAAAAGACATTTATATACATACATAAAGCTATCTTCTGAAAAATATATAAAAAAAAATAAATTAAAATATTTTTTAAAAAATGAGTTTTATTTTTACTTAGCTATAAATAATAATAATAAAATTTTTAACACTTTGTTTTTTCTTTTACTTCATATGTCCTTAGATACTACTGAAGTTTTATATCAAGTATCACATAATTCTAATATTTCTAGTGAATCATCTAGTATACAATTTCCTAGAATCATGGCTGAAATTGAAGGCATAGAAGGAATAGCTGATGATGCTCATAGTGAACATGGGAAATATATACCATAATTTATTTTACCAGATCATGAACAACGTTCTTTACGTGATTTATTTACCCCAGAATGAAACATCACGCCCTCTTACATCACTCTACCTAGACATACAGAAAATTTTCACTTTAGACAAGGTATGATTCCACTCTTACCAACTTTCCATGGAATTGGGTCAGAACGGGCTTATCTTCATATTTGTGAATTTGAAGAAGTTTGTAGTACGTTCTCTGATCAAAGCCGCCCTATTGAAATAATCCGTCTGAAGCTTTTTCCCTTTTCTGTAAAAGATAAAGCTAAAGTCTGGCTTTTATCTCTCCGTCCTGAATCTATAACTTCATGGCATGATATGAATGAAGCCTTTCTAAAAAAATTTATCCTAAAAATTTAACTAATAGCATGATGCGTCAAATTAAACTTTTTACTCAAAAAGAAAAGGAACCATTCCCTAAAGTTTGGGAACGTTTTAAAGATCTCCTGCTAGCTTGTCCACATCATGGATTTGAAAAATGACATCTAATTAATTTCTTTTATGAAGGATTAGAACTAAAATCAAATAAATTAGTTGAAACTATGTGTCAAGGAGAATTTTTGAGCAGATGAAGCTGAATCATACTTTGATTGGCTTGAAGAAAATGCTTCCCAGTAGGAAACAAAAGAAATTGATTGGACAGAAAAAGCTAAAAGTTTATACCAATTACAATAAGAAGATGAATTAACATTGAAATATGAAGAATTAGCACGTAAAGTGGAAGCTATAATAGTAGAAAAATTAATCCACCTAAGAAGAAAAGAGACCTTTGTGCCAACTGTCATACGTTAGGACATCCTACGAATGAATGTCCTAACAGTTCAAATTTTCAAGAAATTACTCCAGCAGAGATAAATGCTATGGATAATTATAGGGGTCCCCAAAACTCCTATGGTAATTCATACTAGTTTAACTGGAGGAATCCTCCACCAAAGAAGGTATTTTACAATTTCAAACTCAATAGTATCCTCCTCAAAATAATCAGTCGTATTTACCTCCTCCATCTCAATTTCAACAAACACAAAATACACATCCTAATACACAATAAAATTCGAATGTTTATGTGCCTCCGCACAAGAAAGTACAAGAGGAACCTTTATAGTCTATAATGCAACAATTAATACAAATCATGGGAAAACTACAAACATCTGTGGATAGGATTAATGGTCAACACAATTCTAATGGAAAAGGCATTTTACCTGCCCAACCACAACCTAATCCAAGGGGACAACCACAAGGTGATCCCTCAACTTCTGGTAATAGTCAATATGAACAAATAAAAGCTATAACTGTACTAAGAAGTGGTAAAGCTGTTGGACAAGAAATTTCACATTCTTTAGAAGAAATTGAGCATACAAATAAGGATGATAGTATGATAGAAATTGATGAAGAAATAGATGAAGATAAAATTGCTAATGAAGTTGAAATTGAAACCTTTGAAAAACAATAAATTTCTCAAGAAAATGAAACAGCTGATTCACCAGTGAAAAAAGAAACAGAAGAGACTCCTGAATATTCTCCTCAAATTTCTTATTCACAACGTTTAAGAAAACACCAAAATGATAAGAATCAGGAATATTTAGAATTATTGAAACAAGTGCATATTAATATTCCCCTCTTAGATGCGATTAATCAAGTACCTGTTTATGCAAAATTTTTAAAAGATTTATGTACTGTCAAACATAAGCAAAATGTACGAAAGGATGTGTATTCTGCTGACTTTGTAGAAGAAATTAATTCTATCGTACAACATAATTTACCAACAAAAGTTAAAGACCAAGGTACACCAACAATATCGTGTTTATTAGAAATCATAAAATTAATCATGCACTCCTTCACTTAGGAGATAGTGTGAACTTATTTCCTTATTCTGTTTATCAACAACTTGGATTAGGTGAGCTAAAGCCTACTCGCATGGTATTACAACTTGCTGATAGATCTACAAAATAACCGTGAGGAATTTTGGAAGATGTTCTTGTCAAAGTTGACAAACTTATTTTTCCAGTAGATTTTGTCATCCTTCATACAGAACCAGTATTAGATGCTAATGTGCAAATACCAGTCATTTTTGGAATGCCCTTCTTGGCTACCATTGATGCCACTATTCGAGTCCGCAGTGGTATGATGACTGTAGTATTTGGAAATATGACTTTAAATATTAATATTTTTTCTAATCCACAACATCAAGAAGAAGATGAGAATATTGAAGAAGTTCATGCTATTGAATCTCTATTACGAGAATATTTTAACTTGACTTGTTATAATGATCCAATAGAATCTGTTATTAATTACTCTATTCAGAAGCTTGACAGTAATAATCTACAAAAACATCTTATGAGTCAAGTATGTTTTAATGAAGATTCAACAGAAGAAATAATTTAAGAAGCAATGTGGACCACACATTTTGAATTTTTACCACCAAAAACTACATTAACACTTCCATCTAATTTACAAACTCTACAGTTGGAATTAAAAGAACTCCCTAAAGAGCTTAAATATGATTTCCTTGGTAGTAATAATACTTATCCTGTAATAATATCGTCTTTTCTAGACTCCAGTCAAGAAAATAAACTCATTAGTATGCTTCAGAAGCATAAAAGTGCTATTGGTTGGAGTATAACAGATTTAAAAGGAATAAGCCCTTCAATAAGCACTCACAATATATATCTTGAAGATAACGCTAAAACCTCAAGAGAAATGCAAAGAAGACTTAATCCTAATTTGCAGGAAGTAGTCAAGAAGGAAGTTCTCAAGCTACTCGACATGAGCATTATATATTCAATATCCAATAGCAAATGGGTAAGTCCAACACAAGTTATGCCAAAAAAAGCAGGAATTACAGTTGTTCCTAATTCAAAGGGAGAATTAATTCCCACTCGTGTCACTATTGGATGGAGTGTATGCATAGACTACAAAAAACTCAATGTTGTAACCCGTAAGCATCACTTTCCTTTACCTTTTATGGATCAAATGTTAGAAAGAATAGCGGGCCATAAGTATTATTATTTTCTAGATGGTTATAGTGGTTACAATCAAATAGAGATTGTACCAGAAGATCAGGAAAAAACTACTTTCACATGTCCATTTGGAACTTTTGCCTATCGCCGAATGCCCTTTGGTATTTGCAATGCACCTGCAACTTTTCAAAGGTGTATGCTAAGTATTTTTAGTGATATGGTAGAAAAGAATTTGGAAGTCTTTATAGATGATTTTTCAATTTTTGGCAAATCCTATGATAATTACCTTAGCAATCTTCAGAAAGTCCTCCAGAGATGTGAAGAAAAATGTTTAATTTTAAATTGGAAAAAATGTCATTTTATGGTTACTAAAGGTATTGTCTTAGGACACATTATTTCTGAAAATGGAATACAAGTAGACAAAGCCAAAATAGATCTTATAGCCAATTTACCTATTCCCAAAACTGTAAAAGACATCCGTTCATTCTTAGGACATGCAAGTTTTTATCGCCGATTCATAAAAAATTTCAGTACTATTTCTAGGCCTTTATGTCAATTATTGGCCAAAGACACACCTTTTCAATGGACTAAAGAACGTCAAAACTCCTTTGAGCAATTAAAAGAGCATCTCACTATTGCACCAATTATGCAATCTCCTGATTAGAGTTTACCATTTGAATTAATGTGTGATGCTAGCGACTTTGCCATTGGAGCTGTCCTAGGGCAGAGAAAGCATAAAAAGGCATCAGTTATATGCTACGCTAGTAGAACTCTGGATAGTGCTCAAATGAACTACTCAACTATTGAAAAAGAATTACTAGCCATGGTATTCGCCCTTAATAAATTTAGGCAATACTTAATTAGTTCCCCTATTGTCTGTTTTACGGACCACTCAGCTCTGAAATATCTTCTTTCAAAGAAAGACACTAAGCCTAGGCTTATTAGGTGGATACTCCTACAACAGAAATTTAATTTAATAATTAAAGACAAAAAAAGAGTAGAAAATGTGGTAGCTGATCACTTATCCCGCCTCACTTTTGAGGACAATACTAGTGAACCCCTACCTATTCAAGACTCTTTTCCTGATGAACAGATATTTTCTGTGACTTCCCTACCATGGTATGCTGATCTTGTTAATTATTTAGTAACTGAAAAAATACCAAGTAATTGGTCGTCATCTGATAAAAAGAGATTCCAAGCTATTGCTAGGCATTTCTACTTTGATGACCATATCTGTTCAAATATTGTGCTGATAAGGTAATTAGGAAATGTGTTCCTAATGAAGAAATCGAAAATGTACTTTTAATGTGTCATTCGTCCTTTTGTGGAGGACATTTTTTGATCTTGAGTAACTACCATGAAAATTTTACAAAGTGGTTTATATTGGCCATCTATTTAAAGATTCATATTTATATTGTAAGGCTTGTAACCACTACCAAATGTTAGGCAGTATTACAAAAAGAAATCAAATGCCAATGACCCCTATAATAACAATTGAAATATTTGATTGTTGGGGCATTGACTTTATGGGACTTTTTCCTCCATCTTGCCAACATGAATATATTTTATTAGCAGTCGAACATGTTTCAAAATGGGTAGAAGTTATTCCTACAAGAAAGAGTGATCACCATACAGTTATTGCATTTTTAAAAGATAATATACTTTCTCGATTTGAAACTCCAAAAGCAATAATAAATGATCAAGGAACGCATTTTTGTAATAAGCCATTTGAAAAGTTAATGAAAAGGTATGGAGTGACCCATAAGGTGTCAACTGCATACCATCCACAAGCAAATGGACAAGTTGTATTAGCTAATAGGCAAATTAAACATATTCTCGAAAAAACTATGAATTCAAATTATAAAGACTGGTCTTCAAAATTAACAGATGCTTTATGGGCATATAGAACTGCTTATAAGATACATTTAGGAATGTCTCCATATAGACTTGTCTATGGAAAAGCTTGTCACCTACCAGTAGAATTAGAACATAAGGTGACATGCACAAAAATATCAGGTCAAAGTCAAGTCTGGCCACCTCAGCAAGGAGAAGATAAATCACTTTGGATCTGGGCTAACTACTCAACCATCCCGGGACGTTACGCATAACCGCCCAGTTCAGAGTCTGGACTCCCGCTCCAGACTGGCCCCACATGGGTGTACCTCCGGAAGGCGTGGTTGCTTGCTGAGCAAGCCTCCAGATAGTTTCTTATCTCAACTCGAAGGCTAAATGGAAGGAACAAGTGGTTTCCTAAACCACTTAGGAAACTCTCCTAAATTCATGTAAATCGGTTGTAATCAGATTAGGCTTCATAATCTGACGACTTACCTTGTACGGGTGGCCTTATGTCACTTTTAACATAAAGTGACAAAAAAGTAGAAAGTGACATAAATACCAAACAAAATTATAACATCAAAGTCTTAAAAGTGACACAAATACTTAAAAGTGACATAAATACTATTTTTATTTATGTCACTTTTAACCTAAAGTGACATAAAAGTAGAAAAGTGACATAAATACCAAACAAAATTATTACATAAAAGCCTTAAAAGTGACATAAATACCATCCTGTAAAAACAATATATACCACCCTGTACATATATACAATACCATGCAGGCACTCTGTACAAAATTAAATCCAACTCAATATTTCAACTACTAAATTTCATAGATTCATCTCAATATCAACCAATTAATTGAGATGAACAAAAAAAATATTCAATCGATCTGAGTCAAGTGCAAATCTAATAACATACATATTACATATTTATCAAAAAGTACTAACAAACCTATGAAAGCAACAAAAAAGAATTAGCCCAACAAAAAGAGTGGTTTGTTTGTTAGAACCTTCCATCAAAATGTGAAACTTTGTACCTACAAAAAAGATAAAGTTTTCATTAATTATTGTATATAAAATAATGAAAGAGTAAAACTATGTTTGGGGGTTTTGAGAGACCACAATGTGTTCGGGGACTTGGAATGATGAAAGAGTCATTTTTTCGTATGTTTTGTGAACCGTGAATCCGTTATGCATTCCATTAGTTCCCGCAAATTTATTTAGGCATGTTTCAGATACGTGTAAGGCTTCATGGCGTTTGGTCAAGCGGTTTACCGATTCACTACTCAAAACCCCCAAAACTACGTTTTTTCAAGCCTAAGTGACTAAAGAGTCATTTTTTCACATTTTTGTGAACCGTGAATTCGTTATTCCTTCCGTTAGTTCTCGCAAGTTTATTTATGCATATTTGAGGTGCGTGTAAGGTTTCGTGGCATTTGGTTAAACAGTTTACCGATTCACTACTCAAAACACCCAAAACTACGTTTTTTCAAGCCTAAATGATGAAAAAGTCATTTTTTCGCATTATTTGTGAACCGTGAATTTTTTATTCATTCTGTTAGTTCCTGCAAGTTTATTTATGCATTTTTAAAGTGTGTGTAAGGTTTCGTGGCATTTGGTTTAGCGGTTCACCGATTTATTACTCAAAACACCCAAAACTACGGTTTTTCAAGCCTAAGTGACTAAAGAGTCATTTTTTTGCATTATTTTTTAACTATAAATCAGTTATGCTTTCCGTTACTTCCTGCAAGTTTATTTAGGCATGTTTGAGGTAAGTGTAAGGTTTCATGGCATTTGGTTAAGCGGTTTACTGATTCACTACTCAAAAGCCGCAAAACTACATTTTTTCAATCCTAAGTGACTAAATAGTCATTTTTTCGCATTTTTTGTGAGCCGTGAATCCGTTATGCATTCAGTTAATTCCCACAAGTTTATTTAGGTATTTTTGAGGAGCGTGTAAGGTTTCAAGTCATTTGGTTAAGCGGTTTACCGATTCACTACTCAAAAGCCCCAAAACTACATTTTTTCAAGCCTAAGTGATGAAAAAGTCATTTTTTCACATTATTTGTGAACCGTGAATCAGTTATGCATTCCATTAGTTCTTACATGTTTATTTAGGCATGTTTGAGGTACGTGTTAGGTTTCGTGGCGTGTGGTTAAGCGGTTTACCGATTCACTACTCAAAATTCCCAAAACTACGTTTTTTCAAGCATAAGTGACTAAAGAGTCATTTTTTCGCATTATTTGTGAACCGTGAATCCGTTATTCATTCCGTTAGTTCCCGCAAGTTTATTTATGCATGTTTGAGGTGTGTGTAAGGTTTCATGGCATTTGGTTAAGCGTTTACCGATTCACTACACAAAACCCCCCAAAACTACGTTTTTTCAAGCCTAACTGACTAAAGAGTCATTTTTTCGCATTATTTGTGAACGTGAATGCGTTATTCATTCTGTTAGTTCCTGCAAGTTTATTTAGGCTTGTTTGAGGTGCGTGTATGGTTTCGTGGCATTTGGTTAAGAGGTTTACTGATTCACTACTCAAAACCCCCAAAATTATGTTTTTTCAAGCCTAAGTGACTAAATAGTCATTTTTTTTTGCATTTTTTGTGAACCGTGAATCCGTTATGCATTCGGTTAATTCTCGCAAGTTTATTTAGGCATTTTTGAGGTCTATTTAAGGTTTCATGGCATTTAGTTAAGCGGTTTACCGATTCATTACTCTAAACACCCAAAACTACATTTTTTCAAGCCTAAGTGATGAAAAAGTCATTTTTTCATATTATTTGTGAACCGTGAATCTGTTATTCATTCTGTTAGTTCCTGCAAGTTTATTTATGCATGTTTGAGGTATGTGAAAGGTTTCGTGGTATTTGGTTTAGCGGTTTACTGATTCACTACTCAAAACCACAAAACTACGTTTTTTCAAGCCTAAGTGACTAAAGAGTCAGTTTTTCGCATTTTTTGTGAACCGTGAATCTGTTATTCATTCCATTAGTTCCCACATTATTCATTCCGTTAGTTTTCACAAGTTTATTTATGAATGTTTGAGGTGCGTGTAAGGATTCGTGGCGTTTGGTTAAGCAGTTTACTGATTCACTACTCAAAACCCCCAAAACTACATTTTTTCAAGCCTAAGTGACTAAAGAGTCATTTTTCGCATTATTTGTCAACTGTGAATCCGTTATTCATTCCGTTAGTTCCCACAAGCTTATTTATGCATATTTGAGGTGCGTGTAAGGTTTTGTGGCATTTGGTTTAGCGGTTTAACGATTCAGTACTCAAAACAACCAAAACAATGGTTTTTCAAAGCCTAAGTAACTAAAGAGTCATTTTTTCGCATTTTTTTAACCGTGAATCCGTTATGCTTTCCGTTACTTCTCGCAAGTTTTTTTATGCATGTTTGAAGTGCATGTAAGGTTTCATGGCATTTGGTTAAGCGGTTTACCGATTCACTACTCAAAACCCCCAAAACTACGTTTTTTCAAGCCTAAGTGATGAAAAAGTCATTTTTTCACATTATTTGTGAACCGTGAATCAGTTATGCATTCCGTTAGTTCCCGCATATTTATTTAGGCATGTTTGAGGGGCATGTAAGGTTTCGTGGCGTTTGGTTAAGCGGTTTACCGATTCACTACTCAACCCCCCAAAACTACATTTTTTCAAGCCTAAGTGACTAAAGAGTATTTTTTTCGCATTATTTGTGAACCGTGAATCCGTTATTCATTTCGTTAGTTCCCATAAGTTTTTTTATACATGTTTGAGGTGTGTGTAAGGTTTCATGGCGTTTGGTTTAGCAGTTTACCGATTCACTACTCAAAACCCCCAAAACTACGTTTTTTGAAGCCTAAGTGACTAAATAGTCATCTTTTCGCATTTTTTGTAAACCGTGAATCCGTTATGCATTCCGTTAATTCCTGCAAGTTTATTTAGCCATTTTTGAGGTGCGTGTAAGGTTTCTTGGCCTTTGGTTAAGCGGTTTACCGATTCAATAAAGCAGCGTAGGTCATGTTAATTCAGAGTAATTTAGGCCTCTGTAAAGCTAGATTAATGAAGTTAATTTGTACTTCTTAGATACATCTTAGTTTTACCTCCAGCCTGCCATTAGTTTTCGAGCGAAGTACCACTGGTATGATATATCTGTGACGTAATGCCCTCACGTAAGTATTCGCAGTTGTTTAGCCTACGTGGTATCTCTAACTATGATTTTTGAATAACAGCATTCATGCCACTAAAGTGACAAAAAAATAACTAAAAGTCAGACTAATCTACTCCATACCATAGGAGACATTCAGGTATTTGAACAAGAATGCCCTTACCACTGGTAGTAGCCAACTAATCCTGGTGAAAGGCGAAGCTAAACCAACAATATATTTGCAATTGTTGCAGATGAGATATTATATAACTAAGATAATTATGCAGACATACATGATACAACATAAATAGTACTTTGGCAGGTGCTGATTTCAGAGTAATGCAGTGTTGGCTTAATGAAATAAGTTAGATGGATTGCTTAACAAGTGATTATAATTGCAAACAATGGTCTACCAATAGAAACTCTAAGAAGTATAAAAAAGAGAAGCCAACATAGAAATATATATATATATATATATATACACGTATGTGTGTGTGTGTGTGTGTAAAGAAAGAAGATACCTCTCCTTCATCTGTCAATGCAGTAGAATGCCATCCTCCAACAGCAATATCGACTTGGATGTAAATACAGATAAAACGCCTCTTGAAATCCAGATTGTGTACATACGAAATCTGTTGATTGAATGCAGATAAAACGCCTCTCAAAATCCATATCAGTTAGACACTAAATCACCAGACTTTACATTATACTAAATGTTTCATCCATTTGGATCATACGTTTAATAACCAATAACAAAAAAATGAACTTTGTGATTGACAAAACCTGCAAACTCTGAAACAATAAACTTCCATATAAACCCCAGTACTAGAAATTTTCAATTTCTAAAACCATCTATGAATTATTGACCTTCACAATTCAAGTTCCCAGATATAATAGTGAGGAAAGCATGTTTCATTTCTACTCTTGGTTTTGTAAGACAATTTTCCATTAGATATTTTATGGAAGGATATTACTATTAGTATCCATATCAAATGCTAAGAGTCGGGGGAAGAACACAATTGGCATGAGTAGGGTACTAAAATAGATTCGATAACTTGTGAGTTGACTGAGGTGTAGCTTCGTTTAACATATGTACTACTATAGGGCCAAAAGCAAGCAACTTCTCTCAATTTCTTTATTTTCCGATCGCCTGGAATGGACAAAAGAAAGATCTTGTTGTTTCTTCTACAATTTCTGATCTTGTGTTTCTTCTACAATTTCTGATTTCGAGACTAATTCAGATCTAGTTTACCCAGAAAACATATCCATACCGCCAATTAGTCCCTGATAAAAGATAGACAAACCAGCAACAGCTGGAAGATAGTTTTACATACCAAGGTAAGACCAGACAGCCCTTGGACAGGAATAAGTTGCGATCTTGGCTGGGTTTCCCCCATTCCAAGTTGTCCATATTCATTATTACCCCATGCCCATAAAACCCCATCCTCAAGGAGAGCCAAATTATGAAAAGCACCAACTGCAATTAGCCTCACCCGTTCAAGTCCCTGTACTCTCACGGGAGTGGAAATTTGTTTTCTACAACGAAAAAGGTAAATACATGAACAAGCAAATGATACAACCAATATCTTATTAATAAAGAACATTCCAGAAATTTATTCCTAGTAATTTATTCCTAAATTACTCTGAATTAACATGACATACGCTGCTTTATTATAGTCTGTAGATTTAGATTTACATGACCGGATCAGCAAAGTTTAGAGAGAGAGAGACAGAGAAAGAGAGAGAAACCTGGAGAGAGAGGGAGAGAGCGTCACCGGTGAGTGTGTGGTGCGGCGGCAGCGGTCTGTGTGTGGCGCTCGGAGGATGTGGTGGCCGCGGCAGCAGCGACGTCGGCGGTGATGGTGGTGGCCGGTGATGAGAAGAGGAGATGAGAGGAGATGAGAGGAGGCGGGAGATGAGAGGAGGATATGTAGTTTTATTCCCGGCCAATATTTCCCGCGCGCCCAATTCATCTTTTATGTCACTTTTTAAAATGTTTGTCAATTTTTTAGGGTAATGAGTATTATTTATGTCACTTTTTACAAAAACTAACATAAAAAAATATTTTATTTACAAAATTGCCACCGCGTTTTTATTTATGTCACTTTTTAAAAAGTGACATAAAAGAATTATTCTAAATAATCAAGTATTTATGTCATTTTTTTAGAAAGTGACATAAATACTTAAAAAGTGACATAAAAAGACCCTGCAAGAAATAATTATGTCGCTCAAAATATAAGTGACATAAATACAATATTTAAAGTGACAAAAAAAGCTTTTTTTCCTTGTAGTGTTGTTGTGCCGCTTCTTGTTAAAGTTTTATTTATTTTCTTATTGTACTTGATTTTTATTTCTAACAATGTGAGCCATATTTATGATATTATAGTATGAGTTGTATTATGTAGATTGGGAACGGTGTATTGGCTCTTGACCAAAGAATGTCTAGAATTTATTTTATTTTCGTTGAAATCTGTATGCAGATTTAATTTAATGAAAATGGTGTTTTTTATATATTGAAAGGGGAATAATATTTGCAATGCAATGCTATTTCTTGTATAATGAAAATGAATATTTGGGAATACAGGTTTAATAATCAAGAGTTTATTTAGAACCAGATCATGTGCTTTTATTTAATGGGTATTAAATTTTGTTTTCAATATAATCATTTGTAACCTGTGTGAGGATGTCACCCTTGGGGTTTTGGCAATTGAATATTAGTCCGGATACATGCTCTGGATTGAATATTTGGTTGTCCAAAAATCGGTGTGTGACAAAACCCTAAGCTATAACATGTTAAAAAGAAATTAAAAAAAAAACTAAAACAAAAAAGACTTGATTGAGAATTAAGGTTTTGAAAACACCAAAGGAGCACCTCATCTCATGGCCTAGGATATCTTAGAATAGTTTAGAAAGCTTAAGTTTTTAATTAGCCCGGCCACGGGTAAAGACAAAGTATAGTCGTAGGCAAAAGTGGGCTAAAATCACTATTCACGGTCAGCCTTGAAATTCACTATTCATTGAAAAATTAATAATAATAATAATAATAATAATAATTTTCTTTTATTATTATTTTTTTGTTTTGAATTCCATTTAGCGCAAGGACGGACATGGTGACACTTCTAAACTTTTAAAACATGTTTCAAATAATAAATGAAGGCTTTAAATGAAGTTAGTGGTGACGACAAGTCTACCCACCATATAATTAAAATCAATAACAAGATCTGACAATGATCAATCTAAACAACTACATTCCGACAAGGATTGGAAATAAAACATCTAGTCCTGCAAGGACGAAAGCAATCATAAGCGAATTCAGCAAGGATTCAATTTAAATACATACATACATGCATAAGTCTTTAAGTGAAGTACAAAGATCTTGATACAGAGTTACAATCCAAATAACAAGTTTGACATGTAAATATGCAAGGACTTACACTTGTCCAAAAATTTTACAAATCATGCTTCTTGGATCCAAGATATGAAAGGAGTAATACACGAGTTTTATAAGAACTTAATACAAGTCAAAGTGAATTAAGCTATTACAAACTCTACAAAATACAAGAAGGCATGAGAAGCTATTCAAAATTCAAACTAAGGCGTAAGCTTCAAAATAAACGACGTCGTAACATCAGATCACATATGATTCTTCCCCTTATCGAGACCACCTAAAAAGGGGTGTTATAGATTCATTAAGCACAACGGCTTAGTAGAAAGCATTGAAAGGTTACAATATACGATTCATTATCAAGTGTGTGATGAGGTGCCGTGAATCGCCACCTAGACAACAATGAAATGTAAATTGCCGTATTAGCTATGAATAACAAGTTCACTCTCCTTGTTTCCGGACTATGAGCCACCCACACATAGAGTGTAGCATAGTAACTTCTGGGAGCTAACCGAATATAGTTGGAGTTTGAATGTTTCATATGGTCATTCTCCCTATCTCACATCACAGCCCAAATTCGGATTTTTCGTGTCCAATTCCTCTTTAGGGATTTCTCACACTACAACAAAAATGTGCTTTGGTAACAAACAGACTTCATGCCAAAAGTCCATTTTTCGTCGCTAAAGGCTTTAGCGACGAAAAAATTTCGTAGCCAATTTTGTCGCCTTTGCCTTGTCGCCTAAGGCCCTAGCGACGAAATTTATCTTTTATCGCCACAGACAAAAATGGCAACGAAATTATTTCGTCGGTATTGATCACAATTTTCGTCGCCATTGATGCGCATCTTGTCGCCAAAAATGTCATTTTTTTTGTAGTAATTTTTTCATTCGCGACGAAAACATGTCGTTGCCAATTCATCATATGCAATAGCGACGAAATAATTTTGTTGCCAAAGATATAAAATGGTTTGCTTGTATTAGTGACGAAAAAATTTCGTCGCCAATTCATCATATGGAATGGTGACGAATTTTTTTCGTCACCAATTCACTTTAAGCATATGCAATGGCGACGAAATAATTTTGTCGCCAAAGAAATCAAATTGTTTGCTTGTATTAGCGACGAAAAAATTTTGTCACCAATTCATCATATGCAATGGCGACGAATTATTTTTGTCGGTAATTCATTTTCAGCATATGCAATGGCGACGAAATAATTTTGTCGCCAAATATATAAAATGGTTTGCTTGTATTAGCGATGAAAAAATTTCGTCGCCAATTTATTTTCATCATATGCAATGGCGACGAAATAATTTTGTTGCTAAAATTATATATTCTAGTGAATAAAATTATTTGAATGTGCTATAATCCTGTTCGTTCCTGTTTATGACAATAATTTTCAAAACCAAAAGAGACAATCATATAAACATAAAAAGTCTCAATGTTTCTGAGTAATTTCATTAAACAACATGAATTAATATTGTTAATGTCACACCCCGATTTTTGGACAACCAAATATTCAATCCAGAGCTTGTATCCGGACTAATATTCAATTACCAAAAATCACGAGAGCGACACCCTCCCATATACTAACAGAAAAATTTATTGAAAACAGTATTTAATACTCCTTAAATAAGGACATGTGATCTTGTGTTTAAAGAAAAACTCTTTATTATTAAACATGTATTCCCAAACATCCATTTCATTGTAAAAGAAATAAAGTTCCATTTTAAATATTATATCACTTTTCAATTTAAAAAAAAACATCATTTTCATAAATAAAATGTCCACATACAGAGTTCAGCAGAAATAAAAATAAATAATAATAAAATCTATACATCCATTGGTCAGAGTAACTACAACGTTCCCAATACCCAATATGCTATATTTATTACAGTTATACATACTGGCCCACAATGCCAGAAAATAAAATACAATCAAGTACAACAAAAATAAGTACAATTCCAATAATAAACAACACAACGACCATCTCTTCACCCAAACAGAAGCTCCAACGAAAATCTAAAAAAAACTAAACCTGCACAAATACATTCGACTACGTTTCATATAGAAACGCCCCCGAATGTATAACACACTCGGGTCAGTCACATGACTGGTATGAGTTAAACAAAACAACAAGTCTTAGGGATCCAACTTGAACCCGTAGACAACAAATTACACTACAATACTCTTGGGTCAAGACAGGTAGTTCCACACACATATGTGGACAATAGAGTAGTTTCCAAATATGTGGTGGCAAGTAGTTTCTTGCCCAAAATCTAAAGCTACTACGAATTTCATACTTACCCATTTACTTATGGTGAGCCAAACCTGTAAAACGTTAGTGGGCCCACCATCCTGCAAATTGAATGATCATAGACCAAGCAAACAATTCCGCATACAAACCGTCCACCAAACGTCGCATTTATTATTTCACGCTTATCAGTTTTATGAAATAATCCCTTTTCATTATTTATTAGCCTTTAATTTATCTTTGTGTTCCCTAGGTTCACCACTTGGTCACCCTCCATGGTACACCCACACATATATCCCATGTGTGCCCGGACATACTACTAACATCCACTCTGGTGCTAGTTTGGTTGGGGTATCAACCAAACCAGGTATACACACAGAAGGCCAGTCAATATGCCTAGACGTCTAACAAATAAGCCGAGCATAAGGCTTAGGCCAGCTTGATCACGAAGCCACTGGCAAAAAGGTACACTCAGCAAGTTGAGCTACCAAAAAAAACATATCACACAACGGGAGTGGTGAACACTAAAGAACTATGTTGCAATTATCACTTATCATTCGTATTATCCCAATAATTGTGAATTTCACATTTATCACATAGTTCCGTCTTATCATCCAATCACATCTCTAACTTTTAGATGTATTCCAATTTCTTACAATAAAGGGTTTTATCAATTAACCCATAACAATTCTTCCCTCAATAATTTCCAATCAAATTACAACATCCCCAATATACTATTCAACGTATCTAATTTACTCATTTTTCTCAAAATGACCACAAAATAAGATCAGCTATTTTAGGTACAATAATCTCAACCCAACATTCAATATTAGCATACATAAAGCACATAATAAGAAATCATATTCTCCAATTTGCAAGTTGAACTATATTGAAAACTGCTACTGTAATCTTAAATTTTTGCCCAAACGGTGCAGAATCAGGAAAAATACCATTAGACGAAAAACGTGCAGAATCACGTTTTACATGAGACACGTGGACAGAATGTTCAAATTCAAAGCCACGATTTTCTAATAATTTTCTAAAGTTTCTGCGACTGTGTGAATTACACATAAAACGAATTTCACATATATTTTCTAACAAACATGAATATTTCACCTATAGTTTTGATTAAACTAACGATTCACCTAACCCTTTCGAATACCCTAATGTCATGATCGCAAAGTCACACGAAGGGAAAGAATGTATCTAAATTACTTCAACAATAGCAACGTATATCCATCCATTACAAAGATTTGACCCTAACCATTAAATTTAACATGCACTAATTTACTCCCATACACATACATATATATACATACGTGTATATATATACTCGGATACACAAAGTTTAACTCACCTAGTTCAATCCAAAATTGACAACCACGAATGCTCCGCGATTCCCCACGTGACCACGAATCCGGAATCCTTCTCCTTTCTCCTCCCTTTTCTTCTTCTTCTTCTTCTTCTTCTTCTTCTTCTTCTTCTTCTTCTCTCCTTCTCTCTCTCTCTCTCTCACACACACACACACACACACACACACACGTCTGTTTTTTTCTTTTGGGTGGCTAGGGTTTTTAATATAAGATATATGTACACTACACACACAACACATGTCAATAAAACACACAAAAATATATAAATCCCGTTTTTCTTCTTGTGGGCTCACAAAAGAGACCTATATGAGCCCAGAATGCAGTACAAAGTGTTAAAATGAGTAGCCCAATGGGTACCCATGACCTCGGTACTAAGTTTTAATGTTAATTACATTATTTAACACATTCGCGGGCTTGTAAACACTATATAACAAAAATACATATCACCCTTCATTTTATTTTTTTAACAAATATAAATTAATAAAATATAACTTCCAAACTAAACGCGCTCACTCATGATTTAATTTATATGTCCACCAAACACTTAAATTTTTCAAACACATGTCTTACATAGGCACACTCATATAATATTGCTAACTAAAAATAATTATTAAAATAATTATTTACACACTTAAAAATTTTAGGGTTGTTACAGTTAATTGTTCAAGTACCTAACAAAAACTAAAGATTAACAAAAGTATTAGCACATTGTTCACTAAAGTCTCAATGTTTTTGAGTAATTTCATTAAACAACAAGAATTAATATCGTTAATTGTTCACGTACCCAACAAAAACAAAAGATTAACAAAAGTATTAGCACATTGTTCACTACATAATAAATTGTTAGACTACATAACAAAAGTAACAAGATGTGTTTGACTATCTAATGATCCACCATATTCACACCATTGTTCACTACATAATAAATTGTTAGAGTATATAACAAAAGCAACAAGATGTGGCTGCCTATCTACCGATCCACCATATCCACTAATATTTATGCCATGAGAAAATAAAGTGCACCGACTAGGCTTCCATGCACGTGATATTAACATTTTTATATCGATAATCATGTTAAAAGTCTACGGAACTTCTCTAGCATGATAAGCAAGTTTCAATGTAATTAATACCATCGAAGGGCAATGTGCAAACTAACATTCCAACACATATTCTACTAACAAGGACATTCATCTTACATCCTAAAGCAATAAGAACTAATTACTAGTCACATTTTAACATGTTAATCCCATTTCCAAAGGAGGCATTAAAAGTTTAAACTATCCTAAAACGTTTTCACATAATGGGATCATCCTAATCACTTCTAAAGCACATAAACATGTTTAATTTCACATAAACACAATTAGAAGCATAAATCATAAAAGTCACTATTCACCTCAAAGCCTAAATTCACAATTTGGGGGAAAACCTAGCAATATGTCTATGTTCTTATTTTTAACACAGAAATGAACTCAAAACACACCCAATAACAAATAGCATAGTGAGGTCATTCAATGAATCTACCTCTTGAAATTCAACTAAAATAAATAGTTGAAGCCTAACTTGAAGAAATAAACTTTGAATGAACACCACCAATTGCTTCCAAATGGATACCAAAGGTTACTCTAGCAATCCCAAGAACAATACCCAAAGCTAATATTGAACCCAAACCATCTAAGTCTTTTATCATCAATTTATCAAGCTCTAGGCCAAGCAATTCTAAGAACTATTTATGAAATAAGAAAACAGCTCAAAAACTCATCTTGATGATCATTTATAAGCTTGAAGAAAGAAAAATGGAAGCTGTGTATATATTGATACAATTTTAAAAGAAGTTGAAAATGAAGTCTATACCTTAATTATAAATTTATTGTTGACAAAAATCCATTGTGAAAGACATGAGGGGCGGATCTAGAAAATCAATTCCGGGGGGAGCTTTATATACGGGGATTCAAGGGTAGCGCTCCTGAAATTATTTTTTTTTTGACCTATTTATACATATTTTGGACTTTTTATACATATTTTAGACATGATTATACATTTTTTGTGTATATTTTGGACTCTTCTATAAAAATTTTATAATTAATACAAAAACTTTAGAGAGCGGGGCTTAGTATGATAATTTTATGATATTGGAAGGGCTTATTAGGTAATTTTCATAACTAGGGGAGGTTAAATGAAATTTCGGGGGGGGCTTAAATGTAAAATATTTTGGCTCTCGTAGGGTAATATTAGTAATTTTTGAAAATTTGGGGGGGTGGGCTTCATCCCCCTTTCCCATACATCCGTCCGCCCAAGACTTACGAAAAGATTTTTGAAAAGGAAGTTTGCTCCCAAGTGCTGTGTGAAAACACAGCATTTAGTTCTAAAAACATTGTTAGTTTGTGGTGTTTATGCCTAAAACATCATCGGTATTTCATAATAAACTTCCAAACTTAGGTACTTGTTTTTTTACGAAATACTCCGTAATGGCAAATATCAATTTTCTTGTAGTGTACGTTTTGCCCAAAAAAAAAAAAAAAAAAACCCGAGTAATTCTTAAATTTTTTGTAGTAATGTTCCCGATTGTTTGATAGAACTGCTCAAAAGAACTGCTTAAATGTACGAATAGAAGGACCATTTATTTTTGGGTAACTTACACAAACCTCCCCTGAGGTTTGCCTTAATTACACAGACCTCCTCCCTAGTTGCAGAAATTACACAGACCTCCCTCGAGATTTGTAATTAGGTAACAAAATGCCCCCTCCCCTAACGGTCCGTTAGTTTTTTTTACATTAGCCTCCCCTAAAAATTATAATTAGCCCCCCTAATATTATAAAATTGTCATACTAAGCCTCCTTTCGCTTATATTTTTGTGCTAATTATAAAATCACTTCTCCATCATATGTTTTTGGGTTAATTTTTTTTAGTATTAATTTATATCATCTACACAAAATACATATAAATATGTCCAAAAAAAAATTTCCCCGAACAAACCTCTGTCAAGCCCCCCTGTATTAATTTTCTAGATTCGCCCCTGCCCCTATGCTTCAAAAGTGACGAAAATTGACAAAAATTCTAAAATTGGTTAAAAATATAAACACTTAACCCCTTTTGTGATGTTAATTTTGGGATTAATGCTATTTGAGTGAAATCATAACAGTTCTATTTTAGTCCACAATCACAGGGGGTTAAGTATCCACTTTTGAAGTATAGGGGCAGGGGCGGATCTAGAAAATTAATACAGGAGAGCTTGACAGAGGTTTGTTCGGGGAAAAAAATTTTAGACCTATTTATATGTAGTTTGTGTAGACAATATAAATTAATGCTAAAAAAATTAACCCAAAAACATAAGAGAGAGGAGGGATTTATAATTAGTACAAAAATATAAGAGAATGAGGGCTTAGTATGACAATTTTATAATATTAGGGAGCTAATTGTAATTTTCAGGGGAGGCTAATGTAAAACAACTAACGGACCGTTAGGGTAGAGGGCATTTTGTTACCTAATTACAAACCTCGAGGGAGGTCCGTGTAATTTCTGCAATTAGGGGGATGTCCGTGTAATTAAGGCAAACCTCAGGAGAGGTTTATGTAATTTACCCATTATTTTTTTATTTTTTATTAATCTGGATCATGGCATGAGATTATTGCTTTGAAATAGCAGGTTTCGTTGAAGAGTAGCATTTAATTTGGGTCATAAATTCAACTATACAAACAAGTTTGAAGGGAAAAACCCGTTTAGGGTTGACGAGCAATAACAAATTAGTCCAACAATAAATATTATGGTTTGACATTTCATTCCTTTTTTATAAGGGGTTAATTAGTGATAAATCCCTAGATAGTGCAATTATATAGCTGTAGGTTCTTGAGTTAAAACATGTTTATAATTAAGTCCCTAAATTTTTTTAGGGGCTTAAATACCCCTCCCTAATCAAGTTTGGTAATCTTCAAAATGTAACCCCCTCCATTAATGTTTTTTACCAAAATTTCTCTCCAAAAATTAAGGGAATCATAAATTATGAGAATCAAAATTTGAAAATCATCATCACTCATATTAACAGCTATTTTCAACCATGAATTAGAAGAGAGAGACACAACTTGATTTGTGAATTTCACAACATATTTGGAAAAAAGTGGAATGGAAGAGAGAGGCACAACATATATAATTTGTGAATTTCACAACATGTTCTAGAAAATTAGGAAAGAAAGAGTGAGTCCCAAACATAATTTGTGAATTTCACAACATGTTCTAAAAAACGAAAATAAAATCGATATAGAGTCGCAACATGTTTTGTGAATTTCATAACATGCTCTGTAAAATGAAAAATGGAATTAAAAGATAGTCACAACATGATTTGTGAATTTCACATAACAAAAATTAAAGTGATAGAGAGTCACAAAATAATTTGTGAATTTCACAACATATTCTATAAAACGAAAATGGAATAGAAAGTCACAACATGATTTGTGAATCTCACAATTTGCTTCCACAGATTTAGAGAGAGAAGAGGATAGAGTAGAGTCCCGTATATATATATATATATGTGTGTGTGTGTGTGTGTATACATATATGAGTAAGCATAAGGGGAATGATTGACTCACCATGATTGGCAGGCCGAACCAAGGATCACAAAAGTAATAGAACTTTGTTTTTTACTTGACAACAAGAATTTACTCAGCATGGACAAAGCCAAGGGACGAAGGAACGGCAAAAAACAAAGCCAAACCAAGAACACTACAAAAGCCGAAGAAAATGTATGTGTATTTGTATATCCAATGTATGTGTATTTGAGTGAAATCTATTGAGAAAGTTGTCATGGGAAAAGCTAGCTCATGCCATGGGAAAAGCTAAAACCACATAGATTAAGGCTAAAATATATAGCAACATTAACTCTCTCATCCTAATCAATATCCCCACATGGATATGAAATAAATATTAGTATCAATGAAATGATTTAATCAATACACACAGTATATATCTCTTGCAAGGGGCATTTAGGGGATTAAAAGAACCTTAACTATGATTAGGTGTGTTAACTAGTATCATAGGGATCTAGTATTAAATTAGAATATTGGGTATCCTCTTATCCATGAAAGTATATGGATGGGAGATTTAAGGGCAATTAACTATTTTACAAGTTTACAACAATGAAAAATAAATACTATAGATTATATATCATTGGAATTAACTCAATATAGAATATAGATACAGATGTCTTTACTTGCTAAAAAATTCACGACTAATTACAAAATAAAGGAATCAAACAAAAGAAAATATGAAAGCACTAGCAATTCAAATCCTGAATTTCTCCACTAGTCAAATTAAGTGCCATTATACAATTCATTCTTGAAATTTTGCTTTTCTTGATCACCTTCATCAAATGTACGTTACCTCGCAAAATGGTGTGACAATTAAACCTTAAAATTCCGGAATTTATATCATTAGTCAGTACTCTCGAGACATCCGAGAGTTCACCGTTTGAGCTCACTTCCATCGTTACGTTCACTCCTCGTGTTTTCCTAGCCTTGGCATTTCCATTCAAAATCGCACTATCGCCGACGATCACATCCTCATAGCTAATGTTCACAGTGCTATTCTCGTACTTGTAGTGTCCGAAATTCCTGTTTTTAATAGTGACTTCAACTAGGAGAGTCATGTCGTAGCTTGTAGTGCCGATGTTTAAGTTTTGGACCGTGACTGACCTAATTTTAACTTCAGGAGTTTTGATGCAAATGATGGTTAGTGAAAAAAGCAATATTATTGCGGTATGGAACATGACAAAGGCTGCTATATATGCGTAAAACTTTAGTTTCTTTTTTCTCCGGATCTGTTCGGATGCTTTCATGGCTGATTCTTCATCGCTTCTTGGCATGACGGTAGACAAGGGTAAGGGGTACGCTTGATTTTTCTCGGCCATATATTTTCTTGGGAAAATGAGATTACGAGAAATTATTTGGGCTTTATAAGTGATTTGTAAATAGTAGAGAGAGAGAGAGTGTGTGTGTGTGTGTGTTGTGTGTGTGTGTTTGGATTCTTTGGAATGATTTTTCGGGTATAAATTGTAGATAAAAGGAGGTTTGAAATTTCATGTGTTGCTTTTCCTTTTGTATAACGCGTCAGAAACGGTCATTCCTTTGACAGAAGCGGTCATTCTCTGAGGAGCAATTTATATAGTCTTAAGAAAATGAAAGAAGCTTCTTATGGGTCCATCGTGGACAATGGCTACAAAGACTCTAGGGCCTTGTGATCTTATTTTGCTGCGCCTGCTTGTTTTCACGTACACTGTAAATCGAACTGGCGTATAATGTATAACACAAAAATAACCAGTCCCCACAAAGAAAATTTAGAGATAATTAATTTTCAGTCCACTTTTTGTATAAAATTTAAAAATAAGTTTATGACTTTTTTAATAATAAAAAACTGTAAACTTTTTTTTGTAAAATTAAAAAGTCATCTAATTTTACATAACGTTTTGGAGCAACTCGTTATACTGTTGGGGGCAACTCCTCAAAACGACCAAGTCCCTTGTGGTCGAGTGGTAAGCTTCTTGGGTGTACTACCCAAGAGGTTTAGTGTTCGAGTCATGGGGGGCGTGGCCACTGGAGTATTCACCCGGCACCTCCAGGCCTCAGGGGATTAGTTGAGGTGCGCGCAAGCTGACCCGGACACCCCCGATTACCAAAAAAAAAAACTCCTCAAAACGTTGTGAGCAACTCCTTTTAAAGTTGGGCGCAAGTATTCATAACGTTGGGAGCAATCTTCCCTGATTTTCCAAAGCAATCGCATGGGGCCTCGACTTTAGGCCTTATTTTTAGGCCTATTTTTTTCCTAATGTCTTCCTAATTTTTATGAAATTTATCATTTTTTGGCTTATTTTCTTCTAATTTATATGAAATTTCTATGAAACTTATCATTTGTGGGCCTATTTTCTTTCTAATTTCTATGAAACTTATCATTTTTAGGCCTTTTTTTTTATAATTTCAATGAAACTTAGTATAGAGGCCTAATTTTTTCTGCCCTTTTAAAAATTCGCTTGAGGCCTCGGCCAATTTTGGTCATCTCAGGGCCGGCCCTGAATCTTCCAAACGTTTTGGTGTAAGTTCACAACGCAAAAAACATAAAGTAGACTAAAACACAAAATAACTTTTCAAAAATTGATTTTTTTTTCTTTTTAATTTTATTGATGGCTTCTTAAAATTTTTATTTATTGTTGATATTTTTTTGCAATTTTAAAAAAGTAGTGGACTAACTTCTAAATTTCTTACAAAATGTTGACTGAAATGTAAATATCCCAAGAATTTTACTATCATGCAGCACAGAAACCTTAAAAAAGCTAAAAAAAAAAAATACCTTTTAGTACGTGTAATTATGCTAAAATTTCATTTTTGACCCTAAATTACTAATTGAAATACTTAAGGCCCTCAATTTGCCAACATGTGTCCATTACTGCCCGTTTGGTTCATGAATTATTTTAGGTAGATTCTGATTACCAGGAATTATAATACTAATAATCAATTTACCAGGAATCTGAATCCTACAAAGTGTTTGGTTCACGACTAGAATCCTAGTTGGATTTAGAATCTAGTGTTTGTTTGGGTCAAGGAAAATAAAATATGAATGTTGTTAAATACCTAAGCTACCCTTAAGGACTAAAATAAATTATGAGATGAAATTCAAATTGTTACACCTCTAAATTAAGTTGGAGGATTATTTAGAAAATGATGATTTAAATCTACAAATTGGCGATATTAGATTCAAGGGAAAAAAGTAAGGAAATCAGAAACCTTATGTTTTAATATTGTATAGGAAATTTTTAGAAGATTTAATTCACAACATATTCGAAAGTCTACTTAATCACTTATGCGAAGTCAAATTGCAACAAAATCATCCAATGAAGAAACAATCAACCATTGGCAATATAAAAAAATATTAATAATAAAATAAAATAAAAAGATGTCAGCAAGCTGAAAAAAACAATAGATTTATGCTTCAAGTTAAAATAGTTCAATAACCTAACTTACATCTTTCACAAATATAAGGGCTAATTTAGGTAGTCTAACATTAGTAAACAAAAACTCTAGTAATCTTTGAGAATATCACCTCTATGTTAGGATTTAGAATCCACTATATTTTCCACCTTTGGGTGGATTCTAAATCCAGTGGGACCCACAATTTAATGAATAATCCATGAACCAAACAAATATAAATTTTAAGAATACTTTTGATTCCACCCTAAGATTACTAGTAATCCTAGGGTGGAATCAAAATCTACCCTAAGAATCCATGAACCAAACGGACAATTAAGGACAATTTTAACAATGTTTAAATAAAATAACAGAATGGACTACATAGAAGCCGAGCACCTCAAAAAAGCTTAATTTTGCTTAAGTTACACAAAAGTTTCATTTTGGACCTTCGTGTGATCCATTTGGTCATTTTCTTTAGATGCCTCAAAAGGTTGTCCTTAAATGACATGTTATAAATTGAAAATCTTTTAAGTGTTTTAAATAATAATACTGAGGTCAAATAAAACTTTAGTGTATTAATATATATTTCCCAGAATAAAAACGTTGAAAACACAACTACCTTAGACCAATGCACCTCGGTATGTTGCTGTAAAATTATTAATTAAACTTGTATACTCAAGTTTTTTATATCATTTTTTTCGGGACTTATTTGAAATTTAGGTGATGTTTGGACTGAAAGGTTAGTAGTACGTATTGGGAACTTTTTGGGGGAGACGTAAAACTTTTGTAGATTTTGGAAGCACTAGGCATGGGAAAGAGAAGAAAAGGCAAATTTTATTAAAAAAAATCTAGATACTTTTAAAAATGTTGGATAGCATGAATAAGAAAGCTCTTCTTTAATAACCAATAATTTCACTACAACAAAGGAGGGCTTTTGCAAGGGAAAAAGTCCTTGCTAAATAGCACAATTTTGTGGCTAAATTCTTTAGCAAAGAAAGTCTTTCGTTGCCAAATTTTTTGCCAAAGCTTCATCTCTAAATCCTCTAGCAACAAAAAACAATCTCCTTGCCAATTCTTAACTTTTAGCGAGGAATTTTTCCTTACTAATGCTCAACTTTTTTTGTCGCTAAATGACTTGATTTCCTTATAAAAATATAATTTTTGTATTCAATATGGACATTTGGCAAGGAAAATATTTCATCGTTAAATATGTAACTCTAAGGAGAAAAAGTATTTGCCTTGCTAAAAGTCATTTTTAGCAAGGAAAAAAGATTTCATTGTCAATAGTATTCATTTCCTTGCTAGAGGAGGTTTTTAGCAGCGAAAATTAGATCATTGGAAATTAAATTCATCTAAGGCAAAGAAATAATTTCTTTCCTAAAAGTGATTTTAAGAGACGAAAAAATATTTCCTTGGTATTTGTTTTCCTCTAATGCAATGAATTAGTTTCCTCACTAAAACTAACATCACCAATACTTGCCCAATCCAATAATTACTATTAATCCCATAATAATTCAAAACAACGTACGAATAATAGAATAACCAAAACATATCCAATATAATATTATATTAAATAAAGAAATCCCACAATCTACATAATCAACCATCCGACATAGTGTCAAAAAAATAAATAAATAAACAAATAAACAGGGGTTAAGTGCCGAGAGGGATTATTTGAGAAAAAATCATTTGGGAAAGTAATCCGGTGGGTTGTGGGGTGCCAATTTGAAGAATTTATGGTTTTAGCTAGGAATCTATTTTCCCTTGCTAAAAGTAACTTTTAGAGACGAAACTATATCCTTTCCAAAAAAATACTTTTAGAGAGGAAATGTATTTTCCTTGCTAAAACATCATTTTAGCGAGGTACCGTTGTTTCCTTACTAAAAAGTAGCTTTTAGAGAGGAAACTTTTTCTTTGCCAAAAAATACTTAAACTAGAGGAAACTTTCACCACCAAAAGTGTATGTTTTTCAGTCTTTTGGCAACAAAATACAAATTTCCTTGCTAATATTATACTTTTAGTAAGAAAATGTATTTTTCCTCACCAATATTCGTTGCTAAAATAGATATTTATTGTAGTGAATTTAAACAATATACTTTTACATTTCAATTTCAAAGATGACAGTGACAATGGCGGGGCTATGTTGTGCTCTGTGGGTTTGAAATTTGAGAAAAATACATTCATATACATTGTTGAATGCTTTAAAAATTATTATTTACTAAATTGACACCGTTAAAATAAAGAAAAAAATAAGATAACACTCCTGTTCTATCCAATGTTTGAATCTCATCAAATTACCTCATACTAAAAGTAGTATTTCACAAGCTATTAGTGTGTTCAATCCAATGAGTATGTGTAGTGCTCTCATATTTTGTGGTGTCAAATATAACTAAATCTAAAGACCACATTTAGGTGATGTTTGAATCTCATCAAATTACCTCCTACTACACCCACATTTTGTGATATAATTCTAGTATATACTATGACACCACTGAAATATTTTCCAAGTTACACCACTTAAGGTTGCTAACTTTTTTTGTTTTTTGGATGGGGTCTAAGGTAGCTAACTATTCAGACCGTACATAAGTGCAATAAAATTCAATAATTTAAATTTAAAATCAACAAACTTAATTAAAATAGGGCGTGCAAGCATATATAGGTCCCTAATTTGATCCATAATCACTACACCAAAAAGGGCAAATTGGCACCCTTTCACGAATTTAATCTGGCACTGTTTCAAACAGTGCCAAAATTTGGCACGATTTTAGGCCAATCTGGCACTGTTTAAAACAGTGCCAAATCTGGAACTGTTTCAAACAGTGCCAGTCTGAAAATTTTAGCATGCCAAACCAATCCCAAAAAATTTCCCCCCAAATGTGCGTTGACTGACATATAACTTAATACTTTTACCACAAAAAAAATGAGAAAAATAAAACAAAACCTCGTTGCCCTCTCTCTCTCTCTCTCTCTCTCTCTCTTCAGTCGATCCCCCTCTCTCTGGCCCTCTCTATCTGAAATCCACGATGGCGACGGGAGCACTCTCTCTCCAGTCGATCCCCCCCTCTCTCTCTAGCCCTCTCTAATCTGAAATCCACGACGGCGACGGGAGCACAAGCCACGAGCAGCCGAGGAGTGCGACAACGGCGACGACAATCCTCTGGCTCTCACGGCTTCTCTCCTCACCGCACGCTCGTCTTCGCCGTCGCGTTCACCGCCGGTCGTCTCTCTTAGGTTCGTCTCTCTGTTGCTCTTACTCTCTCTCGTAGCTAGATCGGTGTGATTTTTCCCCATGTGTGTAGATACAGACGGATCTATGTGTATGTTATGTATTAAAGTGTGTGTATGTACAGATCTCTATGTGTGTGCAGATCTGGTCACACGTGGTGGGAGGATGGCGAGAAGTCGGTGAACACTCCTCGCTGTGTCCAAACCCGGCGAATCTCATATGGCAAAGTCGACGAATGTTGACGGCTCGGTGAAGCTACCAGAGAAGTATTTTATTTTTATTTTTGTGATTTTGAGGAATTTCCATTCTTTTCAATGTTTTGATTGATTTTGGAGAAATGTGATTCCGTAGGTCTGGAAGAGTTGGGCATCCTTTTTTGTGTTGTTTTGATACCTTTGGTGACATTTCGTGTTTATAGTTCATAGATCTGGAAGAGTATTGACATATTTTTGATTCAGTACAAATTAGGGATTTCTCTGTCTTCTAATTTAGTAGCTTGAAAAATTCTTGAAGAAAGCTTTGTTTAAGATTCTGAATTCATAGAAATTTTTTGCATTAAACAAATGTTTTATTTTCCAGTCTTTTTTATTTAATGTTTTTGTTTTCCTTGTAATTGCAGCTTTCTTAACTCCCCTTCATTACTCAATGCATGCAAACTCTATATGGGATTAGTTTTAGTCATATACTCTTTATAGGATTCATTCATTGTAAATTTTCTTCGTCTCATAATAATACTACTCCCTTGGTGTAGTTAAGAGTTTTTATTTGCTTCATTTTCTGGTGTAGTTAGAGGTTTTCTTGTTTGTTTCTTTGTGCTTCTTAGTTTGTCTTCTTCATTTCAAGTTGTACAGAAAGATGAAGAAATGGCAATTAGGACAAATACCACTATCCTACTTGGAAACATTGCCAGCTACCTCAGTGAAGGGGCTTAAAATTTTCTAGCTACTTATGTGCGTATATTGATGTTTATATGATCATCTGATAGTGGAGACACCAATGGGTGTGGGTTTCTCTTATTCGACTGATGCATCCTCCTATGTGGCAGTAAATGATGAAATAACTAGTATTCTTATGTCTTTTGAATTTTGATGCACAAAAATTAAGAGAGACCTTAAGCAATGGGGGATACGGGCCTGTATAAATTCCTTCCAGTTCACTCTTGCAAGTCAGGGAACAAGTGACAAACCTTTGCATCAGTGTTCTGCATTCGTATCGCAAATTTTGTGCAACTGTGTCATCGTCTGGACAACTTATTCTTCCAGAGGCGTTTAAACTATTGCCTTTATACACTCTTGGTATGTTTTTCGCTACTTACAAGTTTATGCTGAGTTATCTGTTTGTATTGAATCAATTTGTTTGATTTTGATTAAAGTTGTTGCCCTTTGTTACTGCATATCTTGCATTTAACTATTTTTGGCACAATTGATTATCATTTTGTTTGCAATATGAATCTTGTGCATGGTTGAGAATTTCTGTAAATAGATGAAGTTCTCACTGTACCAAACGGTTGCCCCTTTACTTTGCATTTTGAAATTGGCCAGTTGTATGAAACCCACATGTCCATAGAACACAACTCCAACGAAGGCACCAGAATTCCCATCAGTTGAGAAACAGAATAAAAAATAGAGAGTACAAATAGATTCTCACTTAGTTTCCTATATGTCTTATATGAGTAATGCTATGCTTCCCAAATACATGTGTGAGTGGGACCAACTAACAGCATTGGTAGTTTGGAACTAAAAATTCAATTAAAGTAACTATAAATAGCATATACAAAATTGAACATAAATTAAGTATATCAGCCCAAGTAACTGTAAATTGCTTAAGTTCTAGAAATAACATAAACACTGATGGTGACTAAGAATTAATTGACAGCAATCTTTGATGGTTTTTGGTTGTTTTTGCTATACTAAGGTTGTTGGGGAAATATTGCTGCAAGTTTGTCTCGAGTTTTGTTTTTGATCATATCTTGTAAAGAGCAACGGTGGTCTGGGTTTGGGGTAGAATTGTAGGTGGTGTGGACTGAAATAGCTATTTTGGCATCCTGTCTTCTGTTATGCAAGTCCTACTGAATCAAACTAGAGACTAGCAGTGAGAAAACATAGCTTAAAAGCCTTTTATTAGTTTATTAAATTAAAAGTTCACAGTTGATATTCATATTTGGTAGTATATATTAAGCTGAATTAATGGAAATGGACACATTTTCGAAAGAATGGGCTGCTTTGATTTTTCTTTCAAGGATCTCTATTTGATTTTCTCATTATTCACACACAAACACAGTTGATTTTCTCTATGTGATTTTCGTAGATGTTTGTTCTTCTTGAGCTCATGCACAGGGACGGGTCTACAAAAGGGCAAGGGGGGACTCAAGCCCCCCTTGATTTTTGAAAAATATTATATATACCCTAAAACAAAGTATATTTTTACATTTAAGCCCCCCTTCCAAATTAAAAAATTCTCTATTTTACACTTAAGCCCCCCCTCAAGTATGAAACATTCAACCTTTAGGTCTCAATTTGTAGCAATAATGTGTCATTTTATAGTACATTTGGTGTCAATCAATATTAAGTTTTCTAATTCCTTCATCCGTCCAAAAAATATGAATAAATAGACCCAAAAAAATTACCTCGGGGGCGCTGCCCCCGAACCCCCGTAAACTCACTACCTTTTCACCCTACCAAGCCCCCCAACTCCAATTTTCTACATCCGTCCCTGCTCATGCACTCTATTTGCATACATGTTTGTTTGTAGTTCCAGCTTTACACTTTTGTTTGGGTCATTATATTGCCACGTGTATGAATATTATATTTGAAATAAGATTCTCACATATGTAAGCCTCTATTGGACTTGATTTCTAAAAGAGAGCTAATTAAAGGACTAGTTGATGAAAGAAACTAACATCATAGTTTGCAATTCTCTCGAGTTTCATATGATTTGGCTAACATTATATTTTTATTTGTGTGCTTGGTAATACTAATGTTTTACTTGGATCCATTGTTGAAAAACTTTTTTAAGTTTTCAGTTTTCAGGAGCAATGAATGCATTTGGATGTTGCAACTTTGAGCAAGCCAGCATTGCGCATTAAAAATGAAGATGGATTTAGACCATTTTGGCGAGGGAATCTGGTCACGATTGGTCATCGTCTTCCTTATTTTTCTGTCATCTTAACGCCACAAAGTGTTAGTAAAAATCTGTTGTACATTTTACTTGTGATGATGCATGAGTACCCATTCAATGCACCACGAGTATTATTTGTGTACTATTTTTATTCTTGTGCTATGTAACACTAGTTCATTTGAATTATTTTTGTGGTGTATAGTTATCGATATACATGTTGTATTTCTTAGAAATTAATTACGCTTGTAAATTAGGGGTGGGTGTGAAATATAAATTAGGTGCAAATAAAAATTGAGGATCATATGTATAAATTAATTATTTTTTTTTACGCTTAGTTAAAAACTGGCACTGTTTTTAGCAGTGCCAAAAGCGTTCCAGATTAATGTACTCGGCATGTTACATGTGGCGAGCACAAAAGTTGCCACGTGTTGACAAGTTATCTTGAAATTGTGGCACTATTTTAAACAGTGCCAAAAAAGGGTGCCAAATCTCTAAATTTGGTACCCTTTGACCAAAATCTGGCACTGTTTTGAACAGTGTCAAAAAAATTGGATCCCCCATATTTGGCACTGAAAAAAACAGTGCCAGATTTGGTCAGGCACTGTTTTAAACAGTGCCAGTTTAGCCTTTTTGGTGTAGTGAATGAACAATCAATTAAGAGGGTATTTGTTTTTGGTTAAATTTCAAAGGTCCTTGAGTTTTTTCTTTTTTGACCAAAATAGCCCTCAAATCCTAATTACGTGAATCCCAAATTTCAGCCAACAAATCAGCATGTTTCCCAAAACTAGATTTTTTTTTTCAATCTTCAAAATGCCATAACTTTTAAAATATAAATGAGTTTTTGATAAATTTTATATATTCATGATCTACAAAACAAAATCTATCAAACAAGATACATATTGCACACTAGTGCACACCTCGATCAAAATCATCGTTTCATCCTCTTTATTTCCAATTGCCTCATCACACTCTATTCATGGTGGTTAGAGGCAAATGCACTTCTCGTATCTTTGTGCCAACATCTTTCACATCTCATTGAGATAACCCTGAATGCTCTAACATATCTCCAGAGTAGGGGCAAGTTTCGTTTGCTCAAAGTACAATTTATCCTGAAAGCATGCCCCAAGTCCCCTTTAAACTATTGGCAAACTTCGTTAGCCAACAAATCTTTAACATAAAGGGCAAGGCCTAAGTCCTCGGGTATGTTTTGGAAGCAATTTGAAATAATTCGTATTTTATTTTATAAGTTAAGACACTAATTCAAAGCATACATTGAACAAAGCAATAGATTGATTAGATCAACAGGTAGAAGTTTTCAAAGCATAGCTTTATCAGCTGAGTATTATCGCATTAAGATGAGAAGTGAACATTAAAAGTAAAGAGATACATCAGACATGGCAAAAGCCCATTATGTAATAACATATTGAGTTTGTTCCTCTAAACTCCTATATAGTGTCAGATTTGTTGTCCTTCTATGTCAATGCCTGTCAACCGTTGAGACACATGCTGAAGGAGTAAATAATCATTGTAACAGGGACACTACATTAGATCTGTAACCTACTCAGTGGTATAAGCTTCATGTTTTACGTGTGAAATAGGGGTAAACTTGTCAATTAACTTACTTTCTGTCTAAAATGGAACTTAGTGCCAAATAAATCAAACAAAAAAAACTCATGTCATTATCACTTTAAACCAAAACGCGTGAACAGATCACCTAATAGAGTCCTTAGTAATGACTTTTAATTAATTCTCCTCCTCAAAATAAGATAATTCATAAAGCTAGTCAATTCGTAAAATCATGTACACCATAGTTTTTTTCCTCAGTAACACCAACATGGAACTTTCACATAATTATACTTTAAGAAATTCTATCCGCACCCACCTATTTTGCTTTGTACACTCACTTACTCTTTACATCCACCACTTTGATACAAGTTAAAACAATTTGCTCTTTACACCCACATTCATTCCAAGATATATAACCCTAATCCCAAAAACTCAAAACCATTCTTATTACTCACTACACTCACCTTCCTCTTCCTCTCTTCCATTTCCACCAAATAATAACATTGTACAATAATCAAACAAACAAAAGGATCTTGATCCCTGATCAAATATGTATTGTGTATTAGATTGATATACAACTATGCATCATGGCCAATATGTACACATATCCCCTCTTTAAGATACATGAAAATCAAGTTCCTTAATCCTTGCCAACTACTACAAGGATTGAATCGATTTGTGTATCATGGTAAGAAAAATGGATACATAGAATTAGTGGATTTTCAAAACTCAGATGTAGGTTTAAGGTCTTTTAAATTGTATATACATGTAGATGTGTATCATGTATATATATATGTCTTCATTTATGTACATACAACTTTGTGTACTATGTATATATATATATATGTGTATATTATGTGTGTGTGTGTGTATGTGTTCAAATACAATCCAATACATATTTGTTGTGGAGGAAATGTGGGAATTAGTGTTTTTGAGATAGGTGGGTATATATAAAGAGTAAAATTTTTAGATATATGTTATTCATTTGTCGTTATATGTCATTTTGTACAAGAGTAAAGTGGTAATAAAAAAATTCATTAAATGGTGGTACAAAGAGCAAAATAGGTGGGTGTGAATAGAATCACCCTTATACTTTTAGTAATGTTATGCTTCCTCAATTTTGAATCTCAAATGCTTGTCAAAATATATGTGACAGTAGGACCACATTCATAAATGTTAAGACTACTTCAATATCCTCCAATTAAAATATAATGAGTCACATATATTTAAGAAGTATTTAAAATTTAAAATTTAGAAAACACAAAATTATTCTTATACTTTCATATATACATCTATCTCGTATATTTTTCCTTTTTACTTTTACTTAATGCCAAAGAAAGCTTGCAAATTATATGGGCCAATATTTACCTCGATGTCACCAAGATTGAATTTTATGTGATAAAAATTTTCAAATCTCTTATACTTTTCTTTCATTTTTTAATAAAAAAATAAATAAAAACCAAAGAAGCTTCAGATGGACTCACAATATGGTTTATGTATCAAGTTAGGTTTGATTTATTCAAAAGTTAAAACCTCAACTCACTTAAATGCGGTAAAGGCTGTCTAAAAGGCTTCACTCGTACCTCGAGGGTCTGGAACCCCTTTTTTTTTTTTTTTACTAACAGTTGAGACATGTTATTAATTTGTCTAAAGAGGAAAATTTTTAGATACATGTTATTTATTTGTCCTTATATGTTATTTTGTACAAGAGTAAAGTGATTATAAAAAAATTCATTAAATGGTGGTACAAAGAGCAAAATAGGTGGGTGTGAATAGAATCACCCTTATACTTTTAGTAATGTTATGCTTCCTCGATTTTGAATCTCAAATGCTTCTCAAAATACATGTGACAGTGGGACCACATTCATAAATGTTAGGACTACTTCAATATCCTCCAATTAAAATACAATGGGTCACATATATTTAAGAAGTATTTAAGATTGAAAATTTAAAAAACAAAACATTATTCTTATTCTTTCATATATGATGATGCCAAAAATTGGTAAGAGTAAAGTAGAGCAGTTTAAGGAGAGAGAGAGAGAGAGAGAGAGAGAGAGTGAGAGACTGATTTTTTTTTGTATGTGGTTCGGCCCTATTAATGAAGATACCTACGTCCCCGGCTGTGTCTGAGCACGTTCACTATACTGTAAAAAAGCCGAGGGCCTATGGTGAACCAATAAGTCTGGAGCTACCGTAGGGCGGCCGGACATGTAGATGAATGCTATAGAGGTGATGTGTAGACTGAAAAGTTGGCCCCTTCAATGGGGGGTGAGGGGTCTCTTTTATAGATAAAAAAGACCTACTCCTACATGAATAAGGAAATATAATCCAATTGATATAGATTGACATTAATTGTGGGGGTTTTCTAATTGGATTAGGAAATAGTTTGCACTTTCCCTTAGTCTTCTAGCTTGAGTAGGAAACTGCCCGTAATGCTCGGGATCATGCCTGTGGGCCCGGATGAGCTGTTCCCGCGGTGGTATGTGCCCGTGCGATTTTCCCGATCTGTTGGCCGAGTCGTGGATGAACCGCTCGGGATGATGAGTTTCGGGTAGACTAGACCGCTCGGGCTGATACTTGTCCGAGGAGTTGTGCATGATTTGACCGGGACATGGACTGGCTGCTAATTTGAACCGCTTGGTCATTGGATAGAGCCAATTTTGGGTGTATCAGCTGTCCCTAGGGGTGGCCAAACGGCCCGTGGTCCGCTTGGCCCGCCCAGCCCGGCCCTAATTTTTCAGGGCTTGGACAAAAATATTGGCCCGTTCAAGCGGGCTTGGACAATCAATTTTAGGCCCGATCAATTTAAGGGCTGGGCTTAGTCAAAACAAATGAAGCCCACTTTGGCCCGGCCCGGCCCGACTATTAGTAAAATATATTTATTTTTTGTATTATCTATTTTATTATATATAAATTAATATAATTTTACATAAGATATTCAATGTATATGTATTATCACAAGAGTTTTCATTGCATTTTTGTGAATAATGTGTCTTAATAATCATTCAAAACATTATTTATGATAATTTTTTAATTTTTTTAGTTCAAGTTTTTAAAAATAAAAAATAAAAAATAGCAAGAGGCCGGCCCGCGGGTCGGGCTTGGGATTTTAGTGGCTGGTGCCATGCCGGGCTTGGGCAACCAATTGTAGGCCCGCCACGGGCCGGGCCGGGTTTGGGCAAAGGTACTTACCCTTAGTATAGAGTGCAAGCCCGGCCCGAGCCCGGCCTGGCCCAGCCTATGGCCACCCCTAGCTGCCCCCCATTTTCAAGGTTGGCCAGATGCTATATTGGGGCAAGTTTGGAAATTAGTTTGATGTTACTTGCCACTGTCTGAGTGCTTGGGAAAGCTGCCTCGGGACTTCTGAGTCTAGTGAGTCCTCAGTAACTGACTGAGAGTTAAGATCCAGCCTAGCTCGGAACCTTTAAGTGCTTGGGAACTGACCGGGAGTTGAGACCCGGCCTAATTCGGAGTCTTTTAATGCTCGGGAAGTGACCGAGAGTTGAGACTCGGCCTACTTCGGAGTTTTTTTGCTTGAGTTAGCCTCCAGGATGGTTATCTTCTACCCATGAACCTTCGTCAAGGTTGTAGGTAGAAGAATTTTACCATGTTGAAAAAGTCGACCTAAAGCGTATTGCTTTAGGGTCCTTTTATGTTAACTCACCAGGATGATTGCCTTCCACCCAACTAGCCTTTGTCAAGACTATTGGGAGAAGAGCTTGACCATATTGGTGGAGCCGACCTAGAGCGTGTCGCTGTAGGGTCCTTTTTGCTACTCTATCATGGGCCAACCTAAGAGATTTTAGTCACCTCTATCGTCAGTTTGGACCTAAGTAGAGTTAATGCCTCTGAGTACTGTAGGTGCTCAGGTTGTCCAAGATTTTAACTTGGTTATCCGCGAGGCCTGTAGATACCCGGTGTGATTGCCTGTTTAGTTCACTGCGACATCTTTCCCCCCCAAGCTTTCGCTAAGACGAGGGTCTTACAGAGGCTATAACTGTAGGTAACTGACCTGGAACATGGTGGTTGCAGGGTCTTTTGAAACTTGCCATCATCAGCCACCTAGGGGGTTTGCCCCAATCGTCGGTTGGACCTAAGCGAAGCTTGTGCCTCGGGGTTAGGCCCGAGGTCTTTGTATGCCTCATGGTTAGGCCCGAGGTCTTTGAATGCCTCGAGGTTAAGCCCGAGGTCTTTGCATGCCTCGGTGTTAGGCCTGAGGTATTTGGATGATCTCTCTGACAATTGGTGGAGCCTCATGTGATGATCAGGCAGGTACCACTGTAGTCGAGCTCGTCTAGACTGATGGATACAGGGGGTCGGATCAGGATCGTCGGGCTTTTGATTTCTCTGTGCTGGAGACAAAGTTGGAACTGCTTGATCCTGACCGATGTGAACTGGAGGTCGGGTCAGGGCTGTCGGACTCAGACCACTGTGAACTGGAGGTCGGGTCGGGGCTGCCTGAGCCGGACTGCTGTGAACTGGAAGAACTGGAAGAACTCCCGGGCTGATCTCGCTTTCGCTTACGTTTGGAAGACTCTTTGCTTTCTTGCCCGGGGTCTTTGATCTTTAGAAATTCTTCAGTGTCAATGTATTTTCCAACCCTCTCTGCGAGTTCAACCAAGATTACCGGTCAGTTTCTGTGAAACGATGTGGCGCACTTGCTGTGTTGAACTCCTGAGCAGAAGGCTATAATAGCGGCGGTTTCATCAAGATCATAGATGCCGAGCTTCTCTTGATTAAACTGGTCGGTAAATTCTTTGAGGGTCTCATTATCCCTTTGTATGACTGTCAGTAGCTGCATGTCAGGCTTTGGCCGTTCATGCATACCGATGAACTGGTTGATGAACTACTTGATGAGTTGCTTGAAATTGCGGACCGATCGGGGCTCCAAGGAGTAGAACCATTGCATGGCCGGGTCTTTCAAAGTGCTGGGGTAAGCTAGGCAGTGTAGTTCATCGGAGTTGGTGGCTAGGGCCATCTAAGCCTTATAGGTCCGGACGTGGTCGATCGGGCTTCCCGAGCCGTTGTAGGGATCTAGACGAGGCTACTTAAATTTGCGCGGGATGGCAAACCTCGTGATCTGGCTGGAGAATGGTGACTCTGTCTCGGTATTGGCCTGATTCTGAGCGCGGCTTTGACCAAGATTTTTGGCCACTCCGTCAACCTGCTTCTGCAAGTCCTTGATTCGGGCTTCCACTCCTTCCCGACCGGTATCTGAGGGGTTGGTCAGATTAGTGGAAGAGGCTTCTTTTTCATGGTGGTGTGTTGTACTCTGGCATCCTCAACACGGGACGGGTTGGCTCGGGCACGTTGTCTGGTCAAGATCGGTCCCCGACCGTACGCAACGTTCCCGGGTCATTTCCAGGGCCTTGGAGGACTGCTTTGCTGGGCTAGCAGGGCTTCGATCTGTTGTTGGATTTGACGCTGGCCCACCAGGAGTTGTGTGAGGGTCACGGTGATCTGCTCGGATGTCATGACTGCAGCAGCCGGTGCCGGGGCAAGCGAAACATCCTGGTCGGACTGCTGATCAGCCTTTTTACCCTTCTTCGGTGGCATGACGATCAGTCAAGAGATTTGTTGATGAGAAGACTTGTCGCTTCCCACAGACGGCGCCAAACTGATGATGCCAAAAATTGGTAAGAGTAAAGTAGAGCAATTTAAGGAGAGATAGAGAGAGAGAGAGAGAGAGGGAGAGAGAGAGAGAGACTGGTTTTTTTTTTGTATGTGGTTCGACCTTGTTAATGAAGGTACCTACGTCCACGACTGTGTCTGAGCACGTTCACTATACTGTATAAGAGCCGGGGGCCTGTGGTGAACCAACAAGTCTGGAGCTACCGTAGGCCAGCCGGGCATGTAGATGAATGTTATAGAGGTGCTGTGTATACTGAAAAGTCGACCCCTTCAATGGGGGGTGAGAGACCTACTTCTACATAGATAAGGAAATATAATCCAATTGATATAGATTGACATTAATTGTGGGGATTCCTAATTGGATTAGGAAATAGTTTGCACTTACCCTTAGTCTTCTAGCTTTAGTAGGAAACTGCCCGTAATGCTCGGGATCATGCCTGTGGGCCCGGATGAGCTGTTCCCGCGGTGAGATGTGCCCGTGCGGTTTTCCCGACCTGTTGGCCGGGTTGTGGATGAACCGTTCGGGATGACGAATTTCGGGTAGACTAGACCGCTCAGATTGATGCTTGTCTGAGGAGTTGTGCATGATTTGACCGGGACATGGACTGACTGCTGATTTGAACCATTCGATCATAGGATAGAGCCAATTTTAAGTGTATATATATACATCTATCTCGTATATATTTCTTTTTTACATTTACTTAATGCCAAAGAAAGCTTGCAAATTATATGGGCCAATATTTACCTCGATGACACCAAGATTGAACTTTATGTGATAAAAATTTTCAAATCTCTTATACCTTTCTTTCATTTTTAATAAAAAAATAAATAAAAACCAAAGAAGCTTCAGATGGACTCACAATATGGTTTACTAGTAATTGCCCGTGTCTGTGGGCACGACGCAAAAAAAGGTAAATGAAGAAATTGTTTTTCCAGGATTCACAAAAAACATAACCATTATATCACCAAATGACACAAAAATGGTGAATTTCTTCACTTAAAAATGGTGAATAGCACCTCAAAAATGTTAGTACCAAATAGTTAGGAAAATGAGAACTTGAGAAGCAAGGAACTGAATGTTGTAAGAGCAGTAACATTTAACATATCTTTCACCAATATGGAATTAGGCCTCATTCAACTATACATTCAATCAAGTCAAACTACAAATCCCAAGATTCCCACCTAAGAAACTCAATGAGGAGAAAAGGAAAAGAAGATCGTGAAGAACAAAAAGAGTAAAGGACTTCCTTAACAGAAACCAATTTTGCACACTTCAACGTGAAAGCGATGAGATCCAAGAAGCAATAGACATGTGGTCTTGAATTTACGGTGTGATCCAATATGTAATCTTATCAGCCATCTGGCCCATCTCCATTCTCTAGCATTCTGTTAAAAGAATAAAGAAAAAAATTAAGAAAGAAATAACAACTATTAATTAGCCATCTCCAATATGTTCCATAATTTGTTGAAAATGCATTTTATGAACATAAAGAATATAGGTTTAATAAAGATAGGGGCTGATTTTCCTTATTCTTTTCTCCTTGGTGCTTTCTGCTAAAACAAAGAAGAAGGTAGAGGCTACTTGGGTATTTTCAAAAGTAAAGGATCAATTTTCAGCTTGGTTCCGAGTGGTTCATTGTACTGGGAGTTCAATTTCCAAAAAAAAAAAATTGATTTGAGTATAATATTATATCAATTGTCCATCACAGTTCGGCTCAAATTAAAAAAAAATGTAAATTTAAAAAAAAAAAAAAAAAAAAAAAGTTCGGCTCAAATTAAACCCGAAATTCCGAACCGAACCCGAAATTTATTTCGGAAACCGAACTGAAATTTCGAAGTTTAATTCAGTTCGGTTTTCGGTACTATAGTTGCCAACCCGAACCCGACCAACCCGAACCGAACTTTTCGGTTCGAACCCGAACAACCCGAATGCCCACCCCTAATTACTATGGTTCCCAAAATTGAATCCCAAATTTGGCTACCAAATGCATTGATAGTTGTACCACCGAAAACTTCCAACGAAATTCCAATAGTCCCCAACATAATGAAATGTGGGAACCAAATTTGGAAACCATAGCACTACACTTATTTTTCTTAGTCTATTTTCTAGGCAACCAAACAGAGAGTTGGGGTTTAGTAACTAAACATGGAAAAAATCACAATTTGCTATAATGTTGTGGTTTGGCGACCTAAAACCAGATTACTTCCCAATAAATAGATGATGACCTCAATTTACCCTGAGATATACTGCCCAAAAAACAAAGCAAGAAGCAAGAAGCAAGAAGCAAGAAGCTTACTATATTGAAATTAACAGAGCAAATGATATTCACAAATAAATTGAATTTTGCAAACCCATGTCGAATAGGAAGAGCTTTCCCCTTAAGGTTGACTTTAAATTCAAGCTATTTTCTTTCCAAGTTTTAAAAATAAGCAAAGATCTCTCATAATCCACTCAATGCAACCAACAAACTAAAGCATTTTAACAATGGGATCAATGCATTCCCAGGATGCTGAGAATGTAAAGATTTTTGCTTTGAAGTATACCAACCAATACAAAAAGCCTGTTGAGCATAGGGACTTTGAAGTATACCAATCAATAAAAAGAATCTTTGTTCAAAAAATGCCATCAATAAGAGACTTTTTAAAACAATTAACAGACTACCGAGGGAAAGAAAGAGATCCTTACAAAAATGAGTAAACCATATAGGAGCTCGAAAAGGCAGGTTCAACCCACCTAAAGATCTGCACAAATTCATTTCTTTAAAGACTTCTATTGCTTGACAAAAACATGAAAAATGCTAATTTAGTCCAACAATCATATAAAGTCCACAGAGACATTGGATTGATTCATGCTTAATCAAGTGGAGCTTCACAAAGTCTTTAGATTTAATTATAAAATTGACCTTTGAAAAGCAGGAATTCTTTGAAAAAAAGCCAATCTAGAAACCAAAGAAGAAGAGAAAACTGAAACAATTCCTTTGCTTACCTTTTTTTTACATCCAAATTGCATGAGCTGCATTGCAAGAAATCCTAAATAAGTATATCATCATGTACAAAAAACAGGTCTATGAAGGAATCAACATTATTATTAGACACAAAAAGCAGGTATATGAAACAATGCACACAATCATATGTACATAGCTTGCTTACAAAATAATTTGTGAAACAGAGCAACATTCTCTACCTCTTGAACACGCATGTCATGGTCCTTGGGATTCAGAAACTCAATCACTCCAAGTTTCTTGGCTAACACCATTTTTTGGACTGAAACCCTTAGAACATCTAGAGCATGGAAAAAAGAAAACATAAGCTTCATGGCTACCATTACTAAAAAGCAAACAAATACAAAAGATGACATTAGGGGCATTTTCGATATACTTACAACTATGAAAAATTAATTTTGCCTCTTCAATGAAACATAGGAAAGCTTATGACCCAAAAAAGATTTGATGAGGTATCACCAACTTACATGTTTAGACAACTCACATGAGGGAAAATAAAATAAAACATTAGAAAGTACGCTTTTTGTTGTTTGGTTACTAAGTAAATCGCAAGGAAAATAAGTAGCCAAGGAAAATAAAATGAATTTGTTTTCTTCAGAATTTTGACTTTTAAGAGTCATTTTTTTATTTATTATTTAATGTTTTTGTAATCTCCTACAATAGCCGAAAAATCTCACTCTGGAAATATTCTAATCAGATCACTAACACCACCAGCTTCTGAAGGATTTGTGAGAGAGAGAATCACAGTTAAAACCTTTTTTGACCTTCGATTTAGAATCACAGTAGAAGGATTTGTGCCCTAACCCTTGATCACGCCCTCTGTCAATGTGTCCGATCAAATCACTGTCATCACGCCGGTGAGCTCCGCCGCCGAGCTCTTCCCATTGTTGTTCGCATCAAACCGATTGATCACTTTCCTCACTTCCTCCATGGTCTAGAAGATACACCAAGAGAGAGTGGCTAGACTGGGATTTTTAGAGAAAGAGGAGTCTAGAAAGTGGTGGAGAATACTGAATACTCCTACTTATCTTGGTTTCTCAGTCTCACCTTCCTTTTGGTTTGAAATTTAAATTCTTGGAAATTGGGATAGAGGGTGTCAATCAGTCTGTAAAAAACGCAGGCGTCCAGAGAGAGGAGAAGAGATGATGCGTGTCAGGCGGTCAGGCGGAGGGGAAGTTAACACAGAAGGGCTGATATAAACCGTAGGATTAGATTCAACGGTCCAAAGTGTCCCAAATTAGTGGACGGCTTTGATGCAATTTGTCAGATGGAGATGAATTTGTGGCCTTTGGATTAGTTTTTTTTGTCCTAAAAATTATTGTAGGTTATTATATAGATGTATCAAGCTAAGTTTGATTTATTCAAAAGTTAATACCTCAACTCACTTAAATGCGGAAAGGCTGTCTAAAAGGCTTCACTCGTACGTCGAGGGGCTGGAACCCTTTTTTTTTTTTGACTAACAGTTGAGTGGTTGAAACATAATCCATAGACGTAAGAGAGCATTTTTGCTCATCCATTTTTATTTACGTAAGTGTCTAATGGTGACATGTATAAAATGGGAATGAAATAGCACATATGCAGTGGCGGACCGACATAGTGCCCAGGGGTGGCACAGGCCTCCCCTAGACTTTTGAAAATTATGAAATTACATGTAATATTTTACAGATTTTACAAATAGGCCCTCCTAAAATTCACATAGGCCCCCCCTGGACTTATAAAAATTCTAGATTTACATACAATATTTTACAGATTTTAGACACAGGCCCCCGTGGACTTTTGAAAATTCTAGATTTGTATGTAATATATTACAGGTTTTAGAAATAGGCCCCCTAAAATTACACGATTTACCCCAAACTAGGGGTGTTAAACCAATTTTACAATTTTACACATAATTGTGTATAAGTAGACCTAAAAAAATTCGCCTCGGGGGCGTTGCCCCCGAATCCCCGTATAATTTAGGCCCCCCTGAACAAAAATTCTGGGTCCGCCCCTGCACATATGTCACCAACTAGAGGTCAGATGAGCATTGGGCGAACTAAAATGAATGAACACAAATGCTTTCAAGGTAGAAATATACTTCTGTTTCTCATAATTTTTTAAAAATTATATGAGATTTTTTATGAGAAATCCCTCAAAATGAGATAGTACAAGTAAAAACTCTAAATTTTTAGCTTTTTTTTTTTTTTTTGAGAAGAAAATTTTTAGCTTTTTAACTAAGGCTTTTCATTCTTTTTTTTTTTTTTTTTTACACTTATTAGAGTCCTTTCTAACTTTATTTTTTATTTCAGCCACTTTTAACCTTTGAGGGTTAGTTATGTCATGTCACCATTAATTTTTGAATAAATTACACTCACCTTCTGTAAGATATAACCTAATTACACAAATATTCTCTCTATATTACAAAATTACCCTGACCTCCCTTGTCAATGATTGTCGGCAAATGGAAGTTATGATGTTAGAAAAATGACTGTTTACCCTCATTTAATGTTCATAATTGCAAGACCAGTATATGCCTATACAGGAGGTGGTTACCATGCGGAATGGTAGTTTTGTCCGTATGGGTTGGATTGGTGAGACTTTACATCCTGGCCCTCCATCACAAAACAAGTGCTTGTTCTTAAGCGACTCAGGATTTTTAAGGGATAACCTGCACAACAGGTCACCGGTTATCACAAGGATCCTGCCCAAACCCAGCAACTCAAATTGCCCAAATTCCATGTGTAGGGGCGGATCCAGTAGTGTAGTTAAATGGAAACAAAAGTTTATATAGGGGTTCTAGGGTAGTGCCCCGATTTGATTTATTTATTTTTATGAACATAAATAGTATAATTCGATGTGATTTTTTTCTACAAACTAATCTATCTTATAAATAACTTATGCGGTTTTAAACAATTTGATACACTTGCAGCTTATAATATAATATCTTATAGTCTTTTTAACCATCTGATAATATCTATTAATCTTTTATATAATCTGATACATTTCAAGCTGGACACGAACTGCCACACAAATATCAAAGTGAAATTGGAATATAAATAACTAATTAAACTTGTGATACAAAATCTTCGTGAAAGAATTATGGGATAGATTAGTTTGTACAAAAAAAAATTACATAGAATTATACTATTTCTACAAAAAAAAAAAAAAAAAAAATCAGCTCGGAGTGCTGCCTCGAACCCCAGTACAAACTCCTGCTCCCACTGAACTACACTTCTGAGTGTGTCCCTGCACATGGGGTCATTTTTGGCTGAAAATAATGTGACATTCCCATTATGCCCTTGCTTTTTTATTTTATTTTTTTTTATTTTTTTTTTGTAATTGGTGGATTTTGCACAATTTTCAAAATATAGGGTGTAAGGTGCAAAAATTGAAACAACGAGAACCAAGCTGTCACAACCCTCAAATTATAGGGGTGTAATTTGCAATTTACCCTATATGTATTCATGCCCTCCCAATTTTTGTAATTTATCCCTTTAACTTTGTTTTTTTTTTTTTTTTGCTATAATTTATCGCTTAAAACTAAAAAAAAATCTCACTTTGATGTAGACATTTTATTTTAAAGTTTAACTAAATAAATGACTTTGATCAATAAATCTCACTATAGTCCTCAACTTTTAAAGATTCTTTGTTTGTAAGGTGAAACTAGTGTTAAAAATAAAAAGAAGAAATGACACATATGATTTTTTTTATAAAAAAAAAATGAAGAGATTCAATTGTTTGTCTTTGGGTAATTCTAAAACCTATAGAATAATGATGCAATTTCTTAAGTCCAAAGGTACAGTTTAAAAAAAAAATTGATAGGTCAAGGGCGCTGACCCAAGCCCCCAGTCTCAAATCATGGATCTGCCACTAGTTATAATACTTCTTTGAATCAACACTAATTTTCATTACAATAAATATATATATATATATACGAAAAAAGAAAAAAAATCAAAAGTTGAGGAGACACAAATACATATAAAATACAATATATAAGGTAAAGTTAATTATGTACTCTCAAAAGGTTGTGAATTTAGAAACAAAAGGTGGTGGATTTACGCCCACACTTTTAGAATTAGAGTTTGTTTAAAATTCCAATTAGGATAGCTTGGATAACTTGAGATTTATTTTATTTTATTTGGATAAGTCCTCTTACTATTATTAATGGGTAGCGGTAATTTTTCTTCATGTATTTGTCAAAATCATGACCAAACCCTACAACACGGATGTTTGTAACGGCATTCCGTTGTACGTGTCATTGGCACAACCGATGTGATGAGTTAGGAAAAATGTAAAGACTTGCCTGCCGCATCGCCTTATCTCCGTCAGTTAGTACAGAAGTCAGAGCCTTACCCTTGATTGCTTAAAGTAACGTCTCCAAAACCCAACTGTAGGTATCTACGGTTTCATTAACCAAAAATTATAGTTTGGAAATGATTATTGACGCCTACAAGTATGACAAATGATTTCCTGTAGGCATTTGTTCGGTAAGTTGTATCAAACGCTAGGACATCTCCAAATCTGTCATAGTCAATACAGGATCTTGCATCTGTCCTAAACAACCTAGACAATCTACAAGCTCCGATGTATGTTCAACATCAATGTAATTGTCCGATTCCTTTTGAATGAACCCAACCTTCTCATATGAACCCGCATGATGTACCCTATAGTCCTTAATCTGACTAGGTTTGATACCGACTCTGCGCATTGAACTAATTTGAGCTTTATCTGAATTCTGAACTTGCCTGTGTGATCAAGGGAAAGGCACACATTGAGGAGGACATAACGGATGGTTATGGTCTTTAACAAAATTTGTCACAACACAATATTGCTTAGCTTTATCTAATCGGATATAGAGGCATGCACCACATTTAACTCTAGTAAAGGCCTTGGGCTCCCTTAACCTGTCTTCACAATCTAAATATTTTTGGCATCTCTCCCCTTCTTTAGAACACACCCAATGTCTATATACAACTATTTTGTCCCTTCCATATTTTAATTCATCCTTTCATACGCTAAAACACACCACCTTCGCATAACTATTATAAAATTTTGCCCCTTCACCCTCGGATTTGAATGTCATGCTAAGGACTTCATCTTCAATCATTTCATATAGTTCTTGATCAGAATCACATTCGAAGGTTTGTTGGATGACATTACTATGTACAACTTCTAGGTCATTACTGTCAACCCCAGTGTGAATATTATATGTGTATTGTAATCCACTTTCATCATCTAAATCATTTCCCAGACAAGTTTTTTCATCCAAATCTATACATACCGAATTTCCCTTGGATCTCCGTATACCATCCATTGGAATTTACGCTGTTAGAAAACAAACAAAAATTTATAAATGACAAGTATGTGTGTAATATGGACTATGTTTTATGAAATTCCATTATTAAAAAATTATGTTCCCTTGTTGTTCCATGATTAAGAAACTCTATACCCTTATTGTTTGATGATTAAGAAATTTTGTACCATTATTGTTCCATAATTAAGAAACTCTGTACCCTTATTGTTCCATAATTAAGAAATTTTGTACCCTTCTTGTTCCATGATTAAGAAATATTGTACCCATCTTGTTGCTTATTCACCAAAACACTTATTGTTGCCTACTTCTGAATACTTCCTTAACAAAATAATCTTTTTTAATTAATTAAAGATTAATTAAAACAAAAGGCTTAAAAGTGACACATCTGAGTGAGTTTTTATGGACAACTCACTAGAAATGTCCGTAGTGATGTCGACAACCTACTGTAGCTTTCAATGATGGGACTAAACTTTCTTACTCCGATTTTTCAGTGATGGGACTAAACTTTCTGAGTGAGTGATTGATGTCGACAATTCACTGGAACTATCCATCCTATCCTATTCATTGTATCCTATTCATAATATTGTCCCTTCTATAGAACCCTCATTCATAGTAGGTGCAACGTGAGTGATTTCTCATAGTGTAGTTATTTTGAAGTTAAAATTCATTGACAATGTACAATTCTTGCTCTATAAAAAGCAAGAGTGGTTGCAAGCAACATACTGTATACTCAAATCTCCTTAGGATGAGAAAAGATAGAGGAGGAGGGAGAAGTAGAGGAGGGAGAAGTGGAGGAAGGGGAAGAAGTGCTAGTAATGCTCCTTGAATTAGCAATGTATGGCATATATATTATTCTTACATAGATCCTAAAGGGCAAACTTGGTATGAAAAAGACGTCCTTTTGTCAATATCCCAATACCTTATAATTTTTCTTTCTCAAATGTTGGCCAAATAATCATTGGTGAAGCTCACGCTCGACTACCAAACAATACAGTTCTTATTGGAGATGATCTATGATGGACAAAATTGTTTAGAATAATGTGTGAGTGCGAAGTATATTGTCGTTGGCATGGGTTATAAGTACCGATTTCTCGCGCTCCTAATTTGATTCGAAATCCGAATAGGTATGACGATCGGGTCATACATTTCCTAGAGAAAGAGATTCGATAGATGAAATGACGATTGCAGCATTGTCACGCAATTGAAGATGCAAAAAGGTTTTATGACCTCCCAGTGTTTGTTGTATAAGATATTGAATAAGATCCATATTACGCTGATGTATATCCCAATCTACCGGATTATACTGAAGATGACATTGATGGGGATTTTCAACGTTTTCTTCTTGGTTGTCTAATCAGAGATGATGGACAGATTTATGTTGTTATGAATTCTATGGTGATCTATCTGCTTTGGAGAGCCTTTCTGATTAGTTCTGTTATGGTATGCTTTGTTTAGATTTAAGTATGTTTTGTGATTAAGATATTATGTAACCGAATTATTCCATGATTAAGAAATTTTGTACCAGCGTTGTTCTATGTTTAAGAAATCATGTACCCTTGTTGTTCCATGATTAAGAAATTATGTACACTTGTTCCATTATTAAGAAATATTGTACCATTGTTGTTCCATGATTAAGAAATTATGTACCCTTATTATTCCATGATTAAGATATATTGTATCCTTATTGTTCCATGATTAAGAAATTATGTATCCTCATTATTCCATGATTAAGAAATTTTGTTTTCACAATGGGGTATCTCATTTATTTTTCACTTGACTAATATCTATTACAAATGTTTGTAACAAAATGTAAAGAAAAAAAACATAATGGGGCATCACATTTAATTTCACTTCACTAATATCGTCTTTTTATTTCACTAATAGAGTAAGAACACTCATATTCCCTCAAATGTTTGAGATTGCATCCAAAAAAAAAAAAAAATACATAATGTTTCTAACATTTTACAAATGTTACAATAAAGGAATAAATTTATGGCCATTTTGGAACATGTTACTGTCTTTAAGTGCTTCCCAGGTAATATATTGTCTTTAAGTGCTGCCCGGGTAATGTTACTGTCATTGTCCAGGTGAAAACAATAATATATCATCAAATACAAAAATGTTTTTCAAAGATAGTAGCATGTCAATGTCGCAAAAAATCGAAAAAATTAGAGTCATTTAGCATATTTCATTGCCTTTAAATATTGTCCATATGTGAAATATAATAACATATCATCGAAGATTAGTAAAATGGTATTGCACAAAGAGACAGTAACATGTCGTCTATAGTAACATTTCTTCAAATTGACCAATTAGATTTGAAATTATGGGCATTTTTCAAATGTCACTGCCTTTATAATGTTATCCAAGTAAAGACAATAACATATCATCATAGGTAATTTTTTTTTCAAATACTACTACTACATGTGAAATGAGAGCAAACTTTTCATTTACTTTAGAATCTGTTTAAAATTAGACTTAATACCAAACATTTTTTTTGTTTTAGTGGTAATAGAATAGTAAGAAAAGATAAATATTATTCCAGTGGTAAAAGAATATTAAGAAAAAAAATCTTAAAAAAGAAGAACACATCTCATACGTTTGGTTTTTGATGTTTTATTTTTATTTTAAGGGATATAATATTTATTTGCACCTAAATCATATTTGTTATTACAGTGGTTATAAAGTATTTGTAAGAAAATACACTAAAAACACACACACACAATTAATATGTTTGGGTGTCCGAATATGTGGCTGTGAGCTGCCCGGGCAGTTACTATGTGGCGCAAGTAGGACCACATGATGAGTTTTCTGTCAATTGCTCAGGAGTAGGATAGATAGGCACATCCCGACGAATCAAGGATTCAAGCACCACCTGCCTATGGTTTGTAGAGGCCATGAGCAAGCTCTAAACGAATATGTTGACCTGTGTCTTCTTGAGTTGCTTGCGCACTTCATCTTCTTCTTGTGGCACACTCACTACCTTTCCTTTTCCCTTGTCTATCTCTCTCCTCGGATGATCTTCTTCTAGTTATGGCAACTTAAAATGTCTACCTTCCCTAGTCAAGTGTTGAACATTTTCTTCTCCCCATATGCATTCCAGAATTCCTTCGTTGATCTCAATGCCATCCTAAATGGAATCATTAGAAGGCTGCCCATCCCACCATTTAACTTCTCCAAGGCCAAGGTTCATTTACTCTAGGTAGAAGAGGTCATCGATCTCGGGGTCTTCACATACCCAGTACTCTTCATCATCATCCAAAAAGTGAATCCCAAAATCCTCCAAAAGGATAACCCTGGGTTCGCGTTCAATTAAGGCAGTAATGCATATGATCGGATTATAGGAGAGTGGGATTGTCACGCCTTGGCTTAGCAAAAATAGGAAAAATTTTAAAACATTTTCTCTTTTGGTCCCGTGGATACGTGATAAATTGAGGATTGTCTGATTGTCTATAACAAGATAGAACCAATATGATATTTAATAAATGAACATTGATAATAAATAGGTAATTCTGGGCATACTACTATTAAACATAATCATTGGAGTCATACATCTCATTATTAAAAGAGCCTAGAAGGGAAAAGAAAAGAGAGTAATATCTTGGGCATAAGCCCTACATTATGATGATGCCAAAAATTGGTAGGAAAATAAGAAAAGAAGATGAAGACCAAAAGGTTTGTATGTGGTTGGCCCCGTTAACTAGGTGAACCAACAAGAAGGGAATTACTACCAAAAACCGGCAGGGAGTATGCATATAAGTGATATCTATTGCTATTCTATGAGATAAGGATGCAATCCCCTTTAATGGGGGTGAGTGGTATCTTTTATAGATGCAAGAGACCTACTCGTACAAGGTAAGTGAAACTAATTAGGAAGCCTAATCTAATTACAACTGATTTACACAAATCATGGGAGTTTCCTAAGTGGATTAGGAAACAACTTGCACTTTCCATTAGTCCTCTAACTGAGATAGGCAACTGTCCGAAATCTTATAGAGCAAATCACGGCACACAACCGAGCTGCGCCCATTATGGGACGAGTCTGCATTGTAAGCCTGAGCTGTGGGCCCAAACCGGGCGGTCTTGGCCGAATAACCCGGGATTATTGAGTAGCAAGCCCCCATTCCGGATGACTTGGCATTTCCTTGGTAAGGTAGCAATTTGATTTTGACCTGATTTTTTTGTACATATCAGCTGCGTCCATTTTCAAAGCTGATGCGACGTTTCATTGGATGATATTTGAAAATTAGTACTGATTTGAAAATCTTCCAGGAACAAAGTTGGGACCTTGCTCGGCGTAAGACTGGGCGCATAAGTCATCTGGGATCCGGACTGGCTGGTGGCGCCATGGGCCTGGGGCCGGCGTTTGCCACTTGCTGGTTGGTGGCTGGTTTGGTTAGAATCCAACGAGGCTGGTATAAGTGTAACCAGACAGTCGCATCACAATTGGACCATCACGTCGTGCATTTAATCAGCGCGCCTTTTGAGGCATTACTTCATGTGCCCCAGGTGACAGCTGTTGGACGGTTTAGGGGGAAAGATTTTGTGGCTGTTGGATTTGCTCTGATTTGGACCGTTCATGCTTCCTATATAAGGGACACTTGTTCATTTCTTCCATTCCTGCTGTCCAGAGATAGAGGTTACCGAGCAGTTTTGAGAGAAAAAAGCTCCCGGCCAAACTCCTCGAGCTCTTTCTATGCTTAATTTTTGTAAGTCTTTGTTTCCCAGCCTAGAAATTTCACTGTATTCTCTTTCTTTTGTCCTTTCTCTTTTTTTTTTTGTGAACATTCCTGCCCGAGGCTAGAGAACGGGAACCTTTTAGGACTCATGAGGGAGTGGGATTTTTTCTTCCTTAGGTTTTACTTTTTCATTAGATCGGGTGGTGCAACAGAACTCTTGAACCGATTGGGTTGTCCAGGTGTGATTCTGATCGAGTGTTACCTTACCCTAAAGACCCTGTACACCTTGCCTTTTAGGCATCTAGTCATGCCCCCATTGTATCTCAGACTTGGAGTCCCTGACCCCTACCTAGGTCGTCAGCTACTCCCCCTTCCAACCGCATGAGCCTCAGAGATGTGTCATTCGGGTTTCAATTCGTCTTCTTGATCAAAAGATGAATAGTTGCGATCAGGGCTCCCAGGTACTATTTTAGATATGCCTTCAGCCACCCTGTTCGACCGCTATAGAGAGGATAGAATTCTTGTCGGGACTCCTGATGAGGGGCCGAGCCGGCCTTACATTGAGGTTTTAGACTCAGGGGTGTCGGGAAATAAGGCATCGACTTCGGGTAGCTCTGAGGTCCTCTTTTCTAGCATGGGGACCCCCAATATTTTGGACACGCGAGACTTAGCCAGGATTAGGCAGAAGTACGACTGTTTCAATAGCTTTTCCCTTGTCGTGCTGGATGAAGACGCGCACGTTCACCAGCCAAGATTCACCACGCTATATGAGGACGCATTTCTTGTGGGGCTTCGCTACCCCTACGTCCTCTTGCCTGGGACTTACTGATCTACTTAGGCATAGCTCCAAGGTAACTCGCCCAGAACGGATGTAGATTTTGGATGGGGGTTATATCCCTCTGGCCCTATGTCTTCGGGTACAAGCTTACCCTCCACGAGTTCTTGTGGACCTACCGTCCATCCCCGCTGTGAAAGGAGGTTTGTTTTTTTTTCTCTGAGTACCCGGCAAGGGAGGAAAAATCTTGGAGGGTGCCCCCAGCAACAACAAAGGGTGGAAGAAGAAGTTCTTCCAAGTATCTATCTGCGAGTTCAGCGCAGAGGCCCCAGGGCTTACCTTAAGGACATCCTGGGCAGGTGAACTAAGAAGTAAGCCATCACAAGTTTGTCTTTGACTATTATCTCTTGCTATTTTAATGTAGGGTAACCCCTTTCTCATTTTTTAGTAGACTCGACTGATCTGCCAAACTTCTCGGAGGAGTGTCAGTATCGGATAAGGTTGCTTGTTCAAGCCGACCAACATAGTTAACGTACGGTCCCGGGTAGGAGAGCCTGTTTTTACATACTGCCCAGACAAAGTCCTCACCACTCCAGTCTTCCCTTCCATCACCGTTGGTATGTTTCAAGTTGCATGATTTTTTCTTTCATCTCATTATTGCTCAGACTTACTTTTCGCACTTCTTCTAATTCATGTCCTTTCGTGACTGTCCCTCTTTTTTTGCTGAGATGGCACCTAAGGACATGGCCGCTTTAAGGGAGAAGGAGGCGACATTAGCACCCAGAGCAGGACAGAAAAAGAAGAGGCAGGACATTCTCCCTATTGGCCCCCAACTGAAGTAGCTTCTACGCGGGCCTCACCCGGACCGGGTAGGAACTTCTGTCCTTATGGTCGAAGCAGTACCTGATGGAAAAACCGGTTTAATTTCAAAGTTTAAACACGCAACGGAAAAGTCAAGTTATAAAAACTTAATGGCAGCCCAGGATTTACTACTCGTTAATTCCATAGATGCGCACAAGAGGGGACAAGAGTTATATCTTAGTGTCTTGAACCCAATTCTAATTTTCTTTAACTTCCAGCAACTTCCACTAGATGGCCTTCACTCTTATGACTCCTATGGATGCTCGCAGGAAGGACTAGGGTTGGTGGGAACCCTAATGGAGAGGAAGGAGAAGGTTTGGTGCTCTAAAACAGTTTCTGCAGCTTCTGACGTTCAAAATGACGAACTTCTTTTCCAGAACGCAGCTGCCCTATTTATAGATTCCCAGAACCGACCTAGACTTTGAGCGATCGAAGATCTTCGATCGATCGAACCGTCGATCGATCGAACCATTCTCGATCGATCGAGACTGCCAAGACTTCAATTGATCGAACATACTTCAATCGATCGAACTTGTCTTGACAACTTCCTCATGTGTCTTTCCAAGTATCCTGGCGGAGCTAAGAGTGGGACCTCCTAGGCTCTTTATTGCTGGCTTAGACCAGTTTGTTAATTACCATGACCAAACTCTTTGATCAGCAAACTAACTAACTGGTTAGTTAACGTTTACTCCACTATAAAACGATAACTGAACTCCAACGCAAAAGAACATATCCGAAGCGATAACTAGACTTGTATGTTGTACTAATGTCCCTCTACCTTTAGCATTCGTAATCATATTCAGGTAGTCGGATAACTGTTACTGTCAACCTGAATATCGATTACTTCTTGTATTCCTTGAGTCCCATTCACCTCTCATGATTACCAAATATGTTGATAACTCTTATCAATAAGACTGCAATACTCAGTAATCGACTTGGTGACATTCTCAAGGGAATGCTTACTCTGATACAGAGGGTAGATTCTGTCTTGACAATATATGTTCACAACCCTATGAATATGACATACCCAAGATACCCAGGTGTTGATCTTCTATAGACCTCACTGATTGGTAAGTCAAAACAGTCATATCCACAGTCTGTGTTCATAATCGTCTCAAGATTGAGAACACGTACCTTAAACAAGTTATGAGTTCCTATCGACTGATTGACAGTCTTGAGCGTCAATAGGAAAGCTCAGGTCCGTCAATGCACTATAAGCACTAGCATGTTAACTAAGAGTTAAACTCTAGTGATTGAGATTAATCACTCCATCCAATGGTAGTTAATCATGCTACAGTGTAAACCTGATGAGATATCCAGTCTCATCATCCACTGTGACACATTCTAAGTAACAAAGAATAGTAATTCGTATCTCACTTGTATGTATCTCATACATACACGCATTACTTACTATGATACTTAAGGATAACAATCATCTCATGAAAGAAACATACATAACAAAATGTAAAGCTGATATCCATATATTAAAATATCAATGTCTCCTATATAAAGTAATGGATTGAGGGCACAAACCCAACAGTACCCCATTCGATACACCATCCGGTGAACATACTGCCTGGGGTGCCCTTGACTGAGGTGGCACAGGATGCCTGGTTGAGGATTCTGCCGGTGGTGCTTCTGAGCCAGGTCAAGAAGTGTCCGGGCCCAGACTCCGAGGCTCCATCTGGGTGGTTGTAGAGCACTCCCATCTGGCAAGTAATTCATCTTCCTCTGCCTCCTTTATCTGGGCTCGGATGACTAATCAGTGTATTTTTTTTCTTTTCAGTCCGGATGTTTGGCAGCGGGAATTGAGACTTTCTTGCCCGAGATGGCCAAAAGGTTGGCTAGTACTGAAGTTGCTCTGTTCGCAAAGAAGGCAGCTTGGGAAGCTGCCTACTTTGTCCTTACAAAGGAAAAAACTAAGGCTCTGGCCATAGATCTCGGAGCTACTTAGAAAGATCTGGCTACTAAACGGGAGACACGGAGGCTACTGAGGAGAAAGCTACTGCTGATACAGAAGCCGCCCGGGTTGAGGCGGTTAAGGCAGTTGACGAAGAATTTGAAGTCGGCTTCCTTAAGGGCTATGTCAACCTAACAGAAAGGGCAACTACGGACCATCTCGACTGGGATCTCTCGGTGTACTCCTAGGCTAAGTTTGATTTCTGGAAGGTGCTATTCCCAGCTGCTTAGGAGGAGGGTGGAGTCACTCCAGGTGATAAGGTTGGAGAAACCGACGAGGTGGTGATTGTGGATGAGCAATAGCCATTTTGCTTGTTCTTTTTTTTGGGAGGCTACTATAATTGCCCCCAGGTATTGTACATATTTATTTTTGCTGTTAATGAAAAAGCCCTCTGAAACTGCCTTTTACAGCAACTGTTATGCATTTTTGCACTTTGTATGCCTGTGTTTATAATTGCCTGTGCCGACTGGTTGTAAGTCTTGTGAAAACCCTGCCTTAGCAAAAGTTTTAGAATTAGGACCGGTAAGGAACACTTGGCCTTCTAGGGACCTATACTCTGAAGGTCCAGTTCGGGACAGAGTAGAATTTTTGGCCCTGTTACTGTAGGTACTTGGGATTGTCTTTAGAATTCCAACAGTCCTGTTAGCGCTTGGTGTGATTTCCTATTTTAGTCCAGTGTCCCCCTACCTCCCAAGCTTTTGCTATGGTGGGCATCGGTAGAGGGAGTGACCATAGGGAACCAACCTAGAACGTTGGTAATTGTAGGGTCTTTTTAAGCTTTCTATCATTAGCCACCTAGGGGGATTTGCCCCCATTGTCGGTTATGGACCTAAGCGAAGCCGGTGCCTTGGATGTGAACCCGAGGTCTTATGCGCCTCAAGTTTGAGTCTGAGGTCTTTTGTGCCTTGATTGTGGTCCCAAGGTCTTTTGTGCCTCAGGTGTGGTCCTGAGGTCTTTTGTGCCTCGGGTGTGGTCCTGAGGTCTTTTGGCTTAATGGAACATGGGATGAAGAGTCGTTTTGTGAAAGAAAAAATCTAATTCATTAAGTAATTAAACTGCTCGAAAAGAGCAATAGAAAAGCAAAAATCTTTATTTCCTAACCCATGCTAACCCGTTCTTATCCACGCATTATTGAAAGTACTTGTAAAGATGCTGTATGTTCCAAGGGTGAGACAGATCATGCGTGTCCAGAGTCAGTAACCTGGAAGTGCCTGGCCGGTTGACCCGGGTAACCCTGTAGGATCCTTCCCAGTTTGGCCCCAATTTTCTATGGCTCGGGACTTTGGTAGACTAGTTTACTGCCTTAAGGATGAGGTCCCCTATCTGGAAATTGCGGTGCTTAACTTTACTATTGAAATACCAAGAGACCCATTGTTTATAGGCTGCTACTTTCAGATACACCCAGTCCCTTTTCTCTTCTATTAGGTCGAGCTCTCCTTTAAGGGCTTCCTCGTTGCCATGTTTGCTGAAATTGGCTACCCGGTATGTTGGTAGTCCGAGTTCTGTGGGGGCCACTACCTCAAAGCCGTAGGTAAGTGAGAACGTAGTCTCCCTTATTGCCACTCGGTGAGTGGTACGATAGACCCACAGAAGGGTCAGTAGTTCTTCTGTCCAAAGCCCTTTGGCATTTTCAAGTCCAATTTTAATTAATTGTAGAATTTTCTGGTTTGTTACCTCGGTTTGGCCACTGGCTTGAGGGTGCTCGGGAGAAGAGTAGTGGTTTGATGTACCAGAGCCCGAGTAGAACTGCCTGAAGACTGGGGTTTCAAACTACCTGCCGTTGTTGCTGACCAGGACTTAGGGGATGGTGAACCTGCTGAGAATATTCTTCTCAACGAAACTCTCCATCTTTTTCTTGGTGATCATTGCCAAGGGCTCGACTTTCATCCGCTTAGTGAAATAGACCACAGCAATGATGGCGAATTTGACCTAGCCTTTAGTCATGGGAAGGGGTCCGACTATGTCAATGGCCCACTGGGAAAATGGTCAGGGCTGAGAATTAGGGTTTGGAATTCTCCCGGGCGGTTGATCATGGGTGTGTATCTCTGACACTTATTATACTGCTTGACATATTCTTATGAATCTTGGGCCCTCGTCGACTAGTACTAATGCTACAGCAGGGCCTTTCGGGAGAGTGCCCGACCTCCAATGTGGCTCCCACACACTCCATGGATTTTATGCAATATTCGTTGGACTTGAGTAGGGTAAATGCACCAAAGATACGGGATAGAGATCCCCTTTTGTAGAGGATTCCATCCACGAGATGGTATCTGGCCATCCGGTACTTTACCCGTCGGGCTTCATCTTTTTCATCTGGTAGACTACCAGTTGTGAGGAACATCATGATCGGATCCATCCAGCTGGGCCCTGAGACTGACTCGACCTCCATGCCTCCCGAGTTGGCCACACTGGGCTTGGGTAAGTATTTTATCCTTACCCCGGGTAGGTCCGATTCAGAGGATGAAGCAAGGCGGGCTAATCGGTCGGCCCTTGTGTTCTCCTCTCTTGGGATCTGTCTAATTAAGAAACCTTTGGGCTGTATGGTGACCAACCTGACCAGGGCCAAGTAAGCCACCATGTTGTCTTCCCGAGCTTCATACTCCTGGTTTACTTGGTTGATGACCAGCTAGGAGTCACTATATCCTTGAATTTGCTATGTGCCCATCGAAGTAGCCAACTGTAGTCCAACCAACATGGCCTCATACTCGGCCTCGTTGTTAGAGGCCCAGAACCTAAACCTTAGTACATAATCTAATTGGATCTTGTCAGGTATGGTCAGAATGATCCCTGCCCCGCTGCCTTGTTTATTGGAAGACCCATCCACATAAAGTACCCAGGTTGGGGTGTCAGGCTATAGACCAGGCAGTAGATCAGGAGGGTCAAGCTCTTCAACTGCGTCTTCTGGATATGTGAACTCCACAAGAAAGTCAGCCACTGCCTGTCCCTTGATTGTCATCCGAGGCCTGTAGACTACATCAAATTATTCCAAATCCATTGCCCACTTGAGGAGCCTTCCAGTCGTCTCAAGCCTACTTAGGATCCAGCGGAGAGACTAATCCATGAGGACCACGATGCCGTGGGTCTGAAAGTATGGGAAAAATCTCCGGGCAAAAGTGATGAGGGCAAAGGTGAGCTTCTTAATGCGGGAGTACCGGCTTTCCTTGCCTTTAAGCACCGGCTAGTGTAGTAAACTGGGAACTGTATCCCGTGCTCCTCTCGAATAAGTGCCGAGCTCAATGCTCAAGGTGACACTGTCAGGTAAAGAAATAGTTCCCCCTTCGGTACAGGAATTGAGAGCAAGAGAGGCGATGTCAGGTATTTCTTAAGATCCTGAAACTCCTCCTCACACTCTTTCGACCATTGAAATGCTTTGCAGAGGATCTTAAAAAATGACAGCCACCGGTCGGTAGCTCGGGAGACGAACCTATTCAGTTAGGCTACCTGTTCGGCCAGACCCTGTACTTCTTTGGTTGACCTGGGCGACCGCATGCTGATGATGGCTCGAATTTTTTTGGGGATTGCCTCGATTCCCTGTCTGCTGACTAAGTGTCCTAGGAACTTTCTGGATAAGACTCCAAATGTGCACTTGGCTAGGTTCAACCTCATCTGGTATTTCTCAAGATGTTGAAGGCCCCAGCTAAGTGCTTGAGATGGTCGGACTTGTCCCAGCTTTTGACTAAGAGGACATCAACATACACTTCCATTGATTTCCCGATCAAATCTTTGAACATATGATTGACCAGACGTTAATAAGTTGCCCCAGTGTTCTTGAGGCCGAAGGGCATCACCTTGTAGCTATATGTCCCCTGGCCGGTAATGAAAGATGTCTTCTCTTCGTCCCTAGGATACATGCTAATCTGATTGTATCCCGAGTACTCATCCATGAAAGAGAGGAGTAAGTGACCGGCCATAGAGTCCACAAGAAGGTCTATCCAGAGTAGCAGATAGTAGTCCTTGGGACAGGCTTTGTTTAGGTCAGTGAAGTCTACGCACATCCTCCACTTTCCATTACTCTTCTTGACTAGCACTACATTGGCTAGCCAGTCAGGATATTACACTTCCCAGATAGATTTTGCTTTGAGGAGTTTTTTGATCTCTTCACGCACTGCTTCTTGCCTCTCCGGGGCCATGCCCCTCCTCTTCTACTTGATCGGGCGACAACTTGGATCAGTTTTAAGTCTATGGGATGTGACTCGGGGATCAATTCTGGGCATGTCCTTGTTGCACTAGGCGATGACTTTCTGGCTCTTTCTCAGGAACTGGATCAACTTCACTATGAGACTCGGCTCCAGGAGAGTACCAATCCTGATGGACCAGTCGGGGAGTTGAAGGTCCAGCACCACTTGCTCCAGCTTTTCTACCGGGCCTACTCCTTCCCTGGTTTTTCTCAGATCCATCTCCTGGACATGAGTGTTTCTATAATGGCCTCTCTGTATAGGGAGCTAACATAATAGCTTCGGGCAGGTGCTTGATCTCCTCTTAGGCTTCCCAGACCCTAGGGGGGTTGGGAACTTGACAACCAGGCTGTACGTCGACACAATCGCCTTGGATTTATTGAGCTTCGACCTCCTAAGGAGGACGTTGTATGCAGACGGAGCCTCCATAACCATGAAATTTACCATCACTGAGACTTGCTACGGGTAGCTTCTCATCAAGACTGGTGGTGGCCGTCACTGGGTGTGTGCTTGAGCCGTCGAACCCAACCAAGGTGGTGGCCACCGGTCGGAGCCTATCCCTTGATATCCCAAACTGGTCAAAGGCTGAGGCAAATAGAATGTCCGAGGAGCTGCCAGCATCGACTAACACTCTCTTTACCATATAATTAGCTGTGGAAAGCATTACTACTAAAGGGTCATCGTGGGGCCAGTGTAAGTCCTGTACATCATCAGATGAGAACGTCAACACATCAGTTGGTAAGGAATCAATTGATTGAACATGCAGGATAACCACTCGAGATGCTCGAGCATGCCTTTTTCTAGTCGACTGTGAGTCCCCTCCATCCGATGTTCCTCTAGAGATAACGTTAATTTGACCAAGGGGCTGTGGTTGCTTGAGAGCTCGGGCGTCTGGCCGGGGTCGTCTATCGGTAGTGAAGAACTCGGCAAGGTGACCTTGCTCGATCAGCTTTTCAATAGTGATCTTTAGCTTGAAGCAGTCATTTGTGTCGTGACCGTGATCTTTGTGGTACCGGTAGAAATCATCCGAGTTTTTCTTCCCGGGCAGCTTCTTCAACTTCGTTGGTTGTTCGAACAGCCTCTGAGCCTCGATGATGGCCATGACTTTATGTATAGGCTGAGAAAGAGGTGTGAAGGTAATCGGGGCCAGATTCGGATCACCTCTTTGTTGATCCTGCTTTGGCTTCTTTTCTGAGCCTTTCTCAGAAACTTTGCATTTTCGCTTCGGCTTCGGGGAACCATCCTCCGCTTGGCTTGCACGTTTAGATTTCATGAATTCCTCAGTATCAATGTACTTTTCCACCCTTTCCGAGAGTTCTACCGAAGTGGTCGTTCGATTATGGTGGAAAGACGTGCACTCCTTGGTGTTCTGAACTCCCAAGCAGAAGGCGGTGATCGCGACTGCCTTGTTTAGGTCTTGGATCTGGAGCTTCTATTGGTTGAATCGATCGACATAGTCCTTCAAGGACTTTCCCTTTTGCTACTTGGTGGTAAATAACTGGAGGTCTTGTTGTGGCCTGCCAAGCATACCTACGAACTGGCTAACAAAGAGCTTGCTGAGTTCTATAAAGTCGTCGACGGATCGAGGCTTCAAGGAGTAGAACCATTGCGCTACTGGGCCCCTTAGGGTGTTAGGAAAAGCCCAGTAATGTAGCTCATTGGTGTTAGTGGCCAATGCCATCTCAACCTCGTATGTCCGAACATGGTCAATCGGGCTACCTGAACCATCATATATCATATAAGTCAAGATGAGGTTGCTTGAACTTGGGCGGGATGGTAAACCGTGTGATTTGTTTGGTGAATAGTGACTCAGTATCAGTGTTGGTGTAATTGTGACCTGGCTTCCTTAATCTTTCGATATGCTTTTCCAGGTCATTGATCTGGGCCTTTACATCTTCCCAGTCGATGTCGCATCAAGCTTGGTTCGCTTGGCGTTGTGTACAGGCTCGGGGTGGTAGGTTGGGTCGGATAAGGAGGCTTCCTCTTTAAAGTGCGTTGTCTTCAGGATCTGGTTCAACTCTGGCTATAGTTAATCATGTACCTAAGATCACTTCGGCTCCTGATTGAGCGGTCTTAGATTGATTTCTGGCCTATCGCTCCTGCTCTTCATCTCTGGCAGTGTGTATGTTGTTGATGATGTCTCGGGCGTCCTCCGTGTAGTTTTGACTGGCCTAGGCACGCTGTCTGTTCTGTATAGGATCTCGGTGACGCTCGTCGGTCCCGAACCGCTCAACCTCCTAGGGAGATGTTGGCGCGGTATAAGCACGCCGTCTGGTACGCCAAGGTACCTGACCATGCTCGTCATTCCTGAGCTGTACCTCGGTCTACGAGGGCTTGTTCTGTCAGGCCAGTAGAGCCTCAATTTGTCACTGGGTCTGCTACTGGCCCTTTAGAACTTGCTCCAGTGCTGTAGTGACTTTCTCAAGAGTCATGGAGGCCACTGATTGGTAGGCTGGTGAATCTGCCTAACCAGACGGCTGAGCAGTCTTCTTGTTTTTACGAGGAGCCATGACAGTCAGTCAAGAGAGTTGTTTATGGAGAAATTTGTCGATTTCCCACAAACGGTGCCAAACTAATGATGCCAAAAATTGGTAGGAAAGTAAGAACAAGAAGATGAAGACCAAAAGGTTTGTATCTGGTTCGGCCCTGTTAACTAGGAGATCTACGTCCACTTGTGCGTCGAAGTGCATTCGCTAACAAATCATCGACGGCCTTTGGTGAACCAACAAGGAGGGCAGTACTACCAAAAACCGGCCAGGGACTTATGCGTATGAGTAATATATATTGCTATTCTGTGAGACAAGAATCCTTTAATGGGGGTGAGTGGTCTCTTTTATCGATGCAAGAGACCTACTCGTACAAGGTAAGTGAAACTAACTAAGAAGCCTAATATAATTACAACTGATTTACACAAATTATGGGAGTTTTCTAAGTAGATTAGGAAACAACTTGCACTTTCCATTAGTCCTCTAACTGACATAAGGAACTATCCAAAATCTTGTAGAGCAAGTCATGGCACATCACCGGGCTGCGCCCACTGTGGGATGAGTCTGAATCATAAGCCTGAGCTGTGGGCCTAGACCGGGAGGTCTTGGCCAAGCAACCCGGGATGGTTGGGTAGCTAGCGCCCATTCCGAATGACTTATCATTTCCTTGCTAAGGTGGCAGTTTGATTTTGACCTAATATTTTTGTACATATCATATTATAATAATAACAAGATTGGCATCTAGTGCCTCCAATTCTAACAAAAGTCTTTAGCTTTCATCCTCTAACTCATGAAGCCATAACCTTCCTTACCATATTACTCTTCTGGGTATTCTGCCTCTACAAGATTCGGACGTTTATTATCCAGGAAATGAAAGTCGTCAGCTTAAATGCAAGCTGATTGATCAAACCTTTTACTTTTGAACATGCTTAGAAAATATTGTTAATCCATTAATAAAGTAAATTACCCCTCTTTATGCTTTAGAAAATCATTATCCTTAAGTCATATTGATCCCACTCTCGATATACTATGTACGTTTGGAAACCTTCAACAATAATGTTTGAACTTTGGGAAAGCATAATTGATATCAACTAATTGATCACTTTGGATGAATGGTCCAATGTGTACTAACTTGATGATCCACTTTGAACCACCGGTTCAACCTTTACAACTTGACTTGACTTTGGACTCTAAGCCCAATCTTTACATTACTTTACTTTACTTTACTTTGGACTACAGGTCCAATCTTTACTAACTTGACACTTTTCATGCATTCCAGCATAAATGTCATTGCCCTAAAATATCATCACCTTACGGCCGTTAGGTTACCATCTTGTCATTTCTTGCCCAACTTGGCCTATTACTTAACGTCTGTGCCCGACTTGGCCTTTGGTAACCCCATCTTATTCCATTCAAACTTAGGAACATGGTCGTCTTACGACTGTTAGGTTACTATCTTGTTATTACTTACCTAACATGGCCTCATACTTGATCTATGTGCCGGACTTGGCCTTTGGTAACCCCATCTTGTTCCAACAGACATAACTGACTCAAATTTACTACGCAAATGGCCTAATACCCTTTCACAATAGTACTGACAAGGTACTACCACATTTACTATCATTGCACAACCTGTCCTGAGTGAAGATTGAATAATAGCATGAATCTCATTACTCTTTTGTGAATGAAGCACAAGAAATGGACTGGCGGATACAATTGTCTAGTTATTAGAGTTAGCGCAGCTTGCATAACGTCAGCTAGCACGCATGGTACAAGTCATTAATACATATCATTATTAGGATCGGGTACTTAAGTACAACACTTTATTCTTTTTGGAGTTTACTTATCTCGCACGTATACAATCTACTAGTTCAACTCATCATTTACTTACTATAGAACACATGTTCTTTACTAAACCAGTAGGCTTGAGCACAGAGCTCGAGCGCTCCCTTTTGAAAAATTTTAGGATTTCTTCTTCCTTTCATTATAAAAGTTATGTACTTCTAAACTACGATACCCACAGCATAAGTTACAACCTTCAAGTAGTACATGCAAGCATATATACATCAAGTACAATTATCACAGCTTAATTAGGGCACTATCATGGATCATCGTAAAACTAACATGCGACAAGTCATTCTTTTAAACACTACTGAACTCTAGTGTTCCGGTCTCTTACGTGCTCAGGTCTGGCCTGTTCATTGGGCTCGAGCGCTTGTGTCTAGTCGGAACCCTCGGGTTTGATAGTTTACTAACACCTTAGTTTATAACATAAATTTGTAATTTCTCTCAATACATGTCACATATAAAGCCATGGATCATGAATTAACTTAAGAAAACATGATTGAAGAGTGAGTATGAGTATTCACTAGATCTAGATGATCAATTAGATGATGAGATGATGAGGAATGCGGGTGTTATGCTTGATCATGCTCCAATTCAACTCTAGCAAGCTTCAAGACTTCAAAACTCCTCCTTATGAACTTTTCAAGAACTCCGCTCCAAAACTTCATGGTAGTTGTAACACAAGTGTTTGTGTGTGTGTGAGTGAGTGGATCATATTAGAGGCCATGCATGGTAAATATAAGTGTATGTGTATGCAAAATGCATAAGCTCTTAAGGATCTCTCTCTCTCTCAATGCTCTCTGGTAACTATAGTTTGAAACGAGATAAAGGCTGAATTATGATGAGTATTTATAGAGTTTCCAATCCCAGCGCCAAAATAGTCTTTTTACTCATTTTAAGCTCGAGTGCTCATAATTTGCTCGAGCACTCCCGTGAGCTTGAGCGCTCGGGGATCCTGATTCAGAAATCCTTATAAGGTTTTAAGGACTCAAAGGTTCAAGAAGTAAACATTCATATAAGCTATCATCAATGCTCAATCGTAAATTATTGCAACTTAAATATATGGATACGAAAATACAGAAATACATCCATTTATAAAGAAATACAGGTAAAAAGGGTTTGTATTACATCTTTCCACCAGCCAACTAAAGATTTTCTTCCAAAAATCTGAGCTAAGACTCACAAAACAACTCTAGGTACTTCTCTCACATTATGGACTACATCTCCCATGAAACTTCTCATTCGTCGTGGTATTTCTATTGAACTTTAACCAGTGAAATCTCCTTGTTCCTCAGCTTCTTGATCTCTCTTCCCAAGATTTGCACTGGTCTTTCAGTATATGATGCTCAGTTGTCTAGTTTGATACCTTGGAAGTCGATATTTTGCATTGATCTGTGCACGTACTTCCTCAACATGCTGATGTGGAACACATTGTGTAGTACAGACATCTTTGGCGGCAGTGCTAACCTATAAGAAACTTTTCCCATGCATTCTAGAATCTCAAATGTTTTAATGTAGCAGAGCAAAAGCTTTCCTGTCTTTTGCCCGAATCTCACCACTCTTCTTACTAGACAAACTTTCAACAAAACATTATCTCTGACACAGAATTCCCAAGATTTGCACTGATCTTTCAGTATATGATACTCAGTTGTCTAGTTTGATGCCTTGGAAGTTGATATTTTGCGTTAATCTGTGCACGTACTTCCTCAATATGCTGATGTGGAACACATTGTGTAGTACATACATCTTTGACGGCAGTGCTAACCTATAAGAAACATTTCCCACGCATTCTAGAATCTCAAATGGTTTAATGTAGCAGAGCAAAAGCTTTCCTGTCTTTTGCCCGAATCTCACCACTCTTCTTACTAGACAAACTTTCAACAAAACATTGTCTCTGACACAGAATTCCAGATCATTTCGATGCTTGTCCGCAAAGCTCTTCTATCGGCTCTGGGCTGCCTTCCCATCTAGATAAAACTTCTCATTCGCTGTTTCTATTGAACTTTAACCAGCGGGATCTCCTTGTTCCTCAGGTTCTTGATCTCTCTTCCCAAGATTCACACTAGTCTTTTGGTATAAGATACTCAGTTGTCTAGTTAGATATCTTGGAAATCAATCTTGTGTGTTAATCTATGCACGTACTTCCTCAATATGCTGATGCAGAACACTACTGTAGACATTTTTGGCGGCAGTGCTAACCTATAGCCAACTTTTCCTGTACATTCCAAAATCTCAAATGGTCTAATGTAACGGAGTAAAAGCTTTCCTCTCTTCTACCCAAATCTCACCACTCCTCTTACTAGACAAACTTTTAACAAAACATGATCTCTGACATAGAATTGTAGGTCCTTTCGACGCTTGTCTACAAAGCTCTTCTATCGGCTCTGGGCTGCCTTCATCTTTTCTCTGACAATGTTGATCTTTTCATTGGTTTCGCGAACCATGTTAGGTCCCAAAAGCTTGTTATTTTTTTTTTCCAAAAAGCTTGTTTTATCAAATTTTGAATGAGGCGAATGACATGTTCTTCCATATAATGCTTCGAACGGTGCCATCCCATTGCTTGAATGATAGTTTTTGCTGTATGCAATCTCGATGAGTGGTAAATTTGACTCCCAAGTGTTCTCAAAATCGATCACGCATGCTCGTAACATATCCTCCAATACTTGATTTATTTGTTCCATTTGTCCCTCAGTCTAGGGATGAAAAGTAGAACTCAGCTTTAACAAAGTGCCCATAGTGGCTTACAATGTAATGCTCCAAATCCCAAAAATGGGGGTTATGGCGAAATAATTAAGTCAACAGTCTCTTTAAAACATGTTTGAAAACAAGATCATTTTAAAACTTAAGATCCAATCGACTGGTTTCTGATTTACAGAGAACACGTTTTTAAAAAAGGGATGATTTGGTTAACTTGTAAGAGGTTCAGTCGACTGCTTTTGAAGATACAAAGAGCACATTTTGACATAGATCAATCCAGTCAACTGACAAACCGGTCGACTGGTTTTCAAACAGAGAGTTTATAAACCATCTGACCCTATCGACTGTAATAAATCCGGTCAACTACGACATAAAATGTTCAGTCGACTAGGCAACTCAGTCGACTGTTTTTATAAATACAGAGAGTCCAAACCTATTGGGTATAGAATCCAGTCGACTAGATGCCCAATCGATCGATTGTATTTAGCAGTAGAGAAATTCTACAACAACAAAATATAGCAAAGCTTTTTTTTATTCCCAAATGGGTGATTCACAACCACATCAAAGTAAAGGAGTGAGGGCTATAAGACGCCCTCTCAATGTAATCATAACTAATAATGAAAACGAGTTGTTCTAGTAACAACATATATGCATGCAATCTTGCGAAAATAAATGACTTATGTCACGATTGCATGGCAATACGAATACAACAAATCCTAACATGGTTTTGAAATCAAGGTAGCAAGTTTTTGAATATGAAGGGGATAACATGTACCCCATTTCGATTTAAATACAAGTTTGTCAAGGCATAGACTAACAAGTGTCCAATATCAAAACTTTAATGTGAATTCATAACTTGCAATTCTAAACATATAACTACTATAATTCAAATATATGCATGAATGTTTCAATATAAACTAAGTTATGCAAGATAACTAGGTGTTACAAAATTCCTAGAATCTTCCACTAACGGGGTTTTTTAAAAGTGATTACATGCAGATCACTATAGGGCCTTGCCCTTATATTTTTCACCTGAAAAAGGTTTTAAAAATAGTTCATGAGCACAACGGCCTGTATTGTCATACAATTCAATAATTATAATACCCTCTATTATAAGTAATTATTAATACATAAGATTTTGTATACTTTCCTTCACCATACTTGAAGTTTCACTTTCAATCGATCGAAGTGCTTCCAAGCGATTGAGCGTTCCCTTCTTCAATCGATTGAACCTCTTTCAAGCGATCAAACCTCTGACGACATGAATTTATTACGTGTTCTCTTGTTCAATCGATCAAATTGGTCTCAATCGATCAAACCTGGCCGATCTACTCTCAAGTGATCTAAGAATCTTCAATCGATCAAACTTATTTGGATATTTTATCTCAGTTTGTGCGCTGGACTGCCACCTACACTCCTCTTCTCTATATATATGTGTTATGTCTTTGGGTTTTAGGGTTGCTAAACCAGAGAGAGAGAGTTAGAGAGGGATAGTTATATATATATATTATATACACACTCGTGTTTATATATACATATACACATATCCATATATATATAGTCAAAGAGAGAGAGATAGACAGATGGACAAAGAAGAAGGAGAAAAAATAAGAAGCGCCGGGGGGCCCGTAGTCACCTGAAGTTTTAGTCGCTCACTGACTTCAACCATTGAGCTTAACTCACACATCGGCTATTTCGAGCATCACTTACGCAATATGACCTTCGGAATGTAAAGACAGATAAGAATAGGATAGGACAATGAATTACATTGAGTTCTTTTAGTTTGGTAGTTCGATGGTAACTTTGGGGGTTCGGGGGGTGTCCCCCTGAAACCTCTTCCTCTTGTTTATTGTATGCCCAATAATTTCATGACTTATTCTAATGGGAGACGGAGGACCCCCCAAGGGGGACTTAGGGGGATAACGTACCGATCTAGCTAGTTACTTGGCTCGCCATTCTAGACTTGAGGAAGGAATGGGATAAGGGCCGACCTTTCTTCATCCTCCAAGGTCATATCGATTGGTTGAAAGGCTTGAAAGAGAACATTGTTCTTGGGGTGATGATACCCGTTGGTACCGGATTCAAAGGATTAGTGTACCCTTTTCAGCCGAGTTATATTCTAGCCAGACCAGTTGCTTTCTATTGAGTAACTCTGTCTCCTTTTGGGCTAACCCCTTTCCTTTAGAAGATCAGGGACAAAGAGAGAAAGGAGGCAGAAACAGAAGAGAGAGAAGAGGCCACTGGAGGGAGCTTTGCCAAATACTCCATTACGACATTCGATGAGTTCCAAACTCCGTCAGTGGCATTAGTATATTATTTTACAAGTTTTTGGATGTATAGATTGACCACAAACACCCCCTAGCATCTTTGGACGATTCACTATCCGAAACTGATAGAGAAGACGAATCTCGAATGATTGAACTAAGATCAATCGATTAAACCTTCAATCGATCGAAAAGACTTCAACTGCTTGAACATCACTTTTCTCAATCAATTGAAATATTTTCAATCGATTGAACTTTAGCAGAACTTGGTTGCTTCCTTTGAGGTTGTCAATATAATTCATTAGTTGTTTAAAGTAACTTTGTGTTTTTATTCTACGATATTATGGATTACAGAGGTATTGGGATACAATAATGAGATTGAGATAATATGGTGAGTAACATGGTAGGGTTCAGAAATGGTAGTAATGATATGACGCAATAACAAGATAAGGTTTGAGGTTTAATGGAGAGTAACATTGGATAACCTGGTGACCGATTCAGTGGGGTATTAGTTACTTTCAATATGGTGTTTAGTCGTGTGGATGATTCGCTCACGTTAAATCCAACTAGCGAGTAACAAGGACTTGATCAAGATCGTAGGAGTAATGGGTGTATAGTACTCGCAAGCGTTCTTAAAAGTGGTGAATAGTAAGATTTCTTAAAAATGACGAACAAGAGTATTCCTACGTCCATAGACTAGTCGTTATATGAGAATGGAGTATAGTGTTCGCAAGAGTTCTCGAAAGCGATGAATAGTAAGAGTTCTTAAAAGCGATGAACATGAACATTAGTATGTTGTGATGATATAATTAGTTCATGATAGTCAGTCGGGGTTGGTATAGTCAGTCTTAGAGTTGGAGATGAAAAGAATCAAAAAATGATGGGGCTAAATAAAATAGTATAAGATATTACTGGGATCACTACTTTATATCGTGCAGAACTGGTAAGGACTTTGTACCTATGATATTGTGGGAGTTTCTATTCACTTGACTGAAGTAAACTGAAGGAGTTTATGCCTGGACATATCCTGTCCAGACTACCCTGTCCCTATTAATACAGATATTGGAGCTTATGACGATGGCTACCACCCTGAAAGGGGATATGCAAAGGGTGGCCCAACTATTATGAGAATGACTACCTTATGCTTGCTAGAGATGAAGACATTATATCAAGTTTACATTTCTGTTATTACTATTGAACTCTATTAGTAAGCGGGTACTTAGGCATATATTGTCTCAAGCCTTGTTATAATCCTGAGGACCACTATGATATTGTAACTGATAGAATCGTTATTATTTATTCAGTTGTTTATTATTGCTTCTAGTTGACTAGTAATGTATGGTGTGGATTATTAGTGACATTCACCCATCATTCCCAATGGACCCAAAAATGAAACTTAGTTTTCACTATTTTTGCTACTCTGGGGCATGACATGATTTTGGTATCAGAGCTCTACGTTGTGATACTTTTGTTCACTAACGACTCCACACCATCTAGTCCTAGTATAGTCCTAGTATTTTAAGATCTCTGGGATGAGAAATGAGTTTAGGATAAGTTCGTTCTCCTTACGATAGATAGTTCCTTTGCAAGTTAGCATGGATCCGGGTTTCTACCTGTTCGCGGATGATTCTTTTGGAGGACATGTTATTTATGGTGACACAGTGGAGCCCGTCATACTAAAGATATACCAGTGCCACATTCGCTAAACCTCCAGTCATTATTTGGAGGAGAGGATGTGGACTTCTCTCTTTGTTGTAGGCATGACACACCCGATAGAGATACGCATGAATGCATATCACTAGGCTATGACCCGAGCAGCCATATACTAGGAGATGGCTAGATTGATTTAGAGTAAGCCAGAGGTAGACAAAAATGAGTTGTGAGCTATTATAGCCGGGCCTGTTCTACCAGAGCCTACAGCTACACCAGCACCGACAGCCCTACCATCCTGACATACCAGTTATAGAGCCTGTGCCCATTTAGGGTGAGGAGGACCCAGAGCTAGAGGATGAGCATCTTAACGAGGATATTGACAGTGGTTGAGAGGAGGAGCCTATGGATGACGAGGATCCAGCAGAGGAGGAGCCTGTAGATGATGACGATGATGATGAGTCAGAGGATGACCCAGAAGAGCTAGAGCTTGAGCCAAAGGACCCTGAGGCAGATATCATGGTTAGAGAGGATGGCGCAGTGGTAGAGGGAGATGTGATTATGAAGATGATAGAGAAAGATGTTTTTGTCAAGGAGGTAGTTATGCCAGAGGTACTCGTTATGCCAGAGTTACCTACCAGACCTATAGTGCATATGGTAGCCATGGCTGATATGGTAGTAGGATGGATAGATGAGATGGTCGGATGGCCAGCTGGATTTATTATGGGAGAGATTGCATTGGCAAGGGCATTGGACATAGCTGATGGATTTGCTACTGTAGCTGACGATATCTCTAATTAGGCGATGATGGCAATGGACGTAGAGGTAGGGATAGTTGAGGATTGGGATATCGAATTGGTAGTCAGAGATCTTGCCGCACCGATTGAGGATTCTCCCCTTGAGGAGATGGATATTATTTCAGAGGATGAGGTACCCCCAGCAGGATCAGATGTTGACAATTTTTGAGTCGGGATCTAGAGGAGGTTTAGTCTTTGCTAGTTTTATATCATGACATGTTGTCCAAATGATTTTTGGGAGCTTGAGAGATAGCTATTTGAATATAGCTTTATGTAGATATTATCAGTAGTAGTAGCATTTTAAATAGTTGACCTTAGTACTGTTTTAGTCTATGTCCTATATAGTACACAGTTTGTGTCACACCCCGGAGCAGCATAAATAGAGAAAAATAAATTTCCTTTATGGGTCCATAGGGAACGACGGGTGAATAACCGCGTTGTCATCTACTCAAACCAATAAACACCACGATAGGGAGGATGCTATTCATAGAACATATCTTATTAACATAATCAGAGGCTACAGCGGAAGCTATAAAAGGTTTGGAAGCAACGGATGCCCAAGTACCAATTATAAAAGTCTACTAAATCTATTACAACAGCTGGCTTAGAGTCTCAGGCCTATAACAATAATAATAGCAGTACAACAGATATACAAACTAAATATTACAAAGCAGCACGTCTTCTCCTTCCAGCCTTCAGTTCCAAGTCCGGCGAAACATCAGTCTCTCGTCTTCAAGTCCTGCGAAGCTCTAGACATTGGAATGTCCAGGGCATAAACGCCATCAGCTTTGAATACAAAGCTGAGTGAGTACATTAAACAACACTCCTCACCGTTACTATTCAGCATCTTAAAATGCGGTTAATCTCTTAACAATGGCGTCACTCACGGACATAGCAAAGGTCTCAGTAAACTGTACATTAATCAAAGGTAACAGGAATAACAGGAAGCATAGTAATGACAAAGACAAGGATCATGGTATAATATCTTATCACATATTCATCAAATCCATGCATGTAACCCATGCATCCATCCCATGCATATACCTTTACGTCGGGACGTTGGATCCACGACTGAACCATCTTCTTACTAGCCATTCTCATATTCATATCCATATTCATATTCATATCCATATCCATCTCTGTATCCGTACATTGATACCATAATCCAAATCCGTATCCATACATAGATACCATAATACCAATCGGAATCACCCGACTAGGCAGTAGGTCCTACAATCCCTTGATAGGGTTACCGGTCGTCTACACGGTACCACCTATCTATAAACGATGGAAGCGGCACAACGGACGTCTTCTACGCTGTGTATATTCTCACTGGTCGACTACACGGTGAAAATACATTAGGGCACTAGCCGGACGTAATCGTCAACGGTACACTGGACGTCTTCAACAGTGCATACGCATTACTGGACGTCTTCAATAGCAAGAGGCGTACTAGGAACTCTAACCGTCCCACGTCCACCCAACTCGTTATCCGTTGATCCCATGGATCCAAAGTACACATATCTCATATTCCACATAAGTCACATGTCCCATTTCTCATCAGCTTCTCTTGCCTCTTCACATCACTATCCCATGCATGCTGACACATGTTGTGAAATGCTCATATACTAAGTACAGGAAATGCCACATGCTCTGTATTAATCATATCTACTGATTATTAATTATTAACATGCAGTTGTATTCCGTTCTACTATTCAGTTTGACAATAACATATGACAGTTAAACAATTCATCTCATATCGACAGATAACATAGGATAATTCATCTCGTAATATCAATGATAATTGCATATAAGTCTAGTCCTGACATAGTACTTATAAATCTTATCCACACAGCGCAATAACCCATAAGGTACAACTATTAACAAGTCTGATATATCACAAATATAAGACAACATACAAATAACATTCTGCTCATATCCAATCGATTGAACAAACATGTCAATCGATTGGAAACAATATCAATCGATTGGACAAAATACCAATCGATTGTCATATCAATCGATTGGAACCCATGGCAATCGATTGGAAAATCATCCAATCGATTGGATCCAATGGCAATCGATTGAACTCTGTCTTCTTCCTCAAAACTGCTGGTTTTATTATAAAAACATTGGGGATTCTCTTCTTATCCATACACGTTATTAAACATATATATACATCCCAAAAACACCTCCTTGAGTGAGTTAATGAAACTCACCTTGTCCCGGCGTTCCGGTGACGGCGTCCCGAGCTTCGCGGCGGCGGCTATGGTGAACTCTCTTTCCTCTCTCTTTCTTCTCTGCTCTCTCTTTCTCTATCCGTCTCTGTTCTCTCTCTGTCCTCCTCTTCTTCTTCTTCTTCTTCTTCTTCTCTAACCCGAGAGTGTGTGTGTGTATATATATATAATATATATGTATGTGTGTATATATATTAGAGTATATATCTCTCCCTCTCTCCCAAACACACACAGAATCAAACATATATATGTATAAGGGAGAGGGTATATATAGGGGAGGGAAAACAATCACAACCACACAAAACAAACGAGGTGGCCAAGTTCAGCTACTTCCAATCGATTGATACCAGGTGGCAATCGATTGGGGTTAGGTCGGCAGGATGCCAATCGATTGGTAAAACATCCAATCGATTGACATATCAATCGATTGAGATAAGGTCAATCGATTGAACACACAACCTCACCAAAGGCTAAGAAAGGTACTAGGGATCTATACCTAAAAATACGGGGTATTACATCATCCACCACTTATCAAAAGATTTCGTCCTCGAAATCTGAAGCAGTAGCCCCTATACCCAAAAGAAAACCATCTCAGAAGATAGAATCTAAAAATGCTCAAGTTCTCGTTTTACGTAAACGATTACCTCAGCGGCCAACGGGTGCAAGTTCTAGACACGCGATATGAAAATATCAACGATCTACGAGTACTAGGGTGACAACTACCAAATCCTTGAGCTTAGATATATAAAATTCGTAAGTCGAACTTCGGGAAAAGGTTCTAGGTAGCACAATCAAATCCTCTCACAACATCTGAAACGGCTAGTCTCTAAACACATGAGGTTCCTCCCTCAGGTCAAACTCTACGGTGTAAGGGTTCTACTGATCAAGTGTTCTAATCTCATCTAAGTCATAGCGAAGCATTGCTATCTACTCCTGTCTCCGAAGAGGCTTCCTATTGTGCTGTCGATGTCTGTACTGCTGCATCAGTTGATTGTCTTCTATCTCTGAACTCCTTGTTAACTCCCGTGTTATTGTCGTCGTCCCTCAGGATATTGACTTGAAAGCATTCGTGACTCTAATATCGTAACTGGTGATTTAAACTTCCTCATGTATCTCCATATTCCCACGTACTATTGATATAATCATCTCTCGAGGTTGTACCATCCATTAAATACTCGTTCTGCTTCCACGTATTACCTAAATAGGTTAGGCAGAGCTACATACTGATTTTCATGAGTCGTTCTATTATATAATCTCGACTGGGTGAAAGCAACATGCAATCGGTGTTGAAAAGAATCCTTCTATGATACTCTTTGTAATTCTGGTGTTGTCTCTACGTTACTCGTATCTCTTCCCGTATACTCGCAATCTTCTAGTTCGTCCTCTCTTGTCAAAGCTACATCTAAAGCAAATTTAGATTCCTCATCTCTAGTATCTGTCCAACATACCAATGGTTGGCGTAGTCTTTCGATAGGGAGGCAATTGACGTCATATAAGGATGCATTTGAAGTCTTATAGGGATGTAAAAGAAGTCATATGGGATGCAATTGATGTTATATCTATACTTGGATAACTACTATTGATCAGTGTCAAACGAATTGTTCCAGTAACTACAATTTACGGTGTAGGCTAATCCTCTTACAATCAAATCAAACAAATACCAAACTTCCTGCAATATCGGGATCATATATAATACATGATGTAGGTGTTGAGTGTTGTACCTTCTGTCTATCGTCCTTGTCTAAGTTGAGACCAATTATTTGTATGGTGAGTCTGCCCTCGTGGTACTTGTTGCGATGGAGCATTGTGTTGCATCTCTAATTCTGGACAAAACTTACGGACATGACCAACTTTACCGCAGTTAAAGCATCGTATTCCACGTCCACTAGATTTCCTTGATACTCTGCATTCTTGGGAATGGTGTCCTAGTACTCCACAATTGTAGCAGATATCTCGTTCTCTATGTCGTGTTGGAGTCGCCACTGGTTTTGATTCTTTCTTATTGTTCCCCAACCTCTTACGCTTCTGGCGGTTGCCCATGTAACTTCTCTCTGTATTTCCTTGTTGAACTTGGTTAGCAGCCGACACAATCTGACTATCTCTTCCTCTCTGATCCGTTAGGAGAAACTGATCGTACTCTGGAAATATTTTATCAAAGTATGGTCCTTGACTAATCTGAGTTTCGTCTTCTAGCTTCGTTGCCATTTCTACCAGAGCTTCGAAAGATTGATCTAAATGTCCTATAGTCATATGACGGATATGTGGAACTAGTCCCTGATGATATCTTTTGATCTTCCTTCTTGGGGAATCGATCATATGCGGCGCAAATCGTGATAGCCTCTCGAATTGAGTTGTATATTCTGGCACTGTAAAACTACCTTGGACTAATTGTATGAACTCCATCTCCCTTTTGTTCTTCTCAGATTCTGGAAAGTACTTCTCGAGAAATCGAGTCTTGAATGATTCCCAAGTCATCCTTCCTACAGCTTCTTCACCTATTGTAGCTTTCACTACGTCCCACCAATCTACTGCTGAGAATGTCAGTTGAAATATAGCCAAATGTCTTTTCTCAGTGTCAGTACATTCAAGTGTCTCAAATATCAATTCTATCTGGCGAATCCATTGCTCAGCTTGCCATGCTCCCGTTAATCCGGTAAAGGTCTCTGGTTGAAGAGCACGAAATTCCTTTAGCATCTTGACTCTTGTCTGACGTACTGGTGCTTCATTGCCGATGACGTGATCCGCACGATTGATAACTTGTTCCATGCGACGGATGAAAACTCCGACGATTCCTGTTGGATCTATCTCAGGAGGTACTACACTAGGTACTCCATTCAGCTGGCCCGGGTTTCCTTGAGTCGTCCTAACCATAACGAGTACTGGTAGTGTTCGGTGTCGCTACCTATAATGAAAATCTATTCGGTCAGACACATTCTATCTTACAGCTCAATCAAGAACAAAACATGTGGTAACCAATATATAGTACCACTATATAATACGATCACATTAAGCAATACGGATATAAGAATATAACCATAGAGGTCAGTCTATCTACCAAGCGTACTCCAATATATCTATGCTCAAGACACGGATTACGAAACTATAGGTTCTACACGTAACGTCAAATCTAAACATTCTATTCCCATTCTCAGGTTCCAAGCTATGAGTATTGTTCAACTAAAATGTGAGAATACTCAACTAACATGAGGCTCAAGGTAACAGGATAATCCTATCCTAAACCTCTTTCTATTTCTAGATCATACCGACTGTTCCGAGATTGCTTCAGGATTTTCCAGCGTCTAACATCCAACAACTCTATATATATAGGATCTCCACAACCACAACTAACTCTCAACGCATTGTTCTCCGTGAACTCAGCTATCAACAGTTCTAACGATTCTTATCGGCTCTAACAATTACTACCTGCTAACGAAACATTCTCAGATGGATTCTTCAAACTTCTCGTCTACATGACAAGATTCCAGTTCTATCTCATCTCAACTAATCCTCATGCTATCGATATTAACTTAGGACTCAGGTTCTAATCACAAAAGACAAGCGGTTAACAACTGAAACCTAGGCTCGGATACCAAAAATCCTGTCACGCCCCGGAGCAGCATAAATAGAGAAAAATAAATTTCCTTTATGGGTCTATAGGGAACGACGGGTGAATAACCGCGTTGTCATCTACTCAAACCAATAAACACCACGATAGGGAGGATGCTATTCATAGAACATATCTTATTAACATAATCAGAGGCTACAACGGAAGCTATAAAAGGTTTGGAAGCAACGGATGCCCAAGTACCAATTATAAAAGTCTACTAATCTATTACAACAGCTGGCTTAGAGTCTCAGGCCTATAACAATAATAACAGCAGTACAACAGATATACAAACTAATTATTACAAAGCAACACGACTTCTCCTTCCAGCCTTCAGCTCCAAGTCCGGCGAAACATCAGTCTCTCGTCTTCAAGTCCTGCGAAGCTCTAGACATTGGAATGTCCAGGGCATAAACTCCATCAGATTTGAATACAAAGCTGAGTGAGTACATTAAACAACACTCCTCACCGTTACTATTCAGCATCTTAAAATGCGGTTAATCTCTTAACAATGGCGTCACTCACGGACATAGCAAAGGTCTCATTAAACTGTACATTAATCAAAGGTAACAGGAATAACATGAAGCATAGTAATGACAAAGACAAGGATCATGGTATAATATCTTATCACATATTCATCAAATCCATGCATGTAACCCATGCATCCATCCCATGCATATACCTTTACGTCGGTACGCTGGATCCATGACTGAACCATCTTCTTACTAGCCATTCTCATATTCATATCCATATTCATATTCTTATCCATATCCATCTCTGTATCCGTACGTTGATACCATAATCCAAATCCGTATCCATACATAGATACCATAATACCAATCGGAATCACCCGACTAGGCAGTAGGTCCTACAATCCCTTAATAGGGTTACCGGTCGTCTACACGGTACCACCTATCAATAAACGATGGAAGCGGCACAACGGACGTCTTCTACGCTGTGTATATTCTCACTGGTCGACTACACGGTGAAAATACATTAGGGCACTAGCCGGACGTAATCGTCAACGGTACACTGGACGTCTTCAACAGTGCATACGCATTACTGGACGTCTTCAACAGCAAGAGGCGTACTAGGAACTCTAACCGTCCCACGTCCACCCGACTTGTCAGCCGTTGATCCCATGGATCCAAAGTACACATATCTCATATTCCACATAAGTCACATGTCCCATTTCTCATCAGCTTCTCTTGCCTCTTCACATCACTATCCCATGCATGCTGACACATGTTGTGAAATGCTCATATACTAAGAACAGGAAATGCCACATGCTCTGTATTAATCATATCTACTGATTATTAATTATTAACATGCAGTTGTATTCCGTTCTACTATTCAGTTTGACAATAAGATATGACAGTTAAACAATTCATCTCATATCGACAAATAACATAGGATAATTCATCTCGTAATATCAATGATAATTGCATATAAGTCTAGTCCTGACATAGTACTTATAAATCTTATCCACACAGCGCAATAACCCATTAGGTACAACTATTAACAAGTCTGATATATCACAAATATAAGACAACATACAAATAATATTCTGCTCATATCCAATCGATTGAACAAACATGTCAATCGATTGGAAACAATATCAATCGATTGGACAAAATACCAATCGATTGACATATCAATCGATTGGAAAATCATCCAATCGATTGGAAAATCATCCAATCGATTGGATCCAATGGCAATCGATTGAACTCTGTCTTCTTCCTCAAAACTGCTGGTTTTATTATAAAAACGTTGGGGATTCTCTTCTTATCCATACACGTTATTAAACATATATATACATCCCAAAAACACCTCCTTGAGTGAGTTAATGAAACTCACCTTGTCCCGGCGTTCCGGTGACGGCGTCCCGAGCTTCGCAGCGGCGGCTATGGTGAACTCTCTTTCCTCTCTCTTTCTTCTCTGCTCTCTCTTTCTCTATCCGTCTCTGTTCTCTCTCTGTCCTCCTTCTCTTCTTCTTCTTCTTCTTCTCTAACCCGAGAGTGTGTGTGTATATATATATAATATATATGTATGTGTGTATATATATTAGAGTATATATCTCTCTCTCTCTCCCAAACACACACAGAATCAAACATATATATGTATAAGGGAGAGGGTATATATAGGGGAGGGAAAACAATCACAACCACACAAAACAAACGAGGTGGCCAAGTTCAGCTACTTCTAATCGATTGATACCAGGTGCCAATCGATTTGTAAAACATCCAATCGATTGACATATCAATCGATTGAGATAAGGTCAATCGATTGAACACACAACCTCACCAAAGGCTAAGAAAGGTACTAGGGATCTATACCTAAAAATACGGGGTATTACAGTTTGACTAGTGTGTACTATGCAGTACAACTTTTGATATACATATATATATATGAGTAGTACTTTTGATATTGATTGTATGTTTGAGCTGATATATGCTGATTAGTAGAACTGTTAGTTCTTGTTGCTTCATGCTCTATCTTGATTTCGTTTCTACAAGAATACTTTTAGTAAATCAATAGGTCTTTTGTAGGTACATGACACACATTATCACTATGGTTAGACCGAGGAATCAAGTAGGATTAGAAGCCCTCATTTGGAAGGTATAGATCCAACGGGTATTTTTGAAGCCTTCATGCAGAGGATGGAATACGTGGAAGATACTTATAACCACTCTACTCACCAGAGACCTATTACACCACCGCCATCAAGACAGATTGGTGATAAGTTACTCGAATGTTTCTGTGGGTTATGCCTAGAGAAATTTGACTGTTTAATAGAGCCATGGAAGGCTGAGGAGTGGATACAAGTAATGGAATTGATTTTTGAGGTTTTGGAATGTACTAAGCAAGATAAGCATCGTCTTGCCACATTTCAGCTCACGTATGCTGCTATAGATTGGTGGGAAGCTGGAAGAGCTACAATAGGAGCCAAAGCTATACGGAGAATGTCTTGGGGAATATTCTGGGAAAGATTTCTAGAAAAGTACTTCCCAGAAGATGAGAGAGATCAATAGGAGAGGAACTTTCTCAGTCTAGTCCAAGGAGGATGGATAGTACAGGAATACACCACACAGTTCGAGCATCTATCTCGATTTGCTCAACATATAATAGACATACCACAGAAGAAGGTGAAAAGATTTTACCAAGGATTGAACCCCCACCTCAGACATATGATGGTTGGTCATCTAAATTAGTCATTTAAAGGGATTGTCAAATTTACTACAGGGTTGGAAAAGGACGCTTATCTAGCATAGTGACCCCAGATAAGTCAACCCTAGCCGTCGAGAAGTTTATAGCAACAGAGGAATTTCTAGAACCAACCACCGAGAAATACACAGAGTTGGCAACCTTAGGGGAATTTCAAGAGAACAAGAGAACCTAAGAGGGAACCAAGAAGCCTTAACAGGGTTATCTTTAACCCCAACAATATTGCCAACAGGGACCATAGCCTCAACTATTGCTAACAACCCCACCAGCCAACAATGAAGGATGTTTAAACTGCAAAAAGCCAGGGCACATTGCCATGTTCTACACAGCTATTAGGGTTAACCATCAAATGGATGCTATTTATCAGAATTACAACAAGCGGGGACATTTAAGTAGGGATTGTCATGCACCTCTCGGAGTGTATTATGGGGCACTAGTTCAGGGAATACAAGGACCCCCAGATCAAACAAGGATGAATATTATCATCCCAGCAAAAGCAGGCTTTAATGCTGATGAGCAGCAACATCTATAAGGTACGGTTGTACTCTTTTATAGTCTAGTTAAAGCTTTATTCGATACTGGAGTTGTATGTTCTTTTATTGCTGTTAAGATTGTGCGTTAGTTGGGTTTAGAATCCCAGACACTTGAGCTAGCACTTAATGTTGTGTCACCATTAGGAGTGATTGTTAAGTTGGGTGAAGTATGTAAAGATTGTCCATTAACCTTGGGAGATAGGAAACTTCAGCAGACTTAGTAATTATGTCAATGAAAGATTTTGAAATTATCCTAGGGATGGATAGGTTGACTAAGTATAGTGCCAATTTTGATTTCCCTACTAGGATGATTATATTTCCAATACCAGGATGACTGATGATTAGATTTCAGTGCCATTCAGCGAGCGACACGTTTCTAGCAAATGGTTTAGCTACAATTTGAGGTACATGCATGAGTACAAAACTCACGATGGATAAGATTCTTACCATACAATACTTTCAAGATATATTCCAGGATATTAAAGGACTTCCACCGAAGATAGAAATAGACTTCTGTGTAGAACTAGTACCTGGCACATTGCCAATATCTAAGGCTCCATATAGGATGGCGCCGACTGAGATGTTGGAACTAAAGAAGCGAGTTCAGGAAATTTAAGATTTGGGATTTTTTCTCTCGAGCACGTCACCTTGGCGAGCACCAAGTCTGTTTGTGAAGAAGAAGGATGTAACACTTTGACTCTGCATGAATTAGAGGCAGTTGAACAAGGTAATAGTTAAGAATAGGTATCCACTTCCTCGGATAGACGATCTATTTGACTAGTTACAAGGATCAAGGATTTTTTCAAAGATCGATTTGCATTCAGGGTATCATAAACTGTTAGTTCGACCAGAGGATGTGACAAAGACTGCATTTAGGATGAGATGCAGGCAATATGAGTTCCTAGTTATGCCTTTTGGATTGACGAATGCGCCAACAGTATTCATAAATTTAATGAATAGAGTATTCAGACCATATTTGGATCAATTTATTATAGTGTTCATTGACGACATATTGATCTACTCAAACATGGAGGAGGATCACAAGGAACACTTACAGATTACCTTATAGACACTCAGAGATAGTAAGTTGTATGCAAAGTTCAACAAGTGCAAATGCTGGCTACAATAGGTCAGATTCTTGGGATATGTTATACTCAGGTGTTAGGGATATATACTAAAAGCCATGCTTTATGTAGTTGATTTATTATTCATTTAATCAAATCAGTTAATCCATTTTTTATGAGAATCTGTGTGGGCAATGTTTGTATTATATTATTTATTTAATATTATGCATGTATGTCTCTCATTCTATATAGTAGGTGGTTTGGTGTGTAGAGTTCGGCTTACACACGGAAGATCAGGCCATCAGATATTATAGAATGTAAGATTTTGGTTTACAGTCTTAGATGGGATTGGACACACCATCGGTAGGACTGCAGCATGGTGTTGTAGTAGGTTTGTCTTGACTACGGAAAACGGTATAGTTTCAACTCACTATGCTGGTACACTTTGTGTATTAAACGGGACTGACTTGGGGTAATTATCTTTATACTGACTTATAAGATAATTAATACCTCATGGCTATTATGAGTGCTTATGCTCTAAATCCTAAGTTAATTTGTAGACATGTACATTTGATATTTACACTTTGATCCCTAAAAGGGTGAGATCCTTAAATGGGTCAATATCTCATTGAATTGGGTGGCAATATTAATTGTGTGGTGGATATTAATTAATGATGGAATCCATGTCTCAATTTTGGGATTGATGATGTCCCCTTGAGAAAGCTTATAAGTTTTGATTATGTCAAACCCTGCAGGTGGATTTTGTATCCGACATATCAAATAAGTTAAGCAGAGGATCTCAAGGAATTTTAAGAAATTAATTAAATATGATTGTCAGTAATTATATTTAATTAATGGATATCTGTAATCTTAACATGGGGAGACAATAAGCATTTAATAACATGGAGCTCGAAATATATTTTTGAGATAAGGGTAGGAGTGCAATTATAATTCTTTAGTGGTATGAATTATAATTTATGGAAATAGGAATCTGATTCAGTTCGAATTAGAGTTTCCTAATTCCATAAGGAAGCCTATTCCTTATTGACTTCTTATGGTCCCTATCGTAATCTATATATATGTTGCTTTGGCTCTCTCTTCAGTTTGCGTTTTTTCATCAAGAGTATTATAACTCGGAATAGAAAAGAGAACGTAAAAAGAGAGAGCAGAAACATAAAGGATTTCGAAGGAGCCCACACTCAGTTCGATATTCTGGCAGCAAAGGAATACGGTAGAAGATTGTGAGCCGTTATCGAGCCCGTGTTCTCGATTCGTCTACTACAGCAATCCGTTTCAGCAGTTTAAGGTAACCCTAGTTCCGCCCTTGTAGGGTTATTGTAGTTTTCACGTAATTTTTTTTTGTAGTACCAACTTATACGCGATGTCAATGGATTTTGGGAACACAGTTTCCTAATATCAGGATGGTATCTTAATAGACTCATCTAAGATTGATGCAGTCTTAAGCTGGGACAGTCCAAATAACGCGATGGAGGATAGAAATTTCCTCGTCTTAGTCAGATATTATCATAAATTCGTAGAAGGATTTTCTAAGATTGCGGGACCTTTGACAAATTTGATGAGAAAGGAGATAAAGTACGAATGGACTTACAAGCATAAGGGTGCATTTTAGGAGTTAAATGAATGATTGACTTCTACACCAGTACTCGCGATACCCAAGAGTGGAGAATGGTATGTGATCTGCAGTAATGCATCACACCAAGGACTTAGTTGTGTGCTTATACAAGACGAAAACATGATTGCATATGGATCAAGATAATTGAAGGTACATGAGAAGAATTATTCTACACATAATTTGGAAATAGCAACAATAGTGTTTGCATTGAAAATTTTGAGACACTATCTCTATGGAGAGAAGTTTGATCTATTTTTTGATCATAAGAGCCTGAAATATTTGTTCTCTCAGAAGGAGTTGAACATACGACAACAAAGGTGGATGGAGTTACTCAAGGATTATGATGTTGTAGCTGATGCTTTGAGCCTCTGACCTTGATGAGTGATTGGTGCATTATTAATTCGAGAGTGGAGAACATTACAAGTTTTAGCCGAGTTTGATCTACAGTCAGTGGAGTTAACCAAAGGACAAAATTTTTGATGTCTTGTGGTATAGCTGACTTTGATCAGTCGTATCATAAAGGCTCCATAGACAATGGAAGATTTGAAATTATGGTTCACCAAGATGTCAACAAAGGAACCAGGGGTCTGGAGTATTGGTACAGATGAAGCCTTACAATGTAAGGGTAGACCTTGTGTACCTGACGAAGAAAATCTTTGGAAAAAAATATTGGATAAAGCACACAAGTCACAGATGACTATTCATCTAGGAGGTACGAAGATGTACAAGGACTTGAAGAGAAATTTCTGGTGGGAAGGAATGAAGCGAGAAGTAGCTGAGTATGTAGCTCGATGTCTTACTTATAAATAAGTAAAGGCAGAACATTAGAAACCACCAGGATTACTACAACCATTACCGTGATTCCCTAATGGAAATGGGAACACATAACCATGGATTTCACAGTAGGCTTGCCAAAGTCACAGCAGAACCATGACGCTCTTTGGGTAATTATGGATCGACTTATAAAGTTAACATATATTATCACCTACAACATAACGTATTCAATGGAACGTTTGAGCCGGATGTATCTATAACACATTGTATGGTTACACGGTGTACTTGTTTCTATTGTGTCAGATGGAGATTCACGTTTTACTGCAGAATTTAGGAAGAGTCTTTAGATGGCAATGGGAACAACAGTGAACTTGAGTTCAACATTTCATCCGCAGACCAATGGACAGACCGAACGAGTCAATCAAGTGATGAAAGATATGCTACGCGCTTGTATTATAGATTTTGAGAGATCCTGGGATACGCACCTACCGTGATTGAGTATAGGGATGGCACCGTTTGAAGCTTTGTATGGAAGATCTTGCCGATCATCGCTATGTTGGGCACAAGTCGGAGATACTTAACTTATTGGGCCAGAAATGGTACGAGAGTCCAGCGAGAAAAGTCAAGTTGTACATGAGAAGATGAAAACAGCACAAATCCGACATAAGAGTTTTGCCGACAAGCGACACAAAGACTTGGAATTAACCATTAGAGACCACGTTCTACTCAAGGTTTCTCCTGTTCGAGGCATCGTCAGATTTAGGCAGAAGAAAGACAAGCTATGACCGCAATTCATCAGACTGGTTGATATTCTAGAACGTGTTGGAAAAGTTGCGTATTGACTCACATTGCCACCAAAGATGTCAGGAGCGCTCAACGTGTTCCACATCAGTATGCTATGAAAATGTGCTCATAACCCCACACACGAGATTAACTTTGAGGACATTGAATTCAATGACAAAGTTATGTTTAATGAAGGATCAGTTTGCATTCTGGATTGAGAAATCGAGAAGCTCAGAAACAAGGAGATTCCATTGGTGAAGATTCAGTAGAAGCATCATGACGAAGGAGAAGCTTCGTAGGAGCTGGATTCATAAATACGTGAGAAGTTTTCATTTTTGTTTTAGACCTTGCTTGTTTTCAATTTCAAGGATGAAATCTTTAATAAGTGGTAGATGATGTAATACCCTGCTTTTTTAGTAATTATTAATACATAAGATTCTGTATACTTCCCTTAACCATGCTTGAAGTTTCACTTTCAATCTATCAAAGTGTTTCCAAGTGATCAAATGTTCCCTTGTTCAATCGATCGAACCCCTTTCAAGAGATCGAAACTCTGTAAACATGAACTTACTTAATCAATCAAATCAGTCTCAATCAATCAAACCTGGCTGATCTGTTCTCAACCGATCGACGAACCTTGAATCGATCAAACTCGTCTAGATATTTTATCTTAGTTTGTGCACTAGACTGCCACCTATACCCCCCTATTCTCTATGTATATGTGTTGTGCCTGTGGGTTTTGGGGTTACCAAACCAGAGAAAGAGTTAGAGAGGGAGAGTTATATATATATTATATAAACACTAATATATATACGTGCACACATATCCATATATATAATCAAAGATAGAGAGAGACAGATAGACGGACAGAGAGAGAAAGGAGGTAGAGACATAGGAGAGAGAAGAGGCCATTGGAGGGTGCCCAAAAGCTCAAGCTTTGATAAACATAGCCTTACGATGTTCAGTGAATTCCAAACTCACTTAGTAGCATTCGTATATTGTTTTGTAAGTTTTTTGACGTATAGATTGACCCCAAACACCCCCTAGCACCTCTGGACGATTCACTATCCAGAACTGTTGGAGAAGACTACTCTCGAGTGATTGAACTAAGATCAATTGATCGAACATTCAATATATCAAAAAGACTTTGATCGCTTGAACCTCACTTTCCTAAATCGATTGAAAAATTTTCAATCGATCGAACTTTAGCAGAACTTGGTTGTTTCCTTTGAGGTTGTTAATCTAAATGATTAGTCATTTAAAGTGACTCTGTGATTCTTTTATGCAATATTATGGATTATGGAGGTAATGGGATACAATAATGAGATTGAGCTAATATGGTGAGTAACGTGGTAGGGTTCAAAAATGGTAGTAATGATACGACACGATAACGAGATAAGGTTTGAGGTTTAATGGTGAATAACAATGGATATCATGGTGATCGAGTCAGTGGTTTATTAGTTACTTTATATATGGAGTTTAGTCGAGCAGATGATTCACTCAGGTTAAATCCGATACACAAGTAATAAGGATTTGACCAGGATCATGGGAGCTATTGTCGACATTACTTGCAAGTGTTCTTAAAAACTATGAACAGTAAGAGTTCTTAAAAGCGGTGAACATGAGTATTGGTACATCCATAGACTAGCCGTTATATGAGAACGATGTATAGTGTTCACAGGAGTTCTTAAAAGCGGTGAATAGTAAAAGTTCTTAAAAGTAGTGAACAAGAACACTAGTGTGTCGTGAAGATATAATCAGTTCATGGTAGTCAGTGGGGCTTGGTACAGACAGTTTTAGAGTTGGAAGACCATAAGAATCGGAAAATGATGGGTCTGAATAAAAGAGGAAAATATATTATTACTATCACTACTTTATATCATGCATAACTGGTAAAGACTTTGTACCTATGATACTGTGGGAGTTTCTATTCACTTAGCTGAAGTAAGCTGACGGCATTTATGCCTCGATATTCCCTGTCAAGACTACCCTGTCCCTATTGATGCAACTATTAGAGCTTATGACAATGGCTACCACCCTGAAGGGGGATATGCAAAGGGTGGTCCCACCGATGCCGGTTATGCCAGAGTAGGCTGTTATGCTGACAACTACCCTTATGCCAACTAGAGATGAAGAAGTTATATCTAGTTTATATTTATGTTATTACTGTTGAACTCTAGTAGTAAGCGGGTACTTGCGCATATATTGTCTCCAGACATGTTGTGTTTCTAAGGACCACTCTGATACTGTAATTGATAGAATCGTTATTATTTATTCAGTTATTTACTGTTGCTTCTAGTTGATTAGTGTTGTGTGGTGTGGATAATTAGTGATATTCACCCATCATTCCCTATGAACCCAAAAAGGAAATTCACTTTTCTCTATTTTTGCTGCTCCAGGGCGTGACAATAATACTATGGATTATATGCATGAAGTCGTGAATGCAATGATTCATTACCGAAGCAAAACAATGTCGCTCGTAGGCCTTTTTGTGAATTTTTCCAAACACTCACTCTCAACACAATACCCGGTCTATGGGTCACCAAGTTTTGGGGCACTTTAACCACCTTATATTGGTCATTAGCTTATGATTCCTATGGTATACAAGACCAGAAGATGGTGTTCCCAATGGATCCAATCCTCACATTCACACCCACAACCGGGATTATCTATACTTCAAATCAAAATCCACTTGCAGAGGTTTTTCATGATCTTTAAAATCCAGAAGTCCTTTATATAGAGATCTTTCCCTTTTCAAATCAAAAGCCCCACATATGGAGGTCTTTCACCAAAAATATTTTTCGTGCATTTTCATTTTATGCACGTGTCCATGCTCAATCTCATAACCATGCTTATTTTATCCTTATGAATTGCTACAGAAATAATATGACGCTAATTAAGCAAGCATACTAATATCATTTCATAAAATCTAAGCATAGGCAAAAAGGTTTGAATTTCTACACCAACATGCTATCAAAACTTCTATGAAAGCAAGTAGACATGTTTTCAACTTTCATTTAACCACATAAGCATATAAGCATCTAGAGGAAAGCTCATAAACAACTAGATCATTTAGGAAAACTTTCAACAGAGCTAGGTTTGGATTTTATGCATGTCATATGTGTACCAAACCATGTACTCCCTCCGTCCCATAATAAGTGTCCACATTTCTTTTTTTGGATGTCCCACAATAAGTGTCCACTTTCCTAAATTGGCATATAGATTTTACTTAATTCCAAAACTACCCTTATAATAAAGACAAAGTAGCATTTATTTGTGGTCTCAAAACAAACAAAAAGTCAAACACCCATCACATCTAAGGGTAAAATTGGAAAGTGACCCTTTAATGAACCAAAAAAACTAATATAATACAACTTTCTTAAACAATGTGCAAAATGGAAGTGGACACTTATTATGGGACGGAGGGAGTAGTATTCTAGATTCATACTAGTTAACTTATAATAGATCATATTAGAGAGTTATACTACCTTAGATTTTTAGAAATTTCCTAACCGAGATAATTTATCGAATGGGATTGGGTTTGGTGTCCACGCATGCTCTTCGTCAGAAGGAATAACTTTAATACTCGAAGATTTGTCCGTAGATCGACGGATCTAGATGATACCCAAGGTTTTAACCCTAAGCTCTTAGAGTTTCAAGGACTAGAGGCCATAGAGAGAGGAGAGAGATATAAAGAGAGAAGTAGTTGACTACTTATGAAATTAAACCCTAACATGTTCTATTTATAGTTAGTGGCAAGGTACAACTACTAAAGCATAAGGTACCACACACACTGTGGACACGCGGAATCCCACCTCTTATTTTGATTTGAGATTGTTTTGAAGAGGAAATGAAAAGGTCTGTTGAAAACAGATGCAGAGTCACCACTTAGTCTTTAAGGAACCAAAAAACATAATTTGACTCACCCAAGTGGATAAAGGGCACCGGCCTTTCATAACCAAAGAACTTGGCTCGGGGTTTTGGTACAAGAGAGGAAGGAGCCTTTGTCACGACTAAAACACCCTCAACTCCCTCGTCTTTTGACGGGCCTCAATTAGTATCCAAATAATCATCTTATACTATGTTCGGTTTGACAATTAATACTATGATAGTATATTACATCTCATAAGAATCTTGAAATGGAAGATCAAAATATAAGATATCATTCATAAGATCTAAACCAAATATCATACAATGTAAAATGAAAGATCACACAAATAAACCTAGAAAAAATTGTCTAATCATATATCAAGTAATCAAGTTTTCCTAATCTAGGAGGGGACGTGAATTGTTCTTGAAACAAAAAATCAAAGGAATCGAAATATGCTTAGCAAGCTAGAATGATGCATGTTAATCTTTGAGAAAAGAAGACCTCTCAATCCCCGGGATGGATGAGAAAGGATGATTAGATCGAGGAGAAGCATGGACGTGTGATCAAGTTCAATCCTTATAATCTTCTTAGATTGGAAGTCACAAAAACCCCAAATCTTGCATGGATGCAATGTATGATCATAAAATGTGCAAAGGTTGTAGTGTGTTTGTGTACATGGACTTTCGAAAGTGACTTAGAAATCTACAATATGAATGAATGCATGAAGGGAATCATCATGGTAGATGTACAAATGTAGTATGGACTACTTCCTAAGATATGAACAAATTTGGAGTGCATGTAAGCATCAAAACAAAGGATGGAAGTAAAAGTATACTTGCTGTGAATAGTGGACAGAATAGTGACTTGATCTTGTGGAAAATGGAAAGTAGGGTTAGGAATGTTTTCAATGTATGATGTTTTGTGTAGATTATCCTTATTGTGTCTAGAACACAAATAAAAAATCCGATCCTCAATAACCATTACAGATTGAGAGAAATCACATAAACAATAGAGGTTACTCAGAAACAGAGTTCGTACTGTCGACTGAAATGTTAAAAAATCTTAGAAAATGAAAACAAAAGATCTAGAGGCCCATATTATACAAAATGTTTCCTAAGACACTTAAGTTCAAGGGAAGAATAAGTTGGGACCACAGTCTTTGGAAAAGTTTTCTGAAAGACAAGTTGAAATTCAACCAAGCTGCTGTGACAGAAAAAACAGAATATCTGGAGAGAATGTTTGGGTCCAAATGGACCACTTCCAAGTATTTCCAAGTCAAACCAAAAATCATGGGTGTTCTATAATGAGTTAATAAGACTTTCCAAGTGGTCTCATGTTAATACTTTGAGTATTGAGTCCTAGAGAAATCTTTGAACTCAGATTGTTCACTATTTTGAAGATTTTGGAAAGAACTAGGCTTTTATTCTTTGAAATCAAAATGAGGAGTTTAAGAGGGGTTTTGAGATAGAGGTTTTAAAAGCATATTTTTAGCACATAAATGGAGATTATGACCACTTGAAATATCAAAATTTAAGCCCATATCAAGAGCCTCCAAAATTGTTGGAGACATTGTTTTCATTTTTGAAGACAACTTCAAGAATACATAGGAATGTATTGAAGTTGAAATCATCATCTATCAAACATGTTTTTGAGGTCAAGAGCTACTATCCATAAGGATTCACTCACCTCAAACTTCATGTTATCATCTAGATGATGATAGACTAGTAAGTAAATAAAGAAGATAACAAGAAATGGGATTAAGGAGGGATAAGCATAATATGTAAACAAGCAAGTAAGTAATCAGTAGATGATATTCATGATGATTTTGGACTTGTAGCTTGGTGTTTCACTCATATATGATGACTTTGGACATGGAAGAAGCTTCCTATCTCACAAATGCTCACTAAAATGGTGGTTGGAAGTATTGAATGTGAAGTAAATAGGAGTAATGAAGTAGAAAACAAAATTTAGAACTCACTTTTTAGTTGAAAATCAAAAGAAGAAGCTCACTTTCACTCTCCTAACCTTATCTTCTACAACTTTCTCTCAGTAACTTCTCTAAGGTTTGTATTTTTGCCCCCCTAAATGAGAAGTCAAGGGGGGTTTATATAGGCCAATTTGGGGTGGTTTTGGGGTTTAAGAAGTGTTCCCATTGGTTCCAAACATCTATCAACATAGAACTATGTCGTTTTGGTTTCTAATTAATCAAAATGGACCCCCAAAATAAAATGCAAAAATGAACCATTCTGGGGGAGAGTACCGTGGCGGCAGTGCTCCTATGATGTACAAATAATTACAGTTAGGCTCCCAGAGGTTTCGGTAATGGCAAAAAGGCCTTATTTTGTCCGAAATTCACAAAAAATACATATGAACTCCAAAATGAGGTTGTGATATCCTGTTGGAAAGTTAATGAAGTCTAATTTACAAAAAAAATAGTTCGGATATAGGTCAAAGGGGACTTTTTGGGAATTTCTGGGACTTCTGGGGTCTCTGGGAGCCAACGATTTCTTCTGATTTTGCTTGAAAACTTATTTTTAGTACTTTTCTTATGACATAGTATGTTTCTAGAGCTTTTGGTCCAAATCTGGGAGTTTTTGGGCTTTCAGGGGCATTCTGGTCATTCTGAGCATTTTAGGAGATAGAACTAACTTCCAAGAGTCCTTTTTGAGTCTTTTTTAGTCATTATGAACCACCAAGCTATGGGTCTCCTAAATCTGATAGCCGACAAAATGGGGTGTCTACAGCTTTCCCCTCTTTGGCATGAACTTGTGAGGCAACGCATATCGCAAGCGAGTGCCAAAGTTTTGAAGAGACGGGTCTTTTTGAAGGCTATAGATTTAGGATATAAGCGTTGCAAAAGATGCAAGAATGATGATTAGGCTAGTCCTGGTCATGCTCTATGAGAGCTGCCTACGTATCCCAAGGGGAATCAGACCAGGACGCAGTTCAAGACACAAAAGAACAAATCATAACAAGACAGGCGGATGCTATGCTATGAGGATGCAATGCATGGATGTGTACATATCTAGTGTCTGATCCTAGCATGATCTAATGTTGTGGGGTGTGTGCCACTTTGAGTAGACTTTATGTTGTGCTAATGTTTACGACTATGATGTGGAGGCTGACTTGGATAAGGGCATCAAGGCTTGGGAGACTCTGGCTATCGAGGCAAACTTCTTGAATTTCAAAAAGTGTCCTAGCAAGTGGATCGGACACAGGGACCTTAAGGATAACAATTGAGAGGTGAGAGGGCTCACAAAGATCAATAATTGGGGAAATTTATGATAACCGAAGTGAGGATGTTCAAAATAAATGAGAAAGCTCACGGTGATCGATTTGGTGAGAAAGTTTATGGTAAGTGATGAGGCTTACTGACAGGTGAGATAAACGGAGTAAGGAAGCTCTCGATAAGTGAGGAAGCTCATGATAACCGACAGGTGAGAAGCTCATGGTAGTTGACAAGTGAGAAAGCTCACGGCGATATGATAGATAATGAAGCTTATCAATGGGTACAGGGCTGTAAAAGTTGGTTCTGGTTTTTCGTTTATTTTCTGTTGGGGTATTAGGGAATTCTTTTTTAGAACCCCTCATGACTTCTGACCGAGAACCAGGATCCATCTCTTAATCTCTCATGGTTTATCAAATTTTGCTATGTTCAATCCAAAAGTGCTAGTTAGAGCCTTCGGAAGCCGATTTCTATCTGTATTTGTTTGTTGGGGTGGTTTTGGATTCTCTGAGAATCTTTCTTGACTGTCGACTAAGAACCAGGATCCATCTTTGAATCTCTCACGGTTGATCGAATTTCTTTGACCGAGAACCAGGATCCATCACCGAATCTCTCACGGTTGATCAAATCTTGCAATGCTCAATCCAAGAGAGTCGGTTAGAGCCTTTGGGAGATGATATGTTTTTGATTTGATCCTCGGGGGATAGTGTTGGATTCTCTGAAAACCTCTCTTCGACTGTTTCTCGATCAGGGACCAGGACCCATCTCTGAATCTCACACGGTTGATTGAACATCTTGGACCGAGAACCAAGATCCATTACCGAATCTCTCACGGTTAATCAAATCTTGCAATGCTCAATCCAACAGAGCCGGTTAGGGCCTCCGAGAGCTGATATGTTTTTGATTTTATGCTCAAGAGATAGTGTTGGATTCTTTGAGAACCTCTCTTCCACTGCTTCTCGATCAGGGACCAGGACCCATCTCTGAATCTCACACGGTTGATCGAACCTTCTAGGGCTTAATCTGATAGAGTCGGTTAGGGTTTTTGGGAGCTAATTTCTTTCTATAATTGTCCTCTGGGGATAATGGGGGGCTTTTCTGAGAGTCTTTCTTGACAGTCGATTGAAAACTAGGACTCAGATCTGAATCTCTCGCGGTTGATCAACTTTTGCGATGGTTATTCTGAAAAAGCCTGTTCGGGCCTCTAAGAGCCGTTTTTTCTTTGTAACTCTCCTCTGGGGATAAGTTGGATCTACTGGGGATAAAACCTTATAAACCTCTACTGAAATGGGCCACTGGGGCTGATCGGGGGCAAAAATGGACTAAAAAAGGCCAAAATGGGCCAAAACGGAGCAAAATGGAGCAAAGTGGCACCCTCGGGGAGCAGTGCTACAGCAGTGCTGCGTGCCGGACTCTATGTTTGTATATCTTGAGTTTTTGAGCTCCAAATGCTCATTTTTGGCCATTTTGGGTGTTTTTGGAGCCAAAATCTGTCAAAACGCAGCTTGTGCACGCTCAGGTGAGTAATCTTTTCCCATGATTGAAATTTTTATTGGTGTTTTGGTTTCCTCTAATATTCAAGAAGAAAGTTTGGTTTTCACTTCCATTTTCTTTGTAGATCCATGGCTTCAAGCTCGAGGGGGCTCTCCAAGAAGGCCAAGGAACGGGTGAGAGCCGAGAGTTAACCCCCGGAGTTGATTTTATGTGACCCTCAACATCATCTTTCAGCCGTGGATTTAGCGAGTTAGGTATGTCAAAATTTTGGAGGTTATGTGCATTGTGCTAGTTTAGTGAATTGTAGTGTGCGCCAAGAGGTCATTGGGAAGTCCATTTGGTGCTTGTTTGTTGATTTTGTGAAGTTGGACTTTGGGTCATAAATAGTGATTTTGTGCTCGTTTTTGTCATTTTGATGTGTGTAGGTGCCAGAGGTGGTCTTGAAGGGCCACGATAGTCTTGCCTATGCTTTTCTGTGGTACACCCAACTTTCGCCTACTATTAAGAAAATGGTAGACGATGCCGAGTTTGGCGGCTTTGTCTGCCTAGTTTCAAAGAGCACTAATGACTTGACCCACTTATATGCTCTTGCGGAGAGATGGTGGGATACGATAAATACTTTCCACCTGCCGTTTGGTGAAATGATGATGACACCCTTTGATTTTTCCATGATCACTGGCTTGAGAGTTGGCGGGAAGCACCTGTTCCTAGATTATTTCTACGAGATTGATCCTGAGGCTGTTCCTCCGAGTCTGGAGTTCCTCGGTTCCCTTGCGGCTGGCTTTATCGGGCTTATGGTAGGGGGGACATACTCTGACCGACCAACAGCTGTTACGGGTCTTTCTCCTGTATGTTCTCGACTGTTCGAATTTTACGACACGGAATGACCGGGTGAACTTGCGAATCCTTTCTTTCTTGGCGATCATTGACAAGATTCCTTCTTACGACTGGGGCGCTGCTGCCCTGGCCCACCTTTACAAGCATATGGGCGTGGTTTCCCATGGCGGCATTAAATCCACTGGAGGATTCTGGCGAGCTTGGGAGGTATGACTCGTGACTTTTCCTTTTCTTTTGGTCCTTTCTTATTTCTGTTTTCTGACTTTCACTTTTCTGTGGAGCTCTGGAGCTTCGAGTACTTGAAAATTTTGACTCCTACCCCCGCCGATGAGTCGGGTGAAGATGAGGATGGCATGGCTCTTGTGCAGTTATTCCCTCGAGGCTTGAGTTCGAGAAGGGATGTTGTTGGGGTCAAGAGCGGGGCCTACCAGATCGTCCTTCTGAGAAATTTCTTATCCTAGTTGACGGTTGCTAGCGTTGATTGGACACCCTGGGAGCATGTTTCCTATGCTGCCCCAGAGGAGATACAGGCGGTGAGACCTCTTGCTTCTTACCGACTTCTGATGGAGAGTAACAAGCATAAGCAGTGGTACCTTGGTGAGCGGGTATCTCAACAGGTGGTTGGTGGTCCGAGGTACCGTGTTCCTCATGCCCCTCCTGTGATGGATGCTGATGACCTCTCTGGTGCTACATTGCTGGCAGCTTTGGCTGGTATTGATGCCTGGGATCATTTTCCCTCTGAGACAGGATATGAGACCTACCATGGCCGCTTTTTGATGCCAAACTTTCCACTACTGGATGTGAACTTCTTTTATGTTTTTGTCTCTATTCATCACTTATGTTTTTGGACTTATGTTTTCCTAACTTGTCTTGTGCCTACAGCTTCGCGAGATGTATAGGAGATAGGCTCTTCCAGCTTCTGATCCTATCCCTCCTTGGGATTGGACTGTTAACGTTTTGGATGCCGATGGTTCTTCGCAGGTCATGGAGGTGCCACGAGTCACGTGCGGTTATCCCACCCAGCCAGCATGCGTACTCAATGTCTGTAGACACCCCAATTTTGACCAAACATCAAATCCAGGGATTGGTTACCTCTTAAGACCAATGATGATGATGACCGGTGAAATTTGAAGATTTTCTAGAGAATTCAAATTCTTCAAAGATTCTTCAAGTAAAGTTTCAAAATCAAAGAAAAAATCAAAGAAGGAGAAATTGGGTATTCAAAGAGAAACTTGAACATTGAAGAACGTGTGAGGAAATCAGTCTGAGAATACTTTAAAAAAAAATATATGTATATATATAGTAATGATAATAAGGTATATAAAATATAAAGAAGAGAGAGAGAGAGAGAAGAAAGGAAGAGTTCTAAAAATATATATATGTAAGGAGAAAGTGAAAAAAAAAAAAGAATTTGGAAAAAAGTCTTGAAAAGAAAAGAGAAAAAAAAGAAGAAAAGAAAAAATAAATAAAAGGATATATGGGAATGTATACCATGCATATGGATACATTTTAATAAAGTACATTACAAATATAAGTACATTAGTATATATACTTTACTAGATAAATTAAGTTTATGTTAATATATATGTTGAAATTTAAAAAGAGGGCAAAATTCTGTTAGCTGCGACACGCGGGAAAGCCGGCGGCACTCAGTGTGAGTGTCGCGCCGGCACTCACTGAGTGCCGCTCGGCATTCAGTGAGTGTCGCAGGCAGTCATCGAGTGCCGTGAACTGTAACAGACTACTTTTCTCACATGTTCTAGAAGAAAACTTTGCACCTGGGTTTCCACCCGAATTTACCCATTTAACCTTGTCATGTTGGTCTATATAAACAGACCTTCATCTCCATTATGGGGACTTTTACTTGATTTTTGAACTTTTCACTTAATCTTAGAGACAGACACAAGAGTTATATAGGCAATAGAGAGAGAATTGAGAGAGGAAGAAGAAAATTTTCTTGAAGAAATTGAAGAATTTAAGAAGAACTTGAAGACTTTTGGAAGAACTTCCCAAGAAATAGAAGAAATCCTTGAGGTCATAGAGGTAACCTCTAAATCCTTGGTAGAATTAGGTAAATTCAATCACAAGTTCATAGTTCTAGGAACTTTACACATTTTCAAAACCTCTCTTCCTACCCCATTTCATCACACACAACTTAGAGCTTGTGATTGAATCTCATAACATTTCATTAATTTGGGTCTAAATAGAGCTTTGGATTTAAGAATAAAAAGGTTTGACTTGAAATTTTCAAATAACCTTTGATTTCATTTCTTTTGTTTATATTCTTCTCATAGGATCTATGAGATCTTCAATATCTCAGTAAATCTCTTTGAGTTTGATCCTCTAGTCCCTTATAATCCTATGATTTATATGGGGATTAAGATTGGTCAAGGTCATATCTACACATAGTTGTTTGGGTTCAAGTCTTAGCTCCTGACTTGGATCTCCCTACTAGGAATCTTATGGAATCTATACTATATTCCATGGAGACTTGAGTAGATTTGAGTCTCATTTAGTCTCCAAGGACCATTAATTTTGAGAGGAGAATAGCATATCATAATCCTATATTCCTCAAGGATCATATGTTTGAGAGAGGAATTAGATGTAGATTTTCATAGTTTACATTCAAAATTCATAAGATTAAGTAAGACCTTAGGATTCTCTTGTTGTGAGATATATGGCGGAAATCCATTAAGGCTAAATCTATGAATCTCTTCATTTTTCATTATCTATTCCAATAATCATGGTCATACTTGATCCTAGTTCTCTCTAGAATCATGGATCAAGTTTGATTCGAAATACGAACATCAATTTAACAAAGGTGCAGTGAATCCATAAACCAATTGTGATCAAAGATTTTTTATAGAGTCATGATTCATTGGAAATGGATGAGACCAATTGGAGGATGTTCATAACTCATTTAAGTATCTCTGTAATTTTTGTTTCGATGAAATTCCATGTCTAAGATGGTTTCGTCTTATGATTTCAAAACAAGCAACTCTCTGTCAAAAATTTCAGAAAAGTAATTCCGTTTTAAAATTAATAAATCAGAACCTTGATCGAGTTTCCCGGGTCTCTAATAATTTTTTCTACGTACCTTAATGTGTTAGGAAGATACCCTAAAATGACCTAAGTGTTTCTCATTTTTTTGCTATTTGTATAAAATCGTACAAGATCTCTGGACAGAGAGTTGTAGATTCCTGAGTGATGTCTAGTGTTTTCCATATTCCCAGAGATCTAACCGTTCAAACCTTGATTTTCTTTTTGTTTTAGAAACTAAATTGACAGAGGCATATCATATCCAAAAATCATTAAGATCCAACCGTTGGAAGTATGTTTATTCTACCTTTTAAAATCTGGTCTACTCTCTGTAATTTAGGAAAAACAGTCACTGTTTTTGTCTAGTCTCATTGATTTAAACTTAAATGGTTCCCTAATGTCTTGAGACCCAAATCATGTTTTGAATAATGATAATTTAGCTTAAATCCAGAGGCTAAGTGATCCAAATTAGTGAATAAATTCACATCTCATTCTTGTTCATGTTCATTCATTCATCCATGTACATTGATGCTTATGATTAGGACTAGTTATTGGATAAAATTGGACTTAGTTGAACCAAATTGAATAAAACCATGGATTCCTTATGATCATATCGGGATTATAGCACCCCTATATAGACATCACATTGGCTCTTAGTTGAGACTTGTGCATCTATAGATATGCTATGACTCCAACTAATCGACAGGAATTCATAGTTTTATCAATTCTTCCTCTAATTGATAGATCTAAGCTAGAGATTTAGGATTGGTTATTTGATGCTATATTATTCTGTGAAGCATGTAGACTAACTCTTTGTTTTGTAGCGCATTTGAGGTACAATTTCTCAATCTTTCTCTAGTTTGTTCTATTCTTTGATTTTATTGATTTTCGACTCCATGCGCGACACCTTAGCTTAGGCCTTGCATTTTGTGTATATGTGATTAGAGACATTTTTTTAGGATTTCTATTCTTTGTATGCATTGCACGTTTCCCATTTCGCAGCTGGATCCCGGGTAAGTTCTCTAGTTCCCTACTTGCACATCATTTTGCTTGCTATTTGAATTATGTGGCTTATGAATGATATTTTACCGTTAGCAATTTTGCACCCTTTTGAAATGCTTGTGATATGTATACTTATATCTATGTATTAGTTGAGGGCATGCTTAGATTATTAATTCGATTAAATAGGATGATGAGTAAAGGCCTATCACGATATATGATGAAAGGGGGTGTTTTAGTCCGCCAGGCTCCTTCCCCTTTCATTCCATAATCCCTGGACCCAGATTATCTTTGGTTTTGCAAAAGTTCAGTTGCTTTTGAAAAATGGTTTTTTAATTTTCCTAAAAAAAATTAAGTGGCAACTCTTTGTATTTGAATTTGAAATTTGACTAAGAAATTGTTTTAAAATTAAAATTGGTCCCAAATGCTGGTATCCACAATCTGGCGACTCCACTGGGGATCGAACCCAGAATCTCTTGTTTTGCAGACCAGAATTTCTAATTTTGGGTTCACTTGAGGATTAGACTTGAAATCATCCTTTTAATCGAATTAATTAATTTTTGTGTGCCCGTTGCATTGCACTTGCATGTCTCGCTAATTGATTGCACGGAACTATGACCTAGGAGGCTCGGGGCAACCCGGTCAGTCAAGCCATCATGGGACTGTGTGGTCACCCTTGATCTCGTACCATGTGTTGGTATATGAAGTATCCTATCGGGTGTGTCTCAAGGGTCCTTTATTTGACCAAAACCCAGCCTTTGCATAATAGCTTCTATAGAACCCTTCAATCTTAGGAAATCAATTCTCGATTAGGATTTATGTGCTAGGGTGATTTGTATGCCCGAAAGGGATTATTTGAGATGATGACGATGTTTTCTTGATGAAAGATGTTTAACCCTTTAATCACCGTTTAACAATTCCTTCTCATGTCCCACGACATTTGGGAACGTGCTGAATCTTGATTATATGATTACATCTCTTGTATCTTGTTAGCTAAGCATCACTGACCTTGTATGCATCCGAATTCATGAAGAGTACGACAACAATCCGATCATGTGATCCTCCTACCCAAAGAATTTTAAATACGTCTTTGGAAGCAAATAGATTTTTCTAAGGTATTCAATCGCTCTTTCAAAAATCTTTGCAGTTCACTTTTTTTTTATTAAAATTTCAAGTCAACCATCTTTGAAGGAAGAACCCAAAATTCTTGAAACCTAAAATTCTTGAAAGATTTTAAAAAGTTTTACCAACTAAAGAAATGCTTTTCAAAGCAAAATTTTGACCTAATCACCTTTTGGTTAAGGAATATAATCCAAAATTTTGAAAATTGTATTTGAGAAATCTCCGTAATTAAAGAAATCCTTTTTAAATGGATTTTAAAGCAAAGTTTCAACCCAATCATCCTTTGTTGAGAAATGTTGTTGCCTTCAAAGGAAAATTTCCTAAGAATTTGAAAGATCCCATCATCTAGGAAAATGCTTGTCAAATAAATTTCACAAGTTCTAAAAAAAATTTCAAACTTTGAAGGGGTAAAGAGGATCACACTGAAAGGAGAAATTAGCGCACTCGACATGGGTGAGGATTTTATGTGCTTATGTGTTTATGTGTTAGGATTAGAATTTTCTTTCTTTGACATATAGAATAGGCACACACGCACACATGCATTACATCCGCATGACATATGGGCCATTCATAAAAATTTCTTTTGCAAACAAAATGACAAAATAAAGAAAGTTTCTTTGATTTTAAATAAAAGAATAAAATGTGGTTGTGGGTAAAAGATAGAATCATCTACGAGCACGATCTGTTACGAGCACGATCTGTTACAGAGATTCTACTACAAGGTTAGTAAGAAAAGAGGTGGCGCAAGAAGCAAACGCAAGAGAGATAGCAGAATTGAAGGCCATAGTGGAACAGCAGGCAGGTCAAATGGCTAGGATGATGACCATGGTGGAAACACTAGCCCGACAACCACCAGTTGTTGATCCTCCCCCATATGGTAGGGAGGATGATTGGTTCGATGATCAAGAAAGGGGTGAAGCGCCGAGGACAAAAAAGGAAAAGATGGAGAAAAAAAAGGCTGAGAGAGAGAAGTTGATGACCGAGAAAGTAGAGAAACTGGAAAGGGTAGTCCGAAAGGCCGAAGGAGTAGACACCTACTTGCTGGTACTAGAGGGATTATATGAAGGGGTTTGTGAGGTACTACCTGCAGAATTCAAAATGCCTGTATTTGATAAATTCGATGGGACAGGATACCCCCGTAGCCATATCAGGATGTGTATAGGGGATTTTTAGCCAAGCGGCTTGAGTACGACTATGATGGCTGTTCTATTTCAACGGACATTAACCAGAGCTGCCTTGTCTTGGTACCTTACATTGGAGCCTGGTAAGACCAGAATTTGGGAAGAGGTTATAAAGTTATTCGTAGCCCAGTACGAGTATAATCAGGATTTGGATGTTACCGTCAGAGATTTAGAGACTACTCGGCAGGTAAATAAGGAATCTTTTGTTGAATATTTGAACCGTTGGAGGGGAAAAGCAGCCAAGATGGTATAGAGGCCAAGCGAGAAGGAACAAATTCGGATGTTAATGAAAAGCCTCCAGCCCATCTATCAAGAGAAGATGAGGTTTCAATCCATCAACACCATTGCTGAAGTGTTCGATGTAGGAACTAGGATTGAAGATGCGATACAGGAAGGATTGATTAAGAGGGAAGAGCCGGTGAAAAGGTATAGGCGTCCGAATTATGGGACAGGAGGAGGGCATTCAGGGAATCATTCAAGTCCTACAGATGTGAATGTGCTAAGTGAACCAGAGAAGAAGTTTGATACAGTCAGGAGTTACCCGAAGAGACGAGGAGATAAGTCTTTGAGAAGGTTCTCAAAATTGGTAGTGTCCTTGTCCACCGCTCTGGATAGTCTACTAGCAAAGGAACACCCTTAACTATTGGAGCCACGACCGAGACCAAATCCACCACCCCCAAATTTCAAAGCTGATCTATACTGCAAATTCCATCAGGAGCAGGGACATTCAACCGATCGATGCTTAAGGTTGAGACATGAAATCCAAGATCTGATAGATAAGAAGGTAATATCTGAATCACCCACCAACCTGCCGAACATCACCAAGAATCCACTACCAAATCATCATGCGGTACTGCCACCCGGAGTTTATTATTTGGAAAGTGAAGGAAGCTCTTTTGATCCATCAACATTGATCACTAAGTTGGGGTGCCCGAGGAAGTTTTATCAGATACTGGGGGATTCGAATATCTGCACTTTGGGCGAACTAACGGATGTAAACAAGGGAAAAGTGATAGAAAAGGCTCCCACTATGGATTGGTGGGCACCTGAAGATGACAGCTCTATTTGGTACAAAGGGGATGACAGTCAGGGCATCAATAAAGTTAAGGAGGATCTTTGGTACAAAAGTGATAAAGAAGAAAAAATTCCAGAAGTCACTAAAACACAGGATGATCTTTGGTTTAAAGAAGAGGTCAGCAATTTAACACGGTTAGGAAGGCATTTCAAACCACACGAACTTAAGGAAGATCACTCAGGCCAGGAGTTGGGTAAGGGAAAGGGAAAACTGAATGAGGAAGAAGAGGAAGAAAGGGTCTTGAGACAGATGAAGAAGACACAAGCAAATATCACTATTTGGGGATTTTTAATCAATTCCAAGCGTCATCGACATGCGTTCCTCGATGCTCTTAATCAATCTGATGTCTCCATCAACATCATCCAAGAAGATTTCGTCGGCATGATCAACAAGAACTCGACTCTCGCTATTTCCATTTACTGAAGCTGACTTACCCCCTGGGGGACACGCTCACAACAAGCCATTGCACATTATCGTCGAGTGTCTAGGAAATTCTTTGACCGCTTGTCTCATTGACAACGGGTCCGCATTGAATGTATGCCCGTTCCGAACAGCTGAAAGGATGGGGCTTGATGAATCTACATTTATACCATCGGAGCAAAAGGTAAGGGCCTATGACAACACTCAGCGAGTGGTTATAGGGATCATTTTTCTGAATCTCTCTATTCAGACCGGGGAAAAGGAGGCAGAGTTCCATATTATCGATATTCCTGCATCTTTCAATCTACTTCTAGGAAGGCCATGGTTGGACAGTTTAGGTACCATCCCATCAACCATTCATCAGAAAGTGAAGTACATCTAGTAGGGTAAAGTTTGTGATGTTCTAAGGGAGAGTTGGATACATGCGTCTGGAGCTTCATCTAGTGCTCCGGTTTTGGAAGTACAAATGCAAGAGGAAGAGACAGGCTTGGGCGGATTCGAGTTCATCAATGTGATAGAAGACAGCAAGCTAAAAGAGTTTTTACCACTTTACTTTGATCAGTGTGCAAGTCCATTGGTGGCCGGAATTATGCGAAAGATGGGATTCTTCTCGGGGATGGGTCTAGGTAAGAAGCATCAAGGATTGTCCGAGTTCCCAAACATTGTCACGCAAATGCATACCCGTGGGTTGGGATATCAGCCGACAATGGAGGAAATGAAGAAAAAGAAGGAATCGGCCGATGCGCCAATAGAACCATACTCAAAGACTCTCAATGGATACTTCGTCAAAGAAGGAGAGGAGTTTCCGTTTTGCGGGTTCCCGGAGCCTTGGTTGGTTAAAGTGGAAAAATGCATGAAGCCAGGTTTTGAGATTTTCTTTGCGCACGACTTCTCTGACTATAAGGACCCTTACTTGGAAGTACGCACGAAATCCACCACTATTTAGGATTGGGTGTGCACTTTGGATGGCTTGGCAATGAAGGACCTGCTGGAAGAGGAGCATAGAGGGATTGGAAAAGGTAGTACCGAGGAGAGTGTGAATAAAGATGGGCAAAGCAGAAGTGAAGAAGAAAGCAAGGGAAAAGCGGGAAGGGAGAACTCAGAACTTAGAAAAGAACCAAAAGAAGAAATGGGGGAAATTACTCAGATAGAGGACCTGGAAGAATGCTTCATCACTGACCTTGGAGGAGAAAAGAAGAGGGAATGGGTTTTTGAATCTAGTGATAGGTATCCCCCTCACCCAGAGTCTGTATTAGTCCAAATGAGGCGTCTTTCAATTTCTATGTCTGTTGTAATTGCTCCCAAGAAAGTTAATGAGAATATGACTAATTCTGCTTACTTGACTACGCATAATAATTGTGATGTATGTGATGAATGTAGTGAAATACCAGATGAATTGCAAAAATTAATTGAAAAGAAAAATGAATCTGCATGTAAAATCATTGAAGGCACTTTAACGATTAATTTGGGAAATGAAGATAATCCACAAAATATTTCTATTGGCTCCACACTTAGTAATGAGGAAAGCAAAGAGTTAATAAATTTATTAAATGAATTCAAAGATGTCTTTACATGGTCCTACGATGATATGCCAGGGACTGATCCAGAAATAGTCCAACATCATATTCCCCTTTTTCCAAACTCAAAACCCGTAAAACAAAAATCGAGGCGAATGAGGCCTGAATGGGCACTAAAAGTGAAAGAGGAAGTTGAAAAGCAGTTAGGAGCTGGATTCTTGATTGTCACCGAGTATCTAGAATGGGTCGCCAATATTGTACCGGTTCCAAAAAAAGATGGGAGCGTTAGGGTTTGTGTGGATTTTCGGGATTTGAATAGGGTCAGCCCTAAGGACGATTTCCCTTTACCTCACATTGATGTGTTAGTAGACAATACGGCAGGGCATGAACTCTTATCTTTTATGGATGGGTTCTCAGGGTACAACCAGATATTAATGGAACCTAAGGATAGGGAAAAGACTACCTTTATCACACCCTGGGGGACTTATTGTTATAGGGTTATGCCATTTGGGCTTAAGAACGCGGGGGCAACTTATCAAAGAGCCGGCACCACCCTACTACATGACATGATCCATAAAGAAGTAGACATGTACGTGGATGACATGACAGTGAAGTCCAAAGAGAGGGAATGGCATTTAAAGGCTTTAAGAAAATTCTTTGAGAGGTTAAGAAAATTCAGAATGAGATTAAACCCGTAGAAATGTACTTTTGGGGTTACCACGGGGAAATTATTGGGGTTTCTGATTACATAGAGGGGGATTGAGGTCGATCTGACCAAAATTCAAGCCATAACCGAAATGCCTTCACCCCAAAATAAGGAGTTGAGGGGATTGATTCGAGGTGAAAAGTGCATGTTCATAGCGTATTACATGATCTTTTATGCATACTTTTATCCCCAAAGTCCCTATATTTAGGTGCATTCTAATAACAATGTTCTTTTTATTGTGTTAATGCTAAAACATATGTTTTTGCATTATTTTATAGGTATTAGAATGCAAATCAATGAAGTGGAGCTAAAGAAAAGTGATTCTGGTGGATAGAATAACAGAAGCAGCTGAGCAAATGCCAATTTTGACAATGAAGACTTCAGATTTGGAAGATTTTCCCAGAGACATGAAATGTAGATCTTTGAGTTACGGTCGTGCGGCCGCAAATGGGAGGTCAATCTGAGGTCCGAGTAAAAGGTTATGGCCATTCTCCCATCGGTACGCAGAGCTGTCAAAATTAGAGAAGTTCAAGGGATTGAGGAGAGTTCAATCGATCGAACCTTCGATCGATCGAACTAAGCTCGATCGATAGAACTTTATATTCACCCAAAAGTTTCATAAACTCTGTGGGAAACCTATATATAAGTCGTTTTGACGCCAGACGAAAGGAGGACGCTCCAGAATGCAGAAAACAACAGTTTAGGGTAGTTTTAGGGTTAGATTAGGAGTAGATTAGGTTAGATTCTTATTTTTCTTCCTCTTTTTCATTAATATATTGATGATTATTGAAGATTCAAGTGGACTTCATGATTATTACAAGTTAATTTCAGATTATTTCCAGGTTTTTCTATTCCTTTATCGCATTTGATTTGTTATTGTTATAGTTGTTATGATTTTTTGGTTTTACTGTTTCTGTATTAGTTTTATTATGTTTCCGTAGTTTAGACTTTGGGAATATGTGATGAAATATTGATTCCCAGCCTCTGCCATGCAATCTTTACAAACCTTGGGTTCGATCGATCGAAGGTATTTCGATCGATTAAACCAGGGCCATAGTCAAGCGATCGAAGGCATTTCGATCGATTGAAGGATGATGCAGTCCGATCGATCGAGAGCGCTTCGATCGATCGAACTTGCTAATTCTTGAGATAATTCTTTTAAGTATTCTTTGACTTTCTGTTTTAGAAATCTGTCATCAAATTGTCCCAATAAGCTCAGTTTGTCACAACAGTTTTTAGAACTTAAAGCCTTAAGGCTATTTTTCTTCAATGGCTTTTGAAAGCCACTTTGAATGCTAACACCATTTAGAGTGCAAGTAATAACCATTGTTTTAAACCGTCTTCTAAGTATTTGTGGACACCGGAAGTGGACCACTTCTCTTGTTTGAGATTGTTTTGAAAAGGAAAAGAAAAGGCCTGTTGAAAACAGATACAGAGTCGCCACTTGGTCTTTAAGGAACCAAGAAACCTAATTTTGACTCACCCAAGCGGATAAGGGCACCGGCCCTTCATCACCAAAGAACTTGGTTCGGGGTTTTGGTACGAGAGAGGAAGGAGCCTTTGTCGCGACTAAAACACCCTCAACTCGCCCCGTCTTTCGACGGGCCTCAATTAGCATCCAAATAATCATCTTATACTATGTATGGTTCGACAAATAATACTATGATAGTATATTACATCACATAAGGAGATTTGAAATGGAAGATCTAAAGATAAGATATCATTCATAAGATCTAAGCCAAATATCACACAATGCAAAGTGAAAGATCACACAAATAAACCTAGGAAAAATCGTCTAATCATGAATCAGATAATAAAGTTTTCCTAATCTAAAGGGGACATGAATTGTTCTTGAAACAAATAATCAAAGAAATCAAAATATGCTTAGCAAGGCTAGAATGATGCATGTTAATCTTTGAGAAAAAGAAGATCTCTCAATCCCCGGGACGGATGAGAAAGGATGATTAGATCAAGGGGAAGCATGAACGGGTGATCGAGTTCATTCCTTATGTTCTCCTTAGATTAAGAGTTACAAAAACCCCAAATCTTGCATGAATGCAATGTATGTATCTAAAATGTGCAAAGGTTGTAGTGTGTTTTTGTGTACATGGATTTCTAGAATGACTTAGAAGTCTAAAATGTGTATGAATGAATGAATGAAATTACCATGGGATGTGTACAAATGTAGTATGGACTACTTCCTAAGATATGAACTAATTTGGAATGCATATGAGCATCAAATCAAAGAATGAAAGTTGAAATGTACTTGCTGTGAATAGTGGACAGAACAGTAGCATGATCTTTTGGAATTTGACAAGAGGGGTTAGGAATGTTTTCAATGCATGATTTTTTATGGAGATGTTCCTTATTGTGTCTAGAACACAACCCAAAAGGCCAATCTTGAATAGCTATCACATATTGAGAGAAATTATATAAACAATAGAGGTCACTCAGAAACAGAGTTCGTACTGTCGACTGAAATGTTAGAAAATCTTAGAAATTGAAAACGAATGATCTAGAGGCCCATTTTATACATAAAGTTTCCTAAGACATTGAATATTAAGGGAAAAATAAGTTAGGACCACCCCTTTTGGAAAAGTTTTCTGGAAAAGAGGTCGTAAGTTGACCTAGCTGCTGTGACAGCAAAAACAGAATGTTTGGAAGGAATGTTGGGACCCAAATGGACCATTTTCAAGTACTTCCAAGTCAAACCAAAAATCATAGGTGTTCTCCAATGAGTTAGGAAGACTTTCCAAGTGGCCTTGTATCCATATGTTGAGTATTGAGTTCTAGAAAAATCTTTAAACTCAACTCACTCACTGTTTTGACTCATTGTTTTGAAGATTTTGGGGAAAACAAAGTTTTGTTTCTTGAAACCAAATGAGAGGGATTGAGAGGGGTTTTGAAATAGATGTTTTGAAAACATGTTTTCAACACTCAATAAGGATCATAGCCACTTAGAATACCTACATCAAACTCATCATTTAAGAACCTCCAAGATTGTTGGAGAGATTTATTTTATTTTTGGACATAACTTCAATACATTCCAAGAATACCTTGGAAGTATTGAGGTTATGATCATCATCTATCAAACATGTTTTTGAGGTCAAGAGCTACTATCCATAAGGATTCACTCACCCCAAACTTCATGTCATCACTTAGATGATGATGAACTAGTAAGTAAATAAAGAAAAGAAAAAGAAATGAGATAAGGAGAGATGAACATATATATAATCAAAGCAAGTAAATAGCAATCAATAGATGATAATCAATGTGATTTTGGACTTGTAGCTTGGTGTTTCACTCATAGATTTTGACATTTGGACATGGAAGTAGCTTCCTATCTCATGAATGCTCAAGAATGAGGGTTGGAGTGGACTTTGAATGTGAAGTATATAGAAGGATGATGGAAGAAAACAAGAATAAAACTCACTTTCTTATGGAAAATCAATGGGAGAAGCTCCCTTTCTCTCTTCTAAACCTATCTCTATCTCTCTTCTTCTCTACAAGTTTTCAAGCTTTGCACTTGGCTCCCCAAAATGAAGAGCAATGGGGGGTTTAAATAGGCCAATTTGGGGTGGTTTTGGGGTTTTAGAAGTACTCCCATTGGTCCCAAACAACTGTGAACATAAAACTATGTCGTTTTGGCTTTCAATTAATCAAATTGGACCCCCAAAAAAAATTACAAAAATGGACTCTGCGAGGGATGAGTGCCGCGGCGGCACTGGGCCAGTGCCGCGGCGGCAGTGGGCCAGTGCCGCGGCGGCACTGCTCCTCAGAAGCCCAGAAAATTACGTTTAGGCCCCAGAGGTTCCGGTATTCCCAAAAAGGCCCTATTTTGTCCGAAATTCACAGAAAATGTATACGAACTCCAAATTGAGGTTGTGATATACCGTTGGAAAGGTAATGGAGTCTACTTTACATAAAAAATAATTCAGGGATAGGTCACTTTGAAAAGTTTTGTGGTATTCGCGATAAAAGCCGATTTGATCACCTTTTTCGCCTTTGGAAATTCATAATAAATTCGTTTTAAATCCAGAAATTATGTGCGATATACCGTTGGAAAGCTGTTGACCTCTAGTATCCATGAAAAATATTTGAAAATTATTTTGGTGCCCCGGTTCTAAAGTCAAATCTTGGTCAAACTGGTCAAACCTGGGATTCCCGGGAAGTTCTGGGAATCTCCGGGACTTCCGGGGGTCTCTGGGAGCTGACGATTTCTTCCGGTTTTACTTAGAAACTCATTTTATCATTTTACTTACGACGTAGCATGTTTCCAGAACTTTTGGTCCAAATTCGGGAGTTTTTGGGCTTTTAGGGGCATTTTGGTCATTCTGAGCATTTTGAAAAATAGAGTTAACTTCCAGGAGTCCTTTTGAGTGTTTTTCGATCATTGTGAACCACCAAGCTATGGGTCTCCTAAATTTGATAGCCGACAAAATGGGGTGTCTACAGTTTGCCCCTCTTTGGCATGAACTTGCGAGGCAACGCATGTCGCAAGCGAGTGCCAAAGCTTTAAAGAGACAGGTCTTTTGGAGGCTATAGATTTAGGACAAAAAGCGTTGCAAAAGATGCAATGATGCTGAGGTCAGTGCTAGTCGTGCTCTGTGTGAGCTGCCTACGTATCCCAAGGGGAATCAGACCAGGACGTAGTTCAGGGCACAAAAGAACAAATCACATATACACAACAAGACATGCGGATGCTATGCTATGAGGATGATATGCAATGCATGGATGTGATATGAATTATGTCATGAGTCCTATCATGCCTAGTGTTGTGACCCTAGTATGAGCTGGTGTTGTGGGGCGTGTGCCACTCCAAGTGGACTTATGTTGTGCTGGTATTTCTAACTGTGATGCAGTTATTGACCCGAATAGGGACATCAAGGTTTGAATACTCTAAGTCTTGGAGCAAACTTCTGAATTTTGGGAAGTGTGCTTCGCAAGCAAATGTAGTCAGATGTGGGGTCCCTGAGGACTATAATTGGAGATGCAGTTTGACAGATAGCCGACGGACATGGAAGCCCTGGAAATTAAGAGACGGACACAGAAGCCCTGAGACGTCAAGTGATGGACATGACATCCCGAGATGTCAAGCGATGAACATGGAAGCCCCATCAATGGACATAGAAGCCTAAGATTTTGAATGAGAATGATGAACACGACATATTTTGAATGAGAGTGATGGTAAACTAATGATGATTAATGAACTGACGATGTACGAATCGAGATGATGAGTCGACAATGAACTACTGTGACTATCATGGATTGGATCAATAGTTGGGCTAATTGTGATCGGAAGAAGTGACGATGCACGAATCGAGATGGTGAGTCAACAGTAAACTACTATGACTATCATGGATTGGATTAACAGTTGGACTAACCGTGACTAGAAGAAGTGACGATGTACGAATCGAGAGGATGAGTCAACAGTGAACTACTGTGACTGTCATAGATTGGACTGATGATGTACGAATCGATATGACGAGTCGACAGTGAACTACTGTGACTGTCATAGATTGAACTAACGATGTACTAATCGAGATGACGAGTCGACAGTGAACTACTGTGACTGTTGTGATTGAACTGACGATGTACTAATCGAGAAGACGAGTCGACAGTGAACTACTGTGACTGTTGTGATTGAACTGACGATGTACTAATCGAGAAGACGAGTCGACAGTGAACTACTGTGACTGTTGTGATTGAACTGACGATGTACTAATCGAGAAGACGAGTCGACAGTGAACTACTGTGACTGTTGTGATTGAACTGACGATGTACTAATCGAGAAGACGAGTCGACAGTGAACTACTATGACTGTTGTGATTGAACTGACGATGTACTAATCGAGAAGACGAGTCGACAGTGAACTAGTGTGACTGTTGTGATTGAACTGACGATGTACTAATCGAGAAGACGAGTCGACAGTGAACTACTGTGACTGTTGTGATTGAACTGACGATGTACTAATCGAGAAGACGAGTCGACAGTGAACTACTGTGACTGTTGTGATTGAACTGACGATGTACTAATCGAGAAGACGAGTCGACAGTGAACTACTGTGACTGTTGTGATTGAACTGACGATGTACAAATCGATATGCCTGCTGGGGGATTAAACTGAATCTGTTGGGGATGAAGCGACTCTTTCTGGGATCTCTCTTCAACTACTTCTCTTGACCGGGAACCAGGATTCAAATTCGAATCTCTCATAGTTGATCAAATCTTGCTGGCCTGGAACCAGGATCCATCAACAGCCACTCATGGACTTGTGTTGCTTGGAGATGAAGGAAAATCAACAGCCACTCATGGACTTATGTTACATGGACGAGGGAAGGTAATCAACAGCCACTCATGGACTTATGTTGCAAGGAGATGATGGTCAACTTTCGATGGTTTGGAAAGGGATGAAATTCGCATTTGCCCTAAGTTTGGACGCTTCTCATGCTGACGCCTTAACCGGTGCAGTAATGGTGTTTGGTACTCCTGCTTGTATTGGCATGCTCTTTATAACTTGATTTGAAAATTTTATTAGTCGCTGTTGACTTACACATTTGAGACTACAACAGACTCAAAAACTTGACAGACATTGACGCACGAGGATGACATATTTGACACAAGCTCGTCTTGTCAAAACTTGATGTGCTTTTGTCATAAACGATGTACCATTTCTCTTTTGGTGTTCACCCCTCATCTTAACATGGTAGCACTTTGCTGATAAATCCGATTTTTGAAAATTCCTCCCTAGTGATCTAGTCAATTTTTTGCTTCTCCCAGGAAGTGCTTTGAATTAGTGCCTTAGCTTTTAGAGTAAAAGATGCTCTATTTCAAAATTTTCAAAACAACTTGGTAACTTGAAAACTCGCCCTTGGTGTGAAGGGATTGTGTTAGGCAAACGGAGTTTGCCCCTAGTTTGAGCTGTACAAAGTGGGATTCATAAGCGAACGAGGTGGGTGACCGAAGTTTGCCCCTAGTTTGGATGATGGTTTATTGGAGGTTTTGGGCAAACGAGGTAGGTGACCGAAGTTTGCCCCTTGTATGAAGGGTAGATAGTAAAAGTCAGGCAAACGAGGCGGGTAGCCGATGTTTGCCCCTAGTGTGGAAGGTGATTTTCTGGCTTGAGGCATGGACCGTGACTTTAATCTCTCAAATGCTCATAACTTTTGCCTAGGCACCAGTGAGGTGACCTAGCAAGCTCTTTTCTCTCTTTTGTTATTGCTCACCTTGGATTTAACTCTAATTTTGCCTAGGCGTCCTTTCGGATTTGCGGCCTAGCGAGCCATCCTTCTTTTCTTTTTGAAAGTCTGCCTACATACCCCCTAGCGGGGATCAGGTCCAACGTAGTTCGGGCCAAAGTCTTGAAAGAAGGGGGGTTGATTATGATAGTGTCGACCGAACCGATGCGGTTGCCTACGTATCCCTGAGTGGGAATCAGGTCGAGCGTAGTTCAAGGCAGGGTCTTGAAAGAAATTGTATGAGGGTTTTTCAAGCCAATCGTCAAAGAAGTTCAAACTTGAGCCACTTGTGGTAGATTTGAATAAAAGGATTTAGTTCCAATCCCCCTTTCTTTTCTCTTTCTTGTTCTTTTTATTTTGAGGATTGATCCTTTTCACTTTCGCCTAGCCAGTCAATTTTGCTTTTCATGGAATTGATTCTTACAAGATCTTTCAATCGCAATCTTAGAATTCCAAAATGTGCATGTCAGCTCTCGAAATTTTGTGGTTGTTCCGTGCCTTTGGAAATGTGATCTAGGCATGTTCTTATGATGTACCTTAAAGCATACAATTTTCTCATTTATTTCATCAAAATTTTCTTCAACCTTTTGACTGGCTAGGGTCAGATTTTGGTAATCAACACCTTTTTCAGCTCTAACTTTTGCCTAGGTGCCCTTTCGGGTTTTCAACCTGGCGAGCTTTTTCTTTTCTTTTCCTTTTTTTTTTGTTTTTTTTTTTTGAAAGTGGAGATGAAACTCACTGAAATGTTTGGCTACCATCAAGGGCTAAGTTTGCATTGCTTTCAATCGGACAGATTGCGTGGCTCCCAATTGGATCGGGCTTAAGGCTTCGAAATGGTGGAAAAAGGGTGTTGGGCAAGCCCCAAGTCAGTTTCAAGTATGTTTTTTCAAGATTGAGGCAAAAGCATCTTTAAATTCTTAAAGTAAGACTATTCAATTCCAGCTCTTCATCAGTGTCAGCGTGAAATCGATTTTAACCTTTCAGGATTCTTTTTTGTTTTGTCGTAGAAAAATTATTACTAGAGTAATATCCATGGTAATTCGAAAAGTGACACTTCAGTTTAGTGATTCATGCATTTATGACTGGGCACATTAGATTAAGCAAAATGAGATTTCATTCCATCAATAGAGAAGGTTTACAGACTTATTAACAACTCGATGACAGACAGACTTGATGACAAGACTAGAATTGAAATGGACTCGAAACATAGAACAGACTCAACTTGACTCGACCTGGTCTCAAATGGAGTGTCTTTGCGACCCATTTATTATTCTTATTCTATTTTTTTTAGCAGAAGTTCCAAACACCATCACTTTACTGCGTAGCTTCAACATTCATTAGCATCAACGGAAGGGATCATTCGATCGGTTGGTCCAAGCCAAGATAGTGGATGGGATTAGGATAGGGGACATCTTCTATAAGGTTCTGAATGTCATGGCGGAGGCGGATGCATTGATCGGTGGTATGGCCCAGATTTTGGTGATAAGCACATCGTAGGCTCATATTGTAGTGGGAGGGTATAGGATCTGGTAGCGGCTTATGAGGGAGGAGCTGCAGGTGGCCCTTTTTGAGTAGGTGGTCCAAGGCTGTGGAAAGAGGAACATCAAGTTTGGAGAATTCGCGAGGGCCTTTTGGGCGATTTGGCGGAATGGACTGGTATGGACGAAGGGCGCAGGCCATTGATTGGTTGCTAAGTGCATTGATATCCGGGGAGTAGTTAGGTCTCTTGGACTGGTGTTGGGGTTCATCCTTTTTGAACTTTCCTTCTCTGATGGCATCCTCTATTCTGGTGCCTATTTCAAATAGCTCTTCGAATGTGGAGATGGATTGGTAGAATAGCTTGTCATGATATACTGGTTGCATGTTCTTGACCAGCATACGTACTTGCTCTTTTTCAACAGGTCTGTGGATCATTTGAGCCACTTTATTCCTCCATCTGCTCAAGAACGCAGTGAAGGACTCATTGAAGTTCTGCCTGGTAGTCTCTAGATCCCGGATGGTGATATCGAACTCTTGGTTGTAAGAGTAGTGATTAATAAAAGTTCTAGCAACGTCTTCCCAGACTCGGGTCTTGGAGGCTTCAAGGGTTAGGAACCAGGATAGTGCCGCATTCTTAAGGGTTTGCGGGAACAGCATCGCAATGTGCTCATGAGTGCAGCCCATCGATTGGAAGATGCTCATGCACAACTTGATGTGACTTTTTGGATTCCCTGTTCCATCAAAACGGTCAATTTCAGGCATTTTGAAGTTCTCGGGCAGCCTTAGCTTGATGGGCTCAAAGAGGCCTTCCAGGTCTAACATGTAATCATCGACCCCCTTGCTTTTCCTCAGTACGCTTTCCAACTTGTCAACCTTATCCATTTTCTCTTGAAGCTTCTTCTCATACGCAAATGGTGGGACCCCTTGAAACCAGTCTTCCTCCCCATTATTCTCAGGTGGGGGTGGTTCAAACCCTAGTGGTGGAAACCCGGGCGGAGGTTGCGGCCGCTGCTGCTTCAATTCTTCCATGAAACTCAAAACTTGGGCCAGGCGATCAGATTGCTGGCTTATGGTTGTTCCCAACACAGTGACCTTATTTTCTAATTCTTCTTGATTCATGTTGAAGTAACTTGGCAGGCAGATCTTGACCAAACGACTGTTTGAACTTCCAACCCAGGACGAGGATCCCAGTGGCTGACTTTGGGAATCTATACAAACCTACAGATTCGAGAGGAGAAGTGTATCAGATTCTGACAGAGGCAATCAGACAGACAGTGACAGTGACAGGTATGGACAGACTTGTGTACAGACTGACTGAGACAGTGCACACAGACTGGTAGGAATTGTGTATGCATATGAGACAAGCATGCGGATGTAGGCCCTAATCTATATGATGCTCCTATTTCTAACAGATAGCAGTTAAACAAATAAGGTCCTAACCATATAGAGTGTGCCAACTTTACCTTCTAGTATGATCACCAAGGGATAACAGGGGTTTCCAGGGTTTTATGAAGGCTTCTAGGAGAGACTGGGCATTTCTGGTTGGTTTGGACAGAGTTTCAAGGAGAAACTAATATATCTGGGCATTTCTGGTTGGTTTGGATAGAGTTTCTGGGAGAAACTGGTTAATATGGTTATATCTGGGATATCTGGATAAAGTTTCTGGGAGAAATAGGTTATATCTGGGATATCTGGACAGAGTTTCAGGAAGAAACATGGTATATCTGGGACATCTGGACAGAGTTTCTGGGGGAAAACAGGTGTATATGGGAAATCTAGGAGATTCAGACAGAGCTACTGAAAAAAAGCTGGTTAATATGGTTATATATGGGATATCTGGACAGAGTTTCAGGGAGAAACTGGTTAATATGTGGTGATAGGGATCATACTGTCTAGCAGGTTTTCATACTCCTATGTCTTAGGACCGACAAACAAGGCTTGCGGTGTATATCTTTGTGAGCATGGAGCAGACATCCTTATCATGGTGCCTAGGCAAGTCAACTCAATGTGATCACATGTGAGTGATTGCCTTGGGGATCATAAGAAAGAGGTTCTGTTCTATGCCACATAAGCGTCTACACCGCGCAGGTAATCCCGTCAGGGTATACAGCAGTTATATCACATTGTCCTATCTGAAAAGATAAATGAACAGTCCTATGAAAGGTTCTACAGAAATCTATATGCAAAGGCTGGGTTTAGTCAAAGAGGGTCCGTTGACGAGAGTTCCAATATACCGTCAGAGAGACAGTACGGAAGTTGTTACTCTTTTTGATATACCTTGGAAGGTACAGTATCAACGGTGACTTGTGCCCTGGCACAGCAAGACCTGAACAATGTCAGCGCCGCGTTTCAGACACAGTCGGAGGAGGGAAATGCAAGAGTGCAATGCGGTGAACCAGACACAGTAAAAAGATGATTTTAAGGATGCTTCTTATGAGTCAAACCTCTGTATTATTTTGTTTTTAAAATAAAAATCCCCAGCAGAGTCGCCAGATTGTGGACACCGGAAGTGGACCACTTCTCTTGTTTGAGATTGTTTTGAAAAGGAAAAGAAAAGGCCTGTTGAAAACAGATACAGAGTCGCCACTTGGTCTTTAAGGAACCAAGAAACCTAATTTTGACTCACCCAAGCGGATAAGGGCACCGGCCCTTCATCACCAAAGAACTTGGTTCGGGGTTTTGGTACGAGAGAGGAAGGAGCCTTTGTCGCGACTAAAACACCCTCAACTCGCCCCGTCTTTCGACGGGCCTCAATTAGCATCCAAATAATCATCTTATACTATGTATGGTTCGACAAATAATACTATGATAGTATATTACATCACATAAGGAGATTTGAAATGGAAGATCTAAAGATAAGATATCATTCATAAGATCTAAGCCAAATATCACACAATGCAAAGTGAAAGATCACACAAATAAACCTAGGAAAAATCGTCTAATCATGCATCAGATAATAAAGTTTTCCTAATCTAAAGGGGACATGAATTGTTCTTGAAACAAATAATCAAAGAAATCAAAATATGCTTAGCAAGGCTAGAATGATGCATGTTAATCTTTGAGAAAAAGAAGATCTCTCAATCCCCGGGACGGATGAGAAAGGATGATTAGATCAAGGGGAAGCATGAACGGGTGATCGAGTTCATTCCTTATGTTCTCCTTAGATTAAGAGTTACAAAAACCCCAAATCTTGCATGAATGCAATGTATGTATCTAAAATGTGCAAAGGTTGTAGTGTGTTTTTGTGTACATGGATTTCTAGAATGACTTAGAAGTCTAAAATGTGTATAAATGAATGAATGAAATTAACATGGGATGTGTACAAATGTAGTATGGACTACTTCCTAAGATATGAACTAATTTGGAATGCATATGAGCATCAAATCAAAGAATGAAAGTTGAAATGTACTTGCTGTGAATAGTGGACAGAACAGTAGCATGATCTTTTGGAATTTGAAAAGAGGGGTTAGGAATGTTTTCAATGCATGATTTTTTATGGAGATGTTACTTATTGTGCCTAGAACACAACCCAAAAGGCCAATCTTGAATAGCTATCACAGATTGAGAGAAATTATATAAACAATAGAGGTCACTCAGAAACAGAGTTCGTACTGTCGACTGAAATGTTAGAAAATCTTAGAAATTGAAAAAGAATGATCTAGAGTCCCATTTTATACAGAACGTTTCCTAAGACATTGAATATTAAGGGAAAAATAAGTTAGGACCACCCCGTTTGGAAAAGTTTTCTGGAAAAGAGGTCATAAGTTGACCTAGCTGCTGTGACAGCAAAAACAGAATGTTTGGAAGGAATGTTGGGACCCAAATGGACCATTTTCAAGTACTTCCAAGTCAAACCAAAAATCATAGGTGTTCTCCAATGAGTTAGGAAGACTTTCCAAGTGGCCTTGTATCCATATGTTGAGTATTGAGTTCTAGAAAAATCTTTAAACTCAACTCACTCACTGTTTTGACTCATTGTTTTGAAGATTTTGGGGAAAACAAAGTTTTGTTTCTTGAAACCAAATGAGAGGGATTGAGAGGGGTTTTGAAATAGATGTTTTGAAAACATGTTTTCAACACTCAATAAGGATCATAGCCACTTAGAATACCTACATCAAACTCATCATTTAAGAACCTCCAAGATTGTTGGAGAGATTTATTTTATTTTTGGACATAACTTCAATACATTCCAAGAATACCTTGGAAGTATTGAGGTTATGATCATCATCTATCAAACATGTTTTTGAGGTCAAGAGCTACTATCCATAAGGATTCACTCACCCCAAACTTCATGTCATCACTTAGATGATGATGAACTAGTAAGTAAATAAAGAAAAGAAAAAGAAATGAGATAAGGAGAGATGAACATATATATAATCAAAGCAAGTAAATAGCAATCAATAGATGATAATCAATGTGATTTTGGACTTGTAGCTTGGTGTTTCACTCATAGATTTTGACATTTGGACATGGAAGTAGCTTCCTATCTCATGAATGCTCAAGAATGAGGGTTGGAGTGGACTTTGAATGTGAAGTATATAGAAGGATGATGGAAGAAAACAAGAATAAAACTCACTTTCTTATGGAAAATCAATGGGAGAAGCTCCCTTTCTCTCTTCTAAACCTATCTCTATCTCTCTTCTTCTCTACAAGTTTTCAAGCTTTGCACTTGGCTCCCCAAAATGAAGAGCAATGGGGGGTTTAAATAGGCCAATTTGGGGTGGTTTTGGGGTTTTAGAAGTACTCCCATTGGTCCCAAACAACTGTGAACATAAAACTATGTCGTTTTGGCTTTCAATTAATCAAATTGGACCCCCAAAAAAAATTACAAAAATGGACTCTGCGAGGGATGAGTGCCGCAGCGGCACTGGGCCAGTGCCGCGGCGGCAGTGGGCCAGTGCCGCGGCGGCACTGCTCCTCAGAAGCCCAGAAAATTATGTTTAGGCCCCCAGAGGTTCCGGTATTCGCAAAAAGGCCCTATTTTGTCCGAAATTCACAGAAAATGCATACGAACTCCAAATTGAGGTTGTGATATACCGTTGGAAAGGTAATGGAGTCTACTTTACATAAAAAATAATTCAGGGATAGTACACTTTGAAAGGTTTTGTGGTATTCGCGATAAAAGCCGATTTGATCACCTTTTTCGCCTTTGGAAATTCATAATAAATTCGTTTTAAATCCAGAAATTATGTGCGATATACCGTTGGAAAGCTGTTGACCTCTAGTATCCATGAAAAATATTTGAAAATTATTTCGGTGCCCCGGTTCTAAAGTCAAATCTTGGTCAAACTGGTCAAACCTGGGATTCCCGGGAAGTTCTGGGAATCTCCGGGACTTCCGGGGGTCTCTGGGAGCTGACGATTTCTTCCGGTTTTACTTAGAAACTCATTTTATCATTTTACTTACGACGTAGCATGTTTCCAGAACTTTTGGTCCAAATTCGGGAGTTTTTGGGCTTTCAGGGGCATTTTGGTCATTCTGAGCATTTTGAAAAATAGAGTTAACTTCCAGGAGTCCTTTTGAGTGTTTTTCGATCATTGTGAATCACCAAGCTATGGGTCTCCTAAATTTGATAGCCGACAAAATGGGGTGTCTACAGTATTTTAAATCAACTGTGATGATGTAGTCCCGGTCATGAAAGGGCTATTGATTCTTTATCTTTAGAAAAATACGGAATGCTGAAAAGGAATGAACTCCATAGAACGTTAACGACTGTGCATGGTAGATGGTTAGGATCAATGTGGATTCACATGTTTCCAACACCTTTAGTTTATCTGTTTCATTAGTTATGTTTCTATAAGCTTTAGTGTATTATTTAGTTTAATTTAATTAGTTAGAATTTATTAGAACCTCCAATCCTTTATTTTTATATTCTTTTCTTTAGGTCATAACTTAGTGGATATTCTTCCTATTTCTTCCCTGTGGGATCGACCTGGATTTATCCAGTATTACTTGAACGATCACCTACACTTGGGTGTTGCACAAGAGTGCACAACTATTTAGTCGTGTCAAGTTTTTGGCGCCGTTGCCGGGGCAGGTAACTAGGTTAGGATTTTACTAAGTTATCTCCATTTCTTTTCTTTTTCTTAAAAAAAAAAATTAATGAATAAATATATAATACAAATAAAAATTGTTGGACGTTTTCTCTCACAAGTAAATAAATAAAAATTTTATTGTTTAAAAATTTTGGATAAACATGTCTTATCCATATTACCCTCCATACAACACAAACATCATGAATAGGTACACTTTAGGTGATAAAAACTATCCCCCAAGTTGGCAAGCACCCACATATGACGCAGATTATCAACCTGAGTGTTACCAACCACCACAATGGGAAAACAATAGTAGTAGTCCCCCATATTATCAAACATATCAAGAACCTCCACATGGAGAGTTCTATCAATCACAATGGGGATGTAACCAAAATGATAATGTAGAATATAATAGTAGCTCCCACGATTACCAAACGCACCAAGACTTTCCCTTTGGCGAGTCTTGTCCACAAACACAATGGGATGGGAATTACTACCAACAACAATGGGGCGAAACTTCATATAGTAATAATGAGGAGAATAACCAAGTTGAGGATAATGGTATGTTAAAATTACTATTTAGTGAAATAAAAAGGCTAGATAGTGCACTTGATAAATTAGAAACTAGATATCAATTACAAGCATATGCTAGCCAACTTTTAGAAGACTATACCAATGCTTCAACACTACAACCTAAATTTCAAGACACTAATAATGGAATGGAATTGGAGGACAATGATAGGTTTATACCGAATGAGGTTAACAACTCACTCGAGAAAGTCATAACCCAACAAGAACTCCAAAACCAAACCGTTGAGCATGAAGTTGTAGAACCATCTTCTCCTCAATATACAACCCCAAACATCAACTCCTTCACTGCCTTGATAAAATTGCATGATCTATTTGTCCAGAGTACCTCAATAGACGACATACATAGTGAGGAGTGTTACGAGGATGAGAATAAGGTTTTTAAAGATGATGAGAGTTTACGTGATTGCACACAACTAGGAAAGGATGAGTCCCTTGTTGACTCTCTCCCTAACTTTGATAGTGACCCTAGGGAGGACATAATTGAGAAATCTAAATCCAGTTTAGATTCATGTAATATTTATGAACCCTCACCTCTTTCGGCCGAAGAGGTGGTGTCACCAAGTTGCCCATCACCTATCCTCTCTATTAATCAAAACTCTCATCCTGAGCTTAAAAGTTATGTGTACCCTAATATTGAACAAATATAATATGTTGTGGAAAAGGATGATAAGGATTCTAGCACATGTTTTTCACAAAATTTTTAACTTTCATAATTCTTTGAGAGAAGACTTGGAAAATATTGAGCCCATTTTAGATGATCTTAAACTTCAACAAGAAGCTAGTAATCTTCTAGACTGCTTGACCTTCTTGAGTAATAATGATAATGAGGCCCAAATAGATAGCTTCATCCAAGTCTAGTCCAAATCAATGTGCATAGAACAGAAATTAAATTCCTATGATCATATCTCCATAGATTCTGTTCTAGAACAAAAGGAGGGTAAAGAAACTTTATTACAACATCACTTAGACCCTGCTCCTTTTATTGAACTATGGCCTCCGCCTGTTTTTGATAATATAAAAATAGAGGCTGTTATAGAAAATACTAACACCAAAGATCTTTCTTTGAGTATAATTCATAAAAAGCGTGGTATACCTCTTATAACTGTCCCCAATAACTTTGGCAGCCATAGGTTTTGCATCATCTCCTCTGACCTTGAACCTAACATTAGTTGGGGGGAGTTGCAATTTTATGAGGATTCCTACATTCTTCTCACTATTAAATTATTTTACTGGGAAGATCCTCAAAAATTTCGGTTATTAATTTATGATAAAAATCTTGATTAACCGACTTTATGTACTGAGTAGTTCTATTATATTCTCTATTTTTCCTTGTTGCTACTAATGATTTTACAGGTAACTTAAAAAAATTGGATATTAATGCCTCGAGGTAACATCCTTCCTTCTCTCACTTTACTTTACAAGTCCATGTGCTTAGTTTAGAACATTGGGGACAATGTTTAGTTTTAGTTGGGGGGAGTGAGTCATTGCATGCCTCGTTTATTTCTTTTTTATGCTTTAATGTCAATACACCTGCTTAGCAACATGACTCAGTAAGTTAAAAATGTCAAAATTTTAAAATTTTTTTATTTTTTTTAAGATAATAAAATGGTTCTCGTATTTCTCTCTTAGTTAATGTAGTTAGTTAATGATGCAGTAGTGTTATTTTCTGTATGTTATTAGTATGTGATCCACTATGGTAGTTTATTTACTATCTTAGTTATAGTATATTTTATGCCTTTTAATCTTCAAACAACTTTGAGCACGTTGTGACAACCTTGTACTTAGCTAAAATGGATTAGTAAGCATAATTTAGGTGTCTTGAGAGACTGTGGTGGAGACTAATAACCCAAGTGAGCTTTTGTACCATTCTTTGTTTTTGAGGGTTTTATAAAATTACTCTTACTATTTAAAAAGTGTATTACTTCGTTGTAAGTCTCATTTTTCTTCTTCATTTTGACTAATCACTAGAAAAGAACGTTCAGGATTTACCAAACTTTAGAGCTCTTGAATTTATTGAAATGAATAATCCTATTAACTTAAAAGATGATTTAGGCCATCTTTTGACCATACATGGATAATATAGCCTTGGCCTACCTCTATAATATTCCTTTATTTCACATCTTGAGCCTTACCATATTCGCCTTGTCTTCACAATCCTAAAGTTCATACCTAACTCCATATTACGAGTTTGAGTTTCTTTTCTTTATCTAGGAGTGATTTGGATGTGTTTTCTTGACAAGAAAGTGCTACTGTGAATAAGGGAGAGTTGGCAAAGAAAAAGAAAAGCATGAAAAAAAAAATAAATAAAAGAAAAAAATGGCAATGGTTGTTACAAAAGCAAAAAAAAGAAAAGAAAAAAATAATAACAAAAAGAAGTGTGTGGGAAAGGATAAAAAAAAAAAGAAAAAAAGAAAAGAAGAAGAAGAGAGAGATTGGAGATGTGGGAAGTTTGAAAAGTTATAGTAGATATTTCAATCACATCTGTTGACCTAATTGAATATCACGAGCCTCTTTCTTCTTAACCAAACACCTCTTTTTCAAAGTCCTAATGATTATAAGTAATTGGATTTGAAGTTAAGGTAATGAGGGAGTTCTCCACGGTATCTCGCTCTTCTAGTGAAAAGTATCCTTTCACACTACAAGGAAAAAGGCCTTTTATGTCACTTAAAAAGTAACATAAATAGGTATTTATGTCACTTTTTTTTCCAGTAAAAAGTGACATAAATGGAGGCAACATAAATGTTTTAAAAGTGACATAAATACTTTATAAAAAGTGACATAAATGTTTCATAAAACCAACACATTTGTTAATAAAAAGTGACATAAATACTTAAAAGTGACATAAATACTATTTTATTTATGTCACTTTTAACCTAAAGTGACATAAAAGTAGAAAAGTGACATAAATACCAAACAAAAAAATTACTTCAAAGTCTTAAAAGTGACATAAATACTTAAAAGTGACATAAATACCATTTTATTTATGTCACTTTTAACCTAAAGTGACATAAAAGTAGAAAAGTGACATAAATACCAAACAAAATAATTACATAAAAGCCTTAAAAGTGACATAAATGCTGTAAAAGTGACATAAATACCACCCTGTAAAAACAATATATACCACCCTGTACATATATACAATACCATGCATGCATGCACCCTGTACAAAAATAAATCCAACTCAATATTTCAACTACTAAATTTCATTGATTCATCTCAATATATATCAACCAATTAATTGGGATGAACAAAAAAAATATACAATCGATCTGAGTCAAGTGCAAATCTAATAACATATACATATTACATATTCATCAAAAAGTACTAAGAAATTAAACCTATGAAAGCAACAAAAAAGAATTAGCCCAACAAAAAGAGTGGTTTGTTTGTTAATTAGAACCTTCCATCAAAATGTGAAACTTTGTACCTACAAAAAAGACAAAGTTTTCATTAATTAGTTGTACATAAAATAATAAAAGAGTAAAACTATGTTTGGGGGTTTTGAGAGACCACATGCAATGTGTTCGGGGACTTTGGAATGATGAAAGAGTTATTTTTTCGTATTTTTTGTGAACCGTGAATCTGTAATGCATTCCGTTAGTTCCCGCAAATTTATTTAGGCATGTTTGAGATGCGTGTAAGGTTTCATGGCGTTTGGTCAAGCGGTTTACCGATTCACTACTCAAAACCCCCAAAACTACGTTTTTTTCAATCCTAAGTGACTAAAGAGTCATTTTTTCGCATTATTTGTGAACCGTGAATCCGTTATGCATTCTGCTAGTTCCCACAAGTTTATTTAGGCATGTTTGAGGTGCGTGTAAGGTTTCGTGGAGTTTGGTTAAGCGGTTTACCGATTCACTACTCAAAACCCCCAAAACTATGTTTTTTCAAGCCTAAGTGACTAAAGAGTCATTTTTTCGCATTATTTGTGAACCGTGAATCCGTTATGCATTCCGTTAGTTACCGCAAGTTTATTTAGGCATGTTTGAGGTACGTGTAAGGTTTCGTGGTGTTTGGTTAAGAGGTTTACAGTTTCACTACTCAAAACCCCTAAAACTAAGAATTTTCTAGTCTAAGTGAACCTAAAGTCATTTTTTTCGCATTATTTGCGAAGCGTGAATCCGTTATGCATTCCGTTAGTTCCCGCAAGTTTATTTAGGCATGTTTGAGGTGTGTGTAAGGTTTCGTGGCATTTGGTTAAGCGGTTTAATCATACTGTGGATGACACATTCTTGTAATTTTGAAAGAAACTGAATACATCAATGGTTCAGAAAATAGATCCAAGTTCAATTAAGCACTTTACCTGACCCAAACAAAACATAAAATCCAGAAGTCACATCTATCTATGAGTGCTCCTCCCTGTCATACACCAGAATATAAACCTAATTAAAATCCATAAGAATTTATAGGAAAAGAAAACCTGAATTTATTCGACATTCATACTTGTAATCAAATTAGCACAAAGAATGGAAAAGGTATTACAAGTGGTTCAAGCTTCTCTTTCACTATGACAGGTCTACCAGTTCTTCATAATTACAATTGTACACTTGCTAATTCCAATGATGCACCCACATTAATCTTGAACATACTGCCTGAATTCATATAGATCTCGAAGGAAAGAACATGCAATACCCCTTCCACAGAGATTATATTGAACTAAATACCAACAATGTGTATGTGGATTGAAGAGGCCAAGTCAAACATTTTTAACGAAAAATAAACAAAAATGCATGGAAGATCTTCCTAACCCTCCATTCAAACACAGAGCAGGTTAGGGTGTGTTGGGAATGACATCTTCACAATGTATTCTCATCAACTGTAATTACACTTACATCTTCATTTTCAACTTATTTTTAAAATCCATTGTAACACAATTTTTACTTTTTGAATAAAGCAAGTCTTGCTAGGTATAAGACGGTGTTTTGGATTTGAGGACCTGAGTTGGGACTTGACGGACCCCATGCTCCTCAACTCCTATAACAAATAACTCTCACTCTACTATGTTTCTATCTCCATTTGTCCATCCTATCTCTTTTGTTCTTTTTCTCTATATCTATATCTGAAGAACCCCAATATTGAAACATGTGCTTAAAAAAAAAGGTATTTCCATTACAAACGCAGCGTAACCCGATCTGTCAAATTTTTCTCATTATCATTAAAGAAACAAATTATAATTTTGCAAACCAAATTAGAATTTTGCAGAATAACAAAGTTCAAGAAATTCAAAAGGTAGCAGGCAATATATATAAACAAACTCACAAGATTACTGACAAATAATTATAAAAAAAATTCTTTGTGCATGTGTGTACCTTACCAGTTCAGCACTCATTCAACTCTGTTGCTAATATAGTTAGCACTTAGCACCATAGCAAGTAGTTTTTTTGCCTTTCATACCGCATTGAATTAAACTTGATACTGCAAAGGGGTTGTTTTGGGAGGGCCTGTAATACAGATTTGCTAATCATTAGTAGCCATTCATGTTTTTATTATGTTAGTGTAGATTAGCAAAAACCAAAAGTTGGGTTTAAATTTGAAAAGCAAACTAGAAGGTTGCAACGGGAGGGTACGTGCTATTTAAGAAAAGGGAGTTTCCAAATCTGCACAAATTAACTAGAATCACAGTGGCGAGGGACCGCTGTAGTAATTAAACACCAGTTTACCATCTAAATCAAACAAATGGCAAAGGGATTCAACATAGGCAAATGAAAAAAGGGATCAAACAGCAATTGCAGCCAAACACGGACATCATTTTCTTCCATTTTTGTTTCTTTAAATATTATGACCCCTTTAGTCGCTTCTTTTATTGTATTCTACACAAGCATTGTTTTAATAACAAGGTTCACCTTAAAGACACTATCAGTCCACATACGGTACATTACTATGTATCAACAAATAAATGAGATCCTAAACTTTTTGCATGCTTTGTAAAAATAGTGAAAACTACATAAAACAAAATCTTAGATTTTTTGAGATTGATTTAGAATCACACAACCAGCAATATATGATTTAAAAAAAAATTACAACATACCAAATGTGTAACACACAGGCCTACGATTGCAGCAGGAACGAGTAATCCCATTACTTCGAAAACCATTCAGAAGCATTTCTTGTCTTTCTTGTTGTTTCAGTGCCTTTTCTTTCTTCTGTTGAAGGCACCAAAAAATAGATGCATCATGAACACTACATATATACTACAACAAATATAGTCTTGATGGCAGTTCCATAGTTGTTGATGCCAACTGCCAACCAATAAAATCTGAATAACGACGCGAAAAAGTTAGCAAGGCCGCAACCGTACATTGAATAGAAAAAGTTGTGAGAAGCCATTCATTCATTGGAGTTCACCCTAGGAATGGAAAATATTTGAAGCTCCCATAAATTCCTCTCTGTTAAGATATTTCAAACTGTTACTGGATAGTGATGTGGTTTAAAGAGAAAAGTAGCTTTTAGGTTCAGGGTAACATTCATTTATAAAATGGAAAGAAGCATATGATTGTAACAGTAGAACCACGCGTGCAGTTAGAGGTTACTCCCTCTGTCCCATATTAAGAGTCTCTTTTGGGAATTCCAACTTTTTAAGGAACGCTTTTTATTGTTGTGAAATTTTACAACTTCCCGTTACTGCCCTTTTTGAATTTCAAAATTCTAGTGTCACATTAAAGAAAAAGTGGGAGAGTTTTATACAATAAGGGTAAACTTGGAAAGTGTGTAGTCAAAGTACATTGACTTTTTCAAGGGACATCAAAAAATGGAATCAAGGACTCTTAATTTAGGACGGAGGGTGTACAAGATAAGGTGATATACTTTTGATGAAGGGTTCAATTAGAAAAGAGTGGGAGATAGGTGTCCCTAGAAGCAATTAATCTCTCGTATTATAACAACTTGCAAGCCAAGCAGCAAAATGCATGTACAGTTTGTCTGAAGCACTCTCTAGGAACTTACTGTAAGGTTGACCGTACTTCTAAGAGACTTGAGAATTGCTTCTACTAATAATTTCTGGAAACACAAGAATAAATCTACCAAAAATGGTTTCAAGAACCATCAATTATTGCAGACAGGTTGGTAACCTAGTATCCATTATCTACACCCTTGTTTTTAGACTTAGCAAATCACAAACGTCACTTGCAAGCAAGTATCCTTGAATAGTTAAGATGAATTAACAAAATCATGTGGCATTAGTAGAAATGGAGAAGGGGGAGGGGGGTGGGGGAAGTTTCAAAGTTTGCTACACAAAGTTGACCCTATGTGAAAGCCAGAATTATACTTGCAGATTTTGTGCTAAGGACTTGCAAATTATTATTATTATTATAATATAGAAATTTAGTAAAAAGTTCCTCATTTTAGACTTATTAAGTTTAAAGGACAACCTGTTTTTTATTTTTGGTCAAAACTCTATGACTAGTGAAACTTTGTCGGATCAAGTCCCTATTGTTTTAAAAGTTATGTGAAATTTCACATAACTTTAAGCCTAATCGAAAAGATCGAGCATTTATATTGGCCCATACATAATAAAAACACATTATTCCATGAGCACGATAGAAACATCAAATTATACCTTTAGCAGAAGGTGTAGATGCAGAATTATTTTCAACAACACCATCTAATACCCCAGATGAGGCTTTTGAAGTTCTTTTAAATTCATTCATCTGCAAAAGTATGGAAAGTAAAACAAAATAAAAAAAAATATATACTCATATAACTAATTCTAAAAAAACAATTCTTCTTATGATTTGCTTGAAGTTGAAACAATCTAACATAATGAGATATAACTATAAGTCTGAATCATCAGAAAATTCGTCTTCTAATATATGGATTAGACCGAAACACGTCTTAAACATACAAAAGATATTACATTTCACATAAAATTGAAACATGTGATATTACGTCATTTAACAACATTTGGATTAGAATTTAGTTAATTGATGATTTTTTTATTATTATCTAGTTTTCATATATAAAGTTGAAAATTTTTCTTTACTATCAACTTTGAGTTTTGTTTTGACTTGTTAGTGTCACATGTGAAGGATTGAATGTCAAGTTTAGATACAAGAGTTGGAGGCATATTCATAAATTATTGTCGTGTCCTATCGACTATGGACACTAATACTTTGGGGGCAATAAGAGTAACCTAAATAACCATGTAACATAACGTAATTACTAGTATCATAATGCAAAGAATGCTATCTTGCATTTTGTAACTACCTAGTAACTAGATATTTGGATTTTGTTTAGTAACAAACCTTGGTTACAAGTATTAGTTACTAACAATCACAGAGAGGAAAAAGATTGATAAAAAATGAATGGCATACCCAGGTTGGGGGACCATCCCGTCCAATGGGGAATTTTTTTTCCCTTAATTTGTTTGGTTAATGAATTAAGAATAAAATAGGAAGGAAGAGAAAATAAGATGCGAACAAAATTAAACATTTTAATTTCGTGAGTCATTTTCCATCCTATTTTAATACTTCATAATTATATTTTAAATTGCTTTTTTTTAACTTTTAAAGATTGTTTAAACATGAAAGAAAACACACGGGCAATAGTTTTCTCTTTGGTTTTCCATTCCTTTAGTAAATCCAGAAAACCAAACAGATCATGCAAGGATTTGGGTGAATGTGTCAATCTGACTGTGACATAGCTGGAGCAAACTATGAAATAACAGATTTTGTTTTACAAACTAAACTAATTTGCCTTATGTATTCTGAGTCCCATGCAGTACTTGATTCATTTTATAATTCTGAACGAGTGCTTTAATATATTCACAGTTGGTTGTTCTATGCATTGACTTTGATTTGCAAGTAGAAAGCAGTAGGTGGCACCAAATTTCGTAAATCAAGCAAGCCAAACAAATTGGACAACACAATTGTAAGGTAGTAATATTAAGAGCCATTAGTCTTTCCTAATTGTGCAAAAATTGTGTCATATTCTCAAAATTAAGACCAGATAGAACTGCAAAGGAAGAACCTTTGCATCTTTTTTTAAAATATTCCTCGTCACTGTAACGCGCACAAATAACCTGCATTGATAAGCAAGCCAATAATCGGTATTGAAATATTTTATTATAATCACATTAGTTTATCATAAGCAACTTAAATTACATAATAAAGGAATATGAAGATGAATACTCAAGTATCACGCACTGCTGGACTAGTAAATGGCATTCCATCAAGTGTTTCAGGTAGGATCTGCAAGACAAGCAATTGAATTCACAACTGTAGGTAAAGCACATTTCTTTTGAACGAAAAAAAAATTAAAAACATAAAGGTGAAAATGGAAGAGTACAGAAAAAAAAAATAAAAAATAAAGGTGAAAATGGAAGAGTAGACAATACTGTATAAGGTAGCAACATACAGCTAAAAACCGGAACTCTTGTTCCCTTTCCATAAAAGATGGTACCTGACAATGCAAACCAAGACATTGAGTTCAAATTCATTCTTGACGTTCAAAACTTCAATTACAAAATGGAATTCTGACAGATTTTGTACCTCTGATTTTTTAATATAAAAAATAGTAACTATTAAGCTTTTGCCCTCACAAGATTCCACACTCAAGCTTGAAATTTCCTGCGGATACAAATTATACAATATTTACACAAAATATTATACCAAAGAGTAAAAACTGAATAAATAAAAACCAAAATTATGTTTGGTTGCTAAGAAATGTGTAAGAAGGAAGGAACTGCGGAATTTCGAATCCTAAATTACTACCCTTTTTTTTGGGCGGCCATAGATCCAAGTTTTCTATGGAATTATCATTTTTTTTTGGGCACCTGTTGTAAGTGTAACTTAGATGAACCGAGTTACTAACAAAAGAAAAAAAAAATGAAATTAAAACAATGAGATGCAATAAGAGTATTTTATATTATTTTTCTTTCTTAGCAACCAAACACTGATGGTGAGGCAGTACAGTGCTTATATTCATATGGAAAAACCTTCGTTTCAGGATTGCCGATGCCACACTCAAAGAAAATCGGGGCAACATGAGCAAAATCATGCCAAAAGCCATTCAATCTCGCGTCTCTAAAATTGATCAATTCCGGGAACCATTCCTCGCACTGCGCTCTGTCCTCACAATCGTATCAAATAGTATGAAAATCAAGGTAAGACTATTAAAAAACACAAATTGATCGATGATGATGATGATGATGATGATGATGATGATGAGTTACGTACCGGAGAGCAGAGAACCCAAGCCACAGATGGAGATGTGACCGTCGGGGGAGACGATCTTGTGGAAATCGGCCTCGTCGTCGAGTTGAGTGACATTTGAGTGGCCGATTGGAAGTTTTGGTCGGACGACTTCGCCGGACGACATGATGGATCTGCTGCTTGAGAGGGAGGGGACGAGTCCTTGGTGTCGGTGACGGAATCGAGTCCTTCCTCTACCGGTGAATCCATTGCTTTGTCATTATCCTTCCTCCATGCTCCACCATGAGAGAGAGAGAGAGAGAGAGAGAGAGAGAGAGAGAGAGATTGTGTGTGTGAAATTGGCGCTGCGAGAGGGAGAAGAACTGGAGACGAAGATATGGAGGCAAGTGAACCCTAGATTGTGAATTCGAAAATATATAGCGTACCCTATTATGTCGCTTTTTTGTGATACGCGGAACAAGTAAACTAAAAACATCATTTATGTCATTTTTTTGGTAAAAAGTGACATAAATATTTTGTTATTTATGTCACTTTTACACAGAGTGACATAAAAATAAACTATTTTATTTACAAAATTGCCACCGCATTTTTATTTATGTCGGTTTTTAAAAAGTGACATAAAAACTTTATTATTTATGTCAGTTTTTATAAAAGTGACATAAATACTTTATTATTTATGTCACTTTTTTAAAAAATCGACATAAATAATCAAGTATTTATGTCACTTTTGTAAAAATCGACATAAAAAGTTAAAAAGTGACATAAAAAGCTCAGGTAAGAAATAATTATGTCACCCGAAATAAAAGTGACATAAATACAATTTTTAAAGTGACATAAATAGCATATTTCCTTGTAGTGTCATGAGACTTTATGCACTATAAAATTTCCGTTTTTCTATTTAGATATGAGAAGCGTTAGATTCCATTTACATTTACTCTTTATAGCTTCCATATCATGAGTGATAATCATTACACCTAATTCGGAGTGATTTCATCTTGAGAGTGTAATTCCGGTGAGAGTTGAGTCAAAATGAACGTCTTGATAGTATCTTAGGTTATGCAAGATTGGAAATTAAAGTTTTGTATTTTGGTTGTCCATTCACACACACACTTGAAGATTAATAGGTATGGAACATTCTAATGACTTTGATAGTAGATTAACTGTAATGTGTGTGTTGCATGGCTATGGCATACTAGAGAGTTTCATGAGATTGTTGAGCTTAACTATTTTGCTAAATGAGAGGAAAATTTCTTGAAAACATTTAAATGAGAACAATTACCATAAACATGAATTTTGAGGGTAAATTCACTGCAAACCCTCACGAGACAACACTCGTCCACTAGGGGGAACCTAGGGGTTTAAAGGCTTGTTGCATATGCTAAATGCAATCGCGATTCCTGCGAAAGTGATTTAGGATTTTTACTTTCTTTTGTTTTCAATTCTTAGAGTTTAAATAAACATTGTTGTAGTTCGTTTCATTGCTAGAGACTAGCAACGAGCTAGTTAGGGGGTGTGATTCGAGGTGAAAAGTGCATGTTCATAGCGTATTACATGATCTTTTATGCATACTTTTATCCCCAAAATCCCTATATTTAGGTGCATTCTAATAACAATGTTCTTTTTAATGTGTTAATGCTAAAACATATGTTTTTGCATTATTTTATAGGTATTAGAATGCAAATCAATGAAGTGGAGCTAAAGAAAAGTGATTCTGGTGGATAGAATAACAGAAGCAGATGAGAAAATGCCAATTTTGACAATGAAGAATTCAGATTTGGAAGATTTTCCCAGAGACATGAAATGTAGATCTTTGAGTTACGGTCGTGCGGCCGCAAATGGGAGGTCAATCCGAGGTTCGAGTAAAAGGTTATGGCCATTCTCCCATCGGTGCGCAGAGCTGTCAAAATTAGAGAAGTTCAAGAGATTGAGGAGAGTTCAATCGATCGAACCTTCGATCGATCGAACTAAGCTCGATCGATCGAACTTTATATTCACCCAAAAGTTGCGTAAACTCTGTGGGAATCCTATATATAAGTCGTTTTGACGCCAGACGAAAGGAGGACGCTCCAGAACGCAGAAAACAACAGTTTAGGGTAGTTTTAGGGTTAGATTAGGAGTATATTAGGTTAGATTCTTGTTTTTATTCCTCTTTTTCATTAATACATTGATGATTATTGAAGATTCAAGTGGACTTCATGATTATTACAAGTTAATTTCATATTATTTCCAGGTTTTTCTATTCCTTTATCGCATTTGATTGGTTATTGTTATAGTTGTTATGATTGTTTGATTTTACTGTTTCTGTATTAGTTTCATTATGTTTCCGTAGTTTAGACTTTGGGAATATGTGATGAAATATTGATTCCCAGCCTCTGCCATGCAATCTTTACAAACCTTGGGCTCGATCGATCGAAGGTATTTCGATCAATTGAACCAGGGCCATAGTCAAGCGATCGAAGGAATTTCGATCGATTGAAGGATGATGCAGTCCGATCGATCGAGAGCACTTCGATCGATCGAACTTGCTAATTCTTGAGATGATTCTTTTAAGTATTCTTTGACTTTCTGTTTTAGAAATCTGTCATCAAATTGTCCCAATAAGCTCAGTTTGTCACAACAGTTTTTAGAACTTAAAGCCTTAAGGCTATTTTCTTCAATGACTTTTGAAAACCACTTTGAATGCTAACACCATTTAGAGTGCAAGTAATAACTATTGTTTTAAACCGTCTTCCAAGTATTTTAAATCAACTGTGATGATGTAGTCCCGGTCATGAAAGGGCTGTTGATTCTTTATCTTTAGAAAAATACGGAATGCTGAAAAGGAATGAACTCCATAGAACGTTAACGACTATGCATGGTAGATGGTTAGGATCAATGTGGATTCACGTGTTTCCAACACCTTTAGTTTATCTGTTTCATTAGTTATGTTTCTATAAGCTTTAGTTTATTATTTAGTTTAATTTAATTAATTAGAATTTGTTAGAACCTCCAATCCTTTATTTTTATATTCTTTTCTTTAGGTCATAACTTAGTGGATATTCTTCCTATTCCTTCCCTGTGGGATCGACCTGGACTTATCCAGTATTACATGCACGATCACCTACACTTAGGTGTTGCACAAGAGCGCAAAACTATTTAATCGTGTTAGGTATTCTTAGGGAGAATACAATTTATCAGCCGTTTCATATCCAAACTCACCATGACCTAGGACCCGCTATTCAAGCTGTTGAGAAAAGGGGAAAAGTTTGAATGGGATGACCAATGCCAGAAAGCCTTCGAGAAGATCAAAACCTACCTTCAAAACCTACTTGTCCTATCACCTCCCAAACCTAGGAAGCATTTATTGCTATATCTATCTGTTAATGAGAATTCCATGGGGTGCATGTTGGCCCAAGAAGAGGAAGAGGGGCGTGTAGAGAAAGCCATATATTACCTAAGCAAAAGAATGACCAGGTATGAGTTAAATTATTCGCCACTGGAGAAAACATGTTGGGCTTTGGTATGGTGTACTCCTCGCCTTAGGCATTACATGTTAGCCTTCCCCGTCACCCTAATATCCCGAATGGACCCACTCAAATACCTATTTGAAAAACCTGCCTTAACCAGTAGGATCTCACGCTGGACCATGATGCTAGCTGAATTTGATATTAGATATGTCACTTCTAAATCCGTCGAAGGGAGAGCCGTCGCCGAATACTTAGCTGACCTTGCCATAGAATCCGACGAAAGGGGAGAATTTAAGTTTCCTGATGAGGGGGGTGATGAAAGTAGAAGAAGATCGGTGGAGAATGTATTTTGATGGAACAGCCAATCAGGTAGGATACAGAGTTGGAATCATCCTCATATCACCTAAAGGAGCCCCTACCCCGTTGGCCGTTAAACTTAAGTATAATTCAACCAACAACACGGCAGAATACAAAGCATGCATAATTGGGATGGAAGTAGCCTTGGCCTTGAAAATTGAGAAGATTGATTTTTTGGGGACTCGAACCTGATAATATCGCAAGTGAGGGGTAATTGGAGAATAAAGCATGAGAAATTGAGACCTTACCATGAATACCTGGAGAGCCTAAAGGTACAGTTTAGAAAAATCTCATTCTATTACATTCCTCGTGAGGAAAATCAGCTTGCTGATTCTTTAGCAACCTTGGCCTCGATGATCCAAATCCCTGTAGGAGTTTCCATGATTCCCCTGTCCATAGAAGAGAGAACCTGGCCCTCATTCGAGACAATCGCAGCCATTGAAGGAGGAGAAGAGACAGAAGTACTGTGGTATACAGATGTTTGGAATTTCATTGAGAAAGAAAAGTACCCTGAAGGAGCGTCAAAAAAGGATAAGAAGGCGATTCGGAGGTTTTCAGCTCAGTTTGCGATTTACGCAGGAAAGTTGTGGAAAAAGTCCTATACCGTTTATAACCTGGAATGTCTACATGGAAGGGAAGCCAGAGAAATGATGGAAGAAATACATGAAGGAGTTTGTGGGCCCCACATGAATGGACACATGTTGGCCAAAAAGATAATTCGACAGGGATACTACTGGATGACTCTGGATAAAGATTGTTGTGAGTATGTTAGGAAATGCCATAAATGTCAGATCCATGCGAATCTTATGCATACCCCATCTTCCCAACTTTACAACATGACCACCCCCTGGCTGTTCTCTGTGTGGGGTATTGATATCATCGGGGAAGTAGTCCCGAACGCTTCATATGGATACCGGTACATAATCGTGGCAATATATTTTTTCACCAAATGGGTGGAGGCGGCATCATATGCCAAAAAACTTGACATGACTAAAAATGTGTGTGCTCTTGTGCAACACCCAAGTGTAGGTGATCGTGCAAGTAATATAGTACTGGAAGTCTAGGTCAATCCCATAGGGAAGGAATAGGGAGAATGTCTACTAAGTCACAACCTAAAGAAAAAGAAAAGATTAATGTACGGGTGGAGGTTCTAACCAATCCTAATTAATTAAATTAAACTAAATAACAAATTAAAGCATAACCAAACATAATAAATTAAATAAATAAACTAAATGTGTTGGAAACACGTGAATTCACATTGATCCTAACCATCTACCATGCAAATTCATTAACGTTCTATGGAGTTCATCCCTCTTCAGCATTCCGTATTTTTCTAAAGATAAAGAATCAATAGCCCTTTCATGACGGGGACTATGTCATCACAGTTGATTTAAAACACTTAGAAGACGGTTTAAAACAATGATTATTACTTGCACTATAAATGGTGTTACCATTCAAAGTGGTTTTCAAAAGTCATTGAAGAAAATAGCCTTAAGGCGTTAAGTTCTAAAAACTGTTGTGACAAACTGAGCTTATAGGGACAATTTGATGACAGATTTCTAAAACAGAAAGTCATGGAATACTTAAAAGAATCATCTCAGGAATTAGCAAGTTCGATCGATCAAAGCGCTCTCGATCGATCGGACTGCATCATCCTTCAATCGATCGAAATGTCTTCGATCGCTTGACTATGGCTCTGGTTCGATCGATCGAAATACCTTCGATCGATCGAGCCCAAAGGTTCTAAAGATTGCATGGAAGAGGCTGGAAATCAATATTTCATCACATATTCCCAACGTCTAAACTACGGAAACATAATTAAATTAATACAGCAACAGTAAACTAAGACAATCATAATAACTATATCAGTAAACAATCAAATACGATAAAGGAATAGAAAAACCTGGAAATAATCTGAAATAAACTTGTAATAATCATGAAATCCACTTGAATCTTCAATAATCTTCAATATATTATTGAAAAAGAGGAATAAAAAGATGAATCTAACCTAATCTACTCCTAATCTAACCCTAAAACTATCCTAAAATTGTTGTTTTCTGCATTCTGGAGCGTCCTCCTTTCGTCTGGTGTCAAAACAACTTATTTATAGGGTTCCTGCAAAGTTTACGCAACTTTTGAGGGAAAATAAAGTTCAATCGATCGAGCTTAGTTCGTTCGATCGAAGGTTCGATCGATTGAACTCTCCTCAAGCCCTTGAATTCTCTGATTTTGAGTGCTCTGCACACCGATGGGAGAATGGCCATAACTTTTTATTCGGACCTCGGATTGACCTCCTATTTGTGGTCACGCCACTGTAACTAAAAGATCTACATTTTGTATTTCTAGGAAAATATTCCAAATCTGAAGTATTCAGTGTCAAAATTGGCATTTTCTCAGCTGCTTCTGTTGCTCTCTTCACCAGAATCACTTTTCTTTAGATCCACTTCATTGAATTACATTCTATTACCTATAAAACAATACATAAACATATGTTTTAGCATTAACACAATAAAAAGAACATTGGTATTAGAATGCACCTAAATGTAGGGACTTTGGGGATAAAAGTATGCATAAAGAACCATGTAATACGCTATGAACATGCACTTTTCAACTCGAATCACACCCCCCAACTAGCTCGTTGCTAGTCCCTAGCAATGAAGCAAACTGTAGCAATGTTTATTTAAACTCTAAGAATTGAAAACAAAATTAAGTAAAATCCTAAATCACTTTCGCAAGAATCGCGATTGCATTTAGCGTATGCAACAAGCCTTTAAACCCCTAGGTTCCTCCTAGTGGACGAGTATTGTCTTGAGAGGGTTTGCAGTGAATCTATCCACAAAATTCATGTTTACAGTAATGATTCTCATTTCAATGTTTTCAAGAAATGTTTTTCCTCTGAGTTAGCAATATAGTTAAGCTCAACAATCTCATGAAACTCTCTAGTAAGCCATAGCAATGCAGCACACACATTACAGTTAATCTACTATCAAAGTCATTAGAATGTTCCATACCTATTAATCTTCAAGTGTGTGTGTGAATGGACAACCAAAATAGAAAACTTTAATTTCAAAGCTCGCATAACCTACGACGCTATCAAGACGTTCATTTTGACTCAACTCTCACCGGGATTGCACTCTCAAGATGAAATCACTCCGAATTAGGTGTAATAATTATCACTCATAATATGGAAGCTATAAAGATTAAATATGAATGGAATTTAATGCTTCTCATATCTAAATAGAAAAACGGAAATTTTATAGTGCACAAAGTTTCATGAATGGATATTTTTCACTAGAAGAGCGAGATACCGTGGAGAACTCTCTCATTACCTTAAATTCAAATCTAATTTACTTAAAATCATCAGGACTTTGAAAAAGAGGTGTTCGATTAAAAAGAAAGAGGCTCGTAATATTCAATTGGGTCAAATGATATGATTGGAATGTCTACTACAATTTTTCAAACTTTTCCACATCTCCAATCTCTCTCTTCTTTTTATTATTTTTTTTTTGTAACAACCATTGGCACTTTTTTTCTTTTCATGCATTTTTTTTCTTTTTTTCTTTCTCTTTTTTATTCATCATTTTTTTTCTTTGCCAACTTTCCCTTATTCACACTACCAAACTTCTTTTCAAGATAACGCATCCCAATCACTCCTAGAGAAAAGAAGCTCAAACTTGTATTTTGGAGTTAGGCATAGATTTAAGGAATTATAATGACAATGCAAGTATGATAAGGCTCAAGAGGTGAAGTAAATGAATAGCACAGAGGTAGGCCAAGGCTGTATTATACGTGTATGGTCAAAAGATGGTCTAAATCATCTTCTAAGTTCATAAGATTATTCATTAGTAAATTCAAGAGTTCTAAATTTTGGTAAATCCTGAATGTTCTCTTCTAGTGATCAGTCAAAATGAAGAAGGAAAATGAGACTTTTAACGAGTGAATGCGCTTTTCAAAAAGTAAGAGTAATTTTATAAAACCCTCAAAAACAAAGAATGGCTCAAAAGCTCACTTGGGTTATTAGTCTCCACTACAGTCTCTCAAGACACCTAAGCTATGCTTACTAATCCATTTTAGCTAAGTACAAGGTTGTCACAACGTGCTCAAAGTTATTTGAAGATTAAAAGGCATAAAACATACTATAACTAAGATAGTAAAGAAACTACCATTGTATATCACATACTAATAACATACAAAAAAATAATACTAATGCATCATAACTAACTATATTAACTAAGAGAGAAATACAAGAACCATTTTATTATCTTTAAAAAAATTAAAAATTTTAAAATTTTTGACAATTTTTAATTTACTGAGTCTTGTGCTGCTAAGCAGGTATATGACACTAAGCATAAAAAGAAAGACCCGAGGCATGCAATGACTCATTCCCCCCCAACTAAAACTAAACATTGTCCTCAATGTTCTAAACTAAGCACATGGACATGTAAAGTAAAGCGAGAGAAGGAAGGATGTTATCTCGAGACGTTAATATCCAGATTTTTTTTATTTTCTTTTATTTCTTTGTTAAGTTACCTGCAAAATCATTAGTAGCAACAAAGAAAAATACATAATATAATACAACTACTCAGTAAATAAATTCGGTTCCTGTAGAGTTTATGCAACTTTTAGATGAAAATAAAGTTTGATCGATCAAGCTTAGTTCGATCGATCGAATTCTCAATCGATTGAACTCTGCTCAAGGGCTTGAACTTCTCTGATTTTGACAACTCTGTGCATCGATGGGAGAATGGCCATAAATTTTCACTCAGACCTTAGATTGACCTCCTGTTTGCGGCCACGCGACCATAACTCAAAGATCTACATTTTGTATTTCTGGAGAAATCTTCCAAATCTGAAGTCTTCATTGCCAAAAATGGCATTTTTTCAGCTGCTTCTGTTGTTCTCTTCACCAGAATCACTTTTATTTAGCTTCACTTTATTGATTTACATTCTAATACCTATAAAACAATGCATAAATATATGTTTTAGCATTAACACAATAAAAAGAATATTTTTATTAGAGTGCACCTAAATGTAGGGACTTTGGGGATAAAAGTATGCATAAAGAACTATGTAATACGCTATGAACATGCACTTTTCACCTCGAATCACAACTAGCTCGTTGCTAGTCCCTAGCAATGAAGCGAACTACAACAATGTTTATTTAAACTCTAAGAATTGAAAACAAAATAAAGTAAAAATCCTAAATCAGTTTTGCAGGAATCGCGATTGCATTTAGCGTATGCAACAAGCCTTTAAACCCCTAGGTTCTCCTTAGTGGACGAGTATTATCTCGTGAGGGTTTACAGTGAATCTACCCACAAAATTCATGTTTATGATAATGGTTCTCATTTAAATGTTTTCAAGAAATTTTTCCTCTTATTTAGCAGTGTGGTTAAGCTCAACAATCTCATGAAACTCTCTAGTAAGCCATAGCAATGCCACACACACATTACAGTTAATCTACTACAAAGACATTAGAATGTTCCATACCCATTGATCTTCAAGTGTTTGTGTGAATGGACAACCAAAATACAAAAATTTAATTTCAAACATAACCTAAGACGCTATCAAGACGTTCATTTTGACTCAACTCTCACCGGGATTACACTCTCAAGATGAAATCACTCCGAATTAGTGTAATAATTATCACTCATAATATTGAGCTATAAAGAGTAAATATTAATGGAATCTAATGCTTCTCATATCTAAATAGAAAAACGAAAATTTTATAGTGCACAAAGTCTCATGAATGGATACTTTTCACTAGAAGAGCGAGATGCCGTGGAGAACTATCTCATTACCTTAATTTCAAATCCAATTTACCTAGAATCATTAGGACTTTGAAAAAGAGATGTTAAGTGAAAGAAGAAAGAGGTTCATGATATTCAACTGGGTTAAAGGATGTGATTGGAATGCTATTACAACTTTTCAAACTTTCCCATATCTCCAATCTCTCTCTTCTTTCTCTTTTTTTTTTATTTATTTTTCACTCTTCTTTTTATTATTATAATTTTTTTCTTTTGTAACAAACATTGGCACAAGATATCAAGAACCTCCAATTGGCATCAAAAGTTTTTTTTTACTAGGTTAGAATTTTACTAAGTTATTTCCAATTTTTCTTACTTTTCAAAAAAAATAAAACTTTTGGACTTTTTCTCTCACAAGATAAAAAAATAAATAAATAAATTCCTATTTTTTTGAGTGAATATATCTTATCCATATTACCCTCCATACAACACAAACACCATGAATATGTACACGTTAAGTAATGAAAACTATCCCCCAAGTTGGCAAGCACCCATATATGACGCGCATTATGAACCTGAGTGCTACCAACCACCACAATGGGGAAATGATAGTGGTAGTCCCCCGTATTATCAAACATATCAAGAACCTTCACATAGAGAGTTCTATCAATCGCAATGGGGATATAACCAAAATGATAATGTAGAATATAGTAGTAGCTCCCACGATTACCAAACGCACCAAGACTTTCCCTTTGGCGAGTCTTGTCCACAAACACAATGGGATGGGAATTACTACCAACAACAATGGGGCGAAATTTCATATTGTAATAATGAGGAGAATAACCAAGTTGAGGATAATGGTACGTTAAAATTACTACTTAGTGAAATGAAAAGGCTAGATAGTGCACTAGATAAATTAGAAACTAGATATCAACAAGCATATCCGAGCCAACCTTTAGAAGACTATACCAATCCTTCAACACTACAACCTAAATTTCAAGAAACTAATAATGGAATGGAATTGGAGGATAATGACGGGTGTATAATAATGTCTGAACTCCAAAACCAAACCATTGAGCATGAAGTTGTATAACCATCTTCTCCTCAATATGAAACGCCAGACATCAACTCCTTCACTCCTTCACTGCCTCAATAGATGACATATATAGTGAGGAGAGTTACACGGATGAGAATGAGGTTTTTACAGATAATGAGAGTTTAGGTGACTGCACGCAATTAGGAAAGGTTGAGTCACCTGTTGACTCTACCCTAACCTTTGATAGTGACCCTAGGGAGGGCATAATTGAAAAATCTAAATCCGATTTAGATTCATGTGATATTTATGAACCCTCACCTTTTTCGGCCGAAGAGGTGGTGTCACTAAGTTGGCCATCACCTATCCTTGCTATCAATCAAAACTCTCATCCCGAGCTTGAATGTTATGTGTACCCCACTCTTGAACAAAAAGAAAGTGTTGTGAAAGAGGATCGTAAGGATTCTAGCACATGTATTTCGCGAAATTTTATTTTTCAAAATTCTTTGAGAGAGGACTTAGAAACTTTCGGGCTCACATTAGATGATCTTCAACTTCAACAAGAAGCTAGTAATCTTCTAGACTGCTTGACCTTCTTGAGTAATAATGATATTGATGCCCAGATAGATAGCTTCATCCAAGTCCAGTCCAAATCAATGTACATAGAACACAAATCCAATTCATATGATCACATCTCCATAGATTCTGTTCTAGAACAAGAGGAGGGTAGTAAAGCTTCATTAGAACATCACTTAGACCCTGCCCCTTTTATTGAACCGTGGCCACCTCCTAGTATTAAAATAGAGGCTGTTATAGGAAATACCAACACCAACGATCATTTCTTGCTTATAATTCCTAAATGGTGTGTGGTATACCTCTTATAATTGTCTCCAATAAATTTGGAGGGCATAGGTTTTGCATCATCTCCTCTGACCTTGAGCCTGACATTAGTTGGGGGGAGTTACAATTTTATGAGGATCCCTACATTCTTTTCACAGTTAAATTATTTCACTAGGAAGATCCTCAAAATTTTCGGTTATTACTTTGTGATAAAAATCTTGATTAACCGAATTTATTTACTGAGTAGTTGTATTATATTCTGTATTTTTCTTTGTTGCTACTAATGATTTTGCAAGTAACTTAACAAAGAAATAAAAGAAAAAAAAAATTTGGATATTAACGTCTTGAGGTAACACCATTCCTTCTCTCGCTTTACTTTACATGTCCATGTGCTTAGTTTAGAACATTGAGGACAATGTTTAGTTTTAGTTGGGGGGGGGGGGGGGGGGGAATGAGTCATTGGATGCCTCGGGTCTTTCTTTTTATGCTTTAGTGTCATATATCTGCTTAGCAGAACAAGACTCAGTAAATTAAAAATTGTCAAAAATTTTAAAATTTTTAATTTTTTTAAAGATAATAAAATGGTTCTTGTATTTCTCTCTTAGTAAATATAGTTAGTTATGATACATTAGTGTTATTTTTTTGTATGTTATTAGTATGTGATATACAATGGTAGTTTCTTTACTATCTGTAGCACCCAGAATTTTCTACAAATTCCACGTAAGAATATCAGATTGGTGACATCACTGTAGTGCAGTTACAGAAGGTCCATTAGGATGACCTTAGCTAGAAATCCTTATTAGGATCCTATAATTAGCATCTTAACGACGACGATAGGATTCTTAATCTAGTACTAAGAATAGATAGTCGTAGTCTCGACGTTTATAACTTTTATAGTGGAATCCTTAGACAGGCTTAAACTTAGACTCGAACTATGTTTGTCGACCTGGACTGACTTAGCACGTTGACCTGTAGAATCTGTATTAATTCAGACGGCATTTGCACGTAAACCGAGATGTGGGCCCCACCACTACCACGTGGCAGCCATGTGACCACCACCCCACCACGTGGCAATCATGCACACACCATGCATAACACTTGGCAACCAACCCCATGACACTTGTCAACCTCACCCATTTCTTTATATATATACTCCATGTACACACACACAGGTATACACACGCACATTCTTCTGCACACACACATCTGCCCACCAGATTCTAGAGAGAGAGACCCGAGAGTAAGGGAGAGTTGGTTGAGATCAATACACACACCACACTTTTGGCATATATACCCACACTCACCCTCTCTCTCTGTCCATTATCTGCACACACACACCCTCACACGACCCAGAAGCAAGAAGAAGAAGATTAAAGGAGAAGAGAGACTCACAGAGGAGAGAGAAGAAAGAATCAGAGAAGATAGAGAGAGTTGAGACTACCCGAAGCCATCTAAGGTAAACCCTCACCCACTGTTCATTTCTTGACATCTGCATGTCCTTAGATCACGTTTAGGACCACATGCAAAGCCCCAAACAGAGCCTTAAGCTCTGTACATGCCCTGGTCACCATTAAAGCTCCACCTTTGGAGCTTGATTTTTGAAACATCAACCAAATCCCCCCCCCCCAAAATGGTATCGAAATGACCCTAAGGCCCCCCACATACTTGAAGGAAAAAGTGGTTTAAAGTTAGAGTTTAAACGCGCAGCGGAAATAGGTTAAGTTATAAAACTTTTGGTATTCCAGGATCTACTACTCGTCAATTCCATAGACGCGTACAAGGGGGTGCAAGAATTATACCTTAGTGTCTTGAACCCAATTCTGAAACTTTAACTTCCAGCAGCCTCCACTAGATGATCTTCACCCTTATGACTCCTGCGGATGCCTGCCGGAAAGACTAGGGTTGGTGGGAACCCTAATAGAGAGGATAGGAAGGTTTTGGGAAGACTATGATAGTTTCTGCAGCTTCTGTGTATAAAAACGACGATCACTTACTTCCAGAACGCAGCTGCCCTATTTATAGATATCCAGAACCGACCTAGACTTCGATCGATCGAACCTTCGATCGATCGAACCATTCTCGATCGATCGAACCTGCTGACTTCAATCGATCGAACATACTTCGATCGATCGAACCTGTCTTAACAGCTTCCTCAAGTGTCTTTCCAAGCATCCTAGCGGAGCTAAGAGTGGGACCTCCTAGGCTCTTTATTGTTGGCTCAGACTAGTTTGTTAATTACCATGACCAAACTCTTTGATCAGCAAACTAACTAACTGGTCAGTTAACGTTTATTCCACTATAAAACGATAACTGAACTCCAACGCAAAAGAACATATCCGAAGCGATAACTAGACTTGTATGGTGTACTAATGTCCCTCTACCGTCAGCATTCGTAATCATATTCAGGTAGTCGGATAACTGTTACTGTCAACCTGAATCATGATTACTTCTTGTATTCCTTGAGTCCCATTCACTACTCATGATTACCAAACATGTTGATAACTCTTATCAACAAGACTGCAGTACTCAGTAATCAACTTGGTGACATTCTCAAGGGAATGCTTACTCTGAATCAGAGGGTAGATTCTATCTTGACAATATATGTTTACAACCCTATGGACATGACATACCCAAGATACCCAGGTGTTGATCTTCTATAGACCTCACTGATTGGTAAGTCAAAGCAGCCATATCCATAGTCTGTGTTCATAATCATCTCAAGATTGAGAACACGTACCTTATACAAGTTATGAGTTCCTATTGACTGTTGACAGCCTTAAGCGTCAATAGGAAAGCTCAGGTCCGTCAATGCACTATAAGCACTAGCATATCAACTAAGAGCTACACTCTAGTGATTGAGATTAATCACTCCATCCATGGTAGTTAATTATGCTACAATGTAGACCTGATGAGGTATCCAGTCTCATCATCCACTGTGACATATTCTAAGTATCAAAGAATAGTAATTTGTATCTCACTTGTGTGTATCTTATACACACACGAATTGCTTACTATGATACTTAAGGATAAAACAATCATCTCATGAAAGAAACATACACAATGAAATGTAAAGCTGATATCCATATATTATAATGCTAATGTCTCATACATAAAGTAATGATTTGAGGGCACAAACCCAACAAACTCCCACTTGCACTCACAACCATTCAGAACTACATCTAAGACCTAGACTATCTAGATGACGATCAAAGACCTTCTGTGGTAAGGCCTTTGTAAACGGATCAGCAAGATTGTCAGCGGTGGCAATCTTGGTGACAGTCACATCTCCACGTTGAACTATATCTCGGATTAGGTGATATTTCCGCTCTACGTGCTTTCCCTTCCCGTGGTTCCTTGGCTCCTTGGACTGAGCCACTGCCCCACTATTATCGCAGTATAGCGTAATAGGTGACAGCGACGCTGGTACCACCTCGAGTTCCATAAGGAACTTCTTGAGCCAAACAGCTTCCTTTGCGGCTTCACAAGCAGCCACATACTTTGCTTCTGTAGTTGAGTCTGCAATGCATTTCTGCTTAATGCTCCTCCAACTAACAGCACCACCTCCCAAGGTAAAGAGATGTCTGGATGTCGACTTTCTCGAATCTTTATCTGACATAAAGTCCGAGTCAGTGTATCCTACTGGAATTAACTCACTACCGCCGTACATAAGCATGTAATCTTTAGTTCTTCTCAAGTACTTAAGAATGTGCTTAACGGCTGTCCAGTGCTCTGGACTAGGATTCGATTGATACCTGCTAACCATGCCAACGGCAAAGCAGATATCTGGTCTAGTGCATAACATCGCATACATAAGACTTCCCACTGCCGAGGCATAGGGAATTCCTGCCATGCGATTCCTCTCCTCTTGTGTCTTTGGACACTGGTCCTTGGAGAACGCTAAACCATGCCTGAAAGGTAACAAACCTTTCTTCGAATTATCCATTGAAAACCTAGTTAGCACTTTCTCGATATAACCAGCTTGAGATAATCCCATTATCTTTCGCTTGCGATCCCGAAAGAGCTTTATCCCAAGAATATAGCTCGCCTCTCCTAGATCCTTCATATCGAAAGTATTAGCTAGCCAAACCTTGACCGTTGACAGCGCCGCTACATCATTCCCAATGAGTAGAATGTCGTCAACGTAAAGCACAAGAAAAGCCACTACTTTCCCTTCACATTTCTTATATACACAAGGCTTATCCAGATTCTGTATGAAACCAAACGACTTGACCGCTTCGTCAAATCGGATGTTCCAACTTCTGGATGCCTGCTTAAGCCCATAAATGGACTTTTGCAACTTGCATACCAAGTTACCTTTCCGACCAGCTATGAACCCTTCTGGTTGTTGCATATAGATGTCCTCCTCAAGATTGCCATTCAAGAATGCAGTCTTGACGTCCATCTGCCAGATTTCATAATCTAGGCATGCAGCAATGGATAAGAGTATTCTGATGGACTTGAGCATGGCTACCGGCGAGAAGGTTTCCTCATAGTCAATGCCCTCCCTCTGAGTATAGCCTTTCGCCACAAGCCTTGCCTTAAAGGTCTTAACCTTTCCATCATATCCTTTTTTCCTCTTATAGACCCACTTGCAGCCAATGGGTTTAATATTGGCTGCTGTGGATACCGGGCTTCGGACCACTTCTCTCTGGTTGAGATTGTTTAGAAATTGATTTGAATCAAGGAAAGAAAACGAAAGGTCTGTTGAAAACAGATACAGAGTCGCCACTTGGTCTTTAAGGAACCAAGAAACCTAATTTTGACTCACCCAAGCGGATAAGGGCACCGGCCCTTCATAACCAAAGAACTTGGTTCGGGGTTTTGGTACGAGAGAGGAAGGAGCCTTTGTCGCGACTAAAACACCCTCTACTCGCCCCGTCTTTCGACGGGCCTCAATTAGCATCCAAATAATCATCTTATACTAGGTTTGGTTCGGCAATTAATACTATGATAGTATATTACATCACATAAGAATCTTGAAATTGAAAATCAAAAGATAAGATATCATTCATAAAATCTAAGTCAAATATCATACAATGTAAAGTGAAAATCACACAAATAAACCTAGGAAAAATCGTCTAATCATATATCGATTAATCAAGTTTTCCTAATCTAAAGGGGACATAAATTGTTCTTGAAGCAAATAATTAAAGAAATCAAAATATGCTTAGCAAACTAGAATGATGCATGTTATTTTTTGAGAAAAGAAGATCTCTCAATCCCCGGGACGGATGAGAAAGGATGATTAGATCGAGGGGAAGCATGAACGTGTGATCAAGTTCATTCCTTATAATCTTCTTGGATTAAGGGTTACAAAAACCCCAAATCTTGCATGAATGTATTGTATGAACCTAAAAATGTGCAAAGGTTGTAGTGTGTTTTGTGTTCATGGATTTCTAAAATGACTTAGAAGTCTAAAATGTGCATGAATGAATGGATTAAATCAATATGGGATATATACAAATGTAGTATGAACTACTTCCTAAGATGTGAGCTAATTTGGAATGCATATGAGCATCAAATCAAAGAATAAAAGTTGAAATGTGCTTGCTGTGAATAGTGGACAGACTGCATATGGCACTTTGCAACATTATAATGGGAGGTCAAACGTGCCTAGAAAAATGTGAGAAAAATCTGAGATCATTCTTATTGTGTCTAGAAAATAACCCAAAAAGCCAAACATCAATAGCTATCACAGATTAAAAGAAAACAATCAGAATATACACATGACTCAGAAACAAAAGCTGCACTGTTGACTGATTTTGTATGATTTTTCATAAATCAAAGAAAAGGTTTATGATGACCCATTATATACCAAAAGTTTCCTAAGACACCCAAGTTTTATAAAAAAATAGAAACGGTATATGTACAGTGATGAAAATGTCCAGAATAAGTGCAAGAAGTTGGGTGAACATTCTGTGAGAACATAGGCAGATTATGAATGTGAACTTCTCACATCCAAAACAAATACTCTCATATTTCTATAATTGATGGGAAAAATTAGGGACAAACTATGCTGTATTAGGAAGGTTTTCCAAGTGGTTTCATCATCATAACTTGAGTATTTAATTCAAAACAAATCTCTGAATCTGAACAGCTCACTGTTTTGGGTCATTGTTTTAGAGATATTGAAGAAAACAAAGTTTTATTTCTTGAAATCAAATGAGAGGGATTGAGAGGGGGTTTTGAAATAGATGTTTTGAAAACATATTTCCAACACTCAATAAGGATTATGACCACTTAGAATACTAACACCAAACTCATCATTAAGAATCTCCAAGATTGTTGGAGAGATTTATTTTATTTTTGGGCATAACTTCAATACATTCCAAGAATGCCTTGGAAGTATTGAGGTTATGATCATCATCTATCAAACATGTTTTTGAGGTCAAGAGCTACTATCCATAAGGATTCACTCACCCCAAACTTCATGTCATCACTTAGATGATGATGAACTAGTAAGTAAATAAAGAAAATAAAAAGAAATGAGATGAGGAGAGATGAACATATATATAATCAAGCAAGTAGATGATAATCAATAGATGATATTCATGAAGCATGAGACTTGTAGATTGGTGTATCACTCATATGTAATGACACTAGACATGGAAGAAGCTTCCACACTCTTGAATGCTCACTAAAATGGTGGTTGGGAGTATTGAATGTTGAAATAAATGGAAGTAATGAAGTAAAAACAAAGTTAGAAACTCACTTTTGTTTTGAAAAATCAAAGAAGAAAGCTTCTTTTCTCTCCACTCTAACCTTATCTCTACACTTTCTCTCCCAAACTTTCTCTAAACTTGCATTTGACCCCTCCAAAATGAGGAGTAATGGGGTGTTTATATAGGCCAACTTGGGGTGGTTTTGGGGTTTTAAAAGTGTTCCCATTGGCTCCAAACATCTGAAATCATAAAACTATGTCGTTTTGGCTTTTAATTAATCAAAATGGGACCACAAAAATAATTACAAAAACTCACTGTTCTGGGGGAGAGTGCCGCGGCGGCACTGCTCCTCCCTTCGTCTGGATAATGCTGTTTAGGCCCCCTGATGTTCCGGTATTCGCGAAAAGGCCCTATTTCGTCCGAAATTCACAGAAAATGCGTATGAACTCCAAATTGAGGTTGTGATATACCGTTGGAAAGGTAATGGAGTCTACTTTACATAAAAAATAGTTCGGGGATAGGTCACTTTGAAAAGTTTTGCGGTATTCGCGATAAAAGCCGATTTGATCGCCTTTTTCGCCTTTGGAAATTCATAATAAATTCGTTTTAAATCCAGAAATTATGTGCGATATACCGTTGGAAAGCTATTGACCTCTAGTATCCATGAAAAATATTTGAGAATTGTTTCGGCACCCCGGTTCCAAAGTCAAATTCTGGTCAAACTGGTCAAACCTGGGATTCCCGGGAAGTTCTAGAAACCTCCGGGAGTTCCCGGGAGCTGGTGTTTTCGCTCGATTTTCTTTTTGGAACTTGTTTTAACACTTTTCCCGTGATTTAAAATGATTTTGGTGAATTCGGACGATTTCGGTCAAACTTGGTCAAACCTGGTCAAACCTTGGTCAAACCTGGTCAAACCTTGGTCAAACCGGTCAACGGGGACTTTCGGGGAACTTCCGGGACTTCCGGGGGTCTCTGGGAGCTGACGATTTCTTCCGATTTTATTTAAAAACTCATTTTATCACTTTTCTTACGACGTAGTATGTTTTCAGAACTTTGGGACCAAATCTGGGAATTTTCGGATTTTCAAGGGCATTTTGGTCATTCTGAGCATTCTGAGAGATAGAGCTGACTTCCGAGAGTCCTTTTGAATCTTTTACGATCATTGTGATCCACCAAGCTATGGGTCTCCTAAATCTGATAGCCGACAAAATGGGGTGTCTACAGCTGCAAGTTCTACAAGATCCCAGACCTGATTGGAATCCATAGATTCCAATTCAGCCTTCATAGCTTTAATCCAATGAGCTGAATCAACATCAGCCATTGCCTCTTCGTAAGTGGTAGGATCAGATTCAGATTCTATGGAGACAGCTTCAAAAACTTCTCCTAAGAACATGTATCTATCAGGCTGGCTGATAATCCTCCCACTACGACGAGGTACTGGTGCGGAAATGGGTGAAGAAGTGGTATTTTCTTGATTTTCATCGTTATCAACTGCGGGTTGGACTGAGGGCTCTCCTTCTATCTCTCTAAGATCTATCCTTCCCTTAGGTTTATGGTTCATGATATAATCATCCTCCAAGAAAACAGCATTTGTACTAACAAACACTTTCTGTTCTCTTGGATCATAAAAATACCATCCATAAGTACCCTTTGGATACCCTACAAAGTAACATACTTCCGATCTAGAATCCAACTTGCTCATCTTTCCTTTGAGCACATGTGCCGGACACCCCCATATCCGGAGATGTTGCAAAGAAGGCTTGCGCCCAATCCACATCTCTCGTGGTGTCCTGGGAACAGATTTGCTTGGTACTAGATTTAGTATGTATGCAGCGGTTTCCAAAGCATAAACCCAAAGGAATAATGGCAGCTCTGAATAACTCATCATCGACCTAGTCATGGCTAAAAGAGTCCGATTCCTTCTCTCCGCTACACCGTTCTGCTGAGGCGTACCAGGTGCAGTCAATTGTGACAGAATCCCATTCTGTACGAGGTGATCAATAAACTCATTAGAGAGGTACTCGCCACCTTAATCAGATCGAATGGCCTTGATATGTGTGCCCGATTGCTTCTCCACTTCAGCCCTAAACTCTTTGAACTTTTCAAAGGCTTCAGACTTGTGCTGCATTAGGTACACATATCCATACCTAGAGTGGTCATCGGTAAATGTTATGAAATACTCATAACCACCCCTTGCTCTAATATTTATTGGTCCACACACATCAGTATGAACTAATTCCAACAATGCATTGGTCCTGTTGCCCATTGCAGGAAAGGGCCTTTTGGTCATCTTACCCTCCAAACAAGACTCGCAGACTTCCATTGGTTCGAGAACCAAATCGCCTAAGACCCCTTCTTTGACTAGTCTGCCAATCCTATTCAGATTGATATGGCCAAGCCTCATATGCCAAAGCCTTGTTGGATTAGTGGAAGGTTCCTTTCTTTTAGATGGTAAAGTTACCACTGAGTTATTAAGTTCCAAACAAGAATCTTTTGAAATATTGGGAGTAATCACATACAAACCATTTGATTTAACACCAGAACATATAAAAGAACTGCTTCTTTTAATGACAACTTCAGTTCCAAAATGAAAGGAATAACCATTATTCGTTAAATTAGAAACTGAAATTAAATTACGTCTCATTAAAGGGACGTAAAGTACATCTGATAAAATCAAAACTTTATTGTCTGAAAATTCTAAAACTACGACTCCTATAGCAACCGCAGATACGGTTGCGCTAGAACCTAGAGTAAGCACGATCTCCCCATCACTGCATTTCCTGGTTGATCTGAACCCCTGCAATGAATTACAGATATGGTTAGTCGCACTAGAATCAATGCACCAAGTGTTTGAAGTATCCGTAATAAAACTTACTTCAATCACATGTGATTCAATCATACCTTGAACTCTTGTAGCTAAGAATTCTGGACAGTTCCTCTTCCAGTGGCCCTTCTCACCGCATTGGAAACACTTTCCTTTGCCTTGGCCACCCACCTTCCCTTTGCCCTTACCTTTTCCCTTAGATTTTGCAATCTTAGGGACTGGTCCAACACTTGAACCACCAGTGCCAGCCTTCTTCTTTCCTTTCTTACCTTTCGGTGTAGATCGGGAAGAAGAAGCGCTTTTCTCAACGTTCAAAACGTTGACCCCAGGTTTGATCACCCCTTCCGCTGCTAAAAGAGAACTCATCAATTCGCTCATTGAAAAATTCATTTGATTCATATTATAGTTAAGTTTAAATTGAACGAATGAAGGCGACAGGGAATTGAGGATCATATCAACTTGGGTCTGTGCATCGATGTTGGCACCTAGGGTCTCCAGCTCGTTTAAATAACCAATCATTTTTAAAACATGTTCCTTGACTGGAGTCCCTTCCGACATCTTTGCACTCATTATCTTCTGTATGGCTACCTGTCTGGCAGGCCTGCCATGCTCCCCAAACATCTTTTTCAGGGATGTGATAATGTTACTGGCAAAATCGTTCGATTGGAATTGGTGTTGTAACACACCAGCCATTGAGGCCAGAATGTAACAACGGGCCATTCCATTCGACTTCTTCCATTTGTCGAACTCGCGTCTGGCAGCCGCCGAAGCATTTGCCGCGGGTTCTTTAGGGCTTGGGGTGGTGAGGACATATATGTGATCCTCCGCAGTTAAAACGATGTCAAGGTTACGTTTCCATTCAGTGTAGTTATTTCCAGTTAACTTGTTTTGAGTGAGTATGGTAGCAAGTGGACTAAATGCAGATCCAGACATTATGATTACTGAAAATCAAACAAACAAAATAAATATGGATATCAGAATTGATAGTTTGAAATAAAAGAATCCTTAAAACTCTTATTTAAAACAAAGTCGCCGGAATATCGAAACGAAAGAATAAAGCCTCCGTGTGGTGGTCAATGTTCGATCTTTCGATTTATCATGACTTATCCTCTATGCAACTCTTGCAAAATAGCCATAACTCCCGAACCTATTTGATCTCTAAGTTTCTGAATAATGCCCCGTGTGGGATCCCTTATCCATAGCTTAGCTAGTGTGTACCATTAACTAGGATCCAATCACAACCGTCTCAAGTAGCGCCTCCGTGTGGTGGTCACCCTCTAACACGTCTGATTGATCCTATCCATAGGAAGTTCACATCTAGTAACCAATGAGCAGTGTACCCTCCGTATGGAATGATCACCCCTGGCGAGGTGACACAGAATACACTACTCATCTTACAATGAACCGTTAATGGAAGATCGTGGGTGTTATTTGATAAGACCCTCTCCCACTAGATTTAGTAAATTAAGGATTTTGCTTTTGAAAAATGTTTTCACACACTACCCATAAACATCCAATGTTTACTAATGTGTTGAAAACGGTTTTTGAATTTTATTTTAGAAAACTTGTTTTAAGTGCATGCAACAATGTATTATACGCCAATCACAAAACAAGCACATAAAACAAAAAACTAAAATGAAATATAGGCATTCAAACAATGCCTCTATCTCCCATGGCTCTATTTCCATAGATCCACCTTCTTGGTTTGGTCGCCTCCGGCTCCATGTTTATGGACAACGGCTCCTTGCTCCATCTTTATGGAATTTCTAATTCTATTACATTGGACCTATGCTTCTTTTGAAGCTTACAATTTATCTAGAAAAAGGAAATAGCAAAAAGGAAATAAAAGGCTAGGGACACCGGTGCGACTTTCCTTTTCGTAGGATTGAAGCCACAGCGCCCTTTACATACGCCTTAAAACCAAACCATTAATAAATTACAACATGCACCAATCTCAAACAATTTAAATATAAATATTTAAACGACTTGGTGCCATGGGAGATAGCGACTAATTTTGCTGCAAAAGGGTTAGTCGTACACGCATCCACACATACATAACAAATATATGTAACTATTGGAACACTTAATTGATTCACACAGTATATAAACACTTTACATACTGAATTAGAACTTAAAACAGCATCTTACTTCTATGTCACAGTTCGATCGATCGAAGACCGTTCGATCGCTCGAGCCTTCGATCGATTGAACACTGTTCAATCGCTTGAACATTCTGTTTCACAGAATGATTTAAAAAATTTACAGAAATAATTTAAGATTAAAGTATAATTTAAAAAACCTTTACAACTGTGAACAGAACACCTGGACAGAGAATCTGTCTCGATCGATCTAACACTATTCCATCGATCGAACACCAGAAGGCTTCGATCGATCGAAACTAGTTCGATCGATTGAGAACAGAATGTTCGATCGATCGAAAAACGTTCGATCGATTGAGAACAGAATGTTCGATCGATCGAAACAAGTTCGATCGATCGAACCCACCTTGCATCCTATGCAATCACAGTTTTGTATTCTGCTGCGATAACACTGCAGAAACAGATCTGTGACGATGCAGTTTCGAAAACAGTTCTAAAATCAACATGCAAATCAAAACTAGGGTTCCAAAAACGCATCTATAGATCCAAACGAGCCTGGCTCTGATACCAATTGAAGGAAAAAGTGGTTTAAAGTTAGAGTTTAAACGCGCAGCGGAAATAGGTTAAGTTATAAAACTTTTGGTATTCCAGGATCTACTACTCGTCAATTCCATAGATGCGTACAAGGGGGTGCAAGAATTATACCTTAGTGTCTTGAACCCAATTCTGAAACTTTAACTTCCAGCAGCCTCCACTAGATGATCTTCACCCTTATGACTCCTGCGGATGCCTGCCGGAAAGACTAGGGTTGGTGGTAACCTTAATAGAGAGGATAGGAAGGTTTTGGGAAGACTATGATAGTTTCTGCAGCTTCTGCGTATAAAAACGACGATCACTTACTTCCAGAACGCAGCTGCCCTATTTATAGATATCCAGAACCGACCTAGACTTCGATCGATCGAACCTTCGATCGATCGAACCATTCTCGATCGATCGAACCTGCTGACTTCAATCGATCGAACATACTTTGATCGATCGAACCTGTCTTAACAGCTTCCTCAAGTGTCTTTCCAAGCATCCTAGCGGAGCTAAGAGTGGGACCTCCTAGGCTCTTTATTGTTGGCTCAGACCAGTTTGTTAATTACCATGACCAAACTCTTTGATCAGCAAACTAACTAACTGGTCAGTTAACGTTTATTCCACTATAAAACGATAACTGAACTCCAACGCAAAAGAACATATCCGAAGCGATAACTAGACTTGTATGGTGTACTAATGTCCCTCTACCGTCAGCATTCGTAATCATATTCAGGTAGTCGGATAACTGTTACTGTCAACCTGAATCATGATTACTTCTTGTATTCCTTGAGTCCCATTCACTACTCATGATTACCAAACATGTTGATAACTCTTATCAACAAGACTGCAGTACTCAGTAATCAACTTGGTGACATTCTCAAGGGAATGCTTACTCTGAATCAGAGGGTAGATTCTATCTTGACAATATATGTTCACAACCCTATGGACATGACATACCCAAGATACCTAGGTGTTGATCTTCTATAGACCTCACTGATTGGTAAGTCAAAGCAGCCATATCCATAGTCTGTGTTCATAATCATCTCAAGATTGAGAACACGTACCTTATACAAGTTATGAGTTCCTATTGACTGTTGACAGCCTTAAGCGTCAATAGGAAAGCTCAGGTCCGTCAATGCACTATAAGCACTAGCATATCAACTAAGAGCTACACTCTAGTGATTGAGATTAATCACTCCATCCAATGGTAGTTAATTATGCTACAGTGTAGACCTGATGAGGTATCCAGTCTCATCATCCACTGTGACATATTCTAAGTATCAAAGAATAGTAATTCGTATCTCACTTGTGTGTATCTCATACACACACGAATTGCTTACTATGATACTTAAGGACAAAATAATCATCTCATGAAAGAAACATACACAATGAAATGTAAAGCTGATATCCATATATTATAATGCTAATGTCTCATACATAAAGTAATGATTTGAGGGCACAAACCCAACAATACTTCCCCTAGAATAGCTTTTGATTTGGTATTCATTTGGTAGGCCATACAGAAGATTAACCTCATTTTGGCCAAAAAGAATAATGACCTGGTTCATGGCCTTAACGAGATAACCAAGTGACAATATTTTAGTATGGTGTAGAGGAGGATAAACCGGTTCGAATGGCCGGCGTTGGTCTCATCCATTTTTATGGAGTAATGAGCGAGATATGGCCTTCGTAAGGTCTTTCGGCGGTTCGCACTCGCCGGCAGCGTCAGGATCACCGGAGAAGAAGAAGAAACCCGTTTGGGTTTCGGGTTATAAGACCCGGGTATGGGCCGGGTTATGGGTGGATTTAGTTGTGTGAAGAAGTGGGTAGGGCAGTGGGTTAGGGTCAGGGTTAGATAACCCACGGGTCCCCTTTAGTGGGACGGCGTCGTTTTGACGCCACGGGTCGGGTCGCGGGTTTGGTTTGGGTATGGTTCGGGTCGTGTTGTGTCTGTAGTTAGGGTTAGGTTCGAGTTCGGGTTTGGTTAGGGTTTGGGTAAGTGGGTAGGTTTAGATTGTGTGTGTAATTGGGTTTCGGTTCCGGGTTTGGTTTGACCCTATTAGGTTTCTGGGTTGGGTTTAGTTGTGAGTTAATACGGGTAGCTCGTATATGTTCGGGTCGAGTTTGGTTGGACCCTAATTCTCAGCAGATTGGGTCATTCTGTTTGTGTAAACGGATAATCCGTTTAATCTTGGGTCGGGTCTGACCCAACGGGTCGCGCTTTTAGGTTTCCTTGTGAGTAGAAATGGGTTACCCATTTGAGACCGGGTCAGTTCGGATTGACCCGCGGGTCTGAGATTATTATTATTATTATTATTATTATTATTATTATTATTATTATTATTATTATTATTATTATTATCATTATTATTATTAGTTTTAATTAGTTTAAAATGTTTTAATTGGTTTTAATAATTATAAATGGGTTATAATTATACCATTTTGATACTATAGAATATTAGTATTATATAATATTCTTAATGTCATTAATACCATTATTATATTATATATATTGTATAATTATTATTTATATGTTTAATATAAATAATAAATATCAGTTTTAAATAAGTATTTAAATAATTAATAAATACTTATATGTATTTATAAATACTCTTAAGATATGGAGTATTATTATATGATATACCTAATATACTGAGTACAATTATATTATGCAATAATATAATTATTAATTATTTAGTAATTTATAAGTATAATATAATTAGTTTTAAGGGTATTAAATGTATCTTAAATATCTATATGTATTTATAAATTCTAGAAAATTAGGGTAATGACCCTGGGACTATTTTATTATATTGTTTAAATTATTAAGCTATAATATTATAGTATAATATTTTTAATAATTGATAATGAGCTATTTTTAGAGTATATTAATTATTAAAAATACCAAACGAGCTCCGAAAATTATAAGAAAAATACCCATAGTGAATTTTAACGTGTATTATTTATTAAAAATACTTCCAAGTACTGATTTCTCAGTATAGTTATATTCATGTATTTAAATTCATTTTCGGGTATTTTCTAGTACGTATAATCTTTAATAATTCATAATAAATAATCTAGGACTCCGAAAAAGACGCGGTCAGTTCCCAGAATCTTATAATAATGTCTAGAACATTCCCTTAAAGTTTGGTGACTTTTCGACTCAGTCGAAAATACAGCCTGTCTTTTAGGGCCTTCATTAGTGTAGTAAGCCCTGCATATCGTAAAACGCGACAGACTCCGATTTGAGTCTAGTCAATGGCGTTGGACTAAGAATGACAAGTAGATCACTACCTTGAGGTTTATGACCTCATTTGGTAAAATTACCATTTTACCCCTATGGTTGTACTCATACATTATTGTTGTTTCTTCCGTTTATTGTTGTAGAACTTGACGATTATCTGCTTTTCGAGGTTCGGTGACTCGAGTTGAGTTTCCTAACCTCACTCTAATCCTAATAAGATTAATATAAGATGTTTAAAATTTACCAGTATGATGTTCTGTATAAGTAATATGCTGATTTATGATGCCACATGTATTCCAATAATTGTAAGATTATGCAAAGCACGTTATGGTAGTGCTATCGCATACGTGAGCACGTCAAGGGTTTTATCTATATGATTATTGGTATCAATCCACGTTATGTGATCCATATTTTATATGTTATATTTCTGCTGCTAACTAATAAAAGCACATTTTACGATGATTGTAAACTGGGTTAAATAACGCATGCTATGTTAATAATAAAGAGAATGAAAGTGGTTTTGCATATGGGTATCGGTAGTGGACTCACTTGCATTTCATGACATGTGTTAGCGTGCATTGTATAAGAAAGAGAGGTGTATGATGAGATATGAGAATGTGAAAGAAATGTGATTTCTAGATCCGATGGATCAACGGTTGACGAGCCGGGTGGACATGAACGGTTAGGGTTCCTAGCGCGCCTCTCGCCGTTGAAGGCGTCCGGTGATGCGCATACGTGGTTGAAGATGTCCCATGTATCATTGAAGATGTCCGGCTAGTGGTCTAATATACTTCTCAACCGTGTAGATGACGGTGAAAGTATACACATGGTTGAAGACGTCCCATATGGCAGTTCCATTGTTTACAGATAGTGTGCACCGTGAAGACGTCCAGTGGCCTATCAAGGGATGAGTATGCATTGGCTGTTATAGCAGGTTATCATCCTTGAGGTATCGAGTGTCGTCAAGTGGATGAGAAAGAGAAAATGAATGATGAGAATGAATTGATGAGTAAAATGGTTTTGTTCGACATGATTTGGTTTGGAAAGATTTGGTTTTAAAATGAAATGGTTTTGAAAAGTATCTATTTTAAAAAACAAGTGTCTTTGAAAAGAGTTGGGAGTAAGTCACATTGGTCATGCATTTGCACGCACAAAGATAAAATAAGGAGAATGTATTCTATGATATTATATTTATCTGTCTACCTTTCTTGTTGAGATCTCTGCTATGTCCGTGGTGAGAATGCGTCTTTTGATAAGAGATTAACCATACCTTAAGGTACTAAACTATGACGTGAGTTGAGAGATGTTCTGTATTTATTGATTATTGTGCGGTTGAGACTCTCACTCAGCCTTGTTCCAAGGCTGACAGCATGTTACGCCCTGGGCATTCGTCTGCCCAGAGTGTTGTAGGTTTGGAGGTAGGTAGAAGAGTCCAGGATGCAGTGCCGTGAAGCCTAGGAGAATAAAGCCTTGCCCAAGATCTGATAGACAGATTCTCAAGTTTTAAGCTTATGTAAATTGTTTAGTATGGCCTCTTGTATTAGGATTGAAGTTATTGTAACCCTTGTTTAATTTCCGTTGATGTGTTTATACTCTGATAAGTTTAGGTCATGATTATACTCTAGCTTTCCCTATGATTGCACGCTGCGAAGTTAGAAGGACAGGACGGTTAACAAACTAGTCACGTGTCTACGGACCCATAAAGGAAAACTTTTATTTTTCCTATTTTTGGCTTTCTTTGGGGCGTGACAGGGTTTTAGTGGTATCAGAGCCTAGGTTTAGGCATTTACCATTTATCCTATGCACTTTAAGTTATAAACCATTAGATCTTTTCCCCACTTATGAAGATACTAACCTTATGATAGTTTATATTGGACAGGTTAGCATAAAACCCTTTTATGTCCAAGATGGGTTTGGAGGGCATTGGGTATACCCAGATCGTATAGAGCCTGCAGACCCAGTGTTGTACCTGCAAAGGTTTCGATGGAGTGCTCAGCGGCATTTGGAGGAAAACATATGGCATGATGTACATGTATTGGGAATTGAGGACCCAGAGATCCTGCAAAGAGAGGCACATTACCGAGAGAACACTCTTAGACATGTTTATCAGGAAGCGGCTGAGATGACTCATGACCGCTATACCCTCCGAGTCATGACTTTTTGAGTTAAGCTAACGCCCCCACCAGGACCCGTAGGACCACCTCTTTCTATGCCACCCCCAGTACCAGAGGAGTCCATAGCTGATACACCCTTAACTGTTGAGTCAGTCATGGGGACTGATAGGGAGGAGGATGATGATGGAGAAGTTCTGGCAAAGGAGAACAATTTTGTGGACGATGCTAATTTCGCAGTCAATGTTGACCCAACTAAGAATGTGGACGAGAAACCACCCGAGAAAGACATAGCTGAGAAGGGAAAGTCAAAGTCAAAGGTCGAGGATCAGGATGATTGAAGGATTTTGTAATAGGACTAGTAGTCCATCTTTTGTGTATATAGCTGTACTCAGGCATGTAACACGTAGTAGTAGTAACGTGTACCCCTTTTCATGTATCTATTTTTAGCACTGTCCCCCCTACTATGTACTTACTTAGCGTACGCGCTCTCTGATGTAAATGTTTTTGTAACTATGCTGCACTATATTTGAAGCTATCTATGGAGATTATCTTTAACCTGAGTAATATATTTTCACATGGATCTACTACTTGCTTATAATTAGTAAATTTATTTAAGCTTGTATACTCTTAGTCTATAAGAATGACTAATAAATCCCCGCGACGAGTTGAGCCATAGAAGTCACAAGTGTAAAATATAGAATTAGGAACTAATGTAGGCTCAGGGAGTCAGACCTGGAACAATTGGCAGTAACTCAAGGTTTAGAAAGAATTAAGAAAGGTACCCCTTATCACTATGAAATTTTAAGATATTTCATTAATTAGCATCAGTACTAAGTTAGTTTTCTGTGTTGGGCAGGCTAGCATGGAGCACCAGATAGAGTACGATGCTGCGGATGGATAGTACAAAGTTACCTTGGAGAGACAGTTTGCTCCTCGAGGATTTGGTCATGTTAGTACCACCATCAGGGATAGAGTTCGCCAGAGTATAAGGAAGTGGACACGTTGTTTCTTCCGTGAGAGACCTGTTCCAGATTGAGCATATCATAGAGTGGTAGCACCGCACTTGCTGTCTGCTGAGATGGAGGAGGTTTATCATGCCCTTGGAAACCTTGCGATCCATGAACAGGACGAGCCTCAAGAGGACATAGTACATTTTGTTACCCCTGCAGGTTCTGATGATGACTCAGATGATGATCAAGATGAAGACCCACTAGTGGAGCCTGAGATGATAGAGGACCCTGATTGGCCCCTAGAGCCAGACTGGGATGCATTTATAGGTATCCACTACAAGGAAAATGGCTATTTATGTCACTTTAAAAATTGTATTTATGTCACTTTTATTTTGAGTGACATAATATTTTCTGGCATGAGCTTTTTATGTCACTTTTTAAGTATTTATGTCAGTTTTTAAAAAAGTGACATAAATACTTGATTATTTATGTCATTATTTAAAAAAAAGTGACATAAATAAGAACGTATTTATGTCATTTTATTAAAAAGTGACATAAATAATTATGTATTTATGTTACTTTTTAAAAACTGACATAAATAAAAATGCGGTGGCATTTTTGTAAATAAAACATATGATTATTATGTCACTTTACTAAAAAGTGACATAGATAATAAAAGTGCGGTGGCATTTTTGTAAATAAAACATTTAATTATTATGTCACTTTACTAAAAAGTGACATAAATATTAAAAATAGTAAAAACTTTATGTAAATTTTAAAAAAAAAGTGACATAAAAAGTTTGGCGCTCAAAATTTCGTTGCATGCCAAACCCTATCTTTTAATTTAGTCCCAAACATCCATCTCTTCCTTACAAATCCGCATGACCCTTTCCTCCAAGATCTACCCTTCTGGAGAGTCAATGATCAGCGCCGCTTGCTTCCTGTATCGGTATGCATCATGTTCTCTCTTGGCTTGCAGAGTCATTTTCCTAACCTTTGCCTGCCGTTCGGCAATTAGGTGATGGTTTTGCTGTTTGCGCCGCTATCAAAGCCAAAAAACAGATCCAACCATCTCTTTCCACGATCAACCGACTTGGCAAATCCAAAGCAGATCAAAGATACCGATCTCTTTCCCAAATCTCTCAAATCCGAAATTGAAGGTACCGATCTCTTTCCCAAATCCTTAATTTTGGAATATTGATCTCTTCCCCCAACCATAAATCTAGCATAATTCCTCTGCTTTCTTGGTTTGTTTACTGATGTGTGGTTTTAATTTCTTTCCCTCTTTCAAATACTGCTCTTCAGAATTTGTGTATGGTTTAAAAGTTAGGGATTCTCAAATTAGTGTTCTTTCAAATTGTTGCTTCTTCAATTTAGGGTTTTCTTAAGTTAGGGTATTTTCTGTTTGATTATTTATTTAGTGACGGAGAGGAAAATAGTATATTTGTTTGGTTGGTTAAATTGTTAGGAAAATAGGAAGTAAACAAAAATTGGATGAAACATTATTTTACAAGTTACTTCCATTTCTCTTTTCTTGATTTCCTACTATGTTATGAAAGTTTTAAAATTTTGATATTATTTAAACATGGATGAAAAAATTTACATAGGTGAATGCAGAAAAGGGATTCGTGTAGCTGACCCCAAATAATTTGGGACAAAAGTGTAGTTGAGTTTTGTGTATGAAAACAATAGGGAAATGGTTTCTACTCATTTTCCTTTTCCTTCTCTATTCCACAAACCAAATGGAGCATTGGTTTATACCATTTTCTTTCTCTTGATGTTTCAATAATTTTGGTTCAAAGTAAAATCATTGAATTGAGTGGAGCCGAGTTGCAGCAAATGTGAATCAATCTTCAGAAAATGCAGCTTCAGAATTGGAACCTTGCTGAAAAAAATAGCCATATATTAGCGGTCCATTGTTTTTTGCATTTTTTTAAATTTCAATTTTACTCTTCTTCTAAAATTATTCCATAATTATTGCTGATATTGAGTGTGTTTCATTAATCTACATGAGCTTAATTTAGGTAGAGAAAAGGTAAGCTCATGTAAATATGTAATGCATGTACCTCACACTAGAAACTAAAGTGTATTCGTCTTTGTATTGGACAATTTTTTTTTACTAATCCACTGATGCTCTTAACAGCTCAAAACACTGCAGCATGAGATTGGGGTGCAAAGATGGCTTTCTTAAAGCAAAGAATTTAGAATTAGAGGTTAGCTCTTCTTCTATTCCATTATTACTATGAAGGAAAAAAGTTAAGTGGGTGCTCATTTCACCAAAGCTTTGGAAAGAGGAAAAAATACATTATGTTCTACAATTTAGCCATGTGTTGTTTCAAATCTATATATAGTTTCACCCAGCCAGCATATTGACTCATACCTTCACCCAACTTGTGTACAAGAACCCTTTTACGAAGATATATGTGTCTACTTGCATGTATATATATACTAGCCAAGGCTTGTCCCCTGAGTTAAAGTGGAAAAATTCCCATGTTGTATTTGTGCAATTGCTGGATTTTGCTTCACATTCTGTTTTATAAACACTATTGCTTTCTTCTACATAAACATGTTCAAATAGATGTACAATACAACTAAGTATTTGGCGTGGAATTTAGTGAATTGATTTACTTGTTAGTTTAATATTCCAGGTTCTCCCTTGTTGATATACAATTTCCACCCATATTAAAACAGTTACTAATATGCCTTTTCTCAATTCTACAGTTCTTTATTTGGCTGCCAATTATTCATCGTAACATTTAAGGTAGCAAATGATTTAATTTGTATTATTTTTAGACTACTGCTTTGTTGGTCTGAAAGGCTATTTACTTATTTGAGATTAATTGTTATTCGTTGAACTCCATGGGGTCTACGGTGGAGGTCATTATTGGTCCTACAAGATTTCTTGTTGTTTATACCACCTCTACAATTGCAAGTAAGCCCTAGAATCCCACTATAATACATAATGGATTTGCTTTTTTCTTTAATCTTATCTCTTCTTTTATCTTTTTCCAAGAAAACAACTCCATGGACCTCTGAAAAGTATTAGAAATAAAGAAATTTCAGCAACTTCAATAGGTAGTTTCCGTTTCTCTTACATTTTTATTTACATAGTTTTACATATTTAGCAAAGCAGTTTGTGATCAGGTTGGATCCTTTGTCGTGTTTGTTGTAAGGCACAGAGACATGCTTAAACACAAAAAGGTGGACTTGCAGCATATATCAAATGTGCTTGTTCTCAGCATGGTACGTTCATCACTTCCATCTTAGACTGTGCTTTCTTTTAATGGAATGACTACGCTTCAATTTTATAAACTTACATATGCATATGAATAATGCTATGTTTCAAAATTTTGGGAAGCGCCAAAACTTGAATTTCTCGACTTTTTTAAGGACAGTCAATACATGAAGTGTGTTCTCATGAAGAATCATTCACATACCATAGTACTTGCCAATTCTTTATCCACTAAATGTCTACTCTAAAAGTTGTTGTTCAAGGTTCCTTTCCTAAGCTGAGGCATATATCTAAGCATCACGAATGCATGTGGTAATTAGTTTGTGAAGTTCATAGTTGCAAGTATTACGTAGTCGATCCCGTATTTGTATCTAGAGTTTTGTGCTATGTAATATTAGAGTCTTGAAATTGAAATGATTTAGTTTTAATTTTTCATTTTCTGGGAAACCAGAGTGATATCAATGGTAATATTCACCCGATGAGCTTTTCTGATTTTTCATTTTTTCTACAAAATACATTTGGAAAAAAGTATATGTTGGAAGCTCAAATGCACTTATTTTCTTGAACTGCGCGGCTCTATATTGGTTTCAGGAAGACACTGAGTGATCTGCTACTTTTGGCAATTAATTTTTGTATTTTACACAAATGCACTTATTTTTTGTTAGTGCTTTTGAATCAGTTGTTGCTCACATCTTGTACTTTGTTTTATAATAAGTCTACGTTCTGATTTACTTATTTATTTATTTATTTTTGAAGATTTGTAGTGCTCCATCATCTTGACCTTAGCTAAATTGTTGTCTTCAAGCACTATCTTGATGAATAATGTTATGCTTCTTTAATTTTGTACCCAAACATATGTGACAGTTAGACCACTTTTAAATAACGGTGGGACCACTTCTACTTCCTCCAATAAAAATCAAGTGGGCCCACTCCCACTTATATTTGAGAACCAGTTGGGACACAAAATTTGAGATGCATAGCATTACTTCATCTTTATTGACTAAGCTGTTAATTTTTTCTCCTTTTGATTCTAGATTGTTGTGGTTTTTTTTTGGTTGAGAGATTGTTGTGTTCAAGTGCTTGTTTTATTAACTAAGCTGTTATTCATAGCCGGCCCAAAGGGAGGGCAAATTGGGCAACCGCCCCTGGCCACCAAAGTTCACAAAATTTTGAGGCCCCCCCATGAAATTTTCATACTTACATTTTCACTTGAGATTTTTTAGTATTTTACATTTAGGCCTCCCCAAGGCCCAATTTAGTACCATCAACTATACATATATATATTGATATTCATGTATATAATACTCAAAAGCAAATGCCCCTAGAATATTGAAAATTACACTTTTAGTGTAAGATTTTTTGAGTTTTAGAAATAGGCCCCTCTAGAATTTTGAAAGATACCATACAATGTTTAAGTTTCAGAAATAGACTCATATTATAAGTAGACCCAAAAGAAAAAATTGCCAATTATGTATAAGTAAACCATAAAAAAAATTACCAATTATGTATATGTAGACCCTAAAAAAATCGCCTCAAGGGCGCTGCCCCCGAACCCTCCTAAAAGGGCCTCCTTTTTAGTAGTTCGTCCCGGGCCTCCAAAAATTCGGGACCGGCCTTGCTGCTATTTTTGGTTCCTTTTTGACTTTGGGGACTACATCACTTGTCCTAGATTAAAATCGTAAGTATGTATTGCACACTTCCTCATTTTTTTTTTACTGTCTTTGTAAAATATTGCCATGTTCCTGAATATTCTGGTTTGGTGTCAATTCTTAAATGCACTAGTTGGTTATTTGATCTTCAACAGCTAAGTAAACATTTGGTGCTTGTGTTGCTTTCATGCCCACCGGCTTATTAACTTTCAATATTGTGATATTTGGTATATGGTTGTTTTACCATTGTAAAAATAAGACTTGTACAAGATGAACATTTATTGCATACTTGTGTGCATGTGCTGATGATCATTTGCTTCAAGTTGTATGTGTTGTTTCTAATATGTCATAAATTAGATGGTGAGATATAATTGTCTTACTGCAATTATGTTAATGCATGAGAGGCTCACAAGCAAGTATCCTAGCCCAAAGAGGAGAGGCTCACAAATAATCTCCATTGGCCATGCTTGCTTTATTTTCTTGTTGAGTAAATAGAAGTTCCTGAAATAAGTGTTAACATGTAAAAAAAAAGGACTTTAGGCAAAGAAAAGGCAAACTCAAAGTCCAAAAACTGAAATAGCTCTCAACCTGCTCCCCTAATGTGGATTATAGAAAAAACCATGGAGTTCCAAGCTCAATTATCGTAGGCATTATAACTACTTACCGCAAAAATGAACCGAACTAGAGCATGAAGAAAGGCTGTCTAACAATTTACGAAATCACCTCTAGAAGTTTAGACTTATATATTAGGATCTTTTTTCCCTCCATCTTCTGTAGGATCTCTATGTATGCAACTCAATTCAAATCCTTATGCATTGTTCCTTGATATATGTGCAGAGTAGGCCTTGTTATCTAAGTTAACATCTAGATCTACAGTGACAAAACATATGGATTGGTGCCAGGATAACCAATATTTTGGATACAAGTTTTAAATCTATGCATATTTCAAACACGATTCTTGTAAGCTTAAATTTTAAGACTCAAAGCGTGCCTTACCTTAAACAATTAAATGACTGACCTTTTACTTGCTTAACTACGTGAATTGTTGAATATTTGTCCTACCATGGTTATTGTAGGTACCATCCTACTTGCATGGAAATGACAATTGATCAAGCGAAGAAATTGGAACACTTTGTATGTCCTGCTTGATCATCTGATGATGATGCCAAAAAACCCCAGCAAGCATTTCTTGCATCTCCAATGGCTAATGGCAAGGTGCGACTACTTGTGCATTTTCACGTGATTGAATTTACACATGCGTTGTCTTTGTTGCCTCGTTCAATTTTGTGTGCATTTTTCACATGCTCGTGCTCTTTTAGTTGATTCATGTCTGCAATCTTGAGAGATGTCCTTATGAAGAATACTAACATCTATTATGAATGTACTTTGATTTGAATAGTTGTTGACTACATGAGCAATAGAAAATGAAAGATTGTTTTCAACTGAATTTGTAGCAATTTCACGTTCAATTTATTGGGCAAAAACAAACTAATGTGGCTTGTTCAGATTCAGGAGTTTAGTGCTAAAGGGGTTACACTAGACATTCTATTTGATGAGTTTTTCCTCCCTCTATATTGTTGGTAACATCAGGTTACTGACTTACAAGTTGGGAGCTTGTAGATTGGCATTAAGGGAGCATTTGATCAGGGTTAAGTAATTACATAGGGACGAAAAAAAAAGGATTACGATGTACACATGTAGGACATGAAAGAATCTACAATTGAAGAAGAACATGAGGGCCTTTGTTAGCACTTCCTATCTTAAATTTGGAACACTATTGTTAATTTATAAATATCAATTTTCCTTTTATTGTGATTATGAGGTTTAGATAATGCCATTTGCATTATGATCATCCCAATATTTTCCAAGATGGGAAAATATTTCCAGCCAAACGTGTTTTACCATTACAGCGATTATGTGCTAAAACTAAGAAGCTTATAGACATAGCAAACAAAGGTCATGATGGTGTTGTGTAATTTTCCAAATTCCCCCACATTGTTCTTTCTTTCTTTCTTCATATTCTTGTACAATCACCCTTTTTAGGTTTCTTGTTCTTTTTTACCACTATAGATTTGTTATCTATCTAGTTCCTACCCACGGTCACCCACGCAGCGCACCCACTAGTTTACTTATAAAAAAGAATGACTCGCAAGTAGTTTGAAGAAAGTATTCTTCTGTTATCTGTTAATATCATGTTCTTATTGAAAAAACATGTCATTGCAGGTACAAGTTGGGGTTTTGTCCTAATGGTTCTGATTGTCAGTATAGGCATGTAGAGCTGCCTGGTTCTCCTCCCTTGGAGAGGAAGTCCTTTAGAAGATCCAGCAGCTGACTTCTTACAATTATGGCAACTCAAACAGGTTTTACCAAAACCGGAATGCAAACCACTCATAACCACCGGAAAGACATCTTTTTTTTTTGTTGCATTCATAGTTTTATTAGTACTTTTTGATGAATAAAACATGTATATGTTGTTAGTTTAGCACTCGTACGTGGATCGATTGTATATATTTTTTGTTCATTCCAATTAATTGGTTGATATTGAGATGAATCGATGAAATTTAGTAGTTAAAATAGATCATTGATTTGGATTTTATTTTGTACAGGGTGGTATTGTATATATGTACAGGGTGGTATATATTATTTTAACAGGGTGGTATTGAATCGATCAGTATTATTTAAAACATTTATGTCATTTTTAAAAAAAATGACAACTAATTACACATTTATGTCTCTTTTATCAAGTATTTGTCACTTTCATAAAGTATTTATGTCACTTTTATAAAGTATTTATGTCATTTTTTACAGTATTTATGTCACTTTTAAGACTTTGATGTAATAATTTTGTTTGGTATTTATGTCACTTTTATACTTTTATGTCACTTTAGGTTAAAAGTGACGTAAATAAAATATTATTTATGTCACTTTTAAGTATTTATGTCACTGTTTATTAACATATATGCTGGTATTATGAAATATTTATGTCACTTTTATAAAGTATTTATGTCACTTTTAAAACATATATGTTGCCTCCATTTATGTCACTTTTTACTGGAAAAAAAGTGACATAAATACCTATTTATGTCACTTTTTAAGTGACATAAAAAGCTTTTTTCCTTGTAGTGATCCCTCCGATTGACTTTTCGCCATCCAGTGACTTAGGAGAGGTGACTTCGGACTCTGATGTAGAGAGAGATGGAGATTGGACCCTTAGTTAGTTCATCTTATTCTGTTCCACTTCTTTTGATGTATTCTAGATTAGTAGAACTAGTATTCGTACTTTTGCTATACCTTTTTATTTTCTGATCAGTAATAGTCTGCTTGCGGCTTAACTTAAAACATAGTTGTATGAGACGAATTCTTACTAATTGCTAATCTTACCTCTTAGACATTTATTACTAATAAGAATATAGGATTGACCATTGGTCGATAGATGTTTAGGCACTGATGAATTTCCTGGGATGGATCTCGGAACAGTCAGCTCAGCTTAGAGTCTAGAAAGACCAAGGATAGGGATGCCTTACCCTTGATCCTAGTAGTAGTTGTGACAATCGTTATATGCTAAGAAATCTCTGTTGACTCAATGAACTGTTGCTGTTACTTGTCATGTGATCAAACGAGATAAGATAAGATATTGACCAAACAAGTGTCAACTCGTAGGTATAACCCTTGTTAACGGACACCATGGTTAGGAGAAACCGGAATGCTCAGAATTCACCCAAAGGACCAACGAATGTGATACCTCCAGCAGTGGATCCAACAGGATTGATAGGAGCTCTTGTCTGACGTGTGGAGCAAGCAAGTGATCACCTGGACTGCGTCAGCAACAATGGAAATGCTCGTCAGATAGGAGATAACCTGCTTGAGAGATTCCGTGCACTTCAACCAGGAACTTTCACTGGAATGACAGAAGCATGGGAAGCTGAGCAATGGCTTCATGATATGGAACGAATATTTCAAGCCCTTGAATGCAACGAGATGGAGAAAAGACGCTTGGATGTCTTTCAATTGACGTATTCGGCACTAGACTGGTGGGAATCTATTGAAGCTATGATAGGAGAAGGTGTTGCAAGAAGAATGACATAAGACGCATTCAAGACTAGATTCTTAGCAAAGTATTTCCCAAGGACGGAAAGGAATAAGAAGAAAAAGGAATTCATAGAACTAGTTCAAGGCAACATGACAGTACAAGAATACACTGCGAAATTCGAAAGACTGTCACGATTTGCACCTTTCATGGTGGATACCCAGCAAAATAAGACATTGCAATATTATGAAGGACTTAACCCAGACATTAAAGTAGTAGCAGCAGGTATGCCTCGATCAACCATTCGAAGATATGGTCGAATTAGCCACACACCTGGAGAATATAGCCCTGACCGCAAGAGGCAAGAGAGCAACCGACAAAGAGAAGAAGATAACTGGTTCCAGGCAACCAACCCAGGAGGAAGTCGAAGAGGCGATCAAGTGCCACGGGCAACCACTCGAATGCAGTCTGCAATCACTAGAGGAAACTCTGAACACACCCAGAATCATCACAAGAGACAGAGAAGCAATAACAGAAAAGTTAGCCAGACGGCCGTTCAGACACACGCAAAGCAATGTGACATATGTTACAAACCTGGACACCACTCCAAAGAATGCACAGCACCAAAACAACTCATAGGACAACAGGCACAATGTTTCAATTGTGGAAAGGCTGGACATGTACGCAAAGATTGCCCCGAACAAGAAGTTCGGAACAATGTTCTACCACCACCAAGATCTAGAAAGAGAACTCGCAGGACAGTGAATCGACCCCAAACATAGAACAGAATGGAAGACTGAAAGTACTATACGCAATGCTAGAGCCTCGAATCTTATATGGTGATGGTAATACAGAATACTTGGGACATTAGAAAGAAATTAAGAGAAGGACTTGATGAATCAACTGATGGAAACCTCACAACCCTAGAATCTGAGATGAGATTAGAACCTTGTATTTTTTTTAGACCTAGCAATCTCTAGATTTCGAGGTCGAAATCCTCAAATAAGGTGGGTAGAGATGTAGCACCCAGAATTTTCTACAAATTCCATGTAAGAATATCAGATTGGTGACATCACCGTAGTGCAGTTACAGAAGGTCCATTAGGATGGCCTTAGCTAGAAATCCTTATTAGGATCCTATAATTAGCATCTTAACAACGAAGATAGGATTCTTAATCTAGTACTAAGAATAGATAGTCGTAGTCTCGACGTTTATAACTTTTAAAGTTGAATCCTTAGACAGGCTTAAACTTAGACTCGAACTATGTTTGTTGACCTGGACTGACTTAGCACGTTAACCGTTAGAATATGTATTAATTCAGACAATATTTGCACATAAATCGAGATGTGGGCCCCGCCACTGCCACATGGCAGCCATGTGACCACCACCCTATCACGTGGCAATCATGTACACACCATGCATAACACTTGGCAACCAACCCCATGACACTTGTCAACCTCACCCATTTCTTTATATATATACTCTATGTACACACACATTGGTATACACACGCACATTCTTCTGCACACACACATCTGCCCTAGTAGATTCTAGAGAGAGAGACCCGAGAGTAAAGGAGAGTTGGTTGAGATCAATACACATACCACACTTTCGGCATATACACCCACACTCACCATCTCTCTCTGTCCATTATCTTCACACACACACACCCTCACACGACCCAGAAGCAAGAAGAAGAAGATTAAAGGAGAAGAGAGACTCACAGAGGAGAGAGAAGAAAGAATCGGAGAAGATAGAGAGAGTTGAGACTACCCAAAGCCATCTGAGGTAAACCCTCACCCCCTATTCATTTCTGGACATCTGCATGTCCTTAGATCACGTTTAGGACCACATGGAAAGCCCCAAACAGAGCCTTAAGCACTGTACATGCCCTGGTCACCATTTGTCACGCCCCGACGTAGCATAAATATGGAAAGCGTTTAATTTCCTTTATGGACCCGTAGGTCGCGACAGTTTGAAGGATCGATTCCTTCCCAAAACGTCGAACATCATAAAACCATTAATCAGAGTAGGGCAACCTGGGCTTATAAAAATTAAATCTCTAACTTATTACATCCTATAGTACAGGGTTTACTAAGGCACAGACCGCCTTGAAAATAAAACAATAACTTACAGTCTATTACAGTCATCCTCAAAACCAAATCAACACATAATCATAAAGCATATAAAAGTAACATCTCTTCTCAGCAACAGATCTTAATTTGCATAATCATAAGGTTCTTCTTGGTTATTACCTGCAAAGCCTGGACACGAATGTCCAGGACGCATCAACGCCGTCAGCTTCAAGAAGCTGGTGAGTATTAAAAACATAGCTTTGAATGTAAAAACATGCCCATTTACCTTTTTCCCATTTCCATTTAAATACCACAAGTTTATATTTATGATAAAGAGCTTGTTAGAAAACAACCACAACAATAATTAAAAGATAAATTCACACATATGTGACCGTGTATGAGAACAATGTACCATCTCATCTAACCGACTCTTTTCTCTCGACAAAACCCAACAACCCTCTATCCTACTCCTGGTATCTTTGAAATACTAAGATAGCCACACTTTAGCAACGGGGCGCCAGGGAGTGTCCAGTTTGCCTCACACTTTGGTCCGGGGTACCAGGGAGTGTCCAATGCCTCACACTTTGAATACCCTAACCGCCATGCAAATACCGGGGCAACCCCCACACAGGTATCCAGACTCGAGTCATTCAGGGAGTGTCCATAGGCCACACTTTAGCACTTCCATGGGTGCCAGTGAGTGTCCAAGTTCGGCTTCACACACTTTAACGCTTCCATGGGCGTCAGGGAGTGTCCATTTTTGCCACCTTCGCATTTCAAAGACACCCTCATCCTCTTTTTCAACTACAACCACAATCACATCCACAACCACAACCACAATCACAACCACAACCACAATAACAACTCAAACTCATACTCAACCACAACCACAATCACAATCACAACTCAAACTCATACTCTTTCCACACTATCATTACTCTTTTCCACTCATACCGACACCCACATGTATGTACCAATGACCCCACATGAATGATATGCACTTGAACTTAAGCAAAATACTGAATTGAAAGAACAACATGCGCACGGGGATTAATAAGTCATACTACGATGTTTTAATTGATCAAATGTAACCAAAAAGAGCTCTAATTAACAAAATTTCCCAAGCAGAGCCTAAACAGTATATAAAACTTGAACCAAACAGTCCTTAAACATAAAACAGACAAAACCACAAACTGTCAGACCTCGCGCGCGCGGGCCGCTCGCGCGAAAGGTCGCTCGCGCGGGCCGCTCGCGCGAGATGCCTGTTTTCTGTTTATTATTTAAAACTTTTCTTTCTGCCTGAGAAATACAAGCTCGCGCGCGCGGATCGCTCGCGCGAAGCCATTATCGCGCGACCCTTGCTCGCGCGATTTAGCCAAATTTTCTTTTACATATATAAACTTTTATGTCTGCCAGTGAAAAGGAGGGTCGCGCGCGCGGATCGCTCGCGCGAAGGGATTCTCGCGCGACCCTCGCTCGCGCGATCAGCCAATTTTCCTTTTATATAAATAAACTTTTATGTCTGCCTGTATAACCCAAGATCGCGCGCGCGGTCCGCTCGCGCGAAGGCTCGCTCGCGCGGGCCGCTCGCGCGATTTCCTCGCGCGCGCGAGATGAAGCTGAGACTTCATCTTCTTCGTTGGAACTGTCCTGTTTCAGCAAAACAGGGGTGTTTTTGACCCATTTTGATTCTGTAACCAAATATGTCTTATAATATATGAATCTCTTCGTTTTTCCGCAAGGATTATGAATACGCGATTGGTTTTAACTAATTTCAATCGTAGCTCTCGGATTTCACGTAAAACTGAGAGGTGACAAAACTTTAAATCAATGATACTTCGCAATACAGATGAATTAAGCCGTAGTATTCGAACCACAGCTTATTGGGACTAAGATCTTTCATTTCCAATTCACAAAAACGATTTTGGTTAAGTTTGAAAAATCACCATTTTTGAACTTCAAGCTTTCATACGTAAATTAAAAAAATGGTGTTCTGCAAATTAGACTAAACTTTCAGCAAATAAATATGAAATTACATTCCAAGTGAGTTTAGAATACTCACTGTGATATAGATTGAAGAAATTGTTGAGAAAGAAATATAATTACGAAATTCCCAAAATCCAAGCTTTGGCTATGGAGGATTGAACTCTTCTCTCTCTCTACCAAACTGAAGAATTCTCTGCACTCTCTAAACTCTCTGTGAATTTCTGAATTGTGCTGTGATGGAAGTGCAGAGTGTGTAGTGTGGTTGGGTGTATATATAATCAAATACCCACTAAGAAAACATTGGCCTAACTCCCCACTCATGAACCACTATCCTCCATTTAATACAATGAATGTGCAGATATGATGTGTATACACTGCCCTTTATTCTCCACTGCTGAAAGTAAGAGGTAGGTGGAGATGAGGTGGGTCAATGTGTGTTTGGGTAATCTAGCTTATGGCATAAGGACAACACACATACAACAACATTTGCCAAACAAGACCTAAGGAAAAGCATCAGCATAATAATTTGGGTATAAATATATTTGTTCAATCATTTACTTCCAAAATTTTGTGGAAGTTTAACACTGCGCGGACAGTTTTAAACTTACACTGGTATTTTCGTGATACGGTGTTTATCACAAAAATACAGAGAATTCATTTTAACGTTAGAAATAGTTTTCTGATTTCATAAAAATACAGTTTGAGTTTAAAAGAAATAATTCCACCGTTTTGAAATACAGTTTTGAATTTTAACACAGGTATTGCAAGTTTTTATGAAAATTGCATTTTGACCCCAAAAGTAATTTCAATTAGTCAAGAATTAAACTTTTCACATAAGAATCGAAATTAACATATAAACAGACAATATATATTAAATTTTGAATATAATAATGCCAATGATAATGAAAATTTTAAATATGATAATGCATGAAAATGCAGGTTATTACACCCTTTCCCCCCTTAAACAGGATTTCGTCCCCGAAATCAAGACTAATTAGTCCTGAAACAACTCCGGGTACTTCTTCCTCATATCAGCTTCAACTTCCCACGAGGCTTCATTCTCGTCATGGTGATTCCACTGAACTTTTACCAACGGGATATCCTTATTCCTCAGCTTCTTGATACTCTGATCCAAAATCTTCACAGGTCTTTCCTTGTAAGAAACGTTATGACTCGTCTCAATGTCGTCATAACTAACCACATGCGAGGGATCTCGTATGTATTTCCTCAACATACTCACGTGAAACACGTTGTGAACCCCAGACATCTTCGGTGGTAGTGCCAGTCGATAGGCTACTAACCCGATACGTTCCAAAATCTCAAACGGTCCAATGAAACGCGGAGCTAACTTCCCTCTCTTGAGACCAAAGCGTACCACTCCTCGTGTTGGTGAAACCTTAAGAAGTACGTGATCTCCAACACTAAACTCCAGATCTTTTCGGCGTCGATCAGCATAACTCTTATACCGGCTCTGAGCGGTTCTCATCCTTTCCTTGACCAAGGAAATCTTCTCGTTGGTTTCTCTAACCAAATCTGGTCCCAACAATTCTGTGTCCCCAACCTCTGCCCAACACAATGGAGAACGACATGGTCGTCCGTACAGTGCTTCGAACGGAGCCATACCGATACTTGTATGATAACTATTGTTATAGGCAAATTCAACCAACGGCAAGTGTGTCTCCCAAGATTCTTCAAAATCGATCACACAAGCCCTAAGCATATCCTCCATGATCTGATTAACACGCTCAGTTTGCCCATCTGTCTGAGGGTGAAAAGCAGTACTCATCTTGAGTGAAGTTCCCATAGCTTCTTGCAGACTTTCCCAAAATCCAGAAGTAAAACGTGCGTCACGGTCTGACACAATCGTCACAGGTGCACCGTGAAGTCGCACAACTTGTTGTATGTACATCCGGCTCATCTTTTCCACCGGGTATGTCATACTGTAAGCGATAAAATGAGCCGACTTCGTCAATCGATCCATAATTACCCAAATAGCGTCATGATTCTGCTGTGATCGAGGCAATCCTACTACAAAATCCATCGTTATGTGCTCCCACTTCCAACCAGGAATAGGTAGCGGTTGCAACAATCCTGACGGTCTCTGATGTTCGGCCTTGACTTGCTGACACGTCAAACACTTGGATACAAACTCGGCCACATCCTTCTTCATGCCTTCCCACCAGAAATTCCTCTTCAAATCTTTATACATCTTCGTTCCTCCCGGGTGAACTGTATACCTTGATTTATGTGCTTCTTCCAGGATATCCTTTCTAAGTTCTCCAACATCCGGCACACATAATCTATTCCTGCACCGATACCCTCCATCGACTCCCACTTTCCATTCTGTCGAGTCCTTCTCTGACATCTTCGCAAACCATGATTGAAACTTCTCATCTTCTTTCTGAGCTCCAATAATGCGGTCAATGAGAACAGGCTGTAGGATAAGACATCCGAAAAGTTGTCCTTCTCCTTCTTCAGCACTCTGTACATCGAACTCCGCCAGCGTCTCCAATGCTCGCCATTCTCTAACCATTAAGGAGGCGATCGTCTCACGAGTCTGCCGACTCAAAGCATCAGCGACCACATTAGCTTTACCAGGGTGGTATTCCAATGTGAAGTCATAATCTTTGATCAACTCCATCCATCTGCGCTGCCTCATGTTCAACTCTTTCTGTGTGAACAAATACTTCAGACTCTTGTGATCGGAGAACAAATCAAACTTCTCACCGTAGAGATAATGTCTCCAAATCTTGAGTGCAAAAACCACTGCTGCCAACTCCAAATCATGAATAGGGTAGTTCAACTCATTCGGCTTCAGCTGCCTGGATCCATAGGCTATAACTCTGCCATCTTGCATAAGTACACACCCTAGTCCTTGATATGATGCGTCACTAAAGATAGTGAACTTCTCACCAGGCTTGGGTATTGCTAGTACTGGTGCGGTAGTGAGTCTCTCTTTCAATTCTAGAAAGGCTCGCTCATGCTTCTCTGTCCATTCGAATTTCAAATTCTTCTTCGTCAATCCAGTCAATGGTGCGGCTATTTTAGAGAATCCCTCAACAAATCTCCTATAATAGCCTGCGAGTCCAAGAAAACTCCGAACTTCTGTAGGGTTGCTTGGTCTAACCCAGTTGGATACAGCATCGGTCTTGGACGAATCCACCAAAATTCCTTGAGATGACACCTTGTGTCCCAAAAATTTCACTTCTTGCAACCAGAACTCACACTTACTGAACTTGACATACAAGTGGTGGTCCTTAAGCGTCTGCATCGTAATCCGTAGATGTTGCTCGTGTTCTTCTCTTGACTTAGAATAGATCAAAATATCATCAATAAAGACGATGACAAACTGATCTAAATAAAGCTTGAACACTCTGTTCATCAGATCCATAAACACTGCCGGGGCGTTCGTCAATCCAAACGGCATCACCAGAAATTCATAATGACCATATCGGGTTCTGAAAGCAGTCTTAGGTATGTCTTCCTTCCGTACCCTCAACTGATGATATCCCGACCTAAGGTCTATCTTGGAAAATATCGTAGCTCCTTGTAGTTGATCAAATAAATCGTCGATCCGAGGCAAGGGGTACTTGTTCTTGATTGTCACTCGATTCAATTCTCTGTAGTCGATACACAGCCTGAGCGTTCCGTCCTTCTTCTTTACAAATAACACCGGTGCTCCCCAAGGTGATGTACTTGGACGTACAAAACCTAGGTCCTCGAGCTCTTGTACTTGTCCCTTTAATTCTAGCAGTTCTGTGGGGGCCATTCTGTAGGGAACCTTGGTAATCGGTACGGTACCCGGTATAAGCTCAATACAGAACTCTATACTTCTCTCGGGCGGTAATCCAGAAATATCTTGAAATACTTCTTCGAAGTCCTTGACTACAGGTATAAATGATGCTGTCACCTCTGTACTGACGACTTCGATGTTGGCTAAACATCTTGTGAGGAACATATCTCCCGAAGGGTTACATTGAAAATCAAAGGGTTGATTCTCATTGTCGGGGAATGTAATTCTCTTCCTCGCACAATCCAACTTCACTTGATTCTGAGACAGCCAATCCATTCCTAGGATTATGTCGAACTCCTTCATCGATAGGACGATCAACCTTGCAGGGATTTCTCGGTCTCCAATCCGTAGAGGACAATCCTTGCATATATGTCCTAAACTGACCGCAGCTCCTATTGGTGATGTAGCCTTCAAAGCTTTCTCTAAGCGATGAGGTAAGATACCCAATCTCCGAATTGTATTAACAGATATGAATGAAAGAGCAGCACCCGTATTAAATAATACTCTAACATGGGAGTTAAATAGGGTCAATGTACCTTCCACTGCTTGCTGATCAGGTTGAGCTTCTCCATGATCTCCTTCTTCATATTCAGCTCCATCATATCCCGCGGCATCAGGAATAACAGCATTCAAGCGGGTCTGACTCTGTTGTCCATAAGTTGCTTGCTTAGGGGCAGTGCAGAACCTGCTGATGTGACCTGGTTCACCACAGTTGAAGCAGACTATTCCTGGCTGAGTAGCACGCCTTGGTGCCCTACAGTCCCGAGCCACATGTCCAGGGTTGCCACAGTTGAAGCACTTTACACCACTACTTCCTTCTCCTACTCGGGGTTGAGTCGGATGGGTAATAGCTTGTGTCTTCTTGCTCCCATCAAAGTTCCTCTTCTGCCCTTGGGTACGATTCATTGGTGGTCTATTCCTAAAATTACCCCTCTGAGGCGGTCGGAATTTGAATTGTTTACGGTATACTCGAGCATCTTCTTCCAGATCGGTAGCCAGGCCGACTAGTCCTTCAAACGTCTTGTCTAGATGGCCGAGAGTCAGGCGACGAATCTGCGGTGCCAACCCTTGGTTATACTTCCGGATCTTCTTCTCCTCAGTATCAACCATGTGCGGGGCAAACCGTGACAGCCTCTCAAACTGTGTGGTATACTCTTGCACCGTCTTGGTTCCTTGCGTCAGATCCATAAATTCCTTCTCTCTTCTGTGCCTCTCCGTAGCCGGGAAGTACTTCTCCAGGAATCTCCCTTTGAACGCCGTCCACGTCATCCCCATAGCAGCGGTGTTTCCGATAGTGGCTATGACCGAGTCCCACCAATCTGCAGCGGCGTCGGTCAGTTGAAAAGTAGCCAATCTCCTTTTGTCCATCTCGTTGCATTGGACAGCTTCGAACATGCGGTCCATCTGTCTTAACCATTGCTCCGCCTTGCAGGGATCTGTGGTACCCGCAAATTGCTCGGGCCTGAGCGCACGGAATCTTTCCAGCAGCTTATCTCCCGTCTGGCGGTCTCGTTGGTTTTCATTCGCATTACTAACCCTCTCGAGACGTCTAATAAAAGCTTCAAATATTCCCGTGGGGTCGGCAGCCTCGGGCGCTCCTTCAATCAGATTTCTGTTCCTCCTTGGTCTTCCAGCCATTCTATGCATGATAGGGGTAGTAGAATGAGAAACATGCATGCAACAGTACTATGACAAAAATTTTCAAAATAGTATATATCACTATATCACATACTCGTATTATCACATAAGCATACAATAAAATATATATTAAGTACATATAACACGTATTCGAACTAGGGCTGTCTAATAGCAAAGAGGTCGTATTCTCATCCTCTAGACTCTGGTTGTGGGCCATACTGACTATTCCGAGATTTGACTCAAGAAGTTCGTCAGTGCCTAAGCTATTAATGAGGGCTATGGTATGCTTTAACTCCTTAGAAACTCGGCTACTATCTTTCTGTAGGAGCATCATAAGTTATGGCTATCTCGGCTAATCCTAAAAGGATACGTCTAAAGATATATGGAAATTGCTATCATCTTTATCGATGTGACAAGACAAACAGGTAATCATTTCTATGACAAAACCAACCTAGAATTTAGTTTCTGAACTAAGGATAATCCGTACTAAACTAAAACTGGAACTTGGTTGTATAGCTTAGTAAAACTTAAGGGTAACCTATGTCACTAATCTGTGGCGTGAAAAACTGAGCCTGGTTAATCTAGAAAACCTATGGCTCTGATACCACCAAATCCTGTCACGCCCCGACGTAGCATAAATATGGAAAGCGTTTAATTTCCTTTATGGACCCGTAGGTCGCGACAGTTTGAAGGATCGATTCCGTCCCAAAACGTCGAACATCATAAAACCATTAATCAGAGTAGGGCAACCTGGGCTTATAAAAATTAAATCTCTAACTTATTACATCCTATAGTACAGGGTTTACTAAGGCACAGACCGCCTTGAAAATAAAACAATAACTTACAGTCTATTACAGTCATCCTCAAAACCAAATCAACACATAATCATAAAGCATATAAAAGTAACATCTCTTCTCAGCAACAGATCTTAATTTGCATAATCATAAGGTTCTTCTTGGTTATTACCTGCAAAGCCTGGACACGAATGTCCAGGACGCATCAACGCCGTCAGCTTCAAGAAGCTGGTGAGTATTAAAAACATAGCTTTGAATGTAAAAACATGCCCATTTACCTTTTTCCCATTTCCATTTAAATACCACAAGTTTATATTTATGATAAAGAGCTTGTTAGAAAACAACCACAACAATAATTAAAAGATAAATTCACACATATGTGACCGTGTATGAGAACAATGCACCATCTCATCTAACCGACTCTTTTCTCTCGACAAAACCCAACAACCCTCTATCCTACTCCTGGTATCTTTGAAATACTAAGATAGCCACACTTTAGCAACGGGGCGCCAGGGAGTGTCCAGTTTGCCTCACACTTTGGTCCGGGGTACCAGGGAGTGTCCAATGCCTCACACTTTGAATACCCTAACCGCCATGCAAATACCGGGGCAACCCCCACACAGGTATCCAGACTCGAGTCATTCAGGGAGTGTCCATAGGCCACACTTTAGCACTTCCATGGGTGCCAGTGAGTGTCCAAGTTCGGCTTCACACACTTTAACGCTTCCATGGGCGTCAGGGAGTGTCCATTTTTGCCACCTTCGCATTTCAAAGACACCCTCATCCTCTTTTTCAACTACAACCACAATCACATCCACAACCACAACCACAATCACAACCACAACCACAATCACAACTCAAACTCATACTCAACCACAACCACAATCACAATCACAACTCAAACTCATACTCTTTCCACACTATCATTACTCTTTTCCACTCATACCGACACCCACATGTATGTACCAATGACCCCACATGAATGATATGCACTTGAACTTAAGCAAAATACTGAATTGAAAGAACAACATGCGCACGGGGATTAATAAGTCATACTACGATGTTTTAATTGATCAAATGTAACCAAAAAGAGCTCTAATTAACAAAATTTCCCAAGCAGAGCCTAAACAGTATATAAAACTTGAACCAAACAGTCCTTAAACATAAAACAGACAAAACCACAAACTGTCAGACCTCGCGCGCGCGGGCCGCTCGCGCGAAAGGTCGCTCGCGCGGGCCGCTCGCGCGAGATGCCTGTTTTCTGTTTATTATTTAAAACTTTTCTTTCTGCCTGAGAAATACAAGCTCGCGCGCGCGGATCGCTCGCGCGAAGCCATTATCGCGCGACCCTTGCTCGCGCGATTTAGCCAAATTTTCTTTTACATATATAAACTTTTATGTCTGCCAGTGAAAAGGAGGGTCGCGCGCGCGGATCGCTCGCGCGAAGGGATTCTCGCGCGACCCTCGCTCGCGCGATCAGCCAATTTTCCTTTTATATAAATAAACTTTTATGTCTGCCTGTATAACCCAAGATCGCGCGCGCGGTCCGTTCGCGCGAAGGCTCGCTCGCGCGGGCCGCTCGCGCGATTTCCTCGCGCGCGCGAGATGAAGCTGAGACTTCATCTTCTTCGTTGGAACTGTCCTGTTTCAGCAAAACAGGGGTGTTTTTGACCCATTTTGATTCTGTAACCAAATATGTCTTATAAAATATGAATCTCTTCGTTTTTCCGCAAGGATTATGAATACGCGATTGGTTTTAACTAATTTCAATCGTAGCTCTCGGATTTCACGTAAAACCGAGAGGTGACAAAACTTTAAATCAATGATACTTCGCAATACAGATGAATTAAGCCGTAGTATTCGAACCACAGCTTATTGGGACTAAGATCTTTCATTTCCAATTCACAAAAACGATTTTGGTTAAGTTTGAAAAATCACCATTTTTGAACTTCAAGCTTTCATACGTAAATTAAAAAAATGGTGTTCTGCAAATTAGACTAAACTTTCAGCAAATAAATATGAAATTACATTCCAAGTGAGTTTAGAATACTCACTGTGATATAGATTGAAGAAATTGTTGAGAAAGAAATATAATTACGAAATTCCCAAAATCCAAGCTTTGGCTATGGAGGATTGAACTCTTCTCTCTCTCTACCAAACTGAAGAATTCTCTGCACTCTCTAAACTCTCTGTGAATTTCTGAATTGTGCTGTGATGGAAGTGCAGAGTGTGTAGTGTGGTTGGGTGTATATATAATCAAATACCCACTAAGAAAACATTGGCCTAACTCCCCACTCATGAACCACTATCCTCCATTTAATACAATGAATGTGCAGATATGATGTGTATACACTGCCCTTTATTCTCCACTGCTGAAAGTAAGAGGTAGGTGGAGATGAGGTGGGTCAATGTGTGTTTGGGTAATCTAGCTTATGGCATAAGGACAACACACATACAACAACATTTGCCAAACAAGACCTAAGGAAAAGCATCAGCATAATAATTTGGGTATAAATATATTTGTTCAATCATTTACTTCCAAAATTTTGTGGAAGTTTAACACTGCGCGGACAGTTTTAAACTTACACTGGTATTTTCGTGATACGGTGTTTATCACAAAAATACAGAGAATTCATTTTAACGTTAGAAATAGTTTTCTGATTTCATAAAAATACAGTTTGAGTTTAAAAGAAATAATTCCACCGTTTTGAAATACAGTTTTGAATTTTAACACAGGTATTGCAAGTTTTTATGAAAATTGCATTTTGACCCCAAAAGTAATTTCAATTAGTCAAGAATTAAACTTTTCACATAAGAATCGAAATTAACATATAAACAGACAATATATATTAAATTTTGAATATAATAATGCCAATGATAATGAAAATTTTAAATATGATAATGCATGAAAATGCAGGTTATTACACCATTAAAGCTCCACCTTCGGAGCTTAATTTTTGAAACATCAACCAAACCCCACCCCCCCACCCCCCCCCCCCCCCCCCAAAATGGTATCGAAATGAACCTAAGGTCCCCCACATACTTCCCCTAGAATAGCTTTTGATTTGGTATTCATTTGGTAGGCCATACAGAAGATTATCCTCATTTTGGACAAAAAGAATAATGGCCTGGTTCATGGCCTTAACGAGATAACCCAGTGACAATCTTTTATTATGGTGTAGAGGAGGAGAAACTGGTTCGAATGGCGTTGGTCTTGTCCATTTTTATGGCGTAATGTGGGAGATATGGCCTTCGTAAGGTCTTCTGGCAGTTCGCGCTCGCTGGTGGCGTCGGGATCGCCGGAGAAGAAGAAGAAACCCGTTTGGGTTTCGGGTTATAAGACCCGGGTATGGGCTGGGTCATGGGTGGGTTTAGTTGTGTGTAGAAGTGGGTAGGGCAGTGGGTTAGGGTCGGGGTTAGATAACCCACGGGTCCCCTTTAGTGGGACGGCGTTGTTTTGACGCCACGGGTCGGGTCGCGGGTTTGGTTTGAGTATGGTTCGGGCCGTGTTGTGTCTGTAATTTGGGTTAGGTTCGAGTTCGGGTTTGGTTAGGGTTTGGGTAAGTGGGTAGGTTTCGATTGTGTGTGTAATTGGGTTTCGGTTCCGGGTTTGGTTTGACCCGATTAGGTTTCTGGGTTGGGTTTAGTTGTGAGTTAATACGGGTAGCCCGTATATGTTCGGGTCGAGTTTGGTTGGACCCTAATTCTCAACAGATTGGGTCGTTCTGTTTGTGTAAACGGATAATCCGTTTAGTCTTGGGTCGGGTCGGGTCGGGTCTGACCCAGTGGGTCGCACTTTTAGGTTTCCTTGTGAGTAGAAATGGGTTACCCATTTGAGACCGAGTCGGTTCGGATTGACCCACGGGTCTGAGAATATTATTATTATTATTAGTTTTAATTAGTTTAAAATATTTTAATTGGTTTTAATAATTATAAATGGGTTATAATTATACCATTTTGATACTATAGAATATTAGTATTATATAATATTCTTAATGTCATTAATACCATTATTATATTATATATATTGTATAATTATTATTTATATGTTTAATATAAATAATAAATATCAATTTTAAATAATTATTTAAATAATTAATAAATACTTATATGTATTTATAAATACTCTTAAGATATGGAGTATTATTATATGCTATTCCTAATATACTAAGTATAATTATATTATGTAATAATATAATTATTAATTATTTAGTAATTTATAAGTATAAAATAATTAGTTTTAAGGGTATTAAATGTATATTAAATATCTATATGTATTTATAAATTCTAGAAAATTAGGGTAATGACCCTGAGACTATTTTATTATATTACATGAATTATAAAGCTATAAAATTATAGTCTAGTATTTTTAATAATTGATAAGGAGCTATTTTTAAAGTATATTAATTATTTAAAATACCAAACGAGCTCCGAAAATTATAAGAAAAATACCCATAGTGTATTTTAACATGTATTATTTATTAAAAATACTTCCAAGTACTGATTTCTCAGTATAGTTATATTCATGTATTTAAATTTATTTTTGGGTATTTTCTAGTACGTATAATCTTTAATAATCCACAATAAATAATCTAGGACTCTGAAAAATACGCGGCCAGTTCCCAGAATCATAGAATAATGTCTAGAACATTCCCTTAAAGTTTGGTGACTTTTTGACTCAGTAAAAAATACAGCCTGTCTTTTAGGGCCCCCATTAGTGTAGTAAGCCCTGCATATTATCTCGTAAAGCGCGACAGACTCCGATTTGAGTCTAGTCAATGGCGTTGGACTTAGAATGACACGTAGATCACTACCTTGAGGTTTATGACCTCATTTGGTAAAATTACAATTTTGCCCCTATAGTTGTACTCATACATTATTGCTGTTTCTTCCGTTTATTGTTGTAGAACTTGACGATTATCTGCTTTTCGAGGATCGGTGACTCGAGGTGAGTTTCCTAACCTCGCTCTAATTCTAATAAGATTAATATAAGATGTTTAAAATTTACCTGTATGATGTTTTGTTTAAGTAATATGCTAATTTATGATGCCGCATGTATTCCAATAATTGTAAGATTATGCAAAGCACGCTATGGTAGTGCTATCGCATACGTGAGCATGTCAAGGGTTTTATCTATATGATTATTGGTATAAATCCACGTTATGTAATCCATATTTTATATGTTATATTTCTGCTGCTAACTGTTAAAAGCACATTTTACGATGATTGTAAACTGGGTTAAATAACGCATGCTATGTTAATAATAAAGAGAATGAAAGTGGTTTTGCATATGGGTATCGGTAGTAGACTCACATGCATTTCATGACATGTTTTAGCATGCATTGTATAAGAAAGAGAGATGTATGATGAGATATGAGAATGTGAAAGAGATGTGATTTCTAGATCTGATGGATCAACGACTGACGAGCCGGGTGGACATGAACGGTTAGGGTTCCTAGCGCGCCTCTCGTCGTTGAAGACGTTCAGTGATGCGCATACGTGGTTGAAAACGTCCCATGTATCGTTGAAGACGTCCGACAAGTGCTCTAATATACTTCTCAGCCATGTAGACGACCGGTGAAAGTATACACATGGTTGAAGACGTCCCATATGCCAGTTCCATTGTTTACAGATAGTGTGCACCGTGAAGACGTCCGGTGGCCTATCGAGTGATGAGTATGCATTGGCTATTATAGCAGGTTATCATCCTTGAGGTATCGAGTGTCGTCAAGTGGATGAGAAAGAGAAAATGATTGATGAGAATGAATTGATGAGTAAAATGGTTTTGTTCGACATGATTTGGTTTGGAAAGTTTTGGTTTTAAAATGAAATGGTTTTGAAAAGCAAGTGTCTTTGAAAAGAGTTGGGCGTAAGTCACATTGGCCATGCATTTGCATGCACGAAGATAAAATAAGGAGAATGTATTCTATGATATTATATTTATCTGTCTACCTTTCTTGTTGAGATCTCTGCTATCTCCGTGGTGAGAATGCGTCTTTTGATAAGAGATTAACCATACCTTAAGGTACTAAACTATGACGTGAGTTGAGAGATGTTCTGTATTTATTGATTATTGTGCGGTTAAGACTCTCACTCAGCCTTGTTCCAAGGCTGACGGCATGTTATGCCATGGGCATTCGTATGGCCAGAGTGTTACAGGTTTGGAGGTAGATAGAAGAGTCCAGGATGCAGTACCGTGAAGCCAAGGAGAATAAAGCCTTGCCCAAGATCTGATAGATAGATTCTCAAGTTTTAAGCTTATGTAAATTGTTTAGTATGGCCTCTTGTATTAGGATTGCAGTTATTGTAACCCTTGTTTAATTTCCGTTGCTGTATTTATACTCTGATAAGTTTAGGTCATGCTTATACTCTAGCTTTCCCTATGATTGTACGGTGCGGAGTTAGAAGGACAGGACAGTTAACAAACTAGTCACGTGTCTACGGACCCATAAAGGAAAACTTTTATTTTCCCTATTTTTGGCTTTCTCCGGGGTCGTGACACTATCTTAGTTATAGTATGTTTTATGCCTTTTAATCTTCAAACAACTTTGAGCACGTTGTGAAAACCTTGTACTTAGCTAAAATGGATTAGTAAGCATAGCTTAGGTGTCTTGAGAGACTGTAGTGGAGACTAATAACCCAAGTGAGCTTTTGAGCCATTCTTTGTTTTTGAGGGTGTTATAAAATTACGCTTACTTTTTGAAAAGCGTATTCACTCGTTGAAAGTCTCATTTTCCTTCTTCATTTTGATTGATCACTAGAAGAGAACATTCAGGATTTACCAAAATTTAGAGCTCTTGAATTTACTAAAATGAATAATTTTATGAACTTAGAAGATGATTTAGGCCATCTTTTGACCATACACGCATAATACAGCCTTGGCCTACCTCTGTGCTATTCCTTTACTTCACCTCTTGAGCCGTATAATAATTGCATTATCATTATAATTCCTTAAATCTAAGCCTAACTCAAAAATACAAGTTTGAGCTTCTTTTCTCTAGGAGTGATTGGGATGCGTTATCTTGACAAGAAGTTTGGTAGTGTTAATAAGGGAAAGTTGGCAAAGAAAAAAATGATGAAAAAAAAGAAAAAAAAAAGAAATAAGAAAAAAGAAAAAAGAAAAAAGAAAAAAAAAAGCATGAAAAGAAAAAAAGTGTCAATGGTTGTTATAAAAGAAAAAAATAACAATAATAAAAAGAAGAGTGTGAAAAATAAAAAAATAAAAAAAAAAAGAGAAAGAAGAGAGAGATTGGAGATGTGGAAAAGTTTGAAAAGTTGTAATAGACATTCCAATCACATCCTTTAACCCAGTTGAATGTCACGAACCTCTTTCTTCTTTCACTTAACATCTCTTTTTCAAAGTCCTAATGATTCTAGGTAAATTGGATTTGAAAGTAAGGTAATGAAATAGTTCTCCACGGTATCTCGCTCTTCTAGTGAAAAGTATCCATTCATTAGACTTTGTGCACTATAAAATTTCCATTTTTCTATTTAGATATGAGAAGCATTCGATTCCATTCATATTTACTCTTTATAGCTTCCATATTATGAGTGATAATTATTACACTAATTCGGAGTGATTTCATCTTGAATGTGTAATCCCGATGAGAGTTGAGTCAAAATGAACGTCTTGATAGCATCTTAGGTTATGCGAGCTTTGAAATTAAAGTTTTGTATTTTAGTTGCCATTCACACACACACTTGAAGATTATTGGGTATGGAACATTCTAATGACTTTGATAGTAGATTAACTGTAATGTGTGTGTTGTATTGCTATGGCTTACTAGAGAGTTTCATGAGATTGTTGAGCTTAACCACACTGCTAAATAAGAGGAAAAATTTCTTGAAAACATTTAAATGAGAATCTTTACCATAAACATGAATTTTGCGGGTAGATTCACTTTAAACCCTCACGAGACAATACTCGTCCACTAGGGGGAACCTAGGGGTTTAAGGCTTGTTGCATACGCTAAATGCAATCGCGATTCCTGCGAAACTGATTTAGGATTTTTAATTTCTTTTGTTTTCAATTCTTAGAGTTTAAATAAACATTGCTGTAGTTCGCTTCATTGCTAGGGACTAGCAACGAGCTAGTTGGGAGGTGTGATTTGAGGTGAAAAGTGCATGTTCATAGCGTATTACCTGGTTCTTTATGCATACTTTTATCCCTAAAGTCCCCACATTTAAGTGCATTCTAATAACAATGTTCTTTTTATTGTGTTAATGCTAAAACATATGTTTATGCGTTGTTTGATAGGTATTAGAATGTAAATCAATAAAGTGGAGCTAAAGAAAAGTGATTCTGGTGAAGAGAACAACAGAAGCCGCTGAGAAAATGCCATTTTTGACAATAAAGACTTCAGATTTGGAAGATTTCCCTGAAAATACAAAATGTAGATCTTTGAGTTACGGCCGCGTGGCCGTAAACGGGAGGTCAGTCCGAGGTTCGAGTGAAAAGTTATGGCCATTCTCCCATCGGTGCACAGAGTTGTCAAATTCAGAGAAGTTCAAGCCCTTGAGCAGAGTTCAATCGATTGAGAGTTCGATCGATCGAACTAAGCTCGATCGATCAAATTTATTTTCATCCAAAAGTTGCGTAAACTCTACAAGAACACTATATATAAGTTGTTTTGACGCCAGACAAAGGGAGGACGCTCCAGAACGCAGAAAACAACAGTTTAGGGTAGTTTTAGGGTTAGATTAGGTTAGATTTATTGAAGATTCAAGTGGGTTTCATGATTATTACAAGTTTATTTCAGATTATTTTCAGGTTTTTCTATTCCTTTATCGTATTTGATTGTTTATTGTTATAGTTGTTATGATTGTTTGGTTTACGGTTTCTATATTAGTTTTATTATGTTTCTGTAGTTTAGACGTTGGAAATATGTGATGAAATATTGATTTTTAGCCTTTGCCATGTATGATATAGAAAACCTAGGCTCAATCGATCGAAGGTATTTCAATCGATCGAACCAGAGCCATAGTCAAGCGATCGAAGACATTTCGATCGATTGAAGGATGATGATGTTCGATCGATCGAGAGCGCTTCGATCGATCGAACATGTTAATTCCTGAGATAATTCTTTTAAGTATTCAGTGACTTTTTGTTTTAGAAATCTGTCATCAAATTGTCCCTATAAGCTCAGTTTGTCACAACAGTTTTTAGAACTTAAAGCCTTAAGGCTATTTTCTTCAATGACTCTTGAAAACCACTTTGAATGCTAACACCATTTAGAGTGCAAGTAATAACCATTGTTTTAAACCATCTTCCAAGTATTTTAAATCAACTGTGATGATATAGTCCCGGTCATGAAAGGGCTATTGATTCCATATCTTTAGAAAAATACAGAATGCTGAAGAGGAATGAACTCCATAGAAAGTTAATGAATGTGCATGGTAGATGGTTAGGATCAATATGGATTCACGTGTTTCCAACACCTTTATTTTCTCTGTTTAATTAGTTATGTTTTTTTATGCTTTAGTTTATTATTTAGTTTAATTTAATTAATTAGGATTTGTTAGTACACCTCCAATCATTCATTTTTATTTTCTTCCTATTCCTTCCCCGTGGTATCGACCTGGACTTATCCAGTATTACTTGCAAGATCACCTACACTTGGGTGTTGCACGAGAGTGCACAACTATTTAGTCGTGTCAATATGCAACTCTGAAAGCCAAAGATGTGGCAAATTTTATCGAGAAGAACATAGTCTGTAGATACGGGGTGCCAAATGAGCTTATTTCTGATCATGGGAGCCACTTTCAGGGAGAAGTTATCCCATTCTTAGAGAAGTATAGAATTACCCACCACCAATACTCATCATACAGACCACAGACGAATGGAGCAGTAGAAGTCGCAAACAAGAATGTAAAGGCAATCCTGGGGAAGATGATAGATACATAGAGGGATTGGCATGAGAAGTTACCATTTGTTTTATGGGGATACCGAACTTCCGTAAGAACTTCAACAGGGGCTACGCCGTATTCATTAGTCTATGGGATGGAAGATGTTCTACCAGTTGAGGTTGAAATACCATCTTGGAGAGTTTTGGCAGAATGCGAGGTAACCGAACTTGAGTGGCTGCGGGGGAGATATGAGGAATTGATGCTATTAGATGAGAAAAGATTGGCTGCTATAAATCACACTCAGGGATATCAGAAAAGGATAGCTCGTGCTTTCAACAAAAAGGTTCACCCAAGGAAGCTTGCTGAGGGTGACCTGGTCCTCAAAGAACTTAAAGTGCCCGTTTATGAACCCCGAGGAAAATTCAAACCCAACTAGGTCGGACCATATATCATTAAGACGCTCCTCTCCGAAGAAGATGCTTATCTCATGGACCTAGACGGAGTTGAGTTTAAACAACCAATCAACCTCGATCGCCTCAAGAAATATTTTGCTTGAGACCTTGTCGTTTCAAAACCTCCAGAGTTGATGAACTACGCCTGACCTGATTCTCGCTAGGGGATAAGTAGGCAACCTGCCCGGTTCGGTCACATAAATAAACTTGCCTAAAAGGCACTTCCCTTCTGACCTTAGCTGAACTACTACGAACTTGATACCCACTCGGGGATAAGTAGACGGGCCCACAAGGCCCTTGGTCCAAATAAAACCCAACTCTTGATGTAACCCAATATCCTGAGTTTCCTTACGCCAAACTAGGGGCAAACTTGCGTTTGCCCAGAACTAGAATCAAAGCCCCTATACTAGGGGCAAACTTCGTTTGCTAAACCGAAGAACCCAAAAAATACCTAAACCCATTTCTGGACCTACTGGCTGTCAAAATAGGTATTGTGTAAAAGCAAATGAGGATTCATAGTAGAGAATGATTAAAACTCTAAAGCAAAACTCAAAGCAAAGTAATAAGAGTTAAGAGAGACATTAAAAGGAAAATTTTTGTAACCTGAAAAGATGGGGGAAGTGCAAACTATGATTTGGCATGATTAAAACATTTTCCTGATACAAAGAAAAGCCTTTTTGAAAATTGAAATACATCACAAAAGCGCAGTAAGAGTCAAGCAGGATTTGTCAGAAGTTTTTAGAATCTTGTTTTTCCCTTTTTGTTTGTCTAGAAGCTATTTCCCGACCAAAGTCTGAATCTCAGAAAGGTACTCGACAGTGGGAACAATTGAAGAAGGGGCCCTCCATAGAGGAGCCGATACTCTGTCATGCCAAGCCTCGACAAATAATCTCATGGTAGAAGGGCGTAGAGTGCAGCTCCTTGAAAAATCAACCGTAATAGTGTCCGGGACATCCTGAAGCAATCCAAACTGGTGAACCACTCGTCCGGGGATGTAAAAAATGGTGACATGCAGACCAGGTAACCACACCCCCGGGCGTCCGGGAAGCCGCACAGTGGCAGAGCAGTAAGTCCATCGAGGGCACATCTAGCAAATGTCCCCACGATATAGGTTTTGAAGCCAAGTAATCGAACCCTCAACCGTGCAATAGAGGAAATGAACATTTAGGCGATCATAGGAAAGCAGTCTCCCAGCAGGAGGGTAAGCAAAAAGGCCTAAATGCTCGAGAAGCCAGATCTGTAAAACATAAGGTGACCCTGAAAGCAACATCGATCCGGTGCTTTGTGCATGATCTAAACCTAGTAAGGTTTCTCCTAGAATAAGCATGATAACACTCCGCATCTCTCGAAGACCACAGATGATTGGGATAAGGATGTCGGAGGAAGATTGGAATAGGAAATGGGATAGCATAGCCAAAGAAAGGGCATTGCGTCTGATAATTTGATATCCTCCGTCATCAGGATCACCAACGGGAGCATAAATAGAAGAAAGTCAGTCAAAGTCAATACGCCGATCGCGAACAAAAGAGCCAGCGGCACCTCAGAAAATACAAAGAAGAGTCACGAGATCTTGGATCTACCCTGCCTGTATCTGGGGGATGATCAAATCAGTATAAGGGTCGGTATGGAGAATGTCGCTAAATTCCTCGAAGAGCGGGCAAACCTTCTCATGACCAAATCGGAAGACATGCAAAGAGGGGTCCTAACATATAATAGTAGCTCGGAGTAAGATCTCATCTAGAGCCATACGGCAGAATGCGAAGAGGTCAGTCAATCTGTGACACTCAAAGTTGAGTCGGTCAATACCGAAAAGAGAATCCATCCGCGGGTATAGGATGTCAGAACTTATGGGAGCCATGAAGAAGGAGAGAAAAATAGAAGAAGATTATGAATAAGGAAGGGGAAAAAGGGTCTTAGGAATTTTCAAATGGGTGTTGAAATGAGCGAATGACACTATTTATAAGAAAAAGGCACGAACCGGCACTCGATGAAAAGCGGTGGCACTCACTGAGTGCAGGCCGACAGTCACTGAGTGCTGCGTGGCAATCAGTGAGTGTCGGTCAGCCTCTCTGAGTGCCGGCCAGGTTGTAAAATGTTCATGGGTCAGTTTATAACTTGAATCAGCCCAAACCTGCATAGAAATTTGAACAAGAGTATCACCATTTCATCATTCAAGCACCATTCATCAATAAGTAAAATTAAGTCATTCAGGTTTTGAGTAAACAAAGGGGAGTAAAGTCTAAAGTTAAAACAGTAATCAGGCATGAGTATAAACAAAATTCAAAAATTGGCACACAGGCCACCATGTATGAATACTATCACGCCGCCTAAATAAATCCGCTAAAGAAAGAAAAGTTTGGAGTCCTCGTCCTCACAGGGACAAAATATAAAAGAAAGGGAGATCGGCTATCCTCGTTGGCGACGAGGATTTCTTGTAGGTGCTTGCGGAGCTTTCTGACTTCCCCTAGCCCCGCCATCTCCACCGTCACCTCCGTCACTACCTTGGTCGCTGCCGCCAGCACCTCCTTGATAGCCGCCGCCTTGACCCAGTTGAAACTCTTAAATTTGTCTCCTCAAGGCAGCAAGCTCGGCCTCCTGAAAAGACAAACAAAATAAAGAATAAGTGAAATAAAGAGAGTGAAAAAAAAAGAAGAAAAAGGAAAAGAATAAAGAGAAAAAAGAAGAGAGGAAGAAAAGAGATAAGAATAAGAAGAAAATGAATAAAAATGGTGATACCATAGCTCTGGCCTAAAGATCAGCAGTGGCCCTTGCTCCATCAGCCTGAAAAGAGTTTGGACACAGTCGTCAGTATAAGGATAAAAATTGGAATCATAAAGAAAAAAAAGAAGAAAAAAAGAGAGGAGAAAGCAATAAAAATGTTGTTTCCAGAAAGAGATTTACCCTCCATTCGTGTCCATGAACCCAATGCTGGACAATATGTGCATATGATAGACCTTTCTCTGTATAATCTCTGGGGACTGTATCATATTGCAGAGGGATGGATGGAACATTCTGGGTATAAGGGGCCAGCTGATACATGGCCTCCTGGCCTATGTGTACCATAGAAACATTCCAGTTCCATTGTGGGAGAGCTGGAGGATCGGCAATCCCAGGGACAAGCTGTAAAAGGGAATTCAAGTCTATGTGAGTATTATTGCAAAATAAAAGGAAAATTTTAAAAAAAAAATGAAAAGGATGAAATATCTATTACCCAGGTAACATCCATAAGAGAAATTTTGTGCATTAGGGAACGCAATCTAAAAATCGGGTAGCCGTCTGGATCATCCAAATAATTCGCAATGTTCTCCCTACCTAGAGCAACGATGAGGTCCTCATGATCCAAGGTCTCAGTGCTCCTCATAGTAGAAGGAGGAGCCCTAAGCACATAAAAGGCAAGGGCAGCAAGTGACTGCCTAGTTACCCTCTCGCCAAGGTACCACTCCCGACACGCCTCTCCCACCATTAGGATCCTCATCTTGAAAAAACCTACAGCCGCTTGGATTTCTGCGCTAGCTTCTGGAAGGACCGCCTCCCAAGGGTTCCAGACCACATGAACCTCATGTAGGTTGATAAGCAGGTTTCTGTAGCCTACAAAGTCGTGGGCCCCAACCTTCCATCCTGTCGCTCCTTTCCTCCATTTCAAACCCTGAGGCATGATCGCAGCCTCGCCTTCCTGGGTACTGGGAGCCCTCATGCGAAGGTGTTCATGAGACCATATCTGCAAGAGAAAAAGAAAAAAATAGTGAATTCGGTTTTCAAAAATAAAATCAGAGGAAATGAATAAAATAAAAGTGTGATTGAAATATAATAGCAAAATTTTACCTCCCAAGCTCTCCAGTACCCGCCAGTGGAAGGTGAGTTTCTCCTGGAGACCTCACTCATATGGTTGTAAAGAGTGGCCAGTCCTGCCCCTCTCAGTTGTACTGGAAAATACGATCAATGTTTGTAAGAGAAGCCAAGTACCCGAGGTTGATCGTATCCCCCTTCGTGCTCATCAGCGAGCAACCCAGCACATACATGATGAAAGCCCTAGCCATCTGGTCGTCAGTAAAGACCTGACCCTTGAAAGTATCCAGGAACCATTTTTCGAGTACTATGAAATCTCCTGGATGAACCCTGAGTAAGTCGATAATCTCTTCATAACGAGTCTGGAGATCGTCATAGAAAGCAATGGGAAGGCCGCCAAACGGAATGCCTGTGATCATAGCAAAGTTCAGAGGAGTCATCGTCATCTCCCCAAAGGGCATGTGGAAGGTATTTGTTGTATCCCACCATCTCTCTGCTAAGGCCTGGATATGAGTCGTATCGTTCGAACCCTTCTCTAAAAGTAATGCAAAGAGCCCGAATCCAGCGTTGTTGACCAGGGTTCTAACCTTGTCAGAAAGTTCCTCGTACCACCTCCGACCGTGAGCCATGCTCCCATGGCCTTTGAGGACAAATTCTGGAGTCTGCAAGAAAAAGGACACAAAAAAATAATAAGGGAATGAAAGAAAATAAGTAATCAGATTCTTTGTAAAAGAAAAAAAAATAAGTGGTGATCTCTGAGTATAAGCAACTCAAATAAAGTTCTGATTTCCGGGTTTAAGTAACTCGTTGATTTGAAAATAAAATTTCTTTCGAGCCTAAGCGACTCGTTGTTAAGAAAATAAGAAAATTCTTTCAAGTCTAAGCGACTCATTGAAAATAAGAAAATTCTTTCGAGCCTAAGCGACTCGTTTATTTTCAAAAAAAAATTTAAGAAAATCCTTGACTCTAAGCGACTCGTTAATTCAAGACAAAAAAATAAGAAAATTCTTTTGAGTCTAAGCGACTCGTTGTTTGAAAATAAGAAAAAAAAATTCGAGTGTAAACAACTCGTTGAAAATAAGCAAATTCTTTCAAGTCTAAGCGACTCGTTTGTTTTCAAGAAAAATAAAAAAGGGTTCTTTCGGGTCTAAGCAACTCATTGATTCAAGAAAAGAAGAAAATATTTCGAGTCTAAGCAACTCGTCGTTTTGAAAATAAGAAAATTCTTTTGAGTCTAAGCGACTCGTTGACAATAGGTTTTTAGTTCAGTAAAAGCATGGGGTCGGTACAACCATCATTAGCAATGGACAAATGGAATAATGGAATTTATGAGCATGGAAAAATAATGAATCCAAATAAGTGCGATAAGCAAAAAAAAAAAAAAAAAGGCCCAACACTAAGCATTGAACCCCAAATCATGACAAGAAAATCAACTCAAGGAGAGGGGATGCCGTAAATAAGTTTTAATACATTCAAATACTCAAAGTCATGGGGGCACTCATAAAAAAAGAGGGGTTTTGAGAGTATACCAATCTGTTGAATGCTTGTGCCGAGATATGCGCCTCGGGATCGGCAAGTAAAATCGATGAGTTATGGCTAGGGTAGGGCTTATACTTCTTCTTGGGAGGACCATAGGACGCTAAACCACTAGCCATTGTAGGATCTACAAGTAAAAGGGGAGGAAAGTTAAAGTTTCATATGGAATTCGGGGGAGAAACATGGAGATGATCATAACATTGAGTTTAAATCAAACAAAGATGCAATCTGGGTGGTGGAAAAGTGAACATACCTTGGTTTTGATTGATTCTTGAGTGGAGAATCAAGAGGGAGTGAGATCCTAGAGAGAAAACCCAAAATAGGAAGAAGAAGAGAATGAAAAGAAAGAAATAAAATCATGTTTTAAACAAACTACTATACAGGCCGACACTCGATGAAAAGGCGCTGGCACTTAGTGAGTGCCGTGCGGCAGTTGATGGAGTGTCGGCCGGCACTCAGTGAGTGCCGCTCCTCTTCACCAAGTGCCATCGCATGTGCCAGATGGCCCTTTTCCTCCTAAATTTCATATTTATAATAAGTACCACCGAATTTTGCTCCCATATCCTCAAAGTTTTTCCCTCATTTCAAAAGGACCCCTGGAGTTTGAAAAGTGAGTTCTTAATCCCTTTTGCAAATCAAAATTGGCCCTGATTGTGAGGAATTTTTGTCAAAAACAACCAGTTTCAGCAAATAAACTAAATTGAGTCAAATCGACTCCGGATATTGAAATTTTGATGTGATTGGAGTCTGATTGACTCCAGAATTCTGAAATTTTGATTTTAATTGGAGTCTAATTGACTCCGAATTTTGGGACGTTGAACAAATTGGAATCTAATCAGGCTCCGAATTTTTTTGAAAATGAATTTGATTAGGAGTCTAACCAACCTCGATTTTCGGAAGTTGAACAAATTGGAGTCTAATCAGCACCGGATTTTTGGCAATTTAATTTGATTGGAGACTGATTGACTCCAGGTTTTGAATGATTTGGTTTAATTGGACTATGATTGACTCCAGATTTTTGAAGATTGATTCGATTGGAGTCTGAACAACTCCGGATTTTGTAAATTGAATAATTTGGGGCTTAACTGACTCCAGATTTTGAAAATTTTGATTTAAGTCTACAGGACTCCAAATTTTTTGGAATTTTGATTAAAATGGAATTTGATTGATTCCCAATTTTTTGAAAATTGATTTGAATTGGTTATGATTGGCTCCAATCTTTTGAAAATTAATTCGATTTGAGCTCAGTTGCCTTCTGATCACCGGATCGATTTCGAATTTTAAGAATTAGATTGAATTGGGGGTTTGATTTGATCTTGAAAGTGGAAAGGATTGAAATCTGATTGACTTCATATTTGAAAATAGATTTGGTTTGACTCCAGATTATGAGAAAATTAAGCCAATTTTGAATATGATTGACCTTTGATTCCAGAAATTTAAAGTGGATTTGAATCTGAGTAGTTCCAGATTTAGGAAAGTTAATTCGAAGTTAAAACCAGGAAAAAAAAAACCCCTAAAACGGGGGAAAGGAAAAAATTGCGAATTATGAGCCGAATCGAATCAGCATTGACTTTGCCTAGTGAAAAATTTGTATCCTCAATTTTTGTAACGAATCCGTGCTAATTTCAGCGTGTTACCTGATTCGGCTATGGAGTGTAAGGCGTGGAGCGACTCAGTCGACCAGATGATTTTTGGAGGATTATGGAGTGTGAGGCGTGAAGCGACTCAATCTTTCAGCGTGCTACCTGATTTGACTATGGAGTGTAAGGCGTGAAGTGGCTCAGTCGACCAGATGATTTTTGGAGGATTATGGAGTGTAAGGCATGAAGCGACTCAATCTTTCAGCGTGCTACCTGATTTTACTATGGAGCGTAAGGCGTGAAGCGGCTCAGTCGATCAGATGATTTTTGGAGGATTATGGAGTGTAAGGCGTGAAGCGACACAATCTTTCAGCGTGCTACCTGATTTGACTATGGAGTGTAAGGCGTCAAGCGGCTCAGTTGATCAGATAATTTTTGGAGGATTATGGAATGTAATGCGTGAAGCGACTCAATCTTTCAGCGTGCTGCCTGATTTGACTGTAGAGTGTAAGGCATGAAGCGGCTCAGTCGATCAGATGATTTTTGGAGGATTATGGAGTGTAAGGCATGAAGCAACTCAATCTTTTAGCGTGCTACCTGATTTGACTATGGAGTATAAGGCGTTAAGCGGCTCAGTCGATCAGATGATTTTTTGGAGGATTATGGAGTATAAGGCGTGAATTGACTGAATCATTCAGCGTGCTACCTGATTTGACTATGGAGTGTAAAGCGTGAAGCGGCTGAGTCAATTAGATGATTTTTGGAGAATTATGGAGTGTAAGGCGTGAAGCGGCTCAATCTTTCAACATGCTACTCGATTCGACTATGGAGTGTAAGGCGTGAAGCGGCTCAGTCAATCAGATGATTCCTCGAAACACATGTTCCCAAGAATAAAACCATAACATAACTGGATAATTTAGAGCATAAGGCACATTTCTGATAATACGAAGATCAATATGACTCTGGACCATCACATTTGGGGAGCATGAGACATGAAATTCGAGCATATGCATCACGATAAGATAGAAGTACATATGTGTGGTTATTTGCATTTTTGTGTTGTCCTTTGCCCAAACTACGTCCTGGTCTGATTCCAGATGGGATACGTAGGCAGCTCACCATTGAGCACGACCAGATTTTGGCGTTCTGCGCACCTGACTTTTGCAACGCACTTTTGTTTTTACCTGGATTCGATCACTTGGTCAAAGGCTTGTCTTTCGTACAGGCTTCGACATTCGCTTGTGATACGCATTGCTTTACAAGCTCTGCCGAAGAGGGGCAAATTATAGACACCCCAATTTTGACCAAACGTCAAATCCAGGGATTGGTTACCTCTTAAGACCAATGATGATGATGACTGGTGAAATTCGAAGACTTTCGAGAGAATTCAAATTCTTCAAAGATTCTTCAATTAAAGTTTCAAAATCAAAGAAAAAATCAAAGAAGGAGAAATTGGGTATTCAAAGAGAAAATTGAACATTGAAGAACGTGTGAGGAAATCAGTCTAAGAATACTTTCAAAAAAATGTATATATATAGTAATGATAATAAGGTATATAAAATAAAAAGAAGAGAGAGAGAGAGAAGAAAAGGAAGAGTTCTAAAAATATATATATGTAAGGAGAAAGTGAAAAAACAAGAATTTTGAAAAAAGTCTTGAAAAGAAAAGAGAAAAGAAGAAGAAAAAAAAAGAAATAAAAGGATATATGGGAATGTATACAATGCATATGGATACATTTTAATAAAGTGCATTGCAAATATAAGTACATTAGTATATGCTTTACTAGATAAATTAAGTTTATGTTAATATATATGTTAAAATTTAAAAAGAGGGCAAAATTCTGTTAGCCGCGGCATGCGGGAAAGCCGGCGGCACTCACTGAGTGCCGCCCGATATTCAGTGAGTGCCGCTCGGTATTCAGTGAGGACCACAGGCAGTCATTGAGTGTCGCGAACTGTAACAGACTGCTTTTCTCACATGTTCTAGAAGAAAAAACTTTGCACATGGGTTTCCACCCTAATTTACCCATTTAACCTTGTCATGTTGGTCTATTTAAACAGACCTTCATCTCCATTATGGGGACTTTTACTTGATTTTTGAACTTTTCACTTAATCTTAGAGAGAGATACAAGAGTTATATAGGCAATATAGATAGAATTGAGAGAGAAAGAAGAAAGTTTTCTTGAAGAAATTGAAGAATTGAAGAAGAACTTGAAGACTTTTGGAAGAACTTCCCAAGAAATAGAAGAAATCCTTGAGGTCATAGAGGTAACCTCTAAATCCTTGGTAGAATTAGGTAAATTCAATCACAAGTTCATAGTTCTAGGAACTTTACACATTTTCAAAACCTCTCTTCCTACCCCATTTCATCACACACCACTTAGAGCTTGTGATTGAATCCCATAACATTTCATTAATTTGGGTCTAAATAGAGCTTTGGATTTAAGAATAAAAGAGTTTTGACTTGAAATTTTCAAATAACCTTTGATTTCATTTCTTTTGTTTATATTCTTCTCATAGGATCTATGAGATCTTCAATATCTCATTAGATCTCTTTGAGTTTGATCCTCTAGTCCCTTATGATCCTATGATTTATATGGAGATTAAGATTGGTCAAGGTCATATCTACACATAGTTATTTGGGTTCAAGTCTTAGCTCATGACTTGGATCTCCCTACTAGGAATCTTATGGAATCTATACTATATTCCATCGAGATTTGAGTAGATTTGAGTCTCATTTAGTCTCCAAGGACAATTAATTTGAGAGGAGAATAGCATATCATAATCCTATATTCCTCGAGGATCATATGTTTGAGAGAGGAATTAGATGTAGATTTTCATAGTTTACATTCAAAATTCATAAGGTTAAGTAAGACCTTAGGATTCTCTTGTTGTGAGATCTATGGCGGAAACCCATTAAGGCTAAATCTATGAATCTCTTCATGTTTCATTATCTATTCAAATAATCATGGTCATACGTGATCCTAGTTCTCTCTAGAATCATGGATCAAGTTTGATTCGAAATACGAACATCAATTTAACGAAGGTGCAGTGAATCCATAAACCAATCGTGATCAAAGATTTTTTATAGAGTCATGATTCATTGGAAATGGATGAGACCAATTGGAGGATGTTCATAACTCATTTAAGCATCTCTGTAATTTTTGTTTTGATGAAATTCAATGTCTAAGATGGTTTGGTCTTATGATTCCAAAACAAGCAACTCTCTGTCCAAAATTTCAGAACAGTAAGTCCATTTTAAAATTAATAAATTAGAACCTTAATAGAGTTTCCCGGGTCTCTAATAATTGTTTCTAAGTACCTTAATGTGTTAGGAAGATACCCTAAAAAGATCTAAGTGTTTCTCATTTTTTTGCTATTTGTATAAAATCGTAGAAGATCTCTGGCAGAGAGTTGCAGATTCCTGAGTGATGTCTAGTGTTTTCCATATTCCCAAAGATCTAACCATTAAAACCTTGATTTTCTTTTTGGGTTAGAAATTATACTCACAGAGGCATATTATATCCAAAAATCATTAAGATCCAACTGTTGGAAGCATGGTTTTTCTACCTTTTAAAATCTGGTTTGCTCTCTATAATTTAGGAAAAATAGTCACTATTTTTGTCTAGTCTCATTGATTTTAACTTAAATGGTTCCCTAATGTCTTGGGACCTAAATCATGTTTTGAATAATGAGAATTTAGCTTCAATCCAGAGGCTAAGTGATCCAAATTAGTGAATAAATTCACATCTCATTCTTGTTCATGTTCATTCATTCATCCTTGTACATTGATGCTTATGATTAGGACTAGTTATTGGATAAAGTTGGACTTAGTTGAACCAAATTGAACATAACCATGGATTCCTTATGATCATGTCAAGATTATAGCACCCCTATATAGGCATCACATTGGCTTTTAGTTGAGACTTTTGCATCTATAGATATGCTATGACTCCAACTAATCGAAAGGAATTCATAGTTTTATCAATTCTTCCTCTAATTGATAGATCTAAGCTAGAGATTTAGTATTGATTATTTGATGCCATATTATTATGTGAAGCATGTGGACTAACTCTTTGTTTTGTATTTCATTTGAGGTACGATTTCTCAATCTTTCTCTAGTTTGTTCTATTCTTTGATTTTATTGATTTTTGACTCCATGTGCGACACCTTAGCTTAGGCCTTGCCTTATGTGTATATGTGATTAGAGACATTTTTTTAGAATTTCTATTCTTTGTATGCATTGCACGTTTCCCATTTCACGGCTGGATCCCGGGTAAGTTCTCTAGTCCCCTACTTTCACATCATTTTGCTTGCTATTTGAATTATGTGGCTTATGAATGATATTTTACCATTAGCAATTTTGCACCCTTTTGAAATGCTTGTGATATGTATACTTATATCTATGTATTAGTTGAGGGCATGCTTAAATTATTAATTCGATTAAATAAGATGATGAGTAAAGGCCTATCATGAGATAGGATGAAAGGGAGTGTTTTAGTCCGCCGAGCTCCTTCCCCTTTCATTCCATAATCACTGAACCCAGATTATCTTTGGTTTCGCAATTAAAAAATGGTTTCTTAATTTTTCTAAAAAAAATTAAGTGGCGACTCTTTGTATTTGAATTTGAAATTTGACTAATAAATTGTTTTAAAATTAAAAGTGGGCCCAAATGTCGGTATCCACAACGTCCCTTGGAGTTATGCTGAGGAGGGTCACACCTTGGCAGCTAGCTTACGGTCTTTGGTCCTTACGCGGGACCATCGGGTATGTCTCTAATTTTGCGCTCCTTAAGGTTGCGAGGTTCGAACACTATATTTTACCCTTGGCAGATGGACGGTAAACGATAGTTCGCCACCAGTCAAATGGCATCCTTGGTAAGTTTCTGACTTGACTCTATTTTTATACTTTTGTTGCTTCCCGACTAATTGTCTTTATTTTGTATGTGCAGTGTCGAGGAGGTGGTGCTGGCTTGTCGAGAACCAGGCCAAGGTGCAGGGGTGGCGGGAGGAGGCCATCGCCGACGTACACTCTGGGTGGTCTAACAGAGGATGAAGAGGACGAGGACTGAGGCCTTCTAAGCGGGAACTTTATTTTATCTCCATTTTATGTCTTCAATTGGGTTGTACTAGTAAATTATGGACAATGTGTAGGATGATGTATAGAATGATGTGTCGCCTTTGACTGAGTTTTGTGATGTTTTGACTTTTGAGCCAAATAGTTTCCGGTTTGAAGGCGCGATTGGGTGCTTGTTTTAGTTGGTGATCGTGTGACGATTGATTGTTGATGTTACTGCGATGAGCAGCTTTGTGATAGTGAGTGTGTTTGCCTTGCAGGTGGGATAGTCCGTGAAACGAGGACGTGCTGCCAAAATTTTGAATTTTGCTAAAGCCGCGACAGAAAACATGGCACTGTACAATCCTGCTCAACTCGCGGTTTGGCTGAACATTATAGATGGTGTGGAACGGATCAATCTTTTTAGCTATGGCTTGACCGAGCTATTCTCTCTTCGCCAAATGGCTTTGAATGCTGAGTTCATGCTTGCTACCATTGCCCATTGGAACCCAGTAAATCATGTCTTCAATTTTAACGTCCTGGAGATATGCCCCCTGTTTGAGGAGTTTTGTGCTATCCTAGGCTTCAATCCGAACACTGACCTGATTCTTCCTTCTGTTGATACTCCCAGTCCTATGCAAGACTTGGCTGAATACTTGAACTGTTCCGCTATTATTTCCCGCTGACTAATCATAGCAAGGTTCTTGACATTGCTTCCATCAATGCCCGATATGCTATTCCTGGAAATCCTAGCGTATATGATGCTACCCGCGAGGCTGCTATGATATTATGCATGACTTCGCACTTTCTATTCTCGAGTACTTCCATTGACTTGGTGTGATCGGGCTGAAATTGAGTACGAACCCCATGGCCATGGTTCTAGCCAAAACTTTGAATGGTTTGGATTTTGCTTTTAATCAAGGAACTCTCCTTCGTTCTGGGGCCCCTTTGGTGTTACAGGCTTGGCTCTACGAGCATCTTCAGTAATGGACTCGTAGTGTGCCGCCAATTTACTTTCGCAGGGCCGTGCTTCATTCTCATTATACTTCTGCGATTGGGTTAGCATGATAGGTGATTTATCTGAAGCCGACATTTGCTGGATTGTGGGGCATTGGGGCCTCTATGCTATGACCACCAGCCTTGGGGATTACCAGAGTGTAGTTGATGGGTCTGAGAGCGACTTCTTTCTATCTTCCTCGTCGATTGGCCAGACAGTACGAGCGAGTTCGAGAGGTCCCCCGGGGGTTTACTGAGAGGGTCTTTGCTTCCAGAGTCAGAGCTGTTACTATTGCTGCTTTCATCAGTGGATGGGCCTGCCGAGTAAAAGCCTACTTCTAAAGACCTTTGAAGAAATAAAAGACACAAAATAAAACTAGACTTGACTGATTCTGCTTCTTTCCTCCAAGTGTCTTTGATATTTGTGATTGCTTTCTAAAAGAACTTTTTGTGTTTTCATTTATCCCTACTTATGTAATATTCAAAGTTTGTTTATCGGCGAACTTTGGTTACTTGGAGAACCTTATTTTATGCATTTGGCTTTCTGAAAACATTTGTAGTATGATTTTGATCAGATGTTTGCTTTTGGTACTTGTTTGGGCATGCTAGGACGATTAGAGGCAAACGAGGCGGGTAGTTGAAGTTTGCCCCTAGTTTGGGATATGGGAGGTTGTGAGGCAAATGAGGTAGATGATCGAAGTTTGCCCATAGTTTTGAAGAGATTCAGGCAAACAAGGCGGGTGGCCGAATTTTGCCCCCTAGTGTGAAGGGTGATTTTTTGGGTTATGGTAAGGACCATGACTCTATTTCTCTCATACGCTCATAATTTTTCCTAGGCACCAGTTAGGTGACCTAGCGAGTGTGATAACCCATAGTTTTATGCAATTATTTATGGTATCCACATCACTTGTGGAATCTATGTGTAACATTAATTGGTACATTTTAATGAGTTACATGGTAGTACATGGTATATTGGCATATTTAAAGAGTTCATATAACTGACCCTCAATTAATTGGGACACAAGACTTGTTTCGTTTTGATTATTATTGAACATTGATTAAATATAATGAACCAAATAATTTGATAATAAGAAAATGTGCAAGCATGTCCTACTAATCAAAAAATGGATAATTGTCCTTGATAAATTCGTAATGCCTAGATAAGTAGTAATAATAGTGCACATGTGGGGAGTGAATTGGATGAGCTCAATTAAGTGCACGAGTGGGAGTGAAAGAAAAGAAAGAGATAAATATGTTGGAATCTGGAACCTTCCCATGTGATTTAGTCTCCGCAAACACATGGACTAGTTAGATCTTTGGGATAAGTATACAAATAAGATAAATCATTTAATATATGATAAGATGAGTACAACTATAGGAGCCAATGGGAGGGTGCAAAGCAACTCCTTTGGATAAGGACACACATGTGTATAAATAGGCAGAGTACATGGGGTAAAGGAGTGGGAGCCGAGGGAAAGAAAGAGAAAGGAAATAAAAGAATCCAAAGTAAGGACTGTTCATGTATTTTAGGGAGCTAGTCTGGGTAAGGATCATGAGGAATTCTTATTTTATTTATACGGACTTGGGGTTTGACGCTCTTTTCTCTCTTTTGTTATTGCGCACTTTGGATTTGACTCTAATTTTTGCCTAGGTGTCCTTTCAAATTTTTGACCTAGCGAGCCATCCTTCTTCTCTCTCCTAAAAGTCTGCCTATGTACCCCAGAGCAGGGATCAGGTCCAATGTAGTTCGGGCCAATGTCTTGAAAGAAAAGGGGTTGATTATGATGGTGTTGACCGAACCGATGCGGTTGCTTACGTATGCCCAAGTGGGAATCAGGTCGAGCATAGTTCAGCGCAAGGTTTGAAGGGGATGGGCTATTTTTGTGGGTGAAGTGACCGAACCGATGTGGTTGCCTACGTATCCCCGAGTGGAAATCTGGTCGAGCGTAGTTCAGGGCAAGGTTTGAAGGGGATGGGCTATTTTTGTGGATGAAGCGACCAAACCGATGTGATTACCTACGTACCCCCAGTGGGAATCAGGTCGAGCGTAGTTCAGGGCAAGGTTTAAAGGGGATGGGCTATTTTTGTGGGTGAAGCGACCGAACCGATGTGGTTACCTATGTATCCCTGAGTGGGAATCAGGTCGAGCGTAGTTCAGGGCAAGGTTTGAAGAGAATTTGATAAAAAGGTCAAGCATAGCACTTTTTGAGGCGATCCATGTTTATTGGTTCTTGGAATTTGACACCGTCAAGGTCCATGAGATAGGTCGCTCCTCCGGAAAGGATAGTTTTGATGATGTAAGGGCCAACCCATTTAGGTTTGAACTTCCCACGTAGGTCCAAGATCAGAGCTCGTAGTTCCTTCAGGACAAGATCACCCTTGACAATTTTCAAAGATCAGAGCTCGTAGTTCCTTCAGGACAAGATCACCCATGACAATTTTCCTCGGACAAACTTTCTTGTTAAAAGCATGGGCTATCCTCTTTTGATAGATTCAGATGTGGTCGACTATCGGTAGACGCTTTTCATCTATGAGAGCCAATTCTTCATACTTTTCCCTTAACTAGTCAGATTATGAAATTTCATATTCCGCCATCACACGCATGGATGGTAGTTCTATCTCGACTGGAAGTACTGTTTCTATGCCATACACCAATGAATAAGGAGTCGCTCCCGTAGACGTCCTTATCGATGTTTTGTATCCCCAAATCGCAAATGGTAGTTTCTCGTGCCAGTCTTTGTAACTATCAACCGACTTCTGCAGTGTGGCCTTGACATTCTTGTTTGCAGCTTTGACTGCCCCATTAGTTTGCGGCCTGTATGGTGATGACTTGTGATAAGTGATTTTGTATTCCTCAAACATATCCCTGACTTCTGCTTTAAAATGACTCTCGTTGTCTGAAATGATCTGATTGGGGACTCCATAATGGCAGATAAGATTTCTCTTGATGAATTTGGCCACTTCCTTGGCCCCCAACTTGCTGTAGGATGCGGCTTCTACCCATTCTGTAAAGTAGTCAATGGGCACTAAAATGTATCAGTTCCCGTTTGAGGCCTTCAAAACAATTTCGCCAATGATACTGATTCCCTAAGTCGAGAATGGCCCAGGGAAGTCATACTATAGAGTAGACATGGCGGTACATGCATCATGTTTGCATGGATCTGCCACTTGTGGCACCTTCTCACGTATTCGCAACAATCGTTTTTCAACTTTGTCCAATAGTACCCTTGTCTTATGATCTTTTTGGCCAACATGTGACCGTTCATGTGTGGACCGCATACCCCTTCGTGTTATTTCTTCCATCATCCTTTTGGCGCCCTTCCCGAACAAGCAAGTTAGGTTGTGACCATTGTACCCTTTCTTTAATAACTTTCTGCCGCAAATGATGTACTGTGCTGTGAACCTTCGAACTGCTCTTTTATCTTTCTTAGTAGCCTCTTGGGGGTATGTTCCCTTTTCTATAAAGTTTCAGACATCTTGATACCATGGTGTTTCATTCTCTTCTTCTTTGATTGCAGCGATCATGCTAAATGACGGTTCGTATCTTTGCTCGATTACCAGAGGCATCATTTTTACCCCTATAGGGGTAGCCAATGAGTCTGCTAACTGGTTCTCTTCTCTGGGTAGGTAAAAGAATGTTATGCTCTTGAACTATTTCTTGAGTCCATCGAGATGGTCATGGTAAGGCTTCAATCTCTCTTCTTTTACCTTCCATTCTCCTTTGGCTTGTGACACAATGAGATTTGAATCTCCGAAGACATCCAACTTTTGAACTCTCAGTTCTATGGCCGCTTCCATCCCCAGAGTGCATGCCTCATATTCAGCAATGTTGTTGGTGGCGTTATAATTGAGCTTGACTGCCAGTGGGGTGTGGTTCCCATTTGGCGACACCAGGATCATACCTACTCTGTATCCTTTCATGTTGGCTGCCCCATCAAAGTACAACTTCCATTGTTCTTCTATGATTTCCATGATATTCTCATCCGGGAATGGGAAGTCTCCATTTTCTTTGGAATCAACAGCGTGTTCCGCAAGATGCTCAGCTATAGTTCTCCCTTTTACCGATTTGCTTATCACACACTTGATATCGAATTCAGATAGTAGGAGTAGCCAACGGTATATACGACCGGTCAGGGCAGGTTTTTCAAGGAGGTATTCTAGAGGATCCATGCAGGATATGAGCACAATCGGAAAGGCTAGCATGTAGTGCCTTAATCGGCGGGTGCACCAGACTAAGGCCCAACACGTTTTTTCGAGGGCAGAGTAATTGAGCTCATACCTAGTCATCCTCTTGTTAAGGTAATATATGGTTTTTTTAGAGTGGCTTTCTTCTCCTTCTTGGGCTAGCATGCAACCCATGGCATTTTTGGAGACAGATAGGTAAAGGATAAGGGCTTGTGAGGAATGGGTGGTGAAAGGATGGGTGGGTTTTGAAGGTAAGCTTTTATTTTTTCGAATGCGGCTTGGCATTGGTCATCCCATTGGAACTTATCTCCTTTCCTCAGTAACCAGAATAAGGGATCACATGTAGTTGTGAGCTTGGAAATAAAACGGCTGATGAATTGGATCCTTCAGAGGAATCCTCTCACTTCTTTCTCATTCTGTGGCTGCACCATTTCTAGAATTGCCTTGATTTTGGAGGGATCAACCTCTATCCCTCTTTGTGTAATGAGAAAACCTAGTAGCTTTCCAGAGGTCATACCAAAAGTGCATTTCTTCAGATTCAGTCTCATCTTGTACTTGCGCAATCTTTCGAAAAACTTCTCTAGTGCCACCAAGTGCCCTTCTCTATCCTTGGATTTCACGATCATGTCATCTACGTACACTTCTACTTCCTTATGAATCATGTCATGCAACAAAGTAGTCGCAGCTCTTTGGTAGGTTGCTCCAGCTTTCTTTAGTCCAAAAGGCATCACCCTTTAATAGTAGGTCCCTAAAGGTGTGGTAAATGTTGTCGTTTCCCGATCTTCTGGTGCCATTAGAATCTGATTGTACCCCGAAAAGCCATCCATGAATGATAGTAGCTCATGTCCTATGGTGTTATCTACCAAGACATCGATGTGGGGAAGTGGGAAGTCATCCTTTAGGCTGGCTTTGTTTAGCTCACAAAAGTCGATACATACACGAACTTTCTCGTCCTTCTTGGGGACTGGCACGATGTTGGCAACCCATTCCGGATACTCTATAACAATGATGAACCATGCCTTGAACTATTTTTCTACCTCTTCTTTAGCCTTCAGTGCCCATTTCGGCCTCATGCGCCTCAGTTTCTGCTTGACAGGTTTAGAATTGGGGAGGAGGGGAATACTATGTTGGAAAATGTCGGGGTCGACCCCAGGCATGTCCTCGTAAGACAAAGCAAAAACATCTTTGAATTCTTTTAGCAAGAGAGTCAATTTTATTTTTCGTCTTTATTAAGCATTCAGCCAATTTGCACAATTTATGGATTATCTTTTTCACCTAGGTTAATTGGTAGAGTATCTTCGATTATTTCATAAGCAGGTGGATTTTCAATTTGTTGCTTAAGTTCGATTGGGAGATCCTCGGAGGGATCTTTGCATTCACAAGTATTAGACACAGAGGAGTAAGCAGAATCGTCTTTCATTTCATTCATGATAGGTGGAATGATTACATCAGACAGTGATGAGCCCAAAGTGGCCGATTTTGGTACAGACTCGATAATAGGAAGTACAGACTTCGGGGGAATAGGGGATAGGGAGACACAGACAGATGACTCTACAGCCTGGTTGCTCAGACCCTCCTCAGTTGGCATGATCTGATCATCTTGGCTCTTGGCCCTCTTTCCTTCTTTTTCTTCAGCGAGCTCTTCCCACATCTTCTCAATGGCCTCAGTGTCCAGATACTTCAACCAATCTTCCTCTAGGTTTTTCACAACTTCTTCTAGATAGAACGGATCATGATAGGGGGGCCTTTCGTAGTTAGCGAAGATTTTAAGCCCAGGGTGCCTTTTTTCTGGTGGTCTAATGGATCCAAGGTTCAGGAAACCCAAAGTAGGGGAAGTCAACCCCTTCTTTGATGAATTGCCCATTCAAGGTCTTGTGGTACGGTGGGAGACTCCTCACTCTCTTCTTCCATGGCTTTTGTAGCTCGATTTCCTCTTTGGTGGGCTTGTACCCCAATCCGAAAGTGCCTTTTTGTCCTTTGATCTAAGGGAACTCACGAATCCCTTGTTGGCATCGGCCCAATCCCATCCCAGGGAAGTAGTTCATTTTGTGAATGATATTGACCACCGCGGAGTGGACCTCTGGGAACCTGTTGCCATCACTAATCATATAGATCTTTTCTATGAAGAATCCTCCAATTTCTCCTTCTTCTAGTTTAGGTATTTGGATTTCAAATATAGGAGCGTAGCTTGGGAAGGTCATATATCCCCAATTGTTGCCAAGGATGATTTTCACCTCTTTCTCATTAATGTATTTGATCATTTGGTGTACAGTGGATGACACAGCTTTGTTGACATGCAGGCAAGGCCTCCCAATCAACAAGTTGAACGAGGTAGGTATGTCCATAACTTAAAAGATTTCAGTGCTAACGAAAGATCCTACCCGAATTCGTAGAGAAACAATCCCTGTCACATTCCTCTTGGTGTTATCGTAGGCCCTCACAGATTATACAGATGGTGTGATGTCAAGGATGTTGACCCCCAAGGAAGTGGCAGTCCTTAAAGAACAAACATTTAAGGCAGAGCCTGTATCGACCAGATAGAATGGCACCTACTGTCCTTTGCATTCGACAGTGATGTACAGAGCTTTGTTATGCGCAGATCCTTCCAATGGCAAATCCTCTTAAGAGAAGGTGATGACTGGATCAAGGGTAAGCATGCTTAAGAAGGCCACCATATCTTCCAATGCAGCATCAAAGGGAACCTCAATTCCAGCCCAGGCATTCAACATGGCTTGTCTGTGCCTGTAAGATGTTACCATGATGTCCCACATCGAGAGTTGTGTATGAGTTTTCTTCAACTGCTTAATCAATTTGTTGTCCTCTTCGATGACCTCATCCATTTTTCCTTTCCCCTTGTCCGTGACTGGCCCTTTCTCCATGGTTTCCATGACCGGTTGTGGAGGCTGATAATGACAACCCGACCTAGTCAGATGATCAATCTCGACAGGAGTAGGTCCTTCTATAGTCCCATCTTCTTTGAACCACTCACAATCTGTTCCCACAGACGATTTTTCTAGCTCATACCATATGGAAGCGTCGTTTTCTTTGTTAGGATCGTACCATTTGAGATCTACCGTCCCTAGATCATGTTCTTCCAGGAAGAACAAATATTGTTCATCATTAGCTGCTCCTGCCACCCATCATCTTCTCCTTCAATTAGATGGACTTCTATAGAATCCAGGATGTCATTGCGGGCTAAGGGAAGTTCTATGGGGATTATGAGGGTAGAAGGATCGAAAGTAGTGGGGTCATATTCAATGAGGCTGATATTTTAGTTGTTCGGTAGGGGATTTTGGGTGACATAAGGCTTCTTGGGGGGGGGGGGGGGGGGGGCTCAATGATATTCTAGTCGATGAGGTCTTGGATATCATGGCGAAAGTGCATGCAATCATCGGTGTTGTGGCCAGAGGCTTGGTGGTAGGTGCATCTTTTGGACAACTTTTGCCTAGGGACCCTTACGAGTTCTCATCCTAGCAAGCTCTTTCTTCTTCTTCTTCTTCTTCTTCTTTATTTCTTTCTATTTTTTTTCTTTGTGCTCCAACTTTTGCCTAGGCGCCCTTGTGGATTTTCATCCTAGCTTCTTTTTCTTTTTCTTTTTTTTTTTTTTTTTATTTTTTTGAAAGAAGAAGTTCATTTAACTAGATGCCATCAAGGACTAAATTTTTGGCTTTAGACTGGTTGGACTCATCTTTTAGCCTTGGTATTTGAGAAAGGGGATGGTGAGCAAGCTTCAAGAAGTCCCAAGTTCATCTTTTCAAGATTGAGCAAGAGCATCTTTAAATTTTTAAAGTAAAGCTAATCAATTCTCTACTCTTCTTTAGATTTGACACACAATTTTGCTTGGATCACTTAGGGATCCTTTTAATACAAAGATTTATTAACAAAATATTTTTCATGTTCATTTGAAAAAGTGACTTTTTTCTTTTCTTCTTTTTTCATTTTATGCCTTAATGATCCATACATTCACGACTTGGCACACTGAATCAAGCATAATGAGATTTTATTCAACTAATATAGTAGAGGATTACATCACTTAACTCGATAAACCAGACAAAGACTTGCAAACTCGATAACAGACTGACTAGAAGATTTACTTGACTCGACATTTGACTCCAATTGACATAATTCGATCATGGACCATACTTGACTAGACTTTGTCTCAATTGGAGTGTCATAGATGATTTTCAATTTGTCCAAGAGCATCCACATTGGTTTCAACAAAGGTTGTTCCAAACACTATCACCTCACTAGCATCATTTGAACCTTTTTAGGTTTGCCTCTCCCAAATAGCATGTGTGCAGGAACATCATCCACATCTATGGCCCAATTTTTAGTTGATTTGCCCTTCTTGGAATCATTTGGCTCCACACTTTGATCAATGCCCATTACCCCTTTTCTCCTTCAAAATTTTCATTCGGCTCTTTCTCAGCTTTCTTTACTTTTTCTTTTTCTGCTTTTCTCTTTCTACCCTAGGCAATTCAGCCCTCTGAGGCTCAGGATCCTCAAACCACTTGTCCTCTCCTACCTGAGTAGCGGGTGTAGGTAGAGGAGGATTGACCATTTGTAGCTCATCCACAGGCCTTTGACGGGCCAATGCTTCTAGCACGATCATCAGTGATTTACCTTTTCATTCAATACTGCTATTTTCCCGGCGTTCTATCCTTGTCCTATTTCTCTTTCTATTATTATCGTATCAGTATTTCATTTTAAAAATCTTTGATGTGTAATGATTCCCTTTTTCTTGCAAAAGGTTTTTGGGAAGATTCCATATGATATCGTGAATTGCACACAGTCATGTGGAGAATACACTACAAGGAAAAACGCTATTTATGTCACTTTTAAGATTGTATTTATGTTGCCTTTGTTTTGAGAGACAATTCTTTCTCGCGTGAGCTTTTTATGTCGCTTTTAAAGTATTTATGTCACTTTTTAAAATCCGACGTAAATGAAAATGCAGTGACAATTTTGTAAATAAAACACATTTCAATTTTTATGCATGTATGTCAGTTTTATAAAAACCGACATAAGTGTTGTTTTAATTTTACTTAACCCCGCCTATCACAAAAAAAGTGACATAAAAAGTTACCCTATTTATTGTTATTTTATCTCCGCTGAGAGAAGGATATACTTGTAAATCACAATCTTTTTTGTTGGGTTAATTTTTTTTTTGTTGCTTTCATAGTTTTATTAGTACTTTTTGAAGAATATGTAATATGTATATGTTATTAGTTTAGCACTTGACTCGGATCGATTGTATATTTTTTTTTGTTCATTTCAATTAATTGGTTGATATTGAGATGAATCGATGAAATTTAGTAGTTGAAATAGATCATTCAGTTGGATTTAATTTTGTACAAGGTGGTGTTATGTACATGTACAGGGTGGTATATATTTTTTTTACAGGGTGGTTTTGAATTAGTATTATTTAAAACATTTTTGTCGTTTTAAAAAAATTGACATAACTAATTACACATTTATGTTACTTTTATCAAGTATTTATGTCACTTTTAAAAAATATTTATGTCACTTTTAAAGTTTTTGTCATTTTTATAGTATTTATGTCACTTTTAAGATTTTGATGTAATAATTTTGTTTTATTTATGTCACTTTTCTACTTTTATGTCACTTTAGCTTAAAAGTGACATAAATAAAATTGTATTTATGTCACTTTTAATATTTATGTTATTTTTTAATAACATATGTGTTGGTATTATAAAATATTTATATCACTTTTATAAAACATTTCTGTCACTTTTAAAACATTTCTGTCGCCCCCATTTATGTCACTTTTTACTTTTAAAAAAGTGACATAAATACCTATTTATGTCACTTTTTAAGTGACATAAAAAACCTTTTTCCTTGTAGTGATAATGCACGTGTATGTGCCTACTCTATATGCCAAAACAAAAGAAATTCTAGCCCTAGCACATTAAATACATAAGAACATAATATCCTCATCCATGTCAAGTGCACCAATTTATCCTTTTATTGTGATCCTCTTCACCGCTTCGAAATTTGGATACTCTTGAAAGTTTTTGAAATTTATTTTACAAAAAATATTTCTTGGATGACAAGATCTTTTCTAAAATGGGAACAATTTTCAAGAATTCAGATTTTTTTTTTTAAAAAATGAGGATGTGAAAACGATTTCCAAATAAAGATGATTTTAAACTTTTCCTTTTGAAGGAGTGACTTTTCTTTTATTTCAAAGCATTTTTTAGAATCAAAATCTATTCGACGACAAATGGTGAATTCTGAATTCTTGGGTAAGAGGATCACATAATTAGATAATTATCATACTTTCATAAATTCGGACACATACAAGGTCAATGATGCTTAGCTAGCAGGATATAAGAAATGCAATCTTGTAATCAAGATTCGTCATGTTCCCAAACGTCATGGGACATTAAAGGGTTACACATCTGATGTCAAGTACGAATCGTTATCATCTCAAATAATCCCTTCCGGGTACCCAAGTGTTATATCACATAGTTCCTAACCAAGAATAAAATCCTAATTTCAAAAGGTTCTATGGAAACTATCATGCAAAAGGCTGGGTTTTAGTCTAAAATCAGGGTCCCTTGACGAACATCTGTTATACCTTCCAAAGGGGTTGGTAAGGCACATGGAAGACTTTTGAAATATACCAACACATGGCACGAGATCAAGGGTGATCACACGACGTTATGGTTACTTGACTGACCAGGTTACCCCGAGTCTCTAAGGCTGTAGCTCCGTGCAATCGACAGGTAGGACATGCAAGTGGTATGTAAATGGACACACATAAATCAAATAAATTGAACAAAGGAAGCTTTCAAGTCTAATCCTCAAATGAACCCAAAAAAGAATCTGGCATGCGAAACCAGAGATTCTGGGTTTGATCCCCAACAGAGTCGCCATATTATGGACATGACGGGGCCCACTGCTTCCGTCCTATATTTCTTGATTTTTTCAAATCAATTTAAAATGAAATAAAGAGTCGCCACTTAATTTTTAAAAGCAAATTAAGAAAAAATTTTGAAAGCTACTTTTCTACCAAACCAAAGATTTCTAGGTTCGGGGATCATGGAATGTGAGGGGAAGGAGCCCAATGGAACTAAAGCACCCCCACTCATCCTATTATAGATAGGCCTCTAGTCGCCATCCTTTTATTCATTTAAATGCTTATGTGTGTCCCAATCAATACATAGATATAGATATACATAGCACAAGCAAGTCAAAAGGGATGTGAGATTGCTAAAAAAAGGCATCCATAGCCAATTAAGCTCAAAATAGCACATAAATGATATGCAATCGAAAATAAGAGAACTAACCCAGGATCCAACTGCGAATTGGAAATGTGCAATGCATACAAAATATAAAAAACCTAGGAAAAATGTCTCTAATCACACAGGCACATAAGACAAAATCCTAATCTAAGGTGTCACGCATGGAGTCACAAAATCAATAAAAACAACTAAGGCTGAATGAAATAGAAAGGAAAATGAGTAATCGTACCTCGATAGTGCTACAAAATAAGGCTTAGTGCACATGCTCGGATATGATATTACCAAATTTTCATCTAAATCTAACAAAACAAATAGGGTTGACCAAAATCATGAATTCTCTCCAATCGTTGAAATCGTAACATCCCAATAGACATACAAGTCTCAACGGGAAGGCCCAGAGAGATCTTAACATGAATATCATTCCATGATCCTTCAAATTGATATATCAAAGCCATAGATACAAGACTTGAATCTACCAATTGAACCTAAATATGATCAAAATCAACATTAATCCTCATGTAAATCACCAATTTATAGAAAATTAAGAGATCAAACTCAAGGAATTCAAGTAGGACATTGAAGATTCCATTGATTTCCATGAGAAGAGCATGAACAAAGAGAGGGATATAATTTCAAATAACTTGATGATCCAAAGCAAATTTTCTTTCAAAAAATACTTATTTCAAAACTCAATCCATGATCACCTAGATCCAAATCAATAAATAGATGAAAATTCAATCACAATTCAAGTGGAGTGTGATAAAATGGGGTTAGAATAGACTTTTTGAAAATTGTGTAAAAGGATCCTAAAATTCTAAGAATTGCGATTGAATAATGAACATATAACACACTAGATGAGAGAATTACCTTTGAGAATACTCAGATTCACAAGTATTTTGATTGAATTGGATCAATCTTCAAGTCCTCTTCACTTCTCTTCTTCAAGCTTTTTCTTCTTTTCACTTTTCTTCCTCTTGATCTCTTCAAATTCTTTGAATTATTAACATTAGATCTTCAAAGATTGAATTTCTCTGGAAGAAACTCATATTGTAGTTCTCCTTCTCCCAAAGTTTTCTCTTGATTCTCTAAATTTCCTACCCAAGATTAGCCAATTAACATCCCTAGATCGGGAATGAACAAGTCATAATTACACGGCTTAATTCATATTTGCTAACACTTTTAATCCTATTTTTGTGTACTCTTACTTTGTTTTCTATTTTCTGTCAGGATATAGAAGAAAGCGAGAGTTCGAGGCTAAAAAGGGTGTAAAAATAGGAGAAAAGAAGCAAAAAAGCCACCTTGCACGATTTCCCAAATCGCGCTCGCGAGACCCGTACAAAAAACCAATGTTGCATATTTTTAAGAGCTGAAGACCCCTACATGAATGAAATTGCCTAATTACATCCAGAAAGTGAAATTTAACAGTTTAAGATGGATTAAGTTTAGAAAAGCTTCTTAATCGCATTAGGATAATTGACATTAATTGTGGGGGTTTCCTAATTGGATTAGGAAATAGTTTGCACTTTCCATTAGTCTTCTAGCTTGAGTAGAAAACTGCTCGGAATGCTCGGGATCATGCCTGTGGGTCCGAATAAGCTGTTCCCGCGGTGGGATGTGCTTGTGTGGTCTTCCTGACCTGTTGGCCGGGTCGTGGATGAACTGTTCGGGAGGCATCAGGTGGACCAAACCGCTCAGGATGATGCTTGTCAGTAGTTGCAGAATAGAACCGCTCGGGTATGGGCTGATTTTGGGTATATCAGTTGCCCCCTATTTCCAAAGTTGGCTGGATGCTATATCAGGGCAAGTTTGGAACTGTGCTCGAAGCCACCTACCACTGTCTGAGTGCTTAGGGAAGCTGCCTTGGAGCTTCTGAGTCTTGTGAATGCTCGGTAAGTGACCGAGAGTTGAGACTCGGGCTACTTTGGAGTCTTTTTTGCTTGAGTTAGCCTCCAGGATGGTTATCTTCTACCCGTGAACCTTCGTCAAGGTTGTGGTAGAAGAATTTTACCATGTTGGAAAAGCCGACCTAAAGCGTATTGCTTTAGGGTCCTTTTATGTTAACTCCCCAGGATGGTTGTCTTTCGCCCAGCCAGCCTTCGTCAAGACTGTTGGGAGAAGAGCTTGACCATGTTGGTGAAGCCAACCTAAATCACGTTGCTTTAGGGTCTTTTCGCTCCTCTATCGTCAGCCAACCTAAGAGATTTTAGTCACCTCTATCGTCGGTTTGGACCTAAGTGGAGTTAATGCCTCTAAGTACTGTAGGTGCTCGGGTTGTCCAAGATTTTGACTTGGTTATCTGCGAGGCCTGTAGATACCCGGTGTGATTGCCTGTTTAGTTCATTGCGCCGTCTTGCCCCCCAAGCTTTCGCTAAGACGAGGGCCTTACAGAGGCTATGACTGTAGGTAACCGACCTGGAACATGGTGGTTGCAGGGTCTTTTGAAGCTTGCCATCATCAGCCACCTAGGGGGTTTACCCCCATCGTCGGTTGTACCTAAGCGAAACTTGTGCCTCGGGGTTAGGCCTGAGGTCTTTATATGCCTCGGGGTTAGGCCCGAGGTCTTTGTATGCCGCGGGGTTAGGCCCGAGGTCTTTATATGCCTCGGGGTTAGGCCCAAGGTCTTTGTATGCCTCGGGTTTAGGCGCGAGGTCTTTGTAAGGGCTCTCTAACAATTAGTGGAGTCTCATGTGGTGATCAGTACCACTATAGTCGGGCTCATCTAGACCGACGAAGACAGGGGGTCGGATTAGGATCATCGGGCTCCTGATTTCTCTTTGCTGGAGACACAGTTGGAACTGCTTGATCCTAACTGATAAGAACTGGAGGTCGGGTCAGGGCTGCCAGACTCAGACTGCTATGAACGGGAGGTCAAGTTGGGGTTGCCTGACCCAGACTGCTGTGAACTGGAAGAACTATCAGAACTCCCGGGCTGATCTCACTTTCGCTTACTTTTAGAAGACTCGTTGCTTTCTTGCCTGGGGTCTTCGATCTTTGGAAATTCTTCAGTGTCAATGTATTTTCCAACCCTCTCTGCGAGTTCAACCAAGGTTACCGGTCAGTGTCTGTGAAATGATATGGCGCACTTGGTGTGTTGAACTCCTGACCAGAAGGCTATAATAATGGCGATTTTATCAAGATCATGGATGCCGACCTTCTCTTGATTAAACCGGCCGGTGAACTCCTTGAGGGTCTCATTATCCCTTTGTATGACTGTCAGTAGCTGCATGTCAGGCTTTGGCCATTCATGTATACCGATGAACTGGTTGATGAACTACTTGCTGAGTTGCTTGAAACTGTGGATCGATCGGGGCTCCAAGAAGTAGAACCATTGCACGGCCAAGCCTTTCAAAGTGCTGGGGAAGACTAGGCAGTGTAGTTCATCGTAGTTGGTGGCTAGGGCCATCTGAGCCTTGTAGGTCCGGACGTGGTCGACCGGGCTTCCCGAGCCGTTATAGGGATCTAGGCGAGGCTGCTTAAATTTGCGCGGGATGTCAAACCTTGTGATCTGGCTGGAGAACGGTGACTCTGTCTTGGTATTGGCCTAATTCTGAGCGCGGTTTTGACCAAGCTTTTTGGCCACTCCGTCAATCTGCTTCTGCAAGTCCTTGATTCGGGCTTCCACTCCTTCCTAACCAGTATCTGAGGGGTTGATCGGGTCGGTGGAAGAGGTTTCTTCTTCATGGTGGGGTACTGTCCTCTGGGATCGGGCTTGCTACGACTCTAGTTCATCATGTGCCTAGGGATAACTCGGCTCTTGACCGAGTGACCCTATACTGATTCCCAGGCCATATGCTCCTGCCTTTCTTCTCGGGCAGTACGCCTACTGTTGTCGTCTCTAGCATCCTCAACGAGGGACGGGTTGACTCGGGCACGTTGTCTGGTCAAGATCGGTTCTCGACCATACGCAACGTTCTCGGGTCGTTTCCCAGTTGAATTTGACGCTGGCCCTCCAAGAGTTGTGTGAGGGTCACGGTGATCTGCTCAGATGTCATGACTGTCGGAGCTGGTGCTGGGGCCAGCGGAACATCCCGATTAGCCTACAGTGCAGTCTTCTCCCTCTTCTTCAGAGGCATGGCTATCAGCCAAAGATTGTTTGATGATAAAACTTGTCGTTTCCCAAAGACGACGCCAAGCTGATGATGCCGAAAGTTGTTAAGAGTAAAGTAGAGCAGATTAAGGAGAGAGAGAGTGAGAGACCGGTTTTTTGTATGTGGTTCAGTCCTGTTAATGAAGTAACCTACATCCACGGTTGTGTCTGAGCACGTTCACTATACTGTAAAAGAGTCGGGGGCCTGTGGTGAGCCAACAAGTCTGGAGCTACTGTAGGCCAGCCGGGCATGTAGATGAATGCAATAGAGGTGCTGTGTAGACTGAAAAGTCGGCCCCTTCAATGGGGGGTGAGAGGTCTCTTTTATAGATGTAAGAGACCTACTCGTACATGGATAAGGAAATATAATCCGATTTGGATGTGATTGACACCATTCAAGTAAGTTTCCTAATTGTATTAGGATTAATTGACATTAATTGTGGGGAATTTCCTAATTGGATTAGGAAATAGTTTGCACTTTCCATTAGTCTTCTAGCTTGAGTAGGAAATTGCCTGGAATGCTCGGGATCATGCCTGTGGGCCCGGATAAGCTGTTCCTGCGGTGGGATGTGCTTGTGCGGTCTTCCCGACCTATTGGCCGGGTCGTGGATGAATTGTTCGGGAGGCATCAGGGGGAACAAACCGCTCGGGATGATGCTTGTCAGTAGTTGCAGAATCGAACCGCTCAGGTATGGGCTGATTTTGGGTGTATCAAATGTTGAAAAAGGCAATTCTTCTTCCTGATCTATACTGAAAGTCAAGAAAGGATAAAAGAAGGCTAGCACTAGTGGTTTAAGTGTTGGACCAGCCCAAAGATTGCGAAATATAAGGGAAAGGGAAAAGGTAAGGAGAAGGGAGGTGGTCAAGGAAAAGGAATGTATTTCTAATGCGGGGACAAAGGCCACTAAAAAAGGAGCTGTCTGAAATTCTTAGCTACAAGAGTTCAAGGTATATCGAATCACATGTGATTGAAGTAAGTTTTATAACGGATACTTCGAACACTTGGTGCGTTGATTCTGGTACGACTAACCATATCTGTAATTCATTGCAGGGGTTCAGATCAACCAGGAGGTAAAATGATGGGAAGATTGTGATTACTCTAGGTTCTATCGCAATTGTGTTTATGGTTGCTATAGGAGTAGTAGTTTTGGAATTTCCAGACAATAAGACTTTGATTTTATTAGATGTACTTTACGTCCCTTTAATGAGACGTAATTTAATTTCAGTTTCAGACCTTTCAAATATAAATTATTCTTTCTTTTTTGGAACTGGAGTTGTGATCAAAAGAAATGGTTCTTTTGTGTGTTCTGGTATTAAGTCAAATGGTTGGTAGATTACTCCAAATGTTTCTAAAGATTCTAATATGGAACTTAATAACTCAGTGGTAACAGTACCATTTAAAAGAAAGGAACTTTCCACTAATCTGACAAGGCTTTGGCATATGAGGCTAGGTCATATCAATCTAAATAGGATTAACAAACTAGTCAAAGAAGGGATCTTAGGCGATTTGGTTCTCAAACCAATGGAAGTCTGTGAATCATGTCTAGAGGATAAAATTACCAAAAGGTCCTTTTCTGCAAAGGGCAACAGGACCAATGCTTTGTTTGAATTAGTTCACACTGATGTGTGTGGTATAATAAATATAAAAGCTCGGGGTGGCTATGTGTATTTCATTACATTTACTAGTGATGGATATGTGTACCTAATGCAGCATAATTCTGAAGCCTGTGAAAAGTTCAAAGAGTTTAGGGATGAAATGGAAAAGCAATTAGGCATATATATCAAGGCCATTCGATCTGATGAAGGTGGCGAGTACCTCTCGAATGAGTTTATTGATCACCTCATACAAAATTGGATTCTGTTGCAGTTAACTGCACCTGGTATGCCTCAATAGAACGATGTAGTAGAAAGAAGGAACTAGATTCTTTTAGACATGACTAGGTCAATGATGAGTTATTCGGAGTTGCCATTATTTCTTTGGGGTTATGCTTTGGAAACTGCTATCTACATACTAAATCTAGTTCTAAATAAATATATTCCTAAGACACCACGGGAGATGTGGATTGGACGCAAGCCCTCTTTACAACATCTCCAGATATGGGGGTGTCCAACACATGTGTTGAAAGGAAAAATGAACAAATTAGAATCACAATAAGAAGTTTATTACTTTATAGGGTATCCAAAGGGTACTTATGGATTGTATTTTTATGATCCAAGAAAACAGAAAGTGTTTGTTAGTACAAATGTTGTTTTCTTGGAAGATGATTATATCGTGAACCATAAACCTAAATGAAGGATAGATCTGAGAAAAATAGATGGAGAGCCCTCCATTCCTCCAATAGTTGAAAACGAGGTAAGACAAGAAAATATCACATCTTCACCCATTTCCACCCCGGTACCTCATCGTTGTAGGAGGATTATCAGCCAGCCTGATAGATACATGTTCTTGGGATAAGTTTTTTTATGCTGTCACCATAGAATCCGAATCTGATCCTACCATGTACAAAGAGGCAATGGTTAATGTTAATTCAGTTCATTGGGTTAAAGCTATAAAGGCTGAATTGGAATCGATGGATTCCAATCAGGTCTGGGATCTTATAGAATTTCCAGCCAATATTAAATCCATTAGCTATAAGTGCGTTTATAAGAGGAAAATATGATCTGATGGAAAGATTGAGACCTTTAAGGCAAGGCTTTTAGCAAAAGATTATACTCAAAGAGAGGACATTGATTATAAGGGAACCTTCTCGTCGGTAGCCATGCTCAAATCCATCATAATACTCTTATCCATTGCTGCATGCTTAGATTTTGAGATCTGGCAAATGGACACCAAGACTGCATTCTTGAATGACAATCTTAAGGAAGATATATATGCAATAACCAGAAGGGTTTATAGTTGGCAGAAAAGGTAACTTGGTATACAAGTTGCAAAACTCCATTTATGGACTTAAGCAGGCATTCAGGAGTTGGAATATTCGATTTAACCAAGTGGTCAAGTCATTTGGTCTTATACAGAATCTGGATAAACCTTGTGTATACAAGAAATGTGAAGGTAAGGTGGTGGCTTTTCTTATGCTTTATGTGGATGACATTCTACTCATTGGGAATGATGTAGGGGCATTGTCATCAATCAAGGTTTAGATAGCTAGTACTTTCAAAATGAAGGATCTAGGGAGGCGAGCTATATCCTTGGTATAAAGCTCTTTCGAGATCGTAAGCAAAAGATAATTGGATTATCTTAAGCTGGTTATATCGAGAAGGTACTAACTAGAATTTCCATGGATAATTCGAATAAAGGTTTGTTACCTTTCAGGCATGGTTTCAAGTTCTCCACGGACCAGTGTCCTAAGACACAAGAGGAGAGAATCGCATGGAAGGAGTTCCTTATGCTTTGCCAGTAGGAAGTCTCATGTATGCGATGTTATGCACTAGACCGGATATCTGCTTTGTCGTTGGCAAGGTCCGTAGGTATCAGTCGAATACAGGTCCAGAGCACTGGACAACCGCTAACCACATTCTTAAGTACTTGAGAAGGACTAAAGATTACATGCTTATGAATGGTCGAGATGAATTGATTCTAGTAGGATACACTAACTCAAACTTTATGTCAAATAAAGATTCTAGACATCTCTTTACCCTCGAAGGTAGTATTGTTAGTTGGAGGAGCATTAATCAGAAATGCATTACAGATTCAACTATAGAAGCTGAGTATGTGACTACTTGTGAAGCCGCAAAGGATGCTGTTTGGCTCAAGAAGTTCCTCATGGAACTTGAGGTGGTACCAGCATCATTGCCACTTATTACACGATATTGTGATAATAGAAGGGTAGTGGCTCAGTCCAAGGAGCCAAGGAACAACGGAAAGGGAAAGCACTTAAAGAGGAAGTGTCATCTCATTCGACTGCCACCAAGATTGCCATTGACAATCTTGCAGATCTGTTTACAAAGGCTTTGCCATAGAAATTCTTTGATCGTCATCTAGATAGTCTAGGGCTTAGATGTAATGGGTTATGAGTACAAGTGGGAGTTTGTTGGGATTGTGCCCTCAAACCCGGTCTTAATGTATGTGACATTTGGCATTTTATATATGGATATCATTTATATATTTAATTATGTATGTTTCATGAGATGAATTTTTGTAATCTATAAGTGTCTTAGTAGGTAATTCGTATATGTATGAGATACATATAAGTGAGATACGAATTACTATTCTTTGATACTTGGAACTTGTCATAGTGGATGATGAGACTGGATATCTCATCAATTATATGATGTAGCATTATTAACTACCATTGGATGGAATGATGAATCTCAATTACTAGAGTGTGGCTCTTAGTTAATATGCTAATGCCTATAGTACATTGACAGACCATGAGATTCCTATTGACATATAAAACTGTCAATAGTTGATAGGAACTCATAACTTGTATAAGGTACGTGTTCTCAATCTTGAGATGATTATGGACACAAACTATGGATGTAACTACTTTGACTTACCAATCAGCGAGGTCTTGCAAGATCAACACCTGGGTATCTTGGGCATGTCATATTCATAAGGTTATGAACATATATTGTCAAGATAGAATCTACCCTTTGATAAAGAGTAAGCATTCCCTTGAGAATGTCACCAAGTTCATTACTGAGAACTGCAGTCTTGTTGATAAGTAGTTATCAACATATTTGGTAATCATGAGAGGTGAATGGGACTCAAGGAATGAAAGATGTAATCATTATTAAGGTTGTCTGTAACAGTTATCCAACTACCTAATTATGATTATGAATGATTATGCTAGAGGGACATTAGTACACTATACAAGTCTAGCTATCAATTCGGATTTGTTCATTTGCATTGGAGTATAGTTATGATTTTATAGTGGAGTAAACGGTAACTGATTAGTTAGTTAATTTGTTGATCAAAGAGTTTGATCATAGGAATTAACAACTTGTTTGAGCCAACAATAAAGGACCTAGGATGTCCCACTCTTAGCTCTACCAAAATGCTTGGAAAGATATATGAGGATGATGAACTTAAAAGAGTTTCAATAGATTGAAGGTTCGATCGATCGAACTTGTTTTGATCGATTGAACTCTGGTTCTGTTCGATTGATCGAACTTATTTCGATCGATCTAATGTTCGATCGATCGAAAGAATTTCGATCGATTAAACTCTAAAGTTCGTTTGGAAATCTATGAATAGGGTAGTTGCATACAGAATAGTTTGATCATCGTTTTTATGAACACAATGCTATTGAAACTGACATAAGGGTTTCCAACCTTCTACATCCTCTCCATATGGGTTACCACCAACCCTTGTCACTCTGGGAGCATTTATAGGAGATATACGGGTAAAGACAACCTAGTGGGAGTTGCTGCACACTAAAGGAAGAAGACAAATTCAGAATTGGGTTCAAGACCACAAGGTAATATTCTTATTCCCCTTTCTTGTACGCATCTATAGAATTGATAAGTAGTAGATCTAGGCATACCAACAATGTTTTGAACATGATTTACCGCCACATACATGATTTAAAGTTTTTACGAAACCTAAATCCATCAATATCCATCCAGAGTGGTGAGCAGCGCAGTTCCTTATGCGTGGTTCCTCAAGAACTATTGGGAATATGCCCTTAAACCAACTAGTTGGATAATGGAATATCATAATGCATTTATGTATGTTAGTTCATGAGATGAATATTAGACTGAAATCCTTAAACATCATTGTATGTGATTTATTTGTGTATGTGATTACACATGTGAGATATGAATCACAAATCTTTGTTGTTTTAAATAAGTCATAGTGGATGATAAGTCTGGATAACTTATGAGGTATACACTATAGCATGATTAACATCTACGGGGTAGAATGATGATCTCATTTATAAGAGTGTTTGACTCTTGGTTAATATGCTAGTGCAAGCGGTGCATTAGCAGACCTGAGTTAAACCTATTGACACCTAAATGTTGTCACCGTCAATAGGAACTCAAAACTTGTGTAGGGATACATGTCCTTAATCCCGAGATAATTATGGACACAATTTGTTTGCTTGATTGCTTTGACTTACCAATCAGTGAGGTCTTGCAAGATCAACACCTGGGTATCTATGGTAATCAGGTATTCAACGTTGGCACATATATTGTCAAGATGGAATTCTACCCTCTTTTATGAAATGAAGAGTGAGTATTCCCTCAAGAATGTCACTAGGAGTGATTACTGAGAGCTGGCCAGCCTTGTCAACAAAGTGTATTGTTGACACATTTGGTAATCCAAGCGTAGTGAATAATACTCGAGGAATATAAGATATATCTATCTATGTGGTCGACAGTATCTTAAAAAATACATCCCAATGATAAATACAAATACCATTTGGTAGAGGGACATCCGTAACATATTATAAAGTCTAGTAATCGCTTATGTATGTGTGATTTTGTTCTTATGCACTGTAGTGCAATTATCACTTTATAATTGATTAACTATTGATTCCTTAGTTAAAGAGTATTGACTAGATGGAATAATAATTAATCAGAGCCAGTAATTAAGAACCTAGGAGGTCCCACTCTTAGCTCATCAAGAATGCTTGGAAAGGAAAATAAGGATGATGAACCAATGGATTGAAAGAGCTTTAATCTGTTCAATCGATTGAAGGTTCGATCGATCGAAAGCTTTCGATCGATTGATCGATCGAACATGTTTCGATAGATTGAGGTTCGATCGATCGAAAGCTAAAGTTGGTTTGGGAATCTATAAATAGGGCAACTGCATATAGAATTAAGAAGATTGTCATTTTATAATTCCAAAGTTACAGAAACTGTTTTTACGTTTCCTAAACCTTCTCTATCCTTTCCATTTGAGATCCCACTATCTCTAGCCTCTCCAGAAAGCTTTTGAGGAGACATAATGGTAAAGATCTCCTAGAGGTTGCTGCTGCACCCTAAAGGATAAGGAGAATATCATAATTGGGTTCAAGACCTAAAGGTAAAAATCTTCTCCTTCTTGTTCTACACATCTATGGAATTGATAAGTAGTAGATCCGGGCATACCAAAAGTTTTTTGAACATTGTTTTTTCACTGCGTATAAAATAAGTTTTCAAAACCTATTTTCCTTACAATTGGTTTTCGACCCACGCTTATTTGGATCTATCAATGTGTTTTGTAACACTAGATTGATTTGCATGATGTTATTAGAACTGTTTTTTGAAACTACATCATCACAGATCTGTTTGTGCAGCAGTTTTGTAGCAGAAAGTAAATCTGTGAATGCATTAGATGCATGGCAGGTTCGATCGATCGAACGTGTTTTGATTGATTGAAATTGTCTGTGTTCGATCGATTGAAAGTGTTCTGATCAATTGAAATAATGCAAGTTCAAGCGATCGAACTAGTTTTAATCGATCGAACATTGTTTTGTTCGATCGATTGATGTCAATTCGATCGATCAAACATGATTCTCTGTCCAGAATTTTTTCCACAGTTTTAAAAGTTTAACAAATAATTTATTTTAATATTTAATACTATTCTGGAAAATTTTCAATCAGTTTATGAATCTTTCTGTTTCAATCGATCGATTAAACCTTCTTCGATCGATTGAAGTGTGACAGAGAACTTATAAGGTTTGTGAATTAGTTAGGGGTTCCAATAGATATTATTGTTCTGTATATATGCGTGGATGTGTGTATGTCTAAACTTTTTGTAGAATAGTTAAAACCCTGTCTCCCATGGCACTGATGATTTAAATTTGGCATTTAAATTTGTGATTGGTGTGGATTTTATTTTGGTTTGATTTTAAGGCATGTGTAAAGAGCGTTGTGACTTCAATCGTACGAAAAGGAAAGTCTCACCGATTTCCTTAGCCTTTTTATATTTATTGTTGTTTTCTATTTCTAGACAAATTGTAAGCTTCAAAAGAAGCATAGGACCAATTTAATAGAATTAGATAGTCCATGAAGATGGAGGAACAAGCCATTGTCCATGAAGATGGAGTCGGAAACCAAGAGGGAGGTTCTATGGGGATAGAGCCATGGGAGATAAGAGGCATTGTTGAATGCTTTTATTTCAATTTTAGTTTTTGTTTCATGTGTTTAGTTGTGATTGGCATTTTATGTATTGTTACTACTTGCATGCACATAAAACAAGCTTTCTAAAATGAAAATCAAAACCGTTTCAACACATTAGTAAACATTGGATGTTTTTGGGCAATGTGAAGAAACATTTTTTTTAATTTTTTTTTTAAATTAAAACTTCCTATTAGTTCATTGTAAGTATGAGAGATACTCTGTGTCACTCATTTATGAGTGATCATTCTATACGGAGGGTATTTCTTATTGTTTACTAGATATGACCTTCTTATAAAACTCTAGTGGTAGAGGGACTTATTTTTATAACTCCCATGGTCTTCCATAAATGGTTCATTGTAAGGTGGATAGTATATTCTGTGTCCCCCTGCCATGGGTGATCATTCCATACAGAGGATAGACTATTCATTGAGACGTGTTAGAGGGTAACCACTACACTGAGGCACTACTTGAGGCGGTTGACATTGGATTCTAGTTAATAGTTAACACTAGCTAAGCTATGGGTAAGGGATTCAACATGAAGCATTATCTAGAAACGTAAAGAATAAAAGTTCGGGAATCATGAATTATTTTGAAAGAGTTGCACGACATTCATGATGGGTTTCCCAATCAGGCTATGAGGTTATGATCGCCACACGGAGACTTAATTTCATAGGCTTGACATCCTGAAGACAATTAATGAGTTGGTTAAGGGAATTCTATTGTATCATATAAATTGTCATATTCATGATTTCCATATTGTAATACTATTATATGATTTGTATTTCAGATTCAAAATGTCTAGCCCACTTGCTATAACCATGATCTAGAATAAGCTAATTGGAAATAACTACATTGAATGGAAATTGGAAATGGATGAATTATTAACTGCTAATGGATGTAAATATGCTCTTACCATTCCCAGACCACCTATTCCATGCCATGACCACCCCAACAGATCTTGCGGATCAATATTGGCAATGGATAAGAGTTGATGGTATAGCTCGCTCTAGCATCTTAGATTCTTTGTTTGATGTGTTGAAGTAGCAACATCAACCTTTTCGTACTGTCCATGCTATTATATTGAATCTCGAGGAGATGTTTGGGGAATTGAGCCAAACTGCAAGGCTTAGAGCTTTGGAGTTAGTCATGGACACCAGAATGTTGGAAGGAACTTTAATAAGAGAGCATGTTTTTAAAATGGCTAATTATTTTAAAGTACTAGAAGTTCTGGATTCCAACATTGATGGTGAGACTTAAGTTGACATAATCTTGTATTCGTTGCCTTCATCATTCACTCAATTTAAAATGGCTTTTAAAATGAGTAAAATAGATTTTTCAGCAAGTGAGTTGATGAGCTCTCTTGAGGCAACAAATGATATAGTCATAGAGGAGTCAAATGTTAAGAACATTGGAATGGCTTCATCTTCTGGAACTAAGCCTAAGGGCATAAGTTTAGAGAAGGAGAAGCAAGACTCAAGGATAGGTGAGCCTAACCCAATTATTGGGAAGAAGACAAGACTTTGAAAGGGAAAGGCTAGTGCTGTGCCAAAAGGAAAATGTTTCCATTATGGCATGAGAGGGCATTGGAAAAGGAACTGTGTGGAATACTTGACTGCCAAAAGACAAGGTATGATCTTTTTACTAGTTTTTGAAGTATGTTGAAAAATTGATACTTCAACTACTTAGGGCACTTATTCAAAAAATTATTATATCTGTAATTGTTGCAGGGAATTGTAAAATAAGAATGTGCAGTGATTAGAAAACCTTGATTTCTTTTGGGATCTGATACAAGTTCTGCTTTTAGATTAGTAGTTTTATATTATAATAAAACTTTGGAGTTATTGGATGGATTTCAGTTTTGAATTAATGAATAATAATTATTATTCTTTTGATTTTGGTACTAAAATTGTTGATTTAAAAGAAATTGTTCTTTTAATGTGATCTAATAACTTGTCAAATAAGTATCCCACCTATTTACTCTTGTTTCTCAAATATTATCTAAGGTAGTATTTAAATAACTCATGGGTTATTTACCATCTAAAAGGATAGGAACTTCAACCAATTCCACAAAACTTTGGTTTTAGAGGCTGGATCATATTAATCTAAATAGGATAAATAGGGAGAAAATGATTGGATCCTAAACTCTTTTGGTTGCTAAGACCACTGCCTATTTGTCAATCCTATTTAAGGGGTAATGTGATCAGATCATATTAATCCATATAAGATAAATAGGGAGTAAAGGATTGGATCCTAAACTCTTCTGGTTGCTAAGACCACTGCCTAATTGTCAATCCTATTTAGAGGGTAGTATGATCAGGTGACTCTTCTTTTGAAAGATCACTCAATCGAAGTTTTTTTGGAATTAGGGCATACTCACATATGTGGACCAATAAACATTAGATTTAAAAAGTAGTTTTGGCTACTCTAGATACTGATATAAATTTACCTATTGCACTGTGGACACGCGGAATACCACCACTTGCTTGTTTATTTTTGTTTGAAATTTGATTTTGATCAAAGAAGGACAATGGTCTGTTGAAAACAGATACAGAGTCGCCACTTGGTCTTTAAGGAACCAAGAAACCTAATTTTGACTCACCCAAATGGATAAAGGGCACCAGCCCTTCATAACCAAAGAACTTGGCTCGGGGTTTTGGTACGAGAGAGGAAGGAACCTTTGTCGCGACTAAAACACCCTCAACTCGCCCCGTCTTTCGACGGGCCTCAATTAGCATCCGAATAATCATCTTATACTATGTATGGTTTGACAATTAATACTATGATAGTATATTACATCACATAAGAAAATTTGAAATGGAAGATCTAAAGATAAGATATCATTCATAAGATCTAAGTCAAATATCATACAATTTAAAGTGAAAGATCACACAAATAAACCTAGGAAAAATCGTCTAATCATGTATCAAGCTATTATGATGCATGTTAATCTTTGAGGAAATATCATACAATGTAAAGTGAATTGATCTTGAAGCAAATAATCAAAGAAATCAAAATATGCTTAGCAAGCTATTATGATGCATGTTAATCTTTGAGGAAAGAAGATTTCTCAATCCCGGGGACGGATGAGAAAGGAAGACTAGATCGAGGGAAACATGAGCGTATTGATCAAGTTCATTCCTTATAATCTTCTCAGATTAGGACTCACAAAAGCCCCAAATCTTTGCATGGATGCAATGTATGTATCTAGAATGTGCCAAGGTTGTAGTGTGCTTTGTGTTCATGGATTCCTAGAATGACTTAGAAGTCTAGAATGTGTATGAATGAATGAATGAAATCATCATGGGATATGTACAAATGTAGTATGAACTACTTCCTAAGACATGAACTAATTTAGAGTGCATGTAAGCATCAAATCAAAAGGGGGAAAGTAAAAGTGTGCTAGCTGTGAATAGTGGACAGAACAGTAACATGATATTTTGAAATTTGAAAAGAGGGGTTACGAATGTTTTAAATGCATGATATTTTATGGAGATCTTCCTTATTGTATCTAGAACACAACCTAAAAAGCCAATTGTTAATAACTATTACATATTGAGAGAAATCATATAACCAATAGAGGTTACTCAGAAACAGAGTTCGTACTGTCGACTGAAATGTCAAAACATCTTAGAAAATGCAAAACAAATGATCTAGAAGCCCATCATATACAGAAAGTTCCCTAAGACATTGAATGTTAAGGGAAAAATAAGTTAGGACCACACCTTTTGGAAAAGATTTCTGAATAATAAGTTGAAAGTCAACCAAGCTGTTGTGACAGCAGGGGCAGAATGTCTGGAAGGAATGTTTGGGTCCAAATGTACCATTTTCAAGTATTTTCAAGTCAAACCAAAAATCATTGGTGTTCTCTAATGGCTTAGGAAGACTTTACAAGTGGCCTTGCATCCATACATTGAGTATTGAGTCCTAGAGAAATCTTTGAACTCAGATCACTCACTATTTTGACTCACTGTTTTGAAGATTTTGGAAAAACAAGGTTTATCTCTTGAAATCAAAGTGAGGGTTTTAAGAAGGGGGTTTTGAAATAGAAGTTTTGAAAGCATATTTTCAATACTCAATGAAGGTTATAGCCACTTAAAATGTCAACATAAAACTCATCATCAAGAACCTCCAAGATTGTTGGAGAGATTTATTTTCATTTGAACATAACTTCAAGAATACCTTGGAGGTATTGAAGTTATAATCATCATCTATCAAACATGTTTTTGAGGTCAAGAGCTACACAAACTTCATGTCATCATTTAGAGGATGATGAACTAGGAAGTAAATAAAAAAAATGTCAAAAAGAAATGAGGTTAGGAAGAGATGAACATAATATGAACAAGCAAGTAAATAACAATCAATAGATGATAATCAATGTGATATTGGACTTGTAGTTTGGTGTTTCACTTATATGTGGTGACATTGGACATGGAAGTAGCTTCCTCTCTCTTAAATACTCACTAAAATGGTGGTTGGGTGTATTGAATATGAAGTAAATAGGAGTAATGAAGTAAAAACAAAGTTTAGAACTCACTTTTTGTTTTGAAATCAAAGAAGAAAGCTAATTTTCTCTCTATTCTAACCTTATCTCTACAACTTTCTCTCCCAAAACTTTTCAAAGCTTACATTTAACACCCTCTAAATGAGAAGTCAAGGGGAGGTTTATATAGGCCAATTTGGGGTGGTTTTGGGGTTTTAAAAGTGTTTCCATTGGCTCCAAACATCTGAAAACATAAAACTACGTCGTTTTGATTTTTAATTAATCAAAATGGACCCCCAAAAATAATTGCAAAAGTATACTGTTCTGGAGGAAAGTGCCGCAGTGGCACTGGGCCTGTGGCGCGGCGGCAGTGGGCCAATGTCGCGGCGGCACTGTTCCTCAATCGTCTGGATAATCCTGTTTAGGCCCCCAGAGGTTCCGGTATTCGCGAAAAGGCCCTATTTTGTCCGAAATTCACAAAAAATGTATACAAACTCCAAATTGAGGCTGTAATGTACCGTTGGAAAGGTAATGGAGTCTATTTTACATAAAAAGTAATTTGAGGATAGGTCACTTTGAAAAGTTTTGCGGTATTTGCGATAACAGCCGATTTGATCACCTTTTTCGCCTTCGAAAATTCATAATAAACTCGTTTTAAATCCAAAAATTATGTGCGATATACCGTTGGAAAGCTATTGACCTCTAGTATCCATGAAAAATATTTGAAAATTATTACGGTGCTCCAGTTCTAAAGTCAAATTTTTGTCAAACTGGTCAAACCTGGGATTCCCGGGAAGTTCTAGAAATCTTTGGGAGCTCCCAAGAGCTGACTTTTTTGCTCAATTTTCTCATTTTAATACTTTTCATATGATCTAGAATGATCCTAGAGAATTTGGACAATTTTGGTCAAACTTGGTAAAACCTTGGTCAAACCGGTCAATGGGGACTTTTCGGGAACTTCCGGGACTTCCAGGGATCTCTGGGAGCTGACGATTTCATCCAACTTTTCTTAAAAACTCATTTTCTTACTTTTCTTACGACATAGCATATTTTCAGCACTTTTGGTCCAAATCTGGGAGTTTTCGGGCTTTCAAGGGCATTTTGGTCATTCTGAGCATCTTGAGAAATAGAACCAACTTCCAGGAGTCCTTTTGAGTCTCTTTCGATCATTGTGAACCACCAAGCTATGGGTCTCCTAAATCTGATAGCCGACAAAATGGGGTGTCTACAGTTTACCCCTCTTTGGCATGAACTTGCGAGGCAACGCATGTCGCAAGCGAGTGCCAAAGCTTTGAAGAGACAGGTCTTTTGGAGGCTATAGATTTAGGATAAAAAGGATTGCAAAAGATGCAATGATACTGAGGCTAGTGATGGTCGCGTTCTGCGTGAGCTGCCTACGTATCCCAAGGGAAATCAGACCAGGACGTAGTTCGGGGCACAAAGGAATAAATCACACATACACATACACAACAATCAGGCGGATGCTATGCTATAAGAGTGATATGAAATGCATGGATGTGATATGAATCACGTCCTTTGTCCTATCATGCTTAGTGTTCTGATCTTAGTATGAGCTGGTGCTGTGGGGCGTGTGCCACTCCTAGTGGAGTTATGCCGCGCTAGTGTCTCCGACTGTGGTGCAGTGGCTGACTCGGATGAAGATATAATGATTTGAAAGACTCTGGGTCTTGGGGCAAACTTCTTAAATTATAGGAAGTGTGCTTCGCAAACAAGTGAAATAGATCAGATGCGCATTTTTTTAGAAGACAACAGCTAAAGGTAACCGAGGGATCGTGCGATAAATGATAGGTAAGGAAGCTATGAAAATGGACAGATGAGAAAGCTCATGATAATCAGGAGACACGGAACCGTAGAAGGACGGTGCTTCGTTGTCAAAATCTAGATGCGGGCGATGTTCTGATTGTTCCTGATGGCTGATTTTCGGGAGTCGGTTCCTCTTTTGTTGCTTTCTGATTGGGGTAGTGGGAGCTAGTATCTTTCCGTATCTGTCCTCAGGGGATGACATAGGGTTCTCGGTGAATCTCTCTTTTTTTGATCGGGAACCAGGACCCATCTCTAAATCTCTCATGGTTGATCAATTCTTTCGGTGCTCAATCCAAGAGAGCCGGTCGGGGCCTCCGGGAGCTGGTATCTTTCTGTTTCTATCCTCAGGGGATGATGTAGGGTTCTCAGAGAATCTCTCTTTTCTTGATCGGGAACCAGGACCCATCTCCGAATCTCTCACGGTTGATCAAATCTTTCGGCGCTCAATCCAAGAGGGCCAGTCGGGGCCTCCGGGAGCTGGTATCTTTCTGTTTCTGTCCTCAAGGGATGATGTAGGGTTCTCAGAGAATCTCTCTTTTCTGCTTCTTTGGTGTACCGGCCAAAAATCAGGACTCGTTACTGAAACTCTCGTTTTGATCAAATTTTGTGACGGTCGTCTTGAAACAACCGATTCGAATCTTCGGGAGTCAATTTTTCTCAGTTTCTGCCTACTGGAGGTAGCCCTAATGACTTTTGGACTGCTGGGGGTAAAACCTCATAAATCTTGACCGAAATGGGCCACTGGGGCTGACCAGGGCCAGAAATGTGCTGAAAAAGGCAAAAATAGGTCAAAACGGAGCAAAATAGAGCAAAGTGGGGCCTCAGGGCCACTGCCGCGGCGGAAGTTGGCCAGTGCCGCGGTGGCACTGGGTGGCCGGACTCCATTTGTGTATATCTCGGGTTTTGAGCTTTTCAAGCTCATTCTTGGCCATTTTGGGGTGTTTTTGGAGCCAAAATCCGTCAAAACGCAGCTTGTGCGCGCTCAGGTGAGTAATCTTACCCCGTGGTTGGAATTTTGATTGGTGTTTTGGTTTCCTCTAATTTTCAAGAAGAAAGTTTAGTTTTTACTTCCATTTTCTTTTTAGATATGTGCTTCGAACTCGAGGAGACCGTCTAAGAAGGCCAAGGAACGAATGAAAGCTGAGAGCCAAACCCCGGAGACCTATAGTGAACAAATAATAGTTTGGAGCTACCGTAGGTCGGCCGGGCGTGTTGGTGACCGCTATAGAGGTGCTGTAGAGACTAAAAATTTGAACCCTTTCTATGGGGTGAGTGGTTTCTTTTATCGATGCAAGAGACCTACTCGTACATGGATAAGGAAATATAATCCAATTAGGATGTGATTGACACCAATCAAGTAAGTTTCCTAATTGTATTAGGATTGATTGGCATTAATTGCGGGGGTTTCCTAATTGGATTAGGAAACCATTTGCCCTTTCCATTAGTCTTTCTAGTTTGAATAGGAAACTGCCTGGAATATTCTGGGGCGTGCCTTGCGGGCCTGGCTTGACTGCGCCCGTATAGACCGTGCCAGTGTTGTCTTCTAGACCTCTTGGTCTGGTCGTGAATGAATCGCTCGGGATGGTGAGTCTCGAGTAGACTAGACCGCTTGGACTGATGCTTGTCTGAGGAGTTGTGCATGATTTGACCGGGACAGGGACCGACTACTGAGTTGAACTGCTCGGTCATAGGATAGAGCCAATTTTGGGTATATCACTAATATTTTTCAACATTCAGTCGACAATACAGATTCTGTTTCTGAGTAACCTCTATTGTTTATATGATTTCTCTCAATCTGTAATAGTTATTGTAGATTGGCTTTTTGATATGTTTTCTAGACACAATAAGGATGATCACCATAAAAATATCATGCATTAAAAACATTTCTAGCCTCACTTTTCTATTTTTAAAAATTAACTCACTGTTATGTTCACTATTCACAGCAAGCATGCTTTTACTTTCATTTTTTGATTTTAATGCTCACATGCACTCCAAATTAGTTCATATCTTAGGAAGCAGTCCATACTACGTTTATAAATAGCCTATGATGATTTCCTTCATGCATTCATACATATTTTAGACTTCCAAGTCACTTTAGAAAGTCCATGTACACAAACACACTACTACTTTTGCACATTTTAGGATCATGCATTGCATCCATGCAAGATTTGGAGTTTTAGTGACTCCTAATCTAAGAAGACTATAAGGAATGAAGTTGATCATACATTCATGCTTTCCCCTCGATCTAATCTTCCTTTCTCATCTATCCCAGGGATTGAGAGGTCTTCTTTTCTCAAAGATTAACATGCATCATACTAGCTTGCTAAGCATATTTTTGACTTCTTTGATTTATTTGTTTCAAGAACAATTCATGTCCCCTTTAGATTAAAAAAACTTGATTACTTGCTATGTGATTAGACGATTTTTCCTAGGTTTGTTTGTGTGATCTTTCACTTTTTGCATTATATGATATTTGGCTTAGATCTTATGAATGATATCTTATCTTTAGATCTTCCATTTCAAGATTCTTATAAGATGTAATATGCTATCATAGTATTAATTGTTGAACGATTATTTGGATGCTAATTGAGGTCCGTCGAGAGACGGGGCGAGTTGTGGGTGTTTTAGTCCTGACAAAGGCTCCTTCATTTCTCGTACCAAAACTCTGAGCCAAGTTCTTTGGTTATGAAGGGTCGATACCCTTAATCCATTTGGGTGAGTCATAATTAGGTTTCTTGGTTCCTTAAAGACCATGTGGCAACTCTGTATCTATTTTCAACAGACCTCTCTTTCTTTCAATCCAAATCAATTTCAAAATAAACAAAAGTGGAAGGCCAGTCCCGCGTGTCCACAACAACAAATGGTTCAAGCCATGGGAAAAATACAGTCAACTATGTACAGAATAGGTAACCAATTTGAAAGTTGTCAAAAGGGAATGTTCTCAGCTCAACCATAAGCTAATCCTAGAGGTCAACCATAAAATGGTGCTTTAAATACAAATTCAGGGAATCATGAACAAGCTAAAGCTATAACAATCTTGAAAAGTGGTAGAGTTGTAGGGAAAGATATCTCTCCTCTTGAAATAAAAGAGATTAATATTGAAGAAGATAATGGAAAGGAAGTAGTTGAAAGCGATAATAATAAGGAAGAAAATAAAACCCACCAAAAAGAGAATGAGAAGCAAGATGGTAAGAGAGAAGAAGAGGAAACACTTAAATTCATTCCTTCAGCCCCTTACCCATAAAGACTAAAAAAATGCCAAGATGCTAAGCACCAAGAATTGTCGAAACTCTTTAAAAAAGTAAAAAATAACTTACCTCTCTTGGATGCTATAACCATGTGCCTACTTATGCAAAATATTTAAAAGACCTATGTGCTGTTAAACGTAATCAGAGTGTGAAAAAGAAAGCTTACTTGGAGGATCAAGTGAGTGCAATTATTAAGAATAATTTGCCACTTAAATTTCAAGATCCTGACATACCAACAATTGCATGTATCATTGGAAACCACAGAATTGACCATGCACTATTAGACTTAGGAGCTAGTGTCAACTTATTACCTTACTCAGTCTATCAACAGTTAGGATTAGGGGATCTCAAACCAACTAGGATCACACTACAATGAGCAGATAGATTTATTAAGATGCCTAGACGTATTTTGGAAGATGTACTTGTTTACATGGAGAATTTCATTTTCCCCATAGACATTGTAGTACTTAATGATGCCAAAAACTTGGTAAGAGTAAAGTAGAGCAGATTAAGGAGAAAGAGAGAGACTATTTTTTGTATGTGGTTCGGCCCTGTTAATGAAGGAACCTACGTCCACGGCTGTGTTTGAGCACGCTCACTATACAATAAAAGAGCCGAGGGCCTGTGGTGAACCAACAAGTTTGGAGCTACCGTAGGCTGGCCCGGCAAGTTGATGAATGCTATAGAGGTGCTGTGTAGACTGAAAAGTTGGCCCCTTCAATGGGGGGTGAGAGGTCTCTTTATAGATGTAAGAGACATACTCGTACATGGATAAGGAAATATAATCCAATTGGAATGCGGTTGACACCAATCAAGTAAGTTTCCTAATTGTATTAGGATTGATTGGCATTAATTATGGGGGTTTCCTAATTGGATTAGGAAATAGTTTGCACTTTCCATTAGTCTTCTAGCTTGAATAGGAAACTGCCTGGAATGCTCGGGATCATGCCTGTGGGCCCGGATGAGCTGTTCTCACGGTGGGATGTGCCTGTGCGGTCTTCCCGACATGTTGGTCGGGTCGTGGATGAATCGTTCGGGAGGCATTAGGTGGACCAAACCGCTCGAGATGATGCTTGTCAGTAGTTGCAGAATAGAGCCGCTCGAGCAAGGGCTGATTTTGGGTGTATCAGTTGCCCCCCATTTCCAAGGTTGGCTGGATGTTATATCAGGGCAAGTTTGGAAATCTTCCTGATACCAGTCTGAGTGATAGAGGAAGCTGCCTCGGGGCTTCTGAGCCTGGTGAGTCCTCAGAAACTGGCTGAGAGTTGAGACCCAGCCTAGCTCGAGACCTTTAAGTACTTGGGAACTGACCGGGAGTTGAGACCCGGCCTAATTCGGAGTCTTTGAATGCTCGGGAAGTGATCGAGAGTTGAGACTCGGCCTACTTCGGAGTCTTTTGCTTGAGTTAGCTCCCAGGATGGTTATCTTCTACTTGTAAATCTTCGTCAAGGTTGTGGGTAGAAGAATTTGACCATGTTGGAAAAGCCGACCTAAAGCGTATTGCTTTAGGGTCCTTTTATGTTAACTCCCTAGGATGGTTGTCTTCTGCCTAGCCAGCCTTCATCAAGACTGTTGGGAGAAGAGCTTGACCATGTTGGTGGAGCCGACCTAGAGCGTGTCACTGTAGGGTCCTTTTTGCTCCTCTATCGTGGGCCAACCTAAGAGATTTTAGTCACCTCTATCGTCGGTTTGGACCTAAGTGGAGTTAATGCCTCTGAGTACTGTAGGTGTTCGGGTTGTCCAAGATTTTGACTTGGTAATCCGTGAGGCCTGTAGATACCCGGTGTGATTGCCTGTTTAGTTCATTGCGCCGTCTTGCCCCCCATGCTTTCGCTAATATGAGGGTCTTGCAGAGGCTATGACTGTAGGTAACCGACCTGGAACATGGTGGTTGTAGGGTCTTTTTCGCGTAGGAGTCTTCAGTACACTAAACTACACGTATTTGATTTTTACACAGGTCGTGCGAGCGCGATATTGGAAGGTTGCGCGCACGGATCGCGCGAGCGATTTCTGGAATCTCGCGCGAGCGGATCGCGCGCGCGAAGTGGCTTTTTCTGCTTCTTTCTTCCTGCTTTTTCACCCCATTTAACCAGAAATCCCTGTTTTCTCCTAAAACCTGACAGAAAGTGGAAAATAAAGTAAAATATACAAAAATAGGATAAAAACGACTAACAAATGTGAATTAAGGCGTATAAGTAGGATTTGTTCTCTCCCGATCACACCCCCAAACCTTACATTTTGCTAGTCCTTGAGCAAAAAGAACAGAAAAATAAAACTACTACTACAAATACTACTCCATTTTCGCATGGATCACAATTGCATTTAGCATATGAAACAAGCCTTTTAAACCCCTAGGTGTCCCTAGTTGGACGAGTGAAGTCTCGTGAGGGTTCTCATCAACAAGTCACCCCCAACCATCTTTATTAACTTATAAATTTAAAAAGTTTTATTCAAAGGAAAAACAAAACAATCAATACTCCTTATCATAGAACGATGATTTGAAATAGAATAACGAGCATAAAGAAACATAATAAAACATCCTCCTAAGTCATGAAAAATAATCCCAAGCACATGCATCGTATAAATTAATAGAGTTTCTCATAAAATTGCACGTGTGTGATATGGTAGTCAAATGAACACGCACTTGTCATGAACTTGGAATATAACTCGGATAACCATCAAACTATGCTTCGACTACGAATCTCGCAATGTTAATTACACTCTAAAATAAAACACTCAGAAATAGGTGTAATTTTTCTAATATATGTGAGTAAAGGAAATATTTTTTCAAAACAAGAAATGCTCACATATGACTCGAAAAAGACGCATGACACGAAAGAACAGTAGTCTCATGGATAGGATGCCAACAATCAAGAAAAATTAATCATTACCATGTTTTAATCCCCCTCCCATCGTTTACATATCCAAACCATGTTTCATAGGATCAAATAGGACTTTTCAAAGGTTATAACGTGGCTCAGACAATGAAAAAGGATAGAAAGGATTCATTAGGTAGTTTTCAGAATGGCATTGTAAGGCATGTTCGATTTCTTTCTTCTCTCCTCCACCAACTTCATCATTTCATTCTCCTCTTTTCAATCCTTTCAATTTTTTTCCCTTCTGTTTCTTTTTCTTTATTCTTTTCCTCCTCATTGCTTTTGAAACAAATATTCATTAAATACCAAGGCAACTACTCTAAACATCATCTTATTTTCTTCTTCTTCTCAATCACACATCGCCTTAACACCACTAAAAGTTGATCAATCTTTCAAGGGTGAACTCCAAGTTGGCCAAATTGGAGCAAAAATAGGATAATGGTGATTAAAGAAAGAAATGGCATTTTAATGGCTCAAAGGGCGAACTAAGGAAATTTATCATTTATCGGTCAGTAGCAAACAAAGAAGGCCTAAAATCATGTCCAATGGTTATATGGTTCTTCAAACGTTTACAACGGAAGATTATTTAGCATGGTAACAAATATTTTAAGTTGACTTTCAACCAAGACAAGAATAATGAGACTAAACAATGAGTTAATGCGCTATTTCAATGAAATTCGACAAACACAAGATGTATTTATAACCCTCTAAAAAGAAAAGATAGTCTCAAAAGCTTACTGGGTTTAGTCTCCACCTTGTGTTATCTAGAAATCCGAATCATATTATAGTTCACATCAAACATGTATTCAAGCGACTACGTGCAGTGCATAGGTTTGTGTGCAAATCTATGATATAAAACTATGATTCGAACGATACATGACCTAGATTGTCGCATCATGACTTCAGCAAATGTTTAATCACATTTTTTCTTATTTACCATTCTATAATAATCCAAGTACTCTAACAAGATGTATCGACTAGAGATTAGTGCATAATGTTTTAAAAATTAGTGCATAATAATGTGCATGTGTATGCATACCCCCAAACCTAAACCTTTCATTTTCCCCAATGAAACAATAAAATGAAAGAAAGAAGAGTAGGTCAGAAAGAAACGATAATACCTCGATCTCGGCACTCACAAACATGTGAACACAAAGGAATATGACAATAAAGTTCAATGTTACCTGTTACTTCTTGATAAAAGAAAACAAACAAAAATAATAAAAGCAGCTAAAAGAATTTTAACTAAGCTAAACGAAACGAAAATAAACTATACGACTGAGCAAAATTATGAAAACAAGAAGATAATAACTATAAAAGAAAATAAAACATAACTATAAACAAGAAAACAACAAAAGACTCGATCTAAAAATAATACCTAAGAAACAGAAACAGAAACAGAAAAGTAAAAACTACTCGAACAGGTGGGAGAGAAGGATATAGAAAGCAAAAGAAAAAATCAGGAAAATGGGGTCCGCGCGAGCGACCGTCGGGCGCGTGAGTCCTAAATTTTTTTTAAATATCTCGTGCGAGCGAGACAGCCTCGCGCCCGCGAATCGAGGCGCGAGGAGAACCTGAGAGCTCATAAACAAAAAGTAAACAAAAATTTCACTAAGGCACATTCTCCCGCGAGTGGGCCGTGCGAGCAACGTCTCGCGCGAGGGGGTCGCGTGCGTGTGATGTCGAATCCTCGGTCGTCTTGCTCTTTTATGTATATAAGTTAAAAATGAATTTACTCCAACTCCCAAACCTGTCCAGAAAACTCCAAAAATCGACCAAAATGACCAAAAAATATGCAAAAATAAGATAAACAGACGAAATGAAGCTTGGGCTGCCTCCCAAGAAGCGCTATCTTTTACGTCTTTAGCTAGACCATTCTAGCTCAGGACTTATGGAGGTCGTAACTCAGACTGTGAACCTCTTATGATATCAGGGAGACTCCGGTAGAAAGCAGAAAGAACATCACTATGAGTCAATTCATTTAACGGTTCATCTTGCTTATGTTCACATCGATTTCTCACCTTCCGAGTAAATTCATCTTTAGGGTCCAGGTTATTTGCATTCATCCTCTCATTACTTACTATATTATTCTCCTTACCCATGTTCAATTCATTAGTAAGTTCAATATTCCTTATAACCTCACTACCCTCCATACATAGATAATCATCGTCTTTGGGAGGTTGATCGACAGCGTTAAACATGTTTAATTTTAAGTTCAAATTTCCCAATTAAACTTTCATCACCCCTGTTCAAAGATTGACACGCGCATTAGCGGTGGCTAAGAATGGACGACCTAAGATGACATGAGTGTGTTTCTTAGAATCTAGCACAGGTTCGGTGTCAAGGACCATGAAGTCGACAGGATAATAACATTTATCAACTTTAACTAAGACGTCCTCAATGATTCCTCTAGGTATTTTAATAGAACGATCCGCTAATTGTATTGTAGTGGCCGTAGGCTTAAATTCACCTAGTCCTAGTTGTTTATAGACGTGATAAGGTAAGAGATTAACACTCGCACCTAAGTCAAGGAGAACCCTATGGATGACAGTGTCACCTATGACACATGATATCGTAGGCGTACCTGGATCTTTATATTTTGGAGTAGCATGTTGGAATATTGAGCTAACCTTTTCTGTGAGAAATACCTTTTTCAGAGTATGACTGCGTAACTTGCGCTTTTGAGTGCATAGGTCTTTAAGACATTTAGCGTAAGCAGGAATTTGTTTAATAGCATCGAGAAATGGAATATTAATTTTAACTTGTTTAAATACCTCGAGTATATCTTCAGTTTTTGACTCTTTCTTTGAAAAATTTGATGGTTCATCAACGTTAGGTGGAAAGGGCAATTTCGGTATATGATTAGTCAGAGCCGTTTCTTTTTCTTTCTTATTTTGGCTCGTGTCCTTACTCTTCTTTGTATTAGAGTTAATGTTCATAACTATCACATTCTCATTCAGAATTTCTATTACCTCTTCCTCTCGTGTGGTCAACCTAGTTGAGACGGCCTTTACTTGCTCATTTGACCCCTTAACTTCGTATTGTCCCTTAGGGTTTTGAATTGTTTGACTAGGCAACGTCCCCTCATTTCTACGACTCACTACAGTAGCTAGTTGTCCCATTTGGGATTCAAGCTTCGCAAGGGATTGTGTGTGTGAGTGCACTATTTATGCTTGTGCATGTACTTGTGTTTCAATTTTATTAAGGGATGCCAACACCTTTTCCTCAAAAACGTTACCCCTTGAAGGGTTCGGATTAGGAGGCGGTTGTTGGTAATGATTAGGTTGAAACTGAGGTCGATATGCATTAGGAAAATTAGTCGCCTCATTAGGATTATTATTATTATTTTTCCACGAGAAGTTAGGATAGTTTCTCCATGGCGCGTCTGGATTATTAGTAGTCGAATTATAATTATTTCGTCGGTATTGTTGAATAGAATTAATGTGTTGCTCCACAAATTCCAGAAATTGAGATGCAGAAAGACATGCAAAGATATTATGAGACGGTTCAGAACATAATGCACATACTTCTGAAGAAGGTGGAGTGGACCTAATTGCCATCCTCATGAGTTGGTCAAGTTTTCTATTTAATTCTTGAAATTCAATTGAATGACTTGACTCAAACTTTACCTCTCGTTTTGGTTGAAGGTATCCCTCAGAACGTACTGACACAGCCTGATGCATCGAATTCTCGCTCAAAGTTTCAAATATTTTCAGGCCTCATCGGCGCTTTTGTGTAGGAATGTACCCTCACAAATGGCATCGACGGTATTACGAAAAGAGGGAATAAGTCCCTCGTAAAAGACCTGTACCAACTGCCACTTAGGAACCTGATGATGTGGGCAGGAACGTAATAATTCTTTAAATTTCTCCCATGTGTCATAAAGTGTTTCCCCATCTTGCATCACAAAATTAGTTATAGATTTTCTTATTTGATTTGTTCTTGTGATTGGGAAAAACTTTTGTAAAAATGCAGTATGTAATGCTTCCCATGTTTTTATAGTGTTTGGCTCTAAAGATTGGAGCCAATACTTCGCTTTATCCCTTAAAGGGAATGGGAAGAGACGTAGTTTTAATTCATCATCAGTGAAATTTTGGATTTTTAACGTAGAGCATATATCTTGGAAATCCCCTAATTGTTGATATGGATCTTCATTTAAACGACCATGGAAAGAAGGAAGTAGCGAGATGGTAGACGACTTTATCTCAAAGTGAGATGTCGTCGCCTCCGGTAATTCGATACCAGCTTGTGGCGTGTAAGTTGTAGGAATAAAATAATCTTTAAGCGGAGGAGGTGGCGGTATATTATGATTATTTCCGTTATTTCCGTCGTCGGCCATTGGAATAGGTTCTATGTTTAAAGTTCGAGTTTTTCTTAAACGTTTACGAGTGCTTTGAATTTCAGCCTAAAACAATGACAATGGTTTTGGAGTCAACTCGTCATCTATTTTTAACTGAGCTCTCGGAGCTTGGGTTGAAGACTTACTAATTCTAAGGGTACGTTCAAGTTCAAGATTGATAAAATGTAATTCAGGTTTATTTGAACGCGTACCAAACATAAACTTCAAAAGAAAACTAAACTAAAATAACATATGACTCTACAAAAACAGAAAGCAATCACGCAAATAAGACAACAAGCAAGCACACAGTACTACTATGATGGATGTAATTATCCTTATGCAGTGATTCGCGTCAAAGCCCAGCGCCCCGGGTTTCCTAGCTAATGTAGTGCAATTCACCCTAAACTAATGCAAATAGTATGTCACAGCGCCCTGACTTACTGTGGCTTGAAGCGAATTTCAAAAGAAGCAATTTATTTTATTTTATTTATATTTTTTTGCGTAAGCTCCTTTGATGTGCTAAGCTATTCCTCCCGGAAACGTAGAATTTGATGACTCGAGAAACTACAAAATAAAAAAGAATAGTTAGTGACTCAAAATAAAACAAAAAATAAGAAAAAGAAAACATAATCTAATATTTACGAATTAACTAAACTAAGATTATAAAACTAAACGTAGTAATGCAATCCCCGGCAACGGCACCAAAAATTGATCTTGTCAAAATCAAGATATAAAAGTATGCTTATTTGTGCTTTATTTCAAAAGATTTGTAGTGTGTAAGTAAAGGTCGAACCCACAGAGATTGAATGCTACGCACATTAATTTTTAAAACCTAAATTTAGTTAATTAAGAATAACAGATTTTGGATTTAATTTGAATTAAACTAATAACAATAAAAGTAAATCTAAATTATGAAAGCAATTAAACAGTTATTTTTATAATAAGTTTAAGGAACCTAGGATTGCAAATCCACCACTAGCTTCATAATAAGGGTATTTACGAATTACTTTAGCTTATTAAGTTGGATGATAATGGAGAATTGTAGCTACAATCCCAATTCCTCCGTCAAGAAAATAACTATGGTTCAAGCACCAACATAATCCATCTTCGGTTAGCACGAATTATCCCACACTAAACTAGGGTTGTGGTATAATCCGTCTAATCTAGGCATGGACTATTCGGATACTTGATAGCACAATTCAATTTAAGCACCATTACATGTAAATAATCTAAACAAGCACAGCAAGCATAGATCATTGAGCACACTACCATCAAGATAGATCTAAGACAAGAGTAAACTTTGATAGTAACGATTTAATCAGTAAAAGCACGATTTATTTATAAAAATCCTCAGAACATGTAACTGTCATCCATACATAATAAAACTAAAATAAAAGCATAAAATACACCCTATTACTTGGCTAGGGTTTCATTGAAACCCTAGATCTAGAGTCTAGTTGTCCATAGAAGCGGCAGATGGCAAGTAGTTGATGGAGGAGGCCATGGAAATCCTTGGTCTTCTTCTTCTTCTCCTTGCTTCCCTCCCTTCAATGGCTGAACGTGTGGTTGTATATTGTGTGTATAACAATTGTCAACCCCTTCATTGAAGTAATATAGGGTATATATAGATTTATAACATGTTTTGGAAGCTTTCCTAATCCAATTCACACTAAAACTGTTGTATTTAGCTTTCCAGATGTAATTAGGCAGTTTCGTTCACGTAGGAGTCTTCAGTACACTGAACTACACGTATTTGATTTTTACACAGGTCACGCGAGCTAGCTGCGCGAGCGCGATATTGAAAGGTCGCGCGCGCAGATCGTGCTAGCGATTTCTGGAATCTCGCGCGAGCGGATCGCGCGCGCAAAGTGGTTTTTTCTGCTTCTTTCTTCTTGGTTTTTCACCCTATTTAACCGAAAATCCTTGCTTTCTCCTAAAACCTGACCGAAAGTGGGAAACAAAGTAAAATTATACAAAAAAAGGATACAAACGACTAACAAATGTGAATAAAGGCGTATAAGTAGGATTTGTTCTCTCCCGATCACTTGCCATCATCAACCACCTAGGCGGTTTGCCCCCATCATCAGTTGGACCTAAGCGAAGCTTGTGCCTCGGGGTTAGGCCCGAGGTCTTTGGATGCCTCGGGGTTAGGCCTAAGGACTTTGTATGCCACGGGATTAGGCCCGAGGTCTTTGTATGCTGCGGAGTTAGGCCCGAGGTCTTTGTATGCCTCGGGGTTAGGGCCGAGGTCTTTGTATGCCTCAGGATTAGGCCTGAAGTCTTTGTAAGGGCTCTCTAACAATCGGTGGAGCCTCATATGGTGATCAGGCAAGTACCACTATAGTCAAGCTCATCTAGACCGATGGAGACAGGGGGTCGGATTAGGATCATCGGGCTCCTGATTTCTTTGTGCTAGAGGCAAAGTCTCAACTGCTTGATCCTGACCGATGTGAACTGGAGGTTGGGTCAGGGCTGCCGGACTCAGACCGTTGTGAACTGGAGGTCGGGTCGGGGCTGCCTGACCCGGACTGCTGTGAACTAGAAGAACTGTAAGAACTCCCAAACTGATCTCGCTTTTGCTTACTTCTGGAAGACTCGTTGCTTTCTTGCCCGGGGTCTTTGATCTTTAGAAATTCTTCAGTGTCAATGTATTTTCCAACCCTCACTGCGAGTTCAACTAAGGTTACCGGTCAATTTCTGTGAAACGACGTGGCGCACTTGGTGTGTTGAACTCCTGAGCAGAAAGCTGTAATAGCAATGGTTTCATCAAGATCATAGATGTCGAGCTTCTCTTGATTAAACCGGTCGGTAAATTCCTTGAGGGTCTCATTATTCCTTTGTATGACCGACAGTAGATGTATGTCAGGTTTTGGCCGTTCATGTATACCAGCGAACTGGTTGATGAACTTCTTGCTGAGTTGCTTAAAACTACGGACCGATCAGGGCTCCAAGGAGTAGAACCATTGCACGGTCGGGCCTTTCAAAGTGCTGGGGAAGGCTAGGTAGTGTAGTTCATTGGAGTTGGTGGCTAGGGACATCTGAGCCTTGTAGGTCCGGACGTGGTCTACCGGGCTTCCCGAGCCGTTATAAGGATCTAGGCAAGGCTGCTTAAATTTGCGCGGGATGGCAAACCTCGTGATCTGGCTGGAGAACGGTGACTCTGTCTCGGTATTGACCTGATTCTGAGCGTGGTTTTGACCAAGATTTTTGGCCACTCTGTCAATCTGCTTCTGTAAGTCCTTGATTTGGGCTTCCACTCCTTCCTGACCGGTATTTAAGGGGTTGGTCAGGTCGGTGGAAGAGGCTACTTCTTCATGGTGGTGTATTATCCTCTGGGATCGGGCTTGGCTATGACTCCGGTTCATCGTATGCCTAGGGACAACTCGGCTCTTGACCGAGTGACCCTGGACTGATTCCCGGGCCATATGCTCCTTCCTTTCCTCTCGAGCAGTACGCCTACTATTGATGTCTCTGGCATCCACAACGGGGGATGGGTTGGATCGGGCACGTTGTCTGGTCAAGATCGGTTCCCGACCGTGCGCAACATTCCTGGGTCATTTCCCAGCCACTGGAGGACTGCTTTTCTGGGCCAGTAGGGCTTCGATTTGTTGTTGGATTTGACGCTGGCCCTCCAAGAGTTGTGTGAGGGTCGCGGTGATCTGCTCGGATGTCATGACCGCCGCAACCAGTGCCGGGGCTGAAGGAACATCCTGGTTAGACTGCTGATCAACCTTCTTACCCTTCTTCGATGGCATGACGATCAGTCAAGAGATTGGTTGATGAGAAGACTTGTCGCTTCCCACAGACGGCGCCAAGCTGATGATGCCAAAAACTTTGTAAGAGTAAAGTAGAGCAGATTAAGGAGAAAGAGAGAGACTATTTTTTGCATGTGGTTCGGCACTGTTAATGAAGGAACCTACGTCCACGACTGTGTCTGAGCACGTTCACTATACTGTAAAAGAGCCGGGGGCCTGTGGTGATCCAACAAGTTTGGAGCTACTGTTGGCTGGCCGGGCATGTTGATGAATGCTATAGAGGTGCTGTGTAGACTGAAAAGTTGGCCCCTTTAATGGGGGGTGAGAGGTCTCTTTTATAGATGCAAGAGACATACTTGTACATGGACAAGGAAATATAATCCAATTAGGATGTGATTGACACCAATTAAGTAAGTTTCCTAATTGTATTAGGATTGGTTGGCATTAATTGTGGGGGTTTCCTAATTGGATTAGGAAATAGTTTGCACTTTCCATTAGTCTTCTAGCTTGAGTAGGAAACTACCCGGAATGCTTGGGATCATGCCTGTGGGCCCGGATGAGCTATTCCCATGGTGGGATGTGCCTGTGCGGTCTTCCCGACCTGTTGGCCGGGTCGTGGATGAACCGTTCGTGAGGCATCAGGTGGACCAAACCGCTCGGGATGATGCTTGTCAATAGTTGCAGAATAGAACCGCTCGAGCATGGGCTGATTTTGGGTGTATCAATACTAGACACAGAACCTATACCTAATTCGATTGCACAAATTTCTGTGATTTTTGGTAGACCGTTTTTAGCAATAATAGACGCCACCATCCGCATAAGAAATAGTATAATGACATTGGTTTTTGGTGATATGGTGCTAAATGTTAAATTCTTTTCTAATCCTCATCATAACATGGAAGAAGAAGAATTGGAAGAGGTAAATTACTTAGACTTGTTAATACAAGAAAGTGTCCAACTCATTAGGGAAGAAGAGGAAAGCATTATAAGTGAGGTCACCTTTTTAAATAAGTACCTTAAAATCAAGATGAAGAATTAATTAGGGAAGCTATGTGGGTGACACGTTTCGAACCCTTACCACCTAAGACTACATTAGCCATGCCATCTAGCCTACAAATCCATTAGTTAAAGTTAAAGGAGCTCCCTAAAGAGCTCAAATATGCTTTCTTAGGGGATAATAGTACTTTTCCTATATCATTTCATCTACATTGGAAATAGAACAAGAAGGTAAACTGGTACCTTACTTAAACAACATAAAAGTTCTTTAGGGTGGGCCATAGTTGACGTAAAAGGAATTAGTCCAGATATATGCACACATTAAATATATTTAGAAGGTGATGCTAAATCGTCTCATGAGATACAAAGATTTTTAAAACCTGATATGCAAGGAGTCGTAAAGAAAGAAGTCCTTAAGCTCTTAGATGTAGGAATAATTTATTCCATATCTGATAATCATTGGGTGATCCCTACACAAGTTGTACCTAAGAAATCAGGGATTACTGTGGTGCCCAAAGACAAAGGTGAATTATACGTGTTAATCCTAGTTGGAGAATGTGTATAGACTATATGAAGCTTAACGTGTTCCTAGAAAAGACCATTTTTGCGTACGTTTCATGGATCAGATGTTAGAACATGTAGCTGGACATAAATATTACTATTTTTTAGATGGGTATAGTGGTTACAACCAAATTGAGATAACACTTGAAGACCAAGAGAAGACTACCTTTACGTGTCCTTTTGGAACTTTTGCTTATCGTAGAATGCCGTTTGGAATTTGTAACACACCTGCGATCTTTCAAAGGTGCATGTTGAGTATTTTTAGTGACATGGTAGAAAAATACTTAGAGGTCTTTATGGATGATTTCTCTATTTTTAGCAAATCATAAGATGAATGCCTAGGTAATTTGGAAAAAGTATTAACTAGATGCGAAGATAGGAATTTGGTTTTGAACTGGGAGAAATGCCATTTCATGGTGACAAAGGGTATTGTGTTAGGACACATCATATCTGAGGATGAAATTCAAGTAGATCATGCTAAGATTGATTTAGTCTCAAATTTGCCTACCCCTCATTCCGTTCGTGACATACGTTCGTTCTAAGGTCACGAGGAATTTTATAGACGTGTAGAAAACCAATTTTGACCACACTGATAGGATTTAGGGTGGACAATGTTTGGAGGATTTGATGATGAAAAGTACCTCGTGGAAGGTACTGAATTCCACACAATCGAAAGATCAAACTTCGGAAAAGTGACTTCAAGCTCAGAAAATGTCACGCCCTGTAGTAGCAAAAATAGAGAAAATAAATTCCTTTTTGGACCCGTAGGCCATGACAGTTGAAAGTCACCACATTGTCCACAACCAAAGTCAAACCATCAGAGTAATGGATTAAACCACGCATTGAGATGTCTAAGTTTAATCGTATGTAAAGTCCGATACTAACTATTACAAACCATAAGTATCGCAGAAGTATAAATAAAGTGTTACGGCAACATACGCCGATAATAAACGTAACTATTTCAGAAGTCTCTAAACATAAACACGAGCTAACTACGGCACAGCTTCCAGCCTTCAGCTTGCGTCGTAGTCAGCACCGGCATAGCCTCCATCATCGTAGGCTCCTTCCTCGTAGTACCTGTCCATGTATGCATCACCTGTATACTCAAAGCCCTGGCCAGCTGGACGTGGAATATCTAGCGGCATAAAACGCCGTCAGCTACGAAAGCCGAGTGAATGCAAATACTAACAGAGTATCTACAGATATGTAGCATATAACAACAACATCAATAAAAAGGATCATCTCATCGTTCGTATGCATGTATGCACCAATCCAAGATATAATACGGACGTCATCCCCTTTCCCATTTAGCACGTAGCCCAATGACTCATGACTCATTTATCCTCGACACGTAGTCTCACACATAACATAGACTCTTGGATCCACATTAATCAGACACGTAGTCCTATACCTACGGTCTGTTCACCCTTGACACGCAGTCCCAACGTTTCAGCCAACCCGCCCTGACATGGTTACTACGACACATAGCCCTTATATGATACAGCACGCAACCCTGACATTCCACAGCACGCAGCTCCGTCATTCAACAGCACACAGCAATTATCACCGCACACCGCTCATACTACCGCACACAGCTCATATCACCGCACACAACTCATACTTTCGCACACAGCTCATATCATTACCGCACACAACTCATATCACTGCACACAGCTCATACTTCTGCACACAGCTCCTTGATACTATTACGGCACGCAGCCCTAAGATACCCCGGCACTCCAGCCCCGACATATTATTCTCGACACGTAGTCCCGCTATATTAACCTCGACACGAAGCCCCACATCACATAACCTCCGAAATCCGACACAAAGTCCAATTCTATCATATATCGATTTGACACGAAGTCCCGATCCTATCCCAGCACCAGGGATTCCACACTCAACATCATACGGTCTTAGCGACCGCATTCACGCACACCCATAAATAGTATCGACCTCTGCGGTCGACAGACCCACTAATATGCACGTCGGCTTCTCAATCTCGTTATTATCTCATATATATCAAAATGATATAAAAATACAAGAAAAATACAGGGTATTACACATAATAACATTCAAACCAAAACTAGAATGAAATATTAGACATCGTGTATGATTCTAGTAAAAATAGGGCACAGGGGTATTTTGGTCATTTTCCAATTTTGTACGTCCACAACTGAATTTATAAAAGTTCCGTGAGATTAAATAAATAAGTATTCATGTTGGAAGTTAAGAGTTTTCGATCCTCATTAAGAATCCATCTCGATTCCAGTCGTATTTGAAAATACCAGTTTATCGTATTTATGCCGTATTTGAAAAACCAGAATACCGTATTTATACTATACCATAATACTATATTTATACCGTATTATACTATATTACAATACCCTATTTATACCGTATTATACTATATCAGAATACTATATTTATACGTATAAAAATCTAAATACGTAATATAATACGTATAAGCATCACATAATTAATATAAATCATAATCATAATCATAATCATGTATTCATAACAAAGTGTAATATGAATAGCTGAGTGAGTTGGAGACTCACCTAAATTCGCAGAATAATAATGCCGAGAAAACCCGAAGAAAATCCGAAGAATCTTCGAATATAAAATTCAGGCTTCAAATAGTGTTCTTGGTGTTCTTGGTGTACTAGGTGTGTTCTTGGTGTTCTTGGTGTATTAGGTGTGTTCTTTGTGTACTAGGTGTGCTCTTGGTGTTCTAGGCGTGTTCTTGGCGTTCTTGGTGTTTGTGTGTGTGAGATGAAGATATGTAAGCATTAAGATGAGTTCTCAACCTCATAAGTCTAAGGATAAATGTAATGGAATGGTCCCATATATATAGGAACCAAGGAGGGACCTCACCTTGCAATTACCAAGAGTTAAAGGTTCAAAGGATAATTATTTCCTTAGGGCCATGTTTGGTTGGATGTGCAATAAAATCATAACTGGTCCAAATATGCCAGATATTCACAAATCTGCTAAATTTCTGTTTCTAAAAATTCTAAAAATTTATAATCGAGTTCTATAAATACTGAATATTATAATAACAACATAAAAACACTATTCATTTTGGGAAATAAATATTTGAAAATAGCGGGTATTACATCATCCCCCACTAACTGAAGATTTCGTCCCCGAAATCCAAACTAAGCATCGTTGAACAACTCCGGGTACTTCTCACGCATCTCTGACTCTAGCTCCCATGATGCTTCTCCTTCGTCGTGAAACTTCCACTGGATCTTCACCAACGGAAATTCCTTACTTCTCAGCTTCTTAGTTCCCCAATCCAGAATTCGCACTGGTCCTTCATGAATTGACACTTTATCGTTAACCTCAATGTCCTCAAAGTTGATCTCATGACTCGGATTGTGAGCACACTTTCTTAACATGCTAACATGAAACACGTTGTGTACTCCCGACATCTTAGGCGGTAATGCGAGTCGGTAGGCAACTTTTCCTACACGTTCAAGGATTTCAAATGGTCCAATGAAACGCGGTGCTAGCTTTCCTCTCTTCTGCCCAAATCTGACAATTCCTCGCACCGGAGATACCTTAAGTAGCACATGATCTCCAACACTGAATTCCAAACTTCTGCGACGTTTATCCGCATAACTCTTGTGCCTACTCTGCGCTGTTTGCATCCTTTCTTTCATGATCTGGATCTTCTCGTTAGTTTCCCGAACTAACTCAGGTCCAAGCAGTTGATTATCTCCAACCTCTGCCCAACACAAAGGTGATCAGCACGGTCTTTAGTATAATGCCTCAAAGGGTGCCATTCCTATGCTCGAGTGGTGACTGTTATTATACGCAAATTCTATCAGCGGTAGATGAGTCTCCCATGAGCCCTCAAAATCAATAACACACGCTCGTAGCATGTCCTCCATCACTTAGTTAACTCGTTCTGTCTGCCCATCAGTCTGTGGATGAAAGGCAGTGCTCAAGCTTAACGAAGTCCCCAAAGCTGTCTGTAGACTTTTCCAGAATTCTACCGTAAATTGTGAGTCGCGGTCTGATACGATTGAGATTAGTACACCGTGCAGTCGTACAACTTGTTGTATGTACATCCGACTCAAACGTTCGACTGGATATGACATACTATAAGCTATGAAATGCGCCGATTTGGTAAGTCGATCCACAACTACCCAAATAGCATCGTGGTTTTGCTGAGACCTTGGCAAACCTACCACGAAATCCATAGTTATATGTTCCCACTTCCATCCGGGAACTGGTAATGGTTGTAGAAGTCCTGGAGGCTTTTGATGTTCCGCCTTCACTTGCTTGCACGTGAGATATTGAGACACGTGTTCCGCAACTTCTCATTTCATTCCTTCCCACCAGAAGTTTCTCTTCAAATCTTTGTACATCTTTGTGCCTCCTGGGTGGATAGTCATTCGCGACTTGTGCGCTTCGTCCATTATGTCTTTTCTAAGATTATCTTCATCTGGTACACAAAGTCTGCCTCTGCATCGGAGTGCTCCATCCGAACCAATACTCCAATTCTCTGGTTCCTTCACTACATTGCTCGCGAACCACTCTTGAAGTCCTTCATTCTTCCTCTGTGCTTCAAGGATACGACTGATGAGTGTCGATTGTACTACCAAACATCCAAAGTGTCGTCCTTCACCTGAATCTGAGGCTTGAATACCGAATTCAGTCAAAGTTCCCAACGTTTGCCATTCTTTGATCATAAGAGAAGCTACTACTATCCTCCTGGGTTTCTGACTTAACGCATCGGCCACTACATTCGCTTTCCCAAGGTGATATTGTAATGTGAAATCGTAATCCTTTAACAATTCCATCCAACGTCGTTGCCTCATGTTCAACTCTCTTTGAGAGAACAAGTACCTCAGACTCTTGTGATCTGAGAACAGATCAAACTTCTCACCGTAGAGGTAATGCCTCCAAATCTTGAGAGCAAAAATAATAGCGGCTAGTTCGAGGTCATGCGTCGGGTAATTCAACTCGTGAGGCTTCAATTGTCGCGATCCATATGTGATTACCTTCCCATCTTGCATCAAAACACATCTGAGTCCTTGGTGTGATGCGTCGCTATAAATGGTGAACTGCTCACCGCTCTTAGGTATCGCAAGCACTGGCGCTATAGTCAATCTCTCCTTCAATTCTTGGAATGCTCGATCATGCTTGTTACTCCATTCAAACTTCAAATCCTTCTTCGTTAGTTCGGTAAGAGGAGTTGCGATCTTGGAGAATCCTTCCACAAATCTCCGGTAGTATCCAGCTAGACCAAGAAAACTTCTGACTTCCGTGGCAGTCGTTGGTATATTCTAATCCAGAACTGCGTCTGTCTTTGACGAGTCTACAGCTATTCCATCCTGCGAGACAACATATCCTAGGAACTTGACCTCTTTCAGCCAAAACTCGCACTTGCTGAACTTTGCATATAGTTGGTTATCTCAGAGGGTCTGTAGTGCGATCCTTACATGTTCCTCGTGTTCTTTCTCGGTCTTTGAGTATATTAGAATATCATCTATGAACACAATAATGAACTGGTCTAAGTAGGGTCTAAAGACTCTGTTCATTAGGTCCATGAATACCGCTCGAGCATTGGTTAATCCAAAAGACATGACCAAGAATTCATAATGCCCGTACCTCGTCCTAAAAGTAGTCTTTGAAATATCCTCGAGTAGAACCAACAGTTGGTGGTATCCCGAACGTAGATCAATCTTTGAGAACGTCGTCGCTCCTTGCAGCTGATCAAACAGATCATCGATTATAGGGAGTGGGTACTTATTCTTAATCGTAACCTTGTTGAGCTCCCTATAGTCGATACAAAGTCGTTAAGTTCCGTCCTTTTTGACGAACAACACTGGTGCCCCCCCAAGGCGACGTGCTGGGTCGAACAAACTTGAGATCTTCTAACTCCTGTACTTGCTTCTTCAGTTCTTGCATCTCCGTTGGTGCCATCCGATAAGGAGCCTTCGATTGTGGTAAAGTACCAGGCACTAACTCGATACAGAAGTCAATCTCCCATTTAGGTGGTAGTTCTAAAATATTCTGAAACACATCCTCAAAGTCTCGAACTACAGGAATCTGTGCAATCGTGAGTTCTGAAGTCGAGCTCTCGATAGCTGCTAGACGGCTAGTGAGAAAAGCATCCCTAGAGAGGTTACACTGAAAATTAAAAGCTCGAATTCCTGGTATCGAAAAGGAAATCATTCTATTGGCACAGTCCAACTTGGCATGATACTTCGTGAGCCAATCAAATCCTAAGATGATGTCAAATTCCCTCATTGACAAAACGATTAGATCTGCAGGAAGAATTCTATCCTCAAGGGTTAAGGCACAGTCCTTGCATACTTTCCTTAATTTTACAGATACTACCAAAGGTGACACCGCATTCAGGGCTACATCAAGCGTATGGGGTACTAAACCCAACAATTTAACAATTTCGATAGCCATATACGAATTCGAAGCACCAGTATCAAATAGAACTTTAACTCGAGTGCTGAATAACGTAAGATTACTGACAAGCGGGGGTATTTGTAAAATACAACCACGCTAAAGGAAGAAAATACAATAATTTAGTTCACAATTTCCCCATATATCTGCAGTTTGGATTACAACGCCAGTTTCTACACATTATGATTAATCTATGATGAGTTGTGTGTTTTAGCTATGATTTTTGCAGATTACTGTCACTGTGTGAATAATTGATTGAGCAGGATAAAAGGGAGTGATTGGCTTTAATGAAGACAATTCAAAGTTGAAAACTAAAGATCGATCGATCGAGACCCTCTCAAGCGATCGAGGTTTCGATCGATCTAACTAGTCTCAAGCGATCGAATAACCCAGAAGTTCAATCGATCGAGGGTTTTTTCGATCGATCAACAATGCCTTTTAGCAGAATACGCGCAAGCAGCAAAAGACGGGATTTTTAACCCTAGTATTAGGTTTCTACTATTTAAACTCATTTTGCAAGTGTCCAAAAGGGACGCCCACTTGTTTTTTATCAGTTTTCATAGAGAGAGTAGAGTTTCTTCTTGTTTTGTAGGTGATAACTCAAGGTTTTACATTGATAGCTTGGGTTGTCTTCGGTATAAATACGAGTTCTTCATTCAAGGTTACTTAGTTATCATTTTATTTACATACTGCATTTAGTTAATGGTAGTGAGTGTTTAATCTTACTGTTTGTTTATGCTAGATACGTTAAAATCTCAATTTTTCATAGTTTAAATGAAAAGCTCACAACCAAACGACACCTTAATGAATTTTTACGTTAAGAACGAATCTGGGACACTCCAGACCATGTCTGAGTAGTCCGAGGTTGGGAAATCGCGATGAAACTGTGATTTCAGGCCTCTGCCATGCACCCGAATAATACCTGTGTTCGATCGATCGGAGTTATTTTGATCGATTGGTGCAGAGATATAGTCGATCGATTGAAGACATTTCGATCCATTGAGAGATGGCGATTGTCGATCGATCGAAAGCGCATCGATCGATCGAACTCTCAGATTCTTGAGAACATCCAATACAGTATTCCAAGACTTTCTGTTTTAAGGAGCTGTTATCAAACTGCCCCCAAATGCTCAGTTTGTCAAAGCAGTCTTTGAACTTAAGGCCTTAAGGCATTTTCTTTCAATACATTTTGCAAACCACCCTCAATGCTAACACCATTGTAGGTGCGAGTCTTAACTATTGAATTAAACTGCTTTCATGTATTTCAAACTTAATTGAGATGATATAGTCCGGGTCATGAAAGGGCTATTGATTCTAGATCCTTAGAGAAGTACGGAATATTGTAGAAGTTGTACTCCATTGAGCTTAAACTGTAATTGCATGGTAGATGGCTAGGTCAGAGTGGATTCGCGTGATCCCAACACTTCCTTTTATTAAGTAAAACCGTTTTCAAGATTTCGCTTTAGTTAAATAGTTAATTGTTAGTTAATTTAACTTAGTTGCTTTTAATTTTAGTAGTTGTTAATCGTAGAACTTTGTGTTCTACACTTCTTTTAAAATATTGAATTTTCCTTTCGTTTAGAGTCTAATCTAGGTAACTTAATTCTAAACCTTCCTTGTGGGATCGACCTGGACTTAATCCAGTTTACTACTTACACGATTACCTACACTTGGGTATAGCACACAAGCGCACACAGAAAAATAGTCGTGTCAAGTTTTTGGCGCCGTTGCCGGGGAAAGCGACGAGTTAATACTTAGGTTACCTCAATCTATTTCTGTTTTTAATTTCTTTTTCTTTTAGTTCCTTAGGTAAAACACTTTCCTTAGGAACTCTCTTAGTTCATGTCCAACAATTCCATTGAAGGAATTTTCGAAAATCCACTCTACTTATCAGATTCCTCTAGTTCTGTTAACCCTGTAGCTACTCCTACTGAATCAATGGGTGATAATCAAAGTGAACATGGTGATAATGTGGTTGCACCACTTGATGAGGCGCTACGACCTTTATACGATCTCATGTAGCCAGAACACGCACCTACGCCCTCTTGCATTCTAATCCCACCACATGCTGGCGAATTTCAATTTCGCAATGGGATGATCCAACTTCTTCCCACCTTTCATGGGATGGAAAGTGAGAAGGCGTACTTACATGTCAAGGACTTCGAGGATGTTTGCAAAACATTCTCACAGAATTGTCCTATGGACGTGACACGTCTAATGCTATTCCCTTTCACCTTGAAGGATAAAGCAAAGGCGTGGTTACTCACCTTAAAACCCAATTCAATTTTCACCTGGCATGCGATGAACACTGCATTTCTAAAGAAATTTTATCCAACTCGCATGACCACTGACCTTCAACGCCAAATTAATTCCTATAAACAAAAGAGCAATGAAACCTTCACTCAAACATGGGAGCGTTTCAAAGATTTGCTTCTCTCGTCCCCACACCATGGGTTTGAGAAATGGCGAACTATCAGCTTCTTTTATCATGGGTTGAATGGTGAAACGAAAAAGTTGGTGGAAACCATGAGTTCAGGTCCCTTTCTCCGTAAAAACACCGAAGAGGCCGAAGCCTAATTTGATTGGTTGGCTGAATACGCTCATGAATGGTCGAATTCGGATGATGTTTCACGCTCACAGATATCCTGTGTAGAAGAGAAAAGCCTATACCAACTAAACAGTGAGGATCACCTCATGACTGAATATGAAGAACTAGCAAAGAAAGTAGAGGAGTTAGGCATGAAAGGAGGAAGTTCGAGGCAGAATTTGCCTGAAGAACCATGCGGCACATGCAATATGTTGGGACATACCACTCAATATTGTCCTAATGTGCCGTATTTTCAAGAACAACCCCCCATGGAAATGAATGCCATGCAAGGGTATAGGGGGGCAGGGAATTCCTATAACAACAATAATTCACAAAACAATAACAATCGGTGGAATCACCCTGGTTTTGATTGGAAAAATGATGCTGGGACCCAAAATCAACATCAACAACAACAGCCCTATAACAATAACCAATATCAAGGGCAATACAATAGGCAGTCCCAGCCATACAATCAAAATAGATTTAATAATTACAACCAAGTGCAACACTCCAATAATCAACATTCTAATGTGTACGTGCCACCGCACAAAAAGGTGCAAGAGGAAGATCCTCTCTCTAATGTCAACCTAACTCAACAATTAATTCAAATGATGAGTAAAATGTCTGCGACGTTAGATAGAATGGATGCACGTCAAGAGGGATCGGGCGGAACATTTCCTTCCCAACCACTTCAAAACCCTAAGGGATACAATAATGGTCCCCCAAATCACGAACAAGCAAAAGTCGTGACGACTCTAAGAAGCGGCAAGATTATAGGGAAAAATATGCCTACCTCTACCCCCGAGGAGTATGAGGAGGACAAAGTGGTCAATACAAATGAACCTTCTACTCAAGAAGAGGAGCACACTACTAGTAAAGAACCATTAGAAATGAATACTGAAGCTTCTAAAGAAGTGGAAGAAGTTGAGAGAAGGCCCGAAAAGGAACCCATTAATGATGAAGTACCAAAATGCCCTTTCCCCGCGCCTTACCCTCAAAGGTTAAAGAAACCCAAAAATGAGGCAAAGAATCAGGAGTTCTTGGAATTATTCAAACAAGTTAAAATCAATCTCACACTCCTTGATGCTATAAAACAAGTGCCGGCCTACGCTAAGTATCTCAAAGACTTATGTACGGTCAAAAGGAGGCAAAGTGTGAAGAAACACGCTTACGTCGCTTGCCAAGCAAGTGCAATTATCCAAAATGAGTTGCCTCCTAAACTCAAAGACCCCGGCACTCCCACTGTCTCATGTCAAATTGGGAATCAAAAGATAGATAACGCACTCCTCGATTTAGGAGCTAGCGTAAACCTTCTGCCATACTCGATTTACAAACAACTAGGGCTAGGTGAATACAAACCCACCCGAGTTGCATTGCAATTGGCAGATAGGTCTGTTAAATACCCAAGAGGAGTTTTGGAAGACGTCCTCGTTCAAATAGACTCATTTGTCTTCCCGGTCGATTTTGTCATCTTAGACACTGAACCTGTGTCCAACCCAGGCTCACAAATCCCAGTCATTTTTGGACGTCCGTTCCTAAACACAATAGATGCCACAATAAAGGTGAGAAGTGGTATAATGACCATCGTATTCGGGAATATGACGTTAAATGTCAAAATTTTCTCAAATCCCCGACCTGAAGAATACGATGATGAGGAGGAAGTGAATTACATCAACATGGTCATAGAAGATGAGGCCGATTTTGTTGAGTACAAAGATCCTTTGGAGGTAGCCGTGTCACAATTTGATGCTATCTATCAACCTAAAGAGTCTACGCCATTGGATGCTGTTTTAAATCACACTTGCCTTATGTTGGATACACTAGAGGAGGATAGATTTGAGTGCATGTGGGTAACACCCTATGAACCACTGCCGCCCAAAACAAAGCTAGTTATGCCCTCGAACATGCAATTTCCCGAATTGGAATTAAAGGAGCTTCCAAAAGAGCTCAAGTACACCTTCCTAGGGACTGAGAAGACTTATCCTGTCATAATCTCATCTACTTTAAATTCTGAACAAGAGGATAGGTTAATCGAGGTGTTAAAACAACATAAGGGAGCATTAGGATGGACTATTGCCGACCTCAAAGGCATAAGCCCATCTGTGTGCACCCATAAGATATATTTGGAGGAAGACGCTAAACCTTCGCGACAAATGCAAAGGCGTCTGAATCCCAACATGCAAGAAGTAGTCAAAAAGGAAGTGCTAAAACTACTTGATGTTGGGATCATATATCCAATATCTGACAGCCCTTGGGTTAGTCCAACCCAAGTAGTGCCAAAGAAGGCAGGCATAACGGTCATACCGAATAAAGATGGTGAATTAGTATCAACACGCATTCCCATTGGATGGAGGATGTGTATTGATTACTGAAAACTGAACACCGTGACCCGAAAAGACCATTTTCCCTTACCTTTGATGGATCAAATGCTAGAACGAGTAGCGGGTCATAAGTACTACTGCTTCTTGGATGGATACAGTGAATATAACCAAATTGAAATCGCTCTTGAAGATCAGGAGAAGAATACGTTCACGTGTCCATTCGGTACTTTCGCTTACCGTCGTATGCCATTTGGCTTATGTAATGCACCTGTTACTTTTCAGCGGTGCATGTTAAGCATATTCAGCGACATGGTCGAACAAATACTCGAAGTCTTTATGGATGACTTTTCTGTGTTTGGCCATAGTTTCAAAAATTGCTTAAACAATCTTGAACGTGTGCTAGCAAGATGCGAGGACAAACACCTAGTACGAAATTGGGAAAAGTGTCACTTCATGGTGACCAAGGGAATTGTCCTTGGCCACATCATTTCTGATAAAGGTATCCAGGTTGATAAAGCTAAAATTGATATAATCTCGAATCTACCTGTCCCTCGGACAGTCAAAGACATTCGATCTTTTCTGGGGCATGCGGGATTTTATCGTCGCTTCATCTAAAACTTTAGTGCGATCTCCCGACCATTGTGTCAACTCTTAGTCAAAGACACACCATTCGAATGGTCGGAAAACTGTCAAACATCTTTTAACGCACTAAAAGAACACCTTACCTCCGCACCGATAATCCAGGCACCCGACTGGGGTTTGCCTTTCGAACTAATGTGCGACGCTAGTGACTACGCCATTGGTGCAGTCCTAGGACAGAGGAAGGATAATAAGCCTTACGTAATCTATTACGCCAGTCGAACACTTAACGAGGCTCAAATGAACTATACAACTACTGAAAAAGAGCTCCTTGCAATAGTATTCGCTTTGGACAAGTTCAGGTCATATCTGATAGGGTCTCCAATTGTCTGTTTTACGGACCATTCGGCTCTCAAGTACCTGCTGTCTAAAAAAGATGCGAAACAAAGGCTTATCCGTTGGATACTCCTACTCCAAGAATTTGATATAACGATCAAAGATAAAAAGGGAGTAGAGAATGTGGTCGCCGACCATTTATCTCGGTTAACTTTTGTTGACAACACTGAACCCACACCGATAAAAGACGAATTCCCAGACGAGCAGCTAATGACTGTTGTGGGTTTGCCCTGGTATGCTGATATAGTAAATTATCTTGCCATGGGAGAAACCCCAAGTCATTGGTCCAAACCAGATAGGAAGCAGTTCCTCTCTTTCGCACGTCATTTTTTATTCGATGACCCGTACTTATTCAAGTATTGTGCTGATCAGGTCATCAGACGTTGCGTCCCAAATGAGGATATAACCGTCATTTTAGCATCATGCCATTCTGAGGCATGCGGTGGCCATTTTGCATCACAAAAGACCGCGCAAAAAGTTCTACATAGCGGTTTCTACTGGCCCACCTTGTTCAAGGACGCTTATGCTTTCTGCAAAACGTGCCAACGCTGTCAACAGCTTGGTACAATTTCAAAAAGGAACTCCATGCCCTTAACCCCTATTATCACGATTGAAATATTCGATTGTTGGGGCATAGACTTCATGGGCCCATTCCCTAAATCAAATAACTGTGAACACATACTCCTAGCTGTGGAGTATGTGTCAAAATGGGTGGAAGCAATACCAACAAGACGCAATGACCACAAAATAATTATGTCCTTTCTTAAGGAACATATCCTATCATGTTTTGGGACCCCAAAAGCCCTAATAAGTGACCAAGGCAAGCATTTCTGCAATAGGCCTTTGGAGTCACTACTTAAGAAATATGGGGTCAGCCACAAAATCGCTCTCGCCTACCATCCACAAACAAATGGGCAAGCAGAGTTAGCTAACCGAGAAATCAAGCATATTCTCGAAAAGACTGTTAGTTTCAACAGGAAGGATTGGGCTTACAAACTGACTGATGCATTATGGGCTTACCGCACGGCTTTCAAAACGAATCTGGGGATGTCTCCATATAGGCTAATTTACGGAAAAGCATGTCACCTCCCTGTCGAAATCGAACACAAAGCTTATTGGGCGACACGTTCATTGAACTTTGACATTAAAGAGGGAGGGCATCTTTGAAAACTCCAATTGGCTGAATTGGAAGAAATACGTCGAGATGCATACGACAATGCTCGATTACATAAGGAAAGGTTGAAGGCTCGCCACGATAGAACAATTTGTCGTAAATCATTCGAACCGGGGCAGAAAGTCTTGCTGTACGACTCTCGCCTCCACCTCTTCCCAGGCAAACTCCGATCTCGGTGGACAGGACCATTCATAGTCAAATCTGTCTTTCCACATGGGACGATCGAGCTAATAAACCCCAAGAATGATGCAATTTTCAAGGTCAATGGCCAAAGGCTAAAACCGTTCTTGGAGAATTTCCAAACAGAGGCTGAGTTCATCCAACTGGATGAACCCAACTACTCTTGATCTCAAACGTTAAGCGTTTCTTCACGTTGTTGTTGTATGTCTTTACTTTTGATGTTTTTAAATTTTTAACTCTTTCTATCTTTCCCTACAAGTGATTTTGATTCTAATCTGCTGTTTCATATTATCTACCCTATACAGGCTTTTCAATATGAGAGATGATGATATCCATTCTATAGGATCATGGGCTGATTCTGAATACCAGAACCCACCTTGGACTGCTGATGAGATAGCATTATGCTTATCTCCTTACCAAGGACCAGGGGCAGATGATGTGGTGGACCTGACCTATGGATACATCCCTTATGATCCTGCTCTCCTCCAAATTAACCCATTCATGCATATGGACCTCTCTAGAGAGGAAGGCGAGCCTGAAGGGTACGCTATTGGAGAAGTGGATGACGCACTATTGGAGCAATGGAAAAATGACTCCATGTGGGAACCATGGGACGAAGAGGACCTACAAGATGTGGTGCCCGAATGCCACAATGCGGTATTCACTTTTGTCGATGACTTCCCTGTCATCGCGGCGGTTCCTTACATTTATGTGCACCTGAGCTATTTGCTGTTCCAGCTCTAGTGCCCGTTACCTGCTAGTGCACATGGGTGTCTCATGCCAATAGTGAGGTTAATTCATTGTCACTTGTCTTTCTCTTGTTTTCTCTATTTAGTTATTTCTTTCTGTTGTCGTTTCCTTTAAGTCTTATTTAATTCCTTTTCTTTTTGTTGTTTTCATTTGGTTTTTCCTTTGTCAGGATTGTCACTATGCAGTCACCGTTCCCGCCTCTTTACCTTCCACATCAGATGGTTCATGGCTTTGGACCATACATAAGGTCCCCAGACAATCCACCGCAAGAGGAAAGTCCGTTGCACAATTCTACTCCGTTATCCGTATCTCCAACGGGATCACCTATTGCATGGGCTTTCAATTCCTTAGAGAGTTCAGACTTGCTCGATGATGTCCTGGCTGCTTTCCGACTGTTCTGGGAAAGGGAATCATCCTGTTTGGACTCCACATGTGAAGATTTAGCGGGGAATGAAGCAATGGTGGAAGAAAGAATCTTCTTGCTAGATGATTAGTGTCCCACTTCAATTGTGCTTCGTCTTTTCATGAGTATTTTAGCAATTGAAGTGTAATCCTAGACAAAAATATTACTAGTTCTAGTTTTATTTTCGTTTTCTTTAGTAAATAAGGCCTTAAACACCAGTAGGGGCAATAATTTTGCAATATGGATACTATTATAAAGGTTTATTTAAATAAAAATTGCAATTTTCTATTACGAGGATGAGTTTTTGGCTTACATGTCCTGTCAATGCATTGTTTTTATCATTTCCTGTATGTCCAAAATAACTTGGGTGAGTTGGGGGTACATTGTGTCTAAATTCTGTGAAGTTTTGGAAGGTCTAGGTTCGATCGATCGAAAGTTTCTGAATCGATCGAACGTATCACTTTCTCGAGCGCTTGAAAACATATCAATCGATCGACTGTTCGATCGATCGAAAGAATCTCGATCGATCGAGACTTGTATTTAAACGAGGCGTCCTGCGTACACTTCATCAGTTCTCGTCATCTCCCTCATCTTCGAGCGCTCGGCGACAGCGGCGATTTGGGGCGATTCTCATCAACCCCCTACTACCAGACCATTTTTGAAGGCTCCGAATCATCATCCTCATCACCATCTTTCCCCCCCCCCCCCCTGCACACATATCCCGAGGTAAGGCCATGAGCCACCCCCTCTTTCCATTTTTCGTTCAAATTTTATGGGGGTGCCCCCCATTGGTCATTTGACCATTTATCTTTTAGTTTTGTACCTTGTTTCTTTGTATTCTGTTCTTCTCCATTCGTGTTATCGTTGCTGCCGCATCTCTGTGCTCGATCGATCGAGAAGTTTCGAGCGATCGACGATTTCCGTTGTTCGATCGATCGATAAAAGTTCGATCACTCGAACTCTGGCAGTGGCAGTTTTCTTTGTTTTCTTTTCAATTCCTATTTTTAATTGTCATTTTCTTTTCTTTTCCATTTCAGGATCTTCACAATGAACCCTGTTACAGGATATCACAGGGAGAAGCCCTTTGACCTCGCCATTCCTAACCCGATCCCGCACCACGGCTTCCGGAACACCCCCGACCGCCAGTGGTTCACGCGCTATTTTCAGTCCCGGAAGGTCATGATTGAGCGACCACTCGAGACGGCATGGCTCACTACTCCTTGGTATCTCGCCCGCCTACGAGCCATGCCACACTAGTACGATTTGCTTTCTCAGGCGAAGAGAGTGAATCTGTCGTGGATCCGCGCGACTTGTGCGACGATGATTAGAGATCCCGATGCCGCATTCACTTTACGATCATTCTTCCGCGATCGGGAGATAGTGTTCAGTCCAGCCACCGTCTCAGCTGCTCTAGGAGTCCCGGAGGTGCCCGACTGTGTATGCCCGCACCGTGCTGGCACGCCAGTGCTCTCACCGACTGTTGTCATCCGAGAGCTTACCGGGGGTGCATTACCGAGCTGGGATGGTACAACGCTTATTGCCGACGTTTATCTGACCGATAATTATCACATGCTCCACCTTGCCCTCAGCAACTGTCTTTTGGTGACCTTTTACCGGGAAAAGATTGCAACCTGGTATGCCCATGTTTTATATGCCATAGGGACAGGGTTGCCGGTCTGTTTGCCTCGCCTGTACATCGACTTTATGAGGCTCCCCACTCGCTACATTGCTGCCAAGAAGCACCAGAAAGGTGCTTGGGCCATTCACCGGGTAATCGAGCAGGCTGGCCTCATTCCCTTACCTGATGATGCGACTTCTCAGGCTCGTAGTCGGTTTGGCGAGACAGCTTCTCGCCGATCTGATGCTCAGAAGAGGAAAAGGAAGGGTAAAGGGAAAGCGAAAGTTGGTCAGAAGAGGAGGAGAGCTGATGGCACCGATACAGAGGGTGCAGCTTCAGGGACGCCGACAGAGGCTGAGGAGCTTGATTCCGATGATGAGGTTGATCCTCTGGTAGAGGTTGCATAGTTTGAGCTGAGACAGCGATCTCAGGCTCAAACTCAGGCCCAGGGAAAGTCTTCGTCATCCGTGCCTCTTTCGACTGTTCATGAGTTATTACTGGAGGAGAGAGAGGCACGGATCAGACTCGAGGGTCGAGTGGACCACATGACGACATTACTAGAGGCCATTCTGATTCAGTTGGGGGTTGACCAGTCATTACGTACTCCCCCACCTACCACTACTCCCCCTACTGCACATACTACAGCTGATCCCCCACCGCCACCTGCTGATCCTGCTGCACCACCATCCTTCGCGGTACCACCTTCTACGGAGCCCCCACTTTCACCACCTCCAGTCATGACTGAGAGTGACCCGACGACGGCTCGTACTGTTGCTGAGGGTGGAGTTGAGGATGCCCCCGATGCGCCGATAGAGTTATTATAAGATGTCGCGGAGGATGTTTAGGTCTTGACTTTGAGAGTGTTTGGAGAGTTCTGTTGTATATTTTCTTTCTTATTTCTATCTCTCTGCTCTCTTTATTTATTTTTGGGTTTTTTTTTTGGATTATGTGGGATTTTCGGTGGGTATTTTTGGACTGGTGGATGTGTTGCGATTGTATGACCTTTATTATCACTGTCCTGTCATTTCCAGTGCTTTACTTTTGTAGTGATCGTTTCTGTTTTTATTCATAGATCATACGCTTATTGTACCCTTGTATATCTTTCGTTTGATCTTGGTTTCTTGGAGATTGTATATTTCTTTACAGATTGTTACACTTGCAGTCATTGCGTTGCTTTAGCAGGTGATATCTTTTTATCTATTGTTGAAAATCAACTTCTGAGGTCATCGCGATTTTCAGTTGGGGGTGGGATGTAAATAGATTATCACCTGAGCATGTTTTACGTTATTTAGCAATCTGATTTGCACATTGAATACAATCACAAATGCCCACGAAAACGAAGAAACGAAGGAATTTTTTTAAAAAAAAAAAAAATTGAGCTATAAGTAAAGAACAAATATTACATTTCAATTTTTGAAATTTTTGTTATTATGAACTTGATCGGTGGAATACTTTTAAATGTTCTCTCTTATTTAGCTGTTATCAAGCGATGATACATTCATGTTAATCTCATCCTTTTATGAATTACATTCACGCGTTTCTCTAGTGTCACCAAGACAACTGCATATGTTGATTATTCTAGTATCCAACATCCATTTGCATGCGTTAATAGCTATGCTGAAAACTTAAATAAGAGTAATACGACTGTTATGCTTTAAGGAATAAATAGTGAAAACTAATGACCCTTAGTGAGCTTTTGAGCCCAAACTTCAATTCTGAGGGACTTATCACAATAAATTCGAATTGTTCTTTTTGAATATATTTTAAATTCGTTGAATAGTCTCAAATTCTTCATCTAGGCTGTTTATTAGAGGAAAACGTTCAGGATTTACCAATTAAAACTCAATGAACACTGAAGTGCTAAAACTAAGAAGTTAAGAAAAATGATTTAAGCCATCGTTATTCATTCCTTACACTTTTCATATACTTGTATCAACATCTAAGAATCTCTTAACCCCACACCGATTAAATACTGCCAATATGAAAGCCTAAAACCCTTCATCTGATATTTTAACATCTATAAACTTGATTGCACATCTAACGTGATCAAAATTATTGAAGTATGTGACGAGAAGGGAGTAGTTGTGGGAAGGACATTAAAATAAAAAAAATAAAAAAAAAAGAGAAAATGAGGAAGGAGGAGTAAAAAGAAATAAATGTATATGAGAATAGAGGATGGTTGGAATAAAGAAGAAATAAATTAGTCTCTATCACATGCTAAGGATGTGCACATCTCGCCCCTCTTATTTCTATCCTACTAAATAAATGCCGAAAAGCCAAAGTCTTAATGATTTTTAACAACTTAGTTTGAATATGAACGTGTAATTTGAGTATCCACGGTATTTCGCTCCTCTAGTAAGTAGTATTCTTTTCATGAGACTATACACTCTAAATGTTCGTCCTCTATCGAGTTAGGTGTGAAACACTAGTAGCCAGAACATCACTCTTATCAAAGCTTTCACACCATGAGTGATCATTATTAAACCAGTTTCTGTGAGATGTTCATTTTTGAGTGCAAAACCATGTGAGAATTGAGTTGAAACTACGAATTCCGAAGGGTATGATAGTCTAAACAACTCTAAAATAAAGTTGGATGCATAGCTGTTATTTTCACACACACGGATACATGAATGGAATGCATATGTATAGTTCTTTTAATGACATGAGGAACATGTGGGTTTCTTTATGGTTTGTATGAGGTTGATATATTTTGTAGAGCTAAACTGATAGCCAAATAGGAAGAAATGTTTATAAGTTTTTCTACATCTTTTTGATCTTAAAAATTGTGAATTTTGTGGGTATATTCACTACAAACCCTCACGAGACAACACTCGTCCACTAGGGGTACCTAGGGGTTTAACGGCTTGTTGCAATTGCTAAATGCAACCGCGAGTCCTGCGAAAGTGAGTTAGGTGGTGTCTCTTTCTAATTAGATTAGTTTGCTTTAGTTTTATTTTTGTTTATTTTAGTTGTTGTAGTAGTAGTTAGCTTGTTTTATTTTCGCTTTATTGCTAGGGACTACCAATTCGCTAGTTGGGGGTTGTGACAAGCGGGGGTATTTGTAAAATACAACCGCGCTAAAAGAAGAAAATACAATAATTTAGTTCACAATTTCCCCATATATCTGCAGTTTGGATTACAACGCCAGTTTCTACACATTATGATTAATCTATGATGAGTTGTGTGTTTTAGCTGTGACTTTTGCAGATTACTGTCGCTGTGCGAATAATTGATTGAGCGGGATAAAAGGGAGTGATTGGCTTTAATGAAGACAATTCAAAGTTGAAAACTGAAGATCGATCGATCGAGACCCTCTCAAGCGATCGAGGTTTCGATCGATCTAAACTGTCTCAAGCGATCGAATAACCCAGAAGTTCAATCGATCGAGGGTTTTTTCGATCGATCGACAATGCCTTTTAGCAGAATACGCGCACGCAGCAAAAGACGGGATTTTTAACCCTAGTATTAGGTTTCTACTATTTAAACTCATTTTGCAAGTGTCCAAAAGGGACGCCCACTTGTTTTTTTATCAGTTTTCATAGAGAGAATAGAGTTTCTTCTTGTTTTGTAGGTTATAACTCAAGGTTTTACATTGATAGCTTGGGTTTTCTTCGGTATAAATACGAGTTCTTCATTCAAGGTTACTTAGTTATCATTTTATTTACATACTGCATTTAGTTAATGGTAGTGAGTGTTTAATCTTACTGTTTGTTTATGCTAGATACGTTAAAATCTCAATTTTTCATAGTTTTAATGAAAAGCTCACAACCAAACGACACCTTAATGAAATTTTACGTTAAGAACGAATCTGGGACACTCCAGACCATGTCTGAGTAGTCCGAGGTTGGGAAATCGCGATGAAACTGTGATTTCAGGCCTCTGCCATGCACCCGAAGAATACCTGTGTTCGATCGATCGGAGTTATTTCTATCGATCGGTGCAGAGATATAGTCGATCGATCGAAGACATTTCGATCGATTGAGAGATGGCGATTGTCGATCGATCGAAAGCGCATCGATCGATCGAACTCTCAGATTCTTGAGAACATCCAATACAGTATTCCAAGACTTTCTGTTTTAAGGAGTTGTTATCAAACTGTCCCCAAATGCTCAGTTTGTCAAAGCAGTCTTTGAACTTAAGGCCTTAAGGCATTTTCTTTCAATACATTTTGCAAACCACCCTCAATGTTAACACCATTGTAGGTGCGAGTCTTAACTATTGAATTAAACCGCTTTCATGTATTTCAAACTTAATTGAGATGATATAGTCCGGGTCATGAAAGGGCTATTGATTCTAGATCCTTAGAGAAGTACGGAATATTGTAGAAGATGTACTCCATTGAGCTTAAACTGCAATTGCATGGTAGATGGCTAGGTCACAGTGGATTCGCGTGATCCCAACACTTCCTTTTATTAAGTAAAACCATTTTTAAGATTTCGCTTTAGTTAAATAGTTAATTGTTAGTTAATTTAACTTAGTTGCTTTTAATTTTAGTAGTTGTTAATCGTAGAACTTTGTGTTCTACACTTCTTTTAAAATATTGAATTTTCCTTTCGTTTAGAGTCTAATCTAGGTAACTTAATTCTAAACCTTCCTTGTGGGATCGACCTGGACTTAATCAAGTTTACTACTTACACGATTACCTACACTTGGGTATAGCACACAAGCACACACAGAAAAATAGTCGTGTCAATTACCTTCCATGTTTTGCTGTTCAGTCTCATCAAAACCCGCATTCTCTGGGAGGATAGCATTCATACGAGCCTGTCCAACTTGGCCCTGAGCAGCTGGTCCGTTGTATGCCCTACGAGGTGCTCTACAGTCCTTGCTGATATGGCCATGATTGCCACAGTTATAACAGCGAATGCCCGATTTGTTGAAGTTCTTGGGAACCCGACAATCCTTAGCCGCAAGGCTTGGTTTTCCACACTTGAAGCATCCACCGGTATTGCCTCCAGTAGTAGCAGGGAGTCCTTGTGGGGGAGGAGCTTGGTTCACACCATAGCGATTTTGAGGAAACGCAAGTTGTTGCTTCCTTTCTCCAGTCCAGTTACGTTTGTTACCTTGGAACCGCATCGGAGGTCTTGGTCCTTGGTTACCCCTCGGTGGTCGATTCCCAAAACGTCCTTGCTCCCGACGTTGATATCTTCATGACCAATTGCCATTCCTACCATGGCTTTGAAGGTTTGACCCTGATGATTCAACGTCATCCATTATAGTGGCAACGAAAGACCTTGGTGATACTGCCTGTTCTTCTTCTCTGGAGTATCAATCATATGCAGAACAAATCGAGACAATCGTTCGAACTGTACCGTATACTCCCTCACGGTAAGGTTCCCTTGCCTTAGCTCGATGAATTCTCTCTCCTTCCTGTTCCTCTCTGTCTGAGGAAAGTAGTTCTCCAAAAATAATTCCTTAAAGGTGATCCATGGCATTCTTCCGGCAGCATCTTCTCCTACGATCGCCTTCTCCGATTCCCACCAATCGGCAGCCGCATAAGTCAACTGGAATGTCGCCAGTCGACGCTTCTTTATCTCGTTGCATCCCAGGGTGTCGAAGATTGCTTCCATCTCTCGGAGCCACTGTTTTGCCTGCCACGGCTCAGTATTCCCGTCAAACTTCTCCGGACAAAAGTGACGAAAACGCTCGACTATTCTATCCTCAACTGGTCGCGGGGGTGGTCCATGATTATTTCCGTTGTGCATGTTAGGATTGTTAATCTGTTCCATCCTACGCACAAAGGCTTCGAACAGTCCAGTCGGATCAGCAGCTTGGGGTGCTTGGGGGACGTCCTCAATCTAAGCGGGACGATTCTGAGTAGGCATTCCTGCCATCGATGCAGTAAGGTTGGGTACCTATACAGACATCTCTCGGTTAGTCGTCAACCCAAAATAGTCATAGAAAATAATTCTGAAATTATACGTAATAGTTATAGAAAAATAATTCGCAACTAAACATAATAGTAGCTATAACTAGCATCACATTAATAGCACAGAGAATTCCATAGGGATGATCTCCAAAACGCAAACTTAGAGTCAACCCGTATCTCAAGGAATCTTAGGTTCAATTCAAGAAATATTGGACAATTGATGAACGTGACTACTAAACCTAGGCTCGGATACCAAAAATCCTGTCATGCCCCGCAGTAGCAAAAATAGAGAAAATAAATTCCTTTTTGGACCCGTAGGCCATGACAGTTGAAAGTCACCACATTGTCCACAACCAAAGTCAAACCATCAGAGTAATGGATTAAACCACGCATTGAGATGTCTAAGTTTAATCGTATGTAAAGTCCGATACTAACTATTACAAACCATAAGTATCGCAGAAGTATAAATAAAGTGTTACGGCAACATACGCCGATAATAAACGTAACTATTTCAGAAGTCTCTAAACATAAACACGAGCTAACTACGGCACAGCTTCCAGCCTTCAGCTTGCGTAGTAGTCAGTACCGGCATAGCCTCCATCATCGTAGGCTCCTTCCTCGTAGAACATGTCCATGTATGCATCACATGTATACTCAAAGCCCTGGCCAGCTGGACGTGGAATATCCAGCGGCATAAAACGCCATCAGCTACGAAAGCCGAGTGAATGCAAATACTAACAGAGTATCTACAGATATGTAGCATATAACAACAACATCAATAAAAAGGATCATCTCATCGTTCGTATGGATGTATGCACAAATCCAAGATATAATACGGACGTCATCCCCTTTCCCATCTAGCACGTAGCCCAACGACTCATGACTCATTTATCCTCGACACGTAGTCTCACACATAACATAGACTCTTGGGTCCACATTAATCAGACACATAGTCCCATACCTACGGTCTGTTCACCCTTGACACGCAGTCCCAACGTTTCAGCCAACCCGCCCTGACATGGTTACTATGACACATAGCCCTTATATGATACAGCACGCAGCCCTGACATTCCACAGCACGCAGCTCCGTCATTCAATAGCACGCAGCAATTATCACCGCACACAGCTCATACTAGCGCACACAGCTCATATCACCGCACACACTCATAATTCTGCATACAGCTCATATCATTACCGCACACAGCTCATATCACCGCACACAGCTCATACTACCGCACACAGCTCATACTATCGCACACAGCAAATATCACTGCACACAGCTCATACTTCCGCACACAGCTCCTTGATACTATTACGGCACATAGCCCCGACATGCTACTACGGCACGCAGCCCTAAGATACCCCGGCACTCCAGCCCCGACATATTATTCTCGACACGTAGTCCCGCTATATTAACCTCGACACGAAGCCCCACAACACATAACCTCCGAAATACGACACAAAGTCCAACTCTATCATATATCGATTTGACACGAAGTCCCGATCCTATCCCAGCACCAGGCATTCCACACTCAACATCATACGGTCTTAGCGACCGCATTCACGCACACCCATAAATAGTATCGACCTCTGCGGTCGACAGACCCGCTAATACGCACGTCGGCTTCTCAATCTCGTTATTATCTCATATATATCAAAAGGATATAAAAATACAAGGAAAATATAGGGTATTACACATAACAACATTCAAACCAAAACTAGAATGAAATATTAGACATCGTGTATGATTCTAGTAAAAATAGGGCACAGGGGTATTTTGGTCATTTTCCAATTTTGTACGTCCACAACTGAATTTATAAAAGTTCCGTGAGATTAAATAAATAAGTATTCATGTTGGAAGTTAAGAGTTTTCGATCCTCATTAAGAATCCATCTCGATTCTAGTCGTATTTGAAAATACCAGTTTATCGTATTTATGCCATATTTGAAAAACCAGAATACCGTATTTATACTATACCATAATACTATATTTATACCTTATTATACTATATTAGAATATCATATTTATACCGTATTATACTATATCAGAATACCATATTTATACGTATAAAAATCTAAATACGTAATATAATACGTATAAGCATCACATAATTAATATAAATCATAATCATAATCATAATCATGTGTTCATAACAAAGTGTAATATAAATAGCTGAGTGAGTTGGAGACTCACCTAAATTCGCAGAATAATAATGCCGAGAAAACCCGAAGAAAACCCGAAGAATCTTCGAATATAAAATTTAGGCTTCAAATAGTGTTCTTGGTGTACTAGGTGTGTTCTTGGTGTTCTTGGTGTTCTTGGTGTACTAGGTGTGTTCTTGGTGTTCTTGGTGTTTGTGTGTGTGAGATGAAGATATGTAAGCATTAGGATGAGTTCTGAACCTCATAAGTCTTAGGATAAATGTAATGGAATGGTCCCATATATATAGGAACCAAGGAGGGACCTCACCTTGCAATTACCAAGAGTTAAAGGTTCAAAGGATAATTATTTCCTTAGGGCCATGTTTGGTTGGATGTGCAATAAAATCATAACTGGTCCAAATATACCAGATATTCACAAATCTGCTAAATTTCAGTTTCTAAAAATTCTGAAAATTTATAATCGAGTTCTATAAATACTGAATATTATAATAACAACATGAAAACACTATTCATCTTGGGAAATAAATATTTGAAAATAGCGGGTATTACAGAAAAGCCCTTTTCCATGGATAAATTCCGATTTTGTCAAAATCGTTTCTCAGAATTCATATTCACTCAGGGTTTTATGAACATTAAGTGTTCGAAACGTAGTACTCTAGGTATCCAGAGATTCAATTTTAAAGAAAAGTTTGAAATCGGCGCACATTTGAAAGCAATTTTGAAAAAGACGTCGTTTGATTTAAAAAAGACAACGAAAGTTCTGGAGGAATTTCGGGCTTCAATTGGACTTCAATTCTCATTTCAAAACATCCTGGAATATTTTAATACTGAAATTCAACCTGACAGCTTTCCAACGGTATGTAAACGGACGATTTTGGACACCAAAAAGCATTTTTACGATAATCGGGAAAAGCAGTGCGAGTAATTTTTGAAATAGAGCTTGTGGGTAACCAGAGAAGGACTCTACATCAGCAATCGTCCCCAGCAGAAGGACTCTACTCAGCAATTGTCCCCAGCAGAAGGACTCTACATCAGCAATCGTCCCCAGCAGAGGGGCTCTACTTAGCAATCGTCTCCAGTAGAAGGACTCTACATCAGCAATCGTCCCAAGCAGAAGGACTCTACATCAGCAATCGTCCCCAGCAAAAGGACTCTACGTCAGCAATCGTCCCCAGCAGAAGGACTCTACGTCATCAATCATCCCTAACAGAAGGACTCTACATTAGTAATCGTCCCCAGCAGAAGGACTCTACATCAGCAGTCGTCTCCAGCAGAAGGACTCTTCATTAGCGATCGTCCAGGGAATTCATCCAAGATACTCTGCTCTTTTGAAGTCGTCCGAGATATAGATGACACCTATAAACCTCAAGCTCAGAAGAAAACTCCGATAAAGCTCCAAGAATCATTGAAGATACATATATCATTCTTCTCTTTAGAAATATTCGACTCTGAAAGTGAGTCGTTGCATCCCTCGCATTAGATTTTGCATGTTGGGAACCCTTAAGGACGATTCCTCCAGCACTTGCACATTCACGTTTTCATACTGCATCAGCATTCTAGGATAGGAACATTTCATCTGTATTGTTGGCGTGTGTTGTTCTTTGTCTCCTTTCGCGCTTGAACTATGCCCTGGTCTGATTCTTGGAAAGGATACATAGGTAGCTTCAGCGGAGCACGACCAGCAGCGACTTAGAATTAGTAGCCTCTACCCAGCATTGCATTGCATTCTTGCATTCGTAATTTCATGATTTTCTCTGATTTTGAATTTGTGGATTTTTGTTTTTCCTAAAACCTCTCAGTATGGTTATTGGGTGCCTTCAAAGCTTTGGCACTCACTTGCGGTTCATGTTATTCACAACAAGCTCTGCCAAAGAGGGGCAAACTGTAGACACCCAATTTTGACCACACTAATAGGATTTAGGGTGGACAACGTCTTGGAGGATTTGATTATGAAAAGTACCCCATGGAAGGTGCTGGATTCCACACAATCGAAAGATCGAACTTCAGAAAGTGACTTCAAGCTCAGAAAATCCCTTTTCCATGGATAAATCCCAATTTTGTCAAAATCGTCTCTCAGAATTCATATTCACTTAGGGTTTTATGAATATTAAGTGTTCTAAACACAGGACTCTAGGTATCCAGAGATTCAATTTTAAAGAAAAGTTCGAAATTGATGCACATTTGAAGACAATTTTGAAAAAGACGTCGTTTGATTTAAAAAAGACGACGAAAGTTTTGGAGGACTTTCGGGCTTCAATTGGACTTCAATTCTCATTTCAAAACCTCCTAGAATATTTTTATACTGAAATTATACCCGACAGCTTTCTAACGGTATGTAAATGGATGATTTCGGACACCAAAAAGCATTTTTACAAAAATCTGGAAAAGCAGTGCGCGTAATTTTTAAAACAGAGCTTGTGGGTAACCAGAGACCCAAAAGGTAGGTGGCGGTTTTGGGTATGGGGTTGGTGGGTCCCACCATAACCGCCACCTATAAAGGGTGTTCTCCATCGCATTTTTCTGGTTCCAGACCCTTCTAGAAGGCTCCCACTGCGAGGAAATTGCCTGGAAATTGCGTTTAGACGCCGAAATGGTCATTTTAACCCATTTATGCTCTCTGAAAATCTTGTTTTAACCCTGTAACTTAAGAGTTAAGTCTTCAAAACTCTATATAAGATCTCATGGATCTCATACGAGATTATCTAGAGAGTATCTTGAGAGTACACTTGAGATATCTTGAGAGAAACTTTGAATATACAAGAGAGTACACAAGTGAATATACTTACAAAATACTTTCAACTTAAGAGAATTCTAGAGAGAGAATTATGAATTGAAGTTTGAAAAACTAATCTTAGGGTAATTAGATCATGAATTAGACATCAATTGCCTCCCTCAACTTCCATGGATTAATGCTTGAAGAACTTGAAGAAGAAGATCTTCAATTCAACTTTTGTTATATAATTGAGAATCCTCCAAGAGGTAAACACTATAATTTATCTCTACTTCCTATTTTTCATATATAGATCTATAAGATTTGGATCTAGCTTAGTCTTATTTTATTTGTTAGAACACTCATCTTCTTCATCTCTTGTTCTTCACACACTCACATGGTTAGATCTAAGTCTCTTTTGATTTTCATTGATAATTCATGATTAGAGATTGATTTTCATTTTTTTTTCTCAATTTTGATTTCATTATTCAATTTTAGTTTAGATTCATGCATACATGATAATATATATATGTATCTATTTTGAATTCTATGATGGTTTAGAAGTATGATCTATGAGAGGGATGATTCCTATGTTCATACCCATCTCTTGATTATTTCTATTACCTAGAATTTCTATTGAAATTCTTCTCCAATAGGATATTTGTAAGTCCCTTTGGTCCATGATCTAAAGTTCTCCATAGAACTTGAGGGCTAAATTGATTGGAAATCATGATATCTATGAATTTGATCTCTCTAATAAGCTTCAATCAACATCTAAGATGTTTTCCTCACACGTTAAAATAAACTAGATGGAAATTCAGTAAAACAGATTGGTTTTGTCCATGAGATTTGGTCCATCAAATCCCATAGTTTGATGGATTTCAAATTTTCTAGGTAAACTTTGATGAATTAGCTTTCATCCGGTCCGTTTTGAGAGCTTCTAGGATTCATATGCTATTTTTAGAAATTGTTGAGAAATCGGTTGACAGATTTGAACATCATCTCTTTTGCTTGAATTTCAGAAAATCTATAATAGTTATCGATGTTTTGCTTTTTGGGGATGATTCCTAACTCATGTATCTATATGCCGATGTAAAATCGTGAGCATACGATCGAGTTAAGATCATTTTCTAAGCGTTTTTTTTAAGTTGATGCTACTATTCTGGAATTTTCTAAAGTTTAATTACAATTATGATTATGTATACAAAATGGTCATACTTTGATCATTCAACAACAATTGATGAATAAAACTTGGTTTAGAAATCATCTAGGATAATTGGATGAGAGATCAAGAGCTTATAACTACTTGATTAACATGATTCGTGAACTTCTATAATGCTTCTATTATGGTTTTGCATTCTTTTGTCAAATGATACCAAACTTCTAGAATAACAGAGTCTGTTTAAAACACTTTTTCAGAAACCTTATGATTATGATATGTCCATGGAATTATTTTTTCCATAAACTACAATAAAATAGCCTTCTTTTGACACCACATAGAGTTTCACATGATTTTTGTAGAATTAATTATGATTTTTACAAACAGTGTCAGTCCTGATCCACTGTTCCCAAAACTCTTATTTCTCTCACTTCAAAAATGGTAAAGAGGTTCTACTTTTTGGAGAAGTTCCCTAAGAAATGTATCAAACTTTTGTAAAGGGGTTTTAACATAGCTCATGTTTAAGACCACTTTTGATAGGATTCATTAGAGGTTGCTGAATCTGGAAATTTGATTGATGACATTTTCTACTTGCTTTTCATGCATATCATATGTTTGCTTGTATTTTTGCAATGCTTGGGTATTCTTTGGTGATTTAGTGCAGAGAATTGAATGCCGTGGATCTGGATTTCGATATGTGATCTTGCCTCGTCTACATGTGGCTTAGTGCCCATGTATCATGTACCTTCTCTATCCTTTCTCTTAGAATTTTACCTAGGTTTACAACTTTATTTTCAATGACACAATTCCTTTAGGATAGTTTTCGTAACTCTGTTTTTATGCTTATTTGTTAGAGACATCTTATCTAGGATTGTTGCATGATTGCATTACACGTTTCTACTTCATTTTGCTTTTACAACTCCGCTTGAGTCAACCCAATGTAAGTCTTCTTGTTCCCTTTTGCATATCATGACATGTTTCCTTTATTTGCATCGATTCCGGGCGGGACTAGCCACTGTAAGTATACCTCTCTCTTGTATTGTATGTGCATCCGACTTCTACTTAATTTAATCTCTTGACATGATTTTCCTTAGATGTTCCCTTTTCACATGTATATATTATCTAGTATGTTTGAGGAAACAACACCAATTATGAATTAAGAACAAGGATATTTGAATCAAGGCCTACCGTTCGGTAGGGCGAGGAGGGGGTGCTTTAATCCTGCTTGGTCTCCTTCCCCTCTCGTACCAAGACCCCCAAACCTAGTTTCTGGTAATGAAGGGTGAGTAACCTTATTCAATTTTGGACGAGTCAAACTTGGGTTTCCTAATTTCCGATAAAAATTAGGTGGCGACTCTTTGTCTCTAGGACCGCGTGTGGAAGTCCTAGTCTTACCTGAAGTGTTCTCCTTGGGATCCGTCCTGGGACACTATCGAGGGAAGGTGCTAGGACGACCGAGCGGCGCGTGTCCACAATCTGGCGACTCCACTGGGGACTTGAACATGAAACTGATAGTTTCTTATTCTTCGAGGGTTTGACTTGAGCCAAAGAATAACCTTGTTATTAATTCGATAATCGTGTTATTTCTGCCTGTATTTGCACTTGCATTGTTCTTTCATCACGACTGCTTGAGACCATTGCCTTATGGGTGAAGGGCCCCCTTTCCTCTATTCGTCAAGAGTTTTGGTAGCATGTAGTCACCGTTAGCCTTATACCGCGTGCCGTATATAGAGTCCATGTATGAATGGCATGCCCTCGGGGAGGCGGTCACCCACACCGCTAAGCTTGCTAATGGACCCTGTATGAGACTAAAACACGGCCTTTGCATATAGTTTCTATAGAACCCTTCAATTAGGATCTTGATTTTCATCTTTGATTAAGACAATGTGATGAATTATTTACGCTTGCCCGTAAGGGATTATGTGAATGATGAGGACGTGTATGCGAAGGCATCATCAAACTTTGTATGATAGATTCCTCTAGAGTAGTATGGTGTTTATCCAAACATCTGATCATTATCCAAGGACAATTTTGAAAATTTTGAAAATACAAGCACTTCCTTGAAAAACCCAAGTCTTTTGAAAAATTCCGGGAATATCCCTTTTGAAAATTTTCTTTGAAATTCCTTTCACAAAATCCTTCCAAAAATTCTCCTAGATTTTAGAGAATCTCAAAATTTCTACTTTGATGATTCAATTTTAAAACGGCCTCTCAGATTTTAGAGGATTTCAAATTTCTACTTTGGTTTTTCAAATTTTAAAAAGAAATCATGATTCCAACTTTAATCCAGATTTTAGAATTTCAGAATTTCCTATCTCAATTTTCAAGAATCATGATTTCACACCACAAGCATTGATGGTTCAAAAGTATTTTTTCAAATTTGCAAATCTCTCCCTTTCTTTCAAGATTTTCATGAAAAATTCAATTTCGTAAACCTAGACCATCAAGAATTTCAAAGCTAAAAAATCCTTGGATAATGATTGGATTAGTAAGATGATTAGCATACTCAAGGAATCTTATGTGCTTATGTGCTGATATGCTAGGTCTAAGCTAGATTAAGGTACATTGCATTTAGATTAGATTGCATTTCATTTGCATTGCATACACTACACAGCATTGCATATACGACTCACAAGTGCAACGCCTCTAATATACTTTCGAAAAGAAAAGATTTGTTTTCCTCAGAATTTTGGAACATGATTTCTTCAATTTTAGAAAATGTTTTTGAAAAATGATTTTTATAAAATCTCATTCTTTAATAAGATACCTGATTATTTGAAAATCCCTAATAAATAAGAGAAAAGAAGATAGGACCAAAGATTTGTACTTCCTCCTCGGTCAGAGAGCTCCAAACAGTTGTTTGATCAAATCAGAATTTGGGGTAAGATCAGCCGAATTAGTCAGGGCTGGAAAGATGACACATGAAGCCGATATGGATGCTAGGATGACTGCTAATCTACAATCAACCAGATCAGTGAACTGCTTGTGAAAATGATGGGTGTGATAAAGCAATTGGCTGACACAATGCCTCCGACTCCACCTCTTGCACCTTGTGATGATAATGAGTGGTTTGAAAGATTGGCTAACCTAGGCATACAAACTCTGGATAAGAAAATCCTTGACAAGCTCACCAAGAGTGGTATACTGGAGAATGTGACCCCCAAAAGCAGAAGAATTGATGACCACAAGGTTCATAAGGAGAGATTATTTATGCCCAATGCAAGGCCTTCGAAAAAGTTTAAAGGGCCTCTTAATTTGAACAAACATCCATTACTTGATAACGATGCATTGGCACCACAATTGTCAAATGAGAATACTAGAGTTGCAAGGGAAAACCAGAATCAGGGACAGTCAAGTTAAATTTTTTCTGAATTGGGAATGTCCTTGAGCGCTGCACATTAGAGGATGCTAGAAAAAGGATACTTGAAGAAATCGGAACCCAGGACAGAGCCAGATCTGCTTCCGCAAAAATTCAGAACCCATTTGTATTGTAATTTTCATCAAGAACGTGGGCATAGCACAGATAGATGTTGGAGGCTCAAGCATGAAATTCAAAACCTAATTGAAGATGGTCTCATCATTCCTCCACCCCAAAAGGCCCAAGGAATTAGCCAAAGAATTTGAGCCCTTGTTGAAGAATGAAGAACTTGGGAGAGCTTACAAGAGGTGATGATATGACGGTGTTTGGAATAGCTGCTTGTTGAAGCCGAATGGATGTTTAAAAATGAATAAGCGAGTCATAGTGACGCTCCACTTGAGATCTAGTCGAGTTCAATCGAGTCTATTTTGTGTTTTTGAGTCTTGTTGTTGAGTCTGTCTATCGTCAAGTTGTGTTTTGAGTCTATATCAAATACTGTAATCCTTATCTTTCTAGTGATGAAATAAAATCTTTATTTTCTTGATCTAATGCGCCTTGTCATGAATGAATGAATCTCTAAGCTGAAAATATCAATTCTCTGATTATTGTGAAAAATACACTGCTGATAAATTTGTGCATTGAAAAGAATCCTGAAAGGATCAAAAGTTAATTTTGCACTGACGCCGATTAAAGCTAAGAATTGATTAGTTTTACTTTAAGAATCTTGAGATGCTTTTGCTTAAATCTTGAAAAGATATGCTTGATAGTAACTCAGGACTAGCTTAAACCCCTGATCTTCCCATTTCAAAATCTTGAGCCCAGAAAAATGAGCCATTCAAACCTGTCTAACCTGCAAGCCATGTACACTTTGTCCTTGATGGTAGCCAAATATTTAGAATGAACTACTTCTCTCAAAAAGAAAAAAAAAAAGAAGAAAAAATAAAAAGAAAAAAAGAAGCTCGCTAGGATGAAAACCCAAAAGGGCGCCTAGGCAAAAGTATGAGCATGAAAAGAAAAGAAAATTTTGCGTGTTGTTTTCAAGAACTTGATCCAAGCCAGCCAAAACTTTGGGGAGAAAAGAAAAGAAAGAATAGAAGAAGGAAAAGGAGAATGTAAAAGATCAAGAAATTGGGAACATGAATTATCCCAAAGCTTTGATTTGCAATTTCTTAAAGTAAGCTCAATGATTTGAAGGGCTAATCTTGCTCAAAAACATGTGTGATGTATGATGAGAAATATAAAATTGGCTGGCTAGTGAAAAGGTGAAAAGAATCAACCATCAAAGAAAAAGAAAAGAGAAAAAGAAAAGAAAAGAAAAAGAAAAGAAAAGAAAAGAAAAAGGAGAGGTAGTTTAGTTTCTTTCAAAGTTACCACAAGTGACCTGCTCCAGAATATCTGTCTGATGACATGGCTTGAAAAGCCCCCAATTCTTAAATCCTTGCTCTTTCAAAACCTCCAGCCTTCGAGGAACTACGTTTGACCTGATTTCCACTTGGGGATACGTAGGTAACCTACTCGGTTCGGTCACTGCTCTTGAAACACTCAGCTATGTCTCAAATACCTTCTGTCAAGACCTCGGCCGAACTACTTTGGACTTGATTCCCACTTGGGGATAAGTAGGCGAGCTTTCCTGGCTCTCTGTCCCTAACCTGTGCAAACTAGGGGCAAACTTTCCAGTTTACCCGGAACCTCAAGATATCACTACCACACTAGGGGCAAACTGCCTTTGCCCAAACTTCCATTTATCCCTATCAACTAGGGGCAAACTGCCGTTTGCCCGTATCTCGCTACCATTCTCTCTGGATCACTTGGCTATCAGAATTAATTAACTAAGTGAAGAATCTGGTAATTCTTGATATTAAATTGAAAAGTTTTTTAGCAATCTAAAAGACGTGAGTATAATGTCAAGACTGAAAACATTATGCGGAAAATTTTCAAATCTTCAAGATTACATGCAAAGCCAACACAATATCCTACTATAAAGATAAAATTTTCATTTCTAACATGCAAATCCTTAGAAATTCAAGCATCAAAATCAAAAGACATTTTCGAGAAAGGGAATCGTCGGAAATTTCCTTTCCTTGTAACCGAGTCCTATATTTCAGTGTGCAAAGTGTCAAGTAAATCAAACTCGTAAGCAAAGAATGCAAAGCAGAAGCAAAAGATAACATAAAGCAGCATCAAGCAAAGTCAAGGGTACAAGCCCATCGAGTTTTCAACAGAATAAGTACAGAAAGCAAGAAAGCAAGAAAGATAATCATGGGTACATATGAAAATGGGTAATCATTAGAATCAGCGACGACTAGTAGCCCGTGGGTACCAGGAAGGCATATCTGAAGCCGTAGAGCTATCATCATCATCAATTTGGCGCCTTTGCCTAGACCCGCCAGCCCCACCAGAAGGGCTTGTATTCATCTACTCCAGCTATGATTGAAGCTGCCTGACTTGAGCCACCTGTCAAAAGAAACGAAAAGAAGAAGAAGCCAAGAAATTTACCAGAGCCATATCTCGATCTATGTAAGTCTGGCACATGCCATCCTACTGCAAAAGAAGAAAGACAAGATCAGAAAGGTCAGGGGAATCAAAAGTAATGAGTTCAAAATTACTCAGAGCAAGGCTCCAAGCTCTCATATTCTGTACATAAGCTCGCTCTTCATTAAAAATAGCTAGGGGAACCGACTCGTACTGCTTTGGAACTAGCTGAGGCTCCATAAGATCATGAGGAATCTCTACTGAAGATATAACTCCGCGCAGCATAGTCGAGTCCCGCCAATCACAAGGAGGAATAAGAGGCAAAGGTCAGCCAGGGCCATCCACGAAAGATCTCCCCTGCAAACAATCATGAGAATAAGAGATAAACAGGCATTTTTTGAGAAGTTGTGAAAATACCTATGGGTCATCTGAAAGCAAGAAATTGGGCATCAGATGAGTGGCCCTTAAAACGTCATAGTTCTCCTCAAAAAGGGTAAATGAGTTAGAAGGAATTCCATTCAAAGCATCAACAAGGTCTTCATCTTCTAGATTTCGCACTAACCTCATACAAGGAGGCAGATCCTGTGGCACTAAGAGGCGATCCTCCAAGTCAGTCTGGGGAGCCACACTCTCTCCAAGATACCACTCAAGAATAGAAGGACCCTCAAGAAGAATCCTCTCTCCTGTCATCTGCCTGGCTAAACCGATCTCGGCCACATCGCCATTTGAAGCCCAAGGATGCCAATTAACTTGATTGAATCTGAGACGGGTTAGAAAATCCGGGCAAGAAATAACATAATGAGCATCATTCTTGACACCTACGGCTTGGCGATGCCACTTCAGAGCCCATGGAAAAATATGCATCTCTTCTTCCCAAAATGATGGAGCTGTCATGGAAAAATACTCGAAGTCCCATACCTGCAAAAGAATATATAATAGTGGTCAAAATGCAGATTATCAATGATGAAGCTCAAAATAAAAAAAATTTCGTACCTCCCAATCTCTCTAGAAGCCACCAAACCCAAGGGATTTGCCTCGTGAATGCTCTCCCATACGGCAGTATAGAATGGCTAAGCTAGCAGAGCCTTAGTCAAAATCTGCGATCTCCTCAAGATTTCTAAGGCTATCAAGCATGTTCAGTGTGATCCGCTCAGCTCGAATAGAAAGAAGAGAGCAGCCAAGCAAATACAAGATAAAAGCACGCGTAAGCTGCATGTCAGTGAGTTGAGCCGCTTTTTCGGAAGGCCAGAAATTGTTGACAAACCATGTGATGCCTACACTCGAGCCATGAAGATCTTTTTGGGTCAGGATAATGCCTAGAAGTCGCTCAATAATAGCAGGATGTTTATGCATGTCCTTCGTAAAGGCAAGACGGTGCTCACCAAATGAGATACCAGTTATCATTGCAAAATCAAGTGGGGTCATGGTTATTTCCCCAAAAAGCATATGGAAAGTATTTGTGGAATCCCACTTTCGGCAAGAGCTTGAATCATGGCCAAGTCATTGGCCAGTCTCTCCAGCAAAGTTACGAAAGACCCAAAGCCCGCTTGTTTTATGTTGGCTACTACTTGGGGATGTGATTTCGACAATTCATTAAACCATTCAAGGCATTTTCCATGGCTACCATGACCTCTAAGATGTCCAACCACATTCTAGAAGAAAATTGAAGGATGATTCCTAAGTATTTGCAAAAATTTTGAAAGCACTGACACGACTAAATAGTTGTGCGCTCTTGTGCAATACCCAAGTGTAGGTGATCGTGCAAGTAATACTGGATAAGTCCAGGTCGATCCCACAGAGAAGGAATAGGGAGAATGTCTACTAAGTTACAACCTAAAGAAAAGGAAAAGAAAATAAGAATGTTGGGAGTGGATGTTCTAATTAAACTAAACATAAACTAAATAATAAACTAAATAATAAACTAAACAGAATCCTAATTAATTAAATTAAACTAAATAATAAACTAAACATAAAGAAACATAATTAATTAAATAAATAAACTAAAGGTGTTGGAAATACGAGAATCCACATCAATCCTAACCATCTACCATGCATATTCATTAACGCTCTATGGAGTACATCCCTTGTCAGCATTCCGTATTTTTCTAAAGATAATGAATCAGTAGCCCTTTCATGACCGGGACTACATCATCACAAGTGATTTAAAATACTTAGAAGACGGTTCAAAACAATGGTAATTACTTGCACTCTAAATGGTGTTAGCATTCAAAGTGGTTTTCAAAAGTCATTGAAGAAAATAGTCTTAAGACTTTAAGTTCTAAAAACTGTTGTGACAAACTGAGCTTATAGGGACAATTTGATGACAGATTTCCAAAATAGAAAGTCATGGAATACTTAAAAGAATCATCTCAAGAATTAACATGTTCGATCGATCGAATCACTCTCGATCGATCGGTCAGCCTCATCCTTCAATCGATCGAAATGTCTTCGATCGCTTGACTATGACTCTGGTTCGATCGATCGAAATACCTTCGATCGATCGAGCTCAAGGTTTTCTAAAGATTGCATGGCAGAGGTTGGGGATCAATGTTTCATCACATATTCCCAACGTCTAAACTACGGAAACATGAATAAACAAGTACAGGAATAACAAACTAGAGTAATCATAACATATAAACTAATAAACAATGAAATAGAGAAAAGGAAAAGAAAAACCTGGAATAATCTGAATATAACTTGTAATAAACATATAACCAACTTGAATCTTCAATAATCTTCAATATAACAATGGAAAAGAGGAAGAAAAATAAGAATCTAACCTAATCTACTCCTAATCTAACCCTAAAACTATCCTAAACTGCTGTTTTTCGTGTTCTGGAGCGTCCTCCCTTCGTCTGACGTCAAAACGACTTATATATAGGGTTCCCGCAGAGTTCACGCAACTTTTGGGTGAATATAAAGTTCGATCGATCGAGCTTAGTTCGATCGATTGAAGGTTCGATCGATTGAACTCTCCTCAATCGCTTGAACTTCTTTGATTTTGACAGCTCTATGCACCGATGGGAGAATGGCCATAACGTTTCACTCGGACCTCGGATTGACCTCCCGTTTGCGTCCACGCGACCGTAACTCAAAGCTCTACATTTTATATCTCTGGGAAAATATTCCAAATTCGAAGTCTTCATTGTCAAAAATAGCGTTTTCCCAACTGCTTCTGTTGTTCTATCCACCAGAATCACTTTTCTTTAGCTCCACTTCATTGATTTACATCCTAATACCTATAAAATATTGTTATTAGAATGCACCTAAATATAGGGACTTTGGGGATAAAAGTATGCATAAAATACCACGTAATACACTAGAAATATGCACTTTTCACCACGAATCACACCCCCCAACTAGCTCGTTGCTAGTCCCTAGCAATGAAGCGAACTACAACAGTGTTTATTTAACTCTAAAAATTGAAAACAAAGAAAATAACAATCCTAACTCACTTTCGCAGGAATCACGATTGCATTTAGCATATGCATCAAGCCTTTAAACCCCTAGGTTCCCCCTAGTGGACAAGTATTGTCTAGTGAGGGTTTGCAGTGAATCTACCCACAAAATTCATGTTATTGGTAATGGTTCTAGTTTAAATGTTTTCAAGAAATTTTTCCTCTCTCATTTAGCAATGTGGTTAAGCTCAACAATATTATGAAAACTCTCTAGTATGCCATAGCCATGAAACACACACATTACAGTTAATCTACTATCAAAGTCATTAGAATATTCCATACCTCTTAATCTTCAAGTGTGTTTGTGAATGGACAACCAAAATACAAAACTTTAATTTCAAAGCTTGCATAACCTAAGATACTATCAAGACGTTCATTTTGACTTAACTCTCACCGGGATTACGGTCTCAAGATGAAATCACTCTGAATTGGGTGTAATAATTGTCACTCATGATATGGAAGCTATAAAGAGTAAATGTAAATGGAATCTAATACTTCTCATATCTAAATAGAAAAACGGACATTTTAGTGCACAAAGTCTCATGAATGGATACTTTTCACTAGAAGAGCGAGATACCATAGAGAACTCTCTCATTATCTTAACTTCAAATCCAATTTACTTAAAATCATCAGGACTTTGAAAAAAAAGGTGTTAGGTGAAAGAAGAAAGAGTTTCATGATATTCAATTGGGACAAAGGATGTGATTGGAATGTCTACTACAACTTTTCAAACTTTCCCACATCTCTAATCTCTCTCTTTTCTTTTCTTTTCTTTTATTTTATTCTTTTTTCACACTCTTCTTTTGATTATTTTTTTTTTCTTTTGTAACAACCATTGGCACTTTTTTTCCATGCTTTTTTTTTTCTTTTTTTTTCTCTTTATTTTTTTCATGAATTTTTTTCTTTGCCAATTTTCCCTTATTCACACTACCAAACTTCTTGTCAAGATAACGCATCCCAATCACTCCTAGATAAAGAAAAGAAACTCAAACTCGTAATATGGAGTTTGGTATGAACTTTAGGAATGTGAAGACAAGGCGATTATGATAAGCTCAAGAGGTGAAGTAAAGGAATAGCATAATAGTAAGCCAAGACTGTATTATATATGTATGTTCAAAAGATGGCCTAAATTATCTTCTAAGTTCATAGGATTATTCATTTCAGTAAATTCAAGAGCTCTAAATTTTGGTAAATCCTGAACGTTCTCTTCTAGTGATCAGTCAAAATGAAGAAAATTGAGACTTTCAACGAATGAATACGCTTTTCAAAAAGTAAGAGTAATTTCATAAAAACCCTCAAAAATAAAAGAATGGCACAAAAGCTCACTTGGGTTCTTAGTCTCCACTACAGTCTCTCAAGACACCTAAGCTATGCTTACTAATCCATTTTAGCTAAGTACAAGGTTGTCACAACGTGCTCAAAGTTGTTTGAAGATTAAAAGGCATAAAGCATACTATAACTAAGATAGTAAACAAACTACCATAGTATATTACATACTAATAACATACAGAAAATAATAATAATGCATCATAACTAACTACATTAACTAAGAGAGAAATGCAAGAACCATCTTATTATCTTTAAAAAGAAAATTAAAATTTTTTTTTTTTTTTTTTTTTTGACAATTTTAATTTACTGAGTTTGAGTTGCATGTTGCTAAGAAGGTGTATGACACTAAAGCATAATAAGAAAGAAACGAGGCATGCAATGACTCACTCCCCCCAACTAAAACTAAACATTGTCCCCAATGTTCTAAACTAAGCACATGAACATGTAAAGTGAAGCGAGAGAAGGAAGGATGTTACCTCGAGGCGTTTATAATCCAGATTTTTTTTTTTAGTTACCTGCAAAATTATTAGTAGCCACAAGGAAAAATAGAGAATATAATAGAACTACTCAGTAAATAAATTTGGTTAATCAAGATACTTATCATAAAGTAACAACTGAAATTTTTGAGGGTCTTCCCAATTAAATAATTTAACAATGAAAAGAATGTAGGGATTCTCATAAAATTGCAACTCCCCCCAACTAATGTCAGGCTCAAGGTGAGAGGAGATGAGGCAAAACCTATGGCCTCTAAATTTGTTGGAGACAATTATAAGAGGTATACCACACTTTTTAGGAATTATACGCAAGAAACGTTCTTTGGTGTTGGTATTTCCTATAACGGCCTCTATTTTTCTGTTATCAAAAACAGGCGGAGGCCATGGTTCAATAAAAGGAGCAGGGTCTAAGTGATGTTCTAATTTAGCTTCATTACCCTCCTCTTGTATTAGAACATAATCTATAGAGATATGATCATATGAATTGTATTTCTGTTCTATGTAAATAGTTTTGGATTGGACTTGGATAAAGTTATCTATTTGGGCCTCTATGTCATTATCAGTCAAGAAAGTTAAGCAGTCAAGCAGATTACTAGCTTCTTGTTGAAGTTTAAGATCATCTAAAGTGGGCTCAATATTTTCCAAGTATTCTCTCAAAGAATTATGAAAGTTAAAATTTTGTGAAAAACATGTGCTAGAATCCTTATCATCCTTTTCCACAACATATTCTATCTGTTCAATATTAGGGTACACATAACTTTTAAGCTCAGGATGAGAGTTTTGATTAATAGAGAGGATAGGTGATGGGCAACTTGGTGACACCACCTCTTCAGCCGAAAGAGGTGAGGGTTCATGAATATCATATGAATCTAAATCGAATTTAGAAATTTCAATAATGTCCTCCCTAGGGTCACTATCAAAGGTAGGGGTAAGGTCAACAGGGGACTCATCCTTTCCTAGTTGCGTGCAGTCACATAAACTGTCATTATCTTTTAAATCCTCATTCTCATCCTTGTAACTCTCCTCACTATATATATCATCTATTGAGGTGCTTTGGATAAAGAGATTGTGCAATTTTATCAAGGTAGTGAAGGAGTTGATGTCTGGGGATGCATATTGAGGAGAAGATGGTTCTACAACTTCAGGCTTAATGGTTAATTTGGTTTTGGAGTTCTTGTTGGGTTATAACTTTCTCGGTGAGTTGTTAACCTCATTCGGTATAAACCCGTCATAGTCCTCTATTTCTATTCCATTGTTAGTGTCTTGAAATTTAGGTTGTAATTTTGAAGAACTGGTATAGTCTTCTAAAGGTTGTCTAACATATGTTTGTTGATATCTAGTTTCTAATTTATCAAGTGCATTATCTAGCCTTTTCATTTCACTAAGTAGCAATGTTAACATACCATTATCCTCAACTTGGTTATTCTCCTCATTATTACTATATGAAGTTTCGCCCCATTGTTGTTGGTAGTAATTCCCATCCCATTGTGTTTGTGGACAAGACTCGCCAAAGGGAAAGTCTTGGTGCGTTTGGTAATCGTGGGAACTATTACTATATCCTAAGTAATTCTTTTGGTAATCTCCCCATTGAGATTGATAGAACTCTACATGTGGAGGTTCTTCATACGTTTGATAACATGGAGGACTAATATTACTGTTTTCCCATTGTGGTGGTTGGTAGCTCTCGAGTTGATAATGCGCGTCATATGTGGGTGCTTGCCAACTCAGGGGATAACTATTTTGATTTTCAAGTATGTACCTATTATTGGCGCTTGTGTTGTATGGAGGGCAATATGGATACGACATGTTTATCCAAAATTTTAAACAATAAATTTTTTTTATAGATTTACTTATGAGAGAAAAAGTCCAAAGTTTTTATTATTATTTTTTTTTCTTAAATTTTTTTTTAATTTTTTTGAAAACTAAGAAATAATTAGAAATAACTTAGTAAAATCCTAACCTAGTTGCCTTCCCCGGCAACGGCGCCAAAAACTTGACACGACTAAATAGTTGTGCGCTCTTGTGCAACACCCAAGTGTAGGTGATCGTGCAAGTAATACTAGATAAGTCCAGGTCGATCCCACAGAGAAGGAATAGGGAGAGTGTCTACTAAGTTACAACCTAAAGAAAAGGAAAAGAAAATAAGAATGTTGGGAGTGGATGTTCTAACGAATCCTAATTAATTAAATTAAACTAAATAATAAACTAAACATAAAGAAACATAACGAATTAAATAAATAAACTAAAGGTGTTGGAAATACGAGAATCCACATCAATCCTAACCATCTACCATGCATATTCATTAACGCTCTATGGAGTACATCCCTTGTCAGCATTCCGTATTTTTCTAAAGATAAAGAATCAGTAGCCCTTTCATGACCGGGACTACATCATCACAAGTGATTTAAATTACTTAGAAGACGGTTTAAAACAATGGTAATTACTTGCACTCTAAATGGTGTTAGCATTCAAAGTGGTTTTCAAAAGTCATTGAAGAAAATAGTCTTAAGGCTTTAAGTTCTAAAAACTGTTGTGACAAACTGAGCTTATAGGGACAATTTGATGACAGATTTCCAAAACAGAAAGTCATAGAATACTTAAAAGAATCATCTCAGGAATTAACATGTTCGATCAATCGAAGCGCTCTCGATCGATCGGTCAGCCTCATCCTTCAATCGATCGAAATGTCTTTGATCGCTTGACTATGACTCTGGTTCGATCGATCGAAATACCTTCGATCGATCGAGCTCAAGGATTTCTAAAGATTGCATGGAAGAGGTTGGGGATCAATGTTTCATCACATATTCTCAACGTCTAAACTACGGAAACATGAATAAACAAGTACAGGAATAACAAACTAGAGTAATCATAACATATAAACTAATAAACAATGAAATAGAGAAAAGGAAAAGAAAAACCTGGAATAATCTGAATATAACTTGTAATAAACATATAACCAACTTGAATCTTCAATAATCTTCAATATAACAATGGAAAAGAGGAAGAAAAATAAGATTCTAACCTAATCTACTCCTAATCAAACCCTAAAACTACCCTAAACTGCTGTTTTTCGCGTTCTGGAGCGTCCTCCCTTCGTCTGGCGTCAAAATAACTTATATATAGGGTTCTCGCAGAGTTCACGCAACTTTTGGGTGAATATAAAGTTCGATCGATCGAGCTTAGTTCGATCGATCGAAGGTTCGATCGATTGAACTCTCTTCAATCACTTGAACTTCTCTGATTTTGACAGCTCTGCGCACTGATGGGAGAATAGCCATAACGTTTCACTCGAACCTCGGATTGACCTCCCGTTTGCGGCCACGCGACCGTAACTCAAAGATCTACATTTTATATCTCTGGAAAAATCTTCCAAATCCGAAGTCTTCATTGTCAAAAATAGCGTTTTCCTAGCTGCTTCTGTTATTCTATCCACCAGAATCACTTTTCTTTAGCTCCACTTCATTGATTTACATCCTAATACCTATAAAACAATGCAAAAACATAAGGTTTAGCATTAACACAATAAAAAGAAGATTGTTATTAGAATGCACCTAAATATAGGGACTTTGGGGATAAAAAGTATGCATAAAATTCCACGTAATACACTAGAAATATGCACTTTTCACCACGAATCAAGCACATATACATGAAGCAAAGAAATAGTACAAAATTAAAAAAATGGGTTACCTCTTGACGAAAGCCCTCCTAGAGATATGTTTTTGTGGCATCTTCATGGATAGATACTCCCTGGTTTTAGTTGATAAAGCTCCACTAGCTTGATATTGGCTTCTACGTGTTCTAGAACTTTCACCTTATCCATGGGAACTCATGGTTGTTGATGCTTGAAGCTTGAAGATGAGAGGATGAAGATGATGAATAGTGAAACCCTTGGCACTTGAATCCCCTAGAATAGGGAGAATTTGATGAAATCAACAAGGTTTTTAGAGGTTTTGATGCAAGAAATCACTCAAAACATCAAGAAATTGCGAGATTTAAACACCCTACAGGAAAGAAGTGATGCATTGGAGATAAGATAATTGAAGAACAAAGAAGAAAATGGGTTTAAAACCCATAAGTTGTGGCTGGCGGTTCCTAAGGGTGTGTGGGGAACCGCCATTCACTAATCATTCCCTTCCATTTCCACATTTTGTTCTATATTCGCGTTTTGGCCCCCGGAATTCTTGATTTGACCTCGATTTGGTCCAATTTTGATTTATAAGCCTTAAGAGTGCTTGAAACTTGTTGGAATTGGTCTAAAGGACCCGTGGGAATTTGGATTTTGGTTGAAAACCATTCAGAATTGAAGAAAAGTCCCCAGGAACGAGGAATCAAGGGCACCGCAGCTTGAAAATAGTCAAGAATTAATGATTTATAGCGAACTCCCGTTGTTTTGGGATTGATTGTGTATTATCTTGGAAAAGGGACATTTTGGGTTTACAGACTTTCGAGAATTACATCCAGAATGGATCTATAGATGATGGGTCAGAATACAGGATCTTCAAACCAGAAGCAAGATAGTCAGAAGGTGTCAGAATAAACCCGACGTGTCGCAAGAATGTTTGAGCTGGACAAAGCACCAATATGAGTCTCAGATTGAATCTGTAGGGCCTCCAGTATATGAGCTCACTCAGATATCTCCCCAAGCAAAGAACTTTCAGATATCGTCAGAATCACCTTCAGAAGAAAGGTAAACTTTAGCAAACTCGTAAATCATAGAATCTCCCCAGCGGAGAACTTTCAGAATTCATGTTGCCCCCAGTAGATATAGGGTATCTATTAGCATCAACTATCAGAAGTGCCTCTAGATATAGGGTTTTTCTCAGAATCATGTGTATTTCAGAATTTGTATCCATGGGTTGCCTCCAGATGAAGGGTATCTCTCAGAATTTGTATCCTTGGGTTGCCTCCAGATGATGGTATCTCTCAGAATTTATATCCATGGGTTTCCTCCAAATGAAGGGTATCTCTCAAAATTTGTATCCGTGGGTTGCCTCCAGATATAGGGTTTTGTCTCAGAATCATGTGTATTTCAGAATTTGTATCCATGGGTTGCCTCCAGATAAAGGGTATCTCTCAAAATTTGTATCTGTGGATTGCCTCCAGATATAGGGTTTCTCTCAGTATACGTGTATCAAGATTGCCTCCAGATATAGGGTTCTTCTCTGCATCGAGTATCAGAACTACCTCCAGATATAGGGTTTTTTTCGGCATCATGTATCAGAAATGCCTCCGGATATAGGGTATCCATGAGAATTGTGTATCCATGGGTTGCTCTCAGAAAAAGGGTATCTCTCAGAAATCATGAATCTCTTAGCGTCGTGTATCCGTGGGTTGATCTCAAAAGAAGGGTATCTCTCAGAATCGCGTATCTCTCAGCATGGTATTACCATAAGATATAGGGTCTCTCTCAGCATCAGAATTGCCTCCCGTATATTTTAAAATCGAGTATCAGGGTTGCCTCCAGATATAGGGTATCTATCAACATCATGTTGCCTCCAGATATAGGGTATCTCTCAGCATCGTGTTGCCTCTAGATATAGGGTATCTCTTAGAATTGTGTACATCTCAGAAATTGTGTATCCATGAGTTACCTCCAGAATGTAGGGTTTTTCTCAAAATCTGTATATCTCTCAGAATTCATGCATCAGAACAGAATATTTGTCTAGAAGAAGGACCTATTTCAGAATCTAGGGTTTCTCTCAGAATCCGTATATCTCTCAGAATTCATGCATCAGAACAGAAGATTTGTCTCCGACAGAGAGACCTATTTTAGAGGATTTGCCTTCAAACCTGTTTCAGAAGATTTGTTCCCCGAAGAAGGACCTATTTTAGAAGAAGAGAAGATTTTCTAGAAGAAGGACCCATTTCAGAACAACAGAAGATTTGTCTCTTACAGAGGGACCTATTTCAGCAATCGTCCCCAGCAGAAGGACTCTACATTAGCAATCGTCCCCAGCAGAAGGACTCTACTCAGCAATCATCCCCAGCAGAAGGACTCTACATCAACAATCGTCCCCAGCAGAAGGACTCTACTTAGCAATCGTCTCTAGTAGAAGGACTCTACATCAGCAATCGTCCCAAGCAGAAGGACTCTACATCAGCAATCAAGGACTCTACGTCAGCAATAGTCCCCAGCAGAAGGACTCTACGTCAGCAATCGTCCCCAGCAGAAGGACTCTACGTCAGCAATCATCCCTAGCAGAAGGACTCTACATTAGCAATCGTCCCCAGCAGAAGGACTCTACATCAGCAGTCGTCCCCAGCACAAGGACTCTTCATTAGCGATCATCCAGGGAATTCATCCAAGATACTCTGCTCTTTTGAAGTCGTCCGAGATATAGATGACACCTATAAACCTCAAGCTCAGAAGAAAAACTCCGATAAAGCTCCAAGAATCATTGAAGATACATATATCATTCTTCTCTTTAGAAATATTCGACTCTGAAAGTGAGTCGTTGCATCCCTCGCATTAGATTTTGCATGTTGGGAACCCTTAAGGACGATTCCTCCAGCACTTGCACATTCATGTTTTCATACTGCATCAGCATTCTAGGATAGGAACATTTCATCAGTATTGTTGTCGTGTGTTGTTCTTTGTCTCCTTTCACGCTTGAACTATGCCCTGGTCTGATTCTTGGAAAGGATACATAGGTAGCTTCAGCGGAGCACGACCAGCAGCGACTTAGAATTAGTAGCCTCTACCCAGCATTGCATTGCATTCTTGCATTCGTAATTTCATGATTTTCTCTGATTTTGAATTTCTTGATTTTTGTGGATTTTTGTTTTTCCTAACACCTCTCAGTATGGTTATTGGGTGCCTTCAAAGCTTTGGCACTCACTTGCGGTTCATGTTGTTCACAACAAGCTCTGCCAAAGAGGGGCAAACTGTAGACACCCAATTTTGACCACACTGATAGGATTTAGGGTGGACAATGTCTTGGAGGATTTGATTATGAAAAGTACCCCGTGGAAGGTACTGGATTCCACACAATCGAAAGATCAAACTTCAGAAAGTGACTTCAAGCTTAGAAAATCCCTTTTCCATGGATAAATCCCGATTTTGTCAAAATTGTCTCTCAGAATTCATATTCACTTAAGGTTTTATGAATATTAAGTGTTCTAAACACAATACTCTAGGTGTCCAGAGATTCAATTTTACAGAAAAGTTCAAAATTGATGCACATTTGAAAGTAATTTTAAAAAAGACGTCGTTTGATTTAAAAAAGACAACGAAAGTTCCGGAGGACTTTCGGGCTTCAATTGGGCTTCAATTCTTATTTCAAAACCTCCTAGAATATTTTTATATTGAAATTCAACCTGACAGCTTTCCAACGGTATGTAAATGGATGATTTCAGACACCAAAAAGCATTTTTACGAAAAACTGGAAAAGCAGTGCGCGTAATTTTTGAAACATAGCTTGTGGGTAACCAGAGACCCAAAAAGTAGGTGGCGGTTTTGGGTATGGGGGTGGTGGGTCCCACCATAACCGCCACCTATAAAGGGTGTTCTCCATCACGTTTTTCTAGTTCCAACCCCTTCTAGAAGGCTCCCACTGCGAGGAAATTGCCTGGAAATTGCGTTTAGACGCCGAAATGGTCATTTTAACCCTTTTATGCTCTCTGAAAATCCTGTTTTAACCCTGTAACTTAAGAGTTAAGTCTTCAACACTCTATATAAGATCTCATGCATCTCATACCAGATCATCTAGAGAGTATCTTGAGAGTACACAAGTGAATATACTTACAAAATACTTTAAACTTAAGAGAATTCTAGAGAGAGAATTATGAATTGAAGTTTGAAAAACTAATCTTAGGGTAATTAGATCATAAATTAGACATCAATTGCCTCCCTCAACTTCCATGGATAAATGCTTGAAGAACTTGAAAAACACTTGAAGAAGAAGATCTTCAATTCAACTTTGGTTATATAATTGAGAATCCTCCAAGAGGTAAACACTTTATTTTATCTCTACTTCCTATTTTGTATAAATAGATCTATAAGATTTGGATCTAGCTTAGTCTTATTTTATTTGTTAGAACACTCATCTTCTTCATCTCTTGTTCTTCACACACTCACATGGCTAGATCCAAGTCTCTTTTGATTTTCATTGATAATTCATGATTAGAGATTGATTTTCATTTTTTGTTTCTCAATTTTGTTTTCATTCTTCAATTTTAGTTTAGATTCATGCATACATGATTATATTTATGTATCTATTTTGAATTCTATGATGGTTTAGAAGCATGACCTATGAGAGGGATGATTCCTATGTTCATACCCATCTCGTGATTATTTAAGTTACCTAGAATTCCTATTGAAATTCTTCTCCAATAGGATATTTGTAAGTCCCTTTGATTCATGATCTAAAGTTCTCCATAGAACTTGAGGGCGAAATTGATTGGAAATCATTATAGTCAAGTAGATCTATGAATTTGATCTCTCTAATAAGCTTCAATCATTATAGTCAAGTAGATCTATGAATTTGATCTCTCTAATAAGCTTCAATCATTATAGTCAAGTAGATCTATGAATTTGATCTCTCTATAAGATCTTTTTTCTTCTTTTTTTGGCAATTGACAAATGATTTGACTATTCTATGTTGATTTATCAGTTGCATTGCGGTGTGGAATTTTTGCCATGCGCAAACGAAGTAGATGTCAAATCCAATAGCCATAAGGAGATAAATTCAAGTAGGGATAGAGTAGGGAAGGCAATGAAGGAATCAAATGCAAAGAGCTAAGGCATAGTTGATTACTAGAAGCTTTCAGAGCCATATTTGAAGGCTACACATTTTCCAGAAGAAACAGAGAACATGGCAAAAGCATCATGCTTAAAATGTGTAATTTCCATTCAATGTGGCAAGTTTTTTGCTTATTGCTGTCAATGAAATAGTTGTATTGGGTATAGTGTTGGCCTTTTACTAAGTAATGTAAAGAATTAGGTGGACTATTTACAGAAGGGAATTTTGATACACTTTGTTCCAATGCAAATAAGAGCATAGTATCTTTTACAATAATGATTGAATACAATGGCTGTTTTTAGCTATAAAAAAATAATAATAATACAATGACCTTCAATATTCGACCATCTTTGTCTACTACTCTACCCACAGATTTCTTCATACCCATCTTCAAAGAGCTCTCCAGAAACTCCATAAACCAATTTCCAGCTTTAGTTTCAATCTGTTTCCCCAATTTGATTGTATTGCCAAGGTTACAAGCGGATTGTGGTTTCTTCTGGAAAATGTGTAGCCTTCAATCCAGAAAGAAAATGTGAAATAATTCAAACACTACCTCTGTAAAATGAAAAGGAATTAATGTGAAAAAACTGTAAATAGAAGAACATTATCCAAAATATACATCCAGCTTCCATATACATTCATACCTAGGCATCATGCCTTGTGGTTAAATTCCATGTTCCAGGCAATAGACCTCCCAACATGAATTTCTATATAGAATTTCTATATTTCTATATGGCAAAAAGAAAAATACCTAAAATGCTAAGTGACACTCTATGAAGATACTTGACTTTGTCCTTTATATTTAAGTAATACACATAATAGATAAGAAATTGAAATTCTAGTTACCCATTTGCTATGTAACTATGCTAAAGAAAAATTGAATCAAACTAAAATTCTAATAACCCACAGTTCTCTCATTGTTCAGGATAAAGGTGTCACCTAAAATTAAATTGGAATTAGTTTGGGCGGATAGCCGGCCAAACTGCAGCCTAGTCTGATCAGACTGCAAGTCAAGACAAAACAAAAAGGACAATGGTGCTTTGCAGCTCAGAACTCAAAGAGCGATTTGAAAATTTCAAGCTTTAATACATAAGAGTAACAATAATGCTATAGCAACCGATGTTCCTTTGCCTATTGTAGCTGAAAGTTCTATATAATGCACAACGAGTTTAACATCTTCGTGATTTCCTGCATATAGCCAATTAAAAGTTTATCTAGTATGAAGGTTTGTTTCCAAATCCAACCCCGAGCTATGTTTTTTGGTTATATTTTTGGTGCTTAAAAACACTTTGGTGCCATGTTTTCCCCCCAAAATTTCCATTTAATTTGCCCTCAGTTTATGAATTGCATCAACTATAGCCCTCTATTTGACCCTATTTCTGGAGACATTTTAGCTTCATGAATACGGTTTTGACCTATGTTGTACTTTTGTTTTCCAGCAACTGATCATGAATTATGTTTCGAATCTGTTTCGAATAGAGTAGAGGGTAAGATGGACTTGGAATCTGTTTCGAATTATGTCATGAAGTGAAGAATGCCTCTGGTATATTGAAATAATGCTACTCCTTCATCAGATGGCTAATTTGGGGTAGGCATAGGTCAGTTTGGAGATGTAAAAAAATGGACATGCATGTCTAAGCATGATTAGTAAGAGAGAGAGAGAGAGAGGGAGAGAGAGAGAGAGAGATATTCAAACCTGGTGGCTTCTCCTCCAATCGCAGCAATGGTGGTCGCCCCAAATCCCCAAATCGCAGCCCTAAGCTAAGCAACAACACTTCCAATGAGTGAAAATTTTGTGAGAGAGAGAGAGAGAGAGAGAGATCTCGAACCTTGTTTGTCTTTGAGGATTCGCCCAAATCGCAGCCAACAGTCTTCTTCTCTTCTTCTTTCGTACAGTCTGCTTGTCAGGATTTCTCCAGGTTTGGGTATTTCAATATTTGAGGGTTTGGGTTGAAAAATAAAAGACCTACTCAAATAAGGGAATGGGTGTAGAGTGGGCCCCCCATTTATTTCGGTGCAAATTTTTCGGTATCCATCGGTTGCTCTAGCATTATTGTTAAAAAAAAGTCAAAGCTTTCGTGGTTTATTTTAGAAGGTTGACAATTGATTACGTGGTTAAATTCAGTGCCGGCCCTGGCAGCATGTAGCCAAGCGGCTGCATTGGGCCCAGGCTGCCCAGCTCATTATTGAAGGCCCTTTTTTTTTTTATTTTTTTTTGTATTGGGCCAAAAGCCCATTTTGTATTATAGGGCCTTTTTCTTTTCCAGTTTTCTATTCTCCAACCTCCAGGAAGCTATGCATAACCCAAGGCCTCTATTTTTTTTTTTTGTTTTTTATTCTCTCTCTCTCTCTCTCTCTCTCTCTCTCTCTTGACTCTCAGTTCTCTAGCCAGTAACCAATAAATCAGTTCATCTCTATCTTTCTTCATTCCGGCAGGTATGAATCTAGGCCCTAGCTTCTTTGTTTTGTTTTTTTTTGTTTTTTTTTCCCCTTATTTTCTCAATCTCTCCCTTTTTTCTCCATCGTCTCTGACTCTCTCTTTTTCTTGATTGAACCCTAGTTTTTTTTCCCTAATGTTTTCTTATAATCTTCTACATAATTTCTTGAAGTTTCTTATGTTTTCTTCATAATCTTTTTTTTTTCCTACCTTTCTATTCCATTGAACCCTAGTTCCCCCCCCCCCCCCCCCCCTTATATTTTCTTATAATCTTCTGCATAATTTCTTCAGATATCTTATATTTTCTTCATAAGCTTTTTTTTTTCCCTAACTTTACCAAAGGTATACAAACATATCAAGCAGTATGCCTAAGCTTAGAAAACATTAACACAACGAGTTAAGGACTCGTTTAGATTGAATCATAAAAGTACTATTTACCTTCATTCAAAATTCGAATTTGACAAGTTTAACGTTCAACACATGAATTCATGTGTTTAATTCGTTTCAAACAAAACTATACGAAGTTTTATTCCATAGCACAACTCTACTAAACCATTTCAAGGTTTCCCAAGTTGAAGTTCATAGTTCTAACTTCTCAAAATTACATTTTTTTCATCATTGGAATGGAAACAAAAATATATACAAGGACAATTTCGTCGTCCCGTCAGCCTCACACTTCTCGCTTCTTCTTTCCTTTCATCTTGTCACCTGCAATGAAGTAAATCTCCACTACTCAGCTGTATGCTGAGTGCACAATTTCTAACATATACATATAAGATAAATCATGCTTCAATCTCACAATTCACATCAAATTGTCTCTAGCTAGAAAAACATAAATTCATCTAGTAGCGGCAAGTTCAAGCCTTAACCACGATGCACACGGCTAGTCCGAGCCTACAACCGTTGCATACCAAGTGCCCTGGTAAGTCCAAGCCTTACCATGCATAGTAGTCGTCACTACTAAAATTCTCAAATATCAAGAAGCTTACTCTGGTATGAAATTGTGTAAGTCCCCCCTTTGACCTACATAATTACTTAACGTGCTCGCGTAAAAGTTAGACATGCTTTTTACATTTAAGCGCGTGCATAATTAACAGGCCTACTATTAACGCATGATTATTGCCCGAATCACAATTTCATCGTCGAAATCAAAACATGTAAATTTTCCTATATAACACAGGCTAAAAATTCATACCTTGAGCTATCGTCTTAAGATTCAGGAGGATTGTAAGGATGCCGATACTAAGCTAAATCTCTGATCCTACACAAAACATACAAGTTTACATGCGTTTTTCCCAAATTTCTAGAATTAGTATTTCTATAAAACTTCACAAAATTTGGCCTAATAGGTATCAAAACGAAGCCCTTACCATTAGGAGGTCAAATATAAAATTTGGTGAAAACAAATGGACAGAAGTCTATCGATTGACGTCGAGAAGCTCTATGCAATAATTACCTCTCTACATTTAGGTTTGGAACAAAAGTTGAAATGAAAATATCTTGCCCCTTTCTCTATATAGGCAAAACTTTCGGAATTTGTGTTTGTCTTCCCACGAGTTCTCAAAAACTTTTAATTATCCCCCGAAACATTCCATACGTCCAAATTATTACTTCGTGAGTGAAAACCATAATTTTTAAAGGTTTTCATCTCAGTTTTGTTTGTCGCCGTAATTACGTTCCGAAAACCATTTTCATGGAATTTCTAGATAACTTACCTTTTATGCAACGTATGTCACGACCCATCCTGCTACCCTTGGCAATAGGACACGTGGCATGCCACCAAGGCTTATCCAGTTCCATAAAAGTAAATAGTAGCTGAAAACATAAGTAGAAACCATGAAAATCCGAGTTATAAAAAGTTTGTCTCATTTGAAAACACTCAAAGAATACTCTGTTTGAAAACCAGCAATCCAGTTGACTGATTATAAGTCCGGTCGATTGAAAATGCAAGATACAGAGAGCTTGAAAATCTCAGAAGTTGTCCAGTCGATTGTGTCGGCGACCCAGTCGACTGTGTCGGTGACCCAGTCGACTGTGGTGCAAATTTCTCATTCGACTAGAACCTTTCCGTCAACTGAATCATTACCACTATTAAAATAAAATCCAGTCGACTGTCGTCTCCCACCCAGTCGACTATTTCTTTTACAGCATCAAAATAACATATCCATCAATAATCCAGTTGACTACGTCGGGGATCCAGCCAACTGTTTTTCAATATTACAGGATAGTGTTAGGACCAAAACAACCTCCAGTCGACTATTTTCATAAACCAGGCAGCTGGTTTACCATAGATTGCAAGGCCTTCAATAGCTTCAATCTATGCTTAGATCAAATCCAAAAATAACACATTCGCGATTATAATTCTACAATCTGAAACATAATTATAGAAGTTCTACTACAGTTTACAAAACTACTAATCCATTTCAAGGTTCTAAGTAATACAGAATAAAATTCTAGTTCATTACATCTCTTATTACAACTTTCGAAATGGAAAACAAAAACATATACAAGTGATGTTCTCCGGTACGTCCACAGCTCACTCCTCACGCTTCTTCTTATTCTTCCTCTTATCACCTACAATGGAATAAGTCTCCACTGCTCCACTATATGCTAATCTTAAATCGCGATGCCAATGGTTAGCCAAAATCACTCAACCATTGCATCCAACTACTTTGTCAGGGCCGGTTCCCAAACCAAGCAAGTCGTCGTCACTATTAAAACTCTCAAACATCGAGAGGCGTGCCCCGGTATAAAATTATTCCAAACTCCCTTTTCACCCACATAATCATTTTAGCATGCTCACATAAATATATCACCATGCTTTTCAACAGATACTCGCTAAAATTAACTGACCTAATTTAACACATGGATTTTGTCCGGATCACAATTTTCATCCATAATATTCAAAACATCCAAAATTGTCTATGTAACACAAGTTCTAAATTCATACCTCAAGCTACGATCCTATAATTTCAGGAGAAGTACAAATAACCCGCTTAACCATCAGATCTTTGATCTCAAATGATTCCTTCAAGTATTAACATGTTTTTCCCAAATTCCTAGATTTAGAATTTTTGTAAAAGTTTGCCAAACATGGCCTAAGAGGTATCAAAACATAGCTCTTACCTCGAGCAATCTGAATATGAAATCTGGTTGAAAACTGACGGACGAACGATCATCGTTTGTTGTCGGGATATCAGAGCCCAAAAATCTCCTTTTTCTCTCTGTTGGTTTGTGAGATATTTTGAAGATATCTCAACCACATCTATATATAGGCATAACTCTTGAAAATTATGTTTACCTCCCCACAAGTTCTCAAAACTTCTAATTATCTCTTAAAATGTCGCCCACACCCAAATTATGACTTCACGAGTGAAAACTATGAATTACAAAAGTTTTCGTCTAGGTTCCCTTTGGGTCCGTAATTACGTCCGAAAACTAAATTCCATGGAATCTCTGGATAACCTACCTTTTATGCAATGTATCACTTATGCTCTCAGCAATGTATTCAAAACAATCTAACTCGAGATCAAAACTACCAGAAATTATACAAAATAGGTATAATTACTGTTCACATATACCAGAAAAATATTAAATAACATTAAAGCCATATAAATATCATTTACTCATGTTGATGAGACACAATTCTCCTATTACCACGTCCTCGATTGACACCTCACCGTTGACTTCTAGTCAACCTCATTCACAATTATCAAATGACATTGATAATTCACAAATTTTCATTTATGAATTTTAAACAATGATTTTTCCCGAGACGAGTGTGATAACTCTCCCCTCCAAAAAGGAAGTTTGTCCCCAAACTTAAACCTTATGGATAAAAAAAGATGTGGGTATTCATTTCTTATCTCCTCCTCGTTCTCCCACTTAGCTTCCTCCACCGTGTGACTATGCCATAACACTTTCATGATCAGAATTATCATCGTTCTCAATACTTACTCCTTACGATCCAAGATCTCTACCGAATGCTCTATGTAAGTCAAGTCCACCTGGATTTATAACGGGTTCGATACTATGATCTTGCTAGTATCTATCATACATCGTCTCAACATTGATACATAAAACATGGTGCATAAATGCCAACTCCGATGGCAAAGCTAGTTGATAAGCCACTGGTCCTACGAATCATGGGTTAAGCTTCCCTCATTTGCCAAATAGGACAATGCCTTTTGAAGGAGATACTCGCAAGTATACAAAGTCTCCCACTTCAAATGTCATCAATCGTCACTTAGAGTCTGTGTAGCTCTTATAACGACTCTGAGCTACCTTAAGTCGCTCTTGGATTAGCTTTACCTTTTTTCTAGTCAACTGTATTATTTCTGGCCCTATTAATCTTTTTTTTCCCAACCTCGGTCCAACAAACCGGAGATCAACACTTACGCCCATGCAAAGCCTCATAAGGTGCCATCCCAATACTTGATTGAAACCTATTGTTGTACGTAAACTCGATTTGTGGATAGTGTTTCTCCTATTCGATTCAAAATATAACACGCACAACCTAAGCATATCCTCTAGCGTCTGAATCATTCGTTCTAACTGTCTGTCGATCTGAGGATGAAAAGTAGTACTAAAACTCAGCTTCGTACCCATAGCCTTTTGTAAACTTTCCCATAACCTCGATGTAAAACTACTATCACAATCTGATATAAGCACTTTTGGAATCTCGTGTAGTCTTATAATTTTTTCACATACAACTCCACTAACCTTGAAGGCTTAAACATCTTTGATCGGTAGAAAATGAGCTGATTTCGTCAATCTATCAACTATAACCCAAATCTTGTCATTCTTGTTAGGCGATCGCGGAAATCCAAAAACAAAATCCATCATGATCTCATCCCATTTCCACTCTGACACTAGTAACAATTGTAGTAGTCCTGTAGGTACTTGTCTTTCTGTCTTGACTTGTTGACATGCCAAACACTCTGAAACGTACTTAGCCACTTCACGCTTCATACCTTTCTACCAAATGTTTTCTCGTAAGTTCTGGTACATCTTTTTACTTCCCAAATAAACTGAGTACTTAGTACTATGTGCTTCTTCTAGGATTCGCTCCTTTAAGTCTTTCATATTCAGTACACACAAGTGATTTCCAAGCATTAATACTCCTTATTCCAGAATAAAGCTGGGTCACTTCCCTAAAGGTTTCTCGTCTCTTATTTTGCATAAGTAGTAGTCATTCAACTGTTCTGCCTTAATCTCATCAATAATGTCGGGGTGAGCTAATATTGCAATCATCAAACCACCATTTGTCTCTAGAATCAAATCTAGCTCCAAATGTTCCATCTCCTTTACCAATTCTCTTTGATAGATTAGCTCATCGGCTAAATTCCTTGTCGTCTTCCAACATAAAGCGTCGGCTACTACATTAGCCTTTACCAAATAATACTCGATTGAAAGATCGTAATCATTCATCAACTCTAAGCATCTCCTCTTTCTCATGTGTCAAATCTCTTTGCATGAATAGGTACTTTAAGCTCTTGTGGTCCGTGAAGATCTCACACTTCTCCCCATATAAGTAGTGCCTCCAAATCTTCAAAGCATGGATTACTACGGCCAATTCAAGGTCATGAGTTGGATAGTTAACCTCGTATATTTTCAACTGTCATGAAGCATAGGCAATCACCTTACCACTCTGCATAAGTACACACCCAAACCTTGATACGAAGCATCACTATAAATCACAAATCCTTCAGTTCTGGATGGTATCATCAAGATCGGTGCTCTTGTTAACTGCAACGTCAACTCTTAAAAATTGTTTTCACACTCTTGACTCCATTCAAATGTAATACCCTTCCTCATCAACCTTGTCATAGGCAATGAAATCTTTGAGAAATTATCAATGAAACGACTGTATTATCTTGCTAAAGTTAAGAAACTTCAGATTTCAGATACGGATATAGGTCTTTGCTAATTAGATACTACTTCCACTTGGTGAGGATCAACTAAAACTCCATTATTATCATTCACATGACCAAGAAATGCAATGCTAGGTAGCCAAAATTTACACTTCTGAAATTTTCCAAATAGTTGCTTCTCTCGCAATCTCTAAAGTGTAAGTCTCAATTATCTCTCATGCTCTATCTCACTCGGCGAATAAATGAGAATGTTGTCTATGAACACGATCATGAACTCATCTAAATAATCATTGAAGACTTGATTCATAAGGTCCATGAACGCAGATGGTGTATTTGTAACTCCAAATGGCATTACTAAAAACTCTTAGTGTCCGTAGCGCGTTCTGAAAGCTGTCTTCTCTACATCTTCAGCTTTTACTTTCAACTGATGATAGCCAAATCTCAAATCTATCTTTAAAAACCCTTGTGCTCCACGAAGTTGGCCAAATAGGTCACCAATTCTAGGCAACAAATACTTGTTCTTGATAGTTAACTTGTTTAACTCTTGGTAATTGACATACGTACGCATTGAACCATCTTTCTTCTTTGCAAATAACACTGGAGCTCCCCATGGCGATATGCTAGGTCGAATGAGACCTTTGTCAAGTAATTCTTGTAGTTGGATTTTTAATTCCTTCAATTCCATGGGTGCCATTCTATACGCTGCTTTCTATATAGGCCTTGAGTTTGGCATTATCTCAATGGTGGACTCAATCTCTCAATAAGAACATTTGGTAGGTCGTCGGGAAACATCTGGATATTCTCGTACTATTGGAATATCTTCCACTTTGAATTCGATCATTGAAGTATCAATCATTGAGCACAGATATCCCTGACATCCTTTCTTCAACAATCTACTAGGTCGGATAGCTGGAATCAAATACGGTGGCGGCGTCACCCCACTCCCTCAAAAACAAAAGTTACCATGCACCGGTGATCGAAAATTAAATTCTTTTTGCTCACAATCTATTGTGGCTTGGTTAATGGCTGAGCAATCCATTCCTAGTATCACATCGGATTGGTTCACCACAATTGGTATAAGATCCACGGTCATCAACTTCTCACCTAGTTTGATCTCACAGATCTTGTATACCGTAGACGTCACTATTGGCTTACTAAGGGGTACAACAACAGATAATTCATAACCTAATGGTGCTGATCTAACATTCAAATGTTCAACGAAATTATACGATACGAATGAATGCGTAGATCTTGAGTCAACAATTATGCGTGCTAGATAAGAACATATAGGCACCATACCTGAGACAACTGTGTTCGAAGCAACCATATCTCCTGGGTTTATCTTAAATAACCTTCCCTGATGTTGCTTTGTCCTCTGTCCCCCGTTGTTGGTCTGTCTAGGATTTGAACCACTGGAAGCCATAGAACTAGTGCCTTACTGGGGATGATTCCTCAAGCACTCCTTGGATTGATGTCCAAACATCCCACAATCGTAGTACATGCCCCTTATATCCGGTGTAGCACTTATACTATTCATCCCTTGAGTCGTGTTCTAAAATTTAGTCATAAAACATTGACCTGTGTGTCATTGATTGCACAATGGACACAGTGGTATGCCACTCGTCGGCTTCCTAGGTCTACTGAAGCTAGAGCTAGAGCCCCTTGCAAATGGCCTCTTGAAATGTCCACTATAGCTCCGATCATTACCTATGTAGTTTCTCTTCCCTTGTTAGCCTTGCTGATTTTGCCTCGATCTCTCCATCCCACTTTTGGCTACAAGCACCATTTGTTGCATTGCGGCAACAGTCGAGTGCTTTCTACCCTCAGGCGGATGTTCTCTCTCAACCCATCCTAATACTTCTTCACTTTGGCTTCCTCTATCAACACAGACCCCTTTCTAAATCTTAACAAGGCGATGTACTTTGAAGTATACTCTATTACCATCATATCTCCTTATTGAAGGTTTTCACATTCTTTCTTCTTTGCATTGAGAGCAACTCTCGGAAAGAATTGGCGATTAAACTCCGCTTTGAATCCCTCTCAAGTTATCAATGATCCCTGGTATAGAACATTCACCCACTAATTTTGGGCCTCACCCCTGAGTATATCACTAGCGTTCTCAATCTTTAACGCATCGGACATCGGAATAATTTTGAAATCCTTTCCATGTCCATAACCCAATGCTTTGCTAGCGTCGTGTCAGATGTCCCGTAAAACTTTGTTAGCTTCTCCCTTGTAAATTGTTCCAACACAGATCTTCCACCCCTATTCTCGGGTACCGGTACAACGGCTATCGGTGCTACCTCGAATGGAGGTGTTGGAGGTAATTGTTCCATTAAATTCCGTATTAGTCTCCCATATCTTTGATCATTTTTGTCATGTGGTCCATTTGTCGAGTACGCGGTGATAATTCTTGGTCACCGTCACTCATGATTACAATCCTGTCAATCTCAATGCATAAACACTATGCATTTATGATAATAAATATAAACATGTATGTATAACAACATGCATATACATCAAACATCTCTACAATGTATTGATGCATTCTAGAATATGTGCCCAAAATCACTCAACACTTCACTCGTCATCGAACGCTCCCAAAGTTTATTACCTATAGCTTTGATACCAATAAATATCACGACCCATCCCACTACGAGCAAAAATAGGACACGTGGCATGCCACCAAGGCTTATCCAGTTCCATTAAAGTAAATAGCAGCAGAAAACATAAGTAAAAATCATGAAAATCTGAGTTGTAAAAAGTTTGACTCATTTAAAAACACTCAAAGAACACTCTGTTTGAAAACCAGCAATCCAATCGACTGATTATAAGTCCGATCAACTGGAAATGCAAGATACAAAGAGCTTGAAAATCTCAGAAGATGTCAAGTCAACTGTGTTGGGAACCTAGTAGACTCTGGTGCAAATTTCTTAGTCGACTGGAACCTTTCCTTCGACTGAACCATTATTTTCTATTTTTAAAATAAAATCCAGTCGACTGTGGTCTCCTACCCAGTCGAGTATTTCTTTCATAGAATCAAAACAACATATCCATCAATAATCCAGTTGAGTATGTCAGGGACCCAATCGACTATTTTTAAATATTATAGGGCAGTATCTGGACCAAAACAACCTCCAGTCGACTGGTTTACCTCAGATTGCAAAGCATTCAGCAACTTCAATATATACTTAAACCAAATTCAAAAACAACACATTTGCGATTATAATTCTACGATCTGAAACATAATCATAGAAGTTCTACAAAACTACTAATCCTTTTCAAGGTTCCAAGTTAAACAGAACAAAGTTCTAGTTCATTACATCTCTTATTACAACTTTGGAAATGGAAAACAAAAACATATATAAGAGATGTCCCCGAAATTTCTACAGCCTCACTCCTCATGCTTTTTCTTGTTCTTCCTCTTATCACCTGCAATGGAGGACGTCTCCACTGCACAGCTATAGACTGAGTGTACAATTCTAAACAACAAAAATTCTCTAAAGAGGGCGCCCTCTCTTTATAAAAGAGAGGGCCTCTGTCTTGGCCGTCAGATCGTGTTTTCATTAAGGGCAGTGTTGTCATTTCACTATTTTTAAATATGATCCCATGGCCAAAACACAAGCCCTCTCTTTAATAAAGAGAGGGCACCCTCCTTAGAGCCTGAATATTCTAAGCAAATGCATATGAGACAATTCATACTTTACACATCTAAATCACATATTTTGGCCTCTAGGGAGAAATACGCATTCATCCGGTATATCGGCAAGTCTTAAATCTTAAACCTTGTTGCCAATAAAATCACTCAACCATTGCATCCAACTATTTTGTTTGGGCCAGTCCCCAAACCAAGCAAGCAGTCGTCACTACTAAAACTCTCAGACATCGGGAGGCATGCCTCAGCATTAAATTATTCCAAAGTCCCCTTTGACCCACATAATCATTTAGCATGCTCGCATAAACATATCACCATGCTTTTCAACACATCCTCGCTAAAATTAACGGGCCTAATTTAACACATGGATTTTGCCTGGATCACAATTTCCATCCATAATATTCAAAACATCTAAAATTGTCTATATAACACAAGTTCGGAATTCATATCTCGAGCTACGGTCTTATAATTTTAAGAGAAGTACTAATAGCCTGCTTAACCGTCAGGTCTCTGATCTCAAATGATTCTTGCAAGTGTTAACATGTTTTTCCCAAATTCTTAGAATTAGAATTTTTTGTAAAAGTTTGCCAAACATGGCCTAAGATGTATCAAAACTTAGCTCTTATCTCAAGTAATCTGAATTTGAAATCTGGTTGAAAAATAGCAGATAAATGATCGTCATTTGTCGTCGGGATGACTGGAGCCCAAAAATCTCCTTTTTCTCTCTTTTGGTATGTGAGATATTTTGAAAATACCTCAACCACATCTATATATAGGCACAACTCTTGAAAATTACGCTTATCTCCCCGCGAGTTATCAAAGATTCTAATTATCTCTTAAAATGTCGCACACGCCCAAATTATGACTTCATGAGTAAAAACTATAAATTACAAAAGCCTTCATCTAGGTTCCGTTTGGGTCCGTAATTAGGTCCGAAAACTAAATTATGTGGAATCTCTAGATAACCTACCTTTTATGCAACGTATCCCTTACACTCTTACCAAAGTATTCAAAACGATCTAACTCGAGATCAAAACCACCAGAATTTATACAAAACAGGTATAATTACTATTCACATATACCAAAAAAAACTTTAAATAACATTTAAGCCATATAAAAGTCATTTACGTATGTTGATGCCACACGATTTTCCTATTACCGTGTCCTTGATTGACACCTCACTGTTGACCTCCAGTCAACCTCATTCATAATTATCAAATGACATTGATAATTCACAAAATTTCATTTATGACTTTTAAACAATGATTTTTCTCTGGATGGGTGTGACAACGTATCACCTACATTCTCACTCTTACATTTAAAATGATATAAATCAAGATCAAAATTATCAGAAAGAGGTAAAATCACTATTCATAATTTCCAGATAATTCAAATGACATTTAATCCACATAAATGCCATTTAATCATGTCAATTCCCTCATAAATTACTAACTTCCCGTGTCCTCGAATGACACTCAACGTTGATCTACCATCAACTTCATCTCAATTGTTAATTAACATTAATAATTTCCTAGAAATCAAATATGCAATTAAATGAATATATTTTTGCGGGATGGGTGTGACAACTCTCCCCTCCAAAAAGGATGTTTGTCCCCAAACTTATACCTCATGAGTCGAAAAGATATGGATACTCTTTTCTCATCTCTTCTTCATTCTCCCACGTTGCCTCCTCGACCATATGACTATGCCATAACACCTTCACCATCGAAATCATCTTCGTTCTCAACACTTGTTCCCTCCGATCCAAGATCTCTACTGAATGCTCTACATAGGTCAAGTCCTCTCAGATTTGCAAAGGTTCAGGTACTATGATCTTCTTATATCCGTCATACACTGTCTCAACATCAATACGTGAAGCACGATGTGCACGAATGCCAAATCAGATGAGAAGGCTAGTTGATAAGCCACTAGTCTGACCTTCTCTAGGATCTCAAATTGTCCTACGAATCTTGGGCTATGTTTTCATCGCTTCCCAAATCTGACAATGCCTTTCGAAGTCAATACTCGTAAGTATACAAAGTCTCCAACTTCAAATATCATCGGTAGTCGTTTAGAGTCTGCATAACTCTTATAAAGACTCTGAGCCACCTTAAGTCGCTCTTAGATTAACTTCACCTTTTCAATAGTCAACTGTATTATCTCAGGTCCTATCAATCTTCTTTTCCCAACCTCAGTCTAACAAACCGGTGAAAGACACTTATGTCTATACAAACCTTTATACGGTGCCATACCAATGCTTGATTGAAAACTGCTATTGTAAGCAAATTCGATTAAGGGTAAGTATTTCTTCTAATCGCTCCCAAAGTCTAGAACACACAGTCGAAGCATATCTTCTAATATCTAAATGATTCGCTCTGACTATCTGTCGGTCTGGGGATGAAAAGTAATACTGAAGCTCAACTTAGTACGCATGGCCTTTTGCAAACTTCTCCAAAACCTTGACGTAAAACTACTATCATTATCTGATATAATCATAGCTAGAACCCCATGAAGACTTACAATCTCTGTCACATATAACTCTGCTAAGCTAGTCGGCCTGCTAATCTAGTCGGCTTAGTCATCTTGATTGGTATGAAATGAGCTGACTTTGTCGATCTATCAACTATGACCCAAATCTTGTCGTTCTTGTTGGGTGGTCATGGAAATCTGGATACAAAATCGATTGTGATCTCATCCCATTTCTACTCTAACATAGGTAATGGTTGTAGTAGTCCCGTGGATACCTGTCTATCTGACTTCACTGGTTGAAAAGCAGAACATTCATAAACATACTTGGAAACTTCCTGCTTCATGCCCCTCCACCAAAGTTCTCTCGTAAGTTTCGATACATTTTATTGCCTCTCGAATGAACTGAGCATTTAGTACTATGTGCTTCCTCTAGGACTCCCTCCTTCAAGTCTTTCACATTCAGCACACACAATCGACTCCCAAGCATCAACACTCCTTGTTCCAAAGAAAACCTGGGTTTTCTCCCCAAAGGTATCTTGTCTCTCATTTTACACAAATGGTAGTCATTTAATTGCCCTACCTTGATCTCATCTATAATGTTTTGGTGAGCTATGATTGCCATCATTAAGCCACCATTTTTCACTGGAATCACATCAAACTCCAGCCATTCCATCTTGCTGATCAATTCATTTTGCTTGGTTAGCTCCTCGGCTAAGTTCCTTGTCGTCTTCCAGCTTATTGTGTCGGCTACCACATTAGCCTTGCCGGGATGATACTTAATCGAAAGATCGTAACCATTCATCAATTCTAGCCCATCTCCTATGTCTCATGTTCAAATCTCTTTATATGAATAAGCATTTCAAACTCTTGTGGTCCGTAAAGATCTCACACTTTTCATCATACAAGTAGTGCCTCCAAATATTTAAAGCATAAATTACCACGACCAATTTGAGATCGTGAGTCCGATAGTTAACTTCATGTGTTTTCAACTATCTTGACACATAGGCAATCACTTTGCCACTCTACGTAAGTTCACATCCCAAGCCTTGATGTGAAGCATCACTATAGATAATAAATCAGTAGGTTCTAGATGGTGTTGTCAAGATTGGTGCTCTCTTCAACCACGAATTTAATTCTTGAAAACTGTCTTCGCATTTTGAACTCCATTTAAATTTAATACCCTTCCTCATTAACTTTTCCATAGGCAATGAAATCTTGGAGAAATTTTCAATAAATTGGCAGTAGTATCCAGCTAATCGTAAGAACTCTAAATTTTGGATACAGAAGTCGGACTTTGCCAATTAGATACGGCTTCCACCTTGTGAGGATCAACTGAGATGCCGTTCTTGTCGATCACATGACCAAGAAAAGCAATGCTAGGTAGCCATAATTCGCACTCTTAAATTTCCCAAATAGTTGCTTCTCTCGCAGTCTCTGGAGTATCAACCTTAAGTGTTTCTCGTGTTCCATCTCACTTGGCAATAAATAAGGATATCATCTATGAATACAATCACAAAATCATCTAAGTAGTTGTCACACCCCAATTTTTGGAAAGCCAAATAATCAGCATAAAACTAAATCTAGACTACTATTCGACTGCCCAACTATCGGAGTGAACACCACGAAGCCCATCCTAATAAAACTTTTTAATGGAAATAGATGTTCTTAAAAACCTAGTTAAAATATTTGTAATAAATTTCCATTTATGTTTTTAAAACAAAACCACCACATTTCCATTTAAAAAAAACACTCATGCGGTTCCGAAAATACACAGATATATTTGATTAAAGCTACAACTACTAAATCACTTATATTGAAAAGCGGAAGCTGAATAAACATTTCTAAATTCTCATTAAGAATAAAAATATTTTCATTTACAATTAAAGCTTTGAAAGAATAACCTCTATTACAACCTTTGGTGAGAGCTACTAAACGTCCCAATACCAACTACAATAATGGCCCACAATGCCAAATAAATGAAAATAGGAAATGAACAGTAAAGGTCTTCATGCCCTCAAGCAAATCCATGCAATCCAATAGTCATACCGCCCTACTCCTTAATCTGCAAAACGGCTGCGTTTCCCGAGAAACGCCCCCGCATGATAAACATCACACGGGTCAGCATTGTATAACAACACTGGTATGAGTAAACACGCTCCAGTCTCAAGGATCACTCGTGGTCCCCTCAACTCCAACCCAACAATAATCAATTAACATAATAATACCCAATAAATTTCCCGGAGGTTGGGAATCCGCTGGACTCCCTCCCTCTCTAGACCACAAACACATACAAAGTTGTAGGCAGAATTGTAGTTCCACACGTGAGTGAGGACAAGCGGTAGTTTCCTCGAGTCACGGCGGCAGTTTGTTCCACCCACAAAGTAAAAGAAACACTTACTCTTAAATAACATGGTGAGCCAAAGCCTGCATACAATGGTTAGTGGGCCCACCATCCTACAACTCGAGAGTTAGCACAAATCCTTAGTATTAGAACAAGAAATTCTCCAATATCGAATCATTATATCAATTTCCTTCGCATTATACCACGGTAACCATTTCGAGTTTTCAATTTCATGTTTCGCAACAATTTATCCATTTGCATTTAACGCTCTACAATCACTGTCATTTTTTTTCTTGCCCTAGGTTCACCACTAAGGTCACCCTACTCATGGTCAACTTATTTTTTTTTTATGAATGATTCATTATTCAATTTCCTAGGTTCACCACTTGGCCACCCTCCATGGTACACCCACACATATATCCCATGTGTGCCCGGACATACTACCAACATCCACTCTGGTGCTAGTTTGGTTGGGGTATCAACCAAACCAGGTATACACACAGAAGGCCAGTCAATATGCCTAGACGTCTAACAAATAAGCCGGGCATAAGGCTTAGGCCAGCTTGATCACGAAGCCACCGGCAAAAGGGTACACTCAGCAAGTCGAGCTACCAAAAAAAAACATATCACACAACGGGGAGCGGTGATCACTAAGGAACTTGAAACCACTTTTTTTTTTTTTACCATCTACGTTAATTCACACAAGTACCATTCATGAGGATTTAATCACATCATTAACCACTTTGGAAATTTATCATTTATTACATGGATTATCATTATCCGATTATTCACAATAAGGCCCTTGCGCCAAACTTCTTTTCACGTCTCTAACGGAGTATTTCCACAATCATCATTTAATACCGCACATAGCATAAGTTATAGCATTTAAAATCGGCATTCAACAGCACTATTTAAAATTGTCCCAAACAAATCTTATATTAAACAGCTCCAAAACTAGCATGGGTTGAAATTGTTCTTCATAATAATACCATACAAAGAAACATCTCTAACAATTTTCATAAACATAATTCAAAATTCGGAGTTAACATTTACTGCTACTGTAATATGAATTTTCTGCCCAAACGGTGCAGAATTGAGAAAAATACCATTAGATGAAAAACGTGCAGAATCGCGTTTTACATTGACTTCCGTGAACATTTTTACCAAAATCAAAATGTATGAATTAATACGAATTATTTTCTAAAACAGAACTGAGAGTTTTCTTCAATTTTACCCAAATCCGAATTTGTGTTAGTCTTCTTTTTTTTTTCTTCAATTTTCTAAATAACTTATATCTAACCTTTGATATATATATAAATGTATATGTATATATCACTATAGATCCGTATTATATAAACACACATCCATACAATTTATTCAAACTATAATGAACACAAATCGAAAATCAATCAAACTACGAATCAACCCTACAAATCTAATTGTTTACTCACCAAATTGGGAAAAGTAAGATGATGTTGATGATGGTGAACTCCCTTCTTTTCTCTTCTCTTCTCTTTTTCTTCTCCTTCTAGGTGGCTAGAGTTGTCTCTTCTCTCTTTGTCTCTTGTTCTCTCTCTCTCTCTCTCTCTCTCTCTCTCTCTCTCTCTCTCTCTCCTCTCTTGAGGCTGTTCTCTTTTTTTTTTTTTTCTAACCCTAGGATATAGTATCTATCTATATACATATAATACACACACAATACATATATTACTCACACAAATATTAATAATCCCGTTTTTCTTTTTATGGGTTAACAAAAGAGACCCATATGAGCCCAAAATGTAACACAAACCACTAAAATGGCTAGCCCAAAGGGTACTCATACCCCGGGTACTTAATTTCAATACCAGATACACTATTTGACACATTCGCGGGCCTGTAAATACTATATAAAAAAAATACATATCAACCGTTCATTTTTTTTTTAATAAATTTAAATTAATAAAATGTAGCATTCAAACTAAAGGGCTCACTAATGATTTAATTTATATGTCCACCAAACACTTAAAATTTTCAAACACGTTTCTTACATAGGCACACTCATATAATATTGCTAACTGAAAATAATAATTAAAATAATTATTTACATAGAAATTTTAGGGTTGTTACAGTAGTCCTTGAAGTCTAATTCTTAAGATCCATGAGCGTGGCTAGTGCATTAGTAACTCCAAATGGCATGACTAGAAATTCAAAATTTCTGTAGTGTGTTCTGAAAGCTATTTTTTCTACATCTTCAACCCTTACCTTCAACTAATAGTATCCTGATCTAAGGTCAATCTTTGAAAACACTTGTGCTCCATGAAGATGATCAAATAAGTCATCGATTCTAGGCAACAGATATTTGTTCTTGATTATCAATTTATTTAACTCTCGAAAATCAACACACATACGCATGGAACCATCTTTTTTTTTTTACAAATAACACTGGAGCACCCCATGGTGATATATTAGGCCAAATAAAACCTTTGTCTAGTAGTTCTTGTAGTTGAATTTTTAATTCCTTCAATTCTACGGGTGCCATTCGATATGGTGCTTTCGATACAAGTCTTGAGTCTAGCATTATCTCAATGGTGAATTCAATCTCCCTCTCAATAAGAACATTTGGTAGGTCATCTGGGAATACATCTGGGTACTCTCGTACTATTTGAATGACTTCTACTTTCAATTCAGTCGCCGAAGTATCAATTACTGAACATAGAAATCCCTGACATCCCTTTCTCAATAACTTGCCCGCTCGGTAGCCAAAATCAAATACGGTGGCGGTATGACCCCATTCCCTTGAAAACAAAAGTCTCCGTGAACCGGTGATCGAAAACTAACTTCTTTCCATTCACAATCTATCGTGGCTTGATTAAGAGACAACCAATCCATTTCTAGTATCACATCAAAGTGGTTCACGATAATCAGTATAAGGTCAATGGTCATCAATTTCTCGCCTAGTTTAATCTCATAATTCTTGTATATCGTAGACATTACTATCAGCTTACTAAGAGGTACGGCAATGGATAATTCATATCCTAATGGTGCCGATCTAACATTCAAATGTTCAACAAAATGATGTGCCACAAATGAATGCGTAGATCTTGAATCAACAAGTATGCATGCCAGATCCGAGTATATAGGAACCATACCTGAGACCACTGTGTCCGTAGTAGCCACATCTTTGGGATTCATCTGAAATGATCTCCCTTCACACTGCTCTGTTCCCAGTCTCTTACCATTGGATTGCTTTGGCTTCGAACCACTCGAAGCCATAGAGCTCACTCCTTGCTGGGGACATCTCCTCGTGCAATTCTTTGATTGGTGCCCAATATCCCACAATCATAACATTTGCCTTGCATGTCAGGTGTCGAATTTGTACCACTCATTCCTTGAGTCCTGTTCTGAGGGTTAGTCATGAAATATCGGCCCGTGTATGTTCGATTATAGAGCGGATAGATCGGTATATTGCTCGACAGACTCCCTTGTCCACTGAAATTTGAACTAGAGCTAAAACCTCTCGCGAAATGCCTCTTAAACGATCCACCCTAGTTCCGGTCACCACCCTCATTACCTCGCTAGCCTTGTTGATTTTGTCTTGTTCTCTCCATTCCACTTTTTGCCACAAGTGTCGTTTATTGCACTGCACTAACTGTCAAATGTTCGTAGGTCTCCGCCTTCAAGCGAATATTCTCCCTTAGTCCTTTCTCAAATTTTCTTGCCCTATCCTCCTCCAATGGTACTAAGCCCTTTCCAAACCTCAACAGAGCATTATACTTCAAAGTGTATTAAGTTACGGTCATATCTCCCTGTCGAAGATTATGAAATTCCCTCGTCTTAGCATTATGAGCAGATCGTGGAAAGAATCAGCAATTGAACTTTGCCGTGAATCCTTCCCAAGTTATTTCTGCCCCTTGGTCCAACACATTTACCCATCAATTCTGGGATTAACCCCTGAGTAGGTCACTAGCGTTCTCAATCTTCAGCCCATCAGACATTGGAATGGATCTAAAAATCCTCTCCATGCCCATAACCTAATGCTCTGCTAGTGTCACATTAGACGTCCCATGAAAACTCAGTTAATTTTTGTAGAACCTGCAATTTCCAGAAAATTCCATGTAGGAGCTTCCTAACATTAATCTGGATTAATGATGTTACATTAGGACTATCTTAGCTGTAGTAATCCTGTCAGGATAATCTTAGTTAGGACCATATCCTTTGGACTGTCGTCCCAATGACTACGTCATTATATTTTAGTAATATTATAATCATAGTAGTCGCAATCGACTTTTAATCCTAGTTAAAATTCACAAATGACTTATACTAAAGCCCGTTCATAGCCCTGTACATAGGCATAATTGCATTTGTGCACATACATTAAGACATGCACACAATCCCATGCATTTGCACATAAATTGAGATATGGACCCCATCACTACAATGTGGTAGGCATGTCGTCACCACCCACCCCACGTGGCAAGCATGCATGGCCACCCTATAAATGTGTACACATAATGGTGCACCTTTGCTAGTGGACACACCCTAACATTTCCCTCTCACCCCTCCCCTATATATGACACTACCCCACCCTCATTTAAACTCTCAGCTACCCCTTGAATCCGCCCACTATAGATCATTTAGAGAGAGAAGAGAGATACTCAAGAGTCAAGAGTAAGAGAGAACTAGAGAAAACACAAAATAATCCGACCTATACCCATACATTGTGCCTCTCATATGCCCATACTCACATTGTTCATTAGCACACACACATTCTCAGACCTCTCAATATACAGCAAACGCATACAGAAAAGAAGGGACGTGAGACTGGAGAAAGAAGGTGATCGGAGAGGAAGAGAGTGATCGAACCTCACCAAAGGTAAACCTAGCCTCCCCTTACTCCCTAGACCTTTGCATGTCATTTAAGGACCCCCAGATCATGCATGTATGTACCCAAACAGAGCCTAAGGTTCTGTGTCTTCATCGAACAGCCATTAAAGCTAAAGAATGAGCTTGATTCTTGAAGTCTCACCAAAATGCCTTTTGATTACATCAAATAGACCCTTATGGTCCCAAAGCACCCCCTAAGATCAGATCTTGATTTGGTATAAGTTTACACGTGCATTTATACCATTTTTCCTCATCTAGCCAAAACTAATAATGCACTGGTAGGTACCCAAAATGAATAAACCAGACCTTGGGCTTATGCTATGTGGTAGAGGAGGAGATTTCAGTCATTTTTCCATTGGTTTCATTGATTTCTATGGAAAGACGAGAAGGATACGGGCATTTGAAGATTTTCGGCAAAATTGGGGTTCATCGGCTGTGAGGAGCTCGTTGGAGAAGAAAATAGGAAAATGGGTTATAAGTCCCGAGTTTGGGTCAGGTCAGATAATGGTTTGGGTCAGTCAGACTGTGAGAAGAAATGGATTAGGATAGTGAGTCGAGCCAGGTTAGGGCGACCCATGGGTCCCCTTTAGTGGGATGACGTCGTTTTACGACGGGTCATCTGGGACGGGTTGGGTACGGGTATGGAACAGGCCATGCTGTGAGTGTGAGTGAGTCAAGTTCAAGTTCGGGTTTGGGTCAGGTCTGGGTATAGGTTTTTGGGTCGAGTTGGCTTGTGAGTGTTAGCGGGTTAGGTTAGGTTCGGTTCGGGTATTAGATTGGGTTGGGTCATATAGTATATGTACATGGGTAGTCTGTACTAGGTACTGATCAGGTTTTGTTCGACCCGAATTGGTCTTTGGGTTGGGTTAGTGTGAGTGTGTATCCGAGTCACCCATTTGGGTTAGGGTCGGTTCGGGATGACCCGTCGGGTCTGAGTATTGTTAATAATTATGGTTATTACTTCATTATAATTGTAAATAGTTTTTAATTGATTAATATAATTTTAAATGCAATATTAGTATGTTTTAATCTATGGAATATTATAAAGTACTTCCAATATACTGAGTATAATTATATCATTATTATAATAATATAATAATTATTTATTTAATATTATATGAGTATTAAATAATGATTTATCTCGTATTTAAATAAATTTTAAATACCAATACATATTATTTAATCCTAGAAAACTTGGGATATATTCCAAGGATATTTTATAATATGTCATAAGTTAAAAAGTTATAATAATTAATAAGGAGCTATTTTACTAGTATATTAATTATTAAAAATACTAAACGAGCTCCGGAGATTATGAGATAAATACTAAGAGTGTATTTTCATGTCTAGTATTTAATAAAATACTCCCAAGTCCTATTTCTTATGTTTGGTTATACTTATTAAGGACCAATACGGTCATATTTAAATAATGTGTGATCTTCAATAATAGGGGTGGCAATTTTTGACACGACAATCCGTTTTACTGAGACAACCCGATTATGACACTACACGACACGAATAAATAAAAAAAGTTAATATTTTTTATTGAATAATACTCAAAACTAAAAATCAACCCAAAATCACGCAACCCGTTTATGACCCGATTATGACCCGTGTAACCCGAATTGCCACCCCTGTTCAATAATTCATAATAAATAATCTATAGCTCCAAAAATTACGCGGTCAGTCCCCAAGGTCTTCGAATAATGTCTAGAATATTCCCTTAAAGTTTGGTGACCTTTTCATAGGGTAAAAAATACAGCTTGTCTTTAGAGCCCACATTGGTATAGAAAACCCAACTTTTTTTGTGACGTACTCCCATTTGGGACTAGTCAATGGCATTAGATTTAGAATGACATGTAAATCACTACCTTGAGGTTTATATTTGCATCAAAAAAATTACCATTATGCCCCTATAGTTAGCACTCCTACTTTGTCCTATTCTTCTGTTTTATGTTGTAGAACTTGCCGGTTAGCTTCTACCAAGGTCCTGAGATTGCTATCCTATTGAGGTGAGTTTCTTAACCACACTCTACTCCGTATTCAGACAAATTCAAGGCATCTATAAGTTACCTGTTTGTTTTATTGTACATACATTGTATTGATGATGATGCTATGTATTCCAATATCTGTATTGATATGAATATTCGTGCTATGGTAGTGATATCGTATAGATGAGCATGTTAAGGGTTTTATCTATATGTTTGTTGGTATCAATCCATGTTAGAGATCCACGAGCCATGAGCTATGCTTCCATTGTTACGAATATAGTATGTTGAGGATTATGGTAGTGTACGATTAATCCTAGTATGACCCTTGAAAGTCAATATGCAAGCTATATGTATGTTGTATGGTATGATTCTCGTGTTGATAGTAATCGTATAAGTTTATTGTACGTGTTACTGGTTAATCATGCTTGGGTTGTACTACCGAGGATATGAGCATATAAAGGGTTGATTTAGGTATGGAGTTGGTAGAGATATGCTATGGGACTAGAATGATTGTAAGTGTAACTATGATATTAGTATTCAAAATTTGTGTAATGTGCCTATCTTGCATTAAGTGACACAAGCATTGTTGGTTTATGCCGAGATTTGGTCGGATGATGTCAAGAGTGGTTTAAACTTATATCAAATGTTGAGTTGGATTAACTAGGCTGCGGAGGCCGGGATGGCATAGAACGAGCATAGTTTTTAGGTTAGTGGCCACAAGGGCCTTGTGTGATGATGTGATGGTGTTGGGAGTCAGGACTCCATGTTAAACTCTATATTAGGAGTCTGGACTCCATGTCAGACTCAATGTGGTTAACATGGGACTCCGTGTCAGGCTGGTTGTTGGGTAAAGTTGGGCTTCTGTGTCAAGCTAGTTGTTGGGTAAAGTTGGGACTCCGTGTTAGGCTAGTTGTTGGGTAAAACTAGGACATCGTGTCAGGATAGTTGTTGGGTAAAGCTGGGACTCCGTGTTAGGCTTAACACTTTGGTTCTTCATGATGAAGTGGTGGAGAGTTGTGATTCCTTTCGGTTTTTCATGATGAAATGGACACTTCAGTTATCTATGATGAGGTGAATGTTAGTGAGAACACTTCGGTTCTCTGTGATGATGTGAAGGTTAGTAAGAACACTTTGGGTCTTCGTGACGAGGTGAAGGTTGAGTTGAACACTTTGGTTCTTCGTGATGAATCGAAGGTTAGCGAGAACACTTCAATTTTTCGTGATAAAGTGTTGGTTCGTAGAGTTGAGACTCTTTTTAGTTCTTTGTGATGAAACAAACGTTCTTGAACTCCTTAACACTTCGATTCTTCGTGACGAGGTAGTTAGTGCAAGATGGCTTGGTTAGTGCAAGAATGTTTGGTTAGTAAAAGATGGCTTGGTTAGTAAAAAATGGTTCAATTAGCGAAAGGTGGTTCGGTTAGTAAAAGGTGGTTTGGTTGGTGTATGGTGTCAGCCTTTCTGGAGTTGTTATTTAGAGTTGGGACTCTGTGTCAGGCAGTGTTAGTGGACTATGGTAATATTCAAGGTTATTGAGAGGAGTTGTATCGATTGTTCATATTCTCTTCGAAAACCTAGTCAAGTGAGCTAGTAATTGTTGTTCGGATAAGGGAAAGTGGATGGAGTTAACGTTGTTGTCTATGGATGCTTCATTGATAAGGAGAATGTATTCTATGATGAGATGTTGAGGTATGTATAATTGCTTATATGTTTTAGTTGAGACCTTTACTATGTTCGTGAAAGAATACGTCTTTTGATAAGACACTAATTGTATCTTAAGATACTAAACTATAATGTTAATTGAGAGATGTTTGTATTATAGATTATTGTGTGGTTGTGTTACTCACTCAGCTTTGTTCCAAAGCTGACGGCATGTTACGTCCTCGACATTCCCATGTCCAGAGTATTGTAGGTACTATTTAGATAGAGAGATGAGCTCAAAATGAAGTGCTGAGGAGCTAAGGAGGGTAGAGCCGAGTTGGAGATTGAAGACAATAGGTTCTTATTGTTTAAGCTTATGTAATCGTTTAGTATGGCCTCTTGTAGTTAGCTTGATATCATTGTAACTTGTTTACTTCCGCTATTGTAATTACATTTCAGATGAGATTAAGTTATGTTTATGCTTAAGCACATTGTGGATATCGCAGGTTTTCTTACCCACAGCTTTTCTTTTCAAAATTCCAAATTCAAAAAAAATGAGTCGCCACTTAATTTTTAAAAGGAAAAATTAAGAAACCATTTTAAAAGCAAACTGATCTTTTTTTGGAAACCAAAGATTAACTAGGTCCGGGGATTATGGAATGAGAGAGGAAGGAGCCCATCGGACTAAAACACCCTCTCTCATCCTATCTTGCGATAGGCCTCTACTCAACGTCCTTTTAATCAAATTTATTAATCTAAGCATGCCCTCAACTAATACATATATACATATACATCACAAAAGCATGTCCAAAGGGTGTAAAATTGCTAATGACAAAATATCATTCATAAGCCACATAGGTCAAATAGCATGCGATATGATATGCAATAGGGAACAAGAGAGCTTACCCGAGATTCGGCAGTGATATTAAACGTACAATGCATGCAAACAAAAGAATATCCTAAAAAGAATCTCTAATCACATATACAAATAAGGCAAAAACCTAATTCTAAGATGTCGTGTATTAAGTCGAAAAATCAAATAAAATCAAGGAATAAAATAAACTAGAAGGGGATGGAAATTGTACCTCAAATGCGCTACAAAACAAAGATTAGTCCACATGCCTCACATAATAATATGATGTCAAATAATCAATCCTAATTCTCTAGCTTAGATCTAACAAGCATGAAATCCAACTTTATTCAATACCTAGTTCTAATCATGGGCATTAGATGTACATGAATGAGTGAATGTAAACAAGAATGAAACATGGATTTATTCACCAATTTGGGTCACTTAACTTCTTGATTTAAGCTAAATTATCATTATCCAAAGTATGATTTGGGTCCTAAGACATTAGGAGATCATTTGAGTTGAAATGAATAAGATTAGACAAAAATCAGTAGCAGTTTTTATGAATTGCAGAGAGCAGACCAGATCTTAAAAAATAGAAATAAATTACTTCCAACGGTTGGATCTTAATGATTTTTTGGATATGTTATGCCTCTGTAAGTCTAGTTTCTAACCCAGAAAGAAAATCAAGGTTTGAACGGTTAGATCTCCGGGAATGTGGAAAACACTAGGCATCACTCAGCATTCTACAACCTTCCGTCCAGAATTCTTACACGATTTTTAAAAAATAGCAAAAAGATCAGAAATGCTTTGTTCTTTTTAGGGTGACTTCCTAACACATTAATCTGCTTAGAAACAATTATTTTGGGTCACAAACAATCTATTAAAAACCCGATTTATTTATTTCAAAAGAGTGTTGCTGTGCTGAAATCCTGGGCAGATTGTTGTTGCTTCACAAAACTCATGACCAAACCATTTTAAACATGAAACCACCTTAAAAACAAAAATTACAGTGGTAGAACATTGTGTTATAGACACTTTCCCGTTGGTTTCACTTGATTCCAACGGTTAGATTTTGAACCAAAAATCTTTGATCAAAAACAGTTTGTGAACTCACTGTTTTCATTTGTCAAGTTCAACTTTATTTGTTAACCCCAACCATTAAACCATGAAGTTGGACTTAAACTAAACCATTTCCTCCTACCTTTTGATGGTCATTGGAGGCTAAAGACCTTTGTATTTTGTAGGTTTCAAATGAAGTATGAATTGACTTCATGAAATTTCAAAATGAGGATCCTAAACCATGGAGATGGGCTTAGACTCAAAAAAGAACACTTTCTCCTACCATTTGATGGTCATGGGAGATAAAGGCATGACTAATGCTTCTAAGTTTCAAAGAGAATAAGGAAATGATTTCATGAGATACCAAATTTAGAGGATCCAAGTCATGAGTATGGACTTGGATCCATCTATATGAAATAAAGTGATGATCAAATTTTGACTCTCATGTAGAGCATAAGCTTTACATGGGATTCAAAGGATCATACTCAAGAGATCAAGAGAGATATTGAAGATCTCCAAGACTCTCAAGAGAAGAACATATACAAAGAAATAGAAGGAAGAATTAGAAATAAAGACTCCTAAGCTTACTTGACAAACAAAGAAGATAACAAGAGATTCTAGGATTAGAAATTCAAAAGAAAAAGAGTAAATAAACAATCTATGGCATAGAGGATCACCTCCAAATTATCCTCAAAGTTCTCTTTTCTTTGAAGATCTTCCAAGCTCTTCTTCCTAATTCTCTAAACTCTCTTCTCTTTTCTCTCCAAAAAATATGTTGGTGGAGTAATGGCTATTTTGTGTGTTGTGTTGTATATAGTGGTAGCTCTTGTTGTATTCTTCTCCCTTCCTCTTCCAAGGAAGATCCCTTCTCTTTTATAGGCAAAATTACCAAGTATTTTTAGTGAATTTCGGAGCAAAAAAATAGGTGTAAAACTCTCATTTGGTGGTACAATGCGTACTTTCTGAAATTAGGCAGACTGCTGCCCAGGGCGGTAGTTCGTGACTGCCGCTGCGACAGTCCGTGACTACCGCTGCGGCATTTCGTGACTGCCGCGCGGCTCTCCAAGAGTGTCGCGGCAGATTGTTGATTGCTGAGCTTTGGTCAGCCTTACTTTATCAGATTTTTGTTTTATCCGCCTACACATACGTATTGTACCACAAAATACAGACTTTAAAAAGAAAACGGCAGTCATAAAATGTTGGCAGCACTCAGTAAGTGCCGGCCCGGCACTCACTGAATGCCGTCCGGTAGTTAGTGAGTGCCGCTCGGCATTCACTGAATGCCGCGGAATTTGCCGTGTGCCGTGTTTTGTTGAGCTTCTCTTTTTAGGTCTTTCTTTTTCCCAAAGCAATTTATTTTTGAAGATCTTTTTCAAAAATTGTGTTTTATACCTGAATTCTCCTAAATACCTGGTATTTTCTTCTTTCTGTGAAATTTTATCTTTTTAGAGAACTTTCTGAAGAGCTTGGAACACTTCGAATTTTCCGGTTCTTGTCATCATCGGATATGGAGGCGATACTCTCCTAAATTCGGGGGTCGATCAAAATTCGGGTGTCTACAGTTTGCCCCTCTTTGACAGAGCTTGTGGGGCAACGCATCCCATAAGTGAATGTCAAAGCCTGTGTGAAGACAAGCCTTTGACCAGACTGTCGAATTTAGGTAAAACAAAATGCGTTGCAAAAAAGGCTTCACGAACGTTTCATGTTGGTCGTGCTAATCGGTGAGCTGCCTACGTATCCCATCAGGAATCAGACCAAGACGTAGTTCAGGTATGAGCTAAACATATACAAGCACAAGTGACCATACGGATGAATGCACCTATCTTATCGTGATGCAAGTGCCATGCAATGGTATTTTCTGAATTGACCTGGTTATGTAAGCGCCATGCTCATCAAGTCTCCCTCACGCATTTTATGTGACGTGTTAGTTAGGGAAGATCACCTAATTCAGTGACCGATGCGAAGATCTCTTACAGGGGTCATGATCTTTTGATTTGATCTCGGGGGGGATATAAATCTGTTATACTCCAAAAACGGGGTTAACGCAAATCTGTTGCGAGAACCGGAAATATAAATCTGTTATACTTTCAAAAACGGGGTTAACGCAAATCTGTTGCGAGAACCGGGAATATAAATCTGTTATACTCCAAAAATGGGGGTTAACGCAAATCTGTTGCGAGAACCGGGAATATAAATCTGTTATACTCCAAAAACGGGGGTTAACACAAATCTGTTGCGAGAACCGGGAATATAAATCTGTTATATTCCAAAAACGGGGGTTAACGCAAATCTGTTGCGAGAACCGGGAATATAAATCTGTTATACTCCAGAAACGGTGGTTAACGCAAATCTGTTGAGAGAACCGGGAATATAAATTTGTTATACTCCAAAAATGGGGGTTAACACAAATCTGTTGCGAGAACCGGGAATATAAATCTGTTATACTCCAAAAACGGGGGTTAACGCAAATCTGTTGCAAGAACCGGGAATATAAATCTGTTATATTCCAAAAATGGGGGTTAACGCAAATCTGTTGCGAGAACCGGGAATATAAATCTGTTATACTCCAAAAACGGGGGTTAACACAAATCTGTTGCGAGAACCGGGACTATAAATCTGTTATACTCTCAAGTCTTTTCAATTTTCAAAAATTCGGAGCCCACGGGCTCAAATATTTTTAGCTTTTCTCAAAAATTCGGAGCCCACGGGCTCAAATATACTCTTAAATTTCAAAATTTGTAGTCAATGTGTACCTAAAAATGACCCCGAGGGCAAAAAGTGTAATGAGGGCAAATTTGGGGGGCCTCAAAGTCAATTTTCAGGACCTGATTTGAATTTTGGGGGGGAATGAAGGTTCTTTGAACCGACTTAACCGCGGCACACGCGGATTTGCGCGACAGTTCGTGACTGCCGTGCGGCACTCACGGAGTACCGTTGTGGCAGTCAGCGAGTGCCGCGCGGCAGTTTACTGACTGCCGCGCACGAAAAACCGAGTACCGCGTTTGAGCGGCAGTGGCTTAAACCGCCGGGTTCCATTTCATTTCTCTCATTCTCTCAACTCCCTTCACCTCGAAATCTCTCTGGAGAAAATTTTTCTACTTCTCTTCTGCTTGTATTGCTCTAGCCAGGACTTATTCAGGTTAGTCCTACTTGATCAAGACTTGATTAATCCCTATTATTTCAATGTTTTTCTGAACTTTCCATGAATTTAACGTGTAGATTTCTCTTTCCCTTTGACAGATTATGGCGAGTGGTTCAGGGAGGAAGAAGAAGGCCAAGTACACGGCCACCCATCATCCAGACGCTACGCTCCTGCTCCGGGATCCGGACGAGCATTTATCGGTCCGCGCGTTTAAGCACGAGGCAAACGCTCTCCTTTTACTTATTTCTCGTATTTCTTTCTCACATTTCCTTCTCTGTGTGAATGTGGCGTAGGATTGTCACAACTTAGATACCCTATTCCGAATGTCGTGCTCGTGGCGCCCCCGAGCGTCCTTGATCGCTCTTTTCTTTTTCATGCCCCTTTTTAAGAAATTTTTATTTTCTTAAAAACTTCTCGTAAAATGAATGTTATGTTTGGATTTTCCTGTCCTTTATTTATTATTTTTTTTAGATGTCACGAGCGCGATGCTTTTTCAAACTCAATTTAGGTACTCGCGAACCTGCATTGAAACTAATGCCTCCTTTGAATCTGAACTTGCTTTGGATTTTCACAAATTTATGTATACTTTGAAAATTTCTCTCTCTCTTGAACATCATCTATTTTATTTTGCTTTTTCTTTTACCCAATTACTGACATCAGAATTTGTGGTTCTTTCTTGCAGCTGCAGCCGAAGGTGCTGAAAGGGCACGGCAGTCTTGCTCACGGATATGAGTGGTATACAGAGTTGAGTGAGACTGTACAGGGGCTCGTAGACGCGGCGGGATTTGGGGACTTCGTCAAACTTTTGACGAAGAGCTCCAATGACTTACAGCAGATACATGCCCTTGCTGAGCGGTGGTGGGACACTACGAGCACATTCCACTTCTCGTTTGGTGAGATGACGTTGACGCCGCTGGACTTCTCCATGATCACTGGGATAGCCTTCGGCGGAGAGCCTCTGAGATACTTGACAGATCAGGAGTGGGGCCAGGTGGAGCCGTTGCTAGGGGTGGTCCCGGAGGAGGCTCTAGTCACAGCCCGGTGGTTTATGGATACGTTTCGGGGTCGGCCTGGTTTCACAGACGAGCAGATGGCCAGAGGCTTCCTCATGTACATGCTGGGGTGCTCCTTGTTGAGCACCAAGGGTGATTGGATTTCTGTGTCCCTGGTTGCATCGCTGGAGCGTCTGGACCTGGTCGTCGAGTATGATTGGGCTGGTACAGGGTTATCTATCATGTACAGGCATATGAGTGACATCTCCCAGGACAGACCGACTTCTACTAGCGGGTACTGGAGAGCGTGGGAGGTATATTCTTTTCCATATTTTATTGCTTTTTTATGCTTTCAGAAATTTACTCAAATTGAGAGACTAACCCCTCCTTTTTTTTATTCTTTCTTATATTGCAGATTTGGTCCCACGAGTATCTACGCATGATGTCTCCAGAGACGCGTGATGCTGACGCCCTTATCATATCCCAGGGGCTGAAATGGGCGAAGGACAGGGTCGGGCGGAAGACTGAGGCCCACGATTTTGTTTCGTTCAGGAACTTCCTGACGAACCTACGGGAGGAGCATGTCCACTGGCAGCCGTGGCTCAGGGTGCTACCTGAGGCTCGTGTGGGGATCCGAGAGTCGGCCGGGTACGACCCGACGAGGCGACTCCTCTGTGGGCCAGAGGGCAAGGCGTGGTACCTAGGAGAGAGGGTGACCAGGCAGTCACTAGCGGCTCCTGGATTCTTCGTGCCGTTCCCTCCTCCCGTCTCTATGAGAGCCACGGACACTCTCCAGTGTAGCGAGTTTACGGTTGCTCTGCTAGGCTTGGGCATTCATGACTTTGTGGACCCTCCTACTGGATATGCGGCGTTCCTTGCCGCTAAGCTGATGCCGAACTTCCCTCTGATGGAAGTGACTCGGGTGAGTAAGATTTCTTCAACCCTTTAATGAATTGTCTTTCATTCTTTATTATTCATGCTTTAATCCTTTTGTTTGCAGCCCGTTCCGCCACCACTCGTCCTCCTGCCTTGCCTGAGTGGGACTGGACCATGCCTACCATTTCAATCGGCGAGCCTCACTTGACGACGATCCCCCGACTATCACGGGGCGCCCCCACCATTCCTATCCATTATGACGTCGTCCCGCGTGCTTACGCGGATGAGGGCTTGGTGTATGCCCACAGCGTGCTGCAAAGCGGGGGTATTTGTAAAATACAACCGCGCTAAAAGAAAGAATTGTATTAGTTTTTATCACAACTTCCCGTGTTATCTGTAATTTGCATTACAAGGCTAATTTTCATACACTATGATTAATCTATGATAAGTTGTATTGTTTTAGCTGTTGTTTGTGCAGATCACTGCTGTGTGGACTAAACAGATGAACATCAGAATAAATGGAATGCTGGAATGAAAACACAAGAAGTCAAAGCTGAATTGTGGAGTTCGATCGATCTAAGACGGTTCGATCGATCGAGCGTTCGATCGCTTGAAGAATGTTAAAGCGCTTGAAGAGTAATGGTTCGATCGATCGAGAGCTGTTCGATCGATCGAACGGGGTATTTCCAGTAACATTTGCGTGCGCAGCAGATGCGGGTTTTAACCCTAGTTTCTTAGGTTTTCTTATATATATGTGTATTGTACACGTCCATAAGGACGCCCACTTTACATTTTAACAGTTTTTAGAGAGAGAGATAGAGAGTTTGCTTGTTTTTTTTGTAGGTTTTCATTGAATTTTTGCATTGTGAACCGGATTTCTCTAAGTTTAATACAAGTATTCTTCATTCCAGGTTATCTATATACTGCTCATTTATATTCTGCACGTGTTAGTCGTAGTTTACTCGATCATCTCGTGATATTACATGCTAAATAGTTGTAAAACCATAGTTTTTGAATTTTCCATGAAAAACTCGCAACTAAACAAGATGTTAATGATTTCGTACGTTAAATATCAATCTGTGACGTCCCATACGATGTCTGAGTAGTCCTAGGTTGGGAGAACACGATGAAACAGTGATCTCCAGCCTCTGCCATGCAGCAGGATAATCGCTGTGTTCGATCGATCGAAGTTAGTTCGATCGATCGAACCAGAGACAGTCAATCGATCGAAGTCAGTTCGATCGATTGAGGGATGAAGGTCTTCGATCGATCAAAAGCGCGTCGATCGATCGAACTCTCGGATTCTTGAGGATGTTCCCTGCAGTATTCCAGGACTTTTTGTTTTAGGATTTGTTATCATTCTGTCCCAAATAAATGCTCAGTTTGTCAAAACAGTTTTAAAACTAAGGCCCTAAGGCATTTTCTTTCAATACATTTTGCAAACCATCTTTAATGCTAACACCATTAAGGATGTGAGTCTTAACTATTGGATTAAACCGCTTTCACGTATCTTAATTTAACTGTGATGATATGGTCCCGGTCATGAAAGGGCCATGGATTCTCCATCTTTAGAGGAATACGGAAAACTGTGGGTAACATACTCCTTTGTGCTTCAAGGTAAATGCATGGTAGATGGCTAGATTACTGCGGATTCGTGTAATCCCAACACTTTCTTTTAAAGTTAAACATCCTAATTTCAAGTACTGTTTTAATTAGCTAGTTAGATCGTTAGTCATTTTCTTTAGTAATCTTAGCTGTGGAACTTTGTGTTCCGCACCATTGCTTAATCTTATTCATTTTATTTTATTTTCTTTAGAGGTTAGTCTAATTCGATAGGTCAACACCTTCCCTGTGGGATCGACCTGGTCTTACCAGATATTACTTGCACGTCTACCTACACTTGGGTATTGCACAAGAGCGCATAGAAAAATTCTCGTGTCAAGTTTTTGGCGCCGTTGCCGGGGAAGGCGACGATCAATTCCTTAGATTACCTCAGTCTCTCTTCATCTCTTTCTGTTTTTATTTTCTCTTTTCAGTTCTTTTGGTAAGCACTCACCTTAGGGACTCTCCTAGTTCATGTCCAATAATTCTATTGAAGGAATTTTTGGAAATCCTTTCTACTTGTCTGACTCTGATAGTTCCATCAACCCAATAGCCACTCCAACTGCATCAATGGATGATCATCAGAGTGAAAATGGTGACGATGTTATGGTACCAATTGATGAGGCACTCCGTCCTCTTTGAGATCTCATGCAACCAGAACATGCACCTACGCCCTCTTGCATTCAAATCCCACCGCATAATGGCGAATTTCAGTTTCGAAATGGGATGATTCAACTGCTTCCCACTTTTCATGGGATGGAAAGCGAGAAGGCGTATTTACATGTCACCGATTTCGAGGATGTTTGCAAAACATTCTCGCAAAATTGTCCTAGGGAGGTGACGCATCTAATGCTATTCCCCTTCACTTTGAAAGATAAAGCGAAGGCGTGGCTCCACTCCCTAAAACCTAATTTAATTTTCACCTGGCATGCGATGAGCACCGCATTTCTGAAGAAATTCTATCCTACTCGCATGACCACAGACCTTCAGCGTCAAATCAATTCCTATAAACAAAAGAGCAATGAAACCTTCACACAAGCGTGGGAGCCTTTCAAAGATTTGCTTCTCTCGTGCCCACACCATGGGTTTGAGAAATGGCGAACTATCAGCTTCTTTTATCAGGGATTGAATGGTGAAACAAAGAAGTTGGTGGAAACGATGAGCTCTAGACCATTTCTGCGTAAAAACACTGAAGAGGCCGAAGCCCATTTCGAATGGTTAGCTGAATACGCTCATGAATGGTCAAATTCTGACAATATCTCACGCTCACAGATATCCTGTGTAGAGGAGAAAAGCCTATACCAGCTAACCAATGAAGATCACCTCATGACTAAGTATGCAGAGCTAGCAAAGAAGGTAGAGGAGTTAAGCATGAAAGGAGAGAGCTCTAGGCAAGTCATGCCTGAAGAACCATGTGGCACATGCAACATGTTGGGACATACAACTCAATATTGTCCTAATGTGCCATATTTTCAAGAGCAAGCCCCTATAGAGATGAATGCCATGCAAGGTTTTCGAGGGGCGGGGAATTCCAACAATAACTTTCAAAGTAACAATAAATGGAATCACCCCGGTTTTGATTGGAGAAATAATGCTGGGGCCCAAAATCAATATCAACAGCAGCCCTACAACAACAATCAATATCAAGGGCAAAACAATAGGCCAGCCCAGCATTACAATCAAAACAGAACCAATAATTACCATCAAGCTCAACCCTCCAATGCACCACAAACCAATACCTATGTGCCACCGCACAAGAAGGTACAAGAAGAAGAGCCACTTGCTAATGCCAATCTAACTCAGCAACTCATCCAAATGATGAGTAGAATGTCTGCTACATTAGAGAGGATAGATGCACGGCAAGAAGTCTCAGGAGGAACATTCCCTGCCCAACCACTTCAGACCCCAAGGGACATAACAATGGTCCTAACAATCAAGAACATGCTAAATCTGTGACTACACTGAGAAGTGGAAAAATCATAGAGAAAAGCATGCCTCTGTCCACTCCCGAAGTGTACAAAGAGGAGGGAGTGGTGGATGAAGAAGTTGAGCTACCATCTACTCAAGAGGAGGAGCCGTCTACTAATGACGAACCAATCAAGGCAAACATTGAAGTTCCTAGAGTAGAGGAAGAAGTTGAGCGAAGGCCTGGGAAGGAGTCTGTTAAGGAGGAACCACCAAAATGCCCATTTCCTGCACCTTATCCTCAACGGTTGAAGAAACCCAAGAATGAGATGAAGAATCAGGAGTTTCTGGAATTGTTTAAGCAAGTTAAAATTAACCTTCCACTCCTAGATGCTATCAAGCAAGTGCCGGCCTATGCTAAGTATCTCAAAGATCTATGCACGGTCAAGAGGAGGCAAAGCGTGAAGAAACATGCTTATGTCGCATGCCAAGCCAGTGCGATCATTCAAAATGAGTTGCCTCCAAAACTCAAAGATCCCGGTACACCTACTGTCTCATGCAGAATTGGGAACCAAAAGATAGATAACGCACTCCTCGATCTAGGAGCAAGCGTAAATCTGCTGCCTTATTCAGTCTATAAACAGCTAGGGTTGGGTGAACTCAAACCCACCCGAGTCGCGTTGCAATTGGCAGACAGATCTGTGAAGTACCCTAGAGGGGTATTGGAGGACGTCCTTGTCCAAATAGACTCTTTTGTCTTTCCGGTTGATTTCGTGATATTGGACACAGAACCTATGCCTAATCTTGGTGCACATATCCCGGTTATTTTTGGACGTCCATTCCTCAACACCATTGATGCCACAATCAAGATTAGAACTGGTATCATGACTATCGTATTCGGGAACATGACGTTGAATATCAAGATCTTTTCTAATCCCCGACCTGAAGAATACGATGATGAGGAAGAAATCCATTATATAGACACGGTCATTGAAGATGAAGTTGACTTGGTCGACTATAAAGATCCTTTGGAAGTTGTGATGACTCAATTTGGCGATATCTATCAGCCTGCAGAGTCCACCCCATTGGATGATGACCTGAACCAGACGTGTCTTATGATGGATACGATAGAGGAGGACAGAGCCGATTGCATGTGGGTAATGCCATATGAACAACTGCCTCCTAAAACCAAGTTGGTAATGCCCTCTAGTTTCCAGTTTCCGGAGTTAGAATTGAAGGAGCTTCCCAAAGAGCTAAAATACGCATTCCTAGGGACTGAAAAAACTTATCCTGTGATCATTTCAGCTGCTTTAACTCATGAACAGGAAAGTAAGCTAGTGGAAATGCTTACCAAGCATAAGGATGCTATGGGATGGACAATTGCTGACCTCAAAGGCATAAGCCCATCCATATGCACGCATAAGATATATCTGGAGGAAGACGCTAAACCCTCAAGGCAAATGCAAAGGCGTCTGAATCCCAACATGCAAGAAGTAGTTAAAAAGGAAGTGCTTAAACTACTTGATGTTGGGATGATATATCCGATATCTGATAGTCCTTGGGTTAGTCCTACCCAAGTCGTTCCAAAGAAAGCAGGCATAACGGTCATCCCGAACAAAGAGGGTGAATTGGTACCAACACGTGTCCCCACTGGATGGAGGATGTGTATTGACTATAGGAAGTTAAATACTGTGACCCGAAAGGACCATTTTCCTTTGCCATTCATGGATCAAATGCTAGAACGTGTGGCGGGTCACAAGTATTACTGCTTCTTGGATGGATACAGTGGATATAATCAAATTGAAATTGCTCCTGAAGATCAGGAGAAAACCACGTTCACTTGTCCATTTGGTACATTTGCCTACCGACGAATGCCGTTTGGTCTATGTAATGCACCAGCTACCTTTCAGCGGTGCATGCTGAGTATATTCAGTGACATGGTCGAAAACATCCTTGAAGTTTTCATGGATGACTTCTCGGTATTTGGCCATAGCTTTGAAGATTGCCTCAGCAATCTCGAGCAGGTTTTTATGAGGTGTGAGGACAAACACCTAGTCTTGAATTGGGAGAAGTGTCACTTTATGGTGACTAAGGGCATAGTCCTTGGTCACATAATATCCGATGAAGGCATTCAAGTGGATAAGGCTAAAATCGACATAATCTCAAATTTACCTGTTCCCCGTACAGTAAGAGACATTCGTTCATTCTTGGGGCATGCAGGTTTTTATCGTCGATTTATCCAAAATTTCAGTGCAATTTCTCGACCCCTTTGTCAACTTCTTGTTAAGGATACACCGTTCGAGTGGCCAGAAAGTTGCCAAAAGTCCTTTGAGGATCTAAAAGATCTCCTCACCTCCGCACCTATAATACAGGCACCCGACTGGAGTTTGCCTTTTGAATTAATGTGCGATGCTAGTGATTACGCCATTGGCGCAGTCCTAGGCCAAAGAAAGGACAATAAGCCATATGTGATATACTATGCCAGCCGAACCTTAAATGAAGCTCAAATGAATTACACTACTACTGAAAAGGAGCTGTTGGATGTAGTATTCGCTCTGGACAAGTTTAGGTCTTACCTGATAGGGTCACCAATCATCTGTTTTACAGATCATTCGGCCCTCAAGTACCTTTTGTCAAAGAAATACGCTAAACAACGGCTTATTCACTGGATACTCTTACTCCAAGAGTTTGATCTAACAATCAAGGACAAGAAAGGAGTAGAGAATGTGGTTGCGGATCATTTATCCCGGTTGACTTTTGTTGATAACACTGAATCCCAATCCATTAAAGATGAGTTCCCAGACGAACAGCTACTGGCAGTAAGTAGTCTGCCTTCGTATGCTGATATTGTAAACTACCTCGTTACGGGTGAGACACCAACTCATTGGTCGAACCAAGATAGGAAACGGTTCCTCTCGTTTGCGCGCCATTTCTTCTTTGATGACCCATACCTTTTCAAGTACTGTGCTGATCAGGTCATCAGGCGCTGCGTCCCCAATGAGGATATAACCGTAATATTAGCATCGTGCCATTCTGAGGCATGCGGTGGCCACTTTGCGCCACAGAAGACCGCACAAAAAGTCCTACAAAGCGGATTTTACTGGCCCACAGTCTTCAAAGATGCTTATTCCTTTTGCAAGACATGCCAACGCTGTCAAAAGCTTGGAACGATTTCTAAAAGGAACTCTATGCCTTTAACCCCTATCATCACAATTGAGATATTTGATTGTTGGGGCATAGATTTTATGGGCCCATTTCCCAAGTCTAACAACTGTGAATACATACTCCTTGATGTGGAGTATGTATCGAAATGGGTAGAAGCGATACCAACGAGACGAAATGACCATAGAACGGTCATGTCATTTCTAAAAGAGCATATTCTGTCTCGTTTTGGTACTCCGAAAGCTTTATTAAGTGACCAAGGCAAGCATTTTTGCAATAGGCCCTTGGAGTCACTTCTCAAGAAATACGGGGTCCACCATAAAATCGCTCTTGCCTATCATCCACAGTCTAATGGGCAAGCAGAATTGGCTAACCGAGAAATCAAGCATATTCTCGAGAAGACGGTTAGTTCCAATCGAAAAGACTGGGCATATAAATTGACTGACGCGTTATGGGCATACCGTACTGCCTATAAGACGAATCTTGGTATGTCCCCGTACAGATTGGTTTACGGGAAAGCTTGCCATCTTCCTGTTGAAATTGAACATAAAGCTTACTGGGCAACGCGCTCATTGAACTTTGATATTCAAGAAGGAGGTCAGCTACGCAAGCTCCAACTTGCAGAGTTAGAGGAAATACGACGAGATGCGTATCACTCTGCAAAGTTGCATAAGGAAACGTTGAAGGCTCGCCATGATCGTACGATTTTTCGTAAATCATTTGAGCCGGGGCAGAAAGTGTTGCTGTATGACTCTCGCCTCCACCTTTTCCTAGGAAAACTCCGTTCCCGTTGGACAGGCCCGTTCATCGTAAAAACTGTTTTTCCACATGGGGCGGTTGAGATTGTCAATCCAAAGAACGATGAGTGTTTCAAGGTCAATGGCCAAAGATTGAAACCGTTCTTGGAGAACTTCCACACTGAAGTTGAGCACATCCAGCTGGATGAGCCCAACTATTCTCACACTTAAATCCAAAGAGGAGTTCCAAATTGTTGTTGTATTTCTCTTCTTTCCCTGCATTTTAGTTTCTTTTTCTCTTTTGTTTTTACGTTGTTGTTCGTTCTTTTGTGTTTGTGATCTAGTTCTAAGCCATTATACTTAAACCACTCTGTTGCAGGTACATAGATGCGAGGGGATGATGTTCATTCTGTTGGTTCTTGGGCTGATTCAGAATGTCGTTGTGGCATCTGGATTGAGGGTGAACTCATACCCTGCCCCTTGCTTCATCAAGATCCTGAAGCTCATTCTCTTATTGATGCTGCTCAAGGGTACATTCCATATCCACCCGCCCTCCTGGACATCAATCCATACGAAAATATGGGATTTCAGGATGACGATGATGTGGAGGAAGAAGAAGACCTGTACATGGGACGAATGGTGGATGATGCACTCATGGCCCAATGGGAAAATGATGATATGTGGGAGCCATGGGAAGATCATGACCTCCAGGATGTCGTCCCAGACCGCCACAATGCTGTTTTTGTTTTCGTGGACGATTTCCTTGTTCCTGAGTTGGTCCCATACCACTACGTGCACCTGAGCTACCTGCTATTTAGGCTCCAATGCCCATTACCAGCCAGTGCATTTTGGGAACCTATGCCAATAGTGAGGTTGGAACTTGTCACATTCCTTTGTATTTTTGTTTCTGTTCATTGTTTTTTTTCCTTTTCGTGTTAATTCGTGTTTCTTGTGTTCTGTTATTTTGATTTCAGTTTGTTGTCTTTTGTCCAGGATTGTCACTATGTTCCTAAATGGTATTCCGGTTTTCCTCCCACATCAGCTGATTCATGGTCTTGGGCCCTACATAAGGCCCCCACACACTCCGCCGCGAGAGGACAGTCCGTTGCGCAATTACACTCCTTTATCCTTGTCTCCGTCCGGATCACCTCTTGCATGGGCTTGCAATTCTTTGGAGACGCCAGACTTGTTTGATGATGTCCTTGCTGCTTTTCGGTTGTTCTGGAAAAGGGAATCATCAAGTTTGGACTTCACTTCTGCAGATTCGGCGAGTTATGAAGATATTGTGGAAGAGGAAATCTTTATACTTGAAGATTAGTGCTGCATTTCAGTTGTTTTTGTTCAATTTCATCTTTTGTTTATCAATTGGAATGTAATCCTTGACAGAATGTTATTGGTTTTAGTTTTGATGTTATTTTTAGTTTTCTTTAGTTAAATAAGGTTTTAAACACAGTTGGGGGTAACACTATTGCAATTTGGATGCACTTATAAAGTTTTATTTTTATATAAATTGCAATTTTCTATTCTGAGGATGAATTTCTGTCATACATGCTTGTACTTCAACTGTTTTTCAGTCTCTCTGCATGTCCAGATTTGTTTCTGATAGTTGGGGGTGATGTGGTTCATGCCCCAATTGAATTCTGGAATTTTTGTGTTCGATCGATCAAACCCAGTTCGATCGATCGAAACCTGGATGTTCAAGCGCTTGTCTTTTCTGTTCAATCGATTGAGGGATTTGTGTTCGATCGATCGACCATAGTTCGATCGATCGAATGAAGCTTTTAAACGAGGCGTCTTCAGAACACCTCTTCATTTCCCTCACTTTCACTCTCAATCGCTCGAACACAGAGGGAGGGCAACTCTGAAATTGTCGATTCCTTGCACTAAATAAGACGCCCTGATCACCCCTCTGATCATCCTCATCGTCATATCATCATCCCCTCCAGCTCCACCGCGTGCTCTACACCGAGGTAGGCCCCACTTGTTTGTGTCTTTCTTTTCATCTATGTTCGTGTTAGAAAATCCCAAGGGGGTGTCCCCTTGGTTTTAGGATCTCCTTTTGTTAGCTCATTATTTGTGTAACTGTTGTTTCCTTTTCGTTTCTGCGATCGCTGCACACCGCTGTGTTCGATCGCTCGAACTGAATTCGAGCGATCGAAGGGGAGATGTTCGATCGATCGAACAATGTTCAAGAGATCGAAGTCTACTCCAGTTCAATCGATCGAACCCAGTTCAATCGATCGAACTCAAGCAGTGGCAGTTTTATTTCTTTTTCTCCCTGTTCTTATCTGTATCATGTTGTGTCTTATTTCCAGGGTTGCCGCGATGAATCCAGTGACGGGCTACCATAAGTCTAAGCCCCTCAGCCTTATTATACCAGATCCGGTGCCCGCACATGGGTTCCGGAATGACGAGGATAGGCTGTGGTACGAGCGGCACTTTCAGACGAGGATGGTGATGGTCGAGCGCCCTATTGAGTATGTCTGGACAGAGAGCCCATGGTTCCTGACGCGGATCCGTTCTATGCCTCACTGGTTCCATCTCCTTTCATTGGCCAAGAGTGTCAATCTGTCCTGGATTCGCGGTGCTTGTGCGACTATGATCCGCGACCTGGTTGCACCATTCACCTACCATGCCTTCTTCCGGAGTCGCTCATTCATTATCAGTCCAGCTACTGTTTCAGCCGCGTTGGGGGTACCAGAGGTACCTGATTATGTTTGCCCCCACCGGCCTGATGCACCAGTGACCCCACCATCCACTATTATCCGTGAGCTCACTGGAGGCGCCGTTCTGTCTTGGGATGGCGATGCTTTGATCGAGGACCACTTTCTCACTGATGGCTACCATATGATCCACTTGGTCCTCAGCAACTGCCTCCTAGTGACTTCCTATCGAGAGAAGATCGCGGCTTGGTATGCGCGAGTCTTATATGCAGTGGGGACGGGACAGCCAGTTTGTATACCACGCCTATATATTGACTTTATGGTCCACCCCACCCGTTATATCTCGTCCAAGAAGCACCTGAAGGGTGCTTGGGCTATTCAGAGGGTGATGGCTGAGGCCGGTTTCCCCGTGCTTGCTGGCGATGATGTTCGCCCTTCTCCCCGCAGATTTAGCGAGGCGGCTGCTCGCCGCTCCGACGCCCAGAAGAGGAAGCGAACGGGGAAAGGGAAAGCAAGGGTGAGGGGGAGGAAGAAGAGGCGTGGTGGGACGGACACGGAGGCGGGAGCTTCAGGGACACCTACTGAGGTGGAGGAGCTTGATTCCGATGATGATGAGGATGATCCGGTTGCTGCGGTTCGGCAGTTTGAGCTGCGACAGCGGTCGTAGACTCAGGCCCAGGGAGAGTCTTCTTCCTCTGTGCCTCTCCCGACAGTTCACGAGCTACTATTGGAGGAGAGAGAGGCCAGGATTAGACTCGAGGGCAGGATAGACCATCTCCAGACTTTACTGGAGTCCATTTTGATTCAGATTGGGGTTGAGTCGACTGTTCATTCTACTCCGCATCCATCGATGGCCCCGTCTGCACCACCTACCACTGATCCACCACCTACTGCTGATCCATCTGCTGTTGCCCCTGCCACTACCTCATCACCACCTGCTCCCATCGACATCCCTTCCGATGTAGCTGATGATACGCCATCTGGTGTCGATTAGTTTTAGTTGGGGAGGTGGTGTTTCTGTATTTTTGGTTAGTTATTGTACTGATTTTAGGTATGGTTTTGGTTGGTTGGATATGTTGGTGGTTTTGGTTAGATTATTTGGTTGGGTGGTTCTGTATGGACATTTTGTATCACTGCTTTTATTTTATTTTGTTCATATTACAGTGGTTTAGTTTGTTTGGATCATGGTTTTATCGTGTTATTTTTATTTATTGATCCTGTTTGTTTTGGAGATTGTGTTCTACTTGTCTATGCTAGGTTGCTTTGCTTGCGATCATCAATTTGCTCCATCCAGGTGATACCCATCTATTTTATTTATTGAAAATCAACTTCTGGGGACTTTGTTGTTTTCAGTTGGGGGTAGGAGATAATAGATAGGTATACACCCGTAATGATCAGGTTTTGCACTTGGATATGTTTTAAATTTAATGAGAACACAGTCTGTTAAAATTTTGAAAATTTTTGAATCATATTGATAGAATAACTCTGAATAACCTCTCCTGCTTGTTAATTAGACAATGACACATTTGTAGTATTCTCATCTTCTTATGGATAAAATCCACGCGTTTTTCTGTATCACTGAAATGAATTGCATCTGTAAAGCTATTATGTACCCAATACTGTGCACTAATTGGCAGCTATGTAGAAAACCTGAAAGTTGAGTTAATATGATTATTGTGCGAAAAAGAATAAGTAGTGGAAGCTAATAACCCTTTGTGAGCTATTGAGCCAATCGTCATTTCTGAGGGGATTCTCATACATTGTCGAATGGTTTTTTCTTGCATATACTTGGTGAATTCGTTGTTAAGTCTCAGTTTCTTTAAAAGTTTAGACTGCTTGTTAGAGGAGAACGTTCAGGATTTACCAATTACACTCAATGAACACTTAAGTGCTAAAAATTGAAAGTTGAGAAAATGATTTAAGCCATCGTTTACCCATTCTTTTACCCGATATAACTTTCACCTACATTCACTGAATTATTTCATCCCTGATCCCACGCCAATTAAATATTTCCAATATAACCACAAAAATCCAAATCCTTGATCTATACCTTGACCTCATTGAGCCGGTTGATATATTTGTCGAGAATGAGTCATCAAAGTATGTGAAATGGAAGGAAGGAGTGGTGGGACAAATAAAAATAGTCCAGGTTAAAAAAAAAAAAAAAAAAAAAAAAAAAAAAAAAAAAAAAGAAAAAGAAGTATATGAAATGAATGGGAGATTGGGTGGAGAAAAGAATAAAGAATAAAAAGAGAAGTTGAAATTCCATCACATACTAAAAAGTACACTCGTCTCTACAACCCTCCTACCTACTAAATAAAAGCCGCAAGTCAAAGTCTTGAAGATTCTCAACAATTGATTTAAACATGAAAGTGTGAGTTGAGTTATCCACGGTATTTCGCTCTTCTAGTAAGTAATGTTCCATTCATGAGACTATACACTTTTAAAAGTCCATTTTTCATAGAGTCAAGTATGAAAGCATTAGCACTTATAATATCATCCTTATCAAAGCTTTCATACGATGTGCGATCATTGTAAAGCAAGTTTCTGAGAGACGTTCTTTTTGAGTGTGACCAATGTGAGAATTGAGCTAAAACTGCAAGTTTTCCAAAGTACAATAGTCTAGATAACTCTTAATAGGGTTGGACGCATGGTTGTTAATTTCACACACACATGGGTGCATGATGGTAATACATTTGTTATATTTTACTTGGTGATATAGGGGAGCATGTGGGTCTCTTTCGTGGGTTGATAGAGGATAGTATATTATTGTGGAGCTTAGTTAACAATTGAATGGAAGGGGGAATTCTACAAGTTATTCTAAATCTTTTTGAGCTTAAAATTGGAGAATTTTGTGGGTATATTCACTGCAAACCCTCACGAGACAACACTCGTCCACTAGGGGGAACCTAGGGGTTTAACGGCTTGTTGCATTCGCTAAATGCAACCGCGATTCCTGCGAAAGTGAGTTAGGATTTTTTCTTTCTATCTTAGTTTAGGTTGTTTTTAGTTTGTCTTTGTTTCTTAGTCGTGGTAGTATTAGTTTAGGAGTTCTTATTTTATTTTATTTTCGCTTTATCGCTAGGGACTAGCAATAAGCTAGTTGGGGGTTGTGCAAAGCGAGGGTATTTGTAAAATACAACCGCGCTAAAAGAAAGAATTGTATTAGTTTTTATCACAACTTCCCGTGTTATCTGCAATTTGCATTACAAGGCTAATTTTCATACACTATGATTAATCTATGATAAGTTGTATTGTTTTAGCTGTTGTTTGTGCAGATCACTGCTGTGTGGACTAAACAGATGAACATCAGAATAAATGGAATGCTGGAATGAAAACACAAGAAGTCAAAGCTGAATTGTGGAGTTCGATCGATCTAAGACGGTTCGATCGATCGAGCGTTCGATCGCTTGAAGAATGTTAAAGCGCTTGAAGAGTAAGGGTTCGATCGATCGAGAGCTGTTCGATCGATCGAACGGGGTATTTCCAGTAACATTTGCGTGCGCAGCAGATGCGGGTTTTAACCCTAGTTTCTTAGGTTTTCTTATATATATGTGTATTGTACACGTCCATAAGGATGCCCACTTTACATTTTAACAGTTTTTAGAGAGAGAGATAGAGAGTTTGCTTGTTTTTTTTGTAGGTTTTCATTGAATTTTTGCATTGTGAACCGGATTTCTCTAAGTTTAATACAAGTATTCTTCATTCCAAGTTATCTATATACTGCTCATTTATATTCTGCACGTGTTAGTCGTAGTTTACTCGATCATCTCGTGATATTACATGCTAAATAGTTGTAAAACCATAGTTTTTGAATTTTCCATGAAAAACTCGCAACTAAACAAGATGTTAATGATTTCGTACGTTAAATATCAATCTGTGACGTCCCAGACGATGTCTGAGTAGTCCTAGGTTGGGAGAACACGATGAAACAGTGATCTCCAGCCTCTGCCATGCAGCAGGATAATCGCTGTGTTCGATCGATCGAAGTTAGTTCGATCGATCGAACCAGAGACAGTCAATCGATCGAAGTCAGTTCGATCGATTGAGGGATGAAGGTCTTCGATCGATCGATCGAAAGCGCGTCGATCGATCGAACTCTCGGATTCTTGAGGATGTTCCCTGCAGTATTCCAGGACTTTTTGTTTTAGGATTTGTTATCATTCTGTCCCAAATAAATGCTCAGTTTGTCAAAACAGTTTTAAAACTAAGGCCCTAAGGCATTTTCTTTCAATACATTTTGCAAACCATCTTTAATGCTAACACCATTAAGGATGCGAGTCTTAACTATTGGATTAAACCGCCTTCACGTATCTTAATTTAACTGTGATGATATGGTCCCGGTCATGAAAGGGCCATGGATTCTCCATCTTTAGAGGAATACGGAAAACTGTGGGTAACATACTCCTTTGTGCTTCAAGGTAAATGCATGGTAGATGGCTAGATTACTGCGGATTCGTGTAATCCCAACACTTTCTTTTAAAGTTAAACATCCTAATTTCAAGTACTGTTTTAATTAGCTAGTTAGATCGTTAGTCATTTTCTTTAGTAATCTTAGCTGTGGAACTTTGTGTTCCGCACCATTGCTTAATCTTATTCATTTTATTTTATTTTCTTTAGAGGTTAGTCTAATTCGATAGGTCAACACCTTCCCTGTGGGATCGACCTGGTCTTACCAGATATTACTTGCACGTCTACCTACACTTGGGTATTGCACAAGAGCGCACAGAAAAATTCTCGTGTCACGTGCGACAGTGGGTCCTCGGGCGAGATTGGATGGTAAGGGACTACCTTTCATTTTGACTTTGACTACTTCTTCTTTTACTAGCCTTTATTCTTGGTTCTTGTTCTTTTCAGGCTGAGGGAGCTCGGGCGATTGCTGCGACCCAGTTGAGGGCCCATGTATGATCTTTACACCCTTTTATTCTTAGTATTTCATTTGCCTTTTCAACACTTCCTGGACTTACCCCCTTTTTTTTTTCTTATTTCAGACGGAGGAGAATAGGATCCTGTCCCAGCAGGTGGGGCAGCTCCAGCAGAGGCTCCAGCAGTTCGGCATCCCTCTCAGCGATGCCCCCGGAGGTAGCGGTGCTGGGCGTGGTGGAGGCGGCGGCGAGGGCACTAGCGGTGGCAGAGGCAGAGGCGGTAGTAGCAGCGGACGTGGAGGGAGTGGCAGAGGCAGCGGGACAGAGTCGGAGGAGGAGCCTCTCAAGCGTACGACCCGCCAGACTCGCGGCCGGGGCCGGGGCTGATCATATTTCTTTCTCTCTTTTCCTTTTTTCTTTTGAGTGTTTTGAGGGGTCTTATACTTTATTTGATGATTGTATATACGCGTTTTATTTTGGTGATGGCTTCGTGATAGCCAGTAGGATAGGCACTTTGGATACCTCTATTATTATATTGTTGCTTCTTTATTAACATTTACCGTATGTGTGACCATAGCTTGGTCCATCTCTTGCCGTATGTGGGATCATGGCTTGATCCCGCCTTTATTTTTATTTTTGAATGCTTTTGCTGCTTTTATCTTTTGAAATGCACAAATGAATGAAATGAATGAATGTATTTGCACGTGCTGCATGATGCGCACATTTTATTGTATTTTCTATCTAGTTTTCTGTTTGCAGGTGGGCTGATCGTATTTCAAACAAACCCTGGCCAATTAAAAACTTGAAACGGCACTCGGTTAGGTCTCCGCGGCACTCAGTGAGAGCCGTGGCGGCAGTCAGTAAGTGCCGCAACGGCATTCACGGACTGCCGCGCGGCACTTCATCGAGTGTCGCTGCACTTTATCGAGTGCCGCGGGTAGGTAGACAGCCTTATTCTTCTATTTATACCCCTTCTTTCTCAAGGCTCCGCAAAATACTTCTTTTTCCTTCCAATCTTCCCCTCAAATGGCCCCTATTAGTTCCCAAATCCTCTTCCCATGGATGGATACTCTCTCTGGTATTGACAAGATCAATTTTGAGTGCTTCAGACTAAACGATCTCTTTTCCTTCCGACAGATGAATTTGAATTAGGGCCTACTTCGAGCTGCCATTCAGTGTTGGGATCCTGCTCTCAATGTCTTCCGCTTCGGCTCTCAAGAGATTTGCCCTTTGTTTGAGGAATTTAGCGCCATTCTTCACACTAATCCTTCTGCTGAATTGATGGTTCCTCTAGTTCAAGCCGGGTATGTCCGGGACTTGGCCACTCTTCTTCACACATCTCGAAATGCGGCGAGCTCCTTTATTTTTGACAGGCATATTGATTTTGAGCGCCTTGCCTCCGTTTACGCCTCGATTGGGGACCCTTATGATGGTGAGTATCAGATCATCCGTCGTGGTGCCCTGTCAATTGCCATGCCCTCTTACTTCCTATTTCAGTCATCTTCTAACACTCTTATACCCATTGCCTGTGGCTTGCGGGAGATGAAAAGTGCTGTTATGCTGGTCCTTGGCGAACTCTGATTGGATTGGGCCACGCCCATGCTACTGGGGTCATGTTATCCGCTGGGGCACCTTTTGTTTTGCAAATTTGGCTCATGGAGCGTCTGGACCTCTTCATATATGCTTCCCATCTCCGTGGGTCACTTCCTTATGATCGCATGGAGATTCATATCTTGTTTCAGTCCGCCGACGCGTGGCTTGGTTGGCTTCAGGGCCTCTCTTCTAGTGACATCTGTTGGGTTTGTCCGTTGTGGATCTATCGCTCTGTTGCTGTACGCTTCCCTGGGCGACCTAGCATCTGGCTGCCGGGTTTGCATGCCACTACTTTCTACATTCCTGACCGAGTTGTCCGTCAGTTTGGACTTTTGCAAATGCTACTGAATCCGTGACTGCTGATTTCACCAGGGCATCCCCTTTGCGCCCTTCTATTGTGAAGGCTTTCATGGAGGCTTGGCTTAGCAGAATGGCTGCTCCGTTCCCGAGGGTTCCTACTCTGACTGTGCCAACTACTGAGTATCTCCTAGAGATCCAAGCCTTGGTTGCGAGGCGAGCTTGACAGACACATGCATAATAAAGTAGACAAAAATAGGGAAATGCTTGCCATTTTACAAAACTTTCTGACAGACCCTGCCTACTCTTTGTTTACGCTTTTGAATGTGACTTTCCTTATTTTCAAAGAAGTGTTGTTATCTTTTAGGAAAGTCCTAACATGTTCAATTAAAGTGTTCACCCCTTCAATTAATCTTTTATGAAGAATTCTCCTTTCAAATGTCTTTTCTCGGCTCTTCACCTTGCTTTGAATTTTGCTTAAAGCTTTATTCTTTCTATACCATGAACTCTCATTTGTTTCTTTATAGTACGTATCTTGATAGCCAGGAGATCCAAGGACGGGTTTCAGGCAGATATCTGGGTTCTTCAGATGGCAAATGAAATTTGCCCCTGGTTTCAGGGCTTTGAAGTAGTTCTGGGCAAATGCCAGTTTGCCCCTAGTTTAGCACAGGTTTTTTTTAGTGGACCGAGGACTTTGGAGAGCTCGCCTACTTATCCCTGAGTGGGCGTCAGGTCCCGACTAGTTTGGCTTAAGGCTTGAAGAAGGATGCCGCTTGGGCGGCTTTATTTTTGATGATCGAACCGAATAGGTTGCCTACGTATCCCCTAGCGGGAATCAGGTCAAGCGTAGTTCATCAAGGTAGAAGGCTTTGAAAAGAAAGGTTTCAAGCAAAATACTTCTTGAGGCGATCAAGGTTAATTGGTTGTTTAAATTCAACCCCGTCCAGGTCCATGAGATAAGCCGCTCCTCCGGAAAGGAGAGTCTTAATGATGTACGGCCCGACCCAGTTGGGTTTGAATTTTCCTCTGGGGTCATAAATAGGCACTTTCAGTTCTTTGAGGACCAGGTCACCCTCAGCAAGCTTCCTAGGGCGGACCTTTTTGTTGAAAGCACGGGCTATCCTCTTTTGATATCCCCGAGTATGGTTTATCGTTGCCAACCTTTTCTCATCGAGTAGCATCAACTCCTCATATCTTCCTTGTACCCATTCTGATTCGAGGACCTCGCATTCTACCAAAACCCTAAGAGAGGGTATTTCTACCTCGATTGGGAGAACAGCTTCCATCCCATAGACCAATGAATACGGCGTAGCACCCGTTGAAGTTCTGACCGAGGTTCGGTATCCCCACAAAGCAAATGGCAGCTTTTCATGCCAATCCTTATATGTATCCGTCGTTTTCCCCAGGATTGCCTTAACATTTTTGTTTGTAGCTTCTACTGCTCCATTCGTCTGAGGCCTATACGGGGATGATTGGTGACGAGTGATCTTATACCTTTCCAAGAGTGGGATAACTTCCCCCTGGAAATGACTGCCATGATCGGAGATAAACTCATTCGGGACCCCATATCTGCAGATTATGTTTTTCTTGATGAAACTCACCACATCTTTGGCTTTCAAAGTTGCATACGAGGCTGCCTCTACCCACTTTGTGAAATAATCAACTGCCACGATTATGTACCGGTGCCCATTGGAAGCCCTTGGAACTATCTCACCAATAATGTCGATCCCCCATACGGAAAACGGCCAAGGGGTGGTCATGCTATAAAGCTGTGACGGCGGAGTGTGCATTAGATTTGCGTGAATCTGGCATTTGTGACACCTTCTAACATATTCACAATAGTCTTTGTCCAAGGTTGTCCAATAGTATCCCTGTCGGATGATCTTCTTCGCTAGCATGTGCCCATTTATGTGGGGCCGACACACTCCCTCATGTATTTCTTCCATCATTCTCTTAGCTTCCCTTCCATATAGGCACTCTAGATTGTACCCGGTGTAGGATTTCTTCCATAGCTTATCTGCATAGATCACAAATTGAGCGGCGAACCGCCGAATTGCCTTTCTATCCTTTTCTGAGGCTCCTTTGGGGTATTCTCCTTCTTTAATGAACTTCCACACATCCTCATACCACGGTACTTCCTCTTCGTCTTCCACGGCCGCGACCATTTCAAACGACGGTTGTTTTCTCACTTCTATGGATAGCGGGATCATGGTAGTTTTGGAGGGGATTTGGATCATCGAGGCCAAGGTAGCCAATGAGTCGGCTAGTTGGTTTTTTTCACGAGGGAGGTAGTAAAAAGAAATCTTTTGAAATTGTGCTTTCAGATTTTCCAGGTAATCATGGTAAGGTCTCAGTTTCTCATGCTTTACCTTCCAATCTCCCCGGACCTGGGATATGATAAAATTGGAATCTCCGAAGACATCAATCCGTCCGACTTTCAAAGCCAAGGCCGCTTCCATCCCAATTATACAGTCTTCTTACTCCGCGGCATTGTTGGTTGAGTTGTATTTGAGTTTGACAGCTAATGGGGTAGGGGTCCCATCGGGTGCTATGAGAATGATTCCAACTCCGTAACCTAATTGGTTGGCTGCTCCATCGAAGTACATTTTCCACAACTCCTCCTTTACCTCCATTATTCCTTCATCCGGGAACCTGAATTCTCCTTTGTCCTCGGATTCTACAGCGAGATCGGCTAAAAACTCAGCAACAGCCCTCCCTTTCACAGACTTGGCAGTGACATATTTGATATCGAACTCAGCCTGCATCATGGTCCAACGGGAAATCCTACTGGTCAATACGGGTTTTTCGAATAGGTATTTTAGTGGGTCCATTCGGGATATCAGGATCACAGGGAATGCTAGCATGTAGTGGCAAAGGCGACGGGTACACCAGACTAAGGCCCAATAGGCTTTTTCCAAGGGCGAGTACTTCAACTCATATCCGATCATTCTTTTGCTCAAGTAATAAATGGCCTTCTCCACGTGCCCCTCTTCTCCTTCTTGGGCCAACATACACCCCATCGAATCTTCGGATACGGAGAGATAAAGCAACAAAGGTTTCCCTGGTGATGGTGGTGATAGGACAGGGGGGTTCTGGAGGTAGGTTTTGATTTTGTCGAAGGCTTGTTGGCAAAGGGTGTCCCATTTGAATTTTTCTCCTTTTCTAAGAAGTTTGAACAATGGGTCACAGGTCAAGGTGAGTTTGGAAATGAAGCGTCTGATGAATTGTATTCTCCCCAAGAACCCTCTCAATCCCTTCTCATTTTTTGGTGGGTTCATTTCGATTATGGCTTTTATCTTGGTTGGGTCTACTTCGATCCCCCTTTGGGTAATAAGGAACCCTAACAACTTCCCTGTGGTAACTCCGAAGGTACATTTCTGCGGGTTTAGCCTCATCTTAAACTCCCTCAATCTCCCAAAGAATTTTCTCAAAGCCTCTAGGTGCCCTCCCCTCTCTTTGGACTTCACAATCATATCGTCCACATACACCTCCACTTCTTTGTGGATCATATCGTGCAGTAAAGTGGTGGCAGCCCTTTGATAGGTCGCACCTACATTCTTAAGTCCGAATGGCATGACCCTATAGCAATACGTCCCCCACGGAGTGATGAACGTGGTTTTCTCCCTATCCTCGGGTGCCATGAGGATTTGATTATACCCAGAGAATCCATCCATGAAAGATAGAAGCTCATGTCCCGCAGTGTTATCGACCAACACATCGCTGTGGGGTAATGGGAAATCGTCTTTAGGGCTTGCCTTATTTAAATCTCGAAAGTCAACGCAAACCCTAACACGACCATCCTTCTTTGGGACAGGTACAATGTTGGCAATCCACTCTGGATACTCGGTGACCATCAAGAATCCAGCCTTTAGTTGCTTTTCAACCTCCTCTTTTACTTCAAGTGCCCATTCTGGCCTCATTCGCCTCAATTTCTGTTTTATGGGTTTTGAATTGGGAAAGAGAGGGATGTGGTGCTGGACTATCTTTGGATCAATACCTGGCATATCATTATAAGACCATGCAAAAACATCTTTGAATTCATTTAATAGATTGATTAGTTCTTTGCTTTCTTTATTGCTAAGTGTTGAGCCGATAAAGACATTTTGAGGATTATTTTCATTTCCTAGATTAATCGTTAGAGTATCCTCAATGATTTTACATGCAGATTCTTTTTCTTTTTCAATTAACTTTTGCAATTCATTAGGTATTCCATGATCATCACATTCATCACATTCATTAAGCGCATTCGAGTAGGCGGAATCAGTCATACTTTCATTGATTTTGTTGGGAGTGATTACAACAGACATAGAAATAGCAAGACGCCTCATTTGGGCCATTACAGACTCTGGGTGAGGGGGATACTTATCACTAGACTCAAAGACCCACTCCTTGTTGATTCCCTTCTTGAGCTCCATAGTGTTACAACCGGGCAATCCCCCAGTTTCCGTCTCTTCTTCCTTCTTTGGTTCTTCCTCTAGTTCTCCCTTTGGCTCTTCTCCCAGCTCATCCTCAACATTCCCTTCTTCAGTCTTGATTTCCGGACCTTTGCCTTCTTCCCCTTGTCCTTCGGCTTTTACCCCTTCTTTGCTTAGCAGGTTCTGCATGACCGGTCCGTCCAGTACACCAATCCAGTCACTGATGGTAGCAGATTTTTTAGGCATTTGCAGGAACTGGTCTTCATACATGGAGAATTCGTGGGAGAAAAAGATCTCAAACCCCGGCTTTAGGCATTTGTCTTTTTGGTCCATCCATGGTTCTGGGAAACCACAGAAGGGGAAATCTTCTCCTTCCTTCACGAAACAACCGTTGAGTGTTTTCGGATAAGGGTCCATTGGTGCGTCTGCTGTCTTCCTTTTTGCCCTCATCTCCTTCTTTGTCGGCTGATAACCCAAACCATGAGTGTGAGTCTGAGTCAGAATAAGCGGGAATTCAGGCATGCCTTGATGATTCTTTCCCAATCCCATGCCTGGGAAGAAACCCATCTTCTTCATTATCCCTGCAACCACTGGACTGGCATACTGATCAAAGTGGAGCGGTAGAAATTCTTTCGGCTTTTCCTCTTCCAACATGCTGATAAACTCGAACCCTCCTATCTTCGCTTCTTCTTCTTGCAATTGAAGTTCTAAAACCGGCGCGCTAGATGATGCTTCGGTCAACTGATTCCAACTATCCCCGAGGATATCACGGACTTCATTCTCCCAAATGCATTTAACCTTCTGATGGATTGTTGATGGTATGGCCCCCAAACTGTCCAACCAAGGCCTCCCCAATAGCAGATTGAAGGAAGCGGGTATGTTAATGACCTGAAACTCAACTTCTTTTTCACAAGGGCCAACAGTGAGATGAACAAGGACTATCCCCATAACTGTTCTCTGGGTATTGTCGTAGGCTCTTACCCTTTGCTCAGATGGTGCAAATGTTGACTCGTCTAGACCCATTCGCTTAGCTGTTCGGAAAGGACATGCATTGAGGGCTGATCCATTATCTACCAGGCAAGCAGGCACGACGTTCCCCAAGCATTCGACGGTGACATATAATAGTTTGTTGCGCACGGGCCCTCCCGGAGGCAGGTCATTTGACGAGAAGGTAATAGTTGAAGTTGGGATCTTGCCGATCAGTCCTATGAGATCCTCCGGGGTGGTGTCGATAGATACGTCAGACTGGTTCAGAGCATCTAGAACCGCCTGCTTGTGACGTTTGGAGGCAATCAGCAACCCCCAAACAGTGATGTTAGCCTGGGTCTTTTTCAACTGTTTCAGGACCCTGTCTTCCCCTGCTTCTTCATCAACTTTACCCTTTCCCTTGTCCAAATCTCTCCCGGGGTGATCTTCCTCTAGTTCGTGCGGCTTGAAGTGTCTGCATGACCGGGTCAAGTGACTGACTTCTTCTCTCATCCATAGATTATCGGTTTCCGAATTAACTTTCAAAGTACTCTCTAACACCTCTGTTTCCTTGTCACTTTCGTACCAAAGGTCATCCTGCACCCGGCTCACGTCTTGATCGTCGTTCTCTTGGATCCACCAATCTGACTTCTCCATTTCATTTTCCAAAGCGCAGATTGTTGAGTCCTTAGGCAGCAGGTATGGTCTTCTCGGTGCCCCAGACTTAGTGATTAGCCTAGATGGATCAAAGGTTGCTTCTTCTATCCCCAAGAAATAAAGGCCCCACAGCGGCGGCACAGCACGATGGTTTGGCAGAGGATTCTTGGTGACATTGGGGGCTTTGACAGGTGGTTCGGATATCACTTTGTTGTCAATGAGGTCTTGGATTTCATGCCTTAACCTCATGCATCGATCCGTCGAGTGGCCCTTCTGTTGATGATATTTGCAGTAGAGATCTCCTTTAAAATGCGGCGGGAGTGGACTCGGTGGGGGTCGAGGCTCTAACTGACGGAGATGCCCTTTTGCTAACAGCCTATCGAGGGCGGTTGATAATGATACCCCCAAATCCGAAAACTTTCTCAGTGGCTTGTCCCCCCCTCCTCTTGGATAGTTTCCAACGATATCGAATTTTTCTCTCCGGCTCACTAAGTGCATTGACATCGGTGGGGCCAGAGTGACCCCCCGAATGCCCCCCATTTGATCCATAACTGGGCCTCCGATATCGGTTTGGTGGTTCTTCCTTCTTGATTATTCCTTCCTGAATCGCATCTTCGATCCTCGTCCCCACATCAAATACTTCAGCAAAAGTGCTGATTGACTGAAACCTCATCTTCTCCTGATAAACTGGTGTGGATATCGCATTTTTCTTACCCACAACTTTTCTTTAAAAGTTCTTTTTCAAATTTCAATTTCAAAACAAAAGAGTCGCCACTTAATTTTTAAGGAAAAATTAAGAAACCATTTCAAAAGGAAACTGATCTTTTGCGAAACCAAAGATTAACTAGGTCCGGGGATTATGGAATGAGAGAGGAAGGAGCCCGTCGGACTAAAACACCCTCTCTCATCCTATCTTGCGATAGGCCTCTACTCAACATCCTTTTAATCAAATTTATTAATCTAAGCATGCCCTCAACTAATACATATATACGTATACATTACAAAAACATGTCCAAAGGGTGTAAAATTGCTAATGGCCAAAATATCATTCATAAACCACATATTTCAAGTAACAAGCAATATGATATGCAATAGGGAACGAGAGAACTTACCTGGGATCCAGCAGCGATACTTAAACGTGCGATGCATACAAACAAAAGAAAATCCTAAAAAAGAAGTCTCTAATCATATATACATATAAGACAAACTCCTAATTCTAAGGTGTCGTGCATTAAATCAAAAAATCAATCAAATCAAGAAATTAAGATAAACTAAAGAGGAGTCCTAGAAATCATACCTTAATAGCGCTACAAAATAAAGGGTTAGTTCACATGCTTCACATAATAATAATAATATGATATCAAACAATCAATCCTAATTCTCTAGCTTATACCTAGCAAGCAATGAAATCCAACTTTATCCAATTACTAGCTCTAATTATGGGTATTAGATGTACATGAATGAGTGAATGTAAACAAGGATGAAACATGGATTTATTCACTAATTTGGGTCACTTAGCCTCTGGATTTAAGCTAAGTTATCGTTATTCAAAGTATGATTTGGGTCCTAAGGCATTAAGAGACCATTTGAGTTGAAATAAATAAGATTAGACAAAAATAGTAGCAGTTTTTATGAATTACAGAGAGCAGACCAGATGTTCAAAAATAAAAATAAAATACTTCCAACATTTGGATCTGAATGACTTTTGGATATGTTATGCCTCTGTGAGTCTAGTTTCTAACCCAAAAAGAAAATCAAGGTTTGAACAGTTAGATCTCCGGGAATACAGAAAATACTAGACCTCACTCAGGATTTTACAACTCTCTGTCCAGAGATCTTGTATGATTTTTTTAAAATAGCAAACATATCTGAATTGCTTCATTCTTTTTAGGGAACCTTCCTAACACATTAAATTTCTTATAAAAAAATATTAGAGGTCATGAAAACTTGGTTAGATCTCTGATCTATCAATTTTAAAATCGATTTGCTGTTCTGAAACTATTCTGAAATTCTGGACAGATTGTGGTTGTCTCACAAAACTCATGATCAAACCATTCTAAGCATAAAATCATACCAAAACAAAAATTACAGTGGTAAAACGATGTGTTATTGACACTTTCCCGTTGGTTTCACTTGATTTCAACGGTTAGATTTTGAACTAAAAATCTTTGATTGAAAACAGTTTGTGAATCCACTGTTTTCATTTTGCTAGTTCAACTTTGTTGGTTAACCTCAACTATTGAAAACATGAAGTTGAGATTAAACCAAACTACTTTTCTTACCATTTGATGGTCCTTGAAGACTAAAAATCACTTTATGCTTATGGATTTTGATGAAGTATGAAAGGAACTTCTCAAAATTCCAAACAATGAACTCAAACTTTATAGACCAAAGCTTGAATTCAACTTATTACTCCTACCATTTGATGTCATGGGAGACAAAGATATGACTAATGCTCCTAGTTTCTAGAAGAATAAGGGAATGACTTTATTAAATACCAAGTTTAGAGGATCCAAGTCATAGGCATGGACTTGGATCCAACTATATAAAATAAAGTGATGATCAAATTTTGACTCTCATGTAGAGTATGAGCTTTACATGAGGTTCAAAGGATCATACTCAAGAGATCAAGAGAGATATTGAAGATCTCCAAGACTCTCAAGAGAAGAACATATACAAGAAATTGAAGGGAGAATTACAAATAAAAACTCCTAAGCTTTCTTGACAAAGAAAGATAACAAGAGATTTTAGTCCAAAAGAAAAAGAGTAAACAAACAATCTAAGGCATAGTGGATCACCTCCAAATTATCCTCAAAGTATTCTTTGAAGATCTTCCAAACTCTTCTTCTTAATTCTCTAAACTCTCTTCTCTTTTCTCTCCAAAATATGTTGATGTAGTAGTCCCCTCTTGTGTTATCTCTCCTTCTCTCTTATAGGCAAAATTACCAGGTATTTTTGGTGAATTTCGGAGCAAAAAACATGTGTAATTCTCTCATTTGTTGGTACAATGTGTACTTTCTGAAATTATGCAGACTGCTGCCCAGCGCGGCAGTCCAGAAACTGTCGCGGCAGTCTGCGAATGCCGCCGCGGCAGTTGATAACTGCCGTCGCAGCACTACGCGACTGCCGCGCGGCATTCATCAATTGCCGCGGCAATTAATGGATTGCCGCGTTTTTGTCAGTCTTACTTTATCAGTTTTTGTTCTTATTCGCATACGCATACGTATTGCTCTGCAAAATACAGACTTTAAAAGTGAACGGCAGTCAGAAATTTCTGGCGGCACTTGGTGAATGCCGGCCCGGCACTCTGTGACTGCCGTGCGGCACTCACCGAGTGCAGCGGCAGTCCGCCGTGTACCGGTTTTAGCTAAGATTCCCCCTTTTAGATTTTTCTTTTTTTCAAAGCAAATGATTCTTGAGGATATTTTCCGAAAATTGTGTTTTATACCTGAATTCTCCTAAATACCTGGTATTTTCTCTTTTTTGTGAAATTTTACCGCGTTTTAGAGAACTTTCTGAAGAGCTTGGAATACTTCGAATCTTCCGGTCCTTGTTATCATCGGATACGGAGGCGACACTCTCCTGAATTCGACGGTTGGTCAAAATTGGGGTGGCTACAGTTTGCCCCTCTTTGACAGAGCTTGTGGGGCAACGCGTCCCATAAGTGAATGTCAAAGCCTGTGTGAAGACAAGCCTTTGACCAGACTGTCGAATTCAAGTAAAAAATGCGTTGCAAAAATTGGCTTGTACGAACGGTTCATGCTGGTCATGCTCGATGGCGAGTTGCCTACGTATCCCATCGGGAATCAGACCAAAGTGTAGTTCAAACACGGGGGCCGAACACACACAAACGCAAGTAGTCACACGGATGAATGCACCTATCCAATCGTGATGCAAATGCCATGCCATGGTTCTTTCTGAATTGAACCGGTTGTACAAATGTTATGCTCATCATGTCTCCCCTACGCATTTTGTGTGACGTGTTAGTTAAGGAAGATCACCTAATTCAGTGACCGATGCGAAGATCTCTTACAGGGGTTATGAATTTTTTGATTTTTTTGATTTGATCTCGGGGGGGGGGGAACATAAGTCTGTTATATTCCCAAAAACGTGGGTTAACGCAAATCTGTTGCGAGAACCGAGAATATAAATCTTTTATATTCCCAAAAATGTGGGTTAACGCAAATCTGTTGCGAGAACCGTGAATATAAATCTGTTATATTCCCAAAAACGTGGGTTAACGCAAATCTGTTGCGAGAACCGAGAATATAAATCTGTTATATTCCCAAAAACATGGGTTAATGCAAATCTGTTGCGAGAACCGAGAATATAAATCTGTTATATTCCCAAAAACGTGGGTTAACGCAAATTTGTTGCGAGAACCGAGAATATAAATCTGGGCCCACCGGCTCAAATATTTTCAATTTTTTTCAAGAATCGGGGCCCACGGGCCCAGAATTTTAATTTTCAAACATGGGGAGCCCGCGGGCTCAAACATTTTCACCTTTCAGAATTGGGAGCCCACGGGCTCAAACATCTTCAATTTTCAAAAATTGGGGGCCCACGGGCTCATATATACTCCTAAATTTCGAAATTTGTAGTCATTGTGTACCTAAAAACGACCCCGAGGGCAAAAAGGGTTATGAGGGCAAATCTTGGGGGCCTCAAATTCAATTTTCGGGACTTGATTTGAATTTTTGGAGGGAAAGTAAATATCCTTGAACCGCCTTAATCGCGGCACACGCGGGTTTTTGCGGCAGTCCGTAACTGCCGTGCGGCACTCACGGAGTGCCGTTGCGGCACTCGGCGAGTGCCGCTCGGCAGTTGACGGACTGCCGCGCACGGAAAAACGAGTGCCGCGTTTGAGCGGCAGTGGCTTAAACCGCCGGGTTCATTAAATTTCTCTCATTCTCTCAACCTCTTTTCTCTCGAAATCTCTCTAGAGAAAATTTTCTCTTTTTCTTTCCTCACTCCTATATTGATCTACGACATTCACAGGTTAGTTCTGCTAGATCAGAGTTTGATTAAACCTGTTTATTTCATTGTTTTTCCAAATTTTCATTAATCTAACGCGCGGATTCTCTCTTTTTCTTTGACAAATTATGGCGAGTGGTTCAGGGCGCAAGAAGAAGGCCAGATACACTGCCACTCATCACCCGGACGCCACACTTCTACTGAGGGACACCGATGAGCATTTGTCGGCCCGCGCGTTCAAGCGCGAGGTAAACGCTCCCCTTTTATTTATTTTTCGTATTTCTTTCCCGCATTTCCTTCTTTACGTGAATGTAACGTAGGATTGCCACAACTCCTTAGATACCCTATCCCGAATGTCGTGCTCGTGGCGTCCCCGAGTGTCTCGAATACTTTATTCCATGCCTTTTGTAAAGGAATCCTATTTTATTCACTTTTCAATTCTCATGAACCTCGAGAACTGAATGTTATGTTTGAATATCTCGGAACACTTATCATGAACCTCGAAAACTGAATGTTATGTTTGAATATTTCGAACACTTATCCATTATTTTCTCTTTTGACTTTTCTCAAAGACTCTTGAAAGCCATTTAATCGGGATACATTGCTTGTGAATAAAGAATCCAATGCAATCCTGAACCTTCCCCTGTTCTTACTACACTGGCGAGTTTTCCTTGAGCATTCCAAGTGCCATTTTATTGATTCTCGAATGTTTGCAATTACGCATTTCTCTTCGAAACTTGTACTTTTTCGGGCCCAAAAATCTCTTTCAAAACATATATGTGCATGTATTTTAGAGAATGTGAACAAACTACTATTTCTCTTTCTTTTCTTTTCGAAACCTTGCTAGAATATTGAGTGTTTTCTTTTATTCATTTCCTCTTGAATGCAAACGAGTGCTTTGCTTGTGAAATCCCCTATGAACACTCCTTTATTTATTATTTATTCACTGTTGTTGCTTTCTTCTTTATCCACTCCCTAACAACAAACCTTTTTATTCTTTCTTGCAGCTGCAGCCGAAGGTGCTGAAGGGGCATGGCAGCCTTGCTCATGGCCACGAGTGGTATACAGAGCTGAGTGAGACCATACGGGGGCTTATTGACGTAGTAGGGTTTGGAGACTTCGTCAAACTCTTGACGAAGAGCTCCAACGACCTACAACAAATGCATGCGTTGGCTGAGCGGTGGTGGGATACCACGAGTACTTTTCACTTTTCATTCGGTGAGATGACGTTGACACCATTGGACTTCTCCATGATCACAGGGATCGCCTTTGGCGGAGAGCCTCTGAGGTATTTGACGGACCAGGAGTGGGACCAGATGGAGCCGTTGTTAGGGGTGGTTCCGGAGGAGGCCTTGGTCACGGCCCGGTGGTTTATGGATACCTTCCGGGGGAAACCCGGCTTTACCGACGAGCAGATGGCCCGAGGCTTCTTGATGTACATGCTGGGGTGCTCCTTGTTGAGCACCAAGGGTGACCGGATTTCTGCTTCCTTGGTGGCGTCGCTGGAGCGTCTGGACCGGGTCGCTGAGTTTGATTGGGCTGGTGCAGGGTTATCTATCCTGTACAGGCATATGAGTGCCATCTCCCGGGACAGGTTGGCTGCTACCAGCGGGTATTGGAGAGCATGGGAGGTATATTTTCACGTTTCATTGCCCTTTTTATGCTTTCAGAAATTTATTCAATTTGAGAAACTAACCCCCTTATTTTATTATCGCAGATCTGGTCCCACGAGTATTTTCGCATGATATCTCCAGTTACACGCGACGCTGACGCCCTCGTCATGCCTCAGGGGCTGAAATGGGCGAAGGACAGGGTTGGGCGGAAGATCGGAGCTCATGACTTTGTTTCGTTCAGGAACTTCCTGACGAACCTACGGGAGGAGCATGTACACTGGCAGTCGTGGCTCAGGGTGCTGCCCGAGGCTAGTGTGGGGATTCGAGAGTCGGCCGGGTATGACCCGACGAGGCGACTTCTATGTGGGCTAGAGGGCCAGGCGTGGTATCTAGGAGTGAGGGTGACCAAGCAGTCACTAGCGGCCCCCAGATTCTTCGTGCCATTCCCTCCTCTCGACTCTATGAGGGCCACGGATACACTTCAAGGCAGTGAGTTCACGGCTGCTCGAGCCGGCTTTGGTATCCACGGCTTCTTGGACGATCCTGACGGATATGCGGCCTTCCGTGCCGCCAAGCTGATGCAGAACTTCCCTCTGATGGAAGTGACTCGGGTGAGTAAATGATTCCTTTATTATCTCTGTGAGTTCTCCTTTTATTCCCTTTTCATGTTTTATTACCTTTGTTTGCAGCCTGTTCCTGCCGTGGTTCGACCTCCTGCCTTGCCCGAGTGGGACTGGACCATGTCGACCGTCTCATTTGGTGAGCCCCATGTGACGACGATCCCCTGTCTATCACGGGGCGCCCCCACTATTCCTATCCATTATGACGTCGTCCCGCGTGCCTACGCGGAGGAGGGTTTGGCGTATGCCCACAGCGTGCGACAGTGGGTCCTTGGGCGAGAGTGGATGGTAAGGGACTTCTCCCCGCCTTTTATTTTGGCTTTGATTGCTTCTTCTTTTACTAGCCTTTATTCTTGGTTCTCGTTTTTTCAGGCTGAGGGGGCTCGAGCGACTGCTGCGACCTAGTTGAGAGCCCAGGTATGATCTTTGCACCCTCTTATTCTTAGTATTTTATCCATCATTTCACCATTTCTTAGACTCATTTTTCTCATTTCAGGAGGAGGAGATCATAGTCCTATCTCAGCAGGTGGGTCAGCTTCAGCAGCGGCTTTAGCAGTTTGGCATCTCTCTCAGCGATGCCCCCGGAGGTAGCGGTGCTGCGCGTGGCGGAGGCGGTGGCGAGGGCACTAGCGGTGGCAGAGGCCGAGGCAGCGGGCGTGGAGAGAGTGGTGGAGGCAGCGGGACCGAGTCAGAGGAGGAGCCTCTTAGGCGCACGACTCGTCAGACTCGCGGCCGGGGTCGGGGTCGGAGCTGATCCTCCTTTTATCATTTTTTTGTTTTTTTGAGAGGATTTTTATTTTGGTGGATGACTGTATATATACACAGATGCTTTATTTTGATGGCTGCTCCCTGATAGTTGGTAGGATAGGCATTCCTAATACTTTTATTATTACATTATTGCTTTTCACCGTATGTGTGACCATAGCTTGGTCCAATTCTTGCCGTATGTGGGATCATGGCTTGATCCCGTCTTTATTTTTATCTTTGAATGCTCTTGTTTCTTTTATCTTTTGGAATGTACAAATAAATGAAATGAATGAATGAATGAACGAATGTATTTGTACGTGCTGCATGATGCACATGTTTTATTGCTTCTCATTTAGTTTTCTGTTTGCAGGTGGGCTGATCGTGTTACAAACAGATCCTGGCCAATGAAAAACACAGAACGGCACTCGGTTAGGTCTCCGCGACACTCAGTGAGAGCCGCGATGGCAGTCAGTAAGTGCCGCAATGGCATTCACTGACTGCCGCGCGGCACCTCATCGAGTGCCGCCGCACTTTATCGAGTGTCGCGGGTAGGTAGACAGCCTTATTCTTCTATTTATATCCCTTCATTCTCAAAGTTCCGCAAAACACTTCTCATTTCTTCTCATTTCCTCTCCAAATGGCCCCCATTAGTTCTCAAATCCTCTTCCCATGGATGGATACTCTCTCTGGCATTGACAAGCTCAATTTTGAGTGCTTCAGACTAAACGATCTCTTCTCTTTCCAACAGATGAATCTAAATGAGGGTCTACTTCGCGCCGCTGTCCAATGTTGGGATCCTGCTCTCAATGTCTTTCGTTTCGGCTCTCAGGAGATTTGCCCCTTATTTGAGGAGTTTAGCGCTATTCTCCACACGGATCCTTCTGCTGAATTGATGGTTCCTCAGATTCAGGCCGGGTATGTTCGGGACTTAGCCACCCTTCTCCACATGTCTCGGAATGAGGCGGGCTCTTTTGTTCATGACAGGCAAATCGACTTTGAGCGCCTTTCTTCTGTTTATGCTCCCATAGGGGACCCTTACAATGGTGAGTATCAGATCATTCGACGTAGTGCCTTGTCGATTGCTATGCTCTCTTACTTTCTCTTTCGATCATCTTCGGACACTCTCATACCCATCGCCTGCGGTTTGCGGGAGATGAAAAGTGCTGTTATGCTAGTCCTTGGTGAAACTCTGATTGGATTGGGCCATGCTCATGCTACTGGGGTCATGTTATCCGCTGGGGCACCTTTTGTCTTGCAAATTTGGCTCATGGAGCGTCTGGACCTCTTCATACATGCTTTCCATCTCCGTGGGTCACTTCCTTATGATCGCATGGAGATTCACAGCTTGTTTCAGTCCGCCGACGCGTGGCTTGGTTGGTTTCAGGGTCTCTCTTCTAGTGACATCTGTTGGGTTTGTCCGTCGTGGATCTGTCGCTCTGTTGCTGTACGCCTCCCTGGGCGACCTGGCATCTGGCTGCCGGGTTTGCATGCTACGACTTTCTACACTCCTGACCGAGTTGTCCGTCAGTTTGGACTTTTGCAAGATGCCACTGAATCTGTGACTGCTGATTTCACCAGGGGGTCCCCTTTGCGTCCTTCTATTGTGAAGGCTTTCATGGAGGCTTGGCCTAGCAGAATGGCTGCTCCTTTCCTGAGGGTTCCTGCTCTGACTGCGCCTACTACCGAATATCTCCTAGAGATCCAAGCCTTGGTTGCGAGGCGAGCTTGACGGACAAATGCATAATAAAGTAGACGAAAACAGGGAAAAGCTTGCTATTTTACAAAACTTTCTGACAGACCCCGTCTACTCTTTGTTTACGCTTTTGAATGTGATTTTCCTTATTTTTCTCTTCAAAAAGTGTTGTTATCCTTTAGGAAAGTTCTAACATGTTCAATCAAAGTGTTCCCCCCATTTCAATTAATCTTTTATGAAGAATTCTCCTTTTAAATGTCTTTTCTCGGCTCTTTACCTTCCTTTGAATTTGTTTTAGACTTTATTCTTTCTATACCATGAACTCTCATTTGTTTCTTTATAGTACGTATCTTGATAGCCAGGAGATCCAAAGACGGGTTTCAGACGGATATCTGGGTTCTTCGGCTAGCAAACGAAGTTTGCCCCTGGCTTTAGAGCTTCGAAGTAGTTCTGGGCAAACGCCAGTTTGCCCCTAGTTTAGCACGGTGTTTTTTTTTTGAGTGGACCGAGGACTTTGGAGAGCCCGCCTACTTATCCCCGAGTGGGCGTCAGGTCCCGAGTAGTTCGGTTCAAGGTATGAAGGAAGACGCCGTTCGGGCGGTTTTATTTAAGTGACCGAACCAAGTAGGTTGCCTACGTATCCCCTAGCGGGAATCAGGTCAAGCGTAGTTCATCAAGGTATGAGGTTTTGAAAAGAAAGGTTTCAAGCAAAATACTTCTTGAGGCGATCGAGGTTAATTGGTTGTTTAAATTCAACCCCGTCCAGGTCCATGAGATAAGACGCTACTCCGGAAAGGAGAGTCTTAATGATGTACGGCCCGACCCAGTTGGGTTTGAATTTTCCTCTGGGGTCATAAACAGGCACTTTCAGTTCTTTGAGGACAAGGTCACCCTCAACAAGCTTCCTTGGGCGAACCTTTTTGTTGAAAGCACGGGCTATCCTCTTCTGGTACCCCCGAGTATGGTTGATCGTGGCCAGCCTCTTCTCGTCGAGTAACATCAACTCCTCATACCTTCCTTGTACCCATTCTGATTCGGTTACTTCACACTCTGCCAAGACCCTGAGAGAGGGTATTTCTACCTCAATTGGGAGGACCGCCTCCATTCCGTAGACCAATGAGTATGGCATAGCACCTGTTGAAGCTCTGACCGAGGTCCGGTACCCCCACAAGGCAAATGGCAGCTTCTCGTGCCAATCTTTATACGTATCTGTTGTTTTCCCCAAGATTGCTTTAACATTCTTATTTGCCGCTTCCACCGCTCCATTCGTTTGAGGCCTATATGGGGATGACTGATGACGGGTGATCTTATACTTTTCTAGGAGCGGGATGACCTCTCCTTGGAAATGACTGCCATGATCAGAGATGAATTCGTTCGGGACCCCATATCTACAGATTATGTTCTTCCCAATGAAGCTCACCACGTCCTTGGCTTTCAGGGTTGCGTACGAGGCTGTCTCTACCCACTTCGTGAAATAGTCGATTGCCATGATTATGTACCGGTGCCCATTGGAAGCCCTCGGAACTATCTCACCAATGATATCGATCCCCCATACGGAAAACGGCCAAGGGGTGGTCATGCTATAGAGCTGTGACGGCGGGGTGTGCATTAGATTTGCATGAATCTGGCATTTGTGACACCTTCTAACATACTCACAACAGTCTTTGTCCAAGGTTGTCCAATAGTATCCCTATCGGATAATCTTCTTCGCTAGCATGTGCCCATTCATGTGGGGCCCATACACTCCCTCATGAATTTCTTCCATCATTCTCTTAGCTTCCCTTCCATATAGGCACTCTAGATTGTACCCGGTGTAGGATTTCTTCCATAACTTACCTGCATAGATCACAAATTGAGCGGCGAACCACCGAATTGCCTTTCTATCCTTTTCTGAGGCTCCCTCGGGGTATTCTCCTTCTTTAATGAACTTCCACACATCCTCATACCATGGTACTTCCTCTTTGTCTTCTACGGCCGCGACCATTTCAAACAACGGTTGTTTCTTTACTTCTATGGATAGCGGGATCATGGTAGTTTTGGAGGGGATTTGGATCATCGAGGCCAAGGTAGCCAATGAGTCGGCTAATTGGTTTTCTTCACGAGGGAGGTAGTAAAAAGAAATCTTTTGAAATTGCGCTTTCAGACTTTCCAGGTAATCATGGTAAGGTCTCAGTTTCTCATGCTTTACTTTCCAATCTCCCCGGACCTGGGATATGATCAAATTGGAATCTCCGAAGACATCAATCCGTCCGACTTTCAAAGCCAAGGCCGCTTCCATCCCAATTATACAGGCTTCATACTCCGCGGTATTGTTGGTTGAGTTGTATTTGAGTTTGACAGCTAATGGGGTAGGGGTCCCATCGGGTGCTATGTGAATGATTCCGACCCCGTAACCTAATTGGTTGGCTGCTCCATCAAAGTACATTTTCCACAACTCCTCCTTCACCTCCAATATTCCCTCATCTGGGAACTTGAATTCTCCTTCGTCCTCGGATTCCACAGCGAGATTGGCTAAAAACTCGGCGACAGCCCTCCCTTTCACGGACTTGGCGGTGACATATTTGATATCGAATTCAGCCAGCATCATGGTCCAACGGGAAATCCTACTGGTCAAGACGAGTTTTTCGAATAGGTATTTTAGTGGGTCCATTCGGGATATCAAGATCACATGGAATGCTAGCATGTAGTGGCAAAGGCGACGGGTACACCAGACTAAGGCCCAACAGGCTTTTTCCAAGGGCGAGTACTTCAACTCGTATCCGATCATTCTCTTGCTCAAGTAATAAATGGCCTTCTCCATGTGCCCCTCTTCTCCTTCTTGGGCCAACATACATCCCATCGAATCTTCGGATACGGAGAGATAAAGCAACAATGGTTTCCCGGGTGATGGTGGTGATAGGACAGGGGGGTTCTGGAGGTAGGTTTTGATTTTGTCGAAGGCTTGTTGGCAAAGGGTGTCCCATTTGAATTTTTCTCCTTTTCTAAGCAGTTTGAACAATGGATCATAGGTCAAGGTGAGTTTGGAAATGAAGCGGCTGATGAACTGTATTCTCCCTAAGAACCCTCTCAGTTCTTTCTCATTTCTTGGTGGGTTCATTTCGGTTATGGCTTTTATCTTGGCTGGGTCTACTTCGATCCCCCTTTGGGTAATAAGGAACCCTAACAACTTTCCTGTGGTAACTCCGAAGGTACATTTCTGCGGGTTCAGCCTCATCTTAAACTCCCTCAATCTCCCAAAGAATTTTCTCAAAGCCTCTAGGTGCCGTCCCGTCTCTTTGGACTTCACAATCATATCGTCCACATACACTTCTACCTCCTTGTGGATCATGTCGTGCAGTAAAGTGGTGGCAGCCCTTTGATAGGTCGCACCTGCATTCTTAAGTCCGAATGGCATAACCCTATAGCAATAAGTCCCCCATGGAGTGATGAATGTGGTTTTCTCCCTATCCTCGTGTGCCATGAGGATTTGATTATACCCAGAGAATCCATCCATGAAAGATAGAAGCTCATGTCCCGCAGTGTTATCAACCAACACATCGATGTGGGGTAATGGGAAATCGTCTTTAGGGCTTGCCTTGTTTAAATCTCGAAAGTCAACACAAACCCTAACAAGACCATCCTTCTTTGGGACAGGTACAATGTTGGCAATCCATTCTGGATACTCGGTGACCATCAAGAATCCAGCCTTTAGTTGCTTTTCAACCTCCTCTTTTACTTTAAGTGCCCATTCTGGCCTCATTCGCCTCAATTTCTGTTTTATGGGTTTCGAATTGGAAAAGAGAGGAATGTGGTGTTGGACTATCTTTGGATCAATACCTGGCATATCATTATAAGACCATGTAAAAATATCTTTGAATTCATTTAATAGATTGATTAGTTCTTTGCTTTCTTCATTGCTAAGTGTTGAGCCGATAAAGACATTTTGAGAATTACCTTCATTTCCTAGATTAATCGTTAGAGTGTCTTCAATGATTTTACATGCAGATTCTTTGTCAATTAACTTTTGCAATTCATTAGGTATTCCATGATCATCACATTCATCACATTCATTAAGCGCATTCGAGTAGGTGGAATCAGTCATACTTTCATTGATTTTGTTAGGAGTGATTACAACAGACATAGCAATAGTAAGACGCCTCATTTGGGCCATTACAGACTCTGGGTGAGGGGGATACTTATCACTAGACTCAAAGACCCACTCCTTGTTGGCTCCTTGCTTGAGCTCCATAGTGATGCAGCCTGGCAGTCCTCCGGTGCCTGTCTTCTCTCCCTCTTCTAGTTCCAGCTCTTCTTCCAGCGCATCCTCTTCCAGCACATCCTCAACATTCCCTTCCTCGGCCTTGAGCTCCAAACCCTTGTTTTCTTCCCCTTTTCCTTCGACTTCTACCCCTTCCTTGCTCAACAGATTCTGCATGACCGGTCCTTCTAGTACACCGATCCAATCGTCGACAGTAACAGGCTTTTCAGGCACTTGCAGAAACGGGTCTTCGTATTTGGAGAATTCTTGGGAGAAAAAGATTTTGAACCCCGGCTTTAAGCGCTTGTCCTTCTGGTCCACCCATGGCTCTGGGAAACCACAGAAGGGGAAGTCTTCTCCTTCCTTCATGAAGTATCCATTGAGCGTCTTGAGGTAAGGGTCTAGCGGCGCATCGAAAGCCTTCTTCTTTGCCCTTAGTTCCTTCTTCGTTGGCTGATACCCCAGGCCGTGAGTGTGAGTCTGAGTAAGAATTCTTGGAAACTCAGGCAGGCCCTGAAAGTTCTTTCCCAATCCTAATCCCGGAAAGAAGCCCATCTTCTTCATGATCCCTGCGACCACTGGACTGGCATGCTGATCAAAATAAAGCGGTAGGAACTCTCGCTGCTTTCCCTCTTCCAGCATGTTAATGAACTCGAATCCCCCCAGACCTGTCCCCTCTTCTTGCAGCTGTACCTCTAAGACTGGTGCGCTTGATGAAGCTTCAGACGGACGAACCAAGCTATCCCCGAGGATGTCACAGACCCTGCTCTTCCAAACACATTTGACCTTCTGGTGGATTGTCGATGGTATGGCGCCCAAACTGTCTAACCACGGCCTTCCAAGTAGCACGGCCATCATGGTAGTGCTTAGACCGCTAGGCTGAAAAGCTCCTATGCACATCCGGATATGACTGCGGTGATTCCCGGTGCCATCAAACTTATCAAAAACTGGCATTTTGAACCCGGCTGGCAGTGTTTCGCGTACTCCGTCATATAACCCTTCCAGTTCCATTAGGTAGGTATCCACTCCCTGAGCCTTGCGCATTACCCTTTCCAACTTTTCTATCTTCTCAGTCAGCAGCTTCTCCTTCTCATCTTTTTCTCTGTCCCTGTTGGCCCTTAGTGCGTCATTCCATTGTGCTTCCTGATCGTCGAACCAATCCCCGTCCCCTCCTCCCAAAGGCGGGTCCATAACAGGCGGATTCATTTGTGGTGGTCGGCGATTCAACTCTTCTATCATTCCCATCATGCGGTTCATGTTCTCGCCCTGTCTTCTCATCTGTTCCGCTTGCTGTTCGACTAATACCCTTAAACCGGACATTTCTTCGTTGTTTCTCTCTTCGGCCATGTCAGCACGTCGTCTCCTTACTAGCCTTGCTGTGGGGTCCCTAAACCAAGCTTGATTTGCTATTTTCGCTCCAACAGTGAATTTTAAAAAAAAAATTAGAAGACCTTTTACCTTTATTTTAAAAAACTTTTACTTTGTATATCATGCGGATGCAATGCATGTGTGTGTGTGTGCCTACTCTATATGCCAAAAAAGAAGAAAAATCCTAATCCTAACACATAAGCACATAATCACATAAGATCTTCACTCATGTCAAGTGCGCCAATTTCTCCTCTCATTGTGATCCTTACTACCCTCTCAGAGGTGAGATTTTTCAAAAATGATTCTCAAAGATTTTTAATCTTTTATTTTGGGTTTCTTTTTTTTTTTTTTTCCTTTTTTTTTTTTTTTAAATTCATTTGAAGATTTTTTTGAATTTATTTCTTTACGAAATTGACCAAGTGAAAATATACCTTAACAAAGGAAATTTCGATTCGAAAGGAGAAGAAAGTTTTTTTTGTATTTTCTTTGAAAGAGTGAATGAATAAAAAAACTTTGGAAAGAGGAAATTCTTTAGGTAGGAGGATCACATGACCGGATTATCATCGTACTTTTCATGAATTCGGATGCATACAAGGTCAATGATGCTTAACTAGACATGATATAAGAAGTATAATCTTATAATCAAGGTTCGGCATGTTCTCCAAATGTCATGTAACACGAGGAGAAATTGCTAAAAGGTGATTAAAGGATTATTCATCTTTCATCAAGCAAGTATCGTCATCATCTCAAGTAATCCCTTCCGGGCATACAAAACTTCCTAACACATAACCCTAATCAAGAATTGATTTCCTAAGATTGAAATGTTCTATAGAAACTACTATGCAAAGGCTGGGTTTCGGTCAAATAAGGGACCCTTGACACACACCCGATAGGATGCTTCATATACCAAATCATGGTACGAGATCAAGGGTGATCACACAGTCCCATGATGACTTGACCGACCGGGTTGCCCCGAGCCTCCAAGGTCATAGTTCCGTGCAATCGACTGGCTGGACATGCAAGTGAAATGCAACAGCCACACAAAGATTAAGGAATTCGATTAAAAGGACATTTTTCAAGTCTAATCCTCAAGTGAACCCAAAATCAGAATTCTAGTCTGCGAAACCAGAGATTCTGGGTTCGATCCCCAGCAGAGTCGCCAGATTGTGGATATCGCATTTTTCTTACCCACAGCTTTTCTTTTAAAGTTCTTTTTCAAATTTCAATTTCAAAACAAAAGAGTCGCCACTTAATTTTGAAGGAAAAATTAAGAAACCATTTCAAAAGGAAACTGATCTTTTGCGAAACCAAAGATTAACTAGGTCCGGGGATTATGGAATGAGAGAGGAAGGAGCCCGTCGGACTAAAACACCCTCTCTCATCCTATCTTGCGATAGGCCTCTACTCAACATCCTTTTAATCAAATTTATTAATCTAAGCATGCCCTCAACTAATACATATATACGTATACATTACAAAAACATGTCCAAAGGGTGTAAAATTGCTAATGGCCAAAATATCATTCATAAACCACATATTTCAAGTAACAAGCAATATGATATGCAATAGGGAACGAGAAAACTTACCTGGGATCCAGCAGCAATACTTAAACGTGCGATGCATACAAACAAAAGAAAACCCTAAAAAAGAAGTCTCTAATCATATATACATATAAGACAAACTCCTAATTCTAAGGTGTCGCGCATTAAATCGAAAAATCAATAAAATCAAGAAATTAAGATAAACTAAAGAGGAGTCCTAGAAATCATACCTTAATAGCGCTACAAAACAAAGGGTTAGTTCACATGCTTCACATAATAATAATATGATATCAAACAATCAATCCTAATTCTCTAGCTTATACCTAGCAAGCAATGAAATCCAACTTTATCCAATTACTAGCTCTAATTATGGGTATTAGATGTACATGAATGAGTGAATGTAAACAAGGATGAAACATGGATTTATTCACTAATTTGGGTCACTTAGCCTCTGGATTTAAGCTAAGTTATCATTATTCAAAGTATGATTTGGGTCCTAAGGCATTAAGAGACCATTTGAGTTGAAATAAATAAGATTAGACAAAAATAGTAGCAGTTTTTATGAATTACAGAGAGCAGATCAGATGTTCAAAAATAACAATAAACTACTTCCAACAGTTGGATCTGAATGATTTTTGGATATGTTATGCTTCTGTGAGTCTAGTTTCTAACCCAAAAAGAAAATCAAGGTGTGAACGGTTAGATCTCCGGGAATACAAAAAATACTAGACCTCACTCAGGATTTTACAACTCTCTGTCCAGAGATCTTGTATGATTTTTTACAAATAGCAAACAAATCTGAATTGCTTCATTCTTTTTAGGGAACCTTCCTAACACATTAAAGTTCTTATAAAAAAAATATTAGAGGTCATGAAAACTTGGTTAGATCTCTGATCTATCAATTTTAAAATTGATTTGCTGTTCTGAAACTATTCTGAAATTCTGGACAGATTGTGGTTGTCTCACAAAACTCATGATCAAACCATTCTAAGCATAAAATCTTACCAAAACAAAAATTACAGTGGTAAAACGATGTGTTATTGACACTTTCCCGTTGGTTTCACTTGATTTCAACGGTTAGATTTCGAACTAAAAATCTTTGATTGAAAACAGTTTGTGAATCCACTATTTTCATTTTGCTAGTTCAACTTTGTTGGTTAACCTCAACTATTGAAAACATGAAGTTGAGATTAAACCAAACTACTTTTCTTACCATTTGATGGTCCTTGAAGACTAAAAATCACTTTATGCTTATGGATTTTGATGAAGTATGAAAGGAACTTCTCAAAATTCCAAACAATGAACTCAAACTTTATAGACCAAAGCTTGAATTCAACTTATTACTCCTACCATTTGATGGTCATGGGAGACAAAGATATGACTAATGCTCCTAGTTTCAAGAAGAATAAGGGAATGACTTCATTAAATACCAAGTTTAGAGGATCCAAGTCATAGGCATGGACTTGGATCCAACTATATAAAACAAAGTGATGATCAAATTTTGACTCTCATGTAGAGTATGAGCTTTACATGAGGTTCAAAGGATCATACTCAAGAGATCAAGAGAGATATTGAAGATCTCCAAGACTCTCAAGAGAAGAACATATACAAGAAATTGAAGGGAGAATTAGAAATAGAAACTCCTAAGCTTTCTTGACAAAGAAAGATAACAAGAGATTTTAGTCCAAAAAGAAAAAGAGTAAACAAACAATCTAAGGCATAGTGGATCACCTCCAAATTATCCTCAAAGTATTCTTTGAAGATCTTCCAAACTCTTCTTCTTAATTCTCTAAACTCTCTTCTCTTTTCTCTCCAAAATATGTTGATGTAGTAGTCCCCTCTTGTGTTATCTCTCCTTCTCTCTTATAGGCAAAATTACCAGGTATTTTTGGTGAATTTTGGAGCAAAAAACATGTGTAATTCTCTCATTTGTTGGTACAATGTGTACTTTCTGAAATTATGCAGACTGCTGCCCAGCGCGGCAGTCCAGAAACTGTCGCGGCAGTCTGCGAATGCCGCCGCGGCAGTTGATAACTGCCGTCGCGGCACTACGCGACTGTCGCGCGGCATTCATCAAATGCCGCGGCAATTAATGGATTGCCGCGTTTTTGCCAGTCTTACTTTATCAGTTTTTGTTCTTATTCGCATACGCATACGTATTGCTCTGCAAAATACAGACTTTAAAAGTGAACGGCAGTCAGAAATTTCTAGCGGCACTTGGTGAATGCCGGCCCGGCACTCTGTGACTGCCGTGCGGCACTCACCGAGTGCCGCGGCAGTCCGCCGTGTGCCGGTTTTAGCTAAGATTCCCCCTTTTAGATTTTTCTTTTTTTCAAAGCAAATGATTCTTGAGGATATTTTCCGAAAATTGTGTTTTATACCTGAATTCTCCTAAATACCTGGTATTTTCTCTTTTCTGTGAAATTTTACCGCGTTTTAGAGAACTTTCTGAGAGCTTGGAATACTTCGAATCTTCCGGTCCTTGTTATCATCGGATACGGAGGCGACACTCTCCTGAATTCGACGGTTGGTCAAAATTGGGGTGTCTACAACTGGCTGCAGGTTTTTCATCATCATTCGGATTTGGTCTTTTTCTGATGTCCTCTGCACCATCGTCGCGGCTTTCCCTCTCCATCGACTCAGATACTCAGCAAATGATTCTTTGTTCCCTTGCCTCATTGTTTCTAGATCTCGGACAGTGACGTCCAGGTCTTGGTTGTACTCATACTGGGCCACAAATGATTTTACGACTTCTTCCCAAACTCTGGTTTTGCTTGGCTCAAGTGTGAGGTACCACGATAGAGCAACTCCTGTCAAGGTTTGCTGAAACAGGATAGCCATCATGGTAGTGCTCAATCCACTAGGCTGAAAAGCTCCTATGCACATTCGGACGTGACTGCGGGGGTTGCCTGTGCCATCAAATTTATCGAAGATGGGCATTTTGAAACCGGCGGGCAGTACCTCACAAACCCCTTCGTACAAACCCTCTAGCTCCAGCAAATAAGTGTCGACCCCTTGAGCCTTTCGTACGACCCTTTCAAGCTTCTCGATTTTCTCTGCCATAAGCCTCTCCTTCTCAGTCTTTTCCCTTTCTTTCTTCTCTTTTTTCTACCCTGAGCGCTTCGGTTCTCAGCATCTCTAGATCATCAAACCAAACTTCTTCTCTGATAGGCGGATCCGGGTTTGGTGGGTTTATGACTGGTGGATCTACAACAGGTGGTGGACGCGCTATTGCTTCTATCATAACCATCATACGATTCATATTCTCGGCTTGCCTCCTCATCTGTTCAGCTTGTTGTTCTACCAGTGTTCTTAGTTCTGCCACTACTCCAGTATCTCTTTCCTCTGCCATCTCGAAGTCTTCTCTTTTTATCAGTCTTGCTGTGGGTCCCCTAAACCAGGTTGAATCTGAACTCGATGCTATCTTTGCCCCTCCAAACAGGTTTAATTTTGTTTTAAAACCCACGTATTTTTATTTTAAAAGATTTTTGGTAAAGTGAAAACTCTCTCTTTTATTTTAACGCATGTTATGCGGATGCAATGCATGTGTGGGTGTGTGCCTATTCTATATGCCAAAGAAACAAAAAACCTAATCCTAACACATAAAACACATAAGCACATAAAATCCTCATTCATGTCAAATGCGCCAATTTCACCTCTCATTGTGATCCTTACTACCCTTTCAAAGGTCAGGTGTTCAAAAAATTTTTGAAAAAAATATTTCTTAAAATGATGAGATCTTTCAAAAACAATTCTCAAGGATTTTGAACGAGAATGTGAAAAAAATTTCTCAATAAAGATGATTGGATTGAAATTTTGCTTTGAAATTCATTTAAAGAGCATTTCTTCCAAAAACAATTCCCAAAATTTTTTATTTTTCCTTAGAAGATGATCACGTGAAAATATACCTTAACAAAGGTTAGTTTGGAGTTTTAATCAGAAAGTGAACTCCAAAGATTTTTTGAAAAAAAAAAAAGCGATTGAAAATTTTTAGAATAAAAAATGGCAAAAATCCGTTTTCTTTCAAAGATGGATTTAAAATTCTTTGGGTAGAAGAATCACATGATTGGATTATCACCGTACTTTTCATGAATTTCGATACATACAAGGCCAATGATGCTTAGCAAAACATGATACAAGAGATGTAATCTTATAATCAACATCTAACATATTCCCAAATGTCATGGGACATGAAAAGGAATTGTTCAAAAGTGACTAAGAGTTTACACATACTATGTCAAGTAAGTATCGTCATCATCTCAAGTAATCCCTTCCGGGCATACAAAACTCCCTAACATATAAAACCTAATCAAGAATTGATTTCCTAAGATTGAAAGGTTCTATAGAAACTACTATGCAAAGGCTGGGTTTCGGTCAAATAAGGGACCCTTGACACACACCCGATAGGATGCTTCATATACCAAATCATGGTACGAGATCAAGGGTGATCACACAGTCCCATGATGACTTGACCGACCGGGTTGCCCCGAGCCTCCAAGGTCATAGTTTCGTGCAATCGACTGGCTGGACATGCAAGTGAAATGCAATAGGCACACAAAGATTAAGGAATTCGATTAAAAGGGTATTTTTCAAGTCTAATCCTCGAGTGAACCCAAAATCAGAATCCTGGTCTGCGAAACCAGAGATTTTGGGTTCGATCCTCAGCAGAGTTGCCAGATTGTGGATATCGCAGGTTTTCTTACCCACAGCTTTTCTTTTCAAAATTCCAAATTCAAAACAAATGAGTCGCCACTTAATTTTTAAAAGGAAAAATTAAGAAACCATTTTAAAAGCAAACTGATCTTTTTTTGGAAACCAAAGATTAACTAGGTCTGGGGATTATGGAATGAGAGAGGAAGGAGCCCGTCGGACTAAAACACCCTCTCTCATCCTATCTTGCGATAGGCCTCTACTCAACGTCCTTTTAATCGAATTTATTAATCTAAGCATGCCCTCAACTAATACATATATACATATACATCACAAAAGCATGTCCAAAGGGCGTAAAATTGCTAATGGCAAAATATCATTCATAAATCATATATTTCAAGTTTTTCGTGATAAAGTGTTGGTTCGTAGAGTTGAGACTCTTTTTAGTTCTTTGTGATGAAACAGACGTTCTTGAACTCCTTAACACTTCGATTCTTCGTGACGAGGTAGTTAGTGCAAGATGGCTTGGTTAGTGCAAGAATGTTTGGTTAGTAAAAGATGGCTTGGTTAGTAAAAAATGGTTCAATTAGCGAAAGGTGGTTCGGTTAGTAAAAGGTGGTTTGGTTGGTGTATGGTGTCAGCCTTTCTGGAGTTGTTATTTAGAGTTGGGACTCTGTGTCAGGCAGTGTTAGTGGACTATGGTAATATTCAAGGTTATTGAGAGGAGTTGTATCGATTGTTCATATTCTCTTCGAAAACCTAGTCAAGTGAGCTAGTAATTGTTGTTCGGATAAGGGAAAGTGGATGGATTTAACGTTGTTGTCTATGGATGCTTCATTGATAAGGAGAATGTATTCTATGATGAGATGTTGAGGTATGTATAATTGCTTATATGTTTTAGTTGAGACCTTTACTATGTTCGTGAAAGAATACGTCTTTTGATAAGACACTAATTGTATCTTAAGATACTAAACTATAATGTGAATTGAGAGATGTTTGTATTATAGATTATTGTGTGGTTGTGTTACTCACTCAGCTTTGTTCCAAAGCTGACGGCATGTTACGTCCTCAACATTCCCATGTCCAGAGTATTGTAGGTACTATTTAGATAGAGAGATGAGCTCAAAATGAAGTGCTGAGGAGCTAAGGAGGGTAGAGCCGAGTTGGAGATTGAAGACAATAGGTTCTTATGTTTAAGCTTATGTAATCGTTTAGTATGGCCTCTTGTAGTTAGCTTGATATCATTGTAACTTGTTTACTTCCGCTATTGTAATTACATTTCAGATGAGATTAAGTTATGTTTATGCTTAAGCACATTGTGGATATCGCAGGTTTTCTTACCCACAGCTTTTCTTTTCAAAATTCCAAATTCAAAAAAAATGAGTCGCCACTTAATTTTTAAAAGGAAAAATTAAGAAACCATTTTAAAAGCAAACTGATCTTTTTTTGGAAACCAAAGATTAACTAGGTCCGGGGATTATGGAATGAGAGAGGAAGGAGCCCATCGGACTAAAACACCCTCTCTCATCCTATCTTGCGATAGGCCTCTACTCAACGTCCTTTTAATCGAATTTATTAATCTAAGCATGCCCTCAACTAATACATATATACATATACATCACAAAAGCATGTCCAAAGGGTGTAAAATTGCTAATGACAAAATATCATTCATAAGCCACATAGGTCAAATAGCATGCGATATGATATGCAATAGGGAACAAGAGAGCTTACCCGAGATTCGGCAGTGATATTAAACGTACAATGCATGCAAACAAAAGAATATCCTAAAAAGAATCTCTAATCACATATACACATAAGGCAAAAACCTAATTCTAAGATGTCGTGTATTAAGTCGAAAAATCAAATAAAATCAAGGAATGAAATAAACTAGAAGGGGGATGGAAATTGTACCTCAAATGCGCTACAAAACAAAGATTAGTCCACATGCCTCACATAATAATATGATGTCAAATAATCAATCATAATTCTCTAGCGTAGATCTAACAAGCATGAAATCTAACTTTATTCAATACCTAGTTCTAATCATGGGCATTAGATGTACATGAATGAGTGAATGTAAACAAGAATGAAACATGGATTTATTCACCAATTTTGGTCACTTAACTTCTGGATTTAAGCTAAATTATCATTATCCAAAGTATGATTTGGGTCCTAAGACATTAGGAGATCATTTGAGTTGAAATGAATAAGATTAGACAAAAACAGTAGCAGTTTTTATGAATTGCAGAGAGCAGACCAGATCTTAACAAATAGAACTAAAACACTTACAACGGTTGGATCTTAATGATTTATGGATATGTTATGCCTCTGTGAGTCTATTTTCTAACCCAAAAAGAAAATCAAGGTTTGAACGGTTAGATCTCCGGGAATGTAGAAAACACTAGGCATCACTCAGCATTCTACAACCTTCCGTCCAGAATTCTTGCACGATTTTTAAAAAATAGCAAAAAGATCAGAAATTCTTTGTTCTTTTTAGGGTGACTTCCTAACACATTAATCTGCTTAGAAAAAACTATTTTGGGTCACAAACAATCTATTAAAAACCCGATTTATTTATTTCAAAAGAGTGTTGCTGTGCTGAAATCCTAGGCAGATTGTTGTTGCTTCACAAAACTCATGACCAAACCATTTTAAACATGAAACCACCTTAAAAACAAAAATTACAGTGGTAGAACATTGTGTTATAGACACTTTCCCGTTGGTTTCACTTGATTCCAACGGTTAGATTTTGAACCAAAAATCTTTGATCAAAAACAGTTTGTGAACTCACTGTTTTCATTTGTCAAGTTCAACTTTATTTGTTAACCCCAACCATTAAACCATGAAGTTAGACTTAAACTAAACCATTTCCTCCTACCTTTTGATGGTCATTGGAGGCTAAAGACCTTTGTATTTTGTAGGTTTCAAATGAAGTATGAATAGACTTCATGAAATCTCAAAATGAGGATCCTAAACCATGGAGATGGGCTTAGACTCAAAAAAGAACACTTTCTCCTACCATTTGATGGTCATGGGAGATAAAGGCATGACTAATGCTCCTAAGTTTCAAAGAGAATAAGGAAATGATTTCATGAGATACCAAATTTAGAGGATCCAAGTCATGAGTATGGACTTGGATCCATCTATATGAAATAAAGTGATGATCAAATTTTGACTCTCATGTAGAGCATAAGCTTTACATGGGATTCAAAGGATCATACTCAAGAGATCAAGAGAGATATTGAAGATCTCCAAGACTCTCAAGAGAAAAACATATACAAAGAAATAGAAGGAAGAATTAGAAATAAAGACTCCTAAGCTTACTTGACAAACAAAGAAGATAACAAGAGATTTTAGGATTAGAAATTCAAAAGAAAAAGAGTAAATAAACAATCTATGGCATAGAGGATCACCTCCAAATTATCCTCATAGTTCTCTTTTCTTTGAAGATCCTCCAAGCTCTTCTTCCTAATTCTCTAAACTCTATTCTCTTTTCTCTCCAAAAAATATGTTGGTGGAGTAATGGCTATTTTGTGTGTTGTGTTGTATATAGTGGTAGCTCTTGTTGTATTCTTCTCCCTTCCTCTTCCAAGGAAGATCCCTTTTCTTTTATAGGCAAAATTACCAAGTATTTTCAGTGAATTTCGGAGCAAAAAAACAGGTGTAAAACTCTCATTTGGTGGTACAATGCGTACTTTCTGAAATTAGGCAGACTGTTGCCCAGGGCGGCAGTCCAAAAAGCTGTGCGGCAGTCCGTGACTGCCGCTGCGGCACTCCATGACTGCCGCTGCGGCATTTCATGACTGCCGCGCGGCTCTCCAAGAGTGCCGCGGTAGATTATTGATTGCCGAGTTTTGGTCAGCCTTACTTTATCAGATTTTTGTTTTTATCCGCCTACACATACGTATTGTACCACAAAATACAGACTTTAAAAAGCAAACGACAGTCAGAAAATATTGGCGGCACTCAGTAAGTGCCGGCCCGGCACTCACTGAATGCCGTCCGGTAGTTAGTGAGTCCCGCTCGGCATTCACTGAATGCCGCGGAATTTGTCGTGTGCCGTGTTTTGTTGAGCTTCTCTTTTTAGGTCTTTCTTTTTCCCAAAGCAATTTATTTTTGAAGATCTTTTCCGAAAATTGTGTTTTATACCTGAATTCTCCTAAATACCTGGTATTTTCTTCTTTCTGTGAAATTTTATCGCGTTTAGAGAACTTTCTGAAGAGCTTGGAACATTTCGAATTTTCCGGTCCTTGTCATCATCGGATATGGAGGCGATACTCTCCTAAATTTGGCGGTCGGTCAAAATTAGGGTGTCTACACACATCCCTTTTTTATGAGCATTGTGTGGAGTTAGAAGGACAGAACGGTAATCCAACCAGTCACGTGACCACGGGTCCAAATATTTTTCCTTATTTTCCACTCCGGGGCTTGACAGTTTCTTTCTCGTGAATTGTTCTGATATGGATCATCCACCACTACCTTCGAGTATAGGTATAGCTATTGGTATTGCCTCAAATGGAGGTTTTGCAGGTAATCGCTCCACTATATTCTGAACCAAGTTTTCGATGTTTTCCATCATCTCTGCCAAACTGTCTATTCGTGCGTGCGGTGATTGCTTCTGTTCATCACTCATGATTCCCAACCTGTCATTCCCAATGCATAAATACTATGCATGAATGCCAACAAATATAAACATGTATGTGTAAAACATACCATATGCATCAAACATCTCTACAATATGTGGATGCATTCTAGGTATATGCCACATCACTCAACACTCCACTCGTCATCGCACGTTCCCAAAGTTTTGTTACCTATAGATCTGATACCAATAAATGTCATAACCCACCCTGCTACGGGCAGAAATAGGACACGTGGCACTCCACCGAGGCTCATCCAATTCATTCTATAACTCTAGTAGCGGAAGAAACTTGAATAAACTCTTTAAAACAAAGTTCATTTTGGATGAAAAAAAAACATTGAACTATGAGTCCGTAAAATCCGTATTAATTTGAAAAGTTAATTATATTTCGCACTAACCATAAAATTTTTATTAGGGACCCCAAAGGTACCCTAGAAGCAAATTTGAACATTTTAATATTTTCCAAAAAAGGTACTTCCTTTGTAAAAACACTAATCATGGGCAGCCCACTTTGCCTCTTTTTTTTTTTTTTTAAAACATCACAAACACGACAAAACTCAACATACAAATTTCCAATCATTCTGAAACTTTACCAAAGGCATACAAATATATTAGACAGTATGCCTAAGCTTTGAAAACATTAACAGAACGAGTTAAGGACTCGTTTGGATCGAATAATAAAAAGTACGATTAACCTTCATTCAAAATCTAAATTTGACAAGTTTAACGTTCAATACATGAACTCATGAGTTCGGATTCATTTCAAACGTAACTATACAAAGTCTTATTACATAACACAACCCTACTAAACCAATCCAAGTTTTCCCAAGTTGAAGTTCATAGTTCTAACTTCTCAAAATTACATTTTTTTCATCATTGGAATGGAAACAAAAATATATACAAGGACAATCCCATCGTCCCGTCAGCCTCACTCTTCTCGCTTCTTCTTTCCTTTCTCTACAATGGAGTAAATCTTCGCTGCATAGCTATATGCTGAGTGCACAATTTCTAACATATGCATATAAGATAAATCATGCTTCAATCTCACAATTCACATCAAATAGTCTCTAGGAAGAAAAAAAATGCATTCATCCGGTAGCGACAAGTCCAAGCCTTAACCGTGATGCCCATGGCTAGTCTGAGCCTACAACTGTTGCATCCCAAGTGCCCTGGCAAGTCCAAGCCGTACCATGCACAGTAGCCGTCGCTATTAAAATTCTCAAACATCGAGAAGCTTACTCCGGTATGAAATTATGTAAGTCCCCCCTTTGACCTACATAATCACTTAACATGCTCGCGTAAAAGTTAGACATGCTTTTCACATTTAAGCACGTGCATAGTTAACGGGCCTAATATTAACTCATGAATTTTGCCCGAATCACAATTTCGTCGTCGAAATCAAAACCTATAAATTTTCCTAAAAAACATAGGCTAGAAATTCGTTCCTCAAGCTATCATCTTAAGATTTCAAGAGAACGTAAGAATGCCGATACTAAGCTAAATCTTCGATTCTAGGCAAAACCTACAAGTTTATCCCCAAATTTCTAGAATTAGTATTTCTATAAAAGTTCGTCAAACATGGCTTAATATGTATTAAAACGAATCCCTTACCTCGAGGATTTCAAGCATGAAATTTGGTGAAAACAAACGGGCAGAAGTTCGTCGATTGGCGTCAAGAAGCTCTAAGCAACAATCACCTCTCTAGATTTAGGTTTTGAACAAAGTTGAAATGAAAATATCTTGCCTCTTTCTATATATAGGCAACACTTTTGGAATTTGTCTTTACCTCCCCACAAGTTCTCAAAACTTCTAATTATCCCCCAAAACGTCGCACAAGTCCAAATTATTATTTCACGAGTGAAAACTATAATTTATAATACTTTCGTCTAAGTTTTTCTGTCGCCGTAATTACGTTCCGAAAATCATGCTTTCCTTTCTCTACAATGGAGTAAATCTTCGCTGCATAGCTATATGCTGAGTGCACAATTTCTAACATATGCATATAAGATAAATCATGCTTCAATCTCACAATTCACATCAAATAGTCTCTAGGAAGAAAAAAAATGCATTCATCCGGTAGCGACAAGTCCAAGCCTTAACCGTGATGCCCATGGCTAGTCTGAGCCTACAACTGTTGCATCCCAAGTGCCCTGGCAAGTCCAAGCCGTACCATGCACAGTAGCCGTCGCTATTAAAATTCTCAAACATCGAGAAGCTTACTCCGGTATGAAATTATGTAAGTCCCCCCTTTGACCTACATAATCACTTAACATGCTCGCGTAAAAGTTAGACATGCTTTTCACATTTAAGCACGTGCATAGTTAACGGGCCTAATATTAACTCATGAATTTTGCCCGAATCACAATTTCGTCGTCGAAATCAAAACCTATAAATTTTCCTAAAAAACATAGGCTAGAAATTCGTTCCTCAAGCTATCATCTTAAGATTTCAAGAGAACGTAAGAATGCCGATACTAAGCTAAATCTTCGATTCTAGGCAAAACCTACAAGTTTATCCCCAAATTTCTAGAATTAGTATTTCTATAAAAGTTCGTCAAACATGGCTTAATATGTATTAAAACGAATCCCTTACCTCGAGGATTTCAAGCATGAAATTTGGTGAAAACAAACGGGCAGAAGTTCGTCGATTGGCGTCAAGAAGCTCTAAGCAACAATCACCTCTCTAGATTTAGGTTTTGAACAAAGTTGAAATGAAAATATCTTGCCTCTTTCTATATATAGGCAACACTTTTGGAATTTGTCTTTACCTCCCCACAAGTTCTCAAAACTTCTAATTATCCCCCAAAACGTCGCACAAGTCCAAATTATTATTTCACGAGTGAAAACTATAATTTATAATACTTTCGTCTAAGTTTTTTTGTCGCCGTAATTACGTTCCGAAAATCATGCTTTCCTTTCTCTACAATGGAGTAAATCTTCGCTGCATAGCTATATGCTGAGTGCACAATTTCTAACATATGCATATAAGATAAATCATGCTTCAATCTCACAATTCACATCAAATAGTCTCTAGGAAGAAAAAAAATGCATTCATCCGGTAGCGACAAGTCCAAGCCTTAACCGTGATGCCCATGGCTAGTCTGAGCCTACAACTGTTGCATCCCAAGTGCCCTGGCAAGTCCAAGCCGTACCATGCACAGTAGCCGTCGCTATTAAAATTCTCAAACATCGAGAAGCTTACTCCGGTATGAAATTATGTAAGTCCCCCCTTTGACCTACATAATCACTTAACATGCTCGCGTAAAAGTTAGACATGCTTTTCACATTTAAGCACGTGCATAGTTAACGGGCCTAATATTAACTCATGAATTTTGCCCGAATCACAATTTCGTCGTCGAAATCAAAACCTATAAATTTTCCTAAAAAACATAGGCTAGTAATTCGTTCCTCAAGCTATCATCTTAAGATTTCAAGAGAACGTAAGAATGCCGATACTAAGCTAAATCTTCGATTCTAGGCAAAACCTACAAGTTTATCCCCAAATTTCTAGAATTAGTATTTCTATAAAAGTTCGTCAAACATGGCTTAATATGTATTAAAACGAATCCCTTACCTCGAGGATTTCAAGCATGAAATTTGGTGAAAACAAACGGGCAGAAGTTCGTCGATTGGCGTCAAGAAGCTCTAAGCAACAATCACCTCTCTAGATTTAGGTTTTGAACAAAGTTGAAATGAAAATATCTTGCCTCTTTCTATATATAGGCAACACTTTTGGAATTTGTCTTTACCTCCCCACAAGTTCTCAAAACTTCTAATTATCCCCCAAAACGTCGCACAAGTCCAAATTATTATTTCACGAGTGAAAACTATAATTTATAATACTTTCGTCTAAGTTTTTTTGTCGCCGTAATTACGTTCCGAAAATCATGCTTTCCTTTCTCTACAATGGAGTAAATCTTCGCTGCATAGCTATATGCTGAGTGCACAATTTCTAACATATGCATATAAGATAAATCATGCTTCAATCTCACAATTCACATCAAATAGTCTCTAGGAAGAAAAAAAATGCATTCATCCGGTAGCGACAAGTCCAAGCCTTAACCGTGATGCCCATGGCTAGTCTGAGCCTACAACTGTTGCATCCCAAGTGCCCTGGCAAGTCCAAGCCGTACCATGCACAGTAGCCGTCGCTATTAAAATTCTCAAACATCGAGAAGCTTACTCCGATATGAAATTATGTAAGTCCCCCCTTTGACCTACATAATCACTTAACATGCTCGCGTAAAAGTTAGACATGCTTTTCACATTTAAGCACGTGCATAGTTAACGGGCCTAATATTAACTCATGAATTTTGCCCGAATCACAATTTCGTCGTCGAAATCAAAACCTATAAATTTTCCTAAAAAACATAGGCTAGTAATTCGTTCCTCAAGCTATCATCTTAAGATTTCAAGAGAACGTAAGAATGCCGATACTAAGCTAAATCTTCGATTCTAGGCAAAACCTACAAGTTTATCCCCAAATTTCTAGAATTAGTATTTCTATAAAAGTTCGTCAAACATGGCTTAATATGTATTAAAACGAATCCCTTACCTCGAGGATTTCAAGCATAAAATTTGGTGAAAACAAACGGGCAGAAGTTCGTCGATTGGCGTCAAGAAGCTCTAAGCAACAATCACCTCTCTAGATTTAGGTTTTGAACAAAGTTGAAATGAAAATATCTTGCCTCTTTCTATATATAGGCAACACTTTTGGAATTTGTCTTTACCTCCCCACAAGTTCTCAAAACTTATAATTATCCCCCAAAACGTCGCACAAGTCCAAATTATTATTTCACGAGTGAAAACTATAATTTATAATACTTTCGTCTAAGTTTTTTTTGTCGCCGTAATTACGTTCCGAAAATCATTTTCGTGGAATTTCTAGATAACTTACCTTTTATGCAATGTATCACCTGCGTTCTCACTATAACATATAAAATGATCTAAATCAAGATCAAAATTATTAGAGAGTACTCTACACAAGTAAAATCACTATTAATAATTACCAGATAATTCAAATAACATTTAATCCACATAATTGCCTTTTAATCGTGTCAATTCCCTCCTGAATTACCGTGTCCTTCATTAACACTCAACGTTAACCCACCGTCAACTTCATCTCAATTATTAATCAACATTAATAATTTTTCAAAAATCAAATATGTAATTAAATGAATATATTTTCTTGGGATGGGTATGACACACTTTGAATTTTTAAACTCTTAAATTCATCCTTAATCATTAAGATAACATAGGAATTAGTCCCTTCCCTAATTTTTATGCATATTTTGGGACTATTATACCCTTTTGATGATATTTGTACTATTTTGTTTTGTCTTTTTTTTAGTAGTTTCTAATTGTAACCTACCCCTTGTATTTAGGGAATGCTTAAGTCGTGATTTCATGAATCACGCACTTTCCTAGAGAGAGAAAAGGAACACACAGTTCCAAGTTTAACATTCCAGAGAGAAAAACTTCAAGGCTTCAATGTCAACATCAATAAACTTGAAGAACAACAATGAGAGAGGAGAGTGAAGAAGATTCAATTTCACCAGTCGAGGTGAAAAGTTGAAAAAGACCTGAGAAAAAAATGTGGAGAGATAAAGTAGAGGAAAGGAGTGAGAGAAGAAGAAGTGGTAGAGATGAGGCCGCAAGCGTGCACGTTCTCTGGGATTAGAAAAGCATGTACTATTAAATGAGGTGAAGGATTCGAATCCAATTTTCTCTCCCATGTCGATCCATATTGTTCTCTCCTTGACCGCCTCTGGGTCCAATGGTCCGACTCTGGACCAGTTGCTTTTTTTCCTCAAGTCCAATTCCAACTACGAGCTCAACGCCTTCTCTTTTGACCTCGACGCACTCATCTTCGCTCAACGCCTTCTCGTTTGCTAATGGAGTCTGGATCGACTAATCTCTCCCTCCCAAGCCTTTATTCAAACAAGTTGTTGACATTGTTTACAAGGCTATTCATGAGGTTTGGATTGTGAATTTTTGAGTTAAAGTAATTGGATTTTCATAAATGTAAATGTAGTGAGAATTTTTCACCACTTTGGAAAGATTTTGGTACAGAAATGTAAAAATAGTGAGAATTTCTCACCAGTTATGTCCTTTAAAGTGAGAAGAGCAATATTTCCTTGTATGTTTGACAACTATGCAAATCGTCATAAATTTTCTTTTCAAAGTCAAACCACAATGTTGCAATGTCCATTTTGGTGTTATACACGTGAAAAAAATTGGCAACAAAGAAACTGCACCACAAAGGAAATTCGCTTCGAAAAATCATCATAGGATATGAATTTGTAATTAATTGCAACTATATTGGTGACCAAATTCGTTTCCCAATCAACTATAAATATAGTGAGAATTTCTCACCACTTTGGAAAGATTTTGTTACTGAAATGTAAAAATAGCGAGAATTTATCACCAATTATGTCTTTTAAAGTGAAAAATTTTGCATTATGTTATATTTAGAATTTCTCGCCACTGATGTTTTTTAAAGTGAGAAATTTCGCATTATGTTAGAAGTGATAAGTTCTTACCATTATACTCCAAATTTTGCATTATGTTATTTGGGAATTTCTCACTTATGGTCTGTGATGCATTTTAAAAGTGAGGAATTTCTCAATACCAAATGTCTCTCTCTCTCTCTCTCTCTCTCTCTCTCTCTCTCTCTCTCTCTCTCTCTCTCAATATATATATATATATGAAAATTCTCAAGAAAGGGCGCTGTAATACCTTGTATTTTTGGATACATGGTTATATAAATAAGACCCTGTATGCTTGTGTGAACCCTTGGTGAAGAACCTTCTCAATCGATCAAACACTTCTCGATTGCTTGAACTTTTGTTTTCTCAAGCGATTGAACTCATCTCAATCGATTGAGACTCTACTGACCTGAATCCATGGCGTGAACCTTTTCTCAAGCGATTGAACTTCTTTCAATCGATCGAACCTTGATCGAACTCACTTTAATTAATCGAGCATGTTAAGATCTTTATCCAAGCGTTTGCCACCTGCTCTTTTACCCTTCATTTATATATGTTAGTTCATGTGTGTGTGGGGTGTTTGACAGTTTAGAGAGTTTAATTTAGAGAGAGAGAGAGAGAGAGAAAGAGAGAGAGTTTGTGTATGTGTATGTTCTATATATAACTGTATGTGTGTGTGTGTGTGTGATATATATATATATACTCTCGGACAGAGGAGAAGAAGAAAAAAAGGAAAAGAAGAAGAGGAAGAGGAAGCAGAAGACAAAAAGAGACCAGAGAAGAGAAGAAGGAGAAAGAGAAATAGAAAGACCACCAGAGCAAGGTGAGTTCATTAACTCACTCGAGGGATGATTATAGGATGTTTTCTGTGTATTTAGGACGTGTTTATAGTAACCTTGAGACACCTATTCATCTCTGCCCAGTTTCTGGGTAAAAGATGATTCTCAAGCGATTGAACCTTGTTTGATCGATCAAACTGTCTATTCCTCAATCGATCGAAAGGACTTGAATCTATCGAACTTGCTATTTCCTCAATCGATCGAAGGGACTTGATCGATCGAAACTACTTTTCCTCAATCGATCGAATGGACTTCAATCGATCGAAACTTACAGAACACTGTCATTTCTTGTTGTTTATAATATGAACTGTTTAGCTGTTCAAATATTGATCCATGCCTTCAAAATGCGATATTGTTGATTGAAGAGATAATACGGCACTGTAACAAGATAAACTGCTTAGCTGTTACATAACAATGTTGCTGAACTGAATAGTAGAATGGAACATAACTACATGTTAATAACCAGATAATGAGTAGATATGATAAATGTAGAGCATGTGGTAAATCCTATATCTAGAGCATGAACATTAGACAATATGTGGTCAGCATGCATGGGATATTGGTATGAAGAGATTAGAGAATATGATGAGAATCAGGAACTGTGCCTCAATGTGGAATACGAGATATGTATACTTTGGATTCATGGGATCAAAGGCTGACGAGCCGGGTGCACGTAGGATGGTTAAGGTTCCTAGTGCATCTCTCACTGTTGAAGATGTCCAATGATGCGTATGCACTATTGAAGACGTCCAATGTACCATTGAAGACATTCGGCTAGTGCTCTAATGTATTATCAGTTGTGTAGATGACCAGTGAGGATATATAGATTGTTAAATATGTTCGATGTGCCGCTCCCATCGTTTACAGATAGGAGGTACCATGTAGATGACTGATAACCTATCAAAGGATCGTGTAAAGTAGGACACCATCGGGTAAGCGACCGGTGTGGCCTGCTGACTCAGCTATATGGTATCGGCATGAATAGAGAATTTGTGTGGCATTGGACACCACTGGGTAAGCGACTGGTGTGTCCTGCTGGCTATATTATATGGTATCGACGTATAGATATCAGATTGGTATATGGATACAGATGAAAATAAGTATATGGATACGAGTATGAATATGGATATGGGTCTAATTGAATAGATGATGGTTCAGTCATGGATTCATGCATCCTGGCATAAAGGTAGATGCATGGGAGGGATGCATGGGTTGCATGCATGGATGTGATAATATTAGACATTGAGAAGCATGACGAGATGCATGTTATACTATGACCTTTATCTTTGTCATTACTTAATACGTTTCTTGTTATCATTGATTTAACGTATAATTTAATGAGACATCTGCTATGTCCGCGAGTGACGTCAGTGATAAGAGATTAACCGCAGTTTAAGATGTTGAACAGTAACAGGTAAGGAGTGTGTTTGATGTACTCTCTCAGCTTTGTACTCAAAGCTGATTGCGTTTATGCCTTGGACATTCCAATGTTTAGAGCTTTGTAGGCCTTGAGGATGTAAGACTGATGTTCCGTCGGACTTTGAGCTAAAGGCTTAAAGATGAAGACGTGCCACTTTGTAATAGTTAGTTTGTATATCTATTGTACTTCTGTTAACATTTGTTGTAGGTCTCAGACTCTAAGTCAGCTATTGTAATAGTTTTTCTAGACTTTTAGAATTAGTAGTTGGGCATATATTGCTTCTAAACCTTTTGTATTTTCACTGTAGCCTCTGATTATATTAATAAGATATGTTCTATGAATAACATCCTTCCTATCAGTAATTTGTTGGTTTGAGTAGACAATAATGCGGTTATTCACCAGTCACGGGCCTACGGGACCAAAAAGGAATTTAATTTCTCTATTTTTGCTTCTCTGTGCATGACTGGCGCCCTCTCTTTATTAAAGAGATGGTCTCTGTTTTGGTCATCAGATCGTGTTTAAAAATTGTGAAATGACAAAACTGTCCATAATGAAAACACGATCCGACGGCCAAAATAGAGGCCCTCTCTTTAATAAAGAGAGGGCACGGCACCCTTTCCTGAGCCTGACTGTGTATATATAGTTAGATGATGAGTTTTGAATTTTAAACCTTTAATTTGTTATATATATATATATATATGATTATATGAGTTTTGAATTTGAAAATCCCAAATTTCAAGTTTACACACAAATAGTGATATGGGGTTATTTTGGTCCTCAAAATAGGTGAGAGATTAATTTCTAAGTTGACTTATAGAATAAATCTATTTTTAGAAAATGCTACAACAAAGGACTGAAATCTAAAGAATCCTTATTTATTTTGGTCAAAACTATATGACTAGTGAAATTTAATAGGATCAAATCGCTATATTTTGAAATTAAATCATATGAAATTTCACATACCTAGTTCAATTTTTTACAAAGCTATGTGAATTTCACATAACTATTATAACATGTGGACTTTTCATTAAAATAAATAACGGATTGGATACAATACTAAAACAATCTATATTTAAAGAACTTTTGACAAAAATTCCCTTTCATATTGGGGATTATGTAATCTCGGGGAGTAGGAGTATTCAAGAAAATCGAAAAACTGAAAATCGACTGAAACCAAACCGACCAAATACTGATTGTTTGGTTTTTCAAAGTAGTACACAAACTATATCCGACCGAAAACCGACTAAAATCGCTTAAAACCGACCTACCGAAACCGAATAGTCGGTTTTAAAAACACTGAAAAACTAAAAGAAATCGAACGCGAATACCCCTATCAGGCAGTATGATATTAATATTCCCACCTAAATATCATGAAAAAAAAATTAGACCGAATTGGCAGCCAAACATGGCCCAAAAATCAATGACCCAAGGAAAAAAAAAAACCCAAAGATTAACGTTTTGGGCACAGATCCTTAGAACGCGGCCATTTGACCTTATATATGGCATAAGATGATTGCACATGCCATACATATATATATATATAGGTAAAAATAATACACATAAAAATATATGCCATTAGGTTTTGTATCAAGGACTTAATTATTTTCTCTTTCTAAAGTTGCAAAGTGATCACAGAAGTGCGGAAAGTGTAAATTAAGATGGCGGGTTTGGTGGAGAAGGCGAAGAACTACGTGGCGGAGAAGGTGGCGAACATGAAGAAGCCGGAGGCCAGCCTCGACGACTTGGATCTGACGGACGTGAGCCGGGAGTGCATCACATACACCGCCAAGGTCTCAGTCAACAACCCTTACGGCACCTCCATTCCCATTTGCCAGATCTCATACACCTTCAAAAGCGCTGCCAGGTTTCCATCCCTTCATTGCTTACATTACATGCATACACCCACACACACACACATATATATATACATATATATATATATACATGTATTAGATGCAGGTCAGCGAATGCAAAAATTTAAATTTGAGGGTTTGGTAGAGACAAAACCAACAAGTTACACTAGATCGTCGAGTTGAGGGGAATCCAGCCCTTGAGGCTATTTAATTTTTATTTTATTTTTTAAAAAAAATTTTGGTCTATAATGCTATAAAACTAAATAAAAAAACTTTAATAAATCTTCTCTTCATTGTATGATATGTATCAAAGTTACAGCACTTTAGAATCTATTATTACTCAATATAAAATTATAACTAACAAATAACACCTTAAAAGTTACTATCAAATGCCACATTTTGATTACCAAATGAACCATTACAAAAGTTAATACTTAGGAAGCATCGATGCGGGTGTGGAGAGTTCGACAATTTTTTCAAAAGTAAGGGTGCTGGTGCGGTGGGATACTATTACAAAATATTAAAAATGTATTTTATATATTACTATGTATGAATTATTCTACAACTTCATCCTCTAATTTTCATTTCTTTTTCACAATGCCGCCCATTTAAAAAAAATAATAATAAAATCTAAAAATTAAAAAAAAAATGGAAAAATAACAAGTCCCTCTCGCACCCGGTCACACCCAAAACTCCAAAAGATCACGAAGCACCCAATCGCACCACTGCTGCACGAGCAGCACTACCCACACTAGGTTGTGCACTAAATACGTGTGCGACGGCCTTTTCGGAGTGTCTGTGTTTCATAGGTTAATACTAAAGGTAAAACAAAATTAAATGACATTATATTACTACAAATTGAGACTAAGATATTGGATGTATCACGCAATAATAGCACTTTGTTATATTATAGAATTTTCAAAACTCAAATGCTAATAAAATAAGGAGTTTTTGAAATTTTGGGGGATCTGAATTGTAAAAAAAATATTTATTTTTAGGGCACATCTGTAATTTTTTTCTTTTAAAATCAAAAGGAGCTTGAACCCCCTGGTCCCTTGATTAACTGTATGTATGTGCGCATACAAGGATACAGGATGAACAAGCTAAATTTTGTGGGGCATTTTGGAGAAGTAATCCCTCAACTTTTGTATCTTATGGGTAACGTGAAAATCCATCTAATCCCAATATCCCATGGTAAAAATGTAAACTTTTAATAAGAGGCTATTTGGGAAAGTAAAAAATTTGTTTTGCCCGAATAGTAAATCGGTTTTACAAATTCAAATATTAGGTGAGTGCTAATTTCTTGCTTAGAAGTCTGTGTGTTTAGTCTAATAACTCTCTTAAAAAATTAAAATTTTGTCAAACCAACACTACCTTGAGTTTTTAAAAAATCAGATAAAAAAGAGACATAAATTGAACTTAATCCAGTTTTTTTACTTTCCCAGTTTAGTGACAATCAAGTGAGGGTTAAGTATCTACTTTAATTTTGAATCATAGAAAAAAGTAGATCCAACCAAATGGGTATTTAGCCCTTTTTAATCTCTCTCTCTCTCTCTCTCTCTCTCTCTCTCTCTCTCTCTCTTTAAAGTTGAATTATTTTTTGAAAAAACTAAAAAAAATAATTATCAAACATACTCAAAATTTTCAATAATTACTTATAGGGTCTGTTTGTAAATTCTTAACATAAGATCTAGTTCAGTACAAATCCCCATTTCTATATGATATTTGTTGAGTTTCCTGTGTCACTGTTTGCACCTAAAAAATACATTTTTTAAATCAAAGTTAGTAGAGGCCGAATGGAATATTTTAATCGGACTCATGAGACCGATGACAAAATTAATAAGTGGTTACTTCAGAAGTGATCGGGCTTATTACAGTCGAGTTAACACCTTTGCTTAATCGGACTGACCACCATGTTAATCGGGCTTCCTCAAATCTCCATCGGGCACACATTGTATGCGGACTGTTTTTAAGTAATGATTTGATATGATGCCTATTTCAGTATGGTGGGCCACGTTCTTTAAAGTCTTAAGATTTATTTGAAGTATTTGATAAATCTGGGTCACTTCATTGACCATTTTGTAATTTGGTCATCATTTAAGTGATATGAATTAGGCTTGTTATCAGCCTTGCTAATTCATCCGGACCGGTGGCCAAAGTTTGCTAAGGCTTTGGCTTGGTCATAAAGTAACATGGTGGGCCACATGGTCATTATTATCATCTGCTTCACAAGAATTACAACATCCCCGATTGGTTTGGCAAATATTTTGGGTCATTTTAATATTGCTCGGCCCTACCTCATTTGGCGCCACTCTGGAATTCTGCGAACTTCATGTTTTAGTCATGCAGCCCGATGAGAAGACGTGTGATGCATATTTGGTTAGTTTGGAAAGTGTATCACACTACAAACTCTCAATGTGATAATATTATTAGTTTGGGAAGCTTATCATATTTTAGTAAGATAATATTAATATTATCACTTATGGAAATTATATTATATTGGGAGATAATATCGACTTTATATATGTATATCTTTTACTTAGAGGGCAAGTAAGCCGAATGAAGCTACAAAGGGGACTAGGTTCAAGCTATATATATACATGTGTATATATATTATTCAAGATATGGAAGGCTTTATCAGATATGGAGATAAAATCTGATATTTTTATACCAGATAATTATGGAGGGTATTTACTTGCCTTATCTCAATCAGTCCAGGCCGCTATAAATCAACAGGCAAGCCAAGCCTTCAACGGACTCCGCGTCTCTTCGATACACCGCATTCAACCGCATCCCAAATGCACCATTTAGCATTCTTAGTTTAGGCAAATAAAGCAGTCTTTTATTTTCCTAGTTTTTTCAATTACTTCTTGTAATTTCTTTTCTTTAATTAAATAAAAGTCTATTTTATTTAATTATCTTTCATCACTTGTATGGCTTGTGTGCTTCAATACTGCGAGAGGATCTTAGGCCAAGGGTACTTTCCTACTTGGCCATCACAATCGTTTGATAGAAGTCAGATTTCCAAACCTTGTGTATCACTCACACAAGTGACTTAGGAAATTTTGTTTTATTAGTTTGGGCCTACCTAACAAGGCTCTGGCACGCCCAAATAAATATTATAGCAAACATTTTGGCACGCCCGGTGGGACCGCCAAGTGATGAGCCAAGCATACCGTGAGACATGGCTGCAATTCTACCGCGACCAGGTTCGTTGCAGGGACGAAAAAATAAGCCTTCTTGAAGGTTTAATTTCTCATCTCAACTTCAAAAAGGTGATGCTCCATTGCGATTCATGCTGCCAAAAGTTGGGATCGCCATGGGATTCGCAACTGGGTCATCGGCTTAGTCGTGAAATAAGCCGACATGAGGATGAAATCGGTCAACTAAAAACTGAGATTGACCGATTAGAGATCGATAGGCAATTTTTCAACAATGAAATCGGTCTCCTTCTTGCCGTAAGTAAAGCAGAAGAGCCAGCACCTTATGGAGAAAATTTCATGTCCATGGAAGACTTCTTAAACGGTAGCTGGAGGGAAAATCCTAGCAGTTTTCCTAATTTGCCGCTCGGGGGGCAAGAAGACGGCGAAAAAATAATTTCTACGGATAGGCCGAATGATCTTATATCGGCCATAGAGCCCCTCCTTGATGTTGAAGACGACGAAGCACCCGGGGGGCAAATTCAAGATGAGCCTCAAAATTTTATTGAGGCCGAGGAGGAAGAGTGTGATAGGCCGAGTGATCTTGAACCGGCCATAGAGCCTCCCGTTAGTGAGGAGGGCGATGACGAAGACCCCATTATTGACGAAGAAATCGGTGATGAACCGCTCGGGGGGCAAGTTTCGCAGAGACCGGTTGACTGTAAATCGGTCCATGAAGCTTTTGAAAATATTCCTTTGAGGAAACTCAGCCTCAAGGAATTGTTTAATTTTTTCAGTCTCTTTGTTATGACCGATTATTATTTATATTTTAAGCCAATAAATTATTTGGCTTGGATTGATCTACATCCACGATGGTTGTGTGGATGTCACCAAAAATTAGTTGTGATTTGGTGGCTGTTTTTGCACCAATATTACTATCAAAAAGTATTAAAGGCCGAACTGAATATATTCGGTTGTTCATATATCATTCGGACTGTCCTTCAGACCGAAGAAGAGAAAAGGAAATATTTTTCGGACTAAGAGACCGATCAAAATTTTGGACTATAAATGCATATTTTTTGGGATCAGCCAGGCAGAGATGAGGGGGGATTGTTAATGCTCCGTATGGTGTTTCATTGTGACAGTAGTAGGATGAGGTTTAGATGTTCCATCAATTTACATAGTCAAATGAGTACTTGCTTTATTCGGCGCATAAGGCTAGTCCGATATGACGCAGCTTTCAAGTTTAATTATCAAGTTTGATCCCATGGTGGGCCCCAATCACACCTGAGTTGAATTGGTTCAAACACTGTACATGCCCAGTGCCAATTCTTGTGAGTTTATTAAGTCAAGATGTATACAGGGAGCTTTGGCGCCAATAATGGTCTACTTGATGTCCATTCGGTCTACTTGATAAGACCGATATCAATCTGCTTATGGTCTTACAAAAAAAAATCGGTCTTGAAAAAATTTGGCTATTCAAAATTACATTACTTTCATTTTAAACAGCCAGGGGGCAATTGTTTGCACCTAAAAAATACATTTTTTAAATCAAAGTTAGTAGAGGCCGAATGGAATATTTTAATCGGACTCATGAGACCGATGACAAAATTAATAAGTGGTTACTTCAGAAGTTGATCGGGCTTATTACAGTCGAGTTAACACCTTTGCTTAATCGGACTGACCACCATGTTAATCGGGCTTCCTCAAATCTCCATCGGGCACACATTGTATGCGGACTGTTTTTAAGTAATGATTTGATATGATGCCTATTTCAGTATGGTGGGCCACGTTCTTTAAAGTCTTAAGATTTATTTGAAGTATTTGATAAATCTGGGTCACTTCATTGACCATTTTGTAATTTGGTCATCATTTAAGTGATATGAATTAGGCTTGTTATCAGCCTTGCTAATTCATCCGGACCGGTGGCCAAAGTTTGCTAAGGCTTTGGCTTGGTCATAAAGTAACATGGTGGGCCACATGGTCATTATTATCATCTGCTTCACAAGAATTACAACATCCCCGATTGGTTTGGCAAATATTTTGGGTCATTTTAATATTGCTCGGCCCTACCTCATTTGGCGCCACTCTGGAATTCTGCGAACTTCATGTTTTAGTCATGCAGCCCGATGAGAAGACGTGTGATACATATTTGGTTAGTTTGGAAAGTGTATCACACTACAAACTCTCAATGTGATAATATTATTAGTTTGGGAAGCTTATCATATTTTAGTAAGATAATATTAATATTATCACTTATGGAAATTATATTATATTGGGAGATAATATCGACTTTATATATGTATATCTTTTACTTAGAGGGCAAGTAAGCCGAATGAAGCTACAAAGGGGACCAGGTTCAAGCTATATATATACATGTGTATATATATTATTCAAGATATGGAAGGCTTTATCAGATATGGAGATAAAATCTGATATTTTTATACCAGATAATTATGGAGGATATTTACTTGCCTTATCTCAATCAGTCCAGGCCGCTATAAATCAACAGGCAGGCCAAGCCTTCAACGGACTCCGCGTCTCTTCGATACACCGCATTCAACCGCATCCCAAATGCATCCTTTAGCATTCTTAGTTTAGGCAAATAAAGCAGTCTTTTATTTTCCTAGTTTTTTCAATTACTTCTTGTAATTTCTTTTCTTTAATTAAATAAAAGTCTATTTTATTTAATTATCTTTCATCACTTGTATGGCTTGTGTGCTTCAATACTGCCATAGGATCTTAGGCCAAGGGTACTTTCCTACTTGGCCATCACAATCGTTTGATAGAAGTCAGATTTCCAAACCTTGTGTATCACTCACACAAGTGACTTAGGAAATTTTGTTTTATTAGTTTGGGCCTACCTAACAAGGCTCTGGCACGCCCAAATAAATATTATAGCAAACAGTCACTGTGGGATCCAGTGACATCACAAGAGAGAGATAGACACATCTTTTGGGGAGGTTGTATGAAAGTTGTATGAAGGTTGTGTCCCAAATATTACTCTTGTTGAGAAGGGTTAAATGCATTTTGATACCGTGTACTTATAGCGAAATTTCACTTTGGGCCCTATATTTTCGATTGTAATACTTTGGGCCCTCAAGTTTCAAACTTGTTGCAATCAAGGACAATCGTTAACGATGTTAAAAAAAAGTATAACAGAATGGACTACATGGAGGGCTCAAAGTGAAACTTCGCTACAAGTACAAGGCCCAAATTAAAACTCTATGTGGTCTATTTTGTTATACTTTTTTAACGCTGTCTTTGATTGAAACAAGTTTGAAACTTGGGTGCCCAAAGTATTAGAATCGATTATGTAGGGCCCCAAGTAAAGTTTCATTATAAGCACAGGGTATCAAAGTATTTTTTAGCCTTGTGAGAAATAAAGTTATGTTAGTTTGACAAAGAACAACTTTTACTAGAGTTATTAAACTTTAATTGAGAAAGTCTAAAACTAGACTAGGTTCAATTTAGGTATCACTTTTTATCTGGTTTGTGTGAGAACCATGGTAATGTTGGTTTGACAGAAAATCAATTTTAAGAGAGAGTTTAAACTGACACAGACTTCTTTGCCAGAAATTGAGACCCACCATCAGTGGCGGACCAGAGATTTTGTGTTGGAGAGGGGGGGAAGTTAAAAATATTTGGGTCTACTTGTAAATATGTTCCATACGAGGGTTGAAGGGCACTGCCCTCGTGGAGAAAATACTTGGTCTATTTATACATGTTTTTTTATTTTAGACAGAGAATCAGAAGAGTAGTTTTATCAATTAGATTTAGTCTCACGAGCTACATATGGGGTATCTGTATTACTCTTCCCCTTTACTATTATGAGGGACTGTTAACGTCTCACCGGCACTGGAGTAAATAGTCTTCCATATGGATTATTAGTCCTGTTTCTTGTGACTACATTGTCCCGCAAAACAAATGTGGCATTAGGGTGTTTTATGTTTATATGACTTTTATATGGAATGGTTTAAATTGTAAATGTTAAAGATTTGGGATGGCTGATTTCTAAATCAATTTTCAAATACTAATATTAATATATATCCCACAAATTTTTAAAAATTTTGGGGTGGGCATTCCTTGGTCTACACATGGGTCCGTCCCTGCCCACTATATACTTGAATTTATAGAATCAGTTTATTTATGAACCACAAATCAATTCTTTAATTTCCCAAAAGTGTCTTAGACTGGGCATATATTCATGTACATAAATAGATATCTATCACACCTAAATTTTTAAACTCAGTTCGCTAATTAACCACAAAGTGGTTCACTTATAAACTAGGGTGGAGCTAGGATTTTTTATTAAGAGGGGTGAGATTGGAAGGGTGTGCATACAGTGCGAAGCTATACGGGGTTCAAGCACCCTTGAAACGATTTTTAAAGTATATTTATACATCTTTATGGGTAATATTGGGTTTATATTCCGTTTTTGATTATATGAATTGATAGTTTATTATAAATTGTTAAGTTTGATCGGTAGTAGAGCAATTTGAGTTGTACTAAATTAAAATGTTACAAGAAAAAGTAATGTGACAAATATACAAGGAAGACTAACTTACATTTGAGATAAATATTATACATAACTTTTTTAGTTTTTCAAAATTTAAGAGGGGCTAATTACACATATTACCTATACATACATACATACATACATACATACATATATATATATATATGTTGCCATGCAAAAAAAATAAAGTCGGGTGGGCTAACCCTTCAATACCTCCGCTATTATTTATGAACGACATAATTAATTCTTTACTTTGCGAAACATATATGTCCATAATTTTAAATAATCTCAATTGTTTTTCCACAAAACAGTGAAAAACATCCGCTAATGTGTGAAAATGGTGGTGGGCCAGGGTGATAGCATCAGGTACAATACCAGACCCGGGATCGCTGACGGGAAATGAGACGACAACATTGGATGTACCAGTGAAGGTACCACATAGTGTGCTGGTGAGCCTTGCGAGAGACATAGCTGCTGATTGGGACATTGACTATGAATTGGAATTGGGTCTCACCATTGATCTCCCTTTAATTGGAGACTTCACCATTCCACTCTCTAGGAAGGGTGAGGTCAAGCTCCCCACCCTCTCTGACCTGTTTACCAAATAGATAGTAAAAAAGAGTTATGCTATGGTTTTTCAAATTTGTATGTTAAGAATGTGGTTCTCGGCACATGTGACAATTGGATCATTTTATTTATATTTAAGGATGTTGAAGTGGTTATGTTATATTGAAGGTGATTCTACTGTACTAAGTATTGAGGTCCATATTTTTAAAATAGAAATTTAGTAATAAATCCCTACCTACCTTGGCCATGCATCAATAGGGACTCTCATATTTCTTAATGTAGCAATATATCCCCACTCCCCAAACGTGTGAACTAATAGGTCCCTAGACTCGTTTTATCAGCCATTTTATGGATATATTTACTCATATATATGTAACGACCCAAAATCCACGACACGTGGCCGTGTCAAAGAGCAAAGAAAGAGGTTAAAGAAGAGGCCAGGAAAGATTCCGCTTGGACGAATTAAGAGGTGCAGAAACAATAAAAGAATCCTACGTGGATTCCAATTATAGTCAATCAGTCAACGACTAACCTTGCACTGACCCAACGAGTCAAAGAGGTCAATGAGCACAGTTTTGTTTAGAAACATTATAGGAACAAAAGAAATTCAGTCGTAACTGGTTTAAGGAATTGAAATTTAATTGGACCTCTTTTACGAAAAAGATTAGTTTTAAAGAAATAAATTTAAAATAAAAAAATGAAAAATAAACAAAAATAAAAATGAAATCCGTTGGAACCAAGTTCTAGCACTTATAGAGCAGTTTTGGCTGTCCAAGGAGAAGTATAGAGCAAAAAAATGCAATTGTAAGGGCAAGAGTTGGAACAAAACTCCAACAAAATCAAGCCTAAAGTAAATACCAAAGGAAACTATTAAATAAGACTTGTTAAGGTAAAAACAAGTTTACTCAACACACAAAAACCAACACTAATGTCGAACACGAGTTCCCCAAAATGATATAATCACAAACACCCATGATCCAATAGAGTTCTTGTGTAATTCACATTCTAAATAAACATCAAAGTGCTTCAAGTCCTTAAATGAGTTCCAATACGAGGACTCTACTAACATTAACAAAAGCATAATGGGGCTAACATGTGCCCAAGCTAGGTCATAGCTTACAAATGACATAGATGAAAGAATTTAAACCCAAGCACTTGTGAGTTCCATAATTCGATCCTCACATGGACGATATCGAATTACAACTATTACAAGTTTGACAAAAGAACTATCTAAGTAAGTTCAAAAGAATAAGATTTCTCGCGAGGAGCTTTCAAAAATATGAGGCTTAAGCATTGGGCTATCCGTGGGCTTTGCCCCTATCAAGATCACCTAAAAAGAGTTTTTATAGATTCATTAAGCACAACGGCTTATAAAAAACATTATAGTTATACAAAATGGATCCCATAACCAAAAATGAGATGTGGTGCCATGAATGTTGCCTAAGCAAACAACTAATGAGCCCTCAGGCCATGCACACGTGTTCACTCGCCTTGTTACCGGACTGTGAGCCACCCCCCACTGGGAATGTAGCATACCAACTTTCCGATAGCTAGTCGAATATAAGTTGAAGTTTGGCACGTTCTTAGGTATGTCCACCCTGTCTCACTAACACAACCCACATCCGGATTTTCTTATCCACTTTTTTCCCCCTTTATTGGGGTCGGATTCACTTTTATCCCCTCTTAGGGATTACTCATATGTCACCCATGCTAATGCTATAAGGAGTGCCCACTTGGCAACAATGCACATGAATTCTATGATTCGAATGCAAGTGTCATACATCAAGAATGTAATCAATATTTTCATTAAACATTGGCAACAATTGAACTTTCACAATAGTCAAGGTAAGCATAAGTACTACCATTTAGAGAATTTATACTAACACCTAATCATGCTTTCAACTTAGCTATCAATTAACAACTAAGCAAAAAAAAAAAACTAGGCATAGAGAGATATAGAGAGAGATGGAAATTCTTGAAGATTTTTGCTTCAAGATTTAATTTATATGAACAACTTAAGCTATCAATTAACAACTTAGCATAGGACTTCAAGATTTAATTTATACAAACAACTTAGCAATCAATTAACAACTAAGCAAAAAAAAAACACATATTCTCCTTTGAGCATCTAGTCAATTAATTAACAACTAGGCATGTAAGTCATATAATATGTTTATTAGGGGAGAATCATAGTTAATCTATGTATTTGCTAATCCTAGCCATAAATCACAAATCAATTAAAGAGATAGGATTTCATATATATATATATATATATATAAATAATGTAATCTACCTTTTCTCTTGAGTATATGAAGTGTAAGAGAGAAGTATCCAAGAGAAAATAAGAAGGCCCAAGTAGTAGAGCTTCAAGAACAAGAAATAAGAAAACCCCTCTCCGTCCTCCACTCCATAGCTTGAGCTAGTGGTCACCAAAATGGAAAATAGAAGTACCCCAATGAAGCCCCAGATGAGGTGATGATTTTTGCTTCTAATAGCTATGCCTCAAAAACAAATTCTTGAAGTCCAAATGAGAGCTTGAAATATAAAAACTAAAGGTGTTTTGTTCTTCCTAGCATAGAGAGATATAGAGAGAGAAGGAAACAAAAGAAAAAAAAATGAAAGGGGGAGAGATAGAGAAAGATCCGGATGGTGAGGGAGAGGGAGAGGGAGAGGGAGGTGAGAGAGGACAAAGCTTCTCTAGGAAGCTTGGGGGGTTATTTGGGGGTGGGTCCCACTCTTGTCCCCTACACACATAAACACAATTATATAACATACACACACACACACACACACATGTGATAAAATTAAATACCAAAGTGGTACCACAAGACCAAAAGTTAGGCATTAAAAAGATCTAGTCCAAATTGGGTCCAAACATTGACCACCAAATCACCAAAATACCCTCAATTAAATTTCAAAACATTACAATATATGTATCAGATGTATACGTATACATATTTGTCATTTAATAATGGTGAATCTGTTATGGAAGGTTAATCATAACATATTTTGCAATCAATCCCAATATTTTAGCACAATAAAACAACTAGTTATTGTATCCAACTGATTTCCACAAATCATGGAATTCCTTTTTTGTTTCTGCATATAGTTACAGGATCAATAAGTCAGTAGGAATTCCAAGCGTAAGTTTGAGAGTAGTTCTTTGATATACAGACTATATCACCATACATTATTATGAATATCATTATTAATAAATTGTGTGGCTTATATGTTTGAAATTTTTCCTTCTAAAACTACAAAATTTCCCAGTATCATCTCTGGCGACGATGATAACATCCTTGAAGAAGAGGTAGTATATTCCGATGATTCCGGCCTGTTTGATTTCGAAGAAGACTGGCGACCAACTATAAATTTGTAATAACCTGTATTTTCACTTATTTGCATTGTCATATTAAATATTCATTGTCTACTTTTATTTTAATTTCAATTCTTGTGTGTAGAGTTTATTTCATATTTGAAATTCTTATTAGGGCCAAACTGTAATTTTACAAAATTAGTAATACCTGTGTTTGATTTCAAATCTGTATTTCGAAACGGTGAAAATAATTTCTTTTGACTCAAACAGTATTTTTATAAAACCGGAAAAGTACTTCCTACGTTAAAATGAATTTTCTGAATTTTTGTGGTGAACACCGCGCCGCGAAAATACCAGTTTATGTTCAAAAATGTCCACACTGTGCTAAACTTCCACAGATTTTGGAAGTGATGTAAAGTTAGATTTGACATACACTTTACTTTCCATTTATGGCAAACTAACGATTGCCTTAGGCTTTGTTTGGAAATGTACAGTTTGTGTGTGTTGAGTTATGCCATAAGCTATTTTACCCAAACACATGTTTAGATTCCCAGCAACTTGTGTGTGCCTTGTTTGGCCAAGGTTTTGTTTGTGTGTGCTTTGTTGAACTTTAATATGCATTTCCCAAACACCTTAGTTGGCCCCTACACACCTATCCTTGGCCTTTAGCAGTAGATTGGGACTCTTTTGATCTGGGTAACATGTATAAACGTATGAGTAATCTGCTGTGTTTATGGGTAAACATGGTTAATTGGAAACAAAACTCAATTAGTGGAGTAATCTTGATAATACTTGGAGCCCAAGTTCGCATCTTTCTATATATACACTATAAACACATACATTTTGCACATTTTCTACTAGTTTCACAAAGAGAATTTCAGAGAGTTAGAGAGAGAGTTCCTCAATCACCATAGCCAAAGCTTGTGGTGGAAATTTCTATATCTCATTTCTTTCTCAACAACCTCTTTGCTTTTGATCTTAGTGAGTATTTTTAAACTCACTCCCAATGTAATTCGTACTTAATTTCATGCTGTATGTATGTGTCTATTAATCACCATTGTTGATTTTCATGAAAGCTTGAAATTTGAGAAAGAGTGATTTTACAAACTTAATCAAAACAAGTTTTTAGAGATGATTTAGGAAGATTATAGTTCCTAGAAGCTACTGTTCAAGTATTGAAGTCTAATTCATCCACATGAAAAAGTATATAAGAAATTAAGTTTTGACAACTCTTAATTTTCCATAAAATTTGTGAGCTATAGTTTGTTTCATGTTAAATTGATTTCATATTCATAATCCTTGTGAAAACTAAAGAGAATCATATCTTACATGTCCTATGAATTGATGGATCTGAAAATGGGTCAAAAAGAACCCCTGTAATCTAAAACTAAGCAATCTGACGAGGAAGAAGAAGCCTCAGCATTAACTCGCGCGGGCGATCGCGCGAGCGACCCGCGCGCGCGAGCCTTGTGATTTTCTGGCAGTTGGAAATTTTTATTATGGAAAATGAAAAATAGGCAGATCGCACGAGCGGCCCGCGTGCGCGACCTGCCAGTTTCTGGTTTTTGTTTGTTTTCTATTAAGGGACTGTTTGGTTCAACTTTTAAGGACAGTTAAGGTTCTGTTTGGGAAATTTATTAAAACAGACTCCTATTTGATTATGTTTGAACAATTAGGACGATGTATTGCGACTTATCAATCCCCGTACGTATGTTGTTCCTTTCATTCAATTTCTTTATGTTTAAGGTTCATGACATACATGTGGAGTTAGTTGTACATGCATGTGGGTGTCAGTCAGTGGGGAAAAGAGTAATGGTCAGTGTGGAAAAGAGTATGAGATTGAGATTGAGATTGTGTTGTGGACATTCCCTGGTTATTGTGTACCAAAGTGTGACGTGTTGAGATTGCGGTAAGAGTGTCTTTGAAATGCGACGGTGGCAAATTGGACACTCCCTGACGCCCTTGGTAGCGTTAAAGTGTGTGACGCCGAACTTGGACATTCTCTGGCACCCATGGTAGTGCTAAAGTGTGGCCTACGGACACTCCCTGATACCCGAATCTGGATACTGCGTGAGGGTTCCTCCGGTATTTGCATGGCGGATTAGGTATTCAAAGTGTGAGGCATTGGACACTCCCTGGTACCCCGGACTAAAGTGTGAGGCAAACTAGACATTCCCTGGCACCCCTGTGCTAAAGTGTGGCTATCAGAGTATTTCAAAGATACTGGTGTGAGATAGTGGGTTGTTGTGTTTGTCGAGAGAAAAGAGTCGGTAAGATGAGTGTGGTGTATTGTCTCATACACGGTCATATGTTTTAATGAATGAACGACTTTTAAATATATTCCCTGTTATTTTTATAATTGAATTCTTTCCATGATTAAACCATTGATTTTACAAAACTTAAAAAGAGAAAATTTTCAAATGGGTATGTTTTACATTCAAAGTTATGTTTTTAATACTCACCAGCTTCTTAAAGCTGACGACGCCGATGCGTCCTGAACATTCGTGTTCAGGCTTTTCAGGTTATGATCAAGCTGAACTGTACGATTATGCTAATTGAGAACGGCTGCTTTGAAGAGAAACTGTTATCAATATTATATGCTTTAAGTTATGAACTGTTTTGTAATAAGGATGACTGTAATAGACATTAAGTTATTGTTTTGTTTCAAGGCGGTCTGTGCCTTTAGATGACCCGTGCTGTAATATTTATTAAGTTAGAAAATTTTTATAAGCCTTGATTGCTCTACTCTGATTTTATGGTTTTATGTTGTTCGACGTTTGGGACGGAATCGATCCTTCAAACTGTCGTGACCTACGGGTCCACAAAGGAAATTAAACGCTTTCCATATTTATGCTACGTTGGGGCGTGACAAAATTCATATCGTAGTCATCGATAACATAGTAAGAGGAAGGAAAAGCCCGATCTAATAAGCGCTTTTCCAAACTCTGTACTCCTTCACATCATCTCCTTTTTGTCCATCGAGGATGCCCTTAAAGACGAGGTCTTATCGAAGAGATGGCAATGCCTCTGGACATCTATGCCCAATCTCGACTTCTCTCATTGCCCCTATGGAATCTCTAAACTTGAATTTGTTTCCTCCGTTAAAAATACCCTAGCTTGTACCGGTTTGGTGGCGGCGAATTCTAGCAAAGTTGCGGAGGTGACACACTATGATTTTTCACACATTTGTTTGTAATTGCATTTTTTTATTTCTATTTTTTACGCTAGGCACTTGTTTATAATGGAGAATCAGATGATTCTTTGCTACACATAACAGCAGTTTGAATGTGAAATTTCATATCTGTAACATGTGAAATTTCATAGCAGCAAAATTTTTAATTTTTAAATTTTATTTTGTGAATTTTCATTTTTTTTTTGTGTGAGCTTTGAAGATTGTGAAATTTCACAACAGTAAGCTACTTTTTGAAATTTCATAATAGTAAGTTATTTGTTGAAATTTAATAATAAATTTTTTTTGTGTGAATTTTTAATTGAAATTTCATAAGAGTAAGTCTGATTGTGAAATTTCACATCACCAACATGTGAAATTTCACATCTTCATAACAGAGAGTTAATTTTGTGAAATTTCATTAGTTTGGTTTTTGAAGATTTGAATTTTATGAGAGATTTCTATTGCGTGCAATCAAATTCGCAGAGTGCCAGTTTTCTACAACAAACTGCTTCAATGAAGGTCTACTCTCAATTAGAAGAAAGATGTATGGAGATTGTGTATTTGAAATATGGAGATATGGTTTCATTTTGCTTGAATGAAATTGAAATTACAGTTGAAAATTATTTGAATTTCAAATGTTATTTTGCAAATCAATTACAAGGTTTAATTGAATCCCAAGATTTTAGGAGAACAATAAGGCTAGTTTATATATATGCATATATATAAGCCATTTATTTAGGTGAATTTGTTATGAAATAAGGACAAAATTGTCTAAATAAAATAGAAGGGACCTATTACTAAAAAGTTTATTAGACTGAACTAATTGCTACAATATCCTAATAATTTAGACCTTATACTAAATGACCCTTTTTAAAATGCAAAATTTGAGATGCACACCAATACTCTTTGGAAACAATGTATTTCTGAAACAATTGTTTTTTGGGTTAATTCACATTAGGACAGTTTAAACTAATTATGTTAGTCTAAAGACAACTTATAGAAATGTGTATCAATAGTTCTCTCAATTATTATTGGACGAAAATTCCCCCTCCTTATTCTAATCTCTCATTTCTGGCTCTCTCTCTCTCTCATTCACGAAACTCACACACACACACACACACACACACACACACACTCTCTCTCCATTCCCACTGCCGTGCCTTCACGGACTCTCTCTCTCTCTCTCTCTCTCTCTCTCTCTCTCTCCATTCCCACTGCCGTGCCTTCACGGACTCATCCATCGTGCTAAACCACCGGCGTTACTTTCATCGATCGCTCAGGTCATGAGCTCTCTCTCTCTCTATACATATCCTGATTTGTATATACATCGTATATATGTATTTAGGGGATTTCTAGATTTTTGTTTTTGAGATTGTGAATTGAAGTCTCAATCGAAATCTTAAACCCTAAACACTGATTTGGGCAGAAAAACAGGCAGTTACTCTATTAAAAGTCGATACATGTTTCATCACAATTGAAACGGTTCAAACAGTCGATACACAAATTAGTAATTAAATTCGGGTTTTATATCATAGTTCAAACAGTCGATACATGTTTCATCTTACATTGCAAGTAATAGCTATAACTCAATTAAAAGTCCGATTGAGCCATCAATCGCAGTTCTATATCACCAGATTGGCAATTGATAATGATTTGGGCAAAAAAGCAGTCAATTACCATTCGGGTTCTATATCACAGTTCAAACAGTTGAGTTTTCATGTTCCTTGCATATGGAAGTAGCTGTATGATATTCAACAAAGAAAATGAAGTAATTTTTTTTTTTTTGTTTTGTTTTTTTTTTTTTTTTTTTTTTTTTTGTGTGTGTTTGTGTTTATTTGCAGAGAAATTACTAATAAATAGTCTCATTTAATGGTACATGTTTGGTTATCTGGGTTCATTCTCTCAAAGCATCTTTATCCAATCTATTGTTGTTTTACTTTTCCTTGTGATGTGATCAAGCCTAGATTGTTAATTTTCTCTTATGTATGCTATGAAGCACCAAATGTACCCTTATGTTATGAGGACCTGTTTCCACTAGTTAGTGGGATATGCATCCAAGAAGTAGATCGGAACTGGTGGTATGAATTTAATTTAATTTTCATGCATTAGTTGAGAATTGATTCAATTTTGTGTCAATCTTGGATCAGTTAAAGGTAAATTACTGAAAAGTGCTCAAAATCTTGAGCTTGTTATTATGGTAGCCTAGAATGCTCAATGGACATATTGTTTTCACTAATACTATTAGTAGTAGGCTAGTACAAAACAACTAACACTTCTCTGCATATGTTTATCTATTTGTTTAAGTTATTTTTAGTTTTTTTTCTTATGGGTTGGGAAAGGATATGCCTTGAACTTATGATGATTACAAATGTATTGCATAATGTTTAATTTAGTAAATTAGTATTGTAAACTATATTTATGAATTTTCTATTTTAGGCTATGTTATCTTGACAAGTGCACAATTTGCTGACCGTGCAGTATAAGACCTTGGGGTTTTGAATCTATTGGGTTTAACTTTCATTTTGTATTCAATTGATCAACTATATAAGATGTACTGGTTCTACTGAATCAACTAGGATCTCCATGTTTTTATGCGATGTTACATGTGGCTTGGACTTAGTCGAAGAGTAAAGTTTTTAAAGCAATTGTAAAAAGCAGCAAAGTCAGGTCAGGTTGGTTCGATTTCTACATTTTGGCAAGCACATTGTTCTCCGGCTTTCACTTTCTTATTTTTCGCTTCAGTCCCCATTGCAATTCAATGCAAGTCTAGAAATCTAGATAATATATTAGTCTGGACCTATATACTCATGTACATCATACAAATCAAGGTTTCCTACTGATAGATATTGAAAACATGATGCAAGTTATACGTGCATGAAACAGCTATTCTATTGTTTGTCTAGTTATTCTTACGGAACTCAATTTCTTCTTTATTCTTTCAAGACATGCTCAAATGTTTTTTAGTGTGAAATTCACAATGTGTATGATAGTTGGTTCCATTTTGGATGATTGGATCATTAAGTTTGCTTTGATATTTGTCTTTATTTGATGTGAATTTAGTTAGACTTATTAAAGTCAAATTTTCTTTTCAACTATCATATTAACACTTGGAATTTCAGTTTTTTCGAAATTTTCATCTTTATTTTTTATTTGACATTGCGCTAGTATATTTCTTTCCTAAGACTTTTGATTTACTGAAAATCCACCATTTTTGTAAAGATGCAAACCTATTTGACATTGCACTTGTATATTTCTTAAGACTTTTGATTTACTGAAAATCCACCATTTTTTGTAAAGATGCAAACCTGAAAGCCTTGGTGGCATTGCCAAATCCATATGGGATTTTATTTTATTTGGATAAGTACATGTGTCTTTTAGCCTTTTCCGTTCCTTCTGGTTCTTTTTTTTTGGTGGAGCGTACCTAGGCGACAAAATGGATTTTCAAAGCTATCCACTTTGTTGTTGCTAAATGTTCCAATTATAATACTTTCCATGATCACTCTAATAACTGGAAAGAAGTTCAATTTTTTGTAACTATTTTCTGTTTGTTGTGCTTACTTTCCTCCCATGCGTCATTCTTCACCCTGAAAGCATGAGACCACAATTCAATAAACGATGTAAAAATTGGGTGTTTTAGTGATTGTTTTTGTGACACAATAAACCTACTCTTTGTCAAGTTTGAATGCAAAGTTATGTGACATATGTTGGTTTTTCTAATGGGTAAATCCTTCTTGTTACTTGTGGAGAACATTGAAGAAACCGTTGTGGTGATTGGCAGCATCATGTTCCTAAACATGGAGCACCATACGTGGAATGAAGAGCAATATAATCTCATTTAGAGTATGAAAAGTTTTCAAAGTCAGGAGGATCTAAAAAAAAAATCAACAACCCTTCAGCACCAACTTTTAGCTTAGGGCTAAGCCTTGAATGATATGGCATAGTTGGACAAATCAACTCTAAGTTTTTGTTCTTATTAGACAATAGCTGGATATAAATGTATAGTTATTTGATAAAGCATAGTTGGATATAATGTGTAACTTGATTGTTTTGGTTTGGTACTCAAAGAAGTTATCTTTCTACAGCACAACCATAGCTTGCGATTGAACTATTATAACCAATAGAACCTAATGTTGAACAATCAAGTTAGTTGTTTGGGATTTGGGATCAATGACTACTTCATCTTGCATGGTTTCCTTTGGGTCTAACTAATCAAGCTAGTGGTAGACCTGGAAAATCCCAGCCTATTTGAAAAGTTAGCCCGCACAAACTCGAAAAATATCATAGTCGGGCTTTGAAGATTTTAACAGGCCCATAAATGAAGTGTTCTTTATAAATGATTTTGAGCGGGCCCGAAATGAGCCTATTTAAAACCCATGATGATATATAACAGAGTGAAAACTAATTCACAACTCAATCTCTTTGCCATCCTTGTGCTTATCTTCAGCCACCACATAGAGAAAAAGTGGAGGACTTGGGGCTGCTTTGTCTCTCTTCACCCACAACAAATAGTTAGAGTTCTCTCTCTTTTGATTCTTCCATTTTAGTTTTTTTTCTTTCCATCCCATTCTCTTTCTACAAACTTCTCTTTTCCTGGGTATTTTTTTTACACCTCTGTGTGTGTGTGTGTGTGTTTGTGTGTGTGTGTGTGTGTGTGTGCAGATTTTGGTTCAAGTATTTATTTTGCTTTGCATCCTAAATTTAAGGAGTGTGAAATAGGAGAGAGCTAAATTTATTTTTCCCTCTCTCTCTCTCTCTCTCTCTCTCTCTCACTCTCTCTCTCTCTCTATCTATCTATCTATCTCTCTCTGTAATTTTTTTGTATTCTCTTTCAAGTTTTAAAACAGTGAAAAATTTTCACAAAGTTTTAACAGAAGTTCTTATACTTGAAATTTCACCATGTTTAGACTGCTTTTTTAAAAGAGTGGAGAAATTTCAGTTGTGGTTGTATTGGTGTGATTATGTTTCAAATGTTGAAAATCAGTTGTGGTTGTATTGGTGTTAAGTTTGGAGTAGCATGAGTTGTTAAATTTTATTACAGGTTGCCCAGCAGGGGAGCAGTCGACTGGACCATGGATCAGTCGACTGGATCTCGTATGTTTGAGACATTGAAAGTGAATAGTAAGAGAAGCAGTCGACTGGACCCTTGATCAGTCGACTGAACCACTGTTGATTTTGACTACTGCTTTGATTAATGGCAAAAGCAGTCGACTAGAACCCAGATCAGTCGATTGGACCCCTTTTAAAATGTTGCATTTTTGGTTCTGCTTAACACAGTCGACTGGAGATCTTGATCAGTCGACTGAGCAGTCGACTGGGTTCCCTGATCAGTCGACTGGACCTTTGATGAGAATTTTAGGTTTTGGTTTCTGCTCAGTACAGTCGACTGAACCCTCAGATCAGTCGACTGAACCCCTGTTTTCAGAACTGATTCTTTTGAATGTATTTTCATTTGGCCAAAACTTTTTATAACTCTGATTTCAATGGTTGTCAACTCAGAGGGCAACGTTTCCTAAGTTTTAAAATACCCAGGGTTGTGTTAAAGTTCTTTCCGCTGCGTATCGTTAGATGGTGTTTGGATAAGCCTTGGTGGCGAGCCACGTGTCCTATTTCCACGCGTAGTGGGATGGGTCGTGACATTTATTGGTATCAGAGCTAGAGGTAACAAAACTTTGGGAACGTTCGACGATGAGTGGAGTGTTGAGTGATTGTCACATTTTAAATTGCATCCATACATATTAGAGATGTTTGATGCATATGTATGTTATTTTTACATACATGCTATTGTTATTGTTGTACATGCATAGTGTTTATGCATTGAGAACTACAAGATTGTAATCATGGATGACCGAGAGTTATCACCCCATACCCGACGAATGAATGAAATGGCAGAGATGATGGGGAATATGGGGGAAATGATACGGAATATAGCGGAGCGACTACCTCCCACACCCCACATCGAAGTGGAACCAATAACTGTAGTACATGCACCCGAAAATAGGGGTATGAGATCAATATCTGAACAGTTTGCTCGAAAGAAACCAATGGAATTTCATGGGACACCTGATACAACATTGGCAGAACATTGGGTCATGGACATGGAACGAATTTTCTGATCTATTCCGATGATAGATGGGGAGAAGATTAAAAATGCAAGTGATGTACTGAGGGGAAAAGCCCAGAACTGGTGGGTAAATGTACTAGATCAAAGGGCACCGATTACTTGGAAAGGATTCAAGGCAGAATTCAATCGTCGATTCTTTTCGCGAGCCGCCTACAACGCAAAGAAGCGAGAATTTGATAACTTGAAGCAAGGAGATATGACTGTAACCGAATATACTTCCAAGTACAATGCTTTGTTGAGGTTTGGCAAGGGTTCAGTGCCAGAGGAGGAAGATAGGGCAAGAAAATTCGAAGAGGGTTTAAGGAAAAATATTCGTCTAAGGGTGGAAACCTACGAACATTCTACTATGACAGCAGTACAACAAACGGCACTTGTGGCCGAGAGTGGAATGGAAAGGTCGAGGCAGAATCAGCACGGTAAACGAGGCAATGAGAGTGGAGATAGGAACCAAGGCGGATCTTTCAAGAGGCCGTTTCAGGGAGGCTCTGGCTCTAGTTTTAATGATTTCAGGAGAACGCCAAGTAACATACCATTGTGTTCACTTTGCAACCGACCACACTCAGGCCGATGTTTCATGACCAAACCCCATAACAGAAATCAAGGAGGGGATAGTACTAATTCTACACCTGATATGAGAGGCAAGTGTTATGATTGTGGAGTGTTTGGACACCAAGCCAAGGATTGCCCGAGGAAGTATCCGTAGTAAGGAGCTAGTTCTATGGCTTCCAGTGGGTCGAAGCCTAGACAATCCAATGACGGGGGACAAAGGACGGAACAACGTCAAGGAAGAGCATATCAGATGAACACAGGGGATATGACTGCTTCAGAGACAGTAGTCTCGGGTATGGTGCTTGTATGTTCACACTTAGCACGCATACTTATTGACTCGGGATCTACGCATTCATTTGTATCACATGCCTTTGTTGAACATTTGAATATTAAATCGGTACCGTTAGGATATGAATTGTCTATTTCTGTGCCACTTAGTAAATCGATAATGACGTCTACTATATATAAGAACTGTGAGATCAAACTAGGCGAGAAGTTGATGACCGTAGACCTTATACCGATTGCGGTGAACCATTTCGATGTGATACTAGGAATGGATTGGTTAGCTTTAACCAAGCCACAATAGACTGTGAACGGAAAGAAGTTAATTTTCGATCACCGGTGCATGGGAACTTTTGTTTCCAAGGGAGTGGAGTTATACTGCCACCGTATTTGATTTCATCTATCCGAGTGGGAAGGTTATTGAAAAAGGGATGTCAAGGATTTCTATGTTCAGTGACTGATGTCTCAACGACCGAATTAAAAGTAGAAGACATTCCAATAGTACAAGATTATCCAGATGTATTTCCTGATGATCTACCAGATGTTCTTATTGAAAGAAAGGTTGAGTTCACCATTGAGGTTATACCAGACGCCAGACCCGTATCAAAGGCACCGTATAGAATGGCACCCATAGAATTGAAAGAGCTGAAAATCCAATTACAAGAGCTACATGACAAGGGTTTCATTCGACCAAGCATTTTGCCGTGGGGAGCTCCAGTATTGTTTGTAAAGAAGAAAGATGGCTCCATGCGTATGTGTGTTGATTACCGGGAACTGAACAAGTTAACGATTAAGAACAAGTATCCACTGCCAAGAATCGATGACCTATTTGATCAACTTCGTGGGGCACAAGTATTCTCCAAGATAGACCTGAGATCGGGTTATCATCAGTTGAAAGTGAAGGCCGAAGATGTTGAGAAAACAGCTTTCAGAACGCGTTATGGACATTATGAGTTCTTAGTCATGCCATTTGGAGTTACCAATGCACCAGCCGCGTTCATGGATCTTATGAATTGAGTATTCAAGGATTATTTGGATGACTTTGTGATTGTATTCATAGATGATATTCTTATTTACTCGCCAAGTGAGATAGAACACGAGAACCACTTGAGGTTGATACTTCAGAGATTGCGAGAGAAGCAACTATTTGGAAAACTTAAGAAATGTGAATTTTGGTTACCTAGTATTACTTTTCTTGGTCACGTGATTGATAAGAATGGAGTTTCAGTTGATCCTCACAAAGTAGAACATGTATCAAATTGGCAAAGACCGACTTCCGTATCCGAAATTCGAAGTTTCTTGGGATTAGCAGGATATTACTGCCGCTTTATCGAACATTTCTCGAAGATTTCATTGCCAATGACAAGGTTAATGAGAAAGGGTGTTATTTTTTAATGGAGTCAGGAATGTGAAGACAGTTTCCAGGAGTTGAAGTCACGTTTGACGAGAGCACCTATTCTGACAATACCATCCGGAACCGAGGGGTTTGTGATCTATAGTGATGCGTCGCATCAAGGTTTGGGATGTGTACTTATGCAAGGTGGCAAGGTGATTGCCTATGCTTCGAGACAATTGAAGATACACGAGGTAAATTATCCGATTCACGATCTGGAATTAGCCGCTGTAATTCATACGTTGAAGATTTGGTGACACTACTTATATGGGAAAAAGTGTGAGATATTCACAGACCACAAGAGTTTGAAATACATTTTCACCCAACGGGACTTGAATATGAGACAGCGAAGATGGTTGGAGTTGATGAAGGATTACGATCTTTCGATTAAGTACCATCCGGGAAAGGCAAATGTAGTAGCCGATGCATTAAGCCGAAAGACGCCGAGGAATTTAGCCGACGAGCTAACACAACAAAAAGAGTTGATAAAAGAGATGGAACGCTTAGAATTGGATGTGGTTCCAGGGACCAATGATGGCTTGATGATGGCGATTGTAGTACACCCAGATATTATTGATGAGATCAAGAAGGAACAATTTAACGATGTCTATTTATGCAAAATGAGGGACGAGATACCTTTGGGAAAGTGACCTGGTTTTGCATTAGAACAAGGAACGTTGAAACTGGGAAACTGATTATGTGTACCGAATGTGAAAGACTTGAAAGAGAGAATTCTAGAAGAAGCTCATAGTACAAAATATTCAGTGCACCCGGGAAGTAATAAGATGTACAGAAACCTGAGGGAAAACTTTTGGTGGAAGGGTATGAAACGTGAAGTCGCTAAGTTTGTATCCGAATATTCGGCATGTCAACAGGTCAAAGCAGAGAGACAAGTACCCGCGGGGTTACTACAGCCATTGCCAGTGTCAGAATGGAAGTGGGACGAGATCACGATGGACTTTGTTTCTGGATTTTCACGATCATGCAATAAGAATGATAAGATTTGGGTTATAGTTGACCGATTAACCAAGTCAGCTCATTTTCTACCGATCAAGACGACTAAACCGTCCAAGTTAGCAGAATTGTATATGAAAGAGATTATAAGACTACATGGAGTCCCAACTGTGATTGTATCGGATCGTGATAGTAGTTTTACGTCAAGATTTTGGGAAAGTTTACAAACAGCTATGGGTACGAAATTGAGTTTCAGTACTGCTTTTCATCCTCAGACCGATGGACAGTCAGAGCGCATGATTCAGACGCTAGAGGATATGTTGAGACTTTGCGTATTAGATTTTGGGAGTGATTGGGAGAAGCACCTACCGTTAATTGAATTTGCTTATAACAACGGATTTCAGGCAAGTATTGGTATGGCACCATATGAAGCTTTGTATGGGCGTAAATGTCGATCACCGATTTGTTGGACCGAAGTTGGAGAAAGAAGGTTGTTAGGACCTGAGATAGTACAAATGACTACCGAAAAGGTGAAATTAATTCAGGAACGTCTTAAGGTAGCTCAGAGTCGATACAAGAGCTATGCAGACTCTAAACGACGACCGATGAATTTTAAAGTGGGAGATTTCGTATAGTTGCGAGTATCGCCTTCAAAAGGCATTGTACGATTTGGAAAGAGGGGAAAGCTCAATCCAAGATTTATAGGACCTTTTGAGATCCTAGAGAGAGTGGGTCCAGTGGCTTATCAATTGGCCTTGTCATCAGGGTTGGAACATGTGCATAACGTATTTCACGTATCAATGTTGAGACGTTGTATGACTGATACGAGTAAGATCATTGTACCTGAACTGCTGCAAATTTAGGGGGACTTGACTTATGTGGAACAACCAGTAGAGATTCTAGATTGAAAGGAACAAGTCTTAAGAACTAAGACGATTCCGATGGTAAAAGTATTATGGCGTAGTCACACGGTGGAAGAGGCTACATGGGAAAGTGAGGAAGACATGAGGAATGAGTATCCGTACTTATTCGACGCATGAGGTAAAGTTTGGGGACAAACTTCCTTTTTGGAGGGGAGAGTTGTCACACCTGTTCCAGAAATTCATGATTTTTAAAATGCATCATTTGAGATTTTTTGAAATTATTAATGTTATTAATAATTTGAGTTGAGGTTGACTGTGAGTCAACGGTAAGGTGTCAGTGAGGACACGGGAACATGATAGTTCATATGGCATGAGCATGAGTAAATGGCATTTATATGATTTAAATGTTATTTGACTTATATGGTATTTTGTGAATAGTAATTATACCTGTGTAGTATAATTCTGGTATTTGGATACTTTAGCATATCATTTTGAGAACTGTGGTGAGAACGTGAGTGACACGTGAAATAAAAGGTAGGTTGTGTAGAGATTTCACATAATTTAGTTTCGGACGTTATTTTGGACCCAAACGAAACCTAGTCGAAAACTTTTGAAATTTATAGTTTTCACTCGTAACGTTATAAAATGGACGTGTGCGAAGTTTCATGGGTTGATTAGAAGTTTGAAAAACTTGCAGGGAGGTAAACGTAAATTTCCAGAAAGCTTGTCTATAAATAGAAGTGGAAGAGATTTCATTCTCATCCAAAAAAAAAATTCTAAAAATATCTAGAGAGAGGAGAGAGAAAAGGGAGATTGAGCCAACGGGCTTTGCGACGCCGATCGATGACCTTTCGTCCGTCAGATTTTCTCCAGATTTCATATTTGAACTCGTGGAGGTAAGATCTTCGTTTTGATACTACTTAGGCTGTGTTTGGCCAATTTTTGTAAAAATCTTAATTCTAGACTTTTGGGAAAAACAGGTTAAACTTGTAGGAATTTTCTCAAATTCAAAATCCGACGATTAATTAGCCTCCTAGTCGATCCTTCAAAGTTTGGGGGAATTCGCACGAGGTATGAAGTTCTAACTTATGAAATATAGAGAAATACATGTTTTATATTTCGACGATGAAATTGAGATCCGGGCAAAATCCATGTATTAATTGTAGGCCCGTTAATTATGCACGCGCTAAATTGTGAAAAGCATGTCTACTTTTACGCGAGCACGTTGAGTTGTCTTTGTGGGTCAAAGGGGAGTCTTATACAAATTCATGCCGGAGTAAGCTTCTCGTTGTTTGAGAATTTTAGTAGCGACGGCTACTGTGCATGGTTGTAAGCTTGGACTTGCCATGGCACTTGTGGGATGTAATGGTTGTAGGCTTGAACTTGCCATTGACATCGCAGTTTAAGGCTTAGACTTACCGCTACCGGATGAATGCGTATTTTTCTTCCTGGAGACTATTGATATGATTCATGAGATTAAAGCATGTTTTGTCATATATTGCATATGTTAGACTTGTACGCTCAGCATATAGCTGAGCAGTGGAGATGTACTCCATTGCTGGTAAGAAGAAAGACAAGAAGAATCGTGAGGAGTGAGGCCGAGGAACGCCGGGGGAACCACAATTGTATATGCTTTTGTTTTAATCCAAAAACTTGTGCAAGGATTGGGAATTGGTCATATGATGTAATAGAATCATAGATTAGTTTCACAGTATTGTAATCTTGTAATTGAACATCTGTGATTATGTTTCAAATGTTGAAAATCAGTTGTGGTTGTATTGGTGTTAAGTTTGGAGTAGCATGAGTTGTTAAATTTCATTACAGGTTGCCCAGCAGGGGAGCAGTCGGCTGGATCTCGTATGTTTGAGACACTGAAAATGAATAGTAAGAGAAGCAGTCGACTGGACCCTTGATCAGTCGACTGAACCACTGTTGATTTTGACTACTGCTTTGATTAATGGCAAAAGCAGTCGACTGGAACCCAGATCAGTCGATTGGTCCCTTTTAAAATGTTGCATTTTTGGTTCTGCTTAACACAGTCGACTGGAGATCTTGATCAGTCGACTGAGCAGTCGACTGGGTTCCCTGATCAGTCGACTGGACCTTTGATGAGAATTTTAGGTTTTGGTTTCTGCTCAGTACAGTCGACTGAACCCTCAGATCAGTCGACTGAACCCCTGTTTTCAGAACTGATTCTTTTGAATGTATTTTCATTTGGCCAAAACTTTTTATAACTCTGATTTCAATGGTTGTCAACTCAGAGGGCAACGTTTCCTAAGTTTTAAAATACCCAGGGTTGTGTTAAAGTTCTTTCCGCTGCGTATCGTTAGATGGTGTTTGGATAAGCCTTGGTGGCGTGCCACGTGTCCTATTTCCACGCGTAGTGGGATGGGTCGTGACATTCTTATCTTTTCTTTTTTTCTTTCTCTTTGTTAACTACGTATAAACTTTATACAATAAAGTTGAGAATGTTGTTTAAAAGTATTAACTTATTTTTAACATCATAACACATGATATATTGACAAAAAAAAATAATAATAACTTACCATCTTTTTTCTTTTCTTTTCTTTATCCTCTTTTTTTTTTTTTTTTGATTCCTGATTGCATGATATACTGAAAAAAGTAATAATCTTTTTTCTTTTCTTTTCTTCATTTTTTTCTTGATCTTTCCTAAGGTGTATAAATAGGAGAGGGTGAAAAACTAATGTCCAGCAAGTCTTTTTATTTTTTATTTTTTATTATTCGAATGTCAAACAAGTCTTAAGGCACAAATAGGAGGATGAAGGAGTAATACCGAATAATTAGCATTGCCAAACAAGCCCTAAGTACTAATGACTTGATGTAGATATAGATGTGAAATTACCAAATAACCAAATTAGAAATCCAAAATAACCAAAAAGGTCACACTGAACAAGTCTTGTCACATATGTCCAAAGTATTAAGAACTTGATGTAGATATAGATGTGAAATTATCAAATAACCAAATTACACAAAAAAAAAAAAAAAAAAAAAAAAAAAAAGAATCAATAAGGCCAAATTGATTTGAAATCTTTCAAAGATTCCTTAAAAGACGTCTTAAGGTTCTTTTATTCTAAACGTATAGATTTGCAGTTTTTGTTTTTACCAATTGAGAGTTAGTTCTCTCATGTCATCATTAGTTTTTTTTTTTAAAGTTTAAAATTCGATAACTTTCAATTTTCAAACTCGTTTTTCATAAAATTTATATTTTTGAAATCGCGAAATCAAGATCTTTAAGACAAAATTCGTATGTGATGTGAAGTTCTAAAGATGAAAAAAATAATCAAAATTTTCTGTTGGTTGTTCAATGATTTTCTCTCTATACTAAAAGACAATTAGATAATTATCTCTTTGAAAAATGACAACTTTAGATGGCCGTAACTTGATCATTTTTTTAGCCTTTGTGGGTGATTTTTTTTTTATTTGAAGTATTTTTTTCGAAAACTACGTATTGTACTTGAAAATTATGCACAAAAAAAAAACATATAATCAGAGCCTCATTTTGACCTTTTATTTTTTAACAAATAATATTGTATGTTTACAAACTATTAATTTTTTCTGTTTGAAATAAAGAACCATACCTTTTTCATTATTTGGTTTTTTTGGGTATTTTTTTTTTAAATTTTATGTAATTTTCAAGATATTCACACTAGACTTTAAAATTGTACAATAACGGGTAATTTGGAGCCTCATTTGAAGCTTTTATCTATTCAATATCTATATAATTTCTTATTTACAAATAGATAATTATTTGTTTTATCTGTTTGAATTAAACGACCATAACTTTCTCATTTTTTTTTTTACCTTTTTCAGTGATTTTTTTTCGAGATCTACATTCCTATATATGTCAATTTTAAAAAAGAAATACTCCGTACGTCCCAAAATTATTATCACACTTTGGAAATCCAACTTTTTAAGGGAAGAAAATCATTGATTGTGTACATATTTTGACTTTCCAAAATCTCCCCTCAAAATTTATTTGTTTTAGAAATTGAATATATATTTAATTCAAAGAAAAAGGTATAAGAGAAAATTTGTAAATATTTGTCACGCCCCGCAATAGCAAAAATAGAGAAAATAAAATCATTTTTGGACTCGTAGGCCATGATAGTTGAAAGTCACCACATTGTCTATAAACCAAGTCTAAACATCAGAGTAATGGATCAAACGACGCATAAGAAAATTTTAGGTTCGACGTATATAATCAGAGTTCAATACTAACGATTACAATCCATAAGTAGCAGCAGAAAAGAAATAAAGTATTATGGCCACGCATGTCACACTTGTCCTAAAAAATAAATCATTTTAAATGCATAACTGTTTGTTAGAATTATTAATGTGAATTATTATTTTTGAATGGAGTTGATTGTGGGTCAACGGTGGGTGTCAATTGAGGACACAGGTAGTTGGAAATTCATGAGGCATTGACATGACTTAAATGACATTTATGTGATTAAATGTTATTTGACATAATTTGATATATGTGAATAGTAATTTTACCTGTGTAGTGCAAATTCTAATAGTTTTGATCTAGATTAAGATCATTTTAACTGATTTAGTGATAACCAATAAGATGCGCTATATAAAAGGTAGGTTATCTAGAAATTACACGAAAAAAAAATTCGAAACGTAATTACGGCGACAAACGAAGCCTAGATGAAAACTTTTATGAAATATAGATTTTCACTCGTGAAGTAATAAATTAGACGTGTAAGACATTTCGGGGAATAATTAGAAGTTTTGAGAACTCGCGAGGAGATAACAGTTCCGAGAGTGTTGCCTATATATAGAAAGCTCGTAAATAATTTCATTTCACAAACTTTTCAAATTGAAATCAAGAGAGGGGATTTGGTTGCTTAAAGTTTCAAGACACAAATCGACGAACTTCCATTCGTCAGTTTTTTTCCAAATTTCATATTCAGACTCCTCGAGATAAGAGCTACATTTTGATACTCATTAGGCCACTTTTGGCTATGTTTTTATGAAATCCTAATATTGGAATTTGGGGTAAAAACTATGTAAAACTTGTAGGTTTTGTGTATAATCGAAGAATTAGCTTAGAATCGGTATTCTTACGATTCTCATGAAATCTTAATACCGTATCTTAAGGTATGAATTCTAGACTTATGATTTATAAAAAATTTACATGTTTTAAATATCCGATGTAATATTTTGGATTCAGGCAAAATTCATGTATTAATTAGGCCAGTTAATTATGCACATGAAAATGTATAAAACATACATATGTGTGATTATATGAGTATGCAATATGTCTATGTGGGTCGAAGTGGGGTTTGGTACAATTCCGTCTGAGGTAAGCTCCTCGATGTTTGAGGATTTCGTAGCGACGACTACTGTGCATGGTTTGGGAAAAGGCCTAGCCAGGGCAATGTGCATTATTTGGGAGAAGGCCATGCTAGGGCACTAAATGCGTGGCAAGGAGAAGGCCTTCCATGGCATTAGTTCCATTACCGGATGAATGCATACCACTCTCCCTAGAGACTATTTTAATGTATTTTAATAACTTAAAGCATGAACTATCATATAAGCATATGTTTAGAAATATGCACTCAGCATATAGCTGAGCAGTGGAGATTTACTCAATTGCAGGTGATTAGAAGAAAGGGAAAAAGAAGCATGAGGAATGAGGTCGTGGGAATGACAAGAATCATCCTCTTGTATATGTTTTGTTTTCAATTTCAACGTTGTAATAATGAGGTTTTTTTTTTTGGATAGCTTGAAGTATGTACTTAACTTATAACCTTAGGAATGGAATTGTAATATGGTAGCATATACCAAGACTTCTTTGGGATATGTTGTAACGAATCCGAACTTGTGGATTCATGTTTTGGATACTTAACCGGCCAACTTTATGTTTTGAATGAAAGCATAGTAGTTCTTTTATGAACTGAGCCAAACAAGCCTTAGCTTGTTCCGTTATTTTTTCTTTTTGTGGATTAGTAAGGTTAAATTATTTTCTTGAAATCCTAATTTAGCTTGTGACATTGGGAATAATGTAAACATAGCTAAAGTAGTGAAAGAGGTGAGGGTTGTTTGTTCCTTTGGCAGAAATTCTACTACTAAGGATACATTCTGTCAAAGAGTCATTCGGCCGGTCGATCGGGGCAGTTCAACTGGTCGAAAATGCTGCTGCATGTATTCTTTTTCTACCCCTTCTGGAAATTATTTAAATGTTTTGATTGGTTCTTAGGGTACCTTTAGGATCCCTTTCAACATAAATCCATTCATTTCAAAATACAATTAACTTTTCAAATTTATACGGATTTTACAACTCGAATAGTATTGCTTTCAAAAGAGTTGAATACTTAAGGCTGTCTTTAATTTTCTTTTCTGCTGCTATGATTATTTTAATGAATTAGATGAGCCTTGATGGCATGCCATGTAACCTATTTCGGCCCATCGCAGGATGGGTAGTAACAAATCGTTGGGAACATTCAACAATGAGTGGAGTGCTGAGTGTTTGGACGTGTACTCTAGAATGCATCCACACATCGTAGAGATGTTCGATGCATATGGTATGCTGCTATGCATTTATGAACATGTTAATTGTCATGTATGCGTAGAATATATGCATTGAGATTGACAGGTTGAGAACCAAGAGTGACGATCATCAGCAATCACCACATGCACATATAGACCATCTATCAGAGATGATGGGAAACATAGGAGACTTGGCTCGGAGCATAGTGGAGCGATTACCTCTAACACTGACACGACTAAATAGTTGTGCGCTCTTGTGCAATACCCAAGTGTAGGTGATCGTGCAAGTAATACTGGATAAGTCCAGGTCGATCCCACAGGGAAGGAATAAGGAGAATGTCTACTAAGTTACAACCTAAAGAAAAGGAAAAGAAAATAAGAATGTTGGGAGTGGATGTTCTAACGAATCCTAATTAATTAAATTAAACTAAATAATAAACTAAACATAAAGAAACATAACTAATTAAATAAATAAACTAAAGGTGTTGGAAATACGAGAATCCACATTAATCCTAACCATCTACCATGCATACTCATTAATGTTCTATGGAGTTCATTCCTCTTCAGCATTCCGTATTTTTCTAAAGATATAGAATCAATAGCCCTTTCATGACCGGGACTACATCATCACAGTTGATTTAAAATACTTGGAAGACGGTTTAAAACAATGGTAATTACTTGCACTCTAAATGGTGTTAGCATTCAAAGTGGTTTTCAAAAGTCATTGAAGAAAATAGCCTTAAGGCTTTAAGTTCTAAAAACTGTTGTGACAAACTGAGCTTATAGGGACAATTTGATGACCGATTTCTAAAACAGAAAGTCATGGAATACTTAAAAGAATCATCTCAGGAATTAGCAAGTTCGATCGATCGAAGCGCTCTCGATCGATCGGACATCATCATTCTTCAATCGATCGAAATGTCTTCGATCGCTTGACTATGGCTCTGGTTCGATCGATCGAAATACCTTCGATCGATCGAGCCCAAGTTTTCTAAAGATTGCATGGCAGAGGTTGGGAATCAATGTTTCATCACATATTCCCAACGTCTAAACTATGAAAATATGATTAAACTAGTGCAGAAACAGTAAAACATAACAATCATAACTACTAGATTCATAAACAATCAAATAAGATAAAGGAAAGGAAAAACCTGGAATAAATCTGAAAATAACTTGTAAATAACTTGAACTAAACTTGAATCTTCAATAATCTTCAATAAATCAATGGAAAGGAGGAAGAAAAACAAGAATCTAACCTAATCTACTCCTAATCTGACCCTAAAACTACCCTAAACTGCTGTTTTCTACGTTTTGGAGCGTCCTCCCTTCGTCTGGCATCAAAATGACTTATATCTAGGGTTCCCACAGAGTTTACGCAACTTTTGGGTGAAAATAAGGTTCGATCGATCGAGCTTAGTTCGATCAATCGAAGGTTCGATCGATTGAACTCTGCTTAATCGATTGAACTCTGCTTAATCGATTGAACTCTCTGATTTTGATAGCTCTGCGCACCGATGGGAGAATGGCCATAACGTTTCAGTCGGACCTCGGATTGACCTCCCGTTTGCGGCCACGCAACCGTAACGCAAAGATCTATATTTCATGTCTCTGGGAAAATCTTCCAAATCTGAAGCCTTCATTGTCAAAATTGGCGTTTTTTCAGCTGCTTCCGTTGTTCTATCCACCAGAATCACTTTTCTTTAGCTCCACTTCATTGATTTACATCCTAATACCTATAAAACAATGCAAAAACATATATTTAAGCATTAACACAATAAAAAGAACATTTTTATTAGAATGCACCTAAATATAGGGACTTTAGGGATAAAAGTATGCATAAAAGACCATATAATACGCTATGAACATGCACTTTTCACCTCGAATCACACCCCCAAACTAGCTCGTTGCTAGTCCCTAGCAATGAAGTGAACTACAGCACTGCTTATTTAAACTCTAGAAATTGAAAACGAAAGAAAGTAAAATCTTAACTCACTTTTGCAGGAATCGCGATTGCATTTAACGTATGCAACAAGCCTTTAAACCCCTAGGTTACCCCTAGTGGACGAGTATTGTCTCGTGAGGGTTTGCAGTGAATCTACCCACAAAATTCATGTTTATGGTAATGGTTCTAGTTTAAATATTTTCAAGAAATTTTTCCTCTCTCATTTACATTGTGGTTAAGCTGAACACTCTTATGAAACTCTCTAGTATGCCATAGCAATGCAACACACACATTACAGTTAATCTACTATCAAAGTCATTAGAATATTCCATACCTATTAATCTTCAAGTGCGTGTGTGAATGGACAACCAAAATATAAAACTTTAATTTCAAAGCTTGCATAACCTAAGATACTATCAAGACGTTCATTTTGACTCAACTCTCACCGAGATTACACTCTCAAGATGAAATCACTCTGAATTAGGTGTAATAATTATCACTCATGATATGGAAGCTTTGAAACTTGACACGACTAAAAAGTTGTGCGCTCTTGTGCAACACCCAAGTGTAGGTGATCGTGCAAGTAATACTGGATAAGTCCAGGTCGATCCCACAGGGAAGGAATAGGGAGAATGTCTACTAAGTTACAACCTAAAGAAAAGAAAATAAAATGAAGGATTGGAGGTTATAATGAATCCTACTTAATTGAATTAAACTAAATAATAAACTAAGCATATAGAAACATAACTAATTAAATAAATAAACTAAAGGTGTTGGAAATACGAGAATCCACATTGATCCTAACTATCTACCATGCATATTCATTAACGCTCTATGGAGTACATCCCTTTTCAGTATTCCGTATTTTTCTAAAGATAAAGAATCAATAGCCCTTTCATGACCGGGACTATATCATCACAAATGATTTAAAATATATGGAAGACGGTTTAAAACAATAGTTATTACTTGCACTCTAAATGGTATTAGCATTCAAAGTGGTTTTCAAAAGTCATTGAAGAAAATAGCCTTAAGGCTTTAAGTTCTAAAAACTGTTGTGACAAATTGAGCTTATAGGGACAATTTCATGACAGAATTCTAAAACAGAAAGTCATGGAATACTTAAAAGAATCAACTCAGGAATTAACATGTTGTAGACACCCCAATTTTGACCAAACGTCGAATTAAGGGGAGTGTTACCTCTATGATCCGATGATGACGATGTCCAAACTAACCTAGGTCTTCCACAGGTGATTCAAACTCTTCCGAAAGCTCTTTCAATTTAAAAATAAAAGAAAAAGGAGAGATATTCAGCATGAACCCCGAAAAACAAAGTCAACAGTTGACCCAGTGAAAAGTCAACGGGTCAAAAGGGAGTCAATCATAAAATTTTCGAATTTCAAGATGAAAAGTCCCGGTAATTGTTCATTGGGTCTCCCTTATGCTAGAAATGATTTTTAAGAATTTTTAAATGAAAGGAATCATGGTGAAATCGAAAGACTTTTAAGGAGAATTGTGCAGAAAATCGATATTTTGCCTTCGGAGGGAGAGTTGACTTTTTTTCCTTAAGGATTTTGATTTTTTAGATATTTTTATTGAATCCAAATGGGGGGTATTTCCTTAATTACATTTAATGTCTTAAGTAAATACATAAATTAAACGACATTTACTTAAATGACATGAAATGAAATTAAGGTGCTGAATAGTGCTGAATTGCAGTGCAACGGCCCGCAGTGAGTGCTGCATTTTTGTCCGAAATTAGGTCAAGCTTATACCTTCAAGTGGCGGCGGGAATTAGGGTTTTGGCTGTGAAATTTCCAAAATGCCCCCCTAAAGATTGCCTATAAATAGAAGATGTATATCCCTTGTTTGAGAGGAGAACATTAGAATGTTGGGAGTCCTTTATTGATTCTTACCCAAAATCAAGAGAGTATTAGAGAGGTTTGTTGGAAGAAAGAGCAAAGGAGGAGCTTAATCACCATTTGGAAAGCCTTAGGGCAACCAAGAAGTTGAGGATCATTAGAGGTAAAACTCTAAACTAATTAGTTCAATGGTTGAAGCTTAATAAAATTTTGAAGAAAAGCCTTGGTCATTTTCTTTTGATTATGTTTATCTCCTTGGATTTATAAGACTTTCAATGTCTTACTTAAATCCATGTGTTTAGAGGCCTTCAATGTCCTTATAAACTCATGATTCATGAGGGGATTGAGGTTTTATTTTTAGTATGTTGAGTTAATGAGTCCAAACTTCATCCATAGTTTGAGATCATTACTTTGAGGTTTTATGAAGTCCTTCATACTTCATTGAAACCCATGAGTTCAAGTGTTATTAGTCTCCAATGACCATCAAATGGTAGGAGAAGTAGCCTAGTTTAAGTCCGTTTCCATGGCTTAAGCTAATCTTTTTCTTAGGTTTGAGGAGTTCTTCATACTTCATTTAAAACCTACATGTATGTGTGTCTTTAGTCTCCAATAACCATCAAATGGTAGGAGAAATAGTTTGAATCTAATCTAATCCCTATGGTTTAGGTTCATATGTCTCAAGATTTTATGAAGGTCATTCATACTTCAATGAAATCTCTAAATATCGATGTCTTTAGTCTTCAATGACCATCAAATGGTAGAAGAAATGGTTTGGTTTTAAGTCCAACTCATTGGTTTGATAGTTGGGGTTAACAAACAAAAGTTGAACTTGATAAATGAAAACAGTGAGTTCACAAACTGTTTTTGATCAAAGATTTTTAGTTCGAAATCTAACCGTTGAAATCAAGTGAAACCAACGGGAAAGCGTCAATAACACATTAATCTACCACTGTAATTTTTGTTTTAAGGTGGTTTTATGTTTAGAGGGGTTTGATCATGAGTTTTGTGAGTCAACTACAATCTGCCCAGAGTTTCAGAATAGTTTCAGAACAGTAAAACGTTTTTGAAATTAGTAAATCAGAGCTTTAATAAAGTATTTGTGACCCAAAATAATTTTTCCTAAGCAGATTAATGTGTTAGGAAACCACCCTAAAAAGAACAAAGCAATTCTGATCTTTTTACTATTTTTAAAAAATCATATAAGATCTCTGGACAGAGAGTTGCAAAATCCTGAGTGAGGTCTGGTATTTTCCATATTCCCGGAGATTTAACCGTTGAAACCTTGATTTTCTTTTTGGGTTAGAAACTAGACTCACAGAGGCATAACATATCCAAAAATCATTAAGATCAAACCGTTGAAAGTATTTTATTTCTATTTTTGAAAACCCGGTCTGCTCTCTGTAATTATAGAAAACTGCTACTGTTTTTATCTAATCTTATTTATTTCATCTCAAATGGTCTTTTAATGTCTTGAAACCCAAACCATGTTTTGAATAATGATAATTTAGATTAAATCCAGAGGCTAAGTGATCCAAATTAGTGAATAAATTCATATCTTATTCTTGTTCATAATCATTCATTCATTCATATACATTGATGCTTATAGTAAGAAATAGTTCTTGGACAAAGTTGGACTTAGTTGAATTTAATTGAACATGACTTAGGATTGATTACTTTTTGGTATTATATCTTGTCTAAGGCATGTGTACTAACCTTTGTTTTGTAGCGCATTTGAGGTACAACTTCTCATCCCTTCTCTAGTTTAATTCATTTCTTTGATTTTACTTGATTTTTCAACCTCATGCGCAACACCTTAGAATTAGGATTTGCCATATGTGTATATGTGATTAGAGACTTTTGTTTAGGACTTTCTTTTGCATGTATGCATTGCACGTTTAATATCGCTGCTGGATCCCGGGTAAATTCTCTCGTTTCTTATTGCATATCATGATGCTTTCTAGTTGAATTATGTGATTTATGAATGATATTTTACCGTTAGCAATTTTACACCATTTCCAACATGCTTGTGTGATGTATATGTATATATGTATTAATTGAGGGCATGCTTAGATTAATAATTTGATTAAAAAGGATGTTGAGTAGAGGCCTATCGTGAGATAGGATGAAAGGGGGTGTTTTAGTCCGCCGGGCTCCTTCCCCTTTTATTCCATAATCCCCGGACCCAGTTTATCTTTGGTTTCGCAAAAAGATCAGTTTGCTTTAAAAAGGTTTCTTAATTTTTCCTTTTAAAAATTAAGTGGCGACTCATTTGTTTTGAAATTGATTTTGAGAAAGCATTTTAAAAGAAAAGCTGTGGGTAAGTCAAACTGCGATATCCACAATCTGGCGACTCTGCTGGGGATCGAACCCAGAATCTCTGGTTTCGCAGACCAGAATTCTGATTTTGGGTTCACTTGAGGATTAGACTTGAAAAATATCATTTTAATCAAATTAATTAATCTTTGTGTGCCTGTTGCATTTCACTTGCATGTCCAGCCAGTCGATTGCACGGAACTATGACCTTGGAGGCTCGGGGCAACCCGGTCGGTCAAGTCATCATGGGACTGTGTGATCACCCTTGATCTCGTACCATGATTTGGTATATGAAGCATCCTATCGGGTGTGTGTCAAGGGTCCCTTATTTGACCAAAACCCAGCCTTTGCATAGTAGTTTCTATAGAACATTTCAATCTTAGGAAATCAATTCTTGATTAGGGTTATGTGCTAGGAAGTTTTGTATGCCTGGAAGGGATTACTTGAGATGATGACGATGCTTGCCTAATAGAAGATGTGTAAACTCTTAATCACTGTTGAGCAATTCCCTTTGTGTCCCACGACATCTAGGGACATGTTGAACCCTGATTATAAGATTACGTTTCTTATATCATGTTCAGCTAAGCATCATTGACCTTGTATGCATCCAAACCCATGAAAAGTACGGTGATAACCCGATCATGTGATCCTTCTGCCCAAAGAATTTTAAATCCATCTTTGAAAGCAAACAGATTTTACCGTCTTTATTCCAAAGCTTTTAATCACTTCTTCAAAAGTCTGGCAGTTCATTTTCGATTAAAAGCCAAACCAAGGTTATTCATCCGCTAAGACACTTTTTAAAACAAGAGTTTCAACCCAATCACTTTTTGAAAAACGCGATCCAAAATTCTTGAAAAATTGTTTTCTAAAGAGTTCATCAGAAATGTTCTTTTTCTTTCAAAAACCCTAAAATTGCCAGACATCGAAGGGTAAAGAGGGTCGCAATGAATGGAGAAATCATCGTACTTGACATGGATAAGGATTTTATGTGCTTATGTGCTTATGTGTTAGGACTAGGATTTTCTTTTTTTTTGGCATATAGAGTAGGCACACACACACGCATGCATTGCATCCGCATGACATACAAAATAAAAATCTTCCTCGAATAAAATAAAAGTAAAAAGTTTTTCTAAAAAGAAATTTCCAAAATTTATTGTAGGAGCAAAAATAGCAAACCAAGGGTGGTTTAGAGGTCCTACGGCAAGGTTAGTGAGAAGAGGATACGTTGACATGGCCGAAGAGAGAAACAATGAAGAGATGGCCGGATTGAGGGTACTAGTTGAGCAGCAGGCAGAACAGATGCGAAGACAGGCTGAAAACATGAACCGAATGATGGGAATGATAGAGGAGCTGAATCGCCGGCCGCCGCCGCATGTAATTCCACCCATTATAGACCCACCTTTGGGAGGAGGAGACGGAGATTGGTTTGACGATCAAGAGGCACATTGGAACGATGCACTAAGAGCCAATAGGGACAGAGAGAAAGATGAGAAGGAGAAGCTGCTGACCGAGAAGATAGAAAAGTTGGAGAGGGTAATGCGCAAAGCTCAAGGGGTGGATACTTATCTGATGGAACTGGAAGGGTTGTACGACGAAGTCCATGAGACACTGCCAGCTGGTTTCAAAATGCCCGTCTTTGATAAATTTGATGGCACAGGCAACCCCCGCAGTCATGTCCGAATGTGCATAGGAGCTTTTCAGCCTAGTGGACTGAGCACTACCATGATGGCTGTCCTTTTTCAACAAACCTTAACAGGAGCTGCTCTGTCATGGTACCTTACACTTGAGCCAAGCAAAACCAGAGTATGGGAAGAAGTGATTAAGGCGTTTGTGGCACAGTACGAATACAATCAAGACTTGGATGTCACTGTCCGAGATTTGGAAACAACCAGGCAGGGGAACAAAGAATCATTCGCCGAATACTTGAGTCGGTGGAGAGGAAAGGCAGCTAAAATGGTACAAAGGCCGTCCGAGAAAGACCAGATCCGAATGTTGATGAAAAATCTGCAGCCGGTTTATCAGGAGAAGATGAGATTCCAGTCAATCAATACCTTTGCTGAGGTATTCGATGTAGGAACGAGAATCGAAGATGCAATCCAAGAAGGAACAATCAAGAAGGAAGAACCACAGAACCGATATCGGAGGCCTAGCTATGGGTCGAATGGAGGGCATTCGGGAGGTCACTCTGGCCCCACCGATGTCAATGCACTTAGCGAGCCGGAGAGAAAGTTCGACATCACCAAAAGTCATCCAAGAGGAGGAGAGGATAAGCCAATGAGGAAGTTTTCAGATTTGGGAGTATCTTTATCAACCGCCCTCGACAGGCTGTTAGCGAAAGGGCACCTCCGCCAGTTGGAACCCCGACCCCCGCCGAGTCCACTCCCACCGTACTTTAAAGGAGACCTCTACTGCAAATATCATCAGCAAAAGGGCCACTCGACTGATCGGTGCATGAGGTTAAGGCATGACATACAAGACCTTATCGACAACAAAGTGATATCCGAGCCACCTGTCAAGGCTCCCAATGTCACCAAGAATCCATTGCCAAACCATCGTGCTGTACCACCGCCACGAGGCCTGTACTTCTTAGGAATGGGAGAAACAACATTTGATCCATCCGAGCTAATCACGAAGGTCGGGGAACCAAAGAAGTTCTATCAGTTACCAGAAAATCCGGAAATCTGTATGATTGGAAGCCGGCCAGGGATATGGGAGAATGAAGCAACGGGGCAGTCAGATTGGTGGGTTCAAGGAAGTAATGATCGTGACATAGACCAAGTGGAAGAGGATGACCTGTGGTATCAAAGCGACGAAGAGGCAAAAGAGGGCTCAAAGACCGTTTTAGAAGTCGACGACATTTGGGCAAAAGAGGAGATAGATCATTTGACCCGATCTGGTAGGCACTTCAAGCCGCACGAGTTAGAGGAAGATCACCCAGGGAGGGAATTGGAGAAAGGGAAAGGAAAGATGAATGAGGAAGAAGAAGAGGATCGGGTCCTAAAGCAAATGAAGAAGACCCAGGCTAACATCACTGTCTGGGGGTTGTTGATTGCCTCCAAACGTCATAGGCAGGCGGTCCTAGATGCTCTGAATCAAGCTGACGTGTCTATCGACACCACCCCGGAAGACCTCATAGGATTGATCGGCAGGATCCCAACTTCGGCTATCACCTTTTCATCGAATGACTTACCTCCGGGAGGACCTACGCTCAACAAGCCACTATATATCACCGTTGAATGTTTGGGGAACACCGTGCCCGCTTGTCTCGTTGACAACGGGTCTGCTCTTAATGTATGTCCCTTCCGCACAGCCAAGCGAATGGGCCTAGATGAATCTTCCTTTGTGCCATCTCAACAGAAAGTCCGGGCATATGACAACACCCAAAGAGCAGTCATGGGCATTATCTTTCTTAATCTCGCTATCGGGCCGATGGATAAAGAAGCCGAGTTCCAAATCATTGATATCCCCGCTTCCTTCAACCTGCTGTTAGGGAGACCTTGGTTGGACAGTTTGGGTGCTATACCGTCAACAATCCACCAAAAGGTTAAGTATGTCTGGGAAAACAAAGTCTGTGATATCCTCGGAGACAGTTGGGTTCGATCATCTGAAGCGTCGTCAAGTGCACCGGTCCTAGAGTTACAGCTGCAAGAAGAAGAAGCGAAAATGGGGGGATTCGAGTTCATCAGCATGATAGAAGAAGGAAAGTCGGGAGAGTCCCTACCACCCCATTTTGATCAATATGCTAGTCCAGTCGTCGCCGGAATCATGAAGAAAATGGGTTTCTTTCTAGGATTGGGGTTGGGGAAGGATCTCCAGGGCCTACCAGAGGCCCCAAGAATCCCTACTCAGACTCACACTCATGGTCTGGGGTACCAGCCAACAAAGAAGGAGCTGAGAGCCAAGAAGAAGGCCGTCAACGCACCGCTGGACCCTTACTTGAAGACCCTCAACGGGTATTTTGTAAAGGAAGGAGAGGATTTCCCCTTCTGTGGTTTCCCAGAACCATGGATGGACCAAAAAGACAAATGCATGAAGCCGGGGTTCGAGATCTTCTTCTCCCACGAATTTTCGGGGTACAAAGACCCATTTCTGCAAACGCCTAAAGAATCTGTTGCTGCCGAGGACTGGGTTGGTATGCTGGACGGTTCTGCCATGAAAGATCTGTTAGGCGAAGGGAACGCAGAAGTCATGAAGGAGGATCCCGGGAAGACCAAAGGTGGATACGTCGAGGGCATGGTGGAGGAAGCCGCCGAAAGTGAAGAAGGTGAGGAAGGGAAGGTTGAGGAAGAAGAGATGGAGAAAATGACCAAGACAGGAGGTCCGGAAGAATACTTTATTACTGGCCTGGGAGGAGAGCACAAGAAAGAGTGGGTTTTTGAGTCTAGTGATAGGTTCCCCCCACACCCAGAGTCTGTAATGGCCCAAATGAGGCGTCTTTCAATTTCCATGTCTGTTGTAATCACCCCAAAGAAAATCAATGAAAGTATGACTGATTCTGCCTACTCGAACGCGCTTAATGAATGTGATGAATGTGATGATCATGAAATACCCATTGAACTGCAAAAATTAATTGAAAAAGAAAAAGAATCTGCATGTAAAATCATTGAGGACACCCTAACAATTAATCTAGGAAATGAAGATAATCCTCAAAATGTCTTTATCGGCTCTACACTTAGCAATAAAGAAAGCAAAGAACTAATCAGTCTATTAAATGAATTCAAAGATGTTTTTGCATGGTCTTACAATGATATGCCAGGTATCGATCCAAAAATAGTCCAACACCACATCCCCCTCTTTCCCAATTCCAAACCCGTAAAACAAAAATTGAGGCGAATGAGGCCAGAATGGGCACTTAAAGTAAAAGAGGAAGTTGAAAAGCAATTAAAAGCTGGATTCTTGATGGTCACCGAGTATCCGGAATGGATTGCCAATATTGTACCTGTCCCAAAAAAGGATGGTCGTGTTAGGGTTTGCGTTGATTTCCGAGATTTAAACAAGGCAAGCCCTAAAGACGATTTCCCGTTACCCCACATCGATGTACTGGTTGATAACACTGTGGGGCATGAGCTTCTATCTTTCATGGATGGATTCTCTGGATATAACCAAGTCCTCATGGCGCCCGAGGATAGGGAGAAAACCACGTTTATCACTCCATGGGGGACATTTTGTTATAGGGTCATGCCATTCGGACTTAAGAACGCAGGAGCAACATATCAAAGGGCTGCCACCACTTTGCTGCACGATATGATCCACAAGGAGGTGGAGGTGTACGTAGATGATATGATTGTGAAATCCAAAAAGAGGGGAGGGCACCTTGAGGCTTTGAGAAAATTCTTTGAGAGATTGAGGGAGTTCAAAATGAGACTAAACCCGCAAAAGTGCACGTTCGGAGTCACCACCGGGAAGTTATTGGGATTTCTCATTACTCAGAGGGGGATAGAGGTAGACCCCACCAAGATAAAAGCCATAATCGAAATGCAGCCACCAAAAAATGAAAAAGAACTGAGGGGATTCTTGGGGAGAATACAGTTCATCAGCCGCTTCATTTCCAAACTCACCTTGACCTGCGACTCGCTCTTCAAACTACTCAGAAAGGGAGAAAGATTCAAATGGGACACCCCGTGTCAACAAGCCTTCGACAAAATCAAAACCTACCTCCAAAACCCGCCTGTCCTGTCACCACCTTCGCCTGGGAGACCCCTGTTGCTCTATCTCTCCGTATCCGAAGATTCTATGGGATGTATGCTGGCCCAAGAAGGAGAAGAGGGGCACATGGAGAAAGCCATTTACTACCTGAGTAAGAGAATGGTCGGATATGAGTTAAAATATTCACCCTTGGAGAAAGCCTGTTGGGCCCTGGTTTGGTGTACACGTCGCCTCCGCCACTATATGTTAGCCTTCCCCGTGATCCTAATCTCCCGGATGGACCCGTTAAAATACCTGTTCGAAAAACCTGTCTTGACCAGTAGGATTTCCCGTTGGACCATGATGCTGGCTGAGTTCGATATCAGATATGCCACCTCCAAGTCCGTAAAAGGAAGGGCCGTCGCCGAGTTTCTAGCCGACCTCGCTGTAGAATCTGAGGATAAGGGAGACTTCAAGTTCCCAGATGAAGGAATAATGGAAGTAAGAGAGGATCTGTGGAGGATGTATTTTGACGGAGCAGCCAATCAATTAGGTTATGGAGTTGGAATCATTCTGATAGCGCCCAATGGGACCCCTACCCCGTTAGCTGTCAAACTCAGGTATAACTCGACCAATAACACCGCAGAATACGAAGCCTGCATAATTGGGATGGAAGCAGCCCTGGCTTTGAAGATCGGACGGATTGATGTTTTCGGAGATTCCAATTTGATCATATCCCAGGTCCGAGGAGATTGGAGGGTAAAACATGAGAAATTGAGACCTTACCATGACTATCTAGAAAGCCTGAAAGCGCAATTCCGAAAGATTTCCTTTTACTATCTCCCTCGTGAAGAAAACCAACTAGCCGACTCTTTGGCTACCTTAGCCTCGATGATCCAAATCCCTTCCAAGATTGCCATGATTCCGCTGTCCATAGAAGTAAGGAATCAACCGTCATTCGAAATGATCACAGCCATAGAGAGAGAAGATGAAATGCCTTGGTATGTGGACGTATGGAAGTTCATTAAAGAAGGAGAATACCCCGAAGGAGCCTCAGAAAAGGACAAGAAGGCGGTACGACGATTTGCTGCTCAATTCGTGATCTACGCAGATAAACTATGGAAGAAGTCCTACACCGGGTATAATTTGGAGTGTTTATATGGGAGGGAAGCTAAGAGAATGATGGAGGAAATACATGAGGGAGTATGCGGGCCCCACATGAACGGGCACATGCTGGCGAAGAAGATCATCCGACAAGGGTACTATTGGACGACCTTGGACAAAGACTGTTGTGAATATGTTAGAAGGTGTCACAAGTGTCAGATTCATGCAAATTTGATGCACACCCCACCATCGCAGCTCTATAGCATGACCACCCCTTGGCCATTTTCTGTATGGGGGATTGATATCATTGGTGAGATAGTTCCAAAGGCTTCCAATGGGCACCGGTATATAATCATGGCGATCGATTATTTTACAAAATGGGTAGAAGCAGCCTCATACGCGACTTTGAAAGCCAAAGATGTGGTGAGTTTCATTGAGAAGAACATAATCTGCAGATATGGAGTCCCGAACGAGTTTATCTCCGATCATGGCAGCCATTTTCAGGGGGAAGTCATCCCGCTCTTAGAGAAGTATAAGATCACTCGCCATCAGTCATCCCCGTATAGGCCCCAGACGAATGGAGCAGTAGAGGCAGCGAATAAGAATGTTAAAGCAATCTTGGGGAAGACGACAGATACATATAAGGATTGGCATGAGAAGCTGCCATTTGCCTTATGGGGGTATCGGACGTCAGTAAGGACTTCAACGGGTGCTACGCCATACTCGTTGGTCTACGGGATGGAAGCAGTCCTTCCAGTCGAGGTGGAAATACCCTCTCTCAGAGTCTTGACAGAATGTGAAGTGGCAGAATCAGAATGGATACGAGGAAGATATGAAGAATTGATGTTGCTTGATGAAAAGAGGCTGACCGCGATAGACCATACTCGGGGGTACCAGAAGAGAATAGCTCGTGCTTTCAACAAAAAGGTTCGCTCAAGGAAGCTTGCTGAGGGTGACCTGGTCCTCAAAGAACTAAAAGTGCCCGTTTATGACCCCAGAGGAAAATTCAAACCCAACTGGGTCGGACCATACATCATTAAGACTCTCCTTTCCGGAGGAGCAGCTTATCTTATGGACCTGGACGGGGTTGAATTTAAACAGCCAATTAACCTCGATCGCCTCAAGAAATACTTTGCTTGAAACCATTTCTTTCAAAGCCTCCTACCTCGATGAACTACGCTTGACTTGATTCCCGCTAGGGGATACGTAGGCAACCAACTTGGTTCGGTCATTTCAAAAAAAAAAAAAAAAAAGTGCTAAACTAGGGGCAAACTAGCGTTTGCCCAGAGCCGCTTCAAAGCCCTAAAACCAGGGGCAAACTTCGTTTGCTAGCCGAAGAACCCAGAAATAAAACCATCCTTCAGGTCGCCTGGCTGTCAGAATAAGTACTATAAAGAAACAAATAAGAATTCATGGAAAAGAATGAGTAGAAAAGAAAAAGCAAAGTAGGGAGCCAAATAAAGACATTAAAAGGAGAATTCCTCATAAAAGATTAATCGAAAGGTTGAGCGCTTTGATTAAGCATGCTAGAAATTTCCCTAAAGATAACAACGTCAGTCAATCACATTCGGAAAGCGTAAAAGAGTAGGCAGGGTCCGTCAGAAAGTTTTGTGAAAGGGCCAACTTTTCTCTGTTTTCGTCTGTTTTATTGTGCACGTGTCTCATCAAGTTTGTCTCACAACCAAGGCCTGGATCTCCAGAAGATACTGGGCGGTGGGCACAATCGAAGCAGGGACCCTCGGGCACGGAGCAGCCATCCTACTCGACCAAGCCTCTATGAAAGCCTTCACGATGGGAGGACGCAGAGTAGAACCCCTGGTGAAATCAGCAGTCACAGATTCAGTAGTATCTTGCAAAAGTCCGAACTGACGGACAACTCAGTCAGGAATGTAGAAAATCGTAGCATTTAAACCCGGCAGCCAGATACCAGGACGCCCAGGGGGGCGTACAGCAACAGAACGATGAGTCCACTGAGGGCAGATCCAGCAAATGTCACCAGAAGAGAGGCCTTGGAGCCAACCGAGCCATGCATCGGCAGATTGGAATAAGCAATGGATTTCCATGCGATCGTAAGAAAATGGCCCACGAAGATGCAAGGGGTGAATGAAGAGATCAAGGCGTTCCATGAGCCAAACTTGCAGAACAAAAGGTGCCCCGGCAGATAACATAACCCCAGTAGCATGAGCATGGCCCAGCCCGATCAGAGTTTCACCAAGGACTAGCATAACAGCACTCTTCATCTCCTGCAAACCGCAGGCGATGGGTATGAGAATGTCAGAAGATGACTGGAATAGGAAGTAAGAGAGCATAGCAATCGACAAGGCACTACGTCGAATGATCTGATACTCACCGTTGTAAGGGTCCCCCACGGGAGCATAAACAGAGGCAAGGCGTTCAAAGTCGATCTGCCCATCATGAATAAAAGAACCTGCCGCATTTCGAGATATGTGGAGAAGAGTGGCTAAGTCCCAGACATACCCGGCCTGAATTAGAGGAACCGTCAATTCAGCAAAAGGATCAGTGTGGAGAATGGCGCTAAATTCCTCGAACAAAGGACAAATCTCCTGAAAGTCGAAACGAAAGACGTTGAGAGCAGGGTCCCAACACTGAATAGCAGCTCGAGGTAAGCCCTCGTTCAAATTCATGCGTCGGAAAGAGAAGAGATCGTTCAATCTGAAGCATTCAAAGTTGAGCTTTTCAATACCTGAGAGAGTATCCATCCATGGGAAGAGAATTTGGGAGCTAATGGGGGTCATTTGAAAGGAGGATGGAAAGAGAAAGGAGATGTTTTGCGGAGTGTTAGAAGAAGAGGGGTATAAGTAGGGAAATAAAGCTGCCCACTAGATCGCGACACTCGATAAAGTGCAGCGGCACTCCATGAAGTGCCGCGCGGCAGTCCGTGAGTGCCGCACGGCATTCACTGACTGCCGTTACGGCATTCGTTGAGTGCCGCGGAGGCCTAACCGAGTGCCGTGCGGCAGTCACGGACTGCCGCGGAAAACAACGTGTGCCGCGATTATGGCGGTTCAAAGATATTTACTTTTCCCCCCAAAATTCAAATCAAGTCCCAAAAATTGAATTTGAACCCCACAAAGTGTGCTCTCATTGCACTGTTTGACCCTGGTTTTGTTACTAGGTTTAAATCAACTACAAATTTCAAAATATAGGTATAAATTCTAGCCTGTAGGCTCCCAACTCCCAGAAATTGGAGTAAAATTCAAGCATGTGGCCCCCCCCAGATTTCACAAAATGAAATCCTAGCCTGCGTGCCCCGGTTTTCGAAAATTTAAAGTATATCTTGAGCTCGTGGGCTCCCGAACTTTGAAAATTTGGAGAATATAACAGATTTATATTCCCGGTTTTCGCAACGGATTTGCGTTAACCCTCGCTTTTTGAATATAACGGATTTATATTCCTGGTTCTCGCAACAGATTTGCGTTAACCCTCGCTTTTTGAATATAACGGATTTATATTCCCGGTTTTCGCAACGGATTTGCGTTAACCCTCGCTTTTGAATATAATAGATTTATATTCCCGGTTCTCGCAACAGATTTGCGTTAACCCTCGCTTTTTGAATATAACGGATTTATATTCCTAGTTTTCGCAACGGATTTGCGTTTTCCTGGTTTTCGCAACGGATTTGCGTTAACCCTCGCTTTTTGAATATAACGGATTTATATTCCCGGTTCTCGCAACAGATTTGCGTTAACCCTCGCTTTTTGAATATAACGGATTTATATTCCCGGTTCTCGCAACAGATTTGCGTTAACCCTCGCTTTTTGAATATAACGGATTTATATTCCCGGTTTTCGCAACGGATTTGCGTTAACCCTCGCTTTTGAATATAATAGATTTATATTCCCGGTTCTCGCAACAGATTTGCGTTAACCCTCGCTTTTTGAATATAACGGATTTATATTCCTAGTTTTCGCAACGGATTTGCGTTTTCCTGGTTTTCGCAACGGATTTGCGTTAACCCTCACTTTTTGAATATAACGGATTTATATTCCCGGTTCTCGCAACAGATTTGCGTTAACCCTCGCTTTTTGAATATAACGGATTTATATTCCTAGTTTTCGCAACGGATTTGCGTTTTCCTGGTTTTCGCAACGGATTCGCGTTAACCCTCGCTTTTTGAATATAACGGATTTATATTCCCGGTTCTCGCAACGGATTTGCGTTAACCCTCGCAATCAAATCAAAAGCACTTTTGGCAACCCCTATAAGCAAATTTTCAAAAAGAATCAGGCTGTTTTCCCTGGCTAACACATCACGAAATGTGTGTCGTACGTGGGAAAACATGATAAGCGTAACATCTATGCAACTAGGTCAATACAGAAATCACCGTTGCATGGCATTTGCATCACGACAGGATAGGTGCATCCATCCGTGTGACTACTTGCGTTTGTGAATGTTCGACCCATGCCTGAACTACGTCTTGGTCTGATTCCTGAGTGGATACGTAGGCAGCTCACCGTTGAGCACGACCAACACGAACCGTTTGTGTAGCCGTTTTTTGCAACGCATTTTGTTTTTACCTAAATTCGACGGTCTGGTCAAAGGCTTGTCTTCACACAGGCTTCGACATTCACTTGTGATATGCGTTGCTCCACAAGCTCTGTCGAAGAGGGGCAAACTGTAGACACCCCAATTTTGACCAAACGTCGAATTAAGGGGAGTGTTACCTCTATGATCCGATGATGACGATGTCCAAACTAACCTAGGTCTTCCACAGGTGATTCAAACTCTTCCGAAAGCTCTTTCAATTTAAAAATAAAAGAAAAAGGAGAGATATTCAGCATGAACCCCGAAAAACAAAGTCAACAGTTGACCCAGTGAAAAGTCAACGGGTCAAAAGGGAGTCAATCATAAAATTTTCGAATTTCAAGATGAAAAGTCCCGGTAATTGTTCATTGGGTCTCCCTTATGCTAGAAATGATTTTTAAGAATTTTTAAATGAAAGGAATCATGGTGAAATCGAAAGACTTTTAAGGAGAATTGTGCAGAAAATCGATATTTTGCCTTCGGAGGGAGAGTTGACTTTTTTTCCTTAAGGATTTTGATTTTTTAGATATTTTTATTGAATCCAAATGGGGGGTATTTCCTTAATTACATTTAATGTCTTAAGTAAATACATAAATTAAACGACATTTACTTAAATGACATGAAATGAAATTAAGGTGCTGAATAGTGCTGAATTGCAGTGCAACGGCCCGCAGTGAGTGCTGCATTTTTGTCCGAAATTAGGTCAAGCTTATACCTTCAAGTGGCGGCGGGAATTAGGGTTTTGGCTGTGAAATTTCCAAAATGCCCCCCTAAAGATTGCCTATAAATAGAAGATGTATATCCCTTGTTTGAGAGGAGAACATTAGAATGTTGGGAGTCCTTTATTGATTCTTACCCAAAATCAAGAGAGTATTAGAGAGGTTTGTTGGAAGAAAGAGCAAAGGAGGAGCTTAATCACCATTTGGAAAGCCTTAGGGCAACCAAGAAGTTGAGGATCATTAGAGGTAAAACTCTAAACTAATTAGTTCAATGGTTGAAGCTTAATAAAATTTTGAAGAAAAGCCTTGGTCATTTTCTTTTGATTATGTTTATCTCCTTGGATTTATAAGACTTTCAATGTCTTACTTAAATCCATGTGTTTAGAGGCCTTCAATGTCCTTATAAACTCATGATTCATGAGGGGATTGAGGTTTTATTTTTAGTATGTTGAGTTAATGAGTCCAAACTTCATCCATAGTTTGAGATCATTACTTTGAGGTTTTATGAAGTCCTTCATACTTCATTGAAACCCATGAGTTCAAGTGTTATTAGTCTCCAATGACCATCAAATGGTAGGAGAAGTAGCCTAGTTTAAGTCCGTTTCCATGGCTTAAGCTAATCTTTTTCTTAGGTTTGAGGAGTTCTTCATACTTCATTTAAAACCTACATGTATGTGTGTCTTTAGTCTCCAATAACCATCAAATGGTAGGAGAAATAGTTTGAATCTAATCTAATCCCTATGGTTTAGGTTCATATGTCTCAAGATTTTATGAAGGTCATTCATACTTCAATGAAATCTCTAAATATCGATGTCTTTAGTCTTCAATGACCATCAAATGGTAGAAGAAATGGTTTGGTTTTAAGTCCAACTCATTGGTTTGATAGTTGGGGTTAACAAACAAAAGTTGAACTTGATAAATGAAAACAGTGAGTTCACAAACTGTTTTTGATCAAAGATTTTTAGTTCGAAATCTAACCGTTGAAATCAAGTGAAACCAACGGGAAAGCGTCAATAACACATTAATCTACCACTGTAATTTTTGTTTTAAGGTGGTTTTATGTTTAGAGGGGTTTGATCATGAGTTTTGTGAGTCAACTACAATCTGCCCAGAGTTTCAGAATAGTTTCAGAACAGTAAAACGTTTTTGAAATTAGTAAATCAGAGCTTTAATAAAGTATTTGTGACCCAAAATAATTTTTCCTAAGCAGATTAATGTGTTAGGAAACCACCCTAAAAAGAACAAAGCAATTCTGATCTTTTTACTATTTTTAAAAAATCATATAAGATCTCTGGACAGAGAGTTGCAAAATCCTGAGTGAGGTCTGGTATTTTCCATATTCCCGGAGATTTAACCGTTGAAACCTTGATTTTCTTTTTGGGTTAGAAACTAGACTCACAGAGGCATAACATATCCAAAAATCATTAAGATCAAACCGTTGAAAGTATTTTATTTCTATTTTTGAAAACCCGGTCTGCTCTCTGTAATTATAGAAAACTGCTACTGTTTTTATCTAATCTTATTTATTTCATCTCAAATGGTCTTTTAATGTCTTGAAACCCAAACCATGTTTTGAATAATGATAATTTAGATTAAATCCAGAGGCTAAGTGATCCAAATTAGTGAATAAATTCATATCTTATTCTTGTTCATAATCATTCATTCATTCATATACATTGATGCTTATAGTAAGAAATAGTTCTTGGACAAAGTTGGACTTAGTTGAATTTAATTGAACATGACTTAGGATTGATTACTTTTTGGTATTATATCTTGTCTAAGGCATGTGTACTAACCTTTGTTTTGTAGCGCATTTGAGGTACAACTTCTCATCCCTTCTCTAGTTTAATTCATTTCTTTGATTTTACTTGATTTTTCAACCTCATGCGCAACACCTTAGAATTAGGATTTGCCATATGTGTATATGTGATTAGAGACTTTTGTTTAGGACTTTCTTTTGCATGTATGCATTGCACGTTTAATATCGCTGCTGGATCCCGGGTAAATTCTCTCGTTTCTTATTGCATATCATGATGCTTTCTAGTTGAATTATGTGATTTATGAATGATATTTTACCGTTAGCAATTTTACACCATTTCCAACATGCTTGTGTGATGTATATGTATATATGTATTAATTGAGGGCATGCTTAGATTAATAATTTGATTAAAAAGGATGTTGAGTAGAGGCCTATCGTGAGATAGGATGAAAGGGGGTGTTTTAGTCCGCCGGGCTCCTTCCCCTTTTATTCCATAATCCCCGGACCCAGTTTATCTTTGGTTTCGCAAAAAGATCAGTTTGCTTTAAAAAGGTTTCTTAATTTTTCCTTTTAAAAATTAAGTGGCGACTCATTTGTTTTGAAATTGATTTTGAGAAAGCATTTTAAAAGAAAAGCTGTGGGTAAGTCAAACTGCGATATCCACACATGTTCGATCGATCGAAGCGCTCTCGATCGATCGGACATCATCATCCTTCAATCGATCAAAATGCCTTCGATCGCTTGACTATGGCTCTGGTTCGATCGATCGAAATACCTTCGATCGATCGAGCCCAAATTTTCTATATCATACATGGCAGAGGCTAAGAATCAATGTTTCATCACATATTCCCAACGTATAAACTACGAAAACATAATAAAACTAGTACAGAAATAGTAACCTAGAGCAATCATTAACATCTAAAGCAATAAACAATGAAATAAAGAAAAGGAGAATAAAAACCTAGAAATAATCATATTATAACTTGTAATAAACTTGAATCTTCAATAATCTTCAATAAATCAATGGAAAGGAGGAAGAAAAACAAGAATCTAACCTAATCTACTCCTAATCTGACCCTAAAACTACCCTAAACTGCTGTTTTCTGCGTTCTGGAGCGTCCTCCCTTCGTCTGGCGTCAAAATGACTTATATCTAGGGTTCCCACAGAATTTACACAACTTTTGGGTGAAAATAAGGTTCGATCGATCGAGCTTAGTTTGATCAATCGAAGGCTCGATCGATTGAACTCTGCTTAATCGATTGAACTCTACTTAATCGATTGAACTCTCTGATTTTGATAGCTCTGCGCACCAATGGGAGAATGTCCATAACGTTTCACTCGGACCTCGGATTGACCTACCGTTTGCGGCCACGCGACCGTAACGCAAAGATCTATATTTCATGTCTCTGGGAAAATCTTCCAAATCTGAAGCCTTCATTGTCAAAATTGGCGTTTTTTCAGATGCTTCCGTTGTTCTATCCACCAGAATAACTTTTCTTTAGCTCCACTTCATTGATTTACATCCTAATACCTATAAAACAATGCAAAAACATATATTTAAGCATTAACACAATAAAAAGAACATTTTTATTAGAATGCACCTAAATATAGGGACTTTGGGGATAAAAGTATGCATAAAAGACCATATAATACGCTATGAACATGCACTTTTCACCTCGAATCAAACACCTCCATTTGAACCAGCACCAATAGCCGTTGTGCCTGCACCTGAGAATAGGGGTCGATGATTAGTGTCAGAACAATTCACAACGTGTTTCACGTTAGCATGTTAAGGAAGTATATGCACGGATCAACGCACAAGATCAACTTCAAGGATATTGAAGTGGACAATAAGGTATTGTACACCAAGAGGCTAGTGTAAATCTTAGGGAGAGTGATCAAGAAGCTGAGGAAGGAAATTTTGCTAGTAAAAGTTCAATGGAAGGATCACGGCGAAAGCGAAGCTTCATGGGAGATGGGGTTCGCTATGTGAAAGAAGTACCCAAAGTTGTTTAGTACGTCCTAGCTTAGATTTTGGGGACAAAATCTTTTGTTGGGTGGTGGAGCGATGTAACACCAGCCCTTTTACCTATATTTATCAGTATAAGGATGTATTTCTGTATTTCTGTATTCATGGTTATAAGTTATGATCGTATACGAATAGCTTTTGATGATAGTTCTTATGGATGTTTATACTTGGGCCTTTGAACTCTTGAAGCCTTAGGAAGATTTGAGAAGTAGCAGGCCCAAGCACTCAAGCCAGTGGGAGTGGGAGTACTCGAGGTGGGAGCACTCGAGTTAGCACGAGCACTCAAACTTAAAAGAGGTGAAATGACTATTTTGCCCATCGGTTTAAAAGTCTATAAATACCAAGCATTCTAATCATTTTTGGGCATAGAAACTCTGAGTTTCTTTAGAGTTCTTTTGTGAGTGAGTAAGTGAGAGAGAGAGAGAGAGAGATCTTTTTAAAGCTCTTATGCTATCATACATACACACCCTTATATATATAAATCTTGCATGGATTCCATTTTATGATCTACACACAAAAACACATATATTGCTACTATTATGAGGTTTTAGAGTTGAAAGCTTGAGGATCAAAGAAGTTTAGAGGAGGATCAAGGCCTTGATTATGGTTTGAAGTGGTCTTGAAGCTTGTACTTTAAGTTCTTGAGGATCACACATACATTTCTTCATATTTTTTCATCCAGATCATCTAGATCTTGGTGAGTACTCATACTCACTTCTAAAACATGTTTATTTAAGTTATCTTGACACTCAAAGGCCATGCATGTAACATGCATCAAGATTTAAATCTTAAAACTAAGTTGCTAAAACTATCACTATTTGAAAGTGCTAAACCCGAGTTCTCAAACCAGGTACTAGCACTCGAGCCTAATGAACGGGCCTGGTACGAGCACTCGAGCTCAGTAGTGCTTAAAAGGATAGTTCATTGTATGTATATTTAAGATGAGCTATGTTGTGAATGGTGGTACCACAAGTTGTAATGGTTGCTGCTTATCTTAAATGATGATTGCAGATCATGTTAAACAATAACCGTAATCATCTTAATGTTATTAATAACAAGCTGATTGTATCCATCTGTCAGGTCCTTATGCTTCATTCGTATGGTCAGTTTGGGAAAGGGTAAAGAGTTATAGTTCAGTTGTTTAGACAGTTAATAGCCATGTGCGCTGATGTCGTACAAGTGGCCAATTGAGGGAAGATGAGAAGTTAACCGAGGTCGAATGGAATAAGATTAGGATTACCAAGTAATGAAGTCGTAAGGCAAATGTCAAGCAAGTGGCTAGTTAGGGCATATATGACAAGATGGTAACCCATGATCAAAAAGTGACGACATTGCAGGCCAACGGTATTTGTGCTAGATGCATGCAATGAGTCAAGTTTGTAGATATTGAACCTGTGGTTCAAAGTGAAGTATCCGATTTATTGAGGATTAGGCTGTAGTTCTAAAGCGATCAATCGAATGTTGTTAGTTGAGTTTTCTAATGTTCGGGTATGTTCACAAACGTATGTTAGCATGCGGAATTCGGTGAGTTGAGAGAAGTGAACTATTTCTTAAGAATAAAAGGGAACGTTTTACTTTCTTAATGGATTAACAAATGTTTTCTAAGCCTGTTCAGTGTAGTAGGTTTATTCACTCAGCTTGCAGTAAGCTGACGAGTTTTATGTCCTACAAAAAGTCCAGATCTTGTAAAAACTGATTACCCAGACGAGGAGTATGCCAAGGAAGGATACACATTTGTTAGTAGTTGGGGCACTAGATGTTGTTCATATTATTATTATTATGTTCTAGGGCTTTAAGCCCCAGATACTATCTTCTTTCTTTTCCCTTTTTCTGTGAGATTGTAATAATGGGACTTAAAACTCTGATGTTTATAGTATGTATGCTTAGAACTACCATGCTTATTATTATGCTACTTTCAATTACTGTTCATTACTTTTATCTTGGTTCTTTCTTGTTGTGAACAAACACACGATCCTCAAACTTGTCACGTATCCACGGGTCTAAAAGTGGAAATTAAAATTTTCCAATTTTGCTACGCTGGGGTATGAAGGATTTTGGCATCTGAGCTCTAGGTTTAGCCATGCTCATTGATTGTCCTACACATTGAGCCTTAAGATACCTTGTGACTAGTACTGACTTAAGATAGTTTCTTTTTAGATCATAGATGTATGTCGAGGACGAGCTGGGTGGATATACGATTTATACAGACAAAGTTAAGGTTGCTGACCCCATATACTATCATCTGTATATCCAGATAAAAGCCCAGGAGTGGTTGGAGGAATATCTATGGCATTTGATGCACGTTGAGGGGCTGCTACATCTAGACAGGATTCGTATGGGGACTAAGCATCGTGCATGTACTATGGAGCTCATTATATGGAGATAGGTCCGATGATATTTGACGATGATGATTTCCACGCTGCCGAACTACAGGCCATCCTAGCCGATCCTATGAAGGCATCCCCAACACCATGGCCCCTAGTTCAGTGCCAGCTGCAGCCATAGAGCCAAATCCAAAGGTTTAGATTTAGCCAGACATGCCAGTGCCCTAGACAGAGGAGCCTATTGCACCATCAGTTGTTCTAGCTCAGGCTGACGATCAGGAGGATATTGAAAATCTAGCAGATGATGACGATGAGGATCCCGAGGAGCCAGAGATGGAGCTAGAGGAGGATTACCAGTCAGATGCGGGTGATGACCCCAAAGAGGTGAGGGGGATGGAGGTGAAAATAGAGATGAGCATGGAGAGGATGATGAGGGAGGTGAGGATGAGCCTGGGGATGTCATGCCCAGGAACAGTAAAAATATAGAAAATTAAATTTCCTTTTTGGGTCCATATGGAATGACGGGTGAATGTCACGAAACTGTCCACACCACACAACTAGTCAACTAAAAATGATAACACTAACATAACCAACTGAATACATGTTACATAAGTTATTGCAATATCATCAGAGTACAGCTATAGGAAATATAACAGGTCTAGAAGCAATATATGGCCATGTACCCATTTATTACAAATCCAACAGTAATGACAAGTAGGACATAAGTTAATATCTCTCTTTCGATCTTCAGCTAGCGTAAACATAGTCATCAGTGTGATAGTCTTCCTTGTTATAAGCATCATCGGTGGGGCCAATCTCTACGTACTCCTCTTCGAATAGTAGCCATCATCATAAGCTAGATCACCTGTATTAATAGGAATAGGGTAGTCTGGACAGAGAATGTCTAGGCATAAACATCGTCAGCTTACTTTAGCTGAGTAAATAGAAACTCCCATAGTATTATAGATATAATGTATTCACCAATTATGAACGATATTCAATAGTTCTACTAAATATATCTCTCTTTATTTCAAACTCATTAACTGGTTATTCACACCTTGTATACCATAACTCAGCACTTCAGCCTTGCCAATGCAAGACTTGATTGTAATACACCTGGATACACCAATGCTCTATCTACTGTGTCATTGTAAGTCATAGATACCATCTGGTGTGTAACGCCGCAAGTCGTAGAGGCCATCTACCGCATACACTGCTAGTCATAGATACTACGTCAGTCTATCCTGCTTTTAAGAACATATGCATAGTCCACCGTTAGTCAGGAATTTAATACTTTGAGCAAAGACACATTAATTCTATAGCCATGACTTATCGATATTGACATATTCTCAGCCACCACATATCATAGACACATCTGTTTGTCTACTATGTTTAAGAATGTATGCCACCCATAACCATCCTAGAAACTAACAAACCTACTTATCGTTTGTACTACTATTGACACATAATAAATCCCATGTGGCCTGACTACTTTGATTGAAATGAACGGACTTATCAAACTTGATTAGAATCAGCCCTCATTAACGTCTACTCCTGAATATGTTAGTCACAATGTCCTCTCATTATTGCATACCATTATCTCTATATTCATCAATCATCGCATAATAGTAACATAGGACAACATTAAACGACTAAACATTATGAATTATAAACCCCAAAGGAACTACCCTATTCTGCTAAGTTTGATCAATTGAACTCAACTCATTCGATTGAGGAAAATGATCTTCAGGCGATCGAAGTTCTGCCATTCGATTGAAGATTCAATCGATTAAACCAAGTTTAATTGCTCAAACGTCGTCTTCTCTATTAGTTTTGGACAGTGAACATTCAAAAGTGTTAGGGTGTGTTAGGGGTGCATTATTTACATCTAAAACTTGTAAAACATCATATCAATGGTACCAAGTGAGTTTAGAACTCATCAAACATCGTTAAGGGTGTGTTTGGCAAAGCATCAAGTTCTGAGCTCCTCCAATGGCTTCATCTCTCTCTCTCTCTCTCTCTCTCTCTCTCTCTCTCTCTCTCTCTCTCTCTCTCTCTCTCTCTCTCTCTCTCTCTCTCTCCTCTTTCTCTTCCTCCTTTCTCTTTCTGTCTCTGCCTCCTTCTTCTTCTCCTTCTTCTCTCTCTCTCTCTCATCTCATACTGAGTGTTTGTATAGAGAGTGTGTGTATATATGTATGAGTGTGTGTATATGGTTTTGTATATATATATATACCAATCTCTCTCTATCTCTCTCTCTAAACTCTCAAAGCTTGGGCAAAACGAACCTCACACACAGAATGACCAAACATATACATAGAAGAGGGAGGGTGGTAGGTGGAAATGTTTACGTGAACTAAAGAATAGATATTTTGCTATGTTTGATGATCGAAGCTTCTTCAATCTCTTAAATGCAGGTTTGCCAGGTTTGATCGATTGAGACCGATTTGGTCTATTGAAGTGGGGACCACATCACAAATTCAAGTCGATAGGGTTTTAATTGATTGAGAAAGATTCGATCGCTTGAACAAAGAATTCCATGATCGCTTGAAAAGAGTTCGATCAATTAAAAGTGAGATTTCCAGTATGGAAAATGAAAATATACAGAATATTATTTACAAAGAATTCCTTCATCGCTTGAAAAGAGTCGACCAATTGAAAGTAAGATTTCCAGTATTGAAAAGGCAAATACACAAAATCTTATTTATTATAATACCAATCAAAAAAGCAGGGTATTACATCATCTACCACTTATTAAAAGATTTCATCCTCGAAATCGAAAGTACTAGAGTTAAAACAAAAATGGAAATTTCACACGCATCTCTGACTCTAGCTCCTACGAAGCTTCTCCTTCATCATGATGCTTCTACTGAATCCTTACCAACGGAATCTCCTTTCCTTGGTCCAAAATCCATACTAGTCCTTCATTGAACGTAACATTGTTGTTGAATTCAATGTCTTCGAAGTTGATCTCATGAGCTGGGTTGTGAGAACATTTCCTCAATATGCTGATGTGAAAATGTTGTGCACTCTTGACATCCTTGGCAATAATGAGAGTCAATAGGAAACCTTTCCAACGTGTTCTATAATCTCAAATAGTCTAATGAATCACAGAGATAGCTTACATCTCTTCTGACCAAATCGAACGATGCCTCAAATAGGTGAAACTTTAAGCAGCACATGATCTCCAATAGCGAATTCTAAGTCTTTACATCGCTTGTCAACATAGCTCGTGTGTCTATTCTGAGCTATCTTCATCTTCTCACATATGACTTGAATCTTCTCGCTGGTTTCTCGTACCATTTTTGACCCAGGAAGTTGAGTATCTCCGACTTCGGCCCAACATAGAGGTGAATGGCAATGTCTTCCCTATAAAGCTTTAAACGATGCCATTCCTATGCACGTATGGTAGCTATTTTTGTAGGTGAACTTAATTAATGGTAGGTCCCAATAACTCTCGAAATCTATCACGCAAGAGCGTAGCATGTCCTCCATTACTTGATTGACTCATTTAGTTTGGCCATCAGTCTGCGGATGAAATGTTGATCTCACGTTCAATGTGTTCCCATCGCTATTTGAAGACTATTCCAGAATTCTATAGTAAAGCGCAAATCTTAATCTGACACTATAGAAATAGGTACTCTGTGTAGTCGTACAACTTGCTATAAATACATCCGGCTTAATCATTCCATAGAATACGTCATGCTGTAGGCATTAAAATACGCAGTCTTCATAAGTCGATTCATAATTACCTAAATAGCGTCGTGGTTCTACTGTGAGTTCAGCAAACATACCACAAAATCCATGGTTATGTGTTCCTATTTCCATTGAGGAATTAGTAACAGTTGTAGTAATCCAGGGGATCTCTAATGTTCTACCTTTACTTGTTTATATATAAGACACTGAGCTACATACTCAGCTACCTCTCTTTTCATTCCATCCCACTAAGAACTTCTCTTCAAGTCCTTGCACATCTTTGTACCTCTAGGGTGAATCATCATCCAGGATTCATGTGCCTTATCCAATATTTCTTTTCAGAGAATTTATTCATCAGGTACACAGAGTCTACCTTTGCATTGCAAGGCTCCATCTGTACTAGTACTCTAGACCTCTAGTTTTTTTGCTGACATCTTTGCAAACCATAACTTCGAATCTTCCTTTGTTTGTTAAACTTCTATAATACGGCTGATCAGAGTTGGTTGTATCACAAGACATCTGAGATGTTGTCCTTTCGTTAATTCTACTGGTCGGAGATCAAATTTTTCTAAAACTTCTAATGTTCGCCATTCTCGAATTAGTAATACGGCAATTACTAGTCGTCGTCGATGACTCAAAGCATCTGCTATAACATTTGTTTTACCCAAATGGTACTGTAATGAAAAGTCACAGTTCTTGAGTTACTCCATCCATCTTTATTGTGGCATGTTTAAGTCCTTCTGACAGAATAGATACTTCAAGCTCTTATGATCGAAAAACATATTAAACTTTTCTCCATAGAGGTAGTGTCTCCAAATCTTCAATGTAAACACTATTCCTGCTAATTCCAGATCATGTGTAGGATCAAACTTCTCGTGCGGCTTCAGTTGTCTTGATCCATATGCAATCACATTCCCGTCTTGCATAAGCACAAAACCAAGTCCCTGGTATGATGCATCACTATAGATTATGTACCGCTCTCCACTCTAAGGTATTGCCGAAATTAGTTCAGAAGTCAACCTTTCCTTTAACTCGTGAAATTCCTCCTCATACTTATTAGTCCATTCATATGTCACCTCTTTCTTGGTCAAATTTGTTAAAGGTCTTGCTATCTTGGAAAAGCCTTCTACGAATCTCCAGTAATATCCTGTTAGGCCAAGAAAACTCCTAACTTCTGTACCGTTTGTCGGTCTATTCCAGCTCAAGACTGCATTGATCTTAGATGAGTCTATAGAGATACCATTCTGAGATATAACTTGTCCCAGAAATTTAATCTCCTGTAGCCAGAATTCATATTTGCTAAACTTCGCATATAATTTACTATCTCGAAGCATTTACAAAGAAATTTGTAAGTGCTCTTTGTGATCCTCTTCTGTCTTGAAATAGATTAGGATGTCACTGATGTAAACTATAATGAATTAATCCAGATATGGTCTAAATACTCTATTCATTAAGACCATAAACACTATTGAGCATTAGTCAACCCAAATGGCATAACCAGAAACTCATAATGCTCGTATCTTGTCCTGAATGCAGTCTTTGACACATCCTCTGGTCGAACAAACAGTTGATGATATCCTAAACACAGATCAATCATCGAAAGATCTTTGATCCTTACAGCTAGTTGAATAGGTCACTATTCAAGGTAGTGGATATCGATTCTTGATCATAACCTTGTTCAACTCTCTGTAGTCTCTATAGTCTATACAGAGCCGAAGTGTCCCATCCTTCATCTTCATGAATAGAACTAATACTCCCTAAGGTGACGTACTTGGGCGAGCAAATCCCAAATCTTCAAGTTCTTGAACTTGCCTCTTCAATTCCAACATCACAATTAGTTCCATCCTATACGAAGTCTTGGAAATCGACAATGTTCTAGGTACTAGTTCCAAGAAAGAGTCTATTTCCCATATCAGTGGAAGTCCCTTAATATCCTAGAATACATCTTTGAAATCTTGTACAGTAGGAATCTGATCCATCGTAGGTCCTGTACTCATACTCCCAATTATAGTTAAACAACTTTTGAGAAACATGTCACTCATCAGCTGATACTAAAATATGTTCGCCAGTTGTCCTAGTACTGGAAACACAATAGTCCTGGCAGGGCAGTCCAAGTTAGAACCGTACTTGGTATGCCAATTCACTCCTAGGATAATGTCAAATTCTGACATTGACAGAACTACCAAGTCTACTGGAAGATTCCTATCTCCTAAGGTCAGTGGGTAATCCATGTACACTTTACCCAACTTAATTGCCACTCCTAATAGAAACACCGCATTAAATACTAGCTCAATTATCTAGGGTTCTATGCCCTACAGGTGCACAATCTTAATAATAATAATAAATGTGCAGCACCAGTATCGAATAAAGCTTTAACTTGACTATGAAAAAGTACAAGTGCACCTTTCAAATACTGCTGCTCATAAGCATTAAAGCCTGCTTCTATGGGAATGATAGCATCTATCCGTGTCTGATTTGGGGGTCCTTGTATTACCTAAACTGGTGCCCCATAGTATCCTCTGCGTGGTGCACGGCAATCTGCTTAAGTGACCAACCTTATTGTAGTTACGGTAAAACTGATCATTATAGTAATGGGTCTTAGGAATAGTGAAATTCCTTGCGATGTGCCACGGCTATCCACAATTGAACATCCCCTGTCGTTCAGTGGTAGAGCAACAAGCAACGCCTAAGGCTATTGTCCCTATTGGCGATACTGTTGGGGTCGAGGAAAATTCTGATGAGACTTCCTGGCTCCCTTGAAAGTTACCCTGAGATCTCCACCCTTGGGTATTCCTCGACGGTAGGTTCTAGAAATTCCTCATCAGAAAGTTTCTTGAGGACTAGGGTCTGCCCATCTTCTGTCATCGTACAAGATATTCATCCTTCTCCAAACTCACAAGTCTAATCAGTCCTTCAAAACCCTGGCTCAGGTGTCCAATCATCATATGGGGCAAGTGAAGGTTCAATCTTTGGTAAAACCTTTTCACCTTCTTCTGCGATGTGTCGAACATGTGTGGAACGGATTGAGATAATTGCTCAAACTACGTTGTCTACTCTCTCATAGTCCAACTTCCTTGGACCAAGCTAAGAAAGTTCTTCTCATGTTGATCCTTTTCATCCTCTGGAAAATACTTCTCCAAAAACCTACTTTTGAATGTTTCCCAAGCATCACCCTTGCAGTGTTCATCCCAATAGTGGCTTGCTCTGCCTTTCACCAATCTATGACAGCATAGGTGAGCTGGAATGTAGCAAGATGGCGCTTCTCCTGTTCACTGCATTCTAACGCTTCAAAGATCAATTCCATCTCTCTTAACCACTATTTGGCTTTCTATAGTTCTGTTAACCCATCAAACTTCTCTGGTCACAGTCCACGAAAATGTGGTAGTAATTTGTTTCATGTCTGCCTTGGTAGAAATAGTGTAATAGGGGGTTGGACAGGTTGTTGGTTAATAGCATGGTTATAGGTGTCCCCTACATGCTCCATCCTCTTCATATATGCCTTGAAGGCTCCTACTGGATCCATACCCTTTAGGAATAGGTGCTCCAAGTTATGGTGGATTCCTTCTAGGTCCAACCATAGTTATCTTGTGTGAAGTGTACCTACAAGAAATCGATTAGCTGAAAGTTTTCTCAAAGAAACGAAATCAAGAGAGAGCGATAAATAGCAACAAGAACTAACAGTTCTACTAATTATCATACACTAGCTTAATCATACCACCAATACCAAAAGTATTGCTTGTATATATATATAAATCAAAAGATGTACCGCATAGTACACGCTAGTCAAATTGTGTACCATATGGGACATAGTCTAACACAATGCTAAGGTCAGCTATTTACAATGCTATTACTATTGATAACATCTATACAAAAAGCTATAGTCTAATAGCTATCTCTCAAGCTCCCAAAAATCATGTGGACAATACTTCCTGATATAAAACTAACAAAAATCTAAACCTCCTACAGATCCTGACTCAAAAGTCGTCTAGCTCGGCCTGTCCCAAAATGAATCCCACTGTGTAACTATCTATGCTCTCCACTGTGCTGCCATATTAGTAATGGTTTTCATATGTAATATAGGTCTCACAGGTAACTCTAGTGCAGCGAGTAACGTAGGTACAACCACCTCCTCCAACTCCTTGTCCTCTACAACCTCATCTCCCCAGCTATCGCAACATCCTCTCTAACTATAATATCCTCATCAATGACCTTTGGGTCCTCTAAATCTGGCTCTGGCTCTGGCTCTGGCTCCTCCGGGTTATCCTCTAGCTCATCATCGTCATCTACAATCCTCCTCTACTGGATCCTCATCCATATCCTCATTGTCCTCATCCTCTGGTGCTGGGTCCTCTACTGGATCCTTATCACCTTGTACAGGCCCAAGCTCAGGCTTTGGGTCCTATAGCTGATCTTAGGGCTCTGGGATGGGTACGTTGAGTATCGGTGATGCTACCTGGGCTGTAGGTACAGGTACAGGTGCAGGTGCAAGTACAGGTGCTGGTTCATCTATAGGCTCTGGTGGAATAGGCCCGGCTATAATAGCTCGTAACTCAATCGCGTCCACTTCTAGCTTACTTTGGATCAACCGAGCCATCTCCTGGTATATAGCTGCTTGGGTCATCGCATAGTGATACGCATTCATGCGTATCCCTGGCGGAGTGTGTCATGCCCACAACATAGAGATAAGTCCACATTCTTTCCTCCAAATTACGACTAGCTATCTGGCAAATATGGTTCTGGTATATCTCTGGTATAGCGGGCTCCACTGTGTCCCAATGAATAACATGTCTACCGAAAGAAACATCCACAAATAGGTGGAAATCCAAATCCATGCTACCTACAAAGAAAACCTATCTTTTGTCAAGAGGATGAACTTATCTCATCATATCTCATCTCAGGGATCTTAAAATACGAGGACCAAATGGTGTAGAACAGATAGTGAATAAAAGTTTTCAACCTAAAGCACTAATACCAAAAATACTGTCATGCCCCGGAACAGCAAAAATAGAGAAAAATAAATTTGCTTTTTGGGCCATAAGGAATGACTGGTGGATGTCACTAAAGTGTCCACACCATACAATAATAGTCAATTAAAAACAATAACAGTAACATAACTAACTAAATATATGTTACAAAAGTTATTACAATATCACTAGAGTGCACTACAGGAAATACAACACGTCTAGAAGCAAATTATGCCCAAGTACTCGTTTATTATGAATCCAACAGTAATGGAAAGTAGGAACATAACTTACTATCTATCTTTAGATCTTCAGCTGGCGTAAACATAGTCATCAGTGTGATAGTCTTACCTGGTATAACCATCATCAGTGGGGTCACTCTCTATGTACTCCCCTTCCGGATAGTAGCCATCGTCATAAGCTCCATCACTTGTATTAATAAGGATAGGAAAGTCTCGACGGGAAATGTCTAGGCATAAACACCGTCAGCTTAATTCAGCTCAGTGAATAGAAACTCTGACAGTATCATAGATATAATGTATTCACCAGTTATGAACGATATTTAATAGTTCTACTAAATACATCTTTCTCTTTATTCCAAACTCATTAACCGGTTATTCATGCCTTGTATACCAGAACTCTAAACATTAGACTCACCAATGAAAGACTTGATTGTAATACACTTGAATACCCTGATGCTCTATCTACCACGTCACCACAAGTCGTAGATACCATCTACCATGTAACATCGTAATTAGTCCATCCCCCACTTTTAAGAACATATGCAAAGTCCACCGCAAGTCAGGGATTTAATGCTTTGAGCAAAGACACATCAGTTTTATAGCCACGACTTATCAATATCAACATATTCTCAGCCACTGCATATCAAAGACACATCCGTTTATCTACCACATTTGAAAATGTATGCCATCCGTAACCATCCCAGAACCTAACAAACCTACTTATCGTTTGTACTACTATTGACACATAACAAATCCCATCTGGCAAAACTACTCTAAGTGAAATGAACAAACTTATCAAACTTGAATAGAATTATCCACCATTAACTTCTGCTTCTGAATGCGTTACTCACAATGTCCTCTCATTACTGTGTCCCATTGTCTTTGTATTCATCAGCCATTACATAATAGTAACATAGGACATCATTAAATGACTAAACATTATGAATTATAAACCTCAAAGGAACAACCATGTTCTGCTAAGTTTGATCGATTGAACTCAATTCAATTGATTGAGGAAAATGATCTTCAAGCAATTGAAGTCCTTTCGATTGATTGAAGGTTCGATCCATAGAGCCCATTTCAATCGCACGAACGTCATCTTCTCTAGTAGTTCTAGGCAGTGAATGTCCAAAAGTGTTAGGGCATGTTTGGGGTGCATTATTTATATCTAAAACTTGTACAACATCATATCAATGGTACCAAGTGAGTTTAGAACTTACTGAACATCGTTAAGGATGCATTTGGCAAAGCGTCAAGTTTTAAGCTCCTCTAATGGCTTCCTCTCTCTCTCTCTCTCTCTCTCTCTCTCTCTCTCTCTCTCTCTCTTTCCCTCTCTCTCTCCTCCATCTATGCCTCATTTATCTCTCTGTCTCTGTCTCCTTCTTCTCCTTCTTCTTCCTCTCTCAAACTATGTATATAGAGAGAATGTATGTATATGGTTATGTATATATATACCAATCTCTCTCTGTAAACTCTCAATGCTTAGGAAAAATAAACCTCACACACACAATGACCAAACATATATATAGAAGAGGGAGGATGGCAGGTGGCAATGTTTACATGAACTGAAGAATAGATATTCTGCTATGTTCGATTAATCAAAGCTTCTTCGATCGCTTAAAAGCAGTCGACCAGGTTATATTAATTGAGACCGATTTGATCGATTAAAGTAGGGACCACATCATAAATTCAGTTCAGTAGGGTTTCGATTGATTAAAAAAGGTTCGATCGCTTGAACAAAGAATTCCTCGATTGCTTAAAAAGAGTTCGATCGATTGAAAGTGAGATTTCTAGTATGGTAAAGGCAGTTACACAAAATCTTATTTATTATAATACCATTCAAAAATATAGGGTATTATAGAGGATGATTCTAATGATGAGCCCAAGGATAGGGAGGATTATGAGGATGGTCATGATGACAACCAAGAGGATGAGCCCAAGGGAGATGAGGTTGGACCCGAGGAGGATCAGAAGGATAAGCTGGAAGAGGACCCCAACGAGGGCAAGGATGATGATCAGGGGGAAAGGCTATGCTTATGGAGGATGATGTCGGTGATGATCAACAATTGGAAAAAATACTTACCATTGATTGAATTCACCTACAACAACGATTTTTAATCGAGTATCAGAATGGCACTGTACGAAGCTTTATATGGGCGTAAGTGTCGATCAAAGGTTTGTGGGTCTGATGTTGGAAAAAAAATTCATACAGTTGACTATTGAGAAGGTGAATATAATTCGGGAATGACTTAAGATAGCTCAAAGTCGTTATAAGAGTTATGCTAACTCTAAGCGACGATCGATGACATTCAAGGTAGGATATTTCATGTAATTGAAAGTATCGCCTTCAAAAGGCATTGTCCAATTTAGAAAACGGGGAAAACTTAACTCGAGATTCATAGAACCATTTGAGATCCTAGAGAAGGTAGGACTAGTGGCTTGCCGACTAGCCTTATCATTCGAGCTGGCATATGTGCATAATGTGTTTCATGTTTTGAAGGTAAGATGGTGTATGATGAATGTGAGTAAGATCATCGTACCAGAACCATTGCAAATCCAAGAGGAATTGACTTATATAGAGCATCCGATAGAGAACTTGGATCAGGAAGAACAAGTGTTGAGAACGAAGATGATTTCAATGGTGAAAGTTTTGTGGCATAGTCACACGGTCGAGGAAGCTACGTTGGAGAATGAAGAAGAGATGAGGAATGAGTACCCGCATCTATTTGACCTTTGAGGTATAAGTTATGGGACAAACTTCCTTTTTCCAGAGGAGAGTTATCACACCAGTTCCAGAAATTAAATAATTTTAAATGCATTACAGTTTTTGAGAATTATTAATGTTAATTAATAATTTTGAATGGAGTTAATTGTGGTCAACAGTGGGTGTTAATTGAGACACTAGTAGTTGGAAATTCATGAGGCATTGACATGACTTAAATGATATTTATTTGATTAAATGTTATTTGACATAATCTGGTATATGTGAATAGTGATTTTACCTGTGTAGTACAAATTTTGATCGTTTTGATCTTAATTAAGATCATTTTGACTGATTTAGTGATAACCAATAAGATGCGTTGCATAAAAGGTAGGTTATCTAGAAATTCCACGAAAATAGTTTTCAAAACGTAATTGCAACGAAAAACGGAACTTAGATGAAAACTTTGATGAAATATAGATTTTCACTTGTGAAGTAATAAATTAGACGTGTAAGACATTTCGGGGAATAATTAGAAGTTTTCATTTCACAAACTTTTCAAATTGAAATCAAGAGAGGGGATTTGGTTGCTTAGAGCTTAAAGACACAAACAAACTTTCGTTCGTCAGTTTTTCTCCAAATATCATATTCGGACTCCACGAGGTAAGAGCTACATTTTGATATTCATTAGGCCACATTTGGCTAAGTTTTTATGAAATCCTAATATTGGAATTTTTTAGAAAACTATGTAAAACTTGTAGGTTTTGCATATAATCAGAGATTTAGCTTAGTATCAGTATTCTTATGATCCTTATGAAATCTTAATACCGTAACTTAACACATGAATTCTAGACTTATGATTTATAGAAAATTTACATGTTTTAAATATCTGATGTAATATTTGGATCCGGGGGAAATTCATATATTTATTAGGCCCATTAACTTTGCACGTGACAATGTATAAAAGGCACATATATCTGATTTTATAAGTATGCTATGTGTCTATGTGGGTCAAAGGGGGTTTTGGTGCAATTCCATTCGGGGTAAGCTCCTCGATGTTTTAGGATTTTGTAGCGACGGCTACTATGCATGGTTTGGGAGAAGGCCCAGCCAGGACACTTAATGCGTGGAAAGGAGAAGGCCTTTCATAGCATTAGTTCCATTACAGGATGAATTCATACCACTCTCCCTAGAGACTATTTTGATGTGTTTTGATATCTTAAAGTAAGAATTGTCAGATAAGCATATGTTTATAATTGTGCACTCAACATATAGCTAAGCAGTGGATATTTACTCCATTGCAAGTGATAAGAAGAAAGGGGAGAAAAAGCATGCGGAGTGAGGCCATGGGAATAACGGAAATCATCCTCTTGTATATGTTTTGTTTTCAATTTCAATGTTGTAATAATGATTTTTTTATTTTTGGGATAGCTAAAAGTATGTACCTAACTTATAACCTTAGGAATGGATTTGTAATATAGTAGTATGTACCAAAACTACTTTGGGATATGTTGTAACGATTTTGAACTTGTGGATTCATATTTTGGATACTTAACCGGTCCACTTCATGTTTTGAATGAAAGCATATTAGTACTTTTGTGAATTAAGCCAAACAAGCCTTAGTTTGTTCCGTTATCATTTCTTTTCATGGATTAGTAAGGTTAAATTATGTTCTTGAAATCTGAATCTAGCTTGTGAAGTTTGGAATAATGTAAACATGGTTGGAGTAGTGAAAGAGGAGAGGGTTGTTTGATTCTTAGGTAGAAATTCTGCTGCTAAGGAGGAATTCTGTCGAAGGGTCATTCGACCGGTCGAACGGGGCAATTTGACCGGTCAAAAATGCTACTGCATGTTTTCTTTTTCTACCCCTTTCATTATTTCAATATTTTGATTGGTTTTTAGGATACCTTTAGGGTCCCTTTCAACATGAATTCATTTGTTTCAAAATATAATTAACTTTTCAAATTTATACGGATTTTACAACTCGAAGAGTTTTGTTTTTAAAAGAGTTGAATACTCAAGGTTATTTTTAATTTTCTTTTTCACTACTACGATTATTTTAATGAATTAGATGAGCCTTGGTAGCATGCCACGTGTCCTATTTCTGACCGTAGCGAGATGGGTCATGCCAACATATGCCGATTACAAACCTTAACTTATTACAGGGTCTATAAGTGTAGCACCCTGAATTTCCCCAGCATTTCCACGTAAGATATTAGAAAATAGTGTCATCACCGTGGTACGGTTACAGAAGGTCCATTAGGATGATATTAATTAGAAATCTTTATATGGTCCTATAGTTAACATCTTGACGACGACGTTAATAACTTAGTATTTATTAGAATAAGCACCACCTCAATTTCTTAAGAGTTATTTAGAACTCCTAGACGAACTCACACTTAGGTTTTATACCTAGCCCCGCATATTTAATTCGATGTTCACTTTCACAGTCGTACGCGTACTTTAGGACATAGACGTGCACTTTTAGACATTCTACCTGAGATGTGGGATCCACACCACCACCCTATGTGGACCCCACTCAATCTACCCTTGGACATACATAGGCGCACACATACCCGTACACCTTGTGTACCCATTACATCGGATAACCTCCCTCATCCTTCCCTTTATAAATAAGCACCATTACCCACCCCCACCACCCCCCCCCCCCCCCCCCCCCCCCCCCCCCCCCACCCTCATTTTACCCTCTCATATTCAGCATCTTACCCCATAATCTGTTTATACAGATTGTAATTAGAGAGAGAGAGAAACCCGAGAGCTTAGAAGAGAACCCACCCTCCTCATCCCCACACTCCCGACCTATACACACACAACATCCCCATCTCTGAATTTTCCCTCTCTGTCCACTCCCTCTCACACACCCACACCCACACTGAGGACTAAAGAAGAAGGCTGAAGAGGAAGCAACAGCGAGAAGGAGAGAGAGATGTAGAGGAGAGAAAGGGGAGTTGATCGCAGAAGGGAAGAGTGATCCGAGACCCACTGAGGTAAGCCCACACCCCCATTTCAATTCTGGACCCTTGCATGTCATCTAGGAGTCCTTAGATGCACTTGTATGTTGCTTAAATAGAGCCCTAAGCTCTGGACTACCTTCGGCAGCCATAAAAGCTTCACACTTGAAGCTTGATTTTCTAAACATGAACCAAAACCCCTAAGACTTATATCAAATTCATTCCCTTGAACCCGGATAGCTCCCCTATGAGCAGTTTTTGAAGTGGGATTCGTTTGCTAGGCCATGCAAGCCATTATTCTCGGTTTTGGCCGAAAGAATAATCCATGGGTAGGAGATCTAAATGAATGAACCCAGTGCTCATCTTCTAGTATGTGATAGAGGAGAGAATTTCGGTCATTTTGGCGATGGTTTGGAGAATTTCTATGGAGAGGAGAGAGAGATATAGCCGTTTGAAATTTTTTCGGCGAACCCCAAATTTTCGGCGGCCTTGTCTCGCCAGAGAAGAATGCCGCTTTAAATACTTGTACTTCAAGCTTAATCGATGGTACAAACCTGTTTGTATTAGGGTTATATCATTTTAAGTATAAGTGGGTCGGGTCATTCAAAATAACCCGAGGACTACTTAACCAAACGACGTCGTTTGGCTTCGGATCATATCAGATTCATTTGGCCCGGGTCTGGATTAATGGGGTGGGTCAGGCTGTGCGTGTGAGTGGTAAGGTCGTGGGCTCAGGTTGGGTCAAATAGGACCCATGAACCTTTAAGTCCAACGGCGACGTTTTGACGCCAGGTTGGAGATCCTGGTTTTGGGGCGGGTTGTATTGTGAGTACACATGGGTTCGGGTTTGGGTTAGGTTTGGTTCGGGTTAGGGTATTTGGGTTAGGTTAGTTGTGAGTAGGATTGGGTTTTAGGTTTGGGTTAGGACCAACCCGAAAGAGGTTTTAGGATGGGTTCCTTTGTGAGTGTTAGAGGGTAGCCCGCCTAGGATTCGGTCGGGTCGGGTCTGACCCATTGAGTCGCCCCTTTGGGTTTCCTTGAGTGTGTTAGCGGGTGACCCATTTAGTCCGGTTCAGTTCGGGTTTGACCCGTCGGGTCAAAAATTATTATTATTATTATTAATATTATTAGTATTAATAGATTTTAAATGATTTTAATTATTATAAATAATATTAAAATGTATTTTTAGTACTTTTAATTTATGGAATATTATTGTATAATATTCTATATATTCTGAGAGTAATTATATTATGTTGAGAATATAATTAGTATTTATTTAATATTTTATATAATATATAATAAAAATATATAAAAAATTATATAGTATTAAATATATAATAAAAATTAGTTTTAAGTGGTATTTAAATAGTTAATAAAAACCTATATGTATTTATAAATTTGGGAAAATTAGGGATATATCCCTAATGATAATTTATACAATATTATTAATTAGTATTTATTATATTATGTATACTATTGTATATAATAACATATATTGTTATTTATATGTATAAAATAAATAATAAATACATAACTATTGTTTTATCTATGGTATTTAAATACCTATATGTATTTATAAATTCCAAAAAATTAGGGAAATGCCCCAATGCTATTTTATGATATTCCCAAAGTTATAAAAGTTGTATTACTATATATTACTATTTTTAATAATTATTAAAAATACTAAACGAGCTCCAAAAATTATGAGATAAATACTGGTAGTGTATTTTAATATCTAGTATTTAATAAAAATACTTCTAAGTATTGATTTCTCAATATAATTATAATTGTGTATTTAAATCCCTTTTCGGGTATTTTTTGATATATATATATATATAGATATATTATCTTCAATAATTCATACAAAATAATCTATGACTCCGAAAAATACGCGATCAGTTCCCAGAGTCGTAGAATAATGTCTAGAACATTCCCTTAAAGTTTGGTGACCTTTCGACTCAGTCAAAAATACAGCCTGTCTTCTAGGGCCCACATCAGTGTAGCTTACCCTACATATTACCCTGTAACACGCGACGGACTCCGATTTCAGTCTAGTTAATAGCGTTGGACTTAGAATGACATATAGATCATTACCTTGAGGTTTATAACCTCATTTGGTAAAATTACCATTTTGCCCCTATAGCTAGTTCTTATACTTTAACATGTTCTTCTGATTTATGTTGTAGAACTTGCTGGTAAACTTCTTCTAAGGTTCTGAGCTTGCTTTATACTCAAGGTGAGTTTCCTAGCCTCACTCTAATCAGTATTAAGATCTATTCAAGATATCTACAAGCTACTTTCATGATGTATTCTGTATATATATATTGTGTTGATTGATGTTGCTACATACTTCCATATCTGTATGGCTATGGATATTGGTGCTATGGTAAGTGCTATCACAGAAATGAGCATGTCCAGAGTTTTATCTATATAATTGTTGGTATCAAATCCATGTTTAAAGATCCATAAACTATATGCTATACTTCTGTTGTTATGCATGGAATGTGATTTGATCACTTAGAGTTCATACCCGCTATAAGTATGTTGTATGGCACGAATATCGCATTGATATTAGTTAGGTAATTTTCCATCATACGTATGCTATGATATGAAATAGAGTGACGCATGTATAAACGTAACTTTGAAAGTATAAATGGATGTTATTAATAAACAAAGCTACGAAGCGTAAGAGAGCGTAAGATAATGGCAATTCCTTCAATAACGGATTTACGCGAATAAGGGACGTTGAGCTTCGTTTCTCGTCGTGTGACTTCCGGTCAAAGCTGTGAACCTTCGTATTATGTTCGAATACTTCTTGTGGAGTCAGTCTTTCGGTAATTCCATTAAGTCGATTAGAGAGTTATGTTTTGTGTTCTTGATCTGAGGATCGGCATGACGTATTTGGTCAAGTACGGATGACCTGAGGATCGTCAAGACGTGTTTGATCAAGTGGTTGATTATTTTTCCACACCCTTGGTCTGAGGATCGGCATGACTTATTCGGTCAAGTACGAGTGACCTGAGGATCGGCATGACGTGTTCGTTCAAGTGATTGTTAATATCCCGTACCCTTTGTGGATATGTGGAATTCCACCTCTTTCATTTTGATTTGAGATTGTTTTGAAAGAGAAAAAGAAAAGGTCTGTTGAAAATAGATATAGAGTCGCCACTTGGTCGTTAGGGAACCAAGAAATCCAATTTGACTCACCCAAATGGATAAAGGGCACCGGTCCTTCATAACCAAAGAACTTGGCTCAGGGTTTTGGTACGAGAGAGGAAGGAGCCTTTGTCACGACTAAAACACCCTCAACTCACCCTGTCTCTCGACGAGCCTCAATTAGCATCCAAATAATCATCTTATACTATGTTTGGTTCGACAGTTAATATTTATGATATGTATATTATATCACATAAGAAACTTGAAATGGAAGATCTAAAGATAAGATATCATTCATAAGATCTAATCCAAGTATCACACAATGCAAAGTGAAAGATCACACGAACAAACCTAGGAAAAATGGTCTAATCACATGTCAAGTAATAAAGTTTTCCTAATCTAAAAGGGGACATGAATTGTTCTTGAAACAAATTAATCAAAGAAATAAAAAAAATCAAGCTAATATAATGCATGGTAATCTTTGAGAAAAGAAGACCTCTCAATCCTCGGGACGGATGAGAAAGGAAGAATTAATCGAGGGGGAGCATGAACGTATGATCTAGTTCATTCCTTATAATCTTCTTAGATTAGGGGTCACAAAATCCCCAAATCTTGCATGAATGCAATGCATGATCCTAGGATGTGCAAAGGTTGTAGTGTGTTTGTGTACATGGACTTTCTAAAGTGACTTAGAAGTCTAAAATATGAATGAATGCATAGAGGAAATCATCATGGGGTATGTACAAATGTAGTATGGACCATATCCTAGGATATGAACTAATTTGAAGTACATACAAGTATCAAATCAAAGGATGAAAGTAAAAGTATACTTGCTGTGAATAGTAGACAGAACAGTGACTTGATTTTGTGGAAATTGAAAAGTGAGGCTAGAAATGTTTTCAATGCATTATCGTTTATGGAGATCATCCTTATTGTGTCTATAACACATATCAAAAAGTCAATCTTCAATAACTATTACAGATAGAGAGAATTCATATAAACAATAGAGGATACTCAGAAACAGAGTCCGTACTATCAACTGAAATATTGAAAACTCTTAGAAAATGAAAACAAAAGATCTAGAGGCCCATATTATACAGAAGGTTTCTTAAGACACTAAAGGTCAAGGGAAAAATGATTTAGGACCACTCCTTTTGGAAAATATTTCTATAAAATAAGTTGAAAGCCAACCAAGCTGCTGTGACAGCAAAAATAGAATATCTGGAGAGAATGTTTGGGTCCAAATGGACCACTTCCAAGTATTTCCAAGTCAAACCAAAAATCATGGGTGTTCTCTAATGAGTTGGGAAGACTTTTCAAGTGGTCTTACATTTATACATTGAGTATTGAACTCAGAATAATTCTTTGAAGTTAAACAACTCACTGTTTTGGAGATTTTTGAGAAAAATAAGGTTTATTTCTTGGAATCCAAATATTGGGGGTTTTAGGAGGGCTTTGAAATAGGGGTTTTGAAAGTATATTTCTAACACTCAAAGAGGATTAAAACCACTTGTACTATCAACCTATAACTCTTTTATAGAACCTCCAAGATTATTGGAAAGGTTTGCTTTATTTGGGAAATAACCTCAAGAATACATAGGGATATTGAGGTTATAATCATCATCTATCAAACATGTTTTTGAGGTCAAGAGCTACTATCCATAAGGATTCACTCACCTCAAACTTCATGTCATCATCTAGATGATGATGAACTAGTAAGTAAATAAAGAAAGTAAAAAAGAAATGAGGTAAGAAGAGATGAACATTGTATATAAGCAAGCGAATAAACAAATCAATAGATGATATTCAATGGTGGAACCACAACCATTCAACCTCTCATATATGTGTATATGTGGGTGTAGATTGCTCTCTAAAACTCAAAGAAGATGAAGAAAGTGAATTGAAATCTTGTGAACACAAGTTTAGTTTTGAGAAAACTAATTGAAACTCACATTTGAATTGAATTTTGAAGAAGAAAATCTCTATTCCTCTCTCTATTTCTCCCTAACTCTCTATATCTCTCTCTAATGGCTTCCAAGTTCTTCCCCAAATGGAAGGAAATGGGTCTCCTTTATAGGCCAACATGGGGAGGTATTTTGGGTTTTAAAAAGTCTCTAATTGGTCCAAAATCTTCAGATTATCAAAACTATGTCGTTTTATTTTTTTAGAAATTTGAATTAAAACCCAAAAATTAACCAAAAATTATAAAAAAAAAAAATGAAAAATCACTCATAGTGCCACCACGGCACTTGATCACTGCCACTGTGGCAGTGGGCCAGTGCCTCCATGGCAGTCAACCCCCCCATTGACCAAAATTTGCATTTTGGCCCCCGAAACTCCCAAAATTCGCAAAATGGCCCTATTTCATCCGAAATTCACAAAAAATTTATACGAAATCCAAATTGAGATTGTGATATACCGTTGGAAAGGTATTGAAGTCTACTTTCTATAAAAAAAAATAGTTTAGAGTTGGGTCATTTTCGAAAGTTTTGCGATATTCGCGGTAAAAGCCGAATTGATCGCATTTTTCACCTTCAGAAATTCATAACAAATTCGTTTTAGATCCAGAAATTATGTGTGATATACCGTTGGAAAGCTATTAACCTCTAGTATTTGGTGAGTGAAGTGACCCTCTAGACTTGACTTGTGATCCCCTTAATCATGATGCTATGGACCCGGTGACTCTCAAATTCTCAACAGTGCTTCTCAAATTTCAATGATGATCCTTAATTCTCAACGGCACTTATGTTGTTCCTCAAATCTTTAACGGCGCTTCTCAATGCTTCTTGATTCTCAACGGTGTTCTTTAAATCTTAATGATGCTCCTCAAATCTTTAATGGTGCTCCTCAATACATCTGATGCTCCTCAACTATTTAACGATGCTTCTTAACAAATCTGATGCTCCTCAACACATCTGATGTTCCTCAACTCTTCAATGATGCTCGTCAACAAATTTGATGCTCCTCAACACATCTGATGTTTCTCAACTCTTCAATGATGCTCCTCAACAAATCTGATGTTCCTTAATTCTCCAACAATGCTTCTCAACTCTTTGAATGTTCCTCGATGCTCCAACAATGCTTCTCAACTCTTCTGATGTTCCTCGATGCTCCAACAATGCTTTTCAACTCTTCTGATGTTCCTCGATTCTCCAAAAATGCTTATCAACTCTCTTGATGTTCCTCGATGCTCCTCTAATCTTTGGGCTCTAAAACATCCTCACAAATATATCTCATTAGCAAACCTGGACTCTGAGCCCTAAAACACCTCAACAACACATCTCATCAACACATCTAGACTATGATTGGATCCGCAATAGGTGTTGGGGATATTCCTTCTGGTCAGCCGCCTTGAGAAACAACTATCGGTTGTAGTTTTCAACCACTTACGAGTTTATGCTACTCATACTTAGGACACTTCTCATGTTGCGACCTTGACTGGTCCAGTAATAATGTTTGGTACTTCTGCGTGTATCCAAATTTTTTTATAATTAGGAATCACCTTTAACCCACACATTTGAGACCATCAGGACAAATGGACTTAACAGGAACGACAAGGAATCCAATGTGCCTTCATTATGAATGATGTCCCACTCATCTTTTATGTTCACTCCTTATCTTAATATGACAGCACTTTGCTGATAAATCTGGATTTTGGAAATTCCTCCCTATTGATCTAATCAATTCTCTACTACTCCTAGGAAGTGCTTTGAATTAGTGCCTTAGCTTTTAGAATAAAATATGCTCTATTTCAAAATTTTCAAAACAACTTGGTGTCTTGAAAACTCGCCCTTAGCATGAAGGGATCATGTTAGGACAACAGAGTTTGCCCCTAGTTTAAGGTGTAGGAAGTGGAATTTATAGGCAAACGAGGTGGGTGATCAAAGTTTGCCCCTAGTTTGGATGATGGTTTATTGGAGGTTCTGGGCAAACGAGGTAGGTGACCGAAGTTTGCCCCTTATATGAAGGATAGATAGTAAAATTCAGGCAAACGAGGCGGGTAGCCGAAGTTTGTCGCTAGTGTGGAGGGTGATTTTTGGCTTGAGGCAAGGACCGTGACTTTAATCTCTCATATGCTCATAACTTTTGCCTAGGCACTGGTAAAGTGACCTAGCGAGGTATTTTCTCTCTTTTGTTATTGCTCACTCTGGATTTAGCTCTAATTTTTGCCTAGGCGTCCTTTCGGATTTTTGACCTAGCGAGCCATCCATTTGTCTTTTTGAAGGTCTGCCTACGTACCCCCGAGGGGAGATCAGGTCTAACGTAGTTCGGGCCAGGACCTTAAGAAAAAGAGGGGTTGATTATGATGGTGTCGGGCTATTTTTGTGGGTGGAGAGACCGAACCGATGTGCTTGCTTACGTATCCCCGAGTGGGAATCAGGTCGAACATAGTTCAAGGCAAGGTCTTGTGAGAAAAGGGGGTTTTTCAAACCAATCGTCATACAAGTTCAACTTTGGGTCATCTTGTGATAGCCCTAAATAAAAGGATTCAATTTCGATCTCCCTTTCTTTTCTTTTACTTTTTCTTTTTCTTTTTCTTTTAAGGATTGATCTTTTTCACTTTCCCCTAGCCAGTTAATTTTTCTTTTCACATGGTCGATTCATGTGAGATCTTTTGATCACGATTTCAAAATTTCATAATGTGCATGTTAGCACTCAGAATTTGTTTGTGGTCGTTCGGAGCTTTTTGAAATATGATCTAGACACATTCTTGTGATGTACCTTGAAGTGAACAATTCTCTCATTTGTAAAATCTTTTGACTGGCTAAGGTCAGATCTTGGAAATCAATACCTTTTCAGCTCTAACTTTTGCCTAGATGCCCTTTCGGGTTTTCAATCTAGCAAGCTTTTCTCTTTTTCCTCTTTTTTTTTTAAAGTGAAGATGAAACTCACTGAAATGTTTGGCTGCCATCAAGGACTAAGTCAGGATTGGTTTCAATTATACAGATTGCATGGCTATCAATTAGGTTGGACCTAAGGCTTTGAAATGGTGGAAAAGGATGCTGGGCATGCCCCAAGTCAGTTCCAAGTACGTCTTTTGAAGATTGAGGCAATAGCATCTTTAAATTCTTAGAGTAAAGCTATTCAATTATCGGCCCTTCGTCAGTGTCTGCGCGAAAATTGACTTTGACCTTTCAGGATTCTTTTTTTTTTATTTGATGCAAAAATTCATTAGCAGGGTAATATCCATGGTAATTTGAAAAGTGACATTTCAGTTCAATGATTCATGCATTTATGACTAGACACATCAGATCAAGCAATCTGATTTCAATCCATTAGCGAAAGAGAGGGATTACAGTACTCAACATAGACCCATAACAACTCGATGACAGACAGACTCAACCACAAGACCAAACTTGAAATAAACTCAAAACATATAATAGACTCGACTTGGTCTCAAATGGAGTGTCTTTGTGACCCATTTTTTTTCAGCAGAAGTTCCAACACTATCGTTCCACTGCACGGATTCAACATTCAAGAGTGTTAGTGAAAGGGATTATTTGAAAGGATGGGCCAGGGGCTTAGGTGATATGGGGTTGAATGGGTGGTGGTTCGATGATTCTTCAGTCAATGAGGTCTTGGACATCATGGCAGAGACGTATGTACCGGTTGGTGTCCTGGCCTCCACCTTGGTGGTAGGCACATCATTTGGACAGGTCAAAGTTAGGTGGTGGGGGATCGAAACAAGGTTGAAGGAGTTGGAGGTGTCCCTATTTTAGCAGGCAGCCTAAGGCTACGGAGGGGGAGATATCTAGCTTGGAAAATTCACAGGGTACCCTATTTTGGTAATGGCGGCTAGGCGAGCTGGTTTGGTTTATGAGCTGGTATGGTTGGGGAGAATAGACCATGGGTTGGTTACTAAGGGTGTTGACATCCAAAGGGTTTCGGGAGTAGTCGGGCCTCTTGGACTGGCTTTGTGATTCTTCATTCTTGATTTTCCCTTCCCTAATTGCATCCTTAATTCTAGTCCCAATCTCAAACAGTTCTTCAAATGTTGAGATTGACTGGCAGAAGAGTTTCTCATGGTACAGCGCCTGTAGATTCTTGATCAACATCCGAAGTTGTTACTTTTCGACTAGTCGGTGGGTCATTTGGGCCACTTTATTCCTCTATCTGCTTAAGAACGCAGCGAATGACTCATTGAAGTTCTGCCAGGTAGTCTCTAGATCCCGGATGGTGACATCGAGCTCTTCGTTGTAGGAGTATCGATCAATGAAGACCTGGACTATATCTTCCCAAGTTCGCGTCTTAGAAACCTCCAAGGTTAGAAACCAGGATAGAGCAGCCTTGGCGAGGGTTTGAGGGAACAACATTGCGATGTGCTCATGGGTGCAGCCCATTGATTGGAAAACACTCATATAGAACTTTACATGGCTCTTTGAATTCCCAGTTCCATCAAAATGATCAATTTTAGGCATCTTGAAGTTCTCCAATAGTTTCAGCTTAACAGACTCAAAAAGGGCTTCCAGATCTACCATGTAGTCATCGATCCCTTTACTTTTCCTTAGTATGCTTTCTAGCTTGTCAACCTTATCCATTTTTTCTTGGAATTTCTTCTCATACGCAGGCGGCGGGACCCCTTGAAGCCATTCTTCTTCTCCGGTGTTCTAATGTATACCGACGGGTGGTGGTACAAACCTCGGTGGTGGTGGTGGCATGAATCCCAGTGGTGGTGGGAACCCAGGTGGGTGTTGCGGCTGCAGCTGTTTCAGTTCCTCCATGGAAACTAAAACTTGGGCTAACCGGTTAGACTGTTGGTTGATCATTTCTGTCATTCTTGCTTCCAAACCTTCCGGATCCATAAAGCTAACTTTCGACGAAGTGATTCTGATAAGGCGACTCCTTGATCCTTTGACCCACAATGCAGATCCTGGGTGCTTAGAACTTATACTGACATATAGGTGTGAAAAGACTATGTGTTAGACTTTGACAAGTGAGGACTGACTCGTGTATAGACAGACTATCACAGTGTATGCAAAATGATAAAGCAAGCATGCGGATGCAAGCCCTAATCTACATGATGCCCCTACTTTTAACAGATAATAGTTAAGCAAGTAAGGTCTTAGCCATACAGAGTGTGCTAACTTTACTTTCCAATATGATCACCAAGGAATAAGAGGAATTTCCAGAGGTTATGAAAGTTTTTATGAGAAACAGGGATTTCTGGTTGATCTGGACTGAACTGCTAGGAGAAACTGGTATTTTGGGTGAGTTGAATAGAGGTTCTAGGATAAATAAGTATATCAAAGTTTCTGGGAAAAACTGAGATTTTTGGGTAATCTAGGGGATTTGGATGGAGTTTTTGGAAGAAACTGGTATATCTGGAAAATCTGGGAGATTTGGACGGAGTTTCTGGAAAAATTGGTATATCTGAGAAATTTGGGAGGTTTGGACAGAGTTTCTGGGAGCAACTGGTAAATATGACAAGAGCAAGTGATGACGGTGATCATACTATCTAGCAGGTTTTCACACTCTTGTGTCTTAGGACCAACAAACAAGGTTTGCTGTGTATATCTTTGTGAACATGGAGTAGACATCCTTATCATGGTGCCTAGGCAGGTCAACTCAATGTAATCATATGTGAGTGATTGCCTTGGGAATCATAAGAAAGAGGTTCTGCCTTATGCCACATAAGCGTCTACACCGCACAGGTAATCCCGTCAGGGCATATAGCAGTTATATCACATTATCATATCTGAAAAGATAAATGAACAGTCCTATGAAAGGTTCTACAGGAATCTATGTGCAAAGGCTGGGTTTAGTCAAAGAGGGTCCGTTGACGAGAGTTCTAATATACCATCAGGGAGACAGCACGGAAGCTTTTACATTTTTTGATATACCTTGGAAGGTACAGTATCAACGGTGACTTGTGCCATAGCACAGCAAGACCTGAACAATTTTAGCGCCGTGTTTCAGACACAGTCGGGAGGGGGGGGGGGGAATTGACACAAGAATTTTTCTATGTGCGCTTGTGTGCTATACCCAATACGAGTATAAATACTAAAAACCTAATGATAGGGTTAAAAATCCATTACTGCTGAATTCTAAAGAAGACAATCTAAAATCAGATAAAAGGCATGTTCGATCGATCGAACACGTCTCGATCGATTGAACTCTGAAATGTTCAAGCGCTTGAACTTCTTTCGATCGATCGAATCTTCAATCGATCGAATAGTCTTCAATCGATCGAACTCTGTCTTTCAGCTTTTGATTGTCTTCGTTAAAATTCAGCACTTCCTTTTATCGTTATCTTTCAATCCTTCACACAGCAATTATAGTCTGCACAAATTACAGCTAAAACACACAACTTATCATAGTTTAATCAAATTGTGTATAAACTAGCATTATAATTCAAATTGCAGATAAACAAGGGAATTGTAGACAAAATAAGTATATTTTCTTCTTTTAGCGCGGTTGTATTTTACAAATACCCCCACTTGTCAGAAATGCAATAGTGCAATGCGGTGAACCAGACACAGTAAAAAGATGATCTTAAGGATGCTTCTTATGAGTCAAACCTCTGTATTATTTTGTTTTAAATTAAATCTCCCCATATGAGTCGCCAGATTGTGGACACGCAGAATTCCACCTCTTTCCTTTTGATTTGAGATTGTTTTGAAAGAGAAAAAGAAAATATCTGTTGAAAATAGATACAGAGTCGCCACTTGTGGTCTTTAGGAAACCAAGAAACCCAATTTGACTCACCCAAACAGATAAAGGGCACCGGTCCTTCATAACCAAAGAACTTGGCTCGGGGTTTTGGTACGAGAGAGGAAGGAGCCTTTGTCACGACTAAAACACCCTCAACTCGCCCCGTCTTTCGACGGGCCTCAATCAGCATTCAAATAATCATCTTATACTATGTTTGGTTCAACAGTTAATATTTATGATAGGTATATTACATCACATAAGAAACTTGAATTGGAAGATCTAAAGATAAGATATCATTCATAAGATCTAAGCCAAGTATCACACAATGCAAAGTGAAAGATCACACGAACAAACCTAGGAAAAATTGTCTAATCACATATCAAGTAATAAATTTTTCCTAATATAAAAGAGGACATGAATTGTTCTTGAAACAAATTAATCAAAGAAATCAAAAATGCTTAGCAAGCTAATATGATGCATGTTAATCTTTGAGAAAAGAAGTCTCAATCCCTGAGATGGATGAGAAAGGAATAATTAATTGAGGGGGAGTATAAACGTATGATCTAGTTTATTCCTTATAATCTTCTTAGATTAGGGGTCACAAAAACCCCAAATCTTGCATGAATGCAATGCATGATCCTAGGATGTGCAAAGGTTGTAGTGTGTTTACATACATGGACTTTCTAAAGTGACTTAGAAGTCTAAAATATGAATGAATGCATGGAGCAAATCATCATGAGATATGTACAAATGTAGTATGGACCACTTCCTAGGATATGAACTAATTTGAAGTACATACAAGCATCAAATCAAAGGATGGAAGTAAAAGTATACTTGCTGTGAATAGTAGACAGAATAGTGACTTGATTTTGTGGAAATTGAAAAGTGGGACTAGAAATGTTTTCAATGCATGATTGTCTATGGAGATCATCCTTATTGTGTCTAAAACATATATCAAAAAGCCAATCTTCAATAACTATTACAGATTGAGAGAAATCATATAAACAATAGAGGTTACTCATAAACAGAGTCTGTACTGTCGACAGAAATGTTGAAAACTATTAGAAAATGAAAACAAAGGATATAGTGGCCCATATTATGCAGAAAGTTTCCTAAGAAACTGGAGGTCAAGGGAAAAATGAGTTGGGACCACTCCTTTTAGAAAAGTTTTCTGTAAAACAAGTTGAAAGTCAACCAAGTTGCCGTGACAGCAAAAACAGAATATCTGGAGAGAATGTTTGGATCCAAATGGACCACTTTCAAGTATTTCCAAGTCAAACCAAAAATCATGGGTGTTCTCTAATAAGTTGGGAAGACTTTCCAAGTGGTCTTACATTCATACATTGAGTATTGAACTCAGAATAATTCTTTGAAGTTAAACAACTCACTGTTTTGAAGATTTTTTTAGAAAAATAAGGTTTATTTCTTGGAATCCAAATATTGGGGGTTTTTGGAGGGCTTTGAAATAGGAGTCTTGAAAGTATATTTTCAACACTCAAAGAGGATTAAAACCACTTGTAATATCAACCTCTAACTCATTTAGAGAGCCTCCAAGATTATTGAAAAGGTTTGCTTTATTTTGAAAATAACCTCAAGAATACATGCATAGGGATGTATTGAGGTTATAATCATCATCTATCAAACATGTTTTTGAGGTCAAGAGCTACTATCCATAAGGATTCACTCACCTCCAACTTCATGTCATCATCTAGATGATGATGAACTAGTAAGTAAATAAAAAAAAAAAAAAAATGAGGTAAGAAGAGATGAACACTGAATATAAGCAAGCAAATGAAATATTCAAGAGAGAGAGGTTTGGATTTATCACACACTATACGTACTTCAAACTTCGTAGTATATTGGATTTAGCTTAGTTTTTATATAATACACTATATTAGAAATTTATATGAACTACCTTAGATTCTTAGAATTTTCCTAATCGAGAAAAGTAGTCAGAGTAAGAAACTTTGGTGCCCACGTGTACTCCTCGTCGTAAAGATTAACTTTAATGCACGGAGATTTGTCCGAAGATCACCGGATCTAAATGATACCAAGGGTTTTATCCCTAAGCTTCTAGGGTTTCAAGGTTTTGGGATCTTAGAGAGAGAGAGAAGAGAGATATAGAGAGAGAAAAAGAGTTGACAACTTATTAAAATAAAACCTAACATGTTTTATTTATAGTGAGTGATTCGGTACAACTCTTAAAGCATTTGTTACCGCTCGCATAAGTTGCTATATCTCACTAACCGTACCTGTTATGAGAAATTTATAACACAAATAGTGAATCATTTGAGCACACGCTTCTTTCAGTCCAAAAATCTCATTTTTAGATTTCAGGTCAAGTCTAGCATTACAAGTATAAATGACCAAAATACCACTATGACTAATTTTTGGAATAGTTTTAAATTTGTCTCCATTTTCATGCTCAGTATTGAAATGCTCAATTAAGGTAAAATAACACTTAAATACAAATAAAAAAAGCAGATTATTATACTTGCAATATGCTTGAAAAGCTAAATTTACACTCTCAATGTGACCTTGGAACTCACAAATTTTCATGGGCCCCACATAATGTTGACTGAAAAATTGGGGACCGCCAAACTTGTGAAATGAAATGGTCGAATGACTCATGGCTCAGTTGAGACCGAACGAACAACTTACAGTGGACCTTGGGATGATGTGGTCATTTTATTGCAACAATTGAAGGCATTTCATAGTTAGTCAAAATGGGCCCAACCTCTAATGTAACACTTGTTTGCAAACTCAATGACCGAAGCACTAACAATTAAAGTTCTGCACTTTGATTCATATCTTCCAAGCACCAATTAGGTCAAATCATCAGTCCTACCTTAATGATGATGATGATGACTTTCATGGTGTCTAACAAAAGGAGCCCGATGACCATGGTCATGGCCGAATGACACTGTCCAAATATACAATCAAGTAAAACATGTTATCGTGCTAGTAAATGAATTTGGGTTCCATCATGATCATTACTCTTACAAGAATAAACACATGGGCTATTATCACCTTAATATTTACAATGCATATATATTTTCAAGCCCGATCATCGGCCTTTGGCCAAAACTCCCAATTAATCGGTCATATAATAAAAATACATATTTTTGGGTGCAATTAGCAGGTGTATGTTGAGGTAGGTGAGTTTGGAGTAATTTTTTAAAAGTTTTTAATTTGTTGTCATTTGTCTTAATTTTAGACAATGGTGCATGTTTCATTAAAAGGTGGGTGTAGAGAGTAATTGAGGTTGGTGTCAATTAAGTCACTCATGTGACAATTATTTTGGGATATCTCAAACTAGAAAGTGCGACAATAATTTTGGGATGGAGGAGGGAGTATATATTTGTTAGTCATGCAAATATAAGAAAAATTTGTCTTTCAAGTTTAGTTTTTTTTTTTTTCCTCCCATGATTTCATAACCAATATTGATCTCATTTTATAGATCTCATTTTTTCTAATTTCAAAATATCAAAGTTAGAAAGAAGGAAAAAAAATTAATAAATAAATAAATAATAAAATAAAACGTTATGACAATTTAAAATTTTTTAGACATAAAAAAGTACTATAGGTCCATCCAATCTCAAGCCCCTGATATAAAATTATGGCTTCGCTCTTGTTTGCACTTACCTTATTTACTTACTACACTCACTTACCCATTACACCCACCATTCCAATTAATATTAAAACAATTACTTGTTACGCTAACCATTCATTCACAAACTAACCCCGAGTTTAAAAGGCTTGTAAATTTCTCCTAACTTTTTTTATTACTCTGCATCCACCATCTTTTTTCCATACATTACCAGTCTTTTCACAATCATCAACATACATCACCATTTTTATAGATTTCATCATTTTTTTCATGTGTTTTATGTGTAATATGGTTTTTATAGCCGTATTTCATGCATTCTGCATTGTTTTTCTTTTAAAATAGATCATTCGAAATGTTTTTTTGGGTCGAAGATCCGTTCAATGGGCAGTGGTGAAACCAAGGGTGGAATATACGAGAGACTAGTGGGGTCCATGGTCCCTCCCCACTCCCCCAGCTCCTAAATTTTGAAAATTATAATTTTACCCTTTTATATTTTTGAAAATTTTAGATATGGGCTAAATACATTTTATACCCTTATAGTTTGGTCCTTGTATTATTTTAGTCCCTACAGTTTAAAAAGTGTCAATTTGGTCCTCAAAGTTCCTTAATTGGTTCACTGTAGTCCTACCATCTACATCCGTTAAAAAACTCACGGCCAGACTCACGTTACACACACATGCACGAACACTTTTCAGTGATATAGTTACAGAAAAATAGAAACAGGGAGCAAGAGAAGCGGAGTGTACGTAGAAATCCTGAACCCCTTTTCTGGCGAATCCCCGATCGGACTGTTCAGCCAAAACGACATTAACAGTAAGCAAAATGACACGCGACCCGGCGATAACCCTGACCACTCGATCTCCCTTATCTATTCAACAACTCCGTCCCAAAAATCTCCCTCTTTGCCTTCTTTCTCTTCTCTCTCCTTCATGGCCTTCTTGATTTCCAAACCCAATTCTGATAAACTATCCATATTTGTTGATTGTGGCTCATTTGAAGGTCCTTGTTGAGTACTAACAGACTGAGACTCAGATTCAAGATTTGGATTCGGACTTCTTGTTGTTGTTGACTTTGATGAAGAACTGGACCTCTTTTGCTCTTGATATTGTGGGTGTGGTAGATTTTGTGAATTGGGGACACATATGGGTTTGGGTTTGATTGGCATGGACATGTTTTGTTGGGAGGTTTTCGGAGAGTTTGTAGGGCTAATGGGATTTGGTAATTCCTGCCATAAAAGGAAGGAATTAATTTTTTTTCGCAAAGACCAGAGGAAGGATCTAACAATTGCTAATTTTTCTGTCCAATATTTTTTTATAATTTCCCCCCAATCTCTCTCATACTTGTTTTGTGTACATGTATACAGAAATATGTATATAAATATATGTATTTATCTTTCTTCGGCTGAGATAGATGTATATCTACACTTAGCTTCTTTTGCTCTCAGTGGCTCTCTCTATTTTCTGGGCCAAGAGTGTAGATATTCATATACTGATACATTTATGTTAGTCTGCAGGTACTGGGAAAGGTGTAAAATTCTACTTCTGGCTTTTAAATTCCTGCATGTGTGTGTCACGTGAGTCTGGCCATGAGTTGTTTTTAACGGATGTAGACGTTAGGACTACATTGAACCAATTAAGGAACTTTGATGACCAAATTGACACTTTTTAAACTGTAGGGACTAAAATGATACAAGAACTAAACTATAGGAGTATCAAATGTATTTAACCCGTTAGATATTGACCCCCGCCAAAATGGTCCATTATAAATAATATTAGACAACACCAATTGCAACCCAAACGATCATACACTATCAACTGAGTTTTGGATTCCGATAATGAAGTTCAAAATTCAATGTATGTACTGAGAATTTCAAGGACCAAGACCAAACCTCTCGACACTAGTAACAACCAAAAAATTTCGGCATGAAACTATCAGTTGCTAATGTAGACAATCATACCAAATATGGATAAAGAGATCCCAAAAAATTTTACTTTAGAGCACTGCTCCTGAATCCCCGATGAAACTCTGTTTTCTTATGGAGCCAAGCCGGCCCCTCAAGTTCACATTCTTGGTTCTGTCTCTAGATGGAACAAATTGGATATTTTTGGTGGACAGTGGCAGAACAATGTGATTATGTTCGATGGGATCAATGGAGCAATGTGGATACGTTCGATGGGTAGAGGACGTCGGACAATTTCTTTTTGTTCGATAGTGCAAATCTGAACAGTTACAATTCCATGGCCACTAATAGTTCGAAAAAAAATGCAAAAATCATAGAACTTGTAGTTTTAATCTGAACCGAGTCCCTGAATCATTATATCTACAGAAGTGAAGATTTGAATATCTACATAAATATCACAATGCTCAGGCTACCTCAATAGTAGGTTGGTACGTGGTCTTAGATGCTTGAATGATAGTCTGGCTCTTAGACACACTATAAAATAAATGTTTTTATTTCACAAAATTTTTCATAATTAAAATGTGAGTTACAATAATTTTTTGGTTTTGATGTCCGGAATTCGAACGTTTTTTAAGAGGGTTGTGTTTTAGAAGTTAGTTTCATTCATCTGCAAGTCGAATGGAGGGCATCATCTGGAAAGTTTTCTTGAAAAAAATTAATTTTATAGTGGCTTCTAAACTATGTTCGGACGGCTTGACTAGATTTTCTTGTTTGTGCACGATGGTAGCCTCCGTTCAATAGCCGTTTGGGCCCGTCCAAACGGTTGTCGAATCGATCGGACAAACCCAAAAAAATTTCATTTTCATCAAATTGAGGGTTAGTAACACACTACATACAATTAGTTAGTTGTGTTGCAATCGGTGTAAGATCGAGACTTTAAAGCGAGATCTGCGAAGACAAAGCGAGGTCGTCAAGTGCTCTCCACGAAAGGAAAGGTGCAAGTCAACGCAAGTATGATACGAAGGCAGATGATTCATTGTGATTCTAGTTAGAGTCCAGTTGATTTGTAATTGTTTCCTCTTCTTAGTGGATTCTTAATTTGCTTGTGGTTTACACCCTGATAGGGTTATCCATGCAAAACTTGTGTCATATGTGATCGATTTATACTTACTGTACACAAGCACATCAGCATATTGTGATTGGTTTATGAAAAAAATGTAAATTGGTAGTGTTGGATTAAAGTTGAGTTTTGTCCAATTTTTAGGGTCAAATAAAAATGTGATCCACTTAGAGTTTAAGTGGGGTCCTTGTGGATTTGTGTTCTCTTCCATGAGGAGATGAAGTTTGGATATTTACATGTCCAAAACTATTGATGGGTGAATAAGAAATTAATGCTCAAAGGTTACCCCTTACAAGGAGTTGTTGAAATGGAAAAGGTTCACAACTTGCCTTGTCCCACATAGGAAAAATAGAAGTAGTCTTTAGTGTATTTATAAGGCTACTTCATGTTTTGGGTTTGGCCCTAAGGGGTACCCAGTTTTGTGGAAGGGGGAGGACCTAAGGCCCTTTGGGTTTACTCCACACGCATGCGCCACAGTCCGTCCGGCTGAGCCAGGTCATGGGTGCGAGTGGCACGAAATATTTCTTTTTGAACCCCAGAACTTCGCAAAAGACCTTTGGAATTTCTTCACACTTAACATTTTGGAATTAATCCACAGATATCAATCCACTCTCTCCTCTATCTATCTATATATTGAGGTTCTTCTTCATTTGGAGACACACAGAAATGCAAAGTTCTTCTTCTTCCATATTTTATTTCCTTGGTTTTCTGAGAGAGCACGAAGCATCGCCAGAGTAGTTGTACACTGTGCTTGTACTACTGTTAGAAGCCGTTGTATCCTAGGAAATAGGCACCGACGATTTCCTCAAGCACATCCGGTGAGGCAGCGAATCTGTTTTAAGGAAACTGTGAACTATCACAGACCCTCGGTTTGATCGATTTTCAGTTTCTGCTTTATTTAAATTTTCGATAATTTTCTTGTTTTCATAACTTAAAATTCAGAGTCTGTTTCTGTCTTCCAATTATATCAATATAACTTTCCTAACAATCTTAAAACAGATTCATATATTTAAAAACAAAAACAGATTCGGGTTTAGAAAAACAGAACTACTTATGAAAAATAGTTTGGTTTTAGGATTACAAAAACTACTACTATAATTCTCAGTTTCTACCCAAATGGTGCAGAATCATGGAAAATAGCATTAGACGAAAAAGTGTGCAGAATCGCGTTTTGCTAGAAGGATCTTAAAATTCCCTCGTTGTCCTAATAATTCTTTGAAAACAAATTCTGCCACTGTTAAAATTAAAAGGAAAAATATTAGACTTAATTTCTTTTCTCCTTTGATAATTTTTTTAGAAATGGCAAATGAGACCGTGAACACTACTGCGAACCCTGTTGCAATCGACGATGCTACTGGCTCCAACACTTGATTGATTCGATACCTGTGAAGGTTCCTTCAGTCCAGATTCCTGTGAACCATGGGGAGAAACCTGAGAAATTCCAAGGCGTGGATTTCAAGAGGTGGCAGCAAAAGATGTTGTTCTACCTTATCACCTTGAACCTTGTGAGGTTCTTGAAGGAAGAGGCTCCTGTGCCTAATGAAAATGAACAAAATTGTGAGATCGCCTTGCAAGTAGCTTCTGCCATTGATGCTTGGAAGCACTTGGATTTTCTGTGTAGAAATTATGTTTTGAATGGCTTGCGTGATACACTCTATAATGTGTATAGCGTCAAGACCACTGCTAAGGAACTGTGGGAGTCCTTAGACAGAAAGTACAAAACCGAGGATGCCGGGTCAAAGAAATTTATAGTGGGGAGATTCCTCGACTATAAGATGGTGAACTCAAAGACTGTGATCAGTCAAGTTCAAGAGCTGCAAGTAATCTTGCATGAAATTCATGCTAAAGGGATGAACTTGAGCGAAACTTTTCAAGTTGCTGCTATAATTAAAAAGCTACCCCCTGCTTGCAAGGGCTTCAAGAACTATTTGAAGCACAAGTGAAAGGAGATAAAAATTGAAGATCTCATCGTCAGGCTTCGAATTAAAGAAGACAACAAAGGGGCTGATAGGAATTTGGGAAATTTTGGGGCCAAGGCTAATATGGTTGAGCATGGTCAAAGTTCACATGGGAAGAAGAAATTTCCTTCTGACAAAGGGCACAAAATGGGGCCAAAAGGTGGTATCATCAAGAAGCCTAAATTTTAATTTCAAGAAAAGTGCTACAATTATGGTAAAACTGGACACCGTGCTTTTGAGTGTCGTCTGCCACAAAAGAAAGTAAAAAATAAATAGGCTAATATGACAGAGTATGATTCTATCTCAAGAGATGTCTCCGACATTAATCTGTCTATTGTGGTCTCTAAAGTGAACTTGGTGGATTCAAACCCAAGGAAGTGGTGGATAGACACTGGTGCTACTCACCACATATGCTCTGACAAAGTTATGTTCACTTCCTTCGAACCAATTACAAGTGGTGAGAAGATGTATATGGAAAATTCTACTTCCTCGGATGTTGAAGGCCAAGGGAAAATAATTCTGGAGATGACTTTAGAAAAGGAGCTGACTCTCAACAATGTCCTTTATGTACCAAAAATTCCCAAGAATTTGGTATCCGAATCTCTCCAAAGCAAGCATGGCTTCCGAATGGTCTTTGAGTCAGACAAGGTGGTGCTGACCAAAGCGGGAATGTATGTGGGGAAGGGGTATATGTGTAATGGGATGTTCAAACTTAATGTAGCGACTATATTCCCAACGATTAATAAAATAAGTACCTCTTTTGTTTACTTGCTTGAGTCTTCCAATTTGTGGCATGGCAGACTAGAACATGTTAATTTTAATTCTTTGTGAAGATTAATTAAATTAGACCACACACCAAACTTCCATATTGACACAAGTCAGAAATGTGAAACTTGTGTTGAAGCAAAATTAACGAAGACTTCATTTCAACCAGTTGAAAGAAGCACTGAACCATTGGAATTAACCCACATTGATGTATGTGATTTAAAAATGGTTCAATCTAGAGGTGGTAATAAGTATTTTATTACTTTTGTTGATAATTGCACTAAATAATGTTATGTGTATTTGCTAAAAAGTAAGGATGGAGCTTTGGATAAGTTCATTCTATACAAGATAGAGGTTGAGAATCAACTTGGCAAAAAGATTAAGGTGTTAAGAAGTGATAGAGGTGGTGAATATGTAGCACCGTATGGTGACTATTGTGCACAAAATGGAATAATTCACCAAACCACTGCACCTTATTCGCCTCCATCAAATGGAGTTGCTGAAAGTAAAAATCGTACCTTAAAAGAAATGATGAATGCTATGTTAATCAGTTCTGGATTGCCACAAAACTTGTGGGGGGGAGGCAATTCTCTCTGCAAATTATATTTTAAATAAGGTACCTTGAAAAAAAGTTGATCAAACCCCGTATGAACAGTGGAATGGTCGAAAACCTTCCTATAAATTCTTACAAAAGTGGGGGTGTCTTGCGAATGTTCTTGTACCTACTCGTAAGAAAGAGATGATAAGTCCAAAAACTGTTGATTGTTTATTTATTGGTTATGCACATAATAATAGTGCGTATCGGTTTCTTGTACATAAATCTGACAATCGAGATATACACAAGAACACGATCATGGAATCTAGAAATGCGTCGTTCTTTGAGAATATATTTCCTTGTAAAGAGGAATATAGTTCTAAAAAATGCACATTTGAGACTATTGGGGAAACTAGCAAAACCCAAGAAGAGAATGTTGATGTTGAGCCTAGACGTGGGAAACAGGCTAGGACCTCAAAATCTTTTGGTCCAGACTTTCTAACTTATGTTATAGAAAGTGAGCCTCAAAGCTATAATGAAGCTATTATATCGCCAGATGGTCCATTATGGAAAGAAGCAATCAAGAGTGAAATTGATTCTATCCTACAAAATCATACGAATGAAGGCTATGTCATCTTATGTCTATATGTTGATGACATGCTCATAGTGGGTAGTAATGATAAGATCATTAAATCTACTAAGAAAATGTTGAATTCTAAATTTGACGTGAAAGATATGGGACTTGTTGATGTTATATTGGGCATCAAGATCTCTAAAGATACTAATGGACTTGTTCTGCCACAGTCACATTATGTAGACAAGATTCTAGAGAAGTTCAATAAGTCTAATACAAGTGTAGCCAGGACACCTGTGGACTTAAGTCTACACCTATCTAGGAATACTGGTGAGAGTGTTTCTCAACTAGAATATTCTCGAGTGATAGGAAGTTTGATGTACCTAATGAGTTGTACAAGGCTTGACATTGCTTATTCAGTTAGTAGACTAAGTTGATACACTTGTAATCCTAGTGCTGAACACTGAAAAGGGATAGTAAGGGTACTACGGTACTTACAATATACACGTGATTAGGGATTGCACTACATGAGATATCCAGCTACATTGGAAGGATACAGTGATGCAAACTGGATATCCGATATGAAAGATTCAAAATTTACAAGTGGATATGTTTTCACTCTTGGTGGTTCAGCTGTGTCATGAAAATCTTCAAAACAAACTTGTATTGCTAGATCGACAATGGAATCTGAATTCATTGGGCTAGACAAGGCAGTTGAAGAGGCTGAATGGCTTCGCCATTTTGTAGAAGATATTCCTAGATGGTCAATACCTGTGCCAGCTATTTGCATACACTACGATAGCCAATCTGCTATTGGAAGGGCACAAAGTAATATGTATAATGGTAAGTCTAGACATATTCGTCGTAGACACAATACCGTTAAACAACTACTCTCAAGTGGGATTGTCTCGATTGACTATGTAAAGTCAAAGAACAATATTGAGGATCCGCTAACCAAAGGGTTAAATCGAGAGTTAGTTAATAAATCACCTAGAGGAATGGGATTAAAGCCTATGACATTACAAGGTACCGGAATAGAAACCTAACCTAGTTGACTTGAGATTCAAAGATCTAGGTTCAAAGGGACAACGTAATTTCATGTACCTTAGGAGAATCACTGAGGAGAAATGTTCTTCTACCCATTTCTATTAGACAATAGTTATACTTGCATAGTGTGAGGGTAAGGTTAGCTTTTAATGACTATGTGTGTTGGTATAACCAAGCAGAGTATAGCAGAATGCTCTAAATAAGTCACCTATGTGAATGTGAAGTGGGGCCGCTTCTAAAATAATTTGAGAAAGGCGAAATTCTTTGATAAACATTCACTGAACCAGGCGAGTGTTCAAGGCCAAAATGAACACAAGTGTAAGAATTAAACTATGTTTGGAGAGCTCCTGTGTGAGGTTTGTCGGTTGTTTACACTAATGGCAGTCAGTTCAAGACTACACGTTCAGTAGCCAGTCAGTAAATCTGATAGACTATAACAAGGGAAGGTTCAAAGCTAAAAGCTACCTATCCTTTAGCAGGAGTGATCCGTAGTGCTCTCTCTCTCTCTCTCTCTCTCTCTCTCTCTCTCTCTCTCTCTCTCTCTCGAGTATTCGCTGTCTCACATCGTTTTGATTAATTTCATTCATGTGGGGGATTGTTGGATTAAAGTTGAGTTTTGGCCAATTTTTAGGGTCAAATAAAAGTAGGATCCACTTAGAGTTTAAGTCGGGTCCTTATAGATTTGTGTTCTCCTCCATGAGGAGATAAAGTTTGGATATTCACATGTCCAAAACTATTGATGGGTGAATAAGAAATTAATGCTCAAAGGTTACCCCTTACAAGGAGTTGTTGAAATAGAAAAGGTTCACAACTTGCCTTGTCCCACATAGGAAAAATAGAAGTAGACTTTAGTGTTTTTATAAGGCTACTTCATGTTTTGGGTTTGGACCCCAAGGGATAACCATTTTTGCGAAAAGGGGAGGACCTAAGGCCCTTTGGATTTACTCTACACATACGTGCCGCCGTCGGCCGTGCCGAGCCAGTCGTGGTCATGGTCGTGGGTGTGGGTGTGGGTGTGGGTGGGGGTGCGGGTGTGGCCAGCACGAAATATTTCTTTTTGGACCCCAGAACTTTGTAAAAGACCTCTAGAATTTGTTCACACTTAACATGTGACAGAAAGTGAAAGGTCCAAGAGTTACAGAGCTCCAAAAGGTTGTTGTTACAACCTTCGGAATTTCTTGACTGATTTGAAATTAATCCACAGATATCAATCCATTCTCTCATATGTCTATATATTGAGGTTCTTCTTCATTTGGAGACACACATAAATACAAAGTTCTTCTTCTTCCATATTTTTCATCTTTTGTTTACTGAGAGAGCACGAAGCATAGAAGTTCGCCAGAGCAGTTGTACACGGTGCTTGTACTACTGTTAGAAACCGATGTATCCTCGGTTTGATCTATTTTCAGTTTCTGCATTGTTTAAATTTTCTGTAATTTTCTTGTTTTCATAAGTTGTAATTCAGAGTCTGTTTCTGTTTTCCGATTACATCAATATAATTTTTCCAACAGGTAGCAATAAGCATATAAACCTAAGAGTAAGTCTTGGACACCAAAATGGTGCACTGAATGATCGGTGCCCTCCATATAATCCCCACCCCTCCTGCTTTCGAGTAAAGTGTCACCGTTACAGAAAGTGTTAAGGTGACACTTTATTCCGAAAGCACATGGGGATTAAAGTATCATTAGGCCAAACCATAGGGGGTAAAATGTCATTGAACCAAACCACAAGAGGTAAAGTGATCACTAATTTTAGGGATCTAATACTCTCCGTTAAATTCTGTAGCGGTGACACTTTACTTGAAATCACCGGGAGGTTAAGTGATCACTTTTAAACCATAAAATGGTAAAATATCATCGAGACAAACAACAGAGGAGATGAAGTGTAATTAACCGTTTCGAAAACTTATGCTAATTTAAAACTTAAAATCAAAAAGCATTTCTAAGAAGAACATAGGAATGTGCATATAGTAAGAAATAGGATGAAGCCTTAAATGAATTCAAATTCACGATAATAGAATTTAGTTAGAATACTACGTAAATTATAAATTATGAAAGAGTATTCAAATTCAAATGACAATTAAACATGGTAGTAGAAAGTCCACTTACAACCGCACTAGTACCCCCAATACACTACTATCTATGCGTAATGAATTTTGATATTGATAATAATACAAAAGATGTATGTAACAGAACGCAAGGATGAAACAATTTTAATAATGGTTAAATACACTTGTTTGGCTGATTTGCACCAACACTCTGTGTTTTAAATTTTGTTACTAACCCCCCTTGTGGTTTAGACAAAAGTATAATCGTAACTTTTTCCATCAAAATTAACAGTTTTAACCTTGGGAGCCCTAATTTAAAGGGTAAAATGATTCTTTTGCCCCTAAAAATTATATTAAAAGAAAAATAAGTTATTAATCATTTTCTTTGGGTCAAGCACATGACCTATACCAAGAAAATTCTAAAAAATGTCACAGAATATTTCTCACCCAATTCAAAACCATACGTTTCTCTCTAAATGAATTAAAGTAAACAAATTTTGTTCTTAACATTATTATGAAGACTTGGGAGTAACTTGGTCATTTTAGCTTGCTCTATTAGCAAATTTTAACAGTTGCACTTTAGTCCAAACCAAATGGGGTATTAGTGCCAAAATTTAAACCACAAAAAGATAAGTGCAAATTGGCCTAACTAAAGGGGGTGTAAGTGTATTTAACCCTTTTAATAAATGAAATACCAAAAAAGTTCCAAAAAAAAAAAATGAACAATTGGACTCCACCCGATTGTATCTTGAATGATTATTGATTGATGAGTAATATTTGGGGCACAAACAAGTTTCACAAACACTTACTAACACACTCTATCTCTCTCTTGGGTGGTACTGTTGGGTCCGGATAATTTTAGTGGATCCCACAGTGCCACTCAAGATAGAGATAGAGTGTGTTTGTAAGTGTTTGTAAAACTTGTTTGTCCCCCTAGCATTGTTGAGCATTGTTGATTGATTGATATCTATAAATGCTTGCACCTAAAAAATACATTTTTTAATTCAAAGTTGTTTAAGGCCGACGGGATCTTTTTAATCGGACTCATGAGACCGGTTGTAAAATTAATGACTGATTGGTTAAAATTTAATCGGACTAACCACTAGTTGATCGGGCTAGCACCATTACTTCATCGGGCTGATCATCATTTGATCGGGCATAAATGTAATCGGGCTGACCACCATTTCATCGGGCCACTACACAAAGTGGGCCATGCTTCAATATGACTGTATTATATCTCCATCGGGCTAGCGGTCAGACTGATCACCATTTGCTCGGGCTGGATAGCATATCTTAGTCGGACTGATTTGGTAAATCCGAACCAATGAGCTTCATGGAAGGATTTAATGGTTAAATTTCATGAGTTGATTGAGGTGGGGCCTGAATTATGTGTCATGCTTACATCATCACAGAAGAGGAAACACACTGAGGAGTCCATTCGGGCAGCATCATATGAAGTAGGCCTAAGGTTTAGTAGATGGCCACGTGGCCATTCATCCATCTATGTTGGTGTTTTAATTGATTACTTTGCCTCAGTCGGCCCCACGTCATTTGGCACCTTTATGGAATTCTGCGTAAGTTATGTTTAGGCTGGTAATATATTCATTCCATAATATAATTCATTCAGCCCGATGTGGAGAAGTTGATACAAATTTAGTCGCTTTATGGAAAGAGATATGGTTGACCAAATGGGAGTCATTATCCCTACAAACTCTTCAAAGTTATAAATTTTTATATTGTGATAAGGGAGAATATTATCAGATTGAGAAAGATAATATTTCTTATGGAAAGATAATATCAACACTTTATGGTAATATTATCAAGATTGGCAAGAAAATATTGTTGATATTATCTAGTATGGGAAGTATTTATCTGATATGGAAGGATAATATTTGGGAGATAATATCAGATATATATTACTTGGAAGCCAAGTCAGCCGAATGAAGCCACAAAGGGGACCAGGTTCAAGCTATATATATACATATATGTATATATGTGAAGATATGGAAGACTTTATCAGTTGTGGGAAATAAACTGGTAATTTTTACCAGATTATCATTCAAGAGCTTTTATTTCCTAATCAACTTCAACCTCCATGGCCGCTATAAATTAGCAGGCAGGCCAAGCAATCAACTCACTCCGCGTCTCTTCGATACACCGCATTTAACCGCATCCCAAATGCATCCTTTAGCATTCTTAGTTTAGGCAAATAAAGCAGTCTTTTATTTTCCTAGTTTTTTCAATTACTTCTTGTAATTTCTTTGCTTTAATTAAATAAAAGTCTATTTTATTTAATTCATCTTTCATCACTTGTATGGCTTGTGTGCTTCAATACTGCCATAGGATCTTAGGCCAAGGGTACTTTCCTACTTGGCCATCACAATCGTTTTGATAGAAGTCAGATTTCCAAACCTTGTGTATCACTCACACAAGTGACTTAGGAAATTTTGTGTTAATAGTTTGGGCCTACCTAACAAGGCTCTGGCACGCCCAAACAATAATTACAGCAAACAATTTGGCACGCCCGGTGGGACCGCCAAGTGATGAGCCGAGCATACCGTGAGACATGGCTGCAATTCTACCGCGACCAGGTTCGTTGCAGGGACGAAAAAATAAGCCTTCTTGAAGGTTTAATTTCTCATCTCAACTTCAAAAAGGTGATGCTCCATTGCGATTCATGCTGCCAAAAGTTGGGATCGCCATGGGATTTGCAGCTGGGTCATCGGCTTAGTCGTGAAATAAGCCGATATGAGGATGAAATCGGTCAACTAAAAACTGAGATTGACCGATTAGAGACCGATAGACAATTTTTCAACAATGAAATCGGTCTCCTTCTTGCCGTAAGTGAAGCAGAAGAGCCAGCACCTTATGGAGAAAATTTCATGTCCATGGAAGATTTCTTAAACGGTAGCTGGAGGGAAAATCCTAGCAGTTTTCCTAATTTGCCGCTCGGGGGGCAAGAAGACGGCGAAAAAATAAATAAAGAGCCGAAAAAATTTATATCGGCCATAGAGCCCCTCCTTGATGTTGAAGACGACGAAGCACCCGGGGGGCAAATTCAAGATGAGCCTCAAAATTTTATTGAGGCCGAGGAGGAAGAGTGTGATAGGCCGAGTGATCTTGAACCGGCCATAGAGCCTCCCGTTAGTGAGGAGGACGATGATGAAGACCCCATTATCGACGAAGAAATCGGTGATGAACCGCTCGGGGGGCAAGTTTCGCAGAGACCGGTTGAAATTAAATCGGTCCATGAAGTTTTTGAACATATTCCTTTGAGGAAACTTAGCCTCAAGGAATTGTTCAATTTTTTCGGTCTCTTTGTAGTGACCGATTATTATTTTTATTTTAAGCCAAGTAATTATTTGGCTTGGGTTGATTTACATCCACGATGGCTGTGTGGATGTCACCAAAAATTGAATATTATTTGGTGGCTCTTTTTGCAACAATGGTATTATCAAAAGACTGAAAAGGTACTAAAGACCGGACTGAATTAATTCAGTCAGTAGGCTATTCGGACTCACAAGACCGAAAGAAAAAATAATAATAATAAATAAAGTGATGCTGGAAGGATGCTAGGATGCTGAATCGGACATAGAGGCCGATGGTGTAACTTATTTCAAGAGTGCTTGTCAAGTGGTGGAGCCCGATTATATGAGGTTGTCTCAGTCATGCTACACAGTGAGATATTACACAGGGAGAGCCCGATTCATTCAGTTTATTTGAAAAGGGCGGTACACGATAGGTGCAACAATTACAATCGGTCTCTTGGCCAAGCCTGATGTTAGTCCAAAGATCATCGGTCTACATGATGAGCCCGATCGCAGTCTAAAGGTAATCGGGCTAGATAAACATGGCCATTCAAAATTTCACTTGATTTTATTTTAAACGGCCAGGGGGGCAATTGTTTGCACCTAAAAAATACATTTTTTAATTCAAAGTTGTTTAAGGCCGACGGGATCTTTTTAATCGGACTCATGAGACCGGTTGTAAAATTAATGACTGATTGGTTAAAATTTAATCGGACTAACCACTAGTTGATCGGGCTAGCACCATTACTTCATCGGGCTGATCATCATTTGATCGGGCATAAATGTAATCGGGCTGACCACCATTTCATCGGGCCACTACACAAAGTGGGCCATGCTTCAATATGACTGTATTATATCTCCATCGGGCTAGCGGTCAGACTGATCACCATTTGCTCGGGCTGGATAGCATATCTTAGTCGGACTGATTTGGTAAATCCGAACCAATGAGCTTCATGGAAGGATTTAATGGTTAAATTTCATGAGTTGATTGAGGTGGGGCCTGAATTATGTGTCATGCTTACGTCATCACAGAAGAGGAAACACACTGAGGAGTCCATTCGGGCAGCATCATATGAAGTAGGCCTAAGGTTTAGTAGATGGCCACGTGGCCATTCATCCATCTATGTTGGTGTTTTAATTGATTACTTTGCCTCAGTCGGCCCCACGTCATTTGGCACCTTTATGGAATTCTGCGTAAGTTATGTTTAGGCTGGTAATATATTCATTCCATAATATAATTCATTCAGCCCGATGTGGAGAAGTTGATACAAATTTAGTCGCTTTATGGAAAGAGATATGGTTGACCAAATGGGAGTCATTATCCCTACAAACTCTCCAAAGTTATAAATTTTTATATTGTGATAAGGGAGAATATTATCAGATTGAGAAAGATAATATTTCTTATGGAAAGATAATATCAACACTTTATGGTAATATTATCAAGATTGGCAAGAAAATATTGTTGATATTATCTAGTATGGGAAGTATTTATCTGATATGGAAGGATAATATTTGGGAGATAATATCAGATATATATTACTTGGAAGCCAAGTCAGCCGAATGAAGCCACAAAGGGGACCAGGTTCAAGCTATATATATACATATATGTATATATGTGAAGATATGGAAGACTTTATCAGTTGTGGGAAATAAACTGGTAATTTTTACCAGATTATCATTCAAGAGCTTTTATTTCCTAATCAACTTCAACCTCCATGGCCGCTATAAATTAGCAGGCAGGCCAAGCAATCAACTCACTCCGCGTCTCTTCGATACACCGCATTCAACCGCATCCCAAATGCATCCTTTAGCATTCTTAGTTTAGGCAAATAAAGCAGTCTTTTATTTTCCTAGTTTTTTCAATTACTTCTTGTAATTTCTTTGCTTTAATTAAATAAAAGTCTATTTTATTTAATTCATCTTTCATCACTTGTATGGCTTGTGTGCTTCAATACTGCCATAGGATCTTAGGCCAAGGGTACTTTCCTACTTGGCCATCACAATCGTTTTGATAGAAGTCAGATTTCCAAACCTTGTGTATCACTCACACAAGTGACTTAGGAAATTTTGTGTTAATAGTTTGGGCCTACCTAACAAGGCTCTGGCACGCCCAAACAATAATTACAGCAAACAATTTGGCACGCCCGGTGGGACCGCCAAGTGATGAGCCGAGCATACCGTGAGACATGGCTGCAATTCTACCGCGACCAGGTTCGTTGCAGGGACGAAAAAATAAGCCTTCTTGAAGGTTTAATTTCTCATCTCAACTTCAAAAAGGTGATGCTCCATTGCGATTCATGCTGCCAAAAGTTGGGATCGCCATGGGATTTGCAGCTGGGTCATCGGCTTAGTCGTGAAATAAGCCGATATGAGGATGAAATCGGTCAACTAAAAACTGAGATTGACCGATTAGAGACCGATAGACAATTTTTCAACAATGAAATCGGTCTCCTTCTTGCCGTAAGTGAAGCAGAAGAGCCAGCACCTTATGGAGAAAATTTTGTGGTAATAGTTTGGGCCTACCTAACAAGGCTCTGGCACGCCCAAACAATAATTACAGCAAACAATAAACAATAATGATATACCCACGTCATCCACATTCAGTACATCCAGACCCTTGATTCCAGTAGATTCAATGTGAGAACCACCAAAATTACGGATAATCAAGGGTCAGAATGTACTAAATATGGTTGTGGTTCTGGTTGTGAATGTAAATGGGAGTGTGGGTATTTCCTTATTGATCTATGAATGTGCTAACCAACTCGGCTAGCCGAGTTGGCCATGACCCATATTCCCCAAAGGGGAGGTTGTGGGTTCGAGCCTCCTTAGCAGGACGTGATCAAAGTAGACAATTTTTTTAAAGTGGGGTCTGGCCCCACCTTGTGTGTGCGTGTGTTACTAACATCTAGGCTAGTAACCCCGTCCATGTCACTGAGTCGGTTAGAGTTATGAGACAGTGAAAAAAAAAATCTATGAACGTGCTTTTTCTGTTGAGGAAAAAAAAAACACAGACTGTTGCCGTTTGGACGGCACAACACGTCATGGCCTAGGCCAGTGATACGGGTAAAACCACAGACTGTTGCCGTTTGGACGGCACAACACGTCATGGCCTAGGCCAGTGATACGGGTAAAACCAGATTATGTAATACATAATAAACTAACAACCTTGACTCATTCTACTTCTCTTTCTTGCAGGTGGCTTGTGCGTTGATTTTACATGTATCAATCAATTCCCTTAAAATGACCTTTCCCCCTTAAAATGACCTTGCCGTTAACGTCATTGTACCAAATCTATTATATATATATAAAAGTCAAAGTCAAATCCTTCTCCACAGCCTTCCACGTGGCCGCTTCTATCATTTTCTTCACTCCACGTAGGATTTATAATTTTATACTGCCTCAAAATCAAACTTCTTATGTGGAAAACAAACCAGACCTACTCCTTCTCTCTTCCTCTCATACGCAGACCATTTATGAGCGTCTCTTCCCCTCCCCTCTCTCTCACATACAGTAGACCCCTCATTCTCCCCCACCCTCTACATCTAATCATCGTCTCTCTCTCTCTCTCTCTCTCTCTCTCTCTCTCTCTCTCTCACACACACACACACACACACATCGATGGTAAATGTCACAGGTATATTTTTTCAACTCTTTTTGAGATTATGTGATTCTCTGTCACTAACTTTGATTTTGCAATTCTCTGTTTGATTGCAGGCGCCGAAGAAGGACAAGGCTCCTCCTCTGTCTTCCAGCGATGCACCAACAACGACCACTAACTGGTATGAACTATTGTTTAATTTATCTAATCTTACGGTATTGGATCAGCTTTAAGAAATTGTTGGTACTATATCTTCTTTCTATGGGGGTGGAAACTATATATATAAAGTAAGGGCTTCTCTTTTATTCTCGATCGTGTGATCTCTCTTATCCTCTGTCCTTTGGGGTTCTATCATAGGGTTTGGTAGCAAATCTAAATCGCTGTGGGCATGTGATTTCGATTGCTTAGTTGAGTGTGCATTGTTCTTCCAAATCATGGAGGTTGAATATCAAGAGGTTAGTATTTCTTTTTCTCTTCAATTTTTTCCTCACCATTTTTCATATAATAAAATTGATAAGTCTGCCACTGAGTTGTGGTTAGTACTAATTATTATTGGCACTTTGTTATGTTTCTTTTTAAATCATACTAGCTGATAACTTCCCAACTTGGATTGGTAGTTGAGATACTCTTTTTTTTTTTGGTTGAATAACTATTAAATTTTTTTTTTTTTTGCTTTGTCAACATTGTTTGGTATTGCTATGCAACTTACACTAAATGAAGGAGAAACTCTACTTTGGTCTTCTAAATGCAGTTAGTTTTTTTTTGGATTACTCAAATGCACTTAAAATGAATAGGAAAAAATGTTTGATTGTTTTGGGTGGTAATTCTTATGCAACATTGGGTGACATGATATATACATATATATTAGTGTTTCGTTTATTAGTTTTGTGGAATTGTTATTGATTTCTGTATTAATATCTTTTTTGTAAAGTTTTCTTATGTTTTTTTTTAAGGAGTGGATTCATCCTCAACTCCATCAAATCTTTTCCTCTTGCCGTTTTCAGTCAAAGCTCGAGCCTCTCCCTCCAATCGTTCAGATTCTCAGGTACGCTCTACAATCCCTGAATCTACTTTCAATCAATTTAGATGGGTTTGTTATGATCCATAGACGACGAAGTTCATTTTACGGGTTTCTCTCCTAATCTTCTGACCCAGTTCTCTAATATATAAATATGTATATGGATATATATATATATATATATAGAGAGAGAGAGAGAGAGAGAGACACACACACACACACATATATATATATATATATATATTTACATCTAAGTGCTTGAGAGTTTCAAATAAATGATTTAGGCATTTGTTTCTTATACCACTTGCAATTGGAACTCCTTTCAGGTAATATTTGTTTCAAATCCATTGTTTCTCTCTTTCTTTCTTTTTTCCTTATATTCTCAGTTACAATGTAAGCAGCTTCACTAACACGCAGTTTATTTACGATTTTTGTTAACAATTGAAATTTTGTGTGCTCATTTGAAAATGAAGTGTTTGAGTTATATAGATATTGTGGGGCTGTAGCGTTTCTGCATGATTTTTGGTGTTTCAATCATTCCCTCATATGAACTCATGAAAGATATAACAAAAATAAACCAAATAATGAGATGAGATAAATATTTTTTTTGGTCTATTTGTTTTTCCCTTTCCTGGAAACGAAAGAACAAAAACTTATCTTTCCATAGGCCCATAGATATAAACACAAGTATTTTTGTATTTTAAGACTTGAGTATGTAAGCTAACATGCTTTGCTCACAATTGATACAACCAAACCCATTAGCTAGGAAAAGCTTTGGGCCTAGGATCAACCAAACTTATCTTTAACCGTTTTCTCAAAAATATCTTTATGAGCTGTATTTTATACTCTTCATCTATTCGCTAACCTGTTTGGTTAGCGAGAAGTCTGGAACAATAGCTCAAAGTTGTTTCCAAGTGACTAGAATATGACAAAATGAAAAGAGGCCTTAACAATACTCCTTTTTTTTGGGTTGACTAATTGCCAATGGGATATCTTATGCTTCGTGAGAAATTGGAGCCATAAAGGCTTGCGTTGGTTTTATCGATATGGGTAACTAATTAGCTCTCTCTCTTTTCCATAGAAGCATGTTTGTACATTACATATTCATATTAGATAAGCTGATTGTGAAAGTTGTGTATGTTACTTGAAACTCTTGAATGCGAAAGTGTATCTCCCTAAATCTGAACTAATTTGCTGGATTTCAGCATGTAAAAGTGTGAATACAAATAACTACTACCACAGTTTCAATCTGCCTAACTGGTGTCATTTTCAATATTTGTTTGTTGCAGTTCATGGGTCGACATGACCCTTTTAAAGCTTCAAACTTCGGACGCTCAAACCTCTACTGATAATCGTTCTGCCTGCGAATGGGTTAATAGCTTGGGTTTCCCAGCAGAAATCAGACAGCCATATGATGTTGCTTTATGCCTTTTGAGTGTTCATTTATGTTGTTGCCTTTTGCTATTATGCGTGTAATATATGTCAGCTTTGGTATATAACTACATTTTTTCCCTCAGGAGTGTAACTATATTTTATTAATGAATCTTTCTTCTTCCCTTTAAAAAATCAAAATAAAAACAATCCAACACCAATCATTTAGGTATGCTTCTTTCCTGATCCCTTTGGATTAAAACATTCTAAACTAATGTTCATTTATAAATTATCGTACAATTACCTTTATGAACTTTGGTTGTCAGTTTCACAAGTGTTACGATATTCACGAAATGGCAAATTTTTTGCATAGCCCGTGCATAGCACGGGTTATCGACTAGTAGAATATATATTCCCCAAACAACATACTACAAATGAGATAAAGATGGACACGTGGAACTGCACATTAGACACGTACGTATCAATCTTTCTCCATAAAATTAACCTTGTCCACAAGGTTGAAGTCCAATCAAAATGAAAATTTGTAAATCCACTAGGATTCTAATTCTTGACCACAATTATATTTCTCTCGACTAGATAACTCTCCACTAGCCACCTTCACAACTACAGGACAACAAATTTTCATTTCAAAAATTTGTTCAAATAAGTGTGTACTGCTCGAGTCCAGCAAGACCAAGACATCGTATTCACCAACCATGCATTTTTCTCGCATGACTTGCTGGGTGTGGGCGCTCTGATTGAGATCAACATTCTGGAACTCAAAATGTATTTCAGCCCGATTAACCGGTGGGTTCGTCACCAGTGAATTTGGAAAATGATAATTTGAGGTTGAACGGGGGGTGGGTAGTGGTTGGTAAGTGGGCGGCGTCCTTCTTTGAGGCGAGTGTTGTGGAAAGACTCGCCGGTGGCGAACGGGTTAATATCGGCCATAGCGAGGATAGGGTGTTGGGTGCGAGTGACTCGTAAGGCCTACAATTCGGTAAGGGTGGATTGAAGGGCAATATTGACTTGGTTGAACAAGTAGTCAAACGGTTGGGGTAATCGTGGCAGGAAGTTTCGCCGGGGGCAAATGGATTAACATTGAGCATATCGGGGACATGGTGCTAGTAACGCATAGAGCTAACAATTTGGTAAGGACCAATTGAAGGGTGTTATTAATTTGGTCAAAACTTGACTCGTGACGAGCAAAAATTTTGATAACTTCATTACAGAATTCAGTGTCGGATTTCCTACAGGGGTTCATGAGATCTTACGACTCTGATACCACTGATACCGGTAAAACCCGAGCAATTGATAGAATAGTAGAGAGAAGTGAGAGTCAGAGAAGCATAGAATAGATAGAGAGAGTTAGAGATGAGCCGAATAGGCTGAAGACCCAAATATCAAGATTATAAAGAGAGAAAGGAGAGTCAGAGAGTCAGAGAGAAGATCAAATCTGGATAATAATTGTCTACCTTTTAATCATTCATGTTATGGCTGTTTAAAAGCCTTACAAACTAACTGATGCCTAATTGAAGAGAAACGTGCATAGTGGTGCAAACTATAAGGGACATGCATCTACTGGTGCAATATGTAAGTAACATGCGGTCACGACCCATTCCGTTATGGGCAGAAATAGGACACGTGGCACGCCACCTAAGCTCATCCAATTCATTATATAACTCTAACAACGGAAAATAAACTAAAATAAACTCTTTAAAACAAAATTCATTTTGGAAGGGGAAAAAAAATTGAACAATGAGTCCGTAAAATCCGTATTAATTGAAAAAGTTAATTATATTTTAAATTAACCATAAAAGTTTTATTAGGGACCCCAAAGGCACCCTAGAAGCAAAATAGAATATTTCAATATTTTCCAAAAAATGTTCTTTTGTAAAAGCACCCACTTTGCCTATTTTTTCCTCCTTTTTTTCTTTTTTTTTTTTTCCTTAAAACATTGCAAACACGACAAAACTCAACATACAAATTTCTAATCATTCAGAAACTTTACCAAAGGTATATAAACATATTATACAGCATGTCTAAACTTTGAAAACATTAATGGAATAAGTTAAAAGGTTTCGTTGGGATCAAATCATAAAAGTACTAATAACCTACATTCAAAATCCGAAATAACAAGTTAAGTATTCCAAAACGAGAATCCACAAGCTCGGTTTCGTTACAACCATAACCAAAGTGGTTTGAGACATATTACAACATTACTAAACCATTCCTAACCTTCCAAGTTGAAGTTACTAGTTTTAACTTCTCAAAATTCACTTTACAACATTTGGAATGGAAAACAAAAACATATACAAAAGTGATCCCTAGCATTCCCGCTAGCCTTACTCTTCTCGCTTCTTTTTCCCTTTCTTCCTTTAACCTGCAATGGAGTAAAGCTCCACTGCTCAGCTATATGCTGAGTGCACAATTCTAAACATATGCTTATATGACAATTCATGTTTTAAAGCATCAAAACACATCAAATTAGTCTCTAGGGAGAGTGGTACGTTTCCATCCGGTAAATGACAATGATGACGTGGAAGGTCTTCCTCTTACCACACATCCCGTGCCTTGGTTAGGTCTTCCTCCATACCAAGCACCGTGCCCTGGCTGGGCCTTCCTCCATAGCAGGCACAACAACTATCGATACCATAATCCTCAAACATCGAGGAGCTAACCCCCGGATGAAATTACACCAAACTCCCCTTCGACCCACATAAACACATAGCATGCTCACATAAACATGTATACGTGCTTTTATCGCATTTTCATGTACATAATTAACGGGCCTAATTAATACATAATTTTTTCCCGGATCCAAAATATCAAGTCGGATATATCTAAAACATGTAATTTCCTTATAAGTCATAAGTCTATAATTCATACCTTAAGTTATCATTCTATACCTTCAGGGGAAGTACTAGGGGACCAAATAAACGTCGAATCTCCGTTTATAAGCGATTCCTAAAAGTATCCATACGTTTTCCCCAAATTCTTAAAATTAGCTTTTCAGAAATAATTTGCCAAACGTGGTCTAATAGATATCAAAACGTAGCTAATACCTCGAGGAGTCCGAATATAAAATTTGGAGAAAAGTTAACGATCAGAAGTTCTTCGATTTGTGTGTTGAAGCTTGAAGCAATAAATCCCCCTTTTGATCTTCTCTTGATTTAGGTTAGAAATTTTAACTGATGAAAATATCTCATAGTTCTCTCTCTCTCTCTCTCTCTCTCTCTCTCTCTCTATATATATATATATATATATAGGCACGACTTTCGAAAATCGTGTTTAACTCCCCACAAGTTCTCTAATCTTCCGTTTATCTCTCGGAACGTCTTAAACGTCTAAGTTATTGATTCACGAGTGAAAATCTATAATTCATAAAAGTTTTCGTCTAAGTTCCGTTTAGATCCATAATTACGTTCCGGAAATTTTCTTGGGATTTCTAGATAACCTACCTTTCAAGTAACGTATCACTAACGTCAATATTATGTTACTCAAAACGATCTCTAACGAGGTCGAAACTACCAGAAATTACTCTACACAGGCATAAACATCATTCATGAATACCAGATAATATCAAATAACATTTAATCGCATAAATGTCATTTAATTCATGCCAATGCCTCACGGATTATCAAATCTTCGTGTACTCAATTGACACCCACCATTGACTCATGTCAACCACTTCCACAATTATTAATGAACATTAATAATTCACACGAAATTCAATTATGCATTTAAAAGAATGTATAATCTGGGACAGGCGTGACACATGCATGCTAGACAATAGGTGCTACTACAACTAGTAGATTGTCTAATACATAATAAACTAACAACCTTCACCCATCCTACTTCTCTCTCTTGCAGGTGGCTTGTGCCTGGTTTTGCACATATCAATCCATCCCCTTAAAATGACCTTGCCCTTAAGGTTATTGTACCAAATAGAAAATATATACCCTAAACATGCTACAAATGATCTAAAGATGGACACGTGGAACTGCACATTAGACACGTACATATCAACCAGTGGATACTGCATGAACTCTATACTCTCAAAGGGTCCTCCATGGTGACTCTTTAACCTTCAATTCTTCAAAGAGTAATACTATGCTTCCCAATTTTTTTTTCGCAAAAAGTGTTTCCTAACAAATGTAGCAGTGGACCCCTCGTCATTAATGGTACGACCACTTCAACATCAACTAATCAAAATCAACTGGGTCCACTGCCACATGTGTTAGGAAACACTTTTGGGAAAAAAAAAAATTGGGAAGCATAGCATTACTCTTCTTCAAAACTATAAATCCCAAAGGAAGAGAAGAGGAGGAACAATTGGTATAGAAGATCAAGAAACCAAGTGGAATTAAAAAACTTAAAAAACTTGCAATGAAACCTCAAAATAAAGGCTTCTTTCCGTTCAGCACTCCCAACAAATGATCCAAAACATGGCCGCCTGCATCTGGTAAACCAGAATGCATGTATTCATTAGTGATCCATAGCCGAATTCCGGCAATCTGTGAAGCAGTATCCATGGCCAGCTTGAAGTTTACATACATATCTTCGTAATAAACAGCAGCTGCAACAGGTACCTGTGAGCATTAAGCAGAGAGTTTAATGAACCAACACCTAAACTGTAGGGATTGTTTGGGTGGACACAGGATTAACTCAAACAATGTTGGACCCACATTTGGAAACTCCATCCAGCTAAGAACCAACCTTTTTACCTTTTCTCTATTTTTTTGGTGGGCAGTAGTACTTTGTTAACAAATATACTCTTCCATAGCTTGAAGACCAAGGGTTTGTCCCGAATCGCATCTTTGGAACACATTCTTACCAAAATTAATTATTATCCCTGTCATTTTCTACTTAATTTAAAGATTGAATCTAATACAAGTTTTAATTTTTCAAGCTAGTCTTACGGTGTGTTTGGAATGACAATTTCAGAATCCATTCTTACTAATTGTAATTACACTGTCCTCTTCATTATCAACTCATTTTACAAAGGCATTCTAATACAAAAGCAAGTATTTTCTGCTTCTACCTTTTAAGTTGGAGATGATGTTTTGCACATGAGGACATTAGTTGGGGAAATTTTTGACCCATTTTCAACTTATTTCCCAAACCCATCACTTTGAACTAGCGACTTCATCAAAAAAAATCTATAGAAGTCGCTAGTCCATGAAAGAAGAGCTATAGCTTCAGATCTAAGGATTCATACACTTTTTACTAAATGATCAATACATCAGGTTATATACACAAGAAGATCTCTCTCTCTCCCTCCTTCCCTCCCTCCCTCCCGCTCCCTCTCCCTCTACCTCTCCCTCCCTCCCTCCCTCCTTCCCTCTCTCTCTCTCTCCCTCTCTCTCTCTCTCTCTCTCTCTCTCTCTCTCTCTCTCTATATATATATATATATATATAATCGACTCAATCAACTTGATAGCAAAGCACACCAACCACAACTAATTGACAGGTCGCTTTGTTCTAGAGTCTTCTAGAAGCTTCATATCAGGAGAGGTGTTGCTGCTATGCGATGGCTTTGAGCTGCTAGTGTTAACATTCTGTGTGTGGTGAGGAAGAGAGACAGAGAGAGAGAGAGAGAGGACGAAGGTGAAGTTGGTGAACTAGCGACTTCTTGCTGCTGCAACAAGTCACGAGTTGGACTAGGGAATTTTATAGAATTTTTTTAAATGGAGTCACTACTGGAACTAGCAACTTTAAGAAAAGTGATAGGTTTGAAAAATAAGTTGAAAACGTGATAGGTCATGTAAATATGATAGTTATAGTGATGCGTTGGGTCAAAAATTCAGAGTTAGGGGTTTGAAGGAACCCCATGCTCTTCAAGGCCTATAATAAAGTACTCTCACTCTACAATGTTACTATCTTCATCTCTACCTCTGTTTCGGTTCTTTCTCTTACTATTTAGAGAGTATATCAATTTTGAATCATATACTACCAATAAAAAATAAACAAATAAATAAAAAGTTACATTCGTACCAAAGAGAGCATTATCTTCTTCATATTTCAACTTTTATCTTAAAGATGCAATTTAATACTTTTTTTTTTTTTACTTTTTAAAAAAAACAAGTCTTACTTGCTTCCGCTTGCAAGTCAAATATGGTGTTTTGAATATAAGGACATGAGCTGGGGGGGCTTATGGAACCCCATGCTCCTCAGCTCTTGTTTTAGATCACTCTGACACTATCATGTTTCTATCTCACTCTCTATTCCTCTTTCATTTAATTTATCTATTTATCTACCAATGTCGATAGGTGTACCCCGGAAAAGGAAAAACAAAAACAAAAAAAAAACAAAAACAAAAACAAAAACAAAAAAAAAAACAAAAAAACAAAACCAAAAAAGTCATTAATGTACCAAATGCAACCTAGTTTTCCCTATTTGTAAAGTGCAAGAGGGGGTAAAAAAAAAATGTGAACATAGAGTTAACAAAAATATAAAACCGTAACAGAATGCTACAGTACAACCAAGATCAGCAGACTTAATACAACACAAATGTAGCATACCTTGTTATTATTCAATGAGGCTACGTCATATAACGGAGGCCAGTCCTTCTTCTCTGCCAATAGATGAGCAGCCTCTTTGAAATGCTTCAAGGCATGGACTTCATCAAACATCCATGGGAATATCATCTGCAGAACCAAACAAAACCCATGATTGTATGTAACAGTGTATAAGAAAACTAATGCAAGCAACACTAAACTAGAAAATTGGCTCCCAAAGTTCCTTAGAAAGGAAAATTTGTGAAGCTACCCGTTTGGGTTGGCTTTTAAAACCATTGTTTTTTTGGAAAAAGAGCTTTTAAAAAGCTACAAAATTGGAGTTTTTCAAAAGGCTGTTTTTTTAGCTTAAAAAGGAATCAGACTTTAAAAAAACTGTGAAAAAGCTAACCAAATGGTCACAGCTATGTAATCCCCGAAAAGCTACCCCAAATGTCTAATCGGTCTTTAGGGCATACATACTTCAGCCGAAAAGCATGTATACCAAATAATAAATTCATAGCACAGCAAACATCCCCTGTGAAAATAAAAGCACTAGGCATGTTATACCTCACAGACAGATACTATGTCCTCTAAACACAACTGAGACAGAGAAAGAGTAACTGAGCAACTACAGTTGAAGAAATTACCAGACTGCTGCAAAAGATATCAAATTCAATTGCACAAATTAATGTTCACATGACCAATGTGGGGACTGGATACAGCCATTGTATAAGACTTTTGTATAAGACTTTCATTTAGCAAAATGTATAACTCTTTCTTTTATAAAGAGAATGTAAATAAAGAGCAATCTAAGTCACATAGGCTTGGAGCAAAAGTACAAGAACACTAATGTGCAAAGAGTTGCCACACCTCGAGAATATTGAGCATTTAGTTTTAACATGTATTCATTCCATTAAAAACCAAAAATAAAAAATAAAAAATACTGCATCTAATGTTTGAAGTCTGAAGTTTTGAAGTAAATGTGAGGTTGCTAACCCTAAAAAAAGAACCAAGTATCAAGTCCAGACAGAATAACTTGCTCTATGAAACACATATACAGATGTAGACGCTGCGATATGGAAAAACCTAAAAAACTGTACGAAACAATTACGCGAGGGTAAAGAAAATTAACGTTCTTTGATATATGCTAGCGTAGGTGATAATGCCAAAACGACATTAAACCTTCTAGTGTCTAGGTCCAAAATCCAAACTTGAAATCACGGTTCATAGTATCGACACAACGAAGCATCTCGATTGAGTCGTACAGTACTGTTGGTTTTCAAGATGAGGCCACGACCCGTTACATAAGTATTACAGATCAGAACATTGTTGGGAAATAATGACAGCAACAAGAAAGATATTGGTTGGTCGAGTCTAGCTAGCTTATTTTACAAATAAATAAGTACTTCAAGAATATATAAATGTATTATTGTGAAATCCCGTCATAGACTTGTTCAGTATGCTTTTATTAAAGAATTAGACAGTTTCATTCACTTGATGGACCGGTTTTGTAGTTCTCATTGTGTTGTCACTTACATTTTCTCACGTTGTCTTAGTATTAGTTCTACTTATGCGCCTTGCCAATGCCACACCGCGATGCTGTGACCAAGTCGCCTTGGAGCCTCCGAGACAACGTTCCATACCGTGACTTTGAACCATGCTTCCACTATAACTAGATCCATGTAAAAGACGTATTTATAACTTTCTCCTCTTCATTTTTATTTTTTCCCCGTATTGGGCTATAGGTTCAGCTGACAAGTGTGCGATTACAACGCCAAGTTTTGCGAGCAGCCACAATGTACAAAAGTAATCAGAATGGTTTAATTGGCATTCAGTCTACCCCACTTACCAACAAATTTCACAAGTGAAACCATCAGTAGACAATCTTTTGTTATAGACCAACGGGGATGGGGATGAAAAACAGTGATCAATCCTTTCATGACTCCAATTCAGGCATATAGTTTCACACCCAACATACACTAGATGGCAATCTATCTAGCATCTTCCAACTGTCAATAAATTTTTAAGTTCATTATTCCCTGAAGCTTCTATAATTTCAAGGTTGCTCTTTTCTAAGTTCCATCCATCAACAGCAACACTAGCCCTATGACATCTTTTTATATATCAACCCAAACATCAAACTTGGATTTTGGAGCTTAAATGTGCTTGTTAATTTAAAGCAAATATTTTATTATTTTTCCTACCTCTCCAGTGAAGAGTACAAGGCGGCCTTCTTTTGCAGCCTTAATGGCATCAAATTTCCCTTCATCTTCCTTCCTTATTCTGTGAGCAGACCACTGTGATGGTGCACCCTTCAAATTAAAACCAATTAAGGAATTAGAGAGTTCCAAAAAATTCAGAACATACACACACATCCATATACAAATGCGCTTGGTCACCACAGAAAAGATACAAAACCGTGCTACTATGCTAGTAACTAGTAAGTAAACAGTTAATGATATAAGGAAATTAGAGGTTTACCTGACAGTATATGGACTCGTGCAAAAGAGCATAGAGTGGATTTGTATCAAAAGACTGCCACTTCTCGAACTGCAAACATAAAAACTTCAAGTCAGCAGATTGCAGTATCAAGCTGGTAAATACACTTACCTATCCTAAAAACAATCTATCACTAGTTTATACAATCGTAGCACACCCAAATAGCAAGTGTAGTGCTCAAGAGTTCCGTCAACAGCACCCAATACAAGCCGTAAGTCTTCTTTCCCCAATACAAAAATTTTCATAAACTTAGTAGCCATAAAATATCTTGCAACCTTCCTTTAAACCATCTGTTTACTGCTGCACTACACTAATTTTGGAGGAAACCATTTTAGGAAAGTGTTCCTCACACTCATCCTACATCATCAGTTTGGTATCAGAGTGAAAATCCTATCGTTCAGAACGTGGTGGAGCAAGAAAAAATAGTTGACTCACCATGAAGATGAGATTGATGATATTATTATAATTATGGTATCTTTGAAGATAAAGACTTAGAATATAAAGTGGTGGATGTTTCGCTTCTTTTTGTTATAGGCAAGTTCTACTAACACCTTAGGTTGATGATCAAGATTGCAGATGTACTTCACGTGAAACACTGTGGTAGAGAGTCTACAAATTTTAAGTTTGATTGAACTAAAAGTAAGATTGTTTGATATAATTGAGAAGAAAAATTAAGAGGTACAAAAGTCGAAGAATCTAATTGAAGATCACATGGATTACGCATGAAGTAAATTTCGGAGGAAAACAATAAAAATAACTCCTTATAGCTGGCCAGATCTTGAAGATAAAAAAGATTTACTTGGCTATCAAAAAAGTACCTCAAAGCACAGCACAAATTATTTTCGAAGTGATAAGTTAATTCCCAAGGAGATATTGTGAACAAAAAAATAAATAAAATATTGGTTAGATCTACCATTGTTCTTGTGAGAAAAAAAATCAAATGAGCATAACGAATGTATTCAATTATCAATGGGGATTAAAACAAGCAGGCATGTAGTTTAGAAGAACTCAAAACTGTGAGGACGATTCTTTTTTCACCAATTGCTTTAAATTATTCCCAACAAATTTAATGATCCACAAAAATTTATTTTGGTATACCATCTTCGTTATCTAAAACAAAGAAGAAAAACCACTTCAAGTCAAGGCCTTTTGTCATGCCAAACCATGGATGCAATTTAGGCACTTGTAGGTTCTTATAATATGCACTTCAAAACTCGATGTTGAGTTTTCTTCAACCAAGAGAGAATGATGCAGACAATAAGAAATGCAAGAAAAAGCAACTTCAAAGAGCCCAAGTCGTGTGTAATTGGTTTGATTTCAATAAGGGACCTTCTTGGAATCTTGAAAATTGAGTTACATAGTTACCATCTTGGAACCATGAGTAGTTGAGTTAGATTGTTAGCTCAGTCCTATTTTATATTTATGTTTAGTTGTTTTCTTGTTAGTTTTAATTTTTAGATCTTCCACTTTTCGAGTCACTTGCATCTTTTAATTTTAAAATCGTTGGACATGAGCTGTAGTTTTAAGCGGCAGGTCATTCATTGGTCAAGTTTTAATTCTTCTGGGATTGAAATAGTCATATAGGTTTATGTGGGGTCTAACTAAACAAAGTATCTTAATTCTCAAATTGGAAACAAAGTCTTGATATATTTAGGATTGCTGAAGTTTACATATAGCCACATAATACTTCTAATTCGATAGACAAGATGGTTTTAGGGAAATTTGCAGAGCTTTCTCAAGTTTTGAGAACTTTGTGATACAATTCAAATCGTAGGTTTGATGACTAAGAATTCTGCTGCTGCTGCTTCTTTTTCATTGATGTGCTGCATTTTGCACCTATCAAAAAAAAGTTGATTTGCAGCATTTTACTAGCCTTATATTCAGGCCTAAATTAACCCCCATAAATTCCCAAAATTCTAATCTTCTAAATCCCAACTCTTGCCAGTACACAACCCAAGAACATCCAAACAGAGCATATTATTCGCGGGTACTATGTTAATTTGGGTGGAAATCATTAGATATGAAAAATCACTTACAGCATTCAAGAAGTAGTAACTGATTTGTTTTGGTGCTCCAGAAATTATTGAAGGATCCCAAACCCTCTCAAACCTGTGTTTCGAAAATAAATAAATAAAAATTTAAAAAAAAATTAAAAAAAAGGGGGACAGACTTGAAGAACGTCAAATTGTAAACAACAAATAAGTGGGGGTATGAACTATAACTCACATGTAGTGCAACCGCTCAAAACCAGTACTAGATCCTAAGCCAGAAAGACCCAGAGTTTGTAGTCCTTTCGGGGTTAAAATGCCACCAGATGGAAGAAGTACCTACACCCACACAAACATATATATATATATATAGGGAGAAGGAGAGGGAGAGGGAAAGAGATTTAGTAAATGTTATCAACATTACCAAGAAGGGGAACCTATGTTATATGGACTCTTCTTAATAGGATGAAGTACCTGTATCAGACACTGGACACTCGAACATGTGTATGGGATGTGTCTGACACTTCTGGTTGGACACACCAAGAAGCATGTTGTATAGTAGTATATCAAGTCTCTAATTATATTCCTTTTGCTAACATAACAAGCTCTTTCAAAATTGACGAATATTACATAAAGAAACTATTTTCTCTTAGAAAAATAAGATAACATAGATTTATTGCCGTGTCTAGTTGTCCTTAGATTCATGATTTGGGAAGTCCGACACTTTGACACATGCACATACCTAAGTCCATGTAACATAGGGCAGTACTAGTAAGAGCCCGTTTGGGTTAGCTTTTTTAATTAAAAATAATAATAATTCTAGCTTTAAAAAAGGAATCGGTTTGTTAAAGAACTGCCTATAAGTGATTATTTGCCCCGAAAAAGCTATCCCAAATGGCCTCTAAAACTGAATATACTAAGATTCACTCACCCCACCATCTTTAGACTCCGCCAAGTGCTTAACAACTTCACGAACAATATCTATATCCTGAGGAAACCTCTTGTAATACTTCTCATTCTGATGAACAATCTGTTCAAAGCATGCTCCATATACACTGTCTGCGGTACATCCTTTTCCAATCGGCGGGATTCCACCAGTTAACAAGACTTGTTTCAATCCTTGCGGAGCAAAACTCAAATAGGTTACCGCGCAGAAACCACCATAGCTCTAGACAATAAAGAGAATGAGTTATATCATGATAAAGCTTCAAGTCTAGCACTGTGTTTGGTATGACTGTGTTAAAGGCAAGGATCAAAATTTCGTTTCGGTCTATTGTTTCGGTCTGCCCAGAAACCGAAACGTTTCGAAAACACTTCGGAAACATGTGGAAACAGCTGAAAAAATTGGAAACATTGATAAACATTGGGAAACATAACTTCAAACTTAACTATATGCGTGTATAAAGCTAATAATTGATTAATTGAACATTTGAGAGGTCTATAAATGTAGAGATGAATTAAAATTGTGTAATTCAAATTGAAAATACATGAGGATTAAGTCGTCAATCTACTGTCAAACACTTCATAAAATCTCAGAACACTTCATAGAATGCAAAAGATACATATAAGTACATAGTAAACTAATAAGTCATCTCTAAAATAAAATGGTTGTTCATATGACAAGTACACAACCACATGATTATCTCGATGGAAATAGGATGTTTCGTTGGAAGCAAATGAAACGATGCGGAATCATAGGTTTGTTTCGATGGAAACAATTATGTTTCGATGGAAACAAAAGAAGCAAAGTCGTTTCGATGGAATCCACGGAATTTCGAGATTCCATGACTGTTTCGTTTCCATGAGCTAGGAAACGGAAACGTTTCAGCCGTTTCGATGGAAACAGAAGGAAATTTTGATCCTTGGTTAAAGGTAAATATGGAAATGTCTTCTGATACACCCAAAATTGGCTCTATCCTATTACCGAGCGGTTCAAATCAGCAGTCAGTCCATGTCCCGGTCAAATCATGCACAACTCCTCGGACAAGCATCAGCCCGAGCGGTCTAGTCTACCCGAGACTCACCATCCCGAGCGGTTCATTCACGACCAGACCAACAGGTCGGGAAGACCACACTGGTACAGTCCGTACAGGCGCAGGCCAGTTGGGCCCACAACACATGCCCCAGAATATTCCAGGCAGTTTCCTATTCAAACTAGAAGACTAATGGAAAGGGCAAATTGTTTCCTAATCCAATTAGGAAACCCCCACAATTAATGCCAATCAATCTTAATACAATTAGGAAACTTACTTGATTGGTGTCAATCACATCCTAATTGGATTATATTTCCTTATCCATGTACGAGTAGGTCTCTTGCATCTATAAAAGTGACCACTCACCCCCATAGAAAGGGTTCAACTTTTCAGTCTCTACAGCACCAGACTAAGGTAGCTGGGATATCAAGGCTGATCAACTGTTCAAACTCCGTAGCTGGAATATAACATTGATCAAATTTGGAGGCTTGGATGTACTCTTTTAAAGAAGAAGGGAGAGGTGTGGAAAAGATTCTTTTGACAGTGGTGGTTAGCGAAGTGGATGGTTTAGTGAAGGTGGAATATGGGTTTAGGAAAGGTAGATCAGTAAGAGGAACTTTACACAGGAGGATAGAATCACGAATTTAAGGAGGATAGAATCACGAATTTATACAATCACGAAATTACAAGGTATATAAATTTATACAATCACACAGAAGGAGGATAGAATCACGAATTTAAGGAGGATAGAATCACGAATCACGAATTTATACAATCACGAAATTACAAGGTATATTATTCAACTTCAAACCTCCAGAAACCTCTGCCCTCAAATGAATGGGCAAGCTTCCTTTTTATAGAGTGGAAGGAAGAGCATCCAAAAGAGAAAAGCAGGTACCGACAAAATTACAAACTGTTACAAACATTATTACAAACTGTTACAAACACTATTTTACACTGTGACCGAAAGTAAAAGTACAAATGGTAAAAGTAGCAGGCACCGACACTATTACAAACTGTTACAAACACTATTTTACACTGTGTTGCTTTATTACAAAAAGGTGCATGCACCGACACACTATTGTTGCCATGTGATTATTATCACAACCAGCTGCGGGTCAATCCGTGTCGCTGTCTGAGGAATCTGGTTCCCAGGGGGTCCCTGATCTGTGTCTGATAGGATAAACAAGCAGGTGGACCCTGTACATAGGATGATCTGGATGCGACGTGTCCCATCCGTATTGGTCATGGAAATCAGCTAGAATACATCGAAATAATTGACAGTAATCCAAAGGATATAATCCTATGTTGTGCCATGTGCATGTTTCGTTATGTAATAGCTCTGATGGTACACTTGGCGGTGCAATCTTGGCCACAAGGCACAGTTGAGTTTGTAGGAAATGGAATGTCAATTCATTTTCAAAGGCAAGGGGATTTTCGACCCCCATGAGAATACCCGAAGTGGGTATTCTGTGAACATCTGTTTCTCCTTGTGGGGATGTTTCCAGATGATCTCTAAAAGAGAAAAGGATAATACAATATTTCCAAGAGGACTGGCGCAAGAGGTTTTGCCAGTATGAAAAGTCTCCAAATAATAGAAACCACTTTGCAAGACGAAAAGACTTTTTCGTGACTTCTAGGTAGAGCATCTGGGATTGGGCAAAGTAACGGAGCAAGAGACACTTGCAGAACACAATGCCTATAGTGTACAGATTTGCCAAATACCAAAGAAGTAAATAGGCCTCAATGGGAAAGTTGTGCTGGAAAACATGATTAAAATGTAACAAGGTTAAGAAAGGATAAACCGAGCGAAAAGGGAGCGATAGTAATGCTCCAGCATCGAGGCCATATCGGGAGACAAATAGCTTAAGAAAGGAGTGAAGGCTTTCAGTGCTGCGGGAGATGAGTGTTGCTTCTAACAGAGAATGTTGGATATGGATGGGCACAGTTAAGACAAAGGTTTCCAAATTCTCTTGTTCTGGAGGGGTGGAAGGGAAGCCAAATGATTCTTCATGTTCAAAAACTCCAATAAGAGGGAAAAAAGGAATGGAAATCTGAGAGGATATTATTTTTCCCTTTTATATGAACAGCTTCAAAGCTCCATTGAGATAACCATTTTGCCCATCGGAGTAGATGAGTGGGAGGAAGGGCTTTTTGTTTAAATTTGAGCATCTGAGGAAAGCTCATGAGGTCTGTTTCGATGAGAAAATGGTGGCCAATGAGGTGAAATTTGAACTTATCAATTGCTTTCATGATGGCTCGGATTTCTTTGTAAGTGGTATGGTAATGCAATTCTGCCGGGGTGAAAGCTCTACTTTTGTAACCACAAATACTTCTGGTTCCATCTGCTTCTTGTTGTAATAACACTGCTCCCCAATATAAGTCAGAAGCATCTGTTTGCAAAATCCGTTTTCCATTAGATGGAATTTTCAAAGGGGGAAGAGTACGAGCCACCTGCTTGAGTGCTTTCACGGCCTGTGTGGATTCGAAAGACCAAGAGGGAGCATTCGTTTTTAGAAGTAAGGAGAGTGTTTGCCTATGCTTGGCAAGGTGGGGAATGAAGTCTGCCATATAGTTGACGATTTCAAGGAACTGTTGGATTTGCCTCATTGATAAATTGGAATTAAGAAAATGCTCAAGTTGACTGGCAATGTGAGGTTGCAGAGTATATTTTCCTTTGGAGATGTTAAGGCCCAAAAAATCTACAGAAGATACTCCAATCACCATCTTTTTCTGGGATAACATTATGCCATATTTCCTGACCAAAGAATGGAACTTGTGCAGGAGTAAGGAATGGGAATCTGGGTTTGGTGAGAAGAGGAGTATGTCATCAATGTAGATTAGTGCTGAGGAGAGGATCGGTTTGAATATTCGGATCATGGCTTTTTGGAAGAGTGAAGGGGCAGTCCTGAGGCCAAAAGGCATGACTGTCCAATGAAAATGGTGGTCTGGGAGACAGAACCCAGTTTTGGGTTGTTCTTCTGGATGAATCCCAAGTTGCCAGAAACCAGCTTTGAGGTCAAATTTTGAAAATATTTGGGCTTGGGTTAATTGGGCAAGAAGGTTGTGACGCTGTGGAAGTGGGAACTTGTCATCACGAAGAAAATGATTGAGGGGTTGGTAATTTATGACAAGTCGGAGTTTTCCACGAACCTGTTCTGCTCTTTTGTTGACATAGAAAGCTTCGCATGCCCATTGGGAGGTAGTGTTTTCAATGAGGCCTTCTTTTTGTAATTGAGCAACTTCAGCTAGAGCAAGTTGGTAATGTTCCAGATTCATTCCCTGATGACTGGCTTTAGTTGGATTGATATCCTCATTCTTTTTTAAAGGAATGGATATGAAGAATTGTGGATTGGTCCACAAAGGATGGGAGCATTTCGAAAGAAATTCAGAATGGGTTTCTGCACAAGAATGTGTAATGATTTCTTGTTGGATTGGCACAAAGGTTTCCAAGGTAAAGAGGTTAGGTTGGGAGGTCCATGGTAGGAAGAAATTTTTGTACCTGGGTCCCTTTTGGTACCCATGCCACTTTTGTGAGGGACTGGAGTATGTCAAAACCAATCAGGAGGTCTTTACCAGGAAGGTCTGAACCATAAACACAATGTTTAATGGAATATCCTGGGAACATCTGGATAATAATTGGCTTGCTGATGAGAGTGATCACAAAATTTTCGCCATTGGCAGCTTTGAATGGTTTAAAACATGTTTGCCAATGGGACCGGGGGAGGATGGAGGGATTTATGATGGAGGCTGCTGCTCCAGTATCAAAGAAAGCAATGACAGAGATTGGTTTGTCATATTTTGTAGGGACAAGCGTGACCCTAGCAAGAGGCTGAACAAGATTGATGGAGTCTGGGGAGATATAATGGATGTCATGGTAGGCATCGACATCAAAAAGGTCAGTATTTTCTTCAGGGCTGATTTCATCATAATCAGACAAACAAGCTGGAAGAGCAAGTGCCAGTATTGTGTCATCATGTGGCTCATCATCCATGGAGAATACTGATTCAATATCTGCATCTTCTTCTTCTGGAGCAATTTGAGCAAGCGCCTGGATCATGTTTGTTTTTTGAGGTCCCTTTTGGGAACATTGTTTTGCATAATGACCCGGTTTTCTGCAGATGAAACAACGGTCTGATTTTCTTTGGCCTCGGAAGGATTTTTTTCGGAAATACCTCCATTTTTTCTTTTTCGGATAGGGGGAAGTGTCAGAGATATGTTTCTGAAAGTGTTTGGATTTTTAGAGGAGACCGGGCAACTGCAGTTTTTTTCTTTGCACTTGATAAAAAGATCTGGTCGTGCACAAGAATTTCCAAGCATTTTCCCTTGATCATGAAATGTCTTGAAGAACATATGTTGATTACAGAGTTTGTCAAGAGCAAGTAGAACATGTAGGTACATTTCTCCAAGTGATGCTTGTGCAATTTGTTTGCCTTTTGTTTGGAGAAGGCGAGAGGTTTCCGTGCCAAGGGGATCTGGTAATTAAGTAAGAAAAGCTTGCTTTAGATTGACATCATCAATTCCACCTAGAAAGTAGAATAACTTAGTCATCTTTTCGTAATGCTTTTCCAAATCTTGCCTTTTGAAGGAACAACATTTCATCCGAAGATAATCTTCACGGGCTTGATCTTTGTGAATGTCCGGAATGCCAAAGAATTCAGAGTGGATTATATTCAGAAACTCATCAATGGAAGGCATTTGCACCAGTTGAAGTTGTCTGTATTCCCCAAGACTAATGTACCATTGTCTCAAACGACCATGAAATCGTGATAGACATTTGGTGATAATTGTGCGGGTGGTAGAACCTGGTTGTAGAAGTTCAGCAGTGCACCATGCATGGAGTTCAAAAATTTTGTCAAGCCATTTGGAAGGAGGAATGCTATCAAATGAAAAGCCTTGGCTTGGGGGATTGGAGAAAGAAGATTCTGTTGACTGCTGAGGATAGGAAGTGTTGGCTCAGGGCCAACTGGAGGGTCTTCATCAATGACCTCTTCAACCCTTGGGGATCCAGGATTTACCATATGAACCTCTGTTTGAATTTCCTGTTGGAGATCTGAAATATAATGATGAAGCATGTCTTGTTCTGTGGCAGATAAAGACCATGTATCTTCATCAGTAGGAGAGTCAGAGGGAGAGTCAGAGGGAGTGTCTGTGGCTATGGTCTGGAGAAAAGTGGTGAATGGATTAGAGGGAATGGGAATGGGAGGATTTTCAATAATCATGGTGGTGGTTGGAGCTGTGGGTGAGGAAGAAGAAGCAAAGTGAAGGCTGGTATGTGTTGCTTGGTCAGTTGTAGTTGGTGCTGGTGGTTTTCTTTTGGGACGGACTGGCTTGGGATCTCGAGGACGGAAGGCGGCTGTATTGAACATGCCACCTGTAGTGGCAGACGCAGGAGAAAATGGTAAGGGGGGTTGGTGGTGTAGAATGGGAGGAGAATATGGATACCCAGGTATAGAGAGTTGGGGGCCAAAGGAATAGGGGTAGTGATCTTTGTATGATGAATGAGACTGCTTTTGGGCCTGAAAAGAGAGTAGCTGATTTTTCAAATGCTTCATTTCAGCTTCTTTTAGAGCAAAAGCTAAAGAGTAAATACTGATCGATTGTGCCATATGTAAAAGCTCATGATGTAGGCCATTTATCCGTTGTTGAAGATCACTTATTAAACATTCAAGTGAAGTCATTTTTTGATCCAGAGTAGCTTGAGTTTGGACAATTTGTTGAAGACAACAATTCTGTGCAAGAGCATTGGCAGATTGCCAATTGAGAGTTGCTTCAGCCCCAGAGATCGTCTTCTTTGTTCCATCTGGATTAATGACAGTGGGGGAAGGGATTTTGTGCTCATGTTTGACTTGGTCATCTGGGTTAGTGAACTGGAGAGGAGGGAAATCTGCGTCAAAGATTGTGGATGAGGAAGCGAACATGTAGCAAGGAATAGGAGAAGAAGAATCTGGGGGTAGGTTGGTTGATGAGAGAGGCGGTCTACATGGGGAAAAGGTTTTGACTTTAGGCTGTCTTGTAAGGCCCAGCCCATTCAACTCCTTAAAACCCAGGTGTTAAGGAGAGGGGAACTAAAGCCTTATAAACCGCACAGAGGGGCTATAAATGGGCGATGTGGGACATTCCAACACACCCCCTGAACCACAGGAGCCGGACACTCGGCATACCCTGGACCACAGCAGCCGGACACTCGGCACGCCGGAAGACAAGACCAACCAAGCTCTGATACCACTTGTAAGGCCCAGCCCATTCAACTCCTTAAAACCCAGGTGTTAAGGAGAGGGGAACTAAAGCCTTATAAACCGCACAGAGGGGCTATAAATGGGCGATGTGGGACATTCCAACAGGCTGGGTAGGTTTTGGTGACTTGTCTGAGTAAAGCACATAGAAATCAAATTTTCCAGAAGATTCTCCGAGTAATCCCACAGTAGGATCACCAGATTCATGTCTTGCCTGAAGATTTTGTTGGGAAGATTTCTTCTTTGATTTTCGAGGAGCGTCCTCATCATAGAGTTCGTCAAAATAGCAATCATCGCAGTCACAATAGTCAAAAAACTTGTGTCCTATGACTGGGTGTTGGAAATGGAAAACTGGTTGACCGGAGGCATCAAATGAATGAATAGGAATTTTCACTGTACCCAGATTGGATAGATCTGCTGGTTGTATCATGTGCACTGGTGTAGGGAAGATGTCTGGATCATTCAGATCTGGCTTGGCAAATGAGATCTCAACAGTACCATCTTGTCGTGTGACAAAAATGGGATCTATGAGTTGTATTGGATGAGATGGACGCTTGTGCTGTTCATAAGAAGTTACCCAAGATGTTGGTAACAACTTAGTTAGTTCATCTCGAGAAATCTGCCTGGGAATATGAACACATGAGGCTTACGTGGTAGAATCAATGCTGACAAATAGGGCCTCATCACAAATAGAGGGTTGACTGATGTCAATGGCATGATTTTGCAGTCTGTATGCCATTTGATAATGTAGAGTCGCTGCATAAGTGTCACTGACAGAAGAGGCGCCACCAATTTTTGTACCTTCAACTTCAAGGCTGAAGAAGGTAAGGATCTTGCAAAGGCATATTAAAATTCGGGAAAAACGTTAAGATCATTGTTCTGGAATTCAATGTTGTTTGGACTGTTGCAATACAAGCATGTTCATATTTAAGGAATCTAGTATCCAACAAAGCGATTCTGGAGACAACTGGAAGACCCTTTTTTCCATGAAAATTTAGAGCAAGCCGAATTGCTCCAAAATGGAGATGTGTATAGCCTTGTTGTTTCCAAAGCAAGACTAAGGTAGCTGGGATATCAAGGCTGATCAACTGTTCAGACTCCGTAGCTGGAATATAACATTGATCAAATTTGAAGGCTTGGATGTACTCTTTTAAAGAAGAAGGGCGAGCTGTGGAAAAGATTCTTTTGACAGTGGTGGTTAGCGAAGTGGATGGTTTAGTGAAGGTGGAATATGGGTTTAGGAAAGGTAGATCAGTAAGAGGAACTTTATGATCTTCTGGGAGGTAGTCGAATTCATAGAGGTATTCTAGTTTAGAAGATGAACGTCTTGAGGTGGAAGAACTTCCAGAGATAGAGGAGGAAGCCATGTGTGGGGTGAATAGTAAAAATGAACAGTGACTTTTTGCTACAATGAAAAGATGGGTAATTAATCATCTACTTAACATATTTTTGAGTTCCTAATAATCCACAAAGGATTAGAGGCAATACCAAGAGGAAGATAATGGATTGTAGAGGAAGGTAAACCGAGACAAACAACTGGGGGCTCAAGGTACTTTTATCTTTTACAGACCATAATCTAAAACGTAGGCAACGAAGACTTCACACAGAAGACTGAAGAACTTAAGGAATTTCTGATATGGAGGATCCTCATAAGAGGCAACCATAGAGCATACGTTCCTAAGTTACAGAGACTCAAAAGCTATGTAGTAAAGAATAATTACCATGAGATGAAGTTAAGCGAACATGGCTCTGAATTTGTCAATTGCTTTCATGATGGCTCGAATTTCTTTGTAAGTGGAATGGTAATGTAATTCTGCTGGGGTGAAAGCTCCACTTTTGTAACCACAAATGCTCCTGGTTCCATCTGCTTCTTGTTGCAACAACACTGTTCCCCAATTTAAATCAGAAGCATCTGTTTGCAATATCCGTTTCCCATTGGATGGAATTTTCAAAGGGGGGAGAGTATGTGCCACTTGTTTGAGTGCTTTGACGGCTTGTGTGGATTGGGGTGACCAAGGGGGAGCATTCTTTTTTAGGAGCAAGGAGAGTGTTTGTCTATGCTTGGCAAGGTGTGGGATAAACTCTGCCATATAATTGACGATTCCAAGAAACTATTGAGCTTGCTTTGTCGAAAGATTGGAATCTGGAAAATGCTCAAGCTGGCTTGCTATGTGAGACTGCAGAGTATACTTTCCTTTAGAAATATTCAGACCCAAAAAGTCTACTGAGGACACTCCAATCACCATCTTTTTCTGTGATAACATTATGCCATATTTTCTGACCAAAGAATGGAATTAGTGTAGGAGTAAGGCATGGGAGTCTGGATTTGGTGAGAAGAGGAGTATATCATCAATGTAGATTAGAGAAGAGGAGAGGATGGGTTCGAAAATTTTGATCATGGCTTTCTGGAAGAGGGAAGGGGCTATATCTTGAGGCCAAAAGGCATGACTGTCCAATGAAAATGGTGGTCTGGGAGACAGAATCCTTTTTTGGGTCGTTCATCTGGATGAATTCCAAGTTGCCAAAAACCGGCTTTGAGGTCAAATTTTGAAAATATTTGGGCTTGGGTTAACTAGGAAAGGAGGTTATGGCGTCGTGGAAGTAGGCCTTTTATCCGTTGTTGAAGATCACTTATTAAACATTCAAGTGAAGTCATTTTTTGATCCAGAGTAGCTTGAGTTTGGACAATTTGTGGAAGACAACGATTCTATGCAAGAGCATTGGCAGATTGCCAATTGAGAGTTGCTTCAACCGCAGGGATCGTCTTCTTTGTTCCATCTGGATTAATGACAGTGGGGGAAGGGATTTTGTGCTCATGTTTGACTTGGTCATCTGGGTTAGTGAACTGGAGAGGAGGGAAATCTGCGTCAAAGGTTGTGGATGAGGAGGCGAACATGTAGCAAGGAATAGGAGAAGAAGAATCTGGGGGTAGGTTGGTTGATGAGAGAGGCGGTCTACATGGGGAAAAGGTTTTGACTTTAGGCTGGGTAGGTTTTGGTGACTTGTCTGAGTAAAGCACATAGAAATCAAATTTTCCAGAAGATTCTCCGAGTAATCCCACAGTAGGATCACCAGATTCATGTCTTGCTTGAAGATTTTGTTGGGAAGATTTCTTCTTTGATTTTCGAGGAGCGTCCTCATCATAGAGTTCGTCAAAATAGCAATCATCGCAGTCACAATAGTCAAAAAACTTGTGTCCTACGACTGTGTGTTGGAAATGGAAAACTGGTTGACCGGAGGCATCAAATGAATGAATAGGAATTTTCACTGTACCCAGATTGGATAGATCTGCTGGTTGTATCATGTGCACTGGTGTAGGGAAGATGTCTGGATCATTCAGATCTGGCCTTTTGAAGGAACAACATTTCATCCGAAGATAATCTTCACGAGCTTGATCTTTGTGAATGTCCGGAATGCCAAGGAATTCACAATGGATTATATTCAGAAAATCATCAATGGAAGGCTTTAAACCACCAGCACCAACTACAACTGACCAAGCAGCACATACCAGCCTTCACTTTGCTTCCTCTTCCTCACCCACAGCTCCAACCACCACCATGATTATTGAAAATCCTCCCATTCCCATTCCCTCTAATCCACTCACCACTTTTCTCCAGACCATAGCCACAGACACTCCCTCTGACTCTCCTACTGATGAAGATACACGGTCTTTCTCTATTTCAGATCTCCAACAGGAAATTCAAACAGAGGTTCATATGGTAAATCCTGGATCCCCAAGGGTTGAAGAGGTCATTGATGAAGACCCTCCAGTTAGCCCTGAGCCAACACTTCCCCATCCACAGCAGTCAACAGAATCTTCTTTCTCCAATCCCCCAAGCCAAGGCTTTTCATTTGATAGCATTCCTCCTTCCAAAGGGCTTGACAAAATTTTTGAACTCCATGCATGGTGCACTGCTGAACTTCTACAACCAGGTTCTACCACCCGCCCAGCTATCCCCAAATGTCTATCACGATTTCATGGCCGTTTGAGACAATGGTACATTAGTCTTGGGGAATACAGACAACTTCAACTGGTGCAAATGCCTTCCATTGATGATTTTCTGAATATAATTCACTCTAAATTCCTTGGCGTTCCGGACATTCACAAAGATCAAGCTCGTGAAGATTATCTTCGGATGAAATGTTGTTCCTACAAAAGGCAAGGGGATTTTCGACCCCGTGAGAATACCCGAAGTGGGCACTCTGTGAACATCCGTTTCTCCTTGTGGGGATGTTTCCAGATGATCTCTAAAAGAGAAAAGGATAATACAATATTTCCAAGAGGACTGGCGCAAGAGGTTTTGCCAGTATGAAAAGTCTCCAAATAATAGAAACCACTTTGCAAGACGAAAAGACTTTTTCGTGACTTCTGGGTAGAGCATCTGGGATTGGGCAAAGTAACGGAGCAAGAGACACTTGCTGAACACAATGCCTATAGTGTAAAGATTTGCCAAATACCAAAGAAGTAAATAGGCTTCAATGGGAAAGTTGTGCTGGAAAACATGATTAAAATGTAACAAGGTTAAGAAAGGATAAACCGGGTGAAAAGGGAGCGATAGTAATGCTCCAGCATCGAGGCCATATCGGGAGACAAATAGCTTAAGAAAGGAGTGAAGGCTTTCAGTGCTGCGAGAGATGAGTGTTGCTTCTAACAGAGAATGTTGGATATGGATGGGCACAGTTAAGACAAAGGTTTCCAAATTCTCTTGTTCTGGAGGGGTGGAAGGGAGGCCAGATGATTCTTCATGTTCAAAAACTCCAATAAGAGGGAAAAAAGGAATGGAAATGGGATTTATTTCCTTTTTGAGTCGAGAAAGGAAATCTGAGAGGATATTATTTTTCTCTTTTATATGAACAGCTTCAAAGCTCCATTGAGATAACCATTTTGCCCATCGGAGTAGATGAGTGGGAGGAAGGGCTTTCTGTTTAAATTTGAGCATCTGAGGAAAGCTCATGAGGTTTGTTTCGATGAGAAAATGGTGGCCAATGAGGTAAAATTTGAACTTATCAATTGCTTTCATGATGGCTCGGATTTCTTTGTAAGTGGTATGGTAATGCAATTCTGCCGGGGTGAAAGCTCTACTTTTGTAACCACAAATACTCGTGGTTCCATCTGCTTCTTGTTGTAGTAACACTGCTCCCCAATATAAGTCAGAAGCATCTGTTTGCAAAATCCGTTTTCCATTAGATGGAATTTTCAAAGGGGGAAGAGAATGAGCCACCTGCTTGAGTGCTTTCACGGCCTGTGTGGATTCGAAAGACCAAGGGGGAGCATTCTTTTTTAGAAGTAAGGAGAGTGTTAGCCTATGCTTGGCAAGGTGGGGAATGAAGTCTGCCATATAGTTGACGATTTCAAGGAACTGTTGGATTTGCCTCATTGATAGATTGGAATCAGGAAAATGCTCAAGATGGCTGGCGATGTGAGGTTGCAGAGTATATTTTCCTTTGGAGATGTTAAGGCCCAAAAAATCTACAGAAGATACTCCAATCACCATCTTTTTCTGGGATAACATTATGCCATATTTCCTGACCAAAGAATGGAACTTGTGCAGGAGTAAGGAATGGGAATCTGGGTTTGGTGAGAAGAGGAGTATGTCATCAATGTAGATTAGTGCTGAGGAGAGGATCGGTTTGAATATTCGGATCATGGCTTTTTGGAAGAGTGAAGGGGCAGTCTTGAGGCCAAAAGGCATGACTATCCAATGAAAATGGTGGTCTGGGAGACAGAACCCAGTTTTGGGTCGTTCTTTTGGATGAATCCCAAGTTGCCAGAAACCAGCTTTGAGGTCAAATTTTGAAAATATTTGGGCTTGGGTTAATCGGGCAAGAAGGTTGTGACGCTGTGGAAGTGGGAACTTGTCATCACGAAGAAATGATTGAGGGGGTTGGTAATTTATGACAAGTCGGAGTTTTCCACGAACCTGTTCTGCTCTTTTGTTGGCATAGAAAGCTTCGCATGCCCATTGGGAGGTAGTGTTTTCAATGAGGCCTCCTTTTTCTAATTGAGCAACTTCAGCTAGAGCAAGTTGGTAATGATCCGGATTCATTCCCTGATGACTGGCTTTAGTTGGATTGATATCCTCATTCTTTTTTAAAGGAATGGATATGAAAAATTGTGGATTGGTCCACAAAGGATGGGAGCATTTCGAAAGAAATTCAGAATGGGTTTCTGCACAAGAATGTGTAATGATTTCTTGTTGGATTGGCACAAAGGTTTCCAAGGTAAAGAGGTTAGGTTGGGAGGTCCATGGTAGGAAGAAATTTTTGTACCTGGGTCCCTTTTGGTACCCATGCCACTTTTGTGAAGGACTGGAGTATGTCAAAACCAATCAGGAGGTCTTTACCAGGAAGGTCTGAACCATAAACACAATGTTTAATGGAATATCCTGGGAACATCTGGATAATAATTGGCTTGCTGATGAGAGTGATCACAAAATTTTTGCCATTGGCATCTTTGAATGGTTTAAAACATGTTTGCCAATGGGACCGGGGGAGGATGGAGGGATTTATGATGGAGGTTGCTGCTCCAGTATCAAAGAAAGCAATGACAGAGATTGGTTTGTCATATTTTGTAGGGACAAGCGTGACCCTAGCAAGAGGCTGAACAAGATTGATGGAGTCTGGGGAGATATAATGGATGTCATGGTAGGCATCGACATCAAAATGGTCAGTATTTTCTTCTGGGTTGATTTCATCATAATCAGAAGAACAAGCTGGAAGAGCAAGTGCCAGTATTGTGTCATCATGTGGCTCATCATCCATGGAGAATACTGATTCAATATCTGCATCTTCTCCTTCTAGAGCAATTTGAGTAAGCGCCTGGATCATGTTTGTTTTTTGAGGTCCCTTTTGGGAACTTCTGTCAGTGACACTTATGCTGCCACTTTACACTATCAGATGGCATACAAGTTGCAAAATCATGCTTTTGACATAAGCCAACCTTCAACTTGCGATGAGGCTCTCTTTGTGAGCATTGATTCTGCCACACAAGCTTCATGTGTTCATATTCCTAGGCAAATCTCTCATGACGAACTGATTAAGTTATTACCAACTTCTTGGGTTGTGATTGTATAAACTTGATTCTATCTATCCTCCTTCTGTGTGATTGTATAAACTTGGTATCAGAGCCATGTTCGCTTAATTTCATCCTAGGGTAATTAATCCTTACTACATTATTTTGGGTCTCTGTAACTAAGGAACGTATGCTCTATGGTTGGGGATCCTCCATATCAGAAATTCCATGTTCGCTTAATTTCATCCTAGGGTAATTAATCCTTACTACATTATTTTGGGTCTCTGTAACTAAGGAACGTATGCTCTATGGTTGGGGATCCTCCATATCAGAAATTCCTTTAGTTCTTCAGTCTTCTATGTGAAGTCTTCTTTGCCTAGGTTTTAGATTATGGTCTGTAAAAGATAACGTACCCTAAGCCCCCAGTTGTTTGTCTCGGTTTACCTTCCTATACAGTCCATTATCTTCTTCTTGGTCATGCCTCTAATCCTTTGTGGATTATCAGAGTCTCAAAATATGTTAAGTATATGATTAATTGCCCACCTTTTCACTGTAGCAAAAAAGTCACTGTTCATTTTTACTATTCATGGCTTCCTCTTCTATTTCTAGATGTTCTTCATCTTCCAAACTTGAGTATCTCTATGAATTTGACTACCTTCCAGAAGACCACAAGATCCCTCTTACTGATCTCCCCTTCTTGAATCCATATTCCACCTTCGCTAAACCATCCACTTCGTTAACTACCACTGTCAAAAAGATCTTTTCTACACCACGTCCTTCCTCTTTGAAAGAATATATCCAGGCCTCTAAGTTTGATCAATGTTTATATACCAGCACGGAAACTGAACAGTTGATCAGCCTTGATATCCCAGCAACCCTCGTTCCACTTTGGAAACAACATGGTTATACCCATCTTCATTTTGGAGCAATCAGGCTTGCCTTAAACTTCCACGGGAAGAAAGGCCTTCCTGTTGTCTCCCGCATTGCTTTGCTGGATACAAATTGCCACAGTCCAAACAACGCTGAATTCAGGAACAGTGATCTTGACATTTTTTCCAAATTTTAATATGCTATTGCAAGATCCCTACCTTCTCTCAGCTTTGAAGGTACAACTCCAAATTGGTGGTGCTTCTTCTGTCAGTGACACTTATGCTGCCACTTTACACTATCAGATGGCATACAGGTTGCAAAATCATGCTTTTGACATAAGCCAACCTTCAACTTGCGATGAGGCTCTCTTTGTCAGCATTGATTCTGCCACACAAGCTTCATGTGTTCATATTCCTAGGCAAATCTCTCGTGACGAATTGATTAAGTTATTACCAACTTCTTGGGTAACTTCTTATGAACAGCACAAACGTCCATCTCATCCAATCCAACTTACAAACCCAACGTTCATTACCCAACAAGATGGTACTGTTGAGATCTCATTTGCCAAACCCAATACGAATGAACCAGACATCTTCCCCACACCAGTCAACATGATTCAACCAGCAGATATGTCAAATTCTGGTACAGGGAAAATTACTATTCATTCATTTGATGCCGCCGGACAGCCAATATTCCACTTCCAAAATCCAATCACAGGACATAAGTATTTTGACTATTGTGATTGTAATGATTGTTATTTTGAAGAAGAATTCTACGATGATGATGCTCCCCGAAAATCAAAGAAAAATTCTTCTCAAAAAAATCTTCAGGAGAGATATGATTCTGGTGGACCCAGTGTAGGTATACTTGGAGAACCTTCTGGAAAATTTGATTTCTATGTGCTTTACTCAGGCAAGTCACATAGGCCTCCCCAACCCAAAATCAAAACTCCTTCCCCATGCAAGCCCCCTCTTTCTCCTACACACTTAGCCCCAACTTCTCCCTCTCCTATTCCTTGTTACATGTTTGCCTCATCATCCACCACTTTTGATGAAGATTTCCCTCCTCTCCAGTTCACAACTCCAGACGATCAAATCCGGCATGAGCATAAAATTGCTCCTCCCACTGTAATTAACCCAAATGGAACAAAGAAGCCAATCTCAGCAGCTGAAGTAACTCTTAATTGGCAGTCAGCTAATGCTCTTGCACAAAATCGTTGCCTTCAACAAATTGTACAAACTCAGGCCACTCTGGATCAAAAAATGACTTCTCTTGAATGCTTGATTAGTGGTCTTCAACACCGAATCAAAGGCCTACATCATGAGCTATTACACTTGGCACAGTCGACCAGTATTTACTCTTCGACCTTCGCCTTAAAAGAAGCTGAAATGAAACATTTAAAGAATCAGCTACATTCCCTGTAGGCCCAAAATCAGTCTCATTTATCATACAAAGATCACTATCCTTAGTCCTTTGATCCTCAATTTTCTATACCTGGGTACCCATATTCTCCTCCCAATTTGCACCAGCAACAAGCTTTACCTTTTTCACCTTCGTCGGCTGCCTCTGGTGGAATGTTTAATACTGCTGCTTTCCTCCCTAGAGATCTCAAGCCATCCCGTCCGAAAAGAAAACCACCAGCACCACTCCCAGGCCAACACCCTGCATCCTCTTCCTCACCCACAGCCCCAGCCACCACCATGATCATTGAAAATCCCCCTATCCCTGTTCATCCTAATCCACTTACTGCTCTTCTCCAGACCATGGCCAAAGACACCCTCTAATCTCACCACTGCCCACCAACATTCGTGTCCTGACTCCCCTATTGATGAGGACACATGGTCATTATCGGCCACTGAACAGGACATGCTTCATCATTATATCACAGATCTCCAAAAGGAAATCCAAACTACTAAGGTTCATATGGTCAATCCGGGATCCCCAAGGGTTGAAGAGGTTATTGACGAGGACCCTCCAGTTGGCCCTGAACCAGCCAACCCAACTCCACAACAGTCACCATTCTAATTCCCCAAATCAAGGCTTTTCATTTGATAATATTCCTCCTTCCAAATGGCTTGACAAAATTTATGAACTCCATGCATGGTGCACTGCTGAACTTCTGCAGCCAGGTGCTACCACACGCACAGTAATCACCAAATGCCTATCAAGATTTCATGGCCGTCTGCGTCAATGGTACATTAGCCTTGGAGAATACAGACAACTCCAACTTGTACAGATGCCTTCCATTGATGATTTTCTGAATATAATCCATACTGAATTCCTTGGAGTCCCAGATATCCACAAAGATCAAGCCCGTGAAGATTATCTTCGGATGAAGTGTTGTTCCTTCAAAAGGCACGACTTGGAGAAGCATTACGAAAAAATGACTAAGCTATTCTACTTTCTTAGTGGAATTGATTATGTCAATCTCAAGCAAGCTTTTCTCACATCACTAACAGAACCCCTTGGTACAGAAACCTCTCGTCTTCTCCAAACAAAAGGCAAACAAATTGCACAAGCGTCACTTGGAGAAATATACCAGCATGTTCTTCTTGCTCTTGACAAACTCTGTAACCAACAAAAATTCTTCAAGACATTTTATGCTCAAGGCAATATGCTGGGAAATTCTTGTGCACGTCCAGATCTTTTCATTAAGTGCAAAGAAAAAAGCTGCAGCTGCCAAGTCTCCTCTAAAAGATCCAAACATTTTCAGAGGCATACACCTGACCATCTCCCTTCATCCCCAAGAAGAAGAAATGGAGATACTTCCGGAAAAAATCCCTCCGTGGCCAAAGGAAATCTGATCATTGTTTCATCTGCAGAAAGACAGGACATTATGCAAAACAGTGCCCCCAAAAGGGCCCCCAAAAATCCAACATGATACAGGCACTTACGGTTCGGGGAGCATCATCATCGTAGAATTCTTCTTCAAAATAATAATCATTACAATCATAATAGTCAAAATACTTATGTCCTGTGATTGGATTTTGGAAGTGGAATATTGGTTGTCCGGCGGCATCAACCAAGACAATATCATCTGCGAACAACATACACCATGGGACCTTGAATGTGTCTAGTCAATTCATCCATAATTAGGGCGAACAAATAAGGGCTCAAGGCCGACCCCTGGTGCAGGCCTACGGTAATTGGGAATTCGCTTGTTTCTCCGGCTGGTGATCTAATTGTAGTAACCGCTTCATCATACATATCCTTCACCATGTCAATATAACCCTTAGTCACTCCTTTCTTCTCTAGCACCCACCAAATTAAATCTCTAGGCACTCTATCATAAGCCTTCTCTAAATCAATAAAAACCATATGTAAATCTTTTTTCTTCTCTCTATACTTTTCCATTAGTCTTCTAAGTAAATAAATTGCTTCCATAGTTGATCTCCCAGGCATAAATCCAAACTGATTTTCAAGCACTCATAATAGTCATGAGGTATTAATTATTTTATAAGTCAGTATAAAGATAATTACCCCAAGTCGGTCCCGTTTAATACACAAAGTGTACCAGCATGGTGAGTTGAAACTATACCATTTCCCGTAGTCAAAGACAAACCTACTACAACACCATGTTGCAGCCCTACCGATGGTGTGTCCAATCCATCTAAGACTGTAAACCAAAATCGTACATTCTACAAGATCCGATGGTCTGATCGTCCATGTGTAAGCCGAACTCTACACACCAAACCACCTACTATGTAGAATGAAAGACACACATGCATAATATTAAATAAACAATATAACACAAATATTGCCCACATAGATTCTCATAAAAATTGATTAATTGATTTTATTAAATGAATAATAAATCAACTACATAAAGCGTGGCTTTTAGTATATATCCCTAACACAGCCCTGATACGATCCCCCTCCCAAAAATGAATAATGATTTAATGGGAAAAGTTCCACAAGTCATTTTTCAGAACAATTCTTAATCTGACCAAGTAAAAATACCCAATTTATCTACATGTTAGTATGTTAACATATCTAAATACATTTGGATTTACACAAAACATATATGAGCATAACATGTGTTGTGATAACCTAAATACAAGGACAAATTACATACAAGCCCATTAATTTATGATCATGTTGTATACATGCAAATTTATTTTCGCTTGTACATGCTCCTGTATGCTAATATTAAGATAAGTTAACACTAAAAAAAATCATATCAGTCCTTATCAGTGCATTGTTTTGTTACTTGTAAAATATTTTTCAAGAGTCAACCAAACACCGGAGAATAAGAGAAAAAATGGTTGTTTTAATATAAAACATTTTGCATGATAAGTATTTTCCAATGCACAACGTTTTACATCCAAACAAACAGAGTGTAAGCCAAGAATCAACATCATATCACTGATAGGCCAACCTAAATCTTCAGCCAGATACGCTAGCTACCACCTTCAACAGTTCAACCTAACTCTACAATATCATCTTGGAAAAAAGCATTTTCTCATAAGCCAAACACCAAAACATAAAGCAATCTTAATACCTGCCCCAAAACTGTCCAAGGTCCAGCATCAGGAACAAGAAGTTTGCGAATAAATTCAGCATCATTCACTATGTTGTCAGCTCGAAAATGTTTCAAGTAGTCCGCCAAATCCTCAGCGGACTTCATTTGCAACATAGATGATGTAGTCAAAGGAGTGGATAAGCCGGTTCCTCGCTGGAAAAAAACACATCAGCTGATGCAAGATGAGACGTATGGGCATGGCTCTTATACAAGTCAATTCAAGTTTCATACAACCCAATACTATTGACAATTCATTACGATTCATGATTTGCAATTTTCAACTTCGAAGTTTGTAGAAAACTTTCAACATTTTGAGCCTTGATATTTTACATGAAACTTCTGTTAGCTTCCACAATTTTGCTATTTTGTTCGTTGTATGCACCATACATATGTTTTAACATGTGTACAGCACACACATATATGCTACTTTTTGTATTCTTTGAAAGAAAAAAAAGTAAATCTATGATTTGGCAAACCAATTCCAAATCTATTTGCAATCTAACAACAATGGTACGGGTCCTACTAAATTGCGAACGAGAAATTGCAGCAAAAGATCTTTGAAGAAACCATGCCTGGTCCATCAATATTACACGATGTTCTTCGCATGCTTTGCTCATCCATCCACTAGCTTCAGTTGGGCGTGGACACTCAAAGCCTGGTCCACCTTGCAAGTATAAAAGATATGGCTGTTGTTGTTCTTCCTTCCCAACTGTAACACGAATTTTCCTTCCATAAAGTACAAACTAAATTCCACCAAAAAAAAAAAGTACAAAGTAACCAAAACTACAAACTATGTTACCTGGACTCTCCTACTACCCCCAAGTACCCGATCCCGGTGTCCAACCCCCGTACCCAATTCAGACACCTGGATCCTCGACAGGTGATGTTGAAAAGGTAAGAAGAAGCTCACAATTGTGGGCAAAGAGGTTTCTACCTATTGATATTAAGAAACATAGCATGTTTATACGCTCAAAAGGTGTCCGCATACCCGTATCCAACATTTAGACACATATCACCGGATCCTAAGATTTGGATTTAGAGGATGTCCGACACCTAGATACACACCCGTACCCAACACCCATACCCGAGTCTGGGTAACATAGACTACAAATATGTTCAAAAAAGTGGAAATAGAGTCTAATACTAATGTAGAGTTTCTCATTTCAGATCCCAAATAGATAGATGTATCATTATATAAGGGTCATTGACATGAACATTCCAGAGTGACAATCTTATCGATATCGGAGAAGTTTATCCTTGATACGCGGGTAGAGTTGTCTTACCGAAGTCCATTCATAATTTACATAGGATTTCAATATAATTCATCGTCTTAAATTAGGTCATTTGGAAAAACTACAGTATAAGTATTGCTTGAACTCATCAATTAGATCATCTGGAAAGAACCTAAGAAGTAAGAACGACCCCAGGTGAAGAAACGTGATCAACTTTTCCATTTTGAATAATGAAAGAATTCCATATGACTAGCTTCAAACTTTCAATATTAAGATGCTTTACAAATTGTGAATGATCTCATTCAAATTTCATGGACACGCAAACAGACCCTAAGTAAAGATCATGGCTAAAATTATTAGCATCCTGCACATAAAATGAAAGAAATTGCTTTCTTTTCTCAAAACTTCAACTTTGTTTCTCAACTTCTAAGAATCACCAGAATGCAAACACCTGAAGAGCATAATTTTTTTCAACTCATTATCACATTAAAGATTCATATGAAGATTTCACAATATGAACATCGGTCAAAACATTAGTCAAACAATAATAAACCAATGCAGTAATCAACATATATATATATATATACACACACACACAACTTCGATCAACATATGGATTTAGTACCTGAAACGACCTCGCGAGCGAAAACAGCGATCTTGGGGCAAGTTCGGGGATCGAGAGAGTAATCGAGAGGGACGGTGAAGTAATGGTCGCGAAGTCGGAGCTCCGGCACGGAGTACCAAGTTCCGACGACGTGGTCCGGAGAGGCGTTGGCGGCGGTGGTTTTAGCTCCGTCCATGGAGGTCACTGTTGTGATGGTTTTGCTGCGGGAGTGGAAGTAGGGAAGTCTTTTGAGTGGACTAAGTAAAACGGCATGAAGGGGCGAGGAAGGTAAGTGAAGGAGGAGGAATGGCTTTATCAACGACGATGGTGCTATAATTTGAACTATTTGGGTCGCCCACATTTTTCGAAAAATGTGGTTCGGGTCCGAATATTGAAATTGGACGATGACAGCCGTATCATATGCAAGCAAATTAATAACAATGCTAGGCCTAGCACTAATAAATTCCACTAACATTCACACCTACATTCTATCTCTTTTTTAATGGCACTTTGAGTCCATTACGGACCCCACAGTACCACAAGGAGAGAGATAGGGTATGAGTGTAAGTGTTAGTGGAATTTGTTAGTGCCCCAAATATTACTCTTTGTCAATTATACCTCATGCAACGACATGTGATACACTAATCACTATCATAATATGTGGTATAAGTATTATGCCATTTAAAAACTAATTTAGAATATAGAAAAATTTAGTGGAAAATCCCATTCTACCAACGTTTGTTGTAATAGACCCACCATTTGGTACTTCCCAATGATAGACCCTATAATTGTAAATGTTGTTAGAGATTAGTCCAAATTTTCCTATTATAGAATTATTAGATGTCTTTTCTACCCCTAACCTATATATATATATATATACATATATACATATATTAATTCAGATTTAATGATTGAATCAGTTACCAAATCTTATCAAATCCCAATTGATATTGGTTACAATATATATAGAAATTTTATCCTAATATTTTAGGATATTACTTTACACAACGGTTACAAACGAATTTCATCATTTCTAATTCAGTGTATTGCATATTCAATCTAGATATCACATCATAAAACGAGTCTTTCTGCGGGTATTGAATTTTACACTACAAACAGATCATTTTTATACTGTAACTGGTTTATTAGTGTGAAATTTTACACTATAACTGATTTATTAGGAAAATTTTACACTGCAAAATTTCACTGCTTTCATTAAACCGGATTTTGACTTGCCATATATACACATTAATTCTGGTAGTTATGATAACATTTTGACTTGCCAATATCTCATTTTGTATTAATATCCCATAATTATAGTGCTTTCCGTTTTTGTGTTTGTGCCATAAATCACATTGCCTTTGAACCAAGACATGAGTGTTAATATTCACACTACAACCTTTGAATTGTGGAGTTGTTTTTGGAACAAACTAATTAGCATTACGTTGGAATGGAGATTCAATTAGCAGTTGACTCTTTTTAATTTGGTAAGCAGTCATCATTCAAATAATAAATTATAGTACATACTAACAGTATACAATTTCGCACCACAATATAGGAATCAAGAACATGAGTGTTAAATTTCACACTAGAATGAACATGAGCGTTCAATTTCACACTAGAATAATTAAACAAAGCCACACCCAGATTCAAACAACTAGCCTCCAAAGCCACGCCCAGATCCAAACAACTTCCAAAACACAATTAAATGGACTCAACTAAGCACCCCCACCAAAGACTCAAAAAAGCACTCATTGAAACACCCCAAATTAAATACTGCTCCAATACAACTAAAATTGAAGACAAAAAACAAAAAGTCAGCAAACACCAATGAAAAGGAAAAATTGAAAAGCAAAGCAACATTACGAAGATAACGACTTCTCTCGCAAACCCGCGCGTGACAACAAGCTCGATCCCAAATGCAACACCCAAAAACAATCACCACCTCGCCGGAGAAGACCATCGCAAGCTTTTTCTCGTTGAATGGAGTCTCCGGTTCATCCACATCACGAAGACAACGACCTCTCCCGCAAATCCGAGCGTGACAACAAGCGCGATCCCAACTGCAACACTCAAAACAATCACCACCTCGCTGGAGAAGACCATCGCAAGCTTTTTTCTCATTGAATGGAGTGTCCGATTCATCCTAGAGAGAGAGAGAGAGGTGGAAATCTTATATATATACATATATATAAATTTGGTGTTTAAAATTTGAAACCCCTTGATTTTGGGTGTTTCCAAATTAGATAAAGAGTTTGAAAAGGAATGACTCATTGATGGGCTTTAGGGGTAGTTTGATCACTAAATAAAAATGTGGACCTATCACCAAAATGTTGTTAGAGTTGAACCTATTATAACAAAGTTAGACTAAATAGGACATTATACTAATTAACTCTAGAATATAAAATTTAAAAAGTATAACATTATTCGCAAAATTTACACCCACACTTATATAACTGCATACATATACACAAAATATACAAAATTTATGCAGTTAAGATTAAAATGACCATCTACCATGTAAGTTGAGTTTACCTTCAAATTCACCAATCAATTATTGAAATCAAATCTTTGAGCAAACAACCAAAAAGTTCGAACAACACTGCTAGAATATTTTAACAATTCATATATATGAGTTGTGAAAGAAATTTTTTTAATGTTTATCTTATTATAAAGGAGTCAAATTGTGCATGGACTTGGTCCATATTAGTCCTTGTTTTTCTTCTAAAAAAACGTGGCTAACTTTTTCTCTAACGTTATCATAACATCTGTTTTGGATTTATATAATAAAAAATAGTGTATTAGTTTGAGGAGATTTACATCTTCACATATATTTGATCAGCCGAAAAGATATATACAGAGTTTCATTTTCATTTTCTTCTTCTTCAGCTTTGTTATACACGAAAAAGCTGTGGGGGAAAAAAAACTTATTTTCATTTTGCTTCTCTGTTTTCAAAGTTATATGGGTAATATAGAATAATCCATGAGCATTCAGTGTAGTTTCCTTTTTGTTAGTTTTAGTGCATAAAAATTGTACAGAAATTTACTAGTGTTGGGCTGTTGCATTCTGACACACCATCCTGTGCACCGATAAGAAGACCGAGAATGCGCAAAATCAACCTTAAAGAGAGCGACCTGGCCCGCGCCTCAGCCCGTTATTAATTTGGATTTCCATTCTTAAAGCTTTTTCGACACAGATTTTCAACAATTTTAAGGTTGAAAAGCCTCATGGAAGCTAATCACCACACTGCTTCTGTCAACGACAATAGTTACAACCGCCCTTTCTGGTTCAAAGGCCAATTCTTCAAGTGCTGGAAGACCAAGATGATGGTCTACCTACCTTTGCTGAAGGTTGAATTTGTTCTTGACAAACCAAACCCGAGGGACTCGGATCTTCTAGAACCCGCGAGATCTCATCAAGCACAAAAATGGGAAGCCGTTGATTTCAACTGCAAAAATTATATCCTCAATGGGCTTTTCAGACGAGCTTTATGACGTCTATGCCGAGTTGCTAACGGCTGCTGATGTTTGGAATGCACTTCAAAAGAAATACGACACTAAAGAGGTCGAAGCGAAAAAATACGATGTAAGTCGTTACTTAAACTACCAAATGGCAAACGACAAATCAATAGTCTCACAGTGCCATGAATTGCAAAAAAATAGTTCATGAAATTCTTTCAGAGGGAATGAAAATAGATGAATAAACTATCTCCCTCTTGGAAGGACTTGAGGAACTCCTTAAGGCACAAATCTAGAGAGTTTTCTATGGTGAGTCTAGTTATGAGACTCTGAATTAAGGAGGAATCTAGCTTCAAGACCAAAAAGAAGAAAATTTTATGTCTGCCAAAATTAATATTGTTAGCCCCCAACAAAATAAAAATAAACTTTTGAAACCAGCACATAAAAATTTTAAAAATAAAAATGTACAGAAAAATTATTTTGGACAAAAGAAAAAACTTGATCCAAGCCAGAGCCAGAACCACTTCAAAAAGAATACGAACCAAGAACCTCCTTCAAGACAAAATAATCCCAATGGATGTTATGTTTGTGGACATCCCGGGCACTTTGCTCGGAATTGTCGGAAGCGTCAGTCTGTTCCTCAGGCTAATGTGATTGAAGAGCCACTTGTGGCTATGATTACAGAAGTAAATTCGATGACAGTTCCAGAAGGATGGTGGATTAATACTAGTGCCTCTAGGCATGTGTGTGACAATCGTGGTTGGTTCATGAGCAACTCTCCTACGGAGAATGAAAATGTATTGCTTGGTGATTCTCACACTACAAAGGTTCTGGGCACTAGCAATGTGGAGCTAAATTTTACCTCCGGGAAGAAATTGATTTTGAAGGATGTACTACATACTCCGGAGATTAGGAAGAATTTAGTTTATGGTTTTTTAATTAATAAGGCTGGTTTTAGCCAATCATTTGGGGGTGATCAGTATGTAATTTCTAAGTCTGGAATGTTTGTTGGGAATGGGTATGCATGTGAGGTATGTTTAAGTTGAATGTTTCTGATATTAATAAATGCTCTAGTTCTGCTTATATTTTGTCTACTCTGAATGTTTGGCATGCTAGACTCTGTCATATAAATAAAATATATATATATGGACAATATGAGTTGTCACGCCCCGACGTAGCATAAATATAGAAAGCATTTAATTTCCTTTATGGACCCGTAGGTCGCGACAGTTTGAAGGATCGATTCCGTCCTAAATGTAAACAACAAAAACATAATAATCAAAGCTGGGCAATCAAGGCTTACAATACTTTTCTAACTTAATAGTTATTACAGCACGGGGCCTCTAAAGGCACAAACCGCCTTAAATCAAAACAATAATTTAATGTCTATTACAGTCATCCTTATTACAAAACAGTTTATAACTTAAAACATATAAAAGTAAATTCTCTTTCCAGCAGGGATTCTCAGTTTTCATAGTCGTACGGTCCAGTAATATCATAACCTGAAAAGCCTGAATACGAATGTCCAAGGTGCATCGACGCCGTCAGCTTCAAAAAGCTGGTGAGTATTAAAAACATAACTTTGAATGTAAAACATACTCATTTACCTCTTTCCATTTCTCAATTAATTCAACAAGTTTATATTAAAGCAAGGAGTTCATTTTAGGAAACAAGCACAATATTATTTAAAAGATATAATTCACATATATGTGACCGTGTATGAGAATAATGCACCATCTCATCTTACCGACTCTTTTCTCTCGACAAAATCCAACAACCCACTATCACACACCAGTATCTTTGAAATACTCTGATAGCCACACTTTAGCACAAGGGGTGCCAGGGAATGTCCAGTTTGCCTCACACTTTGGTCCGGGGTACCAGGGAGTGTCCAATGCCTCACACTTTAATACCTAAATTGCCATGCAAATACCGGAGGAACCCTCACGCAGTATCCAGACTCGGGTATCAGGGAGTGTCCGTAGGCCACACTTTAGCACTACCATGGGTGTCAGGGAATATCCAAGTTCGGCTTCACACACTTTGACGCTACCATGGTCGTCAGGGAGTGTCCAGTTTTGCCACCGTCGCATTTCAAAGACACTCTCACCGCAATCTCAATCACAACACACTTTGGTACTCACTTACCAGGGAGTGTTCACAACACAATCTCAACCGCACTCACTGTGCCACACTGACCATTACTCTTTTCCATACTGACCAACATTTACACTCACCATGCATGTACAACTGACTCCACATGTATGTCATGAAACATTAAAACATGAGGCAAATCACTAAATTATATAAACGGCGTGCGTACGGAGATTGATAGGTCATAATACTACGTTCTAATCGTCCAAACATACCCAAATAGGATTCTGTTTTTGTAAATTTTCCATACAGAGTTTTCAAAATTCATAACATATCACCCAAACAGTTCTTTAACATAAGACAAGCAAAAACTAGAAACTTCCAGAAGTCGCGGGCGCGGGCTGCTCGCGCGAAGGTCGCTCGCGCGATATGCCCAATTTTTGTTTTATTTATGAAAACCTTTTCTGTCTGCCTGAAAACACGAAGCTCGCGCGCGCGGACCGCTCATGTGAGGGGTCGCTCGCTCGGGCCGCTCGCGCGATCGCGCGCGCGAGTTCTTGCAGTGGCTTCATCTTCTTCGTTGAAACTCCCCTGTTTCAGAAATCAGGGGGTCTTTTGACCAATTTTCAGAACTATCAGTATATACATCATGTTATATATGGATCTCTTTTTTTTTCCAACAAGGATTAAGAATCCACAACTAATTTAACATGATTTCAAACGTAGCTCAAGAATTTTATGAAAAACTAAAAGATGATAAAAACTTCAATCTTAATATACTTTCTCAATTGAGTAAATTAAGCCTTAATATTTTAAACATATCATCTATGATGTACAATCTTTCATAATCAACTCAAAAAAACAAGTTTTGGTTAAGGTTTGAAAATTTATGATTTTGAAGTTCAAGCTTCCATGACGAAACTAGCAATGGTGGTTCATTTATATATACACACAATCAGTAACTAAGCATAGAATTACATTTAGAGTGAGTTTAAAATACTCACAAAGATTAGAGATTGAAGAATTGTTAAGAAGGAAAACAATATAGGAAAATTCAAACCCAAGCTTTGACTATGGGGATTAAGCTTTCTTTCTCCAGAAATTTAAACTCTCAAGCTCTCTCTTTTCTCTCTGGTTTTGTTTTGCAAAGCAGATACGCAGAAGTGTGTGTAATGGAGAGAGGTGTGAGTTAAATAGGAAGACAAAATGGGAAAATTGGAGCCCAAGAACCACCTCTCTCACTCAACAAATTGATTTTTGTTTTCCTAATTATATAAACTGTGAACTAAACACATACATAGATATATACGTATATGCACAGATTGATCTCCACAGATACACTAAGGGTCAAATATAGGTCCATAGGGGCCAACTCAAAGGTGTTTGGGAAAACAAGCTTATGGCACAACAATTACACATACAATAAAGCATTCCCAAACAAGCCCAATCCAATGATGAGTTACTTTACATCACTTTCCAAAATCTGTGGAAGTTTAATCTGGCGCGGACAGTTTTCGAACATAAACTGGTATTTTTCGCGGCGCGGTGTTCACCACAAAAATACAGAAAATTCATTTTAACGTAAGAAGTGGTTTTCTGGTTTTATAAAAATACAGTTTGAGTTAAAAGAAAATATTTCCACCGTTTTGAAATATAGTTTTGAAACCCAACACAGGTATTACCAATTTTGTAAAATGGCAGTTTGGTCCTAATAATAATTTCAAATATGAAATCAAGCAAGTAATAAATTCTACACATAAGAATTGTAATTAGATAAATGCAGACAATGTATACTAAATATGACAATACAAATACAGATTAATTATGGAAATGTCAATGATTAAATGAAAATGAAGGTTGTTACATGAGTAGATTAGGATTTATTCCTATTTTGGGTAATGAAGGATTTGAGCACTGTATCTCGTGTAGTCAAGCAAAAATCACAAAAAACCCAGTTACTCGACTGGGGTTTAAACAAAAAGAAAATATCGACTTTATTGATATCTATTCTCCAGTTACTCATATCACTTCTATTAGAGTTTTTATTTGTTGCTGTTATTCATGATTTATACATTCATCAAATGGATGTTAAAACAACTTTTTTAAATGGAGAATTAGAGGAAGAATATTATTTGGATCACCTGAGGGTTTTATTGATCCGAATAATAAAAATAAAGTTTGTAAACTAGTTAAATCATTATATGGTTTAAAACAAGCACCCAAACAGTGGCATGAAAACTTTGATCAAACAATTATTTCAAATGGTTTCAAAATCAATGAAAGTGACAAATGTATTTATTATAAATACAATGATGGAGTAGGTGTTATGATATATTCATATGTGGACGAATTATTATTTTATTGTTTCTACTTTAGAGATTATAAAACAGACCAAAAATTTCTTGTCACTTAATTTTGATATGAAAGATTTGAGTGAAGCCAATGTAATTTTGGGGATTAAAGTTACAAGAACTCCTATTCGCATTTCTATTGATCAATGTTCTGAAAAAATATAATTATTTTGATTGTAACCCTGTTTGTACTCCTTTTGATCCGAGTATTAAATTATTCCCTAATGAGGGTGACATTCTTAATCAAAAGGAATATGCTAGTATTATTGGGAGTTTAAGATATGCTACAGATTGTACTAGACCTGACATTGCCTACGCAGTAGGAGTTCTATGTAGGTATACTAGCAAACCTAGTGATGTTGTCAATATCAAGATATAAAAGTATACTTTACTTTTCTAAAGATTTGTAGTAGTGAAAGTAAAGGTCGAATCCACAGAGATTGATTAACTACCGCGCTTTAATTTTAAACCTAAATTTAGCTAATTTAAGAAAACGGAATTGGATTTGAATTTAATTAAACTAAGAACAATAAAATAAATCTAAATTATGAAAGCGATTTAAAAGTGTTTTTATAAATATGTTTAAAGGAACCTAGGATTGCAAATCCACAACTAGCTTCATAATAGGAATATTTATGAATTACTTTAGCCTATTAAGTTGGATGATAATGGGGAATTGTAGCTACAAGCCCCAATTCCTCCGTCAAGAAAATAACTATGGTTCAAGCACCAACATAATCCATCTTCGGTTAGCACGAATTATCCCACACTAAACTAGGGTTGTGGTATAGTCCGTCTAATCTAGGCATGGACTATTCGGATACTTGATAGCACAATTCAACTAAACACCATTACATGTAAACAATCTATACAAGCACAGCAAATATAGATCATTGAGCACATCACAATCAAAATAGATCTAAGACAATAATAGATTTTGAAAGCAATGATTTAATTCATAGAAGCACGATTTATTTGTAAAAATCCTCGGAACATGTAATCATCATCCATACATAATAAAACTAAAATAACAACATAAATAAAACCCTATTACTTGGCTAGGGTTTCATTGAAACCCTAGATCTAGAGTTTAGTTGTCCATGGAAGTGGTAGATGGCAAGTAGTTGATGGAGGAGGCCATGGAAATTCTTGGTCTTCTTCTTCTTCTCCTTGCTTCCCTCCCTTCAATGGCTGAAAGTTTGGTTGTATATTGTGTGTATATTAATTGTCCAACCCCTAAATTGAAGTAAAATAGGGTATATATAGATTTACAACAAGTTTTGGAAGCTTTCCTAACCCGAAACGTACTAAAATTGCATTATTTTGCAATCTGGACGCAATTAGGCAGTTTCTTTCGCGTAGGAATCATCAGTAGAGTGAAATACGCAAGTTCCATTTTTACACATGTCGCGCGCGCGGGCCGCGCGAGCGCGATATTGGGACCTCGCACGAGCGGATGATATTGGGACCTCGCACGAGCGGATCGCGTGAGCGATTTCTAGATCTTCGCGCGAGCAGGTCGCGCACGCGATGTGGATTTTTCATCTTCTTTTGCTCTACTTTTTCACCCCATTTAACTTGGTTTACTTGATTTCTTCCAAAACCTGTCAGAAAATAGAAAACGAAGTAAAAATATACAAAAACAGGATAAAAAGTTACTAAAAAACATATGTTAAGGCGTATAAATAGGATCTGTTCTCTCCCGATCACACCCCCAAACCTACATTTTGCTAGTCCTCGAGCAAAACTAAAATAAAAACTAAAGTACTAATAACATACTACTCCATTTTCGCCTGGATCGCGATTGCATTTAGCTTATGCAACAAGCCTTTTAAACCCCTCGGTGTCCCTAGTCGGACCAGTGAAGTCTCGTGAGGGTTCTCATCAACAAGGCACCCACAACCATATTTATTAACTTATCAATTTAAAACTTTTATTAAAAACAAAGAACATAATATTCAATACTCCTTCATCATATAACAAAGATTTGAAATAGAATAATGAACATAAAGAAACATAATGAAACATCCACCGAAATCATGAAAAACAATCTCAAGCACATGCATCATATAAATCCATAGAGTTTCTCATAAAATTGCACGTGTGTGATATGGTAGTCAAATGAACACGCGCATGTCATAAACTTGGAATATAACTCAGATGACCATCTAACTATGCTTCGACTACGAATCTCACAATGTTAATTACAATCTCAAATGAAACACTCAAAAACAGGTATAATTTTTCTAAAATATGTGAGTAAAGGAAATGTATTTTCAAAACAAGAAATGCTCACATATGACTCGAAAAGGACGCATGACACGAAAGAACGGTAGTCTCATAGATAGGATGCCAACAATCAAGAAAAATTAATCATTACCATGTTTTAATCCCCCTCCCATCGTTTTCATATCCACACCATGTTTTCTAGGATCAAATAGGACTTTTTAAAGGTTGTAATATGGCTCAGGTAATGAGAAAGGATAGAAAGGATTCATCAGGTAGTTTTCAGAATGGTATTGTAAGGCATGTACGATTTCTTTTATTCACTCTTCTACCAACTTCATCTTTTCATTATCTTCTTTTCATATAATTTCTTTCTCTCTTTTTTTTCAACCTTATATTTTTTTTCTTCTCTTTCTTTTGTTTTTTTTTCAATATGTTCAATCTTATTCTTTTTTTTTTTTTTTTTGTCGGATGATTATTCATTGATTTCTAAGCAACCACCCCAATAGCATCTTGTCTTCTTCTTCTCAATCACACATCGCCTTAACACCACTAAAAGTTGACAAATCTCTCAGTGGTGAACTCCAAGTTTGTCAAGTCGGAGCAAAAACAAGGATAATGGTAATTAAAGAAAGAAATGGCATTTTAACGGCTCAAAGGGCGAACTAAGGAAATTTTTATCATTTATCGGTCGGTAATAAACAAAGAGGGCCTATAATCATGTCCTATGGTCATATGGTGCTTCAACATGTACGACGGAAGATTATTTAGCATGGTAACAAATATTTTAACTTGACTATTAACCAAAACAAGAATAATGAGACTAAACAACAAGTTAATGCGCTATTTCAATGAAATTCAACAAACACAATGTATTTATAACCCTCAATAAAGAAAAGATAGGCTCAAAAGCTCACTGGGTTTAGTCTCCATCTTATGTTATCTAGAAATCCGAATCATATTATAGTTCACATCAAACATGTATTCAAGCGTCTACGTGCAGGGCATAGGTTTATGTGCAAAACTATGATATAAAACTACGATTCAAACGATACATAACTTAAACGTCGCATCATGACTTCAGCAAATGTTTAACCACATCTTTCCTTGTTTACCATTCTATAACAATCTAAGTTACATAACAAGATGTATCAAATCAAGATTGCAAAGACGTCGGTAATATCGTTTATTTAAGCACAAATATCTTTTTTTTAAAAATTAATGCTTAATAATGTGCATGTGTGTGCATACCCCCAAACCTAAACCTTTCATTGTCTTCAATGAAACAATAAAATGAAAGAAGGGAGAGTACGTAAGGAAGGAACGATAGTACCTCGATCTCGGCAAACATAAACCAGGTGAACGTATAATAATATGGAATCAAAGTTCAATTACTCCAAATGGAGCACCATTTCACCTGTTAATACTTAACAAAAGAAAATAAACAAACAAATAACTAATAAAAGTTAATATATAAGTGTTTTTTTTTATAATATTAGAAATCAAACTATAAGTAAAAGAACGTAATGAAAAGAAAACAATAGAAACAAAACTATCTAAACAAAGACAAACTTAAATGAAAAGAACAGAAAAGAACAAACAGAAAAGAAAATAACTAACCAGGTGTGGGAAACAGAAGGTAAAAGAACAACAAGAAAAAGTGGAAAAACCCCACCTCGCGCGAGCGGACCGCGCGAGCGACCCTCGCGCGAGCGAATCCCTCCGCGAGGTGGACCTGAGGCCTTTTTTTTTTTGTTTATTATTATTTTTTTTAGAAAAGTTTCTAAGGCACAAGATCGCGCGAGCGGACCCCTCACGCGTGCGAATTCAAGCGCGAGTAGATACTGAGGCTACATATAAAAAAACTTGAAAACTTTTGTCTATGGGGGAATCTCGCTCGAGCGGACCGCGCGAGCGACCTGTCGCGCGAGCGGGTCGTGTGCGCGACTGTGGACTTTTCCTCTTTTTTAGTATAAAAATGTATATAAGTTCAAAATAAATTATCCCCGACCCCCAAACCTATTCAGAAAACTCAAAAACTGACCAAAACGACTCAAAAACATGCAAAAATCAAAGAAACGAACGAATTAAAGCTTGGGTTGCCTCCCAAGAAGTGCTATCTTTTACGTCTTCAGCTAGACCGTTCTAGCTCAAGATTTATGGAGGTCGTCACTCAGATTTTGTACCCCTTAGGATATCAGTAAGAGCCCGGTGGTAAGCAGAAACAATATCGCTATGTATCAATTCATTCAACGGTTCATCCTTTTTGGTTTCAAATCTTTTGAGTAAATTCATCATTAGGGTCTAAGTTATTCAAATCCATCCGCTTATGACTAACCATAATATTTTCCTCACACGTATTTATTCCTATATTAGGTTCAATATTCCGTCGTACCTCACTCTTCGCCTTACATAGGTAATCGTCGTCTTTAGGAGGTTGATCAATAACGTTAAAAACGTTCAATTTTAAGTTCATGTTCCCAAATGACACCTTCATTACCCCCGTCCGACAGTTAACACGAGCGTTAGCGGTTGCTAAGAATGGACGACCTAGAATGACAGGAGTGTGCTTCCTAGCATCTAGTACGGGTTCAGTATCAAAGACCATGAAATCAACAGGATAATAGCATTTGTCAACTTTAACTAAGATGTCCTCGACGATTCCTCTAGGTATTTTAATAGAACGATCCGCTAATTGAATAGTAGCGGCCGTAGGTTTAAGTTCACCTAAACCTAGTTGTTGATAAACGTGATTAGGTAAGAGATTAACACTAGCTCCTAAGTCAAGGAGAGCCCTATGGATGATAATGTCACCTATGACACATGAAATTGTAGGCGTACCTGGATCTTTATACTTCTATACTTCGGAGTAGCGTGTTGGAAGATAGAACTTACTTTTTCTGTGAGAAAGACCTTTTTCGGAGTATGACTACGCAATTTACGTTTTTGAGTGCATAGGTCTTTAAGACATTTAGCGTAAGCGGAAATTTATTTTATAGCGTCGAGGAATGGAATATTGATTTTTACTTGTTTAAACACCTCGAGTATATCTTCAGCTTTTGACCCTTTCTTAGACAAATGTGACGGTCCCTCAACATTTGGTGGAAAAGGTAGTTTTGGAATAATATTAGTTGGGACTGGTTCTTTTTCTTTTCGACTTTGATTCACGTCCTCACCCCTCTCTTTATTCGAGTTAACGTTTGCATCCCTCATAATCTCCCTTGGAATCTCAACAACTTCTTCCTCTCGAGTAGTCGTCCTAGTTGACACAGCGTTCACTTGCTCACTCATACCACCCACCTCGTATTGTCCCTTAGGGTTCGGAATAGGTTGACTTGGCAACTTACTGTCGGTTAAACGATTTAGCGTGTTAACTATTTGTCCCACTTGGGACTCCAGTTTTGCAATGGACTGAGTGTGGGAATGTACTAACTGGATCACCGGACCAAAACTTTCAAGTGAGGCCAACACCTTCTCCTCAAATGCATTATTACGTGGAGGTGGAGGAGGAGGTTGTTGGTATTGACATTGTTGAGGTCTATAAGCATTAGGGAAATTACGCATCTCATTATTATTATTATTATTATTATTATTATTATTATTATTATTATTATTATTATTATTATTATTATTATTATTTCTCCATGAAAAATTAGGATGGTTTCTCCATGGCGCGTCCGGATTATTAGTAGTCGAATTATAATTATTTCGTGGATATTGTTGAATAGAATTAATGTGTTGCTCCACGAATTCCGGAAATTGACTCACCGATGGACATGCTAGGATAGAATGTGACGGATCAGAACATAATGCACAAATTTCATGAGCGGGTGGGGCTGTTGTTTGGTTCATTGTTAAAAGTCGGTCAAGTTTTTTAGATAATTCTTTTATTTCAATTGAATGACTTGACTCGAACTTTACCTCTCTCTTAGGTTGTGAATGATATCCCTCGGAACGTACTGACACAGCCTGATGCATCGAATTCTCGCTTAATGTTTCAAAGATTTTCCAGGCCTCGTCGGCACTTTTGTGTAGGAAGGTACCCGCACAAACAGCGTTGACGGTATTACGGACTGAGGGAATAAGTCCCTCATAAAAAACCTGTACCAACTGCCACTTAGGAACCTGATGATGTGGACACGAGCGTAATAATTCTTTAAATTTCTCCCACGTGTCGTAAAGTGATTCCCCATCTTGCATCACAAAGTTTGTTATGGATTTCCTTATCTGATTCGTACGCATAATAGGGAAAAACTTTTGTAAAAATGCGGTGTGTAAGGCTTCCCATGTTCTAATTGTGTTTGGCTCCAAAGATTGGAGCCAGTATTTAGCTTTATCTTTTAAAGAAAATGGAAAGAGCCGCAATTTCAATTCATCATCAGTTAAGTTTTGAATTTTTAAAGTAGAGCATATATCCTGAAAATCTCCTACGTGTTGATATGGATCTTCATTTAGACGGCCATGGAAAGATGGAAGTAGCGAGATGGTAGACGACTTTATCTCAAAGTGAGATGCCGTCGCCTCCGTTAAATCAATACATGTTTGTGGCGTGTAAGTCGTCGGAATAAAGTACTTTTTAAGCGGAGGAGGTGGAGGTATATTAAGATTATTCATATTATTTCCGTTGTTTCCGTCAGCCATTTTAATCGGTTCGATTTTAAAAGGTCGAGTTCTCCTTAACCGTTTAAGGGTACTTTGAATTTCGACCTCAAACAACGACGACGGAATCGGCGTTGATTCGCCGTCTTGCAACCTAGCTCTAGAAGTTATGTTTGAATACTTGTTAATTCTTAATGTACGTTCAAGTTCAAGATCACAAGGTTTTAATTTCGGTTTACTTGAGCGTGTACCAAACATAAACTACAAGAAAATAAACTAAAAACAAAATTGACTCAAATAATAAATAAAAAAAACAAATAGCAATCACGCAACGAAGATAACAAGCACTCAACTACTGTTATGCATGTAAATTATCCTGTAATGCAGTGACCACGTCAATTCCCAGCGCCCTGGGTGTCCTAGCTAATGCAATGCAATTAACCCTAAACTAATGCAAATAGTACGTCACAGCGCCCTGACTTACAGTGGTTTAAAGCGAGTTTCACAAGAAGTAATTTACTTGAAATTTTTTTTTTTTGCGTAAGCTCCTTTGACGTGCACAGCTGCTCCACTCGAAACGCTAGAATTTTGAGTTCCTAAGAAATTACAAAAATAAAAGAAAAGTTAGTAACTTAAAACAAAACGAAAAATAAGAAAAAGAAAACCTAATCTAATATTTACGAATTAACTAAACTAAGATTCTAAAACTAAAGGTAGTAATGCAATCCCCGGCAACGGCGCCAAAAATTGATGTTGTTAATATCAAGATATAAAAGTATACTTTACTTTTCTAAAGATTTGTAGTAGTGAAAGTAAAGGTCGAACCCACAGAGATTGATTAACTACCGCGCTTTAATTTTAAACCTAAATTTAGCTAATTTAAGAAAACAGAATTGGATTTGAATTTAATTAAACTAAGAACAATAAAATAAATCTAAATTATGAAAGCGATTTAAAAGTGTTTTTATAAATATATTTAAAGGAACCTAGGATTTCAAATCCACCACTAGCTTCATAATAGGAATATTTATGAATTACTTTAGCCTATTAAGTTGGATGATAATGGGGAATTGTAGCTACAAGCCCCAATTCCTCCGTCAAGAAAATAACTATGGTTCAAGCACCAACATAATCCATCTTCGGTTAGCACGAATTATCCTACACTAAACTAGGGTTGTGGTACAGTCCGTCTAATCTAGGCATGGACTATTCGGATACTTGATAGCACAATTCAACTAAGCACCATTACATGTAAACAATCTATACAAGCACAGCAAATATAGATCATTGAGCACATCACAGTCAAAATAGATCTAAGACAAGAATAGATTTTGAAAGCAATGATTTAATTCATAGAAGCATGATTTATTTGTAAAAATCCTCGGAACATGCAATCATCATCCATACATAATAAAACTAAAATAACAACATAAATAAAACCCTATTACTTGGCTAGGGTTTCATTGAAACCCTAGATCTAGAGTTTAGTTGTCTATGGAAGTGGTAGATGGCAAGTAGTTGATGGAGGAGGCCATGGAAATCCTTGGTCTTCTTCTTCTTCTCCTTGCCTCCCTTTCTTCAATGGCTGAAAGTTTGGTTGTATATTGTGTGTATATTAATTGCCCAACCCCTAAATTGAAGTAAAATAGGGTATATATAGATTTACAACAAGTTTTGGAAGCTTTCCTAACCCGAAACGTACTAAAATTGCATTATTTTGCAATCTGGACGCAATTAGGCAGTTTCTTTCACGTAGGAATCATCAGTAGAGTGAAATACGCAAGTTCCATTTTTACACATGTCGCGCGCGCGGGCCGCGCGAGCGCGATATTGGGACCTCGCACGAGCGGATCGCGCGAGCGATTTCTGGATCTTCGCGCGAGTGGGTCGCGCGCGCGATGTGGATTTTTTTATCTTCTTTTGCTCTGCTTTTTCACCCCATTTAACTTGGTTTACTTGATTTCTTCTAAAACCTGTTAGAAAATAGAAAACGAAGTAAAAATATACAAAAATAGGATAAAAAGGTACTAAAAAACGTATGTTAAGGCGTATAAATAGGATATGTTCTCTCCCGATCACCTAGCATAGAACATTTGAATGCAATTGGTAGACTAATGAGATATTTGAAAAGAACTATTAATTTGGGTATTCACTATATTAAGTATCCCGCTATACTTGAAGGTTACAGTGACGCCGATTGGAACACCCTATCGGAAGACTCTAAAGCCACTAGTGGCTACGTTTTTAGTATTGGTGGTGGAGCAGCTTCTTGGAAATCCAAGAAACAAACTATTATAGCTCAGTCCACCATGGAGTCTGAACTGATTGCATTGTCTTCAGCTAGTGAGGAGGCTAGTTGGTTGCGTAGCCTTTTATCAGATATACCTATCTGACTTAGACCAGTTCCAGCTACTTTGATACACTGCTGCCATAGAAAGAGTACATAACCAATATTATAATGGTATATCACAACAAATACATCGTAAGCACAGTACCATGAGAGAATTTATTTCTAAGGGTTCTGTTACTATTGATTTTGTGAGGTCTAGCGATAATCTCGCAAACCCTTTAACCAAAGCTTTGGCAAGAGAAAACGTGTGGAGTTCCTCTAAGGGTATGGGACTTAAGCCCATTAATAAATAAATTACATGTGATGGTAACCCAACATGGAGACTGGAGATCCTAAGAACCAGGTCCAAAGGGTAAGAACAAGTTATAGAGTAATTGGGGGTGGATCATGTTAGAATAATTATATTAAACATAAACAGATTCTAGATTACAAACAGAAGCAGTACAAGAAATAATCTAATAAAACAAAAAATGGAACTGCTTATAGAAAACAAAATTACAGTAACTAAAAGAAAAACAGAAACTGGGAATTGATCAAACCGAGGCCTGTGATAGTTCACAGTTTCCATAAAACAGATTCGCCGCCTCACCAGAAGTGCTCGAGGATATGTCCGACGTCTGTCTCCCAGGATACAGCGGCAACTAGTAGATGACAAGCACTATGTTGGACTGCTCCAGCGAACCAACTATGTCTGTAACTCTCTCTGTGGAAAAACCAAAGACTGGAAGGAAGAAGGAGAAGAATAGTGTCTCAAAACCGTGTTTAGACTCTGGGTGAGATACACTGTATATAGGGGGATATAATGGATGAATTTAATCTGTGATTTATCACATAGTCTTTTCATCTCTATAACTCTTTCAAAAATCCCAAAGGTTTCTGCAATGAAAACATGTGTAGAAATTCCAAGGGTCTCTCAATGCAGAAATTGTAATAACAAAACTTGAGGGGTCTAAAAAGAAATATTGTGAGTGGGTCGCACCCACACCCACACCCACACCAACGGCCCGGGTCAGTCGGTCGGACGACGGTGGCGGCGCAGGTGCACGTGTGTGGAGTAAACTCAAAGGGCATTAGGTCCTCCCCCTTCCACAAACTAGGTACCCCTTGGGGCCCTGACACGGCAAAAAATCTGTGTGCGCTTGTGTGCTATATCCAAGTGTAGGTAATCGTGCAAGTAGTAATCTGGTTAAGACCAGGTCGATCCACAGGGAAGGTTAAAAACTTAATACCTAGATTAATCTCCAAAATAAAAAATCAATATTCGAAAGGTTATATAACACAAAGTTCCACGAAGTGTGTACTAAAATTAAAGCAACTAAATTAATTTAAACTAGTGATTAACTAATTAACTAAAGCGATATTTTAAAAACGGTTTTCTTTATAAAAAAGGAATGTTGAGATCACACGAATCCGCAACGATCATGCCATCTACCATGCAGTTACATTTAAGCTCTAACGAGTATGTCTATCTATAGTATTCCGTATTTTCTAAAGATAGAGAATCAATAGTCCGTTCATGGCCAGGACTATTTCATCAGATTTATTCCCAAAACATATGAAAGCGGTTTAAATCAATAGTTGAGTCTCGCATTCTGAATGGTGTTAGAATTCAAAATGGTTTGCAAAAGTTATTAAAGAAAAATGCCTTAAGACTTAAAGTAATGAAACTATTTGGACAAACTGAGCACTTGGGGACAGTTTGATAACAAATCTCAAAAGCAAAAAGTCTTGGAATACTGCAAAAGGACTACTCAAGAATCTGAAGGTTCGATCGATCGACGCGCGTTCAATCGATCGAATATCATCATCTCTCGAGCAATCGAGATGTCTTCGATCGCTTGACTATCTGTCTGCTTCGATCGATCGAACTACTTCGATCGATCGAGTGCAGGTTTTACACTACTACATGGCAGAAGCTGGAGATCACTGTTTTATCGTGATCTCCCAACCTGGGGACTACTCAGACATGGTCTGGAGTGTCACAAATTCAGTTTTAACGTAAAAATCCATTAAGGGCATGTTTGGTTGTGATTCTAGCATGGAATCTATGAAAAACAATGGTGATTTAGAGCTACTACTACGATACTATCAATGCTAACAGAGTAAACTATAATTTTAAGCGACTAGAATGTAAATAAACTGAGATTGCAGAACCTGGAATAGGAAAACTTATATTAAAAAATAGGAAGCAATCCCAAAAGCAATATCCAAACTTCAAACCTACAAAAACATGTAAAACTGTCTATCTCTCTCTCTAAAACTGATAAAAATTGAAGTGGGTGTCCTCTAGGACGTAAATACAACGAGTATGTATACATAAACCTAAAACTAGGGTTAAATGCTTTCCCTCTGCTGCGTGCGCGTAAGTTTTGATAAAAGTCATGTTCGATCGATCGAACATCACTCGATCGATTGATCTTCTGGAATGCTCGAGCGCTTAAACCTCCTTCGATCGATCGAAACCTCGATCGCTTGAATGATCTTCGATCGCTGGAGACTCACTTTTTATGTTTCATCTGTCTTCCTTAAAATCCAGCATCCCTTTCATCCTGCTTATTCATTTCTCCACACAGCAAGCAGTGATCTTCACAAATTATGGCTAAAACAATACAACTTATCATAGATTAATCATATTATGTAAAAGCTGGCATTGTAATCCAAATTGCAGATATATAAAGGAATTGTAGACTAAATTAGTGTATTTTCTTCTTTTAGCGCGGTTGTATTTTGCAAATACCCCCGCTTGTCACAACCCCCAACTAGCGAATTGCTAGTCCCTAGCAATAGAGCGAAAATAAAAACAATCTAACTGCTACTACAATGACTAAAATAAAATAAATTAAACTACGGCAAACTAAGCTAAAATAGAAAGAGAAACTACCTAACTCACTTTCGCAGGAATTGCGGTTGCTTTTAGCGAATGCAACAAGCCGTTAAACCCCTAGGTTTCCCTAGTGGACGAGTGTTGTCTCGTGAGGGTTTACAGTGAATATACCCAAAAATTCTCAATTTTTAAGTTCAAAAAGATATAGAAAAACTTTTAAAACACTCTCTTCTATTCAACTGTTAACTTAGCTCTACACAGATATACTAACCTAAAACAAACCATGGAAGAAACCCATATACTCCTCATGTCACCAAGATAGATAAAACAAATGCATCACAATCATGTATCCGTGTGTGTGAAATTAACAGCCATGCATCGGACCTTGTTTAGAGTTATTTTAGACTATTGTACCTCCAAAACCAGTAATTTCAACTCAATTCTCACATAAGTTTACACTAAAAAATAAACGTCTCACAGAAACTGGCTTTAATAATAATCGCACGTGGTATGAAAGCTTTGATAAGAGTGAATTTCTGGATATTGAATGCTTTCATACTCGACTTCACAAAAGACGGATATTTGGAGTGTATAGTCTCATGAAAAGGACGCTACTTACTAGAGGAGCGAACTATCGTGGATAACTCAACTCACACGTTCATATTCAAACTAAGTCATTAAGAATCATTAAGGCTTTAGAATTTCGGGTTTTATGTAGAAAATACAAATGATGAATGGAAAGATTGCACACCTTAGCATATGATAGAGCTTGTCATCTTACTTTATTCCTACTTTATTCTTCTCACATTTCCATCCAACTGTCACCCTTTCATATTCCCCCTTTTTCCTTCTTTCCATTTCTTTCCTTCTTCAATTTTTTTTTTCATATTTTTTTTTCTTTTTTTTTTTTGCAATTTACATAGCAAAAACTTCCCACAACTACTCTCCTCCAATCACATACTTTGATAGTTTTCTATTATTGGATGCGCGATGAGGTCATTTAGAGTCAAGGTGAAGGATTAGGGGTTTGTATTTCCAAAATGGGTAAGGTATTATTATTCAATCAATGTAGGGTTTTGAAACGGAATGGTTTCTACAGGTGAAGGGATATAGGTAGTGGTAGGAAATGGGTAACGATGGCTTAATTCATTTTCTTAATTTCTTAGCTTTAACACTTCAATGTTTATCGAGTTTGGTTGGTAGATCCTGAACGTTCTCCTCTAATAAGCAGCCAGAATTGAAAAATTAACTGAGACTTAGTGCAACGAATGTAATATACGTACTCAAGAAAAAAAACAATTCGAATTCATGTGAAAATTCCCTCAGAAATAAAGATTGGATCGAAGGCTCACTAAGGGTTAACTAGTTTCTACTACTCGTTCTTTTAGCACAATAGTCGTATTAACTCATTTTTAGGTTTTTAACATAGCTACCAACTAGTGCAATTGGATATTGGATACATGAAAGGTCAACAAATGCAATCATCCTAATGGAACTAGAGAAATGCGTGAACTTAATCCATAAAAGGATGAGATTAACATGAATGTATCATTGCTTGACAACAGCTAAATAGAAGTGAATATTCAAAGTTGTTCTACTAATAAAGTTCAAAAATTTTATTTAATTAATTTTTTTTTAATTTATGTGAGTTTAATTCAATTCTAATAGAGATTGTATGTTGTGTACAATAAAGTTATCCAGATTGTAAGTAAAAACATGTGCAGGTGATTATCTATCTACATTCCACCCCCAACTGAAAATTGTGAAGTCCTCAGAAGTTGATTTTCAAAATAAATAGAGAGATATCACTTGATAAAGCAAAGCAAACACCACAAGCATAGCAATCTGTAAAGATATACAAACTCCAAGCAGCCAAGATCAAATGAAATAAAAGATACTAATAAAGCACTGTCCATATATAATACAAACACCCAATCACCGGAATGATATAACAATATAAGTACAAAACAGTGATACAAATGTCCAAAAGATCTAACAGTCCTAGTATAACCAAAACAAACCAAAAGAACTAAGAGAGAATAGAGAAGATAGTAAGAAACAAAATACAATAAAACTCCCCCTCTCAAAAGACATAATCTACTCGTCACCCACATTAGACAGAATCACGATCGGTGCAGCAGGAGCATCCTCATCTCTACCCTCAACAACAGTAGTAGCCTTCGCTGGGTCACTCACAGTTGGGGCAGCTGATGTAGACAATGATGGGTCAGCCATGACTGGAGGCGGTGCAGATGATGATGATGATGGGGCGTAGGAATCAGTAGGCAGTGAAGGTGGAGTAACAGACGTAGTAAGCGGAGCAGTGGACGTAGATGGAGCAGCTGGATCAGAAGTAGATGGATCAGTGGTGGGTGGTGCAGAAGGAGCAGAGGATGGGTGTGAAGCTGTGTGAACAGACTGATTTACCCCGATCTATATCAAGATCGCCTCCAACAAGGTCGTCATCTGATCCATCTTGCCCTCGACCCGTATCCGTGCCTCCCTCTCCTTAATAAGCAATGAGTGGAGAGTCTGGAGGGATACGGAAGACGACTCTCCCTGGGCCTGAGCCTGAGACCGTTGTCTCAACTCAAACTGCTGCACAGCAGCAACAGGGTCCTCATCATCTGAATCTAGCTCCTCAGGCTCGGTAGACGTCCCAGAAGCTACACCCTCTGTGTCGGTGCCTCCCCCTTTCTTCCTCTTCGCTTCTACCTTTGCTTTTCCTTTCAGTTTTCTCTTTTTTTGCGCATCCGAATGGCGCGCTGCTGTCTTTCCAAATTGACGTGAGGCCTGTGAAATCGTGTCAGTGGCTAATGGGAGCAATCCAGCCTGCTCAATCACCCGATGGATGGGCCAAGCGCCCTTCAGATGGCGCTTGGCGGTAATGTATCGCGTGGGCTGGACAAAAAAGTCGATATAGAGTTGGGGCAAACAGACACGCCGCTTCGTCCCTATGGCATATAGAACTCGAGCATACCACAGCGCCACCTTTTAGTGATATGAAGTCATCAAAATGCAATTGGCCAACTCCAGGTGGAAGAGATGGTATTGTTTGGTCAGAAAGCAATCCTTAATCAGGGAAATGCCGTTCTAGATCTAAATTGCATCTCTGGTAATCTCCTGGATGATGACAGAGGGCAGAGTCTCTGGTGTACCAGGTATGTGTGCGTAATAGTGGTCGGGAGTCTCCGGTACACCCAAAGCAGCGGCCATAGTAGCCGGGCTGAATATGATCTCACGACCCCGGAAGAATGATTGGTAAGTGAACGGCGCCACAGGGTCCTTAATCATGGTCACACACACCTCTCGCACCCAAGTGATGTTGATTTTTTTGGACTGCATTAACATCTCAAACCATCTCAACATGGCACAGATCCGTGCAAGAAACCAAGGGGCGGAAAGCCATACAGCCTCAAGTGGGCGCTCTAAGATCACTTTCCGCGTCTGGAAGTACCGAGTGAACCAAACACGTTCTTCGTTATTTCTAAGGCCATGATATGGTACTGGGCCAGGAATAGTGAGGTCAATGAGGGTACCCCGTGACAGGATTCATTTGGAATGCCCTAAAAAAGAAAATGAAAAGAATAGATTAACGTAAGCAAAAGTAAAAGGACCAAATAAAGAAATTGCCACTGTAGCAGTTCGATCGATCGAACAGTTTTTGATCGATCAAACAAAAGCTACCGTTGATCGCTCGAAACAAGCTTGATCGATTGAATATTTCTTGCCTTCAATCGCTCAAAACCAGCTCGATCGATTGAGCACAATGAGACGCAGGAAAAAAATGATAGAACCCAAATAAAAGAAAACAAACAAGAGTCCTAAGATTTCTAAGGATAAGATTAGGTCTTAGGACCAATGGGGAGCACCCCCTTGAGAATTTGAAGAAAATAAAACTAGGGGGTTCTCAGGATCATACCTCGAGTATACACGCAGGAGAGAGATGAGGGTGATGATGATGATATCCTTGGAGATGCTTGGCATCGCCAAATAATGTGTGTGATCAGAGGGACAGAAATCGCCCCGAGTTCTCTTCTCTGTGCTCAAGTGCTTGAGAGTGAGAGGGAGTGAGAGAAACTGAAGAGGTGTGATGGAGATGCCTAGTTTAAATAAGGGTCTCGAACGATAAAAAACTCTCGATCGATCGAACATTCGATCGATTGAGTTTTGTTCAAGCGCTTGAGGATCTGATTTTATCGATCGATCGAGTATAGTTCGATCGATCGAACCTTAAAATTCCAAAACTTTTGTGAATGGAAAAACTATGCACCTCCAACTAACCAAGATTGTTCTGGACATACAGAATAGCATAAAAGTAGTTCAAGTACAGGATATGCAAGCCAGAAAAAAAATCATCATCAACAAGGTAAAATAAAATTGCAAATTTATAGATTTAACTTTGTAATAGCATTCGCTTTTGGAAAATTGTTGCCCACAACCATGGTACTTAAGACCATATTAATAAACAAAAACTAAAAATTAAAAGTAAAATTGACAATCGTTTGTCCCGCATTACACTTCAAATGAAGAAAGACCAAATGACAAAATGCAGTTAAAGTGGAACACTAATTTTCAAACATGAATATTATATCTTCCGCAGTTGCTTCTTTCTCCACCATATCTTCGAGTGTGGATTCCAAACTTGGTGATTCCCTTTCCCAGAACAGTCGAAAAGCAGCAAGAATATCATCGAGTGAGTCTGGAATCTGTGAGAAAATGATTGCACAAGCAAGAGGTGATCCGGATGGAGGCAGAGATAACGGAGTGTAATTTCTCAACGGACTTTCCTCTTGTGGCGGAGTACCCGGGAACCCTATGTATGGTCCAAATCCATGGAACAGCTGATGCAGAAGAAACAACGGTGGTAACATTGGATTCATAGTGAAAATCCTGACAAAGGAAAACAAAACAACACCAAAAAGGAAGAAATTAAGTAAAACAAAAGAAAAAACTAATAGAAAGGAATAAACACAGAAAGACTAAACAAAAACGAAGTGTGACAAGGAATTAACCTCACTATCGGTGTGATATAACCATGTACACTAGCAGGTAGGGGGCATTGAAACCGGAACATCAATTAACTCATGTGCACATAAATGTACGGAACCAATTCAATGACAAGGAAGTCTTCAACATAAGTGAAGACATCATTATGGCATTCAGGCACCACATCCTGTAAATCGTCTTCCTCCCATGGTTCCCACATTGAGTCGTTCTCCCATTATGCCAAGAGGGCATCATCGACTTCCCCAACAAAATGCCCCTATGGTTCGCCTTCCTCTTTAGGAAAGTCCATATGCGCGAAGGGATTAATGTGGAGGAGTACAGGATTGTCAGGGATGTACCCTTGGGTCAAGTCAATGACATCATCTGCTCATGGCCCTTGATAAAGAGACAAGCAGAATGCAATCTCCTCAGTAGTCCATGGAGGGTTAGGATATTTTGAATCATCCCATGACCCGATTGAATGGACATCGTCATCTGTCATATTTTTAATAGCCTGCAGGGGAGAGATGAAATGGAATAGCAGATTAAAATCGAAGTCACACTCAAAAACAGACAAAAATAAATGAAACAAAACAAAGTGCAGTAAAGGAAAGAATACAACAACAAATTTTGAACACATTCTAGTATTTTAGGTGGATGGATAGCTGGGCTCATCTAGCTCGATGTGCTCAGCTATTGGTAGGAAATTTTCTGGTAGGAATTTCTCAAAGTGTTAAGCAGGTGCTACTTTGAGTAATTATTTAATTAATGTATTTAATTGATATACCAACATAATTGATTTCGCAAACATTTTTGGGTTTTACGCAACGAACCAAAAACCAAACTAAATGATAATTAAGTGGTACATGTGTTGAAGAAATTCACAAGACTGTGCAATCAACATAATGCAAATGAAATCATGCATTATTACAATAGATAACAAAAACTCCCATGCCAAGCGGTGGTTTTATCATTACTAAAATGTCTATGTAATTCCACAAAAAAAAAAGAAAAAAAGTCCCACAATCCCTTTCCATTGCCTCCATTTTTTAGTCCATGATTTGCCTACTGTGTTAAGAAACACATGCACCAGCTCGGACCACATCGAGTTCGTGTCATAACTGGGTGCTACAAATATCTTCGTCATGACATGATACACCATGACGCCACAATCAACCCTGCATTACAACACATAAACACACACGTAAATGCAAAGATTAAGCTTGTGACATTATGAAAATTCTCAAACTTACATTCAGATCCATTGGATTATTCACGGTTCCAAAACAAGTATAATTTGAGTAATATATGTGTACTAGACGCTGCAAATAATGTTTTTGAGAAATTACTAAAGCATACATTTCCATAGACTTATTGAATCTATTAAAAAAAATGCCGAAATTGATACACTTTAAATACACGAAACCACAACCAAAATATTGTGCTTGAGGGAAATTCTCGAAAAGGAAAGCATTTTCATATAAACTCCATACAAAAATTTCTTACACAAATTATGGAACTTAAGTCTAACACAAAGATAATAGTAAATAGAATGTGAAACAGTGTAAGAATCATACAAGTTCAACATACAAAGCACAAAAAGCCTAACACTACCAATGATATTAGTGTTTGATAATATCCCAACCTCGAAAACTGCACACTCCACACCTAATGCACGTGCTCACTCCACACCTAAGCTAATGCAAGTAATGCATTTCAGAGCCCTGACTTACAGTACCCTGATGCGAAATTTAAAACACAACGAATTTAAATCAAGATATAAAAGTATGCTTTACTTTCTAAGATTTGTAGTGTGAAAGTAAAGGTCGAACCCACAGAGATTGATTATTTTTGTCCATTAATTAAGAATACCTAAATCTATTTAGTTGCAAAAAACAAAAGTTTAATTGGTTGTTGATTTAATTCCTACTATGAAATTATGGAAATAAGATACTAAAATTAAATCTAAGTAAACGAATGCAAAATTCAAGATTGTTTTAATATGTGTAGACAGGATCTAGGATTACAAATCCACCACTAACCATGTATCGGAGGTCTATACTTTTCGCTTTAAGATTTATGATTGGATAGTTAAGATCTATCGTGGCTACAAGCCCGATAGTATAAATAAGAAGATATTACTAGTCTAACCTAAGCATAACTCATCTTTGGTTGACATGAGTTGTCTACCTATAACTAGGGTGTAGCAAAACCCATCTTTCCTAAGCATGAATCATAAAAGATATAAATATCGCAATCACATAAGTACTGTTGTATGTAAATATTCCTATCAATCATAGAAATAAAGGAATATTGAGTTCAATAAATACAAGGAAGAATCAAAGATAAGAAAAAATCCAAAGTATTATTGATTATTTAACATTGAACATCCGATTATATATTTATAATCCTCAAACATATAATTACTATCTAAAAACATAAAATCCTAAAGAAAGAAATCAAAGAATCCCCCTTTACATAGCTAGGGTTTCATTGAAATCTTAGAATAGAAGTTTAGTTGCACATAATCGATGAAGACATTGAGATGAAGTTGATTGTAGCCATAAGAAACCTTCAAAACTAGACCTTCTTCTTCTCTTGCCTCCAAAGTTGTATGATATGATACTAGTATTGATGTGTAACCGCACAATTGCTTAAGAATGATCAACAAATTACAAACTGGTCAGTTAACGTTGACTCCACTATAAAATGATAACTGCACTCCAATGCAAAAGAACATATCTAGAAGTGATGACTAGACTTTCATGGTGTACTAATGTCCCTCTATCATCAGCATTCGTAATCATATTCAGGTATTCGGATAAACGGTTACAGTCAACCTGAATCATGATTAATTCTTTTATTTCTTGAGTCCCATTCACCACTCATGATTACCAAACATGCTGATAACTACTTATCAACATGACTGTAGTTCTCAGTAATCAACTTGGTGACATTCTCAAGGGAATGCTTACTCTTTATCAGAGGGTAGATTCCATCTTGACAATGTATGTTCACAACCCTATGAACATGACATACCCAAGATACCCAGGTGTTGATCTTTTATAGACCTCACTGATTGGTAAGTCAAAGTAGCCATATTCACAGTCTGTGTTCATAATCGTCTCAAAATTGAGAACACGTACCTTATAGAAATTATGAGTTCCTATTGACTGTTGATAGCCTTAAGTGTCAATAGGAAAACTCAGGTCCATCAATGCACTATAAGCACTAGCATACAAACTAAGTCATACTCTAGTGATTGAGATTCATCACTCCATCCAACAGTAGTTAATCATGCTATAGTGTAAACCTGGAGAGATATCCAATCTCATCATCCACTGTGACAAATTCTATGTATCAATGGATAGTAATTCGTATCTCATTTGTATGTATCTCATACTCACACGAATTTCTTACTATGATACTTAAGGATTAAACAATCATCTCATGAAAGAAACACATACAATAAAATGTAAAGCTAATATCCATGTATTAAAATGTCAATGTCTCATACATAAAGTAATGGTTTTAGGGCACAAACCCAAAAAACTCCCACTTGCACTCATAACCATTCATGACTACATCTAAGACCTAAGACTATGTAGATGACGATCAAAGACCTTTTATGACAAGGCCTTTGTAAATGGATCCCCAAGATTGTAAATGGATCTGCAAGATTGTCACAGGTGACAATCTTGCTGACAGTCATATCCCCACGCTGAACTATATCTCGGATTAGATGATATTTCCGCTCTACATGCTTTCCCTTTTCGTGGTTCTATGGCTCCTTAGACTGAGCCACTGCCCCACTATTATCACAGTATAGCATAATAGGTGACAGCAATGCTGGTACTACCCCAAGTTCCATAAGGAACTTCTTGAGCCAAACAACTTCCTTTGTGGCTTCACAAGCAGTCACATACTTAGCTTTTGTAGTTGAGTCTACAATGCATTTCTGCTTAATGCTTCTCCAACTAATAGCACCACCTCCCAAGGCAAAGAGATGTCCAGATGTCAAATTCTTTGAATCTTTATCTAATATAAAGTCTGAGTTAGTGTATTCCACTAGAATTAACTCATCGCCTCCATACATAAGCATGTAATCTTTAGTCCTTCTCAAGTACTTAAGAATGTGCTTAATGGCTATCCAGTGCTCTAGACCTAGATTTGATTGATACCTGCTAACCATGCCAACGACAAAGAAGATATCTAGTCTAGTGTATAACATCGCATACATGAGACTTTCCACTGCCGAAGCATAGGGAACTCCTGCCATGCGATTCCTCTCCTCCTGTGTCTTTGGATACTGGTCCTTAGAGAGCGCTAAACCATGCTTGAAAGGTAATAACCTTTCTTCGAATTATCCATTAAAAGCCTAGTTAGCACCTTTTTGATATAACCAGCTTGAGATAATCCCATTATCTTTCGCTTGCAATCCCGAAAGAGCTTGATCCCAAGGATATAGCTTGTCTTTCCTAGATCCTTCATATCGAAAGTACTAGCTAGCCAAACCTTAACCATTGACAATGCCTCTACGTCATTCCCAATGAGTAGAATATCGTCAATAAAGCACAAGAAAAGCCTCCACTTTTCCTTCACACGTCTTATAAACACAAGGTTCATCCAAGTTTTGTATGAAACTAAACGATTTGTCCGCTTGGTCAAAACGAATGTTCCAACTCTTGGATTGGTGCTTAAGCCCATAAATGGACTTTTATAACTTGCATACCAAGCTACCTTCCTTACCAACTATAAACCCTTCTAGTTGCTGCATATAGATGTCCTCCTCAAGATTACCATTCAAGAATGCAGTCTTGACTTCCATCTGCCAGATCTCATAATCTAGGCATATAGTAATGGATAAGAGTATTCTACTTTAGCATGGCTACCGGCGAGAAGGTTTCCTCATAGTCAATGCCCTCCCTCTGAGTATAACCTTTCGCTACAAGCCTAACCTTAAAGGTCTCAACCTTTCCATTAGATCCTCTTTTCCTCTTATAGACCCACTTATAGCTAATGGGTTTAATATTGGCTAGAAGTTTTACAAGATCCCAGACCTGATTGGAATCCATAGATTCCAATTCAACCTTCATAGATTTAACCCAAATGACTACATCAGCTATTGCCTCTTCATACGTGACAGGATCAGATTCAGATTGTATGGAGACCGCTTTAAAAACTTCTCCTAAGAACATGTATCTGTCAGGCTGGTTGACCATCCTCCCACAACAATGAGGTACCGATGTGGGAATCGGTGAAGAAGTGGTATTTTCTTGTCTTACATCGTTATCAACTATGGGTAGGACTGAGGGTTCTCCTTCTATCTCTCTAAGATCTATCCTTCCCTTAGGTTTATAGTTCATGATATAATCATCTTCTAAGAAAATAGCATTCATACTAACAAACACTTTCTATTATCTTGGATCATAAAAATACCATCCATAAGTACCCTTTGGATACCCTACAAAATAACATACTTCTGATCTAAAATCCAACTTGCTCATCTTTCCATTTAGCACATGTGCCGGGCACCCCCATATCCGGAGATGTTGCAAACAAGGCTTGCGCCCAATCCATATCTCTCCTGGTGTCCTGGGAATAGATTTGCTTGGTACTAGATTTAGAATGTATGCAGCGATTTCCAAAGCATAACCCCAAAGGAATAATGGCAACTCAGAATAACTCATCATTGACCTAGTCATGTCTAAAAGAGTCCAAGTCCTTCTCTCCGCTACACTGTTCTGCTGAGGCGTACCAAGTGCAATCAACTGTGATAGAATCCCATTATGTACGAGGTGATCAATAAACTCATTAGAGAGGTACTAGCCACTATAGACACCCCATTTTGTCGGCTATCAGATTTAGGAAACCCATAGCTTGGTGGTTCATGATGATAGAAAAAGACTCAAAAAGGACTCCTGGAAGTTAGTTCTTCCTCTCAAAATGCTCAGAAAGTAGTACAAATGACCAGAATGGCCCCTAAAATCCCAAATGCTCCCAGATTTGAACCAAAAGTTTTGGAAACATACTACGTTGTATAAAAAGTAATAAAATGAGTTTTAAAGTAAAACTAGATGAAATTGTCAGCTCCCAGAGACCCCCGAAAGTCCTGGAAGTTCTCGGAAAGTCCCCATTGACCGATTTGACCAGGGTTTGACCAAAATCATCCGAATTTGTCCAAAAGTTCTGAGAACATTCTAGATCATGTGAAAATTACTAAAATAAGTTTTAAAATAAAGTCAAACAAAAACGTCAGCTCCTGGGAGCTCCCAGAGGTTCCCAGAACTTCTTGGAGGTCCCTAATTTGACCTGTTTGACCTAAAAGTTGACTCAAAGACCGGAGCACCGTATCATTTTTTAAACATTTTTCATGGATACTAGAGGTAAATAACTTTCTAATTGTATATCTACATAATTTCTGGATTTAAAATGGATTTATTATGAATTTTCGAAGGTGAAAAAGGCGATTAAATCAGCTTTAATCACGAATACTGCAAAAATTTTCACAGTGACCTATCTCTAAACTATTTGTTTATGGAAAAAAGACTCCTTTACCTTTCCAACAGTATATCACAACCTCAGTTTGAAGTTCGTATGTATTTTCTGTGAATTTCAGACGAAATTTTCGCAAATACCGAAACCTCTGGGGGCCTAAATACAATTTTCTGGGCGTCACATGGCCAGTGCCGCGGCGGCACGCAACCCTTGACGTATCCATTTTTGTAATTTATTTTGGGGGTCCAAATTGAATAATTGGAAGTCAAAACGACGTAGTTTCTTGTTCACAGATGTTTGGAACCAATATGAGCACTTTCTAAATCCCAAAACCACCCCAAATTGGCCTATAGAAACCCCCCTTTGTTCTTCATTTTTTTGGGGGGGGGGGGGGGGGGTCAAGTGCAAAGTTAGAGAAAGTCGTAAAGAGAAAGAGAGATAGAGTTAGAATTAGAGGTGAGAAAGGAGCTTCCTCCTACTATTTTTCTATAAGAAAGTAAGTTATAATCTTGTTTTCTTCCATTACCTCTCTTATATTTCACATTCAAACCCTCCCCAATCACCATTTTTGAGCAATCTTGAGTTAGGAATCTACTTCCATGTCCAAATGTCACCACATATGAGTGAAACACCAAGCTACATGTCCAATATTTCAAAAAATTATTAACTATTGATTGCTATTTACTTGCTTGTTTATATATGTTCATCTTTTCTTACCTCCTTTTATTTTTATTTTTCTTTGATTACTTACATGTTTATCATCATCTAGATGACATGTTGTTTGAGGAGAGTGAATCCTTATGGATAGTAGCTCTTAACCTCAATGACATGTTTGATGAATGATGATTCTAACTTCAATACATTCTTATGTATTCTTGAAGTCATATTCTCAAACAAAACTATGTTTGTGCAAGTAATATTGGGAGTTCTTGATGATGGGTTTGATGTTGGTTTCCTAAGTGGTTATAATCTTCTTTGAGTGCTAGAAATATGCTTTCAAAACTCCTATTTCAAAACCCTCTAAAACCCCAACATTTGGATTCCAAGAAACAAATCTTGTTTTCTCCAAATCTTCAAAACAATGAGTTCTTCAACTTTAAAATGTCATTCTGAGTTCAATACTCAATGGATGATTACTAGACCACTTGGAAAGTCTTCCTAACTCATTAGAGAACATCCACGATTTTTGGTTTGAGTTAAAAATACTTGGAAGTGTCCCATTTTGACCCAAACATTCGTTCCAGACATTCTGTTTTCTCTGTCACGGCAGCTTGGTCGAATTTAAACTTGTTTTTCATAAAACTTTTCTAAAAAAGAGTGGTCCCAACTCTTTTTCCCTTTAACTTTAGTGTCTTATGGAACTTTCTGTATAATATGGGCTTCCAAACGTTTTGTTTTCATTTTCTAAGATTTTTTTACATTTCAGTTAACAGTACGAACTCTGTTTCTGAGTAACCTCTATTGTATATATTATTTCTCTTAATCTATAACTTCAATAGTGATTTGGCTTTTGGATATATGTTCTAGACACAATAAGGATAATCTTCATAAAAAATTATGAATTACAAACATTTCTATGCTCACTTTTCTATTTTTACAAAATCAGTTCATTAATCTATCCACTATTCACAGCAAGCATGTTTCAACTTGTATGCTTTGATTAGATGTTTACATGCATTCCAAATTAGCTCATCTCTTAGGAAGTAGTTCATACTACATTTGTACATATCCTACAATGACATTCTTCATTCATTCATTCATACTTTAGATTTCTAAGTCACTTTAGAAAATCCATGGACACAAAACACACTACAATCTTTGCACATTCTAGGATCATGCATTGCATCCATGCAAGATTTGGAGTTTTTGTGACTCTTAATCTAAGCAGGTTATATAGAATGAATGATCACATGTTCATGTTCCCCCGATCTAATCTTCCTTTCTCATCCGTCCCAGGGATTGAGAGATCTTCTTTTCTCAAGAATCTCATGCATACATCCTAGCTTGCTAAGCATATTTTGTTTTCTTTAATTATTTGTTTCAAGAACAACCCATGTCCCCTTTAGATTAGGAAAACTTGATTACTTTCTATGTGATTAGACGATTTTTCCTAGGTTTATTTGTGTGATTTTTCACTTTTGCATTGTGTGATACTTGGCTTAGATCTTTTGAATGATATCTTATCTTTTGATCTTCCATTCCAAGATTCTTATGAGATGTAATATACTATCATAGTATTAATTGTCGAACAAAACATAGTATAAGATTATTATTTGGATGCTAATTGAGGCTCGTTGAGAGACGAGGTGAGTTGAGGGTGTTTAGTCGTGACAAAGGCTTCGTCCTCTCTCGTACCAAAATCCCGAGGCAAGTTCTTTGGTTATGAAGAGTCGGTGCCCTTTATCTATTTAGGTGAGTCAAAATTAGGTTTCTGGTTTCCTTAAAGACCAAGTGGCGATTCTATATCTGTTTTCAACAGACCTTTCTTTCTTTTTTCAAAACAATTTTAAAATAAAGGAAAATCAATTCCAAAACCTCGGGAAAGAACGAACGGGGGTGGGCTCCCGGAGGCCGCGCGTCCACAATCTGGTGACTTTGTTGGGGATTTATTTATTTTAAAAACAAAATAATACAGAGGTTTGTCTCATAAGAAACATCCTTAAAATAATCTTTTTACTATGTCTGGTTCACCGCATTGCACTCCTACATTTCCCCTCTGACTGTGTCTGAAACGTGGCGCTGAAATTGTTCAGGTCTTGCTATGCTAGGGCACAAGTCACCGTTGATATTATACCTTCCGAAGTATATCAAAAAGAGTAACAACTCTGTACTATCTCCCTAACGGTGTATTGGAACTCTCGTCAACGGACCCTCTTTGACTAAAACCAGCCTTTGCATATTGATTCCTGTAGAACCTTTCTTAGGACTGTTAATTTATCTTTTCAGATAGGACAATGTGATATAACTGCTGAATGCCCTTGTGGGATTACCTGCGCTATGTAGATGCTTATGTGGCATAGAACATAACCTCTTTCTTATGATTCCCAAGGCAATTACTCACATGTGATCACATTGAGTTGACCTGCCTAGGCGCCATGATAAGGATGTTTGCTCCATGTTCACAAAGATATACACCGCAAGCCTTGTTTATCGGTCTAAAGACATAGAGTATGAAAACTTACTAGACAGTATGATCACCATCATCACCCATCACATTCACCAGTTTCTCCCATGCCTCTGTCCAAATATTCCAAAAATACCTAGATATAATTGTTTCTCCCAGAAACTCTTCTAGAAATGTCCAGATATACCAGTTTTTCCTAGGAACTCTGTCCAAATCCCCCAAATTACCCAGAAATCTCAAGTTTCTCCCAGAACTCCGATATACTTGTTTCTCCCAAAAACACTGCCCAAACAATCCAAATATCCCTGCCTCCCTTAGTAACTCTGACCAAGTTACCCAGAAACCCCTGTTTTACCCCAGAAACTCTGAAATTCCTATTTCTCCCATAAACTCCCATATATGTCGGTTTCTCCTAGAAACTCTATCCATTCCGCCTAGATTTCCCAGAAATCCCTGTTTTTCTCAAAAACCTTGAAATCCCTGCTTTTCCCAGAAACTTCTCTCAGAAACTCCGTCTAACTCACCCAGAAATACATGTTTCATCCAGAAACTCTGTATAAATCACCTAGATTTCCCCAAAATCCCTGTTTTTCCCATAAACTCCTTCTGATCTTCCGAATATCCCAGAAATTTCATTTCTTCTAAAAAATACCAATTCTGTCCTATTGGTGATCATGCTAGAAAGAAAGGTTAGCACACTCTGTATGACTAGGACCTAATTTGCTTAACTATTGTATGTTATAAGTAGGGGCATCAGATAGATTAGGGCTTGCATCCGCATGCTTGTCTCATGTGCATACACAATTCATGTTAGTTTGCACGCATATACATCTCATAAGTCCATACAGTCTACCTACCCCTTCTTATCATCGCAGGAACATCGATCTTCATCCCCTGAGTATCACGCCTTGACGTAGCATAAATAAGGAAAGCGTTTAATTTCTTTTATGGACCCGTAGGTCGTGACAGTTTGAAGGATCTATTCTGTCCCAAACATCAACAACAAAAACATAATAATCAGAGTAGAGCATTCAAGGCTTATAATATTTTTCTAACTTAATAGTTATTACAGCACGGGGTCTTTAAAGTCACAAACTGCCTTAAATCAAAACAATAACTTAACATCTATTACAGTTATCCTTATTGCAAAATAGTTCATAAACTAAAGCATAGGATATTGATAACAGTTTTATCTTCCAAAAGCACCAATTCACAGTTAGCGTAGTCATAATGTTCCGCTTGATCAAAACCTGAAAAGCCTGAACACGAATGTCCAGGGCACATCAACGTCGTCAGTTTCAAGAAGCTGGTGAGTATTAAAACATAGCTTTGAATTTAAAACATACTCATTTACCATTTTCAAATTCCCATTTAATTCAATGAGTTTACATTAGAGTAAAGAGTTCATTTTAGAAAATAATCTCAATATCTTTTGAAAGCTATAATTCACATATATGTGACCGTGTATAAAAACAATGCACCATCTCATCTTAACGACTCTTTTCTCTCGACAAACACAACAACCCACCATCTCACACCAGTATCTTTGAAATACTCCGATAGCCACACTTTAGCAGAGGGGTGCCAGGGAATGTCCAATTTGCCTCACACTTTAGCACGGGGTGCTAGGGAATGTCCAATGCCTTACACTTTAGTACCTAATCCGCCTCGCAAATACATCACATAGTATCCAGACTTAGGTACTAGGGAGTGTCCGTAGGCCACACTTTAGCACTACTATGGGTGCCAGGGAATGTCCAAGTTCGGCGTCACACACTTTAACGCTACCATAGGTGTCAGGGAGTGTCCAGTTTTGCCACCGTCGCATTTCAAAGACACTCTAGCCGCACTCTCAAGCATAACACACTTTGGTACTCACTTACCAGGGAGTGTCCACAACACAATCTCAACCACACACTCTATAAAACACTGACCATTACTCTTTTCCACACTGACGAACACTCACACTCACCATACATGTACAATTGACACCATATGAATGTCGTGCAACAGAATATATGAAATGTTGGGATCGATAACCATGTATATTTGAAAAGAATCGAAATCATAATCGCCCTTTAATAACCAAAATATAATATGTTTTAACATAACTTCCAAACAGAACCTTAAAAACCCATAAAATATCATCTAAACAGTCCCTTAGCAAAAAACAGACAAAAACCAGAAACTGTCAGAAGTTGCTCACACGGGCCGCTCGCGCGACAGGTCGCTCGCGCGGGCCGCTCCCGCAATATGCCCATTTTTCATTTTTCATTTTAAAATCTTTTCTTACTGCCTGAAAACACACAACTCGTGCACGCTGGCCGCTCGCGCGATGGGTCTCTCGCGCGTGAGTTCAGGCAGTAGCTTCGTCTTCTTCGTCAGAATTCCCCTGTTTCAGCTTTTGATGCCATTTTTGACCCATTTTGCAATTTAAACGTTACCATGCCATATTATATATGGATCTCTTCAATTTTTAACAAGGATTAAGAATCTACGACCGATTTAACACTAATTATTCCGTAACTCACAAATTTTTACGAAGAATAAAAAGATGTCAAAATTTGATTTCTAATATACTTTCTCATGTGAACAAATTAAGCTCTAACACTTTCACCATAGTCTATATATACTATAATTTTTCATTATTATCTACAAAAATAGATTTTGGTTGAGTTTTGGAAATCCATGTTTTTTTTTTTCAAGCTTTAAGTTTTCATGAAGGGCAACAATGGTGAATCAACATATACATGCATACAAAATAGAAATTGAGCAGGAATTACATTTGGAGTGAGTTTAAAATACTCACTGAGATTAAGAGCAGAGAGATTGTTGAGAAAGAATAGCAAGCTAAGAAATTCAAACCCAAGCTTTGTCTATGGGGATTGAGCTTCCTCTCTCTAGAAATTTTGTAAGAATTCTTTCTCTGAACTCACTCTTAACTCACTATTTTAGTTGTAAGAGCAAAAGTGCAGAGGTTGTGTGAGTGTATGAGAGTATGTATAGAAGGTTAAAAATTAACAACTTGGCCTCCAAGTTCTTTCTCATATACTCTACTAATTCATTTCTTTCTTAATTTCTAAGTGCATTACAAGACCACATGTGTGTGTGTGTGTGTATGTGTGTGTTGATATACATACATATATACATATATATATATATATATATATGCAGATGGCATCAACTCTCCAATGATCTAAAGGCCAAGTTAGATGTGTAGGGATCAAATTGGGTGTTTGGGAAACTTAGCTTACGCCTCAACAATAACACACACACACACACATACACACACACACACCAAACACTCCCAAACAAGTCATAAACAAGTTGTCTAGGATCTATGGGGTTGTTTGGAAAAATAGCTTATGGCTCATAAATCACACATACATAAAATAGCATTTCCAAACAAACCTAACTAATCATTGCTAACATTAATGGGATTAAAACAAGTGTCACTTCATGATTGGTGGAGATTCCCAAATTGTCGGAGATCAACGCAACGCGAACAGTTTTGAGCACAAGCTGGTATTTTTGCGGCGCGGTGATCGCCACAAAAATACAGAAAATTTATTTTAGCGTAAGAAATAGTTTTCTAGTTTTATAAAAATACTGATTGAGTTAAAAGTAAATATTTCCACCGTTTTGAAATGCAGTTTTGAAATCTAACACAGGTATTACTAAAATTGTAGAATTTGCAGTTTGATCCCAATAATAATTTTAAATATGAAACAAAACCAATAACAAGGTTTAACATATGAGAATCGAAATTAATAACAGTAGACAATACAATTTGATTTTAAATATGAAATGCAAATATAGATAAATAAATGAAAATGCAGGTTGTTACACTGAGTCTGATCCTCGTCATTCAAATTTGTAAAAATCACAGGTCCTAAACATCATCCCACTACATTATCTTCATGAGATCAATAGCCCATCTTGAAGCAATCCTATGGATCAAGAAGATGTGGGAACCCGAGTTGCTGAGTTGAGAACCACTATAAACCAGCAGTCAGACCGTTTAGCCCAAGTCCTTGGATTTCTCGAAGAGATGAGACAACAAAACCTATAGTACCCACCAGGATTCCTTCCTCCTCCAGGATTTGTCCAACCAGCACCCAGAGTTATACCACCCCAAGCTGCAAGCCTTAGATATGAAGGGGCTCAAGATCACCTTAATGGAGCCATGCGGTTTGTAATTGACAAGAGGGTCCAGGTTAGTCGAGACAAGGTTGACAAGATAGAAAGTGTTCTGTAGATAAACAAGGGAGTTGACGATTACATGCTAGATTTAGAGGGATTGTTCAAACCCACCAAGGTAAAGCTACCAAAAAATTTCAAGATGCCGAACATTGATCATTTTGACGGTACTGGAAACCCGAAGAGCCATATTAAGCTGTGCATGAGCATCTTCCAATCATTGGGTTGCACTTACGATCACATTGCCATATTTTTCCCCCAGACTCTCGCTAAGGCCACGTTGTCCTGGTTCTTGATCTTTGAGGTCTCAAAGACACGCACTTGGGAAGACATCGTTCGAACATTTGTTGAGCATTACTCCATACAATCAAGAGCTGGATGTTACCGTCAGAGATATAGAAACCACCCGCCAGAATGCTAATGAGTCCTTTACTGTATTCCTAGCAAGATGGAGAAACAAGGTTGCCCAAATGACCCACATGCCAAAGGAAAAGATGCAGGTCCACATTTTCATTAGGAATCTGCAACTCATCTACTTTGATCGTATGTATTATTAGCGTACTAACATATTTGAACAACTATTCAACGTGGGGACCAGAATCAAGGATGCTATCCATGAAGGTAAGATCAATGAAGCTGGGTCATTGGAAAAGGAGAAGAGACCCAATACCTATGGTCAAGATTAGAAGAGCCCAGATTTCAATGCCTTAAGCCCATCTTCAAGCCAGAATGACCATAGTAAGAGGCATAAGAAAGGAAACCAAAGAGTCTTCACACGGCTCGACATGAATTTATCCACCGCCCTTAACCACCTTGTCCAAAAGGGCCACCTTGAGCTTTTGGAGCCTAGTAAGCCTCCTAATCGCCCACCTACTGGGTATAATGAGTCCAAGTACTATGATTACCACCAAGATCGTGGCCATGATACCGACATTGCAAGAGGCTCCATCACTTAATTCAAGACCTCATAGATAATGCGCCATACCCGAATCCAATCCACTACCTTGGTCTGGACCAACACTGGTTAATTCGTTTCGATGATCCCTTTTGCTGACGCTAATGAATTTTGAAGCTACACAGTAAAGTGATGGTGTTTGGAACTTTTGCTATAACAAAAAGTATAATAAAAAGAATAAGCGAGTCACTTGACACTCTATTTAAGACCAAGTCGAGTCTGTTATATGTTTTGAGTCTATTTCAAGTTTGGTCTTATAGTTGAGTCTGTTTGTCATTGAGTTTTTTTATGGGTGTGTGTCGAGTAATGTAATCCCTCTCTTTTGCTAATGGAGTGAAATCTCATTTTGCCTAATCTGATGTGTCTAGTCATAAATGCATGAGTCATTGAACTGAAAATGTCACTTTTTCAAATTACCATGGATGTTACTCTGCTAATAATTTTTGCATCAAACAAAAAAGAATCCTGAAAGGTCAAAGTCAATTTTGCACTGACACCGATGAAAAGCCGATAATTGAATAGTCTTACTTTAAGAATTTAAAGATGCTCTTGCCTTAATCTTGAAAAGACATACTTGGAACTGACTTGGGGCTTGCCCAACACCCTTTTCCACCATTTCAAGGCCTTGACCCCAATCTAATCAAGAGCCATGTGAATCTGTCCGCGATGCAAACTTAATCCTTGATGGTAGCCAAACATTTTAGTGAGTTTCATCTCTACTTTCAAAAAACAAAAGAAGAAAAAAAAAAGAAAAGAAAAAGAAAAGCTCGCTAGTTTGAAAACCCGAAAAGGGCACCTAGGCAAAAGTTAGAGCAAAAAGGGTGTTAATTTCCAAAATTTGGCCCTAGCCAGTCAAAAGATTGGAGAAAATTTTGATGAGACAAATGAGAGAATTGTACGCTTCAAGGTACATCATAAAACATGCCTAGATCATATTTCAAAAGGCTTGGAACAACCACAAACAAATCCTGAGAGCTGACATGCACATTATAAAATTTCTAGATTACGATCTGAAGATCTTACATGAATTAACTATGTGAAAAGAAAAATTTACTGGCTAGGCAAAAGTGAAAATGATCAATCCTTAAAACAAAAGAAAAAGAAAAAGAACAGAAAAAGAAAAAGAAAAAGAAAAAGAAAAAGAAAAGAAAGGGAGATCGAGACTAAATCCTATTATTCAAGGCTACCATAAGTGAACCAAAGTTGAACTTGTATAACGATTGGCTTGAAAAATCCCCTGTTCTTTCAAAGCCTTGCCTTGAACTATGCTTAACCTGATTCCTACTCGGGGATACGTAGGCAACTGCATTGGTTCGTTCATTCCACCTACTTCTTTCCAATCTTAGCCTGAACTACGTTGGACCTGATTCCAACTTGAGGGTACGTAGGTAAACTTTCAAAAAGAAAAGAAGGATGACTCGCTAGGTCGAAAACCCGAAAGGAACCTAGGCAAAAATTAGAGCTAAATCCAAAGTGAACAATAACAAAAGAGAGAAATGAGCTCGCTAGGTCACTTCACTGAGAGATTAAAAGTCGCGGCCCTTACCTTAAGCCAAAAATCACCTTCTATACTAGGGGCAAACTTCAGCTACCTGCCTCGTTTGCCTTTTACTAGCTACCCTTCATACAAGGGGTAAACTTTGGTCACCTACCTCGTTTGCCCAGAACCTCCAAATGAACCACCATCCAAACTAGGGGCAAACTTTGGTCACCTACCTCATTTGTCTATGAATTCTAATTCCTACACTTCAAACTAGGGGCAAACTCCATTTGCCTAATATGATCCCTTCACACCAAGGGCGAGTTTTCAAGTCACCAAGTTATTTTGAAAATTTTGAAATAGAGCATCTTTTATTCTAAAAGCTAAGGCACTAATTCAAAGCACTTCTTTAGAAAAGTAGAGAATTGATTAGATCAATAGGGAGGAATTTTCAAAAATTAGATTTATCAGCAAAGTGCTACCATGTTAAGATGAGGAATAAAATGGTATCATCTATGACAAATGCACATCAAATCTTGGCAAGTCAAGCTTCTTCTAATTTGGTGTCAAATGTGTGGCCTTTATGCGTTGATGTCTAACAGTTTTGAGTCTGTCGTAGTCTCAAATGTGTAAGTCAATAGTGACTAATAGTGAATTTTTCAAATCAAGTTATAAAATTTTTAAGAGCATTCCAAGGACAGTACAATCAGGAGAACCAAACACTATTACTACACTAGTCAAGGTGTCAGCATGAGAAGTGTCCAAACTTGGGACAAATGCGAATTTCATCCCTTTCCAAACCCCCGAAAGCTAACCATCATCTCCTAGCAACATAAGTCCATGAGTGGTTGTTGATCATCTTTCTTCGTTCATGCAACATAAGTCCATAAGTTGCTAGTGATCATCTTTCTTCGTTTACGCAACATAAGTCCATGAGTGGTGGTTGATGATCTTTCTTCGTTCATGCAACATAAGTCCATGAGTGGCGGTTGATGATCTTTTTTCATTCACGCAACATAAGTCCATGAGTGGCAGTTGATGATCTTCCTTTGTCCTAGCAACATAAGTTCATGAGTGGCTATTGATCTTCCTTTTTCCTGGCAACATAAGTCCATGAGTGGCTGTTGATCATCTTTCTTCGTTCATGCAACATAAGTCCATGAGTGGCGGTTGATGATTTTCCTTTATTCTAGCAACATAAGTCCATGAGTGGCTGTTGATTATCTTATCTCGCCCATGCAACATAAGTCTATGAGTGGCTGTTGATCATCGTCCTCCATCAATGTCAAATCCATAGCCATCGCAAATCATCTATGTATCCTTCATCCTAAATAGAATGATACCTTTACTCCCATCGGTGGGCGTATTTCCTTCTTCCCTAGCAAAGTAGATTTAGTCCATTCCCTTCCCATTAGAGTCATTTCATCCATAGTAGATTCAATTTATCCCCAGCAGGCTCATCGATTCGTGCATCAGTTAGTACAACCATTGGTCCAATCCATGACAGTCATAGTAGTTCACTATCGACTCGTCGCCTCGATTAGTACATCGTCAATCCAATCTATGACAGTCATAGTAGTTCACTATCGACTCGTCGTCTCAATTCATACATCGTCAGTTCATTAATCATCATTAGTTTACCATCATTCTCATTCAAAATATTTCATGTTCAGTTCATCAATCTCATTTAAACTGTAATCTGTTCATTCAATTTGTGCTAGTCACATTGTGCAACCCATCCTCTCAAATCATGCTTCTCTTGAACACATTGTGCTTATCATTGTGCTCTCAATCTGACACGATTCCATTAGACACGACACTTGCATTTCACAAGCCCACTAGGAGTGGCACACCCACAACACTAGCTCATGCTAGGATCATCAACAGCATACAAAGCATGCATAAAACCCATTAAGGCTGGCAAATATACCATAGTCATAATAGGACCACAACAAGAGTCAGCACACAGTTTATATCACATCCGTGCATTGCATATCATCCTCGTAGCATAGCATCCGCCTGTCTTATTTTGCATGTATCTATTTTTTTGTACCCCGAACTATGACCTGGTCTGATTCACCTTGGGATATGTAGGCAGCTCACGCAGAGTGCGACCATCACTAGCCTTCATCAGTTATTTATTGCATCTTTGTAACACTTTTTGTCCTAAATCTATAGCCTCCAAAAAGACCTGTCTCTTTAAATCTTTGACACTCGCTTGCGATATGCGTGGCCTCGTAAGTTCATGCCAAACAGGGGCAAACTGTAGACACACCATTTTGTCGACTATCAAATTTAGGAGACCCATAGCTTGGTGGTTCACGATGATCGAAAAAGACTCAAAAAAGAATCCTGAAAGTTAGTTCTACCTCTCAAAATGCTTAAAAAGTGGTATAAATGACCAGAATGCCCCTAAAAGCCCAAATGCTCCCAGATTTGGACCGAAAGTTCTGGAAACACACTATGTCATAGAAAAATTAATAAATGAGTTCTAAAGCAAAACTAGATGAAATTGTCAGCTCCCAAAGACCCCCGAAAGTCCTGGAAGTTCTCGAAAAGTCCCCGTTGACCGGTTTGATCCAAGTTTGACCAGGTTTGACCAGGGTTTGATCAAAATCATCCAAATTTGCCCGAAAGTTTTGAGATCATTCTAGATCAAGTGAAAATTACTAAAACAAGTTTTAAAGAAAATTAAACAAAAATGTCAGCTCCTGGGTGCTCTTTGAGGTTTCCAGAACATCGTGGAAGTCCCTTATTTGACTAGTTTGACCTAAAAGTTAACTCAAAGATCGGAGCACTGCATTATTTTTTAAACATTTTTCATGGATACTAGAGGTTAATAGCCTTCCAATGGTATATCGCACAAAATTTTTGGATTTAAAATGAATTTATTATGAATTTTTGAAGGTGAAAAAGGCGATTAAATCGGCTTTAATCGCGAATACTGCAAAAAATTTCAAAGTGACCTATCTCCAAACTATTTTTTTATGAAAAAAAGACTCCTTTACCTTTCCAACGGTATATCACAACCTCGATTTGGAGTTCGTATGCATTTTCTGTGAATTTCAGGTGAAATTTTTGCAAATACCGAAACCTCTGGGGGCCTAAATTCTATTTTCTGGGAGGCACGTGGCTAGTGCTGCGGCGGCACTCAACCCCTGACGAATTCATTTTTGTAATTTATTTTGAGGGTCCAAATTGAATAATTGGAAGACAAAATGACGTAGTTTCTTGTTCACAGATGTTTGGAACCAATAGGAGCACTTTCCAAATCCCAAAACCACCCCAAATTGGCCTATATAAACCCTCCCTTGCCCTTCATTTTGGGGGGGTCAAGTGCAAAGTTAGATAAAGTTGTAAAGAGAAAGAGAGATAGCGTTAAAATTAGAGGTGACAAAGGAGCTTCCTCCTACTATTTTTCTATAAGAAAGTGAGTTCTAATCTTGTTTTCTTCCATTACCTCTCTTTAGGGGTGAAACAGTTCGGTTCGGTTCGGTTTTTTTGATTTTTTGGCACTAAAAAACCGACCGACTATGCTCGGTTAGGGCAGTTTTGTCAGTTTTGCTCGATTTTTCTCGGTTCGATTCGGCTTTTGGCTTATTGTATATTTGAAAAAATCGACCGAAAAGCCTCGGTTTTTTCGGTTCGGTTTCGGTTTTTGGTTTTTGTCGGTTTGGTTTCACCCCTACCTCTCTTACACTTCACATTCAAATCCTCCCCAATCATCATTTTTTAGCAATCTTGAGTTAGGAATCTAATTCATGTCCAAATGTCACCACATATGAGTGAAACACCAAGCTACATGTCCAATATCTCAATGATTATCAACTATTGATTGCTATTTACTTGCTTGTTTATATATGTTCATCTCTTCTTACCTCATTTCTTTTTTATTTTTCTTTGATTACTTACATGTTTATCATCATCTAGATGATATGTCGTTTGAGGAGAGTGAATCCTTATGGATAGTAGCTCTTGACCTCAAAGACATGATTGATGAATGATGATTCTAACTTCAATACATTCTTATGTATTCTTGAAGTCATATTCTCAAATAAAACTATGTTTGTGCAAGTAATATTGGGAGTTCTTGATGATGGGTTTGATGTTGGTTTCTTAAGTGGTTATAATCTTCTTTGAATGCTAGAAATATGCTTTCAAAACCCTTATTTCAAAACACCTCTAAAATCCCAACATTTGGATTCCAAGAAACAAACCTTGTTTTTTCAAAATCTTCAAAACAATGAGTTCTTCAACTTTAAAATGTCATTCTGAGTTCAATACTCAATGGATGATTACAAGAACACTTAGAAATTCTTCCTAACTCATTAGAGAACAGCCACGATTTTTGGTTTGATTTAAAAACACTTGGAAGTGTCCCATTTTGACCAAAACATTCCTTCCAGACATTCTGTTTTCTCTGTCACAGCAGCTTGGTCGAATTTAAACTTGTTTCCTAGAAAACTTTTCCAAACAAGAGTGGTCCAAACTCATTTTTCCCTTTAACTTCAATGTCATAGTTGGCTTCCAAATGTTTTTGTTTTCATTTTCTAAGATTTTTCTACATTTCATTCAACAGTATGAACTCTATTTCTGAGTAGCCTCTTTTGTTCATATGATTTCTCTCAATCTGTAACTTCAATAGTGATTTGGCTTTTTAATATGTGCTCTAGGAACAATAAGGATGATCTCCATAAAAATCATGAATTAAAATCATTTCTAACATCACTTTTCCATTTTTACAAAATTAGTACACTATTCTGTCCACTATTTATAGCAAGCATGTGTCAACTTTTATTCTTTGATTAGATGTTTACATGCATTCCAAATTAGCTCATCTCTTAGGAAGTAGTTCATACTACATTTGTACATGTCCTACAATAACATTCTTCATTCATTCATGCATACTTTAGATTTCTAAGTCACTTTAGAAAATCCATGAACACAAAACACACTACAATCTTTGCACATTCTACGAAAATACATTACATCCATGCAAGATTTGGAGTTTTTGTGACTCTTAATCTAAGAAGGTTGTATGGAATGAACTTGATCACACGTTCTTGCTCCCCCGATCTAATCATCCTTTGTCATCCGTCCCGAGGAATGAGAGATCTTCTTTTCTCAAGAATCTCATGCATACATCCTAGCTTGCTAAGCATATCTTGTTTTCTTTGATTATTTGTTTCAAGAACAACCCATGTCCCCTTTAGATTAGGAAAACTTGATTACTTGCTATGTGGTTAGACAAATTTTCCTTGGTTTATTATGTGATCTTTCACTTTTGCATTATGTGATACTTGGCTTAGATCTTCTGAATGATATTTTATCTTTTGATCTTCCATTTCAAGATTCTTATGAGATGTAATATACTATCATAGTATTAATTGTCGAACCAAACATAGTATAAGATGATTATTTGGATGCTAATTGAGGCCCGTCGAGAGACAGGGCAAGTTGAGGGTGTTTTAGTCATGACAAAGGCTCCTTCCTCTCTCGTATCAAAACCCAGAGCCAAGTTCTTTGGTTATGAAGGGCCGATGCCCTTTATCCATTTGGGTGAGTTAAATTTAGGTTTCTTGGTTCCTTAAGGACCAAGTGGCGACTCTGTATCTATTTTCAATAAATTATTCTTTCCTTTTTCAAAATAATTTTAAAACAAAGGAAAATCAATTCCGAAACCCTGGGAAAGAACGAATAGGGGTGGGCTCCCGGAGGCCGCGTGTCCACATCCACCTCAATCAAATTGAATGGCCTTAATGTGTGTTCCTAATTGTTTATCCAGTTCAGCCCTAAACTTTTTGGACCTTTTAAAGGCTTCAGACTTGTGTTGCGTTAGCTACACATATCCATACCTAGAGTGGTCATAACCACCCCGTGCTCAAATATTTATTGGTCCACACACATCAGTATGAACTAATCTCGACAATGCATTGGTCCTATTGCCCTTTGTGGGAAAGGGCCTTTTGGTCATCTTACCCTCTAAACAAGACTCGCAGACTTCCATTAGTTCGAGAACCAAATCGCCTAAGATCCCTTCTTTAACTAGTCTGCCAATCCTATTTAGATTGATATGACCAAGCCTCATATGCCAAAGCCTTGTTGGATTAGTGGAAGGCTCCTTTCTTTTAGATGGTACAATTACAACTGAGTTATTAAGTTCCATACAAGAGTCTTTAGAAATGTTAAGAGTAATCACATACAAAGCATTTGATTTTATACCAGAACACACAAAAGAACCATTTCTTTTCATCACAACTTCAGTTCCAAAAAAGAAAGAATAATTTTTATTAGAAAGTTCTAAAATTGAATTAAATTACGTCTCATTAAAGGGACGTAAAATATATCTGATAAAACCAAAACTTTATTGTCTTCAAAAATTCTAAAACTACCACTCCTATAGCAACCCCAAACCTAGAGTAAGTACGATTTCCCCATCACTGCACCTCCTGGTTGATCTGAACCCCTGTAATGAATTACAGATATTATTAGTCGCACCAGAATCAATGCACATAGTGTTTGAAGTATCCGTTATACAACTTATTTTAATCACATGTGATTCAATCATATCTTGAACTCTTGTAGCTAAGAATTTTGGATAGTTCCTCTTCCAGTGCCCCTTCTTACTGCATTAGAAACACTTTCCTTTGCCTTTGCCACTCACCTTCCCTTTACCCTTACCTTTTCCCTTAGATTTTATGATAGCGACTGGTCCAACACTTGGACCACCAGTGCCAGCTTTCTTCTTCCCTTTCTTACCTTTTGGCACAGATCGAGATGAGGAAGAGCTTTTCTCAATGTTCAGAACGTTGCTCCCATGTTTGATCACCCCTTCCGCTACCAGAAGAGAACTAAATTCGCTCATTGAAAAATTTATTTGATTCATATTATAGTTAAGTTTAAATTGAGCGAATGAAGGCGACATGGAATTGAGAATCATATCAACTTGGGTCTGTGTGTTGATGTTGGCACCTAGGGTCTCCAGCTCGTTCAAATAACCAATCATTTTTAAAACATGTTCTTTGACTAGAGTCCCTTCTGACATCTTGGCACTCATTATCTTCTGCATAGCTACCTGCCTGGCAGGCCTGCCATGCTCCCCAAAAATCTTTTTCAGGGATTTGATAATGTCACTGGCAGAATTATTCAACTGGAATTGATGTTGCAACACACCAACCATTGAGGCCAGAATGTAGCAACTGGCCATTCTATTCGACTTCTTCCATTTGTCGAACTCGCATCTGGTAGTTGCTAAAGCATTTGCCGCTGGTTCTTCAAGGCATGGGGTGCTGAGGACATATATGTGATTCTTTGCAATTAAAATGATGTCTAGGTTTTATTTCCATTTTGTGTAGTTATTTCTAGTTAACTTATTTTGAGTGAGTATGGTGGCAAGTGTACTAAATGCAGATCCAGACATTATGATTACTATAAAATCAAACAGACAAAATAAATATGAATATCAGAATTTGACAGTTTGAAATAAAAGAATCCTTAAAACTCTTATTTTAAAAACAAAGTTGCCAGAATATCAAAACGAAAGAGTAAAGCCTCCGTGTGACGGTCAATACTCAATCTTTCAATTAATCATGACTTGTACGCCATGTAACTCTTGCAAAACAAGCTATGACTCCCGAACCTATTTGATCTCTATGTTTTTTAATAATGCCACGTGTAGGATCCCTTTATCCATAGCTTAGCTAGTGTATACCATTAACTATGATCCAATCACAACCGCCTCAAGTAGCACCTCCGTGTGGTGGTCACCCTCTAACACGTCTGATTGATCCTATTCAATTGGAAGTTCACATCTAGTAACCAATGAATAATGTAACCTCCGTATGAAATGATCACCCCTAGCGAGGTGACACAAAATACACTACTCATCTTACAATGAACCATTAATGGAAGATCATGGGTGTTATAAATAAGACCATCTCCCACTAGATTTGGTAAATAAGGATTTTGCTTTTTAGAAAAATATTTCTACTCTTTGCCCATAGACATCCAATGTCTACTAATGAGTTAAAACGGTTTTTGAATTTTATTTAAGAAAAGTTGTTTTATTATGCATGTAGTAATAACATATTAAATATTCCAATCACAAACAAGCATATAAAAGCAAAAAACTAAAAAGGAATAAAGGCATTCAACAATGCCTGTATCTCCCATAGCTCTATCTTCATAGAACCTCCTTCTTGGTTCGATCGCCGCTAGCTCCATCTTCATGGAGAACGGCTTGTTCCTCCATCTTCATGGATTTTCTAATTCTATTACATTGGTCCTATGCTTCTTTCAAAGCTTACAATTTATCTAGAAGTAGAAAACAACAATAAAATAAAAGATAAGGGAAACCGATGCGACTTTTCTTTTCACAGGAATGAAGTCATAGCGCCCTTTACATATGCCTTAAAACCAAACCAAAATGAATACAACATACACCAAACTCAAACATTCAAATACAAAATTTAAAAGACTTGGTGCCATGGGATATAGTGGACTAATTTTACTGCAAAAGGGTTAGTAGTACGTACATCCATGCATATATCATAAATATATGTATCTATTGGAACCCCTAATTGATTCACACAGTACATAAACTCTTTATATACTGATTTAGAACTTTAAAATAGCACCTCAGTTCTCTGTCACACTTCGATCGATTGAACAAAGTTCAATCGATTGAACTTTTCAGTTTCACAGAATGATTTGAAATTTTTTCAAAATAATGAAATAAAGTATATAATTTTAAAAAAACTTTAAAACTATGAAAAGAACACCTGGACAGAGAATCAGTCTTGATCGATCGAACCCATTCAATCGATCAAACAAAACACTGTTCGATTGATCGAAACTAGTTCGATCGCTTGAGAACAGAGAGGTTCAATTGATCGTACATACTTCGATCAATCGAACCCACCATGCATCCAATGCAATCACATATTTGCATTCTTCCACGAGAACACTACAGAAACAAATCTATGATAATGTAATTTTGACAACAGTTCTAAAATCAACATGCAAAATCAAAACTAGTGTTCCAAAATGCATCTATAGATCCAAACAAGCGAGGCTCTGATACCAATTGAAGGAAAAATAGATCTAAAAAATTATTTAAATGCGCAGCGGAAAATAAAGTTCAAAACTTTCTATTGGTAGCCTGGATCTACTACTCGCTAACTCTATATATGTGCATGATTAAGAAGGAGAAGAGATAATAACTCAGGTCTTAAACCTAATTCTGAATTTCTTCTTCCTAGATGGTACAACAGCCTCTACAAGGTTGTCTTCACCCTTATGACTCATGCGGATGCTTTCGGGAGAGGCTAGTGATGGTGGGATCTCTAATAGTGGGGATAAAAAAGGTTTGGGAAGCTTAAAATAGTTTCTGTAGCTTTTGGTTTATAAAAATGATGAACTCCTTTTCCTGGATGCAGCTGCCCTATTTATAGATTCCCAGAACTAACCTAACATTTAAGCGATCGAAGTGGCTTTGATCGATCGAAGCTTCGATTGATTGAACCTGTATAGACTTCAATCAATCGAGACTACTTTGATCGATAGAACCTGTCTTGACAAGATCCTCATGTGGCTTTCCAAGCATCCTAGCGGAGCTAAGAGTGGGACATCCTAGGCTCTTTATTGTTGGCTCAGACCAGTTGTTAATTCCAATAACCAAACTCTTTGATCAACAAATTAACTAACTAGTCAGTTAATGTTGACTCCACTATGAAACGATGACTGCACTCCAACGCAAAAGAACATATCCGAAGCGATAACTAGACTTACATTGTGTACTAATGTCCCTCTACCATCAGCATTCGTAATCATATTCAGGTAGTCGGATAAACGGTTACTATCAACTTAATTTATGATTACTTCTTGTATTCCTTGAGTCCCATCCACCGCTCATGATTACCAAACATGTTGATAACTACTTATCAACAAGATTGCAGTTCTCAGTAATCAACTTGGTGACATTCTCAGGGGAATGCTTACTCTTTATCAGAGGGTAGATTCCATCTTGATAATGTATGTTCACAACCCTATGAACACGACATACCCAAGATACCCAGGTGTTGATCTTTTATAGACCTCACTAATTGGTATGTCAAAGCAGCCATATCCACAATCTGTGTTCATAATCGTCTTAAGATTGAGAACACGTACCTTATACAAGTTATGAGTTCCTATTGACTATTGACAGCCTTAAATGTCAATATGAAAACTCAGGTCCATCAATGAACTATAAGTACTAGCATATTAACTAAGAGTCATACTCCAGTGATTAAGATTCATTACTCCATCCAATGGTAGTTAATCATGCTATAGTATAAACCTGAAGAGATATCCAGTCTCATCATCCACTGTGATAAATTCTAAGTATCAATGGATAGTAATTCGTATCTCATTTGTATCTATCTCATACACACACAAATTACTTACTATGATACTTAAGGATTAAACAATCATCTCATGAAAGAAACATACATAATAAAATGTAAAGCTGATATCCATATATTAAATTGTCAATGTCTCATACATAAAGTAATGGTTTGAGGGCACAAACCCAACATTCCGTCCTTCTTCTTCACAAACAAAACTGGTGCTCCCCATGGTGACGTACTTGGGAGAACAAACCTAAATCCTTAAGTTCTTGAACTTACTTCTTCAATTCCAATATCTCAGTTGGTGCCATCCTATATGGAGTCTTAGATATCGGCAATGAGCTTGGTTCTTGTTCCACACAGAAGTATATTTATCTTTTCGGTGGAAGTCCTTTAATATCTGGAATACATCCTTGAAATCTTGTATGGTAGGAATCTGATCCATCGTACGTTTAGTACTCGTACTTGTAACTCTGATTGTAGCTAAACCACTTGTTAGAATATCATGCCCCGGAATAGCGAAAATTAGAGGGAATTAAAATTTTCCTTTCCGGATCCGTGAGCCATGACTAGTTACATAAGACTGACCTATTCATGCAAGAATTCTATCATGATTATATCAGAGTAAGAAATTTCAACGTCTAATGGTATTCATGGGGGAACTTTAAGTGTTTTGCTACTTAGGCTATTACAATAGTTCCAAATGAAGACTACAAAATATAAGTTTTGGCGATCGACACTACTTAAATTATTATATCGGACAAAAGATAGTTTTTAATGCATGAAGGAAATCTTTATACGATAATAGGCTAGGATCTTCCTTTTAGCTGGCATACCATGCCTTTCATTAGCATACTCTTTTGAAAAGTCTTCCTCAGGGTTAACCTTCCTGATAGTTCCCTTCTTGAGGATCGAGATACTCCTCTTCATAGTTACCTTGATGATTTTATTCATTATAACTTAGACGTAATATGTCCAGGGCAGGAAGAGCCGTTTGCTTTTGAAGCTAAGTGAGTTCATCTAACCGATCACTCCTAACACAAGCAATAGTACACAAGTACAACGAATATCTTGAACTAAGCATTTAATAAGCACATGACATGATAGTATAAATGAAACAGTGATGATAACATACAATATTGATATATTCAACTTTACTCACACAACATTACTGACTCATGTGACTTGTTACATTACCAGTGTAACACCGTTAGCTTAGAGTAGAATGATTACGTTGCTATCATCGCCTAGTAGGTCCTATAGTAGTTTTCATTTTAAAAAGTTGTAATCACTTTACTCTTGGGTCCTTGTGACCTTGCCTGGAGAATAGAATGGTTATATTGCTATCGTCGCCTAACAGGGCCCATAGCATTTCAAGTAGTAACCATTGTATTCGATACCTAGATGGATATTTTGCTATCGTCGCCTAGCAGGGCCTTTATAGCGTATGAGCCATCAACTCAGCCATCAACTCATGCTTTACTCCATTAATTCAAATGGATACTTTCACTATCGTCGCCTAGCAGGGCCTCTATAGCATTTATCGTTGTTCCCATTGATTTGACTGTACCACTTGAACCTCCGCGGTCCACTCAAAATGCATGATAATGACATTAAGTTAATCTCCTCGACTAACCATGCAGACGTCAATATTGACAGCATGACTTGACTACGTCTATATGAGTGTTCACATGATTATATAATCGTAAAACGTAATAAGCTGGAATAACAACAATTATTAATTAAGCATGAATATGGATATCTAAAAATGCGTTCATCTTATAAATAGTACTAGGCAAAACACGTGCGTTGCACGTGTGAATACTCTTCGTAAATAATTCTGAAAAAAGAGCATTTGTAAATTCACACACAGAACTAACTTACAGCTCCCAAGTGAAGATATTGAGTCTTTAGCCAAAAAAAAGTTAAAGATATAGAGAAAGTATACATATAGAAAATAAAATGTTAATGTTGAAAACAAAAAATAATTAATGTTGAAAACAAAAAATAAGAACACAAACAACAACATTACAAAACCGGCCCTAAATACGTGTTGTGGAGCCGAGTTGTAGTCCAACCAATTTCCCTCTGTTAAATGAGTTTTCCTTCACTAAAGGATCCAAGTTTGTAGTAAAGAAGAACCAATTCAACAATTAAATTTTAAGAACAAAACCATCCATAATCTGATTCAAAACAAGCACGACTCCATAATCTGATTCACAATAAGCATATCTTGCTTCTCAGAACATGGGACTATCTAGTCTCATTTTATTCTTACAAAGAGACCACACATTGAGATTTGTGTGCACCATTTTCCAACAAGAATTAAGAAAACAACAAAATAATATTGATCCAAGTACTTTATATACTTTACTTTTCAATCTTAATGAGTACTACTTGGGCAAAGTAGGCATTCTGGAAAATTTATAAATTTGGGATGATTAGCCAAACAAAAAGAAAGGATGGGAAAAAGCACAAGAGGTTGCAAAAGAAACTGAAGAACAATTGAAAATTTTAATAAATGGTCAATTATTTTACCAAATAAAAAATAAAACCACAGAGACCAAGATCACTATCCTTATCTTAATTATTAGTAGTGGAACATCGGTTAAAATCCTACCTTTCTATTACCAAATCATTACCCACACCTTTCTACTACCAAAACACTATATGAATCAACCCTTGTACTTAACTCGATTAAATACTTTTTTACTCACATCTTCGGAAAACCAAAGTGATTTGTGAGCAGAATCCTTCTGGGGAAAAAAATTCTAAACTGTAGTATAAGATAGTATTGGTGAGCCAAGAGAATAAAACCTCACTAAATTGACTCAATGTAATCACTTTGACTCAATAGAGGAAATCTTTTCTCTTACAGGAATCCATACAACAAAAAGCCAATGGAATAGCCAATCAAAACAAAATGCTTTAAAAAATACGACAAAATAAAATCCATTAGAAAAGTAAAATAATACTGGCTTATAGTTGAAGCAAATTATTTACTCTATATGACACTCAAGGAGGAACTACTTATATCTTTAGGGAACAAACCATGAGTTGTTACGACCTTATTTATAAGTTCCATAATAAGCTCGACCCTTCTGTAGACACCCCATTTTGTCGACTAATAGATTTAGGAGGCCACAAGCATGTCAAACCTCGATGATTAGAAAGATCGGATTTTTAGAGATTGCCACTAACTCTCAAGAAGTCAAAGAATTTGCAAAAATGACCAAAATGCCCCTAAAAGCCCAAAACTCTCCAGATTGGCCCAGAATCTTAAAAATCATTCGGTGTTGTTCAAAACAAAAAAAGGGAATTTAAAAGATGAATATTTGAAATCGTAAGCTCCCAGAGACCCCCGAAAGTCCCGAAAGTTCCCGAAAAGTCTCCGTTGACCGAGGTTTGACCAAGTTTGACCAAAATCATCCAAATTCGCCCAAAAATTTTGAGATCATCCTAGATCATGTAAAAACTCTTAAAATATGTTTTAAAAGAAAATCGGACGGAAACGTCAGTCTTTGGAGGCTCCCAGAACTTCCCGGAATATCCTGGAAGTGCACTGTTTGACTGCAAGTTTGACCAAAAATCAAAGTCTCCTTTTCAACATTGAAATATTTTTATCAAATACTAGATGTCAATAGCTTTCCAATGGTATATCGCACATAATTTCTGAATCTAAAACGAATTTGTTATGAATTTCTGAAGGTGAAAAATACGATCAATTCAGCTTTTATCGCGAATACCGCAAAAATTTCCAAAGTGACCCAACTCCAAACTATTTTTAATGGAAAGTAGACCTCAATATCTTTCCAACGGTATATCACGATCTCAATTTGGATCTCGTATGAATTTTCTGTGAATTTTGGACAAAATTAGGGTCGTTTCGCGAATTCCGGGAGTTCCGGGGGCCAAAATGCAATTTTTGGTCAACGGGGGAGTTGACTGCTGCGGCGGCACTGGCCCACTGCCACGGCGGCAGTGGCCAAGTGCCGCGGCGGCACTCTGAGTGATTTTTCATTTTTTTTGTAATTTTTGGTTAATTTTTGGGTTTTAATTCAAATTTTCAACAAATAAAACGAAATAGTTTTGATTATTCCGGGATTTTGGACCAATTAGAAAATTTTTAAAATCCAAAATACCTCCCTAAGTTGGCCTATAAAGGAGACCCATTTACTTCCATTTAGAGGAGGGCTTGGAAGCCATTAGAGAGAGTTATAGAGAGCTAGGGAGAAAGAGAGAGAGAAGTATAGATTTTCTTCTTCCAAATCCAATCCAAAATGTGAGTTTCAATTAGTTTTCTAAAATCTAAACTTTTATTTTCAAGCTTTCAATCCATCTTCTTCATCTTCTTTGAGTTTCCTATGAGTTAAAGAGTGATGTACTCACCCATATACACACATATGAGAGGTTGAATGCTTGTGGTTCCACCATTGAATATCATCTATTGATTTGTTCATTTGCTTGCTTATATACAATGTTCATCTCTTCTTACCTCATTTCTTTTTTATTTTCTTTATTTAATTACTAGTTCATCATCATCTAGATGATGACATGAAGTTTGAGGTGAGTGAATCCTTATGGATAGTAGCTCTTGACCTCAAAAACATGTTTGATACATGATGACTATAACTTCAATACCTAAAAGGTATCCTTGAAGTTATGTTCAAATAAAAATGAATCTTTCCAACAATATTGGAGGTTCTTGATGATGAGTTTGATGTTGACATTTTAAGTGGTTATAATCTCTATTTGATGTTGAAAATATACTTTCAAAACCTCTATTTCAAAACCCCTCTTAAAACCCCTCATTTTGATCTCAAGAAAGAAAACTCTAGTTTTTCCCAAAATCTTCAAAACAGTGAATGATCTGAGTTCAAAGATTTCTCTAGAACTCAATACTCAATGTATGGATGCAAGACCACTTGGAAAGTCTTCCTAACTCATTAGAGAACACCCATGAGCAGTAATGAAGCCCTTCACCGGCTCGGTCAGCTCCGTATACCACTCATAACCATGGGTGAGGCTGCCGTGCCCCTTCAGCACCTTGGGCTGCAGTTGCAAGAAAGAATCACAAGACTTGATGTTAGTAATTGGATAAAGAAGAAAGCAATAAAAATAAATAGGTGGTAATGAGAAAATGGGAGAAAGGCAACATAAGAATGAATAAAGAGAGAGAGAGAGAGAGAGAGAGAGAGAGAGAGAGAGAGAGAGAGAGAGAGAGAGAGAGAGAGAGAAAAGGGAAAATCTGGAAATACTCGTAAAGAATTTCACAAGCATGGCGCTCATTTGCATTCATATAAAGTTTAGTAGGTGTTCACAGAATAATAAAAGGAAGCAAATAAGTGAGAGCACCCGAAATACTAGAGAAATTTCAAGAAAAGAAGAGATGGTTCGCTCTTTCGAAAATAATATAATAAAAGAAAACCTGTGGGAGTTTTCAAAAGAAATTCAGTTTCAAAAAGGTCAGGTTCGAAAGATATCCAAGTTAGAATTAAAATAAGTGAAAAGGCGGCGATGACTCCCAAAAATAGTCGTTGTTCATTAGGAGCGTGTACAAGATCTTAATTAACATACGTCACGCTCATAAATCCTTTGGGGAAGAAAAGATAAAAAATTTAAATGTGCACGAATACGAGTAGAACACCCAAGGATTCGTAAGTGCAGCATTTATGTTCATAAGGGAATGTGAAGAACTTCAAATAAAACGATCCGTGCTTATCAAGTTTTTTATGATGGAATAAGGCCAATGGACGATCAAATTGAAAAGGTGGACAAACACAGATACGTTTAGAACACTTGAAAGTTCAATAGACATAAGAAAGCATAGGAAATTATGTTCGTTATGCATGACATTCGTAAGGTTCAAAAAGAAGAAAAGAAAGGAAAAGGCGTTTACCTCGCGCTTGAACGCGCGGGCAGATAAATGCTCATCAGGATCTAGGAGCAAGAGCATAGGGTTGGGATGAGGAGTGGCCCGATATCTGGCCCTCTTCCGACTGCCGGAACCACTAGCCATAATCTGTCAAACAATGAAAAAGAAAATCACGTGTTAGATTCACAGGAATTTCAAAAAAATAATGAAATAAAGAAGATTAACCGAGTTCTGATCGTGAAAAGCTAACCTGAAAGCCCCGGTAGATCAATCCAAACAAGAGGAAAGAAAAGAAAAATTTTTCTCCAGAGAAATCCACGAGAGAAGAAATGAGGGAATGAAATGAAAATGAAATGAAACTCTCGGTTTTAGCTTCTACCGCTCAAACGCGGCACTCAGTTTGCGTGCGCGGCAGTTGATGAACTGCCGTGCGACACTCTCTGAATGCCACAACAGCACTCCGTGAGTGCCGTATAGCAGTCAGTGATTGCTGCAATTTTGAAGCATATGCCGCGTTTAAGTCGGTTAAGAGATATTTTGTTTCCTCCCAAAATTCAAAATTGGGCCCCAATATTTGGATTTAACCCCCAAATTTCACCCTTATTGTGCCTTTAACCCCCGATGTTGGTTTACAAGATCAGATTGGTCCTTAAATTTGAAAATTAAAATAATTTTGAGTCCGTGGGCCCTAATTCTTGAAAATTTGGAATAGATTTGAGCCTGTAGGCTCCCAATTCTTGAAACTTGAAAAAGATCAGAGCTCGTGGGCTCCCAATTATGAAAAGTTGAAATAAATTTTGGGTCTGTGGACTCCAAATTCATCTTAATACGATTATCCTCGTTATAAGAATATAACAGATTTATATTCTCGATCCACGTAACAGATTTACGTTGATCCTTAGGTTGAGAGTGTAACGAATTTCTGTTCTTGGTTCTCACAACAGATTTGCGTTAACTCTCGTTCTAAGAATATAACAGATTTATATTCTTGATCCGCGTAACAGATTTACGTCGATCCTTTGGTTGAGAGTGTAACGGATTTATGTTCTCGGTTCTCGCAACAGATTTGCGTTAACCCTTGTTCTGAGAATATAACAGATTTATATTCTCGATCCGCGTAACAGATTTACGTCGATCCTTTGGTTGAGAGTGTAATGAATTTACATTCTCGATTCTCACAACAGATTTGCGTTAACCCTCGTTCTAAGAATATAACAGATTTATATTCTCGATCCGTGTAACAAATTTACGTCGATCCTTTGGTTGAGAGTGTAATGGATTTACATTCTCGGTTCTCACAACAGATTTGCGTTAACCATCATTTTAAGAATATAACATATTTATATTCTCGATCCGCGTAACAAATTTACGTCGATCCTTTGGTTGAGAGTGTAACGGATTTACATTCTCGGTTCTCGCAACAGATTTGCGTTAACCCCCGAAATCAAATCAAGAGCACCTTCTTGACCCCCATAACAGATTCTGCATCAGTCGAGAATTCAGAAATCTTCTCTGACTAACGCGTCATGTAATGTGCGTCATACGTAGAGAAGACATGATAAGCATAACGCTTGGATAACCAGGACTATTCAGAGAATACCATTACATAGCATGCACATCACGACAGGATAGATGCATCCATCTGTGTAACTACTTGCGTTTGTGTGTGTTTGACCCTGTGCCCGAACTACGCTTAGGTCTGATTCCTGACGGGATACGTATGCAGCTCATCATGGAGCACGACCAATTAGAACTAGAATTTCGCTGCCCGCTCGCTTCCTTTTGCAATGCATTTTGTTTTTCCTTAAATCTGACAGTTTAGAAGGCCTGTCTTCACACAGGCTTTGACGTTCGCTTATGGTTTGCGTTGCCCCACAAGCTCCATCAAAGAGGGGCAAACTGTAGACACCCCGATTTTGACCAAACGTCGAATTAAGGAGAGTGTTACCTCCATATCCAATGATGACAATGTCCGAACTTATCTAGGACTTCCAAAGATGATTCAAGCTCTTCGAAAGACTCCCTAACCCAAAACAAAAGAAAAAAGGAAGGAAAAGGAAAAGAATAAGCATAGCGGTACTCAAGCCTTTCCGCGACAGTTACGGGTTGCCGTTGCGGCAGTCACTGGACTGCCGGACAGCATTCGGTGATTGCCGTGAATTTCATCAAGTGCCGCAAAAATTATGAATTTCACTAAAAAAGGCAGTCCCTGGAGTTGTCCGCGGCATTCAGTGAATGCCGTTTCGGCAGTCAGTGAATGCTGCACCGACTTTCACCGAATGCCGATGCGGCATTAACTGAGTGCCGCTTCCATCTCCGGTGAATGCCGCGTTTTTGCAAATGACAGCTGGTATACAGCACGTTTTGTACTATAAAAAGGATGACTGAATTAGGGTTTTCAGTCCTGAAATGACTGAAATACCCATTTAAGATTGTCTATAAATAGAGGATGAACACTCACTTGCAAGAGGAGGATTTGTTTTGAATCTATAAGTTATATAAGTGCTCTTCTTACCTTAATCTTTATAATTAGGAGTGAGTTTAGAGTAGTTTAAAGAAAAAGTTGTGTGAATTAGTGTATAAGAGCTTGATTAGTCTTTGGAAGTCCTCCAAAATCACCAAGTTGAGGATACTTTGGAGGTAAACTCTAGCATAATTATCCCTTGTTCAAATTTAAATATAGTATGCATTGAGTTTCTTTAGTTTCCTTTTCTCATTTCCTTTATATTCATCCCTTAGGTTCATAAGACCTTCAATGTCTTACTTGAATCTCTTGGTTTGAAATCCCTTAATCTCCTTGTAATCTTGTGATTTATAGGGGGACTAAGGTTGATACTAGGATGTTTAGTATATTGGACTTAAACCTATCTCTATGGTCTGAAGTTTGTCATGATTAAGTTTCATAAAGTTCTTCCATACTTCTTTGAAACTTACAACTATGAGCATATTTAGTCTCCAATGACCGTCAAAAGGTAGGAGAATTAGCTTTAGACAAGCCTAATCCCATGGCTTATTTGTCTAAAGTTAATAGGAACAAAATGAATTAACTCAATGAGCAGTGAGTTCACAATCTGTTTTCGATCAAGGATTTTTAGACGAACATCTAACTGTTGGAATGGAATGAAACCAACGGGAAAGTGTTTATAACTCAAAGTTCTACCACTGTAATTTTTGTTTTAAGGTAGTTTCATGTTTTGTGTGGTTTGATCAAGGTTTTTGTGAAGCAACCATAATCTGTCCAGAGTTTCAGAACAGTAACACTCTTTTGAAACAAGCAAATCAGAACCTTAACCTAGCACTTGTTACCCAAACTAATTTTTTCTAAGTAGGATAATGTATTAGGAAGCTACCCTAAAAAGAACAAAGCATTTCTAATTTTTTTGCTATTTTTAGAAAATCGTGCAAGAACTCTGGACAAAGGGTTATAGAATGCTGAGTGATGTCTGGTTTTTGCCCAATTTCCGGAGATCCAACCGTTGAAACTTTGATTTCTTTTTTGGGTTAAAAACTAGACACACAAAGGCATCTTGTGTCCGAAATTCATCAAGATCAAACCATGGGAACCATGCTTTTTGTTTCTTTGAAGTTTTGATCAATCCCATAAATAATAGCTTAGATGATATTTTCATGAGTTAAGGTCTAAACCATGTTTCAATAACGATTAGTTAAGCTTGAATTCAAAGTTTAAGTGATCTAAATCATTGAATATTTCATAATTTATTCTTGTTCATGTACATATTCATCCATATGGCTTGATGCTTGTAAATAGGACTTATTTGCTTTAAGATTTAATTACATTTGATAGATTTAAGCTAGAAGTCAAGGATTGTCATTTAAGATCCAACTTTATATCTTGTATATTATGTACACTAACCTCTATTTTGTAGCGCTATTGAGGTACGATTTCTCAAACCCTCTCTACTTTACTGTATTCTTTGATTTTAAATTTTCAACTTCATGCGCGACACATTAGAATTAGGATCTTGCCTTATGTGAATACATGTGATTAGAGACTCTTTCCTAGGATTTTCTTTCATTTGTATGCATTGCACGTTTAATATCGCTGCTGGATCCCGGGTAAGTTCTCTTGTTCCCTATTGCATATCATATTGCTTACTACTCGAATTATGTGATTTTTGAATGATATTTTATCATTTGCAATCTTACACCCTTTAGACATGCTTTTATAATGTATATTTATGCATATGTATTAGTTGAAGGCACACTTAAGTTAATAATTTGATTAAAAGGATGTTAAGTAGAGGTCTATCACGAGATAGGATGAGAAGGGGTGTGTTTAGTCCGATGGACTCCTTCCCTTCTCATTCCATAATCCCCGGACCTAGTTAATCTTTGGTTTCACAAAAGATCGGTTTCCTTTTGAAATGGTTTCTTAATTTTTCCTTTTAAAAATCAAGTGGTGACTCATTGTTTTGTGTTTTAAATTGAAAAAGGATTTTAAAGAAAAGCTGTGGGTAAGAAAAATGCGATATCCACAACTCTACATAGACTCAAGGAGTTAAATAATGTTACGATCAAGAACCGATACCTACTACCCCGGATAGATGATCTATTCGACCAGTTACAAGGATCAAGGATCTTTTCCAAGATCGATTTGTGTTCGGGATATCATCAACTTTTAGTTTGACTGGAGGATGTGACGAAGACTGCTATTAGGACGGGATACAGGCATTTTGAGTTTCTGGTTATGCCTTTTGGATTGACGAACGCGCCAGCAGTATTCATGGATTTGATGAGTATTCAGACCATATCTGGATCAATTCATTATAGTATTTATCAACGACATAGTAATCTACTCAAAGACGAAGAGCGATCATAAAAAGCACTTGCAGATTGCTTTACAGACACTCAGAGATAGTAAGTTGTATGCAAAGTTCAGCAAGTATTAATTTTGGCTACAAGAGGTCAAATTCTTGGGACATGTTATATCTCAAGATGATATCTCTGTTGACTCATCTAAGATCGATGCAGTCTTAAGCTAGAACAAACCAACCAACGCAACAGAGGTCAGAAGTTTTCTCGGCCTAGCAGGTTATTATCAAAGATTTATCGAAGGATTTTCCAAGATTGTAGGACTATTGACAAATTTGACGAGAAATGAGATAAAGTACAAATAAACAGACAAGCATAAGGGTACATTTCAAGAGTTAAAGGAAAGATTGACTTCAACACCAATACTCGCGATACCTAAGAGTGGAGAATGCATCGCTCCAAGGACTTGGTTGTGTACTTATGAAAGACAGGAATGTCATTGCATATGGATCCAGACAGCTGAAGGTACATGAGAAGAACTATCCTACGCATGATCTGGAATTGGCAGCAATAGTGTTTGTATTGAAGATTTGGAGACACTATCTTTATGGAGAGAAGTTTGATCTGTTTTCCGATCATGAGAGCTTGAAGTATTTGTTCTCTTAGAAGAAATTGAACATGCAACAACAATGATGGATGGAGTTACTCAAGGACTATGACTTTTCATTGCAATACCATCCAGGTAAAGTGAATGTCGTAGCAGATGCATTGAGTCATAAACCTCGACTAGTAATTGCTGTGTTATTAATCAGAGAATGGAAAGCATTAGAAGTGTTAGCTGAATTCGACCTTCAACCAGTGGAACCAATGGATGGACAACATTTTGGATGCCTTATGGTACAGTCTTATAAAAACTCAATAGACGACGAAAGATTTGAAGTTGTGGTTTGCCAAGATGTCAGCGAAAGAACCAGAAGTCTGGAGTAATGGCATAGACGGAGCCTTACGATGTAAAGGTAGACTCTGTGTGCCTGACGAAGAAAATCTCTGGAAAGAAATATTGTATGGAACACGTAATTAGTCACGGATGACTATACATCCAGGAGGTACAAAGATGTGTAAGGGCGTGAAGAGAAATTTCTAGTAGGAAGGAATAAAGCGAGAGGTAGCTGAGTATGTAGCTCAGTGTCTTTCTTGCAAACAAGTAAAGGCGGAACATCAGAAACCACCTAGATTACTGTAACTATTACCGATTCCCCAATGGAAATAGGAACACATAACCATGGATTTTGTGGTAGGATTGACGAACTCACAACAGAACCGCTACGCTATTTGGGTAATCGTGGATCGACTAATGAAGACGGCACATTTTATCGCCTATAGTATGAGGTATCCAGACAAACGTTTGAGTCGGATGTATCTACAGCATGTTGTACGGTTACACGGTGTACCTATTTCAATTGTGTCAGATTGAGATTCAAGCTTTACTGTAGAATTTTGAAAAAGTCTCGAAACAACGATGGAAACTACACTGATCACCGCTATGTTGGGTCAAAGTCGGAGATGCTCAACCTCTTGGGCCAGAAATGGTATGAGAGACCAGCGAGAAGATTCAAGTAGTACGTGAGAAGATGATGACAACTTACCGACACAAGACTTATGCTGACAAGCGAAGTAAAAACTTGTTCCAGTTGGAGACCACAAGACCACATGCTACTCAAGGTTCACCTGTTCGAGGCATCATCAGGTTTGGTCAAAAGAGAGGCAAGCTATCGCTGCGATTCATCGGACCATTCAAGATTCTAGAACGTGTTGGGAAGGTTGCTTATCGACTTGCATTACCGCCGAAGATGTTAGGAGTGCACAAAATATTCCACATCAGTATGCTGAGGAAGTATGCCCATAACCTAGTGCACGAGATCAACTTCGAAGATATGGAAGTTAATGACAACGTTACATTCAATGAAGGATCAGTTCGCATTCTGGATCATGGAATCAAGAAGCTTAGGAATAAGGAGATCCCGTTAGTAAAGATCTAGTGGAAGCATCATGATGAAGGAGAAGCTTTGTGGGAGCTAGAGTCAGAGATGCGTGAGAAGTTTCCGTTTTTGTTTTAGACCTTGTTTGTTTTTTATTTCGAGGATGAAATCCTTAATGAGTGATGGATGATGTAACACCCTGTATTTTCAGTAATCATTAATACACAGAGATTCCATATACTTCCCATAAACATACTTGAAGTTTCACTTTCAATCGATCGAAGTCAGTTCGAGCGATCGAGAATTGCTTTCTTCAATTGATCGAACCCTGTTTAATTGATCGAAATGCTATCGACTTGAATTTATTACGTGGTCCTTATTTCAATCGATCAAGCTTAATCCTTGCCAAACACGCCCTTAACGACGTTCGGTGAGTTCTAAACTCACTTGGTATATTTCATATGATGTTTTACGAGTTTTTGACGTGAATAAATGGACCCAAACATACCCTAAGACTTGTGGACATTCACTGTCCAGAACCTTTGGAGAAGATAACTCTCGAGCGATTGAACTAAGTTCAATCGATCGAAGAGACTTCGATCGCTTGAACATTATTTTTCTCAATTGATTGAAATTCGTTCAATCGATCAAACTTTGCAGAACATGGAATGTTTCTTTGGTTTATTATATAGGGTTCGATTATTCGATTCTCGATTCGAACTTCCATTATGCGATTATGGGTTGATCAGGGAGAATGTGACAACATAGATAAGTATGATTAAGAATAATGGATTAACGTGATGACATTAGATACTATGCGGTTCATGTATGAGTTTCGTTCATTTTAATCAGACCAGTCAGGCCACAATGGGGCTATCATGTAATTGTTAGTTGTATAACGATAGATATGTTTGCTAAGTTTTGGGATGATTACGAGAGGAGCTGTTTCCCAAATGCGGTAGACAAACGAAGGTGTGTATGGCTTGCGGTGGCTGGGTAAACAAGGATTCTCAAACGTAGTAGATGGCCTTTACGACTTGCGTTGTTACGCTGTAGTTGGTATTTATGACTTGTGGTGGCTGAGAATATGTAGCTGATGATAGTCGTGGCAATAGAATTGATGTGTCGATATTTGAAACGTTAAATCCCTGACATGCACTGGACTGTGCATATGTTTTTAAAAGCGGGGGATGGACTGACCTATTATCTACGACTTGCGGTGTACGCGGTAGATGACCTCTATGACTTGTGGTGTTACGTGGTAGAAGAAATCTATGACTTGCGGTGACGTGGTTGTCACGCCCCGGAGTAGCCAAAAATAGGGAAAATTTAAAATTTCCTTTTTGGACCCATAGGGAATGACGAGTTACAAAGCCGTCCTGTCCTCTAACACTATAAACAACATAAAAGTAAAGGGGAGAAAGCTAATTGTAACTTAAACTTCAATCTGAACAATTACAAATCACAGGTCCCAGTACTAATACAACAACTATTCTGAATACACAATGCTGACAGCTATCTTTGATCTTCAGTCTAGCTCTACGCTTCCAGTGTTCCTTAGCATCTTACTCTCCAGACTGAATTGTCCTCTGATCAACCTGCAAGGAAATCTGGACATCAGATTGTCCAGGCGTAATATGCCGTCAGCTTTGCAACAAAGCTGAGTGGGCATTCATAACCATATTCACTACCAATATACATACACTAACTACTCATCTCACGTTATTATTTTGCATCTTACGATGCGGTTAGTCCATTATCGAATGACGTCGCTCACACGGACATAGCAAAGGTATCAACCACTATGTAATGCAATTATTAAACATCTATCATTAACCAAATAACGGGATTGACATAAATATGCTTATCTGGTCCTTGAAATAACAACATATTCGTACTATTTCATTTTCTCATTTCCATCATGTTCGTGCATGTAAATGCATACTCAATGAACCCAAACCCAAACTCTGGAATATGAAATCCCATAACCAATGCAACTCAATAACATTGGGTTATAAAACCCACGTCGACAACTTACTATGAACTTACTTTCACAATACAAACCACGCTTTCACTGCGAACTCTGATATAGTAACATCGTCGCCTTACGGCCTTATAGTAACATCGTCACCTTACGGCCTCATAATCCAAATAGCACGGTGGCGGAATTGGCTCGATCGTCTATACCCTCGCTGGTTGGTGAATCACTACCCAACGAGTTGCACGTCAGAATACTAACTGCGAAACGGCAAGCATGGCGGCAAAGGCACGCATCATGTGTACTATCACGGAAATCTCACCGCAGAGGACGGTACATTAGTACTGACTAGCGCATGATATACAGCACGACGGCAACCCATACAACGTGTGTACTATCCCCGGAAAAACCCCTCGGACGACTAGTACATTAGAGCACTAACTGCTAAGCAGTACGACGGTAAACCCAGACGCATGTACCATCTCCGGCATTTTTACGGACGACTGGCACAATAGCAGCTCTAACTGCTCTCTTACTATTACAATCACAATATCCAGTACCTCAATCATACTGTCCCGTTATCACGTCTCTTTATCAACTCGTGCGGTTTCCAAATCATAACAACTCCTGACTCACGATACAAGAATCTCAATCGTTATCAACTCACACTTCCCAAGACTCCCAATTACTTCAACTCACGACCTCACTTGGCCGGAGTCACTGACACTGACTACGTGTACTGACATCGTGATATGATCTTCAATTACATGATTCTTGACAACATAACTACATTAGGTGAAACATATAAATGAAACATTAACATGCTCTTTATTCTCATTTGCACATTTAGATATGGTCATCAAAGCAATAATAACAACGTGCTCATATAATCAACATTGATATACAAAACGTACAAACTAAGGTTCCATAATTGATTATCCGTCACAGCATACACATGGCTAAACATTCCTTCACACGTAATTCTTTTCTTTTACTTCTTATAAATGTGTCATAGTAGCATCTAACATACTTGTCTCATAGCAATCAATTCTATAACAGATATATACCATAACATCTAAGCACATCAAATAACCATCATAAGTACAGTACATACATACAAATACTCTAGTAGTCATTATATATATTGAGAGTGAGGTTAGAAACACTCACCTGGATGTCTTGTCAAGCTTATGACTCTCCGAACAGCGGACAAGTCACAGTCCTACAACGTATAATAGAAAATAACGGTGACGAAGCATATGTGCTTGATAGGGGTAAAATGGTAATTTTACCAAATGAGGATATAAACCTCAAGGTAGTGATCTACGTGTCATTTTAAGTCCAACGTCATTGACTAGACTCAAATCGGAGTCCGTCACATAAAATGCTGGATTTTCTATACCAGTGTTGGCCCAACAGGTAAGCTGTATTTTTGACCGTGTCGAAAGGTCATCAAACTTTAAGGGGATGATCTAGATATTATTCTAAGACCCTGGGAAGTGACCGCGTATTTTTCTGAGCTACGGTTTATTTACTGCGAATTATTGAAGTCCTATTTATATAATTATAGCCTTCGGTGTCCCATAATTATAAAATATAATTTAGAAGGACAGAAGGTCCTTACTCCTTAGATATATTTTTATTAAATACTAGTCCTTAAAATAGGCTAGTGATATTTTTCTTATAATTTTCGAAACTCATTTGATATTTAAAATAATTAAAGGACATACAAACGGTTCCTTATTAATTAAATACAGTACTAAAATTTGGGTTTTATAAATAATAATTTATAAAACAAGGTCATTAGGCCTTGGGATAAACAATATAATTTACTACATATTAGAAATGGTCATTAGGTATTTAATACCTAATTATTATCATTTATAACCATCTTTGATTATTTATTTAAATTAAATAAATAATAATTACACTATATAGTTTTTTTAAAGTATAATTTCAAAATATACTACATACATAAATATAATATTTTTCAGAATATTACAACTAGTTAATAATACCATAAAACTATTTTTAAAACATTAAACAATAACTACTATCTTTTATTTTAATCAAACCAACCTTTATTATTTATTTGAACCCAAATAAATAATAGGTATAATAATAATAATAATAATAATAATAATAATAGTAATTTTTAGAATATAAAAGATATTATAAAGTAACATTCCAGAATATTTGAAAGTTTAACGTACAAATGATATTTAAACTATTTTAACATTAATAAAAATCAATTACTAATAAAATCAATTAATGCCAAGGACCCTTGTGGCCCAATGGCATCACCTCCTCTACCCCTTGTGGGAGGGGAGGGGTTCGAATCTCACCAATGGGTGAGTGGAGGAATTTAATTCCTCCTTCTTTGTAGAACGCCCCTTGTGCTCCCGTCGGGCCGATCTCTTGGGTTCTAACTACTTGGATAGTGTGTGTGTGTGGGTGTGTGCGTGCGTGTGGGTGTGTCGCGTGAGTCATCCAGGTAGGTACATCAAAAAAAAAAAAAAATAATAAAATAAAATAAAATCAATTAATAACTTAATACCTAAGGCTCAGTTTGGCAAACGAAATTCGCAACACACTAACACTGAGACAAAATCAGATTTCCCAAACAAAGCCTAGGCCTTAGTCAAAACCCAATTTCTTCTTCGAAGTGATGCACACTCGTGTACATATAATATATACGTATATACGTATAAAATTCGTATATATATAAACTTTGTACACAAAACTTCAAACGATCATAACTTGCTCATTTCTTAGCGAAATTACGCAAACTTTAAGTCGAAATCGAGTGCCTCGACGAGCCCGATCCAACGGTATAGGTCTTGAAGGCTAACTCTTAACGGTCTGTCCGTACGGGGGCAAAAACAGCTGCGTTTTAAAAAGAATAATTCGATCGTGGGTGGTCCAAACGCGACTTAATCTTCGAGCCATTCATCGAGGGTCTTAAGGGAGTCGTTAGGGTCATTTTGGCATAAGTCTTAGGTGATTTGGTGACGGGCGAAAAACCGAGCTCCGTTTGAGCTTCAATGGTGGTCCGGCCATGGAGGGGTGCTCGGGACTGTTCGGGGCTGCGTGTGGTGGTGTGTGTGGGTCTGTGTATACATTAAATCCAGAGTGGCGTGCGATTTTACCTTCTCGTCTCGGTTTGGTCCGGTCTCGGCACTGCTCGGCTCCGGTTTCTCTCTCTAACCTTTGGTATCCCGCGGCTTTCTCTCTCTCTCAATGTGGTCTGTATATGTATATATATGTGGTGTATAGGAGAGGCAGAGGGGTGGGTGTGGCGTGGTGAGGCAGTGATGGGGATGTGTGGGTGTTGAAAATGTGTGAGGGGTGGTGTGTATATAGACCGAGAGTGTGAGGGGGTCTCTAGCTCCCTTGGGTTCACTCTCTCTGTCTCTAACTCTCACTCTCTACACTGCTAACTTAATTTCTCAGTCTAACCATATATATATATATATGTATTAATATAAGACACTCACACACTTACATATTATATAATATATATACACACATGCACACTACATATAACTAATATACATATGCACATGGTGTGTGGAGTTTGTGTTTGGTGGTGGTTATGGGTCACAGAGGGGCAGTGAGGGCAGTGGCTGTGATGGGGTGATGGGGTGATGGGTTGGTGAGGTTGAGTGAGGGGATGTGAGGGGGACGGGTGTTAGGGTGTGTCCAGGGGGTATTAGGGGGGTGATTGGTTAATAAGGGGGTTTGTTTTGTGTCTAATTGATAATTAAAGAGGGGGAATATTTGGGAAATCTTAGGGATTTGACGTGCCTCAAGTCACGTGCTATACAGTTCGGGTAATACCAGATTTTACGGGTTCGCCTGTAAGTCAGTCTGGGTCTAAGAACTACAGTTTGGGTCTGTCTTAACGTACAAGGTTAAATTAAAATGTCGATACTGTGTATTATAATTATAGTCGTGACACTAACACGACATTGGGTTCGGATAATATATTATGTAATCTATAGATTATAATTTCTATACAACGATTAATTATTAAAAAAAACACGTAATTAATATACGGGGATCTAAATTTAGGTGACACTGAAAGTATACATTATACATATGATTATAAAATTAGCGGTTCCCAACTATATAATAAAATTCATAGTTATAATATTAGGCAATAATTAATTATATTAAAATAAAATATTAACATATACGGTCGGGCTTTGAAATTAGGAAATACATAAATAAAGTACTGCAGATTTGTATAATCTATAATTAAGCGACAAATTGAAATACAATATGTTTTACAACTATAATTCTTAAATGACAATGAATTTTAAAAATAACTTATAGTAATTAATTAAGCGGCAACCAAATATTAAAATACAATTATATTATTACACGGGGATCTACAATTTAGGAAATTACATAACTAAAATACTACAGATTTTACGGGTACTACAATCTACCCAACTTACAAGAGATTTCGTCCCCGAAATCTAGAAGCGGCTAGTCCTACCCAACTTACAAAAGTTCTGACCTTATATTAGATTCTAAGGTTACGAAGCCTCTATAGATACTGCTAGTTAAGTCTATTTTTCTTAGTACTACTACGAACGGTCACCATCCTTGTGAGGAAACAGAAGAGTCGGGATCACATGGTTGAAATGCTGAGGTGTTGTGTTCTCTGTCCTCGGTGTCATTTTGCTTATTCTGCTCTGGTTGTTGGTTTGCTTGTTCGGCGGTTCCGTTTTGACTGCTTCTGAGTGATCTTGCTCATTCTTTGTTTCGGACAATTCTGGTAGATGTGGCCTATCCCACCACACTTGGAACATTGTGATCCTTGTCCTCCGATTTGTTTCGATGCTGGGCATTCGTTGAAGTGATGTCCACGATTTCTGCAGTTAAAACAACGTTGGCGTTTTTTGCGTTGAACTGATGCCATTACTGTGTTGGTCTTCCTTTCACCATCTTTATGTCCTTTGTACTTACGGTGATTATTCTTCGACCTTTTTCTTGGATTTGTTTGGAGAAATTGGTCGCTCCTGGAAAATTCTTGATCAGGGGTTTGCTTCTGTCCTTGGTTGAGTCTCAGCGAGGGTGATCGGTTCTCGAATTGTCCTTGTTCTCGGTTAATGATTTCTTCAAAACCATTTGTCATTCCCACCAGGGCTTTGAATGGTTGGTTCAGATGACCAAGGGTCGATCGTTGAAGTTGTAGGGAAAGGCCTAGGTGGTATTTTCGGTTTTTCTTCTCTGGCGTGTAAATCATGTGATATGCGAATCGGGATAGTCGTTCAAATTGTATAGTGTACTCTCTCACAGTTTGGTTTCCTTGGACCAGATCAATGAATTCTTTCTCCTTTCTATTCCTCTCAGTCTGGGAAAAGTAGTTCTCGAGGAATAATTCTTTGAATTCAGTCCAGGTCATCCTTCGGATGGCTTCTTCTCCAAGGGTTGCTTTCTCCGATTCCCACCAATCGGTTGCCGCGAACGTTAATTGAAAAACGGCTAAGCGTCTTTTCTCATCGTCAGTGCAATTGATCGTTTCGAATATCAAATCTATCTGGCGAATCCATTGTTCGGCTTGCCATGCTCCCTCTAATCCGTTAAACGTTTCTGGTTGGAGAGAACGAAATCCTTTTAACAGTTTGATTCCTGTCTGGCGTACCGATGCTTCATTGCCATTGTTTTGATTATTCCCATTGTTATTGTTGTTGTGGTTGTTGCTGACGTGTTCTAACCTTCGAAGAAATGCTTCAAATACGCCGGTTAGGTCCATTCCGGGAGGTATTGGGTCAGTAGATCCACTTGCTTCGTATTGGATTGCTCGGGTTGATCTGACCATGGTGTACGTAAGGGGTGTTAAAGGTTTCCTACACATAAATCGGTGTCCAATTGGTTAAATCACATCCTATCTCATTCTTAACAAATGCATAGCACATAGCGAATGCAAGGTAATCATATCAATACCATAAAATCTTAACCTATAAGGGTTGTTCAATGCATAAGGTCCACTAATGCATATCTAATTCTAAGACTAAGGTTATGAGACGTCACGTCTATTATGCAACTCAAAGGACAAGGGTTCCTATTCTTAGTCTCCTTCTAGACTCTAGGCTATTCTGACTGTTCCGAGTTCCATCTCAGGAAGTTCGTCAGTGCCTTAACTTCTGGTTGTTTTGACAAGTTGCTTAAGCTAATCCATATAGGTTTACTAGATACACATACTAAGGGTCTATCGTCTAACACTCAATCTTATGTCTTCTTTAATCAGAATGTATAAGAAGATCATATAAGGTTGGCAAATAGTACGAGTATATGTAAGCATTTCCGTTATCACAAGTAAAAGAAATAGGTTGAAATAGGTTGAAATAGGTTTTTTTTTTTTTTTTTTTTTTTTTTTTTTTTTTTCAATAAGAAAGATATTACAAGAGAGGAATTCAAATTCCAGTTCTACTGGGTTCTAAACACATACTTCTGCCAAAATTTGGGACTATACAATACTAATCGAAAGATGAAACTAACCAAGGCATCAAGTCTTCTAGTGGTATTCTTCCTGAAGTCACGATCTCCTCTGGGGCGTCCATGACATCCTTGTTCGTTATCCTGACCTATTGGCCAATCGAGATCATACAAGTACAACATCCCATTCTCTATCAGGTCTCCTCAGCTAGATCGATCTCCATTCAAATATTCTATTGGGCTAGCGGGGATCACAAAAGGTACTATCTCGGTCTGTGATTCTCCCTAATCAAACGTCGTAAGGTTATGAACAGTGTGGGAAATCTCGTCCACCTCTATTGACATCGTGCGCGGTGTTACGACTCTATGATACGCAATCTCAGGAACATGTCTTACACGGGAGAAACATTGCATCAATTTTCCTATCTTCTTATGGGCATTGTGCCTGATAGTGGCACCAATATGGGCTGGACCTCAGGAAGTGACCTTCCGATCCATGGTGGTCCTGTGCTCTCTATCTTCAGCGTCATGCTCTAATTGTTTCTCCGTACTACCTGCTCGAAAGAAAACTATCCGAGCATCGGTTGTTATCTCAAGAATACCTTAAGGTTCTCGACTTAAGAGTGTCGGACAGACGGTCAACTCCTAAACCTAAGCTCTGATACCAAAAATCCTGTCATGCCCCGGAGTAGCCAAAAATAGGGAAAATTTAAAATTTCCTTTTTGGACCCATAGGGAATGACGAGTTACAAAGCCGTCCTGTCCTCTAACACTATAAACAACATAAAAGTAAAGGGGAGAAAGCTAATTGTAACTTAAACTTCAATCTGAACATTTACAAATCACAGGTCCCAGTACTAATACAGCAACTATTCTGAATACACAATGCTGACAGCTATCTTTGATCTTCAGTCTAGCTCTACGCTTCCAGTGTTCCTTAGCATCTTACTCTCCAGACTGAATTGTCCTCTGATCAACCTGCAAGGAAATCTGGACATCGGATTGTCCAGGCGTAATATGCCGTCAGCTTTGCAACAAAGCTGAGTGGGCATTCATAACCATATTCACTACCAATATACATACACTAACTACTCATCTCACGTTATTATTTTGCATCTTACGATGCGGTTAGTCCATTATCGAATGACGTCGCTCACACGGACATAGCAAAGGTATCAACCACTATGTAATGCAATTATTAAACATCTATCATTAACCAAATAACGGGATTGACATAAATATGCTTATCTGGTCCTTGAAATAACAACATATTCGTACTATTTCATTTTCTCATTTCCATCATGTTCGTGCATGTAAATGCATACTCAATGAACCCAAACCCAAACTCTGGAATATGAAATCCCATAACCAATGCAACTCAATAACATTGGGTTATAAAACCCACGTCGACAACTTACTATGAACTTACTTTCACAATACAAACCACGCTTTCACTGCGAACTCTGATATAGTAACATCGTCGCCTTACGGCCTTATAGTAACATCGTCGCCTTACGGCCTCATAATCCAAATAGCACGGTGGCGGAATTGGCTCGATCGTCTATACCCTCGCTGGTTGGTGAATCACTACCCAACGAGTTGCACGTCAGAATACTAACTGCGAAACGGCAAGCATGGCGGCAAAGGCACGCATCATGTGTACTATCACGGAAATCTCACCGCAGAGGACGGTACATTAGTACTGACTAGCGCATGATATACAGCACGACGGCAACCCATACAACGTGTGTACTATCCCCGGAAAAACCCCTCGGACGACTAGTACATTAGAGCACTAACTGCTAAGCAGTACGACGGTAAACCCAGACGCATGTACCATCTCCGGCATTTTTACGGACGACTGGCACAATAGCAGCTCTAACTGCTCTCTTACTATTACAATCACAATATCCAGTACCTCAATCATACTGTCCCGTTATCACGTCTCTTTATCAACTCGTGCGGTTTCCAAATCATAACAACTCCTGACTCACGATACAAGAATCTCAATCGTTATCAACTCACACTTCCCAAGACTCCCAATTACTTCAACTCACGACCTCACTTGGCCGGAGTCACTGACACTGACTACGTGTACTGACATCGTGATATGATCTTCAATTACATGATTCTTGACAACATAACTACATTAGGTGAAACATATAAATGAAACGTTAACATGCTCTTTATTCTCATTTGCACATTTAGATATGGTCATCAAAGCAATAATAACAACGTGCTCATATAATCAACATTGATATACAAAACGTACAAACTAAGGTTCCATAATTGATTATCCGTCACAGCATACACATGGCTAAACATTCCTTCACACGTAATTCTTTTCTTTTACTTCTTATAAATGTGTCATAGTAGCATCTAACATACTTGTCTCATAGCAATCAATTCTATAACAGATATATACCATAACATCTAAGCACATCAAATAACCATCATAAGTACAGTACATACATACAAATACTCTAGTAGTCATTATATATATTGAGAGTGAGGTTAGAAACACTCACCTGGATGTCTTGTCAAGCTTATGACTCTCCGAACAGCGGACAAGTCACAGTCCTACAACGTATAATAGAAAATAACGGTGACGAAGCATATGTGCTTGATAGGGGTAAAATGGTAATTTTACCAAATGAGGATATAAACCTCAAGGTAGTGATCTACGTGTCATTTTAAGTCCAACGTCATTGACTAGACTCAAATCGGAGTCCGTCACATAAAATGCTGGATTTTCTATACCAGTGTTGGCCCAACAGGTAAGCTGTATTTTTGACCGTGTCAAAAGGTCATCAAACTTTAAGGGGATGATCTAGATATTATTCTAAGACCCTGGGAAGTGACCGCGTATTTTTCTGAGCTACGGTTTATTTACTGCGAATTATTGAAGTCCTATTTATATAATTATAGCCTTCGGTGTCCCATAATTATAAAATATAATTTAGAAGGACAGAAGGTCCTTAGATATATTTTTATTAAATACTAGTCCTTAAAATAGGCTAGTGATATTTTTCTTATAATTTTCGAAACTCATTTGATATTTAAAATAATTAAAGGACATACAAACGGTTCCTTATTAATTAAATACAGTACTAAAATTTGGGTTTTATAAATAATAATTTATAAAACAAGGTCATTAGGCCTTGGGATAAACAATATAATTTACTACATATTAGAAATGGTCATTAGGTATTTAATACCTAATTATTATCATTTATAACCATCTTTGATTATTTATTTAAATTAAATAAATAATAATTACACTATATAGTTTTTTTAAAGTATAATTTCAAAATATACTACATACATAAATATAATATTTTTCAGAATATTAAAACTAGTTAATAATACCATAAAACTATTTTTAAAACATTAAACAATAACTACTATCTTTTATTTTAATCAAACCAACCTTTATTATTTATTTGAACCCAAATAAATAACAGGTATAATAATAATAATAATAATAATAATAATAATAATAATAGTAATTTTTAGAATATAAAAGATATTATAAAGTAACATTCCAGAATATTTGAAAGTTTAACGTACAAATGATATTTAAACTATTTTAACATTAATAAAAATCAATTACTAATAAAATCAATTAATGCCAAGGACCCTTGTGGCCCAATGGCATCACCTCCTCTACCCCTTGTGGGAGGGGAGGGGTTCGAATCTCACCAATGGGTGAGTGGAGGAATTTAATTCCTCCTTCTTTGTAGAACGCCCCTTGTGCTCCCGTCGGGCCGATCTCTTGGGTTCTAACTACTTGGATAGTGTGTGTGTGTGGGTGTGTGCGTGCGTGTGGGTGTGTCGCGTGAGTCATCCAGGTAGGTACATCAAAAAAAAAAAAAATAAATAAAATAAAATAAAATCAATTAATAACTTAATACCTAAGGCTCAGTTTGGCAAACGAAATTCGCAACACACTAACGCTGAGACAAAATCAGATTTCCCAAACAAAGCCTAGGCCTTAGTCAAAACCCAATTTCTTCTTCGAAGTGATGCACACTCGTGTACATATAATATATACGTATATACGTATAAAATTCGTATATATATAAACTTTGTACACAAAACTTCAAACGATCATAACTTGCTCATTTCTTAGCGAAATTACGCAAACTTTAAGTCGAAATCGAGTGCCTCGACGAGCCCGATCCAACGGTATAGGTCTTGAAGGCTAACTCTTAACGGTCTGTCCGTACGGGGGCAAAAACAGCTGCGTTTTAAAAAGAATAATTCGATCGTGGGTGGTCCAAACGCGACTTAATCTTCGAGCCATTCATCGAGGGTCTTAAGGGAGTCGTTAGGGTCATTTTGGCATAAGTCTTAGGTGATTTGGTGACGGGCGAAAAACCGAGCTCCGTTTGAGCTTCAATGGTGGTCCGGCCATGGAGGGGTGCTCGGGACTGTTTGGGGCTGCGTGTGGTGGTGTGTGTGGGTCTGTGTATACATTAAATCCAGAGTGGCGTGCGATTTTACCTTCTCGTCTCGGTTTGGTCCGGTCTCGGCACTGCTCGGCTCCGGTTTCTCTCTCTAACCTTTGGTATCCCGCGGCTTTCTCTCTCTCTCAATGTGGTCTGTATATGTATATATATGTGGTGTATAGGAGAGGCAGAGGGGTGGGTGTGGCGTGGTGAGGCAGTGATGGGGATGTGTGGGTGTTGAAAATGTGTGAGGGGTGGTGTGTATATAGACCGAGAGTGTGAGGGGGTCTCTAGCTCCCTTGGGTTCACTCTCTCTGTCTCTAACTCTCACTCTCTACACTGCTAACTTAATTTCTCAGTCTAACCATATATATATATATGTATTAATATAAGACACTCACACACTTACATATTATATAATATATATACACACATGCACACTACATATAACTAATATACATATGCACATGGTGTGTGGAGTTTGTGTTTGGTGGTGGTTATGGGTCACAGAGGGGCAGTGAGGGCAGTGGCTGTGATGGGGTGATGGGGTGATGGGTTGGTGAGGTTGAGTGAGGGGATGTGAGGGGGACGGGTGTTAGGGTGTGTCCAGGGGGTATTAGGGGGGTGATTGGTTAATAAGGGGGTTTGTTTTGTGTCTAATTGATAATTAAAGAGGGGGAATATTTGGGAAATCTTAGGGATTTGACGTGCCTCAAGTCACGTGCTATACAGTTCGGGTAATACCAGATTTTACGGGTTCGCCTGTAAGTCAGTCTGGGTCTAAGAACTACAGTTTGGATCTGTTTTAACGTACAAGGTTAAATTAAAATATCGATACTGTGTATTATAATTATAGTCGTGACACTAACACGACATTGGGTTCGGATAATATATTATGTAATCTATAGATTATAATTTCTATACAACGATTAATTATTAAAAAAAACACGTAATTAATATACGGGGATCTAAATTTAGGTGACACTGAAAGTATACATTATACATATGATTATAAAATTAGCGGTTCCCAACTATATAATAAAATTCATAGTTATAATATTAGGCAATAATTAATTATATTAAAATAAAATATTAACATATACGGTCGGGCTTTGAAATTAGGAAATACATAAATAAAGTACTGCAGATTTGTATAATCTATAATTAAGCGACAAATTGAAATACAATATGTTTTACAACTACAATTCTTAAATGACAATGAATTTTAAAAATAACTTATAGTAATTAATTAAGCGGCAACCAAATATTAAAATACAATTATATTATTACACGGGGATCTACAATTTAGGAAATTACATAACTAAAATACTACAGATTTTACGGGTACTACAGTGGTAGACAGAGCATTGGTGTATCCAGGAGTTTTACAATCAAGTCTATTCCAAGAGTCAACATGTGCTGAGTTTGTTATTAACAAGACTATAAGGGTTGAGTAACGAGGTTGGGATAATCCAGAGAAAGATACTATTGTAACATTATATTTTAGACACTTCAATAACTTTTTATTATGTTATATCATTATTTCCCTGTGAGTTTCTATTCACTCAGCTCTCAGTAAGTTGACGGCCGTTATTGCCTGGACATTCTCCGTTTAGATTATCATGCCCCTTTTAATGTAGGTGACGATGCGTACGACGATGGCTATTACCCGAAAGGGGATTTTGCTGGGGGTGGCCCAACTGATGCCGGTTATGCTGGAGAAGACTGCTACGCTGACGACTACCCTTACGCCAATTAGAGATGAATGAGTTATATCTAGTTTATATTTCTGTTGAATTTTTGTAACGGGTACTTGGGCATATGTTGTCTCTAGACCTGTTGTGATCCTGAGAACCACTCTAATGTTTGTACTTGGGCATATGTTGTCTCCAGACCTGTTGTGATCCTGAGAACCACTTTGATGTTTGTAATCGATACAATCATTATTATATATTCAGTCGTTTACTGTTCTCATGGTTTTGAAAATCGGACCGGACCGGACGGTTCAACCGGTTGGGCCGTCGACCGGTCAGTTTCCGGTCCGGTTTGACTCGGTAACCGTTATCGGCACCAAAATCGCCCAAAACCAGTGAGAACCGTTCAAAAATCGTTTTTTTGACCAAAATCGCTCAAAACCGTTTTTTGCCTACAAAAGTTTTATTTTTTTATTTCTTTTTTATTTTTTTATTTTTTATTTTTATTTCCCCTACATTTTTTTGAATCTCTTAATAATTTATACTAGTGTGAAAATAAAATTTGAATTTTTGTGTATTTTTTTGTGTATATTTACTTATTAAGACTTATGTATAAATATAAATAATTAAATATTACATAATTATAACATTACGGGTTGATTACGATTCACCCGACGGTTGAACCTCTAACCTGTGACCCGGTCAATTTTCCAGTTCGATGTTCTTTTTGCTTTTAGTTGGACTAGTAATGTGTAGTGTAAATAATTAATGGTATTCACCCGTTATTTTCTATAGACCAAAAAAAAAAAAAAAATTCTATTTTTACTACTCCAAAATGTGACAATTCAATATTAGGTATGAGTGATAGCATCAGTGGTGCCATGAACCATGATTACACAAAGTGGTGGCTACGTTGACGTTCGCTTGCTAATAGCAAACACAAAGATATTCAAAATGGGCCCCACCATATATGCATGATTATACTGCATGCATTTCTGTTCTATAATCGTTCCAAGGTCGGTCATTTCAGTCTGATTTTACAACATCTTTCGGACCTATATGTTTACCAGTCAGCACTTTCATATATAATAGAGTAATACAATTAAAATTATAACTATTTTTGCACAATTTTTATTTTGTGTCTATCTCTCTCTTAATGAGTTTTATAGTGTTAGTGATCCCACAGTGCCCACTAGGAGAGAGGTAGATACAAAATAAAAATTGTGCAAAAAAAATTATGACTTTAATTGTGCCCCAAATATTACCCTATATAATAAAGAACTCATTTGTTAATTACTTTTGACAAAAAATTTTCAAATAATTAATATTGTGATAAAATACATATTTTTAAATATGAATAATAAAAAATTATCATGGGACCAAATATTTAAACTAAAAATCTTCACTTCATGGTTGGCACCTACCTGTGGAAACCACTACGTGGCCGAAATGCAGCACCATAGAATAATTTCTGAAAGAGAGAAAGTGTGTGACAGGTGGTTGTGAAACGTTTTTTAGTAGTTGCAGTGCAGGTGACGCAGCGAAAGTGGGCCGCTTTGCTTCTCTCTCCTCTCCCTCTCTCAATAACACTGTTGAATCAAAAATCACACCAACCCTCCCTCACACAACACTCATCTTCTCTTCTCTCTAATTACAATGGCGCTCTTAAGCAATCTCTTGAAAAGACCCCCCAACCCAATCCTAACCAAACCTTCCTCACTCGTCTCCCTCTTCACATGTTTCAGCAACGTCCCCGAAAACACGGTCTACGGTGGACCCCAGCCCCAAAACCCTAACCAGAGAATAACCCTAACCCATCTGAGACAAAAGTACCGAAAGAGGGAGCCTATAACGCTTCTCACCGCCTACGATTACCCATCGGCGGTCCACATCGACATGGCCGGAATCGACGTCTGTCTCGTCGGCGACTCGGCCTCCATGGTGGTTCACGGCCACGACACTACACTTCCGATCACTCTCGATGAGATGCTTGTGCATTGTCGTGCGGTGGCTCGCGGCGCCAAGCGGCCGCTTCTCATCGGAGACCTCCCATTTGGTACCTATGAGTCGAGCGCTCAACAGGTAAATGATTATTATAACTGTTGTTTGGATGATGAGAAAATTGAAGAAAATGACAAGTTTTGAAATTTATGTATGGTTTCTGATTTGTTTAATTCAAAAGAGTAACAGAAAATCGAAGTTGTGAAATTGAGAATGGCCTTTACTGAGTTGAATGTTTGGCTGATGCGAAAATTGAAGAAGTGGAAAGTTGTGAGGACTCAAACCCAAATCAATCATAAAACAAACAATTGATTAAGAAGAAATGAAACACAAGAGTGAAATAAGAAGAAATGAAGAAGAAAAATGGAAAAGGAAGCAATTGCAATTTACTGGTTGCGACACCACAGCCTAATACAAATCAATATATATCATCCCTACCTTCTCTCAGGGTGAATTGAAACCTATATAGGGGAAGAAGGAGATGAGGTTGAAAGGTGTGACCCTCATCCTCATGTGAGACCCTCTACTCCTAACTAACTCCAGCTGGAACATAGAAATAGAAAAGTAAAAGAGAGTAAAGAAATGGAAAAGAGTTGGGGACTATTTGGGAACAGGGGAGCCAGGAACTGGGTCCTGACAATCCATCCCCCATGCGAACAAGCTTGTCCTCAAGCTTGGAATTCTGAAAATTGATTTGTGAGCACCTTGGCCTCAACCATTCTACATCCTCAGGAGGACGACCCTTCCATTGAACCAAGTATTTCATGATAACCATGTCTCTCCTTTTGAACATACCACATTGCATGATCCTATCTGAAATTCTCACACAATGCTCCATTTGAGAATCAATTCCATATTTTGTCTTTAGAGACTCGAAAGGAATGAACCATTCTTCTTCAATTGATTCAGAACTATCATAGGCTGATAAAACAGCGGTTTGAAAACCTGACTTATTTGCTCATGCAAAACCAATCCATCATAATATGGCAAAATCTTGTAACAAAATGCTCGGTATAATTCACCAATCTCCCTAATTGAAATTGCACAAACCAAGTATTCCCAAAAATTGTGTAGACCCATTCTCAAATACTTGTAATATTCAGGCATATACTTCCCTAAACTAGTGCTAGTCAATTTCTTGATGAAAATCTGGAGAACATCACAAAGAAAAACTTGCAAGCTTACTTGTTTTTTCCAAATCATCAAAAGTAATATCCTCTCGCAATCCAGTAGCATAAACAAGTGAAGTGAATATTAATTCAAACCAACTATCAGGTGTTTTATTAGCTTCCTTCTTCTCAGCTGATTGGTCAAACAACTTTATATTGGCATTATTTTTTGTCTTCACTACTTCACTCGCACCATCAGCCTTGTTCTTTATAGCATCAGTACGTGGAGACTCAAATGATTATCAGGACGTGGAGACGAGTGAAGATATTCTAGGGTTTGAGAATTACCAAATGATGGCATGTTCGGCACCGAGAAGTTCTGAAACTGAAACATTGATCAACAGATATCCGAAGCGACGATCTGCTGAAGATTAAGCTGAAATTCACGTGACTCATATATCTATTTCTTCACTTTATTCAATTTTCACATCTAGCTTCGCACCCAATCCTCCCAGAATTTCAGATTGCTTAGATTGTCGTTGTGATTTGAATTGGGCTTCCATTGATTGAAGCTCATTCTTCCAAACAAGGCTTGAAGGTTGCAATTGCTCTCCCATGGTGTTCGGGAGCTTGCTCTGATACTAGATGTGAGGACTCAACCCAAATCAATCATAAAACAAACAATTGATTAAGAAGAAATGAAACACAAGAGTGAAATAAGAAGAAATGAAGAAGAAAATGGAAAAGGAAGCAATTGCAATGTATTGGTTGCAAGACCACAGCCTAATACAAATCAATATATTTCATCCCTACCTTCTCTTAGGGTGAATCTAAACCTATATAAGAAGGAGATGAGGTTGAAAGGTGTGACCCTCACGTGAGACCATCTACTCCTAACTAACTCCAGCTGGAACATAGAAATCGAAAAGAAAAGGGAGTAAAGAAATGGAAAAGAGTTGGGGGCTATTTGGGAGCAGGGGAGCCTAGGAACTAGGTCCTGACATATGTTTTTAAACAAATGCCTTTTGGTTTGGGAAATTATAAAGGAAAATAGAAAAAGCTTGTGACATTTGGTTTTTTGAAAACTGAAAATTAAGAACCGGATTTACTGAGCTCATATATATTTATTTTCTTTGGAGAAAAACAAATATTAATTAGGCATTTTGGTTTGACTTAACTGATTTCTTTTTGGTTTGCTTTCAGTATCTATTTTACCTATTCACAATTAGAAGTACTTCTGAAAGACTAGGAAACATTTTGAAAGTACCGTTGACGGTTTTGAAAACAAAGTTTTCTCTCTGTTCTGTTCTTGGGATTATTACAATTAACTAACTAGTCCCCCAGTTTTTCTTCAAATATGTTGGATCGAAACAATCACACGCAAACAATATATATGAAAAGCAGAAAGATTAAAGGAGACACATAGAATTTCTACGTGGTTCGGCAATGCACCTATGTCCACACCGGAGAGCCAGAAGTTTCCACTATGTCAAACCCACTAGGGTTACAAGTATATATCTCCTATAGGTACATGGTGAAATCCCCAAAATACCCGAACCACTTGACTCTTGGCCTAGTGTAACGAACCCATTACAATATGAGCCACACCCAACAAAAGACATACAAACAAAACCCCAGACTTACAAGTATGCTTTTTGGCAACAACATTGGGACCAAATGTTCTTATGAATAGCTGCAGTGTTGTACTTCTGAGCTAGAGTCTTTGGGAAACATTTGGGAACTACATTTTATTTCTTATTTTTTTGAAAGCAAGATTTGTCCCACCTATTGGATTAATCGATGTCCTGGGTAATCTGTTCTTGCCATTGTCTGCCTAATCCCAAGTCCTTCTAGCAAGCCTTGAACTCTAGGAATCAAGAAGAATACCTACATAATGCCAAGAAAACAGTATGATCAAATAACTCGTTAGCTTTTGCAAGTTAAAAAGAAGGGAACTGTAAGGGGCTATTTGGGAAGACAAAGAACCGGTTTTTTGTTTCACAATTGAACCACTTGTACAAAAGTCAAGGGTGGTGAATGTCCTTTTCTTGCATTTGAAGTACAAGGCTAATATCTCTCTTAAAACTTGTTCTTTGTCAAATCAACATAACCTTGATTCTCACAAAAGCTAGATAGAAAGTTAGAATGAGATTGAACCATTTCCCACTTCAAACATTCCCTAAAGAACGTTAACAAACTATATAATACTAATTTTTGGCTGAATGCTGTGGTTTAGTTACCTTTGTGTTTTTTTGGTTATGGACAGTAAAAAATCATACATCTTGATTCCTTCTATTTAATTTATGTACTCAGCATTTTCTTGAAAACTAAGTGGAGAAATGTTTGATTCTACGGATGAGAAGGTGTTTGGATTTTGAGAATGGGCTGGTGATTGTTGCAGTTTTAATTATGAGCAGGCAGTTGATACAGCAGTTAGGATTCTAAAGGAAGGAGGAATGGATGCGATTAAATTGGAAGGAGGATCACCATCGAGGATCACGGCGGCAAAATCTATTGTCGAAGCTGGAATTGCAGTTATGGGGCATGTGGGACTTACTCCTCAGGCCATTAGTGTTCTTGGAGGGTTTCGGCCTCAAGGAAAACAAGTTTCTAGTGCTGTGAAGGTTGCTCTCTAATGTCCCTGCATTTTATATGTATATTTATATGTGTATGTATATGTATGTATAGGCTTGCTATCCTTTTGCCTTCATTTAGCAGGATAGCACTGTGTTTTATAAAAAGGACAAGAAAAGTACTTGCCGCTTACTAGAATGAGCGCATTAAAGCAATTTTGCAATGACAGCACTAGAGTAATTTACATAAGTGTAAGCAATTTCCATTTTAATGAAATAGAAGATATCTTTCTGTCCATTTAAGTGTGTACTTGAAGATATGGAGTCTGTTAGCAATTACCATATAAGGGCAAAAAAGCGCTCATTTTTAAATGGACAAAAAATTCCATATCACCTCATTCAAATAAGGGCACTAAGGTAATTTTACAAATGGCCTAATATAGATTATTTTAATACCCTTATTGTAAAAGTACACTAATACCCTCATTTGACAAAGTGAAGAGGACTTTTCTTGTCTATGAAAAATGAACACAGTGCTATCCTACTACTGTCATGCTATGTATATATGTATATACACATGTATATATACACTTCCATACTATGAGTAGAATGTAGATTCAAAACTACATGACCGCACTTTTTTGCTATTGGTTAATGGTTAATGTTAAAATTCTTTATGCAGGTTGTGGAAACTGCCCTGGCTTTGCAGGAAGCTGGGTGTTTTTCAGTTGTTCTGGAATGTGTACCCGCACCTGTGGCTGCTGCAGCTACCGCTGCTCTTCGAATTCCCACCATTGGTATTGGGGCTGGGCCTTTCTGTAGTGGGCAGGTTAGTTCGTTCCCAAGCTCTCACCACATTCCTCTCAAACTGAAATGAATTTGACTTGTCTTATATTCTCGTAGCTTGATATAAGTGGAAGTGTGAGCTGTGTTACTGGGTAACTCTAGATGTCTTCTTTTAATATCCTTAGATATTGGTATTAATTGCATTGTAAAACTGTATCTTTACAATGAGTAAATGTAATGTCAGCTTAGATGTATATATTAAATAAGTAAATAAATATAAAATAAAAATAAAAAGAAAAAAAAGTATGACAACAATCTCTAAATGGAAGGAGCAGGCAGTTTCCTATCCTAGTTAGAAGATTAAATGGAAGGAGCAGGCAGTTTCCTAAACCACTTAGGAAACATCCCTAAATTCATGTAAATTAAGTTGTATATAGATTAGGCTTCCTAATCTATAAACTTACCTTGTACGGGCGATCTCTTGCACCTATAAAAGAGGCCACCCGCCCCCATTGAAAGGGGTCGTATTCTAACAAAAAGAATAGCATATTATTCTCACTCATACGCATACACCCGGTCGGTTTATTGGGAGTGCCGCCCAATTGTTGGCTCACCAGGCCCGCCGGTGATCCGCTAGTGAAGCGCTCCGACGCACCTGTGGACGTAGGTCACCTCGTTAATAGGGGCCGAATCACATACAAACCTCATTGTGTCCATCTATCTCTTTTGTATATTTCTTCTTATCCAAATTTCGGCATCAACAGTTTGGCGCCATCTGTGGGAACGATAAGCTTTTCACCAACAAATTTCTTGACCAATCAACATGCCACCGAAGACGGGTAAGAAAAATACTGCCACGGCCGGTCAAGAGAACTTGCGGCTCGAGCAGCAGGCCGCCTCCATGACCTCCGAGCAAGTGACAGCGGCGCTCGCGCAACTTCTGGAAGGCCAGCGGCAAACCCAGTAGCAAATCGAAGCGCTGTTGGCCTTGTAGGAAAAGCGTCCTCAATCCGAGAACTAGACCGGGAAGAGTGCCCCCGACCGGGAGCCCGCACGAGTCCGGAACCATACCCACTCTGCGCCGGTGTCCCCGTCGGATTGGGAACACGTCCGGAATGGTGACCGTAGCAGAGCGCCCAGGCGCACCAGGCGGCAAACTCGGACCAATACTTGCCGGGTGGAAAATGCTAGAGATACATCAACAGACGACACGCCACCAGGAGGGAGAAATCAGGACCAAAGGCCCGGGAATCAGCCAAAGACCCTCCGGTCCGGAGGCGGGGAGATCTTAGGCATACGATTACCCGGAGCCGAAGCCGGGTTCTATCCCTGAGGACGACGCACTTCGAGGAGGAGGCTTCATCATCAGACCCGACGTACCGCTCGGATGTGGAAAGGAGAACCGGGCGAGATGTGAAGGCCCAGATCGAGGACTTGCAGCAGCAAAATGAAAAACTGAACCGCAAGCAGCTCCACGATCATACCAATACAGAGACCGAGTCGCCCTACACCACTCGGATTACTACATTCCCCATCCCTCGGAAATTTAAACGGCCACATCTCAGCTCTTATGACGGCTCAGGGAGCCCAGTGGATCATGTTCGCACTTACAAGGCTCAGATGACGTTAGCACTACGGTCGACGAGTTACTGTGCCTGGCCTTCCCTAGTACCCTTAAAGTCTCAGCCGCGCAGTGGTTCCACGCTCTGAAACCCCGAAAGGTTGATGACTTCAAGACATTGAACAAGCTCTTCATCAGCCAGTTTGTGGGGATGCTCGACCGGTCACAACCGGACACTCAGCTGCTTACCTTCAAGCAACGAAAGGGAGAGTCCTTGAGGGAGTACGTGGACCGTTTCAATCAGCAGAGGCTCCAGATCCGCAACCTGAACGAAACGGCCACAATCATGGCTTTCTGCTCGGGGGTTCAACACACCAAAGTTGCTACGTCGTTCCACCGTGACCAACCAGCAACCCTGGTGGAACTCTCAGAGAGGGTCGGAAAGTACATCGACACGGAGGAGTTTCTGAAGTACAAGCGCGCCAGCTTTACGGGAGAAGGGTCCCCGAAAGCTAAACGGAAACGGGAGGGCTCCGAGAAGGGTCCGGGAAAGAAGCCCTGACAAGATTAGCAGAGAGGCATTCGGGATCAGGCCTCGATTACCTTCACCCCACTTTCCCGGCCAATCCAAGAAGTTATGGTTGCCGCAGAGATCCCGAGGCTCCTCCAGAAGCCCGCCAAGCTGAAAAGCCCGCCCGGTAAGAGCAACCGGGACAAGTTTTGCCGCTTCCACAAAGACCACGGGCATGACACAGAGGATTGCTTTAAGCTTAAGATTGCCATTGAGAAGCTGATCGAGCAGGGCCACCTAGCTGAATTCGTGGCAGCAGACAAACGACCTCGACAAGAAACCCGGGCTCCCGAGCAACCGCAACCCCTCGGGCAAATCAATGTAATCTTCGGAGGCATTTCGGGCGGAGGGGAGTCACAGTCGGTCAGGAAGAGGCATGCCCGGGCATCCCGATCGGATATCTGGCATGTCCAATCCACCCGCTCTCCCCCACCCGACGTGTTGACGTTCTCATCCGAGGACATGCTAGACCTGCACTATTCTCATGATGATCCGTTGGTGGTGACGCTCTCCGTAGCAAACTACGCGATTAAAAGGGTATTGGTAAGCACGGGCAGCTTCTCCGACATCATGTTTGTCTCAGCATTCGATTAGCTCGGGATATCCAGGGATCGGCTCCGACCAGTGGCCACTCCCATGGTAGGGTTCAACGGGTCCAACACCCAACCACTCGGTACCATCGAGCTCCCGATCCTCATGGGAGCCTACCCTCGGCAGGCATCTGTACTGGCAAGCTTTGTGGTCGTGGAAGCTCCATCTGCGTACAATGTCATCCTTGGGAGGCCAACCCTCAACAAGGGCGGGGCGGTCGTATCAACGCACAGCCTGGTGGTTAAATTCCCAACCCCCTAAGGGCCCGGGAGCCTACGCGGAGACCAAGCCGTCGCCCGGAGTTGCTATGTCAGTTCCTTGCGCCGGGAAACCATTACGGAAACACTAAACATTCAAGAGATGGACCCTAGAGGCAAGAATGACGGAGTGGGTCCAATGGAAGAGCTAGAACAAGTAGTGTTGGATCCTCAGTTTCCTGACAGGACCATCAGCATGGTACTCTCTTAGAGCCTGGCCTCAAGCAGGAACTGGTTCAATTTTTGCAACAGAGTTAGGATGTTTTCACTTGGTGTCACGAAGATATGCCCGGGATTGAACCCATGGTAATGTCTCACCGACTTAACGTCAGTCCGGAATCCCGGCCGGTGAAGCAGAAAAGACGGGGAATGGCTCCCGAAAGGCAAACAGTGGTGTCTGAAGAAGTAGACAAGCTCCTGAGAGCAAAATCTATCCGAGAGGTCCACTATCCCGGCTGGTTAGCAAACGTAGTACTGGTCAAGAAAAGAAACGGGAAGTGGAGGATGTGCGTGGACTTCACCGATCTGAACAAAGCCTGCCCAAGGACTGCTATCCACTGCCTAGGATAGATCTCCTTGTGGACTCCACAGTCGGTCATGCACTCCTCTCGTCCATGGACGCTTACTCGGGGTACAACCAGATCAGCATGTACGCCGGGGATGAAGAGAAGACCTCCTTCATCACGGACCAAGGAACGTACTGCTACAAGGTAATGCCCTTCGGCCTCGAGAACGTCGGGGTAACCTATCAACGCCTGGTCAATCACATGTTCAAGGACCTAATCGGGAAATCCATGGAAGTCTATGTTGACGATCTTCTAGTCAAAAGGCGAGACGAGTCATACCATCTTGAACATCTGGCCGGGGCCTTCAGCATTTTGAGGAAATTCGGATGAGGTTGAACCCGGCCAAGTGCACGTTTGGCGTCTCGATCGGAAAGTTTTTGGGGCACCTAGTAAGCAAACGGGGTATTGAAGCAAACCCTGACAAAATCCAGGCTATTATAAACATGAGGTCAACCAAGGAAGTTCAGAGCTTGGCCGGGCGGGTCGCCGCGTTGAACAGGTTCGTCTCCCGAGCTACCGACCGGTGCCTGTCATTCTTCAGAATCCTACGCAAAGCCTTTCAGTGGTCGGAAGAGTGCGATGAGGCATTCTAGGAGCTCAAGAAGTACATGGCATCGCCCACTTTACTCTCAACACCCATGCCAAACGAGAAATTGCTCTTATATTTGGCAGTGGCACCTTCAGCGGTTAGCTCGGCCCTTATCCGAGAAGAACACGGGATACAATTCCCAGTCTACTATACTAGCCGGGCGCTTTAAGGAGCAGAAAGTAGATATTCCCGGATCGAGAAGCTCGCATTCGCCCTCATCACCTCTGCTCGGAGATTCCGTCCGTACTTTCAAGCCCACGTCATCGTGGTCCTCACAGACCAACCTCTCCGCAGGATCTTGAGCAGGCCCGAGACGTCCGGGAGGCTTATTAAATGGGCCTTGGAGTTAGAAGAGTTCAAAGTGGTCTACCGACCCCGGACGGCGATCAAAGGACAAGCTATAGCAAACTTTCTCATTGAGTTCACATATTTGAAGGATCCGGTAGAAGAGCCCGACCCGCCAGACCTACCGCCCGGGATACAGTCAGACATCCCAACCTAGACACTATAGGTGGACGGGTCTTCCAACAAGCAGGGCAGCAGGGCAGGAAACATCCTGACCACACCGGATGGGATCCAGCTCGAGTATTCTTAGGTTCGGATTCAAGGCCTCCAATAAGGAGGCCGAGTACGAAGCCCTGCTGGTCGGACTACAAATGGCGACCTCAATGGATGCACTGCAGATTCAAGGGTACAGCGATTCTCAACTCGTGGTAAATCAAGTCAATCAAGAGTATGAGGCTCGAGAGAATAATATGGTAGCTTATCTAGCCCTTGTCCGAGCAGTTTCAAACAAACTTCAAGGGTTCTTGGTCACGCGGATACCTAGGGAGGAAAACACTAGGGCTGACCAGTTAGCCCGCCTTGCTTCATCTTCTGAGTCAGACTTGCCCGGGATAAGGGTAGAGTACCTACCCGAGCCAAGTGTGTTCAACTCGGAATGCATGGAGGTCGAACCGACCACCCTAGAACCTAGCTGGATGGACCCAATCATGGCATTTCTGGTAACAAGCACGTTACCAGACGGAAAGGAAGAAACCCGCCGGGTTAAATACAGAGCGGCAAGGTACCACATTATTGATGGCATCCTCTATAAAAGGGGATTTTCTATACCGTACCTCCGTTGTGTCCACCCTGAACAGGTCCAAGCAATACTGTATGAAATCCATGAAGGGGTGTGCGGGAACCATATTGGAGGCCGGGCACTCTCACGCAAAGCCCTGCTGCAATGTTACTATTGGCCGACCATGGCCAAAGACTCTCAAGAATACGTCAAGAGGTGTGATACGTGCCAAAGATTTTCTCCCATGATCAACCGTTCGGGAGAACTTCAGATGCCAATCCTCAACCCCTGGCCGTTTGCTCAGTTGGGTATTGACATTGTCTGTCCTCTTCCGAAGGGAAAAGGACAAGTCAAGTTCGTCGTCATAGCCGTGGACTACTTCACCAAATGGACGGAGGCCGAACCCTTGGCAACAATCACCGAGAAGAAAATGGAAAGTTTCATGGAGAGTAGCATCCTCAGCAGGTTCGGGGTCCCCCGGGTTCTGGTTAGTGACAACGGTAGACAATTTGACACCCTGGTATTCAGGCAGTTCTGCTCAGGCTACGGGATATCCAATCACTACTCATCTCCCGATCACCCCTAGGCCAATGGCCAAGTCGATGTGACCAACATGACTATTTTTCAATCAATCAAAACGAGGCTTGAAAGCGCCAAAGGATTTTGGGCAGAGAACTACCGACCCTCCTATGGGCCTTCCGCACTACACCCTGAGCGACAACAGGCGAAACGCCGTTCTCCCTAACCTACGGCGTTAAGGCGGTCGTCCCCACGGAGCTTGGGTTACCTACTTACCGGGTGGCAAATTCCAGCGAGCTAGACAATGAAGATGCCCTAAGGGCGGAACTTGACTTGGTAGAAGAGAAAAGAGACTGGGCGTATCTTAAAGTGGCAGCCTACAAGCAGAGATTCTCCCGATACTATAGCAGCAAGGTGAAGCATCAGTTTCCAGTTAGGAGATCTGGTCCTGAAGGCAGTCAACCAGTCCACGAAAGTACCGAGCCATGGGAAGTTGGGGCCAAACTGGGAAGGTCCATACCTAGTTACGCGAGTCAACCGCCCGGGCACCTATTGGTTACAAACTCTAGACGGGCACGACCTCTCTCATCCTTGGAACGTGCAACACCTCCGCAAGTATTTCCAATAAAGCATGACAATAATGTTGGCTAGGAACTATGTAGCTCGACCTGAGCATATCTATTCATATAGTAATATAAGTTTCTTTTGCCAAACAACTCTTCTCCATGCTTGTTCACTAAAAAGACCTCGGGGTCAGATCCCAGGCACTTAAAAAGACTTCGGGGTCAGACCCTAGGCACTTAAAAAGACCTCGGGGGTCAGATCCCAGGCACTTAAAAGACCTCGGGGTCAGACCCCAGGCACTTAAAAGACCTCGGGTCCAAAACCCGAGGCACAGGCTTCGCTTAGGTCCAACCTACAAGGGGAGGGCAATGCCTCCTAGGTGGCTGATGATGGCAAGTCCCAAAAGACCCTGCAACTACCCACGTTCTAGGTCGGTGTCCTAGAGTCACCCCCTCTATACGCCTGCCTTAGCAAAAGTTTGGGGGGCAGGGCAGACTAAACAGGAAATCACATCGGATACTAACAGGACTTGGAATCCTAGAACACTTCTAACATTCCTAAAGTACCTACAGTACCCAGAGAAACCGGCCGGATAGTAAACAGTCACAAACCTGTACTATACCCGAGCGGGACTCCTATATCAGGTCCCTGAAAGGCCAAGTATTCTCTACCGGTTACAGTCCTAACTTTTGCTAAGGCAAGGTTCCTACGGGATTTACAACCGGTCGGTCACAGGTAATCACAAACAGGCATTCAAGTGCAAAAACAATTGATGGAAAGATTGGTCTCAAGGACCTTTTCATTAATAAAAAAAAACACTTTGTATAGCCTGGGGGGCAGTTATAGTAGCCTCCCAAAAAAAAAAAGAAGAAGAAGAAAGCAGGCCGGGGACCCTAGTCGTCCACCTCGACCACGTCTTCAGTCTCTCCGGTCTCTCCCAATGGGTTGGCTCTTCCGCCTGGGGCGGCCAAACCGTCAGCAACTCTGGCTAAGGCGGTGGAGTTGTCAGCTTCTTCGGTGGGGGCGGTAGCATCGACAGCAGTAGGATCGAGGTCCCAGCAGTCCGAATCAATCCCCTCATAGGACGAGATGTCCCATTCGGAGTGATCCCGGGCTAGCCTTTGGTTGAGGTCCTCGTAGCCTTGAAAGAAGACGTCATCAAAAGCCTTCTCCGTGGCTCCCACCGCCGTTGCCTCAGTCGCAGCCTTCAGCTTAGCCTCTGCAGTAGTCGCAATGGCCCGGGAAGCCTCCAGATCCGCCAGGACAGTCGCCAACTCCGCCTGGGCTGCACCAAGGCTCAGGGCCAAGCCCTTCACCTTATCCTTCTCCAAAGCCAGGGCGTTTTGCCTGGCCTCCGAGGTCGCTCGCTCCTCAGACAGAGCGGCTTCAGCAGCAGCGGCCTTCCCGGCCAAAGAGGGCAAGAAGGACTCAGCCCCTGCGGCCATGCAGCCGACCTGCAAAGAATTCAAGACGGTCAGTTAACAAGTTAAACACAAGAGAAGTTGTGGTGAAGAGGAGCAGAAGCGCCAAGTGCTTACTATATGGGAAAGACTGTATAACCATCCTTGAAACGCCTCGGGAGACATGTTCGCACACGCCTCCACCTGGCTGGGGCGAAGGGCGGACATGACCCTCTCCCTGATCACTGCCGATTCTTCAACCGGCGCCCCGGACGGTATTCCCGCTCGGGGGGAAGTCTCGGCCACCACCAGCGGGGAGCTGAAGTCCCGACGGGTTCCGGACAGTTCGCAGTCCCGTGCCGGATTCGCCTCAGCGGGTGTTCGCTGCCCAATGCTTCCGCGGCAGGCCTTTATCCTTGTGCTGCCGCCAACCGGCAGGCAACAGCAGCAGCGATAGCGGCAACGGCCTGCCTCTCCCTCAACTGCTCCAAATTCCTCTTTGGGGTCATTTCTACAAAAGGAAAGCAGCCACGAAGTCAGTAATCAGAGCAACGAGACAATGAAGGATAATCAAAATTAAGTTGCCGATAAAAATCTTACCCGGGATGATTGAGGAAAAGATAGGGGCCTCGGCGGGGTGTTCTGGTCGGTGATCGCCTCTCTGATTTCACGAGCGGGTTAGAACGTCCCAAATATTGAAAGGATGGTCCGCCAAGCTTTTGATTCTCTCTTGGCACTCCCTGGGAATACTAGGTGGGCTGGCTGATCCCGTTGCAACGCAAAATGTAACGCAGTTAGTCTCAAAGTAAAGTAAAGGAAGTAAGCGGAAAGTTACTGCACTAACTTACCCCTTAGTTCTCCCGCCCAGGAAGTCCTTATCTGGATCCCCGGGGCCCGCTCACAGAGTCCAAGGGTGGATACTTGGAAGAATCTATTCTTCCAACCCTTGTTGCTCGGGCAATTCATTATGATCTTTCTCCCCTATCGAGCCCCGAGAGAAAAGAACTCAGTCTCCCCATGTACGGGAAACGGTCGGTGCGTCCAGAGAAACTCCTGGACGGTAAGCTCATACCCAAAAACTTGGGGCCAAAGGGAGATGGACCCCATGAGGAATCTCCAACCGTTCGGGGCCAGCTGCCCCGGGGTGATCTCCAAGTATATAAGGACGTCCCGAGCGACCGGATGAAGGGGAATGCGAAACCCAGCTATGAGGATGTCCTCATATAAGGTGGTGAAACCCCGCTGGTAGATTTGGGCTCCGCCGACATTCACGGCCAGGGAGCAATAGTCGGGAAGGCTGTACCTATCCCTAATGCGGCTGAGATCTTCAGTACGCATGGTGGACGGGATGAACTCACTGGCAAAGGCTACCTCGGGGTCGGGTTCCCCTGGTGTTTCATCACCCGAACCCCGGGAAACGGAAGCAACGGGGGCTCCTTGGTCTGATTCATCATCAGATAGACGGATTGGGATTCCGCCCTCGCTATGGTGATCAGAGGGGGACGCGGACGGCGGACTCAGACTTGTTTCCGGTGTCTCTGACCCGGATTGCTAATCCTCTGACCGAGAAGACGAGTCAAAACCATAGTGACACATCCTTGGGGTTTCGGTGACTGGGCCAGGAAGTAGAGGACGACCTAGGTATGGGTCAGGAACTCCGAGTCTGAGGTACAAAGGAGGCAGGGTTATCAACCTAAAAGGCAGAAAGTATACAGTCCTAAAGACAAGGTGACACTCGGTCAAAACTACCTGGGGACAGCCCGCTCGGTTCAACCTATCTAACGTACCTCCCGACTTGAAGAAAGAGCAGAACCTGAGAAAGAAAAAATCCCACTCCCGTTCTAACCTAAGAGGATTCGCCCTCGCCAGCCTCGCTCAGAAAAGAAGAGAAAAAGGAAGAGGAAGAGGATGATGAACCGAAACTGAAAAGGGAACACTTACAAGGATTAGCGCAGAAGAAGAGCTCGGGAAGCTTTACCGGACACTTTTTTTGCTCTCAAACTGCTCGGTATCTCTATCAATTGGCAGCAGGAATCCCAGAAATGAACAAGTGTTCTTTATATAAGAAGCGTGGACAGTCCAAATCAAGTTAGATCTAACGGCCAGGAAAGTTTCCCGCCTAACCCTGCCGACAACTGTCATCTCGGACACGCGGAACGTCGCCTCAAAAGACGCGCCCAATTAATGCCAGATGTGATTGTCCGGTTACGACGTGACTGTTCGGTTACATTCATACCAGCCTCGCTGGATCCTGACCAGGCCAGTGACAAGGTGACACGTGGCAGAAGTTGGTGCCGGGCCCACATAGCCACCGCTCGGTCCTGACCCCGGAACACCAGCCCGATCGGTCACGACTCGGGAAGCAACCCGGGGCCGTTTCCCGAACGGTTTTCTGGTATAAGCAGTCTTAATTTTCAAACCTCATCCGATAGAACGTCCCATTAGTATTGAAAATGGGGGTAGCTGATATACACAAAAATATCAGGTCAAAGTCAGGCCTCGCCACCTCAGCAAAGAGAAGCCAAGTCATCTTGAATTTGGACTGGCTACACTGCCATCCCGGGCTGTTACGCAAAACCGCTCGGTATGGTCGTAATTCCGGTCGTTCTTTCCAGATGGACCCCACATGGGCACGCCCCCAGTAGGCGTGATTGCTTGGTCAGCAAGCCTCCAGGCAGTTTCCTATCCTAGTTAGAAGATTAAATGGAAGGAGCAGGCAGTTTCCTAAACCACTTAGAAAACATCCCTACATTCATGTAAATTAAGCTGTAAATAGATTAGGTTTCTTAATCTATAAACTTACCTTGTACGGGCGGTCTCTTGCACCGATAAAAGAGGCCATCCGCCCCCATTGAAAGGGGTCGCATTCTAACAAAAAGAATAGCATATTATTCTCACTCATACGCATACACCCGGTCAGTTTTACTGGGAGTGCCGCCCAATTGTTGGCTCACCAGGCTCGCCGGTGATTTGCTAGTGAAGCACTCCGATGCACCCGTGGACGTAGGTCACCTCGTTAACAGGGGCCGAACCACATACAAACCTCATTGTGTCCATCTATCTCTTTTGTATATTTCTTCTTATCCAAATTTCGGCATCATCAGTAGTAGTTAGGGCTGGCAATCACAACCTAAAACCATGAACCCAGCCAGATCCACCAAAAAAAAAAAAAATGGTTTCAGGTTGATCTAATTTCTCTGCTGGTTCATAAGCAGGTTGGGTAAATAAACTAACAGGTTGGGTTGCCGGCTGCGAGCTGGCCTATTTAGAACTGAACTGGGTGAATAATCTGCTTGCTTCTAAGGTTATAAACGTTAGTAGCCTACTCTCTCTCTCTCTCTCTCTCTCTCTCTCTTCAGCTGTAAAAGTAGCAGATTGAAGGTCAAGAAGATGTTCATGTCCTGTGTTTCTCACTTCAACTCTTCTCTCTCTTCTTCTTAAGCAAGTATGAGCAAACTTCTAGGACCACTAGTTTGAAATTTCAATTGAAAGTTATAGAGAGAAGAAATTAAACAGAGAGAGATGGCAGGCTTCCATTTGGTGAAAGCAAAGTCATGTTTATATATATATATATATATAAACACATATACACACACACACACTCTCATGTTTCTCTTCCCTCTCCAGCCGCTTTTACAGTCGTAGTTGTTTATACTTTTAAATCTTAATATATATGTATACTCCGTTTTGGACTTTGCACCCTAATGTTTTAATTTTCGCAATCGGGTCCCTAATGTATATAGCGAGTTGAATGTGGCCCCTCCGTTAGCAATTCTGGTTAAAATGGATGGAGAAACAGCATGTGCTCCTCACGTGACCCACTTAAAGGGCTATTTTTGTCATTTTGCACCCCAAACACTTTAAGAATGAAAAATCTAATCTTTTATAGATTAAACCAAGGAGAAATTTTCTTTCTAAATCTAATTTTGGACCACATCTTTTAGTTTTAAAAATTACATTTAATTTAGAAAAAATCAGAAAGATTGGGGATTTTTGTGTACATCTATCAATGGATGGGTTTTCTTCTCTCTCTAAAAAATTGGCATTTTTTTAACACTATTCTAACAAATGGGTTTTTCTTTCTTCTTCTCTCTCTAAACATTGTTTGTGGTGGGGGGTTTGGTGTGGGAAGTGGTGATGGGTGGTCCGATGGTGGTGGTGATGGTGATGGGTGGTCCGATGGTGGTATTGGTCTGATACTGGTGGTGGTAGTCTGATAGTGGTGGGTGGTTCGATGGTGGCAATAGGTGGTCTGATGGGGGTGGTCTGGTGTTGGTGTTGGAGTTGGTGTTCTGATGGTGGTGGGTGTTCCGATGGCGGCGATGGGTGGTCTGATGGTGGTAATGGGGTTCCGGTGGTGGTGAAGGTGAAGGTGAAGGTGGTCCGATGTTGGTGGTGATGGTGGTGGGGCAATGGTGGTGATGGTGGCTACCCCTCCCCTCTCTCTCTCTCTCTATATATATGCATTATTATTTTTCTCCCAAATTTTTTCTAATTTTTACCCAAAATCCCCAATTTTTATCCTTGGTTTGATCTATGTGAGATTAAGATTTACATTTTGAAATTGTTTGTTGTGTTAAATGACAAAAATGGCCCTTTTAAGTGGGTCATCTGAGGACCACGTGCTGCTTTTTCGTCCATTTAACCAGAATTGCTAACGGAGAGGCCATATTGCAACTCACCATATACATTAGGGACCCGATTGCAAAAATTAAAACATTAGGGTGCAAAGTCTGCAATGGTGGTGATGGTGGCTGCCCCTCCCCTCTCTCTCTCTCCATATATATGCATTATCATATTTTTCTCCCAAATTTTTTCTAATTTTTACCCAAAATCCCCAATTTTTATCCTTGGTTTGATCTATGTGAGATTAAGATTTACATTTTGAAATTGTTTGTTGTGTTAAATGACAAAAATGACCCTTTTAAGTGGGTCATCTGAGGACCACGTGCTGCTTTTCCGTCCATTTAACCAGAATTGCTAACGGAGAGGCCATATTGCAACTCACCATGTACATTAGGGACCCGATTGCAAAAATTAAAACATTAGGGTGCAAAGTCTGCAATGGTGGTGATGGTGGCTGCCCCTCCCCTCTCTCTCTCTATATATATATATGCATTATCATATTTTTCTCCCAAATTTTTTCTAATTTTTACCCAAAATCCCCAATTTTTATCCTTGGTTTGATCTATGTGAGATTAAGATTTACATTTTGAAATTGTTTGTTGTGTTAAATGACAAAAATGGCCCTTTTAAGTGGGTCATCTGAGGACCACGTGCTGCTTTTCCGTCCATTTAACCAGAATTGCTAACGGAGAGGCCATATTGCAACTCACCATATACATTAGGGACCCGATTGCAAAAATTAAAACATTAGGGTGCAAAGTCTACAATGGTTTATACATTAGGGGTGCAAAGTGCTTTTTACCTTATATATATATATATATATATATAAGTACGTGGGTTAAATGCATTTTGCACCCTCAAACTACCTTGTTTGGCACTTTGGTCCCTAAACATTTTTTTTTTGCATTTTGGTCCTTCAACTAACATTTTGTGGCAGTTTGCCCCCTCTGTCACTTTTAGCGTCACTTTTGGCGTCACTAAAAGTGAATTCTTTCGTCACTAAAAGTGATAGAGGTGGCAGATTGCCACAAGATGTTAGTTGAGGGACCAAAATGCAAAAAAAAAAAAAAAATTGTTTAGGGACCAAAGTGTCAAACAGAGTATAGTTTGAGGATGCAAAATATATATATATATAGTCAGGCTCTAAAGAGGGCGCCCTCTTTTTATTAAAGAGAGGGCTTCTTTTTTGGCCGTTGGATCGCATTTTCATTAAGGGCAATTTTGCCATTTCACAGTTTTTAAACACAATCTGACGGCTAAAATAGAGGCACTCTCTTTAATAAAGAGAGGTGGCCCTCTTTAGAGAATCTTTGTATATATATATAATATATGTATATATGCACATAAATAAATAAAAAAACTGGATCTGGGTTGATGGTTTTACCAGACCCAACTCGGACCAACCCAATTAGAAGTTATATTTGAATATAAGCCCATTTCTGACCCAAACCATTTACAACCCAACCAAATCCGTCCAAACCCAACCAATTGCCTGGTCTAAGTAGTAATTATTATTTGGCGTGCAGTAATGTTAGGTGTCACACTAGGATTTCCATGTGTCACCTACTCGTTAGGTGTCATTTTTGTGGGTCCCACTACCAACTAACCACTGTTAAGTTGCTTATCCTAGTTTGCTAAAACTGACACTAGTTAGCTATGAAGCACCGACACTCTATTTTGGCTCCCGTATCAGTGTCGACATCGAATCTGACACCGACACGCTCCCGACATGAGTCATGTTATTTTATTCTATTTTCTTGGACCGACACACAGCCGACACGATCGCGACACGCACGGGACACGATCGCAACACGCTAAGACACGATCGCGACACGTGCGGAACACCATGTGTGGTTCACACACTCAATCTTGCCTTGCAAAATATTTGTATGGTAAAGAATCTTGAAAATAATCGAGTGACCTACGAAGAGTGTAGTTGGATCACGGACCTTGCGGATGAAGTGATGTTCATCAAGAATTTTATCATGAACACTCCATGAGATTGGCTATGTTTAACGAGTTTGTTCCTTTGAAATTACTTTCAGTTGCAACTACTCGTTTTGCCTCGGTGGTTGTTATGCTTAGGAGATTTAAGCTCATAAAAGGTAGTCTCCGAGCCATGGTAATTAGTGAAAAGTGGAGTTCCTATAGAGAGGATGATGCGGGAAAAGCTAGAACTATGAAAGAGAAGGTGTTAGATGATGTTTGGTGGGACAAAATAGATTACATACTTTCCTTCACGTCGCCTATATATGATATGCTTAGGGCTTGTGATACGGACAAGCCTTGTTTTCACTTGGTTTACGATATGTGGGACACAATGATTGAAAAGGTGAAGGTTGCAATTCATAGGCATGAAGGAAAGCGGCTTGAAGAGTCATCTACCTTCTTTGAAGTGGTGCATCAAATTCTCGTGGACCGTTAGAACAAGAACAACACTCCCCTCCATTGCTTAGCTCACTCGCTAAATCCAAGGTGACTTATAATTTCTAAATTCTAAAGTGATTCTATGATAACTTGTTGAGTGTCTTAGACTCTTAGTCATAGACTTACTTAAATTTTTTTTTTCTTCTATTTAAGGTACTAACGAGCAATGGCTTAATGAGGATCCTCATCGAGTTCCTCCACACAAAGATGTGGAAGTTGCTCGAGAAAGATTAAAGTGCATGAAAAAATATTTTTCAAATTCGGAGGATCGAGCAAAGTTGTCTGCAGAGTATGTTGATTTCTCAAGTAGGTCGGGAGAGTTTGGGGATGTTGATTCCATTCACCATCGTTATGAAATGGATCCTAAAAGTTGGTGGGTAACCTATGGTGCATGCGCACCTTTGCTTCAAACCCTTGCTTTGAAGCTACTTGTGCATCCTTCTTCTTCATCATGTGCGGAGAGGAATTGGAGTACATACTCTTTTGTGCACTCGATGAGAAGGAATAAGATGACACCTAAACGTGCTGAAGACTTGGTTTTCATTCATAGTAATCTCCGCCTTTTATCTAGAAGAACTCCACAATACCTTCGAGGAGAAACCAAAATGTGGGATATTACCGGAGATGCCTTTGATTCATTTGAAGATGTTGGGGAGCTTGAGATTGCACAACTCTCCCTTGATGAACCGGAGATGGAGGCAATGATATTTACTATTGATGGGGATGAGATAATTGAAGAATGAGTTGATGGAAATCTTTTTTGGGATATACACAGTATTTACTATTTAGTAAATAGTAATTTGCAAATATCTTTTGAAACTTGGTTCATGATCACAAACATACTTTTTGGGTTATATACTAATACTAGGACAAGTTCATATATTATTTAGTAGTTAGCAATATCTTTTGGAACTTGGTTGATGTAGATGGACATATTTTTTAGGACAAGTTCATATATTATTTAGTAGTTAGCAATATCTTTTGGAGCTTGGTTGATGTAGATAGACATATTTTAGGGGACAAGTTCATGTATTATTTAGTAGTTAGCAAATGTACTTCAACTTGGTTGATGAATGTTGATGAATGCTATTGGCCTATTAATGAAGATGTTTTTGAATTTGATTTATTGGCTTTGTTATTGATAATGTCATAATATTGTTGTGATTTATATGCTTTTATGCCAATTTTGATTAGACATGGTAAATAATATATTTTTAAAAATATTTAAAAAAATTTGTGTCCCCAACGTATCGTATCATGCTTTTTTGAGAAATAGCGTGTCGCCGTATTCGAATCGTGTCGTATCCGTGTCGCGTGTCTGTGTCGGTGCTTCATAGCTAGTTAGGTTAAATGCCAACCGTAGTTAATATTCTCTACTTTAATTAATTACGAAAATACCGAAAAATCGAGGTTAAACCGTTAGAGTTCCTAATCAACCCTATTGGGTTAGGTGTCGACAAATACAATTAAGACAATAATTATATCATTAGTATGTGTTAGGGTGATATAGGCAAGACTAATTAAATGATCCACGAGTTAATAGCAGTACCAAAAAATAATAATAACTCCAATGCAAATAATAAAGTGGTAGCAAAAATTGAGGATATCACACTGGGCTTTGTGAAACTCTGGTTTCCTACATTAATTCGCAAAGAATACTCAGTACTGGGCTTTGTTTGCCTAACTTCCTCTACTCCTTTTTTGATCTTCGGTGTCAAGTTCCAAACTTAGGTGGAGAGGTTACTCCCTTACTTAATTCTATGGTATCTTACTGATCTTCAAAATCTCATAATTTGAAGTAAGCATGACACTGGGATGTGTCCCCCTTAATTAAGACAATACAACCAATCGTCTAGTATAAACTTTGTTGTGGGTAAGAACCTCTCACATCTTGGCAGCCGTGTATGTGTGTTTTAAAGAACACAAGTAATTACACGTCAAGTACTAAATCAACCTAACCATCAATATGCTTTTGAACTAATTAATGAAAATAAATAAATTATGAAGAACTCAAGAAAATACAATAGTATCAAATTTATAGAGGTGACTTCCATGTATCTTTGAGCTAGGGAGAATACAGCGTCTCAAGTTACCTAAAACTAGAGCTACCTCTTATGGTTTCATTGCAGTCTATTTGCAAATCTATGCGCCCAGTAAAGTGGAAATAAAACCTAAAAGTCTCAATAAGATGCAACACTTCCAAGTGGATTCTGTAACGCTTAGTTTGGTGTGTGGATTTAGTCATGGAGAAAATGAAGGCAAAAAAGGAGAATGAAAACCAAAATCCCTAATGTTCTCTTCGACTAAAATAGTATTTAAGAAACCTACAAATTTTCAAACATAGTTCAAAATCAGGAAGAAGGAAAATAAATTGGAATATCAATTCGGAATATTAATTTTCACTTTATTTTATTTTCTTTCCTGTTTTCCTCACCGTTTTCAATGGTAACCAAACTAGGAAAAGTATTTTGCTTTCTGTTTCTTTTCTTTTCTTTTCTGTCCCTCCGGTGAACCATAGGGAGTCTAAGGGTGGCGGTATACAAGTTCAGGGACATTCAGAAACCATGTTTTGAGCATTCCAAATACACCCCTCCAGATTTGCACATTTTCCCCAAAGAACTCTCTTCTTTCTATTTGTGTTTTACTGTTTTTGATCCAGTTTATTGTTAGCTGTTAACTTGTTGCAGATGTACATTGTGTTTTTTATATGGGGGATGTTATTTTGTTTAGTGGCCTGTATGTGAGTGTTGTATAGCTTAGGATTAATTACACTTTACCCGCCTATGGTTAGGCCCATTTTCACTTTACCCCCTGTGGTTCAAAAGTGGACACCTAACCCCTTGTGGTTCGAACTAAAGTGAAACTGTTAAAATTTCTCTCAAAACTGATGAAAATTCTAAAATTGGCCAAAAATATTAACACTTAACCCCCTTTGTGATTTAAATTTTAGGTTTATGTTGGTATAATGCTGGTATTTAACGCATGCATGTGGAGGTGATTTTTTTTTATTTTTTATTTTTTATTCCTTTTGTCATTTTCTTGTTGCCCCCTATGTAACAACTGTAATTTGCTAATTACTTTTCCGAAATTCAGTTATTGAATTTTGGAACACCCCCTTCCGTTTTCTCTCATGTGTACAAGTAAGGGAACCTCTTACCCTTTTGGTTATTTCTTTGCTCCAATATATTTATTGTGTGAGCATTATTGATTTGGTCTGTAAGTTTTTCACAGTTGCGATCTCATTTTTTACATGCAGGTCTTAGTTTACCATGATCTATTGGGAATGATGCAGCATCCACATCATGCCAAGGTTCATTTCTTTTCTTTTTAGTTATGACAAAATAACCCCTCGAGGACCTGACCAGGGACCCACCCCTACAAGGTAAACCCTTGGAAACCGGCAACCACTTGCAAGCCAACAATTTTCAGTAAATCAGTGCTCACACCAGGAGGAATGAGTTTGGGTTTGCAATTCGTCCCAAACAAGTTCCGTCCCAACTCGGCTACATGGACGGATTCTACATTGGTAGTTTGCAACTTTGGCCCCGTTTGGCAACAACTTATCCTTCCGCGCGATTGAATCACATTTTATACAATGTTAGAAGCCGAGTTTGCCAAACAGCTTAACAGTAGTTTTTGGAGTCCCATATTTGCTTATGGGCTCTTAAAGCTGTCGACAAACAGGGTTCTAATGAATTTTCTAATTGAAGAAGGGTTATGGTACTCCTTTTTGCAGGTTACTCCAAAGTTCTGTAAACAGTATGCACATGTTGGAGAAGTGATCAACAAAGCTATTTTGGAGTACAAGGATGAGGTGACAAATGGTTCATTTCCTGGTCCTCTCCACAGTCCATATAAAATAAATCCTTCTGATGTTGATGGGTTCTTGAGTGAGTTGCAAAAGTTGGGTTTGGACAGGGCAGCATCTGCGGCTGCAGCAGTAGTTGAGAAGATGGAGAAAACAGAATCATCTAATTAGTAAGTGAGCCAAACATGGCACAGATCCAAGTGAAGTACTGCTTCCATTTTTCATAAAGAGAACTAGGAGTCAAATAATAGTAATGCTGACAGTTCCCAATTTTGGCTCCCAACCGATGTGGCAGTGGGACCACCTAAAATAACTTTCGATGAAAATTTAAGTGGTCCCACAATGGTGAAAGTGATGGTACTCTCACATGATTCAGGAACAAATTTTGTATTCAGATATGGAAACTATAGCATTATACATCAAAAAATAATGGCATTGGAAATGCCAATTCTGGGAAAAAATAGCCAGCAGATGACAACACCTTGAGGTCTTCATCTTAGCTAGCAATTTTGGCCTGACTCCAAAATGTTTCTCAAAAAGTGATTGGAACCAGTTACTTGAAAAAGTAAAAAACAAAAATGAAATTTTGTTTTTATATTAGTTGGAATATCATGATCTTTGAAAGAAATGAATGCATTTAATTATTGGGGAGATATATTTTCATGTATTTTGTTTGCGAAATGCTTGGCACACTGTTTGACACAAAGTGTCATCCATTGATTGGCGTTGACCACACCATCGAACACATCTCGGCTATCAAAAATCAATGGTCGAGATGTGTTCAGGTCAAAATGTGTGTAGCAGCACTACTCATTTTGTTGCTCTACTGGGTTGATGCAACCTTTGGCATAGGACATGGATGGAAGTCTCAAGGGAAATGTATTATGTATACGAGGGAGGGAAAAATAAAAGCAATATAGAATAGAGGAACTGCATAAAAGCCACAATGTAAAGGAAATTGAGTAAAATAATCTCCAAATTGGTGTTAAGATAGCATTTTTCTCGGGGAAAAAAAAACCCCCACTAAATTTTCTTGTACTTTGTCTTCACTATCAGCTGCTATTGTCATGTCCGCCTTGGCTTGTTAATTGGACAAGAAAAAGAAAAAAATTCAATAATCCTGATTCAGTTATTTTAGTTGTGTAATTTATGTTAGATGTCATGATAATCAATTGCTTTGTGAAATTGGCAACAATTAAACAAACTACAAATAACTGTTAGAAGTTAAAAATCAGATAAGCAATTAGAGAGATAATCATCACCTCTTCAAATTAGTCATTCATTATATATTAGATGCTAATGTGATTCATAGTACTGGTAATGCCGGTAACTAGGTAGCATGAACACTTCATTTTGGATGCGTTATGCGTATTGGACACACAAGGGGGCACGCCTGGATACTTGCATGACACAACACAATCCTTCGGAACACATCTCTGACTTCTTATATTATATTTTCGGATTTTTCAAACTAGGGTTTTTCACATTGTTTTTTTGGTAATGCAACTAATGTTAAGACAATATTGCTAAGTTCCTAGTTGCTATATATGAATATGTAATGCTAATGTTCAATGCTCTTTTTCATTGCTTAGAATATATTTTGAAAGAAATATTCTTTGTATTCAACGTATCCTAGCTTTATCCATATTCTATGTTTTTGAGATTTGCCGTATCGTTATATCCGTATCGTATCATATCTGCGTCACTTGTCCATATCTGTATCCGTGTAACATAAACGAAGACCATGTGTTTTTTTTTTAAAGCTTCGGCTCTATTCAGTGAACCAAAATTTTCACCATTTGAGCTTGATTTTAAAAGACAAATGCTGCTGTGACTAACTGTAACTGCTCATAAGGTCATGACTCGTGCGGAAGATAATTAATGACGGTCTTGTACCTACTGTTGGTACATATGGATCACTTATTTACCCGTAGTTGGTGGGGGTGATCAGTAATCTTGGTGAGGCGATGAAATTGTTGAAGACATGGTTTACATACTAACACGCTACTTTTGATTTGTACATTTTATAAAAGGTTGTAAAAGAAAGCCTGTAAAGGCTCTTGTTTGATAGTCAAAAGCAACATTTGATAGTCAAACATTTATTTATTAGACAAAGTCTATATCTAAAAGTGGTTAGTTAAGTAATATTTATAATAGTCAAGAGACAAAGTCATGTTTTCTATTGTATTTAATCTATTTCGAGTGACTGATCAAAATTTCGGAATTGATTGTTTAATGTAGAAACATGTTGCTTTAAACTTGTCAGTTACCTTTTTTTTGTGGGAATAGGCAGTTTGTGAAATGGTGAAGTTCTAAAGAGGCGTGACCTTTCTGAACATAAAGGGGTGACCTTTTTGAACATATACTGTTTGGGAAAAGCTGTGGCCTTCGTACAAACAATCTTTCATGTTTATATATACAGAGTACAAAAAAAAAAAAAAAAAAAAAATATTTAACGCTCTCTCTCTCTCTCTCTCTCTCTCTCTCTCTCTTAGATCAATTATAGTTTTCCAAGGATTCCGAATTGGAAGAATATCAGTTGTTGCTTACTGCTATTTTTCACCCAAAGGCTTTGATTAATCCTGGGAATAACTTTGCCTGCAACCCAATAGCAAACTCAATTTAAGTGGGGGCAAATTATATTCTAAAGACTGTCATTAGATGCGTTTGGAGCCTTTACAATTTTCTGTTTTCATTCACAATCTCAGTTTTCCCAACAATTTTAGAATATAATTTTTGCAATGGCAATGGAGGCAGAAACAACCAAGTGTTCTACCAAGATAATGAATCAGGAAATTATCAAACTTGATCAGTTTGATGGAAGCAATTTCGGGCGTTGGAAAGATAAGATGATTTTCTTTCTCACTGCCATGAAGTTGTATTACATTCTGGATCCGACTCTTCCGCCTCTTCCAGAAGCTACAAGCGAAGACACACAGAGTCAAAAGGATGCAAGGCTGAAGCGCGCTGAAGATTCACTCCTCTGTCGTGGGCATATTCTGAACGCGCTGTCTGATCGTTTATACAATTTTTACAAGGAATCAAATTCTGCTACAGAGAATGGGATGTTTGTTGGAAAGGGTTATGGTTGTAATGGAATGTTTAAATTGAGTATTAATAATAATAATAATAACAGTGCTTCTTTTTATATTGTTGAGTCTTTTTCTTAATGGCATAGTAGATTGGCACATTTGAATTTTAGATCAATAAAGAATATGAGCAAACTTGGTTTAATTAATTATCATGATTCAAACTGTGACAAGTGTGTAGTCTGTGTAGAATCTAAATTGACTAAAAAACCTTTTCCTAGTGTTAAAAGAAATTCAGAAATTCTTGATTTAATTCACTCGGATAGATGTGAGCTAAATGGTGTTTTAACTCGTGGTGGGAAAAGATATTTTGTCACGTTTATTGATGATTCTTCTAAATATACATATGTTTATCTTTTAAAGACCAAAGATGAAGCTTTTGACAAATTCCAGATTGAGTAATATTTGCGACACAACCTTCATACAACTTTCATACAACCTCCCCAAAAGATGTGTCTATCTCTCTCTTGTGATGTCACTGGACCCCACAGTGACACAGGAAAGAGATCGACACATCTTTTGGGGAGGTTGTATGAAAGTTGTATGAAGGTTGTGTCCCAAGTATTACCCTTCCAGATTTATAAAGCTGAAGTCGAAAATCAGTTAAATAAGAAAATTAAAGTTTTGAGGAGCGATAAACGAGGAGAATATTTTCCAAATGAGTTTAATGATTTTTGTGAAAAACATGGTATTGTTCATGAAAGTTCTGCACCTTACACACCACAGCAAAATGGAGTGGCTGAAAGGAAAAATCGCACTTTAATAGAAATGGTAAATTGTATGATAATGCATGCTAAGTTACCTATGCACTTGTGGGGAGAAGCGTTATACACCGCATGTCACTTACATAACATAATTGTTTCTAGGAAAACAAATGTATGTCCTTACGAGATATGGAAGGGTAGAAATCCTAATTTAGGATATCTCAAAGTGTGGGGTGTTTGGCATACTACAGGGTCCCTGATCCTAAGAGGACTAAGTTAGGTCCTAGAGCACAAAAAAGTGTGTTCGTTGGGTATGCTGAACATAGCAAAGCTTATAGACTTCTTGATCTAGAGTCTAACACAATTGAAGAGTCTCGTGATGTAGAATTTTTTGAAGATAAATTTTATGCAGACTCTAAAGTTGTAGAGACCCAAACTTCTGATCTTGACTCTATTAAGAGATTAGAACCTCCAAATAAAGTCAAAGATCGTGTGTTTTCCAAAGAGGAACCTAGAAGAAGTAAGAGACCAAGGAAAGAGAAAAGTTTGCATCCAGATTTTGTCTCAATCGACTCTATAATCTTTCTAGTAGAAGGAGATAGAGACAAAGTGACAAATAAGATGCATTTAGTGTTAAATGTTGAGGCTGATCCTAAGACATTCTTTGAAGCCATTAGTTCCAGAGATTCTGCATTCTAGAGAGAAGTCATTAATGATGAGATGGATTCACTCGTTGAAAATGACACTTGGACATTAGTAGATTTACCCCTAGGTTCTAAACCTATTGGTTGCAAATGAATTTTCAAAAGAAAATATGGCACTGATCACAAAGTGCAAGCCTTTAAGGCGAGATTAGTAGCCAAGGGTTATAGGCAAAAAGAGGGTGTTGACTACTTTGATATATATGCACCCGTGGCCAGAATTTCTTCTATTACAGTTCTTATGGCATTATCTTCTATCTATCACTTGAAGATTCATCAAATGGATGTTAAAATTGCATTTTTGAATGGTGATATGAATGAAGAAGTGTATATGGATCAACCTGAAGGTTTTGTCCTACCTGAAAATGAAAAGAGAGTGTGTAAGCTTATTAAATCATTATATGGTTTGAAGCAAGCACCTAAACAGTGGCATCACAAATTTGACTCGTGTATATTGTCAAATGGTTTCATTCTGAATGGTGCAGCTAAGTGCATTTATTCAAAGTTTACCAAAGAATATGGTGTGATAATATGCTTGTATGTAGATGATATGTTGATCATAGGAACAAACATGTTAGGCATACTTGAAACAAAGAAGTATTTGACTTCTAATTTCAAAATAAAAGATCTTGGAGAAGTTGATACTATTTTAGGTATCAAGGTTAGAAAGCATAGTGGGGGTTATGCTTTGAACCAAACACATTATATAGAGAACATGCTTTCAAAATTCAAACACCTTAGTATTAAGGAATTTAATACCCCGTTTGACTCAAGCATTAAGTTAAGTGACAATTCTGGTAGAGCAGTTGCACAACTTGAGTATGCTAGTGCAATTGGTAGTTTAATGTATCTTATGCATTGTACTAGACCAGATATTGCATTTTCTGTGTGTAAATTGAGTCGATTTACAAGTAATCCTAGTGGAGAGCATTGGAAGGCAATTTCTAGAGTCTTTGGTTATCTTAGGAGGTCCATAGGACTTGGGTTATTCTATAATGAATATCCTGTTGTGCTCGAAGGATATACTAATGCTAGTTGGATTACTAGCCAAGGAGATAATAAGTCTACTTCAGGATGGGTGTTTATTCTTGGTGGGGGTGATATTTCTTGGGCATCTAAAAAACAGATTTGTATATCTCATTCTACTATGGAATCAAAATTCATAGTATTAGAGGCGGCAGGCAAGGAGGCCGAGTGGCTCAGAAACTTATTGGTAGACATTAAGTTATGGCCTAATCAAATGCCGCCAATTTCTATTCACTGCGATAGTGAGGCTACTCTGTCAAGAGCTTATAGCAGTACTTACAATGGAAAGTCTAGACACATAAGTCTGAGGCACGAGTTTGTAAGACAATTGATTCAGGACGGAGTGATTACAATTACATATGTGAAGTCGAGTAAGAACTTTGCTGACCCTTTTACCAAAGGCTTGCCTAGAGAAGTGGTAAGGGTGACATCTAATGAGATGGGGCTAAAATTGTTTACAATGATCGCCAACAATGGTAACCCAACCCAAAACTAGAAAACCTCTAGTGACGGGTTTAATGGGTAAAAACAAGTTGTTGATAAGTGATCGAATAACACTGATTTGCTTTGTGAGCCCATTTTGAGATTGTTTGAAGAAAATCAGTGTTGACCATTATGTTAAAGAGGGTTGAATTAGTTTCTTAATGGTAGGGGTGAACTCGGTCGGTTACGGTCGGTTATTGACCACATATGTTCACCGAATTAAACAACTCTAATATCCTACAGTGAGAACCGATTTCGACCGTTGTAGGAATTAGGATGACAGCACCGACTGTGTTGATTTCGGTGCGGTTACGGTCGGTTTCGGTTTTATGGGCCACTTATTGGGCCAATTTCTATTTGACTTAAAATTAGCCAATTAATTTCAAAATTGGGTCTGTTATACGCTAGATCAAAGCTGGAAAGTGTAAATCCTTACATTTGGGCCTATTTTGCATTCCATTATCAAACAAATGTGACCCATACAAAGCCCAAACACTGATCCTGATAGCCTAATATAAAAAGAGCAATTTATAAATGAAACATTCTCATTATATGAATCTCAGATCACCAAAAACATATATAGATTAACACATTTCCACCATCTGCTGTTTGGAATGCCAAAAACACACTAATAATAATAATTACAGTTCCAAAATAAGAGAAGCTTTAGTAGCTAAGCAGGCCTATTAAGTATTAATCACAAATTTTCAAGTAAATCTCCAAAAACTCATAGTTCTCTTTCTTCAAAAGGCAAAAACTCAAGTACCCCATAACCTGCACTGAGAAACAAAATTGTATATCAAATACAAATAACAATTAAACATTTGAGAATAGAATATCAAAGGAAGAGGACGAAAGGGACAAGTTTCTCACCATATTTGCAAAAAAAAAACCTTGACTATATCCACTGATGAAGCTGTGAGTTGTAAATATACACACTGAAAATAGAAGAAAGTTAACTAAAACTTGATAATTGAAAATTGAGAATGAAACCTGAGAGCTCAAAAACTGAAATGGTAAATTGAATGCAAACCATGAAAAACTAACTGGATTACTAATCTTCAATAATTGTGGGCTCCACTTCCAACGGAGTTGCTTCTTCCATAAATTCTAAAACATAAAAATTAAAAATATACATTAAATGCAACCAGCAGTCAGGAAGGAAAGGAAAAAAAAAAGAAAGAAAGTTCATGAAAAAGATACTACCTGCCTCAAGTTTTTCGAAGTCGTCAACATCGACAATGGCATCTAGTAGGCTAATCGGATTTGACGAAGAATGAAGCCAATTTTGTGCACAAATGAGGGCCTCAGCCATCTTCGGAGACAATGAACTCCGGAAGGAATCAAGAACACGACCCCCTGTGCTAAATGCGGATTCCGAAGCCACGGTTGATACGGGAATCGCAAGAACATGTCGTGCAACCAAAGAAAGCACGCGATACCTGCCGGAATTACCCTTCCACCATGCTAATACATCAAACCCTTCTACATCTTCTTCACAACTCTCCATTAGGTATTTTTCCAATTCCGATTTGTTTTCCATTGAATCCGCCACTTGCAAATGTTTCTTGAATTCAGACATCCTCAATGCCCTCATATCCTTACTAGCCTCAAGTCCACTACTTGATCCCTCTTTTGATTGACTCTTTGGAGCTTGTCCACTACATTCTCCTTCATTTTCAACATAAGCTTCATACAAACGAGTTAAAACATTCTTTGCAACATAAGCTAAATTCTTTGTCAAAGAATCCACCAATCCAAAACAAAATTCAATATATCGCAATTTCCAACGAGGATCAAGAATCATAGCAACATATAACAATTGATTAATGTCACCAATGTTTCCCCAATACTTATCAAACTTCAATTTCATGTTATCCGCCATTGATTGCAAAAACAAATCACCTTCTCTACACTCTGACTGAATTGTGTCTTGAATAGTTACCAACTCCATAAAAAATGCATTAGAAGTGATATGATTTGTCCCCGAAAAACGTAAAGTAGCATCATAGAAAAGTTTCAAAAACTTCACAAATAACCTACATTTATCCCAATCTTCACTAGTAGGAGGGCCTAAACCATCAGACTCAACTCTAGTAGCATCTAAGAAGGCTGGGTCTTCCTCATCCAACCGTTCAAAGGCTTTTTGGTACTTCTCGGCTCTATCCAACATCACATACGTGTAGTTCCACCTAGTAGGTACATCTAAGACTACTTGAAATTTGTACGGAAGTTTCTCCTTTTCTGCACATAACTTAAATATTTTCAACCTTTGTGGAGAAGACCTCACGTACCTCACAGCATTCCTAACCCTCACAATAGATGCATCCATTTCTTTCAACCCATCACGAACAACAAGGTTTAAAATATGAGCAGAACAGCGCATATGCAAAAACTCATGTTGTAAAATAGTTCCTTTCCTATTCTTGGTCTTTCTCTTAATAAAATCAATCATTTTAGTGTTACTACTAGCATTATCAACCGTGAGAGTGAGAATCTTGTCTATTCCCCAATCAAGCAAACACATCTCTATCTGCATACCGAGTGTTGAACCTTTGTGACTTTCAACAACACAAAAATTAAGGATTCTTTTGTGTAGTTTCCAATCACTATCAATGAAATGTGCCGTGAGACACATATAGTTCAAGTTTTGCAAAGAAGTCCACGTATCTGTGGTAAGACAAACTCGTTGCCCTTTGAGAGCATTTTTCAACAATTTTTTCTCTCTCAAATATACTTTAAAACCATCTCTTGCCATTGTCACCCGACTTGGGATCCTAGTCCACTTTGGTTGACAAGTCAACATAAACTTCCTAAAGCCATCACCCTCTACAAATCTAAACGGCAATTCATCAACTATCAACATCTCTGCCAAGGCTAGTCTACATTTTTCAAGATTAAATATAACAGGCACAAGTCCACTAGAAGGGTCACCTTCCATTTTAGGCTTGAAACCTAATGTGGTTTGTCCTTTATCCACTTTCCTAAACGGATAACTCGGACACTGGTTCTCTAAATGGTTGGACAACGAGGTTGTCCCATTTTGTTTAGGGTCACATGCATAAGAATGAGGACAATAGTTACATGTAGCCCTACGTTTAGCATCCCAATTTTCATTAATTAATTCAGTGAAATGTTCCCAAACCCAAGACCTTTTCTTACCACCATTAGTATTCTTCTTAGCTTTACTCACATTGGGCTTGGGTGGAAGTGGGTTACTGCCTTCTATGTTCGCCTTTCTTGAACTCTCTAACTCACTTTGAGGATTTTCACCAGCCATTTATAATTCTACACAAAACACAAGACAAAGCAAAGGATCTTAATGCACAATATATGTAATTTATAATTTCAGTTTCATACTATCAAGTTTTTAACATATGCATTTATGGTTCCAAGCCCTAAATACAAAAACTACAAAAACCAAAAACAATGTACAAAATAGTAATCATAATAAATGAAAGTACAAAAAAAAAACTGTGACGCCCCGATTTTCATTACCAAAAATAAAAGAAATATTTACATTAAAATTGTAAATAGCCAAGTGTATTTTAAAACAACAAAAATATTTACACTTGAGTGTCCAAAAATTACAATTTAATTCGTTTACACGGCTATGACCCAAATAACTCCAACCCACACGGTACTCTAATGTACTCCAATTTGACTGCTACCAATGGTACCTGCATCTAAAATAACACACGGGGAAGTATACAATATGACAGGAATAATAAGGGCTCAAAAGTACAATGAACAACCACAACGGATCAAATAAAATAAATCAATCACTCAACCCACCACGTTCACACCATTTACCCGCTCACCCACAAGAGCATCATACCAGGTTCCTCTTGGTCACATAGCAAAGAGTCACCTCACCTCACCTCACCCGTCACCATTCCTCGGTCCCTGAGGCCTGTTGGACTGTTGGTAGGTGCTCCTTACTCATGACCCTTTAGTCCCATAGCACTTAGCCAAAATAATATTTTAATAATATTTAACCAAAAAAAAACATGGATTCCAAGAAAAGACAACATATGCAAAGAGAGTACAAATAGGGATGACAAGAAAATACTCCAGAGATTTAAGAGCATATTGTACACAACCCCGTACCTTAAAAATAATGTTGATCACTTTCTCCACTCTCTGAATATATATGTATATGTGTGAATATATATAACTATATGTGTGTGGATCAAAATATGTGTGTGTGTGTGTTCTTGCCGAGAGAGAGAGAGCTGCAGAGAGACTGAGAGATAGATGAGAGATAGTGAAATGGGGGGGGGGGGGGGGGGGGGGGAATTAGTATACATAAATAGCCTTTAATGGGTCCCCATAACCACTACACAACCCACTCACTCCAACACAAACACCACACACTCCACTCACAAAGCACTCCACTCACAAAGCACTCCAACACAAAATTAACGCACACACTGCACTAATTTCTTGAGTGATTTCCATGTGTACACAAGATACCCTTGTGTGTGTTGAGCTCACGCAATGATACACACACACAGGTAAAATTACACTGTATAAATTTTAAATATGGTATATTTTTTTTTTTTTAAATCAAAACGCGAAAATAAAATACGGGGTATTACACTCTACCCTCCTTAAAAGAATTTCGTCCGCGAAATTAAAGTATAAATATTTTGACAAACAACTTGAAATTTCAAAAGATTTTTTTTTTATTTATTTATTTATTTTTTTTTTTTTTATAGACAAAAAAATCCAAATAGTACAAATAAATAGTACTACCCTCATTGATTCCCCCAGGCGATGTGGAACTAAGTCCTACATTTCCGGCTGGGTACAGGCTTTGATACCATTTGTGACGCCCCGATTTTCATTACCAAAAATAAAAGAAATATTTACATTAAAATTGTAAATAGCCAAGTGTATTTTAAAACAACAAAAATATTTACACTTGAGTGTCCAAAAATTACAATTTAATTCGTTTACACGGCTATGACCCAAATAACTCCAACCCACACGGTACTCTAATGTACTCCAATTTGACTGCTACCAATGGTACCTGCATCTAAAATAACACACGGGGAAGTATACAATATGACAGGAATAATAAGGGCTCAAAAGTACAATGAACAACCACAACAGATCAAATAAAATAAATCAATCACTCAACCCACCACGTTCACACCATTTACCCGCTCACCCACAAGAGCATCATACCAGGTTCCTCTTGGTCACATAGCAAAGAGTCACCTCACCTCACCTCACCCGTCACCATTCCTCGGTCCCTGAGGCCTGTTGGACTGTTGGTAGGTGCTCCTTACTCATGACCCTTTAGTCCCATAGCACTTAGCCAAAATAATATTTTAATAATATTTAACCAAAAAAAAACATGGATTCCAAGAAAAGACAACATATGCAAAGAGAGTACAAATAGGGATGACAAGAAAATACTCCAGAGATTTAAGAGCATATTGTACACAACCCCGTACCTTAAAAATAATGTTGATCACTTTCTCCACTCTCTGAATATATATGTATATGTGTGAATATATATAACTATATGTGTGTGGATCAAAATATGTGTGTGTGTGTGTTCTTGCCGAGAGAGAGAGAGCTGCAGAGAGACTGAGAGATAGATGAGAGATAGTGAAATGGGGGGGGGGGGGGGGGGAATTAGTATACATAAATAGCCTTTAATGGGTCCCCATAACCACTACACAACCCACTCACTCCAACACAAACACCACACACTCCACTCACAAAGCACTCCACTCACAAAGCACTCCAACACAAAATTAACGCACACACTGCACTAATTTCTTGAGTGATTTCCATGTGTACACAAGATACCCTTGTGTGTGTTGAGCTCACGCAATGATACACACACACAGGTAAAATTACACTGTATAAATTTTAAATATGGTATATATTTTTTTTTTAAATCAAAACGCGAAAATAAAATACGGGGTATTACAAAAACACACACACACAGAGGAAAATCGGAAAATAAGAAGATCCAAGAAACAAAAAAAAAAAAAAAAAAAGAGAGAGAAGAAGAAGAAGAATATATTTAATTCATGATTTCAGTTTCATACTATTAATTTATCAAGTTTTTTAACACATGCATTTTGTGGTTCCAAACCCTAAATACAAATGCTACAAAAACAAAAAACAATGTACAAAACAGAAATCATAATAAATGATAGTATAGAAAAAAAAAAAAAAAAAGAAAGAAAGAAAAAAATAAAGAAATACCTAGGAAAATCGGAAAAAGAAGATCCAAGAAAAAAAAAAAAAGAGATAGAAGAAGAAGAAATTCAACTTGACTACTTGGAAACCTTACCAGGAGAATCGGAAACCTTACCTCACCGTCGCTTAGGGATGAAGATCCAAGAAAGTGATGAGCTTTGGACGGTTGGACCTTTGGTGCTCTACGCTTCACTGCTTGGGAGGAGCCCAAGGTTTTGCTTTTGGGAAGTGGAAGAGGCAGCCGCATATACTACATGGTCTCTGACTCTCTCTGAGGCTGTGGAAGACTGGAAGGTTTCAACTTCCAATGGTAAAAGACTAAAAGTTGTTTTGCTTTTGAAAAATTGTATTGTTTAATATAGATTTGGTAGACTACAATGAGTAGTCTCTGCAAGCTCAAGCTGTCAAGCATTTAGTTTTATACTATATTACTATATACTCCTATATATTGTAGTACATTATACATATAACTATAAAAAATAAAATTTTTCTATGATATGTATTAGGATTCGGTCGGTGTTCGGCCGGTTTTCAATAATCGTTTGTTAAAGCCGAGCACCGAACCGAACTTCAATTCTGCAGAAACTAGAAACCGCAGACCGACTGCCCTTTCTCACAACCGACCAAAATATGTAACAACGGTCGGCTTCGGCCGGCCGGTTCGGTTTTTCGGTAATTTTGTACACCCCTACTTAATGCAGTCAGACGTGTTTGAAGTAATGGAAACACAATGTGATTTCACCTATGTGGATGTAGAAGTGGTGCCTCTTCTCAAGAGAGTTAGGTTTACTCTTTGATCGTTCATGAATCCAGGAGATAACACATGGCCATAATAGTGCTGAGCAGTTTAGAAATCTTTGTAAATAGTATATTATTGTGTGTATGGTATTTCCGGTTTGTTCTTATAGAGTACTTGGTTTAAGGCCTAGCTACTAATGATTCTGATTAAGCTTTGATGTACTTATACTAATTGAGGGTTTAAGTTGCTAAACACCTTCTTGTATTCATAATAATACTTTGTGTTGTTCTAGAAGAGAGATGATATATTTTATTTGCCTTTTACTATCAAAGTGGGGGATTGTTGATGTTTGATTTGTACATTTTATAAAAGGTTGTAAAAGAAAGCCTGTAAAGGCTCTTGTTTGATAGTCAAAAGCAACATTTGATAGTCAAAAGCAACATTTATTTATTAGACAAAGTCTATATCTAATAGTGGTTAGTTAAGTAATATTTATAATAGTCAAGAGACAAAGTCATGTTTTCTATTGTATTCAATCTATTTCGAGTGACTGATCAACATTTCAGAATTGATTGTTTAATGTAGAAACGTGTTGCTTTAAACTTGTCAGTTACCTTTTTCGTGGGAATAGGCAGTTTGTGAAATGGTGAAGTTCTAAAGAGGCGTGACCTTTCTGAACATAGAGGCTTGACCTTTTTGAACATATACTGTTTGGGAAAAGCTGTGGCCTTCGTACAAACAGTCTTTCATGTTTATATATACTGAGTACATCCACACAAAAAAAAAGTTTTTTTTAACGCTCTCTCTCTCTTAGATCAATTAAAGTTTTCCAAGGATTCTGAATTGGAAGAATATCAGTTGTTGCTTACTGCTATTTTTCACCCAAAGGTTTTGATTAATCCTGGGAATAACTTTGCCTGCAACCCAATAGCAAACTCAATTTAAGTGGGGGCAAATTATATTCTAAAGACAGTGTCATTAGATGCGTTTGGAGCCTTTACAATTTTCTGTTTTCATTCACAATCTCAGTTTTCCCAACATACTTGACTATGGGTCTGTTTGGTACAATTTTTACTTCTTTAGTTCATTCATCAAGAAAACGCTTTTGACCAAGAGCTATCCAAGTAGCTTTTGGTTACTCCTAATTTTTTTTAATTGACTTTACTTTTTCTTTTTTCTTTTTTGGGCAATTGATTGCATAATCTGGTTTGTCAAACTATTTCATTTATGCTTTTGAAGTTCTACAATAATTTATGGACACTAAAAAGTTATTGCCAAATGGGGTGTATCCATGTAAGAGCAATAAAGTCAAGTTTGCCCTTTTTCTAAGGGATGATATGAAAGAGAAGGGGGTGGGACCAAATACCACCATGTTTAGTGTGTTTTAAGGGACTAAAAGAGTAGAACTGTTTGAAGAAAGCTATTTAACTTAGAGTAATATTTAGGTGATAAATACTTTTTACAAATAGTTATAAACACTCTATCTCTCTCCTAGGTGGCACTATGGGGTCCGGATAATTTCAATGGACTCCTCAGTGCTACCCAGGGGATAGATAGAGTGTGTTTATAAGTATTTGTAAAAAGTATTTGTCACCCTAACATTGTTGATTCAACTTATGGATCAAATGACTGAGCAAGCATGTAATGATTACTATCACTATGGAGATTCTTTTACTAATGAAAAAAGATTGGGGCACAAATAAAATTCACAAACACAATTTATCTCTCTCCTACACTGTGGGGTGCACTGACACTGTAGGGTCCATAGAAGAGAGAGATATGAATGAAAAAGGGGTGCTTTGGATTGGGAGTCCGGACCGGGCTCTCGAAAGCTCATGTGACCGGAATAGCACTGGAATTTAAACTATTTTCATTAAAAAAAAAGATGCGTTTTGGCTAGACACATTTTGGTGTTTGTGAATTGTGTTTGTGGATTTTGTTTGTGTCCAAAGCTTTATTGCTTACTTATTGGCTTTTTGCATTTCGGTGAAACAGAAAAATTAAAGATTTGTCAAAGGTTATGAGGGTTTTGCATCAACATCAATCTAGTCTTTTTCTTAGTTCTATTGAGCTGTGTTACATGGACGCTTCTTGATTTTTTGTTTTTCCTTCGAAAATTGGTAAGTAATATTGAAGTACTACATTGTACAATATGTACAAACATGCGATAGAGAGCATTTTTGCTCACCCAGGCCTCCACTAGATAACATGTATTCCATTTCATTCCCATGTTGCCATTGTATAATCAATGTAATTATTGGAATGGGACACATATTCCCAGTAGAGGCCTGAGTGAGCAATAGGTGAGCAAAAATGCTCTCCATGTTATATGTGTCTTTAGTTACAAAGTTTTTCAAAATGGATGTGTAATACCCTGTATTTCCGGATACATGTTATATAAATAAGACATTGCATGCTTGTGTGAACCCTTGGTGTTGAACTTTTCTCAATCGATCGAAGTCTTCTCAATCAATTGACCTTGTTTCTTTCTCAAGCAATCGAACTCGTCTCGATCGATTGAACTTGTGCTTTCTCAATCGATTGAACCTACTTCGAGTGATCGAAACTCTGCTGACTTGGTTCTGTGATGTGGACTTTTCTCAAGCGATCGAATATCTTTTAATCGATCGGAACTTTGATCGACCGGTTCTCAATCGATCAAACTCACTTCAATCGATTAAAAGTGTTATTATTCTTATCTTACGTGTTCGCCACCTGCACCTCTTGTCTCCATACACACATATATATATATATGTGTGTGTGTGTGTGTGCGTGCTTTGTGTGTATGTATGTGTGTGTGTATGTGTATGTGTGTGTGTGTATGTGTGTGTGTGTGTGTGGTGTTTGGGCAGTTTAGAGAGTTTAGAGATTAGAGAGAGTTGTATATGTGTGTGTCCCATATATCTATATATATAACCGTTTGTGTGTATGATATATATATATGCTTAAACAGAAGAAGAAGGGGAAGCAGAAGATAGAGAGAGACTAGAAGAGAGATAAAGAGAGAAGAAGAGAGAGAGAGAAGAAGCTTACCATAGCTGCTACCATCGTTGCCAAGCTCAGGACACTGTCACTGGACCGCTGGAGTGAGGTGAGTTCATTAACTCACTCAGGAGATGACTTTAGGATGATTTCTGTATGTTTAGAATGTATATAGTGTGGCTTTGAAACCTCTGTTCGTCTCTGCCCAGTTTTTGGCTAGAAGATGATTCTCGAGCGATTGATCCTGGTTCAATCGATCGAACTTTTGGTTCTTCAAGTGATCGAACTATTCTCAATCGATCGAACTTACTATTTTCTCAATCGATCGAAACTACTTTTCCTCAATCGATGAAAAGGAGTTCAATCGATTGAAATTCACAGAACATAATTAATTTTTGTTGTTTATAATACATACTATTTAGTTGTTTAAATATTGAACCATACTTTCAATATATAATATTATTAATTTAAGAGATAGTACAACACTGTAATAATATGAATTGTTTAATTGTTACATGATGATATTACTGAACTGAATGGTAGAACGGAATACGACTGCATGTTAATAATCGGATGAAGAATAGATATGATGAATACAGAGCATATGGTAAATCCTATATCTAGAGCATGAGCATTGCACAACATGTGGTCAGCATGCATGGGATAGTGTTATGAAGAGATAAAAGAATATGATGAGAAATGGAACTGTGCCTCAATGTGGAATATGTGATAGGTATACTTTGGATCCATGGGATCAACGGCTAATGAGTTGGGTGGACATGGGACAGTTATAGTTCCTAGTGTGCCTCTCATTGTTGAAGACGTCCAGTGATACGTATGCACTATTGAAGACGTCCAATGTACCGTTGACGATTACGCCCGGCTAGTGCCCTAATGTATACTCACCGTATAGACAACCAGTAAGGATATACACATCGTAGAAGACGTCTGATGTGCTGCTTCCATCGTTTATAGATAGGAGGTATCGTGTAGACGATCGATAATCTATCAAGGGATCATGTGGCATAGGACACCACTGGGTAAGCGACCAGTGTGGCCTGCTGGCTCAGTTATGGAATATCGACGTATGGATACGAGTATGCATATGGATATCGGTATGGATAGAATCATATGGCGTAGGACACCATCGGATAAGTGACCGGTGTGGCCTGCTGGCTAAGTTATGGATACAAAATTGTATTATTGTATCATTGTATGGATACAAATTGGTATTGTTATATCGACGAATGTATACATAAATGGATATGAATATGAGAATGGTTAGTAAGATGATTGTTCAATCAGGCATTCAGCATCTCGTAATGAAGGTAGATGTATTGGGTGGTTGCATGGGTTACATGCATGGATTTGGTAGTGCTAGACATTGAGAAGCATGACGAGATGTTATACCATGATCTTTATTAATGTTTTATCTTTATATGCTTCCTATGATTCCTGTTTTCATTGATTTAATACATAGTTTAATGAGACCTCTGCTATGTCTGTGAGTGACGTCATTGATAAGAGATTAATCGCATTTTAAGATGCTGAATAGTAATGGATGAGGAGTGTGTTCGATGTACTCACTCAGCTTTGTATTCAAAGCTGATGGCGTTTATGCCATGGACATTCCAATGTCTACAGCTTTACAGGTCTTAAAGATGTAAGACTGATGTTCTGTCAGACTTGGAGCTGAAGGCTTGAAGAAGAAGACGTCCCGCTTTGTAATAGTTAGTTGGAATATCTGTTGTACTGCTGTTATTACTGGTAAAAGCTTTAGACTATAAGCCAGTCGTTGTAATAGATTTAGTAGACTTTTATAATTGGTACTTGGGCATATGTTGCTTCCAAACCTTTTTTATTTCCGCTGTGGCCTTTGATTATGTTAATAAGATATGTTCTATGAATAGCGTCCTCCCTATCATTGTATTTGTTGGTCTGAGTAGATGACAATGCGGTTATTCACCAGTCACGGGCCTAGGGGAACAAAAAGAACTTTATTTTCTCTATTTTTGCTTCTCCGGGGTGTGACAGGATTTTTGGTATCAGAGCTAGGTTTCAGTTGTTAACCGCTTGTCTTTTGTATTAGAACTTGAGTTCTAAGTTATTAACGATAGCATGAAGATTAGCTGAGATAAGATATAATTGTTATCTTTTCACATAGAGGAGAAGTTTGAAGACTCCATCTGACATCCGAGGATGTTTCGTTAGAAGGTAGTAATTGCTGGAGCCAATAAGAAATCGTTAGAACTATTGATAGCTGAGTTCACGGAGAACAAGGCATTGAGAGTTAGTTGTGGGTACTGTAGACACCCCATTTTGTCGGCTATCAGATTTAGGAGACCCATAGCTTGGTGGTTCACAGTGATAAAAAAGACTCAAAAAGGACTCCTAGGAGTTAGTTCTATCTCTCAAAATGCTCAGAATGATCAAAATACCCTTGAAAGCCCGAACGCTCCTGGGTTTAGACCAAATGTTCTGAAAACACACTACGTCGTTGGAAAAATAATAAAATGAGTTCTAAAGCGAGACCGGATGAAATCGTCGGCTCCCAGAGACCCCCGGAAGTCCCGGAAGTTCCCAGAAAGTCCCCGTTGATCGGTTTGACCAAGTTTGACCAAGGTTTGACAGAAATCGTCCAAATTCGCCAAAAAGTTCCAGAATCATTCTAGATCATGTGGAAAGTATTAAAATGAGTTTTAAAAGAAAATCGAACAAAAACGTCAGCTCCTGGGAGCTCCCAGAGGTTTCCAGAACTTCCCGGAATCCCAAGTTTGACCAGTTTGACCAAAAGTTGACTTTGAGGTATCATTTTTCAAACATTTTCATGGATACTAGAGGTCAATAGCTTTCCGAAGGTTTATCGCACATTATTTTCGGATTTCAAACGAGTTTATTATGAATTTTCGAAGGTGAAAAAGGGGATCAAATCAGCTTTTATCGTGAATACCGCAAAACTTTTCAAAGTGACCTATCTCCGAACTATTTTTTTTTTATGTAAAGTAGACTCCATTACCTTTCCAACGGTATATCACAACTTCAATTTGGAGTTCGTATGCATTTTCTGTGAATTTCGGACGAAATAGAGCCTTTTTGCGAATATCGAAACCTCTGGGGGCCTAAAAAGGATTATCTGGACGAATGAGGAGCAGTGCCGTCGTGGCACTCTCCCCCAGAATGGTGCATTTTTTGTAATTTCTTTTGGGGGTTCATTTTGATTAATTAGAAATCAAAACGACATAGTTCTATGTTCACAGATGTTTGGGACCAATGGGAGTACTTTTAAAACCCCAAAACCACCCCAAATTGGCCTATATAAACCCCCCTTGACTTATCATTTTGGGGATGTCAAATGTAAGCTTTGAAAAGTTTTAGAGAGAAAGTTGTAGAGATAAGGTTAGTGTAGAGAGAAAAGAAGCTTCCTTCTTTGATTTCCAAACAAGAGTGAGTTCTAAACTTTGTTTTTTTACTTCATTACTTCCATTTACTTCATATTCAATACGCCCAACCACCATTTTAGTGAGCATTTAAGAGAGAGGAAGCTACTTCCATGTTCAATGTCACCACATATGAGTGAAACACCAAGCTACAAGTCCAATACATCATTGAATATCATCTATTGATTGTTTATATACTTGTTTTCTTACTTTGTTCATCTTCTCTCACCTCATTTCTTTTTGTTTTCTTTATTTACTTACTAGTCTATCATCATCTAGATGATGACATGAAGTTTGAGGTGAGTGAATCCTTATGGATAGTAGCTCTTGACCTCAAAAACATGTTTGATAGATGATGATTTCAACTTCAATACATTCCTATGTATTCATGAAGTTGTCTTTAAAATGGAAATAATACTTTTCAATAATCTTGGAAGTTCTTGATGATGAGTTTGATGTTGACATTTTAAGTGGTTGTAATCTTCATTAAGTATTGAAAATATGTTTTCAAAACCTTTATTTCAAAACCCCCTCTTAAACCCCTCATTTTGATTTCAAGAAATAAACCTTGTTTTCTCAAAACCTTCAAAACAGTGAGTCATTTAACTTCAAAGAATTATTTTGAGTTAAATACTCAATATATGAATGCAAGACCACTTGTAAAGTCTTTCTAACTCATTATAAAATACCCATGATTTTTGGCTTGACTTGGAAGCACTTGAAAGGGGTCCATTTTTGTCCAAACATTCCTTCCAAACATTCTGCCTCTGCTATCACAGCAGCTAGGTTGACTTTCAACTTGTTTTTACAGAAAACTTTTCCAAAAAGAGTGGTCCCAACTTATTTTTCCCTTGAACTTCAATGTCTTAGGGAACTTTATGTATAATATGGGCCTCTAGATCTTTTGTTTTCATTTTTCTCCATAAAAAACCATGCATTGAAAACATTCCTAACCCCTCTTTTCAATTTCCAAAAGATCATGCTACTGTTCTGTCCACTATTCACAGCAAGCATGCTTTTACTTCCATACTTTGATTTGATGCTTACATGTATTCCAAATTTGTTCATGTCTTACGAAGTGGTCCATACTACATTTGTACATATCCTATGATGATTTCATTCATTCATTCATACACATTTTAGACTTCTAAGTCATTTTAGGAATCTATGAACATAAAACACACTACAACCTTGACACACTCTAGATACATACCTTGCATCCATGCAAAGATTTGGGGCTTTTGTGACTCCTAATCTGAGAAGATTATAAGGAATGAATTGGATCATACGTCCATGTTTCCCCTCAATCTAATCTTCCTTTCTCATCCGTCCCGGGGATCGAGAGGTCTTCTTTCCTCAAAGATTAACATGCATCATTCTAGCTTGCTAAGTATATTTTGATTTATTTGATTATTTGTTTCAAGAACAATTCATGTCCCCTTTAGATTAGGGAAACTTAATTACTTGATATATGATCAGACGATTTTTCCTAGGTTTATTTGTGTGATCTTTCACTTTTGCATCGTGTGATATTTGGCTTAGATCTTATGAATGATATCTTATCTTTTGATCTTCCATTTCAAGTTTCTTATGTGATGTAATGTACCTATCATAAATCTTAACTGTCGAACCAAACATAGTATAAGATTATTATTTGGATGCTAATTGAGGCCCGTCGAAAGACGGGGCGAGTTGAGGGTGTTTTAGTCGTGACAAAGGCTCCTTCCTCTCTCGTACCAAAACCCTGAGCCAAGTTCTTTGGTTATGAAGGACCGGTGCCCTTTATCTGTTTGGGTGAGTCAAATTAGATTTCTTGGTTCCTTAAAGACCAAGTGGCGACTCTGTATCTGTTTTCAATAGACCTTACCTTCCTTTTCTTTGATCCAAATCAATTTCAAACCCAAAACAAAAAGAGGTGGAATTCCGCTTGTCCACAATCTGGCGACTCTGCTGGGGATTTTTATTTTCAAAACAAAATAATACAGAGGTTTGCTCATAAGAAGCATCCTTAAAATCATCTTTTTACTGTGTCTGGTTCACCACATTGCACTCTTACATTTTCCCCCCTCCGACTGTATCTGAAACGCGGTGTTGACATTGTTCAGGTAATAGAACATTGAAGGTTCCATAGAATCCCAAGAGAAGAGCACTAATTAAAGTGGTGTGTGATGAAATGAGGTAAGAAGAGACTTTTTGAAAATTGTGTAAAAATCCTAGTTCAATCTATGAATTGTGATTGAATTATGTATAGTAAGTATAGGAATAAGGATTTAACCTCTAGATCTTCTCAAGATTTAATTGATTTGGGGAGATTCAACCCTTACAAGCCTTCCTCTTCTTCTTCTTCTTCCTTGAAGCTTCAAGGCCCTTCTATGGTGGGTTGTGGGTCAATTATGTAAGGTTTCTATGGGGTGTTTGAGTTTCTTTCTCTATATTTCTCTAAGAACAAACCCAATTTCCAAAATTCAGCTTCTCTCTCTAAGATTCAAGTCTCATCCTCAAGATTCAAGTCTCTCGCCCTACAAATGAGAGAAAATGAGTTTTTTTTATAGACTTTCATTTTCTTAGGGGATAAGATAAGGGTAGATAGGTCAATTAGGGATGGTGGGAGCATGGTTTGCATGACCTAAGAGTAGTAAATACGTACACAAAAAAAAAACATCGTTTGATGCATTCATTTGATCAAAGATTGAAAATGAACTTTGGCTTAAAAATGCAAATTAGCCCAGGCCAGCACTCAATGAAGATGAGGCGGCACTCAATGAGTGCCGAACGACACTCAGTGAGTGCCGCAGTAGCATTCACGAACTGCCGTTCAGGCGCCACTACACAGTAATTCAACACTATTCACAGCAATTCAGCACCTTAATTTCATTTTATGTCATTTAAGTAAATGCCGTTTAATTTATGTATTTACTTAAGACATTAAATGTAATTAAGAAAATACCCTCCATTTGGATTCAATAAAAAATATCTAAAAAATCAAAATCCTTAAGGAAAAAAAGTCCACTCTTCCTCCCAAGGCAAAATTTCCAATTTCCTACACAATTCTTGTTAAAAACCTTTCGATTTCTCAATGGTCCCTTTCATTTAAAAATTCTTCTAGAATAAGATAGACCCAATGAACAATTACTAGGACTTTTTATTTTAAAATTCAAAATATTTTATGATTGACCCCTTTTTGACTTGTTAACTTTTCACTGGGTCAACTGTTGACTTTTTCAGAGTTAATGCTAAATTTCTCTCATTTTGAAAATGGTTTTAAGATGCTCCGAGAATAATGCCGTGTTTCTATACGTGTTCAAAAGTGATCTTGTCAGAATCAAGATATAAAGGTATGCTTTACTTTCTAAGGATTTGTAGCGTGGAAGTAAAAGTCGAACCCACAGAGATTGAATTACTAAAGCACATTAATTTTAAAACCTAAATCTAGTTAATTAAGAAAACAGTAATTTGAATTTTAATTCTGATTTAAACTAAGAATGATAAAAATAAATCTAAATTATGAAAGCAATTAAAAGTTGTTTTAAACGATATTTAAAGTGAACCAAGGATTGCAAATTCACCACTAGCTTCATAATAAGGATATTTATGCATTCAATTAGCTTATTACATTGGATGATAATGGGAAAATTGTAGCTACAAGCCCAATTCCTCCGTCAAGATGATAACTATGATTCAAGCACCAACATAATTCATCTTCGGTTGGCACGAATTGTCTCACACTAAACTCGAGTTGCGGCACAATCTGTCTTTCCTAGGCATGAACTATTCGGCTACTTGATATTACAATTGAATTAAGCACCATTACATGTAAATAATCCATACAAGCACAGCAAATATAGATCATTGAGCACATCACATCCAAAATAGATCTAAGACAAGAATAGATTTTGAAAGCAATGATTTAATCAATAGAAGTACGATTTTATTATTAAAATCCTCTAAACATGTAGTCATCATCCATACATAATAAAACTAAAAGGAAAAACATAAATAACACCCTATTACTTGGCTAGGGTTTCATTGAAACCCTAGATCTAGGTTTAGTTGGCCATAGAAGCGATGATTGGCAAGAGGTTGATGGAGGAGGGCATGGAAATTCTTGGTCTTCTTCTTCTTCTCCTTGCTTTTCTCTCTTCAATGGCTGAAAGTCTTTAGTTGTATATTATTGTGTATATGGGTGTGTAACCCTATAATTAATTTACAATAGGATATATATATATTTGGAGCAAGTTTGGAGACTTTCCTACACCTGTTCGCATTGAAACTGCTATATTTTACAGTTTGGACGTAATTAGGGAGTTTCGTTTGCGTGGGGATCTTCAGTACACTGAAATATGCAACTTTGATTTTTACACAAGTCATGCGAGCGCGATTTTGGGAGGTCGCGCATGCGGGTCGCGCTACGTGCGAGGTGTCTTTTTCAGCTACTTTCTTTTGCTTTTTCACCCCATTTAGCTTGGAATCCTTATTTTCTCCAAATCCTGACAGAAAACAGAAAACAAAGTAAAAATACACAAAAATAGGATAAAAAGTACTAACAAATGTGAATTAAGGCGTGTAATTAGGACTTGTTCTCTCCCGATCACACCCCCAAACCTACATTTTGTTAGTCCTCAAGAAAAAAAAATATAAAAATAAAACTACTACTAAAAATACTATTCCATTTTCGCATGGATCACGATTGCATTTAGCGTATACAACAAACCTTTTAAACCACTAGGTGTCCCTAGTCGGACGAGTGACGTCTTGTGAGGGTTCTCGTCAACAAGTCACCCACAACCATCTTTATTAACTTATAAATTTAAAAAGTTTATTAAAAATAAAAAAAACATAATATTCAATACTCCTTATTATAAAACGATGATTTAAAATAGAATAACGAACAAGAAGAAATGGAATCAAACGTCCACCTACATCATGAAAAACAATCCCACGCACATGCATCGCATAAATCAATAGAGTTTCTCATAAAATTGCACGTGTGTGATGTGGTAGTCAAATGAACACGTGTATGTCATGAACTTGGAATTTAATTCAGATAACCATCCAACTATGCTTCGACTACGAATCTCACAATATTAATTACACTCTCAAATGAAACACTCAGAAATAGGTGTAATTTTTCTAATATATGGGAGCAAAGGAATATGTTCTCAAAACAAGAAACGCTCACATATGACTCTAAAAAGGCGCATGACACGAAAGAACAGTAGTCTCCTGGATAGGATGCCAATAAACAAGAAATATTAATCGTTACCATGTTTCAATCCCCTCCCATCGTTTACATATCGAAACCATGTTTTCTAGGATCAAATAGGACTTTTCAAAGGTTGTAACGTGGCTTAGGCAATGAAAAAGGATAGAACGGATTTTTTAGGTAGTTTTAGAATGGCATTGTAAGGCATGTTCGATTTCTTTCATTCGTCTCTTCTACCAACTTCATCTTTTCATTCCCTTCTTTTCATTTTTCTTCTTTTTTTTTTTTAATTTTTTTTCTTTCTTTTTCTTTTCAACCTTTTTTCTCTTTTTCTTATTCTTTTCCTTTTCTTTGCTTTCTGAATAATCAATCAATAAATAACAAGGCAACCACCCCAAACATCATCTTATTGTCTTCTTCTTCTTAAACGACACATCGCCTTACCACCACTAAAAGTTGATCAATCTTTCAGTGATGAACTTCAAGTTGGCCAAATTTGAGCAAAAGATAATGGTAATTAAAAAACAAGGGCATTTTACCAGCTCAAAGGGGCTAAGGAAATTTTTTCATTTATAGGTCGGCAGTAAACAAAGAGGGCCTACCATTATCTCCAATAGTGATACGATTCTTCAACATTTACGATGGAAGATTATTTAGCATGGTAGCAAATATTTTAACTTGACTATCAACCAAAACAAGAATAATGAGACTAAACAACGAGTTAATGCGCTATTTCAATTAAATTCGACAAACACAATATGTATTTATAACCCTCTAAAAAGAAAGGATAGGCTCAAAAGATCATCGGATTTAGTCTCTACCATGTGTTATCTAGAAATCCGAATCATATTATAGTTCACATCAAACATGCATTCAAGCGACTATGTGTAGTGCATAGGTTTGTGTGCAAATCTATGATATAAAACTATAATTCGAACTATACATAACCCAAAATGTCGCATCATGACTTCAGCAATTATTTAACCATATCTTCCCTTGTTTACCATTCTATAACAATCTAAGTTATCTAACAAAAAGCATCGAATTGAGATTGCAAAAACGTCAGTAACATTGTTTATTTACACACAAGTATCGAAAAAATTAAAAAAAATCGGTGCATAATAATGTGCATGTGTGTGCATACCTCCAAACCTAAACCTTTCATTGTCCCTAATAAAACAATCAAAAGAAAGAAAGGAGAGTACGCAAGGAAGGAACAATAATACCTCCATCTCGGCAATCACAAATAGGTGAACATATAAAGAATATGGAATGAAAGTTCAAGCATGCTCCAAGTAGAGACACTAAATCACCTGTCAATACTTGACGAAAGAAAATAATAATGATAGCTAATAGAAATATAAGTATGTACTACAGAAAAACTAAACTAAACTAAACTAAAACCAAAAAACTCGAAAATAAACAAAAACAAGCACAACCAGAACTATGAAAACAAAGAAAGACTCGATCTAAAAGGGCTGTAAAGAACAAACAGAAAGGAGCAAACAACTGACCAAGTTTGGGAGAAAGAGGATAAGAGAACATAGAGAAAAAAAAATTCAAAATCCCTACCTCGCACGAGCGGGCCGCGTGAGCGACCATCGCGCGCGAGAGCCCTCCGCGAGGTAATGCCGATGCATGTTTTATAAAACTTAAAAGAAAAATCTCTAAGTCCCTAGATCGCGCGAGCAGGCTGCGCGAGCGAACCCCTCGCGCGCGCGATTCCAGGCGCGAGTAAATCTGAGGGTTCTTATAAAACTTTTCAAAAAATTTTGTCTAAGGAGCAAACTTGCGCGAGCGGGCTGCGCGCGCGACGTGGTCTTTTTTCTTCTTTTTAATATAAATAAGTTCAAAATAAATTACCCCTGCCAAACCTATCCAGAACAATCACAAAAGACTAAAAATTGACCAAAAATGACCAAAAAGTGTACCAAATTGAGAAAACAAAACGATAAAAGCTTTGGTTGCCTCCCAAGAAGCGCTGTCTTTTACATCTTCAACTAGATCATTCTAGCTCAAGACTTATGGAGGCTGCAAATCAGAGTTTGTACCCTTTAGGGCATTAGGGAGATTCCGGTAAAAAGCAGAAAGAATGTCGTTATGAGTTAATTCATTCGACGGTTCTCCCTTATCATGTTCAAATCGATCTCTCACCTTTCGAGTAAATTCATCATTAGAATCCGGGTTAGTCAAATTCATCCGCTTATTCCTCATTGTATTAGTTACATTACTCACACTGATTTCTTTATTAAGTGTAATCGTTTGTCCCACCTCACTCTCCACTTCACATAGGTTATCGTCATCCTTGGGAGGTTGATCAATGGCGTTAAAGACGTTCAGTTTTAATTCATGTTCTCAAATGACACTTTCATTACCCCCGTTCAACAGTTTATACGAGCGTTAGCCGTGGCTAAGAACGGGCAACCTAGAATGATAGGAGTATGTTTCCTAGCATCTAGCACGGGTTCAGTATCAAGGACCATGAAATCGACGGGATAGTAGCATTTATCGACTTTAACTAAGACGTCTTCGACGATTCCTCTAGGGATTTTAACAAAACGATCCGCTAATTTTATAGTAGCGGCCGTAGGTTTAAGTTCACTTAGACCTAGTTATTTGTAGACGTAATAAGGTAGAAGATTAACACTCGCTCCTAGGTCAAGGAGAGCCCGATGAATGACAGTGTCACCTATAACACATGATATCGTGGGTGTTCTGGGATCCTTATACTTCAGAGGAGCGTGTTGAAAATTAAACTTACCTTTTCTGTGAGGAAAACCTTTTTCGGAGTATGACTGCGCAACTTGCGCTTTTGAGTGCATAGGTCTTTAAGACATTTAGCGTAAGTGGGAATTTTTTTTATCTCATCGAGGAATGGAATATTGATTTTAACTTGTTTAAAACCTCGAGTATATCTTCCATTTTTGACCCTTTCTTTGAAAAATATGACGGCTGCTCAACGTTTGGTGGAAAGGGCATTTTCAAAATATAATTAGTTAGAGTTGGTTCCTTATCTTTCCGAATTGTACTCATGTCCTCACCCTTCTCTTTATTCGAATTAATCTTTACCTCTTTCTCTCTCTCATTCGGAATTTCAACAACTTCTTCCTCTCGAATAGTCGTCCTAGTCGTCACAACATTCACTTGTTAATTCATACTTCCACCCTCGTACTGTCCCTTAGGGTTTTGTATAGTTTGACTGGGCAGCTTACCCTCGTTTCTACGACTCATTGTATTAGCTATTTTTCCCATTTGGGACTCAAGCTTCACAATGAAATGTGTATGAGAGTGCACTATTTGTGCTTGTGCTTATACTTATGTTTCAATATTTTTAAGGGGCGCCAACACCTTCTACTCAATAGCGTTAACCCTTGGGGGGTTAGGATTAGGAGGGGGGTGTTGGTATTGATTCTGTTGAAATTGGGGTCGGTAAGTATTAGGAAAATTAGTCGACATAGGATTATAATTATTCCGTGGGAATTGTTGAATCAAGTTTATGTGTTGCTCCACGAATTCCGAAAATTGAGAAGCGAAAGGACATGTAAGGATATTATGAGAAGGTTCAGAACATAATGCATATACTTCGTAAGAGGGTGCGCTTGTCGTTTGGTTCATTGTCATAAGTCGGTCAAGTTTTTTAGATAGTTCTTGTATTTCAATTTATTGACTCGACTCGAAATGCTCCTCTCGCTTAGGTTTAGGTGGAAGACACCCCTCAGGACGTACCGACACAGTTTGTTGCATCGAATTCTCGCTTAACGTTTCAAAAATCTTCCATTCCTCGTTGGCGCTTTTGCGTAGGAAGGTACGCATACACACGGCATCGAAGGTATTACGAAGTGAGGGAACAAGTTCCTCATAGAAGACCTGTACCAATTGCCACTTAGGAGCTTGATGATGTGGGTAAGAGCGTAATAATTCCTTAAATTGCTCCCTAGTGTCATAAATCATTTCCCCATCTTGCATCACAAAGTTTGTTATTGATTTTCTTATCTGATTCGTTCTTGTAATGGGGAAAATCTTTTGTAAAAATGCGGTATGTAAGGCTTCCCATGTTTTAATAGTGTTTTGCTCTAGAGATTGGAGCCAATATTTAGCTTTGTCTTTTAAAGAGAATGGGAAGAGCCGCAATTTTAACTCATCATTAGTTAGGTTTTAGATTTTTTAAAGTAAATCATATATCTTGGAAATCACCTAAGTGCTGATAAGGGTCTTCTTTAATACGACCATGGAATGAGGGAAGTAGCGCGATGGTAGATGACTTTATCTCAAAGTGAGATACCGTCACCTCTGGTAATTCTATGCTTGCTTGTGGTGTATAGGCCGTAGGAATAAAGTAATCTTTAAGTGGAGGAGGCGAGGGTACATTAGGATTATTTACATTATTTCCGTTGTTTTGGTTATTTACGTTGTTTTCGTTGTTTCCTAAGTCGGCCATTGGAATAGGTTCGATGTTTATGACGCATGGTTTCTTTAGTCTTTTTAGGGTACTACATATTTCTGACTCAAACAACTACGACAGTTTCGGTGTTGATTCATCGTCTAGCATCAACCGAGCTCTAGAAGCTTGGGTTGATGACCTAAGGACTCTAAGACTACGTTCAAGTTCAAGATTAAGTGGATGTAATTTAGGTTTACTTGAACGTGTACCAAACATATACTAAAAGAAATTAGACTAAAACAATGACTGACTCAATAAAAACAAAAATAACTACGCAAGTATTCAAGCACGCAAGCACACAGTACTACTATGATGCATGTAATTATCCTTATGTAGTGATTCGCGTCAAAGCCCAACGCCCCGGGTTTCCTAGCTAATGCAGTGCTCACTCCATACCTACCTAATACAAGCCACACCTACCTAATGCAAGTAATTGCGTCTCAGCGCCCTAACTTATAGTGATTTGATGTGAAATTTAAAGGAAGCAATGTATTTTATTTTTTATTTTACTTGTTTTGCGTAAGCTCCTTTGGTGTGCTAAGCTTTTCAACTCCGAAATGCTAGAATTTGATTACTTGAGAAACTACAAAGCAAAGACAAAAGTTAGTGACTCCAATAAAAACGGAATATAAGAAAAATAAAACCTAACCCAATATTTACAAATTAACTAAACTAAAATTCTAAAACTAAAGGTAGTAATTTGCAATCCCCGACAAAGGCGCCAAAAATTGATCTTGTCAGAATCAAGATATAAAAGTATGCTTTACTTTATAAGGATTTGTAGTGTGGAAGTAAAGGTCGAACCTACAAAGATTGAATTACTAAAGCACTTCAATTTTAAAACCTAAATCTAGTTAATTAAGAAACAGTAATTTGATTTTAATTTTGATTTAAACTAAGAACGATAAAATTAAATCTAAATTATGAAAGCAATTAAAAATTGTTTTAAACAATATTTAAAGTGAACCTAGGATTGCAAATCCACCACTAGCTTCATAATAAGGGTATTTATGCATTCAATTAGCTTATTACATTGGATGATAATGGGAAATTGTAGCTACAAGCCCAATTCCTCCGCCAAGAAGATAACTACGATTCAAGCACCAACATAATTCATCTTCGATTGACACGGATTGTCTCACACTAAACTAGGGTTGCGGCACAATCCGGCTTTCTTAGGCATGAACTATTCGGCTACTTGATATCACAATTGAATTAAGCACCATTGCATGTAAATAATCCATACAAGCACAGCAATTATAGACCATTGAGCACATCATATCCAAAATAGATCTAAGACAAGAATAGATTTTGAAAGCAATGATTTAATCAATAGAAGTACGATTTTATAATTAAAATCCTCTAAACATGTAATCATCATCCATACATAATAAAACTAAAAGGAAAAACATAAATAACACCCTATTACTTGGCTAGGGTTTCATTGAAACCCTAGATCTAGGTTTAGTTGGCCATAGAAGCGATGATTGGCAAGAGGTTGATGGAGGAGGCCATGGAAATCCTTGGTCTTCTTCTTCTTCTTTGTGCTTTTCTCTCTTCAATGGTTGAAAGTTTTTAGTTGTATATTATTGTGTATATGGGTGTGTAACCCTATAATTGATTTACAATAGGATATATATAGATTTGGAGCAAGTTTGGAGACTTTCCTAAACCTATTCGCACTGAAACTACTATATTTTACAGTTTGGACGTAATTAGGCAGTTTCGTTCACGTGGGGATCTTCAGTACACTAAAATACGCGAAATTTTGATTTTTACACAGGTCGCACGAGCGGGCCACGCGAGCGCGATTTTGGGAGGTCGCGCGCTCAAGTCGTGCGAGAAAAGTTCTGGTCTATCGTGCGAGCGGGCCACACGCGCGAGGTGTCTATTTTAGCTTCTTTCTTTCTGCTTTTCACCCCATTTAGCCTAGAATCCTTACTTTTCTCTAAATCCTGACAAAAAATAGAAAACAAAGTAAAAATACACAAAAATAGGATAAAAAGTACCAACAAATGTGAATTAAGGCGTGTAATTAGGACTTGTTCTCTCCCGATCAAAAACTCATGGTCTACAAGGTGACGGTTACATGAGAATTTTGGATGTTTTTGGCTAAAAAGGGTGATTTTGGACCAAGATTCTTCTCAGAAGAGAATTAGATTTCTTGTAAGAGTCTTGATTCCGATGAAACATATTCATCATTGATCTCCAGAGGTAAATCCCCCTAAGTTTAATAGTTCAGTCAAAATTGGGGTGTCTACAGTTTGCCCCTTTTTGGCAGAGCTTGTGAAGCAGCGCGTATCACAAGTGAATGTCGAAGCCTGTGTGAAGACAAGCCTTTGACCGAGCTATTGAACTTAGGTAAAAACAAAATGCATTGCAAAAACATTTGCAAAGATGGTCGGTGCTGGTCATGCTCGATGGTGAACTGCCTACGTATCTCGATAGGAATCAGACCAGGACGTAATTCGGGCAAGGGATCATACACAAGCATAAATAGTCACACGGACGAATGCTCCTATCCTATTGTGATGCAAATACTCATGCAATAACGGTAGTCAATGCAATTCATGCCTTATGTTATGCAGACAAAATACGACGATTCGAAACCACATTGTTTTGATGTTTATAGATGCATTCCAAGCCCTATGTTCCTAATGCTTGGTTTTCATTATCCATAACCACCTCGGTCCCCTGGATAAGTGCTTTTCATTACTCGTGGCCATCTCGGGAATCTATAGCCCTTTGGCCCCGTTGAATAATGCGATTGACTGGACTGCGCTTTGTGCCTTATGCCCCAGTGTCAACGCAGGTTTGCTCTCTCAAAATGCAGTTGACTGGACTATGCTTTGCGCATTACGCCCCGGTGCCAATGTACTGCTTTCTCAAAATGCAATTAATTGGACTACGTTTCACGCATTACACCCCAGTGCCAACGCAAATTTATTGTTAGTATCCGCAGCCCTTCGACCCCGCACAGATACGTTTGCTTTGGGTATCCGTAACCCTTCAGCCTCGCACAGATACATTTACTCTTGGTATTTGTACCCCTTCGGCCCCGTCGGATAAAAGTGATCTTTCACAGATAGAGTGATCTTTCGCATCTGCAGCCCTTTGGCCCCATTGGATAAAATCGATCTTTCATAGATAAAGTGATCCTTCACAGATAGAGCGATCTTTCTCTAAGGGTAATGCGATATTTCGCCAAGGGTACGATCTTTCGCAGGGGTAATGCAATCTTTTGCAGGGGTAATGCGATCTTTCACTAGGGGTGTGACCTTTTGCAAGGTAATGCAATCTCAAGGATTCACTTTCCAAATCTTTAATTTCAATTTTCAAAATCCACAATCAATATGACTCAGTTCAATTTAATTTTTTGAAATAAGGAATTAATAAGAAACAATTTAATTCAATTCTAAAATCGGGAGTTAATCAGACTCAATTAAATTCAATTTAATTTTCTAAAATTGGGAGTCAATCAGACTCAATTCAATTCAATTTTATGAAATCGGGAGTCAATTAAACTCAAACGAATTATTAAGGACTAACCCGAATGCGAGGTTGCCATTGAAGACTTAACAAAAATTGCCATTGAGGACTAACGAGGATTTCCATTGAGGCCTAACAGAGATCGCCATTGAGGACTAATAGATTGCCGTAGAGGACTAATAGATTGCCATTGAGGACTAACGAGGATTGCCATAGAGGACTAATAGATTGCCATCGAGGACTAACGAGGATTGCCATTAAGGCCTAACAGAGATCGCCATTGAGGACTAATAGATTGCCATAGAGGCCTAACAAATTTCCATTGAGGATTAACGAGGATTGCCATTGAGGACTAACAGGGATTACCATTAAGGCCTAACAGAGATCACCATTGAAGACTAACAGATTACCGTAGAGGACTAACAGATTGCCATTGAGGATTAACGAGGATTTCCATTGAGAACTAACAGATTGCCGTAGAGGACTAACGGGGATTGCCATTGAGGACTAATAAGGATTGCCATTGGGGCCTAACAGAGATTGCCATTGAGGACTAATGCAAATGATGCTGCCATTGAGGACTAATGTAGATTGCCATTGAGGACTAACACAAATGCCATTGAGGACTAACACTTTTAATGATGTTGCCATTAAGGACTAATGCAAGGTTACCATTGCGGACTAACACCAATGATGCTGCCATTGAGGACTAACACAATTATGAAGAAAAGCTGCCATTGAGGACTAGTGCTTAGAGAAGCTGCCATTGAGGACTAATGCTTATGAAGAGAAGCTGCCATTGAGGACTAACGCTTAGAGAAGTGGCCATTGAGGACCAACGCTTAGAGAAGCTACCATTAAGGACTAATGCTTATGAAGGGAAGCTGCCATTGATGACTAATGCTTAGAGAAGCTGCCATTGAGGACTAACGCTTAGAGAAAGAGAAACAGCTATTGAGGACTAATGCTTAGAGAAGCTTCCATTGAGGATTAACGCTTATAGAAGCTGCCATTAAGGACTAATGCTTAGAAAAGCTACCATTCAAGACTAACTCATGTTCCGGAGTCTCCTTAGGCCCAAAGAATTTGAACGAAGCTGATTAGAAAGAATGATTTTTTGCATTTGCAGACCTTTGGAAGAAATATATCGATTTTGTCAAAAGAGGGAAGTCACCTTTGCCCCTAGTCTTGGACTCTTCTTATATTACCACTTTAACATTTTGTTGTGATGGTGTTCGAAACTTTTGCTCGTATTGCTCTTGGGATGCTTATGGAGACTTTTTAAATATTTATTCATCATCTTAAGCCCACATATTTGAAACCATTGCTAACTCTTCAGACGAGGGCATATTCAACAAACACGAGGTGAGGAACCAAACTCTAAATTGATGTGCTTCTGTCATGAATACATGTATCATCTTACCTCTTTCATTTATTCATCATCTTACAATGGCAGTGCTTTGCTGATAAATCTAAACTTTGAAAACTTCTCATTTTCGATTTAGCTAATTCTTTGCCTATCTAGAGTGTGCTTCAAATTAGTGCTTTAACTTATAGAATGAAAGGCACTCTATTTCAATCCATTCAGAACAAACTTGATTACTTGAGAACTTACCTCCGACATAGAGGGATTTTGGCAAACGAAGTTTGCCCTTAGTTTGAATAGGACTCGGAGGCATTGCTTTTGGGATTAAATGAGGTGTTCAGCAAACAAAGTTTGCCCTTGGTTTGGCGATATATATGTGGGTCCAGGCAAACATAAGCTTACTCCTAGTCTGAAGGAAGGAAACCAAAGGCGCAAAAGGGTGATGTTTATGGTTTAAGGATGGTTATGGACTTAGAACCTTGGGAGGTTCGCCTACTTATCCCAGAGTGGGAATCGGGTCATTGTAGTTCGGTCAAGGCCTGAAAGAAAGATAGCATGAGATGGTGGGTGATGACCAAACTGAGCAGGTTGCCTACATGTCCCCTAGCAGGAATCAGGTCAAGCGTAGTTCAAGTACTTTGGAGGTTATGAAAGAATAAGGTTTCAAGAATTGGTGGGCTTTTCGAGCCATGGATTGCTTGTGGTAGCCTTTGAATAGGATGATGAGAATATGAACTACTTCTCCCTTTTATTTTCTTCTTCTTCTTCTTCTTCTTCTTCTTCTTCGTTTTTTATTTTTATTTTTTTTATTTATGGCGGTTGATTGTTTTCACCTGTTCACTTAGCCAGTCAATCTTTATAATCCTCATAATACATCATGTTTTAATCGTACTTATCATACTCGAAAAGCAATATCAACCCTCCAAATCTCTCTTTGCTTTTCTCAAAGTTATCTCTGCATTGTGTTAGGTCCACTTAGCCATTGAGCCTCTCACAAAATTTTGAAACTAATTGATACTTTCAAATCTCTATTTTCATTTCCAATTTCTTTTCTTTGTTTAGAACAATACAAAGCCTTGAGATAGTTCATGTGCCAATGATGTACTTTGAAGTGCTCATGTGTTCTCAATCTTATTTATTCTCTGCTTTTTTTTCTCTTTCATTTCTTTTCTCTATGTCACTATCTCTTATTCTCTTTATGATTTTAACTGGCTAGGATCCGAAATTTGAAATCAACACGCACCTTATTTTTGCTCTAACTTTTTCCTAGGCGCCCTTTCGGGTTTTCGTCCTAGCGAGCTCTTTTTCTTTTTTATATTTCTTTTCTCTTTTTTATTTTCTCCTTTTTTGTGCTCTCACTTTTGCCTAGGCGTCCTTTTGGGTTTCATCCTATCGAGCTCTTTTCTCTTTTTTTTTTGGAAGAAGAAGTTCATTTAAAATATTTGGCTACCATCAAGGATCAAGTTATAGCTTTGGACTAGTTAGGCTCATCTTTTAGGCTTGGTATTTGAGAAAAAAGGGATGGTGAGCAAGCTTCAAGTTCCAAGTTCATCTTTTCAAGATTGAGCAAGTGCATCTTTAAATTCTTAAAGTAAAGCTAAACAATTCTCTACTCCTCCTTGGATTTGGCACAAAATTTGCTTTGATCACTTGGGGATCTTTTTTAATGCAAAGATTTATTAACAAAGTATTTTCCATGATCGTTTGAAAAAATGATTTTTTTTTGGCTTAATGATCCTGTCACGCCCCAGAGCAGCAAAAATAGAGAAAAATGAATTTCCTTTTGGGGTCCATTGGGAATGACAATTGAAAGTCACTAATTATCCACACCATACAGTACTAGTCCGGCAAGGAATAAGAACAGTAACAAAATTGTATATAATAATCGTAGTTCTATCTATTACAAACATCAAAGTGATCATCAGGATCACAACAGGTCTGGAGACAACATATGCCCAAGTACCCGTTAAAAAAGTTCAACAAAAATAACAGAAATATAAACTAGATATAACTTCTTCATCTTTAGTCGGCGTAAGGGTAATTGTCAGCATAATAGCCTTCTCCCGCATAATCGGCATCAATTGTGCCACCCTCTACATATTCCCCTTCAGGGTAGTAGCCATCGTCATAAGCTCAATTATCTGCATTAAAAGGGATAGGGTAATCTGAACGAGGAAACACTCCACACACACGAAAAAATGTATATATATATATAGTATCTACATCAAAAACTAGTAAAGCATCATATAACAGGTACTAAGTGAGTTTAGAACTCACCAAACGTCGTTAAGGGCGTGTTTGGCAAGCTTTAGCTTCCGAGCTGCAATAATGGCTCCTCTTCTCTCTCCCCAGTCTCTGTCTTCTGTCTCTGTCTCTTTCTCTTCTTTTTCTCTTCTCTCCAGTCTCTCTCTCTCTCTCTCTAACTATGTGCATACATATAGTATATGTGTATATATATATGGATTTATGTATAATATATATATACCCAACACAAACACACACACACACACACACACACACACACACACACACACACACACACACACACTCTCTCTCTCTTTCTCTCTCAACTCTCTGGTTTTTCCAAACACTCCATACACACAAACAAAATGTATATATATAGGAGAGGGGTGGGAAGATGACCATCTTTGCGTGAAACTTGGAAATTCTGATAATTAAAAGCTTAATCGATTGAAGCTTGTTCGATCGATCAAAAGCAGATCGACTAGTTTTGATCGATTGAAAAGGACTCGATCGATTGAAGTGGGGAACACGTAATAAATTTATGTTGGTAGGGTTTCGATCGATTGAACAAGGTTTAATCGATTGAAGAAAGAAATCCTCGATCGAACTAACTTCAATCGATTGAAAGTGAAATTTCATGTATGGTCAAGGGAAATATATAGAATCTCTTTGTATTAAATAATTATTGAAAATAGAGAGAGATTTCGTCCTCGAAATAAAAAACAAACAAAGTCTAAAACAAAAATGGATACTTCTCTCGCATCTCTAACTGTAGCTCCGATGAAGTTTCTCCTTCATCATGATGCTTCCACTAGATCTTGACTAACAAAATTTCCTTATTCCTAAGCTTTTTCATTCCATGGTCTAGAATCCGCACTGGTCCTTCATTGAATGTAACGTTGTCATTGATCTCAATGTGTTCGAATTTGATCTTGTGTGCTGGGTTGTGAGCACACTTCCTCAGCATACTGATGTGGAAAAAGTTGTGCACTCCTGACATCTTCGGCGGCAAGGTGAGTCGATACAAAACTTTTTCAACACGCTCTAGAATCTCGAACGGTATGATAAATCGCAATGATAGCTTGCATCTCTTCTGACCAAATTTGATGATGCCTCGAATAGGTGAAACTTTGAGTAGCACATGGTTTCTAATTACAAACTCCAAATCTTTGCGTCTCTTGTCAGCATAACTCTTGTGTTGGGTCTGAGCTGTCTTCATATTCTCACGTATAATCTGAATATTCTTGTTGGTTTCTTGTACTATCTCTGGCCCAAGAAGTTGAGTATCCCTAAGTTTGGCCCAACATAACGGTGATCGATAAGGTCTTCCGTACAATGCTTCAAACAACGCCATTCCTATGCTCGTATGGTAGCTATTATTGTAGGCAAACTTGATCAAAGACAGGTGCGTCTCCCAAGAACTCTTGATAATGTAATCACATAGCATATCTTCCATCACTTGCTTGACTCGTTCAGTCTGTCCATCTGTCTGCGAATGAAAGGCTGAACTCAAATTCAGTGTTGTTCCTATCGCTGTCTGAAGACTCTTCCAAAACTACTATAAAGGACGAATCTTGATCTGACACTATAGAAATAGGTACACTGTGTAACCATACAACATGCTGTAGATACATCCGGCTCAAACATTCTACTAGATACATCATACTATAGGCAATAAAATGTACTGTCTTTGTAAGTCGATCCACAATCACCCATTGTGATTCTACTGTGACTTCGGTAATCCTACCACAAAATTAATGGTTATATGTTTCCATTTCCATTGGGGAATCGGTAAAGGCTGTAGCAGTCCAAGTGGCTTTTGATCTTCTGCCTTTACTTGTTTACAAGTCAGACACTGAGATACATGCTCAGCTACTTTTCGCTTCATTCCTTCCCACCATAAATTCCTCTTCAAGTTCTTGTACATCTTCGTACCTCCAGGATGAATCGTTATCAGTGACTTATGTGCTTCATCCAATATTTCTTTACGAAGATTTTCTTTGTCAGGTACATAGAGTCTACCTTTACATCGTAAGGCTCCGTCTGTACCAATACTCTAGACTTCTGGTTCCTGGGCTGACATCTTTGCGAACCATAACTTCAAATCTTCCATTGTCTGTTAAGCTTCTATGATACAGCTGATCAAAGTTAGCTATACCATAAGACATCCAAGGTGTTGTCCTACCATTGGTTCCACTGGTTGAAGATCGATTCAGCTCAAACTTCTAACGCTTGCCATTCTCAAATTAATAACGCAGCGATCACTAGTCAAGGTCTACAACTTAAAGCATCTGCTACGTCATTTGCTTTACCCGGATGGCATTGCAACAAAAAGTCATAGTCTTTGAGTAACTCCATCCATATTCGTTGTCGCATGTTCAACTCCTTTTGAGAGAACAGATACTTCAAGCTCTTATGATTGAAAAATAGATCAAACTTCTCTCTATAGAGATAGTGTCTCTAAATCTTTAATGCAAATACTATCGTTGCCAATTCCAGATCATGCGTAGGATAGTTCTTCTCATCTACCTTTAGCTATCTGGATCCATATGCAATGACATTCCCGCCTTGCATAAGTACACACCCAAGTCCTCGGTGTGATGCATCACTGTAGATGATATATCTTTCTCCACTCTTAGGTATCACGAGTTTCGGTGCAGAAGGCAATCTTTCCTTTAACTCCTGAAATGCACCCTCATGCTTGTCCGTTCATTCATACTTCGTCTCCTTTCTCTTCAAGTTCGTCAAAGGTCCTACTATCCTGGAAAACCCTTCGATAAATCTTCAATAATATCCTGCTAGACCAAAAAAACTCCTAACTTCTATCGCATTGGTTGGTCTGTTCCAGCTTAAGACGACATCGATCTTAGATGAGTTCATAGAGATAGCATCTTGAGATATAACATGTCCCAAGAATTTGACCTCCTGTAGCCAAAATTCACACTTACTGAACTTTGCATACAACTTGCTATCTCTAAGTATCTACAAGGCAATCTATAAGTGCTCCTTATGATCCTCTTTTGTCTTCAAGTAGATCAAGATGTCGTCGATGAATACGATAATGAATTAATCCAGATATAGTCTGAATACTCTATTCATTAAGTCCATGAATACTGCTAGTGCATTTGTCAATCCAAAAGGCATAACTAGAAACTCATAATGCCCGTATCTTATCCTGAATGCAGTCTTCGACACATCTCTAGTCGAACTAACAACAGGTGATATCTGGATCGTAGATCAATCTTTAAAAAAATCTTTGATCCTTGTAACTGATCGAATCGGTCATCTATCTGAGTAAGTGGATATCTATTCTTAATCATAACCTTGTTCAACTCCCTGTAATCCATATAGAGTCGAAGTGTCCCTTCCTTCTTCTTTACGAATAGAACTAGTGCTCCCCAAGGTGACGTACTCAGACGCACAAATCCCAAATCTTCAAATTCCTAAACTTGCTTCTTTAGTTCCAACATCTCAGTTGGTGCCATCTTACATAGAGTTTTAGATATTGGCAATGTACCAGTTACGATTTCCGCACAAAAGTCTTTTTCTTTTTGGTGGAAGTCCCGTAATATCCTAGAAAACATCCTTGAAATCTTATACAGTAGGAATCTAATCCATTGTTGTTTCTGTACTTGTACTCCCGATTATGGCTAAACCACTTGTTAAAAATATGTCGCTCGTTGGTTAATACTGAAATTTGATCGTCAGCCGTCCTAGTATTGGGAACACAATCGTCCTAGTAGGGAAATCTAAGTTGGCACTCTACTAAGCCAACCAATCCATTCCTAGGATAATGTCGAACTTTGACATCGACAGAACTACCAAGTCTGTCGAAAGATTCCTATCTCCAAAGGTCAATGGACAATCTTTACACACTTTACCCAGCTTAACAGTCACTCCCAATGGTGACATAGCATTAAGTGTTGGCTCGAGTGTCTGGGGTTCTAAACCCAACTGACGTGCAATCTTAATAGTAATAAACGAACGTGTAGCTCTAGTATCAAATAAAGCTTTAACTGGACTATGAAAAAGTACAAGCGTTCCTTCCAAATGTTGCTGCTCATCAGCATTAAAGCCTGCTTCTTCTAGGATTATGGCATTCATTCTAGTCTAATCTGGGGTCCCTGAATTCTTTAAGCTAGTGCCCTATAGTATCCTCCTCGTGGTGCATGACAATCCTTGCTCAAGTGACCAGGCTTACTGCAGTTGCGACAAGACTGATCGTTATGACGGTGGGTCATGGGAACAGTGTAATTCCTCACTAGGTGCCCCAGCTTCCCACAATTAAAACATCCTCTGTCACTCGGTGGTGGGGCTGTAAGTAGTGCCTGAGGTTGCAGTCCTCATTGTTGATATTGCTAGGGTTGAGGATAGCTCGACTGAAGCTTCCTGGTTCTATCGCAGGTTCTCTTGTTGCCTTGAAAATTATTCTGAGGTCTCCACCCTTGGGTATTCCTTGGCGGCTGGGTCTTCAAATTCCTCTGCTCAAAATTTCCTAACGACTCGGGTCGATTTCTCTGCGGTCGCTGTACTAGATATGCATCTTTCTCCAGACTTACAACAAGTCTGACCAGTCCTTCAAAACTCTGTTTCAAGTGACCAATCATCATATGGCGAAGATGGGGGTTCAATCCTTGATGGAATTACTTAATCCTCTTCTACGGTGTATCAATCATATGCTGAGCGAATAAAGACAATCGCTCAAACTGGGTGGTATACTTTCTCACTGTCTAATCTCCTTAAACTAGGCTCATAAAAAATTTTTCCTATTGATTTTTTCATCTTCTGGAAAGTACTTCTCCAGAAATCTTCCTTTGAACGTTTCCCAAGGCATCGCTCTTACAGCGTTCATCCCTGTAGTGGCTCGTTCAGCTTTCCACCAATCTACAGAGGCATAGGTGAGCTGTAACGTAGCAAGACAATGTTTCTCCTGTTCACTACATTCTAACGCCTCAAAGATCAATTCCATCTCTCTTATCCACTGTTCGACCTTCCATGGTTCCGTTAGTCCATCGAACTTCTCGAGACACAGTCCACAAAAATTTGCTAGCAATTTGTCTCCAACTTGTCTCTGCTGAAACGGTAGCATTGGGGGTTGGACAGGTCGTTGGTTGGAAGCATGGTTGTAGGTGTCACCCACATGTTCCATCCTTTTCACAAAGGCTTCAAAAACTCCAGATGGGTTCATTCCCTCTAGAATAGGTGCTCCAATTCGCGCTTGATGATTTTTCAAGGGGTCCTACCATAGTGTACTAGTGAAGTGTACCTACAAGAGACCTATCAATTAGCTGAAAGTCTTCTCAGAGAAATGAAATCCAGATAAAGTGATAAATAGCAATAAGAACTAACAGTTCTACTATCAGCATGTATCCCTCCAACATACAATCAATATATCAAAAGTACTGCTCGTATATATATATATAAAAAGATATACCGTATAGTACACACTAGTCAAACTGTGTACCACATGGGACATAGGCAAAATAGTATTAAGGTCAGCTAGTTACAATACTACCATCACTGATAGCATCTGTACAAAGCTATGGTCAAATAGCTATCTCTTAAGCTCCTAAAAATCATGTGGACAACATGTCTTGATATAAAACTAACGAAAACTAAACCCTGCAGATCTTGACTCAAAAATCATCAGCGTATGATCCTGCTGGTGGTGCCTCATCCTCTGAAATGATATTCATCTCCTCATGGGGAACATCTTCAACTGGTGCAGCAAGATCTCTGACTACCACTCTGATATCCCAATCCTCATCTACGTCCTCTACCATCATTGCCTGATTAACTACGTCGACAGCCATAGCAGCAAATCCATCAGCTATGTCCAATGCCCATGCTAATGCAGCCTCTCCCATAACAAATCCAACTGGCTAAGCGACCATCTCAGCTATCCATCCTATTTCCATATCATCCATGGCTACCATATGCATTATAGGTCCGACCGGTAACTGAAGCATAATGGGTACCTCTGGCACAACTACCTCCTCGTCGGGAACATCCTCCTCTACTACCTCTATGATCATGTCTCCATCTACTACTGTGTCATCCTCTCTAACCACGATATCTTCCTCAACGGCATTGGGGGTCCTCCAGCTCCTGTACTCGGTCAAACTTTGGCTACTCCGGGTCATCCTCCGGATCATCATCATCATCATCATCATCATCATCTGTAGGCTCCTCCTTTGCTGGGTCTTCATCGTCCATAGGCTCCTCCTCTCCATCTCTGTCAATATCCTCGTTAGGATGCTTATCCTCCGACTCTGGGTCCTCCTCTCTCTGAATCAGCTCAGGCTCTGTAACTGGTACTATGGGTATTGATGATGGTGGGGCTACATGTGCTGGTGTAGTTGCAGGCTCTAGTGGAACAGGCCTGGCTAAATTTTCTCGTAACTCAATCTTATCTACCTTCGGCTTACTCTAGATCACCTAGCCATCTCCTGGTATATAGCTTCTCGGGTCATAGCGTAGTGATACGCATTCATGCGTATCTCTATCGGGTGTGTCGTGCCCACAACATAGAGAGAAGTCCATATCCTCTCCTCCAAATAACAACTAGCTGTCTAGCGAATGTGGCTCTAGTATATCTCTGGTATGGCTAGCTCCACGGTGTCGCCATGAATAACATGTCCTCTAAAAGAATCGTCCACAAATGGGTAGAAATCTAGATCCATGATAACCTGCAAAGGAAACTATGTATCGTTAGAAGGACAAACTTATCTTAAACTCATATCTCATCTCAAGGATCTTAAAATACTAGGACCAGATGGTGTGGGGTCGTTAGTGAACGAAAGTATCATAACCTAGAGCTCTGATACCAAAATTCTGTCACGCCCCGGAGCAGCAAAAATAGAGAAAAATGAATTTACTTTTTGGGTCCATAGGGAACGACAAGTGAAAGTCACTTATTATCCACACTATGCAGTACTAGTCTGACAATGAATAAGAATAGTAACAAACTGAATATAATAATAACAGTTCTATCTATTATAAACATCAGAGTGGTCCTTAGGATCACAACAGATCTGGAGATAACATATGCCTAAGTACCCATTCCAATGTTCAACAAAAATAACAGAAATATAAACTAGATATAACATCTTCATCTTTAGCTGGCATAAGGGTAGTCGTTAACATATTAGCCTTCTCCGGCATAACCGGCATTAGTGGGGCCACCCTCTGTATATTCCCCTTCAAGGTAGTAGCCATCATCATAAGCTCTATTTTTTGTAATAAAAGGAATAGGGTAATCTGGATGGGGAATGTCCAAGCAATAACGACCGTCAGCTTAATAAGAGCTAAATGAATAGAAACTCACAAAGTATCAATGATATAATGTAATAACAAGTCATTGAAGTGTCTAAGATATAGTGTAACAATAGTATCTTCCTCTTTATTATCCCAACATCGTTACTCAACCCTTATCGTCTTATTAATAATGAACTCAACATATAATGACCCTTGGAACTGACTTGATTGTAAGTTTCTTGGATACACCAATGCTCTGTCTACCGCATCACTGCAAGTCATAGATACCATCTACCGCATAACACTGCAAATCATAGAGGTCATCTACCGCGTACACCTAAAGTCATAGATAATACGTCAGTCCATCCCCCTCTTTTTAAGAACATATGCACAGTCCACCACATGTCAGGGATTTAACACTTAATTGACATAACAATTCTATTGCCATGACCATTCATCAGATCTACTGCATACTAATGATTAAGGTTCACTGCATGTCATAGACACATTCGTCTGTCTATAGCGTACTTATGATTAAGGTTCACTGCATGTCATAGACACATTCGTCTGTTTATAGCGTACTTATGATCAAGGTTCACCGCATGTCATAGATACTGTATCACCGCAAGTCATAGAAATATACGTCTGTCTATCATGTCTACCAGTGATCAAGGTTCACTGCATGTCATAGACACATTCGTCTATCTACCATGTACTTATGATTAACCAGTATGTTTCCCCACTTTATTCCGAGAACTTATCAAACCTACTTAATGTTTGTACTGCAATTGATACATGACAACCCCATGTGGCCTGACTACTTTGATTAAAATGAACGGATATCGAACTCAGATATGAACCACATAGTATCTAACGTCATCACAATAATCCATTATTCTTAATCATGCTTATCTTTGTTGTCACATTATCCCTGATCAACCCATAATCACATAGTAGAAGTTTAAATCAAAAGTCAGATAATCGAACCTTATATATAATAAACCAAAGAAATAATCCCTGTTCTATAAAGTTAGATCGATTAAAACCATTTCAATCGATTGAGAAAAATAACGTTCGAGTGATCGAAGTCCTTTCAATTGATTGAACCTTCGATCGATTGAACTTAATAAGGTTCAATCGCTTGAGAGTCGTCTTCTCCAGTAGTTCTGAATAGTGAACGTCCATAGGTGTTAAGGCATGATTGGGTCTATCTATTCATGTCAAAAACTCATAAAACATCATATAACAGGTACTAAGTGAGTTTAAAACTCGCCAAACATCATTAAGGGCGTGTTTGGCAAGCTTTAGCTTTCGAGCTCTAATGGTGGCTCCTCTTCTCTCTCCTAAGTCCTTGCCTTTTCTCTCTATCTCCTTCTCTTCTCTGCCTGTATATCTCTCTCTCTTTCTCTCTATGACTGTGTATATATATAGTATGTGTGTATATATATGGATGTATGTATAATATATGTACCCAACATAAAAACACACACACATACACACAATCTCTCTGTCTCTCTCTCTCAACTCTTTGGTTTTTCCAAACACTCCACACACACGAAGAACTGTATATATATAGGAAAGGAGTGAGCAGATGGCCATCTTTGTGTGAAACCTAGAAATTATGATAATTATAAGTTCGATTGATTGTAGGTTGTTCGATCGATCGAAAGTAGATCGACTAGTTTCGATCAATTGAAAAGGGCTTGATCGATTGAATTGGGGAACACGTAATAAATTTATGTCGACAGGGTTCGATCGATTGAACAAGGTTTGATCGATTGAAGAAAGAAATCCTCGATCGCTCAAACTAACTTATCGATTGAAAGTAAAATTCCATGTATGGTCAAGGGAAATATATAGAATCTCTTTGTATTAAATAATTACTGAAAATGGAGGGTGATCGTGAGAGAACTAATCCTATTTATACGCCTTAACGAACATTTGTCAGTACCTTTTTATCCTGTTTTTGTATATTTTTACTCCGTTTTCTAGTTTCTGACAGGTTTTGGAAGAAATCAACTAAACCAGGCTAAACAGGGTGAAAAAGCAGAGTTAAAGAAGCTGAAAAAGCCAAGTCGCGCGCGCGACCCGCGCCCGCAAAAACCAGAAATCGCTCGCGCGATCCGCTCGCGCGAGGTCCCCAGAATCGCTCGCGCGATCCGCGCGCGCGAAGGCCAAAATGTCGCGCTCGCGTGATATGTGGAAAAATCAAAGTTGCGTATTTCAGTATACTGAAGACTCCTGTGCAAACGAAACTGCTGAACAACGTCTAGACTGTAAATTACATCAGTTTCAGTTCGTTTCGGGTTAGGAAGGCTTCCAATGCTTGTTGTAAATCTATATATACCCTATTTTATTACAATTAAAGTGTTGGACATTATTAGCAACTATTATACACACATACTTCCAGCCATTGAAGGGAGGGAAGCAAGGAGAAGAATAAGAAGACCAAGGGTTTCCATGGCCGCCTCCATCAACCTCTTGCTATCTACTACTTCCATGGACGGCTAGATCATAGATCTAGGGTTTCAATGAAGCCCTAGACGAGTAATAGGGTTTTATTTATGTTTTTATTTTAGTTTTATTATGTATGGATGACAGTCACATGTTTAGAGGATTTTCATAAATAAATCGTACTTCTAGTGATTAAATCATTGCTTTCAGAATTTATTCTGGTCTTAGATCTATTTTGACTGTGATGTGCTCAACGATCTATTCTTGCTGTGCTTGTTTAGATTGTTTACATGTGATGGTGCTTTATTGATTCGTGCTATCAAGTATCCGAATAGTCCATGCCTAGATTAGACGGATTAGATCACAACACTAGTTTAGTGTGGGATAATCCGTGCTAACCGAAGATGGATTATGTTGGTGCTTGAACCATGATTATCTTCTTGTCGGAGGAATTGGGCTTGTAGCTACAATTTTCCATATTCATCCAACGTAATAGGCTAAAGTAATTCATAAATATCCTTTTTATGAAGCTAGTGGTGGATTTGTAATCCTAGGTTCCCTTAAATATTATTTAAAACAACTTTAATTGCTTTCATAGTTTAGATTTACTTTTATTGTTATTAGTTTAATTAAATCCAAATCAAAATCCGTTTTTCCTAATTAATTAGACTTAGGTTTTAAAATTAAGTCGCTATAGTAATCAATCTCTGTGGGTTCGACCTTTACTTCCACACTGCAAATCTTTGGAAAAGTAAAGAATACTTTTTATATCTTGATATTGACAACATCAGAGGGTATTACAGATCCATTCATTCACGACTTAGCACACTGAATCAAGCAAAATGAGATTTTATTCAACTAGTAGAGAAAAATGATTACATCACTTGACTCGATAGAAGAAGACTTTAATAATAAACTCGATAACTGACTGACTCAAAGACTCGACTGGACTTGACACTTAACTCCTACTTGACATGACTCGATTACTGGACTAGACTTGTCTTCGTCTCAACTTGAGTGTCATAGATGATTTTTAATTTATTGGATTTCCAAGAGCATCCATATTTGCTATAGCAATAGCAGTTTCAAACATTATCACCTCACTAGCATCATTTTAACCTTCGGGCTTGACACTTTCCATTAGCATATGTGTAGAAACATTATCCATGTCTATGGACCACTCTTTAGTAGAACAGACATCCTCTAACTCATACCAAGTATTGTCGATGCCTTTTTTGATTTTGTTGATTGGGTCAGGGCTAGTTGGTTATTGCGCACTCATGGAGGCAACAAATCCCTTGAGAGTGCTCAACGATGGCAGGGATTGAAAGGATTGCATGTCATGCCAAATGTCACTTGGTGGGTTCAGCGAAGGAGAGATGATTTTTTGCTCAATAAGATCTTGGATATCATGGCAAAGTTTCATGCAATAATTGGTCATCTGGCCAGGGGTCTGGTGGTAGGCGCAGTACAAGATAGGTTATATTTGCGAGGTAAGGGATTTGGTGGTGGCCTTGGGTCCAAGGGATTGAGGTGACCACTCTTGATGAAGTGACCAAGGGCCATGGATAATGTCATGCCAAGGTTGGTGAATATTCTTGGCTTGCGGGTTTGGCTTGATTTTGGATTCGACTTTGAGCTTGAGTTTGCTTTTAGGTTGAGATATGGGCTTGGAATAGCTCTTTGGTTAGATGGGATTGGGCCTGGATATGGCCTTGGGTGAATGGTTGAGCTTGGGTATGGACTTTGGCGATAGGCTGGGTTTGGACATAAGCTTGGATATAGACTTTGGTGCTTGACTAGGTGATCCATTATTCCCTTCTCCAATTTGTTCATCACTACCTCATTCAAATCCACTTGTTTTTTGATAATTGACAGAGCTCAAGCGTTACCCTCTCCAATTGATTCACCCTTAAGTCTATTGCTCAATAGTGGCTTAAATCTTGTTCACTCTCTCTTCCAAAGCTCTTACGGCCATTGGCAGATCAATCTCAAGATGATGGTCCATGTTCTCCTAAAATCAAGAAGACACCACCCAAGAAGGTTAGAAGTGTCTCACTAGGGGATCTGGTTTCTCCACTCTTTTTATAGGTCCACAACATAAAAGGCCCGCATACAGAATTGATTTTCAGGAGGCAAGGAATTTTAAGGAATTATTTTGATCTTGATTGGAAAGAAGATGTTCTGGATTTGTATGCTACATGTATACAATGGTATTGGTTGATGTGATAAAAATGTTCATGCTTTGACGATTTGATGCAATTGAATACATGCACCGCACACATGGCACACGGATGAAATGCAAGTGTGTGTGCGCCTATTCTATATGCAAAAGAAAGGAAAATTCTAATCCTAACACATAACCACATAAGCACATAAAATCCTCACTCATGTTAAGTGCGCCAACTTCTCCTTTCATTGTGATCCTTGCCACAATTTCCAAGGTTGGATATTTTTGAAAAATTTTGAAATTCACTTGAAAAGTATTTCTTGGGTGACATGATCCTTTTGAAAACAATCCCCAAACATTCTAGATTTTTCTTTGAAAAATGGGGATATGAAAATATCTTTCAACAAAAGTTGATTGGGTTAGAATTTTGTTTTGGAATTCATTTAAAAAAAATATTTCTTTGATTGGCGAAACTTTTCAAAAATAACTCCCAAGAATTTTGGGTTCTTCCTTCAAAGATGAGAATGCGAAAATATACCTCAACAAAGGTTGACTTGGAATTTTAATCAAAAACTGAACTCCAAATATTTTTGAGAGAGCGATTAAAAACTTTGGAATAAAGATGGCAAAAATCTATTTGCTTTCAAAGATAGAAATTTTTTTGGAGTAGAAGGATCACATGAACGGATTACCACTGTACTCTTCATGAATTCAGATGCATACAAGGTTAACGATGCGTAGCTAACAAGATATAAGAAGTGTAATCTTATAATAAAAAAATCTGGCATGTTCCCAAATGTCATGGGACATGAGAAGGAATTGCTAAAAGGTGATAAAAGGGTTATACATCCTACATCAAGTAAGTATCATCATCATCTCAAATAATTCCTTCCAGGCATACAAAACTCCTTAGCATATAATCCTAATTTAAGAATTGATTCCCTAATTTTTAAAGTTTCTATGGAAGCTATCATGCAAAGGCCGGGTTTTTGTCAAATAAGAGACCCTTGACACACATCCGATAGGATGCTTCATATACTAACACATGGTACGAGATCAAGGGTGCTCACATGATCCTATGATAACTTGACCGATCAGGTTGCCCCGAGCCTCCAAGGTCATAGTTCCGTGCAATCGACTGGCTAGACATGTAAGTGCAATGCAACAGGCACACAAAAATTATTTAATTCGATAAAAAAGGTTGCTTTCAAGTCTAATCCTCGAGTGAACCCAAAATCAGAAATTCTGGTCTACGAAGCCAGAGATTCTGGGTTTGATCCCCAACAGAGTCGCCAAATTGTGGATATCGTAAGCTAATCACATTTTTTAAACTTTTGCAAATTGAAATACGAGTCACCACTTAATTTTTAAAGGAAAATTAAGCAAAGTGATCTTTTAGAAACCAGAGATTTCTAGGTCCGATGATTATGGAATGAGAGGGGAAGGAGCCTGACAGACTAAAATACCCCCTCTCATCCTATCTCGTGATAGGCCTCTACTAAACATCCTTTTAATCGAATTAACTATCTAAGTGTGCCCTCAACTAATACATGGATATATACATTACAAAAGTATGTTGAAAAGGGATTGCTAATGATAAAACGACATACAAAATCACATAGTTCAACTAGCAAGCAAAAATGATATGTAATAGAGAACAAAAGAACTTACCTGGGGTCCAACTGTGAAAGGAAACGTGCAATGCACACAATTAAAAGAAAATCCTAGAAAAAGAGTCTTTGATACATATATGCACATAAGGCAAACCCTAATCTAAGGTGTCGCGCATGGAGTAAAAAAATCAATAAAATCAAGAAATAAAATAAATTAGAGAAAAGAGTTAAGAAAGTGTACCTCAATAGCGCTACAAAACAAAGGGTTAGTCTACATGCTTTGAACGAGATATAATATCAAATCTTAAATATTATACTAAACTCCTATCTTAAACCTAATGAGCATGAAGAAAGTTGATCAAATCGTGAATTCCTTCCAATTTGTTGAAATCATAACACCTCTATAGATATACAAGTCTCAACTAGGAGCCAATGTAATGTCCATATAGAGATAATACAATCCCAACATGAATTCAAGGAACCCATGACTAGATTCAACTAATTATAACTTAGCACAATGCAAACAAATGGCCTAATTACAAGAATCAACACATGGATGAATGCATGAAAATGAACAAGAACAAGCTATGAACTATTCATTGATTTGGATCATCTAGCCTTTGGGTTTGAGTTTAATTAATAATAATCAAAAAATATTTTAAGCCTTTAGTCATAGAAAGGTCATTTGGATAATCATTTACAAAGTTTATCAAAGCTGTAACAGAATTCAGGAATTACAGAGAGCAGACCAGACTTTCAAAAATAGGAAAATCATGGTTCCCATAGTTTGATCTTAATTATGTTTGGATACAAGATGCCTCTGTTAGTCTAGTTTCTAACCCAAAAAGAAAATCAAAGATCAAACAGTTCAATCTCCGGGAATCGGACCATAACCAGACACTACTCAGAATTTATCATCTCTCTGTCCAGAGATTTTGTGTGATTTTCTAAAAATATTAAACGAATCAGAATCACTTCAATATTTTTTAAGGGATCTTATTAACACATTTAACTTCATGGAAAAAATTATTTAAAGCTTAAAATACCTGTTTAAGGCTCCGATCTATTTAAATCAATATTGACCTACTATTCTGAAATTCTGAATAGAGAACAATTGGGTTGCAAAACGTATGACCAAATCATGTTGACTATAAAATCTTACCAAAACAAAAATCATAGTGATACTTCTATGAGTTAGGGACAAATTCCAATTAGTCTCATTCAATTCCAATGGATCATGATTTAATTAAAAATCTTTGATCACTGATTGTTATTAAAATCACTACACCATAGCTGAATAATGTCCATGATTTGAATCAAACTTGATCTGTAATTCTATAGAGAACCTAGATAAAGATCGATTATGGTCATCAAAATGACAATGAAATACAAAAGAGATTCATGGATTTAGCCTTAGAGGATCTTCATTATAGACCTCATGAGAAAATCTAGAGATGAGTCTCAAGGTCTTACTCAATCCTATGAGCTCAAAACACTTGAATACACTTGAATCCAACAACCAACCTATAAAATCAACTTCATCTAAGTCTAATTCCTCTCTCATTAATGGTCCTTGAGGGTTCATAACTTATTTCCTTTGATTCCTCTCCCAAATTAATGATCCTTAAGGATTAAAGACCCAAATTCTAAAGAACTTAATGAAATATGAAGAGTTTTATAAGCTCCAAATTAATGAACCAAAGCCATGAATATGGGCTTAGATTCATCAATTACTCATAGAAGCAACATAGACCAACTCTAATCCTCATATAAATATGAATTTACAGAAAATTAAAAGATTTAACTCAAGGAATTTCAAATGGAACATTGAAGGTTCCATAGAATCCCAAGAGAAGAGCATGAATAAAAGAGATGAAATCAAAACCCAATTGATGATCCAAATTAAATTCTACTTTGAAAAACTTATTTTTATCTTAAACACAAAACTATCTAGATCCAAATCAAACAAATAAAAGAAGGAATTCAATCACAATTCAAGTGGTGTGCAAAGCGGGGGTATTTGTAAAATACAACCGCGCTAAAGGAAAGAATTGTATTAGTTTTTATCACAACTTCCCGTTTTATCTGCGATTTGCATTGCAAGGCTAATTTCTATACACTATGATTAATCTATGATAAGTTGTATTGTTTTAGCTGTTGTTTGTGCAGATTACTGCTGTGTGGACTAAACAGATGAACATCAGAATAAATGGAATGCTGGAATGAAAACAAAAGAAGCAAAAGCTGAAATGTGGAGTTCGATCGATCTAAGAAGGTTCGATCGATCGAGCGTTCGATCGCTCAAAGAGAGTGGAAGCGCTTGAGGCTTAAGGGTTCGATCGATCGAGAGCAGTTCGATCGATCGAACGGGGTATTTCCAGTAACATTTGCGTAGGCAGCAGATGCGGGTTTTAACCCTAGTTTCTTAGGTTTTCTTATATATAGGAGTATTGTACACGTCCAGTGGGACCCCCACTTTACACTTTAACAGTTTTAGAGAGAGAGATAGAGAGTTTGTTTGGTTTTTTGTAGGTTTTCATTGAATATTTACATTGTGGATTGGATTTCTCTGAGTTAATATAAGTATCTTCTATTCCAGGTTATCTATATACTGCTCACTTAGATTCTGCACTTAGTAGTAATAGTTTAATCGCTCATCTCATGATATTATATGCTAAATAGTTGTAAAACCATAGATTTCGTAGTTTTCATGAAAAACTTACAATCAAACAAGGTGTTAATGTTCTTTTACGTTAAAAATCAATCTTTGACACTCCAGACGATGTCTGAGTAGTCCCAGGTTGGGAGAACACGATGAAACAGTGATCTCCAGCCTCTGCCATGCAGCAAAATAATCGCTGTGTTCGATCGATCGAAGTCCGTTCGATCGATCGAACCAGAGACAGTCAATCGATCGAAGTCTGTTCGATCGATTGAGGGATGAAGGTCTTCGATCGATCGAAAGCGAGTCGATCGATCGAACTCTCGGATTCTTGAGGATGTTCCCTGCAGTATTCCAGGACCTTTTGTTTTAGGATTTGTTATCATTCTGTCCCAAATAAATGCTCAGTTTGTCAAAACAGTTTTAAAACTAAGGCCCTAAGGCATTTTCTTTCAATACATTTTGCAAACCATCTTCAATGCTAACACCATTGAGGATGTGAGTATTAACTATTGGATTAAACCGCTTTCATGTATCTTAATTTAACTGTGATGATATGGTCCCGGTCATGAAAGGGCTATAGAATCTCTATCTTTAGAGGAATACGGAAAACTGTGGGTAATATGCTCCTTTGTGCTTCAAGGTAAATGCATGGTAGATGGTTAGATTACTGTGGATTCGTGTAATCCCAACACTTTCTTTTAAAGTTAAACATCCTAATTTCAAGTACTGTTTTAATTAGCTAGTTAGATCGTTAGTCATTTTCTGTAGTAATTTTAGCTGTGGAACTTTGTGTTCCACACCATCGTTCAATCTTATTCATTTTATTTTATTTTCTTTAGAGGTTAGTCTAATTCGATAGGTCAGCACCTTCCCTGTGGGATCGACCTGGTCTTACCAGATATTACTTGCACGTCTACCTACACTTGGGTATTGCACAAGAGCGCACAAGATTTTTCTCGTGTCAAGTTTTTGGCGCCGTTGCCGGGGAAGGCGACGATCAATTCCTTAGATTACCTCAGTCTCTCTTCATCTCTTTCTATTTTTATTTTCTCTTCTTTTCAGTTCTTTTGGGTAAGTTCTCACCCTAGGGACTTTCCTAGTTCATGTCCGAGAATTCTATTGAAGGAATTCTTGGAAATCCTTTCTACCTGTCTGACTCTGAAAGCTCCATCAACCCCATAGCCACTCCAACTGCATCAATGGATGATCATCAGAGTGAAAATGGTGACAATGTTGTGGTACCAATTGATGAGGCACTCCGTCCTCTTTGCGATCTCATGCAACCAGAACATGCACCTACGCCCTCTTGCATTCAAATCCCACCGCATAATGGCGAATTTCAGTTTCGCAATGGGATGATTCAACTGCTTCCCACTTTTCATGGGATGGAAAACGAGAAGGCGTATTTACATGTCACCGATTTCGAGGATGTTTGCAAAACATTCTCGCAAACTTGTCCTAGGGAGGTGACGCATTTAATGCTATTCCCCTTCACTTTGAAAGATAAAGCGAAGGCGTGGCTCCACTCCCTAAAACCTAATTCAATTTTCACCTGGCATGCGATGAGCACCGCGTTTTTGAAGAAATTCTATCCTACTCGCATGACCACAGACCTTCAGCATCAAATCAATTCCTATAAACAAAAGAGCAATGAAACCTTCACACAAGCGTGGGAGCGTTTCAAAGATTTGCTTCTCTCGTGCCCACACCATGGGTTTGAGAAATGGCGAACTATCAGCTTCTTTTATCAGGGATTGAATGGTGAAACAAAGAAGTTGGTGGAAACAATGAGCTCGGGACCATTTCTGCGTAAAAACACTGAAGAGGCCGAAGCCCATTTCGAATGGTTAGCTGAATACGCTCATGAATGGTCAAATTCTGACAATATCTCACGCTCACAGATATCCTGTGTAGAGGAGAAAAGCCTATACCAGCTAACCAATGAAGATCACCTCATGACTAAGTATGCAGAGCTAGCAAAGAAGGTAGAGGAGTTAAGTATGAAAGGAGAGAGCTCTAGGCAAGTCTTGCCTGAAGAACCATGTGGCACATGTAACATGTTGGGACATACAACTCAATATTGTCCTAATGTGCCATATTTTCAAGAGCAAGCCCCTATAGAGATGAATGCCATGCAAGGTTTTCGAGGGGCGGGGAATTCCAACAATAACTTTCAAAATAACAATAGATGGAATCACCCCGGTTTTGATTGGAGAAATAATGCTGGGGCCCAAAATCAATATCAACAGCAGCCCTACAACAACAATCAATATCAAGGGCAAAACAATAGGCCAGCCCAGCATTACAATCAAAACAGAACCAATAATTACAATCAAGCTCAACCCTCCAATGCACCACAAACCAATACCTATGTGCCACCGCACAAGAAGGTACAAGAAGAAGAGCCACTTGCTAATGCCAATCTAACGCAGCAACTCATACAGATGATGAGTAGAATGTCTGCCACATTAGAAAGGATAGATGCACGGCAAGAAGGTTCAGGAGGAACATTCCCTGCCCAACCACTTCCAAATCCAAAGGGACATAACAATGGTCCTAACAATCAAGAACATGCTAAAGCTGTGACTACACTGAGAAGTGGAAAAATCATAGGGAAAAGCATGCCTCTGTCCACTCCCGAAGTGTACGATGAGGAGGAAGTGGTGGATAAAGAAGTTAAGCTACCATCTACTCAAGAGGAGGAGCAGTCTACCAATGACGAACCAATCAAGGCAAACATTGAAGCTCCTAGAGTAGAGGAAGAAGTTGAGCGAAGGCCTGGGAAGGAGTCTGTTAAGGAGGAACCACCAAAATGCCCCTTTCCTGCACCTTATCCTCAACGGTTGAAGAAACCCAAGAATGAGACAAAGAATCAGGAGTTTCTGGAACTGTTTAAGCAAGTTAAAGTTAACCTTCCACTCCTAGATGCTATCAAGCAAGTGCCGGCCTATGCTAAGTATCTCAAAGATCTATGCACGGTCAAGAGGAGGCAAAGTGTGAAAAAACATGCGTATGTCGCGTGCCAAGCCAGTGCGATCATTCAAAATGAGTTGCCTCCAAAACTCAAAGATCCCGGCACACCTACTGTCTCATGCAGAATTGGGAATCAAAAGATAGACAACGCACTCCTCGATTTAGGAGCAAGCGTGAACCTGCTGCCATACTCAGTCTATAAACAGCTGGGGTTGGGTGAACTCAAACCCACCCGAGTTGCTTTGCAATTGGCAGACAGATCTGTAAAGTACCCTAGAGGGGTGTTAGAGGACGTCCTTGTCCAAATAGACTCTTTTGTCTTTCTGGTTGATTTTGTGATATTGGACACAGAACCTGTGTCTAATCCTGGTGCACATATCCCGGTTATTTTTGGACGTCCATTCCTCAACACCATTGATGCCACAATCAAGATTAGAACTGGTATCATGACTATCGTATTCGGGAACATGACGTTGAATATCAAGATCTTTTCTAATCCCTGACCTGAAGAATACGATGATGAGGAAGAAATCCATTATATAGACACGGTCATTGAAGATGAAGTTGACTTGGTCGACTATAAAGATCCTTTGGAAGTTGTGATGACTCAATTTGGCGATATTTATCAGCCTGCAGAGTCCACCCCATTGGATGCTGACCTGAACCAGACGTGTCTTATGATGGATACGAAAGAGGAGGATAGAACCGATTGCATGTGGATACAGCCATATGAACAACTGCCTCCTAAAACCAAGTTGGTAATGCCCTCTAGTTTCCAGTTTCCGGAGTTAGAATTGAAGGAGCTTCCCAAAGAGCTAGAATACGCATTCCTAGGGACTGGAAAAACTTATCCTGTGATCATTTCAGCTGCTTTAACTCATGAACAGGAAAGTAAGTTAGTGGAAATGCTTACCAAGCATAAGGATGCTATGGGATGGACAATTGCTGACCTCAAAGGCATAAGCCCATCCATATGCACGCATAAGATATATCTGGAGGAAGACACTAAACCCTCAAGGCAAATGCAAAGGCGTCTGAATCCCAACATGCAAGAAGTAGTTAAAAAGGAAGTGCTTAAACTACTTGATGTTGGGATGATATATCCGATATCTGACAGTCCTTGGGTTAGTCCTACCCAAGTAGTTCCAAAGAAAGCAGGCATAACGGTCATCCCGAACAAAGATGGTGAATTGGTACCAACACGTGTTCCCACTGGATGGAGGATGTGTATTGACTACAGGAAGTTAAATACTGTGACCCGAAAGGACCATTTTCCTTTGCCATTTATGGATCAAATGCTAGAACGCGTGGCGGGTCACAAGTATTACTGCTTCTTGGATGGATACAGTGGATATAATCAAATTGAGATTGCTCCTGAAGATCAGGAAAAAACCACATTCACGTGTCCATTCGGTACTTTTGCCTACCGACGAATGCCGTTTGGCCTATGCAATGCACCGGCTACCTTTCAGCGGTGCATGCTGAGTATATTCAGTGACATGGTCGAAAACATCCTTGAAGTTTTCATGGATGATTTTTCAGTATTCGGCCATAGCTTCGAAGATTGCCTTAGCAATCTCGAGCAGGTTTTAATGAGGTGTGAGGACAAACACCTAGTCTTGAATTGGGAGAAGTGTCACTTCATGGTGACCAAGGGAATAGTCCTCGGCCACATAATATCTGATGAAGGAATTCAAGTGGATAAGGCTAAAATCGACATAATCTCAAATTTACCTGTTCCCCGTACAGTAAGAGACATTCGTTCATTCTTGGGGCATGCAGGTTTTTATCGTCGATTTATCCAAAATTTCAGTGCAATTTCTCGACCCCTTTGTCAACTTCTTGTCAAAGATGCACCTTTCGAGTGGTCAGAGAGTTGCCAAAAGTCCTTTGAGGATCTAAAAGATCTCCTCACCTCCGCACCTATAATACAGGCACCCGACTGGAGTTTGCCTTTTGAATTAATGTGCGACGCTAGTGATTACGCCATTGGCGCAGTCCTAGGCCAGAGAAAGGACAATAAGCCACATGTGATATACTACGCCAGCCAAACCTTGAATGACGCTCAAATGAATTACACTACCACTGAGAAGGAGCTGCTGGCTGTAGTATTCGCCCTGGACAAGTTTAGGTCTTATCTGATAGGGTCACCAATCGTCTGTTTTACAGATCATTCGGCCCTCAAATATCTGCTGACAAAGAAAGACGCTAAACAACGGCTTATTCGCTGGATACTCTTACTCCAAGAGTTTGATCTAACAATCAAAGACAAGAAAGGAGTAGAGAATGTGGTTGCGGATCATTTGTCCCGGTTGACTTTTGTTGACAATACTGAATCCCAATCCATTAAAGATGAGTTCCCAGACGAACAGCTACTGGCAGTAAGTAGTCTGCCTTGGTATGCTGATATTGTAAACTACCTCGTCACGGGTGAAACACCCACTCATTGGTCGAACCAAGATAGGAAACGGTTCCTCTCGTTCGCGCGTCACTTCTTCTTTGATGACCCATACCTTTTCAAGTACTGTGCTGATCAGGTCATCAGGCGCTGCGTCCCTAATGAGGATATAACCGTAATATTAGCGTCATGCCATTCTGAGGCATGCGGTGGCCACTTCGCGTCACAAAAGACCGCACAAAAAGTCTTACAGAGCGGTTTTTACTGGCCCACAGTCTTCAAAGATGCTTATTCCTTTTGCAAGACATGCCAACGCTGTCAAAAGCTTGGAACCATTTCTAAAAGGAATTCTATGCCTTTAACCCCTATCATCACAATTGAGATATTTGATTGTTGGGGCATAGATTTTATGGGCCCATTTCCCAAGTCAAATAACTGTGAATACATACTCCTTGCTGTGGAGTATGTATCGAAATGGGTAGAAGCGATACCAACGAGACGAAATGACCATAGAACGGTCATGTCATTTCTAAGAGAGCATATTTTGTCTCGTTTTGGTACTCCGAAAGCTTTATTAAGTGACCAAGGCAAGCATTTCTGCAATAGGCCCTTGGAGTCACTTCTCAAGAAATACGGAGTCCATCATAAAATCGCTCTTGCCTATCATCCACAGTCTAATGGGCAAGCAGAATTGGCTAACCGAGAAATCAAGCATATTCTCGAGAAGACGGTTAGTTCCAATCGAAAAGACTGGGCATACAAATTGACAGACGCATTATGGGCATACCGTACTGCCTATAAGACGAATCTTGGTATGTCCCCGTACAGATTGGTTTACGGGAAAGCTTGCCATCTTCCTGTTGAAATTGAACATAAAGCTTACTGGGCAACGCGCTCATTGAACTTTGATATTCAAGAAGGAGGTCAGCTACGCAAGCTCCAACTTGCAGAGCTAGAGGAAATACGACGAGATGCATATGACTCTGCAAAGTTGCATAAGGAAAAGTTGAAGGCTCGCCATGATCGTACGATTTGTCGTAAAGCATTCGAGCCGGGGCAGAAAGTATTGCTGTATGACTCTCGCCTCCACCTTTTCCCAGGTAAGCTCCGTTCCCGTTGGACAGGCCCGTTCATCGTAAAAACTGTTTTTCCACATGGGGCGGTTGAGATTGTCAATCCAAAAAATGATGAGTGTTTCAAGGTCAATGGCCAGAGATTGAAACCGTTCTTGGAAAACTTCCACACTGAAGTTGAGCACATCCAGCTGGATGAGCCCAGCTATTCTCATGATTAATAATCCAAAGTGAAGTTCCAATTGTTGTTGTAATTCTTTTCTTTTCCTGCATTTTAGTTTCTCTCTCTTTTGCTTCTTTTTGGTTTTCGTTCTTTATTTCGTGTTTGTGATCTAGTTCTAATCCATTATACCTTAAACCACTCTGTTGCAGGTGCATAGATGCGAGGTGATGATGTTCATTCTGTCGGTTCTTGGGCTGAGTCAGAATGTCGTTGTGGTACCTGGACTGAGGGTGAACTCATACCCTGCCCTTTGCTTCATCAAGATCCTGAAGCTCATTCTCTTATCGATGCTACTCAAGGGTACATTCCATATCCACCAGCCCTCCTGGACATCAATCCATACAAAAATATAGGATTTCAGGATGATGATGATGTGGAGGAGGATGATGACCTGTACATGGGACGCATGGTGGATGATGCACTCATGGCCCAGTGGGAAAATGATGATATGTGGGAGCCATGGGAGGATCATGACCTTCAGGATGTCGTCCCAGATCGCCACAATGCCGTCTTTGTTTTCGTGGACGATTTCCTTGTTCCTGAGTTGGTCCCATACCGCTACGTGCACCTGAGCTACCTGCTATTCAGGCTCCAATGCCCATTACCAGCCAGTGCATTTTGGGAACCTATGCCAATAGTGAGGTTGGAACTTGTCACAGTTCTTTGTATTTTTGTTTCTATTCATTGTTTTTCTTTTCGTGTTAATTCGTGTTTCTTGTGTTCTGTTATTTTATTTTCAGTTGTTATTTTTTGTCCAGGATTGTCACTATGTTCCTAAATGGTATTCCGGTATTTCTCCCACATCAACTGATTCATGGTCTTGGGCCCTACATAAGGCCCCCACACACTCCGCCGCGAGAGGACAGTCCGTTGCGAAATCACACTCCTTTATCCTTGTCTCCGTCCGGATCACCTCTTTCATGGGCTTTCAATTCTGTGGAGACGCCAGACTTGTTTGATGATGTCCTTGCTGCTTTTCGATTGTTCTGGGAAAGGGAATCATCGAGTTTGGACTTCACTTCTGAAGATTCGGCGGGTTATGAAGAGATTGTTGAAGAGGAAATCTTTATACTCGAAGATTAGTGCTGCAGTTCAGCTATTTTGTTCAATTTCATCTTTTGTTTATCAACTGGAATGTAATCCTTGACAGAATGTTATTGGTTTTTATTTTTGATTTTATTTTTAGTTTTCTTTAGTTAAATAAGGTTTTAAACACAGTTGGGGGGTAACACTGTTGCAATTTGGATGCACTTATAAAGTTTTATTTTTTTATATAAATTGCAATTTTCTATTCTGAGGATGAATTTCTGTCATACATGCTTGTACTTCAACTGTTTTTTTCAGTCTCTCTGTATGTCCAGAATTGTTTCTGATAGTTGGGGGTGATGTGGTTCATGCCCCAATTGAATTCTGGAATTTTAGTGTTCGATCGATCGAACCCAGTTCGATCGATCGAAACCTGGATGTTCAAGCGCTTGTATTTTATGTTCAATCGATTGAGGTATTTGTGTTCGATCGATCGAACTTAGTTCGATCGATCGAACGAAGCATTTAAACGAGGCGTCTTCAGGACACTTTTTTCATTTCCCTCACTCTCACTCTCAATCGCTCGAGCACAGAGGAGGGGGCGACTCGGCAATTTTCGTACCCTTGCATTCAATTAGGCGCCCTGATCACCCCTCTGATCATCCTCACCGGCATATCATCATCCCCTCCATCTCCACTGCGTGTTCTACACTAAGGTAGGCCCCACTTGTGTGTGTCTTCCTTTTCCTCAATATTCGTGTTAGAAAATCCCAAGGGGGTGTCCCCTTGGTCTTAGGATCTCTTTTTGTTAGTTCTTTGTTCGTATAACTGTTGTTTCCTTTTTGTTTCTGCGATCGTTGCAACATCGCTGTGTTCGATCGATCGAACAATGTTCGAGCGATCGAAGGGGAGATGTTCGATCGATCGAACAATGTTCAAGCGATTGAAGTCTACTCCAGTTCAATCGATCGAACCCAGTTCAATCGATCGAACTCAAGCAGTGGCAGTTTTGTTTCTTTGTCTCCCTGTTCTTATCTGTATCATGTTGTGTCTTATTTTCAGGGCTGCTCGATGAATCCAGTGACGGGCTACCATAAGTCTAAGCCCCTCAGCCGTATTATACCAGATCCGGTACCTGCACACGGGTTCCGTAATGACGAGGATAGGCTGTGGTACGAGCGGCACTTTCAGACGAGGATGGTGATGGTCGAGCGCCCTATTGAGCACATCTGGACAGAGAGCCCATGGTTCCTTACACGGATCCGCTCTATGCCTCACTGGTTCCATCTCCTGTCGTTGGCCAAGAGTGCAATTGATAAATTAGGAGCTAGATATCAACAAGCATTTGATAGCCAACCTTTAGAAGACTATACCAGTCCTTCAACGCTACAACCTGAATTTCAAGACACTAACAATGGAATGGAATTAGAGGACAATGATGGGTTCATACCGAGTGAGGTTAACAACTCATTTGAGAAAGTGATAACCCAACAAGAACTCCAAAACCAAACCATTGAGCATGAAGTTGTAGAACCATCTTCTCCTCAACATACAACCCCAGACATCAACTCCTTCACTGCCTGGATAAAACTGCACAATCTCTTTGTCCAGAGCACCTCAATAGATGACATATATAGGGAGGAGAGTTACAAGGATGAGAATGAGGTTTTAAAAGATGACGAGAGTTTATGTGATTGCACGCAATTAGGGAATGAAGAGTCCCATGTTGACTCTACCCCTACCTTTGATAGTGACCCTAGGGAGGACGTTATTGAAATTTATAAATTCGATTTAGATTCATCTGGTATTCATGAACCCTCACCTCTTTCGGCCAAAGAGGTGGTGTCACCAAGTTGCCCATCATCTATCCTTTCTATTAATCAAAACTCTCATCCTAAGCTTGAATGTTATGTGTACCCCACTCGTGAACAAACAGAATGTGTTGTGGAAGAGGATGGTAAGGATACTAGCAAATGTTCTTCACAAAATTTTAACTTTCAAAATTCTTTGAGAGAAGACTTGGAAAATATTGGGCCCTCTTTAGATGATCTTAAAATTCAACAAGAAGCTAGCAATCTTCTAGACTGCTTGACCTTCTTGAGTGATTATGACATTGAGGCCCAAATAGATAGCTTTATCCAAGTCCAGTCCAAAACCATATGCATAGAACAGAAATTCAATTCCTCTGATTATATCGCCATAGATTCTGTTCTAGGACAAGCGGAGGGTGGTGAAGCTTCATTAGAACATCACTTCGACCCTGCCCCTTTTATTGAACCATGGCCTCCCCCTGTTTTTAGTATTAAAATAGAGGCTGTTATAGGAAATACCAATACCAAAGATCGTTTCTTGCATATAATTCCTAAAAAGTGTGGTATTCCTTTTATAATGTCCCAAAAAAATTTGGAAGCCATAGGTTTTGCATCATCTCCTCTGACCTTGAGCCTGACATTAGTTGGGGGGAGTTGCATTTTTATGAGGATCCCAACATTCTTCTCACTGTTAAATTATTTTATTGGGAAGATCCTCAAAAATTTCGGTTGTTAATCTATGATAAAAATCTTGCATCGACGACCCCGTCTGCACCACCTACCACTGTGCCATCATCTGATGCTGCCCCAGATTCTGAGGCTGCTGATCCTTTTTCCACCGCTGCTTCCGAGCCATCTGCTGCCGCCCCTGCTACTACCATATTGCCGCCTACTCCCATCGACATCCCTTCTGATATAGCCGATGATACGCCGTCTGGGGTCGATTAGTTTTAGTTGGGGAGGTGGTATTTATGTATTTTTGGTTGGTTGGATATATGTTGGTGGTTTTGGTTGTATTATGTGGTTAGTTTTTTTTTTTTATGGACATTATGTATCTCTGTTTGTATTTTATTATGTTCATTTACAGTGGTTTCGTTTGTTGGATCATGGTTTTATCGTGTTATTCTTATTTATTGATCCTGTTTGTTTTGGAGATTGTGTTCTACTTTTCTATGCTAGGTTGCTTTGCTTGCGATCATCATTTGCTCTATACAGGTGATACCCATCTATTTTATTTATTGAAAAATCAACTTCTGGGGACTTTGTTGTTTTCAGTTGGGGGTAGGAGACAATAGATAGGTATACACCCGTAATAATCAGTAATAATCAGGTTTTGCACTTAGATATGTTTTAAATTTAATGAGAACACAGTCTGTTAAAATTTTGAAAATTTTTAATCGTATTGTTAGAATAACTCTGAATAATCTCTCCTGCTTGTTGATTAGACAATGACACATTTGTAGTATTCTCATCTTCTTATGGATTAAATCCACGCGTTTTTCTGTATCACTGAAATAAATTACATTTGTAAAGCTATTATGTACCCAACTTTTGTGCACTAATTGGCAGCCATGTAGAAAACTTAAAAATTGAGTTAATATGAATATTGTGCAAAAAGAACAAGTAGTGGAGGCTAATAACCCTTTGTGAGCTATTGATCCAGTCATCATTTCTGAGGGGATTCTCATACATTGTCGAATGGTCTTTTCTTGCATATACTTCGTGAATTCGTTGTTAAGTCTCAGTTTTCTTTAAAGTATTGACTGCTTGTTAGAGGAGAACGTTCAGGATTTACCAATAAAACTCAATGAACACTTAAGTGCTAAAAATTGAAAGTTGAGAAAATGATTCAAGCCATCGTTTACCCATTCTTTTACCTGATATAACTATCACCTACATTCATTGAATGATTTCATCCCTGATCCCACACCTTAATTAAATATTTCCAATATAATCATAAGAATTCATACCCTTGATCTATACCTTGACCTCATCGAGCCGTTTGAAATATTTGTTGGGAATGAGTCATCAAAGTATGTGAAATAGAAGAAAGTAGTTGTGGGATATATTTATGTTAAAAAAAAAAAAAAAAAATAATGATGATGAATGAAGGTTAAAAAAAAAAAAAAAAAAAAAAAAAATGAAATGAATGGGAGATTGGGTGGAGAAAAGAATTAAGAATAAAAAGAGAAGTTGAAATTCCATCACATACTAAAAAAAAGCACACTCTTCTCTACAACCCTCCTACCTACTAAATAAAAGCCGCAAGTCAAAGTCTTGAAGATTCTCAATAATTGATTTGAACATGGAAGTGTGAGTTGAGTTATCCACGGTATTTCGCTCCTCTAGTAAGTAGTGTTCCATTCATGAGACTATACACCTTTAAAAAGTCCATTTTTTATAGAGTCAAGTATGAAAGCATTAGCACTCATAATATCATCCTTATCAAAGCTTTCATACGATGTGTGATCATTGTAAAGCAAGTTTCTGAGAGACGTTCTTTTTTAGTGTGACCAATGTGAGAATTGAGCTAAAACTGCAAGTTTTCCAAAGTACAATAGTCTATATAACTCTTAATAAGGTTGGACGCATGGTTGTTAATTTCACACACACACGGGTGCATGATGGTAATACATTTATTATATTTTACTTGGTGATATAGGGGAGCATGTGGGTCTCTTTCAGGGGTTGATAGAGGATATTATGTTATTGTGGAGTTTAGTTAACAATTTAATGGAAGGGTGAATTCTACAAGTTATTCTGAATCTTTTTGAGCTTAAAATTGGAGAATTTTGTGGGTATATTCACTGCAAACCCTCACGAGACAACACTCGTCCACTAGGGGAAACCTAGAGGTTTAACGGCTTGTTGCATTTGCTAAATGCAACCGCGATTCCTGCGAAAGTGAGTTAGGATCTTTCTTTCTATCTTAGTTTAGGTTGTTTTTAGTTTTTCTTTGTTTCTTAGTTGTGGTAGTATTAGTTTAGGAGTTTTTATTTTATTTTTTTTTCGCTTTATCGCTAGGGACTAGCAATAAGCTAGTTGGGGGTTGTGCAAAGCGGGGGTATTTGTAAAATACAACCGCGCTAAAGGAAAGAATTGTATTAGTTTTTATCACAACTTCCCGTTTTATCTGCGATTTGCATTGCAAGGCTAATTTCTATACACTATGATTAATCTATGATAAGTTGTATTGTTTTAGCTGTTGTTTGTGCAGATTACTGCTGTGTGGACTAAAGAGATGAACATCAGAATAAATGGAATGCTGGAATGAAAACAAAAGAAGCAAAAGCTGAAATGTGGAGTTCGATCGATCTAAGAAGGTTCGATCGATCGAGCGTTCGATCGCTCAAAGAGAGTGGAAGCGCTTGAGGCTTAAGGGTTCGATCGATCGAGAGCAGTTCGATCGATCGAACGGGGTATTTCCAGTAACATTTGCGTAGGCAGCAGATGCGGGTTTTAACCCTAGTTTCTTAGGTTTTCTTATATATAGGAGTATTGTACACGTCCAGTGGGACGCCCACTTTACACTTTAACAGTTTTAGAGAGAGAGATAGAGAGTTTGCTTGGTTTTTTGTAGGTTTTCATTGAATATTTACATTGTGGATTGGATTTCTCTGAGTTAATACAAGTATCTTCTATTCCAGGTTATCTATATACTGCTCACTTAGATTCTGCACTTAGTAGTAATAGTTTAATTTCTCATCTCGTGATATTATATGCTAAATAGTTGTAAAACCATAGATTTCGTAGTTTTCATGAAAAACTTACAATCAAACAAGGTGTTAATGTTCTTTTACGTTAAAAATCAATCTTTGACACTCCAGACGATGTCTGAGTAGTCCCAGGTTGGGAGAACACGATGAAACAGTGATCTCCAGCCTCTGCCATGCAGCAGAATAATCGCTGTGTTCGATCGATCGAAGTCCGTTCGATCGATCGAACCAGAGACAGTCAATCGATCGAAGTCAGTTCGATCGATCGAAAGCGAGTCGATCGATCGAACTCTCGGATTCTTGAGGATGTTCCCTGCAGTATTCCAGGACCTTTTGTTTTAGGATTTGTTATCATTCTGTCCCAAATAAATGCTCAGTTTGTCAAAACAGTTTTAAAACTAAGGCCCTAAGGCATTTTCTTTCAATACATTTTGCAAACCATCTTCAATGCTAACACCATTGAGGATGCGAGTCTTAACTATTGGATTAAACCGCTTTCATGTATCTTAATTTAACTGTGATGATATGGTCCCGGTCATGAAAGGGCTATAGAATCTCTATCTTTAGAGGAATACGGAAAACTGTGGGTAATATGCTCCTTTGTGCTTCAAGGTAAATGCATGGTAGATGGTTAGATTACTGTGGATTCGTGTAATCCCAACACTTTCTTTTAAAGTTAAACATCCTAATTTCAAGTACTGTTTTAATTAGCTAGTTAGATCGTTAGTCATTTTCTGTAGTAATTTTAGCTGTGGAACTTTGTGTTCCGCACCATCGTTCAATCTTATTCATTTTATTTTATTTTCTTTAGAGGTTAGTCTAATTCGATAGGTCAGCACCTTCCCTGTGGGATCGACCTGGTCTTACCAGATATTACTTGCACGTCTACCTACACTTGGGTATTGCACAAGAGCGCACAAGATTTTTCTCGTGTCATGGTGTATGATGAAATGAGGTAGGAAGAGACTTTTTGAAAATTGTGTAAAAATCCTAGTTCAATCTATGAATTGTGATTGAATTATGTATAATAAGTATAGGAATAGAAATTTAACCTCTAGATCTGCTCAGGATTTAATTGATTTGGGGAGATTCAACCCTTACAAGCCTTCTTCTTCTTCTTCATCTTCTTCTTCTTCTTCTTCTTCCTTGAAGCTTCAAGGTCCTTCCATGGTGATTTGAAGAATTGGGTCAATTAGGTAAGGTTTCTATGGGGTTTTTGAGTTTTTCTCTCTATATTTCTCTAAGAACAAACTCAATTCCAAAATTTAGCTTGTCTCTCTAAGATTCAAGTCTCATCCTCAAGATTAAACTCTCCCCCTACAAATGAGAGAAAATAGGTTTTTTTTATAGACTTTATTTTTCTTAGGGGCTAAGATAAGGGTACATAGGTCAGTTAGGGATGGTGGGAGCATGGTTTGCATGACCTAATAGTAGTAAACACGTACACAAAAAATGACATCATTTGGTGCATTCATTTTATCAAAGATTGAAAAGGATTTTTGACTTAAAAATGCAAATTAGCCCAGGCCGGCACTCAATGAAGATGAAGCAGTACTCAATGAGTGCTGCAGCGGCATTCACAGACTGCCGTTCGGGCACTCTGACTGTAATAACCTGCATTTTCATGCATTATCATATTTAAAATTTTCATTATCATTGGCATTATTATATTCAAAATTTAATATATATTGTCTGTTTATATGTTAATTTCGATTCTTATGTGAAAAGTTTAATTCTTGAATAATTGAAATTACTTTTGGGGTCAAAATGCAATTTTCATAAAACTTGCAATACCTGTGTTAAAATTCAAAACTGTATTTCAAAACGGTGGAATTATTTCTTTTAAACTCAAACTGTATTTTTATGAAATCAGAAAACTATTTCTAACGTTAAAATGAATTCTCTGTATTTTTGTGATAAACACCGTATCACGAAAATACCAGTGTAAGTTAAAACTGTCCGCGCAGTGTTAAACTTCCACAGAATTTTGGAAGTAAATGATTGAACAAATATATTTATACCCAAATTATTATGCTGATGCTTTTCCTTAGGTCTTGTTTGGCAAATGTTGTTGTATGTGTATTGTCCTTATGCCATAAGCTAGATTACCCAAACACACATTGACCCACCTCATCTCCACCTACCTCTTACTTTCATCAGTGGAGAATAAAGGACAGTGCATACACATCATTTCTGCACACTCATTGTATTTAATGGAGGATAGTGGTTCATGAGTGGGGAGTTAGGCCAATGTTTTCTTAGTGGGTATTTGATTATATATACACCCAACCACACTACACACTCTGCACTTCCATCATAGCACAATTCAGAAATTCACAGAGAGTTTAGAGAGTGCAGAGAATTCTTCAGTTGGGTAGAGAGAGAGAAGAGTTCAATCCTCCATAGTCAAAGCTTGGAATTCGGGAATTTCGTAATTATATTTCTTTCTCAACAATTTCTTCAAATCTATATCACAGTGAGTATTACTAACTCACTCCAAATGTAACTCATTCCTTATTTACTGATTTAGGTAGTTAATTTTAACAGTAGCAGAATTTTGTTTTCAGATTTTTGTTAGGAAAACGAATGAAATTTAAGGTTCTGCCCGCGTTGTCCCAAGTAAAACTCGATTCTGCACACTTTTCGTCTAATGCAATTTTCTCAGATTTTGCACCGTTTGGGCAGAAAATGAGGATTACAGTAGCAGAAAAAGTATATTAGAAATTCAATCTAATATTTTCTCTTTTAATTTTAACAGTAGCAGAATTTTGTTAGGAAAACGAATGAAATTTCAGGTTCTGCCCGCGCTATCCCAAGCAAAACTCGATTCTGCACACTTTTCGTCTAATGCAATTTTCTCAGATTCTGCACCGTTTGGACAGAAAAAGAGGATTTCAGTAGCAGTTTTTAGAATGCTATTAGTTATGTTTAAAATGATTAAGGCAATGAATTACGAATTTTCAATCCCCGTACGCGTATTGTTTCTTTAATTCTGTGAATTCCTTTATGTTTAAAGTTTGATGACATTCATGTGGAGTCAGTTGTACATGCATGGTGAGTGTTGGTAGTGTGTAAAAGAGTAATGATAGTGTGGAAAAGAGTAATGATTGTGTGGAAAGAGTATGAGTTTGAGTTGTGTTTGTGGTTGTGGTTGTGGTTGTAATTGTGGCTGTGGTTATGGTTGTGGTTGTGGATGTGATTGTGGTTGGAGTTGAAAAAGAGGATGAGGGTGTCTTTGAAATGCGAAGGTGGCAAAAATGGACACTCCCTGACGCCCATGGAAGCGTTAAAGTGTGTGAAGCCGAACTTGGACACTCACTGGCACCCATGGAAGTGCTAAAGTGTGGCCTATAGACACTCCCTGAATGACTCGAGTCTGGATACCTGTGTGGGGGTTGCCCCGGTATTTGCATGGCGGTTAGGGTATTCAAAGTGTGAGGCATTGGACACTCCCTGGTACCCCGGACCAAAGTGTGAGGCAAACTGGACACTCCCTGGCGCCCCGTTGCTAAAGTGTGGCTATCTTAGTATTTCAAAGATACCAGGAGTAGGATAGAGGGTTGTTGGGTTTTTGTCGAGAGAAAAGAGTCGGTTAGATGAGATGGTGCATTGTTCTCATACACGGTCACATATGTGTGAATTTATCTTTTAATTATTGTTGTGGTTGTTTTCTAACAAGCTCTTTATCATAAATATAAACTTGTGGTATTTAAATGGAAATGGGAAAAAGGTAAATGGGCATGTTTTTACATTCAAAGCTATGTTTTTAATACTCACCAGCTTCTTGAAGCTGACGGCGTTGATGCGTCCTGGACATTCGTGTCCAGGCTTTGCAGGTAATAACCAAGAAGAACCTTATGATTATGCAAATTAAGATCTGTTGCTGAGAAGAGATGTTACTTTTATATGCTTTATGATTATGTGTTGATTTGGTTTTGAGGATGACTGTAATAGACTGTAAGTTATTGTTTTATTTTCAAGGCGGTCTGTGCCTTAGTAAACCCTGTACTATAGGATGTAATAAGTTAGAGATTTAATTTTTATAAGCCCAGGTTGCCCTACTCTGATTAATGGTTTTATGTTGTTCGACGTTTTGGGACGGAATCGATCCTTCAAACTGTCGCGACCTACGGGTCCATAAAGGAAATTAAACGCTTTCCATATTTATGCTACGTCGGGGCGTGACACTGACTGCTGCTGCACATCAATTCAGCAATATTCACAGTAATTCTGCACCTTAATTTTGTTTTATGTCATTTAAGTAAATGCATTTACTTAAGACATTAAATCTAATTAAGGAAATACCCCCTATTTGGATTCAATAAAAAATATCTAAAAAAATCAAAATCCTTAAGGAAAAAAGTCAACTCTCCCTCTGAAGGCAAAATTTCCAATTTCCTACATAATTCTTCTTAAAGACCTTTCGATTTCTCAATGTTCCCTTTCATTTAAAAATTATTTAAAATCATTTCTAGCATAAGAGAGACCCAATGAACAATTATCAGGAATTTTCATCTTGAAATTCAAAATATTTTACGATTGACCCCCTTTTGCCCGTTAACTTTTTATTGGGTCAACTGTTGACTTTTTTGGGGTTCATGCTGAATTTCTCTCCTTTTGAAAATGGTTTTAAGATGCTTCGAGAATAATGCCGTATTTCTATACGTGTTCAAAACTCATGGTCTTCAAGATGACGGGTAGATGAGAATTTTGGTCTTTTTGGCTAAAAAGGACAATTTTGGACTGGGATTATTCTTGAAAGAGAATTAGATTGCTTGTAAGAGTCTTGATTCCGATAAGACATATTCATCATTGATCTCCAGAGATAAATCCCCCTAATTTTAATAGTTTAGTCAAAATTGGGGTGTCTACAGTGCCAGAATATACAACTCAATTTGAGAGATTATCACGATTTGCACCGCATATGATCAATACACCAAGAAGGAAGATCAAAAGATATCATCAAGGACTAGTTTCGTATATTCTTCATATGACTATAGGACATTTAAACCAATCTTTTGAAGCCTTGGTAAAAATGGCAAAAAAAGTAGAAGACGACAGTCAAATTAGTGAAGGACAACACTTTGATAAAACATTTCCAGAACATGACCAGGTTCTCTTAACGGATCAGAGAAGAAGAGACAATCAGGTTGTGTTGGCAGCTAACCAAGTTCAACAAGGAAACACGGAGAGAAATTACTTGGGCAACCATATGAAGCGCAAGGGAATGGGGAACAACAAGAAAGAATCAAAACCTGTGGTGACTCCAACACTATATCTGCTACAATTGTGGTGTAACAACCTGTAATTCCACTTAATTTTAATTTCATTTCCATATTTAATTTAATTATGTTACTTGCCTTGTTGTGTTAGAAATTCTTTAATTGAGGTTGAACAGTAATTTTCATAAATTCAAGAATTCCTGTGTTATGCTTTCACAGCTGGTTTTCATAAGACTGGTAATACATGTGATGTGATTTCAAATCAATATTTTCAAAACGGTAAAAATAATTACTTTTGACTCAAACTGTATTTTTATATAACCAAAAAATTATTTCCGACGTTAAAGTAATTTTTCTGTATTTTTGTGGTGATCACCACACTGCGAAAATACCAGTTTGTGCTCAAAAACTGTCTGCGCCGCGTTGGACTCCCACAGTTTGGGAATCTCCAATCAAGATTTGACACTTGCTTTATTCACATTATGCTAGCAATCATTACTGGGCATGTTTGGATAATACATTTGTGCATGTGTATTTCTAGTACCATAAGTTGTTTTTCCCAACAACCAAAGTGATTCCTATACAAATAGCTTGTGCCATGTTTGGCAATCCAATCAATTTGAGTGTTGAGTTTTGCCTAATAGTTAAATTTCCCAAACATCTTATTTTTGCCCCCTATGAGTCTATACTTGACTCTTAGCTAACTGTGGAGTTCATATCCTCTGTATATATATGTATGTGTATTATATGTATAATTAGGATTTAAAATCAATTCAAATTGTAGAGCATTAGTGAAAGAACTTGGTGTTGCCCTCAAACCATTATTTTATGTATGAGGCATTGACATTTTAATATATGGATATCAGCTTTACATTTCATTGTGTATGTTTCTTTTATGAGATGATTGTTAATCCTTTAGTGTCATAGCCACGGAACCACGAAAAGGGAAAGCACTTAGAGCAAAAATATCATCTAATCCGAGATATTGTTCAACGTAGAGATGTGACTGTCAGCAAGATTGCCAACTCTGACAATCTTGCGGATCTGTTTACAAAGGCCTTGCCACAGAAGAACTTTGATCGTCATCTAGATAGTCTAGGTCTCCGATGTAATCCTGCATGGTTGTGAGTGCAAGTGGGAGTTTGTTGGGTTTGTTGGGTTTGTGCCCTCAAACCATTACTTTATGTATGAGGCATTGACATTTTAATATATGGATATCAGCTTTACATTTCATTATGTATGTTTCTTTCATGAGATGATTGTTAATCCTTTACTGTCATAGTAAGTAATTCGTGTGTGTATGAGATACATACAAGTGAGATAAGAATTATTGTTCTTTGATACTTAGAACTTGTCACAGTGAATGATGACACTGGATATCTCATCAAGTTTACAATGTAGCATGATTAACTACCATTGGATGGAGTGATGAATCTCAATCGCTAGAGTTTAGCTCTTAGTTAATATGCTAGTGCTTATAGTGCATTGACAGACCTAAGCTTTCATATTGACACTCAAGACTGTCAATAGTCGATAGGAACTCATAACTTGTATAAGGTATGTGTTCTCAATCTTGAGACGATTATGAACACAGACTGTGGATATGGCTGCTTTGACTTACCAATCAGTGAGGTCTATAGAAGATCAACACCTGGGTATCTTGGGTATGTCATGTTCATAGGGTTGTGAACATATATTGTCAACATAGAATCTACCTGTCATACCCGCTCCTGCGGTATTTATTTATATCATTTTAGCATGCATAGCATGCTTACGGTTGTATTAATTAACGTGTGTGAAGTGAGTGATGACTAACTAGTTGTTGGAGGGTGTCTTTTGAGAACCCAGTATTTGGCCTTAAAGGCAGTCTGGAAGGTGTCAAGAGAGGACACGGGAACATGGAAAATCATGTTGTATTGGCATAACTAAATGACATTTATGTGATTTAAATGTTATTTGACTTATTTGGTATTTTCATGAATAGTAATTATACCTGTGTAGTATAATTTCTGATAGTTTTGATCTAGTTTTAGATCATTTGAACACTGTGGTGAGAACGTGAGTGATACGTTGCTTAAAAGGTAGGTTGTGTAGAGATTTCACAGAAAATAGTTTTCGGAACGTAATTAAGGCGGCAAACGGGACTTAATAAAAAACTTCTAAAATTTATAGTTTTCACTCGTAAAGTTATAAAATGGACGTGTAAGACGTTTCGAGGAATAATTAGAAGTTTTGAGAACTCACGGGGAGGTAAACGTAATTTACGAGAATTTTGTCTATATATAGAAGTTCCAAGATATTTCTTCATTACAACTTTTCTAATTTCAAAATCAAAAGAGAGATTTGGGGGTTTTAGGATCTTAGAGCTTGCAGGCGCAAATCGACGGACTTCTGTCTGTTTGTTTTCAACCAAATTTCATATTTGAACTCCCCAAGGTAAGGGCTACATTTTGATAGTCTTTAGGCCACGTTTGGCTAAGTTTTTATAAATTTCTAAATCTAGGAATTTGGGGAAAACACGTGTAAACTTGTAGGTTTCGCGTAGGATCAGAGATTTGGCATTTAATCGGGCTTCTAGTCGTTCCCTTAAAGTTATACGACGATAGCTCGAGGTATGAATTTCTAGCCTATGTTATATAGGTAAAATACATGTTTTATATTTCGATGACGAAATTGTGATCCGGGCAAAATCCATGTGTTAATCTTAGTCCCGTTAATTATACACGCGCTTAAATGTGAAAAGCATGTCTAATTTTACGTGAGCACGTATATATGTTAAATGAGCATGTTTATGTGCCTATGTGGGTTAAAGGGGGATTTGTGTTAATTCACCGTGAGACGTCCTCTCGAGAATGGGGAGGATTAGTAGTGATGACGATCACTTGCCTAGAAAGGCATTAACGTGACATGTTGAAGGGATATGGGTCATGGTTGAGTCTTAAGACTTTGGATCGGTGAATGTGCACTTATTCCCTAGAGACCAATAGTTATGTGTTATGATGAGATTAAAACATGATTTGTCATATATGCATATGTTAGAAATTGTGCACTCAGCATATAGCTGAGCAATGGAGATTTACTCCATTGCAGGTTTGAAGAAAGAAAGGAGAAACGTGAAGGGTGAGGCCGGGGGAATGCAAGGGATCGCCTTTTGTTTATGTTTTGGTTTCTTTCCCAATGTTGTAATAATGGAATTGGAGGTAGGATCATGTTTTGTTTGAATTGAGTACCTTGTAAGGATTTTGGGAAATGTTCTATTATGTAAGAAAACTTCTTATAGTTAGTTTTGAATTCATCCGAACTCTTAAGTTCGTGTTTTGTACACTTAACTTGTCAAATTCGGATTTTGAAGGAATGTGGTTAGAGTTTTGTGAATCGAACCAAACAAGCCTTAGCTTGTTCCGCTATTGTTTCTTTTCAGGATTAGTGAGATTAAACTTTGTTTTGAAAGCTTGTTATAGCTTGTGACATTTGGATTAATGTAAGTGTGTTTGGAGTATTGGTTTTGGTGGTGGTTGTTTGACGCCTTAAGCAAATTCTGTAACTTTGGGCAGGATTCTGCTAAAGGGTCATTTGACCGGTCGAAGGGGGTCGTTCGACCGGTCGAAATACTCCCTGCTAGAATCTTTTACTACCCCTTCCGGAAATTTTAAAAGGGTTTTGATTGGTTCTTAGGATGCCTTTGGGACCCCTTTCAACATAAAATCATTCGCTTTGAAGTATAATTACGTTTTCAATTTTATACAGATTTTACAACTCGGAGGGTAATGTTTTCAAAGTTTTATATACTCAAGATTGTTTTAAAGTTCTTTTTCGCTGCGTATAGTTGTTGTTGAGCCTTGGTGGCGTGCCACGTGTCCTGTTTCCGCACATTAGCGGGATGGGTCGTGACACTACCCTCTGATTCAGAGTAAGCATTCCCTTGAGAATGTCACCAAGTTGATTACTGAGAACTGCAGTCTTGTTGATAAGTATTTATCAACATGTTTGGTAATCATGAGAGGTGAATGAGACTCAAGGAATACAAGAAGTATTCATGATTCAGGTTGACAATAACAGTTATTCAACTACCTAAACATGATTACAAATGCTGAAGGTAGAGGGACATTAGTACACCATACAAGTCTAGTTAATGCTTCAGATATGTTCTTTTGCGTTAGAGTTCAGTTATCATTTTATAGTGGAGTAAACGTTAACTGATCAGTTGGTTAGCTTGTTGATCAAAGAGTTTGGTCATGGAAATTAACAACTGGTCTGAGCCAACAATAAAGAGCCTAGGAGGTCCCACTCTTAGCTCTGCTAGGATGTTTGGAAAGGCACATAAGGATCTTGTCAAGTCGAGTTTGATCGATCGAAGGTGTCTCGATCGATTGAAGTCTTATCGGGTTCGATCGCTCGAAGGTGGTTCGATCGATCGAAGTCTCGATCGATCGTAGCCACTTCGTCGCTCGAACATTAGGTCAGTTCTGGGAATCTATAAATAGGGCAACTGCGTCTAGAAAAAAGAGTTCGTCGTTTTGATATGCCAGAATATGCAAAAACTATTTTTAGAGCTCCCAAACCTTCACTATCCTCTCTATTAGGGTTCCCATCAACCTTAGTCTTTCCGGCATGCATCCGTAGGAGTCATAAGGGTGAAGACAACCTAGTGGAGGTTGCTGCACCATCTCGGAGAATTAAATTCAGAATTAGGTTCAAGACCTAAGGTATGATTTCTTGTTCCCCTCTTATGTACACATCTATGGAATTGACGAGTAGTAGATCCTGGGCTACCAATAAGTTTTGAAACTTAATCTTTCCGATGCGCATTTAAAAATTTATTTGAAACCTGTTTTTCCTTCACTTGGAGCCCAAGTTCTCCATGTGATCTTCTATATATGCTACACTCTAACACACACATTCTCACAATCTGGGTTTTGCAACTGAGAAATATAGAGTGCTAGAGAGTTAGGCAGAGAGTTAATTTACAAAAATTTATATTATAGAGAGAGAGCTCTTGTCCTTCATAGCCAAGAACTTCAAGAGTGGAATACTTGTCTTTCTCAACACCTATTTCAATCTCCTATATCTGTGAGTATTATTAACTCACTATGTAATGTAATTCATGTCTATTTATTGTTTAAATAGCTTAAATTGAAAATCACTATTGTCACGTTCATCCATGGAAGCTTGAAGCTTGAAATCATGAATTTTCAACCTTAACCAAAATGAGTTCTTAGAGATGATTATGAAATATTATAGTTCATAGATGCTACGGTTAAAATATTAGAGCCTAATTCATTCATATCGCGACGTATATAAAAAATAAAGTTTTGACACCTATCGGTTTTTCGTAAAATCCAAGAGCTACGGATTGATTCGTGTTAAATTGATCTTAGATTTGTAATCCTTGTAGAAAAATGAAGAGATTAATATATTATGTGTCATATATACTTCTGGATTTCAAAATGGGTCATAAAGGACCCTTAAGAACTGAAATAGGGAAAACCAAACAAAGAAGATGAAGTTTCTATGCAAACTCGCACGCGCGAGCGACTTGTGTATTTTTTGACAATTTGGAAAATTTTAAAAGAAAATAAAAAAATGAGCATATCGTGTGAGCGACCCATCGCGTGAGCGGCCAGCGCAAGCAACCTACCCTTTTCTGGTTTTTGTCCGTTTTATGTTAAGGAACTATTTGGATAAAGTTTTAATGAGTTTTAATGTTTTGTTTGGGCATTATGTTAAAACAAAAGCCTGTTAGTAATATTATTTTATATATATGAACGATTAAAGACTTAAAATTATGCTAATATATGTATTGTTATTATTTTCCCTGCAATTCATGCTTTGTGTAGAGTTACATGACATACATGTGGAGTTAAGTTTACATGCATGGTGAGTGAGGGTCAGTGTGAAAAGAGTATGGGGATGAGTTTGTGATTGGACACTCCCTGGTAATTGCTTACTATAGTGTGACGTTATGAGATTACGGTTTAGAGTAAAGAAATGACGGTTTAAAGTATCCTTGAAATGCGATGGTGACAAACTTAGACACTCCCTGGCACCCATGGTAGCGCTAAAGTGTGTGACACCAACTTGGACATTCCTTGGCACCCGTGGTAGTACTAAAGTGTGGCCTACTGGACACTCCCTAGCATTTGTGGTTTTGGCTAAAGTGTGAGGCAATTGGACACTCCCTGGTACCCCGTACTAAAGTGTGAGGCAAACTGGACACTCCCTAGTACCCCAGTACTAAAGTGTGGTCACCTTAGTGTTTCAAGATACTGGAGTGAGAGAGTTGTGTGATATGTTGTTGAGAGAAAAGAGTCGGGTGAGATGGTTGCATTATTTCATACACAGTCACATATTTGATTTCAGATCATAACTTTATCTTGATTGTATTATAGTTTGAATTCATTTCGATATTTCTAAATTACTGAGTAAGCATACCTGTGAAATGAAAACGGTAAAGGGGTACATTTTACATTATAAGCATATGTTTTTAATACTCACTAGCTTCATAAAGCTGATGGTGATGATGCGCCCTGGACATTCGTGTCTAGGCTTTTTAGGTTATAACCAGATAGGGCACTATGACTACGCAAACTGATTATGACTATCGGAGAAGAAGAAGCTTGTTATTATTATCTTATGTTATAAATAAATTTGAAATAAGGATGACTGTATTAGGCAATAGATATTATTTTGTTTTCAAGGCAGGTTGTGCCTTTAGTGGACCACGTGCTGTAATAATTATTAATTTGGTAAACTTTGTAAGCCTTGATTGCTCATATTCTGATTCATATTATTATATTGTTAGATGTTTGGGATGTGATTGATCCTTCAAACTGTCGTGACCTACGGGTCCATAAAGGAAATTAAATGCTTTCCATATTATGCTACGTCGGGGCGTGATAGGATTTAGGGGTATCAGAGCCAGGTTATCTCATAACAGTTTAACTTGGTTAGGGTTTACCAGTGTAGACCCGATTCAACATTCTGCTAGCTTAAGCTTTGCACACTCGATGGTACGACAAGAGGATAAACCCGGAACCCTAACGCTTAAGATTATTTTTGTTAAGATTATCCTTGATATTAAGTAGTACCTTTTTGTCAGGTATGGGTCCAGTTCAGCCACTCTTTGTACCCGACAGATTTGGAGGACATTGGGTAACTCCCAGTGCAGTAGTTCTAGCTTTTATTGATTTATACCACACCACTATACAGTAGTTGGCATCGACGACATTAGAGTTGGATCTGTGACACCAGATCCATGTTGTGGGCATAGTCGAATTATCGCGAGACAAAACTCCTCTATTTTGCAGAGGCTCATCGGCGAGTGTTAGTAGAGATTGTGAATTGGTTAGCAGTGACGCTTTTTATATCCTTCTTGAGATCCAGGTTGTACATGCCCATCTTGCGCAGTTGGATATGCCCCCATTGATTATCCTTGAGGAGGAGCCAGTGGTCCCTCTCACTGGGGACATTGATGACAGAGTATTCCAAGTGGGTCCTTTTGTTATGGAGGACGATGATAAGGAGGAGGGGGAGGATGGCATGGGCCTAGATGACTTTGCTGCTGACCTTAAGGAGGAGCTAGCACTTGAGCTAGTTTTGCCTGAGGAGATGTCGGTTGAGATGAATGCCCTGAGGCATGCTTCAACACCGGCCTCACAGGGCGATGTTTTTGACATAATGGGCATGTTCCATGTTCAGCGATTTTGCCTGTCGACTCGCTAGATCTACTGATGGCCGCCTATGGAGATGACTGATGATTTAGATACAACCTTGTACATACTAACTATATTGACTAGTAGCTCTATCTCTTTTTGCAAACTGTATTTACATGCATCCAAGTATAGGGCAATGACCCCATTTTTGGCATTAACTCTTGCATGGACGATGTACGTCCTAACCCATACGGATAGGGTAGGCACTGGACTGATAATACATGCTATTTGTATCTACTTGATAAGAAGTTACATATATATATATATATGGAAATACTATTTTGATATTGTCATTGCGTAAACTGATTTATATTTCTACTCCATTCATGTTCCTCATTCTTTTATCATTTTCATGCATTTAGAATGGCTGGGAGACCAAGGAGGAATAGGAATCTGATTGAGGAGGCACCTTTGGCTGCCGATCCCACGGGAATTTTTGAGGCTTTCGTCAAATGCCTCGAGAGGATTGGGAATCCAAATGATAATCGACGTGATCTCCTAACAGTGGATAAACTATTGGAGAAATTCCATGCACTAAGGCCCGAACAGTTTGCAGGTACAGCAGAGCCCTAGAAATCTGAACAATGGTTAAGGCAAATGGACCATATGTTCGAAGCTGTTCAGTGCAATGAGATGGAAAATAGGAGGTTAGCTACCTTCCAGTTAATCGATGCCGCCGCAGACTAGTGGGACTCGGTGATAGCCACTATTGGGAATGAAGCGGCTGTGGGGATGACGTGAACTACATTTAAAGGGAGATTTCTGGAAAAGTACTTCCCGCCTACCGAGAGACATAGAAGGGAGAAAGAATTTATGGAGCTGACTCAGGGGACTAAATCGGTGCAAGAGTACACCACTCGGTTCAAAAGGCAGTCTCAGTTCACTCCCCACATGGTTGATACAAAAGGGAAGAAGATACGTAAGTATAACTAAGGGTTGACACCCCAGATTCGTTGCCTGACTCTCGGTCACATGGATAAATCTTTTAAGGGACTAGTTGGCTTGGCCACTAATTTGGAGGAAGATGTCCGAGTGAACCATAAACAATTTGATTTTCGGCCGCCTCAGAGAGGTAACTTTGGGAATAAGCCACCAATGTATCGTATCTAAGGGCAGAAGAGAAATTTTCATGGGAGCAAGAAACCGCAGGCTAGTACCTATTCGGTTCAACCCCGAGTAGGAGAGGGAGGAAGTGCTAGGAAATGCTTTAATTGTGGCAACCCAGATCATCTGGCTCGAGATTGTAAGGCACCGAGGCGCCTCACTCAGCAAAGTATAGTTTATTATAACTGTGGTGAACCTGGTCATATCAGAAAATTCTATACTGCTCCTAAATAGATAACTTATGGTCAACAGGGTCAGACTCGCCTGAATGCCATGATTCCCAACGCCATTGGATATGATGAAACTATTTATGAAGAAGGGAACTATGAAGAAGCTCAGCCTGATCAGCAAGCAGTGGAAGGTACACTAACTTTGTTTAACTCCCATGTTAAAGTTTTATTTGATACGGGCGTTGCACTTTCATTCATATCTGCTAAGACTATTCGGAGATTGGGTATTCTACCACACCGTTTAGAGAAAGCCTTGAAGGCTACCTCACCCTTGGAAGCCACAGTCAATTAGGACACGTGTGGAAGGATTGTCCTTTATGACTAGGAGACATGAAATCCCTACAAGGTTGATTGTCCTATCGATGAAGGAGTTTGACATAATCCTAAGGATGGATTGGCTCTCTTAGAATTAAGCGAAGCTGGATTATGCGAGGAAGAGAATTACATTCTCCGACAATGGGAATCAATCCTTTGATTTCCAGTGTAACCCTTTGGGAGATATGTTCCTCACAAGATGTTTAGCGAACATCGAGATCGTCAGTACAGAAATGACAGTGTCATCTATACCTATAGTCAAAGACTTCGAAGAAGTATTTCAAGATATTTTTGGTTTACCGCCTGAGAGAAGTATAGAGTTCTGTATTGGGCTTATACCTGGTACTACATCGATCACTAAGGTTCCCTATAGAATGGTCTCCGCTGAACTATTGCAATTAAAGGAATAAGTTCAAGAACTGGAGAATCTGGGTTTTGTACATCCAAGTACATCGCCTTTGAAAGCACCAGTGTTATTCGTGAAGAAGAAGGATGGGACGCTTCGGTTGTGTATCGATTACAGAGAATTGAATCGAGTGACTATCAAGAATAAGTATCCCTTACCTCAGATCGACTACTTGTTTAATCAACTATAGGGAGCTACAACATTTTTCAAGATAGACCTACGGTTGGGATATCATCAGTTGAGGGTATAGAAGGAAGACATACCTAAGACTGTGTTCAGAACCCAATATGGTCATTATGAGTTTTTGGTAATGCCGTTTGGAATGACGAATGCCCCTGCAGTGTTTATGGATTTGATGAACAGAGTGTTCAAGCCTTATTTGAATCAGTTTGTCATCATCTTCATAGATGATATTTTGATCTATTCTAAGTCAGCAGAAGAACACGAACAACACCTACGGATTGCGATGCAGAAGCTTAAGGACCACCACTTGTATGCCAAGTTTAGTAAGTGTGAGTTCTGGTTACAAGAAGTAAAATTTTTGGGACACAAGGTATCATCTCAAGGAATTTATGTGGATTCATCCAAGACAGATGTTGTATCAAACTGGGTTAGACCGAGCAACCCTACAGAAGTCAGGAGTTTTCTTAGACTGGCAAGTTATTACTGGAGATTTATAGAGGGATTTTCCAAGATAGCAGCTCCATTAACCGGACTGACTAAGAAAGCTCAGAAGTATGAGTGGATAGAGAAGCATGAGTGCGCCTTGCTAGAATTGAAAGAAAGACTCACCACCGCACCAGTACTAGCTATACCTAAGCCTGATAAGAAGTTCACTATCTTCAATGACGCATCATATCAAGGATTAAGGTGTATGCTTATGCAAGATGGTAGAGTTATTGCCTACGGATCTAGGTAGCTGAAGCCAAATGAATTAAACTACCCCACTCATGATTTAGAAGTGGTAGTAGTGGTATTTGCACTCAAGGTTTGGAGACATTATCTCTACGGTGAGAAGTTTGATTTGTTCTCCGATCACAAGAGTCTGAAATACTTGTTCACACAGAAAGAGTTGAACATGAGGCAACGCAGATGGATGGAGTTGATCAAAGATTACGACTTCACGTTAGAATACCACCCTAGTAAAGCTGATGTGGTTGCTGATGCTTTGAGTTAACAATTTCCTCCCTAATGGTTAGAGAATGGTGAGCATTGGAGACGTTGACTGAGTTCGATGTGTAAAGTGTTGAGGAAGGAGAAGGGAAACTCTTTGGATGTTTTATCCTACAGCCTATTCTTATCGACTGTATTATTGAAGCTCAAAAAGAAGATAAAAAATTTCAGGCATGGTTTGTGAAGATGTCAGAAAAGGATCCGATAGAATGGAAAGTAGGAAGTGATGGAGGGTACCGATGCAGGGACAGATTATGTGTTCCAGACTGTGGAGAGCTAAGGAAGGACATTCTGGAAGAAGCACATAAGTCTAGATTTATAGTCCACCCTGGAGGAACAAATATGTACAAGGATTTGAAGAGAAATTTCTGGTGAAAAGGTATGAAGAGGGATGTGGCCAAATTCGTATCTAAATGTTTGACATGTCAGCAAGTCAAAGCTGAACATCATAGACCCATGGGATTATTGCAACCACTACCTGTTCTAGGTTGGAAGTGGGAGCACATAACCATGGATTTTGTAGTGGGATTGCCTCAGTCATAGCAGAACCATTATGCCATTTGGGTAACTGTGGATCGACTGACGAAGTCTGCTCATTTCATTGCTTACAGTATAACATACCCGGTAGAAAAGATGAGCCGAATATATATACAACAAGTTGTGCGACTTCACGGTGCACCTATGTCGATTGTGTCAAACCGCGACGCACGTTTTACTTCTGGATTTTGGGAAAGTCTGCAAGAAGCTATAGGAACCTCGCTCAAGATGAGTACTCCTTTTTAACCTCAAATAGATGGGAAAACTGAGCATGTTAATCAGATCATGGAGGATATGCTTAGGGCTTGTGTCATCAATTTTGAGGAATCTTGGGAGGCACACTTACCTTTGGTCGAATTCGCCTATAACAATAGTTATCACATGAGTAATGGTATGGCTCTGTTTGAAGCATTGTACAGACAATCATGTCGTTCTCCATTGTGTTGGGCAGAAGTTGGAGACACGGAGTTGTTGTAACCGGATTTGGTTAGAGAAACCAACGAGAAAATTTCTTTGGTCAAGGAAAGGATGAGGACCGCTTAGAGTAGTTATAAGAGTTATGCCAATCGTTGCTGGAAGGATTTGGAATTCAGTGTCAGAGATCACATACTTCTTAAGGTTTCACCGACCCGAGGAATGGTACGTTTTGGTCTCAAGAGATGGAAGTTAGCCCCACGTTTCATCGAACCGTTCAAAATTTTGGACCGCGTTGGGAAAGTGGCTTATCGACTCGCACTACCACCAAAGATGTCTGGGGTCCACAACGTATTCCATGTTAGTATGTTGAGAAAATACTTACGAGATCCCTCACACGTGGTTAGTTTTGATGATATTGAGACGAGTCATAACGTTTCCTATAAGGAGAGGCCCGTGAAGATTCTAGATCAAAATATCAAGAAGCTGAGGAGTAAGGACATTCCGTTGGTGAAAGTTCAGTGGAATCACCATGACGAGAATGAAGAAGTTGAATCTGATATGAGGAAGAAATACCCGGAGTTGTTTTATGACTAGTTAGTCTAGATTTCGGGGACGAAATCCTGTTTAAGGGAGGAAGGATGTAACAACCTATAATTCCACTAAATTTTAATTTCAATTCCATATTTAATTTAATTGTGTTACTTTCTTTGTTGTGTTAGAAATTCTTTAATTGAGGTCGAACCGTAATTTTCATAAATTCAATAATACCTGTGTTATGCTTTCATAGCTGGTTTTCATAAGACTGGTAATACCTGTGATGTGATTTCAAATCTATATTTTCAAAACGGTGAAAAAAATTACTTGACTCAAATTGTATTTTTATATAACCAGAAAATTATTTCCGACGTTAAAGTAATTTTTCTGTATTTTTGTGGTGATCAGCATGCCGCGAAAATACCAGTTTATGTTCAAAAACTGTTCGCCCCGCGTTGGACTCCCACAGTTTGGGAATCTCTACCAATCAAGATTAGACACTTACTTTATTCCCATTAATGCTACCAATCATTACAAGGCATGTTTTGGATAATACATTTGATCTTCTATATATGCTACACTCTAACACACACATTCTCACAATCTAGGTTTTGCAACTGAGAAATATAGAGAGCTAGAGAGTTAGGCAGAGAGTTAATTTACATAAATTTATATTATAGAGAGAGAGAGAGAGAGAGAGAGAGAGCTCTTGTCCTTCATAGCCAAGAACTTCAAGAGTGGAATTCTTGTCTTTCTCAACACCTATTTCAATCTCCTATATCTGTGAGTATTATTAACTCACTATGTAATGTAATTCATGTCTATTTATTGTTTAAATAGCTTAAATTGAAAATCACCATTGTCATGTTCATCCATAGAAGCTTGAAGCTTGAAATCATGAATTTTCAACCTTAACCAAAATGAATTCTTAGAGATGATTATGAAAGATCATAGTTCATAGAAGCTATGGTTAAAATATTAGAGCCTAATTTATTCATATCGCGATGTATATAAAAAATGAAGTTTTAACACCTATCGATTTTTCATAAAATCCAAGAGCTATGAATTGATTCGTGTTAAATTGATCTTAGATCTTAATCCTTGTAGAAAAACAAAGAGATTCATATATTATATATCCTATATGCTTCCAGATTTCAAAATGGGTCATAAAGGACCCTTAAGAACTGAAATAGGGGAATCCAAACAAAGAAGATGAAGTTTCTGCGCAAACTAGCACGCGCGATCGCGAGAGCGGCCCAGGCGTGCAACCCATCACTCGAGCGACCCACGCGAGCGACCTGTGTATTTTCTAACAGTTTGGAAAATTTTAAAACAAAATAAAAAATGAGCATATTGCGCGAGCAGCCCGTAAGTGCGACCCATCCCACAAGCAGCCCACGCGAGCGACCTACCCTTTTCTGGTTTTTGTCTATTTTCTGTTAAAGAACTGTTTGGATAAATTTTTAATGAGTTTTAATGTTTTGTTTGGGTACTATGTTAAAACAGAAGCCTGTTAGTAATGTTTTGTTGTACATATGAACAATTTAAGACTTAATTATCCTCGTACGTGAATTGTTATTGTTTTCCCTGTAATTCATGCTTTGTATAGAGTTACATGACATACATGTGGAGTTAAGTTTACATGCATGGTGAGTGAGGGTCAGTATGAAAAGAGTATGGGGATGAGTTTGTGATTGGACACTCCCTGGTAATTGCGTACCAAAGTGTGACGTGATGAGATTGCAGTTTAGAGTATCCTTGAAATGCGACGGTGACAAACTTGGATACTCCCTGGCCCCCATGATAGCGCTAAAGTGTGTGACGCCGACTTGGACACTCCTTGGAACCCGTGGTAGTGCTAAAGTGTGGCCTACTGGACACACCCTGGCATTTATGGTTTTGGCTAAAGTGTGAGGCAATTGGACACTCCCTGGTATCCCGTACTAAAGTGTGAGGCAAACTGGACACTCCTTGGTACCCCTGTACTAAAGTGTGGTCACCTTAGTGTTTCAAGATGTTGGAGCGAGAGAGTTGGGTGATATGTGGTTGAGAGAAAAGAGTCGGGTGAGATGGTTGCATTATTCCATGCATAGTCGCATATTTTATTTAGATCATAGCTTTATTTGGACTGTATTATAGTTTGAATTCATTTCTACATTTCTAAATTACTGAGTAAGCAAACCCGTGAAATGAAAATAGTAAAGGGGTATGTTTTTCATTACAAGCATATGTTTGTAATACTCACCAGCTTCATAAAGCGGACGACGTTGATGCGCCCTGGACATTCGTGTCTAGGCTTTTCAAGTTATAACCAGACAGGGCAGTATGACTATGCAAACTGATTACGACTATCGGAGAAGAAGAAGCTTGTTATTATTATCTTATGTAATAAATAAATTTGAAATAAGGATAAATGTAATATGCAGTAGATATTATTTTGTTTTCAAGGCGGGTTGTGCCTTTAGTGGACCACGTGTTGTAATAATTATTAATTTGGGAAAAACTTTGTAAGCCTCGATTGCTCATATTCTGATTCATATTATTATATTATTAGATGTTTGGGACAGAATCGATCCTTCAAACTGTCGTGACCTATGGCTCCATAAAGGAAATTAAATGCTTTCCATATGCTACGTCGGGGCGTGACATGTGGAGTACTAAGACACCATTCCCAAGAATGCATAGCGTTACAGGAATCTAATGGATGGGGAATGCGGTGTTTCAACTATGGTAAAGTTAGTCATGTCCGTAAGTTTTGTCCAGAACTCGAGACGCAACACAATGTTCGATCGCAACAAGTACCACGAGGGAAAATTCGCCGAACAAATAATTGGTCTCAACTTAGACAAGGATGACAGATAGAAGGTACAACCCTCAGCACCTACATTTTGTATTACATATGATCCCGACATTGCAGGAAGTTTGGCATTCGGTTGATTGATTGTAAGAGGATTAACCTACACCAAAAATTGCAGATACCCAAACAACTTATTTGGAATTGATCGATAGTCGTCTATGATAGTAGTTATCCAAGTATAGATATAATATCACTTACATAGTCATATGACATCTTTTGCATCCCTACCTGACGTCAATTGCATCCCCATACAACATCATTTGCATCCTTATATGACATCATTTGCCTCCCTACACGAAAGACTATGGCAACCGTTGGTAAGTTAGACAGAGACTAGAGATAAGGAATCTCAGTTTTCTTGAGACGCATCCTTGGAAAGAGAGGATGAACTAGAAGATTACAAGTATATGAGAAGAGATACGAGTAACGTAGAGACAACACCAGAATTACAAAGAGTACCATAGAAGGATGCTTTTCAACACCGATCGCCAGTTGCTTTCATCTAGTTGAGATATGATACAGTAGATTGACTCACGATATAAGTATGTAGCCCTGCCTAACCTATTTGATTAGTACGTGGAAGTAAAATGAGTATCAACGGATGGTAAGACCTCAAAGAGATGATTACATCATTAGTACGTGAGAATTTGGAGATGTTAGGAAGTTTAAATCACCAACTACGATGCCAAAGTCACAGCACTTTCCAGTTAACATACTGAAGGATGATAATAACACATGAGTTAACAAGGACGCCGTGTACAACAAGAGACTGACTGAGGTCGCTAACAATCATAAAAAGGAGTCCAGAGATGGGAGACAACCAACTGATGATACAGTAGAGACATCATCAGCACAGTACGAAGCATCTTCAGAGATGGGAGTAGATGACAACGCTTTGCTACAACTTAGATAAGATTAGAACACTTGATTAGTAGAACCCTCACACCATAGAGTTTAACCTAAGATGAGAATCTTATGTGTTTAGGGACTAGTCGTTTAAGATTTTGTAAGGTGATTAGATTGTGCTACCTAGAACTTTTTCTCGAAGTTCAACATACGAATTTCATATAGCTAAACCCTAAGATTAGTAGCTGTTACCCTAGTATTCAATAGATCATGGATGTTTTGTATTGCATGTTTAGAACTTAACCCTTTGGCCGCTGAGGTAATCGTTTATGTAAAATGAGAACTTGAGTATCCTAGAGTATGTTTTGCAAGATGGTTTCCTTTTTGTTTTAGGACTACAGCTTTAGATTTCGAGAATGCAATCTTTTGATAAGTGGTGGATAATGTGTAATACCCTGTATTTTCGGATACATAATTATATAAATAAGACCCTATATGCTTGTGTGAACCCTTGGTGTAGAAATTTTTTCAATCGATCGAAGTCTTCTCAATCAATTGACCTTGTTTCTTTCTCAAGCGATCTAACTCATCTCGATGGATTCAACTTATGCTTTCTCAATCAATTGAACCTACTTCGAGCGATCGAAACTCTGCCGATCTGATTCTGTGATGTGGACCATTTCTCAGGCGATCGAACATCTGTCAATCGATTGAACCTTGACCGACCTGTTCTTGATCGATCGAACTCACTTCAATCGATCGAAGGTGTTATTGTTCTTATCATACATGTTTGCCACCTGCACCTCTTATCTCCCTATATATGTGTGCTTTGTGTGTGGGGGGGGGGGAGGGGGGGTGTTTAGGCAGTTTAGAGAGTTTAGAGATTAGAGAGAGATATGTGTGCGTGTGTCCTATATATCTATATACATATATGTGCTTAGACAAAAGAAGAAGAGGAGAAGAAGGAAGCAGAAGATAGAGAGAGACCGGAGAAGAGAAGAAGGAGAGAGAGAAGAAGCTCAGCATAGTCGCTACCACCGTCAAGCTCAGGACGTCATCACCGGACCGCCAGAGTGAGGTGAGTTTATTAACTCACTAAGAGACGACTCTAGGATGATTTCTGTATGTTTAGAATGTATATGTTATGATCCTGAAATCTCTGTTCGTCTCTGCCCAGTTTCTGGGTAGAAGATGATTCTCGAGCAATTTAACTTGGTTCAATCGATCAAACTTTTGGTTCTTCTAGCGATCGAACTATTCTCAATCGATCGAACTTGCTGTTTCCTCAATCGATCAAAGGGACTTCAATTGATCGAAACTACTTTTCCTCAATCGATTAAAAAGAGTTCAATCGATCGAACCTCACAGAACATGATTAATTCTTGTTGTTTATATTACATACTATTTATCTCTTTAAATATTGATCCATGCTTTTAATATGGGATATTGTTAATTTAAGAGATAGTGCAACACTGTAACAAGATGAACTGTTGAATTATTACATGATCATATTGCTAACTAAATGGTAGAAAGGAATATGATTGCATGCTAATCACCAGAAAAAGAATAGATATGATAAATACAGATTATGTGGTAAATCCTATATCTAGAGCATGAGCATTGCACCATGTGGTCAGTATGCATGGGATAGTGTTATAAAGAGATAAGAGAATATGATGAGAAATGGGAACTGTGCCTCAATGTGGAATATGTGATAGGTGTACTTTGGATCTATGGGATCAATGGCTGATGAGTCAGGTGGATGTGGGACGGTTATAGTTCCTAGTGCGCCTCTCATTGTTGAAGACGTTCAGTGATGCGTATGCACTATTGAAGACGTCCAGTGATGCGTATGCACTATTGAAGACATCCAGTGTACCATTGACGATTACGTCCGGCTAGTGCCCTAATGTATAGTCACCGTGTAGATGACCAGTAAGGATATACACATCGTAGAAGACGTCTGATGTTCCGCTTCCATCATTTACAGATAGGAGGTACTGTGTGGACGACCGGTAACCTATCAAGGGATCATGTGGCGTAGGACACCAATAGGTAAGCGACCGGTGTGGCCTGCTAGCTCAGTTATGTAATATCGACGTATGGATACGAGTATGAATATGGATATCGGTATGGATAGAATCATGTGGTGTAGGACACCACCGGGTAAGTGACCGGTGTGGTCTGCTGGCTGAGTTATGGATACATAATTGTATTCTTGTATCAACGTATGGATACAGATTGGTATTGTTGTATCGACAAATGGATACAAAAATATATATGAATATGGGAATGGTTAGTAAGATAATTGTTCAGTCAGGGATTCAGCATCCATGCATGAAGGTAGATGTATGGGGTGGTCGCATGGGTTACATGCATGGATTTGGTAGTGCTAGACATTAAGAAGCATGACGAGATGTTATACCATGATCTTTATTATTGTCTTCTCTTAATATGCTTCCATGATTCCTGTTATCATAGATTTAATGCATAGTTTAATGAGACCTCTGCTATATCCGTGAGTGACGTCATTGATAAGCGACTAACCACATTTTAAGATGCTGAATAGTAACGGGTGAGGGGTGTGTTTGATGTACTCACTCAGCTTTACATTCAAAGCTGATGGCGTTTATGCCTTGGACATTCCAATGTCTAGAAATTTGCAAGTCTTGACGACGTAAGAATGATGTTTCGCCGGACTTGGAGCTGAAGGCTTGAAGAAGAAGACGTGTTGGAGAATAATAGAAAATAGCCTTCAGTGAATCCACCATTACATAGTGCGATATCTCAAAATTAAAAAAAAAATTAGATAAATATCACTTTTAATTCCATGAATAGAACCAATAAGATAGGATGACTGGGATGAGGCGCGAAATGCTCTCTTGAGATGATACACACCCTCTACGGGTATTGCTTGGTGCAGTAGGAAATAGCACGCCGTCTCCGGGATACAACAGCCCGGCCACCCTTGTCGTATGCCCGTCAAGTCTGCACTACTTGATAGGGCGAGAAGCTCGCTCACTAGTGCCTTCTTTACCCAAGCAAGACTTAATAAAATATAAAAAATGTATAATCTAATAGTTGCTAAAACTTTCTGAACCATGGGAAAGTTTATAAGAATAGTAGATACCCATTCAAAGTAATAACATATATCTATATATCAACCTATTGAGCAACTTAAGATATATATACTAATTTAAAGGCTCCATTAAGCACGAAAACATGTGTATTGATCAACATCTAATTGCCATGAATAGTCCACAATAAAGAAATTGAATCCGTTGGACTTGGTAATGTAAATACTAACATTAATACTTATGTATTGGACTTCAAAAGCTTTTCGTTGATGCATATATATATATATAAGATACTTTTAGCGAAAGAGCTAGGCTATTGTAACAGTAGATTAAAGGCCCTTCAATGTACACTGTTATATCCGTGGGGCATTAAAGTAAATGCTTTAACCACTTTGATCAAAACGGTGAATGACATGAATAGCGTACATAACTCATTTGTTAAAACTCATAATGAATACTCCAAAACAAACATATAATTATATTCATTTTTTATTAAAATAATTCAACATTCCCCCACTTATTTTTAATAAAATAAAAATACTCACATATTGGGTAAAGATAAAAATATATATATATATATATATTATGCATAATGAGGGTGCCAATGGCTTGAACCCCCACTTAGTGTTCAACAAATCTTGCTCCAGAGTCAGTAGTGACAATGTCTTGAACTATGACTGCTTTGGGGAAACAAGAGTTTATGTCACACACATAATTTTTCAGCACTCTATTCCAATTTTTTTTTTTTTTTTTTTTTCAGAAAATGGTAAATAGATTCCAAAAAAAGGATTGTACAAAAGTACAAGGGGCATACCCCCAGGATATACAAAGAGGAGCAGGGCACTGAAAAGGAAAATGTAGCAAAGAAAGCTACCAATCAAGGGAGTTTAACCCAAAACAGCCAAAAACAAATCAATACAAAGCAAAGGCCATCAACAAAAGAATGACATTAAAGCCAATTACTAAGAATGGAATTAAGATTACTATGGTGCTTCCAGTTAACCCTTATGAGGTCATGGATTTGAGAAATTAAGCTCTTGAGGATAATCTCTTTAGGACAAAAAATGTGTTTGAAGGATCTATTGTTCCGCTCTTTCCATAATCCATAAACAGTAACTCCCAAGCAAAGTTTGGGGATTTGATGAAGAATCGTCTTTCCTTTGAGGTGTTGAGCCATCCAAAGCAAAGTGTCATTCCAACCTTGACCATTCCAAGTCAAGCCACACCTTTGCATAAGATCCTGCCAAATACTACCAGAGTAAGAGCAAGAAAAAAACAAGTGATTATGTGTTTCCATCTGAGAGTGGCAGAAAACACAAGCCAGGGGACCACGGGTGAAAGAAGATATCCTATTATGGGTAGACAATCTGTTATGAGCTGCTAACCAAAGAATAATACTCGACCTAGGGGTACCTCCTTTAAACCACACACTGTCATACCAAGGAACCTTGGGGTGGTGGTACCTTAAATGATCCCATGCAAATAAGGGAAAATTTAAATTTACCAGATGGAGTGACCTGCCAACTAACTTTGTCCTGAAGAAAAGAGGGTTTATAGAGGTTGGTGAACATAGTTCTAACTTCATCCAGTTCGATGGAGTGAGAGCTAGGCTAATCCCATTCCAAACCCTTAATAATGGTACTAACTTTAGCATTAATGTTAATGGCAACATCATAAACAATTCTGACTGTATATTTATCCAACAAAGGCCCAATAGGGAACCAATTATCAAACCAGAGAGAAGTGTTATCACCATTCCCAATTCTATGAATAAGCAAAGGTTTGGCAATATATCGAAGTTTTAAAAAATTTTGCCAATACCAAGTGCATTGGGAAGGAGTTTTAACCTGCCAGAAACTTTTGTTTTTAAGCATATACAGGTGGATCCAATTTTTCCATAGAGAGGTATTGGAAGGATCAAGAATACTTCCAATATGTTTGAGGTTCAAAATGGTGTTAGTTAAATTGATATCCTTGAACCCCAAGCCTCCTTCTTGCTTGGGTCTACAAACTGTATCCCAAGCTATTTTAGCACCATGTTTAATTTCAGTGTTACCAGCCCATAAGAATCTAGCCATAGTTTGAGCCACTTGTTTGAGAACTCCTTTTGGAAGAATAAACATGCCAAACCAATAAAGTTGAATACCTGTCAAAACAGAATTTATCAATTGAGCTCTTCCAGCATAAGACGGAAATTTAGACTTCCAAGAATTAATTCTAGGACAAATTTTGTAATAACCTGCATTTCCATTTAATTTTAAATTACATTTTCATATTTAATTGGAAATTGCATTGTCATATTTAATTTCATTTGGTATTGACTGCTTCATTTAATTTCATTTCCCATGTTCTAAATTTTATTCCTTGATTTATTGTGAGCTATGAATTCTTTTGGGGACAAATTGTAATTTTTATAAAGTTAGTGATACCAGTATGGATTTCAAAATTTGTATTTCAAAACGGTGAAAATAACTTCTATTGACTCAATCAGTATTTTTATAAAACCAGGAAATCAATTCTTAAGTTAGAATGAATTTTCTGTATTTTTGTGGTGACCACCGCGCCACGAAAATACCAATTTATGTTTTAATCTGCGTCTCTACCGCGTCTTGGGTGTGGGAGCACGTGAGCTCAACCACACCGGGTGGAACCCACTTGTTTCTTGGAGGCCACAACTCTCACAGTATATGTATGTGTGCGTATCTCTCTCAACTCTCACAGTTCTCTCATCTCCTTCACAAACTCTCTAAATCTCTCTCAATTCACTCTCATTCTCTTACTCTCTCAAGATACAAAACACATATACAGTTTATATATGATACATACATACATACACAAACACATACATAGCTATATATATATACATCTCAAAAGCAAGAACAGAGAGAGTTTGAGAGTTATAATTGCTGAATTTAGAAAGAAGAGCTCTTCTCTCCATAGCCAATAGCTTGGAAGCTTGGAATTCATTTGGATTTCTATATTGGGTTTCTTTCTCAACAAATACTTCCATCTCTAAATTCAGTGAGTATTATTAACTCACTCTCAATGTAATTCATATTGTGTTTACTGACTTGGGTAGCTTAATTTATAAACCTCCATGGAAATTTTACGTATGAAAATTCATAGCTTGAAATCAAGATTTTCAAACCTTAATCTAAATTCGTTTTTAGAGATGAATATGATAGATTATACATCCTACATGCCATGTTTGAAGTTTTAAAGCCTAATTTGTTCATATGGAAAAGTATATAAGAAAATAAATTTTGACATGTTTTGGTTTTTCATAAAATTAGAGAGTTATGGTTAGAATCATGTTAAATTAACCATAGATTCTTAATCCTTGTTGAAAAACAAAGAGATCCATATATAATAGGACATATATACTAACAGAATGGAAATGGGTCAAAAAGACCCCTGTTTTGCTGAAACAGAACAGTTCCTGCGGAGAAGATGAAGCCTCAGCTTCATCTCGCGCCACGATCGCGCGCGCGAGTATCGCGCGAGCGGCCCGCGCGAGCGACCCCTCGCGCGAGCGGTCCGCGCGCGCGAGGTATGCTTCCCAGGGCAGACGTAAGAGTTTATATATATATAATTGAAAATTGGCTGGTCGCGCGAGCGAGGGTCGCGTGAGAACCCCTTCGCGCGAGCGATCCGCGCGCGCGACCTTGCTTTCCTCAGGCAGGCAGAAAAGTTTATTAATAAAAGGAAAGATGGGCTTATCGCGCGAGCGGCCCGCGCGAGCGACCCCTCGGGCGAGCGGCCCGCACGCGCGAGGTATTGCAGTTTCTGTTTTTGTCTGTTTTTCTGTTAAGGGACTGTTTGGATGAAATTTATATACTGTTGAGGTTCTGTTTGGGAAACTTGGTTAATCAGAACTCTATTTGGTTATGTTTCAATGATTAAAACATTGTAGTATGACTCATTAAACCCCGTACGCGTGTTGTTCCTTTAATTCAGCATTTTTGTTTTCGTTTAAGTGCATACCATTCATGTGGGTCAGTGGTACATGCATAGGGGTGTCAGTCTGTGTGGAAAAGAGTAATGGTAGTGTGGAAAGAGTATGAGTTTGTGCTTGTGGTCGTGGTTGTGGTTGTGGTTGAGTATGAGTTTGTGGTTGTGGTCGTGGTTGTGGTTGTGGTTGTGGTTGTGGTTGAGATTGTGGAAGAGGGTATCTTTGAAATGCGACGGTGGCAAATATGGACACTCCCTGACGCCCATGGAAGCGTTAAAGTGTGTGAAGCCGAACTCGGACATTCCCTGGCACCCATGGTACTGCTAAAGTGTGGCCTACGGACACTCCCTGATAACTCAAGTCTGGATACTGTGTGAGGGGTTGCCCCAGTATTTGCATGGCGGTTAGGGTATTCAAAGTGTGAGGCATTGGACACTCCCTGGTACCCCGGACCAAAGTGTGAGGCAAACTGGACACTCCCTGGCGTCCCGTTGCTAAAGTGTGGCTATTTGAGTGTTTCAAAGATACCAGGAGTAGGATAGAGGGTTGTTGTGGCTGTCGAGAGAAAAGAGTTGGCAAGATGAGTGTGGTGCATTGTCTCATTACACGAGTATCTGTTCTTATGAATGATCGACCTTTAATATATTCCTTGTTGTTTTATAAATGAATTCTTTCCGCGGTTTAACTATTGATTTTACAAATTGAAAAATGGAATAAGGTAATTGGATATGTTTTACATTCAAAGTCATGCTTTTAATACTCACCAGCTTCTTGAAGCTGACGACGTTGATGCGTCCTGGACATTCGTGTTCAGGCTTTTCAGGTTATAACCCGGAGGAATCATTCGACTATGCTAATTGAGAATGGCTGCTTCTGGAATGAAGAAACTGTTTATTTACTATATGTTTTAAGTTTTAAATCGCTTTGTTTTAAGGATGACTGTAACAGACTCTAAGTTATTGTTTTATTTTTAAGGCGGTCTGTGCCTTAGTTGACCCCGGTTCATATGATGTAATAAGTTAGAAAATTTTTGTAAGCCTTGATTGCTTTACTCTGATTATATGTTTTGTTGTTTGACGTTTGGGACGGAATCGATCCTTCAAACTGTCGCGACCTACGGGTCCATAAAGGAAATTAAACGCTTTCCTTATTTATGCTACGTCGGGGCGTGACAGGATTTAGTGGTATCAGAGCCAGGTTACCTAGATTGACCAGGCTCGGTTATTCACGCCATAAATTAGTAACACAGGTTACCCTTAAGTTTTACTAAGCTATACAATCAAGTTCCAGTTTTAAGTTTAGTACGGATTATCCTTATTTCAGAAACTAAGTTCTAGGTTGGTTTCGTCATAGAAATGATTACACGATTGTCTTGTCACATCGACAAGAATGATAGCAGTCTCCTTATATCTTCAGACGTATCCATTTAGAATTCGCCGAGATGGTCGTAACTTATGATGCCCCTACAGACAGATAGTAGCCGAGCTTCTAAGGAGTTAAGACATACCATAGCCCTCATAAAAAGCTTAGGCACTGACGAACTTCCTGAGTCAAATCTCGGAACAGTCAGCATGGCCCACAGCCCAGAGTATGGAGAACAAGAATAAGAATACGACCTCCTTGCTATTAGATAGCCCTAGTTCGACTGCGTGTTTGGTGTATTATGTGTACTTGATATATGTTGCTTATTTGGATTTTATTATATGCTTATGATATTATACGAGTATGTGATATAGTGATATTTACTCTTTTTGGATGTCGTCATTGTTTAAACTACTTTATGTTACTGCTTCATGCATGATCATCATGTTGTTATCATTATCATGCATTAAGAATGGCTGGGAGACCAAGGAGGAACAGCAATTTAAATGAGGAGGCACCTTAGGCTGCCGGTCCCACAGAAATGTTTGAAACCTTTGTCAAACGTCTCAAGAGGGTTAGTAATGCGAATGAAAACCAACGAGACTGCCAAACTGGAGATTAGCTGCTGGAGAGATTCCGTGCGCTCAGGCCCGAGTAGTTGCGGGTACCACAGAGCCCTGGGAAGCGGAACAGTGGTTGAGAAGGATGGACCGCATGTTCGACGTTGTTCAGTACAATGAGATGGACAAGAGGAGGTTAGCTACCCTTGGGTATTTTACCTCATCGTTTGGAGAAAGCTTTGAGGGCTACCTCACCATTAGGAGCCGCAGTCAAGATAGGACACGTGTGCAAGGATTTTCCCTTACGGCTTGGAGACCATGGGATCCCTGCAAGGCTGATTGTCCTATCGATGAAGGAGTTCGACGTAATCCTAGGAATGGATTGGCTCTCTCAGAATCAAGTGAAGTTGGATTGTGCGAGGAAGAGAATTACATTCCCCGACAATGAGAATCAACCCTTTGATTTTCAATGTAACCCTACGGGAGACATGTTCCTCACGAGATGTTTAGCCAACATTGAAGTCGTCAGTACAGAGGTGACAGCGTCATCTATACCTGTAGTCAAGGACTTCGAAGAAGTGTTTGAAGACGTTTCTGGCCTACCGCCCGAGAGAAGTATAGAGTTCTGTATTGAGCTTATACCGGGTACCGTACCGATCACTAAGGTTCCCTACAGAATGGCCCCCACGGAACTATTGGAATTGAAGGAACAAGTTCAAGAGCTCGAGAACCTAGGTTTTGTACATCCAAGTACATCGCCTTGGGGAGCACCAGTGTTATTTGTAAAGAAGAAGGACGAAACGCTCAGATTGTGTATCGACTACAGAGAATTGAACCGCGTGACTATCAAAAACAAGTATCCCTTGCCTCGGATCGATGATTTGTTTGATCAACTACAAGGAGCTACGACATTTCCCAAGATAGACCTTAGGTCGGGATATCATCAGTTGAGGGTACGAAAGGAAGACATACCTAAAACTGCTTTCAGAACCCGATATGGTCATTACGAATTTCTGGTGATGCCGTTTGGAATGACGAACGCCCCAGCAGTGTTTATGGATCTGATGAATAGAGTGTTCAAGCCTTATTTAGATCAGTTTGTCATCGTCTTTATAGATGATATTTTGATCTATTCTAAGTCAGGAGAAGAACACGAGCAACATCTACGGATTGCGATGCAGACGCTCAAGGACCATCAGTTGTATGCCAAGTTCAGTAAGTGTGAGTTCTGGTTGCAAGAAGTGAAATTTTTGGGACACAAGGTGTCATCTCAAGGAATTTCAGTGGATTCATCCAAGACCGATGCTGTATCAAACTGGGTTAGGCCGAGCAACCCTACAGAAGTTCGGAGCTTTCTTGGACTCACAGGCTATTACAAGAGATTCGTTGAGGGATTCTCAAAGATAGCAGCACCTTTGACTGGGTTGACGAAGAAGAATCTGAAGTTTGAATGGACAGAGAAGCATGAGCGAGCCTTTCTAGAGTTAAAAGAGAGACTCACTACCGCGCCGGTACTAGCAATACCCAGGCCTGATGAAAAGTTCACTATCTTTAGTGACGCATCATATCAAGGGTTAGGGTGTGTACTTATGCAAGATGGCAGATTTATCGCCTATGGGTCCAGACAGCTGAAGCCGAATGAGTTGAACTATCCCATTCATGATTTAGAGTTGGCAGCAGTAGTCTTCGCACTCAAGATTTGGAGACACTATCTCTACGGTGAGAAGTTTGATTTGTTCTCCGATCACAAGAGTTTGAAATACTTGTTCACGCAGAAAGAGTTGAACATGAGGCAGCTCAGGTGGATGGAATTGATCAAAGATTATGACTTCACATTAAAATACCACCCGGGTAAAGCCAATGTGGTTGCTGATGCCCTGAGTCGGCAGAATCGTGAGACGACCGCCACCTTAATGGTGAGAGAGTGGCGAGCTTTGGAGACTTTGGCGGAATTCGATGTACAGAGTACTGAAGAAGGAGAAGGACAATTGTTCGGATGTCTTATCCTACAGCCTGTTCTTATCGACCGCATTATTGGAGCTCAGAAAGAAGATGAGAAGTTTCAGACGTGGTTCATGAAGATGTCAGAAAAAGACCCGACAGAATGGAAAGTGGGAGTCGATGGAGGATATCGGTGCAGGAATAGATTATGTGTGCCAGGTGATGAAGTGTTAAGAAAGGATATCCTGGAAGAAGCGCATAAGTCAAGATATACAGTTCACCCGGGAGGAACGAAGATGTACAAAGATTTGAAGAGAAATTTCTAGTGGGAAGGTATGAAGAAAGACGTGGCCGAATTGGTATCCAAGTGTTTGACATGTCAGCAAGTCAAGGCCGAACATCAGAGACCGTCAGGATTGTTGCAACCGCTACCTATTCCTGGTTGGAAGTGGGAGCACATTACGATGGATTATGTAGTAGGATTACCCCGGTCGCAGCAGAATCATGACGCTATTTGGGTAATTGTGGATCGACTAACGAAGTCAGCTCATTTCATTGCTTATAGTATGACATACCCGGTAGAGAAGATGAGCCGGATGTACATACAACAAGTTGTGCGACTTCACGGTGCACCTGTGTCGATTGTGTCAGACCGTGACGCGCGTTTTACCTCTGGATTTTGGGAAAGTCTGCAAGAAGCTATGGGAACTTCGCTCAAGATGAGTACTGCTTTTCACCCTCAGACAGATGGGCAGACTGAGCGCGTTAATCAGATCATGGAGGATATGCTCAGGGCTTGTGTGATCGATTTTGAAGAATCTTGGGAGACACACTTGCCGTTGGTTGAATTTGCCTACAACAACAGCTATCACACGAGTATTGGTATGGCTCCGTTCGAAGCATTGTACGGACGACCATGTCGTTCCCCTTTGTGTTGGGCAGAAGTTGGGGATACAGAGTTGTTGGGACCAGATTTGGTTAGAGAAACCAACGAGAAGATTTCTTTGGTCAAGGAAAGAATGAGAACCGCTCAGAGCCGATATAAGAGTTATGCTGAACGACGCCGGAAGGATTTGGAGTTTAGTGTTGGGGATCACGTGCTTCTCAAGGTTTCACCAACCCGAGGAGTGGTACGTTTTGGTCTCAAGAGAGGGAAGTTAGCTCCGCGTTTTATCGGACCGTTTGAGATTTTGGAACGTGTCGGAAAAGTAGCTTATCAACTGGCGCTACCACCGAAGATGTCTGGGGTTCACAACGTGTTTCACGTGATTATGTTGAGGAAATACATACGAGACCCCTCACATGTGGTTAGTTATGACGATATTGAGACGAGTCATAACATTTCTTACAAGGAGAGACCTGTGAAGATTCTGGACCAGAGTATCAAGAAATTGAGGAATAAAGATATCCCGTTGGTGAAGGTTCAGTGGAATCACCATGACGAGAACGAAGCCTCGTGGGAAGTTGAAGCTGATATGAGGAAGAAGTACCCGGAGTTGTTTCAGGACTAGTTAGTCTTGATTTCGGGGACGAAATCCTGTTTAAGGGAGGAAGGGTGTAATAACCTGCATTTCCATTTAATTTTAAATTACATTTTCATATTTAATTGGAAATTGCATTGTCATATTTAATTTCATTTGGTATTGACTGCTTCATTTAATTTCATTTCCCATGTTCTAAATTTTATTCCTTGATTTATTGTGAGCTATGAATTCTTTTGGGGACAAATTGTAATTTTTATAAAGTTAGTGATACCAGTATGGATTTCAAAATTTGTATTTCAAAACGGTGAAAATAACTTCTATTGACTCAATCAGTATTTTTATAAAACCAGGAAATCAATTCTTAAGTTAGAATGAATTTTCTGTATTTTTGTGGTGACCACCGCGCCACGAAAATACCAATTTATGTTTTAATCTGCGTCTCTACCGCGTCTTGGGTGTGGGAGCACGTGAGCTCAACCACACCGGGTGGAACCCACTTGTTTCTTGGAGGCCACAACTCTCACAGTATATGTATGTGTGCGTATCTCTCTCAACTCTCACAGTTCTCTCATCTCCTTCACAAACTCTCTAAATCTCTCTCAATTCACTCTCATTCTCTTACTCTCTCAAGATACAAAACACATATACAGTTTATATATGATACATACATACATACACAAACACATACATAGCTATATATATATATACATCTCAAAAGCAAGAACAGAGAGAGTTTGAGAGTTATAATTGCTGAATTTAGAAAGAAGAGCTCTTCTCTCCATAGCCAATAGCTTGGAAGCTTGGAATTCATTTGGATTTCTATATTGGGTTTCTTTCTCAACAATTACTTCCATCTCTAAATTCAGTGAGTATTATTAACTCACTCTCAATGTAATTCATATTGTGTTTACTGACTTGGGTAGCTTAATTTATAAACCTCCATGGAAATTTTACGTATGAAAATTCATAGCTTGAAATCAAGATTTTCAAACCTTAATCTAAATTCGTTTTTAGAGATGAATATGATAGATTATACATCCTACATGCCATGTTTGAAGTTTTAAAGCCTAATTTGTTCATATGGAAAAGTATATAAGAAAATAAATTTTGACATGTTTTGGTTTTTCATAAAATTAGAGAGTTATGGTTAGAATCATGTTAAATTAACCATAGATTCTTAATCCTTGTTGAAAAACAAAGAGATCCATATATAATAGGACATATATACTAACAGAATGGAAATGGGTCAAAAAGACCCCTGTTTTGCTGAAACAGAACAGTTCCTGCGGAGAAGATGAAGCCTCAGCTTCATCTCGCGCCACGATCGCGCGCGCGAGTATCGCGCGAGCGGCCCGCGCGAGCGACCCCTCGCGCGAGCGGTCCGCGCGCGCGAGGTATGCTTCCCAGGGCAGACGTAAGAGTTTATATATATATAATTGAAAATTGGCTGGTCGCGCGAGCGAGGGTCGCGCGAGAACCCCTTCGCGCGAGCGATCCGCGCGCGCGACCTTGCTTTCCTCAGGCAGGCAGAAAAGTTTATTAATAAAAGGAAAGATGGGCTTATCGCGCGAGCGGCCCGCGCGAGCGACCCCTCAGGCGAGCGGCCCGCGCGCGCGAGGTATTGCAGTTTCTGTTTTTGTCTGTTTTTCTGTTAAGGGACTGTTTGGATGAAATTTATATACTGTTGAGGTTCTGTTTGGGAAACTTGGTTAATCAGAACTCTATTTGGTTATGTTTCAATGATTAAAACATTGTAGTATGACTCATTAAACCCCGTACGCGTGTTGTTCCTTTAATTCAGCATTTTTGTTTTCGTTTAAGTGCATACCATTCATGTGGGTCAGTGGTACATGCATAGGGGTGTCAGTCTGTGTGGAAAAGAGTAATGGTAGTGTGGAAAGAGTATGAGTTTGTGCTTGTGGTCGTGGTTGTGGTTGTGGTTGAGTATGAGTTTGTGGTTGTGGTCGTGGTTGTGGTTGTGGTTGTGGTTGTGGTTGAGATTGTGGAAGAGGGTATCTTTGAAATGCGACGGTGGCAAATATGGACACTCCCTGACGCCCATGGAAGCGTTAAAGTGTGTGAAGCCGAACTCGGACATTCCCTGGCACCCATGGTAGTGCTAAAGTGTGGCCTACGGACACTCCCTGATAACTCAAGTCTGGATACTGTGTGAGGGGTTGCCCCGGTATTTGCATGGCGGTTAGGGTATTCAAAGTGTGAGGCATTGGACACTCCCTGGTACCCCGGACCAAAGTGTGAGGCAAACTGGACACTCCCTGGCGCCCCATTGCTAAAGTGTGGCTATCTGAGTGTTTCAAAGATACCAGGAGTAGGATAGAGGGTTGTTGTGGCTGTCGAGAGAAAAGAGTCGGCAAGATGAGTGTGGTGCATTGTCTCATTACACGAGTATCTGTTCTTATGAATGATCGACCTTTAATATATTCCTTGTTGTTTTATAAATGAATTCTTTCCGCGGTTTAACTATTGATTTTACAAATTGAAAAATGGAATAAGGTAATTGGATATGTTTTACATTCAAAGTCATGCTTTTAATACTCACCAGCTTCTTGAAGCTGACGACGTTGATGCGTCCTGGACATTCGTGTTCAGGCTTTTCAGGTTATAACCCGGAGGAATCATACGACTATGCTAATTGAGAATGGCTGCTTCTGGAATGAAGAAACTGTTTATTTACTATATGTTTTAAGTTTTAAATCGCTTTGTTTTAAGGATGACTGTAACAGACTCTAAGTTATTGTTTTATTTTTAAGGCGGTCTGTGCCTTAGTTGACCCCGGTTCATATGATGTAATAAGTTAGAAAATTTTTGTAAGCCTTGATTGCTTTACTCTGATTATATGTTTTGTTGTTTGACGTTTGGGACGGAATCGATCCTTCAAACTGTCGCGACCTACGGGTCCATAAAGGAAATTAAACGCTTTCCTTATTTATGCTACGTCGGGGCGTGATAAATTTTGCTAATCAACACTTCACAGTCTTGTTTTTTGAGCTTAGAAGTAATAAGAGGCACCCCAAGGTACCTGACAGGTAAATTACCTTTCACAAAGTTGAGGGTGTAAAGAATATTTTCAGTTATTTCCTCTTCAACATTACAAAAGAAAAGGCAACTTTTAGCATTATTAGCTTGGAGCCCAGTGAAATGATAAAATTGGTTAAGGGCTTCTTGAATCACTGTAGCAGTTTCCACATCTCCATTAAATAAAATAAGAAGGTCATCAGCAAAACAGAGATGAGATATTTGAAGCTTATCACATTTCCAATGATAGGTAAAGGGTCTCGTATTAATGAAATGATGGAGCAATTGACTAAGGGTATCCATGACAAGGACAAAAAGATAGGGAGAGATAGGGTCTCCTTGTCTGAGCCCCCTTAGCCCCTTCAAAAAAACCCACAGATTCACCATTAAAATTGATAGAGTACTTTGGGGTAGTAATACAGGCAATGATCCATTTCTTTAAATTTGGGAGAAATCCAAGAACATCCAAGATATCAATGAGAAACTCCCAACTAACACTATTATACGCTTTCATAATATCCACCTTAGCTGCTACTCTAGGTTTACCCAAAGGTTTGTGGTAATCCCTAAGAAGGTCTTGAGCAAGGAGGATATTATCACTAATTTTTCTACCTTTAACAAAGGCAGATTGGGCTTGGTCAACCAATTTAGGGAGAATCAACTGAAGCCTATTGGCAATAATCTTAGAAATACATTTGTAAACAGTATTGCAGCAAGAAATAGGCTTGACATCTCCCATCCGGGTAGGATTGGGGACTTTAGGAATTAAAACAATAAGAGTAGTGTTAGCAACTTTAAGCATCGCTCCATTTTGAAAGAACTCCCTAATAGCAGCAATAACAAGAGGACCAGTAATAGTCCAAGAGCTTTTGAAGAAAAAAGAATTATAACCATCAAGACCAGGAGCTTTATTAATATGCATGCTAAAGAGGGTATTCTTTATTTCAATATCTGAAGGAATCCTATCCAACTCAGCCATAAGTTCTACAGGAATTTTTTTGTGGATAACACTTCTAAGAGCTTCTTTACCAGGATAGCAGTGATTAGAAGTAGTGCCAAGTATGCTTTGAAAATACCTAATAGCTTCATCTTTAGCTTCATTACAATTGGAGGTGAAAGTCCCATAAGGTTTTTCAAGTAAAAAAATTCTTTTCACGTTCCTTCTAGCTTTAATAGACATGAAAATATCTAGAATTTTTATCCCCAGCTTCTAACCATTGTATCCTGGATTTCTGTTTGAGAACTTCCTCTTCAATCCAAATAGCTTCATGAAAGGTTTTCAAAGACTTATTATGCATATCAATGAGGTCAGAGTTGTTAGGATCTCTGATTAAAAGGGTTTGGAGTCTCTTTAAGTCCTCTCTAGCTTTGTTATCATTAATCCTCTCTAGGCCAAGAGTACTTTTGCTAAACTGTTTGAGATCCTTTTTCAGGAATCTGAGCTTTTAGCAAAGTTGGAATTGGGCAGTACCTTCAACATTAATTTCCCAGGCATTCTGAACAATATCATTATAGGAGTCCAAATCCGCACCAGTAGTTGTAGAATTGAAAAGCCCTCCCTTTCCTATAATGCTTTTCATCAATATGAACAACAATAGGAGAGTGGTCAGAGGTACCTGGAACCTGGAATTGGGCAAAAGAATCGCTGAGATTATCCAACCAAGCTTGATTGACCAGAGCTCTATCAAGTTTCCTCTGGGTAAAATCTTCCTTCCCATACCTTCTGTTACTCCAAGTAAATTGTTCACCAATATATCTAAGATCCACTAGACAACACTGATTAATAGTTTTTTTTTTTTTTAACTCTATTCCAAGCTTCTAAGCTAGCACATTAACGGCCATGTGCTATATCCCGACTTCTTAAGCGCTTTAGAGAATTAGCCCAATTCTCATAGGAAGCGGCCTCACTTCCACACTCAAATGGGTGAGTCTATCAAGGATGTTCCCATGACTCTGACTTCCCACTAATAATGGCTCTAGAACTCATTAAAAGTTGTAAACAACTCAATCTCATATCTGTCATGAGATCCATACACTTACACCATAGGGATAGCCAATAAGTTAGTGCTCATTTCAGTGCATGTCTATCAAACCACTCTATGATTCGTTCTTCCCTTTGAACCTAGTTCTCAGGATCTCGGGTCCCTAGGTAGGGTATCCTCATAGGCGATTTATTATTATTTGGCCCCTCAATGCAATTCAAATTTTTACTCTAGCTAGAATTTTTTTTATTTATAAATAATATCTCCATAAACTTGGTTTTATCCATTGTAGTACTTACACTCTCCCAACATTAAAGTATAATCACAGTGGATCAAAATAAGTGGTATTGATTTTCTCGAACATTTAAGTTTCATATAGAAAATCACGAACTAACCCACTTCTTCATTGGCATTCAACAAATAACTGCACATCCTAATGGTATACAACCAATCACCTCATAGGGTGTTCCTAAAACTCATCACTACACCTTTCGAGTACAGTGGAAAACCTTTATCCAAACAAACCACCGAAATTGTTTCTTTAACTATCTTATTGCATAAGTAATGGTATTCAAATTCATCAATATTCATCTTGGAAATTCCAAGGTATCACAAAATTCATCTTGGCTAACTCTAAGAAGTGATGAATTTCACACTATGTACTACTCATGCCATCTTGAATCAAATTCAAGGTACTTTGTTATTAACTTCTTTTTTTTTGGGAAAATATACAAAATTTCAAACGTATACAACTTAGATTAAAACCAAGACTAACCCAAATTATTCATCTTAGAGAATGTCCAAGGCATTCACAAATTAATCATCTTGGATAGTATCCAAGGGATCACATGCTATCATCTTGGATTAAATCCAAACTTCACACATTATTTTCTTTTATACGGATTTTTCCATCTTATTCATCTCATGGCACTATCAAGCCTTGAACTCTTGATCATCTGGGAGTTGGAAACATAGAAGGCTCAATATCTTTTAAAAGCCCCCACTATTTGGAAAAGACCATAACTTACAATTTAGGACCGACAAGGTAAGTTGTATAAAATGCATTTTGACACAAATTACAAGGAGCTAGAACTTGGTCCACATATCAAAAGAAAATTTGATATCTCCTCTAAAAATTTTCACAAGCTCGAATACTTTTGTAAACTAGTCTCCAAAATTCACACCGAAGTTTTTTTTTTTTTTTTTTAAATATAGAAATCATTTTTTTTAGACCAGCATTGCTCAAAAGCTTTTAAAGGCACACATAGTGAAAATTTGATAGGCTCTCTCAAGATTTTCACTTTAACCAAATAATTTAAGTCCCCCAAAAATATATTTTTTGAAGTTCTAGTAATTCATAATTCTTTTCGAGTACAAGAATTTTTTCAAAGTATATAAGAAAACATTTACCATAATTTCTTTTCTTTTTTCATTTTTTTAAAGCTCCTAAAATCACATCCGATCACAATCTCAACGAGTTTTAAGATTTACACTTTTCATGCACCCTTAAGGAAACAAAGTATGAAGCACTAAGCATATATTGAACAATTAGCTCATCGACATAACAAAGTATGTCATAGCAGATAACTCAATTCAACATGTCCAATGTACATTAGCAAAAACAAAGGACCGATTCTCACTTAGTAGTATCACATTTTCATATAATTACTTGATCCCCAATAATTGTTCTTGAGTTGACTACATGTGGTGTCTAAGCAAATGAATGAAGCATATATCAAATAAACAAGGATCTTGCTCAATAGGTAAGTAGCTCCAACTCATTGGAAAATATTCCATTTTTTTTCCTTTGCTTGCAACAGTTTACTAACTTTATCACTAATATCAATGGTATTTCAAATTCTTCCTCTAGACCAATCAATGGTAACTTTTAGTACTGTGATGCCCGAATACAAATGCATAGTTTTGTAAAGTTATTTCACATACACATAGCAACTATAGGATTCTAATAGTATTTATCATGCCCTTCTTGGTAACACTTATTTATCAAGCCACTTTTTTATAATACCACATACAATATTTGAAATTCCAATTTCATGCTACCAATGCGTAGTCTAATTTGCTTCTTTTCACACGAATAAAAAACATATTGGAATAATCAAAACTTATACCTCCACTATTTCCATCAAATATAATATCTCAAAGAATCAAATTTAGAAAACATACCTTAGTCATGGAAATTGTCCACAAATAAAATCTGAATTCTTACCACTCACATTATGCTCCATAAGTATCATCTCAAATTGTTGTAAAATAATAGAAAATAGCCTTCAAAGAATCCACCATTACATACTGCGATATCTCAAAATTAACAAAATTAGATAAATATCATCGTCAATTCCATGAATAGAACCAATAAAATAAGATGACTGGGATGAGGCGCGAAATGCTCTCTTGAGATGGTACACGCCCTCCACGAGTATTGCTCGGTGCAGTAGGAAATAGCATGCCGTTTCCAGGATACAACAGTCCTGCCACCCTTATCGTATGTCCGTCAAGTCTGCACAACTTGATAGGGCGAGAAGCTCGCTCACTAGTGCCTTCTTTACCCAAGCAAGACTTAATAAAATATAAAGAATGTATAATCTAATAGTTGCTAAAACTTTCTGATCCATGGGAAAGTTTAGAAGAATAGTAGATACCCATTTAATGTAATAACATATATCTCTATATCAACCTATTGAGCAACTTAAGATATATACTAATTTAAAGGCTCCATTAAGCACGAAAACATGTGTATTGATCAACATCTAATTGCCATGAACAGTCCACAATAAAGAAATTGAATCCGTTGGACTTGGTAATGTAAATACTAACATTAATACTTATGTATTGGACTTCAAAAGCTTTTCGTTGATGCATATATATAAGATACTTTTAGTTAGTACTGGCAATTCAAGCCCGCACATACGAGCCTACCCAAAACAGCCCGCAAAACTATGAGCTCGGGTTGAGTAGAGTTTTGTAACGGGCGGATGTCGGGTTGTTTATAAAACTCATGTAAAACAAAACGGGCTTTAGCGGGCCCAGTGAGGAAAGCCCATGACGTGACCAAACCGCCCACTACTAAAGTAATTAAGGAAACCATATTAAACTCCCACCATTTTCTTTCCTCTCCTCAGTCAAGCAGCATCAACCCCCCTCTCTCTCTCTCTCTCTCTCTCTCTCTATCTGTCTCTAAACCACCATCAGATCTGCATATGGACATTGGAACACCCAACATACATTAATCCTATGTTCTTCAATCTCCTCAAATTTCCATCACTTCTCATATTCTTCAGGCCTCTCTCTCCCTCTCTCTCTCTAAAATTACACACTTCATCAGACTATACCACACAGAATAAGAGTATACATATATACACATATATATACATTTACAGAAAGAAAGGCTGCCTCCTCTATTTTTTTTTTCGGAAAAAAGCTGCCTCCTCTGTTTGCTTTTGCAATTCCGATTGCCTTGTTAATGTAAGATCTCCAACCCCACATAACTCTCTCAATACACACACACACATGGTAATTGTCTGGGCTGAATCGGGTGAAAAAAAAAGGGGCTATTGGTTCATAACCTGGACCGACCTGGTCATAACCCGGCCCCGCCCAATCACAAATGTACCCAATCCAAGTCCGATTTGTTTCAGGCCCGGCCCGAATCCGCCTAGGCACACCCATTTGCCGAGCCTACTTTTGGTGAAAGAGCTAGGCTATTGTTATAGTAAATTAAAGGCCCTTCAATGTACACTGTTCGTATCCGTTGGGCTATAAAGTAAATGCTTTAACCACTTTGATCAAAACGGTCAATGACATGAATACTTAAATAACTCATTTGTTAAAACTTATAATGAATACTCCAAAACAAACATATAATTATATTCATTTTTTATTAAAATAATTCAACAAGACATGCTGATTTGTAATAGTTAGTTGATATATCTGTTGTACTGCTATTATTATTGTTATAGGCTTCAAACTATAAGTCAACCGTTGTAATAGATTTAGTAAACTTTAATAATTGGTACTTTGGCATATATTGCTTCCAACCTTTTATATTTCCGCTGTAGTCTCTGATTATGTTAATAAGATGTATTCTATGAATAGCATCCTTTGTATCATTGTATTTGTTGGTTTGAGTAGATGACAATGCGGTTATTTACCAGTCACGGGCCTACGGGACTAAAAAGAAATTTATTTTCTCTATTTTTGCTTCTCCGGAGCGTGACAGGATGAAACACTTGAGTCGAACTCTTTTTATTTTTATTTTTAAAATAGGTAAACATTATTTTCTCCTAAAAAATTGAGTAAAACATAGATTTAATGCCGTGTCACAGTGTCATTATATTCATTTTTTTTAATGTTTGATTACATTGGACACACGTGCCTAAATCCATGTAACATACTCCCTCCGTTCTATTTTATGTGTCCCTTTTGGGGAATCCAACTATTTAAGGGGATAAAAGGAATTTACACCTACTTTTCACAATTGTCAATAATCGTTGCACTTTCTTTTTTTGTGTTATTTTGGTGTTGATTGCAAGGAATGATAGTTTGGAAAACTAAGTAAAATTTACATACTAATTTAGGAAAGTGGACAACAATTTTGGGACATCCCATTAAAGAAAGGGGGACACATAAAATGCGACGGAGGGAGTATATGTTAGAGTAAGGGTGTGTTTAATAATCCAATTAAGTGGTGAAAATGAAAGTTTTCAACAGTTATTTTTTTTTAGTGCATTTGATAATAACCACTTAATTGAAAAATAGCTAAAAAATCACTAAAAACTTTAAGTGAAAAAATTCTGCTGAAAATAATCACTGAATGCAGTCTATTTCAGTAGTTGAAACATTGTTGTTAGCATTGCAAATTTAATCACTTCAAATTTTTAGTACTTAAAATGTAGCCTTTAATTTTTAGTTTTATCAAACGGATCCTAATACTTGGGACATAATCATTCACACAACTTTTGGGATGCAACCCAAAATATGTGTCTATCTCTCTTCTGTGATGTCAGTGAACCCCACAGTGACACCGGAGTGACACAAGAAAGATAGACACATCTTTACTATATGTTATGGGCAATGCTATGGATAGACCCAAAACATATATATACATCCAAATACACATCTCACTCACATCACTCTGGTGGACTGATACTGGATCCCCCAGTCTCTTTCTCTCTTTTCATTAGTCCACCTTAGGGTGTGGACTTGAATTTGTCCCAAACTTCACCCATGTGTTATTTTCTCCTCGAGTAATGCTAGACACACATTGAATTGTACAACCAATTGCACAAACATGTAGCACAAGGTTAAGCCTGTACACTCAAAAAGGTGTGTGTATGCTTTTCAGCACAAGATCCAACTTTATGCTGCACATTTGTGTATTTGGTTGTACAATTTATTGTACATCTAGCATTTTTGTATCTCCTCCATCTAGAACCTTGTTTTATGGAGTTGATTAACGGATCTCACTTGATAACTACTCCTACTTTTTCAAGAAAAAGTGAAGTTGAAAGTTGTAAAATTAATGAATCTCACTTGAAAACTATTTTTTAAGAAAAAGTGAAGTTGAAAGTTATAAAACTGCCATCAAGAGATTCAGTGGATCACATTTGGTCTCTCTTTGAGAAGATTGGAATCTTATTGCTCTATTTGATTGTGAATTGAGCTTTTATACCTAATGAAAAAAAAAATGAACTTTTATACCTCAGAGTTGATTGATTGAATGATTGCTGTCAAGTAAGATGTGCCAACGAGACAAGATACCACCTATTGTGTTGAGTTTCTAAATTTGTGAATTAGTTCTATCCCAACCGAGCTACACATTTCCTATTGAACAGGATCACACTATCTTGTTTGACAATATTTTGATGATATGCATTCCCCCAACCAAACATACTGATGAAGAGAAAGAGAAAGAGAAAGCTAGGGAAGGGCACCTAAATATGAGATAGGAAATCTACATTAAGTTTGATTGGGAAAAGTGGAGAGCGGATAAGAGAAGTTTCTTTTCTTTTCATCTCTCTTCTTTAGTAAGTTGGGAGACAGTAAATGAGAAAATAACAAATTTTATTTCTCTCCAAATTTAAGAGATTCATTGAGAAGAGAAAGAATGAAAATAAAATTTTTTCTAAAAATACAATTATAACAATAGAGTAAATTGAGTTTCTCCCCCACTTCTCTTATTTCCTTTGACATTGTATAAAAAGTGGTTAAATCTCACTTAAATTTTGATTACTTCACTACACATAATAGTTCATCATAGAAAAGTTTAGCGTAAAACGATGAGTGATTTGTTCACAAGGTTTAGACCATTTTCAAATGATTTTATTATATTTGACATGTACTATTGGTGGCGTTGCTTATAAGTTGTAAATTATAATGTATAGTTTAGAAAAAGTTTAAATGAAGTATTTGATGTTACTTATATGTTTAGAATTTGTAATTTTTCTCAACTTATTTAAGGTATAAAAGCCAGCTTATTTGAAGCTGGGTTGGGCGCTTCTCTAACTTACAGTTAATTTTGATATTTAGACTTTTTTTGGTTCATGGATTTCATAAGGGGAAAAGAAAAAGGAAAAAAAAAACTAGTTTCCTTGTGTTTTTCCATGTGCTTCCCTTCATTTCTAAATACCATTAAAATTATTTTTTTTTAAAAATCATATAATCATAATATATAAATAAGGAATGGAAAATGACTCACAGGATTCAAAATTTTTAATTTATTTCTATAAGGTATTCTGTTTTCTTTTCTATTTTGCTCTTCGTTTTTCTTATTAACCAAACAAAGAAAGACTTTCCTCTATGTTTTCCTTTATTTTCCCTGCTAAATCCATAAATCAAACAAAGTCTTAATGATTCTTTTGTTGAACAACCTTATCCTTTATTTTACTTTCTATTGACATCAATCATGCACGCCAACCAATTGAAATTAACGGGCATTTTGGGCAATTATACAATAAATAAGTTATTTGACAACTTAGATTACCAAACACCGAACAAGTTAATTGCGCTTCTGAAAAGTTGCACCAAATAAATTCACAACTTATTTTGAGTTCTAAAAGTTATAATCTGAATCTATTTAATTAAGTTGCAATAAACTAGTCCATTACACATTTTTGGCACTACTACATTATTTTTCCTTAACAATTACCCTTCCACAGCTATCATTTCAAAGAGGCATATATATATATATACACACACACACATATATATATACATATAGTCAGGCTCTCCAACGAACTGGTCCGTTGACGGACCAGTTTTTAGTGACGAAATTTCGTCGCTAAAACTTAACATCTCCAACGAACTGGTCCGTTGACGGATCAGTTTTTAGTGACGAAATTTCGTCGCTAAAACTTAACATTTTCGTCGCTAAAGGTGAATACCTTTTTAGCGACGAAAAAAAATAGCTTTTAGCGACGAAATTTTGTCGCTAAAACTGGTCCGTCACTAGACCAGTCCGTTGGAGAACCTACCTGTACACACACACATATATATATATATATATAACTATTATACATAGGTGTTGCGGTAATTTGGCTTATGTCAAACCATGGCCAAATAGAACATAAAATTTGCCACCAACGTATACCATGAAAAATAGCCCTAAGTTTAGAGATATTTTTGTTCACCTGTTTTGCTCATTTATTGCTCTTTCATGAGAAATTATTCAGTGAGTCCGTCACGTCACGTCAGTATACTGACGTGGTGTGACTATTTCTTTTTAACCACTCACTTGCCCCCTCCATCCAGGGAATCAAGACAAGTATTTATCAACTTTCAAATTTTAAATTCCACTAACCACTTGTCATGATCTTAAAATTAAGGAACAAGTGAGTGGTTAAGATTAAATGGTCACGCCACATCACGGGCTCATTGAATAACTTCTCCTCTTTCAGGCCTTGACATGTGCTCCACTCCGGTAATTATATTGATAATATAAAGTTAAAGTGAAAATAAAATGAAACACATATCATCTACTAGAAGCCTTGGTAAACAAAAATAGGTGCGAAAAAAACACTCTCCTAAGTTTATGTGATCCTTGCCAAATCATGACACATAATAGTATATTCTCTTGCATGCATCAATACCACATTTACAGTTACATTTGTACACTGCAAAGTGATTATAGTTTGTATCGTGCTGAGTCCCTTCATTACACATTGCAAACTGAGTATAGTTTGTATGGCACCGAACCTAGCTGATAGACCCTTCCATTACATAGATCCGGTGTTTGAACCACAATTTCTCTCTTGTTATTAAAACAAACCAGTTAGAATAACCATATACATTAATTGTTTGAACAGAAAATTTTGGTACATGGAAAATTAAATTCGCAACTTATGTGAGGATTAACATGTAGACCATAAATCACATTTTTTATAGTCCAGTGGTAAGCTTTTTGTGTGTACTATTTAATTGGTTTAGTGTTCGAATTATTGGACCGTGGCCATTTGAAAATTCACCTGACCACTCCACAACCTCGAAAATTAGTAGAGATGCGCGCAAACCCGAACACTCCCGATTACCAAAAAAATAGAAAGTAGAACATAGAATTATTAGGGTATAATACCGACATTCCTTTATATACAAAGCTTTTAAAATTTGCTAACATGAGATTTTACAAAAATATAGAATAAAACACTTTTTTTTTTCTCTCTACAAGCATATATTCCTACAAAGTTTGTAAATGGAGAATTATACCTTACTACTACAGTGACTTTGTAATAAGAAGATTCTTTTCCCCACTGGTGAAAGTGAAATCAATCTCTCTCTCTCTCTCTCTCTCTCTAACGGACAAAAAGATAAAATGTGAGTGTGAAGAAAAGCATAAACTCAAGTCCGTGACATGACTCACTTTCCCGACGAGTTAACCACCGCCGGCGATGGTGGTAGTAACATTGTTAGCAAGCCAAGAAAATTGAATCGCCGGAGAGTTGCCGGAGAACCTATCTCCAACGACGAGATCATCCAAACCCTCAAAGAAATCATCACCCACGACCATATCAGAGAAATCAAGCTCATCTTCTTCCTCGTCTTCCACCGAATCTTCTCTCTCTTCTCTGCTCTCTGCATTTTCAGTCGCCGCCGGAGAGAGACTCGACGGAGAGGAGCACGTGGGTTTATGGGTGTCGCCGGCGGTGTCCGTTCCAAGCTTCTGGCGGGTACTTCCGGCGAGAGAGTTCCGGTGAGTGGGTATGGGGTGGTTGTGCTCTGCTGTGTATGTGACAATGAACATACCCGGATCGGATCTGTTCCGCTCCACTTGTTTTCGGGCCAAACAACCCTTAGAAGTGCTACATCTATAATAGCCCCTGTTGATCCAAAAAAAAAATTTTAAATTAAAAAACAAATATTGGAACTAAAAAGCCGTTTGTTTTTGCAACTTGAAAGTAATTTTTGAAGTAATCTTGCTTTTCATAGAATGGAAGCAATTTGCTCCCAAACGGGCCCTAAAATTGAAGCAATTCTATGAATCCCAAAACAAGAAAAGTAGTTCCAAGCTGAAACCCATGGGGAGCCTTTGATGGGTTTATGCCTAAATTTTCGGATCAATTCTTATTATTTCAAAAAACAGGAGAAGTACTTTCAAAATTGAAACCCACCTTGGGTATGGGGAGCCTTTAATAGGTTTCTGACCATATTTTCTCCAAGACCACATATCAGAAGATAAACCCTCAGCTGGTACTTCACAAACCCTCTTCAATTGATTCTTCCTGTGAGAGGAAAAAAAAAAACACATCCATTAAAAAGATCCAAATTTAAGAGATGGGTATGTTCCAAATCTCACTATTTTCCAAAAAAAAAAGCGAAAAACTTCAATTTTTAATTACCTTCTTTTGGACCTAGGAGTTGGGGTGGTGTGCGTTGTGGAATTAGCACTTGTAGAGCCACAAAAAAGCTGTTTTGGGTATTTTTGCTTTTGTTGTTGTAGTTGAGGAGATAGATCTTGTAATCCACCAAGAACAGAGAGAGGTGAGATGGGTATGTTTTGAGGAGAGAGGGGGTTTAATTTGGAGGGTTTGAATAGATCATTAAGGTCATCAATGGTACTTGTTCCTTCAAATAATGGATCTGAGAGAAACTGAAAATGATCACCATCTCTTGGTTGAAAGCTAGAGAAATAACTCAAATCCGTGGCGGAGGAGGATGTGGTGGCGCAGCCTCTGACCACCGCCTGCAGATCCCAATCCAGTTCCATTCTCTATCTCTCTCTCTGCCTGTTCTGCCGTCCGCAGTTGCTCTGTTCTAGAGAGAGAGAGGGGAAACAGGGGAATGGGGACAAAGGAAGGAGCTGACTTTTGGTAATAGGAGAGAGAGAGATTGTGGTGTTGTGACTTGTGAGTGATAAAAAAATTGTGATTTATAGGAGAGAGAGAGAGAGAGTGGGAGAGTTGTCATCACAAGAAGTCTAGAGAGAGAAAGGGCTGAGGGCGGAATTTTTAGAGCGAGATGGGTTGGCATTATCAATCAACGCCTCTCTTTCTTTCTCTCTCTACTTTCTCTCTCCTTGGACATTGAAAGCATTGATTTTGCTTTTGGGTTGACTTGAGAAAATGTCAAAGGGAGCTCATCAAAGCTTTCAAAGAAAAAGTCCAGATACTCTGTTTCTCCCTCTAAGACACCACTCTCTCTCTTCGGGACTCGTGAGTTACTTGCTACTTGCCGACAAACGAAAAACGCGGAGAGCAGTGCAGTTCACACAAGTCTCAGGCGCGTGGTTTTTTTTTTTTTTTTTTGGGACGGATTTTGAGCTGACAAACGAAAAACGCGGAGAGCAGTGCAGTTCACACAAGTCTCAGGCGCGTGGTTTTTTTTGGAGATGGATTATGTGGATAAATTAAAATTGGATTACTCTCTCCGTCTCTTTTTTTTAGTTCTATATTTAATTTAGGATGTCTCAAAATTAGTGTTCATTTTCTTAAATTGACATACTCCCTCCCTCCTTTTTTTTGAGTCCTATATTCCATTTTGAGATGTCCCAAAATTAGTGTCCACTTTCCTAAATTGGCATACAATTGTTACTTACTTTCCAAAAATACCCTTCCTTGAAATCTACACCAAGACAAAACTAAAAAAGTTATTGCAATGATTAGGGGCAATTGTGGAAAGTAGGTGTAGATTCTTTTTGTCCCCTTAATAAGTTGAGTTCCCAAAGGTGGACTCAAAAAAAGGGACGGAGTGAGTACATTTTTTACTTACTTTCCAAAACTACCATTTCTTGAAATCTACACCAAGACAAAATTAAAAAAGTTACTGCAATAATTAGGGGCAATTGTGGAAAGTAGGTTTAGATTCTTTTTGTCCCCTTAATAAGTTGAGTTCCCAAAGGTGGACTCAAAAAAAGGGACGGATAGAGTACTAAAAAACGAAATACTCCGTACTAAATAAAAATCCATGGACGGCCATTGTAAAGATCATTATTTATGGGATAATTTAGAGTAACAGTATCATGTCACTGTATCTATTTAAGTAGCACCATAAAAATAATATCATATGCTACTATTTCTTTGTTTAATATCATATATGTTGCTAATCTTTAATATTATGTTGTTTTTTACATGGGGGTAGTTTTTAATGATAGTAACATCTACTAAATGATCCTAATTTTGCAACTTTTTGTAACAATGATGTTACTATATTTGTAAAACGTTTAATTTTTGATAATATGTTACTTTATTTACTTAGAAAGTGTTATAAGGCAGCATCATCTAATAAAATGGTCATAATTTTGCAATTGTTTGGTTAATTTGAAGAAATATTACTGTCGATAGTATCCTGTTATTGTCTTTACCTGTGCAGCACTTAAAGACAGTAACATTTATAAAATGACCATAACTTTGCGATTCTGTAGCCGTTTTGGATGTTTTTTTTTTATTTAGAGTAATTTTTCGAGATCTACATAATGGAATTGTCGGTTTTACAAAAAAATAATCTGTTGATATTTATTTGTGAGCTACAAAATTTTGATTTTTTTGAAGAATTTTGTAGGCTTTATGGATCTTGTTTTGTATATCTTCTTTTGAAGATCACGGATATATAAATTTTATAGAAAACTAATTTGTAGTTTGAAAGTTATGGCGCTTTAAAGATTGAAATTGAAAAAAAAAAAAAAAACTATTTTGAAATGCATGCAAGTTAGTTGTCTAAAAACAAGGGGAGTGACACGCACATTGCCTTCCAGGTCATTTTCGTCCAAAAAATGGTTAGGAACTTTTGGCTTCAAATAAAAAACGTATAGACTCATTTTCTATTTTGAACCAAACTAGGGATCTCTGACCAGTTGTCCCTTCTTTCTATAAAAAAAAAAAAATATTAAACCAATTTGACTTGCTTATGAGTAAAACCTGCAATTTCAATTAGCATTAAAGAGCCCAATCTTTCGTTCTAATTAGTGATCCACATACTTATCACTCTATATCATCTTTTTGTAAGTTTTTTTTTTCTTTCTCCTTTATTTTTATTTTTATTATTTTTTTATTTTTTGGGAGTAGTTGTGACTATTTGAAAAGAACTTCTCATGGTAGTTAGATGCATATTTGTTGTTATTGTTTTGGTTGTATTTCATTTGGAAAATGTTTGGTACACACTTTTAGACACACTATGCTTTAAACACATGTACTTTGTGCTGTTTGAATTTTTCACACTTTTCTCTGCACCACTTACATACCACAAAGTATATGCATTTAAAGTTGTGTATAAAAAAATGTGTCAAAAAATGTGTGTATGTAGCACTACTCATTTCATTTATTGACTTCCTGAAATGATTTTGTGAATTTCACGAGTGAAACTAATAGCTGATGTCCTAGTTTTTGTTACTTGCATAGTTTAAGTGGTGAAATTGAGTTACAAAAATCGAATCTTGCTTGCAAATTTTAGGGATAACTACTCTAACCTTTCCTGAGTTTAGGTCTAATTACACGGATCCCCCTTTTGGTTTCATAATTACACTAACCTCTCTTCTTCGTAACAGAAGACTAACATCCTTAAAATTTGTGCGAAAGTGTATATTTACCTTCAATTGATACATTACACTCACCTCCCCTGAGCTATGGTCTAATTACACAAACCACCTTTGAGGTTTATAGTTGTGTAATACTGACCTCTCCTCCTTTAGCCAACAACCATAGTTGACCAAAAACCTGATAATTAAGATACATTTTCTCAAAATATCGATGCTCATGCTTATTACACATATATATATATATATGTATGTGCACATTACTTGTGGTTTGATTTAGATTTATACATACAAACAAAAACTTGAATATTGACTATGAAATCCTGGAGAAAAAAATCTTAAAATTTAAGCTAAAATGTAAAAGCATGATTTTTTTTTTCATAAATCACATAAAAATATACCTTTCTAATAAAATTAATTTCCATAATTAAGTAGATCTCGAAAAAAAAACATAAAGTAAACACTATCTGTACTCACAAAGAGTGCATTTTGCTCACCCAAATTTTGCTAATCGATTATGCATGTGGGACCCGCCACTTTTTATGGACAAAATGGGGATAAACAAAAGATCTAAAGTGGTCGATCCCTTACTGACCCAATGGGGTGTTTAGGAGAGCAAAATTATTTGTTTTTATAAAAATTTCAAGTCCAATGTGTAGATCTCGAGAAATACATGAAATAAAAATAAAAAATAAAAAAATCACCTAAAAAGGCTAAAAATGAGGAAGTTATGGTTGTTTAATTCAAACATTATATGTTCGTCAATAGATAATATTATTTGTTTAGACATATCAAAATGCAAAACGAGGCTAAAAAAAAAATGAGTAAGTTATGATTGTCTAAAGTCAACAGATAACATTATGCTAATTATTTCTGTCAGCTACGTGAGTTAAAAAAATAGTTTGAAAAATAAGAGTAATTTTAAATTTCAAATTTTAAATGGTTTGGTATAATTAAAAAAAAACAAGGGAGCTCTGTGTTATTTTGCACAACCTCGAGGGAGGTAAGAGTAAACTTTAGAAAAACTATAAAAGACATGTTTTAAAGATTACCGCAGTTATTTGATGACATAAGCATTTTTTGTTAGGGTTTTAACGTTTTTGTAAAGAAGGGGAGGTCATTAGTCATGACCCAAGTCTCGCTCAGTAAGATATTGTCCGCTTTTGGCCCAAATGTCACTACCCATCCCGCTACGCGCAGAAATAGGACATATGGCACGCCACCAAGGGTTTTCCAGTTCCATTAAAGTAAGTAATAGCGGAAAACATAACTAAAATCTTTTAAAATCAGAGTTATAAAAAGTTTTGGTCAATTAAAATTGTTCCCTAGGAATCCATTTTGAAAAGCAGAGGTCTAGTCGACGGATAGAGGATCCGGTCCACTAGAGGTTCAAAACAGAATGTAAGAAAAAGTTCCTAGTCCTGTCCAGTCGACTGGGGCCTCAAATTCTCAGTCGACTGGTGTCTTGTCCAGTCGACTGGACACTATGCATGCAGAATGTCCTCTTTTCGTGTAGAAACCAGTTGACTGAAATCATCCTCCAGTCGACTGAAACCTTTCGAAACTGAAGGGATTCTTACTGAAACACAAGGGTCCAGTCGACTGAACCAGGGATCAGTCGACTGATTCATAGCAGAACAGCCCAATCTGCAGCAATCCTAAACTAAGTTTCTTCCAACCAATTACCAACATAAACACCAGTATGATTCACGATTTCAAACATAAAACAAGAGTTTAAATATATTACAATACAACAATCTCTCCCAAGATTCCAAACTAAACACGTTACGAATTCAAAGTTCTTATTACAATTTTAGAAAGAACCCAAAAGTATAAACAAGGTGATACTTTCCCCAGCGTTCCTCGACATCACTCCTCACGCTCCTTCTTTCCCTTTTTCTTTTCACCTGCAATGGAGGAAGTCTCCACTACTTATCTATATGCTGAGTGTACAATTCTAAACAAATGCATATGAGGCAATTCATGTTTTAAACATCTAAATCACATAATTTAGTCTCTGCGGAGAGAGATATGCATTCACCCAGTTTATCGGCAAGTCTTAAATCTTAAACCGCGATACCAATAGTTAGCCAAGGATCACTCAACCATTGCATCCATCTGCTCTGGTTGGCCACTTCCCACACCAAGCAAGTAGTCGTCACTACTATAAACTCTTAAACATCGAGAGGCGTGCACCGGCATGAAATTATATCAAACTCCCTTTTGACCCACATAAACATTTAGCATACTCATATTATCATGTCACCATACTTTTCTATACATACTCGCTAAAATTAACGGGCCTAATTTAACACATAAGTTTGCCCGGATCATAATTCATACAAAATATCTAAAACATCCAAAATTCCCTATATCACATAGGTTCGGAATTCATATCTCGAGCTATAGCTCTCAAAGTTCAGGAGAAGTACTAGGAGACCAAATAAACGTCGGATCTCCGATCTCAAGTGATTCCTACAAGTATAGACATGTTTTTCCGAATTCTTAAAATTAACTTTTCGGAAAAACATTTCCAAACGAGGCCTAAGAGGTATTAAAATGAAGCTCTTACCTCAAGGAGTTCAAACATGAAATCTGACTAAAACCTGACGGACGAACGGTCGCCGTTTGTCGTCGACAAGATCGTAGGATCAAATCTCCTTTCTTTCTCTTCTCCCAAGATATTTTAAAAGTTTGGATAATAATGAAATCTCATCCACTACTATTTATAGGCACAACTCTCGGGAATTACGTTTACCTCTCCACGAGTTCTCAAAACTTCTAGTTAACCCCTGAAACGTCGCATACGTCGATTTTATGCCTTTACAAGTGAAAATTATAAATTTCAGAAGTTTTCGACTAAGGCTCGTTAGGGTCCAAAATATATGTCCGAAAACTAAATTCCATGAAATCTCTACACCACCTACCTTTTATATAACGTGTCACTCACGTTCTCATCACAGTGTTCACAATGATCTAAAATAGGGTTAAATTACCAGAATTATACTACACAGGTATAATTACTATTCATGAAAATGCCAGATATCACAAATAACATTTAATCACATAAATGTCATTTAAATCGTATTGATGTCATATGATTTCTTATTACCATGTCTTCGATTGACACCTCACCGTTGACCTCCAGTCAACCTCATTCTCAATTATCAACTAATAGTGATAATTCACAAAATTTCAAATATGCATTTTAAAACAATAATTTTCTGAAACGGGTGTGAGTCCAAACCCGCACGGATTTGTTCTTGTGTCACTACCCAAAGGCCTCTTACTAGGAAGACTTGAAACCACACATATATAGCACATTACTTTTCCACACCCAGGCAATGTGGGACGAACTTCCCATAGTGTGTAGTCTGCCAGCACTTACTACAGCCACAAAGGCACCTACAGCAACCTGCCTACAGTACTAGGGTCATTACATCATTGTTATCTAAATATTAAACTCAAGGGAGGTTACTGAAATTATGAAAATCATAGGGGAGGTTCGTGTAATTAGACCTAAACTTAGGAGAGGTCAGAGTAGTTATCCCTAAATTTTACTAAATACTGAATAAACATATATACTAATAATTCACAACGAAAGTCTAAAAGTGATGTTCTTGTGAATTCATAAGAAAAAATAAGCTTAAAGACACTTTGGTACCCTATGGTTTGGAAAAAGTTTTACTTTGTGCCCTTGACTTTCAATTGCGACACTTTGAGCTCTGGTTTAATTTTGTTGCAATGTGAGCCCTACTCCTCTGTCAAAAAATGCTAACGGAAAATGTTGATACTTTTATGTTTTCTTTTAAAAACACCCATCCACCTTTTCAAACTCTCAACACATGAACTCATTTTCTGCCCAATTCACAAAAAAAAAAAAAAAAACAAAAACACCCATCCTTTGAATGCATGTCATTCACGGATCGAATTCAAGCACTAGCTGTATAATCATCATCCACCACCACCACCACAACCATTGCTAAAAGGCCAGCCCCTTACCTCTTTTGTTGTGTTACCCATGCACTATAACACCACACAGTACACACACACTCTTTCTCTCTCTCTAACCTTTCGATTGTCAGCTGAATAGAGATAATGACTTCTGTAGTTAACAGAGTGTTTCTGATCATTCTATTCCTAATAATCAATGTCCTCCTCACCATTGCATCCACTGCTCAGGCATTCAACTACACATCCCTTCCTTCTTGTGGCTTTTCCATATTCCAAAAAGACACCAAGTAAAACAGAAATATATATATGCACTATAAATACACACACACACACACACACATATATATATATATATATATTACTGGAGCATTGACTCTCTAGAAATCCAATGAATTCAATTATTTACCAAAACATTTTCAAACCATTTTTGCTACCTCTATTAATGCACTGTTCAAATCAATCATGATGGCATAAATTACTTTACAATGATTGTAGTGCCTAAATTGTGTGAGATAGGTTTTGGAGATGACAGGTGGGTATGTGAGATGAGTTTTTGGTTTTGGAGGGGTATGATTGGGGTAAGGATGAGAATTTGGAAAGGTGGGTGGGTATTTTTGAAAGAAAAACATAAAAGTATAGAGTGGAGCTTTACTCACCCCAAAATTGCTCATCCTTTACTCACCCTCATTTTTCATTGGCTAATGCAGTAGGGTCCAGTACTTTACATTCTTCATTAATTCTCATTTAATCTTGCGTCTTATTGCATTAGTCAATGAAAGAGGAAGGTGAGCAAAAATACATTCAAAATTATATTTACCTCTTCTTCAATTGACGACGTAAGGGCTAGGGCCCACATTGTAACAAAATTGAAATTACAGGAACTAAAGTGTCGCAATTAAAAATCGAGGGCCCAAAGTGAACCTTTTACCAAACCACAGGGTACTAAAATATCTTTAAGCCGAAAAACTAATACTTTTGCCTATCTGGGGCTAATTTTTTGACACTTGACCCCTTGTGGATGCAAATTTTGGGGTACTGTCTATGTGAGATTAATTTTGACACTTAATTAAACTCTCCTATGTGGGGCTAATTTTAACTCTTAATCCTCATGTGAGGCCATTGTGAGAGAAATCTTAATAATTTTACTTTAGTCCAAAACCACAAAGAGGTAAAGTGTTCACTTTTAAACTACAAAAGATAAAGTAAAAATGGACCTAACCACAAGAAGGTAAAATATAATTACCCTTAAAAGAAAGAGAATGGACATCATTCAATTGGGTCTGTCTTAAACGGGACAAATTTAATTATGTGTGTACGTAATTTGTAATAATCATATTGACCTATCCAAACTTTTAATTTTTATAAAAGCTCTGCCTTTTCACAAACCTTCGTTATTTTTTCCCTATTAATTTCAGGATCAGACTATAATACATTCCCTTAAAAAAGGGTGGATGTCAACTCCATAATATGTGGCTTTGGTTTAGCCACATCACCAAAAATGACCTATTCTCCCGATTTTCCTTCCGGTAGCCCATATTTTTCATAACCAAAGCCACATTTCTCATAACTGGATCATAACTATAACATTACTCATAACTTGATCATAACAGAACCACATTTCTCATAACAAAATCACATTTCTCATAACCAACAAGAAATTACTACATGATAATGGTCCACCACATGACCATAGACCATACAAACCATAATTCGCCATGTGGCACCACTTGCATATGACAACTCTTAATTGATGTGATCTATGGTCACTTGGTGGACTATGGACCATGCAATAATTTCTTCACCTACACCTTTGAATAATTTCTTCACGCCATGTGGTCCTTTCTTTTTTATTATTATGATTATGCCACAAGATTATTAAGATTACCAAATTTAGTTAGGGTCTTATGGATAAAAAAAAATGAAAATAATTTCAAATGAAATTCATGTAGGGTGCGTTTAATAAAACTGAAAATCAAGTGCTGAATTTTAAGTACTGAAAATCTTAAGTGATTGAATTTGTAATACTGAAAATAGTGCATCAACTACTAAAATAGAATGCATTCAGTGATTATTTTCAGTAGAAAATTTTCACTTAAAGTTTTCAGTGATTTTTTGGCTGCTTTTTCAATTAAGTGGTACGTTATCAAACGCACTGAAAAAGAATAAGTGCTGAATCTTTTCATTTTCAGCATTTAATTGGGTTATCAAACATACCCGTAGTCTTAAACAACTAAAAAGTGGTTCCCATGTCACATCATTTGTGATCCAAATTTAGTTAGCAATTAGGGTCTTATGGATAACAAAAAAAATGAAAATAATTTCAAATGAAATTTCATGTAGTCTCAATATAACTAAATGTGGCCCCCATGTCACATCATTTGTGATCCAAATTTAGTTACCAATTAGGATCTTAGGGATAACAAAAAAAATTGAAATAATTTCAATTGAAATTTCATGTAGTCTCATTTTTTTCTTTACTTTTTTTCTTAACTTTTTTTCTTTGTTTACTCCGTATTTATTTATTTTTTGCTATGGGGGAGGGAAATGAGGTTCGAACTTTGAACCTATGTATTGGAAGGGACTTATATATGTCAAGCTCTTTACCACTTGAGCTATATCAACATATGCATAAAATAGTTTTAGTTATGAGAAACGTGATAGTTATTATGAGGATTGTATATATGAAGTGGATAAATTATTCAATGTTCCTACTCCACTGAGTGACCATGGAGCGCATCAATCACACGTTGTCATGTGCAAGTGTTGCCACATATGGCATGGATAATCTTGATTGGCTTGGTCTATGGCCACATGGAAGACTATTAACATGCAATAGTTTCTTGGTTTATTATAATCAATATTGCACAGTTATGCGAAATGTGATTATGTTATAATCGAGTAATGCGTAATGTAGTTCTAGTTATAACGTAATTATGATTAATGTGGCTAAGACATTAAAATTCTATTATTTTATTGGGGTGACTAGTGGTTGAAAGCCTGGAGGAATAGTAACTTTTTTTATATTTTTTTTATTCTTTCTTATGATGTGGTTGATTTTGGGCCACAATGTCAACCCCTTTTTGAGGGGCTGAATGCTAGATTTTCCCTTAATTTCAAAGATGAACAAACTCATTTTGTTTTTTCACGTAGTCAAACATGGCATAAACTTGATCCTTTTTTTATATATATTTTTCAAGTAAGTTTGGTCATTTTTATTTACCTTATAGATTTTGTCTTAACATTTTTAATTTAACCATTTTAAACTCAAAAATTGTCACTTTGGTCCTTATATTTTTTCTAATTTTTACCCACATAAATATGGTTTTTTTTTTTTGAGTTATAAGTCCAAAATTTGGAACTTGCTTGGTCGGAAGTCCTAATCCAAAAAGGTTATATTAAAAAGCCAATTTTCCTTTTCTTTGTCCAATATACCCCCAATATTAAAAAAGGAAATTAAGAAACATATCTCTTATATATTTCTTGATTGAATGCAATAATAAAAAGGGGGCTTCAGCTATAAAACCCCCCAAAAAAGACACTTCCAAGCTTAAACCATGTTACTTTTCTTTAACTCATTAGGTTCCTTTTATGCCTAAACAACTTCAAATTGCTATAACTTTTGCTCTATAAGTCATTTTTTCATAAAATTTGATGTTTTGAAATCAGAAAATTAATGAGATCTATCAATTGCGATCAACATTGATAATGAAATACTGGAAAAAACTTAAAAAAAAACTAAACAAATATGAAAAATTATTATTATTATTTTTTGCATAAATATAACAAAAATATATTCTTTTCATAAAATTGGCACCATAGGTGCATAGATCTCGAAAAAAAATAGGGAATAAAAAAAACCACCCAAATAGCCTAAGAATTGAGAAAGTTATCACCGTCAATATAAACAGATAATATTATCTGTCTGTAGACAGATAAGACAGATAATATTAGCTGTTAGACAGATAAAATCTCAAAATTAGGATGCAACGTATCTTTTTTTTTGAAAAATTTCCACGAACAATTGCATAGATCTCAAAGAAATACATGAAATAAAAAAAATCATCCCAAAAAGCCAAAAGATAAGAAAATTATGATTGTTTAACTTAATATTATTGTCAAAAGAGATAATATTATCTGTTTTGATTTATAAAATCGAAAAATGAAGTTCCAAATTACTTTCTTTTGTATAATTTTCAACTCCAATATGTAGATCTCAAAGAAATATATGAAATAAAAAAATCACTCAAAAGGCTAAAAAACCACTGAGTTATGGTGGTTTAAAATTTACAGATAATATTATCTGTTTTTGATAGATAAAATAAAAAAAATGAGATTTCAAATTACTTTCTTTTGTACAATTTTCAACTCCATTGCGTAGATCTCGAAGAAATACATGAAATAAAAACAAACATCACTCAAAAAGGCTAAAAAAAATGAGTGAGTTATGGTAGTTTAAAATTGTCATATAATATTTATATTATCTATCAAAATAGATAATATCATAAGCTTTGACAGATAAAATAAAACAAATGAGGGTCCAATTACATTCTTTTGTATAATTTTCAACTTCATTGCGTAGGTCTCGAAGAAATACATGAAATAAAAAGAAATAAAAAAAAATCTCACTCAAAAAGGCTAAAAACGAGCGAGTTATGGTGGTTTAAAGTTGACAGATAATATTGCCTTAATCATTTTGTTTTTGCTTCAGCAGGGACTTTTCACCAAATTCAATAAGTAGCGAGGGGCTTTATAAAAAATGGCCAAATCATGTGGGTTTTTGGCTGTAACACTTAATTTTAGGAGGTCTATGACGAAATATCCCCAATAAAAAATGGATATTTGTTATACATTTAATGCCAAATTTAAGACTTTTTACTCAATCTTTCTCATTTTTTCAAATTTTATACCCTCCATTCCTATTTCAAATTCATTGTAGAGTTATGTAAACATTGTTAATGAGACAAATTATTCAAAAATACTAATTTTCCATACAACCATTTGAGAAAATTCACGAAGTATTCGAAATTTTAAGTTTTGGAAATTTCACAAACTTTCAAAATGTTGATTTTTCCAGAAAAAAAAAATGTTTGAGAAACTTCACAAAGAGTTTAAAATGTTTGTGTTTTTCGAAAAAACTGTTTGAAAAAATTCACAAAGTGTTCCAAATGCGTAATTTTTCTAGAAATCTGATTGAGAAAATTCACAATGTGTTGAAAATGTTGATTTCCCCCAAAAAGTGTTTGAGAAATTTCACAAAATGTTCAAATTGTTGATTTTTCCCAAAAACTGATTGAGAAATTTCACAAGGTATTTAAAAAAGGTTGTGTTTTTTGAGAAAATTGTTTGAGAAACTTCACAAATGTTCAAAATGCTAAATTTTATAGAAAACAATTTGAGAAATTTCCCAAGGTGTGCAAAATGCAGTGGGTATAATATGTTTTTCCAGAAACCTATTTGAGAAATTTCACAAAGTACAATTTGAAAAAAAAAAATAACAATCCATTTACCTTGAGAAATTTGAAAAAATGACCTAATAAGGTTAAATAAAACTCAAAAAGAAAAAGAAATAGCACACATGTCTCTATGTGTGTGGGTGTATATATGCATATATGCAGTATGAAAACAAACACATTAATGAAAATTCAAGAAAAGATAGAAGGCTAACAAATCAAACAATTAAACATACCTATATATGAAACAAAAATGACTGAAAATTTGTCACCAGTGATTGCACGTTCGAGTTCTAAGTCTTATTGTACTTACATCTCTCTATTATATGTGTGTGTATGTATATATATATATTTGTGTGTGTGTGTATCATATAGATAAGAATATTCTGAAGGAGAAAGTGATTATGTATGTGTGTGTGTGTCACGCCCCGGAAACCGAAGCGCGAGGAAAGAGAAAAAGATAGAGAGAAAAGAATTAAAATTCAATCACAATGCGGAAGCGACTTTGGAAACCCACGGGGTTTCTTACAAGGATGACTTACTAATACATAAACCCAAAATGGATGTCACGCCCCGACGTAGCATAAATAAGGAAAGCGTTTAATTTCCTTTATGGACCCGTAGGTCGCGACAGTTTGAAGGATCGATTCCGTCCCAAACGTAGAACAACAAAACATAATAATCAGAGTAAAGCAATCAAGGCTTACAAAAAATTTTCTAACTTATTACATCTTAAGAACCGGGGTCAACTAAGGCACAGACCGCCTTGAAAATAAAACAGTAACTTAGAGTCTGTTACAGTCATCCTTAAAACAAAACATTTTAAAACTTAAACAGATAAACTTAAAGCATAAATTTAATGAACAGTTCTCTTATTCCAAAAGCGGCCATTCTCAATTCGCGTAGTCATATGATTCCTCCTGGTTATAACCTGAAAAGCCTGAACACGAATGTCCAGGACGCATCAACGTCGTCAGCTTCAAGAAGCTGGTGAGTATTAAAAACATGACTTTGAATGTAAAACATACCAACTTACCTTTTTCCAATTCCAAGTTAAATCCACAAGTTTATAATTATAATTAAAGAGCTTGTTTAGAAAACAACCACAACATTATTTAAAGAGGGTTAATTTACACAGATGGGACCGTGTATGAGAACAATGCACCACACTCATCTTGCCGACTCTTTTCTCTCGACAGCCACAACAACCCACTATCCTACTCCTGGTATCTTTGAAACACTCAGATAGCCACACTTTAGCAACGGGGCGCCAGGTAGTGTCCAGTTTGCCTCACACTTTGGTCCGGGGTACCAGGGAGTGTCCAATGCCTCACACTTTGAATGCCCTAACCGCCATGCAAATACCGGGGCAACCCCTCACACAGTATCCAGACTCGAGTTATCAGGGAGTGTCCGTAGGCCACACTTTAGCACTACCATGGGTGCCAGGGAATGTCCGAGTTCGGCTTCACACACTTTAACGCTTCCATGGGCGTCAGGGAGTGTCCATATTTGCCACCGTCGCATTTCAAAGATACCCTTTCCACAAACTCAACCACAACCACAACCACAACCACAAACTACAACCACAAACTACAACCACAAACTCAAACTCATACTCTTTCCACACTACCATTACTCTTTTCCACACAGACTGACACCCACATGCATGTACCACTGACCCACATGAATGGTATGCACTTAAACGAAAACAAAAATGCTGAAGTAAAGGAACAACACGCGTACGGGGGTTAATGAGTCATACTACAATGTTTTAATCATTCAAACATAACCAAATAGAGTTCTGATCAACTAAAATTCCCAAACAGGGCCTTAACAGTACTAAAAAGTTGAACGAAACAGACCTTAAACACAAAACAGACAAAAATATAAACTGTCAGAACTCGCGCGCGCGGGCCGCTCGCGCGAAGTGTCGCTCGCGCGGGCCGCTCGCGCGAAGTGCCTATTTTCCTTTTATAATATAACTTTTCTGTCTGCCTGAGAAAGCCAGGGTCGCGCGCGCGGATCGCTCGCGCGAAGGGGTTCTCGCGCGACCCTCGCTCGCGCGACCAGCCAAATTTTCCTTTATATATATAAACTTTCCTTTCTGCCTGGGGAAGCATACCTCGCGCGCGCGGGCCGCTCGCGCGAAGGGTCGCTCGCGCGGGCCGCTCGCGCGAAGGGTCGCTCGCGCGGGCCGCTCGCGCGATTCTCGCGCGCGCGATCGTGGCGCGAGGTGAAGCTGAGGCTTCATCTTCTTCGTGGAGAATACCCTGTTTCAGCAAAACAGGGTCTAAATTGACCCATTTCCATTCTGTGAGTTACTAGGCCTTATAGTATATGATTCTCTTTGGTTTTTCACAAGGATTAAGAATCCATTATCAATTTAACATGAATCAATCTATAACTCTCCAATTTTATGAAAAACTAAAACATGTCCAAACTTAATTTCTAATATACTTTGTGGTATGAACAAATTAGGCTCTATAACTTCAAACATGGCATGTAGGATGTATAATCTTCCATAATCATCTCTAAAAACAGATTTTAGTTAAGTTTGGAAAATCTTAATTTTCAAGCCATGGAGTTCATACGTGAGATCAACCATGGTGTCTTACAAAATTAAACAAACACACAGTAAATAGACATGTAATTACATTCTTAGTGAGTTAGTAATACTCACTCTGATAAGAAGATTAATAGTTGTTGAGAAAGACTAAGCAATTAAGGACCCAACTCCAAGCTTTGGCTATGGAGTTCAAGCTTTCCCTCTCTAAGTAATTTCTGAAATTAACTCTCAAACTCACTCTTTTCTCTCTATGTAAGTATATTGTGCAGTTTGTGAATGTGTGTGTGTAGTGAACATATATAGAGAGAGCCAATTGGAGAATTTGGGCTCCAAGAATTTTGAACTATACTCAACAAAATCTTATATAACTAAATACATAATACTCAACATATATAATCAGATATACAATACGTATATACACTCTTAAAAATCTGAAGAGGCAACATAGGTTTGTAGGGGCCAAGCTTGAGTTGTTTGGCAATTCCAACTTATGGCATAACAAAAACACACACAAGCTAAACATTCCCAAACAATGCCTTATCCAATGATTACTTGCCATTAATGGAAATAAAGTAAATCTCCAAATCGGTCACTTCCAAAATCTGTGGAAGTTAAACACAACATGGACAGTTTTGGACATAAACTGGTATTTTCGGGGCGCGGTGGTCACCACAAAAATACAGGAAATTCATTTTAACGTAAGAATTGATTTTCTGGTTTTATAAAAATACTGATTGAGTTAATAGAAGTTATTTTCACCGTTTTGAAATACATATTTTGAAATCCACACAGGTATTACTAACTTTTGTAAAATTGCAGTTTGGCCCCCAATAAACTTTAAATGTGAATTAGATAAGAAATAGATATTCCAAACAAGTGACTGGAATTAAAGTAAAAGCAGACCATGCTAATTGAATTAAAATATGCCAGTGCAAATACACATAAATTAAATATGGACATGAATTTTAAATTAAATGGAAATGCAGGTTATTACACCCTTCCTCCCTTAAACAGGATTTCGTCCCCGAAATCAAGACTAACTAGTCCTGAAACAACTCTGGGTACTTTTTCCTCATATCAGCTTCAACTTCCCACGAGGCTTCGTTCTCGTCATGGTGATTCCACTGAACCTTCACCAATGGGATATCCTTATTCCTCAGCTTCTTGATACTCTGATCTAGAATCTTCACAGGTCTCTCCTTGTAAGAAATGTTATGACTCGTCTCAATATCGTCATAACTAACCACATGCGAGGGGTCGCGTATGTACTTCCTCAACATACTCACATGAAACACGTTGTGAACCCCAGACATCTTCGGTGGTAGCGCAAGTCGATAAGCTACTTTCCCAACACGATCCAAAATCTCAAACGGTCCAATAAAACGCGGAGCCAACTTCCCTCTCTTGAGACCAAAACGTACTACTCCTCGGGTTGGTGAAACCTTGAGAAGCACGTGATCTCCAACACTAAACTCCAAATCTTTCCGGCGTCGATCAGCACAACTCTTATACCGGCTTTGAGCGGTTCTCATCCTCTCCCTGACCAAAGAAATTTTCTCGTTGGTTTCTCTAACCAAGTCTGGTCCCAACAATTCTGAGTCCCCAACCTCTGCCCAACACAATGGGGAACGACATGGTCGTCCGTACAATGCTTCGAACGGAGCCATACCGATACTCGCGTGATAACTGTTATTATAGGCAAATTCCACCAACGGCAAGTGCGTCTCCCAAGATTCTTCAAAATCGATCACACAAGCCCTGAGCATATCCTCCATGATCTGATTAACGCGCTCAGTTTGCCCATCTGTATGAGGGTGAAAAGCAGTGCTCATCTTGATCGAAGTTCCCATAGCTTCTTGCAGACTTTCCCAAAATCCAGAGGTAAAACGCGCGTCACGGTCTGACACTATTGACACAGGTGCACCGTGAAGTCGCACAACTTGTTGTATGTACATCCGGCTCATCTTCTCTACCGGGTATGTCATACTATAAGCGATAAAATGAGCGGATTTCGTCAATCGATCCACGATTACCCAAATAGCGTCATGATTCTGCTGCGATCGAGGTAATCCTACTACAAAATCCATCGTAATGTGTTCCCACTTCCAACCAGGGATAGGTAGCGGTTGCAACAATCCTGACGGTCTCTGATGTTCAGCTTTGACTTGCTGACACGTCAAACACTTGGATACAAATTCGGCCACGTCTTTCTTCATACCTTCCCACCAGAAATTTCTCTTCAGATCTTTGTCCATCTTCGTTCCTCCCGGGTGAACTTTATATCTTGACTTATGCGCTTCTTCCAGGATATCCTTCCTTAACTCTTCATTACCTGGCACACATAATCTATTCCTGCACCGATATCCTCCATCGACTCCCACTTTCCATTCTGTCGGGTCTTTTTCTGACATCTTCACGAACCATGCCTGAAACTTCTCATCTTCTTTCTGAGCTCCAATAATGCGGTCGATAAGAAGAGGCTGCAGGATAAGACATCCGAACAATTGTCCTTTTCCTTCTTCAGCACTCTGTACATCGAATTTCGCCAAGGTCTCCAATGCTCGCCACTCTCTAACCATTAAGGAGGCGATCGTCTCACGAGTCTGTCGACTCAGGGCATCAGCAACTACATTAGCTTTACCCGGGTGATATTCTAATGTGAAGTCGTAATCTTTGATCAACTCCATCCACCTGCGTTGCCTCATGTTCAACTCTTTCTGTGTGAACAAGTATTTCAAACTCTTGTGATCGGAGAACAAATCAAACTTCTCACCGTAGAGATAGTGTCTCCAAATCTTGAGTGCAAAAACCACTGCCGCCAACTCCAAATCATGAATGGGGTAGTTCAACTCATTCGGCTTCAGCTGTCTGGATCCATAGGCGATCACCCTACCATCTTGCATAAGTACACACCCTAACCCTTGATATGACGCGTCACTAAAGATAGTGAACTTCTCATCAGGCTTGGGTATTGCTAGTACTGGTGCGGTAGTGAGTCTCTCTTTCAACTCTAGAAAGGCTCGCTCATGCTTCTCTGTCCATTCGAACTTCAAATTCTTCTTCGTCAACCCAGTTAAAGGTGCTGCTATCTTTGAGAATCCCTCAACGAATCTCCTGTAATAGCCTGCGAGTCCAAGAAAGCTCCGAACTTCTGTAGGGTTGCTTGGCCTAACCCAGTTTGACACAGCATCGGTCTTGGACGAATCCACAGAAATTCCTTGAGATGACACCTTGTGTCCCAAAAATTTCACTTCTTGCAACCAGAACTCACACTTACTGAACTTGGCATACAACTGATGGTCCTTGAGCTTCTGCATCGCAATCCGTAGATGTTGCTCGTGTTCTTCTCCTGACTTAGAATAGATCAAAATATCATCAATAAAGACGATGACAAACTGATCTAAATGAGGCTTGAACACTCTGTTCATCAAATCCATGAATACTGCCGGGGCATTCGTCATTCCAAACGGCATCACCAGAAATTCATAATGACCATATCGGGTTCTGAAAGCAGTCTTAGGTATGTCTTCTTTTCGTACCCTCAACTGATGATATCCCGACCTTAGGTCGATCTTGGAAAATGTCGTAGCTCCTTGTAGTTGATCAAACAAATCATCAATCCGAGGCAAGGGATACTTGTTTTTGATAGTTACTCGGTTCAATTCTCTGTAGTCGATACACAACCTGAGCGTTCCGTCCTTCTTCTTCACGAATAACACCGGTGCTCCCCAAGGCGATGTACTTGGACGTACAAAACCTAGGTTCTCGAGCTCTTGAACTTGTTCCTTCAATTCCAATAGTTTTGTGGGGGCCATTCTGTAGGGAACCTTGGTGATTGGTACGGTACCCGATATAAGCTCAATACAGAACTCTATACTTCTCTCGGGCGGTAGACCAGAAACGTCTTGAAATACTTCTTCGAAGTCCTTGACTACAGGTATAGATGAAGCTGTCACCTCTGTACTGACGACTTCGATGTTGGCTAAACATCTCGTGAGGAACATATCTCCCGTAGGGTTACATTGAAAATCAAAGGGTTGATTCTCATTGTCGGGGAATGTAATTCTCTTCCTCGCACAATCCAACTTCACTTGATTCTGAGAGAGCCAATCCATTCCTAGGATTATGTCGAACTCCTTCATTGATAGGACAATCAACCTAGCAGGGATTTCACGGTCTCCTAACCGTAAGGGACAATCTTTGCACACGTGTCCTAATCTGACCGCAGCTCCTAGTGGCGAAGTAGCCTTCAAAGCTTTCTCTAAGCGATGAGGTAAAATACCCAATCTCCGAATTGTATTAGCAGATATGAACGAAAGAGCAGCACCCGTATCAAATAACACTTTAACATGGGAGTTAAACAGAGTTAATGTACCTTCTACTGCTTGCTGATTAGGTTGAGCTTCTCCATAATTTCCTTCTTCATACGCAGTTCCATCATATCCAGCGGCATCAGGGATAACAGCATTCAAGCGAGTCTGACCTTGTTGGCCATAAGTCACCTGCTTAGGAGCGGTGCAGAATCTACTGATGTGACCTGGTTCACCACAGTTGAAGCAGACTATCCCTTGTTGAGTAGCACGCCTTGGTGCCTTGCAATCACGAGCCAAATGACCAGGGTTGCCACAGTTGAAGCACTTTCCACTACTACTTCCTTCACCTACTCGAGGTTGAGTCGGATAGGTAATAGCCTGAGTCTTCTTGCTTTCGTCGAAATTCCTCTTTTGCCCTTGGGTACGGTTCATTGGTGGTCTATTCCCAAAATTACCCCTTTGAGGCGGTCGGAATTCAAATTGTTTTCGGCTCACTCGGGCATCCTCTTCCAGATCAGTAGCCAAACCAACAAGTCCTTCAAACGATTTATCCAGGTGGCCGAGAGTCAAGCGGCGAATCTGCGGTGTCAGCCCTTGGTTATACTTCCGGATCTTCTTTTCTTCGGTATCAACCAGGTGTGGAGCAAACCGAGACAGTCTTTCGAACTGTGTGGTGTACTCTTGCACCGACTTGGTTCCTTGCGTCAGATCCATGAATTCCTTCTCTCTTCTGTGCCTCTCCGTAGCCGGGAAATACTTCTCCAAAAATCTCCCCTTGAACGCAGTCCATGTCATCCCCATTGCAGCTCCATTCCCGATAGTGGCTATGACCGAATCCCACCAATCTGCAGCAGCATCGGTCAGCTGAAACGTAGCCAATCTTCTCTTGTCCATCTCGTTGCATTGGACAGCCTCGAACATCCGGTCCATCTGTCTTAACCACTGTTCCGCCTTCCAGGGTTCTGCGGTACCCGCAAACTGTTCGGGCCGTAGAGCACGGAATCTTTCTAGCAACTTGTCTCCCGTTTGACGGTCTCTTCGGTTGTCATTCGTATTACCGATTCTTTCTAACCGTCTGATAAACGCTTCAAACATCCCTGTAGGATCGGCAGCCTCGGGTGCTCCCTCGATCAGGTTCCTGTTCCTCCTGACTCCTCCAGCCATTCTATGCATGATAGTGGTAGTAGAATGAGAGACATGCATGCAACAGTGCTATGAAGTAATTTAAATGACAACAACATTCAAAAGAGTATATTTTATATATATAACTTCTGTCAAGTTGATACAAAAAGCATGTATGGTCAGATCAATGCCTACCCTATCTGTATGGGTTAGGACGCATGCAAGAGTTAATGTTACAAAAATGGGGTCATTGCCCTATACTCTAATGCATGTAATTACAGCTTGCAAAAAGAGATAGAGCTAATAGTCAAAACAGTCAATATGTACAAGGCAATATCTAAACAGTCAGTCATCGCCGTAGGTAGCCATCAACAGGTCAAGCGAGTCGGCCTGATGCAGTCGCTGAACATGGGAGGGGCCTGCCCCAAAGTTACAGCTGTGAGAGGTCATCAGTGAAGCAGGTCCAGGGACATCTGCCTCAGGCAAGGCTGGCTCAAGTGCAAGCGCCTCCTCAAGGTCGACCGCAAAGTCGTCCCATCCTAAGCCATCCTCCTCGGAAATAGAAGCGAGCACAATATCAACGTCACCGTCATCCTCAACAGCAGGGACGACCGGTGGAGGTACCTCCAGCTGTGCAAGGTGGGCCTGCACAACCTGAACCTCAAGGGGAAGATAGAAGGTATCGCTATTAACCAAGCGAACCATCTCAACGAGTACTAAGCGCTGGATCTCTATGAAGTAAAGAATCTCGAGGCGAGCACGAGATAGGTCGACCAGTCCTAATATATGAATCTGATGCCAGAGGTCTAGCTCGACGGTAGCAGCTGCACGCTGCCCAACAGCAGTGAAATAAAGGGTCGCCGAAGCCGGTACTATAGCTCCTACAGTAACCCAATGCCCTCCAAAAGCATCAGGTACAAACAGGGGTTGAGCTGGATCCATACCTGAAAAGGTACTACTTAAAGTCAGAACAGAATAATCTTAGGCGTTTGGGTTCTGAGTCTATCCTCCCTGTCGTATCATCGGGTGTGTAACACTTTAATGGAATGTGGAATCGGGTCTATACTGGTAAACCCTAACCTGGCTAAACTATCTTGAGATAAATAATAACCTGGCTCTGATACCACTAGATCCTGTCACGCCCCGACGTAGCATAAATAAGGAAAGCGTTTAATTTCCTTTATGGACCCGTAGGTCGCGACAGTTTGAAGGATCGATTCCGTCCCAAACGTAGAACAACAAAACATAATAATCAGAGTAAAGCAATCAAGGCTTACAAAAAAATTTCTAACTTATTACATCTTAAGAACCGGGGTCAACTAAGGCACAGACCGCCTTGAAAATAAAACAGTAACTTAGAGTCTGTTACAGTCATCCTTAAAACAAAACATTTTAAAACTTAAACAGATAAACTTAAAGCATAAATTTAATGAACGGTTCTCTTATTCCAAAAGCGGCCATTCTCAATTCGCGTAGTCATATGATTCCTCCTGGTTATAACCTGAAAAGCCTGAACACGAATGTCCAGGACGCATCAACGTCATCAGCTTCAAGAAGCTGGTGAGTATTAAAAACATGACTTTGAATGTAAAACATACCAACTTACCTTTTTCCAATTCCAAGTTAAATCCACAAGTTTATAATTATAATTAAAGAGCTTGTTTAGAAAACAACCACAACATTATTTAAAGAGGGTAAATTTACACAGATGGGACCGTGTATGAGAACAATGCACCACACTCATCTTGCCGACTCTTTTCTCTCGACAGCCACAACAACCCACTATCCTACTCCTGGTATCTTTGAAACACTCAGATAGCCACACTTTAGCAACGGGGCGCCAGGGAGTGTCCAGTTTGCCTCACACTTTGGTCCGGGGTACCAGGGAGTGTCCAATGCCTCACAATTTGAATACCCTAACCGCCATGCAAATACCGGGGCAACCCCTCACACAGTATCCAGACTCGAGTTATCAGGGAGTGTCCGTAGGCCACACTTTAGCACTACCATGGGTGCCAGGGAATGTTCGAGTTCGGCTTCACACACTTTAACGCTTCCATGGGTGTCAGGGAGTGTCCATATTTGCCACCGTCGCATTTCAAAGATACCCTTTCCACAAACTCAACCACAACCACAACCACAACCACAAACTACAACCACAAACTACAACCACAAACTCAAACTCATACTCTTTCCACACTACCATTACTCTTTTCCACACAGACTGACACCCACATGCATGTACCACTGACCCACATGAATGGTATGCACTTAAACGAAAACAAAAATGCTGAAGTAAAGGAACAACACGCGTACGGGGGTTAATGAGTCATACTACAATGTTTTAATCATTCAAACATAACCAAATAGAGTTCTGATCAACTAAAATTCCCAAACAGGGCCTTAACAGTACTAAAAAGTTGAACCAAACAGACCTTAAACACAAAACAGACAAAAATATAAACTGTCAGAACTCGCGCGCGCGGGCCGCTCGCGCGAAGTGTCGCTCGCGCGGGCCGCTCGCGCGAAGTGCCTATTTTCCTTTTATAATATAACTTTTCTGTCAGCCTGAGAAAGCCAGGGTCGCGCGCGCGGATCGCTCGCGCGAAGGGGTTCTCGCGCGACCCTCGCTCGCGCGACCAGCCAAATTTTCCTTTATATATATAAACTTTCCTTTCTGCCTGGGGAAGCATACCTCGCGCGCGCGGGCCGCTCGCGCGAAGGGTCACTCGCGCGGGCCGCTCGCGCGATTCTCGCGCGCGCGATCGTGGCGCGAGGTGAAGCTGAGGCTTCATCTTCTTCGTGGAGAATACCCTGTTTCAGCAAAACAGGGTCTAAATTGACCCATTTCCATTCTGTGAGTTACTAGGCCTTATAGTATATGATTCTCTTTGGTTTTTCACAAGGATTAAGAATCCATTATCAATTTAACATGAATCAATCTATAACTCTCCAATTTTATGAAAAACTAAAACATGTCCAAACTTAATTTCTAATATACTTTGTGGTATGAACAAATTAGGCTCTATAACTTCAAACATGGCATGTAGGATGTATAATCTTCCATAATCATCTCTAAAAACAGATTTTAGTTAAGTTTGGAAAATCTTGATTTTCAAGCCATGGAGTTCATACGTGAGATCAACCATGGTGTCTTACAAAATTAAACAAACACACAGTAAATAGACATATAATTACATTCTTAGTGAGTTAGTAATACTCACTGTGATAAGAAGATTAATAGTTGTTGAGAAAGACTAAGCAATTAAGGACCCAACTCCAAGCTTTGGCTATGGAGTTCAAGCTTTCCCTCTCTAAGTAATTTCTGAAATTAACTCTCAAACTCACTCTTTTCTCTCTATGTAAGTATATTGTGCAGTTTGTGAATGTGTGTGTGTAGTGAACATATATAGAGAGAGCCAATTGGAGAATTTGGGCTCCAAGAATTTTGAACTATACTCAACAAAATCTTATATAACTAAATACATAATACTCAACATATATAATCAGATATACAATACGTATATACACTCTTAAAAATCTGAAGAGGCAACATAGGTTTGTAGGGGCCAAGCTTGAGTTGTTTGGCAATTCCAACTTATGGCACAACAAAAACACACACAAGCTAAACATTCCCAAACAATGCCTTATCCAATGATTACTTGCCATTAATGGAAATAAAGTAAATGTCCAAATCGGTCACTTCCAAAATCTGTGGAAGTTAAACACAACATGGACAGTTTTGGACATAAACTGGTATTTTCGGGGCGCGGTGGTCACCACAAAAATACAGGAAATTCATTTTAACGTAAGAATTGATTTTCTGGTTTTATAAAAATACTGATTGAGTTAATAGAAGTTATTTTCACCGTTTTGAAATACAGATTTTGAAATCCACACAGGTATTACTAACTTTTGTAAAATTGCAGTTTGGCCCCCAATAAACTTTAAATGTGAATTAGATAAGAAATAGATATTCCAAACAAGTGACTGGAATTAAAGTAAAAGCAGACCATGCTAATTGAATTAAAATATGCCAGTGCAAATACACATAAATTAAATATGGACATGAATTTTAAATTAAATGGAAATGCATGTTATTACACCCTTCCTCCCTTAAACAGGATTTCGTCCCCGAAATCAAGACTAACTAGTCCTGAAACAACTCTGGGTACTTTTTCCTCATATCAGCTTCAACTTCCCACGAGGCTTCGTTCTCGTCATGGTGATTCCACTGAACCTTCACCAATGGGATATCCTTATTCCTCAGCTTCTTGATACTCTGATCTAGAATCTTCACAGGTCTCTCCTTGTAAGAAATGTTATGACTCGTCTCAATATCGTCATAACTAACCACATGCGAGGGGTCGCGTATGTACTTCCTCAACATACTCACATGAAACACGTTGTGAACCCCAGACATCTTCGGTGGTAGCGCAAGTCGATAAGCTACTTTCCCAACACGATCCAAAATCTCAAACGGTCCAATAAAATGCGGAGCCAACTTCCCTCTCTTGAGACCAAAACGTACTACTCCTCGGGTTGGTGAAACCTTGAGAAGCACGTGATCTCCAACACTAAACTCCAAATCTTTCCGGCGTCGATCAGCACAACTCTTATACCGGCTTTGAGCGGTTCTCATCCTCTCCCTGACCAAAGAAATTTTCTCGTTGGTTTCTCTAACCAAGTCTGGTCCCAACAATTCTGAGTCCCCAACCTCTGCCCAACACAATGGGGAACGACATGGTCGTCCGTACAATGCTTCGAATGGAGCCATACCGATACTCGCGTGATAACTGTTATTATAGGCAAATTCCACCAACGGCAAGTGCGTCTCCCAAGATTCTTCAAAATCGATCACACAAGCCCTGAGCATATCCTCCATGATCTGATTAACGCGCTCAGTTTGCCCATCTGTCTGAGGGTGAAAAGCAGTGCTCATCTTGAGCGAAGTTCCCATAGCTTCTTGCAGACTTTCCCAAAATCCAGAGGTAAAACGCGCGTCACGGTCTGACACTATTGACACAAGTGCACCGTGAAGTCGCACAACTTGTTGTATGTACATCCGGCTCATCTTCTCTACCGGGTATGTCATACTATAAGCGATAAAATGAGCAGATTTCGTCAATCGATCCACGATTACCCAAATAGCGTCATGATTCTGCTGCGATCGAGGTAATCCTACTACAAAATCCATCGTAATGTGTTCCCAATTCCAACCAGGGATAGGTAGCGGTTGCAACAATCCTGACGGTCTCTGATGTTCAGCTTTGACTTGCTGACACGTCAAACACTTGGATACAAATTCGGCCACGTCTTTCTTTATACCTTCCCACCAGAAATTTCTCTTCAGATCTTTGTCCATCTTCGTTCCTCCCGGGTGAACTTTATATCTTGACTTATGCGCTTCTTCCAGGATATCCTTCCTTAACTCTTCATTACCTGGCACACATAATCTATTCCTGCACCGATATCCTCCATCGACTCCCACTTTCCATTCTGTCGGGTCTTTTTCTGACATCTTCACAAACCATGCCTGAAACTTCTCATCTTCTTTCTGAGCTCCAATAATGCGGTCGATAAGAAGAGGCTGCAGGATAAGACATCCGAACAATTGTCCTTTTCCTTCTTCAGCACTCTGTACATCGAATTTTGCCAAGGTCTCCAATGCTCGCCACTCTCTAACCATTAAGGAGGCGATCGTCTCACGAGTCTGTCGACTCAGGGCATCAGCAACTACATTAGCTTTACCCGGGTGATATTCTAATGTGAAGTCGTAATCTTTGATCAACTCCATCCACCTGCGTTGCCTCATGTTCAACTCTTTCTGTGTGAACAAGTATTTCAAACTCTTGTGATCGGAGAACAAATCAAACTTCTCACCGTAGAGATAGTGTCTCCAAATCTTGAGTGCGAAAACCACTGCCGCCAACTCCAAATCATGAATGGGGTAGTTCAACTCATTCGGCTTCAGCTGTCTGGATCCATAGGCGATCACCCTGCCATCTTGCATAAGTACACACCCTAACCCTTGATATGACGCGTCACTAAAGATAGTGAACTTCTCATCAGGCTTGGGTATTGCTAGTACTGGTGCGGTAGTGAGTCTCTCTTTCAACTCTAGAAAGGCTCGCTCATGCTTCTCTGTCCATTCGAACTTCAAATTCTTCTTCGTCAACCCAGTTAAAGGTGCTGCTATCTTTGAGAATCCCTCAACGAATCTCCTGTAATAGCCTGCGAGTCCAAGAAAGCTCTGAACTTCTGTAGGGTTGCTTGGCCTAACCCAGTTTGACACAGCATCGGTCTTGGACGAATCCACAGAAATTCCTTGAGATGACACCTTGTGTCCCAAAAATTTCACTTCTTGCAACCAGAACTCACACTTACTGAACTTGGCATACAACTGATGGTCCTTGAGCTTCTGCATCGCAATCCGTAGATGTTGCTCGTGTTCTTCTCCTGACTTAGAATAGATCAAAATATCATCAATAAAGACGATGACAAACTGATCTAAATGAGGCTTGAACACTCTGTTCATCAAATCCATGAATACTGCCGGGGCATTCGTCATTCCAAACGGCATCACCAGAAATTCATAATGACCATATCGGGTTCTGAAAGCAGTCTTAGGTATGTCTTCTTTTCGTACCCTCAACTGATGATATCCCGACCTTAGGTCGATCTTGGAAAATGTCGTAGCTCCTTGTAGTTGATCAAACAAATCATCAATCCGAGGCAAGGGATACTTGTTTTTGATAGTTACTCGGTTCAATTCTCTGTAGTCGATACACAACCTGAGCGTTCCGTCCTTCTTCTTCACGAATAACACCGGTGCTCCCCAAGGCGATGTACTTGGACGTACAAAACCTAGGTTCTCGAGCTCTTGAACTTGTTCCTTCAATTCCAATAGTTTTGTGGGGGCCATTCTGTAGGGAACCTTGGTGATTGGTACGGTACCCGGTATAAGCTCAATACAGAACTCTATACTTCTCTCGGGCGGTAGACCAGAAACGTCTTGAAATACTTTTTCGAAGTCCTTGACTACAGGTATAGATGAAGCTGTCACCTCTGTACTGACGACTTCGATGTTGGCTAAACATCTCGTGAGGAACATATCTCCTGTAGGGTTACATTGAAAATCAAAGGGTTGATTCTCATTGTCGGGGAATGTAATTCTCTTCCTCGCACAATCCAACTTCATTGTCGGGGAATGTAATTCTCATAGTTGTTGAGAAAGACTAAGCAATTAAGGACCCAACTCCAAGCTTTGGCTATGGAGTTCAAGCTTTCCCTCTCTAAGTAATTTCTGAAATTAACTCTCAAACTCACTCTTTTCTCTCTGTGTAAGTATATTGTGCAGTTTGTGAATGTGTGTGTGTAGTGAACATATATAGAGAGAGCCAATTGGAGAATTTGGGCTCCAAGAATTTTGAACTATACTCAACAAAATCTTATATAACTAAATACATAATACTCAACATATATAATCAGATATACAATACGTATATACACTCTTAAAAATCTGAAGAGGCAACATAGGTTTGTAGGGGCCAAGCTTGAGTTGTTTGGCAATTCCAACTTATGGCACAACAAAAACACACACAAGCTAAACATTCCCAAACAATGCCTTATCCAATGATTACTTGCCATTAATGGAAATAAAGTAAATGTCCAAATCGGTCACTTCCAAAATCTGTGGAAGTTAAACACAACATGGACAGTTTTGGACATAAACTGGTATTTTCGGGGCGCGGTGGTCACCACAAAAATACAGGAAATTCATTTTAACGTAAGAATTGATTTTCTGGTTTTATAAAAATACTGATTGAGTTAATAGAAGTTATTTTCACCGTTTTGAAATACAGATTTTGAAATCCACACAGGTATTACTAACTTTTGTAAAATTGCAGTTTGGCCCCCAATAAACTTTAAATGTGAATTAGATAAGAAATAGATATTCCAAACAAGTGACTGGAATTAAAGTAAAAGCAGACCATGCTAATTGAATTAAAATATGCCAGTGCAAATACACATAAATTAAATATGGACATGAATTTTAAATTAAATGGAAATGCAGGTTATTACAATGGACTTACATGTTAACGAGTCTATCAAAGATGAAAGCATTTGAAAATCACATTGAAAGACTTTTCGGGCAAGCACTATGTCAAGGAGAAAAGGAAAAATTACAATGAATTTGATAAAAGGTTATTTTTGACAGTTGCTGAATTTTAAAACACCTGTAATTAACTGTATCTTTGAAATTTTCACATTCTGTTAGCGCTAATCCATGTAAAATTCGATTCTGCACAACTTTTGTCTAATGACATTTTTTCCAATTCTGCACCATTTGGGCAGAAAATAAAAAAAAACAGTAGTAGTTTCTTTTCTTGACAGCAACTTGACAGCACTTTGACAGCATTATGAAGTGTCTTCAATTATGCTAAATCCTCAAGTTTAAACCTCAATACATGACTAAACAAGTCCTAAATGACATATAACACATGCCTAGACCAAACAGAACTTCATATACTCGAAATTTATTAAAAACGAGAAGTGAAAGAGATAAAGAGAGGAAAAAGGGGAGAGGGAGAGATTGGGAGAGATATAGGGAGAGAGATATAGGGAATGTATTCTAAACACACACACATGTGTATTTTCACATTCGGAAACCTTTTAAAAGCATATATATATACATAATTCCAACATAAATAAAAGGAAAGAATATTTGAGAAAGGGAAAGAGATCAAAGAGGGGAGAGGAGAGAAGGAGAATGGGAGAGATTTAGAACGTTTAAAGGTTTGAAATCTTATTGGAATTAAAACAGGGGTTTGATCCGGCAAGGACCCAACTATAAAACGAACTAAACTACAACAAATGAACTCTCATAAAAGTAACCACCCAAACCAATCCGGCAAGGATTCAAACAAAAGAGGAAAACAAATAATTGACATGTAAATCAAAAAGACAAGAACTTAAAGAGGTTCAACGACCTCGGAAAGTAAATACATCATCATAAAGTGAGTTTAACAATTGAAAGAAATAACCATGAAAGCAAGGGCTAACACTTCTCCCATTAAAATCAAAGAAGCTTCTCAAATACAAGAGATAAGAGCCTAAGCTCACGAAGTTTTTGTAAAACCTTAATACTCTAAGTTTCAAAGCATTAAACATTTACAATCTTCCAAAATGACTGAATCAACAAGAGAGCTATTCATATACATAACTAAGCATGAGTCTTCAAAATAGAACAAAATGCCTCATAGTTCACGCGTCGGGTCACTTATGCCCTTTGCCCTTATCAAGCTTACCTGAAAAATGTTTAGTCGTTTTTATGAGAACGACAGCTCGTAGAAAACATTGTAACAAGTCTATATGCTATCCATGACTAAAATGAAATGAGGTGCAATGAATCGCCACCATGGCTACAATGAAATATTTAAAGCCTCAAGGCTATGCGTGATAAATGCACATCTCTCTCGTTACCGGACCATGAGCCACCCACGCATGGAGTGTAGCATACCAACTTCCGGGAGCTACCCGAATATAGTTTGGAGTTTGAATGTTTCTAAGGGTCATTCTCCCTGTCTCACATCACAACCCATGTCTGGATTTCTTAAATCAAATTCCCACACATGGGGTTTTTATCTCTTTTCCAAATAAAACATTTATGTCGTGATACATGAATGCTTGCCGATTAGGCCTCAATGCATATGATGTTAATAATGGCATTAAAGATGATCCGCTACAATAGGCTAAGCAATAATTTAGTCTATTAGACATGATATCAAGAGCTTCAAAGAATATAATTAAATTTCATAATTTAACGTTCCTAACAAGGATTTCTATACTAACGTCCTAGCATGCTTTAACACATAAAGGGAGCATCCTAGGCACGTCTAGCATCACATAATCAACTATAGAACAACCAAAACATGTAAATTCACAATTAGGCATATAACCCTAAATTTACAACTTTGGGAAAAACCTAATGAATGTGTCTAAATTATTCTCATAACATCATTTTAATTACATTTAACACCCCAAATTTTCAACTAGTATAACCAAAGCATATAATTCACATTTAGGCAAAAATCCCTAACATTATAACCTTGTGGGAATGTCCTAATACATATGTCTAAGTTCTCTCCTAGCATAAAAGTGAACTCAAGGCATCTTAGACAAGTATAACATATATAATTGTACAATATAAATCTACCTCAATGCTTACCTTTCAAAAGATCAATGGCAACTCAAGAGAGCTAAGCACAACCAAAATAACTTTAAGGCTTGTGCTAGGATCTTGAAGAATGTTTTAAGAATGCACCACTAATCAAGAACAACCCAAGGTTAGGATAGAAAACATAAAGCTAGTAAACCCTAGGTCGTTAGAGATTGGGAAAACTCACCCACACTAGAAATCCTCCATAGAAATGGTTAGGATGTGAAAGAGAAACTCTATATACTCCAAGGAAGCTATAAAAGAGAAGAGAAGTTCAATCAAATCCCAAAACTTCAAAATTTAGTGAAACCCTAGAATTTGGGGTTTTTCTAGAAAGCTTACCAAATGATGATTCCAAGCTCTAGGATGATTAGAGATGCTAGATAATGAAGTTCTTGACAATCCCTTGAAATCTTGAAGTTAGAGATGGAGGAGGGATGAAGATCTTTGAAGGTTCTTGGCTCTTGAAGCTTGAAAGAGAAGAAGAGAATGGGAGGGAGTGAATAAAACGTGAGTAATGAGGGAAGGGGGAGAGTTGGCCGGCTATAGGGAGTGGGGTGGGACCCACTCTCTAGTTTGTTCCAAAAATGAAATGTTTGGTACTCCAATGGACAGTCTGACCCAACAGTGTAACCCCAAAATTAAATAAACACATTCACAAGCACAGAAAATAAATTTTAAAGCACATGAAAGGTAAAATAAAATAATTTAGTCATGCTCTGGAATAAATAAAAAAAATACAGTCAAATACACTAATGGTCCACAACAGTAAAAGCAAAATTACTCCATTACCCTTAATTAAAATTCTGAAATATTAAAGTCTACCCCCCTTAAAAGGATTCCGTCCCGGAATCCGGAACGGCGATCACGCAAAAGGAAGCAACGACTTGCTCAACCTTAACAACAACAAGGGAAGAAGCACAGCAAAACACATGTAAAGAAGCTAACACTACTCGAAAAAAAAAATGAGGATAACTCTTCCTCGCTTTACCCTTGTCCTCCCAAGTTGACTCGGAAATACCATGATGATTCTACTGAATTCTCATCAACAGAATAATCCTACCTCATACCACACGGTCCTTCCTCTCTAGGATCTGAACAGGTTGTTCCTTATACGAAGCATCTTCACTAAGAGGCAAATTGGTCTAATCAAGTACATGCGACGGATCGGGATAAGGCTTATGGAATGGATCGGAATTATACCGACGAAGCGTCGAAACATGGAACACATTGTGAACACTCGATAACTGTGGCGGAAGTACCATACGATAAGCAACGGTGCCAATCCTCTCAAGGATCTCAAATGGCCCAATAAACCTCGGTGCTAACTTACCACTCTAACCAAATCGCTGCAACCCACGATGGGGTAAAACCCTCAGAAATACATGATCACCAGCCTCAAACTCAAGTGGTCGACGATGACGGTCGGCATACGATTTCTGACGACTCTGAGCTGAAATCAAGTTCTTATAATTACTTTAATCTTTTCTGACGTCTCTCTAACCATATTGGGTCCATGAAGATTAGTCTCACTTACCTCACCCCAACACAAAGGAGATCGACACGAACGACCATACAATGCCTCAAACGGTGCCATCTGATAACTGATGTTGGATGCAACCCAGCCAACAGAAACTGTTCTTCCTAATTACTACTAAGTGTCATAACACTACTCTCAACATGCTTTCCAAAATCAATCAGAATAGAAGGAGTTGAATACCCCATACTTACTTTATATTCTGCCAGGAAGGAAACATAACCTTTGTATCACAGTTAAACACATCGACACTGATACACTACGGCGTCTCATGATCATACAGACATGAATCACACTATGGGAAACTACGATGTCGGTCACTCTGAACGGTAACGAACGTGTAGATGTGGTCCAAACGATCTACAAGGATCTAAAAGAGTGTTGTTCTTACGCAAAGTTCCTAGAAATGCTGTAGTAGGTAATTGGAAACGGTTGTAACAAACCTGTGATTCTCTGGTGTCGGTCTTTACCTGCTGGCAAATCAAATAAATTCGACAATGGATTTCTTTAACCCTTTCCACCAATACTGGCGACGCAAAACATAGTACATCTTGTGCCTCCCGGATGTAGGGCAAAACGGGAATGGCGGAACTCTTTCAACAAATCTCCACGGCAAGCAATGGAAATAAACACTCAGTCTCGAGGTCTCAAACCACTAATGTCACCAAAAGTCCAATCCTGTCCAAAGTCTTCATTAATCATACGGTATGTCAAGGCAATGGTCTCATCATCGAGTTCTGTACTGCTAACAAGTTCAAGTCAAAACTTTCGATAACACATTCAAGTCAAACAAGGAAATTTGGGCATAAGTCTCCGAACCACAATTCTCAAAGTCATCACAATGTCTCAGTATTCTCCACTCTTGCACTGGTAAATACACTAGGGTACACACGAGCCTCAACATTTTCCACTCTTGCATAGGTAAGGAAGCTGAATCATAGTCTTACTTCTCTGTCACGATATTGGCCTAGCTCGGGTGGCAACGCAATTCAAGTCATAGTCTGCTCATATCTCAAGGTCTCCCAAAGTTAAATTTATAGTCACAGTTATAATTACCCAACGGGGTTGTCCCAAATTAAGGTCTCTTTGAGTTAGAAATGTCTCATATGTGATGTCTCCTAGTCCCAAGTCTTAGGTAGCTCAATCCGCGTTCAGGAAGCATACAATATAGTTCAATTAATTCACGCTCAATGTTCACAAGAACAGGTGCCAAAATCAAACAAGTTTTGTAACTTTGGTATAACACATTCTCACCCCAAAGCATCTCAAACAAAGTTCACCTCTATTTTCATCAACTCCGTTAATTACCAAGCAGGGAGATATTTCCAACAAAGCAATGGTAGTAACCCATTAGTCCCAAGAAACCATGAATCTCATACACAAGGCAAATCTATAACGGTCCCAATGTTAGAAGGATCCACGGATACTCCATTACCAAAAATGACATGTTCAAGAAACTTTTTACCTCGGATAATCAATATTCACACTTAGATAATTTGGCATACGTAGTCATCGGTGCTCAATCACAAACTTATCTTAGCAAGGATTAAACACACGGCTTATCAAATTTGCTAAAGCAGCAGGTGCGTTCATCAAACTGAATGGTATAACAAGGGATTCATAATGTCCGTAATACGGGCGGAAATTAGTCTTAGGAATCTCACGTTCCCTAGTGTGCAACTGGTGATAACTTTATTTCAAATCAATCTTTGAAACTAAACACGTTGAACTACGAAGTTAGTCAAAAGGATCTATTGATTCTTATAGTCACAAGATTCGATGTCATAAGCAATACTCAACTTAAGAGGGCCATCTATCTTCTTGACACAAGGAAATGGGTACTCTCCAAGGAGACGGATTAAGATAAATGAATCGCTAACCTGTAAGTTCCCCAACTGAGTCCTTAACCCTTTCAACTCTACGGATGTCTTACAATACGGTGACATCAAAATAGATGGAGTACTGGGTATTAATCTGTCACAACTCAATTCTCCCGGATAGGCGACAAGTCATGCAAATTCTCAGGAAACACGTCAGTGTACTAACCCACAACGGAAGAGAAATCAATCAAATTTGGTTCATTCTCATTGGAAAACAAAATAAGCTATTTAAGGAGTCAATACGACTTTTACAGTTGTACCAATTGTGAAGTGGATACATCAGAGTCTCTATACGATCACCCATGAAACATCTAAGATTCCCGATTGGTAATGCAAAAGCTACCTTCCTCTTGAAACAAGTCACAAGTGCTTGGCAAGTACTCACTAGTCCACACTCATAATCATAAATCAAAGATGGTGTGCTGGTCAGCTATCACAGCTCGCAGCCCAACACATTCGAATTAAGGGAACCAAGCCTCCAACGAAAGTATCTATTAACAAAAAATGATGTAGGAACCAAATGACTCATTCCTCAACTCATTGATGATGCACGAGGTGGTATTGTAGGAAAAATCGATTTAAAAATTATTTTAAACACGCAGCGGAAAAGATTCAGTTATAATAACTGATTGGTATCCCAGGATCTACTACTCACTAATTCTATAGATGCGCACAAGAGGGGACAAGATTATACCTTGGTGTCTTGAACCCAATTCTGATATCTTCAACCTTGGTGATGCAGCAACGTCCACTAGGTTGTCTTCACCCTTATGTCTCTTGTGGATGCCTGCCGGAAAGACTAGAGATGGTGGGATCTCTAATATAGAGGATAGGAAGGTTTAGGAAGACTAAAACAGTTTCTGCAGCGCCTGGTTAATAAAAACGACGAACTCTTTTTCTAGAACGTAGCTACCCTATTTATAGATTTCCAGAACCAACCTAGACTTCGAGCGATCGAAGATCTTCGATCGATCGATCGAACCTTCGATCGATCGAACCATTCTCGATTGATCGAGACTGCCAAGACTTCAATCGATCGAACATACTTCAATCGATCAAACTTGTCTTGACAACTTCTTCATGTGTCTTTCCAAGTATCCTGGCGGAGCTAAGAGTGGGACCTCCTAGGCTCTTTATTGTTGGCTCAGACCAGTTTGTTAATTAGCGTGACCAAACTCTTTGATCAGCAAACTAACTAACTGGTCAGTTAACGTTTACTCCACTATAAAACGATAACTGAACTCCAACGCAAAAGAACATATCCGAAGCGATAACTAGACTTGTATGTTGTACTAATGTCCCTCTACCTTCAGCATTCGTAATCATATTCAAGTAGTCGGATAATTGTTACTGTCAACCTGAATCATGATTACTTCTTGTATTCCTTGAGTCCCATTCACCTCTCATGATTACCAAACATGTTGATAACTCTTATCAACAAGACTGCAGTACTCAGTAATCGACTTGGTGACATTCTCAAGGGAATGCTTACTCTGAAATAGAGGGTAGATTATGTCTTGACAATATATGTTCACAACCCTATGAATATGACATACCCAAGATACCCAGGTGTTGATCTTCTATAGACCTCACTGATTGGTAAGTCAAAGCAGCCATATCCACAGTCTGTGTTCATAATCGTCTCAAGATTAAGAACACGTACCTTATATAAGTTATGAGTTCCTATCGACTGATTGACAGTCTTGAGTGTCAATAGGAAAGCTCAAGTCCGTCAATGCACTATAAGCACTAGCATGTTAACTAAGAGTTATACTCTAGTGATTGAGATTAATCACTCCATCCAATGGTAGTTAATCATGCTATAGTGTAAACCTGATGAGATATCCAGTCTCATCATCCACTGTGACACATTCTAAGTAACAAAGAATAGTAATTCGTATCTCACTTGTATGTATCTCATACATACACGAATTACTTACTATGATACTTAAGGATAACAATCATCTCATGAAAGAAACATACATAACTAAATGTAAAGCTGATATCCATATATTAAAATGTCAATGTCTCATATATAAAGTAATGGTTTGAGGGCACAAACCCAACAAACTCCCACTTGCACTCATAACCATTCAGAACTACATCTAAGACCTAGACTATCTAGATGACGATCAAAGACCTTCTGTGGCAAGGCCTTTGTAAACGGATCAGCAAGATTGTCAGCGGTGGCAATCTTGGTGACAGTCACATCTCCACGTTGAACAATATCTCGGATAAGATGATATTTCTGCTCTACGTGCTTTCCCTTCCCGTGGTTCCTTGGCTCCTTGGACTGAGTCACTGCCCCCACTATTATCACAGTAAAGCGTAATACGTGACAATGATGCTGGTACCACCTCAAGCTCCATAAGGAACTTCTTGAGCCAAACAGCTTCCTTTGCGGCTTCACAAGCAGCCACATACTCAGCTTCTGTAGTTGAGTCTGCAAGGCATTTCTGCTTAATGATCCTCCAACTAACAGCACCACCTCCCAAGGTAAAGAGATGTCCGGATGTTGACTTCCTCGAATCTTTATCTGACATAAAGTCCGAGTTAGTATATCCTACTGGAATTAACTCACTACCGCCGTACATAAGCATGTAATCTTTAGTCTTTCTCAAGTACTTAAGAATGTGCTTAACGGCTATCCAGTGCTCTGGACCTGGATTCGATTGATATCTGCTAACCATGCCAATGGCAAAACAGATATCTAGTCTAGTGTATAACATCGCATACATGAGGCTTCCAACTGCCGAAGCATATGGAATTCCTGCTATGCGATTCCTCTTCTCCTGTGTCTTAGGACACTGGTCCTTGGAGAACGCTAAACCATGCCTGAAAGGTAACAAACCTTTCTTTGAATTATCCATTGAAAACCTAGTTAACACTTTATCGATATAACCAGCTTGAGATAATCCCATTATCTTTCGCTTGCGATCCCGAAAGAGCTTTATCCCTAGAATATAGCTCGCCTCTCCTAGATCCTTCATATCAAAAGTACTAGCTAGCCAAACCTTGACCGTTGACAATGCTGCTACATCATTTCCAATGAGTAGAATGTCGTCAACGTAAAGCACAAGAAAAGCCACCACTTTTCCTTCACGCTTCTTGTATACACAAGGTTCATCCAGATTTTGTATAAAACCAAACGACTTGACCGCTTGGTCAAATCGGATGTTCCAACTTCTAGATGCCTGCTTAAGCCCATATATGGACTTTTGCAATTTGCATACCAAGTTACCTTTCCGACCAGCTATGAACCCTTCTGGTTGTTGCATATAGATGTCCTCCTCAAGATTGCCATTCAAGAATGCAGTCTTGGCATCCATCTGCCAGATCTCATAATCTAGGCATGCATCAATGGATAGGAGTATCCTGATGGACTTAAGCATGGCCACCGGCGAGAAGGTTTCCTCATAGTCAATGCCCTCCCTCTGAGTATAACCTTTCGCTACAAGCCTGGCCTTATAGGTCTCAACCTTTCCATCAGATGCTCTTTTCCTCTTGTAGACCCACTTACAACCAATGGGTTTAATATTGGCTGGAAGTTCTACAAGATCCCAGACCTGATTAGAATCCATAGATTCTAATTCAGCCTTCATAGCTTTAACCCAATGATCTGAATCAACATCAGCCATTGCCTCTTCATATGTGGCAGGATCAGATTTAGATTCTATGGAGACAGCTTCAAAAACTTCTCCTAAGAACATGTATCTATCAGGCTGGCTAATAATCCTCCCACTACGACGAGGTACCGGTGCGGAAATGGGTGAAGAAGTGGTATTTTCTTGATTTACATCGTTATTAACTGCGAGTTGGACTGAGGGCTCTCCTTTTATTTCTCTCAGATCTATCCTTCCCTTAGGTTTATGGTTCATGATATAATCATCCTCTAAGAAAATAGCATTTGTACTAACAAACACTTTTTGTTCTCTTGGATCATAAAAATACCATCCATAAGTACCCTTTGGATACCCTACAAAATAACATACTTCTGATCTAGAATCCAACTTGCTCATCTTTCCTTTCAGCACATGTGCCGGACACCCCCATATCCGGAGATGTTGCAAAGAAGGCTTGCGCCCAATCCACATCTCCCGTGGTGTCCTGGGAATAGATTTGCTTGGTACTAGATTTAGTATGTATGCAGCGGTTTCCAAAGCATAACCCCAAAGGAATAATGGCAACTCTGAATAACTCATCATTGACCTAGTCATGTCTAAAAGAGTCCGGTTCCTTCTCTCCGCTACACCATTCTGCTGAGGCGTGCCAAGTGCAGTCAACTGTGACAGAATCCCATTCTGTACGAGGTGATCAATAAACTCATTAGACAGGTATTCGCCACCTCGATCAGATCAAATGGTCTTGATATGTGAGCCCAATTGCTTCTCCACTTCAGCCCTAAACTCTTTGAACTTTTCAAAGGCTTCAGACTTGTGCTGCATTAGGTACACATATCCATACCTAGAATGGTCATCTGTAAATGTTATGAAATACTCATAACCACCCCTTGCTCTAATATTTATTGGTCCACACACATCAGTATGAACTAATTCCAACAATGCATTGGTTTTATTTCCCTTTGAGGGAAATGGCCTTTTGGTCATCTTACCCTCTAAACAAGACTCACAGACTTCCATTGGTTCGAGAACCAAATCGCCTAAGATCCCTTCTTTGACTAGTCTGCCTATCCTATTTAGATTGATATGGCCAAGCCTCATATGCCAAAGCCTTGTTGGATTAGTGGAAGGTTCTTTTCTTTTAGATGGTATAGTTACCATTGAGTTATTAAGTTCCAAACAAGAATCTTTAGAAATATTGGGAGTGATCACATACAAACCATTTCATATAAAAGAACTATTTCTTTTAATAACAACTTTAGTTCCAAAATGAAAAGAATAACCATTATTCGATAAATTAGAAACTGAAATTAAATTACGTCTCATTGAAGGGACGTAAAGTACATCTGATAAAATCAAAACTTTATTGTCTAGAAATTCTAAAACTACGACTCCTATAGCAATTGCAGAAACGGTTGCACTAGAACCTAGAATAAGTATGATTTCCCCATCACTGCACCTCCTGGTTGATCTGAACCCCTGCAATGAATTACAGATATGGTTAGTCGCACCAGAATCAATGCACCAAGTGTTTGAAGTATCCGTAATAAAACTTACTTCAATCACATGTGATTCAATCATACCTTGAACTCTTGTAGCTAAGAATTCTGGACAGTTCCTCTTCCGGTGGCCCTTCACACCGCATTGGAAACACTTTCCTTTGCCTTGGCCACCCACCTTCCCTTTGCCCTTACCTTTTCCCTTAGATTTTGCAATCTTAGGGACCGGTCCAACACTTGGACCACCAGTGCCAGCCTTCTTCTTCCCTTTCTTTCCTTTCGGTGTAGATCGGGAAGAGGAAGCGTTTTTCTCAACGTTCAAGATGTTGACCCCAAGTTTGATCACCCCTTCCGCTGCCAAAAGAGAACACATCAATTCGCTCATTGAAAAATTCATTTGATTCATATTATAGTTAAGTTTAAATTGGGCGAATGAAGGCGACAGCGAATTGAGGATCATATCAACTTGGGTCTGTGCATCGATGTTGGCACCTAGGGTCTCCAGCTCGTTTAAATAACCAATCATTTTTAAAACATGTTCCTTGACTGGAGTCCCTTCCGACATCTTTGCACTCATTATCTTTTGCATGGCTACCTGTCTAGCAGGCCTGCCATGCTCCCCGAACATCTTTTCAGGAATGTGATAATGTCACTGGCAGAATCATTCAATTGGAATTGGTGTTGCAACATACCAGCCATTAAAGCCAGAATATAGCAACGAGCCATTCCATTCGACTTCTTCCATTTGTCGAACTCGCGTCTGGCAGCTGCCAAAGCATTTGCCGCGGGTTCTTCGGGGCATGGGGTGGTGAGGACATATATGTGATCCTCCGTAGTTAATACAATGTTAAAGTTTCGTTTCTATTCAGTGTAGTTATTTCCAGTTAACTTGTTTTGAGTGAGTATGGTGGCAAGTGGACTAAATGTAGATCTAGACATTATGATTTACTGTAAAAATCAAAAGACAAAATAAATATGAATATCAGATTTGACAGTTTGAAATAAAAGAATCCTTAAAACTCTTATTTTAAAACAAAGTCGCCGAAATATCGAAATGAAAGAATAAAGCCTCCATGTGGTGGTCAATGTTCGATCTTTCGATTAATCATGACTTGTCCGCTATGTAACTCTTGTAAAACAAGTTATGACTCCCGATCCCTTTTGATCTCTAAGTTTCTGAATAATGCCCCGTGTGAGATCCCTTATCCATAGCTTAGCTAGTGTGTACCATTAACTAGGATCCAATCACAACCGTCTCAAGTAGCGCCTCCGTATGGTGGTCACCCTCTAACACGTCTGATTGATCCTATAAAAAGAAGTTCACATCTAGTAACCAATGAGTAATGCACCCTCCGTATGGAATGATCACCCCTGGCGAGGTGACACAGAATGCTCCACTCATCTTACAGTGAACCGTTAATGGAAGATCGTGGGTGTTTAATAAGACCCTCTCCCACTAGATTTAGTAAATAAGGATTTTGCTTTTGAGAAATGTTTCCACACATTACCCATAAACATCCAATGTTCACTAATGCGTTGAAATGGTTTTCTTGAATTTTATTTTAGAAAACTTGTTTTACGTGTATGCAAGTAGTAACAATATAATTAAATGCCAATCACAAACCAAGCACATAAAACCAAAAAACTAAAATTGAAAATAAAGACATCCAAACGATGCCTCTATCTCCCACGGCTCTATCTCCATAGAACCTCCTTTTGGTTTGATCGCCTCCAGCTCCATCTTCATGGATTTTCTAATTCTATTACATTTGTCCTATGCTTCTTTCGAAGCTTACAATTTATCTAGAAATAGAAATAGCAACAACAAAATAAAAGGCTAGGGAAACCGGTGCGACTTTCCTTTTCGTAGGATTGAAGTCGCAGCGCCCTTTACATATGCCTTAGTACTAAACCAAACTTAAATTACAACATGCACCAATCTCAAACAATTTAAATACAAAATTTAAAAGTCTTGGTGCCATGGGAGATAGTAACTAAACTAGCTGCAAAAGGGTTAGTCGAACACACATCCATGCATATATAACAATTGGAACCACTAATTGATTCACACAGTACATTAACTCTTTACATACTGAATTAGAACTTAAATCAATATCTTACTTCTCTGTCATAGTTCGATCAATTGAAGACCGTTCGATCACTCGAACCTTCGATCGATTGAACACTGTTCAATCGCTTGAACATTCTATTTCACATAATGATTTAAAAAATTTGCAGAATATTTTAAAATTAAAGTTTTTAATTTCAAAATTCTTTAAAACTATGAAATAGAGAACCTGACAAAGAGTCTGTCTCGATCGATCTAACGACATTCGATCGATCGAACACAAGACGGTTTCGATCGATCGAAAACTGTTCGATCGCTTGAGTACAGAGAATGTTCGATCGATCGAAAGATGATAAATCGATCGAACCCGTTTTTCATCCTATGCAATCACAGATTTGTACTCTGCTGCGATAAAACTGCAGAAACAGATCTGTGATGATGCAGTTTTGAAAACAGTTCTAAAATCAACATGTAAGTCAAAATAGTGTTCCAAAAACGCATCTATAGATCCAAACGAGCGCGGCTCTGATACCAATCTGTGATGATGCACCTCGTAGGGTATACAATGAACCAGTTATTCATAACCCAGTCGAATAGGCTCGTTTCAATGCTATCATCTCCGGGGATGTGGGATTTGATGAGACTGAGCAGTAGAACGTGAAGGTACCCTTACATTATTCAGCACTCGAGTTAAAGTTCTATTTGATACTGGTGCTTTGAATTCGTTTATTGCTATCAGAATTGTTAGACTTTTGGGTTTAGTACCCCAGGCATTTGATGTAGCCCTGAATGCGGTATCACCTTTGGGAGTGACCGTAAGTTTAGGGAAAATGTGTAAGGACTATACCTTAACCCTGGAGGACATAAATCTAGCTTCCTACAAATCTAATTGTCCTGTAAATGAAGGAATTTGACATAATCTTAGGATTCGATTGGCTCATGAAGTATCATGCTATGTTGGATTGTGCCAATAAGATGATTACCTTTTCAGCACCCGGAAATCGGCCTTTTAATTTTTAGTGCTCTAGTGATTCTTTTCTTACCAACCGTCTAGTAGTTATCGAGAGCTTAAGTTTAGAACTCACTATCGCACAGATTCCTGTAGTCCGAGACTCCGAGGTTGTGTTTAAAAATGTTTTAGGATTGCCACCTAAGCGAGTGATTGACTTCTGCATCAAGTTAGTACCTAGCACTTTTCCATAATCAAAGGCTCCTTATCAAATGGTACCAACAGAGATGCAAGAACGAAAGAAGCAAGTTCAGGAATTAGAAGATCTTAAGTTTGTTCGATCAAGCACGTTGCCTTGGGGAGTGCCAGTGTTATTCGTCAAGAATAAGGATGGAACCCAGTGACTTTATATCGACTATAGGGAGCTCAACAAGGTTACGATTAAGAATAAGTACCCACTCCCTAGAATCGATGATTTGTTTAATCAACTACAAGGAGCATTAACTTTCTCGAAGACTGATCTACTATCGGGATATCACTAACTATTGGTTCAGCTGGAGGACATTCCAAAGACTGCCTTTCGTATTTCTTTGTAATACTCTTTGTTCTATATAATAAGAATCCATTTCTTTTATCTCCCCATTGTCTTATATAACTTATATTTTCGTTTGGATAGGTGCATGTGTGATCTTGGGGAAGCTTTCTTTGAAAAGCAACCCTGAGCACTCGAGAGAATCTAAGCACTTACACCCTGAGCACTTGAGAAACATGAGCACTCCAGCCATTAAAAAGGTTAAAGGACTATTTTGCCCTTGGGTCATGAAAATCTATAAATACCATACATGTTCTCAGCATTTTTACATTTTCTGAACCAGAAAATAGGGAGAATTTTCTAAAGAGAGAGATTGTGTGAGATGTCTTCCTACACCATGTGTATTCACACTTACATGTCCTCATCTACCACATAGACACCTTCAATCCACTTGTGAGCACACATATTTCAACCACTGAAGTATTGGGAGCTAAAGATTCAAAGGAGTCAAGAAGAAGGTCATAGTTTGAGACTTGTTTAGAGTAGCATTGAAATTTATTTTGAAGATTTCTTAGAGTTTTCACAAGATCTATATTTCTTCATCCAAACAATTCTTAAGCATTTGTGAGTATAAATTCTCACTTAGACACCTTTAGATTCAGTTTTTATATGCTCTTAGTTCTTTCATACGGCCTAGAAATGAATTTATGACCTTGCATGTGTGTTTAAACCAGGATTCTGGTTTCTGAACAAACCGAGGGCTCGAGCCTAATCAAAGCGCTCGAGTGTAATAGTTTTACTATGTTGTTTGCTTAAAGTGCTTTGATTAGACTATTGGTTGTAGAACATACGAATCTGACTAATGAATAATAAACTTAGATGTTTTCTTAACTGTCTCTAATGGAGCTTTGTGAGACTTATGCTCACTTAGCTTGTATCTAAGCTGATGGTGTTTATATGGCTAGACCTTCCACGTCCAGCAATGCCAGATCTAGCAGGAGGTGGACAACCTGAGAGTGGATATGGCAATGATGAGTAAGTCGCTGAGGGTTTTGCTAATGAGGGCCGTTATGAGGAAGGTTATTCTAAAGAATACTTCTACGATTATCACTACGGCTTTGCTAGTTGAAGACTGGCCTACTTCAGTCCTCGTCTATGTTTTCTGTTTCATGATGTAATAAGTTAACTGATATCAAATTTCATGACACTAGATGTCACCAAACTACTTTTCCTTTTATTTGGTTTGATGTTGATTCAGGGTCTGTAATATATTGCTGATGTATGGCTTAGTTATGTTTAATATTATTATATTGCGTTGAACTAGACACAATGCCAGTATTATTATGTTCTCATTATTATTTTCTATTAAGGTCAATCCGGTGAAAATCCAACCAGTCACATGTTCCTAAGATACAAAAAGGAAATTTTAAATTTTCCTATTTTTGGCCTACTCCGGGGCATAACAATTAACATGATTCATGAAGTTCTATTATGTCTGATCGGGAGAGAACTAATCCTATTTATATGCCTTAACGCGCATTTGTTAGTGCCTTTTTATCCTGTTTTTGTATATTTTTACTTCGTTTTCTAGTTTCTGACAGGTTTTGGAAGAAATCAGCTAAACCAGGCTAAGCAGGGTGAAAAGTCAGAAAGAAAGAAGCTGAAAAATGCAAGTCGCGCGCGCGATCCGCGGGCGCGAAAATCAGATAGTCGCTCGCGCGATCCGCTCGCGCGAGACCCCCAATAACTCGCTCGCGCGATCCGCGCGCGCGAAGGACCAAAAGTCGCGCTCGCGCGACCCGCTCGCGCGATATGCCCAAAAACCAAAGTTGCGTATTTCAGTATACTGAAGACTCCTGTGCAAACGAGACTGCTAAACGACGTCCAGACTGTAAATTACATGCGTTTCAGTTCGTTTCGGGTGGGGAAGCCTTCCAAAGCTTGTACAAACTCTATATAAACTCCAAATTTACTCAATTATGGGGTTGGCAATTATTATACACACATTCTAGAACCATACTTCCAGCCCTTGAAGAGGGAGAAGCAAGGAGAAGAAGAAGAAGACCAAGGATTTCCATGGCCTCCTCCATCAACCTCTTGCTATCTACTACTCCTATGGCAGCTTAGATCATTGATCTAGGGTTTCAATGAAGCCCTAGATGAGTAATAGGGTTTTATTTATGTTTTTATTTTAGTTTTATTATGTATGGATGACAGTCACATGTTTAGAGGATTTTTATAAATAAATCGTACTACTATTGATTAAATCATTGCTTTCAGAATTTATTCTTGTCTTAGATCTATTTTGACTGTGATGTGCTCAACGATCTATTCTTGCTGTGCTTGTTTAGATTGTTTACATGTGATGGTGCTTTATTGATTCGTGCTATCAAGTATCCGAATAGTCCATGCCTAGGTTAGACGGATTAGATCACAACCCTAGTTTAGTGTGAGATGATTCGTGCTATCCGCAGATGGATTATGTTGGTGCTTGAACCATGATTATCTTCTTGTCGGAGGAATTGGGCTTGTAGCTATAATTCCCCATATTCATCCAACGTAATAAGCTAAAGTAATTCATAGATATTCCTATTATGAATCTAGTGGTGGATTTGCAATCCTAGGTTTCCTTTAAATATTATTTAAAAACACTTTTAATTGCTTTCATAAGTTAGATTTACTTTTATTGTTATTAGTTTAATTAAATTCAAAATCAAATCCGTTTTTCCTAATTAATTAGACTTAGGTTTTAAAATTAAGTCGCTGTAGTAATCAATCTCTGTGGGTTCGACCTTTACTTCCACACTGCAAATCCTTTGAAAAGTAAAGAATACTTTTATATCTTGATTCTGACAAGATCAATTTTTGGCGCCGTTGCCGGGGATTGTATTACTACTCTTAGTTTTATAATCGTAGTTTAGTTAATTCGTAAATATTAGATTAGTTTTTATTCTTCTTATTTTCTGTTTTTGTTTTTAGTTACTAACTTGTTTTCTTTTATTTTGTAGTCAACGTTTCCGAGTGGAGCAGCTAATTACATCAAAGGAGCTTACGCAAAAATAATACAAATAAAATAAAATAAATTGCTTCCTTTGGAATTCGCTTTAAACCGCTGTAAGTCAGGGCGCTGTGACGCACTATTTGCATTAGTTTAAGGTTAATTGCACTGCATTAGCTAGGAAACCCGGGGCGCTGGGCTTGACGCGGTCATTGCATTACAGGATAATATTCATGCATCATAGTAGTTGAGTGCTTGTTATCTTAGTTGTGTGATTGCTTGCTATTTGTTTTTTTTTTTATTTGAGTCAGTCTTTGTTTTTAGTTTCGTCTCTTTTGTTTTAGTTTATGTTGGGTACACGTTCAAAGAAACCAGATTTAAAATCTTTCGATCTTGAACTTGAACGTACCTTAAAAACTAGTAAGTCCACAACCCAAGCTTCTAGAGCTAGGTTGCAAGACGACGAATCAACTCCGATTCCATCGTCGTTGTTTGAGGCCGAAATTCAGAATACCCGTGAACGGATAAGGAAAACTCAAACTTTTCAAATTGAACCGATTAAAATGGCTGACGGTGGAAATAACAATAACAATCAAAATGATGGTGCGAATATGAACAATCTTAATATACCGCCACCGCCACCACCTCCACTTATAAATTATTTTATTCCTACTACTTACACGCCACAAGCCGGTATCGAATTACCGGAGGCGACGGCATCTCACTTTGAGATAAAGTCGTCTACGATCTCGCTATTACCTTCCTTCCATGGCCGTCTAAATGAAGACCCTTACCAACACTTAGGGGATTTTCAGGGTATATGCTCTACTTTGAAAATACAGAACCTAAATAATGATGAATTAAAATTGCGGCTCTTCCCATTCTCTTTAAGAGACAAAGCTAAGTTTTGGCTCCAATCACTTGAGCCAAACACAATAAAAACATGGGAAGCCTTACACACCGCCTTTTTACAAAAGTTTTTCCCTATTATGCGTACAAATAAGATAAGAAAAGACATAACTAATTTTGTGATGCAAGATGGGGAATCACTTTATGACACGTGGGAAAAATTTAAAGAATTGTTACGTTCGTGTCCACATCATCAGGTTCCCAAGTGGCAATTGGTTCAGGTCTTCTACGAGGGGCTTATTCCCTCTGTTAGGAATACCGTCGATGCCGTTTGTGCGGGTACTTTCCTACACAAAAGCGCCGACGAGGCCTGGAAAATATTTGAAACGTTAAGCGAGAATTCGATGCATCAGGCTGTGTCGGTACGTTCTGAGGGGTACCTTCAACCTAAGCGAGAGGTGACAGTTGAGTCAAGTCAATCAATTCAAATACAAGAATTAAATAGAAAACTTGACCGACTTATGCAAATGAACAAATCGTCTAATCCATCCTCTTTAGAAGTATGTGCATTATGTTCTGAACCGTCCCATAATATCTTTGCATGTCCTTCTGCATCTCAATATCCGGAATTTGTTGAACAACACGTTAATTCTATGCAACAATTCCCACAAAATAATTATAATCCTAGGTCGACTAATTTTCCAAATACGTACCGACCCCAATACCAACAAGGTCAATACCAACCACCTCCACGCAATAATGCATTTGAGGAGAAGGTGTTGGCCTCACTTGAAAACTTTGGATCGGTGGTTCAGTTAGTACACTCTCACACACAATCCATCGCAAAACTGGAGTCCCAAGTAGGGCAAATTGTTAATACATTAAACCGTTTAACTGAGAGTAAGTTGCCCAGTCAACCTACTCAGCAACCTAAGGGGCAATACGCAGTGGGTAGTACGAGTGAGAGCGTGAACGCTGTTTCGACTAGGACGACTGCTCGAGATGAGGAAGTTGTTGTAATTCCAGATGAGAGTGAGAAAGATGGGAAAATTAACTTAAATTTGAATAAGGAGGGTGAGGGAACGAGTAGAATTCAAAAAGATAAAGGACCGGCCCCAACAAACTATATTCCAAGAATGCCATATCCACCAAACGGTGAGGGACCGTCACATTCGCCTAAGAAAGGGTCTAAGGTTGAGGATATACTCGAGGTGTTCAAACAAGTTAAAATTAATATTCCTTTCCTCGACGCTATAAAACAAATTCCCGCTTATGCTAAATGTCTATAAGATCTTTGTACTCAAAAGCGCAAAATACGGAGTCATACTCCTAAAAAAGTCTTTCTCACAGAAAAAGTAAGCTCTATATTCCAACACGCTCCTCCAAAATATAAAGATCCAGGTACGCCTACGATTTCATGTGTCATAGGTGACACTATCATTCATAGGGCTCTCCTTGACTTAGGAGCTAGTGTTAATCTCATACCTTATCACGTCTATCAACAATTAGGACTAGGTGAACTGAAACCGACGGCCGCTACTATACAATTAGCGGATCGTTCTATTAAAATTCCTAGAGGAATCGTCGAGGACGTCTTGGTTAAGGTTGATAAATGCTATTATCCTGTAGATTTTATGGTCCTCGACACTGAACCCGTGCTAGATGTTAGGAAACATACTCCTGTCATTTTAGGCCGTCCATTCTTAGCAACCGCCAACGCACGCGTTAACTGTCGGACGGGGGTAATGAAAGTGTCATTTGGGAACATGAACTTAAAATTGAACGTTTTTAACGCTATTGATCAACCTCCTAAAAACGACGATTCCCTATGTGAGGTGGAAGGTGAGGTAACACGGAATATTGAGCCTACCAAAGAAATAAATGTGAGTGGGGAAAATAATATAGCGGACGATGAAGAGTGGATGGATCCTAATCCTGTGGACCCTAATGCGGAATCTACTCGGAAGGTAAGAAATCGATTCGAACATAATGACAAACCGTCGATTGAATTAATTCAAAGCGACGTAATTTCTGCTTACCATCGAGCTCTGCCTGACATCCTTAGGGGTACACAGTCTGATTTTCAACCTCCATAAAGTCTTATGCTAGAAAGGTCTAGCTAAAGACGTAAAAGTTAGCGCTTCTTGGGAGGCAACCCAAGCTTTATTTCATTCGTTTTTCTTATTTTTGGTCATTTTTGGGTCTGTTTGTGTCTGTTTTAGACATTCTGGATAGGTTTGGGGGTTGGTATTAATTTATTTTAATAATATATACATAATTTTAGCCACACAATGGAAAAAACCAATCTCGCGCGCGCGATCCGCTCGCGCGAGGCCTCGCTCGCGCGGCCCGCTGGCGCGAGATTGCCCCTTAGTGTTTTTTTTCTTTGTTTGTTTTTTCTTGAGCCTCAGGATCTCCTCGCGCCTCATTTCGCAGGCGCGAGGTACCTCGCTCGCGCGAGAAAGTTTTTTAAAAAAAAAAAAAAAAAAAATTTGGAAATTCGCGCTCGCGCGGACCGCGCGCGCGATTTTCCCATTTTCTGTTTTTTTTTTCCTTTGTTTTCTGTATCCTTCCCCCACACTGGTTCTAATAGTTTTTACGTTTATGATATTTGTTTATTTGTTTCAGTTTAGTTCAAGTTAGTTGTTGTTTTCTTTATTACATTTATATTTTTTTCGTTTATTTCTTTTCCATTTATTCGTTTAGTTTAGTTTTGGTTAGTTTATCGATTTATATTTTGTATTTAGATTTCATTTACTTTTAATATTTTTGTTAGTTTCTTTTCGTTTATCTAGAAGTAACAGGTAACATAGAACTTTATAACCATATTCCTTTGTGTTAACCTGTTATGTGTTCTTTGCTTGTCATGATCGAGGTATTATCGTTCCTTTCTTACGTACTTCCCTTTCTTTTGATTTATTGTTTCATTGGGGACAATGAAAGGTTTAGGTTTGGGGGTATGCACACATGCACATTATTTTATGCAAAATTTTAAAATTTTTCAATAAGTGTGTTTAAATAAACGATAGTACTAACGTTTTTGCAATATCAATTTGATACTTCTTGTTCAATAACTTTGAATTGTTATAGAATGATAAACAAGGAAATATGTGATTAAATATTTAATAAAGTCATGTTGAAACGTTTTAAGTTATGTATTGGTTGAATCGTAGTTTTATATCATAAATTTGCACATAAACCTATGCACTGCACGTAGTCGCTTGAATACATGTTTGATGTGAACTATAATATGATTCGGATTTCTAGATAACACATGGTGGAGACTAGACCCTGTGAGCTTTTGAGCCTATCTTTTCTATTTAGAGGGTTATGAATACATCTTGTGTTTGTCGAATTTCATTGAACTAGCGCATCTACTTGTTGTTTCGTCTCATTATTCTTGTTTTGGTTGATAGTCAAGTTAAAATATTTGTTATCATGCTAAATAATCTTCCGTCGTAAATATTGAATAACCATATAACCATAGGACATGATTTTAGGCCTTCTTTGTTTACCACCAGCCGATAAAAGATAAAATTTCCTTAGTTCGCCCCTTTGAGCCGTTACAATGCCTCTTTTTCTTTGTTCACCATTATCCTCTTTAAAAGCTCCAACTTGATCAACTTGGAGTATACCACTGGAAGAGTGATCAACTTTTAGTAGTATTAAGGCGATGTGTTGATTGAGAAGAAGAAAATATGTAACACCTGCAATTTTCTGTATTGGACCCACTATATTATTATATTATTATTTTAATTACGTGACGGTATGGACGTGTTGTATTATTACTATATAGCCTGTATTAACCATACCGACTCGACCATAATAAGATTTAACTTAGTCCCGTACCCGGACCTGGACATTAGAAATAATACCAGTTTGCACGTACTTCGAGACCGACACGCATACCGAGGAAGTTTTGCACGTAAACTGAGGAAGTGGCACACAACCCGAGGTGGGCCCACATGGCCGACCATGTGGCAACCACATGCCACCCTCTTGGACACATGTCCACTACATGGACACATGTCCTAGCATGCAAGCATGCAATATGACACCTAGCACTTGCATTTTCTATATAAGCACACCTACATGCATACACACACACATTTGACACTCTTGTCTTCATGATCTACACCTAAGTGAAGAAATAGAGCTGGGAGTATTAAATCCCATGGAAATATGGAAGAAAAACAAGGAGAAGAAGAAGGTGACACCATTGAAGTTGAAGTTCAAGCTCCATCAAGCTCAAGAACAACATCAAGCTTAATTTCAAGTTTTGGTGAGTAATTAGTGAGTAAATTGTGAGTAATTATGAGTCATCTAACTCAATTTAGAACCCATATATTATGTACTAATGTTTAGTAGAAATTTGATGTTGTTGTGTTGAAGTTTTCATGACATGCAAAACAAATCCATGAATCTGAGAAACTGAAACTCTCAGCAGAACATAGTTTAGTAAAATGAATGTTTTGTGCAGCTCAAAAATCCGAATTAAGCTATATTTTTTTGTGGTAATAGCTAACTCATATATCTACAAATAACTCTTCTATAGCTCATTCTAGAAATCCCTCCTTCATGGGTGAAATGCGTGTACAACGCAGTGTTATAAACCTGGGAAAACAGAAACTTCCATCAGAACGTAGTTTAGTAAAATGGATGTTTTGAGGAGCTCCAAAATCCGAATTAAGCTAGGTTTTTTTGTGGTAAAAGCTAACTCATAGATCTACAAATAACCCTTCTATAGCTCAGTCTAAAAACCCCTCCTTAATAGGTGAAAGTTACGTACAATACAGTACTATAAATCTGGGACAGAACAGTCCGAGATTTAAGAAATGTCTTGTAAAATAAATAGTTTGAGTAGCTCAAAAATGTTATTGAAGCTAGATTTTTTTGTACATGAAGATATACCTATTATCTACAATGTTTTAGTTTTGAGTTTGATCTACAAAGTAATTTATCATGCCCAAATAAATCATGTTAATTCAGTCAACACAGTGAAAATGTATCCTGGCAGATTGTGTAGCTTTTTGTATGATGTTTTGTTATGCATGGTGTTGATTGTTGATGCTAGTTTTCCGGTACCTGTGTTGTTATAAAAATATTGTGCTATGGTAGTGCTATCGCGTAGATGAGTATGTTATGGGTTTCATCTATATGTTTTATTGGTATTAAATCCATGATTATAAATCCATAAGGTACGTGAATGTAGTTTAATGACCGTTGGAAAGTTCATACCCAAACTATAAATATATTATATGGCACGATTATTGCGTTGATAAATGATCGGGAAAGTTTCCATCGTAATTATATTGAGAGGAAAACGGAATGTCGGACGTATAGCGAAATATTAACGGTTATAAATGGATGATATTAATGAACTAAACTACGAAACGTGCGAACGCGTAAAATAATGATAAAACCTTCGATAACAGATTTAATGCGAATAAGGGACATTGAGCCTCGTTTCTAATCGTGTGACTACCGGTCAAAGTTGATTCGTGAACTTTCGTGTCGTGTTTGGATATTTCTTGTAAATTGGTCTTTCGGTAATTCCATGGTGTCGATTGGTGAGTTATGTTTTGTTCCTTGATCTGAGGATCGGCATGACGTGTTCGGTCAAGTGCGGATGACCTGTGGATCGTCGTGACGTGTTCGATCAAGTGGTTGATTATTTTTCCGCACCCTTGGACTGAGGATCGGCATGACGTGTTCGGTTATGTACGGGTGACCTGAGGATCGGCATGACGTGTTCGTCCAAGTGATTATTAATTTCCCGTACCCTTGGTCTGAGGATCGGCATGACGTGTTCGGTAACGTGCGGGCGACCTGAGGATCGGCATGACGTGTTCGACCAAGAGATTGTTAATGTCCCGCACACTTATGCCATTTGGGCGACAGTTTGAGTGCCAGTTGGGCGACAGTTAACTATTCATTGTTGAGTGTTGTTCTTTCTTGACCAGTAAATGCGTTTGGAGTTAAGTCTTCTTTCAGTCAATGTCATTGCTCAATTCAGTTCTGGGTTAAGTTTCAAAGGGAATGATTGGGTTTAAATAAGACATGGTTTTGAGAATGAGAAAAGACGAACAAGGCATAGTATCGAGAATAAGAAATGATGAATGAGATATGGTTTCGAGAAATAAGAGAGATGAAGAATAACGTACCTAAAGTGGTGGTGACCTTAAGGGGACCCTCACTTAGCTTAACCGCTAACGGCTTTTCATGCCGCTGGACCTTCCACGTCCAGCCTTTGCAGGTCCAGACGGAGCCGACTGCTATCAAGATGCTGACTTTACTACTGAAGACTATGCTGGTGAAGACTACTACGAGGAAGGCTACGGTTTTGCCAGTTGAAGGCTTTGGAGCTTTTCTTTTGTTGTAGTTCTGTTATTATTATGTTAGTAATGTAATAGTTTAGCTGGTCTTGTAATATGTATCTTTTGGATATCTTTTTGGCCTGTAATATACTACTGATGTAAGACTTGGATGTTTTAAATTTCTGCTTCCGCTGAACTTAGTCACTTTCCTATATCACATTATTGTTATAAGCATGTTTGGACAATCAGGTGACACTCACAACCAGTCACGTGTCTACGAACCCATAAAGGAAATTTTATTTTTCCCTATTTTTGGTACTTCGGGGCGTGACAGGGATTTTTGGTATCAGAGCTTTAGGTTTAGACACGCTCACTGATTGTCCTACACCTTAAGTTATGAGCCTAAGATTTACCTTGTATTAGTACTGACACTAAGTTAGCTCCTCTTGAATGACTACGGAGTCGAGCTTCATTTATGATGATTTCGGAGGTCACTATAATCGCGACGGTCGTATCCAGCCTGCCGACCCTGTACTATATCGACAACGGAACTGCTAGAGGGCGAGGCATATCTTAGAGGAGGACATATGGAGAGCTACACTTACCGATACATTGCAGTATCCGGATCAAGTTCAGCCCGAGTCGATCCATGCTTCAGAGACTACCGTACTTATTCGCCAGGAGCCTATCAGCATGACTCATGACGAGGCACTATATGACGATATACTCTTCCTGATTATCATGGCCGCACCAACACTTCCATTCTCACCCGAGCCCATACCAGAGCCAGATGCTGATTCAGATCCCATAGATATAGATAGCGATGACGACATAGCGAGTGGAGAGGATTCTGCAGGCAGTGACCACTCAGCAGACGAACCATCTAATGGTGACGACACAGATGACGACGATGACCTGACAATTAAGGATAATCCGGCAAGTAGTAACAACGAGCCGATCGAGGAGGTTGACCCAGTAGACGATCTTCAGAGAGCAGGAGATGATGTACACGACCATCTAGCACCACCAGTTAATTTGGACAAGATAATACCGATGCCTGAGCAGAACCACGAAGCAAATCCAGCTGCCATCGAGGAGGAGAAGGAGGACCCTGAGGAGTTCTTAGAGGGCCTTAATAGATAAAAGAAAGGCAGACTTTACCTTAGATATGGTAAGGGAGTACCATAGTAAGCAGTTACATCCTTTCTGCTCATTCCACTCCTTTTGAGTAAATCGATGCCTTCTATTCTAATGGCCATTTCTGCTGAAAATGGTACATATATATTTTGTAAAGTGGCTTCGATTACCGTCAATAATTATTGTGATACACTCCTTGATAAGTAATTCATTTCCTTGATTTTTTTTAATGCCCCAGTCAACAATTCTTGAGTATGTACCTTGATCATCCGATTTTTGACAAATTCTTTTGAGAACAAGTTCGATCACTAGTACTGGAAAGTCATTCTTTTGACTTATTATTCTTTGAACTTAAATCTTGAAAGCTCACTGTCTTTGAAATTATTCTAAATAAATTTGATTACTAATACTGCAAAGTCATTCTTTTTGACTTATTATCCTTTGAACAAATTCTTACAAGTTCATTTCATTTGAAATAATTCTAAATGAGTTCTCTATTCTTGTTTTTGTTAGGAACTCAAAAATGTTTTACTCTCTGTACATCTTGACCTCTTATTGTCTCTCTTAGGTGGTACCTTATTCTTTATCAGTAGGGTTTCGTTTGGACTATTTCACTTACGAAATACCTAATTCTGATTTCATTCGTTGAAGGCCTTATGCCATCAGTTACTTTCATTTCTTACAAATCTTGAGATGCTACGATTACTTCCATAGTAATCGGTCATCCTATTATTGTTAGATTTACATTTTATTCTTGAATGGATCACATCATTCTACTATTGTACTTCTATCTGTGAGAATTCATATGCCTTTTCAAATTCAGCTTCATTTTGGATCAATCTATTCAATTGTTTCAATCATCGTATTCTAGTTACTGGGATAATGATGATAACTATAATGTGAGATGTAACATGCTATGATTGCTTCGCATAAGGTATGATAGAAACCTTATAGACACGAACTCATACATAGGAATAGAAGAATTTTCTCGATCTCTGCAATGGATGAATCATCTCAAACAACTGAGGACCAGTCCAGAAGGCTAAGCAACATAATACCTATGGAGATCGATCCCACCAGTGTATTTGGAAGACTGATACAAGGCTTATGGAAGACCGCTGACGGCACAAGCACAAGTGACTATGGAAACGAGTTATTTAGACACCTCCATATCGTCCATTCAGAATCGTTTTTTTTGACCACTCAAGCCACAACCTGCTACACTACCAAGGTCAACCCTACTACAAGGAGCACATGAGATATTGACTTAACCCGAGGCGATGGAAGACACAAGAATAGAACATACCTTCAACAAATCGAACGACCTCATAGACTGCTGACATCGACCATGTTTAATCACAACGAACGACTCACACCGTGAACATTAGTGAAGATGAGTACTGTATTCCACCTTTAAGCCAATGATCAGATCGCATAGGTCCTATACAACATCGATGTTCCATCAACACGCTGAAGAAATGCATCTCTGACCCTACACACGTTATAAATTAAAACCATGTAAGGCTGAGTAATTATATTCATCTTTCCGATTTAACTCCTTTTGAGTAAACCCACTATTTTCTACCCTTGGTTGCGGTAGATCAATTATCCTTATGATGAACCTTGGGATGTCCTTTATTGTTTCACTAATTGACAGTTATTCGATGTCCTCTCTGATTTCACTTAACAAGATTTTGGATCATTCTAATCAGTGATAAATCCAATTGTGAATTCATTTGCTTTCTAATGCTATAAGTCACCTCTTTGGACTTATCACCATGAAAATTGATTCCAATAATTCATTTATAAACCAATCATTGTAAGTCATTTGGACTTATGATCTGTTAAATTAATTTTTGTAAATCGTTTGGACTGTCAACCGTTTGACCAACTTTCACAAGTGCGTATCCCTTGACATTATTGCAAAGGATCTCTTTGTATTTGTTCACCTAAGGAACTCAAGCATATTGCACCCTTTTATAAATTAGTCTTCATTTCCTTTCATTTCACAAATTCTTTTTATTGTTAACCTTGACTTTTATCATTAAGGCTTCACCTAAATTATTGGCTCATGAGACAAGGAATTCTTATGTCCTACCTGGGAGGCCTTGCGCCTATAGTCATTGCATTACTATGATTGTCCTATAGTAATCATCTAATGGTTATTCTCAGATACTCATTCTATACCTTGTGATCATACAAGTGATTGATCATGTACCTCTTCGTTTCTAACTCAGTACATAATAAGTATTCATTTTGTTATGAATTCAACTCCTTACAAGTGAATTCAATCCTACTCCAATTACCAGTAACAACTTATATGCTTGGCATTAATTAATGCATGGAGAAATTGCTTAATGACTTGTGTCATCACCTACGATGCCAAAACTCCACGACGATTTCATTACGACACTCAAAGGAACTCAATCACAATAACACGCTTAAAAGGACGCCACGACCCCTACAAGTTATAGAAGACAATCGTGAGACCAACTAGACTTCTCAAGCATCAAGAAGCTGAGAGGTAAGAATCTTGCCCGATTAAAGATGCAGAAGAAATAAACCAGTATCCCGAATAACTACTCGAATGCAGTCCACAATCATTGAGGAAAATTCTGGATACATCAAAATTCAGCACAAGAGGCAAAAGAAATAATGAAAGTAAAGTTAATCAGACTGCTATTCAGACACATCCAAAGCAACGTGATATCCGCGACAGCTGCGGAATATCTGGACATCACTTCAAAGAATGCAAAGCACCGAAACAGCTCACAAGTTGATAGGCGCAGTGCTTCAATTATGGAAAGACTGGACGTGTACGCAAAGATTGTCCGAAACGATAAACTCAGAACAAGGTTCCACCACAAAGAAGATCCCGAAAGAGAAGTTGCAGATCACCAAATCAATCTCAGCAATGAACAAAACGAAAGACCAAAGGTGCCATATTCAATGTCAGAACTATGAATTTCACTTGGCATTGTTTTAGCAAAGAAGTTTGGACGTTTGAAAAAAAAAAAATTTTTTTTTTTGGAGGTCTGATTAGTTAGATAGTGGGAACCTCATAACCTTAAAATCTGAGATATTATTAGTACCTTGTACTTTCTAAGACCTAGCAAAATCTAGATTTCGAGGACGAAATCCTTTAATAGGTGGTGGAAGATGTAACACCTGCAATTTTCTGTATTGGACCCACTATATTATTATATTATTATTTTAATTACGTGACGGTATGGACGTGTTGTATTATTACTATATAGCCTGTATTAACCATACCGACTCGACCATAATAAGATTTAACTTAGTCCCGTACCCGGACCTGGACATTAGAAATAATACCAGTTTGCACGTACTTCGAGACCGACACGCATACCGAGGAAGTTTTGCACGTAAACTGAGGAAGTGGCACACAACCCGAGGTGGGCCCACATGGCCGACCATGTGGCAACCACATGCCACCCTCTTGGACACATGTCCACTACATGGACACATGTCCTAGCATGCAAGCATGCAATATGACACCTAGCACTTGCATTTTCTATATAAGCACACCTACATGCATACACACACACATTTGACACTCTTGTCTTCATGATCTACACCTAAGTGAAGAAATAGAGCTGGGAGTATTAAATCCCATGGAAATATGGAAGAAAAACAAGGAGAAGAAGAAGGTGACACCATTGAAGTTGAAGTTCAAGCTCCATCAAGCTCAAGAACAACATCAAGCTTAATTTCAAGTTTTGGTGAGTAATTAGTGAGTAAATTGTGAGTAATTATGAGTCATCTAACTCAATTTAGAACCCATATATTATGTACTAATGTTTAGTAGAAATTTGATGTTGTTGTGTTGAAGTTTTCATGACATGCAAAACAAATCCATGAATCTGAGAAACTGAAACTCTCAGCAGAACATAGTTTAGTAAAATGAATGTTTTGTGCAGCTCAAAAATCCGAATTAAGCTATATTTTTTTGTGGTAATAGCTAACTCATATATCTACAAATAACTCTTCTATAGCTCATTCTAGAAATCCCTCCTTCATGGGTGAAATGCGTGTACAACGCAGTGTTATAAACCTGGGAAAACAGAAACTTCCATCAGAACGTAGTTTAGTAAAATGGATGTTTTGAGGAGCTCCAAAATCCGAATTAAGCTAGGTTTTTTTGTGGTAAAAGCTAACTCATAGATCTACAAATAACCCTTCTATAGCTCAGTCTAAAAACCCCTCCTTAATAGGTGAAAGTTACGTACAATACAGTACTATAAATCTGGGACAGAACAGTCCGAGATTTAAGAAATGTCTTGTAAAATAAATAGTTTGAGTAGCTCAAAAATGTTATTGAAGCTAGATTTTTTTGTACATGAAGATATACCTATTATCTACAATGTTTTAGTTTTGAGTTTGATCTACAAAGTAATTTATCATGCCCAAATAAATCATGTTAATTCAGTCAACACAGTGAAAATGTATCCTGGCAGATTGTGTAGCTTTTTGTATGATGTTTTGTTATGCATGGTGTTGATTGTTGATGCTAGTTTTCCGGTACCTGTGTTGTTATAAAAATATTGTGCTATGGTAGTGCTATCGCGTAGATGAGTATGTTATGGGTTTCATCTATATGTTTTATTGGTATTAAATCCATGATTATAAATCCATAAGGTACGTGAATGTAGTTTAATGACCGTTGGAAAGTTCATACCCAAACTATAAATATATTATATGGCACGATTATTGCGTTGATAAATGATCGGGAAAGTTTCCATCGTAATTATATTGAGAGGAAAACGGAATGTCGGACGTATAGCGAAATATTAACGGTTATAAATGGATGATATTAATGAACTAAACTACGAAACGTGCGAACGCGTAAAATAATGATAAAACCTTCGATAACAGATTTAATGCGAATAAGGGACATTGAGCCTCGTTTCTAGTCGTGTGACTACCGGTCAAAGTTGATTCGTGAACTTTCGTGTCGTGTTTGGATATTTCTTGTAAATTGGTCTTTCGGTAATTCCATGGTGTCGATTGGTGAGTTATGTTTTGTTCCTTGATCTGAGGATCGGCATGACGTGTTCGGTCAAGTGCGGATGACCTGTGGATCGTCGTGACGTGTTCGATCAAGTGGTTGATTATTTTTCCGCACCCTTGGACTGAGGATCGGCATGACGTGTTCGGTTATGTACGGGTGACCTGAGGATCGGCATGACGTGTTCGTCCAAGTGATTATTAATTTCCCGTACCCTTGGTCTGAGGATCGGCATGACGTGTTCGGTAACGTGCGGGCGACCTGAGGATCGGCATGACGTGTTCGACCAAGAGATTGTTAATGTCCCGCACACTTATGCCATTTGGGCGACAGTTTGAGTGCCAGTTGGGCGACAGTTAACTATTCATTGTTGAGTGTTGTTCTTTCTTGACCAGTAAATGCGTTTGGAGTTAAGTCTTCTTTCAGTCAATGTCATTGCTCAATTCAGTTCTGGGTTAAGTTTCAAAGGGAATGATTGGGTTTAAATAAGACATGGTTTTGAGAATGAGAAAAGACGAACAAGGCATAGTATCGAGAATAAGAAATGATGAATGAGATATGGTTTCGAGAAATAAGAGAGATGAAGAATAACGTACCTAAAGTGGTGGTGACCTTAAGGGGACCCTCACTTAGCTTAACCGCTAACGGCTTTTCATGCCGCTGGACCTTCCACGTCCAGCCTTTGCAGGTCCAGACGGAGCCGACTGCTATCAAGATGCTGACTTTACTACTGAAGACTATGCTGGTGAAGACTACTACGAGGAAGGCTACGGTTTTGCCAGTTGAAGGCTTTGGAGCTTTTCTTTTGTTGTAGTTCTGTTATTATTATGTTAGTAATGTAATAGTTTAGCTGGTCTTGTAATATGTATCTTTTGGATATCTTTTTGGCCTGTAATATACTACTGATGTAAGACTTGGATGTTTTAAATTTCTGCTTCCGCTGAACTTAGTCACTTTCCTATATCACATTATTGTTATAAGCATGTTTGGACAATCAGGTGACACTCACAACCAGTCACGTGTCTACGAACCCATAAAGGAAATTTTATTTTTCCCTATTTTTGGTACTTCGGGGCGTGACAAAATAAGATGCTATTGGGGTAGTTGCTTGGTATTCAATGCATATTCATTTGAGAAGCGAGAAAGGAAAAAGGAAAAAGAAAACAAAATAAAAAGGAGAAGGTTGAAAAAAAAAGAAAAGAAGAAAAGTGAATGAAAAGGAATGGAGAGAAAGAAAAGATGAAAAGTTTGTAGAAGAGATGAATGAAAGAGATCGAACATGCCTTACAATGCCATTCTAAATCTACCCATATATCCATTTTATCCTTTTCCATTACCTGAGCCATGTTACAACCTTTAAAAAGTCCTATTTGATCCTAGGAAAGATGGTTCGGATATGTAAATGATGGGAGGGGATTAAAACATGGTAATGATTAATTTCTCTTGATTGTTGGCATCTTATCCATGAGACTATTGTTCTTTCGTGTTATGCGTCTTTTTCGAGTCATATGTGAGCATTTATCGTTTTGAAAATATATTTCCTTTGCTCCCATATATTAGAGAAATTACACATGTTTCTGAGTGCTTCATTTTAGAGTGTAATTGACATTGTGAGATTCGTAGTCAAGACATAGTTAGATGGTCATCCGAGTTATATTCCAAGTTTATGACATGCGCGTGTTCATTTGACTACCATATCACACACGTGCGATTTTAGGAGAAACTCTATTGATTTATACGATGCATGTGCTTGAGATTGTTCTTCATGATGTATGTAGACGTTTGATTCTATTTCTTTATGTTTGTTATCCTATTTCAAATCTTTGTTGTATAATAAGGAGTATTGAATAGTATGTTTTTCGTTTTTAATAAAAGTTTTTAAAATTTTAAGTTAATAAAGATGGTTGTGGGTAACTTGTTGACGAGAACCCTCACGAGACTTCACTCGTCCGACTAGGGACACCTAGGGGTTTAAAAGGCTTGTTGCATACGCTAAATGCAATCGTGATCCATACGAAAATGGAATAGATTTTTATTAGTAGTTTTTATTTTAGTTTGCTCGAGGACTAGCAAAATGTAGGTTTGGGGGTGTGATCGGGAGAGAACTAATCCTATTTATACGCCTTAACGCGCATTTGTTAGTGCCTTTTTATCCTGTTTTTGTATATTTTTACTTCGTTTTCTAGTTTCTGACAGGTTTTGGAAGAAATCAGCTAAACCAGGCTAAGCAGGGTGAAAAGTCAGAAAGAAAGAAGCTAAAAAATGCAAGTCGCGCGCGCGATCCGCGGGCGCGAAAATCAGATAGTCGCTCGCGCGATCCGCTCGCGCGAGACCCCCAATAACTCGCTCGCGCGATCCGCGCGCGCGAAGGACCAAAAATCGCGCTCGCGCGACCCGCTCGCGCGATATGCCCAAAAACCAAAGTTGCGTATTTCAGTATACTGAAGACTCCTGTGCAAACGAGACTGCTAAACGACGTCCAGACTGTAAATTACATGCGTTTCAGTTCGTTTCGGGTGGGGAAGCCTTCCAAAGCTTGTACAAACTCTATATAAACTCCAAATTTACTCAATTATGGGGTTGGCAATTATTATACACACATTCTAGAACCATACTTCCAGCCCTTGAAGAGGGAGAAGCAAGGAGAAGAAGAAGAAGACCAAGGATTTCCATGGCCTCCTCCATCAACCTCTTGCTATCTACTACTCCTATGGCAGCTTAGATCATTGATCTAGGGTTTCAATGAAGCCCTAGATGAGTAATAGGGTTTTATTTATGTTTTTATTTTAGTTTTATTATGTATGGATGACAGTCACATGTTTAGAGGATTTTTATAAATAAATCGTACTACTATTGATTAAATCATTGCTTTCAGAATTTATTCTTGTCTTAGATCTATTTTGACTGTGATGTGCTCAACGATCTATTCTTGCTGTGCTTGTTTAGATTGTTTACATGTGATGGTGCTTTATTGATTCGTGCTATCAAGTATCCGAATAGTCCATGCCTAGGTTAGACGGATTAGATCACATCCCTAGTTTAGTGTGAGATGATTCGTGCTATCCGCAGATGGATTATGTTGGTGCTTGAACCATGATTATCTTCTTGTCGGAGGAATTGGGCTTGTAGCTATAATTCCCCATATTCATCCAACGTAATAAGCTAAAGTAATTCATAGATATTCCTATTATGAATCTAGTGGTGGATTTGCAATCCTAGGTTTCCTTTAAATATTATTTAAAAACACTTTTAATTGCTTTCATAAGTTAGATTTACTTTTATTGTTATTAGTTTAATTAAATTCAAAATCAAATCCGTTTTTCCTAATTAATTAGACTTAGGTTTTAAAATTAAGTCGCTGTAGTAATCAATCTCTGTGGGTTCGACCTTTACTTCCACACTGCAAATCCTTTGAAAAGTAAAGAATACTTTTATATCTTGATTCTGACAAGATCAATGTCTTGCATTTAACTTGTAAAATGATACCAAATTTTCAGAATAGAAGAGTCTGGTTAACGTAATTTTCAAAGACCTTGAGTTCTCATAATGTCCATGGGATTATTGTTTTCATAAACTTCAATGAAATAGTTTTCATTTGACACTAATTAGACTTTCATATTATTTTTGTGGAATTAATTATGATTTTCGCAAGTACAGTGGACAGTCTTGATCCAATATTCCCAAAACTCTTATTTCTTCAACTTCAAAAATGCTAATGAGGTGCTACTTTTTGGAAAAGTTCCCTAAGACATGTATCTAACTTTTTGTAAAAGGATTTTAAAATGTTTAGGACTACTTTTGATAGGTTTCAATAGTGGACACTGAATCTGGAAATTTGATTTATGACCATTTCTTCTTGTTTATCATGCATATCATTTGCTTGGATTTTTGCAATGCTTGGGTATTCTTTGGTGTCCTAGTGCAGAGAATTGAATGCCGTGGATTCGGACTTCAATTTTGTGGATTTTCCTTGTCTACATGTGATGACTTAGTGCCCACATATCATGTACTATTCTCTATCATTCTCTTAGAATTTTTCTACCTTTACAACTTTGCTTTCAACGACATATTTCCTTTAGCATAGTCTCCATTAAGGTGCTTATATCTTTGAGGCATCTTATCTAGGACTGTTGCTTGATTACATTTCAGGATTTTCTTTTTCTTTTTTTTCTTTTGCGACTCCGCTTGAGTCAACTTAATGTAAGTTCTCTCCTTCCCTTTTGCATATCATGGCACGTTTCCTTTATTTGCATGAGTCCTGGGCGGAACTAACCACTGTAAGTATACTTCTCCCTTGTATTTGTCATGCCCTGACGTAGCATAAATAAGGAAAGCGTTTAATTTCATTTATGGACCCGTAGGTCGTGACAGTTTGAAGGATCGATTCTGTCCCAAACGTCAACAACAAAAACATAATAATCAGTGCAGAGCAATCAAGGCTTACAATATTTTTCTAACTTAATAGTTATTACAGCACGGGGTCTCTAAAGGCACAAACTGTCTTAAATCAAAACAAAAACTTAACATCTATTACAGTTATCCAAAAAGTTCAACATGTAAAGTAAATTCTCTTTCCAGCAGTTGTTCTCAGTTTACATAGTCGTAGTGTTCCGCTTGCTTAAAACCTAAAAAGCCTGAACACGAATGTCCAGGGCGCATCAACGTCGTAAGCTTCAAGAAGCTGGTGAGTATTAAAAACATAATTTGAATGTAAAATATACTCATTTATCATTTTCAAATTCTCATTTAATTCAACAAGTTTACATTAGAGTAAAGAGTTCATTTTAGAGAACAACTATAATATCATTTGAAAGCTATAATTCACATATATGTGACTGTGTATGAAACAATGCACCATCTCATCTTACCGACTCTTTTCTCTCGACAAACACAACAACCCACCATCTCTCACCAGTATCTTTGAAATACTCCGATAGCCACACTTTAGCACAGGAGTGCCAAGGAATGTCCAGTTTGCCACACTTTAGTACGAGGTACCAGGGAGTGTCCAATGCCTCACACTTTAGTACCTAATCCGCCTCGCAAATGCCGGAGGAAACCTCACGCAGTATCCAGACTCGGGTACCAGGGAATGTCCGTAGGCCACACTTTGCACTACCATGGGTGCCAGGGAATGTCCAAGTTCGGCTTAACACACTTTGACGCTACCATGGTCGTCAGGGAGTGTCCAGTTTTGCCACCATCGTATTTCAAAGACACTCTCGCCGCAATCTCAACCACAACACACTTTGGTACTCACTTACCAGGGAGTGTCCACAACACAATCTCAACCACACTCTCTACACCACACTGACCATTACTCTTTTCCACACTGACGAACATTCACACTCACCATGCATGTACAACTGACTCCATATATATGTCATGAAACTTTAAACATAAAGTAAATCACTGAAATATAGAAACAGCGTGCGTACGGGGATTGATAAGTCATAATACATCATTTTAATCGTCCAAACATAACCAAAAAGGATTTTATTTTAGTAAATTTTCCAAACAGAGCTTTAAAAGTCCATGAAACATCACCCAAACAGTTCCTTAACATAAAACAAGCAAAAACCAGAAACTGTCCAAAGTCGCTCGCGCAATTTGCCTAATTTTCATTTTCTTTTAAAATCTTTTCTGTCTGCCTGAAAATACACAGCTCGCACGTGCGGGCCGCTCGCGCGATTTGCCTTTTTTCCTTTTTCTTTTAAAATCTTTTCTGTCTGCCTGAAAATACAGAACTCGCGCGCGCGGGCCGCTCGCGCGATTTGCCCGTTTTCCAATTGTCTTTTATAAAACTTTTCAGTCTGTCTGAAATCACCCAACTCGCGCGCGCAGGCCGCTCGCGCGATCGTGCGCGCGAGTTCAGGTTGTGTCTTCGTCTTCTTCCCCCAGAATTCCCCTATTTCACAATTTCAGGGTCTTTTTGACCCATTTTGCAATCCCGAAGTAAATAGGACATGTAATATATGATTTTCTTCGATTTTTCGCAAGGATTAAAAATCTATGGGCAATTTTACTTGAATCGATCCGTAGCTCTCGGATTTTACGAAAAACCGAGAGTTGACAGAAACTTCGTTTTAATCATACGTCGCAATACGAACAAATTAAGCTCTAATATTAAAATCGTATACTCTACATACTATAATCTTTCATATTTCATTTAGAAAACGAATTTTGGTTAAGTTTGGAAAATACATGTTTTTCAAGCTTCAAGTTTTCATGAAGGTTAACAATGGTGAATCAACATATATATATACGTACAAACAGTAATTGAGCACAAATTACATTTGGAGTGAGTTTAAAATACTCACAGTGATTGTGATTGACGTAATTGTTGAGAAAGAAAAGCAATATAGAAATTTAAACCCAAGCTTCCAATTTCAAGCTATGGTGAAGAGGAGCTTTCTCTCACTAAAATACACTGCACTCTCACCTTTCTCTCTGTATTGTGAAGTGCAGGTTGTGAGAGTGTGGTGTATAAATAAACACAACAAGTGTCGAACTTGGAGGCCAAGTCTTGTGTTGGTTACTCAACAAAAGATTAGTTTTTCAATTTTACTAATGACAACATATACATAGATATATACATACGTATATACACATTACACAGATAGATTAACTCTACAGATGTATCAAGAGTCAAGTATAGGCTAGTAGGGGGCAAGCTTAAGTTGTTTGGCAATTCCAGCTTATGGCACAACAATACACATACACACACAAAGCATTGCCAAACAAGGCCTAAGTCAATGATTAGTTGCCATAAATGGAAAGTAAAGCATAAGTCATGTCCAACTTTACATCACTTCCAAAATCTGTGGAAGTTTAACGAGGCGCAGACAGTTTTGAACATGAATTGGTATTTTCGCGGTGCGGTGTTCACCATAAAAGTACAGAAAATTCATTTTAACGTAAGAAATGATTTTCTGGTTTTATAAAAATACTGATTGAGTCAAAAGCAAACATTTCCACCGTTTTAAAATACACTTTTAAAATCCAACACAAGTATTGCTAAATTTGCAGAAATTGCAGTTTGACCCCAAAAGAATTTAAGACATAAAATAAAATTAATAATTAGGTTCAACATGTGAGGGTTGTAATTAGAATAATAGCAATCAATACATATTGATTTTAAATATGACAATGCAAATACAAATTAATTATGAAAATGCAAATTTAAGATTAGATAAAAATGCAAGTTGTTACACCCTTCTTTCCTTAAACAGGATTTCATCCCCGAAATCAAGACTAACTAGTCCTGAAATAACTCCGGATACTTCTTCCTCATCTCAGCTTCGACTTCCCACGAGGCTTCATTCTCGTCATGGTGATTCCACTAAAGCTTCACCAACGGAATGTCCTTGTTTCTCAACTTCTTGATACTCTGATCCAGAATCTTCACAAGTCTTTCCATGTAAGAAACGTTGTGACTCGTTTCAATATCGTCATAACTAATCATGTGCGAGGGGTCTCGTATGTACTTTCTTAGCATACTCACATGAAATACATTGTGAACCCCAGACATCTTCGGTGGTAGCGCCAGTCGATATGCCACTTTCCCGACACGTTCCAAAATCTTGAACGGTCCAATGAAACGCGGGGCTAACTTCCCTCTCTTGAGACCGAAACGTACTACTCCTCGGGTCGGTGAAATCTTAAGAAGTACGTGATCTCCGATGCTAAACTCCAAATCTTTTCGACGTCGATCGTCATAACTTTTATACCGGCTTTGTGCGATTCTCATCCTTTCCTTGACCAAGGAAATCTTCTCGTTGGTTTCCCTAACAAAATCTGGTCCCAACAATTCTGTATCTCCCACCTCTGCCCAACACAACAGAGAACGACATGGTTGTCCGTACAATGCTTCGAATGGAGCCATCCTGATACTCGTGTGGTAGCTGTTGTTGTAGGCAAATTCAACCAAAGGCAAGTGTGTCTCCCAAGATTCTTCAAAATCAATAACATAAGCCCTAAGCATATCCTCCATGATCTGATTGACACGCTCAGTCTTCCATCTGTCTGAGGGTGAAAAGCAGTACTCATCTTGAGCGAGGTTCCCATAGCTTCTTGCAAACTTTCCCAAAATCCCGAAGTAAAACGTGTGTCACGGTCTGACACAATCGACACAGGTGCGCCGTGAAGTCGTACAACTTGTTGTATGTACATCCGACTCATCTTTTTTACCGGGTATGTCATACTATAAGCGATGAAATGTGCTGACTTAGTCAGTCGATCCACGATTACCCAAATGGCGTCATGATTCTGTTCAGATCGAGGCAATCCCACTACAAAATCCATTGTGATGTGCTCCCACTTCCAACCAGGAATAGGTAGTGGTTGCAACAATCCTGAGGGTCTTTGATGTTCGGCTTTGACTTATTGACACGTCAAACACTTGGATACAAATTCGGCCACATCCTTCTTCATACCTTCCCACCAGAAGTTTCTTTTCAAATCCTTGTACATTTTTGTTCCTCCCGGGGAACTGTATATCTTGACTTATGTGCTTCTGCCAGAATATCCTTCCTAAGCTCTTCATAATCTGGCATACATACTTTATTTCTACACCGATATCCTCCATCGATTCCCACTTTCCATTCTATTGGATCTTTCTCTGACATCTTCACGAACCATGTTTGAAACTTTTCATCTTCTTTCTGAGCTCCAATAATGCGGTCGATAAGAACAGGCTGTAGGATAAGATGAAAGGTTGTCCTTCTCCTTCTTCAGCACTCTGTACATCGAACTCCGCCAACGTCTCTAATGCTTGCCATTCTCTAACCATTAAGGAGGCGATCGTCTCACGAGTCTTCCGACTCAAAGCATTAGCGACTACATTAGCTTTACCAGAGTGGTACTCTAACGTGAAGTCATAATCTTTGATCAGCTCCATCCATCTACGTTGTCTCATGTTCAACTCTTTTTGTGTGAACAAATATTTTAGGCTCTTGTGATCGGAGAATAAATCAAACTTCTCACCGTAGAGATAGTGTCTCCAAATCTTGAGTGCAAATACTACTGCCGCCAACTCCAAATCATGAATGGGGTAGTTCAACTCATTCGGTTTCAGCTGTCGGGATCCATAAGCGATAACTCTACCATCTTGCATAAGTACACACCCTAGTCCTTGATATGATGCGTCACTAAAGATAATGAACTTCTCATCAGGCTTGGCTATTGCTAGTACTGGTACGGTAGTGAGTCTCTCTTTCAACTCTAGAAAGGCGCGTTCATGTTTCTCTGTCCACTCGAATTTTAAATTCTTCTTTGTCAATCCAGTCAATGATGTAGTTATTTTAGAAAACCCTTCAACAAATCTCCGATAATAGCCTGCGAGTCCAAGGAAAATCCTAACCTCTGTAGGGTTGCTCGGCGTAACCCAGTTTGACACAGCATTAGTCTTGGACGAATCCACAGAAATTCCTTGAGATGACACCTTGTGTCCCAAAAATTTCACTTCTTGCAACCAGAACTCACACTTACTAAATTTGGCATACAATTGGTGGTCCTTAAGCATTTGCATTGTAATCCGTAGATGTTGCTCGTGTTCTTCTTTTAACTTAGAATAGATCAAAATATCATCTATGAAGATGATTGATCGGGAGAGAACTAATCCTAATTATACGCCTTAATTCACAGTTGTTAGTACTTTTTATCCTATTTTTGTATATTTTTACTTCGTTTTCTATTTTCTGACAGGTTTTGGAAGAAATCAAGTATATCAGGCTAAACAGGGTGAAAAAGCAGGAGAAAAGAAGCTGAAAAAGCCAAGTCGCGTGCGCGAGCCGCGCGCGCGAGAAACCGAGAATCGCTCACGTGATCCGCTCGCGCGAAAGTCCCAGAATCGCTCGCGCGATCCGCGCGCGCGAGGTACCAAATGTCGCGCTCGCGCGACCCACTCACGCGATATGTGTAAAAATCAAAGTTGCGTATTTCAGTATACTGAAGACTCCTGTGCAAACGAAACTGCTGAACGACGTCTAGACTGTAAATTACATCAGTTTCAGTTCGTTTCGGGTTAGGAAGGCTTCCAAAACTTGTTGTAAATCTATATATACCCTATTTTATTACAATTAAAGGGTTAGACATTGTTAGCAATTATTATACACACATTCTACAACCATACTTCCAGCCATTGAAGGGAGGGAAGCAAGGAGAAGAAGAAGAAGACCAAGGGTTTCCATGGCCTCCTCCATCAACTACTTGCCATCCATCACTTCCATGGACGGCTAGATCATAGATCTAGGGTTTCAATGAAGCCCTAGACGAGTAATAGGGTTTTATTTATGTTTTTATTTTAGTTTTATTATGTATGGATGACAGTCACATGTTTAGAGGATTTTTATAAATAAATCATACTTCTAGTGATTAAATCATTGCTTTCAGAATTTATTCTTGTCTTAGATCTATTTTGGCTGTGATGTGCTCAACGATCTAATCTTGCTGTGCTTGTTTAGATTGTTTACATGTGATGGTGCTTTATTGATTTGTGCTATCAAGTATCCGAATAGTCCATGCCTAGGTTAAACGGATTAGATTGCAACCCTAGTTTAGTGCGGGATAATTCGTGCTAACCGAAGATGGATTATGTTGGTGCTTGAACCATGAATATCTTCTTGTCGGAGGAATTGGGCTTGTAGCTACAATTCCCCATAATCATCCAATGTAATAAGCTAAAGTAATTCATAAATATTCCTATTATGAAGCTAGTGGTGGATTTGCAATCTTAGGTTTCCTTAAACATTATTTAAAACAACTTTAATTGCTTTCATAGTTTAGATTTAGTTTTATTGTTATTTAGTTTAATTCAAACCAAATCAAAATCCGTTTTCATAATTAACTAAAGTTAGGTTTTAAAATTAAGTCGCTGTAGTTAACCAATCCCTGTGGGTTCGACCTTTGCTTTCACACTACAAATCTTTTGAAAAGTAAAGAACACTTTTTATATCTTGATTCTGACAAGATCAATTTTTGGCGCCGTTGCCGGGGATTGCATTACTACCTTTAATTTTATAATCTTAGTTTAGTTAATTCGTAAATATTAGATTAGTTTTTATTCTTCTTATTTTCCGTTTTTATTTTAAATTACTAACTTGTTCTTTTATTTTATAGGTTTTCGAGTCATCAAATTCCAACGTTTCTGAGTGGAGTAGCTAATTACATCAAAGGAGCTTACGCAAATAAAATAAATAAAAATTAAGTAAATTGCTCGTTTTAACTTCGCATCCAACCACTGTAAGTCAGGGCGCTGTGACGCACTATTTGCATTAGTTTAGGGTGAATTGCACTGCATTAGCTAGGAAACCCGGGGCGGTGGGCTTGACGCGGTCATTGCATTACAGGATAATATTCATGCATCATAGTAGTACTGTGTGCTTGCATGTCGTCTTATTTGCGTGATTGCTATTTGTTTCTTTTGTTTAGTCAGTCTTTGTTTTTAGTTTCTTTTTCTTTATTTTAGTTTATGTTAGGTACACGTTCAAATAAACCAGAATTAAAATCTTTCGATCTTGAACTTGAACGTACCTTAAGAACTAGTAAGTCCACAACCCAAGCTTCTAGAGCTGGGTTGCAAGACGACGAATCAACTCCGATTCCGTCGTCGTTGTTTGAGGCCGAAATTCAAAGTACCCGTGAACGGTTAAGGAAAACTCGAACTTTTAAAATCGAACCGATTAAAATGGCTGACGGTGAAAATAACAATAACAATCAAAATGACGGTGCTAATATAAATAATCTTAATATACCGCCACCTCCTCCACTTATAAATTATTTTATTCCTACTACTTACACGCCACAAGCCGGTATCGAATTACCTGAGGCGACAGCATCTCACTTTGAGATAAAGTCGTCTACCATCTCGCTACTTCCATCTTTCCATGGCCGTTTAAATGAAGATCCATATAAACACTTAGGAGATTTTCAAGATATATGTTCTACTTTGAAAATCCAAAACTTAACTGATGATGAATTAAAATTGCGGCTCTTTCCATTCTCTTTAAAAGATAAAGCTAAATATTGGCTTCAATCTTTGGAGCCAAACACAATTAGAACATGGGAAGACTTACACACCGCATTTTTACAAAAGTTTTTCCCGATTATGCGTGCGAATCAGATAAGAAAATCTATAACAAACTTTGTGATGCAAGATGGGGAATCACTCTACGACACGTGGGAAAAATTTAAAGAATTATTACGTTCGTGTCCACATCATCAGGTCCCTAAGTGGCAGTTGGTCCAGGTCTTTTACGAGGGACTTATTCCTTCGGTCCGTAACACCGTCGATGCTGTTTGTGCGGGTACCTTCCTACACAAAAGTGCCGATGAGGCCTGGAAAATTTTTGAAACGTTAAGCGAGAACTCGATGCATCAAACTATGTCAGTACGTTCTGAGGGATATCTTAATCAACCTAAGAGGGAGGTAAAGTTTGAGTCAAGTCAGTCAATTGAAATAAAAGAACTATCTAACAAACTTGACCGACTTTTAACAATGAACCAAACGACAGCCCCACCCGCTCATGAAATTTGTGCATTATGTTCTGATCCTTCACATTCGGTACTTGCATGTCCATCGGCGAGTCAATTTTCGGAATTCGTGGAGCAACACATTAACTCTATTTAACAATACCCACGAAATAATTATAATTCGACTACTAATAATCTGGATGCGCCATGGAGAAACCATCCTAACTTCTTGTAGAAAAATAATAATAATAATCCTAATGAGGCGACTAATTTTCCTAATGCATATCGACCTCAGTTTCAACCTAATCAATACCAACAACCGCATCCTAATCCGAACCCTCCAAGGGGTAACATTTTTGAGGAAAAGGTGTTGGCATCCCTTAATAAAATTGAAACGCAAGTACAGGCACAAGCACAAATAGTGAACTCTCATACACAATCCATTGCGAAGCTTGAATCCCAAATGGGACAACTAGCTACTGTAGTGAGTCGTAGAAACGAGGGGACGTTGCCTAGTCAAACAATTCAAAACCCTAAGGGACAATATAAGGTTAAGGGGTCGAATGAACAAGTAAACGCCGTCTCAACTAGGTTGACTACACGAGAGGAAGAGGTAATAGAAATTCTGAACGAGAATGTGAAAGATATGAATATCAACTCTAATAAAGAGAGGGGTGAGGACGTGAATCAAAGTAGAAAAGAAAATGAGCCGGTCTCAACAAATTATATTCCGAGAATGCCATATCCACCCAATGTTGAGGAACCGTCTAATCTTACAAATAAAAAGTCGAAAGTTGAAGATATACTCGAGGTATTTAAACAAGTTAAAATTAATATTCCTTTCCTTGATGTTATAAAACAAATTCCCGCTTATGCTAAATGTTTAAAAGACCTTTGTACTCAAAAGCGCAAAATACGTAGTCATACTCCTAAAAAGGTCTTTCTCACGGAAAAAGTAAGTTCAGTTTTTCAACACGCTCCTCCGAAGTATAAGGATCCCGGTATGCCTACGATTTCATGTGTCATAGGTGACACTGTCATTCATAGGGCTCTCCTTGACTTAGGAGCTAGTGTTAACCTTTTACCTTATCATGTTTATAAACAATTAGGACTAGGTGAACTTAAACCTACGGCCGCTACTATTCAATTAGCGGATCGTTCCGTCAAAGTACCTAGAGGAATCGTCGAAGACGTCCTAGTAAAAGTTGATCAATGTTTCTATCCCGTTGATTTTATGGTCCTTGACACCGAACTGGTGCTAGATACTAGAAAATACACTCCTGTTATTCTTGGTCGTCCATTCTTAGCCATGGCCAATGCACGTGTCAATTGTAGAACAGGGGTGATGAAAGTGTCGTTTGGGAACATGAACTTAAAATTAAACGTTTTTAATGCTATGGATCAACCTCCTAAAGATGACGATTATCTATGTGAGGCAGAAGGTGAGGTAAGACGGAATATTGAGCCTAACAAAGCAATAAATGTGAGTAACGACAAAGATATAGCGGATGATGAGTGGATGAACCCTAATACCTCGGACCCTAATGCTGAATCTACTCGAAAGGTAAGAAATCGATTTGAACATACTGACAAACCGTCGATTGAATTAATTCGAAGCGACGTAATTTCTGCTTACCATCGAGCTCTACCTGATATTCTTAGGGGTACGAAGTCTGATTTTCAACCTCCGTAAGTCTTGAGCTAGAACGGTCTAGCTGAAGACGTAAAAGTTAGCGCTTCTTGGGAGGCAACCCAAGCTTTATTTCGTTCATTTTTCTTATTTTTGGTCGTTTTTGAGTCTGTTTGAGTCTGTTTTGGACATTCTGGACAGGTTTGGGGGTTGGAATTAATTTATTTTAATATTATATACATAATTTTAGCCACAAAATGGAAATAACCCAAATCGCGCGCGCGGCCCGCTAGCGCGAGCTTGCCCCTTAGTGGTTTTTTTTTTTGTTTTCCTTATATGATGCATCTGCTTCTCCTCGCGCCTGGTGTCGCGGGCGCGAGGTAGCTCGCTCGCGCGCGAAAAAAAAAAAAAAACCTTGGGATTCGCGCGCGCGACGGCCGCTCGCGCGACCCCCCATTTCTGCATTTTCTTCTTTTGTTTTCTTATATCTTCCTCCCACACCTGTCACACATTTTTTACTTTTCTGTTTTTGTTTCTTAGGTACTTTTAGATCGAGTCTTTGATTGTTTTCATAATTCTGGTTATGTTTTATTTCCTTTTATAGCTTATTTTCGTGTTGTCTTCATAGTTTTGTTTCTTCTTATAGTTTAATTAGTTTCGTTTAGCTTAGTTATAATTCTTTTAGTTGTTTTTCATCTTTTGTTTGTTTAGTTTCTTTTATCTAGTAGTAACAGGTAACATTGAACTTTATTGCCATATTCACTCGTGTTCACCTGTTCTATGCTTGTCAAGATCGAGGTAATATCGTTCCTTTATTACCTACTCTCCGTTATTTCATTTTATTGTTTCATTAGGGACAATGAAAGGTTTCGATTTGGGGGTATGCACACATGCACATTATTTTATGCACACCAATTTTAAAATTTTTCAATAAGTGTGTTTAAATAAACGATGATTACCGACGTTTGTGCAATATCAATTTAATACTCTTTGTTAGAGAATTTTGATTGTTATAGAATGATAAACAAGGAAAGATGTGATTAAGCATTTGCTGAAGTTATGATGTAACGTTTTAAGTTATGTATTGTTCGAATCGTAGTTTTATATCATAGATTTGCACACAAACTTATGCACTGCACGTAGTCATTGAAATACATGTCTGATGTGAACTATAATATGATTCGGATTTCTAGATAACACATGGTGGAGACTAAGCCCGGTGAGCTTTTGAGCCTATCTTTTCTTTTTAGAGGGTTATAAATATATTGTGTTTGTGGAATTTCATTGAAATAGCGCATCTACTTGTTGTTTAGTCTCGTTATTCTTGTTTTGGTTGACAGTCAAGTTAAAATATTTGTTACCATGCTAAATAATCTTCCGTTGTAAACATTGAAGAACCGTATTACCCTAGGGCATGATTTTAGGCCCTCTTTGTTTACTGCCGACCGATAAATTATAAAATTTCCTTAGTTCGCCCTTTGAGCCGTTAAAGTACCTCTGTTTCTTTGTTCACCATTATCCTCTTTAAAAGCTCCAACTTGATCAACTTGGAGTATACCACTGGAAGAGTGATCAACTTTTAGTAGTATTAAGGCGATATGTTGATTGAGAAGAAGAAAATAAGATGCTATTGGGGTAGTTGCTTGGTATTCAATGAATAATCATTTGAGAAGCAAGGAAAGAAAAAGGAAAAGAAAACAAAATAAAAAAGAGGAAGGTTGAAAAAAATGAAAGAAAAGAAGAAAAATGAATGAAAAGGAATGAAGAGAAAGAAAAGATGAAAGTTTGTAGAAGAAGAATGAAAGAAATCGAACATGCCTTACAATGCCATTCTGAGATTACGTACCTAGTATATCCTTTTTCATTACCTGAGTCACATTACAACCTTTGAAAAGTTCTATTTGATCCTAGGAAACATGGTTCGGATATGAAAACGATGGGAGGGGATTAAAACATGGTAATGATTAATTTTTCTTGATTGTTGGCATCCTATCCATGAGACTACTGTTCTTTTGTGTCATGCGTCTTTTTCGAGTCATATGTGAGCATTTCTCGTTTTGAAAACATATTTCCTTTACTCACATATACTAGATAAATTACACCTGTTTCTGAGTGTTTCATTTGAGAGTGTAATTAATTGTGAGATTCGTAGTCGAAGCATAGTTGGATGGTTATCCGAGTTATATTCCATGTTCATGACATACGCGTGTTCATTTGACTACCACATCACACACGTGCAATCTTATGAGGAACTCTATTGATTAGTACAGTGCATGCACTTGATTGTTTCTCATGATATAGGTGAACGTTTGATTCTGTTTCTTCTTGTTCGTTATTCTATTTCGAATCATTGTTTTATAATAAGGAGTATTGTTTATTTGTTTTTCTTTTTAATAAAACTTTTTAAATTTCTAAGTTAATAAAGATGGTTGTGGGTGACTTGTTGATGAGAACCCTCACGAGACTTTACTCGTCCGACTAGGGACACTTAGAGGTTTAAAAGGCTTGTTGCATACGCTAAATGCAATCGCAATCCATGCGAAAATGGAGTAGTATTTTATTAGTAGTTAGTTTTTATTTTAGTTTTGCTCGAGGACTAGCAAAATGTAGGTTTGGGGGTGTGATCGGGAGAGAACTAATCCTAATTATACGCCTTAATTCACAGTTGTTAGTACTTTTTATCCTATTTTTGTATATTTTTACTTCGTTTTCTATTTTCTGACAGGTTTTGGAAGAAATCAAGTATATCAGGCTAAACAGGGTGAAAAAGCAGAAGAAAAGAAGCTGAAAAAGCCAAGTCGCGTGCGCGAGCCGCGCGCGCGAGAAACCGAGAATCGCTCACGCGATCCGCTCGCGCGAAAGTCCCAGAATCGCTCGCGCGATCCGCGCGCGCGAGGTACCAAATGTCGCGCTCGCGCGACCCGCTCGCGTGATATGTGTAAAAATCAAAGTTGCGTATTTCAGTATACTGAAGACTCCTGTGCAAACGAAACTGCTGAACGACGTCTAGACTGTAAATTACATCAGTTTCAGTTCGTTTCGGTTTAGGAAGGCTTCCAAAACTTGTTGTAAATCTATATATACCCTATTTTATTACAATTAAAGGGTTAGACATTGTTAGCAATTATTATACACACATTCTACAACCATAATTCCAGCCATTGAAGGGAGGGAAGCAAGGAGAAGAAGAAGAAGACCAAGGGTTTCCATGGCCTCCTCCATCAACTACTTGCCATCCATCACTTCCATGGACGGCTAGATCATAGATCTAGGGTTTCAATGAAGCCCTAGACGAGTAATAGGGTTTTATTTATGTTTTTATTTTAGTTTTATTATGTATGGATGACAGTCACATGTTTAGAGGATTTTTATAAATAAATCGTACTTCTAGTGATTAAATCATTGCTTTCAGAATTTATTCTTGTCTTAGATCTATTTTGACTGTGATGTGCTCAACGATCTATTCTTGATGTGCTTGTTTAGATTGTTTACATGTGATGGTGCTTTATTGATTTGTGCTATCAAGTATCCGAATAGTCCATGCCTAGGTTAGACGGATTAGATCGCAACCCTAGTTTAGTGCGGGATAATTCGTGCTAACCGAAGATGGATTATGTTGGTGCTTGAACCATGAATATCTTCTTGTCGGAGGAATTGGGCTTGTAGCTACAATTCCCCATAATCATCCAATGTAATAAGCTAAAGTCATTCATAAATATTCCTATTATGAAGCTAGTGGTGGATTTGCAATCTTAGGTTTCCTTAAACATTATTTAAAACAACTTTAATTGCTTTCATAGTTTAGATTTAGTTTTATTGTTATTTAGTTTAATTCAAACCAAATCAAAATTCGTTTTCATAATTAACTAAAGTTAGGTTTTAAAATTAAGTCGTTGTAGTTAACCAATCCCTGTGGGTTCGACCTTTGCTTTCACACTACAAATCTTTTGAAAAGTAAAGAACACTTTTTATATCTTGATTCTGACAAGATCAACGATGACAAACTAGTCCAAATAAGGCTTGAACACTCTTGGTGCCTTGCTGATGTGACATGGTTCACCACAGTTGTAGCAAACTATGCCTTGCTGAGTTGCACGCCTTGGTGCCTTGCAATCTCGAGCCAGATGGCCGGGGTTGCCACAATTGAAGCACTTCCCACCACTACTTCCTTCTCCAATTCGAGGCTGAGTTGGATAAGTAATAGTCTGAGGTTTCTTGCTTCCGCCAAAATTCCTCTTATGCCCTTGAGTACGATAGGCCGGTGGTTATTTCCAAAGTTGCTCCTTTGAGGTGGTCGAAATTCGAACGAGCATCTTCCTCCAGATCAGTAGCCAAGCTGACAAGTCCTTCAAAAGACTTATCCAGATGACCGAGAGTAAGGCGGCGAATCTGCGGTCTCAGCCCTTGGTTATACTTACGGATCCTCTTTTCCTCAATATCAACCATATGAGGGGCAAACTGAGATAGTCTCTCAAACTGAGTGGTGTACTCTTGCACCGATTTAGTTCCCTAAGTCAAATCCATGAATTCCTTCTCCCTCCTATGCCTCTCTGTAGCTGGAAAATACTCTTCCAGAAACCTCCCCTTAAATGCAATCCACGTTATTCCCATAGCAGCTGTGTTCCCAATGGTGGCTATCACCGAGTCCCACCAATCTGCGGCGACATTAGTTAATTGGAAGGTAGCTAACCTCCTCTTATCCACCTCACTGCACTGAACAGCTTCGAACATACAGTCCATTTGCCTTAACCATTGTTCGGCTTTCCAAGGTTATGCAGTACCCGCAAACTGTTTGGGCCTTAGTGCACGGAATCTTTCCAATAGCTTATCCCCAGTCTGGCGATCATGTCGGTTTTCATTAGTTTTTTCGATCCTCTCCAAGCGCCTAACAAATGCTTCAAACATCCCTGTGGGATCGGCAACTAATGGTGCCTCCTCGATCAAATTCCTATTCCTTCTCGGTCTCCCAGCCATTATATGCATGTCAACGATACAAGAATGAGAAATATGTATGAAGCAATAATATGAAGCAATTTAAATGACAACAATAATCAAAAGAGTATTTCTATATATAACTTCTCGATCAAGTTGATACAAAAAGCGTGTATGATCAGGTCAGTATGGGTTAGGACGTACATCGTCTATGCAAGAGTTAGAGTTACAAAAATGGGGTCATTTCCCTATACTCAAATGCATGTAGAATACTGTTTGCAAAAAGAGATAGAGCTACTAGTCAACATAGTTAATATGTACAAGGTTATATAAAATCATCAATCATCACCGTAGGCGGCTACGAGCAAATTCAACGAGTCGACTGGGCAAAATCGCTGAACATAAAAGGGGCCCACAAGATCATAATCACCGCTCTGAGACACTGGTGATAGAGCAGGTCCTGGGGCATCTGCCTCAACTGACACCTCCTCAGGTAGAACTAGCTCAAGGGCTAGCTCCTCCTCAAGGTTGGCAGTAAAGTCTTCTAGACCTATGTCGTCCTCCCCTATAACCTCCTCGGCAACAGGGATAACCATGACGTTATCATCATCATCATCCTCAACCACGGGAACTACCGGCAGGGGCATCTCTAGCTGTGCGAGGTGAGCATGCACAACTTGGACCTCCAGGGGAATATAGAAAGCATCACTACCCACCAATCTCGAAATCTCAACTAACACTAAGCGTTGAGCCTCTGCGAAATAATGAAGCTCAAGACGGATACACGTCAAATTAACTAATCCCACCACATGGACCTGGTGCCACAGATCCGATACTATAGTTGTTGTGGCTAGCTGCTTAATGGCAGTGTGATATAAGTCAAGGAAAGCTGGGACTACTGCCCCCGGAGTCACAAAATGTCCTCCAAACTCGTCTGGTACATAGAGTGGCTGAGCTGGATCCATACCTGATAAGAAGGTACTAACTTAAGTCAAGATAGAAATAATCTTAGGCGTTTGGGTTCTGGTTCTATCCTCTTTGTTGTAACATCGGGGTGCAAAAGCTTAAGCTAACAGAACTATGGAATCGGGTCTATACTGGTAAATCCTAACCTGGCTAAACTATCTTGAGATATAACCGGGCTCTGATACCACTAAATCCTGTTAGGCCCCGACGTAGCATAAATAAGGAAAGCGTTTAATGTCCTTTATGGACCCGCAGGTCGTGACAGTTTGAAGGATCGATTCCGTCCCAAACGTCAACAACAAAAACAAAATAATCAGTGCAGACTAATCAAGGCTTACAATACTTTTCTAACTTAATAGTTATTACAGCACGGGGTCTCTAAAGGCACAGACCGCCTTAAATCAAAATAATAACTTAACATCTATTACAGTTATCCAAAAAGTTCAATATGTAAAGTAAATTCTCTTTCCAGCAGTTGTTCTCAATTTGTATAGTCGTAGTGCTCCGCTTGCTCGAAATCTGAAAAGCCTGAACACGAATGTCCAGGGCGCATCAACGGCGTCAGCTTCAAGAAGCTAGTGAGTATTAAAAATATAATTTTGAATGTAAAATATACTCATTTATCATTTTCAAATTCTCATTTAATTCAACAAGTTTACATTAGAGTAAAGAGTTCATTTTAGAGAACAACCACAATATCATTTGAAAGCTATAATTCACATATATGTGACCGTGTATGAAACAATGCACCATCTCATCTTATCGACTCTTTTCTCTCGACAAACACAACAACCCACCATCTCTCACCAATATCTTTGAAATACTCCGATAGCCACACTTTAGCACAGGGGTGCCAGGGAATGTCCAGTTTGCCTCACACTTTAGTACCAATAACCAGGGAGTGTCCAATGCCTCACACTTTAGTACCTAATCCGCCTCGTAAATACCGGACGAAACCTCACGCAGTATCCAGACTCGGGTACCAGGGAATGTCTGTAGGCCACACTTTAGCACTACCATGGGTGCCAGGGAATGTCCAAGTTCGGCTTCACACACTTTGACGTTACCATGGTCGTCAGGGAGTGTCCAGTTTTACCACCATCGTATTTCAAAGACACTCTCGCCGCAATCTCAACCACAACACACTTTGGTACTCACTTACCGGGGAGTGTCCACAACACAATCTCAACCACACTCTCTACACCACACTGACCATTACTCTTTTCCACACTGACGAACATTCACACTCACCATACATGTACAACTGACTCCACATATATGTCATGAAACTTTAAACATAAAGTAAATCACTGAAATATAGAAACAGCGTGCGTACGGGGATTGATAAGTCATAATACATCGTTTTAATCGTCCAAACATAACCAAAAAGGATTCTATTTTAGTAAATTTTCCAAACAGAGCTTTAAAAGTCCATGAAACATCACCCAAACAGTTCCTTAACATAAAACAAGCAAAAACTAGAAACTGTCCAAGTCGCTCGCGCGGGTCGCTCGCGCGATTTGCCCAATTTTCATTTTCTTTTAAAATCTTTTCTGTCTGCCTGAAAATACACAGCTCGCGCGCGCGATTTGCCTTTTTTCTTTTTTCTTTTAAAATCTTTTCTGTCTGCCTGAAAATATACAACTCGCGCGCGCGGGCCGCTCGCGCGATTTGCCCTTTTTCTAATTTTCTTTTATAAAACTTTTTAGTCTGTCTAAAATCACCCACCTCGCACGCGCGGGCCGCTCGCGAGACCCTCGCTCGTGCGATCACGCGCGCAAGTTCAGGCAGTGTCTTCGTCTTCTTCCCTAGAATTCCCCTGTTTCAGAATTTTAGGGTCTTTTTGACCCATTTTGCAATCCCGAAGTAAATAGGACATGTAATATATGATTTTCTTTGATTTTTCACAAGGATTAAGAATCTATGATCAATTTTACTTGAATCGATCCGTAGCTCTCGGATTTTACAAAAATCAGGAGTTGACGGAAACTTTGTTTTAATCATACATCGTGATACGAGCAAATTAAGCTCTAATATTAAAATCGTATACTCTACATACTATAATCTTTCATATTTCATTCAAAAAATGAATTTTGGTTAAGTTTGGAAAATCCATATTTTTCAAGCTTCAAGTTTTCATGAAGGTTAACAATGGTGAATCAACATATATATACGTACAAACAGTAATTGAGCACAAATTACATTTGGAGTGAGTTTAAAATACTCGCAGTGATTGTGATTGAAGTAATTGTTGAGAAAGAGAAGCAATATAGAAATTCAAACCCAAGCTTCCAATTTCAAGCTATGGTGAAGAGGAGCTTTCTCTCACTAAAATACACTGCACTCTCACCTTTCTCTCTGTATTGTGAAGTGCAGGTTGTGAGAGTGTGGTGTATAAATAAACACAACAAGTGTTTAACTTGGAGGCCAAGTTTTGTGTTGGTTACTCAACAAAAGATTAGTTTTTCAATTTTACTAATGACAACATATACACAGATATATACATACGTATATACACATTACACAGATAGATTAACACTACAGATGTATTAAGAGCCAAATATAGGCTAGTAGGGGGCAAGCTTAAGTTGTTTGGCAATTCTAGCTTATGGCACAACAATACACGCACACACACACAAAGCATTGCCAAACAAGGCCCAAGTCAATGATTAGTTGCCATAAATGGAAAGTAAAGCATAAGTCATGTCCAACTTTACATCACTTCCAAAATCTGTGGAAGTTTAACGTGGCGCAGACAGTTTTGAACATGAACTGGTATTTTCGCGGTGCGGTGTTCACCACAAAAGTACAGAAATTTCATTTTAACGTAAGAAATGGTTTTCTGGTTTTACAAAAATACTGATTGAGTCAAAAGCAAACATTTCTACCATTTTGAAATACAGTTTTAAAATCCAACACAAGTATTGTTAAATTTACAAAAATTGCAGTTTGACCCCAAAAGAATTTAAGACATGAAATAAAATTAATAATTAGGTTTAACATATGAGGGTTGTAATTAGAATAACAGCAAACAATACATATTGATTTTACATATGACAATGCAAATACAGATTAATTATGGAAATGCAAATTTAAGATTAAATGAAATTGCAGGTTGTTATAGTATTACATGTGCAATTGATTGAACTTTATTTCTAGTGATGAAGGGCGAGTAACCGAGTAAACCTTATTCATTTTGGCAAGTCAAATTTTAGTTTCCTAATTCCCGATAAAAATTAGGTGGCGACTCTTTTGTCTCTAGGATCGTGATGAGTTCTTGAAGTGTGCACCTTGGATCCATCCCGGGACACTGTCAAGCTCGACAAAACTCTCTCACATCCCCATTTGGCATCTGAGTTCCACAATCTGGGGACTCCACTGGGGAATGGAACATGAAACCACCGATTTCTTGTTTTCGAATGTTTGACTTGAGCCATTGAATATCCTTGTTATTAATTTGATACTTGTGTCGTTTTTGCCTGCATCTGCATTTGCATGGTTCTTTCACTGCGACTACTTGAGACCATTGCCTTGTGGGTGAATGGCTCTCTTTTTTCTATTTGTCAAGAGACTTTGATAGTATGTAGTCACCATTAGCCTTGTACCGTGTACGGTATATAGAGCCTTTGGGCTTGCTAATGGACCCTTTTTTGAGACTAAAATCCATCATTTGCATATAGTTTCCATAGAACCATTCTATTAGGATTTTGATTATCATCTTTGATTAGGACTGTGATGAATTACTTATGATTGCCTGTAAGGGATTATGTGAATGATGAGGATGTGTATATGAATGCATCATCAAGCTTTGTATGGTAGATTCCTCTAGGGTGGTATGGTCTTTATCCGAATATCCAAGCATTATTCGAGGACAAATTTTGAAAATTTTGAAAATATGAACACTTTCTTTGAGAAACCCAAATCTTTTGAAAATTTTGGAATATCCCTTTTGAAAATTCACTTTGAAATTCACTATGACAAAACATTTTCATGTAATCTCCTCAAATTTTAGAGAATTTTGAATTTCCTACCTTGGTTTTCAAAAATCATGATTTCACACCTCAAGCATTGATGGTTCAAATTATTTTTGAAAATTACAAATTACCTCCCCCTCTTTCAAGATTTCTTTTGTAAACCTGAGCCATTAAGAATTCAAAGCCCAAAATCGTTGGATAATGATTGAATTAGTAAGGTGATTAGCATACTCAAGGGATCATATGTGTTTATATGCTGATATGCTAGGTCTAAGCTAGATTACGATGCATTGCATTCAGAATAGAATTGTGACACGACTAAAAAAGTTGTGCGCTCTTGTGCAACATCTAAGTGTAGGTGATCGTGCAAGTAATACTAGATAAGTCCAGGTCGATCCCACAGAGAAGGAATAGGAAGAAAATATACTAAGTTACAACCGAAAGAAAAAGAACAGAAAATAAGAATGTAGGAGTAGAAGTTCTAACGAATCTTAATTAATTAAATTAAACTAAATAATAAACTAAAGTATAAAGAAGCATAACTAATCAAACAGATTAATTAAAGGTGCTGGAAACACGTGAATCCACATTGATCCTAACCATCTACCATGCACACTCATTAATGTTCTATGGAGTTTATTCCTTTTCAGCATTCCGTATTTTTCTAAAGATATAGAATCAATAGCCCTTACATGGCCGGGACTTCATCATCATAGTTGATTTAAAATACTTGGAAGACGGTTTAAACAATGGTTAATACTTGTACTCTAAATGGTGATAGCATTCAAAGTGGTTTTCAAAAGTCATTGAAGAAAATAGCCTTAAGGCTTTAGGTTCTTAAAACTGTTGTGACAAACTGAGCTTATAGGAATAATTTGATGATAGATTTCTAAAACAGAAAGTCTAGAATACTTAAAAGAATCATCTCAGGAATTTACAAACTCGATCGATTGAACTGCATCATCCTTCAATCGATCGAAATGTCTTCGATCGTTTGACTATGGCTCTGGTTCGATCGATCGAAATTTCTTCGATCAATCGAGCCCGTGTTTTCTAAAGATTGCATGGCAGAGGCTGAAAATCAATGTTTCATCACATATTCCCAACGTCTAAACTACAGAAACATAATAAAACAGGTGCAGAAATAGTTTCGTAGAGCCATCATAGCATATAAACTAATAAACAATCAATTAACAAGGATTGGAAAGAAAAACCTGGAAGTAATCTGAAATAAACTTGAAATAAACTTGAAATCTTTAATAATCTTCAACATACTAATGAAAAAGATGAAGAAGGACATGAATCTAACATATTCTACTCCCAATCTAACCCTAAAACTACCCTAAACTTCTGTTTTTCACGTTCTAGAGCATCCTCCCTTCGTCTGGTATCATAGCAGCTTATTTATAGGGTTCCCGCAGACTATACGCAACTTTTGGGGGAAAGTAAAGCTCAAGCGATCGAGTTTAGTTCGATCGATCAAAGTCTCAATCGATTGAACTCTCTTCAAGGGCTTGAACTTCTCTGATTTTGACAACTCTGCGCACTGATGGGAGAATGGCCATATTTTTTCACTCGGACCTCGGATTGACCTCCCATTTGCAGCCACGCGACCGTAACTCAAAGATATACATTTCATATTTCTTGGAAAATCTTCCAAATCTGAATTATTCAATGTGAAAAATAGCGTTTTCTCAGCTGTTTCCGTTGTTCTTTTCACCAGAATTACTTTCTATGCAACGATTGCTTTCCATGACCTGAAAAATAGTATAAAAATACATGTTTGAGTCTCAACATCATAGAAAATAATTAATCATTGATATGCATCTAAATCTAGGGACTTAGGAATAAAAGTATGCATAAAAGACTATGTAATACGCTATGAATATACACTTTTCACATCTAATCACACCTCCCAATTAGCTCGTTGCTAGTCCCTAGCAATGAAGCGAACTACAACATAGTTGATTTGAACTCTAAAAATTGAAAACAAAAGAAAGTAAATATCCTAACTCACTTTCGCAGGAACCTCGATTGCATTTAGCGTATGCAACAAGCCTTTAAACCCCTAGGTTCCCCCTAGTGGACGAGTATTGTCTCGTGAGGGTTTGTAGTGAATCTACCCACAAAATTCATGTTTATTGTAAAGGTTCTAGTTTAAATGTTTTTTTTTTCAAGAAATTTTCCTCTCATCAACAATGTGATTAAGCTCAACAATCTCATGAAATTCTCAAGTATGCCATAGCTATGTGCAACACACACATTACAGTTAATCTACTATCAAAGTCATTAGAATGTTGTATACCTATCAATCTTCAAGTGTGTGTGTGAATGGACAACCAAAATACAAAACTTTGATTTCAAAGCTCGCATAACCTAAGATGCTATCACGACGTTCATTTTGACTCAACTCTCACCGGGATTACACTCTCAAGATAAAATCACTCCGAATTAGGTGTAATAGCTATCATTCATGATATGGAAGTTATAAAGAGTAAATGAAATGAAATCTAATGCTTCTCATATCTAAATAGAAAAACGGACATTTTAGTGCACAAAGTCTTATGAAAGGATACTTTTCACTAGAAGAGCGAGATATCGTGGACAACTCTCTCATTACCTTAACCTCATATCCAATTTACTTAAAATTATCAAGACTTTGAAAAAGAGGTATTAAGTTAAAGAAGACAGAGGCTCGTGATTTTCAATTAGGTTAAAGGATGTGATTGAAATGTCTACTATAACTTTTCTAGACTCTCCCATATCTCCAATCTCTATCTTCTTCTTTTTTTATTATTATTTATTTTTATTTTTTATATATTTTAATTTTTTATTTCACACTCTTTTTTTTATCATTAGTTATTTTTTTTCTTTTGTAACAACCATTGGCATGTTATTTTTTTTTTCATGCTTTTCTTCTTCTTCTTCTTCTTCTTCTTCTTTTTTTATTTTTGTCTTTTTTGTCTTTTCTATTTTTGCCAACTTTCCCTTATTCGCACAACAAAACTTATTGTCAAGATAACACATCCCAATCACTCCTAAATAAAGAACTAAGGCTTGAGCTCCTAATTTTGAGTTAGGTATTGACTTTAGGATTGTGAAAACAAGGCGATTATGATAAGCTCAAGAGGTGAAGTAAAGTAATAGCATAGAGGTAGGCCAATGCTATATTATGCATGTATAGTCAAAAGATGGCCTAAATCATCTTTTAAGTTCATAGGATTATTTATTTCAGTAAATTCAAGAGCTCTAAAGTTTGGTTAATCCTGAACGTTCTCTTATAGTGATCCGTCAAAATGAAAAAAATTGAGTCTTTCAACGAATTAATACGTTTTTAAAAAAGAAATAGTAATTTAGAAAACCCTCAAAAACAAAGAATGACACAAAAACTCACTTGGGTTATTAGTCTCCACTATAGTCTCTCAAGATACCTAAGCTATGCTTACTAATCCATTTTAGCTAAGTACAAGATTGTCACAACGTGCTCAAAGTTGTTTGAAGATTAAAAAGTATAAAATATACTATAACTAAGATAGTAAACAAACTATTATTGCGTATTACATACAAGTAACATAACAAAAATAACACTAATGTTTCATAACTAACTACATTAACTAAGAGAGAAATACAAGAACCATTTTATTATCTAAAAAAAACATTAAAATTTTAAAAATTTCAATTTACTAAGTTGCTAGTTGCTAAACAGGTATATTGACATTCAAATATAAAAGGAAAGAAACGAGACATGCAATGACTCACTCCCCCCAACTAAAACTAAACATTGTCTTCAATGTTCTAAACTGAGCACACACTACACCAAATTGGCCGAATTGTCACACTTTTTTTCGGATAATTTGTCACGATTATGGACAATGCCAAAACTTGTCACAATGTTCCACCGTGACAACATAGAAATGGTGACAAAACATAAAAAAAAATTGTCATGGTTCAAACAGTGACAAATTTCTCTATCACCAAATTTTGAGATAATTTGTCACTGTTCATATAATCCCTTTTGTTTTCCATTCTTTTTTAACTTTTTAACTTTCCCCCCTCTGGGTCCCTCCTAAAATTTCCCCAACAAGTTTAACAAATAAAAAAGACACGTATTACTCCTCTCTCTCTCTCTCTCTCTAAACCCTAATGAGGGGCCCCAATACTAGCGTCGTCGCCGCTACCATCCCTTCAACTAACCACCTCGCCCCTCCGTTGCACCACAAGTGGCACCCCTGCGACCCCACCAGTCCACCATCGACGCCCTCTCTCCTGCGGCTCACTCATAGTCTCTCTCTCTCAATAGTTTACCCCTCTCTGTTGGTGCGCAGGACATGAAGCATCAGTGACATAGAAGCCTTGATTGGACTGTACATGAGACATCTCTTCATCCATAGGTGAAATTTTTACGCCCCGGAACCGCACATACAATTCTAGGACACGTGGCACGCCACCAAGGAAATTCCAAGTCATTAGAGTTTCGTAAAAATATATTAGTAAAGGTTTTGACTCATGAATCCAACACTTTTAAAATATTTTTCAAAGGATTTTACAAACGTGCATCCAAACATACCTTAAAGAAGTTCATTTCCAAAACATATAAAAACGTTTAAGAATCGAAGACTTGGACTCCATGGGTTCATTCCCACCGTTTTAACAAGTTAAGGGAAGTATACATACTAAATCCAATTTATATCAAATTCTTTGAGTATAACTCCGATTCATCGTCCCAACCCAACTCAAGCAAGGTACAAAAAGTACAACCCCAGCCCAAAATCAACCAATATAATACGTCCCCCATATTACAGGAATTTAAGTCGCTATCCTTTTATTACACAAACTCAAATAAATAATTGATTACAATATTCCACTAATTTTACTTATTGAACATAAATCTATTAAATAGGAATTCAATCATAATCCCACGCCCACGAATACTCACCAATTCCATTTCTTTTCCTTTTTGAGCTCCACCTTGAACACCTACGATGGTTATTCAATAACCACTACAATATATAAGCTATATGCTTGTGAGCAATGTCAATCATGAACATGGATAATAAACACGCTCAATTCAACATATTACAAAGAACTATAGTCTCTGGCAATTACTAGTTCACTCCCACTACTACCGGCTAGCCCGCGGCTCCACTCCCAAGCCCACGTGACTAGTCATGACCCACGCCCTCACACGTGCGGTACCATAGGCCTCTAGCGGCCGTGGTCGTCACCACAAAGATTACCTCATGGTGGTATAGAACTAGCCATTTCCATTGATCCAAATAAGCAACTCAACATGCTCATTTAATCATTACACCGTGCTTTCACAAATAAATTGGGCCTAATTTAGCCACATGAATTTTTCCCAATACTAAACTAAATAAATTAAATTAAACAAATTAGGCATGCTTTGGCATCACAATTGAACCCAACATGGAAATCATCCAAATATCAAAATTAACATCACTCACCTCTTGGGTTTCGCTCCTAATTGCGAGATTAAAGCCCTACTAAGAACCAGGTACAAATCCTATATATAAATTACAAGTTATGAGCTAAACCCCCAAAATGGGTCGCAGAAAAGCTGTCAGAGAGCTTAACCAAATTGGTACTAAAATACTAGTCTCACCTCCAGGGGTCCGAATATGTAGCCTGTTTTGAAAACCGACGTTGTTTGGTCGATCAATCAGCGTCACAAAGTCGAAAAATCCATTTTCCCCTCTCTCGGTCGTACGGTTCACAAGGAAGATGACTACTCTTTTTTTTTTTTCATTCTTTTTGATGACTTAACCAACACACATACATATGTGTATTAGGATATATCCCAACTATGTCATAATTTTGTTTACTACCCCCCAAACTTTCTAATATCTATTATAACACCATCAAGCAACTTTAGTAACTACCAAATTCCCAAATGGGTATTTGTTTATGTCTCGCATGGGCCCCATAGGTGGTCCCATATAATTATATGAGGTTGCTAATTAGCCTACTAGTTATGTAACGTGTTCAATTCGCGCTCACAAAGGTACCCGTTACTGACCACAAAAATGATCTACAACTAAAAACATGATATTATTAGCAATAAAATAATAAATCATTTAAGCCTTAATAAACATTTAGGCACATAGGGTATTCTACATATTACTGTCCCATCTCAATTGGGACCCATCAACACATGTCCCACCTGGGATTGCCACATTAGCCAAAATTGGGTTCCCAACTGGACACCCTTCAAACAATTTAGTGGGTCAAGGCCCACATCTCACATATACTCAAATCATCATTAAATGATTGATAATGCATGCTAAATATTATTAAAATAATTCGCGGGAGCGGGTGTTACTTCTCTTCCCTCCTTAAAAAGAAGTTAGTCCTCAAACTTGCATCATTGCACAAGTTAGCAGATCTCGAATCTCATATGGTCTTCTTGATCAAATGATCACACCATTTATCCCAATCAATCAAATAACTGCAACCTGCATTACTGGACATTTTCGATTAACAATTCCCTATTGGATACTCAATACACATTGATCAGATCTCATATACCAAACTCCATTCACATGCTAATACACAATTCCTCTCTCATAGATCATATCATAGAATAAGGGCATAGACATATAATATCCACTGATCAACACATCATCTCAATTCATATCGAAAGTTCACGATCTCAGTAATACCCATTTTCACTCTTGTCTTAACCATATCGATGGTATTAAATATCCCCAAATACCTCGTACCTCATAAGATGCAATTCAGATACTTTAACTGTCAATTGACATTAATCACCAGTTTTATCAGTTTTAAATGTATTTCTCAATCACACTTGAAATCCAGCACATACACTTGTTCTTTAAGATTTCAATTTATCCACTCAATCACAATTCCAATCCCATAGCTCTTTCAGCTCATAAAATCCGTTCTTATTTACTCGAAACGGCTATAGAAGCAGTGCAACAAAGACAATCACACATACCATTCCAGGAATTCTTGCCAGTTCCTTACCCTTAATAAGTTGTCATTTCGCTATCCCCAATCCCTTTTGGTTATACCGAACCCCTTTCTTTTCAACATAAACAGTTCTGGATTAATTTTTTTTTAACAACCCAAATTTCAACTCTCTATGTCATTATTTGCATGTACTCTTTAGCGTTTCCACGTATATTCTGATATACAATATAATCTTATTTTCAACAATCCCCAGAACTCTTCTCGAGATGGATATCAAAATCTATCACTTTAATTAAAATATAAACTAACCATAGTTGCCATTAGCATCCCCACTTTACAACTCTCAAAACATCATTCCTTTACTAATTTCTCTAAACCCGGAATTTCTCATGTCATTATGTATTTTCAATTCCCACATCAAAAATCAAGTCTAATTGAGACAATACCCAGACAAATCTGTCAACATCATAATTTCTCAACTTACCATATCCAAAATGTTCAACATTTCCCCAAACTTTCACCTTAGAAATTTCAAGTTCGATATAAATCCGAAAATCAAATACCATAAATGTAGTTGCTTCATAATCGTACAACTTCCCAAAAGATTCTAAGAACTCCACAAAGATTTTCAAACTTTATAAAACATTTTCAAACTTCTAAATAACTTTCAGACTTCCCTTCTCAATACTAATTTCTCTTTCCCCAAAATAAAACAAAAGTTCTTATACCACACGTATGCAAGTACTACTTCAAAGCAACAATAAATAAATTTTTATTTCACCAATCATCATTCTTTATCATTATTGTGATATTTCCAACAATTAAACCATCTTTCCAATAAGTCTTTTCATTTCTTATTTGGAAATCCAGAATGTCCTTCACGACCCAATTTCCATAAATCGAACTCAAACTTTCATTAGTCATATCCCATGTAATATCTTACATTCATAAAATTTTTGAATCTACCCAATTCAACTCAAACTCCTTGAATTTCGAAACTCATCTGTATACACCGTCAATTCATTCAGTCAACCAAGCATTACCACATTATCATGCCTAAACCAATCACGGCTAGTTTAAACTTTTGTTTAAAATCTTTTAAAACTTTTGCATTTAATACCAAGAGGGTAGAAAAGTCATTGACAATAATTTTTTTTTCTTTCTCTTTTTTTTCCATAGACCAAGTTTTGAACATTTGAACACTTGAAATTCCAAAACCCCCATCAACAAACCACATAATAACTCTGTCATATTTTGTCCACGAAAACCCAATCATTCACGCATAAATCGATGTGTCAAAAGTGTTAAGCAAATCCTATCAATGATAACACAGCTCCCAAACCCATTTGATACATTCTCAACATTTATTGTAACTTCCCTCTCGAATGGAAAACATCTTAAAACAAATTTTTTTTTTTCAAATACCTAAAATCACTTGAAAATGAATTCCATAATTTTCTAAAAATCCTTCAACATAATTAGAATCGATAAAGACAATTTAACCATTCCGATGTACTCACCTCCATCTCCAAAATAACTTTTCATGTTTACAAAAGAAAATGCTCTTTTTTTTTTCAAAAATAACTTTAAAATTCCATAATCTTATAATGCTACATTTTACTCGTGTGAATCCTTCATTTCACCAAAATTCTACAACTTAAATCCATCCATTATAATTTTCAAGAGTAAATCCCCAATCATCATCCAGGTAATCCATTGTAACCACATTTGGCTCGAAACATAACTTTTCCATCCCTTTCCTAAAAATCATCCCTTCGGTCCTTTATTTCCAAATTTGAATCCCAAATCCCGTTTAAATTATGCATCCCCTTTTAACTATCCAAACAACCCTTCACTTGTAAAAGCGGATCCTTGTCCTAATTCTTAAGGTTAATTTAATTCATTTTTATCCATTCACTCATTCTCCAGTCTTTTCTCATTATAATCAGTTATAATAGAATTTCTATTCACCCCTTGCAACCTACTTTGACGTATCAAATATACAACCATTCAAAATTCCCCAATTAATCCCAACTTTACCCAAACCACTGACAAACATCAATTCACCGTAATAGGGTCGAGAGATTCCTCAAACCCAATCAGAATAACCAATCAATACAATACCATAACAGGGTTGAGAGATTCCCCAAACCCAGTAATATAAACATTCAATACAAGACCATAATAGGGTTGAGAGATTCCTCAAACCCAATAAACAACCAGTCATTACAACACCATATTAGGGTTGAGAGATTCCTCAAACCCAATAAAAATAATTATATGGTTGAGAGATTCCTCAACAAATTCATATAATAAAACCAACTGTATAACCCCGTCATTTCCAATAATCCCAGCAAACCCCACATACACCCCAGTTCTCAAGAAATACCCTGAATTTGGTAAATATACCCCAAACAAAATAAGAATATGAATCTCCAAATAAATAAACCAAATTAATAGCAGCCATCAAATACCATACTCACATGACTAACCCTATAGAAAGCCAGACCATTATAATCATACCCCTCCTCAGAGAATTAGGAAAATAATAAGAAAACCCACCATAAGTAGCAGTGTCAGCATAAATACTCATAACGCCCACAATATAAATATCATGAGAAAACCGCAATATCCAATACCACAATTCTCATATCAAAGAATCAACAAATAATAAGAAGACCCTCCGTAATAAAGAAATCTCGAAACCCGAACCATTGTCGAAAGTATAATAACGAATATCCATATATAAGAATACCCGATCACATACTCAACACATAGAAGATTATCCATACCCAAAAGTCTTGCTATATAGCTTTATCATCTCTTTTTTTTTCATAACTCATTCACCACGTCATGTGTTAATAACACAATCTAATCCTCAAAACGAAACACTCATGCCAATCCCAGTAGATAATAAATAATTATCTCTGATATAAATCCCAAGTCAATATCAGAATGTAGAAGCTTCAATAATATCCCATAACTCAATAACCCAAGTTAAAATACTCATCATAAATTATCATCCAATAATCCGTAGAAAATCACTTCCTTTTTTTTTATTACCCAAACTTTATCCCGGAGCCATACTCTCATAGAACATCATTAACTTAGAAAACACAATTTTTGCACCTTAATTCTTACTAATAGCATTAGCTTTTGACATTCTTATAAATCCCATGATATTCTTTTATTCTTTCACCATTTCAATCTGCTCTAAACATAATCAACATACCTTCCTGAACCCATTCTTATCGTCGAATCTGACATTTCATCATAGCTCAAACCAGCATCTCATCACTCCTTTACATTTTATAATGTAGATGGTAACATGCAACATGATGCTAATGTCAATATCATGCAACAAACATCATATAATCATTTGACATACAATTATATGCCACGCCAATTTTATCTCATGCATATACGGTTATTTTTTCCATTTTATATGTAACTCCGTAACATAGCGTACACATCACTCTCAAGTCGTCATCTCTCGTACCCAAATTTCTAACCTATTGCTCTGATACCACTAAATGTCACGCCCTGGAACCGCACATACAATTTTAGGACACGTGGCATGCCACCAAGGCAAGTTCCAAGTCATTAGAGTTTCGTAAAAACATATTAGTAAAGGTTTTGACTCATGAATCCAACACTTTTAAAATATTTTTCAAAGGATTTTACAAACGTGCATCCAAACATACCTTAAAGAAGTTCATTTCCAAAACATGTAAAAACGTTTAAGAATCGAAGACTTGGACTCCATGGGTTCATTCCCACCATTTAAACAAGTTAAGGGAAGTATACATACTAAATCCAATTTATATCAAATTCTTTGAGTATAACTCCGATTCATCGTCCCAACCCAACTCAAGCAAGGTACGAAAAGTACAACCCCAGCCCAAAATCAACCAATATAATACGTCCCCCATATTACAGGAATTTAAGTCGCTATCCTTTTATTACACAAACTCAAATAAATAATTGATTACAATATTCCACTAATTTTACTTATTGAACATAAATCTATTAAATAGGAATTCAATTATAATCCCACGCCCACGAATACTCACCAATTCCATTTCTTTTCCTTTTTGAGCTCCACCTTGAACACCTACGATGGTTATTCAATAACCACTACAATATATAAGCTATATGCTTGTGAGCAATGTCAATCATGAACATGGATAATAAACACGCTCAATTCAACATATTACAAAGAACTATAGTCTCTGGCAATTACTAGTTCACTCCCACCACTACCGGCTAGCCCGAGGCTCCACTCCCCAAGTCCACGTGACTAGTCATGACCCACGCCCTCACACGTGCGGTCCCATAGGCCTCTGGCGGCTGTGGTCGTCACCACAAAGATTACCTCATGGTGGTATAGAACTAGCAGTTTTTCTATTGACCCAAATAAGCAAATTAACATGCTCATTTAATCATTACACCGTGCTTTCACAAATAAATTGGGCCTAATTTAGCAACATGAATTTTGCCCAATAATAAACTAAATAAATTAAATTAAACAAATCAGGCATGCTTTGGCATCACAATTGAACCCAACATGGAAATCATCCAAATATCAAAATTAACATCACTCACCTCTTGGGTTTCGCTCCTAATTGCGAGATTAAAGCCCTACTATGAACCAGGTACAAATCCTATGTATAAATTACAAGTTATGAGCTAAACCCCTAAAATGGGTCGCAGAAAAACTGTCACAGGATTGAACCAAATTGGCACTAAAATACTAGTCTCACCTCCAGGGGTCCGAATATGTAGCCTGTTTTGAAAACCAACGTTGTTTGGTCGATCAATCAGCGTCAGAAAGTCAAAAAATCCATTTTCCCCTCTCTCTGTCATACGGTTCACAAGGAAGATGACTACTCTTTTTTTTCATTCTTTTTGATGACTTAACTGACACACATACATATGTGTATTAGGATATATCCCAACTATGTCATCATTTTGTTTACTACCCCCCAAACTTTCTAATATCTATTATAACACCATCAAGCAACTTTAGAAACCACCAAATTCCCAAATGGGTATTTGTTTATGTCTCGCATGGGCCCCATAGGTGATCCCATATAATTATATGAGGTTGCTAATTAGCCTACTAGTTATGTAACGTGTTCAATTCGCGCTCACAAAGGAACCCATAACTGCCCACAAAAATGATCTCCAACTAAAAACATGATATTATTAGCAATAAAATAATAAATCATTTAAGCCCTAATAAACATTTAGGCACATAGGGTATTCCACATATTGTTGTCCCATCTCAACTGGGACCCGTCAACACATGTCCCACCTGAGATTGCCACATTAGCCAAAATTGGGTTCCCAACTGGACACCCTTCAAACAACTTAGTGGGTCAAGGCCCACATCTCATATATACTCAAATCATCATTAAATGATTGATAATGCATGCTAAATATTATTAAAATAATTCGCGGGAGCTGGTGTTAGTGAAATACATACCCAAAGTTGGGATCTTTCCCAACTCTCTGTAAGTGTTGGTTACTTCTCTAATTCTTATTTTTGCAATTATTTTCTAATTCAATTAGAGAGATACCAGATTGAAGAGATAAGTGAGTAGTGGAGTGGCAAAGCGACAGATCGCTAAACAATCTGGTAAATCTCAATTTTTCTGAACTCTCCCTCATTTCTCATCGAATTTACGTTTCTCGTGTGACTGAAGAAGAAAAGCCCATCTCATCAATGGTTGTCTTTATTTGTATAATTTTTGTATCTTACTTTTCTTATTACTTGTGGAGGCTACTGCTCTAAGATCTCCAATTTTTGCTTTTAGTCTATGATTTATTTTTAATTGAATAAATTTCAAAATCCTAAGAATGAATTTGGTTTTAAAACTTTAATGATTTGACGGGTTTAGGATTTCTTTTATCAGGTTTTTTTGTTTTTCTGGGTCCAACTCAGTACCTGTTTGCACCCAAAAACTGCCAAAGGTTTTTGAGCCCGAGTGTCATGAAATTGGATAAGGGGAAGGCCGGCCCAAGGGTTGCAATAGCTTATCGGGCTCGAGAGGACGATGTCACATGGTCTCTACAAATCCATAGCTGTTGATTAAATAAAGTGAAATCCAGATGAATGATGAGCAGTCTAATCGTGCTATAGCCATGATAGGAGCCCGATTGAAAGGGTCAGCTGAATGAAGAAGTTGGCAAGGCTGATGGACTAAAAGGGGAAGGCAGTGTTATTCACAGTTGTCAAGGCGAAGTCATCCCAGATTTTTAGGAAGCAAGAGTCCGGTTTGGAAGGTATTTAATCACGTCCAGCTGGATTGGAAGACTGATCCCTAGAATATAGGGATTGGTCCAATCAAGAGTCAAGATAAGGCAAGAGTTAATGACTGGGAAGGATTCTTCCACTATCAATCAATCAGGACTGCTTAAGGCGCAAGGAAAGGAGTTCTTTCCTTATCAGAATTCCTAGAGGCCGCTATAAATATGAAAGCAGGCCAACCAAGCAAAGGGACTCCGCATCATCTCCAAAAACAGCAAACATTGCATCCAAAAAACATTCAAAGCATTCAAACCTTTATGTTCTTTCTGCATTCATAGCAAATAGGTCTACCCTCGTTTGTTATTTTCTTTACTATTTTCATTCTTACGAACAGTCAGAGCCTGCTCTGATTCTGTTCTTCGCTTATATGTTATATTTTCCAAACACTTAATAAAATTTGTATTTTATTAATCATTTATGATTTGTTTACCTGGTAAACTCTACACTATTTGGCTTGTGCGCTTCAGTACTGCCAAGGGATTTTTGGTGAGGGTACTTTCCTACTCATCACACACAATCACCCCCATTAGAAGTCAGATCTAAAGCCTTGTGTATCACTCACACAAGCAATATTAGAAACTAGATCTGACTTTATAGGAAGCAATCACCCCCATTAGAAGTCAGATATAAAGCCGTGTGGCTTTGGCACGCCCGCAAAAACTATAAGAAACAAATTTGGCACGCCCGATGGGACCTATAGTGCGAAAACATGCCTCCTAAGAAGAACAAAAAAAGTGGATAGGACGATCCTGCCGTTGACCCATTGGCTGAAGAGAGTACAGGTCGCTCCCATTTGGACAACGGCGTGACTCTCGAGGCAATATCAGAGGCCATGAGGATGAACGTTGAACCTATGAGGCGAGACTACAATGCCTTGATAGGTTCGATGGGTAATCTTAAAGACTTAATCGGCCAAACAGCCAAAATACATCGGGGGGCAAACCGACCTAGTCTCGTTTGCCCAGATAACACATTCGAAGGTGGATAGCCTAACCAATAGGATGGACCGGCTTTGTGCTATTCTTGAGGCTAATAATAACCAACAAGGCTCAGGATCTGCCTCAGGCTCAGGATCGGGCTCGGGCATAGGCGCATCCGAGACGAATAAGGAGCTACGATACGTGATCCCAAATCTTAGGGGGTTTGATGGCTCAGGCAAATAGCCCGAGTCATAGTTCGAAGATGGTAGAGGATCTGTTGTCACCAATCCTACTGGATCGGTACCACCACTGACTTCTCCACCTACTGGCCATAATCCAAAGATAATCGGCCAACAAACGCCCCCTAGCACACTGCCGGGGGGCAGAGGGTTAACAATGATGGTTTTTGGCCTCACTCGGCCAATAACAACCAGCAACAATTACCACTCCCCCCCTCCCCTGTGGTAATAGCTCAGCCCATCGCTCTGCAACCCATCAACAGGGAGGAGTTGGTGGTGGCCATACACGAGGAGTATGGCCCATTTATGAGAAGGATGGAGAGGTCGACCTACAGATGGCCTTACCTGCCTGAAATTGACCAAGTCAACTTCCCATAAGGGTATAAAGTTCCAAACTTTACCCTATTTTTTTAGGGAAAGTGAACACTCCTCAGTAGAACATATCGGCCGCTTCATTGTGCATTGCGGCCATGCGGGCAATAGTGATCCTTTAAAACTGAGGTTGTTTCCAAACTCGTTCACGGGCATAGCATTTTTATGGTATGTTAATCTTCCTGCCAACTCCGTGCAAGACTGGAGAGGGATGGAAGAGTTGTTTCATGGCCAGTTCTACAGGACTGAGCCTGAGACATCATTGGCAGATCTGTCTAGGATGCTCCAACTAGTGGGAGAGACCGTTGAGACTTACATAGCCCGATTCAGGATGGCTAAGTACAAATGCAGGACAATCTTGCCTGAAGAAGAATATGCTAAGATGGCAATGGGTGGAATATCTTTTGAGCTTCGTAAAAGGTTCGAAGGGACCGATTTCTGCAATTTATTCGAGCTGGCCACGAGGGCCTCCCGTTATAAGCGTATCCTACTGGAGGAGTAGGAAAAGAGGAGTTCCTCTAAAGGAACATACTATAAACATCCTAACTACGAGGTCCACTTAGCGGATTGTGACCTCGAGGCAGAGATCGACATGGCCGAGCTAATCTCTAAGCGGCTGATTGTGTGTAGCACCTTGAACAAACCCATCAACAACAACGCCGCTGCTAAAAAGATGGCATTTGAGGTAGGAATAAATTACACGTTTGATATAACAATGGCTGGTCAGATTTTTGATGCCCTTTTGGCCAAAAAAGTGATCAAATTAGGCGATGATCATCGGATCCCTAAGGCCGATGACATCAAGAACAAAGAATATTGTAAATGGCATAATTCTTGGAAACATTCTACTAATAACTGCGTTGTTTTCTGTAATGTGATACAGGAGAACGTGGAGAAAGGAGTGTTCAAATTCTCAGATAAAGCCATGGGAGTTGATGCAAATGCGTTCCCGCAGATCACCGGAACCAACATGGTTGTGCCCGATTTGACCATGTTGACCAGGCCAGGGCGGGAGGTTGACTTGTCCAAGACAGAAGTGGAGTTGCCGCAAAGGCAACGAGAAGGGAAGCAGATTACGATATCGGCCACACGAGGGCCGAAAGTGACAATTCGTGAGCTCCAAAGCACTTTTTAGGAGCGAAAGGAAGTGGAACGGGGGCTCGATGTCGAAATGGCCCGATCAACCACTGATAGCCTAATCGCCGATCTACGACACAAACTTGAGCTGATAGAACAAGGCCTATGCCCGAGGTGCAAGACCGATATCAAGAAAGGGTCATGTAGCCCAAGCAAGAGGCCTAAAGTTGACGAACGCCAGGAGCAAAGCCCGAGAAGATCTATATATGAAAGGCTCTCCTTTCCCAAGCAGGGACAGGAGAAGCCCAGGTGGAAACCAAAACCAAAGACGGAACAAGCAAGTGGTATGGAGGGCTCAGGCCATATGGAGGAAAAGCAAAATCGACCACGATTAAAAATGATGGCTTCAGTAAGGGCCGTCGCATCGGACATCCGCTTTAGTATGATACTACCACCAAGGGTGAATGAGGGAAAGTGGCACAGGGTTGAACACCCCAAATTCCCAGTAGCATCGCAATACAGTAAATCTCAGAAAAGGAGATTCCAGAGGGCTAGACAAGCCAAAAGGGAAAGGCAATACAGGGAGAATCGGGCATACGATTCCCCAAGGATCCTTCAACCTTATCTCCCTAAAACCGACGAACAGTTGACAAAAGAAGAAGAGCACATGTTCGATAAGAAAGCAGGTAAAGGGGCGATGCATGCCACAGAACGCTTGAAGAGAATCTTCAAGCAAGAAAAGCTAAAAGAAGAGTGTAAATCAGGGATCGAATCAATGGATGAGGAGACTGACGATTATAAGGATGAAGATGAGTCACCAATTCAATTCGGAACTATCCCAAAGAATCTATCTGCCAACATGGTGTTTACACTGCCCATGTCTTTCATGGCCAAGCCAGATCAGCCAACGGCCATAGATGGCGACGTAATGGAAGGCCAGACCAATGAGTCGGCCATGATAGAAGATTTGAGTAGGGGTGGTGGAGAACCGTCAAACCCAAGGTAGTCGAGGCCACATGCAAGAATGTGGTTGCTACCGATATACTGTCTGATCGGCCTAAAATAACCATCTTGAGGCCGAAAGGACTCCAGACTGAAGAAGGACTAAGGTCGGCAGGACCAGTCAAAGTGGTTTTTCAAAAACCTACCTATCAGATGTCTCAGCACTTGAAGCCATTATACGTGAAGGGACACATTGAAGGAGTCCCCATAAACAGAATATTGGTTGATGGTGGATCTACCATCAATATTATGCCCCAATTAATGTTGAGGATCCTTCAGAAGTCTGAGTCAGAGTTAATTCCAACCGAGATGAATGTTCAAAGATTCACAGGTACACCGTCAAGGACAAAGGGTATCCTACCTCTGGAGTTGACCGTTGGGACTAAAACGGTCATGATAGCTTTTTTCATCATTGAGACCTCGATCGCTTACAACGCATTGTTAGGCCATGATTGGATACATCCTAATTATTGTATCCCTTCTACTCTCCATCAGTTATTGATTTTCTGGAGAGGCGATGAAGTAGAAGTTGTGGGGGCCGATACAAAGCCATTCGTAGCACGAGTGCAAACGGCTGATGCAGTGTTATATGAGGATGATATTGGACCAGTCAATTTATTAGAATGTGGCAAATTGGGCAGACCAAATACAGCTACATTCCGTAAAGAAATTATACCAGACTTAAAAAACGGTTACCACAATCTCAGTCGGACAAAAGAATCAAGGCCGATTGAGATTAACGAGCAAGAAGACGTCGATGGTTCCCCAACCGATTGAGGTTAAGAGATAGCTAGCCCTAAAGGCCAGCATGGCCATATGGTGTGCATACCTGGCCGATAGGAGATTGGATATCGGCCCAGTGGACGGAATGGTTAATTTGGCCGATTGTATCTATAAAGAAGAAACGCCAAGAGAGGAAGAGATTCAAATGGATGAACTGGAAACGGCAACGGCCAAGCTTGATGATTTGAAGGCCGATGTACAAGACCCACTATTGGAGATCAACCTAGGTGAGGAAGGAGAACACAAGCCTATATATGTAAGTCAGGCGCTCGAGCCACAGTCTCAGGCCAATATCATTGCTCTCTTACACAAATACAAGGATTGCTTTGCTTGGGATTATGATGAGATGCCCAGACTATCCAGGGAATTGGTTGAACACCGATTGCCAATTAAGTCGGGGTACAGGCCGTTTAAATAGCTTCCCTGGTGCATGTCACCTGAAGTAACTCTGAAGGTGAAAGAAGAAATTGAGAGGCTTTTGGGGGCTGGTTTCATTTGGACTGCCAGGTATGTGGAATGGGTGTCAAATGTAGTTCTAGTGGTGAATAAAAATGGGAAGCTGAGAGTCTGTATTGACTTCAAGAACCTAAACCTGGCTACCCCAAAAGATGAGTATCCTATGCCCATGGCCGATCAGCTGATTGATTCGGCTGCTAAACATAAAATTTTGTCCTTATAGATGGGCATTCGAGGTACAACCAGATCTACATTACCGAAGAAGATGTCCCAAAGACTGCTTTTCGGTGCTCGGGGGCAATTGGAACCTTTTAATGGGTTGTCATGCCCTTCGGTCTGAAGAATGCTGGAGCCACCTATCAACGAGCGATGAATTCAATCTTCCATGATATGATTGGACAATTCATGGAGGTCTACATCGATGACGTGGTGGTAAAGTCAGGAGGTAACGCCGATCATCTGAGGGACTTGGAAAAGGCATTTGAAAGAATGTGGGCTCACAAACTTAAGATGAACCCCCTCAAATGTGCTTTCGGTGTCTCAGCAGGGAATTTCCTAGGTTTCCTTGTGCATCAAAGAGGGATAGAGGTTGACAAAAACAAGGCTCGGGCTATTCAGGCAGCAAAGCCACCAGCCAATAAGAAAGAGCTTCAAAGGTTGCTCGGACAGATCAATTTCCTGAGAAGATTTATATCCAACTGTGTAGGAAAGACCCAAGTATGGACCCCACTATTGAAGATCAAGACCGATGAAGAATTTAAATGGGAAGATAGCCATCAACAGGCCTTCGAGGGAATTAAACGATATTTGTCAACCTCCCCAGTATTAATGCCACCCAAGAAGGGTAGATATCTCAAATTATATATATCGGCCTCTGATTGTTCAATAGGGAGTATGTTAGCTCAAGATAATGAGAAAGGCAACGAGCACCATTTATTATTTAAGTAGAATTTTGACTCCAATTAAGCAACTCTATGCGCCGATTGAGAAGTTATGCTTGGCATTATATTTTTTCTCACAGAAGTTAAGAACGTATGCGCTGCCCGTTTCCACTTACATAATATATCAAACTGATGTGATAAAATATATGTTGTCAAAACCAATCATGCAAGGCCGAATTGGGAAATGGACCTTGGCCTTGATGGAATTCGCCATCCAATACCGATCACAGCAATCGGTCAAAGGCCAGGCCATAGCTAATTTTCTAGATGATCACCCAGATCCTACTAATCTGGGAGAATTGCCACTAACACCCAAAGTTCTAAACACATCCTTGGTCCCATGGACATTGATCTTTGATGGTTCCAAAAATGCAGAGGGTACCAGGGCAGGTGTGGTCATTGTATAACCCAAGTATAAGAAGACAAAAATGTCGTTTTGGCTCAATTTCAAGTGCACCAACAATCAGGCCGAATACGAAGCACTTATTATTGGACTAGAGATACTCCTTGAAATGGGGGCATCATCCGTGCACATAAAGGGTGACTCAGGGCTGGTGATCGGACAGATATTTGGAGAATTTCATATAAAAAGTAGGGAACTCTGCCCATTCTACTCTGTGGCCACTCAATTCATGGAGGCATTTGACGACATTAGTGTGAGCTATATCCCGAGGTCCACGAATACCGAGGATCGGCCTCATCTTCTAGAAAGAACTTAGAAGATCAAGTTGTCACGGTTCATGTCCGATCATTACCTTCGGTTACAAGGAGAGGATGGTATACTACCACTAATTTGGTCTTGATGGAGGATGATGATTAGAGAATGCCCATCATTAAATACCTGAATCACCCAAATGTCAGGGTAGACCAAAAGGTTAGACTATTCGCAGTCCGATTCGTGGTGCTTGATGGAGAATTATTCAAGAAACCCATTGGAGATAATGTGATCTTAAAATGCTTAGGTAAGAAACAAGCCATACAGGTTATGGCTGAAGTACATGAAGGGATCTGTGGGGCACATCAAGCCGGTACAAAGATGAAATGGTTGCTAAGAAGGTACAACTATTATTGGCCTGGTATGCTGAAAGATTGTACTAGCTATGTAAAAGGATGCCAAGCTTGCCAGAAGCATGGCCCGATACAGCACGTGCCAGCTAAAGAGCTCCAGCTGATAATCAAACCATGGTCGTTCAGAGGATGGGCTATGGATCTAATTGGCAAAATCCTACCACCATCATCGAGCCAACACTGTTTCATCATAGTAGCTACGGACTACTTTACTAAGTGGGATGAGGCCATACCATGCAGAATGGTGACTCAGACCACCGTAATAAAATTCATTGAAGAACATATCATCCACCGGTTTGGCCTGCCAGAGACTATTATGGCCGATCAAGGGTCTGTTTTCACAGGAACAGAAACGTTAGCCTTTGCAGAAAGTAGGGGGAACAAAATTCTCAATTCTACCCTCTACTATGCACAGGCTAACGGGCAGGCCGAGTCTACAAACAAGATCCTTAAGGGGATCATTGAGAAGATTATCGATGAAAACCCCAGGGAGTGGGACAAGCTATTGTTCGAAGCTCTATGGGCCTATTGGACATCTAAAAGGTTAAGTACCAGGGTCACACCGTTCATGCTGACCTATGGGCATGATGCTATATTACCTATGGAAGTCACAGTCTGATCGGCCAGAAGGGCTTTACAGAATCAGCTTGAGCCTGCTGAGTACACAGAGGCTATGATAGCTGAGTTAGAAGGGCTTGATGAAACAAGGCTCACGGCCTTAGACTCATTAAAGGTACAAAAGCAACGGGCAGCCCGAGCTTATAATAAAAGGGTGAAAGAGAAGTCTATTTGCACCGAGGAGTTGGTATGGAAGGCCGTCTTACCTATTGAGGACAAGGATAACCGTTATGGAAAATGGTCGGTCAACTGGGAAGGTCCTTTCATTGTCCATCAAGTCAAGAATGGTGTAGCATATAGGTTGCGTGATATGGATGGAGACATTCATCCTAGGTTAATAAATGGTCAATACTTGAAGTCTTACTACCCTACTTTGTGGGAAACTATTGATTTGGAATATAGACCGAATCCGGGGTTAGAATATGAACCATTAGAATATAAGCTTGAGCTGGAGTGATCAAAATGTTTGTGTATTAAATGTTGCTGGGCACAGCATTACCTACAAATATGTTTAAAAAAACAAAAATACATGCTAAGTACGAAGGTAGGGGACGGCCTCTACGCTGACCCAAAATTCCTAAGCTTGGCCCTTAGATCCTCCCAAACCTTGTTAGCTCTGGCCCGATCTTGCTTTGCCTTCTCAAGTTTTTGTGCCCATGCTCTAGATATCGGGAGGCTAGTCTGCAATTGATCACTGCACTTCTAGGCGTCTCCACCAATCTGGGCCAGCAGTTCGTCAATTTTCATTAAGGCTGCATTATTGGTGATCACTCCGGCTTCGCATTGAGCAAGATGAGCCTTAAGTATAGCGATACGTTCTTTGCAGCCAAGCGTCTTTGGCTATGACTTTTGCCCGAGAGGCCTTCCCAGCTTCAAACATGGCCTTGGCGCCCTGAAGAAACTTCACTGCTTTCTACCGGGAGCCAAGATGAGTTTCTGCATCTGTCTCAACCACCGAGGTGATCGGTCTATAAGACAACAGCTAGGGAGTCTTTCTTATATCTCCCTTAGAAGGGAATGTTGCCCGTTCGACAGAGCAGGATCGGCCATTAGCGTGCTCAAGGCTTCGTCAATCTCTATAGTAGATGGAAGGCCAGACAAGTCACAGGTGGCAAGCCCGAGCACAAGGTCTCTGGATTGTTGGATGTGCGTGGGAGATACTACTTCGGTTTTGAAGAACCCTAGGTCATACGATCCAAGGTCGAGGCCAGAAAAGAAATTGTCAAAAGGAATGAACGGCGACCTATGGGAACGGCCTGTTCAAAACATTAAGAGTCAAAAGGGAGGACAAAGTATTCATGAATGAAACTAAAAAGTCAAGGGCTATAATACCTAGGTTTGAGAGGATAGTGAGGCCGAGATCTCTTGACGAGTGTCAGGCTCGTTGCTTGGTTGAGAAGAGGAGGGTTGAGATGGTTGTTGACTTAGCCTTAGAGTGGAAGCAGTAGTGATCTCCACCACTGGAATAGCAACTCCCACAGTACTATCCTCAGCATAGGAGACAGGAGGACTGTCAAGGGCAAGAGCGTCAGCCCCAACCGGTCCTTCTGGTGGTTCTGAGGCTGAGGTCGTGGTTGCAGTGGCATCAGCGTGCCCAGAAGGAGCCTCAGCCGTATTCGGAGCCACTTGTTCTACCTCTACACCAGCTGCCTCTTCTTCAGCATTTTTGGGCACATCCTTACTGCCCGAGGAGAGAACCACAGGTTCTGGGACGTTGGTCCCAGTGGTATCGACTTCATCCCCATCAAAGGGGGTTAGCGGTGGCATGACGTGTAGTGGCATCACTCTCACGGCGACTCATTCCAGGTAGGCCGCCGTGGAGGTAGGGAAGGCTGGGAGATCAGCTGGAAGAGCTTGAGGCTAGATTGGTGGTGGTTGGGGGACTCCTCCAGTTAATGGTAAGTCTTCCCCAGGGTCTTCATCAACAAGCTGAAGTGAGAAGAGAAAGATTAGAATTCAACGATGAAATCAGGCTTAACATGTCAGAAATAAAGAAAAGTTAACCTGAGTTGTCGAGGCCGTTGTTTGTTTCTTCTTCTTCTGAGCAGGCCACTGGCCTGGCACGGGCTTGCGAGCTGGCCTTTTTTTAATTTGTTTGCGCCGGATTGGGACTGATGTGGTAACAGGAGCGTCGGCTTCAGTCGTCGATGACACAGTAAACTGTACGAGTGCCTCGGCGGCGGTATCCTTGAATATTTGGTTTGCCCGATCGTTCCACCACTTAGTGAATTCCTCTGAGACCACGGGCCGGATAGAGAAGGGGGTGAAGTTGAAAGAGGCCTTTAGTCTATTTGACCTTTCTTTAATTTTCTGCACCTGCCCGTTGTTGACGATAAGCCCGCGCTCCACCCAGTCAATATTCACAGTGATGACTGGGGGGACGGGCACAAGCTGAGTAAGCCCAAACTAACGGGCGCAAAGCGGGGCAAAGTAGTACTCTACCCCACATTTTTTGTTGGCAGAGGGGATACTTGGGCTGAAAATTATATCCCTAGCTACCAAGTAGCTCGAGAAGACCTCATTGTATGTAGACTGGGTGCCCAATCCCCAATTAGTAGGGTTGTGAAGGAGTTGAAGAAATGAAGGAAAATCAAGCAAAGAGAAGGCTTGGAAGAGAGGGACAGCCCGATTGGCACATCCCTCGTAGAAAAAGGAAAAACACTCCTTAAAGGAGTGGGAAGAGGGGGTGATATCCATGAATTGAACAGAAAAAATGGGAACGGCCGATAACTGACGATCGGCCGGCCTAAATTATGAGAAGTACGAATAGAGCCAAGCTTGCAGAATCCAAATCGGGCTTACCCCAGCACCAAAGCTCGAATGCAAGAAGTCGGTGATGCCTCGGACAAGGTGAGCCCAGACTAGGGTAGCCAAGGCCAGTGGCTTCCCAGCAGCAAGGGCTAAGGCCAGGGTTGTGTATTCTTTGGTGATGGCCTGGCTAGCTGAGCAGAAGAGGTATATGTTTAACCAGTATATCAAGAAGGCCGTGTGCTCGGCATCTGAAACTTCGGTCTCGTCAGCACCCATGTAGGCTGTTAAAAAGCTGCCAAAAGTCGTGATCGGTCGATAGAAAATGGCCCCGTTTCCGACGGATTCTTGTTAGGGGTAGGAGAAGCTGGCCGTTCCCACATCCAGAAAGCCCGGCATGACCTCTTGTCCTGAGGGTGTAGACCGAGTAGATAGCTGATGTCCTTGACAGTGGGGGCCATCGGACTACAGCGGAAGAGGAACCCATTGTATGAGGCTGACCAGAACAAGAGGGCTGCGAAGAAGAGTGGACGGTCTATTTCCAGCTTTGAGCGGCTGAGCATTATAGCTTCATATATACCCGTCTACTTCAAAACATCAGCCTTAGAGGCCGATACCCTAACTACCCACTTGTCCCAGTTAGCTGCAAGGGTAGGCCAGCCCCTGATGGGGTGTGAAGCAGTCAAAATTTTGCTCCAGTTGGCAGGAGGGTGAAGGAACACTTCGTTGTCAACCGACGGGTATAAAGGGAGGAAGGCTGCCGGAGGATTGTCGTGGAATGCCTCACCGAGACCTGGTGCCACTAGAGAACCGTCGGAGGAGCAGTAATAAGAGAGGTAGTCAGTAGAGATTTCTGCAACGTGGACTTTGGCTAAGGTTCTGACTTCTTTGCAGCGGTTCTGTGGTGGTGGAGCGTCGACAAAGGTTTTCTTGCCTTTGGAAGTGGTTGCCGGTGCTATTTTAGGAGCCATTTGAATGAAGGTTTATATTGCCAGAAAAAATGGAGGTTAGAGAGAGAAGCTCTGGATGCTTGGGATTCTAGAGAGAGAGAGAGAAGACGCAAGTGAGGAAGGTGGAGAGATTTTTTGAAAATCTTGCCGCTTTATCCCACGCCGCATTAAATGTGGAGTGACTGGTGGGATTCTCTAGATCTGACAAATCTCTGCATGGATGATACGTGGAAAAAGTTTAAAATTCAAAATGTCACATCAACCAAGGGTGGGACGTTTGATATGACCTTTTGGGGGGCAATTGTTTGCACCCAAAAACTGCCAAAGGTTTTTGAGCCCGAGTGGCATGAAATTGGATAGGGGGAAGGCCGGCCCAAGGGTTGCAATAGCTTATCGGGCTCGAGTGGACGATGTCACATGGTCTCTAAAGATCCATAGTTGTTGATTATATATAGTGAAATCCAGATGAATGATGAGCAGTCTAATCGGGCTATAGCCATGATAGGAGCTCGATTGGAATGGTGGAAATTAATGAGGACCATCGGGCATAGTAGTAACATAACCTAACACAGTGTAAGCCCGATGGTAGATCAAAGCAGCACGGAGGCCAATCGGACACTGTATAGTTAAGGATGGTTGTATGAGTCCGATCGGCCATAGGCATTCGTAAAAAGGTAATAGGGCATGAAAGACAGTATTGAAATTGGCCAAGCCTGATTCAGTTGAATGAAGAAGTTGGCAAGGCCGATGGACTAAAAGGGGAAGGTGGTGTTATTCACAGCTGTCAAGGCGAAGTCATCCCAGATTTTTAGGAAGCAAGAGTCCGGTTTGGAAGGTATTTAATCACGTCCAGCTGGATTGGAAGACTGATCCCTAGAATATAGGGATTGGTTCAATCAAGAGTCAAGATAAGGCAAGAGTTGAAGACTGGGAAGGATTCTTCCACTATCAATCAATCAGGACTGCTTAAGGCGCAAGGAAAGGAGTTCTTTCCTTATCAGAATTCCTAGAGGCCGTTATAATTATGAAAGCAGGCCAACCAAGCAAAGGGACTCCGCATCATCTCCAAAAACAGCACACATTGCATCCAAAAAAACATTCAAAGCATTCAAACATTTATGTTCTTTCTGCATTCATGGCAAATAGGTCTACCCTCGTTTGTTATTTTCTCTACTGTTTTCATTCTTACGAACAGTCAGAGCCTGCTCTGATTCTGTTCTTCACTTATATGTTATATTTTCCAAACACTTAATAAAATCTATATTTTATTAATCGTTTGTGATTTGTTTACCTGGTAAACTCTACACTATTTGGCTTGTACGCTTCAGTACTGCCAAGGGATTTTTGGTGAGGGTATTTTCCTACTCATCACACACAATCACCCTGTTAGAAGTCAGATCTAAAGCCTTGTGTATCAATCACATAAGCAATATAGGAAACTAGTTTGTACCTACACCGAGCCCGTGTGGCTCTGGCACGCCCACACAAACTACAAGCAAACAGTACCTTCATTTAGGACACTGGCTAAAGCTAGAATTGAAAAATAGAAGCTGGGGAAATATCCTCATGGTATCCCAACTCAATACCTTCCTTTAGGATTAAAGTTACTACTACACCACTTCTTAAGGACTACTAGGAGCTTTTTTATGTCTACTATACTGCAGGTTTTCAATATTATTCTTATCAAACTATTTTAACTAATGTGTTGCTGTAAAAGATTTTGTTTGAAGACCCTTTTTCCTTTTAAACTATTTATTATTACTCTATATTTGGTAGTCTTCCCAAACCTTATTTCAATCCTCATTGGCTTTGCCTTTGGCTTCATAACTGGTTGGACAACTAAAGTTCAAGAAAACTAAACAAAGATCAACCAAAAATGATTATTTATTAAAAGGGTTAATTATATTTTACCCCCTGTAGTTAAAAAGTGGACACTTAACCTAAAAAGTGGACACTTAACCCCCTGTGGTTTTAGACTAAAGTGAAACTATTAAGATTTCTCTCAAAATAGCCACACATGGAGATTAAGTGTCAAAATTACCCACCCATAAGAGCGTTTAAGTGTCAAAATTAACCTCGTGAAGGCAGATAACATCAAAATTAGCCCCACAAAGAGGTTATGTGTTAAAAATTAGCCTCGCATAGGTGGTTTAAGTGGCAGCATTATTCGCACATAGGGGGTTAACTCCAAAATTAACCTCACAAAGGAGGTTAAGTGTTAATTATATTTTTGGCCAATTTTTTAATCTTCATCAGTTTTGAAAGAAATCTTAGCAGTTTCACTTTAGTCCGAAACCACAGGGGTTAAATGTCCACTTTTGGACAATAAAGGGGTAAAGTGAAAATAGGCCTAACCACATGGGATAAAATGTAATTAACCCTCAATAAAAATCTACTATATGTTGGCTCTCAATTCTTCTCTAAGCTGACTTGAGAATGATATTGGCTCTCAAAGTTCAACCCAAGTGGTGTTGTTTGAGAATAGTATTCAGTGCAACTTGGAACAATGTTTAACGATTTAACTTTGTATTGATGGGGTTTAACATTGGTTTACATTTTGCATGGATATTGAAACTTTTTTTCAAAAAATGAAGCGGTCAGTTGTATTCCTGTGTGATCAATCTCTAGTGAATTCTTCTATTTTTTTTTGTTGATGAAAATGAATTCTTCTATTTAGTTGAACTAAAACTTTGAAGTAAACTTGCAGGTGTCAACTATCTCTACTACAAAAACATGAAGAGAGGTCATCATTTAGCTAAACCTCTAGAGTCACACTAGAGGGAAAATCCAGGCGAGTCACAATTTAGTACCTCTATTTTAGCATTAAAGCAATTTAGAGACGTTCAGAAGACTATATTATCTCAGCAGTATCATGGTCGATGTAAAATTGCTCAAGAGTTTGAAGTTACAAATTTTTGGGACCTACTTACAATATGTTGTGTTTAAAGAATGACCAAGTTATAACTTATTGTGATAAAAAATCACTAGGATGAATCAGTTTTCCAAAGCAATATTACTCATGTATAATATATGTATAATAGCAGGATTCCAATCATGGGCATAAGTCATAATAGAGCCTTTAATAGTGCATTCCAATAATGTATAATAGTGCATTATGGGCCTTAAAGTTTGTAACTTAAAGAAGAGCATATTAGATTTGAGTATCCTTCAAATGTTGTATTTTGAAATGTCGTATTTCTAATATGTTTATTTTCCCGATCATTTGCCTCTTTTTTTTTGGGGGAAGGGGGGGGTTGCAGATTTTGAAGATTGTTCTTGGAGATCTTCTTGATAATATTGTTTAGTTATTTTTTTCTTTTGTTTTATAGGTAAATTTATAAACAGTGGGTTACATGAAGCTTGGAGGCCCAACAAAAGAGTTTTCTAAACTCTATCTGCAGTACAGTCTATCAGTGGTCTTGATAATGTTTACAAGGTTAAAGATGGAAAATTTTGTGCATCAATTCACACACTGTAGAATCTTCCATTGAAGTCATTTCAATTAGTTGGATCCAAGGATTCAATGCAGTGTTTCAATGAATCCCTCCCAAGTTTCTTGAAATCATTTCAATTTCTGCTTACTACTATTTTCTTCGAAGGGCTTAGTACAAAATATTCCATCAAACTTGAGTTGACAGAAACTGGAGAAATTACATTTCTCCGTCATATTACTCTATGCTAGAAAACCTACTGTGAAATGGATGGAGATTCTCCTTATCTCTTTCAATTTGTTTGACTTAAAGTTATGATCTTGACTTGCCAATTCTAATAAAATTGAAAATTTAGATTAAGAGAGAGATAAAACATAATCCCAGCTTTTGGGATTTAATTTAAAACTCAGCAAATCTATTATTTTCCGGTTCTAAATGAAGTCTCGACCAATCCCAATGCAAAATAAATCTATTCCTTTGGCAGAATATTCTTTGCTGAATAAAGACGTGCGAACTTGAATACTGGTGGGCTGGATTAATGTCTTTTTGTTCTTACTCCATAATTATTGTTATTTGTTGATGAGTTGTGATATGGAAAGCATAGGACCTCCTTTGGAAACCCCCTTTGGACTTAATTGAAGGCTTATTCATCCTGGTGGGCTGTCTTTAGAACCTCCTTTGGTTATTTTATTCACATTTCTTCTTTGAATGTGGATAGTTTTGCATTCATGCAGTATGAAAGTGGTTTAAAATAATTTATTATTCATAGCATGCATCGCATTTACAATTTTAAACAATTAACCTCCAAGGGGAAAAAAAACTATTAGAGTTTGTGTAGCACACGTGCACAGCAGCACATGTGCACACCACAGCAGCCCACGTGCACACCTGCACATGTGCACAGTAGTACATGTGCACAGCACAGCAGCCCACGTGCAAGACATGTGCACGGCAGCCGCGTACACAGCACAGCAGCCACGTGCACAGCAGCACAGGTTCACAGCAGCCTAGGTGCACATCAGCACAGTACATCATGTGTTTCTCTACGTGAATTTACGGTGCACAACCATTTGGGCTATTATTCTCACAATATTTTCCTTACTAAACAAAACAAAGAAAAGTGTTTTCCTTAATACAGTTTACTTCTCTTCGATAAGGATTTTCTGATTATAAATCATTCATTTAAACTATGCTTCTGATTGTCTCAGGTAGCGCTGCAGCTGAATGATACTCGTCCATCTCTCGCAATAACTGAGGTCATGAGAGTGCTTACTGATGAAGAACATTTGGGTTGGAATAGAGCATGGGACATAGTGTGGAAAATTTTCTCACTTCAAAAGGAGTGTGAATGAGACATAGCTTGAGGTATTTGATTGGCAGCTTCTTTTGGAATTTTAGAATGTCAAATAGTACAAAATTTTCTGTAGTGTTCTACATATCTTTCTTCACACTAGGATTCTTTCTTCACACCGCACACACTGACCCTAAGTGGAAAGGGGTCGCATCATCCTTTTTCATCAAAGCAGCTGTAAGTCTTGTTAATCACTCTCCATGGGAAGTATTTACTTATTTGACATGTGGTTCTAGTATTCTGATTGTGATTATTCATCTTGCACTTGATTTCAACTTAGGGGCTTCAAAAAAAAATTCATGATAATGGCGTGATGGGCAATGGAAATTCATTCTCTCTCTCTCTCTCTCTCTCTCTCTCTCTCTCTCTCTCTCTCTCTCTCTCTCTCTCTCTGTGATTCTAGATTTATATACCCTCCTTTGATTTGTAACAAAATTTGAAATTGTTTGAACAGTTTATGCACTACACACAACTCATTTGTCAGATAGACGAATACTACAGGTTGATGTCATGAAATTGATATTTATATGCAATGGTGATTTACATTATAATAGAACACTGTTTGTGTCTTAATCAAGGCTTTAGTCCATTTGTTTGTTCATATCTGGTGGCAAAATAAATACTGTTCTCTTGCTCAGAAAATTTTTTTTTTTTTTCAATTAGGGCTTGTATGGTATCATTTTTTCCCCTGATCAATGAAAAATTGAGGTTGTTCATAGTAAGAATTTTTAGTAATTCAACAGTGAAATTATTTGTATTGTTTAAATCATGGAGTTCTTTGGGATCATATTAAAAGAAAATCCCTATTTTAGCTTAGAAATCAGTAGAGTAAAAAAAACAACAAATTTATTGAATACTACAAGTTTGAGTTCAAAACTTGTATCGATGCCTTCATGGAAATCTCTCTATTTGTGTTATTTTATTCTAAATCTTGTATTGATGCACCAAGTACCCTAAAGTTTCATTCCAAATTTTCACCATTTGTGCTACTACATCCTTAATTTTTGTGACTAATCCTTTTGGGTATATTTTATTCGTCGCTTGTCAAAACTATTCTTGGTCAACTATATGATGCTTGTACCGATCTTATTAACATGATCTTCTTGATTCCTTACTAGTGGCAATTATCCAATATTGAACAACTCATGAGAGTAAGGACTACCTAGTGCAGCATTTATTTAAAAGGTGATATCATTTGTATACAGAAGTGGATCAACAAGGTACATAAATGTGTGCTAGTTATTTAAGGGCTAGTATACCTCCATTTTTGGAATTATTTTTCTCCTTTTCCTGAAGCCTCATATGTTTATTTGTTATGCATCTAAAATGTTACCAGGACATTATGATTCTCCCAGTTGTAGCAAAAAAAATTTGAGCTTGCAATGCAAATGGGGTCTGAGACCTACCATCACTTAGAGGTAACTTCCTTGAATTGAGAAATTAATACATTCTGCATTTTGATCTTTAGTAAGTGATTTCCCGTCCTCTAAAGTAAATCGTTTATCTCTCCCAAGTGTTTGCAATGATTCCTTACTAGTGGCAATCATTCTTATCTTAACTATTACTCTCTTTGCTTAGTTTTTCTCTCCCAAGTTTAGAGTTTGTTTAACTTAGTACTCCACATGGACTATATCATAAACTGCCATATTCTTAAGAGGATACTAGGAGGATAGTATGCCCTTTGGTAGTTCTAGTTGTTAACTCATGTTGTAGATTGACATGCATTAATCATTGAAATCATCATGGAAGATGGAGTTAGTTGCATTTGTCTCTTTGTTTTTTAAATTATTCTCTCCACTTACTTCAAAAATGTCTCAAGTTTCGCAGTTCACTAAATGTCTATTAGGGAATGATGATATCATTTTGGAGGTTTAAAATATAACCAGTCATTATGTGCAAAATTTGTGGTGATTTTCAATTACATGTTTGTCTTTCATCTTGTATTTTAAACCATAATGCATGGTATTGAAGTGTAAAGGCATCGTGCTCCTACTAGAAATGTGGAGCTTTTGACATAACACAAATCCTCTTGGCAATACTTGAATGATAAATTTAATGTGGAGCTTTTGACATAACACAAATCCTACTAGAAATGTGGAACTTTTTATGCAGATTCATAATGTTGATTTTGTAATTTTTATGCAGATTCATAATGTTGTGAGGCTGTCCGAGTTTCTATTTGTATGCAATACTTGAATGACTGTAGGGATGACCCAACATAAATATGTGCAAAAGGAGTCAAGATTCAGGAGAACTTGTACTTGTAGTACTCACAATTTGGCTCCAAGACTATGTAATACCCGTAAAATTTCGATTAATAAGGAAATGAGTCCCCGTATTTTGCTGTATTAAATTCCAGTGAAGTGTTTTCGTAATCCCAGAGACTTAAACACGTGCGTATACGTACTCACTTATCTAATTACTTAGACCGTAAGTTTCAACCTCAGACTGACTACGCACGTATATCCGTAAAATCTGTATCCAAACTGGTTATATATATACGTGTGCATATTAAATTATTATTTCTTAAACTGCAAGTTACGGACCCGGACTGACTGGGCACGCAAACCCGTAAAATCTGCATTTTAATTAGACTGCATTGCACATAAACCTAAGCGACGGCTCAACCATACAAAAATGGGATGTAAGAATCTTTCCTAAATTAGTAAATGTACTAACCTATCCTACCCTAAACCCCATGGTTAATGGCCTAACTCAAACCACCCTCCTCTACCCGCCAGAACATACACACACACCCACCACCGCCGGCCACATTTTCCCTCCTCCCTAGGATACCATTCACATCTCACTCCTCTCAATCTCCATCTAATCTAATCATGCAGATATTGGATCTGCAGGTGTATATGTGTGTATGTATAAGCTGCATTATATTTATATGCTTGAGTCTTTGGGATAGAGAGGGAGAAAAACCGAGAGAGTTAGAGAGAGAGAGAGAGAGAAGCCCTCCCACACACACTCCCTCTCTGCCTCAACCACAAACACACACACTGTCCGGAGAAACAAGAAGAAGATTAAAGGGGAAGAAGGCACACCGGAGAGAGAGAGAGAGAGACACGCCAGAGAGAGAGAGAGAGAGAGAGAAGAATCGAGACTCGGTATGACCCCTACACCCCCTATGTCTGTCTTTATACCATTTTAATACATCACACACACACACGAGCCCCTGAACGAACCCAACAGAGCCTAAGCTCTCTGTCAACCCCGATATCACCATTAAAGCTTCACGTGAAGCTTAAAATTTCAAACCCAACTTCAGTCCCTAAAATTTGTAGCAAACAGACCCTAAAGACCCCTACATACTCCCCTTAGAGCAGATTTTGAATTGGGTTAAGTTTAGTGGACCATGCAGTCCATTATTCCCAAAAAAAACCCGAAAATAATAATCCTATAGAGGGTATAGTAAACGAATGAAACAGACTTGGGCCTCCTAGTATGTGATAGAGGGCCCCATTCCGCGCATTTTGGCGTTGGAATCAGCCATTTTCATGAAAAAATGAAGAAGTTAGGAGCTGGAGAAGATTTCCAGCGAAATCGCGCCTCGCCGGCGGCGGGCCAGACGCCGGAGAAGACAACCGGAACCCTAAGGCTTTAAGTGCTCGTACCCCAAGCTCAAATTGTTGTACAAACCCGTTTCCATTCGGGTTATATCATTTTAAATAATACGGGTCAGGTCATTTTAAAATGACCCGAAAGTCATTAAACCAAACGACGTCGTTTGGCGTCGGATCCAACCAGATTTGGTTGGATCCGGTTCGGGTTATCAGTTCGGGCTAGTTTGTGAGTAGTATTGGATCTGGGTTTGGGTTTGGGTTTGGGTCTGACCGAATTTCTAAGTATGAACGGTTAATCCGTTTACGTTTAGGATCGGTTCGGGTTGACCCGCGAGTTTTAGCCATGGACACCTCTGAGTCTGTAAATGGATAACCCATTGGATTCGGGTCGAATCTGGGTTGACCCGCGGTTCTTTACTTTTAATTATAATTATTTGTTTTATATTATTAATTATTCTGTTAATCTTAATTAAAGTTTTATTAATTTGTTTTATATTCTTAATTATGCTGTTTATCCTAATTAGTGTTTCAATAATCTGTTTTAGTAATAATTAGTATATATTAACTCAGATTAGTGTATAAATATACTATTTATGATATATTGGATATTAATAAATAATTATAAATAAATTATTAATAGTTTTAAAAAAATTGTTTTAATTAGTTTTAAAAATCTAAAAAATAGTTTCAATAATACTATAAATTATATTCTAATAATTTGTAGTATTATTTTTTATAACATACTTATATTATGAAATTATGATTTATTCTTATATAGTACACCTATTATTTATTAGTTTAAATAAATAATAAGTGATAGTTTTAAATTAAAATAATTAGGTAATAAATACCTAATGACCATTTTAAAATGTAGGAAAATTATATCAAAGTTTCTTAAGGCCTAATGCCTCTATTTTATAAAATATTATCTATAAAACCCAACTTTAGTATTTTTAATAATTATTAATTACTTATAAAGTGTCCGTTTGGTTATATTTCAATTATTTAAAATACCAAACGAACTCCAAAAATTATGAGAAAAATACCACTAGTCTAATTTAAGGTCTAGTATTTAATAAAAATATTTTTAAGGGTCATATGTTTCCCTAAATTATATTTTACAATTATGGGACCCCGCAGTCTATTATTAGACGATTTAAACTTCAGAAATTCGTAATAAATAAACCGTAGCTCAGAAAAATACGCGGTCAGTTCCCAGAGTCTTAGAATAATGTCTAGAAACACCCCCTTAAAGTTTGGTGACCTTTCGACACGGTTAAAAATACAGCTTATCTTTAGGGCCCAAACTGGTATAGGAAACCCAGCCTTTTATGCAACGAACTCCGATTTGAGTCTAGTCAATGGCGTTGGATTCAGAATGATGTCTAGATCATCATGTTGAGGTTTAGGAACCCACCCGGCACAATTACCATTATGCCCCTGATTTTAATAAGCTTCTTAATCAACGTTCTACGTAATTTCATACTTTGTAGGAACCGCTACGCTTGTTTTTACGCGCCCGCTTCGAGGTGAGTCGTCCTAACTCACTTGGTATAATATAGAATTATTCTTTGATCATATATGTATGCCCAGTGCGTCCTGTGTGGACGATACTGATAAGTATTATTTATGTGAACGTTGAGATTATTTCTTATATAATGAACGCATGATAGTTAACTATACTCCATGCTTAGTTAATATTCGTTGATATGCTTGTTTATCATGATTTCTGTTTCTATAGTCACATGAACATTCATATGAACATGGTCGAGTCATGATGTCAATATTGACGTCTGCATGGTTAGTCACGGGGACTAACCCAGTCATATCAATATATACATTGAATGGACCGCGGTGGTCCGAGTGGTACAGTCAAGTAAATGGGAACAACAATGAAACTGCTATAGGGCCCTACTAGGCGACGATAGCCAGAGTTTCCATCGAAATCTTTGAAGTTATGTATGAATTGATGGTTGATACGCTATAGGGCCCTGCTAGGCGATGATAGCAAAGTATCCATTAGAATATAATAGTTACCTTTCTAATGCTATAGGGCCCTGCTAGGCGACGATAGCGCTAGCTGTAACTATTCTATTCTCCCGGCAAGGTCACGAGGACCTAAGAGTCCAATGATTACACTCTTTTAAAACCAAAATTTGCTATAGGGCCCTGCTAGGCGACGATAGCAACGTAATCATTCTACTCTAAGCTAACGGCGTTACACTGGTAATGTAACAAGTCGTATGAGTCAGTTGTGGTGTCCATGGTTGAGTTAAAATCGAATATATCAATAATGCATTGTGTCGTCATTCTACCATGTCATATGCTTATTTAATGTTGGTTCAAGATATTGTTATACTTGTATATCCTTAAATGTATTAGGAGTGATCGGTCATGACAATTTCACTTAGCTTGAAAAGCTAACGGCTCCTTCCTTGCCCTGGACATTTTACATCTAGGTTATAATAAGGAGGACTATCAAGGTAACCCTGAAGATGCATATCACTATTCTCAGGACGGGAACTATCAGGAAGGTAATCCTGAGGTAAACCATGCGGAAGAGTATGATCACGAAGACTATGGGTTTGCCAGCTAGAAAAAGGACCCTGGCCTACTTCCGCATTAAGACTTCTTTTATGTTTTAACTACCTTTTGGATTATTGTAATAATTTAAGTGGCGTCGATCGCCCAACTTATCTTTTATGGTTTTCATTTGGAACTTCTGTATTAGCCTAAGTAGCAAAACACTTTAAGTTTCCCCCATGAATACCATTAGATGCTTTTTACAATTCCTTACTCTGATATATATTATGTTAGTATGTTACACGGACAGTTCAGTTTTATGTAACTCGTCATTCCCTACGGGTCCAGAAAGGAAATTCTAAATTTTCCCTATTTTTGGCTATTCCGGGGCGTGACAGGATTTTTGGTATCAGAGCACTAGGTTTAGTTGTGCTCGCTGACTGTCCGATACCCTTAAGTTAAGAACCTTAAGGTACTTTAGAAACGAAAACCAATACTAAAATAGTCTTTCTGTCAAACAAGTAGTATGGAGAATTACAAAGGAGCCTTTCCCCAAGGTTTAGTTTGCTTTGGTGCTGCTTTCCGCCATCAGACTTGCAAAAAGATAGGAAAGTTGATGAGATGCCTCTTCCTCATGAAAAAGGTTCCCCCGACCGTGCGTCACATTGTTATAGCACCCCACTTAGTGCCAATAGAGGTGGATGAAACCTCTGACATTCCTAACAACCCCGTGACAATCAGCTTAGAAGAAGCACAGGCAGAAATCACTCCCCTAAAGACCCCTGTCAGCCCCGTAGATAGCTCTGAATATGAAGAAGTAGAGATTTACCTGGCTGATAACGACCACATTGAAAAGGGGACCTTGTACACGTACGACCCTGACTGGCCGATAGGGAGGGACAATGAAAGATGGATGTCATTCACCCCGCCTGAAGAGATGGACATCTCGGAGGAATTCACACAACTAGAGGATTAGCACGCACTAGTTAGCCTATGTTGTATTAATTCTGTATTGGGATTATAATCCCACATTTTGACGGATATATATGTAAAAGTTGTACTTCAAAATTTCCTCTTATGTAAATAATTTTTTATTAATGAAAAACCTACCTGTTAGTTTTCTATTTTCTCGTGTTTGTATTATTTTCTTTCCGATTTAATAAGTTAAATTTTAAGTGATAAACCTTAAGACAATTCGAACCGATACCTTAATTAGATAGTTCTTCTGATGAAACAGGTAACATGGAACCCCACTATGTTTAGGATCCTTTTGGAGGACGTCTGATTTTCCCCGACTGCGTAGTGCCAGCAAACCCAGATATATACCATCGCCAAATCCAGGAACTAGCTAGAGATACGGAGGGAAGAGGAACTTATGGGTCAAAATGAATAAGAATAACGTTTATAACTATGGCACCCTACGCTTAGAGGCAATCTATGAAGCTGAAATTGTCAAGAAAGTCCAGGACGAAATGGTCGCACTACTTAAGAACCCCGAAGACTTTGAAAGGATGCACGATAGTGCTTACCGAATGCCCCCACCGCCTCCTGTACTCCTCCAACAACCCCCGCCATTCTAAGGAGTGCCTATGCATAAAACACAGTCCCAAGAACCCGGTCACTATGTCAGTGATGACTTTAGAGGCCATATGATTTACCCAAATGGCGTCGAACCAGCCGACCCGGAAGGATTCCTTGAGAATGTGCAACTGAAAGCCCGCCAACGTCTCCGGAGAGGACTAAGAGTCCAGCGGCATGTGTACAATATCTCTGACCCTCACTGACTACAAGCTGAAGCCATCCATACTGCATACACCCAAGAGTTAATGCATGGAGAGATAAGGAGACTAGCAATGAATGATTCAGTCTTCCAGCCACTAGTGAACCAGATACTGCAAGAACCTTCCATTCACCCAGAAGACCACCTGGTTTGGCCACCTAACGAGAATGCCCCTGTAGGTGTGGCACCCCCAGTAGTAGCACCTGCTGTTAACCCTGCTAATGCAAAGATGTCTGATGATGAACCAGGTACATATCCAGAAGAAGAGGATGAAGAAAAGGATGACGACGAGGATGATCCAGAAGAAGAGAACCCTGAGGAAGAACCTAAACAGGAAGCACCCCAACAACCTATGGAGGTCCACCCTATAACAGAAGAGCCTATGGACAATAATGAAGAGGACGAAGGCAATGTTGAAATTGAAGATTGGAATTTGGGTGAACCCATTGTGGATGAAGATGGGCCTAACGACTCTGATATGGGAGAGATCACATCCGAGTCAGATATGGATGATTAGCTTGGGATAATCTGTTATTATATGCTAGTAATTTAGTTGTATCTAAGATTTCTTGGGCTGATGACCCATCTTATTGTATAAATGCATGCGATAAGGTAATACCCCCATTTTGTAACCATGTATTCTCAGCTAGTTCAACTCTATAATCATTGTTTCGAAACATTAAATGAAAAGGATGTTATAGTACTATACTTGTCTCTATGCTTGCCTTGTTTGTTTGATTGACTTATAAATATGTTTATAAATATCTAGATGAATCTGGTATATGAGTTCTAAGTAGAATACTTCTGTAGGCAAACCAGATACCGAATGGCAGACCGACCAAGGAGGAATCGACGTTTAGGACTCCCAAACCCAGCTGAAGGAGCACCGGAGCCCATTCCTGCTGGAATGGATCCTACTGGAATCCTTGGAGCATTCTTACAATGCTTGGAGCACATCGGGAATAATCACGGCCCAAACAACAATGCTAACGTCAATCCATAGTTCCACCCAGACCACAAGAGGATCGTACGGTGGAATGATTCCGTGCAATGGAGCCAGATAAGTTTAATGGGATGACTGAGCCATGGGAAGCAGAATAGTGGCTTCGTGGATTGGAGATCATTTTCGACGCACTGGGATGTTCTGAAATTGAGAAACGTCGACTGGCTACGTATCAATTGACGTATGCTGCCGCAGACTGGTGGGAATCCGAGAAAGCAACACTGGGAGGAGCTGCACAAAGGATGTCATGGACGGCATTCAAGGAACTATTCCTCGAGGATTATTTCTCCCAGACAAAAAGGAACAAAAAGGAAACAGAATTTATTGACTTGGTGCAAGGTAACCGAACAGTACGAGAGTACACAGTACAATTCGAGCGTTTCTCTCAATTTTCACACCACATGATCGACACCTCAGAGAAGAAGAACCGAAAGTATCATCAGGGACTCTCCCTGCCTCTACAGAAGCTGACTTATGGCCACCTAAATCAAACCTTCAAGGCTTTAGTAGGAATGGCTCACGGCTTCGAGGAAATCACCGGTCGTGAACAAAGGCGTTTCGTAAACCGACCACCCCCTCCGAGATTTAATCAGAGACCAAGACAAGCCCCAGCTCACAATCAAGGATTCAAGAGAAGCTGGAATGGTGAGAAGAAGCCACAAACAACCCTATTCTGCAACAAACCAGCTGTGCCATTTAAGCCGACTCCGCCCCAAGGACAATCAGGAACCACAAGTACTAACCCCGGAGTCTGTTTTAACTGTGGATTTCCCAGACATATGTCTAAGGATTGTCGTGCCTCGAGAAGGAACAGTCGCTCTGATGTGGTCTGCTTCAACTGCAACAAAAAGGGACATCTGTCCAAGGATTGCAAAGCACCTCGAGGTGGTTACTATGGAACGTCAACTCAAGGACAGGCTCGCATCAATGCTATTATTCCGGAGGAAGTAGGATTTGACGAAGAAGAGCAAGAGAATCTGGAAGGTACTCTGACTCTCTTTAATAGTCAAGTGAAAGCTTTGTTCGATACTGGCGCATCAAATTCTTTTATTGCAATTAGAATCGTGCAACGCCTAGGCTTAGTACCCCAAATGATGGATGTAGCTTTGAATGCTACGTCACCTCTAGGAAAGAGTGTTAAGTTGGAAAAAGTATGCAAGGACTGCCCTTTAAACTTGAAAGATCATAATCTCCCCGCTGATTTGATAGTTTTGTCGATGAAGGAATTCGATGTGATCCTAGGAATCGATTGGCTCGCGAAATATCATGCTAAGTTAGATTATGCTAGCAAATCCATATTATTTTCAGTACCGGATGGTGAACCATTTGATTTCAAGTGCAATCCCTCATGTGACGTTTTCCTCACCAACTGCCTAGCTACCCTTGGAACCACGAGCGATGAGATATATATTCACCAAATTCCAGTAGTTCAAGATTTGAAGATATTTTCCAAGAAGTTAAAGGATTGCCACCCAAAAGAGACATCGACTTCTGCATCGAGCTGATGCCTGGAACCTCACCAATATCGAAGACACCTTTTCGAATGGCCCCGATGGAGATGCAAGAACTAAAGACGCAAGTGTAAGAACTCCAGGACCTCGGATTTGTTCGTCCAAGCACTTCACCATGGGGAGCACCGGTACTATTCGTCAAGAAGAAGGATGGAACACTTCGACTCTGCATCGACTACAGAGAATTGAACAAGGTCACAATCAAGAATCGGTACCCACTACCGAGGATCGATGATCTGTTCGATCAGCTACAAGGAGCTACCACATTTTCAAAGATAGATCTGCGATCTAGATACCACCAATTGCTCGTCCAATCTGAGGATGTACCCAAGATGGCTTTCAGAACCAGGTATGGACATTATGAATTTCTGGTCATTGCCGTTCGGATTGACCAATGCCCCAGCAGTGTTCATAGATTTAATGAATCGAGTTTTCAAACCTTACCTGGATCAGTTCATCATTGTGTTCATAGATGATATCCTCATCTACTCTAAGACAGAGGCAGAACACGAAGAACATGTGAGGATAGCACTTCAGTCTCTACGAGATAACCACTTGTATGCGAAGTACAATAAGTGCGAGTTCTGGCTAAAGGAAGTCAAATTTTTAGGACATGTTGTCTCAAAAGAAGGAATAGCGGTGGATTCATCAAAGATCGAAGCTGTTTTAGATTGGAATCGACTAACCACAGCAACGTAAGTCAGAAGTTTTCTTGGTCTAGTTGGATACTACCGGAGATTCGTGGAAGGATTCTCCAAGATCGCAACCCCTCTTACGGGACAAACCAAAAAGGATTTGAAGTATTAATGGAACGACAAGCATGAATGCGCATTTCAAGAATTAAAGAAAAGACTAACCACGGCGTCAGTGCTTGCAATATCGAAGAGCGGTGAACAATTCACCATTTACAGCGATGCATCACATCAAGGACTTGGATGTATGCTTATGCAAGACAGGAGAGTGATAGCGTATGGACAACAGTTGAAACCTCATGAGCTTAACTATCCTACGCACGATCTAGAACTAGTAGTAATCGTCTTTGCACTCAAAATTTGGAGACACTACCTCTACGGAGAGAAGTTCGATCTATTTTCATATCACAAGAGCCTGAGATACCTGTTCTCTCAGAAGGAGTTGAACATGAGACAGCGACGATGGATGAAATTGTTAAAAGACTACGATTTCACGCTGCAATACCACCCTGGTAAAGCAAACGTTGTTGCTAATGCATTGAGCCGGAAACCCCGCAAACTCATCGTATCTTCTCTCATGATCAGAGAATGGAAAGTGTTGGAGACACTAACGGAATTTGATTTTTAGGTTACCGAGTCAAGTAAAGGACGACTCTTTGGATGTCTTGTAGTACAACCAACGCTCATAAGTCGTATTCTCGAAGCTCAGGGAAAGGATGAAGGACTTCGTCAGTGATTTGAGAAAGCATCGGAAAAGGACCCCACCGAGTGGAATATAGGAACAGACGGAGGATTCAGATGTCGCAATCGACTTTGTGTACCTGATGAGGACAACCTAAGGAAGGATATATAGGATAAGGCACACAAATCAAGAATGACTGTTCATCCCGGAGGAACAAAAATGTACAAGGATCTAAAAAGGAACTTCTGGTGGGACGGAATGAAGAGAGAAGTAGCAGATTATGTATCCAAATGCAGGACCTGCAAGCAAGTCAAGGCAGAACATCAGAAACCAGGAGGATTGTTACAATCTCTACCAGTTCCCGAATGGAAGTGGGAGCACATAACAATGGATTTCATTGTCGGAATGCCAAGGTCACGGCAGAATTATGACGCCATTTGGGTGATTGTAGATCGACTCACCAAATCGGCTCACTTTATCGTTTATAGTATGACTTACCCGGTCGAGAGATTGAGCAAAATGTATATACAATAAGTTGTTCGACTACATGGAGTGTCGTGTCAATTGTGTCAGATCGTGATTCACGTTTCACGTCTGGATTTTGGGAAAGCCTACAGACAGCACTTGGAACTTTATTGAAGTTAAGTTCAGCATTTCACCCCCAAACCGACAGACAGACCGAGAGAGTCAATCAAGTCATGGAAGACATGCTTCGAGCCTGTGCGATAGATTTTGAAAGTTCATGGGAAGAGAACCTACCGTTGATAGAGTTCGCATATAACAACAGCTACCATACGAGTATAGGAATGGCACCATTTGAAGCTTTATATGGAAGACCTTGCCGATCACCCTTGTGTTGGGCAGAAGTTGGAGATGACAAACTTCTAGGGCCAAAGATGGTTCGAGAAACGAATGAAAAGATTAATATAGTCAGAGAAAAGATGAAAGCAGCTCAAAGCAGACAGAAAAGTTATGTAGATAAACACCGAAAGGATTTGGAATTCAGTGTTGGGGATCACGTATTCCTAAAAGTATCACCCGTACGAGGAATTGTCAAATTTGGACAAAAGAGAGGAAAACTTTCGCCACGATACATTGGACCGTTCGAAATTTTGGAACGCGTGGGAAAAGTTGCTTACAGACTCACACTACCACCCAAGATGTCGGGAGTTCATAACGTCTTTCATATTAGCATGTTGAGGAAAGTCGTGCACGATCCGTCTCATGAGATCAACTTCACGGATATCGAGGTAAACGACAATGTGACTTTCAATGAAGGACCGGTGAAGATCATGGAACGAGGAACTAAGAAATTGAGGACTAAAGAGATTCCGCTAGTGAAAGTCCAGTGGAAACACCGTGATGAGCGTGAAGCTTCTTGGGAATTAGAATCAGAGATGCGTGAGAAGTTCTCTAATCTTTTCAATGTGTAGCTAACTCCGATTCCGGGGACGAAATCTTTAATAGCAGGTGGATGATGTAATACCCATAAAATTTTGATTAATAAGGAAATGAGTCCCCGTATTTTGTCGTATTAAATTCCAGTGAAGTGTTTTCGTAATCCCAGAGACTTAAACACGTGCGTATACGTACTCACTTATCTAATTACTTAGACCGTAAATTTCAACCTCAGACTGACTACGCACGTATATTCGTAAAATCTGTATCCAAACTAGTTATATATATATGTGCGCATATTAAATTATTATTTCTTAGACTACAAGTTACGGACCCGGACTGACTGGGCACGCAAACCCGTAAAATCTGCATTTTAATTAGACTGCATTGCACATAAACCTAAGCGACGGCTCAACCATACAAAAATGGGATGTAAGAATCTTTCCTAAATTAGTAAATGTACTAACCTATCCTACCCTAAACCCCATGGTTAATGGCATTACTCAAACCACCCTCCTCTACCCGCCAGACCATACACACACACCCACCACCGTCGGCCACATTTTCCCTCCTCCCTAGGATACCATTCACATCTCACTCCTCTCAATCTCCATCTAATCTAATCATGCAGATATTGAATCTGCAGGTGTATATGTGTGTATGTATAAGCTGCATTATATTTATATGCTTGAGTCTTTGGGATAGAGAGGGAGAAAAACTGAGAGAGTTAAAGAGAGAGAGAGAGAGAGAGAAGCCCTCCCACACACACTCCCTCTCTGCCTCAACCACAAACACACACACTGTCCGGAGCAACAAGAAGAAGATTAAAGGGGAAGAAGGCACACCGGAGAGAAAGAGAGAGACACGCCAGAGAGAGAGAGAGAGGGAGAAGAATCGAGACTCGGTATGACCCCTACACCCCCTATGTCTGTCTTTATACCATTTTAATACATCATACATACACACGAGCCCCTGAACGAACCCAACAGAGCCTAAGCTCTCTGTCAACCCCGATATCACGACTAAAGCTTCACGTGAAGCTTAAAATTTCAAACCCAACTTTAGTCCCTAAAATTTGTTGCAAACAGACTCTAAAGACCCCTACATACTCCCCTTAGAGCTGCTTTTGAATTGGGTGAAGTTTAGTGGACCATGCAGTCCATTATTCCCAAAAAAATCCGAAAAGAATAATCCTATAGAGGGTATAGCAAACGAATGAAACAGACTTTGGCCTCCTAGTATATGATAGAGGGCCCCATTCCGCGCATTTTGGCGTTGGAATCAGCCATTTTCATGGAAAAACGAAGAAGTTAGGAGCTGGAGAAGATTTCCAGCGAAATCGTGCCTCGCCGGCGGCGGGCCAGACGCCGGAGAAGACAATCGGAACCCTAAGGCTTTAAGGGCTTGTACCCCAAGCTCAAATTGTTGTACAAACCCGTTTCCATTCGGGTTATATCATTTTAAATAATACGGGTCGGGTCATTTTAAAATGACCCGAAAGTCATTAAACCAAACGACGTCGTATGGCGTCGGATCTAACCAGATTTGGTTGGATTCGGTTCTGGTTATCAGTTCGGGTTGGTTTGTGAGTAATATTGGATCTCGGTTTGGGTTTGGGTCTGACCGAATTTCTAAGTATGAACGGTTAATCCGTTTACGTTTAGGATCGATTCGAGTTGACCCGCGAGTTTTGGCCATGGACTCCTCTGAGTCTATAAATGGATAACCCATTGGATTCGGGTCGAATCTGGGTTGACCCGCGGGTCTTTACTTTTAATTATAATTATTTATTTTATATTATTAATTATTCTGTTAATCTTAATTAAGGTTTTTTTATTTGTTTTTATATTTTTAATTATTCTGTTTATCCTAATTAGTGTTTCAATAATCTGTTTTAGTAATAATTAGTATATATTAACTCAGATTAGTGTATAAATATACTATTTATGATATATTGGATATTAATAAATAATTATAAATAAATTATTAATAGTTTTAAAAAAATTGTTTTAATTAGTTTTAAAAATCTAAAAAATAGTTTCAATAATACTATAAATTATGTTCTAATAATTTGTAGTATTATTTTTTATAACATACTTATATTATGAAATTATGATTTATTCTTATATAGTACACCTATTATTTATTAGTTTAAATAAATAATAAGTGATAGTTTTAAATTAAAATAATTAGGTAATAAATACCTAATGACCATTTTAAAATGTAGGAAAATTATATCAAAGTTTCTTAAGGCCTAATGCCTCTATTTTATAAAATATTATCTATAAAACCCAACTTTAGTATTTTTAATAATTATTAATTACTTATAAAGTGTCTGTTTGGTTATATTTCAATTATTTAAAATACCAAACGAACTCCAAAAATTATGAAAAAAATACCACTAGTCTAATTTAAGGTCTAGTATTTAATAAAAATATTTTTAAGGGTCATATGTTTCCCTAAATTATATTTTACAATTATGGGACCCCACAGTCTATTATTAGACGATTTAAACTTCAAAAATTCGTAATAAATAAACCGTAGCTCAGAAAAATACGCGGTCAGTTCCCAGAGTCTTAGAATAATGTCTAGAAACACCCCCTTAAAGTTTGGTGACCTTTCGACACGGTTAAAAATACAGCTTATCTTTAGGGCCCAAACTGGTATAGGAAACCCAGCCTTTTATGCAACGAACTCCGATTTGAGTCTAGTCAATGGCGTTGGACTCAGAATGATGTCTAGATCATCATGTTGAGGTTTAGGAACCCACCCGGCACAATTACCATTATGCCCCTGATTTTAATAAGCTTCTTAATCAACGTTCTACGTAATTTCATACTTTGTAGGAACCGCTACGCTTGTTTTTACGCGCCCGCTTCGAGGTGAGTCGTCCTAACTCACTTGGTATAATATAGAATTATTCTTTGATCATATATGTATGCCCAGTGCGTCCTGTGTGGACGATACTGATAAGTATTAGTTATGTGAACGTTGAGATTATTTCTTATATAATGAACGCATGATAGTTAACTATACTCCATGCTTAGTTAATATTCGCTGATATGCTTGTTTATCATGATTTCTGTTTCTATAGTCACATGAACATTCATATGAACATGGTCGAGTCATGATGTCAATATTGACGTCTGCATGGTTAGTCACGGGGACTAACCCAGTCATATCAATATATACATTGAATGGACCGCGGTGGTCCGAGTGGTACAGTCAAGTAAATGGCAACAACAATGAAACTGCTATAGGGCCCTGCTAAGCGACGATAGCCAGAGTTTCCATCGAAATCTTTGAAGTTATGTATGAATTGATGGTTGATACGCTATAGGGCCCTGCTAGGCGATGATAGCAAAGTATCCATCTGAATATAATAGTTACCTTTCTAATTCTATAGGGCCCTACTAGGCGACGATAGCGCTGTAACTATTCTATTCTCCCGGCAAGGTCACGAGGACCTAAGAGTCCAATGAATACACTCTTTTAAAACCAAAATTTGCTATAGGGCCCTGCTAGGCGATGATAGCAACGTAATCATTCTACTCTAAGCCAACGGTGTTACACTGGTAATGTAACAAGTCGTATGAGTCAGTTGTGGTGTCCATGGTTGAGTTAAAATCGAATATATCGATAATGCATTGTGTCGTCATTCTACCATGTCATATGCTTATTTAATGTTGGTTCAAGATATTGTTATACTTGTATATCCTTAAATGTATTAGGAGTGATAGGTTATGACGATTTCACTTAGCTTGAAAAGCTAACGGCTCCTTCCCTGCCCTGGACATTTTACGTGTAGGTTATAATAAGGAGGACTATCAAGGTAACCCTGAAGATGCATATCACTATTCTCAGGACGGGAACTATCAGGAAGGTAATCCTGAGGCAAACCATGCGGAAGAGTATGATCACGAAGACTATGGGTTTGCCAGCTAGAAAAAGGACCCTGGCCTACCTCCGCATTAAGACTTCTTTTATGTTTTAACTACCTTTTAGGTTATTGTAATAATTTAAGTGGCGTCGATCGCCCAACTTATCTTTTGTGGTTTTCATTTGGAACTTCTGTATTAGCCTAAGTAGCAAAACACTTTAAGTTCCCCCATGAATACCATTAGATGCTTTTGTACAATTCCTTACTCTGATATATATTATGTTAGTATGTTACACGGACAGTTCAATTTTATGTAACTCGTCATTCCCAGAAAGGAAATTTTAAATTTTCCCTATTTTTGGCTACTCCAGGGCGTGACAGACTATGATTATGGTAATGTAAAAGAAATTGTCTTACTAACGCAGTCCAATTGGCACTGAACTTTGTTAGCCAATCAATTCCCAAGATTACATCAAATTCTCTCATCATAGAACTATCAGATCTGCAAGTGACTGTCGATAATCTAAAATCAGCGCACACTCATTGTATACTTTACCTAATTTTATAGTGACGCCTAGGGTTGAAACCGCGTTCGAAGCTATGTCAAGGTTCTGAGGTTCTAAACCTCTAATTCTCACTGAGCAGATATGCATATGTATGTTTCAAAATTTCAGTGAAACACAATTGATCTTAAGGAACAATTAGAGCTAAGAACTCAAGAGTCTTTCTTTGTCAATAAAATTTATTTCTTTCTCTTATTTTTTGAACTTTGTACAATTTAAGAGCAACAGTTTCCTCAAACTTTACATATGTACTTGGGTGAACAAATCCTAGGTCTTCAATTTTTTGAACTTGTTTGTTAAATTCCAACATCTAAGTTGGCACCATCCAATATAGAGTCTCGATATCCGTAGCATTCCAGGTATCAATTCAACACATCAATCTATTTCCCTTTTTGGTAAAGTCCAATGATGTCCTTGAAAACATCTTTAAAATCCTGTACGGTAGGAAAACAATGTATGGTTTTAAATTGAGTTTAGAACGCTTAATTTGGGTGGGCCAGACTACATTTGAACTAAATTATCACATATGTTAAAAAAATTCAAATTATGGGGTCCCTCAAAATTTAATGGGCTTTTGGCCCAAAGCGTTGCCCCTTTTGCATCCAAGTCTCAAGAAACTAGAGCGCGACATGCCAATCTGCCAGGCTTCAGCTTTGGAACAGTAACCCTTTGCTTGAATTGTTATAGTGAGGTTGGATATGAAAGAGCACATCGCATTTACGTGAAAACCCTTTTAGGAGAAAATCGTAAGTGGACGAATAATCCTCTACGAAAGGTGAAGCATACAACTCAACTCGACTATGACCAAAATCCCTTTGAATCACCAGTTCCGTCTAATCTTCATGGAACAAACTGGACAATCTCAGACCATTTTCAACAGCTTTCTCTTAAAAGTCTCAATCTCATACCGATTGCAACATCACCAACGAATCGGTCTTGGTGTATTACTAACACTCAATGATTTAGAAGGCAAGCTGTTTGGGTTAAAAGTGAACTTAAGAGACGATCAAAGAATGCTAAGAGATATTAAAAATAACCTCTCTGGACTTCATAGAAAAATTGTGTGCTAAGTTTTAAAATATGTGTTATCTTTTAAGATTTAGAGGAAACCTGCAAAAATAATCTTTCTGTGCTGCAAAAACAGAAGCCATAGCATTGCAAAAGCAAAAGATAGGTAACCAAATTGTCCGGACAATCTGGAATATAAATTTTTCCTTTGAAAACTTTTTGACATCACACCTCTGAATGCCTTTTGGGTGACATTTGGAGGGTGATTGCAAGAATATATAAACTGAGTTTAAAAGTTGACCCTTAACCTTTGTAGTTGTGTGTTAAGGGCAAATCCTATGTTAATTTTTGACTTGAGATGACAAATGTACCCTTTATTTTAGTGACAACCACAGGATTACAAGTGTCAACTTTTAAATTGTATATATAGGGGAGTAAAGTTAAAATGAGTCTAACCACATGGAGGCAAAATATATTTAATCCGTTAATTTATGTAGAAAACTTAACATTTTCATTTCAATTACAACACCAAGAATTAAGTATTAACTCTTGAACCATAGAGCGTAAAGTGAAAATAACTCTAACTAGAGGGGTTAATATATATTTAATCAAATATGTTTAAGTTTGTGTGTGAGCTAATGTTGAACCATGTGTGTATATATTAAAATTTTGGACTTAAGGATTTTATAAAATGTGTTTTAATTTTTGTTTACAACAGAAATAAATACATGTTGGGCAAGCTGCTTATCAGTTGGGATTGGTATGTGGGACTTGTCTTCTAAACATTTCTCTCCCTCAATCTCCTCTACAATTTTTCTCCCAAGTCTTTCTCTCTCATTTATTTCCCTAAGATGATTCTTTCTAAGGTAATAAAAATATTTCCTACAAATATAGAGATTTTTTTCTCTCTTGAAAAATACAATTCTAGAGAGTGAAATAGTTAACAGAGAAAAATAAACAATTTCTATTTTTTTTTACTTTCTGTTTCCGAGCAACTATTCCGAAAGGGTGTGATCATTTCGATCTTCCTCCGTGCAAGGAATTTCGAGACAGAGGAGATTCTGGGCTATTTTATCCTGGGGACGGTGTGGCAAGTTCAAACTGCTTGCACAATTTGGGCAGAGCCGCGAAACGTCTTAAAGAGAGCGACATGGTCCGCGACTCGGCCCAAGATTTGTTAAAGAGGCTATTGATTCGGTAATTATGTTCCAATTCTATCTAAATGTTCCAACAATTTTAGGACGATTTTATTTTCTGCCATGATGGACCTGTGGTTCATCCTCTTAATCCCCAGACCTCAACTAGCCTTTTAAATATGATGATCTTCGCTTTAAGGGTTGGAGAAAGAAAATGATATTTTTCTTAAGAATTTGAATTTCTTATATATTTTTGAAAAATGTTAGAACCCAATTTCTTGGCATGTCTGGTTTTTCTCTTTGAACTTTCTGTGAATTAGATTTTGTTCAAAGAAGAATGAGATGAATAAGAGAAGATATTAATATAGTATTTCATATTATATTCACATAATATACTATAGTGTATTATATGTATTTTACAACAAAATGTGTCGTTGGATTTTTTGTAAGAGAAATTGTTTTTGGGTATGATGCTTAGAGAACTTTAGTCTCAAAATCAAACTCTATTATTTGGTTTGGGTCATCATTAGTTCAATGGTAAATAAGTTAACTATGGCCATGGACTTGAGAGTCAAATGTCATTGCTGAATCTCATAGGCAAATGACAATGTCACAGTAAATTGGAAGTGAGTTAATTTTTTATTATTTAATATATAGTCATGCTACACACCCAGTGCACAAAGGTACGTACATATACATACTTAGTGAGAAATCTAGATTCTCTAGGAATATTGTATATTGCTATGCTATTTATGAAATTTTGTTTAATTTAATGGTTTACTATTCTTGTGAAATGAAACAAAGAAGAAGCCATGGCAGAGAGGATACCCACGCCAGGCAGAAAAAGAAAAAAAAAATTGAAAACCATGAGTACTTGAATTGTAACATGCGTTAATAAATATATATTTTTTTAGGGTTTAATGTAAGTTGCATAGGTTTAATTATGCTAGACAATTCATAAACTCGGTGTAAAACTCGCAGCGTTTGTTTTGATTAAAATTTAAAATCCACGACATCTTTAAGGTTGTTTAAACATTGCACACCATTGTTAAAGATTGGAAGTTTTTGTCTCCCATCATACAATATAATATTGTGTCATATATATATATAATATACTGTTATATATGTAATGGGTGGTGGGCTACACCAAGGTCTCCATGCCATGTACTAGTGTTGAATATATTATTTGACCCAATAATTTTGCTTCACGATATATTATTTGTTTGAGACCCAATTGAGTTGATTCAAAATTTTGGTAAACAAGCTATAAATTAAAGTGTATGTTGTGTTTTTATTAGAGTACCACACTCTAAACACCTTTTGAGCATTGAAAAAAATATTCCATTTTATTAATTTTTAATATTGAATTATTTGGCTTATGATATGATTTTTAATCCTAGGAGCTCACTAGTAAAGCCGTAGAACATGCTTTTTGGGACATGCATTTAATAATAATACTTGTAGAATTTTAGACATCAAAATTGATGTGACGACTTTTGAGTCTATTGATACCAATTTTTATGAGTATGTGTTATTTTTTTAAACTTGAGATATAGTGGGGAATTTCTCAACCTATTATTTTTTGTCCAATCTATATATTGAGTTTAGAGTGCATGATAGAAATTATGGCACAGAATTTGGACCATGAAGGAGTAAGAAAGCAAATGCTACAAAGGTTATGGGTAAATAGAGCTTTAGAAAGATTTTAAAACTGATAGTTTTATTGGAAAATACAAAGCTACTTTAGTAGCTAAGGATTCTAAGAAAGAAAACTGTTAATTTTTTATTATTTATTCCCATATTTTACATCCACTAATTTTTTTTAGTTGCTACTGATATTTATGATTTACATACTCATGAAATGGATGTTAAAACACATTTTAAATAAAGATTTAGAAGAAGGAGTATATTTGGATAAATTAGAGTTATTAATCCGAATAAAGTGTGTTTAGTGTATACTCTTTATGTGGTTTAAAGTTGGCACACATATAGTGGTTTGGAAATTTTTTGTTTAAACTATTATTTCAAATAGTTTCAAATTCAACGAAAGTGACAAATATTTTTTTATTAACACAATGATGGAGTATGTGCTATGGTATGTTTATTATCACTTGATTTTGATGTAAAAGATTTGGGTGAAGCCAATGTAATTTACGGATTAAACTTACAGGAGCTTATGATGGCACTTTGAAAAAGGTTTTGAGAAATTACTGTTAGTTTGATTATAAACTTTTTTGCACTTCTTATGATCCGAGTGTTTGATTATTCACAACTGACTGTGAAATTATTCATCCAAAGGAAAGTGTACTAGTAATATTGGTAGTTCAAGGTGTGCTACATATTATATTAGATATGTTATTGCTTATGCAATAAGAGTTCTATGTAGGTACTTTATCAAACTATGACCCCATCTTAAGATTCTTATCTTTTATTGTGGGAAAACTTAAAGATGCCGGAAGCATTTCCACGTACATGCTAATGTGACCGAAAAGCCATTTGTGGCTATGTCTATAGAAGTGAACTCCATGACAACTTCTAAAGGATAATTAATTGATATGAATGCTTCTAGGCATATGTGTAACAATTACAACTGTTACAAGAGATACTCTCTAATGGAGAATGAAAAATATTTTAATTGATGATTCACACAATACCAAAGTTTTGGTACTAAAGATGTGAAATTGAACTTCTCTTCCGAGAAGAAATCAAACTTTTAAAAGTGTTTATGTACCTCAAAGAGAAGGAAGAAAAACTGTTTCGGAAAAAAAATAAAATAAAATAAAAAATTGCATATCTCAAAATTTGAAAGAATTTAATTTTTGGTTTTCATGGTTTTTAACCAAAATTATGAGAGGTTTACCACTGTTCTTAAAGGATAAAGCGATGCTGATTGGAATACCCTTTTAGATGACTTAGAAGCCACACTAAATAAATATTTTTTGTGTTACTGGGGCACAATTTTGTAAAAGTGTAATGAATAGACTATTTTGGCTAACTCCACGATGAAGTCAGATTTGATAGTACCGCGGCTATTGTAAAAGTTGAGAACCGCTATTACAACGACAAGAAGCGACAAATATGTCGCAAGCACAACACTATTAGAGAGTTTCTCTCTACTGGGCTGTAAGAGTGGATTATGTACGGTCTGAAAAGAACTTAGTTAATCCTTTGACGAAAGGCTTAGCACGAGAGAAGGTTTAGAAAACCTCGAAAGGGGATGGGGCTAAAGCCCGATAGTTGAGTCGCTTATGATAGTAACCCATCCTATAGACTGGAGAACCCAAGAAATAGGTTCAAAGGGTAATAACAAGTCATGAAGTGATATGAGTGTATGCTAATTTTCTAAATATGGGGTTTATACTCCATGTCCATCCCTAAGAAGCATGACATCATGAAGCACAGAAGGTTGAGTTATTTTTAACTCTTTATGAGATCTAGACTCCATTTGGAGCGGGATACCTAGCTACAGGAGTATCCTTGTTAGACTCACCTAGACGAATGTGGAAGTGAGGGCGCTTCCTGTGAAATTTGGGCAAATTCTCTAGATCATTCGCTATACTAGGATATAAGCACATGGCGGTAAAGTGCTGGCTTTTTGAACTTCACCCTAGTAAAGTTGTGTGTGCGGTATTGTCTGAGATAGAGTTCAAAACTACAGTAACTCTAGTATAATCGAGAGCACTATCACTACGTAAAGGTTCAAGTTGAAAAATACATTTATTTATGCACAATCTTATGATACGTTGCTCGATGAACTTAAATCATTTTTAAATATACAAGTGGGGGATTGTTGAACCATGTGTGTATATATTAAAATTTTGGACTTAAACATTTTAGAAAAATGTGTTTTAATTTTTGTTTACAATAGAAATAAAAACATATTGGGGAAACAGCTTATCAGTTAGGCTTGGTCTGTAGAACTTGTCTTCCAAACATTTCTCTTCCTCAACCTCCTTCACAATTTTCCTCCCAAGTCTTTCTCTCCCATTTATTTCCCTAAGATAATTCTTTCTAATGTAATAAAAATATTTCCTACAAGTATAGAGCTTTTGCTCTCTCTTGAAACATACAATTCTAGAGAGTGAAATAGTTAACAGAGAAAGATAAACAATTTCTATATTTTTACTTTCTGTTTTCCGAGCAACTATTCCGAAAGGGTGTGATTATTTCGATCTTCCTCCGTGTAAGGAATTTCGAGACAGATGGGATTCTGGGCTGACTTAGCTCTTAGTTTGTTTAACAAAGATTGCTATGATAACTCTTTAAGTTGATAGGTAGAAGCCCTATCCTATTCCCTTTCCCTTTCGGGTTCGGGAATAGGGGGCTTCCCTAACACTCTCCTTTACCTGCATTGTTACCTCCTTCCTTCCAGCTCTTTCATGGCAATTAAGACTTCTTTTGTTGCTCAAATGGGGGTACTAGCTCCTTGCTCTTCCTTTCAGTGGATTCAAGTTTTTGATGTTGGAGGTTTTAGTGGGAGATTTTAACTCTAGAATTAAAATAACAAATATGATATCAATCAAAGATTAAATAGCAAAAGACCGTTCGCTTTGCTCACTTATCCCTCCTACTCTATATCCTGGGAACGATGTAGCAAGGTCAAACTACTTGCACAAATTGGACAGAGCCGCAAAATGTCTTAAAGAGAGCGACATGGTCCGCGACTCAGCCCAAAATTTGTTAAAGAGGCGTTATGTAATTGTGTTCCAATTCTATCTAAATATTCCAACAGCCAACATAAGATAATAATATCACCAACCTACAAGAACGTGACCAAGTTTGCGAACCTAATGAATGGATTCTATCTTCACTTGTTGGAGATATAGTGATTCTCGAAAACTTTTAAATAATACCAAAAATACAATAGAAATTTACCCGAAAATCCCTATCTACTAAACTTTTTTTGATTAGGTCCACTCTTATTATCATTTTACTAATAGGTCCAAATCAATGCAACATCCCTAATTCCTTTTAAATTCCCCCAAATTCGGTTTTTTTTATGACATTTTAACCTTTACATATATATATAGTATGATATATGTCTATATAATCCAGCATAACAATATGTGGTATAGTCAAAGCTATCCCTATAATTAAAGGATTCACACTCCATAATTAATAGTTACAGATATATATATATATATATATATGGATATAGGTGGATATTATTTTTATGACATTTTTAACCTTTACATATATATATATATACAAAGATTCTCTAAAGAGGACCACCTCTCTTTATTAAAGAGAGGACCTCTGTTTTAACCGTTAGATTGTGTTTAAAAACTGTAAAATGGCAAAACTGCCCTTAATGAAAACACGATCCAATGGCCAAAACAGAAGCCCTCTCTTTAATCAAAAAAGGGCGCCCTCTTTAGAGCCTGACTGTATATATATATATATATATCTATAGGATGATATATATCTATATAATTCAGCATAATAATATGTGGTACAGTCAAAGTTATCCCTATAATTAAGGGATTCACACTCCACAATTAATAGTTACATATATATATATATATATAGATATAGCTGGTTATATATGGAAATATAAATAAAGATTTAACTTGATTTTCAGTTATTCTTATCCCATTAATTGTGGAGTTATTTTTGGAACAAACTAATTATTACCGTGATTGTAGGTATATATATTTGAATGGAGATTTAATTTTGTAGTGGACTCTTTTTGTTTTGGTAAGCTGTCATCCACATCTTTAATGATTTCCATATCTTTAGTGCCACATCAAATTTTTTGTTAGATTATCCATTGCTAATTTTTCGTTCAATGTAATTTTGGTCAGCATGGCATGTATTTTTGACAGTAATGACTAGCCACATTATCAGTGTATAATTGTTTTGACGGAAATCAGTGTACAATTTTACACTACTTAATCAGTGTAAAATTTTCACTGCATTTCAGAATTATATACAGATATATACAGATATATATATATATAGTATATAAAAGAGTACTCAATGATTGCTATTATAATTTCAACACTGCATTATGAATGACTACAAGAGGAGAATTTTACACTATAGTATATTTTTCCAATGCATTGCTATCAAAAAAAAAAAAAAACAAATCAGTGAAAAATAATATAAGAGTTAAATCTTGCTAGCTATAAATTTTACACTGAAAAACAACACAAGAATCAAATCTTGATTGCTATAATTTTTACACTGAAAGTCAGCGAACAAATGTAAAATCAACACATTTTTACACTAAAAATCAGACAAATTCAATATCCCAAAAAAAAAAAAAAAGACTAATATAAGAGTACAAGAACTAGCATTAGTGTATATTTTTACACTGAATCTGCAGAAAATTAGAGGACGCAGAATGGATCGGCGATGCCTCCATTAGAGGCTAACACGCCACTAGCAGATCGGGATGCATCGCTCTGAATCTCGGAATCAACGGCAAAGATGGCGACGGCGATAACTAGTCTAATATATCCGCCATCCATTTCTCATGTACGCCACGAAGCTTCTTTCCATACCAACGAAGCACTCACGATCGTCGGCGCTTGATCGCCGGAAACGGTCCTTGAAACAGCAACTGGCCGAGAGAGAGAGAGAGGGGGAAGGTTTTGAGAATAGATCTTGTATATATAGGGGTTTTAATTACATATACATATATAGATGTATATATATATTAGGAATCAAATAAATTTGCATTTAAATTTTAAAAATCCTAGATTAAGCTGGGGGTAGAATGGTCTGAAATATTTTTGTGGACCTATCTTCAAATAGTATTTTGAGTTGGGTCTATTATGACAAAGATACACTAAATAGGATTTAATAGTAGTTAACCCAAAATACAAACTCTATATTTTCACTATCAAATTAGCCAAATTACAAACATTTAATATTTTGTTGTCAAAATTTTTTTTGTGTATTCTGTGTTTTTGACACGCGCTCACACTTTACATTTTTTTTTATTGGAACTTTGGATGGATTGAGTTTGGTTGGTTTTCCGATAGACTTTTTCATTGATAGCTCTTCCTAGATTGATCGAATATGAGTAGCCTTTAGTTCGATACTTATTTCCTTGGTCAAACACTTCGTCTCTCTCTCTCTCTCTCTCTCTCTCTCTCTCTCCATTACGACTTAGGATCACAACAAGGCCAATTTTGGAGTCGCTATGTTGAGATTAGATGCGCGTTATGGGGATGTGATAGAAACTTGAAAAGATGAGAGAGACGCCTATAATCGACCAATGAGTTTATAGTGCTCCTCATGGGGTCATCTATTTCTTGCCATTTGTGTGTGAGAGAGAGAGAGAGAGAGAGAGAGAGAGAGAGAGAGAGTGATGGTTTTGGCCATTTCTTGAATGGGTTTGGCATAATAAATCCAAGTGATGGCAACCTTTGACATCGAAGAAAGATTGCAATCCTTTGAAGAACCCACCTCTCACTTCCAACTCTATCCATCCGTCAATCTTTAGGTTTCTCTCTTTATATATACATTTTATTTGACAAATGAGATGACACGTGACTATGTGTTACTATGTGTTCCCTCGAAAGAGTAATGCTAAATTCACACAAAAATTCATATAAAATAATCTGAACCCTTGATTTCTGTTGATCTTGTGTGGGAGTATGTTCTCCACATGAGGCCACTAGAATCAAGGATCATGATTGTTTTATGTGAAATTTTGTGTGAGTCTAGCATTATTAATATTGTTGAACTTAATATCAGTGATTGTATTATTCTATGGTTTAATTGTGTTAAAAGACATAATTATTGTTACTTTTTATCTATCTGATCACCTTTTGATCTTCATTTCAATTGCGTTGATCACATGATTGATGATATATTTCATCCATTTTTCTCATTATTTTCATCTTTCTCATTATTTTCTTCTTCTTTAACTCTTCTTGTGTTAACGACATGATTGGTTATAAATTACAATTTATTTGTACTCTTTAGTTGGATTATATTGTTTTCATCTCATTCATTAATTTAAAATCGTGTTAATTTTCATTTGAAATTAAACATATTTTAATTTTTGACATATTTCTATGCATGGCATGGGTTTAGGACTACCAGTCTCAAAGGCAAAAATAATTCTCAATGGTGTCAATCAATAACTTTAATACCATAACAAAAAATATTTTTACTTATAACATAATTTTTAACAAAGTCAAATTACAAAGTTGCCACCCTTTTCCTTATTTATTTATTTTCTTTTAAGTAGGGTCATCCTAGAAAAAGAATTGTTAAATCATATGACAGTATACATGGATTTTTTGGTTTCCCAAATTTCATCCGGTTCAATTGAACCCACTAACTTCTATGTAGCCCCACCACTGAGGACTAGTATATACATACATAAATACATATATGTATGTATGCATCGCACTATAGTATCATATAATATGGTGTGATGCACAGAGACAGAGTCAGGATTTTATTTTAAGGGGACACAAATATATACAAGAGTATGGGGGCACCCGTAGTAGGAATATTTTTGTAGAGATCATAGATTTTGATTTTCATGATTTTAAAAATTATGTGAATATGTTCCACAGATTGCAAGCATAGTGGGCTAAAGAGCAAACATAATTAGTCTAAGACAAATTAATCTCTCCATAACTTTTTTTATAAAAAAAAATGTTTTCATATGCTTAATTATATATGTATATATGTATATATTTTTCACTAATTTTCCTATAAAATCAATAATCCTTAATATATTTAAAAGGGATAATAAGTATATAAGGGCTTAAATACTAAAGTTAATTGAGTACATAAGATGTTAATTTGGGTGAACGTTAGAAAAATTTAAGGATCAAAGTGGCATTTCTGAGTTTAAAATGAATCAATTAAAAACTTTAGATGTGCTCAAATGCATACAGTGCAAAATACGTAGGTTAAAAGTATAAATTGAAAAGGTTGAGATCCCACACTGACTGCGCCCCTGGTGACGCACCAGTCACAAATATCCATGTGTTGTAACCACTCCCTAAAACTTCCCTTATTAAGGTAAATATTACCGGTAGATTTTAATTAATTTTAGGAAATAATTAACAAAGTGAATATTCATTCAATACATGAACAAACATGATTTGAACGTGATACCATTATGATGATGTGAGGATTTCACTGAATAATTTCTTCCATTGTGAGAGAGAGAGAGTCCACTAATTTGCAAGTGGAAGGATGGTGCCACACTAGTCGAAGTAGGGGAGGGGGGGCATTCGCAACAACATTAGGAGCCACTGCCACGTTTTACTTCAATCTCTTTGTATGTATGTATGAGTTGTAACCCTCTCATTCTCTTTTTCTTCCCATTTTGAGATTCATGTACTTATTGAGTATGACTAAAATCTCTCATTCTCTGCCTTTATTTGTGCTTTCTCCATCATTACTGTGTTCTTTTTCACTCTTCAGATAGAGAAGTTTTTGGGTACCTTAAGGAATTACGTGGTATGTCACTTGATATTTCGTATCTAATAGTAGTGCATCACACAAATAATGGTGTCCATCATAAAAAATTTAAATGGCCTAATAATTCTATGTGGCGCTATCTCATTGGATATGAGACATCACATAAGCGCTATCTTAAGGGTACACAAAAACTTCTCCTCCAGATATGAAAGAGAGGAAGCCACTTTGTTAAACTCAATGACAGTGACAAATTACTTTTTAAACCCTGCAGTGATGACCCAAACCCAATGGTAAAAGAGGAATAGAAAATTCTAACGTACTAAGTACTGTCTGAAATAACTTCTTAAAGTAAGTTTGGATTTAAAAGTGGTTCTACATATATTAGTTTATTTGAATAAAATTTTTAAAAACACGTCACAGCTCCAAATGCACATAGGTGCTTCTACCCAGACATGATTCAAGAAGCAAGTTTGGGCTTAATAAATATTTACTTAATTGCCATGCTACTTTTATGATTATAGCTTCTATTGCACACATTTGGTACATGGATTTTCTGAGGGAAAAAAAAAAGACAAAAATCATTTTCTTTTTCTGATTAACAAAGAAACTAGTGAAAAAATTAGAAATTTGGTATTAAATACTCCAAATTAGGAAAATGATTTGGTTATAACACACAAGGGAAAAATATTTGGGAATAAGTCCATGATTAGTAGACATTAATAAACATAAGTACTTTGACCCATATAAAATCATAATTTCTGACCATTACACCATTCACACACCTTACTGGTTTGTAGTTAGAGAGAGAGAGAGAGAGAGAGAGAGAGAGAGAGAGACCACCAGCCATCATCATCTCCGACCACCAACCACCGTCGTCTCCGACCACCGAGAACCACAGGTGAGACCACCAGTGATCACCGTCAACTCCGGCGACTATCACCATCCTTTCCGTGCTCACCCAAAGTGAAAGTCATTGCCGCGTCACGTGGCCGCCATTGATGAGTCTTTCAAGCTTTTTTGTCTAGTAAATGCAAAAGAGAAAAATAAGATACTAAGTTAGAGAAAAGGAGACACTGACTACTTAACAAGCATTTGAGAAAGGGACTTTGTACGAGGTTTTGCAAAAGGAAGCTACATCACTTTCCTCTCTCTCTCTAAATACACACACATACACACACATATGTATGTATGTACATATTTCAAGTCTGAAACTCTTGTTATTGATACTAATTTTTGCTCGTGAGTACTGGATTTCTTCCTATATGAGTTGAGTTAATGGTTTGTTTGGTTTGAAATTTCACAAAAAAAAATTTGATAAATTTCACAACTTTTTTTGACAAATTGCACAACCAGATCTGTTGAGATCTGTCAAGCTCTGTCTCCTCCGAATACCATTAATTCCAGATCCACCACCACTACGACCAGATCTACCACTACCCGGACCACCACGAGCAGATTCACGGCCATCGCATGACTACAAGACAGTGCAGCGAGCATTTTCACAAACTTTGTGAAATTTCTCAACTTTTTTTTTGATAAATTTCACAACTTTTTTCCGTGGTATGAGAAATGAAATTATATAAACTTGTTTTGTGATCATTGCATGTTGATGTAGTGGTTTGGTTGTGAAGAGATCGAACAGGTGATGTCGTGGTAGTAGCCGTCGGAGGTCAGGTGAGGTTGTGGTGGTGATCATCGCTGGAGGTCTGGTGTGGTGGTGGTGGAGCTCGCCAGAGGTCAGACGATCTCAGGCGAGGTCGTCGGAGCTCAGGTGAGCTCGCCGGAGGTGTAGGAGTTGAAACTTTTTTGGAATGGTGAGGGTAGTTTAGAGAATTGAAGGAGAATGGACTTATGACTAAAAACTTTTCCTACTTACCCTTACACTACTAAACTTTCTCTAATTTGGATTTATTACTAATTGCCCCTGAAAAAATTAGTAATGAAAATAAAATACGATTAAAATTAAATTACAACTTTCGAATTTTATGAGTCACTTTCTTTCCATTTTTCCTAAATTCCTATTGTACTTCCAATAATTTCAATATTCAATGTTATTTAAGCATGGCGAAAAAACATAAGAAAAAAAAATCAGGAAAACAATTTTTCTTATTAATTTCCTTCCACTGCTCTAAACCCCGCAAATCAAAGAGAGCCTAAAAGAATATTAATCTTAAAAAGTAGTCTTTTCATTAAAAAAAATTTTAAAAAAAATTATAAATTATAAACTCAACACTAATATAAAAGGAGACGGGATGACTTTTAATCCAATTACGCACGTCCAGCAGTTCAAAGTAATTGAATAAAAGCCAACCTCTACTTTATTTCGTGGGAAAGCAAATCCAAATATCCATTATGCATTTTCTGATTCAAGTACGTACCACTTGAACAAAACTCACAAAACTAATCCGTGTGGTCATTAGTTTCCTAGAACTAACATGATCAGAGGTCCCCAAAAATTTTGGAGGGCCTGAATTTCATAACAAGTTTCCCAATTTGCATTAAAAGTCCAATTGAAACTCCGGAAAACCATTTGGTTAGGTTAGGCATGCTATCGTTTTCCATTTTTAGAATTCTGAAAACGAAAGCTTGTTTTGTTCTCTTTTTATAAAAATAAAAACTGAAAACCACTTCTATTGTTTCATTTATTGCTCCAATTTTATTCTCATTTTTTAGAGAGAAAAAAATGGTGAGTGATTATCAAACACATTTTCGATTTTCATTTTAAAAAAATTTGATTAACAAAGATGGTTCCAAATTTCGTTTTTAAAAAAATGAAAACAAAAAGTAAAAACTGCATATTACCAAACGAGCCCTCTTCAAAAAAAAAAATTTTATGAATATTTACATTCACGCCAGAAACATTCAACCACACTCACATTTATGGTCATTAACTATTCCCAAAATGATCAGTATATAAGTTTGACACACAAACGTGCAAAAGATCTTCCTATAATTTGTAATACAAACAATAACTGCAAATCTAGCATATAAATTAGGATATAGTATGATCTTTAGGTCTTTTCTTCCATTCATTGAGAAAAATATGTACTCCGAAAAGAAAAATGAAAGAAGCATAACCAAGAAGGTTGAATTAGGAAAAGAAATGAGCTCAGGGCAGCAAGATCCCTCTCTCTTCTGGCCGCCCGAGCGACATCGGCGGCCTCCTTCACTTTCAGGGCAGCAACAGCCCTCTTGGGAGCCATCTCTGCAGAATTAGGAAAAGCAATGAGTTAGAAAAAATGTGGACGGAAGACGAAAAGGCAATAAGAAAAAATTCGAGAATCAAGAACTTACCAGGAATGATTGGAGGAAAAACCGGTGCTTCAAAGACACCGGAGGGCTTGTAGGTAATCTCCCGGGCTTCCGCCCGGGACAACACATCAACGATGTTTGTGGGATCCTGAGCTAGCGACCTTATCCGGTTCTGGCACTCGTCAGGGATGCTCGGTGGGTCGGCAAGTCTCACTGCAAAACAAAGAGGGGTCAGCCAACATTACGGTAGCAAAAAAAAAATTTATAAAATGCAGACTTGAGACGCAGCTTAGTCCTCAATTTGCTCGCCCAGGCGGTTCTCAGGGGAATTCTCGGGGCCTCCTCGTTGAGTCCAAGGGTGGACACTTGGAAGAATTTCCTCTTCCATCCCATGTTGTTGCTCGGGACATTATCTAATATTTTTCTCTCTTGCCGAGTGCTTAGAGAAAAGAATCCGAGCTCCCTATGCAACAGGGACGGCCAGTAGGTCAGTAAAAATTTCTGGAGAGTCAACTCATACCCAAAAACTTGGGGCCAGAGGTAAATGGCCCCCATCAGAAATCTCCAACCGTTCGGTGCAAGCTGTCCGGGAGCAATGTCGAGGTAGATCAGTAAGTCATGAACAAGCGGTGGAGAGGAAGACGAAGGCCCGCGAGGAGCAGGTCCTCGTAAAGGGTAGTGTGCCCCCAACCAACGAACGTGTGCCTCGCCGGCCGGCACTGCGAGGGAGAAGCCGTCGAAACAAGTGAACTTCTTCCTGATTCTATCTAAGTCTAACACGAGCAGACTACTGGAATTCCCCATACAAGAAAAGACAACCTCGGGGATACCAGAGACAGATGCCTCGTTACCCGATTCCCTCGACTTGGAAACCTCGAGGTGTTCCTGACTCGTTCCCTATCGGACACTCGAACAAGGATTCTACCCTCACTATGGTGGTCTGATGGGGTTAGTGAAGGATGGTCCAAGCTAATGGTCGGGGTCTGGGACCTCGACTATTCGTCCTCGGACCGGGAAGATGAGTTAAAGCTGGAATGACACATTTCTAAAGTCCCTGCTATAGGACGAGGAAGCAGTCGACAAGCTAAGTAAGGGTCGATACTCCTAGCCTAAGATATAGAGGTGGAAGAGTCAAGAGCATGTACAGTAAGGCATATATGGTCCTAACTGTCAAATAACACTCAAACAGGGTAGGATACACCGACTGGTCAAACTGTTCTATCAAAGGAAGAAGACCTCCCGTCCTAAGGAAAAAACAGAACCTGAGGAAAAAAAAAAGTCTCACTCCCTCACAAAGCCTACAGGATTCCTATTCTCCAGATTCACTCGGGAAAGAAGAAAGAAGAAAAAGGGAAGAAAGCAATAAACAGAGAATTGAGCAAAAGTGAAGACTTACAGGGAAAGTAGGCAGGAGAAAGCTTGGGAGGCCAGGTCGAGAATTTTTTCTGTGATACCACTCAATAATTAATTTCTCTCTAAAGATAGCACGAGGAATGAAAAATGCCCAAGTGTCCCTTATATAGAAATCATGTACGGTCCAGATGGTCTCTTATTCAATGGCTCAAAAAAAATTCCCGCCTAAACGCCTGACAGCTAGCAGCTTGGGCAGCCCAAGCGGTACCTCAAAAGACATGCGCATTTATTGAGCGATGGGATGGTTCAGGTCAGACTTGACGGCCTGGTTACCCTTTCACCGGCCTAGTTGGATCCTACCTAGACCAACCCTTTTGTGACACGTGGTAGGTTAGATCCCGAGATCCCAGGCTGACTAGAGCGAGATGTCGATTGAAATTACCAAAGCGATCGGTCTAATCTCGAGTAGTGTTCCCGAACTATCCTAATTTCCAAGTCTCACCCGATGACGAATCCATTTAGCCTGGGAAATGGGGCCAACTGATACGTATAGAAATATTCAATTAATGAGTATAAGACTCGATGACCACTTCTCGTACTGCCTGGTCAAGAGGCATTGTTATCCCGACCAGACCACCCCATGTTACGAGACCCAGCCTACGGGTCGGGAAAGCCACCTGTGCCCAGCTCTTCGCAAGACAGTTCAGGCCAGTCCAGAGACGCAATCCAGTTCCATCTAGAAGTTTCCTACACCAGTTAGAAGACTAATGGAATGTTAAAGATTGTTTTCTAATCTAATTAAGAAACTAGCACGGTTTGCGCTAACCAATCCCAATTGGATTGCATTACCTTATCAATGTACTTACCATGTACGAAGAGGTTTCATGCAAATACGAAAGAGACCCCTCACCTCCTACAAAAGAAGGGGGGGGGGGGGGGGGGGGGGGGGGGAGAGGGGGATAAAAAAAAATCACCTTCTGCACAATACTCATTATTGGTTTTCGTGTAATCTGCCCGGCCGACCCCGGGTAGTTCTAGTCTGTTGTTAATTCACCAAAGGTCACCAACTATTCCATAACATAGTGAAAGTGTTGGACACACCGGTGAACGTAGATCCTTTCGTTATCAGGGCCGAACCACATACAAACTTTCTGTCATTTTCTTTCTCTTACGTTACACCAAAAATTGGCATCATCCATTTCCTAGAACAAACATGATCAGTGGTCCCCAAAAATCCTAGAGGTCCTATGAATTTCATAACAAGTTTCCCAATCTGCATTAAAAGTCCAATTGAGACTCCGGAAAACCATTTCGCTAGGCATGCTAACGTTTTCCATTCTCAGAATTCTAAAAATGATAACTTGTTTTTGTTCTCTTTTTATAAAAACTATAACTGAAAACCACTTCTATTGGTTTCATTTATTGCTCCAAAAACAATAAATTCATAGTAAAAACCAATTTTATTCTCGTTTTTTAGAGAGATAAAAATGGTAGCAAGTGATTATCATACACATTTTGGATTTCATTTTCAAAAAAAAAAAAAAAAAAAAAACAAAAAAACAAAAAACAAAAAAAACAAAACAGAAACGATTAACAAAGAAATGAAAACAAATAGTAAAAACCGCCATATTACCAAACAAGCCCTCCTCAATATATATATATATATGTATATATATATATATATATCTACATTCACGCCAGAAACATTCAACCAAACTCACATTATGGTCATTAACTATTCCCAAAATGATCAGTATATAAGTTCGACACACAAACGTGCAAAAGATCTTCCAATAATTTGTAATACAAGTAGTAACTGCAAATCTAGTATATAAATTAGAAGATAGTGTGATCTTTAGGTCTTTTCTTCCATTTATTGAGAAAAATATGCACTCCGAAAAGAAAAACGAAAGAAAAGTAACGAAGAAGGTTGAACAAGTTCTAAACAGCAAGAGCTAATGTATCTGATCATTGGTACAAGAATGAGCCCATTGACTTGCAATTGCGTAACCATCACTGGTCTAGGCTCATGATGACTTGATGTGATCAACCCGAAAATCATGAAAGGTTAACTTCACTTGGGTATGACACTACTTTTTTAACTAGAGCTTGGCCACAAGGAGCTCAGTCTGGCTGCAAGTTTTGCACTCTTGTAGTCCTCTCTAAGCTGAATAAACCTGAATTTGTAGCCAATGCAAGGATTTATCATCCCATAAGAGGGATTGTGAGTGAAGGAAAAACTTCCAAAAGTACATTAGAGATGGATATCCATAAACATTAAGGCTCCGTTTGGATTGGGGGAAGTGAAGAGAAACTCAGTCAAATGAGAAAGGAAAAAAAAACACAAAGATGAGAAGAGAAAGTCAGGTCCTCTTCCACCCTATTTGAATATTGGATAGGAGAGAAGAAAAAGGAAATATAACTTCTCTTGTTTGCTTAGCTTTCATAAGAGAGAATAAAAGAAAGTATTTAAAACCATTTTACTCTTTTTCCCTCCGCTCAGAAATGATACTTCATAAGTGACATAAAAAAAGGAGTAGCCTTCGGAGTCCTTCCTTCCTAAAGCTTTTGGCCAAATACAAGACAAGTCGAACAGTCGGAAATAAAAGCTTAGTTCTTTATGGGAAAGAAAGGTATCTACTCACAATTTTGAGCAGTTGCAAGTATTTAATTTTCCTGCTAGCCTTCAAGAGGATACGCTTTGGGTTGATAATTATCCTATTTGGTTATTGGATAGAGCCATGAGTGATGTTCAGTTGTAACCTGTTTTTTTTAAAATGGAGTTCTTTTCTTTTCGTTTAAAAAAAAAAAGAAAAAAAACGTAGAAAACTATAAAAATATGTGCCTATATTTCTTCGGGAAAAAACAACATTCGGGCTATTTGGAAAGCAAAGAACCAATTCTATGATTCATAAGTAAACCGGTTCTATAAATTCTTCTCTTGGGTGAAAGTTCATTTCTTGCATAGGAGTCCGTGCCCAGTGTAACCACTCTTAAAACTCGTTAGTCAAAACCAACATAATCGTTAATTCTCATATAAACCAGATAAAAAGTGAGACGAGGACTGAACCAGATTGTGTTTTTAAGCATTTCCAAAAGGGCCATTAGCATTGCCCATTTTGGGTTTAAATATAGAATGCATCGCCATGTCACAATTACCTTTGGGCATCTTTCCGAATACTTGGGGTACCCTCAAACAGGCTGGAGAGGCTTTCAGGGGCAACAATGAAGACATTGGCCATGCTGGATGCAAAATTAAATAGGTTAGTAAAGAGAGAATGTGCTATAATGAAAGAACACAGACTAAATCGGATACCCGGAACTCACATTCCCAACAATTCAAATTTCTCATCAACAGACGGAGCATTAAAACTTCGAACAAATTCCCCGTACTCGGTTATGTCTCGCTTCAGCCGCAATCCTCCACTACAAAAGGGATAAACAAGTAAGAGCCTAATTTTTCGGTGGCCAACAATCCCTTAAAACTTAAAGTGATTGTTTTAAAAAGTTGTGATTGTTTGGGTTAGTTTTTCCACAGTTTTTTTTTTAAAATCAAATTCCTTGTTAAAGCTTAAGAAAAAAACAGGTTTTTTTTAAAATAATAAAATAAAATAAGTAAATAACGCTCCAATTTGTAGCTTTTCTATGAATCTCTTATTTCAAAAAAGTGATTATTTTAAAAGAACCCAAATGAACTCAAAATGCAACTTAAACATAAGAACAAGAATTTAAAATTATAATAATAATAATAATAATTAAAGAGAGAGAGAGAGAGAGAGAGAGAGAGAGAGAGAGAGATGAGTGCTTGTAATCCTCTCCTCGTGTCCTGTTCCTTTGAAGTTTCGCTCGTGCGTGCGAATTATCATTTTTTTCAATAACAAGGTTGATCGTCGATTGTAATCTATAAAGTTTGGAGTGGTGGGAAAAAAAAAGAGCATTCGTTGGACTAAACTAAGGGGGAGAAAAATGTTGGACCAAATATTTATGGAAGAAGAAGAGTTGGGCCAAATATTTGGAGTAGATTGGATTACAATTGGTCCAATATCAATTGGTCCAATATTACATAAAACCTTTTGTCCTTCAAAATTTGGGTTGGACTAAAGTAAGAAGTGAGAAAAAAATGTGTTCGGTCAAATATATAAGTGTGGGCTGAATTACAATTAGACCAAAATAGTACCCATAAAACTAAATTTTCCCAAAATTATGGGTGGGCTACAGCAGTTGAACCCGGAGCTAGGACCACCCTTATGGGACACACAAACACAATGGGACACCGGTTGTTGCACAAGGGCGGAGACGGTTTTTTATTGGCGGGCCTGGGATTGGTTGCACACATTCTGATCATTTTCTGAGAAAACCGACGACATCATAAGCAAATACGAACACCAAGGCAGTAAACTTCAAATCCTTGCAAGTCCTATAGCAAACCTTTTTGAAAAGCAAAATCTAGGGGATATCTGTGAATGATCATCCTTAATCAACGATACCAATTACTTAAAAAGATCCAGTGCAGCGTGAATGATCATCCCTAAACCCAAATGCAGCACAAGCAGATAAACAAGTGCTTATCCTTTTGACTTCACACATAATGAGTGAGCATATAATTTGCATTGTTTGCAATCGATAATATGAAACTAAAAGGGAAAGAAACCTCTAGTTCTTTTTGCATGTCTTCAGCGAGTTCGAGACCTTACTTCTGCGATTACTCGACTTTTGCAAGTCCTTCTATCAATAAATCTCCTTTAAGTCTCCTCTATATCATAGTTCATTCTAAAATATAAATGATCCACCATGTCCTCGTGGTTGGTAATGTCACTTATGCTCTAGCAATTTATGAGCATGCAAGTGTATAAAAGAGGGATGCAACGAATGTTAGATTGATGAAAAGGTGATGCGAAGAAGTATTACTGTAGGATTTATACGAATAAATACCTCCCAAACAAACAAAAATTGATTAATGTTGGAGGAGAAAGAAGAGGAAGGGAACCGCCAGGATTTTTATCTTTCAATTTGCGAGAGGAGAGAAGGAAAAATTACCATTCTAGTGCGATTGAAAAATATTAAATTGTACGTTTGATGCCGAAGTCACTGGCCACAAGAAAAATCCAACTTATGCCTTTGGGTCGTTTCTTTTTTTATTTCTCCCTTCTTAAATTTATTAAGTCCTCCCAATTTCCCCATTTTTGACATAAACTTCCAACATACAATATAACAGGATAAAAACATGTGAGCAAGGTTTCACCTGGGATTAAAAGTGAACTTCTGCCAATGATTAAGGAGCCCTTTATGTAAGCGGTTTCCCTACATCAACAAAATCCAATGTGCCATCAGTTCAAAAACTGAATGGAAGCCATTAAACCACAACAAAATACAAAGAAACAGAACATGGTGCAAAATAAATCAAAATTTTTAGATTTTTGCGAGTCAATTCCCTTCCTCTTTTCTTGAATTCCTTTTCTATTTGAACATTTTTAATTCCTAACGTTATTTAAGCATGGAGGACAAGGGAAACGGTTTTCCTTATCATTTCCGCCTCTTTTCCTTTTCCTTCTCTATGGATGCAAACCAAACAAAGCCCTAGCGGAAAAAAAAAAAAAAAGAGAAATGAAGATGACTTGGATAATGTAAGGAAGACAGCCAATTTGATCAAGGCATTCCTTTCTTTACCAAATAGAAGTTTGTATTATTGTTTACCTTACAACCTCAAGCAAGTGGATTCATCAGGTTTTTCAAACAGGGCATAGAAAGTTGGACTCTCACAGTAAGGATCTACTAAGGCGTTGTTTGGTTCATGGTAGTGAGGGAAAGGAAAGGAAAACACTGACAAAAACACTTTTCTTTGGTTGGTTGGTAAGGAAAACAGAGAGGAACATACAGAGGGAAAAAAAGGATGAAAGTAAAATTCAGAACAAAGTCACTTCCCTTCCTCTTTGCTTAGGTTTTCTCCATCTTGTCTTCCTTTCCTTTTTCTTTTTCTTTTGCAAAATCTATGAACCAAACAAAGCCTAAGGATCATAAGAGACTGCAGAGAAGGAAAAACACCATACCAATTCAGTCAGGAATGCTTGTTTGTTAAGACCTTCTAGTGCAGTGAATGCAGCCTCCAGCACACGGGAAAGGTACGCCACGACTCTGGCAAAGAGAAGTGAAACTTTAATTGGTAATGGAAACAACATGACAATTGAAGAAAGAACTCATTACAACAACAAAATCAAAAGGAGAACAAAAACAATAAAGGTCATATCCAGAAATCAACAAAAGACTACATCTTGAAGTGTCATGAAAAGAAATAATTACACTTTAATGCTTCATTTGTGTCAGTGTAAAATATTTTCGGTCGGAAAATGTTTTTCAAGTAAAATGTTGGAAAAAATCATTTTCCCATTTTTTTTTTCAGGTGTTGGGTTGACACTTTAAAACTACTTCACAAGAAACAGTGACGTGCACTTTTAAGCACTTTGTTAAGGAAAAATATAGTTTTTAAACATTAACTCTTATTATTATCAGTAGAAATGAAAATACAACAGCAATAACATATATGCATGTCAATAACATGTATACAGTGTTCTAAAAATTGGACTAGGTGGCCGCCTAGGCATTAGGCGGAGCCTAGCCGCAGCGATTTTACCCTATGCGTTAGTAAAAATCACCCAAGAGATTAGGCAGGCCCTAGGCGGAAGATTACGCATCTAACCAAGTCTTTGACTAGGGAACAGGAGAATTCACACTACCGCCAGCAGACCAGCCGAGTCGTGATCCAAAAAGCCAGCCCGGGCCGGGGTCAGCATAGAATGAAGGGGACGGCCGTAATGTTGTGTTGGCAAAGCCAACTTCTTGGGTTGCGGGTGGAGAGAGAGTATTGGAGGGATGTGGAGAAGAAGAGTTAGGCGCACCTCTAAATCGCAAATTGAGATGAATCGCAATCAATCGGAAGTGAATCGCACTAAATCACATGATTCAAAATTTCCAAAGATTCATAAAACTCACCCAAAAAAAAAAAAAAGAGAGCCAAACAGCGTCGCTTCAGTGGGACTCTCTCTCTCTCTCTCTCTCTCTCTCTCTCTCTCTCTCTCTCTCTCTCTCTCCGAATTGACGATAGTTAGGAACTTAGGGCATCGATACCCATTGTAAAGTTGTGTATTTAAATCTTTTTTGTATTTTTAAAATCGGTAGTTTTGTGTATTTAAACCTTCTACCCATATAATTTTCAAACATTTCAAAAGAAACCCCAACTTGTCTCACGCTTTAGTATATTAAGACTTCCACCCCAAAAGTTTTAAAGCTTTTTCAAAATAACCCCACATTTTGACAAAGTGTCTAATTGTGTGCATAAAAACTTGTGTGCAATTATTATTTAGTACATTTTACACATACATTTGCATATACATATATATTATTATTAATTTTGTTTAAAAAAAAAATTTCCGCCTAGGCCCCCCTCCACCACCCACCTACCGCCTAGCAATTTTTAGAACATTGCATGTATATATAAAGTAATATGGCCATGTATGTAAGTTTGTACGTATACCTATATATGCACAACCACCCACACACATATGTGCGTGTGCGTGTGTGTGTGCGTGTGCGTGTGCGTATGCGTGTGTATGTGTGTGTGTGTCCACAAATAAGAGTCTATAAGCATATATACATCTAAATACATGATTAATTGGACATTTCACTTTTGAGTATGCTTCCCAAAAATGACTTGCAAAAACTTCTTCAGTAAATCAACTCTCAGTATTTTAAGCTACTTTCATTTCCCTAAATATCTTCAGAAACCAAACCCGGCAAAATGTTCTACGTCAAAACAAATGGAGGGTAAAGACCATTGGAACAATATAGATTTGATTTTGCTGCTCCAAGAAAAAACATGGAATGACTTGACATCCATGAAGTTTCAAGAGCACTCTCACGAATTGACTTCATTACTTCGAATACAAGCTCCAAGTTTGACAAGTTGGACGGACCTCGTGCAGGCATTTGTAGGCCGATGATCCGGAGCAATGCCATCATCTGGTGACCGATAATCTGTTGCCTTTTGTTCAGCTGAAAGTAATCGCTCCACCTACATGAGTTTCACAGGGTAAGTAATGGGTTATTTAATCTAAGGAGAAAAAAAATTAAATAAATAAACCTGCAAAACCGGATGTTCAAAGATAATTTAAGAATCGTAAAAAAAAACACATGTAAATGTGAAACAGTTGTATTATGGAAAAGGCAGAACAACTACCATAGAGTTGAATTGACCATTGTTGTCAACTTGTCAATTGAATCATGAATCGGGTTGGCCAAAGTTATGAATCGTGAATCATATCGAATTACGAATCGCAAGATTCACTATTTTTAGAAAATAACACACGTACAAAATGAACAAAATAACAAGTTAACACAAGCTTCATGAAATATCAAGGCTTTAGTGAGCTTGAATCTCAAGATTAGATACAAATATGTCAATTACAAACCTCAGCCATAACAGTTTCAATGCATTGTTGAAGCCCTTTGTAAGCCGCCCCCTCTGCACTGGACATAGCAGTCGCCATTTCTTCACAGGAAGCAGCATGTGCACCATCAGCCGGTAGCAAGAGCCGAGATATAGAATTTGCAAAATACTGCAGTACATGGTTGAAATCATTATATACAATATATAACTGTCTCAGACCAGTTTCTCACAAGCTGCAATAAGAAAATCATACTTGCTGAACAATCGCCACACTGCTTGCACAACGTTGGACAGCCACCATAAAAGATCTGAAACTGCTTTCACCAGCGGCGGCGGCGGCCTCTGCCTACATTATACATATCACCAGTACATCACCAATACTCAGCCAACTACTAGGTAACCTACTCTCTACTTATTAATGAGCTCATCGTAAAGAGGCTCTGTTTGATTCATGGTATTAATAGTGAGGGAAAGGAAAAAGAACCGCTGATGGAATTTTTTTTTTTTTTTTTTTCTTTTGGTTAATAAGGAAAATAGGAAGAGAAATACAATAGGAATAAAAATAAACCAAAAATTCTGACTTTTGTGAGCCACCTTCCTTTCCTTTTCTTGAGGTCCTATTATAAATTGAAATTTTTTAAACTTTGAATGCTATTTAAGCATAGAGAGAGGAAAAAAAAACATTAGCGAAATAGATTCCCTTGTACTTTTCCATCCTTTCTCTGAATCCGGAAAGCAAGCATAGCCTTAGGCTCTGACTGGTTCATGGATTGAGGAGAGAAAGGAAATGAAATAATGATGAAAATACTTTTCTTTGTTTGGCTAATAACAAAACAATGAAAAAAATTACAAAATAAAAGAAAACAAGGTGAAGAATAAAACAAAAAGTTTGAATATTGTAAATCTCTTGAATTCCTATTGTACTTTAAAAATGTTTAATTTCTAATGTTATTTAAGCATGAAAGAAACCTGTCAAAAATAAAAGAGATGCTGAATTTTCTGTGTAATGTTCTTATCTCAATGTGAGATTAGAGCCTTGCATTTATAGGGAATGAGAGAGAATCAGATAGCAAATTACATTACTGACGATCAAAAAATCAGCATGAAATAAAAACCATAATAAAATCAAATGAATATTTCCATATCTTTCATGATCCTTAAAATCACGAAAAGATTATGAAATATTCTTCAACACTCCCCCTCAAGCAGGAGCAGAGATATCAACTAAGCCCAGCTTGCCACCGATAGAGTCTTTTCAGGGAGAGGGCCGAGAGCAGTGAGTGCCAAGAGTGCATCAAGAGCTTAGAGTGCCACAAGGGGCCAAGATTGCCGCAAGGGCCGAGAGTGCCGCGAAGGCCGAGAGTAGCGCGAAGGGGTATAGAGTGCTGCAAGGGATAAGAGTGCCGCAAGCAGTGGTTGACCCAAGATTTTTGGTCAGGGGGCCTAAACTATATGGGGGTTCGGGGGCAACGCCCCGGAGGCGAATTGTTTAAGTCTACCTATACACAATTATGTGAAACTCTAGAATTTGTTTAACACCCCTAGTTTGGGGTAAATCATGTAATTTTAGGGAGCCTATTTCTAAAACCTGTAATATATTACATATAAATCTAGAATTTTCAAAAGTCCAGGAGCCTATGTCTAAACCTATAAAATACTGTTTATAAATCTAGAATTTTTAAAAGTCCAAGGGGGGCTATGTGAATTTTAGGAGGGCCTATTTCTAAAATCTATAAAATATTACATGTGATTCTATAATTACCAAAGTCAAAGGGGGGGGGGCTGTGGAACCCCTAGCATGTATGTAGGTCCGCCACTGGCCGCGAGGGCTGAGAGTGCCACAAGGGCGAAGAGTGCCACAAAGGCCTAGAACAAGAGGCCGTGGACCTAGAGTGCCGCAAGGACCAAGATGCCATGAGGGCCGAGAGTGCCACAACATTGTATGTACTAGATAGAGGTCTGGCGAACGACAAGGTAGCCACTTATCTACAAAGTGGAATATAGTGAGAGGCTACCCAGGGTTACCAGGAACGTGGGATACCCTATGGAACAGGGATCCAGTTCGTGCGTTCCAGATCGCGTTTCGTGGGTGATCCGGATCCCAAATGTTGCGTTCCAAAAAAGAGAACAAAGATTAAGAACAGGAGGAAGAAGAAAGGCAGAAAAAAAAAAAAAAAAAAAAAGAAATACCTCACCGACATGTGCATCTTCTTCTCTTCTTCTTCTTCTTCCCCTTCTTCTCTACGATTTCGTCTCCTCTTCTCCTCCTTTTCTGCAATCGTCTCCTCTTCTCCTCCTTTTCTGCGATTTCGTCTCGTCTTCTTCTCTGCGATTTGTCTCCCATTTCGTCTCTCTCTCTCTCTCTCTCTCTCTCTCTCTCTCTCTCTCTCTCTCTCTCTCTCTCCAGTAACATGAAATGAAATGGGACTGCCCTAGCATTGACGTATGTTTATGAATCACTTTTTCTTTATTTTTAAATCCTCTCTTTCTTAGGTATTTTAGAGTTTAGCCCCAAGTTAATTTCCTTGTATTTAAAAAAAACCCAGTTTATTCTGGAATCTAGATATCAGTCTAGTTATGAAAAGATTTCGGTTGAGAAATTATGGGAAAGTCTAACATTGATTAGCTTTATTTTCCCAAATCTGATTTTTATCATTCCAAAGATTGATATTGATTAGGTTTATTATCCCAAAATCTTATGCTTATCATTACAATAATATATATATATGCAGATATCTATATATTACACATATGATTAATGACTTTCTTAATTCCAAAATTTATTCCCAATCTATATATATATATATATACAGTCAGGCTCTAAAAAGGGCGCCCTCTCTTTTTTAAAGAGAGGACCTCTGTTTTGACCGTTAGATCGTGTTTTCATTAAGGGCAATTTTATCATTTTACAGTTTTTAAACACGATCCAACAGCCAAAACAGACGCCCTCTCTTTAATAAAGAGAGAGCACCCTCTTTGGAGATTTTTCGTACATATATATATGGAGGTTCAAGGATTGTTCGAACCAAAAGTGCTAGTCGAACCAAAAGTTCGAACCAACGCGAACCGCGAACCAAAAAATCGTACCGAATAAGTCTACCCCCCCCCCGTACCGCGAACCGAGCTAAGTGTCGTACCACGCACCCAAACCCGTACCATGTACCGGGGTGAACCGCGTTCCACGTCACATTGAGGCTACCACAGGTGGATCGGTGGCTCTGATACCATGTCAAAAATAAACGTGATGTTGAACTTTCTATGTAATGATTCCTATCTCAATGTGAGATTAGAGCCTTGCATTTATAGGGAATGACAGAACAAATTACATTATTGACAATCATAAAATCTGCAAGAAATAAAAACCATAATAAAATCAAATCAAAAATTTATTCCTGAATATTTCCATATCTTTCATGATCCACAAAATCACAAGAACATTATGCAAAAACCCAACAAAAAAGAAAACAATAGAGAAATAGTGTTCGTTCTCGTTTCCTTCATTTTCCTTTTTACTTCTCTAAATCCACAAGGCACAGATACAAATACGAGACAAAGATAAGACACGGACACGAGGCAAACCTTAAAAATGTAGGACGTAAACACAGCGAGGACACGGCAAAAAAACAAAAGATGTTTTTTATAATGGTTATAGAAGATACCATGTCTGTCCGCTCCCGTTTCCTATGTTATCAAATTAACCCATTAATTAATTCGCAATTAATTATATTTAAGACTTTCACTTCAAAATTCTAAAAGCATTTTCAAAAGAGTCACGTGTAGACTCCAGTCTCGTGTCTGTGTGCAACGTGTGTCGGGGAAAAATAAAAGTATAATATAATAAATTAAGGCAAGTTTTTTCGCGTGTCTACTCGTGTCCCACAAGTGTCGGTGTCCGATACATGTCCGACTTGGGCACAGCACCCAAATTGACGAGTCCATGCTACAACGGATAACATTTCACATTACTTTAGTGGACAACGAAAAGGTATGTGATCAAGTACTTACAGCAGAAGCAGCTGCAGCAGCCACCCTTCTACTAACACTTGTGCCCAGCACAAACCTTTCCCTCAAAGAAGCCGCTTCAGTCAGGCTGTCTCTAGCTCGTTCGAGCCCTTCTGTAATATATTGACCTACCTGCATAAAGACAAAGGGAAAGTGGGGACCCCAAAAATTAGTGGATGTTCATGACAGAGATCGTGTCACAGTCCAATGTACAGCAAAGAACTAGGAAAACTAAAAGAGATCACCAACTCACTTGGTCTAACAGACAAGTGAACACAGCTTTTACATTGGCTGCAAGAGTTCCGGGCTACACAGGAAAGTAAAGAATCGATGAGTCAAAATCTTACAAAATATCAATATATGTATCAAAATGTAGCACAAATATGTGCCCCCGATAACCAAAACTACTATCTAGTATCTCAACCCTTGTCAACAAAGCCTAATCCCACTTTTGGGTCGGCTACATGAACCACGTATCAACGTTCTGCTAATTCTAAGGAAATAAATTCTGTGAAGCTTAAGCTACATATTTTCCCATACTACTGCAACCTATGTTAACTTTTGTGTTCCCTCCTCTAACATTACTCTCAATGCAGAACAGGATGAAACTACACTGTTTGCCTCACAAATGTGTCTCAGTACCCAGCGATACTGAAAAATAGCATGTCACATTGACCTAAAAAGTTTATATTCTTTCCATGATATTTACCAACATATAGAAAAAAGAGAGAGGGGGGGAGGGGGGGGGGGGGGGGGGGGGGGGGGGGGGGGGGGGAGGTGCGGCCTTAAAGATATTTATCTCCATAGAACAGTACATGATATGCTCTTTAAAAGAAAGTAATGTTGGAGGAGCTAGAGAATAAAGAGGAATCAACGAGATATATCATGCGCACAACTTCATATAAAGACAAAGGTCACTAGCAGGAGGAACATGAATTTTCAATCACAAAGGTCAGGCTCGGAAATAAACCCTTAACTATTGGCATGGACAAATAGACGATGCCTGTTTAAAAGAATAACAATGGAGGGGTTGTAACAGTACAAATGAAGAGAAGAAATGCTTTGAAAAGGCAGTTACTATTTATCAGAAGTCAAAGTTAAGAAACTTAAGGCCAACCGTTTGTTGTACCAAATCAAGAAAACAAACAAGCACACGAGTTACCACAAAACCATGCATGGAAGGTAAAAAGAGAAATGAAATCCATCTTAAAATTTATAAAAAAAAATAAAAATAAAAAATAAAAAATAAAAAACCCTAGTGGAAGTGCCAAAGACAAGATGAGGACCCAATATTTAATACATCATATGGCATGAATGGTGGTTACAACAGTGAGAAAAATGCGATGGCCGATGATTCAGTAATGAGCATGGCACTGAATAAAAAATGCAAGGCAAGGACTTTGGGCAAGACCCAAGTAATTAACATTGTAGAGTTGAGTAACTACCACCATCAACGTAACTACCATGTATTTTTAACATTTTTACTATTCGAGCTGTTGAGAATGGATGTGGCTTTTGGTTTAGGCAGAATTATAAGCAGAAGTCCTAATCTCAAGGTCACCAGGCGAATTAAGAAAAATTCACAAAATCCCTAATCCGCTTCCCGCATCACGTTTAGGCTGAAGCACCTCTGCACTTGCCTCAGCCAAAACATGCTTTTGGGGCTCTTAAAGTGGTTCTTAGCTTTAATATTGTCAAGCTATTATATGCATTTTGAGTTCCACAGGCGCGGTCGGGCCTAAAGTGCATTTGAGAAGTGATTCCAAACAAGCCTTGAGAAACAGAGAAGAATCCATTTGTCATACCTAAGTAGGAATTGAAAATTTGAAATTGAATAATAAAGTCAAAAACTCTATGAAAACCAGAGAATCAATACCTCAATCACCCACTGAATTAATTGCAAGAATTCATCGGGTCATTCCAACTGACTATATTGTTTATGTAAAACTAACTAGATTTGCAGATAGTTTCTGGGAAAAAAAACTAGGTTTTTAGACAATTCAAACCAAAAGAGTGGGTTGGAATAATACACCTGCAAGACAATTCCCGTGAGCATACTTCACATCAATTTCCATATGCATAATAACCGAGAAGTTCTATGAGGCTCACATGATAATGTGAACATTCAAAAGTGAAGTTCATGGAACAATGTAAAGTTTCTAATTATCAAAGAATATTATGAGCACGTTAGAGCCTGTGGTAATTAATGAAACACCAAACACAAATAAATTTACCTGAGATGAGAATAAAGTACATCTAGAAATTGCTTCTTCGTTCCAACGCACAAACTCGGTCACCACAGTAACAGATATCTGCTGGTGGGAAGATGTGATTGATGCTCCTTTTGAGCGACCAATTGTCCCTGATGACTCAGATGATTGCTGGTTTTCAGCACGCAATTCCTCCATCTGGGCCATATAAAATCATGTTAAAGGTAATTGAAGAGTCCACAAGCGAAATACGAAAGATAATGTTGCTTTTGGAACAGAAGTAATTTTTTTTTCGAAGTACATGTATTTATATTGGTATAGTTTAGGTAGAGAGAGAAAAAGCCTAAAGCGGGATGGAGATAAAAACATGATAAGAGTCCGCTATTTGTTATTGAAGTAGAGGAGCATGATTTACTTTCCGTCAGCTATTTGTTATTGAAACTGAAGAGGATGATTTAACTTTAATTCGTGAGAATGCATTCTGGAATTCCATTCCAAACACACCCTAACTTCACCCAAAAGCACCCAGAGAGGGGGGAGATAAAAAATAAATAAATAGGTGAGAGAGAGCAGCTAATGCAAACCTTTGCTTTATAGAGTTGTCTCAAAGAGGCCTGCTCGTGCTCAATATACTCATCTTTGTGAGCAAGAAACAAAGACTCTGTTAGGCCTGTATCAACCAAAAAAACTGCCTTCAGGACACCAATGTACAAGATTTACATGAAACAACCTTCAGTTCAAAGCAACTCAATCAAACATGGAAAGTAAAAGAAATTCAGTTACATCTCCCTTCATTGAAAACATCAAAACTGTTATTCAGTAACCAGAAATAAATTATCTTCACGACAAATTAGTAATAATGAACTAAATTTTCACAATTTTTTTCAATCCTTTTTCCACTAGGACATTAGCATATAGAAAAATATTTCATTCTAAGTTGTTAGTAAAAGATGACCAAAAACAATCCTCCAAAACTCATTTATCCTGCTACTCAATCAATTCGTAGTTGAATAATCAACAGAAAATGTCTTCAATTGCATTATCAAAAGAAAAAACATAAAAATGCACTAGACGAAACAAAACCACAATTAGAAATCCATGACTGACCAGAATTACATGTATTGGACCAACACATTAAAACTCAAACAGGAGTAAGAACTATCTTCACAACATCTCGAACAAGTTAAAGAAGGTTAAACCTAGTAATTCCATGAAAAACTAATAAAGTGTCCTTCAAAGGTTAGACTTCCATAGCTTTTTTTCGTAGTATAAAGTATAAACCCAAAATGCTTTAACAACATGTCCTGTTTTCCAAGAGGTCTTTAAGTTCTGATTTTTGGGGCTTTCAGATAAGTAGCTTGAGTTCATGAATACTGTTTTGAGATTCTCTAATGGAACACTGTGAGTGCGGGACCCATATTCTTTGTCATGGACTATGAATAAGATGGGTAGTTTAAGGTGAAGTCCTTATATAGGGTCCTTTGGTGGATGTTTGGAAGGTAGAAGTCCCTAATTCAAATTGAAATGTACAATGATCCTAGATGATATTTCTCTTTTCTTAAAACAGAAAAGAAAAAAGAATATAAATAAAAATAAATTAATGTCCCTTTCTTCCTAAGGATTTCCGGAAAAATTTATTTATTTTTATGGAAGGTTCCATATTTTATGTGTCTCCAAGTCTTTTACTTTATATCAGTATATATTGAGGCCGTTTGTCTTGGTAATTTATGGGTGTATCTGGGCACCAAACGCAGTTCGCAAGTGTTTGTTTGCCCAAATCCCGATGGAAGATATGCGTTTTTGGAGGGGGGGAAATCTGTGTTTGCATAAGTAGGTGGGGGTTGCTTTTCACGATTCTCTCTATGTATGATCAGTTGCACAACATATGAACCAAACAAGCAGACCATATTAAGGAAATCTACCAATCTCTATTCGATTTGATTCACCCCCTACATGATTTTAATTGGTATGCTGAATCTATCAACTGAAGTAATCGCGCATGGATATTACGACTCGCATTCTAGTAACATTGTTGAAGAATATTTCCTAACCATGCCAATATTTGGTGGATCACGAAATAAATTGAAATATTTAGGGCTTAATTTCTGTTATGATCTTATCTTAATTTTTATATCTTGCTGACTCTACTGACTCTATCTTCATCCTATATATATAGGGATGTAATTCATATAAACTATATCATATTATCAACTCAAATTCTCCCATCTTTCTTTTGTTTTTGACATGGTATCAAAGCACTAAGCTCCAGGTAATCCCTTTATTGCAATCTGCCTTCGCCGGAGGGTGGCGACCTAACCGCCCGTCAGACCTCTATCTCGTGGCACTCTCGGCTCTAACAGCTCTTGGCCCTCCAGCACTCTCGGCTCTCAGCCTTTTCCCTAGACATGCAATAGTCTCTATTGCAATAGACATGCAATAGACTCTTACCTTTTTCCAGCTTGAGGGGGACTGTGGGAGTGTTGAAGAATATTTCGTAATCATGCCATGACTTTGGATCACAAAATATACGGAAATATCTAGGGATTAATTTCTAATATGATGTTATTCTAATTTTTATACCTTGCAGATATTATCTTCACCCTACAATATATATATATATATATATAAATGTTGAAGCAACTTGGGGCTTATAATTCTATCGTTTGTGTGTGCGTGAGAGATCTTTTTTTTAATTTGCACTTTACTAGAACTTGATTTATTTGCTTATGTTTTTTTTTTTTTTTATACTTTGGTTATAAACTTGCGTGGGGGTTGTCCACATCACTTAAGTGGGTCATATGCACAATACATGACACACTTAAGCAGATATAGCAGCCCCTATACATATCAGTTATCACGTTACTTGGGGGGGGGGGGGGGGGGGGGGGGGGGTGAAAGAAGTTATTTTTATTGAAAAACCCTAGCTCTGACAGCCGCCCCTGCTGCTTCTCTTGCTCATCCTCTGCTGCTATATGTGCTCTTCATCAGGTTTTTTCCCTTCCTTCTTCTATTCCTCTCCTATTTCTCTCTGTGTTCTTCTTCTCTTCTTCCTCCTATTTCCCTCACTGTTCTTCTTTCTTTTGTTCTTTCTTCTTCTTCTTCTTCTTCTTCTTCTTCTTCTTCTTCTTCTTCTTCGGTTTGAATCTCCTCCAGGGACTTCCTTCTCTCTTCGTCCGGTTATCACTGAGCTCGTACTCAGGTGTACGCTCGCCGTTCAGCTCAAGCCCCCTTGCCAGAATCTCCTCCGGAATCTGGTAATGCTTCTCACCCCTCTACTTTTGTTCCCCCCTTGATATACCTCTTGAGTTCGTCGCCCTCCTAGATATGGTTTCTCTGACAGTACTAATCATCGTATTGCCCAGTATGTTTCTAATCAGGGTCTCTCAGATTCCTACAATCCTTTCTTAGACAGGTTGATTCTATGCCTATCCCTCGGTGTATTTTGGAGGCTCTACAGGAGTGGGTAGCCGCCATGACTATGGAAATGGATGCTCTTAAGTGAAACCAGACTTGGGAGCTTGTTTCATTACCTCGTGTGAGAAAACTGGTGGATGTAAGTGGGTTTTTAGCATCAAATATCAGGCAGATGGTTCTATTGAGCAGTACAAGGCTCGTCCACGCAAATACCGAGCAAGGATTACAATTTACAGTGCAACCTTTGCTCCTATTGCAAAGCTGACCACAGTTTGTCTTATCATTTCCTTGGTTGCCTCTCATTCGTGGCATCTTCACCAGATCAAATGGATGTCAAGAATGCATTCTTTAATGGGGATTTGCAGGAGACTATTTACATGGATCCTCCACCGGGTTTTCAGGATGAGGGGGAGTATTCCGGGAAAATTTGTTGCCTTCGGAAGTCACTCTATGGTCTTAAGCAGTTCCCCGGGGCATGGTTCAGTCACTTCAGTGAGGTTGTCATGTCTTTGGGATTTGTCCATTGTCATTGAAATCACACCTGCTTCACTCATTGCCGTTCTAATGGTCGCTCTGTTATTATCTTGGTTTATGTCGACGAAATTATTATAACTGGTGATGATGCTCCTGGTATTACTAAAGTCAAGAAGGCTCTTGGGCAATCTTTTGATATCAAGGACTTGGGTCCTCTTCATTACTTTCTTGGAATAGAGGTTGCACGCTCTCGCCGTGGCATTTCACTTTCTCAACGAAAGTATACTTTAGATCTTTTACAGGATACTGGTATGATGGGATGTCGACCCGCTTCCATTCCTATGGACCCTGTTGGATTGTCCCACATCTCCTAGGCAAAGCCCCCGTCTGTGCTTCTTATAAGCCTTGGTAATCCTCCCCTCACAAGGCGTCTTTTGAGGGAGAGTAAGGCTCATTGGTCGTTCTATTAAACCTCAAGTTATCTGTTGAGTCCGGGGAACTATTACCAGATACCTCAGTATATCAGCGTCTTGTTGCTCGCCTCATTTATCTGACTGACACTCGACCAGACATCAACTTTGCTTTCAGTGTTATGAGTCAGCTCATGCATGCTCCTCGCACCTCTCACTGTTGTCCATCATATTCTTCGGTACCTCAAGACATGGCCAGGCGTTGGGCTATTTTATATAGCTGGAGCACAGTCTAGAGTCTCATTGACGCAGGACAGTTCTGAGAAATTGAATATTGATGGAAAACTGAAAGAATAAAGAAGAAAGAAGAAAGAATAGGAAAAGAACCCTCGGTATCCCTACACCTCGGGCACCCTAGGTAACCCTATACCTAGACCTTGCAAGAACTTAAAGGCATCCCTGTGCAATCAAATATCATAATTTTTATTCATAATCCACTGTCAAATACAAAACCTTGTCACCTTATTTATAGTGATACAAAAGACTCCAAACCCAACAAAACTTCCTAAAAGATAAAATTGCCTAAAGATTACTTCCTAATAAAACTTATTCCATAAACCTTAAACTTCCTAAGATAATAATTTCCTAAAGATAATATCTCCTAACAAAAATTATTCCTTCACAAAAATTCCTATTTTATGGAAGTAAAAATAAAATAACTAATTACAATTGCCTCCCAGGTCAAATACTAGAATCACAAAATCACCCTTTGATTCCCCATCATTTCTCCCCATCTTCAAATAACTCGACTCCGGCGAGTTAAAATGGCAGTTAAGCTGGGAAGAATGAAGAACACCCACATGATGGCACACTTTCTGAAAATAAGCAAATGTTAGGTTCAAGACTGTAGAAAGCATCACTCCATTCGGAACACCTGCGGATGAAGTATGGGAAGGCAACATTCCACATGAAAATTCAAATTAGTAACCATATTTAGTGACAAGTCGAATAAATTTGCTTTTAAGTCCTTTGGAGGGTTACTACAAGTATGATTAGAAGGTGGAGTAGGTGGGGAAACAAGGATCACAGTCTCCGTTTTGCTTTGAGAAGTCAACAGAGGAGGAAACCGTGGGGTCAAAGGGACAGGCGGTGTAGGCATTGGGATGATAGCAAGATTATTTAGAACATTGTTAATAAAGGACATATCATCATGTTTCTCTTCAAATGTCTCGTCGTGACAATTTATTGAGACGCTAGGGACCTTAAGTGGTGGGTCCGGTGTATTCACAACGGGTTCAAGAGACAATTTAACGGGTTCACATTGAGTGTTGTTTTTCTCAAGTTGAGCATTTTTTCGCTCGCGGTTGACAGACAAATCTTGAAGGAGTTTTGCTAGGTCATTTATGTGCTTGGAGGAGCTGGGTTTACCAGAAACCTGAGAAGTAACCTTACACTTTGCAGATTTTAGTCGAATGCTCTTACCATTATGGACAAGGTGATAAAAATTATCATCTGCTTTTGCCACATTATAATCAACAATCCAATGACGACCGAGAAGGATGTGACTCACACCTACATTAATAGGCAAGATGTCACACCATATATTTTCGTAGAATAGGTTAGCCATTCGAATTGGTATTAAGCAACGTCCAGTGACATAAAAGGTAGAGTGATCGTCCAAGACTACCCTACATGGTAGTTAGCGCGGAGAAATTGGAAGGTTAAGTTTATTAATGGCAGACTCCGAAATCACATTCATGGGAAATCTTTCATCAATAACAAGTTTACAACCGATATCTAGGCATTGGACGGCTGTAAGAAAGGCACTAGAGGCTCGGGCAGGACAATAAATGGTGCAGGACTCATAATAACGAGACATTATTAGTACGATTGAAAGGACCTTTATGTGCAAAATTAAGTGACTCGTCAAATAAATTAGATACTCATCAAAATTTTCAAAGAAATGAGTGTACCTCAAAAGTGAAGAATCTGGACGAATCACTGAGCCCGATGTTGTATGAGACGACCTTTGGCGGCTTCAAAAGGATTGTGTAGTCTTGGTACAATTGTAACAAAAAGAGAAATTTTCCACTATTTTTTTTGTTGACTCTCTGATTTTTTTTATTTATTTTTTTTTTTTTTTGAGACTTTGATTTTTTTTTTTTTTTAGTCAAAAGAAATGAAGGAAAAGTTGAAAAAATTAGAATGAAAATGAATATAATAGTTGGCCATTGGAATCGGCTGCACCACCAGTACAAGGATTGGGCTTGTGGCTCAGAGGTCATTGGGCTTCTGTTGCTATAAGAAAGGCCTAGGGAAATGGGCTTCTTTGGGCTGGGTTTATATGGAAACAAATGGGTAGAGTGGTCTGGGCTCGGGTTTAATGCTATTATGGGCTGGTTTGGTTTAAAAGGAAGTGGTTATTTGGGCTTACAACAGTTGGCTTTATATCACATAGAAATGGGCCCAATGTTACAGATATAATAATCCACAGTGAAATAAAGGGTTATGACAGCTGGTTAGCAAAATGATTTTGAACCAGGGTTGTGCATGTCGATCAGCAAAAATGGAGAGAGAGAGGACTTTGTCGGCTAGGCTTTTGGGTTTAACTTTTTAAGGGACTGTTTGGGTAAAGCTTGGAATGCCAGGATTGTGGTCGAACTTCTCCCTTCTCTTTTCCTTTTCTTTTTTTTTTTTTTTTTTTTTTGGGTTTCCGCTCTGGTGGTTATAGGATTTGTTGTGCTAGGGCCTGTTTGGGTATGCTTGTGGTTTGTAGGGCTAGTGGGGGCCGTTTGGGTATATGACGAAGACAGTGATAGAGGGGAGAAGGTTAGAGGCTGTTTGGTTGCATGACGAAGGGTGAGGCTAGTGATGATGATGGCGGCTGAGGTGACACAGATCTGGAGGAAAACACAGTAAATTACGGCTTGTTTGCTTGTAGATGAATCGATCTTGTGCTCTAATACCAAATTTGACGCACGACAATTCTGAGAAATTGAATATTGATGGAAAACTGAAAGAAGAAAGAAGAAAGAAGAAAGCATAGGAAAAGAACCCTCGGTATCCCTGCACCTCGGGCACCCTAGGTATCCCTGTACCTAGACCTTACAAGAACTTAAAGGCATCGCTGTGCAATCAAATATCATAATTTTTATTCATAATCCACTGTCAAATACAAAACCTTGTCACCTTAATTATAGTGATACAAAAGACTCCAAACCCAAGAAAACTTCCTAAAAGATAAAATTGCCTAAATATTACTTCCTAACAAAACTTATTCCATAAACCTTAAACTTCCTAAGATAATTATTTCCTAAAGATAATATCCCCTAACATAAATTATTCCTTAACAAAAATTCCAATTTTATTGAAGTAAAAATAAAATAACTAATTACAATTGCTTTCCGGGTCAAATACGAGAATCACAAAATCACCCTTTGGTTCCCCATCACTCATGTTTCACTGATGCTGACTACGCAGGATCTAGGAGTGATAGACGTTCCACTTCTAGTTTCTGTACCTTCTATGGTAGCCACCTTCTCTCATGGAAAAGTAAGAAACGGTTGTTGTCTTGCGGTCTTCTGCTGAAGCTGAGTATTAGCCATGGCCCAGGGTACGTGTGAACTTCTCTGACTTCGTTTTATTTTGGGAGAGTTTGGGTATCTAGTTACAGAATCCTCTATTCTGTTGTATGACAATAAATCAGCACTTATGTTAGCATCTAATTTGTTCTTCATGAACGTACTAAGCATATTGAGGTGGATAATCATTTCATCAGGGAAAAGGTTCGATCTGGAATTATTGTCCCCGACTTTGTTCCCTCTACTGATAAGACTGCCGATATGTTCATGAAATCTATTGGTGCATCTCTTTTGAAGTCCTCTCTGGTCAAGCTGGGTCTCGTCGGTATCTTCGCCCCAAGTTTGAGGGGGAGTGCTGGAGATATAGATTATCTACAGCATCTTATGGGATTTGGGATCACCTAGTTTTAGGGATTTGATATGACTGTCATCTTTGATTTTATTTCCATTTTATCGCTTTCCTTATCTTTTCTTTCATGTTCTTACTTCTCATCATGTATATATATAGTGGATACTTCAGTGGAATAATATAATGAATTATTTCACCCAAATAAGTTTCTTCTCTATTAGCAGTTGTTTAATGTTAACGATAGTTGTGGTTTATTAAGTTTATAAAACAGCTTGCTTTGGAAACTCCTGTGGCTGAACTATTTGCTATCTCTGTTATATTATTTTAGAACTAAAATTGCTTGGTTTGTTATTTAGGCTCACATTCAACCCATCTTCTTTGACGAACCTACGATTGCATCATATGTGGATGGAATTCACGTAAACTGAATATCAAAGAATAACACAAAAATTCTCCACCTTTTTTTTGTTTTTGACACACGTGAATCTTACGATTTGTACAGTTCTCACAATTCACAATACTGTTGGATATAAAAGTTGTTTCTCTATTTTCTTTCAGTTTTTTGTTGTCCTTTCGAAAAGAAAAGAAAAATCCTAACACTCTTTTTAGCCACTTAGGTTTAGGTTATAAAATATCCAACCATCTGAATTCTCTTATTTCCAAAAATTCTAGGGCTCAGGAACTTTCAAAATATTTTTCTCTCCAATAGTCCAAATTGAATTCCATTTTTTCCACATGTTTCTACTTGCAAGCGGAAGTTATAACAGGTATCTATTAATACTTTGAAGAAGTTTGTTTGGAGGTTGGAGCTTTCTGGGCAAGTTCATTGTATTTTTCAATTTTCACAAGTTTTAAATTTTATTATGGTATTTTTTTTCTTTCCAAATGGTTTCAAAAATGAAAGGGGAAGAAAGAAGGTTCGGTGTTTTGGTGTTTTTATGATTTGGGTTCTTATTTTGGTATGTTGGTGCTTCTCAATTAGTCACCGAATCTTACAACTCACAATTCGATTCGATTGCCAAAAAATGATATTTCAATTCAGGATGACAACCATGGACATACTAATTATTATGCACGTTTTTTTAAAAGTAGTTGTTTACGCTCAAGTTGTTAAATGTGAAAGAATAAGCTTACTAAAATGATTAACACTTAGGCTATAGAATTTGTAGGTGAACATTCCAATGACCTCTTCCTCTGCTTTTTCACTTACTCCAATTCTCTTTTTTAAATATGTTTTTTTTTTTTTTTTTTTTTTTTTTTTTTTTGGTAATCGGGGGGTGTCCGGGCCAGCTTGCGCGCACCTCGACTAATCCTCCGAGGCCTGGAGGCGCCGGGTGAATACTCCAGTGGCCACGCCCCCCATGACTCGAACACTAAACCTCTTGGGTAGTACACCCAAGAAGCTTACCACTCGGCCACAAGGGACTTGGTTTAAATATGTTATTTCTCAAGCAAATCAAATCCAGATGCGTATGTTAATAGAATTTGATGTATTAATCACTCAATTATTTTATAAAAATATAGATGGATAGTAACTTTTTGTCGTTTCTAAGGTTGTCCTAAACATGGAGGAAACATTCCAACCATATCGCATATGTTTCAACCATGTTCTAGTATGTTTTGACAGAAACAATCTTCATTATGTTAATATATGTGAATTTCAATTTTGTACTCGTGTTTCATTTCAGTTGACTAGGAATGGATACAAAAGGAAATTTTGATCCGTGCTCTGAAGAGAGGATAACAGCGAGACCTTTGATGAGAAACCATTCATAAGATAAAGAATTTGATGTTTAATACACCTTATTCTAGATTGGCCGATTGTTTTCCAGAATCTATTCGTTCATTTGCTGATTTTATCTTGTGTGGGTGAAGCATAACTTTCCCTGTATACTTTTTGTGTACTGGGGTTGTGTGCCCCCTTGGTGCTCTTGTTTATACACAATTATTGTTTATTCAACAAAAGACTCCGCCAAGCTTCTTATAATAGTTCCAACAAACATAACCATGACAGAGGTTAGTTCCATGATCAAATTAGAGGTATGTATCCTTTATTAGTATCATAATTTCTAGCATTCTGAGTAACTCGTGCTAACAAATTCTTTCAACAATACTCCATCTTCGTATCAGAACCTATATTTTCCATTAAAACAAGCATGGCTAAGTGGAACCTACTCCTAAACAAAAAGTTCAGGTATTTGCTCTTGAAGGAAGCTAGCAATTTTTTTCCATTCAAATCAACTCTTACCTTCAACATCCAAATCACCACACCCCACAGCACGCAGATCTCTAGCAAGTTCTTGTGTCTTCTCATATGCCACAGCTAGCATTCTAAGATACTGAAGCCTCAGCGAAATAAAAATGAAGTGAGAATCAAAATTTAGCAACAAGAGAACAAGTTCAGCCCTAATAATTCAACTTACTAATAGGAGTCCGCCTTCTTCCATAGGAGGTGGATTAACAAGAGATGGTTTCACTAAAAGTTTGTCAAGAAGTGTCGTAACTCGCTGCTCCAAAACTCGCTGCATACAACCACACAAATTTAATTTTGATCTGAGAAATCAAAAATGCCCAAGAATCTAAACTTCATCAGAAATTTAGGCAGGTAAACGGATCGGATCAGTGAAATCCCAATCCGATCCATTATGTCGCTCCAATCTTTTATCAGACTGATCATCTTAGGTGAAATCGACATCCGAATTTGTTAAGTTTTCAGATATCAGGTACCCAATCCGTGAAGATCTTATAAGCAATACTATATTGTATGATATATATTGCATCTGTTATCTGTATCATATTGCATGATATATATTACATTTAGTATATGTTATGTTGTGAATAGTATTGCATTTAGTACAGATATTAAGTTGTTTATGTATTATTAATTAGATCGGATCACAAATTGATCGGATTGGTTAAATCCAAATCCTGTCCACCGCTTTAATTCATCAATATATACGATTCAGATTCAGACAATAAAATTACAATCCATATCCGCTAATATACACCAGAGTGGGATCGGGTTTGGATTGAAGCACGCCCAATCAGAATGCATCAACACTGAACACACAGAGGATTAGGAAAAAACGGAGTAGACATAGGTTACCTGAACCAAAATAGACATAACATCATTTGGAGAAGGGAATACAGCCGTTATTGTGGCTGCTTCTTTCCGCACAGTATCTGCAGACCGATCATAACAAATATATCAAATTTGCCCCAGGTACCAATACCTCTCAATTAAAATTATTAGCAGTCCCTCCAACCTGTGATTTCTTTGTACAATGAAGAAAGTCCACGTGCAACATTGCTAGGACTAGGTTGGTCACCCTGGTCACCAAGAACCAATCTACTGTCTGCATTCATGATCTCCACATCAATAAACATTGGGCGTGTCGCCACATAATGTTGCATGGCGCTGGTGCCCCTATTGAACTGCAGTTCAAAACAAATTAGTGAGAAAAGGCTGTACAACTACTTACTAATGATTAAAAAGTTTTTAACATTTCAGTTCTAAACTTAAAGCAGCACAAATATAATGATCTGTTTAGAATGTTAAAGCAGAAAATAAGAAGGGAAAGGGGAAAGGGAAAAGAAAAAAAAAAGAAGAAGAAGAAGAAGACATCCGTTTGGTTTTATCCAAGTTTTCCACGCTCATATCAATAAACCACAAGTTTTCATTTGTTACAATTGGGATTTAACCCAGAAGGAATAGCAAATTCAATGTGTTCTACATATATAGAGGTTTTAGTTTCAGTCTCATTCTGTTTAAAGTCCGAGCCGGCAATACAATTTTTTTTAAGAGTGAAACCAGTATATAATAAAACATTGTCTGTCAGCAAAAAAAAACATTTTGTCCACCAACTAAAAACTCTAAATGACTCATTATAACACAGGACACAACATGATGAATGTACCAATATATTATGAATACAATGCTGGCAATGCAGCAAAAACATTGAAAATTTATATTCTGGCTCATTTTAACTTTTTTTTCAAGCCTTTGTATCCCTAGCCTTCATCTTGCTTCTTTTACACGTATATTTAGTATGAAGGGGGGAGGGAAGGAAGGAGGCGGGTGACAGAAGAGGATAAAATCTCTTGTTTGGTAGAGAGGAGGAGGGGAGGGAAGGAAGCGAGAAGGAAGAGACTTCCCTCCTGGGCCACCGTTTCTCATCCCTCCAAAAGTGGACGAATGGGAAGAGAGAAGAAGCTCCCACCTTTTTGACATTTTTGTCCCAAAAAACCTTCCTTTTGTCATGGAATGGTGCAGTAGTAAAATCCACAACATTTCGCACTTCCCTTCATTTTTTTCCTTCTTATTTAACCAAACAAAAGGAGGGAAGACCCCCTTCCTTCTCCTGGAGACAACTCTCCCATCCCTCCTCTCTTCCCTTCCTTCCACTTTTCCATCCCTCCTACCAAACATAGCATTAATATAACTATAAATCGCAAAGAGAAAATTAAAGTTAGACATGAAATACCTGAGATAAAATCTTGGCACACTCTGCCATGGTAGACAACTCTCTTCTCTGAGATGCTGCATCGAATCGAGCCAACAATCTGTTCTCCAATTCTACACGGGTAACAAAACTCAGAAAGAACTTAATAGCATATTATTTTAGAAAGTAAAAGGACATTATCATTTAATACATGATTTAGTTCCTAAGTGTCTGGATAACTGAATTTCCAACATACAGTAGACAACAGGAGCTCAGGCCACTGTCTTCATATTTTTAACATATATATGGAAAAAGTTATTCCACCCGTTCAACTAGTTGTTTATAAATGGTGTTTTCCTTTGGCTAATACAAGGTGAGAACTACAAGTAAAAATTACTAAAATATATGGCGTAAGTGCGAACAACATGTACAGCAGGAAAGGATTGCAAGAGTATACGAAGAGTGGATTTGACGGTCAATATTTATATTTGGAAATATTCTAACTTAAAACTTTCTTCGGGTGTTAATTATGTAAGATCTTCTACTGGCTTGTAACCTTATGCTATGAGTATCTTCTTATTATAGTTCTAAAGTTTAAAAAGCAGAGTAGATTGCTGTGTTGGGCTCTTAATTATGGGCCTACTAAATACTAATGTGTCCTAGGATTGTTTTTGAGCCCATTGTCTGGATTAGCTTTTCCACAGCTTTTTAAAAATCCAATTCTTTTTTGAAGTCAAAAAATAGCATTTTTTTAAGGTCCAATTTAGAGTTTTACAAAAAAACCTCCCATTCCAGAAAGTGATTTGTCACACCTCGACGTAGCAAAATAGGGAAAAATTTTCATATCATTTTTGGACCGGTAGGTCATGACAGATGAGGGATCGCTTGTACTGTATTTAGCTTAACATACAACAGTAAACAGAGTATATAAAGCAACATGGAAGATAATAATAATAATAGTCATTTCATTTAATAAAACCAACTTTAAAATCAATATAAATTTAAGGCACAAGCCGCCTTATTCCAATTAAAACATTATTCTTATTACAACTTCAACATTTAAATTAAAGAGTGCCTCCATGGGACTTCTTCTCTCTAACTGGCATAATCGTACTGCCCTGCATAAACATCCCCTGAGAAGCATAGACATTTTGGGTGTCCAGGACATAAAAGTCATCAGCTTATGAAAGCCGAGTGAGCATAGTGAACAACACACGCAATGTATATAAAAGTACATTTTAACTGCCATATTGTTTAGTACCTTAAAGTACGGTTAATCAATTAATTAAGTCATCACTTACAAACAATTATTGAACAGTTTAATAATGAATATATGACTGTGCATGGACAATGCAATCTTCTCATCTTACCGACACTTTCATCTCGACCACGATCTCTCAACTCAGTCGGTTCACCAAAACCATCCAGCACAAGGCCGTTAATTTAGAACATCGTCGCCCATAAAAGCCGCTTGATAGAATTACCGTACCAATGTGGTATAAGTAAAACCCATCAAAATATTCAATGATGCAATAACCTATTTATCCTGATTGATATACCATCGTCGCCCATAAAATCCACTTGGTTAAGCTCTGTTTAACCAAGATAGTATCGTAGCCCATAAAAGCCAATCAATCCAGATAACCATGCCCATAAAGGCCAACTATGTCCATAAAGGCCAAAGCAACATCTCTTACTCTTTTCTCACAAAACATATGTGCTGAAACACTTGACCCCTTTCAAACATGCCAACTCGACATATGCAAGTGTATGATGTATTTCTTTTACATTTTCTTATGACAATAACATTTGTCTTTAAAAACATAATTAATCCATCTTATATTTATCTGATTTTAGAAATTGTTTTCTTTATTAACAAGATATAACGTACATGGAATCATTGTGTCAACCTTCACGGTCTAAATTATCAATTCATGTATGAAACAACAGGTAAATTCATCAAAGAATACTTTAATATGTTAATACAGTTACCAGTACATAAGCGGGTCCACTTTGAAGCAATTCCCTCAAAAATGGGTTATCATTTTTGTGGCTGAATTACTTATCAATAGAAAAGTCTCTGAGTCTAGTTTCCAATGCTTCAAACGATGCGCGTTTTTGAGTTTTCTAGAGAGTGTTATGGCCGCTTTACTAAAAGCCGACAGTGCTATCAAAAATCGATTGTCAAAAGTGGCAATCGATTGGAAAGAATGGTAATCGATTGGAAAAAATGGCAATCGATCTGGCTATGATGGCAATCGATTGCCACTGCGTCTTCTACCTCTAGACGCTGAAAAATCGAGTTTTTCTTCCATTTTTCAAACTCGAACCAAACAGGTCGTGTAATATATCATTCTCTTCCTTTTTTCATGTAGTTTATAAACATATAAGTCTTGATTATCAATTAATACCGTAGCTCTACTTATAGGTGAAAATTCGAGAGTCGCCAAGTCATTTTAACCGTACGTCACAACCGTTATGAATTAGCACCTAATACTTGAAACTGAACCTATGGGGACTGAAAACTACCATTTCCAATTTACAAAATTGATTTCCGTTGACGTTTTCATTACCGCTAATTTTGGACCTCCATGGCTATATATATATACATATCTATACGTATTCACTTACTTTTGAAGCCCACGGATTGTGCGTAATGACTTGTACTACATTAAGAGTGGGTTCACGAGACTCACCGATCTCTAGTTTGGCGGGACTAGGCTACCGAAGAATTTCCGAGAACCGAAATAAAACTCCGTGCTAATATAACAATGGCTATGGCTTTTCTCAAACTCCTTTCTTCTTCCTATGAACTCACTGGATGTTTCTTCTCTTTCTTTTGATTATCAAAATATGTGTGTGAAAATTTGAGAGAGAGTACAAAGAGAGCTTGGGCTTTGAGAGTTACTGAGAGTATATGTTTTGCTTTGTGTGTGTGTAATGTGTATGCTTGTGTGTTTATATATAATGAATCAGAAATTGAGTATGTGGTTTAAACTAACATTCTTCACATACAGATAGCCACCACACACAGGTTTCACTCATTGCACGAAATCATAACATATCAATAAGGGTAGTTCTACGGGCACAAGCAAAATCCACAAACACCAAAATGTGTATATCTCTCTTCTCTGCGAACCCTACAGGGTAGTGGACCCCATCAGGAAAGAGATAGACACATTTATGTATTTGTGAATTGTGTTTGTGGATTTTGTTTGTGCCCCAATCTTTATTCTATCAATAATGCGGCTATTTAATTGCTTTCAATCAGTCCGCGCTGCACAATAATGCAGCTGGCTGATTGAAATAAATCAGTTAGCTGTTTGCTAAGTTTGGTTTGGTTTAGCCAGTTAGTTCAGTCTAGTTGGTCTGATTTACTTTAGGAAAAAATATCTCAATCATAATTATTAGGTACAAAAATGTAGGCAAAGTGACACTGTCTTTTATTAATGGTTTTTATTCCAAACCGTAGGGTATCTTAGGAGCGCAGTCTTTAAGAAATAGTACAAATAAAAATACTAAAGGCTATAAAATTAAAGGCATTGCATTTACAATCAACAACACGGGTACTAATTATTTATTAAAATATTATCATTGCTAGATATATAATACACAGTAATAAAATAAAATTGGCATTTTATTTAACATTAGGGAAATGAAAATTACAGGTTACTACATGATTAGTGTAAAAGCAAACCCAATTGGGCTCTTTGTAGGTTTACTGGTCTCTGAAACCCCAAGTCTCCCATTTAAACTTGGTGGAAGGTCTTCTAATCAAACTTGCTAGGAGCGCTTTCCTACTTTCACTGGGGCAATAACTTTGCTTGGTCTCATGGTTTATATCCTCTATACGATGTTTATATTGGATTTACGCAACCCCCAACCCCCTGCGTGCAGCCCTTTTTTTGGGTCTATCATCGTGGGGTGTGGGTTAATTCTTATTTTCTTTCTTTTGTTTTAGAGGTTAAGTGGACCTGGCCTGATACCGTAAAAAAAAAAACCTTGTATCCAACCTAAAAGCTTAAGCTGTTAGAGATTGGGCCCAACAATGTCTATCAACCTCCAACAGATCCCAAATAGGATTGGTATGGCAAAATGACACAGCATGATCATTTAGGACCGAAGCACGGCCCTTAGAAGAGATGCAATTGTGCACCGAGAAGTTTCCAGAGGGCTGGTCCTGACCAAGCAGGGATATATATGGTAAGATGTGTGTGCTTGAAGGAAGCAATATGGGGACTAACTTCGGGCTTCTTAAAGAGGTCGTACATAGGGGTGTGTTTCGGCCGGAACGGATCGGAAACACCCCTTTCGGAAAAATTCTGAAATTTTTGGAAGCCAAAAATGCATTCCGAATTCCGTTCCGAAATTTCGGAAATTCCAAAATTATTTCCGATTCCGAATTTTCGGAATTTTCGGAATTTTCGAAATTTCATCAGATTCGGAATTTTTCGAAATATTCGGAATTTTTCGGAATTTTTTGGAATATTCGGAATTCAAGCTTAATGGGATTTCACTTGACACTTGTAGGCCTTTTATAGAAGCACATCACATCCCATTTTTTGTGTTGTTTCGATGTGGGATGAACACAATTTTCGGAATATTTCGGAATATTTTCGGATAAGTTTCGGAAAATGCAATTTCGGAATATGTTCGGAAATTTTTCAGAATAATTCGGAATATATTCGGAAAAGTTTCGGAAAATACAATTTCGGAATATTTTCGGAAATTTTTCGGAATTTTCGGAATTCTGAAAACAATTCCGATTCCGATCCGATTTTTTTCTGAATTTTCGGAAATTCGGAATTCGGAATGCATATTTAGTTGCCAAAATCGGAATTTTTCGAATCGGAATCGGTCGGAATCGGAATTTCCGTTCCAAATGACACCCCTAGTCGTACAACTAGGAGAGACACATTTCACAAGATTGTAAAGCCACGTGGACGGCGGACACACTATCACATGGTACATGGCCATAATGGGTCTGGAACTATGTAGCATGGACACTTCATTTACGCTTTCGTACCAGTGTTGTATCCGTGTCAAACACCAAACACACCCAAAAATGTGTCTAGTTTTTTTGTAATATTGTAAAAATCATAAACGAGACCGACGTGTTCAAACACGCTTGAGACAAGACGCACGGTTAGCAACCAAATAGTTACATGGTCCTATATAGGGGTGTCAAACGGGACGAATTGGCCCGCCCCACCCCAATTCGTCATTTGGCGAATCGTAACTCGTCCCGCCCCGTAATGAACCCAGCTCGTGACTCAATTCATTGGGTATGGGTCCGGTCGACTTCCATTTTTGCAACCCACAACTTGCCCCGTGACCCAGCTCATCTAATTCACCGACTCGCCACCAACTTGCCTCGCCTCGCGGTCCCACCCCGCCCCACCTCACCAACCCGTGAATAAAACATTTTTATTTAATTGTTTTCAAATAACTATGTGTTAATAAACAATTTTATTAAACTTTTAAGTAGAAAATAAATATTTTTTTAAAAAAAAATAGTTTTCTAATACTTTTATCAACAAACCATTTTTAAATAAAGTATTTTATTAAACTATTTTTTCGAATTTTTTTTTATTTAAAATAAAAATAAGTTTTTGGCAAACAACCCGCGGGCTAACTCGTGGGCTAATTGGCCAACCAACCCGCGTGTTTTAGCAATATAAAATAAACTTGCTACGGACGACTTTGTAATGTTGATCTCTGATCCTTTTCTTGTTGATAATTGATTCTAGAGGCTGATATGATATTAGTTACCTTGTTACTCGAATGATGAATATGATTCATTTATTTGTAACATAATTTATTATAGTGCTATATAATTAATCAAAAATGTTTTTTTCATTCGTTGTGGCCATGTCCTACATTTTTAAGATTTGCCCTGCCGATGTGCCTCGTGCCATATCCGTATCCGTGCTAAATAGATCTGGAGAAGACCACAAAAATTCCACGCTTTGGTCATTCACATTGTAACACATTGCATGTGAGATTCGGCGCCCAAAAAAAAATAGAATCTTCTAGAAGTGTCATTAAGAAAAGTATGGTTTCGTTTTGAATCTTACCTAACTACCCAAAAAAAGTAGATATCGTTCACATCGGCTTTGTGGTCTTCTCAGAACTTTTCAATTAGTTCTTAAAAAATGTACCAAGTTTTACTGAAATATTAACTTTTTTCCTTCATAGTTTTCTCCAGAAAAATGAATGCACTCAATACTATATTATATGGTATCCCTCTGTTTGAAACTTTTCAGTTGAAAAAAAAAAAGATTGGTTCTCTTTAAGACAAATCAACCATTTTCCTATGAACTTGTGGTCAGTATTTCATGTTAACTGATTATGCGTGTGTAGTGCAGCAGCATAATAGCTTCTTAGTATTAGAAGAAGAAATAGTAACAATAAAAACTAACCATTGCAATATTCCTGAAGGTTAGCAACAGCAACATCCAATCCTCTGCTTGCAGTAGCATTTCCCATAGCTGACGGTACGGATATGCCCTGCCTCCCAATATCTTCTTCAGCAAATGACCCTATAATCAGTAGTAGCATAAAAATTTGATTGTTCAGAGCGCTTTCCTAGAAAACGTCATAATGTTTTCACTCAAATTATGTAGACACGCACATCAATAGAGCACTATTAGGGGATCAGAGAGTATATTTAAAATACATACCTAAACTAGCAGTGAATATACGGAATACAAAGTGCTTAACACTAGTCATGAATATATCTCAAAATCCAATAACAAATTATTCACATAAAAGTCAAAAATAAATAAATTGGTATGTAAATCTATTATTTTAAAACTTTGCCCAGTTTGCCTATTTACTTCCGAGGCATATAATGAGTAAGTCTTATCTTTTCTGATGAATGGAAATCAAAATTTCAAGTTCTTGTTTTCTAGTAGTATATTAGGTGTATCTAATATTGTCACTAAATAAATGTTAAAAGTACAACTTAGATATTAATTAATCATGATACTTGTCTTCCTAAAATTTAAAATTTGCATTTTAGCAGCAGATGAATTTTATATATATTTATTTTGGTGTAACAGTACTTTATTGGACATATTTTATTTAAGATTTTTTGTAACTTAAATTACATGTAATATTAATAGAGTTACCTGTTGGAACCATATTGTTAAAAAGATGTCACGCATATGCACTGAGGTGGCAGAAATCTTTTAACATCCAATGATTTGAGAGAGAGAGAGAGAGTGAGAGATCTTGGTACAGAAAGCTTGAAATTCATATGACCATCAGTGTGTTACAAGACATTCAGATTTTGGTGAGAAATGAGAATGTATGAATGTTGAAATTTTCAAGAAAATAAAAGCGATATCTTACGCAATTTCTGTGCAATTGAAGCAGCCTCTGCAACACGACTATCATCAGAAAATAGTGGTGAAAGTTCCATTAGATCGCCAGGGCTACCATTGAACTCCATCAAATACTGCAGGACCAAATAAATCAATTGGATGTGAGAGCCTTATAAGCAAAGCATTGTTAATCTGGCAATGATGAATAGTACCTTTATTAGCTCTATTGTTTGGCTAGCAGTTTCTCGCTGAGCATCTGCACTCTGACAATAAATAATGGTACAAGGTAACATAAAAACACATATAATCATGGATGTCAAATCGTGAATCGGTTAGCCAAAATTATGAATCATGAATCGTAAGTTCAAAACTTAAAACTTCAAATGTTGAAATTTGTTGAAGAGTGGATTAGATTGAATCATGAATCGTATCTGCTTGCATGAAACTCAAATTGACTCATTTAAATTGACTCATGAAACCACCAACTCTGACAACCATGGTAGCTATAACCGAACTTATATACATAAAGTAGACAAATTGATTAGAGAAATCGGATCCAAAGCACTTAAGTAATAAAACGCTACAAGAACTTTACCTGCAGATGGTCTCCAATTTTGGCAGCAGTCTGTCCAACACTTGAAATACGCGAATCCAATCTTGCAAAGCTACCAAATAAGCCATCTACACCTTTTTCCAGCTGAACATGGGGATGTACATGAAATGTAACTGAAATTGCATTTTATCGAGGACTTATACGGCATCAAATTTGTCAAACACTTGGTAGCCTATAGTACTTCCATAGATTCAAATATGATAGTATCTAGGTACTAGATGCAAGGATTCTTCCTGCGTTTTCCTGCCCCGCCCGGTCCCTGCCTCTAATGGAACCAGTTTGGGGAAGATATTATAGAAGTAGGGCGGGTTGGTACTCTAAGATTAAACCCTATTGGGTTGGGGTCGAAGTTGGTAAGAGGTCCCCTAAACCGGCTCCACCCAATGATGTTAATATATTAGCACACCCTTAATGATTTAACCTATTTACCGAAATATCCTTATTCTATAGGTAACTTATGCGCTTCCGGTCTTCCATTATGCAAATGTTGTGATCACTTCAAAACTTAAGTTACAGACATTTTGTTGTGGTAAGCTTTTGTTTTAGACATTGCATTCTTTAGCAAACTTTGAAACTTCTTATTCTATAATTGTATGTGAAAGATAAAAATTATTTTAGGCAGGTGGAGTTGCGTCAGACTGTCTAATATAGAATAAATTAGAAGATGGTGCAAGTATAACTCATTACCGGGGAGGGGCAGAGATGGTGTAAGTATGCACATAGGCAAAGTGGAGTTGGTAAAGTGGGGAGACCATACCAAATCCGCCCAGATGCCATTCTTGGATGTTATACCAATCAAATATTATGAAATGAAAACCATGTTCTATGCCGTTTCCATGAAAATTGCATTTCGGATACATGCTTTCCTTCAGATTTTTATAAACAAATTATTCTCTTACCATAATCTTGCAGAATGGAGAAAAATGATTCATACAACCGACCCCAATTGATTGGGTTACAATGCTTGGTTTGGTTTGGTTATTCTCTTACCATAATCATAGAAAGTAAACTCATCTTGTTCGTTTCCATCATACTGGAAATTATACATGAATTGAGTGTACAAACTAACCTCAGCAAGTGTCTTACGGTGCTTAGAATCTTGGACAACGACCTCCTTCTTCAGATCGTGAAGTCTTCCATCAATCTTCAATCAAAAACGATAAAATAAAGAAAGCCCCAAAGATAATAAATTAACACAATCCATCACATACAATCCCAACAATATACCTGTTTTCGAAGATCTACCAACTTTGTACAAGAATCCTTAAACAAGGACAATAGAGTATCCACTTCGGGAAACAAAGGGCTTGATAACCCTTGTGCTGATTTTCCTGCATCTGATGGAATTCGCAGATTCCCGTTTGGCAAAACATCATTTCCACCAATACTATGCCCTTCTAATGCATCTGTTTCATCTTCTTGATAAGAAGGGAGTAGCTCATTTACCAAGTTTCCAAACAAGGCATCAAATGAGAAGTCCCCCTAAATAAGACAAGTAGAGCTCAGTGCAGTGCTCATTCAAATGCCAAATTTGAAGATGTAAAAGCTATAAACAAACGCTATAAACATGAATTGACAGAGTTTGAGCATATTTTACCTTAAAGTCGTCTATGTCTAGCTCAAGTGGACCAGAGTTAAGGGATGAGGATTTCGAGAATTTGTTTCCATCTCTACTCTCTTTCATCTAATTAACAAATCAAAAACCAAAATACACATTTACTGTTCGAAACTAACAACAAATAAAAATTCATCAACCATTTCAATTTCAATCAAAACTATTGAGCACCAGTACTCAAACTAGTTCCTGTTATATGCAACATCAGCTGTGAATATACAGAAGGAAAAAAAAAAAAAAAAGATTGATCAACAATCCTATTATCGATAAATCAGAAACCCAAAAATACGCACTTATGGTTTGAAACCAACACGAAATAAATTCATCATCCATTTCAATTCAATCGAAATTACGAACACCAGTAATCAAACTAGTTCTTGATGTTATATGCAACATCAGCTGTGAAATACACATGAAAATTCATCAGAAATCACAACCATTATGAAATAAATCACAATGCATAGAAAAAGGAAGAGAACATGAATAGATATCGATAATTCTAAATCAAGATCTTATATATATATATATATATACACAGTTGTATATGTGTGAGTTCTAAGAATGAAAATAGGTACCTCTACAGTGATTGTATGAGTGAGAGAGGGAGGGAGATGGCAGCAGACAATTTGCCCTTGTTCTTTCTTCCTGTTGAGAGAGAGAGAGAGAGAGAGAGGAGAAGAGACTGTTCTACGTAGAATACAATGCAAATAAACTGATCGGAAGAGTAATAGAAATTTAGAAAGATCAACTCGGACCAAGTGCCTGTTTCGACATCGCGTGTTCTGCTACCAGCTTCTGTGCTCGTTTGGGCAACCCATACCCGATTGGTCCCTCAAAATCGCTACCCTCGACTTTTTAAAATTATTATTTTACCTTATATATTTCATATACTATTCATTTTTACCCTTATTTGCCTCATCTTAAATTTTCAAAATAATTTTTTTGTCTTATATATTTCATAAATTTCTCATCTTTGTCACTTAGTTGCTTCCCCAACTTTTCAAAATAATTCTTTTACCTTATACATTTCTTACTTTATTTATTTTGTTCTCTTAATTGTCATCCGCTCCCAACTTTTCAAAAATAATTCATTTACCTTTTATATTTCATATTTTATTCATTTTTACTCCTTAAATTTCTAATTTGTCACTTTTAAACTTAAAAAATGCACTTTGTCCCTTTTAAACTTAAAAAAATAAATTAAATTAAATTAAAAAAAAAAAAAATCAGGTCAGGAGCGTTGCCCCGAACCCTGTATAAATTTCTGCCCCTGAACAAAACTCTTGGGTCTGTGCCCCTATGTTGAACCATTGTTAATGACAAATATTTGTTGGAAAATTATGTGGTATACCTATTAGTTTTTGGTTGTATAATACATGATACATCCTCGTAATTTTTGTACCAATATGCTTCCAAACATTTAGTAAATTTAAAAACCCATTTGGTTTTAAATCAAAAAGGTTTGGAAGTTACATGTTGTCAAGGTGGAGCCAGGATCTTTATCTAGAGGGTTGGGGATTAGATGGGCTTGTATACAATGATGAATATATATAGGGGTTCGGGATAGCGTCCCCGAGGTAAATTTTTTTGGGATTTTTTCTCATATTTTTAGGTTGAATTTTTTTAATATCATTTTTTAAAAAAAAAAATTCCATAATAAGGATTAATTGCTTCTCTTAATTTGTAAAGTTACGTGTCAGTAAAACAAATTCGGTTAGCCTAAATTGAGAAGTACTCAGGAATATTGATGGGATAAATATTTTAGGTGGGCTGATTTACAATTGGACCAATATGTTGTACATGTTTTTTTGAAAAAAATTAAGAGGGGTTGAACTAAAAAAATGATTTGGGCCAAATACTTGGGGTGGGCTAGATTACCATTGAATAATATAATGTGTTTTGTTTGGATTTAACAATATTGGGTTGAGTTAAAAGAGAAGTAGGAAGGATAATGCATTTTCTCAAATATTAGAGTAGACTAAATACAATTAGACTAAAAAGTTATAAGTAAAAAAAAAATCTCAGAAATCACTGGGGGCTGCAACCTGGTTTTATTGTTAGTGTAAAGTTAAATTTTGCATTGCTAATTAAAAAGCTATTTCAATGGTATAGACACTCCATTTTGACCACACTATTAGGATTTAAGGTGGACAACCTCTTGGAGGATTTAATGATGAAAGTACCCCGTGGAAGGTACTATTGGGAATATACTTTCAAACCAGTTAGTTGGACAATGGAATATCATAATACATTTATGTATGTTAGTTCATGAGATGAACATTAGACTGAAATTCTTAAACATTATTGCATGTGATTCATTTGTGTATGTGATTACACATGTGAGATATGAATCGCTAATCCTTATTGTTTCAAATAAGTCACAGTGGATGATAAGTCCAGATAACTTATCAGGTATACATTGTAGCATGATTAACGTCTATGGGGTAGAATGATGAACCTCGTTTATAAGAGTCTTTGACTCTTGGTTAATATGCTAGTGCACGCGGTGCATTGACAGACCTGAGTTAAACCTATTGACACCTAAATATTGTCACTGTCAATAGGAACTCAAACTTGTATAGGGATACTTGTTCTTAACCCTGAGAAAATTATGGACACAAGTTGTATGCTTGGTTGCTTTGACTTACCAATCAGTGAGGTCTTGCAAGATCGACACCTGGGTGTCTTGGGTAATTAGGTTTACAATGTTAGGAGCATATATTGTCAAGGTGGAGTTCTACCCTCCTCTATAAAACGAAGAGTAAGCATTCCCTCGAGAATGTCACTAGGAGTGATTACCGAGAGCTGGCCAACCTTGTCAACAAAGTGTTTGTTGACATGTTTGGTAATCCAAGCGTAGTGAATGATACTCGAGGAATATAAGATGTATCTATCTATTGGGTAGACAGTATCTTAAAACATACATCCCGATGATAAATACGAATACTGTCTGGTAGAGGGATCAGTATCATATTATACAAGTCTAGTAATCGCCTATGTATGTGTGATTTTGTTCTTATGCACTGGAGTGCAATTATCATTTAATAGTGGTATAATGATAATTGATAAACTATTGATTCATTAGTTAAAGAGTATTGACTAGATGGAATAATAATTAATCAAAGCCAGTAATGAAGAACCTAGGAGTCCCACTCTTAGCTCATAAGGATGTTTGGATGTGAAGGAACAATGCAATGGGAGATTTGGGATAAAGTTGGAACCAATCGATTGGTGTTCAGATCCAATCGATTGCATCTTATGCAATTGGATGAACCTAAGGCAATTGATTGCCACTTTTGGCAATCGATTGGCACTTAGGTCAGTTCAAAAGTTTATAAATACAGAAACTGCGGGCAGAACATAGGACACATGTGTTTTATTCTCCTAGACGTTTCAGTATTTGTTGTATACTTCACAAGCCCTTCCTAAACTTCCCAAGTTTGTTCTAGAGGGATTTCCACCATATCCTAGCCTCCAAGTACATCCAAGATTCATAGGAGTGAAGATCTTTAGCACTGAAAGATCAAAAACACATTGGGAGCGAAGATCACTAGCGTTGGGCAACGCTCACAAAACGGAGATCGGACTGCCCAATACTTATCGCAACCTGGTGAATTTTGGACATGATGAAGCTGACAATGAGGCGCAGCTGATCTTAAAATTTGAGGTCAATCAGAGATCGTTAGTCCCTCTACTAATCGCATCTTTGTCAGATCAAAGTGATTAGGATTGAATCGTCACAACAATCATTGAAGAGTTCTCAAAACAATTCCACAAATCGTAAATATCTATGTCTATATCTTTGTATGTATATTGATTACAAGTAATACAACCAAGAAGTAGTTTTGTTAGATTAAATTTTAATCTGTACCCGTATTCCGCTGCGCATTGAGATATAATTTTCCCTTCAATTGCTATCAAAGCCATCTCATTTATACTACTTGCAATTGGATTATGAAGTATGATGAACTAGGATTAATCAAATTTAAATCATTTTTAGAAAATGATTCTTTGATTGTTAAGAGTATCTAGTTTTGATTGTATTTCAATCTGATTAGTTTAGAACTAATTAGATTAATTAGAAAACGTTTTGGTGCATTTAAAATACATAATCTGGTATTTCACATGATCTGATCTAGAAAATTGACTCTCTAGTATAGTTCAATCTATTGGTTCTATTTCTAATCGATTGGATAGCAATCGATTAACATAATGGCAATCGATTGGACGATTGGCAGTCCAATCGATTGCCTCCTTTTGGCAATCGATTGATGCGTACTGGATGGTGGCAATCGATTAGTTTAGCCTGCAATTAATTGACTTTAATAAGCAATCGATTGCCTTTAGGCAGAATGTGCATTTTACTTTTAAAATTGTTTTAAAAATTTAATATTAGTATATTAAGTCTTCTGAAATATTTAAAAGAACGCTGGGTTGAATGCCTTTGAATGCTGTTTTCGAGAATGACGCGTAGTGCCCTCAATACTTTGCCAGTATGTGCATATATAGCAGCCTTAGATAGTCCAGATATGGCAATGACTCCTTGAATTACGCCTCTAGCAAGATAAGAACGTCCAGAGTCTTCTATATCCTAACTCTTTCCATCTTATCAAGATTTAACTCAATTCCAAAATCTTTGGTATTGGCCTTCCATATCCAGCTGGATTTGATCAGATCCAATCCTAAAACGGAATTCTTTCAATCTTTAGCTTTAACAAACAAGGAATGAGTCACACTTGACTGCTCTTTTCTTCTGTCATCGGGTTGCCTCCTTATTGCCAATTTGCCCAGCCTTCTCCTTGACTTGAGATATTGAGTCCGATGACGGCAATACGCATGTCTCCATGCAACCTGGCTTAAGCTCTGACACGCTTTGTTAATGCTTTTTCAAAATATGGTGCCCGATTACGGCATGTCCTATCCCTCTTGCTCATCGCGCACCATGTTTTCCTTTCCAGAGTTAGGTTTATGTCTTAACCAATTCTGAACCTATTGGAAACTTGTTTCTTGAGCCTGATCGTCCCATCACCTGTTTGGGCCTGCAGTCTAGATGAACCACATGCCGAATAGATCCAAGCCCAAGCCCATTCTATTCCTTCCATTCGGACACAAAACCCTTGGCGGTTTTTGAGTGCAAACAATTGCCCCCCAAAAAGTCATATCAAACGTCCTGCATTAATTGATGTGACATTTTGAATTTAAAAAATGCCACGTGTCCATCATGCAGAAATTGGCGGTCACCGAGAATCTCGCTAGTCATTCTCCATTTAATGCCCAACATATATATATATATATATATATGATGTGATTGAGCTAAAACCCCTTACTTTCCCAAACCACTTCGTCTTCTTCTTTCTCTCTCCAAAGTTCAAACCAGAGCCTCTCTCTCTCTCTCTACTCTTTGTCTCTTTCCAGGTGAGCTTATTCAACCACTAATTACCGCAAAATGGCCCCTAAAACAACTTCGACAACGTCTAAGACCAAGAAACAGAAAGCCTTACTAGACGCACCACCGCCACAAAATAGATGCAGTGAGATCCAGCAATTGAAAAAAGAACATGCCTCTGCCATCTCCACCAACGCTTTCACAACCTACAACACTGCCAATGGCTCTCCGGTAGCACCTGGCTTGGGCACAGTATTCCACGACAACCCTTCGGTTGCCTTCCACCCATATTTTCCACTCGTAGAGAATGAAACATTCCTCCGACTCCCATTGCACTGGAATGAAGTCTGGATGGCAACTCACTTAATCAAGGGCTGGCCCATACCTGCACCAGACTAGGACAGATGGTGGACAAGGGTTTCAGCCTCCAAGGCCAAAATCTGGAAGGAAACGGGCATTTATGATGCCATTATGATGCGTCAGTCCAAACATGAGGTGGACCGACTTCTACTCTTCTCTGCCCTCCTCTTCTGGTCCCAATCCTACAATGGGTTTCTCTTCCGTTGTGGCCCGATGGGACCTACCGTCAAAAATATCAGCTATCTGACCAGGCTACACCCCACAAGCAAGAGGTCAGGTCGGGTCTTGATGTGGGATAGCCAGCTTTACATACCCCTGGCATGAATCGATGAAGGATGAGGTCGTTTCCTTTAAACCCATTACTACCTATGGGTCTTTTCTGACTGCTAGTATGGGTGCAAAGGGAACAACCGTGTCCAATGCTGAGCACACCGCATTTCTCATCTATTAGCTAAACAGGTGCCTTTTTTGTTCGGCCAGTCATGCCATTATTAAGGAATATACCACCCTTGCCCTAGCCTTTATTGACGAACAACCTTTAGCCGTGGTGACTCTTGTCTAGGAATAGCTAGTCCGAGGTATGATAGACATTATTGACTCAGGCTTCCACTCTAGAGGGAGCCTGATCTGGATTCTACAGCTCTGGTTGTATTCCTATTTCCTTTAACATTGGCTAGCTGCCCGAGAGTTAGCTAAGTTTTATGTCTGTGCTTATGTTCCCTTATTCTCTCTTCTGCTTATGTTCCTTTATTCTCTCTTCAATTCCGCCCATTTCTTCAACTCTCTAACAATACTTCCAATTGGGGTCCGGCACCCAGTCCACTTATAATGAGATCTTCTCTAGCTACTTAGTAGCTAGAGGCATTATCTATAGTCCGACCATCCCTAGCAGCAACAACAAGTGTGGGGTGGAGTTTTATTATGCCCCACTCTTTGCCCGTCAATTCGGGCTAACCCAAATGGTGTCCGTTCCTCCAGCCATTACTGTTAATCAAGATTGAGTGGATCAAGGTTTGCTCGTGAATGAGCAATTAAAAAAGATAGGGGATCGGTTTGATAAACTGAAGAAGGCTTTTGTATTCCAACATTTCCATGCCCGACGGATTGCCTTAGAAGAATTCAACAAGTGGTGGTCCGATCGGATCACCCACATCAAGGACACTGCTGCTGAAGTGCTCCTTCAATTCACCATTTTCCTTGGTCATTAAGGGCGATGAACCTACTATTTCCCCAATGGCAGCCGGTAAGAAGCAACCAGAAAAAGGTTGGCTACCAAAAATGCAACGGATAAAGGGCTGGCCAAGAAGAAGAAAACTACCCAATCTACCCAGGTACCTCTTCTGTCTTTTGTAGTATTTTGAGACCAACCATTTATTTTCAAACGCTCTAACCATTTGTTGGTTCCCTTTCAACTGGTAGATGAAACATCTAAAGAAGAAGCCCCAGGTCAGGCCGATTGATCAACCCCCAATGGTTCAGCTACCACCAGGCCGATTACGGGTTACGCCGTCTCCTCTCCAAGTACCCACCACTTCTGAACGGGCTAAGGCCGTTATCAAGCAGATTGTTGAGAGGGGTCCAGTACATATTCATGTCATTCCCCATTTGACACCTTCTGATGGGGATCAAGACACCAACCCGACCTACGTGCCCGTAGCAGACCAAGTGGTTATTTCTTCCAATAGTGAGGACACACTCGAAGACCTACCCACGGGTATTGCTAAAGATAAGGTAGGGCAATTGGACACACTGACCTTAGGTTGGACCAGAGATGATGACTTGACAGATCCCTCCAACTCTGGCTTTGTAGAGGAATCGACCCGGTATTATCAGAGAAGAACATCCCATGGCCGATCCTCCAACAATGGAAGAAATCGTCCAGCCCGCCCAAGCTGGGAATCTTGAGATCCAGGTCGAGGCTGTTGACCCTCAGCCTAGCCGAGAAGGACCGACTCCTCCTGCTCCATCAGGGGACGTTGCCGGCACCTCCTCAGCCTGTGTTTCTGACCCCAAGGCTGCTCCTCCACAGGACGCTCCATTCCGGTATCAACCCATACTCTTTCTCAGGTAACCACTTTTGTTGCTCGGGCTCAATTAATTTCCCTGCCTTACATCAACTACTAACCTTTGATTCTGGTTTCTTGTTGTTTCTTGGGTAGGCTATTCCCCTAGGTCCAGAGCCGTTTATGCTTTTTGATGATTTCTTCACTCATCTGGACTTAGGGGTGTTTGATCTAGGATCCTTTGAGACAAAAGCCACCATGCCATGAAGCTTCCAAAGGTCGAAAGACCTCATTCTTGGGCTAGTCACCAAGGACCTCAGCGGTCTTCCATTATGTGCTAAGGTTGATGCTACTTTGAGCACCCTCCTTGCCGATCACTTACTCTCGACCAATAAACTTTCATTGTTGAAGAAGATCCAGGAACGGCTACTAGGGTGTCGTGTCTTGGTGCAATCGGCCTCTCTAGTTCAGACAGAGACCGAATCCCATCTCAATGCTCGGCAGAAAGTGGTACACTTTCTTGAGTCCTCTAAGACAAAATATGAAGTTAGAAAGGCGACTCGCAAGTGATTGCCCGTGTTGCTTGGCTCCAAACCAACATTGCCAAGCTTCGGGCACAATTGGAAAAACTAGAGGCTGAGGTTATCACTAATGGTGCTACACTGACTCAGATTGATGCGGCCTTAGCTGGGCTCAGCTAGGATGCCCAAAAATGCAACGACCAGTTGGAAGCAAACCTCCCAACTGCTCGTATTTGGTCCCAAAAGCTCCATAAATCTTAGCAAGATCAAGTTAGGGCTGAGAAGACCTAGGACGATCTGAAAGAAAAGCATAGGGACTTTGAGCTATGCGCAACATATGTTTAATATGATTATATTTTTATTTAATCAGGCTCATAGTTAATAAGCAATTCACATTCTAACCCTGGATTCGGTTTATGCTCCAAATCTGTAGTTTCCCATACAGTGGGATAGTATGACTTTAAACATTGACCGTTTATTAATCTGGTATGAACCTCCCTATCCATATTGCGCAGCCTGTACACTCCACCCTTCTTCACCTAGTGGACAATAAATGGACCTTCCCAATTGACTGACCATTTACCATACTGGTTATCCTTGTCCCTAATATAAATCTTCTGTGCAAAAAGATTTCCTTTACCCTTTTATTATATGCTCAGGCAGCTTGTAGTTTTTGCACTCTTAATGAGTCTAAGGCCATTAGCATTATTTCGTCAAGTCCTTCTAAATAAGCCATCATTGCCTCTGTGTATTCAGAGGCAATGTGCTGATTTGTAAAGATCTCAAGACTGATTGGACTATAACCTCCATAGGTAGCATGGCATCATGCCCGTAGATCAGCATGAATGGCGTAATCTCAGTACTAGATCTCTTAGATATTCGATAAGCCCAAGATAGTAGTTTATCCCACTCTCTAGGGTTCTCTTTCACCATCTTCTCAATAATTCCCTTTAGGATCTTATTAGATGATTCGGCCCGACCGTTTGCCTGAGCATAATACAGAGCTGAATTGAGGATGGTGATACCTTTACTTTTTGCAAAGGCTCTGGTCTCCACCTTTGTGAACACAGATCCCTAATTGACCATTATGGTTTCTGGGAGGCCGAACTCATGTATTATGGTTTCTAGGAGGCCGTTGTGGTTATTGCTCTACAAGGTATGACTTTGGCCCACTTCGTGAAATAGTCTGTAGCTATAATTATAAAGCAATGTTGGCTCGATGAAGGTGGAAATACTTTACCAATTAGGTCCATTGCTGTAACAGTCGTACCCGGGAAAGGAGTTAATTATCATTTTAACTGCATTAATTAATATAATTAGTGTATAAAATGGATTAAGGGGAGGCTTGGACTCGCCCGTGAAAAGTGTTCAAAAAAGGGACACTAGTTGGAAAAGTCCCCAATGAGGTGGGACAGATACTGTAGTGGGACCCAGTGAAGGGCCGAATAATAATATCTGTATTTTACATGATTAAATGCATTTATATGTTTAAATGATTATTTGTTTAAATGCTTCATATTATGATGATATATGTGTTAGCAATTAGTATTAGTTTGGACACCCAAATAAGGGTATAATTGAAAAAGAATTGTAATTAGTAGGTACGATAGCAACTTCACAAAATATTTGGGACCCAGGTTGGGACCCATACGAAACTTAGACAAACACTTATTAGATAATTGGATAGTTAATGAAATGTTTGGGGGATTTCATAATAGGAACTTAAGAAATTCCGGGGGTACAAAGGAAAAGTGGGAAAAAAAATGAGACTTTGACACCTCAACCTATAGTGCATGTGTGTGTATGTGGTAAAGAAGAGAGAGGGAGAGTCTCATATACTGAAATTAAAACAAAAGAGAAGAGAGCTCGGAGAGAGAAACGGAGAAACTATCACCGACGTCGTCTTTTTGCCGTTTCTTCGCGGTTCGACGCCGAATTTTCGATCCGAGACCACTTTTGGACTCGTGGAGGTAAGAGGATCATATGCCGTAATTTGTTTTCATTTTCGGCAACATTTTTCTAGCAACCGTATTTGATAGACAATATTTGTTGTACCAAACTATGTAGGATTCACTTTGGGGTAGAAATTGAGATTTAATTTGGTGAAATTCAGCATCTACTTGGTTCAATTTGGGTAGATCTTGCTAAGGTGGGTTTTCTACACTAAAGAATGATTGTGTTTAACTATGTTCAAGGCTTCAATGATGTTAGAGATAATAATTTATGCTTAGGAGCTATGAGAATGTCTTATTATATTGATTATTCATGCTTAGAAGTCATGGAGATGTTTGAAATTGTGAGTTGCATGTTAATTATATGAAAATTGTTGTGCTTACATGTTTATGTGCTTATATGTTTATATGATTATGTGGTAATCAATGAGCACCGGGGAAATGATTCATTGGTTGGGAGTAATAAGGGAGACGAAGAAGAAGAATCTGATAAAGACGGAAGTCCAAGGAATAGAAGTGGCCACGGGACCAAGGGAAGGTCTTCGGGTCTGAATGAATCATTAAATCGGTGGTTCAGAGATTACAGATATTATTTATGTGTTAAATTGTAGCATTGCACATGTTAAACATTCAATCGTGTTTAGAATTCTCCCTAAGCGTAATGCTTAAGAAAACCGTTTTCTGTTTCTGTTGTGGTAAATAACAACCACCGCAGGTACGGAGCAAGATCCGGAGAGGAAGTGACGTGCTCGGGAATGGGGGAGAGATTTAGGACTTGTGGATATGTTTTTAACTTGTATTATAGTTTAACTTGTGGCTTAAAGCCTTGACTCGTGGTTGTGGAGTTGGAGAGATTGAGAACTAGTTGGGACTCTATAACTTATGTGTTTAATGTATATTTGAGGAAACTTATGTAATTCTCTATGTTAATAGTTAGTTTTGGGCAAGAGGATGGAGGACTTGAGGATTGCCTTTGTAAATCCTATGTATGTCTTTAAGTTGCATCTATGGATATGCGTAAGTGGTATGTTTGGACCATACTGGCAAGTCCGAATACATGTGTTGTAGATTTTAGTCAAGTTCCTTTTTGTAAACAAATATTTTACGAAGTTTGGTTCTCTTGTCGGAAGGTTTATGTAATGCTTGCTTAGTTAAATGAAAACTTGAGTTCAAATACTTAACTTGATTCAAGAAAGTTGGAATCTATGCTTAAGAATGTTTAGAAATGGTTTGATGTGGTTTCCTAATGTTCTAAGTTGCTGGTTTTAGTTTTAAGTTCATTTCCAACAAGATTTCATGAGTTACTAGCTTTTGATAAGAGTAGAACTTCAAAACTTGTTTTGAACAAAAAAGGAGTTGTGTTCATGGTGGATTTGATTAAATCATGAGTATGTGTATGTTTTACATGCTTGGTTAATGTTAAAATGTGTTTGGGGATGTGTTTGGAATTTTACTTGAGGATTCCATGAGGTTTGATAAAGTTTTGGGTATGTTTGGACTGGTATAGTAGGAGTTTTCTGTCAAAAATTAGGTTCTGCAGGAACCGGATCGATCCGGGTCATGAGCGGATCGATCCGGAGCACCTGGAGGGACCAGAAATTACATTCTGCCAAAATCGGATCGATTCAGTTTTGGGGCGAATCGATCCGCAGGCCATTTTGCTCCATTGTCGACCTTTATGGAAACGGACATAACTCACTCTAGAAAACTCGGATTTGCGCGTCGGTTTTTTGCGTTGGAACCAGGACTAAAAGACCTATCTTTTGGTATAAAATTTACTATACCTTATTAATTACCATTTTACCCTTAGGGGCTATTTTGTAACAATGGAGTTGTTTTATGTTTATTAACACATGCGTTTCCTAGTAATTCGCACGTTTCTTTGCAAATTAATGTAATTGGGTGCTTGTAGCATTGTTACACGTGTCCTAATCCACACGAGGCAGGTTGGGGTATGACAATTGCCCATCCTCTGAACGACATTATTGGTTGAAGTTCTTTGGCCGGCACCCGTTGACTCAGGCCGTGCTTTTGACAAGCCTGACATCCCTTAGCATAGCTGATGCAATCATTTAGCATGCCCGACCAATAATAGTTATATCTCCTTAAAAGCCATTATATTTTGGTTCTGGCCTGATGCGCCCCACAAATTCCTTCATGGACTTCATCCATTACCTGCATAGCTTGTTTCTTTCCTAGGCATTTAAGAATCACGTCATCCACGATAGGCTTCTTGAACAACTTACCATCCAATACCACAAATGGGTCAACGAACAACCTTATCTTTTGGTCCACTCTAATGTTTGGGTGCTTCAAGTATTCAATGATGGGAATCCACCAATTGTTGTCTTCCATTCGGACCAAATTCGTTGCCGTATACCAACCTCTCTTTGCCACCGATTGCAGTGATCAGACCTGTATCGTGGTTGACTGATCCTCTTATCCTTTTAGGGAAGATGAGGCTGATCCTGCCTTCGCTAGCCTATTGACCTCAACATTAGTGGATCGGGGTATATAAGTTACATTTACATCATCAAAGGCGTACACAAGCTGAGTGCCAATAGAGTGAAAAGGGCATAACTCCTAGCTTTTTATCTAGAATTCACAAGATATATGTTTGATTACTAAGCCCGAACCTCCTTACATGTGTACAGATGATGCCCCCATTTCAATAAGTATCTCCAGTCCGATGATCAGAGCTTCATATTCAGCCTGATTATTAGTACATTTAAAGTCGAGCCGAAAAGACATTTTGGTCCTTTGATTCTTGGGTGATACAATGACCACCCCTGCTCCAACACCCTCTAAGTTTTTTGAGCCATCAAAGACAAGGGTCCATGGAATCAAAGAGACATTCAATGCTTATGGTGCTGAGATTAGATCGCACAGATTAATAGGATCTGGGTGGTCAGCCAGGAAGTTGACTGTGGCCTGGCCCTTCACCGATTATTGTGATCGGTATTGGATTGCAAATTCCATGAGAGCCAAAGTCCATTTTCTAATTCGACCTTGCATTATCGGTCTTGATAGCGTGTATTTGATCACATTAGTCTAACAAATAACGTAAGTAGAAATAGGAAGTATATATGTTCTAAACTTTTGTGATGAAAAATACAATGCTAAATACAACTTCTCAATCAGCGCGTATCGCTGCTTGATTGGAGTTAAAATTCTACTTGAGTAATAAATAGCCTACTCTCTACCTTGCTCATCATCTTGATCTAACATACTTCCTATAGAGCAGTGAGAGACTAATATATACAACCTTAAACATCTATCTTTCTTGGGTGGCATCAGGACTGGAGGAGTGGATAAGTATTGCTTTATTCCTTCAAAAGCTTGCTGATGGCTGTCTTTCCATTTGAACTCATCATTAGACTTTATTTTGAGTAGTAGGGTTCTTACTTGAGTCTTCCCTATGCAATTGGAAATAAATCTTCTAAGGAAGATTATCTATCTGAGAAGTCTTTGTAATTCCTTCTTATTAGCTGGTGGCTTTGCTGCTTGGATAGCCCGAGCCTTATTCTTGTCAATCTCTATACCCTTCTTATGCACTAAAAAACCCAAGAAGTTACCTGCTGTTACACTGAACGTACACTTGAGTGGATTCATTTTTAACTTATGAGCCCGCATTATTTTAGATGCCTTCTCAAGGTCACTCAAATGTTCGGCATTATTACTAGACTTCACCACTACATCGTCAATGTACACCTCCATGAATCGTCCAATCATGTCATGAAAAATTGAGTTCATTGCCTATTGATAGGTAGCTCTTGCATTCTTCAGTCCAAACGGCATCACGACCCATTCAAAGGTCCCAATTGCCCCGGGCACCGAAAGGCTGTTTTTGAGATATCTTCCTCTGCAATGTAAATTTGGTTATAGCCCGAATACCCATCAATAAAGGACAAAATCTTATGTTTGGCAGCCGAATCTATCAATTGATCGGCCATAGGGATTGGGTACTCATCCTTAGGGGTTTCCAGATTTAGATTTCTAAAATCAATGTAGACCCAAAGCTTCCTATTATTCTTTACCACTAGAACTACATTAGAGACCCATTCCACATACTTAGCAATCCAAATGAAACCAACCCCTAAGAGTCTCTCTATTTCTTCTTTTACCTTTAAAGTAGCATTGGGTGACATACGCTTAGGTAGTTGTTTAAATGGTCTGAAACCCGGTTTGATTAGCAATCGGTGTTCTACCAGATCTTTGGAAAGCCCTGAAATGTTGTCGTAATCCCAGGTGAAATAATCTTCCTTAAGAGGGCTATGACCACGGCTTGTAACTGCGGTTCAAGTACCTGGCTTACATAAGTTAGATTATGTTTGCCCTTATCTCCCAAGTTAACTTCCAATAAACGGTCTTGAATGTCGGCCTTTAAATGATCTAGCTTTGCTATGGTCGTCTCTAATTCCTCCATATGTATTTCATCTTCTTTTGGAAGCTCCTCGTAGTAAATGCAATCGGCCAAACTTACTTTACCATTAGTAGGGCCGATCTCCAACCTCTTGTCAGCCAGAAATGCACACCATCTAGCCGTGCTAGCCCGTAGGGCCAACTGTCTCCGAACTTTAATTAGTTATGGATTCATTGATAAAATCTTACTCATTGATCTCAATCATCCATACTTCTTCTGTCCGATTAAGATTGTGGTAATGTGACTTCAGACCTCGGGGTGTTTCTTTGACAAAGGTCACTATATTCGGCAGCTTGACTGGTCTGATATCATCTTTATACAAAATTGCGCCGGCCGTTTGTACACGCACCACGAATGGTTTTGTATCTACTCCCACCACCTTGACCTTATCTCCCTTTTAGAAAATCAATAGCTAGTATAAGTTGGAAGGAATACAATAGTTAGGGTGGATCCAATCTCGGCCTAACAAGGCATTGTAAGCGGTTGATGTCTCCACTATGAAGAACGATGTCATAGCGGTCTTGTTCCCAATCTTCAGTTCCAAAAGTAAGATACGCTTAGTCCTTGATGGTGTTCCCATGAAGCTCTAGACATTTATCTCAGTAGGAATCAATTTTAACTCGGACTTCTGTAAGATTCTCAACATAATCTGGGGCATAATGTTGATTGTCATGCCCCGTAATAGCAAAAATAGATAAATAAATTCCTTTTAGGACCCATAGGCCATGACAGTTCAAAGTCACCATATTGTCCATGAAAAAGTCTAATCATCAAAGTAATAATCAAACGATGCATTGGAATATCTAAGTTCAACATATATAAAGCTCAATACTAACTATTACAACCCAATAAGTATTTATAACCACATAAGTAAAGTATTACGGCAACATACGCTAATTATAAATTTAATTATTATAGAGTCTCTAAAACATAAATATAAACTACAGCGAAGCCCCAGGTCTTCAGCTCACATAGTAGTTGTCTCTAGCATAGCCTTCATCATAGTAGGCCTCTCCCTCATAGCCCCTGGCAATGTACTCATCCCATGTATACTCAAAATCCTGGCTAGCTAGACATCGAATATCCAATGGCATAAACGCTATCAGCTACGAAAGTCGAATGAATGTAATGACTAATAGAGTATCTATAGATATGCAGCATATATAAAACAACATCATTATAAGTCATCTCGTCGTTCACGTTCTTGTATGCATTAACTCATTATATGATATCTGATCTCGTCCCAACCAACCCTAATCATAATATGGACTCTTAGGTCCACATCTCGCATGTAGCTTTACTTCTCACATTACTAACCTGGCATGTAGCCTAATACTTTTCAATTTATCCAACTTGACACGAAGTCCCAATTCTCTTTTACATTAACCAGATACGTAGTCCCGTGCCTCATAATCTGTTAACTTGACATGAAGTCCCAACTCTCTGGCCAAACCGCCTCGATGTACTCTGGCCAATACGCCTATGATATGTTACGACCAACACGCCCAATACATTACGGCCAACCCGCCCAACCAATACACTTAATACATTAAGGCAAACACGTGCAGCCAATATGATTGATACATTATGGCCAGCACACCCAGCCAATACGCTTAATACATTATGGCCAACACGCCCAGTCAATACGCTTGATACATTATGGCCAATACGCCAAGTCAATATGCTCGATACATTACGGCCAACACGCTCGATTTTGTTCTGGCCAACACGCTCTTTGATACCTTCTGGCCAACATTCCCCGATTCCTCTGGCCAATCGACCATGGCCGACATGCCCTAACATATATTGGCTAACACACCCCAATACATACTAGCCATCGTACCCCGCTATATTAAACTTGACACAAAGTCCTACTCTATCATACATAAGCCTGACATGCAGTCCCAGCCCCCAACACTTATGCCTTAACACATTACTGGCCAACACGCCCGATTCATTCCTTGACATATAAACCTGACACATAGTCCTAGCTTTCCTTCACATATAACTATCTCACCTCATTTAAATCCCACACCCATCATCGTACCATCCCGCAGATCACATTCACATGCATCATCATAAATAGTATCGACCTTTGTAGTCAATAGACCCACTACTATGCACGTCGGCTTCTCATTCTGATTTACGACATTCTAACATCATTATACAATGGTTCCATTGTCTAATGCATTAAGTCCATTATTCATGTGTATATCATTCCAATACTGCTTTCCAACATCAATATATGATAATAAACAGCTGAACAGTTCATAATGTATAAGGAACCAGAACATCTAACATTCTGTCCTAATCGATCGATTGAAGTCCTTTCAATCGATTGAGGTAAAGCCAGGTTGGATAGTCGAAGTCAGTTCGATCGATTGACAAAAATAATGTTCGATTGATTGAGAGTAGTTTTCTTCCCAAACTTAACTGAACCTCCCTCGTACGTTCGGGGTCCGTTCTTTCTTACTGAAACACACACACATATATATATACACGTATTATGCTACTAAGTGAGTATAGGCACTCACCGTTAAAGTGGGTGACGCCGGCGAAGTGTGAGGTGGTACGTGAGTTATCTCTCTCTCTCTCTCACTCTCTCTCTCTCTCTCTCTCTCTCTCTTTCTCTCTCTCTCTGTCCTCCTCTGCACTTTCTCTTCCTACCTGTCTCTTTCTGCTCCTCTTTCTCCTTCTTCTAGCCTGAGAGTATGTAAGGCAGTGTTTGTGTATGTATATATATAATAGGATGTGTGTATATATATGAGTGTATATATATCTCTAACTCTCTCCCAAAGTTCAACAAAGGGGGTATGGGTGTATAGATACATATATATACTAGTGAGGGTGCACGTGCAAGGCACGTGCCCGTCAGATAGTTGTATTCCTAGATATATTGTGTATTAATCTTGACATTAGAGGTAATAAGATGTTAAAACAGTTAAATAGGAAATTGTAAATGGAACTATTTAATCTAAAACACTTCTGACGGAAGAAGTTGATAATTATGACTATCTTATACATGAGTAGTAAAGATAACTAATAAAGCGCCACTAAAAATATATGACACAAGTAGGGTATTTCCTCTAAAAAATGGCATGAATGTATTTGTAGGCCTTAATTGATATTCGAATACAATCTATAAATCCTGAATTTGAGGGAAGAAGTTGACCAAAATGTAAATATTAGTGATCAATTCATAATAGCTACTAAAATAACCACTTTATTTGACATTTTAGATATACCAAATTAATTTTTAGAGAAGAAGTTGACAAAAATGTGAAATTAGTGACCAATTCCTAAATAGTCACTAAAATAGCCACATTTTAAATTTTTTTTAAGTGAATAATAAATATCCCAAAACTTGTTGACCTAAATGCAATTACACATATTACAATATATGAATCCTAAATTTGAGAGAAGAAGTTGAGCAAATTGGAAATATTAGTGACCAATTCCTAAATAAACACTCAAATAGCCACTTTTTTGACTTTTTATGAAGTGAATAATAAATATCCCAAAAATTATTGATCCAAATGTAATTAGACACAAATTGTTGATTGAAGCCTTATTTGCGAGAAGAAGTTGACCAAATTGTAAATATTAGTGACCAATTTCTAAATAGCCACCAAAATAGTCACTTTTGTTGACTTTTTGAAGTCAATAATAAATCTCCCACAAATTATTGACCCAAATGTAATTAGACACAAGATTGTTGATTAAAACCTCATTATTATATTAAATAAAATTTCAAAAGCTGACTTGAATGTAATTATTTGTCCAAAATGACAGATTTACCTCACACAAATCAATATATCGTTACGATGTATAGATAGATATATGAGTAATTATGATATAGTGAAGGGCAAAAGAGGAAGTTCATATTTTTTGACGTGCTTGCTAAATGGGCCTGTCTTCTTATTATATAGTAATAGATAAGGAGAGAATGAATGAGAGCCGTGGAAATAAGCTTGGCATTCAAGTTCAGTCACGCTCGATCGATCGAGGTGTGTTTGATCGATTAAAAGTGAGTCCATGTATGGATTCAGGTCAGCAGAGGTTCGATCGATTGAAAAAGGTTCAATCGACCGAGGAAACAAAAGTTCGATCGCTTGAAGGAAGTTTGATCGATTGAAAAAGACATTACATGAAAGGTAAGAACAAGTGTACTGAGTCTTATTTATATCAAAAGTAATATAAAAGCACAACAAAAATAGCGGGTATCACATCATCCCCCTCCAAATAAAAATTTCATCCCCGAAATCCAAACCAAGCGTCACTAAACAAATCTAGATACTTCTCACATATCTCTGATTCCAATTCTCAAGAAGCTTCTCCTTAATCGTGAAACATCCACTGAATCTTCACCAACGGAATTTCCCTATTCCTCAGCTTCTTGACTCCTTGATCTTGAATACGCACTGGTCCTTCGTGGAATGAGACATTATCATTAACCTCGATGTCTTCAAAGTTGATCTCATGACTCGGATTATGAACACATTTTCTCAACATACTAACGTGAAAGACGTTGTGCACTCATGATATCTTAGGAGGAAACAGGAGTCTGTAGGCAACCTTTCATGCAAGCTCGAGGATCTCATATGGTCCAATGAAAAGCAGTGCTAGTTTTTCTCTCTTTTGTCCAAATCTAACAATTCCTCACACCAGAGATACTTTGAGTAGCACATGATCTCCAACATTAAATTCAAGCTTCTACGGCGTTTATCTGCATAACTGTTGTGTCTGCTTTGTGTTGTTCACATCCATCTTTCACGATCTTGATCTTCTCATTAGTTTTCTAAACTAATTCAGGTCCAAATAGTTGATTATCTCCAACCTCTGCCCAACACAAAGGCAAGTCACACGGTCGTCCATATAGTGCCTCAAAGGGTACCATCCCTATACTCGAATGGTGACTATTATTGTACGCGAATTATGCCAGCAGTAAGTGAGTCTTCCATGAGCTCTCAAAATAAATTGCACATGCTCGAAGCATGTCCTCCATCACCTGGTTAATTCATTCAGTCTATCCATCGGTCTGCAGGTAGAAGGCAATGCTCAAGTTTAATGAAGTCTCCATGGCTGTTTGCAAACTCTACCAAAACTCTACAGTGAATCTCGAATCGCGGTCTGATACGATAGAGACTGGTACACTGTGTCGTATGACTTGTTGTATGTACATGCAGCTCAAGTGCTTGACTGGATTCGACGTATTGTATGCTATGAAGTGCGCCGATTTGGTAATCAATCCACAATTGTAACACCGGCCCTTTTTATTTGTATTTATCTATATATGAATGTATTTCTATTTTTTTGTATTTGTACGTGTAAGGTACGCTCTTTTATGAATGAATTCTGATGATAGTGAGCATGGATGCTTAATACTTAAAACCTTGAACTCTTAAAACATTAGAAGGTTATGAGTACCAAGAGCCCCGAGTGCTCGAGGTGCTAGAGCGTTCAAGCTAAAAATTAAGTGAAAGAACAATTTTGCCCTTGGACTTAAACACTCTATAAATACCCAGCCATTTTGTGCAATTTTACATTCGAAAATAGAGATTAACAGACAGAGAGTTTGTGGGAGAGATTCTTGAGCTTATGCACATAAACATGCATCCATACACAAATTCCATACGTAAAGACCTTATATGGATCATCTAGTCATACATACACCTTCTTACACCCACACTTGATGATCTGAAAGTGAAGTTCTTAGAGGATTAAGAAGGGATTAAGAATATCATGGCCTTGATCATGTTTTGAAGCCATATTGGATCTTTATCATCATATCTTCATCACATTCATCATCATCTAGCACCTTTGATCATCTAAATCTTAGGTGAGTACTCTTACTCTTCTGAAGTAAATTCATGATCTATGACGTTACATGTGACATGTATTTACTATAAAACAAAGTTATGTTATAAAATAAACTAAACTGCTAGTAAACTGTCAAACCTGAGCGCTCTGACCAAGAGCGAGCGCTCGAGCCCAACGAACAGGCCAAGCCTAAGCGCTCGAGTGACCTTAGTGCTCGAGTTTAGCGGTACTTAGAAGAACAGTTTGTTGCATATTAGTTTATTATGATCCATGATATGTTGACTATACCACGAGCTGTAAAAGTTGTACCTTGAGTTGTACTTTATGTTTATGCTTCTATGTACTGTCTAGAAGTTATACTTCATGTTATTAAAGTGGTACTTTGGAATGGACTACTTAGATAATGAAAGGAAGAAAGAATCCTGATATTTAAAAAGGTGAGCGCTCGAGCTCTCCCTAGTGCTTGAGCCTACTAGTTTAACAAAGAATATGTTTTCTTTAGTAAATGGTTGATGAGTTGAACTAGTAAACATATACGTGTGAGGTACGCAAACTCTGAAAACGACATGAGACGAACTTAAGTATGACAATCCAAGAATAATGCGCATAAATGACTTGTACTGCACGCATTAGATGATGATGCGTAAGTTACGATAAAGAGAGTTTTAACGAGACGATTATATCTATCATGCCCCGATGTAGCATAAATATGGAAAGCGTTTAATTTCCTTTATGGACCCGTAGGTCGCCACAGTTTGAAGGATCGATTCTGTCCCAAACATCGAACAACATAAAACCATAAATCAGAGTAGAGCAATCAAGACTTACAAAACTTTTCTAACTTAGTAAATATTACAGCATAGGATCACCTAAAGACACAGACCGCCTTGAAACAAAATAATAATATCTATCATCTATTACAGTCATCCTTAAAACAAATCCAGTTCATAACTTAAAACGTAAGATAATGATAAACAGTTTCTCTTCATAAGTAGCCTTTCTCAATTAGCGTAGTCATAAGGTCCCTCCTGATTATAACCTGAAAAGCCTAGACATGAATGTCCAGGACGCATCAACGTCGTCAGCTTCGAGAAGCTGGTGAGTATTAAAAACATATGCTCGAATGTAAAACATGCTCATTTACTATTTCCCATTTTCTATTATTCAATAGTTTAATATCATAGAAGTGAGTCCGCATGATGAACTAACAAAAATAACATTAGTAAAAGTTTCTTTCATGTTAGATGTGACCGTGTATGAAAACAATGCACCAACTCATCTTACCGACTCTTTTCTCTCGATAAACACATAACCCACTTTCTCACACCAGTATCTTTGAAATACTCTGATAGCCACACTTTAGCACAAGGGTACCAGGGAGTGTCCAATTTGCCTCACACTTTAGTACGGGGTACTAGGGAGTGTCCAATGTCTCACACTTTAGTACCTAATCTGCCTCGTAAATACCGGAGGAAACCTTGCGCAGTATCCAGACTCGGGTACCAGGAAGTGTCCGTAGGCCACACTTTAGCACTACCATGGGTGCCAGGGAATGTCCAAGTTCGGCGTCACACACTTTAGCGCTACCATGGGCGCCAGGAAGTCTCCAGTTTTGCCACCGTTGCATTTCAAAGACATTCTAGCCGTAATCTAAAAAACATCACACTTTGGTACACAATTACCAGGGAGTGTCCACAACACGATCTCAACCACATACTCTTTTTCACACTGACCAACACTCACCATGCATTTACAACTGACTCACATGTATGACATGGAACTTTATACGAAGATGTGTAAACAATTGGAAACAAGAACATCACGCGTACAAGGATAATTGAGTCGTAGTTTATTACTTTAATAATCCAAACATTGTGAACAGTATTCTGATTTAGTAAAATTCCTAAACAGAACCTTAACAGCCTTTAAGAGTTGATCCAAACAGTCCCTTAACAGAAAACAGACAAAAACTGAAAACTGTTAGGTCGTGCAGGCGAGTGGCAAACTTTTCTATCTGCCAGGAATCACACACCTCGCGAGCGCGGGCTGCTCGCGCGAGGGGCCGCTCGCGCGACCTGCCCATTTTTCGTTTTTCTTTTTAAAACTTTTCTTTCTGCCTGAAGATACACACCTCGCTCGCGCGGGTCGCTCGCACGACCTTCGCTCGCATGATCGCGCACGCGAGGTGAAGCTGAGGCTTCATCTTCTTCGTTGGAAATACCCTGTTTCAGAATTTCAGGGTCTTTTTGACCCATTTTGTAAATCCGGAATAATTAGGACAACTAATATATGAATCTCTTCGGTTTTTCGCAAGGATTAAGAATCTACGATCAATTTTACATGAATCGATCCGTAGCTCTCAGACTTTACGAAAAATCAAAAGTTGTCAAAATTTGATTTCTAAATACTTTTTCATATGAATGATTTAAGCTCTAAAACTTTAAACATAGCAACTATGATGTATAATCTTTCATAGTCATCTCTAAAAATGTATTTTGATTAAGGTTGAAAAAATCTTTATTTTCAAGCTATGGTGTTCCAACGTAAAAGCTTCAATGGTGATATGCAATTACACTTATGACAAATAGCAAACAAACATGAATTTACATTCAGAGTGAGTTAAAAATACTCATGTGATTAAGAGAAGAGAAGAAATTGAGAAAGAAACAAGAATTAGAAGTCCACACTTCAATCTTGACTATGAAATTGAGAAGCTTTCTCTCTCTCTATAAAAATCTATAAAACTCTCAGTGTATTTCTCTCTTACTCTCTCAATTTTTAGTTTGCAAAATCTGTTGAGTGTGTGAATGAGAGTGTTGTAAAAATAGAAGACTAAAAGCGCTACTTGGGGCCCAAGCTCCTTGCTCAATGCTCAACAAAACATTTTAATTTCTAATTAACTAAATATACTATACACAGATATACATACGTATACACATCTCTACAAATTTGAAGAGGCAATATAGGTTAATAGGGGTCAAGACAAGAATGTTGTTTGGGAATTAGAGTTATGGCACAACATTTACCTACTCAAAGTAAGTCTAACCATACAAGGTACAAGCTAGTTGATTAGGAATCACTTTGGGTGTTTGGGAACTAGCTCATGGCATCAAAATGGCACATGGACCAAAAGCATTCCCAAACAAGGTTTAGCCAAACATTACTTGCCATAAATGGAAAGTAAACCACAAGTCTAATTTAACATTACGTCCAATCCAAAGTCTGTGCAAGTTTAACGCAGCGCGGACAATTTTGAACGTAAACTGGTATTTTTGCGGTGCGGGGTTCACCACAAAATACAGAAAATTTATTTTAATGTAAGAAATGATCTTCCGATTTTATAAAAGATATTGATTGAGTCAAAAGAAATCATTTTCACTGATTTGAATTACAGCTTTGAAATTCAATACAGGTTTTACTAACTTTATAAAATTGCAGTTTGACCCCAAAAAGAATTTTGACATGAAACAACACAAGAAATAAAATCTAGAACATGAGAATTATAAATTGAAATCAATAATACACGTGCTACTAATTTTATGAAAATCGCATTTTGACCCCAAAAGAAATTCCAATATGCAATAAACAAGTAACCATATTTAACATATGAGAATTGTAATTAGAATAAAAGCAGACAATACAAATTAAATATAAATATGACAAAGCAATACGAATAATTAAGTGAAAATACAGGTTGTTACACCCTTCCTCCCTTAAACAGGATTTTGTCCCCGAAATCAAGACTAATTAGTTATGAAACAACTCTGGGTACTTCTTCCTCATAGTAGCTTCAACTTTCCACGAGGCTTCATTCTCGTCATGGTGATTCCACTGAACCTTCACCAACGGAATGTCCTTATTTCTCAGCTTCTTGATACTCTGATCCAGAATCTTTACGGGTCTCTCCTTGTAATAAATGTTGTGACTCGTCTCAATATCATCATAACTAACCACACGTGAGGGATCTCGTAAGTATTTTTTCAGCATACTTACATGGAATACATTGTGAACCCCAGACATCTTTGGTGGTAGCGCGAGTCGATAAGCCACTTTCCCAACGTGATCTAGAATCTCGAAAGGTCCAATAAAACGCGAGGCCAACTTTCCTCTTTTAAGACCAAAGCGTACCACTCCTCGGGTCGGTGAAACTTTAAGAAGTACGTGATCTCCAATACTAAACTCTAAATCTTTTCGGTGTCGATCGACATAACTCTTATACCTGCTTTGAGCGGTCCTCATCCTTTCCTTGACCAAGGAAATCTTCTCGATGGTTTCTCTAACCAAATCTGGTCCCAACAATTCTGTATCTCCAACTTCTGCCCAACACAATGGAGAACGACATGGTCGTCCGTACAATGCTTCGAATGGAGCCATCCCGATACTCGCGTGATGACTATTGTTATAGGCAAATTTGACCAAAGGCAAGTGTGTCTCCCAAGCTTCTTCAAAATTGATCACACAAGCCCTAAGCACATCCTCTATGATCTGATTAACACGCTCGGTCTACCCATCTGCCTGAGGGTGAAAAGCAGTACTCATCTTGAGCGAGGTTCCCATAGCTTCTTGTAGACTCTCCCAAATCGAGAGGTAAAACAGGCGTCTCTGTCTGACACAATCGACACCAGTACACCATGAAGTTGTACAACTTGTTGTATGTACATTCGTCTCATTTTTTCCACCGGGTATGACATACTATAAGCAATAAAGTGTGCCGACTTAGTCAGTCGATCCACGATTACCCAAATAGCATCATGGTTTTATTAAGATCGAGGCAATCCCACTACAAAATCCATGGTTATGTGCTCCCACTTCCAACCTGGGACAGGTAGCGGCTGCAACAATCCCGAAGGCCTCTGATGTTCGGCTTTGACTTGCTGACATATCAAACACTTGGACACAAATTCGGCCACACCCTTCTTCATACCTTTCCACCAGAAATTTCTTTTCAAGTCTTTGTACATCTTGGTTCCTCCCGGGTGAACTGTATATCTTGACTTATGTGCTTCTCCCAGAATATCATTTCTCAAATCTCCATAGTCTGGTACACATAATCTATCTCTACATCTATATCCTCCATCATTTCCCACCTTCTACTCTATCGGATCTTTTTCTGACATCTTCACAACCCATGTTTGAAACTTCTCATCTTTTTTCTGAGCTTCAATGATACGGTTAAGAAGCATAGGCTGTAGGATAAGACATCCAAAATGTCTCCAATGCTCGCCATTCTCTAACTATTAAGGAGGCAATTGTCCCACGAGTTTGCCGACTCAAAGCATCAGCGACCACATTAGCTTTACCAGGGTGATATTCTAATGTGAAGTCATAATCTTTGATAAACTCCATCCATCCGCGTTGCCTCATGTTCAACTCTTTCTGTGTGAACAAATATTTCAGAATCTTGTGATCGGAGAACAAATCAAACTTCTCACCGTACAGATAATGTCTCCAGATCTTGAGTACAAATACTACTACAGCCAATTCTAGATCATGAATGGGGTAGTTCAACTCATTCGATTTCAGCTGTCGGGATCCATAAGCAATGACTCTACCATCTTGCATAAGTACACACCCTAATCCTTGATATGACGCGTCACTAAAGATAGTGAACTTCTCATCAGGCTTGGGTATGGCTAGTACTGGTGCGGTAGTGAGTCTATCTTTTAATTCTAAAAAGGCGCGTTCATGTTTCTCGTTCCACTCAAATTTTAAATTCTTCTTCGTTAATCTAGTTAATGGTGCAGCTATTTTAGAGAATCCCTCAACAAATCTCCGATAATAGCCTGCGAGTCCAAGAAAACTCCGAACCTCTATAGGGTTGCTCAGTCTAACCCAATTTGACACGGCGTCGGTCTTGGATGATTCCACAGATATTCCTCAGGATGAAACCTTGTGTCCCAAAAATTTTACTTCTTGCAACCAGAACTCACACTTACTGAATTTAGCATATAACTGGTGATCCTTGAGTGTCTGCATTGGTATCCGTAGATGTTGCTCGTGTTCTTCTTCTGACTTAGAATAGATCAATATTTCTATAAAGACGATGACCAACTGATCTAAAAAAGGTTGAACACTCTATTCATTAGATCCATGAACATTATCGGGGCATTCGTTATTCCAAAGGCATCACCAAAAATTCGTAATGACCATATCAGGTTCTGAAAGTAGTTTTAGGTATATCTTCCTTTCGTACCCTCAATTGATGATATCCCGACTGTAGGTTTATCTTGGAGAAGGTTGTAGCTCCCTATAGTTGATCAAACAAATCGTCAATCCGGGGTAAGGGATACTTATTCTTGATAGTTACTCGGTTCAATTCTTTGTAATCGATACACAGTCGAAGCGTCCCATCCTTCTTCTTCACAAATAACACTGGTGCTCCCCAAGGTGATGTACTTGGACGTACAAAACCCAGATTCTCGAGCTCTTGAACTTGTTCCTTCAACTCTGATAGTTCGGCGGGGGCCATTCTGTAGAGAACCTTCGTGATCGGTGCGTTACCCGGTATAAGCTCAATGCAAAACTCTATACTTCTCTCGGGCAGTAAACCCGAAATGTCTTGAAATACTTCTTCAAAGTCCTTGACTACATGTATAGATGGCACTATCGCTTCTGTACTGACGACTTTGATATTAGCCAAATATCTCGTGAGGAGCGTATCTCCCAAAGGGTTACATTAGAAATCAAAGGATTGATTTCCATTGCCGGAGAATGTAATTCTCTTCATCGCACAATCCAAACTTACTTGATTCTGAGTGAGCCAATCCATTTCGAGGATTATGTCAAATTCTTTCATTGATAGGACAATCATTCTTGCAGGGATTTCACGATCTCCTAATCGTAAGGGACAACCTTGCACACATGTCCTAACTTGACTGTGGCTTCTAAAGGTGAGGTAGCCCTCAAAGCTTTCTCTAAACAGTGAGGTAAAATACCCAATCTTTGAATAGTATTAATAGATATGAATGAAAGTGCAGCACCCGTATCAAATAAAACTTTAACTTGGGAGTTAAACAAGGTTAGTGTACCTTCCACAGCTTGCTAATTGGGATGAGCTTTTCCATAATCTCCTTCTTCATAAATAGTTTCATCATATCCAGCGGCATCAGGAATAACAGCATTTAGGCGAGTGTGACCTTATTGACCATAAGTCACTTGCTTAGGAGCAGTGCAGGACTTGTTAATATGCCCTTGTTTGTCACAATTATCGCAAACTATTCTCTGTTGAGTACCATGCCTTGGCGCCTTACAATCTCGAGCCAGATGACCGGGGTTGCCATAGTTAAAACACTTCCCACCACTACTTCCTTCTCCAACTCGGGGCTGAGTCGGATAGGTAATAGCCTGAGGTTTCTTGCTTCTGTCAAAATTTCTCTTCTGACCCTATGTGCGATATGTTGGTGGCTTATTCCCAAAATTACCCCTCTGAGGTGGCCAAAATTCGAATTGTTTGCGGTTCACTCGAGCATCTTCCTCCAGATCAGTGGCCAGGCCAACTAGTCCCTCGAAAGACTTATCTAGGTGGCCGAGAGTCAGGTGACGAATCTGCGGTGTCAGCCCTTGGTAATACTTATGGATTCTCTTTTCCTCGGTATCAACCATATGAGGGGCAAATCAAAACAGTCTCTCGAACTGAGTGGTGTACTCTTGCACCAATTTAGTTCCCTGAGTCAAATCTATTAATTCCTTCTCCCTCCCGTGCCTCTCTGTAGCCGAGAAATACTTTTCTAAAAATCTCCCCTTAAATGCAGTTCACGTCATTCCCATAGCAGTTGTGTTTCCAATGGTGGCTATCACCGAGTCCCACCAATTTGCGGCGGCATCGGTTAATTGAAAGGTAGCTAACCTCCTCTTATCCACTTCACTGCACTGAACAGCCTCGAACATATGGTCCATTTGCCTTAACCATTGTTCGGCTTTCCAGGGTTCTGCAGTACCCGCAAACTGTTCGGGCCTTAGTGCATGGAATCACTCCAGCAACTTATCCCCAGTTTGACAGTCTCGTCGGTTCTCATTTATATTACTAATCCTCTCGAGGCATCTGACAAAAGCCTCAAACATTCTTGTGGCATCAGCAGCCACAGGTGCTTCCTCAATCAAATTCCTATTTCTCCTTTGTCTTCCAGCCATTCTAAATGCATGTCAATGATGCAAGAATGAGAAACTTAAATGAAATAGATATATGAAGCAGTTATATCTATCAGTTTAAATGACAACAATATTCAAAAGAGTATTTATATATATATAACTTCTAGTCAAGTTGATACAAAAAGCGTGTATGATCAGTTAATGCCTACCCTATCTATACGGGTTAGGATGTACATCGTCCATGCACGAGTTAGATGTCACAAAAATGGGGTCATTGCCCTACACTCCAATGTATGTAAATACATTTGCAAAAAGAGATAGAGCTGCTAGTCCAAAAATAGTTAATATGTACAAGGTAATATCTAAATCATCAATCGTCTCCGTAGGCAGCTATGAGCAAATCCAACGAGTCGACTAGGCAAAAACGCTGAACCTGAAAGGGACCCACAAGATCATAATCACCGCTCTGAGAGGCTGGTGATAGAGTAGGCCCTGGGGCATCTGCCTCAACTGACACCTCCTCAGGCAGAACTAGCTCAAGGGCTAGCTCCTCCTCGAGGTCGGTAGCAAAGTCATCTAGACCTATGTCGTCCTCCCCTACTACCTCCTCGACAATAGGGATAACCATGATGTCATCGTCATCATCACCCTCAACCACAGGAACTACTGGCTAGGGCATCTCCAACTGTGCGAGATGAGCGTGCACAACCTGGATCTCAAAGAGAAGATAGAAAGCATCACTATTAACTAACCCCAAAGTCTCGACTAGCACTAATGGCTGAGCCTCTACAAAGTAACGAAGCTACAGACGAATACGGGTCAAGTCAACAATACCCACAACATGGACCTGGTGCCACAGATCCGATACTACAGTCACCGTGGCCAGCTTCTCAATGGCGGTGTATAAGTCAAGGAAAGCTGGGACTACTGCCCCCGGGGTCACAAAATGTCCTCCAAACCCGTCTGGCACATAGAGTGGCCGAGCTGGATCCATACCAGATAAAAAGGTACTAACTTAAATCAGGACAAAAATAATCTTAGGCATTTGGGTTCCGGGTTTTGTCCTCCTATCGAATCATCGGGTGTAACACTTAACGCAATGTGGAATCGGGTCTATACTGATAAACCCTAACCTGGCTAAACTTATTCTGAGATAACTTGGCTCTGATACCACTAAATCCTGTCACGCCCCGACGTAGCATAAATATGAAAAGCGTTTAATTTCCTTTATGGACCCGTAGGCCGCGACAGTTTGAAGGATCGATTCCGTCCCAAACGTCGAACAACATAAAACCATAAATCAGAGTAGAGCAATCAAGGCTTACAAAACTTTTCTAACTTAGTAAATATTACAACATGGGATCACCTAAAGGCACATACCGCCTTGAAACAAAATAATAATATCTATCATATATTACAGTCATCCTTAATACAAATCTAGTTCATAACTTAAAACGTAAGATAATGATAAACAGTTTCTCTTCATAAGCAGCCTTTCTCAATTAGCGTAGTCATAAGGTCCCTCCTGATTGTAACCTGAAAAGCCTAGACACGAATGTCCAGGACGCATCAACGTCGTTAACTTTGAGAAGCTGGTGAGTATTAAAAACATATGCTCGAATGTAAAACATACTCATTTACTATTTCCCATTTTCTATTATTCAACAGCTTAATATCATAGAAGTGAGTCCGCATGATGAACTAACAAAAATAACATTAGTAAAACTTTCTTTCATGTTAGATGTGACCGTGTATGAAAACAATGCACCAACTCATCTTACCGACTCTTTTCTCTCGACAAACACATAACCCACTCTCTCATACTAGTATCTTTGAAATACTCCGATAGCCACACATTAGCACATACCAGGGAGTGTCCAGTTTGCCTCATACTTTAGTACGGGATACTAGGGAGTGTCTAATGCCTCACACTTTAGTACCTAATCTGCCGCGCAAATACCGGAGGAAACCTCATGCAGTATCCAGACTCGGGTACCAGGGAGTGTCCGTAGGTCACACTTTAGTACTACCATGGGTGCCAGGGAATGTCCAAGTTCGGTGTCACACACTTTAGCGCTATTATGGGCACTAGGGAGTGTCCAATTTTGCCACCGTCGCATTTCAAAGACACTCTAGCCGCAATCTCAAAAACATCACACTTTGGTACACAATTACCAGGGAGTGTCCACAACACAATCTCAACCACATGCTCTTTTCCACACTGACCAACACTCACCATGCATGTACAACTGACCCCACATATATGACATGGACCTTTATACAAAGATGTGTAAACAATTAGAAACAAGAACATCACGCGTACAAGGATAATTGAGTCGTAGTTTATTGCTTTAATAATCCAAACATAGTAAACAATATTCTGATTTAGTAAAATTCCTAAACAGAACCTGAACAGCCTTTAAGAGTTGATCCAAACAGTCCCTTAATAGAAAACCGACAGAAACTGAAAACTGCTAGGTCGCGTGCGCGGGCCGCTCGTGCGATTACCCCATTTTTCAATTTTCTTTATAAAACTTTTCTATCTGCCAGGAATCACACACCTCGTGCGCGCGGGCCGCTCTTGCGAGGAGTCGCTCGCGCGACCTGCCCATTTTTCATTTTTTTTTTAAATTTTTCTTTCTGCCTGAAGATGCACACCTCGCACACGTGGGCTGCTCGTGTGACCTTCGCTCACATGATCGCGCGTGCGAGGTGAAGCTGAGGCTTCATCTTCTTCGTTGGAAATACCCTGTTTCAGAATTTCAGGTCTTTTTGAACCATTTTGCAAATCCGGAATAATTAGGACAAATAATATATGAATCTTTGCATTTTTTCACAAGGATTAAGAATCTACGATCAATTTTACATGAATCGATCCATAGCTCTCAGATTTTACAAAAAACCCAAAGTTGTCAAAATTTGATTTCTAATATACTTTTTCATATAAATGATTTAGGCTCTAAAACTTTAAACATAGCAACTATGATGTATAATCTTTCATAATCATCTCTGAAAACGTATTTTGATTAAGGTTGAAAAATCTTGATTTTCAAGCTATGGTGTTCCAACGTAAAAGCTTCAATTGTGATATACAGTTACACTTATGACAAATAGCAAACAAACATGAATTTACATTCAGAGTGAGTTAAAAATACTCACTATGATTAAGAGAAGAGAAGAAATTGAGAAAGAAACAAGATTATAAGTCCACACTTCAAGCTTGACTATGAAATTGAGAAGCTTTCTCTCTCTATAAAAATCTGTAAAACCCTCAGTGTACTTCTCTCTTACTCTCTCAATTTTCAGTTTGCAAAATCTGTTAAGTGTGTGAATGAGAGTGTTGTATAAATAAAAGACTAAAAGAGCTACTTGGGGCCCAAGCTCCTTACTCAATGCTCAACTAAACATTTTAATTTCTAATTAACTAAATATACTATACACAGATATACATACGTATACACATCTCTACAGATTTGAAGAGGCAATATAGGCTACTAGGAGTCAAGACAAGAATGTTGTTTGGGAATTAGAGCTTATGGAACAACATTTACCTACTCAAAGTAAGTCTAACCAAACAAGGTACAAGCTAGTTGATTAGGAATCACTTTGGGTGTTTGGAAAACTACTTCATGGCATCAAAATGGCACATGGACCAAAAACATTCCCAAACAAGGTCTAGCCAAACATTACTTGCCATAAATGGAAAGTATAGCACAAGTCTAATAAAACATTACGTCCAATCCAAAGTCTGTGCAAGTTTAACGTGGCGCGGACAGTTTTGAACGTAAATTGGTATTTTCGCGGTACGGGGTTCACCACAAAAATACAGAAAATTTATTTTAATGTAAGAAATGATCTTCCGATTTTATAAAAGATATTGATTGAGTCAAAAGAAATCATTTTCACTGATTTGAATTACAGCTTTGAAATTCAACACAGGTTTTACTAACTTTATAAAATTGCAGTTTGACCCCAGAAAGAATTTTGACATGAAACAACACAAGAAATAAAATCTAGAACATGAGAATTATAAATTGAAATTAATAGTATAGGTACTACTAAGTTTATGAACGCATTTTGACCCCAAAAGAAATTCCAATATGCAATAAAACAAGTAACTAGATTTAAAATATGAGAATTGTAATTAGAATAAAAGCAGACAATACAAATTAAATTTAAATGTGACAATGCAAATACGAATAATTAAGTAAAAATGCAGGTTGTTACAATATCTGTCGATCTGTTTTCCATGATTCCTTTAGGAAAGAATAATGAGTTCTATAAGGTTGTTGAAGATGTCACCAAAGCCATATGGGTGGCGCTGGCAAGTGTATTCGTACCCAATCGGTACAGTTCGTTGTAGATGCCATGGCCGCACGTGTTATAGTACCTTGTTGGTACTAATGTGAATAATTATAAGATGGTTAATAGGACGTAGTGACGATGTCAAGATGGGGCCATAAGGCGATGATGACAAGTTAACCATGGTTGAATGAATAAGATGGGGTTACCATAAGGCCGTAAGGCAACGACATCAAGAGAAGACCATAAGGCGATGATGATAAGAGGGTAACTTAGCAACCGTAATGCGACGTTATTCAGGCCAACGACACTCGTGCCGGATGCATGCAAAAAGTTAAGTCGTGAAAGATTGGGCTTGTGGTCCAAAGATTGGATCGATGATCCAAAGCAAGTTGAGGTTGTAAAGATTGAACCTGTGGTTCAAAGCAGATTGTCAAGTCAATATCCATTGGACCAATAGTCCAAAAAAGATCAGTCGATTAGTGTCAGTTGCATTCCCAGGTTCGAGTATTGTCGTTGAAGTCTCTAGACTAATATAATGCGTCAAGATCGAGAATAGCAAGACTGAATGATTATGTTTTCTAATAATAAAGATAATGTTTTACCTTCTTTAACGAGATTAACAAGTGTTTTATGAGCCTGTTCAAGTGTAGTAGGTTTACTCACTCAACTTGTAGTAAAGCTGACGACTTTCATGTTCTGGACAATCGAACGTCCAGATCTTATACAGACAGAGTATCCGAAGAAGAGTACACTGAGGAAGGTTATGGATTCACGAGCTTGAGGATAGAAGCTGAAGACTCTTCGTTTATTTACCTTCAGTTCTGTTCTGGGGCACTATATGCCAAGTTGTATATATAGTATGATGTAGAGCTCATGCCCAGGATAATGCTTCTTTTCTTTCCTTTTTGTGGGCAGTAATAATGGGATTTATAACTCTAATGTTGATGTTTAATATATGATATTCCTAGACTACCCTGTTTAATAGTACTACTTTCTTTTATTGCCTTGTATCGATTCTTTATTGTTGTGGACAATCATGAGCTATTTAACTTGCCACGTACTTACGGACCCAAAAGAGAAAACAATTTAAAAATTTCCTATTTTGGCTACTCTGGGGCGTAACGGGGATTTTTGGTATCAAAGTCTTAGGTTTTGTTGTGCTCGATCATTATCCTACACATTTGAGCCTTAAGATACCTTGCGACTAGTGCTGACTTAAGGTAGTTTTCTTTTCAGATAATGGAGCCGATGCATGTAGAGGACGAGCTGGGTGGATATACGATTTACACTGACAGAGTAGAGGCTGCCGATCCCATATTTTATCATCAGTGCATCTAGATGAGAGCCCGAGAGTGTTTAGAGGAGTACTTATGGCATCTTATGTATATCGAGGGATTGTTACACCCAGATAGGATTCAGATGGGGGCTAAGCTTCGTGCTCGTACCGTAGAGCTCATTTATATGGAGATGGGACGGATGATATTCATGATGAGGACTTTCACGCTGCCGAGCTGTAGGCTATCCTAGCCAATCCTACACAGGCACCAATAGTACCATGGCCTCTAGCGCTAGCACCATCTCTAGTCACAGAGCCAGAGCTAGAGGTCTAAATCCAGTCAGACGTACTAGTTTTCTCGCACGAGGAGCCCATTGCTTCGCCAACTGCACCAGCCGAGGAGGATGGTCAAGTGGATGTAGACCCTAAGGACGATGACAATGAGGATCCTGACGATCCAGAGATGGAGCCTGCAGAGGATGATGATGACCCTATAAAGGTCTGGGGGATGGAGATAATGATGGAGACGAGCATGGAGAGGATGATGAGGGAGGTGAGGATAAGCATGAGGATGATCCTGATGATGAGCCCGAGGATGAGGAGGATCATGAGGATGATTATGACGACGATCAGGAGGGAGAGCCGAAGGAGGAACCTGATCAGGACGAGGGTGACGAGGTTGATGGAGGGGCTAATCCGATGGATGACGATGACAATGGTGATGAGGATGATGTAATTCAGGTAACTCAGGGCTTTGCTGCAGGACCTATTCCACCGCACCATGTTGTAGATAGAGGGTGGATACTGTCAGACAAGCAAGATCCAGATGTTCAGCCAGAGGGTGACTCGATCTTTGAGATGGTTGATGAGTTTAACTTGTGGCTTAACTGGGTGCCACCAGAGGAGATCAATGTTCCTGATGATGAGCCACCTCCATTCAAGTCAGATGTTGAGGACTTCTGGGATCGAATCCTAAGGATCTAGATCTTTTATTTCTATTACCCAGGGTATGTAGCCCACTTTCTTTTGTTTACAAGATGTATATGTTTTTATGGTAGTGGTATATATGTAGATGTGATGTAATTACCCTTACCATACCATATTGTAAATGTTTGTTACTTTAGATTTTGCTTCCTTTACCATATATACATCATTTCTTGCTTTGAGGACTAGTGAGTAACGTTAAGACGATCGTATAGATTGTCGATATGGTCGATGGAATGAGAAACTCGAGGAACCAATGAGAAAGGGCCCCTATTATTAAGAACATGGATCCTACCGAAGTTTTCGAAGCCTTTCTGCAACACCTAGAGTATATCAGCGACAATCATCGTGGAAACCACAATAACAACAACAATCATGTGAATCATCAAGTTGTACTGCCATCGCAGTCGTTCACGGGCAACAAGATACTTGAGCGATTCAAGGCCCTTCGTCCAGACACGTTTGATGCCCTGGGTGGTGGTCGACTTCCAAAGAGTCCTCGTTCTCAACTGTTTATATCTTCATGACCGATTGCCATTCCTACCATGGCATTAAAAGTCTTGCCCTGATGATTCAAAGTCATCCACTGTAGTGGAAGAGAGAGGCCTTGGTGATATTGTCAGTTCTTCTTCTCTGGAGTATCGATCATATAAAGGAAAAATCGGGACAACTATTCAAATTACACCGTATACTCACTTATGGTCTGGTTCCCTTGCCTTAGCTCAGTAAACTCTCTCTCTCTCTCCTTCATGTTCCTCTCTGTTTAAGGAAAGTAATTCTCTAGAAATAGCCCTTTAAATGTGATCTATAGCATTCTTCCAGCCGCGTCCTCTCCTACAGTCGCCTTCTCCTATTCCCACCAATTGGTTGCCGCATAAGTCAACTAGAATGTCGCCAATCAACACTTTTCTATCTCGTTTCATCCCAAGGTATCGAAGACTACTTCCATATCTAGGAGCCACTATTCCGCCACGGCTTAGTATTTCCATCAAACTTCTCCGGACGAAAATGATGAAAACGCTCTATTGTTCTATCCTCAATTAGCCTCGAAGGTGGACCATGGTTATTACCGTAGTTCATGTTAGGATTGTTGATTCGCTCCATCCTATGCACAAAGGCTTCAAACAATCAAGTTGGATTAGCAGCATGGGGTGTCGGTGCAGTGCATCCTTAATTGGTTCAGGACGGTTTCAGGTGTATCTTCCTGACATTGATGGAGTAAGGTTAGGTACCTATACCGATGTCTATTAGTTAGTCATCAATCCAAAAATAGTCATGAAAAGTAATTTGCAACTAAGCATAATATTTATAACTATTATCAAATTAATAGCAAGGACAACACCATATAGATAATTCAAGAACATTACTTAGAGTCAAACCCCTATCTCAAGGAATCATAAGGTTCAAAACTCAAGAAATATTGAACAATTAGTGAGTGCCACTACTAAACCTAGGCTCGGATACCAAAAATCATGTGACGCCCCACAGTAGCAAAAATAGATAAAATAATTCCTTTTTGGACCCGTAGTCCATGAAAGTGGAAAGTCACCATATTGTCCATGAAAAAGTCTAATCATCAAAGCAATAATCAAACGACGCATTGGGATATCTAAGTTTAACATATATAAAACTCAACACTAATTATTACAACCAATAAGTATCTGTAACCACGTAAGTGAAGTATCACGTCAACATACACTGATTATAAATTTAATTATTACTGAGTCTCTAAAACATAAACATCATCTACAATGAATTTCAAGATATTCAGCTCGCGTAGTAGTTGTCTCCTGCATAGACTTCATCATAGTAGGCCTCCCCCTCATAGCCTCTAGTAATGTACTCATCTCCTGTATACTCAAAATCCTGGCAACTAGACATTGAATATCCAGCGGCATAAATGCTGCCAGCTACGAAAGCTGAGTGAATACAAAGATTAATAGAGTATCTATAGTCTATAGATATGCAGCATATATAAAACAACATCATTATAAGTCATCTCGTCGTTCACGTTCGTTTATGCATCAACTCATTATATGATATTTGATATCGTTCCAACCAATTTCAATCATAATATGGACTCTTGGGTCCACATCTCGCACGTAGCTTTACTTCTCACATTACTAACCTGGCACGTAGCCCAATACTTCTCAACTTATCCAACCTGACACGAAGTCCCAATTCTCTTTCACATTAACCAGACACGTAGTACCGTACCATATAATCTATTAACTTAACACGAAGTCCCAACTCTGTAGCCAAATCGCCTCGATGAACTCTAGCCAATACGCCCCTGATACGTTACGACCAACATGCCCAATACATTACGGCTAACCTGTCCAGTCAATACACTTGATGCGTTATGGCCAACATGCCCAGCCAATACTCTCGTTGCATTACGGCCAGCACGCCCAGCCAATACGCTCAATACATTATGACCAACACGCTCGATTCATTCTGGCCAACATGCTCTTCGATACCTTCTGGCCAACATGCCCCGATTCTTCTGGCCAATCTGTCCTGGCCAACACGCCCTAACACATACTGGCTAACATGCCCCAATACATGGTAGCCACCCTACCTCGTTGTATTAAACTTGACACAAAGTCCTACTCTATCACACATAATCCTGGCACACAGTTCCAGCCCCCAACACTTATGCCTTAACACATTCTGGCCAACACGCCCAATTCATTCCTTAACATATAAGCCTGACATGTAGTCCCAGCTTTCCCACATATATAACTGTCTCACCTCATTTAAATCCCACACCCAACATCGTACCGCATTCACACGCATCATCATAAATAGTATCGACCTATGCGGTCGATAGACCTACTATTATGCACATCAACTTCTCATTTTGATTTACGACCTTATAACATCGTTATACAATGGTTCCACTGTCCAATGCATTAAGTCCATTATTCACGTGTGTATCATTCCAATACTGCTTTCCAACATCAACGCATGATAATAAACAGCTAAACAGTTCATGATGTATAAGGAACCAGAACATCTAACATTCTGTCATGTTGAATCGATTAAAGTCCTTTCAATTGATTGAGGCAAACCTAAGTTCGATAGATCGAAGTCAGTTTGATCGATTGACAAAAATAATGTTCGATCGATTGAACTACATTCAATTGATTGAGATCGATCTGTGTTCAAGTGATCGAAGCTAGTTCGATTGATTGAGAGTAGTTTTCTTCCTAAATTGAACTGGACCTCCCTTGCACATTCGGGGTCTGTTCTTTCTTACCGAAACACGTATATACGTACGTATCTATGCTACTAATAGGCACTCACCGTTAAAGTGGATAACACCGGCGACGTACGGGGTGGTGCGCAGGTGATTAACGACATCCTATTGATGCGTTTTCTTATCAACACCCAAGTGTAGGTGATCGTACAAGTAATAAAGTTCTGGAAGTCCAGGTTGAACCCACAGGGAATGGAAAATAAAGTTATAAAGATAAGCAATAACTATTTTGTTTCTAAAAAAAAAAAAAGATGATGGATTTTTGGAGCTTTTACTAAACTACTAGTTTTTATATTTTTTTGCAATTAAACTAATTAAAAGCTATTTTTTTAATAACAGTTTGTGGTAAAGATTTTAACAGTGCAAAATAAATTAACTAAGATACTAGCAAGAAAAGGAAGAAAAATAAATAAAAGCTAAATTTACATCAAATGACTTTATGAATATTATTATAGCGAAGATGGAAATAATACAAATATTTAAGCAAAGCTATTAAAAACAATAAATATTAATTAACTTGAGAGAAATGATTTAAAGGAATTGGGAATATGCAAAACCAACACTAGATCCCACAACTTTTGTGCATTTGAAAAGGATTTGGCATTTAAGACCGCAAAGTCATTCTTTATTTGAAAATAAACTTTCACTAGTTGGGGTCGTATCAAGTGTGCTATGTTTGATATGAAACGACGTCGTTTGGTTTAAAGAAAAATAAAAAAGGCAATTGGGCAGTAGCTAGGTTCAAACTGTGACCCGCAGCAGACTTGGGTTATTCGGTGCCCAGTCCCCACCACTCTGCCACTACACAATTGCTTGTCCATTAGTGGATAGAAATATATATAGACACATATTTGAAATATAAACTTTGTCATATGAATTGTTTAAGTATGCTAGGTGTTTTTTTATGACAAAAGGCATAGTTTGACAATCCACATAATTAGATTCTTATTTTAAATATGTAATCTCTTGAGCCCAATATAGTCATAGTATATAAACTTGTTAAATGGTCATAAACTATAGATACATATATATTTTTGGTCATAAATGGAAAAAATAACTCATATAGATAAATTTGCCCATTTAAGTTTAGTGCACATAAGCTGTGGTTTCTAAGTTTTTATTGCATATCTCCAAGTAAAGTTTTAGCCTACCATTTTGGAATTGAAACTGTCTTCCAAATAAAATTTAAAGATAAATTAAATAGATGCACAATCACCGTCCAATTAAATTAAAGTTATAAAACCAAGGTAATGGCGAAATATAATATTAATATATATTTTTCTTCACTTAACATGAGTTGGGGTTGAATTTGTAGAATCTGCAAAATAACAAAGCTTAGTACAACCAGGCTAATACAATATAAATAAATAGAAATACTGAATCAATAATAAAATACTAAACATTTGTCTTTGGATTCTTGTGGGGTCACAGTGGTTGAACTTCAAGAACACTAGCAAGGCCAAACCAAATTCTAATCTAATTTGGGAGTGAGATATGGACATGGTGGGCTTGGGGCCTTGATAGATGATTATAACAACTACGTGGCTAAGAAATTTGACATTTACTTGCAAAATCTGCTTTCTAGTGAATGAAAATATTGCTATAAAAACTTGAAATTTGGGGTTTCAAACTATTTTAGGGGACAACTACAAGTACTAACTAGACTAAAAATATTAAATCTAAATTTTAATAAGAACATTTTACTACTACAAATTGACAAAGGTCCTACGAGAAAACAAATATTTTAATTTAAGAAATACAGTACTCAAAGTTTTGCTACATATTTTTGGAACATGAAATCATCAATTATATAAAAGTAAATTTTTACAACGAGAGCATTTTTGCTCACCCCAAATTTGGTACACCAATGCTCACCCAAGCACCCCATTGGCCAATGCAGTGGGGCCCAGGATTAAACAAATGTTGTTTAATATTGTTTAATCCTGGGCCCCACTGCATTGGCCAATGGGATGCTTGGGTGAGCATTGGTGTACCAAATTTTGGGTGAGCAAAAGTATTTTCTTTTACAACTACTAGAACTAAAAAAGGCAAAGAAAAACTAAAGTTTCTTACTTCTAGGGACAATATAAAGTGCTCACATGATAACCTCCGTAAACTATTCTTTCTTAGTGATTGTAAACTGTTGTGATGCTTGTTGGTGTCCTTTGGTTGGCTCTCTTCTGCTCCCTTTTAAAGACGAAAGGAGATGAAAAATTCATCACTGCATTCGTCAGCTGCCAAAATTTTTTCAACCTTCGTCTCGTTTTTCTTCCTCGCATCTGACATGTTGACAATCTGAGAGAGAGAGAGAGAGAGAGAGAGAGAGAGAGAGAGAGAGAGAGAGATACTATAAAAAAAAAATACATCAAACATCCAAGCTTCAAGCTTGGATGTTTCTTGACGTTTTCTTTCTCTTTTTTTTTTTTTTGGATTCTTCTCATCAAACAGTGATTTTTACTGTTTGTTCACTATTCATATATTTGACTAACATAATGTATTAGAAATAATATAGTGTGGTTGCTACTTCTTTCCTTCCCTTTATTTCACTTCATTTTCACCTAAACATATAAAACATGTAAAAATACATAATTACACGCATGTGAGTGACATCACCATTAAATTATTAATTCAAATATGCGTGTAAAACTAGGGATTTGGGAGATTAAATGAGTACTATATCTATTATATTGGCATATGAATGTACAATATCTAGTGTTTGTCACACCCCTTAACTAGCTTATTGCTAGTCCGTAGTAATGAAGTGAAAGAGAATTTGTTCTAAAAGTTTTATTAAAAAGTAGGAGTAGACTAAGGAAAATAAAACATAACTCACTGTCACAGGAATCGTGATTGCATTTAGCATATCCAACCGTTAAACCCCTAGGTTACTCCTAGTGGACGAGTGTTGTCTCGTGAGGGTTTGCAGAGAATATACCCACACAATTCAATTTTAATTTTTTTTAAATGTAAAAATAAAGTAAAATAAAAATGAAGGTAGATTTTCTCCTTTTACAACAGATAAGATTAAATTTGACAATAAAATGAAATTTCCAAGTATGTAATACTAATGCAACACATATACTCACAGTTTGTCAATGGTAACATTTTTTTTATACTCTTTAAACTTACAGTGTGTACTTGAAAAGTCAAACAACTGATCTTATCTTCAAAGTTTACATAACTATTAACAGTCATAAAACTTGTAGTTTTAACTCAAATCTCACTAGGATTTTACTCTTTTAAGGAGAAAATCTGTCACGCCCCGGAAACCGAAGCGCGAGGAAAGAGAAAAGATAGAGAGAAAAGAATTAAAATCCAATCACAATGCGGAAGCGACTTTGGAAACCCACGGGGTTTCCTACAAGGATGACTTACTAATACATAAACCCAAAATGGACTTACATGTTAACGAGTCCATCAAGATGAAAGCATTTGAAAATCACATTAAAAGACTTTCCGGGCAAGCACTATATCAAGGAGAAAAGGAAAAATTACAATGAATTTGATAAAAGGTCATTTTTGACAGTTGCTGAATTTTAAAACACGCGTAAGTAACTATATCTTTAAAATTTTCACATTCTGTTCGCTTTAATCCATGTAAAATTCGATTCTGCACAACTTTCGTCTAATGACAATTTTTCCAATTCTGCACCATTTGGGCAGAAAATAAAAAAAGCAGTAGCAGTTTTTTTTTTTTGACAGCAACTTGACAGCACTTTGACAGCATTATGAAGTGTCTCCAATTATGCTAAATCCTCAAGTTTAAACCTCAATACATGACTAAACAAGTCCTAAATGACATATAACACATGCCTACACCAAACGGAACTTCATATACTCGAAATTTATTAAAAACGAGAAGTGAAAGAGATAAAGAGAGGAAAAAGGGGAGAGGGAGAGATAGGGAGAGAGATATAGGGAATGTATTCTAAACACACACACATGTGTATTTTCACATTCGAAAACCTTTTAAAAACATATATATATATATATACATAATTCCAACATAAATAAAAGGAAAGAATATTTGAGAAAGGAAAAGAGATCAAAGAGGGGAGAGGAGAGAAGGAGAATGGGAGAGATTTAGAACGTTTAAATGTTTGAAACCTTGTTGGAATTAAAAAGGGGTTTGATCCGGCAAGGACCCAACTATAAAACGAACTAAACTACAACAAATGAACTCTCATAAAAGCAACCACCCAAACCAATCCGGCAAGGATTCAAACAAAAGAGGAAAACAAATAATTGACATGTAAATCAAAAAGACAAGAACTTAAAGAGGTTCAACGACCTCGGAAAGTAAATACATCATCATAAAGTTAGTTTAACAATTGAAAGAAATAACCATGAAAGCAAGGGCTAACACTTGTCCAATTAAAATCAAAGAAGCTTCTCAAATACAAGAGATAAGAGCCTATGCTCACGAAGTTTTTGTAAAACCCTAATACTCTAAGTTTCAAATCATTAAACATTTACAATCTTCCAAAGTGACTGAATCAACAAGAGAGCTATTCATATACATAGCTAAGCATGAGTCTTCAAAATAGAACAAAATGCCTCATAGTTCACGCGTCGGGTCACATATGCCCTTTGCCCTTATCAAGCTTACCTGAAAAATGTTTTGTCGTTTTTATGAGAACGACGGCTCGTAGAAAATATTGTAACAAGTCTATATGCTACCCAGGACTAAAATGAAATGAGGTGCAATGAATCGCCATCATGGCTACAATGAAATGTTTAAAGCCGCAAGGCTATGCGCGACAAATGCACATCTCTCTCGTTACCGGACCATGAGCCACCCACGCATGGAGTGTAGCATACCAATTTCCGGGAGCTACCCGAATATAGTTTGGAGTTTGAATGTTTCTAAGGGTCATTCTCCTTGTCTCACATCACAACCCATGTCCGGATTTCTTAAATCAAATTCCCACACATGGGGTTTTTCTCTTTTTTTTAAATAAAACATTTATGTCGTGATACATGAATGCTTGCCGATTAGGCCTCAATGCATATGATGTTAACAATGGCATTAAAGATGATCCGCTACCATAGGCTAAGCAATAATTTAGTCCATTAGACATGATATCAAGAACTTCAAAGAATGTAATTAAATTTCATGATTTAACGTTCCTAACAAGGATTTCTATACTAACGTCCTAGCATGCTTTTACACATAAAGGGAACATCCTAGGCACGTCTAGCATCACATAATCAACTATAGAAAAACCAGAACATGTAAATTCACAATTAGGCATATAACCATAAATTTACAACTTTGGGGAAAACTTAATACATGTGTCTAAATTTTTCTTATAGCATCATTTTAATTACATTTAACACCCCAAATTTTCAACTAGTACAACCAAAGCATATAATTCACATTTATGCAAAAATCCTAACCTTATAACCTTGTGGGAATGTCCTAATACATATGTCTAAGTTCTCTCCTAGCATAAAAGTGAACTCAAGGCATCTTAGACAAGTATAACATATATAATTGCACAATGTAAATCTACCTCAAAGCTTAGCTTCCAAAAATCAATGGCAACCCAAGAGAGCCAAGTAAATCCAAAATAGCTTCAATGCTTGTGCTAGAATCTTGAAGGATGCTTCAAGGATGCACCACTAGTCAAGAACAACCCAAGGTTAGGATAGAAATCATGAAACTAGCAAACCCTAGGTTGTTAGAGATTGGGAAAACTTACCCACATAAGAAATCCTCCATAGAAATGGTTAGGATATGAAAGAGAGACTCTATATACTCCAAGGAAGCTATAAAAGATAAGAAAAGTTCAATCAAATCCCAAAATTTTGAAATCTAGTGAAACCCTAGAATTTGGGGGTTTTCTAGAATGCTTACCAAATGATGATTCCAAGCTCTAGGATGGTTAGAGATGCTAGATAATGAACTTCTTGACAATCCCTTGAAATCTTGAAGAATGAAGCTTGGAAGAGAAAGATAACTATGGAGGTATTTGTCTCTTGGAAGGAGAAGAAAAGAAACGTGAAAATGAGATGGGGAGGGGAGTGTGGCCGGCCATATAGGGGAGTGGGGTGGGGCCCACTCTCTTGTATGCTCCAAAAATAACTGTTTGGTGCTCCAATGGACAGTCTGACCCAACGGTGTAACCCAAAATTAAATAAACACATCCACAGGCACAGAAATAAATTTCTAAGCATATGAAAGGCCAAATAAAATAATTCAGTCATGCTCTGGAATTAAAAATACAGTCAAATAAAGTAATGGTCCACCACAGGTAAGGCAAAATTACCCCATTACCCTTTATTATAAATTCTGAAACATTATAGTCTACCCCCCTTAAAAGGATTCCGTCCCGAAATCCGAAACGGCAATCACGCAAAAGGATCAACAACTTGCTCAACCTTAACAACAATAAGGGAAGAAGCACAGCAAAACACATAGCATGTAAATAAGCTTACACTACTCAGGAAAAGATGAGGATAATTCTTCCTCGATTCGCCCTTGTCCTCCCAAGTCAACTCAAAAATACCATGATGATTCCACTGAATTCTCACCAAAGGAATAACTCTACCTCGTAGCACACGGTCCTCCCTCTCAAGAATCTGAACAGGTTGTTCCTCATATGAAGCATCTTCACTAAGAGGCAAATTGGTGTAATCAAGTGCATGGGACGAATCGGGATAAGGCTTATGGAATGGATCGGTATTATACCGGCGAAGCATCGAAACGTGGAATCACATTATGAATACTAGATAACTATGGAAGAAGAACCAAACGATAAGCAATGGCGCCAATCCTCTCAAGGATCTCGAACGGCCCAAAAAATCGCTGTGCCAACTTACCACTCTGCAACCCACGAAGGGGTGATATTTTCAGAAATACAAGATCACCAGCCTCAAACTCAAGTGGTCGACGATGACGGTCGACATATGATTTCTGACGACTCTGAGCTTAAATCAACTTCTTACTAATTACTTTAATCTTTTCTGACGTCTCTCTAACCATATCGGGTCCATGAAGATTAGTCTCACCTACCTCACCCCAACACAAAGGAGATCGACACGAACGGCCATACAATGCCTCAAGCGGTGCCATCTGATAACTGATGTTGGATGCAACCCGGCCAACGGAAACTTTTCTTCCCAATCACTACTAAGTGTCATAACACTACTCTCAACATGTTTTTCCAAAATCAATCAGAATAGAAGGAGTTAAATACCCCATACTTACTGTATATTCTGCCAGGAAGGAAACACAACCTTCGTATCACAGTTAAACACATCGACACTGATACACTACAGCGTCTCATGATCGTACAGACATGAATCACACTATGGGAAACTACGATGTCGGTCACTCTGAATGGTAACGAACGTGTAGATGTGGTCCAAACGATCTACAAGGATCTAAAAGAGTGTTGTCCTTACGCAAAGTTCCTAGAAATGCTATAATAGGTAATTGAAAACGGTTGTAACAAACCTGTGATTCTCCGGTGTCGGTCTTTACCTGCTGGCAAATCAAATAAATTTGACAATGGATTTCTTTAACCTTTTCCACCAATACTGGCGACGCAAAACATAGTACATCTTGTGCCTCCCGGATGTAGGGCAAAACGGGAATGGCGGAACTCTTTCAACGGAAACAAACACTCAGTCTCGAGGTCTCAAACCACTAATGTCACCAAAAGTCCAATCATGTCCAAAGTCTTCATTAATCATACGGTATGTCAAGGCAATGGTCTCATCATCGAGTTTCTGTACTGCTAACAACTTCAAGTCAAAACTTTCGAGAACACATTCAAGTCAAACAGGGAAATTTGGGCATAAGTCTCCAAACCACAATTCTCAAAGTCATCACAATGTCTCAGTATTCTCCACTTTTGCACTGGTAAATACACTAGGGTACACACGAGCCTCAACATTTTCCACTCTTGCATAGGTAAGGAAGCTGAGTCATAGTCAAACTTCTCTGTCACGACATTGGCCTAGCTCGGGTGGCAACGCAATTCAAGTCATAGTCTGCTCCTATCTCAAGGTCACCCAAAGTTAAATTTATAGTCACAGTTATAATTAAGGTCTCTTTGAGTTAGAAATGTCTCATATGTGATATCTCCTAGTCCCAAGTCTTGGGTAGCTCAATCCGCGTTCAGGAAGCATACGATATAGTACAATTAATTCACGCTTAATGTTCACAAGAACAGGTGCCAAAATCAAACAAGTTTTGTAACTTTGGTATAACACATTCTTACCCCAAAGCATCTCAAACAAAGTTCACCTCTATTTTCGTCAACTCCGTTAATTACCAAGCAGGAAGATATTTCCAACAAAGCAACGGTAGTAACCCATTAGTCCCAAGAAACCATAAATCTCATATACAAGGCAAATCTATAACGGTCCCAATGTTAGAAGGATCCACGGATACTCCATTACCAAAAATGACATGTTCAAGAAACTTTTTACCTCGGATAATCAATATTCACAATTAGATAATTTGGCATATGTAGTCATCGGTGCTCAATCACAAACTTGTCTTAGCAAGTATTAAACACACGACATATCAAATTTGCTAAAGCAGCAGGCGCGTTCATCAAACTGAATGGTATAATAAGGGATTCACAATGTCTATAATACGGGCGGAAAATAGTCTCAGGAATCTCACGTTCCCTAGTGCGCAACTGGTGATAACTCTATTTCAAATCAATCTTTGAAACTAAACAAGTTGAACTACGAAGTTAGTCAAAAGGGTCTACTGATTCTTATAGTCACAAGATTCGATATCATAAGCAATACTCAACTTAGGAGGGCCATCTATCTTCTTCGTACAGGGAAATGGTTACTCTCCAAGGAGACAGATTAATACGAATGAAATTGCTAACCTGTAAGTTCTCCAACTGAGCCCTTAACTCTTCAACTCTACGAATGTCTTACAATACTGCGGCATCAAAATAGATAGAGTACTGTGTATTAATCTGTCATAACTCAATTCTCACGGATAGGCGACAAGTCATGCAAATTCTCAGGAAACACGTCAGTGTACTAACCCACAACGGAAGAGAAATCAATCAAATTTGGTTCATTCTCATCAGAAAATAAAACAAGCTATTTAAGGAGTTAATACGATTTTTACCGTTGCACAAACTGTGAAGCGAATATATCGGAGTCTATATACGATCATCCACAACAATTAAGATTCCCGGATGGTAATATAAATGCTACCTTCCTCTCGAAACAAGTCATAAGTGCTCAGTAAGTACTCTAGCCCATACTCACAATCACAAATCATAGATGGTGTACTGGTCAGCTATCACAGTTCATAGCCACGACACACTCGATCCAAGGGAACTAAGCCTCCAACAGAAGTATCAATTAACAACTAACAAAGTAGGAATCGAATGACTCATTCCTCAACTCAATGATGATGCACAAGGTGGTATCCGAAGGGATACGATGCGTCGATATCTACAGGCATAGTGGCACTGGGACTAAAGACGAACGACTTACCTCAGATCACAGAAGCATCGGTATTACCTACTGAAGGTGCGGCGGCAAAAAGATTAAACTATCCTTATTGTCCCCCTAGGGACGCTTGACCAAAAATCTGAGTTGAAGCAGTTTGCTGTGGTGGCAACAAAGGTGGCCTACAAGTCTGCTGAAAAGGTGGACGAACTGGGGGTGGTCCAATTGACTGTTCTTAGTCGGTGCACGAAGTTCTCTAACTCTTTTATTCAAACTCAAATACCCAAATACTAATATTTTCTGAACCACTTTACTAAGTACATTCAACTCGAATCCAACCGCGTTGGTGCGTAGGCCTGGACGAAGTCCATTCTCAAAAGTTCTTACCTTCATTCTATTGTCCAATGTTATATCGGGAATGAGACTAGCCTCATACTCAGAAACTGTCACGGCTCCCTAATGGAGATTTCAGAAATTCAATCCTCTTAGCTCGACAAACTACGAACGGGAAATACTGCTCACGAAACAATTGGCTGAGGGTGTCCCATAACCTACTCTCCATAGTCGGTGTAGTCAACAATAACCCCCACTTAAATCTGACTGAAAAACTACAGTGTCTACTCGAAGATCCTCCTCCAATAGTACCAAGGTACTCCAAATTATGAATACGCACTCAAGCCACAGTTCCACGTGAACCGGGCGCGAATCTATATAGGTTAAACATTAATTCACACACCACTTGGAGGATACGCATACCTAGCATGAGATCACATAGCTCACAACATTAATCATATTCACCTATAACATACAACATTTCCCTTCATGATTCCATTTACATTTGCAAACGATGATACCATATTGCTTTATAATCAACTCGATACTTAACATAAACGGCAAGGATAATACAGGAAAGGCAATCAACATCAATATAGGTTACTAGCAACCTTAAGCAATTTATATCATGATTCATACTAATCAATGCCTATCATGACCCATGAGAACACATAGCACTGAGAATATTCACGGTTATAACATAACTGTAGGGCACGACAAACATCAATGTACTTGGCATGTACCCTAAACATATATAAATGTTGGAACCGATTAGCTCATCGCATGTAGAACATGTACACATATCATGTGTGAACATTAACTTAAACATCAAATTCACATAGAAGCATGCTCATCAACAATACGGGATCACATTACTCAATATGCATCAATACATATTAGAACGATTGAAAATCATATAAACACTTAGCATATCGGGTATGGAACATGCAATCTTTGACATGTAAGCACCTAGCATATACTTACCTAGCCTCGAAGGTATTCAACATTAAGCATGTTAGCATTATACTCGCCTTGCATGAAATACGTACTCTTCATATCATAGCCAAAGGAAATGCACAACACAATACCTAGAGCATGTAGGCTTCATATGAACTCACATAACACGTAAGACATAAAACATGTAAACTGGGCACGTAAGTACAAAAGTTCCAAAGACTTTCACTAAATAAAAAAAAAATATGCCCATGCAACATCTCACTATGTAAAGTAAACGGCGGCATAGTTAAAATAATTAGCATTGAATGAGGAATTGAATGACTATTAACCACATTAAGCAACTCATAGGAGGACTAATGCTATCCCATGGATCATGTAAACATTTAACATGTAAGCAGATACTACGTTGAATGTGAAACACGTAAATACTTTGAACATGTAACCATATAGGTCCCGAAGGAATTCAACCTCTACGCATGCCCACACGACATAATATCATCTCAACGAAAAATCTCACTGAAATAAACAGAAGGCAATAAACAAACTTAAGCATGGACGGAAACGAAACAAGTCCGAAGTAAACACCCATAGCCCCTAGGTATTCAAACCCAGTTAGCTCTGATACCAATCTGTCACGCCCTAGAAACCGAAGCACGAGGAAAGAGAAAAGATAGAGAGAAAAGAATTAAAATCCAATCACAATGCGGAAGCGACTTTGGAAACCCACGGGGTTTCCTACAAGGATGACTTACTAATACATAAACCCAAAATGGACTTACATGTTAACGAGCCCATCAAAGATGAAAGCATTTGAAAATCACATTAAAAGACTTTCCGGGCAAGCACTATATCAAGGAGAAAAGGAAAAATTACAATGAATTTGATAAAAGGTCATTTTTGACAGTTGCTGAATTTTAAAACACCCGTAAGTAACTATATCTTTGAAAATTTTACATTCTGTTCTCTTTAGTCCACGTAAAATTCGATTCTGCACAACTTTCGTCTAATGACATTTTTTCCAATTCTGCACCATTTGGGCAGAAATAAAAAAACAGTAGCAGTTTTTTTATTTTTTGACAGCAACTTGACAGCACTTTGACAGCATTATGAAGTGTCTCCAATTATGCTAAATCCTCAAGTTTAAACCTCAATACATGACTAAACAAGTCCTAAATGACATATAACACATGCCTACACCAAACGGAACTTCATATACTCGAAATTTATTAATAACAAGAAGTGAAAGAGATAAAGAGAGGAAAAAGGGGAGAGGGAGAGATTGGGAGAGAGATATAGGGAGAGATAGGGAGAGAGATATAGGGAATGTATTCTAAACACACACACATGTGTATTTTCACATTCGGAAACCTTTTAAAAACATATATATATATACATAATTCCAACATAAATAAAAGGAAAGAATATTTGAGAAAGGGAAAGAGATCAAAGAGGGGAGAGGAGAGAAGGAGAATGGGAGAGATTTAGAACGTTCAAATGTTTGAAACCTTGTTGGAATTAAAAAAGGGGTTTGATCCGGCAAGGACCCAACTATAAAACGAACTAAACTACAACAAATGAACTCTCATAAAAGCAACCACCCAAACCAATCCGGCAAGGATTCAAACAAAAGAAGAAAACAAATAATTGACATGTAAATCAAAAAGACAAGAACTTAAAGAGGTTCAACGACCTCGGAAAGTAAATACATCATCATAAAGTGAGTTTAACAATTGAAAGAAATAACCATGAAAGCAAGGGCTAACACTTGTCCCATTAAAATCAAAGAAGCTTCTCAAATACAAGAGATAAGAGCCTATGCTCACGAAGTTTTTGTAAAACCTTAATACTCTAAGTTTCAAAGCATTAAACATTTACAATCTTCCAAAGTGACTGAATCAACAAGAGAGCTATTCATATACATAACTAAGCACGAGTCTTCAAAATAGAACAAAATGCCTCATAGTTCACGCGTCGGGTCACATATGCCCTTTGCCCTTATCAAGCTTACCTGAAAAATGTTTTGTCGTTTTTATGAGAATGACGGCTCGTAGAAAACATTGTAACAAGTCTATATGCTACCCATGACTAAAATGAAATGAGGTGCAATGAATCGCCATCATGGCTACAATGAAATGTTTAAAGCCGCAAGGCTATGCGCGACAAATGCACATCTCTCTCGTTACCGGACCATGAGCCACCCACGCATGGAGTGTAGCATACCAATTTCCGGGAGCTACCCGAATATAGTTTGGAGTTTGAATGTTTCTAAGGGTCATTCTCCTTGTCTCACATCACAACCCATGTCCGGATTTCTTAAATCAAATTCCCACACATGGGGTTTTTCTCTTTTTTCAAATAAAACATTTATGTCGTGATACATGAATGCTTGCCGATTAGGCCTCAATGCATATGATGTTAACAATGGCATCAAAGATGATCCGCTACCATAGGCTAAGCAATAATTTAGTCCATTAGACATGATATCAAGAACTTCAAAGAATGTAATTAAATTTCATAATTTAACGTTCCTAACAAGGATTTCTATACTAACGTCCTAGCATGCTTTTACACATAAAGGGAACATCCTAGGCACGTCTAGCATCACATAATCAACTATAGAACAACCAAAACATGTAAATTCACAATTAGGCATATAACCCTAAATTTACAACTTTGGGGAAAACCTAATGCATGTGTCTAAATTATTCTTATAACATCATTTTAATTACATTTAACACCCCAAATTTTCAACTAGTACAACCAAAGCATATAATTCACATTTATGCAAAAATCCTAACCTTATAACCTTGTGGGAATGTCCTAATACATATGTCTAAGTTCTCTCCTAGCATAAAAGTGAACTCAAGGCATCTTAGACAAGTATAACATATATAATTGCACAATGTAAATCTACCTCAAAGCTTAGCTTCCAAAAATCAATGGCAACTCAAGAGAGCCAAGTAAATCCAAAATAGCTTCAATGCTTGTGCTAGAATCTTGAAGGATGCTTCGAGGATGCACCACTAGTCAAGAACAACCCAAGGTTAGGATAGAAATCATGAAACTAGCAAACCCTAGGTTGTTAGAGATTGGGAAAACTTACCCACATAAGAAATCCTCCATAGAAATGGTTAGGATATGAAAGAGAGACTCTATATACTCCAAGGAAGCTATAAAAGATAAGAGAAGTTCAATCAAATCCCAAAATTTTGAAATCTAGTAAAACCCTAGAATTTGGGGGTTTTCTAGAATGCTTACCAAATGATGATTCCAAGCTCTAGGATGGTTAGAGATGCTAGATAATGAACTTCTTGACAATCCCTTGAAATCTTGAAGAATGAAGCTTGGAAGAGAAAGATAACTATGGAGGTATTTGTCTCTTGGAAGGAGAAGAAAAGAAACGTGAAAATGAGATGGGGAGGGGAGTGTGGCCGGCCATATAGGGGAGTGGGGTGGGGCCCACTCTCTTGTATGCTCCAAAAATAACTGTTTGGTGCTCCAATGGACAGTCTGACCCAACGGTGTAACCCAAAATTAAATAAACACATCCACAGGCACAGAAATAAATTTCTAAGCATATGAAAGGCCAAATAAAATAATTCAGTAATGCTCTGGAATTAAAAATACAGTCAAATTAAGTAATGGTCCACAACAGGTAAGGCAAAATTACCCCATTACCCTTTATTATAAATTCTAAAACATTACAAAATCTCAGAAACCGGTGTAGAGAACATCTCACTTGATAGGGAAGCAAAGATGGAGGAATTGCTTCCATTTTTTTGATGACTCAATATGTAGGCATTTGGAGTACAATAAGTCTCATGAAAGAATACTTAGCATTAGAAAAGCGATCTATCGTGGAGAACATCCTTATCACTTAAATTTAAAAATCAATTTCTTTTAAATCATTAGGACTTTGACTGGTAGGTTAGAAATTAAGATGAGTAGGAGATTTGTGGTGCATTTGTTCTAAGCATGTGATTGGAGTGTTTGAGCAATTCATTCCAACCTCTTCTTTTTCTTATCCTTTTTATCATTTATATAGTTGAATTTTTTTTTTTTTTTTTTTTATAGTTTCTCATATATATATATATATATTTGAAATCAACTACTTTATTTCTTTATCACTTCTTGCAATGTCATTACAGTCCAATCACATACCTGGATATAAAAGTGAGGTTTGTACCCCCAGGTGGAACAAGACATGATTTGGAGAGAACTGAAAATAAGGCAATATTAGGTGAAGCAATATTAGGTGAAGGGGGGTGCATTTGAAAGAAAAGATGGCCTAAATCATTTTCAAAATAGATTGACTTTGTTCATTCAAGCAATTTAGAAGTTCTAATGGTAAATCCTGAACGTTCTCTTCTAATGATCAGTCAAAGAAAAAGAAAAATAATGAGAATTTCAACGAGTGATATGATAAAGAGAATAAGATGAGACTGAAAAGAATAGTAACCCTCATAAAGGAAGATTGGCACAAAAGCTCACATGGGTTAAGTTTCCACTACTTGTCTTTAAACTGCATAGTTTATGTTTACTCATCCATATAGATTCAGTAAATATTTTCACACTGTTTCAAAATATTTAAAGTTTAAAGAGTTTCTAGCATTTAAAATGGTTAAACATGTGACAATGTGTTGTATGCTATTAATATACCCAAAATAACATTAATGTGTCAAATTTATCTTGTATAGAGTAAAAGAAAAACTTCTGAAAATTTCCTAAGCGCATCCACTAGGTTGGATACATATATGGTGCGACTAGTATCCTCTGCACCTATACAAAACAGGCTACGCAATCCGGAGCGTCCAAGTTGTCATGATAGCTCATCCACCTCTAGTAAAAGAGATGGGTATAGAATCACTAGCAAGCTAAAAACATCAGTAAGAGGCTAGGAGATAACTCTGGCTTTACCTAGTTTTTTGCTACCTCTAAAGTAATTCACCGCACTAGACATATCTGGTGATGTTGGGATCTTGCAAATTACTCCTATCGAACCAGCTAATGAAAGCCAGATGTACACTTAAGATTATTTTTAAGTCTGACCTGGCTGAAAATTATTGAATGTACTGAAAAATAAATTTAAAAACAAACAACAAAAATAAAAAGAAATGAACGATGAGAAAACAAAATTTATTTGGGTATCAAAGGATCCAGTCCTCTTTCTCAACCAAAATTTTCTTTTGTTTTGATTTGAATTGTCTGTTATAACAGTAGTAAACTTTAAAAGATGTGCCATTATGAGTGACAAACACTGAATATTGCACATTTATGTGCCAATATAATAGATATAGTACTCACTTAATCCCCCAAATTTCTAGTTTTACACACATATTTGAATTAATATAATTTAATGGTAATGTCACTCAAATGCGTATAATTATTTGTTTTTACATATTTTATATCTTTAAGTAAAAATGAAGTGAAATAAAGGGAAAGAAAGAAGTAGCAACCACACTAGAATCTCTCATATTGTTAGTCAAAATGTAAATAGTAACAAAGCAATAAACTAATCTACATATATCTATATATATACATAAGATATAAAAAAAAAGAAAAAAAGAAGAAGAACGAGACAAAACATCCAAGCAATTGCTTGGATGTTAACATTTTATTTTTTTATTCATTTTTTTCCCTTCTTTTCCTTCTCTCTCTCTCTCTCTCTCTCTCTCTCTCTCTCTCTCTCTCTCTCTTTTGCAGGTTTTTTTTTTCTAACTGTCAGACAAAGAGAAGAAAAGTGGGATGAAAACGAAGAAAAAATTACCAATCTTCTGTTCAATAGTGATGAACGCAGTGACGAAGTGTATCATTCACTTCGCCTATAAAAAGACAAGCTGCAAGAGCCTACAAGGAAAGAAGCTCCATAGCTACACCAAAAATCAACACAACACACTCAACACACACTGTTAGGGAGAGAATAGTTTAGGGGAGATTATCATGTGAGCACTTTATATTGTCCCTAGAAATAGGAAACTTTAGTTTTTCTTTGCCTTTTCTAGTTCTAGTAGTTGTAAAAATTTACTTTTATGTAATTGATGATTTCATGTTCAAAATTATGTAGCAAAACTTTGTGTACTGTATTTTTTAAATTTAAAATATTTTTTTTTCTTGTAGGACCTTTGTCACTTTGTAGCAGTAAAATTTAGATTTAATATTTTTAGTCTAGTTAGTACTTATAGTTGTCCCCTAAAATAGTTTGGAACCCCAAATTTTCAGTTTTTATAGCAATATTTCCATTCACTAGAAGACAGATTTTGCAAGTAAATGCCATATTTCTTAGCCACGTAGTTGTTGTAATCACCTACTAAAGTCCAAAAGTACATCATACCCATATCTCACTCCAAAAGTAGATTAGGATTTGGTTTGACCTTATTTGTGTTATTGGAGTTCAACCACTGTAACCCCACAAGAATCCAAAGTCAAAAGTTTAGTATTTTATTATTAATTCAGTATTTTCATTTATGTATATTTTATTAGACTAGTTGTACTAAACTTTGTTATTTTGCAGATTCCACAAATTCAACCCCAACTCATGTTAAGTGGAGAAAATAATATAATAATATTAGTTTTTACTCTTACCTGGGTTTTACAACTTTAATTTTAATTGGACGGTGATTGCGTGCATCTAATTAATTTATCTTTAAATTTTATTTGGAAGACAGTTTCAATTCCAAAATGGTAGGCTAAAACTTTAATTGGAGATATGCAATAAAAACTTAAAAATCACAGCTTCTGTGCACTAATCTTAAATTGGCAAATTTATCTAGATGAGTTGCTTTTCCATTTATGGCAAAAAAAAATCTATATATCTATAGTTTATAACCATTTAACATGTTTATATACTATGGTTATATTGGGCTTAAAAGATTACATATTTGAAATAAGAATCTAATTATGTGGATTGTCAAACTATGCATTTTGTCATAAAAAAACACCTAGCATACTCAAACAACTCATATGACAAAATTTATATTTCAAATATGTGTTTATACATATTTCTATCAACTAATGGACATGCAATTGTGTAGTGGCAGAGTTGTGGGTACTGGACGCCAAATAACCCACGTCCGCGGCGGGGCACGGTTCGAACCTGGTTACTGCCCAATTGCCTTTTTATTTTTCTTTAAACCAAACGATGTCGTTTCATATCAAACCTGACACACTTGATATGACCCTGACTAGTGAAAGTTTATTTTTAAATAAAGAATGACTCTGCGGTCTTAAATGCCAAATGCTTTTCAAATGCACAAAAAGTTGTGGGATCTAGTGTTGGTTTGCATATTCCCAATTCTTTAAATCATTTCTTCCAACTTAATTAATATTTTCTGTTTTTAATAACTTTGCTTAAATATTTGTATTATTTCTATCTTTCGCTATTATTAAATCCAAAAAGTTTATCTCACAAAAATTTAGCTTTTATTTATTTTTCTTCCTTTTCTTACTAGTATCTTAGTTAATTTATTTTGTACTATTAAAATCTTTACCGTAAACTACTTTAAAAAAATAGCTTTTAATTAGTTTATTGCAAAAATATCAAAATTAGTAGTTTAGTAAAACTCCACAAAAAAATCTATATCATCTTTTATTTTCTTTTTAGTGACATAATAGCTATTGCTTATCTTTCTTTTCTGTTCCCTATGGGTTCAACCTGGATTTCCAGAACTTTATTACTTGTACGATCACCTACACTTGGGTGTGATAAGAAAACGCGTCAATAGGATGTCGTCAAGTTTTTGGCGCCGTTGCCGGGGGAACGGTTAATAAAAATAAATAAATAAATAAGTTAGGTTTAAAACTATTTTTCCTAGTATATCTATATCTATATATATATATATATATACTTATTCTACCTTATAAATAATCTAGTTTTCTTTTTAGGAAAAAAATGATAACATAAAAAATATACTCCCTCCGTCCTTTTTTTTGAGTCCATCTTTGGGAACTCAACTTATTAAGGGGACAAAAAGAATCTACACCTACTTTCCACAATTGCCCCTAATCATTACAATAACTCTTTTAGTTTTGTCTTGGTGTAGATTTCAAGGAGGGGTAGTTTTGGAAAGTAAGTAAAAATTGTCTACCAATTTAGGAAAGTGGACACTAATTTTGGGACATCCCAAAATGGAATATAGGACTCAAAACAAGGGACGGAGGGAGTAATAAATAAAAAACTATATATAATCTTTCCTTGTTAAATATATATAAATATATATATTTATAAGTATGTTAGTGTTTATCTTCTAAAAAAAAGAGAGCATATATATACATATATAAACCTATCTTCTAAAAATATATTAAATATATATATATATATAGAATATATAAAAAAAAAAAAAAAAAAAGAGTTTTATTTTTTTACTTAGCTAATAATAATAATCATAATAATATTTTTATTACTTAGTTTTTCTTTTACTTCATATACTCTTAGATACTACTGAAGCTTTATATCAAGTACCACATAATTCTAATGTTTCTAGTGATTCATCTAGTATAGAATTTCCAAGAATCATGGCTGAAATCGAAGGCATAGAAGGAATAGCTGATGATGCTCATAGTGAGCAGGGGGAAAATACACCACAATTTGTTATACCAAAACGTGAACAACGTCCTTTACGTGATTTATTTACCCCAGAACGAAATATCACTCCTTCTTGCATCACTCTACCTAGACACACATGAAATTTTCACTTTAGACATGGCATGATTTCACTCTTACCAACTTTCCATGGAATAGGGTCAGAACGTGCTTATCTTCATATTCGTGAATTTGAAGAAGTTTGTAGTACGTTTGTAGACACTCCGATTTTGACCGACCGTCGAATTTAGGAGAGCGTCACCTCCACGTCCAATGATGATAAAGACAGAAAGATCCGAAGTATTCCAAGCTCTTCAGAAAGTTCTCCAAATGCAATAAAATTTCACAAGAAGAAGGAAATACCAGGTATTTAGGAGAATTCAGGGATAAAACATCATTTTTGGAAAAGATCTTCGAAAATAAGTTTCTTTAAGAAAAAGGAGGAAAGAAAAGACCTAAAAGGGAAGTTCAACAAAAAACGGCACTCGGTAGTATTTTGCGGTACTCAGTGAGTGCCGAACGGCATTCGGTGAGTGCCGAACGGCAGTCACAGAATGCCGACCCGGCATTTACTGAGTGCCGCCGACATTTTCTGACTGCCGTTTGCTTTTAAAGTCCGTATTTTATGGTACAATACGTATATGTATGCGGATAAAAACAAAAAACTGATAAAGTAAGGTTGACAAAAATGCGACAATCAATAATTTGGCGCGACACTTACTGAGAGCCGCGCGACAGTCATGGAATGCCGCAGCGGCAGTCGCGTAGTGCCGTAGCGGCATCCACTGACTACCGCACAGGATTTTTGACTGCCGCCCTGTGCAGCAGTCTGTCTATTTTCAGGAAGTACGTATTGTACCACCAAATGAGACATTTACACCTGTCTTTTACTCCAAATTCACTGAAAATACTTGGTAATTTTATCTATAAAAGAGGAAGGATCTTCCTTGGTAGGATATACAAAAAAAGAGAGGAGAATATACACAAGAAATGACTACCACTACACTAACATATATTTGAGAGAGAAAAGGGAGAGCTTGAAGAAGAACTTGGAATATCTTCAAAATATAGAAATTTGAGGATAGTTTTGGAGGTGACCCTCTAATCTTGGTTGTGTTTTCTTTCTTTTGAGCCTCTAATCTTCAAGTCATTTAGTTTTTCTTGATTAAGTTTTAGAGTTTGTTAAGTAAACTTGGAAGTCCTTGTTTCTAATTCTTTGATCATTCTTCTATTTTTCTTGTTTATGCTTTCCTTTTGAGATTCTTGGAGATCTTCAATATCTCTTTTGAAAGCTCTTGAGTTTGATGTTTTGAATCTCATGTAAGCTTGTACTTCACATGGGAGCCAAAGTTTGATCATCACTTCATTTTATAAGCAAATAGATGGATCCAAGTCCATACTTATGACTTGGGTCCTCTAGCTTGATGTTTCATGGAATCCTTTCTATATTCCTTTGAGACTCATGAGTATTAGTCATATCTTCATCTCCAATGACCATCAAATGGTAGGAGAAAATGGTTTAGTTTAACTTCATGGTTTAATAGTTGGGGTTAACAAGTGAAAGTTGAACTTGACAATGAAATGGTGGGTTCATAGACCGGTTTCGATCAAGGATTTTTAGTTCAAAATCTAACCGTTGGAATCAAGTGAAACCATCGGGAAAGTGTCAATAACTCAAAGTTCTACCACAATAATTTTTGTTTTAAGGAGATTTCGTGTCTAAAGTGGTTTGGTTATGGGTTTTGTAAAGTCACTGCAATCTGCCCAGAGTTTCAACACAATAACATTATTTTAAAATAAGTAAATCAGAACCTTAATAAAGTGTTTGTGACCCAAAATAATTGTTTCTAAGTAGATTAATGTGTTAAGAAGTCACCCTAAAAAGAACAAAGCATTTCTGATCTTTTTACTATTTTTAGAAAATCATGCAAGAACTCTGGACAGAAGGTTGTAGGATGCTGAGTGATGTCTAGTTTTTGTCCAATTACCAGAGATCCAACCGTTGAAACTTTGATTTCTTTTTTGGGTTAAAAACTAGACACACAGAGGCATCTTGTGCCCAAAATTCATCAAGATCAAACCACGGGAACCATGCTTGTTATTTCTTTAAAGTTATGATCTGCTCTCAGCAATTTTCAGAATTCTGCAATAGTTTTAATCAATCTTATGAATAATGGCTTAGATGATATTTTCATGAGTCAAGATTCAAACCATGTTCCAATAATGATTAGTTAAGCTTTAATTCAAAGTTTAAGTGATCTAAATCACCGAGTATTTCATAATTTATTTTTGTTCATATATATATTCATCCATATGACTTGACACTTGTAATTGGGATTTATTTGCTTTAGATTCAATTGCATTTGATAGATTTAAGTTAGAAATTTAGGATGGTTATTCCTAACTTCATATCTTGTATATCATGTGGACTAACCCTTTATTTTGTAGCGCTATTAAGGTATGATTTCTAGGACTCCTCTTTAGTTTATTTTAATTTCTTGATTTTATTGATTTTTCAACCCCATGCGCGACACATTAGAATTAGGATCTTGCCTTATCTGTATATGTTATTAGAGACTCTTTTTAGGATTTTCTTTGTTTGTATGCATTGCACGTTTAATATTACTGCTGGATCCCGGGTAAGTTTTCTTGTTCCCTATTGCATATCACATTGCTTGCTACTCGAAATATGTGGCTTATGAATGATATTTTGTCATTAGCAATTTTACACCCCTTGGACATACTTTTGTAATGTATATGTATATATGTATTAGTTGAGGGAATGCTTAGATTAATAAATTTGATTAAAAGGATGTTGAGTAGAGGCCTATCGCAAGATATGATGAGAGAGGGTGTTTTAGTCTGACGGGCTCCTTCCTCTCTCATTCCATAATCCCCGGACCTAGTTAATCTCTGGTTTCTGAAAGATCAGTTTGCTTTAAAAATGGTTTCTTAATTTTCCTTTTAAAAATTAAGTGGCGACTCATTTGTTTTGAATTCGAAATTTAAAAGAATTTTAAAATAAAAAGTTGTGGGGTAAGAAAACTGCGATATCCACAACGTTCTCTGATCAAAGCCGTCCTATTGAAATAATCCGTCTTAAGCTTTTTCCTTTTTCTTTAAAAGATAAAGCTAAAGCTTGGCTTTTATCTCTCCGTCCTGGATCTATAACTTCATGGCATGATATGAATGAAGCATTTCTAAAGAAATTATATCCAAAAAATTTAACTAATAGCATGATGCGTCAAATTAAACTTTTTACTCAAAAAGAAAAGGACACATTCCCTGAAGTTTGGAAACGTTTTAAAGATCTCCTACTAGCTTGTCCACATCATGGATTTGAAAAATGGCGTCTAATTAATTTCTTTTATGAAGGATTAGAACCAAAATCAAAGAAATTAGTTGAAACTATGTGTCAAGGAGAATTTTTGAGTAAAACTGCCGATGAAGCTGAATCATATTTTGATTGGCTTAGCGAAAATGCTTCCCAGTGGGAAAAAGAATAAATTGGTAGGACGAAAAAAAGCTAAAAGTTTATACCAATTACAATCAGAAGATGAATTAACATTGAAATATGACGAATTAGCACGTAAAGTAGAAGCTATAACAGTAGAAAAAAATAATCCGCGTAAGAAGAAAAGAGAACTTTGTGACGACTGTCATACTTTAGGACACTCTGCGAATGAATGTCCTAATAGTTCAAACTGTCAATAAACAGCTCCAGCAGAGATAAACGCTGTGAATAATTATAGGGGTCCCCAAAACACCTATGGTAATTCATAAAAATCTAACTGGAGAAATCCTCCAAATCATATGTATACAAAAGAGGGTAATCTACAATTTCAAACTCAACACCAACCTCCTCAAAATAATCAATATTTACCTCCTCCACCTCATTTTCAACAAACACAAAATACATATCCTAATACACAGCAAGATTCTAATATTTATGTGCCTCCGCACAAGAAAGTGCAAGAAGAGCCTTTACAGTCTATGATGCAACAATTAATACAAATCATGGGGAAACTACAAACATCTGTGGATAGGATTAATAATCAACACGATTCTAAAGGAAAAGACATTTTTTCTGCCCAACCACAACCTAATCCAAGGGGACAACCACAAGGTGATCCCTCAACTTCTGGTAATAATCAACATGAACAAGTAAAAGCTATAACTAAACTAAGAAGTGGTAAGGCTGTTGGACAAGAAATTTCACCTTCTTTAGAAGAAATTGAGCACACAAATAAGGAAGATAATATGATAGAAATTGAGGAAAAAATAGATGAAGATAAAATTACTGATGAAGTTAAAGTTGAAACCCTTGAAAAACAACAAATCTCAAAAAAATGAAACATCCAATTTACCAGTGGAAAAAGAAACAGAGGAAGCTCCTGAATACTCTCCTCAAATTCCTTATCCACAACGTTTAAGAAAACACCAAAATGATAAAAATCAGGAATATTTAGAATTATTTAAACAAGTGCATATTAATATTCCTCTCTTAGATGCAATTAATCAAGTACCTGCTTATGCAAAGTTCTTAAAAGCTTTATGTACTGTCAAATGTAAGCAAAATGTACGAAAGGATGCGTATTCTGCTGACTTTGTAGAAGAAATTAATTCTATCGTACAGCATAATTTACCAACAAAATTTAAATACCCAGGTACACCAACAATATCGTGTATTATTGGAAATCACAAAATTAATCATGCACTACTTGACTTAGGAGCTAGTGTGAACTTGTTTCCTTATTCTGTTTTTCAAGAACTTGGATTAGGTGAGCTAAAGCCTACTCGCATGGTATTACAACTTGCTAATAGATCTACAAAATACCCGTGAGGACTGGAAGATGTTCTTGTCAAAGTTGAAAATTTTATTTTCCCAGTAGATTTTGTCATCCTTGATACAGAACCAGTATTAGATACTAATGTGCAAATACCAGTCATTTTTGGAAGGCCCTTCTTGGCTACCATTGATGCCACTATTCGAATCCGCAGTGGTATGATGATTGTAGAATTTGAAAATATGACTTTAAATATTAAAGTTTTTTCTAATCCACAACATCAAGAAGAAGATGAGAATATTGAAGAAGTTCATGCTATTGAATCTCTATCACGAGAATATTTTAACTTGACTTGTTACAATGATCCAGTAGAATCTGTTATTAATAACTCTATTCAGAAGCTAGACAGTAATAATCTACAAGAACATCTTATGAGTCAAGTATGCTTTAATGAAGATTCAACAGAAGAAATAATTCAAGAAGCAATGTGGACCACATATTTTGAACCTTTACCACCAAAGACTACATTAACACTTCCATCTAATTTACAAACTCCACAATTGGAATTAAAAGAACTCCCTAAAGAGCTTAAATATGCTTTCCTTAGTAGTAGTAATACTTATCCAGTAATAATATCATCTCTTCTAGATTCCAATCAAGAAAATAAACTCATTAGTATGCTTCAGAAGCATAGAAGTGCAATTGATTGGAGTATAGCAGATTTAAAAGGAATAAACCCTTCAATATGCACTCATAATATATATCTTGAAGATAATGCTAAAACCTCAAGAGAAATGCAAAGAAGACTTAATCTTATTATGCAGGAAGTGGTTAAGAAGGAAGTTTTCAAGCTACTCGACATGGGCATTATATATTCAATATCCGATTGTAAATGGGTAAGTCCAACACAAGTTGTGCCAAAGAAAGTAGGAATTATAGTTGTTCCGAATTCAAAGGGAGAATTAATTCCCACTCGTGTCACTACTGGATGACGTTTATGCATAGACTATAGAAAACTCAATGCTGTAACTCGTAAGGATCACTTTCCTTTACCTATTATGGATCAAATGTTAGAAAGAATAGAGGGTCATAAGTATTACTGTTTTCTAGAGGGTCATAAGTATTACTGTCCATTTGGAACTTTCGCCTATCGCCGAATACCCTTTGGTCTTTGCAACGCACCTGCAACTTTTCAAAGGTGTATGCTAAGTATTTTCAGCGATATGGTAGAAAAGAATTTAGAAGTTTTTATGGATGATTTTTCAATTTTTGGAAAATTCTATGATGATTGCCTTAGCAATCTTCAGAAAGTTCTCCAAAGATGTGAGGCAAAAAGCTTAGTTTTAAATTGGGAAAAATGTCATTTTATGGTCACTAAAGGTATTGTCTTAGGACACATTATTTCTGAAAATGGGATACAGGTAGACAAAGCCAAAATAGATCTTATAGCTAATTTACATATTCCCAAATCTATAAAAGACATCCGTTCATTCTTAGGACATGCAGGTTTTTATCGCCGATTCATAAAAAATTTTAGTACTATTTCTAGGCCTTTATGTTAATTATTGGTCAAAGACACACCTTTTGAATGGACTAAAGAATGTCAAAACTCCTCTGAGCAATTAAAAGAGCATCTCACTACTGCACCAATTATGCAATCTCCTGATTGGAGCTTACCATTTGAATTAATGTGTGATGCTAGCGACTTTGCCATTGGAGCTATCCTAGGGCAGAGAAAGGATAAAAAAGGCATCAGTTATATACTACACCAGTAGAACTCTAGATAGTGCTCAAATGAACTACTCAACTACTGAAAAAGAATTACTAGCTATGGTATTCGCCCTTAATAAATTTAGGCAATACTTGATTGGTTCCCCTATTGTCTGTTTTACTGACCACTCAGCTCTTCAATATCTTCTTTCAAAGAAAGGCAGTAAGCCTAGGCTTATTAGATGGATACTCCTACTACAGGAATTTAAGTTAATAATTAAAGACAAAAAAGGAGTAGAAAATGTGGTAGCTGATCACTTAGCCTGCCTCACTTTTGAAGACAATACTAGTGAACCCCTACTTGTTCAAGACTCTTTTCCTGATGAACAGTTATTTTTTGTGACTTCTCTGCCATGGTATGCTGATCTTGTTAATTATTTAGTAACTGGAAAAATACCAAGTAATTGGTCATCATCAGATAAAAAGAGATTCTTAGCTATTGCTTGTATTTCTACTTTGATGACCCATATCTATTTAAATATTGTGCTGATCAGATAATTAGGAAATGTGTTCCTAATGAATAAATCGAAAATGTACTTTTCATGTGTCATTCGTCCTTTTGTGGAGGACATTTTTCATCTCGAGTAACTGCCATGAAAATTTTAGAAAGCGGTTTATATTGGCCCACTCTATTTAAAGATTCATATTTATACTCTAAAAGCTTGTAACCGTTGTCAAATATTGGGCAGTATTACAAAAAGAAATCAAATGCCAATGACCCCTATAATAACAATTGAAATATTTTATTGTTGGGGCATTGACTTTATGGGACCTTTTCCTCCATCTTGCCAATATGAATATATTTTATTAGCAGTCGAATATGTTTCAAAATGGGTAGAAGCTATTCCTACAAGAAAGAATGATCACCGTACAATTATTGCATTTTTAAAAGATAATATACTTTCTCGATTTGGAACTCCAAAAGCAATAATAAGTGATCAAGGAACTCATTTTTGTAACAAGCCATTTGAAAAATTAATGAAAAGATATGGAGTGACTCATAAAGTGTCAACTGCATACCATCCACAAACGAATGGACAAGCTGAATTAGCTAATAGGCAAATTAAGCATATTCTCGAAAAAACTGTGAATTCTAATCGTAAAGACTGGTCTTCAAAATTAACAGATGCTTTATGGGCATATAGAACTGCTTATAAGACCCATTTAGGGATGTGTAACAACCCTAATTTTGTAAGTGCTTTTAGTAATTATTTATATTATTATTTTTAAATATTAGACATTAACTGTGTATCTTAGAAACACCTAATAAAAATGTTGGAGTAGCGTGTACGGGTCGTTAGTATTTTAAGCAGTGTGCTTAACATAGAAATTTAGTGCCCGGGGTCATGGGTACCCATTGGGCTAATCATTTGTCACTTTAGAATGTATTTTCGGGCCCATATAAAGCCTTTATGTGAGGCCCTTAGATAAAAAACGGGTTTTACATGTTTGTGTGTATTTTATTGATAAGTGTTGTGTGTGTATACCATAGTTATATACATAATATTATATTATATTAGGGTTAGTTGGGTTTTCAACATAAAAGTAATAGAGCCCCATTGTCAGCCGTAAGAAGAGAGAGAGAGAGAGAGAGAGAGAGAGAGAGAGAGAGAGAGAGAAGAAGAAGAAGAAGGAAGAGGAGGAAAAGGGAGAATGGTCTTGGTTTCGTGGGCACATATGGAATCGTGGAGCATTTGTGGTTTTCGATTTTTGATCAACAAGGTGAGTTAAATTTTGTGTACCCGAGTATATATATACACGTATGTATATATGTATATGGGAGTAAATTAAATTAGTACATGTTTAATATAATTGTTAGGGTTAAATCCTTGTAATGGATACACGTTATTGTGAAGTAATCTAGATTTTTTTTTCTTTCCCTTCTTGTGACTTTGTGATTATGATATTAGGGTATTCGAAAAGGGTTAGGTGAATAGTTAGTTTGATAAAACCATATGTGAGATATTCATAGTAATCAAGAAATATATGTGAAATTCGTTTTTTTTTTTCACACAGTTGCAGAAACTTTAAAAGATTATTAGAAAATCGTGGCTTTGAATTTGAACATTCTGTCCGCTAGTTTTATGTAAAACGTGATTCTGCACCCTTTTCGTGTTTTGAGTTTTTCCTGATTCTGCACTGTTTGGGCAGTAAATTTAAATTTCAGTAGCAGTTTTTATAAGATTAAAAACGCGTTGATTGTCTAAGTTGATATATGTTTTGGGATGAACTCGTATTTCGTTATTATGATATAACGCGAAATATTGGTGAGGATGTAAGCATTCTCATCTAATGTTGATATAACGTGAAATTTTGTTGAGATGTAAGCATTCTCATCTAATGTTGGGTTTCATAAACTTGTGAATGTGAGACCATCTGTGTGAAGATTTTTTTATAGAAGTTAATAATATGAAATCCTTTAATGTTCACCACTGCTCCTTATGAGTTTAGGCGGCGACTTCGTGGATGACCCGTCTTGTGTGATTAGACGGCGACTACGTGGATGACCCGTCTCTTCATTTTTAAGCCTTATGCCCGGCTTGTTGGTCTATTTCATGTGTATTTAGACATTGTTTATTGACGTCAAAAACGTAAGTACTAGCCTTTCAGTGTAGACTCAAATCCCAGTGATACCCCATGGGAGTTGGGACCGGAGTGGGAGTTAGTATTACGTTAGGAGACACATGGGATATATGTGTAGGCTGAACCATGGATGGGTGGCCGAAGTGGTGAACATAAGGTTTAATTAACTAAAACGCACGTGGTGCTTGAATTGTGGCTATACGTCGTAATGTAGTTCGTTATATTTTGTTGTAGTCGAATCCTTGTCATATCAAACAACTTTTGTGGATATCCGTTAGTTTAAATGTAGTATTGTATGTGTACCGTAAATTATTTGGGAACATTGTGAACTAATAATAAATAGGATCAGATTAGTAAATTAGATAATTTGGTCACTTAACTTCACAATTGAGGGTCGTTTCTCGTAACTTGAAGTAAAACGACAATCCGAGCGACTTTCGTGTTTTACACTTTTCCTAATAACGTCATCTTGACACCGTTTTGCTTTAATTTCAGAATCTGCTGAATATCGCGTGTTTTATGAACTGAAGTTTAATAATTAATTTCTGACTTACGTGTTTAGAATTAATGAGCGGGGACGCGCAGCTTCCCTTGGAAATTTAATTCTGAACATCTTTCATGTTTTAAGTTTTGTCCAATTCCAACTCCTTTTTGGAGATAAATTCATTTTTTTAAATAATATTTAAAGAATGATTTTTGATTTTTTTTTTATTAACATCTATTTATGCAAGATGGTAGGCCCACTAATGTGTTTGCAGGTATTGGCCTACCATAGCTAAGAAGGGTAAGTATTTATGCAGTCTAGTTCGGGTAGGAACTATATTGCCGTCACATAAAAGGGAAACTACCCCTTGTCCCGTTATGTGAGCGGAACTACATTCCTGCCCGATCTTTTATTTATTATTGTTGTGTTGGTGTAAGGGATTGTGAGTGATCCCTAAGACTATGTGTGACTAGTATTATTTAACTCATACCAGTCATGTGACTGACCCGAGTGTGTTATGCATTCGGGTGCGTTTCTGTGTGAAACGTAGTCGAATGACATGTGCAGGATAGTATTAGTTAGAGTTCATTGTGGAGCAGCCGATCTGTTCGTGAAGTTAAAGATACCTTCTTTTTATTCTTTAATTACTTTATGATACTCTTTTATTTAGTTGGCATTGTGAGCCATGGTTGAGAACTTGTATTAGATGTAGTTATATTTCAGTTGTATTATTGGACTTTTGGGGACGTTTATAGCAGATCTGACCTGAGATAGTGTAGTGTTGAAATTATTCCGTTTATTATTATAACTAGATACTTTTATTGTGATTCGATGGAGGAAATTATATTATTTTTATGTAAAGGGAAATGTTTGGTTTTCATTTTGTAATAAATGAGAATGGGGAAATTTGAAATGTGGATTTTTCTTGTAATGTTTTTTGGGAATGAATTTGATGATAAATGAGTTTTGTTTAAATAGAAATCATGTGGTTTATGAAAGTAATTAAAATCAGTTTATCTTAAAATGGTCTTTTAAAATTGGGTATGGGTTGTCACCCTTGAATTTTTGGGTGGTTGAATATTGATTAGGGTATGCACTTGATTGAATATTTGTCTTTCCAAAAATCGGGTCGTGACAGGATGTCTCCATACAGACTTGTCTATGGAAAAGCTTGTCACCTACCAGTAGAATTAGAACATAAAGCATATTGGGCTACTAGAATTTTAAATTGTAATATTGAAGAGGGAGGAATTTTAAGAAAATTACAATTAAGTGAGCTTGAAGAAATTCGTAAAGACGCATATGATAATGCTCGAATTCATCAAGCAAGAACTAAAATGTATCATAATAAGAATCTTTTGCGCAAAAGATTTACCCCCGCACAAAAAGTTCTATTATATGACTCAAGACTACATCTTTTTAGAGGAAAGATGAAATCTCAATGGACTGGTCCATATATTGTAAAAAAATGTTTATCCTTATGGTACTGTCGAGATTGAGAACCCTAAAGATGAAAATACATTTAAAGTTAATGGATATAGATTAGAGCCATTTTTAGAAGGATTTGAACCTGAGTTGGAGTCCGTTCCTTTGGAGGACCCCAACTATAATGCTCCTTAATATCTTAAAACATAATTGGTATAGGACATAGTGTATCAGAGTATTTATATTTTCATAAGTCCTATACTCTTAATTAGATAACTTTTTATATATTTAAGTTAATTTGGTTATTATTATTCTATCATTTCTTTTTGTATTTTTTTTTATTACAGGTGTTATCCTTAACTTCTTTTTCTCATCTCACTCATTGAGGACAATGTCAGACTCAGTTGGGGGGGGGGACGGCTTCAGGATTAACACCTGTTTGTTTATTTTATCTTCATTTCATAAAAAAAAAAATTAGCTTCTCTAGAGAGAGATACACTAAAAAAGAGAAAATAGCTTTATATAGGGCTTTGAACCTTGAAAACTTTCCCTACCTCTTTTTTTTTTTTTTTCCTTTCTTTTTCTTCTTTTCTCTTTCCTCTCCATCGCAGATATCTCTCTCTCACTCTCTGCAACTCTCACTCTCTCGACCCGATCTTCCTCTCTCATTTTCTTTCCATTTTTTTTTTATTTTCTACGATCTAAAATCAAGATCCACTCTAGCGATCACTAAAGGTAAGATCTATAATCCAGAGAAAAACTTGATTTTGATTTTATTCTCTATTTTTCCGATTTGGCTTTAGTTTTTATTTTCGATTTTTCCATTATTTAACAAAAATATAATACATAAGTTGTAGGTACCCACTCACCAAAGAAGCTTGAAAATACCATTCGATCTACGGCCCTACCAAGCTATCAGATTTTCAAGAGTCGGGTGATATTTTTTCTTTTCTTATAAATAAATAAAATAAATTAAAAAAAAAAATGGACGACGCGCTAGCTACTGGTCTTATGGATTTTGAACTTTATCTTATTATTATCCTAGTTCTTGCTATGTTAGTGTTGCGGTGCCCTTGTTAAAAAAAAGAGAGAAATATAACTATCTTTCCTAGTTTTCTGTTAAAAAAAAAAATGCATGACTCAGAAGTCAACTTTTTTAATTTTTGAAGTTTATATCATAATTCTTCTTATTACTATTATTGTAATGATGCATTGTCTTAAACTTTGTTAAAAAAAAAAAAAGAGAGAGAAAAATGTAGTTTTTTTTTTTTTTTTTTTTTTTTGTGTTCTAGTTTTTTTTTTTTGTTATAAAAAAAATTGTAGTTCTTCTTTCTAAGTTTTTCTGTTCTAAAAAAAAGAAAAAAAAAATTTAGTTTCTGAATGTATATTTTTTTTAATATAAATATTTTTAGTTTTTAAATAAAATTCTCACCCACCCCCTCTAAGCTCTCTTTAATTAGATCTTAGTTGATAGTTGGAAGGAATGGAGGGTTGAGTCTAGCCTCTCTTATTGGCTGAGAGTATAAAAAATGGATCCAATAGTCGATGACCAGACGTTAATAGGTCGCTCACTTGTTTCTGAGCAGAAGAAACCTTTAGCTGGCACTAGCCTTTATGCTATCAAAAGGAAAGCTAAAAGGTTAGGATGGTGTTTGAATTGTTATAGAGAAGAATATCCTGGTTTAGTTGCTCATATTGGTACATCTTTTAAAATTTACTACTGCTACAAAAGACATTTCAAATCAAAACAAAAGAAAATTTTGGTTGAGAAAGAGGACTAGATCCTTTGATACCCAAATAAATTTTGTTTTCCCATCCCTCATTTATTTTTATTTTTATTGTTTTTGTTTAAAATTTTTTTTTTCAGTACATTCAATAATTTTCAGTCAGGTCATACTTTAAAATGATCCTACGTGTACATCTGACTTTATTAGCTGGTTCGATAAGAGTAATTTGCATGATCCCAATATCACCAGATATGTCTAGTGCGGTGAATGACTCTAGAAGTAGCGAAAACTAGGTAAAGCCAGAGTTATCTACTAGCCTCTTACTGATGTTTTAGCTTGCTAGTGATTCTAGACCCATCTCTTTTACTAGAGGTGGATGGGCTATCATGACAACTTGGACGCTCCGGATTGCGTAGCCTCTTTTGTATAGGTGCAGAGGATACTAGTCGCACCATATATGTATCCAACCTAGTGGATGCGCTTAGGAAATTTTCAGAAGTTTTTCATTTACTCTATACAAGATAAATTTGACACATTAATGTTATTTTGGGTATATTAATAGCATATAACACATTGTCACATGTTTAACCATTTTAAATGCTAGAAACTCTTTAAACTTTAAATATTTTGAAACAGTGTGAAAATATTTACTGAATCTATATGGATGAGTAAACATAAACTATGCAGTTTAAAGACAAGTAGTGGAAACTAATTAACCCATGTGAGCTTTTGTGCCAATCTTCCTTTATGAGGGTTACTATTCTTTTCAGTCTCATCTTATTCTCTTTATCATATCACTCGTTGAAAGTCTCATTATTTTTCTTTTTTTTTTTTTACTGATCATTAGAAGAGAACGTTTAGGATTTACCATTAGAACGTCTAAATTGTTTGAATGAACAAAGTCAATCTATTTTAAAAAATGATTTAGGCCATCTTTTCTTTCAAATGCAACCCCCCCCCCCCCCCCCCCCCCCCCCCCCCCCCCCTTTTCACCTTATATTGCCCCCCCCCCCCCCCCCCCTTTCACCTTATATTGCCTTATTCTCAATTCTATCCAAATCATGCCTTGCTCCACCTGGAAATACAAATCTCACTTTTATATCCAGGTATGTGATTGGGCTGTAAAGATATTGCAAGAAGTGGTAAAGAAAGAAAGGAGTTGATTTCACCAAAAAAAAAAAAAAATTGTACAAATGATAAAAAGGAGAAGAAAAAGAAGATGTTGGAATGAATTGCGCAAACACTCCAATCACATGCTTAGAACAAATACACCCCAAATCTCCTACTCATCTTAATTTCTAACCTACTAGTCAAAGTCCTAATGATTTAAAAGAAATTGATTTTTAAATTTAAGTGATAAGGATGTTCTCCACAGTACATCGCTCTTCTAATGCTAAGTATCCTTTCAGGAGACTTATTGTACTCCAAATGCCTATATATTGAGTCATCAAAATGGAAGTATTTTCTCTATCTTTGCTTCCCTACCAAGTGAGATGTTCTCTACACCGGTTTCTGAGAGTCTCATTAAAAGAGTGAATCCTAGTGAGATTTGAGTTAAAACTACAAGTTTTATGACTGTTAATAGTTATGTAAACTTTGAAATTAAGATCAGTTGCTTGACTTTTCAAGTACACTGTGAGTTTAAAGAGTATAAAAAATGCTACCATTGACAAACTGTGAGTATATGTGTTGCATTACTATTCCATACTTGGAAATTTCATTTTATTGCCAAATTTAATCTTATCTGTTGTCAAAGGAGAAAATCTACCTTTTTTTTTTTTTTTTACTTTATTTTTACATTAAAAAAATATATATTTTTTTAATTTTGTGGGTATATTCACTGCAAACCCTCACGAGACAACACTCGTCCACTAGGGGTAACCTAGGGGTTTAACGACTTGTTGCATATGCTAAATGCAATCGCGATTCTTGCGATAATGAGTTAGGTAATTTTATTTTCCTTAAGTTTATTTCTACTTTTCAATAAAATTTCTAGAACAATTTCTCTTTTCACTTCATTGCTAGGGACTAGCAATAAGCTAGTTGAGGGGTGTGACAAACACCGAATATTGCACATTCATGTGCCAATATAATAGATATAATGCTCATTTAATCCCCCAAATTCCTCGTTTTACACGCATATTTGAATTAATATAATTTAATGGTAATGTCACTCAAATGCGTGTAATTATTTATTTTTACATATTTTATATCTTTAGGTAAAAATGAAATGAAATAAAGGGAAGGAAAGAAGTAGCAACCACACTAGAATCTCCCATATTGTTAGTCAAAATGTAAATAGTAACAAAACAATAAACTAATATATATATATATATCTATATATATACATAAGATATATATAAAAAAAAAAAAAAAAGAAGAAGAAGAACGAGACAAAACATCCAAGCAATTGTTTGGATGTTAACATTTTATTTTTTTATTCATTTTTTTCCTTCTTTTCCTTCTTTCTCTCTCTCTCTCTCTCTCTCTCTCTCTCTCTCTCTCTCTCTCTCTCTCTCTTTTTTGCAGGGTTTTTTTTTTTCAAACTGTCAGACGAAGAGAAGAAAAGTGGGATGAAAACGAAGAAAAAATTACCAATCTTCTGTTCAATAGTGATGAATGCAGTGACGAAGTGTATCATTCACTTCGCCTATAAAAAGACAAGCTGCAAGAGCCTACAAGGAAAGAAGATCCACAGCTACACCAAAAATCAACACAACACACTCACCATACACTGTTAGGGAGAGAATAGTTTATGGGGGTTATCATATGAGCACTTCATATTGTCCCTAGAAATAGGAAACTTTAGTTTTTCTTTGCCTTTTCTAGTTCTAGTAGTTGTAAAAATTTACTTTTATGTAATTGATGATTTCATGTTTAAAAAAATGTAGCAAAACTTTGTGTACTGTATTTTTTAAATTTAAAATATTTGTTTTCTTGTAGGACCTTTGTCACTTTGTAGTAGTAAAATATTCCTAGTAAAAATTAGATTTAATATTTTTAGTCTAGTTAGTACTTATAGTTGTCCCCTAAAATAGTTTGGAATCCCAAATTTCCAATTTTTATAGCAATATTTCCATTCACTAGAAGACAGATTTTGCAAGTAAATGTCAGATTTCTTAGCCACATAGTTGTTATAATCACCTACTAAAGTCCAAAAGTACATCTTACCCATATCTCACTCCAAAAGTAGATTAAGATTTGGTTTGACCTTATTTGTGTTCTTGGAGTTCAACCACTGTGACCCCACAAGAATCCAAAGTCAAAGGTTCAGTATTTTTAATTTTTAATTTATGACCTTATCTCTCTCTCTCTCTCTCTCTCTTTTAATTTTTATTTTTATTTTTAACAAAGTTGAAGACAATGCATTATTACAACAATAATAAGAAGAAGAATTATGGTATAAACTTCATAAATTATAAGGGCTCTGACTTCTGAGTCATTCATTTTTTTAAAAAAACAGAAAACTTAGGGAAAATAATTTTTTTTTAAACAAGGGCAACGCAGCACTAAAATAGCAAGAACTAGGATAATAATACGGTAAAGTTCAAAATTCATAAGATCGATAATTAGCGTGTCGTCCATTTTTTTTTTTTTTTTAAGAAATGGAAAAATATCACCTGTCTCATGGAAATCTGAGAACCTGGTAGGGTCGTGGATCGAGTGGTATTTCCAAGCTTCTTTGATGAGTGGGTACCTACAACCTATACATTATATTTTTGTTAAATAATAGAAAAGAGAAAAAAAAAAAAAAAAACAAAAACTAAAAATTTAAGATTTAAGCCAAATCAAAATAAAAATAAAAATAAAATCTAAATCAAGCTTTTCTCTGAATTATAGATCTTACCTTTAGTGATCGTTAGAGTGGATCTTGATTTTAGATCGTAGAAATAAAAAAAATAAAAAATAAATTAGAGAAAATGAGAGATCGGGGGAGAGAGTGAGTTGCAGAAGTGAGACGAGAGAGAGATCGCAGCGAGAGGGAAGAGAGGAAGAAGAAAAAGAAAGGAAAAAAAATAGGAAAAAGTTTTTAGGGTTTGAAGCCCTATATATAGCCATTTTCTTTTTTCTTTTTTCAGTGCATCTCTCTCTTAAAAGATTATTATTTTTTTAAAGAAATAAATATTAAATAAACAAACAAGTGTTAATCGTGAAACCGTCCGCTCCAACTGATTTCGACATTGTCCTCAATGAGTGAAATGAGAAAAAGAAGCCAAGGATAACACCTGTAATAAAAAGAAATACAAAAAGAAATGACAGAATAATAATGACAAAATTAATTCATATATATATATATATATAAAGTGATCAAATTAAGAGTATAGGACTATGAAAACATAAATACTCTGATACACTATGTTCTATACCAATTATGTTTTAAGATATTAAGGAGCATGGTCCTCCAAAGGAATGGACTCCAACTCAGGTTCAAATCCTTCTAAAAATGGTTTTAATCTATCTCCATTAACTTTAAATGTATTTCCATCTTTAGGGTCCTCAATCTCGACAGTTCCATAAGGATAAACATTTTTAACTATATACGGACCAGTCCATCGAGATTTCATCTTTCCTCTAAAAAGATGTAGTCTTGAGTCATATAATAGAACTTTTTGCGCGGGGGTAAATCTTTTGCGCAAAAGATTCTTATTATGATACATTTTTGTTCTTGCTTGATGAATTCGAGCATTATCATATGCGTCTTTACGAATTTCTTCAAGCTCACTTAATTGTAATTTTCTTAAAATTCCTCCCTCTTCAATATTACAATTTAAAATTCTAGTAGCCCAATATGCTTTATGTTCTAATTCTACTGGTAGGTGACAAGCTTTTCCGTAGACAAGTCTGTATGGACATCCCTAAATGGGTCTTATAAGCAGTTCTATATGCCCATAAAGCATCTGTTAATTTTAAGACCAGTTTTTACAATTAGAATTCACAGTTTTTTTCGAGGATATGCTTAATTTGCCGATTAGCTAATTCAGCTTGTCCATTTATTTGTGGATGGTATGCAGTTGACATCTTATGGGTCACTCTATATCTTTTCATTAATTTTTCAAATGGCTTGTTACAAAATGAGTTCCTTGATCACTTATTATTGCTTTTGGAGTTTCAAATTGAGAAAGTATATTATCTTTTAAAAATGCAATAACTGTACGGTGATCATTCTTTCTTATAGGAATAGCTTCTACCCATTTTGAAACATATTCGACGGTTAATAAAATATATTCATATTGACAAGATGGAGAAAAATGTCTCATAAAGTAAATGCCCCAACAATCAAAATATTCAATTGTAATTATAGGGGTCATTGGCATTTGATTTATTTTTGTAATACTGCCTAACATTTGAAACGGTTACAAGCCTTACAATATAAAGTTGAATCCTTGAATAGAGTTGGCCAATATAAACCACTTTTTAAAATTTTCATGGCAGTTACTCGAGATGAAAAATGTCCTCCACAAAAGAACGAATGACACATGAAAAGTACATTTTTGATTTCTTTATTAGGAACACATATCCTAATTACCTGATCAGCACAATATTAAAACGGATATGGGTCATCAAAGTAGAAATGCCTAGCAATAGCTAAAAATCTATTTTTATCTGATGATGACCAATTGCTTGGTATTTTTCCAGTTACTAAATAATTAACAAGATCAGCGTACCATGGCAGGGAAGTCACAGAAAATAACTGTTCATCAGGCAAGAGTCTTGAATAGGTAAGGGTTCACTGGTATTGTTCCCAAAAGTGAGGCGGGATAAGTGATCATCTACCACATTTTCTACTCATTTTTTTGTCTTTAATTATTAAGTTAAATTCCTGTAATAGGAGTATCCACCTAATAACCCTAGGCTTAGTGTCTTTCTTTGAAAGTAGGTATTTTAGAGCTGAATGGTCCATAAAATAGACAATCGGGGAACCAATCAAGTGTTGCCTAAATTTATTAAGGGTGAAGACCATAGCTAGCAATTCTTTTACAGTAGTTGAGTAGTTCATTTGACCACTATCCAGAGTTCTACTAGCGTAGTATACAACTGATGCCTTTTTATCCTTTCTCTGCCCTAGGACAGCTCCAATGGCAAAGTCGCTAGCATCACACATTAATTCAAATGGTAAGCTCCAATCAGAACATTGCATAATAGGTGCAGTAGTGAAATGTTCTTTTAATTGCTCAAAGGAGTTTTGACGTTCTTTAGTTCATTCAAAAGGTGTGTCTTTGATCAATAATTAACATAAAGACCTAGAAATAGTATTGAAATTTTTTATGAATCAGCGATAAAAACCTGTATGTCCTAAGAATGAACTGATGTCTTTTACAGTCTTGGTAATAGGTAAATTAGTTATAAGATCTATTTTGGCTTTGTCTACTTGTATCCCATTTTCAGAAATAATGTATCCTAAGACAATACCTTTAGTGACCATAAAATGACATTTTTTCCAATTTAAAACTAATCTTTTTTCTTCACATCTCTGGAGAACTTTTTGAAGATTGCTAAGGCAATCATCATAGGATTTACCAAAAATTGAAAAATCATCTATAAAAACTTCTAAATTTTTTTCTACCATATCACTGAAAATACTTAGCAGACACCTTTGAAAAGTCGCAGGTGCGTTGCAAAGACCCAAGGGCATTCGGTGATAGGCAAAAGTTCCAAATGGACATGTGAAAGTAGTTCTTTCCTGATTTTTTAGTGCAATTTCTATTTGATTGTAACCACTATAACCATCTAGAAAATAGTAATACTTATGGCCCGCTATTCTTTCTAACATTTGATTCATAAAAGGTAAAGGAAAGTGATCCTTACGGGTTACAACATTGAGTTTTCTGTAGTCTATGCATACACGTCATCCAGTAGTGATAAGAGTGGAAATTAATTCTCCCTTTGAATTCGGAACAACTATAATTCCTGCTTTCTTTGGCACAACTTGTGTTGGACTTACCCATTTACTGTCGAATATTGAATATATAATGCTCATGTCGAGTAGCTTGAGAACTTCCTTCTTGACTACTTCCTGCATAATAGGATTAAGTCTTCTTTGCATTTCTCTTGAGCTTTTAGCACTATCTTCAAGATATATATTGTGAGTGCATATTGAAGGGCTTATTCCTTTTAATCTGCTATACTCCAACCAATGGCACTTTTTGCTTCTGAAGCATATTAATGAGTTTATTTTCTTGACTGGAGTCTAGAAGAGATGATATTATTACAGGATAAGTATTATTACTACCAAGGAAAGCATATTTAAGCTCTTTAGGAAATTCTTTTAATTCCAACTTTGGAATTTGTAAATTAGATGGAAGTGTTAATGTAGTCTTTGGTGGTAAGGGTTCAAATTGTGTGGTCTCATTGCTTCTTGAATTACTCCTTCTGTTGAATCTTCATTAAAACATACTTGACTCATAAGATGTTTTTGTAGATTATTACTGTCTAGCTTCTGAATAGAGTTATTAATAACAGATTATACTGGATCGTTATAACAAGTCAAGTTAAAATATTCTCGTGATAGAGATTCAATAGCATGAACTTCTTCAATATTCTCATCTTCTTCTTGATGTTGTGGATTAGAAAAAACTTTAATATTTAAAGTCAGATTTCTAAATACTACAGTCATCATACCACTACGGATTCGAATAGTGGCATCAATGGTAGCCAAGAAGGGCTTACCAAAAATGACTAGTATTTGCACATTCGCATCTAATACTGGTTCTGTATCAAGGATGACAAAATCTACTGGGAAAATAAATTTGTCAATTTTGACGAGAACATCTTCCAAAATTCCTCGCGGGTATTTTGTGGATCTATCAGCAAGTTGTAATACCATGCGAATAGGCTTTAGCTCACCTAATCCAAGCTGTTGATAAACAGAATAAGGAAGCAAGTTTACACTAGCTCCTAAGTCAAGGAGTGCGTGATTAATTTTGTGATTTCCAATATTACACGATTTTGTTGATGTACTTGGATCTTTAAATTTTGTTGGTAATTTATGTTGTACAATGGAATCAATTTCTTCTACGAAGTCAGCGGAATATGCATCCTTTCTTACATTTTGCTTACGTTTGACAGTACATAAATCTTTTAAAAATTTACATAAGCAGGTACTTGATTAATCGCATCTAAGAGAGGAATATTAATATGCAATTGTTTAAATAATTCTAAATATTCCTGATTCTTAGCATTTTGGTATTTTCTTAAACGTTGTGGATAAGGAATTTGAGGAGAATATTCAGGAGTTTCCTCTGTTTCTTTTTCCACTAGTAAATCAGATGTTTCATTTTCTTGAGAAATTTGTTGTTTTTCAAAGGTTTCAACTTTTCATTAGCACTTTTATCTTCATCTATTTCTTCCTCAATTCTAGCATATTATTATCATCCTTATTTGTATGCTCAATTTCTTCTAAAGAAAGTGAAATTTCTTGTTCAACAGCCTTACCACTTCTTAGTACAGTTATAGCTTTTACTTATTCATGTTGACTATTACCAGAAGTTGAGGGATCACCTTATGGTTGTCCCGTTGGATTAGGTTGTGGTTGGGCAGGAAAAATGCCTTTTCCTTTATAATCGTTTTGATTATTAATCCTATCCACAGATGTTTGTAGTTTTTCCATGATTTGTATTAATTGTTGCATCATGGACTGTCAAGGTTCCTCTTGTACTTTCTTGTGCGGAGGCACATAAACATTAGAATTTTGCTGTGTATTAGGATATGTATTTTGTGTTTGTTGAAATTGAGGTGGAGAAGGTAAATACGACTGATTACTTTGAGCAGGATATTGTTGAGGTTGAAATTGTAAAATACATTCTTTAGTATACATCTGATTTGGAGGATTCCTTCAATTAGACTGGTATGAATTACCATAGGAGTTTTGAGGACCCCTATAATTATTCACAACATTTATCTCTGTTGGAACAATTTCTTGAAAATTTGAACTGTTAGGACATTCATTCATTGGATATCCTAACGTATGATAGTTATCACAAATGTCTCTTTTCTTCTTAGGTGGATTATTTTTTTCTACTGTTATAGCTTCCACTTTACGTGCTAATTCTTCATGTTTCAATGTTAATTCATCTTCTGATTGTAATTGGTATAAACTTTTAGCTTTTTCCGTCCTACCAATTTCTTCTATTTCCCACTAGGAAGCATTTTCTCTAAGCCAATCAAAGTATGATTCAGCTTCGTCGGCAGTTTTACTCAAAAATTCTCCTTGACACATAGTTTTAACTAATTTCTTTGATTTTAGTTCTAGTCCTTCATAAAAGAAATCAATTATATGTCATTTTTCAAATCCATGATGTGGACAAGCTAGCAGGAGATCTTTAAAACGTTCCCAAACTTCAGGGAATGGTTCCTTTTCTTCTTGAGTAAAAAGTTTAATTTGACGCATCATACTATTAGTTAAATTTTTAGGATAAATTTTTTTTAGAAAGGCTTCATTCAATCATGCCATGAAGTTATAGATCCAGGACGGAGAGATAAAAGCCAAGCTTTAGCTTTATAGTTTAAAGAAAAAGGAAAAAACTTAAGACGGATTATTTCAATAAGACAGCTTTGATCAGAGAACGTACTACAAACTTCTTCAAATTCACGAATATGTAAATAAGCACGTTCTGACCCCATTCCATGGAAAGTTGGTAAGAGTGTAATCATGCCTTGTCTAAAGTGAAAATTTCCTGTATGTCTAGGTAAAGTGATGCAAGAAGGAGTGATATTTCGTTCAGGGGTAAATAAATCACGAAAAGAGCGTTGTTCACATTCTGGCAAAACAAAATGTGATATTTTCCACATGTTCACTATGAGCATCATCAGCTATTCCTTCTATACCTTCAATTTCAGCCATGATTATAAAAAATTATATACTAGATGAATCACTAGAAATATTAAAATTATGTGATACTTGATATAAAGCTTCAGTAGTATCTAAGGACATAAGAAGTAAAAGAAAAACTAAGTTTTAAAAATATTGTTATTATTATTATTATTATTTATAGTTAAAAAAAAAACTCTCTTTTTTATTTTATATATATATATATATATTTTTTTTAATAGAAGATAGATTTATATATGTATATAAATATATGCTTTTTTTGTAAGAAGATAGACACGTACATATTTATAAATATATTTTTATATATTTTTCACAAGGAAAAATTATATATAATTTTTAAATTTTTTTTTATGTTATCATTTTCTTTATAAAAAAAACTAAATTGTTTATAAGCTAGGATAAGTATATATATAGATATAGATAGTGGGAGAAATAATTTTAAACCTAATTTTATTTATTTATATTTTTTTAACCATTCCCCGGCAACGGCGCCAAAAACTTGATGACATCTTATTGACGCGTTTTCTTATCAACACCCAAGTGTAGGTGATCGTACAAGTAATAAAGTTCTGGAAGTCTAGGACGAACCCACAGGGAATGGTAATAAAGTTATAAAGATAGGCAGTAACTATTTTGTCCCTAAAAAGAAAATAAAAGATGATGGATTTTTGGGGCTTTTACTAAACTACTAGTTTTTATATTTTTTGCAATAAAACTAATTAAAAGCTATTTTTTTAATAACAGTTTATGGTAAAGATTTTAACAGTACAAAATAAATTAACTAAGATACTAGTAAAAAAAGGAGGAAAAAGAAATAAAAGCTAAATATACATCAAATGACTTTATGGATATTATTATAGCGAAAAATGGAAATAATACAAATATTTAAGCAAAGCTATTAAAAATAAAAAATATTAATTAACTTGAGAGAAATGATTTAAAGGAATTGGAAATATGAAGAACCAATACTAGATCCCACAACTTTTGTGCATTTGAAAAGGATTTGGCATTTAAGACCGCAGAGTCATTCTTTATTTGAAAATAAACTTTCACTAGTCGGGGTCATATCAAATGTGTCAGGTTTGATATGAAACGACGTCGTTTGGTTTAAAGAAAAATAAAAAGGCAATTGGGCAGTATCCAGGTTCGAACCGTGACCCGCCGCGGACGTGGGTTATTCGGCGCCCAGTCCCCACCACTCTGCCACTACACAATTGCCTGTCCATTAATGGATAGAAATATATATATATATATATATATAAACACATATTTGAAATGTAAACTATCATATGTTGTAAATATTACATATTTATGTGTGGCTGTCCACATTTTGTATTAGGTTAGGGATCTAATTGGAAAGTGATATTTATTCACACACCCCTACCTTACCCTATAAATAAGGAGCATGTCAATGAGAAAAACTAATTGATTCTAGTATAACTTTCTGCTTTCTCTAATTCTCTCTTTATTATTACACATTATCAGCACGATAGCCTCTCAAAAACCTAAGTATTGAAAAGAGTTATGGAAATTGGGATGCAAAAATGCGAGGATGATATATGCCTGGTCGATAGTGGGACAACTCACACTATACTTAAATGTCAAAAGTTCTTCTCTACACTAGAACTTAAAAAACAAAATGTGTCCACTATAGCTGGATCTGCACAAATTATTAAAGGCTCCGGACGAGCCCATATTTTGTTACCAAATGGTACTCACCTATTTATTCAAAATGCGTTATATTCAAGTAGTTCCCGAAGAAACTTGCTAAGTTTTAAAAATATACGCATGAATGGGTATCATATTGAAACTAAAAATGAAGGTAACAAAGAATTTTTATGCATAATTTCTTATGTTGGAAGCCAGAAGCTTACATTAGAAAAATTCTCTATTCTCTCATTGGGATTATATTACATAACAATTGATGATACACCCAAAATCAGCCCATGCCCGAGCGGTTCTATTCTGCAACTACTGACAAGCATCATCTCGAGCGGTCTAGTCTACCCGAAACTCATCATCCCGAGTGGTTCATCCACGACTCGGCCAACAGGCCGGGAAAACCGCACGGGCACATCCCACTGCGGGAACAGCTCATCCGGGCCCACAGGCATGATCCCGAGCATTACGGGCAGTTTCCTACTCAAGCTAGGAGACTAATGGAAAGTGCAAACTATTTCCAAATCCAATTAGGAAATCCCCACAATTAATGCCAATCTATATCAATTGGATTATATTTCCTTATCCATGTAGGAGTAGGTCTCTTGCATCTATAAAAGAGACCTCCCACCCCCCATTGAAGGGGCCGACTTTTCAGTCTACACAGCACCTCTATAGCATTCATCTACCTGCCCGGCCGGCCTACGGTAGCTCCAGACTTGTTGGTTCACCACAGGCCCACGGCTCTTTTACAATATAGTGAACGTGCTCAGACACAGCCGTGGACGTAGGTACCTTCATTAACAGGGCCGAACCACATACAAAAAACCAGTCTCTCACTCTCTCTCTCTCCTAAAATTGCTCTACTTTACTCTTACCAATTTTTGGCATCATCAGCTTGGCGCCGTCTGTGGGAAACGACAAGTCTTCTCATCAACAAATCTCTTGACTGATCGTCATGCACCGAAGAAAGGTAAGAAGGCTGATCAGCAGTCCGACCGGGATGTTCCTCCGACCCCGGCACCGGCTGCGACAGTCATGACATCTGAGCAGATCACCGTGACCCTTACACAACTCCTGGAGGGCCAGCGTCAAATCCAGCAATAGATCGAAGCCCAGCTAGCCCAGCAAACCAGTCCTCCAGGGGCCGGAAAACGACTCGGGAACGTTGCGTACGGTCGGGAACTGATCTTGACCAGACAACGTGCCCGAGCCAACCCGTCCTGTGTTTAGGATGCCAGAGACATCAACAGTGGGCGTGCTTCCCGAAAGGAAAGGCAGGAGCATATGGCCCGGGAATCAGTCCAGGGTCACTCGGTCAAGAGCCGAGTTGTCCCTAGGCGAACAGTTACCCGGAGCCATAGCCGAGCCCGGTCCCAGAGGACAGCACTCCACCATGAAGAAGAAGCCTCTTCCACCAATCCGACCAACCCTTCAGATACCGGTCGGGAAGGAGTGGAAGCCCGAATCAAGGACTTGCAGAAGCAGATTGACGGAGTGACCAAAAAGCTTGGTCAAAACCGTGCTCAGAATCAGGCCAATATCGAGACAGTGTCACCGTTCTCCAGCCAGATCACGAGGTTTGCCATCCCGCGTAAATTTAAGAAGCCTCGCCTAGATCCCTATAACGGCTCGGGAAGCCCGGTTGACCACGTCCGGACCTACAAGGCTCAGATGGCCCTAGCCACCAACTCCGATGAACTACACTGCCTAGCCTTCCCCAGCACTTTGAAAGGCCTGGCCGTGCAATGGTTCTACTCCTTGGAGCCCCGATCGGTCCGCAGTTTCAAGCAACTCAACAAGCAGTTCATCAACCAGTTCATCGGTATGCATGAACGGCCAAAGCCTAACATGCAGCTACTGACAGTCATACAAAGGGATAATGAGACCCTCAAAGAATTTACCGACCGGTTTAATCAAGAGAAGCTCAGCATCTATGATCTTGATGAAACCGCCGCTATTATAGCCTTCTGCTCAGGAGTTCAACACACCAAGTGCGCCACATCGTTTCACAGAAACCGACTGGTAACCTTGGTTGAACTCGTAGAGAGGGTTGGAAAATATATTGACACTGAAGAATTTTTAAAGATCAAAGACCCCGAAAAAGAAAGCAACGAGTCTTCCAGAAGTAAGCGAAAGCGAGATCAGCCCAGGAGTTCTGATAGTTCTTCCAGTTCACAGCAGTCCGGGTCAGGCAGCCCCAACCCAACCTCCAGTTCACACAGTCTAAGTCCGGCAGCCCTGACCCAACCTCCAGTTCACATCGGTCAGGATCAATCAGTTCTAACTTTGTCTCCAGCATAGAGAAATCTGGAGCCCGACAATCCTGATCCGACCCCCTGTCTCCATCGGTCTAGATGAGCCCGACTACAGTGGTACTTGCCTGATCACCATATGAGGCTCCACCGATTGTCAGAGAGCTCTTCCGAAGACCTCGGGCCTAACCCCAAGGCATCCGAAGACCTCGGGCCTAACTTTGAGGCACCCGAAGACCTCGGGCCTAACCCCGAGCCATCCAAAGACCTCGGGCCTAACCCCGAGGCGCACGAAGACCTCGGACCTAACCCCAAGGCACTAAAAAGACCTTGGGCTCCGAGCCCAGGAATACAAAGACCTCGGGCCTAACCCCAGGCATACAAAGACCTCGGGCCTAACCCTGAGGCATGTAAAGACCTCGGGCCTAACCCCGAGGCACAAGCTTCGCTTAGGTCCAACCGACGATGGGGGCAAACACCCTAGGTGGCTGATGATGGCAAGCTTCAAAAGACCCTGCAACCACCATGTTCCAGGTCGGTTACCTACAGTCATAGCCTCTGTAAGACCCTCATCTTAGCGAAAGCTTGGGGGGCAAGATGGCGCAGTGAACTAAACAGGCAATCACATTGGGTATCTACAGGCCTCGCAGATAACCAAGTCAAAATCTTGGACAACCCGAGCACCTATAGTACTCAGAGGCATTAACTCCACTTAGGTCCAAACAGACGATAGAGGTGACTAAAATCTCTTAGGTTGGCCCACGATAGAGGAGCAAAAAGGACCCTACAACAATACGCTCTAGGTCGGCTCCACCAACATGGTCAAGCTCTTCTCCCAACAGTCTTGACGAAAGCTGGATGGGCGGAAGACAACCATCCTGGGGAATTAACATAAAAGGACCCTAAAGCAATACGCTTTAGGTAGGATTTTCTAACATGGTCAAATTCTTCTACCCACAACCTTGACGAAGGTTTACGGGTAGAAGATAACCATCATGGGAGCTAACTCAAGCAAAAGACTCCGAATTAGGCCGGGTCTCAACTCCCGGTCAGTTCCCGAGCACTTAAAGGTTCCGAGCTAGGCTGGGTCTTAACTCTTAGCCAGTTCTTAAGGACTCATAAGACTCAGAAGCTCCAAGGTAGCTTCCTCGAGCACTCAGACAGTGGCAAGTGGCATCAAACAGATTTCCAAACTTGCCCCGATATAGCATCCAACCAACCTTGGAAATGGGGGGCAACTGATACACCCAAAATCAGCCCATGCCTGAGTGATTCTATTCTGCAACTACTGATAAGCATCATCCCGAGCGGTCTAGTCTACCCGAAACTCATCATCCCGAGTGGTTCATCCACGACCCGGCCAATAGGTCGGGAAAATCGTACAGGCACATCCCACCGCGGGAATAGCTCATCCGGGCCCACAGGCATGATCCCGAGCATTAGGGGCAGTTTCCTACTCAAGCTAGGAGACTAATGGAAAGTGCAAACTATTTCCTAATCCAATTAGGAAATCCCCACAATTAATGCCAATCTATATCAATTGGATTATATTTCCTTATCCATGTAGGAGTAGGTCTCTTGCATCTATAAAAGAGACCTCTCACCCCCCATTGAAGGGGCCGACTTTTCAGTCTACACAGCACCTCTATAGCATTCATCTACATGCCCGGCCGGCCTACGGTACCTCCAGACTTGTTGGTTCACCATAGGCCCCCGGCTCTTTTACAATATAGTGAACGTGCTCAGACACAGCCGTGGACGTAGGTACCTTCATTAACAGGGCCGAACCACATACAAAAAACTAGTCTCTCACTCTTTCTCTCTCCTAAAATTGCTCTACTTTACTCTTACCAATTTTTGGCATCATCAATTGAGATTGTTGAATCACATGCCATTATGAGCCAGAAGCTTAAAGGGAGCCAGAAGCTCAAAGACCCAAGAAATTTAATTATTTGGCATGATCGTTTGGGTCACCTTGGATCTACAATGATGAAGAAGATAGTGGATAACTCAAATGGGCATACTCTAGCAAACCAACATTTGATTTTACCTAGTAGACACCTTTGTATTCCTTGTTCACAAGGAAAACTTATTACTAGACCATCATTTCTTAAAATTGCTTCTAAGTCGCCATCCTTCTTACAAAGGATATAAGGTGACATTTGTGGTCCAATTCACCCTTCTAGCGGCCCATTTAGATATTACATGGTCTTATTAGATGCTTCCACTAGATGGTCATATGTATGCTTACTCTCTACACGTAATCTTGCCTTTGCCAAATTACTTAGTCAAATTATCAAACTTAAGGCACACTTTCCGGACCAACCTATTAAGTCTATTCGACTTGACAATGCAGCCGAATTCACCTCTCAAGTTTTTGATGATTATTGTTCATCCATAGGAATTGATGTTGAACATCATGTCCCGCATGTACACACACAAAATGGTTTAGCAGAATCCCTAATTAAACGCCTTTAACTTGTTGCAAGGCCTTTGCTTATGCAATCTAGACTCCCTGTTAGTGCATGGGGACATGTTATCTTGCATGCTGAAATGTTACTTAAACTTAGACCCACTTCTTATAATCAATTTTCACCTACACAACTTGTGACAGGTTGTCAGCCTAATATTTCACATTTGCAAAAATTTGGTTGTGCAGTACATGTTCCTATACCACCCCCAAAATGTACTAAGATGGGTCCCCAATGGCGGTTGGGAATTTATGTTGGTTTTAACTCACCTTCTATTATTCATTTTCTAGAACCATTAACAGGTGATGTATTTACTGTCAGGTTTGCAGATTGCCAATTTGATGAGACAGTCTTCCCGCCGTTAGGGGGAGGAAGTGAAATTAATAGCAAACAACTTGTTCCTGAAGAATGACGTTAATTATCGTGGACTACTTCCACGTTGTCCCATCTAGATCCAAGAACTTCTCAATGTGATTATGAGGTAAGGAGAATATTGGATTTACAGGAAGTTGCAAACCAATTACTTGATTTATTTAATGATGCAGCTAAGGTGACAAAGTCACATGTGCCAGTTATGAATGCATCTGCTCGAATTAGTGTCCCTGTAGGACAAACTTTGAATACGGCAATAAATGAATCTGTTGCACACCAGAAGCGTGGCAGATCTATAGGTTCCAAAGATTCAGCTCCCCAGAAGCTGAGAGTGAATGAGAAATCATACCCTAATATAGCTCCATAAGAAGATGTTTATAGCACTCTAGAAGAGGTTATGTACCAAAAGCCCACTTTCCCTGAAATCTCCGCGGAAGATAATGCCTTAGACAAGGCACTAGTCCTTGAATAGACAATGACTCAGGTAGCTGATAATAATGAGATCTCAATATTCCATATACTTTCAGGAGAAATGTGAGAGCGAAAGAAATTAGTCATCGATGACATATTTACTTATGCAATAGCTACTGAAATATCTAAGGGCAATGATGAAAATGATGATACTGAACCACGTAGTATAAATGAATGTTGACAAAGAAATGATTGGCCAAAATGGAAAGAAGCAATTCAAGCAGAATTGAAATCTCTTGAAAAACGTGGCGTATTTGGACCTATAGCACAAACACCAAAGAATGTAAACCCGGTAGGTTTTAAATGGGTGTTTGTGAGAAAAAGGAATGAGAAAAATGATATAGCAAGATATAAGGCACGTCTTGTAGCACAAGGTTTCCTATAAAAACCTGGAATTGATTATGAAGAAACATACTCCCCAGTTATGGATGCAATCACATTCAGATATTTAATAAGTCTCGCAATTTCTGAAAAATTAGACTTGAGACTCATGAATGTAGTAACTGCATACCTATATGGGGACTTAGACACAGATATTTACATGAAGATCCCTGAAGGATTGGCTTTGCCTGAAGCAAAACCAAAGAGTATGTACTCGATCAAACTAAGACGTGCACTGTACGGTTTGAAACAATCCGAAAGAATGTGGCACAACCGTCTTAGTGAATATTTGTCTAAGGAAGGGTATGAAAATAATCCCATTTGTTCATGTTTCTTAATAAAGAAATTTGAAAATGGATTTTCCATAGTAGCAGTTTATGTGGATGATATAAATCTAATTGGGTCACCAGAAGAGCTTGAGAAAACTGCTAGCTATTTGAAGAAAGAGTTTGAAATGAAAAACCTTGGGGAAACAAAATTTTGTCTCGGCTTGCAGCTCGAGAAAAGTACCAGTGGAGTATTAGTTCATCAATCAAGCTATACTGAAAAGATGTTGAAGCACTTTAATACGGGCAAATCTCATCCACTAAGTACACCCATAGTTGTCAGGTCTCTAGATGTCAAGAAAGATCCATACCAACCAAAAGAAGAAATTGAAGAAATCCTTGGTCCTGAAGTACCATACATGAGTGTTATTGGTGCACTATTGTACTTGGCTCAAAGTACAAGACCAGACATTTCATTTTCTGTGAATCTGCTTGCAAGATTTAGTTCTGCACCCACCTATAGGCATTGGACTGGAATAAAAACACATTTTTAGATACCTTCGTGGGACCATTGATATGGGTTTGTTTTATTCATCTGATTTATCTAATCATTCCCACTTAGTTGGTTATGCAGATTCAGGTTATCTGTCCGACCCTCATAAGGGTCGCTCACAAACAAGTTATGTTTGAACAATAATGCAGCTACTTCTTGGCGCTCTACTAAACAAACTTTAGTAGCTACATCCTCCAATCATTATGAAATTCTAGCACTCCATGAAGCAAGCCGAGAATGTGTCTGGCTAAGATCATTAGTCCAACATATGCAGAGTAGTTGTCAATTAACTCCAGTCGTTGATGAGCCGACTACAATCTATGAAGACAATGATGCATGTATTGCTCAAATTCAAGGAGGTTTCATCAAGGGAGATCGGATCAAGCTCATTTCATCCAAATTTTTCTTCACCCGTGAACTTCAAGAGAATCGTGAAATTGAAGTCAAACAGATTCGATCAAGCGATAACCTTGCTGATCTCTTTACTAAGGCATTACCCAAGTCAACTTTTCAGAAATTGGTGTACGGAATTGGCATGCGTCGTCTTAATCATCAGACCAACTGAAGTTTTCTCTAAATGAGGGGGAGTGATCATAAAATAAGCATCCTGAAGTATGCAATATTTGAATTTTAGGAGCGCTGTACTCTTTTTCCTTCGATTAGAGTTTTTTCCCACATGGTTTTCTCTTATCAAGGTTTTAATGAGGCAGCATTATGCGCATTCACCAAGTTCCTGAAGAATGTTGTACTCTTTTCCTTAGCTTCGATTTTTTCCCACTGGGTTTTTCCTTAGCAAGGTTTTAATGAGGCAACAATCATTTAATGGTGGACATCCAACGGGGAGTGTTGTAAATATTACATATTTATGTGTGGCTGTCCACATTTTGTATTAGGTTAGGGATCTAATTGTAAAGTGATATTTATTCACACACCCCTACCTTACCCTATAAATAGGGAGCATATCAATGAGAAAAACTACTTGATTCTAGTATTACTTTCTCCTTTCTCTTATTCTCTCTTTATTATAACATCATATGAATTATTTGAGTATGCTAGGTGTTTTTTATGACAAAAGACATAGTTTGACAATCCACATAATTAGATTCTTATTTCAAAGATGTAATCTCTTGAGCCCAATATAGCCATAGTATATAAACATGTTAAATGGTCATAAACTATAGATATATATATATATATTTTTGGCCATAAATGGAAAAAAATAACTCATCTAGATAAATTTGCCCATTTAAGATTAGTGCACATAAACTGTGGTTTCTAAGTTTTTATTGCATATCCCCAATTAAAGTTTTAGCCTACCATTTTGGAATTGAAACTGTCTTCCAAATAAAATTTAAAGATAAATTAAATAGATGCACACAATCACCGTCCAATTAAAATTAAAGTTATAAAACCAAGGTGAGAGTGAAATATAATATTAATATATTTTTTTCTTCACTTAACATGAGTTGGGGTTGAATTTGTAGAATCTGCAAAATAACAAAGCTTAATACAACTAGGCTAATACAATATAAATAAATAGAAATACTGAATCAATAATAAAATACTAGACCTTTGATTTTGGATTCTTGTTGGGTCACAGTGGTTGAACTTCAAGAACACAAGCAAGGCCAAACCAAATCCTAATCTAATTTGGGAGTGAGATACGGATATGGTGTGCTTGGGGCTTTGATAAGTGATTATAACAACTACGTGACTAAGAAATTTGGTATTTACTTGCAAAATTTGTTTTCTAGCGAATGAAAATATTGCTATAAAATTTGAAAATTTGGGGTTTCAAACTATTTTAGGGGACAACTACAAGTACTAACTATACTAAAAATATTAAATCTAAATTTTAATAAGAATATTTTACTACTACGAATTGACAAAGGTCCTATGAGAAAACAATTGTTTTAATTTAAGAAATAGAGTACACAAAGTTTTGCTACATATTTTTGGAACATGAAATCATCAATTATATAAAAGTAAATTTTTACAACTACTAGAACTAGAAAAGGCAAAGAAAAACTAAAGTTTCCTACTTCTAGGGACAATATGAAGTGGTCACATGATAACCTCCCTAAACTATTCTCTCTCAGTGATTGTAAACTGTTGTGATGCTTGTTGGTGTCCTTTTGTTGGCTCTCTTCTGCTCCCTTTTGTAGACGAAAGGAGATGAAAAATTCATCACTGCATTCGTCAGCTGCTAAATTTTTTTCAACCTTTGTCTCATTTTTCTTCCTCGCATCTGACATGTTGACAATCTAAAAGGAGAGAGAGAGAGAGAGAGAGAGAGAGAATGAAAAGAAACAGAAAGAAAAATACTATAAAAAAATACATCAAACATCCAAGCTTCAGCATGGATGTTTCTTGACATTTTCTCTTTTTTTTTTGGATTCTTCTCATTAAACAGTGATTTTTACTGTTTGTTCACTATTCATATAATTGACTAACATAATGTATTAGAAATACTATAGTGTGGTTGCTACTTCTTTACTTCACTTTATTTCACTTCATTTTCACCTAAATATATAAAAACATGTAAAAACACATAATTACACGCATGTGAGTGACATCACAATTAAATTATATTAATTCAAATATGCGTATAAAACTAGGGATTTGGGGGATTAAATGAGCACTATTCTATTATATTGGCATATGAATGTGCAATATCCAGTGTTTGTCAGTGATCTCTCTCTCTCTCTCTCTCTCTCTCTCTCTCTCTCTCTCTCTTCTCCTCCTCTAGTCTTTCTCTTCCTCCCTGTCTCCTTCTTCTGCTCCTCTTTCTCCTTTTTCTAGCTCAAGAGTGTATAAGGGAGTGTTTATGTATGTACATATATATAACCAGATATGTGTGCGTATATATATAAGTATATATATATCTCTAACTCTCGCCCAAAGTTAAGCAAAAGGGGTGTGGGTGTTTAGGATACATATATATATATATAGAGAGAGAGAGAGGGAGAGAATGAATGAGAGCCATGGAAATAAACTTGGCGTTCAAGTTCAGTCATGCTCGATCGATCAAGGTGTGTTCGATCGATTGAAAGTGAGTCCACGTATGGATTCAGGTCGATAAAGGTTTGATCGATTGAAAAAGGTTTGATCGATCGAGGAAACAAAAGTTCAATCGCTTGAAGGAAGTTCAATCGATTGAAAGAGAGATTACATAAAAGGTATGAACAAGTATACTGAGTCTTATTTATATCAAAAGTAGTATATAAGCACAACGAAAATAGCGGGTATCACATTGATAGTAGACCCCCCGTCGATGAAAATTCTATTTATAGGAACCCATTCGATGTGCCCCTTAATATATAGTGGCTTCAAGTATTAGGACATCAAATAAGTAGGTTTTTTGAAAACAACCTTGACGAGCCGTCTTGATTTTGACCCCTCTACTGTTTGTTGCCCTTTTTGCCTTAAGATTGTTATCTTGGGCAGATTGATCTACTGATCAGTGGCGTCCACATTTTTGCTTATGGCCTCCATAATCTTTGGTTTAATAGTTAGCCTCCATTCCAGAACAGTTTTTCTAGTATGGCTAACTCCTTCGCTTGGCTTTATACCACGTCTCCTTTCATGACCGTTGGCTAGTCTGATTTGGCCATGAAAGACATTAGGAACGTGAACACCATGTTGGCTGATAACCCCTTGGGAATGGATCCAAATTGAATCATTGAATCGTTTGAATCTGAAAAAATCATCGGTCTCCTCATCCTTCTCGGGCTTACACTGCACTGGAGTCTTTCCTTTTCTGAGCTGTTCTGTCAGGCGCTTAGTAGCTTTCCTTGCTCTCTTGCATGTATTTTTTGTCAAACACAAGTTTATCTTCTGTTGCTGGCTATTCTGGGAATCGGACACATAGGGTTTAAGGAAAGTTGGAGGGTTATAAGCCCGATCTTCCCAATACTGTTGTTCCTATTCTGCTTGTCTTGCACTTTTGGAATCTCCATTTCTGGGACTTGGTGTATTTGGGATTTGCTGGGAATTTGGGGTGATCAGTCCAATGCCTTATACCTTGTTCTACTCTCAATGGTAACACCATCCTTGAGCGTACATCTAAAGAGGACGAAGCTCCCATTGGTTTGTTGAGCCTTAGAGACATCTGGCAATGCCTCTCTTGTGATCGACCACCCTCTTTGGCTCCGATCTGCAGAGTTGATGATGGCTTTGGAAACCATTAGGGCCTGAATTGGCCGTGTTGCTTTGGCATTGTAAGCCTACCATGGACTGAACTCCTTGGACTCTGCTAGTGGTGCTCACTTGATTTCAGCCTCTTGCTTGAGCCGGTTGTCTCTTTCTTCATTTCGACTTTGCATCACGGGCAAAGACCCTATTCAATTAGGTTAAATTGGTGGCACATATTAGCGATCAAATTGTCAGTATTTGATCGGGCCGCTTCAATTTCGGCCTTCCTTTCTACTTCTTTAATCTCCTGGTATGTCATTTGTAGCTCATAGATGGTTACCCTCTATGGCCACATGCTTACCCTCTCTCTGTCTCAGCCTTTCTTCTGATGTCTCTAACAGATTCACCTTCGATTTGGGGCGGGTTAGCTTTGACGAATCGGGTAAAACCTGTTGGAACAATTTCCAAACACAGCGGAAAAATGGTTTTAAAATTATTTTAAAACGGGTCTTAAAACTTATTCGATTACGTATGATTGAAAGAGAAGTAAGAGAGGAACTTCACCTTCTGAGATTATTTGAACCTTAAAACGAGAACTTTTCGTGTCCTTTACTCTTAGCAGTCTTCACCTCTATGGCTTCTAGATGTTGTCTTGTAGGCTAGAGTTTATGTGGGAAACCCTAAAGGAGAATATGACAATAGAGATAGGAGAGAGAGAGAGAATTCGGCTAGGACTTTTTTCAACACGTGGCCGACCCCTCTCTCTCTTGCCCTCATATATGTAGAGATTGTTAAATCTCTATCTCTACCCTAGTCACCTTATTCTTGCATCTAAACACCTGTTAAGCTAGAGATGGGACTTCTAGGGTCTACTAACCTGGCTAAATTAATACTAATTTCCATCTAACTTAACTCTTAATCTAAGGAAATAATTTTAATTATTTATTATCAATACCACTATATGATAATAATTGAACTCCGGGTTAAATAGACATAATTACCTGAAGACAAAATATAGACTTGTATAATAAATACAGTGATGTTTCTCTACCAACGTATTCGTAATTATCTCCGGGATTAGTGTATCAATTATACTATTAACCCGGAGTCAATTACTTTTTATTTTCCTTGAGCCCCAGTCACTTCTCATAAATTACTAAACATGTCAATAATGACTTGCTGACAAGATTGCAGTTCTCAGTAATTAACCCAGTGACATTCTCATGGGAATTATTACTCTTTAGGAGAGGGTAGATTCCATCTTGACAACAAGTGTTCACAATACTATTCACGTAACTACCCAAGATATTCAGGTGATGATCTGTGAAGACCTCACTGATTGATAAGTCAAAGTAATCAAGTCAATAGCTTGTATTCACAGTCATCTCAGGTTGAGAACATATGTCATATACAAGTTTTAGTACCCATTAACCCATGACAGCTAATTGTTAATAGGTTTAACTCAATGTCCGTCAATGCATTTAATGCACTAACACATTAACTTAGAGTCACTACTCTAATGAATAAGATTCATCATTCTATCATATGGAAGTTAATGTGTTACAATCTAGACCTGATAAGCTACCTATTCTTATCATTGACTGTGACAATTTAAAAACAAGTGTCGAAGTTAATTCATATCTCCCAAATGTTAATCTCAGTAACACAAATGGATATGAAAATGTTGCTTATGGATATACATTCCAAAACATTCAACCCATGAATAACACATATCTAAATATGTAAAGATGTTCATAAATATACGAATCAAAGATGTCTGACTACAATTACTAATTAGTTTGAGGGTATATTCCCAACAAAACTATGTTCGAACCTACAATCTGAGGAAATGGGTTGGCATCGATTCCCATGGCCTTATCAGAAAACTTGAAAACTTCCTTCTCCACATTTTCCTGTATAACATTTTGAAACACAACACAATTATTAGTAGAATGTTTCCAAGAGCTATGCCACTTATAGTATTCTTTGTTTTTTATGTCATCGACCTTTAGCATCCGATGACCTTCACTTAGCTTGATCACTCTTTCGGCCAATAAGGCATCGAAAATTTGATCGGTCATCATGATGTCAAAAGAAAAATTCTTTTTAGCCTCGAATGCCATCTTTTTCGTAGCTGCATTATTATTTAATGGTTTGTTCAAAGCATTATACACTATTGGCCGTTTGCCAATCACCTCGGCCATGTTTATCTCTCCTACTTCAAGGTCACAATCAGCCACATGAACCTCATAGTTAGGGTTTTTATAATATCTCCCTTTGGACTAATTCTACATCTCCTGTTCATCTAAAAGGACACGTTCGTATCGGGTGGCCCTCGTGGCCAGCTCGAACAAATCGTGGAAGTCAGTCCCTTCAAACCTCTTGCGAAGTTCAAAAGTCATCCCTCTTACGGCAATCTTAACACATTCTTCTTCGGACAAGATAGTCTTACATCTATACTTAGCCTTCCTGAAACATGCTATGTAGGTTTTAACTATTTCACCGACCAACTGTAGCATCCTTGAAAGGTCTGCCAATGATGTTTTGGGCTTAGTCCTGTAGAACTGGCAATGGAACAATTCTTCCATCCCTTGCCAATTTTGGACAAAGTTAGTAGGGAGGTTTACATACCACATAAAGGCTATTCCTGTAAGGGAATTAGGAAAAAGTCTCAATTTTAAGTGGTCACTACCACCCACGTGACCGCATTGCACTATGAAACGGCCTATGTGCTCCACTGTCGATTGCTCACCCTCTCCTAAAAATAAGGTAAAGAAGGCATGATTTGATGATGGTTGGTAACACCCTGGTGAGGCCAAAAAGTGTCATCGGCCCTTGCCCCCTAGCAGCATGGGTATGGGGATTTGTGTTGGTAGCCAATTCAATGTTTTGGCCTCTAGTTTGAATGATTGCTGGTGTCGCCAACCCAGTGGGATCGGTGTCAACCGTGCTACCGGACTCCTCTCCATGGAAATCAAAGGATCGAGGATCTGGTTATTTATCAGAGCCATTCTATTTCCAGAGTTCTGGGCATACATAGGGGGGGGGGGGAGTTTTATTGCTTATCAGTCGATCCAAATCCGCCAATGTGTTCTTTAGTGCTTCTAGACTTCAAAGCACCAACAAGTTCTGCAACTATTCTTCTTAATCCCTTTACTTCTAAGGCCAGGCAGCCCAGTGTTGCATTGGTTTTTTTGGCAGACCCCATCAACTCGAACTGACATTTTCGCATATCAGCCAAAATTCTCCATAGAACCTAACAGTGCGTGGTAATCGTACTTCATAGGTTATATGTTTTGTCTCATAACTTCTATGAGTGCCTCCAGACTCAAGGCACTGTCCTATCGTGAATAGGCAGTGCTCTCTTCCTCTATTGGGTCAACAACGGCTAGGTCATCCTATCCATTTTTTGCATTGTATTATCTTTTTTCGAGGCATGTTCTAACGCTGGGGTCCCACCGGGCGTGCCAAAAATGTTTGCAGTAGTTTTTGTGCGGGCATGCTAGAACCAAGAGTGGTTCGAGAGTGAAAACTAATTTCCTAAACTGATTGTGTGAGTGATAGGTAAGGCTTTAAAATCTAACATCTAACAGGTGATTGTGATGGCCAAGTCGGAAAGTACCCATTGGCCAGAGATCCCTAGACAGTACTGAAGCGCACAAGTCTAAACATGATGAATTTACCAAGTAAATAATCACAAACAATTAATAAAATGTGAAGATATTTTATTGAATGTGTTTGGAACAATAACTCAAACTAAGGAACAAGATCAAAACAAGCTTTGACTGTTGGGGAAAGATTAAAGCAGAAAAGATAACAAAAGGACGTACCTCTTGCTACGGATGCAGAAAATAAAGAACGCTGGGATAAATGCCTTTGAATGCTGTTTGAATGTTGTTTTTGAGAGTGACGCGGAGTGCCCTCAATGCTTTGCCAACTTGTGCTTATATAACGGCCTTAGAGAGTCCAGATATGGCAAGGGCTCCTTGAATTATGCCTCTAGCAAGATAAGAACGCCCAGAGTCCTTCAATATCCTAACTCTTTCCATCTTTATCAAGATTTAACTCAATCTCGAAATCTTTGGGATTGACCTTCCATATCCAGCTGGATTTGTCAGATCTAATCCTAAAATGGACTTCTTTCCATCTTTAGCTTTAACAAACAAGGAATGAGTCACGCGTGACTACTCTTTTCTTCCGTCATCGGGTTGCCTCCTTATTGCCAATTTGCCCAGCCTTTGCCTTGACTTGAGATATTGAGTCCATTGACGGCGACGCATGCCTCCATCCAACCGAGCTTAAGCTCTGACATGCTCTGTTAATGCTTCTTTAAAACGTGGTGCCCAATTACTACATGTCTTATCTCTCTTGCTTGTCGGGCACCATGTTTCCATTTTCATAGTTAGGTTTATGCTTTAGCTAATTCTAAACCTCTTGGCAACTTGTTCCTTGAGCCCGATAGTCCCATCACCTGTCTTGGCCTGCAGTCTAGATGAACCACAGGCTGAATAGATCCAAGCCCAAGCCCATTTTGTTACTTCCATTCAAGCACAAAAACCCTTGACGGTTTTTGGGTGCAAACAATTTCATCCATTTTCTCATTATTTTCATCTTCTTTGACTCTTCTTACTTTAACGACATGATCGATGATGAATTACAAATTATTTGTACTCTTTAGTTGGATTATATATATTGTTTTCATCTCATTCATTAATTTAAAGTCGTGTTAATTTTCTTTTGAACTTAAACATATTTTAATTTTTGACATATTTCTATGCATGGCATGGGTTTAAGACTAACAGTCTCAAAGCCAAAACTTATTCTCAGTGGTCACCAAAACAAAAAATATTTTAATTATAACATAGTTTTAACAAAGTTAAATACAAAGTTGACACCCTTCTCTTTATTTGGAATAACTTCTTAAACGTACGTTTGGATTTAAAAGTGATTCTAAGATGCAAAAAAATGCATATATATATATATATATATATATTAGCTTATTTGGATAAAATTTTAAAAAGCACGTAGAGCTCTAAAAGCACAGAGGTTTGCTTCTACCCAGACATGATTCAAGAAGCAGGTTTGGGCTTAATAAAAAATTTCGTAATTGCCATGCTACTTTTATGATTATAGCTTCTATTGTACACATTTGGCACATTGATTTTTTGAGGAGGAAAAAAAAAATTTAGATGAAAATCATTTTCTTTGTCCGATTAATAAAGAAACTAGTGAAAAGATTAGTAATGAAAATAAAATACGATAAAAAATAAATTACAACTTTCGAATTTTATGAGTCACTTTTCTTCCTCTTTTCCTAAATTGTTATTGCATTTCCAAAAATTTAAAATTTTAATATTATTTAAGCATGGCAGAAAATTTAAGAAAAAAAATCAAGAAAACAAATTTTCTGATTATTTTCCTTCCACTGCTCTGAACCCGCAAACCAAAGAGAGCCTAAACGAATATTAATCTTAAAAAGTAGAATCTTTTTCATATAACTAGAAAGGCAGTCCGTGCAAAGCACGAGCATTGAATTTGGTAAAAAAAATGTAATGTGTGTTTGTGTTTTTTTTTTTTTGTGCGTGTACAAGAAAGAGAAATAAGTTCTATTAATTATTAATATGGTACTAGAAAAAATATGCTTGAACAACTATATTAATTGACGTTCAACCTACAATTTACGGCTATTTTTTTTAATGAATAGATCATATATCTATATCTATATCTATAGCAATGTAGGGGTGATGTGGCTCACTCCATGTAGTTAGGATGCCACATGACATTACTACAACATACTATAGTATAGATATACAATTGTATATATAGATTTGAAATAAAATAATATTCAAAAAGTTAAAAAAAAAAAAAAAAAATCAATGTTTCCTAGGCTCCTACATTTTTGCAGTAACTTCCCTCACACTTACTGTACTTGCCTCTCTCTCTCTTTCTCACTATATATCCTATTTTTTCACGTTTTTTTTTTTTAATTTTTAACTTCTTTCTTTTTTTTTTTTTTTTTTTGCAGACTTCTTGGGTAAATATATATATATATATATAGATTTTCAAACAAAAAAATATTCAATGATATCCGTGCATAGCATGGGTCGATGCTAGTGTACATATATATATATACATATATACAAAAATGATAATTTACAAAATACAAAAGGATAATTTGGTAATTCAACTTAACAAAAGGGTAATTTGTAAAAAGCATAAGGGTAATTTGTTTATTCAATATACAATTGTACATACTTTAAACTTTTTGGCCCTTTTCTTTAACGTATAGATAAATATATATATATATATATATATACACACACACAAATATACAAAAGGGTAATTTACAAAAAGCAAAAGGGTATTTGGTAATTCGATTTTACAGAAAAGTAAAATACATGTATACATATATACACACATATAAGGGTAACTCAATATATATATATACATATAGTAAAATATAATAAAATAATATACATGTATATATATACACACATATAAGGGTAATTTACAGAATGTAAAAGAGTTTTTGGTAATTCAATTTAATAAAAGGGAATTCATAATTGTAAACGTTTTAAACTTTAAGGCTCTTTTCTTTAAGGTATAGAAACAAAAGGGTAATTTGCATAAAATATAAGGGTAATTTTGTTATTAACATTATAATTGTACACACTATTATTCAATTTTATGTATATAATAATATATTTAATATATATATATATATAGAATAATGACATCGAAAATAATAAATATATATTTATACACACAAGGGTAGTTTACAAAAAGACAAAAGGGTAATTTGCATAAAATATAAGGGTAATTTTGTTATTAACATTATAATTGTACACACTATTATTCAATTTTATGTATATAATAATATATTCAATATATATATATATAGAATAATGACATCGAAAATAATAAATGTATATTTATACACACAAGGGTAGTTAACAAAAAGACAAAAGGGTAATTTGAAAATTCAATTATAATTGTACACACTTTAAATACATAAATTAAAATTTGGTAATTCAATTTACATATATAGTAATAATACATATGTACATTTCTACACACAAGGGTAATTTACAAAAAGAAAAAAAAATAGTAATTTGATAATTGAATTTATAATTGTACACACTTTAAATACATAAATAATAACAAATTATAATATTTATAGATCTATATATATCTATAAATAGCAATGTAGGTGCCACGTGGCACTCCCGTTGTTGGGATGTCACATGGCATTACTACACAATAGTATAGTACAGATACACAAATGCATATTTATAGATATTGAAAATAAATAATATTCAAAAAAAAAAAAAAACCACATGTCTGCTACACTCTTACATTTTTGTAGTAACTTTTCTCACACTGTAACCACATCTCTACCACTACATATCTTATTTTTTCACTTTGTTTAATTTAATTTTTTTAATTGTCAGACTTCTTGAGTAAATTTAAAAAATAAATAAATTAATAAAAGGCAAAAGGGTAATTTGGTAATTCAATTAAACAAAATGATAATTTGGTTATTCAATTTATAATTGTGCACTCTTTCAACTTTAACGAATTACAAAAGGTAAAATAGTAATTTTGATAATACAATAAAATAGTATATGTATATATAATATAATAGTACATGTATAGATATGCACACAAGGGTAATAACCAAAGGCAAAATGGTAATTTGATAACTAAATTTATAATTTTACACACTTTAAATATATTAAGAATAATAATTAATTATAATATAATATGTATGTATGTATGTATGTACGTATGTATGTATGTATACATATACACAAAAAGGTAATTTACAAAAGTAACTTAAAGCTTGTTTAGTAATTCTAAGATTCATTAAAAGATGTCTTAAGGCTTAAATCAATCTTGCCAAATAAGCCTTAATCTACAAAATTAATTTGAGGCTTGATTGGCAATGCAAAGGTTCCTTGAATACCATAAGTCTCAAACAAACTTTGTCAATCAAAGACTCAAGTTACTATTGAGGTAGATAGATGTGATGTGAAATTACCAAACAACTAAATTATAAACCCAAAATAACCATTAAGGCCAAATTAAATTGGCATCAAGGGAATATTCTATTTTAGGCAAAATGACCATTAAGGCCAAAATAATTTGGCATCTAGGAAATATTCTATTTTAGGCTCTTTTATAGTATAGTATAGATATAGAAATTATAAACTCAATACTAATATAAAAGGAGTCAGATGACTTTTAATCCAATTATATACGTCCAGCATTTCAAAGTAATTCAATAAAAGTTAGCCTCTACTTTATTTCGTGGGAAAACAAATCTAAATATCCATTTTGCATATTCTGATTCAAGTACGTACCACTTTAACAAAACTCACAAAACTAATTCGTGTGGTCATTAGTTTCTGATACGTACGAAAATATTCAATCAATGAGTATAAGACTCGGTGACCACATCGCGTGCTGCTCGGTCAAGTATCCTGACCAGACCACCCCATGTTACGAGACCTAGCCTACGGGTCGGGAAAGCCACCTGGGCCCAACTCTTCGCAGGACAGTCCAGGCTAACCTGGAGACGCAATCCAGATCCATCCAAAAGTTTCCTATACCAATTACAAGACTAATGGAATATTAAAGATTGTTTCCTAATTTAATTAAGATTAGCACGGTTTGCATTAATCAATCCCAATTGGATTGCATTACCTTATCAATGTACTTACCATGTATGAGGAGGTCTCTTGCAAGTATAAAGGAGACCCCTCATCCTCTATTGGGGGGGGGGGGATCAAAAGAAATCACCTTCTGCACAATACTCACTACTAGATTTCGTGTAATCTGCCCAGTAAGACTAAGAAAGTTGCTCACTAAGACTAAGAAAGTTGCTCACTGATCGCCATGGCTCCTCGTAATAGAGCTCTAAAGGGACTAGCTACGCAGTGGTTCCAATCCCTTAACCCCGATCGATTGACAATTTCAAAGAGCTTAGCAAGCTATTCGTCAGCCAATTCATGGGAATGCTCGGTCGACCGTAGCCTGACACCCAGCTACTTACTGTCAAGCAGCTAAAGGGGGAATCTTTGAAGGATCATGTTGATCGGTTCAACCAGCAAAAACTTCAGGTTTATAACCTAACGAGACAGTTGCAATCACAGCCTTCTGCTCGGGGGTTCAGAACACCTAGGTCGCCACGTCGTTCCACCGACAATGACCGATAACCTTGGTTGAACTCTCAGAGAGGGTTAGGAAGTACATCGACACCGAAGAGTTCTTGAAGTCTAAGCATTCAAACTTTACAAAAGATGAGTCCCCGGGAGTCAAGCAGAAATAGGACAGCACTGAGAAGAGCTCGGGAAAGAAGCAAAAGCAAGATCAGCAGAAGGGTGGTCGGGATTAGGCCCCGATCGCCTTTACGACACTTTCCAGCGCATCCAAGAAGTCATGATTGCCACCGAGGCTCAGAAACTACTCAAGAAACCGACCGAGTTAAAGAGTCCATCGGAGAAAGGGAATTGGGACAAGTGCCGATACCACAAAGACCACGGCCATGACACCGAGGATTGTTTAAAATCAAAATTGCTATAATAAAGCTCATTGAGCAAGGCCATCTGGCCGAGTATGTCACCAAAGACAGATATCATTGGTAAGATACCCGGGCCCCAAAGCAGCAACAGCCCGTCGGTCACATTAATGTGATCTCCGGAGGAACATCGGGCGAAGGGGACTCATAGTCAACAAGAAAAAGGCATGCCCAGGCATCCCAAGCGGATGCCGCGCATGTCCAATCAATTAATTACCCTCCTACCGACACCCTCACCTTCTCACCCAGTGATGTCTGAGATCTGGACTGTCCCCATGATGACCCACTGGTGGTAATGCTCTCCATAGCTAATTACATGGTTAAGAGGGTACTTGTAGACACAGGAAGCTCCTCTGACATACACTTTGCTTCTGCGTTTGATCAATTTAGAATCTCAAGAGACCGGCTCCAACCAATGGTCACTCCTGTCACGCCTCGACGTAGCATAAATATGGAAAGCATTTAATTTCTTTTATGGACCGTAGGTCGTGACAGTTTGAAGGATCGATTCCGTCCCAAACATCAACAACAAGAACATAATAATCAGAGCATAGCAATCAGGTTTTACAATATTTTTCTAACTTAATAGTTATTACAGCACGGGGTCTCTAAAGGCACAAACCGCCTTAAATCAAAACAATAACTTACATCTATTACAGTCATCCTTATTACAAAATAGTTCATAAATTAAAGCATAGGATATTGATGACAGTTTTTATCTTCCAAAGCAGTCGTTCTCAGTTAGCGTCGTCATAATGTTCCGCTTGAGACACGAATGTCCAGGACGCATCAACGTCGTCAGCTTCAAGAAGCTGGTGAGTATTAAAAACATAACTTTGAATGTAAAACATACTCATTTACCATTTTCAAATTCCCATTTAATTCAACAAGTTTACATTAGAGTAAAGAGTTCATTTTAGAAAACAACCACAATATCATTTAAAAGCTATAATTCACATATATGTGACCGTGTATGAAAACAATGCATCATCTCATCTTACCGACTCTTTTCTCTCGACAAACACAACAACCCACCATCACACACCAGTATCTTTGAAATACTCCAATAGCCACACTTTAGCACAGGGGTGATAGTTGCCTCACACTTTAGCACGGGGTGCCAGGGAATGTCCAATGCCTCACACTTTAGTACCTAATCCGCCTCGCAAATACATCACACAGTATCCAGACTCGAGTACCAGTGAGTGTCCGTAGGCCACACTTTAGCACTACCATGGGTTCCAGGGAATGTCCAAGTTCGGCGTCACACACTTTAACGCTTCCATGGGCGTCAGGGAGTGTCCAGTTTTGCCACCGTCGCAATTCAAAGACACTCTAGCCGCAATCTCAACCACAACACACTTTGGTACCCACTTACCAGGGAGTGTTCACAACACAATCTCAACCACACACTCTATACCACACTGACCATTACTCTTTTCCACACTAACCAACACTCACACTCACCATGCATGTACAACTGACACCATATGAATGTCGTGCAACAAAACATATGAAATGTCGGGATCGATAACCATGTATATTTGAAAAGAATCGAAATCATAATCGTCCTTTAATAACCAAAACGTAATATGTTTTAACATAACTTCCAAACAGAGCCTTAAAAATTTATAAAACATCACCCAAACAGTTCCTTAACATAAAATAAGCAAAAACCAGAAACTGTCCAAAGTCGCGCGCGCGGGCCGCTCACGCGATGGGTCGTCGCTCGGGCCGCTCGTGCGATATGCTCATTTTTCATTTTCTTTTAAAACCTTTTCTGTCTGCCTGAAACCAGCCACCTCGCTTGGGCGGGTCGCTCGCGCGACATTCGCTCGCGCGGGCCACTCGCGCGATATGCTTAATTTTTGTTTTTCTTTTTAAAATCTTTTCTGTCTGCCTGAAACCAGCCACCTCGCTCGCATGGGTCGCTCGCTCGACATTCACTCGCGCGGGCCGCTCGCGCGATCACGCGTGCGAGTTCAGGCAGTAGCTTCGTCTTCTTCGTCAGAAATCCCCTATTTTCAGTTTAAGGGTCCATTTTGACCCATTTTGCTATTTCGAAGTAAATAGGACATGTAATATATGATTTTCTTCAGTTTTTCGCAAGGATTAAGAATCGACGATCAATTTTACTTGAATCGATCCGTAGTTCTCGAATTTTACGAAAAACCGAGAGTTGACGGAAACTTCGTTTTAATCATACGTCGCCATACGAACAAATTAAGCTCTAACTTTACAATCGTATACTCTACATACTATAATCTTTCATATTTCATTCAGACAACGAATTTTGGTTAAGTTTGTTAAATTACCCTTTTTCAAGTTTCAAGTTTTCATGAGAATTAACAATAGTGATCAACATATACATACATACAAACAGTAATTGAGCACAAATTACATTTGGAGTGAGTTTAGAATACTCACTGAGATTAAGAGCAGAGAGATTGTTGAGAAAGAATAGTAAGCTAAGAAATTCAAACCCAAGCTTTGGCTATGGGGATTGAGCTTCCTCTCTCTAAAATTTTCTATAGGAGTTCTCTGTGGTCTCTCTAAACTCTCTAAATTTTCAGTTATGAAAATAGTGTGCAGAAAGTGAAGCGTATATGATACATATATAGAAGGATGGATTTGCTCAACTTGGAGCCCAAGTAGATCCTCATACACTCAACAAATTGGATTTTGTTCAACAATTAACTAAATACAACAATTACATATACGTATATGCACTATACACAGATTATAAGAGCTCCATAGTTTCCCAAGAGCCAAACATAGATGTATAGGGGGCAAGAGCTAGAAGTGTTTGGAAAAATTAGCTTTTGGTCACTAATTAACACATAATACAAAAGCACTCCCAAACAAGGCACAGTATAATCATTGGGTGAATTTAATGAGTTTAAAGCATATGTCAAGTCTGATTGACGGGGAATCCAAAACTGTAGGAGCCTAACATGGCGCGAACAGTTTTGAACGTAAACTGGTATTTTCGTGGCACGGTGATCACCACAAAATACAGAAAATTCATTTTATCATAAGAAATGGTTTTCTGGTTTTAAAAAAATACTGATTGAGTCAAAAGCAAACATTTCCACCATTTTGAAATACAGTTTTAAAATCCAACACAGGTATTGCTAAATTTTATAAAATCGTAGTTCGACCCCAAAAGAATTTCAATATGAATTAATACAAGTAACAAGGTTCTAAAACATGAAGATTATAAATTAAAATAGCTCTATGAACACAGATTAAACATGGAATTTCAATTTGAATTTAAATATGTCAAATGCAAATGCAAATAATTAAATGAAAATGCAGGTTGTTACAACTCCACTAGTGGGATTCAATGGGTCCAGCACACAACCGCTTGGGATGATCGAGCTACCGGTCCTAATGGGGACTTACCTGCATCAGGTCTCCGTGCTCACAAACTTTGTTGTGGTAGAGGCCCCATCCACTTACAGTGTCATTCTTGGGAGAAAGACTTAACAAGGCCAGAGCGGTCGTGTCAACTTACAGCCTGGTCGTCAAGTTCCCAACTCTGTAGGGATCGGGGAGCTTGAGAGGAGATCAAGCCACTACCCGGAGCTGTTATGTCAGTTCCTTGTGCAAGGATGCGCTTTCCGAGGCACTGAACGTTGAAGAACTGGACCCAAGGGAAAACAGGGACAGAGTCAGCCCAGTCGAAGAAGTCTGCCAAGTGATACTGGATCCCCAATTCCCCGACCGGTCCGTCAGTGTTGGTTCCCTCCTAGAACCAGACCTCCGAGAAAATCTAGTCTAGTTCCTGAGACAGAATCCTGACGTATTTGCGTGGAGCCACAAAGACATGCCAAGAATTGATCCCTGGGTAATGTCCCACCGATTCAATGTCGATCCGAGCTTCCGCCCGGTTAAGCAAAAGAGGAGGGGAATGGCCGTGAAAGACAGGAAGCGGTACGTGAGGAGGTTGGGAAGCTCCTCAAAGCAAAGTTAGTTCGAGAAGTGCAGTATCCCGACTGACTGGCTAATGTTGTCTTATTCAAGAAGAGTAACGAAAAGTGGAGGCTGTGTATAGATTTTACCGACCTAAACAAAGCCTACCCTAAGGATTGCTACCTATTACCCAGGATAGATATCCTAGTAGACACAATGGCAGGCCACTCACTCCTTTCCTTCATAGATGTCTACTCAGGGTACAACTAGATCCGCATGCATCCCGGTGATGAAGAAAAGACCGCCTTCATTACTGACTAGGGAACATATTGCTATAAAGTAATGCCCTTTGGACTCAAGAATGTGGGAGCGATCTGCCAGCACTTGGTCAATCATATGCTTAGGGACTTGATCGGAAAGACCATGGAAATATATATGGATGACCTCCTGGTCAAGAGCCAGGATGGGCCGACCATCTCGAGCACTTGGCTGGGGCATTCAACATCCTTAGAAGATTCCAGATGAAGTTGAACCCAGCAAAGTGAGCGTTTAGGGTCACATCTGGGAAGTTCCGAGGACACTTAGTTAGCAGACAGGGAATCGAAGCCAACCCGTAGAAAATTCAGGCCATTATCAACATGCGGTCACCCAGATCAACCAAGGAAGTTCAAAGTCAGGCAGGACGAATGGTCGCATTGAACAGATTTGTGTCCTAAGCCACCAACCGGTGTCTGCCGTTTTTCAAAATCCTATGCAAGGCCTTTGAGTTATCAGAAGAGTGCGATGAGGCATTTCTGGAACTCGAGAAGTACCTGGCCACACCCCCTCTACTCTCAACGCCTGTTTCAATGGAAGAATTGTTTTTATACCAGGCAGTATTACCCTCGGTGGTTAGCTCGACATTGTTTAGAGAAGAACATGGGATCCAATACCCAGTGTACTATACTAGTCGGACACTCCAAGGTGCATAAAAGGGATATTTACACATAGAAAAGCTGGCCTTCGCCCTTATCACTTTAGCCCGGCGACTTCGCCCGTATTTTCAGGCTCATACCATAGTCGTACTCATGGATCAACCGCTGTGCAGAATCCTGTGCCGATTTGAGACGTCCGGGAGACTCATAAAGTGGGCATTAGAATTAGAAGAGTTTGAAGTTATCTACCGACCTCGAAAGCGATCAAAGGACAGGCCATAGCAGATTTTCTTATCGAGTTCATCTATCCTGAAGATTCGGTTGATGAGTATGCCCCATCAGATCTACCGCCTGACTTGCAGCCCGAGATCCCGACCTGGGTACTCTACATGGATGGGTATTCCAATAAACAGGGCAGTGGGGCAGGAATCATCCTAATCATGCCCGAGGGGATTCAACTCGAGTACGCTCTCATGTTTGGGTTCCAAGCATCCAACAACGAAGCGTAGTATGTAGCCCTGTTGGTCGGGCTACAGCTAGCCACTTCAATGGGCACCCAACAAGTTAAAATGCACAGTGACTCCCAGCTGATTGCTGACCAAGTCCTACAGCAGTATGAGGCTAGGGAGTACAACATGGTGGCTTACTTGGCACTGGTCAAAAAATCACCAATGGGCTTAAAGGGCTATGTATCACTCAGATCCCGAGGGAAGAAAACAAACAGGCCGACCGATTGGCTCGCCTAGCATTTTCATCATAATCAAACCTTCAGGGAATCAGAGTAGAATACCTGTCTGAGCCCAACGTGTCCATCGCAGAGGGTATGGATGTGGACCTTGTCGTTGTAGGTCCCAATTGGATGGACCTTATAGTAACGTTCCTCACAAGCAGGACCTCCCACCCGAGAAGGCTGAAGCCCGGTGAGTTAGATACTAGCGGCAAGGTATCACCTAGCTAACGGAGTACTCTACAAGAGGGGATTCACTGTTCCCTACCTCCAATGCATTCACTCAACTCAAGTTGAGAGCATTCTGTAAGAAATTCACGAGGGAGTGTATGGAAGCCACATCGGAGGTCAAACCTTGTCCAGAAGAGCCCTACTTCAAGGGTACTACTGGCCTACTATTGCCCTGGATTCAAAAGATTATATGAGACGGTGTGATAAATGCCAGAGATTCGCCAGCTCGATCCACCGCCCAGCGGATAAACAAACCCCAATCCTCAGCCCGTGGCCGTTCGCTCAATGGGGCATCGACATAGTCGGACCACTCCACATGGCCAAGGGTCAAGTCAAGTTTCCATTATAGTGGTCGACTACTTCACTAAGTGGGTAGAGAGCCGAGCCGTTGGCCACCATCACCAAGAAGAAAATGGAAGATTTTGTGGAAAGGAACATACTCAGCAGGTTCGGCATTCCTCGAGTTCTAGTCAGTGATAATGGTAGACAGTTCGATGCACCGACATTCAGGCAATTCTGCTCGAACTATGGGATTTCAAATCGTTATTCTTCTCCTGAGCATCCCCAAGCTAATGGATAAGTAGAGGTAACTAACCGAATAATTTTACAATCCATAAAAAACAAGGCTTAAAAAAGCCAAGGGACTCTGGGCAAGAGAAATACCAAGCCTCCTATGGGACCACCGCACTACCCCTCGGACCGCTACAGGTGAGACTCCGTTCTCGCTTACATATGGCTTCGAGGCTGTAATCCCAACCGAGCTGGAATTCCTGACCCACCGAGTGACAAACTACAATGACTCGGGAAACGAAGAAGCCCTCAGAAGAGAGCTCAACTTAGTCGAAGAAAAGAGGGATCAAGCATATCTCAGAACGGCAGCCTACAAACAGAGAGTCTTACAATACTTCAATAAAAGGGTAAAGCACGCAGTTTCTAGGTGGGAGATCTCATCCTCAAAACAATCAACCAGTCCACCAAGAGTCCCAGCCATGGGAAGTTGGGGCCAAATTGGGAAGGACCCTATAAGGTCACCCGAGTAAACCGACCGGGGACTTTTTGGTTACAAACACTAAAAGGACCGGACCTACAACACCCTTGGAACGTTGAGAATCTGCGGAAGTATTATTAGTAAATTGGAATTAGGATTGGTTAGGGATGTTACATTTTCTTTAATAAGTTGTAACTCTTCCTCAGCACCCACGGCAGTTTTTCAAATTTAATAAAGAATCTTTCTTGCAAATAGTGTTCCTTACTAGTGTTTTATAATAATAAAAGACCTCGGGATCATACCTGAGGCATCCCAAAAGACCTCGGGATCACACCAGAGGCACCCCAAAGACCTAGGGCTAAACCCCTCGGCACTTTAAAACCACCGTACCACAGATGGAAAAAGACCTTGGCTCCACCTGAGGCACTAACTCTACTTCCATAACCTACAATAGGGATACATCCCCTAGGTGGTCCATGACAGAGGAGTCAAAAGACCCTAGAACTTCAAGCATTCTAGGTCAGTTCCCTATAGTAATCACCCCAATGACACCTGCTCTACCAAACGCTTGGGGGGCAGGAGGGAGTAATATGCTTACAGGAAATCACACCGAGCATTCACAGGTCTCAGGGTAACCACGTAAAAATCCTTAGACAACCCCAAGTGCCTACAATGCCCAGAGATCACATCGATTATAAGGGCCAGGATTAACCAAGCAAACCTTTGAGTTATTCCCAAAGCACTTACCATGCCGAGCGGGTACGTATAGGACTTAGAACCCCCTCGGGTATAAGCCCTGAGGCAGTTCTAGGCCTCCATAATACCCCAATCGGGACCTACATACCTTGAATATCTTAAGTGCCAATAGCTCAAAAAATTCTAAGGCCTTACACGTCCCCACAAGACCAAGCGCTCTACTCCAGTCCCATTTTAAACCTTTTTCCAAAGCAGGGTCATAACGAGGCTAACAATTGGTCGGCCACAGTAAATTACATACATACAGGCAATAAAAGTGCAAAGTACGAACAACAGTTGACGCAAAAAGTGACCTCCAAGGGCCTTTGTCATTACTAGTTCAGAAAAAGTACAATGCTTAGGGGCAATTATAGCAACTACCCTATGCAAAAAAATAAATGCACATATGTGCAAAAGGCCGGGAACAATAAGTCAAAGTGGTCTAGAAGCAGGCCTTGGAAAAATCTTTACTGCTTTCTTTTGCCCGGCAATATGGCCCCTTGTTTTGCGAGCAGGCTCAGTCCTAGGCGTCGTCCACAATGACCACCTCAACCTCGATCTTCCTGACCTCTCCAGCAAGGGCCTGTTCCTCAGTAGCTACCCCATCGATAGAGGCCTCCTCAGCAGGGGGTGGCCCCACATCCCAGAAGTAGGAATCCACTCCTAAGTAAGCTGTGAGGTCCCACTCAGGATGGTACACGGCCACCCTCCTCTTCAGGTCTGAGTAGCCTTAAAAGAGCCGGTGTCGAAGTCGTCCTCTGGGGCCACCTCCGCCTCCTCCCGAGTGGAAGCGGCCTCAACCATGGCTTTCTTCTCGGCCTCTGCAGCCTCCAAACCCTCCTGAGCGGTCTTTAGCTCTATCAGAGCAGTCTCCAGCTCTGCCTAGGCGGCTCCCAGGCTCAGGGCCAGCTCCTTCACTTTGTCTTTCTCCACCGCTAGGGCAGACTCCTTAGCCTCCAACTTTGCCCTTTCCTTCAAAAGAGCGGGCCTCAGCAGCGGCCGCCCTCTTAGCCAGGTCGGGCAAGAAAGATTCAGCCCCAGCTGCTATACAACCGGCCTGGAAAAAAGAAAGTAGAAACCAATCGATCATCTTAGGTGAAGGAATAAGGCAAGGAAGAACGGAAACATATGGGGCATGTTACTTACAAAAGGAGAGAGGCTATAGAGCCACCCAAGAAGCGAATGAGGAGGCACCCCCGCGCACATCTCAACCGGCCTTGGGAGGAGAACCGGCCTAATTCTCTCCTGAATCTCCGCCGCGGATTGTGCAGTATGTATCTCAACCGGGACGCTTCCCGAGGGACGTTCGATAGCCGAAACTACCTTGACCTTGGGAACAGACGTCCCCACTGGGTTCTCTTTCGCGCCCTGCCTCAGCCCCTTGAATTGTTAGCCGCTAGCCGCCGACAGCAGGCTCAGCAACTGCCTTCTTTCTCTTCTGGCCCACCCGAGCGGCAGCGGCGACCTTCTTCTCCTTCAGGGCAACAAGATCCCTCTTGGGGGCCATCTCTGTAGAATTAGGAAAAGAAATGAGTTAGAAAAAATGTGGACGGAAGACTAAAAGGCAGTAAGAAAAAAATCCGAGAATCAGGAACTCACCAGGAATGATTGGAGGAAAAATCGGTGCTTCAAAGACTCTAGAGGGCTTGTAGGTAATCTCCCGGGCTCCCGCCAGGGACAGCACGTCAACGATGTTTGTGGGATCCTGAGCTAGCGCACTTATCAGGTCCTGGCACTCGTCCAGGATGCTCGGTGGGTCGACAAGTCCCACTGCAAAAAAAAAAAAGAGGGGTCAGCCAGCATTACGGTAGTAAAAAAAAATATATATATATATATAATGCAGACTTGAGACGCAGCTTACTCCTCAATTTGCTTGCCCAAGCAGTTCTCAGGGGAATTCTCGGGGCCTCCTCCCTAAGCCCGAGGGTAGACACTTGGAAGAATTTCCTCTTTCATCCTTTGTTGTTGCTCGAGACATTATCTAATATCTTTTTCCCTTGCCGAGCGCTTATAGAAAAGAATCTGAGCTCCCTATGCAATAGGAACGACCAGAAGGTCCACAAAAATTTCTAGAGGGTCAACTCATAGCCAAAAACTTAGGGCTAGAGGTAAATGGTCCCCATCAGAAATCTCTAACCGTTCGGGGCAAGCTGTCCGGGAGCAATATCAAGGTAGATCAGTATGTCCCGAACAAGCGGGTGGAGAGGAAGACGAAGGCCCGCTAGGAGCGCGTCCTCGAAAAGGGTAGTGTACCCCCGACCAACGAACGTGTGCCTCAACGGTCGGCATTGCGAGGGAGAAGCCGTCGAAATAAGCGAATTTCTGCCTAATTCTATCTAAGTCTGACACGAACAGACTACTGGAAGTCCCCATACAAGAAAAGACAACCTCGGGGATACCAGAGACCGATGCCTCGTTACCCGATTCCCTTGACTCGGAAACCTCGAGGTGTTTCTGACTCGTTCCCTATCGGACACTCGAACAGGGATTCTACCTTCACTATGGTGGTCTGATGGGGTCAGTGAAGGATGGTCCAAGCTAATGGTCGGGGTCCCGGACCTCGACTGCTCGTCCTCCGACCGGGAAGATGAGTTTAAGCTGGAATGACACATTTCTAAAGTCCCTACTATAGGACGAGGAAGCATCGACGCCCTAAGTAAGGGCCAGATACTCATAGCCTAAGATACAAAGGTGGAAGAGTTAAGAGCATGTACGATAAGGCATATATGGTCCTAACTGTCAAATAACACTCAAACATGGAAGGCCTAGGACACACCGATCGGTCAAACTGATCTATCAAAGGAAGAAGACCTCCCGTCCTAAGGAAAAAACAGAACCTGAGGAAAAAAAAAAAGTCCCACTGCCTCACAAAGTCTACAGGATTCCTATCCAGATTCACTCGAGAAAGAAGAAAGAAGAAAAAGGGAAGAAAGCAATGAACAGATAATTGAGTAAAAGTGAAAACTTACAGGGAAAGTAGGCAGGAGGAAGCTCGAGAATTTTTCTGTGATACCATTCAATAATTTCTCTCTAAAGCCAGCACGAGGAGTGAAAAATGCCCAAGTGTCCCTTATATAGAAATCATGTACGGTCTAGATGGTCTCGGATCCAATGGCTCAAAAAAAATTCCCGCCTAAACGCCTGACAACTGGCAGCTCGGGCAGCCCACCTCAAAAGACATGCGCATTTATTGAGAGATGGGACGAGTCGGTTCAGACGTGACAACTTGGTTACCCTTTCACTAGCCTGGTTGGATCCTAACTAGACCAACCCTTTTGTGACACGTGGCAGGTTAGATCCCGAGATCCCGGACTGACCAGAGCGAGATGTCGATTCAAATTACCAAACGATCGGTCTGATCCCGAGCAGTGTTCCCGAGCTATCCTAATTTCCAAGTCTTACCCGATGACGCATCCATTTAGCCTTGGAAATGGGGGCCAACTGATACGTACGAAAATATTCAATTAATGAGTATAAGACTCGATGACCACATCGCGTCCTGCCTGGTCAAGAGGCATTGTTATCCCGACCAGACCACCCCATGTTACGAGACCCAGCCTACGGGTCGGGAAAGCCACCTGGGCCCAGCTCTTCGCAGGACAGTTCAGGCCAACCTGGAGATGCAATCCAGTTCCATCCAGAAGTTTCCTATACCAGTTAGAAGACTAATGGAATGTTAAAGATTGTTTCCTAATCTAATTAGGAAACTAGCACGGTTTGCGCTAATCAATCCCAATTGGATTGCATTACCTTATCAATGTACTTACCACGTACGAGGAGGTCTCTTACAAGTACAAAAGAGACCCCTCACCCCCTACAAAGAGGAGGGGGGGATAAAAAAAATCACCTTCTGCAAAATACTCACTATTGGTTTTCATGTAATCTGCCCGACTGACCTCTAGTAGTTCTAGTCTGTTGTTGGTTCACCAAAGATCACCAGCTATTCCATAACATAGTGAAAGTGTTGGATACACCCGTGGATGTAGGTCACTTCATTAACAGGGCTGAATCACATACAAACTGTCTCTTGTTTTCTTTCTCTTACGTTATGGCAAATTGTTCCTAGAACAAACATGATCCTAGGTCCCCAAAAATCTTGGAGGTCCTATGAATTTCATAACAAGTTTCCCAATTTGGCTAGGCATGCTAGCGTTTTCCATTTTCAGAATTCTAAAAATGATAACTTGTTTTTGTTCTCTTTTTATAAAAACTATAACTGAAAACCACTTCTATTGGTTTCATTTATTGCTCCAATTTTATTCTCGTTTTTTAGAGAGATAAAATGGTAGCAAGTGATTATCATACACATTTTCGATTTTCATTTTCAAATTAAAAAAAAAAAACAGAAACGATGAACAAAGAAATGAAAACAAAAAGTAAAAACCGCCATATTACCAAACAAGCCCTCCTAAAAAAAAAAAAAAAAAAAAAATTTATGAATATCTACTACATTCACGCTAGAAACCTTCAACCAAACTCACATTATGGTCATTAACTATTCCCAAAATGATCAGTATATAAGTTCAACACACAAACGTGCAAAAAAACTGCCTATAATTTGTAATACAAGCAGTAACTGCAAATCTAGCATATAAATTAGAATATAGTGTGATCTTCAGGTCTTTTCTTCCATTCATTGAGAAAAATATGCACTCCGAAAAGAAAAAAGAAAGAAAAGTAACGAAGAAGGTTGAACAAGTTCTAAACAGCAAGAGCTAATGTATCTGATAATTGGTACAAGAATGAGCCCATTGACTTGCAATTGCATAACCATCACTGGTCTAGGCTCGCGAAGCAAAATCAAAGTGGAGGTGTGGCAGCTCTCTCACCAACATGATGACTTGATGTGATCACCCGAAAATCATGAAAGGTTAACTTCACTTGGGTATGACACTACTTTTTTAACTAGAGCTTGGCCACAAGGAGCTCAGTCTGGCTGCAAGTTTTGCACTCTTGTAGTCCTCTCTAAGCTGAATAAATCTGAATTTGTAGCCAATGCAAGGATTTATCATCCCATAAGAGGGATTGTGAGTGAAGGAAAAACTTCCAAAAGTACATTAGAGATGGATATCCATAAACATTAAGGCTCCGTTTGGATTGGGGGAAGTGAAGAGAAACTCAGTCAAATGAGAAAAAAATAAATAAATAAATAACCACGAAGATGAGAAGAGAAAGTAGGGTTCTCTCCATCCTACTTGAATATTGGATACGAGAGAAGAAAAAGGAAATATAACGTTCTCTTGTTTGCTTAGCTTTTTCATAGAGAATAAAAGAAAATATTTAAAACCATTTTACTCATAAGCGACATAAAAAAAGAGTAGCCTTTGGAGTCCGTCCTTCCTAAAGGTTTTGGCCAAATACAAGACAGGTCGAATAGTTGGAAATCAACCGTGGTTCTTTATGGGAAAGAAAGGTATGCTACTCACAATTTTGAGCAGTTGCAATTATTTAATTTTCCTGCTAGCCTTCAAGAGGATACACTTTGGGTTGATAATTATTCTATTTGGTTATTGGATAGAGCCATGAGTGATGTTCAGTTGTAACCTGTTTTTTCTTAATCAACAGTCCTTTTCTTTTCGTTTGCAAAAAAAAAAAAAAAAATGTAGATCAAATCAAAAGGACAAAAAATTAGGATTTTTCAGGAACTATAAAAAGATGTGCCTATATTTCTTCAAAAAAAACCAGCATTTGGACAATTTGGAAAGCAAAGAACCAGCTCTATGATTCATAAGTAAACCGGTTCTATAAATTCTTCTCTTTGATGAAAGTCCATTTCTTGCATAGTTCGTGCCCAGTGTAACCACTCTTAAAACTAGTTGTTACTCAAAACCAACATATCACTAATTCTCATATAAGCCAGATAGAAAGTGAGACGAGAACTCAACCAAATCCTGTTTTTTAAGCATTTCCAAAAAGGCCCTAGCATTGCCTATTTTGGGTTTAAATAGAGAATGCATTGCCATGTCACAATTACCTTTGGGCATCTTTCCGAATACTTGGGGTACCCTCAAACAGGCTGGAGAGGCTTTCAGGGGCAACAATGAAGACATTGGCCATGCTGGATGCAAAATTAAATAGGTTAGTAAAGAGAGAACGTGCTATAATGAAAGAACTCAGACTAAATCGGATACCCGGAACTTACATTCCCAACAATTCAAATTTCTCATCAACGGACGGAGCATTAAAACTTCGAACAAATTCCCCGTACTCGGTTATATCTCGCTTCAGCCGCAATCCTCCACTACAAAAGAGATAAACAAGTAAGAGCTTAGCTTTTCCGTGGCCAACAATCACTTAAAACTTAAAAGTGATATTTAAAAAAGCTGTGACTGTTTGGGTTAGATTTTCCACAGTTTTTTTTTTTAAATAATAAAATAAAATAACCCTAATTTGTAGCTTTTTAAGAATCTCTTATTTCAAAAAAAAAAAAAGTGATTATTTTAAAAGAACCCATATGGGCTCAAAATGTGATTTAAACATAAGAACGAGAATTTAAAAAATAATAATAATAATAATAATAATAAAAAAGAGAGAAAAAAGTAGCACCAGATTATTCTTGATCGATACACAATAGGACTTAGTTCCTAAAATATACTCCCTCCGTCCCATTTTGTGAGTCCATCTTTGGGAACTCAACTTATTAAGGGGACAAGAAGAATCTACATCTACTTTCCACAATTGCCCCTAATCATTACAATTACTTTTTTAGTTTTGTCTTGGTATAGATTTCAATGAAGGGTAGTTTTGGAAAGTAAGTAAAAATTATATACTAAATTAGGAAAGTGGACACTAATTTTGGGACATCCCAAAATGGAATACAGGACTCTCAAAATGGGACGGAGGGAGTACCTCTTTTGGGAGGATTATTAATTGGGTAATGTTTGGGACACATAAGAGTCAGAGATGCTCACAAAAGGATGTGGCATCCCATGGATTGAGTTAAGTGTGGTGGGTCCTACTGCCACATGGGGTGCGTGCCACATCCTTTTGTGAGCATCTCTTTTGTGACCCTTTTGTGTCCCTAGCATTACCCTTATTATTTATCGTCAATTCATGAGGACCAAATTATCAAACTCATGCACCCAAGGCAACAGTGAGATTTTTCTTGTACTGTTTACATTTCTTTCTACCATGCAGCCTAATTGCAATTTCCTTCCAAGATTGAACTTATCAAGAATCACAGCTTCTCAAGGATGAAGGGATAAGAGGTACAACAATCACAGTTGATCACAATAGAGAACAGGGCAGACCCAGGATTTTGGGTTGGGGTGGGCTGAGAATGTGGCGTGCCCAAAGGGGGAACGGGGCAGCGTCCCTGATTTTTTTTTTGTCTATTCGTACGTATAACATCAGAAATGTTATAGTTTTTCTCTGTGAGGTATTTCGCTGTTTTGAGATTTGAGGTGCTCGTGCTTGTAATCCTCTCCTCATGTCCTATCCCTTTGAAGTTTCGCTCGTGCGTGCAAATTATAATTTTTTTCAATAACAAGGGTTGGGCCAAATATTTGGAGTGGATTGGATTACAATTGGTTCAATATTACATAAAACATTGTCCTTCAAAATTTGGGTGACTAAAGTAAGGAGTGAGAAAAAAACGCGTTGGGTCAAATATATAGTGTGCGCTGAATTACAATCAGACCAAAATAGTACCCATTAAACTAAAATTTCCCAAAATTAGGGGTGGGATTCAGCCCTGTTGAGCCCAGCGCTAGGTCCACCCTTATGGGACACACAAACACAATGGGACACCGGTTGCCGCACACAAGGGCGGAGACAAGGTTTTTTTTATTGAGGGGCCTGGGATTGGTTGCACACGGTCTGATCATTTTCGGAGAAAACCAACGCCTTTCATAGAGCAATACCAACACCAAGGCAGTAAACTTCAAATCCTTACAAGTCCTAAGCAAACCTTTTTGAAAAGAAAAATCTAGGGGATATCCGTGCATGATCATCCTTAATCAAAGATACCAATTACTTATAAAGATCCAGCGCAGCTTGAATGGCAGCAAGCAAACCATGAACCCAAATGCAGCAGAAGCAGATAAACAAGTGCTTATCCTTTTGACTTCGTCCATAATGAGCAAGCTTATAATTTGCATTTTATGTTTGCAATCGATAATATGAAACTAAAAGGGAAAGAAACCAAGTATCCCTTATATCAGAGTTCATTCGAAAATATAAATGATCCACCATGTCCTTGTGGTTTGTAATTTCGCTTATGCTCTAGCAATTTATGAGTATGCTAGTGCATAAAAGAGGGAGGCAGCGAATGTTACATTGATGAAAAGGTGATACAAAGAAGTAGCACTTTAGGATTTATACGAATAAATGCCTCCAAAGAAAACAAAAATTGATTAATGTTGGAGGAGAAAGAAAAGGAAGGGGACCACCAGGATTTTTATTTTTCAATTTGCGAGAGGAGAGAAGGAAAAATTAGCATTCTGTGCAATTGAAAAAGATAAAATTGTACGTTTGATTCCGAAGTCACTTGCCACAAGAAAAATCCAACTTATGCTATTGGCTCGTTTCTTTTTTTATTTCTCCCTTCTTAAATTTATTAAGTCCTCCCAATTTCCCCATTTTTGGCATAAACTTCCAACATACAATATAACAGGATACAAAACATGTGAGCAAGATTTCACCTGGGATTAAAAGTGAACTTCAGCCAATGATTAAGGAGCCCTTTATGTAAGCGGTTTCCCTACCTCAACAAATCCAATGTGCCATCAGTTCAAAGTGAATGGAAGCCATTAAACCACAACAAAATACAAAGGAACAGAACACGATGCAAAATAAATCAAAATTTTAAGATTTTTGCAAGTCAATTCCCTTCCTCTTTTCTTGAATTCCTTTTTGTATTTTACATTTTTAATTCCTAACATTATTTAAGCATGGAGGACAAGGGAAACGGTTTTCCTTATCATTTTCCGTCTCTTTTCCTTTTACTTCCCTCTATCCGCAAACCAAACAAAGCCCTAGCGAACAAAAAAAAAGAGAGACAGAGAGAAATGAAGAGGGCTTGGATAATATAAGGAAGACAGAGCCAGTTTGATCAAGGCATTCCTTTCTTTAACAAATAGAAGTTTGTATTATTGTTTACCTTACAACCACAAGCAAGTGGCTTCATCAGGTTTTTCAAACAGAGCATAGAAAGTTGGACTCTCGCAGTAAGGATCTACTAAGGTGTTTTGGTTCATGGTAGTGAGGGAAAGGAAAGGAAAGCACAGCACTTTTCTTTGGTTGGTTGGTAAGGAAAACAGAGAGGAAAATACGGAGGGAAAAAAAAGGATGAAAGTAAAATTCAAAACAAAGTCACTTCCCTTCCTCTTTGGTTAGGTTTTCTCCATCTTGCTTTCCTTTCCCTTTTCTTTTTCTTTTACAAAATCCATGAACCAAACAAAGCCTAAGGATCATAAGAGACTGCAGAGAAGGAAAAACACCATACCAATTCAGTCACGAATGCTTGTTTGTTAAGACCTTCCAGTGCAGTGAATGCAGCCTCAAGTACACGGGAAAGGTACGACACGACTCTGGAAAAGAGAAGTGAAACTTTAATTGGTAATGGAAACAACATGACAATTAAAGAAAGAACTCATTACAACAACAAAATCAAAAGGAGAACAAAAACAATAAAGGTCATATCCAGAAATCAACAAAAGACTGCATCTTGAAGTGTCATGAAAAGAAATTATCACACTTTAATGCTGCACTTGTTTCGGTGTAAAATGTTTTCTGCCGGAAAATGTCTTTCATGTACAATGTTGGAAAAAATCATTTTCCCATTTTTTTTTCTTCAGGTGTTGGGTTGACACTTTAAAACTATTTTACAAGAACCAGTATCGTGCACTTTTAAGCACTATGTTAAGGGCAAATATAGTTTTTAAACATTAACTCTTATTATCATTAGTAGAAACGAAAATACAACAACATCATATATGCATGTCTATAACATGTATAACGTGTTCTAAAAATCGGACTAGGTGGCCGCCTAGGCGCTAGGCGGAGCCTGGCTGCCGCGATTCTACCCTAGGCGTTAGTAAAAATCACCTAGGAGAATAGGCGGGCACTAGGCGGAAGATCCTGCATCTAACCAGGGAATGGGAGAATTCCCACTAGCGCCGGCATGCCAGCCGAGTCGTGATCCAAAATGCCAGCCTGAGCCGGGGTCAACATAGAATGAAGAGGACGACCCTAATGTTGTGTTCGCAAAGCCAACTTCTTGGGTTGCAGGTGGAGAGAGAGTATTGAAGGGAAATGGAGAAAGAAGAGCTAAGCACACCTTTGAATCGCAAATCGAGATGAATCGCAATCAATCAAAAGTGAATCGCACTGAATCACATGACTCGCACGATTCACATGATTCGAACGATTCAAAAAACTCACCAAAAAAAAAAAAAGTGAATTTTTGTGATAAACCCCTTTAAATTGGTGTATAGTTTGTAAAACCCAACAAAATTTATTTTTCAATATAAACCCAAAGTGCTTATTTGTTTTAAAGTTAAACCCCTTCTTCTTAAATTTTTTTGTTTTTATGACAAATCTACCCCCACCACTACCACAATCGTCATCTTCATCACCAGCACGATCGCCACCGTCGCCGCCACCACGCCATTCCATCGCCACCGCGCCACCACCACTGCCATCACAGCACCATTATCACCACCATCGCAGCACCACCATCGCCACCATCGAAGCACCACCACCATCGCCACAGTGTCCACCATTGCAGCACCACCACCATCGCCACCATCATAGCACCACCACCCCACCGTGTCCACCAGTGCAGCACCACCACCATCACCACCACGTCTACCATCGCAGCACTAGCACCAACACCATCATAGCAGCACCACTACCATCGTCGTCACCATCACCATCACCATCACCATCATCATCGCCGACACCACCACCACCATTGTCACTGCCATCACCACCACCATCGTCATGACCGCCATTACCACCATTGCATCACAACCACCACCATCACAGCGCCATCACCACCACCATCGTCATGACCGCCATCACCACCACAACTTTGAAAACTTATTTGTTTTTTAAAACAGATAATACTATCTGTTTTCTAAAACTGAGAATTTTTCAGCACAACCTCCACCATGGGAGCACCACCACTACCACCACCACCACCACCTCCTCCTTAACAGCACAGTTCATAACCACCGCCATCACAGCACCACCACGACCACCACCAGAGTACCACAATATTATCTGTTTTTGCAAATAGATAATATTATCTATTTTAAAAAACTGAGAATTTTTCAACACAACTTCCACCATCGGAGCACCACCACCACTGCACCACCACCACCACCACCACCACCACCTCCCCCTCAACATCACAGTTCATAACCACCGCCATTACAGTACCACCACCACCACCACCAGAGCACCACAATATTATCTGTTTTTGCAAACAGATAATATTATCTGTTTTCAAAAAATGAGAATTTTTCTGCACAACTTTCACAATTGGAGCAGCACCACCACCACCACCACCTCCCCCTTAACAGCACAGTTCATAACCACCATCATCACAACACTACCATGACCACCACCAGAGCACCACAATATTATCTGTTTCACCACCACCACTACACCATCACCACTACCACCCCCCCCCCCCCCCCCCCTTAATAGCACAGTTCATAACCACAGCCATCACAGCACCACCATGACCACCACCAGAGCACCACAATATTATCAGTTTTTGCGAACAGATAATATTATCTGTTTTCAAAAACTGAGAATTTTTCACCACAAACTCCACCATTGGAGCACCACCACCACTGCACCACCACCACCAACACCACCTCCCCCTTAACAGCAGAGTTCATAACTACCATCATCACAACACTACCATGACCACCATCAGAGCACCACAATATTATCTGTTTTTGCAAACAGATAATATTATCTGTTTTCAAAAACTGAGAATTTTTCACCAAAACCTCCACCATCGGAGCACCACCACCACCACCTCCCCTTAATAGCACAGTTCATAACCACAGCCATCACAGCACCACCATGACCACCACCAGAGCACCACAATAATATCAGGTTTTGCAAACAGATAATATTATCTGTTTTCAAAAATTGAGAATTTTTCACCACAACCTGCACCATTGGAGCACCACCACCACTACACCATCATCACCACCACACCACCACCACCACCTCGCCCTTAACAGCACAATTCATAACCACCATCATCACAGCACCACCATGACCACCATCAGAGCACCACAATATTATCTGTTTTTGCAAACAGATAATATTATCTGTTTTCTAAAACTGAGAATTTTTCGCCACAACCTCCACCATCGGAGCACCACCACCACTGCACCACCACCACCACCACCACCTCCCCCTTAACAGCACAGTTCATAACCACATCCATCACAGCACCACCATGACCACCACCAGAGCACCACAATATTATTAGTTTTTGCAAATAGATAATATTATCTATTTTCAAAAACTGAGAATTTTTCACAACCTCCACCATCGGAGCACCACCACCACTACACCATCACCACCACCACCCCCCCCCCCCCCCCCCCCCCCCCCCCCCCCTTAATAGCACAGTTCATAACCACAGCCATCACAGCACCACCATGACCACCACCAGAGCACCACAATATTATCAGTTTTTGCAAACAGATAATATTATCTGTTTTCAAAAACTGATAATTTTTCTGCACAACCTCCATCATCGGAGCACCACCACCACTGCACCACCACCACTGCACCACCACCACCACCTCCCCCTTAATAGCACAGTTCATAACCACATCCATCATAGCACCACCATGACCACCACCAGAGCACCACAATATTATCAGTTTTTGCAAATAGATAATATTATCTGTTTTCAAAAACTGAGAATTTTTCACCACAACCTCCACCATCGGAGCACCACCACCACTACACCATCACCACCAACACCACCACCACCACCACCCCCTCCCCCTTAACAGCACAGTTCATAACCACAGCCATCACAGCACCATCACGACCACCACCAGAGCACCATAATATTATCTGTTTTCAAAAACTGAGAATTTTTCACCACAACCTCCACCATCGGAGCACCACCACCACCACCACCATCTCCCCCTTAACAGCACAGATCATAACCACCGCCATCACAGCACCACCACGACCACCACCAGAGCACCACAATATTATCTGTTTTTGCAAACAGATAATATTATCTGGTTTCTAAAACTGAGAATTTTTCAGCACCACCTATACCATTGGAGCACTACCACTGCACCACCACCACCACTGCAATCACCATTGCTGTCATCGCCGTCACCGTTGTCGTTGACATCACACCATCGTCACCTCCATTACCATCGTCGTCACCACCACCATCACAACACCACCACTACCATTGCAGCACCACCACTACTACCATCGCACCACCACCACCACCATCGTCACCTCCATCTACAATCGCAACACCTCCACCACCATGTCACCTCTATCACTATCGCAACAACACCACCGCCATCGTCATCTCCATCACCATCGCTACCTCCATCTACAATCACAGCACCTCCACCACTATGTGACCTCCATCCTGATTTTGATTTTCTGTCTCGTGTAAGAGGAGATGTCATTTTTGGTTTCTTAGTAAATTAGGTCATTTTGGTCTTTTTAGTTGGGGAAGGGATTATTGAGTTAGATATTTGAGCATTGGGCTTTATGTAGTATTGTATTGATTTTAGGGTGCTATGGCTGAGCACCCAAAAAAAAAAAAAAAGCCCAAACAGTGTCACTTCAGTAGGACTCCTTTTGTATTCGTCTCCCTCCCTCCCTCTCTCTCCGAATTGATGATAGTTAGGAACTTAGGGCATCGATACCCATAGTAAAGTTTTGTGTAGTTAAATCTTTTTGTTATTTTTAAAATCGTTTAGTTTTGTGTATTTAAGCCTTCTACTTCCACCCATATAATTTTAGAACATTTCAAAAGAAACTCCAACTTGTCTCACGATTTAGTATATTAAGACTTCCACCCCAAAAATTTTAAAACTTTTTCAAAATAACCCCACGTATTGACAAAGTGTCTAATTGTGTGCATAAAACCTAGTGTGAAATTATTATTTAGTACATTTTAAACATACATATGTATATACATATATATTATTATTAATTTTGTCTAAAAAAAAAAATTTCTCCCTAGGCCCCCCTCCACTGCCCGCCTACCGCCTAGCAACTTTTAGAACATTGCATGTATATATAAAGTAATATGGCCATGTATGTAAGTTTGTATGTAGACCTGTATATGCACACCCACCCACACACATATGTGCGTGTGTGTGTGTCCACAAATAAGAGTCTATAAGCATAATTACATCTAATACATGTTGATTAATTGGACATTTCACTTTTGAGTATTCTTCCCAAAAATGACTCGCAAAAACTTCGTCAGTAAATCAACTCAGCATTTTAAGCTACTTTCATTTCCCTAAAAATCTTCAGAAACCAAACCCCGAAAAATGCTGAAAACATTTTCCGCAAAATGTTCTCCGTCAAAACAAATGGAGGGTAAAGAGTCTAAAGACCATTGGAACAATATAGATTTGATTTTGCTGCTCCAAGAAAAAACATGGAATGACTTGACATCCATAAAGTTTCAAGAGCACTCTCACGAATTGACTTCATTACTTCGAATACAAGCTCCAAGTTTGACAAGTTGGACAGACCTCGTGCAGGCATTTGTAGGCCGATGATCCGGAGCAATGCCATCATCTGGTGACCGATAATCTGTTGCCTTTTGTTCAGCTGAAAGTAATCGCTCCACCTACATGAGTTTCACAGGGTAAGTAATGGGTTATTTAATCTATGGAGAAAAAAAAATTAAATAAATAAACCTGCAAGACCGGATGTTCAAAGCCAATTTAAGAGTAGTAAAAAAACACATGTAATGTGAAACAACAGTATTATGGAGAAGGCAGAACTACCATAGAGTTGAATTGACCATTGTTGTCATCTTGTCAATTGAATCGTGAATCGGTTTGCCAAAATTATGCATCGTGAATCATAACGAATTACGAATCGCAAGATTCACTAATTTTACAAAATAACACATGTACAAAATGAGCAAAATAACAAGCTAACACAAGCTTCATGCAATATCAACGCTTTAGTGAGCTTGAATCTCAATATTAGATACAAATATGTCTACTACAAACCTCAGCCATAACAGTTTCAATGCATTGTTGAAGCCCTTTGTAAGCTGCCCCCTCTGCACTGGACATAGCAGTCGCCATTTCTTCACAGGAAGCAGCATGTGCACCATCAGCCGGTAGCAAGAGCCGAGATATAGAATTTGCAAAATACTGCAGTACATGGTTGAAATCATTATATACAATATATAACTATGTCTCAGACCAGTTTCTCACAAGCTGCAATAAGAAAATCATACTTGCTGAACAATCGCCACACTGCTTGCACAACGTTGGACAGCCACCATAAAAGATCTGAAACTGCTTTCACCAGCGGCGGCGGCGGCCTCTGCCTACATTATACATATCACCAGTACATCACCAATACTCAGCCAACTACTAGGTGACTAACTCTCTACTTATTAATGAGCTCATCCTAAAGAGGCTCTGATTGATTCAGGGTATTAAAGTGAGGGTAAGGAAAAGGAATCACTGATGGAATTTTTTTTTTTCTTTTGGTTAATAAGGAAAATAGGAAGAGAAATACAATAGGAATAAAAATAAAACAAAAATTCAGAATTTTGTGAGCCACCTTCCTTTCCTTTTCTTGAGGTCCTATTATAAATTGAAATTTTTTAACTTTGAATGCTATTTAAGCATAGAGAAAAAACACTGGCGAAATAGATTCCCTTGTACTTTTCCATCCTTTCTTTGAATCCGGAAAGCAAACACAGCCTTGGGCTCTGACTGGTTCATGGATTGACGAGAGAAAGGAAATGAAATAATGCTGAAAACACTTTTCTTTGTTTGGTTAATAACAAACACAATGAAAAAAATATGAAAAAAAGAAAACAAGGTGAAGAATAAAACAAAAAGTTCGAATATTGTAAATCTCTTGAATTTCTATTGTACTTTTAAAATATTTCATTTCTAAAGTTATTTAAGCATGAAAGAAACCTGTCAAAAATAAAAAAGATGTTGAATTTTCTGTGTAAAGTTCTTATCTCAATGTGAGATTAGTGCCTTACATTTATAGGGAATGAGAGATAACAAATTACATTATTGACGATCATAAAATCAGCAAGAAATAAAAACCATAATAAATCAAATAAAAAATTTATTCCTGAATATTCCATATCTTTCATGATCCACAAAATCAGAAATCAAATATGAAATTTATTCCTGGTGCCACAAGGGCCGAGATTGCCGCAAGGGCCGAGAGTGCCGCGAAGGCCGAGAGCTGAGAGGATTGACAGTACCGCGAAGGCATAGAGTGCTGCAATGGATAAGAGTGCCGCGAGGGCCGAGAGTGCCACGAAGGCCTAGAACTGGGAGTGCCGCAGAGGCCAAGATGCCAAGAGGCCGTGGAAATAGAGTGACGTGAGGACCAAGATGCCATGAGGGCCGAGAGTACCACAACGTTGTACTAGATAGAGGTCCGGCGGGCGACAAGGTCACCACTCACGAAGGCCTAGAACTGGGAGTGCCGCAGAGGCCAAGATGCCAAGAGGCCGTGGAAATAGAGTGACGTGAGGACCAAGATGCCATGAGGGCCGAGAGTACCACAACGTTGTACTAGATAGAGGTCCGGCGGGCGACAAGGTCACCACTCGCCAAGTGGAATATAGAGAGACGCTACTACGGGAGGATCGGTGGCTCTGATACCAAGTCAAAAATAAAAGAGATGTTGAATTTTCTATGTAATGTTCTTATCTCAATGTGAGATTAGAGCCTGCATGTATAGGGAATGAGGGATAACAAATTACATTATTGACGATCATAAAATCAGCAAGAAATAAAAACAATAATAAAATCAAATCATAAATTTATTCCTGAATATTTCCATATCTTTCATGATCCACAAAATCATGAGAAGATTATGCAATATTCTTCAACAAAACCCAACAGAAAACAATAGAGAAATAGTGTTCCTTCTCGTTTCCTTTTCACTTTCCTTTTACTTCTCTAAATCCATAAACCAAAGGAAGCCTTAAGGTTAACCCCTCTGAGGCACAGATACAAACACGGGACAAAGATATGACACGGACACGCGGCAAACCTTAAAAATGTAGGACATGAACACAGCTAGGACACGGCAAAAAAAAAAAAGATTTTTTTTATAGTGGTTATAGAATATACAGTGTCATGTCTGCTCCCGTTTCCTAAGTTATCAAATTAACCCATTAATTAATTCCCATTTAATTATATAAAGACTTTTACCTCAAAATTCTAAAAACATTTTCAAAAGAGTAATGTGTAGAGTCCAGTCCTGTGTCTGACCATGTCGGTCGCATGTGCAACATGTCGGGGAAAAATAAAAAAGTATAATATAATAAATTAAGGCAAGTTCGCGTGTCTACTCGTGTCCCACGAGTGTCGGTGTTCGATACATGTCCGACTTGAACACAGCACTCAAATTGATGAGTCCATGCTACATCGGATAACATTTCACTTTACTCATAGTGAACAACGAAAAAGGTATCTGATCAAGTACTTACAGCAGAAGCAGACACCCTTCTACTAACACTTGTGCCCAGCACAAACCTTTCCCTCAAAGAAGCCGCTTCAGTCAGGCTGTCTCTAGCTCGTTCGAGCCCTTCTGTTATATATTGACCTACCTGCATAAAGACAAAGGGAAAGTAGGGACCCCAAAAATTAGTGCATGTTATGACAGAGATCGTGTCACTGTCCAATGTGAAGCTAAGAACTAGGAAAACTGAAAGAGATCACCAACTCACTTGGTCTAATAGACAAGTGAGCACAGCTTTTACATTGGCTGCAAGAGTTGCGGGCTACACAGGAAAGTAAAGAATCGATGAGTCAAAATCTTACAGAATATCAATATCTATATATATATATGTATGTATCAAAATATAGCATAAATATGTGCCCCCGATAACCAAAACTACTATCTAGTATCTCAACCTCAACAAAGCCTAAACCCACTTTTGGGTCGGCTACATGAACCACGTATCAATGGTTTGCTAATTCTAAGGAAATAAATTCTGGGAAGCTTAAGCTACATAGTTGTTCCCTCCTCTAACATTACTCTCAATGTAGAAACTTGCCTCACAAATGTGTCTCGGTACCCAACGATACTGAAAATAGCATGTCATATTGACATAAAAAGATTATACTCTTTCCATGCTATTTACCAACATATAGCAAGGGGGGGGGGGGGGGGGGGGGGGGGGGGTGGTGTTTAATGTTGGAGGAGCTAGAGAATAAAGAGGCATCAACGAGATATATCATGCTCTCAACTTCATATAAAGACAGAGGTCACTAGCAGGAGGGACATGAATTTTGAATCACAAAGGTCAGGCTCAGAAATAAACCCTAAACTATTGGCATGGACAAATAGACGATGCATGTTTAAAAGAATAAGGGGTTGTAACTGTAGAAATAATTAGGATCAAAACTTAGAAGACCAATACAGTCTTCTCTCTTTTATTATATGTCAAATAATCAACTATTACAATAATACCCTTTGGTAAAATAATAAAAGAAATAAGAAAATAACATACCATAACATATAATATAAACTCTAACACGTCCCCTCAAGCTGGTACAAAGATGTCTCTTAAACTCAGCTTGCTAAGAGCAAAATGAAACGGTCTACTTCCAACTCCCTTTGTGAGAATGACTGCAAGTTGACCCCCGGTCTCCACAAATGGAGCACAAATCACACCACTATCAATCTTCTCCTTGATAAAGTGTTTGTCAATCTCCACATGTTTAGTTCGATCATGCTGCACTGGATTGTGGGCGATGCTAATTGCAGACTTGTTATCACAATATAGCCTCATAGATTCACTGTGATCAAGTCTCAAATCAATTAACAGTAACTTGATCCAAAGTAGTTCACACACTCCTTGAGCCATTGCTCTGAATTCAGCCTCTGCACTGGATCTAGCTACCACATTCTGCTTCTTACTCCTCAGTAACAAGGTTGCCACCCATAAAAGTACAGTAGCCTTACATGGACCTTCTGTCAGTCACAGTCTACATCGGTATATGCTTCCACCCTAAGGTAGTCATGTCTAGCTAAAAATAGACCATTACCCGGGGCTGACTTCAAGTATCTCAGAATCCTAAAGATCGCATCCATATGAGTCTCACAAGGAGCATGCATGAACTGGCTAACACTGACAGCAAACGCAATGTCTGGACGGGTGTGAGACAGATAGATGAATCTCCCACAAGTCTTTGATAACTCCCTTTATCTGCTTCTGCTCCACTATTATCATCACTTAGTTTTTTATTCGAATCCATTGGAGTATCACATGCTCGGCTTCCCAGCATTCCCGTCTCTTCCAGCAGATCAAGTACATACTTTATCTAAGAAATAAAAATTCCATACCTGGTTCTAGCAACTTCAATCCCCAAAAAATATTTAAGGGCTCCCAGTTCTTTTATTTCAAACTCACTAGACAGAAACTCTTTTAACTTTTTCATTTCTTCCAGATCATCCCCAGTTAGAACAATATCATCAACATACACAATCAAGGCAGTAGTTTTACCTTGGGAATTGGGATGAATGTTTGATAAATAAAGTGTGATCAGCTTGACTTTGGTTGAAACCATACCTGAGCTTGCCTGTGTAAACCTCTCAAACCATGCCCGTGGAGATTGTTTCAGGCCATATAATGACTTTCTGAGTCGGCACACCTTCCCTTCTATCTTAGTGTCTTCAAAACCAGGAGGAATATCCATGCATACTTCATCAAGATCTCCATGAAGAAAGGCATTCTTCACATCAAATTGGTGAAGAGGCCATCCAAAGTTGGCTGCCAATGACAGCAGAATCCTTACCGAACTCATCTTTGCGACAGGAGCAAAAGTCTCCCGATAGTCAATCCCGTATGTTTGTGTGATGCCTTTAGCAACAAGTCTGGCTTTGTACCTGCTCTATGCTTCACAACATACACCCACTTGCATCCCACAGTCCTTTTGCCCATAGGTAAACTCATCAATTCCCAAGTACCATTCTTATGAAGAGCTTTCATCTCTTCGATCATTGCAAGTTTCCATTTGGGATCCGCAAGAGCATCCCGAACATTGTTAGGAATAGACACAGAAGCAATTTTGGAAAGAAAAGCTTTATAGGAAGGAGACAAGTGAGAGTAAGACACAAAATTGGAAATAGAATGTTGGGTACAAGCCCTAACACCTTTACGTACTGCAATAGGGACATCAAGATCAGAATCAAGCTCAATAGGTACTGGCGTATACGACTTATCTGAAATGTCAAGATCAGAATTAGAAATACCTTACACGGGAAGGAGTTGTCAATGGTAGAGTAGAGGGAGCGGTTTCTTTATGCCTGGATTTACTCCATGTACCTTTTGAATAAACCAGCAACTCGTTCCCTTTTCTTCGTGGAGTACGATTACCTTCATTTTCCCTCTCATTTTCAACTTCGTCTTTCCCCTCATTACTCTTTCTCCTCTCATTATCAACTCCAATCTCCCCCTTATTTTCTCCCTCATTACTTCCTCTCCTTTCTATCACTGGGACAGGGAGAATCACTTCTTCCTCATACCACTGCTCCCCCTGAAGAGGTGACTCAGAACTAGATGAAGACTGAAAGTAAGACTGAGACTCATGGAACGTAACATCCATGGATACAAACCATTTCCTAGAGGGAGGATGATAGCAGCGGTAACCTTTCTGGGTAGGAGAATACCCCACAAAGACACATTTGATAGATCGGGGGTCTAACTTCCCCCAAGAAGGAGAGTGGTTGTGAGAACAGAGGAAAGGTACCAGAAAGAACTTCAATGGGTGCCCTTTTGTTCAGAACACGAGTAGGGAGACGATTAATGAGATAAGCCGCGGTTAACACAGCTTCACCCCAGTAGGATTTAGGTGTATTAACCGAAAAAATCAGGGTGCGAGCAATATCAAGCAAATGTCGATTCTTCAGCTCCACCACCCCATTTTGTTGAGGAGTGTCGGTGCAAGATGTTTGATGAATGATCCCATTAGAACAGAAGTAATTGGCCAAACCCGAGTCTATGTACTCACCCCCTTGATTAGATCTAAAAACTTTTAGACTAGTACCAAACTGTGTACACACCATTTTATGAAAAGCTTTAAAGATGGAAAAAAATTCTCTTTTCTCTTTGATCATATATAGCCAAGTTGCACGAGAATAATCATCAACAAAAATGACAAACCATCTATGACCTTTCAAAGATAAAACACGAGAAGGACCCCATACATCATAATGAACTAAAGCAAATGGAATTGAACTTTTATTAATACTTGGAGCAAAAGAAGCTCTGTGATGTTTACCAAGTTCACATGTTTCACATAGAAAGTCATAAACATTTTTATTTAAGACTAATGAAGGAAATAAATGTTTTAGTAAAGGAAAAGAAGGGTGTCCTAAATGCCTATGCCAAAGATGTATGTCTTCAGCTTTATTTCCCGAAACAACTGTGTGATGAGCCACAGGTCCTCCAACATCCAAAACATAAAGTCCACTCTCTTCTCTACCACTGCCAATCGTCCTCCTTGTGGAGAGATCCTGAAAGACACAGTAAGAACGAAAAAAGGTTACACTGTAGTTGAGATTCTGTGTAAGACGACTGATAGATAACAGATCATGAGAAAAATTTGGGACATATAAGATAGAGGAAAGAGGTAAGGTTGGAGTCGCATGAATAGTACCCTTCCCTGAGACAGAGGAAAAAGTACCATCAACAATACAAACTTTATCTCTTCCTAAACATGGTATATAATCAGAAAAAATATCAGATGATCTAGACATGTGCTCAGAAGCACCAGAATCAATAATCTAAGGAGAAGAGGAATGAGACAAGTGTGCTCTTGCGGGAGGGACAAATGTATCTGACTGGGCAAAAGAAGTAGAGACACCTGTAGATGCAGAGGATGTAGTAGAGGAAGTGTGGCAAGCCATCAGGGTCCAGAGAGCCTCCTCCACCTCAGAGGCAGTGAACATAGCTGGAACAGTAGTGGGTGGAGGGTGATCAACTAAACCTAAGGCTTTAGGATCCACAGTGGTAGAGTGATGAGCATTAGCATTACGGTCACTAAACCGTCCTCCACGACCCCTAGACTGGCCAAAGTGACCCCCTCATCATGGGGCCCCCTTCCGCCTGATGGATAACCATGTAATTTATGGCATGTGGCTCTGGTGTGATATTTGGTATTACGGTAGTCACAAAACTGTTTGGACTTATCTTCGAACTCACTAGAATTGTCACGGTCACGGTTCTCATCCCTCTGAGAAGTCGTAATAAGAGCAGACCGCTCTATAGAGGCAGGTGGAAGCATAGCAGAACGACAGCTTTCCTCGTTCTGGACATAAGCAAATGCCACCTGAAGAGAAGGTAAAGGTTCCATTCCCAAAACTCGACATCCAAATTAGAATGAAGTCCCTCGAGGAACTTAAAAATCCTCTCTTCATAACAAGCTTATTATAGGCCACAGAATCAGCAGGACAAACAGGCTTGAAGTCTAATAAGTGATCCAATCGTTTCCAATTGGTGGAGAGAGAAGTGTAATACTGAAGAACACTCAACTCACCTTGTTCTGATCTGCCAATCAATCGCTGTAACTAAAAAATCTGTGCCAAGTTCCCCTTGCAGGAATAAGTATTGGCCATGGTCTCCCAAATATCTTGGACAGTCGCCATGTCCAAAAAACCTTCAGCTATCTCAGGTTTCATAGAATGACAGAGCCAAGTCATGACAGTGGAGTTCTCCATCTCCCACTTGTCATAGGTGGCATCTTCGGTGGTAGGTGCTTTAATCTTTCCATTGATGTAACCCATCTTTCCTCGGCCCTTCAGGGACATAACAATAGACCCAGACCATGCTACATAATTCTGGCCATTAAAAAGAGATGTAGTGAGCTTCACATTCGGGCTATCATGTGGAGGGACAACATAAGTTTCACTCCTAGAGTTCACGGTGGATTTCTTTCGATCGTCAGACATCGCGAAAAATCTCAAAGAAAAAGGATACCCGCAACAATCAACAGCATTGTTGCACCGACGAAAAAAAAAATTTCAAATCAACATAGAGGATCCACCAAAAAACCTCTGATTTGTTTAAAGGACCAACGAATTGACGAAAAATTAACCTTCAATCAAAACCTAAGTATTCATGTGATGCTAGGTATAGTAGCAAGTGTATAAGAGAGGTAAGAGGGTTTCGGCTAGGATTTATAGGGGGCATAGGGCTGTCGGCTGAAGCTGAGAGGGTGATTGGGCTGTCGGTTGGATGGGAAGAGGTGGTAGAAGGCTGCGCTGGGACTAATAGGTCAAGGGTGACCTGCGGCTAGGGTTGGGTAATGGGTCAGAGACTGCGCCGAAGGCCCAGGGGCCTCTAGGGCTGTGGCGGAATGATGAGAGCTATGTTACCCGAACCCTTCATAATTCATGGAGTACTCATACCCAACACGACACCCGGATAAGAGTACTCTTTTTTATCCTTCAAAATAGTGTAAAATCTTTAAAATTGGACGAACCCGACACCCGTACCCGTGTCTATACCCGACACCCTACCCGAGTCTGGGTAACATAGGATGAGAGATGGTGGTTGAGGGTTGCAGTGTGGTGGGGGCTAGGGTTAGGGAATGATGGTTGAGTGGTGGTCCGGTGGTATTAGTGGTGGTGACAAATCCCTCTTAGGGAGGCTTTGATACCATGTAGAAATAATTAGGACCAATATAGTCTTTTCTCTTTTATTATATGTCAAATAATCAACTATTACAATAATACCCTTAGGTAAAATAATAAAAGAAATAAGAAAATAACATAACATATAATATAAACTCTAACAGTAACAGTACAAATGAAGAGGAAATGCTTTGAGAAGGCAGTTACTATTTATCTGAAGTCAAAGTTAAGAAACTTAATGCCAACTGTTTGTTGTACCAAATCAACAAAACAAACAAGCACATGGGTTATCACAAAACCATGCATGGAATGTAAAAAGAGAAATGAAATCCATTTTAAAAAACTAGTGGAAGTGCCAAAGACAAGATGAGGACCCAATATTTAATACATCATACGGTATGAATGGTGGTTACGACAGTGAGAAACATGTGACGGCCTATTATTCAGTAATGAGCATGGAACTGAATAAAAAATGCAAAGCAAGGTCCTTGGACAAGACCCAAGTAGTTAACATTGTAGAGTTGAGTGTAACAACCACCATCATCATAACTACCATGTATTTTTAACATTTTTACTATTAGAGCTGTTGAGATTGGATGTGGCTTTTGCTTTTAGGCAGAATTATAAGCAGAAGTCCTAATCTCATGGGCACCAGGCGAATTAAGAAAAATTCATAAAACCCTTGATCCGCTTCCCGCATCACGTTTAGGCTGAAGCGCCGTGCTTTTGGGGCTCTTAAAGTGGTTCTTAGCTTTAATATTATCAAGCTAATATATGCATTTTGAGTTCCAGAAGCGCGGTCGGGCCCAAAGTGCATTTGAAAAGTGATTCCAAACAAGCCTTGAGAAAGAGAGAAGAATCCATTTGTCATACCTAAGTAGGAATTGAAATTGAAAGATAAAGTCAAAAACTTTATGAAAACCAGAGAATCAATACCTCAGTCACCCACTGAATTAATTGCAAGAATTCATCGGGCCATTCCAATTGACAATATTGTTTATGTAAAACTAACTAGATTTGCAGGTAGTTTCTGAAAGAAAAAAAAACTAGGTTTTTAGACAATTCAAACCAAAAGAGTGGGTTGTAATAATACACCTGCAAGACAATTCCCGTGAGCATAACTCGCAATCAATTTCCACATGCATAATAACCGAGAAGTTCTAGGAGGCTCACATGATAATGTGAACATTGAAAAGTGAATTCAACAATGTAAAGTCTGTAATTATCAAAGAATATTATGAGCACGTAGAGCTTGTGGTAATTAATGAAACACCAAACACAAATAAATTTACCTGAGATGAGAATAAAGTACATCTAGAAATTGCTTCTTCGTTCCAACGCACAAACTCGGTCACCACAGTGACAGATATCTGTTGGTGGGAAGATATGATTGAAGCTCCTTTTGAGCGACCAATTGTCCCTGACGACTCAGATGATTGCTGGTTTTCAGCACGCAATTCCTCCATCTGGGCCATATAAATTCAAGTTAACGGAAATTGAAGAGTCCATAAAGCGAAATACGGAAGATAATGCTGCTTTTGAACAGAAGTAATTTTTTTTGAAGTACGTGCATCTATATTGGTATAATTTAGGTAGAGAGAGTAAAAGACGAAAGAGGGATGGAGATAAAAACATGATAAGAGTCAGCTATTTGTTATTGAAGTAGAGGAGCATGGTTTACTTTACGTCAATCCCCCACTCATATCCCCATATACAAAACACTCTCCAACTTATAAGCAGAAGCAAGAAGGACTTGCTTTTTTCAAAGCGTTAAAAATGTATTAGAATGAGTCGTTAGAATAAGTTGAAACTGAAGAGGATGATTTAACTTTAATGCATTCTGGAATTCCATTCCAACACACCCTAACGTCACCCAAAAGCACCCGTAGAGAGAGAGAGAGAGAGAGAGAGAGAGAGAGAGAGAGAGAGAGAGAAGCTGATGCAAACCTTTGCTTTATAGAGTTGTCTCAAAGAGGCCTGCTCATGCTCAATATATTCATCTTTGTGAGGAAGAAACAAAGACTCTGTTAGGCCTGTATCAACCAAAAAAACTGCTTTCAGGACACCCATGCACAAGATTTACATTAAACAACCTTCAGTTCAAAGCAACTCAATCAAACATGGAAAGTAAAAGAAATTCAGTTACATCTCCCTTCATTGAAAACATCAAAACTGTTATTCAGTAAGCAGAATAAATTATCTTCACGACAAATTAGTAATAATGACCAAAAACAATCCACCAAAACTCATTTATCCTGCTAATCAATCAATTCGTAGTTGAATAATCAAAAGAAAATGTTCTTTCAATTGCGTTATCAAAAGAAAAAACATAAAAAGGCACTAGACGAAACAAAGCCACAATTGGAAATCCATGACGGACCAGAATTACATTTATTGGACCAACACAATGTTGAGATGCGCTGTCTATTTGTTGGCAATTAGTTGTTATTGAGTTGTTTGTCTTTTGTTTTTTTTATTGCCTAAGGGCATCATCGTAATTTCTCTCTTATCAGTGATTAATATAAATAGGGTTGAGACTCTTTGTCTCAACCTAAGCTTGATCTAATACTCTACTCTTAACATGGTATCAGAGTTACCCTAAGCTAGGGTTCTTACCAGGCCGTCACCACCACCACCTGCACCTACACCAGACACCACCACACCCATCGCAACCACCCTCCACAACAAAACACCACATGCGCCGAACCCACAAGTCCTCACACGCCTGCGCCGGACCTTCAAGGCTCGGCCGAGAGCCACCCTGGCCCACACAGACTGAACCGAAGCTCACCCAACTCTCTCCAGCCTTGCGCCGAACCACCTAACCCTCAACCCTTCTCTCGGCGACCACATCTGGTAGGGACTCTCATCGCAGCCCCTCTGGAGTGATCAACAACCTTCATATTTCCCTTTTCTTCTTGTTTACTCAACCCTAGACCATACTAGGTCTACTGGTTTGATTGGAGGTTAAGTGTTTAGTGTAGTTGGTCCTTTTAGGGACCCTTGATTTGACCTAATTGGTATGTGAGTACCCATCTTCTCTCGACTTCCTTCTCTTGTTGTGGGTTTTCCATTTATTATTTGGAACTATGTTAGACCTTGACAAACTGGTGGCTGCAAGTTCCACCACAGTTCAAACTGTGGTTTCCCTCTTGGATCCCAATCTAAAAATCACTACCGTATCTTTCAATGGTCAAAATTATTTGAAGTGGTCGCAGGTGGTAGAACTTTATTTGAAGGCACACAAGAAGATGGGTAATCTTTGTAGAAAACGTATGATTCAAAGGCTTAATTGAGACAGAGAGTCTCAACCCTAATTATGTTAATAACAGAGAAGTATAATTACAAAGATGCCCTTAGGCAATAATAAAACCTTAATACAAATAATATAAAAGATATTTCAACACTCCTCCTCAAGCTGGTGTGAAGATATCTCTCATCCCCAGCTTACTGAGATAGTAATGACGAGTCCTACTTCCAAGACCTTTGGTGAGGACATCTGCCAGTTGTTCACTAGACTTCACAAACGGGATACATATCACTCAGCTGTTCAATTTTTCCTTGATGAAGTGTCTGTCAATTTCAACATGCTTAGTTCGGTCATGTTGTACTGGGTTATGGGCAATATTGATGGCTGCTTTATTATCACAGTACAACCTCATCGAATCCGTAGTCTCAAGTCTAAGATCTCTCAAAAGAATTTTTATCCACAATAGTTCGCAAATTCCTTGAGACATGGCTCGGAATTCTGCTTCAGCACTCGATCTAGAAACCACAGCCTGTTTCGTGCTACGCCAGGTAACAAGATTTCCTCCAACAAAGGTGCAATAGCCTGAAGTAGACCTCCTATCCATGACTGAACCTGCCCAGTCTGCATCTGTATAACCTTCCACCAGAAGATGATCATGTATACCAAAGAATAATCCTTTTCCAGGTGCTGATTTCAAGTATCTAAGAGTCCGAAGAACAGCACTGTAGTGAGATTCATGGGGAGCATGCATGAATTGACTAACAACACTTACAGCAAAAGCGATGTCAGGACGCGTATGTGACAAGTAAATAAGCTTGCCCACCAATCTCTGGTATCTCCCCCTGTCAACCACTGCTCCATCGGTGTCATCTCCTAGCTTCTGATTAGCTTCCATGGGAGTATCACACGCCTTACTCCCTAGCATTCCAGTTTCCTGGAAAAGATCAAGAACATATTTTCTCTGGGAGATAAATATTCCTTGTTTGCTTCGAGCCACCTCAATTTCGAAAAAATACTTAAGGTTTCCCAAGTCATTTATTTCAAATTCCTTGGGTAAGTATTTTTCAACTCTTGCATATCTTCCACATCGTCTCCTATTAAGACAATATCATCCACATACACTATGAGAACAGTAACTTTCCCATGAGAGGAGTGTCTAATGAATAGTGTATGATCACTTTGGCTTTGTTTATAGCCATATTTCAACATAGCTTGAGTAACCTCTCAAACCATGCTCTTGGAGATTGTTTAAGCCCATACAGAGACTTTCTAATCCTGCAAACTTTCCCTTTGGTTTTAGAGTCTTCAAAACTTGGAGGAATATCCATATATACTTCTTCTGCCAAATCTCCATGCAGAAACGCTTTTTTAACATCAAATTGATGAAGAGGCCAATTTAAGTTAGCAGCAAGGGATAAAAGGATTCTCACAGTATTCATCTTAGCAACTGGGGCAAATGAGTCCTCATAATCTACCCCATAAGTTTGTGTAAAACCTTTTGCAACTAACCGAGCTTTGTACCTTTCAATGGATCCGTCTGCCTTATGTTTGACTGCAAACACCCACTTGCACCCCACTGTCTTGTGCCCTCTAGGTAAGTTAACCAATTCCCAGGTACTATTCTTGTGGAGTGCTTTCATCTCCTCAATCATAGCAAGTTTCCATTTGGGATCAGTGAGTGCATCCTGTACATGGTTAGACACAGAAGTAAGATTGGACACAAAAGCTTTATGGGAAGGAGAGAGGCGGCTATAAGAGACAAAGTTATATATGGGATGTTGAGTACATGACCTAACACCCTTACGTGTAGCAATTGGAATATCTAGATCATCAATAATAGGAGTAGAATCAGAGTTACCTAGGTTCTCATCAAGAGAAGGAGGTGGCAGTGGCGGATCTAGAGCAATGGTCTTATCTTTCATCCTCCAAGTTCTTCCCTGATAAACTACATCCCCCTTTTCTGGGTCTCCTCCTCTTTTCCTGGTGGGTTCCTCATCTGCCCCTCTATCCATTTCATCCTCATTTTCAATCGTCCCCAATATCTCAAATGGATTAGACACACTAACATTAGGCATCGGCACAAGACCATCACTAGGAGTAGTAGAAATCTCAACCCTATCAGGCAACTCTTCTATATGCCTCGTCTCCCCCTGAAGAGGTGTCTGAGGAGTGAAATAAGATTGTTCCTCGGAAAAAGTGACATTCATGAAGACATACCACTTCCGGGTAGGAGGATGATAACACTTATAGCCTTTCTGTGTAGGTGAGTAACCAACAAACACATTTAATAGCACGAGGATCAAGTTTCCCTCGTGTTGGGGCATGGTTATGAACAAAACACACACAGAGGATGATCATGTATATATATATCCCTCCTTTTTTCCTGGTGGGTTCCTCATCTGCCCCTCTATCCATTTCATCCTCATTTTCAATCGTCCCCAATATCTCAAATGGATTAGACACAGTAACATTAGGCATCGGCACAAGACCATCACTAGGAGTAGTAGAAATCTCAACCCTATCAGGCAACTCTTCTATATGCCTTGTCTCCCCCTGAAGAGGTGTCTGAGGAGTGAAATAAGATTGATCCTCGAAAAAAGTGACATCCATGGAGACATACCACTTCCGGGTAGGAGGATGATAACACTTATAGCCTTTCTGTGTAAGTGAGTAACCAACAAAGACACATTTAATAGCACGAGGATCAAGTTTCCCTCGTGTTGGGGCATGGTTATGAACAAAACACACACAGAGGATAATCATGTATATATATATCCCTCCTTTTTTCCTGGTGGGTTCCTCATCTGCCCCTCTATCCATTTCATCCTCATTTTCAATCGTCCCCAATATCTCAAATGGATTAGACACAGTAACATTAGGCATCGGCACAAGACCATCACTAGGAGTAGTAGAAATCTCAACCCTATCAGGCAACTCTTCTATATGCCTTGTCTCCCCTTGAAGAGGTGTCTGAGAAGTGAAATAAGATTGATCCTCGAAAAAAGTGACATCCATGGAGACATACCACTTCCGGATAGGAGGATGATAACACTTATAGCCTTTCTGTGTAAGTGAGTAACCAACAAAGACACATTTAATAGCACGAGGATCAAGTTTCCCTCGTGTTGGGGCATGGTTATGAACAAAACACACACAGCCAAAGACTTTAGGAGGGATAGAAAACAAGGCAGGAGGACTAGAGAGTATTTCAATGGGAGACTTTTTGTTGAGTACTTGAGTAGGCAACCTATTGATGAGATAGGCAGCCGTTAAGACTGCTTCTCCCCAGAAAGACTTTGGAGTCTGAGCAGAGAATAACATAGACCTAGCAGTGTTTAAGAGATGTCTATTTTTACGTTCAGCAACCTCATTCTGTTTATGCCATGATCCAAAACATAATCTTCAAAACCAGCTTTAAAATTCCAGTAATGCTACAAGCACAGAAAAATGCACAAAATTTGTGCACAGAATTGATCCAGACCACTCATTTCAGTGGCCCCCATACCAAAATGTGTGGGGGCCATCGAAATGAGTGGTCTGGATCAATTCTGTGCACAAATTCTGTGCAAATATTCTGTGCACAAATCATTTCTGTTAAAATACTCCCCCCCCAATTATCTGACCGAATAATTTTGACACGAGCATCAAATTGAGTATAGATCATTTTATGAAAATTTTAAAAGATGGAGTGAACTTCACTCTTCTCTTTCATCATGTATACCCAAGAAGCACGAGAAAAATCATCAATGAATGTGACAAACCATCTATGACCTTTAAGTGAAACAATTTTAGAAGCACCCCAAACATCATAATGAATAAGAGAAAAAGGAGCAGTACTTTTATTATTACTGGGATAAAAAGAAGGACGGTGGTGCTTGCCAAGTTCACAGTCCTCACACCGAAAGGTGGATACATTTTTATTTGACAATAATCGGGGAAATAAAAATTGAAGTAAACTAAAGGCAGGATGTCCAAGACGCTGTGCCAAAGCATGATATCACCAGATGTAGAGTCAGTAAAAGAAGTATGATGTGCCAGATGTGATTGTTTCTGCGGTTCCAGAAGATAAAGACCATTCTCCTCTCTACCACTGCCAATCTTCCTCCTCGTGATAAGATCCTGAAATACACAATGAGAAGGGAAAAATGTGACGCTACAATTATGATCACAAGTAATACGACTGATAGATAAGAGATTATTGGCAAAGCTAGGAACATGAAAAACAGAAGATAAAGACAATGAGGGAGAGACACGGACTAAACCTTTGCCTGAAACCGAAGAAACGGTTCCATCAGCAATCTTGACTTTATCTTGTCCTGAATATGGTTTATAGTCGGAAAAAACAGAAGAGGAACCAATCTTATGATCAGATGCCCCGGAGTCAATGATCTAAGGGTGACTAGACTGAGAATGGAATGCACTCACAGAAGTGGCTAAGTTACCTGAATGAGCAAAAGATGATGAGGCAGTAGTAGGTGTATCCAGTCTAGACATCAAGCGACGGAAAGTCTCCAAAGCTGAGGCAGATAATGCAGTGGATGAAGCAGGAGGTATATCAGCAACAATGGAGAAATCAACAACCTCTGTATGATGGGCACGAGAACCACGGCCCCCAACGTTCCCTCCACATCCACCACGACCCCTAGACTGTCCCGAACGACCCCCTCGACCTCCTTGTGGATAACCATGAAGTTTGTAGCATGTCTCCCTCGTGTGATATTTGGTGTTACAGTAGTTACAAAACTGCTTTGATTTGTCAGAAGAACCGGACTCATTCGTAGTGTCACGACTATGGTTCCCATCTCGATGAGGAGCAGAAACTAAAGCGGATCTCTCTGTAGATGTAGGTGGAAGCATGGTAGAACGACGACTTTCCTCGCTCTGTATGTAAGCAAAGGCCTCCTAAAGAGAAGGTAAAGGATCCAAACCCAAAACACGACTACGAACTGGATCATACTCTGATTGAAGGCCCTCGAGAAATTTAAAAACCCTTTCTTCAGCAACCAGTTTGTTATAAGCAGTAGAATCAATGGGACAAACTGGCTTGTAGTCCACGAGATGATCGAGACGCTTCCAATTAGTAGATAGGGACGTGAAATATTGGAGAACACTCATCTCCCCCTGCTCAGATAGACCAATTAATCGCCTCAACTCAAATATTTGGGCAGAATTGCCCTTTCTGGAATAAGTACTAGCCATGGTCTCCCAAATGACTTGGGCAGTCGCCATGTCTAAGAACCCCTCACCAATCTCTGGGATCAAAGAATAAACAAGCCAAGTCATGACAATGGAGTTTTCCATCTCCCATTTATCATAAGTGGCATCCTCGGTGCTAGGTGCTTTGATCTTACCGTTGATGTACCCCATCTTTCCTCGGCCCTTAAGAAACAATGTCACAGACTGGGACCAAGCCAGAAAGTTTTGGCCATTGAAGAGAGAAATAGTAATCTTTAAGTTCGGGTTATCAAGATGAGCAACAACAATGTTCTCAGTCCTAAGGTGCTACGAATTCATGGTCGATTTTTCATAATCATCCGACATCTTGAATACTCGCACAACGAATACCCACAACAATCACAGAAGACGGAATAGGAACTGGTACCAACGGAGAGATAGCACGCAAAGAAAAAAGGTCACAGCACCATAAAGGATGCCCAAAAACTACCTGTAATCATTGGTCCATAGAAGGACCAAAAAATACGCAGATGATTATACTCCAATCAAAACAAGAACCTACGGATGCAGCGAGAAGGAAGAACAGATGATGTAGAAGAGAATGGTGGCTGTTGGAGGTCTACAAGGCCATATAGAGGCTGCGATAGGGGTGGGCTGAAGTTAGGAGGCTGCGGCTAGGTCAGTGGGGGGCTTGTGGGCTGCGGCTAGGTTAGTGGAGGGCTGGGGAGCTGCGGCTAGGCCAGTGAGGGCTGGGTGGGGTGCGGCTAGGTCAGTGAGGGCCAGGGGGGGGCCTGTGACTAGGCCAGGGTGGTCTGGGTAGGGTTTGGCTGGTGGTGTATTGGCTGGTGGTGGCTGTCGATTGGTGGTGGGATGGTGTTTAGGTAGTGTATGGTGGTGGATCTGGAAATCCCCCTTGGGAAGGCTTTGATACCATGTAGAAAACGTATGATTCAAAGGCTTGATTGAGACAGAGAGTCTCAACCCTAATTATATTAATCACAGAGAAGTATAATTACAAAGATGCCCTTAGGTAATAATAAAACCTTAATACAAATAATAAAAAAGATATTTCAACAATCTTGATAGGCGTATTGTGGCCCCTTCTACTATCGAGTTATGATAAGTGGGAGATCGAAAACTCTATTATTATGTCTTGGCTCATCAATTCTATGATCTCTTAAATTAGTGAGGGTTTCTTGCACATGGCAACTGCCCAGGATATTTGGGAACCCATGGCTAACACTTATTCCAGAAAGGGCAATCCTGACCAAACATTCGAGTTGGGACGTAGCTCAAGGGGACGTGGAGAGTATTCTCGTGCTTAACTTACAGAGGTTGTTGATTCCTCCACTGTTGATGATTCACCTCCACCTTCATCCAGTACTTCATCTTCCTCAGAGTTGGAGACTTGTCGCCGCCTAATGACTAGTCTAGATACACCTGCTACTGCCTCATCATCCTTTGCTCGTTCAGGTAATTTAGCTACTTCAGTGAGTGCATTCAATTCCCATACTAGTCTTCCTTGGATTATTGATTCCGGGGCATCCGATCATATAATCGGTTCATCTCCTGTTTTTTCAGATTATAAACTATGTTCAGGTTAGGATAAAGTCAAGATTGCTGATGGAACCGTCTCTTCGGTTTCAGGCAAAGGTTCAGTCCGTGTCACTCCCTCATTGTCTTTATCTTCTGTTTTGCATGTTCTTAGCTTTACCACTAACCTCTTATCTATTAGTCGTATCACCCGTGATCAAAATTGTAGCATCACATTTTTTTCTTCTCATTGTGTGTTTCATGACATTATCACGGGGAGGACGGTTGGCAGTGGTAGAGAGGAGAATGGTCTTTATCTTCTGGAACCGCAGGACCTACAACAATTGGCTTATCATATTACTCTCACTGGCTCTACATCTGGTGATATCATGCTCTGGCACAGATGCCTAGGACATCCTTCCTTTGGTCTTCTAAAGCATTTCTTTCCTTCTTTGTAACCAAACTGTTGGAATTAAAAGATATTTAGGAGATTTGTATTCTCATAATATTCTCATAATAATGGGTCATGTTGACCATAGTTATTTTCATTTATTGCTCTTTATTTTATTTTATTGTCTTTCCTTTTTATTCATCCATTGTAACATTATATAAACCGGGGTATGTAAATAATATGTATATCCTTTTCTCAAATTCTATTTGGTATCAGAGCCAAAACCTATCACCACCACCACCCTTGCGCCTACCACCACCACCCTTGCGCCGCACCCTCACAGCCCCACCGAACCCTACCCTAGCCTTCTCTTTCCCAGCCGCAACACCCAAGCCCTGCCCTAGCCTGCGCCGCATCCTACCCATCTAGCGGCGCCACTACCGAGCATCTCGGCTCTGTCAGTAGCCTTCGGGCTGCTCGTCTTGCCCGTGTTGGGCCTGTTTGTGATGTGCTAAGAGCCGTTTCAGTGCTCTTTGTCTTATGTTTGGGTGACCGAGTGTCCGGTTGCCCCCATCGTCGTTTCGCCGAGTTTCCGGCTATGTTTGTTGCTGCTACGTTTTGCGGCTGTGTTTGATCTTCTTCTCTCTGATTGATTCGCCGAGTGTCCGGCTGTGATCACTGTTGTTGCCGATATTGATTATTATCCCGGCAAGTCTACATCTCTTCATATCATCTTCTGGGTATTCTTCATAGCATCATGACTTCTCCTCTTGATTATGATCAGCTTCAGTCTCAGATTACTCAGCTTCAGTCACGCTTGGGGTTGGGTACGTCAGTCTCATCTTCTGGTCCTACAGCTACCCTTGCTACAGGTACACCCACCGCTTTCTATGGTAAGTCAGAACATCCCACTTGGATTCTAGATTCTGGGGCAAGTAATCATATGACTGGTGAGGCTTCCACTTTCACATCTCCGTTTACTTCTATTCATCAATCTGTCCGTATTGCTGATGGATCTTCCATCCCTATCCAGAGTCAGGGTGATGCTAAATTATCCCCAGACATCACTCTTACATCTGTCTATTTTGTCCCTAATTTTGCCTATAATCTTCTCTCTGTTCATCGCATAGCAAAGGATCATAATTGTGCTGTTGTGTTCTTACCTAAGTCGTGTTACTTGCAGGACTTGACTTCGAAGAAGATTTTTGGCAGGGGGTATGAGCGTGATGGCCTCTATTACTTCGGTGATCCTCCGTCTTCAGGAGGGTTGTCATCCAGCCTACAAGCTTCTGTTTTGTCTACTTCTAATAATTCTGTCTTGCCCGATTCTAATAAATATGATTTTTCTCTTCAAACATTGGACTTGTGGCATACTCGTTTAGGACATGTAAATTTTCAGTACTTATGTTGGTTATTTCCTCTGTTGAATAAAGCCTGCAAAGACTTTAATTTTAAATGTGTGGTCTGTGAATTGTCAAAGCATACTCGCACTTCTTATATTCCCCGCATGCATAGAGCACCCAGTGCTTTTGATCTTATTCATTCAGATGTTTGGGGACCCTCACCTGTCACTGCTCTATCTCAACACCGTTATTATGTCACGTTTATTGATGACTATACTCGTTGTACTTGGGTTTATCTTATGAAGAAAAAATCTGAAGTTTTCTCTCATTTTAGAAATTTTCTTCAAATGATTAAAACTCAATTTCATACTGTTGTGCGTAATATTCGGTCTGATAATGGTAGAGAATATATTACTAATGAATTTCGGGCAGAACTTAATAAAGGGGGAATTCTTCAACAACTCACTTGTCCTTACACCCCCGAACAAAATGGGGTGGCCGAACGTAAAAATCGTCATCTTATGGCTATGGTTAGGTGTCTCTTACGTGGTATGGATGTTCCCAAGTTTTTTTGGCATTTTGCTGTCCTTACTGCTACTTACCTTATTAATCGTACTCCTAGCCGTATTCTCCAAGGCCAGGCCCCACTTCATGTCCTTAAGCCTGATAGTACACTATTTCCCATTGTCCCCCGGGTTTTTGGGTGCACTTGTTTTGTCCAAAATCGCAGCCCTACACGTACTAAACTTGATGATAAGGCTGTTCGATGTGTTTTTCTAGGGTACTCCTCCATGTCCAAAGGATATCGTTGCTATGATCCTGTCACACGTCACTTGTATCACTCTTTGGATGTCACTTTTTTGGAAACGGTTCCTTTTTTTCCAGGTGCTTCTTCCTCTTTGGAAACTCCAGTAGAGCATGTTGTGGATGATGTCCCAGTCCTTCCTCGTCCTGTGCCTATTCTTGAATTACTCAGTGACATACCCAGTGACTCTTTGCCTCAAGTCCTTACAACTGACCCGTTACAGGTGTACTCTCGTCGTCCTCGCGCTCCAGGCCCCATACCAACATCTTCTCCGGAATCAGGTATCTCATCTCCTCCTTTAGTCTCTGATGTTGCTCCTCCTCGTTATCCTACTCGTATTCGTCGTCCTCCTTCACGTTATATTCTTTCGAGTAGTACTAACCATCCAATTTCTAAGTATGTCTCTTATCAGGGTCTATCAAAACCATTTGGCTCATTTATTAGTGCAGTTGATTGTGTCTCCATTCCTCGCACTGTTCATGAAGCTCTTCAGAATCCAAAGTGGGTGGCTGCTATGAAAACAGAAATGAGTGCTCTTCAGGATAATCAGACTTGGGAACTTGTCTCTCTCCCGGATGGTGAACGTACAGTTGGCTGTAAGTGGGTTTTCAGTGTTAAGTATTTGGCAGACGGCACCATTGACCGATATAAGGCCCGTCTTGTGGCTAAGGGCTTCACACAGGTTCCAGGTAAGGATTTCGGGGCTACTTTTGCTCCAGTTGCTAAACTGACCACAGTCCGGCTTCTTGTTTCTCTTGCTACTTCCTATTCTTGGCCTCTTCATCAGCTTGATGTCAAGAACGCGTTTCTTAATGGTGATTTGTCTGAAGTCATCTATATGGATCCCCCTCCTGGTTTTCGGGCTCAGGGGGAGTATTCGGGGAAAGTTTGTCGCCTCCGAAAATCTCTCTATGGATTGAAGCAGTCTCCTCGTGCTTGGTTTAGCCGTTTCAGTGAAGTGGTACTTACTATGGGTTTTATCCGGTGCCACTCAGATCACACCTGTTTTCTTCGTCGTAACTCCCAAGGGAAGTGTATTATTATCTCAGTTTATGTCGATGATATTATTATTACGGGTGACGATGCTTCAGGTATTGTTCAAGTAAAGCATGATCTCGGGGCGTCATTTGATATTAAAGATTTGGGTCCTCTAAGATATTTCCTTGGTATTGAAGTAGCTCGCTCACGCCATGGTATCTCTTTATCTCAGCGAAAGTATGCTTTGGATCTCCTTCAGGATACCAGTATGCTGGGGTGTAGACCAGCCTCTTCCCCTATGGATCCAAACGTGAAGCTATCTACTGAGTTGGGGGAGTTATTACCTGATCCCTCAGTATATCAGCGCCTTGTGGGTCGTCTCATCTATTTGACGAACACAAGACCGGATTTGACATTTGCTGTTAGTGTTGTGAGTCAGTTTATGCACTCACCTCGGACCTTTCATTTGGATGCTGTGTATCATATTCTCAGATATCTTAAGACCTGTCCGGGTCTTGGTCTGTTCTTCAAGACAGGAATACAGTCAGGTCTTTCCTGTTTTACTGATGCAGATTATGCAGGTTCTAAAAGCGATAGACGTTCCACTTCTGGTTTGTGTATTTTTCGTGGTGATCACCTAATATCGTGGAAAAGCAAAAAACAGGCAGTTGTCTCCCGTTCTTCTGCTGAAGCCGAGTATCGTGCCATGGCCCAGGGGACGTGTGAGCTGCTCTGGCTCCGTTCTATTCTTGATGAGTTGGGGTTTCCTGTGAAGGACTCGTCTACCTTGTTTTGTGATAATAAGTCAGCTATCATGTTGTCATCCGACTCAGTCCTTCATGAGAGAACAAAGCACATTGAAGTTGATATTCACTTTATTCGTGAAAAGGTTAAGTCAGGAGTTATCTCACCAAGGTTTGTTACTTCACGTGAACAAACAGCAGATATGTTCACTAAGTCTATTGGTCCTGGTCTTCTTCAGTTGTCTCTTCACAAGCTCGGGCTAGTCGATATATTCGCCCCAGCTTGAGGGGGAGTGTTGGAATTAAAAGATATTTAGGAGATTTGTATTCTCATAATATTCTCATAATAATGGGTCATGTTGACCATAGTTATTTTCATTTATTGCTCTTTATTTTATTTTATTGTCTTTCCTTTTTATTCATCCATTGTAACATTATATAAACCGGGGTATGTAAATAATATGTATATCCTTTTCTCAAATTCTATTAAACCAAACCAAGCTTGGTCATCTAATAAAAATGTTTCCACCTTTCGATGTGAAGATTGTGAACTTGGAAAGCACCACCGTGCTTCTTTTTATCCCAGTAATAATAAAAGTACTGTTCCTTTTTCTCTCATACATTCAGATGTTTGGGGTGCTTCTCGTGTTGTTGCACTTAAAGGCCATAGGTGGTTTGTCACATTTATAGATGATTTTTCTCGTACTACTTGGGTTTACATGATGAAAGAAAAGAGTGAGGTCCATTCAATTTTTAAAACCTTTCACAAAATGATTTGTACCCAGTTTGGTGCGGTTGTAAAAATTATTCGTTCAGACAATGGGGGGAGTACTTTAAATCTGGTCTTGAGAAGTATTTTTTGGAGAACATCATAATTCACCAATCTTCTTTCACCAATACTCCACAACAAAATGGAGTTGTGGAGCGCAAGATCATCACCTCTTAGACACTGCGCGGTCAATGTTATTCTCAGCCCAAGCTCCAAAGTCTTTTTGGGGTGAAGCAGTCTTGACTGTTGCTTATTTAATTAATCGGCTTCCTACTCAAGTTCTTAATAAACAATCACCTGTTGAGGTTCTTTCTAGTCCTTTTGATCTCTTTGCCAATCCTTCTAAGGTCTTTGGTTGTGTCTGTTTCGTTCATAATCATGCTCCCACAAGAGGAAAACTTGAACCTCGAGCTATCTAATGTGTTTTCCTTGGTTACTCTCCCACTCAAAAAGGGTATAAATGTTACCATCCTCCTACTCGAAAGTGGTATGTTTCCATGGATGTCACCTTCTTTGAGGAACAGTCCTATTTCACCCCTCAGACTCCTCTTCAGGGGGAGGATACAAGTACAAAAGAGTTACCTGAACTACATGTTCCTAATTTACCTGTGTCTTATCCATTTGAGATATTGGGCACTCTTGATAAGGAGGAAGAAGTAGAAAAAATTGATGGAGAGCAAGAGACTGAAGAAGTAGGAAAAAGTGATGGAGAGCAAGAGATTGAGCGAGAGACATTTGTGGAACCCACCATTGCGAAAGAAAAAAATCCAGAGAAAGAGGATATAGTACATCAGAGAAGAACTTGGAGGATGAAAGATAAGACCATTCCTCCTGATCCGCCACTCCCGTCTCCTTCCCTTGATGAGGGACCAGGTAATCCTAATCATCCTACTACTATTACTGATGATTTAGATATTCCAATTGTTACACGTAAAGGTGTTAGGTCATGAACTCAACATCCCATATCTAAATTTGTCTAATATAGTCGTCTGTCTCCTTCTAACCAAGCCTTTGTATCCAAACTTGCTTCTGTATCTGTCCCTAACCATGTACAGGATGCACTCACTGATCCCAAATGGAAGCATACTATGATTGAGGAGATGAGAGCTCTCCACAAAAATAGCACCTGGGAATTGGTTGAAATACCTAGAGGTGGGGTGTAAGTGGGTGTTTACAGTCAAGCATAAGGCAGATGGATCTATTGAGAGGTATAAAGCTAGATTGGTGGCAAAGGGATATACACAGACTTATGGAGTGGATTATGAAGAAACATTTGCTCCAGTTGCTAAGATGAACACTGTGAGAATTCTTTTATCCCTTTCTGCAAATTTGGATTGGCCTCTCCATCAGTTTGATGTTAAAAATGCCTTTCTACACGGGGATTTGGCAGAAGTTTATATGGATATTCCTTCGGGGTTTGAAGACTCCAAATCCAAGGGAAAGGTTTGCCGACTTAAGAAGTCCCTGCATGGACTTAAACAGTCTCCGAGGGCATGGTTTGAAAGGTTTACTCAAGCTATGCTCAAATATGGCTTTAAACAAAGCCAAGGTGATCATACCCTTTTTATCAGACATTCCAAACAAGGGAAAGTAATGGCTCTCATAGTATATGTGGATGATATTGTTCTTCCAGGAGACGAAGTGGAAGATATATAGGAGTTGAAGAGATACATGGCCAAGGAATTTGAAATAAAAGACTTGGGACGCCTCAAATATTTTCTGGGAATTGAGGTTAGCAAGAAGCAAACAAGGGATCTACATTTCCCAGAGAAAATATGTTCTTGACCTCTTACAAGAAACTGGTATGCTAGGGAGTAAAGCGTGTGATACCCCTATGAAAGATAATCAGAAATTAGGGGGTGACACAGATGGAGAAGTGGTTGACAAGGGGAGATATCAGAGATTGGTTGGAAAGCTGATTATCTGTCTCACTCGCCCTGACATTACCTTCACCGTGAGCGTAGTCAGCCATTTTATGCATGCTCCTCATGTGTCTCACTATGATGTTGTTCTTCGAATCCTCAGGTATTTGAAATTAGCCCCTGGAAAGGGTTTATTCTTTGGTATTCATAATGACCTTCAAGTGGAAGGATATACAGATGCAGATTGGGCAGGTTCAGCTACAGACAGAAGATCTACCTCAGAGTATTGTACCTTTGTTGGAGGAAATCTTGTTACTTGGTGTAGCAAGAAACAGCCTGTTGTATCTAGATCTAGTGCCGAGGTAGAATTTCGTGCTATGTCTCAGGGAATTTGTGAGTTGTTGTGGATAAAGATCTTATTTAGAGACCTTAATCTTACGCCCCTTGATTCCATGAGAATATACTGTGACAATAAAGCAGTCATCAATATGCTCACAACCCAATGCAACATGACCGAACTGAGCATGTGGAGATTGACAGACCCTTTATAAAAGAGAAACTGAGTAGTGGTGTGATTTGTACTCCATTTGTGAAATCCAGTGAACAGTTGGCAGATGTTTTCACTAAAGGTCTTGGGAGTAGGCCTCATCACTATATCCTTAGCAAGCTGGACATAAGAGATATCTTCGCACCAGCTTGAGAGGGAATGTTGAGATGCGCTGTCTAATTGTTGGCAATTAGTTGTCAATTAGTTGTTATTGAGTTGTTTGTCTTTTGTTTTCTTTTATTGCCTAAGGGCATCATTGTAATTTCTCTCTTATCAGTGATTAATATAAATAGGGTTGAGACTCTTTGTCTCAACCTAAGCTTAATCTAATACTACTCTTAATACACACTAAAACTCAAACAGGAGAAAAACTATCTTCACAACATCTCGAACAAGCTAAAGAAGGTTAAACCTAGTAATTCCATGAAAAACTTATGAAGCGTCCTTCAAAGGCTAGACTTGCATAGCTTTTTGTCGTAGTATAAAGTATAAACCCAAAATGCTTTAGTTTAACAACACGTCTTGTTTTCGAAGAGAAGGTCTTTAAGTTCTGATTTTTGGGGCTTTCAGATAAGTAGCTTGAGTTCATGAATACTGTTTTGAGGTTCTCTAATGGTACACTGTAAGTGCAGGAACCAGATTCTTTGTCATGAACTATGAATACGATGGGTGGTTTAAGCTATGTTACCCGGACCCTTCATAATGCATGGAGTAGCCGTGCCCGACACGACACCCGGATAAGGGTAACTCTCTCTCGGTCCTTTCAAAATAGTGTAAAATCTTTGAAAACTGGATGAACCCGACAACATACCCGAGTCTGTACCCAACACCCGTACCCAAGTCTGAGTAACATAGGGTTTAAGGTGAAGTCCTTATATTGGGTCCTTTCGTGGATGTTTGGAAGGCAGAAGTCCCTAATTCAAATTAAAATGATGATCCTAGACGATATTTCTCTTTTCTTAAAAATAAAAAATAAAAAAATAATTTACATGTCCCGTTCTTCCCAAGGATTTCCGGAAAAAATCATTTATTTTTATGGAAGGTTCCATATTTTATATGTGTCAAAGTCTTTTACTTTATATCAGTATATGTTGAGTCCGTTTGTCTTTGCGATGTATGGGTGTATCTGGGCACCAAACGGGCAGTTCGCAGGTGTTTGTTTGCCCAAATTGCGATGGAAGATATGCAGTTTTGGAGGGGGAAATTTGTGTGCATCAAGCAAGTGGGTGGGTGGGTGGGTGGGTGGGGGTTGTTGCGTTTCACGATTCTCTTTATGTTTGATCAGTTGCACAACATATGAACCAATCATGCAGACCGTATTAAGCAAATTTACCAATCTCTATTCGATTTGATTCACCCCTACATGACTATAATAGGTATGCTGAATCTATCAACTGAAGTAATCGCGTGTGGATATTACGACTAGCATCCAAATCACATTGTTGAAGAATATTTCCTAACCATGCCAAAATTTTGTGGATCACGAAATATATTGAAATATTCAGGGTTAATTTCTGTTATGACCTTATCTTAATTTTTATATCTTGCTGACTTTATCTTCATCCTATATATATAGGGATGTAATTCATGTAAAACTACATCACAATATCAAAGAATTAATTCAATTCTCCCGTCTTTTTTTTTTTCACATGGTATCAGAGCAGAAACAGACAGAGGACCTGCAAAAAATGGAGTATCCTCCAGAAACGTAACATCCATAGAATGATACATATGACGGGTGATTGGGTCATAACACCGGTAACCTTTTGACATAGGTGAGTAGCCTAGGAAGATGCAACGGACAGCATTATTCTCTAATTTGGTCCGAGTGGGACTGCGATTCTAGAAAAAACAAGTACAACCAAACACACGGGGTAGAATAGGGAAGAGAGCTTTGTCGAGCTGAAGAAGTTGCATTGGTGCCTTGCCTTGTAGGACACGACTGGGAGTTCGATTGAGAAGAAAGGTGGCAGTAAGAACAGCTAAATGCCAGAAGTATTTGGGTACATTCATTCCACTAGGCCTGTCAATGGGCCGGATCTTGGCCCGGATCCGGCACTTTTTTATGGATCTGAGCTTTTTTCTAGATCCAGATCCATATCCATGTCCGGATCCGTTTAGAATGTTAGGTTGACGGATCAGATATGGTTTTGTGGTATCCGATCCGTCTAAGATCCAGATCCGAATAAGAAGAAACTATGCACAAAAAATATAAATATAATACACTAGATAATATTACTATTACATATAAAATTGAACAACGTATATATTATACACTAGATTATACATATTAACTTTCAGTGGTATATTATTTTGATTTAAAAATAAGATTTTTCTTCATAATCAAGTGTATTGATAGGTTAAACGTTGATTGTTTTTTGTGTATGCATAGAGAAAAATAATAAAAACAATAGTTTCTATGGTAATACTAGAATATATATATATATAAGCAAATAAGTTGCCGTTTTAGATCCGACAAACGGATCCGAATATCCAGGTCCTATAAAATCTGGATATTCATTAAATAAGGCAGATCAGACGGATAAATGGACTGGATCTGGATAATAGAATTGTTAACGAATCTGGATCTGATTTGTGTGGATCCGGTCCAGATCCGATCCGTTTACAGGCCTACATCCCACAAGAAAGACAGCGAACAACAGACATGATGGAGCGATTCTTTCGTTCCGCCACACCATTCTGCTCTGGAGTATAAGGACATGTGAGTTCTTGGAGAATACCATGTTTATTAAGCTCAGCCCGGAACTCATTAGTAATGTATTCCCGACCATTATCAGAACACAAATGACAAACAACTGTGCAAAATTGAGTTTTAATCATTTGCAAGAAATTAGAGAACAAGGAAAAAACTTCAAATTTCTTTTTAAGCAAATAAACTCATGTGCACCTAGTATAATCATCAATGAATGTAACATAATAACGGTGCCCAGAAATAGCAGTAACTGGGGAAGGACCCCATACATCCGTATGAATAACATCAAACATAGAGGGTGCACGATGCATGCGAGGTATATAATGAGAACGAGTATGTTTAGATAATTGACACACCACACAACTAAATTTAAGTCTCTGGCAGGCTTTATTTAATAATGGGAAAAGTTGACACAGATAATTGAAGTTAGCATGGCCCAAGCGGGCGTGCCACAATTTTATTGACTCAAAAGAAAAACTAGAAGACTTAAACGACTCTGAATCAGGCAAAAGTGATGCCTGAAGACTCGAAGACGACAAACTTAAACTCCTGACAGGTGGATCACCGAAATAGTAGAGGCTATCCCGCTCATATCCCTTGCCAAAAATCTTCTTCGAAATTCGGTCCTGTAAGAGACAACAATCAGGTAATAACACAACTGCACAATTAAGAGATTTTGCAATGAAGCTTGAAGCAACGGTCCTTGACATGACCAAGGATACCACAGTGAGTGCAGAATGGGCGATTACCAGAACCAGGAGGACGGGTGAAAGGTCCAAACGGGGCAGCATGAGCCATCTAGTCCGACACTGGGGATAGCTCAGGTAAAGTAGGAGATACCAGGCGCCGATGACGCTCATCACCATCAAGAGTGGCGAAGGCCTCAAATAAAGAGGGCAAATGTGAGGTATTTAAAATATGGGTACGAAGAGATTCGAACCCAGGTTTTAAACCCATCAGGAACTGGTATGTGTGTTGGCGATTGAAACGTCGAAGAGCAATGGTGGCTGGCTCGGTAGGAAACTCACTAAGGGGCTCATACTGAGCCAATTCCTCCCATCGTGATTGAAGGTAGCCAAAATAATCTACAACGAAGAGACCCAATGTAAGCTGAGATGTGTGGGCAACCGCCTAATAGAGTTCAAAGATACGGGAGTCATTGCACTCATGGGCATACATCTGAGTCAAAGACATCCACAAAGGGTGAACGGTGTCATGAGACATGAACACATAATAGATCCGATCCTCCATAGAATTAAACAACCAACCCAATATGGTATAGTTGTCAATATCCCACTGTGCAAATGTGGGGTCAGAGATTGCCGGCTTCGGTTCAGTACCCAAGATCCACCCAGACTTGCCACGTCTTTCAAGATAAAGACGAAAAGAACAGGACCAATTAGCGAAGTTCCTCCCATTCAACAACACACTCGTAACCCTATGAGCAGGGGTGTGTAAGGAGAGTGACAGATCTGGACGTATAGGTGGAGTAGCAGGAGCAGTTTCCTTATCGTTAGTCATACTGGTATGTCTGAATCCGGATAAAAGCCAACAGAATCATACAGAATCGGAAGCAAAGAGAAGAAGAGGAGCACTAAGACTCTAATGCATCAAACAGATGCGAGAGAGGCCCACGGAGGGGCAGGCGGCAGCAGGACAAGTTGCCGCTGATGAACAGAGGGTCGACGAGTGTCAGCGAGGGACCCTGAGGGGTCGGTGAGGGGTGTGGGAGGCTGGGGGAGTTGCGGCGAGGGGTAGAGGGGCTGGGGAGGGTCGCCAAGAGGTGGAGGGGGGGCTGGGGGTTGCGCCGAGAGGTGGTGGGGGCTGGTGGGGTTACGCCGAGAGGTGGGGGTGGTGCGACTGTGATGGGAGAGGGATTAGGTTAAAATCTCACCACTCTTCGAAACTTGGTGAATTTCATCACTATGCACAGGAGTATAATCGTCATAAACGAAAAAAAAAAATCATTACTAATTAAAATTTCAAAACTTGGTGAAATTTCACCACTTTGAACAAGGGTATAATCGTCATAAGCAAAAAAAAAAAAAAAAAATCATTGATGTTAAAAATCACTTTGAACGGGTATAATCGTCATAAACGAAAAAAAAAATCATTACTGATAAAAATTTCACCCCTCTTCAAAACTAGGTGAAAATTCACCACTTTGAACAGGGGCGCCAACACTTGGTGAAATTTCACCACTTTGAACAAGGGTATAATCGTCATAAGCAAAAAAAAAATCATTACTGTTAAAAATCACTTTGAATGGGTATAATCGTCATAAACGAAAAAAAAAAATCATTACTGATAAAAATTTCCCCCCTCTTCAAAACATAGTGAAAATTCACCACTTTAAACAGAGGCATAATCGTCATAAACGGAAAAAATAAAATAAAATTCATTATTGATAAAAATTTCACCACTATTCAAAACTTAGTGAAATATCACCTCTTCAAAACTTGGTGAAATTTCACCACTTTCAACTAGGGTATAATCGTCATAAACGGGAAAAAAAAAATCATTACTGTTAAAAATTTCACCTCTTCAAAACATGGTGAAATTTCATCACTTTGAACAAGGATATATTCGTCATAAATGAAAAAAAATCACTATTGATTAAAATTTCAAAATTTAGTGAAATTTCACAACTCTTCAAAGCTTGGTGAAATTTCACCACTTTGAACAAGGGTATAATCGTCATAAGTGAAAAAAATCATTATTGATAAAAAATTTCAAAACTTGGTGAAATTTCACCCCTCTTAAAAACTTGGTGACATTTCACCACTTAGAAACAGTATATAATTGTTAAAAACGAAAAGAAAAAAAAAATTTATTACTGAAAAAAATTTCAAAACTTGGTGAAATTTCACCACTTTGAACAATAATGGTCATAAAATATGAATAATACACAACTAATGGACCTTAGTAAACACAATTACCTTAGAGAGGGACCTAAACAAAAGTGTAAATTAGTTATCCTTTAATCACTAGAATTCCTTAACAAGGGATTTATATCTAATTTTCCCTTATTTATATCATAATTTCTAGCATTATGAGTAACTCATTGAGGATTGCTAACAAATTCATTCAACTACACTCCATCTTCGTATCAGAACCTGTATTTTCTATTAAAACAAGCATGGCTAAGTGGAACCTAATCCTAAACAAAATGTTCGGGTATTTGCTCTTGAAGGAAGCTAGCAACTTTTTTCCTCTCAAATTAACTCTTACCTTCAACATCCAAATCACCACACCCCACAGCACGCAGGTCTCTAGCAAGTTCTTGTGTCTTCTCATATGCCACGGCTAGCATTCTAAGATACTGAAGCCTCAGCCAAACAAAAATGAAGTCAGAATCAAAATTTAGCAAGAGAACAAGTTCAGCCCTAATAATTCAACTTACTAATAGGAGTCCGCCTTCTTCCATAGGAGGTGGATTAACAAGAGATGGTTTCACTAAAAGTTTGTCAAGAAGTGTTGTAACCCGCTGCTCCAAAACTCGCTGCATGCAACCACACAAATTTAATTTTGATCTCAGAAATCAAAAATGCCCAGGAATAAAAAATTCAGGTCTGTAAACGGATTGGATCAGTGAAATCCCCAATCCAATCCATTATGCCGCTCCAGTCTATTATCAGACTGATCAACTTAGGTGAAATCGACATCCGAATTTGTTAAGTTTTCGGATATCAGGCGGATACCCGATCCATGAAGATCTTACAAGCAATACTATATTGTATGATACATATTGCATCTGTTATCTGATATCATATTGCATGATATATATTACATTTAGCGTATGTTGTGAATAGTATAACATTTAGTACAGATATTAAGTTGTTTATGTATTATTAGTTTGATCGGATCACAAATTGAACAGATTGGTTAAATCCAAATTCTGTCCACCGCTTTAACTCATTAATATATACGATTCAGATTCGGACAATAAAATTACAATCCATATCCGCTAATATGCACCAGATTGGGATCGGGTTTGGATTGAAGCCCACCCAATCAGAATACATCGACACTGAACGCACAGAGGATTAGGAGATATAGGATACCTGAACCAAAATAGACATAACATCATTTGCAGAAGGGAATACAGCCGTTATTGTGGCTGCTTCTTTCCGAACAGTATCTGCAGACCGATCATAACAAATATATCAAACTTACCACAGGTACCAATACCTCTCAATTAAAATTATTAGCAGTCCTTCCAACCTGTGATTTCTTTGTACAATGAAGAAAGTCCACGTACAACATTGCTAGGACTAGGTTGGTCACCCTGGTCACCAAGAACCAATCTACTGTCTCCATTCATGATCTCCACATCAATAAACATCGGGCGTGTCACCACATAATGTTGCATGGCGCTGGTGCCCCTATTGAACTGCAGTTCAAAACAAATTAGTGAGAAAAGGCTGTACAACTACTTAATAATGATTAAAATGTTTTACCATTTCAATTCTAAACTTAAAGCAGCACGAATATACACGAATATAATGATCTGCTCAGAATGATTAAAGCAGAAAATAAGAAGGGAAACGGGAAAGAAAAGAAAAAAAGACAACCGTTTGGTTTTATCCAAGTCTTCCTCGCTCATATCAATAAACCACAAATTTTCATTTGTTACAATTGGGATTTAACCCAGAAAGAGAAGGAATAGCAGAAATTCAATGTGTTCTACATATATATAGGTTTTAGTTTCAGTCTCATTCTGTTTAAAGTCAGAGTCGGCAATACAATTTTTTTAACAGCGAAACCAGTATACAAAATAACATTTTGTCCTTCAGCAAAAATAAATAAAATAAAATAAAAATTTGTCCATCAAGTAATAACACTAAATGACTCATCATAACACAGGACACAACATGATGAACGTACCAATATATTATGAATACAATGCAGCAAAAACATTGACAATTATATTCTGGCTCATTTTAACTTCTGTTTTCAAGCCTTTGTAACCCTAGCCTTTGCATCTTGCTTCTTTTACAAGTATATTTGGTATGAAGGAAGGAGACGGGTGACAGAAGAGGATAAAATCTCTTGTTTGGTAGAGAGGAAGAGAGGAGGGAAGTAAGGGAGAAGGAAGAGGCTTCCCTCCTGGGCCGCCGTTTCTCATCCCTCCAAAAGTGGACGGATGGGAAGAGAGAAGAAGCTTCCCACCTTTCTGACATTTTTGTCCCAAAAAACCTTCCTTTTGTCATGGAATGGTGCAATAGTAAAATCCCCAACACTCTGTACTTCCCGTCATTTTTTTTCCTTCTTACTTAACCAAACAAAAGGAGGGAAGACCCCCTTTCCTTTTCCTGGAGATAACTCTCCCATCCCTTCTCTCTTCCCTTCCTTCCACTTTTCCATCCCTCCTACCAAACACAGCATTAATATAACTGTAAATCGCAAAGAGAAAATTAAAATTGACATGAAATACCTGAGATAAAATTTTGGCACACTCTGCCATGGTAGACAACTCTCTTCTCTGAGATGCTGCATCGAATCGAGCCAACAATCTGTTCTCCAATTCTACACGGGTAACAAAACTCATAAAAGAACTTAATAGCATATTATTTTAGAAAGTAAAAGGACACTATCATTTAATAAATGATTTAGTTACTGGGACACTGGGCCTCCCAAATCCTAAGTGTATGGATAACTGAATTTCCAACATACAGTAGACAAGAGGAGCTCAGGCCACTTTCTCCATTTTTTTAACATATATGGAAAAAGTTATTCCACCTGTTCAACTAGTTGTTTATAAATAGTGTTTTCCTTTGGCTAATACAAGGTGAGACAACTACAACTAAAAATTACCAAAATATATGGCGTAAGTGCGAACAACATGTACAGCAGGAAGGGATTGCAAGAGAATATGAAGAGTGGATTTGACGGTCAATATTGTTATTTGACAATATTCTAACTTAAAACTTTCTTCGGAAGTTAATTATGTAAGATCTTCTATTGTCTTGTAAGCTTATGCTATGAGTATCTTCTTATTTTAGTTTCTACAGTTTAAAAGTGTAATAATTCAAAATTTTATTAAAGGGTAATTGGGTAATTTTACCTTTTCTATTGTGGACTCTAAATTTATTTGACTGTATTTAAATTTATGGAGCATGACTATATTATTTATTTTTCTTTTCGGGTGCTTTAAAATTTATTTCTGTTCGTGTGGGTGTGTTTATTTAATTTTGGGTTCACACCGTTGGGTCAGACTGTCCATTGGAACACCAAACATTTCATTTTTTTTAGCATACAAGAGAGTGGGTCCCACCCCACTCCCCTATATGGCCGGCCAAACCCCTTTCCCCCCCTCATTCACGTTACTTCTTCCTTTGCTCTCATTCTTCATCTCTTCTTCTCCTCCTTCAAGTTCAAGAGCCAAAGAAACCCAAAAATCTCTACTTCTACTCCATCTCCTTCTACAAGATTTGAAGAGGTGGTCAAGAACAACATCCTCTAGCATCTCTAACCTTCCTAGAGTGGGAAATCATCTATTGGGTAAGTATTTTGGAAAATCCCAATTTCTAGGGTTTCATTAGTTTTCAAATTTTTGAGTTTTATTGAACTTCTCTTCTCTTTTATAGCTTCCTTGGAGTGTTTAGAGCATGCCTTAACAATCCTAACCATTTCCTTGGAGTTTCTAGTGTAGGTAAGTTTACTAGTTTCCTAACAATTTCTAGGATTTGCTAGTTTAAGCTTTTCTATCCTAACTATGAATTGTTCTTGCTTAGAGTGGCCTTCTTGAAGCATCCTTCAAGATCCTAGCACAAGCATTGGAAGCTTTTGGGATTTACTTAACTCTCTTGAATTTTTCCATTGTTGGAACTTAAAGCTTTGTGAGGTAGATTCTTTGTTGTACCATTTTTTTTATATGTTGTTTGTGGTTAAAAAGTAATGAGAAACCTTTATGTGAGAATTTAGACACATGTTTAGGATTTTCCCCAAATGTGAAAAATTAGGGCTTTAAGCCTAAATGTGATTTTTATGTGCTAAGTGCTCTATGTGTTGATTATGTGATGCTAGTGGTGCCTAGGATGCTCCCTTTATGTGTAAAAGCATGTTAGGACGTTAGTTTAGAATTCCTTGTTAGGAGTGCTATATTATGAATTTTAATTTAACTCTTGATGTCTTTAATACATGTTCAACATGTAAGAATTATTGTGTTCATTATTTTGTTGGAGCATCTATGTTGTCATTTTAAACATTTCATGCATTGAGGCCAAATCGGCAAACATTCAAATATCACGACATAAAGATTTTATTTGAAAAAGAGAGAAAAACCCCATGTGTGGGAATTTTGGTTTAAGAAATCCGGACGTGGGTTGTGATGTGAGACAGGGAGAATGACCCTTAGAAACATTCAAACTCCAAACTATATTCGGGTAGCTCCCGGAAGTTGGTATGCTACACTCCATGCGTGGGTGGCTCATGGTCCGGTAATGAGAGAGATGTGCATTTGTCACGCATAGCCTTGCGGCTTTAAGCATTTCATTGTAGCCGTGGTGGCGATTCATTGCACCTCATTTCATTTTAATCATGGATAGCATATAGACTTGTTACAACACTGTCTACTTAGCCGCCGTGCTAAGGTACTACGCTACCAACCATTTTGCAGGTGATGTCGATAAGGGCACGAGTGACCCCGGTGTTGTTGCTTTGAAATCCTTTGGTTCTACTTTGAGGACTTATGATTGTTTGAGAAATTGTACAACTCTCTACGTTCATTTTGACATCATAAAGTTTGTAAAAATCTTATACTTTGAAATTTGTTGCTTTTAAGTTTTTATTAAGACTTCTTGAGTTTAAGTGCTTGCTTTGTTAAGCTTCAATGAGTTAGCTTCTTTGAGAATCGTTGGTCACGTGTTAGTCCTTGTTTTACTATCATTATTGTTAAACTTGTTGAAGGATTTTTGAATCGTTTAATTAAGTCTCAAGGTCGTTAGATCTCCTTTGTTTGAACCCTTGCCGGGTTCACTTTAGCTAAATATGTGGTATGTTTGAGGATGCTGTGAAACTTTGTTGGATTTGTTTTAGCTTAACTCATTATGTGTTTCAATCCTTATCGGAGGAAGCTTCTATTGTTTTAAAGAGTTAACGTCTTCAAATATCCCAAATGTTTTCAAATCTCTCTTCCTCCTTTTTTGTGAAATCTCTTTCGTTGCCTCGTGTTTGTATGTTGTAATCGTTGGATGTTCCGGATAGTTTGTACACGTGTATTATACTATTTTAGACTTGCCTATATCAATTTGGAAGGTTTAAAAGCTTTTAGAACACTTTCTCCCTATCTCTCCCTATATCTCTCTCCCAATCTCTCCCTCTCCCATTTTTCCTCTCTTTATCTCTTTCACTTCTCGTTTTTAATAAATTTCGTGTGTATGAAGTTCCGTTTCGTCTAGGCATGTGTTATATGTCATTTAGGACTTGTTTAGTCATATATTGAGGTATAAATTTGAGGATTTAGCAAAATGGGAAACATTTCTACAAGTTGTAAAATGCTGTCAAAAGTTTCTTTCATAGAAAAACTGCTACTGTTTTCTTTATTTTCTGCCCAAATGGTGCAGAATTGGAAAAAATGTCATTTGACAAAAGTTGTTCAGAATCAAATTTTACATGGACCTACGCGAACAGAATGTGAAAATTTCAAAGATATAGCTACTTAAGGATGTTTCAAAATTCAGCAATTATCCAAAAATGGTCCTTATGCTGTCAAAGTTGCTGTCAAATAAAAACTGCTACTGTTATTTTAATTTTCTGCCCAAACGGTGAGGATTTGGAGAAAATGCTATTTGACGAAAGTTGTGCAGAATTGAATTTTACATGGACTAACGCGGACAGAATGTGAAAATATTAAAGATATAGTAACTGATAGACGATTTAAAATCCAGCAACTACTGAAAAATGACCTTTTATCAAATCTATTGTATTTTCCCTTTCCCCTTGAACTTGTACTTGTTCGGATAGTCTTTTAAGTAAGTTTTCTAATGTTTTCATCTTTGTTGGACTTGTTAACATGTAAGTCCATTTTGGCTTATATGTTAGTAAGTCATATTTGTAGGAATCCGCGTGGGATCCCAATGTCGCTTCCGCATTTGTGATTGAATTTTACTTCTTTCCTCTCTATCTTTCCTCTTTCCTCGCGCTTCGGTTTCCAGGGCGTGACAGATTGGTATCAGAGCCAACCGGGTTCAAATACCTAGGGGCTATGGGTGTTTTCTTTTGGGTTTATCACAATTCCGTTTGTGTTTGCTCTGTGCCTACTCCTTATTGCATTCTTCGTTTAAGTTGCACATGTTGAGGCGTTGCGATGCTGTGTGGGCATACGTATGTGTTGAGTGCCTTCGGCACTTACGTGCTTACATGTTAAAAGAGCTTACTTGTTTGATATGCTATTTATGCTAAGTGCTCACATGGTAAATGTTTACATGTTAAAGTACTATGTGTTTCCATCTATGAATCTTTTGCATTATGCCTTGGTGTGGATGTCTGATGGTATTTAACTATTGACTGTGAAAGGTTTAAAAGTATATATATGAGGGTTTCCTTGTTTGGATTATTCGCTCGACGTACTATGCCTGGTAAGGTTGGTGGTTAGGTGTCGATCAGTGTTTCACACCGAGCTGTATGCTTAAGGATCTCTGTTGTGTTTATAAAATTTACGTTACTTACTATTTCCGTTTACGTTGTTGAGATAGCATGTTTAGGTGTTGCACGCCTACATGATTATATGTTCACCTGCTTGCATGCTCATGTGGTTTACATGCTTATAGTAGAATGTATTGAGATCATCTATTGTATTATAGATGGACAAATTTCATTAAAAAAAAAAAAAAAAAAACCTCATTGATATAAAGTTTTAAACTTTTTGGAAAACCAACATGTGTATATGTTGTGAGTATATGAAGAGATACTTTATATGCTTTTATAGTATATATTGATAGACCGGTTATGTTGTTAATCATAAGTAGGTGTGAGTAGCCTGTTGGGCTATGTTTCGTTAAGTTGTATCTTCGGATCCTTGTGGTTGTGCCTTAGCACATATTGTTTCTTTCTTTTGAGATGCATACCTTCGGATAGCAGCAGAGTTGTTTAGCAATCGGTACTATTTTTCTTTTGTACCTTGGGTACGTTTTCCTCATTTGTGAGTTCTGCATCGTATTGGAATAGTTCTCTCTTTTGTCAGGCTATTGTATTCCCTTTCCGTGAGAGACTCTTTGATAAGTTGTTTGTTGTATCTTGAAATTATCTTTTCAAGCAAATTGCACTCCTCTCTATCGCATGAACTGTTTTGTAGGGTTGTAAGTACCTACCTTTTTCAACATTTGGTTGCGTAATTGGTTGATTAGTTCCTCTTTCTTCATGGGGACTTTTACGTATAAATGTCTATTAGATATTACTTTTACTACCTCAAGTAGATTTATTCTTTGAGATGGGTTGTTGCTTGTTGGGTCCCAATCCATTGTATTCATGTTAAACTTTGCAGTGAACTATCAGTTTCCCTTCTATATGATTTATTGCATATAAGGAAATTCTGTCATATGAGTTATTGTTGGATCTTGACTCAAGCTTCTTGTTTTAAGTTTAGACTTGTATCGGTTCATTTTTTTATCGCTCCTTTGCATGGTGGGTGTCGTTTGTGAGTATTCCCCGCGGCTCTGATATTTGTCTATTATGAGACCATGTTATTGTTAATTGCAGAAGTTTTCCTTGTTTCATTGTGAAACTGTACATCTTGCGAGTTAGTGAAAAATTTTTTTTCCCTAAGCTCTTTATCATATTTACATAATCTTGCTAAGTACATTTCTCCTCAGGGTGGTCGAAATTCTTTTCTGTGGTTATAGCTATCGATATTTACCGAGTCCTATTAGAACTTCGTTAACATTTGATGGTTAACACTTTGATGATTGTTTAGAAACACAAGTTATTTTAGTGTTTCCTCCTTGTGAACAAGTTTGGCTCTTCATTTAGTAATACTTGTTCGAAGTAAATCTATTTTCTTGTTTGGTCCTAGTGACCTTTGACCCTTTTTAGAGTATTGTTTTATGCTCGTTCCTAGCTTGTTTGGAAAAGCAGTTTTTTTTTTTTATGTGCTTTTGATTTCAAAACCTTTCGTTGAGCGAGCGCTCATACCTTGTCGGCTGGATATTTTCTTTTTGGGTGAGGCATGGTGATTTTCAGTTTCGCCGCCCATGGACTTCGAACTTGGGTGTTTCATGGTGTTGTATTAAGATGTCCTTTCCCTTGACTTCTTGACTATTGGATTAATATTCTTCAGCGGTCTTGCCTTTTGAGTTCATCAATTTTGATTGAATTGGACTCGAGTATTTAATTACTTCAAATATTTCCCTACTTATTGAGAGATAGATTGATTTGGACGATTTAGTTACCGAGTTCTTCGGGTTGACGATTTTGTGAACTCGTCATTATTAGACTCCTTGGGAGTATGACCTTGTATCATGATTTGATTTCTTGTTATTGGTTGCCTTGGCTGTTGTTCACTAAGGCTAGATCCCAGAATCGTTGTTCAAAAAAAAAAAAAAAAAAAAAATTCTTATTTCATTCTTGGAGACCTTCCATTGTCCCTTACAGGAAAAATTACTTATACCTTAACTTACTATGATAGTGTCCATAGTAACTCTTGTTGGATTGGTGTAGTTGTTAGCAAGGTGGAATAATTTATTTCTATTTCACGACTTCGCAGTTTTATGAATCCTTCGAACCTGTGGGCAATGCCTATTGTCTCAAACGTTATTGTCGCGTAAATCCTATGACTGGTCCATAGGGATTCTTTTGATAATTATCGAGTGGTATATATTCGATCATAGTAAGTTTCAATATTTGATCCCGTCGTTTTAATTCTTTCTCCATTGTTGTGACAAAGAGTGCTTCGTTGGACTCATTTTCTCTTGATTCCGTATTAGTGCAAGAATGGCACATGATTGTATATTGTTTCATACTGGTGTTCTTTTACTAGTATGTCGATCATTCTATGTTGGAAAGTTAGACCATTTCGGTTCTACATTTGTTGTTGATGATCCTAACGGATCGAGTGTATCGTAGATATGAGTTTTTGAGAGCTGATCGAACCCTTTCTCTTTGAGTTCCTACGTTTCGATGGTTTGAATTTTGATGTCATTCATTGACAAATTTGCTTTGAGCACTTGGTGCAATCTTACTAGTTTTATCAGCGAGACTTGTTTTACTTCCCCGTCGTGTGATTACCGTGGCTTGTGTTTATATTAGATCGTTTTGATCTTTCGAATTTGTCCTTGCCTTATGCGAAGGAAAAGTCTTGGTGTTTGCTTGTTGTGCGATTGGTTGTGGTGGTTGAGGCAACTTCTGTATAGGTTCCCTCCTTCTTGTCGTGAGTTTTCAGGTGTCTTTCGAAGAACTTACTTTGGTTATTGCTTATTGCTGATGTGGTTTCACAATGGTTTCTGGCTTAAGGAATGATGTCGGATATTGTTCCCTCTCTCCGAGTGATGTCTCGGTATCACAATATTTGGAGTTTCAGTTTTGGGATTTGATTCTTGTATATCTCCATCCTTGAAGTAAATTGTTTAATCGTTTTGACTTTTGCATCGATTTCTTTGGGTTGTAACGAGTCGCGTAGGCCACAATTTTATTCATGATTCGGTCAAGGCGCATATCCTTTGATATCTTTTGATTTGTTGCAAGTAGTAATGGTTGTTGTGAAGTTGTATGGTTATATCCGTGCGTTCATTTATTCGGTTTATCATCGCTTTGTTGATGATACCCTTGTCCTTGTTCCAAACATATGTATGTGCTGATATTTCATAGTAGTTATGGCTTTGGGCATTGCGGTCCTTTGCCTTGATGTTTCGAAAGCGAGATTTGGGTTTGTTGTTAAAGAGACCGTTTTTGGTTTATCACCAGGAGCTTGTTCTTTGGAATTTAGTATTCCTCGGTTTTATTGACTTACCACCAATATTTGTTTCGATAGACGCTTTTCAGGTCCATCTTTGTTGTTCTTTTTGAGGATTAGAGTTTTCCGTTTATTCTTGTGGATGAGATGTAATGTCGATTCTTTACAATCTTTTGTATTAGCATTCGTTTGTTACTTTGTGAGATCTTTTCTTTGGCATTATTTAATACAAGCTTGGACCACTCCTTGGGAGTTGATCATATCGTTTAGTCCAGTTTTGAACTCTTGTAAAGGAATCATGTTACCTAACTTTTGTGACAATTCGTTTAACTTTTATCAGTCGATTCTTTTCTTTGAGCTCCTTGGATTTAGTTGATTGAAATTCAATCTCTTTGTAGAATATACGTTGAGGCGAATTCGTTGGTTTTCTCGAGTCTTCAAAGTTTTGTTGAGACCCTTGCATTTGGCCATTCAAATGTTTTTCCCCGTGATGTTACTACACAACAATGAGAATACTTTTCTTGATCCTCACTAGTATTGCTTGAAGCTTAGTAAGGGTTCTTAGAACCAGATTCGATGTTCTATTGGAAATTGTCTTGTTCAGTCTTTGGACTTATTGACCTTGGGTTCTGTCCATTTTGGATAACAACTTTTGGTGAGTTGATGCCTTGTACCCTAATGGCGCTTGGCAAAATTGTGCATTTGGTACATTCAATTTGGTTCCTAACATTTTGTGATTTATTCCTTACGCTCGTTAGTCAGTATTGGAAGGACATAGGAACGCCTTGTGAAAATCGCACACTCGGTGCTAGAACGTTGATTCTTCGGATCTTGAAATTGTTTCTTGCAGTGATGAAATTTTGTTCCATGTCATTGGTTATCCTTCTTTCTTGGGTTGGATTTTCAGTTGAGTTTTGGATTCTATCCATTCGCTGTCGCTTGTATTGTGCGTTGCATATCGGTCAGTGTTTGACACTTCGGAGTAAGTTCCAACAGTATATAGTATCCTTCTGATTATATGGTCCTTTCGTGAGGATTATTTTGGTGTTTAGCCAATTGAGTTTTGATGACACTTGGTATTGATGTATTCGCGTAGATCGTTCCCTCTTCGGTTGTTTCCCTTTGTGGTGCATTCGAATTCCGAGACGGAATTCTTTTAAGGGGGGTAGATTGTAATAATTCAAAATTTTATTAAAGGGTAATTGGGTAATTTTACCTTTTCTATTGTGGACTCTAAATTTATTTGACTGTATTTAAATTTATGGAGCATGACTATATTATTTATTTTTCTTTTCGGGTGCTTTAAAATTTATTTCTGTTCGTGTGGGTGTGTTTATTTAATTTTGGGTTCACACCGTTGGGTCAGACTGTCCATTGGAACACCAAACATTTCATTTTTTTTAGCATACAAGAGAGTGGGTCCCACCCCACTCCCCTATATGGCCGGCCAAACCCCTTTCCCCCCCTCATTCACGTTACTTCTTCCTTTGCTCTCATTCTTCATCTCTTCTTCTCCTCCTTCAAGTTCAAGAGCCAAAGAAACCCAAAAATCTCTACTTCTACTCCATCTCCTTCTACAAGATTTGAAGAGGTGGTCAAGAACAACATCCTCTAGCATCTCTAACCTTCCTAGAGTGGGAAATCATCTATTGGGTAAGTATTTTGGAAAATCCCAATTTCTAGGGTTTCATTAGTTTTCAAATTTTTGAGTTTTATTGAACTTCTCTTCTCTTTTATAGCTTCCTTGGAGTGTTTAGAGCATGCCTTAACAATCCTAACCATTTCCTTGGAGTTTCTAGTGTAGGTAAGTTTACTAGTTTCCTAACAATTTCTAGGATTTGCTAGTTTAAGCTTTTCTATCCTAACTATGAATTGTTCTTGCTTAGAGTGGCCTTCTTGAAGCATCCTTCAAGATCCTAGCACAAGCATTGGAAGCTTTTGGGATTTACTTAACTCTCTTGAATTTTTCCATTGTTGGAACTTAAAGCTTTGTGAGGTAGATTCTTTGTTGTACCATTTTTTTTATATGTTGTTTGTGGTTAAAAAGTAATGAGAAACCTTTATGTGAGAATTTAGACACATGTTTAGGATTTTCCCCAAATGTGAAAAATTAGGGCTTTAAGCCTAAATGTGATTTTTATGTGCTAAGTGCTCTATGTGTTGATTATGTGATGCTAGTGGTGCCTAGGATGCTCCCTTTATGTGTAAAAGCATGTTAGGACGTTAGTTTAGAATTCCTTGTTAGGAGTGCTATATTATGAATTTTAATTTAACTCTTGATGTCTTTAATACATGTTCAACGTGTAAGAATTATTGTGTTCATTATTTTGTTGGAGCATCTATGTTGTCATTTTAAACATTTCATGCATTGAGGCCAAATCGGCAAACATTCAAATATCACGACATAAAGATTTTATTTGAAAAAGAGAGAAAAACCCCATGTGTGGGAATTTTGGTTTAAGAAATCCGGACGTGGGTTGTGATGTGAGACAGGGAGAATGACCCTTAGAAACATTCAAACTCCAAACTATATTCGGGTAGCTCCCGGAAGTTGGTATGCTACACTCCATGCGTGGGTGGCTCATGGTCCGGTAATGAGAGAGATGTGCATTTGTCACGCATAGCCTTGCGGCTTTAAGCATTTCATTGTAGCCGTGGTGGCGATTCATTGCACCTCATTTCATTTTAATCATGGATAGCATATAGACTTGTTACAACACTGTCTACTTAGCCGCCGTGCTAAGGTACTACGCTACCAACCATTTTGCAGGTGATGTCGATAAGGGCACGAGTGACCCCGGTGTTGTTGCTTTGAAATCCTTTGGTTCTACTTTGAGGACTTATGATTGTTTGAGAAATTGTACAACTCTCTACGTTCATTTTGACATCATAAAGTTTGTAAAAATCTTATACTTTGAAATTTGTTGCTTTTAAGTTTTTATTAAGACTTCTTGAGTTTAAGTGCTTGCTTTGTTAAGCTTCAATGAGTTAGCTTCTTTGAGAATCGTTGGTCACGTATTAGTCCTTGTTTTACTATCATTATTGTTAAACTTGTTGAAGGATTTTTGAATCGTTTAATTAAGTCTCAAGGTCGTTAGATCTCCTTTGTTTGAACCCTTGCCGGGTTCACTTTAGCTAAATATGTGGTATGTTTGAGGATGCTGTGAAACTTTGTTGGATTTGTTTTAGCTTAACTCATTATGTGTTTCAATCCTTATCGGAGGAAGCTTCTATTGTTTTAAAGAGTTAACGTCTTCAAATATCCCAAATGTTTTCAAATCTCTCTTCCTCCTTTTTTGTGAAATCTCTTTCGTTGCCTCGTGTTTGTATGTTGTAATCGTTGGATGTTCCGGATAGTTTGTACACGTGTATTATACTATTTTAGACTTGCCTATATCAATTTGGAAGGTTTAAAAGCTTTTAGAACACTTTCTCCCTATCTCTCCCTATATCTCTCTCCCAATCTCTCCCTCTCCCATTTTTCCTCTCTTTATCTCTTTCACTTCTCGTTTTTAATAAATTTCGTGTGTATGAAGTTCCGTTTCGTCTAGGCATGTGTTATATGTCATTTAGGACTTGTTTAGTCATATATTGAGGTATAAATTTGAGGATTTAGCAAAATGGGAAACATTTCTACAAGTTGTAAAATGCTGTCAAAAGTTTCTTTCATAGAAAAACTGCTACTGTTTTCTTTATTTTCTGCCCAAATGGTGCAGAATTGGAAAAAATGTCATTTGACAAAAGTTGTTCAGAATCAAATTTTACATGGACCTACGCGAACAGAATGTGAAAATTTCAAAGATATAGCTACTTAAGGATGTTTCAAAATTCAGCAATTATCCAAAAATGGTCCTTATGCTGTCAAAGTTGCTGTCAAATAAAAACTGCTACTGTTATTTTAATTTTCTGCCCAAACGGTGAGGATTTGGAGAAAATGCTATTTGACGAAAGTTGTGCAGAATTGAATTTTACATGGACTAACGCGGACAGAATGTGAAAATATTAAAGATATAGTAACTGATAGACGATTTAAAATCCAGCAACTACTGAAAAATGACCTTTTATCAAATCTATTGTATTTTCCCTTTCCCCTTGAACTTGTACTTGTTCGGATAGTCTTTTAAGTAAGTTTTCTAATGTTTTCATCTTTGTTGGACTTGTTAACATGTAAGTCCATTTTGGCTTATATGTTAGTAAGTCATATTTGTAGGAATCCCCGTGGGATCCCAATGTCGCTTCCGCATTTGTGATTGAATTTTACTTCTTTCCTCTCTATCTTTCCTCTTTCCTCGCGCTTCGGTTTCCGGGGCGTGACAAAAAGGCAGAGTAGATTGCCGTGCTGGGCTCTTAATTATGGGCCTACTAATGTCTCCTATGATAGTTTCAGAGCCCATTGTCTGGATTAGCTTTTCCACAACTTTTTAAAAATCCGATTCCTTTTTGAAGTAAAAAAAAAAAACAGCATTTTTTAAAGCTCCAATTTATAGTTTTACAAAAAAAACCTCCCATTCCAAAAAGTGATTAGTGTAAAAGCAAACCCAATTGGGCAATTAGTAGGTTTACTGAGCTCTGAAACCCCAAGTCTCCCATTAAAACTTGGTGGAAGGTCTTCTAATCAAACTTGCTAGGAGCACTCTCCTGCTTTCATTGGGGCCATAATTTTGCTTGGTCTCGTGGTTTTTATCTTCTATACGATGGTTATATTGGATTTCTATGGAGACATCATCAGAAGATGTCTTTTAAATCCTATTGTATTTTATGACAGAGTGTGATGAAAGTTCCCTAGCTTTGTGTACATATGATGTAATATGTGTAGATAAACTTATTGCTACACGCACTTAATTGCAAATGAACCCGATTGACACTTGGATCGAGGTCACTTGTTTAACAAACAAAAAACATATAAATTAGAACGAGGTATTTGTTTATTGTCAAAATTTTATTTAGAAAAAAACAACTTCCTGATTCCACAGGTCAACACCACCAAATATTCATAGGTGCAAAATCCTATTTTACTTACCCTTTTGCTAATATAAACTACTAAATAAGTTGATTATTTACATAGGTTGGCATTGGCCCCTCCAAGGAAAGGTGTCACCCCCCGTCATTGGCCAACCCCATATTTATTCCATATGGGACATTTTCTCTAACTCCAATCCCTCCCTTCCGCAACCCCCCTCCCCCCCCCCCCCCCCCCCCCCCCCAAACCCAAAAAAAAACCCACTTGCAACCTCTTCTCGTGCAGCTCTTTTTGGGGGTCTATCATCGTCGGGTGTGAGTTAATTCTTTCTTTCTTTCTTCTTTTTTAGAGGTTAAGTGGGCTTGGCTGATACCATAAAGAAATTTTGTATCCAACCTAAAAGCTTAAGCTATTAGAGATTGGGCTCAACAATGTCTATCAACCTCCAACAGATCCCAAACAGGATTGGTACAGAAAAATGTCACAGCATGATTGCTGAGGACCAAAGCACGGCCATCAGAAAAGATACAATTGTGCACCGAGAAATTTCCGAAGGGCTGGTCCTGACCAAGAAGGCATCAATATGGTAAGATGTGTGTGCCTGAAGGAAGGCAATATAGGGACTAACTTCGGGCTTCCTCAAGAAGTGGTACAACTAGGAGAGACATTTCACAAGATCGTAAAGCCACGTGGACGGCAGACATACTATCACATAGTACATGGCCATAATGGGTCTGGAGCAATGTAGTGCGGAGACTTCATTTAGGCTTTCGTATCTGTGTTGTATCCGTGTCAAACACCGGACACACCCAGAAATGTGTAGTTTTTTTGTAATTTTGTAAAAAATCAGACATGAGACCGACGTGTTCGGACACGCTTGAGACAGGACGTGTGGTTGCCGGTTAGCAACCAAATAGTTGCATGGTACTACAAACTATGCAGAAATATTATGATTCAAAGCTTAGTTGAGACAGAGAGTTTCAACCCTAATTATATTAATCACAGAGAAGAGAAATTACAATAATGCCCTTAGGCAATAATAAAACTTTAACAGCTCATATTAAATAGCTAATACAACTAATAATAAAACCATATTTCAACACTCTCCCTCAAGCTGGTGCGAAGATATCTCTCATGTCCAGCTTGCTAAGATAGTAATGATGAGTTCTACTTCCAAGACTTTTGGTCAGGACATCTGCCAGTTGTTTACTAGACTTCACAAATGGGATACATATCACACCACTGTTCAATTTCTCCTTGATGAAGTGTCTGTCAATTTCAACATGCTTAGTTCGGTCATGTTGTACTGGATTATGGGCAATATTGATGGTTGCTTTATTATCACAGTACAACCTCATCGAATCTGTAGTCTCAAATCTAAGATCTCTCAATAGAATTTTTATCCACAATAGTACGCAAATTCCTTGAGACATGGCTCGGAATTCCGCTTCAGCACTCGATTTAGAAACCACGACCTGTTTCTTGGTGCGCTAGGTAACAAGATTTCCTCCAACAAAGATGCAATATCCTGAAGTAGACCTCCTATCCGTGACTGAGCCTGCCCAATCTGCATCTGTATAACCTTCCACCTGAAGGTGATCATGTATACCAAAGAACAATCATTTTCCAGGCGCTGACTTCAAGTATCTAAGAATCCGAAGAACACTACTGTAGTGAGATTCACGGGGAGCATGCATGAATTGACTAACACCACTTACAGCGAAAGCGGTGTCTGGACGAGTATGTGACAAGTATATCAACTTGCCCACCAATCTCTAATATCTCCCCCTGTCAACCACTGCTCCATCGATGCCATCCCCTAGCTTCTGATTAGCTTCCATAGGGGTATCACATGCCTTACTCCCTAGCATGTCAGTTTCCTGGAGAAGATCAAGAACATATTTTCTCTGGGAGATAAAGATTCCTTGTTTGCTTCGAGCCACTTCAATTCCCAGAAAGTACTTTACATTTCCCAGGTCTTTTATTTCAAATTCCTTAGCCAGGCATTTCTTCAACTCCTGCATATCTTCCACATCCTCTCTTGTCAAGACAATATCATCCACATACACTATGAGAACTGTGACTTTCCCTTGTGAGGAATGTCTAATGAATAGTGTATGATCACTTTGGCTTTGTTTAAAGCCATATTTCAACATAGCTCGAGTAAATCTCTCAAACCATGCTCTTGGAGACTGTTTAAACCCATACAGAGACTTTTTAGGCTTGCAAACTTTCCCTTTGGATTTAGAGTCTTCAAAACCTGGAGGAATATCCATATATACTTCTTTTGCCAAATCTCCATGAAGAAACGCATTTAACATCAAATTGATGAAGGGGCAATTTAAGTTTGCAGCAAGAGATAACAAGATTCTCACAGTATTCTTCTTAGCAACTGGGGCAAAATGCTTCCTCATAATCTACCCCATAAGTTTGTGTAAAACCTTTTGCAACTAACCGAGCTTTGTACCTTTCAATGGACCGGTCTGCCTTATGTTTGACTGCAAACACTTACTTGCACCCCACTGTCTTGTGCCCTCTAGGTAAGTTAACCAATTCCCAGGTGTTATTCTTGTGGAGTGCTTTCATCCCCTCAATCATAGCATGTTTCCATTTGGGATCAGTGAGTGCATCCTGTACATAGTTAGGTACAGACACAGAAGCAAGATTGGACACAAAAGCTTTATGGGAAGGAGAGAGACGACTATAAGAGACAAATTTAGATATGGGATGTTGAGTACATGACCTAACACCCTTACGTGTAGCAATTGGAATATCCAAATCATCAATGACAGGAGTGGAATCAATGATAGGAGAATCAATAACAGGAGTGGAATCAGAGTTACCTAGGTTCTCATCACGAGAAGGAGATGGAAGTGGTGGATCTGGAGAGCGATGGTCTTATCTTTCATCCTCCAAGTTCTTCGCTGATTTTTCGGGTTTTTCTCCTCTTTTCCTGGTAGGTTCCTCATCTGCCTCTCTTTCAATTTCATCCTCATTTTCAATAATCCTCAGTATCTCAAATGAATTAGACACAGCAACGTTAGGCATCGGCACACGAACATCAACTCTATTACTAGGAGTATAAGAAACCTCAACACTATCAGGCAACTCTTCAATCTCAACACTATCAGACAACTCTTCTAAATGCCTCGTCTCCCCCTAAAGAGGTGTCTGAGGAGTGAAATAAGATTGTTCCTCGAAAAATGTGACATCCATGGAGACATACCACATCCGGGTAGAAGGATGGTAACACTTGGAGCCTTTCTGTGTAGGTGAGTAACCAACAAAGACACATTTAATAGCACGAGGATCAAGTTTCCCTCATGTTGGGGCATGGTTATGAACAAAACACACACAGCCAAAGACTTTAGCAGGGATAGAAAACAAGGCAGAAGGACTAGAGAGTACATCAACGGGAGACTTTTTGTTGAGAACTTGAGTAGGCAACCGATTGATGAGATAGGCAACCGTTAAGACTGCTTCTCCCCAAAAAGACTTTGGAGCCTGAGCATAGAATAACATAGACCTAGCCGTGTTTAAGAGATGTCTATTCTTACGCTCAGCAACCCCATTCTGTTATGGGGTGTTGGTACAAGATGATTGATGAATTATGCCATGATCCAAAAAAAAATCTTCAAGACCAGATTTAAAGTACTCCCCCCCCCCCCCAAAATCAAATTATCTGACTAAATAATTTTGACACGAGCATCAAATTGAGTACATATCATTTTATGTAAATTCTTAAAGATCGAGTGAACTTCACTCTTCTCTTTCATCAGGTATACCCAAGAGGCACGAGAAAAATCATCAATGAATGTGACAAACCACCTATGACCTTTAAGTGTAACAATTCGAGAAGCACCCTAAGCATCAGGATGAATAAGAGCAAAAGGATCAGTACTTTTATTATTACTAGGATAAAAGAAGCACGATGGTGCTTGCCAAGTTCACAATCCTCACACCGAAAGGTGGATACATTTTTATTTAACAATAAAAGGGGAAATAAAAACTAAAGCAAACTAAAGGCAGGATGTCCAAGACGTTCGTGCCAAATCATGATATCACCAGATGTAGAGCCTGCAAAAGTAGTATGATATGCCAGATGTGGTTGTTCCTGCGATTCCAGAAGATAAAGACCATTCTCCTCTCTACCACTGCCAATCGTCCTCCTCGTGATAAGATCCTGAAATACACAATGTGAAAGGAAAAATGTGACGCTACAATTTTTATCACGAATAATATGAATGATAGATAAGAGGTTCTTGGCAAAATTACGAATATGCAAAACAGAAGATAAAGATAATGAGGGAGAGACGCGGACTAAACCTTTGCCTGAAACCGAAGAAATCTTGACTTTCTTCTGTCCTGGATATGGTTTATAATCAGAAAACACAGAATAGGAACCAGTCATATGATCAGATACCCCAGAGCCAATAATCCAAGGGTGACTAGATTGAGAATGGGATGCACTCACAGAAGTGGCTAATTTACCTGAATGAGCAAAAGATGATGAGACAGTAGTAGGTGTATCCAGTCTAGACATCGAGCGACGGAGAGTCTCCAAATCTCAGGCAGATAATGCAGTGGATGGAGCCGGAGGTGTATCAGCAATGATGGAGGAATCAACAACCTCTTTATGATGGGCACGAGAACCACCACCATGGCCCCCAAAGTTACCTCCACGTCCACCACGACCCCTAGACTGTCCCGAACGGCCCCCTCGACCTCCTTGTGGATACCCATGAAGTTTGTAGCATGTCTTTTGGTGTTACAATAGTCACAAAACTGCTTTGATTTGTCAGAAGGACCGGACTCACTCGTAGTGTCACGACCACAGTTTCCATCTCGATAAGGAACAGAAATTAAAGCGGACTCTCTGTAGATGCAGCAGCATGGTAGAACGACGACTCTCCTCGTTCTGTATGTAAGCAAAGGCCTCCTGAAGAAAAGGCAAAGAATCCATACCTAGAACATGAATACAAACCGAATCATACTCAGATTGAAGGCCCTCAAGAAATTTGAAAACCCTTTCTTCAGCAACTAGCTTATTATAAGCAGTGGAATCAGTGGGACAAACTGGCTTGTAGTCCAAGAGATGATCTAGGCGCTTCCAATTGGTAGATAGGGACATGAGGAGAACACTCATCTCCCCCTATTCAGATCGACCAATTAACCGTCTCAATTCAAATATTTGGGTAGAATTGCCCTTTCTGGAATAAGTACTAGCCATGGTCTCCCAAATGTCCTGGGCAATCGCCCTGTCCAAGAACCCCTCACCAATCTCTAATATCACAGAGTAAACAAGCCAAGTCATGACAATGGAGTTTTCCATCTCCCATTTATCACAAGTGGCATCTGTTAAAGGGTAAATATGTAAAAGTGTAATTATGTGGTTGTAATTATGTGGTTGTCCCACATCAGTTAGTGTGTAAAATGTATAGGTTAGGCTTAGCATATATAAAGGCTTGTACTCTTTATTTCTTATTATGTTGAATACAAGATATTCCCATCACTTCTTATCTTTACATGGTATCAGAGCCTCCCGAATCTGGGATTGCTCCATTTTTTTTTTCCGCCTTCGTCGTGATCGAGAAGTTCGGGTGATCAATCTCTTTTGAGAACTTTTTTTTTTTTCTCTCTTCCTTTTTCGTCCTTATCAAAAAAAAAAAAAAAAAAAAAAAACCCAAAACCATCGCAGCTTTTCCCCCTCCCCAAACCCTAGCCGCAGATCACCCCAGCCACCCCACCACCTCCGGCACACCCCCCCCCCCCCCCCCCCCGACCCCGGCGACCCTCCGGCCACCCTCGTCGCCCCCCCGCGACCCTCCGGCGACCTTCGCCAACCTCCGGCGAAGCTCCGGTGAGCTTTTTCCCTTCAGATCTGCTGTGTTTTAGTTCAGATTGACCCTTTTTTTGGTTTCAATCTGCCTTTTTCCTTCCGCTTTAGTTCATATTTTGTTTATCTTGGGTTCTTTGTTGCCATGGAGTCTAAATCTATCATCCAACTCACCACTCGTAAGTTGAATGGCAACAACTTTCTTCAATGGACCAACGCTATTACCATGTCTCTTACTGGCTTAGGCCATGATGATCATATTACTGAGTCTCCTCCCACCACTGATGATAAGGCTATTCTGGCGTGGAAACGGTTGGATGCTCAACTCGTTACACTTTTATGGAACTCTATGGAGCCCGATATTGCTGATCTATGTAACCACTTAGCCTCTTGTAAAGCGATTTGGGACTATCTTCATCTTCTGTACTCCAGCAACTTAACCCGGATGTATGATTTGTCCTCCCAGTATTTCAAGCTCGAGCAGAATGATTTATCTGTTACGGATTATTTTGCTGCTATGAAGCGGTTGCATGAAGAATTGAATACTGTTATGCCCCCCACCACCAGTGTTCAAGAACAACAAAAACAGAGGGAGCAAATGTTAGTCATGAAGTTTCTTGCTGGTCTTAAACCGGAATATGAGGCTATTCGGTCTCAAATTCTTGGTAGTGATGCTCTTCCTACTTTTGCCGAGACATATCAGCGTGTCCTAAGGAGCACCCCTCGGGATCCACCTCTCGCACCTTCGCTTGTTGATCGCTCTGCTCTTATTGCTCAGACACCACCAGCTCCTGGTAGGGGTGGTGGCCCTAATCGTGGCAGACGTGGAGGGGGATTTCGGGGTGGTCGTCCTGGTCGTGGTAGAGGCCAGACTCTTCAGTGCACTTATTGCTTTCGTGATGGGCATAGCAGAGACACATGCTGGCAGCTCCATGGTCGTCCCCCCCAGGTTGCGAATGCTGCCATCTCTGATTCTGGGTACTCTCCTGCTACTGCTTCTATGGATACCGTTTCTGTTCCTCGCGAGGAATACTCTCAGTTACTTCAGTATCAGGCAGCCCACCAGGCATCTACCTCATCTGCTTCCTTAGCTAAGCATGGAGGTACACATACTGCTTGCATTGCTTTAGGTTCTTCCCCATGGGTAATTGATTCTGGCGCTAGTAATCATTTGACAGGTATATCTAGTCTTTTTACATCTATCCGGCTATCATCATCTCTTCCCCCAGTCACTTTAGCGGATGGGTCCTCGACTCCTGTTGAAGGAATCGGGACGGCTCAACCCTCTTCGTCTTTATCCTTGTCTTCTGTTTTATTTATACCTCGTTCATCCTTTAATTTAATGTATGTTGGTCAGTTAACTAAGGATCTTAACTGTTGTGTAGCCTTTTCTCGTGATTCTGTTCTTATTCAGGATTTGAAGACTCGGAAGACGATTGGCGTCGGGCATGAGTCCAATGGTCTCTATTACTTTGATGGTGATCCTGTCCCTGCTCCTTCATCAACAGCCTGTCCTGCTACCATTTCACCTCATCAGATCCACTGCCGCCTTGGTCATCCTTCTTTAGCTAATTTGAAGCTTTTAGTTCCTAGTTTAAGTTCATTACAGTCTTTAGAGTGCGAGTCGTGTCAGTTGGGGAAGCATCACCGTGTTCAATTTGCTCCCCGGGTCAATAAAAGAGCATCTAGTCCTTTTCAGATAGTGCATTCTGACGTATGGGGTCCTCACCGTATAACCTCCACAAAGGGGTATCGGTATTTTGTTACGTTTGTGGATGATTATTCAAGAGTAACTTGGCTTTATTTAATGAAAAATCGTTCTGAGTTGTTTTCTATTTTTTGTGCTTTTTGTGCTGAAATTAAAACTCAATTTGGTGTGCCCATTCGTGTTCTTCGGAGTGATAATGCAAAGGAATATTATTCTGACCCTTTCAGTACTTTTATGACACATTCTGGCATGATTCATCAATTTTCTTGTGTACACACACCGCAACAAAATGGTGTTGCAGAGAGGAAAAACAGGCATTTATTAGAAGTCACACGCACCTTGTTATTTGAAATGCGTGTTCCAAAATTTTTTTGGGGGGATGCTGTCCTCACTGCTTGTTATTTGATTAACCGTATGCCATCCTCTATTCTCAATGGCCGCACACCGCACTCAAGCCTGTTCCCCGTTGAGTCACCATTCTTGGTCGTTCCGCGTGTTTTTGGGTGTGTTTGCTTTGTTCATCAGCTGGCTCCTGGGACTGATAAATTAGATCCACGAGCCATTCGGTGTATTTTCTTGGGATACTCTAGGACTCAGAAAGGGTACCGTTGTTATAGTCCTTCCATTCATCGATACTTTGTCTCTGCCGATGTCACATTCTTCGAGTCTAAACCCTTTTATTCGGAGTCTCACTCGGCTACAGATCCGGACTTTATGCTTCCTGTTCCTCTTCCTGTCTCCCCTATTCCGACTACTACACCGCCTACTCCTGATACTTCCACCCGTCTGGCTCGGCCTGATTTGCAAGTTTATACTCGTCGTCCACCTCCACAGACTCCAGTGGACTCCGCTGCTCCGCCTCCGCCTACCGTGTCATCAGATCCGCCATCTTCTCCAGAACCAACTGATTTAGACCTTTCCATTGCTCTTAGGAAGGGTAAGCGTTCGTGTACTACTTCTCATCCTATTTCTAACTTTATATCTTATGATCATTTGTCTCCTACTTTTTCTTCATTTGTTGCTTCCGTGTCTACCATATCTATTCCTAAGAATGTTGCAGAGGCACTTGCCCATTCTGGTTGGAACCAAGCTATGCAGGATGAGATGTGTGCCCTTAAGGAAACTGGTACTTGGGACTTGGTCCCTCTCCCGCCAGGGAAATCTGTGGTTGGTTGCCGTTGGGTATATGCAGTTAAGGTTCATCCTGATGGCACTCTGGATCGTTTGAAGGCACGCCTTGTTGCCAAAGGTTACACTCAAGTTTATGGACTTGATTATTCAGAGACTTTTTCTCCCGTGGCAAAGATTGCTTCTGTTCGCCTTTTCATCTCCCTGGCCACTACTTATCACTGGCCCCTTCATCAGTTGGATGTTAAGAATGTGTTTCTAAACGGTACCCTTCTCGAGGAGGTTTACATGGAGCAACCACCTGGATTTGTTGCTCAGGGGGAGTCTAGTCTGGTTTGCAAATTAAAAAAGTCTTTTTATGGTTTGAAGCAGTCTCCTCGCGCTTGGTTTGGCAGGTTCAGTGATGTAATTGCTGAATTTGGGCTTCAGAGATGTGGTGTTGACCATTCTGTTTTCTATAGACACACTGTAGCGGGGAAGATCCTATTAATTGTTTATGTTGATGATATCGTCATTACTGGTGATGACGATAAGGGTATTCATGAGTTGAAATCTTTCTTACAAATCAAGTTTCAGACCAAAGACTTGGGACAGCTTAGATATTTCTTAGGCATTGAGGTGGTCAGGTCTAGTGAAGGGATATGCTTATCTCAGAGGAAATATGTTCTTGATTTGCTGACAGAGACAGGAATGTTGGGATCAAAACCTTTGGATACTCCTATAGATCCCAATTCCAAATTAGTGCCTGATCAGGGGGAGCTACTTGATGATCCAGGACAGTACAGACGATTAGTTGGGAAACTTAATTACCTAACAGTCACAAGACCTGATGTTGCCTTCGCAGTTAGTGTAATTAGTCAGTTTATGGACTCCCCTCGAACTACACATTGGGATGCAGTGATTCGAGTCTTGAGGTATCTCAAGGGGGCTCCGGGCCGTGGTTTGTTGTATAAGGATCATGGTCACATTCGAGTTGAGAGCTACACGGATGCAGACTGGGCCGGATCTCCTAGTGATAGGAGGTCTACTACAGGGTACTATGTACTTGTTGGAGGAAATCTTGTATCGTGGAAAAACAAGAAACAAACCGTTGTTGCTAGATCTAGTGTTGAGTCAGAATATAGAGCTATGGCGCATACTACTTGTGAGTTAGTATGGATGAAGCATTTGTTGGAGGAACTTGGGTTCATTCAGTCTGAACCTATGAACCTATTTTGTGATAACCAGGCAGCGGTTCATATTGCTTCTAATCCTGTGTTTCATGAGAGGACGAAACATATTGAAGTTGATTGTCATTTTGTTCGTGAAAAGCTCCTACAGAAAGTGATTAATACAGTTCATGTTAAATCTGCAGACCAGTTAGCAGATTTGTTTACTAAAGCATTGGGTGGGACACGTGTGAAATATATTTGTAACAAGCTGGGTGCATATGATATGTATGCTCCAGCTTGAGGGGGAGTGTTAAAGGGTAAATATGTAAAAGTGTAATTATGTGGTTGTCCCACATCGGTTAGTGTGTAAAATGTATAGGTTAGGCTTAGCCTATATAAAGGCTTGTACTCTTTATTTCTTATTATGTTGAATACAAGATATTCCCATCACTTCTTATCTTTACAGCATCCTCGGTGCTAGGTGCTTTGATTCTGCGGTTGATGTACCCCATCTTTCCTCGGCCCTTAAGAAACAGTGTCACAAACTGGCGAGGAAGTTTTGACAATTTAAGAGTGAAGTAGTGATCTTTAAGTTCGGGTTATCAAGATGAGCAACAACAATGTTCTCAGTCTGAGCGGCTGCGAATTCACGGTCGATTTTCCAAAATCATCCGACATCTTGAATAGTCTCGCAACAAATACCCGCAACAATCACAGAAAACGGAGTAGGAACTGGCACCAACGAAGGAGTAGCACACAAAGAAAACAGGTCACAGCACCATAAAGAATGCCCAAAAAAGTACCCTTGATCACGGGTCCATAGAAGGACCAAAAATACGTGGATGATTAAACTCCAATCAAAACGAGGCTCTACAGATGCAGCGAGAAGTAAGACGGGAGATGTAGAAGAGAAAGAATGGTGACTGCCGAAAGGTCTACCAGACCATATGTGTGCTGCGACAGGTCTGGGCTGAGGGATGGAGGGTTGCGGCTAGGCTAGTGAGGGCCTGATGTGACTGCGATTAGGCTAGGAGGGGCCGGGGCGGCTGCAATTAGGCCAGGGTGGCCTGGGTAGGGTTCGGCTGGAGGTGGGTAGAGCTATGGGGCTACGGCTAGGCTAGATGTGGGCTGGTATGGCAGCGGCTAGGCCAGAGGTGGCCTGGGTAGGGTCGGCTGGTGGTGGTTGGGCTGGTGGTGGCTATCGATTGGTGGTGGGATGGTGTTTAGATGATGTATGGTGGTGGTGTCACAATCAGATCTTGAAATCCACCCTTGGGGAGGCTCTGATACCATGTAGAAATATTATGATTAAAATATTATGATTCAAAGCTTAGTTGAGTCTCAACCCTAATTATATTAACCACAGAGAAGAGAAATTACAATAATGCCCTTAGGCAATAATAAAACTTTAACAAATAATACAATTAATAATAAAATCATATTTCAACAAACTATTCCTAGTAATAAATACGCATTGACTTCCCTGTGTTATTGTCAATACAGATGATTTGGCAATGTAAAATAAACTTGCTATGGACGACTTTGTAATGTTGATCTCTGATCCTTTTCTTGTTGATAATTGATTCTCGAGGCTGATATGATATTAGTTACCTTGCAACTCGAATGATGATTATGATTCATTTATTTGTAACATAATGTATTATAATACTATAAAATTAATCAAAAATAATTTTTCTATTCATCGCGTCCGTGTCCTATGTTTTTAGGATTTGCCTTGCTGACGTGTCTCGTGCCATACTTGTATCCGTGCTACATAGATCTGGAGAAGACCACAAAACTTCCACGCTTTGATCATTCACATTTTAACACATTGCATGTGAGATTCGGCGCCCCAAAACTCATTAAGAAAAGTATGGTCTCATTTTGAATCTTACCTAACTACCCAAAAAAGTAGATATCGTTCACATCGGCTTTGTGGTCTTCTCTGAACTTTTCAATTAGTTCTTAAAAAATGTACAAGTTTTTCTGAAAAATTAACATTTTTTTCCTTCATAGTTTTATCCAGAAAAATGAATGCACTCAATACTATGTTATATGGTAGCCCTCTTTTTGAAACTTTTCAGTTGAAAAAAAAAAAGGATTTGGTTCTCTTCAAGACAAAATCAATCATTTTCCTATGAACTCGTGGTAAGTATTTCGTGTTAACTGATTATGTGTGTTTAGTGCAGCAGCATAATAGATTCTTAGTATTAGAAGAAGAATAGTAACAATAAAAACTAACCACTGCAATATTCCTGAAGGTTAGCAACAGCAACTTCCAATCCTCTGCTTGCAGTAGCATTTCCCATAGCTGAAGGTACGGATATGCCCTGACTCACGATATTTTCTTCAGCGAATGACCCTATAATCAGTAGTAGCATAAAAATTAGATTGTTCAGGCAAATGCCCTGCCTCATCATAATGTTTTCACTCAAATTATGTAGACATGTACATCAATCTATATAATATTAGAGCTCATATTGTCACTAAAGGTTTATGACTAGGACAAAGAGTTTTATGACTAGGATTGTGTGATTTGCTTTGATTGGCTGATATTTGCTGACTCATTCTTTATGTGGACCCAAACAGAGAGAGAAAAAAGATACTAATCCCTGTCTTCTTTTACCCTCTCTATTCTCAGTCTTCTCTCTCTATTCTCACCCTCCGAGAGACAGCAGTCGCTACCCCCTCTCCTCTTTTCCTTGCCCTTCATCATCCACCCTCATCCACCTTTCTCTACACACACACACACACACTCTCTCTCTCTCTCTCTCTCTCTCTCTCTCTCTCTCTCTCTCTCTCTCTCTCTCTCTCTATCCCCTCTCTGTTCTCTCCAACGCCTCCGTCGCCGCCGCTGCTTCTCTCCAACGCGGTCCAAAACTGATTCCACTTTACCCCAAAACCCATTGAACCCCCTCCCTGAAAATGCCAACATATAGACCAAATACACATGTAAAAGCTACAAATCAGATCTGGATCTCCCAATCCCATAGCTACAAACGGTTACTGAGGAAAAGTTGTCAAAGAAAGTTTCAAGCTTGTGAAGGTTCTAGAAGATACGGTTGTGAGTAAGTGTATGTACAATTTCATTCATCTTCTTAAAGTTTGATTTACAATCTCTGTTTCTTCGTAGATTTCTGGCAAGCCTTCGGTGAGAGCATGGTCTGGCATGATTTTCTGCCTAGGGGATCAGGTTAGGAATTTTTAAATTTTTTGTGGTGGATGATTTTGTTTTGTTTATTTATTATTTTTTATTAGGAGTTTTTGGATCTAAATCTCTCTCTCTCTCTCTCTCTCTCTCTCTCTCTCTCTCTCTCTCTCTCTCTCTCTCTCTCTCTCTCTCTCTCTCTCTCTCTCTCTCTCTCTCTGTGTACACACACACACAGAAGGATGGAGTGTAATGTGTGTTGTATGTGCTTTTCCTTTAATCTTTTTATCTTTGCAACTTTATTTTTTATTCAACCAGATTATTGCATAATTAATTGGGTGTGTAAAAAAACAAAATTCTCTCCCGATTTGCCTTTGTTTAGACTCTATACACTATTGAGGTTCTCATCTCTACGCCCGATTGGCCGACATGATCTTTTGGAATTTCAGTGTGTAGACCAACATGGTTATGAGTTTGTTAGAATTTCAGTGTCTTCTTTTTGTTTATCACAGTCATAATTTAGATGAATGTGGTGTGTGGTATGAATGTGTGCGTGTGTGTGGTATGTAGTATGAATGTGGCATTGTCCATGCATCATTTTAGATTGCCACAAATGGTGTTTAATTTGTGTAATTGGGATGTCCATTTGTCATTTAAGCTAAATGCATCATTTGTGTTAATCATTCAAGTTCTTTAATTTAGTCAATTGACATTGTTCTTAACTTGGGAATCAGAGCATTAATTAAATAGGATTTTTAAAAAGCATTAATCATATAACTTATGAACTGATTTTAGATCTCTCCTATTTACTTGATTTTCTCATATCTTTCATTTGCTTATAAAAGTATTTTTATTTTACTCTATTTAGCAATCAATTCCTTAAATGACATATTCCATAATGGTTTATTCTATCCAGTCAATTCTTTCTTAATTTAGTTGGTTCCTATTATATGCCTTTAAACATTTTGGAAAGAATAGCAATTTGTGTCAATCACAATTTACTCTATTAAGCAATCAATTCCTTAAATGACATTTTCCATAATTCATATTAATAAGAATAAATATATTTGGTTGACTCCTGTTTACAATGTTCTATGTTGAAGGTTCATGACTTTCCTTCACCAAAGAAACTAAGCATTTTTAATTTTAAGAACTGTTGGATCTCTATTTTTTGTCATGATTCTCTTTCCCTTTGTAACTTTCAAATCTTATGTAACTTTCGAAGCCTTATCCTATCAGAGTTTTTGGCCCTCTACATTTTGGTAACTTGAGTGGATGGTTTGTGTTTTTGTTTGAAAACTTTTTTCATTTTGACCAGCTCCCATATTTTGCTAAGAGAGAAAGAAATAGAGAGTTAGAATTTTCTCAGTGAGTTGTGAACATTCCAATGTCAAATCTGAGAATGGAAATTCTCAATGGACAGTGAGACATTAATTTCCCAAATTCGTAGGTATTAATTGCTTCACTTTTAGAAAGGTTATGTATGTTATAAGAAGAAAAAAAAACTGAACATTTATAGTCACTTCCCCTTAGGATCTTTGGTTTAAGTTTTTTTGGTCATTACTTTCCCATTTTCTGGATAAGCATTTTCTCCATGGTTAATTTTATGTATTTATTTCAAAAGGAAAGAAGGAAAATAACTGGTGGTAAAATTTTAAGATACCACCTGGAAATTTGTTGTATATTGTTTTACGTTTGGCCTTGTCATGAATAAGAGAATTCAACTCAGTGATGCAACTCAGTTCATGGGTTCATACGGTGTCGTTTGTAAATTTGGCATTTCAGAATTTAGTCGCACGATGTCGTTTTGTGTTAAACTAACCTGAATGTTAGTTATAACGATTAGGACACGTGTTGTACCCTCCTTAGTAGAGAAAGTTGTTAGCAAGCAAGTGGTGAGTTTGTTAGCTCTAAGCTGCTATTAAGCAGTCCTTGTAAGGAGTTTTTGAGGCAGGTGAATGAATAAACAGATTTCCTCTCTCTCTCTACTCTGTTCTCTCTATTTCTCTCTCTCTCTCTACCTCACCTTTCTCTCTCTCTCGATCTTTTCTCTCTCTACTCTGGATCATCTTCTTCGTAGAAATTACTGTATTAATTGGTGAGTCAAGTTCATTCTTGACAGGTGGTATCAAAGCTAAGATCCGATTAGTTCTTGTTGATGGGGGAAATTATTCATACGGAATCAGAGGAGAATTCATCAGAAATGAGGACTCATGATCATATAGGGTTCTCGGATCAGACTCAACAAAATATATTGGCCTTGCAGAACCAAATGGCGGATGTCTATAGCAGAATGGGTGGAATGGAGACACGAATAGACTCCAACATTGCTGCGATGAACTCGAATATTGAAGCAATGATGAAGATGATAAGGCAAGGCCAAACAATTGGTGAGAAAGGAAAAGAACATGCAGGGGTTCTACCTACTCCTCCGTTCATGACAGATAATAGGAATTTTGATGCAAGAAATGGAAGTCACAGCAATGAAATCAGGATTAATCATGGCTTTAGTGAATCTAGGGACTCAAGAACTGGTATGAATCCTAACCCTCATCCTAATCTTCCTAGAATCGAGTTCCCTAGGTTTAATGGAGATGATCCTAAGGGGTGGTTTAAGAAGTGTAATAGGTATTTCTTGCTTAATCCAACCCCAGAAGAACAGAAAGTGCTTTTTGCTTCAATTCATCTTGAGGGCAAGGCTGACCATTGGTTTCAAGCCCATTATGAAACCCTAGAAGGACTTTATTGGAATGTTTTTGTTAATGATCTACTAGAAAGATTTTCAGAATTAGGGCAAGATGATGTAGTGGCCCAATTTAAACGATTATCTCAGACCAATTCTGTAGAAGATTACCAAACTAGGTTTGAGGAATTGAAACCTCTCATCTTAGCACAGAATAGAGGATTATCTGAGGATTATTTTGTATCATGTTTCATTAGTGGCTTGAAAGAAAATATTGAACATATGGTAAGGATGTTCAATCCAAGAACTTTATCCCATGCAATCAATCTAGCTAGGCTGCAAGGACATCTAGCTGTTACTAGTAGAGGTACTCCTATTTCCATGTACCAACCAAACTCCAAGGCTCCTTCAAATTTCCATACCCAATCACCCTTCCAGGACCAAAGAGCCCATTCCACTTCTTCACATTTTTCTCAGCCAACCAACTCCTTTCAGTCCCCTAACCAAAACATTCCAACCAAAATGTCTGGACCCATGAACTCTCAGAATAGTAATAAAATTTCAAACTCAATACAGCCTTATACCACTACCCAAAGAAACCAAACTCCTAACAACCAGCCCAATTCATACAAATATTCATCAACCAGAACTCTACCTAACCAATTTGTGGGAATTAAGAGAGTCTCAGCAGAAGAAATGCAGAAAAGAAGGGAGAGGAACCTCTGTTATTACTGTGAGGAACCCTACTACAGAGGTCATGTGTGCTCTAAAAAACAGTTGTATTTGATTACTGGAGAGGATGAATCCTTAGAAGATGATGTGACTGATGGTATAGAATTTCAAGAGGTGTTGGAACAACAACTAAGTGGTGAAATTGAGAATCAATCTGGGGAAATGGCAATTTCTTTACATGCCCTGCAGGGTAGTGAATGTCTGCAAACCTTCAAGATGATTGGAATTGTTAAGAGAAATACTATACTTGTGTTGATTGATAGTGGAAGTACACATAATTTTCTAGACCCTGTAACAGCCAAAAGATTGGGATGTGAAATTCAGCCCACAAATGCTATACAGGTATCAGTAGCAGATGGAAGGAAACTGATTAGTAATGCTAAATGCTCTCAGCTGGAATTGATAGTACAAGGTCACAACATAGCAGCAGATATGAGGATCTTGCCATTAGGGGGTTGTAATGCTGTATTTGGGGTACAATGGATGAGGAAGCATGGGCCAATTACCTTTGACTTTGAGCAAATGAAAATGACTTTTCAATTGAATGGAAAATCAGTAAATATTAGTGGAGCAAAGGATACTCAGAACTTACAGTTAATGAATGGGAAAGCTCTTCAGAAATACTGCAATGTCAATAAGGAAACAGTGGTGTACCAGTTGTACTCTATAGGGGTAACAAATGACAAGGAAATGAGACCAGCACCAGAAATTGAGTCCATCATCAATGAATTCAAGAATGTGTTTAAGGAACCCCAGGGGTTACCTCCCTCCAGATCCCATGATCACAGAATTGTGTTACAGGAAGGTACCAAACCTGCTCACATCAGACCATATAGGTATTCTCATCTTCAAAAGACAGAAATAGAGAATCAAGTGAAAGACATGTTACAAAGTGGAGTCATTAGACCCAGCTCCAGTCCCTTCTCTTCCCCAGTATTGCTAGTAAGGAAAAAGGACAATTCATGGAGGATGTGTATAGACTATAGACAGGTCAATGCTGCCACTGTCAAGGATAAATTTCCAATTCCTGTCATTGAAGAACTGTTGGATGAACTGGGTGGAGCTGCAATATTTTCAAAATTGGATCTCAGATCAGGATACCATCAAGTCAGGATGAGAGATGAAGATATAGCCAAAACAGCATTTAAAACTCATGAAGGCCACTATGAGTTCAGAGTGATGCCATTTGGGCTCACTAATGCCCCAGCCACTTTCCAGTCTCTTATGAATACTATTTTTAGACCATATCTCAGAAAATTTATTTTGGTTTTCTTTGATGACATCTTGGTATATAGCAGGGGTCTAGAGGATCACCTTGGGCATCTATCCACAACATTGGCTACATTGCAAGATCATCAGTTGTATGCTAAGCAGTCTAAATGTGCTTTTGGGCAGCCTAAGATTGAGTATTTGGGACACATTATTACTGGGGAAGGAGTAGCAGCAGATCCTTCTAAGATTGAATGCATGAAAAATTGGCCTAGTCCAAAAGGTATTAAAGCTCTCAGAGGATTTTTGGGTTTGACAGGCTACTATAGAAAGTTTGTCAGAGGCTATGGAGTTATTAGCAAACCTCTCACTGAGTTGTTGAAGAAGGGACAATTTAAATGGGGAGACCAAGCTGAACAAGCTTTCAACCACTTGAAAGAAGCTATGTGCACCACCCCTGTATTGGCGTTACCCGATTTTTCTTTGCCTTTTATTTTGGAAACTGATGCATCTTATGGAGGAATTGGAGCAGTCCTGATGCAGAATAAGAGGCCCTTAGCCTTCTTCAGTAAAAGTCTTGCTAACAAGCATCTGGGTCTTTCTACCTACGAAAAGGAGTTACTAGCCATTGTGCAGGCTGTTAAGAAGTGGAGATCCTATTTGGAAAGCAAACAGTTTTATATCAAAACAGACCACCAAAGTCTCAAATTTCTTTTGGAACAGAAAATCACCACCATGCTACAGCACAAATGGGTCTCAAAGTTAATGGGATTAGACTATGTAATCGATTACAAGCAAGGAGTGGAGAACAAGGTAGCTGATGCCTTATCAAGGGTGAATGAAACTGAAGCTCAGATACAAGCTATTACTCAGGTAAAACCAATGTGGCAAGAGGAGATTCAGAAAAGTTATGTTGATGATACAGAAGTGCAGCAGATAATAGCACAACTACTGGTAGCTCCTCAGTCTTTTCCCCCCTATTCATTGTCCAATGGGTTACTCAAGTATAATGGCCAGTTCTATGTGGGTGCAAGTGGAGAACTCAGAGAGCAAATCTTGAAAGAAGTGCATGATTCAGGAACAGGGGGGCATTCAGGAGTTCAGGGAACCTACAGAAGAGTGACTCAATATTTCTATTGGCCTCAGATCAGATCAATGGTTAAGGATTGGGTCTCTTCATGTGACATCTGTCAAAGAATGAAAAGTGAGAATGTGCATTACCCGGGACTATTACAACCTTTACCTATTCCTACTCAACCATGGGCAGACATCTCTATGGATTTTATTCAAGGATTACCAACTTCTGAGAGAAAGAATTGCATACTAGTAGTAGTGGATAGGCTAACTAAGTATGCCCATTTCCTTTTATTGGCACACCCCTTTACTGCTGATCAGGTGGCAGCTTCTTTTTTTGATCTAGTTTATAAATTGCATGGATTACCATCCTCCATAGTTTCGGACAGAGATCAATTGTTTTTGAGTGAATTTTGGAAGACATTTTTTAAATTGGTGGGTACAAAACTGCTGCAATCTACGGCTTATCATTCCCAGACTGATGGCCAAACTGAAAGAGTGAACCAATGTGTGGAGAACTATTTAAGGGCCATGAGTAGTGATAAACCAAGTCAATGGGCTAAGTGGATGGCCTTGGCTGAGTGGTGGTTCAATACCCATTTCCATTCTGGGTTGCAAATGTCTCCGTTTGAAGCCTTATATGGATATAAGCCTCCCCATTTCAACATCCATCAACCCTTGAGATCCCCAATTCAGCATTTGGATGAATTCATAAAGAGTAGAGCTGCAATGGTTCAGTTGTTGAAGGATAACCTCAGTCAAGCTCAATCAAGGATGAAGCATTTTGCCGACAAAAATAGAACTGAAAGAGAATTTAAAGTGGGAGAATTGGTCTATTTGAGATTGCAACCATATAGGCAATCCAGTGTTTCCCTTCGCAGAAGCTTCAAGTTGGCACCTAGATTCTATGGGCCTTTTGGGATTTTAGCCAAAGTAGGGAAAGTGGCCTACAAATTGGCATTGCCCCCAGAATCTCTTATACACCCAATTTTTCATGTATCACTTTTGAAGAAGAAAGTGGGAAGAAGGAATAGGGTTAGTCCTCAGCTACCCCTGTCAAGCTCAGATGGACAACTACTGGCTTGTCCAGTAACTATTTTGGATAGAAGAATGATTAAGAGAAATAACTGTCCTGTGGTTCAAGTTTTGGTTCAATGGTCTAATCAGCTTAAGGAGGATGCAACATGGGAGGATTGGACTGTCCTTCATGCTCATTTTCCGGATTTTAGTTCATAAAGTTGATCCTTGTGGGCAAGGAATTGTTGAAGAAGAGGGTATTGTCATGAATAAGAGAATTCAACTCAGTGATGCAACTCAGTTCATGGGTTCATACGGTGTCGTTTGTAAATTTGGCATTTCAGAATTTAGTCGCACGATGTCGTTTTGTGTTAAACTAACCTGAATGTTAGTTATAACGATTAGGACACGTGTTGTACCCTCCTTAGTAGAGAAAGTTGTTAGCAAGCAAGTGGTGAGTTTGTTAGCTCTAAGCTGCTATTAAGCAGTCCTTGTAAGGAGTTTTTGAGGCAAGTGAATGAATAAACAGATTTCCTCTCTCTCTCTACTCTGTTCTCTCTATTTCTCTCTCTCTCTCTACCTCACCTTTCTCTCTCTCTCGATCTTTTCTCTCTCTACTCTGGATCATCTTCTTCGTAGAAATTACTGTATTAATTGGTGAGTCAAGTTCATTCTTGACAGGCCTAATCAATAGTTCTATATGATGAGTTCAGAATTTCGATTTTAGGAAGGCCTGAATTCGGTTTTTGCTATTTGGACTTATTCTACAACTGAAGAAAGTACTATCTCTATATGATAATGCTCACGGTCGGCTATGTAACTGTCATAATGGCTTATTTTCTTTATGATTAATTGAGATTCATCTAATGGACAATTGGACACAACAATACGTTGTATTTTGTTAAAAAATAAACTAAGAAAGAGGATGTCAGGAGGGGAAGCATATAAGAGCCTATTAAAGAAACCACTTGGAGAAATCCAAGTGAGATGTAATCATATATGGGAATTCTCTTGGCTCTGAAGATAATTAAGAGAAATCTATTTTGGGTAATTCTTATGCTTTGTATTTCCTTAAATCAATTTTGTTTCCTTTCCTTTTTCTTGGATCAACTCAGTTCCTCCTTTTTTCAGCTGTGAATGAAGGAAAAAGCTTATGTTTCTTTTTGTTCAATGCTCTCAGGAAGACAACCTGTTTATTCATTATCTTATTAGTTTACTCGAGTGATTTTAATTCATCCCACTGTTTGTTATCTGTAGCAAATGAAAGTTTTTTAATTTTCAGGTGATGCATCTTTGAAGCTTTTTAAGATCCCCTCTCATTCATTTTCATCTTGACTTCATTTTGAGAGAGGATGTAGCTGTGTGCAGCAGGTTCTCAAGTTGTGAATTTAAATATAGGAAATATAGGAGTAATACTTAAGTACTTGGTTTTTTTGGCTACACTTAAGTACTTAGTTTTTTTTTTTTTTTGGCTAAACATTCAAGTACTTAGTTGAAAGTAGGATATGTAATCCTTAGTTGAAACTTGAGAGGATGAAGTTGCTATTCCTGTATGTGTATTTTATGAGTGAGCATTCGTGCTCACTCAATGGGTGCATTGATGAACAAAATTTGGGTAAGAAAAATATTCTTATTTTAGAAAATTTCAAAGCGTAGTCATGTCACCTTTTTCTTTTTACTATTTAAGTTTTATTCGATGGAGTGTTTTTTTTTTTTTTTGGGTCACATATATTAGTATGTGGTTAGTCTATTAAAAGGGGTGGGGGTGGGGTGGGTTCAAGGCGTGAGCTAAAGTGTAGAAGGCATATGAAGTTAGTAACTGAATGCAGGTGTGTTGGTATTTTAAGTAAAGTGTTGAAGATACGTGGAGTATATTTGTTAGTGCCTTTAGGCACGGGCAATATGCTAGTAGAGCACTATTAGGGAATCAGACAGTATATTTAAAAAACATACCTAAACTAGCAATGAATATACGGAATACAAATATCTCAAAATCCGATAACAATTTATTCACAAATAAGTAAAGCCTTATCTTTTCTGATGAATGGAAAACAAAATTTCAAGTTCTTCTTATCTAGTAGTACATTAGCATATTAGGTGTACCGTGTATCTAATATTGTGATGTAGGACAAGAGGACTGTGTAAATTACAAATTTCTTATGTATTTTTATTTAGTTGTAATTTTCGTTTTTTAGTTTCATAGGCTTTATTTTCTATCTTTTAGCTAGTTTTAGGCCTTCAATGATGGAATTGGACTGCTAATATGTTACCTTATAGGTTAGGTTTGTTTTGGGAAGTATTAGATTTGATTTTCAAGTCACATAGGGAGTCTAATTAGGCATTGAAAGGGACAAACGAATTTCTACTTATTTCCTTCTAGGATAGGATTAGGTTTTAGCATTATTATTAGTTTCCTAGTTTTGTTTAATTTCCTTAGTTTACTTTTCTTGGTGGACAAGTTTCCTAGTCCTATAAGTAATTGTAATCTCCATTGAGAAGAAGAAGCTTTTGATGAATGAAATACATATTTCTCTTTGAGAATTTTCTCTTCTTGTTGTGCTCTCTAGTTCCTGGATTGAAACATCTACTTCTATCTCATCTCTCTAGTTCCTGGATTGGAACATATTCTCTTCTATTCATCTATTCTTCTCCTTCTTTTCTCTAATTTAACTTCTGCCTCAACTATTTCGCCCGCCACGTGTTTGTTGTAATCATTGGAAGAGCCAGGTTACATCATATTGTCACTAAATAAATGTTAAAAGTACAACTTAGATATTAATTAATCATGATACTTGTCTTCCTAAAATTTAAAATTCGCATTTTAGCAGCATAAGAGTTTTATATATTTATTTTGGTGTAAGAGTACTTTATTGGTCATATTTTATTTAAGATTTTGTGTAGTTTAAATTTACATGTAATATTAATAGAGTTACCTGTTGGAACCATAATGTTAAAAAGATGTCCCGCATATGCGCTGAGGTGGCAGAAATCTTTTAACATCCACTGATTTGAATAGAGAGAGAGAGAGAGAGAGAGAGAGAGAGAGATCTTGGTACAGAAAGCTTGAAATTCATATGATCATCAGTGCGTTACAAGACATTCAGATTTTGGTGAGAAATAAATATGTATGAATGTTGAAATTTTCAAGAATACAAAGCGATATCTTACGCAATTTCTGTGCAATTGAAGCAGCCTCAGCAACACGACTATCATCAGAAAATAGTGGTGAAAGTTCCATTAGATCGCCAGGGCTACCATTGAACTCCATCAAATACTGCAGGACCAAATAAATCAAATGGATGTGAGAGCCTTATAAGCAAAGCATTGTTAATCTGGCAATGATGAATAGTACCTTTATTAGCTCTATTGTTTGGCCAGCAGTTTCTCGCTGAGCATCTGCACTCTGACAATAAATAATGGCACAAGGTAAACATAATAAAAAATAAAAAAATAAAAAATATATTTAAAAAAAAAAAAACACATAATCATGGTCGTCAAATCGTGAATCGGTTAGCCAAAATTATTGAATCATGAATCGTATCTGCATGTATGAAACTCACATTGACTCGTTTAAATTGACTCGTGAAACAACCAACTCTAACAACTATGGTTGCTATAACCGAACATATATATACATAAAGTGGATAAATTAATTAGAGAAATATTAGGAGAAATCGGATCCAAAGCACTTAAGTAATAACACGCTACAAGAACTTTACCTGCAGATGGTCTCCAATTTTGGCAGCAGTCTGTCCAACACTTGAAATACGCGAATCCAATCTTGCAAAGCTACCAAACAAGCCATCTACACCTTTTTCCAGCTGAACATGGAGATGTACATGAAACGTAACTGAAATTGCATTTTATCGAGGACTTACACGGCTTCAAATTTGTCAAACACTTGGTAGCCTAGAGTACTTCCATAGATCCAAATATGATAGTATCTAGGTACTAGATGCAAGTATCTTCCTGCGTTTTCCTGGATGAATGAGGGGTCCTGGAAACTACTCAGAGATCAGATGTTATTGGGGATGGCAAATTTCCCCGTCCCGCCCGGTCCCTGCCTCTAATGCAATGGGTTTGGGGGAGGTATTACACTAGTAGGGCGGGTTGGTACTCTAAGATTAAACCCTATTGGGTTGGGGTCAGAACCCGCCCACTCCTCCCCAACTTTGATGTTAATTTGTTAACACGTCCTTAATGATTTAACCTATTTACTGAAATATCCTGATTCTATAGGTGACTTATGTGCTTCCGGTCTTCCATTATGCAAATGTTGCAGACATTTTGTTGTAGTCAGCTTTTGTTTTAGACATTGCATTCTTTTGCAAACTTTGAAAATTCTTATTCTATAATCGTATGTGAAAGATAAAAATTATTTTAGGCGGTTGGAGTTGTGTCAGACTGTTTAATATAGAATAAATTAGAAGTTGGTGTAAGTATAACTCATTACCGGGGAGAGAGATGGTGTAAGTATACACTTAGGCAAATTGGAGTTGGTAAAGTTGGGAGACCTTACCAAATCCGCCCAGATGCCATTCTTGGATGTTATACCAATCAAATATTATGAAACGAAAACCATGTTCTATGCCGTTTCCATGAAAATTGCATTTCAGATGCATGCTTTCCTTCAGATTTTTATAAACAAATTATTCTCTTACCATAATCGTTCAGAATGGAGAAAAATTATTCATACAACCGACCCCAATTGATTGGGACACAAGGCTTGGTTTGGTTTGGTTTGGTTTGGTTTGGTTATTCTCTTACCATAATCATAGAAAGTAAATTCATCTTGATTGTCTCCATCATACTGGAAATTATACATGAATTGAGTGTACGAACTAACCTCAGCAAGTGTCTTACGGTGCTTAGAATCTTGGACAACGACCTCCTTCTTCAGATTGTGAAGTCTTCCATCAATCTTCAATCAAAAACGATAAAATAAAATAAAGAAAGCCCCAAAGATTTAAGAAATTAACACAATCCATCACATACAAAATATACCTGTTTTCGAAGATCTACCAACTTTGTTCAAGAATCCTTAAACAAGGACAACAGAGTATCCACTTGGGGAAACAAAGGGCTTGATAACCCTTGTGCTGGTTTTCCTGCATCTGATGGAATTCGCAGATTCCCGTTTGGCAAAACATCATTTCCACCAATACTATGCGTATGCCCTTCTAATGCATCTGTTTCCTCTTCTTGATAAGAAGGGAGTATCTCATTTACCAAGTTTCCAAACAAGGCATCAAATGAGAAGTCCCCCTAAATATAAAGACACAAGTAGAGCTCAGCTCATTCAAATGCCATATTTGAATATGTAAAAGCTATAAACAAACAAACACTATAACAATGAATTCGACAGAGTTTGAGCATATTTTACCTTAAAGTCGTCGTCGTCTATGTCTAGCTCAAGTGGACCAGAGTTAAAGGGACGAGGATTTCGAAAATTTGTTTCCATCTCTACTCTCTTTCATCTAATTAACAAATCAAAAACCAAAATACACATTTACTCTTCGAAACTAACAACAAATAAAAATTCATCAACCAATTCAATTTCAATCAAAACTATTGAGCACCACTGCACCAGTACTCAAACTAGTTCCTGATTTTTTTATTTTTTTTTTTATTTTGAGAGAGAGACAGAGTGTGTGTTCCTGATGTTATATGCAAAATCAGCTGTAAAAAAAAAAAAAAAAAAAAAAAAAGAGAAAAGAAAAAAGATTGATCAACAATCCAATTATTATTTGACCAAAAAAAAAACAATCCAATTATCGATAAATCAGAAAAGAGTTAATTATATTTTTCAACCTTGTAGTTTGACCCTTGTGGTAATTTGGTCTTTATTTTTTTAATTTGAATAATTTGATCCCTAGACTTTTCAATTGGGTTCAATGTGGTCCTACAGTTAAAAGACCAAATGGAAATTATTCAGTTGCCTTCTCATGTGCTATTAATTGAAGGCCAATAAAGGAATTTAGAAGGTGCAAAACACAACTCTCTGGCCTAGTGGCCACTGCCTTTCCTTTCTCTCTCTAAACCACCATATTTTTTTCAAAAGCTTTATGAAGAACCAAATAGAAAAAACATTGATGTTTAAGATATAGTCTAATCTTTATCAATGGCACAAACACGCACATGGATTTAGGAGGGCAGTGGACGTCGATGCCTTGCAGATATTGGTGTGTTCAATTTACCACTCACCAGCTCGTCGGACCACCCTCTCAACTCTTCCATGGACGACCTCGACAATTTTGACAAATCTGGATTTTTTATTTCCATTTTTATTTTTTCTTTGTTTTGTGTTTTGATTGTTACATAGAAATGACATATATTGTGTGTCTTGTAATGTGGGTGTGGTTGGAGAATCAAATTGAGTTAAAGAGAAAGGTTGAGGTATGTTGAAAATCAGAGAGAATAGATTACAATTGGATTTCAGTGGTAAAAGCTAAAATCAGAGCAAAAAAGTGAACTTGAAATAGGTGGATGGGTGGAGTGGTTTTGTGGGACAATAATAAGTTATGTGAAATTCCCCAAACATTGAAGGAAATGAAAAAATGAAGAAGAAGTGTTGTCATGCCCTTGCATGTGAAGATGTTGGAATTTTTTAACAAATATATTGGTGTGAGATAATAATTTTCCCTTATGGATAAGATATATATATATATATATTTTTTAATGAGAGTCAAATCTTAATTTTTGACTTGGTCATAGATGAATATTGCAGAGTGATTCAATCCACTAATTATCCCTCTTTTTATTTTCTTACAATGCATACTTGTCATATCCATTAAGGTACAAATCTTTTCTTGAACAGCTGACGCCATATTTACCCGAGTAATTAATACGCCCAAAGATTTCTACTACTTTCCCACATTTTAAGTACACATTTTTGACCAAGATGATTTTTTCTATATAAAGATAATCATTCGCTATAAAAAGTATATGTCAATTGTCTTGTCATATGATTAAAAAATTATATATATATATATATATAGGGAATTGCTATGTACATCGCTCACCTTTACAAAAGTAAAAATTTTTAGAAGAAAAATGATTAGAATAAAAGAATTTGGGTGTACATAGCAATTCCCTATATATAACCACGGCTATATGCATCTTACATATACACATGCAGAGAGTTTTTGAAGCTGTAAAATATTATTCTTGTGTCATTGTTCCATTGCGTATTCGGGCAAATACAGGATAGCTTGAGTTTTTTCGGTGTAGTTTCTTTTCTGTCAGTTTAGTGCATAAAAACTGTACAGAAATTTGGTATAATTGGGTTGTTGTATCATGGGGGTTGACACACTATACTGTGCACTGGTGAGAAGACCGAGGAGGCGCGAAATCAACCTTAAAGAGAGCGACTTGGTCCGCGCTCGGCCCATTACTGATTTGGACTTCTACTATCAAAGCTTTTTCGGCACACATTATCATCAATTTTAAGGTTGATTAGCCTCATGGAAGCCAATCAGCATATTGTGTCTATCAGCGACAACAGTCACAACCGCCCTTTCCAATTCGAAGGCCAATTCTTCAAGCGCTGGAAGACCAAGATGATGTTCTACATGTCTTTACTGAAGGTTGCATTTGTTCTTGACGAAGCAAACCCGAGGGACTCGGATATGCTAGAACCCGCGAAATCTCATCAAGCACAAAAATGGGAAGTTGTTGATTTCAACTACAAAAAATTACATCTTCAATGGGCTTTCAGACGAACTTCATGATTTCTATGCCGAGTTGCTAACGGCTGCTGATGTTTGGAATGCACTTTAAAAGAAATACGACGTTGAAGAGGCCGGAGCGAAAAAATACGTTGTAAGTCGTTATTTAAAAAACCAAATGGTAGACAAAAAATCGGTTGTCTCACAGTGCCATGAACTTCAGAAAATAGTTCATGAAATTCTTTCAGAGGGGATGAAAATAGATGAACAATTCCAAGTCGCAGTTTTAATTGATAAACTGCCCCCCTATTGGAAGGACTTCAGGAACTCTTTAAGGCACAAGTCGAAAGAGTATTCTATGGAGAGTCTAATTGTGAGACTCCGAATCGAGGAGGAATCTAGACTGCAAGACTAAAAAGAGGAAAATTATGTGCCAGCCAAAATTAATATTGTTAGCCCCCAACAAAATAAAAAGGGTAAATTACACAAACCTTCCCTGAGGTTTGCCTTAATTACACGGACCTCCCCTCTTGTTTCAAAAATTACACAGACCTCCCTCGAGGTTTGAATTAGGTAACAAAACGCCTCCTCCCCTAATGGTCCGTTAGTTTTTTTATATTAGCCTCCCCTGAAAATTACAATTAGCCCCCCTAATATTATAAAATTGTCATACTAAAGCCCCCTTTCTCTTATATTTTTGTGCTAATTATAAAATCCCTCTTCCCTTCTATGTTTTTGGGTTAATTTTTTTAACATTAATTTATATCTACACAAAATATACACAAAACATATATAAATAGGTCCAAATTTTTTTTCCCCCGAACAAACCTCTATCAAGCCCCCCCTGTATTAATTTTCTAGATCCGCCCCTGTCCCTATGCTTCAAAAGTGGACACTTAACCCCCTGTGATTGTAGACTAAAATGGAATTGTTATGATTTCACTCAAAACTGACAAAAATTCTAAAATTGGTTAAAAATATAAACACTTAATCCATTTTGTGATGTTAATTTTGGGGTTAACACTCTTTGAGTGAAATCATAACAGTTCTATTTTAGTCCACAATCACAGGGGGTTAAGTGTCCACTTTTGAAGCATAGGGACAGGGGCGGATCTAGAATATTAATACAGGGGGGGCTTGATAGAGGTTTGTTCGGGGGAAAAAAAATTTGGACCTATTTATATATGTTTTGTGTATATTTTGTGTAGATATAAATTAATGCTAAAAAAATTAACCCAAAAACATAGGAGGGAGGAGGGATTTTATAATTAGCACAAAAATATAAGAGAAAGGGGGCTTTAGTATGACAATTTTATAATATTAGGGGGGCTAATTGTAATTTTCAGGGGAGGCTAATGTAAAAAAACTAACAGACCATTAGGGGAGGGGGCATTTTGTTACCTAATTCAAACCTCGAGGGAGGTCTGTGTAATTTTTGAAACAAGAGGGGAGGTCCGTGTAATTAAGACAAACCTCAGGGGAGGTTTGTGTAATTTACCCAAATAAAAATAAAGTTTTGAAACCAGCCCCTAAAAATTTTTAAAATAAAAATGGGCAGAAAAATAATTTTGGACAAAAACAAAATTTTGTTTCAAACCAGAGCCAGAACCATTTCAAAAGGAATACGAACCAAGGACCTCCTTCAAGACGAAATCATTCTAGTGGATGTTTTGTTTGTGGACATCCCGGGCACTTTGCATGGAATTGCCGGAAGCGTCAGTCTGCTCCTCAGGCTAACGTGACCGAAGAGCCACTTATGGCTATGATTACGGAAATAAATTCCATGACAGTTTCCGAAGGTTGGTGGATTGATACCGGAGCCTCTAGGCACGTGTGTAACAATCGCGGTTGGTTCAAGAGCTACTCTCCTATGGAGAATGAAAAAGTTTTACTTGGTGATTCACACACCACCAAGGTCTTGGGCATTGGCAATGTCGAGCTAAATTTTACCTCCGGAAAGAAATTGATTTTGAAGGATGTACTGCATACTCCGGAGATTAGGAAAAATTTAGTTTCTGATTTTATGATTAATAAGGGTGGTTTTAGCCAAACTATTGGGGGGTGATCAGTATGTAATTATTAAGCCTGGAATGTTTGTTGGGAAATGATATGCATGTGAGGGCATGTTTAAGTTGAACATTTCTGAAATTAATAAATGCTCTACTTCTGCTTATATTTTGCCTAGTTCTATGAATGTTTGGCATGCTAGGCTTTGTCATATTAATAAAAAAATATGTGGATAATATGAGCAGACTTGGATTAATTCCTAGATTAAGTAATGAATAATTTGAGCATTGTATCTCGTGCAGCCAAGCAAAACTTACAAAAACACCACATAAAAGTGTTGTTAGAAATTTTGAGTTATTAGAATTAATTCATAGTGATTTATGTGAATTTTAAGGAATTTTGACATGTGGTGGAAAAAGATATTTCATTACATTTATTGATGAATCTTCAAAATACACATATGTTTATCTTTTGAAAAATAAAAATGATGCTTTTGATGCTTTTAAGATTTTTTAAAATGAAGTTCAAGATCAATTTGAAAGAAAAATTAAAAGGCGTAGAACCGATAGAGGCACGAAATATGGAGAAAGAGAATTTAGTAACTTTTAGAATCCCACGATATTACTCATGAAACTACAGCTCCTTATTCGCCTAAAATGAATGGTGTAGCCGAACGTAAAAATAGGACTTTCATAGAACTTGTACTTGCTTTACTTGTGAGTTCAGGAGCTCCCTCTAACCTTTGGGGAGAGGCTTTATTGACTGTGTGTTATGTTTTAAATATAGTTCTTCACTCTAAAACAAAAATTACTCCTTTTGAACTTTTGAAAAATAGAAAGTCAAATTTAAATTATTTTCGAGTTTGGGGTTGCTTAGCTTATGTTAGACTTCTGCATCCTAAGAGGCATAAACTTGATAGTAGAGCTGTAGAATGTGCTTTTTTGGGAAACGCTTATAATAGTAAGGCTAACAGATTCTTAGACATAAAAAATAATGTTATATTTGAGTCTATTGATGTTGATTTTTATGAAGATAGATTTCCTTTTAAATCAAGGGATAGTGGGGGTTCCCAACCTCCTATTTCCGTCCCTTCTAGACCCACTGATTCTAGGGTGCATGATAGAGATAATAATATAGAATCTGAACCTCATAGAAGTAAGAGAGCTAAGCTCTCAAAAGACTTTGGACCCGACTTTTATACATTTAATCTGGAAGGAGATCCTTCTTGTTTAGAGGATGCTCTAAACTCTTCAGAAGCCAACTTCTGGAAGGAAGCCATTCAAGATGAGATGGACTCTATTACATCCAACCACACTTGGGAACTTATAGATTTACCACCTAGATGTAAAACCATAGGTAGTAAACGAGTCCTTCAAAAGAAACTTAAACCCGATGGTTGTATTGAAAAATACAAAGCTAGATTAGTAGCTACGGGGTTTAAACCAAAGAAAAATATCGACTTCTTTGATACATATGTTGGGTTTGTGCCCTCAAACCATTACTTTATGTATGAGACATTGACATTTTAATACATGGATATCAGCTTTACATTTCATTATGTATGTTTCTTTCATGAGATGATTGTAAATCCTTAAGTATCATAGAAGGTAATTCGTGTGTGTATGAGATACATACAAGTGAGATGTGAATTACTATCCTTTGATACTTAGAACTTGTCACAGTGGATGATAAGACTAGATACCTCATCAGGTTTACACTATAGCATGATTAACTACCATTAGATAAAGTGATGAATCTCAATCACTAGAGTATAGCTCTTAGTTGATATGCTAGTGCTTATAGTGCATTGACGGACCTGAGCTTTCCTATTGACACACAAGACTGTCAACAGTTGATAGGAACTCATAACTTCTATAAGGTACGTGTTCTCAATCTTGAGACGATTATGAACACAGACTGTGGATATGGCTGCTTTGACTTACCAATCAGTGAGGTCTATAAAAGATCAACACCTAGGCATCTTGGGTATGTCATGTTCATAGGGTCGTGCACATATATTGTCAAGGTAGAATCTACCCTCTGATAAAGAGTAAGCATTCCCTTGAGAATGTCACCAAGTTGAACACTGAGAATTACAGTCTTGTTGAATCAACATGTTTGGTAATCATGAGTGGTGAATGTGACTCAAGGAATACAAGAAGTAATCATGATTCAGGTTGACAGTAAACGTTTATCTGACCACCTGAATATGATTATGAATGCTAATGGTAGAGGGACATTAGTACACCATACAAGTCTAGTCATTGCTTCAGATATGTTCTTTTGCGTTAGAGTTCAGTTATCGTTTTATAGTGGGGTAAACGTTAACTGACCAGTTGGTTAGTTTGTTGATCAAAGAGTTTGATCATGGGAATTAACAACTGGTCTGAGCTAACAATAAAGAGCCTAGGAGGTCCCATTCTTAGCTCCGCTAGGATGCTTGGAAAGGCACATGAGGATCTTGTCAAAATAGGTTCGATTGATTGAAGGAGTCTCGATCGATTGAAGTCTAGACAGGTTCGATCGATTGGAGGTGGTTCAATCGATCAAAGATTCGATCGATTATAGCCACTTCGATCGCTTGAACGTAAGGCCGGTTATGGGAATCTATAAATAGGGCAGCTGCATCCAGAAATCGTAAGTCGTCGTTTTATTATACCAGAAGTTGCAGAAACTATTTTAGGGTTCCCAAACCTTCTTTATCTTCTCCATCAGAGATCCCACCATCTCTAGTGTCTCCGAGAAGCACTCATAGGAGACATAAGGGTGAAGCCTACCTAGTGGAGGCTGCTACATCACCAAACAAGAAGATAATCAGAATTGGGTTCAAGACCTGAGGTATAAATACTTCTCCCTTTTGTATGCATCTATAGAGTTAACGAGTAGTAGATCCGGGCTACCAATAAGTTTGAAACTTAATCTTTCCGCTGTGCATTTAAAATTATTTTAAACATGTTTTTCCTTCAATTGGTATCCGAGCCACGCTTGTTTGGATCTATAGATGCATTTTGAAACACTAGTTTTGATTTGCGTGTTGATTTTAGAACTGGTTTCGAAACTGCATCGACACAGATATGTTCCTGCAGTGTTTTCGCAGCAGAATAGAAATCTGTGATTGCATTGGATTCATGATGAATTCGATCGATCGAACCTCCTCTGTTCTCAAGCAATCAAATGGGTTTCGATCGATCGAACTCCTTTTTTGTTTGATCGATTGAATGGTGTTCAATCGATCGAGAGTGATTCTCTTTCCAGGTGTTCAGTTGACAGTTTTAAAGATTTTAAAATATATTCTTTAATTTCTTTATTATTCTGTAAGATTTTCAAAACATTCTGTGAAACTAAAAATTCAATCGCTTGAACTATGTTCAATTGATCGAAGTGTGATAGAGAACTGATACGTTGTTTTTAAGTTCTAAATCAGTATATAATGAGTTTATGTACTGTGCGAATCTATTAGGAGTTCCAATGATTACATATATTTGTTATATATGTGTGGATGTGTGTACGACTAACCTTTTTGTATCAAGATTAGTCTGCTATCTCCCATGGCACCAAGATCTATTTAAATTTTGTATTTGAATGTTTAAGATTGGTGTATATTGTATTTATTTTGGTTTGGTTTTAAGGCATGTGTAAAGGGCGCTGCAACTTCAATCCTACGAAAAGGAAAGTCACGCCGGTTTCCCTAGCCTTTCATTTTATTGTTGTTTCTATTTCTAGATAAATTGTAAGCTTCGAAAGAAGCATATGTCCAATGTAATACTCCCTCCGTCCCATATTAAGAGTCTCTTTTGGGAATTCCAACTTATTAAGGGGACAACATTGATTTTGATGAGATTTTCAACTTTCCAATGTTGCCCTTTTTGAAATTCAAAATTATAGTGTCACATCAAATAAAAGAGAGGAAATAATTGGATATAATAAAGGACAAATTTGGAAAGTGTATATTAAAGTACTTTGACTTTTTAAAGAGGACTCTTAAAATGGGACATCAAAAAATGGCATCAAGGACTCTTAATATAGGACAGAGGGAGTAGAATTAGGAAGCCCATGAAGATGGAACGAGAAGCCGTTGTCTATGAAAATGGAGCCGGAGGCGACCAAACCAAGAGGAGGTTCTATGGAGAAAGAGCCATGGGAGATAGAGGCATTGTTGAATGCCTTTATTTCAATTCAGTTTGTTGTTTTATGTGCTTGGTTTGTGATTGGAATTTAATTATATTGTTACTATTTGCATGCGTGTAAAGCAAGTTTTCTAAAATAAAATTCAAAATTTGTTTCAACGCATTAGTAAACATTGGATGTTTATGGGTAATGTGTAGAAACAAATGTTTCCAAAAACAAAATCCTTTACTATCAAATCGAGTGGGAGAGAGTCTTAAAATAACACTCACGATCTTCCATTAATGGTTTATTGTAAGATAAGTAGCACATTCTATGTCACCTCGCCAGGGGTGATCATTCCATATGGAGGGTACACTACTCATTGGTTACTAGATGTGAACTTCCTATGGATAGGATCAATCAGACGTGTTATAGGGTGACCACCACACGGAGGCACTACTTGAGGCGGTTGTGATTGGATCTTAGTTAATGGTATACACTAGCTAAGCTATGGATAAGGGATCCCACATGGGGCATTATTTAGAAACTTAGAGATACGAAGGGTTCGGGAGTCATAAATTGTTTTACAAGAGTTACATAGCGAACAAGTCATGATTAATCGAAAGATCGAACATTGACCACCACACGGAGGTTTTATTCTTTCATTTCGATATTGCGGCGACTTTGTTTTAAAATAAGAGTTTTAAGGATTCTTTTATTTCAAACTGTCAAATTTTGATATCCATGTTTATTTTGTTTTTTGAATTTTTTTTCAATAAATCATAATGTCTGGATCTGAAATAACAAGTTAACTAGAAATAACTACACAAAATGGGAATGAAACCTTGACATCATTTTAACTATGGAGGATCACATATATGTCCTCACCATCCCATGCCCGAAGCCGCAGCAAATGCTTCGGCAGCTGCCAGACACGAGTTTGACAAGTGGAAGAAGTCGAATGGAATGGCTCGTTGCTACATTCTGGCCTCAATGGCTGGTGTGTTGCAACACCAATTTCAGTCGAAATTCTGCCAGTGACATTATCGAATCCCTGAAAAAGATGTTTGGGGAGCTTGGCAGGCCTGCTAGACAGATTGCCATACAGAAGATAATGAGTGCGAAGATGTCGAAAGGGACTCCAGTCAAAGAACATGTTTTAAAAATGATTGGTTATTTGAATGAACTGGAGACCTTGGGAGCCAAGATCAACGCACAGACCCAAGTTGATATGATCCTCAATTCACTGTCGCCTTCATTCACTTAATTTAAACATAATTATAATATTAATAAAATGGATTTCTCAATGAGTGAATTAATGAGTTCTTTACTGGCAGTGGAAGGGGTGTTCAAACCTAGGGACAATGTTTTGAACGTTGAGAAAAGCTCTTCCTCTTCCCGAAAGGTAAGAAAGGGAAGAAGAAGGCTGGCATTGGTAGTCCAAGTGTTGGACTGGTCCCTAAGATTGCAAAATCTAAGGGAAAAGGTAAGGGCAAAGGGAAGGTGGGTGGCCAAGGCAAAGGAAAGTGTTTCCAATGCGACGACAAGGGCCATTGGAAGAGGAACTGTCCAGAATTATTAACTACAAGAGTTCAAGGTATGATTGAATCACATGTGATTGAAGTAAGTTTTATAATGGATACTTCAAACACTTGGTGCATTGATTTTGGTGCGACTAACCATATCTATAATTCATTGCAAGGGTTCAAATCAACGAGGAGGTGCAGTGGGAAATCGTACTTACTCTAGGTTCTAGGACAACCGTATCTATGGTTGCTATGGGAGTGGTAGTTTTAGAATTTGAAGACAATAAAATGTTAGTTTTATCAGATGTACTTTACGTCTCTTTGATGAGACGTAATTTAATTTCTGTTTCAGATATATCGAATAAAAATTATTCTTTTCATTTTGGAACAGAAGTTGTCATTAAAAGAAATGGTTCTTTTATATGTTCTGGTATTAAAACTAATGGCTTGTATGTGATTACTCCTAATATTTCTAAAGACTCTTGTATGGAACTTAATAACTCAGTGGTAACTTTACCATCTAAAAAAAGGAATCTTCCACTAATCCAACAAGGCTTTGGCATATGAGGCTTGACCATATCAATCTAAATAGCATTGGCAGACTACTCAAAGAAGGGGTCTTAGACGATTTGATTCTTGAACCAATGGAAGTTTGCAAGTCTTGTTTAGAGGGTAAGATGACCAAAAGGCCCTTTCCTGCAAAGCGCAATAGGACCAATGTATTGTTGGAATTAGTTCATACTGATGTGTGTGGATTAATAAATATTAGATCTGGGCTACCAATAAGTTTTGAAACTTAATCTTTCCGCTGCGCGTTTAAAATTAATTTAAACCTGTTTTTCCTTCAACATATTCTCTAGTTACTTGTATTACTTCTATTAGAGTTTTATTAGCTATTGCTGCTATTCATGATTTATATATTCATCAAATAAATGTTAAAACAGCTTTTTTAAATGGAGAATTAGAGGAGGAAATGTATTTGGATCAACTTAAGGGTTTTATTGATCCGAACAATAAAAATAAAGTTTGTAAGCTAATTAAATCATATATGGTTTCAAACAGGCACCCAAATAGTTGCATGAAAAATTTGATCAAACTATTATTTCAAATGGTTTCAAAATTAATGAGAGTGACAAATGTATTTATTATAAATACAATGATGGTGTATGTGTTATGATATGTCTATATGTGGATGATTTATTAATTTTTGGTTCTACTTTAGAGATTATAAAAGAGATCAAAAATTTCTTGTCACTTAATTTTGATATAAAAGATTTGGGTGAGGCCAATGTAATTTTGGTGATAAAAAATACAAGAACACATATTGGCATTTCTATTAATCAATCTCATTATATTGAAATTTTTTTTAAAAAAAATACAATGATTTTAATTCCAAACCTGTTTGTACTCCTTTTGATCCGAGTATTAAATTATTCCCTAATGAGAGTGATATAATTAATCAAAAGGAATATGCTAGTATTATTGGGAGTTTACGATATGCTACAGATTGTACTAGACCCGATATTGCCTATACAGTTGGAGTTCTATGTAGGTATACTAGCAAACCTAGCATAAAACATTGGAATGCAATTGATAGAATAATGAGATATTTAAAAAGAACTATTAATTTGGGTATTCACTATAATAAGTTTCCCACTGTACTTGAAGGTTACAGTGATGTCGATTGGAATACCCTATCAAAAGACTCCAAAGCCACGAGTGGCTATATGTTTAGTATTGGTGGTGGAGCGGTTTCTTGGAAATCCAAGAAACAAACTATTATAGCTCAGTCCACCGTGGAGTTTGAACTGATTGCATTATCTTCAGCTAGCGAGGAGGCTAGTTGGTTGGGTAGCTTTTTATCAGATATACCTATCTGGCTTAGGCCAGTTCCAATTACTTTGATACAGTGTGACAACACTGCTGCCATAGGAAGAGTACAGAACCAATATTTGTTTGCACCTAAAAAATAGCTAAAGGTTTTTTGAGCTCGAATGGAATGTTGAAATGCATTTAGGAGTGACCGGCCTATAGTAGAGTATGGAATGGCCATCCACTGGGCCTGCAAAGGTTTATCGGGCTCAAAAGGTGAACATTACATGCTATTGTTTTGAGTAGGCAGAGTCCGATGGGTGAATTAGGTCGTGTACTGACCAATCGGGCACTTTGGCAAGTATGGGAAACCGATTGGGAGGCTCAGCATGGATAATGCTCATCGGGCATGAGAAGGGTGTAAGCTAGTGTCAGGGTAAGCCCGATGCATGGTATTAGCCGCGTGCATGATGATCGAGCACCATATTCGAAGAAGATGGTGAAAGCTAGTTACACGAGCCCGATTAGTTACATCATCGCACAAGACGGTCGTCGGACATGGAATCATAAAGTATGACAAGTAGTGGAAGCTAGACGACATCATTAGATGATACAAGTGAGATCACACTCAGAGATGCTTATATATATATACTTGACATGGCATGTAAGTGTTGGAAAAAACCGGTTCCAGTGCACAGCGGAAGGGAAGATACAGTTCAAAATTTTAGATCTACTTCTCTTTTATATTACACGCAATATATATATACACATATATATATACGCTTATATATATGTATGAACAATTAGATATACCTTTGCAATTTATTGAATCGTTTCAAGAACTCTTCTACGATTCCTGCGATTATTCAATCCTGATTTCTTGATCCGACAAAGATGTGTCCGTCAGGAGGACTAAACGATCTCTAATTGACTTGAATTTTTGACAGCAGCTTCATCTCGACGTCAGCTTCGTCGTGTCCAAAATTCAGCAACTTTTGATCAATATTGAGCAATCCGAAGATCTTTTAGTGAGCATTGTTCGAGGCTAGCGATCTTCACTCCTATGTCTCTTGAATGATCATGGAGGCTAGGGTTTTGTGGAAAACCTTTTAGGAGAAAGCTAGGAGGTCTAGGGAAGTTTAGAAATTGATATAGGGTGTTTACAATATGAAAATATGCAGCTTTTTAATTCTTCCCGTAGCCCCTCTATTTATAAGATTTCATAACCGACTTACTAGGAACCGATTTGTCCCACAAACCGGTTCCTGGAACCTGTCCCTAGTAACCGGTTTGTAGGACAAATCGATTTTTGGAACCTTTACCAAGTAATCGGTTTGTCCCACAAATCGATTTTCTGGTACCCTTTTTCCTTTTCTCCTTTGCATCCAAACATTCCTTCGAGCTAAGAGTGGGACCCCTAGGTTCTTAATTACTGGCTCTGACTAACTATTAATTCCATCTAGTTAAACTCTTAACTAAGGAACAATAATTAATCAATTATCATTAACTCCACTATATAATGATAATTGCACTCTAGTGCATAAGAATAAAACCACACTTATATTAGCGATTCCTAGCCTTGTATAATATGACACTAATGTCCCTCTACCTTTCCAGTATTCGTATTTATCATTAGGATGTATGAATAATAGTACTATCTACCTAATAAATAAATACATCTTATATTCCTCGAGCATCAGTCATCACTCATAAATTACCAAACATGTCTACAACAACTTGTTGACATGGCTACGCAGCTCTCAGTAATCAACCAGTGACATTCTCAAGGAATACTTACTCTGTTGTAAAGAACTACTCTTTACAAGATGGTAAATTCCATCTTGATAATATATGTTCCCAATACCATAAACTTGATCACCCAAGATACCCAGGTATCGATCTTGAAGACCTCACTGATTGGTAACTCAAAGCAACTAAGCATACGGCTTGTTTCCATTACTATCTCAGGATTAATGACATGTATCTTATACAAGTTTGAGTTCCTATTAACTGTGATAGATTTTCTTGTCAATAGGTTTAACTCATAGTCCGTCAATGCAACTCATGCACTAGCATATTAACTTAGAGTCAACTACTCTTGTGAATGAGATTCATCACTCTATCATATAGAAGTTAATCATGCTACAGTTTATTCCTGATAAGTTATCTGGTTTTATCATCCACCGTGACTTATTTGAAACAACAAGGAATAGTAATTCATATCTCCCATGTGTAATCCTATACACATATGAATTACATACAATGATGTTTAAGGATAACAAGCTAACCATTCATCTCATGAATTGACATACATAAATGTATTATAATTTCCATAGTTAAACTAACTGGTTTGAGGGCACAATCCCAACAGTAAGTGCATGACAAGCGACGGATATTGCATATCCGAAAGTGCTAATAAGATGAATTATACGTGTTTTCCTCCCTAATTGTAACCATTTATGCTTATGATAATATAAGCACATAATTGAGGCATTACTACTAATGTTTGCATAAGTGCAATGTTTTTGCAAAATAAAATGGCCTAAAAAAATGAAGTGAATGATGGTGATGAAGAGAAGGTTGATTAGAAGAGGAAAATGAAGAAGTTTTTGAAAAATAGCCAGGACCGGTTCCAACAAAAGGGCAGGACCGGTCATGCCCAGGACCGGTCTCGAAACATAGGCAGTACCGGTCGCATCCATGATTTGTTCCGAAATATCTGTAGGACCGGTCGTGCTCATTAGAATTATGAAATCAGAGATTTTCGGATTTCAAACTTCTAAACCTATATAAACTAGAATAATATTGTATATGAGTTTTAGAGCAGTTTTAGTAGATCCTAGGGTTCTTCAAACCCTAGTTTTGGATTCAAACAAGTAGTTGTGGATTTCAAGTCCTAAATTGAAGATTTTTCAATACAAGTGTTTCATATTCATTCAATTTAAGTTTTCCCTTGTTTTTATTAGATTTTACATTTTAGATATGTTTTGTGATTGTTTTTATCATATTTTCCATTAATATAACGATTAGATTCAATTTCACTATGTTAGGCTAAATCTTTAGTTAGGAAAGATCAATTTGATTTCCATGCATGTTTTTAACGGGCAACCCAAAATCCAGAGGTTAATGAATGTTTGAGTAAGGATTCATAGGATTTTATGTTCTCTAATATGAATAATGGTAAGGAGCATGACGTTAATGAATCTTAACTTGAATTTTCAACAGTTTGTGAACTTGCTTCATGACTTTAGTTTGGTTAATTTAGTTTCAAGCACTGTGGAGTAGTTTTCACCATGAATCATGCTCATAAGCAATCTGCCTGTACTTCATTAAAACGGTAAAATTGAACAAGTTCTATATCTTTACACTGGTCAAAAGGTATTTTATTATTTTAATTGAATATATACACTAGAGGCATGACTTTGGATGGTTGGGAGTGCTGTATTTTTCGTAGGCATGGAAGTTAATGAGTTTACCGTAAATTTGTGATTTCCTAGCACTTTTCTCATATTTAGAAGCCTCCTAATTAAATTCACTGCTTAAATCAAATTTAATTAGTTGTTAATCTACTTAGCTGAATAATGTTAGAATTCCAAATAAAGCCATAATTAACTAGTAGTTTTATTTAATAAGTAAAAGTTTATTAGTTTAATAGCACATTTAGTTATTTAATTATCTTAATAGTTTTCACTAGTTAATAATTTTACTTTTATATGCAAAATAGTTAAAACAAACTTCAAAAGAAATCATCTTTTCTTTATTTTTAATATTAATAAATTGGGCAAAGTTAATCAATTCAAATTATATCTCTCCCTTGGGTTCGACCTACGCTTACTAGAAATGTATTACTTGAATGATCACCTATACTTGGGTGTAGCATTTAGAGCACATAATTTTATTCGTGTCAAGTTTTGGCGTAGTAGCCGGGGAGAGGCGATTGCTTAATTTTATTTAGTTTGTTCGTTTCTTTACTTATCTTGTTTTGCGTAATATTACATGTTTCATGTCACATAACTCGAACGAAGGCTTATTTCAACAAATACAAATTTTTAACGACTCCTCTGATTCTTCTGTTAATCCAGTAGTTACACCTCAACATTCTGACCCAATGGCTGGCTTTCTACCATCCAATCTTAATGGCATTAACGAGAACAATGAGAATAATGGGGAGAATGATCTAGGTCTAAATGATGACGTTGAAAGTCAACATAACTTCAACCCTAGGGAGAGGACAGATGATAATACACGTCCATTAAGGGACTTATTAGCCCCTGATAGGAACACGATCCCTTCGTGTATAACTATCACACCACATCATGGTACTTTTTACTTTAGAAATGGTATGATACAACTCTTACCTACTTTCAATGGGATGGAAAATGAGAGGACTTACGTGCATTTAAAAGACTTTGAATTAGTGTGCGAAACATTTGCTGACCAAATGTGTCCGCAAGAAATTACTAGATTAAAACTTTTCCAATTTTCATTAAACGATAAAGCAAAAGCTTGGCTTTTGACTCTTAGGCCTGGCTCAATTAGTACATGGGCTGTGATGCATGAGAAGTTTTTGAAAAAAGCTTTTTACTCAAGAAGATAATGAGACGTTTGCTAAAGTTTGGGAACGGTTTAAAGATCTACTTTTCTTGAGGCTATCGAGGGTAATTGATTGTTTAAATTCAACCCCTAGGTCCATGAGATAGGCAGCCCCACCGGAGAGAAGTGTCTTAATGATGTATGGTCCGACCCAGTTGGATTTGAATTTTCCTCTAGGGTCATAAATGGGTGCTTTAAGCTCTTTGAGGACCAGGTCACCCTCAGCAAGCTTCCTTGGACGAACCTTTTTGTTGAAAGCACGAATTGTCCTTTTCTGATATCCCCAAGTATGGTTAATTGCTACCAATATCTTCTCATCAAGTAACATTAACTCCTCATACCTTCCCCGCAGCCATTCAAGTTCTATTACTTCATATTCCGCCAAAACCCTAAGAGAGGGTATTTCTACTTCGACCGAGAGGAGAGCTTCCATCCCATAAATCAATGAATACGGTGTAGCTCCCATTGAAGTTCTCACAGAGTCCGGTATCCCAACAATGCAAACGGTAGTTTCTCGTGCCAATCTCTATACATATATGTCATTTTTCCCAGAATCGACTTAACATTCTTATTAGCTGCTTCTACCGCTCCATTCGTTTGAGGCCTATAAGGGGAAGATTGATGGCGGGTGATCCTATACTTCTCTAAGAGTGGGATGACTTCTCCTTGGAAATGACTATCATGATCAGAAATGAACTCATTCGAAACTCCATATCTGCAAATTATATTTTTCTCAATGAAACTCACCACATCCTTAGCTTTCAAAGTTGCGTACGATGCTGCTTCTACCCACTTGGTAAGTAATCTATCGCCACAATTATGTACCGGTGCCCATTGGAAGCCTTTGGAATCACTTCACCAATAATATCAATATCCCACATAGAAAACGGCCAAGGAATGGTCATGCTATAGAGTTGAGAAGGCGGGTTATGCATCAAGTTTGCGTGGATTTGACATTTATGGCATTTTCTGACATACTCACAGCAATCTTTATCCAAGGTTGTCCAGTAATACCCTTGTCAGATTATCTTCTTTACTGGCATATGCCCATTCATATAGGGTCCGCAAACTCTATATATTTCCTCCATCATTCTTCTAGCTTCTCTCCCATACAGACATTCTAAATTATACCCGATATAAAACTTTTTCCACAATTTTCCCACGTAGATTACAAATTGGGCAGAAAACCTCTGAATTGCCTTTTTATCCTTCTCTGAAGCTCCCTCAGGGTATTCTCCTTTGTCAATGAAATTCTAAACATCCACGTACCAAGGTACTTCACCCTCCTCTATCTCTTCAATGGCTACGATCAACTCAAACGAGGGTTGGGTTCTTTCTTCTATGGACAACAAGATCATGGTAACTCCTATAGGGATTTGGATCATTGAGGCCAAGGTTGCTAGGGAATCGGCTAGTTGGTTCTCCTCATGGGGAAGGTAGTAGAATGAGATCTTTCTAAACTGCACCTTCAAGCTCTCTAGGTATTCATGGTAGGTCTCAATTTCTTATGCTTCACCTCCAATCACCTCGCGCTTGTGATATTATCAAGTTAGAATCTCCAAAGATATCAATCCTCTCAACTTTTAAGGCCAGGGCTGCTTCTATTATAATTATACATGCTTCATATTCTGCCATATTATTGGTTGAATTATACTTAAGCTTGACGGCTAGTGGGGTGGGGGTTCCACTAGGTGATATAAGAATGATTCCTACTCCATATCCTATCTGATTGGCTGCTTCATTGAAATACATTCTCCACAAATCTTCCTTTACCTCCATCACTCCTTCATCGGGAAACTTAAACTCTTTTTTTTCCTCGGATTCTACAACGAGGTCAGCTATATATTCAGCGACGACTCTTCCTTTGACAGATTTGGAAGTGACATATCTTATATCGAACTCAGCTAACATCATGGTCCACCGGGAAATTCTACTGGTTAGGATCGGATTTTTGAACAGGTATTTGAGTAGGTCCATTCGGGATATCAAGGTTACAGGAAAGGCTACATATAATGCCTAAGGCGACGGGTACACCACACCAATGCCCAACAGGCTTTTTCTAATGGTGAATATTTTAACTCATACCCAGCCATCCTTTTACTCAAATAATAGATAGCTTTCTCCACACACCTCTCTTATTTTTCTTCTTTGGTTATGGATAGGTATAGAAATAAAGGTTTTTCGGGTTTGGGAGATGATAGGACAGGTGGGTTTTGGAGGTAGGTTTTGATCTTTTCAAAGGCTTTTTGGCATTGGCTACCCCATTCAAACTTCTCTCCTTTTCTTGGTAATTTGAACAATGGTTCACAGGTCATGGTGAGCTTTGATATGAAATGGCTAATAAATTATATCCTACCCAAAAATCCCCTTAACACTTTCTCAATTGTCGTCGACTGCATCTCGGTTATGGCTTTAATTTTGGTCGGGTCTACCTCTATTCCCCTTTGAGTGATGAGAAACCCTAACAACTTCCCAGTAGTAACCCTGAAAGTGCACTTTTGTGGATTCAGCCTCATTCTGAACTTTGTCAGCTTCTCAAAGAACTTCCTTAACGTCTCTAAGTGTCCCCCTCTTTCTTTGGATTTTACTATCATGTCATCCACATATACCTATACTTCCTTATAGATCATGTCATGTAGTAACGTAGTGGCAGCTCTTTGGTAAGTCGCACTTGCATTCTTAAGTCTGAATGGCATTACCCTATAGCAATAAGTCCCCCAAGGTGTGATGAAAGTATTCTTCTCCTTATCCTCCGGTGCCATTAAAATCTTATTATACCCAAAGAACCCGTCCATAAAAGACAAAAGCTCGTGTCCCGCGATATTATCTACTGGTACATCGATATGAGGTAAAGGGAATTCGTCTTTAGGACTGGCTTTGTTTAAATCTCAGAAAATCGATATGAGGTAAAGGGAAATCGTCTTTAGGGATGGCTTTGTTTAAATCTCAAAAAGTGCTCTCTATGATTTTACATGCGGATTCATTTTCTTTTTCAATTATTTGCAATTTATCAGGAATTCATCACATTTAATACATGTATCATATTCATTATGCGCAGTCGAGTAAGTATAATTAGTCATATTTTCATTGATACCTTTTGAAGTAATTACAACAAACATTGAAATAGTAACACACCTCATTTGGGCCATTACAAACTCCGGGGAGGGGGGGATACCTATTACTAGACTCAAAAACCCATTCTTTGTTGACCCTTTGTTTGAGTTCCATAATGTGGTAGCCTGGCAGATTCCCTATCTTTTCTTCATTCTCCAACTCTTCTTCATTTTCTTCGATCTCTCCTTCCATCTTACCTTTCCCATCATCTTCCTTTAAGGCCTTCTCAAAACTACTCTCTCCAATTTCCCCGTTTCCTTCCGTCAGTAGATTCTTCATCTATGAACTATCCAGTATACAAATCCAATCTTTAACAGAGGTGGGCTTTGCAGGCACCTGTGAGTATGGGTCTTTGTATTCAGTGAATTCATGCGAGAAAAGCAATTATCCTTCCTATCCATCTATGGCTCTAAGAAGCCACAGAAGGGGAAATCTTCTCCCCCCTTGATGAAGTACCCGTTAAGTGTCTTTATATATGGCCGTAGTGGCGCGTCAGCTGCTTTCTTTTTCTCTTTCAACTCCTGCCTTGATGGTAAATAACCCAACCCATGAGTATGGGTCTGTGTCTTGATATCCAAATATTCTAACAAACCTTGGTGCATTCTTCCCAAAACCATACTTGGAAAGAATCTTATTTTCCTCATAATCTCTGCGACCAACGGACTCGCGTATTCGTCAAAATATGACGGTAGAAACTCCCGTGGCTTCTCGTCCTCTACCATGTTGATAAATTCGAATCCTCCCAAACTTGTTTCTTCATTTTGTAACTGAACCTCCAAGATCGGAGCGCTTGATGATGCCTCCTTCACCCGGACCCAACTGTCCCTAAAGATTTTACAAACTTTGTTTTCCCAAATACATTTTACATTCTGGTGAATTATCAATGGAATTGCACCCAAACTATCCAACCAAGGCCTACCCCACAGTAGATTAAAAGAGGAAGGGATGTCAATAATCTGGAACTCAACTTCCTTTTCCAATGGCCCAATAGTGAGATTATGGAAAATGATGCCCATGACCTCCCTCTGAGTGTTGTCGTATGCTCTCACTTTTTCTCAAACGGTATGAAAGTCGATTCATCTAGACCCATTCTTTTAGCTGTACGGAGTGGGCACACGTTCAAAGCAAATCCTTATCAACGAGGCAAGTAGGCAGAAAATTTCCTAAACATTCAACGGTTACATGCAGTGGATTATTATGAGCAGGTCATCTGGGAGGTAAGTCTTTTGTGGTAAACATTATAGCAAGAGATGGAGTTCAATTGATCATTGCTACAAGATCCTCTAGTGAAATGTTGATGGATATATCCGACTAGTTCAAAGCATCTAAGATGGCTTGTCTGTGAAGCTTGGAAGCAATCAACAATCCCCAGATCGTGATATTGGCTTGAGTCTTTTTCATCTGCTTTAATACCCTATCCTCCTCCTCTTCTTCATCTATTTTTCCATTTCCTTTTCCCAATTCTTAGCCTGGATGGTCTTCTTCTAGTTCATGCGGCTTGAAATGTCTCTGTGATCGAGTCAAATGGTTCACCTTTTCCTTTATCCACAGATCCTTTTGTACTTCGGTGACTCTTGGACTTTTCTTATCATCTTTTTTGCTCTCATTCCACAGGTTTTCCATTATCCGATTGATGTTCTGGCTATCTTCCCCCTGATACCAAATAAAGCTTTCTATTTCAGGTGCCCATTAGTCTGAAGTAGCAGCTACCTCTATCTCTTTTCCCTTACTTTCCCTTGCTTTTCCATTGCTTTCATTTGATGGCCTGCCTAGAGTGCAAATCACTATATCTCTCAACATCTGATAAGATTTCTTTGGGTGACCCAGCTTTATGATCAATTGAGATGGATCGAAATAATTTCCTTTATAATCCAAACAATAAATTCCCGGTGGCGGCACGGCGTGATGGTTCAGTAATGGGTTCTTGGTGACATTTGGTGGATTGGCAGGAGGCTCGAATATCACTTTCTTGTCTATTAGGTCTTGAATCTCGTGTCTCAACCTCAGGCATCGGTTAGTAGAATGCCCTTGTTCTTGGTGGAACTTGTTGTACATATCAGCTTTGGAGTTTAGGGGAGGTAGGTTCGGCCTTGGCCATGGTTCTAACAAACGAAGATGCCCCTTTGCCACTAACCTGTCAAGGGCTGTTGACAATGACACTCCTAGATCTAAAAATTTCCTTGGCGGCTTGTCCCCTCCTCTTCTTGGATTTCTTATTATATCAAACTTTCTTTCTGGTTCACTTAGTGCATCAACATCAGTTGCCACCTGATTCCCCGTGTTCCCCCCATGAAATGGTCTCCTAGAGCAATGCCCCTAGGATTCTTTCTTCTTGATCTTCCCATCTTTGATTGCGGCTTCAATTCTTGTCTATATTTTGAACAATTTTGTAAAGGTGTGGATGTATTGATACATGAGCTTCTCTTGATATACACTTCTTTACTATAATTCTGATCTGTTCTTTCTCTGACAGCCATTGGGTCATTTTTGCGGCCTTTTCCCTCCAACGCGTAAAAAACTCAGTAAACGACTCTTTACTCTCTTGCGTAGTCGTCTCTAGGTCTCTTATAGTTACATCGAGTTCTTGATTGTATTCATATTGGGTGACAAAAGCTTTAACAATTTCCTCCCATACACGAGTTTTACTTGGCTCCAACGTGAAATACTAGGACAAAGCTACCCTAGTCAAGGTTTGCTGAAACAGCATGGCCATCATGGCAGGACTCAGACCACTTATCACGACCCAAGTCTCCCCCAGAAAGATATTGTCCCCTTTGGGCCCAACCCGCATGGATTTTTCCTAGCACAGGCTTACAAACCTGCCCAAAATGCATCCTACTATGTTCTAATATGGCCATCCATATATAGCACATTACCCTTCCTTCCCCAGGCGATGTGGGACGAACTCCCCCTATAGCACACAACACCAGGGTTGTTACATTCCACCCCCCTTAGGGCCCAACGTCCCCGTTGGCATACTTCCAGCTGGGTCAGGCTCTAATACCATTCTATCATGACCCAAGTCTTCCCCAGTAAGATATTTGGGCCCAACCCGCACAGATTTTTCCTGGCATAGGCCCATAAGCCTACCCAAAATGCATCTTACTAGGTTCCACTATGGCCCGCTATATATAGCACATTACCCTTCCTTCCCTAGGCAATGTGGGATGAACTCTCCCTACAGTACACATCACCAGGGTCATTATACCACTCGGCTGAAAGTCCCCGATGTACATCCTCATATGGTTTATGGGGTTGCCAGAACCATCAAACTTATCAATCTTAGGCATCTTGAAACCAACTGGCAGTTTTTCTCGAGTGCCCTCAAACAAACCCTCTAATTCTAGCAGGTAGTTGTTAACCCCATTGGACTTGCGGACGACTTTTTTTATCTTTTCCAGTTTTTCCTTTATCTCGATATGCTCTTTCTCACCTTTTTCAACCTTTTCTCTTTCTGCTCTAGTTACACCAGCTCTGGGTGGTTCTGGCTCCTCATACCAATCATCTTCCACATCCCGAGCAGCAAGTGGAGAAAGATCGATTATTGGTGGATCAACGACAGGCCTTTGGCGGGTCAATGTTTCTAACATTATCATCATTTGATCCATTCTTTCTTTCAGCTAAGCTATTTCTGTGGTGTGTTGTTCTTGATCCATTTCTTTCTCTGGCTCTCTTCTCACCAATCTTGCACTCGAATCCCTGACCCAAATTATGCTGGTATCTGATTCTATCTTTACCTATAACCATATATCTTAGTCAATTTTGTTTTATTTTTTAAAAGACAAACTTTTTCATTGTATCTTTCTTTTTATTTTCTTCCTTTTCTTTTATTTTTTGCTTGATTTCATCAAATTCTTGGTAAAAAGATGTTCATGAATGATTCATATGTCACACGGATGCAATGCAAGTGTGTGTGTGCCTATTCTATATGTCAAAAGAAACGAAAATCCTAATCCTAACATATAAAACACATAAGCACATAAAAACCTCATCCATTTTAAGTGCGCTAATTTCTCCTTTCGTGGTGATCCTCATTAACTTAAAATTTTGAAATATACTTTTTAGACGATGAGATCTTAAAAACAATTCTCACACATTTTGCTTCTCTTCTTTGAAGATATGAAAATATTTCTCAACAAAATGTGTGGGTTGAATATTTTTTGCTTTAAATTTTCACTTGAAAAAACCCTTTTCCTAAAACAATTTCCGAGATTTGGATTTTGAATATATTTATTAACAAAGATTTAGTTTGGAGCTTTAATTAAAAGTGAACTCCAAAAGTTGTTGGAAGAAATGATTGAAAACTTTGAAGTAAAGATGGCAAGAATCCGTTTGCTTTCAAAGATATATTTAAAATTCCTTGGATAGAAGGATCACATGATCAGATTATCAACATACTTTTCATGAATTTGGATACATACAAGGTCAATGATGCTTAGCTAAACATGATAAGAGAGGTAATTTTATAATCAAGAGTCGGAAGATTCTCAAATGTCATGAGACATAAGAAAGAAATGCTCAAAAGTGATTAAGAGGTTACACATCTTTCATCAAGCAAAGCATTGTCATCATCTCAAGTAATCCCTTTCGGGTATACAAAACTCCCTAGCACATGATCCTAATTAAGAATTAATTTCCTTAGATTGAAAGGTTCTATAGAAGCTATCATGCAAATGCCGAGTTTTGGTCAATAAGGGACCCTTGACACACATTCGATAGGATGCTTCATATACCAACACATGGTACGAGATCAAGGGTGATCACACAGTTCCATGATGGATTGACTGATTGGGTTGCCCCAAGCCTCCAAGGTCATAGTACTATGCAATCGACTGGCTAGACATGCAAGTGTAATGCAACGGGCACACAAAAATTAATTAACTTAATTAAAAGGATGCTTTCAAGTCTAATCCTCGAGTGAACCCAAAATCAGAAATTCTGGTCTGTGAACCAGAGATTCTGGATTCGATCCCCAGCAGAGTCGCCAGATTATGGATATTCGTAGTTTAACCACGCTTTTAAAACTTTTTCAAATTTTAAATTCAAATACGATTCGCCACTTAATTTTTAAAGGAAAAATTAAGAAACCAATTTAAAAGCAAACTGATCTTTTAGAAACTAGAAATTTCTAGGTCCGGGGATTATAGAATGAGAGGGGAGGAGCCCGATGGACTAAAACACCCCCTCTCATCCTATCGCGTGATAGGCCTCTACTCAACATCCTTTTAAATTGAATTATTAATCTAAGAATGCCCTCAACTAATAGATATATATATACATTGCAAAAATATGTTGGAAGGGGTGCGGTCTCTAATCATATATACACATGAGGCAAATCATAATTCTAAGGTGCCGCACATGGAGTCAAAAATCAATTAAAATCAAAGAATAAAATAAACTAGAGAGGGGTTGAGAATCGTACCTCGATAGCGCTACAAAACAAAGGTTAGTCCACATGCTTTGAACAAGATATACTTTAGAGTCTTAAATAACATTATAGACACCAATTTTTTACCACACTGATAGGATTTAGGATGGACAACGTCTTGGAGGATTCGATGATGAAAAGCACCCCGTGAAAGGTACTGGATTCCACATAATCAGAAGATCGGACTTTGAAAAGTGACTTTAAGCTCAGAAAAGCCCTTTTTCACGGATAAAACCCAGTTTTATCAAAATCGTCTCTCAGAATTTATATTCTCTCAGGGTTATATGAACATTAAGTGTTCTAAACGCAGTACTCTAAGTATCCAGAGATTCAATTTTAAGGAAAAGTTCAAAATCAGTGCACATTGAAAATCAATTTTGGAAAAGACGTCGTTTGATTTCAAAAAGACAATTTTGGACACCAAAAAGCATTTTTACAAAAATCTGGAAAAACGGTGCACGTAGTTTTTGAAATAGTGCTTAAGGGCAACCAGGGGAACCAAAATAGCAAGTGGCAGTTTTGGGTAAGGGGGTGGCGGGTCCCACCATAACCGCCACCTACAAACAGTGTTCTCTATCGCATTTTTCTGGTTCCAGACCCTTCCAGAAGGTTCCCACTGCGAGGAAATTGCCTAGAAACTGCGTTTAGGCACTGAAACGACCATTTTTACCCTTTTCTACTCTCTGAAAATCCTGTTTTAACCCTATAACTTAAGAGCTAAGACTTCAAAACTCTATATATAGATCTCATACATCTCATATAAGATCATCTTGGAGTACCTTGAATCACCTTGGAATATCTTGAATAAGGTTTAAGTACACATATGAATAAACTTGCAAGGGGAGGATATCCTTTCAATTAGGAGAGAATTCTAGAGAGAGAGAATTATGAATTGAAATTTGATAAACTAATCTTAGGGTAATTAGATCATGATTTTAACATCAATTGCCTCCCTCAACTTCCATGGATGAGTGCTTGAAGAAGGAGATCTTCAATACAACTTTGATTGAAAAATTGAGATTCCTCCAAGAGGTGAACACTATAATTCATCTCTAATTCTTACTTTATATATATATATAGATATCTATAAGATTTGGATCTAGCTTAGTTTTATTTTATTTATTAGAACACTCGTCTTCTTTATCTCTTGTTCTTCACACACTCACATAGCTAGATCCAAATCTCTTTGATTTTGTTGATAATTCATAATTAGAGATTGATTTTCAATTTTGATTTCCTCTTTCTATTTTAGTTTTAGATTCATGCATACATGATTATATATATGTATCTATTTTGAATTCTATGATGGTTTAGAAGTATGATCCATGAGAGGGATGATTCCTATGTTCATACCCATCTCTTGATTACTTTTATTGCCTAGAATTCCTATTGAAATTCATCTCCAATAGGATATTTGTAAGTCCCTTTGATCCATGATCTAAAGTTCTTCATAGAACTTGATGGATAAATTGATTAGAAATCATGATAGTTAAGTAGATCTATGAATTTGATCTCTCTATTAAGCTTCAATCAACACCTAAGATGTTTTTCTCACACTTTAAAAAAATGAACTAGATAAAATTCAGAAAAATAGATTGGTTTTGTCCATAAGATTTGGTCCATTAAAATCCATAGTTTGATGGATTTCAAAATTTCTAGGTAAACTTTGATGAATTAGCTTTCATTCGATCCGTTTTGAGAACTTATAGGATCTCTGTGCTATTTTTAGAAATTGTTGAGAAATCGGTTGACAGATTTGAATATAGTCTCTTTGTGATTGAATTTCAGAAAATCTATAATAGTTATCGATGTTCCGGTTTTTGGGGATGATTCCTAACTCATGTATCTATATGCCGATGTAAAATCGTGAGCATACAGTTAAGATCGTTTCCTAAGCCTTTGAAGTTGATACAACTATTCTAGAATTTTCTAAGTTTAAATACAATTATGATTATGTATACAAAATGGTCATACCTTGATCACTCAACAAGAATTGATGAATAAAACTTGGTTTAGAAATCATCTATGATAATTGGATGAGAGATCAAAAGCTTAGAATAAATTGATTAACGTGATTCATGAACTTCTATTATACTTCTATTGTGTTTTGCATTCATTTGTCAAATTATACCAAACTTCCAGAATAACAGAGTTTGATTAAAATAACTTTTCAGAAACCTTAAGATCATGACATGTCCATGGGATCATTGTTTTCATAAACTAAAATGAAATATCTTTCTTTTGAACCAAATAGAGCTTCACATGATTTTTGTAGAATTGATTATGATTTTCACAATAACAGTGGACAGTCCTGATCCACTGTTCCCAAAACTCTTATTTCTCAAACTTCAAAAATGGTAAAGAGTTTATACTTTTTGGAGAAGTTCCCTAAGACATGTATCTAACTTTCTGTAAAAGGGTTTTAACCCAGCTCATGTTTAAGACCACTTTTGATAGGATTCATTAGAGGTTGCTGAATCTAGAATTTTATTGATGACATGTCTTCTTTTTTTTATGCATATCATTTGTTTGCCTATGTCTTTGCAATGCTTGGGTATTCCTTGGTGTCTTAGTGCAGAGAATTGAATGTCGTGGATCCGGACTTCAATTTGTGAACTTGCCTCGTCTATATGTGGCTTAGTGCCCATGTATCATGTACCTTCTCTATCCTTTCTCTTAAAAAATTTCTAGGTTTACAACTTTATTTCAACGACATAAATTCCTTTAGGATAGTCTCTATTTATATGATTATTTGTTAGAGACATCTTATCTAGGATTGTTGCATGATTGCATTACACGTTTCCATTCTTTTTGCTTTTGCGACTCCGCTCGAGTCAACCCAATGTAAGTCTTCTTGTTCCTTTTTGCATATCATGACATGTTTCCTTTATTTGCATCGGTCCCAGGCGGGACTAGCCACTGTAAGTACATCTCTGTTGTACTGCATGTACATCCGATTGCTACTTGATTTAATCTCTTGAAATGATTTTCATTAGATGTTCCCTTTTGACATGTATATATTATCTAGTATGTTTGAGGAAACAACACCAATTATGAATTAAGAACAATGATATTTGAATCAAGGCCTACCATTCGGTAGGGCGAGGAGGGGGTGCTTTAGTCCTGCTTGGGCTCCTTCCCCTCTCGTACCAAGACTCCCGAACCTGTTTCTGGTAATGAAGGGCGAGTAACCTTATTCAATTTTGGGCCAGTCAAACTGGGGTTTCCTAATTCTCGATAAAAATTAGGTGGCGACTCTTTGTCTCTAGGACCGCGTGAGGAAGTTCTAGTTTTCCTTGAATTGTGCTCCTTGGGATCCTTCCCGGGACACTATCGAGGGAAAATGACAGAATCCCTCAACACATTTCACAGTCCACAAACATGCTTAAATCTCTAGCTTAAGTCAACTAAACATAGAAAGAGTTTATATAATTATGAATTCCTTCTAATTAATTGGAGATACAATACCTAAGTAATGTCCATATAGAGATTATATAATCCCAACATGATCATAAAGAACCCATAGTTATGTTCAACTAATTAAGTTAAATCAAATGCAACTTGAACCAAGAATAATCCTAATCCTAAGTATCAACATACATGAATGAATGCATGGATATGAATGAGAGTGGACCATGACCTTTTCACTAATATGGACTACTTAGCCTCTGGGTTTAAGTTCAATTAATCATTATTAAAATATGGTTTGAATCCTAGGTCATGAAAGGGTCATTTTAGATTAGGGTTAATAGAATTTGTCAAAACAGTGACAGAATTACAAGAATTACAGAGAGCAGACCAGACTTTCAAAAATAGAAAAATCATACTTCCAACAGTTTGATCTTGATGATTTTTTAGTACGTTATGCCTCTATGAGTCTAGTTTCTAACCCAAAAAAATCGAAGATCAAATGGTTCAATCTCTGGGAATTGGGTAAAAACTAGGCATTACTCAGAAATTTACAACTCTCTGTCCAGAGTTTTTGTATGATTTTCTAAAAATAGCAAATAAATCCGAATGACTTTGTTCTTTTTAGGGAATCTTGTTAACATATTAAACTTCATAGAAAAAATTATTTGAAGTCAAGAAAGCTTAATTAAGGTTATGATCTTCTAAGTTTAAAATGGATTTACTGTTCTGAAATTTTGGACAGAGAATAGCTAGTTCACAAACCATAAGACCAAACCATCCCAATTATAAAATCTCATCAAAACAAAAAATCTAGTGATGCATGTATGAGTTATGAACAATATCTAATTGGTCTTATTCAATTCTTATGGACCATGATTTAATTAAAAATCTTTGATCACAGTGGGTTCATGAATTCATTGCATCAATACCAATATTCAAGTCATAGAAGCTGATTAAGTCAATCCCACTCTCAAGTTGATGATCCTTGACGGATATGAGCTTATTAAATCCTAATCTTCTCTCAAATTAATGGTCCTTGGAGACTAGGCATAACCTAACCACATAAATATGGAATATGGTGGGGATTCCATGAAATTACTAGTTGGAGGATTCAAATCATGAACTAAGACTTGAACCCACCCAATCATGTGTGGATATAAACATGATCTACCTTAATTCTCATATAAATCATAGGATCGTAGAGAATCAAAGGATCAAATTCATAGGACCTGATGAAATATTGAAGATCTCACAAATCCTATGAATGAAATAAGAACAAAGAAAACGTGCAATAATAATTTGATGATCCAAGCTAAATTTTACTTTAAAATTCACTTGATCTTAAACCCAAGGCTCGTTTAGATCCAAATCAATGAACATAACACATGAAAATTCAATCACAAATTCTATGTGGTATGTGATGAAATGAGGTAAGAAGAGAGATTTTGAAAATGTGTAAAAATCCTAGATCTATGAATTTGTGATTGGATTCTAGCCTAGTTCTATATAGAATTATAAGGTTACCTCTAATAACCTCACGGTTCTTCTTAATTCTTGAAGGAGATCTTCCAAATTCTTCAAATCCTCTTTCAAATTCTTCAAAGTTCTTGTGAGTTTCTTCAAAAATCCTCTTAACCTCTCTCTATTGTATGTATAATCTATATAGATTTCTTGTTTTTCAAAAAAGGATCCCAATAATGGAAATGAAGATCTCTTTATATAGACCACCCTCAAAGGGTTAATTAGGTAAATTCGGGTAAAAAACCCATGTGTAAGGATATTCCATACGTATTTGAGAAAAATATTCTGTTACAGCGGGCGACACTCACTGAGTTATCTGCGGCACTTAGCGAGTACCGTTCTGACACTCACTGAAAGCCGGCGCGGCACTCAGCGAGTGCTGCCGGCATCACCGCGTGCCGCAGCTAACGGAAATCCCACCTTTTTTCTTTATTTTTCAAATATATGTTTATATACTAAATATATACTTATAGAAATTTTATATAACCAAACCAAACCAAACCAAGCCTTGTGTCCCAATCAATTTGGGTCGGCTGTATGAATCCTTTTTCTCCATTCTGCACGATCAAGAGTTATATGCTCATTTAAATTTTATATATTCATATCTTGTTGTACTACGTATTCCCAAGTCAGTCTAGGTCTGCCTCTCCCTCTAACCATTCCAGGCACTACGATCTTATCACTCTTTCGCACAGGTGCATCTACAGGTCTTCGTTGCACAAGGCCGAAACATCTAAGTCTATCCTCCCTCAACTTATCCTCAATATGTGTCACTCCTACAGTCTCTCGGATGTACTCATTTCTAATTCTATCTTTCCTAGTCTTACCACACATCCATCTTAGCATCCTCATCTCCGCTACTCTCACTTTGCTAATGTGTTATTTCTTAGTTGCCCAACACTCTGTCCCGTAGAGCATAGCTGGCCTAATAGCTGTCTTATAAAATTTTCCTTTCAATTTTGCTGGTATTCTCCTGTCACATAATACTCCAGAATCACTCCTCCACTTAAGCCAGCCCACTTTAATTCTATGGGTCACTCCTCCCATAGAAATTACATATATATAAACAAAAAAAATTCTTTCCTTTTTTTCTTTCCTTTTTTTCTTTCTTTCTTCTTCCCTTTTTATTCATTTTTTCTTTTCAAAATCCTTTTCTATTATCTATTTTATTATTTATAAAAACAATTTTCAAATTGTCCCTCTTACACGTATTTCACATCTGAGTTTCCCCGAATACCCAGTTTCTCTCTTTTCCTCTTTGAAAACTTTATTGGGGCTGAAGAATCCTCCGAAGAACTTGAATCATTTAGAAAACCTTCAAATTTTTGACGGGTATTGTCGTTATCGGTTTTAGAGGTAACCATCCCCTGAGTTCGACAGCTGGTCAAAATTGGGGTGTCTACAATAGCCGAACAGTCTAAGGTTACATGTCAAGAAGACGTGTGTAATAATTGCCATATAGTAGGAACCAGGTGTATACATGCCCTAGCATACCTGTTTATCAAGAAACAACACCTGTTGATGTTAATATGATGAATAACTATAAGGGCCCTACAAATGCTTATGGGGGGTATAATTGGAAGAACCTTCCTAATTTGAATAATTGGAAAACTGGAGCAGTCCAAGCACCAGAGAGTTTTAATCCACCACCTCAACAGAATCAGTTTTCCAACCAAATCAAAATCAATATCAACCACCCCCTCTTCAGTATAATCAACAATATAATCAATCGTATAAACTCACACAATAATAGAATTATCAAGGTAATAATCAGAATAACTCTAATGTTTATGTGCCTTCGCACAAGAAAGCACAAGAAGATCCTAGAGATGCAATGATGCAACAAATGGTTCAAGCTATGGGGAAATTACAGTTAACTATGGAAAGAATAGGTAACCAATTTGAAAGTTGTCAAAAGGGAATGTTCCAGCTCAACCGTAAGCTAATCCTAGAGGTCAACCACAAAATAGTGCTTCAAATACAAATTCAAGTAATCATGAACAAGCTAAAGTTGTAACAACCTTGAGAAGTGGTAAAGTTATAGGGAAAGATATCTCTCCCCCTGAAATAGAAGAAAATAATGAGGAGAATAGTATTGGAGAAGATGATGTAGAGGAAGTGGTTGAAAATGACAATGATAAGCAAAAAGATAAAACCCACCAAGGAGAGAATGACAAGCGAGATGGTAAGAGAGAGAAGAGGAAACATAGAAATTCATTCCTCCAGTCCCTTACCCACGAAGACTTAAAAAACGCAAAGATGCTAAGCACCAAGAATTCATAGAACTCTTTAAATAAGTAAAAATTAACTTGCCTCTCTTGGATGTCATTAATCATGTGCCTGCTTATGAGAAATACTTAAAAGACTTATGCACTGTTAAACATAAGTAGAGTATAAAAAAGAAGGCTTACTTGGTGGATCAGGTAAGCTCGATTATTAAAAATAATTTGCCACCTAAGTTTTAAGATCCTGGCACGCCAACAAAAACATGCATCATTGGAACCACAAGATCGACCATGCACTACTAGATTTAGTAGCTTTCGTCAACCTGTTGCCATATTCAGTTTACCAATAGTTAGGGTTAGGGGATCTCAAACCCACTAGGATCACACTAAAACTAGCAGATAGATCTATTAAGATGCCTAGAGGTATTTTGGAAGATGTTCTCATTCGCATGGAGAATTTTATTTTTCCCGTAGAATTTATGGTACTAGACACAGAACCTATACCTAATATGATTGCACAAATTCCTGTGATTTTTGGTAGACCATTTTTGGCAACGATGGATGCCACTATCCACATAAGAAGTAGTATAATGACATTGGTTTTTGGTGATACGACGCTAAATGTTAAAATCTTTTCTAATCCCCATCATAAGTTGGAAGAAGAAGAATACGATGCCACCCAAAGAAAGAAAGCGCGGAAATGGAAGAAGTAAATTACTAAGACTCGTTAATACAAGAAAGTGTCCAACTCATTAGGGAAGAAGAGGAAAGTAATACGAGTGAAGTTACCTGTTTGAATAAGTACCTTAAAGATCAAAATGGAGATGTAATTAGGGAAGCTATGTGGGCGACACGTTTCGAACCCCTACCACCTAAGACTACATTAGCCATGCCATCTAGCCTACAAATCCCTCAGTTGGAGTTAAAGGAGCTCCCTAAAGAGTTCAAGTATGCCTTCCTAGGGGATAATAGTGCTTTTTCTATTATCATTTTAACTACTTTAGAAATAGAACGAGAAGGTAAACTGGTAACCTTACTTAAATAACATAAAAGTGCTTTAGGGTGGACCATACCTGACCTAAAAGGAATTAGTCCCGACATTTGCACACATAAAATATATTTAGAAGATGATGCTAAACCATCTCGTGAAATGCAAAGACGTTTAAACCCTAATATGTAAGAAGTCGTAAAAAAAAGAAGTCCTTAAGCTCTTAGATGTAGGAATAATTTATTCCATATCTAATAGTCATTGGGTAAGTCCTATTCAATTCAGGCGGGTAAGGGCTTGGCTTGACCGTGTGTTCTCTCAGTCAATTCCCTTTATTCAAAAGGATAGGTTGAACTAGTAGAGGTAGAAGCCGTGGGCTTTCCGAGTCTCCCATTTCTGTATTTACAAAATTTGGGATCCCTATTATCCCCTGCTAGCTGGATAAGGTGGGTTGCTTTCTCATAGTCTCCATTTTGAGATGGTGGATCAGGCTAATCAGACTTGAGCTCTCTCGTCTGGAATGGAGGGACGTTTAAGAATTCCTTTGGTAGTAGGTATGGGGCACGCTTCTTTCAGGAGACAAGCTACCTGAGGCAAGTAGCTAGTTGACCAGAAGGTAGTAAGCGAGCTATCCCTATCCATTCCGCTTTGTTAGTTTGTGATATCACCCTGTCCACTGCACTGACCGTGTTCCATCCGCTGACCTGAGGCAAAGAACTTCAAATCCATTTCGTGAGGAGGAGGAACCATGCTCTTAGTCGAACTGCTGCGGTTGTGTCTTGTGTCGGCCTCGGTGCCAGGAGCAGCACCGGAGACTTTAAAGGATCGTACAATTAAGTATCGTAGAAATCCCCAAACCAGACCTATTATTGAATGCATGAGGAATGGAAGAACTTTCATGTTCGATTGGTGAACTCAAAGTAAAGGGCCAAAAGAGATTCTATGTTCTGAAAGTGGGCTTAGAATTCATTTTGGGGTGGTTGTCGACCCTTGTTTTTTGACATCAAGTTGATCTGGTTGTCCTAACTCTAACTCAGATTGCTCTGATAGCTCTTGCACTTGATAGGTAGAAGCCCTTACTCTATTCCCTTTCCCTTTCGAGTTCGGGAATAGCGGGCTTCCCCAACCCCCTCCTCTAGCTGCATTGTTACCTCCGTTCTACCAGTAACAGCTTTCAACGATGTAAGAAGACCAACCCTAATTCCATTGGGCAAATGGGTTAGTGTCTTTACCTCGATCTATGAAAAAAGCGCCATCTCCTCGCGCGCGTGCGGGTAGTAAGTACGCGCGCGGGTACATGCATGCGTTTTTTTAGTTAAAAATATGCGCTAATGAATAAATACACAATACGTGTTAGTATCCTAAATGTCACTCCCCCCTCCGCTTTTTGGGCTTCGGGGGAGTTCCTTGGGGAACTAACACTCTTGTTCCCAATATGACGCTACCGCTCACTCGTCGATTTACGACTCATTTCGCTGCTTCCTCGTTTAACTTCGGAGTCCCCTTGGCGGGAACTCCTCGTTAACCTCGTCGCTAGCTCCTATTCTTACTCTTACAGTGGGTTAATATGTACCTCTTCTGAGGCATCCATGTAATATCCCTTTCTTGCTCATTCAGTCACTGCCTCTATATACGCTCTCCCCTATGCTTTTGGGGCTACGGGGAGAGCTCTATGAGTCCGTTCCCTCATTCCTACTTTCAGAGTGACAAATGCTCGTGCATTCTAGAGTTTTCTTGACTGAATGTCGGTCCTATAATGAGGGAGTTACCGCTGGTTTTGGGGCAGAGGTATGGCTCTTAGCAGGTACTTTTTGCCCTGCTGCTCTAGCTGGAGTTATAGGCTTAATAGCTATTCATCGTTCTTTGCCTGCCCTCTTTCAAGTGTGAGGGATCGGATTGTCAAACGAGAAGTCCAATATAGCAGCAAGAATCATACTTGATCTTTGATTCCCCGTTGCTTCTTTCATGTAGTGTAGCTCCCATGACTTTCTGGACCAACCCGGATCTGCCCTCGGATTCTTGGTTTCTCGGGGAAACCCTAAAAAGTTCTGCTTAGAGAAATTTTCTGGGGTGCCTCAAGGTCATATTATATCTCGAGGTGTCGTTAAACATAACATGAGAAGTTAGGAGAAATCCTTGAGGTAAGCGAAGGGGCCCTTTATATGGGACCCGAGCGGTAACTAACGCCTTGTTAGGACTGACATTCCCTCTTTGAGATTTGTGTATGCAGGGGTTTAGAGCAAGAAGCTTATGGTACCAACTCAACCACTGAAGCATTTCAATCACCCGTATCCAAGGCTTCAACGTCGACCCTACCCTAGCAGATGAAGATGCCAATCCCAGGAACTACTTCACAGTGGGGGTAGCCCGAATAGCCAGATCCAGAGAAAGTTGGTCGTGTACTCTACGATAGTCAGAAGAAAATAGCTCGACACCTTAGACGCAAGGCTTCCTCGCTCAATTGAGAGTTCTAAATTAGGGGATTAAGGTGTTGAAGACTGGTGAAAACCATAGTCTCAAAGAGTTAATCGAAGTCCTAAAGGATATTCTTTAGAAGAGCTTGGCCCCTTAGCTCCTTGCCGCCCCACCGCTAGCAGAAGCTTAAGCGCTTGAAAAGCGCGCTAAGAAACGTTGCTTCTGTCGGCCTTTCTGTGCAACAGTCCACCAGTAGCGGAAGAGAGGGTTACCGTACATACAAGAGTCTTCCAGTTCTTATGGAAGCTCTTTCTTACCAGTCACAAGTTGTACCTAAGAAATCAGGGATTACAGTCGTACCCAATGCTGAAGGTGAATTAATTTCTATATGCGTCACTACTGGGTGGATAATGTGTATAGACTATAGGAAGCTTAACACTGTTACTAGAAAAGACCATTTTCTCCTACCTTTTATGGGTCAGATGTTAGAACGTGTAGCAGGACATAAATATTATTATTTTCTAGATGGGTATAGTGGTTACAACCAAATTGAGATAGCACCTAAAGACCAAGAAAAGACTATCTTTACATGCCCATTCAGAACTTTTGCTTATCGTAGAATGCCGTTTGGACATTGCAACGCACCTGCGACCTTTCAAAGGTGTATGTTGAGCATTTCTAGTGATATGGTTGAAAATATTTAGAGGTCTTCATGGATGATTTATCTATTTTTGGTAAATCATATGATGAATTCCTAAGTAATCTGGAAAAAGTATTAACTAGATGCGAAGATAGGAATTTGGTTTGAATTGGGAAAAATGCCATTTTATGGTGAGGAAAGGTATTCTGTTAGGACATGTCATATCTGAGGATGGCATTCAAGTAGATCACGCTAAGATTGATTTAATATCAAATTTACCTATCCCTCATTCCGTTCGTGACATACGTTCATTCCAAGGCCACGCAGGGTTTCATAGATGCTTCATTCAAAATTTTAGTGCAATTTTACGACCTCTGTGTAACCTTTTATCCAAGGATACACCATTTGAATGGATGCCTAAATGTCAATCATCTTTTGATAAACTAAAACAACACCTTACTACAGCACCTACAATGCAGCCCCAGATTGAAACTTACCATTTGAGTTAATGTGCGACGCACGTGAACATGCTATAGGGGATGTTTTAGGACAATGGAAAGACAAGAAATCATCCATTATCTAGCTATTATGCAAGTAAAACATTAGATGGAGCTCAAATGAATTATTCCACTACAAAAAAAGAATTGCTCGCAGTGGTTTTTGCACTAGATAAATTTAGATCATATTTAATAGGGTCACCTATAGTTTGTTTTACGGACCATGTGGCCTTAAAGTACTTGTTATCTAAAAAAGATACAAAACCACGCCTTATAAGATGGATTCTACTCTAGCAAGAATTTGATATAACTATTAAAGATATAAAATTTAAAAAAAATAAATAAATAAAGGGGGGGAGGGGTTGAAAATGTTGTAGTCGATCACCTGTCTATGTTGACATTTGAGGATAAGTGTGTGCAAGATTCCTTACCAATTAAAGAATCATTTCCCGACGAACAACTGTTGGCGGCTACTACATTGCCGTGGTATGCTGACATTGTTAATTATTTAGTAACTGGGAAGTTCCCAAGTCAATGGTCCTCCTCTGATAAGAAATGGTTTTGGCGATAGTAAGACATTTTTACTTTGATGAACCTTATCTATTATATACTGTACTGACCAGGTAATACAAAAATGTGTGCCAAATGAAGAAATCCAACAAGTCTACATTTTAGTCAGTCCGCTCATTGTAGAGGACATTTTTCAGCTAAGAAAATTGCTATGAAAGTTTTACAAAGTGGCCTGTATTGGCCTTCTTTATTTAAAGATTTATATCTATTTTGTAAAACATGTGCACGGTGTCAAATGCTTGGAACCTTATCAAGACGGAACCAAGAACCTTTAATGCCAATTATTACTGTAGAAATTTTTGACTGTTGGGGAATTAACTTTATGGGTCCGTTTTCCCCATCATTCCAATTCGAGTACATTTTACTAGCGGTAGAATATATTTCTAAATGGGTGGAGGCGATACCCACTCGAAGGAATTATCACAGCATTATTTATTAAAAAGAATATTCTATCAAGGTTCGGGACCCCAAAAGCAATAATTAGTGATCAATGATCCCACTTCTGTAATAAACCATTCAATATTTTAATGAAAAAGTATGCAGTCATCCATAAAGTGTCTACTGCATATTATCCTCAAACGAATGGTCAAGCAGAGTTTGCTAATAGAGAGATAAAACATATTTGGAGAAAACTATAAATTTTAACCGAAAAGATTGGTCTTCGCGTCTTTTTGATACTCTTTGGGCATATAGGACAACCTTTAAACCAATTTAGGAATGTCTCCTTATAGGCTAGTATATGGGAAAGCATGTCACTTACACGTTGAGTCAGAACATAAAGCATATTGGGCGGTTAGATCCCTAAATTATGATATCCAAGAAGGTGGCATGCTGAGAAAGCTACAACTGAGTGAGTTAGAAGAAATAAGAAATGATGCGTATGAAAATGAAAAAAATAAACCAAGCGCGCACCAAGGTTTATCATAATAAAAATCTTCTATGAAAGCGTTTCACACCCGGGCAAAAAGTTTTATTGTACGATTCGAGATTACATCTTTTCCCGGGAAAATTGAAATCAAGATGGAATGGCCCGTACTGTAGACACCCCATTTTGTCGACTATTAGATTTAGGAGACCCATAGCTTGGTAGTTCACAATGATAAAAAAAAAAGACTCAAAAGGACTCCTGAAAGTTGGTTCTATTTCTCAAAATGCTCAGAATGACCAAAATGCCCCTGAAAGCCCAAAAACTCCCAGATTTGGACCAAAAGTTCTGGAAACATGCTATGTCGTAAGAAAAGTAAGAAAATGAGTTTTTAAGTCAAATCAGATGAAATCGTCAGCTCCCAGAGACCCCCGGAAGTTCCCAGAAAGTCCCCGTTGACCAGTTTGACCAAGGTTTGACCAAGTTTGACCAAGGTTTGACCAAGTTTGACCAAAATCATCCAAATTTTCCAGGATCATTCTAGATCATGTGGAAAGTATTAAAATGAGTTTTAAAATAAAATTGAGCGAAAACGTCAGTTCCTGGGAGCTCCCAGAGATTTCCAGAACTTCCCGGGAATCCCAAGTTTGACCAAAATTTGACTTTAGAACCGGAGCACCGTAACAATTTTCAAACATTTTTCATGGATGCTAGAGGTCAATAGGTTTCCAATGGTATATCACACATAATTTTTGGATTTAAAACGAGTTTATTGTGAATTTCCGAAGGCGAAAAAGGCGATCAAATCGGCTTTTATCGCAAATACCGCAAAACTTTTCAAAGTGACCTATACCTGAATTTTTTTTATGTAAAATAGACTCCATTACCTTTCCAACGGTATATCACAACCTCAATTTGGAGTTCGTATGCATTTTCTGTGAATTTCAGACGAAATAGGGCCTTTTCGCGAATACCGGAACCTCTGGGGGCCTAAACAGCATTATCTGGACGAAGGAGGAGCAGTGCCGCCGCGGCACTGGCCCACTGCCACCGCGGCACTCTCCTCCAGAACAGTATACTTTTGCAATTATTTTTTAGGGTCCATTTTGATTAATTAAAAATCAAAACGACGTAGTTCTATGTTTTCAGATGTTTGGAGCCAACGGGAACACTTCTAAAACCCCAAAACCACCCCAAATTGGCCTATATAAACCCCCCCTTGACTTCTCATTTTGGGGGTGTCAAATGTAAGCTTTGAAAAATTTTGGGAGAGAAAGTTGTAGAGATAAGGTTAGAATAGAGAGAAAAGAGGCTTTCTTCTTTGATTTCAAAAGAAAAAGTGAATTCTAAACTTTGTTTTTACTTTATTACTCCTATTTACTTCATATTCAATACACCCAACCACCATTTAAGTGAGCATTTAAGAGAGAGAAAGCTACTTCCATGTCCAATGTCATCTCATATGAGTAAAACACCAAACTACAAGTCCAATATCACATTGATTATCATCTATTGATTGTAATTTACTTGCTTGTTCATATTATGTTCATCTCTTCCTAACCTCATTTCTTTTTTTTACATTTTTATTTACTTACTAGTTCATCATCCTCTAAATGATGACATGAAGTTTGAGGTGAGTGAATCCTTATGGATAGTAGCTCTTGATCTCAAAAACATGTTTGATAGATGATGATTATAACTTCAATACCTCCAAGGTATCCTTGAAGTTATGTTCAAATGAAAATAAATCTCTCCAACAATCTTGGAGGTTCTTGATGATGAGTTTGATGTTGACATTTTAAGTGGCTATAACCTTCATTGAGTATTGAAAATATGCTTTCAAAACTTCTATTTTAAAACCCCCTTCTTAAAACCCTCACTTTGATTTCAAGAGATAAACCTTGTTTTCCCAAAATCTTCAAAACAGTGAGTAATCTGAGTTCAAAGATTTCTCTAGAACTCAATACTCAATGTATGGATGCAAGGCCACTTGGAAAGTCTTCCTAACTCATTAAAGAACACCCATGATTTTTGGTTTGACTTGAACATACTTGGAAAATGATCCATTTGGACCCAAACATTCCTTCCAGACATTCTGCCTCTGCTGTTATAGCAGTTCGGTTGACCATCAACTTATTTTTCAAAAACCATTTCCAAAAGGGGTGGTCCTAACTTATTTTTCCCTTAAACTTCAATGTCTTAGGGAACTTTCTGTATAAAATGGGCCTCTAGATCATTTGGTTTCATGTTCTAAGATATTTTGACATTTCAGTCGACAATACGGACTCTATTTCTGAGTAACCTCTATTGGTTATATGATTTATCTCAATCTGTGATAGTTATTAAAGATTGTCTTTTTGGGTTGTGTTCTAGACACAATAAGGAAGATCTCCATACAAAATCATGCATTGAAAACATTCCTAACCCCTCTTTTCAATTTTCAAAAGATCATGTTACTGTTCTATCCACTATTCATAGCAAGCACACTTTTACTTTCCCCCTTTGATTTGATGCTTACATGCACTCCAAATTAGCTCATGTCTTAGGAGGTAGTTCATACTACATTTTTACATATCCCATGATGACCTCCTTCATTCATTCATACACATTCTAGACTTCTAAGTCATTCTAGGAATCCATGAACACAAGGCACACTACAACCTTAGCACATTCTAGATACATATATTGCATCCATGCAAAGATTTGGGGCTTTTGTGACTCCTAATCTAAGAAGATTATAAGGAATGATCATGATCACACGTTCATGCTTCCCCTCGATCTAATCCTCCTTTCTCATCCGTCCCGGGGATTGAGAGATCTTCTTTTCTCAAAGATTAACATGCATCTTACTAGCTTACTAAGCATATTTTGATTTCTTTGATTATTTGTTTCAAGAACCAGTCATGTCCCCTTTAGATTAGGGAAACTTAATTACTTGATACATGATTAGACGATTTTTCCTAGGTTTATTTGTGTGATCTTTCACTTTACATTGTATGATATTTGACTTAGATCTTATAAATGATATCTTATCTTTAGATCTTCCATTTCAAATTTTCTTATGCGATGTAATATACTATCATAGTATTAATTGTCGAACCATACATAGTATAAGATGATTATTTGGATGCTAATTGAGGCCCATCAAAAGACGGGGCGAGTTGAGGGTGTTTTAGTCGCGACAAAGGCTCATTCCTCTCTCGTACAAAAACCCCGAGCCAAGTTCTTTGGTTATGAAGGGCCGGTGCCCTTTATCCGTTTGGGTGAGTCAAAATTAGGTTTCTTGGTTCCTTAAAGACCAAGTGGCGACTCTGTATTTGTTTTCAATGGACCTTTTCTTTCCTTTTCAAAACAATCTAAAACAAACAAAGTGGTGGAACACCGCGTGTCCACACGTACATAGTTAAAAATGTATTTCCATATGGAACGGTTGAAATTGAGAATCCAACAATGAATGAGGTGTTTAAAGTAAATGGACATCGACAGAAACTATTCTTAGAAGGATTCGAACCGGAGTTAGAGTCAATCCACTTGGATGACCCCGACTATGGTCAATTATAAAAGCATCGATAACATTAAAACTGTTGTATATTAGTAGAGTAGTTACTATGTTTGTTGTTTATTAGCTTTACGCATAGTTTTACTATCTCCCAAGATTTCTAGTTGATTGCGGTATCGAACTATAGGTTATAGTATATATTCTCTTGTCCACCCATTTTTGTACCCCATCAGCTTATTCACGGAGGTATTATCTTTAGACCGAGAACTCCATCCCCTACTCAAGATAGGCGACCTATTATGGAGCCACTTTTTCCTCCTGGTTCCCATGCTATGGGGAGCATTCACTTAGCTGGCAATGATGACATCCTTTTTGACGATCTTGGGCCACTGCCAGATGACTTTGTTCCTTGTTGGGAGAGGGAGCCTTTACTGTTGATGTCAGGTGTACTGGATGAGTTGATTCAGCAGGAGATTTTAGAGCGTGGCCCTAACTTAGAGCCCACTATCTGTGTACGTGATATGATCTCTCCGCTTTGGTTTATTTTTGCTCTACCCTACCCGCCAGATAGCAGCCCGGTTACACAATACTTCTGGGAGCACGACTCTGATTCTTCATCTTCCTATGCTTCTTTAGAGGACACCGAATTATTCCCCTGAGATGATCCCATGTATGATGATGACCCCATAGTCCATGACTTGCCACCTAGGATTCCTGAGGCAATTCGCCACCTCATTGGACATCTGGATTGGCCAGTTGAGGATATTATGGGATTCTGTGCTTTATTCGATGGACTTGTGGATGATTTAGATTTCGCACCTTTTGATCCACAGTTTCATCCTAATTGGGAGTTGGCAGATGTGTTCTTCCACCCAGATGCTGCTGTTGTTCCGCCACCTCCTCCCAGGACAGTTGAGAGCTACGACATGTTTTTCATTATCATTGCATATCTTCACCGTGGGCCGCATGTCCTTTTCTTTTTCATCTTTCATCCATGCGCCCATAGTCATTGGCTTCTTTGAGTTTTCGATGAGGTCATCTTGGTATTAGTTTGGGGGGAGGGGGGGGGGGGGGAGCAAATGCTTAGGCATGGAGTTGGATGATGGAAGAAATAGAATTTGTGGATAATAGAGAAATTTTACACATGACCTTACATTTCATATAGGAATTTACATAGAAATTTTAAAATTTTCACACGAGTACCTGGTTGTGTCAAGAAGACATACTGTTATACTATGAGAATTTGAGAGAAGTAAGAAGGAATTTTTAGTACTAATGAGTCATAGTATAAGTTTTAGCTTTCGTTCTTTGTATTTTTTGTTTTCTTTTTGGGCTCAAAGTTAAGAATGGATCGTACCTAAAGGGATTTTGGAATGAATGATTGGATAGAAGTTTTATGAATATATGCATAAAATGAGTACATTCTGATTTTAAATATTCAGTATAATTTGATTGTGGCTGTTAATTATAACTCTGAATGTTAAACTACTGAAATAAAGGGCTCTGTAAAAAATGACCAGGACCGGTCCCAAAACACACCTAGGATCGGTCGAGGACATAAGCGGTCTCGAAACATAGGCGTGACCGATCCCAACCATGACCGTTCGCGAAACACTACCAGGACCGGTACCACTCTGCAAAATTTTAATATAACTGTCTTTTCTTAGTTTATCTTATTATTATCCTAGTTCTTGCTATGTTAGTGTTGCGGTGCCCTTGTTAAAAAAAAAAAGAGAGAGAGAAAAATATAACTGTCTTTTCTTAGTTTTCTGTTTTTAAAAAAAAAATAAAAAAAAATGCATGACTCAGAAGCCAAAATTTTTATAATGTTTGAAGTTTATATCATAATTCTTCTTATTACTATTATTGTAATGATGCATTGTCTTACACTTTGTTAAAAAAAAAAAATGTAGTTTTCTAATTTTTGTTTAAAAATATATATATATTTTCTTTTTAGTTTCTGAATGTATATATTTTTCTTAATATATATAAATATTTTTAGTTTTTAAATAAAATTCCCACCCACCCCCTCTAAGCTCTCTTTAATTAGATCTTAGTTGATAGTTGAAAGGAGTGGAGGGTTGAGTCTAGCCTCTCTTGTTGGCTGAGAGTATAAAAAATGGATCCAATAGTCGATGACCAGACGTTAATGGGTCGCTCACTTGTTTCTGAGCAGAAGAAACCCTTTGCTGGCACTAGCCTTTATGCCATCAAAAGGAAAGCTAAAAGGTTAGGATGGTGTTTGAATTGTTATAGAGAAGAATGTCCTGGTTTAATTGCTCATAATGGCACATCTTTTAAAGTTTACTACTGTTACAAAAGACAATTCAAATCAAAACAAAAGAAAATTTTGGTTGAGAAAGAGGACTGGATCCTTTGATACCCAAATAAATTTTGTTTTCTCATCCCTCATTTCTTTTTATTTATTTTTAGTTTTTGTACAGTCAATAATTTTCAGTCAGGTCAGACTTTAAAATGATCCTACGTGTACATCTGGTTTTGATTAGCTGGTTCGATAGGAGTAATTTGCATGATCCAAGCATCACCAGATATGTCTAGTGCGGTGAATGACTCTAGAGGTAGCGAAAAACTAGGTAAAGCCAGAGTTATCTCTTAGCCTCTTACTGATGTTTTTAGCTTGCTAGTGGTTCTAGACTCATCTCTTTTACTAGAGGTGGATGGGTAATCATGACAACTTGGACACTCCGGATTGCGTAGCCTCTTTTGTATAGGTGTAGAGGATACTAGTTGCACCATATATGTATCCAACTTAGTGGATATGCTTAGGATTTTTCAGAAATTTTTCTTTTACTCTATATAAGATAAATTTGACACGTTAATGTTATTTTGGGTATGTTAATAGCATACAACACATTGTCACATGTTTTACTATTTTCAAATGCTAGAAACTCTTTAAACATTAAACATTTTGAAACAGTGTGAAAATATTTACTGAATCTAAATGGATGAGTAAACATAAACTATGCAGTTTAAAAAACAAGTAGTGGAAACTAATTAACCCATGTGAGCTTTTGTGCCAATCTTCCTTTATGAGGGTTACTATTCTTTTCAGTCTCAATTTATTCTTTTTATCATATCACTCGTTGAAAGTCTCATTATTTTTCTTTGACTGATCATTAGAAGATTATGTTCAGGATTTACCATTAGAACGTCTAAATTGCTTAAATGAACAAAGTCAATCTATTTTTAAAATGATTTAGGCCATCTTTTCTTTCAAATGCACCCCCCTTCAACTAATATTACCTTATTCTCAGTTCTATCCAAATCATTCCTTACTCCACCTGGGAGTACAAACCTCACTTCTATATCCAGGTATGTGATTGGACTGTATTAATATTGTAAGAAGTGGTAAAGAAAGAAAGGAGTTGATTTCAAAAAAAATGAGAAATTAAAAAAAAAAAAAAAAAAAAATGTACATATGATAAAAAGGAGAAGAGAAAGAAGAGGTTGGAATGAATTGCGCAAACACTCCAATCACATGCTTAGAACAAATACACCCCAAATCTCCTACTCATCTTAATTTCTAACCTACCAGTCAAAGTCCTAATGATTTAAAAGAAATTGATTTTTAAATTTAAGTGATAAGGATGTTCTCCACGGTAGATCGCTCTTCTAATGCTAAGTATTCTTTCATGAGACTTATTGTACTCCAAATGCCTATATATTGAGTCATCAAAATGGAAGCTATTCATCTATCTTTGCTTCCCTACCAAGTGAGATGTTCTCTACACCGGTTTATGAGAGTTTCTCCTTAAAAGAGTGAAATCCTAGTGAGATTTGAGTTAAAACTACAAGTTTTATGGCTGTTAATAGTTATGTAAACTTTGAAGTTAAGATCAGTTGCTTGATTTTTCAAGTACACACTGTGAGATTAAAGAGTATAAAAAATGTTACCATTGACAAAACTATGAGTATATGTGTTGCATTATTATTACATAGTTGAAAATTTCATTTTATTGCCAAATTTAATCTTATCTGTTGTAAAAGGAGAAAATCTACCTTTATTTTTATTTCATTTTATTTTTACATTTAAAAAAAAAAAAAAATTTAAAGAATTTTGTGGGTATATTCACTGCAAACCCTCACGAGACAACACTCGTCCACTAGGGGTAACCTAGGGGTTTAACGGCTTGTTGCATACGCTAAATGCAATCGCGATTCCTGCGACAGTGAGTTAGGTAATTTTATTTTCCTTAGTTTATTCTTACCTTTTAATAAAAAAATTTAGAGCAATTTCTCTTTTCACTTCATTGCTAGGGACTAGCAATAAGCTAGTTGAGGGGTGTGACAAACACTGAATATTGCACATTCATGTGCCAATATAATAGACATAATGCTCATTTAATCCCCCAAATCCCTAGTTTTACATGCATATTTGAATTAATATAATTTAACAGTGATGTCACTCAAATGCATGTAATTATTTGTTTTTACACATTTTATATGTTTAGGTAAAAATGAAGTGAAATAAAGAGAAGGAAAGAAGTAGCAACCACACCGAAACATTTCTCATATAATAGTCAAAGCTCACAATTCATTAAACTATCTAAATGAATAAAAAAATCAAAAAATAAGAAACAAACGTCTGACAAACTTGACATATGATTATGAGTATTTGTTTTGGTCTTTATCTCTTTCTCTCTTTTCAGTTTTCAAACATGTCAGAGAGGGAGGAAGACAATTGAGATCAAGAAGAAACAAAACGCGGAAGAAGAATTGGCATAGTGACGAACGCAGTGATGATTTTTCTTTGATAAATCGTCTATAAAAGGGAGAAGAAGGAGAGCTCTAAAAAAAAGGAAAAAAAACACAACTCACACAGCTTCACAACAACTGAAAGAACAGTTTACAATCACTGTTAGGGAGAGAATAGTTTAGGGGATGTTATTATGTGAGCACTTTATATTGTCCCTAGAAATAAGAAACTTTAATTTTTCTTTGCCTTTTCTAGTTCTAGTAGCTGTAAAATTTTACTTTTATGTAATTGATGATTTTATGTTCAAAAATATGTAGCAAAACTTTGTGTACTGTATTTCTTAAAATAAAATATTTGTTTTCTTGGATGACCTTTGTCAATTTTTAGTAGTAAAATAGTCCTATTTAAATTTAGATTTAATATCTTTAGTCTAGTAATACTTATAGTTGTCCCCTAAAATAGTTAGAAACTTCAAATTTTCAGTTTTTATAGCAATATTTTTATTCACTATAAGACAGATTTTGCGATTAAATGCCAGATTTATTAGCCACGTAGTTGTTATACTCATCTACTAAAGTCCAAAAGCACACCATATTCATATCTCACTCCAAAAGTATATTTGGATTTGGTTTGGCCTTATTTGTGTTCTTGGAGTTTAACCACTGTGACCCCACAAGAATCCAAAGTCAAAGGTTTAGTATTTTATTTTTGGTTCAGTATTTCCATTTACTTATATTTCATTAGCATAGTTGTACTAAACTTTCTTATTTTGCAGATTCCACATATTCAACCCCAGCTCGTGTTAAGTAAAGAAAATAATATAATAATATTAGTTTTCACATTTACCTTAGTTTTACAACTTTAGTTTTAATTGAGCAGTCACTGTTTACACCTATTTAATTTATCTTTAAATTTTATTTGGAAGACAGTTTCAATTCCAAAATGGTAGGCTAAAACTTTAATTGGGGATATGTAATAAAAACTTAGAAACCACAACTTTTGTGCACTAAACTTAAATGGGAAAATTTATCTAGATGGGTTGTTTTTCCATTTATGGCCAAAAAAATCTATGTATCTATAGTTTATGACCATTTAACATGTTTATATACTATGGCTATATTGGGCTCAAAAGAGTACATATTTGAAATAAAGAGCCTAATTATGTGGATTGTCAAACTATGCCTTTTGTCATAAAAAAACACCTAGCTTACTCAAACAACTCATATGACAAAGTTAATGTTTCAAATATGTGTTTATATATATTTCTATCCAATAATGGATAGGCAATTGTGTAGTAGCAGAGTGGTGGGGACTGGATGCCGAATAACCCATGTCCGCGGCGGGGCACGGTTCGAACCTGGCTCCTGCCCAATTGCCTATTTATTTTTCTTTAAACCAAACGACGTCGTTTCATATCAAACCTGACACACTTGATATGACCCTGACTAGTGAAAGTTTATTTTTAAATAAAGAATGACTCTGCGGTCTTAAATGCCAAATGCTTTTCAAATGCACAAAAGTTGTGGGATCTAGTGTTGGTTTGCATATTCCCAATTCCTTTAAATCATTTCCCCTAGTTAATTAATATTTCCTATTTTATAATAGTTTTGCTTAAATATCTGTATTATTTCCATCTTTCGCTATTATTAAATCTAAAAAGTTTATCTCATAAAAATTTAGCTTTTATATATTTTTATTCCTTTTCTTACTAGTATGTTAGTTAATTTATTTTGCACTGTTAAATCTTTACCATAAACTGTTAAAAAATAGCTTTAATTACTTTTATTGCAAAAATATAAAAATTAGTAGTTTAGTAAAACCCCACAAAAATCCATCATCTTTTATTTTCTTTTTAGTGACAAAATAGTTATCTGCTTAACTTTATAAAATTTTATTCCGTTCCCTGTGGGTTCGACCTGGACTTCCAGAACTTTATTACTTGTACGATCACCTACACTTGGGTGTGATAAGAAAACGCGTCAATAGGATGTCGTCATTGAGCGCCTGGGCAGTCCATTCTATTTGTATGTTGACCCGTGTTCCTATCCTACTTGAGGATCTTATAGAGGGACCAGAAAGGAAAGAGATTGTTAGTAAAGCCTCTATAAATCAATTTGAGGGGCAAACCAAAAAGAGAAAAAGGGGTGGCATGTCTGCCTCTCAACTAGGCTAGGGTAAAAAAAAACCCCTGGAGAGAGTGGAGAATACCTTAGAGGTTGTACTGGCTCGTTTAAATCAATAAACAAGAGACTTACGAGAGGGACAGGAGAAGATGATGGGAGGAGCGAGGGCGATAGCGACAAAATAAAACATCCAGCTGTTTGAATCAGAGGAAGAAGAAGAGAATGAAGAGGGAAAAGAATAGGGTGATGAGCAAGATGATGAGCAGCTACCTGAGGAGACCATTGCTGATATTGATGGTGCAGGCAGAGTTGAGGTTGCTAGTTCTTCACGAGGAGGGCGACCTCCTTCTGCTAGACGTGCAGGTCGAGCTCCTGATGTGCCCACAATGATAGAGACATCTGAGGAGAAGGCTACTGATTAGAACTAGGCCATCCCTTTTATCTTTTTCATTTTTGGACTATTATTCATTTTTGACGATGGAAAAATGTATCTTTTGGATAGTTTGGTGGTGATGGATGGATTTCTAGACATGTTGTGACTATGATGTATTTATATTTTAATTTTGTTTTTCGTTTATTCTGTTTTATCTAGTTATATGATTGATTATGGCCTAGTACTGGATGATTTCTTTCTTGCGAGTGATTGATCAAACGTTTTTTAATGTTTAGAAATTATTCTTTGAATTTCAGTTGAAATTGAATAAGCACAGGCTATTAACCCAAATTTCATGCACAATCCAGGTGATATCTCTCCTTTCTTTCAATTTTCGTGTCTTTTACATTGAGGACAATGCAACATTTAGTTGGGGGGAAGGATTAGATATATTCATTAAAATAATAATAATAATAATAACAACAACAACAACAACAACAACAACAACAACAACAACAACAACAACAAAATGACATGACAGGATCTTGTATGTGCCTGGACAACCTCCATACCTAAAACACGCGTGCGTTATACTCATAATATTCATTCTTTTCTTCCGTGCGCATGGGATGTTATTTTAGCTTGTTTATCATCTAAATCATAGAATATGTTGTGTTTGTTAAATTTCACAAACTTTAAGCACAATGGACAACATTATGTTAAGTATAAACTTCTAGTTATAAATAACCTATAGTAATTTAGAGACGTGCGATAGAGGCTAATAACCCGTTGGGAGTTTTCGCGCTATTCATTTCTTTTGAGAGGGATATGTTTATATTTATTCGATTGATTCTTGAGCTTTGCCTCATTGATAAACCTTATTATTTCTTCATATTGATGGATCACTAGAGGAGAACGTTCAGGACCTATCAAAATTAAAATTCTTGGATTACTTAAATGGATAAACTGTTTTTCTCAGGATATGAACTAGGCTACAATTCTTTTGGGTTCTATTCGTGATACTCGTCACTTATAAATAGTTCAGTCGCTGATGATCATCTTTACATAAGAAGAAAAAAATATATACATATATACGATGACAAGCAACGTTCTTTTCTTTTGATCAATGAACTATAAGTTGCTCATGGTTCTTTATTGCTGAATATGATAAGCATGTGATGAGTAATCGAAGTCGATAATGGTAATGCGAAGAAAAAAAAAGATATAAAAAAATGAAATGATGATATAAAAAAATAGGAAAAAAATGAAAAAAAAAAAGGGAAAAAAATGGGGAAGAAGAAAAAAATTCTTGGAGAAGTTGAAAAGGAACTATGAGTCACATGCTTGTAAAGTATTCTAGATCCTCTTTCATTTTCATTTTCGGTTTCTATCCTTTAATAAGGACCTATAGATTCTGATTAGCTATGTTTTGAAATGAAGGTAAGAAAAGGATTTTCCACGATGGGTTGCTCTTCTAGTGTGAAGTGTTCCATTCATGAGGTTATTCCACTTAAATATTTCTGTTTTTCATTATAGATATACGATGCGTTTATGTTTCTTTACATTCACTCTTGAAGAGCCTCTATATCATGAGAGAAAGTATATAATACATCCGAATCTGAGTGAATTCATCTTTAGAGTGTATATCCGGTGAGATTTGAGCTAGAGTCGTATGTTTTAAAGATTGCTATGGGAAATAAAACTTGAAGCAATACTGAGCATTTTTGTTGTCTATGCACACACATATACGTGGAGTTTAGCAAAAATGATATATTTTAATGATTTCTGTGATAGATGAGCTGCATGGGTATGCATTGTGTGCCGCTTAAAGTATGATAGGGATATTGTGAAGTGTTTCGCACTTGTGTGCTTGGTACTGGAGGATGAACAACCATGCATGACGATAATGATTAGGAAGTTTGTGGGTAGCTTTGTTGTAAACCCTCACGAGACAACACTCGTCCTACTAGGGACACCTAGGGGTTTAAAGGCTTGTTGCATTAGCTAATTGCAATCCTGATTCCTATGAAAGTGAGTAAGGTTTTGTTTTAGTTTATGTTGTTTTCTATTCTTAGTTAGATTTGTAGGTTAATTTTCCCTGGGCAACAGTTCACTTCATTACTAGGGACTAGCAATGAGATAGTTGGGGGGGGGGGGGGTGAAAAGCGACGGATATTGCATATTCGGAAGCGCTAATAAGATGAAGTACATGTGTTTTCGTCCCTAATTCTAACCATTTATGCTTATTATAATATAAGCACATTATTGAGGCATTACTACTGATGTTTGCATAAGTGCATTGTTTTTGCATAATAAAATGGCCTCAGGAAAATGAAGTGAATGATGGCAACGAAGAGAAGGTTGATTAGAAGAGGAAAATGAAGAAGGTCTTGAAATATAGCCAGGACCGGTCCCAACAAAAGGGCAGGACCGGTCACACCCAGGACCAATCTCGAAACATAGGCAGGACCGGTCGCAGCCATGACCGGACCCGAAACATATGTAGGACCAGTCGCGCTCGTCAGAATTGCGGGAATCAGAGATATTCAGATTTAAAACTTCTAAACCTATATATACTAGAATAGTTCGTACAAAAATGATACATTATATATTATATACGAGTTTTAGAGCAGTTTTAGGAGATCCTAGGGTTTTTCAAACCCTAGTTTTGGATTAAAGCAAGTAGTTGTGGATTTCAAGCCCTAAATTGAAGATTTTTCAATACAAGTGTTCCATATTCATTTAATTCAAGTTTTTCATAGTTTTTATTTTGATTTTACATTCCAGGTCTGTTTTGTGATTGTTTTTATCATATTTTCCATTAATATAATGATAAGATTCAATTTCACTATGTTAGGCTAAATCTCTAGTTAGGAAAAAGCAATGAAACGGTAAAATAACTTGATTTCCATGCATGTTTTTAATGAGCAGCCCTAAATCAAGAGATTAAAGAATGTTTGAGTAGGGATTAATAGGATTTTATGTTCTCTAATGAATAATGCTAACAAGCATGACGTTAATGAATCTTAACTTGAATTTTCTCAGTTTGTGAACTTGCTTCATGACTTTAGATTGGTTAATTTAGTTTCAAACACTGTGGAATAGTTTTCGCCATAAATCATGCTCATAAGCAATCTACCCGTACTTCATTAAAACGGTCAAATTGAACTAGTTCTATATCTTTACACCAGTCATGCCCAATTGAGAGCAGTTTCTTTCTTTGTTCCTCATTATTTTTCCTTTCTATTTATTTTGTTCTTTTTTATCTTGTCCAAATCGATTTTAAATGGGTACCATGCCTGCTCGAGACAAGGAAAAGCCCGTGAATGTGACAATTCTAGATCTGCCTTTGGAACATAGGTTTAGGAATGAGGAAGACTGAGCATGGTATGACAAATACTTCAAAAATAGGGTTGTCTCCATCGAGCGACACATTGATTGTGCCTATTCCTCAGTACTTTTGCCCTTCTTTCTTTCCAAATTATAGATATAGGGATTGCTTGACTATATTGAGAAAGTTAAAAGGCTAAATGTGACGTTAGTCCAGTTAGACTCTGCCTCCCTAATCAAGTGGACGGCTGAACCTTTTTTTACCGTGCGTATGTCCGCCGTACACCATTTGACCTCACACCCACCAATGTCTCTCAAGCCATAGCAGTCCCTCTCCTCACTACTTATTTTTGCCCTAGAGGAGACCCATATACTCCTAATGTCACCGATGATTACATTGTATCCACACTTATAGGGGGCATAGTTAAAAAAGCAGCGGATGCCTCTATAGAAAAGATTTGACTCCCAATTACCTAGGGTTATACGTGGCAATTTGCAATTACCTCTTCTTTAGCAACCACCTAAAATGGATGAATATGTGGAAGGCACGGGTAATCTTTATGATAGGAACCAACCGACCAGTTTGTCTCAGTCGCTGCTTCATAGAGTATCCTGGAGACCCCGCCTTCACCTCAGTTTCAAACTGAGCCCTGTTGAGCGCCTGGGCAGTTCATTCTATTTGTATGTTGGCCCGCGTTCCTATCCTACCTGAGGATCTTATAGAGGGACTAAAAAGGAAAGAGGCTGTTAGTGAAGCCTCTATAAATCGATCTGAGGGGCAAACCAAAAAGAGAAAAAAGGGGTGGCATGCCTTCCTCTTAACTAGGCCAGGGTGAAGAATCCCCTGGAGCGAGTGGAGAATACCTTAGAGGTTGTACTGGCTCGTTTAAATCAAGAAACAAGAGACTTACGAGAGGGACATGAGAAGCTGATTGGAGGAGCGAGGGCGATAGCGGCAAAATAAAACATCCAGCTGTTTGAATCAGAGGAAGAGAATGAAGAGGGTGATGAGCAAGATGATGAGCAGCTGCCTGAGGAGACCATTGCTGATATTGATGTTGCAGGCAGAGTTGAGGTTGCTAGTTCTTCGCTAGGAGGGCGACCTCCTTCTGCTAGACGTGCAGGTGTAGACACCCCATTTTGTCGGCTGTCAGATTTAGGAGACTCATAACTTGGTGGTTCACAATGATCGAAAAAGACTCAAAAAGGACTACTGAAAGTTAGTTCTATCTCTCAAAATGCTCAAAAAGACCAAAATGCCCCTGAAAGCCCAAACACTCCCAGATTTGGATCGGAAGTTCTGGAAACATGCTACATCATAAAAAAAGTACTAAAAATGAGTTTTGAAGCAAAATTAGATGAAATCGTCAGCTTCCAGAGACCCCCGGAAGTCCTGAAAATTCCCGAAAAGTCCTTGTTGACCAGGGTTTGACCGAAAATTATTGAAATTTGCCAGAAAGTTTCGAGATCATTTTATATCAAGTGAAAAGTACTAAAATGAGTTTAAAAAGAAAATTGGACGAAAACGTCGACTCTTGGGAGCTCCCAGAGATTCCCAGAATTTCTTAGAGATCCCAAGTTTGATCGATTTGACCTAAAAGTTGACTTTGAAACCAGAGTGCCGTGTCATTTTTCAAACATTTTTATAGATACTAGAGTTCAATATCTTTATAATGGTATATCACACATTATTTCTAAATTCAAAACGAATTTATTATAGATTTTCGAAGGTGAAAAAGACGATCAAATCGGTTTTTATCGCATACACCGCAAACCTTTTCAAAGTGACCTATATCTAAACTATTTTTTATGAAAAGTAGACTCCATTTCCTTTCTAACGGTATATCACAACCTTGGTTTTGAGTTTGTATGCATTTTCTATGAATTTTGGACGAAATAGGGCCTTTTCACGAATACCGGAACCTCTGGGGGCCTAAATACAAATTTTTGGGCATCTGAGGAGCAGTGCCACAGTGGCACATGGCCAATGCCGCATCAGCACTCAACCCCCGCTGAAGCCATTTTTGTAATTTATTTTAAGGGTCCAAATTGAATAATTGAAAGCCAAAAGGACGTAGTTTCTTGTTCACAGATGTTTGGGACCAATGGGAGCACTTTCTAAATCCCAAAACTACCCCAAATTGGCATATATAAACCCCCCTTTGCTTTTCATTTGGGGGGGGGCAAGTGCAAAGCTTGAAAAAGTTGTAGAGAGAATGAGAGATATGCTTAGAGTTAGAAGTGAGAAATGGAGCTTCCTCCACTGATTTTCTATAGAAAGTGAGTTCTAAACTCAAGTTCTTCCATTATCCATCTATATACTTCACATCCAAACCCTCCCCAACCACCATTCTTGAACATTCTTGAGTTAAGAAGCTACTTCCATGTCCAAATGTTAATATACATGAGTGAAACACCAAGTTACAAGTCCAATATCTCAATGATCATCATCTATTGATTGCTTCTTTGATTGTTTACATATTATGTTCATCTCTTCTCACCTCATTTCTTTTTTTATTTTTCTTTGATTACTTACATGTTTATCATCATCTAGATAACATGTTGTTTGAAGATAGTGAATCTTTATGGATAGTAGCTCTTGACCTCAAAGACATGTTTGATGGATGATGATTCTAACTTCAATACATTCATATGTATTATTGAAGTCATATTCTCAAACAAAACTATGTTTGTGCAAACATTATTAGGAGTTCTTGATGATGACTTTGATGTTGATTTCTTAAGTGGTCTTAATCCCTTTTTTGTGCTGAAATGTGCTTTTAAAACCCCTATTTCAAATCCCCTCTAAAACCCCAACATTTGGATTCGAAGAAACAAGCCTTGTTTTACCAAAAATCTTCAAAACAGTGAATGATCTGAGTTCAAAGATTTCTGTAGAACTCAATACTCAAAGGGTGATTACAAGACCACTTGGAAAGTCTTCCTAACTCATTATAGAACACCCATGATTTTTGGCTTAGCTTGAAAACACTTGGAAGGGTTCCATTTTGGTCCAAACATTCCTTCCAAACATTCTGTTTTTGCTGTCACAGCAACTAAATTGACTTTCAACTTGTTTTCAAGAAAGCCCTTCCAAAGAGAGTGGCCTCAACTTATTTTTTCCTTAAACTTCAATGTCTTAGGGAACCTTCTGTAGAATATGGGCATCTAGATGTTTTGTTTTCATTTTCTAAGATTTTTCAATATTTCAGTCGACAGTACGAACTCTATTTTTGAGTAACCTCTCTTGTTCATATGATTTCTATCAATCCGTAATAGTTATTGTAGTTCAGCTTTTTGAAATGTGTTCTAGACACAATAACGATGATCTCTATAAAAAAATCATGAACTAAAAACATTTCTAACCCCACTTTTGCATTTTTACAAAATCAACTCACTATTCTGTCCACTATTCACAGCAAGCATGTTTTGAATTCTTTCCTTTGATTTGATGCTAACATGTAATCCCAATTAGCTCATGTCTTAGAAAGTAGTTCATACTTCATTTGTATATATCCTATAAAGAAATTCTTCATTCATTCATGCATATTTTAGACTTCTAAGTCACTTAAGAAAGTCCATGTACACAAACACACTACAACCTTTGCACATTCTAGGATCATACATTGCATCCATGCAAGATTTGGGGCTTTTGTGACTCCTAATCTAAAAAAATTATAAGGAATGAGTTGGATCATACGTCCATGCTTTCCCTCGATCTAATCATCCTTTCTCATCCATCCCGAGGATTGAGAGGTCTTCCTTTCTCAAAAATTAACATGCATCATTCTAGCTTGCTAAGCATGTTTTTATTTCTTTTATTATTTGTTTCAAAACAATTCATGTCCCCCTTCTAGACTAGGAAAACTTGATTACATGATATGTGATTAGACGATTTTTCCTAGGTTTATTTGTGTGATCTTTCACTTTGCATTGTGTGATATTAGGCTTAGATCTTATGAATGATATCTTATCTTTTGATCTTCCATTTCAAGATTCTTATAAGATGTAATATACTATCATAGTATTAATTGTCGAACCAAACATAGTATAAGATGATTATTTGGATGATAATTGAGGCCCGTTGAGAGACGGGGCGAGTTGAGGGTGTTTTAGTCGTGACAAAGGCTCCTTCCTCTCTCGTACCAAAACCCTGAGCCAAGTTCTTTGGTTATGAAGGGCCGGTGCCCTTTATCCATTTGGGTGAGTCAAATTGGGTTTCTTGGTTCCCTAAAGACCAAGTGGCGACTCTGTATCTATTTTCAACAGACCTTTTTCAAATCAGTTTCAAACAAACAAAGTGGAAAACCGATTCCGCGTGTCCACAATTTGGTGACTCTGCTGTGGAGGGTTTATTTTCAAAACAAAAATAATACAGAGGTTTGACTCATAAGAAGCATCCTTAAAATCATCTTTTTATTGTGTCTGGTTCACCGCATTGCACTCTTGCATTTTCCCCCTCTGACTGTGTCTAAAATGTGGCGCTGACATTGTTCAGGTCTTGCTGTGCTAGGGCACAAGTCACCGTTGATACTGTACCTCCCAAGGTATATCAAAAAGAGTAAAAACTTCCATACTGTTTCTCTTACGGTATATTGAAACTCTCGTCAACAAACCCTCTTTGACTAAACCCAGCCTTTGCATATAGATTCCTGTAGAACCTTTCATAGGACTGTTCACTTATCTTTTCAGATAGGACAATATGATATAACTGTTGTATGCCCTAACGGGATTACCTGCACGGTGTAGACACTTATGTGGCATAGAACAAGACGTCTTTCTTATGATTTCCAAGGCAATCACTCACGTGTGATCACATTGAGTTGACCTGCCTAGGCACCATGACAAGGATGTCTGCTCCATGCTCATAAAGATATACACCGCAAACCTTGTTTGTTGGTCCTAAGACATAGGAGTATGAAAACTTGCTAGACAGTATGATCACCATCATCACATACTCCTGTTAGATATACCAGTTTCTCCCAGAAACTCAGATTTCCCAATTTATCCCAAAAACTCTTCCCAGATATACCAGTTTCTCCTAGAAACTCTGTCCAAATCCCCCGGATTATCCAGAAATCTCAGTTTCTCCCAGAAACTCCAATATACTTATTTATCCCTAAAACTCTGTCCAACTTACCCAAATATACCTGTTTCTTCCAAAACTCTATCCAAATCTCCCTGATTTTCCAAAAATCCCAGCAACTCCGTCCAAACTTTCCAGAAATGTCTAGTTGTACCAATTTCTCCCAGAAATTCTGATTTCCCAATTTCTCCTAAAAGCTCTATCCAATCCGCCTAGATTTCCCAAAAATCCCCATTTATCCCAAAAACCTTGGAATCCCTGCTTTTCCTAGAAACCTTTCCCGATTTACCTTGTTTCTCCTAGAAATTCTGATTTCCAAGTTTTTCCCAGAAGCTCTATCCAATCTTCCTGAATTTTCCAAAAATCTCTGTTTATCCCAAAAACCCTGGAATCCCTGCTTTTCCCAGAAACCTTTCCCAATTTACCATGTTTCTCCTAGAAACTTTGATTTCCCAATTCCTCCCAAAAACTCTGCCCAACTCACCTAGAAATATCTGTTTCTTTCAGAAACTTTGTCCAAATCACCTAGATTTCCCAGAAATCCCTATTTCCTAGAAACACTGCCAAAATTCACCCAGATTTCCCAAAAATCTCTACTTATAAAATTTCCTAGATTCTCATTTCTTAAAGAGAAAACATGTCTTCCTCACCCTTCCCATGACGGTGATCATCCTGGAAAGAAAAGTTAGCACACTCTACCTGGTTAGGACCTTACTTGCTTAACTGCTATATGTTAGAAGTAGGGGCATCATCTAGATTAGGGCTTGCATCCGCATGCTTATCTCATATGTATACACAATTTATGTCAGTTCGCTTACATGCACATCTTGTCAGTCTCACATGTGTCAGTCTCTACACATCTAGTGCATACATATCATCATTCTCACCCATCTCAATTATTGTATAGAAGTCATATACATACTGCAACTGTCATCTATTCACATCGATAAATTCTTCAAAATTCCGATCATCTCTCCCCACTAGGAGTCCATAAGAAGTATTTTGTGCCTCTGCCGATTTGGGCTTTTACTTCTATCTTAGTCCCGGATAAGGACAATTTTGTACCTTCCCGGATTCATTGTCTTGTTCATGGACTAGCCCATACCATCATAAACCCATCAAGGCCCATGCCATGACACCGACAACCGCATACGCCTTCGTCATGATATCCAAGACCTCATTGGTTGAAAAATCATCGAGCCATTACCCATCCAACCATATGTCAACCAAAAAGCCCCTGGCTTCGTCGAACCTAAAGCCCCTGGCTCATCTATTTAAATGATCCCCTTTCACTAAGGCTCTTGAATGTTGAACCTGTGCAAGTGAAGTAGTGGTGTTTGGGACTTTTGCTAGCAAAGCAAATGAGGATGCTCTTTCGAAAAAAAAAAGATAAAAGAATAAGTGAGTCACTGTGACACTCCATTTGAGACCGAGTCAAGTCTAGTCGAGTCTGTCCTATGTTTTGAATCTATTTCAAGTTTAGTCTTCTGGTCGAGCCTGTCTCTCATCGAGTTGTTGTGAGTCTGTGACAAGCAGCATAATCCTTCTCTTTGAATGGAATGAAATCTCATTTTGCTTAACCTGATGTGTCTAGTCATAAATGCATGGATCACTGAATTGAAAGTGTTACTTTTCAAATTACCATGGATATTACTCTGCTAATAAATTTTTGCATCAAACAAAAAAAGAATCCTGAAAGATCAAAGTCGATTTCGCGATGACACCGGTGAAGAGCCGAGAATTGAATAGTCTTACTTTAAGAATTTAAAGATGCTCTTTCCTCAATCTTGAAAAGACATACTTGGAACTGACTTGGGGCTTGCCCAACACCCTTTTCCACCATTTCAAAGCCTTAAGCCCAATCCAATTAGGAGTCATGCAATATGTCCGATTGAAAGCAATGCAGACTTAGTCCTTGATGGTAGCCAAACATTTCAGTGAGTTTCATCTCCACTTTCAAAAAAAAAAAGATAAAAAAAAGATAAAAAAAAAAAAGAAAAAGAAAAGAAAAGGAAACGCTCGCTAGGTTCAAAACCTGAAAGGGCACCTAGGCAAAAGTTAGAGCTGAAAAGGTATTGATTTCCAAGATCTGGCCTTAGCCAGTCAAAATGATGGAGAAAATGAAAGAAAGAAAATTTTGGTGAAACAGAAAATTGTACACTTCAAGGTACATCATGATAATGTGTCTAGATTATATTTCAAAAAGCTCCGAACAACCACAAACAAATTCTGAGAGCTGACATGCACATTAAGTAATTTTGAGATTGCGATCGAAAGATCTCACATGAATCAACTACATGAAAAGCAAAATTGACTAGCTAGGCGAAAGTGAAAAGGATCAATCCTCAAAATAAAAAGAAAAGAAAAGAAAAGAAAGGGAGACCAAAACTAAATCTTTTTATTCAAGGCTACCACAAGTGACCTAAGTTTGAACATCTTTGACGATTGGTTTGAAAAACCCTCAACCAATTTCTTTCAAGACTTCGCCTTGAACTACGCTCAACCTGATTCCCACTCGGGGATACGTAGGCAACCGCATCGGTTCGGTCGACACCAATATTAACCCCTCTTCTTTCAAGGTCCTGGCCCGAACTACGTTGGACCTGATCCCCGCTCGGAGTACGTAGGTAGACTTTCCAAAAAAAAAAGAAGGATGGCTCGCTAGGTCGAAAATTCGAAAAGACGCCTAGATAAAATTTAGAGCTAAATCCAAGGTGAGCAATAACAAAAGAGAGAAAAGAGCTCGCTAGGTCACCTCACTAGAGCCTAGGCAAAAGTTATAAGCATTTGAGAGATTAAAGTCACGGTCCTTGCCTCAAGCCAAAAATCACCTTCCACACTAGGGGCAAACTTCGGCTACCCACCTCGATTGCCTGAATTTACTATCTACCCTTCATACAAGGGGCAAACTTCGGTCACCTACCTGGCTTGCCCAAAATCTTCAAAGAACCACCATCCAAACTAGGGGCAAACTTCGGTCACCTACCTCGTTTGCCTATGAATTCTACTTCCTACACCTCAAACTAGGAGCAGACTCCGTTTGCCTAACACAATCCCTTCACACCAAGGGCGAGTTTCCAAGTCACCAAGTTGTTTTGAAATTTTTTGAAATGGAGTATCTTTTATTCTATAAGCCAAGGCACTAATTCAAAGCATATCCTGGGAAAAGCAGAGAATTGCCTAGATCAATAGGGAGAAATTTTTAAAAATCAGATTTATTAGCAAAGTGCTACCATGTTAAGATGAGGAGTGAAATGGTATCATCTATGATAAATGCACATCAAATCTTGGCAAGTCGAGCTTCTTCCAATTTGGTGTCAAATGTGTCCTCCTCGTACGTGCTTCGATGTCTGTCAGTCTTTGAGTCTATCATAGTCTCAAATGTGTAAGTCAACAGTGATTAATAATGAATTTTTCAAATCAAATTATAAATTTTTTAAGAGCATTCCAAGGACAAAACAAGCAGGAGAACCAAACACTATTACTGCACCAGTCAAGGCATCAGCATAAGAAGTGTCCAAACTTGGGGCAAATGCGAATTTCATCCCTTTCTAAACCCCCAAAAGCTAACCATCATCTCCTAACAACATAAGTCCATGAGTGGATATTGATCACCTTCTTTCTTCGTTCATGCAACATAAGTCCATGAGTGGCGATTGATGATCTTCTTTCGTTCTAGCAACATAAATCCATGAATGACTGTTAATTATCTTTCCTCATCCATGTAACATAATTCCATGAGTGGCTATTCATCATCGTCCTCCATCAATGTCAAATTCGTAGCCGCCATAGATCATCTACAAATAGAATCATACCTTCACTCCCATCAGTGAGCGTATTGCCTTCTTCCCTAGTAGAGTACATCTTATCCATTCCTCCTCAGTAGAGTCATTTCATCCCCAGCAGATTCAGTTTTATCCCTAGCAGGCTTATCGATTAGTACATCGTTAGTTTAATCCATGATAGTCACATTAGTTCACTATTGACTCGTTATCTCAATTCGTACATTGTCAGTCCAATCCATGACAGTCACAGTAGTTCACTATCTACTTGTCATCTCAATTTGTGCATCATCAGTCCATTAATCATCATTAGTTTATAGTCACTCTCATTCAAAATATGTCATGTTCATCATAAATTAGCTCCCAAAGACCCTAATCGGCTCTTTTGGATTGGCCCTTGAAAATTTGATCAACTGAGATTCATAGATGGGTCTTGGTTCTAGGTCAGCAGAATTTGATCAACCGCAAGAGATTCAGAGATGGATCCTGGTTTTTGGTCAGAAGATTCGATCAACAGCGAGAGATTCAGAGATAGAATCCTGGTTCTAGGTCAAGAATTGAAAGAGAGATTCTCAAAGGGTCTAGAATTGGCTCCTGAAGACCCTAAACGGCTCTTTTGGATTGGGCCTTGAAAAATTTGATCAACCGTAAGAGATTCAGAGATGGGTCCTGGTTCTAGGTCAGTAGAATTCAATCAACCGTGAGAGATTCAGAAATGGGGCTTGGTTTTCGGTCAGAAGATTTGATAAACCATGAGAGATTCAAAGATGGGTCCTGGTTCTAGGTCAGCAGAATTTGATCAATTGTGAGAGATTCAGATATGAGTCCTAGTTCTAGGTCAGCAAAATTTGATCAACTGTGAGGGATTCAGAGATGGGTCCTATTTCTAGGTCTGAAGTTAAAAAAGGTTCCCGAAGAATCCCCTACCATCCCCAGCAGAAGCCTGAACCAAATTTCCCGATTAGTCATCATAAGAATCGGCCAATGATTGAAAAACCCGCCAACAGTCAAAAGACCCCGATTCCTAGGGCAAGCATTGTCTATTCACAATCCAAGGCTCCGTGTCCTTTGGTTATCGTGAGCTTTTTCACTTAACGTGAGCTTCCTCACTCCTTTGTCCAAAATTGTGAGCCCCCTCACCTATCCATCGATTATCGTGAGCTTTCTCAATTATCGTGAGCTTCCTTACTCCTTTGTCCAAAATTGTGAGCTTCTTCACTTATCGTGAGCTTCCTCACTCCTTTGTCCAAAATAGTGAGTTTTCTCACTCCTTTGTCCAAAATCGTGAGCTTTCTCACTTATCGTGAGCTTCCTCACTCCTTTGTTCGAAATCGTGAGCTTGCTCACTTATCGTGAGCTTCCTCACTCCTTTGTCCAAAATCGTGAGCTTCTTCACTCATCGTGAGTTTTCCCATTCCTTTGTCCGAAATCGTGAGCTTCTTCACTTATCGTGAGCTTCCTCACTCCTTTGTCCAAAATCATGAGCTTCCTCGCTTATCGTGAGCTTTCTTACTCCTTTATCCAAAATCGTGAGCATTCTCACTTATCGTGATCTTCCTCACTCCTTTGTCCAAAATTGTGAGCCCCCTCACATACCCATCGGTTATCGTGAGCTTTCTCACTTATCGTGAGCTTCCTCACTCCTTTGTCTAAAATTGTGAGCTTCTTCACTTATCGTGAGCTTCCTCACTCATTTGTTCAAAATCATGAGCTTTCTCACTTATCGTGAGCTTCCTCACTCCTTTGTCCAAAATCGTGAGCTTCCTCACTCCTTTGTCAAAAATCGTGAGCTTCTTCACTTATCGTGAGCTTCTTCACTCCTATGTCCAAAATCGTGAGCTTCCTCGCATATCGTAAGCTTCTTCCTCCTTTGTCCAAAATCGTGAGCTTGCTTACTTATCATAAGCTTTCTCACTCCTTTGTCCAACATCGTGAGCTTCCTCACTCCTTTGTCCAAAATTGTGAGCTTTCTCGCTTATCGTGAGTTTCCTCACTCCTTTGTCCAAAATCATGAGCTTCCTCACTTATCATCTATCGTGAGCTTTCTCGCTTGTCGGTTATCGCAAAATCCCTCTCCTGTTGACTATCTTGAACTTCCTCACCCATCGCTTGGTATCCAGGACTTCTGTGTCTGACGACTATCTTTAACTGTCGCCCTCAAGGACCCCACATCCGATTCTATTCGCTCATAAAGCACACTTCCTGTAATTCGAGAAGTTTGCCCTGAAACCCAAAGTCTTTTCAGACTGTGGCCGGCCACTACATCGTAGTCAGAAGCACTAGCACAACACAAGCCTACTTAGAGTGGCATACCTCATAGCACTAGCTTATGCTAGGTCATCAGCACCATAAAAAGCATGCACAAAAACCATTAAAGCTGGAAAATACACCGTAGTTATAATAGAATCACAATGAGACTCAGTACACAGTTCATATCATATCCATGCATTGCATATCATCCTCATAGCATAGCATCCGCCTGTCTTGGTGTGCATGTATGATTTGTTCTTTTGTGTCCCGAACTATGTCTTGGTCTAATTACCCTTGGGATATGTAGGTAGCTCACGCAGAGCGTGACCAGCACTAGTCCCAACATCATGCATCTTTGCAACGCTTTTATCCTAAATCTACAGCTTCCAAAAGACCTGTCTCGTCAAAGCTTTGGCACTCACTTGCGAGATGCGTTGCCTCGCAAGTTCATGCAAAAGAGGGACCTCAACTTATTTTTCCCTTAAACTTCAGTGTCTTGGGGAACTTTTTGTATAATATGGGCCTCTAGATGTTTTTTTTTTCATTTTCTAAGATTTTTCAACATTTCAGTCGACAGTACAAACTCTGTTTCTGAGTAACATCTCTTGTTCATATGATTTCTCTCAATCCGTAATAGTTATTGCAGTTTGGCTTTTTGACATGTGTTCTAGACACAATAAGGATGATCTCCATAAAAAAATCATGAACTAAAAACACTTCTAACCCCACTTTTGCATTTTTACAAAATCAACTCACTATTCCATCCACTATTCACTGCAAGCATGTTTTGAATTCTTTCCTTTGATTTGATGCTTACATGTAATCCCAATTAGCTCATGTCTTAGAAAGTAGTTCATACTTCATTTGTACATATCCTATAATGAAATTCTTCATTCATTCATGTATATTTTAGACTTCTAAGTCACTTAAGAAAGTCCATGTACATAAACACACTACAACCATTGCACATTCTAGGATCATACATTGCATCCATGCAAGATTTGGGGCTTTTTTGACTCCTAATCTAAAAAAATTATAAGGAATGAGTTGGATCATACGTCCATGCTTTCCCTCGATCTAATCATCCTTTCTCATCCATCCCGAGGATTGAGAGGTCTTCCTTTCTCAAAAATTAACATGCATCATTCTAGCTTGCTAAGCATGTTTTTATTTCTTTTATTATTTGTTTCAAAACAATTCATGTCCCCCTTCTAGACTAGGAAAACTTGATTACATGATATGTGATTAGACGATTTTTCCTAGGTTTATTTGTGTGATCTTTCACTTTGCATTGTGTGATATTAGGCTTAGATCTTATGAATGATATCTTATCTTTTGATCTTCCATTTCAAGATTCTTATAAGATGTAATATACTATCATAGTATTAATTGTCGAACCAAACATAGTATAAGATGATTATTTGGATGATAATTGAGGCCCGTTGAGAGACGGGGCGAGTTGAGGGTGTTTTAGTCGTGACAAAGGCTCCTTCCTCTCTCGTACCAAAACCCTGAGCCAAGTTCTTTGGATATGAAGGGCCGGTGCCCTTTATCCATTTGGGTGAGTCAAATTGGGTTTCTTGGTTCCCTAAAGACCAAGTGGCGACTCTGTATCTATTTTCAACAGACCTTTTTCAAATCAGTTTCAAACAAACAAAGTGGAAAACCAATTCTGCGTGTCCACCACAGGTCGTGCTCCTGATGTGCTCACAGTGATAGAGACATATGAGAAGAAGGCTACTGATTAGATCTAGGCCATTCCTTTTATCTTTTTCATTTTTGGACTACTATTCATTTTTGACGATAGAAAAATGTATATTTTGGATAGTTTGGTGGTGATGGATGGATTTCTGGACATATTGTGACTATGACGTATTTATATTTTAATTTTGTTTTTCGTTTATTCTGTTTTATCTAGTTATATGATTGATTATGGCTTGGTACTGGATGATTTCTTTCTTGCATGTGATTGATCTAACGTTTTTTAATGTTTAGAAATTATTCTTTGAATTTCAGTTGAAATTGAATAAGCACAGGCTATCAACCCGAATTTCAGGCACAGTCCAGGTTATATCTCTCCTTTCTTTCAATTTTCGTGTCTTTTACATTAAGGACAATGCAACATTTAGTTGGGGGGGGATTAGATATATTCATTAAAAATAATAACAACAACAACAACAATAACAGCAACATGACATGACAGGATCTTGTATGTGCCTAGACAACCTCCATACCAAAACACGCGTGCGTTATACTCATAATATTCATTGTTTTCGTCCGTGCACATGGGATGTTGTTTTAGCTTGTTTATCATCTAAATTATAGAATATGTCGTGTTTGTTAAATTTCAGAAACTTTAAGCACAATGGACAACCATATGTTAAGTAGAAACTTCTCGTTATAAATAACCTATAGTAATTTAGAGACGTGCGATAGAGGCCAATAACCCGTTGAGAGTTTTGCGCTATTCGTTTTTTTCGAGAGGGATATGTTTATATTTAATCGATTTATTCTTGAGCTATGCCTCGTTGATAAACCTTATTATTTCTTCATATTGATGGATCACTAGAGGAGAACGTTCAGGACCTATCAAAATTAAAATTCTTGGATTACATAAATGGATAAACTGGCTTACTCAGGATATGAACTAGGCTACAATTCGTTTGGGTTCTATTCGTGATACTCGTCACTTATAAATAGTTCAGTTGCTGATGATCATCTTTACATAAGAAGAAAAAAAATATATATATATATATATATATGATGACAAGCAACGTTTTTTTCTTTTGATCATTGAACTATAAGTTGCTCATGGTTCTTTATTGCTTAATATGACAAGCATATGATGAGTAATCGAAGTTGACAATGGTAATCCGAAGAAAAAAAAAGATAAAAAATACTGAAATGATGATATAAAAAAAATAAGGAAAAAATGACAAAAAAAAAGGGAAAAAAAGGGGGAAGAAGAAAAAAATTCTTGGAGAAGTTGAAAAGGAACTACGAGTCACATGCTTGTAAACTATTCTAGATCCTCTTTCATTTTCATTTTTGGTTTCTATCCTTTAATAAGGACCTATAGATTTCGATTAGCTAAGTTTTGAAATGAAGGTAAGAAAAGGATTTTCCACGATGGGTTGCTCTTCTAGTGTGAAATGTTCCATTCATGAGGTTATTCCACTTAAATATTTCCGTTTTTCATTATAGATATACAATGCGTTTATGTTTCTTTACATTTACTCTTGAAGAACCTCTATATCATGAGAGAAAGTATATAATACATCCGAATCTGAGTGAATTCATCTTTAGAGTGTATATCCGGTGAGATTTGAGCTAGAGTCGTATGTTTTAAAGATTGCTATGGGAAATAAAACTTGAAGCAATACTGAGCTTTTTTGTTGTCTATGCACACACATACACGTGGAGTTTTGCAAAAATGATATATTTTAATGATTTCTATGATAGATGAGTTGCATGGATATGCATTGTGTGCCGCTTAAAGTACGATAGGGATATTGTGAAGTGTTTCGCACTTGTGTGCTCGGTACTGGAGGATGAACAAGCATGCATGATGATCATGATTAGGAAGTTTGTGGGTAGCTTTGTTGTAAACTCTCACGAGACAACACTCGTCCTACTAGGGTCACCTAGGGGTTTAAAGGCTTGTTGCATAAGCTAAATGCAATCCTGATTCCTACAAAAGTGAGTTAGGTTTTGTTTATTTTATGTTATTTTCTATTCTTAGTTAGATTTGTAGGTTAATTTTCTCTGTACAACAGTTTACTTCATTACTAGGGACTAGCAATGAGCTAGTTGGGGGATGTGACAAGCGACGGATAATGCATATCTGGAAGCGCTAATAAGATGAATTATACGTGTTTTCCTCCCTAATTGTAACCATTTATGCTTATTATAATGTAAACACATAATTGAGGCATTACTATTAATGTTTGCATAAGTGCATTGTTTTTGCAGAATAAAATGGCCTAAGGAAAATGAAGTGAATGATGGCGATGAAGAGAAGGTTGATTAGAAGAGGAAAATGAAGAAGGTCTTGAAAAATAGCCAGGACCGGTCCTAACAAAAGGGCAGGACCGGTCGCGCCCAGGTCCGATCTCGAAACATAGGCTGGACCAGTTGCAACCATGAGCGGTCCTGAAACATATGTAGGACTGGTCGCGCTTGTCAGAATTACAGGAATCAGAGATATTCAGATTTAAAACTTCTAAACCTATATATACTAGAATAGTTCGTACAAAAACGATACAATATATATTATATACGAGTTTTAGAGCAGTTTTAGGAGATCCTAGGGTTCTTCAAACCCTAGTTTTGGATTAAAACAAGTAGTTGTGAATTTAAGCCCTAAATTGAAGATTGATGTAACAACCTGTATTTTTATAAAATGCATTTGCATTTCCATATTTAAATTAAATTGTATTGTCTGCTTTCATTTTAATTTCAATTCTTATGTGTGAAATTTATTTTCCTGCTTGATTTCATGTTTGAAATTCTTATTGGGGTCAAAACTGCAATTTCTGTAAATATTAATAACACCTGTGTTAGATTTCAAAACTGTATTTCAAAATGGTGGAAATGTTTTTCTTTTAACTCAATCAGTATTTTTATAAAACCAGGAAATCACTTCCTACGTTAAAATGAATTTTCTGTATTTTTGGGGTAACCACTGCGACCCAAAAATACCAGTTTATATCCAAAGCTGTCCACACTGTGCTAAACTTCCACAGATTTTGGAAGTGATGTAAAGTTAGATTTGACACACACTTTACTTTCCATTTATGGCAACTAATCATTGACTTAGGCCTTGTTTGGCAATGCTTGTAGTGTGTGTGTGTATTCCTAAGGCATAAGCCACATTTCCCAAACACCCCAAATTTTGACCCCTACATATCTAGCTTGGCTCTTGGAGGATCTGTGGGTTATATATCTGTGTATATGCGTATGTATCATGGCTGTGTATATTATGTTCATGAATTTTACTTAATCAATTCATTTTGTTGAGTGTTTGGGAATTTGCTTGGCCACCAAGTTGCCCTTTGAGAATTCTATTTATACATCCTCTACACTCTCACACTACACATTCTGCACTTCTATAGTGTACAGAGAGAAAAGAGAGGACTTGAGAGTTATTTGCTGAAATTTTATATAGAGAGAGAAAGCTCTCCACCATAGCCAAACTTGAAGTTTGGAATTCTTATTGGATTTCTTTCTCAACTTATTTTCTTATATCTCAATCATCAGTGAGTATTACTAACTCACTCCAAATGTATTTCATTCTTCAATTTCTGTTTTGTATTGTTGATTTAAGAATCACCATTTTTGCTACACGTATGAACTCCATAGCCCAAAAGGCTTGATTTTCCAACCTCAAACAAAATGAGTTTTCAGAGTTGATTATAAGGGATTTATGTCCCTAGATGCTATATCTAAAGTTTTAGAGCTTAATTCATCCATATGAAAAAGTATATTAAGAATTAAGTTTTGACAACTTTTAGTTTTTCATGAAATTCAAGAGCTATGGTTTGATTTATGTTTAATTGATGTCATATTTGTAATCCCTGTAAGAAAAGGGAGAGATCCATATACAACATGACATATATGCTAACAGATTCGAAAATGGGTCAAAAAGACCCCATTAAACTGAAACAGAGCAGTTTCTACGAAGAAGAAAGAGTCTCAGCAATTAATCGCGCGAGCGACCCCTCGCGCGAGCGACCCGCGCGCGCGATCCTTGTTTCCCCAGGCAGACAGAAGAGTTTATATTATAAAAAGGAAAAGAGGCGGATCGCGCGAGCGGACCGCACGAGCGACTCCTCGCGCGAGCGGCCCGCGCGCGCGATTTCTGGCCGATTCTGGTTTTGCTTGTTTTGTGTTAAAGGACTGTTTGGTTCAACTTTTAAGGACTGTTAAGGCCCTGTTTGGGAAAATTGTTAAAACAGAATCTTAATTGGTTGCGTTGGAACGAGTAGAACGATGTATTAAGACTTATAAAACTCCGTACGTACGTTGTGCCTTTAATTCAGTATTTTGCTTTATGTTTAAGTTCATGTCATTCATGTGGGGTCAGTGGTACATGTATGTGGGTGTTAGTCAGTGTGGAATAGAGTAATGGTCAGTGTGGAAAGAGTTTGAGATTGAGATTGAGATTGTGGTTGTGGTTGTGGTTGTGGTTGTGGTTGTGGTTGTGGTTGAGGTTACGGCGAGGGTATCTTTGAAATGCGACGGTGGCAAATATGGACACTCCCTGACGCCCATGGAAGCATTAAAGTGTGTGACGCCGAACTTGGACACTCCCTGGCACCCATGGTAGTGCTAAAGTGTGGCCTACGGACACTCCCTGATACCCGAGTCTGGATACTGCGTGAGGTTGCTCCGGTATTTGCATGGCGGATTAGGTATTCAAAGTGTGAGGCAATGGACACTCCCTGGTACCCCGGACCAAAGTGTGAGGCAAACTGGACACTCCCTGGCGCCCCGTTGCTAAAGTGTGGCTATCTTAGTGTTTCAAAGATACTGGAGTTAGATAGTGGGTTTGTTGTGTCTCTTGAGAGAAAAGAGTCAGCAAGATGAGTGTGGTGCATTGTCTCATACACGATCATATGCTTTATAAATGAAAGACTTTTGAATAACATTTCCCGTTGTTTCATAAATTGAATTCCTTCTATGTTTCAACTGTTGATTTTATAAAACTGAAAAATGGAAAAAGGTATATGGGTATGTTTTACATTCAAAGTCGTGTTTTTAATACTCACCAGCTTCTTGAAGCTGACGACGTTGATGCGTCCTGGACATTCGTGTCCAGGCTTTTCAGGTTATAATCAGGAGGAACATTATGACTATGCTAATTGAGAACGGCTGCTTCTGGATAGGGATGGCAATGGGGCTGGTTTTCCGGGTTCCCCGCCCCGCCCCTAATAGGTAGGGTATAGGGGAGGCTTAATAGGGTTAGGGGCGGGTATGGGGGTGGTTTTCATAACCCGAGTCGGGTTCGGGTCGGGTTCGGGGGTAGGGTCGGAAAACCCGAACCCGCCCCGAATATACTTGTATTTACAATATTAACCCTCAATAGTTAAGTGTATTACCCTTTTACCATGTTAGTATAAATACCAAACAAATCTTTTAGGGCTTCATATTTCTCTGAAGAAATTTCTGCGCCGCTCAAGTTCTCACAGTCTCACTTCTCATTGTTCTCAACCCTCTTCGGCTCCTCTCAAGATCATCTGACTCTCAACTCTCAAGGTAAGCTTCAAGAATCAAGAATCAAAATAACCTAACTCATTTTAGTCTTTTTTGATCATACATTTATATATATATATATACAGATCATGTAGACCTAATCAATCTACTACTGGACCAGGCGCTGCAAATTATTGACCCAAAGTCCAAACCGTTGCTTATATAGTTTGATATATGTATATATATATGCACAAATAGATATATATGCGCCTCTCATATGATTTGGTCCTTTCACAGTCTAATCTGTGAAAATCTTGTCCTAGTGGGTATTGATTGAAGATGAGTGGGTATTGATTGAAGCTGATGAAGAAGAACACCAAATTGGCAGCAACAAAAAGGGAGTGCTAGGATGGACCAAGTAATGTAAATTCATAATATTGGGTTCTGGTTTTTTTTTTTAATATATATATATAATTATTAATAAGCATTGAGTATATGCTGAGTTTTTCTAGATTTTATACCCCCAATTGCTGTTGTTTGAAATTAGAAGTATTTGATTATTGTAGTAATGAGCAGTTCAGTTTTCCTAGTAGCTAGTAGTCTTCATTTCTAAAATTTGTCTCGTTGCTTTTGCTAAATGATTTGATCAACTCTTTTTTGATTTGTGCTAATGTGATTCAAAAGATGCTGCTATAATGGAGTGTACTATGAAAGTATGAATCTATGTCATTTGTGCACATTAATTTTTAGCAGAGACCAATTCTTTTCTGTGTATTTAGGCTTGGTCAGTTGTTTGGGAGTACTTAAAAGGTTAAAATAAGATATGGTCGGTCCATGTGTCGCTTTCTTTAGAGTTGTTAGGGGAACCAAAGTTATGTTACTGTGGTAAAGAACTAGTTTTATATTAGAATGGTCATATGGACTCCAATACAGAGACATTGCCATTTACCAAACACTTCTATGCAACCAGTTCATTTACCAAACACTTCTATGCAACCATTTTCATTTCTGTGTAAAAGAAAATGGAACTACTTCATTTTGTGCTCCAAAAAATTATTCAGAAGTCACTGATAATGACATTCATGCTAAAGAACATAAAAAAATAAAATAAATAAAAAAAATAAAAATAAAAAATTGGGGAAGTCAAATAGCTTTAGCAAAGAGAAGGAGAAGAACCTCCCTCACATGAATTCTTGTTAGTGCAAAAAGCATACTTGAAGATGAAGACTAATAGGTTTAAGCAAGTTGAGGAAATTAAAATTAAAGAAGAAATGAAAAAATTTCCCTAATTCCAAAAGAGTAATATTTGGGGCACTAACAAAATTCACTAACACTTACTAACACACTCTATCTCTCTCTTAGTGGTACTGTAGGGTCCGCAGTGGACCCCGCAGTACCACTAGGAGAGAGATAGAGTGTGTTAGTGAGTGTTAGTGGATTTTGTTAGTGCCCCTAGCATTGCCCATTCCAAAATGAAGTCCACATCTAATTTTAATTCCAAAATTTCCCTAATTCCAAAATTTCCCTTTTTTGAGGGTAATGTAACATGTCCCCCTCTTTTTTGTTGTACTAAGTAAACTTCTTTAATACATTATGGCCATAGCTACTGTCTTAGATCCAAGGTACAAATTGAAGTTGGTGGAGTACTACTATAAATCTATTTATGGTGATACAGCTTCTGTGGAAATTGAGACAGTTCGCCAATGTTGTTATGATTTGTTGCACGACTACCAAAGGAGATTCAAAACTAATGATGCTCCTTTTGTTGGTGAAGCTTCATGTGATAGTTATCCATCGACTAACATTGTTGCAAAAGAAGCTGTAGACAAATTTTATAACTATGTGATTGAGAGCTCGACCACTAAGAACGTGAGGTCTGAATTTGATTTTTACTTGGAGGAAGATCCGTATAGGGCAGATAATTTTGATATCTTGAATTGGTGGAAGGCAAATGCGCTCAGGTATCCTACTTTACAAAGGATTGCTCGAGACATTTTAGCTATCCCTGTTTCGACTGTTGCATCAGAGTCTGCCTTTAGTACAAGCGGTAGATTGATTAGTCCTCATCGTAGTAGGCTTCATCCATCTACCGTAGAGGCATTGATGTGTAGCCAAAGTTGGATGTGGACCGAGGCACAAGGTAATTAACTCATTTGTTTTACATATTACTACATTCTATCGATTTTGACACGTATATAATATTTTATTTTTGTTTCTATAGCTACTTGTTCAACTTCAAAGGCATCATGTCCCCCTACAATTTGTGATGACAATGAACCTGAAGAAGATATTGTGTTGGTTGACTTGGTTTAAGACAAGTTCATGGTAATTAACTCATGTCCCCCTTCAATTGATTTATCATATGTTAGTAAAACAAAATATAACTTATTATGTTTTATTTTTTAGGTTTTATTGTTCGTGGCTTGGTGGAAGTGTTGATGTTTACTATGGATGTGGAAGCTCTTTTGCCACTCTTTATTATACTTGTATTTGTATTTGTGTTATGTTGTCAGATTGGGTATTTTGATATTATGAGTGTTGTTTATTTTTATTTTATGTTGGTAGAATGTGGTTTGAAATTTGAATTAAGTAATTTGATTGGTGCATTGCGTTGAATGTATCATTTTTTTTTTGTGACAAAAAATATGAATAATCTTGTGTGGTTTGAAATTTGAATCTTGATTGGTAATTAAGTAATTTGATTGGTGGATTGTGTTAAATGTATTATTATTATTATTATTTTTTGATAACAAAAAACTAATTGGGTAAGTTAAAAAAACTGCATTAAAAAACTGCACTAATAAGGAAAAAATGCTTTTAAAAAAACTGCAATTTTCAGTTTGGTTACAAAAAAAAAAAAAAAAACTCTCTTAATCGGGGCGGGGCGGGGCGGGGCGGGGTCGGGACTCCGAGTGCGGGGCGGGGTCGGGGGTGGGAAGAAACATTAGGCGGGGCGGGGCGGGGGCGGGGGGAGGGTTGAGTAAAGCGGGGCGGGGGCGGGGTATGGGGGCCCCGTCCCATACCCGCCCCGTTGCCATCCCTACTTCTGGAAGAGAATCTGTTATTGTCATTGCATATTTTAAGTTATATGTTTAAGTTTTAAACTGTTTGTTTATAAGGATGACTGTAATAGACATTAATTTATTATTTTGTTTCAAGGCAGTCTGTGCCTTTAGACGACCCGGTGCTGTAATATTTATTAAGTTAGAAAATTTTATAAGCCTTGATTGCTCTGATCTGATTATTGTTTTGTTTGTTCGACGTTTGGGACGGAATCGATCCTTCAAACTGTCGCGACCTACGGGTCCATAAAGGAAATTAAACGCTTTCCTTATTTATGCTATGTCGGGGCGTGACAGGATTTAGTGGTATCAGAGCCAGGTTATTATTTATCTCAAGATAGTTTAGCCAGGTTAGGGTTTACCAGTTTAGACCCGATTCCACGATCTGTTAGCTTAAGCTTTGCACACCCGATGATACGACAGGGAGGATAGACTCAGAACCCAAACGCCTAAGATTATCTCTTTCCTGACTTAAGTAGTACCTTCTTATCAGGTATGGATCCAGCTCATCCGCTATATGTACCAGACAGATTTGGGGACACTTTGTGATACCTGGGGCAGTGATCCCAACCTTTCTCGACTTATATCATGTGGCCGTTGAGCAGTTGGCCACAACGACCGTAGTATCTGATGTATGGCACCAGGTTCACGTGGTAGGTTTAGTTGACTTGACTCGTATCCGCCTAGAGCTTCGTTACTTTACAGAGGCTCAGCGCTTGGTTTTGGTCGAGGTTTTGAGGTTGGTCGATAGCGATGCTTTCTATCTTCCTCTCGAGATCCAGATTGTGCATGCCCATCTGGCTCAGCTAGAGATGCCCCCACCAGTAGTTCCCATCGCCGAGGACGATGCGGAGGCCGTTCATGTGGTCCCAGTAGGTGGAGAGATTATAGAGGACGGCATAGGTCTAGATGATCTCGCCGCTGAGCTTGAGGATGAGCTAGCACTTGAGCTAGCTTTACTTGAGGAGATGGTAGTTGAGGCAGATGCCCCTGTACCTGCTACATCGTCGACCTCTCATGGCTTTGACGGGGTTGGTCCGTTCTTTGTGCAGCGATTTTGCCCCGTCGACTCGCTAGATCTCCTGACAGCTGCTTATGGAGACGATTGACGTTTTAGATATGACTTTGTACATATTAACTACTTTTGACTATTAGCTCTATCTCTTTTTGCAAACTGTAATTGCATGCATTAGAGTGTAGGGCAATGACCCCATTTTTGTAACATTAACTCTTGCATGCGTCCTAACCCATACAGGTAGGGTAGGCATTGATCTGACCATACATGCTTTTTGTATCAACTTGACAAGAAGTTATATATATAATATACTCTTTTGGGATATTGTCGTCATTTGAATTGCTTCATAGTACTGTTGCGTGCATGTTTCTCATTCTACTATCACTATCATGCATAGAATGGCTGGAGGACTAAGGAGGAACAGGAATTTGATCGAGGGAGCACCTGAGGCTGCCGATCCCACGGGAATATTTGAAGCTTTCATCAGGCATCTCGAAAGGGTTAGTAATCAGAATGAAAACCGACGAGACCGCCAAACTGGAGACAAATTGCTGGAGAGATTCCGTGCACTAAGGCCCGAGCAGTTTGCGAGTACCGCAGAACCATGGAAAGCCGAACAATGGTTAAGGAAAATGGACCGTATGTTCGAGGCTGTCCAGTGCAATGAGATGGACAAGAGGAGGTTGGCTACGTTTCAATTGACCGATGCTGCCGCAGATTGGTGGGATTCGGTTATAGCTACTATCGGGAATGGAGCTGCAATGGGGATGACGTGGACTGCGTTCAAGGGGAGATTTCTGGAAAAGTACTTCCCAGCTACGGAGAGGCATAGAAGAGAGAAGGAATTCATGGATCTGACGCAAGGAACCAAGTCGGTGCAAGAGTACACCACACAGTTCGAGAGACTGTCTCGGTTCGCTCCACACCTGGTTGATACTGAAGAGAAGAAGATCCGTAAGTATAACCAAGGGCTGACACCTCAGATTCGCCGCTTGACTCTCGGCCACCTAGATAAATCGTTTGAAGGGCTTGTTGGTTTGGCTACCGATCTGGAAGAGGATGCTCGAGTAAACCGAAAGCAATTTGAATTTCGGCCGCCTCAAAGGGGTAATTTTGGGAATAGACCACCAATGAATCGTACCCAAGGGTAGAAGAGGAATTTCGATGGGAGCAAGAAGACCCAGGCTATTACCTATCCGACTCAACCCCGGGTAGGAGAAGGGAGCAATGCTGGGAAATGTTTCAACTGTGGCAACCCTGGTCATCTGGCTCGAGATTGCAAGGCACCAAGGCGTGCTGCTCAGCAAGGGATAGTCTGCTTCAACTGTGGCGAACCAGGTCACATCAGCAGGTTCTGCACTGCTCCTAAGCAGGTGACTTATGGTCAACAGGGTCAGACTCACTTGAATGTTGTTATCCCTGATGCAGCAGGATATGATGGAACTGTGTACGAAGAAGGAGATTATGGAGAAGCTCAACCTGATCAGCAAGCAGTGGAAGGTACATTAACTCTGTTTAACTCCCATGTTAAAGTGTTATTTGATACGGGTGCTGCTCTTTCGTTCATATCTGTTAATACAATTCAGAGATTGGGTATCTTACCTCATCGTTTAGAGAGAGCTTTGAAGGCTACATCACCATTAGGAGCTGCTGTCAAATTAGGACATGTGTGCAAGGACTGTCCTCTACGAATAGGAGACTGTGAGATCCCATCTAGGTTGATCGTCCTATCGATGAATGAGTTTGACATAATCCTAGGAATGGATTGGCTCTCTCAGAATCAAGTGAAGTTGGATTGTGCGAGGAAGAGAATTACATTCTCCGACAGCGAGAATCAACCCTTTGATTTTCAATGTAACCCTTCGGGAGATATGTTCCTCACAAGATGTTTGGCTAACATCGAAGTCGTCAGTACAGAAGCGACAACATCGTCTATACCTGTAGTCAAGGACTTTGAAGAAGTATTTCAAGACATTTCTGGTTTACCGCCTAAGAGAAGTATAGAGTTCTGTATTGAGCTTATACCGGGTACCGTACCGATCACGAGGTTCCCTACAGAATGGCCCCCGCTGAATTATCAGAATTAAAGGAACAAGTTTAAGAGCTCGAGAACCTAGGTTTTGTACGTCCAAGTACATCGCCTTGGGGAGCACCAGTGTTATTCGTAAAGAAGAAGGACGGGACACTCAGATTGTGTATCGATTACAGAGAATTGAACCGAGTGACTATCAAGAACAAGTATCCCTTGCCTCAGATTGACGATTTGTTTGATCAACTACAAGGAGCTACGACATTTTCCAAGATAGACCTAAGGTCGGGATATCATCAGTTGAGGGTACGGAAGGAAGATATACCTAAGACTGCGTTTAGAACCCAATATGGTCATTATGAATTTTTGGTGATGTCGTTTGGAATGACGAATGCCCCGGCAGTGTTTATAGATCTGATGAATAGAGTGTTCAAGCCTTATTTAGATCAGTTTGTCATCGTCTTTATTGATGATAATTTGATCTATTCTAAGTCAGGAGAAGAACACAAGCAACATATACGGATTGCGATGCAGATGCTTAAGGACCACCAGTTGTATGCCAAATTCAGTAAGTGTGAGTTCTGGTTGCAAGAAGTAAAATTTTTGGGACACAAGGTGTTATCTCAAGGAATTTCTGTGGATTCGTCCAAGACCGATGCTGTATCAAACTGGGTTAGGCCGAGCAACCCTACGGAGGTTAGAAGTTTCCTTGGACTCGCAGGCTATTACATGAGATTTGTTGAGGGATTCTCTAAAATAGCCGCACCATTGACTGGGTTAACGAAGAAGAATTTGAAGTTCGAATGGACATAGAAGCATGAGCGAGCCTTTCTAGAATTGAAAGAAAGACTCACTACCGCACCAGTACTGGCTATACCCAAGCCTGATGAGAAGTTCACTATCTTTAGTGACGCGTCATATCAAGGCTAGGGTGTGTACTTATGCAAGATGGCAGAGTTATCGCTTACGGATCCAGACAGCTGAAGCCGAATGAGTTGAACTATCCCATTCATGATTTGGAATTGGCGGCAGTGGTATTTGCACTCAAGATTTGGAGACATTATCTCTACGGTGCGAATTTTGATTTGTTCTCCGATCACAAGAGTTTGAAATATTTGTTCACACAGAAAGAGTTGAACATGAGGCAACGCAGATGGATGGAGCTGATCAAAGATTACGACTTCACGTTAGAATACCACCCCGGTAAAGCTAATGTGGTCGCCGATGCTTTAAGTCGACAGACTCGTGAGACGATCGCCACCTTAATGGTTAGAGAGTGGCGAGCGTTGGAGACCTTGGCGGAGTTTGATGTACAGAGTGCTGAAGAAGGAGAAGGACAATTGTTCGGATGTCTCATCCTACAGCCTGTTCTTATCGATCGCATTATTGGAGCTCAGAAAGAAAATGAGAAGTTTCAAGCCTGGTTCATGAAGATGTTAGAAAAAGACCCGACGGAATGGAAAGTGGGAATTGATGGAGGATATCGGTGCAGAAATAGATTATGTGTGCTGGATGTTGGAGAGCTTAGAAAGGGTATCCTGGAAGAAGCACAGAAGTCAAGATATACAGTTCACCCGGGAGGGACGAAGATGTACAAAGATTTGAAGAGAAATTTCTGGTGGGAAGGTATGAAGAAGGACGTGGCCGAATTTGTATCCAAGTGTTTGATGTGTCAGCAAGTCAAGGCCGAACATCAGAGACCGTCAGGATTGTTGCAACCACTACCTATTCTTGGTTGGAAGTAGGAGCACACTACGATGGATTTTGTAGTGGGATTGCCTCGATCTCAGTAGAATCATGACGCTATTTGGGTAATTATGGATCGATTGACGAAGTCTGCTCATTTCCATTGCTTATAGTATGACATACCCAGTAGAAAAGATGAGCCGGATGTACATACAACAAGTTGTGCGACTTCATGGTGCACCTGTGTCAATTGTGTCAGACCGTGACGCGCGTTTTACTTCTGGATTTTAGGAAAGTCTGCAAGAAGCTATGGGAACCTCGCTCAAGATGAGTACTGCTTTTCACCCTCAGACAGATGGGCAGACTGAGCGTGTCAATCAGATCATGGAGGATATACTTAGGGCTTGTGTTATCGATTTTGAAGAATCATGGGAGACACACTTGTCGTTGGTTGAATTTGCCTATAACAATAGTTATCACACGAGTATCGGGATGGCTCCGTTCGAAGCATTTTACGGACGACCATGTCGTTCTCCTTTGTGTTGGGCAGAGGTTGGTGACACGGAGTTGTTGGGACCAGATTTGGTTAGAGAAACCAACGAGAAGATTTCTTTGGTCAAGGAAAGAATGAGTACCGCTCAGAGCCGGTATAAGAGTTATGCTGATCGACGCCGAAAAGAATTGGAATTCAGTGTTGGAGATCACGTACTACTTAAGGTTTCCCCGACCCGAGGAGTGGTCCGTTTTGGCCTCAAGAGAGGGAAGTTAGCTCCACGTTTCATCGGACCGTTCGAGGTTTTGGAACGTGTCGGGAAAATGGCCTATCGACTCGCGCTACCACCGAAGATGTCTGGGGTTCACATGTATTTCACGTGAGTATGTTAAGGAAGTACATACGAGACCCCTCGCATGTGGTAAGTTATGACGATATTGAGACGAGTCATAACGTTTCTTACAAGGAGAGACCTGTGAAGATTCTAGATCAGAGTATTAAGAAGCTGAGAAATAAGGACATTCCGTTGGTGAAGGTTCAATGGAATCACCATAATGAGAACGAAGCCTCGTGGGAAGTTGAAGCTGATATGAGAAGGAAGTACCCGGAGTTGTTTCAGGACTAGTTAGTCTTGATTTCGGGGACGAAATCCTGTTTAAGGGAGGAAGGATGTAACAACCTGCATTTTTATAAAATGCATTTGCATTTCCATATTTAAATTCAAATTGTATTGTCTGCTTTCATTTTAATTTCAATTCTTATGTGTGAAATTTATTTTCCTGCTTGATTTCATGTTTGAAATTCTTATTGGGGTCAAAACTGCAATTTCTGTAAATATTAATAACACCTGTGTTAGATTTCAAAACTGTATTTCAAAACGGTGGAAATGTTTTTCTTTTAACTCAATCAGTATTTTTATAAAACCAGGAAATCACTTCCTACGTTAAAATGAATTTTCTGTATTTTTGGGGTAACCACTGCGACCCAAAAATACCAGTTTATATCCAAAGCTGTCCACACTGTGCTAAACTTCCACAGATTTTGGAAGTGATGTAAAGTTAGATTTGACACACACTTTACTTTCCATTTATGGCAACTAATCATTGACTTAGGCCTTGTTTGGCAATGCTTGTAGTGTGTGTGTGTGTATTCCTAAGGCATAAGCCACATTTCCCAAACACCCCAAATTTTGACCCCTACATATCTAGCTTGGCTCTTGGAGGATCTGTGGGTTATATATCTGTGTATATGCGTATGTATCATGGCTGTGTATATTATGTTCATGAATTTTACTTAATCAATTCATTTTGTTGAGTGTTTGGGAATTTGCTTGGCCACCAAGTTGCCCTTTGAGAATTCTATTTATACATCCTCTACACTCTCACACTACACATTCTGCACTTCTATAGTATACAGAGAGAAAAGAGAGGACTTGAGAGTTATTTGCTGAAATTTTATATAGAGAGAGAAAGCTCTCCACCATAGCCAAACTTGAAGTTTGGAATTCTTATTGGATTTCTTTCTCAACTTATTTTCTTATATCTCAATCATCAGTGAGTATTACTAACTCACTCCAAATGTATTTCATTCTTCAATTTCTGTTTTGTATTGTTGATTTAAGAATCACCATTTTTGCTACACGTATGAACTCCATAGCCCAAAAGGCTTGATTTTCCAACCTCAAACAAAATGAGTTTTCAGAGTTGATTATAAGGGATTTATGTCCCTAGATGCTATATCTAAAGTTTTAGAGCTTAATTCATCCATATGAAAAAGTATATTAAGAATTAAGTTTTGACAACTTTTAGTTTTTCATGAAATTCAAGAGCTATGGTTTGATTTATGTTTAATTGATGTCATATTTGTAATCCTTGTAAGAAAAGGGAGAGATCCATATACAACATGATATATATGCTAACAGATTCGAAAATGGGTCAAAAAGACCCCATTAAACTGAAACAGAGCAGTTTCTACGAAGAAGAAAGAGTCTCAGCAATTAATCGCGCGAGCGACCCGCGCGCGCGATCCTTGTTTCCCCAGGCAGACAGAAGAGTTTATATTATAAAAAGGAAAAGAGGCGGATCGCGCGAGCGGACCGCACGAGCGACTCCTCGCGCGAGCGGCCCGCGCCCGCGATTTCTGGCCGATTCTGGTTTTGCTTGTTTTGTGTTAAAGGACTGTTTGGTTCAACTTTTAAGGACTGTTAAGGCCCTGTTTGGGAAAATTGTTAAAACAGAATCTTAATTGGTTGCGTTGGAACGAGTAGAACGATGTATTAAGACTTATAAAACTCCGTACGTACGTTGTGCCTTTAATTCAGTATTTTGCTTTATGTTTAAGTTCATGTCATTCATGTGGGGTCAGTGGTACATGTATGTGGGTGTTAGTCAGTGTGGAATAGAGTAATGGTCAGTGTGGAAAGAGTTTGAGATTGAGATTGAGATTGTGGTTGTGGTTGTGGTTGTGGTTGTGGTTGTGGTTGTGGTTGAGGTTACGGCGAGGGTATCTTTGAAATGCGACGGTGGCAAATATGGACACTCCCTGACGCCCATGGAAGCATTAAAGTGTGTGACGCCGAACTTGGACACTCCCTGGCACCCATGGTAGTGCTAAAGTGTGGCCTACGGACACTCCCTGATACCCGAGTCTGGATACTGCGTGAGGTTGCTCCGGTATTTGCATGGCGGATTAGGTATTCAAAGTGTGAGGCAATGGACACTCCCTGGTACCCCGGACCAAAGTGTGAGGCAAACTGGACACTCCATGGCGCCCCGTTGCTAAAGTGTGGCTATCTTAGTGTTTCAAAGATACTGGAGTTAGATAGTGGGTTTGTTGTGTCTGTCGAGAGAAAAGAGTCAGCAAGATGAGTGTGGTGCATTGTCTCATACACGATCATATGCTTTATAAATGAAAGACTTTTGAATAACGTTTCCCGTTGTTTCATAAATTGAATTCCTTCTATGTTTCAACTGTTGATTTTATAAAACTGAAAATGGAAAAAGGTATATGGGTATGTTTTACATTCAAAGTCATGTTTTTATTACTCACCAGATTCTTGAAGTTGACGACGTTGATGCGTCCTGGACATTCGTGTCCAGGCTTTTCAGGTTATAACCAGGAGGAACATTATGACTATGCTAATTGAGAACGGCTGCTTCTGGAAGAGAATCTGTTATTGTCATTGCATATTTTAAGTTATATGTTTAAGTTTTAAACTGTTTGTTTATAAGGATGACTGTAATAGACATTAAGTTATTATTTTGTTTCAAGGCGGTCTGTGCCTTTAGACGACCCGGTGCTGTAATATTTATTAAGTTAGAAAATTTTATAAGCCTTGATTGCTCTGCTCTGATTATTGTTTTGTTTGTTCGACGTTTGGGACGGAATCAATCCTTCAAACTGTCGCGACCTACGGGTCCATAAAGGAAATTAAACGCTTTCCTTATTTATGTTACGTCGGGGCGTGACATTTTCAATACAAGTGTTCCATATTCATTCAATTCAGGTTTTTCATAGTTTTTATTTAGATTTTACATTCCATATCTGTTTTGTGATTGTTTTTATCATATTTTCCATTAATATAATGATTAGATTCAATTTCACTATGCTAGGCTAAATCTCTAATTCGGAAAGAGCAATGAAACGGTAAAACAACTTGATTTCCATGCATGTTTTTAATGGGCATCCCTAAATCAAGAGATTAAAGAATGTTTGAGTAGGGATTAATAGGATTTTATGTTATCTAATATGAATAATGTTAACAAGCATGACGTTAATGAAACTTAACTTGAATTTTCTACAGTTTGTGAACTTGCTTCATGTCTTTAGATTGGTTAATTTAGTTTCAAGCACTGTGGAATAGTTTTCACCATGAATCATGCTCATAAGAAATCTACCCGTACTTCATTAAAACGGTAAAATTGAACTAGTTCTATATCTTTACACCGGTCAAAAGGTATTTTATTAATTTAATTGAATCTATACATTAGAGGCATGACTTTGGATGATTGGAAGTGTCGTATTTTTTCATAGGCATGAAAGTTAAGGAGTTTACCGTGGATTTGTGATTTCCTAGCACTTGTCTCATATTTAGAAGTCTCCCAATTAAATTCGCTACCTTAATCACTTTTAATTAGTTATTAATTTACTTAGTTGAATTGCGTTCGAATTCCAAATAAAGCCATAATTAACTAGTGGTTTTATTTAATAAGTAAAAGTTTATTAGTTTAATAATACATCTAGTTATTTAATAACCTTAATAGTTTCACTAGTTAATAATTTTACTTTTATATGCAAAATAGTTAAAACAAACTTTTAAAAAAATCATCTTTTTTTTTTTAATACTAATAAATTGGGTAAAGTTAATCAATTCAAATAATATCTCTCCCTTGGGTTTGACCTAGGCTTACTAGAAATATATTACTTGAACGATCACCTATACTTGAGTGTAGCATTTAGAGTACAGAATTTTATTAATGCCAGTGCATGTCGAGACATGATGAATCACGTGTATTGCATAGCATAATGATTTGCATGCATATTGTATAGCATGGCATGACGTACATTGTTAGATGTATTATATTTATGAACCGGTGGAAATCATATAGATGTAGAGTTGTGTAATGAGATGAGATTTATCATGCATTATCATAGACCTTGTTTGGTGACACAAGGGAGAGATGATATTCTGGTAGTGACGAACAGTTAGTTTTCTAACAAAAATAAAATGATTTTGATCGAACCGATTAATGTTTGAAACGATAGTGATGAGTGTTCTTTGTAGGTTTTAACTAAGAACGGAGTTTGAAGAGTGAACGTCAGAATAGATTTCTTGTAGCTCACATAGAGAACGAAAGTAATTGTTCGTAGTTGAATTTTGGGATTGAGATTGATTGAGAATAGTCTGTCTCAGACAGATTGGACGTCTTAACGCGAGACAATAGAGATGTGAATTGTGTGATGGGAAATACGGTAAGAGTAATGTATGATTAAGTATTATGATAGAAAGATAATCCAACAACATGTATTACTCGTGTGGGGTAGGTGAGGAATCTCTCACCTTATCTTATGGTGTTATCCTATAGTGTTATCGTACGGTATTCTCTTATGCTATATGACACGACTAAAAGTTGTGTGCACTTGTATAACACCCAAGTGTAGGTGATCCTGCAAGTAGTAAATTGGATAAGTCCAGGTCAAACCCAAGGGATGGAATATGGAGAATGTCTACTAAGTTACAACCTAAAGAAAGAAAGGAAAATAAGAATGTAGGAGTGGAAGTGTACTAACAAATCCTAATGCATTAAATTAAACTAAATAATAAAGTAAAGAATAGAGAAACATAATAATTAAATAAATAAATTAAAGGTGTTGGGAACACGTGAATTCACATTGATTCTAACCATCTACCATGCATACTCATTAGCGTGCTATGGAGTTCATTACTTTTCAGCAATCTATATTTTTCTAAAGATAAAGAATCAACAACCTTTGTAGTAACCATATTGTGGTTGACATGACTAATGGGTAACTATGTCATCTATAGATGTTATGAAATATAAAGAAGACCACTTAAAACAATGGTTAAGTCTCGCACTCTAAATGGTGTTAGCATTCAAAGTAGTTTGCAAAAGTCATTGAAGAAAATAACCTTAAGGCTTAAGTTTAAATAAATGTTGTGACAAATTGAACTTACTGGAACAATTTGATGACATATTTCTAAAATAGAAAGTCTTGGAATGTATCAAAGAATCATCTCAGGAATTTTCAGTTTCGATCGATTGATACATTTTCAATCGATCGAACTGTGTCATCCTTCGATCGATCGAAATGGATTCGATCGCTTGACTTGTGTTCTGGTTCGATCGATCGATCGAAATGGCTTCGATCGATCTAGCATAGATTTTCTACAAAAGGCATGGTAGAGGCTAGGAATCAACGTTTCATACATATTCCCAACTTCCAAACTACGGAAACAAGAATAAACTAATGCAGAAACAGTAAACTAGGGCAATCATAACTTCTAAACTAACAAACATTCAAATAAAGATAAAGGAAAAGAAAAAACCTGGAAATAATCTTATTAGAACTTATAATAAGCTTGAATCTTGAGTGTAACAATGGATAAGAGGAAGAAGAAAATTAAACTAATATAATCTACTCCTAAACTAACTCTAAAACTACCCTAAAACTGCTATTTTTCGTATTCTGGAATGTCTCCCTTTGTCTGCTATTGTAACAGGTTATTTATAGAGTTTTTGCAAACTTTTTATGGAAAAGTCAAGTTCAAGTGATTGAATATGTTCAATCGATCGAAGGTTCTTCAATCGCTTGAACTTCTCTGCTTTTGGCAACTCTGCGTGCCGTTGGGAGAATGACCATATCTCTTCACTCGGACCTCGTATTGACCTACGATTTGTGGCCACGTGACCGTAACTCATAGATATACATTTTATATTTCTTGGTAAATCCTTAAATTATAAGGTCTTAAATGTCAAAAATATAAATTTCTCAACTGCTTATGTTATTCTCTTCACTAGAATCACTTTCCTTTGGCTCCACTTCATTGAATTACATTCTAATTCCTGTAAAATAATGCATAAATACAGGTTTTATCATTAACACAATAAAAAGAATATTTTTATTAGAATACACCTATATCTAGAGTCTTGGAGACAAAAATATGCATAAAAGACCATGTAATATGTTATGAATATGCACTTTTCACTTCTAATCACATCCCCAACTAGCTTGTTGCTAGTCCCTAGTGAACTAAAGCGAGGTTTATTTAAACTCTAAAAATTGAAAACAAAATAAAGTAAAAATTCTAACTCACTTTCGCAGGAAATCGCGATTGCATTTAGCGTATGCAACAAGCTTTTAAACCCCAAGGTTCCCCCTAGTGGACGAGTGTTGTCTCATGAGGGTTTGCAGTGAATTTACCCACAAAATTCATGTTTATGGTAATGGTTCTCGTTTAGATGTTTTGAAGAAATTTTTCCTCTCTCATTTAGCAATGTTGTTACCCTCAACAATCTCATGAAGCTCTCTAGTATGCCATAACCATGCAACACACACATTACAGTTAATCTACTATCAAATTTATTAGAATATTCCCTACCTATTAATATTCAAGTGTGTGTGTGAATGGACAACCAAAATACAAAACTTTAATTTCAAAGCTCGCATAACCTAAGACACTATTAAGACATTCATTTTGACTCAACTCTCACCGAGATTACACTCTCAAGATGAAATTACTATGAATTAGGTGTAATAATTATTAGTCATGATATGGAAGCTATATAGAGTAAATATACAGGGAAACAAAGGCTTCACATATCTAAATTGAAATACAAACATTTTAGTGCATAAAGTCTCATGAAATGATACTTTTCACCAGGAGAGTGAGATACCGTGGAGAACTCTCTCATTACCTTAACTTCAAATCCAATTTACCTAGGATCATTAGACCTTTGAAAAAGATGTGTTCGATTAATAAGAAAGAGGTTCATGATTTTCAATTGGGTCAAAGGATGATGTGATTGGAATATCTACTACAACTTTTCAAACTTCCCCACATCTCCAATTTCTCTCTTCTTCTTCTTCTTTTTCTATCTTTTTTTTCACTCTTCTTTTTAGTTTCATTGCTAATTTTTTTTTTTGTAACAACCATTGGCATTTTTTTCATGTTTTTTTTTTCCTTTTTTTTTTTGTTGCCAACTTTCTCTTATTCACACAACCAAACTCATTGTCAAGACAACACATTTTAATCACTCCTAGGTAGAGAAAAGAAGCTCAAACTTGTAATTTGGAGTAAGGCATATATTTTAGGATTATGAAGATAAGACAAATATGGTAAGACTCAAAAGGTGAACAAAGGAATAGCATAGAAGTAGGTCAAGGCTGTATTAGGCATGTATGGTCAAAAGATGACCTAAATCATCTTTTAAGTTCATATGATTATTCATTTCAGTAAATTCAAGAGGTCTAAAGTGTGGTAAATCATGAACGTTCTCTTCTAGTGATCAGTCAAAATGAAGAAAAAAAAATGAGACTTTCAACGAGTTAATACACTTTTCAAAATATAAGAGTAATTTTATAAAGCCCTAAAAAACAAAGAATAACTCAAAAGTTCACTTGAATTATATTAGTCACTACTACAGTTTTTTAAGACACCTAAAGTATGCTTACTAATCTATTTTAGTTAAGAATAAGATTGTTACAACGTGCCCAAAGTTGTTTGAAGATTAAAAAGCATAAAGCATACTATAACTAAGATAGTAAATAAACTACCATAGTGTATCACATACTAATATCATACAGAAAATAACACTAATGTAACATAACTAACTACATTAACTATGATATAAATACAAGAACAATTTTATTATCTTTAAAAAAAATTTATTTTATTTTATTATTTTGTAATTTTACTTTACTGAGTTACATATTGTTAAACAGGTACTCCCTCCATCCCAAATTGCTGGACACTTTTGGAGAACCCAACTTTTTAAGGGAACATCTTTTATTACACTGTTTTCATGTTTAAATATTCTTAGTTTTCAACTTTGCCCTTAATTTAGTTTTCCTATAAACTAAGATTTGTGGGAATTGTGAAAAAAGAAATGGAAAAATAAGAAAGATACAAAATTTGGTGTGTTGACTTTTCAAAATGGACAAGCATTTTGGGACAGCCCAAAATAAAAAGAGTGCCTAGCAATTTGGGACGGTGTGGATATCGCAGTTTTCTTTCTTTTTACCCACAACTTTCTATTTTAAAATACTTTTTCAAAATTTCAAATTCAAAACAAATGAGTCACCACTTAATTTTTAAAAGGAAAATTAAGAAACCACTTTTAAAGCAAACTGATCTTTTTAGAAACCAGAGATTAACTAGGTCCGGGGATTAAGGAATGAGAGAGGAAGGAGCCCGTCGGACTAAAACACCCTCTTTCATCCTATCTTACGATAGACCTCTACTCAATATCCTTTTAATCAAATTTATTAATCTGAGCATGCCCTCAATTAATACATATATACATATACATCACAAAAACATGTCCAAAGGGGTATAAAATCGCAATTGATAAAATATCATTTAAAAAGTCATATAAGTCAAGTAGCAAGCGATATGATATGCAATAGGGAACAAAAGAACTTACCCGGGATCCAGCAGTGATATTTAAACGTGCAATGCATACAAACAAAAGAAAAATCCTAAGAAAAAGTCTCTAATCATATGTACACATAAGGCAAAACCTAGTCTAAGGTGTCGCGCATGAGGTTGAAATTCAATAAAATCAAGGAATGAAACAAACTAGAAGGGAGATGAGAAATGGTACCTCAAATGCGCTACAAAACAGAGATTAGTCCACATGTTTCACATAATAGTATGATGTCAAGTAATCAATCCTAATTCTCTAGCTTAGATCTAGCAAGCATGAGACCCAACTTTATTCAATAGCTAGTTCTAATTATGAGCAAATAAATGTACATGGATGGATGAATGTGAACAAGAATAAAACATGGATTTATTCACTAATTTGGGCCACTTAACTTCCGGATTTAAGCTAAGTTATCGTCATTCAAAGTATGATTTGGGTCCTAAGACATTAGGAGTCCATTTGAGTTGAGATAAACAAGATTAGACAAAAACAATATCAGTTTTTTTATGAATTACAGAGAGCAGACCAGATCTTAAAAAAATAGAAAAACCCTGCTTCTAGCGTTGGATCTTAATGATTTTTGGATACGATATGCCTCTGTGAGTCTAGTTTATAACCCAAAAAGAAAATCAAGGTTGGAACGGTTAGATCTCCGGGAATATGGAAAACACTAGGCATCACTCAGAAATCTGCAACTCTCTGCCCAGAGATCTTGTACGATTTGTTAAAAATAGCAAAAAGATGAGAAACACTTAGATCTTTTTAGGTGATCTTCCTAACACATTAAGGTACCCAGAAAAAATTATTAGAGACCTCGGAAACTCCATTAAAATTCTGATTTATTAGTTTCAAAATAGATTTACTGTTCTGAAATGTTGGACAGAGAGTTGCATGTATTAAAAATCACAAGACCAAACCATCTTAGACATGATATCACCTTAAAACAAAAATCACAGTGGTAGAATATTGTGTTATTGACATTTTCCCGTTGGTTTCACTCGATTTCAACGGTTAGATCTCGAACTAAAAATCTTTGATCAAAATCAGTTTATGAACTCGCTGTTTTCATTTATCAAGTTCAACTTTATTTGTTAACCCCAACTATTAAACCATGTAGTTGGACTTAAACTAAACCATTTTCTCCTACCATTTGATGGTCATTGGAGACTAAAGGCCTTCATATTTGTAGATTTCAAAGGAAGTATGAATAGACTTCATGAAATCTCAAGATGAGGACTCTAAACCATGGAGATGGGCTTAGACTCAAAACCATTTTCTCCTACCATTTGATGGTCATTGGAGATGAAGACATGGCTAATACTCATAAGTTTCAAAGAGGATATGGAAATGATTTCATGAAATACCAAGTTTAGAGGATCCAAGTCATGAGTATGGACTTGGATTCATCTATTTGCTTGTGAAATGAAGTGATGATCAAATTTTGACTCTCATGTAAAGTATAAGCTTACATGGGATTCAAAGGATCATACTCAAGAGATTTCAAGGGAGATATTGAAGATCTCCAAGAATCTCAAGAGAGGAACATAAACCGAAAGAAATATAAGAAAGACTAAATAATTGGAAACAAGAACTCCTAAGCTTACTAGACAAACTCTAAGATTTAATCAAGAAAAACTAACAATGACTTGAAGATTAGAAGCTCAAAAAGAAAGAGAACACAACCAAAGATTAGAGGGTCACCTCCAAACTATCCTCAAAAGTCTTTCTTTGAAGATCTTCTAAGCTCTTCTCTCTAGTTCTCTAAACTCTCTCTCTTTTCTCTCAAAATATGTTAGTGTAATGGTAGTGATTTCCTTGTATTTTTTTGGTGTATCTCTTTTGTATATTCCTTGCATATATTCCAAGGAAGATCCTTCCTCTTTTATAGAAAAAAAATACCAAGTATTTTCAGTGAATTCGGAGTAAAAGACAGGTGTAAATCTCTCATTTGGTGGTACAATACGTACTTCCTGAAATTAGACAGTCTGCTGCCCAGGGCGGCAGTCAGAATTCATCTGCGACAGTCCGTGGGTGCCGCTGCGGCACTCTGTGACTGCCGCGCCGGCATTCCGTGACTGCCGCACGGCTCTCAGTGCGTGCCGCGGCAGATTGTTGATTGTCGGGTTTCCGTCAAACTTACTTTATCAGATTTTTGTTTTTATCCGCCTACACATACGTATTGTACCACAAAATACGGACTTTAAAAGCAAACGACAGTCAGAAAATGTCGGCGGCACTCAGTGACTGCCGGCCCGGCATTCAGTGAATGCCGTTCGGTACTCAGTGAGTGCCGCTCGGCATTCACCGAATGCCGCGGCTATCTGCCGTGTGCCGTTTTTTGTTGAACTTCCTCTTTTAGGTCTTTTCTTTTCTCCTTTTTCTTCCAAAAAAATATTTTCGAAGATTTTCTCCAAAAATGGTGTTTTTTATACCTGAATTCTCCTAAACACCTGGTATTTTCTTCTTTCTGTGAAATTTTATCGCGTTTGGAGAATTTTCTGAAGAGCTTGGAATACTTCGATTCTTTCGGTCTTTGTCATCATCGGACGTGGAGGTGACGCTCTCCTAAATTCGACGGTCGGTCAAAATTGGGGTGTCTACAGACGGAGGGAGTATATGACACTAAAGTATAAGAAGAAAGAAACGACGCATGCAATGACTCACTCCCCCCAACTAAAACTAAACATTGTCCTTATTGTTCTAATTTGAGGAAATGAAGGATGTCACCTCGAGGCATTAATATCCATTTTTTTTAAGTTACCTGCAAAATCATTAGTAACAACAAGAAAAAAAAACAGAGAATATAATACAACTACTCAGTGAATAAATTCGGTTAATCAAGATTTTTATCAAAAAGTAATAACCGAAATTTTTGAGGATTCTCCCAGTGAAATAATTTGCAGTGAGAAGAATGTGAGGATCCTCGTGAAAATGCAATTCCCTCCAACTAATGTCAGGTTCAAGGTCAGAGGAGATGATGCAAAACCTATGGCATCCTAGATGATTGGGAACACTTATTGGAGTTGTGCCACACATTTTAGAACCTTAACTCAAAAAAGGATAGAGGTGGAGTTCATTTCCTATAAGTCCTTGATTTTATAAGTAGGATGTGGCCACAGTTCAATAAAAGGGGCAGGGTCTAAGTAATGTTCTAATGAAGTTTCATTACCCTCCTCTTGTATTGGTACAAAATCTATTGAAATTTTATCATAAAAATTAGATTTCTGTTATATGTACATAGCTATAGACTGGACTTGAGTAAATGTATCAATTGAATCTTTCAAGTCTTCTTTCAAAGAATTTGCAAATTTAAAAATTTGCGAGATGCATGCGCTAGAGTCTTTACCATCCTCTTCCATTTTTATTCAATAGTGGGATACACCTGACTTTCAACCTCGGGATGAGAGATTTGATTAAAAGTGGAGATAGGTAACGGGCAACTTGGCCACACCACATCTTCACCTGAAAGAGGTAGGGGTTCGTGAATATCACAAAAATCTAAATCGGATTTAGATTTTTTAGTTACGTCCTCCCTAGGGTCACTATCAAAGGTTGGGGTTGACTCAACATGGAACTCTTTCTTTCCTAGTTTCGTGCAATCACATAAACTCTCTATATCTATAACGATCTCATTCTCATCCATGTAATACTAGAATAGGGCCACACACTTCGTGTGTAGGCCAGTTTGTTTGTTTTTAGACAGTTTGTTTTTTTGGACAACTGTTTTAGGCAGTTTTTCCTCATTTGTTTAAGCAGTTTTTTTTATAAAAAAATTGATTGGACATTTTAATACCCTTCTAATATTTTTTTAAAGATAAAGTGTAATAGTTTAACTGTAAGTATAGAGCACTTGGAAAATAATATTGGTACACCTCCCTTTCCCTGTACGATAGTATAGATGCTATGAATATACACTTTGATAGTATTTAAACATGAACAAAAACACAATTAAAAACACGAAAGAATTAGTTTACTTTTTTCCTTTTACGAAATCACTGAAACAAAAAAAATCCTAAAGCGTAGTTTTCACAAAATCCAGTTGAGCAGTACTACACCCACACAATTTTTGACACCCAGTTTTAAATGCATGTAATCTGTGTTGTGTAAATGGTGTATTGAAAAGTGTGAAAAATTCAAACAACACAAGGTGCAGATATTTAAGAGAGCATTTTTGCTTACTTAAAAAATGGTACACCAATGCTCACCCAAGCATCCAATTGCCCAATGCCGTAGGACCCATGATTAAATATTTGGATCCTATTGTATTAACTAATGGGATGCTTGGGTGAGCATTGATGTATTATATTTTAGGTGAGTAAAAATATTTTTTATATTTAATGCATTGTGTGTCAAAAAATTTGTAGAAAAAATATGTATAGCTAGTATTATTGTTTTTTTTTTGCTAGTGTCTCATAAACAAACCACCTCTGTGACATAAATGGAGTTAGCAGGTTAGTAACACACGCACACACAAGGGGGCCATAACCCAAATTGTCTATTGAATCGAGTAAACCCATGCCTTTCATTCCCGCTCAGGAAGTTTACTCTTCTATGTTTCAAAATTCGCACCATTTTCCCTCTTACATAGTTACATATACCGCTGAGAGAGAGAGGAGGAGAGAGAAAGAGCGCGAAGAGAGAGAGAGAGAGAGAGAGAGAGAGAGAGAGAGAGAGAGAGAAATGGTCGGTGGCAACTCCTTTGTCAAGACCATTTGTTCAATCTGCTACGAGGATCTCAAGCCCATCGTCGAAGACCTCCAAGCCATCTCCATTTGCGGCCACGTCTTCCACGAGCTCTGGTCAGTATATATATATATCTGTACATATAGATATACATATATATATATACATGCTGCAAAATGTTCGCATTTATCTTTTAGGGTTACGAAATGATTGTTTCATTCATGTTTTGATATGTGCGAATCCCTAGCCTTCAACAATGGTTCGAGTATTGTTCGAATGCGAAGAGGAAAAGCTGTCCGGTGTGCAAGCAGACCTGTACAGGGGCCACTGTTTGCCGGCTTTATTTCCAGTCCGTTGGTGATCCCAACGATCCGAGTCTCTCTCAGAAACCAGTTGTCGATTGCGTAGAAAATCCGGAAGAGTTGCATAGAGAGGTCAAGAAATTGGAGGGAAAAGTTTCGGGACTCAATTCCCTATTAGAGCGTCAGCAGAAAGAGCTCGAAGAACTCAGCGAAGAGGTACTCTTAACTCTCAAGTTTTTTTTAATTTATTTTAATTTTGTTTTTTTATTTTATTTTATTTTATATTATAATGGTTTGGTTGCTTTTAAATAAACACATGAACAACTGTGTATTTTAAATTTATTTGATTGATTTGAGCCACGAATTTCATGTATTTGAGATTGCAACATCACTAAGTTTAAGGCTACATTTGTTTCAACGTAAAATGTTTTCCGGAAACTATTTTCACATTCAAAATGTAGCGTGTGTAAATTTTTTTTCCCTGCTATTTTTGAGCAAATGAAAAGAGGGTGTTTGTTAATACTTTGCTAGAATAGGAGTTTCTATGTTTCTTCTTTTGCCCAGTTTTTTCTGATTGAGCAATTCTTGTTTCAGCTGTGCTTTTGCAAGGAACAATTTAAGAAGGAAACGACGTTAAAGAATGAAGCTTTGATACATAAAAAATCTATTCAACAGTTACTTCATCTGAGATCTGAGGTGAATAGTTGGCCGCTATTGCTTAATGTGTTAAATGGGTAAACTATCCCCAGCCCGTCACACTCACATATGCAAGTTAAACATACATATATGCATGCACCTCTGAAATGCGGTTTTAATAGAGTGGATAAAAATTTCTTGTTTACTACTTTTCATGAATTGTGATGTAGGAACTTGATAAATCAACATTGGAGTGCATGAGGCTGCAAGAAAGGAATATGGCCTTGGCTAAAGAGCTTGCAGCTCACAAATTGTGAGTGAAATTGTGTTAGGAGCAAGTAAATTCTATTACATTTTATATGTTAGGTTCTGTACCTGATTGTTTTTGTACTTGTGGTTATCGGCGACACAATGTAGGGTGTCTGATTTGAACTTGGATGAAGAAGAGGTCTCAAAGCTTGCTTCTTTAGGTAATGAGGCCAACAACAGAGACACAATAGACATTTTAAAGAAGTCACTAGTCATCCGCAATAAGTAAGTCTCTCTCCATCCACACACACACACACACAAGACAAACAAACTTGTGAAGGTTGCCTTTATAACTGAAACTGTAAGTTTCATGTAGGGCCCAAAAAAAAAAACCATACCTGCAACTGACTGCCTCACTTTGTTTTACACCATAATATACAATTTGGATGTATTGTATGGTAAAGAAAGGGCAGCCCAGTGCACGAGACTCTTACAATTATTTGAAATTGATTTTCCTCTTTCTTCATTGGCCCTTAAATCCCCAAAACTGTTGCTAGACAAGAAAAGAATCACACTACATTTGGGCGCAACTGCCTTCCCTCAGGTTTTCATAACCAAAGAAAAAGGAAAAATAAATTTGCCCTTCGTAATAAATGAAGGGAAAATTATATTTCTCTGAACTGCCAAATTTAGTTTACATTTAGGACCCATTCAACCACCTCTTACCTTATCCCTGATGTTTCCATATTAAAATTCTTATGTGTCTAGCCATGAACAGGCGTACATAATTGATATGTACAAAAATATCGGATCAAAGTCAAATTGCCATCTTAGCAAGGAAATGCCGAGTCATCTGGAATGGGCGCTTGCTACTCAACTATCTCGGGTTGGTCGGCCAAGACCGCACGGTATGGGCCCACAGCTCGGGCTTACGATGCAGATTCATCCCACAGTGGGTGCGACCAGGGCTTGTACCGTGACTTGCTCTACAAAGTTTCAGACAGTTGCCTATCTCAGTTAGAGGACTATTGGGAAGTGCAAGTTGTTTCCTAAACCACTTAGGAAACTTCCATAACCAAACCAAACCAAACCAAACCAAGCCAAGCCTTGTGTCCCAATCAATTGGGGTCAGCTGTATGAATCCTTTTTCTCCATTCTGCACGAACAAGAGCTATATGCTCATTTAAATTACATATATTCATATCTTGTTGCACTACATATTTCCAAGTCAGTCTAGGTCTGCCTCTCCCTCTAACCATTCCAGGCACTACGATCTTATCACTCTTTCGCACAGGTGTATCTACAGGTCTTCGTTGCTCATGGCCGAACTATTTAAGTCTAATCTCCCTCAACTTATCCTCAATATGTGTCACTCCTACAGTCTTTCGGATGTACTCATTTCTAATTCTATCTTTCCTAGTCATACCACACATCCATCTTAGCATCCTTATCTCCGCTACACTCACTTTGCTAATATGTTGTTTCTTAGTTGCCCAACACTCTGTCCCGTAGAGCATAGTTGGCCTAATAGCTGTCCTATAAAATTTTCCTTTCAATTTTGCTGGTATTCTCCGGTCACATAATACTCCAGAAGCACTCCTCCACTTAAGCTAGCCCACTTTAATTCTATGGGTCACGCTATCACCAATCTCTCCGTCTCTACTGATCATTGAACCTAGATAGTGAAGGTGTTCCTCTTTGGGATCTCCTGATCTTCGATCTTCACTGCTTCGTTGTCTCTACTTCCACTGTTCCTAAAAGTACATTCCATGTATTCTGTTTTCGTCCTACTTATCTTTAGCCCCTTAGTCTCCAGTGCTTCTCTCCAAGCTTCTAGTTTAGTGTTGAGTCCCCTTTTAGTCTCATCAACCAAGACAATATCATCTGCGAACAACATACACCATGAGACCTCATCTTGAATGTGTCTAGTCAATTCATCCATAATGTGTCTAGTCAATTAGGGCAAACAAATAAGGGCTCAAGGTCGACCCCTGGTGCAAACCTACTGTAATTGGGAATTCGCTTGTTTCTCCGGCTGGTGATCTAATTGTAGTAACCGCTTCGTCATACATATCCTTCACCATGTCAATATAGCCCTTGGTCACTCCTTTCTTCTCTAGCACCCACCAAATTAAATCTCTAAGCACTCTATCATAAGCTTTCTCTAAATCAATAAAAACCATATGTAGATCTTTTTTCTTCTCTCTATACTTTTCCATTAGTCTTCTAAGTAAATAAATTGCTTCCATAGTTGATCTCCCAGGCATAAATCTAAACTGATTTTCTGACACTGATGTTGCGCCTCTTAAGCGATGCTCCATCACTCTCTCCCATAGCTTCATAGTATGGCTCATCAACTTAACACCTCTATAGTTGTTGCATTGTTGTACATCTCCTTTACTCTTATATATAGGCACTAGGATGCTCTTCCTCCACTCATCAGGCATTTCTCTAGTCATTAAAATCCTATTAAAAACTTTTGTAAGCCAAGATGCCCCCACATCTCCCAAGCATTTCCAAACCTCAATGGGGATCCCATCTGGTCCTAAGGCCTTGTTGGGTTTCATCTTCTTCAAAGCAAATTCCACCTCAAACTTCCTTATTCTCCGATAGAATCTGTATTCTCTAGTTTCATCGTAACTTCCAGTTGCTTCTTCCATTGTGTTATCCATATGTTTTCCATTCAGCAACTTCTCAAATTAGCTCTTCCACCTTTCCTTAATCTCTTCGTCGTTCACTAATACCCTAGAGTCATCGCTTTTTATACACTTAACCTGATTAATGTTTCTTGTTTTCCTTTCTCTCGACTTAGCAAGCTTATAAATACATTTTTCTCCCTCTCTAGTGTCTAATTTGGTGTAGAAGGTGTCATAGGCTTCCATTTTAGCAACTCTAACTGTTCTTTTAACCTCCTTATTTGCACATTTATAGCTTTTGAAGTGTTCCTCACTTCTATCATTTTGTCACTTCTTAAAGCAATCGTTTTTGGTTTTTACTGCAGCTTGTACCTCTTCATTCCACCACCAAGTATCTTTAGAAGCTAACCCTCTTCCCTTCGACTCTCCGAGGACCTCCTTCGATATTCTCGTGATGCACCCTGCCATTCTATCCCACATAGTATTGCTTTCATCTTCTAAATTCCAAGGTGCTTCTGTATACACACTCTCTTGGAATATTGCTAGTTTCTCGCCTTTAAGGTTCCACCACCTAGTTCGCGGGTTTATAGGGTCTTTTCTAGTACAACATTGTCCTTTTATATGGATATCTAAAATAGTAAGTCTATGTTGAGATGTTAAACTCTCTCCTGGGATGACCTTACAATCTTTACATGCTAAGCGGTCTGCCTTTCTCACAAGGGACAAATCGATCTGGCTTCTATTAGATCCACTCTTAAAGGTTATCAAGTGTTCTTCCCTCTTTTTAAAAAAGGTGTTTGCTACTACAAGATCATATGCTACGGCGAAATCTAAAATACTCACCCCTGTACGAGTGGTCTACTTAGGAAACTTCCATGACTTGTGTAAATCAATTGTAATTAGGGTTGTACTTCCTAATCAATATACTTACCTTGTACGAGTAGTCTCTTACACCTATAAAAGGGACCACTCACCCCCATTAAGGGAGATCGCATTCTTATTTCGTAGAATAGCAATATATATCACTCATACGCATATACCCGACCGGTTTTTGGTAGTGTCGCCCTTCTTGTTGGTTCACCAAAGGCTGCCGGTGATTTGTTAGTGAATGTGCTCCGACGCACACGTGGACGTAGGTGTCCTAGTTAACAGGGCCGAACCACATACAAACCTCCTTTGTCTTCATCTTCTTAGTCCTACTCTCATACCAATTTTTGGCATCATTAGTTTGGCGCCGTTTGTGGGAATCAACAAATTTCTCCATAAACAAATCTCTTGATTGACTGCCATGGCTCTTCGTAAAAACAAGAAAATGGTTCAGCCGTTGGGTCAGGCGAACCCACCGGCCGGCCAATCAGTGGCCTCCATGACTCCTGATCAAGTCACTACAGCTCTGGAGCAACTTTTCGAGGGCCAGCGCCAGACCCTGCGACAAATTGAGGCTCTGCTGGCCCGACAGAACAAGCCCCCGCAGACCGAGGTGCAGCCCGAGAACGACGAGTGTGGTCAGGTACCCCGGCGTACTAGACGGCGTGCCTATACTATGTTGACGTCTCCCCAGGAGGTTGAGCGGCTCGGGAACGACGAGCATGATCGGTAGGTATCCTATACGGACCAGGCAACGTGCCCGGGCTAGTTAAAACCGCACGGGGGACGCCCGGGACATTATCAACAACAGACGCGATGCCAGAGAGGAAGGGCAAGAGCGATAGACCCGGGAATCAGTCCAGGACCGCTCGATTTGGAGTCGAAGCGATCTCAGGTACGCGATTAACCGTAGCCAGAGCCAAGCCCTGTCCCTCTAGACAGTGCACTTTGAAGAGGAAGCCTCCTCATCCGACCCAATTTACCGCCCAGAGCCTGCACGCAATGCCAAGCGTATCAAGCTTGGGCGCGACGGCGACTGGGAGGACGTCAAGGCCCAAATTGAAGACCTGTAGAAACAAATCGAGAAGTTGAGCCGCAAACCAGGTCATGACTACATCAACACCGAAACTGAGTCGCCCTTCACCGTCCGAATCACAGGATTTCCCATCCCGCAGAAATTCAAATAACCACATCTCGATTCCTACGATGATTCGGGGAGCCCGGTCGATCATGTCCGGACTTACAAGGCTCAGATGATGTTGGTTACCAGTGTTGACGAGCTACTTTGCCTGGCCTTTCCCAGTAACCTCAAAGGTCTAGCCGCACAGCGGTTCCACGCCCTCAAACGCCGAACGGTCGACAATTTCAAGGCACTTAGCCCAGTTTGTGGGGATGCTCGATCGATCACAGCTGGACACCCAATTGCTGGCTGTCAAACAACGCAAGGGAGATTCCCTGTAAGATTATGTCGACCGTTTCAATCAACAAAAGCTTCAAATTCGCAACTTGAATGAAACAGTTGCAATCACGACCTTCTGCTCGGGGGTTCAGCACACCAAGGTTGCCACGTCGTTCCACCATGACTAGTCGACCACCTTGGTTGAGCTCTCGGAGAGGGTTGGGAAATACATCGATACGGAGGAGTTCCTGAAGTCCAAACATGCCAACTTCGCGGGAGATGAGTCCCCAAAGTCCAAACGTAAATGCGAGGGTTTCAAGAATGGCTTGGGAAAGAAGCCAAAACAAGATTAGCAGTGAGGCGGTCGGGATCAAGCCCCGATTACCTTCATGCCTCTTTCTCGGCTTATTCACGAAGTCATGGCCGCCGTCGAGACTCAGAGGCTGCTAAACAATCGACGAAGCTGAAGAGCCCGCTTGAGAAGAGAAACCAGGATAAGTTTTGCCGGTACTGCAAAGACCATGGTCACGACACGGATGACTGCTTTAAGCTAAAGATCGCCATTGAGAAGCTCATCGAATAGGGTCATCTCGCTGAGTTCGTCGCCGCAGATAGACGATCCCAACCAAACTCTCGAGCTCTCGAATAGCCACAACCCCTCGGGCAAATCAATGTTATCTTCGGAGGAACGTTGGGTAGAGGGGACTCACAGTCGGCCAGAAAGAGGCATGCTCGGGCGTCTCGAGCGGACCTGCACTGCGCCCATGATGACCTGTTAGTAGTAACGCTCCCCATTGCCAATTATATGGTAAAGAGGGTGTTAGTGGACACAGGCAGCTCCTCGGACATTCTGTTCGCTCAGCCTTTGATCAGTTCGGGATATCAAGGGATAGGCTTTGACCGGTGGCTACCCCCTTGGTCTGGTTCAACGGCTCAAGCACACAACCACTCGGGATGATCGAGCTGCCAGTCTTGATGGGAGCCTACCCGCAGCAATTCTCGGTGATTGCAAACTTCGTAGTTGTGGAGGCTCTATCCGCATACAACGTCATCCTCGGGAGGCCAACGCTCAATAAAGCCAAGGCGGTTGTGTCAACATACAGCCTGATAGTCAAGTTTCCAACCCCCTAGGGTCTCGGAAGCTTGCGTAGAGACCAAGCAATCGCTTGAAGCGGTTATGTCAGCTCCCTGCGCAGAGAGGTAGTTACAGAAACGTTGAACATTCAGGAGATGGACCCAAGGGACATGAAGGATGGAGTAGGCCCAGTAGAAGAGCTGGAGCAAGTGGTGCTGGACCCCGAACTCCCCGAACGGTCCGTCATCGGCACTCTCTTGGAGCTGGGTCTTAAAGGGAAGTTGATCCAATTCTTGCGAAAGAGCCAGGACGTCTTCGCCTGGTGCCGTGAAGACATGCTTGGGATTGACCCTTGGGTCATGTTCCACCATCTCAACATCGACCCGAACTCCCGACCAGTCAAGCAGAAAAGGAGGGGCAAGGCACCTGAAAGACAAGCAGCAGTGCGTGAAGAAATTGAAAAGCTTCTGAAAGGCGAAGTTCGTCCGAGAGGTCCACTATCCCGACTGGTTGGAAAATGTGGTACTAGTCATGAAAAAGCAACGGGAAGTGGAGAATGTGTGGATTTCATCGACCTGAACAAGGCTTGCCCCAAGGATTGCTATCCGCTGCCTAGGATAGACCTCCTTGTGGACTCCACGGCCGGTCACTCACTTCTTTCGTTTATGGACGCCTACTCGGGATACAACCAGATCAGCATGTATCAGGGGGACGAAGATATGACTTTCTTCATTACTGACTAGGGGATGTACTGCTACAAAGTTATGCCCTTCGGCCTCAAAAACGCCGGGGCAACTTATCAACGCCTGGTCAATTGCATGTTCAGAGATTTGATCGGGAAATCAATGGAGGTATATGTTGACGACCTCCTAGTCAAAAGCCGGGACCAGTCCGACCATCTCGAGCACTTGGTTGGGGCAGGCCTTTAGCATCTTAAGAAAATTTTGGATGAGGTTGAACCCGGCGAAGTGCACATTTGGAGTCTCGTCCGGGAAATTTCTGGGATACTTAGTCAGCAAGCGTGGGATTGAAGAGAATCCTAAAAAAATTCAGGCTATTATCAACATGCGGTCGCCCAGGTCAACCAAAGAAGTTCAGAGTCTGGCAGGACGGGTAGTCGCATTGAACATGTTCGTCTTTCGGGCTACCGATCAGTGTCTGTTGTTCTTTAAAATCCTCCGTAAAGCGTTTCGATGGTCGGAAGAGTGTGAGGAGGCGTTTCAGGATCTCAAGAAATACCTCACATCTCCTCCTCTGCTCTCAACGCCCGTATCGAAGGAGGAACTATTTCTTTACTTGGCAGTGTCGCCTTCAGCAGTGGGTTCGACACTTATTAGGCAGGGATCATCCTGACCACGCCTGACGAGATCCAGTTAGAGTATGCACTAAGGTTTGGGTCTGGGCTTCTAACAACGAGGCCGAGTACGAGGCCTTATTGGTTGGACTACAGTTGGCTACCTCGATGGGTGCACAGCAAATCCAAGGATATAGTGACTCCCAGCTGGCCGTCAACCAAGTTAATCAGGAGTATGAAGCTCGGGAGGACAGTATGGTGGCCTACCTGGCCCTGGTTACGTCACTCACCAAACAACTTAAAGGTTTCTCCATCATGCAGATCCCGAGGGAAGAGAATACAAGGGCCGACCAATTAGCCTGCCTTGCTTCGTCCTCTGAGTTAGACCTACCCGGATTAAGGATAGAGTACTTACCCGAGCCCAATGTAGCCAACTCAGGAGGTATGGAGGTTGATTCGGTCGCTTTAGGGACCAGCTGGATGGATCCGATCATGATGTTCCTCATAATTGGTGCTTTACCAGACGAAAAAGATGAAGCTCGACGGGTAAAGTACCGGCCAGATACCATCTCGTGGATGGCATCCTCTACAAAAGGGGTTCTCTATTCCGTATCTCCGGTGTATCCATCTTACTCAGGTCTAAGGAATATTGTATGAAATTCATGAATGAGTGTGTGGAAGCCACGTTGGAGGTCGGACACTCTCCCGAAAGGTCCTGCTGCAGGGTTACTACTGGCCGACGATGGCCCAGGATTCGCAAGAATATGTTAGACGGTGTGACAAGTGTCAGAGATACTCACCCATGATCAACTGCCCGGGAGAATTTCAAACCCAATTCTCAGCCCCTGGCAGTTTGCTCAGTGGGGCATCGATATAGTCGAACCCCTTCCCATGGCTAAAGGCCAGGTCAAATTCGCCGTCATTGTTGTAGACTATTTCACTATGGCAACGATCACTGAGAAAAAGATGGAGAGTTTTGTTAAGAAAAACATTCGCAGCAGGTTCGGTACCCCCCGTGTCCTGGTCAGCAATAACGGCAGGCAGTTCGACACCTCGGTATTCAAGCAGTTCTGCTCGGGCTATGGTATGTCAAACCACTACTCTTCTCTCGAGCACCCTGAAGCCAATGGCCAAGCTGAGGTGACAAATCGGACAATTCTGCAGTCAATTAAAACTAGACTTAAAAACGCCAAAGGGCTTTGGGCAGAAGAACTACCAACCCTTCTGTGGGCCTATCGTACCACTCCCCTAGCGGCAATAGAGGAAACACCATTCTCACTTACCTATGGCTTTGAGGCAGTGGTACCCACAGAGCTCGGATTGCCAACGTTCCGGGTGGCGAATTTCAGCGAGCAAGGCAATGAGCAAGCCCTTAGAGGGGAGCTTGATCTAATAGAAGAGAAACGGGATCGGGCATATTTGAAAGTCGTGGCCTATAAGCAGCGGGTCTTTCGGTATTTCAACAGCAAAAGTTAAGCATCTCAATTTCCAGATAGGAGACCTCGTTCTTAAGGCGGTGAACCAGTCTACCAAAATCCCGAGCCACGGAAAGTTAGGTCCGATCTGGGAAGGACCCTACCGGGTCACCAGAGTCAACCGCCCGGGAACCTACTGGTTACAAACCCTAGACGGGCAGGACCTGTCTCACCCTTGGAACGTACAGCATCTTCGCAAGTACTTTCAATAACGCATGGATAAGAACGGGTTAGTATGGGTTAGGAAATAAAGATTTTTGCTTTTCTGTAGCTCTTTCCGAGCAGTTTTATTTACTTATCGAATAAAATTTTTCCTTTTACGAAACGACTCTTCATCCCACGTTCCATTAAGCCAAAAGACCTCGGGACCACACCCGAGGTATAAAAGACCTCGAACTCAAACTCGAGGTCACATCCGAGGCACCGGCTTCGCTTAGGTCCATAACCGACGATGGGGGCAAATCCCCTTAGGTGGCTAATGATTGGAAGCTTAAAAAGACTCTACAGCTACCAACGTTCTAGGTCGGTTCCCTACGGTTACTCCCTCTACCAACGTCCACCTTAGCAAAAGCTTGGGGGGCAGGGGGATACTAGACTAAAATAGGAAATCACACCGAGCACTAACAGGGCTGGGAATTCCAAAACATTCCTAAGTACCTACAGTGCCTAGAGAAACCGTCCGGGCAATAACAGGAGCAAAATTCTACACTCTACCGGACGGGACCTTTAAACCTAAGTTTGTAAGTACAGGTCCTTAGAAGACCAATTGTTCTTTACCGATCATAGTCCTAAGGCTTTTGTTAAGGCAAAGTTTTGGCAAGACTAACAACCGGTCGGGCACGGGCAATTATAAAACAGACAAGTACAAAAATATAAACGATTGGTACAAAAGGCAACCTCAGAGGGCCTTTTCATTGATATCAAATATATGTACAATGCCTGGGGGGCAGTTGTAGTAGCCTCCCCCCCCCCCCCCCCCCCCCAAAAAAAAAAAAAAAAAAAAAAAAAAAAAAACTAATAATAATAATATAAGATAAAGGCACAGGCCGGGGACTAAGAGTCGTCCACCACAACCACTTCATCCCTGGTGGCAGTGTTCTCCCCCGGCGCGTCTTCTACGGCGGCGCCCTCTGCAGCCTGTTCCTCCTTCCAGTAGTTGGACTCCGCCTAGGAATAACCCGAGAGGTCCCAATCTGGATGGTTGATGGCCTCCCGCTCGGACAGATTAGCATACCCTGTGAGTAAGTCGGCCTCAAACTCCTCTTCTGTGTCCTTCGCCCCCGCCTTATGGGCAGCAACAACTTCAGAAAGAGCCAGCTTTTAGGCTTCAGCAGCTTCTCTCTCGGCCTTCGCAGTCGCCGCCTTAGCTTCTGCAGCCTTTTAAGCTGTCCGCTCGGTGACTAGTTCATTCTGGGTTTCCTCCAACTCCCGGGTCAGCACTTTCATCCTCTCCTCCTCCACGCTAAGAGCAAAGTCCGAAAATTCCCGCACTGCCTTCTCCGCGGACAAGGCGGCCTTAGCAGTGGCCAGGTTTTCCGCCACCTTGGGCAGGTAAGCCTCAGCCCCTGTCGCCAAACAGCCAACTTGCAGGAAAGAAACAGTAGACGATAATACCTCGTGTAGGAGAGCAAGGAACTGCGCATACGAAGTTACTTACCATATGACTGACACTATATAGCCAACCGATCAGGGTCTCAGGACCCAACGCGGAGCACTTGTCCACCTGGCTTTGCAGCAGCCTGGGCCGGACCCTCTCTCGGACTTTGTTTACTGTCTCCGCCGCGGGTATTGCGTCCGGTTTGTCTTGTGGTCTGGGGGGCATTGGCACGTCAACACAGGGGGTCGATGCCCAGACCGGTATGGTGGCTGGAGGAAGCTTGGGCGGTGCGGTAATTGTTACTCCAGGAGTTGAAGTCCGGACCACTTCCTTCCCCACTCAGGACCCCTGTGGATCTTCTTCAACTACTGGCCCTCAGTGGGGTCCTGCCTCTTTCTCCTCTGGCCCGCCCAGGCGGCCAAAAAAGCCTCTTTTTTCCTTCAAAGCCGCTGCCTCTCTGGGAGCCATCTCTGCGAGACCAAGGAAAGGCACAAGCAAATTGCATTAGAGCTCAGTCAAACAGAGGAAATCAGAAAATAGCCGTAAAACGTACCAGCGATGATCAGAGGAAATATAGGAGCCATGAATTGATGCTTGGGCTGATAGGAGGTCTTCTGATCCCCCGTCCGGGTCAACAATATGTTGACGTCAGTGGAGTCCTCAGCCAAAGACAATATCCTCACCTGGCACTCGTCGGGAATGCTGGGCGGGTTGGCTGATCCCACTGCAGGACAAAGGGCAGTTAACTCCGTGATAACAGCAAAGTAAAACAAAACAAGAAAGAAGACAAGAGCTTACTCTTTAACTTCCCTGCCCAGGAAGTCCTCAACTGTATTCCCGGCGCTTCTTCGCAAAACCCGAGAGTGGATACTTGGAAGAATTTCTTCTTCCACCCTCTATTGTTGCTCAGGTAGTTGACTATGATTCTCCTCCCGTGCTTGGCTCCCAGCGAAAAGAAGCCGGCTTCCCCGTGAATCGGGAACGGTCGGTGTGTCCAGAAAAACTCTTGTACGGTGAACTTGTATCCGAGAACCTGGGGCCACAGGGAGATACCCCCCATCAAGAACCTCCACCTGTTTGTTGCGAGCTGCCCGGGAGCAATCCCGAGATATATCAGCATGTCCCGGGCTAAGGGATGGAGGGGAAGGCCCGCCATCAGGGCGTCCTCATAGAGGGTAACGAAACCCGATTGATAGAAGTGAGCCCTGTCGGCCTGTACAGCCAAGGACCAATGGTCGGGAATGTTATACCTTTCCCTGATCCTACCCAGGTCTGGGGTACGCAAGACGCTAATGATCGCCTCGCAAGCAAGGGCTACGTTGGGGTTGTTCGGCACCGACCCCTCGTCACCCAACCCCCTAGACACCGAGGCAACGGGGATATCCTGAGCTACTTCATCATCGGACACCCGGATGGGATTCCTGCCCTCGCTATGCTGGTCAGACGGGGTCGCAGAAGGTGGGTTTAAACTCGTGTCCGGAGTCCCCGACCGCGACTGTTCATCCTCCGACCGGGAAGACGAGTCAAAACCGGAGTGACACATCTCTAAGGCTCTTGTGACTGGGTGAGGAAATAACCGGCGACCTAGGTAGGGGTCGGAGACTCCAAGTCTGAGATACAAAGGGGGCACGGTTAAAAGTCTAAAAGGCAGGGAGTACAAAGCCTTCAGGGTAAGGTGGCACTCGGTTAGAACTAACCCCAGACAGCCCGACTGACAAAATTATCATGCTTAAACCGACTGTCGGTTTCGGCTCAGTGTCGGTGCGGTTTCGGTTTCTACCGACAAACAAGAAAAAAAATTCAAGATTCAAACTACCAAATCCGTGCAAAATCAAGAATAAAAAAAAACAAGCAAAATTATTGCTTCATATTTTCAGATTCATAAAGAAAAATCTCGAATAGATCGAGAAAGATGATTTAGAAAAAGAGGGGAAAACATGGAGATGAAGAGAGAGAAATTAAGAGAATACAAAGATTGTACCTTGGAATTAGATGTGTGAGAGACTTGATAAAGAGAGAGAAATCCAGAGAATTTGAAGATTGTCCTTGAGCGTCTTCTTGACCTTTTCATTCGTCGAGTAATTGATAGTGAGTGGTGAGTGACGGCAGCTTGAGAGACAATTATTCTTTTGGTGATGGACTAGAGAGTGGAGATGAGAGAGGGAGACACATGGTGAGTGGTGGCTCTCGGATTTGAACGTGGTGGCTGCGCTAGGGTTTGAGCCTTTGTGGTTGGGAAGATGAGACGAGAAAGGGGCTGTGAGAGATAAGAGTGATTAGGGTGATTAGGGTTGCTTTGGTAAAAATGAAGATGAGAGGGTGTGGACTGTTGAGTCACACTCACTATCGGCTTGGGGAAGAGTGATTAGTGGGAAGTGTTGGGGGTAGTGATTGATGCTTGGGTTCTGGGAAAGTAGGTTGGGAATCTAACTGTTGACTTAACTTTTAAACTTGGGTTTTAGACCATCGTGTGTATATGGGAATATTTTATATGTATATAACTAAGTCGGTTCGGTTCGGTTACGATGTGAATATGCGGCCAACCGAGACTGAACCGAAAATCGATTTTTAAGCTTTCTATGAACCGAAACCTACCGACACATGAGTAACACTGAACTGAACCGAACCAAACCAGTCGGTTCGGTTGGTCGGTTCAGTTTTTTTAGTTTACTTTACACCCCTACTTGTAAGCATAATATCATCAACATACACAATAAGAGTAGTAGTCTTACCCTGTGATGAATGTTTGATGAACAATGTGTGATCTGCATGACTCTGTCTAAACCCAAGCTGAAGCATAGCTTAGGTGAATCTCTCAAACCACTAGGAGACTGTTTAAGGCCATATAGTGATTTTTTTAGTTTACACACCTTCTCGTCCGTCTTGGATTCCTCAAAACCAGAAGGGATATCCATGTACACTTCATCTTCCAAATCACCATGCAAGAAAGCATTCTTTACGTCAAATTGATGAAAAGGTCAATCCTTATTCGTTGCAAGCCTGCAAGGGAAATGGGGATTCTGTTTGAATGCATTTTGGCGACTGGGGCAAAGGTCTCCTCATAGTACACACCATGGTTCTCAAATCGTGAATCGGTTGACCAAAATTATGAATCGTGAATCAAATCGAATCGTGAATCGTAAGATTCACACTTTTTTCGAAAATGAAGGTTTATATATGTGTATACACACATAAAAACACATATACATTGGTTAAAATGGAAAAAATAATGTTGTAACAATAGATTTCATGCAAATGGTTCACGATGTTTAATCCTGGGTCCCACTGCATTGGCCAATGGGATGCTTGGAGGAGCATTGGTGAGCCATTTTTTTAGTGAGCAAAAATGCTCTAATACTCTAAATAATACTAGTAGTCTAATACAAATTTTATTATACTAATACAGTAATACTCTAAATAAATGGAGTAAATAATACTGTTGTAGAATATATATAGAAATATAGAATAATACTGTAGTAGAATCCTAGAAGTCTAGAATACTCTAATGGTTTTAAAAAGTAGTCTAATAGAAATTATAGAATAATATACATTATTATATTGTATACAATAATACAAGCTGTCAAGCACAAGACTCCAAAAGTGGTCCATTGAAAAAGAAAAACCATTCAGTCATTCAGTGGGTTTCGTAGAAGAGAGAGAGAGAGAGAGAGAGAGAGAGAGAAAGAGAGAGAGAGAGAGAGAAACAGAAAGTGGGTTTCGAACCCAGCAGCGAGAGAGAGAGAGAGCCATACCTTCGCGGCGACGAGGTTAGGGCTTTCGAACCCAGCAGCGATGACAAGAGCTTGAAGATGACGAGTTCAGTCAACTATGGCGACAACGACGGCGATGATCAGAAGAAGACGACGACGACGACGAGGTTAGGGCTTTCGAAAAGGCCAAAGGGGTTTACGCTGTGGACCCCTTCTGTGATTACACTGTGTCGTGATGTGCTTAAACAGGTTTTATAATAAAGGTATCTTTACAAAACTACGTCGTTTCCATTTTAAAAATTGGGGATTTTTCGAATCGGACGAATCGGTTGAATCGATCGATTCTCACGATTCACTACGATTCGGAATCGATTCAAACTGATTCTGTTCATTTTGCGATTCTAATTTGCGATTCGAATCGACAAGCACATGAAGCGAATCGAATCGTATGAATCGAATCGTGAATCGTACGATTCTAATAACCATGGTACAATTATAGGTCTGAGTGAGAACCCCTTTGCCACCAATCGAGTTTTGTACCTCTTAATAGACACATCAACCTGATGCTTCACAGTGTACACTTACTTGTACCCCACAGTCTTCTTACCTTTGGGTAACGTTGTCAACTCCCAAGTGCCAGTCTTTCGAACAACTTTCATCTCTTCAATCATGACATGTTTCCACTTAGGATCAGCAAGAGCATCCTGTATATGGTTAGGAACTTTAACACAGGAAGTTTTGGAAAGAAAGGCTCTATAAGAAAAGGATAAGTGTGAATAAGACTAAAATTTAGATATAGATGTTCCGAATAATAGGAACATCTAAATCATTGGAATAAAGAGATGGTGTATAAGAGGAATTACCAAAACTTCATCACTTTGAGAGAATGGCAGTGACAATGCGAGTGGAGGAGCAGTACTACTGTACTAGTGTCTCTGGTCTTTTTTTTACTCCATATCCCCCTGGAGTAGCCCCTCAACTCCCTTTGGGCCACCGCCCTCAATTATCTCTTCTCCCGGCTCTCTCTCGCCCTCAACTATATCTCTTCTCCTGGCTCCCTCTCTTCACCTCTCTCTCTCTTTGGTTCCTTTTCCTCAACTCTCCTCTCTTCAAATCTCTCCTCAATCATCAAAGGTAAAGTAGGTATCCCTTCACACTTTTACTCCCCTGAAGAGGTACCGTAGAGTCGAGAAAGTAAGACTGGGACTCATGAGAGAGCCGGGAGAAGAGATAGAAGAGTGTGAAATTACCTCAAGTGGAGTTTTCTTATCCAACACACAAGTAGGAGGACGATTACTAAGATAAACTGCTGTTAACACCGCCTCACCCAATAAGACCGAGGAGCCTGAACTTGGAAAAGTAAGGCTCAGGCAACATCTTAAAGGTAACGACTTTTACGCTTTGCCACTCCATTTTGTTGTGGAGTGTCAGTGCAAGAGGTTTGATGAATAATACCATGGGAACAAAAATACTTACCTAAACCCGAGGGCCGAGTCAATATACTCACCCCCTTTATCAGACTGTAGAACTTTCACAACCGCCCCAAATTGGGTATACAACATTCTATGGAAATTTTGAAATATAGAGAAAATTTCCCGTTTTTCTTTCATCATATACAATCATGTAGTACAGGAATAATCATCTATAAAAGACACAAATCATCTATGATATTTCAAGGACACAGTACGTTAAGGACCCCAAACATCAGAATGTATTAACGCAGAAGGAACTTAACTTTTATTATTACTGGAAGCGTAAGAAGCTCGAAAATGTTTTCCAAGTTCACATGCATCACAAGAAATATTGGAATTTGAAATACCAGTTTTATCAACAAGAGATGGAAACATATATCTAAGTAAATAAAAAGATGGGTGTCTTAATCTCCTATGCCAAAGCACTAAATCTTCAGCTTTCTTCTTCAAAACGACAATATTATTAGCAATCTTCTCTCCTCATTCATAATATAAAGCCCCAGTGTCTTTCTACCACTGCCAATCACCCTCTTCGTGATAAGATTCTGAAAGACACAATGAGAAGGGTAAAAGGTTACACAACAATTCAAATCATGAGTAATACGAATGATAAAAGATTATGAGAGAAACTAAAGGCATGTAAAACTGAAGTCAGGGGTAAAGGAGTGACATGAATAAGACCTTTCCCTGAGAGGGAAGAAAAGGTATCATCGGCAATTCGACCTTTATCCTGACCTAAGCAGGGCTTATAATCACAAAAAAAGGTCAGAAGAACGAGACATGTGGTCAGAAGCACTTGAATCTATAATCCAATGGGATGAAAGAAAGAGAAAGAAAAGCTCTTGTCGGCACGACAATGTTACCTGATTGTGTAAAAGAAGATGAGGTACTAGTAGCTGGCGATGAAGTACACCGGGCCATCAAGTTTTTGAGAGTATCAAGCTCAGCAGGAGATAAAGAGTTTGTTGAAGCTTGATATACATTGTTGGGCCCATTCTCTAACAGTTTAAGCTTTTAGAGTAGTTGGTAAATTTACATGGTATCAGAGCCAGGTTTGTGACTTGGGTTCGACTCTCCATCTTCGCTTTGTTGTGCATATTTGCACTTTTTGTTATTTGTCTCTCTACTATGATGGAGTTTGGTTTGTTTGCTCTGCACATGCAAGTCGGGGATGCACGTGAGGGAGGGTGTTGAAGCTTGATATACATTGTTGGGCCATTCTCTAACAGCTTAAGCTTTTGGAGTAGTTGGTAAATTAACAGAGTTCATATCAGAGGATGGAGCAGTATCAATAGGGGTTGGAGTCTCAGTATCAATAATGGTATGATGAGCGCGAGTATTGCCTCCTCGGCCACCTGAACGACCTCCACGACCTCTTCTACGATCGCCTTCCCGACCACAGGGGGACGTCCATGAAGGCTTCAACAATTGGCTCGAGTATCAATAATCACAAATCACAATAGGTCGGTTTGCAGGAGTAGACTACTGGGTCCCTTCTCAGGGCGGGACAAAAACTAGAGCAGAGCGCTCAATGAATGTAGGCATAAGTATAACAAACGGCGACTCTTCTCGTTCTGAACATAAGTAAAGGCCTCCTGAAGGGGAGGGGGGATATCCATCCCAAGAATCCGACTACGAACAACATCATAATCGGAATGAAGCCCCTGAAGAAATTTGAAGACTCGTTGTTTCTCAAGTAACTTCCGATACTCCTCTGCATCGGTAGTACATACTGGTTGAAAGGACTGTAGATGATCAACTCTGTCCCAACTAGTAGTAAGGAAGGTATAATATTGGGTGACTATCATCTCACCCTGCTCAGAACGGTCAATGAAGCGGATAAGCTCAAACTTCTGAGCATAATTCCCTTGCCTAGAGAAAGTGGAAGCAACGGTGTACCAAATAGCTTTAGCGGTCTTCATCTGATGAAAACTCTCACCGATCTCGGGAACCATAGAATTAATGAGTCAAGACATAATAATAATCGAGTTTTCAATCTCCTACTTGTCATAGCCAAGTTCAGTAATGGAAAGGGCAATAACAAGCCCATCTAGATGTCCCATCTTCCCGTGTGCCTTCAGATAAAGCTCGACCTCCTGCAACCATTTCAAGTAATTTTGGCCATTGACAGGAACGATTGTAATTTTGAGATTGGGATCCAAGGGTGTTACCACGGTCTGAACGGTGTTGAAGCTAATAGTTGTTGATTTGTCTAGATCAGTCATAGTGACGTGTCATGAATGGAAAACCCACAAAAAAAGGAAGGAAGATGAAGGAGATGGGATCGGAAAAACAAATCAATAAGATGTGATCAAAGGTCCATAAGGGACCCAAAAAACTAGCAAAGAATTAGTCTCCAATCAAACCCACAGACGTAGAATGGTCTTGGAGAAAAACAGCCCCTGTGGTACTCAAAAAACAGGGAAAAAGAAGGCTTGGTGGGAATTTTCAGTTCAGGGTGTGAGTTGGTGGATGTCGCAGGCTGGGTTTGGGGGTGGGGGTTGCGGCGCAGCAAGGGAGGGGATGCTGGGTTGTCGGCACAGCTTGGGTAGCAGTTTGGGGGGGTGGGGGTGTGCGCAGCTAGGGATTGGAGGCTGGGGTGTGGCGCAGCCAAGGAAGGAGGCTGGAGGTGGTGGTGGGTGGCTTCCGGTTGGGGTGGTGGTGGTTAGGATTGGGTAGGAGAACCCATGGGCTTTGATACTTTGTCAAAATAGTATTTAGGAAATGCTTAGGGTCTATCAGAATGGTTAGAACCCTTTTTATATTTTCAATTCATAAAGAAGAAAGATGGAAGAATAATTGATGATTTTATTCATTCACAATGTATGTATATATACAAGCTAGGAAAAATGAAATAAAGGAGAGAAAAGGAAAGAAAAGAAAAAGGAAAGAGACAACTAAAATAAATTACAATCAATCTATTCCTAATCAGTCCGTGAATAAGTTTGACTATATATAAAAATATATTCCAACACTCCCCCTCAAGCTGGAGATGGAGCAAAGATATCAATAAGACCCAGCTTGATCAGAGACGACTTCAGGAGAGAGGGACCAACAGACTTTGTAAACATATCAGCAGCTTGATTGGAAGAGGGCACAAACTCTGGGACAATGATTCCAGAACGAACTTTCTCTCTAATGAAGTGAACATCCACTTCAATATGTTTAGTACGTTCATGGAGGACCGAGTCAGAAGCAAGTATAAGGGCAGACTTATTGTCACAGAACAACGTAGATGAGCCCTTAACCGGATAACCCAACTCTTTTAGAATAGAACGCACCCATAGAAGCTCACAAGTTCCCTGTGCCATGGCCCGATACTCTGCCTCAGCTGAAGAACGAGAAACTACAACTTGTTTCTTGCTTTTCCATGAGAGAAGATGATTCCCATAGAAAGTGCAGAATCCGGATGTGGATCGACGATCACTCTTAGATCTAGCATAATCAGCATCAGTGAAGCAGGACACCCCAGACTGTGTACTTGCAGAATAAAATAATCCAAGACCCGGACAAGTCTTGAGATACCGCAGTATATGATGAACAGCATCAAGATGAGATGATCGTGGAGCATGCATAAATTGACTCACGACACTGGCTGCAAATGTAATGTCGGGTCGAGTGTTGGTCAAGTAAATAAGACGGCCAACAAGGCGCTGATATACTGAAGCATCAGGATGGAGTTCCCCAGACTCATTAGACAGCTTATGATTGGGATCCATAGGAGTGGAGGCAGGACGACATCCCATCATACCTGTATCTTGCAGAAGATCCAGAGTGTATTTTCGTTGAGATAGTGATATACCTTGACGAGAGCGAGCAACTTCTATCCCGAGTAAGTATCAAAGGTGCCTTAAGTCCTTAACATCAAAGAATTGACTGAGAGCCTTCTTGACTTTGGTAATGCCTGGAGCATCATCCCCTGTAACAATGATATCATCAACATACACCAGAATAATAACTGACCGGCCATCAGATCGATGATGGGTGAAGCAAGTGTGATCAGAGTGGCATCGAGTGAAGCCCAAAGATAAAATAACCTCACTAAAGCAGTTGATCCAAGCTCGGGGAGATTGCTTAAGTCCGTATAAAGATTTTCGAAGACGACATACCTTCCCCGAATACTCCCCCTCAGCCCGAAAACCCGGAGGAGGATCCATATAGATAGTCTCATCCATATCCCCATTTAGAAAGGCATTTTTAACATCCAGTTGATGCAGAGGCCAATTGTGAGATGCCGCCAATGAGATTATAAGCCGAACATATGTTAGTTTGGCTATAGGAGCAAAGGTAGCACTAAATTGCCTGGGATTTGAGTGAGGCCCTTGGCCACTAGACGCGCCTTTTATCGCTCGATAGTACCATCAGCCTGATACTTGATAGTGAAGACCCACTTACACCCAACAATTTTCTCACCCGGGGGAAGAGGCACAAGTTCCCAAGTCTGACTTCGTTGAAGGGCATCCATTTCCAAGGTCATGGCAGCCACCCATTGTGGATCCTTGAGAGCTTCAGAGACAGACCGAGGGATGGATGTGGAGTCAACCTGACTAAGAAAAGAGCAATAGGAATCTGAAAGTCCTTGATAAGAAACATACTGATCAATGGGGTGATTAGTACTAACAGAAAAACCATAACGATTAGGAGGGTGACAAAGTCTAGAGGGATATCTAGAGGTAACAAAAGGTAAAGGTGGAGAAACATTACCAGATTCCGGTGAAGATATTGGAAGTGGAGTTTGAGCAGGAGGCCGGCGAGAGTATACCTGAGTAGGAGCAGTAGTGATAACTGGAGGAAGATTGGAAGAAGTCGCCAGAGGTTGTTCAAACAGAGGAATAGGACGCGGAGGAGAGTTTGAATCCTCGGAGACTTCGGTAGAAGGAGGATCAGAAACAGACTGAGGACCTGCAAAAAACGGAGTATCTTCCAAAAAGGTGACATCCAAAGAATGATACATATGACGAGTGGTAGGATCATAACACCTGTAACCCTTTGACATAGGTGAATAACCTAAGAAGATGCAGCGGATAGCCTTGTTATCTAATTTTGTTCGAGTTAGCATGTACAACCAAAGACCCGAGGTAGGATAGGAAAGAGGGTTTTGTCGGGCTGAAGAAGTTGCAGAGGTGCCTTTCCTTGTAAAACACGACTTGGAGTCCAGTTAAGAAGAAACGTGGCAGTAAGAACGGCCAGATGCCAGAAATATTTGGGTACATTCATTCCGCACAGAAGACACCTAACAACAGACATGATGGAGCGGTTCTTTTGTTCCGCCACACCATTCTGTTCTGGAGTGTAGGGACAAGTGAGTTGCTGGAGAATACCCTGCTTATTAAGCTCAGCCCGAATCTCATTAGTAATGTATTCACGACCATTATCAGAACGAAGATTACGAACAACAGTACTAAATTGGGTCTTAACCATTTGTAAGAAGTTAGAAAACAAGGAGAAGACTTCTGATTTCTTTTTAAGCAAATAAACCCATGTACACCTAGTGTAATCATCAATGAATGTAACATAATAATGGTAACCAGAAATAGCAGTAATCGGGGAAGGACCCCACACATCAGTATGGATAATATCAAAAGCAGACGGTGCACGATTCATGCGAGGTATGTAATGAGAACGAGTATGCTTTGATAATTCACACACCACACAATTGAATTTAAATTTTTGGCAGGCTTTATTTAATAATGGAAAAAGTTGACAGAGATAATGAAAGTTTGCATGGCCCAAGCGGGCGTGCCACAATTTTATTGACTCTAAAGAAAAACTAGAAGACTTAGAAGATTCAGGCAAAACAGACGCCTGAAGACTCGAAGACGACAAACTTAAACTCCCGCCAGGTGGATCACCAAAATAGTAAAGGCCATCCCGCTCATATCCCTTGCCAAAAATCTTCTTCGAAATCCGGTCCTGCAAATGACAACAATCAGGTAAGAACACAATTTCACAATTAAGAGATTTTGCAAGACGACTAACAGAAAGAAGATTATAAGGAAAACTAGGGACATGAAGAACAGAAGATAAAGAGATACTAGGAGAGAGCCAAACATCGCCTTTACTTTTGACATATAGAGTGGACCCGTCGGCAATACGCACAGATTGGGAGATGGGAACCAAAGAGGATGAAAACAAGGACAACTTACCAGTCATATGATCACTGGCACCAGAATCCAGAATCCACGAAGGGTTGCTAGACCCAACATGGAGTGCAGTAGGAGTACCTGAAGCCAAAGTAGCAGTGGGAGTGGTGCCAGAATGAGAACCTTGCTGAAGTAATGCCCCTATTTGAGATTGAAGGTGGCCCATCTGAGTCTGGAGTTGAAGAAGATCCGGAGTAGGAGTAGTCTCAACCATAGCAGCAGTGCGGGATGGACCCTTTCCTTTATTTCGGGCACCTTTCTCACGAAGTTCAAGATGAAGTTTGAAGCAGCGATCCTTAACAGGACCAAGGTTACCACAGTGAGTGCAGAAAGGGCGGTTACCAGATCCAGGAGGACGAGTGAATGGGCCCGTCGGGGCAGCAAGAGCCATCTGATCAGGCACTGGAGTTGGCTCAGGTAAAGCCGGAGGTTGAAGCAAGCGACGACGTCTCTCATCTCCATCAATCGTAGCAAACGCCTCAAATAAAGAGGGCATGGGGGATGTGTTTAAAATCTGAGTTCGTAGAGATTCGAACTCAGGTTTTAGACCCATCAAGAACTGGTAGGTGTGATGGTGATTGAGACGTCGGAGAGCAATAGAAGCTGCTTCAGGCGGAAAGTCACTAAGAGGCTCATACTGAGCCAGTTCCTCCCAATGGGTCCGAAGGTAGCCAAAATAATCAGCAACTGAAAGACCTAATGTAGCTTGAGAAGCCTGTGCAACATCCCGATAAAGTTCGAAGATACGAGAATCATTGCACTCATGAGCATACATTTGAGTCAGAGAGGTCCATAGGCTGGAAACAGTATCATGAAACATGAACATATGATAAATCCGATCTCCCATAGAGTTAAATAACCACCCCAAAATGGTGCAGTTATCAATATCCCACTGAGCAAATGTTGGATCAGAGAGCGCTGGTTTGGGTACAGTGCCTAGAATCCATCCAGACTTACCTTTGCCGCCAAGATAGAGACGAAAAGAACGAGACCGTGAGGCAAAGTTCCTTCCACTCAACAACACACTAGTAACCCGTCGAGCAATATTATCTGAAACAGGATCAGTATTTTTTCCGTCGTGAGCCATGCCGAAGTGTCTGAACCCAAGAGAAAATTTTGGAAAATCGAGAAGATGAAGGGCTGCCCAGAACAGGTGGAACACAGATGGGGCAACCGGAGACCAAATAATGGTCTGAAAGAGAGATGAGAAGGAGCACTAAGGCTCTAATGCATCACAGGGATGCAGGAGAGGCCCACAGAGGGGCGGAGGACAGCGCAGAGGCTGTCGGAGAGGCACAAAGGCCTCGGTGGGGACCTGGGAGGTGCGCCGGAGCCCTGGGGGGTTTCTGGGACCCTCGGCTGGTGTTGGGGAGGCTGCGCCGAGATGGGCTGGGGGTGGGTGGTGGTGCGGCGAGCCTAGGGAAGGCTGTGGGTGACGGCGGCTGGTGGTGAGAGGCTAGGGTTTGGTGTTTTTTGTGTGTGGCTCTGATACCAAGAAGAAAGATGGAAGAATAATTGATGATTTTATTCATTCACAATGTATGTATATATACAAGCTAGGAAAAACAGAAAAAGGAAATAAAGGAGAGAAAAGGAAAGAAAAGAAAAAGGAAAGAGACAACTAAAATAAATTACAATCAATCTATTCCTAATCAGTCCGTGAATAAGTTTGACTATATATAAAAATATATTCCAACACATAATATAAGGAAAATAGAATTACATCAGAGTCCTTAGACTAATAATTAAATAGAAACATAGCAACTAATAAATAACTCTAACACATACCCCTTCCCACCGCCTTATCCCTTAAAATGTTCTTCCTTCTTACCAAATGAAGCATAAAAGAAGTTTCATATCTGGGAAATATTTATCACTTTCTGAATCTGAGGTAGCATCCCCCCCCCCCCCCCCCCCCCCCCCCCCCCAATCTAGGGATTGTCAATTGAATATAATTTCTAATGGTTATAACTTATAAATGAAAAATAAATCAAACCTCTAGTCAAACTATGTACCATTAAAATTTTCATTGAGGCTCTTGGAGGAGCTTGGAGTAAAGTCACCTGCTCTATGATACTAAAACCATTTACCATTGAGAAATGGATTTGCGTGATACGCGTCATTAACACGACACTTGTGTGTGAGCCTGTGAGGGCTGTAATTTGACATTCATACACTTCGCCTAAAAAAAACCATGTTCAAGACCATGGAACATGTTAATGTAGCGAGTTTGGAATGTTCTGCAACGTCTGACTAGATTGTTTTTGCATAGTTCTGGTTAATGAGTTATTTTCCACATATAACCATCTTTATTAAGGAGGGTGGACTGCATATGCTCTGCAGAAACTGTCTCCATTCAGCAATCTTTGTCCACGTCTTTGTACTTCAGAGTTTTTGTGTCCATATGGTTCATAAACTTAGGTCCCATTTGATAAAACTGAAAATGAAGTTCAGAAATTTAAGTCTAGTTTTTGGTATTGAAAACTTTAAGCTATTGAATTTGCAGTACTGTGAAGAATGTTTCAAGTACTGGTTATAACTTATAAATGAAAAATAAATCAAACCTCTAGTCAAACTATGTACCATTAAAATTTTCATTGAGGCTCTTGGAGGAGCTTGGAGTAAAGTCACCTGCTCTATGATACTAAAACCATTTACCATTGAGAAATGGATTTGCGTGATACGCGTCATTAACACGACACTTGTGTGTGAGCCTGTGAGGGCTGTAATTTGACATTCATACACTTCGCCTAAAAAAAACCATGTTCAAGACCATGGAACATGTTAATGTAGCGAGTTTGGAATGTTCTGCAACGTCTGACTAGATTGTTTTTGCATAGTTCTGGTTAATGAGTTATTTTCCACATATAACCATCTTTATTAAGGAGGGTGGACTGCATATGCTCTGCAGAAACTGTCTCCATTCAGCAATCTTTGTCCACGTCTTTGTACTTCAGAGTTTTTGTGTCCATATGGTTCATAAACTTAGGTCCCATTTGATAAAACTGAAAATGAAGTTCAGAAATTTAAGTCTAGTTTTTGGTATTGAAAACTTTAAGCTATTGAATTTGCAGTACTGTGAAGAATGTTTCAAGTACTGAAATAGACGGCGTTCAGTGATTTTTTACTTAAATTTTTCACTTTTCAGTAGGTTTTTGGTTGCTTTTTAGTTATGTGGTACATTGTCAAACACACTGAAAAAAAGTGCTGATATTCTGCCACTGTGATTAGATGTCTCGCCAAAGCAGTGGTTGCTGGTGGTTCAAAGGCCTTCTTTGGTCAGTGTTGAAACTTCTACAAATTTTGGGCCCATTCTGTAATAGATTAACCTTTTGGAGCAATTGGTAGCTTAAGATGGTATCAGAGCCTTGCTCTTGGGCTCAAATCTCCGTCGCCGTTTTGGTGTGCATATTTACTATGTGGTGTTCCATTATGATGGTGCTTAGTTTATTTAGTATATAGCCTCTCCATGTGCGAGACAGGGTCACACATGAGGGAGGGTGTTGAAGGCTTGAAGCTTGATATTTCATTGTTGGGCCCATTCTCTAATAGCTTTAGCTTTTGGAGCCACTTTATGTTTAAGTCGAAAGGAATGGCAAATAAGAACTCATTCTTTTGACTTTGTGGCTGTTGGGGATCCAAAATTGTATTGAAAAGTGACTTTGTTGGATTATTTTATCATAATACCATTGAGCATGAGCTGGAGTGATCTTTACTTTTATTCAAGTCTCGACTGAGATGGGGATGGGTGGGGTTGTGTATCTCAAACTGGTGGCCGTTGGATATATATATATATATATTTTGGTTGTCTTTCCCATCCCACCTCTTTTCCAATCTCACAAGGATGCTTCTTGTTCTTTGTCTGGTTTAAGTATCATTTCCGCTAGACTATGTGCCACGAAGTTACAACTAAATGCATAACTTTAACTTAGTGTGCAACCTTTATTCTATGGCCATTGACTGATGTAATGGGAAATTTTTGCTGACAAGTGTGAATATGTTGTGTTGATTATGAGATCACCCTCTGTTTAAAAAATTTTCAAAGGTTAGGTGTATTGCTAATTTACTCTTCTAGCACACCCCACGAAAATTGGACCAAATCATCTTCATTGTGCAACATTTTTTCTCCTTTGTTTTTATTTGGCATATTATTCATAGCTACATGATTTCCATAGGAGTTACAAAGAATTGATGGCCAAGTGCAATATACTAGGGAGAGGAGAGGCTCGGTCTCTTAATAAACTTGAGAAGGCTAAAGAGAAGCTAAAGACACTGAAGGTAAGTTCATCAGGAGTCCTTTAAGTGAATCCCAAATGGTTAATTGAGATTGAGGATATTTAACATTTGATCCATTACCAGACAAGGGTCCAAGAACTGGAGATGGCTGTTGAAATAAAGGATAATGAAGTTCTGAGGGCTATAAAAGCTTCCAAAAAAACTGCCTGTAACGGGGCCATTGAGGATGGTGTCCATTGGCATTCTAACTCTTCGCCCATCAAGAAATATTCATCACATTATCAATTTGAGGAACCTACTGTATCAAAAGCTAACTTGGATGAAGATGGAAGTGTGGCCAATGGTTTATCTTGCTCTAAGAAAACGAAGAAGGTAAAACCTTCCAATGATAAGGATTTTAGCAAAGCTAAAGATGGGAGAAATAAAGATTCTTTTGACCAAGAGATTGATTTCCACTCCTCAATGGATGAGGATGCACCAGAAATTTCTAAATCCATACGTGAGCCCTCTCATCCTCATTTGAAACCTCAAATTGGGGACAATGTAGCTGTCCAGAAAATCGGTTTGTCAAGTTCAGATATTAAAAAAGAAGCTTTAGTGCCCATACCAATTAAAAAGGACGGTGCTTCAGGCTTAAGAAGTGGTAGTAAGCATGATAGGCTTTCTACTCCTGCTATAGATGATACAGTGGTGATTCTTGATGACACTGCACAAGTTCAACCATCCATTCACATAAACACTTCACATCCAGTTCCAATTTCTCAACCAGGTATTCTTCTTTTCCGTTTTGTTTCTTCTTTGTGTCATTTGAGTTTCTAATGACAGTGATTGAGCATTGAGCAAGTGAGGTAGGGCTCTGCAAAATAATTCCTTGGACCACAATAGGCTCCCATATTGTATGGTGTAAGAGATTATTTTGTGTTGCTTGATTTAGAAAACAATACAGCATATTAGGACTTTCCTTGAATGCAATAATTGGTTATGTAATCTAAATAGCATTTTAACTAAAGAGATGATGATTTTGAATTATTTCATTTAGAAGAAATTGTGCTCATATAAAAAATGATGCTTAAAAGTTATTAATTTTGTCCTTCCCAAAAAAAAAAAAAAAGACATGTAGAAACGGTTATATAAATGGAAATATGAAGAATCTCACTTTTTTAGAAATAGGTTCATTCCGGTTGAAGAGTTTTACTTTAACTTGGTGTAAATCTGTTAATGAGACTACTCAAATTCAGGTGTCAAACAAACACGCTATATAACTGTGGCACTGTGTATGGTCGTTCATGTATTTCCCTTTTTATCTTGAAAATCCTCCAGCAGATAGTTGTTTTGCTGGTGGGTTGCTAGGTCCTGATGGAGCTAAAAGACATTTGGGGAAATGGTGCAAGAGGACCCAGGATAAGGGGTCAATGCAACCATCAAGTACAAATCCTGATGATTTAATTGCTATCGGAGCTGATGGTAGAGGTGGTAAAATAAAAGTTCTGAGATCTGTAAATCAATCGTCATTGGTGAGTTTTCACTCTTATTTGTTCATTCAATCACTCTAAATTCTTAAACATAGGTTTAGAAAGTTGTATCTCTTCTACTTGGGGCTAGGGCTAGGGCTCTGTAACTGGGTGGCTTGGCCCAGGGTATGGCTTCCCTAAACATTAAACGGGCAGGCTGGGGCCAAATTTGTTTAATCAGTTGGTTGGCCTCGAGCTCAAAAAGCCTCAAATTTAAATGTGTGTGCGAGTCAGGCCTAGCTTGCCCCGACACACTAGGGCCTGGCCTAAATGTCACGCATTTCACAAAATTTTGAAGTATTGGTTCACTTATACCTTAAATAATAGTAATTTTCAGTAGTTGTAGTGTAATAAGATTTAGACTGGTCAAATATTTAATTTCGAAAGAGAAGTTCTTTCTTCGTTTACAATCGAAAAAACTATTCAAATTGTATTAGAAGTACAATATGATGTCTTTTGGATCTGCATGTTTTGGTATCATGGGCTGCATCTAAATGTTTCAATGTAAGATATTTTAAACTTGTAACAATTATTAAGGCTGTAATGTACTAAATGCTTTGGATATCTTCGAGCATACGGATCTGCATGTTTTGGGTATCACTGCTGAATCTAAATGTTTCAATGTAAGATATTTTAAACTTGTAACAATTATTAAGGTGGTAATGTACTAAATGCTTTGGATATCTTCGAATTATGAATAAATATTTTCTGTACTTGTCGATGAAGTTTGGAAGAAAGCTCAAGCAATTTAGCACGGATACGGATAGAGCACATAGTGACACGGAAATTCTAAAAAATGGTGGGACACAAACCTGGCTAGAATATGGTGAATACAAAGTTATATTTTGCGGTTAATTATACCATGCCATTTCCACTACCTTTTCCAAACTTTTCAGATAAGCCATTGACTTTATCTCCCATTTTATAAAGTTTTAGCCTTTTACCTGAGACTTTAAAATATCCTAACTTATCTCATGAGGTTTGTGCATAGTTCGATGCCTCGTATTTTCACATGGTGGATATTCTGCTTTAAGCCTTTAACTCTGAATGAACTTGACGAATTATGAATTTTCTTGGCAGTTCTTAGTTTTATCTGTATTGTCCATTGTTCATGTTCCCATCCCACTCTTTAAATTGCATTTATCTGAGGGTGATTCATGACTCAAGCTTCAGTCATGGAAGTTATTTTATTGTGTGACTTCTTCTTTGCAGGAGAGTAAGGAGACTTCAACATGGGCAAAGAGATGCAAGTATGGATCCAAAACAAGTAACTTGCAGTCTCAAGGATGCTTGCAATTAGAACATTTCTTTGGAAGGGCTGGGCAATGATTTGTTCAAAGATGTGGACATGAATGCATTTTCTAATTGTCAATGCCATTTAAATATATGCTCAATGATTATTGCTCTGACTATATATGTGCAAAAGAAATTAGACATAAGGAGATAAAACACTTCTGAGATCCTTTTTAAGTTTATTTGTCTAGTGTGTCATAGTGGATGTGATTCAAATTCGAAGAGTTCCTGTACAGAGTTCACTGTTTCCCCAAAACCTATTCAGTGCAAGTACACATATTAGTTTCTGCTAGATTGCATTTCAAGTCCGAGTACACATCAGAGTTTTCTGATATGCACATTGTGCTCTTATGAGTGTGCCCTTTTGAGATTAGGATTGTGATGAAACATGAGAGGGTACAGTGGTAAATGTGGGCATGTTAATGTGTAAAAATGCACGCTAATTGTTTAACATAGTCTCCAATGCCTTTTCTGTGGGTCGAACATCTGTATGCTGTTTGTTCTAGGGGCTTCTCTTGAAATGGTGGCTGTAATGGTGTCTACATTGAATATCCCTTGAAGTATATTGGTTAAAGAACTGTGAAATTAGTGTATTTCTGTTTTTAGCATAAACGTACCAAATGGGATCATGGTCAAAACCTAAAGTTAGGAAGGAAAAACAAAAAACTTCATTTCACTTTTCCCCTTTTAGATGCCAAATCGTGTTTTGTATTGAAGGAGATTTCTAGGTTGATTTTTTGTTTGTTTTCCTTGTAGACAAATAGATTCTGCTTCCGTACATTTTTTGTTTTTCACCTTTGAGTAATACATCATTATTCTGTCTTGAGTATTTGTAGTGTGCTAAATGAATCATACTATCCGTTGTAGTTTGTGATTTGTTGCTTTATCCATATGAAGTTAGTTGTGTGACAGTGAATGATATTGGTTACTCTTACTGTGACATAGATCTAGCCAGTCTAAATTGTGAAAGAATTGGTGCAACAATTTAATCTGTGTTTTTGGCACACAGTGAAGAAACAGGGAGTCCATGTGGAAGACTCTAAACATCTCTAACACTTCTATTCATCAAAGGCATCCACTACCTGTGAGCATCCTAAAGCTCAATGTATTCTAGTATTTTTTTTGTTATTTGTTCTTTTTTCCCCCCCCTCCATTAAATGGCCAACAAATTCTCTCTATCTCACACACACACACATGTATGTACACATATATTGGATGAATCCTATAACTGGTGTAGGCAATAATTTCAAACAATAATTTTTGAAGATGCATATAATTTTTTATCACCACTGATGGAGCGTACTCAGATACATGTATATCATTTAAGGCCTAGTGAATCCTGTCACTCGGTGAGAGTCGAACCTAACATGTACGAGCCCCCTTTCACTACTGGGTTATTTTAAGTGGGTTCTCCTCATCGTACTTGTAGCAGTTTGTGATGTTTACCACTCGGTCACTTGTAAAGACTCAATAAGTTTTGCAACATGACAAGATTCTTCATTCTTTCTTGTTTCCTCTTTATTTTGCTCCACTTTCCAACCCTTTTCCTTCTATGGTTCAACTTCACTGGCCAAAATTCTCATTTGCGTGGTGTAACAGAGACAAGCTCTAATGGCCAAAATTCTCGCAATGCTCTTACAGTTTCCATGGGATGACATTTTCCGTACACAATCACGTCATCTCCAAGAGGACCCTCAATAGCTAATCCTACAAAGTCACATAACAGAAACAATACAACGGGGGTTTCTTATTTTTGGTTTACATTTTAAATGTAATAAATATCCTTTTCAAAACAACACTGACTTTAATTTTGTACCTAGTGTGGTCACAATCTTGTCTCTGACCTTCCCGTAGGTTAAATAATCTCCTATATCTAATCTCAAACGAATAGCCTATAAAAACAAATAAAATGCATCAGAAATTAGTCATGATATAATTAAAAAAATGTAGTTTAAACCAAAAAAAAAAAATTGAGTTTGGAGGAGAGTTACAGAATCAAACCTTCATTATCCTTTGATCTGTCCAAAACCTGAGAACATATTTCCACAATGTTAATGAATATGGATTAGATCTAAAATTTCATTAAATAAAAGAAATTGACATGTTAGAAGACAATTCAAGTACCATGATGAAATTTAAAAGAAATTGACATGTTAGAAGACAATTGAAGTATCATGATGATTTTCATCATGTAACCAAATTTAGAGTATGAATGTTAGGAAGTATGAAAATGTAGAAGGGAAGGGAGGATACCCTTTGATTAATTAAGAAGGAATTGAAGGAAAGAAGTGAATTTTGTGAATTTACTAGTGTTCCACTTTGGATTTTTTTTTTTAAGGCCAAAAAATTCAATGATGAAGGGGTCCTCTTCCCTCTCCCAAGTGGTGGACTCGGAGGGATTCCTCTTTCCTCATCCATCCATGTCCCCTCCCCACCCTTTTCGAGAGTACTAAACTAGGTTTTTTTTTTCCTCATCTTGGGTCTCTCCATTTTCTTTCCTTCCTACAATCACATACATATATATATATATATATATATAAATATATATATAGCAATCAAAGAAGTTAGGAGCTAACGAACTTAAAGATTAGTTAAGATTTACTCAAAAAGAGAAGAAAGAGAAAAAGGAGTTGGGCGGATGATTACCCTTCTTGGAAAATGTGAAGTGGAATAATCTCAGCCAGAGTCTTGGCAGCTAATGGAAGGCCGTCACACTTGTCCACAATTTCATCTTTCATTCTCAACAAAGTTTCATGTTCTGATATGAGTACACTCATTGAATCCTTGAAGATAGACCAACAAATCTCACTATCCAACACGCCCTGAACTCGATGCAAGTTCTTCTCACCCACCATCTTACCCGCCACCTCCTCATTTCTGGAGGTGACAATAATGGCCCCCCCGCATTCCCTTGGCAAGCCATGAGAGAGAAGACTATAGTCTTTTGAGCTCTCCGTTTCAGAACCCAAATCGTAGTACCAATCACATGGCTCTATAACGTTGTCCAACACAATCAAATACTTGGTTCCGCATAAATAATAGTACATGTATTGCAACATCGCAGCAAGACCATCCCTATCCCAAGCGAAATCATCTCTCAAGCAGTTCAGAATTCCCTTGGCAACGCCTTCCTGGGAAAAAACATGTTTCAGATTTGTTTCTTTTGATAATTGAACCCAAATCATGGGAGAGTACATTTGTTGGAGTCTCGGGCTGTGGAACAACATTTGTGCAAGAGCAGTTTTACCCGAACCCGCCATTCCAACAATCCCAATTGTGTTTATACCATCATCAACTTTTTCGAGTAGAATATCTTCGATCTTTTGCGTTTGCTCGTCAAACCCGTGAATCTTTGACCGATCAAAGAATGGGGAATCGTGTTGTTTGTAGACTCTGATCTGCTCGGAGACTGAATAACAACATTCTTCCGCTGCCAAATTGTTGATGCTCTGTGGCCTTTTTAAATTCCTGTTGATCCGAATGAGTTTCTTTCCGATTTTTCTAAGAAACCAAAGCTTCTTTGGATAATGGGTACTGATGAGATTTTTCTTGTTTTGGGATGTGCGCTTTTGTTCCTCCTCTACCAACATGACACACTCAGCTAATGCGTGCTTTAGATCATATAGCCAATCCTTCATTATTATAGGTGTGGAGTCTGTGATCTTCATCTCTGTTAGGACTTCTGAAATCTCTTGGAAATGAAGACGGAGGGGTAGTTTGTCAAACTCCAAACTAGCTTCTTGGAATTCATCATTGAATTTGTTGATGAGAAATTGTATGTGATCAGCTGCCATTGCAAAGTGTTATCTGTAGAAATTGCCTTTCTTTTCTCTTCCCCCAGCTTTGATTTTGAAGTTCCTTTTTATGGTTGGTTGAGGATTGGTCTTCTGCACAGAAGTCTTTGTGTTGCTTTCCTGGTTTTTTCCTCCCTTAGTTATTTTAGTGAAGGTAAGGACACGGTGGTGTTATTTTTATTTTTTATTTTTAATTATATTTTTTGTGATTATTTTATGAGTGGTTCTATCTACACACACCTCAATTACTTTCTACACCCACATTTTAATGAAACTTTCATATTCCCAATACACCCTTGTACAAAATGACAATAAAGTGCAAATAACTAAATAGAACTCTAAACTGATTACTCTTTACACCCACCTACTTACTTTAGAGTGGTTCTATCTACACCTACCACATTTACTCACTACATCACCTTTTAATGAAATATTCACATTCCCAATATATCATTGTACCAAAAGAACTCTGAATTGATTACTTTCTACACACACCTCTATAACATATCAAAAATATTATACTTTATACACATCACCATCAATAAGCCCTAGATTCAATTTTAGTTAGTTTAATTCTTGCAATTTTATTCTTTGGGTTGGGGTTCTTCTTTGAAAGGCAAATATTTGGGTTAGGGTTTCATTCTTATGCTCATAACAAGTAAAGTTTCTTTTATTGAATCTTCCATCCACCGATACATATATATATATATATATACACATGTTTTTTTTTTTTTGGTTGAGAAGTATATATACATATATATAATATACATATATATGTACATAGAGGAATGGATTCAACTCCATCACCAACTTCTAATGAAGGAATAAAAGTAAACAGCTCGATATTTTAAATAAAACAATACGAGAAAGTGAATAAAAGTAATTAAAATCAGCCCTAAAGCAAAATATACATAAAATTGTGATAAATCAAATATTTAATTGAGATATTTTGAAAATGGGTTGACGAAGATGAAGGGAAGATGATGGGTGTAGAGAGTAATAGAAATTCAGGTGAAGATGGTTGGTTTTAAAATATTGGGGTATTTTGGGAATGAGGGTGGGTGCATAGAGTAAAGCGTTTTAATTGAAATACAGATGGTGGGTGTAGAGAGTAAGTGGGTGTAATTAGTAAATATGGTGGGTGTAGATAGAATCACTCTTATTTTATTTATAGCAAGGACACGGTTTGCTGGTTGTAACGGTGTTGGTGGTTGGCGACTATGATTTACTTACGGGAAAATGTTACTTATATCGATTTTTTGTACATCTAAATGATTTAGGGAAAATTAAAAATCAGTCAATAATTTAAAAGTCAATCATATATTTTTTGAAAAATAAAAGTAAGTATATATAATGTATAAAAATTAAAAATCAGTCAAGTTTTTTTCTTACATGTCTAAATTGCCCCTCTTTTCTCTTTTGGTCTCTTCTCTCACATGACCACCACCACCACCACCATCACCACCGCCTTCAAAGGGCCACCACCACCACCACCTTCAAAGGCCCACTACCACCACCACCCCACTCCAACCACAACTTTTCTCTCTCTCTCTCTCTCTCTCTCTCTATATATATATATATATATATACATGAGTATAAATATATTTAATATAGAGCCACAACCACCCCAAACTCTCTCTATCTCTTCTCTCTCTTCTCACCACCACCACCATGGATCTCCTCCCTCATCCTCCCCTGTCACTGCAAATCGAAAAGAAAAAAAAATTATAGTTTGGAGCAACTGTCCAAACGGCAGGAGCAATTGACCAAATGTATCGGGAACAACTCACGAAATGTAAGGGTTGCTCTTGCTGTTTGGACAGTTGCTCCATTTATTTTATCAAAGAGAGAAGATATCAAAGAGAGAAAAGATATCAAAGAGAAGGGCATTTTTGATATTTTACACAAGAGTTGATGTGTATTTAATTTTCAAAAAGCTCATGACTGACTTTTAAATTGTCAACAAATTGTTGATTGATTTTTAATTCTCCCAACTATTTATTTGTTGTGAAATTAATTTAAAATTTGTTTGGTAACTGATGAATAATTTTGGAATCCACATCAACAGGTGTATCATTTAGGGGTGTCCCATTTAGGTGCACCTAGCATTACTCTTACTTACGAGTAATGTTATGTTTCCCAAATTCTAATTCCAAATTTCCGTTTCAAATGATGTGGCAGTGAGTTCTCTGACAATAATGATGGAATCCTTTCACATAATCCAATCAAGATTCAAAATCTAATAGACCCATTGTCATAGTATTTCGGATAAGAATTTGAAAAACATAGCATCCATTACTTTATAGTTGGTCTGCACATAATGTACAAACTGTAATGGATGGGAAAGGGGTATAACCGTACAGGTAATTTTTGGGACACAACTTTCATAAAATTTTCCCACAACCTCTTAAAAGATGTGTCTAACTCTCTTGTGATGTATCTTTTAAGAATGTTGTGTGAAAGTTGTGTCTCAAGAATTGCTCAACTGTATAATAGTCGGATGAAAAAAATTCTTGCTACTCTGGTGTAAATAGTCATGAATTGCTACATATCCGTCCACGAATTAAATTTGAGAATCATAGTATTATTCATACTTTAATATTCAAGGTTTCTAAATAAGATATACCCAAAGACACCGAGAAAGGGGCTGTTATTGACGAACATGTTGATAGATAACTTGCAAGTAGTTTATATCTATCTAATAAAGAGCAAAGACTTTATGGGGATACATTTCAGCCCTTGGATTAAAACTTTATGGGGAGACATTTTCAGCCCTTGGATCTTAATCCAAGGGTTGACAATCTCCATTTGCCCAAACAATGGCTCAAATAAATCCAACCTAAACAAATTCAGTCTAACCCAAATAAATCCACCCTGTTAAGTCTTTAATCTAATGGTCCTAATTAATTTAATTGTTGGACTTATCTACATATCCTCTTTAAAAAATTAATTTATTGTCCTTTTAAATTTTTTTTTTTGGCTTAAGAGTTGTTTGGATATTGGGGCGAAGGCACGCGAAGTTATTGTCAAAGTCACTCAAAGTTTTCAAGTGCCGAAGATACTCAAATTATTAAATAATTGTAACATTCTTTTTTTTTTTTTGGGCACCGTACCCCCGAGCTCAGGAAATTACCAATCTATCTAATAATGGAGGAATGCCTTTATGGGGAGGCATTTTTAGTCCTTGGATCTTAATATAAGGTTTTGACAATCACTCAAGGCTTTCCTATCTTTGTCTCCAATGTGGCCTAAACAAATCAGTCTAACTCAAACAAATCCAGCCCAAGTCTTTAATCTAATGGTCAAAATTGATTTAATTGTTGTATTTATCTACATATCCTCTTTGAAAATTAATTTTTGGTGTTATTAAAAAAAAAAAAAAAAAAATTTGGCTTCAGGGTTGTTTGGATATTAGAGTTGAAGGCACACAGAGTTAGCACTGAAGGCACTCAAATTATTCAATTACCGTAACATTTTTTGTTTTGTTTTTTTTGTTTTTTTTTTTTTGCATTGTGCTGCCGACACGGGCAATTACTAGTGTGTGTGTGTGTGTGTGTGTGTGTGTATATATATGTATATAATATCTATGTATATATATATATATAGTGAGATTTTTAAGTGAACTGGGTTGAGTGAACTTATTCAGTGAACTTGCTTTTTAGCCGAAAAGAACTCGCAGGCTGACTCGCATGCCCCGCTGATTCGCGGGTTCTTTTAGGCTAAAAGACAAGTTCACTGGGTAAGTTCACCCAATTCAGTTCACTTAAGAGCCTGATCGTATATATATATACATTTTTTTAAAGAATAATGCTATGATTCCCAAATGAGTGCCGCACACAACTCACCAAGTACCACTCTGGGCATTGTCATGAAAAAAAGTATTTCTAGAACCCTCCTTTGCAGGGCCGGTCCTGAGATTTTGAGGGCCCTACTCGAACTTCTAAATGGGGGCCCTCTATATATTAGCATAAATATTACAAATATTACTTATTGATTACTTAAATAATAAATTTGAGTTAGTATTTTTAAGAGTGGGCCCAGCCTAAACGGGAGGCCCTAAGCGGCCGCGTGTGCCGCTTCCCCTCAGGGCCGGCCCTGTTCCTTTGATCTCTAGAATATCCTAAATGACCGTGTTTCTTTAGTGCGTACTTAGCACTCTTAAGTCATACATTTTTGGCACACTCGGTGGGACCCTAGTGTTAGAATATGCCTCCTAAAAAGATAATAAAACTATGAAAAATGGACAGGATGACTTGGCCGTTGTTGATCCACCAGACGATGAGAGCGTTGCCTGTTCGCCACAGGACAGTGCCTTACTCGACTTTCAATCAAAATAAATAATATTGAGATTAATCAACGAAATAATGCGCTTATGTCAAGGATATTCGATAAAAGTAAATTTAAAACCCTAAAAAAGGATGAAATGCTCTAAAACTCACTGGGTTTAGTCTCCACACTATTGCTATATAGAAATCCAAGCTATATTATAATTCAATATCAACATGCATCCACATGACTACATGTCGTGCAAAAGTAAATATGCAAGTATAAGATATAAAGCAATGATTCTAATGATACATAATTCTCAAGACATACATTCATAGCTTCCGTAGACAATGCATTAGATACTCTCTTAACCTCAAGTTTCAAAGAAATCTAGTTAAAACAAGAAATAATGCAACGTTAAACAATAACATGGAAACAATATAAGAAAAGAAAAACGTACTTTATTTATTAAAACTACTTAAGTTAATTGTTTTTTTTTTTCCTTTTTCATAGTATATTATTTATTATTATAATTATTTTTTTTACAAAGAATGAAAAGAATAACAAATAAACGAAATTAAAAGAACTAACAAACTAAAAATAAAATTGAAATCGAACAATTCTTAACGACTAAAACAAAATAACAATGAAAATAAACGCAACAAAATAAAAGACTACAACTAAAATAAACGAAAATGAAAATCCATATACTCTCCCCCAAACCAAATCACCGCATGTCCCTATGCAGGTGGGAATATAACAATGACATGGATGTACGCCTCATGGAAGACAACCATAACGTCCACTCCACGAAAAGCATCTGAAGGTGGTGGAACGTCTGCTTGGATATACCAATCAATCAGCTCCTACTCCGGCTGCTCAGTAGGATCGAACGACATAACAATCTCCTCATCCTCAGCACGAAACTCCGAAACCACAGCTACCTCATCCTCCGCAATGACACCTGGACCCAAATCAACCTCACCATCCACAGGACCAGCATAAGGTGCAAAGATCGAGGCTATGTCCTCAAGAGACCAGTCAGGGTGACCCGAACGATGTCGAACAACGCCCGGCACGTAATCAGGGAGGTCCTTATATGGATAGGTCACCTCGGTTGAAGGTACAACGGTCGATATAGGAGCACTCAAAGAAATGACATCGAGACTCGGAATAACACCTGCATCATCCTCAACCTCATCGTCATCGGTTGAATAATCGGCCGACTTCGATGAACAAGAAGATTTAGAGGATGTAGGTGGGGCGCCCGGTGGATATATTGTCACCGATGTGACATGCAATAGTTGGGGTACCCGGGTCCTTGTATTTGAGTGTGTTGTATTGAAACATAGAGCTAACCTTCTCCGTTAGAAAGACTTTTTTAGATAAATGATTTCTAGATTTCCTCTTTTGGGTGCATAAGTCTTTTAGAAATTTAGCATGTGGATGTATTTGCTTAATAACGTCGAGTAATGGAATGTTAATTTTTACTTCTTTAAACGTCTCTAGAATATCCTATGGTCGTGTTCCCTTCTTCGAGAAGTGAGATGGGACATCCACGCTTGGGGAAAACGGCATCCTAGGTACATAATTTGATGGGTTTGCCGCTTTAGACGTATGAGGTACCAAAGGAGCAGGGTCCTTCATGACTTTATTCTCATTCTCATCATGTTCTTTACTGGTTTTTTTACCCTTATCTTTTCGAGATTCAGGAGGAGGCATAACCTCCTCAGGATGTTCAGTTGCTCTTGTCAACATCGCATTTACTTGGTCACTTGCCGTACTTACCTTATATTGCCCTTTAAGGTTTTGGACCGGTTGACTCAGTAACATCCCTTCATTACGACGATTTAGTGTATTAGCTAGTTGCCCCATTTGGGATTCTAACTTAGCTATCGATTATGTGTGGGAGTTAACGAGTTGAGACTGTGATTGCGATTGGGCCTCTAAGTTTTTTAACGATGCCAACACACTCTCTTCAAAAGACTTATCCCTATGCGGATTAGCATGGAAGGAAGGTTGTTGGTATTGATTAGGTGGAGGCTTGTATGCATTTGGAAAGTTTGTCATCTCAGGTTTTGAATACAGTCCTTCACTATTGGATTTCCATGAGAGATTTGAGTGAGGATTCCATGTTGGGCTCGATTTATAACCAGCGGGGTTATAGTTGGGTTTGTGACGCAGATGGATATGCCAATGTAGAATGAGACGAATCAGAGCATAACTGACATATTTCAACAGGAGGAGGTGGGCCTTGCATGTGGTCCATCTTCATGAGTTAGTCCATTTTCCTATTTAATTCTTGAATTTCAAATGAATGACTTAACTCAACTGTAGCCTCTCGTTTTGGTTGTGGTGGAAGATAGGCCTCAGGGCGTACGGACACAACTTGGTGCATAGAGTTTTCATTTAGTGTCTCGAAGATATTGCAAGCTTCGTCGGCACTTTTGTGGAGGAACGTCCCCGCACAAATAGCATCGACTATATTGCGGACGGCGGGAACAAGTCCCTCGTAGAAGACCTGCACTAACTGCCATTTTGGTATCTGATGATGAGGGCAGGAACATAAAAGTTCCTTAAAATGTTCCCACGTATCATAAAGGTTCACCATCTTGCATTTGGATATTCGATATAGATTTTCGAATTTGATTTGTACGAATGATGGGGAAAAACTTATGTAGGAAAGCCGTAAGCAATCCCTCCCATGTTCTAATAGAGTTTGGCTCTAAAGATTGGAGCCAATACTTTGCTTTGTCCTTAAAGGAAAACGGCAAAAGACGCAATTTCAACTCATCATCTGTTAAGTTTTGAATTTTTAAAGTAGCACAGATACCCTGAAATTCGCCTACATGATTATAAGGATCTTCCTTAGCACGACCGTGAAAAGATGGCAGAAGTGCTATGGTCGATAACTTCATCTCAAAGTGACCTGCAGTCACCTCTGGTAGTTCTATGCACGACGGTGGTGTATAAGCAGTGGGGGTAAACTAGTCTTTTAGTGGTGGAGGCGGAGGTATGTTAGGATTGCCTCCATTATTCCTATTATTTCCGTTATTCCCGTTATTTCCAAAATCAGCCATTGGAATAGGTTCGATTTTAATAGTTCTAGTTTTCCTTAGACGTTTAAGAGTACTTCGAATTTCTGACTCAAACAATGACGACGGTTCTGGTGTGGATTCGTTGTCTAGCATCAATCGAACTCTAGAAGCTTGAGTTGAAGACCTAAGGACTCTAAGGTTACGTTCAAGTTCAAGATTAAGCGGATTTAACTTAGGTTTACTTGAACGAGTACCAAACATAAACTAAAAGAAATTGACACTAATATAAAGACTGACTCAATAAAATAAGAAAATAAACTACGCAATTAATCAAGCACGCAAGCACACAGTACTACTGTACTACTATGATGCATGTAATTATCTTTATGCAGTGATTCGCGTCAAAGCCCAGTGCCCCGGGTTTCCTAACTAATGTAGTGCTCACTTCACACCTACCTAATTCAAGTAATGCGTCTCAGCGCTCTGACTTACAGTGAGTTGATGCGAAATTTAAAGCAAAGCGGTTTTTACTTGTTATTTTTAAATTGTTTGCAATTTAATTATTTCAGGTTCGCGTAAGCTCCGTTGACGTGCACAGCTGCTCCACCCGAACTTGCTAGAATTTGATGACTTACAATCTGCAAAAACAAAGATAATTTAGCGACTCGGAAATTAAACTAAAAATAAAGCAAATGAAATCTAAGCTAATATTTACTAACTATCTAAATTGAGATTCTAGAAATTAATGGCAAAAAAATTGCCAATCCTCGGCAACGGCGCCAAAAATTGATCTTGTCAAAATCAAAATGAAAACTATGCTTTACTTTCTAAAGATTTGTTGTGTGGAATTAAAGGTCGAACCCACAGAGATTGATTATTTTTGTCCTTTAATTAATAAAACCTAAATCTATTTAGTTATTGAAAACGAAATTTTGATTGGTTGTTGATTAATTAAATCCTACTTTAATTAAACTATGAATTTATGAAAATAGAATTCTGAAATTAAATCTAAATAAACTAGCGTGCAAAATTTAAGATTGCTTAAAGTATGAATGAGTGAGATCTAGGATAGCAAATCCATCACTAACTATGCATCGGAGGTCTAGACTTTCTACTTTAAGTTCTATGATTGGATAGTCACGATCTATCGTAGCTACAAGCCCAATAGAATCAACAAGAGGATATTGCTAGTTTAATCTAAGCATAACTCATCTTTGGTTCACATGAATTATCTACCTATAACTAGGGTGTAGCATAACTCATCTTTCATAATCATGAATTATAAAAGATCTAAACATCGCAATCACATAAGCACTATTGCATGTAAATACTCCTATCAATCACAGAAATCAAGGACTATCGAGTTCAATAAGCATAAGGAAAAATCTAAGACAAGAATAGATCCAAAATACTCTTGATTATTATCATTAACAACCGATTATATAAAAATAATTCTCAAACATACAATTACGATCCAATACATAAAATCCTAAAATAAGAAAGCACAGAATTCCCCCTTTACATAGCTAGGGTTTCATTGAAACCCTAGAATGGAAGTTTAGTTGCACATGGTTGATGAAAACATGAAGATTAAGATGATGGTTGCCATTAGAGACCTTCAAACTAGATCTTCTCTTCCTCTTGCCTTCAAAGTTGATGAATGAATGAATGTGTCAAGATGTGTAACCTTCCCCTAGCTTTCAATTCATCTATATATAGTTATAGAGAGCAAGGATCAAAATTTCGTTTCGGTGTAGTGTTTCGGTGTTCCCGGAAACGGAAATTTTTCGGAAACGTTTCGGAAACATGTGGAAACACCGGAAAAATTTGGAAACAATAAGAAATTTGTGGAAACATAACTTCAAACTAAACTGTATGCACATATAAAGCTTATAATTGATTAATTGAACCTTTGAGAGGTCAATATATGTAGTTATAACTATAATATATAGTTTCAATTTGAAAATACATGATAATTTAGGCGTCAATTTACTGTCAAGCAGTTCATAGAATACAGAAATCTATCTTCTTTAATTTTTTATAAGAATATTTATAAATTGAAATTAGTATACCACAATTATATGACTACTTACTAATTAGTATTAATTGCAATTAGTATACACTAATTATTAAATGAGTGCACTTTTATTTTAATAATCAAAACAATAAGGCTAAATGAGTGCACTTTTGCTCACTCCAAAATTGCTCACCCAACTCTCCCATTGGCCAATGCAGTAGGACTCATGACTTTTTACCATTAATTAATTTTTATTTAATCTTGAGTCCCACTGTATTAGCCAATGGGAGTGTTGGGTGAGCAATGGGTGAACAATTTTGGGGTGAGCAAAAATGTATTCGTATTAAATTTAGGAGTACAACTAATTTTTATATTTTTAAAAAATTAGTTTCAATGAGTTTTATAAAAAAATATAATTTATAAAATTATAAATTATAAGTGATAAGTAATAAGGAATAAGTTTTAAGTTATTTTTATCAATAAATAAATAAATAAATAAGAGTTATAAATAAGTAATAAGTTATAAACTTATTTTCATCAAAAGTAAATAAATAAATAAGAGTTATAAGTAAGTAATAAGTTATAAACTTATATAACTAATAGACTAAGTAGTAAAGTATTTGATATATATATGTAAGATATATACACAGAGTCCAAATTACGGCTCCTGTCGATTAAATCCGAAATCGTCTCCAGCGGCAGCGTAAATCGTCTCCAGCGGCAGCGAAAGAAGAAGAAAGAAGAGAGAAGAAAGAAGAAAGAAGAAAGAAGAAGAAGAAGAAAGAAGAAGAAAGAAGCAGAAGCGAGAAGAGGAAGAAGAAGAAGGAACCAGCGAAGCAGAAGAAGAGGAAACCAAAGAAGAAGAAGAAGAAGAAGAAGAAGAAGAAGAAGAAGAAAAGGAAGAAATAGAAGAAGAACTGACCTGAATCTTGACCAAGTAAGCTTTTATAAACAGATCTTTGCCCCAAATTTCTCTGCATCACAGTCGAATCATGTAACTGTTTCGTTCGAAACAAACGTGTTTCGTTCGAAACTTATGGAAACTCACGAAACTTGTCGAATCTCTGGAATTTCGAAATTCCCATGATGATTCGTGTCGGTAGGTCACGAAACTGAAAAGTTTCGGTGGTTTCGACCGACACGAAACGAACTTTTGTTCCTTGATAGAGAGATTAGGAAGGCTTTTGTAAACCTAATCCGACTAAAACTGCTATTCGCTTTCTGGACGTAATTAGACAATTCCAACCATGTAGGAGTCTTCAACACCTAAAAATACGCGTTTTAGGTTTTTTGTACGGATCGCGCGAGCGGGCCGCTCGAGCGCGTAATTGGGAGGTTGCGCGAGGCCCGCTCGCGTGAGGTGGCTTTTTCTTGTCCTTTCTTCTTGCTTTTTCACCCCATTTAGCCTGGAATCCTTGCTTTCTTCTAAATCCTGACAGAAATGGGAAATGAAGTAAAATTATACAAAAACAGGATGAAAACGACTAATAAATGTGAATTAAGGCGTATAATTAGGATTTGTTCTCTCCCGATCTTTAAGTATTTGGGTACATGTGTCCAGACTCCTTATTATGTAAGGCGATGTTGCATAAGCTATTTGGATCTTTTAAGTTTCTTTTGTTAGATGATGTAATAATGAAGCTTATTGTCACGCCCCGACATAACATAAATATGGAAAGCATTTAATTTCCTTTATGGACCCGTAGGTCGCGACAGTTTGAAGGATCGATTCCGTCCCAAACGTTGAACAATATAATAATATAAATCAGAGTAGAGCAATCAAGACTTACAAAATTTTTCCAACTTAATAACTATTACAGCACGTGGTCATCTAAAGGCACAAACTGCCTTGAAACAAAATAATATCTATTTCTATTACAGTCATCCTTATTACAAATCCAGTTCATAACTTAAAACATATAATAATAAATTCTCCTTCGGGTAGTTGTTCTCAGTTTGCATAGTCCTAATGTTCAGTCTGATCCAACCCTGAAAAGCTTAGACACGAATGTCCAGGGCGCATCAACGCCGTCAGCTTATTGAAGCTGGTGAGTATTAAAAACATGTGTTCGAATGTAAAACATGCTCACTTACTATTTTTTTTTCTTTCTTTCACAATTCCATAAATCAACAGATTAACAATATAGAATTGAGCTCACATATCTAAACATTAAGAATGACATTAATAAACTTCAATTCATAATACATATGACCGTGTGTATGAACTATGCAACCAATCTCATCTTACCGACTCTTTTCTCTCAACAACACCTCAACCCACTCTCTCACTCCAGTATCTTTGAAACACTAAGATGACCACACTTTAGTACAGGGTACTAGGGAGTGTCCAGTTTGCCTCACACTTTAGTACGGTGTACCAGGGAGTGTCCAATGCCTCACACTCTGACCACACTGCGCATGTCAGGGAGTGCCCGTAGGCCACACTTTAGCACTATCATGGGTGCCAGGGAATGTCCAGGTTCGGCGTCACACACTTTAACGCTACCATGGGCGTCAGGGAATGTCCAGTTTTGTCACCGTTGCATTTCAAAGACACTCTTTCCGCAATCTCAAAACGTCACACTTTGGTACACAATTACCACGGAGTGTCCAAACACAATCTCAACCATATACTCTTTTCACACTGACCACTCACATACCATGCATGTACACCTGACCTCACATGTAGGCCATGAAACTTTGTACAGAAATTATAAAGTAGCGCAAACGATAATCAAGTGTATAAGAGAAGAATCAAATCCTTAAACATCCATTAATAACCAAAACATAACAAAATAGATTCTGTTTCAACATAATTCCCAAACAGTGCTTTAACAGTCTTAAAAAAATTAATACAAACAGTCCCTTATCAGAAAACAAACGAAAACCAGAAACTGCCAGGTCGCGCGCGCGGGCCGCTATCGCAATATGCCTATTTTTCAATTTTCTTTATAAAAACTTTTCTATCTGTCAGGAATCACATAACTCGTGCGCGCGGGCCGCTCAAGCGAGGGGTCTCTCGGGTGGGTCGCTCGCGCGCGTGAGTTCAGGCAGAGACTGAATCTTCTTTGTGGGATTTCCCCTGTTTTCAGTTTAAGGGGTCCTTTTGACCCATTTTCAAATATGTAAATATGTATGACATGTAATATATGAATTTCTTCATTTTTTCGCAAGGATTAAGAATTTATGATCAATTTAACACGAATCGATCCATAGCTCTCGAATTTTACGAAAAGCTAAAAGATGACAAAACTTAATTTCTTATATACTTTTTCATGTGAATGAATTGGGCTGTAAAACTTTAAACACAAAATCTATGATGTTTAATCTTTCATAATCATATCTAAAAACAGATCGATTTTGGTTAAGTTTGAAAAATTCATGTTTTCAAGCTATGTAGTTCATATGTAAAATCATAAATGGTGATTCTTAAATTTGACAAGTACACACAGTAGATAAGCATGTAGTACATTCAAAGTGAGTTTAGAATACTCACTGAGATATAGGTAGGAGAAATTGTTGAGAAAGAATCAAGATATAGAAATTCCCACCACAAGCTTTGGCTATGGTGATTTTCAAGCTTTCTCTCTCTAAAAAAAATCTATATAGCTCTCTGAGTTTCTCTCTATAACTCTCTGTGTTTCTCCAGATTTTGTGTGTAAAGAGAGGGAGTGTGTGAATATATAGAACTCACAACTTGGGCTCCAAGTTGTGTATTGTAAACTTCACTCTACTAATTCAATTTAGTTAAACCAAACTAATATACATCACATAATCAAACGTATATACACAGATTGCATGATCTCTTCAGTTAAGCTAAGGGCTATGTATAGACTTGTAGGGGGCAATTTGAAAGATGTTTGGCAAAATTAGCTTTAGGCATAAACTAATACATACCATAGAAGCACAACCAAACAAGGCTCTATCAAGTTGCCTAAGAATCACTTATCATGCTTGGCAAAATAACTTATCGCATAAGAATATAACACTCACACAATGCACAGCCAAACAAAGTCCAAGTCAATCATTAGCTTCCATAATTAGAAATAAAGCAAAAGTCTAATCAAACTTTACGTTACTTCCAAAACCTGTGAAACTCATTGCGGCGCGGACAGTTTTGAACATAAATTGGTATTTTTGCGGCGCGATGATCACCTCAAAAATACAGAAAGTTCATTTTAATGTAAGAAATGATTTTATGGTTTTATAAAAATACAAGTTGAGTCCAGAGAAATTATTTTCATTGTTTTGAAATACAGATTTTGAAATCCATCACAGGTATTACTAAATTTATAAAATTGCAGTTCATCCTCAATAAGAATTCCAGACATGAAATAAAACAAATAACAAGATTTAACATGTGAGAATTGTAATTTAAAATAAAAGCAGATAATACATATTGAACTAAATATGACCATGTAAATACAATTATTTCAATGAAAATGCAGGTTGTTACACTTATGGCCTAAATGTTTAATATTATTAAGCTTAGTTCCCACCAATTTTACTATTGTTGTTTATTATTATTGTTGTAGAATGTTTATGGACAATTAGGCGATCCCAACTTGCCACGTGTCTACGGAACCAAAAAGAAAATTTATAAATTATAAATTTTTCCTATTTTTGCTACTCCAAGGAGTGATAATTACATTTTTTTAAAATTGGTTCTTCCTTAAAGGATAGAACAGTTATGTTTTCTAAGGTGCGTACCAATTTAGGGTTCTTGTTTCAAAGTACAACCTACCAAGGTTAAGGTACCACATACATAGGTTCGAATATATATATATATATATATATGTGAAGACTATAGTACTGTAATATCCCAACATTTTGACATGTGATAATATTATCTTAATGTGCATTATACGATAATGACATGAATATAAATAAGATTTGCATACCTAATCTTATTATACATGGCAATTTATTTGGCATTTGCATATTTTGAAAAACAGGGAATTAATTAATGCCTTGTATTGGATATATATTTGATGTAAAATGTTGAATTGCTAGACAAGGGCATAAATGATAGGAGTAAAAAGAATATATTTTCCTAACTAGTAGGTGAATTAGCAATTCACGAGAACTAGAGGAGCTATTGTGTAATTAGTAAGAAATATGGTAGGTGAAAGTGTAATTTCGAAAATTTGGTAAAATTTTCCTAATCAAGATTAATTAGTCTAATTGAGATTTATTAGCTTAATGATGATTTGTTAGCCTAATCAAGGTGCTAGCTTACATTACCTAAGCTAGTAGGTGGCCTAGTAGGTGGGCAAGTAGGAGGTGTTGGGCTATATTTGGCTAAGTCCATGTGCATTCAAGTGGGCAAGAGAGAGAAATGGAAGAATAACTAGTTAAATAAGATGTACATCTTTTTGAGGTGCTTATCTCTATACAAGCAAGTAGGTGCATAGAAGAAAGGGAAAAACAAGAGAGAAAAGAAGGAAAAACAAAGGGAAAAGGGTGCTAGGGAGATTTCTATCTCAAATTGAAGCTATACTTGAGAAGCTAAGGGTAAGAGGATTCTTTCTATGTGATTTAATTTCATTTCCATAGAGTTTTGATGGATTAATTAGAAGAATTCATATTGATTTGCTATGAAATCTTATATGACTTGTAGGAGTTTGAAAGTGAGCATTACATCTTGTCAATTCTATATCTAGAGCAAGGTGAGTAACCTCTATCTTTGAGGAAACTTTTCAAGTAATGAAATTGTGGCATATAAATGATTTACTTTCAATTCATGAATTATGAGCATGTGTGTATATCATGATTGACTATATGTGCAAGAGATAGAAAGGATTATGTGCTGGAACCATGTTTATGTGATTATGTGGTTGAAGAAGCAATTGTTCTATCACTACAAAGAGAAAGCTCCAAAAGGGAGTGTAGAAAAGCCTTCTAAGGCTTGAGTGTTCAATACGCCTTGTGTAGGGTATTGGATAGCTCGGAACAAGGATAAAAGGTGCCATTACGGGCACGGGGTAGTGAGAAGAACAAGAAGCTTTGGAGATAAATACTTACTTGGTTGTGATTCATTATGTTACATTGAATTGCATATCACGTGTTTAAATGATATACACAAATTTATGTCAAAGAGCATGTTATTCATTGAGCTTCAGCTCATGTGGTTATTGAATAACCATTTCAGGTGAAAGGAAAGAGAAGGAGAAAGAGAAATAGAGGACGAAAGAGGAGAGCAAGTGTTTAATGTGCATATTGTATATGGCGTAGTTGTTGTAGTTTGGGACTAAGGACTTGTAAATTATGTTGTTAGGTGAGCATGTGTAGAACTTGATGTATAAAACTACTATGTTCGTGTATGAAAGGTTTTGGCAGGTGTTTTTGCTATTCAAGCATGTTTGATTGCTTAGATACTCATGGCTAGAATTGTGGATAAAAGCTGCTTCGATCGATCGAAATACACACTGTTTTAATTGGTTCAAAACGACGACTTTTACGAAAAACAGACAACTTTTTCTGAAATTTTGAAACCGTGCACCGTTTTCAACGTTGGAACCTAGACTCAAACGGCTATCTTTTGGCACAAAATCTAACTCAAATTTTCAAATCCTATTATACCCTTGGGACTAATCACTTGCAAATGTGGTTTAATTGGGAGCCTAAAAACCCATTTTGTACGTTATTAACATAGAGTCAGGCCTCGGTGGCATGTCACGTACCCTCGTGCCATACTTAGTGGATTTGGGTCGTGACAGAGTTGGTATCAGAGCTAAAGGGTTAAACTTGCATATATTGCATGATTAAGGTGCATTGAATGAATATGTGCACGTATACGTGATACTTGAGATGTTATGTGGCATGATTTATGTGACACGATTAGTAGAGCATGATTATCATATGATACATGACAAGGCATGAATTACATGATGTTGATTATATGAACTGATCCTATTTATGTTTATAAGATGGCACAATGGCAAGGTTCTCCAAGTAAGAGGATGGACAGAATCGAGGAACTAATTAAAAGATTTGCACAAACTGTAGAACAACGATTTCAGGATAATAAAACAGGAGCACAGAGTCAGGAAAATCGCGAAGCAAGAACTACTCAAGCTGCTATGGAAGGTTTCAAAAAGTTAAAACCTTTGGCCTATGATGGGCGTCCTGATCCACATGTTGCAGAGACATGGGTAGCAGAGATGGAAAAGACTTTCACTGTGTTTCAATGTACTGAAGAGGAAAAAGTTACCTATGCTACTTTTATGTTACGAGGTGAAGCTGATAAATGGTGGCGTATGGTGAAAAAGGTGGAACCTAACATGAATTGGCGACGATTTTTGGAAGTGTTCTATGGTACATATTTTCCTAAGTCTGCTCAAGAGCAAAGAGCTAGAGACTTTTCCAATTTGACTCAGGGAAACATGACTGTATTACAATATGCTGCCAAATTTTCAGAGTTGTCCAGCTTTGCTCCATCTGAAGTGGCTACCGATGCTATGAAAGCAAGGAAGTTTGAAAATGGCTTACGTTGGGGTATTCGTAGTCGGGTGGATGTCTTTCGATTCCAAACATATTTGGAGGTATTGGACACAGCACTCATAGTGGAGCGAGATGGGGAAGAATTCCAAAAGAATAGAGATCAACAAACAAAGAGGCAAGGAGAAGGGCCAACAAGAGGACAAGGTTATTTTAAGAAGCCAAGAGTTTCTAGTATGGGATTTGGATCATCACGTTATGGATGCAATTTCCAAAGGGAGAGTAAACCCGTTTGTCCAACTTGTGGGAAACAACATAATGGGCCTTGCTATTGGAACAAAGGTTTATGTTATAGATGCAAACAACCTGGGCATGTTTCTAAGGATTGTCCTCAATCCTATTCACGGGGTTCCGGTTCAGGAAGTGTTTGCTTTGAATGTGGAGAAAGGGGACATTTTGCTAAAGAATGCCCACAGCGACGTTCAAGGGGTCCAAGCTCATCTATACCAAGCATAGCTACTCATAAATCAGTCCAGAAGTCTGATGGAGAAAAGAAAGAACAGAGGCAAGGTCGGAGGTTTGAACTTATACCGGGAGATACGTTTACAGCTGATACAGTTGTGTCAGGTACACTCCTTATTTGCGCGTACCCTGCACATGTACTTATTGATTCTGGATCCACACATTCATATGTATCTTGTTGTTTTGCTAAGAATCTGGATAGATCTTCTGAATCTTTGGGATATGTTTTATCTATTGCTATTCCTTCGGGAGTATCTTTGAATAGTGCTTCTGTCTATAAAGCTTGTGGAATAGAAGTGGGTGGCAGAATGTTAATGGTAGACTTGATACCTTTGAACATCCAATACTTTGATGTTATTTTGGGGATGGATTGGTTATCTACTTATCATGCTTCGATTGACTGTCAAAATAAGAGAGTTTTATTTCAAATTCCTGAGCAAACTGAATTCTATTTTCAAGGGACAGGGGTAGTGTCGCCACCATATGTTGTTTCGGCAATGAAAGCATGTCGCTTGTTAAGGAAGGGATGTCAGGGTTTCTTATGTAGTGTTGTAGACACTAAAACCTCAAATCTTGCTTTAGAAGATATTTCAATTGTACGGGAATTTCCTGATGTGTTTCCAAATGATCTATCTGACACTCTAATAGATAGAGAGATTGAATTTTCAATTGATGTAATACCAAAGACTCAACCGATATCCAAAACTCCTTATAGAATGGCACCTGTTGAATTGAAAGAATTGAAAACACAGTTACAGGAATTGTTAGATAAAGGATTTATACGTCCTAGTATGTCGCCTTGGGATGCACCAGTATTATTTGTAAAGAAGAAAGATGGTACTATGCGATTATGTATTGATTATCGAGAACTCAATAAGGTGACTATTAAGAATAAATATCCTTTGCCGCGAATCGATGACTTATTCGATCAATTACAAGGTGCTCAAGTGTTTTCAAAAATTGACTTAAGGTCGGGATATCATCAGTTAAAAGTAAAAGCAGAAGATGTAGAAAAGACTGCATTTAGAACTAGATACGGGCATTATGAATTTCTTGTGATGCCATTTGGTGTGACTAATGCTCCTGTTGCTTTTATGGATTTAATGAATCAAGTGTTCAAGGCATATTTGGATGATTTTGTTATTGTTTTTATTGATGATATTTTGGTTTATTCAAAGAGTTCTGAAGAACATGAAAATCACTTGAGAATGGTATTACAAACTTTGAGGAAGAACAAGCTTTATGCTAAATTAAAGAAATGTGAGTTTTGGTTGCCTAGCATTACTTTCTTGGGGCATGTGATATCTGAAAAAGGTGTTTCAGTTGACCCTCAGAAGACAGATGCTGTTGATTCTTGGCCTACACCCACGAATGTTTCAGAAGTTCGTAGTTTTCTTGGTTTGGCTGGGTATTATCGTAGATTTGTTAAAGACTTTTCTCGTATTGCCATTCCGATGACTCGGTTGTTGCATAAGAATATACCGTTTGTATGGACTAACGAATGTGAACAGAGTTTTCAAGAACTGAAGAACAAATTGGTTACAGCTCCTATATTAACGATTCCAACGGGAAATGGAGGATATGTGATTTACAGTGATGCCTCTCACCAAGGGGTAGGGTGTGTACTAATGCAAAATGGTAAGGTTATCGCTTATGCTTCTAGACAATTGAGGCCAAATGAAATTAATTACCCCACACATGATTTAGAACTTGCAGCAGTAATCTTTGCATTAAAGATTTGGCGACATTACCTTGATGGTGAAACTTGTGAAGTTTTTACAGATCATAAAAGTTTGAAGTACTTGTTCACTCAAAAGGAGTTAAACATGAGGCAAAGAAGATGGCTGGAGCTAATAAAGGATTATGATTTGACAATACAGTACCATCCAGGTAAAGCTAATGTGGTGGCGGATGCTTTGAGTAGGAAGTCTTCAGGTAATTATGCTTATTATCTTACTACTCAGAATCACTTGTTGATGGACTTGGAAAGAATGGAAGTGGAAGTACTTCTTTTCGATAAAAGTGGAGTTCTTGCAACAATGGTAGTGCAACCTACGTTGCTTGAAGAAATAAAAGGGGCACAGATGAATGATGCATTTCTTAAAAAGATTTGTGATGGAAAACATGAAAGTAAGCGGGCTGATTTTTCTATTCAAGATAATGTTTTGAAGTTTAAGAATCGAATATGTGTTCCTAATATTGATGAAATCAGAACGAAGGTTTTGATAGAAGCTCATAATACCAAGTATTCCATTCATCCTGGGAGTACCAAGATGTATCGAGATTTGAGAGAAATTTATTGGTGGCCAAGAATGAAGAAAGAAATTGCAGAATTTGTATCACATTGTCTGATATGTCAACAAGTAAAGGTGGAGCATCAGAAACCAGCAGGGTTACTCCAACCACTCCGTATACCCGAATGGAAATGGGAGCACATTACGATGGATTTTGTGGTGGGATTTCCGAGATCATCCCGAGGTAACAATGCTATTTGGGTAATTGTTGACAGGTTAATTAAATCTGCGCATTTCTTAGCTATGAAAACCACTTATTCGAAAGAGAAATTGGCGGAGTTATACATTGGAGAAATTATTAGATTACATGGTGCACCTGTCTCTATTACTTCTGATCGAGATCCTAATTTTGTAAGTCGATTTTGGGAGAGTTTGCAGCGGGCAATGGGTACAACTTTGAACTTTAGCACGGCCTTCCATCCACAAACCGATGGACAATCAGAAAGAGTAATCCAAATTTTAGAAGATATGTTAAGGGGATGTGTTCTGGATTTTAAAGGCCCGTGGGAAGAACATTTGCCACTTATCGAGTTTGCATACAATAATAGTTTTCAATCCAGCATTGGTATGGCGCCTTATGAAGCACTATATGGAAGGAAATGTCGTTCACCAATTTGTTGGACTGAGGTGGGAGAAAGAAAGTTATTGGGACCGGAGATTGTACAATTGACTACTGATAAAATTAAATTGATCCAACAGAGGCTTCGAACAGCACAAAGTCGACAGAAAAGTTATGCGGATACTAGAAGAAGGGACCTTGAATTCCAAGTAGGTGACTATGTCTTTTTGAAGGTGTCTCCGTCGAAAGGTATAATCCGGTTTGGAAAGAGGGGGAAACTTAATCCTCGATATATCGGACCGTTTCAAATCTTGGAAAGGATTGGACCGGTATCTTATCGTTTAGCTTTACCTTCAGAATTGAGTAATGTACATAATGTATTTCATATATCCATGTTACGGCGGTATCTCTTTGATCTGGCACATGTTTTAGCGCATGAACCCTTGGAGGTTCGGCGTCCGGTTGCAATTCTAGCTCAGCGGGATCAAGTGTTACGAACCAAAGTGATTCCTTTGGTAAAAGTTTTATGGCGGAACCATTCCGTGGAAGAGGCTACGTGGGAAAGGGAGGATGAAATGCTTGAGAAGTATCCTTCTTTATTTGGAATCACAAGCTAAGACAAGTTTGGAGGACCAAACTTTTATAAGGTGGGGAGGATGTAATATCCCAACATTTTGACATGTGATAATATTATCTTAATGTGCATTATACGATAATGACATGAATATAAATAAGATTTGCATACCTAATCTTATTATACATGGCAATTTATTTGGCATTTGCATATTTTGAAAAACATGGAATTAATTAATGCCTTGTATTGGATATATATTTGATGTAAAATGTTGAATTGCTAGACAAGGGCATAAATGATAGGAGTAAAAAGAATATATTTTCCTAACTAGTAGGTGAATTAGCAATTCACGAGAACTAGAGGAGCTATTGTGTAATTAGTAAGAAATATGGTAGGTGAAAGTGTAATTTCGGAAATTTGGTAAAATTTTCCTAATCAAGATTAATTAGTCTAATTGAGATTTATTAGCTTAATGATGATTTGTTAGCCTAATCAAGGTGCTAGCTTACATTACCTAAGCTAGTAGGTGGCCTAGTAGGTGGGCAAGTAGGAGGTGTTGGGCTATATTTGGCTAAGTCCATGTGCATTCAAGTGGGCAAGAGAGAGAAATGGAAGAATAACTAGTTAAATAAGATGTACATCTTTTTGAGGTGCTTATCTCTATACAAGCAAGTAGGTGCATAGAAGAAAGGGAAAAACAAGAGAGAAAAGAAGGAAAAACAAAGGGAAAAGGGTGCTAGGGAGATTTCTATCTCAAATTGAAGCTATACTTGAGAAGCTAAGGGTAAGAGGATTCTTTCTATGTGATTTAATTTCATTTCCATAGAGTTTTGATGGATTAATTAGAAGAATTCATATTGATTTGCTATGAAATCTTATATGACTTGTAGGAGTTTGAAAGTGAGCATTACATCTTGTCAATTCTATATCTAGAGCAAGGTGAGTAACCTCTATCTTTGAGGAAACTTTTCAAGTAATGAAATTGTGGCATATAAATGATTTACTTTCAATTCATGAATTATGAGCATGTGTGTATATCATGATTGACTATATGTGCAAGATATAGAAAGGATTATGTGCTGGAACCATGTTTATGTGATTATGTGGTTGAAGAAGCAATTGTTCTATCACTACAAAGAGAAAGCTCCAAAAGGGAGTGTAGAAAAGCCTTCTAAGGCTTGAGTGTTCAATACGCCTTGTGTAGGGTATTGGATAGCTCGGAACAAGGATAAAAGGTGCCATTACGGGCACGGGGTAGTGAGAAGAACAAGAAGCTTTGGAGATAAATACTTACTTGGTTGTGATTCATTATGTTACATTGAATTGCATATCACGTGTTTAAATGATATACACAAATTTATGTCAAAGAGCATGTTATTCATTGAGCTTCAGCTCATGTGGTTATTGAATAACCATTTCAGGTGAAAGGAAAGAGAAGGAGAAAGAGAAATAGAGGACGAAAGAGGAGAGCAAGTGTTTAATGTGCATATTGTATATGGCGTAGTTGTTATAGTTTGGGACTAAGGACTTGTAAATTATGTTGTTAGGTGAGCATGTGTAGAACTTGATGTATAAAACTACTATGTTCGTGTATGAAAGGTTTTGGCAGGTGTTTTTGCTATTCAAGCATGTTTGATTGCTTAGATACTCATGGCTAGAATTGTGGATAAAAGCTGCTTCGATCGATCGAAATACACACTGTTTTAATTGGTTCAAAACGACGACTTTTACGAAAAACAGACAACTTTTTCTGAAATTTTGAAACCGTGCACCGTTTTCAACGTTGGAACCTAGACTCAAACGGCTATCTTTTGGCACAAAATCTAACTCAAATTTTCAAATCCTATTATACCCTTGGGACTAATCACTTGCAAATGTGGTTTAATTGGGAGCCTAAAAACCCATTTTATACGTTATTAACATAGAGTCAGGCCTCGGTGGCATGTCACGTACCCTCGTGCCATACTTAGTGGATTTATAAATCACATAAAAATTGTTACCAAGTGAGTTAGAAAACTCACAAAGTGTTGGATGTGTGTGGTGAGCTTGAGAAAGCTTGGTCAAGCTTTAATGGAGGTGGTCTCCTATTTCTTCTTCTTCTTCTGCTCTTTCTTCTGTGCACTTTTATTGTGTGAGAGTGTGTAGGATGGGTGTGGGTGTTTGTGTTTGTTAAAAAAAGAGGATGATCCTCCCCCACCCCTCTCTCTCTCCCTCTCTCTCTCTATACATATATATACGAAAATTCTCTAAAGAAGACGCCCTCTCTTTAATAAATAGAGGGCACCCTCTTTAGAATAGCCTGACTGTATATGTATATATATATAAAAATTATTGTGATGAAAGTGTGTGTGTATACACAGCTCATATATATAGAGAGAAAAATGAGGGGCAGGTGGCACTTGCATGGCTGCATCGCAGCCAAGTGTCAGAAACACTGTTCACAGTCAATTGCTCTATCCAATCGATTGGATGTGATCTCAGGTACTAGCAATCGATTGCTTAAGGGAAATCGATTGTATTCTCAGTCGATTGTTAAGTCCCAATAGATTGGTTTCATACTAGGTACTAATCAATCGATTGGTTTGGTCCCTTCTTCAAAGGCTTGAGGATTTTAAATCATGAAACTATGATGAACATATGAGAAAAAGAGAATGGAATTTTCGCATTCATATATATATATATATATATATTATACATATATATATTATAGGAAAATACAAGTGTTACATGGACGTAGCCCAATTTGGGGTGAATCACGTAAAAATCTTGTGTTTCTTCTGTGATTATTTATAGTTTTCCTTTATTCTTGCATCCGTATTCTCACGGGTCTTGGAGAGGAATTAGACGTGATTCTTGAAAATAATCAACCTACATGAATGTTTTTCAACCTATGGTCATATATTATATATATATATATTTGACGCACTTCCCTTCCACATTTCTAGCATACAAATTGTATTAAAAAAATTTAATATTATTTAATCTTGGAAGAGAACTGAGGCTCTCCCTTCTTTTTCTTTTTCCCTTCTAAATTGCAAACCAAAAAGTGCCCTTAATTTCTTTTAATGGGGACGGTAAAAAGGTGTAATAATTACCTAAAACCAGGAACAAAACAATACTTGTTTAAATTTCTTACAAAAACCAACTCCAATCCAAGATTGGGAGTTACACCAAACTAAGTTTCACACATATAAAACCCCAAATTGAGATAATATTATTAATAGGCTCAGATTCCAATCTTATTTTTTGCTGATAACGTTCGCATTTGCTACACAAGTACTAGCTCGAGGACAGTGATCCTTCTCAAACAAAAAGTCCCCAAAGGTAGAGGGACGTGTGAAATTCATGGTTATGGTAAACTTAGATATGACAGAAAAGATCTTAACAAAAGTATGGGCAATCTACCTTTCAATCAATTGTTACTCCTTTTACTCAATTTTAGCTCAAAACAACCTTTCTTTCAATCAATTTTTACTCTTTTCGCTTATTTTTAGCTCTAGTAAAAAAACAAACAGTTGAAAAGGCGTTGAGATGGGTAATGATGTGCATGGAACGTAACATGGAAAGTGTGTTTCTGTAAAAATAAAAAGTAAATAAATATATCCAAGTTGTTTTTAGACGTTGTTTATACCATAAAATATAATTTTAATATGTTACTATATTATATAATAATAATAATAATAATATTATTATTATTGTAAACTATTTGGCTTGTCATGGAAGCCATCTAATAGCTTTATTTGCAGGACACTTGTCATCGTAGGAGTGCATCAAAAATGGTTACTTGAAGATCAATGGTGATGATGAAGAAGGAAGTTAATTTGGAGAGAGCTTCTTTGGGAAGAAACACATGTGTATTGAATTTGAATTGTTAGTTAAATATAATAGGAGGGAAATATTCAAATTCAAATGGGTAGTTATGTGTTTCTTCTATAAATAATTGTATTGTACTCCTTTGTAGTGGTCCTTGACCAACAAACATTTCAACATTATGTAAACTTTTTCATTTGGCCACCATGGCTATTACTTTATTTTACATTAGTTTAGTTTTAGTTTAGTATTCCTTCAATACTTTACTTTCCTTTAATGCAATTCATAGGAGTAGTTATAGAATAGTTTAACCACTTCGAAGGTATCCTTCGAACTCCCATTTCTCTTCTTTTTCTTCTTCTTCTTCTTCTTCTTTTTTGTATTTCATCTCACACGTTTGAAGTCCTTGTTAAGGCATCGAACGTTACCACAATCTCCCTGGTGAGGCGCAGTTTGGATCACACACATTGGCAACTTGCTTGCCTGGCACGCTCGCACACTTATAAATTTTCCAATCAAACATTTTTGGCACGCCCGGTGGGACACAAGTGTCAAGATGAATTTTGATGGGTTGAATGTTTCACTCTCATCAACACCAATCTTTGGTGATAATGAGTTCAAAGGGTTATATGTACCCTCACTAACACCAAACTTTGGTTATAGAAATTTTGATGGGTTGTATATACCCCCACCAACACCATATTATGGTGATAAAAAATAGTTCACTGATTTAGTTCCATTATTGGAAGAATTAAAGGATCAAGCATTTAGTTTAAAAACTAAAATGTATGAAATGGCTCGAGGAGTGTCAACTATTCTTCAAAATTACGAGCCAATGAATGAAAATAAATTTATTATGAAAGATCTTCATGATCCTTTAATGGTGGAAACAAGAAAATCACCAACACCATCATCACCTCCATTGGTTAATCAACCAAATGATTGTGATCAAAATACACTCGGGGGGTCCATTTTACAACCAAATATGGTTGAGGATCATGAACATGCTTTTGTTCATACATTTGGGTTTTTCGACACTACACAAAGTGTTGAAATTTATGACTTATTTAAGCCACTTTATACTTTGGCTTTAGATGGTCAATACCCACTTTGGCTCTGTGGTGCTCATCAAAAATGGGTTATGACCATGTGGATTGTTATATGGCAAGATTTTTACAAAGAAAACTGAAATGATTGACCGAATTTCGAAGCAAATTCAGTCACTATGTTAACACTGATGAAGGTGCAAGACAATCAAAGTGAATGTCATGTTATGAATTACAAAACTACCATCAATACATATACATGTATTGATTTTAATTAGCATGATTCTTTGACTTCGAAGTATTTGCATATACCCACATGGGAGACTTCGAAGTATAATACCAATAATTGGTACTCTTTGTAATGGTCAGTACTCGTTCATGAGTTGTACAAAAATCATGACAGCAACTTGGTCATCAAATGGATCAAAAGCATTTATGGTGGGCTCCAACTTGAGAAGTTTCGAGGCTAAAATTTGACCCAAATTTTAAGGCCAATATACATACAAGCATTTATACATATCGAACATATATTTAAATTTGGCTCCATTCGGTTGAGGACCAATTTCGAGGCTCTAGTAACCATGCATCTTGTTTTTGTATTTAACTGATGTTGTTTACATGGTTCGATCTTGCCTTTTAATACCAAATTCTGGTGATAAAGTATTGTTTGATTGCAATGGAAGATTTGATTATGTGTGTTAATCTTCGGACCTTGCAATTCAATGTGCCTCTTTTTAGTTTGTGAGTGGTTCAAAAGGGTTCAAAATGTCATTACTTTGATTTTGAATCAAGTTTAAGGCCATATTTTGGCATATTTATTTGTGATGAAAAGATACCTGGGGGTGTATTCAACCAAGTATGGTTGAAAATCATGAACAAACTTTTGTTCATAAATTTGAGTTTTTCAACATTATACAAAGTGTTAAAGCTTATGAATTATTTAAGCCAATAATGGCTTTTGTTGATCAATATCTACTTTGACTTTATTGTGCTCATCAAAATTGGGTTATGATCATGTGGATTATTCTATGTCAATTTTATTTTGAAATTTTAAAGATTTTCGGTCATTAATTCGGTCACTATGTCTTTGGTCGAACCATGCAGTGAGACCGAAGTTGTAATTGTAAAAAAAAAAAAAAAATTTATGATATCCCCGTAGAGCCCATGATGATGATGATGGTGATGATTTGGAGTTCAATTGGGAAGTCATTTACCCATCTGATGGTGATCACAATGATGAAGACGGTTACTGTTATTGGATTTTGGTCTTCGATCACATATGCAGTTTTAGTAATGTTATGGGTTAGCAAGGTGGTAGACACCTGTTGTCAAGGAGAAGATGCCAAAAATACAAGTTTCCACCATAGGCATGGATTGTAAACTTTTAGTGCCTGTGTCATTCTGGCTTTGAAGTTCGTTTTCCTACCTTTGTTCTTTTAGCCTATGTAAATGATGATGTATTGTTGGAGTTGGGTCAATGACTCAATATATGGTTTACTTCCCAACAATATTGGTGTGATTTGGATTCAACCGCAGGAGCGGTTCAAGCGGAGTGACCAATGGTGGTGTTGGATTCGAAATGCCACTTCATTTTGGTTAATGCTTTCTTGACTCACCTTTTTAATCAATTGGCTCATACCCAATTGTTGTAGTTCACTGATTTGGTGTGCAAGCGAAAAACAGTGTAAATTGTCCGCAAAACTAATACCAATAGGTGGAGAGAGATAAAAACCAGTGTAAATTGTCAATGGTTAAGTGTGCAAGTGAAAAACAAAAAACAGCGTTCACAGTGAAAAAACAATTTAGTTACAGGCAACTACCTAAAAAACACGCATGCGTATATGGATATGGGGACATGAACACAATCCGAGGATTTATTAGAAGAGCTAGCTAGAGATTAGTCTTGTTTAGGGTACTTTAATAGCATTAGGTCCCATCAAGTTAAACATTTTTTTTAGTGAGAAGTCCCTTGGCAAAATCAGGACAAAATCACCCATAAGCAAAAAATACAAAAGCATTTTTCCTTCGGTTGGGTGGAGGGACAATCTGTCTACAACTAACTTATTAATATTTCTAAACATGAATAAAATGCTATTATAATAGCAATGAACTCACTAAACACGAATAGATGCAATAATAATAGCAAAAAACTGTTGAAACTTGTAAATAAGATTGGAATTACCGGATCAATAGTTTCTTAACAAATCTTAGGCCGAGTCGCGGATCTCACTCTTTTTAAGACGTTTCGCGGCTTTGCCCAAAGTGTGCAAGCAGTTCGCACTTGTCACGCCGTCCTCAGGATAAAACAACCCAGAATCACTTCTGTCTCAGATTTTTCTTTGCACGAAGAAAACCTGGTATACTAACCACCCTTTCTAATATAGTTGCTCGGTAACTAAAATTGGAAAGCACTATTTGAATTTGAGAAAAACCAACCATAAACTGACTTTGCTCTCTTTCATACACTTGGAAAACTCACTGAATAGTGAAGTCATTTTTTCAATCCATTTTTTTACTACAGCTAAGTCAACATATATATAATGGAAGTCTGAGACCAAAACGTTACAATTGTAACATTATGGACGATCATAAGAACGTTATATATATATATATACACATTAGTATTATAACGGTAAAACTAGTTAATGTTCATAAGAACATTGCATTAAAATATCATAAAGAATATTTTTAACTTTATTTATAAAATATTCAACAACTTTCAAGAAATATCATGTCCGCTTTTCTAAAGCTTTTCAATAGCATTAAGCAAAAAATATTTAATTATTTTTAATAAAATACTCTAACAAGAACTCGCATCTGGAATCATTTCATGCCTTCATGAAAGGAAAGAAAAGATAACAAATCACTAAAAGATAATAAAACAAAATATACCTCCAAGAAACCATGAACAATGTCCGTGTTGCATTGGACAATGACATCATCTGGGAGTATTCCAGCAGAATCGGCAGGGGACCCCGGTGTAACCTAAGTTGAAAGTTTGGAGGATTATGACGTGCAATATATAATTAAGTAGGAATATGTAGAATTCTTAATTATGAAAGTAATAACACGCACACAAACATTCATCTATTCATACTAATCTAGAAACCGAACAGACAGACAATCTTAACATATTCTGATCACCGTACCCATTTTATCTAATAATAATGAATGCCATATTAAGATTTTTATAAACTCTAAGCTAAAACAAGCTGGATAGCAAAGGGGATATTAAGAAATTCAATAAAAAAAAATGCTGCTGCTTATTTCATTTAGCTTAGATCAAACTTCGTGCCTATTTAGATCAAACTTCCTAAAATTTAAACACACCATCACAGACAACAATTGTAAAGCACCAATACACATTTGCATCATCAACAATGTATTACGACAATACGAGTGTTCCGTCTCAAACCAAAAGATCGCAACATAATACATTTTTGGCAGAATAGTGCTCAACGCATGAGTCAACATGGTGCCAGAAGGCATAGAAAATAACTACGGGTGTAAAAAGAAAATTCCCACAAAGAACTACAGTCCATTTAATACAACGCATAGTAAAGAACACACCTTTTCAACGATCACACCTTTAAATATGTTTGGGAAGTTTTGGATAATAAGCTCCAGCTTGGTTGGAGGTGCTGCATTAAGATTTGCCACTTGCATTCCTAGCCAAGGTCGACGGAACCTCCTATAGCAAAAATATAAAGCACGAAACCTAGAGGTATATTAGGGCTTATAGTTTCTAATTGCAATGCAGTAAAGGCTTGACTGAAGCAATAGAAGTCCAAGAATTTTCTAAAGAAACTAAAGAGAGTTCTAAGAGATTCTAGGTTTGTTCAAGGAAATGGAAAGCTCGATGCATGAGAGTCCAGCCAATTTGGTATCTAGAAGGGCGAGATGATGCTATCTTACCCCTGCGTGTGGGAAGAGGGTAGAATCATGCAAAAAAATAAAATAAGACAATTAAAATCATGAGATGAACCTCAAAGGACTGGAATTGTATACTGGGACATACGAAAAATAACTCATCATAACATTTAGTTAATGGTTAAGAGTTAGGAAATGTGACAAATAAATATAAAAAGCCTTATAAAAAGTAGTTCATAAAGCAACCATGTCCATCAAAGAGAGGGTGTCGTGGACGGTATGGAGTGAGAGAATCTCATCTATATACTGCTAAAAAGTACACTCAGCTTGTCCATTGTTTATAGATTTAACAGAGTGTGCACTCTCATGCGCGCCTATGTGTATGTGCGTGCGTGCGTGCGTGCGTGCGTGTGTGTGTGTGTGTGTGTGTGTGTGTTTGAGAGAGAGCAGATGGGTTAAAAATAAATAAAAAACCGAGACAATAACAACGAAAAAGTACTTATAGAAAAGATATCCAGTGTAAAGAAAAAGTCAATGGACTGGCAACTACTTTATACAACATAAAGGAGCATAAATGAATTGGAAAAATTAGAAGGTTGCAAGGAGTTTGAAATTACAAATCATCAATCGGTGCTTCTGTTTCCTTCAACCTAACACCAACACCATGTCCAATTCAACCAACAACTTCATCAGGAAAGTACTTACCACCACTGTCACCTCCACCACCATAACTTAAGAGTTTATGGTTAAAACTCAGTAATTGAGGATGGTACGACTTCAAATCGAAGAGAAATTAATAGATTAGGAAACAAAGGAATATAAAATTGTTAAATCTAAAAATTATGGAACCTACCCTTGCTCCTTAAAATGTAATAGCCATTTGGAGACGACGTTGGTTGACAGAAACGGAGTATATTGGTCGTGGATAAAGTTGATTCCTATGACTTCACCAAAACGATTGATCAGCGGTCCCCCAATACCACACTGGAAAGAATGAGCGATTAGCCAAAAATTTATAACAAATACATATATTCAACAGAAACACCACTGTGAGCAGGGACAGTCAAAAAAGAGAGAAGAAAGATACTTACCAAAGAAATTCTACAGCTAGTTCTCAATAGCTCTTTACAGTCAAGTCGACAGCAATCAATACTAGACAAAAAAAAATTATAAGAAACGGCAAATAATCGACAATGAGACACTACAAGTAAAATTTCAACATGGTTTAAAGTACTCCTTATGAGGTACCTAAATTCACCTGGGGCAACCATGAAACGTGAGTCTAAATCTGACCGCCCAATGGCTATCACCATATCTCCCGGATAAATAGTAAACAAATCAGAATGAGGTCGAAGCTGAAGCTTGTCCCCATGAGGACAAACAATCTCCATTGGATTGAAGCTAAGGGAATCATCTAAAATGCGAAGAGTGGCAGTCGGCAATGGTCTATCAGAACGTATGTTGAGCAAGGCTAGATTGTAATGTAGATCCTGTGCGAAAAGATGACCTACAAATGCACTGCCATCATAGATATAGATATCTACCTGCAATACATGAACAGCATTGGTAAGCTAAACTTGAAACATTGATTTTGTTCCAAGTATAACACATATTTATCTGCAAATAGAACTAAAATTCAATATATCATCATAACACACAAAACATTTAAATTCAAATTAGCCAAACATGGCCTTTTAATTCTATCAGCAAGTATAACATATATTATTATGCAATTATAATACAATAAAATCACCAATATTTACCAGGGTATTAAGTCTAGAGGGAAGGAATCCCTAACAAAGATTGGAAGAAATCACATAACACAAACAGTCTTTTAGAGCTAATCCAAGAATACCACAAGAAAGCCCATGTAATGGTGAATGAAGTCTTGTTCTTTAGGCCAAGCCACCAAATCAAGACTTAAGCTTAAAGGATCAAGGAGCAAAAAATGGAACTTTGGGTGCACCCCCGTGTACACTGGAGGTTAGAAAGAAGGATAGCCCATGGGTAGTTGAATACGAGGGATATAGAAACACAGTGAGATAGTCCTAGAGAGAGATGAGGTGTGGCTAGTGGAGCTTCCACACATAGACACATGTGAGAGAGAGTGAAATGAGGATCTGAAGAGGAGAGGGTATTGTAAGCTAAGTCTAAGGAAAGGTTGGGAATTTTAGTGTCCACATGGACCCCAACTTAAGCCACCAAATTCTCAAAGCATAAAGATACATTTACCATGTGATTACTGTTTCACTTTATGCATTCAACCAAAGACGTTTTTTTTTTTTTTTGAAGTATTGTATTGAAGGCACCAACAGGGTGCACCCTTGTACAGTGGAGGTACACAAAGCAATACAAACCTAACCTAGCAAAATAGAGTAAAAGAAGCTAAATACAAATCGCGTCTGCTAACCCAAGAAAAATTGAAAGAAGCTGATCAAAGTTGCCATCAACAAAAACCAACCGCACATCAACTAGCTGTCCAAAAAAGGAAGCCAAATATTGAGGGATGTTCGTATACTCGGCAAAGCAACTTCAAAATTGAGATGCCAAAGCTCCACCTTCCTCCCTGACCAAAACAGCTCTAAACAGGCTAAACAGCACCCAAAACCCCAGACTAAACATGGGGGAGGACTCTACAAAGGGATCGCCACAAGGCAAAGTAAGAGAACTTGAAAACACCATCCAAGCAAATATCCACAAATAAACAGACACTCTCTAAAGCATATCCACAAACCTGGACAAAAAAAAAAAATGATATACGCAAACCGTCCAAAAAATCAACAAAAGAAGAGAGCAGGCCCTGGGATACTACACTTGACCCACGAGAAAAGTGATGTTATTGAAAGGGAATTAACCACAAGCTTCGGACTTTCAGCACCTTCAAAAATTCTATTTTTTCTCTCCTGCCAAACACACCACCAAAGACAGAGGAACCACGTTCAAAACATCGCGTACCTCTATCCGACACCTCACTCCTCCCCATGCTAACATACAACTCCAAGAACTCTCTGCTTGTAATACCCGCAGTTTTCCCGGAATTCGAAATACAAATTTCATATAACCTAACCCATGGACTAGTAGTCGTCACCATAGATGTCATCTTAGCCAAAGAACAATTGTTAAGATGATCGTCAACTAGAACCCGACATGTGTCCGAACCTATGCCAGTTACCGTCTACATAACCGTTTACATAAAACGAACATATGGACATTTATCTAGTCTTGCACGTAGTTGATAACCTAGTCGTTCACATAGACATATTCATAGCCGTTAGCATAGTCATTCACATTCATGTATTCGTTTAACCGTACTCGTAATCATATCTATATTTTATTCGTATAATATTAGTATTTTATCTATCTTTATTTATCTGTATTATGTACATGTATTATATTCTTATTATATTAATATTTTCTTTAGCAAAAAAAAATAATTATGTTAATATTTTATCCGTGCTACAATATTTATGATGCCGAACACGAAGATTAATGCATAAAAATAACGAACTCTTGGAATCCACCAAGATCTCTAAGAGTCCACCAAGACCAAAACTAGTGAAAGCAATAATATTTTTTTATTTCATCATCCAAAGTCTCCCAAAACAACAGTTTGCCACCTTATTTATAGAAGAAAATAAACAAAACCCTAAACGAAATAAAAAAGGAAATATAGATATAATATAAGTAAAACATAAAATCCATCAACTTGGGTCTTAGCCCGGCCCAATATAAAATTCATCTAGCCACAAAGCAACAGGGTGGGCCGCCTTCTTGCGACGTTGACTGTAAAACTTTGGAAAGTCATCTAGCCAAAGTTTTACAGCCAAAGTTTCCCACTCCTGGGGTGGGAAAAACTTGACCCTGTCGAGGGCGTCACTAGTCGGCTCTGGTAGTACTCCAACAGATCTGGGTCAAGCTGATGTAACTCCTCCCGAGTAATCCATGAACAATCTAAGTCAGGGCGACCGCTCCAGCGAACTAGAAAATGGTGAACTCCGCCGTCCTTTGTGGACAAAATCTGATCATCTATAATAGCATCAATATGTGTTCTTTTTGTGTTGGTGGACGGGTAAGGGAACAGGGTCGAGGACACGGTAGGAATCTGAGGGAGTGGGGGAAGGTGCAAAAGGATCATTTGGGATAAAAGTAGGGCCTTTATAAGCAACCAAATCCTCTATATTAAAAGTGGAGCTAATACCATTATCAGGGAGGTAAGTCAATGACATATGCATTTGGCTGATCTGACATAAAACCTGGAATGGGTCAGCACTACGAGATTGTAGTTTCCTAATGACACCTTAATTCGTATCATAATGTAATCACCTTCCTGAAATTCCATAAAGTGTTAAGCGTCTATGAGAATTAGCTTGCATTTTATACTGTTCATTGCTAGCTTGAATCTGTTTACTGATCATGTCATGCAAGTCATGAACATGTCGAGCACAGGATTCTGCAGTCGCGGAGACTCGGTCATGGGGATGCATCACGAATGGGAATGAGATCTATAGGCTTTTGAGGTTTGTACCCATGTACTATGGGCTCATACATGTAGAGCGATTGACAGAGCTTTATAGGCAAATTGGGCGGCAGGAAGGATGGAATCCCAATTTCAATTGCTTTCACCCACTAGACAATGCAAGAGATTGCCTGAGCTCCTATTGACAACTTCAGTTTCACCATCTTTTTGAGGGTGATATGCGGCGGAGAATTTAAGCTTTGTACCCACCATATACCAAAGGGTCTCCAAAAGTAACTCATACACCGGACATCCCTATCGGACACAATATCTTAGGTAAACCATATAGCTTGACGATCTCGTTGAAATAAATTTGGCCACACGAGATGCATCCGAGGTTTTAGAACACGGGATGAAATGGGCCATCTTTGAAAAACAATCAACCACCATAAAGATGGAATCATGTTTGCAAAACGTGCAAGGTAAGCCTATAGAACAAAGTCCATGCTTACATCTTGCCAAGGACAACCAGGAACTGGTAAAGGGGTGTTGAGACCAGTATTTTGCTCGTGGTGTTTGGCCAACTGACACACTCGGCACTGACCCACTATTTTGGTGACATCTCTTTTCAAACTTGGCCAGTAAACTGGCGTTCAACTTCTTTGATGGTTTTATCACGCCCGAAGTGTCCGGACAAAACACTTTCATGGACTTCCCACACTAGGAAGTCTCGAACAAAAGTCTGCAGGATACAAAGTTTATTGAACCAAAAGAGGTAGCAATCTTGATGGAAGAAATCATCGCTGGTAGATCACGTAGTGGAGGTCAGGGCAGAGTATATCGCCCCGAAGTCAGGACAATACTCGTAGTATTCCTTTAAATGCTCAAAGCCAGTGACGTTTATGCTCATAACATAGAATAAGTCAGTTCTCTGGCTAAGTGCTGTAGACACCCCATTTTGTCGGCTATCAAATTTAGGAGACCCATAGCTTGGTGGTTCACAATGATCGAAAAAGACTCAAAGGGACTCTCGGAAGTTGGTTCTATTTCTCAAAATGCTCAGAATGACCAAAATGCCCCTGAAAGCCCGAAACTCCCAAATTTGGATCAAAAGTTCTGGAAACATGCTACGTCGTAAGAAAAGTAATAAAATGAGTTTTGAAGCAAAGTTAGATAAAATCGTCAGCTCCCAGAGGCCCCCGGAAGTCCCGGAAGTTCCCAGAAAGTCCCCGTTGACCGGTTTGACCAAGGTTTGACCAGGTTTGACCAAGGTTTGACCAAGTTTGACCAAGGTTGACCAAAATCGTCCAAATTCGCATGAATCATTCTAGATCATAAGAAAAGTATTAAAATGAGTTTTAAAAGAAAATCGAGCGAAAACGTCAGCTCTTGGGAACTCCCGGAGATTTCCAGAACTTCCCGGGAATCCCAGGTTTGACCAGTTTGACCAGAATTTGATTTTAGAACCGGAGTGTCATAACAATTTTTAAATATTTTTCATGGATACTAGAGGTCAATAGCTTTCCAACGGTATATCACACATAATTTTCGGATTTAAAACGAGTTTATTATGAATTTTCGAAGGCGAAAAAGGCGATCAAATCAGCTTTTATCGCAATTACCGCAAAACTTTTCAAAGTGACCTATCCCCGATTTATTTATTTATTTTTATGTAAAATATACTCCATTACCTTTCCAACGGTATATCACAACCTCAATTTGGAGTTCGTGTGCATTTTCTGTGAATTTCGGACGAAATAGGGCCTTTTCGCGAATACCGGAACCTCTGGGGGCCTAAACAGGATTATCCAGACGATTGAGGAGCAGTGCCGCTGCGGCACTGGCCCACTGCAGCCGTGGCACAGGCCCAGTGCCGCCGCGGCACTCTCCTCCAGAACAGTGTATTTTTGTAATTTTTCTTGGGGGTTCATTTTGATTAATTGAAAGCCAAAACGACATAGTTTTGTGTTCACAGTTGTTTGGGAACAATGGGAGTACTTCTAAAACCCCAAAACCACCCCAAATTGGCCTATTTAAACCCCCCATTGCTCTTCATTTTGGGGGGGCCAAGTGCAAAGTTTGAAAAGTTGTAGAGAAGAAGGGAGATAGAGATAGGTTTAGAAGAGAGAAAGGGAGCTTCTCCCATTGATTTTCCATAAGAAAGTGAGTTTTAATCTTGTTTTCTTCCATTATCCTCCTATATACTTCACATTCAAAGTCCACTCCAACCCTCATTCTTGAGCATTCATGAGATAGGAAGCTACTTCCATGTCCAAATGTCAAAATCTATGAGTGAAACACCAAGCTACAAGTCCAATATCACATTGATCATCATCTATTGATTGTTATTTACTTGTTTGTTTATACAACGTTCATCTCTTCTTACCTCATTTCTAGATGATGACATGAAGTTTGAGGTGAGTGAATCCTTATGGATAGTAGCTCTTGACCTCAAAAACATGTTTGATAGATGATGATTATAACTTCAATACCTCCAAGGTATCCTTGAAGTTATGTTCAAAATAAAAATGAATCTCTCCAATAATATTGAGGGTTCTTGATGATGAGTTTGATGTTGATATTCCAAGAGGTTATAATCTCTATTTGATGTTGAAAATATGCTTTCAAAACCTCTATTTCAAAACCCCTCTCAATCTCTCTCATTTTGATTTCAAGAAAGAAAACTCAAGTTTTTCCTAAAATCTTCAAAACAGTGAGTCAAAACAGTGAGTGATCTGAGTTCAAAGATTTCTCTAGAACTCAATACTCAATATATGGATGCAAGGCCACTTGAAAAGTCTTCCTAACTCATTAGAGAACACCCATGATTTTTGGTTTGACTTGGAAATACTTGGAAATGGTCCATTTGGACCCAAACATTCCTTCCAGACATTCTGCCTCTGCTATCACAGCAGCTTGGTTGACTTCCAACTTATTTTTCAGAAAACTTTTCCAAAGGGGGTGGTCCTAACATATTTTTTCCTTAAACTTAAATGTCTTAGGGAACTTCCTGTATAAAATGGGCCTCTAGATTATTTTGTTTCATTTTCTAAGATGTTTCAACATTTCAGTCGACAGTACGGACTCTGTTTTGGTGACCTCTATTGTTTATATGATTTCTCTCAATATGTGATAGTTATTAATGATTGGCTTTTTGGGTTGTGTTCTAGACACAATAAGGAAGATATCCATAAAATATCATGCATTGAAAACATTCCTAACCCCTCGTTTCAATTTTCAAAAGATCATGTTACTGTTCTGTCCACTATTCACAGCAAGCACATTTTTACTTCCCCCTTTGATTTAATGCTTATATGCACTCCAAATTAGTTTATATCTTAGGAAGTAGTTCATACTACATTTGTACATATCTCATGATGATTTCATTCATCCATTCATACACATTCTAGACTTCTAAGTCACTCTAGGAATCCATGAACACAAGGCACACTACAACCTTAGCACATTCTAGATACATACATTGCATCCATGCAAAGATTTGGGGTTTTGTGACTCCTAATCTAAGAAGATTATAAGGAACGATCATGATCACACGTTCATGCTCCCCCTCGATCTAATCCTCCTTTCTCATCCATCCCGGGGATTGAGAGATCTTCTTTTCTCAAAGAATAACATGCATCATACTAGCTTGCTAAGCATATTTTGATTTCTTTGACTATTTGTTTCAAGAACAATCCATGTCCCCTTTTAGATTAGGAAAACTTGATTACTTGATATGTGATTAGACAATTTGTTTCCTAGGTTTGTTTATGTGATCCATCACTTTTGCATTGTGTGATATTTGGCTTAGATCTTATGTATGATATCTTATCTTTTGATCTTCCAATTTCAAGATTCTTATGCAATGTAATATACTTATCATAAATATTAATTTTCGAACCAAACATAATAGAAGATGATTATTTGGATGCTAATTGAGGCCCGTCGAAAGACGGGGCGAGTTGAGGGTGTTTTAGTCGTGACAAAGGCTCCTTCCTCTCTCGTACCAAAACCCCGAACCAAGTTCTTTGGTTATGAAGGGCCGGTGCCCTTATCCGCTTGGGTGAGTCAAATTTGGGTTTCTTGGTTCCCTAAAGACCAAGTGGCGACTCTGTATCTGTTTTCAACAGACCTCCTTTTCTTTTCTTTTCAAAACAACAATTTCAAACCTAAAAGGCGGGCCCCCTCCCAAATGCCGGTGTCCACAAGTGCATTGACAACTTTATTGTCAACCCTGGCCTTATGTTTTAGCATGAAAGTAAAATCTTGGAGGAATTCTACCCAACGACCGTGCCTAAAATTCAACTTCTTTTGGGAATTAAGGTAGCGAAGAGCCTCATGGTCGGAGTAAAGGACAAATTCTTGTGGAAGAAGATAATGGCGCCAATGTCGCAAGGCTTGATAGCATAGAGTTCTTTATCATCAGTTGAGTATCTCAGTTTAGCGTCATTTAGCTTTTTGCTAAAATACGCTATCGAGTGATGCTCTTGGCTGAGAACTCCTCCTATGCCAACACCAGATGCATCACACTCAACTTCAAATGGTTTTGTGAAATCAAGGAGATGCATAACTGGAGCTTGGGTCATTTGCAAAATAATTTCTTGAAATGCACGAGCATCAGAAGCTGTCCATACAAAGTCCCCTTTCTTTAAATAGTCTATGATGGGGGAGACGATGGTACTAAACCCCTTGATGAAGCGCCGATAGAAAGTTACTAAACCATGAAAACTACGGACATGGGCTCTGGCCATTCTACAATTGCTTTAGTCTTGCTTAGATCAACGGACACACCTTCAGATGAGACCACGTATCCGAGAAAGACTACACGATCAACAAAGAAGGAACATTTCTTAAGGGTGGCATATAAGTTTGCTTCTCTCAGGGCTCAACAAACTTGCTTGAGGTGAGACAAATGAATCTCTTTGGAGTCACTATATATGAGGATGTCATCAAAATACACCACAAGAAATTGACCCATGAACGGGCGTAGTACTTGGGCCATGACCCTCGTAAATGTACTCGGAGCATTAGACAACCCGAATGGAATAACTAGCCACTCGTATAAACCATCTTTGGTCTTAAAGGTTGTCTTCCATTCATCGCCTGGGCGACCTCAGATTTGGTGGTAGCCACTTTTTAAATCAATTTTGGAGAAAATTTTGGCTCCAATCATTTGATCCAACATATCGAGTCAAGGGATTGGAAAACAGTATTTCACTGTGATCTTGTTGATGGCGCGGTTGTCTACGCACATCCTCCAGGAACAATCCTTTTTTAGTGTTAAAAGCGCAGGCACGATGCAAGGACTAGTGCTTTCCTGCACAAATCCATTTGAAGTAGTTCTTGTACTTGTTTACGAAGCTCTGCGTGTTCTGTTGGACTCAACCGGTAATGAGGAAGGTTCGGTAAGTATGCCCCTGGGACAAAGTCAATGGCATGTTGGATGTCCCGTAATGGCAGTAGGTGGTCTGGGAATTCAGCAGGGAAACGTCTAGAAACTCGGTAAACACAGGTAGGACCTCATTTGGGTGGTCGTGCGTGTCTTCGAGTTGGACCTCTCTAGATACCAAGAAAAATATGAAAGATTCCGCTTTTGTTTCCCGCTCAAACTCTTTGGGATTAAGGATATGTAACCCTGGCCTTGGTAAGGATTCTACCTTTTTACTCTTATCTACGAGCTTGGGTTGGACAAGGCTGAGTTTGTTCCTTTTGCCTCCATACTCAAAGATCTAGAGTTTGAACGACCATAGATGGTGACATCCAAATCATATAACCAGGGTTGACCAAGGATGATATGCCCCACATCCATGGGAATTACGTCACACCAAATGTCTGCCTTGTAAGAAAGGAATTGGATAGGGACCAAACGCATTTATTTGATGGCGAGGGAAGAAGTGTCAAACCCAGGAAACCTTGTAGGGATGGGAATGCGGTTCAGATTTCCAACCTAGTCGGGTACTCGGGGAACGGTATTGGTGGAGACGGCGTTGATACAAGTACCACTATCAATGATGACTTTACATGCCTTGTCACCATGACTAATGTAAGTATGAAAAATGATATTCTGTCGCCGATCATTAGGCTCCTTAGGTTGCGTTAAAGCACAACTAAATACTCTCAGGGAGGAGGCACATTTATCTAATTATGAGGAGTCTAGAAGTGGTGAAGTCCAAATGCACCCAAGACTAGGATCATCCTCGAGGTCAGCCCCTTGTACCAAGATGTCATCCACATTAGGCACATAGTCTTCATCAATTAAAGTTTTGTGCTCATTACTCTCCTTACCGTCCCCTTCAATGGTAAGGTCCCCTTTTAGAGGTGATATGACCAAAGTCAAGACATATGTAGCATTGAGGGCTGGGAGTCTACTTGGAAGGATTGTTGACAGCCTTCCCTTTGTCATCCCTACCAACCGGAGGAATGTTGAGATTGGGCTTAGGCGACTGTGTTACAGGGTTGGATTTTGTAACACCCGTACCCGGAGAACAGGTTAATTATTATGTTAATATGCATTAATTAGCATAATTAGTGTATAAACGGATTAAGGGGAGGCTTGGACTCGCCCATGTAAAAAGTGTTCAGAGAGGGACACTAGTTGGAAAAGTCCCCAATGAGGTGGGACAGGTATTGAAATGGAACCCAGCGAAGGGTAAATTGGTAATTTGCATTTTAAATGATTAAATGCATTTTATGTGATTACATGGATATTTGTTTACATGCTTTCATATTACATGTTAATATGTGTTAGCATTAGTTTGGACACCCAAGTAAGGGTATAAATGAAAAAGGTTTAAAATTAGTAGGTACGATAGCAATTTCACAAAATATGTGGGACCCACGTTGAGACCCATACGAAACTTAGATAAACACTCATTTAATAATTGGGTAGTTAATGGAATGTTTGGGGGAGTTCATAATAAGAACTTAAGAAATTTTGGGGGTGTAAATGGAAAAGAGGAAAATTGAGGTTGAGACACCTCACATACATGCATATGGAGGTGTCAAGATTGAGAGAGTCTCTCCATTTACAGCAAAATCAAAAGAAAATTGAGAGAGCTCGGGAGAGAAGACGGAGACGAGACGCCGACGTCGAGTTCTCGCCGTTCCGTCGCCGCCGTTCGTCGGATTCGCGAACCGAAGCCGTTTTTGGACTCGTGGAGGTGAGACGAACGTTCCTATACCCTTAATTTATGTTTACTTCGCTGGATTTTGATAGTTCATATTTGACGGTGAGACGTCGTCTACCGAATTCTTGTAGGATTCTTGTTGGAATAGAAATTGAGGTTCAATTTGGTGAAATTCAGCACTTCTCTAGCTTAATCTTGGGTAAAATCAGTGTATAAGGTGAGTTTTCTAGCCTAAAAATGATTGTGTTTAATGTGTTCAAGGCTTCAAGTGGTGTTAGAGATATTAGTCCTTGTTTAGAAGCTATTATATTGTTGGATTGATAATTTCATATCAATTTTATGAGAATTATGTGTTGATACATGTATATGTGCTTATATGTCTATGTGGTAGTCAATGAGCACCGGGGAAATGGTTCATTGTTGGGAGTAATAAGGGTGGTGAAGAGGAAGAATCCGATAAATACGGAAGTCCAAGGAATAGAAGTGACCACGGGACCAAGGGAGGTCTTCGGGTTTGAATGAACCATATAACCGGTGACTCGGCGACTACGGTTGTGTTTTTATGTGTTAATTATAGCATTGCACGTGTTAAACATTCAGTCATGTTAGAATGCTCACTAAGCAAATTGCTTAAGAAAACCGTTTTCCTATTTCTGTTGTGGTACAAAACAACCACCGCAGGTACGGAGCAATACTCGGAGAGGAAGTGACGTGCTTGGGATTGGGAAAGAGATTCGGGTCTTGTAATTATGTTTATAACTTGTAATATAGTATAACTTGTGGGTTAGTGTCCTTGACTTGTGAATTAAAATCTTGACTTGTGGATGGGAGAGATGGGATAGATGGGAGAGATGGGGGAGATTTGTGCCCCATGCTTGTAAATTCCTTTTGAACTTATAAAACGATGTAAATTATGGTTTCTTGTATGTTGATGTTCATACTTGGGTTGTTGCAAATGAATTTGGATCATAACTATGTATTTGGAAGTGAAAAGTAGAATCTATGTACAATCTCTTTTGTTTTGCTCAAGAATGGTGCAAGTAAAGGATTGACCATCTCGGAAAGTTCGGATGTATCGCTAGTGTCTTGGACATGTTTCTTTCGTGTTCATAATCCTAGTTGTGTCATTGAGTTTAGTCCCAGCAAGTTTCATGTATTTTGGATAAGAATTGAGTTTTTAAGTTGAAAAGTTCATTGTATTTCAAATGAAATGAGTTCTTAGTGGATTTGATCAAATTGTGAATATGATTCTATGATCCATGCTTAACTTGAGTTTAAACATGTTTAGAAATGTGTTGGAATTGATTTCTCAAAGTTTCATAATGTTTCCATGTGATTTGATTGAGTTTTGGTAAGTTAAAACTTGTTTTGACAGCAAGCAAAATTTAGCAGCAGAATTGTGAAGGGGATCGATCCGCGATTTGTGAAGGGATCGATCCGCCCTTCCAAGGGGACATTCTGCGGGAGACTAATATAAATGGATCGATCCGCCCTTTATGAAGGGATCGATCCGCTTTGTATTTTTTCCCTGGACGTCCATTTTTACGGAAACATGCATAACTTTTTCTATAAAACTCAGATTCACGCGCCGTTTGTTGCGTTGGAACCGGGACTCAAAAATCTAACTTTTGGTATAAAAATTTTACATACTTTCTTAATGACTATTTTGCCCTTGGGGGCTGTTTTATCACAATAGAGTTCTTTAAAGTGGTTTATTCACCCTTTTCTCTCTAATTAGTGTGTGTTTTGGGTTCGGTTACTCTTGTTACACGTGTCCTAATCCACCGGGGCTGGGTCGAGTCAGTTCAGTGGTCAAGGGAGCGCAAAAAGGCAGAGTTCAGGAGGATCATCAGTTAGCATTGGTAGTGGTTCTGGTGGAAGTAAACCGAGGTGTCAGACTTGTCAGAAATTTCATTGGGGCCGATGCAATCAACTTCCAAATCCAATCATTTGTAATATTTGCCGACAACCGGGACACATTGCCAGGAACTGTCCGAATCAGAATATAGATATGAGGGGTAGATGCTTCACTTGTAAAGAATTGGGACATCAATCTAAGGATTGTCCAACCAAGCGTCAGGGAGCTTCTGGTTCCGGTTCATACACAACTAGTGCCATAACACCAAGGACTACTCAACCACCTCCAAGGAGGGAGCAGCGGGAGGCAAGATCATATCAGCTCAGGCCGGGAGAGACCGCTTCTGCCGATACCGTTGTTTCAGGTATGGTTCCCATTTTCTCACACCTAGCAAATGTACTCATAGATTCGGGATCCACACACTCGTTCGTATCACATCACTTTGCTAAGTATCTAGATAACCATTAGAGTTTCTGGATTATGATTTATCTGTTGCAATACCATTAGGGGTTCCGTTGATTAGTTCAGGGGTGTTTAGAAACTGTGAGATAAATATAGGTGGTAAAAGTTTAACAATCAATTTAGTACCGTTAATCGTTCAGCACTTTGATGTTATATTGGGTATGGATTGGTTAGCGGCAAACTATGCAAATATCGATTGTAATAACAAAGGGGTCATATTTTGTATTCCGAATCAAGATATGTTCTATTTCCAAGGCAAGGGTGTTGTGTCGCCGTCGTATATAGTGTCGGCTATTGAAGCATGTCGTTTGTTGAAGAAAGGTTGTCGGGGGTTCTTGTGTAGTATACTGGATACTAAGGGTAATGGTTTAAAACTTGAGGATATTCCGATAGTTAGAGAATTTTCGGATGTGTTTCCAGAAGAGTTACCTAGTGTATTGATTGATCGAGAAATTGAATTTGGTATTGATGTTATGCCGGGAACCCAACCAATTTCACGAGCACCATATCGAATGGCACCAGTTGAGTTGAAAGAGTTAAAGATACAGTTACAAGAGTTGCTAGACAAGGGTTTTATTCGGCCTAGTGTGTCTCCGTGGGGTGCGCCGGTACTATTTGTGAAAAAGAAGGATGGTACAATGCGGATGTGCATTGATTACCGGGAAATTAACAAAGTAACAATCAAGAACAAGTACCCGTTACCACGTATCGATGATCTATTTGATCAGCTTCAAGGGGCTCAGGTATTTTCAAAGATTGACTTAAGGTCAGGGTATCACCAATTGAAAGTTAAAGCTGAGGATGTAGAGAAGACAGCCTTTAGGACCCGCTACGGGCACTATGAATTTCTAGTGATGCCGTTTGGGGTTACTAATGCGCCTGCCGCCTTCATGGATTTGATGAACCGTGTATTCAAATCATATTTGGATGAGTTTGTGATAGTTTTCATTGATGACATTCTCATTTATTCTAAGAGTCCAGATGAGCATGAACAACACTTGAGGTTGGTTCTACAACGATTACGGGAAAAGCAGTTATTTGGGAAATTGAAGAAAAGCGAGTTTTGGTTGACGAGTGTCACTTTTCTGGGGCATGTAATCTCTAAGGAAGGTATTTCTGTAGACCCGCAGAAGATTGAAGCTGTTATGAATTGGTCAAGACCGACAAATGTGTCCGAGATTCGAAGTTTCTTGGGGTTAGCTGGATATTATAGAAGGTTTGTGAAAGACTTTTCTAGAATTGCAACGCCAATGACAAGGTTGATGAGAAAAGATGTACCGTTTGAGTGGAACAAGGAATGTGAAGATTGTTTTGTAGCATTGAAGAAAAAAATTGACTACGGCACCAATACTTACAATTCCAACAAGCACTGGAAATTTCAGAATATACAGTGATGCTTCGCACCAAGGCTTGGGATGTGTGCTAACACAAGATGACAAGGTAATAGCCTATGCTTCACGACAGTTGAGGTCTCATGAAAAGAACTATCCAACTCATGATTTGGAGTTAGCGGCGGTAATTTTTGCCTTGAAGATTTGGAGACATTATCTATACGGGGAAACTTGTGAAATCTTCACGGATCATAAAAGTCTTAAGTACCTATTCACTCAGAGGGATCTTAATATGAGACAAAGAAGATGGTTGGAACTCATGAAAGATTATGATTTAAAAATTCAGTATCACCCGGGAAAAGCCAATGTAGTTGCCGATGCCTTGAGTCGGAAGTCGTCAGAAAACTTAGCTTATGCCTTGACTGGACAGGAAAAGTTGATAAAGGAATTTGAACAATTGAAACTTGAGGTAGTTCCTAAAATTAGAGGTGGTTTAATGGCTGCGATCGTGGCACAGCCAAGTTTAATTGGTGAAATCAAGACTAATCAGCTCTTAGATTCAGAATTCAAGAAGATTGTGGATGAGTTACCAGAGGGGAGAAGGCCAGAATTCAGTTTCCAAGATGGTGTTCTGAAATATATTAACCGATTATGTGTGCCTAAAGTTGGAGATCTGAGAAATAAAGTTATGGAGGAAGCCCACAATACAAGATATTCAATACATCCGGGTAGTACCAAAATGTACAGAGACTTGCGAGAAATTTACTGGTGGAGTGGTATGAAACGAGAGGTAGCAGAATTTGTGTCTAAATGCATGACCTGTCAAAAAGTGAAAATTGAACATCAACGACCCGGAGGAGAGTTACATCCTTTAGAGATACCAGAGTGGAAGTGGGAACATATTACAATGGATTTCGTCTCGGGATTTCCAAAGTCTCAAAAGTCAAATGATAGCATATGGGTGATTGTAGACCGGTTGACTAAGTCAGCCCATTTCCTACCTATTAAGACCAAAGATCCATCAAAACTTGCAGAGATTTATATCAGAGAGATTATACGGCTTCATGGAGCACCAGTGTCGATAGTGTCAGATCGTGACACTCGGTTCGTGTCAAGATTTTGGGAGAGTTTACAGAGGGCTATGGGGACAGCTTTACATTTTAGTACTGCATTTCATCCCCAGACTGATGGTCAATCCGAGCGAGTGATTCAAATTCTGGAAGATATGTTGAGAGTATGTATTATGGATTTTAAAGCTAATTGGGAAACTCATTTGCCGTTGATTGAATTTTCTTACAATAACAGTTTCCAAACCAGCATTGGAATGGCGCCTTACGAGGCATTGTACGGAAAAAAATGTAGATCGCCAGCTTGTTGGACAGAAGTTGGTGAAAAACAACTTTTGGGACCAGAGATAGTGCAAATCACTACTGACAAGATTCAATTGATTAAGCAACGGTTACAAACGGCTCAAAGTCGTTATAAAAGTTATGCAGATACGGGTAGAAGACCGTTGGAGTTTGAGGTTGGTGGCTATGTGTTTTTGAAAGTTTCGCCTTCAAAAGGCATAGCACGTTTTGGTAAACGAGGTAAGCTTAGTCCGAGATATGTTGGACCGTATTTGATTCTTAATCGAGTTGGGCCATTAGCTTATCGGTTAGAGCTGCCACAAGAATTAGAGAATGTTCATAATGTGTTTCACGTGTCGATGCTTCGACGTTATGTGCCGAATTCCAAACATGTTATCATTCCGGAACCCTTAGAGATTCGGGAAGATTTAACTTACGTGGAACATCCAGTGCAAATTCTTGATAGGAAGGATCAAGTATTGAGGACCAAAGTGATTCCCTTGGTGATGGTTCAATGGCGAAGCCATTCAGTGGAAGAGGCTACTTGGGAGCGGGAGGATGAGATCCGAGCCAAGTACCCGCATCTCTTCAATTCTTGAGGTAAGAGTAAGTTTGGGGACCAAACTCCTTTTTAGGGAGGGAGAAATGTAACACCCGTACCCGGAGAACGGGTTAATTATTATGTTAATATGCATTAATTAGCATAATTAGTGTATAAACGGATTAAGGGGAGGCTTGGACTCGCCCATGTAAAAAGTGTTCAGAGAGGGACACTAGTTGGAAAAGTCCCCAGTGAGGTGGGACAGGTATTGAAATGGAACCCAGCGAAGGGTAAATTGGTAATTTGCATTTTAAATGATTAAATGCATTTTATGTGATTACATGGATATTTGTTTACATGCTTTCATATTACATGTTAATATGTGTTAGCATTAGTTTGGACACCCAAGTAAGGGTATAAATGAAAAAGGTTTAAAATTAGTAGGTACGATAGCAATTTCACAAAATATGTGGGACCCACGTTGGGACCCATACGAAACTTAGATAAACACTCATTTAATAATTGGGTAGTTAATGGAATGTTTGGGGGAGTTCATAATAAGAACTTAAGAAATTTTGGGGGTGTAAATGGAAAAGAGGAAAATTGAGGTTGAGACACCTCACATACATGCATATGGAGGTGTCAAGATTGAGAGAGTCTCTCAATTTACAGCAAAATCAAAAGAAAATTGAGAGAGCTCGGGAGAGAAGACGGAGACGAGACGCCGACGTCGAGTTCTCGCCGTTCCGTCGCCGCCGTTCGTCGGATTCGCGAACCGAAGCCGTTTTTGGACTCGTGGAGGTGAGACGAACGTTCCTATACCCTTAATTTATGTTTACTTCGCTGGATTTTGATAGTTCATATTTGACGGTGAGACGTCGTCTACCGAATTCTTGTAGGATTCTTGTTGGAATAGAAATTGAGGTTCAATTTGGTGAAATTCAGCACTTCTCTAGCTTAATCTTGGGTAAAATCAGTGTATAAGGTGAGTTTTCTAGCCTAAAAATGATTGTGTTTAATGTGTTCAAGGCTTCAAGTGGTGTTAGAGATATTAGTCCTTGTTTAGAAGCTATTATATTGTTGGATTGATAATTTCATATCAATTTTATGAGAATTATGTGTTGATACATGTATATGTGCTTATATGTCTATGTGGTAGTCAATGAGCACCGGGGAAATGGTTCATTGTTGGGAGTAATAAGGGTGGTGAAGAGGAAGAATCCGATAAATACGGAAGTCCAAGGAATAGAAGTGACCACGGGACCAAGGGAGGTCTTCGGGTTTGAATGAACCATATAACCGGTGACTCGGCGACTACGGTTGTGTTTTTATGTGTTAATTATAGCATTGCACGTGTTAAACATTCAGTCATGTTAGAATGCTCACTAAGCAAATTGCTTAAGAAAACCGTTTTCCTATTTCTGTTGTGGTACATAACAACCACCGCAGGTACGGAGCAATACTCGGAGAGGAAGTGACGTGCTTGGGATTGGGAAAGAGATTCGGGTCTTGTAATTATGTTTATAACTTGTAATATAGTATAACTTGTGGGTTAGTGTCCTTGACTTGTGAATTAAAATCTTGACTTGTGGATGGGAGAGATGGGATAGATGGGAGAGATGGGGGAGATTTGTGCCCCATGCTTGTAAATTCCTTTTGAACTTATAAAACGATGTAAATTATGGTTTCTTGTATGTTGATGTTCATACTTGGGTTGTTGCAAATGAATTTGGATCATAACTATGTATTTGGAAGTGAAAAGTAGAATCTATGTACAATCTCTTTTGTTTTGCTCAAGAATGGTGCAAGTAAAGGATTGACCATCTCGGAAAGTTCGGATGTATCGCTAGTGTCTTGGACATGTTTCTTTCGTGTTCATAATCCTAGTTGTGTCATTGAGTTTAGTCCCAGCAAGTTTCATGTATTTTGGATAAGAATTGAGTTTTTAAGTTGAAAAGTTCATTGTATTTCAAATGAAATGAGTTCTTAGTGGATTTGATCAAATTGTGAATATGATTCTATGATCCATGCTTAACTTGAGTTTAAACATGTTTAGAAATGTGTTGGAATTGATTTCTCAAAGTTTCATAATGTTTCCATGTGATTTGATTGAGTTTTGGTAAGTTAAAACTTGTTTTGACAGCAAGCAAAATTTAGCAGCAGAATTGTGAAGGGGATCGATCCGCGATTTGTGAAGGGATCGATCCGCCCTTCCAAGGGGACATTCTGCGGGAGACTAATATAAATGGATCGATCCGCCCTTTATGAAGGGATCGATCCGCTTTGTATTTTTTCCCTGGACGTCCATTTTTACGGAAACATGCATAACTTTTTCTATAAAACTCGGATTCACGCGCCGTTTGTTGCGTTGGAACCGGGACTCAAAAATCTAACTTTTGGTATAAAAATTTTACATACTTTCTTAATGACTATTTTGCCCTTGGGGGCTGTTTTATCACAATAGAGTTCTTTAAAGTGGTTTATTCACCCTTTTCTCTCTAATTAGTGTGTGTTTTGGGTGCGGTTACTCTTGTTACACGTGTCCTAATCCACCGGGGGTGGGTTGGGGTGTGACAGATTTAGTGTGCCAAGGCTGGGAATTGGCAGGGGAAGTCCCCTAAGGAAATTGTGGTTTTGAGATCAATTCATAGTTTCGGACAAAGTGTACACCTGATCTAAAGATGTAACATCACGAACAAAGATTTCGCATCAAAGTTCATCATTGAGTCCTTTCTGGAACCTACTCAAAGTCCTATGCTCATCTTCATTTATGTTGCAACACAACAAGTATTCTTCTAATTGTGCAACATAATCATTAGCAGACTTGGTTCCTTGTCGCAAACCATTCCACTGATTTAAAAGATCACCTTGGTAGGAGGGTGTACTTCTCTTTGAGCCTTTCCTTCATCTCGATCCAATCACTTATGGCCGGTTGGTTTCTAAGATTGCTTAGTGTTTTGCCAAAACAGCTTGGCTCGGCCAATGAGTTTCATTTTAGCAAATTGGATCTTTCTATAATCCGACAAGTTGTGCCATTTGAAGAAATGGTTCATTTCAAATAACCAGTCAGTGAAAGTCTTGTGATTGGGACGACCACTGAAGGTTAGGGGTGTAAGAAAACTGAACCGAACCGAACTGAACTGATTTTCAAAAATTGCATGCAGTGTAAAAACTGAACCGAACCGTTTTCACCCCTAATCAAAGGTGGGTGCTTCAACTTTGATGTTCCTCATGATTCTTTCATCTGCATCATGTATTACAAGGTAGTTATGGATATCGACACCTACATGGTGATTCATAGTTTCCCTATGCCATGGGTAGTTTGGAGGTCGAGCATGGTACCCGCCTCGTGCTAGGAACCTTTGGTGAAATCGCTGATGTGGAGCGTCGTAGAGTGACATTCCCCCCATGTGGGAGGCTTCACCATCGGATGCGTCCAATAAACATTGAAGGGAATCCTCAATTGATTGAAATCGAGCACTATTTTGAGCCAATTGAGCATTAGTTTGAGCCACTTGCGTGGGTAGCTCTTGAACATCTTTAGCCAAACTCTCGATAAAAATGGGGTCCATACCGACGGAGTGTGTGGAAGAGGATACCATACGACCAGTACAATGGAGCAAAAAAAACGGCATAGATATGCATGCAGTGACTAATCAATCAGTGGACAAATTCAATGCTACCAATTTCACAGAATAAAATGCAAGCTAAATAGTGACTCTTGAACTTCCGAATGTGATTTTAATATGATCCAAGTTAGTACTACGACCACAAAGTATGGCAATTCACGGTTTTGGGGTCACCCAAATGGTAAACAAATGCACTTTTACACGAATGGTTGAGCTCCACAATTAATATATAGGTCTGATGAAAATAAAGGATGGTCATGCAAATATAATCCAAGTGGTATAGGGATTTGATGTGTGAAAAAAATCGTCAAAGATGAGTGAATGGATTTATGAACGAGCACAAAAAAATCTAATTACTACTACCTAAAACTAGCAGATCAAGTTCCACAAATTAAGGCTAGATATGACCTCAATTTGAGTGAAGAATTGAATCGGAATTGCTTGTGAAACTGAAATTAACGTCCTCAAGCTGCTAGAATGATCATCAAGCGGTATAGCTGCAAAATATTAATAAAACCAATTTTTTTTTTTTTTTTTTTTTTTTGGGACTCCATTATTTTATTTTATTTTGTATTTTTTTTTATTTTTATTTTTTATTTTTTAACTCTATTTTTTTCAAACTAATTATAATTGATAAAAAAAAACCAAATCCAGGCTAGCTGTCTAATGGTTGACTACGCAAAATGTTACTGATTTGGATATGGTAGGAGTGAAGTAGATGGGCTTAGGTATGGTTTAAATAAGCATATGGGCTTTGGGTTGTTGACAAGAATAAGTGGACTGGGAAAGTTCCATCTCAAAGATTTGGACCTTTAAACACCGGGCCCCATGTTGACAGCACATATCTCCCTTCCAACACTGGTAAATATTTGACGAACAGCCTAAATTGATAAAGAAACTAATGGTGGCTGATGTATGCGTGGGACAAGAGACAAGAAACCACCAAGGTAAAAAAAAAAAGGGAGATTTGAAACTTGCACAATCAAATCTGGGGTAGGGGTGGTTATCGCCGGCGATGGTGTCGTCGGCAGGCGGCGACGAAGGGGGTAGGGAGTGGCAATGGTGACTGTGGGTGTGTGAATTGGTGGGGTTGGCTCTGGGTTCAGTTTCGAAGTATGGGTCAGATCTGGTTTGGGTAAGATCTAATGGTGAAGGTCTGCGATGAGTGTCGGGGTTTCACACAGGTGTGTTTCACATGATTTGGTGTGTTTTGTGCTGGTATGGTGGTTACGAACAGTGGTGGGTTAAGTGTCGACGACGGCTAGGGTTGAAAGTTCAAGTAGGGGCTGTTTGGATTGAACACTGAGAAGTGATGATAACAAGAGATCTTAGTTTCAGTTGCTGCAAATCGGTTTGCTCTGATACCAAATTTGATGCCGAACATGAAGATTAACGCAGAAAAAATAACGAACTCTAGGAATCCACCAAGATCCAAGACCAAAACTAGTAAAAGCAATAATAAATTTTTATTTCATCATCAAAAGTCTCCCAAAACAATAGTTTGCCACCTTATTTTTGGAAGAAAATAAACAAAACCCTAAAATAAATAAAAAAAGGAAATAAAGATATTATATAAGGAAAACATAAAATCCATCAACTTGGGTCTTTAGCCCGGCCCAATATAAAAGTCATCTAGCCACAAAGCAACTAGTTAGGCCGCCTTCTTGCGGCATCGGCTGAAAACTTTGGAAATGTTGCTCTGGTGTCTGCACCAATTTATATATATGTTATACTTGTACTAACACTTACAGTCCACCCCGTCCAGACACCATACTAGTTTTGGAAGCAAACCTAGATAGCATGCACACCCATACACCATCATTACATCATCACCTCACATGCCCTCCAACAAATTTTCTTGATTTAGGGGATACCCCCAACCACCCCATCACTCCCTCAACTCACTTGTCACCCACTTCCACGCTCCACCTTCCACCACCACCACATTGCTAGATATATATATATATATATATATAGAGAGAGAGAGAGAGAGAGAGAGAGAGAGAGAGAGAGAGAGAGAGAGAGAGAGAGAGAGAGAGAGAGAGAGACCTTCCTATAAATCCCCCCTACATTTCCCAACACCCTCGCACACTTCCGCTCTCCATTTATATATTTGTATAAGTTCCAGATATTGTTGAGAGAGTTGAGAGTGAGCTGAGGAAGGAGATGCCATAGCTGAAAGCTTGGCAAAAGCTCGAAGCAGCCACGCGCACACACACATGTCTCCCATCTTTGTGGGTATACATACCTTGCATCCAATGTATATAAAGCTTTCTTGAAGCATTTAGTGAGAGTTCATCTTCTTTTCTTACTATTGTTGATTTATGTTTGAGTTTCATTTTCTTTAACTTCTTATATACTGGAATTAGTGTTCAAATGCTAAGAACAAGATTTGAAATGAAAGGGCCTCACCATTTTTGAGTTTTGAACAAAAACATACAAGCTATCGAAGTAGCAGTTTTCTGTTTTGAGCTGACTTGAGAGTCCAATCCGACCTAGATAAGTTGAGATTTAGGCCTTTCTCAAAACATGAAAGTTTTAGATCTTTGAGTTATCTTTCCCTCAAAATACCACATCCAAAGCATTTTTGAGTTGACAACCTCTAATTTTTAAAAGCTTTAGTTTCAAATTCTAAGTTCTATTTGTGATAAATGTTTGGCCAAGTTAAACTAGTTTTCAAAGCAAGATCAAAACATGAAAGTTTTATATCTTTGAGTTGTCTTTCAACCCTCAAAATCTCACATCTAAATCATTTTTGAGTTGACAAATATGTTTGTTTTACTAAAATAGCCCCTGACTTCAAATCTACTGTCCCAGATTTCTAAGTATTGTCTATATAATATTTAATAACTGATTGACTAAAATATATATAATTTTAGGATTTGTACTGTTTAAAGAGGAGGATATATGTGCATTAATGATTGGTTGGCTCGTAATTTAGAACTATGGTTAGTAGTATTTGTTTTAACCCCTTACGTGAGTATTCGAACCTTACACACAATGTATATACAGCTCTCTTGTGACCTTAGATGAGCCTTAGATCATTGTAATGGGAAAATGGAACAAACAGGGGCAGAACTGGAGGTTGAATTAAGACGACCCCTCTAGCCGATTAAACATCTAAACCATTAAAATGCACTTACACGCATCTGTAACCGATTACACTATGTAACCGATTAGAAGGTAACACTTCGACCCTATACCCGATTACACTACACAACCGATTATAGGTACCTTAGGTACACCTGTAACCGATTATACAAGACAAACGGTTAGAGGGTATAGTTTTGTAAAGTTGTAGTTTTTATGCTATACGTCACGTTTGACCAATAGTACACCCTTTTGCATGTTGTACCATGTATATTAAGCTTGTATAGTGTGATGTCGTAGGTTGTACCTTGTACAGTATATGTTTACTATATGTTTTATCGCATGCTATGTTGATTGTACTTATCTGATTATGATAACTATATCCATCATTCAAGGAAAGTATGATACGTATGCCTTTATATGTTGTGCTGTATGCTCCCTTTATGTTGTACTATGAGCTATATTGAGTTTATCAGACTTGGTATGTGTACAACATGACCTACACAAAAATGTTAAGCAAATCTATGTTTAGTATGTTATGAACTCTGGTCCGGTACAAAGTTATATGTTAATATTGCTACGTTGATGATGATGACAATGTACGAAGTATGTTACGATCCATGTTAAGATGAGTATGCTATATTGACTTGACGATGCCATGCTTATATAACCTCTTGTTGAGTACTATCGATTTATGAAAGCTATCATGGTAAATTAATCGATCGATTCAAGAACATTCATTCACGTCATTGTGTCAGCATGCACTGCATGATTGTGACTCCGACCAGTCGGGATTGATGCGACTAAGAGTTCTTTCGAGGTAATGGATTCTTGTGGGATAGTGACCGTTGAGTCGAGAAAATTTTGTTATACCAGACTTGCTTGGTTTGTACCACGAGGCGAAAAATAGTTAGTTTGCTAATATACCGTTCATCTGTGTTGGTGGCCGATGAAGGTATGTGCTGGAGGCTGACATGATGTGGGTGACAGCTAGTACTCTAATGTAGCAGTCGTCTATGTTTGCAGCTGACGGTGGTACACACATTTGTGCTGGCCGCCGATGTGCTGTGCATGATAGACACACACCTGCACTGGCGAACGATGGCTTCTATCAGGGATATGATATGTGAGGATTGGATGAGAAACATAGTAGATGTATGGATAGAGACACACCCGTGCTGGCGGCGGGTGGTTTCTATCGAAAACGTGATAAGTGCATTTTGCTTTGGGAAGTCATGGGTTTAACATCCCAATGTTGGGGCATATTGCATTGGTAACACATTGACATGCACGAACGAGTTGAGTAATGAGTATCTGTTATGAGATAATGTTAATTCCTGTGATACGAGACACACATGTAACTATGTATGATTTCGCATGAGTTTTTGAGACAATCATGTCCGATAACCTTGTATATGTACGTGGTAAGCGAGTCATTCAATAAGAGACTAACTGCATTTAAAAAAGAAGAACGTCGCGTGAGTTGAGTAGTTTGTACATATATATTGGATGTGCTTTGTGGTTGTGTTTGCTCACTAGCTTTCAAAAGATGATAGCATTTTATGCCTTGGCCCTTCAAACGTCCACATTTAGCAAGTATTATCGACCAGGAGGAAGAGTGCAAGGAAGAGGTGCTAAGGAGCACAGTATATATAGAGCCAGCCCGGAGATCGTGGTTTAGCTTTATGGATTTGGAATAAGTTGGTTATGTTATTTAGAGTCGACATTATGTAATCGGAGCCAATGTTATCATTATGTATTTGTATGTATTACGTCGCCAGTATGTTGTAAGTTTCCTATGTTTGCAGTAAAGTTATATCATGTTATAATTATATTGTTAATGTTGCGTGGTATTATGTAAGCTTATGGTTTGTTCGGAGAACAAGACGGTCATCAACATGCACGACCTATGGGTCCAAAAGAAAATTTTAATTTCTGGGGCGTGACACTTGTGCTACCCAATTGATGCCAAATACACAATATATCATACTGTAGATGTCCCTTACCATCTTCCAACATATGAACAAGTAATGTATTGTTTCCTCTTCCATTTTGCATAAGACACATATAAACAATAATATGTCCCTTCCTTTTTAAGTCATCTAAAGTCAAGATTCTCCCCAAAACAACTGTCCAACCAAAGAACACTACTTTCAAAGGGACTTTTGTTTTTCACACGGCTTTCCCTGGAAAAGAGCTATGATTCTTCCCTTTCAACATTTTGAGTCCATTTTCCGTTTCATCAAGCCTTCCTCTCCCATCCAAAGTATGCTCAAATATTTTCCCAATTAACGAGCCGATCAAATTTAGTTCCCAATCATTTGCTTGCCTAACGAACTAAACATCCCACCATACACCACTCGTGCTTCCTCTCCTAACCTCCTTCACGTAGGCTTGTTTGTTGCTCGCAATTCTGAACATTGCTGGTAAGACTCCTAACGCTTCTACTAGCAATACCATTCTATTTTCAAGTCATTTATTCAATCACCATTATATCCACTTGTTTTTACCAAATTACAATACCTCATGTAACATTCTAATTTATGCAAAGGTACCAATTAGTACGACAACGGGTGTCACAATAAATACATATATATCATAACCATTTAAACAAAAAGTAATCAATTTTAGGTCATTACATCCTCCACCACTTAAAAGAATTTAGTCCTCAAAATTTAATCACATAAACTTAAAGGATATAACAAAGATCAAGTTACACAACAAAATGATATTCCCATTATAGAAATCATAAAGACTACCCTTATAGCATGTATATTTTAGATTATGATTTTCCTCGAATTGTTCAATTTACAGAGTTGTCTTGTCAATCATAATGTTACGAATATTATCATAAGTCAACAAATATGAGGATACTACTCCTTGTCGACATTACCAATATAACAACTACTAGCCACGCAAAATTATCAACATTTTCATGTGATCAATTGTTGCATAACATTTTAATACCATTTAATTGCCAAATAGCTCCTAAGTTCATAGTGAGACAAACCTACCTCATAAAGCACTACTACCAATATGGTATAAAAATTTACCCTTTTCAAAATTTGCTCCTAAACAACTAAATCTATTTCCTTTAAAAAAAAATTTAACAAATTCACAATTTTTGGAGACATGAATTTCACAATCTAATAATTTCACGATTCAATTACAACAACGGACAAAAACATATAAATTACTGAAGATTTTCATCTTTAAATTCTCACTCCATTTGCTACATGCATAACAACGACAAAAAAGTGTTGTAATCCAAAGGTTCATTCAATACACAATGTGATTGTCAAAATTTTAGTTTGATATGATACGATAAGATCATATTCACAATCACACCCATATCCTTTTTATCCAGAAAAACGATCCCACATGAGGAGGTTAGTAACAAATGCCCTGATATCCAAATGCCATGAATTTTCCTCTCATCCAAAGAAATGATACCAATGCTTTGCATGTTTGCATGATTGATTTCCATTAAAAAAAAAATAATAATAATGATAATAAATCATAAATAAATAAATAAATAATTGAGGTATTATAATGCCATGTAAATTTAGGATCTTTGTGAAATAATCTCAAAAAGAATATGTAAAGGTATATATGTTCAAATAAACCAGAATTATCATTCATTCGCGTGTCTGGTACAAACTGTATAGATTAATAAATTCAAAACACATCTAAAGCACAAGTACACCCACCACCTGACATCTAGCTAGCACTATGACACCAAGAATAACACATAATCATATAGAACAAGTATGTCATATATTATGGTTCAAAAATTTCCAAATATTCGAGGATTTATATTAACACACGACATATTTAAATCCAAATAACCAAACATGGCCCTTTAATTCTACTTACAAGTATAAACTCTGGTGCATGGACTCGTCACCCAAGGTCAGCATACTGTCGACCCGACACTGGGAAGGGTAAAAGTTTAGGGTTCGATCTTTCTTTTTTATGTAGATACATGTATTGGGGGATATTTTAATATTTTCACTTATGCAAGGTATTAATTAATATGTCACAAGGGTCGCACTATATACATGCATATAAAGTGTAAACTAAAAAAATTCAAGTCATTACATCCTCCACCCCTTACGGCTTTGTTTGGTTCATGGATTTTGTGAGGGAAAAGAGAGGGAATCTAGGCTCCATTTAGAAAAACCCAATTGGCAAGATAATATATCTATGGTTACTACTTGTATTCTAAATGATTCCTATTTATAAAGAGAAGTAATCTCAAACTCTTAATCAATCGATAATATAGATGAATCCATCAAATATTTGGTGGAAGGTATGAAACTAATTGAAAAAAAAAGAAGTGGTAATGGGAGCATTTGTCCTATATGTGCAAATCTAAATCGGGCAGATCTTTACCCGGAGTAGAGCATAAACCTAAAAAGATTGAAGAGCCCATTCAGGAACAAGAAAATGACATCGTGATTTGGATTGGATCTCGATGAACCAATGCATCAATGAGAAGTTAATTCAATAAGTTTAGTGAATTCTTTTTGTATATTATAGGCTCCCACCGTCTGAAAGCAATACTCTAACCACTAAGTTAAGTATGCCATTTATCATCACAAAGAGAACCAAATGGGACCCATCGCGTCGATGCATTATAAATATCATATTACTTATAAGCAATACTAATCAAACAGATCAAAGAACTATGGATGTTGAATCATGGATTGTTCGTCTTGACAAGAAATTATCTACATGATAAAATGTGTATCACAATCATGCAATCAAAAGAATTGATCTTATTGAGAAATCGATGTCTTACTCCATAACTTTAAGGGAACAAGAGAAAAATAGCCTGAAAATGATTCGGTCTGATTTGGGTGCCCATTTAGGTGACATGCAGAACCTATCATTGATTTGAGATTGATAAGGTGAATACCCAGTCTATTCAATGCTAGGCATAATGAGTACAAGGACCTCAAAAAAATCTCTTTTCGTCCTATGAACTTTAAGGTGTATGAAGTTTCATATTTGATTTTTAAGTAGAACGATAGAGACTTCAGTTAACTTTTAGATTGATCTAGGCCAAAGGCAGACCTACGACAAGATAACCCCTTTTTGAAACATTTTGGTAGTGCTCCTGAATCAGAATCCAAATAATGAATCAGAGCACATCGAGCCATCTCCTTATCTTTCTGTCAAGAAAAAATATGGCGAACTAACTGATATTTATATCAGTTACTGTTACCGAAAGATCCCAATGCAAAAAAAAAAAAAAATGCATGTTGGGTCTTTGAAACAGTTCAGATCATTTTGATAATAATCAGTTTGATCTATTTTACCAAGAAAGTCTATGGTTCGAGTCCGTATAGTCCTAATAAAAATCAAATAAAAAAAATAATATTTTCATTTCCTTATTATTTTTTGTTCTTTGTAACTGGTCGGTTGGTTCATCGAAATTGATGATGCCAAAATTTGGTAAGAGTAAAGTAGAGCAGATTAAGGGGAGAGAGAGAGTGTGAGAGACTGGTTTTTTGTATGTTGTTCGGCCTTGTTAATGAAGGTACCTACGTCCACGTGTGTGTCTGAGCACGTTCACTATACTGTAAAAGAGCCGGGGGGCTGTGGTGGACCAACAAGTCTGGAGCTACCGTAGGCCGGCCGGGCATGTAGATGAATGCTATAGAGGTGCTGTGTAGACTGAAAAGTCGGTCCCTTCAATGGGGGGTGAGAGGTCTCTTTTATAGATGCAAGAGACCTACTCCTACATGGATAAGGAAATATAATCCAATTGACATAGATTGGCATTAGTTGTGGGGGTTTCCTAATCAGATTAGGAAATAGTTTGCACTTTCCATTAGTCTTCTAGCTTGAGTAGGAAACTGCCTGTAATGCTCGAGATCATGTCTGTGGACCCGGATGAGCTGTTCCAGCAGTGGGATGTGCCCGTGCGGTTTTCCCGACCTGTTGGCCGGGTCGTGGATGAACCGGTCGGGATGATGAGTTTCGGGTAGACTAGACCACTCGGGATGATGCTTGTCTGAGGAGGAACTTGTTCAATTCTTAGTGCGATTCGAAACTGGAATCTTCTTAATCCCCAACGACAAACGAACCTACGGACCAGGACATGGACTGGCTGCTGATTTGAACCGCTCGGTCATAGGATAGAGCCAATTTTGGGTGTATCAGCTACCCCCCATTTCCAAGGTTGGCCAGATGCTATATCGGGGTAAGTTTGGAAATCAGTTTGATGTTACTTGCCACTGTCTGAGTGCTTGGAGAAGTTGCCTCGGGGCTTCTGAGCCTGGTGAGTCCTCAGGAACTGGCTGATAGTTGAGACCCAGCCTAGCTCGGGACCTTTAGGTGCTCGGGAACTGACCAAAAGTTGAGACCCGGCCTAATTTGGAGCCTTTGAATGCTCGGGAAGTGACCGAGAGTTGAGACTCGGCCTACTTCGGAGTCTTTTTTGCTTGAGTTAGCCTCCAGGATGGTTATCTTCTGCCCATGAACCTTCGTCAAGGTTGTGGGTAGAAGAGTTTTACCATGTTGGAAAAGCCGACCCAAAGCGTATTGCTTTAGAGTCCTTTTATGTTAACTCCCCAGGATGGTTATCTTCCGCCCAGTCAGCCTTCGTCAAGACCATTGGGAGAAGAGTTTGACCATGTTGGCGGAGCCGACCTAAATCACTGCTTTAGGGTCTTTTTGCTCCTCTATCGTCGGCCAACCTAAGAGATTTTAGTCACCTCTATCGTCGGTTTGGACCTAAGTGGAGTTAATGCCTCTGAGTACTATAGGTGCTCGGGTTGTCCAAGATTTTAACTTGGTTATCCGCGAGGCCTGTAGATACCCGGTGTGATTACCTGTTTAGTTTACTACGCCGTCTTGCCCCCCAAACTTTCGCTAAGATGAGGGTCTTACAGAGGCTATGACTATAGGTAACCGACCTGGAACATGGTGGTTGCAGGGTCTTTTGAAGCTTGCGATCATCAGCCACCTAGGGGGTTTGCCCCCATCTTTGGTTGGACCTAAGCGAAGCTTGTGCCTCGGGGTTAGGTCCGAGGTCTTTAGATGCCTCGGGGTTAGGCCTGAGGTCTTTGTATGCCGCGTGGTTAGGCTCGAGGTCTTTGTATGCCTCAGGGTTAGGCCCGAGGTCTTTGTATGCCTAGGGGTTAGGCCCGAGGTCTTTGGAAGAGCTCTCTGACAATCGGTGGAGCCTCATGTGGTTGGATCAAGATCGTCGGGCCCCTGACTTCTCTGTGCTGGAGACAAAGTTAGAACTGCTTGATCCTGATCGATGTGAACTGGAGGTCGGGTCGGGACTGTCGAACCTTGCCTGCTGTGGGCTGGAGATCCGGTCGGGGCTGCCTGACCCCAACTGCTGTGAACTGGTGGTCGGGTCGGGATTGCCAGACTCAGACTGCTGTGAACTGAAAGAACTGTCAGAACTCCTGGGCTGATATCGCTTTCGCTTGCTTCCGAAAGACTTGTTGCTTTCTTGCCCGGGGTCTTTGGTCTTCAGAAACTCTTCAGTGTCAATGTATTTTCCAACCCTCTCAGAGAGCTCAACCAAAGTTTCCGGTCAGTTTCTGTGGAACGACGCCGTGCACTTGGTGTGTTGAACTCCCGAGCAGAAGGCTATGATAGCGGCGGTTTCATCAAGATCATAGATGCCGAGCTTCTCTTGATTAAACCGGCCGGTGAACTCCTTGAGGGTCTCATTATCCCTTTGTATGACTGTCAGTAGATGTGTGTTAGGCTTTGGCCGTTCATGCATACCGATGAACTGGTTGATGAACTGCTTGCTGAGTTGCTTGAAACTGCAGACCGATCGGGGCTCCAAGGAGTAGAACCACTGCACGGCCGGGCCTTTCAAAGTGCTGGGGAAGGCTAGGCAGTGTAGTTCATCAGAGTTGGTGGCTAGGGCCATCTGAGCCTTATAGATTCGGAGGTGGTCGACTGGGCTTCCCGAGCCGTTATAGGGATCTAGGCGAGGCTGTTTAAATTTGCGCGGGATGGCAAACCTCGTGATCTGGCTGGAAAACAGTGATTCTGTCTCGGTATTGGCCTGATTCTGAGCGCGGTTTTGACTAAGCTTTTTGGCCACTCCGTCAATCTACTTCTGCAAGTCCTTGATTCGAGCTTCCACTCCTTCCCGACCGGTATCTGAGGGGTTGGTCGGGTCGGTGGAAGAGGCTTCTTTTTCATGGTGGTGTGCTATCCTCTGGGATCGGGCTCGGCTATGGCTCCGGCCAACCGTTCGCCTAGGGATAACTCGGCTCTTGACCGAGTGACCCTGGACTGATTCCCGGGCCATGTGCTCCTGCCTTTCCTTTCAGGCAGCATGCCAGCTGTTGATGTCTCTAGCATCCTCAACACGGGACGGGTTGGCTCGGGCACGTTGTCTGGTCAAGATCGGTTCCCAACCGTACGCCACGTTCCCGGGTCATTTCTCGGCCCCTGGAGGACTGCTTTGCTGGGCTAGCAGGGCTTCGATTTATTGCTGGATTTGACGATGTCCCTCCAGGAGTTGTGTGAGGGTCGCGGTGATCTGCTCAGATGTCATGACTGCCGCAGCTGGTGCCGGGGCCGAAGGAACATCCGGGTCGGACTGCTGATCAGCCTTCTTACCCTTCTTCGGTGGCATGATGATCAGTTAAGAGATTTGTTGATGAGAAGACTTGTCGTTTCCCACAGACGGTGCCAAACTGATGATGCCAAAATTTGGTAAGAGTAAAGTAGAGCAGATTAAGGGGAGAGAGAGAGAGTGAGAGACTGGTTTTTTGTATGTGGTTCGACCCTGTTAATGAAGGTACCTACGTCCACGTGTGTGTCTGAGCATGTTCACTATACTGTAAAAGAGCCGGGGGCCTGTGGTGGACCAACAAGTCTGGAGCTACCGTAGGCCGTCCGGGCATGTATATGAATGTTATAGAGGTACTGTGTAGACTGAAAAGTCGGCCCCTTCAATGGGGGGTGAGAGGTCTCTTTTATAGATGCAAGAGACCTACTCCTACATGGATAAGGAAATATAATCCAATTGACATAGATTGGCATTAGTTGTGGGGGTTTCCTAATCGGATTAGGAATAGTTTGCACTTTCCATTAGTCTTCTAGCTTGAGTAGGAAACTGCCTGTAATGCTCGGGATCATGTCTGTGGGCCCGGATGAGCTGTTCCCACAATGGGATGTGCCCATGCGATTTTCCCGACCTGTTGGCCGGGTCGTGGATGAACCGGTCGGGATGATGAGTTTCGGGTAGACTAGACCGCTCGGGATGATGCTTGTCCGAGAAGTTGTGCATGATTTGACTGGGACATGGACTGGCTGCTGATTTGAATCGCTCGGTCATAGGATAGAGCCAATTTTGGGTGTATCAGAAATAAATCATTCCTATAAGCTCACTCATGGGGATCTTTTAAAACAGAACATAAAACTGAAAGGAAAAACGCATTTCAATGGATACAATCAATATTTTTCCAGTCTCGAATAAACAAAACAACTTTTCTTCATTAATCTTTGGAGGTGAGAGATAGACCTTTTTTCATGATTCATGAACTAATGGAATGTCAACTAATGGAAAATTCTTTTTTGTAATAAAAAATGATAGGTTGAAAGATTTATGGATATTGCTACAAACAGTATTATTTTATTGAAAGATTAAGTTATTAGTCATAGACAACAAAGAAAAATTAAATTATTAAAAGATGAGATTCAGAAGCACTATTTATTAGACAGAATTTCATTGGTCTAATTCGAGAGCTTACGATAGATTTTGACTCTATCTATCCTACAAACATATCAAAAAAATAATATCGAATTAGTTCTTAGATTTATTTGTGACCCTCGAGGAGCCATATGAGGTGAACCTCATGTACGGTTCTGTAATAGCGATGGGAGCAGTGATGTTATCACCGACTATGATTATCTAACAGTTTAAATACAGTTGATATAGTTGAAGCGCAGACAAAATATGGTTTTTGGGGATGAAATTTGTGGCGTCAACCTATAGGGTTTATCGTTTTTCTAATTTCTTCCTTAGCAGAGTGCGAGAGATTACCTTTTGATTTGCCAGAAGCAGAAGAAGAATTAGTAGCAGGTTATCAAACCGAATATTCGGGTATAAAATTTGGTTTGGTTTACATTGATTCTTGTCTAAATCTACTAGTTTCTTCATTATTTGTAACAGTTCTTTACTTGGGCGGTTGGAATCTTTCTATTCCATACATATTCGTTCCTAAGCTTTTTGAAATAAATAAAGCGGGTAACGTGTTTGGAACAATAATTGGTTTTTTTATTACATTAGCTAAAACTTCTTTGTTCATGTTCATTTCTATCACAACAAGATGGACTTTATCGAGGCTGAGAATGGACCAACTACTAAATCCTGGATGGAAATTTCTTTTACCTATTTCTTTAGCTAATCTTTTATTAACAACTTCTTCCCAACTTCTGTCACTGTAAAAGAATACGCTATTCTCTATTCATGACTTGTCTCAAACAAGAGAAACAAAAGAAAAAAAAAAGCATAAAATTACTTATAGATATTCATGATATGTTCCCTATGTTAACTGGGTTCATGAATTATGGTCAACAAACAATATGAGCTGCAAGGTACATTGGTCAAGGATTCATGATTACCTTATCCCATGCGAATAGTTTACTTGTAACTATTCAATACCCCTATAAAAAATTGATCACATCGGAGCATTTTCGTGGCCGAATCCACTTAGAATTTGATAAATGCAGTGATTGTGAAGTATGCGTTTGTGTATGTCCTATAGATCTACCCGATGTTGATTGGGAATTGGAAAGTAATATTCGAAAGAAACGATTGCACCCTCTCTTTTCCCTCACAAAATTCATGAACCAAACAAAGCCTTAAGGGGTGGAGGTTGTAGTGACCTGAAATTTTTTCCCCCTCTTTTCCCTCACAAAATCCATAAACCAAGCAAAACCTTAAGGGGTGGAGGATGTAATGATGTGAAATTGTTTTAGTTTATATGTTATATGCATTTTCCCTCACGAAATCCATGAACCAAACAAAGCCTAAAAGAATTTCGCCATCAGAAATCAACCACATAAATGTTCAAGGATAAATCAAAAGATCAAGTTACACAGCAAAAATGGTAAAACCATTATCAAAACGGTAAAAATCACCCTTATAGCATGTATATTTCAAATTACGATTTCACTCCAAATGTTTACCTTACATAGTCGTTAGGTCAATCATTTATTGCGAAAATTTCAAGTTCTTTTCATGAGCCAATAAATACAAGGACACTACTACATATCGGTATTTCCAATAGAGGCAGAGCCACGTGAGGGCCAGTGGGGGCACGTGCCCCCACTCAATTTCAAAAATTATTTTTATACCCTATGTATTTTAAATTAAATGCATTGCACCCCCCTCAACTGTTGTTATATACGCATTTGTGCCCCTCCTATTTTTCAATTTACACTTTCTAAACTCAAAAACTTCACTTTGATCCTTAAATTCTTACCCAAGGAAACATCTTATTTACTCAATTAGTGAAAAGTATTTAGCCCTTATACGTATCCTTTTGGAACATATTGAGAATTCTTAGTTTTATAAGTGAAACTAATAATAAAAAAAGTAACTAAGCGTACGAAACTAATATTTTTTTTAGAAAAGGCAATTCATTTGTCTTTGAATATAGTTATGTTTTAATCATCAACCCTCTGTAATGAAACCTATGGAACAACCACACAATTTTAAAAAACTATTCTTACACAATTTTAAAGCTACATTAAAATTGTATCAAAGTTTCAAAGAATATGTTTTTTCTTTTCTTTTCATTACCACTAAATCACCCTTATCACAACATTCGTGAAACAATTTGTAGTTAATGCTTAAATTTCTTAAATTTCTCGAATCCTCGGTGGTTCTTTGGCTCATCGCCGACTCAACTAAGCAAATAAGAAATTCAAGTTATCATTGGCAATCAAGAAAAGTGAACACATAGATGCGATGTGCTTTTATGCTTTTGTTTTTTGGAAAATTTAAACCAAAGAAAATAAAACTACCTGGATATCATCTGCACGAGATCCTAGGAGCAGGGCCGGCTCTGAGTTGCCGGGGGCCCAAAGCAAACTCCAAAAATGGGGCCCTATACATATTCAAATATTTTGTTTTTACATTTTATTTTTTGGAACCTACATTAAAATTATCAATTATCTTCAAAAAAATGTTTGCATTAATTAAGAAAAAAATTAGTATATGATGTAGCAAAGATAAAATTTTCTCTTATTGCTTTTTATTTCAACAAAACCCAGTATACAATAATGACACTTTCACGGTGTGCCTGTGTGATGTTTCAACTTTCACCGGAGGGGATAATTGACAGTGGTGAATGTGTGACACTTTCATTGTGTGCCTGTGTGATGTTTCAGCTTTCATGTTCTTAGTGATGGGCTATCATGGTGATGATGCTTGGTGGTTCAAAAGTGAAAGAAATAGATAGTGAACTCTCTAGAATTCAAGTTCAAATATTTTTGTGTTTCCTTTTCTTCAAATGCTATTGAGTTATAGGTCTAAACATATGTAATTTGATATTTTTATGTAAGATTTGGACCATTTGGGCTTGGGTGGGCTCAAAGTTCTAAAAATTGCTATGCGGTAGGCAGGCAGTGGAGGGGTGCCTAGGCGAGGCCTAGGCAAAAAAAAAAATTATTTTTAGACAATTAATACAGACAATTCTCATATATATATATATATATATAATCACATTATCAACAATATCCTCATCTGATACAAAATTGACTTCACAGTTTCCATCTTTTCCAAAAACACACTTGATTTAACTTAATCTTATTTTACTAAATTACAATCTCATCCCCACATTTTAAAAAAAATTTAGAAAAGACCCACCTAGGTCCACCTAGTGTCACGGACAACCAGTTTGGAGGGCCAAAGCTTGGTCGCATTTCATGAGATTACTCAGCGTAAAAGATGTTGGTGGAGGTTTGGGCGTTCTAGAAGGGTTCGGAGTGTTCTAGAGTAGTTCGAAGTGGTCTGGATACGTCTCAAAAACTTTGGCAAGATTAGAGACATGTCTGTTATTGTGGAGAATGTTAGAGTCCAGAGGAGTCTAGGAGATTAGAGACATGTCTGCAAGATCGTGGTAGGTTCTAGAAGGCTTTCGAGGATTGTAGAAGGCTGCTATTGTCTAGGAGTGAATGAAAGACTCTAGAACCTAGTGGAAGCTTGTGGAGAATGTTAGAGTCCCAAGAGTGCTCAAGAATGTTTAGGAGACTCGTTGGCTACCGTTGGATCAAGAACTTCCTATGCGTTCATTAGGGAGTGGAAGCCTATAAAAGGGGGTAGGCTTCATTTATACATACACACAGAAAGTGAGAGATCTTCAATTGTAAAGTGAGAACAATTGAGAGCTAGTGGAATAGAAAACATAAAGTGGCTTTGTCTGTAAACATATACGCATAAGGGTATAACAGTTGGAGTTTAAAAGGGGCCCCCAAATTCATCAAAAATTTGGGGGCCCAAAGCGGTTGCTTTGCCGGTTTGTGCCCAAGGCCAACCTTGCCTAGAAGAGTGGCAGAAGTCAATATGGTGGATGAGTAGGTACCATCTAGTTGCTTGGTACACTTGATTATGTTGCCGCTGGTATGAAACAGTAACTCACCACCTAATCCAATAATACAAACGAAATAAGTACAACACCAATGCAGTTAAATAGGTAAGGCATAGATATCTAATGCTCGAGTAGATAGATAGTCAGGTACCTATTCGTGACACGAGACTCACAACAGCCCCGGAAACTCTTAGCGTGGCTCTTTTTGTCTCAATATTGAAGTATCTATTTTCATCGGACTTCCCGACAAAAGTCTCATACATACAATTTGTTTTCCTCTTAAACCGCACTATATTTACAAAGTCGATGAAAATCACTCAAATAATTATTATAAAGAAGACTGAAAGAGAGAGAATAGAAACTGTGAAGTACCCAATGGATGCTGAGCAACTTTTTCATTCAATTTACTTTTCCATGGACTCTCCTTTGGTTTTGGGTGCTCCATAAACTGCGTGTTTTTGGAGAAGAGGGAATGAAGGAAACTCATTAAACTAGTCTGAAAATATATACATATATACACTTCACATAACACCATTCTTGACAAAATGGTATTACTACATGTTAATGTCCAGAAATCACATGATTTGGAATACGAATTTGAAAGAGGGATGAGAAGAAGAAGAAGAAAGAAGTATGAGCTCATACTTGCAAGGGATGCTCTTGACGGCGGCAGACCTCCGACTCTGGCGACAAGAAAACCTATGTGTGTGGCGGTTGTAGTTTTGAGAGCAGTGAGAGAAACGTGGCTGACAGAGGCTAGTATCTCAACTCGGTATCATGAAAATTAAGTAATGGGCAAATTACACTGACCTACCCTGAGGTATCCGACAATTACAGGGACCTCCCCTGTGTTTTCAAAAATTACACTCACCTCCCTTCTATTTTAAAAATGACTGTTATACTCTTAGACAAATAATCAAAAAAAATTATCCACCCCCTTTTAAAAATGAAAAAAAAATAACAATTATGAAAAAAAAAAAAAAAATCATCGACAAAATTTCAGTATATACCATATCAAGCTTTTGCTAATTTTTTTTATAAAAAATATCAACAGTAAATTTAAAAATTATAAAAATCATCAACAAAATTTTCTACTACCACTTTAAAATGAAAAGAATAATAATAATAATAATGAAAAAAACCATCAACAATTGTTTTAAAAAAAAAAATGAATAGTTATACTGTATTTTTGTCTGCTTCATATTTTTAAAATTGTGAGCTTTCTCCCAACATTGTGAATGAGCTACTCCAATAAAACTGAATTAGTACACGCCTTGTACAGGATTGCCCTAGTATGTATGTGTGTGTGTATGTGTGTGTGTGTACAAGACTCCACTGAGCATGTTTTTTTTTTAAAATAAAATAAAAAATAAAGCAGACAAAAATGCAATATAACTATTCATTTTTCTAAAAATTTTGTTGATGTCTTTTTATCTTTCTTTTCATTATTGTTATTATCTTTTCATTTAAAGTAATAGTAGATAATGTTGTTGATGATTTTTTATGTTTTTAAATTATTAGTGATATTTATAAATAAAGGAGTAATGCTACACTTCCCAAATTTTTTTCCCAAAAATATTTTCCAATATATGTGGACCCAGTTGATTTTGATTGGTTGTGATATTAAAGTGGTTCAACTGTGGTCCCACTTCAATATCATTTGGAATGAAAATTTGGGAGGCACAATATTACTCTAAATAAATGTTCTAATATCTTTCAACTACTACTTAGACAAAAAGGTTAAATGTTTAATATTAAGAAACTAAATCTGTAAACTATTGTAAGTTAGGCTAAAGATTATATAACCTAAATTTGAAATTTTGATAAATTTTTTTTTTCGAGCTACTAGTTTTATAAAGTTAGGGTTAAATACTATAAATCTAAATTTGTAAAATTTGTTAATGTATATATAATTTTATCTAATGCACGTCCGCACACACACACACACACACACACACACTCACACAAATAGACACACACATGTACATATATTATATATATAATGAGATAAGGGGTAAATTGGTAATCTTACACTCAAAAAAATAGGTAGAGGGGAGGTGAGTGTTATTTTCCAAACTAGAGGGGAGGTCCCTGTAATTGTCATACACCTCAAGGGAGGTCAGTGTAATTTGCCTTTAAGTAATTATAATTATGTTAGTGGTAAGGGCAAGTGTATTTTTTAGTTGGGCACTTTTAGGTTAAAAAAAATTCATATTTAATGTTCGGTTCGAATTTTAAGCAGACCTCAAAAAACGGACCAAAGACGGACTGTGTAAAGAAATTTCAAAATGTGAGAAATTCTCACTTTTTTTACACAGTCCATCTTTTAGGTCCGTTTAAGATCCGGACTGATTTAATGTTTACCATGAGGGCACTATTTCTAAAAACTCTTCTAGGTTATATTTAGCTTATTCCTCAAAGCAAACCCTACGAGAATAGTGTTGTGCTCCAAATAAAAAATCAATCAGGTATGTACCAGTGTACCACTATTAATCACCTCTCCATTGTTGGAATCACAAATGTTTGTATATATATGTAGGGAGATGATCTTAAGTGCACGTGATAGAGTGCACTGACCTAGTGCATTGACTTTTAAGCCTAAAAAATCGCAAGTCAGCGGGGCGGCAAGATGGGGCACGGGTCAGTGGGGAAGATCCTCTCCCTATATATATATATATGTCTATATATATACAGAATCCTTCTAATGAGGGATCTCTCATTTTAATAAAGTGAGGAATTTTGTGGCCATTGGATCGTCATTTAATGCAGGTCATGCCAGTGAAATGACAGAAGTACCCTTAATGAAAATTCAATCCAACGGCTGAGAATAGAAGTCCTCCCTTTATTAAAATGAGAAACCCCTCAATAGAAGGGCTCCATATCAATATACGTAGGGGTTTAAGTAAAAATCGAAAAACTGAATCGACCAATCGAAACTGACTGATTTTCTTGGTTTTGGCCAGTTTTACTAAGTAGTGGTTGGTTCGTGGTTTGCCATTATGATAAAACCCAATTTTCAGTTCGGAGAACGGTTTTAGTAATTAAAAATCGAGACTGGACCGACCAACCAATTAAATCATTCAATAATTAAATCTATTTATTATATCTACTGTTACTCTCCCTATCCAAGACAAAAGTCACTGACTTTACACTTGCTATCACTTCACGCTAACCACTGTTTTAAAAATCGGACCGAACCGGCCGGTCAAACCGGTTGAACCGTTGACCGGAACTGCGAATGAACCGGTTTGAACCGGGAATAATGGTTAAATTGTTCGAATTTTTGAAAACCGGAAGAATTTACGGTTGAACCGGCGGTTAAACTGGTAAAACTGGTAGTTGAACCGGGAACCGGTCCTTTTTTGTATTTTTTTTTGTTTTTTATATATATATTTTTATATTTTTAATCATTATTAATATTTTGACATCATGGTTCAACTGTCTGGACCGGCTGGTTGAACCGGTCAACCCGTGAACCGGTCACTTTTCCGATTCAAGGACCGTTCCAGTTTTAAAAACATTGACGCTAACCAAAGTAAAAAGTTAGTGCAATACATATATATGTACAAGTGTTATATCTATTGTTACTTTCTCTTTAACCAACAAAAGGTCTTGTTCTGAATAAAGAAAGTCTGACTTTGCAGGTAAAAAGTTAATGTAGTACTAGGCAATTTTAACTCTCTCAACCACCTCCCAGTACGAAATACGAAGTCCCCCAACTTTGAAACTCTCTTTTTCTTTTATGTTATAGTCTCTCTCTCTATAATGTCACTATAAATGTCACCATTCAAATTAACCCTAATATCCCTCAATGTTTTATCTACTTTACCTCACGGCCTTACCATCGCCGACTACTCACCATCGATTCACGTCTCCACCTCTACCACTCTCTGCTTTTTCTCTCATTGGCGACGAATGTCAAAGGATTTATAGGCCCAAGGTAAACCCACCCTTATTCTCTTCTCATCTGTTTCTTTTATTAATGGGTTTGGTATTTGGTTCTATGTAAGGACTTGATATGGTCTTCCATTGATGTTTTCTTGTAATGAAATTTCAATTGATTTATTGTGCTTTTCTTCTCCTTTTGTCATTTTGCTATAAATGATAGAGTGGTAAAAAGAACTCATAATAGGCAAGGCAAAATCGGTCAAAAACCAAAAATCGTGCCAATTACAGTCGGGGCTACACGATTCAAATGGGAGTTTGGTCGAAATCGGTTTTGTCTCTTACAAAACCGACATAATCGGTTCGGTGTAATTCTCTCTAGAAAGCCTACCGAACCGACTGTTTACACCACTATATATACGTGATTTCGGTGTCTTCTATAAATCGACGTCTTCATGGTAATGTGATTTCAGCTGCCAGTGCATGGTAAGTGATAGTTGGGTTCTCATCGTCTCATTGTTATTTTGAGTTTTTGGATTTAGGTTTGTTTTTTTTTTTTTTTTGTTTGTTTCTTGGTTGTATGGTTATGGGTGGTGGCCTGGTGGGACATGTTATTTTTTTGCATTTTATTAGATTTTGGTTGTTTGTTTAGGCCATGGGTGGTCATTGTTTGTGGCTTCTGCTGCTTTGATTTTTTTTGGGGGGTATGTTCTTTAGGGAGCTGTAATTCTGTTGATGACTAGCTTGCCTTCGTCATATTTCTTTTGGACTTTAGTCCTTAATATAAATTTATTTTGCTGAGCACAAAAAAAAAATATAATTTCAGCTGCCTCTAAGTGATTCAAGCATTGAGCTGTTAGCCTGTTACTGTTTTTTTTTTGTATTTAGTCATGTCGATTTTGTTGTCACTTTTTTCTAGGTTTGTTTTTTTATTTTGGATTTTATTTGCAAATTAAGCTTTATGAAATTTTGGATTTTGATTGTAATGGGTTTGATATGGAGGTTTAGCCCGTGCTCTTGGGGTGTCTTATATTGGGTTTGGGGACTTATGGTACTGCCTTGTTATCATTGTATTTTGGGTAAATTTATCATCTTTATTAATCTAAGTATTATTGTTGAGCCAAAAACATATATATATATATATATATACGGACTGGATCTTAAGGGGACCTTAAAATGGACTGAATAAAAAGTGAGAATTTCTCACTTTTTTGTGAGAAATTTCAGAAGTGAGAAATTTCAAAATGTGAGAAATTCTCACTTTTACACCGTCCGTCTTTTAGGTCCATTTTTTAAGGTTGGCTTAAGATCCGGACTGTATATATATATAATTCTATTAGTTAGTAGATTTATGAAAGAATCGGACTTGGCCTCTACGAATTTCTTTTTGGGTATCCCTTTATCATACTTTCTTCTGTAAGTTCAAGTATTTGCCTCTATAGTGCTTTGAGCTAAACAAGACACCACTCATATCATCAAAAGTAAGGGAGGACATCTTGAAATAGATGTAATACCCGTATCTTGAAAATAGATGTAATACCCGTATTTTTCGCTGTAATTATAATTCCGCTCTATGTTATTTATCTTGTCTTGGGTAGAATTTGGGATCCAATCGATTGGTGTGATTTACCAATCGATTGCTTCATTTGGAGTACCAATCAATGGCACTTTCCCCAATCGATTGCCTTTGACCACCTCACACCAATCGATTGCCACCTGCGTCCAATCGATTGCCACTTTTTGAACTTGGTCCGCAAGTATTTCTACGAGGAAGATACCTCCTGCTTGCTTGCATGTGACCTTTGCCTATATAGTTGACCTTGAATTCGTTCATAGACCTGTTTGGTCATTCTCTTTGCAAAATCCATATACACACACATACACCCACCCATACACATACAACCAGAGGAGAAGAAGGAGAAGAAGAACAGAGAAAGAAGGAGACAGAAAGAGAGGAGACAGAGAAGAAGAGAGAGGAAAACTCCATTGAATCTTGAAGTTTCTAGCTTCCATAACATACCACCTCACCTGCACACTCTTGTGGGTTTCAAAACTCACTTAGTAGCCTAATTAGTAGTCTTTATGCGTTCTATATAAAAATATTGGACTTCTCATGTATGTTTTAATTCTGGACATTCTTTTGCACAATTCTGTTAAGAAGATGATAAGGCCGCACTACCCCCAACCAATACGGGTTGTTGCCATAGCTGATTCAGGCACTGATGCCACGCCCAAACACAAGCAGCCCAAGCATATTCAATGCATGCTGTCATCATCATTTTTGGCAGGTCCCGTTGTCTTGAATGCTTTGACAAAAGCTATCAACTTCATTTTTGTAAAGCCTTGAACTTGGTGTGGCCCACTTTTTTTATATTTTTTATTTTATTATTTTTACCATGTAGGTTAAAAAGACTTTGGCCGTATATACCACTTCAATACTTCTAAGTCACCGCCGATCGGACCAAGTGGCCTAGACCCATCGGTATTATTTTTTGTAGATACATGTAGTGTATCAAAACAAGTGGGGCCCAGATTGTGAGTCCTAAGGATTGTGAGTTTCAATGGCTGCTGCACAAGTTCCAAAGTTGGGCATTTCAAGAAAACAAGCTTCCCCAATGTAATACCCTGTATTTTTGTAATGTATTATATGAATAAGGCCTTGTATGCTTCTTTTAATACTTGTATGAGCTTAGCCTTACCTTTGGTATAATTTGGATATCAATCGGTTGGCAGGTTTCGCAATCGATTGGCTTATCTTGGATACCAATCGATTGCCACTTATACCAATCGATTGGAGCATTTAATACCTAACACCAATCGATTGCCATTTATGCCAATCGATTGGCAGCAGCTGGACACATTCTTTTGCTTTGGCTGGGGTTGGTCCACGTGAACACCTAACCCTCTATATATATGTGCCCTTTTCCTGCATTTTTCCTTTCCAGAATTCAGAGAGAGAGAGAGAGAGAGAGAGAGAGAGAGAGAGAGAGAGAGAGAGAGAGAGGGAGTTTGTGCGTGTATCCTATATATACACTAATATATATACACGCACACATATACATCTATATACTCACACACACTCACATGGATTGAGAAGAAGAAGACCAGAGAAGAAGAGAAAAAAGGAAAGAATAAGAGAAGAAGAAAGAGAAAAGAGACTGACAGAGAAGAAGAGAGAGAAAGAGATCCCCCATTGAAGCTTCCAAGCTTCAAATACACCCACCCGAACACCCCCTAGACACCTAAGGTGAGTTCTAAACTCACTTGGTAACACCATATTAATGTTAAAGCATATTTAAATGAAGAAATGGAGTAATAATCATCTATTTCCCATTTTTATGTTACTGGACTGTCTTCACTATGAAGAAGACGAAGTCCCAATCGATTGCCATTTTATGCAATCGATTGGCATGGATTGTGACCCAATCGATTGGACTTTTTCCCAATCAATTGTTACTACTTTTATACCAATCGATTGGACCCCTATCCCTATCGATTGGCAGTTGCAGAATACTATTTTCCTTGTTTAGTTTATATCATAACTGTTTAGTTATTTATTTATTGTTCAGTAATTCCAAATCGGTTGCCATTGATGAGATCCCGTTTTATAGATTTGACGAGTAGTAGATCTGGGTTACCAATAATTTTTTGTAACTCAATATTTCTACTGCGTAAAAGAAGAGAGTTGAAGTTGTTGGGAGAAAATTAGAGAGTTAGGGAGAAAATTGAGAGAGAAATAGTAGTTTTCTTCTTCAAAATCCAATCAAAATGAGTTTCAACTAGTTTTCTTAAAACTAAACTTATTCTTTCAAGATTTCAATCCAATTTCTTTACATCCTTTGAGTTTCCAATGAGTTAGAGAGTGATGCACTCACCCACATACACATATGTGAGAGCTTAAATGCTTATGGTTCCACCATTGAAATATCATTGAATATGTAATTGTTCTTCTCTCCTAATCCCATTTCTATTTCCATTTTTCTTTTATTATACTTGTATTTCCCTTCTCAATCCCATTTCTATTTTGATTTCTTTACATTCTAGCATAATCTCCTCTCAACCTTCATTTCTATTTTGATTTCTTCATCATTTGCATCATCTCTCCCTCAACCTCATTTATATTTTGATTTCTTCTTCTTCCAAGTTCTTGAGGTTTCAAGTGTTAAGAGGATGTTCTAAGTGGTCACATAGTCATCTCAAGTGTTTAGATTCATGCTTTGAACATCTATATCAAAAATCCCAATCAAGAACTCAAACTCTATTCTAAAACCCAAATCCATTTTCTTCAAGAATGATCCAATACAGTGAGCTGTTCAGATTCAAAGATTTGTTTTGAATTAAATACTTGAGCTATGATGCTGAAACCACTTGGACAATCTTCCTAATGTATCATAGTTTATCCCCAATTTTTACCATTAATAGAGATGTGAAAGTACCATTTTCGAATTTTTAAAGTTCATGCTAATAATCTGTCTTTTCCCTCACAGATTGTAGTACGACTTCTTGCATTTGTTTTCAGATGTTTTCACCACATAATATAGCCTTTTCTATTTTTTTTAATTGAACTTCAATATGTTATGAAACTCTCTGTATCTCTGGATCATCATAAGAGTTGATTTTCTATTTATAAAAAAATCATACAAAATCAGTCAACAGTGCAGCTTTTGTTTCTGAGTCATTTATACATTCTGATTTGTTCCTTTTAATCTATGATAGCTATTGAAGTTTGATCTTTTTCTATGTATTCTAGATACATTAGGGAGGTTCTCAGATTTTTCCCAAACTTTCCTAGGCATGTTTGACCTCCCATTATGATTTTACAAAGTGATGCATACAGTCTGGACACTATTCATAGCATGCCACTTTTTGACTTTCACATTTTGATGCAACACTCTCTTGTATCTAGATACATCCCATGAACATAATCTTTACCACTCTTAGCATATTGTATCATACTATGTATCATCTATCCTCTCATGTATCATACTTCCATGGATTCTTGAGTTTGGTTTCCAAATAAAACCTGTCACACCCGTTCCAGAAATTCATGGTTTTAAAAATGCATAATTTGAGATTGTGGAATTATTAATGTTATTAATAATTTGATTTGAGTTGAGTTGACATGGGTCAACGGTAAGGTGTCAGTGAGGACACGAGAACATGGAATTTCACAGTTGCATTGGCATGACTAAATGACATTTATATGATTTAAATGTTATTTGACTTATCTGGTATTTTATGAATAGTGAATTATACCTGTGTAGTATAATTTCTGATATTTTTGATATTGTTACATATAATGTTTTTGAAAACTGTGGTGAGAACGTGAGTGTCACGTTAAATAAAAGGTAGGTTGTGTAGAGATTTCACATAACTTAGTTTTCGGACGTAATTTTTGGAGGACCCAAACGAGACTTAGTCGGAAACTTTTGGAATTTATAAGTTTCACTCGTAAAGTTGTAAAATGGACGTGTGCGAAGTTTCGAGAGCTAATTAGAAGTTTGAGGAACTCGTGGGAAGGTAAACGCAATTCCCGAAGAGTTTGCCTATATATAGTAGTGGATGAGATTCATTCTCATCCAAAACTTTCAAAATATCTAGAGAGAGGAGAGAGAAGGGAGATTGGAGCCAACAGGCTTTGCGACGCCGATCGACGACCGTTCGTTTGTCAGATTTTCTCCAGATTTCATATTTGAACTCGTGAAGGTAAGACCTACGTTTTGATACTAATTAGGCCGTGTTTGGCCAACTTTTGTAAAAATATTAATTCTAGACTTTTGGGGGAAATCAGGTAAAACTCGTAGGAATCACGTATAATTTGAAATCCGACGTTTATTTAGCTCCCTAGACGATCCTTCAAAGTTTGAAGAGAATCGCACGAGGTATGAATTCTAGATCTATGAAATATATGGATTTTCATGTTTTAAATATCAGTTTTGATATCTTTGGATCCGGGCGAAATTCATGTATTAATTAGGCCCGTTAATTATGCACGTGAAATTATATGAAAAGCACTTATAACTGTTTATGTGAGCATGTTATGTGTCTACTTGGGTCAAAGGGGAGTTTGGTGCAAATTCATCCGGGGTAAGCTCCTCGAACCTTGAGGATTGTGATTGTGATGGAATTGGAATTGTGGTTGTGTCTGAATGGAGGTGGGCCCAACCAGGACACGGTACCTGGTATGGAGGAAGGTCCAACCAGTGTACGAGATGCGTAGGAGAGGTGGGCCTCCTACGGCATCGACCGGATGAATACGTACAACTCACCCTAGAGGCCATTTCTATGTGTTTTAGATGCTTAAACCATGAACTGTCATATAAGCATACATTTAGAATTGTGCACTCAGCATATAGCTGAGCAGTGGAGATGTACTCCATTGCAGGTAAGAAGAAAGACAAGAAGAAGCGTGAGGAGTGAGGCCGTTGAGGAATGCCGGGGAACCACATTTGTATATGTTTTTGTTTTAATCCTAAAACTTGTGTAAGGATTGGGAAATTGTAATATGTTGTAATAGAACCATGGATTAGTTTCGTAGTATTGTTATCTTGTAATTGAACATCTGTAGTTATGTTTTAAATGTTGTAATTGGTGTTGGTCGTGGTTGTTTATGGATATTGGAGAAGCATGTGTTAGTATTAGCATCACAGGGCTGCCCAGCAGGGGAGCAGTCGACTGGACCATGGAGCAGTCGACTAGATACCGTGGGGTTTAGACACTGAAAGTGAATAGTATCAAGGTCGGTCAACTGGACCATCCTTCAGTCGACTGAACTATTGTAGATTTTAGCTACTGATCCAAATAGTAACCAGTGCAGTCGACTAGGTTCCCTGATCAGTCGACTGGACCTCTGTTGAGAATTTTGGATTTTGGTTTCTGCTAGGCACAGTCGACTGGACCCTAGGCACAGTCGACTGAACCTCTGTTTTCAAAACTGATTCTTTGGACGTATTTCCAATTGGCCAAAACTTTTTATAACTCTGATTTTAAAGGATTTTAATAATATTTTCCGCTGCTATTTGACTTAATGGAACTGGATGAGCCTTGGTGGCGTGCCACGTGTCCTATTTCCACGCGTAGTGGAATGGGTCATGACATTTATTGGTATTAGAGCACTAGGTAACAAAACTTTGGGAAGATTCGACGACAAGAGGAGTGTTGAGTGCATTGTCACATGTTCTAAATTGCATCCATATGTATTAGAGATGTTTGATGCATATGTATGTTGTTTTACATACATGCTATTGTTATAGTTGTACATGCATAGTGTTTATGCATTGAGAACTACAGGATTATAATCATGAGTGACGAAGAGCGAAATCTATCGCCACACACTCGACGTATGAATGAAATGGTAGAAATGATGGGGAATATGGGGGAAATGATACGGAATATAGCAGAGCGACTGCCTCCCACGCCCCAAATCGAAGTGGAACCAATAACTGTAGTGCATGCACCCGAAACTAGAGGCATAAGATCCGTATCCGAACAATTCGCTCGAAAGAAACCAATGGAATTTCATGGGACACCTGATACAACCTTGGCAGAACATTGGGTCATGGACATGGAACAAATTTTTCGATCTATTCCGATGTCAGATAGGGAGAAGATTGAGAACGCAAGTGACGTATTGAGGGGTGAAGCTCAGAACTGATGGGTAAACGTTTTAGATCAAGGAGCACCGATTACTTGGGAAGGGTTTAAGGCAGAATTTAACCGCCGATTCTTTCCACGAGCCGCCTATAATGCAAAGAAGCGAGAGTTTGATAACCTCAAGCAAGGAGACATGACTGTAACAGAGTACACTTCCAAGTATAACGCGTTGTTGAGGTATGGTAAGGGTTCAGTGCCTGAAGAGGAAGATAGAGCAAGAAAATTTGAAGAGGGTTTAAGGGATTATATCCGATTGAGAGTAGAGACCTACGAGCATTCGACTGTTGCAGCAGTACAACAGACAGCGCTTGTAGCCGAAAGTGGAATAGAGAGATCGAGACAAAATCACCAAGGAAAGCGAAGACATGAGGGTGGTGACCGAAGTCAGGGGGGATCTTTTAAGAAGTCGTTTTCACGAGGCTCTAATTCTGGTTTTAATGATTCCAGAAGAGTACCAAGTGATATACCGTTGTGTCCGCTTTGCAACCGACCACACACCGGTCGATGTTTTCTGACCAACTTTCAGAATAGATCTACAGGGGAAAACAGTGTGAGTTCTGCGACCTACCCACAACTCAAGTGCTTTGATTGTGGTACCTTAGGACACCGAGCAAAGGATTGCCTAAAGAAGCGTTCTCAATAAGGGGCAAGTTCTATGGCTTCTAGTGGTTCGAAGCCTAAGCAGTCTAGCGACGGGGGACAAAGGATGGAGCAACGTCAGGGAAGATCATTCCAAATGAACTCTAGAGACGTGGCTGCTACTAATACAGTGGTCTCAGGTATGGTGCTTGTATGTTCGCACTTAGCACGCATACTTGTTGATTCGGGATCTACACATTCGTTTGTATCTTATAACTTTGTTGAACATTTGAATGTTAAGTCCGCGCCACTAGGATATGATTTATCCATTTCTGTGCCACTCAGTAAACTGGTAGTGACATCTACGATATATAAAGGCTGTGAGATCAAACTAGACAAGAAGTTAATGACCTGTAGACCTTATATCGATTGTGGTGAACCATTTCGACGTGATATTGGGGATGGATTGGTTAGCCCTTAACCAAGCCACCATAGACTGTAAATGGAAGGAGGTTAATTTTCGATCACCGGTGCATGGGAACTTTTGCTTTCAAGGGAGTGGGGTTACACCGCCGCCGTACTTGATTTCAGCTATCCGAACGGGAAAGTAATTGAAAAAGGAATGTCAGGGATTTCTATGTTCAGTGACTGATGTCTCAGCAACCGAATCAATAGTAGGGGATATTCCAGTAGTGGGAGAATACCCGGATGTATTCCCCGATGACTTACCAGACGTCATGATTGAGAGAGAAATTGAATTCACCATTGAGGTAAAGCCAGACTCAAGACCGGTATCCAAAGCACCGTATAGGATGGCACCAGTAGAATTGAAGGAACTGAAAGTTCAACTACAAGAGTTACTTGACAAAGGTTTCATCCGACCAAGTGTATCGCCGTGGGGAGCTCCAGTATTATTTGTAAAGAAGAAAGATGGCTCAATGCGTATGTGTGTTGATTATCGGAAGTTGAACAAGTTAACGATTAAGAACAAGTACCCGTTACCCAGAATCGATGACTTATTTGATCAACTTCGTGGGGCACAAGTATTCTCCAAGATAGACCTGAGATCGCGTTATCATCAGTTGAAAGTGAAGGCCGAAGATGTTGAGAAAATAGCTTTCAGAACGCGTTATGGACACTATGAGTTCTTAGTTATGCCATTTGGAGTTACCAATGCACCAGTTGCGTTCATGGATCTTATGAACCGAGTCTTTAAGGACTATTTGGATGATTTTGTGATAGTGTTCATCGACGATATCCTTGTTTATTCGCCAAGTGAGATAACACACGAAAATCATTTGAGATTGATACTTCAGAGACTGCGGGAAAAGCAATTATTTGAAAAATTCAAGAAATGTGAATTCTGGCTACCTAGCATTACTTTTCTTGGTCACGTAATTGATAATAATGGAGTTTCAGTTGATCCTCAAAAAGCAGAAGCTGTATCAAATTGGCAAAGGCCGACTTCCGTATCTGAAATTCGAAGTTTCTTGGGATTAGCGGGATACTACCGCCGTTTTATTGAACATTTCTTAAAGATTTCATTGCCGATGACAAAGTTAATGAGAAAGGGTGTTATTTTTGAATGGAGTCAGGAATGTGAAGACAGTTTCCAAGAGTTGAAGTCATGTTTGACGAGAGCACCGATATAGACAATACCATCTGGAACCGAAGGATTTGTAATCTATAGTGATGCTTGTAGACACCCCATTTTGTCGGCTATCAGATTTAGGAGACCCATAGCTTGGTGGTTCACAATGATCGAAAAAGACTCAAAAGGACTCATGGAAGTTAGTTCTATTTCTCAAAATGCTCAGAATGCCCAAAATGCTCCTGAAAGCCCGAAAACTCCCAGATTTGGTTCCAAAAGTTCTAGAAACATGCTATGTCGTAAGAAAAGAAAAAAATGAGTTTTTAAGTAAAATCAGATGAAATCGTCAGCTCCCAGAGACCCCCGAAAGTCCCAGAAGTTCTCGGAAAGTCCCCGTTTACCGGTTTGACCAAGGTTTGACTAGGTTTGACCAAGTTTGACCAAAATCGTCCAAATTCACCGGGATCATTCTAGATTATGTGGAAAGTATTAAAATGAGTTTTAAAAGAAGATCGCACGAAAACGTCAACTCCTGGGAGCTCCCAGAGGTTCCCAGAACTTCCTGGGAATCCCAAGTTTGACCAGTTTGACCAAAATTTGACTTTGAAACCAGAGCACCGTAATAATTTTCAAACAATTTTCATGGATACTAGAGGTCAATATCTTTCCGACGGTATGTCACACACAATTTTCGGATTTAAAACGAGTTTATTATGAATTTCTGAAGGTGGAAAAGGCGATCAAATCGGTTTTTATCGCAAATACCGCAAAATTTTTCAAAGTGACCTATCTCCAAACTATTTTTTTTTTTTTATGTAAAATAGACTCCATTACCTTTCCAACGGTATATCACAATCTCAATTTGGAGTTCGTATGCATTTTCTATGAATTTCATACGAAATAGGGCATTTTCGCGAATAACGGAGCCTCTGGGGGCCTAAACGTAAATTTCTGGGCGTCTGAGGAGCAGTGCCGCCGCAGCACTGGCCCACTGCCGCCGCGGCACAGGCCCAGTGCCACCGCGACACTCAACCCTCGCAAAGTCTATTTTTGTAATTTTTTTGGGGGTCCAATTTGATCAATTGAAAGCCAAAACGACATAATTTTGTGTTCACAGTTGTTTGGGACCAATAGGAGTACTTCTAAAACCCCAAAACCATCCCAAATTGGCCTATTTAAACCCTCCATTGCTCTTCATTTTGGGGGGGCCAAGTGTAAAGCTTGAAAAGTTGTAGAGAAGAAGAGAGATAGAGATAGGTTTAGAAGAGAAAAAGGGAGCTTCTCCCATTGATTTTCCATAAGAAAGTGAGTTTTAATCTTGTTTTCTTCCATTATCCTTCTATATACTTCACATTCAAAGTCCAGTCCAACCCTCATTCTTGAGCATTCATGAGATGGGAAGCTACTTCCATGTCCAAATGTCAAAATCTATGAGTGAAACACCAAGCTACAAGTCCAATATCACATTGATCATCATCTATTTATTGTTATTTACTTGCTTGTTTATACAATGTTCATCTTTTCTTACCTCATTTCTTTTTTATTTTCTTTATTTACTTACTAGTTCATCATCATCTAGATGATGACATGAAGTTTGAGGTGAGTGAATCCTTATGGATAGTAGCTCTTGACCTCAAAAACATGTTTGATAGATGATGATTATAACTTCAATACCTCCAAGGTATCCTTGAAGTTATGTTCAAAATAAAAATGAATCTCTCCAATAATATTGAGGGTTCTTGATAATGAGTTTGATGTTGATATTCCAAGAGGTTATAATCTCTATTTGATGTTGAAAATATACTTTCAAAACCTCTATTTCAAAACCCCTCTCAATCTCTCTCATTTTGATTTCAAGAAAGAAAACTCAAGTTTTTCCTAAAATCTTCAAAACAGTGAGTCAAAACAGTGAGTGATCTGAGTTCAAAGATTTCTCTAGAACTCAAAACTCAATGTATTGATGCAAGGCCACTTGAAAAGTCTTCCTAACGCATTATAGAACACTCACGATTTTTGGTTTGACTTGGAAATACTTGAAAATGGTCCATTTGGACCCAAACATTCCTTCTAGACATTCTGCCTATGCTATCACAGCAGCTTGGTTGGATTCCAACTTATTTTTCAGAACACTTTTCCAAAAGGGGTGGTCCTAACTTAATTTTCCCTTAACCTTCAATGTCTTAGGGAACATTCTGTATAAAATGGGCCTCTAGTTCATTTGATTTCATTTTTTAAGAGTTTTCAACTTTTCAGTCGACGGTACGGACTCTATTTCTGAGTGACCTCTATTGTTTATATGATTTCTCTCAATCTGTTATAGTTATTAAAGATTGGCTTCTTGGGTTGTGTTCTACACACAATAAGGAAACTCTCCATAAAAAAGCATGCATTGAAAACATTCCTAACCCCTCTTTTCAATTTCCAAAATATCATGTTACCGTTCTGTCCACTATTCACAGCAAGCACATTTTAACTTTCATTCTTTGATTTGATGCTTACATGCATTCCAAATTAGTTCATATCTTAGGAAGTAGTTCATACTACATTTGTATATATCTCATGATGATTTCATTCATTCATTCATACACATTCTAGACTTCTATGTCATTCTAGGAATCCATGAACACAAAACACACTACAACCTTGGCACATTCTAGACACATACATTGCATCCATGCAAAGATTTGGGGCTTTTGTGACTCCTAATCTAAGAAGATTATAAGGAATGAACTTGATCATACGTTCATGCTTCCCCTCGATCTAATCCTCCTTTTTCATCCGTCTCGGGGATTGAGAAATCTTCTTTTCTCAAAGATTAACATGCATCATTCTAGCTTGCTAAGCATACTTTGATTCTTTGATTATTTGTTTCAAGAACCATTCATGTCCCCTTTAGATTAGGGAAATTTAATTACTTGATACATGATTAGACGATTTTCCTAGGTTTATTTGTGTGATCTTTCACTTTGCATTGTGTGATATTTGGCTTAGATCTTATGAATGATATCTTATCTTTAGATCTTCCATTTCAAATTTTCTTATGTGATGTAATATACTATCATAGTATTAATTGTCGAAACATACATAGTATAAGATGATTATTTGGATGGTAATTGAGGCCCATCGAAAGACGGGGTGAGTTGAGGGTGTTTTAGTCACGACAAAGGCTCCTTCCTCTCTTGTACCAAAACCCGAGCCAAGTTCTTTGGTTATGAAGGGCCGGTGCCCTTTATCCGTTTGGTTGAGTCAAAATTAGGTTTCTTGGTTCCTTAAAGACCAAGTGGCGACTCTGTATCTGTTTTCAACAGACCATTTTCTTTCCTTTTCAAAACAATCTCAAACAAAGAAAGAGTGGATGAGAGATTCTGTGTGTCCACAATCTGGCGACTCTGCTGTGGATTTTTATTTTAAAACAAAATAATACAGAGGTTTGAGTCATAAGAAGCATCCTTAAAATCATCTTTTTACTGTGTTTGGTTCACTGCATTGCACTTCTGCATTTCCCCTTCGACTGTGTCTGAAACGCGGTGCTGACATTATTCAGGTCTTGCTGTGCCAGGTCACAAGTCACCGTTGATACTGTACCTTCCAAGGTATATCAAAAAGAGTAAAAACCTCCGTACTGTCTCTCCGATGGTATATTGGAACTCTCGTCAAAGGACCCTCTTTGACTAAACCCAGCCTTTGCATATAGATTCCTGTAGAACCTTTCATAGGACTGTTCATTTATCTTTTCAGATAGGACAATGTGATATAACTGCTGTATGCCCTGGCGGGATTACCTGCGCGGTGTAGACGATTATGTGGCATAGAACAGAACCTCTTTCTTATGATTCCCAAGGCAATCACTCACATGTGATCACATTGAGTTGACTTGCCTAGGCACCATGATAAGGATGTCTGCTCCATGCTCACAAAGATATACACCGCAAACCTTGTTTGTTGGTCCTGAGACATAGGAGTATGAAAACTTGCTAGACAGTATGATCACCATCATCACCTATTCCTGTCGTATATATAACACCCGCATTTGTGTTATTGCAATTGCATTACATTGTCATGCATAATAATGTGATGTGACGTGTCTTATGACACTTGGTTGAGTGAGTTTTGACTCACGAGTTGATTTGGGTGTCTGTATTAGAGAACCCTTTGAAACTGTTGTGATTAAAGGTTTATTGTTTGTGAAGTCTCTCCGAGTATGAGACGGTCACTGTGGAACATTTTAAATGTTTATCTGAAAATAAATGTTTACCTGTGTATTGCAATATCTGTATTATTTTCTGATTTAGAATTTATTTCTGTTGTTAGTTTTAGTATCCTGGTGAGAACGAATGAACACGCTATTAATTTGGTAGGCTAATTAGCAACTTCGGAAACGTCATGTAGAAATTCGCGTTTTAGCGACCAAACGAAACTTAGTCGAAAACTTTTATAATTTTGAGTTTTTACTCGTAAAGTTATAAATAAGCTGCATAGAAAGTTTCAGAGACTGATTAGGAGTTTTGAAAACTCGTGGGGAGGTAAACGTAATTCTCCGAGAATGTTGCCTATATATAGATAGAGATGGATGAGATATTTCTCATAACTTCTAACCTAATTTCAAAAGGAGGCCAAAAGGGGGCTAGAGAGAGATTTAGTTGCTTCAAGCTTTGCGACGCCAAACGACGACCTTCCGTCAGTTTGATTTCTCCCAAATTTCATATTCGAGCTCCTCGAGGTAAGAGTTTCGTTTTGATATATGTTAGGGCCTGTTTGGCTAAGTTTTCCAAAAAGTTATTTTCTAGAATTTTTCATAAAAATTGATAAATGGAATTCTGATCCATAGGAATTGTACTAGACGGACTTCTGCACGTTCTTTGTGCACGGGTTTTCTTCAGATTGAATTATAGGAGCGTTATTTGGAGGTGAGTGATTCAACTATGTTTTGGAATGATTTCTTGACATGTATTCATGTTTTGTGTGAATAGCATGTATTAATTCTTAGAGATATATTGTGTAGTTCATATTGGGCATTTATATTGATAAGTAGGCTCAATAGCACGGTGATATGTTTTGATTACCGCGAGTATGGTGATATGTATTTAAGCATGTTAAGTTGCTTATGTGGGTCAGAAGGAGCACGTGGTCACCGTGCCATTTTTGTGGAGCCGATATAGGCATTAAGGTTGCACGATTGAAGAGAAGAATCGTGGGTCTTACCCTTTCGCGTGGACTTATTGGCGAGGAGTCGCGGATTGGGAGTATGGACGGGCACGTGAGTCTCCGGCGACTAGTATGAAATGTAGAGATGTGAATGCGGACATGTTTATCATTCATGTGCATATGTTGTTTTATTCACTAAGCTTTAGCTTAAACAAATCAAAATATGTGTGGTTATTCAAATAACCATTGCAGGTGTTAATGCTGGCGAGGAATCGCAGAAGTGAGCACGAGGGTTGAGAGTTTGCTTGAGAGGCAACTTGAATGTTAATCTTGTAGTTTTGGGATAATAGGAATGTTGTAATAAGAATTCTTATTGTTTCAACCCATGTTTAATTTAGTATGTTAGAACGGATTTTAAACCGTTGTAATAGTAAGTGATATGTTGTAATCCTGCTTTAGAAATGTTTTAATACAGCTAGGATTACTTTGGTTTGAGTTTGGATGGAGTGGTTGATCATTGGTGTAAGTTAGAAAGCTTTTAAACTTGAAATTCTGCAGTTTTGGCTGCTGTCAGAGGAGCAGTCGACGGGGAAGTCGACGGGATAGTGCAGTTAACTATTTTGTTCCTTATATGGTAAGAGCAGTCGACGGGGCAGTCGACGGGGCAGTCGACGGAGCAGTCGATGGGACAGTGCTGTTCATCTATTTTTCTTATTTTGGTAAAAGCAGTCGACTGGACCCCAGTCTCAGTCGACTGTAATTGCTATTAACCCTTTTGAAAACTCCCTGCCTTCTACCGTCGACTGAGCAGTCGACTGAACCTCTGGTCTTAAAATGTGTTTTGTTTTTCCGCTGCGTGTGTTCTTCAAACCTAATTTTGGGAACGTTAATGAATTGGTTTAGCCTCGGTGGCATGCCACGGCCTCCAATTCTGCTATTGTGGGACCGGGCTGTGACAGTATATCCCTATTTCTTCCAGAAACTCTACCCAACTAATCAGGATATCCCTGTTTCTCCTAGAAACTCTGTCCGAATCACCCAGATTTCCTAGAAATCCCTATTTCTCCCCAGATTACCCAGAAATCTCAATTTCTTCCAGAAACTCCGATATACTTATGTCCCCCCCCCCCCCCCCAGATATTCTTGCTTCCCCCAGAATACCCAGAAACCTCAATTTTTCTTAGAAACTCCGATATACTTATGTCCCCCCCCAGATATTCTTGCTTCCCCCAGAATACCCAGAAACCTCAATTTTTCTTAGAAACTCCGATATACTTGTTTCTCCCAGAAACTCTGTCCGACTTACCCAGTTATACCTGTTCTCCCAGAAGCTCTGTCCAAATCTCTCAGATTACCCAGAAATCTCAATTTCTCCCAGAAACTCCGGTATACTTGTTTCTCCCAGAAACTTTGTCAAACTTACCCAACTTTTTCATGTTTTCCCATAAGTTCTATCCAAATCTCCAAGATTTTCCAAAAATTCTAGCAACTCCATCCAAACTTCCCAAAAATGCCTAGATGTACCAATTTTTCCCAGAAATTCTGATTTCCCAATTTCTCCTAGAAGCTCAGTTCAAATCAACCAGAAATCCCTATTTCTCCTAGAAACTCAAATAACTTCTAGAAATTTCTCCGAATCTTCCAAATCCCTATTTCTCCCAGAAACTCTGTCCATAATTCCTAAAGTATCCCGGAAATCCCTGTTATCCCTTGGTGATCACACTGGAAAGTAAGGTTAGCACACTCTGTATGGCTAGGGCCTTATTTGTTTAGCTGCTATCTGTTAGAAATAGAAGCATCATATAGATTAGGGCTTACATCCGCATGCTTGCCTCGTATGCATGCACCATTCCTATCAGTCTACACGCACTATCTTAGTCAGTCTGTACACAAGTCAGTCCACGTTTGTTAACATCACTGTCATTGTCTCCCCAGTCATCACTATCATAATCTAATACACTCTTCTTAAATCTATAGGTCATTATAGATTCCCAAAGTCAGCCACTGAGATCCCCATCCTGGGTCAGAAGTTCGAACAGTCGTTTGGTCAAGATCTGCCCGCCAAGTTACTTCAACATGAATCAAGAAGAATTGGAAAATAAGGTCACTGTGTTGGGAACAACCATAAGCCAGCAATCTGATCGCCTGGCCTAAGTTTTGAGTTTCATAGAAGAACTGAAACAACAGCAGCCACAGTACCCACCTGGTTTTCCACCACAACCAGGGTTCATACCACCACCACCGCCTGGGTTTGGACCGCCTCCCGAGAATAATGGGCAAGAAGACTGGTTTCAAGGGGTCCCGCCGCTTGCATATGAGAAGAAGCTCCAGGAAAAAATGGACAAAGTTAACAAGCTTGAAAGTGTGTTGAGGAAGAGCAAAGGGGTTGATGATTACATGTTAGACCTGGAAGGCCTCTTTGAGCCCATCAAGCTAAGGCTGCCCGAGAACTTCAAAATGCCTGAAATTGACCGTTTTGATAGAACAGGGAATCCAAAAAGTCACATCAAGTTGTGCATGACCATCTTCCAATCGATGGGCTGCACTCATGAGCACATTGCGATGCTGTTCCCGCAAACCCTTAAGAATGCTACACTATCCTGGTTCCTAACCCTTGAAGCCTCCAAGACCCGAGTCTGGGAAGACGTTGCTAGAACTTTTATTGATCACTACTCTTATAACCAAGAGTTTGATATCACCATCCGGGATCTAGAGACTACCAGGCAGAACTTCAATGAGTCCTTCACTGCGTTCTTGAGCAGATGGAGGAATAAAGTGGCTCAAATGATCCACAGACCTGTTGAGAAAGAGCAAGTACGTATGCTGGTCAAGAACATGCAACCAGTATATCATGACAAGCTATTCTACCAATCCATCTCCACATTCGAAGAGCTATTTGAAATAGGCACCAGAATAGAGGATGCCATCAGAGATGGAAAGTTTAAAAAGGATGAACCCCAACACCAGTCTAAGAGACCTAACTAACCCCTGGACTCCCCGGATATCAATGCACTTAGCAACCAATCAATGGCCTGCGCCCTTCGTCCGTACCAGTCCATTCCGCCAAATCGCCCAAAAGGCCCTCGCGAATTCTCCAAATGTGATGTTCCTCTTTCCACAGCCTTGGACCACCTACTCAAAAAGGGCCACCTGCAGCTCCTCCCTCATAAGCCGCTACCAGATCCTATACCCTCCCACTATAACATGAGCCTACGATATGCTTATCACCAAAATCTAGGCCATACCACCGATCAGTGCATCCGCCTCCGCCATGACATTCAGAACCTTATAGAAGATGTCCCCTATCCTAATCCCATCCACTATCTTGGCTTGGACTAACCGATCGAATGATCCCTTCCGTCGATGCTAATGAATGTTAAAGCTACGCAGTAAAGTGATGGTGTTTGGAACTTCTGCTAAAAAAATAGAATAAGAATAATAAATGGGTCGCAAAGACACTCCATTTGAGACCGGGTCGAGTCGAGTCAAGTTGAGTCTGTTCTATGTTTCAAGTCCATTTCAATTCTAGTCTTGTGATCGAGTCTGTCTGTCATCGAGTTGTTAATAAGTCTATAAACCTTCTCTATTGATGGAATGAAATCTCATTTTGCTTAATCTGATGTGCCTAGTCATAAATGCATGAATCACTAAACTGAAGTGTCACTTTTCAAATTACCATGGATATTACTCTGCTAATAATTTTTCTACAACAAAACAAAAAAGAATCCTGAAAGGTTAAAGTCAATTTCACGCTGACACTGATGAAGAGCTGAGAATTGAATAGTCTTACTTTAAGAATTTAAAGATGCTCTTGCCTCAATCTTGAAAACACATACTTAAAACTGACTTGGGGCTTGCCCAACACCCTTTTCCCACCATTTCGAAGCCTTAAGCCCAATCCAATTGGGAGCCACGCAATCTGTCCGATTGAAAGCAATGCAAACTTAGCCCTTGATGGTAGCCAAACATTTCAGTGAGTTTCATCTCCACTTTAAAAAAAAAAACCAAAAAAAAAAGAGAAAGAAAAAGAAAAGAAAAGAAAATAAAAAGCTCGCTAGGTTGAAAACCCGAAAGGGCACCTAGGCAAAAGTTAGAGCTGAAAAAGGTGTTGATTTCCAAAATCTGACCTAGCTAGTCAAAATGTTGGAGAAAATTTTGATGAAACAAATGAGAGACTCATATGCTTCAAGATACAGCTTAAGAACGTGCCAAGATCATATTTCAAAAGGCACGGAATCACCACAAATAAATTTTGAGAGCTGACATACACATTCTGGAATTCTGAGATTGCGATTGAAAGATCTCACAAGAATCGACTACATAAAAAAGCAAAATTGACTGGCTAGGCGAAAGTGAAAAGGATCAATCCTCAAAACAAAACAAAAAGAAAAAGAAAAGAAAGGGAGATTGAAACTGAATCCTTTTATTCAAAGCTACCACAAGTGGCTCAAGTTTGAACTTAATTTACGATTGGTTTGAGAAACCCTCATACCCAATTTCTTTCAAGCCCTGACTTGAACTACGCTCGACCTGATTCCCACTCAGGGATACGTAGACAACCGCATCGGTTCGGTCGACACCATCATAATCAACCCCCCCTTCTTTCAAGACTTTGGCCTGAACTACGTTGGACCTGATCCTCGCTAGGGGGTATGTAGGCAGGCTTTCAAAAAGAAAAGAAGGATGGCTCGCTAGGTCGAAAATTCGAAAGGATGCCTAGGCAAAAATTAGAGTTAAATCCAAGGTGAGCAATAACAAAAGAGAGAAAAGAGCTTGCTAGGTCACCTCACTGGTGCCTAGGCAAAAGTTATGAGCATTTGAGAGATTAAAGTCACGGTCCATGCCTCAAGCCAGAAAATCACCTTCTACACTAGGGGCAAACTTCGGCTACCTGCCTCGTTTGCCTGACTTTTATTATCTACCCTTCATACAAGGGGCAAACTTCGGTCACCTACCTCGTTTGCCCAAAACCTCCAATAAACCATCATCCAAACTGCGGGCAAACTTCGGTTACCCACCTCGTTTGCTTATGAATCCCACTTTGTACAACTCAAACTAGGGGCAAACTCCGTTTGCCTAACACAATCCCTTCACACCAAGGGTGAGTTTTCAAGTTACCAAGTTGTTTTGAAAATTTTAAAATAGAGCATCGTTTACTCTAAAAGCTAAGGCACTAATTCAAAGCACTTCCTGGGAGAAGTAGAAAATTGACTAGATCACTAGGGAGGAATTTTCAAAAATCAGATTTATCAGCAAAGTGTTACCATGTTAAGATGAGGGGTGAACACCAAAAGAGAAATGGTACATCGTTTATGACAAAAGCACATCAAGTTTGGACAAGACGAGCTTGTTTCATTTTGGTGTCAAATGTGTCATCCTCGTGCATCAATGTCTGTTAAGTTTTTGAGTCTGTTGTAGTCTCAAATGTGTAAGTCAACAGTGACTAATAAAATTTTCAAATCAAGTTATAAAGAGCATGCCAAAACAAGCAGGAGTACCAAACACCATTACTGCACCGCTTAAGGCGTCAGCATGAGAAACGTCCAAACTTAGGGCAAATGCGAATTTCATCCCTTTCCAAACCATCGAAAGTTGACCATCATCTCCTTGTAACATAAGTCCATGATTGGCTGTTGATCTTCCTTCATGCAACATAAGTCCATGAGTGGCTGTTGATCACCTTTCCTCGTCCATGCAACATAAGTCCATGAGTGGCTGTTGATTTTTCTTCATCTCCAAGCAACATAAGTTCATGAGTGACTGTTGATTGATCTTGGATTGGGCACCACAAAGATTTGATCAACCGTGAGAGATTTAGTGATGGATCCCGGTTCTGGGCCAGCAAGATTTGATCAACTATGAGAGATTCGAATTTGAATCCTGGTTCCCGGTCAAGAGAAGTAGGTGAAGAGAGATCCCAGAAAGAGTCGCTTCATCCCCAGCAGATTCAGTTTAATCCCCAGCAGGCATATCGATTTGTACATCGTCAGTTCAATCTATGACAGTTACAGTAGTTCACTGTCGACTCGGCATCTCGATTTGTACATCGTCAGTTCAATCATGACAGTCACAGTAGTTCACTGTCGACTCGTCATCTCGATTCGTACATCGTCAGTTCAATCTATGACAGTCACAGTAGTTCACTGTCGACTCATCATCTCGATTCGTACATCGTCAGTTCAATCGTGACAGCCACAGTAGTTCACTGTCAGCTCATCATCTCGATTTGTACATCGTCAGTTTAATCTATGACAGTCACAGTAGTTCACTGTCGACGCATCATCTCAATTCCTACATCGTCAGTTCAATCATGACAGCCACAGTAGTTCACTGTCGGCTCATCATCTCGATTCGTATAGAGTCAGTTCAATCATGACAGCCACAGTAGTTCACTATCGGCTCATCATCTCGATTCGTACATCGACAGTTCAATCCTGACAGTCACAGTAGTTCACTGTCGACTCGTCATCTCGATTCCTACATCGTCAGTTTAATCATGACAGTTACAGTAGTTCACTATCGACTCGTCATCTCGATTCGTACATCGACAGTTCAATCATGACAGTTATAGTAGTTCACTGTCGACTCGTCGTCTCGATTCGTACATCGTCAGAATGTTGTGTCCATCATTCTCATTCAAAATCTTAGGCTTCCATTAATGGTGCTTCCGTATCCGTCGCTTGACATCTCTGGTTTTCATGTCTTGAGTTCTTAGGGTTTCTATGTCCAGGACTTCCATGTCCATCGGTTATCTGTTAAATTTCATCTTTGATTAACGTCCTCAGGGACCCCACATCTAACTACATTCGCTTGCGAAGCATACTTCCCAAAATTCAGAAGTTTGCTCCAAGACCCAGAGTCTTTAAACCTTGGTGTCCCTATTCGGGTCAATAACTGCATCACAGTCAGAAACACTAGCACGACACAAGTCCACTCGGAGTAGGTACACCCCACAGTACCAGCTCATACTAGGATCAGAACACTAGGCATGATAGGACTCATGACACAATTCATATCACATCCATACATTGCACACCATCCTCATAACATAGCATCTGCCTGTCTTGTTGTGCATGTGCAATTTATTCCTTTGTGCCCTGAACTACGTCCTGGTCTGATTTCCCTTGGGATACGTAGGCAGCTCACGCAGAGCACGACCAGCACTGACCTTAGCATCATTGCATCTTTTGCAACGCTTTTTATCCTAAATCTATAGCCTCCAAAAAGTCCTGTCTCTTCAAAGCTTTGGCACTCGCTTGTGACATGCGTTGCCTCGCAAGTTCATGCCAAAGAGGGGCAAACTATAGACACCCCATTTTGTCGGCTATCAGATTTAGGAGACCCATAGCTTGGTGGTTCACAATGATCGAAAAAGACTCAAAAGGACTCCTGGAAGTTAGTTCTATTTCTCAAAATGCTCAGAATGACCAAAATGCCCCTGAAAGCCCGAAAACTCCCAGATTTGGTTCCAAAAGTTCTAGAAACATGCTATGTCGTAAGAAAAGTAAAAAATGAGTTTTTAAGTAAAATCAGATAAAATCGTCAGCTCCCAGAGACCCCCCGGAAGTCCCAGAAGTTCCCGGAAAGTCCCCGTTGACCGGTTTGACCAGGTTTGACCAAGTTTGACCAAAATTGTCCAAATTTGCCGGGATCATTCTAGATCATGTGAAAAGTATTAAAATGAGTTTTAAAAGAAGATCGCACAAAAACGTCAACTCCTGGGAGCTCCCAGAGGTTCCCAGAACTTCCCGGGAATCCCAGGTTTGACCAGTTTGACCAAAATTTGACTCTGAAACCAGAGCACTGTAATAATTTTCAAACAATTTTCATGGATACTAGAGGTCAATAGCTTTCCGACGGTATGTCACACACAATTTTCCGGATTTAAAACGAGTTTATTATGAATTTTCGAAGGTGAAAAAGGCGATCAAATTGATTTTTATCGCAAATACCGCAAAATTTTTCAAAGTGACCTATCCCCAAACTATTTTTTTTATGTAAAATAGACTCCATTATCTTTCCAACGATATATCACAATCTCAATTTGGAGTTCGTATGCATTTTCTGTGAATTTCGGACGAAATAGGGCCTTTTCGAGAATACCGGAGCCTCTGGGGGCCTAAACGTAAATTTTTGGGCGTCTGAGGAGCAGTGCTGCCGCAGCACTGGCCCACTGCCGCTGCGGCACAGGTCCAGTGCCGCCGCGGCACTCAACCCTCGCAGAGTCTATTTTTGTAATTTTTTTGGGGGTCCAATTTGATTAATTGAATGCTAAAACGACATAGTTTTGTGTTCACAGTTGTTTGGGACCAATGTGAGTACTTCTAAAACCCCAAAACCACTCCAAATTGGCCTATTTAAACCCTCCATTGCTCTTCATTTTGGGGGGGCCAAGTGCAAAGCTTGAAAAGTTGTAGAGAAGAAGAGAGATAGAGATAGGTTTAGAAGAGAAAAAGGGAGCTTCTCCCATTGATTTTCCATAAGAAAGTGAGTTTTAATCTTGTTTTCTTCCATTATCCTTCTATATACTTCACATTCAAAGTCCACTCCAACCCTCATTCTTGAGCATTCATGAGATGGGAAGCTACTTCCATGTCCAAATGTCAAAATCTATGAGTGAAACACCAAGCTACAAGTCCAATATCACATTGATCATCATCTATTTATTGTTATTTACTTACTTGTTTATACAATGTTCATCTCTTCTTACCTCATTTCTTTTTTAATTTCTTTATTTACTTACTAGTTCATCATCATCTAGATGATGACATGAAGTTTGAGGTGAGTGAATCCTTATGGATAGTAGCTCTTGACCTCAAAAACATGTTTGATAGATGATGATTATAACTTCAATACCTCCAAGGTATCCTTGAAGTTATGTTCAAAATATAAATGCATCTCTCCAATAATATTGGGGGTTCTTGATAATGAGTTTGATGTTGATATTCCAAGAGGTTATAATCTCTATTTGATGTTGAAAATATGCTTTCAAAACCTCTATTTCAAAACCCCTCTCAATCTCTCTCATTTTGATTTCAAGAAAGAAAACTCAAGTTTTTCCTAAAATCTTCAAAATAGTGAGTCGAAACAGTGAGTGATCTGAGTTCAAAGATTTCTCTAGAACTCAATACTCAATAAATGGATGCAAGGCCACTTGAAAAGTCTTCCTAACTAATTAGAGAACACCCATGATTTTTGGTTTGACTTGGAAATACTTGGAAATGGTCCATTTGGACCCAAACATTCCTTCCAGACATTCTGCCTCTGCTATCACAGCAGCTTGGTTGATTTCCAACTTATTTTTCAGAAAATGTTTCCAAAAGGGGTGGTCCTAACTTATTTTTCCCTTAAACTTCAATGTCTTAGGGAACGTTCTGTATAAAATGGGCCTCTATTTCATTTGTTTTCATTTTCTAAGATTTTTCAACTTTTCAGTCGACGGTATGGACTCTGTTTCTGAATGACCTCTATTATTTATATGATTTCTCTCAATCTGTGATAGTTATTAAATATTGGCTTCTTGGGTTGTGTTCTACACACAATAAGGAAGATCTCCATAAAAAAGCATACATTGAAAACATTCCTAACCCCTCTTTTCAATTTCCAAAAGATCATGTTACCGTTCTGTCCACTATTCACAGCAAGCACATTTTAACTTTTATTCTTTGATTTGATGCTTACATGCATTCCAAATTAGTTCATATCTTAGGAAGTAGTTCATACTGATTAGAGGTGAAAAATGCATATTCATAGCGTATTTCATAGTCTTTTATGCATACTTTTATCCCCAAGTCCCTAGATTTAGATGCACATCAATGATTAAGTGTTTTCTATGATGTTGAGACTCAAATATGTGTTTTTACACCATTTTGCAGGTTATAGGAAGCAACCATTGCATAGAAAGTGATTCTGGTGAAGAGAACAATAGAAGCAGCTGAGAAAATGCCATTTTTGACAATGAAGACTTCAGATTTGGAAGATTTACCCAGAGATATAAAATGTAGATCTTTGAGTTACGGTCGCGTGGCCGTAAACGGGAGGTCAATCCGAGGTCTGAGTGAAAAGTTATGGCCATTCTCCCATCGGTGCGCAAAGCTGTCAAAATCATAAGAGTTCAAGCGATTGAGGAGAGTTCAATCGATCGAACCTTCGATCGATTGAACTAAGCTCGATCGATTGAACTTTATATTCACCCAAAAGTTGTGTAAACTCTGCGGGAACCCTATATATACGTCGTTTTGACGCCAGACGAAGGGAGGACGCTCCAGAACGCAGAAAACAGCAGTTTAGGGTAGTTTTAGGGTTAGATTAGGAGTAGATTAGGTTAGATTCTTATTTTTCTTCCTCTTTTCCATTGATTTATTGAAGATTATTGAAGATTAAAGTTTATTTCAAGTTATTTTCAGATTTATTCCAGGTTTTTCCTTTCCTTTATCTTATTTGATTGTTTATGAATCTAGTAGTTATGATTGTTATGTTTTTACTGTTTCTGCACTAGTTTATTTATGTTTTCGTAGTTTAGACGTTGGGAATATGTGATGAAACATTGATTTCCAACCTCTGCCATGCAATCTTTAAAAAACCCTGGGCTCGATCGATTGAAGGTATTTCGATCGATCGAACCAGAGCCATAGTCAAGCGATCGAAGACATTTCGATCGATTGAAGGATGATGCTGTTCGATCGATCGAGAGCGCTTCGATCGATCGAACTTGTTAATTCTTGAGATGATTCTTTTAAGTATTCTATGACTTTCTGTTTTAGAAATCTGTCATCAAATTATCCCAATAAGCTCAGTTTGTCACAACAGTTTTTAGAACTTAAAGCGTTAAGGCCTTTTCTTCAATGACTTTTGAAAACCACTTTGAATGCTAACACCATTTAGAGTGCAAGTATTAACCATTGTTTTAAACCGTCTTCCAAGTATTTTAAATCAACTGTGATGATGTAGTCCCGGTCATGAAAGGGCTATTGATTCTATATCTTTAGAAAAATACAGAATGTTGAAAAGGAATGAACTCCATAGAGCGTGAATGAATATGCATGGTAGATGGTTAGGATCAATGTGGATTCACGTGTTTCCAACACTTTTAATTTTGTTGTTTAATTATTATGTTTCTTTATGTTTAGTTTATTATTTAGTTTAATTTAATTAATTAGGATTTAGTCACTACTACAATTAAACTTTTCTTTTTCTTTAGGTTGTAACTTAGTAGACATTCTTCCTATTCCTTCCCTGTGGGATCGACCTGGACTTATCCAGTATTACTTGCACGATCACCTACACTTGGGTGTTGCACAAGAGCGCACAACTTTTTAGTCGTGTCACATACTACATTTGTATATATCTCATGATGATTTCATTCATTCATACACATTCTAGACTTCTATGTCATTCTAGGAATCCATGAACACAAAACACACTACAACCTTGGCACATTCTAGACACATACATTGCATCCATGCAAAGATTTGGGGCTTTTGTGACTCCTAATCTAAGAAGATTATAAGGAATGAACTTGATCATACGTTCATGCTTCCCCTCGATCTAATCCTCCTTTCTCATCCGTCCCGGGGATTGAGAAATCTTCTTTTCTCAAAGATTAACATGCATCATTCTAGCATGCTAAGCATACTTTGATTCTTTGATTATTTGTTTCAAGAACCATTCATGTCCCCTTTAGATTAGGGAAATTTAATTACTTGATATATGATTAGACGATTTTTCCTAGGTTTATTTGTGTGATCTTTCACTTTGCATTGTGTGATATTTGGCTTAGATCTTATGAATGATATCTTATCTTTAGATCTTCCATTTTAAATTTTTTTATGTGATGTAATATACTATCATAGTATTAATTGTCGAACCATACATAGTATAAGATGATTATTTGGATGCTAATTGAGGCCCGTCGAAAGACGGGGCGAGTTGAGGGTGTTTTAGTTGCGACAAAGGCTCCTTCCTCTCTCGTACCAAAACCCCGAGCCAAGTTCTTTGGTTATGAAGGGCCGGTGCCCTTTATCCGTTTGGGTGAGTCAAAATTAGGTTTCTTGGTTCCTTAAAGACCAAGTGGCGACTCTGTATCTATTTTCAACAGACCATTTTCTTTCCTTTTCAAAACAACCTCAAACAAAGAAAGAGTGGATGGGCGATTCTGTGTGTCCACAATGCTTCACACAAAGGGTTGGGATGTGTGCTTATGCAAGGTGGTAAAGTAATTGCTTCTAGACAGTTAAAGATACATGAGATTAACTATCCGACTCACGATCTTGAATTAGCCGCAGTAATTCATGCTTTGAAGATTTGGAGACACTACTTGTACGGGGAAAAGTGTGAGATAGTCACGGACCACAAGAGTTTGAAATAAATTTTCACCCAACGGGACTTGAACATGAGATAGCGAAGATGGTTGGAGTTGATGAAGGATTACGATCTTTCAATTGAGTACCATCCAGGAAAGGCGAATGTAGTAGCCGATGCATTAAGCCGGAAGACGCCGAGGAATGTAGCCGACGAGCTAACACAACTAAAAGAATTGATAAAAGAGATGGAACGCTTAGAATTGGATGTGATTCCAGGGACAAATGATGGCTTATTGATGGCGATCATAGCACACCCAGATATTATTGATGAAATCAAGAAGGAACAGTTCTACGATGTTTACTTATGCAAAATAAGAGACGAGACACCTTTAGAGAAGCGACCGGGTTTTACCTTGGAACAAGGAGTATTAATACTTGGGAACCGATTATGTATACCGAATGTAAAAGACTTGAAAGAGAGGATTCTAGAAGAAGCTCATAGTATGAAATATTCAGTGCACCCGGGAAGTAATAAGATGTACAGAAACTTGTGAGAAAACTTTTGGTGGAAGGGTATGAAGCGTGAAGTCGCTAAGTTTGTATCTGAATTTTCGGCATGTCAACAGGTTAAAGCAGAGAGACAAGTACCCGCGGGGTTACTACAGCCATTGCCAGTGTTGGAATGGAAGTGGGAGGAGATCACGATGGATTTTGTTTCTGGATTTCCGCGATCACATAACAAGAATGACAAGATTTGGGTTATAGTCGACCGATTAACCAAGTCAGCTCATTTCCTACCAATTAAGACTACTAAGCCGTCCAAATTAGCGGAATTATATGTAAAAGAGATTATAAGGCTACATGGAGACCCATCTGTGATTGTATCAGATCGTGATAGTAGTTTTACGTCAAGATTTTGGAGAAGTTTGCAAAAGGCTATGGGTACGAAGTTAAGTTGCAGTACCGCATTTCATCCTCAGACCGACGGACAGTCAGAGCGTACGATTCAGACCTTGGAAGATATGTTGAGATTGTGTGTTAGACTTTGGGAATGATTGGGAGCACCACTTGCCGTTAATTGAATTTGCTTATAACAATGGATTCCAGTCAAGTATCGGAATTGCACCGTATGAAGATTTGTATGGTCGTAAGTGTTGATCACCGGTTTGTTGGACCAAGATTGGAGAAAGAAGGTTGTTAGGACCTGAGATAGTACAAATGACTACCGAAAAGGTGAAATTGATTCAGGAACGTCTTAAGGTAGCTCAGAGCCGTTATAAGAGCTATGCGGACTCTAAACGACGACCGATGAATTTTGAAGTTGGAGATTTTGTATACTTGCGAGCATCGCCTTCGAAGGGCATTGCACGATTCGAAAAGAGAGGAAAGCTCAATCTGAGATTTATAGGACCTTTTGAGATCCTAGAGAGGGTAGGACTAGTGGCTTACCGATTGACTTTACGTCAGAAATGGAACATGTGCACAATGTGTTTCATGTATCAATGTTGAGACGTTGTATGATGGATGCGAGTAAGATTATAATGCCAGAACCGTTACAAATCCAAGGAGACTTAACCTATGTTGAACATCCTGTAGAGATCTTGGATCGCAAAGAATAAGTTTTGAGAACCAAGACTATTCTAATGGTGAAAATGCTATGGCGTAGCTATACGACGGAAGAGACTACATGGGAAAATGAGGAAGACATGAAGAATGAGTATCCGTACTTATTCGACGCATGAGGTAAAGTTTGGGGACAAACTTCCTTTTTGGAGGGGAGAGTTGTCACACCCGTTCCAGAAATTCATGGTTTTGAAAATGCATAATTTGAGATTGTGGAATTATTAATGTTATTAATAATTTGAATTGAGTTGACGTGGGTCAACGGTAAGGTGTTAGTGAGGACACGAGAACATGGAATTTTACAGTTGCATTGGAATGACTAAATGACATTTATATGATTTAAATGTTATTTGACTTATCTGGTATTTTATGAATAGTGAATTATACCTGTGTAGTATAATTTCTGATATTTCCGATATTGTTACATATCATTTTTTTGAAAACTGTGGTGAGAACGTGAGTGTCACGTTAAATAAAAGGTAGGTTGTGTGGAGATTTCACATAACTTAATTTCCGGACGTAATTTTTGGACCCAAACGAGACTTAGTCGAAAACTTTTGGAATTTATAATTTTCACTCGTAAAGTTGTAAAATGGACGTGTGCAAAGTCTCGAGAGCTAATTAGAAGTTTGAGGAACTCGTGGGGAGGTAAATGATTCGAGGTGAAAAGTGCATATTCATAGCGTATTACATGGTCTTTTATGCATACTTTTATCCCCAAAGTCCCTATATTTAGGTGCATTTTAATAACAATATTCTTTTTATTGTGTTAATGCTAAAACATATGTTTATGTATTGTTTTATAGGTATTAGAATGTAAATCAATGAAGTGGAGCTAAAGAAAGTGATTCTGGTGAAGAGAACAACAGAAGCAGCTGAGAAAATGCCAATTTTGACAATGAAGACTTCAGATTTGGAAGATTTTCCCAAAGATATAAAATGTAGATCTTTGAGTTACGGTCGCGTGGCCGCAAACGAGAGGTCAATTTGAGGTCTGAGTAAAAAGTTATGGCCATTCTCCCATCGGTACGTAGAGCTGTCAAAATCAGAGAGTTCAAACCCTTGAGCAGAGTTCAATCGATCGAACCTTCGATCGATCGAACTAAGCTCGATCGATCGAACTTTATATTCATTCAAAAGTTGCGTAAACTCTGCAGGAACCCTATATATAAGTCATTTTGACGCCCACTTTCATTTTTATTAGTTTATAGAGAGTAGAGAGCTTTACTTTGTTATTTTTGTAGGTTTTAATCACGGTGATACATTGTTTGGTTTGGATTCTTCTTTGTTCAATACAAGTTTTCGTTTCCAGGTTACTTTATTTACATTCTGCACTTAGTATACAGTAATATAATCTGTTATTCCGTAGTCTTGCATGTTAGTTATAGTTATACAATTAATTTTCATAGATTCATTGCAAAAATCACAAACAAACACACCTTTAATGAAACTTTACGTTAAAAACGAATCTGAGACACTTCAGACGATGTCTGAGTAGTCCCCAGGTTGGGAGATCACAATGAAACCGTAATCTCAAGCCTCTGCCGTGCAGCAGAATAATTTCTATGTTCGATCGATCGAATATGTTCGATCGATCGAAACAGAGATACAGTCGAGCGATCGAAGTCAGTTCGATCGATCGAGAGATGAAGATATTCGATCGATTGAAAGCGCGTCGATCGATCGAACCTTCTGATTCTTGAGGACATTCTATGCAGTATTCCTAGACTTTCTGCTTTACTGATTTGTTATCAAATTGTCCCCAAACGCTCAGTTTGTCAAAACAGTCTGTGAACTTTAAGCCTTGAGGCATTTTTCTTCAATATATTTTGCAAACCACCCTCAATGCTAACACCATTGTAGGTGCAAGTCTAAACTATTGTTTTAAATCGCTTTTGTGTATTTCAAACTTAACTGTGATGATATAGTCCCGGTCATGAAAGGACTATAGATTCTTTATCCTAAGAGAAATATGGAATACTGTAGAGAGTGTGCTCCATTGAGCTTCAACGCAACTGCATGTTAGATGGCTAGGTCGCGGTGGATTCGTGTAATCTCAACATTTCCTTTTATTAATATAAACACGTTTTAAATCATCACTTTAATTAATTAGTTAGTAATTAGTTTAATCTAGTTTTATTGCTTTATCTTTAGTAGTTGGTAAACTGTGGAACTTTGTGTTCTGCATTCTTTTAAAAAATATTGATTTTTATTTTCCCTTTTTGAGATTAATCTAAGTTTTTAGTTTAACACATTCCCTGTGGGATCGACCTAGACTTAACCAGACTACTACTTGCACGATTACCTACACTTGGGTATAGCACACAAGCGCACACAGAAAATTCTCGTGTCAAGTTTTTGGCACCGTTGCCAGGGAAGGCAATTAGGTTAGGATTTTACTAAGTTATTTCCATTTTTTCTTTTTCTTAAAAAAAAAAAAAAAAACTTTTGGACTTTTTCTCTCACACGATAAAACAATAAATAAATAAATAAAATTCCTATTGTTTAAAAATTTTGAGTGAATATGTCTTATCCATATTATCCTCCACACAACACAAACACAAATAACATGAATAGGTACACACTTGAAAATCAAAATAGTTATCCCCCAAGTTGGCAAGCACCCACATATGACGCACATTATCAACCTGAGTGCTACCAACCACCACAATGGGAAAATGATAGTGGTAGTCCCCCATATTATCAACGTATCAAGAACCTCCACATGAAAAGTTCTATCAACCGCAATGGGGCGATATCCAAATAATAATGTAGGATATAGTAGTAGTTCCCACGATTACCAAACGCACCAAGAATTTCCCTTTGGCGAGTCTTGTACACAAACACATTGGGATGAGAATTACTACCAACAATAATGGGACGAAACTTCATATAGTAATAATGAGGAGAATAACCAAGTTGAGGATAATGGTATGTTAAAATTATTACTTAGTGAAATGAAAAGGCTAGATAATGCACTAGATAAATTAGAAACTAGATATCAACAAGCAGAAGCTAGCCAACCTTTAGAAGACTATACCAGTCCATCAACACTACAACCTAAATTTTAAGACCATAATAATGGAATGAAATTGGAGGATAATGACGGGTGTATAATACTGTCTGAACTCCAAAACCAAACCATTGAGCATGAAGTTGTAGAACCATCTTCTCCTCAATATGCAACCCCAGACAACAACTCCTTCACTACCTTGATAAAGTTGCACAATCTCTTTGTCCAGAGCACCTCAATAGATGACATATATAGTGAGGAGAGTTACACGGATGAGAATGAGATTTTTACAGATAATGAGAGTTTAGGTGACTACACGCAATTAGGAAAGGATGAGTCCCTTGTTGATTCTTCCCCTACCTTTGATAGTGACCCTAGGGAGGACGTTATTGAAAAATCTAAATCCGATTTAGATTCATGTGATATTCATGAACCCTCACCTCTTTCGGCAGAAGAGGTGGTGTCACCAAGTTGCCCATCACCTATCCTTGCTATCAATCAAATCTCTCATCTCGAGTGTAAAAGTCATGTGTACCCCAATATTGAATAAATGGAATGTGTTGTGGAAGAGGATGGTAAGGATTCTAGCACATGTTCTTCACAGAATTTTAACTTTCAAAATTCTTTGAGAGAAGACTTGGAAAATATTAGGCCCACTTTAGATGATCTTAAACTTCAACAAGAAGCTAGTAATCTACTAGACTGCTTGACCTTCTTGAGTAATACTGACATTGAGGCCCAAATAGATAGCTTCATCCAAGTCCAATCCAAATCAATGTACATAGAACAGAAATCCAATTCATATGATCACATCTCCATAGATTATGTTCTAGAACAAGAGGAGGGTAGTAAAGCTTCATTAGAACATCACTTAGACCTTGCCCCATTTATTGAACCATGGCCTCCGCCTGTTTTTGATAATAAAAAAATAGAGGTTGTTATAGAAAATACCAACACTAAAGATCTTTCCTTGAGTATAATTCCTAAAAAGTGTGGTATTCCTCTTATAACTATGCCCAATAAATTTAGAGGCCATAGGTTTTGCATCATCTCCTCTGACCTTGAGCCTGACATGAGTTGGGGGGAGTTGCATTTTTATGAGGATTCCAACATTCTTCTCACTATTAAATTATTTCATTGGGAAGATCCTCAAAAATTTCGGTTATTACTTTATGATAAAAATCTTGATTAACCGAATTTATTTATTGAGTAGCTCTATTATATTCTCTATTTTTTCTTGTTGCTACTAATGATTTTGCAGGTAACATATAAAAAAATGGATAACGCCTCGAGGTAACATCCTGTAACGCCCTGTATTTTATTATCATTAATAAATAAATATTGCATTTTATTTCCATGAGTATTTTAATTTAATTTCTCTTTGTAATAATTATCTGGGGTCAAACCGTAATTTTTAAAACATTTTCTATGGTTTCAAAATCGATATTTATATTTTTGTATAACCGGGAATTGAATTCCTACATTAATATAATTTTCTGTATTTTTATTTCAACCGTAAAATACCAGTTTTGGAAATGGGCAGTATAATTTTACCTGTGTGTGTGTATCATTGCGTGAGCTCAACACACACAAGGGTATCTTGTGTACACATGGAAAGCACCCAAGAAATTAGTGCAGTGTGTGGTTAGTGGAAGGTGTGTGTAGTGCTAACTTTGGTGTTTTATATGCATAGTGCCAAGCACTTTGCATATGATATATACACCCACTAATCCCCCTTTTGGACTACCTCTCATCTCTCTCGGCAGCTCTCTCATCTCTCACTCCCAAACTCTCTCAAATTCTCTCAATCACTCTCTTGCTCTCTCAAGATCACACAACACACACATACAGTTTATATATATAATCAGTCACATACTTAGACACACATATATATACACATATTGGGTTACCAAAATCAAGAACGGAGGAGGAAATTCTCAACGACGGATTATTACGGCGGAAGTTCTCGGCCTTTAAATTTCTGTATAATTAGCCTCTGTGAGTAATTTAAACTCACTCTCAATGTCTATATATGTGTTTTTCAGGATATATAAGTGTGTATATATGTATATATATGAAAACACCATTAAAGCTTGGAAATTGAAGTTTTAGAAATCGTAACCAAAATCGATTTTGTAAATTGGGGATGGAAGATATTGATCCCGATAAGCTGTGGTTCGAATCCTACACAGTAATTTATCCGTATCGCGACGGACCGTTGATTTAAAGTTTTGTCACCTCTCGGTTTTACGTAAAATCCGAGAGCTACGATTGAAATTAGTTAAAACCGATCACGTATTCTTAATCCTTGCGGAAAAACGAAGAAATCCATATATTACATGTCTTGGTTGAAGCAGAATTCAGAAATGGGTCAATTTGGACCCTTAAATTGAAAACAGGGGATAATCAGTGAAGAAGACGAAGTTACTGCACAGAGAATTAACGGCGTTTGTCCTGAAGCGCCGGGAAATTAACGGCGTTTGTCCTTAAGCGCCGGGAAATTAACGGCGTTGTCCTGAAGCGCCGGGAAATTAACGGCGTTTGTTCTGAAGCGCCGGGAAATTAACGGCGTTTGTTCTGAAGCGCCGGGAATTAACGGCATTTATTCAAAAGCGCCGGGAATGATTCTGGCAGTTTCTAATTCTTGCTTGTTTCGTGTTTTAGGGGCTGTTTGGGTAGTATTTACGAACTGTTAAAGCCCTGGTTGGGAAATTTATTAAAATAGAATCTTAATTGGTTGTGATGGGACGAGTAGAACGATGTATTAAGACTTATAAAATCCCGTACAAAACCAGAAACAGGGGAGAAAACGAAGAAGACAACTTTTTGCAAGAACTCGCGCGCGCGACCCGCTCGCGCGAGGTTCGCTCGCGCGGCCCGCTCGCGCGATCTGCCCTCCCCCTCGCTCGCGCGATCCGCTCGCGCGAGGTGGCAGTTTTGGCAGTTTGTAAGTTTTGTTTTGGTAAGGGACTGTTTGGAAAAATGTTTTGGGAGATTTCAAAGGACTGTTTAACAAATACACTGTTTTAAAGGCTCACTGTTAGACTTTGGACTTGTAAGAATGTTTAAGGCCAAAATTTATGCTCATACGATTATTCCGGCTTTATGATTTATTAATGGTGTTATTTATGAAACATTGACATACATGTTAGGGTTAAGGTTGTGTCAACATGCATGTGTGTGAGAAAGTGTGAAAAGAGTAAAGAGTGGCGTTCCAGTTATGCGACCTCAATATCGATCGGATATTATTCCTGGTATTGGAGGCGACAGTGTTGTGTACGACTTAGATATCGATCGGATAGTATTCCTGGTATCTAAGGCGCTTGTTTCGGACATTGATCGGATATTATTCCTGGTATCCGAAATGATGGTATTGAGTACGGCTTAGATATCGATCGGATATTATTCCTGGTATCTAAGGCGCTTGTTTCGGATATTGATCGGATATTATTCCTGGTATCCGAAATGATGGTATTGAGTGTGGCTTAGACATTGATCGGATATTATTCCTGGTATCTGAAGTAATGGTTTGGTATGCTGTTTTGGATATCGATCGGATATTATTCCTGGTATCTGAAGTGATAGTTTGGTGTGCTGTTTTGGATATTGATCGGATAGTATTCCTGGTATCTGAGATAATGGTTTGTTTGTGTTGAGTTTTGTTGAGAGAAAAGAGTCAGAAAGATGAGATATTACATTGCTCATGCATGGTCACATATTTATTGCTTTCTTTATTTTCCCCCGTGGGTTATGTTGGAATTGGAACCTTGAATATATTACTGTTAAGTTAAAATTGCACCGTTGATTATATGCTTATATATACATTGCGAGCACTTGTTTATTTTGCTCACCAGCTTTCATAAGCTGACGGCGTTGATGCGTCCTGGACTGTATGTCCAGATTTTCAGGGTCAGGAGCAGCTAGGGTATTTTGACTATGCTACTTAGAGTCAGGAGACTTTCCAGGAGGCTGCTTTATATTTTCCTATGTCTTTTAAATTTGGGTTTTGTAATAAACTAGTTTAGACTTTTGAATAAGGCGTTTTGTGCCTAAGACTATGACTGCTGTAATAGTTTAGTAAGTTTTTTATTTCGGAGCTTATGTTCTGTTAGTATCCTTTGCTTTAGAAATGTTGTTAAGTTATTTGTTGCAGGGACAATTGGTCATACTCACTTGTTACGACCTACGAGTCCATAAAGGAAATTAAATGCTTTCCTGAATTATGCTATGTCGGGGCGTGACAGGCTTTTTGGTATCAGAGCCAGGTTATGGCTCGACCAATTGTCCAGAACACATAGGATCTCCCGTTAAGATAGAATTGAGATAAGATAGTTCGACTTTATTCCGTGTCTAGTCGCTTTCTATCGTTTAGAATTTTCTTTCTTCTCAAGAGGATGACCGAATTCTGTTGATTGATGGATAGGTACCGTTCTCTCGATCAGATGGCTGGAAGAAATCTCAGGAATCGTCCCGCCGCTATTGAAGATGCACCCCCGGTAATAGATCCAACCGGGATGTTCGAAGCTTTTGTAAGGAGGTTGGAGAGGGTTAGTGATCAGAACGCAAGGAACAATAATCAGAATGGGGATTACAACGGGAATGGGAGGCAAGCCCACCAGACTGGAGACAAGCTTCTCAAGGAGTTTCGCGCTCTACGACCTGAGTATTTTGCGGGGACTGATGAACCCTGGCAAGCGGAACAGTGGCTACGTCAGATGGAGCGTATCTTTGAGACCATAGAGTGCACTGATCTGGAAAAGAAGCGTCTGGCTATCTTTCAGTTGTCTTATGCAGCGGCTGATTGGTGGGATGCAGAAAAGGCGACCATAGGGGAAGAAGCTGCAAGGAGAATGCCGTGGGTGGTGTTCAAGGAAAGGTTTCTCGAGAAGTATTTCCCCGAAGAAGAGAAGGACAAGAGGGAGAAAGAGTTTATGGAGTTGACTCAAGGGAATCTGACTGTCCGAGAGTACACTACTCGATTTGAGCGTCTGTCTCGCTTTGCTCCACATATGGTGGACACACCCCAGAGGAAAATCAAGAAGTATCACCGAGGTCTCAACCTGTCTCTCAGACATTTGACTATGGGGCATCTGGGCCAGTCATTTGAAGCTCTGGTGAGATTGGCTACGGGGTTAGAGAATGATGGGTGTCAGAATTCGAAGCCGCTTGGAAATCGACCTCCGCAGAAGGGTTATCCCGGACAGAAACCAGGGTACCCTCAAGGACAGAAAAGGACCTGGGATGGAGGGAAGAAACCTCAACAGACACAAGCAGTTCAGCAGTATCAGCCTCTAGCAATAGAAGGGGCCAAAAACAACAACTGCTTCAATTGTGGAGTTCCCGGTCATCGAGCTAAAGATTGCAGAGCACCTAGGCGTACGGATCGTTCAGGAGTTGTGTGCTATAATTGTGGCATGCCAGGTCACATAAGTCCAGAATGCAAGGCTCCTAGGAAAGGTAACTATGATCAACAAGGACAAGCCCGTCTGAATGCTGTCATTCCCGAGGCTGCTGGCTATGAGGAGACAGGGTATGAAGAAGGTACCAATGAGGAGGGACCGCCCGAGCAACGAGCAGTGGAAGGTACTCTAACTTTGTTTAACTCTCATGTTAAAGTTTTATTCGACACGGGTGCTACACATTCTTTTATATCTGTTAAGATCGTTCAGAAGTTGGGTATCATACCGCATCGTTTAGAGGAAGCTTTGAGTGCTGTCTCACCCTTAGGGACCACAGTCAAGTTATTACATGTGTGTAAGGATTGTCCTCTTCGGTTTGGAGACCACGAACTTTTGGCGAGATTGGTGGTTCTGTCGATGAAGGAGTTCGATATAATCCTGGGAATGGATTGGCTCGAGAAGAATCATGCGAAGTTGGATTGTGCAAAGAAAAAGATCACATTTGCGGACAAGGGGAATCAACTCTTCGATTTCCAATGTAACCCTTCGGGTGATATGTTCCTCACTAGATGCCTAGCAAACATTGAGGTTGTCAGTGCAGAGGTGACAGTATCATCTATACCGGTAATCAAAGAGTTCGAGGAAGTATTCCGAGATATATCAGGATTACCGCCGGAAAGGGACATAGAATTCTGTGTGGAATTAGTGCCAGGTACTCGACCTATAACCAAGGTTCCCTACAGGATGGCCCCTACAGAGTTGTTGGAGCTGAAGGAACAAGTTCAAGAACTTGAGAAGTTGGGTTTTGTTCGTCCAAGTACTTCACCCTGGGGAGCACCAGTGTTGTTTGTGAAGAAGAAGGATGGGTCAATGCGGCTGTGTATTGACTACCGAGAACTGAATACGGTTACTATCAAGAATAAGTATCCTTTACCTCGGATAGACGATCTGTTTGATCAGTTGCAAGGAGCCACGACCTTTTCTAAGATTGATCTACGGTCAGGGTATCACCAGTTGAGGGTGCGGAAGGAAGACATACCTAAGACTGCTTTCAGGACGAGATACGGACACTATGAGTTCTTAGTAATGCCGTTTGGGATGACAAATGCTCCAGCTGTGTTTATGGACTTGATGAACAGAGTATTCAAGCCATACTTAGATCAGTTCGTTATTGTCTTTATTGATGATATTTTGATCTATTCCAAGTCAGAGGAAGAGCATGAACAACATCTGAGGATCGTGTTGCAGACTCTCAAGGATCACCGCCTATATGCTAAATTCAGCAAGTGTGAATTCTGGCTTCAGGAAGTTAGGTTTCTCGGGCATGTGATCTCTCAACAAGGAATCGCGGTTGACTCATCAAAGACCGATGCAGTGGCGAATTGGACTCGGCCGACCAATGCTACAGAAGTCAGAAGTTTTCTGGGACTAGCTGGTTACTATCGGAGATTTGTAGAAGGTTTCTCAAAGATAGCAGCTCCGTTAACTGGTTTAACTAAGAAAGATTTGAAGTTTGAATGGACTGATAAGCATGAACGCGCTTTTCTGAAATTGAAAGAGAAATTGACAACAGCGCCAGTGCTTGCGATACCAAGGGATGGTGAGAAGTTCACTATTTTTAGTGACGCCTCGTATCAAGGATTGGGATGTGTCCTTATGCAAGACGGAAAGGTTATCGCCTATGGTTCAAGACAGTTGAAGCCGAATGAATTGAACTACCCAACTCATGATTTAGAGCTGGCAGCAGTAGTGTTCGCACTTAAGATCTGGAGACACTACCTCTATGGGGAGAAATTTGATTTGTTCTCAGACCACAAAAGCCTTAAGTATTTGTTTACTCAGAAGGAGTTGAACATGAGGCAACGTCGGTGGATGGAACTGATCAAGGACTACGACTTCACATTAGAGTACCACCCCGGTAAGGCAAACGTAGTCGCTGACGCCCTAAGCCGGAAACCTCAAGGAATGATTGCTTCATTGATGTTGAGGGAATGGAAAGCCTTGGAGACAATAACAGAATTTGATGTGCAGATTTCTGAGGGAAGTATCGGGCAACACTTTGGATGCTTGGTAGTACAACCAACACTTGTGAGTCGAATCATCGAAGCCCAGAAGGAAGATGAGAAGTTTCAAGCATGGTTCGCCAAGATGTTAGAGAAGGACCCGACAGAATGGAAGGTTGGGGCCGATGGAGGATACCGATGTCGAGACAGATTGTGTGTGCCAGATTCAGGAGGTTTGAGAAAAGAAATTCTTGAAGAAGCACATAAATCAAGACTGACAGTACACCCAGGAGGAACAAAGATGTATAAAGACCTGAAGAGAAACTTCTGGTGGGAAGGGATGAAACGAGAAGTAGCCGAATTTGTGTCTAAATGTTTGACTTGTCAACAAGTGAAGGCCGAACATCAGAGACCCTCGGGATTGTTACAACCCTTACCTGTCCCAGGATGGAAGTGGGAGCACATAACTATGGATTTCGTGGTTGGATTACCCCGGTCACAACAGAATCATGACGCGATTTGGGTAATCGTGGATCGTTTGACGAAGTCTGCACACTTTATCGCGTACAATATGACTTACCCAGTAGAAAGGATGAGTCGAATGTACCTACAGCAAGTGGTGCGACTGCACGGTGCGCCTGTGTCAATTGTATCAGACCGCGATGCACGTTTTACCTCGGGATTTTGGGAAAGTCTGCAGAAGGCTATGGGAACTTCGCTCAAGATGAGTACTGCATTCCATCCTCAGACCGATGGGCAGACCGAGCGTGTTAATCAGATTATGGAAGATATGCTCAGAGCTTGTGCAATTGACTTTGAAGAATCTTGGGAGACGCACTTACCTTTGGTTGAATTTGCGTATAACAACAGTTATCACTCGAGTATTGGAATGGCGCCGTTCGAAGCTTTGTACGGACGGCCATGTCGATCTCCATTGTGTTGGGCTGAAGTGGGAGATACAGAACTTTTAGGACCAGATTTGGTGAGAGAGACCAATGAGAAAATTTCACTGGTCAAGGAAAGGATGAAAACTGCACAGAGTAGACACAAAAGTTATGCGGATCGACGTCGAAAGGACTTGGAGTTCAGTGTTGGAGATCACGTACTCCTTAAGGTTTCACCTGTTCGTGGAATAGTACGTTTTGGTCAGAAGAGAGGGAAGTTGGCACCTCGTTTCATCGGACCGTTCGAGATTTTGGAGCGTGTTGGGAAAGTGGCTTATCGGCTCGCGTTGCCACCAAAGATGTCTGGTGTTCATAATGTGTTCCATGTCAGTATGTTAAGGAAATACATACGGGATCCTTCACATGTGGTTAATTTTGATGATATTGAGACGAGTCAGAATGTTGTCTACAAGGATAGACCTGTGAGGATTCTTGACCAGAGTATCAAGAGGCTGAGAAGAAGAGACGTTCCTTTGGTTAAAGTTCAGTGGAGGCATCATGACGTAGGAGAGGCGTCGTGGGAGTTAGAGTCAGACATGAGGACTAGATACCCCGAGTTGTTTCAGGATTAGTTAGCTCAGATTTCGGGGCGAAATCTCTGTTAAGGTGGGTAGGGTGTAACGCCCTGTATTTTATTATCATTAATAAATAAATATTGCATTTTATTTCCATGAGTATTTTAATTTAATTTCTCTTTGTAATAATTATCTGGGGTCAAACCGTAATTTTTAAAACATTTTCTATGGTTTCAAAATCGATATTTATATTTTTGTATAACCGGGAATTGAATTCCTACATTAATATAATTTTCTGTATTTTTATTTCAACCGTAAAATACCAGTTTTGGAAATGGGCAGTATAATTTTACCTGTGTGTGTGTATCATTGCGTGAGCTCAACACACACAAGGGTATCTTGTGTACACATGGAAAGCACCCAAGAAATTAGTGCAGTGTGTGGTTAGTGGAAGGTGTGTGTAGTGCTAACTTTGGTGTTTTATATGCATAGTGCCAAGCACTTTGCATATGATATATACACCCACTAATCCCCCTTTTGGACTACCTCTCATCTCTCTCGGCAGCTCTCTCATCTCTCACTCCCAAACTCTCTCAAATTCTCTCAATCACTCTCTTGCTCTCTCAAGATCACACAACACACACATACAGTTTATATATATAATCAGTCACATACTTAGACACACATATATATACACATATTGGGTTACCAAAATCAAGAACGGAGGAGGAAATTCTCAACGACGGATTATTACGGCGGAAGTTCTCGGCCTTTAAATTTCTGTATAATTAGCCTCTGTGAGTAATTTAAACTCACTCTCAATGTCTATATATGTGTTTTTCAGGATATATAAGTGTGTATATATGTATATATATGAAAACACCATTAAAGCTTGGAAATTGAAGTTTTAGAAATCGTAACCAAAATCGATTCTGTAAATTGGGGATGGAAGATATTGATCCCGATAAGCTGTGGTTCGAATCCTACACAGTAATTTATCCGTATCGCGACGGACCGTTGATTTAAAGTTTTGTCACCTCTCGGTTTTACGTAAAATCCGAGAGCTACGATTGAAATTAGTTAAAACCGATCACGTATTCTTAATCCTTGCGGAAAAACGAAGAAATCCATATATTACATGTCTTGGTTGAAGCAGAATTCAGAAATGGGTCAATTTGGACCCTTAAATTGAAAACAGGGGATAATCAGTGAAGAAGACGAAGTTACTGCACAGAGAATTAACGGCGTTTGTCCTGAAGCGCCGGGAAATTAACGGCGTTTGTCCTTAAGCGCCGGGAAATTAACGGCGTTGTCCTGAAGCGCCGGGAAATTAACGGCGTTTGTTCTGAAGCGCCGGGAAATTAACGGCGTTTGTTCTGAAGCGCCGGGAATTAACGGCATTTATTCAAAAGCGCCGGGAATGATTCTGGCAGTTTCTAATTCTTGCTTGTTTCGTGTTTTAGGGGCTGTTTGGGTAGTATTTACGAACTGTTAAAGCCCTGGTTGGGAAATTTATTAAAACAGAATCTTAATTGGTTGTGATGGGACGAGTAGAACGATGTATTAAGACTTATAAAATCCCGTACAAAACCAGAAACAGGGGAGAAAACGAAGAAGACAACTTTTTGCAAGAACTCGCGCGCGCGACCCGCTCGCGCGAGGTTCGCTCGCGCGGCCCGCTCGCGCGATCTGCCCTCCCCCTCGCTCGCGCGATCCGCTCGCGCGAGGTGGCAGTTTTGGCAGTTTGTAAGTTTTGTTTTGGTAAGGGACTGTTTGGAAAAATGTTTTGGGAGATTTCAAAGGACTGTTTAACAAATACACTGTTTTAAAGACTCACTGTTAGACTTTGGACTTGTAAGAATGTTTAAGGCCAAAATTTATGCTCATACGATTATTCCGGCTTTATGATTTATTAATGGTGTTATTTATGAAACATTGACATACATGTTAGGGTTAAGGTTGTGTCAACATGCATGTGTGTGAGAAAGTGTGAAAAGAGTAAAGAGTGGCGTTCCAGTTATGCGACCTCAATATCGATCGGATATTATTCCTGGTATTGGAGGCGACAGTGTTGTGTACGACTTAGATATCGATCGGATAGTATTCCTGGTATCTAAGGCGCTTGTTTCGGACATTGATCGGATATTATTCCTGGTATCCGAAATGATGGTATTGAGTACGGCTTAGATATCGATCGGATATTATTCCTGGTATCTAAGGCGCTTGTTTCGGATATTGATCGGATATTATTCCTGGTATCCGAAATGATGGTATTGAGTGTGGCTTAGACATTGATCGGATATTATTCCTGGTATCTGAAGCAATGGTTTGGTATGCTGTTTTGGATATCGATCGGATATTATTCCTGGTATCTGAAGTGATAGTTTGGTGTGCTGTTTTGGATATTGATCGGATAGTATTCCTGGTATCTGAGATAATGGTTTGTTTGTGTTGAGTTTTGTTGAGAGAAAAGAGTCAGAAAGATGAGATATTACATTGCTCATGCATGGTCACATATTTATTGCTTTCTTTATTTTCCCCCGTGGGTTATGTTGGAATTGGAACCTTGAATATATTACTGTTAAGTTAAAATTGCACCGTTGATTATATGCTTATATATACATTGCGAGCACTTGTTTATTTTGCTCACCAGCTTTCATAAGCTGACGGCGTTGATGCGTCCTGGACTGTATGTCCAGATTTTCAGGGTCAGGAGCAGCTAGGGTATTTTGACTATGCTACTTAGAGTCAGGAGACTTTCCAGGAGGCTGCTTTATATTTTCCTATGTCTTTTAAATTTGGGTTTTGTAATAAACTAGTTTAGACTTTTGAATAAGGCGTTTTGTGCCTAAGACTATGACTGCTGTAATAGTTTAGTAAGTTTTTTATTTCGGAGCTTATGTTCTGTTAGTATCCTTTGCTTTAGAAATGTTGTTAAGTTATTTGTTGCAGGGACAATTGGTCATACTCACTTGTCACGACCTACGAGTCCATAAAGGAAATTAAATGCTTTCCTGAATTATGCTATGTCGGGGCGTGACACATCCTTCCTTCTCTCGATTTATTTTACATGTCCATGTGCTTAGTTTAGAACATTGAGGACAATGTTTAGTTTTAGTTGGGGGGGAGTGAGTCATTGCATGCCTCGTTTATTTCTTTTTATACTTTCGTGTCAATACACCTGCTTAGCAACATGTAACTCAGTAAATTAAAAAAAAATTGCAAAATTTTAAATTTTTTAATATATATATATTTTTAAATATAATAAAATGGTTCTTGTATTTCTCTCATAGTTAATGTAGTTAGTTATGATGCATTAGTGCTATTTTCTGTATATTATTAGTATGTGATACACTATGATAGTTTCTTTACTATCTTAGTTATAATATGTTTTATGCCTTTTAATCTTCAATCAACTTTGAGCACGTTGTGACAACCTTGTACATAGCTAAAATGGATTAGTAAGCATAGCTTAGGTGTCTTGAGAGACTATAGTGGAGACTAATAACCCAAGTGAGCTTTTGTGCCATTCTTTTATTTTTGAGGGTTTTATAAAATTACTCTTACTTTTTAAAAAGCCTATTAGCTCGTTGAAAGTCTCAATTTTCTTCATTTTGACTAATTACTAGAAGAGAACGTTCAGGATTTACCAAAATCTAGAGCTCTTGAATTTACTGAAATGAATAATTCTATGAACTTAGAAGATGATTTAGGCCATCTTTTGACCATACACGCATAATACAGCCTTGGCCTACCTCTATAATATTCCTTTACTTCACCTTTTGAGCTTATTATAATCGCCTTGTCTTCATAATCCTAAAGTCTTTACCTGACTCCAAATTAGGAGTTCAAGCCTCAGTTCTTTATCTAGGAGTGATTGGGATGTGCTTTCTTGACAAGAAGTTTGGTTGTGTGAATAAGGGAAAGTTGGCAAAGAAAAAAAATGATGAAAAGAAAAAAGTGCCAATAGTTGTTAAAAAAAGAAAAAAAAAATAATAATAAAAAGAAGAGTGTGAAAAAGAAAAAAAAAAAATATTAAAAGAGAAGAAGAGAGAGACTGGAGATGTGGGGGAAGTTTGGAAAATTGTAGTAGACATTCCAATCACATCATTTGAACCAATTGAATATTACGAACCTCTTTCTTCTTAATTGAACACCTCTTTTTCAAAGTCCTGATAATTTTAAGTAAATTGGATTTGAAGTTAAGGTAATGAGAGAGTTCTCCACGGTATTTCGCTCTTCTAGTGAAAAGTATCCATTCATGAGACTTTGTGCACTACAAAATTCCGTTTTTCTATTTAGATATGAGAAGCATTAGATTCCATTTACAATTCCTCTTTATAGCTTCCATATCATGAGTGATAATTATTACACCTAATTCGGAGTGATTTCATCTTGAGAGTGTAATCCCGGTGAGAGTTGAGTCAAAATGAACGTCTTGATAGCATCTTAGGTTATGCAAGCTTTGAAATTAAAGTTTTGTATTTTGGTTGTCCATTCACACACACACTTAAAGTTTTGTATGGAATATTCTAATGACTTTGATAGTAGATTAACTGTAATGTGTGTGTTGCATTGCTATGGCTTACTAGAGAGTTTCATGAGATTGTTGAGCTTAACTATATTGCTAACTGAGAGGAAAAATATTTCTTAAAAACATTTAAACTAGAACCATTACCATAAACATGAAATTTGTGGGTAGATTCACTGCAAACCCTCACGAGACAACACTCGTCCACTAGGGGGAACCTAGGGGTTTAAAGGCTTGTTGCATAAGCTAAATGCAATCGCGATTCCTGCGAAAGTGATTTAGGATTTTACTTTATTTTGTTTTCAATTTCTAGAGTTTAAATAAACATTGCTATAGTTCGCTTCATTGCTAGGGACTAGCAACGAGCTAGTTGGGGGGTGTGATTCGAGGTGAAAAGTGCATATTCATAGCGTATTACATGGTCCTTTATGCATACTTTTATCCCCAAAGTCCCTATATTTAGGTGCATTCTAATAACAATGTTCTTTTTATTGTGTTAATGCTAAAACATATGTTTATGCATTGTTTTATAGGTATTAGAATGTAAATCAATGAAGTGGAGCTAAATAAAGTGATTCTGGTGAAGAGAACAACAGAAGCAGCTGAGAAAATGCCAATTTTGACAATGAAGACTTCAGATTTGGAAGATTTTCTCAGAGACATAAAATGTAGATCTTTGAGTTACGGTCGTGTGGCCGCAAGAGGTCTGAGTAAAAAGTTATGGCCATTCTCCCATCGGTGCGCAGAGCTGTCAAAATCAGAGAGTTCAATCGATTGAGGAGAGTTCAATCGATCGAACCTTCGATCGATTGAACTAAGTTCGATCGATTGAACTTTATATTCACCCAAAAGTTGCGTAAACTCTGCAGGAACCCTATATATAAGTCGTTTTGACGCCAGACGAATAGAGGACGCTCCAGAACGCAGAAAATAGCAGTTTAGGGTAGTTTTAGGGTTAGATTAGGTGTAGATTAGGTTAGATTCAAGTTTTCTTCCTCCTTTTCCATTGTTAAACTCAAGATTGATGTTGATTACAAGTTATATTTATATTATCTTCAGGTTTTTCTTTTCCTTTTTCTTTATTTGATTGTTTATTGCTTTAGATGTTATTGATTGTTATGTTTTGCTATTTCTATATTAGTTAATCATGTTTTCATAGTTTAGACGTTGGGAATATGTGATGAAATATTGATTCCCAACCTCTGCCATGCAATCTTTAGAAACTTTGGGCTCGATCGATCGAAGGTATTTCGATCGATCGAACCAGGGCCATAGTCAAGCGATCGAAGGCATTTCGATCGATTGAAGGATGATGATGTTCGATCGATCGAGAGCTCTTCGATCGATCGAACTTGTTGATTCCTGAGATGATTCTTTTAAGTATTCCATGACTTTTTGTTTTAGAAATCTATCATCAAATTGTCCTAATAAGCTCAGTTTGTCACAACAGTTTTTAGAACTTAAAGCCTTAATGCTATTTTCTTCAATGACTTTTGAAAACCACTTTGAATGCTAACACCATTTAGAGTGCAAGTAATAACCATTGTTTTAAACCGTCTTCCATGTATTTTAAATCACTTGTGATGATATAATCCCGGTCATGAAAGGGCTGTTGATTCTTTATCTTTAGAAAAATACGAAATGCTGAAAAGGAATGAACTCCATAGAACATTAATGAGTATGCATGGTAGATGGTTAGGAACAATGTGGATTCACGTATTTCCAGCACCTTTATTTTATCTGTTTAATTAGTTATGTTTCTATAAGCTTTAGTTTATTATTTCGTTTAATTTAATTAATTAGGATTCGTTAGAATTCCACTCCTTTATGGTATTTTCATTTTTTTTAGGTTATAACTTAGTAGACATTCTTCCTATTCCTTCCCTGAGGGATCGACCTGGGCTTATCCAGTACTACTTGCATGATTACCTACACTTGGGTATAGCACACAAGCACACACAGAAAATTCTCGTGTCAGTCAACGCAATTCTCGAAGAGTTTGCCTATATATAGTAGTGGATGAGATTCATTCTAATCCAAAACTTTCAAAATATCTAGAGAGAGGAAAGAGAAGGGAGATTGGACCCAACGGGCTTTGCGACGCCGATCGACGACCGTTCGTCCGTCAGATTTTCTCCAGATTTCATATTTGAACTCGTGAAGGTAAGACCTACATTTTGATACTAATTAGGCCGTGTTTGGCCAACTTTTGTAAAAATTTTAATTCTAGCCTTTTGGGGAAAATTAGGTAAAATTCGTAGGAATCGCGTATAATTTGAAATCCGACGTTTATTTAGCTCCCTAGACGATCCTTCAAAGTTTGAAGAGAATCGCACGAGGTATGAATTCTAGATCTATGAAATATTTGGATTTTCATGTTTTAAATATCAGTTTTGATATCTTTGGATCCGGGCGAAATTCATGTATTAATTAGGCCCGTTAATTATGCACGTGAAATTATATGAAAAGCTATGTGTCTACTTGGGTCAAAGGGGAGTTTGGTACAAATTCATCCGAGGTAAGCTCCTCGAACCTTGAGGATTGTGATTATGATGGAATTGGAATTGTGGTTGTGTCTGGATTAGAGGTGGGCCCAACCAGGACACGGTACCTGGTATGGAGGAAGGCCCAACCAGTGTATGAGATGCGCAGGAGAGGTGGGCCTCCTACGGCATCGACCGGATGAATGCGTACCACTCACCCTAGAGACCATTTTTATGTGTTTTAGATGCTTAAACCATGAACTGTCATATAAGCATACATTTAGAATTGTGCACTCAGCATATAGCTGAGCAGTGGAGATGTACTCCATTATAGGTAAGAAGAAAGACAAGAAGAAGCGTGAGGAGTGAGGCCGTTGAGGAACGCCGGGAACCACATTTGTATAAGTTTGTGTTTTAATCCTAAAACTTGTGTAAGGATTGGGAAATTGTAATATGTTGTAATAGAACCATGGATTAGTTTCGTAGTATTGTAATCTTGTAATTGAACATCTGTAGTTATGTTTTACATGTTGTAATTGGTGTTGGTCGGGGTTGTTTATGGATATTGGAGAAGCATGTTTTAGTATTAGCATCACAGGGCTGCCCAACAGGGGAGCAGTCGACTGGACCATGGAGCAGTCGACTGGATACCGTGGGGTTTAGACACTGAAAGTGAATAGTATCAAGGTCAGTCGACTGGACCATCCTTCAGTCGACTGAACTACTGTAGATTTTAGCTACTGATCCAAATAGTAACCAGTGCAGTCGACTGGGTTCCCTGATCAGTCGACTGGACCTTTGTTGAGAATTTTGGGTTTTGATTTCTGCCAGGCACAGTCGACTGGACCCTAGGCACAGTCAACTGAACCTCTGTTTTCAAAGTTGATTCTTTGGACGTATTTTCAATTGGCCAAAACTTTTTATAACTCTGATTTTAATGGATTTTAATAATGTTTTCCGCTGCTATTTGACTTTAATGGAACTGGATGAGCCTTGGTGACGTGCCACGTGTCCTATTTTCACGCGTAGTGGGATGGGTCGTGACAAAACCATGTTTTGCAAATACTTGGGAAGTTATTCAAATGAGTTAGGAATTGATATTCCAAGTGGTTGGAACATTCATCCAAGTTCTGGAAGTAAACTTTCAAAACCCCTCTTAAACCCCTCATTTTGATTTCAAGAAATAAAACACTTGTTTTTCCCCAAATCTTCAAAACAGTGAGTTGTTCAACTTCAAAATGTCATTCTGAGTTCAATACTCAATGGGTGATTACAAGGCCTCTTAGAAAGTCTTCATACTCATTAAAGAACACCCCTGATTTTTGATTTGATTTAAAAACGCTTAGAAGGGTTCCATTTTGACCCAAACATTCCTTCTAGACATTCTGTTTTCTCTGTCACAGCAGCTTGGTTGACTTTAAACTTATTTTCCAAAACAATTTTACAAAGAGAGTGGTCCCAACTCATTTTTACCTTGAACTTCAGTGTCTTAGGGAACTTTTTGTATAATATAGACCTCTAAATATTTTGCTTTCATTTTCAAAGATTTTTCTACATTTTAGTCGACAGTATGGACTCTGTTTATGAGTAACCTCTCTTGTTTATATGATTTCTCTCAATCTGTAACTTCAATAGTGATTTGAATTTTTAATATGTGTTCTAGACACAATAGGGATGATCTTTATAAAAAAAAATCATGAATTAAAAACATTTCAAATCGTACTTTTCTATTTTTACAAAATAAACTCACTATTTTGTCCACTATTCACAGCAAGCATATTTTTTTTTACTTTCATTCTTTGATTGGATGTTTACATGCATTCTAAATTAACCCATGTCTTAGGAAGTAGTTCATACTACATTTGTACATATCCTTCAATCATTTTCTCCATGCATTCATGCATATTTCAGACTTCTATGTCACTTTAGAAAATCCATGAACACAAAACACACTACAACCTTTGCACATTTTAAGATCATACATTGCATCCATGCAAGATTTGGAGTTTATGTGACTCCTAATCTAAGAAGATTATAAGGAATGAACTTGATCACATGTTCATGTTCCCCTGATCTAATCTTCTTTTCTCATCCATCCCGAGGATTGAGAGATCTTCTTTTCTCAAAGATTAACATGCATTATTCTAGCTTGCTAAGCATATTTTTGATTTAATTGATTATTTGTTTCAAGAACAATTCATGTCCCCTTTAGATTAGGAAAATTTGATTACTTGATATGTGATTAGATGATTTTTCCTAGGATTTATTTTTGTGATCTTTTACTTTACATTGTGTGATATTGGACTTAGATCTTATGAATGATATCTTATCTTTTGATCTTCCATTTCAAGATATGAGATATAATATATTATCATAGTATTAATTGTCGAACCAAACATAATATAAGATGATTATTTGGATGCTAATTGAGGCCCGTCAAGAGACAGGGCAAGTTGAGGGTGTTTTAGTCGTGACAAAGGCTCCTTCATATCTTGTACCAAAACCCCAAGCCAAGTTCTTTGGTTATGAAGGGCCGGTGCCCTTTATCCATTTGGGTGAGTCAAAATTAGGTTTCTTGGTTCCTTAAAGACCAAGTGGCAACTCTGTATCTGTTTTTAACAAACCTTTCTTTCTTTTCTTCAAATCAATTTCAAAACAAGAAAAATCTATTCCTAAATCCCGTGAAAGAACACACGATGGTGGGGGTAGGCTTCCGGAGGCCGCGTGTCCACAATCTGGCGACTCTGCTAGGGAATTTTATTTTAAAAACAAAATAATACAGAGGTTTGACTCATAAGAAGCATCCTTCAAATCATCTTTTTACTGTGTCTGGTTCAACGCATTGCACTCTTGCATTCCTCTCCGACTGTGTCTGATACACGGTGCTGACATTGTTCAAGTCTTGCTGTGCCAGGGCACAAGTCACCGTTGATATTGTACCTTTCAAGGTATATCAAAAAGAGTAAAAACTTCCGTACTGTCTCTCTGACAGTATATTGGAACTCTCGTCAACAGACCCTCTTTGAATAATCCCAGCCTTTGCATATAGATTCTTATAGAACCTTTCATAGGACTGTTGATTTATCTTTTCAGATAGGAAAATGTGTTATAACTGCTGTATGCCCTAGTGGGGTTATATGCGCGGTGTAGATGCTTATGTGGCACAGAATAGAACCTCTTTCTTATGATTCTCAAGGCAATCACTCACATGTGATCACATTGAGTTGGCAAGCCTAGGCACCATAATAAGGATGTCTGCTTCGTGCTCACAAAGATATACACCGCAAACCTTGCTTGTTGGTCCTAAGACATAAGAGTATGAAAACTTGCTAGACAGTATGATCACCATCATCACATGCTCCTATCATATACACCTGTTTTTCCCAGAAACTCTGTCCAACTCATCTGGATATTTTTGTTTCTCCCAGAAACTCTATCTATTTTACCCAAATTTCCCAAAAATTCTAGTTTTTCCCAGAAACTTTGTCCAAATCTCCCAGATTTCCTAAAAATCCCTGCAACTCGGTCCAAACTTCCAAGAAATGCCCATATGTACCAATTTCTCCCAAAAACTTCGTTTAACTCATCCGGAAATACCTGTTTCACCCCCCCCAAAAAAAAACACTGAGGAATTATCCAGATATCCTTGCCTCCTTTAGTAACTCTGACCAAGTCACCCAAAAACCCCTGTTTCACCCAGAAACTCCCAGATACGCCATTTTCTTTGAGAAAATCTACCCAATCCGCCTAGATTCCCCAGAAATCCTTGTTTCTCCTAGAAACCTTAAAATTCCCGTTTCTCCCATAAACTCCTTCCATCTCAGAAATTCCTTATGTCTTCCAGAAAATTCTAATTCTCTCCTACTAGTGATCATACTAGAAAAAAAGTTAGCACACTCTGTATGGCTAGGACCTTACTTGCTTAACTGCTATATGTTAGAAGTAGGGGCATCATGTAGATTAGGGCTTGCATCCGTATGCTTGCTTCATCAGTCTGCATACACTGTGATAGTCGGTCTGTACATGAGTCGATCTGACTTGTCAAAATCTAATATACAGTCTTTTCACATCTATATGTCAGTTTATAAGTTCGAGCACCCAAGATCTACATTGTGGGTTAGAGGATCAGGGAGCCGCCTTATCAGAATCAATCCGTCGAAATTCAACTTTATGAATCCGAAAGGTTTGGAAGCAAGAATGACAGAAATGATCAACCAATAGTTTGACCGGCTGGCCCAAGTTTTAGCCTTTATAGAAGAATTGAGACAACAGCAGCCACAATATCCACTAGGATTTCTACCACCACCGCCAGGACTTTACCACGGCCTGTCGCCGCACCAAAAAATGTAGATGATGACTGGTTTAATGGGGCTCCATTGCCTGCACTTAATAAGAAAATTCAAGAAAAACTAGATAAGGTCAAAAAGCTTGAGAACATACTGAGAAAGAGTAAGGGGATCGACGATTACATGTTAGATCTCGAAGGATTATCTTAGCCCAACAAATTAAAGCTGCCTGAGAACTTCAAGATGCCTGAAATTGACCGTTTTGATGGAATTGGGAATCCAAAGAGTCACATAAAGTTGTGTATAAGTTTTTTTCTAATCAATGGGCTGTACCCTTGAGCACATCTTAATGTTGTTCCCTCAAACCCTCACCAAGGCTGCTCAATCCTGGTTTCTAACCTTGGAAGTTTCTAAGATGCGGGCTTAGGAAGATATAGTCCGGGCCTTCGTTGATCATTACTCCTATAACCAAGAGCTTGATGTCACCATCTGGGATTTGGAGACTACCCGGCAGAACTTCAGTGAGTCCTTCACTACGTTCTTGAGCAGATGGAGAAATAAAATGGCCTAGATGATCCACCTACCAGTCGAAAAGGAACAAATTCAGATGTTGATCAAGAATCTACAGCTGCTATACCATGAGAAACTATTTTACCAGTCCATCTCAACATTTGAAGAGCTGTTTGAGATTGGGACTAGAACTGAGGATGCAATCAGGGAAGGGAAAATCAAGAATGAAGAATCACGAAGCCAGTCCAAGAGGTCCGATTACTCCCGAAACCCTCCGAATGTCAACACCCATAGTAACCAACCCATGGCCTATTCCTCCCAACCATACCAGCTCACAAACCAAACCAGCTCGCCTAGCCTCACTTACCAAAATAGAAAACTCCGTGAATTTTCCAAACTAGATATCTCCCCCTTCGTAGCCTTAGGTCACGTGCTAAAAGGGGCACCTCCAACTCCTTCAGTCTCGTGCCGATCCCCCACCACCTAACTGTGATCTGTCCAAATAATGTGCCTACCACCAAGGCCCAGGCCATGACACCAATCAGTGTATACATCTCTGCCATAATAAGACCTTATTGACTGAAGAATTATCGAGCCACCACCCATCCAACCCCATATCACCCAAAATGTCAGCTTCATTGAACCTAGGCCCTTGGCCTATCCATTCAAATGATCCCCTTCACTGAGGCCAATGATTGTTGAAGCTACGCGGTGAAGTGATGGTGTCTGGAACTTCTGCTCAAAAAAAGAATAAGTGAGTCACTACGACATTCCACTTGAGACCAAATCAAGTCAAATCGAGTCTATTTATGTTTTGAGTCTATTTCAAGTTCAGCCTTATGGTCAAGTCTGTCTATTTTTAAGTTTGATTAAGTCTGTACCAAGAAATGTAATCCTTCTCTTTTGATGGAATAAAATCTCATTTTGCTTAATCTGATGTGTCTAGTCATAAATGCACGAATCACTAAACTGAAATGTCACTTCTTCAAATTACCATGGATATTACTCTAGTAATAAATATTTGCATAAAAATGAATCCTGAAAGGTCAAAGTCAATTTCACGCTGACACTGATGAGGAGCTGAGAATTGAATAGTCTTACTTTAAGAATTTTGAAGATACTTTTGCTCAAATCTCGAAAAGGCATACTTGGAATTGACTTGGGGCTTGCCCAATTGTGGATACCGGCATTTGAGTCCACTTTTGTTTAAAACATTTTTTCAAATTTCAAAGAGTTGCCACTTAATTTTTAAAGGAAGATTAAGAAACCATTTTAAAAGCAAACTGATCTTTGGGAAACCAGAGATTTCTAGGTTCGGGGATTATGGATTGAGAGGAGAAGGAGCCTGGCGGACTAAAACACCCCCTCTCATCCTATCTCGTGATAGGCCTCTATTCAACATCCTTTTTAATTGAATTATTAATCTAAGTATGCTCTCAACTAATACATATATATATATACATTATACAAACATGTTGGAAAGGGTGTAAAATTGCTTACGGTAAAATAGCATCCAAAATCATGTAATTCAATTAGCAAGCAACATGATATGCAAAAGGGAACTAGAGAACTTACCTGGGATCTAGCCATAAATTTTGAAACGTGTAATGCATACAAATAAATAAAACCTAAGAAAAGGTCTCTAACGCATATATACACATAAGGCAAAAATTAGTCTAAGGTGTCGCACATGGAATCAAAAATCAATAAAATCAAAGATGAAATAAACTAAAGAGGGATTAAGAAACCGTACCTCACTAGCGCTACAAAACAAAAGTTAATCCACATGCTTTAAACAAGATATCAAATAATCAATCCTAAGCTTCTAGCTTAAATCTGTCAAATAGAGGATGAATTGACAAAACTATTAATTCCTTTTAGCTAATTGGAACTATAGCACCTCTATAGATATATAAGTCTCAACTAGGAGCTAATGTAATGTCCATATAGAGATGTCATGGGACCAACATGACCATAAGGACCCCTAGTCACGATCAATTAAATTCAATTAAGTGTGATTGAGACTATAAAATGAATCTTACTTAGGAGCATCAACATGTATGGATGTATGCATGAACGTGAGTTATGAGATATTCATTAGTTTGGATCATTTAGCCTCTGGATTTAAACTTTATTGGCATTATTTAAGACGTAGTTTAAATTCTAGGACTTTAGGAGTCCATTAGATTAAAGTTATTCAAGTTTTGTCAAAACAGTGACAGAATTGCAAGAATTACAGAGAGCAGACCAGACTTTCAAAAATAGAAATAAAATACTTCCAATAGTTGGATCTTAATGATTTTTGATTATGTTATGCTTCTGTGAGTCCAGTGTCTAACCCAAAAAGAAAATCAAAGATCCAACGGTTGAATCTCTAGGAATAGAGTCATGACCAGACATCACTAAAAATTTTCAACTCTCTGTCCAGAGTTTTTATATGATTTTCTAAAAATAGTAAAAATATCGGAATCACTTTGATCTTTTTAGGGTATCTTCCTAGAACATTAATCTTCATAGAAACATTTATTTTAGGTTAATAAAACTTGATTAAGGCTCTGATTTACTTATTTTAAAACGAACTTACTGTTCTGAAATTTTGGACAAAGAGCAACTTACTCACAAATCACAAGGTCAAACCATCCTAAGTATAAAATTTCACCAAGGCAAAGGTCCTAATGATACATGTATGAGTTATGAACAATCTCCAATTGGTCTCATTCAATTCCCATGGACCATGATTTAATTAAAAATCTTTGATCATAGTGGGTTCATGAATTCACTGTACCAATACCAACATTTGAGTTAAAAAGTTATCAAGTCAATCCCTATCTCAAGTTGATGATCCTTGAGGGATATGAACTTATTATATCCTATTCTCTTCTTAAATTAATGGTCCTCTGAGATTAGATATAACCAAATCCACATGAACCTTCATAGAATATAGAAAGAACTCTATGAGATTTCAAATTGAAAGGGCCAAGTCATGAATTGAAACTTGAACCCAACCAATCATGTCTGGATAAAACTATGATCCACCTTATTCCCCATATAAATCATAGGATCATAGGGGACTAGAGGATCAAACTCAAGAGGATCCAATGAGATATTAAGTATCTCATGGATTTTAAAAAGAAAATATAAACAAAAGGAAGTAGAATCAAAGTTTATTTGAAAAATCCAAGTGAAATTTCTTTTTACAAACTAGTTTTATTTTAAACCCAAAACTCTATTTAGATCCAAATCAATGAGAGAAACAAAATGAAATTCAATCACAATTCTGGTTGTGTGTGATGAAATGAGGTAGGAAGAGACTTTTTGAAAATGTGTAAAGATCCTAGATCTATGAATTGTGATTGAATTATTACATATATAGATTTGAAGGTTTTACCTCTAGACCTTCTCAAAATTTATAGAGATGTTGAATTCCTCAAGCTTTTACTCTTCTTCTTCTCCAAGCTTCAAGCTCCTTCGATGGTGATTTGATGGATTGTATGAATTGGGTAGAGTTTGGTGGGGTTTGGGTATGAGATTTGGTAGAGTCTCTCTCTCTATCGTTTTCTCCTCTAAAACTCTCCCAATATATCTCTCTATATAATTTAAGTGTCCAATCCCACAAAATGAGAGAAAGTGAGTTTTTTTTAATAGGCTTTCATTATCTTAGAGGCTAAGATAACGGTAGATAGGTCAATTTAGGGTGGGTAAGGAATATTCTATGGCATCTCTAACTCTCCATGGCACTTCTATGTAATTCCAAGAAACTTGAAAGGCATTTAAGTTGGCTAGAATAAAGAAATATTCTAGAGCATCTTCAAAGCAAATGGGAGATTAGTGCCCAACAAAGGGCTCTTTGGGTATTTACTTTGGATTAGGAATATGCCAAAGAATCTCTAACTCTCCAAATCACATGGGATACTTTATTTTATTATTTACTTTTCTTATATATATGTACATATATGTATGTATAGACACATTTTTCATTTTAAATCTAAATTAATCATATAAGTCACCAAATAGAATATTTTTCTTTTTTCTTTTTGAATCTAAAAAAAAAATGGGAAACAATGTTATTTTTAGAAAATATCCTTATTATTATTGTTATTTAATCTATTATATTTTTTTTAAAAAAAGTAACCCATGATCTAGTAAGCTCGAGACAGATGGCCAGTGATTGGCCAAATCTAGGGTTATTAGGAGCAAGGTTTGGGAACTTGAAGCTTTTTAGAAGTCGAAGCGATGAACTTGAAGAAAAAATCATCAGGATATTGTTCATCATTGATTTATAGAGATAAATCCCCCTAAGTTTAATAGTTCAGTCAAAATTGAGGTGTCTACACCAACACCATATTTTCACCATTTCAAAGCCTTGGGCCCAATCCAATTGATAGCCATGCGAATCTGTGCGGACTTGGTCCTTGATGGTAGCCAAACATTTTAGTGAGTTTCATCTCCACTTTCAAAAAAAGAAAAAAAAAGAAAAAGAAAAAGAAAAAGAAAAAGAAGTCGAAGAGCTCGCTAGGTTAAAAACCCCTAAAGGGCACCTAGGCAAAAGTTAGAACAAAAAGGGTGTTGATTTCCAAAATCTGACCCTAGCCAGTCAAAAGGTTGGAGAAAATTTTGATGAGACAAATGAGATAATCGTACACTTCAAGGTACATCATGAGAATGTGTCTAGATCATATTTCAAAAAGCTTTGAACGACCACAAACAAATTCTAAGAGCTGACATGTAGATCTCACATGAATGTGAAAAGAAAAATTGACTGGCTAGGCGAAAGTGAAAAGGATTAATCCTCAAAACAAAAGAAAAAGAAAAAGAAAAAGAACAGAAAAAAAAGAAAAGAAAAAAAGGGGGGAGATCGAAACTGAATCCTCTTATTCTAGGCTACCACAAGTGACCCAAGTTTGAACTTCTTTGACGATTGGTTTCAAACCTCGACCTTTTCAAGACCTTGCCTTGAACTATGCTCGACTTGATTCCTACTCGGGTATGCATAGGCAACCGTATTGGTTCGGTCGACATCATCATGATCAACCCCTCTTCTTTTAAAGCCTTGCCTTGAACTATGCTCGACCTGATTCCTACTCGGGGATATGTAGGTAACCACATTGGTTTGGTCGACACCATCATAATCAATGCCCCCTTCTTCCCGAACTACGTTGGACCTGATCCCCACTCAGGGTTATGTAGGCAGACTTTCAAAAAGAAAAGAAGGATGGCTTGCTAGGTCAAAAATCTGAAAGGATGCCTAGGCAAAAATTAGAGCTAAATCCAGAGTGAGCAATAACAAAAGAGAGAAAAGAGCTTGCTAGGTCACCTCACTGGTGCCTAGGCAAAAGTTATGAGCATTTGAGAGATTAAAAGTCTCGATTCTTACCTTAAGCCATAAACAACCTCCCACACTAGGGGCAAACTTCGCCTACCCCCCTCGTTTGCTTGAATTTTACTATCTACCGTTCATACAAGGGGCAAACTTCGGTCACCTACCTCGTTTGCCCAAAACGTCCAATAAACCGTCGTCTAATCTAGGGGCAAACTTCAGTCACCCACCTCATTTACCTATGAATTCTACTTCCTATAACTCAAACTAGGGGCAAACTCCGTTTGCCTAACACGATCCCTTCACACCAAGGGCGAGTTTTCAAGTCACTAAGTTGTTTTGAAAATTTTGAAATAGAGCATCTTTTATTCTAAAAGCTAAGGCACTAATTCAAAGCACTTCCTGGGAGGAGTAGAGAATTGATTACATCAATAGGGAGGAATTTTCAAAAACCAGATTTATCAGCAAAGTGCTATCATGTTAAGATGAGGAGTGAACATAAAAGATGAGCTTTATGACGAGGCACATTGGATCATGGCAATTTGAGAATTTCATGTCTGAGTCAATCCTTCTTTGTTTGAGTCAGTAGTAATCTGACAAAAGTGTGTTAGAGATTGAGGTTTTATATAAACAAACCCAACTTTCCTCGTCATCATCATTCTTGTCAAGTCCGTTTGTCTTGATGGTCTCAATGTGAGGGTTTAAGGTGATTCCTGATACAAGCAGAAGTACTAAATATCATCACTACACCAGTCAAGGTCGCAACATGAAAAGTGTCCCAAGTACGAGTACTAATCATCCTTGTGGCATAAACTCATAAGTGGTTGCAAACTACAAACTGATAGCTATTTCTCAAGGCGGTTGATCGGAGAAAATATCGCCGACACCAAGAAATTGTTGCTGATCCAATCAGAGTCTAGATGTGTTGATGAGGTGTGTCGATGAGATGTATTTTTGAGGTGCTTTAGGGCCCAGAGTCTAGGTATGTTGATAAGATATGTCGTTGGCGTGTTTTAGGACTCAGAGTCCAAGTTTGCTGATAAGATGTATTGCTGAAGCATCGAGGAACATCAAATGTGTTGAAGAACATTGTTGAAGTGTCGAGGAGCATCAGATGTGTTGAGGAACATCGTTGAAGAGTGGAGGAGCATCGAGGAACATCAGAAGAGTTGAGAAGCCTTATTGAAGCATCGAGGAACATCAGAAGAGTTAAGAAGCATCATTGAAGAGTGTAGTAGTATCGAGAAAAATCATAAGAGTTGAGAAGCACTGTCGAAGAGTTGAGGAGTATCATTGAAGATTATAGGAGAACTTTTGAGAAGCACCGTTGAAGATTTGAGAAACAACATAAGCGTCGTCGAGAATTGAGGATCATCATTTGAGAAGCACTGTAGAGAATCTAAGAGTCACCGAGTCCATAGTATCACAATTAAGGGGAGCACGAGTCAAGTCTAAAGGGTCACTTCACTCACCAAACACAACAAATTGGGCATAACATGACACATAGCCCATCGGTCACGACACACAAAATCACAAAGCCCACTAGGAGTGGCAAACACGCCACAAGCACTCTTTTGAGCACCGCAGTATCACTTTGAGCACCACACTTTTCCTTGGGTAATACTCCCAGGTCGAGATCCCTCATACGTCTATAAGGATAGATCACCAAGCCTACTGAGAGTGGCAAATACACAGAACATATGTACTATGCCCACACGTACTTTAGAACACAACATCAGGCATGACACGTATCATTTTAGCTCATCATAACATAGCATCATCCCTGCATAGCATCCGCCTGATTGTTGTGTATTTGTATGCGTTTGTTCTTTTTGCCCCGAACTACGTCTTGGTCTGATTCCACTTGGGATACGTAGGCAGCTCACGTAGAGCGCGACCAACACTTGCCTTAGCATTGGTTTCTTTTTCTTGCATTTTTCGCAACGCACTTGTTTTTATCCTAAATCTTTAGACTCCAAAAGTCCTATTTCTTCAAGGCTTTGGCACTTGCTTGCGACACGCGTTGCCTCGCAAGTTCATGCCTAAGAGGGGCAAACTGTAGACACCCCATTTTATTGGCTAATAGATTTAGGAGGCGATTAGCATGTCAAATCTCAATGATTAGAAAGATCTGATTTTCAGAGATTGCCTCTAACTCTTGAAAAGTCAAAGAATTGGTAAAAAAGACCAAAATGCCCTTGAAAGCCCAAAACTCTCTAAATTTTTCCAAAATCTCAGAAATCATTCAACGTCGTTCAAAATAAAAAAGAAAATTATTTTAAAAGAGAAATGTTGAACTTCCTGGAGGTCCTTGGTTTGACCTAAAAGTTGACTCAGAGATCAGAGAATCGTATCATTTTTAAAACATTTTTCATAGATATTGGAGGTCAATAGCTTTCCAACGGTATATCGCACATAATTTTTGGATTTAAAATGAATTTATTATGAATTTACGAAGGTGAAAAATGCAATCAAATCGACTTTTATCACGAATACCGCAAAACTTTTCAAAGTGACCAATCTCTAAACTATTTTTTTTATGCAAAATAGACTTCATTACCTTTCCAATAGGATATCACAAGCTCAGTTTGGAGTTTGTACGCATTTTTTTTAATGAATTTCGGACAAAATAGGGCCTTTTTGTGAATACCAAAACCTCTGGGGGGCCTAAAAGAAATAATCTGGGCTTCTGAGGAGCAGTGCCGTGGCACTGGCCCACTACAGTCGAGGTACAGGCCTGGTGTCGCCGCGGTACTCTTCCCCAGAAAGTCCATTTTTGTAATTTTGTTTTAGGGAGTTTATCATTATTATTTGAAATCAAAACGACGTAGTTTTGGTTCCCAGCTTATTTTGGACCAATGGGAGACCATTTTGAACTTTCTAAATCCCATTTACACCCCCATCTTAGCCTATAAAAAGACCCTTTTGTTGGGTTTGTGCCCTCAAACCTTTACTTTATTTATGAGACATTGAAATTTTAATATATGGATATTAGCTTTACATTTCATAGTGTATGTTTCTTTCATGAGATGATTGTTAATCATTAAGTATCATAGTAAGTAATTCGTATATGTATGAGATACATACAAGTGACATACATATTACTATTCTTTGAGACTTAGAATTTGTCACAGTGGATGATGAGACTAGATCGACATCTCATCAGGTTTACACTGTAGCATATTAACTACCATTGGATGGAGAGATTAATCTCAATCACTAGAGTGTAACTCTTAGTTAATACACTAGTGCTTATAGTGCATTGATGGACTTGAGCTTTCCTATTGACACTCAAGACTGTCAACAGTCGATAGTAACTCATAACTTGCATAAGGTACGTGTTCTTAATCTTGAGACGATTATAAACACAGACTGTGGATATGGCTACTTTGACTTACCAATCCGTGAGGTCTATAAAAGATCAACACCTGGGTGTCTTGGGTATGTCATGTTCATAGGGTTGTGAACATATATGTCAAGATAGAATCTACCCTCTGATAAAGAGTAAGCATTCCCTTGAGAATGTCACCAAGTTGATTACTGAGAACTGTAGTCTTGTTGATAAGTTTATCAACATGTTTGGTAATCATGAGAGGTGAATGGGACTCAAGGAATGGAAGATGTAATCATTATTCAGGTTGACAGTAATAGTTTATCCGACTACCTAAATATGATTATGAATGCTGACGGTAGAGGGACATTAATACACAATGCAAGTCTAGTTATCGCTTCAGATGTGTTCTTTTGCGTTGGAGTTCAGTTATCGTTTTATAGTGGAGTAAACGTTAACTGATCAGTCGGTTGATTTGCTGATCAAAGAGTTTGGTCATAGGATTTAATAGACTAGTCTGAGCCAACAATAAAGAGCCTAAGAGGTCCCACTCTTAGCTCCACTGGGATGTTTGGAAAGGCACAAGAGGATCTTGTCAAGACAGGTTTGATCGATCGAACTAATCTCGATCGATTGAAGTCTTGGTAAGTTTGATCGATCGAACATCATTCAATCGATCGAAGGTTCGATCGATCGAAGTTGGTTCAAGCGATCGAAGGTTAAAGTCAGTTTTGGAAATCCATAAATAGGGCAGCTACGTACAGAGTTTAGTAATCATTATTTTTCTATACGAGAGCTGCAGAGACTATTTTAGGGTTTCTCTAGCCTTCTTCTCCTCCCCGTTAGAGTTCCCACCAACTCTCGCCTCTCTGACAGCATCTGTAGGAGTCATAACGGTGAAGAAAACCTAGTGGAAGCTGCTACACCATCAAGAAGTTTAAAGATTTTAGAATTGGGTTCATGACACAAAGGTATAATCTCTTATCCCCTCTGGTGCGCATCTATACAGTTGACGAGTAGTAGATCTGGGATACTAATAAGTTTTTGTAACACAATATTTCCACTGCGCGTTTAAAAATTAATTTTAAACCTGTATTTTCTAATAATTGGTATCAGAGCCATGCTTGTTTGAATCTATAGATGCATTTTAAAACACTAGTTATGATTTGCATGTTGTTTTTAGAACTGTTTTTCAAAACTGCATCGCCACAGATTTGTTTCTATAGTGTTTACGCAGCAGAATTCAAATCTGTGATTGCATTGGATACATGATGGATTCGATCGAAACCTCTCTGTTCTCAAGTGATCGAACAAGTTTCGATCGATCGAACAAGTTTTAATCGATCGAACTTTTGTTTTGTTCGATCGATTGATTGTAGCTCGATCGATCGAGACTGCTTCTCTGTCCAGGTGTTCTTTTCACAGTTTTAAAGGTTTTTAAAATATGTACTTTACTTTTAAGTTTTTCTATGAAATTTTCAAATCATTCTGTGAAACTGCAAGTTCAATCGATTAAGCTATGTTCAATCGATTGAATGTTCGATCGACCGAACCTCTATCGATCAATCGAAGTGTGACAGAGAACAGAGGTGCTATTTTAAGTTCTAATTCAGTACATAAAGAGTTTATATATAGTGTGAATCAATTAGGGGTTCCAATAGTTATATATATTTGTTACATATATATGCGTGGATGCGTGTACGACTAACCCTTTTGCAGCAAGATGAGTACTCTATCTCCCATGGCACCAAGTCTTTTAAATTATTGTATTTATTTGTTTGAGATTGATGTATATGTGTTTAATTATTGGTTTGCTTTTGAGGCACATGTAAAGGGCACTGCGACTTTAATCCTACAAATAGGAAAGTCACACCGGTTTTCCTAGCCTTTTATTTTATTGCTATATTTTCTATTTTCTAGATAAATTGTAAGCTTCGAAGAAAGCATAGGACCAATGTAATAGAATTAGGAAATCCATGAAGATGGAGCAAGAAGTCATTGTCCATGAAGATAGAGCTGGAGGTGATCAAACCAAGAATGAGGTTCTATGGAGATAGAGCCATGGGAGATAGAGGCATTCATGAATGTCTTTATTTTCTATTTTAGTTTCTTATTTTATGTGCTTGGTTTGTGATTGGCATTTAATTATATTGTTACTACTTGCATGCACGTAAAACAAGTTTTCTAAAATACAATTTAAAAACCTTTTCAACGCATTAGTAAACATTGGATGTTTATGGGTAATGTGTTGAAACAATATTTCAAAAGCAAAATCCAAATTTACTAAATCTAGTAGGAGAGGGTCTTATTAATAACACCCAAGATCTTCCATAAACGGTTCACTGTAAGATGAGTAGTGCAGTCTGTGTCACCTCACCAGGGGTGATTATTCCATACAGAGGGTACACTATTCATTGGTTACTAGATGTGAACTTTCTATGGATAGGATCAATCAGATGTGTTAGAGGGTGACCACCGCACAGAGGCACTACTTGAGGCAGTTGTGGTTGGATCCTTGTTAATGGTACACACTAGCTAAGCTATGGATAAGGGATCCCACACGGGGTATTATTCAAAAACTTAGAGATCAAATAGGTTCGAGAGTCATAACTTGTTTTGCAAGAGTTGCATAGCGGACAAGTCATGATTAATCAAAAGATCGAGTATTGACCGCCACACGGAGGCTTTACTTTTTTGTTTTGATATTCCGGCGACTTTGTTTTAAAATAAGAATTTTAAGGAATCTTGTATTTCAAACTGTCATATTCTGATATCCATATTTATTTTGTTTCTTGATTTTTCATTAAATCATAATGTCTGGATCTACATTTAGTCCACTTGCCACCATACTCACTCAAAACAAGTTAACTGGTAATAACTACACAGAATGGAAATGAAACTTTGACATCGTTTTAACTACGGAGGATCACATATATGTCCTCACCATTCCATGCCCTGAAGAACCCGCTGCGAATGCTTCGGATATTGCTAGACGCAAGTTCGATAAAATGGAAGAAATCGAATGGAATGGCCCATTGCTACATTCTGGCATCAATGGCTAGTGTGTTGCAACACCAATTCTAGGAAAATAATTTTGCCAAAGACATTATCGAATCCCTAAAAAAGATGTTTGGAGAGCATGGCAGGCCTACTAGACAGATTTCCATGCAGAAGATAATGAGTGCAAAGATGTTGGAAGGGACTCCAATCAAAGAACATATTTTAAAAATGATTGGTTATTTGAATGAATTGGAGACCTTAGGAGCCAAGATTGACGCACAGACCCAAGTTGATATGATCCTCAATTCGCTGTCGCCTTCATTCACCCAATTTAAACTTAAAATATGAATAAAATGGATTTCTCAATGAGTGAATTAATGAGTTCTTTACTGGCAGCGGAAGGGGTGATCAAACCTGGAGGCAATGTTTTGAACATTAAAAAAAGCTCTTCTTCTTCCCGATCTGCACTGAAAGGCAAGAAAGGAAAGAAGAAGGTTGGCACTGGTGGTCCAAGTGTTGGACCAATCCCTAAGATTGCAAAATCCAAGGGAAAGGGCAAGGGTGAGGGGAAGGTGGGTGGCCAAGGCAAAGGAAAGTGTTCCCAATACGGTGACAAGGGCCACTGGAATAGGAACTGTCCAGAATTCTTAGCTACAAGAGTTCAAGGTATGATTGAATCATATGTGATTGAAGTAAGTTTTATTACGGATACTTCAAACACTTGGTGCATTGATTATGGTGCGACTAACCATATCTGTAATTCATTGTAGGGGTTCAGATGAACCAAGAATTGCAGTGATGGGAAAATCGTACTTACTCTAGATTCTAGCGTAACTGTATTTGCGGTTGCTATAGGAGTGGTAGTTTTAGAATTTGAAGATAATAAAGTTTGGTTTTATCAAATGACTTTACGTGCCTTTAATGAGAGGTAATTTAATTTTAGTTTCAGAACTTTCTAATAAAATAATTCTTTCTCTTTTGGAACTGGAGCCGTGATATAAAGAAATGGTTCTTTTGTGTGTTCTGGTGTAAAATCAAATGGTTTGTATGTGATTACTCCCAATATTTCTAAAGATTCTTGTATGGAACTTAATAACTCAGTGGTACCTATACCATCTAAAAGAAAGGAACCTTCCACTAATCCAACAAGGCTTTGGCACATGAGGCTTGGCCATATCAATCTAAATAGGATTGGTAGACTAGTCAAAGAAGGGGTCTTAGGTGATTTGGTTCTTAAACCAATGGAAGTCTGCGAGTCTTGTTTAGAGGGTAAGATGACCAAAAGGCCCTTTCTTACAAAGGGCAATAAGATCAATGGAATTAGTTCATACTCATGTGTATGGACCAATAAATATTAGAGCACGGGGTGGTTATTAGTATTTTATAACTTTTACAGATGACCACTCTAGGTATGGATATGTATACCTAATGTAGCACAAGTCTGAAAGCTTTTGAAAAGTTCAAAGAGTTTAGGGCTGAAGTAGAGAAGCAATTGAGCACACATATCAAGGACATTCGATCTGATCAAGGTGGCGAGTACCTCTTTAATGAATTTATTGATCACCTCGTATAGAATGAGATTCTATCATAGTTGACTGCACCTGGCACGCCTTAGCAGAACAGTGTAGTAGAGAGAAGGAATCTGACTCTTTTAGACATGACTAGGTCGATGATGTGTTATTCTGAGTTGCCATCATTCCTTTGGGCTTATGCTTTGGAAACCGCTACATACATACTAAATCTTGCACCAACCAAATCTGTTCCCAGGACACCATAAGAGATTTGGATTGGGCGCAAGCCTTCATTGCAACATCTCCGGATATGGTGGTGTCTGACATATATGTTGAAAGGAAAGATGATCAAATTGGATTCTAGATTGAAAGTATGTTATTTCGTAGGGTATCCAAAGGGCACTTATGGATGGTATTTTTATGATCCAAGACAACAAAAAGTGTTTATTAGTACAAATGCTATTTTCTTGGAGGATGATTATATCATGAACCATAAACCTAAGGGAAGGATAGATCTGAGAGAGATAGAGGGAGAGCCCTCAGTCCCACCCGTAGTTGATAATGATGTAAATCAAGAAAATACTACTTCTTCACCTATTTATGCACCGGTACCTCGTCGTAGTGGGAGGATTATCAGCCAGCCTAATAGATACATGTTCTTAGGAGAAGTTTTTGAAGCTATCTTCATAGAATCTGAATTTGATCCTACCACGTATGAAGAGGCAATGGCTGATATAGACTCAGCTCATTGGGTAAAAGCTATGAAGGCTGAATTAAAATCTATGGATTCTAATCAGGTCTGGGATCTTGTAGAACTTCTAGCCAATATTAAACCCATTGGCTGTAAGTGGGTCTATAAGAGGAAAAGAGGATCTAATGGAAAGGTTGAGACCTTTAAGGCTAGGCTTGTAGCGAAACGTTATACTCAAAGGGAGGGCATTGACTATGAGGAAACCTTCTCGTTGGTAGCCATGTTCAAATCCATCAGGATACTCTTATCCATTGCTGCATGCCTAGACTATGAGATCTGACAACGTCAAGACTGCAATCCTGAATGGCAATCTTGAGGATGACATCCATATGCAACAACCAGAAGGGTTTATAACTGGTGGGAAAGGTAACTTGTTATGTAAGTTGCAAAAGTCCATTTATGGGCTTAAGCAGGCATCCAGGAGTTGGAACATCCTATTTGACCAAGAGGTCAAGTCGTTTGGTTTCATACAGAATCTGGATGAGCCTTGTGTATACAAGAAATGTCAAGGGAAAGTGATGGCTTTTCTTGTTCTTTACGTTGATGACATTCTACTCATTGGAAATGATGTAGCGGCATTGTCAGTGGTTAAGGTTTGGCTAGCTAGTACTTTTGATATGAAGGATCTAGGAGAGGCGAGCTATATTCTTGGGATAAAGATCTTTTGGGATCGTAAGCGAAATAATGGGATTAACTCAAGCTGGTTATATCTATAAGGTGCTAACTAGGTTTTCTATGGACAATTCGAAGAAAGGTTTGTTACCTTTCAGGCATGGTTTGGCGTTTTCCAAGGACTAGTGTCCAACGACACAGGAGGAGAGGAATCGTATGGCAGGAATTCCATATGCTTTGGAAGTGGGAAGTCTAATGTATGTGATGTTATGCACTAGACCAGATATCTGCTTTGCCGTTGGCATGATTAGTAGATATCAATCAAATCCAGGTCTAGAGCACTAGATAGCCGTTAAGCACATTCTCAAGTACTTGAGAAGGACTAAAGATTACATGCTTATGTACGGTGGATACACTGACTCGGACTTTATATCAAATAAAGATTCAAGAAAGTCGACATCCAGTTATCTCTATACCTTGGGAGGTGGTGTTGTTAGTTGGATGAGCATTAAGCAGAAATGCATTATAGACTCAGCTACAGAAGCTGAGTATGTGGTTGCTTGTGAAGCTGCAAAGGAAGCTATTTGGCTCAAGAAGTTCCTTACGGAGCTCGAGGTGGTACCAACATCACTGTCACCTATTACGTTATACTATGATACTAGTGGGGCAGTGACTCAGTCCAAGGAGCCAAGGAACCATGGAAAGGGAAAGCACGTAAAGCGGAAATATCATCTAATTCGAGATATTGTTCAACGTGGAGATATGACAGTCACCAAGATTGCCACCGCTGACAATCTTGCGGATTCATTTACAAAGGCCTTGCCATAGAAGGTCTTTGATCGTCATCTAGATAGTCTAGGTCTTAGATGTAGTCCTGAATGTGTATGAGTGCAAGTGGGAGTTTGTTAGGTTTGTGCCCTCAAACCATTACTTTATGTATGAGATATTAAAATTTTAATATAAGGATATCAGCTTTACATTTCATAGTGTATGTTTCTTTTATGAAATGATTGTTAATCCTTAAGTATCGTAGTAAGTAGTTCGTGTATGTATGAGAAATATACAAGTGAGATACGTATTACTATTCTTTTGATACTTAGAATTTGTCACAGTGGATGATGAGACTGGATTGAAATCTCGCCAGGTTTACACTGTAGCATATTAACTACCCTTGGATGGAGTGATTAATCTTAATCACTGGAGTGTAACTCTTAGTTAATACACTAGTGCTTATAGTGCATTGACGAACCTGAGCTTTTCTATTGACACTCAAGACTATCAACAGTCGATAGGTACTCATAACTTACATAAGGTACGTGTTCTTAATCTTGAGACGATTATGAACATAGACAGTGGATATGGCTGCTTTGACTTACCAATCAGTGAGGTCTATAAAAGATCAGCACTTGGGTATCTTGGGTATGTCATGTTCATAGGGTTGTGAACATATATGTCAAGATAGAATCTACCCTCTGATATAGAGTAAGCATTACCTTGAGAATGTCACCAAGTTGATTACTGAGAGCTATAGTCTTGTTGATAAGTAGTTATCAATATGTTTGGTAATCATGAGAGGTGAATGGGACTCAAGGAATGGAAGATGTAATCATTATTCAGGTTGACAGTAACAGTTTATCCGACTACCTGAATATGATTATGAATGTTGACGGTAGAGGGACATTAGTATACCATGCAAGTCTAGTTATCGCTTCGGATATGTTCTTTTGCGTTGGAGTTCAGTTATCGTTTTATAGTGGACTAAACGTTAACTGATCAGTCAGCTGATTTGCTGATCAAAGAGTTTAGTCATGGGAATTAATAGACTGGTCTGAGCCAACAATAAAGAGCCTAGGAGGTCCCACTCTTAGCTCAGCTGGGATATTTGGAAAGGCACATGAGGATCTTGTCAAGACAGGTTCGATCGATTGAACTAATTTTGATCGATTGAAGTCCTGGTAAGTTTGATTGATCGAACGTCATTTAATCGATCGAAGGTTCGATCGATCGAAGTTGGTTCCAGCAATCGAAGGTTAAAGTCGATTTTGGAAATCTAAAAATAAGGCAGCTGTGTACAGAGTTTAATAATCGTCATTTTCTATACGAGAGCTGTAGAGATTGTTTTAGGGTTTCTTAGCCTTCGTCTCCTCCCCATTAGAGTTCCTACCAACTCTAGCCTCTCTGGCAGCATCCGTAGGAGTCATAAGGGTGAAGATTTCAGAATTGAGTTCAAACCATGAAGGTATAATCTATTGTCCCCTCTTGTGCGCATCTATAGAGTTAACAAGTAGTAGATCTCGGTTACCAATAAGTTTTTGTAACTCAATATTTCCACTGTGCAAAAGAAGAGAGTTGAAGTTGTTGGGAGAAAATTAAAGAGTTAGGGAGAAAATAGAGAGAGAAATAGCAGTTTTCTTCTTCAAAATCCAATCAAAATGTGAGTTTCAACTAGTTTTCTTAAAACTAAACTTGTTCTTTCATGCTTTCAATCCATTTTCTTTACATCCTTTGAGTTTCCAATGAGTTAGAGAGTGATGTACGCACCCACATACACATATATGTGAGGTTAAATGCTTGTGGTTCCACCATTGAAATATCATTGAATATATATTGGTTCTTGTCTCCTAATCCCATTTTTATTTCCATTTTTCTTTTATCATACTTGTATTTCCCTTCTCAATCCCATTTATATTTTCATTTCTTTACATTCTAGCATAATCTCCTCTCTCAACCTCCATTTCTATTTTGATTTCTTCATCATTTGCATCATCTCTCCCTCAACCTCATTTGTATTGTGCTTTATTCTTTTTCCAAGTTCTTGAGGTTTCAAGTGTTAAGAGGATGTTCTAAGTGGTCACATGTTTAGATTCATGCTTTGAACATCTATTTCAAAAACCCCAATCAAGAACTCAAACTCTATTCCAAAACCCAAATCCATTTTCTTCAAAAATGATCCAAAACAGTGAGCTGTTCAAATTCAAAGAATTGTTTTGAATTAAATATTTGAGCTATGATGCTAAAACCACTTGAAAAATCTTCCTAATACATCATAGTTTATCCCCAATTTTTACCATTAATTATAGAGATGTGAAAGTGCCATTTTTGGATTTTTAAAGTTCATGTTAATAATCTGTCTTTTCTCTCACAGATTGTAGTCTGACTTCTTGCATTTGTTTTCAAATGTTTTCACCACATAACATAGCCTTTTCTATTTTTTTTATTTGAACTTCAATATGTTATGAAACTCTCTGTATCTCTTGATCATCATAAGAGTTGTTTCTATTTATAAAAAAATCATACAAAATCAGTCAACAGTGCAGCTTTTTTTTTTTTCCTGAGTCATTTGTACATTCTGATTTGTTTCTTTTAATCTGTGAAGCTATTGAAGTTTGGTCTTTTTCTGTGTATTCTAGATTGATTAGGGAGGCTAGGATTTTTCCCAAACTTTCCTAGGCATGTTTGACCTCCCATTATGATTTTACAAAGTGATGCATACAGTCTGGAAAATATTCACAGCAGACAACTTTTTGACTTTCACATTTTGATGCAACACTCTCTTGTATCTAGATGAACCCACATTCCATGAACATATTCTTTACCACTCTTAGCATATTGTATCATACCATGTATCATCTATCCTCTCATGTATCATACTTCCATGGATTCTTGAGTTTGGTTTCCAAATAAAACCATGTTCTGCAAATACTTGGGAAGTTCTTGAAATGAGTTAGGAATTGATATTCCAAGTGGTTAGAACATTCATCCATGTTCTGGAAGTATACTTTCAAAGACCCCTTTTCAAAACCCCTCTTAAACCCCTCATTTTGATTTCAAGAAATAAAACACTTATTTTTCCCAAATCTTCAAAATAGTGAGTTGTTCAACTTCAAAATGTCATTTTGAGTTCAATACTCAATTGGTGATTACAAGGCAACTTGGAAAGTCTTCCTAAATCATTAAAGAACACCCAAGATTTTTAGTTTGATTTAAAAACACTTGGAAGGGTTCCATTTTGACCCAAACATTCCTTCCAGACATTCCATTTTCTCTGTCACAGCATCTTGGTTGACTTTCAACTTATTTTCCAAAACACTTTTACAAAGAGAGTGGACCCAACTCATTTTTTCCTTGAACTTGAGTGTCTTAGGGAACTTTCTGTATAATATGGATCTCTAAATATTTTGTTTTCATTTTCAAAAAGTTTTCTACATTTAGTCGACTGTACGGACTCTATTTCTGAGTAACCTCTCTTGTTTGTATGATTTCTCTCAATCTGTAACTTCAATAGTGATTTGGCTTTTTGATATGCGTTTTAGACACAATAGGGATGAATTAAAAACATTTCTAACTACACTTTCCATTTTTACAAATCAACTCACTATTTTGTCCACTATTCACAACACGCATGTTTTTTACTTTCATTCTTTGATTGGATGTTTACATGCATTCCAAATTAACCCATATCTTCGGAAGTAATTTATACTACATTTGTACATATCCTTAAATCATTTTCTCTATGCATTCATGCATATTTTAGACTTCTAAGTCACTTTAGAAAATCTATGAACACAAAACACACTACAACCTTTGCACAATCTAAGATTAGACATTGCATCCATGCAAGATTTGGAGTTTTTGTGACTCCTAATCTATGAAGATTATAAGGAATGAACTTGATCACACGTTCATGTTCTCCCGATCTAATCTTCCTTTCTCATCCGTCCCGGGGATTGAAAGGTCTTCTTTTCTCAAAGATTAACATGCATCATTCTAGCTTGCTAAGCATATTTTTTTAATTAATTGATTATTTGTTTCAAGAACAATTCATATCCCCCTTTAGATTAGGAAAACTTGATTACTTGATATGTGATTAGACAATTTTCCCTAGTATTTGTTCGTGTGATCTTTTACTTTACATTGTGTGATATTTGGCTTAGATCTTATGAATGATATCTTATATTTTGATCTTCCATTTAAAGATTCTTATGAGATGTAATATGTTATCATAGTATTAATTGTCGAACCAAATATAGTATAAGATGACTATTTGGATGCTAATTGAGGCCCGTCAAGAGACGGGGAGAGTTGAGGGTGTTTTAGTTGTGACAAAGGCTCCTTCCTCTCTCGTACCAAAACCCCGAGCCAAGTTCTTTGGTTATGAAGGGTCGGTGCCCTTTATCCATTTGGGTGAGTCAAATTAGGTTTCTTGGTTCCTTAAAGACCAAGTGACAACTCTGTATCTATTTTCAACAGACCTTTCTTTCTTTTCTTCAAATCAATTTCAAAACAAGGAAAATCAATTTCAAAACCCCAGGAAAGAACACGGGGGGGGGGGGGGGGGGGGGGTGGTGTGTGTGGGCTCCAGGAGGACGTGTGTCCATAGGCTCTTGGCCCTTTTTTCTTCCTTTTCTTCAGTAAATTCTTCCCACATTTTCTTGATAGCTTCGGTGTCCAGATACTTTAACCAATCTTCCACTGGGGTCTTGACAACTTCTTCTAGATATAATGGATCCTGATAAGGGGGCCTCTCACAGTCAGCGAAAATCTCAAGTCCAGGTTACCTCTTTTCCAGTGGTCTGATGGATCTAAGGCTCAGGAAATCCACAATAGGGGAAGTCATCCCCTTCTTTGATGAACTGGCTATTCAGGGTTGCGGTATGGCGGGAGACTCCTTACTCTCTTCTTCCATGGCTTTTGTAGCTCAAATCCCAACCTCTCTTCTCTAGTGGGCTCGTATCCCAACCCAAAGGTGCCTTATTGTCCTTTAATCTGGGGGAACTCAACGATTCCTTGTTGACATCGGTCTAATCCCATTCCAAGGACGTAGTTCATTTTGCGAATGATATTGATGATCGCAGAGTGGATCTCAGGGAACTTGTCTTCACTACCGATTATGTGGACTTCTTCTATGGAGAATCCTCTGATTCCCTTTCCTCTAGTTATAGTATTTGGATTTCAAAGACGGGAGCGTAGCTTGGAAAGACTTCATTTCCCCGACTATTGCCGAAGATGATTTTTACCTTTTTCTCATGAATGTACTTGATCATTTGGTGCACAGTGGATGATACAGCTTTGACAAGCGGGGGTATTTGTAAAATACAATCACGCTAAAATAAATAAATACACTGATTAAGTCTACAACTCCCTTACAAATTTTCAATTTGGAGGACAATGCCAGCTTTTACACAATATGATTAATCTATGATAAGTTGTATTGTTTTAGCTATAATTTGTGCAGATCACCGCTTGCTGTGTGAAAAAATGAATAAGCAGGATAAAAGGGATGCTTAATTTTAAGGAAAATAGTTGAAACATGAAAAGTGAGTCTCGAGCGATCGAATATCATTCAAGTGATCGAAGTTTCAATCGATCGATGAAGGTTTAAGCGCTCGAGAATTCCAGAAGTTCAATCGATCGAGTGATGTTCGATCGATTGAACATGGCTTTTATCAGAACTTACGCGCACGCAGCGGAGATGAAGTTTTTAACCCTAGGGTTAGGTTTTAGTATTTATATTCATTTTGTTCACGTCCAAAGGGATGCAGACTTCAGTTTTTATCAGTTACATAGAGAGAAGAGAGTTTCTTCTTGATTTTTGTAGGTTTGAAGCTTTGGATATAGCTTTTGGGATTGATTTCTATAGTTTAATATAAGTTATTCTATTCCAGGTTCTGCAATCTCAGATTATTCACATTCTAGTCGCTTAAAATCGTAGTTTAATCTGTTAGAATTGATAGTTATCGTAGTAGTAATTTTAAATCACTTAGTTTCATATATTTTATGTTAAAATCACAACCAAACATGCCTTTAATGAACTTTTACGTTAAAAACGAATCTGTGACACTCCAGACCATGTTTGAGTAGCCCCCAGGTTGGGAGATCACGATGAAATAGTGATCTCTAGCCTTTGCCATGCAGCAGTATAAAACCTGCACTCGATCGATCGAAGTAGTTCGATCGATCGAAGCAGATACCTTGTCAAGCGATCAAAGCCATTTCGATCGCTCGAGAGATGATGATATTCGATCGATCAAAAGCGTGTCGATCGATCGAACCTTCAGATTCTTGAGAAGTCTTTTTGCAGTATTCCAAGATTTTTTGCTTTTGAGATTTGTTATCAAACTGTCCCCAAATGCTCAGTTTGTCAAAATAGTTTCATTACTTTAAGCCTTAAGGCATTTTTCTTCAATAACTTTTGCAAACCATTTTGAATGCTAACACCATTCAGAATGCGAGACTTAACTATTGTTTTAAATCACCTTCATGTGTTTTGGAAACAAATGTGATGATGTAGTCCTGGCTATGAACGGACTATTAATTCTCTATCTTTAGAAAATACGGAATACTGTAGATAGACACACTCCTTAGAGCTTAAATGTAACTGCATGGTAGATGGCATGATCGCTGCGGATTCGTGTGATCCCAACATTCCCGTTATATAAAGAAAAACACTTTTAAAATATTTCTTTAGTTAATTAGTTAATCATTAGTTTACTTTAATTGCTCTAGTAGTTATAGTCTATAGAACTTCGTGTTCTACACCTTGTTTTAAATCTTGAATTTTCCTTTTTCTTTAGAGTTTAATCTAAGTTTTTAGTTTAACACCTTCCCTGTGGTATTGACCTGGTCTTACCAGATTACTACTTGCACGTCTACCTACACTTGGGTATAGCACATAAGCACACACAACTTTTTATTCATGCCAAGTTTTTGGCACCATTGCCGGGGAAGGCGACGATTTAATACTTAGATTACCTCAATCTAACTTTATTTATTTCTATTTTCTTTTTCTTGTAGGTTTTTTAGATTAAAATCCCCTTAGGAATCTTTCCCTTTCATGTCCGACAATTCTATTGAAGGAATTTTTGGAAATCCATTCTACTTTACCGATTGCTCTAATTCGATTAATCCCGTAGCCACACCTACTGATTCAATGGCCGATAATCAAAGTGAAAACGGTAAGAATGTGGTTGTACCAATTGATGATTTGCTTAATCCATTGTGCAATCTCATGACACCCGAACACGCACCTACACCTTCTTGTATTCTCATTCCACCCCATACAGGCGAATTTCAATTTCGCAATGGAATGATTCAACTCCTTCCAACCTTCCATGGAATGGAGAGCGAGAAGGCATATCTACATGTTAAGGACTTTGAGGATGTTTGTAAAACATTCTCATAAAATTGTCCCGTAGATGTGACACGCCTAATACTATTTCCCTTCACCTTGAAGGATAAAGCAAAAGCGTGGCTGCTCACTCTTAAGCCAAATTCAATCTACACCTGGCATGCGATGAACACTACATTCTTAAAGAAATTCTTTCCACCTCGCATGACCACCGAGCTTAAACGACAAATAAACTCTTATAAACAAAAGAGCCATGAAACCTTCATCCAAACTTGGGAGCATTTCAAGGATTTGCTTCTCTCATGCCAACATCACGCCTGAGGAACCGTGCGGCACATGCAACATATTGGGACATACCACTCAATACTATCCCAATGTGCGGTACTTTCAAGAACAAGCTCCCATGGAAATTAATGCCATGCAAGGGTATAGGGGGCGGAGAATTCCTATAACAATCATCATTCTCAAAATAATAACAATCGATGGAATCACCCCAGTTTTGATTGGAAAAATGATGCTGGGACCCAAAATCAACACTATCAACAATAGCCCTATAATAACAATAACCAATATCAAGGGTAATACAATAGGCAGTCCCAGCCATTCAATCAAAATAGATCAAATAACTATAACCAAGCTCAACCCTCTAACAACCAGCAATCAAATGTATATGTGCCACCTCACAAAAAAGGTGCAAGAGGATGATCCACTCTCTAATGCGAATTTAACACAATAGTTAATTCAGATGATGAGTAAAATGTCTGCAACATTAGAAAGAATGGATGCACGATAAGCGGGATAGAGTGGAACGTTTCCTGCCTAACCACTTCAAAACCCTGAAGGGATTCAACAATGGTCCCAATAATCAAGAGCATGCTAAAGCCGTGACTACTCTGAGAAGCGGCAAGGTTATAGGGCAAAACATGCCTCATTCTACTCCCGAGGAGTATGGAGAGGACGAAGTGGTAACTAAAAATAAATCGTCCACTCAAGAAGAGGAGCAATTCAATAATAACGAATTATTAGATGCAAAAGATGAAGCTCCTAAAGAAGCAGAAGAAGTTGAGAGAAGGCCCAAAAAGGAACCAGTTAAAGACAAAGTACCTAAATGCCCTTTTCCCGCGCCTTATCCTCAAAGGCTTAAGAAGCCCAAAAATGAGGCAAAGAATCAGGAGTTCTTGGAATTGTTTAAACAAGTTAAAATAAACCTTTCTCTCCTTGATGCAATCAAACAAGTGCCGGCCTACGCTAAGTACCTTAAAGACTTATGCACGGTCAAAAGGAGGCAAAGTGTGAAGAAACATGCGTATGTCGCTTGCCAAGCAAGCACAATCATCCAAAATGAATTGCCTCCGAAACTCAAAGACCCTGGTACTCCAACTGTCTCGTGCCAAATTGGAAATCAAAGGATAGATAACGCACTCCTTGATTTAGGAGCAAGCGTAAACCTGCTGCCATACTCAGTTTACAAACAACTAGGGTTGGGTGAACTCAAACCTACCTGAGTTGCACTAAAACTGGTAGATAGGTCAGTCAAATATCCTAGAGGAATACTGGAGGACGTTCTCCTACAAATAGACTCCTTTGTCTTCCCGGTCGATTTTATAATTTTGGACACTGAACCTGTGTCTAATTCATGTTCACAAATCCCGGTGATTTTCGGATGTCCATTCCTTAATACAATAGATGCCACAATAAAAATAAGAAGTGGTATAATGACCATCGTATTTGGGAACATGACTCTAGATGTCAAGATTTTTTCAAATCCCCGACCTGAAGAATACGAGGATGAGGAAGAAATCAATTACATCGAAATGGTCATTGAAGATGAAGCTGATTTTGTAGATTACAAAGATCCCTTGGAGGTAGTTGTGTCACAATTCGACGCCATCGATTAACCAAATGATTCTACCCCATTGGATGCTGATTTAAATCACACTTGCCTCATGATGGAAACGAAAGAGGAGGATAGAGCTGAATGCATGTGGGTACCACCATATGAACCACTACCTCCAAAAATGAAATTAGTCATGCCCTCTAATTTTTAGTGTCCTGATTTGAAGTTAAAGGAGCTTCCAATAGAGCTCAAATACGCCTACCTAGGGACCGAAAAGACTTATCCTGTCATAATTTCATCTACATTAAATCCTGAACAAGAGGATAAGTTAATCCAAATGTTGAAACAACATAAGGGAGCATTAGGATGGACTATTGCCCACCTCAAAGGCATAAGCCCGTTTGTTTACACCCATAAAATATACTTGGAGGAAGACGCTAAACCTTCGCGGCAAATGTAAAGGTGTCTGAATCCCAACATGCAAGAAGTCATCAAAAAGGAAGTTTTAAAACTACTTGATGTGGGGATTATATATCCTATAACTGATAGCCCTTGGGTTAGTCCAACCCAAGTAGTGCCAAAGAAGGCAGGCATAACGGTCATTCCTAATAAATATGGCGAATTGGTGCCGACACGCGTCCCCACTGGATGGCGGATGTGTATTGATTACCGAAAATTGAATACTATGACCCGGAAAGACCACTTTCCATTATAATTTATGGATCAAATGCTAGAACAAGTGGAGGGTCATAAATATTATTGCTTTTTGGATGGATATAGTGGCTATAACCAAATTGAAATTGCTCCTGAAGATCAGGAGAAATTGACTTTCACGTGTTCGTTCGGTACATTCGCTTACCGTCGTATGCCCTTCGGCTTATGCAACGCACCTATTACCTTTCAGCGGTGCATATTGAGCATATTCAGTGATATGGACAAACTAATACTCGAGGTTTTCATGGACGACTTCTCAGTGTTTGGCCATAGTTTTGACAACTGTATGGAGAACCTTGAAAAAGTATTGGCAAGATGCGAGGACAGACACCTAGTACTGAACTGGGAAAAGTGTCACTTCATGGTGACCAAGGGAATTGTCCTCGGCCACATTATTTTTAATAAAGGTATCGAAGTTGATAAAGCAAAAATTGAGATAATCTCGAACCTAACTATCCCCCGTACAGTTAAAGACATCCGCTCTTTTCTGGGACACGCGGTATTTTATCGTCACTTTATCCAAAACTTCAGTGCGATTTCCCGACCACTGTGTCAACTCTTAGTCAAAGACGCACCTTTCGAGTGGTCGGACAACTGTCAAACATCTTTTGACGCACTAAAGGAACACCTTACCTCCGCACTGATAATACAGGCACTCGACTAGAGCTTGCCATTCGAACTAATGTGCGATGCTAGCGACTATGCCATTGGTGCAGTCCTGGGACAAAGGAAGGATAATAAGCCATATATAATCTACTATGCCAGTCAAACACTTAACGAAGCTCAAATGAACTATACGACTACCAAAAAAGAGCTACTGGCAATAGTTTTTGCTTGGGATAAATTCAGGTCATATCTGATAGGGTCCCCAATCGTCTGTTTTACAGACCACTCGGCCCTCAAGTACCTGTTATCTAAGAAGGACGCAAAGCAAAGGCTTGTCCATTGGATACTCCTACTCCAAGAATTTGATATCACAATCAAGGATAAAAAGGGAGTAGAGAATGTGGTTGCTGACCATTTGTCTCGATTGACGTTTACTGACAACACTGAACCCGTACAAATTAAAGATGAATACCCAGATGAGCAACTGATGACTATTTCCAGTTTTCCTTGGTATGCGGATATAGTAAATTATCTTGTTACAGGAGAGACCCCGAGTCATTGGTCAATCAGGATAAGAAACGGTTCCTTTCGTTCGCACGTCACTTCTTTTTTGATGACCCGTACTTATTCAAGTATTGTGCAGATCAGGTCATCAGACGTTGCGTCCTGAACGAGGACATAACTATAATTTTTGCCTCTTATCATTCTGAAGCCTGCGGTGGCCATTTTGCTTCACAAAAGACATCACAAAAAGTCCTACACATCGGATTCTATTGGCCCACCATGTTTAAGGATGCCTATTCTTTTTGCAAATCGTGCCAATACTGTCAAAAGCTAGGTACAATTTCAAAAAGGAACTCTATGCCCTTAACTCCCATTATCACAATTAAAATATTCGATTGTTGGGGCATAGACTTCATGAGCCCGTTAGGGAATACATACTCTAGTTGTGGAGTACGTATCAAAATGGGTAGAAGTGACACCGACAAGACGCAATGACCACAAAACAGTAATGTCCTTTCTTAAGGAACATATTCTGTCGCATTTCGGAACCCCAAAGGCACTAATAAGTGACCAAGGCAAGCATTTTTGCAACAGACCTTTGGAGTCACTCCTCAAGAAATATGGGGTCAATCATAAGATCGCTCTCGCCTACCACCCACAAACTAACGGGCAGATGGAGTTGGTTAATCAAGAAATCAAGCATATACTAGAAAAGACAGTTAGTTTCAACAGAAAGGATTGGGCATATAAACTGACCGATGCTCTATGGGCATACTGTACTGCTTATAAGACAAACCTGGGGATGTCCCCATACAGGCTAGTGTATGACAAGGTATGTCATCTCCCTGTAGAAATTGAGCACAAAGAGTATTGGACAACATGCTCATTGAACTTTGACATTAAAGAGGGAGGTCATCTCCGGAAACTCCAGTTGGCTGAACTGGAAGAAAGACGTCGAGATGCATATGACAATGCTAAATTACATAAGGAAAGGTTAAAGGCTTGCCACGATAGAACAATCTTTCAAAAATCATTTGAGCCGGGGTAGAAAGTCTTACTGTACGACTCTCGCCTCCACCTTTTTCCAGGTAAGCTTCGATCCCGGTGGACAGGTCCATTTATTGTTAAATCTGTTTTTCCACATGGGGCCGTTGAGCTCATATATCCCAAGAACGATGATTATTTCAAGGTTAACGGCCAAAGGTTAAAACCGTTCTTAGAGAACTTCCTACCAGAAACTGAGCACATCCAGCTAGATGAGCCCAGCTATTCCCCCACTTAAAACACTAAAGAATGTTTACATTTTGTTGTTGTATTCTTTTCTTTACTGCACTTTATTTTATTTCATTTATTTCTGTCTCTTTTTGAGTGTGACCTCGATTCTAATCTGCTATTCCATGTTGTCTCTCCCCTGCAGGTTATTAAAAATATGAGGGATGATGATGTCCATTCAATTGGGTCATAGGCTGATTCAGAATATCCTAACCCTCTATGAACTACCAAGGAGATTGCATTCTTCCTCTCTCCTTATCAAGGGCCCTGAGCGGACGATGTCATTGACCTGACCCAAGGGTACATCCCTTATAATCCTGCACTCTTCCACATTGACCCCTTCGAGCATATGGACTTCCCTGAAGAGGAAGGTGAACCAGAGGGGTGTTTTGTTGGGGAAGTAGATGATACCCTCTTGGCACAATGGGAGAACGACTCAATGTGGGAGCCATGGGATGAAGAAGATTTACAGGATGTGGTGCCAGAACGCCATAATGCTATCTTCACGCATGTTGATGACTTCCTTGTCATCGAATTGGTTCCGTACATTTATGTGCACATGAGTTATTTGTTATTCCGGCTTCAATGCCTTCTACCTACTAGTGCACATGGTTTTATCATGCCAATATTGAGGTTAATTCCTTGTCACACATCATTTTCTTTTCATTTTTCCTGTGTTTATTCCTTTCTGTTGGTTTTTTCTTTTGTTTTATTTAATTTCTTCCTTTTTGGTTTTCTTTTGCTCTTCCTTTGTCAGGATTTTCACTATGAATCCAATGTTACCATCGTTGTTCCTTCTGCGTCAATTGTTCCATGGATTTGGACCATACATAGGGTCCCCGGGTACTCCATCGCAAGAGGAAAGTCTGTTGAGAAATTACACTACATTATCTTTGTCTCCATTCGGATCACCTCTTGCTTGTGCAATCAATTCCTCAGAGATTTCAGACTCACTCGATGATATCCTTGCTTGATATCCTTGCTACTTTCCGACTATTCTGGGAAAGGGAATCATCAAGTTTGGAATCCACACTCGAAGATGTGGTGGAGAAAGAAGCAATTGCGGAAGATGCAATATTCATGTTTGAAAATTAGTGCTCCACTTCAATTGCGTTTTGTCAGTTGGTCTTTCTATTATCATTTAAAGTGTAATGCTGGACAAAGGATTGTTAACTTTGCTTTAAATTTTAGTTTTTCATTATTAATAAGGTCTTAATTACCATGGTTGCGGGCAATAATTTTGCAAAGAGGATGCTATTACAAAGTTAAATTTATAAATTTGCAATTTTATATTACTTTGTTGATGATGATTTCGGGCCTACATGTCTTATGAATGAACTATTTTTATCATTTTTCTGTATGTCCAGAACAATCTTGGTTAGTTGGGGGTGCATAGATTTTCCATTCACAAAGATTTTAGAACTTTCAGGTTCGATCGATTGAACCACACTCGATCGATCAAAAATGTCCAATCCTCAAGCGCTTGAGCAATGCTCAATCGATCGAAAGTTTGATCGATCGAGAGTGTTCGATCGCTCGAGACTTGTATTTAAACGAAGCGTCCAGCGTACATTTCTTCTATCTCTTCCTCTCCCTCACTCTCGAGCACTTTAAGACAGAGAAAGAGAGAGCCCAGTGATTTTCCTCCCACTTTCATTTCCATCATTTGAGGGTCGCCCCTGCTCATCACCAACTATCATCAGCATCACCTCTCCTTCTCCACTATGCTCAAACCGAGGTAAGGATCCTCTAAACCTCCTATTCCATTTTTGGTTAAAACCTTAAGGGGGTGCTCCCCATTGGTCCTAATACCTAATTGTAATCTTAGAAATCTTAAGTTCTTGACTGTTTACTTTTGTTTCTGTTTCTGACATTTTTTTGCGCATCTCGCTATGCTCGATCGATCGAGCTGGTTTCGAGCGATTGAAGGCAGTAATTATTCGATCGATCGATCTGGTTTCGAGCGATCGAATACAGCAAGTTTTCGATCGATCAAAAACTGTTAGATCGATCGAATTGATGCAGAGGTAGTTTCTTCATTTGGTCTTCTACTTTTGTTTTTTCTATTTATTTTCAATTTTAGGGCATTCCAAATGAATCCTATTACGGGGTATCATAAATCCAAACCCCTCGACCTCACAATACCTAATGCGGTACCTGATCACAGCGGCCACTTGAAGTTGTGTGGCTTTCCGCCCCGTGGTTTCTTGCACGGATACGTGCCATGCCGAGTTGTTTTGATATGTTGACGCAGTCTAAGAAAATCAACATCAATTGGGTGCGAGAGGCGTGTGCGACCATGATTAAGGATCCTGCGGCCCCGTTCACATACAGATCTTTCTTCCGAGGTCTTGAGATCATATTCAGCCCAGCTATCGTGGCCACTGTTTTGGGTGTATCGGAGACCCCCGACCACTTTTATCCACACATACCCGGTACACCAGAGATTCTGCCCTCTATCATTATTCGTGAAATTACCGACGGTGCGGTTTAGATCTGGAATGGCATCTCCCTGATTGAGGATCGGTTTCTGACCGAGCGGTATCATCTCCTCTACCTTGCACTTGCCATTTGCATTTTGATGACTTCATATCATAAAAAGGTGGTGCCGTGGTACGCTCGGGTTCTGTATGCCATTGGGACGGGGCTACGTGTCTTCCTGCCTCGACTCTATATCGACTTCTTGATCTAACCTACGAGGTACATTGCCGCCAAGCGTCATCTGAAGGGCGCTTGGCCTATCCATCGGGTGATTGAGCAGGCTGGATTGCTCCCATTGGCCACAGACATGATTTTATAGGTTTGAGTCAGTTTGGAGAGACAGTAGCACGCCGTTCTAATGCACAAAAAAAGATAAAGTTGAAAGGTAAGGCGAAGATCGGGGAAAAGAGGAAGAGTGGGGGAGGCACCGACAAAGAGGGTGCAGCTTCTGGGATGTCCACTGAGGTTGAGGAGCTAGATTCAGATGAGGAGGACCCCGTCGCTGTCATACAACAGTTCGAGCTGAGACAGAGGTCTCAAGCTCAGGCCCAGGGAGAGTCATCTTCTGTATCCCTCCAGACTCTCCACTCATTGCTTATTGAGGAGAGGGAGGCACGGATACGGCTCGAGGGCAAGATGGATCATCTGCGACCTTATTGGAGGCCATCTTGATACAGATCGGGGTGGATCAGTCTATTCACACTGCTTCACACCCACCTACTGCCCCTTCTGTACCACCCACCACTGGTCCATCTTCTTCTGTTCTGCCACCATCTTCTAATCATGCAGCTCCATCTACATCCACAGCTCCGCCTATTATTTCTGTTACTCCACCTCCACTACCTGTTGATCCCTATGCCCCATCATCATCATCTGCACCACCTCCAGTCATGGCTGACCCATCATTCTCTACATCAGCTGCCACGACTGTGAGTGACCCGGCGACGACTACTATTGTTGCTGAGGGTGGAGATGAGGATGCTCCTGCTGCACCGATCGTGATTTTATCCGATATTAAAGATGATTAGATTATGTCCATTGAGAGTGGGAGTTTTGTTGTATTTTGATTATTTCTGTTCTCTCTCTTCTTTTATAGTTTTCTTTTGGGTATGTGGATATTTTGGACTGTGAGATTATGATTGGATATTTCGATCACTGCTCTGATTTTATTGTTTTATCATCCCAGATCAGTTTTTTTTTTATTATGAATGGATCTCTTGTTCTTTCATTTCATATTTACTTTTTATTCATCTTGGCTGCTTGGAGTTTGTATGTCTTCTTTATAGATTGCTATGCTTGCGGTTATTGCTTTGCTGTATCAGGTGATATCTCTCTATTTATTTTTAAAAATCATCTTCTGGGGACACCGCAATTTTCAGTTGGGGGTGGGATGTAGATAGATAATCATCACCTGCACACATGTGTATACTTAGCAATCTGGATAACTTATTGCACATATCATACAATCTCGATTGAAAAAAAAAATAATAAATTTTTGAACTTTATTGGTAGAATATGATTTAGGCCATCTTTTGACCATACATGCATAGTACAACCTTGGCCTATCTCTATGATATTCTTTTATTTCACCCTTTGAGCCTTATCATAATCGCCTTGTCTTCACAATCCTAAAGTCTATACCTAACTCCAAATTAGGAGTTCAAGCCTCAGTTCTTTATTTAGGTGTGATTGGGATGTGTTACGTTGACAAGAAGTTTGTTAGTGTGAATAAGGGAAAGTTGGCAAAGAAAAAAAATGATGAAAAAAAAAGAAAAAAGAAAAAAAAACATGAAGAAAAATAACAAAAGAAAAAAAATGCCAATGGTTGTTACAAAAGAAAAAAAGAATAACAAATAATAACAAAAAGAAGTGTGTGGCAAAGAAAAAAAAATAAAAAAAAAATAAAAAAGAAAAGAAGAAGAAGAAGAGAGAGATTGCAGATGTTGGGAAGTTTGAGAAGTTATAGTAGATATTCCAATCACATCTTTTGACCCAATTGAATATCTCGAGCCTCTTTCTTTTCAATCGAATATTTTTTTAAAGTCCTGATTATTTTAAGTTGATTGGATTTGAAGTTAAGGTAATGAGAGAGTTCTCCACGGTATCTTGCTCCTCTAGTAAGTTACATCCTATTCATGAGACTATACACTCTAAATGTCCGTCTTTTGTGAAGTCGAGTATGAAAGCATTTAGTATCCAGAAATTCACTCTTATCAAAGCTTTCATACCACGTGCAATCATTATTAAGCCAGTTTCTATGAGACGTTTATTTTTGAGTGTAAACGTATGTGAGAATTGAGTTGAAATTACTGGTTCTAGAGGTACGATAGTCTAAAACAACTCTAAATAAGGTTGGATGCATAGCTGTTAACTTCACACACACACGGATACATAATTGTGATGCATATCTATCTTGGTGACATGAGGAGTATGTGGGTTTCTTTCATGGTTTGCTTGAGGTTAAAATATTTTTGTAGAGCTAAGTTAACAGTTGAACGGACGAGAATGTTTAAAAGTTTTTCTGTGTCTTTTTGAATTTAAAATTGAGAATTTTGTGGGTATATTCACTGTAAACCCTCACGAGACAACACTCGTCCACTAGGGGGAACCTAGGGGTTTAACAGCTTGTTGCATTCGCTAAATGCAACCGCGATTCCTGTAAAAGTGAGTTTGGTAGTTTCTCTTTTTATTTAGATTAGTTGCTTTAGTTTATTTTATTTTAGTTTAGTTGTTGTAGTATTAGTCTAGCTTGTTTTATTTTCGCTATATTGCTAGGGACTAGCAATTCGCTAGTTGGGGGTTGTGACAAGCGGGGGTATTTGTAAAATACAACCGCGCTAAAATAAAGAAATACACTGATTAAGTCTACAACTCCCTTGCAAATCTGAAATTTAGATTACAATGCTAGCTATAATTTGTACAGATCACCGCTTGCTGTGTGAAGAAATGAATAAGCAGGATAAAAAGGGATGCTTGATTTTAAGGAAGACAGTTGAAACATGAAAAGTGAGTCTCGAGCGATCGAAGATCATTCAAGCGATCGAAGTTTCAATCGATCGATGAAGGTTCAAGCGCTCGAGAATTCCAGAAGTTCAATCGATCGAGTGATATTTGATCGATTGAACATGGCTTTTATCAGAACTTACGCGCACGCAGCGGAGACGAAGTTTTTAACCCTAGATTTAGGTTTTAGTATTTATATTCGTTTTGTTCACATCCAAAGGGACGTCGACTTTAGTTTTTATCAGTTTACATAGAGAGAAGAGAGTTTCTTCTTGATTTTTGTAGGTTTGAAGCTTTGGATATAGCTTTTGGGATTGATTTCTGTAGTTTAATATAAGTTCTTCTATTCCAGGTTCTGCAATCTCAGTTTATTCACATTCTAGTCACTTAAAATCGTAGTTTAATCTGTTAGAATTGATAGTTATCGTAGTAGTAGTTTTAAGTCAGTTTCATAGAGTTTATGTTAAAATCACAACCAAACATGCCTTTAATGAACTTTTACGTTAAAAACGAATCTGTGACACTCCAGACCATGTCTGAGTAGTCCCCAGTTTGGGAGATCACGATGAAACAGTGATCTCCATCCTCTGCCATGCAGCAGTATAAAACCTGCACTCGATCAATCGAAGTAGTTTGATCGATCGAAGCAGACACGTAGTCAAGCGATCGAAGCCATTTCGATCGCTCGAGAGATGATGATATTCGATCGATCGAAAGCGCGTCGATCGATCAAACCTTCAGATTCTTGAGAAGTCTTTTTGCAGTATTCCAAGACTTTTTGCTTTTGAGATTTGTTATAAAACTGTCCCCAAATGCTCAATTTGTCAAAAATGTTTCATTAATATAAGCCTTAAGGCATTTTTCTTCAATAACTTTTGCAAACCATTTTGAATGCTAACACCATTCAGTATGCGAGACTTAACTATTGTTTTAAACCACCTTCATGTGTTTTGGAAACAAATGTGATGATGTAGTCCTGGCTATGAACGGACTATTGATTCTCTATCTTTAGAAAATACAGAATACTGTAGATAGACACACTCCTTAGAGCTTAAATGTAACTATATGGTAGATGGCATGATCACTGCGGATTCGTGTGATCCCAACATTCCTGTTATATAAAGAAAACCGCTTTTAAAATATTGCTTTAGTTAATTAGTTAATCATTAGTTTACTTTAATTGTTCTAGTAGTTATAGTCTATAGAACTTCGTGTTCTACACCTTGTTTTAAATCTTGAATTTTCCTTTTCCTTTAGAGTTTCATCTAAGTTTTTAGTTTAACACCTTTCCTGTGCGATCGACCTGGTCTTACCAAATTACTACTTGTACGTCTACCTACACTTAGGTATAGCACATAAGTGCGCACAACTTTTTATTCATGCCAAGCTTTGTTGACATGCAGCCAGGGCCTCCCAATTAGCAAATTGAATAAAGCGGGGATATCCACGATTTAGAAAAGTTTTGTGCAAACCAGAGACCCTACTTGGATTTGGAGAGAAACAGTCCCCATTACAGTTCTCTTGGTGTTGTCATAAGCCTTTACGGATTGCACAGATGGAGTGATGTCCAGGATATCGACCCCCAAGACGGTGGCAGTTCTCAGAGCACAATTATTCAAAGCGAAACCCGTATCGACCAAGCAGAATGGTACTTGCTGCTCTTTGCATGCAATAGTGATGTGCAAAGCTTTGTTGTGCACAGACCCTTTCAGCGGTAGGTCTTCATCAGAAAAGGTAATGATTGGATCAAGGGTGAGCCTGCCTGAGCCACCATATCTTTCGGTGTGGCGTCGATGGGGACCTCAATTCCAGCTAAGGCATTCAACGCGACTTGCCTATGCTTATATGATGTTGCCATGATGTCCCACATCGAGAGATGTGCTTGGGTTTTCTTTAGCTGTTTTATCAGCTCATTGTCCTCTTCGGTGATTTCATCCATCTTTTCCTTTCCCTTGTCTTTGATTGGCTATGGAGGCTGATAATGACGGCCCGACCTAGTCAGATGATCAATCTCGACAGGAGTAGGTCCTTCTATAGTCCCATCTTCTTTGAACCAATCATAATCTATTCCCATAAATGGTTTCTCTGGCTTATTCTAGATAAAGGCATCACTTTCATCATTGGGATCATACCATTTGAGGTCTACTGCCCCTAGATCATGTTCTTCTAGGAAGAATAAACCTTGTTCATTATTTATCTATTGCTACCAATCATCGTCCTCCCCTTCAATCAGATGAATTCTCCCAGACTCTAGGATGTTAATGAGGGATAAGGGTTGTCCTAAGGGGGTGATAGGGTTGAAGGATACGGGGTCGAACTCGATGAGGCTAATATTTTGGTGGTTTGGTAAGGGATTTTGGGTGACATGGGGTTGCTTTGGTGGTGGCTCGATGATAATCTGGTCAATAAGGTCTTGGATATCGTGACAGAGGTGCATGCAATCATTGGTATTGTGGCCAGGGGCTTGGTGGTAGGCGCAGTGCTTGGACATATCACAACTCTGAGGTAGTGGGGTGTTTCACAGTTCGAGTAGTTGGAGATGGCCTTTGTTGAGGAGCCAATCTAAGGCTGAGGAGAGGGGGATTTCTAACTTTGCAAAGTTACGGGGAGGCTTTTTCTTGAAGGGCGATTGGAGGAGTTTGTTTCGCTATGGGACTGGTATGGCCTGAGGGGATATGGTATGAGTTGGCTGCTAAGGGCATTGACATCCGGGGGGTTTTGAGAGTAGTTGGGCCTTTTTGACTGACTTGGAGGCTCTTCCTTCTTAATCTTTCCTTCCCTGATGGTGTCTTCGATCCGAGTTCCCACTTTAAATAGCTCCTTAAAGGTGGAGATGGACTGATAGAACAACTTCTCATGGTAGAGTGGTTGCAGATTCCGGATTAGCATTCTCACCCGTTCCTGTGGATATCGGGATTCCACCGCCTTTTTTTGTTGGATTTTGAGGATTATTTGAAATTGATCAAAGAAAGAAAATGGTCTGTTGAAAACAGATACAAAGTCGCCACTTGGTCTTTAAGGAACCAGGAAACCTAATTTTGACTCACCCAAACGGATAAGGGCACCGGCCCTTCATAACCAAAGAAGTTGGTTCGGGGTTTTGGTATGAGAGAGGAAGGAGCCTTTGTCGCGACTAAAACACCCTCAACTCGTCCCGTCTTTCGACGGGCCTCAATTAGCATCCAAATAATCATCTTATACTATGTATGGTTTGACAATTAATACTATGGTAGTATATTACATTACATAAGAAACTTAAAAATGGAAGATCTAAAGATAAAATATCATTCATAAGATCTAAATCAAATATCATGCAATGTAAAGTGAAAGATCACACAAATAAACCTAGGAAAAATCGTCTAATCATATATCAAATAATCAAGACTTCCTAATCTAAAAGGGGGGGACATGAATTTGTTCTTGAAACAAATAAAAAGAAATCAAAATATGCTTAGCAAGCTAGTATGATGCATGTTATTCTTTGAGAAAAGAAGACCTCTCAATCCCCGGGACGGATGAGAAAGGATGATTAGATCAAGGGGAAGCATGAACGTGTGATCGAGTTCATTCCTTATAATCTTCTTAGATTAAGAGTTACAAAAACCCCAAATCTTGCATGAATGCAATGTATGTATCTAATATGTGCAAAGGTTGTAGTGTGCTTTATGTTCATGGATTCCTAGAATGACTTAGAAGTCTAAAATATGTATAAATGGATGAATGAAATCAACATGGGATATGTACAAATGTAGTATGAACTACTTCCTAAGATATGAACTAATTTGGAATGCATATGAGCATCAAATCAAAGAAGGAAAGTTGAAATGTGCTTGCTGTGAATAGTGGACAGAATAGTAACTAGATCTTTGGAAAATTGAAAAGAGGGGTTAGGAATGTTTTCAATGCATAATGTTTTATGGAGATGTTCCTTATTGTGTCTAGGATACAACCCAAAAAGCCAATCTTGAATAACTATCACAGAATGAGAGAAATCATATAAACAATGAAGGTCACTCAGAAATAGAGTCCGTACTGTCGACTGAAATGTTGAAATATCTTAGAAAATGAAAACAAATGATCTAGAGGCCCATTTTATACAGAAGGTTTCCTAAGACATTGACGTTTAAGGGAAAAATAAGTTAGGACCACCCCTTTTGGAAAAGTTTTCTGGAAAAGGGGTTGGAAGTGGACCTAGCTGCTGTGACAGAAAAGACAGAATGTATGGAAGGAATGTTGGGGTCCAAATGAACCATTTCCAAGTACTTCCAAGTCAAACCAAAAATCATGAGTGTTCTCCAATGAGTTAGGAAGACTTTCCAAGTAGACTTGCATCCATATGTTGAGTATTGAGTCCTAGAGAAATCTTTGAACTCAGCTCACTCACTGTTTTGACTCATTATTTTGAAGATTTTGGAGAAAACAAGGTTTTGTTTCTTGATACCAAAATGAAAGGGGTTGAGAGGGGTTTTGAAATAGATGTTTTGAAAGCATATTTTCAATACTCAATAAGGATTATAGCCACTTGAAATGCCAACATTAAGCTCATCATCAAGAACCTCCAAGATTGTTGGAGAGATTTATTTTACTTTGAACATAACTTCAATACATTTCAAGAATACCTTGGAAGTATTGAGGTTATGATCATCATCTATCAAGCATGTTTTTGAGGTCAAGAGCTACTATCCATAAGGATTCACTCACCCCAAACTCCATGCCATCACTTAGATGATGATGAACTAGTAAGTAAATAAAGAAAATCAAAAAGAAATGAGATGAGAAGGGATAAACAATGAATAAACAAGCAAGTAGATATTGATCAATAGATGATATTCATGAAGCATTGGACTTGTAGATTGGTGTTTCACTCATATGTAATGACACTAGACATGGAAGGAGCTTCCACTCTCTTAAATGCTCACTAAAATGGTGGTTGGGTGTGTTGAATGTTGAAGTAAATGGAAGTAATGAAGTAAAAACAAAGTTTAGAACTCACTTTTGTTTTGAAAATCAAGAAGGAAGCTTCTTTTCTCTCTATTCTAGCCTTATCTCTACAACTTTCTCTCCCAAACTTTCTCTAAGCTTTCATTTGACTCCCCAAAATGAAAGGGTAATGGGGTGTTTATATAGGCCAACTTGGGGTGGTTTTGGGATTTAGAAAGTGTTCCCATTGGCTCCAAACATCTGAAATCATAAAACTATGTCGTTTTGGTTTTTAATTAATCAAAATGGGACCACAAAACTAATTACAAAAATACACTGTTCTGGAGGGGAGTGTCGCGGCGGCAGTGGGCCAATGCCGCGGCGGCACTGCTCCTCCCTTCGTCCAGATAATGCTGTTTAGGCCCCCTGAAGTTCCGGTATTCGTGAAAAGGCCCTATTTCGTCCGAGATTCACAGAAAATGCATACGAACTCCAAATTGCGGTTGTGATATACCGTTGGAAAGGTAATGGAGTCTACTTTATATAAAAAATAGTTCGTGGATAGGTCATTTTGAAAAGTTTTGCGGTATTCACGATAAAAGCTGATTTGATCGCCTTTTTCGCCTTTGGAAATTCATAATAAATTCGTTTTAAATTCAGAAATTATGTACGATATACCGTTGGAAAGCTATTGACCTCTAGTATCCATGAAAAATATTTGAAAATTGTTTCGGAGCCCCGGTTCCAAAGTCATATTTTGGTCAAACTGGTCAAATCTGGGATTCCCGGGAAGTTCTGGAAATCTCCGGGAGTTCCCAAGAGCTGACGTTTTCGCTCGATTTTCTTTTGAAACTTATTTTAATACTTTTCTCATGATTTGAAATGATTCCGGTGAATTTTGACAATTTTGGTCAAACTTGGTCAAACCTGGTCAAACCTTGGTCAAACCGGTCAACGGAGACTTTTCGGGAACTTCCGGGACTTCCGGGGGTCTCTGGGAGTTGACGATTTCATCCGATTTTTCTTAAAACTCATTTTATCGCTTTTCTTACGACGTAGCATGTTTCCAGAACTTTTGGTCCAAATCTGGGAGCTTTTGGGTTTTCAGGGGCATTTTGGTCATTCTGAGCATTCTGAGAGATAGAGCTGACTTCCAAGAGTCCTTTTGAGTCTTTTGCGATCATTGTAAACCACCAAGCTTTGGGTCTCCTAAATCTGATAACCGACAAAATGGGGTATCTACAGTTTGCCCCTCTTTGGCATGAACTTGCGAGGCAACGCATGTCGCAAGCGAGTGCCAAAGTTTTGAAGAGACAAGTCTTTTTGGAGGCTATAGATTTAGGATGAAAGCGTTGCAAAAAAACATGATGCTGAGGTCAATGCTGGTCGAGCTCTACGTGAGCTGCCTACGTATCCCGAGGGGAATCAGACCAGGACGTAGTTCGGGGCACAAGGGAACAAATCACACATGCACAATAAGACATGCGTATGCTATGCTATGAGGGTGATATGCAATGCATGGATGTGATATGAATTGTGTCATGAGTCCTATCATGTCTAGTGTTATGACCCTAGTATGAGCAAGTGCTGTGGGGTGTGCCACTCCGAGTGGGCTGGTGTTGTGCTAGTGTTTGCGACTGTGATGTGGTGGATGACTCGGATAAAGACACCGAGGTTTAGAAGACTCCGGGTCTAGGGGCAAACTTCTGGAACGAGTGAGATAGATCAGATGCGCTTTGTTCAGAAGACGATAGCCAAAGGTGACCGAGGGATCTTGTGATAAAGCTGTGAGAAAATTCTTGATAATCAGGAGATCTGGATGCGGGCGATGTTCTGATTGTTCCTGACGGCCGACTTTCGGGAATCGGTTCTGGCTAGTGGTAGTATCTTTTGTATTTACCCTTGGGGTTGACGTAGTGTTCTCGGAGAATCTTTATTTCCTTGATCGGGAACCAGGACCCATCTTTGTATCTCTCACAGTTGATCAATCTTTCAATCTCTGTCTTCGGGGGATGGCGTAAAGTTCTTGATCGGGAACCAGGACCCATCTCTGAATCTCTCACGGTTGATCAAACCTTTCGATGTTCAAGAGGGCCGGTCATGGCCTCCGGGAGCTGATATCTTTCTGCTTTTGTCCTCGGGAGATGATGTAGGTGTTCTCGGAGAATCTCTTTTCTTGATCGGGAACCAGGATCCATCTCTGAATCTCTCACGGTTGATCAATCTTTCAATGCTCAATCCAAGAGGGCCGGTTAGGGCCTCTGGGAGCTGATATCTTTCTGCTTTTGTCCTCGGGGGATGATGTAGGTGTTCTCGGAGAATCTCTTTTCTTGATCGGGAACCAGGATCCATCTCTGAATCTCTCACGGTTGATCAATCTTTCAATGCTCAATCCAAGAGGGCCGGTTAGGGCCTCCGGGAGCTGGTATCTTTCTGCTTTTGTCCTCGGGGGATGATGTAGGTGTTCTCGGAGAATCTCTTTTTCCATTTCTTTGGTGTTAAAATCCAGAATTTCGTTATCAGAACTTTCGCGTTTGATCGAAATTTGCGACGGTTGTCCTGAAACAGCCGATTCGGGTCTTCGGGAGCCGCTTTTTCCCAATTTCTGTCTGTTGGAGGTAGTCCTGACAACTTTTAGCTGGCTTGGGGGTAAAACCTTATAAATCTTGACTGGAATGGGCCACCGGGGCTGATCGGGGCCAAAAATGGGCTGAAAAAGGCCAAAACGGGGCAAAACGGAGCAAAACGGAGCGAAGCGGGGCCCGCGGGGAGCAGTGCCGCGGCGGCCCTGGGTGGCCGGACTCCATCTTTGTATATCTCGGGTTTTTGAGCTTTCCAAGCTCATTCTTGGCCATTTTGGGGTGTTTTTGGAGCCAAAATTATTCAAAACGCAGCTTGTGCGCGCTCAGGTGAGTAATCTTTCCCCGTAGTTGGATTTTTGATTGGTGTTTTGGTTTGCCCAAATTTTCAAGAAGAAAGCTTAACTATGACTTCCATTTTTCTTGTAGATCCATGGCTTCGAGCTCAAGGAGACCGTCTAAGAAGGCCAAGGAACGGATGAAGGCCGAGATGCAAGCCCCGGACTTGATTTTACGGGACCCCCAACACTATCTTTCGGCCGCGGCTCTAGCGAGCTTGGTATGTGAAACTTTTGACAATTTAGGACCACTTTCGTGTATTGTGCTAGTTTTGTGAGCTGTAGTGTGCACCTAGAGATCGTTAGAAGTCCGGTTTGTGCTCGAACGTTGATTTTGTGGATTTGGCTCTCAGGTTGTGAATAGTGATTTTGTGCATTTTCTTGTTGTTTTTGTTATGTGTAGGTGCCGGAAGTGGCATTGAAGGGCCACGGTAGCCTCGCCCATGCTTTCTTGTGGTATACTCAACTCTCGCCCACCGTCAAGAGGATGGTTGACAATACCGGGTTCGGAGGCTTCGTCCGTTTGGTTTCGAAGAGCAGCAACGACTTGGCTCACTTTCATGCACTGGCTGAGAGGTGGTGGGACACCACCAATACTTTTTACCTTCCGTTTGGTGAGATGACCATGACGCCTTTTGATTTCTCCATGATCACGGGCTTGAGGGTTGGCGGGAAGCGCCTGGTTCTGGACTATTTCTATGAGATTGACCCGGAGGCTGTGGAGATGCTGATTGGGGCTGTTCCCCCTAACCTGGAGAGGCATTGGTTTCCTTGCGGCTGGCTTTACCGGGCCTATGGCAGAGGGAATCATAATCTGAACAATTCCCAGCTCCTGAGAGTGTATCTTTTATATGTCCTTGGTTGCTCAATCTTTGCGACGCGGAATGACCGGGTGAGCTTGAGGCTCCTTTCTTGCCTGGCGACCATTGATGAGATCCCCTCCTACAACTGGGGCGGTGCTGCCTTGGCCCATCTTTACAAGCATATGGGCGAGGTCTCTCGGGGCGATGTTAAATCGACCGGAGGATTTTGGCGAGCTTGGGAGGTATGTATTGCATCTTCTTTTATTTTCCATCTTTTGACTTCTATACTTGTTCTGACTTTCTCCTTTGTCTGTGCAGCTTTGGAGTTTCGAATACCTGAAGATGTTGGCTCCCTCCCCTACGGACGAGTCAGGCAAAGATGAGGATGGCATGGCTCCTGTGCCTCTATTCCCACGAGGCTTGAGATGCCAGAGGGATGTTGTTGGGGTGAAGAGTGGGGCCCATTGGATTGTTTTGCTCAGAAACTTCTTAACTGAGCTGACGGCTTCTAGTGTTTATTGGATGCCTTGGGAGGGCGTCGCCTATGCTGCCCCAGAGGAGATACAAGCGGTCAAATCTCTTACCTCTTGCCGCCTTCTGATGGAGAGTACCGAGTGCAGGTAGTGGTTCCTTGGTGAGCGGGTGTCTCGGCAGGTGGTTGGTGGTTCCAGGTATCGCGTTCCTCATAATCCCCCTGTGATGGATGCTAGTGACCTCTCTGGTGATGCTCTGCTGGTGTCCTTAGCCGGCACCGATGTTTGGGATCATTTTCTCTCTGAGACCGGCTATGAGGCTTACCGCGGCCGCTTCTTGATGCCTAACTTCCCACTCCTGGAGGTGAGCTCCCTTTTTCATTTTGTCTTTATTAGTTGTTTATATTTTTGACTCATCTTTTCCTAACTTGTTTTGTGCCTACAGCTTCGTGAGATGTACAGGAGACAGGCTCCTCAGGCTCCCGACCCTATCCCTCCTTGGGATTGGACCGTCAACGTTCTAGGCGCTGATGGAACTCCCCAAGTGATGGAGGTGCCACGAGTCACATGCAGGTACCCTACTCAGCCAGCGGGCGTCCTCAATGTTCCTTGGAGTTACGCTGAGGAGGGTCACGCCTTGGCGGCTAGCTTGCGGTCCTTGGTCCTCACACGAGACCACCGGGTATGTCTCTAATTTTGCACTTTCTTAAGGTTATGAGGTTCTAACCCTAGATTTTACCCTTGACAGATGGACGGTATGCGGCAATTTGCCGCCAACCAAATGGCGTCCTTGGTAAGTCTCTGACTCGACTCTGTTTTTATACCTTTTTGTGGTTCCCTTACTAACTGCTTTCATTTTATTTGTGTGTGCAGTACCATGAAGGCGGGACTGGCTCATCGAGGACTGATCCAAGATGCAGAGGTGGTAGGAGGAGGCCGTCGCCGACGTACACTCCGGGCGGTCCGACAGAGGACGAAGAAGAGGAAGACTGAGGCCTCCTAAGAGGGCATTTTATTTTATTTTCTTTTTCTATTTTCGATTGGGTTGTACTGGGGATATGATTATTTGGACAGTGTAGGACGATGTGTGGAACAATTTGTGACCTTTTGACAGAGTATTATGATGTTTCGCCTTTTAGGCCGGATAGTTTCCGGTTTAGAGGCGTAGTTGTGTGCTTGTTTTAGTTGATATATGTGCACTGTGATTGTTGGATGTTACTGCGATGGGCAGTTTTGTGATAGTGAGTGCTTTTGCCTTGCAGGTGGGATAGTCCGTGAAACGGGGAGGTGCTGCCGAAATTTCAAATTTTGCTAGAGCCGCGACAGAAAATATGGCTTTGTATGATCCCGCTCAACTCACAACCTGGCTGAACATCACGGATGGCATGGAGCGGATTAACCTCTTCAGCTATGGCTTGACCGAGCTATTTCCTCTTTGCCAGATGACCTTGAATACTGAGTTCTTGCGTGCTGCCATTGGTCATTGGGACCCGGTGAACCATGTCTTCAACTTCAATGGCCTAGAGATATGCCCCATGTTTGAGGAGTTCTGCGCTATTCTTGGCTTTGATTCTGACTCCGACTTGATTCTCCCTTCTGCCGATACCCTCAGTCCTACACGAGGCTTGGCTGATATCTGAATTGCTCCATCACTATTTCCCGCAATCTGATTCGAGGTGAGGTCCTCAACATTGCTTCTATTATTGCCCGGTACGCCAGTCCTGGGAATCCCAGCGTATATGATGCTACTCGTGGGGCTGCTCTGATTCTGTGTATGACTTCGCACTTCTTGTTCTCGAGTACTTCTAGCGACTTTGTGCATGTATGTCTTGGACTGAAGGCAGGTAAGAACCCCATGGCTATGGTCCTAGCTGAGACTTTGAATGGCTTGGATAAGGCCTTCAACCAAGGGACTCCTCTTCTTTCCGGGGCGCCTTTGGTGTTACAGGCTTGGCTATACGAGCGCCTTCAGTTGTGGACGGGTCGCATACCACCGGTTTACTTTCGTCGAGCCGTGCTTTACTCTCACTATACTTTTGCCGATTGGGTGGGCATGATGGGTGCTTTAACTGAGGCTGACATTTGCTGGATCGTGAGGCGTTGGGGCCTTTATGCTGTCACCATGAGCCTCAGGGGTCACCAGAGAGTGTGGTTGATGGGTCTAAGAGAGACTTCTTTCTATCATCCTCGCCGTTTGGCCAGACAGTATGGACAGGTTCAGGAGGTTCCCCGGGGGTTTACTGAGAGGGTCTTTGCTTCCAGGATCAGGGTTGCCACTATTGCTGCTTTCATTGATGGTTGGACTGACCGAGTAAAAGCCTACTTCTAAAGACCTTTGAACAAATAAAAGACACAAGGATAAAACTAGACCTGACTGATTCTGCTTATTCCTCCAAGTGTCTTTGAACATGTGTGATTGCTTTTTGAAAGACTTTTATTTCTTTAGTTATTCCTGCTTATGTAATATTCAAAGTTTTTTTATTGGTGAACCTTGGTTACTTTGAGAACCTCATTTTATGCATTTTAGCTTTCTGAAAAACATTTTGTAACCGAGATTTCAATTTAGTTGTTGCTTTTGGTACTCACTTGGGCATGCTAGGGTGATTAGAGGCAAACGAGGCGGGTGGCCGAAGTTTGCCCCTAGTTTGGGATATGTACGGTTGTGAGGCAAACGAGGTAGATGACCGACGTTTGTCCCTAGTTTAGAAGAGGTTCAGGCAAACGAGGCGAGTGGCCGAAGTTTGCCCCTAGTGTGGAGGGTGATTTATGGGTTATGGTAAGGACCGCGACTTTATTTTCTCACATGCTCATAATTTTGCCTAGGCACCAAGGAGGTGACCTAGCGAGCTATTTTCTCTCTTTTGTTATTGCTCACTTTGGATTTAGCTCTAATTTTTGCCTAGGCGTCCTTTCGGATTTTCAACCTAGCGAGCCACCCTTCTTTTTTTTGAAAGTCTGCCTACGTACCCCCGAGCGGGGATCAGGTCCAACGTAGTTCGGGCCAAAGTTTTGAAAGAAAAGGTTATTTTTTTTTGTAGGTGGAGCGACCGAACCGATGTGGTTGCCTACGTATCCCCGAGTGAGAAACAGGTCGAGCGTAGTTCAAGGCAGGGCTTGAGAGGAATGGTTATTTTTGTGAGGTGACCGAACCGATGTGGTTGCCTACGTATCCCTGAGTGGGAATCAGGTCAAGCGTAGTTCAAGGCGAGGCTTGAAGAAAATGGGTTGGGAGATGGTCAAGCATAGTACTTTTTGAGGCGATCCATGTTGATCGGTTCTTTGAATTCGACACCATCGAGGTCCATGAGGTAAGTTGCTCCTCCAGAAAGAATTGTTTTGACGATATAAGGGCCGACCCACTTAGGTTTAAACTTCCCACGGGGATCGAATATCGGAGCTCGCAATTCCTTAAGGACAAGGTCTCCCCTGACAATCTTCCTCGGACGAACCCTTTTGTTGAAAGCACGGGCTATCCTTTTTTGATAGATTCGGACGTGGTCGACTGCCGCTAGGCGATTTTCATCTATGAGAGCCAATTCCTCGTATCTTTCCTTCAACCAATCTGACTCCGAAATTTCACACTCTGCCATCACGCGTAGGGACGGTAGTTCTATCTCGACCGGAAGTACCGCTTCCATCCCATACACTAGCGAGTAAGGAGTTGCTCCTGTGGACGTCCTTATCGACGTTCTGTACCCCCAAAGCGCGAACGGTAGCTTTTCATGCCAGTCTTTATAGGTATCGGCCGATTTCTACAGTATGGTCTTGACATTCTTATTTGCAGCTTCGACTGCCCCATTGGCTTGCGGCCTATATGGTGACGACTTGTGATAAGTGATTTTGTATTCCTCGAATAGATCCCTGACTTCTGCCTTGAAATGACTTCCGTTGTTCGAAATAATCTCATGGGGAACTCCATAACGGCAGATGAGATTTTTCTTGATGAATTTGGCCACTTCCTTGGCCCCCAACTTGGTGTAAGATGCAGCTTCTACCCATTTTGTGAAGTAGTCTATGGCTACCAGGATGTACCGATTTCCATTTGAGGCTTTCGGAATGATTTCTCTGATAATATCGATTCCCCAGGTGGAGAATGGCCAGGGTGAGGTCATGCTATATAGAAGGGATGGTGGTACATGCATCATGTTTGCATGGATCTGGCACTTGTGACACCTTCTTACGTATTCGCAACAATCTTTCTCCAGAGTTGTCCAGTAGTACCCTTGTCTTATGATTTTCTTAGCCAGCATGTGACCGTTCATGTGCGGGCCGCATACCCCTTCGTGTATTTCCTTCATCATTCTTCGGGAGCTCTTCCCGAACAAGCAAGTCAGGTTGTGACCGTTGTACCCTTTCTTCAGCAACTTCCCACCACAAATGATGAATTGCGCTGCGAATCTTCGAATGGCCCTTTTGTCTTTCTCGGTAGATTCTTGGGGGTATGTTCCCTTTTCTATGAAATCCCAGACATCCCGATACCACGGTGTTTCATTTTCTTCTTCTTCGATTGCAGCGATCATATTGAATGAAGGCTCGTACCTCTGTTCTATTACCAAAGGCATCATCTTAACTCCCACAGGAATTTTGATCATGGAGGCTAAGGTAGCCAATGAATCTGCTAGCTGGTTCTCTTCCCTAGGCAAGTAAAGGAACGTGACATTCTTGAACTTCCTTTTGAGTTGGTCGAGACGATCATGGTAGGGCTTCAACCTTTCTTCTTTTACTTTCCATTCTCCTCTAGCTTGTGATATAATGAGGTTTGAATCCCCGAAGACGTCCAACTTTTGAATTTTCAGTTCTATGGCTGCTTCCATTCCCAGAATGCATGCCTCGTATTCAGTAGTGTTGTTGGTGGAGTTATAATAGAGCTTGACTGCCAGTGGAGTATGATCCCCGCTTGGTGATACGAGAATCATTCCTACTCCGTATCCTTTCATGTTGGCTGCTCCATCAAAGTACAACTTCCACTGTTCTTCCTTGATTTCCATGATGTTTTCGTCAGGAAATGGAAAGTCCCCACTTTCTTCAGAGTCAATGGCATGCTCTGCGAGATGCTCAGCTACGGTTCTCCCTTTTACTGATTTGCTCGTAACATACTTGATATCGAATTCGGACAGTAGAAGTAACCAACGGGATATGCGACCGGTCAGGGCAGGTTTTTCGAGGAGGTACTTTAGAGGATCCATGCGGGATATGAGCACAACCGGAAAGGCTAGCATGTAGTGCCTTAGTCGGCGAGTGCACCAAACCAAGGCCCAACATGTTTTTTCAAGGGTAGAGTAGTTGAGCTCATACCCAGTCATCCTCTTGCTGAGGTAATATATGGCTTTTTCAGAGTGGCTTTCTTCTCCTTCTTGGGCTAGCATGCAGCCCATGGCATTTTCGGAGACGGATAGGTAAAGGAATAAAGGCTTATGAGGAACGGGTGGGGAGAGGATAGGTGGATTTTGAAGGTAGGCTTTTATTTTGTCGAAAGCGGCTTGGCATTGGCCATCCCATTGAAACTTCTCCCCTTTTTTTAATAATCGGAACAGAGGATCGCACGTAGTTGTGAGCTTGGAAATGAAGCGGCTGATGAATTGGATTCTTCCGAGGAACCCCCTTACTTCTTTTTCATTCCATGGTGGTGTCATTTCTAGGATAGCCTTGATCTTGGAGGGATCTACCTCTATCCCCCTTTCGAAGAACTTTTCCAGCGCTACCAGGTGTCCTTCTCTGTCCTTGGATTTCATAATCATGTCGTCTACGTACACTTCTACCTCCTTATGAATCATGTCGTGCATCAGAGTGGTGGCAGCTCTTTGGTAGGTTGCCCTCGCATTCTTGAGTCCGAAAGGCATTACTCTATAACAGTAGGTTCCCCAAGGGGTGGTGAATGTCGTCTTTTCCTGATCTTCTGGAGCCGTCAGAATCTGATTATACCCTGAGAAACCATCCATGAATGACAGTAGCTCATGTCCTGCGGTGTTATCTACCAAGACGTCAATGTGGGGAAGCGGGAAGTCATCCTTGGGACTGGCCTTGTTTAGATCACGAAAGTTGACGCACACACGAACTTTTCCATCCTTTTTGGGGACTGGCACGATATTGGCAACCCATTCTGGATATTCGGTGACAATGATGAACCCTGCTTTGAACTGCTTCTCTACTTCTTCTTTAACCTTGAGTGCCCATTCCGGCCTCATGCGCCTCAGTTTCTGCTTAACAGGTTTAGAATTGGGGAGGAGAGGAATATGATGTTGGACAATGTCTGGATCGACCCCAGGCATGTCTTTGTAAGACCAAGCAAAAACATCTTTGAATTCTTTCAGCAAGAGAGTTAATTTTTCTTTTTCTTCTTTATTAAGAGTTGAGCCAGTTTGCACAATCTGTGGATTATCTGTTTCACCTAGGTTAACTGATAAAGTATCTTCGATTATTTCATAAGCAGGTGGTTTTTTGATTCGTTGATTAAATTCAATTGGGAGATCCTCGGAGGGATCTGTGCATTCACAAGTGTTAGACACAGAGGAGTAAGCAGAATCGTCTTTCATTTCATTCATGATAGGTGAAGTGACTACATTGGACAGTGGTGGCCTTACAGCAGCCGACTCCGGTACAGACTCGATAATTGGTAGTACAGACTCTGGGGGAACAGGGGATAGGGAGACACGGACAGATGACTCTACAGCCTGGTTTCTCAGACCCTCCTCAGTTGGCTTGATCTGATCATCTTGGCTCTTGGCCCTCTTTTCTTCCTTCTTCCTAGCGGATTCCTCCCACATCTTCTCGATGGCTTCAGTATCCAGATATTTCAACCAGTCCTCCTCCGGGGTTTTCTCAATTTCTTCGGGATAGAACGGATCTTGATATGGGGGACTTTCGCAGTCAGCGAAGATTTCAAGCCCGGGGTGCCTTTTCCCAGTGGTTGGATGGATCCAGGGTTCAGGGAACCCGAAGTAGGGGAAATCATCTCCTTCTTTGATGAATTGTCCATTCAAGGTCTTGCAGTATGGCGGGAGACCCCTTACCCTTTTCTTCCATGGCCTCTGTAGCTCGACGTCTTCCTCAGTGGGCTTGTACCCCAACCCGAAAGTTCCTCGTTGCCCTTTGATATGAGGGAACTCACGAACCCCTTGCTGGCGTCAGCCCAATCCCACTCCGGGGAAATAGTTCATTTTACGGACAATGTTGACAGCTGCGGAGTGGACCTCGGGGAACCTGTCTTCGTCATTGATCATGTGGACTTCTTCCATGAAGAATCCCCCGATTTCTCCTTCTTCTAGCTCAGGTATTTGGACTTCAAAAATGGGAGCGTAATTTGGGAAAGCCTCATTACCCCAACTATTACCGAGGATGATTTTTACCTCCTTCTCGTGAATGTAATTGATCATTTTATGCACAGTGGATGATATGGCTTTGTTGGCATGCAGCCAAGGCCTCCCAATTAGCAAGTTGAACGAGGCAGGTATGTCCATGACTTGAAAAATCTTGGTGCTTACCAAAGATCCTACCCGAATTTGTAGAGAGACAGTCCCCATCACATTTTTCCTGGTGTTATCATAGGCCTTCACGGATTGCACAGACGGCGTGATGTCAAGGATATTGACCCCCAAAGCAGTGGCGGTTCTTAGGGCACAAACATTCAAGGCAGAACCTGTATCGACCAGACAAAACGGTACATGCTTCCCCTTACATCCAACAGTGATGTATAATGCTTTGTTATGCGCGGATCCTTCCGGTGGCAAGTCCTCATCAGAAAATGTAATGATCGGGTTGGGGGTAAGTGCGCCCAAGAAAGCTATCATGTCCTCCGGTGCGGCGTCGATAGGAACTTCAATCCCAGCCAAGGCATTTAACATGGCTTGCCTATGCTTGTAGGATGTCACCATGATATCCCACATCGAGAGATGTGCTTGGGTTTTCTTTAGCTGCTTTATCAACTCATTATCTTCCTCGATGATCTCGTCCATCTTACCCTTCCCTTTGTCCTTGACTGGACCTTTCTCGGTTGCATCGGCGGCGGGCTGTGGAGGCTGATAATGACGGCCTAACCTGGTTAGATGATCAATCTCGGCAGGAGTGGGTCCTTCTACAGTCCCATCTTTCTTGAACCAATCACAATCCGTCCCCACAAATGGTTTTTCTGGCTCGTCCCAGATAGAAGCGTCACTTTCTTTGTCGGGATCATACCATTTGAGGTCTACCACCCCTAGGTCATGCTCTTCCAGAAAGAACAAGTCTTGCTCATCGTCTAACTGTTGTTGCCACTCGTCATTCTCTCCTTCGATCAGATGAATTCCCACAGAGTCCGGGATGTCAATGAGGGGTAAGGGTTGTCCTAGGGGGGTGATATAGGCAACAGGGTTGAAGGATATAGGGTTGAAATCGATGATGCTGATATTTTGGTGGTTTGGCAGAGGATTTTGGGTGATATAGGGCTGCTTCGGGGGTGGCTCGATGATATTCTGGTCAATGAGGTCTTGAATATCATGGCGAAGACGCATGCAGTCATCGGTGTTATGGCCGGGGGCTTGGTGGTAAGTACATCGCTTGGACATATCGCAGTTAGGCGGGGGCGGGGTATTTCGAGGCTGGAGCAGTTGGAGATGGCCCTTCTTGAGGAGGCGGTCCAAGGCTGAGGAGAGGGAGATTTCTAACTTGGCAAAATTACGAGGGGGCTTTTTCTAGAAAGGGCGGTTGGAGGAATTTGCTTGGTTGGAGGTTTGATATGGCCTTGGAGGGTATGCCATGGGTTGGCTGCTAAGGGCATTGACATCTGGGGGATTCCGGGAGTAGTTGGGCGTTCTGGACTGGCTTGGAGGCTCTTCCTTTTTGATCTTTCCTTCCCTGATAGCATCTTCAATTCGGGTTCCGACTTCAAACAACTCCTCAAAGGTGGAGATGGACTGGTAGAATAATTTCTCATGATAAAGCGGCTGCAGATTCAGGATGAGCATCCTTACCTGTTCCTTTTCAACCGGCCGGTGGGTCATTTGGGCTACCTTGTTCCTCTATCTGCTCAGAAACGCAGCGAAGGATTCATTGTTGTTCTGCCGGGTCATTTCCAAATCCCTGATAGTGACATCCAGCTCCTGGTTGTAGGAGTAATGATCGACAAAAACTCGAACGATATCTTCCCAAACCCGGGTTTTGGAGGCTTCCAAGGTTAGGAACCATGATAGTGCAGATTTTGCCAGAGTTTGTGGGAATAGCATCGCAATGTGCTCATGGGTACAACCCATGGACTGGAAGATACTCATACACAGCTTCACATGACTTTTTGGGTTCCCAGTTCCGTCAAAACGGTCGATGGCTGGCATTTTAAAGTTTTCCGGCAGTTTCAACTTGACAGGCTCAAAAAGGCCTTCTAGGTCTAACATGTAATCATCGATCCCCTTGCTTTTCCTTAGTACGCTCTCCAGCTTGTCGACCTTGTCCATTTTCTCTTAGAGCTTCTTCTCATACGCAAGCGGTGGGACACCTTGAAACCAGTTTTCCTCCCCATTATTCTCATGTAGAGGAGGTTCAAACCCTGGTGGTGGAAACCCGGGCGGAGGTTGCGGCTGCTGCTGCCAGTTCTTCCATGAACCTCAGGACTTGGGCTAGACTGTCGGACTGTTGGCTTATGGTCGCTCCCAACTCAGTAACCTTGCTTTCCAGTTCTTCTCTATTCATGCTGAAGCAGGCTGTCGGGCTGATTCTGACCAAACGATTATCTGAACTCCTGGTCCACGAGGATTCCGGACGCTGACCTTGGGGATCTATACTGACCTGACAGATTTTGAGAGAAAGGGACGTATCAGATCCTGACAGTGATGACTTTTAGACTGACAAAGACAGTGATGTGGACTGACTCGAGATAGTGCGTGCAGACAGATGGTGCATGCATGTGGGACAAGCAGGCGGATGCATGCCCTAATTAATATGATGCCCCTATTTCTAACAGATAGCAGTTAAGCAAATAAGGTCCTATTCATATAGAGTGTGCCAATCTTACTTTCCAGTACGATCACCAAGGGATAACAGGGATTTCCAGGGTTTACGGAGGCTTCTAAGGAGGACTGGGCATTCTTGGTCGATATCTGGACAGAGTTTCTGGGAGAAACTGGTAAGTACGGTTATATCTGAGATATCTGGACAGAGTTTCTGGGAGAAATCAGTAAGTACGATTATATCTGGGATATCTGGACAGAGTTTCTGGGAGAAACTGGTAAGTACGGTTATATCTGGGATATCTGGACAGAGTTTCTAGGAGAAATCGGTAAGTACGGTTATATCTGGGATATCTGGACAGAGTTTTTGGGAGAAACTGGTAAGTACGGTTATATCTGGGATATCTGGACAGAGTTGGGAGAAACTGGTAAGTACGGTTATATCTGGGATATCTGGACAGAGTTTCTGGGAGAAACTGGTAAGTACGGTGATAGTGATCATACTTTCTAGCAGGTTTTCATACTCCTATTTCTCAAGACCGACAAACAAGGTTTGCGGTGTATATCTTTGTGAGTATGGAGCAGACATCCTTGTCATGATGCTTAGGCAGGTCAACTCAATGTGATCACATGTGAGCGATTGCCTTGGGGATCATAAAAAGGAGGTTCTATTCTATGCCACATAAGCATCTACATCGCGCAAGTAATCCCCTCAGGGCATACAGCAGTTATATCATATTGTCCTATCTGAAAAGATAAATAAACAGTCCTATGAAAGGTTCTACAGGAATCTATATGCAAAGGCTGGGTTTAGTCAAAGAGGGTCCGTTGACGAGAGTTCCAATATACCGTCAGAGAGACAATACGGAGGTTTTTACTCTTTTTGATATACCTTGGGAGGTACAGTATCAACGGTGACTTGTGCCCTGGCACAGCAAGACCTGAACAATGTCAGCGCCGCGTTTCAGACACAGTCGGGAGGGTAAAATGCAGAGTGCAATGCGGTGAACCAAACACAGTTAAAAAGATGATTTTAAGGATGCTTCTTATGAGTCAAACTCTGTATTATTTGTTTTAAAATAAAAATCCCCAGTGGAGTCGCCAGATTGTGGATATCGGGATTCCACCGCCTTTTTTTGTTGGGTTTTGAGGATTGTTTGAAATTGATCAAAGAAAGAAAATGGTCTGTTGAAAACAGATACAGAGTCGCCACTTGGTCTTTAAGGAACCAAGAAACCTAATTTTGACTCACCCAAACGGATAAGGGCACCGGCCCTTCATAACCAAAGAACTTGGTTCGGGGTTTTGGTACGAGAGAGGAAGGAGCCTTTGTCGCCACTAAAACACCCTCAACTCGCCCCGTCTTTCGACGGGCCTCAATTAGCATCCAAATAATCATTTTATACTATGTATGGTTTGACAATTAATACTATGGTAGTATATTACATTACATAAGAAACTTAAAAATGGAAGATCTAAAGATAAAATATCATTCATAAGATCTAAATCAAATATCATGCAATGTAAAGTGAAAGATCACACAAATAAACCTAGGAAAAATCGTCTAATCATATATCAAATAATCAAGACTTCCAAATCTAAAAGGGGGACATGAATTTGTTCTTGAAACAAATAAAAAGAAATCAAAATATGCTTAGCAAGCTAGTATGATGCATGTTATTCTTTGAGAAAAGAAGACCTCTCAATCCCCGGGACGGATGAGAAAGGATGATTAGATCAAGGGGAAGCATGAACGTGTGATCGAGTTCATTCCTTATAATCTTCTTAGATTAAGAGTTACAAAAATCCCAAATCTTGCATGAATGCAATGTATGTATCTAAAATGTGCAAAGGTTGTAGTGTGCTTTGTGTTCATGGATTCCTAGAATGACTTAGATGTCTAAAATATGTATAAATGGATGAATGAAATCAGCATGGGATATGTACAAATGTAGTATGAACTACTTCCTAAGATATGAACTAATTTGGAATGCATATGAGCATCAAATCAAAGAAGGAAAGTTGAAATGTGCTTGCTGTGAATAGTGGACAGAACAGTAACTAGATCTTTGGAAAATTGAAAAGAGGGGTTAGGAATGTTTTCAATGCATAATGTTTTATGGAGATGTTCCTTATTGTGTCTACGATACAACCCAAAAAGCCAATCTTGAATAACTATCACAGAATGAGAGAAATCATATAAACAATGAAGGTCACTCAGAAACAGAGTCCGTACTGTCGACTGAAATGTTGAAATATCTTAGAAAATGAAAACAAATGATCTAGAGGCCCATTTTATACAGAAGGTTTCCTAAGACATTGACGTTTAAGGGAAAAATAAGTTAGGACCACCCCTTTTGGAAAAGTGTTCTGGAAAAGGGGTTGGAAGTGGACCTAGCTGCTGTGACAGAAAAGACAGAATGTATGGAAGGAATGTTGGGGTCCAAATGGACCATTTCCAAGTACTTCCAAGTCAAACCAAAAATCATGGGTGTTCTCCAATGAGTTAGGAAGACTTTCCAAGTAGACTTGCATCCATATGTTGAGTATTGAGTCCTAGAGAAATCTTTGAACTCAGCTCACTCACTGTTTTGACTCATTATTTTGAAGATTTTGGAGAAAACAAGGTTTTGTTTCTTGATACCAAAATGAAAGGGGTTGAGAGGGGTTTTGAAATAGATGTTTTGAAAGCATATTTTCAATACTCAATAAGGATTATAGCCACTTGAAATGCCAACATTAAGCTCATCATCAAGAACCTCCAAGATTGTTGGAGAGATTTATTTTACTTTGAACATAACTTCAATACATTTCAAGAATACCTTGGAAGTATTGAGGTTATGATCATCATCTATCAAGCATGTTTTTGAGGTCAAGAGCTACTATCCATAAGGATTCACTCACCCCAAACTCCATGCCATCACTTAGATGATGATGAACTAGTAAGTAAATAAAGAAAATCAAAAAGAAATGAGATGAGAAGGGATAAACAATGAATAAACAAGCAAGTAGATAATGATCAATAGATGATATTCATGAAGCATTGGACTTGTAGATTGGTGTTTCACTCATATGTAATGACACTAGACATGGAAGGAGCTTCCACTCTCTTAAATGCTCACTAAAATGGTGGTTGGGTGTGTTGAATGTTGAAGTAAATGGAAGTAATGAAGTAAAAACAAAGTTTAGAACTCACTTTTGTTTTGAAAATCAAGAAGGAAGCTTCTTTTCTCTCTATTCTAGCCTTATCTCTACAACTTTCTCTCCCAAACTTTCTCTAAGCTTTCATTTGACTCCCCAAAATGAAAGGGTAATGGGGTTTTTATATAGGCCAACTTGGGGTGGTTTTGGGATTTAGAAAGTGTTCCCATTGGCTCCAAACATCTGAAATCATAAAACTATGTCGTTTTGGTTTTTAATTAATCAAAATGGGACCACAAAACTAATTACAAAAATACACTGTTCTGGAGGGGAGTGCCGCGGTGGCAGTGGGCCAGTGCCGCGGCGGCACTGCTCCTCCCTTCGTCCAGATAATGCTGTTTAGGCCCCCTGAAGTTCCGGTATTCGTGAAAAGGCCCTATTTCGTCCGAGATTCACAGAAAATGCATACGAACTCCAAATTGCGGTTGTGATATACCGTTGGAAAGGTAATGGAGTCTACTTTATATAAAAAATAGTTCGGGGATAGGTCACTTTGAAAAGTTTTGCGGTATTCACGATAAAAGCTGATTTGATCGCCTTTTTCGCCTTTGGAAATTCATAATAAATTCGTTTTAAATCCAGAAATTATGTACGATATACCGTTGGAAAGCTATTGACCTCTAGTATCCATGAAAAATATTTGAAAATTGTTTCGGCGCCCCGGTTCCAAAGTCATATTTTGGTCAAACTGGTCAAATCTGGGATTCCCGGGAAGTTCTGGAAATCTCCGGGAGTTCCCAGGAGCTGACGTTTTCGCTCGATTTTCTTTTGAAACTTGTTTTAATACTTTTCTCATGATTTAAAATGATTCCGGTGAATTTGGACGATTTTGGTCAAACTTGGTCAAACCTGGTCAAACCTGGGTCAAACCTGGTCAAACCTTGGTCAAACCGGTCAACGGGGACTTTTCGGGAACTTCCGGGACTTCCGGGGGTCTCTGGGAGCTGACGATTTCATCCAATTTTTCTTAAAACTCATTTTATCACTTTTCTTATGACGTAGCATGTTTCCAGAACTTTTGGTCCAAATTTGGGAGCTTCTGGGCTTTCAGGGGCATTTTGGTCATTCTGAGCATTCTGAGAGATAGAGCTGACTTCCAAGAGTCCTTTTGAGTCTTTTGCGATCATTGTAAACCACCAAGCTATGGGTCTCCTAAATCTGATAGCCGACAAAATGGGGTGTCTACAGTTCCTTTTCAATAGGCTGATGAGTCATTTGGGCCACTTTGTTCCTCCACCTTCTTAGAAATGCAGTGAAGGATTCATTGTTATTTTACCGGGGAGTTTCCAAATCTCAGATGGTGACATTAAGCTCTTGGTTGTAAGAATAGTGATCAACGAACACCGAACAATATCTTCCCATGCCCGAGTTTTCTAACTCTTCTTGATTCATACTGAAATATCTTGGCGGGCTGATCCTGACCAAGCGATTATCTGAATTTCTAACCCAAGACGAGGATCCCAGCTGTTGACTTTGGGAATCTATATTGACCTACAGATTTGAGAGGACTGTATCAGATTCTAACAGTGACGGCTTTAAATAGACAACGACAGTGATCTTATCAAGTGTGGACTGACTTGTGTACAAACTAACTGAGACAGTTCATGCTGACTGATAGGAATGGTGCATGCAAATAAGACAAGCATGCGGATGTGGGCCCTAATCTATATGATACCCTTACTTCTAACGGGTAATAGTTAAATAAGTGAGGTCCTAGCCATGCAGAGTGTGCTAACTTTACTTTCTAGTATGATTACTATGGGAGAAAGTTGAACTTTCCAAGATACTTGGGAGATTCTGGGGATTTTCTAGAATTTTTAGGAGAAACAAGCATTTTTGGGTGATTCAGATATAGTTTCTGGGAGAAACTGTTTATATTTGGGTATTTCTGGGATATCTGGACGAAGTTTCTAGGAGAAACTAGTCATTTTTGGGTAATTTGGGAGAGTGTCTGGGAGAAACTAGGAAATTTGGACAGAGTTTCTGGGGGAAACTGGTGCATTTGGGAAATCTGGGATATCTGGACAGAGATTCTGGGATAAACTGGTCAATATGATAGTGATCATACTGTCTAGCAAGTTTTCATACTCCTATGCCTTTGGACCAACAAACAAGGTTTGCAGTGTATATCTTTGTGAGCATGAAGCAGACATCATTATCATGGTGCTTAGGTAGGTCAACTCAATGTGATCACATGTGAGTGATTGCCTTAGGAATCATAAGAAAGAGGTTCTGCCTCACTCCACATAAGCGTCTACAACGCGCAGGTTATCACGTCAGGGCATACAACAGTCATATCATATTGTCCTATTTGAAAAGATAAATGAACAGTCCTATGAAAGATTCTACAGGAATATATATGCAAAGGCCGGGTTTAGTCAAAGAGGGTCTGTTGATGAGAGTTCCAATATATTGTCCGAGAGATAGTACAGAAGTTTTTACTCTTTTTGATATACCTTAGAAGGTACAGTATCAACGGTGACTTGTGCCCTAGCACAGCAAGACCTGAACAATGTCAGTGCCGTGTTTCAGACACAATCGGAGGGAAAAATGCAGAAGTGCAATGTGATGAACCAGACACATTAAAAAGATGATTTTAAGGATGCTCCTTATGAGTCAAACCTCTGTATTATTTTGTTTTTAAAATAAAATCCCCAGCAGAGTCGCCAGATTGTGGACACGCGGAATTGATTTTCCTTTTTGTTTTGAAATTGATTTGGAAAAGGTCTGTTGAAAACAGATACATAGTCGCCACTTGATCTTTAAGGAACCAAAAAACTTGATTTCGACTCACCCAAATGGATAAAGGGTACCGGCCCTTTATAACCAAAGAACTTGGCTCAGGGTTTTGGTACGAGAGAGGAAGGAGCCTTTGTCACGACTAAAACACGCTCAACTCGCCCTTTTCTCGACGGGCCTCAATTAGCATTCAAATAATCATCTTATACTATGTTTGGTTCGACAATTAATTCTATGATAGTATACTACATCTCATAAGAATATTGAAACGGAAGATCAAAAGATTAGATATCATTCATAAGATCTAAGCCAAATATCACACAATGTAAAGTGAAAAATCACACAAACAAGCCTAGGAAAAATCGTCTAATCACATATCAAGAAATCAAGTTTTCCTAATCTAAAGGGGGACATGAATTGTTCTTTAAACAAATAATCAAAGAAATTAAAATATGCTTAGCAAGCTAGAATGATGCATGTTAGTTCTTAATATAAATTTATTTTATTGAGCACAAAAAAAAAAAAAAATTTTAGCTGCCTCGAAGTGATTCAAGCATTGAGCTGTTAGCATGTTACTTATTTTTTTGTATTTAGTCAAGTGGACTTTGTTGTCACTTTTTTTATAGTTTTGTTTTTTTTTTATTTTGTGATTTTAGATTTTATTTGCAAATTAAGCTTTATGAAATTTTGGGTTTTGATTGTAATGGGTTTGATATGGAAGTTTAGCCTGTTCTCTTGGGGTGTCTTATTGGGTTTGGGGACATGTGCTACTACCTTGTTGTCATTGTATTTTGGGTAAATTTATCTTCTTTATTAATCGAAGTATTATTGTTGAGCCAAAAACATATATATATATATACTGTCTGGATCTTAAGCGGACCTTAAAAAATGGACTGATTAAAAAGTGAAAATTTCTCACTTTTTGTGAGAAATTTCAGAAGTTAGAAATTTCAAAATGCGAGAAATTCTCACTTTTTTGTGAGAAATTCTCACTTGTTACACCATCCGTCTTTTAGGTCCATTTTTTAAGGTTGACCTAAGATCCGAACTGTACATATTTATATAATGCTATTAGTTAGTAGATTTATGAAAGAACCGGACTTGGCCTCTATGGATTTCTTTTTGGGTATCCCTTTATCATACTTTCTTCTGTAAGTTCAAGTATTTGCCTCTAGAGTGCTTTGAGCTAAACTAGACACCACTCATATCATCAAAAGTAAGGGAGGACATCTTGAAAACAGATGTAATACCCGTATTTTTTGCTGTAATTATAATTCGGCTCTATGTTATTTATTTTGTCTTTGGTAGAATTTGGAACCTAATCGATTGGTATGATTTACCAATCGATTGCTTCATTTGGAGTACCAATCAATGGCACTTTCCCTAAACAATTGCCTTTGACCACCTCACACCAATCGATTGCCACCTGCGTCCAATCGATTGCCACTTTCTGAACTTGGTCGCCAAGTATTTCTACGAGGAAGACACCTCTTGCTTGTTTGCATGTGACCTTTGCCTATGTATATGACCCTGAATTTGTACATAGACCTGTTTGGTCATTCTTTTTTGCAAAATCCGTATATACACACATACACCAACCCATGCACATACAACTAGAGGATAAGAAGGATAAGAAGAACAAAGAAAGAAGGAGACAGAAAGAGAGGAGACAGAGAAGAAGAGAGGGAAAAACTTCATTGAATCTTGAAGTTTCTAGCTTCCATAACACACCACCTCACTTACACACTCCTGTGAGTTTCTAAACTCACTTAGTAGCCTAATTAGTAGTTTTTATGCATTTTTATATAAAAACATTGGACTTCTCACGTATGTTTTAATTCTGGACGTTCTTTTGCACAATTCTGTGAAGAAGATGATAAGGCCGCATTGCCCCCAACCAATACGGGTTGTTGCTACAACTGATTTGGGCACTGATGCAACGCCCGAACACAAGTAGCCCAAGCATATTGAATGCATGCTGTCATCATCATTTTTGGCAGGTCCCGTTGTCTTGAATGCTTTGGCAAAACCTATCAAATTCATTTTTGTAAAGCTTTGAACTTGGTGGGGGCCACCTTTTTTTTTTTACTTTATAGGTTAAAAAAACTTTGGCCGTATATACCACTTCAAATACTTCTAAGTCACCACCGATCGGACCAAGAGGCCTAGACCCCATCGGTCTTATTTTTTGTAGATTCATGCAGTGTATCAAAATAAGTGGGACCCAAAATGTGAGTCCCAAGGATTGTGAGTTTCAATGGCTGCTACACAAGGTCCTAAGTTAGGCATTTCAAGGAAACAAGCTTCCCCAATGTAATACCCTGTATTTCTGTAACTTATTATATGAATAAGGCCTTGTATGCTTCTTTTAATACTTGTATGAGCTTAGCCTTACCTTTGGTATAATTTGGATACCAATCGATTAGAAAGTTTCCCAATCAATTTGCATATCTTGGATACCAATCAATTGCCACTTATACTATTCGATTGGAGCATTTAATACCTAATAACAATCGATTGGCAGCAGCTGGACAGATTCTTTTGCTTTGGCTGGGGTTGGTCTACGTGAACACTTATGCTTCTATATATATGTGCCCTTTTCCTGCATTTTTCCTTTGCAGAATTCAAAGAGAGAAAGAGAGGGGGAGTTTATGTGTGTATCTTATATATATACACTCATATATATATACACACGCACATAAATACATCTATACGCTCACACACACTCACATGGATTGAGAAGAAGAAGTTTAGAGAAGAAGAGAAGAAAGGAGAGAAAAAGAGAAGAAGAAAGAGCGAAGAGACTGACAGAGAAGAAGAGAGAGAGAGATCCCCCATTGAAGCTTCCAAGCTTCAAATACACCTACCCAAACACCCCCTAGACACCTAAGGTGAGTTCTAAACTCACTTGGTAACACCATATTATTGTTAAAGCATGTTTAAATGAAGAAATGGAGTAATAATCATGTATTTCCCATTTTTATGTTACTAGATTGTCTTCACTGTGAAGAAGACGAAGTCCCAATCGATTGCCATTGATGAGATCCCAATCGATTACCATTTTATGCAATCGATTGGCATGGATTGTGATCCAATCAATTGGATTTTTTCCAAATCGATTGTTACTACTTTTATACCAATCGATTAGACCTGTCTTAATAGATTGGCAGTTATAGAATACTGTTTTCCTTGTTTAGTTTATATAATAACTGTTTAGTTATTTATTTACTGTTCAGTAATTCCCAGCATGCTATATTGTTGTAATACAGACGAGATAATAAGATAATAAGACATAGGATCATAGTGACGATAGGATTTCCAAATAATGTTTATAACGTTAGTTAATGTAATAGTTGTGAATCATTTAGAGTTAGCATTCATTTCATTCAATGTAGTCAGGTCACATTAGGATTGTCATGTATCAATGTTAGAGTCGAACTTAAGTAGGTTTATTAAGGTTCGGGAATCTTGCGTGGATGGGCCTTGGTCAATCATATGTTCTTAAAAGCGGTAGACAGACGAAAGTGTCTACGACTGCGGTGAACCAGACCAATAGCCCTAAGATAGCTAGATGATCTAATAATATATTCTTAAACGTGGTAGACAGACACATGCGGTGGACTGTTATCACTGGTAGACGTCACTAAGTCGTGGCATAGAAAGATGTACTGTTGCTTAAAGCATTATATCCATGTAGTGCGATGAAGTGGGCATATGTTCTTAAAAGTTGGGGATGGACTGACATGATGTCCATGATATGCGGTGGACTGTGCATATGTTCTTTAAAGTGGTGGACAGAGCAATGGTGTATCTATAGAAGTGAACTACTATCGAGTCTGTTCTCATATCGAAATGTGTTTCGATCTTAATCTGTTAAGACGTTAATAATCGGATCATCGTTTTGATTAAAGGAGTTACCCTCGCTGAATTTATTGGTTATCGTTCATAACTTGTAATAACTTCAATAGTTGATACCCTGTTCGTATCTGATTCACTCAGCTTTTATTAAGCTGACGGTGTTTATGCCGCTGGACATTTTTATGTTTTAGCGCATCCTGGCTATGATTACACAGGTGAAGGACCTGCAGGCGAGGACTACTACACCGGTGACGAGGTTCCTATGGAGGGTTATCCCGATGGAGGTCAAACAAAAGAATACTACTACGCTGAGGAATATCTCTATGCCAATTGAAAACTAGGCTAGACTATAGTTTAATTATCCTCACTGTTTTTTGACCCTTTGTGACCAGGCATATGTTGCCTTGACATTTGTATTATTGTTATGTTTTATTTGATTTGAGACTCTAATTGTAATAGTTAGTACCTTTCCTTTGACTTTAAGTTATGTTTTAACCAGAGCCTAGATTTTATTTTTGTTATCTCTTTTCCTTACTATTGCTTAGTACTGCGTGGTGTGGACAATCATGTGATTTTCACCAGTCGCTGCCTTTGGACGCAAAAAGGAAATTTATATTTCTCTATTTTTGCCTTTTTGGGGCGTGACATGATTTTTGGTATCAAAGCCTAGGTTTTATACCTTTTCGCTCACAGATTATCCCACACCATCTGGTCCTACAATCTTGAGATTCTATAGATGAGTATTAAGATTAGTTCTGACTTAAGATAGTCCCTTTTTAGGTAGCATGGCACCACCGCGCTTTGTTCCGGACGAGTTTGGTGGACACTATGTGCATGAGGGCAGTATTGAGCCAACAGATCCACAGTACTATGCCTGGAAGGTTAGGCAGAGAGCTATCATAGAGACAGTACGAGACATGCAGATTGAGCAACAGAGATTTGGGACCCAAGACCCCGAGGTGATACATCAAGAGATGATCTAACATAAGGAAACCTTTAGACTCATTGAGGAGGATTCCCTGTAGATGCTACTAGACCATTTTTCATACTAGGTTCTACTTTCAGAGGTTAGAGCAGTACTTCCACCTCCCTCGACAGAGCCACCACCCCAGACGCCTCTACCCCCACCAGAGGAGGATATAGTTGATGCACCACCAATAGATGAGGACCCAGAGGATGATGATCCAGACAAGGATGAGGATGATGATGAGGATATGGAGGATAAGGAGGACGAGGACACTGACAACGAAGAGCCGAAGTATGATCCGAAGGAGGACCGAGCTAGTATGGATGTGCCAATTAGAGTGGACATTATAGTGGTAGAGGGTTATCTGATAGTAGATGAGGCTATAGCAGATGATTATGCGGGTGATGACGATGTGGTACTAGTCTTACCAGGCAGTGTGATAGCATAGCTGATAGCAGAGTGGGCTTCAGAGATGGCTGCACATCCCCAGGGATTTGAGATAGGAGCAACAGAGTTGGCACATGCTATGGCAGAGGCTGAGGCACTTGCAGCCACATTCGATGCAGCCCAGGCCGACATGGCCAAAGTGGGAGATTTAGGAGTTATTGTGGAGCATTATGGACCCGAGCTACCCGAGGAGGATATGATGGAGGATGAGGATATGATGGATGATGATGACATGGATGAGGACAATGTTTTATCTGAGGTTGACCCAGAGGATGAGGCTTCCATCTATAGATACGATGTGGACAACTTTTGAGTCTAGTACTTTTAGGACTTAGAATTTTGACTTTTGACTTCAAGATATATTATCCACTTACTTTTAACTCTTACATAGACAGCTATTGACCATAGCCTTTTTGTATAGGTAGCCACTAGTGGTGGTCTTGTTTATATCTTGGTTAGATCTTGTATAGGATCATGTACTACGCGGTACACAGATGATCTGTTGTGTACTCTGCTGTACATCTTTTGATTATATATATATGTGGTAGATCATTTATTTTGATTACTTCTGTTGTCATCTTATATTTATGTTATGTTATGATTTAGATTAGTGGTGTAATTCCTGTTGTTTTTATTTATTGTTGTTCCCTGAGAAGATTGTCAACTAATCGTCAGATCTTTCATAGGTACACCTCACACGGAATAACATGGCTGGGAACATGAGATATCAAGCACGATTAGGAGCACCCATTCCTGAGGGTATGGACCCAACTAGAGTCTTTGAAGCGTTTATACAACGAATGGAACATGTTGGTGATACCTACAATAATGCCCACCTTCGAGCTAACAACGGTAACAATCACGTTGTTCCTTTGAGACAAACAAGCGATAAGTTATTGGAGCAATTTCGTGGCCTATGACACGAGAAGTTCGAAGGGCATGGCAGAATCGTGGAAAGAAGAACAATGGATACGAGAGTTGGAGCTAATCTTTGAAGCCTTGGAATGCAGCGAGATTGACAAGAGAAGTTTGGCTGCATTTCAACAAACTTACTGTACCGCAGACTGGTGGGAGGCTGAGAGAGCCACAACTGGGATCGATGCTGCAAGGAAAATGCCTTGGGAGGCGTTCAAGACTCAATTTCTAGAGAAGTATTTCCCCAAGGATGAAAGAGACCAACAAGAGAGAAATATCCTGAGTCTAACTCAAGGGAACTGGACGGTCAGGGAGTATACCACACAATTCGAGCAACTTTCCCATTTTGCTTTATACATGATAGATACCCCCGCCAAGAAGGTCAAGGGATTCCACCAAGGACTCAACCCACACCTCCGCACATGATGATAGGCCATCTGGGCCAGTCATTTAAAGGGATTGTCCGTCTTGCTTCAAGTTTGAAAAAGGATGCTTACCCTGTACAAGGACCACAAGCAAATTGACCTCCGCCCCGAACCTTCCAACCGAGGAACTTTCCCGCACAACCATCGAGGAGCAATTAGGGATGGAAACTGTGGACACGCGGAATTGATTTTCCTTTGAATTTTGAAATTGATTTGGAAAAGGTCTGTTGAAAATAGATACAGAGTCACCACTTGGTCTTTAAGGAACCAAGAAACTTGATTTTGACTCACCCAATTGGATAAAGGGCACCGACCCTTCATAACCAAAGAACTTGGCTCAGGGTTTGGTACGAGAGAGGAAGGAGCCTTTTCGTAAAAATGCTTTTTGGTATCCGAAATCATCTGTTTACATACCATTGGAAAGCTATCGAGTTGAATTTCAGTATAAAAATATTCCAGGAGAATTTGAAATGAGAATTGAAGTTCAATTAAAGTCTGAAAGTCCTCCAGAACTTTCGTCATCTATTTAAAATCAAACGACTTCTTTTTCAAAATTATTTTTCAATATGCATCGATTTTGGGTTTTTCTTTAAAATTGAATCTTTGGTTACCTAGAATACTATGTTTAGATCACTTCATGTTTATATAACCCTGAGTGAATATGAATTGTGAGAGACGATATTAACAAAACTGGGTTTTATGTATGGAAAAGGGCTTTTCCGAGCTTGAAGTCACGATCCAAAGTTCGATCTTTCGATTGTGTGGAATCCAGTACCTTCCATGGGGTACTTTTCATCATTGAAGCCTCCAAGACACTGTCCACCCTAAACCCTATCAGTGTGGTCAAAATTGGGCGTCTACAGGCGCCGTTTGTGGGAGATGACATATCTCTCATAAAACACAAATTTGCAACTAATCAATGGCCAGGAAGTGTACTTCGTGAAACAACTAGGCTGCAGCAGCAGTTGCCATAGTGGGTGAGCCTAGTCTAGTCACCTTGGTGCCCGAGCAGATCACCACATACTTGGTATAATTAATCGAGGAGCAATGGCAAATACATCAACAGATTAATGCCCTAATGGCGTAACTGGCCCTTGCCGCAGCTCCTCCACCACCTTAGGCGCCTAGAGCAAGGGAATGACCTCGAGCCCAAGCCAATGAGGCCCAGAACCTGGTGGCTATTCGGGCCAAGCGCCATACTCGGGGACACCCGATCAATAGGGTCGGCACTAGGAGCATAATCGAAAACTGGCAGATGACCTGACAAGAGAAAACAGAGTGCTCTATACGAGAACGCGATCGGAACACCCCTGCTTTAAGCAAGGGTGACCTTCGATCACAGATCAATTGCAGTCAGGTACATGGTAGTTCTCGACACACTGCTAGGTCTGGATGGGACGAGGTCTCCACCAAAGACTCGATTTATAATCCCGTTAGCAGTGCGGATGAGGTCCAGTCTTGTATCCAAAATCTAGAAAACAGACTTGGGGATATGGCCAGAAATGTCGTCACCAAGCCCGACAATGACATCACCAATACTGACATTGAGTTCCCCTTTGTCTCTAGTATCAACGAGTTCCCAATCCTTGAGAAGTTCAAACCTCCTCAAATGGAGTTCTCGATCACTACAAGGCCTGCATGGGCCTCTTAACCAAGTCATATGAATTATGGTGCTTGAATTTCTCAAGCAACCTTAAGGGGCCGACCACACGATGGCTCCATCTGCTTAAACTAGTTACAATAGGCGCCTTTGACTAGTTCAGTAGGCTATTCATTAGCCAATTTACCGGCATGCATGATCAGCCAAAGCCAGATATGCAGATGCTCACGGTTAAGCAAAAGAAAAGTGAAATGCTGAAAGAATTCCTTAACCGGTTCAATGAATAGAACCTTAAGATCCATGATTTGGATGAAACGGTGGCATAACCGCCTTCTGTGCGGGCTTTTGTATAGAAGCACTTTTTCCAATCCCCAAGCAAAGACAATAATCCAAATGACAAAAGAGAAGGCAAAACAAGCACACACAAAAACACAAGATTTTCACAAGTAGTTCGACCAACTATTCCTACGTCCACTCCCCGGAGCCAAGGAACAATCCACTATCAAATGAACGGATGATTACAGTGCCAACGTAAGGAATCACTCCCTCACTAAACAAAACAAATTATCTCTCCAAAAACAAAATCTCACAAAAGGCTAAACAATTAAGAGATCCTAATAAACCAAGATGTTCTACAAATTTGAGCTATCTGATCTCTCTCTCTCAAAAGATAAAAGCTCCCAAACCAACCCTAGATCTCTATTTTGTTAATGATCTAAGAACAACAAGCTATAGTCTCTCTTTTTCAAAATCCCTAAAGTTCTTCAATGAATAATACACTCTCTCTCTCTTTCAAAAGATATAAAGTTACTTCTAATTGACCTATAGAGTCCTTATATAGGGCTATACATATTCTCTATTCCAATATGCTTAGGAATTGCTACCAAAAATGAATTAGGAATCCAAAACCAATTAGGAAAGCTATTTTCCTTTCAAACTTGCCAAGCCTTCTGAAATATGCATGTCTGCTCGGGTGGACCCCGCTCGTGTGGGCAACCTAGCGGTCGACATTTCATAATCAAATCCCAAATAACCTCGCACCTGGCTCGCACTCTAACTTACTTGGGTGGCGACAAAGCCAATTTTTGAATTTCTTCTTCTTTTTCCAAATCGAGTCACAATTCCAACAATCTCCACCTCGGTGAGATTTCCAAAATCCAAAACAAATTGAGCCACCTGACTCCAAAACAAACAAACTTCACCTTGGTGAGATTCGATCCAAATGCTTGAGCTCCAAATCAATAAAATGCAAATCTAAAGCCAAATCCCAAAGCAAACCTAAATAGAAAATGCAAACCTGTAATCGTCTTCCACCTTGATACGATGTCTCTTACCAAGTCCCAAAAACAAATGTTCTTTGCTCTGACATCCAAATTGTGATTTTCAATGCAAATTGGTCAAGTCCAAACCTAGTTTGAACTTGAACCCACCAATGATCGAAGTCAACAAATTCTCCAAGAGAACAAGATCACCAAATAAATCGTCTTCACTATCCAAATTGAGTTGCACCAACTCCAAATCCAAACTATTGACCAAAGCTAGCAAATTCTGAATTGTCGACACAAACCTAGCTTTGCTCCAAATGCCAACTTCCAAATGACTAGCCTCAAACAAATGAGGTTGAGGAGACACTTCTTCTAAACCAACTTGGGCAAGGGAATTATCGCATTCTACCTTCTACACAAATGGGGATACTTCCAAATCATTTCATCCAATAGGACTCCCATCTTCCAAATGCATATTCCCTATTCCAATATGTTTAGCACTAAAAATACTTAGTACACCCAAAATTGGCTCTACTCTAAGACTGAGCGGTTCTACTCAGCAATCGGTCCCTATCCCGACCAAGTCATGCAAGGTTCCTTGGATAAGCGCCAGCACGGGCGGCCCAGACTATCCTAGAGGCAGAGGCCTCTCGAGTGGTTTATCCATGACCCGATCAACAGGTTAGGAAGACTGCGCAGGCACAAATCGAAGAAGGAATAGCTCACCCAGGCCTTGAGGCATGATCCAGAATGTTCCAGCCAGATTCCTACTCAAGTTAGAAGAGTGTGCAGAAAGTTTCCTAATACAATTAGGAAACCCACTTGATTTGTGTCAATCACATCCTAATTGGATTGTATTACCTAATCTGATTAGTTTCCTTGTACAAGTAGGTGTCTTGCATTTATAAAAGAGACCACTCACCCCCTTTATGGGGATAGACTTTTAGTCTATATAGCACCTCTATAGCAATCATCATCACGCCGGCCGACCTACGGTAACTCCAAACTATTTTTGGTTCACCACAGGTCCCTGACTTTTTTTTATAGTATAGTGAACATGCTCAGACACACAAGTGGACGTAGGTTCCTTCATTAACAGTGCTAAACCACATACAAAAAATTGGTCTCTCACTAACTCTCTCTCCTTAATCTGCTCTTGTCTCTAACCAAATTCAGGCATAATCATCTTGGCGCCGTTTGTGGGAATCAACAGATTTCTCAGAAAACAAATCTCTTGGCAGATTGTCATGCCACTAAAAAAGGGTAAGAAGGCAGCACAGCAGGCTAACCGGGATGTTCCACTAGCCCCTACACCGGCTGTGGTAGTCCTGACATCTGAACAGATCACCGCGACCCTCGCACAACTCTTGAAGATCCAGCATCAAACCCAGCAGCAAAGCAAAGTCCTGCTGGCCCAACAAAGCAATCCTCTAGTGTCCAGGAAATAGCCTGGGAATGTTGCCTATGGTTGGGAACCGATGTTGACCAGACAACGTGCCTAAGCCAACCCGTCCTGTGCTGAGGATGCCACAGACATCAACAGTAGGCGTGCTGCCCGAGAGAAAAGGAAGTAGCGCATGGCGTGAGAATCGATCTAGGGTCACTCGGTCAAGAGCCAAGGTGTCCTTAGGCACACGATGAACCGTAGTCATAGCCGAGCCAGATCCTAAGAGAAATCCCAACGCTATGAGAAGGAAGCCTCTTCCACTGACCCGACCTACGTCCCGGATACCGGTCAGGGATGTGTAGTGGTCCGTATCAAGGATTTGGAGAAGCAGATCAACAGAATGGCCAAGAAGTTGGACTAGAATGCTACTCATGACTGTGTCAATACCAAGATAGAGTCACCGTTCTCCAGCTAGATCACGAGGTTTGCCATCCCGCGCAAATTTAAACAGCCTCAGCTTGATTCTTATAATGGCTCAGGAAGCCCGGTCAACCACGTCTGGACCTATAAGGCTCAGATGGCCCTGGCTGCCAACGCCGATGAACTATATTACCTGGCCTTTCCCAGCACTTTGCAGGGCCCGGCTGCTCAATGGTTCTACTCCTTGAAGCCCCGATCAATCCGCAGTTTTAAGGAACTCAGCAAGCAGTTCATCAACCAATTCATCGGTATGAACGGCTAAAGCCTGACATACAATTACTGACAGTTAAGTAAAGGAATAATGAGTCCCTCAAAGAATTCACATCCATTTTAATGAAGAGAAGCTTTGGATCTATGATCTATATGAAATTATTGCTATTACAACCGTCTACTTGGGAGTTCAATACACCAAGTGCTCCACATCGTTTCACAGAAACCAGCCAGAAACTTGGTTAAACTCACAGAGAGGGTTGGATAATACATTGACATTAAAGAATTTCTAAAGACCGAAGACCCCGAGCAAGAAAGAAACGAGTCTTCAAGTAAGTAGAAGCGAGAACAGCCTGGGAAGAACAATGTAAGGAGCCCAGTACCTCTAGCAGCTCCTCCAGTACTCAACGGTCAGAGTCTGGCAGCCCCGACTGACCTCCAGTTCACAGCGGTTCGAGTTTGCCAGCCCCGAATGACCCGACCTCCAGTTTTGCAGCAATCAGGATCCAATGATCCCGACCTTGCCTCCAGATCAGAGTAACCAGGAGCCCGATGATCCCGACCCGACCTCCTACCTCCAACAATCTAGACGAGTCCAACTGTAGTGGTACTTTTTCCTGATCATAGTACGAGGCTTCACAGACTGTCTAGGGAGCCACCGCAAAGACCTCGGGAAAACACTCGAGGCACCTCAAAAGACCACGGGCCATACCCGAGGCACATGAAAAGACCTCGGGCCACATTCGAGGCACATAAAAAGACCTCAGGTCACACTCGAGGCACACAAAAAGACATGAGGATCACACTCGAGGCAACAAAAGATCCTAAAACTACCAACATTCTAGGTCGGCCGCCTACAATAATTGTTCCTACAACACCTACCTTAACGAAAGCTTGGGGGGCAAGAGGGAATAAAAACTACAGGAGGTCACACCGTGCTATGCCCCGAAGTAACAAAAATAAAGAAAAGTAAGTTTCCTTTTTGGGTCCATAGGGAATGACAAGTGAAAGTCACTAATTATCCACCCCACACAGTACTAGTCCATAAGATAAATAGGGACATCAACATAAACAAATGCAATATAATAACAGTTGACACGTGAAAAATCTTGTGCGCTCTTGTGCAATACCCAAGTGTAGGTAGACGTGCAAGTAGTAACTGGTAAGACCAGGTCGATCCCACAGGGAAGGTGTTGACCTATTGAATTAGACTATCCTCTAAAAGAAAGCAAAATAAAATGAATAAGTTTGAACGATGGTGTGGAACACAAAGTTCCACAAACTAGGATTACTACTGAAGATAATTAAAATTAACTGAACAATCTAACTAGCTAAGTAAAAACAGTACACTAAAGTAGGATGTTTAACTTTAAAAGAAAGTGTTGGGATTACACGAATCCGCAGTAATCTAGCCATCTACCATGCATTTGCCTTGAAGCACAACGGAGTACATTACCCACAGTTTTCCGTATTCCTCTAAAGATAGAGAATCCATGGCCCTTTCATGACCGGGACCATATCATCACCGTTAAGTTAAAATACGTAAAAGCGGTTTAATTCAATAGTTAAGACTTGCATCCTCAATGGTGTTAGCATTGAAGATGGTTTGCAGAATGTATTGAAAGAAAATGCCTTAGGGCCTTAGTTTTAAAAGCTGTTTTGACAAACTGAGCATTTATTTGGGACAGAATGATAACAAATCTTAAAACAAAAGGTCCTGGAATACTGCAGGGAACATCCTCAAGAATCAGGGAGTTCGATCGATCGACGTGCTTTCGATCGATCGAAGACCTTCATCTCTCAATCGATCGAACTGACTTCGATCGCTTGACTGTCTCTGGTTCGATCGATCGAACTAACTCCGATCGATCGAACACAGCGATTATTCTGCTGCATGGCAGAGGCTGGAGATCACTGTTTCATCGTGTTCTCCCAACCTGGGACTACTCAGACATCGTCTGGAGTGTCACAGATTGATATTTAACGTAAAAAAACATTAACACCTTGTTTGGTTGCGAGTTTTTCATGGAAAATCTAAAAACTATGGTTTTACAAATATTTAGCATGTAATACTATAAGATGAGCGATTAAACTACGACTACCAAGTGCAGAATATAAATAAACAATATATAAATAACATGGAACGAAGAGTATTAGTATTAACTTAGAGAAATCCGGTCCACAATGTAAGAAACTCAATGAAAACCTACAAAAACACAAGCAAACTCTCTATCTCTCTCTCTAAAACTGTAAAAATGTAATGTGGGCGTCCTTATGGACGTGTACAATACACATATATATAAGAAAACCTAAGAAACTAGGGTTAAAACCCGCATCTGCTGCGCACACGAATGTTACTGGAAATACCCCGTTCGATCGATCGAACTGCTCTCGATCGATCGAACCCTTACTCTTCAATCGCTTCAACACTCATCAAGCGATCGAACGCTCGATCGATCGAACCGTCTTAGATCGATCGAACTCCACATTTCAGCTTTGACTTCTTTTGTTTTCATTCCAGCATTCCATTTATCCTGATGTTCATCTGTTTAGTCCACACAGCAGTGATTTGCACAAACAACAGCTAAAATAATACAACTTATCATAGATTAATCATATTGTATAAAAGTTAGCCTTGCAATGCAAATTGCAGATAAAACGGGAAGTTATGATAAAAACTAATACAATTCTTCCTTTTAGCGCGGTTGTATTTTACAAATACCCCCGCTTTGCAACAGTGTATCGATTATAAACATCAGAGTGTGGTGCATAGGATCACAGCAGGTCTGAAGACAACATAATGCCCAAGTACCCGTTAAACTAAAAATAGATTTCAATAGGAATATAATAGAAATATAAACTACATATACTATTTTCAATTCTTCAACTTGCGTAAGGATAATCTTCAGCATATCATCCTTTTCTAGCGTAACCGACATTAGTGGGGCCACCCTCTACAAAATCCCCTTCAGGGTAATAGCTGTCGCCATAAGCTCCATTATCTATTTTAAAAGTGACAGGGTAATCTGGACGGGGAATGTCTAGGCAATAATGGCCGTTAGCTTACTGAAAGCTAAGTGAATATAAACTCACAGGGTATCAATGATATAACGTATAACAAGTTATTGAAGCGTCTAAGATATAGTGTTATAATAATATCTTTTCTGTAATTAAAAGTCGTATCTTGACTGTTATCGTCTTGTTATTCTGAGACTGAAATCAACATAATCTGCCCAGAAAGAACAGGCTCAATCATTTCACATATATAGACATACTATCATTCTGTTCATTGTTCGTTAAGGATATATACCATTCACCGCAATCATGCACACCACGTCAGTCCATTCCCCGCTCGTTAAGGATATGAACCATCCACTACATGTCAAGGATATAACATTTTGAACAACAATAAATCAAATCTATTGCTATGACTCCTCGTTGTATACCAGTGATCCCCATCCATTGCTCGTTAAGGATATAACATGGATCATCTGGCTATCTTAAGACTACATGGTCTTGCCCACTGCTCGTTAAGGATATAAACTATCCACCGCATGTGAAAGCATATCATAACTAGGCGTCTGCCCACATACCATTTCTAGAACCTATCAAACCTACTCAAGCTCAATACTACTATCTACACGTGACAATTCCCATGTGTCCTGACTACTCTGATTGAAATGAACAGATACCGAACTCATGCATGAACCACATAGTATCTAACGTCATCACGTTAATCCATTATTCTGAATCATACTTATATGCATTGTCACATTGTCCCTGAGTAACCCATAATTGCACAATAGAAGTCCGAATCGTGAATCAAACATTCGAACCTCATATATAATAAACAAAAGAACTAAACTATGTTCTACACATCTTGATCGATTAAATCCATTTCGATCGATTGAGGAAAAGTAATGTTCGAGCAATTGAAGTTGCTTCGATCAATTGAACCTTCAATCGATTGAACTTAGTTCAATCGCTCAAGAATCATCTTCTCCAGCAGATTTGTAAACAACATATATAAACGTCTTACGGACGTGTTTAATACATCTAAACATACCAAAAAAAGTTGTAAAACATTATATGAACGAGACCAAGTGAGTAAAAACTCACTGAACATTGCGAAGGATGCATTTGGGTGCATGTTTGGCTATGAAGGCTAAGCTTTCCCTCTCTTCTCTTCTCTTCTCTTTCTCCTCTGTCTTTCTTCTCTTTCTACTCTTCCTCTTCTCTTCTTCTTTTACTTTGCTTCTCTTCCTGAGTGTATATATAATATATATGTGTGTATGTATAATATGTGTGTATATATATACTAAACACAAGCACACACTCTCTCCAACTCACAAAGGTTTAGCAAACCTCATACACACAAGAGCACAAGGTTTATATACAGGGGATAGGGGTGCAGGGGGCTATTTTTGCATGAAACCTGGGAATTCTGATCATTACATGTTCGATCAAATTGAGTTCGATCGCTCGAGAGCAGATTGGTCAGCTTTGATTGATTAAAAGAGTTTGATCAATTGAAGTTGGGATCACGTCATAAATTTTTGTTGGCAGGGTTTCGATCGATCGAAAAGTGTTCGATCGCTCAAACTTTAAAAATGTTCGATCGCTCGAAAGAACTTCGATCGGTTAAAAGTAAAATTTCAAGTATGAACCAGGGAATTATATAGAATCTCTTTGTATAAATATATATTGAAAATACAGGGTATTACATCATCCACCACTCATTAAGGATTTCTTCCCTGAAATTAAAAACAAACAAAGACCAAAACAAAAATGGAATCTTCTCATGCATCTCCAACTCTAGCTCCCACGAAGATTCCCCTTTATCGTGATGCTTCCACTGGAGCTACACCTATGGAATCTCCTTATTTATGAGCTTCTTGATTCCTCAATCTAGAAAGTGAATTGATCCTTCATTAAACATAACATTATTGTTGACTTCGATATCTTCAAAGTTGATCTCGTGCGCTGGGTTGTGGGCACACTTCCTCAGCATACTGATGTGGAAAATGTTGTGTAATCCTGACATCTTTGGTGGCAATGCAAGTCAATACTAGCCTTCCCAACACGTTCCAGGATCTCGAACAGTCTGATGAATCGCGGCGATAACTTGCCTCTCTTCTGACCAAATCTGACGATTCCTAGAATAAGTGAAACCTTGAGTAGTGCATGATCTCTAACGGTGAATTCCAAGTCTTTGCGTCGCTTATCAGCATAGCTCCTGTATCAAGTTTGAGCTGTCTTCATTTTCTCACGTACAATCTGGGTCTTTTTACTAGTTTCTGATACCATCTCTGGCCCAAGAAGTTAAGTAGCTCCGACTTCAGCCCAACATAGTGGCGATCGGCAAGGTCTTCTGTACAAAGCTTCAAACGACGCCATCCCTATACTCGTATGGTAGCTATTGTTATAGGCGAATTTGATCAATGTCAAGTGCATCTCCCAAGAATTCTCAAAATTAATAACGCAAATGTGTAGCATATCTTCCATTACTTGATTGACTCATTCAGTCTACCCATTGGTCTGTGGATGAAAGGCTGAACTCAAGTTCAGTGTAGTTCCCATTACTGTCTGAATACTCTTTCAAAATTATATAGTAAAGCGCAAATCTCGATCTGACACGATAGAAATAGATACTCCATGTAACCGTACTACTTGCTGTAGATACATCTGGCTCAAACGTTGTACCGGATACGTCATACTATAGGCGATAAAATGTGCCGTCTTTGTAAGTCGATCCACAATCACCCAAATTGCATCGTGGTTTTGTTATGACTTCGGCAATCCTATCATGAAATCCATGGTGATGTGTTCCTATTTCCATTAGGGAATCGGTAATGGCTGTAGAAGTCTAGGTGGTTTCTGATATTCTGCCTTTACTTGTTTATAGGTAAGACATTGAGATATGTACTTAGCTACTTCTCGCTTCATTCCTTCCCACCAAAAATTTCTTTTCAAGTCCTTGTACATCTTCGTACCTCCAGGATGAATAGTCATTCATGACTTATGTGTTTCATCCAATATTTCTTTCCATAGATTTTCTTTGTCATGTACACAAAGTCTACCTTTACATCATAAAGCTCCAACAATACAACTTATCATAGATTAATCATATTGTATAAAAATTAGCCTTGCAATGCAAATTGCAGATAAAACGGGAAGTTATGATAAAAACTAATACAATTCTTCCTTTTAGCGCGGTTGTATTTTACAAATACCCCCGCTTTGCACAACCCCCAACTAGCTTATTGCTAGTCCCTAGCGATAAAGCGAAAATAAAATGAAATAAAATAACAACTCCTAAACTAAAACGACAATGACTAAAAAAAAAAAAAAAAAAAAAAATCAAAGGAAAACTAAAAACAACCTAACTAAGATAGAAAGAAAAATTCTAACTCACTTTCACAGGAATCGCGGTTGCATTTAGCGAATGCAACAAGCCGTTAAAACCCCTAGGTTCCCCCTAGTGGACGAGTGTTGTCTCGTGAGGGTTTGCAGTGAATATACCCACAAAATTCTCCAATTTTAAGCTAAAAAAAAAAAGATTTAGAATAACTTGTAGAATTTCCCCTTCCATTAAACTGTTAATTCAACTCTACAATAATATACTATCCTCTATCAACCCATGAAAGAGATCCACATGCTCCCCTATATCACCAAGTAAAATATAACAAATGTATTACCATCATGCACCCGTGTGTGTGTGTGAAATTAACAACCATGCATCCAACCCTATTAAGAGTTATCTAGACTATTGTACCTTGGAAAACTTGCAGTTTTAGCTCAATTCTCACATTGGTCACACTCAAAAAGAACGTCTCTCAGAAACTTGCTTTACAATGATCGCACATCGTAGGAAAGCTTTGATAAGGATGATATTCTAAGTGCTAATGCTTTCATACTTGACTCTATGAAAAACAGACATTTAAGAGTGTATAGTCTCATGAATGGAATACTACTTACTAGAGGAGCGAAATACCGTGGATAACTCAACTCACACTTCCATGTTCAAATCGATTGTTGAGAATCTTCAAGACTTTGAATTGCGGCTTTTATTTAGTAGGTGGGGGTGTTGTAGAGAAGAGTGTGCTTTTTAGTATGTGATGGAATTTCCACTTCTCTTTTTATTCTTTATTCTTTTCTCCACCCATTCTCCCATTCATTTCATATACTCTTTTTCTCTTCTCCTTCATTCATCATTCATTTTTCATTTTTTTTTTTAAATAGAACGTCCCACAACTACTTCCTTCCATTTCACATACTTTGATGACTCATTCTCAACAAATATATCAACGGCTCAATGAGGTCAAGGTATAGATCAAGGATTTGGATTCTTGTGATTACATTGGAAATATTTAATTGAGGTGGGATCAGGGATGAAATAATTCAATGAATGTAGGTGAAAGCTATATCGGGTAAAAGAATGGGTAAACGATGGCTTGAATCATTTTCTCCACTTTCAATTTTTAGCACTTAAGTGTTCATTGAGTGTAATTGGTAAATCCTGAACGTTCTCCTCTAACAAGCAGTCAAAACTTTTAAAGAAAACTGAGACTTAACAACGAATTCACCAAGTATATGCAAAAAAAATCATTCGACAATGTATGAGAATCCCCTCAGAAATGACGATTGGCTCAATAGCTCACAAAGGGTTATTAGCTTCCACTACTTGTTCTTTTCGCACAATATTCATATTAACTCAATTTTCAGATTTTCTACATGGCTGCTAATTAGTGCGCAAAAGTATTGGGTACATGATAGCTTTACAGATGCAATTCATTTCAGTGATACAGAAAAACGCGCGGATTTAATCCATAAAAAGATGAGACTACTTACAAATGTGTCATTGTCTAATTAACAAGCAGGAGAGGTTATTCAGAGTTATTCTATCAATACGATTCAAAAATTTTCAAAATTTTAACAGACTGTGTTCTCATTAAATTTAAAACATATCCAAGTGCAAAACCTGATCATTACGGGTGTCGGGTCTACCTATCTATTATCTCCTACCCCCAACTGAAAACAACAAAGTCCCCAGAAGTTGAGTTTCAATAAATAAAATAGATGGGTATCACCTGTATGGAGCAAATTGATGATCTCAAGCAAGCAACCTAGCATAGAAAAGTAGAACACAATCTCCAAAACAAACAGGATCAATAAATAAAAGTAACACGATAAAACCATGATCCAAACAGTCTAAACCACTGTAATATGAACAGAATAAAATAAAAGCAGTGATACATAATGTCCATACAGAACCAACTAACCAAATAATCCAACCAAAACCACCAACATATCCAACCAACCAAAACCATAACCAAAATCAGTACAATAACTAACCAAAAATACAGAAACAGCACCTCCCCAACTAAAACTAATCGACCCCGGACGGCGTATCATCAGCTACATCAGAAGGGATGTCGATGGGAGCAGGTGGCAATATGGTAGTGGCAGGGGCAGCAGTAGATGGATCGGCTGCAGCAGAATCCGGGGCAGCAGCAGATGATGGATCAGTAGTAGGTGGTGGATCAGTAGTAGGTGGTGCAGACGGGGCCATCGATGGATGCGGAGTAAAGTGAACAGCTGAATCGACCCTGGACCAATATAGACTCCAACAAAGTCTGTATCTGATCCATCCGGCCCTCGAGTCTAATCCTGGCCTCTCTCTCCTCCAATAGTAGCTCGTGAACTGTCGGGAGAGGCACAGAAGAAGAAGACTCTCCCTGGGCCTGAGTCTGCGACCGCTGTCGCAGCTCAAACTGCCGAACCGTAGCAACTGGATCATCCTCATCATCATCGGAATCAAGCTCCTCCACCTCGGTGGGTGTCCCTGAAGTTCCCGCCTCCGTGTCCGTCCCACCACGCCTCTTCTTCCTCCCCCTCACCCGCGACTTCCCTTTTCCCTTTCGCTTCCTCTTCTGGGCGTCGGAGCGGCGAGCCGCTGCCTCGCTGAATCGGCGGGGAGAAGGGCGAACATCGTCTCCAGCAAGCACGGGGAACCCGGCATCAGCCATAACCCTCTGAATAGCCGAAGCACCCTTCAGGTGCTTCTTGGACGAGATATAACGGGTGGGGTGGACCATAAAGTCAATATATAGACGTGGTATACAAACTGGCTGTCCCGTCCCCACTGCATATAAGACTCGCGCATACCAAGCCGCGATCTTCTCTCGATAGGAAGTCACTAGGAGGCAGTTGCTGAGAACCAGGTGGATCATGTGGTAGCCATCAGTGAGAAAGTGGTCCTCGATCAAAGCATCGCCATCCCAAGACGGAACGGCGCCTCCAGTGAGCTCACGGATAATAGTGGATGGTGGGGTCACTGGTGCATCAGGCCTGTGGGGGCAAACATAATCTGGTACCTCTGGTACCCCCAACGCGGCTGAAACGGTGGCGGGACTGATGATGAACGGGCGACTCCGGAAGAAGGCATGGTAGGTGAATGGTGCAACCGGGTCGCTGATCATAGTCGCACACGCACCTCGAATCCAGGATAGATTGACACTCTTGGCCAATGAAAGAAGATGGAACCAGTGAGGCATAGAGCGGATCCGTGTAAGGAACCATGGGCTCTCCGTCCAGATGTGCTCAATAGGGCGCTCGACCATCACCATCCGTGTCTGAAAATGCCGCTCATACCATAGCCTGTCCTCGTCATTCCGGAACCCGTGTGCGGGTACCGGATCTGGTATAATACGGGTGAGGGGCTTAGACTTATGGTAGCCCATCACTAGATTCATCTGGCAGCCCTGAAAAATAGACCACACAAGACACGGATAAGAACAGGGAGAAGAAAGAAATAAAAACTGCCACTGCTTGAGTTCGATCGATTGAACTGGGTTCGATCGATCGAACTGTGGTAGACTTCGATCGCTTGAACATTGTTCGATCGATCGAACAGCTCCTCTTCGATCGCTCGAATCCAGTTCGAGCGATCGAACACAGCGGTGTGCAGCGATCGCAGAAACGCAGAGGAAACAAAAGGTGCACAAACAATGAACTAACAAAAGGAGATCCTAAGACCAAGGGGACACCCCCTTGGGATTTTCTAACACAAACGTTAAGGAAATGAAAGACACAAACAAGTGGGGCCTACCTCGGTGTAGAACACGCAGTGGAGATGGAGGGGATGATGATATGACGATGAGGATGATTAGAGGGGTGATCAGGGCGTCTTATTGAGTGCAAGGACACGAAAATTGCCGAGTCGCCCCCCCCCCCCCCCCCCCCTCTGTGTTCGAGCGATTGAGAGTGAGAGTGATGGAAATGAAAAGGTGTTCTGAAGACGCCTCGTTTAAAAGCTTCGTTCGATCGATCGAACTATGGTCGATCGATCGAAAACAAATCCCTCAATCGATTGAACATAAAATACAAGCGCTTGAACCTCCAGGTTTCGATCGATCGAAATGAGTTCGATCGATCGAACACAAAAATTTCAGAATTCAATGGGGGGCATGAACCACATCACTCCCAACTATCAGAAACAAATCTGGACATGCAGAGAGACTGAAAAGCAGTTGAAGTACAAGCATGTAGGACAGAAATTCATCCTCAGAATAGAAAATTGCAATTTATATAGAAATAAAACTTTATACTTACATCCAAATTGCAACATTATTACCCCCAACTGTGTTTAAGACCTTATTTAACTAAAGAAACCAAAAATAAAACTAAAACTAAAACCAATAACATTTTGTCAAGGATTACACTCCAGTTGATAAACAAAAGATGAAATTGAACAGAAACAACTGAAATGCAGCACTAATCTTCGAGTATAAAGATTTCCTCTTCCACAGTCTCTTCATAACCCGCCGAATCTTCAGAAGTGAAGTCCAAACTCGATGATTCCCTTTCCCAGAACAATCGAAAAGCAGCAAGGACATCATCAAACAAGTCTGGCATCTCCAAGGAATTGAAAGCCCATGCAAGAGGTGATCCGGATGGAGACAAGGATAGCGGAGTATAATTTCGCAACGGACCGTCCTCTCGCGGCGGAGTGTGTGGGGGCCTGATGTAGGGCCCAAGACCATGAATCAGTTGATGTGGAAGGAATACCGGAATGCCATTTAGAAACATAGTGACAATCCTGGACAAAAAACAACGAACCGAAATTAAAATAACAGAACACAAGAAATACGGATTAACACGGAAAGAAAAACAAAAAAAACAGAAACAAAAAAATACAAAGAAATGTGACAAGTTCCAACCTCACTATTGGCATAGGTTCCCAAAATGCACTGGCTGGTAAGGGGCATTAGAGCCTGAATAGCAAGAAGCTCAGGTGCACATAGCGGTATGGGACCAACTCAGGAACAAGGAAATCATCCACAAAAACAAAGACGACATTGTGGCGGTCTGGGACAACATCCTGAAGGTCATGATCTTCCCATGGCTCTCACATATCATCATTTTCCCATTGTGCCATGAGTGCATCATCCACCATTCGTCCCATGTACAGGTCTTCTTCCTCATCCACACCCTCGTCATCCTGAAATCCCATATTTTCGTATGGATTGATGTCCAGGAGGGCTGGTGGATATGGAATGTACCCTTGAGCCGCATCAATGAGAGAATGAGCTTCAGGATCTTGATGAAGCAAGGGGCAGGGTGTGAGTTCACCCTCAGTCCAGGTGCCACAACAACATTCTGAATCAGCCCAAGAACCGACAGAATGAACATCATCACCTCGCATCTATGCACCTGCAACAGAGTGGTTTAAAGTATAATTAGAACTAAATCACAAACACGAAAGAATGAACAAAAACTTAAAAACAAAAGAGAGAACTAAAATGCAGGGAAAGAAAAGAAATACAACAACAAATTGGAATTCCACTTTGGATTTTTAAGTGGGAGAATAGCTGGGCTCATCCAGCTGGATGTGCTCAACTTCAGTGTGGAAATTCTCCAAGAACGGTTTCAATCTTTGGCCATTGACCTTGAAACAATCATCGTTCTTTGGATTGACAATCTCAACTGCCCCATGTGGAAAAACAGTTTTTACGATGAACGGGCCTGTCCAACGGGAACGGAGCTTTCCGGGGAAAAGGTGGAGGCGAGAGTCATACAGCAACACTTTCTGCCCCGGCTCAAATGATTTACGAAAAATCGTACGATCGTGGCGAGCCTTCAACTTTTCCTTATGCAACTTTGCAGAGTCATACGCATCTCGTCGTATTTCCTCTAGCTCTGCAAGTTGGAGCTTGCGTAGCTGACCTCCTTCTTGAATATCAAAGTTCAATGAGCGTGTCGCCCAATAAGCTTTATGTTCAATTTCAACAGGAAGGTGGCAAGCTTTCCCGTAAACCAATCTATACGGGGACATACCAAGATTCGTCTTATAAGCAGTACGGTATGCCCATAACGCGTCAGTCAATTTGTATGCCCAGTCTTTTCGATTGGAACTAACCGTCTTCTCGAGAATATGCTTGATTTCTCGGTTAGCCAATTCTGCTTGCCCATTTGACTATGGATGATAGGCAAGAGCGATTTTATGATGGACTCCGTATTTCTTGAGAAGTGACTCCAAGGGCCTATTGCAGAAATGCTTGCCTTGGTCACTTAGTAAAGCTTTCGGAGTACCAAAACGAGACAAGATATGCTCTCTTAGAAATGACATGACCGTTCTGTGGTCATTGCGTCTCGTTGGTATCGCTTCTACCCATTTGGATACATACTCGACAGCAAGGAGTATGTATTCACAGTTATTCGACTTGGGAAATGGGCCCATAAAATCTATGCCCCAACAATCAAATATCTCAATTGTGATGATAGGGGTTAAAGGCATAGAATTCCTTTTAGAAATGGTTCCAAGCTTTTGACAGCGTTGGCATGTCTTACAAAAGGAATAAGCATCTTTGAAGACTGTGGGCCAGTAAAAACCGCTTTGTAACACTTTTTGTGTAGTCTTCTGTGACGCGAAGTGGCCATCGCATGCCTCAGAATGGCATGACGCTAATATCACGGTTATATCCTCGTTGGGGACGCAGCGCCTGATGACCTGATCAGCACAGTACTTGAAAAGGTATGGGTCATCAAAGAAGAAATGGCGCGCGAACGAGAGGAACCGTTTCCTATCTTGGTTCGACCAATGAGTCGGTGTCTCACCCGTGACAAGGTAGTTTACCACATCAGCATACCAAGGCAGACTACTTACTGCCAGTAGCTGTTCGTCTGGGAACTCATCTTTAATGGATTGGGATTCAGTGTTGTCGATAAAAGTCAACCGGGATAAATGATCCGCAACCACATTCTCTACTCCTTTCTTGTCCTTGATTGTTAAATCAAACTCTTGGAGTAAGAGTATCCAGCGAATAAGCCGTTGTTTAGCGTCTTTCTTTGACAAAAGATACTTGAGGGCCGAATGATCTGTAAAACAGACGATTGGTGACCCTATCAGATAAGACCTAAACTTATCCAAAGCGAATACTACAGCCAGCAGCTCCTTTTCAGTAGTAGTGTAATTCATTTGAGCTTCATTCAAAGTTCGGCTGGCATAGTATATCACATGTGGCTTATTGTCCTTTCTCTGACCTAAGACTGCGCCAATGGCGTAATCACTAGCATCGCACATTAATTCAAAAGGCAAACTCCAGTCGGGTGCCTATATTATAGGTACGGAGGTGAGGAGATCTTTTAGATCCTCAAAGGACTTTTGGCAACTCTCTGACCACTTGAATGGTGCATCTTTGACAAGAAGTTGACACAGGGATCGAGAGATTGCACTGAAGTTCTGGATAAATCGACGATAAAAACCTGCATGCCCCAAGAATGAACGGATGTCTCTTACTGTACGGGGAACAGGTAAATTTGAGATTATGTCGATTTTAGCCTTGTCCACTTGGATTCCTTCATCGGATATTATGTGGCCGAGAACTATTCCCTTGGTCACCATAAAGTGACACTTCTCCCAATTCAAGACTAGGTGTTTGTCCTCACACCTCATTAAAACCTGCTCGAGATTACTGAGGCAATCTTCGAAGCTATGGCCAAACACTGAAAAATCATCCATGAAAACTTCAAGGATGTTTTCAACCATGTCACTAAAGATACTCAGCATGCACCGCTGAAAGGTAGCCGGTGCATTACATAGGCCAAACGGCATTCGTCGGTAGGCAAAAGTACCGAATGGACAAGTGAATGTGGTTTTCTCCTGATCTTCAGGAGCATTTTTAATCTGATTATATCCACTATATCCATCCAAAAAACAGTAATACTTGTGACCCGCCACTCGTTCTAGCATTTGATCCATGAATGGCAAAGGAAAATGGTCCTTTTGGGTCACAGTATTTAACTTCCTGTAGTCAATACACATCCTCCATCCAGTGGGGATACGTGTTGGTACCAATTCACCATCTTTGTTCGGGATGACCGTTATGCCTGCTTTCTTTGGAACTACTTGGGTAGGACTAACACAAGGACTATCAGATATCGGATATATCATCCCAACATCAAGTAGCTTTAGCACTTCCTTTTTAACTACTTCTTGCATGTTGGGATTCAGACGCCTTTGCATTTGCCTTGAGGGTTTAGCGTCTTCCTCCAGATATATCTTATGCGTGCATATGGATGGGCTTATGCCTTTGAGGTCAGCAATTGTCCATCCCATAGCATCCTTATGCTTGGTCAGCATTTCCACTAGCTTACTTTCCTGTTCATGAGTTAAAGCAGATGAAATAATTACAGGATAAGTTTTTCCAGTCCCTAGGAATGCGTATTTCAGCTCTTTTGGAAGCTCCTTCAATTCTAACTCCGGGAACTGGAAACTAGAGGGCACTACCAACTTGGTTTTAGGAGGCAGTTGTTCATATGGCATTACCCACATGCAATCGGCTCTATCCTCCTCTATCGTATCCATCATAAGACACGTCTGGTTCAGGTCAGCATCCAATGGGGTGGACTCTGCAGGCTGATAGATATCGCCAAATTGAGTCATCACAACTTCCAAAGGATCTTTGTAGTCGACCAAGTCAACTTCATCTTCGATGACCGTGTCTATATAATGGATTTCTTCCTCATCATCGTATTCTTCCGGTCGGGGATTGGAAAAGATCTTGACATTCAATGTCATGTTCCCGAATACGATAGTCATGATACCACTTCTAATCTTGATTGTGGCATCAATGGTGTTGAGGAACGGCCGTCCAAAGATAACCGGGATATGTGCACCAGGATTAGACACAGGTTCTGTGTCCAATATCACGAAATCAACCGGAAAGACAAAAGAGTCTATTTGGACAAGGACGTCCTCTAATACCCCTCTAGGGTACTTCACAGATCTGTCTGCCAATTGCAAAGCAACTCGAGTGGGTTTGAGTTCACCTAACCCTAGCTGTTTGTAGACTGAATAAGGCAGCAGGTTCACGCTTGCTCCTAGATCGAGGAGTGCGTTATCTATCCTTTGATTCCCAATTCTGCATGAGACAGTAGGTGTACCGGGATCTTTGAGTTTCGGAGGCAACTCATTTTGAATGATCGCGCTTGCTTGGCACGCGACATAAGCATGTTTCTTCACGCTTTGCCTCCTCTTGACCGTGCATAAATCTTTGAGATACTTAGCATAGGCCGGCACTTGCTTGATAGCATCTAGGAGTGGAAGGTTAATTTTAACTTGCTTAAACAATTCCAGAAACTCCTGATTCTTTGTCTCATTCTTGGGTTTCTTCAACCGTTGAGGATAAGGTGCAGGAAAAGGGCATTTTGGTGTTTCCTCCTTAACAGATTCCTTTCCAGGCCTTCGCTCAACTTTGTCTTCTACTCTAGGAGCTTCAATGTTTGCCTTTATTGATTCGTCATTAGTAGACGGCTCCTCCTCTCGAGTAGATGGTAGCTCAACTTCTTCATCCAACACTTCCTCCTCTTTGTACACTTCGGGAGTGGACAGAGGCATGCTTTTCTCTATGATTTTTCCACTTCTCAGTGTAGTCACAGCTTTAGCATGTTCTTGATTGTTAGGACCATTGTTATGTCCCTTGGGGTTCGGAAGTGGTTGGGCAGGGAATGTTCCTCCTGAACCCTCTTGCCGTGCATCTATCCTCTCTAACGTAGCAGACATTCTACTCATCATCTGTATGAGTTGCTGCGTTAGATTGGCGTTAGCAAGTGGCTCTTCTTCTTGTACCTTCTTGTGCGGTGGCACATAGGCATTGGTTTGTGGTGCATTGGAGGGTTGAGCTTGATTGTAATTATTGGTTCTGTTTTGATTGTAATGCTGGGATGGCCTATTGTTTTGCCCTTGATATTGATTGTTGTTGTAGGGCTGCTGTTGATATTGATTTTGGGTCCCAGCATTATTTCTCCAATCAAAACCGGGGTGATTCCATCTATTGTTACTTTGAAAGTTATTGTTGGAATTCCCCGCCCCTCGGAAACCTTGCATGGCATTCATCTCTATAGGGGCTTGCTCTTGAAAATATGGCACATTAGGACAATATTGAGTGGTATGTCCCAACATGTTGCATGTGCCACATGGTTCCTCAGGCATGACTTGCCTAGAACTCTCTCCTTTCATGCTTAACTCCTCTACCTTCTTTGCTAGCTCTGCATACTTAGTCATGAGGTGATCTTCATTGGTTAGCTGGTATAGGCTTTTTTCCTCTACACAGGATATCTGTGAGCGTGAGATATTGTCAGAATTTGACCATTCATGAGCGTATTCAGCTAACCATTCGAAATGGGCTTCGGCCTCTTCAGTGTTTTTACGCAGAAATGGTCCAGAGCTCATTGTTTCCACCAACTTCTTTGTTTCACCATTCAATCCCTGATAAAAGAAGCTGATAGTTCGCCATTTCTCAAACCCATGGTGTGGGCATGAGAGAAGCAAATCTTTGAAACGCTCCCACGCTTGTGTGAAGGTTTCATTGCTCTTTTGTTTATAGGAATTGATTTGACGCTGAAGGTCTGTGGTCATGCGAGTAGGATAGAATTTCTTCAGAAACGCGGTGCTCATCGCATGCCAGGTGAAAATTGAATTCGGTTTTAGGGAGTGGAGCCACGCCTTCGCTTTATCTTTCAAAGTGAAGGGGAATAGCATTAGATGCGTCACCTCCCTAGGACAATTTTGCGAGAATGTTTTGCAAACATCCTCGAAATCGGTGACATGTAAATACGCCTTCTCACTTTCCATCTCATGAAAAGTGGGAAGCAGTTGAATCATCCCATTGCGAAACTGAAATTCGCCATTATGCGGTGGGATTTGAATACAAGAGGGCGTAGGTGCATGTTCTGGTTGCATGAGATCGCAAAGAGGACGGAGTGCCTCATCAATTGGTACCACAACATTGTCACCATTTTCACTCTGATGATCATCCATTGATGCAGTTGGAGTGACTATCGGGTTGATGGAACTATCAGAGTCAGAGCGGTAGAAAGGATTTCCAAAAATTCCTTCAATAGAATTATTGGACATAAACTGGGAGGGTCCCTAGGGTGAGTGTTTACCAAAAGAACTGAAAAGAAGAGAAAGTAAAAACAGAAAGAGATGAAGAGAGACTGAGGTAATCTAAGGAATTGATCGTCGCCTTTCCCGGCAACGGCGCCAAAAACTTGACACGTGAAAAATCTTGTGCGCTCTTGTGCAATACCCAAGTGTAGGTAGACGTGCAAGTAGTAACTGGTAAGACCAGGTCGATCCCACAGGGAAGGTGTTGACCCATTGAATTAGACTATCCTCTAAAAGAAAGCAAAATAAAATGAATAACCAAAAACTTGACACGTGAAAAATCTTGTGCGCTCTTGTGCAATACCCAAGTGTAGGTAGACGTGCAAGTAGTAACTGGTAAGACCAGGTCGATCCCACAGGGAAGGTGTTGACCTATTGAATTAGACTATCCTCTAAAAGAAAGCAAAATAAAATGAATAAGTTTGAACAATGGTGTGGAACACAAAGTTCCACAAACTAGGATTACTACTGAAGATAATTAAAATTAACTGAACAATCTAACTAGCTAAGTAAAAACAGTACACTAAAGTAGGATGTTTAACTTTAAAAGAAAGTGTTGGGATTACACGAATCCGCAGTAATCTAGCCATCTACCATGCATTTGCCTTGAAGCACAACGGAGTACATTACCCACAGTTTTCCGTATTCCTCTAAAGATAGAGAATCCATGGCCCTTTCATGACCGGGACCATATCATCACCGTTAAGTTAAAATACGTAAAAGCGGTTTAATTCAATAGTTAAGACTTGCATCCTCAATGGTGTTAGCATTGAAGATGGTTTGCAAAATGTATTGAAAGAAAATGCCTTAGGGCCTTAGTTTTAAAAGCTGTTTTGACAAACTGAGCATTTATTTGGGACAGAATGATAACAAATCTTAAAACAAAAGGTCCTGGAATACTACAGGGAACATCATCAAGAATCAGGGAGTTCGATCGATCGACGCGCTTTCGATCGATCGAAGACCTTCATCTCTCAATCGATCGAACTGACTTCGATCGCTTGACTGTCTCTGGTTCGATCGATCGAACTAACTCCGATCGATCGAACACAGCGATTATTCTGCTGCATGGCAGAGGCTGGAGATCACTGTTTCATCGTGTTCTCCCAACCTGGGACTACTCAGACATCGTCTGGAGTGTCACATATTGATATTTAACGTAAAAAAACATTAACACCTTGTTTGGTTGCGAGTTTTTCATGGAAAATCTAAAAACTATGGTTTTACAAATATTTAGCATGTAATACTATAAGATGAGCGATTAAACTACGACTACCAAGTGCAGAATATAAATAAACAATATATAAATAACCTGGAACGAAGAGTATTAGTATTAACTTAGAGAAATCCGGTCCACAATGTAAGAAACTCAATGAAAACCTACAAAAACACAAGCAAACTCTCTATCTCTCTCTCTAAAACTGTAAAAATGTAATGTGGGCGTCCTTATGGACGTGTACAATACACATATATATAAGAAAACCTAAGAAACTAGGGTTAAAACCCGCATCTGCTGCGCACACGAATGTTACTGGAAATACCCCGTTCGATCGATCGAACTGCTCTCGATCGATCGAACCCTTACTCTTCAATCGCTTCAACACTCATCAAGCGATCGAACGCTCGATCGATCGAACCGTCTTAGATCGATCGAACTCCACATTTCAGCTTTGACTTCTTTTGTTTTCATTCCAGCATTCCATTTATCCTGATGTTCATCTGTTTAGTCCACACAGCAGTGATCTGCACAAACAACAGCTAAAACAATACAACTTATCATAGATTAATCATATTGTATAAAAATTAGCCTTGCAATGCAAATTGCAGATAAAACGGGAAGTTATGATAAAAACTAATACAATTCTTCCTTTTAGCGCGGTTGTATTTTACAAATACCCCCGCTTTGCAACAGTGTATCGATTATAAACATCAGAGTGTGGTGCATAGGATCACAGCAGGTCTGAAGACAACATAATGCCCAAGTACCCGTTAAACTAAAAATAGATTTCAATAGGAATATAATAGAAATATAAACTACATATACTATTTTCAATTCTTCAACTTGCGTAAGGATAATCTTCAGCATATCATCCTTTTCTAGCGTAACCGACATTAGTGGGGCCACCCTCTACAAAATCCCCTTCAGGGTAATAGCTGTCGCCATAAGCTCCATTATCTATTTTAAAAGTGACAGGGTAATCTGGACGGGGAATGTCTAGGCAATAATGGCCGTTAGCTTACTGAAAGCTAAGTGAATATAAACTCACAGGGTATCAATGATATAACGTATAACAAGTTATTGAAGCGTCTAAGATATAGTGTTATAATAATATCTTTTCTGTAATTAAAAGTCGTATCTTGACTGTTATCGTCTTGTTATCCTGAGACTGAAATCAACATAATCTGCCCAGAAAGAACAGGCTCAATCATTTCACATATATAGACATACTATCATTCTGTTCATTGTTCGTTAAGGATATATACCATTCACCGCAATCATGCACACCACGTCAGTCCATTCCCCGCTCGTTAAGGATATGAACCATCCACTACATGTCAAGGATATAACATTTTGAACAACAATAAATCAAATCTATTGCTATGACTCCTCGTTGTATACCAGTGATCCCCATCCATTGCTCGTTAAGGATATAACATGGATCATCTGGCTATCTTAAGACTACATGGTCTTGCCCACTGCTCGTTAAGGATATAAACTATCCACCGCATGTGAAAGCATATCATAACTAGGCGTCTGCCCACATACCATTTCTAGAACCTATCAAACCTACTCAAGCTCAATACTACTATCTACACGTGACAATTCCCATGTGTCCTGACTACTCTGATTGAAATGAACAGATACCGAACTCATGCATGAACCACATAGTATCTAACGTCATCACGTTAATCCATTATTCTGAATCATACTTATATGCATTGTCACATTGTCCCTGAGTAACCCATAATTGCACAATAGAAGTCCGAATCGTGAATCAAACATTCGAACCTCATATATAATAAACAAAAGAACTAAACTATGTTCTACACATCTTGATCGATTAAATCCATTTCGATCGATTGAGGAAAAGTAATGTTCGAGCAATTGAAGTTGCTTCGATCAATTGAACCTTCAATCGATTGAACTTAGTTCAATCGCTCAAGAATCATCTTCTCCAGCAGATTTGTAAACAACATATATAAACGTCTTACGGACGTGTTTAATACATCTAAACATACCAAAAAAAGTTGTAAAACATTATATGAACGAGACCAAGTGAGTAAAAACTCACTGAACATTGCGAAGGATGCATTTGGGTGCATGTTTGGCTATGAAGGCTAAGCTTTCCCTCTCTTCTCTTCTCTTCTCTTTCTCCTCTGTCTTTCTTCTCTTTCTACTCTTCCTCTTCTCTTCTTCTTTTACTTTGCTTCTCTTCCTGAGTGTATATATAATATATATGTGTGTATGTATAATATGTGTGTATATATATACTAAACACAAGCACACACTCTCTCCAACTCACAAAGGTTTAGCAAACCTCATACACACAAGAGCACAAGGTTTATATACAGGGGATAGGGGTGCAGGGGGCTATTTTTGCATGAAACCTGGGAATTCTGATCATTACATGTTCGATCAAATTGAGTTCGATCGCTCGAGAGCAGATTGGTCAGCTTTGATTGATTAAAAGAGTTTGATCAATTGAAGTTGGGATCACGTCATAAATTTTTGTTGGCAGGGTTTCGATCGATCGAAAAGTGTTCGATCGCTCAAACTTTAAAAATGTTCGATCGCTCGAAAGAACTTCGATCGGTTAAAAGTAAAATTTCAAGTATGAACCAGGGAATTATATAGAATCTCTTTGTATAAATATATATTGAAAATACAGGGTATTACATCATCCACCACTCATTAAGGATTTCTTCCCTGAAATTAAAAACAAACAAAGACCAAAACAAAAATGGAATCTTCTCATGCATCTCCAACTCTAGCTCCCACGAAGATTCCCCTTTATCGTGATGCTTCCACTGGAGCTACACCTATGGAATCTCCTTATTTATGAGCTTCTTGATTCCTCAATCTAGAAAGTGAATTGATCCTTCATTAAACATAACATTATTGTTGACTTCGATATCTTCAAAGTTGATCTCGTGCGCTGGGTTGTGGGCACACTTCCTCAGCATACTGATGTGGAAAATGTTGTGTAATCCTGACATCTTTGGTGGCAATGCAAGTCAATACTAGCCTTCCCAACACGTTCCAGGATCTCGAACAGTCTGATGAATCGCGGCGATAACTTGCCTCTCTTCTGACCAAATCTGACGATTCCTAGAATAAGTGAAACCTTGAGTAGTGCATGATCTCTAACGGTGAATTCCAAGTCTTTGCGTCGCTTATCAGCATAGCTCCTGTATCAAGTTTGAGCTGTCTTCATTTTCTCACGTACAATCTGGGTCTTTTTACTAGTTTCTGATACCATCTCTGGCCCAAGAAGTTAAGTAGCTCCGACTTCAGCCCAACATAGTGGCGATCGGCAAGGTCTTCTGTACAAAGCTTCAAACGACGCCATCCCTATACTCGTATGGTAGCTATTGTTATAGGCGAATTTGATCAATGTCAAGTGCATCTCCCAAGAATTCTCAAAATTAATAACGCAAATGTGTAGCATATCTTCCATTACTTGATTGACTCATTCAGTCTACCCATTGGTCTGTGGATGAAAGGCTGAACTCAAGTTCAGTGTAGTTCCCATTACTGTCTGAATACTCTTTCAAAATTATATAGTAAAGCGCAAATCTCGATCTGACACGATAGAAATAGATACTCCATGTAACCGTACTACTTGCTGTAGATACATCTGGCTCAAACGTTGTACCGGATACGTCATACTATAGGCGATAAAATGTGCCGTCTTTGTAAGTCGATCCACAATCACCCAAATTGCATCGTGGTTTTGTTATGACTTCGGCAATCCTATCATGAAATCCATGGTGATGTGTTCCTATTTCCATTAGGGAATCGGTAATGGCTGTAGAAGTCTAGGTGGTTTCTGATATTCTGCCTTTACTTGTTTATAGGTAAGACATTGAGATATGTACTTAGCTACTTCTCGCTTCATTCCTTCCCACCAAAAATTTCTTTTCAAGTCCTTGTACATCTTCGTACCTCCAGGATGAATAGTCATTCATGACTTATGTGTTTCATCCAATATTTCTTTCCATAGATTTTCTTTGTCATGTACACAAAGTCTACCTTTACATCATAAAGCTCCATCTGTACTAATACTCTAGACTTCTGGTTACTTTGTTGACATCTTGGCGAGCCATAATTTCAAATTCTTTGCTATTTGCTGAGCTTCTATGATATGGATGATCAAAGTTGGATGTACCATAAGACATCCAAAATGTTGTCCCTCTATTGGTTCCACTAGCTGAAGGTCGAATTCAGCTAAAACTTATAATGCTTGCCATTCTCGAATTAGTAATGTAGCGATCACTAGTCGAGGTTTACGACTCAAAGCGTTTGCTACGATAATTGCTTTACTTGGATGGTATTGGAATGAAAATTCATAGTCATTGAGTAACTCCTTCCACCTCCGTTATCTCATATTCAATTCCTTTTGAGAGAATAAATACCTTAGGCTCTTATGATTAAAAAATAGATCGAACTTCTTTCCATAGAGATAGTGTCTCCAAATCTTCAATGCAAACACTATTGCTGCCAATTCCAGATCATGTGTAGGATAGTTCTTCTCATGTTCCTTCAATTATCTTGATCCATATGCAATGACATTCCCATCTTGCATAAGCACATAACCTAATCCCTAGTGCGATGTATCGTTGTAGATCACATACCTTTCTCCACTCTTAGGTATTACTAGTACTGGTGCAGAAGTCAATCTTTCCTTTAACTCTTGAAATGCACCCTCATGCTTGTCTGTCCATTCGTACTTTGTCTCCTTCCTTGTCAAGTTCGTCAAAGGTCCTACAATCTTGGAAAATCCTTCGACAAATCTTAGGTAATATCCTTCTAGACCAAGAAAACTTCTAACTTCCTTCGCATTGGTCGGTTTGTTCCAGCTTAAGACTGCATCAACCTTAGATGAGTCCACAGAGATACCATCCTAAGATATAAAATGTTATAAGAATTTGACCTCTTGTAGCCAAAATTCACACTTACTAAACTTAGCAAACAACTCACTATCTCGAAGTGTCTACATAGTGATATGTAAGTGCTCCTTGTGATTTTCTTCTGTCCTTAATTATATCAAAGTGTCGTCAATGAAAACTATAATGAATCAATCCAGATATAGCCTGAACACTCTGTTCATCAAATCCATAAATACTGCTGGCGCATTCGATAATCCAAAAGGCATAACTAGAAACTCATAATGTCTGTATCTCATCCTGAATGCAGTCTTCGACACATCTTCTGGTTGCACTAATAGTTGATGATATCCCTAACGTAGATCGATCTTTGAAAAGATCCTTGATCCTTGTAACTAGTCGAATAGGTCTTCTATCCGAGGAAGTGGATATCTATTCTTGATCGTGACCTTGTTCAACTCCCTATAGTCTATGCAGAGGCGAAGTGTTCCGTCCTTCTTCTTCACAAACAGAACTAGTGCTCCCCAAGGTGATGTACTTGGATGAACAAATCCTAAATCTTTGAGTTTTCTGAACTTGCTTCTTCAGTTCCAACATCTCAGTTGGTGCCATCCTATATGGAGTCTTAGATATTGGCAACGTACCAGGTACTAATTCCACACAAAAGTTTATTTCTCTCTTTGGTGGAAGTCCTTTAATATCCTAGAATACATTTATGAAATCTTGTACGGTAGGAATCTGATCCATCATTGGTCCCATACTCGTACTCCCGATTGTATCCAAACTAATTGTCAAGAACATATCACTCGTCGGCTGACAATGAAATCTAATCGTCGGACGTCCTGGTATTGGAAATACAATCATCCTAGTAGGGTAATCCAAATTGGCCTCATACTTAGTCAACCAATCCATTCCTAGGATAATGTCAAACTCTGACATCGATAGGACTACTATGTTTGCTGGAAGATTCCTATCTCCCAAGGTCAATGAGCAATCTTTACACACTTTTTCCAACTTAATAGTCACTCCCAATGGTGACACAACATTTAGTGCTGGTTCGAGTGTTTGGGGTTCTAAACCGAATTGGCGCACAATCTTAACAACAATAAGTGAACGTGCAACTCTAGTGTCGAATAAAGCTTTAACTGGACTATAAAAGAGTACAAGCATACCTTCTAAATATTGCTGCTCATCTGTATTAAAGCCAGCTTCTGTTGGGATGATAGCGTTCATCCTTGTCTGATCTGGGGGTGCTTGAATTCCTTAAACTAATGCCCCATAGTATCATCCTTGTGGTGCACTGTAGACACCCCATTTTGTCGGCTATCAGATTTAGGAGACCCATAGCTTGGTGGTTCACAATGATTGTAAAAGACTCAAAAGGACTTTTGGAAGTCAGCTCTATCTCTCAGAATGCTCAGAATGACCAAAATGCCCCTGAAAGCCCAAAAGCTCCCAGATTTGGACCAAAAGTTTGAGAAACATGCTACGTCATAAGAAAAATGATACAAAGAGTTTTTAAGTAAAATCGGATGAAATCGTCAGCTCCTAGAGACCCTCGGAAGACCCGGAAGTTCCCGGAAAGTCCCCGTTGACCGGTTTGACCAAGTTTGACCAAAATCGTCAAAATTTGCCAAAATCATTCTAGATTATTTGGAAAGTGTTAAAATGAGTTTTAAAAGAAAATCGAGCGAAAACGTCAGTTCCTGGGAGCTCCCAGAAGTTTCCAGAACTTCCCGGAAATCCCAAGTTTGACCAAAAGTTGACTTTGAAACTGGTGCACCGTATCATTTTTCGAACATTTTTCATGGATACTAGAGGTCAATAACTTTCCAACGGTATATCGCACATAATTTCTGGATTTACAACGAATTTATTATGAGTTTTCAAAGACGAAAAAAGCGATCAAATCAGCTTTTATCGCGAATACCGCAAAACGTTTCAAAGTGATCTATCCCCGAACAATTTTTTTTATGTAAAGTAGACTCAATTACCTTTCCAACGGTATATCACAACCTCAATTTGGAATTCGTATGCATTTTCTGTGAATTTCGGACGAAATAGGGCCTTTTAGCGAATACCGGAACCTCTGGGGGCCTAAACAGCATTATCTGGACGAAGGAGGAGCAGTGCCGCCGCGGCACTGGCCCACTGCCACCGCGGCATAGGTCCAGTGCCGCCGCAGCACTCTCCCCCAGAACAGTATGTTTTTGTAATTTATTTTGGGGGTCCAATTTGATATATTAGAAATCAAAACGACGTAGTTTTGGTTCCCAGCTTACTTTGGACCAATGGAAGACCATTTTAAACTTTTTAAAACTCCATTTACCACCCCTCCTTTGCCTATAAAAGAAGCCATTTACTTCCATTCAGGGAGAGATATGGAAGCTTAGAGAGAGCTTAGGAAGAAACTCTATAGAAATATAGAGAGATAAAGAGAAGAAGTAGTCTTCTTCTTCCCTTTTTTTCCAATCAAAGTGAGTTCTAATCTTGTTTTCCTCCACCATTCTTCTATATACTTCATCATCAATATACCCAATCACCATTTCTCTAAGCATTTTTGAGTTAGGAAACTACTTCCATGTCCAAATGTCTATATCTATGAGTGAAACACCAAGCTACAAGTCCAATATCACATTGATTATCATCTATTGATTTGTTCATTTGCTTGCTTATATACAATGATCATCTCTTCTTACCTCATTTCTTTTTTTTTATTTACATACTAGTTCATCATCATCTAGATGATGACATGATGTTTGAGGTGAGTGAATCCTTATGAATAGTAGCTCTTGACCTCAAAAACATGTTTGATAGATGATGATTATAACTTCAATACCTCCAAGGTATCCTTGAAGTTATGTTCAAAATAAAAATGAATCTCTCCAATAATATTGGGAGTTCTTTGATGATTCAAGGTTGGATGAGGTTCTAAGTGGTCACATGGTCATCTCAAGAGTTTAAGTTCATGCTTTGAACATCTACTTCAAAACCCCCAATCAAGAACTCAAACTCTATTTCAAAACCCAAATTAATTTTCTTCAAGAATGATCCAAAACAGTGAGCTTTTCAGATTCAAAGATTTGTTTTGAATTAAATACTTGAGTTATGATGATGACACCACTTGGAAAATCTTCCTAAGACATCATAGTTTGTTTCCAATTTTTCCCATCAATTATAGAGATGTGAAAGTATTATTTTCTGATTTAAGAAGTTCATATTCATAATCTGCCTCTATTTTCACATAATATTAACCTGACTTCTTGCAGTTATTCTGGATGTTTTCGTCACTGTACATATATCTTTTCTATTTTTTTTTTATGAAACTTGGGTTTCTTAGGAAACTTTTGGTATATAATGAGTCATCATATACCCTTTATTTGATTTATGAAAAATCATACAAAATCAGTCAACAGTGCAGCTTTTGTTTCTGAGTCAAGTGTACATTCTGATTTATTTCTTTTAATCTGTGATAGCTATTGAGGTTTGGCTTTTTGGGTTATTTTCTAGACACAATAAGGATGATCTCTGATTTTTCCCACATTTTCCTAGGCATGTTTGACCTCCCATTATGATGTTATAAAGTAATGCATACAGTCTGTCCACTATTCACAGTATATCATTTTTTGACTTTCACACTTTGATGCAACACTCTCTTGTATCTAGATGAACCTATATCCCATGAACATGTCTTTACCACTTTTAGCATGCTATATCATATCATGTATCATCTATCCTCTCATGTATCATACTCCCATAGGTTCTTGAGTTTGGTTTCCAAATAAAACCATGTTTTGCAAATACTTGGGAAGTTCTTGAAATGAGTTAGGAATTGATATTCCAAGTGGTTAGAATATTCATCCAAGTTCTGGAAGTATACTTTTAAAACCCCCATCTCAAAACCCCCCTTTTAAAACCCTCATTTTGATTTCAAGAAATAAACTTGTTTTTATCAAAACCCTCAAAACAGTGAGTCATTTAACTTCAAGGAATTATTTTGAGTTCAATACTAAATGTATGAATGCAAGACCACTTGGCAAGTCTTTCTAACTTATTATAGAACATCCATGATTTTTGGCTTGACTTGGAAGCACTTGAAAAGGGTCTATTCTTGCCCAAACATTCTCTCCAGATATTCTGTTTTTGCTGTCATAGCAGCTTGGTCTACTTTCAACTTGTTTTACAGAAAACTTTTCCAAAAGGGGTGGTCCTAACTTATTTTTCCTTTGAACTTTAGTGTCTTAGGGAACTTTCTGTATAATATGGGCATATAGATGTTTTGTTTTCATTTTCTAAGATATTTTGACATTTCGGTCGACAGTACGGATTCTGTTTCTAGGTAACCTCCATTGTTCATATGATTTCTCTCAATCTGTAATAGTTATTAAAGATTGGCGTTTTGGGTTGTGTTCTAGACACAATAAGGAATATCTCCATAACAAATCATGCATTGAAAACATTCCTAACCTCTCTTTTTAATTTTCAAAAGATCATGTTACTGTTCTGTCTACTATTCACAGCAAGCACACTTTTACTTCCATCCTTTGATTTAATGCTTATATGTACTCCAAATTAGCTCATGTCTTAGTAAATAGTTCATACTACATTTGTACATATCCCATGATAATTCCATTCATTCATTCATACACATTCTAGACTTCTTAGTCATTCTAGGAATCCATGAACACAAGGCACACTACAACCTTAGCATATTCTAGATACTTACATTGCATCCATGCAAAGATTTGGGGCTTTTGTGACTCCTAATCTAGGAAGATTATAAGGAATGATCATGATCATACGTTCATTCTTCCCCTCGATCCAATCCTCCTTTCTCATCCGTCCTGGGGATTGAGAGATCTTCTTTTCTCAAAGACTAACATGCATCATACTAGCTTGCTAAGCATATTTTGATTTCTTTGATTATTTGTTTCAAGAACAATTCATGTCCCCATTTAAATTAGGAAGTCTTGATTATTTGATATATGATTAGACGATTTTTCCTAGGTTTATTTGTGTGATCTTTCACTTTTGCATTGTGTGATATTTGGCTTAGATCTTATGAATGATATCTTATATTTTGATCTTCCAATTTCAAGATTCTTATGCAATGTAATATACTTATCCTAAATATTAATTGTCGAACCAAACATAGTAGAAGATGATTATTTGGATGCTAATTGAGGCCCGTCGAAAGACGGGGCGAGTTGAGGGTGTTTTAGTCGTGACAAAGGCTCCTTCCTCTCTCGTACCAAAATCCCGAACCAAGTTCTTTGGTTATGAAGGGCCGGTGCCCTTATCCGCTTGGGTGAGTCAAATTTGGATTTCTTGGTTCCCTAAAGACCAAGTGGCGACTCTGTATCTGTTTTCAACAGACCATTTTATTTCTTTGATCCAAATCAAGTTTCGAAACAAGAAACAAACAAAAGAGGTGGAAGCCCAGTATCCACAATCTGGCGACCCTGCTGTGGATTTTTTTATTTTAAAACAAAATAATACAGAGGTTTGACTCATAAGAAACATCCTTAAAATCATCTTTTTACTGTGTCTGGTTCACCGCATTGCACTCTTGCATTCTCTCCTCCGACTGTGTCTGAAACGCGGCGCTGACATTGTTCAGGTCTTGCTGTGCCAGGGCACAAGTCACCGTTGATACTGTACCTTCTAAGGTATATCAAAAAGAGTAAAAACCTCCGTACTGTCTCCCTGATGGTATATTGGAACTCTCGTCAACGGACCCTCTTTGACTAAACCCAGCCTTTGCATATAGATTCCTGTAGAACTTTTCATAGGGCTATTTATTTATCTTTTCAGATAGGACATTGTGATATAACTGCTGTATGCCCTGACGGGATTACCTGGGCAGTGTAGACGCTTATGTGGCATAGAACAGAACCTCTTTCTTATGATTCCCAAGGCAATCACTCACATGTGATCACATTGAGTTGACTTACCTAGGCACCATGATAAGGATGTCTGCTCCATGCTCACAAAGATATACACCGCAAACCTTGTTTGTTGGTCCTGAGACATAGGAGTATGAAAACTTGCTAGACAGTATGATCACCATCATCACTTATTCTCGTCGTATATCCCTATTTCTTCTAGAAACTCTACCCAACTCATCAGGATATCCCTGTTTCTCCTAGGAACTCTGTCCGAATCACCCAGATTTCCTAGAAATCCCTATTTCTCCCCAGATTACCCAGAAATCTCAATTTCTTCTAGAAACTCCGACATACTTATGTCCCCCAGATATTCTTGCTTCCCCCAGAATACCCAGAAACCTCAATTTTTCTTAGAAACTCCGATACACTTGTTTCTCCCAGAAACTCTGTCTGACTTACCCAGTTATACCTGTTTTTCCAGAAGCTCTAGCCAAATCTCTCAAATTACCCAGAAATCTCAATTTCTCACTCCGGTATACTTGTTTCTCCCAGAAACTCTATCCAACTTAACCAAATTTTCATGTTTTTCCATAAACTCTATCCAAATCTCCAAGATTTCCCAAAAATTCCAGCAACTCCGTCCAAACTTCCCAAAAATGCCTAGATGTACCAACTTCTCCCAGAAATTCTGATTCCCCAATTTCTCCTAGAAGCTCGGTCCAAATCAACCAGAAATCCCTATTTCTCCTAGAAACTCAAATGACTTCTAGAAATTTCTCCGAATCTTCCAAATCCTTGTTTCTCCCAAAAACTCTGTCCAAAATTCTCGAAGTATCCCGGAAATCCCTGTTATCTCTTGGTGATCACATTGGAAAGTAAGGTTAGCACACTCTGTATGGCTAGGACCTTATTTGTTTAGCTGCTATCTGTTAGAAATAGGAGCATCATATAGATTAGGGCTTACATCCGCATGCTTGTCTCATTTGCATACACCATTCCTATCGGCCTCCACGCACTGTTTCAGTCAGGCTGTACATGAGTCAGTCCACGTCTGTTAACATAACTATAGTTGTCATCTCAATCATCACTGTTAAAAGTCTGACATAGTCTTTTCACACCTGTATGTCAGTACAAGTTTTGAGCACCCAGGATTTACATTTGTGAGTCAGAGGATTAGGGAGTTACCTTGTCAAAAGCACTCAGCCAAAAGTCAGCTTATGGATCCAGAAGGTTTGGAAGCAAGAATGACAGAAATGATCAACCAACAGTCTGACCGGTTGGCCCAAGTTTTAGCCTTTATGGAAGAACTGAAACAGCAACAACCACGATACCCACCTGGGTTCTTACCGCCACCGGGGTTTATACCACCACCACTGCCTGGGTTTGATCCCGAGAATAATGTAGACGATGATTGGTGCAATGGGGCCCTACCACCTGCACTTAATAAGAAAATTCAAGAAAAATTGGGTAAGGTCGACAAGCTTGAGAGCATACTGAGAAAGAGTAAGGGGGTCGACGATTACATGTTAGATCTGGAAGGATTGTTTGAGCCCAACAAATTAAAGCTGCCTGAGAACTTCAAAATGCCTGAAATTGACCGTTTTGATGGGACTGGGAATCCGAAGAGTCACGTAAAGTTTTGCATGAGTGTTTTCCAATTAATGGGCTGCACCCATGAGCACATCGTAATGTTGTTCCCTCAAACCCTCGCCAAGGCCGCTCTATCCTGGTTTCTGACCTTGGAGGTTTCTAAGACTCGGACTTGGGAAGATATAGTCCAGGTCTTCATTGATCATTACTCCTATAACCAAGAGCTCGATGTCACCATTCGGGATCTGGAGACTACCCGGCAGAACTTCAATGAGTCCTTCGCTACGTTCTTGAGCAGATGGAGGAACAAAGTGGCCCAAATGACCCACCGGCCGATCGAAAAGGAACAAGTCCGAATGTTGATCAAGAATCTACTGCCGCTGTACCATGAGAAACTCTTCTACCAGTCCATCTCAACATTCGAAGAACTGTTTGAGATTGGGACTAGAATTGAGGACACAATCAGGGAAGGGAAAATCAAGAATGAAGAATCACAAAGCCAGTCCAAGAGGCCCGACTACTCCCGAAACCCTTCGAATGTCAACGGCCTTAGTAACCAACCCATGGCCTATTCTCCCCAATCATACCAGCTCACAAACCAAACCAGCTCGCCTAGCCGCCCTTACCAAAATAAGGTACCCCGTGAATTTTCCAAGCTGGATATCTCTCCCTCCGTAGCCTTAGGCCGCCTGCTAAAAAAGGGACACCTCCAACTCCTTCAGTCTCGTGCCGATCCCCCACCACCTAACTATGACCTGTCCAAACAATGTGCCTACCACCAAGGCCCAGGCCATGACACCGACCGGTGCATACATCTCCGCCATGATATCCAAGACCTCATTGATCGAGGAATCATCGAGCCATCACCCATTCAACCCCATGTCACCTAAGCCCATTGCCTATCCTCTCAAATGATCCCTTTTATTGACACCAATGAATGTTGAATCCGTGCAGTGGAGCGATAGTATTTGGAACTTCTGCTCTAAAAAAAAACAATAATAATAAATAGGTCACAAAGACACTCCATTTGAGACCAAGTCGAGTTTGTTCTATATTTTGTGTCTATTTCAAGTTTGATCTTGTGGTCGAGTCTGTCTGTCATCGAGTTGTTGTGAGTCTGTATCGAGTAATGTAATCCTTCTCTTCTGATGGAATGAAGTCTCATTTTGCCTAATCTGATGTGTATATTCATAAGTGCATGAATCGCTGAACTGAAAATGTCACTTTTCAAATTACCATGGACATTACTCTGCTAATAAATTTTTGCATCAAAAAAAAAGAGAGAGAATCCCAAACAGGCCAAAGTCAATTTTGCGCTGACCCCAAAGAAGAGCTAAGAATTGAATAGTCTTACTTAAAGAATTTAAAGATGCTTTTGCTCAAATCTCGAAAAGACATACTTGAGACTGATTTGGGGCCTGCCCAACACCCTTTCCACCATTTCTACAATTTCAAAGCCATGGACCCAACCCAATTGATAGCCATGCGAACCTGTGCGAACTTGGTCCTTGATGGTAGCCAAACATTTCAGTGAGTTTCATCTCCACTTTCAAAAAAAAAAAAAAAAAAAAAAAAAAAAAAAAAAAAACCTCGCTAGGTTGAAAACCCGAAAAGGGCACCTAGGCAAAAGTGAGAGCTAAAAAGGTGTTGATTTCCAAAATCTGACCCTAGCCTGTCAAAAGGTTGAAGAAAATTTGATTGTATGCTTCAAGGTACATCATAAGAACGTGCCTAGATTACATTTCCAAAGGCACGGAACAACCACAAAATTCCGAGAGCTGACATGCACATTTTAGAATTCTAAGATTGCGATTGAAAGATCTTGCAAGAATCAATTACATGAAAAGCAAAATTTACTGGCTAGGCGAAAGTGAAAAGGATCAATCCTCAAAACAAAAGAAAAAGAAAAAAAAAAGAAAAGAAAAGAAAAGAAAGGGAGATGGAAACTGAATCCTCCTCTTCAAGCCTACATAAGTAACCTAAGTTTGAACTTCTTTGACGATTGGTTTGAAAAACCCTCATACCTCAAACCCCTTATTTCAAGCCTTGCCTTGAACTACGCTCGACCTGATTCCCGCTCAGGGATACGTAGGCAACCACATCGGTTCGGTCGACACCATCATAATCAAACCGATTTCCTTCAAGCCTTGCCTTGAACTACGCTCGACCTGATTCCCACTCGGGGATACGTAGGCAACCGTATCGGTTCGGTCGACACCATCAATATTAACCCCTCTTCTTTAAAGGTCCTGGCCCGAACTACGTTGGACTTGATCCCTGCTCGGGGGTACGTAGGCAGACTTTCAAAAAGAAAAGAAGGATGGCTCGCTAGGTCAAAAATCCGAAAGGACGCCTAGGCAAAAGTTAGAGCTAAATCCAAGGTGAGCAATAACAAAAGAGAGAAAAGAGCTCGCTAGGTCACCTCACTGGTGCCCAGGCAAAAAGCTATGAGCATTTGAAAGATTAAAGTCACGGTCCTTGTCTCAAGCCAGAAAATCACCTTCCACACTAGGGGCATACTTCGGCCACCCGCCTCATTTGCCTGAATTTTACTATCTACCCTTCATATAAGGGGAAAACTTCGGTCACCTACCTCGTTTGCCCAAAACCTCCAATAAACCATCATTCCAAACTTGGGGCAAACTTCGGTCACCCACCTCGTTTGCCTATGAATTCCACTTCGTACACCTCAAACTAGGAGTAAACTCCGTTTGCCTAACACGATCCCTTCACACCAAGGGCGAGTTTTCAAGTCACCAAGTTGTTTTGAAATTTTTTTGAAATGGAGCATCTTTTATTCTAAAAGCTAAGGCACTAATTCAAAGCACTTCCGGGGAGAAGTAGAGAATTATTTAGATCAATAGGGAGGAATTTTCAAAAACTAGATTTATCAGCAAAGTGCTGTCATATTAAGATGAGGAGTGAACATAAAAGATGAGCGGTACATCATTCATGATGAAGGCACATTGGATTGTGGCAATTTGAGAATTTCATGTCCAAGTCAATCCTTCTTTGTTTGAGTCAGTAGTAATCTGATCACAAGTGTGTTAGAGATCGAGGTTTCATACAAACTAACCCAACTTTCCTTGTCGTTCCTGTTAAGTCCATTTGTCCCGATGGTCTCAAATGTGTGGGTTAAAGGTGATTCCCAATTATAACAAAAAAAAACTTTGGATATAAGCAGAAGTACCAAACATTATTACTACACCAATCAAGGTCGCAACATAAGAAGTGTCCCAGGTACGAGTGGCATAAACTCGTAAGTAATTGCAAACTACAAACCGATAGTTGTTTTTCAAGGTGACTGATCGGAGGAAATATTGCCAACACCAAGAAACTTTTGCTGATGTGTTGATGAGGTGTGTCGATGAGACGCGTTGTTGAAGTGTTTTAGGGCCCAAAGTCCAGATGTGTTGATGAGGAGTGTTGATAAGATGTGTTTTAGGGCCCAAAGTCCAAATGTTTTGATAAGATGTGTTATTAAGGTGTTTAGGGCCCAAAGTCCAAGTGTGTTGTTGAAGAGGAGCATCAGATGTGTCGAGGAACATCAGAAGAGAGTATTGTTGAAGAGGACCATCGGGTGTGTTAAAGAGTTGAGGAACATCGGATGTGTTGAGGAGCATCAGATTTGTTGAGAAGCATCGTTGAAGAGTTGAGGAACATCGGATGTATTGAGGAGCATCAGATTTGTTAGGAAGCATCGTTGAAGAGTTGAGGAACATCGGATGTGTTGAGGAGCATCAGATTTGTTGAGAAGCATCGTTGAAGAGTTGAGGAACATCGGATGTGTTAAGGAGCATCGGATTTGTTGAGTAGCATCAGAAGAGTTGAAAAGCATCATTGAAAAGTCGAGGAGCATCGCTAAGATTTGAAGAACACCATTGAGAATCAAGAAGCATTGAGAAGCACCGTCAAAGATTTGAGGAACAACATAAGCGCCGTTGAGAATTGAGGATCATCATTGAAATTTGAGAAGCACCATTGAGACTCTGAGAGTCACCGAGTCCATAGTATCACGATTAAGGGGAGCACGAGTCAATTCTAGAGAGTCACTTCACCCAACACAACAAATTGGCCATAACATGACACATAGCCCATCGGTCGCGGCACACACAAATCACAAAGCCCACTAGGAGTGGCAAACACACCATAAGCATTCTTTTGAGCACCACAGTATCACTTTGAGCACCACGCTCTTCCTTGGGTAAGACCTCCAGGTCGAGATTTCTCACAAGTCTATTAGTCGTAGCAAAGCGTAGATCACCAAGTCCACTGAGAGTGGCGAATACACAAAACACATGTACTAGGACCACAAGCACTTTAGAACACAACACTAGCACGACACAAGTCCACTCGGAGTGGTACACCCCACAGTACCAGCTCACACTAGGATCAGAACACTAGGCAGGATAGGACTCATGACACAATTCATATCACATCCATGCATTGCATATCATCCTCATATAGCATAGCATCTGCCTGATTATTGTGTGTGTGCATGTGTGATTTATTCCTTTGTGCCCTGAACTACGTCCTGGTCTGATTTCCCTTGGGATACGTAGGCAGCTCACGCAGAGCGCAACCAGCACTAGGCCTCAGCATCCTTGCATCTTTTGCAACGCTTTTTATCCTAAATCTATAGCCTCCAAAAAGTCCTGTCTCTTCAAAACTTTGGCACTCGCTTGAGACATGCGTTGCCTCGCAAGTTCATGCCAAAGAGGGGCAAACTGTAGACACCCCATTTTATCGGCTATCAGATTTAGGAGACTCATAGCTTGGTGGTTCACAATGATCGTAAAAGACTCAAAAGGACTCTTGGAAGTCAGCTCTATCTCTCAGAATACTCAGAATGACTAAAATGCCCCTAAAAGCCCAAAAGCTCCCAAATTTGGACCAAAAGTTTGGGAAACATGCTACGTCATAAGTAAATGATAAAAAGAGTTTTTAAGTAAAATCGGATGAAATCGTCAGCTCCCAGAGATCCTCGGAAGACCCGGAAGTTCCCGGAAAGTCCCCGTTGACCGGTTTGACCAAGGTTTGACCAGGTTTGACCAAGTTTAACCAAGTTTTATCAAAATCATCAAAATTCGCCAGAATCATTCTAGATCATGTGAAAAGTGTTAAAATGAGTTTTAAAAGAAAATCGAGCGAAAACGTCAGCTCTTGGAAGCTCCTAGAAGTTTCCAGAACTTCCCGGGAATCCTAGGTTTGACCAGTTTGACCAAAAGTTGACTTTGAAACCGGAGCACCATATCATTTTTTGAACATTTTTCATGAATACTAGAGGTCAATAGTTTTCCAACGGTATATCGCACATAATTTCTGGATTTACAACGAATTTATTATGAATTTCCAAAGGCAAAAAAGGCGATCAAATCGGCTTTTATCACGAATACCGCAAAACTTTTCAAAGTGACCTATCCCCAAACTATTTTTTATGTAAAGTAGACTCAATTACCTTTCCAACGGTATTTCACAACCTCAATTTGGAGTTCGTATGCATTTTCTGTGAATTTCGGACGAAATAGGGCCTTTCCGCGAATACCGGAACCTCTGGGGGCCTAAACAGCATTATCTGAAAGAAGGAAGAGCAGTGCCGCCGCGGCATAGGCCCAGTGCCTCCGTAGCACTCTCCCCCAGAATAGTATGTTTTTGTAATTTATTTTGGGGGTCCAATTTTATATATTAGAAATCAAAACGACGTAGTTTTGGTTCCCAGCTTACTTTGGACTAATGGGAGACCATTTTAAACTTTTTAAAACTCCATTTACCACCCCTCCTTTGCTTGTAAAAGAAGCCATTTACTTTCATTTAGAGAGAGACATGGAAGCTTAGAGAGAGCTTAGGAAGAAACTCTATAGAAATATAGAGAGATAAAGAGAAGAAGTAGTCTTCTTCTTCCTTTTTTTTTCCAATCAAAGTGAATTCTAATCTTGTTTTCCTCCACCATTCTTCTATATACTTCATCATTAATATACCCAATCACCATTTCTCTAAGCATTTTTGAGTAAGGAAGCTACTTCCATGTCCAAATGTCTATATCTATGAGTGAAACACCAAGCTACAAGTCCAATATCACATTGATTATCATCTATTGATTTGTTCATTTGCTTGCTTATATACAATGATCATCTCTTCTTACCTCATTTCTTTTTTTTATTTACTTACTAGTTCATCATCATCTAGATGATGACATGATGTTTGAGGTGAGTGAATCCTTATGGATAGTAGCTCTTGACCTCAAAAACATGTTTGATAGATGATGATTATAACTTCAATACCTCCAAGGTATCCTTGAAGTTATGTTCAAAATAAAAATGAATCTCTCCAATAATATTGGGAGTTCTTTGATGATTCAAGGTTGGATAAGGTTCTAAGTGGTCACATGGTCATCTCAAGAGTTTAAGTTCGTGCTTTGAACATCTACTTCAAAACCCCCAATCAAGAACTCAAACTCTATTTCAAAACCCAAATCCATTTTCTTCAAGAATGATCCAAAACAGTGAGCTTTTCAGATTCAAAGATTTGTTTTGAATTAAATACTTGAGTTATGATGATGAAACCACTTGAAAAATCTTCTTAAGACATCATAGTTTGTCTCCAATATTTCCCATCAATTATAGAGATGTGAAAGTATTATTTTCGGATTTAAGAAGTTCATATTCATAATCTGCCTCCGTTTTCACAGAATGTTAACCTGACTTCTTGCACTTATTCTGGATGTTTTCGTCACTGTACATATATCTTTTCTATTTTTTTTATGAAACTTGGGTGTCTTAGGAAACTTTTCGTATATAATGAGTCATCATAAACCCTTTATTTGATTTATGAAAATTCATACAAAATCTGTCAATAGTGCAGCTTTTGTTTCTGAGTCATGTGTACATTCTGATTTATTTCTTTTAATCTGTGATAGCTATTGAGGTTTGGCTTTTTGGGTTATTTTCTAGATACAATAAGGATGATCTCTGATTTTTCCCACATTTTCCTAGGCATGTTTGACCTCCCATTATGATGTTATAAAGTAATGCATACAGTCTGTCCACTATTCACAGTATGTCATTTTTTGACTTTCACACTTTGATGCAACACTCTCTTGTATCTAGATGAACCCATATCCCATGAACATGTCTTTACCACTTTTAGCATGCTATATCATATCATGTATCATCTATCCTCTCATGTATCATACTCCCATAGGTTCTTGAGTTTGGTTTCCAAATAAAACCATGTTTTGCAAATACTTGGGAAGTTCTTGAATTGAGTTAGGAATTGATATTCCAAGTGGTAAGAATATTCATCCAAGTTCTGGAAGTATACTTTTAAAACCCCCATCTCAAAATCCCCCTTTTAAACCCCTCATTTTGATTTCAAGAAATAAACTTGTTTTTCTCAAAACCCTCAAAACAGTGAGTCATTTAACCTCAAGGAATTATTTTGAGTTCAATACTAAATGTATGAATGCAAGACCACTTGGAAAGTCTTTCTAACTTGTTATAGAACATCCATGATTTTTGGCTTGACTTGGAAGCACTTGAAAAGGGTCCATTCTTGCCCAAACATTCTCTCCAGATATTCTATTTTTGCTGTCACAGAAACCTTTTCCAAAAAGGGTGGTCTACTTTCAACTTGTTTTACAGAAACCTTTTCCAAAAAGGGTGGTCCTAACTTATTTTTCCTTTGAACTTTAGTGTCTTAGGGAACTTTCTGTATAATATGGGCATCTAGATGTTTTGTTTTCATTTTCTAAGATATTTTGACATATCAGTCGACAGTACGGACTCTGTTTCTGGGTAACCTCCATTGTTCATATGATTTCTCTCAATCTGTAATAGTTATTAAAGATTGGCTTTTTGGGTTGTGTTCTAGACACAATAAGGAATATATCCATCAAAAATCATGCATTGAAACATTCCTAACCCCTCTTTTCAAGTTTCAAAAGATCATGTTACTGTTCTGTCTACTATTCACAGCAAGCACACTTTTACTTCCATCCTTTGATTTAATGCTTATATGTACTCCAAATTAGCTCATGTCTTAGTAAGTAGTTCATACTACATTTGTACATATCCCATGATGATTCCATTCATTCATTCATACACATTCTAGACTTCTAAGTCATTCTAGGAATCCATGAACACAAGGCACACTACAACCTTAGCACATTCTAGATACATACATTGCATCCATGCAAAGATTTGGGGCTTTTGTGACTCCTAATCTAGGAAGATTATAAGGAATGATCATGATCACACGTTCATGCTTCCCCTCGATCCAATCCTCCTTTCTCATCCGTCCCGGGGATTGAGAGATCTTCTTTTCTCAAAGAATAACATGCATCATACTAGCTTGCTAAGCATATTTTGATTTCTTTGATTATTTGTTTCAAGAACAATTCATGTCCCCATTTAAATTATGAAGTCTTGATTATTTGATATATGATTAGACGATTTTTTCTAGGTTTATTTGTGTGATCTTTCACTTTTGCATTGTGTGATATTTGGCTTAGATCTTATGAATGATATCTTATCTTTTGATCTTCCAATTTCAAGATTCTTATGCAATGTAATATACTTATCATAAATATTAATTGTCGAACCAAACATAGTAGAAGATGATTATTTGGATGCTAATTGAGGCCCGTCGAAAGACAGGGCGAGTTGAGGGTGTTTTAGTCTTGACAAAGGCTCCTTCCTCTCTCGTACCAAAACCCCGAACCAAGTTCTTTGGTTATGAAGGGTCGGTGCCCTTATCCGCTTGGGTGAGTCAAATTTGGGTTTCTTGGTTCCCTAAAGACCAAGTGGCGACTCTGTATCTATTTTGAACAGACCATTTTCTTTCTTTAATCCAAATCAAGTTTCGAAACAAGAAACAAACAAAAGAGCTGGAAGCCCTTCAAACGACTGATTTAGATAACTAACCATCATATGTCTAAGGTGAGGGCTCAATCCTTGGTGAAATCTCTTCACCTTCTTCTTTGAGTGTCTATCATATGTTGATCAAATCGAGACAATTGCTCAAACTGTGTAGTATATTCTCGTACAATCCATCCTCCTTGTACAAGATTGAGAAATTTCTTTTCCTATTGATCTCTCTCATCTTTGGGGAAGTACTTTTCCAGAAATCTTTCTCGGAATGTCCCCCAAGTCATTCTCCTAGTAGCTTTGGCTCCTATTGTAGCTCTTTTGGATTCCCACAAATCTGCGGCAATGTAAGTGACCTGAATCGTAGCAAGGCGACATTTCTCCTGTTCACTGCACTCTAGTGCTTCAAAGATTAATTCTATCTCCCTTATCCACTTTTCATCTTGCCATGGCTCTGTTAATCTTTTGGGACGTAATCCACAAAAAATTACTAGTTACTTATCTCCCGTCTGTCTCGATGGTAGTGGTACAATAGGTCTCTGGTGAGTCGAGTGGTTATAGGTATCTCTGACATGCTCCGTTCTTTGCATAAAGGCTTTGAAAACTTCCATTGGATCCATGCCTTCTGAGATAGGGGCTCTTAATCACGTTTGATTCCTCGGTATAACCATAATGATATTGGGTGTCGTGTACCTACAAAAGACCTATTAGCTGAAAGTCTTCTCGGGGAAACGAAACGAAACCAGATAGAGTGAAGAGTAATAAGAACTATCAATTCTACTATAAGCATATAACAATCTAACATATCATCAATATCAAAAGTACTGCTCATATATATATATATATCAAAAGATGTACTGCATAGTACACACTAATCAAACTGTGTACCACATGGGACAAGGCTAAACAGTACTAAGTCCGACTATTTATAATATACAATCTATGGTCAAATAGCTATCTCTCAAGCTCCCAAAAAAAATATGTGGACAACATATCCTGATATAACTAACAAAACTCTAAACCCTGCAGAACCTGACTCAAAAATCGTCAGCGTCCAATCTTGCTGGTGCCTTATCCTCAGGTGCAAAGTCCATCTCCACAGGTGGATCGGCCTCCACTGGTGCAGCAAGTCCTCCAACTACTACTCCTATATCCCAATCCTCAACGAACATCTCATCCACATCCATATCCTCAACACCAAATGCTGGCTCAACGATGTCAACGATCAGCTCGACAAAATCTCCAACTATGGCCATAGCCTCTGCTAATGCAACTTGCCCTATCAGAAGTCCAACTGGTTGTGCAACCATCTCTGTTACCACTCGGCTGTCATATTGGCAATAGCTTCTATATGTAGTACATGTCCTACTGGTAAATCGAACACCACGAGTATCTCTGGTACGACTACCTCCTCATTAGTAATACTCTGCTGGTATCTCTATAATCTCGTCTCCCTCTACCGGGTCCTCCTCTTTAGCCATAACTTCCTCATCTACAAACTTTGGGTCCTCCTCTAGATCCTCCTCGTCATCCTCATCATCCTCAGTGGGCTCGATGTCCTCTGCGAAATCCTCCTCTGGATCTATTATCGGCTCGGCCTCTGGTGTATCTGGCTTTTCAGGCTGCTCCTGTGGCTCTGGAATGGGTACCTTAGGTACCGGTGATCGTTGTGCTACCACTGGTACTACCTCAATAGGCCCTCCAAGAATGGCTCAAAGCTCTATAGCATCCATCTCCATCTTACTCTGGATCAACAGTAAAACTCTTGGTAATTATCCCTACCAATTCTCGCAGAATGATAAGCATCCTTATGCATTTCTGTACGGTGGGTCTTCCCAGTCACATAGAGAGCCTTCCACATATCCTTCTCCAGATATCAACTAGTTGTCCGGTGTATGCAGTCACGATAAAACTCTGGGCTAGTTGGTTCCACGGTATCCCTATGGATCACGTGTCCTCCATATGCATCAGTTACGAACTTATGGAACTCTTGATCCATAATGCTAACCTGCAAAGGAAAACTACCTATCATCAGACGGACGAACTTATCTCAAACCCCATATGTCATCTCAAGGAATCTTAAGATACTAGGACCAGATGGTGTAGAGATGTTAGTGAATGAGGGTATCATAACCTAGCGCTCTGATACCAAAACCCCTGTCACGCCCCAGAGTAGCAAAAATAGAGAAAAATAAATTTCCTTTTTGGGTCCATAGGGAATGACAATTGAAAGTCACTAATTATCCACACAACATAGTACTAGTTCACAAGATAAACAGGGATAGTAACATAAACAAATGCAATATAATAATAGTGTATCGATTACAAACATCAGAGTGCGGTCCACAGGATCACAACAGGTCTGAAGACAACATATGCCCAAGTTCCCGTTAAACTAAAAACAGAGTTCAATAGTAATATAACAGAAATATAAACTAGATATACTATCTTCAATTCTTCAACTTGCTTAAGGATAATCTTCAGCATAACATCCTTTTCCAACGTAACTGGCATCAGTAGGGCCACCCTCTATAAAATCCCCTTTAGGGTAATAGTTGTCATCATAAGTTTTATTATCTGTATTAAAAGGGACAGGGTAATCTGGACGGGGAATATCCAGGCAATAACTGTCGTTAGCTTACTGACATCTGAGTGAATATAGACTCGCAGGGTATCAATGATATAACGTATCACAAGTTATTGAAGCGTCTAAGATATAGTGTTACAATAATATCTTTTTTGTAATTAAAAGTCATATCTCGACCCTTATCGTCTTGTTATCCTAAGACCGAAATCAACATACTCTTACCATCATTCTGTCCATTGCTCGTTAAGGATATATATATACCATCCACCGTAATCATGGACACCACGTCAGTCCATCCCCCGCTCGTTAAGGATATAAACCATCCACCACATGTCAGGGATACAACACTATGAACAACATCATATCAAATCTATTGCTACGACTCCTCGTTGTATATCAGTGATCCCCATCCGCCGCTCGTTAAGGATAAAAACCATCCACCGCTTGTTAAGGATATAATATGGTTCATCTGGCTATCTTACACTACACCAAAAGGCCACTTTCCTAACGGTAAATTACCGTTAGGAAAATTATTTCTAACGGTAATTTACCGTTAGAAGTAAAGTGTGGGGAATATTTCTAACGCATTTTCTAACGGTAAATTACCGTTAGTAAAATAAATTTACTAACGGTAAATTACCGTTAGGAATATTCTTGCTAACGGTAAAATGTGGTTAGTAGTCCAACAATTTTGTAACACTTTCGTTATATTTAGTAACGGTAAATTGCCGTTAGGAATACCATTTCTAACGGATTAAAATATGTTAGCCATCAAGCAATTTTGTAACACTTTCGTAAAAATACTAACGGAAAATATCCGTTAGCAACAAAGAATTACTAACGGTAAATTGCTGTTAGGAATATCATTTCTAACGGTAAATATCAATTAGAAACAAATAATGCTAACGGTTATAATCCGTTAGAAATGACATTTCTAACGAAAAAAATCTGTTAGTAATCTAAACAAAGTCACATCACTCCTCAGTTTTTATTTACACCTAATAAACACAACCACATTGAATGATCTCCAATAACATCACAATCACATCGAATTTACAAGAATAATTAATCTATAAGTAACATATAGCAAGCTCAATCTATAATAAACACGACAAAATAATCCATAATAAACATAATAAGTAAAATCCAAAATGTCTTTCCATATAAACCAAAACTAACAAACCATGTCTAAAATTTAAAGAGTTCATCCATCAAAACCTAAACTAAACTAAACTACAAACAACAAATGAGAAATTTTACAAAATCGACATGTCCAATGACCACCAAGCTTGAAGATAAGATAATCAGTGGTGGTTGACTTCGATCAATGACCACAATATTGATGTGAACCTTTTCTTTACCCATTCTGAACATTTTAGCAAGAAAATTGAGCTGAAACAAACAAGAATTTCATTACGTTAGTCAAAGTATCCTAGTCGTGTACATATCCTACATTTTTAAGAACTATAATAAGAAGTTAAGCACTATTGCACGATGTCATATCGGCTATAACACCTAGATTCCAATTCCAGTGTTCCCCCTCAAGCTACTACACTCATTGGGTCTCTTTGGCTTCCTCCTTTTCGTATCTGGAGAATCTTGTCATAACAAGCTTCGCCTCTTAAGTTATATCCAATTTGGTTAAACAAGAAGCTCCAATCGGCTACACTAGGTTAGATCAACTACCTTCTTTCAACAAAATTGTTCGTGGGCTTCTCCTCAAATTTGCACACTAACCAAAAGGGCACACCAAAATTGTTCGTGCACATCTCCTTTAACATTGCAAGAACTAAGTTGTTACTACCATGCATAAATTAACTCTTTTACCTGCCCATTAGTCAGAGAAAGCATAGGAATGTGAGCATTTGCTTTAGCCATGTCACATATCGCCTTAATCAAGATTGTTGTTGTCTTCGGATGTGCAAGCAAGGTGAAAAAATTCAAGCACCTGCAGTGTTAGAGAAAGAGAGAGAGAGAGAGAGAGAGAGAGAGAGAGAGAGAGAGAGAGAGAGAGGGGATGATTACGTGTGCATACGAGATTAAGAGCCCAAAAAAGGAAAAGAACAAAAGTCTTGACAGATAATCTTACGTGTGCAGTGTTAGAGAGAGAGAGAGAGAAAGACAAAGAGAGAGAGAGAGATGATTACGTCTTGCATAAGATGATTACGTGTACAAATGGAAAACAACATCAACAAGAGTCTTGTCAAGTTATCGTGTCAGATTGTGGACACCAAGATGTAGAGCCAATGCTATGCGACATCTGAATAGAATACAACCAACTAGATACCAAAGAAAGTCATTGACAGATAATTTTTTCTTGTGTGTGTGTTTGTGTGATTGCGGAACATAGGTGTGTTGGCATATAATAGATGTTGTTGATAAGTGTTGGACAATTAACCAACATGCCAATCTTGTCCAATTTTCCGTAATTCAGACTTGTTATCACTATTAAGGCAACCTGCCAATTCACAATATAGAAGATTTCAAGTTTTCAAATAATGTTAAAGGTTTATATAGAAGCATTGAAAGTACTGGCTGGTGGATTATAAGTACATCTGTTTTAACACTTTAACTAATTAATAATAAAAAAAATAAGTTGAGGACATGAAACCAGACAATAGAGTGTAGAATTGTAGGTAATAAATATAACTATAGGCAATTGACATGATAACCCATAAACTTGAGTTAACAAGAAACGCCTAAACTGTAGGGTAAAGAGCATTCATAAAGACAGGATTGCTTGTTGGCACGGAAGCCACTGACGAGAAGATATGACTTGAGTAAAAAGGAAACATTTATTTTTTTTACCAGTTAAGAAGAGCGCTAAATTTTGGCCAGAAGTTTAACTTGAGATCTATAGCATTCCTTGTGGTTGAGGTCTGAGCCAGCAGAAGGTAGCACACTTTCTTAAATCCATTCCAAGTGAAATCAGACTGAAAATAAGATCAAATAAAAGCAGACAAAAACTTAGTTGCACTATGATAGAGCTGGTAATTGCAATTAAAGAACCATTATGGCTACAGCTATGCATACCAACAGATTTGAGAAAGGGATGGATAAATAATGGGATTAAAAGGGTTTCTCATATTCCTGTGTCGGCTGCTCCCAAGGCCGCAAAAAACCTACAAGCAAAGGTTAGAACACTTAGGGTAAAGAAATGAATGGTTGAGAAAGGATGCACCAAAATTTTGATCTGCAACTAAACATACTTGTAAAACAAAAAATATCACAACTTAACAACTATATAGAGGTAGAAAAGATGGATATATAATAACTTAACCATTTCAAGTTGTATACTTTAACAATGAGATATCTACTCACAGCAATAAGTTACTCTTTTGTAAATTTTAAAACTTTGAAAAACTTTGACACGGTTTTAATTGACAACTTGTTCCCACTCTTAATTTTATTGTATTATATATTGTGTATATATGTATATGTTATAAAATAAAAGACCCAAAAGAAAAACTAAGACCACCTAGAGTCACCTAGTGTCCCACACGACATTTTCTAAAACATAAAAATAAAAAAATAATCCCACGCAGATGAAGTTTGAAGTTTCGTAAAAGCTCTCGAAATACTCAAAGACCCCATATCCACCATTAATCTCCTCTTGCTCTTGTTTAGCGAAAAAAAAACTCTTCTCTTGCTCCTTTTCCATGAGATAGACAAAAAGCACACAAATTTTTCAACCCCCACATGTACACAACTTATGGAAAAAATCACTTAAAATTATACTATTCCTACAAAAAAAATTGGTCGGGGGCGCTGCCCCCGAACCCCCGTAAAAACTTTGCCCCCACTAAATTAAAGTTCTGGGTCCACCACTGCTCATTAGGTTATGATGTTATGCTATCTATTTGAAATAACTATATTAGTAGAAGCATCTTGCTTATTCACTGACAGATACAAAATAGTGAAGACATGGAAAACGACGTACACAAGTATCTATTTTGTCTGAAACATGTTCGACATATGCTTGAGATGCATATATTATAGAGTAATGAAAATATCTCTCATGGTTCAGAATGGAATCTTAACCTTGCTTTCGCCAAGTACTTAGGCACGTTAGACATGCTTTCCATGCCACCAGCCACAACAACATCGTTGATGCCCAGCTGAATACTTTGTGCTGCGAGCATTGTTGCTGAAATATATAGAAACAAGTTATTACACCTCAATAAAATCAAACTATTTAATCCCAAAATTACAAAAAGAAAAATAAGGCTTAGAAACACTTCACTACCTTGTGCTTTCCTTAAATTTCATTTTGGGCCCTCAAAATTCAATTGTGTCACTTAAGGCCTATCGATTTCTATATCACAATCGTCAATGTATACAACCATTGAGGGCCTTAAATGATCATCCACAACTGACCTCAATACAACTCAATTTAAAATTCGATGGCCTTGAGTAATACAATTTATAATCCAGGGCCCAAATGAAATTTTGGGGAAAATTTAACCAGAAAAATAGTAATAAAAGACGATGGAGAATTCACCTTCATTCCCGAAGCACGAACTTTGTTAACGGTGGTACAGACTACTGTATTAGGTATTCCTGCACCTAATGCTGCCTGCCTTGCTGGAGCTTGTCCTAAATTTGCACTAAGAACATTCCTAAAGATGAAAGAGAACCTGCAACATTTGCCCTCTTAAGAGCACCAGCAAGTTGACATGAAAGAGCTTTTTAATAGAATATAGAGGAGAGATATTGTAGCAGCATATTAGTTCCATAATTGCAACATAAGAAAGGTGGTTGACTTACTTTCAATATAGATCCGAGCTTGGTGGCAGACAAAGATGAAAGAGAACCAAGAAAGCCACCCATTGGTGTACGTGCAGCACCAACAATACAAACATCTGCCCACAGGCCACAATAAACCAAGAAAGTTGGACTAACCAGCAATCCAAACTTTTAGTTATTTAACTAACTTGAATTTGCAATCCTCAAATATCTTTTTATTACAGCATGTTAATACCAGAGCAGATTAAATGTCGTTAACCACATAAAACTCAACCAGACAGGTAGCCAATGAAAAACTGTGAAAATCAGACTTGCAAAGGAGAAGGAAAGTACTACTTATTCAGTTTCGCCGTACTTTTAGACTTTTAGTCAGTCGTTCTTATCCAATTAAAAGTTGAGCCACAAAGGAAAGACTGGAAGATTAAAAGACAATTTTAACTCTTGAATTGTTTGACACTTAAGGTTTTGTTTGGTTCCTTTGTGGATGAAATAAGAAGAAAACACCAAGCAAAACACTTTTTTTTTTTGGGTTAAGGGTAAAAAGTGAGTAAAATTGTAAGTAGAAGAGAAGAGGGGCAAACCGAAATTAAAAATTCTGAATTTTCAGTCACAAAAATTCATTCAATGGCTGCACTACAAAACGGTAGGTAGCTGTTCCCTGACCCATATGAAGTTAGAATTCTAATCATTACAACTACCTAGATACCTTACTAGCTAAGCTAGTTGGGCCACGTATTATCTATGTTTCTACTTATTAACAGGAAACAATATTATATATTTCATAGCCACCCTATCAAGTGAAACTAAAAATAAAATAAAATTAAATGACCCATACAAAATAGGGAAGTCTTTCCCAGTCAACCTCGAAGTGAGCCAATCACAATCGCAAAAATTAGCCACATATCGGCACCAAAACTTATAAGTAATAATTTACCTGCAATACGTTCTTCACATTCTCTTATCAAATTAGCGAATCTTGAATCTGCAGGTGCCAAAGAAGCACCTATTTCCAGAGCTGCCTTAGCAGTCTGATATTCTTCGAGCTTGATACATGCAGTACTGCACAACAAATTTTAAGAATCAGTTACATAAGACTTGCATTGAGTCATTGACAAATACTGACTATGCTACAAAAATACTCACGCTTTTCGCAAATATGCTTTAGGCATTTGAGGATCCAGCCCAATAGCTCTGTTTGCATCAGCAACAACTCTGCTCATAAAAATGTATATAACATTAATCACCAGCAATATAGCACTACCATAACAACAATGATAATCACAGAGCTGGAGATGATTCTAGCATCAACATAGATTATACACAAGCTTATGTCTATTCTGCAAGCGAAAACACTAGTTCTTAACAAGTCGAGTTCAGGTTAAAGAACATTTTGCTTGTTTTATTTAAATTTTTTCAACTTCATACTAGTACGGTGAATGGGCATTTTAACTTCCAGACTGAGACAGTGAAAAGAAAAGGGAAAGTTGGAATGGCTATTCCATTTGATACAATTCATGGGTACCAACCTTAGCCTAAATCTATCAAGATATCCTTAATCTAGTCACACTATATGCCTATAAAATCCTCTAGAGACAACAATGCTTCAAGCTCCTAAACCTGTTGAGAAGTTATTTTAAAACTTTGTGAATCAATAAAGGCCGCACACCGAATGCAAGAATTTTTTTTATTTTAATAATGGGACAGAGAGAACGAGACTGAATTTCGGACCTCTTTATTGCCATTCCGTATTTCTAATATAGAATCCTATTTTCTATCTTATGTGTTAATGCCTCCTATTTAACTTCAATTTTCAAATCTAGAGGAGACAACCTATCACTCTAAAAGAAAGCTTAAGTTATTAGCGAATGATCTAATATGTCAATCCAGTGCAATAAATTTAGCAGATGTAATTGTTAACCCTTCAATAATTACAGACAACCTATTCATAGTTTAGATCAGTTATTAATTGCTTGCTATTCATGTTTATTAAACTCCTTTATGCAGAGAAGAAAACAACCCAGGTAACTGAGGTAAGTCTTTCTTTAAGAAAATAAAAATGTTGCATTGAATTATCTTTCAAAATTCACAGGCATTAGATTTACTAGAAAAGGAAAAAAGATCAATTGAATTTAACCCAATAGAAGAAATTCAGTTGCTGAAATGGCCGAAAATCTAAACAGCCCTAGAAATTCAGTAACCAGCAGGACATCCATTCTTTCTTGGGTCACTTACTACCACAAGATTCCTAGATTTTAGACCCTCTAATTCTTGAACTATAAACTGGCAAATAGTTCCACCAGCAATGCTTTGTAAACAAACTGGCAAATCGTTCCACCAGCAAAACTCAGAAATGTATTTTGATTTTTGTGGGTCTGTGTATGCGTGTATATGTGTGTGTGTGTGTGTGTGTGTGTGTGCCAAAGACAGAATATATGTGTGCCTGTGTATGCGCCGACGACACACAGTGGGTGTGTAAATATGTGCGAACACACACAGTGAGTGTAAGTATGAGAGAGATTGAAAGACATATTCAGATTCTCAGAGATGTAGACTGAGATTGAAGGAGACATTGAGATTCTCAGATATTTAGACTGAGTTGAGATTCAGATTGAAAGAGAGTTTCAGATTCTCAGAGATTCTCACCTGACCGAAGTGGCACTGTGGCGGAGTCGAGGAGGTGGCACTGCGGCGGAAAGGCAGATCAGCTTCTTCTCCTGTAGACTGAGATCTCACCCTCTCTCTCTCTCTCTCTCTCTCTCTCTCTCTCTCTCTCTTCTCCTCCCTTTTTTTTTCTCTCTCTATCGCTTCTTCTCCCGCTCGTTCAAAAGAGGGAAAATATTTTAGCCTTTTTTTTCTTTATATCTTTTATTTATTTTACCCTATATTTGTAACGGTAATTTGCCGTTACTATATTTTTTGCAACCGGTACAAAATTTAAAATTTCCCTTGTCAAACATTACTAGTGGAATTTGTTCTTTTCTAACAAAAAATTTACCGTTGGTAATTAGTAACGGTAAATTACCGTTAGAAAACCGAAACCATCTGTGTTACAAAAGTGGCCAAATGGTGTAGTGTTAAGATTACATGGTCCTGCCCACTGCTCGTTAAGGATATAAACCATCCACCGCATGTGAAAGCATATCATGACCAGGCATCCGCCCACGTACCATTTCCAAAACCTATCAAACCTACTTAAGCACAGTATTACTACCGATACATGACAATTCCCATGTGGCCTGATGACTCTGATTGAAATGAACAGATACTGAACTCATACATGAACCGTATAGTATCTAAAGTCATCACATTAATCTATTATTCTTAATCATACTTATCTGTGTTGTCACATTATCCTTGAGTAGCCCATAATCGCATAATAGAAGTCTGAATCGCAAATCAAACATTCAAACCTCATATATAATAAACAAAAGAACTAAACTATGATCTGTACATCTTGATCGATTGAATCCATTTTAATCGATTGAGGAAAAGTAATGTTCAAGCGATCGACGTTACTTTGATCGATTGAACCTTCGAGCGATTGAACTGATCGATTGAACTCAGTTTAATCGCTCGAGAATCGTCTTCTCTAGCAGATTCATAAACAGCATACATAAACGTCTTACGGAGGTGTTTAATACATCTAAACACACCAAAAAACCTCGTAAAACATTATATGAACGAGACCAAGTGAGTAAAAACTCACTAAATAAGGACACATTTGGGTGCATGTTTGGCTATGGAGGTCAAGCTTTCCCTCTCTTCTATTATCTTTCTCCACTGTCTATCTTCTCTTCTGTCTCTCTTCTCTTTCTGCTCTTCTTCTTCTCTTAGTCTTTTCCTCTACTTCTCTACCTGAGTGTATATAATATATATTTGTGTATATATAATATATGTATGTGTGTACATATATACCAAACACAAGCACGCACTCTCTCTAACTCACAAAGGTTCAGTAAACCTCACACACACACGAGCACAAGGTTTATATACAGGAGATAGGGGTGCAGGTGGCTGTTTTTGCGTAATACCTGGGAGTTCTGATCATTACATGTTCGATTGATCGAATTGAGTTCGATCGCTCGAGAGCAGATCAGTCAGCTTTAATCGGTTGAAAAGAGTTTGATCAATTGAAGTGGGGACTACGTCATAAATTTATGTTGGTAGGGTTTCGATCGATTGATCAAAAAGGGTTCGATTGCTTGAAAAGGGTTCGATCGCTCGAAAGAACTTCAATCGGTTGAAAGTGAAATTTCAAGTATGAACCAGGGAAGTATATAGAATCTCTCTGTATAAATATTTATTGAAAATACAAGGTATTACACACCGGGTATTTACAGGCATTGGGTGAGCTAAGTCAAACTCTTAGACAACCCGAGTGCCTGCAATACTCAGTGGCACCGACTCCACTTTGGTCCAAACTAACGATAGAAGAAATCCTCTTAGGCTGGCCCACGATAGAGGAGTGAAAGAAATCCCTGAAATTCATACATTTTTTGGCTCCGCTTAGGTCCAAATCGACGATAGAGGTAACCAAAACCTCTTAGGTTGGCCCACGATAGAGGAGCAAAAAGACCCTAAAGCAACACGCTTTAGGTCTGCTCTACCAACATAGTCAAGCACTTCTCCCAATAGTCTTAACGAAAGCTGGCTGGGTGGAAGATAAACATCCTAGGGAGTTAATATAAAAAGGAACCTAAAGCAACACGCTTTAGGTCGGCTTTTCCAACATGGTCAAGTTCTTTTACCCACAACCCTGACAAAGGTTTACGGGTAGAAGTTAACCATCCTAGAAGCTAACTTAAACAAAAAGACTTCGATTTAGGCTAAGTCTCAACTCTTGGCCAATTCCCGAGCACTTAAAGATTCTGAACTAGGCTCTTAGCTAGTACCCGAGAACTCACAAGACTTAGAAGCTCCAAGGCAACTTTCCCGACCAATCAACAAATTTCCAAACTTGACTCAATATAGCATCAAGTCAACCTTGGAAATAGGTGGCAACTGATACACCCAAAATTGGCTCTACTCTAAGATCGAGCAGTTCTACTCAACAATCAGTCCCTATCACGACCAAATCATGTACGGTTCCTTGGATAAGCGCTATTCCGGGCGGCCCAGACTATCAGAGAGGCAGAGGCCTCCTGAGCGGTTCATCCACGACCCGACCAATAGGTCGGGAAGACCGCGCAGGCACAGCTTGAAGCAGGGACAGCTCACCCAGGCCCCAAGGCATGATCCAAAATGTTCCAGCCAGATTCCTACTCAAGTTAGAAGATTAATAGAATGTGTAGAAAGTTTCCTAATACAATTAGGAAACCCACTTGATTTATGTCAATCACATCCTAATTGGATTGTATTACCTAATCTGATTAGTTTCCTTGTATGAGTAGGTCTCTTGCATCTATAAAAGAGACCACCCCCTTTATAGGGATTGACTTTTAGTGTATACAGCACCTCTATAGCAATCATCATCATGCCCCGCCTACCTACGGTAGCTCCAAACTATTGTTGGTTCACCACAGGTCCCCGGCTTTTTACAGTATAGTGCACGTGCTCAGACACACACATGGACGTAGGTTCCTTCATTAACAAATCCGAACCACATACAAAAAACCGGTCTCTCACTGTCTCTCTCTCCTTAATCTGCTTTCTTTATCTCTAACCAAATTTAGGCATCATTAACACTTGATCAAACACATCATCCCAAACAAATACTTATAACATACACAACACGCACTACACACTGAAACCCATAAAATGCACCCCGGATATGCCCAAAACAAAAAACTATTCTGGATTTTTCTAACTTAAAGTATCAATCAATAATTGACAAAATGATAAAACAAATCCGAGCAATCATTCATAGCAATGAGGCATTGCGATATAACAAAAGAAATAGTCTTCCACGCTTTAGAAATAAATGGAGAGAGAGTTTATATATGCCTTTGTGAGATTCACCTTTGAGTGAATGGAATCATATATGTGAAATTGAAACCTAAGGAAAAGAATCACAAAATCCATGTTTTGAATATTAGCATATGTCTGTATATATATATGTATGCATGTGTCCGTTGATAACAATACTGATAGAAAAACAGAGAGATGAATTGAAAGCAGCGAATTGAAATTTAAGGTTTTAGGAACCAACCTATTGAGAGATTAAGAGTTGACCATGAAGTGGCTGCTCGGAGAGGAATGACTCTCGGACGAGGCTTCTACTAGCCTAATGTATCACAAATCGGGGAATCATGATTGCATACCATCTCTTTAAAAAAAAACTTTTTTCTATGACAAAATCATGATTTTATCCCAACATAGAACTAAAATCTATCAATTTAGGTAAAATTATTGAACAAAAGTAGTGAACTAACTTGAATCGACTATTCGACGGAGAGAGAGGACACAAGAACAAACTATGCAGCGATAGTGTTTGGTAAGGAGAGAAAATGAGAGAAATAGTCATTATAGGCTGCTCCTTCGCAAAGATTTAACTTGAACAGACTCTCCCTTTCGACGATGGTGTGGTTATGCTGGTACAATGAGAGTAAAATGGGGAAAATGTGAGGAGGCAGGTCAAAAAGTGACCTAATCAGGTGAAGAGAATGCTAGTCAATAATATTGAAACCCAATTCACTGTTGTATCTGTTGGGGAAAAATTAGAATCCCCAATATTAGGAGTAACACTTCCTAACCTTGTCTAGTGTAAATTAAATAGGCACAAATAATATCCAAGCCACAATGAATAAATTCCTTTCACCACAATCAATCACAAGCAATATAATAATAATGGCACCCAAGCAAGAATTAAATGACATCAAGATTTATGTAGAAAAACCCTCCAATGGAGAGGGAAAAAACCACATGGCAACTTCGAATGATTCCACTATGTAAAATAAGGAATACAAATGTTCTCTCAAGTTTTGCCCTAAACTTGAGGTATCCAAATTAATGAGAGTGAGTACAAAGGGTTACCTCTTGGGGTTCAAAATATCCCAAGGAATACAAGCAAAAACTACCTCTTCAAAATCCCAAAGATCTTGGTACACAAACAACCCTTTATCAACCAACACAATTCGTGAACCTCACTCTTCCTTCTCCAGCCGCTACCGCACACACAACACAAGAAAATCTCCCACTCTATTTTCTTACTGGAATGCTGTGTAGAACCCTATGTCGTGCTTTCTTGTTATGCGCGCAGGCCAAAGGAATAAGTCTTCAAGCCTTTTCTATCTCCAAGCTAATTCATTAGCTTGCCAACAAGAAGTTGGCCCACAATGGCCTATTCAAGACTTAATTAACAAATAAGCCCAATAAAAATATGGTCCATATAAATTATCTCTCATGTGGTAGGGACCACCACTACTCCATGGTATACCCAACAAATCTCCCCCTCCATACACATGAGAGGAGGGAACACCCAACGTTGACCCTCACTTGGAGTCCATTCCAGCTAACTCTTTACAGAGCTCAAGCTTCTCTTTTGTCACGACCTTAGTCATCATATCAGAAAAATTCTTGTCTGTATGAATTTTCTCCAACTTCATTTCTTGCTTTTCCATCACCTCACAAATCTAGTGGTAATGAACATCAATGTGTTTTGTACGGGAATGGAATGTGGCATTCTTGCTCAAGTCCATAGCACTCTGACTATCGCAATGAACCACATACTCATCTTGTTTCAAATCCAACTCTTTGAGAAACCGTTTCATCCACAACATCTCTTTACCTGCTTCTGTAGCAGCGATATACTCAGTTTCAGTGGTGGATAAGGCAACACAGTTTTGCAACTTAGACTGCCATGAGACAGCTCCCCCTGCAAAAGTAAACAAGAAACCAGAAATAGACTTTCGGTCATCAATGTCCCCTGTCGTATCTGAATCTGTAAACCCTTCCAAGACTAGTTTTGAACCTCCAAAACATAAACACAAACTTGAAGTGCCCTTCAAGTATCGAAGAATCAACTTGACTCCTTCCCAATGCTCTCTTCCAGGATTGGAAAGAAATCTGCTTACAACACCAACTGCATGAGCAATATCTGCCGTGTACAAACCATCGCATACATAAAACTCCCTACTGCCGAGGAGTAAGGAACAACTGCCATTTCTTCTTTTCCTTCTCGGGTAGAGGGACATAAACTTTTACTTAGCTTAAAGTGACTCACAAGAGGAGTGTTAACTGGTTTAGCATCTCTCATATTGAACTTTTCAAGCACTCGTTCAACGTATTTCTCCGATGACAACCATATCTTCTTGGCTTTCCTGTCACGAACAATCATCATACCCAAAATCTGTCGTGCCTGGCCTAAGTCCTTCATATCAAAGAACTTGGACAATTCTCCTTTAAGCATGCGAATCATATTAACATCTTGTCTAATAATAAGCATATCATCAACATAAAGCAAAAGCATAACAAAATTACTATCAAGAAACTTCTGGACATACACACACTGATCTGTAGTAGTTCTCTTGAACCCATGACCCACCATAAACGAATCAAATTTCCTGTACCACTGTCTCGGAGCTTGCTTAAGGCCGTAGAGACTCTTCTTTAACTTGGAAACCAAGTGCTCCTTCCTCTTAACTTTGAATCCCTCTAGTTGTACCATGTAAATCTCTTCCTCCAAATCACCATGAAGGAAGGTAGTCTTCATATCTAACTTCTCAAGCTCAAGATCCATGCTAGCTACCAAACCCAAAGCCACTCGAATAGAACTCATCTTTACCACTGGTGAGAAAATCTCATCAAAATCAATGCCATGCTTTTGATCGAAGCCTTTGACAACAAAACGAGCCTGGTACTTTAGTAACTTGTCACCATCCTTCTTCAACTTGAACACACATTTGTTTGTCAATGCTTTTCTACCCTTAAGAAGATCAACCAACTCATAAGTACTGTTCTGATGCAAGGAATTCATCTCATCTTGCATAGCCTGTACCCAACTCCCTCTGTCTCTGTGAGTCTGAACTTCCTGAAAACTCTCTGGCTCCCCCTCATGTGTAAGAAAAATATACTCAGAACTAGAATACCTGACTGATGGCCTGTGCTCTCTAGCCGATCTCCTGACTTGAGGTACTGCAATCTCTGGTTGAGGGGGCTGCTCCCCCTGCTCACTCTATATCTGGCACATCATCATCATCCCTAAATTCTGGAACATCTATAACTGGCTTATACTATACTTCTCCCCCATCTGTGGCACCCTGTGATGTGAAAGGAACTGCTGTGAGGTCTGGAGCACTACTCTCTCTAGGTTGTGTAGGTTTCTCAAAATCTGCCAAAGTCTGATGCTCGTGAAAATTGACATCTCTGCTTCTAATCACCTTTTTATTTTCTGGATCCCATAACCTATACCCGAACTCTGCATCTCCAAAACCAACAAAGGTACACGGAATAGCTTTATCATCAAGCTTAGATCTCTGCTCCTTAGCAACATGTACAAATGCCTTGCACCCAAACACCCTCAAATAAGAGTATGAAATATCACCACCGGTCCATGCCTTCTTTGGAATCTCAAAATCCAAAGGAGCTGTAGGAGACCTATTAATCAAGTAACAAGTTGTGTGAACTGCTTCACCCCAGAATGACTTAGGCAGTAGTTTAGCCATTCGTAACATGCATCTGACTCTCTCTACAATAGTGTAATTCATCCTCTCAGCCACACCATTGAGCTGTGGGGTACGTGGAACTATCCTCTCATGCCATATACCGTGACCTGCACAATATGCTTTAAACTCTTTTGAAGTGTACTATCCCCCGTTATCAGTACGAAGGCACTTCAAAGGTTTTTCCTGTCTCTCTTTCCACCATGGCATGGAATCTCTAAAAATATTGAAAGACCTGGTCTTTTGTTTTCAAAAAATACACCCACACTTTACGTGAAGCATCATCAATAAAAGTAAGAAAATACTTATTTTCGCCCAAAGACTCTACCTCAATGGGACTACAAACATCAGAATAAACCATATCAAGCAACTTGGTTTTTCTTTTACTAGAAGCATGAAAGGAAACTCTATGGTGCTTACCAAATAAGCAATAATCACAAGGGTTAAGAACTGTACATTTGGCAAAGGGAATGACGGACTTCTTTGCCAGAATCTGCAACCTTTTCTCACTCATGTGTGCCAACCGCCTGTGCCACAAATTTGGTGAAGACTCATCCTCAACTACATTGAGCCCGCTTGAACACACCTTCACATGAGTCTTGTACAAAGCACAACAAAGTTCCCCTTTTGCAACAACTAGGGACCCTTTGGTGAGTTTCCACTTTTCGCTCCCAAAATGTTTATCATAACGTGCAACACCATAAATCAAATTTAACAGTAAATCAGGAACATGTCGAACATCCTTTAATGTCAATGTGCAACCCAGGCTATTCTGAATACACACGTCACCTATCCTCTCAATCTTGGAATAGCTGGTATTACCCATCTTCACAGTACCAAAGTCACCTGCTTTGTACAACGTGAAGAACTCTCTCCTAGGAGTAGCACGGTAGGAGGCAGCTGTATCAACAACCCACTCAACATCACTATCTACCTGTAGACACTCTTCATCTCTAAATGAGAGTACCACCACATCCTCAGAAACTGTAGCCGTAATATTCTTGTCTTCTGACTTCTTCTCAGTATTTCCCTGTTTCTGGTCTCTCTTACGAATTCTATAATTTTTGCTCGTGTGGCCTTCCTTGTTACAATAATAGCATAAAAAAACCTTCTCTTGCCTGTGACTTGCCTCTGCTATTCTTGGACTTACTACGATCTTTAGATCTTTTCCAAGACCCTCTGTTTGGATTTCTACCCCTGTTCTCAATGACAAGAGCTTGTGTCTGATCTGTACCCATACCCTTTCTCCTGGCTTCCTCGTTAAACATGCTGTCTTTAACAATCTCCAAAGTCAGCTTACCATTGGGAGCTGAATTATTAAGAGACACAACCAACGTCTCCCAACTATCAGGCAAAGAACTCAATAATAACAAAGCATGAAATTCATCATCTAAATTCATCTTCATCGTAGCCAACTGATTAACTATACTCTGAAAGTCACTCAGTGCTCGGCAACAAAATTCCCATCTTTGAATTTCAAATTGCTAGCCTTCGAATCAAGAAAGCTTTATTCTGCGCGGTCTTCTTCTCATACATAGACTCTAATTTTTTCCATAAACTCTGTACATTAACTTCTTAGGCAACGTGGTGAAACACGGTGTGATCAACCCCCTGTCTAATTTGACCCACTGTCTTCCTGTTTAATTTTACCGAATCCGTATCGGACATAGTTGTAGACTTGGTCGTATCACCCTCAATCGGATCATACAAATACTTACAATAATGAATGTCTTCTATTCGCGGTTTCCAAATTGCATAATTTGAAGCCGTGAGCTTAATCATTGAATTTGATGATTCTTCCATTTAATCACACAAGAAAATAAACATTAATTAACCTTAACTTTGATACCACTTTGTTGGGGAAAAATCGGAATCCCCAATATTAGGAGCAACACTTCCTAACCTTGTCTAGTGTAAATTAAATAGGCACAAATAATATCCAAGCCACAATGAATAAATTCCTTTCACCACAATCAATCACAAGCAATATAATAATAATGGCACCCAAGCAAGAATTAAATTACATCAAGATTTATGTGGAAAAACCCTCCAATGGAGAGGCAAAAAATCACAGGGCAACTCCGAATGATTCCACTATGTAAAAAAAGGAATACAAATGTTCTCTCAAGTTAATATATAGTCCTAATATATGCATCTAACTAGAAATATGTCATTTTTTAAAACGAATCTAGAAATTAGTCCCTTGCCTAATTTGAAGACTAAAATACCCCTATATCATTTTTTATAGAAATGTATATATATGTATAGCTATATATGGTAACTGATTTATCATCATTTACTCCACAATCCATACATGTACATATATAAACTTATTTATATATGATAAATCAGTTACCATATATAGTTAAAAACTGAGAAAATATCTTCATATAAAGTCTACCATCACCAAGAAATTTCTCACAAACTCTTGATAAATTCGCACTACGTATTCAAAACTTCATACTTAAAAACTGAAAAAATTATCAATGAGAGTGCACTAAAATAGTGTGAAATTGCTCACTATATTAACTAAGTATTGAAAATAGTGAGAATTTCATATTTTAATGTGCATAATAATGAAAAATTTCTCACTCATATTAAAAGGGTAGAACAACCCACTTTTTAAAACAAAAATAAGCATACACATAGAGAGGATTTGACGAGAAATTTATCAACAATTAACAATTTTCGAGAAGAATTCCAAAACAAAAAATTCACACATTTTAAATTGATATGACGAGTAATTTCTCACAACATATAAATAAATTTCTCACTTTTTAATACAAATTTCTCACTTTTCAAAGAGAAATTCTCACTTCTCGCTCTATACCAGAACTCCAGACTGTGCTTCTCTCGAATTTCTGATATGTGATTCTCTTTCATGCATCAATCTGTGTCGAGAACTCTGGCCCTCAAGTTTCTTGTTCTCATTCACAATACAAATTGTTACCAATCCAGTAGAGCCTCCAAAGATGGCATGTAACTCTCTAAATCGTCAACTCCGATGATGGCATTGACATCATCAAAAGGTAAGGATGATTGGTAGTGGCCACCGGAAAGTGATTGAGGAGCTTATTTAATGGTTTGTAACAGAGAAATTTATCCCTCCAATCGGGTATGGCTGCTTCAATATGCATCGGAAATCCCAAACTTCATCTCAACGATGATGATGATGATGAGTATAATTCTTTTGTGTAATTGTATTTTAGAGAGAGAGAGAGAGAGAGAGAGAGAGAGAGAATTGGAAAAAGAGAGATATATAAAATCTGTGGAGTTCCTATCTCTCTCTCTATATATATATTTATATAGATAGTTGTTTGGGGTTTAAATTTAAAACCCCTAAATTTAAGTCTTTACTACTGTATATATCTTTATTACTATATATATAATCCGGATCTTAAAAAACGAAATGTGTAAATAGTGAGAATTTCTCACAAAAAAGTGAGAAGCGTGTAAAAAATGAGAAATTTATTTTCTCACATATATATATATAAATATATGTATGTAACGAAGGGCATATTGATCCATAAAATCTCTATCAAATTGGAAAAAAGGGACTAAATATTGATTACCTTCCAAAATCAGGGACTAATTACTATACATGCAATAGGGCTATGATCAATTCCTATTAATGGTCCAAAATAGGGACCAAACCTTATATTTCTATAGAAAGTTTAGGTTTCCTTTTTCCTATTACATTACATATATGTAGATCTTGCCTATTAAGATCTTATATATGTAACTTAATAGTATATATACATATCAGTAGTGTCATTATATATTTTTATTGATATTATTTTTACTAATTAACGTCATAAGTACTTGAGTAATGGTGGGATATTTGTCTGTTCCGATAAGTGTAAAAGTATGTAAAGTTTAATAAATAATACAATATATGCTATCTAAACTAATCATGTTAGTCCAAACGTGTTTGAATTAGAATATGTTATGCGGCAAACTTCTGATTCCACTTTATAATATATATATATATGATTATATCATTTACATGCACCAAAATTGACTGCAAATTGGGATCTGGATGGCCAATATAACGATTCTTACTAACAACCATCTAAGAGAGGTTCCGAAATGACACATTTTTTCGACCAAAAGGAACTATACAAAATTACTACAAAGTGACATTAAAATTGAAAAAAAATGGCACCTTTTTATTATTCATTAGACCTACTAGTGGAAGTGTTCATCATTCTATGTGTTTGACAAGGAAAAAAGAAAAGAAGAAGATAAATAAGAAGTTGATTTGGAGGTATTATTATTTCATGATAGTAACCTTTAAATATATGCTTTTGTGTAGAAAATAATGAACCCTTGTTAAAAACCCTTAATCTAACGAGTCCTTCATTAAAATAAAGTGTGAACTATATTATAGAATATTAGTGATAAATCCCTCAAATTAGATTCTGTAAGTTTAGAAACCCATTCTGTTTTTTTTTTTTTTTGGACAAAAGTCCATCTTTGGTGAAACTTGACTCATCTACCCCCTTAAACCATTTAACTTACTAGCTATATGAAACTTGTTTGCTATGAACAAGTTAGCTTGTGATTTGTTTTGCTTTGTCTTTTAAATTAAAATTTGTGTGGGAGTATGTGTCAAACTTTAAGTATATCAAATTTCTTTGCACATTATGCATAAGATATTATTAACATTTGATATGTGGATTATTAACATAAGGAGTAATTCTTTGGTGACAATTTTCATACAACTTTCATACAACCTCCTAAAAAGATGTGTCTATCTCTCTCCTGTGATGTCACTGGACCCCACAGTGACATAGGAGAGAGATAGATACATCTTTTAGGAGGTTATTTAAAAGTTGTATAAAAGTTGTCACCAAAGAATTACCCAAAAAATAAATAACAGTGTGATGTAATGACTAAGTAATCACCTTGAAAGCTCTTTCAGCAAAAAAAAGTAATCAGCTTTAAAGCTCAAAAGCAAGAAATAAGATGTGCTTAGGAATGCAGAATTAAGCAGCTATTTATAGGGCAGTGGAGTATAGGCCCAGAATTTGTCTTGGTCACTGTTAGCTGCTACTGACACCGCGTATCCCTTTTTTTTTTTCCCTGCCTTATTGACTTGTTCTACTGGTATGTACGTAAGTATATACATATATATATATATACTAGTAATACAACACGTGCGTTGCACGTGGTTGGTGCTCATATTGTTAAAATAGCTATCAAAAATAGTTTCATTTTTTTAAAATTGCAACTACTATGAGTAAAAATAAGTAAAAATAAACAATATTGGCATAACTCATAAGTAAGTTGATTGAAATAGTGTCATGAATCCAAAATTAAGGTAACTGGAATGCTAAGAAGGAGAAATAAAAAGTAAAATTGATAAAAGTACAGAATCATGATAATGATTTGTAATGAGATCAATACAATGTGCCGAATTCAAAATCTTAGTTGTCATCTCATAATTGTAGTTGATTGATGAATAATCGAGTGTAGCAAGAAGGGAAAAATATATTATCCTCATAGAAGCAATGTAACATACTTGTTTACTGTAACTTAAATTTGGAAATATCCTCTAATAATTAGACTCTAAAGACTATAGCAAAATGTTTATGTAATTGCTAAACTTATTCATTTTCTATTTTGATTTTATTCTTCATGACACGTTTTTTCTTTCCATCACCTTTCTTTGATCTTTGTTTCATTTTCTTGAAACTTCGGATGTTTTCGTCTTCCTCAATAACAATAGGTTACATATCTTCCATTCGTTCAAGTGATTGAACAATAATGCCTTTATTTAGTGAGAAATCTTTGTCATTTGTCAGTAATTTGAAGTAGAATTTGTGTTCTTGTAATTTGCATGAGCACAATTTCTATAAAACTTGGACCTATTACATCCTTGTGTTTGCAGTAATGTTATAATTTAAATGACAATTCATACAACAATATGAAATTTGTTGTTAAAACATCATAATGTGTACCTCATTCATGGAAGTGATATATTCTGACCATGGACATCCTATTACAATTCATGCTACCTCGTCAAACAGAACAACATTCATTGTATTCATCCCATTAATAGTCTCTAGTCTCACAATATACTTTAATAAGAAACAAAGTTTAGTATTCTTGTGAAAAAGAACCAATATTAGGCAAAATTTTGTTTATTTAAATATATATGTTACCTTGGACTATGTTCCGCGTTGGGTTTTTGGCAGGTTGTGCATTTTGTTTCATCTTCATTTATGACTATTTACTGCATGCTTTGCACGTATTATATGCAAAAGATTGATTAGTGACCTAACTTTTGGAATGAGGACATGAATTACCCAAAAATAATTCACTTCTCTATGAATAACTATCACTTACTAAGATGGATGGTTAAAGTTCAGATATGATATCTGACTGTCTCCTCCTGTAATAATCCAACCTAGTTTTTTTTTGGAAAAATAATCCAACCTAATTGTTTCAAGCTTTATGTACATATCGACATAAAACTATTGCAATAACCTTCCGGCTAGTAGAAGAAAAGTGTTTTTCAGAATCCTTAATTGCAACTTATTGCAGTAGTGTTATCGATATGATACCTTTGCATTTTTTTCTTCACCAATATTTGGGCAGGAATTTTAATGAGAAATATATTAATATAACAAAATTTGTTTGAGTTTAAAGTGAAGTGCATCTTAAATAATTCGATTAGTTACCTTGTTGCTCTCGATTAAAAATATCTTCAGTAAATGTGAAATTAGGTATGTTGAATGCGTTCTCCAAAACTACGTTAGCATAATTACTGTCAGATGTTCATTTATGAATATTTGGGTGCCATCCAATTTCTCCTTTTTGAAACAGAAGAGAATACTGTAAGGGATCATAACAGTTGTAATAATGTTTCAGGTTATGTCTATGACCTGAATGAGCATGTACTACAATATTTAAGTCAAGTTGTGCATTTGGATGATTGCCTTCAATCCATATTGCAGTAACTTGTTTAGCTGTTGGTACATTATAAACTTGTTGGTCCAATCGAACGTCAATTTTAATACAAATTTGCAAATCATCAGACAGAGGACGGTCTTTCAATCTCCGTAAGAATTGTACATATGGATTTGCTTCAATAACTTTGATGAGCTTCTTTTCTATGTTCTAATTCAAATTTGCACCTTCCAGTTTATTGATTATGTTTTGGACCTCATTATGGGTATCATAGAAATGTAATTGAAATAGCAAGTACCGTTTTTTGTGTGAATCAGGGAATTGGGGAATATCATTATAAATTTTCGCTTGTGCTCGAAATGTATAAATTTCTCTTATCGCTGATGCAAGCTCCTTATCCAAACTGACTAATGTTGTTACTAAATTGTACTATTGTAGGTCTCTTGTGGATGGACCAAAAGAAATGGCATACTAAACTTAATAAAACTCTAAAAAAAAAATTAGTTAAGCAAAAGTGCACTGATTGATAAAAGTTCAAAAAAGGTCATCGGCAACCCATTACAATATATGAGCCACACCCAACACTAATAAAAAATACAAGTCATGCAGAAACCGGGAAAATTAGTCAACCAAGCAAAGTTCTATCAAAACAAAAATAAAAATATACACAAATCAAAGATAACTAATTTTATTAGGGAAAATGAGCCTTGCGTGTAGAAAAATGTAAAACATTTAAGCCAATTGGTACGCTTATATATATATTTGTCACAATATATATATACACATATATTGTGTAGGTCGTAAATTGTCTATATCCTTTTTATTTATTTATTTATAATTAACATGTAGAAAACACAAAGTCTAACTTAAGTCACAAACATTGCACCGAGGTTATTTGCACCGAAGTAGTGGAACCGAGGTTTTGGGTACAATATTTTACTTAGGTCTTGATCACTGTACCCACGATCACAAAATATTGTACCCAAAACAATAAAATATCATACCCCGTTTTGGTCATCTCATAGAATTTTTCCAGTAAAACATCTTATGGTTTGGTGAATGAGAATCATAATGTATGTGGTCACTTTTTGGTTTATTTTGTGTTGGTTTAGTACTCTAATATGATCAAGAGTTGTACAAAGACATGATAGAATAGAAATGTGTGTATATATTATTAATGTAACAATGACTAAGGGTAATCCATTAGTAAAAGTAGCATATCAGAGTTGTAGAATAACCAGGAAGAAATTTTTTTTTTTAATTGAACCAGTCTAACATTAGACAATGGGGGGAGGGGGAGAGAATGAAATGATTTGTATAACTAAAGAAAAGTGGACAAACAGACCATGATTTTTAAAAGAGAAGTAGAAATTATATTAGAATGCATATTTAAATTGAATGAGAAAGGAAACATGACGATGTTATTATCATTGATAAATATTCACTCTGAAACATTATTCCACACACGCCCAAGCAGTCAAATCTTATTAAAAGGTACAATTTTATTAAAAATCAATAGATATTTGTAGTGTAAAAAAATAAAGTAATTCTTAAGCTTTTAAGGCTAGGGACAATAAAAGTAAACATTAAAATAGATAAATTAACAATGTTAGGGTGACAAACACTTTTTACAAACACTTATAAACACACTCTATCTCTCTCTTGGGTGGCACTGTGGGGTCCATTGAAATTATCCGAACCTCACAGTGCCACCTAAGAGAAAGATAGAGTGTATTTGTAAGTGATTGCAAAAAATATTTGCCACCCAAATATTACTCTAGATAAATAGAAGGAACCGTCTCCACTCAATTAAGTTTAGGTGTACCTAGTATTAATTACTCTAAACATTAAAGGTAAAATAAACGTACACTCAACAACAAAGCCGTGAAAGCCTTAAAGAAAGAAGTAATGCTATGCTTTCTATATTTGAATCCCAAATTTAGTTTTCAAATATGGCTTAACTTGTGGCAATAATGCTCCTATCACATGGCACTACTCGAGTACAACTAACAGAGTATTTCGTAACAAAATCAAGAATTCAAATAGAGAAGCATATCACTACTCTCTAAAAACAACCATAAAAACATACCTAAGTTGTTGAACCTTAAGAAAAACGAATGTTGCTGGATATTTTTAAGAAAAATGTAGCTTTGAGTCAATGGTTTTATTGATAACATTAGGGGTGTCATTGGAACGGAAATTCTGATTTCGACCGATTCCGATCCGAAAAATTCCAATTTTGGCACCCAAAATTGAATTCCGAATTCCAAAATTCTGAATTCTGAATTAAAAAAAAAAAAAAAATCGAAATCAGAATTGTTTTAAAAATTCTGAAAATATTCCAAAAATATGTTTTCCGAAAATTTTTCGAAAATATTTCCGAAAAAATCCGAATATTTTCCAAAAATTTGGAAGAATGTGGACTTGTTTGTCCCACATCGAATAACAAGAGAAAAGAGAGAGTAGGGGACTCTCTATAAAAGCATGACTTACCCTTTCAATCGTATTAGTATTCCGAAAATTCCAAAATTTATTAAAATTTTCGATTCCAATTCCAAAAATTCTGAAAAAATTTCAAAAATTTCCGAAGAATTCCGATTCCGAAAATTTCTAAAAATTTCGAAATCGGAAAGGAAAATGAAATTCTGAAAAAATAAGAACGAAAATCGAAACACCTATTTAATTTTCAAAATTTTTTGAATTTTTTCTGAGAGAAAGTATTCCGATCTGTTCTGGACGAAACACACCCCTAGATAATATGCATGCGAAACTTATTAGAATTCAACTAAAAGTCAACTTTTTTGTTTTTTAAGAGAACTAAAACTGTACTTTTAATTGCGGTGTGTTAACAATCGGAGTCCATTAAATTGATGAATCTTGCAAAATGAATCGATCTGAATTGTATGTATATACTTGTATTTTTTTTAACATGAGAAATCTCAATTGTATATAATCTAATGTATAAACATGATATCCAAAAAAAAATTGAAAGTAGGTCTCTCATGGACGGACCAAAAAAAAGTGGCATACCAAGAAAAAAGTATTAAAACTCTAAGAAAACTACTTGGGTAAAAGTGTCACCGATTGATAAAAGTGTAAAACACTTAAAGGTATCGGTGCACTAAAATATATATATATATATATATATAAGAGTGTCATATTAAGACACTTAATTTTTTCTTTTTTATAGTTGCTGCATTTTAAAGAAAATTTATATTGAGTCCACCTAGAAAAAAGAAAAAAGAAAAAAAATATGAACTGCTAGATGTTTTGGGTTGATAAAAGATACTCCTGTGTAATAGTAGAAGGATACGTATAATTTAGTTTAGTTAAGAGTTTTATACTGAGAAGAAATAATAATAGGAGGTACTGATCTTATAAAAAATAATAATAGTATTAGGAAGTTGATATTTGAGTTTTAGTTTATTTAAAGTTGTGTAATTATTAACAACTATTCACTATTAATCTGCAGTAACGAACGTGACCCTCCCAGGAAAAAAGAAAAGAAAATGAAACCTATTAGGTGCTTTGCAAGAGTCCTATACTAAACCTACTTGAAAAAAAAAAAAAAAATCAAGGCAGAAACCAATTAAAGTTGGTTTGTAGAAGAGTCCTATACTAAACATACTTGAAAAACAAAAAAAATAAATCAAGGAAGAAACCAATCAAAGTAGGTTTGTAAAAAAAAATTTGGTTGGAAAAAAAAAAATTTCGGTTGATTGTGAAGGGAAAAAATATTAATGGTGTTATTAAGTAAAAAATTAAAAGTAGGTCTCTCATGGATGGACAAAAAAAAAGTGGCATACCAAGAAAAAAGTATTAAAACTCTAAGAAAATTACTTGGGTAAAAGTGTCACCGATTGATAAAAGTGTAAAACACTTAAAGGTATCGGTGCACTAATATATATATATATATATATAAGAGTGTCATATTAAGACACTTAATTTTTTCTTTTTTTCTTTTTTATAGTTGCTGTATTTTAAAGAAAATTTTTATTGAGTCCACCTAGAAAAAAGAAAAAAAAAACATGAACTGCTAGATGTTTTGGGTTGATAAAAGATACTCCTGTGTAATAGTAGAAGGGTACGTATAATTTAGTTTAGTTTTGAGTTTTATACTGAGAAGAAATAATAATAGGAGGTATTGATCTTATCAAAAATAATAATAGTATTAGGAAGTTGATATTTGAGTTTTAGTTTATTTAAAGTTGTGTAATTATTAACAACTATTCACTATTAATCTGCAGTAACGAACGTGACCATCCCAGGAAAAAAAAAAAAAAAAGAAAAGGAAACCTATTAGGTGCTTTGCACGAGTCCTATACTAAACCTACTTGAAAAAAAAAAAAAAAAATCAAGGCAGAAACCAATTAAAGTTGGTTTGTAGAAGAGTCCTATACTAAACATGCTTGAAAAACCAAAAAAAACAAATCAAGGAAGAAACCAATCACAGTAGGTTTGTAAAAAAAAATTTTGGTTGGAAAAAAAAATTTTGGTTGACCAATGTGGCAATTGTGATCGGTGCACTTATATATATTATAGATATACAAAAAGAGGTTTTTTTTAAAAAAAAAAAAAAAAAAGAGTTCCAACAAAACGAAAAAAAAAAAAAAACCAATAGATTTAGTTTATTCTAGAGTCCAAAAAGAAAAAACCAACAAAACACATAGATGTTGTTATTAAGTTGTAGGACTCTTATGGCATGGACACACTACAAATAAAAAAGTGGTATACTAAACTTTTAAAACTCTAAATTCTAAGGATAATAGTTAAGTAAAAGTGCACCGATTGATAAAAGTGTAAAACACTTATGCACATTAGTACATTTATATATATATTATAGATATATTTATTTATTTTTATTTTTTTTATTTTGGTCAAACATGTAGAATGCTTGGTTGAGACGTCAATTCACTAACATGCAAAAAGGGACGTCCATTATCTTTCCCAAAAAAAAAAACGTCAATTTTGGTGTCACTTTATTGTAATTTTCTATGAATCATTTTGGTAGTAAAATGTGTCATTGGGGTAGCAACTTCTCTTAGGTATCGTCTGTTAATAAGAACGGTTATGTTGGACAATATCAAAATCCCAATGTGCACGGGGGGAGGGAGACGGGGGTCGTGGAGCACGTGCTTTTACGTATGATAACGTTGTGGTTTTTAGTTTTTGATTTTGGTTTTCATTTTTTGAACTGATCACAGTCAACTTCTAATACAAAAAATAGAAATAAAAATTGAAAACAAAAAATCACAATATTACCATGCGAGCCCTAAAGTTTTGAAATTTCCTTTTTTACCCTATGCATTTGAAATTATATGTATTTGTGTCCCCCCTGAATTTTTAAACTTATCTATTTTAGACTCAGAAATCTCATTTTGATCTTTGAATTTATCTAATTTTTATTCAAATCTCACTTTAATCTTTGAACTTGTCTAAATTTACCCCTTTTAAACTCAAAAATCTCACTCTAACCCTCAATCAACTACACGAGAATCTCATGTAACAACTATATAATTTTTAAGGCTTAAAAGTGTAATACTTATTTTTTAAAAAAAAAGATTGGCTAAGATGGTAGCGTTGCCCCTGAACCGCACATCAGTGTACCCCACTGAAATAAATTCTGACTCAGCGCCTACCAATGTATATAGCCATTTTGGTGCGCGTGTGATATAACGTTTTTGTATTATAGAAACACCCATGTAGCCTTTGTTTCCCTAATTTTGTTTGTCTCTTCTATGGGCTGGATAAAACAAAATTCATTGCCCTGCCGTTGTTTGTCAATAAGCTACTATTATTTAAGGAAATTATTATGTACATTCGTGTATTTGTTATGTATACTCAAATTCTTTTATTTTAATTATTTTTCTTTTAAAAATTCTCACTTTTATAAAGATGAGCAGTGTACATAGCAAAATTAGCGGTGTGCATAGCAATTCCCTTATTTAATCTATCAGATAATACTACATCGGGCTTTACTTATAAAACAAAGAACCAGTAATTAGTTTTCCCAAAAAATCCTCATAATCTTAAACTAAATGTAGTATAATTCAAAATTACTATGGATAATATCGAAAACGGTAAATGATGCTAACACCCAGCTCTCAATTATGATTTTTTTTCAAATACGTACTCCCCTGAATTACAAAGCTCAACAACTCCCCTAAAACTATTACATTTTTTCACTAACACCCTTTCAATTAAATTGTCATCCTTAAAAATCAATACTTTTGTATCATATTACCTGCAGATGATATATATAACTACATTATCAATAAAAAATAATGTAGTAGTCCTCCCAATACATTAATGTCCAGCATCATTTTTTTTCTTCTTAATTTTAGTCTAATCCACCCAAAAACAAAATTCTTAGATCCGTCATTGCTCATCAATAAGCAACTAATATTTAATGCATCAAATAATACAACATGGGGATTTACTTATAAACCAAAGATCCAGTAATTAGTTTTCCCAAAAAAAATCCTCATAATCTCAAACTAAATGTAGGATAATTCAAAATTACCAATTTTATGGATAATACAGAAAAATGAAGGGGAGTAATTGCTATGATTCCAAATTCTTTTACAAAAAATTTGTCAATTGTATCACATTCAACGGTATATGGTATTGGTATCACCAATCACTACCATGGTATGTGATATACTGTCAAATCATTTGAGAACACTGGGATTTATATTTGAGAACCGTAGCATTATTCAATTAACGGTTGGTTCTTATCTATTAGTACATGTAAGTTGGGCAATAAGCACTGAGTATTTTCTTTGGTGGAAATGGAATATAATTGATGATGCTGAAAATTGGTAAGAGTAATTCAGACAGAAAATAAAGCCACTGAAGATTTGTATGTGGTTCGGCCCCGTTAAAGAGGTGACCTACATCCACGGTTGCGTCTATGCGCCTTCACTATCAGATCACCGGCGGGCCTGGTGAGCCAACAATGGTGGGCGGCACTACCAGCAATACCGGCCGGGTGTATGCGTGTAAGTGGTGAGTTCTCTAACGTGTGCGTGTATGCTTAGAGAGTTGATGTTCGGATCCCTTTAGAGAGGGCAGGTAAGCTCTTTTATAGGTGCAAGAGTCCACCTTTACATGGCAAGTCGATTAGATTAGGAAGCCTAAATCTAATCACAATAGATTTGTACAATGTTTGGGGAGTTTCCTAAGTGGTTTAGGAAACCATTGATTCTTCCTTGATAGAATCACGGCTGCATAAGGAAACAGTGGAAAGCATGATTCATGCCGCATTCCCTGGAGCATTACCACGCCTGGTACCCGAGCTGCGAGTATCTCGGATAGTAACAGCTGGACACCCCGGGAGTGTGGGCCCTACGCTCCTAGCCCGGATTTTTCCGGGCTACTGGATGACCACGAGGAGGTTGGATTGCTACCGAATATTTCTGGACATATCAGCTGCCCCCCATTTTCAAAGTTGAGATGACGCCTTGTCAGATGAAATTCGAAAATTAAGAATGTCGTTTAGATCCCGTCCGGGAAAGGACCGAGACCCCCGTCGGAACGGGGCGGGCTTGGAATGACCCGGCGGTATATCGACCGAGCGGTGACTCTGCAGGCCCGGGATCCCCAACACCACGTGTCTGCTGGTTATTGGTATATTTCGGACTCAAAGCAACCAGCTTAAGAAGTAACCGAATCGCCCAGCTGGCAGCTAAACCATCACGTCGCGCATTCAATGCTCACGCTTTCTGAGGCGACGCCCCACATGCCCGAAACGACAGTTTCGGCGGGAGAGTATGTGAGCCATCCGATCAAATTGGATCCCAACCGTTCGTGCTGCTTATATAAGGAGCACTCATTCAACCTTGCTTCTTCACTACACAGCATCAACTGAGTCGCCTGAGCAAAATACTCCGAGCTCCCTCTTTTCTGCCGTCTTCTTTTTCCCAGACTTTCATCTACATCAAATGGCTTCGCATATTGACCTGACATCAGATGAAGGGCTTAAGGCATTCCGAGAAGATTGTCAAATCCCAGACGATGTAGTGGTCCGCCCGTTCATTGAGGGGGAGGAAATATCCTTTCCCTTCGTCCTTATCAGCAGCTATCTGCTGCTCATTGTGGGATTATGCTTCCCCCTCCCGGTCTCCTTTTGCGACTTACTTGAGGGGTTGCGCATTCCACTCCACAAGTGCCGCCCAAACGTTGCCCGCCTCCTATGGGGAATATCAGCGCTGAACAAGCGATTGGGATTGTTCCTCCGGCCTGCTGACGTCGCGAGGTGCTACATATTGGGTATCGACAACGGAGGCCCCTACTTCAGCCCCAAGACCGAGGGAAAGGACCTTGTCCGAGGCCTGGACTTCCCGAACAAGAACTGGCAGCGGTACCCTTGGGTTGTGGTTGCCGGCAACTGGCTGGAGGATGCCGGTCTCTGCCCCCCTGCAGCCTATAATCCCGATCACTGTAAGCAGGCTTTCGCCGCCCTCCGCGGAGTTGCCCCTACTGCTGATGACACGGAGGCGTTCGACCAAGCTATTGAGGCCGGTATGTCGTTCTCTTATTTGGCAGGGAGACCTGCGGATGGCGCGGGTGCCGGACCTTCTTCCGCAGCTCCTGCCGCTGTGGCTTCTGGGTCGCGCAGCTATACTCGATCCATGGCGACCGGGGCGCGCTCCGCCGGCAGGACGGGCCTGTCCGAGGGGCCGGTCACCTTGTCCACCAGCAGTGATTCCTCCTCATCTGAGGACGTAAGCCCGCCACCGGCCCATCCAGAAAGGGTAAGGAGAAAGAGGTTGAGGAAGAATCTCAGCCCCCACCGAAAAGGAGCCGCCCAGAAGCATTCGCCAGTCCTCGCATGCCCGGCTCATGGTCGGACTTCTCTCTTGTGAACATGGAAAAACATTTGCAGGAGGTGGAGAAGATGGGCGACGAGCTGCAGATGGATTCCACCCTGCGGGGGGTGGACGTCCATGCCCTGGAGCTGGCTGTAGAGGGGCTGGTGGCGAAGGTGGCGGCCTTGGAAGAGGAAGTCATAGCTTTGAAGGGTCAAGGACCTTGAAGGGATCTATTTTTTTTTTTTTTAACCAGGAAGGCTATTATAATTGCCCCCGGCTTCTGTATAGTTCACCCTTCATAGCAATAAAAAGGTCCTCGAGGCCAACTCTTTCCTTCACCATGCCCTTCAAACTATTTATAAATTCTGTACGACGCTGGGCGGTTAATACCCGACCGGCTTATAAATGCGCCCGGGTTGGGATTGCTCGGGCCCGGACTGCCGCTATGCTGTACCAACTAATCATCAGTCAGGCTAGATCCTAACAAGTGGAGACGTGGTCGTAACCGAACCGTTTGCAGACCAACGGAACCGTCTTTTCGCGTATTTAATGTGCGCGCCTTTTGAGGCGACTCCTCACGTAACCGAAGCGACGGTTTGGGCGGGAAATCTTCTGGACCGCTGGATCTGTTTTGATCTGGGTCATTCAGGGTCTTTGTATAAGGAGCACTCGCCCCACCTCCTGCGTACCTTCCTAATTTTTTACTTTCTGATTTTCTTCCCTCTTTCCCCCATTCCTTTTCCATTTCGAAGCGAGGCTGGAGAGAACGAATCTTGTGAGGTTTGAGCGGGAGTGGGATTTCTTCCTTCTTAGATTCTGTGCGTTTTTCGAGTCGGGTGGAACTCTAACTCATCTGAACCGAGCGGGTGTTTCTTGTGCTGTTCTGAGAGAGTGTTACCTGGTGCTGAGGAGTGTCTACTCGTTACCATTCAGGTTAGTAACTCTGCCCCCCCTGTATATCAGGTTTGGGGTTTCCGATCCATTCGCGAGTCGTAGTTTGTGTCAGTTCCTTCCTGCCGGAGGGCCAGAGATGGAACACTCCGGCTTCAATTCTGCGTCGAGATCGGAGAGTGAGCAGTATCGGTCAGGGTCCCCCGGTGCCAGTCTAGGCCGGCTTCCTGAGTCCCTGTCCGACCACCAAAGTGGGGCCAGGATTCCCATTCGTCTGTCCGATAGTGAGTCTTCTGAGGAGGCCCCCGTTGCCTCCGTTTTGAGGGGTTCGGGCGACGAGTTGCCTGAGGGGACCGACCGCGTGGTCTTCGCTTGTGAGTCCACTTCTTCTGTTCTGCGCTTTGGAGACCTTCTCCGGATCAGGGAGAGGTATTCTCTCCCTGATGGTTGCGCCCTAGCCGTAAATACCGGCGGCGCGCATCTATATCAGTCGGGGTTCGTCACCCTGTTTGAGGATGCTATGATGGCGGGCCTCCGACTTCCGCTTCACCCTGTGGCTCGGGACATGCTGATCTTTCTCGACATCGCTCCCGGTCAGTTGGCCCCCAACGGGTGGAGGTTCCTGATGGGGTGTATATCATTGTGGCCCCAAGTGTTTGGGTATGAGCTTACCCTCCATGAGTTCCTCTGGGCCCACCGACCATTTCCCGTGCATAATGAATTGGGGTTTTTCTCCTTTTCTGCCCGTCCGGACAGGAAAATTATCGACAATTGCCCTAGCAATAATAAAGGGTGGAAGGGAAAATTCTTCCAGGTGTCTACCCTTCGCCTCTGCGACATGGCTCCGGGAAGCCAACTAAGGACATCCTGGGCTAGGGAGTTGAGGGGTAAGACCGCCCTTCCGACCTTGTCTGCTATTTTGGTCTTTTGGGGACACAGTGGATTACTGACTAATTTGTTTTCTTTGTTCAAAAATTCCTGAGGTGTACCAGGCCAGGATCTTGAGGCTAGCAGGGCTGCCCACTAGCATTTGGAACGTGTTGTCCAGAACGGGGGATTTCGTCGAGACCTATTCCCCTGAGCCACCTGTTTCGGCCCCCAGCTTTTTGCCGATCATCCCTGGTGAGCACCTGGATTGCTTTACTTGTTGGTTCTACCCCTGTTGCTGTTGTTTCTTGCACTTTTGACCGCGCGAACTCTCTTTTTGCAGAAATGGCCCCCAAGCGCAATTTGGACCAGCTGCAGGAGAGACAGGCCACCTCTGCCGCCACTACTGCCGCTCGGGCGGCAATCGCCCAAGGGAAGAGGCCAGCCACCGAGGCCCTGGGCGGCGAGCGCCCTCTCAGGCGTATTCGTCATGGGACGACTACCCGACACGACCCTGTGGGGACATCCGCTCCCCACAGGCCGGCTGCTGACGAGCCCATGCCCAGGGCTGACATTCCGTCAGGTCTGCCCCTGGACGGGCCTGATGGGATCCGGGAAAGGCTGTGGTCCGTCCTTGTCCCAAGCCAGGTGGACGTATGCGCCGGGCTACCTCCCCAAGGCTTCCAGGGGTGGCTGTATAGCATATCCCATCTGGTAAGTATTTTGTCCCCCTTCAAGCAATGGCCTGCTCCACTTTCTACTTGCCTAACTGACTTTCACTTTCCTGCTGTAGGTTGGCTGCATGGCCGCGGGCGCAGAGTCTATCCTATCCTCTCTGGCAGAAAAAGTCAGTGCTGCTGAAGCCGCCCTTGCGAAAGAGCGGGAAGAGCTGGCAGTAGCTAAAGCCGCTTTAGCCGTGGAGGCAAGCAAGACGAAGTCCATGGCCTTGAGTTTGGGGGCGGCTCAGGCGGACCTGGCAACGGCTTTGGCCGAATTGGAGGTTTCCCGGGCCCTGACCGCGGCAGCTGAAGCCCAGGCTAAGGCGGTGACCGAGACACCTTCCGCGGCGGCCCTGGATGAAGCTTTTGACGACGGCTTCTTCCAAGGTTATGATGATCTGAAGCAGCGGGTAGCCCGGGATCACCCCGAATGGGTCCTTTCGGCTTACGAGGGGATTGACTCGGATTACTGGGACGTCGGTGAAGATCCTTCAGCCGGTGAAGCTCCTCCTGCCGGCGAGGGTCCGGCGGCCGTTGGAGATCCTGTGGTCATCGCTGAGGCCACCGAGCTCGCCCCGGAGAGGGGCTTAGCGGAGGAAGGACTTGCCGTTCCCGGGGAGCAGACCGGGGAAACCGACAATGTGGTCAATGCGGAGGACTGACTCCCCGGTCCCTCCCGCCTTTTGTTTGTTTTCACTACTTGTAGTTTTTTATTTTTCGGGGAGGCTACTACAACTACCCCCCAAGCTTTGTACATTTGTTTAATTTAATGCAAAGGCCCCTGAGGTCACCCTTCCATTAATTTTGTTGTACTGTGCTTTAACTTTTACTAGTATCCGTATGGATTTGGCCAACCTAACATCTGCCTTAGCAAATGCTTTAGGACCGTAACCCACAGAACGCCTAGTCGAGTTCTTTAACTTTTACTAGTATCCGTATGGCTTTGGCCAACCTAACATCTGCCTTAGCAAATGCTTTAGGACCGTAACCCACAGAACGCCTAGTCGAGCGTGTAATTCCCTGTTTTGGCCTTAGTATTTTCCTCTATCCCCTGCCCCCCAAGCATTTTGCTAAGGCGGGTGTGCGGGTGCTCGGGACTACTTGGCCGTAAGAAATCGACCTGGAACATGGGTGGTTGCAGGAGCATTTGAAGCTTGCCATCGTTGGCCACCTAGGGGTTTGGCCCCATCGTCGGCTGGACCTAAGCAAAGCTTTAGTTAATTTCCTGTTTTAGGTGTAGAACCCTCTTGCCCCCGGGGATCCTGTTAAGGCGGGGGCGTGCTGGGGATCGACCATAGGAAACCGACCTGGAACATGGGTGGTTGCAGGAGCATTTGAAGCTTGCCATCGTTGGCCACCTAGGGGTTTGGCCCCATCGTCGGCTGAACCTAAGCAAAGCTTTAGTTAATTTCCTGTTTTAGGTGTAGAACCCTCTTGCCCCCGGGGCTCCTGTTAAGGCGGGGGCGTGCTGGGGATCGACCATAGGAAACCGACCTGGAACATGGGTGGTTGCAGGGTCCTTTGGTGCCTGGGTTCGGAGCCCGAGGTCTTTCTGTGCCTCGGGGTTAGGCCCGAGGTCTTTCTGTGCCTCGGGGTTAGGCCCGAGGTCTTTTGGTGCCTCGGGGTCAGGCCCGAGGTCTTTTGGTGCCTCGGGGTTAGGCCCGAGGTCTTTTTGTGTATTGCCCGATGTACTGAAGGGAGTAATGTTTCAAAATAAACTTTTCAATTTTATTTAAATGATAACAATCTGTAACAATTGTCCCATCAAGGCTACAAAGAATTTTCCTTATAATACTAAATTCCCGTGGCTAGGTGCTACTGATAATACTTGCGGAGGTGTTGCACGTTCCAGGGATGACTGAGATCGTGCCCGCCCATGCTTTGTAGCCAGTAGGTTCCTGGTCGGTTGACCCGAGTTACTATATACGGTCCTTCCCAGTTCGCTCCCAACTTCCCATGGCTTGGGACTCGGGTGGACTGGTTCACTGCCTTAAGGACAAGATCCCCAACCTGGAAACTACGATGCTTCACCTTACTATTGTAATATCGCGAGACCCTTTGCTTGTAGGCTGCCACCTTGAGATAAGCCTGGTCTCTTTTCTCTTCTACCAGGTCTAATTCTGTCCTGAGGGCTTCTCCATTATCTGGGTCATTGAAGGTAGCCACCCGGTATGCGGGCAGCCCGAGCTCTGTGGGGACTACTGCCTCGAAACCAAAAGTTAGGGAAAAGGGGGTTTCGCCTGTTGCCGCCCGAGGTGTGGTGCGGTAGGCCCATAGGAGGGCTGGGAGTTCGTCAGCCCACAGGCCTTTGGCACCTTCAAGCCTTGTCTTAATTGACTGCAAGATCGTGCGGTTGGTTACTTCGGCCTGACTGTTAGCTTGTGGATGCTCGGGAGAAGAGTAATGATTCAATATTCCGTAGCCCGAGCAGAACTGTCTGAAGATGGGTGTATCAAATTGTCTTCCATTGTCGCTGATCAGGACTCGCGGAATACCGAACCTGCTAAGGATATTTCTCTCCACAAAATGTTCCATTTTTCGCTCGGTTATAGTTGCCAGGGGCTCGGCCTCTGCCCACTTGGTGAAGTAGTCAACGGCTATCACAGCAAACTTGACCTGCCCTTTCCCTGTTGGTAGGGGTCCAACGATGTCGATCCCCCATTGGGCAAATGGCCAAGGACTTTGGACTGGGGTCTGAAGTTCTCCCGGTTGGTTTATCATGGGATAGTACCGTTGGCACTTGTCACACCTTCGAACGTACTCCTGCGAATCCCGGGCCATGGTTGGCCAGTAGTATCCCTGTAGTAGGGCCTTTCTGGAAAGTGTCCGGCCTCTTATGTGGTTCCCGCACACACCTTCGTGGATTTCAAACAATATTGCTTGAACTTGCGTAGGATGAACGCAGCGAAGGTACGGGATGGTGAACCCTCTCTTATAGAGGACACCGTCTAGAATGTGGTATCGCGCCGCCCGGTACCTGACCCTCCTTGCTTCCTCTTTGTCGTTTGGCAGCCCTCCTGTTATCAAGAATGTCATGATTGGATCCATCCAACTGGGTCCCAGAGTGACCGGGTCGACCTCCATGCCCTCTGAGTTGATCACGCTCGGCTCGGGCAGGAATTGTATCCTTATCTCGGGCAAGTCTGACTCAGACGACGAGGCAAGGCGAGCCAGCCAGTCAGCTCTGGTGTTTTCTTCTCTAGGTATTCGAGTAATGGAGAATCCTCAGAGCTGTTTGGAAACCGTTCTGACGAGGGCTAAGTAGGCTACCATGCTATCTTCCCGTGCTTCGTATTCCTGGTTTACCTGATTGACCACGAGCTGGGAGTCGCTGTAGCTTTCGACTTGTTGCGCGCTCATCGAAATGGCTAATTGTAACCCGACCAGGAGGGCTTCGTACTCGGCCTCGTTGTTGGAGGCACGAAACCCAAATCTCAAAGCATATTCAAGCTAGATGCCATCGGGGGTAGTCAGGATAATTCCGGCTCCACTGCCCTGCTGGTTGGAAGAGCCATCGACATGTAATACCCAAGTGGGGATGCCGGCGAGCAATCCGGGCGGTAAGGCCGGAGGCTCGAGTTCTTCGACCGGGTCTTCAGGATACGTAAACTCGACCAGAAAATCTGCGACGGCTTGTCCCTTGATGGCCGTCCGTGGTCGGTAAGTTACCTCAAACTCCTCCAGTTCCAAAGCCCATTTGACGAGCCTTCCGGATGTGTCTGGCCGAGAGAGAATTTTGCGGAGAGGCTGATCGGTCTGTACTACAATGGCGTGGGCCTGGAAGTACGGTCGGAGCCTTCGGGCTGAAGTAATGAGGGCAAAAGCCAATTTCTCGATGCGGGAGTATCGGCTTTCCGCACCTTGTAGAGCCCGGCTGGTGTAGTACACTGGGAACTGTATCCCGTGGTCTTCCCGAATGAGTGCTGAACTAACCGCCGATGGTGACACTGCAAGGTACAGGAATAGTTCCTCTCCGGCTGTAGGTGTCGTCAGTAGAGGAGGAGAGGCCAGGTATTTCTTGAGGTCCTGGAATGCCTCCTCACACTCCTCCGACCATTGAAAAGCTTTACGGAGGATTTTAAAGAACGGGAGGCATCGGTCAGTAGCTCGGGAGACGAATCTGTTCAGTGCGGCCACCCGTCCGGCTAGGCTTTGAACTTCCTTTGTTGACTTGGGAGACCGCATGTTGATGATAGCCTGGATTTTGTCGGGGTTTGCTTCAATTCCCCGTCTGCTGACTAGATGACCGAGGAACTTCCCGGATGAGACCCCAAAGGTGCATTTGGCCGGGTTTAATCTCATCCTGAATTTTCTCAAAATGCTGAAGGCCCCGGCCAGATGCTCCAGGTGATCGGGTTCATCTCGGCTCTTGACCAAGAGATCGTCCACGTATACTTCCATGGACTTTCCGATGAGGTCTCTGAACATGAAGTTGACCAGGCGTTGGTATGTAGCCCCGGCATTCTTGAGGCCGAAGGGCATAACTCTGTAACAGTACGTGCCTTGGTCGATGATGAACGCCGTCTTCTCTTCATCCCCGGGGTACATGCTGATCTGATTGTACCCCGAGTAGGCGTCCATGAACGAGAGGAGTGAGTGGTCTGCCGTTGAATCGACAAGGAGGTCTATCCTGGGCAGCGGATAACAGTCCTTGGGGCAGGTCTTATTGAGGTCGGTGAAGTCCACACACATCCTCCATTTGCCATTGCTCTTCTTGACCAGGACAACATTGGCCAACCAGTCGGGGTAGTGGACCTCCCGGATGGAGTTAGCTTTTAGGAGCTTCTCGACCTCCTCACTTACAGCCCTTTGTCTTTTCGGGGGCCATGCCCCTTCGCTTCTGCTTTACCGGACGGCAGTCTGGGCTGACATTGAGACGATGGGACATTACCCGGGGATCGATCCCGGGCATGTCCTCATGACTCCAAGCAAAAACATCCTGGTTTTGCTTCAAGAACTGGATCAACTTTTCTTTCAAGGCGGGCTCCAGCAATGCGCCTACGTTGATCGTGCGATCCGGGTGCTCCGGATCTAGCACAACCTGCTCTAATTCTTCCATAGGCCCTATCACGTCCCTCGGGTCTCGGGGGTCCATTTCTTGGATGTTCAGTGTCTCGGTGATTGCCCCCCGGCGCAACGAGCTAACATAACAACTTCGAGCCATGGTCTGGTCTCCTCGCAAGCATCCAGGTCCCTGGGGAGTTGAAAACTTCACGGTCAAGCTGTATGTGGAGACAACTGCTCGGGCCCTGTTGAGGGTCGGCCTCCCGAGGATGACGTTGTAGGCCGATGGGGCATCCACTATCACGAAATTGGTGAGCATGGAAACCTGTTGCGGGTAGGTCCCCATGAGGACTGGGAGTTCGATCGTGCCGAGCGGTTGAGTGCTGGAGCCGTTGAATCCGACCAGGGGAGTAGCAACTGGCCGGAGCCGATCCCGATCGATCCCGAGTTGGTCGAATGCTGCTGTGAACATTATGTCGGACGAACTGCCCGTGTCGACTAGTACCCTTTGGACCATATAGTTAGCTATAGACAGCGTCACTACCAGTGGGTCGTCGTGGGGGCAGTGGAGGCCCTGTACGTCATCAGATGAGAACGTCAGAACGTCAGTTGGTGAGGGGCCGGTGGATTGGACTTGCCACACATCCGCTCGGGATGCTCGGGCATGCCTCTTCCGTGCCGACTGAGAATCTCCTCCGCCAGATGTTCCACCGGAGATCACGTTAATTTGGCCGAGCGGTGGAGGGGGCTGACCGGGAGCTCGGGCATCCTGTCGGGGTCGTCTGTCTGCTGTGACAAACTCGGCAAGATGGCCCTGCTCGATCAGCTTTTCGATTGCTATCTTCAATTTGAAGCAATCCTCCGTTTCATGGCCGTGATCCCTGTGATAACGGCAGAACTTCTCCCGGTTCCTCTTGCCGGGAGGGGCTCTGAGCTTGGCAGGCTGCGGAAGCAGCCTCTGCGCCTCTGCATCGGCCATCACCTCGTGTATGGGTCGGGAAAGAGGTGTGAAAACTGTTGGGGGCTGACCTCTAGCCTCTCTCTGATCTTGCTTTGGCTTCTTTCCCGGACCCTTCTAGAATCCCTCGCGTTTGCGCTTTGCTTTTGGGGATTCGTCTCCCGTCTGGCTGGCGCGCTTTGCCTTCAGGAACTCTTCGGTGTCTATGTACTTTCCTACTCTTTCCGAGAGTTCCACCAGGGTTGCCGGTCGATTGCGATGAAAAGACGTGGCCACCTTGGTGTGCTGAACTCCCGAGCAGAAAGCCATAATAGCGGCGGTCTCATTGAGGTTGCGAATCAAGAGCCTCTGCTGGTTGAAACGATCTACGTATTCCCTTAAAGATTCCCCCTTTTGCTGCTTGACAGCTAGCAGCTGGGTGTCTGGCTGCGATCGGTCCAGCATCCCGACAAACTGGCTGATGAAGAGTTTGCCGAGGGCTTTGAAGTTGTCAACCGTTCGCGGCTTCAGAGCATGGAACCATTGTGCGGCTGATCCCTTTAGAGTACTGGGGAACGCTAGGCATAGCAGCTCGTCCGTTGTAGTGACCAGTGCCATCTGCGCCTTATAGGTGCGGATGTGGTCCACTGGACTCCCCTTGCCGTCGTATAAGCTGAGATGAGGGGGTTTGAACTTCCGCGGAATTGGGAACTGTGTTACCCGGGCAGTATAGGGCGACTCTGTTTCTGTATTAGTGAGGTCGTGACCGGACTTGCGGTTCAGCCTCTCAATCTGCTGCTGCAGCTCCTCGACCTGGGCCTTGACGTCAGTACGCCCGGTCCTCCTCTCTGCATCTGAGTGGTAAGTGGGGTCGGACGATGATGCCTCATCCTCGAAGCGCGTCGATCTTGGGGATAGTACTCGACTGCGGGTTCGGGATAGCCTGTGCCTAAGATCATCCCGGTTTAGGGCGGGCGGATCGTCGACCGATTCCCTGACCTTTCGTCCGGATGCTTCTCCCCTTGCGGCTCGCCGCCGTTCAATGAGGATCCGGGCGTCCTCCACTCGGCGCGCTCGGCGAGGAACGTACCGAGGTCCTTCCTGTGGGCGCTTGGTAGGCTGGCTACGTTCTCCCTCCGCCTGGCTTTCCCGGTTTAGTCGGGACCCTGGAGCGGATCTGGTTTTTCCGCGCGTCCGGGTAGGCCTCTGACTGGGAGTGCTCTTTTTAGGCCGCTTCTCCAACGAAGGGCCTTTCTCGTGGTCCTCGACCACTTTTTCATGCTGGGCCATGAGCGCCTCTATTTGCTGTTGTGTCCGGAGCTGGCCCTCCAAGAGCCGCTCCAGCGCCGCTGTGACCTGGTCGGAGGTCATGGAGGTCGCCCGTGTCTCGATCTGTAGGTCCTCCTAACCGGTTGAATCGGCGGTCTTCTTACCCTTCTTCTTCGGCATGTTGATCAGTCAAAGATTTTTGTTAACAAGGAAACTGTGTCGTTTCCCACAGACGGCGCCAAACTGATGATGCCGAAAATTGGTAAGAGTAATTCAGACAGAAAATAAAGCCACTGAAGATTTGTATGTGGTTCGGCCCCGTTAAAGAGGTGACCTACATCCACGGTTGCGTCTATGCGCCTTCACTAGCAGATCACCGGCGGGCCTGGTGAGCCAACAATGGTGGGCGGCACTACCAGCAATACCGGCCGGGTGTATGCGTGTAAGTGGTGAGTTCTCTAACGTGTGCGTGTATGCTTAGAGAGTTGATGTTCTGATCCCTTTAGAGAGGGCAGGTGGGCTCTTTTATAGGTGCAAGAGTCCACCTTTACATGGCAAGTCGATTAGATTAGGAAGCCTAAATCTAATCACAATAGATTTGTACAATGTTTGGGGAGTTTCCTAAGTGGTTTAGGAAACCATTGATTCTTCCTTGATAGAATCACGGCTGCATAAGGAAACAGTGGAAAGCATGATTCATGCCGCATTCCCTGGAGCATTACCACGCCTGGTACCCGAGCTGCGAGTATCTCGGATAGTAACAGCTGGACACCCCGGGAGTGTGGGCCCTACGCTCCCAGCCCGGATTTTCCCGGGCTACTGGATGACCACGAGGAGGTTGGATTGCTACCGAATATTTCTGGACATATCAATAATTAATGTCAATTCGCAATGCTTTTGGATCTACAAAACTCTTTTGACATTTACAAATATTGACTTTTATTGGCATTGGAGAACCATACCCTTATACAAGGAATCATAGTCTAAGTGGCAAAGAAAATGGCACTTAGTGTCCTCCTGTGTATCTAATTTCCATGTTCGAACATTCCTCTTCTCATGTAATAAAAAAAAAATAAATAAATAAATAAAAGACAGGAAAAAAAAACAAAGAACCATACCATTATTCAATTAACGATTGGTTATTATATGTTAGTTTATGTTCGTTGGGCAATGAGAATGACTATTGTCTTAGGTGGAAATGGAATATAATGGCAATTATCAAAACCTTTTGGATCTGCTCAACTCTTTTGGCATTCACAAATGTTGAACTCTTCACAAGTTAGAAAAGTCCTTTAAACAGCGAGGACAACTGTATCCTTAGATTAATTCATCATCTTGCATCGTTATTTTCAAAGCTATCATTAAAAGGATGCCTATTATACTAATGAAGCTACATCCAATATTCAGAGAGTGTAGTCTCTTCTTCGATTGTTAATTAGACTAGTCAATATGAATCTCTCTCTCTCTTTTTGATCAAAAGTGTGTACTTTAAATATCAAACTGGTATAAAAGTTGTATGAAAGTTATATGAAAATTGTCACCAAAGAATTACTCAAAATTAAATTAAACTCACTTGTTGAGAGCTTATTATTCCTTTCTCTATCCCCACGTTACCAAAACATGCCGTAATCTTATTTGTATTATTTATTTTCTGCTCAATTACTATAATATAAAGCAATAAGAGACTTTTCTGGATTTGCACATATTAATTATTGGAGTCATATTGGCTCATTAGTTTACAATTTGATTCAACTCAATGATTATTAGTCAACTTTTTTTTTTTTAAGAAAAAGAAATAAGGTGTCTTTCAAATTACAAAAGAAAATAGATATGTATTTTCATGAAAATTTACCTTTTTTAAAGGGTTGTGCCTTGAATGTCTTCTCACGAGTTTCTCTTCAATTTAGTATTCATTCTCTTCCATTATTTTATTTCTGTCTTCAAGTCAAATACTCAATTTCGTAGGGAAGTTCTGATGAAATTTTTTTTTAATTTATTTACCATTTTCCGAAAAAAAAAAACAAAAAAATTGTTCTGATGAAATTCTTCAAGACTTGCTATTTGCAGAATTTGGTGCGTTTTAATTGTTGTATTTTAGAGGAAGATTGCTTCCTTTTTTTTTTTTTTTTGGTTGTTCGTTCTATTTTTTGCTTAACAAAATTAAACTTTTATAAAAAGACAAGATAGTGCAGGGGGAAAACAGACTGTATCAAGTCATGAAATCCTAGAAAGAAATACAGAATCTTCTCAGAAGCTTACAAAATGAAAACAAAAATATGTAGAACGACTCAAAAAAAAAATGAATAAATAAATAAAAAAAATGAATAAATAAATAAAATGAAAACTGAATCCCCCAAACAAAGTCAGAAATAAAATAAAAAACTCCCCGAAAACAACCAAAAATTCAGAAACCAAATGCAAAAAGCATAACCGTCTTCACAGATTCTCGTCATGTAGTGAAAGCTACAAATTCCCAGAAAGAACTTCAATCAGTAATAAGACAATCACTCCTTCAAAAACGAGTGGGGCTAAATACACCACTTTTTTTTTTTTGCTAAATACACCACATTAATTCATAATTTTTTTTTTATATATCTTTTAACACAACAAAGTGGTGTATTTAGCAGAAAATGTGGTATATTTAGTCCCACCCTAAAAAAATCAATCCCACTATCCGAAGTCAAAGCTGGTGTACACACTATTAACCTATAGCCACTATGTTGTAGATTAGTAGGCCCATATATATATATATATATATATTCTTTTTTTTTTTAATTGTATTGCCATGGCACAATTTGTTACTCTAAGGACAAAACTTTCTTGATAGCAATTTTGATTTTAAAGTGTAGTAAGGTACACTTTCCTCCTGTTCACAATAAAAATTTGGTGTGGTGTGTTGGGCGTGTCAGAGTCCACGTGGACTCGAAAGAGGTTGTGATAACCTAATCTAACTTCTAATTCAAATGACTTGTTAAAAGTGCCCTTAAAACAACAAAAAATGGCTTTTACTTTACTCTGAGGCAAGCAATTAATTACAAATGGAAATAGAAAAGGAAATAAATCAAACACTGGAATTTAGAATACCTCCATGTACATCATCATCTTCATTGATCAAACTCTGAAAAGCGTTTACAATCAGTCTTTGTAAGAGAAGAGAATAGAAATACTCGCAATCACTCAAGGACAATGGTAGAAATGTTTGACGGAAATAAAATAAGTCTGCCAGAGCAGAAGTGGCATGTGTGTTAGCCCCCTTCAAATGTTGCACACCCTGCCCTATTTATAGACTTGAGAGTAAAAACCATTAATGTTAGTGGGGTTGATGGGTTAGTGGGTGGTGGCCCCTAGTTTCTAGGCACAAATAAGTTACTGCACCCACTTTTTGCTCTATAATTAACTTCGACCTGTTTGGTGATCCCGTTTCTGCCACGTTCTCGTTTTATGTAATTGCTTTTCTTTCAGCTCAGCATAACCTAAAGCACATATTCTTATCCATACTTAACTGCCTACAAAGCCTTGTGAACAGATCCTGTTTGTCCAACTACATTCTTCCCGGAGCAAAAGTAGTGTGCTAGCTAATAGATATCGGTCTTATTTCTCGTGAGAAATCTACTAGTGTTCATCGGTATTGGTGAACGATATCTTCATTTGACTCTCAACCATCCTTTGAATCCTTCGCTCATTCTCCAAGCCCGATCCGACATCCTTTACTTACCTGCTCTGTTGATCGCCATCCTTAGATTTTATAGGACCATCCGGATGGTCATCGGCCTTATTTGTTGAGGCCGATGTATCTCTGTTAATCGATGTCATAACTATCCACTATTCCTACTTTGCAAACTCGGTCTTATTTGTTGAGACCGAGGTGTTTCTTAGATAGCCCAGTGTCATCCTATTCTTAGCCTCAACACCGATATTTATGTATTGGATGTATCCTCCTTGTAGATAGGTACCACCGATATCGGTCTCCTCTTGTTTACACCTTACGCCCTGTCCATCTTCCTGCCTTCTCCTATGATGATGTCACTAAACCGCGTGATTGTCATGTGCCCTGGGAAATCTCAAATTAGGGTGTAAACAATGCCCCCCAAACGTCTTATCAAACGTTGTGCAATTAGTTTGATGAGACGTTTAAAATTTAAATTTAATGCTGACTCTGCAACTGATGGCGTACAGCTCCAAGTGTCCTTACCCTAGTAGCCCTCCTGTCTCGTTTCAAGAATTGGTACGTATCCCTTAGGACTCCGTTCCTAAGTCATGAAGGCCCCTTTTCTTAGCCTATATAAGCTACAATTCCTTGTCACTTTTCACTTTCTTTTGCCCTCACTTTCCTGGAAAATCTTCTCTTTCTTTTACTAGCAAACTTCCATGGCTTCCTCATCTACAATCAGTGCTTCTCAAACTGTCGGTGCTACTTCTTCTTCCCCTACCGCCACTAGTACTACGCTGGCGGCCAAAACCACCAACGCCACCGTCATTCAACAGGCCATTGATGTCACTCCAAGGTTGATAAACCCTCAGGTATTGATTTCTATGCCTTCTGGTTCTTCCATGGGGCTTGGTCCTGCTTTTAACTCCTTTCCTCCGTCATCTCTAGATCCCTATTTCCCTTTTTTATAGAAGATAGCGAGTTGCTCTATCAATCACCTGATTTTGAATGGGGCTTACAGTATGCCCCTTCAAACCCTTTGAGGAATTGGTCTATCCCCTCTGTTGACTGGATTTCTTGGGTAGACTGAGTAGTGGAGGTGAAAAAGGACCTATGGAGGGCCTTTGACATCTATGATGCTATTATGCTTAGTTGAGAGAGATTCTTTCTTGACAAACCTCTTTTCTTTTCTTCTCTCTTTTTCTGGTCGACCTCGGCCAATGCTTTCTTCTTCCGTTGTGGCCCTATGAGCCCAACCATTCAGGATGTCTATTTTCTCATACGTCTGCCTACCCATGGTGAAGAAATTACTCCCAACCTTTCTTTCTCTTTAGAATTTGAACACCCTAAGACCGATAAGGGCAAGGGATCAAGGTTCATTACTACCTTCGGGCAATTCATCTCGGCCAGTATGGGACAAGGGGAGGTCACTGACCACGAGCATATTGCCTTCTTAGTCTATTGGCTCAATTGCTTCGTCTTTTGATAGGCCTCTTACAGTGTTACAAACTAGTATCATCATATCGCCCTTGCTTTGGCATCGGGCCAAAAACTTGCTCTTGCTCCTCTCGTCCTCTCCCATCTCAACCGTGGTATCCTTGAACTCATTTTTCCAACTTTAAAACTTCGGGGGGAGCTCTCTTGCTCCTCTAATGCTGGCTTCACTCTTACTTTCCTGAGAAAGCCTGGTTTATACTTTTGACCCTACTACTCTTCCGGAGCATTCTTCTGCTTTTGCGTTTCATTTTGCTGGATTCGGCTCGAAAGGTATTTCTTTTGATCATCTTTTTTATTTCTTTTACGAACACATGGGCAACCGATTGCCCCAACAATTTCTTCCTTTTCACCCTCGACTTCGATATTCGAGTTGGCTTCTTCATAGTCCTGGCCAGGCTCCTGAGACCGAGCGAGAAGAACACGAAGCCATCTAGACCAGTTTCTTAGTTAGCCGAGATCTCTTGTACAATCCTGTCATTCCTCAACACAACGACAAGTGTGGGGTGGAGTATTACAATGCTCCAGATTTAGCCCAACAATTCGGGCTTAAGCAACTAGTACCTCTTTCCCCCTTCAAAACCTTTAACCGATCCATGGCTGGACGATCCCTTTTCTCTAATCTAGTTAAGATTGGGAAATGCAAATCAAACAACAAGGCTGCTCGTGCGGGCCTGGAATTTGCTTCATTTCAAATGCTTCCTTCAACATCCACTGAGTTTGACACTTGGTGGTCCAAAATTATTTCAGGCTTGAGATCTGAGCCTGTTTTCTCCGTACTTAAACAAGTTTCTCCCCTATCTCTAAAAAATCTACTCGTTCCACTAACCCCTCTTTGGTTTATGCTGCAAGTCAGAAGAGGAAAGCCCAAACACCCAAAGGTAAAAACACCTATTAAGCCGTTCTTGCCTTTGAGAAGTTTTTTAAATTCAAGTTCGATCCCAGAGAGCCCGAGATCATGCGGGTTGATATGAAGTGGCATCTAAGAGTGCTTGTGCAGGAACATAAAGAAAGGACAGTAAGGGCATACAAAAAATACTTGCAAATGGCTGATTATTCATCCATAATCGCTTTCGAACAGTTCCTCGAGCCTTTTAAGTGTCGGCCTCCTCCATTACCCAAGGCCGATTTTGCTATTGCTATTCCGTTGGCGAAGAAGCAGGCGTCCTTGACAACGAAACCTTGGGAGAGGGTCACTTATACCGGGCTGCATGATTTAGGATTAATTGATCACTCATTGGCCATCTAGGTTATAGAAACTGGAGAACCAATTTTAGGTATTTTATTCTTTACATTTTTTCATGCTCTCCACTTCTCTAACTGATTTTTGTTTCTAATCCTCTTCAGAGGCACTTCCACAAGAAAATCCCTCCGGCGTGACTGATATAGATTCGGATGAAGATGTTTCTCCATCCACTCGTCAACGCCGGAATGTGACCACAGCTACCCTCAAATCGGGCAAGGTACAGGTTATTTCCTTGTGCTTTCCTTTCTTCTTACTAATGTATGGGGCTGACTTGCCTTTTGTGAGATCATAGGGGGCCACCGGCCTTGTATCCAAGAAAACTGGGCAAGCTCAGATGAAGCCTCCGGTTTCTCGGGCTAAGATGCCACCTCTAAAATCTCCTCTTCGTCCTCCAGTTTCAGCCTCCTCTGAAGCCGCTCGAGCCGAGGTTGCTCCTTAGATGACTTACGAGCAATTAATGGCCGAGCTTCAAAGGCTAAAAGGACTTGACGAAGCCCAGCAGGCCATCGTCAAGGGTGCAACCGATGTCATGATGCCTAACACCGATAGTACAACTATCGGTGACATGTCAGAGATAATTGGGGATGAGAGGCCTTTCGGATTGGATCACCATGACCCCATTGACCTCAGCGACCCTGGGACTCCTCGTGTCGTTGAGATCATGGGTGAGGAAGAAATCACCGATCAGCCTCCTTCCACTGGTGGCTCTTATACACAGCCATCAGTCTCGCCTCCGGTGCAAATGCAGGGAGCTGCTGTTCCACCACCCCTACCAGTTGTTTCTTCAACCAGTTCCCCTTCAATTCAGGTAACCCGGTTCCTTCCCTTTCTATCCTCCAAATGGTTTTTTTGTTGTCTTTATGCTTACTGGACCTTCCTTTGCAGGTTTTTAGTTCTCTCCCGATCCCTGACTTTAGCTTGGTCTGATCAATTGAGGCCTTCTTCGCTCTTCTAAATCCCAAACAACTCCTTCAGGCTGAACCCATGGTGGCTCAGGCTAAAGCTGCTCCTTCTGATGTCGAGTATCAACGGGGCGAGGAGTGGTTTTGGACTACGGTCTAGCGTAAACTTTCCCAACTCCCAGATTTTGAGGAGTTTTGCTCGGCCATAGGCCTTCTGCTTCTTGCCTTGATATTACTGAAGAAATGAAGGCCCATCTCAGGGACTTACAAGTGAGGCTACCAGACTATCTAAACAGACATCGCGCTGCTACAAAGGTTATATCTAAGATTGAGGAGAAATCAAGGGTGCACAAAGCTCAAGTTGATAGTCTGGGAGCTTGCAAGAAGCAATATGAAGCTTCCAAGGCCATGAAGAGGAGAAGGCTAGGCCTGAGACCGAGTTAGCCAAAATCCAGGCCAACTTGGACAATACTGATACTGGCCTGGCTCTTTCTGAGAAGGTGATTCTCAAGGTTGACCGAGCTGCTTAGGGGCATGTAGAAGCCTTGGGTCGGACTGCGGCTGAAGCGAGCATGTAAATTAACACTGAAAAGGAGCTGAAATACTTGGATCAGGCTTGGGAGAAGCTTAGGCTGAAATTTGCAAAAAAATAATGATGATGGATTTATATCTTTTTATTATTTTTTTTTATATCAACCGTTTGATACGGCTGTACCTTGTAACTTCCAGAAACATAAATAAAAAATACTTTTTATTTACTCAATCTAGCTTTACGGTTTCCCAAAGTGATGGCACATATTGCTTTAAATAGTTTCCATTTATCGGCCTTGCATTCATTTCACCATCTAAATCCATTAGCCGATAGGCTCTACCCTATTGACTGACATCACTTGATATGGTCCTTCCTACTTAGCGGACCATTTTCCATATCAAATATCTTTTTTACCTATTGGCAATATGTCTTTCCAAACTAGGTCTCCTTCGCTAAAAGACTTGTGCTTGACTCTTTTGTTGTATGCTCGAGTTACTCTGTTCTTCTGTGCCTTAATGTAGTCTAAAGCTTTAAGACGAACCTCATCGAGCTCTTGTAACTCAGCTAAGATTGCCTCAGTATACTCTGCTGATTCAAGACCAAGTTGAAATGCTCGTCTTGCTGACCGGACTGTGACTTCCATAGGCAACATTGCGTCATGTCCATAGGTTAACACGAATGGAGTAATGTTTGTGGCCGATCTTTTTGATGTTTGATACGCCCATAACGCCTAAGACAACAGATCATGCCATACCCTAGGGTTACTTTCCATCATTTTCTCCACAATCCCCTTGATTGTTTTGTTCAAAGACTCGGCCTGTCCATTTCTTTGGGTGAAGTATGGAGTAGAATTTAGGATTTTGATACCTCAGCTTTCAACAAATGCCTTAACCTCATCTCCTGTAAAGACTGATCCTTGATCCGCCGTAATCGTTTCTGGAAGCCTGAAACGGTGAATTATTTGCTCGTTAATGAACTTGATCACATACGCTTGATTTACTGATTTTGCCAGCACCGCTTCTACCCATTTTGTGAAGTAATTGGGTGCCACCACAATAAAATAGTGTTGACTCGATGATGGTGGGTATATTCTCCCAATCGATCCATGGCTCAGCCTAAAAACGGCCATGGTTTTACGATCACTTGCATCTCGGCGGCTGGTACTCGTTATATTGGCCCATGCCTTTGGCAAGCCTGGCATTCTTTTGCATAATCGATGCAGTCTTTTAGCATGCTTGGCCAATAGTAATTATATCTTCTAAGAAGCCACTTCATCTTTATATCTTCTTGGTGTGCTCCGTAAATACCTTTGTATACTTCAGCCATTACTTTCCTGGCCTCAGGCTTGTCCAGGCATCTCAGTAACACTTCGTCCTTTAGGCTTTTCTTAAACAGTTCTCCATCTAGTAAAATATTATTGACCGAGGATAACTTTATTTTTCTCTCGGTCTATCTGCTTGGACATAGGAGGCACCTGATTATTGGAATTCTCCAGTCCTGATCTTCCATGATTACCGAAAAAACTTCTATTGCCATTTCTTGTTATTTTACTAATGGCAAGATCCTTCTCTGTACTTTTATCAGCTTATCATTATCAGCTATTTCTAACTTGGTCCCTACTGTGATTTGCGCTAAATTGTTACCCTCTGAATTATAGGCTCGAGCAATGTGCCAGACTCTGATGCCGTCGAACTCACGTAACAATTGAAGAGCAATCAAAATTGAAAGGCAACAACTCCCAGCTCTTGCACTTAAACTCACCACTGAGCTGTAATAACAAGGTTTAAGTCACCGATAATATGAATCACTGATAGATTCAGTTCGTCCATGATTTCAATGACGATGATTAACGCTTCATATTCATCTTGGTTACTAGAACACTCAAATTCTAGTTTGAATGAGAAAACTGTCTTTCTCTTTCTTGGCAATACTACAATTATCCCCGCACATGCTCTGTTAGTATTTCTAGATCCGTAAAATATTAATGTCTAAGGGGTTAGAGAAATTGTTGACAAAAGGGTGGAATCAATTGTTTCATTTAGTTCTGGGCCGATATCCAAACAAGGATGATTAGCCAAGAAATCGGCAAGGGCCTATCCCTTCACCGATCTCTGTGGAACAAATTAAAATGTTAACTCCGTTATAGCCAGAGTCCATTTTTTGATACCCATACATTATCGGTCTCGGTAACATGTATTTAATGATGCCAGTTTGGCAAATCAAGTAAACCAACACAGGAAGCATGTACACTCTTAATTTTTGTGAAGCAAAGTATAAGGCTAAGCATAATTTTTCTATCGGTGTATATTTACGCTCGATAGAAGTTAAAACTCTACTTTCCTTTCCCCACTCATTATCCTGTGCTACCATGCATGCGATTGATTCATCTGAAGCCGATAAATATTTCACCGGTCTTTTCTTTCTTGGAGGCATGATTACTGGTGGTTCGGATAGATATTGCTTGATAGCTTTGAAGGCTTGTTGGTGTTGAGTCTCCTATCTGAATTCATCTTCGGACTTAAGCTTGAATAGCAGGGACCATACATGTGTTCGTCTTGCATAATTTGAGATAAACCTCCGCAGAAAGTTGATTTGATTGAGAAGCCTTTGTAGTTCCTTTTTGTTCTTCGGGGGCTCAGCTAATTGAATAGATCGAACTTTATTTTTATTGATTTCAATACCTCTTTTGTGTACTAGGAAACCAAGGAAGTTTCCTGCCGATACTCCAAACGCATACTTTAAGGGATTCATCTTCAGCCCATGGGTCCTCATTCTTTCAAATGATCTTCTTAAATCGACCAAATGTTTCTCTTGTGTGGCCGATTTAACTACTACGTCATCAATGTAAACTTCCATGATCTTCCCTATCATATCATGGAAAATTGCATTCATAGCTCGCTGATACGTTGCCCCAGTATTTTTCAAACCGAATGGCATAGCCACCCATTCAAATGTTCCAATTGCTCCTGGACATCTGAATACGGTTTTGGGGACGTCTTCTTCAGCTATATATATGTGATTATATCCGGAATGCCTGTCCATAAAAGATAGAATTTTATGTTTGGCCGCAGCGTCAATCAGCTGATCGGCCATCGGCATTGGGTACTCATCCTTTGGTGTTGCCAAATTCAGGTTTCTAAAATCTATACAGACCCTTATCTTACCGTTTTTCTTGACTACTGGTACGATGTTGGAAATCCAATCGACATATCTGGCCGTTCTTATAAAATCGGCCTTCAGTAGTAGTTCGATTTCTTCTTTGACTTTGAGAACGACTTCAGGGGAAATTATCCTGGATAGCTGCTTGAATGGCCAAACCCCTTCCTTGATAGGTAACCGGTGCTCTACAAGATCCTTTGACAACCCTGACATTTCATGATAACTCTAGGCAAAACAGTCCTTGAATTCCATGAGGAGAGAAATTAGGTATGCCTGGAAGTCGTGCTCAACTAACTTGTTTATGAAAGTAGGTTGATAGTCTTCGCTTGCACCCAAATTAACCTCAAGGAGAGCATCTTGTACATCAGCCTTCAAATCATTGAGCTTCACGGAAGTCGATGCTAACTCATCCATATTTATGCAGCCTTTCGTTATTCCTTCTTGATAATCTTCTGTGATATTAGCCAAATTGGCCGATGACGCTTGTACTCGCCTGTATTCTGGCTATATTGGCATGTATGGATAATGCCCTTCTATGCTTCACTGATGATGGGTTCTGGTCCATTGGGTACGTTGAGTTCTACATCATCGTCAATTGCAGTAATCACTATTGTTGGCCGATCGAGCTATTTGTACACTTGAATCAACTGATTCTTCTATTCTTTTACCATAGTGGCCGACTTTGGCCTACCATTCTTATCCCATCCTAAAAACTTGATTGGACCAATATCGTCTTCATACAGTACGGCCTCAGAGCAATGAACTCTGGCGACGAAAGGCTTATGATTGGCCTAAACTACTTCTACCTTATCACCATTCCAGAAAATTAAGAACTGGTGCAAAGTTGATGGAATACACCAACTGGTATGAATCATGTCCCGACCGAGCAGGGCATTGTATGAGGCTTCAAAGTCCACCACGAAGAAGGCTGTCATGGTAGTCTTTTTCACCGCACTAAGTTCCATTAGGAGGATTCCTTTTTTCTTTGCAGGTGTCCCTGTGAATCCACAAATTGTGAGCTCGGTTGGGATCAACTCCCTCTCATCACGTTACATTTTTAGCAACATGATTGATGGTAGGATGTTCACCGCAGCTCCATTATCAATCAATAGCCTTGAGTATGGCACTCCGTCAATAGCCGCGTTGATGTATAATGACTTCAGATGCTGTGACATTCATTCAGCAGGTTTTTCAAAGATGACTTTAGTAGGTTTTTTCCCTATATCGTCTTCGGTCTTCGGCCTGATTACTGATACCCTCGGCTTCTCTGCTTTGACTTCATTATCAACAAACACGGGCATGGATGGACACTTCTCTTCATGCACATCACCCACCATATGACTTCCCTGGTCAGGTTTCACTCCGAAAGACATCGGCAACGTGTAAACCATATTCACCGAGAAGTCTATTGGAATGCTTCCAAATTGGATACGTTTATCCAATGGTTTTTCATATTTTGAATCGAGATCGGTCATTTCTACATCCGATTCGTTCACCTCAAGAATAGATGGTACTTCAAGCCTTCGTAGTTTATTTCCCACGCATTCGGTCTCAACCTTTTCCTTTTCCTTACGGCAAAGGATCGCCCTAGCCTCCGCACCTTGATTTTTATCGTTTATTTGGCCCGCCCATCTTTTCTCCAACCAGTATTTAGCTTCCTAGTCCCAAGCAGACTGCCATAACCTTTGCATTCTCCTATTCCGCGTTTTGGTGAAGTAAGCTTTTTCTGGGAACTTGGGGTGCTCTACCCTTCTCCAACGGTTCACTTCTGTTTGTGGTGGAACAACCATCCATGGGGATCGGTCTCGGCATTGGTAAGTGTTCCTTCTTAGGTCCCTGTTCTCCTACCTTGGTTCATCCTGACAATGCTCACACCTCTGGAACTCGTGCTTCCTGCGGTACTGCTAATTTGGATAAGTGAGACGGCTGTGAGTCGGCCTCATTGGGCTAGGTGACCGATACGCCCTTTCATTCTTTGGCACGGGAGGAGTAATTACTTCGATCTTGCACTTAGGACATAGCCCTTGTTCGATCAAATCGACCATCCATTGCAATGTTGGAACCTTACCCACCTCTGCCTCAGCACTGTCTGACTTAACTTTTGAAGCCAATTTTGCCTTTGACTTTTGTTCGTTCATGTTCGTGCTTGTTTCAGCAGCTTCAGTTCCTCTGAGGTCAATTTTTTCTCTTGGCCTGTGCAGAATTACAAAGTTGGGTGTCACCATGTTTACCCGTACCACTTCTGGAAATGGATTGCTATCAACTCCCATTACTTCTTTTCTTTCTCGGCAAACTTCAAATTTCCTTTGTCCATCATATCCTACAAAACATTCCGGAATACCAGACAATTGTTAGTGGTGTGGCGCCAGGAGTTATGCCACTTGCAATACTCTTTTCCTTTTAGCTCGTTAGCCGAAGGTAATTTTACATTGTGAGGTAGCCGAGTTTGCCTATCGGCCATCATGAAGTTGAAAATTTGATCATCCATCGCTATGTTAAACGAGTACTGCTTGCCGACCTCAAAAGGCTATTTCTTGACCGATGACAGCAGTGCAACAGTTGGCTTTGACAACGGCTGACATAAATATGGCCGTTTTGACACGATCTCGGCCACATCCACTTTGGTGTTGATCTCACATTCAGTAGCATGTATATCATAGTTAGGATCCCTGTAATAGGTTCCCAGATGAATTTTTCCTTTCTTGTTCCTCCTCAAGCATGCGCTCATATCGGGTAGCTTGAGTTGCCAGTTCAAAGAGATCACAGAAACCCATACCCTCAAACTTTTTTCTAAGTTCGAAGGTGAGTCTGCCTAATGCTATGTTGATAAATTCTTCTTCGGGCAACATAACCTTGCAGCGGTGTTTAGCCCGCTTAATCCTGGCGATATATGCTACTGTTGATTCGCTTGGAAGCTGATAGAGCCTAGTCAGATCGGCCATAGAGACTTCGGGCTCTGTCCGACAGAATTGGGCGTGAAAAGCTTCTTCCATTTGGTTCCAAGTATGGAAAGAGTTTGTAGGTAAATTAATATACCACCAGAAAGCTACCCTAATTAAGGAATTGGGGAAAAAATTTAGTAGCATATCTCCTCTGTAACTCACCTCTCCACTCTGAAGTAGAAAGCGACCAATATGCTCTACGGTCGATTAGTCACTCTCACTAGAGAACGTTGTGAAATCGGGTACCTTATATCCCTGGGTAAGAGACACTCTCTCAATGGCGTCGCTATGCAGCTTCCTATATACAGGCCTCTGTGTTCTGCGAAGTAAGCCACCAAAGTCTTGGTGAATGACTTCGGCGATCTGCTCTCGGTCAACTCTCACTATTTGAGCACGCGGCACCGTGTTTTGACCCATTTCATGTCCTAGGGTAGGTCTTTCATAACCTATCGGCTCGTTATCGATCTCATGATTTCCAAATAAAGGGTTGACCTTTCCCCACTTTTGATCCATCCCTAACCCATTTTGGCCGAGCGTTTGGTCTTTGAAGGTGATTACTACTAGGGCCGAGGTCTTGTGATTCATGGTTTCCCCTAGCACCTCTTTACCATTCCTTTTCTAAGGAGTAATGTATTTTTCGGTCTGGGAGGAAGAAGGGTCATTCTGACTGGCCCCCAATCCAACATGATACAACAAGGTTGGTGGAACGGATGGCTGTGAGGGGACACTCGCCTGATGTTCTTTCCACTCATTGAACTCACGAAACCAATTTTTGAGGGTAAAAGTCAAACAATTACCGACGAAAATTTATTTTGTCACTAAAGTTCGTCGCTAATAGTTGGCGGGAAATTTTCCCCGCCAAAAATTTGGTGGGAAAATTTTAGGCGACGAAACGTTATCAATTGGTGACGAAATATTTTTGTCGGTAATTGTTTTACTTTTAGTGACGAAATATTTCGTCGGGAATTGTTTAAGCTTTCGTGACGAAACACTTTCGTCGGGAATTGTTACAATTGGTGACGAAATTGTTTCGTCGGTAATTGTTTTACTTTTAGGGACGAAATATTTCGTCGGGAATTGTTTACCCTTACGTGACGAAAAACGTTCGTCGGGAAATATTACAATTGGTGACGAAATTGTTTCGTCGGTAATTGTTTTACTTTTAGGGACGAAATATTTCGTCGGAAATTGTTTAACCTTTCGTGACAAAAAACTTTCATCAATAATTGTTACAATTCCCGACGAAATTGTTTCGTCACTAACTGTTTTACGTTTAGTGACGAAATATTTCGTCGGGAATTGTTTAAGCTTTCATGACGAAAAACTTTCGTCGGGAATTAATACAATTGGTGACGAAATTGTTTCGTCGCTAATTGTTTTACGTTTAGTGACGAAATATTTCATCGGGAATTGTTTAAGCTTTCGTGACGAAAATCTTTTGTCGAGAATTATTACAATTGGTGATGAAATTGTTTCGTCGGTAATTCTTTTACTTTTAGTGAAGAAACAACTTTTTCACGATACACTAAAACAACGTTTTCACCTCGTAGACTATGAAAAACTAAGTTTTGGGGTTTGGGGGGTCAAATTGTAAACCGTCGATCCAGTAACCACGAAACTTAACTCGTACCTCCCACATGTCTAAAGAAAGTTGTAGGAAGAAACGGAACAGGAATCAGACTCCCGGTTATCAAGATACACTACAAAACAACTTTTTTATCTCGTAGACTATGAAAAACAAAGTTTATGGAGTTTGGGGGGGTCAAATTGCAAACCGTCGATCCGGTAACCACGAAACATAACTCGTACCTCCCACACGTCTAAAGAAAGTTTCAGGAAGAAACAGAACAAGAATCAGACTCCCGGTTATCAAGATACACTACAAAACAACTTTTTCACCTCGTAGACTATGAAAAACTAAGTTTTTGGGGTTTGGGGGGTCAAATTGCAAACCATCGATCCGGTAACCACGAAACTTAACTCGTACCTCCCACACGTCTAAAGAAAGTTGTAGGAAGAAACGGAACAGGAATCAGACTCCCGGTTATCAAAATACACTACAAAACAACTTTTTTATCTCGTAGACTATGAAAAACTAAGTTTTTGGAGTTTGGGGGGGTCAAATTGCAAACCGTCGATCCGGTAACCACGAAACTTAACTCGTACCTCCCACACGTCTAAAGAAAGTTGCAGGAAGAAACAGAACAAGAATCAGACTCCCGGTTATCAAGATACACTACAAAACAACTTTTTCACCTCGTAGACTATGAAAAACTAAGTTTTTGGGGTTTGGGGGGTCAAATTGCAAACCGTCGATCCGCTAACCACGAAACTTCACTCGTACCTCCCACACGTCTAAAGAAAGTTGCAGGAAGAAACAGAACAGGAATCAGACTCCCGGTTATCAAGATACACTACAAAACAACTTTTTTATCTCGTAGACTATGAAAAACTAAGTTTTTGGAGTTTGGGGGGGTCAAATTGCAAACCGTCGATCCGGTAACCACGAAACTTAACTCGTACCTCCCACACGTCTAAAGAAAATTGCAGGAAGAAACAGAACAAGAATCAGACTCCCGGTTATCAAGATACACTACAAAACAACTTTTTCACCTCGTAGACTATGAAAAACTAAGTTTTTGGGGTTTGGGGGGTCAAATTGCAAACCGTCGATTCGGTAACCACGAAATTTAACTCGTACCTCCCACACGTCTAAAGAAAGTTGCAGGAAGAAACGGAACAGGAATCAGACTCTCGGTTATCAAGATACACTACAAAACAACTTTTTCACCTCGTAGACTATGAAAAACTAAGTTTTTGGGGTTTGGGGGATCAAATTGCAAACCGTCAATTCGGTAACCACAAAACTTAACTCGTACCTCCCACACGTCTAAAGAAAGTTGCAGGAAGAAACGGAACAGGAATCAGACTCTCGGTTATCAAGATACACTACAAAACAACTTTTTCACCTCGTAGACTATGAAAAACTAAGTTTTTGGGGTTTGGGGGATCAAATTGCAAACCGTCGATCCGGTAACCACGAAACTTAACTCGTACCTCCCACACGTCTAAAGAAAGTTACAGGAAGAAACAGAACAGGAATCAGACTCCCGGTTATCAAGATACACTACAAAACAACTTTTTCACCTCGTAGACTATGAAAAACAAAGTTTTTGGGGTTTGGGGGGTCAAATTGCAAACCGTCGATCCGGTAACCACGAACCTTAACTCGTACCTCCCAAACGTCTAAAGAAAGTTGCAGGAAGAAACGGAACAGGAATTAGACTCCCGGTTATCAAGATACACTACAAAACAACTTTTATACCTCGTAGACTATGAAAAACTAAGTTTTTGGGGTTTGGGGGGTCAAATTGCAAACCATCGATCCGGTAACCACGAAACTTAACTCGTACCTCCCACACGTCTAAAGAAAGTTGCAGGAAGAAACAGAACAGGAATCAGACTCCCGGTTATCAAGATACACTACAAAACAACTTTTTCATCTCGTAGACTATGAAAAACTAAGTTTTTGGAGTTTGGGGGGGTCAAATTGCAAACCGTCGATCCGGTAACCACGAAACTTAACTCGTACCTCCCACACGTCTAAAGAAAGTTGCAGGAAGAAACAGAACAAGAATCAGACTCCCGGTTATCAAGATACACTACAAAACAACTTTTTCACCTCGTAGACTATGAAAAACTAAGTTTTTGGGGTTTGGGGGGTCAAATTGCAAACCGTCGATTCGGTAACCACGAAATTTAACTCGTACCTCCCACACGTCTAAAGAAAGTTACAGGAAGAAACGGAACAGGAATCAGACTCTCGGTTATCAAGATACACTACAAAACAAATTTTTCACCTCGTAGACTATGAAAAACTAAGTTTTTGGGGTTTGGGGGATCAAATTGCAAACCGTCAATTCGGTAACCACAAAACTTAACTCGTACCTCCCACACGTCTAAAGAAAGTTGCAGGAAGAAACAGAACAGGAATCAGACTCTCGGTTATCAAGATACACTACAAAACAACTTTTTCACCTCGTAGACTATGAAAAACTAAGTTTTTGGGGTTTGGGGGATCAAATTGCAAACCGTCGATCCGGTAACCACGAAACTTAACTCGTACCTCCCACACGTCTAAAGAAAGTTACAGGAAGAAACAGAACAGGAATCAGACTCCCGGTTATCAAGATACACTACAAAACAACTTTTTCACCTCGTAGACTATGAAAAACAAAGTTTTTGGGGTTTGGGGGGTCAAATTGCAAACCGTCGATCCGGTAACCACGAACCTTAACTCGTACCTCCCAAACGTCTAAAGAAAGTTGCAGGAAGAAACGGAACAGGAATTAGACTCCCGGTTATCAAGATACACTACAAAACAACTTTTATACCTCGTAGACTATGAAAAACTAAGTTTTTGGGGTTTGGGGGGTCAAATTGCAAACCATCGATCCGGTAACCACGAAACTTAACTCGTACCTCCCACACGTCTAAAGAAAGTTGCAGGAAGAAACAGAACAGGAATCAGACTCCCGGTTATCAAGATACACTACAAAACAACTTTTTCATCTCGTAGACTATGAAAAACTAAGTTTTTGGGGTTTGGGGGGTCAAATTGCAAACCGTCGATCCGGTAACCACGAAACTTAACTCGTACCTCCCACACGTCTAAAGAAAGTTGCAGGAAGAAACGGAATATTAAGTGACGAAATATTTTGTCACTAATAGTGAACTTTTACCTGCGAAATTATTTCGTCGATAATAATATACTATTAGTGACGAAATATTTTGTTACTAATAGTGAACGCTTTTTTTATTGTCATTTTCACTAAACATTGTTTTCATTTTTTTGAAAATGACAATAAAAAAAGCGTTTGTTACTAAAATATTAGTGACGAAATATTTTGTTACTAATATTTCTAACATTTAGTGACGAAATATTTTGTCACTAATAGTGAACTTTTACCTGCGAAATTATTTCGTCGATAATAATATACTATTAGTGACGAAATATTTCGTCGGTAATAGTTATCTTTTAGCTACGAAAAGAATTCGTAGATAAATAATCACCTTTAGTGACGAAATAATTCGTCAGTAATAGTTATTCTTTATTGACGAATGCATTTCGTCGGAAATTAGTCACTTTTAGTGACGAAATGTTTCGTCACTAATAGAATACCTTTAGCGACGAACTAATTCGTCACTAATAGAATACCTTTAGCGACGAACTAATTCGTCATTAATAGTTCTATTTCCCGACGAAAGTTTGTCACTAAAAGTAGGTGACCTTTCTTGACGAAATATATTTTGTCGGAAAATATTGTTTTTGTTGATGAAATATTTCGTCACTAAATAGAACCTTTAGTGACGAAAGTTCGTCGCTAAAAGTAGGTGATCTTTATTGACGAAACTATGTTTCGTCACTAAAGGGTACTTTTAGTGACGAAATATTTCGTCACTAAAGAGTACTTTTAGCGACGAAATTATTTTTCGTCACTAAAACCTTTCCCGACGAGGAATTAGTGACGAACGCGTGACGAAATTTTTTTCGTCGGTAAAAACCTTTAGTGACGAAAATTGAACTTTTAATGACGAAATTTTTCGTCACTAAAAGTCATATTTCTTGTAGTGTCTTGTGATTCATGGTTTCCCCTAGCACCTCTTTACCATTCCTTTTCTAAGGAGTAATGTATTTTTCGGTCTGGGAGGAAGAAGGGTCATTCTGACTGGCCCCCAATCCAACATGATACAACAAGGTTGGTGGAACGGATGGCTGTGAGGGGACACTCGCCTGATGTTCTTTCCACTCATTGAACTCACGAAGCATTTAATTCACTTGAACGAATGTTTGGTCTTGTTTAACAGACATTTCAGCAAACCGCAGATTGAAATGTTCTAACATGCTACTTTGCATATTAGACAAATCAGCCTGACTAGCTACTAAGCTGTCTAGGGAATCCACAGCAGGCTCACGTGAGCCTACCTCCTGGGATGGTCCCCTAGATCTTGTTCCCTTTCAATTCATTTGACACGTGTCCCACCGGGCATGCCAAAAAACTGTTCACAAAAAAAATTTGGTGTGGTGTGTTGGGCGTGCCAGAGTCCATGTGGACTCAAAAGAGGTTGTGATAACCTAATCTAGCTTCTAATTCAAACGTCTTGTTGTTAAAAGTGCCCTTAAAACAACAAAAATGAGCTTTTACTCTACTCTGAGGCAAGCAAGTAATTACAAATGGAAATAGAAAAGGAAACAAATCAAACACTGGAATTTAGAATACCTCCATGTACATCATCATCTTCATTAATCAAATTTTGAAAAGCATTTACAATCACTCTTTGAAAGAGAAGAGAATAGAAATACTCGCAATCACTCAAGGACAATGGTAGAAATGATTGAGGAAAATAAAATAAGTCTACCAGAGCAGAAGTGGCATGTGTGTTAGTCCCCTTCAATGTTGCACACTCTGCCCTATTTATAGACTTGAGAGTAAAAACTGTTAATGTTAGTGGGGTTGGTGGGTTAGTAAAAAAAAAATGAAAATTTTGAGGGTTTATTTAGAATTTTGAAGATTTAAAAAAATTTTATATAGTGGCACCCCCAAATTTGTGACTTTACATGTGGAGGTTCTTAACACATAGCGTCTACTTGACTTTTATTATATTGAAATGGTGATGTGTTAGGAATCACATTTGGGGATAAAAAAATTTGGGAAGAATGATATTGCAGAATTAATAACAATATCCAATAGTGTGACCGTGTGACATTAAAAGTCACTATTAATAGTGAAGGGGAAGAATAATATCCCCTTATTCCGCTCAAGAGATAAACAATGTCCAAATCTAATTTACCACAACTATTCATTCGACTCTCTATCTCACTTAAAAATAAAAACTATAAATGACCCAAAAAAATCACGGAATGCACTACGTGGCTCAAAACATACAAGGTAAACTGTAGTACTCTGCAATTACACAAAGTTTCATTTTGGACCATATCAACTATACCTTCATATATATATATATATATTGTCGTCACTAACAATTCTTCCTAATTAATACAGATCTACAAATTTGTTATATATACCAGATATATATATATATATATAAATATACACACATTTGGTCAAAAGAGATTGAGAAAGATTCATATTTGACTAGTCTAATAACAATACAAGAAGAGACTACACTTTCTGAGAGTTGGATGTAGCTTACTTAGTATAAAAGGTATCTGTTTAATGAAAGGCTTGAAAATTACGATGCATGATGATGTATTAATCCAAGGATGCTGTTTAAATGGCTCTTCTAACTTGTAAAGAGGTCAATATTTGTGAATGTCAAAAGAGTTTTTTAGATTCAAAAGCTTTTGATAATTGACATTATATTCCATTTCCACCTAATTAAGAAAATATCATGCTCATTGCCCAACAAACATAAATTAACAGATAATAATCAACCGTTAATTGAATAATGCTATAGTTTTCAAATATGAATAAAAGTCAATATTTGTAAATGTCAAAAGAGTTGTGTAGATCCAAAAGCTTTTGAGATCGAACTGACATTATATTTCATTTCCACCAAATAAAATACTCGTGCTCATTGCCCAACAAACATAAACTAATAGATTAGAACCAACTGTTAATTGAATAATGTTATGGTTCTCAAATGTGGATCCCAATTTGGTTCTCAAAAGCTTTGTATGTTATAATCACATATCATGGCAGTGATTCGTGGTACCATATAATATATGCTATTGAATGTGATACAATTGATAAAATATTTGGAAAAGAATTTGGAAGCGTAGCAATTACTCTCCTTCATTTTCTATATTATCCATTAAATTGGTAATTTGAATTATACGACATTTGGTTTAGATTATTAGGATTTTTTTGGGAAAACTAATTACTGGATTTTTGGTTTATATGTAAATCACCATGTATTATCTGATACATAAAATAATAGTAGCAATGGCGGAGTTGGGAATTTTGTTTTTGGGAGGGTTTGGGAGGGTTAGACTAAAATTAAGCAGAAAAAAATGTTGCTAGACAATGTATTAGGGAGGGCTAAACTGAAAAGTACAAAGAAAACTATGAGCTGAATTAAAATTGGTCAATATACCATATATATATATATATCTAATAAAATATCTTCAAAATTTTGGGCTTCCAACGTAACCATTCTTATTTAAAAAACGACACCCAAGAGAAATTGCTATACCGAATGACACATTTTTACTACCAAAATAATTCATAGAAAATTACAATAAAGTGACACCAAAATTGTAACAAAATTGACGTGTTTCTTTTCTTTCTTTTTTATTTTTAATTTTTTATATATATATATTTTTTATTTTTGGATGGCAAAGAAAGTGGACGTCCCTTTTTGCATGTTAGTGATTGACCGCCCAACCAAGCATTCTACATGTTTTACTAAAAGTAATAATAATAATAATAATAATAATAATAATAATAAAAATAAAACGATAATATATAAGAAGTTAATTTGGAGAGATTTTTCATAAGAGTAACCTTTGAATGTGTATTATTTATATATATATATATATATGTATGTATATACCGCTACCAGCCAAAGTAGAACAAGTCAATAAGGCAGGAAAAAAAGAAAAAAAAACAATACGGTACGCGGTGTAGTCAGCAGCTAACAGTGACCAAGACAAATTCTGTACTCCATAGCCCTATAAATACCTGCTTAATTCTGCATTCCTAAGCACATCTTATCTTGCTTTGTGATTACTTACTCATTACATCAAAACTGTTATTTATTTATTTACTCTCCTCAGGAGTTCACAAATGGGATCTCTCAATCCTAGTGTAGCTATTGTTGCCATTTTATTCTCACTCTTTCTTTTGAACTCCCCATGCCATGCACAACTCTCTCCAACATTTTATGATAGTACGTGTCCAAATGCATTGAGTACAATCAGGACTGCTATTAGAACAGCAGTATCAAGTGAACGAAGGATGGCAGCATCCCTCATTCGCCTCCATTTTCATGATTGCTTTGTTCAGGTTTGTATTTAAATTTTCTATGCTGTATATTAATTCTGGCCTGTCAACTGAAAATATCACCAAACTTATGATTGCAACTTTGTCATTTTGCAGGGTTGCGATGCATCTGTCTTACTTGCTGATACTCCTACTTTCACAGGCGAGAGGACTGCAATCCAAAATAATAATTCTGCAAGAGGTTTTAATGTCATAGATAATGCAAAGTCTGAGGTGGAGAAGATATGTCCTGGTGTTGTTTCGTGTGCGGATGTACTCGCAGTTGCTGCACGTGACGCATCAGCTGCCGTGAGTTCACATATACTTTCAAATATTATTAATTTTATTGGCACACTATGATACATCAGTAGAAGAATGAATGGCAAAAACATTTATAGCCGGCATAAATCAACTGTTCCTTTATATGATAAAACTTTGAGCCAAGAAAAGCTTGAAAAGAAGACACCATGCATTTTGCATTCACGAGTGTCTACACTTTATCATTGCCACATGACCCCTTGCATGATATTAATCCAGTTGAACACTAACTGAGATGTTGACAAATGCTGATTTACCATTTCTGAAATTATTAGGTGGGTGGCCCATCTTGGACAGTGAAGCTAGGTAGAAGAGATTCTACCACTGCAAGTCGGAGTCTTGCTGAAAGCAATCTCCCAAGGTTTACAGATAGCCTTGATACACTTATTTCAAACTTTGATGGCAAGGGTCTCAGTGCGAGGGACATGGTGGCACTTTCAGGTAACAACTAACTAGTAGATATAACCTTTTATACAAATGTTTTCCTTATAAAAAGGCCCTATAAAATTTGATGTCTAAAGACCCTCTAATCTTCTTAAAATGTAGGTGCGCACACAATAGGTCAGGCTCAATGTGTTACATTTCGAGATAGGATATACAACAACAACAGTGATATCGATGCTGGCTTTGCTAGCACTCGTAGACGCGGTTGCCCTATTAGTGGCCAAAATAGTAACTTGGCACCACTGGATCTGGTGACTCCCAATTCTTTTGATAACAACTACTTCAAGAACTTGATACAAAAGAAGGGTCTCCTTGCGTCAGACCAACTTCTATTAAGTGGAGGGTCAACAGACAACATTGTTTCTCAGTATAGCTCAAACCCTTCAACGTTTAGTTCCGATTTCGCATCTGCAATGGTGAAAATGGGAGATATTAGTTCATCTCAGAATGGGGTAATAAGGAGAATTTGCAGTGCTCTCAACTAATTATTAAGTTTGTTCTGTATCATCATTCAAAGAATTATTTCCATTGATACACGTTGCGCTGCCCCTTTTCTTCTTTTTCTTATCTGTTGTTTTGTCCTTCTTTGATATCTTGGACTTGGTATTTTTAAATTGTACAAGGAATTTCTTGTCCTGCTTTGTATTTTTATAGTCATCCATCAATTATAATGTGAAGTGAATTGCAAGTCTTTTACTTTTTTTTTTTTTTTTTGGGAATTGTTGCACTCAATTGATTATTTCAAATGTGGGCAATTTTTGTAATACCTGTAATTTTCATTGTACTTTTATATTTTCGTAAATATAAATAAGACCTTGGACTTATCCTTGTCTATGTTAAACTTTAGACCCCAATCAATTGGCATAATTCCCAATCCATTTCCAACTTTTGCATCCCAATCGATTGCCCGCCCTTTCCTACAATTGATTGCCACCCTGCCGACTGAAAACCATGATGTGGTCCCATCCCAATCGATTTTCCTTGTATCCAATCGATTTCCATCAAATGTGTTAAGCTAATTGATTGCCATTAGTCCCAATCGATTGGCATCCAACTGCCACCTTGCCTTCTCATTTCCTATATACATCCTCCCCCATATGTGTATTTGGATTTGCTGAACTGAGAGAGCTAGAGAGAGAGAGAGAGTTATATCTATATATAGACTCATACATATACATATATACATACACTGTATATATACACACATACACACACACTCTAGCAAGAAGAGAAGAAGGAGAAGAAGAAGAAGGAGACAGAGAGAGACTGAAGAAGAAGGAGAACGAGAAAGGGAAGAGAGAGAGGAGGACACCCCGAGGACCGTGAGCTCACCCTGAATTGCCAGCATCACCGAATCTTAACGTTGAGTGTTTATACTCACATGGTAGCTTAGTTATGTTGTTTATAATTATTTCAGAAAGAAAGAATGGGCATAGAATGTATGCATATTTTATTTCGTGTTTTTATAGTTTTTAGGGAAGAAGACGACTTCTTAATCGATTGGACTTTTATCCAATCGATTGCCATTCATTACCATTTTTCCCAATCAATTACCATGTCTATTAAGCCAATCAATTGCACTTTTTCCCAATCAATTGCCAACCCAATTATCCTAATTGATTGCACTCTTAACCCAATTGATTGTGTACTTCTGAATATTGAATATTTCAGTTGATTATAGATGTTGAGCTGTTACATTGATTTTTTTAATTTTTTTTGCTGGGAACTATTACGTTGATATACGTTATACGTTGATTATTAGTGTGGTATTGAATAATGCACATGTTTGAATTATTGAAACCTCTAATGCATTAAATAGTGGAACTTTTGTCTAAGGATGATATAATGTTGTTAATCAGATTGATAAGCGGACGTGCATAGTAGTTGTTCTATCTACCGCCGAGGTCGATGTTATTAATCAGATTGAATATATCATGAAGATCGTATGATGTTGGATGTGGGATTCTAATGAGGTATGACAGTTATGTGATATGAGACTTCGTGTCAAGTTTAATATATTGGGGCGGGTTGGCCAGTATGTGTTAGGGGCGTGTTGGTTAGAATGTAATATAAGGGGCGTGTTGGCCAGAATGTATCAAAGGGCGTATTGGCCAGAATGTAATGTAATGGGCGTGTTGGCCAGAATGTATCAAAGGACGTGGTAGCCAAAATGTAATGTAAGGGGCGTGTTGTCCAGAATGTAATAAAGGGCATGTTGGCCAGAATGTATCAAAGGATGTGTTGGTCAGAATGTAGTGTAAGGGGCATGCTGGCTAGAATATATCAAGGGGCGTGTTGGCCGTAATGTATCGAGCGTATTGGCTAGGCATGTTGGCCTTAATATATTGGGTGTATTGGCTGTAATGAATTGGGCGTATTGGCCGTAATGTATCGGGCATATTGGCCGTAATGAATTGGGTATTTTGGTCGTAATGAATTAGGCGTATTAGCCTTACAATATCGGGTGTGTGATGAAGTGGGCGTATTGGCCGTAATGTATTGGGCGTGTTGACCGGAATGATGTACTGATTATAAATGTGGACTTTGTATCGAGATATAGATTATGTGGTACAGAACTACTTGTCGGGTTTATGTACAAAAGAATTAGAACTTCATATCAGGTTGGATAAGTTGAGAAATATTGGGCTATGTGCCAAGGTAGAAAGGGATCATTCGGTAAATGAGGTAAAAAATGTGGAATGACAAAGCTACCTGCAGAATGTGGACCCAAGAGTCCATGTCATGCTTGGGATTGGTTGGGACGACGTCCGTGGTGATATAATGAGTTGGTGCATGCATGAATACGAACGACGAGATGACTGTTAACAATATTGTTTTATATTTAGCATATCTATAGATACTCTATTAGTATTTGCATTCACTCGACTTTCATCGCTGACGACGTTTTATGCCGCTGGATATCCTACATCCAGCTAGCCAGGGTTATGAGTATGCATAGGATGAGTACATGGCTAGGGGCTATGAGGAAGAAGCCTACTATGGTGGAGGCTACGCTGGAGATGACTACTACGCGAGCTGACGACTTGGAGCTTGCCATAGCTAGTTTATGTTTATATTTTAGAGACTATTGTAATAGTTAATTTTTTAATCGGCATATGTAGCCATAATGGTTTATTGCTTTGGTAGATACGTATGGTTTGAAATAGTTTTGTAGTGAACACTGATTATATATATCGAACTTAGAATTTCCCCATTCGTGGTTTGATTCATTACTCTGATGATTAGACTTTGGTTATGGACAATGTCATGACTTTCAACTGTCATGGCCTACGGGTTCAAAAAGGAATTTATTTTCTCTATGTTTGCTACTGCGAGGCGTGATAGGATTTTTGGTATTAGAGCCTAGGTTTTGTAGTCGCGTTCACCAATTGTCCAACATTTCTTGAGTTTGAACCTTAAGATTCCTTAAGATTGGGGTTTGACTCTAAGTAAATGTTTTGGAGATAGTCCGTATGGAGTTCTCCTAGCTATTAATGTGATAATAGACATAACTATTATGTTTAGTTGCGAATTGCTTTCTGTGACTATATTTGAATTGACGACTAACCGATAGACATTTGTATAGGTACCCAACCTTACTGCATCGATGGCAGGAAGACCTACTACTCTGAATCGTCCTACACAAATTGAGGATGCACCTCTAGCACCCCTGACTACTGATCTGACTGGATTGTTCAAAGCCTTCGTGCAAAGGATGGAACTAATCAATAACCCTAACGTGAACAACAAAAATAACCACAGACCACATCTGAGGCTAGTAGAGGATCGATTAGTAGAGCATTTCTGTTATTTTCGCCCAGAGAAGTTTGACAAAAATACTGAGCCATGGTAAGCGGAACAATGACACTGAGAGATGGAAGCAATCTTTAACACCCTGGGATGTAATGCGATTGAGAAGTGTCGACTGGCTATATTCCAGTAGACTTATACGGTGGCCGATTGGTGGGAATCAGAGAAGACGACTATAAGAACTTCACTGCTGGAAGAATGCCCTGGATCACATTTAAAGGGCTTTTCCTAGAGAATTACTTTCCACAAATGGAGAGGAATAGGAAGGAGAGAGAATTCACTGAGGTGAGGTAAGGTAAGGGAACCAGACAGTAAGGGAGTATATAGTGCAGTTTGAATGATTATCCCTTTTTTCCCTTCATATGATCGATACTCCAGAGAAGAAGAATAGGCAGTATCACCACAACCTCTCACTACTATCACGACGGATGACTTTAAACAATCAAGGTCAAAATTTTAAGGCTATAGTAGGAATGGGAATCGGCCGTGAGGATATCAATGGTCAAGAATGAGGGCGCTTTAGGAATCCACAACACTCAGGGGCAACCCAGGACCGAGACCTCAGATGCAATTCCAAGGGAACAAGCATAATTAAACTAGTGAAAGGAAGCCATAACCATCATTTCCCCAAAACCACTGTGCTGTAAACCAGGCTGCTTCCCTGTAAGGATTACCTGCTACCAGTGGAGGCAACACCGGCAAATGCTTTAACTACGAAAAGCCAGGTTATTTGGCTAAGGACTGCCAAGCTTCTAGGAACTACAACCAGTTAAGCATTCTCTGTTATAACTAAAACAAGCATGGCCATATTTTCAAGGACTGTAGGGTACCCCATGTCAGGGATATATACTAAAAGTCATTCTTTGTATAGTTGATTTATTATTCATTTAATAAAATCAGTTAATCCATTTTATGAGAATCTGTGTAGGCAATATTTGTGTTATATTGTTCATTTAATATTATGCATGTGTGTCTTTCATTCTACATAGTAGGTGGTTTGGTGTGTAGAGTTTGGCTTACATATGGAAGATCAGACCATCAGATCTTCTAGAATGTAAGATTTTGGTTTACAGTCTTAGATGGATTAGACACACCATCGGTAGGACTACAACATGGTATTGTAGTAGGTTTGTCTTGACTATGGGAAATGGTATAGTTTCAACTCACCATGCTGGTACACTTTGTGTATTAAACGGGACCGACTTGGGGTAATTATCTTTATACTGACTTATAAGATAATTAATACCTCATGACTATTATCAGTGCTTATACTCTAAATCCTAAGTTAATTTATAGACAAGTACATTTGATATTTACACTTTGATCCCTAAAAGGGTGAGATCCTTAAATGGTTCAATATCTCATTGGATTGGGTGACAATATTAATTGTGTGGTGGATATTAATTAATGATGGAATCCATGTCTCAATTTTGGGATTGATGAGATCCCCTTGAGAAAGCTTATAAGTTTTGATTATGTCAAACCCTGCAGGTGGATTTTGTATCCGACATATCAGAGAAGTTAAGCAGAGGATCTCAAGGAATTTTAAGAGATTAATTAAATATGATTTGTCAGTAATTATATTTAATTAATGGATATCTGTAATCTTAACATGGGGAGATAATAAGCATTTAATAACATGGAGCTCGAAATATATTTTTGAGATAAGGGTAGGAGTGCAATTATAATTCTTTAGTTACGAATTATAATTTACAAAATAGGAATCTGATTCAGTTCAAATTAGGTTTTCCTAATTCCATAAGAAAGCCTATTCCTTATTGACTTCTTATGGTCCCTATCGTAGCCTATATATTTGCTGCTTTGGCTCTCTCCTCAGTTTGCGTTTTTCTATCAAGAGCATTATAACTCGGAATAGAAAAGATAGAGCGTAAAAAGAGAGAGCAGAAACATAAAGGATTTCGAAGGAGCCCACACTCAGTTCGATATTCTGGCAGCAAAGGAATATGGTAGAAGATTGTGAGCTATTATTGAGCCCGTGTTCTCGATTCGTCTACTACAGCAATCCGTTTTAGCAGTTTAAGGTAACCCTAGTTCTGCCCTTATAGGGTTATTGTAGTTTTCACATAATTTTTGTAGTACCAACTTATACGCGCTGTTAATAGATTCTGGGAACGCAGTTTCCTAACACCCCATAGGGCGTACATTGAACTAGCTACTCAGGACTAAGTTGGATAGATTTGTTTGAAATCTATCATCCTAGAGGATGCGAGATATGATAAAGCTGAGCAATAGAACATGGAAGGGACTCTTACATTGTTAAGTACTCGTGTTAAGGTTTTATTTGATACTAGTGCTTCGAATTTGTTTGTTGATATCCAAATTGTTTAACTTTTGGGTTTAGTACCCCAAGCGCTTGATGTAGCCCTAAATACGATATCACCTTTTGGGAGTGATCGTACAATTAGGGAAAGTGTGCAAGGATTGTACCTTAACCCTCGAGGATAGGATTCTTCCCGCAGATCTAATCATTTTATCAATGAAGGAAGTTGACATCATCATAGGATTTGATTAGCTCATGAAGTATCATGCTAAGTTGGATTGTGCCAATAAGATGATTACCTTTTCAGAACCAGGAAGCCAGCCGTGATGTTTTTCTTACTAGCCGTTTAGCAGTTATCAAAAGCTTGAGTTCAAAACTCACTATCGCACAGATTTCTGTAGTCTGAGACTTTGAGGATGTATTTAGGAATGTTTTAGGATTGCCACCTAAGCGAGAGATTAACTTCTACAATGAGTTAGTGCCCGACACTTTACCCCAATCGAAGACTCCTTATCAGATGGTTACCAATGGAGATGCAAGAACTGAAGAAGCAAGTTTAAGAATTAGAGGACCTCAAGTTTCTTTGATCTAGCATGTTGCCTTGGGGTGCGCCAGTGATATTCGTCAAGAAGAAGGATGAACTCAACGACTTTGTATCGATTATAGGGAGCTCAACAAGGTCGTAATTAAGAATAAGCACCCACTCTCTACAATTGATGATCTATTTGATTAGCTATAAGGAGCAACGACTTTCTCAAAGATCGATCTACGTTCGAGATATCACCAATTGTTGGTTCAACCCGAGGATATTTCAAAGACTGCTTTTAGGACCAAATATGGGCACTATTAATTCTTGGTCATGTCTTTTGGATTAACCAATGCCCCCGCAGTAATCATGGACCTAATGAACAGAGTATTTAGACCCTACTTGGACCAGTTCATTATTGTGTTTATAGATGATATTCTGATCTACTCGAAGACCGAGGCTGAATGTGAGGAACATGTATGGATCGTACTACAGACCCTCTAAGATAATCAATTGTACACAAAGTTCAACAAGTGTAAGTTTTGGTTAAAGGAAGTCAAATTTCTAGGATATGTTGTCTCACAAGATGGAATAGCCATAGAATCATCAAAGACAGACACAATTTTGAATTGGAATATTCCAACTACCGTAATGGAAGTCAGGATTTTCTTGGTCTAGCTAGATACTATTAGAGATTTGTGAAAGGATTCTCCAAGATTCCAGCTCCTCTTACTAGACTAATGAAGAAGGATTTGAAGTTTGAATAGAGTAACAAGCATGAACCTGCATTCTAGGAATTTAAGGAAAGATTGACTTCAGCGCTAGTGCTTGATATTACCCAAGAGTGGGGAGCAGGTCATCATTTATAGCAACAAATCACACCAAGGACTTGGATGTGTTCTGATGCAAGATGGGAAGGTAATCGTATATGGATTGCGACAATTGAAATCCCATGAGTTGAATTATCCGATGCATGACCTCGAGCTAGCCGCGATTGTCTTTGTACTCATCATTTGGAGGCATTATCTACATAGTGAGAACTCTGATTTGTTTCTGACCACAAGAGTCAGAGATACTTGTTCTCTCAAAGGGAGTTGAACATGAGGCAATGACGTTGGATGGAATTATTAAAGGACTACAATTTCACATTGCAGTATCACCCGGGTAAGGCAACGTAGTGGCCAATACTTTAAGTCAGAAATCCCGAAGGATAATAGTAGCTTCTCTATTGGTCAAAGAGTGGCAAGCATTGGCAACATTGGCTGAATTCGATATTCAGGCCTCAGACCCAAGTGAAGGATGACACTTTGGATGTCTCATGGTGCAACTGATCCTCATCAGTCATATTTTGGAGGCACAGAAGAAGAATGAAGGACTTTAGGAGTGGTTCACAAGCAATGTTATAAAGGAACTAGAGAATTGGAGTATTGGTGCAGACAGAGTACTCGGATGTAGAGGCAAACTTTGTGTGCCGTATGAAGGTGATCTTAGAAAGGATATACTAAATGAAGCTCACAAGTCGCGAATGACTATCCACCTAGGAGGTACAAATATGTGTAAGGATTTAAAGATAAACTTCTGGTGAGAAGGTATAAAATGAGAAGTTACTAAGCACGTGTCTCAATATCTTACGTGTAAGCAAGTGAATGCGGAACATCAGAAGCCTCCCAAACTTCTACAATCATTGCCGGTTCCTGGATGGATATGGGAACATATAACTATGGACTTCATGGTAGGTTTGCTGAGGTCACAGCAAAACCACAACACCATTTGGGTAATTATGGACCGGCTTACCAAATTAGCGCATTTAATCACTTACAGAATGTCATGCCCAGTTGACTATTTGAGCCGAATGTACCTACAACAAGTTGTGCGACTGCATGGTGTACCTGTCTCGATAGTATCCGACCGTGATTCAAGATTCACTGTAGAGTTTTGGAAGTGTCTACAGTTAGCTTTAGGAACTTTGTTAAACTTAAGCACAACCTTCCACCCACAGACCGATGGACAAACTGAACAAGTTAAGCAGGTGATGAGAGACTCATATACCGCTAGTAGAATTTGCGTGCAATAACAGTCACCACTCGAGCATAGGGATGGTACCCTTCGAGGCATTATATGGAAGACCATGCTAATCACCGTTGTGTTGGGCAGAGGTTGGAATTAATCAACTACTTGGACCAGAGTTAGTTCGAGAAACTAATGAGAAGATTAAGATTATGAAATAAAGGATGCGAATGGCGCAGAGTAGACACATGAGTTACGCAGATAAAAGATGTAGAAGTTTGGAGTTCAATGTTGTCGATCATGTGCTACTCAAAGTATCTCTGGTGCAAGGAATTGTCAGATTTGGATAGAAAAGAGGAAACCTAGCACTGCGTTTCATTGGGCCATTTAAAATCCTCGAACATGAAAGAAAGATGACATACCTGTATGCCTTGAAAATATGCAAGTACTAAAGTGAGAGCGTGCCAGACAAATGTCCTCTTGATGTGAACAATTTGACAAAACAGAGAGTAGAGAAATAGAGGAACAAGATTTCTCTAAATAGGTTCAGGTTGCTTTAACCAAAGATTAAAGACTTGAAATGTGAAGAAAATTGGGACTAGTAAAAGAAAAAACAGAGAGGAAACTCCATTAAATCCTTTAAAAACACAGTACAATTAGAAGTGGTAATGTCTCCTTCTAATTGGGATCTAATAATAGAGCTAATCCTAATTTAGTGAAATAAACTTACAATGAAAGATAAAGGAAAAAACATAGTGTGAAGTATGAAAATTATGCTAAGTATTCTTGATCATCCGAGATCCCTCTTCTCTATTCCTTCATTCCTTTAAATAGGTAACAATGGCTGTAACTGCTGCCCCTCTACTAAGAAACCTCCCACTGTCTCCATAGTTTTAGAATAATGGGCTTCATATGTAATTGCACCTGTCACCACTTATGCATTACATGTGTCATTAACATAACTGCCAATAATCGCCCTGCCACATGTGGCATACACACTGGATTATGGCATTGTTCTGTTGCATTAGTTTGCTCTTCGTACATATTCTGCGCATAATTCCTCATTAGATTTGGTGGGCCCACTTTTAATTTTATTTTGTGATGCAATTAATGCCCCCCAACATCCCTTTCAAGTAAAAGAGCGAGTAACCATCACTTGATGGGATATTGTTAATTTGGACACTTGCCCAGCAGATCATAACTTCCTTTAATGAAGTCACTCATATCTCATAACTTCATAACCGCTAATTTTTTAAGGAATGATGAGATGGCACCCTAGGGATAGAGATAATGTTTTCTTGGAAAGATACTAACTTGACCCTCATTTAATTCATATTTGTACCATTGTATCATCTCCCTCCTAATCTCTAAGGAATTCTAATCTATAATCATCACGAGTGTTGGGGAAGTTTCAATTTTGAAAGAGACTCCCTTTAAACCACTGCTATTTAAACCATTCTCGAGTTCTTCTCAACATAACTTCTTTTTTGCCCAAGACCTTCGCATCTTATATCTTGTTCTCAATCTTCTATCTCCCATGGTTGAAAACCCTCCAAAATCCACTTCATCTCCTAGCATAGAGAAGATTGCCGCTGATCCTCAATTGCGGGCCAAAGAATCACTAAAACAATTTTGTATTGCTACTTTTGAAGCCATCAGTCTGCAGGTAATGGAACCCTCATCTAATTTCATCTCTTCCATCCTTGGTCCAAGCATAGCTCAGGAGTTTGTCCTTCTCTGAGTTCTAACCTCTTTCCCCGTAATGGTCTTTTTTGTCTGAACACCCTAGTCCCCCGCTACAAAGATGGAGCAATAGTAACGACATCCATTTTTGGCCATCAAAATCCTTGCCGGAGTGGCTAACCTGGGTGGCCAGAGTCACTCCTTTTAAATTGGACGAATGGCATATGCAGCACATCCATGACTTAATGCAGTTAACCACCGTGCCATTACCCATAAATACTCCCCTTCTTTCCTCTGCTCTGGCCTTTTGGTATGTTTCTACCGATTCTTTTCATTTTCCCAGTAGGATGATGTCCCCTACTCTTCTTGACCTAGCTACCTTAATTGGGGTGAGACCAGGTGTTGACCCTATCAATGCTCTACTATCCCAGTGAATATACTCTTTTTTCCCATCACTTCTGGCTTTGAAGAAAATATCAGCTATCAGTCTTTTATATTGGAACACAAATAGGATGATGGTCCTTTGACTGATGCAGAGTACCTTGCCTTTCTCAGTTTCTAGGTTAGCAGATACTTGACCTGTCCCTCTTCTTTCAAAGTAGTCAAATTTGATCTCCCTCTAGCCCTAGCTTTGGCTTCTGGCCAAGTTTTGGCATTAGGTCCTTTTCTTTTGGCCAAGATTTGGCTACATATTCTTCTAGCCCATTTGGATTTTCAAATTGTTTAAGCTTCTTTTTATCCCTTAGGACTCCTTTTTCCAGTAGGTTCTTACCCTATCATCCTCCTTTGTACGGATTGGCCTAGTTTAAACCCTCCCTCTTTGAGCCCAATAGTTACCCTGAACTGTGGGTATACTATTTGGTCTCTCGGGATTGTCATCACAGAGTGACAAAAGATAATTCAGGAAATAACCAATGGGGTGTTGAATCTTATTTCCCAAACTACCATACATACCAATTCGGCCTTACCCAAGCACTTCCTTATCCCAATTTTTTATCAACCAACCCATGCTTCTTGACTAGAATTGTTTTTAAAACTTACGAATCAGTACAACAGGTAGATGAGCTCAATAGACTTTTAATTAGACCTAAAACCAAAGGCTAAATGATCCAAATCAATGAATAAGTTCATATATCATTCTTGTTTATATGCATGCATTCATTTCATATATGTTGATACTTAGGATTAGGATTAATTCTTGGCTTAAGTTGCATTAGATTGAATTTAGTTGAACATAACTATGGGTTCTTTATGACATGTTGGGATTATATCATCTCTATATGGACATTACATTGTCTCCTAGTTAAGACTTGTATATCTATAGAGGTGTTGTATCTCCAACTAATTAGAAGGAATTCATAATTATATCAACTCTTTCTATGATTTGTAGATTTAAGCTAGAAATTTATGCATGTTACTTGGGATTCTAAAGTATATCTTGTTCAAATCATGTGGATAACCCTCTATTTTGTAGCGCTTTTGAGATACAATTTTCTCAACCCTCTCTAGTTTATTTTATTTTTTGATTTTAATTGATTTTCGACTCCATGTGCGATACCTTAGAATTAGAATTTTCCTTATGTGTATATATGATTAGAGACCTTTTCTTAGGATTCCTTTTTTCGTTGCCCGTTTGACATTCACGGCTGGATCTCGGGTAAGTTCTCTTGTTCCCTATTGCATATCATTTTGCTTGCTACTTGATTTATGTGGTTTTGAATAATATTTTACCATTAGCAATCTTATACCCTTTTAGACATGCTTTTGTGATGTATATGATTTAGTTGAGGGCATGCTTAGATTAATAATTCGATTAAAAAGGATGTTGAATAGAGGCCTATCACAAGATAGGATAAGTGGGGGTGTTTTAGTCCGTCAGGCTCCTTCCCTTCTCATTCCATAATCCCCAAACCTAGAAATCTCTGGTTTCCAAAAGATCACTTTTCTTTTAAATTGGTTTCTTAATTTTCCTTTAAAAATTAAGTGGCGACTCATGTTTGAATATGAAATTTGAAAAGTTTTAAAAAGCGTGGGTAAAACTGCGAGTATCCATACCCATTGGTAAAGATTCAGTGGAAGCATCATGATGAAGGAGAAGCTTCGTGGGAGCTAGAGTCAGAGATGCGTGAGAAATTTTCATTTTTATTTTAAACCTTGGTTGTTTCCAATTTCGAGGATGAAATCTTGTAATGAGTGGTGGAATGTTTTAATGCCCTGTATTTTTAGTAATTATTAATACAAAGAGATTCTATGTACTTCTCTTGATTATACTTGAATTCTTACTTTTAATCGATCGAAGTCAGTTTGAGTGATTGAGAATTTCTTCCTTCAATCGATCAAACATCTTTCAAGCGATCGAACACTTTCAAATTCAAGCGATTGAACCCTGTTCAATCGATTAAAACTCTGAATTTATGATGTGGTCCCCACTTCAATCTATCAAACCCCTTTTTTGATTGATCAAACTGGTCGATCTACATTTGATCGATCGAACGAGTCTCAATCGATCGAACATTTAATAATCAGGATCCTAGGTTTCACGTAAATGCATCCACCTATGACCCCATCCCCTCTATATAAACAGTGTATCTCGTGTATGTATGATGTTTGTTGCCCAGATTTTGAGAGAGAGAGAGAGAGATTGTGTGCTTGGTTTTTGTCAAGAATCATCCCGTAATGCGCGAAAGTAGGACACATGGCACACCATCAAGGCTTATCCAGTTCCATTAAAGTGTGAATAGCAGCAGAAACATAAGTCAAAACCATTGAAAATGAAAGCTATAAAAAGTTTTGCCAGTTGGAACCCTTCTCAAAAGAACTCACTTCTGAAGATAGAGGTCCAGTTGACTGAAGGTCTGAAGCAGAAAGGTTTTAAAAGATCATCAGCCTATCCAGTTGACTATGTCGAGGGCTCAGTCTACTAGGACCTCAATTTATCAGTCGACTGACTCCTCCCAAACGACTGTACCTTAAGCAGAATCAAAAATCAACAACTTCCTCAATTGTCCAGTCGACTAAAACCTGGACCAGTCGACTGGTTCTGCTATATAAAAAGCTGTCTAGTTTCAAATAGTAGTCCAGTCGACTGTAACAAGGTCCAGTCGATTGAGCTCTGGCAGTTTGCTGAGCATTTTGCATAATCCAGTCTGATAGTTTCTAAACTGAAACCAACACATTCACAACTATAAAACGATGATTTAAAGCATCTTCTGTTTCTGAATTGACTTCTTCTTCTTCTTCTTTTTGGGAAATAACATTAACACTCTCTTTTTCCTTGTTAGGAGAAAGTTGTGGGGTAGAAGAAGTTGCTTCGGAAGTTGTTTCAGTTTTAGCAGGGACAGGAGGAGAAGTTTTTGTCTGAACGGGTACTTTAGGGGAAAGATTTGTGGGAGGACTATCAGCAGTCTTCCATTTTCCTTTTAAGGTTTCTAAGAATTCTGCATTTCCTACCATCGACTGGACTAAAGGTTTCTGAAGAGTTCTAGCCTTAGTGGTACTATACTTATAGTTTCTTGTAGGAGACAAAGAAGTTTAAGAAGAAGATTGAGATATTTTTTCCATTGTCAGCTGATGTATAATCAGGTGAACATTTTCTTCAATTCTACTTCCTTGTTTGCCTAAAGAATGGAAAAACCTATTAGTATAGTTTAATTGTTCTGTAACATGGCTAACATCTTCCTTTAAAGCATTTCTAGCTATTTTTGGTGATCCAGAAGACTCTTCTTTCTTCATAGGTGAAGCTTTAACCTTTTTATTGGTCACCTGACTATGAAGATAGATGTTACAATTGGGAGCATGAATACTTTCAATTATGTCTCCACCAAGACATAATTCCCACTTTTTTAACAGGGGATCTGTGTTAGCATTAACACTTTTTTCCAACTGCCATCTCGACCATTTAAAATATGGATCATGTTTTCTGATTGTTCTAAGATAAACATAAAATTGTTCTCTGAAATTATTTTGTTCTTATTCTGAAAATTTTCTCAATAAAATTATATTTTTAGAATTTCTGGCCTTTTGAAATCTTTATTTAAAAGATCATAATTTATTTCAAAATCTGAAATAGTACAAACAGAAAAATTTGCAAAAGAACAATTTTCAGAATTATCAGAATCATTGTTATAAACAACTTTTGGTACTTGAGTATTAGTAGGTTTTGTTCCTTGAATAATAGGTTCTTTTCTAGGCCTTTTTCTGAGACCATTAGTTCTTCTAACCAATCTATTAGCGAAACTAGTAGACATAGAAGACATGGAATCCACTGATCTTCTTGAATGACATTTATGTATAACAGTACCATCATTGTTCTGGAGAATTTCTTGAGGTTCAAAATTCTCTATTCTAGTTTGAGGATTAGAATTTTCAATAACCCATTTCACGGGAGGGGTAATCTCAGACCATTTCATCATTCTGGGAGTCAAGATAGAGGCTTTATCATGATTGGCCTAGATTAAAGTAGTAGTTTGACTAAAATCAAGGTCACCATCTAGAGTTTTAAATTCTGGACAATTGGTAGTCATTACCTTATAATATATTCTATACCAATTTGAATGTTTTCACTACCTTGTTTCATATTGTACCTTTGGGTTTGAATATTTAAGGTAAGAACATCTAAGATGTGTGGATCTGTGAAACATATAGTAAAATCTGGGTAACAGTTAAAATAAACTGGCCCATAGCAAAGACTTGATTTTACCATTCTTAACAAGGAATCTGTGAATTGGAGATGTCTGGCATCTCTCGAACATGCTAGAAGGGAAGTGTCTAACCCTTTTGTGGTCATGGGCTTAACACTGACTTGAAGCAATCCAAGATGTAGGTATTTATATCCTCTCAAAAGATATCTAGAAATAGCTTGTGGAGATAACATTTTGAAACTTTGATTAGCATTTGTCACTTGGTGAGTAGTTTCAACTGTTTTATCTCATAGGACTTAACCTGGTAAAAAGGCTTTAAATAATAAAGCTCATTAATAGGAGCAAAGGGCATTTTCTAATTTTTTTAAAAAAATTCCAAATTGCCAATAGAACTTTCATCTATATTTTTTATAGTACTAAGATCCATCTTCCTAAAGATAGAGTCTTGTTCAGCCATAGTACTAGATCCAAAGCAATTATTCAATTTTGAAATCAAATGCAGATAAAATTCTTTGCCATCTAGCAAATATTTGTTTAGATGCAATGTTTTTAACATCTTTATGAAGAACATCCTTAGCAGCTTGACAATCTACTCTTATTAAAAATTTTGGTTAAGTAGATCACCTTCGAACTTAGTAACACATAAAACAATTACTAGGATATCTTTTTTAATAGTTGAATAATTTTTCTGAGCTGGTTTCCAAGCTCCAGAAGTGAATCGAACAAGTTGTTCAGAGTTATTAACTCTTTGTTTCAGAATTCCACCATAGCCAATATCTGAAGCATCTGTTCCAACAAATTTAAAAGCTTTAGGGAAAGGTAGGCAAAGACATGGTAAAACTTTGGCTTTGGCCTTGATCCTCTTAACCTATTATCGACAATGAAAATGACACCATGTAGGCAATATATCGGGAGTAATTCAATAAGTCCTATTGAAACCCATGTAATATGTTTATAGTACTCTTTAAAAAACAAAAACAAAACTAAAGCAAAAAAAAAACAAACAAATTTCATGCAAAAAACAAACCAAGAAGCGAAAAACAAAACAACAATAAAAGTGGTTGTAGGATTTTTCGTAATTACCAAGGACAAAGATGAATGTTCGAATGGTAGTATATGTATATGTATATGTGAGCATGAGTACGTATGGGTTGTTTATTGCTAGGATCTAGTGAGAGAATGAGGGAACCGGTGGGTTTAGAATGGTCAGAGAAAGAGAGAGAGAGAGAGGGAGAGAGAGAATGTCATACCCGTTTCGGGAAAAATACATTCAATTTTAAATGCATATTTGAATTATGGAATTATTAATGTTGTTTAATAATTGAGATGGGGTTGACTGTGGGTCAACGCTGAGTGTCAAGTGAGGACACGGGAAGTTGGTAATTCATGAGGAATTGATATGATTTAAATGGCATTTATTTGATTTAAATGTTATTTGAAATATCTGGTGTATGTGAATAGTAATGTTCCGTTTGTAGAGTAATTTCTAATAATGTTGATCTTGTTTTAGATCATTTTGAATGCTATAGTGAGAAAGTAGGTGATACTTGTACAAAAGGTAGGTTATATAGAGATTCTACAGAAATAGTTTTTGGAACGTGATTTCTGACCTAAACGGAACTTAGACTAAAAGTTTTTCAATTTATAAATTTCACTCGTGAATCGATGAATTAGATGTTTAAGACGTTTTTGGGAGATAACTATGAGTTTTGACAACTCGTGGGAAGGTAGACATAATTTTCGAGAGTCGTGGTTTATAAATAGAAAACATGAGATATTTTGGTCATAACATTCCAAAACAAATATCTTGGAGAGAGAGAGAGAAAGAGAGAGAGAGAGAGAGAGAGAGAGAGAGAGAGAAAGAGAAAGGAGATTTATTCCCAAGAGCTTTGCGATGCCGATCGACGACCGTTTGTCCGTTAGTTTTCTACCAGATTTCATATTGGTACTCCTTGAGGTAAGATCTAAGTTTCGATACCTCATAGGCCTCATTTGGCAACTTTTTACAAAAATCCCAATATTGAAATTGTAGGGAAGACATGTTAGTACTTGTAGGAATCTTTCAAAATCAGAGATTCGATGTTAAATTGGCCCGCTAGTACTTCCCTCAAAGTTATAGAGCTTTCACACGAGGTATGGAATTCTAACCTATGTTATATAGGAAATATACATGTTTTGATTTTCGACGACGAAATTGTGATCCGGGCAAAATTCATGTGTTAATAGTAGGCCCATGAATTGTGCACACGCTTAAATGTGAAAAACATGTCTAACTTTTACGCGAGCTCGTTAAGTGATTAGGTGGGTCAAAGGGGGGACTTATACAATTTCATGCCAGAGTAAGCTTCTCGATGTGTGAGAATTTAGTAGCGACGACTACTATGCATGGTTTAAGGCTTGAACTTGACAGGGCACTTGGGATGCGATGGTTGTAGACTTGGATTATCCATTGGCATCGCGGTTTATGACTTGGACTTACTGCTACCAGATGAATGCGTGTTTCTCTCCCTTGAGACTATTGTGATGTGAATTATGAGATTAAAGCATGTCTTATCGTATATGCATATGTTAGAATTTGTGCACTCGGCATATAGTTGAGCAGTGGAGCTTTACTCCATTATAGGTGATAAGAAGAGAGGAAAGAAGAAACGTGAAGAGTGAGGCCGATGGATGGACGGGATCGCTCTTGTACATGATTTTGTTTCCTTTCCAAATGTTGTAATAAAGAATTTGAGAAATTGAAACCATGTATTTAGTTTAGAATCTTGGATGGATTTGTAGTTATTGTAACCTGTAGTAAAACTTCTGTAATTACATTTTGAATCGTTGAAATATAGTAGTGAATGTGTTGGAATTGGGTTAGAGAACCATAGACTAAAAATCTGCAAAATGCTCCTCAAACTGAGGGAAAATAGTTGACTGGACCACTATTTTGAACCAACTACTGCCCTAATATATTGAAAAGCAAGTCGACTAGGTCCCCGACACAGTCAATTGGATTATTGGGTTGAAATGTTATTTATTGTTCTGTGAAAGAAATAATCGACTGGATTGTGTTTTCAAAAAGGGGAGTTTCTGATTCAGTCGACCGGGAAATATCAATCGACTGAAATTTGAGATCCCAGTCGACTGGGTTCCCGACATAGTCAACTGGACGATCTATTGAGATTTTGGGCTTTCTTTGTATATTGCATTTCCACTCGACCGGACCCTGATCAGTCGAGTCACGACCTATCCCACTACGCGTGGAAATAGGGCTCATAGCACACCGCCAAGGCTCATCCCATCCAATTAAAGTAATTAGTAGCGGAAAACAAAAGTTAAATCCATGGAATCAAGAGTTATAAAAAGTTTAATGCATTTGAAATCACTACAAAAGCACCCTAATTGAAACCAACAATCCAGTCGACTGCACATAGATCCGGTAGACTGGAAATGAAAGATACAGAGAGCCTACAATCTTAACAGCCAATCCAGTCGACTGTACATAGGTTTGGTCGATTGGAAATACAAAATACAGAGAGCCTAAGATCTCAACAGTTCATCCAATCGACTGTGTCATGGGACCTAGTCGACTGTGGTGTAAATTTTCCAGTCAACTGGTACCTTCCCGTCAATTGGATCAAAAATTCCCATTTTAAAAACACAATTCAGTCAACTGTGGTCTCTCGCCCAGTCGACTGTTTCTTTCACAGAATGAAAAGTAACATTTTAACCCAATAATCCAGTCGACTACGTCGGGGACCCAGTCGACTACTTTTCAATATATTAGAGCAGTGGCTAGTTCAAATCAGGCCTCTAGTCAACTGTCCCTAAACCAGTCGACTATTTTACCTCAATTTGCTAAGCACTCTACAGATTTCAAGCTGTGATTAAACAAATATATTACAACACATTCACTACCATAATTCAATGATTTAAAACATGATTACAGATGCTTTACTACAGGTTGTAATACTACAAATCCTTCCAAGATTCTAAACCAAACACATGGTTTCACTTCTCTAAATCTTATTATAACATTTGGAAAGGAAAATAAAACATAAACAAGAGCTATCCCATTGTCCCATCGGCCTCACTCTTTGTGTTTATTCTTCACTCTCTTCTTATTATCTATAATGGAGTAAAACTCCACTGCTCAGTTATATGCTGAGTCCACAATTCTAAATATGTTCTTATATGGCAATTCATGCTATAAACATCTAAACACATCAAATAGTCTCTAGGGAGAGTGACACGTTCCCATTCGATAAATGAGACTGATGTCGTGGAAGGCCTTCCTCTTCCACACACCCCGTGCCCTGGCTGGGCCTTCCTTCATACCAGGCACAACAACTATCAACATCATAATCCTCAAACTCGAGGAGCTTACCCCTAGATGGAATTGCACCAAACTCCCATTTGACCCAAGTAGTCACATAGCATGCTCACATAAACATTTACATGTGCTATTATCACATTTCCATGTGCATAAATAATTGGCCTAATTAATACATGAATTTTGCCCGGATGCAAAATATCAAGTCCGATATTTAAAACATTAAATTTCGTATAAACCACATATATAGAATTCATACCTTAAGCTATAGTCTTAAGATTTTAGGTGGAGTACCAGAGTATTGAATCTACGCCAGATCTCTATTTATACACAAAACCTATGAGTTTTGACACGTTTTTCAAGAAAACATAGAGTTATGATTTTTACAAAACTTTGCCAAACGCGGCCTAAGACGTATCAAAACATAGATCTTACCTCAATGAGTTCAAATACGAAATCTGGGAAAAAACAGACAAATGAACGGTCGTCGATCGGCGTTGCAAAGCTCATGGGAATAAAGCTCTCTCTATCTCTCTCTCTCTCTTTCTCTCTCTGCGATATTTGTGCTTTGGATATTTATAAAGAAATATCTCAAATTTTTTATTTATAGGCATGTCTCTCAGAAATTATGTGTACCTCCCCACGAGTTCTCAAAACCTCTAATTATCTTCTGAAACTTTTAAACGTCTAATTTATTACTTCATGAGTGAAAACTATAAATTACAAAACTTTTCGTCGATGTTCCGTTTGGGTTCGAAATCACATTCTGACAATTCTTTCCGTAGAATCTCTATATAACCTACCTTTTATGCAACGTATCAATCACATTCTCACCAAAGTATTCAAAACGATCTAAAACAAGATCAACATTATCAGAAATTACTCTACATAGGTAAAATTACTATTCACATTTACCAAATATCAAATAACATTTAATCCACATAAATGTCATGTAATCGCATGAATACCTCAATGAATATCGAATCACCGTGTCCTCACTTGACACCTTCTGTTGACCACACTTAAACATTCATCTCAATTTTCAAATAACATTGAAACTCCTTCAAATTCAATTATGCAATTTAAACAAATGATTTTTCCCAGGAAGGGTGTGATAAGTTGACTGAATTTGCTGCTGAGATTTTGAGACTCTCTGTGTTTTGCATTTCCAGTTGACCGGACCTATGATCAGTCGACCGAATTGCTGGTTTCAATCAGGCTATCTCTTTAAGTGTTTTCAAATGCACATAACTTTTTATAACTCTGAATTTCACAAGTTTCACTTATGGTTTCTGTGGCTATTTACTTAAATTAAATTAGATGAGCTTTAGTGGCGTTCCATGTGTCCTATTTTCGTGCGTAGCGAGATGGGTCGTGACAGAGAATTAGGGGGTTTAGAAAGTAGTGAAGAGGTTTTGGAGACTTTAAAGAGATTTTTAAAATTGTAATAGCTTTTGGACTACTGTATGGATTTGGAAATTGGAAAGTGACAGATTTATAGTTATTTCACTTGTTTGTGTGTAGAATATGTAGGAGCATATTACATTTATTGGAGTGGTATGATGAGGACCCAATACTTATCTGATGAGAGATGAAAAAATATGGGAAAAAGAAAAGATATATATATATAGAAATGACATTGAATAAAGGGAAAAATATAAATTGCCAAGGGGCACTGTTATAGAAGAGGAAATAGTTCTCCTTTTAATTGGAGTAATAGATTTGATACAAACTCAAGTTTTTGTACAGATGCAGACATACATGAAACCTTCCCAAATATTTGAAAATTTTTGGGATGTATGTGTAGTTCTAAAATTTTGAAATTGATTTCGAATTTGATCTTCTCAAATTTCTTAACACTTACAATTTATAAGCCATCCATATAAAAGTCAGTTTGAAAATTAAAAGCCCTAAGGCCCATTTGTTTTGTAGGAGTAAACTAAGGGCACAAGAAAATGAACTAATTGGTTATGATACTTTGCACCCTTGTAGTTTAGATGTGATGTCAGTTTGATCAACGCAGTTTCAATTTTGTCAATTTGGTCCTTACAGTTTCAATTTAGATTTAATGTAGTCCATTCATGAAAATTTTCTACAATTTTTGACAGAAGTAGTTCTTGGGATGAACATGTGAGATATCATTAGGGGCGTAATGGCAAATTTACTTAGAGAAATTACACTTTACACACCTATATCGAACCTAAATTTGTCAAAAAATTGTAAGAAAAATTGATGAATGGACTATGTATATTGAACCTAAACTAAAATTATAAGGACCATGGTGACAAAATTGGAACTGCAAGGCCCAAAATGAAATCACACCCAAACTATAAGGGTATAAAATGTAATTTATCCCAAACTAATAGTGCATTCTAATTCAATAGCTGTTGTTTGGGTAGGCCAAATATTGCAGGGTTAATTGTCAATTTCAACTTAATAGTTCCCATATGGAGAACTATTTATTCTAGTGGTGCGCCACTCATAATCCTTCATACCAGGGAAGGGGAAGAGTAATACCCTTTTACTCAACTCCTGAGACAAACAAGGCCTCAATCTAATCGATGCAATTACTTTTTCGATTATCTGTCTTGCACCAAAAATATATATAAATAGACCAAAAATATGTATAAATAGGTCCGCCACTTTGTACAGGTCAATATGTCTTTAAGGTTAATATATATATATATATATATTATCATGATTGGATTTAAGCACATGCAAAGTTTACTACACAATTAATTGAGGCTTAGGCAAATTATATTCTGATTTCTATACAAAGAGCTTTAATAGGATTGTCAATTTCAATTTTGTCCTGATTTGTCATTTTTTTTGAGTTGTTTGAAATGATAGTTTTACCCTTACTTTTCTTTTTAGTTCCATTTTCCTTTAGTCATTACTTTAAGTTTTTGTCTTTTTGTGAGGGTAGGTTGGTCATTTCACTCACAAAACAACCCTTATTACTAGTAGGTCAACTTTTAAAATTTTATTATTCTAGAATCATGATTCAATCAACTTTTCAAACAATAAGTACAAATATTTACAATTTGGTTCAACTTTGAAAATTAAATAAATCTACAAATGATAATTTCAATAACCTTTTCAAGCATTTGGTTTTGTTTTGTTTGGTTTTATTTTCCTTTATGTTTTTTTTTTTGGCTTTTCCCAACAAATTCTCAAACAAAACACTAATGTCTATTTTTTATACCCTATATAAAAGAGCCTTAATAGGAATCTATACCATTATACCTATACTATACTATAAAAAGAGTCTAAAATAGAATATTCCCTAGATGTCAAATTAATTTGGCCTTAATGGACATTTTGCCTAAAATGGAATAGGGTTAATTACTGAAATACCCCCTGTGATTAGGCCTTTTATCAAATACCCCCCTGTACTTTAAATTTTATCACTAATACCCCCTGTGGTTTGGACTAAAGTGAAATAGCCACTTTTTTCGTTAAAGTTAATGAAAAATAGATAAATGTACAAAATTACCCCTATTACATACTAATAATAACACCCTTATATGCTTAAATGTCTATTTAGGCATCAGTGGTACATTATTATATTATTTTGATATACATTTGTTGTTAAAGAGCATTATGTGGTCACTTAGGGGTACCTTTGTGAGAGCGAATTTCACACACACACAAAATTTGGGGGATAGTTTTTTTTTTAGATCTTAGTACATCACTACACTGGTTTTGATTGTGTGTGTGGTCAAGAGTAGATTAAAAAAAACTAACATATCACCAAGATTGTGTGTGTCTAAGAGTAGATAAAAAAAAATAAAAAAAATTAATATATCGCCAAGACTGTGTGGGGTGTGTGTGTGTGTGTGTGTGTGTCCAAGGGTAGAATAAAAATTAAATAAATTTGCTCTCATGAATGTACCTCAAAGTGACTACAGAATGGTCTCTAACAACAAATATAATATCAAAATAATATAATAGTATATCACATATGCCTAAATAAACATTTAAGCATATAAGGGTGTTCTTATTAGCATGCAATAGGGGTGATTTCGTATTTTTACCCATTTTCCATTAACTTGAACAGAAAAAGTGACTATTTCACTTTAGTCCAGACCACAGGGGTATTAGTTATAAAATTTAAAATATAGGGGGGTAACTGATAAAAGGCCTAACCACAGGGGGTGTTTCTGTAATTAACCCAATGGAATATTCCATAAATGCCAAAAGCCTTAATGGTCATTTCAGGTTTAGAATTTGAATGTTTGGTAATTTCAAATCACATATATCTACCACAAGTTACTATGATTAGTAACTTGAGTCATGTTTGACAAAGTTTATTTGAGCTTTAAGGCATCTGTCAAGGAACTTTTGCATTACCAATTAAACAAGCCTCAAATTAATTTTATATATTAAGACTTGTTTGACCCTTAAGACATCTTCTAATGAATCTTAGAATTACAAAATAAGCCTTAAGTTACTTTTGTAAATTACCCTTTTGTGTATATGTATATATACAAATACGTACATACATACATACATACATATTAGAATTTATTATTATTCTCAATGTATTTAAAAAGTTGTTTGCTGTAATTGTTGTTCGGGCGTGCCAGAGCCTTGTGAGGCAGACCCAAACTAATTAACACAAAATTTCCTAAAGCACTTGTGTGAGTGATACACAAGGTTTTGAAAATATGACTTCTAATAGGTGATTGTGATGGCCAAGTATGAAAGTACCCTTGGCCTGTAGTCCCTAGATAGTATTGAAGCATACAAGTCTAGCAAGTGATGAAACGTAGGAAAGAAAGAATTAAATAAAAGCATGTTTTATTTAATTGGAAATAGAAAACATTACAAAAGTTGTAATGTAAAAAAGCTATGAAAGCCTAAGAAAACAAAAAGAATGCTAAGAATGCATTGGGATGCTGTTTGGATGCTTTTGTCGAAGACGCGGGGTGAATTGACAGCTTGGCCTGCCTGTTGATTTATAGCGGCCATGGAGGTCTTCTAGATAAGGTAGGAAATCTGCAATGAATAATAATCTGGTAAAATTTACCAGTTTTCTTCCATATCAGTCTGATAAAAATCCTCCATAATTATCTGCGAAAATATATATACATATATATATACAGCTTGAATCTGGTCTCAATATTGGCTTGGTTCGGCTGACTTCCCTTCCAAGCAAAAGATATACACAATAATTGATTGATATTATCTTCCCATAATCTGATTGATATTACCATAAGTTATAATATTAATATATATCACATGGGAGAATTTGTAGGGATAGAGAAACTTCCCAAAGTGATTAGATTACTTCCATAAGCCACCAAATAAGATGCCAACCTAAGTATATTGCCAAACTCAAATGTTATTGTCAAAATAAGATGGCAGTCTGAACATATGTAAGCCCGATAGCTGTGGTGTAGACACCAATCGCCAAGTGCCCCCCACGTGTCCCAATTTAACATTGCATGGTCAAACCAACTCAGTGGCACTCAATATGTATGCACATACTATGTATAGCCCGATAGAATGAAGCCAAGCCCGATTAAATAATGGTTAGTCCGGAGGTAGTCAACCCGATCAAAGATATTTTATTTAGCCCGAGCACTATGACTTGGCCCTACCACGTTTGGCAACAATTTACACAATCGGTCTGTAAGTCCGAATTTATGTATTAGTCAGCCAGATCAAAGAGTGATCAGTCCGAGTGAGCAAGGGTGCTAGCCCGACTGTAATTAGCCCGATCAACTTTTCAAGTAACCACTTAGCCATTAATTTTGCCATCGGTCTCATGAGTCCGATTAAAAAATCTTAATCGGCCTCTACCAACTTTTATTTAAAAAATGTATTTTTTAGGTGCAAACAAAAGTGTACAATTATAAATTAAATTATCAAATTATCATTTTGCCTTTTTTATTACCCTTGTATGCATATTTATACATATACTATTATATTATACATATACATATACATATACTATTTTATTGTATTATTAAAATTACTATTTTGCGTTTGTGATTTGTTAAAGTTGAAAGGGTGTACAATTATAAATTGAGTAACCAAATTACCATTTTATTAAATTGAATTCAAATTACCCTTTTGCCTTTTGTAAATTACCCGTTTGTATATGTATATACACACACTAGCGTTGGCCCAGGGTATCGCTGATTGTTTTTTAAATTAAATTTACTCAAGAAGTTTGAAAAAAAAATTTTATATTAAAAAACGTGAAAAAATAAGATATGTAGTGGGAGAGAGGCAGTTACAGTGAGTGTGATAGAAGTTACTATAGAAATGTAAGAGTGTAGCAGAAGTGTGTACAATTATAAATTGAATTGTTAGAATATATTAGTTTAGACATAAACATAAGGGCAATATTGTAATCTGTATTCTCTTTTCTCTCTTTAATATATATATGTGTGTGGGCTAACCTAAAAGATTAGACCTTCACTTTCTCACAACATGGTATCAGAGCCATATCTGATCCACCACCACCATCCACCACCATCCACCTAGCCGCAACATCCACCACCTAGCCGCAGCCCTTCCCTCCACCCCACCACCTAGCCGCAACCCCTCCTTGATAGAAAACCCTACCCGAGACCCCCCCAGCTCTAGTCGCAGCTTCCCCTGTCCCATCTACCCTAGCCGAGCCCCTCCACTACCAAAAACACCTACCCGAAACCCCCCTAGGCCCTTGCCGCAGCTTTCCCAGCCCCTTCTACCCTAGTCGAAGCCCACCGACCGCCCAAAAATTCTACCCAAGACCCCATGTCCTAGCCACAGCCCTTTCTATAGCCCATACCCTAGCCGCAGCTTCTCTATGCCACAATTTTTTTTATTTTTTATTTTTCCACAGTTTTTCCTATGAGGATTTCCTCTATATTCGCTCCCAGCAGTCCTTTTGTCTGATGTTTTTCGTTTATATGGTTTCATTGATACTGCTTGTTGTTCTTTGATACTTGTCTAAGTCTTATTATTCGTCTTCCACTCCTCATTTATATGGTGGCTTCCAGTTCTACTCTGTCTGGGTCTCATTCATCATCTGACATCATGAATATGCAAATTATAACCACCAAATTAAATGGATCCAATTATTTATTGTGGGCTCAGGCTATGAAGGTCGCGTTAGGTGGGAGGAAGAAATTAAAATATCTTGAGTCTACTGTCCCGTCTAAGGATAGTAAAGATTACGTTGATTGGGTCTCTGATAATTATCTGGTAATGTCGTGGTTATGGAATAGTATGGATCCCACCATCTCTTCCGGTGTTATGTTTTTGCCCACAGCTAAAGCTATTTGGGAATCTATTCGTGAATCTTTTTCTATGGAAAATAATGTTTTTCGGGTTTATGAAGTCTATCAGAATCTGTTTCTACTTCAGTAGGGGGATAAATCTATTAGTGAGTATTATAGCAAGTTCAAGGGTCTGATGGATGAGATTGATCAATATCATCCCCTTACTAGTGATATTGAGGTTCTCAAGTAGCAGCGTGAGGAGATCTATGTCTCTAAGTTTTTTTTACACTCTAATCTTTAGGCTGTTAAAGCCAATATTTTAGCTGGTGATGAGAGTATTCCCTCCTTGGGCAATATTTATTCTCGGGTACTTCGTGCTGGTACTGAGACTTCTGAGACTCCTGGCAAAGATAATTCTGCCCTTGTTACTAGTTCAGGCCCTCATGGTGGTTATTCCCCTCATGGTCGAGGTTTTGGTCATGGCCGTGGTTCTCTTTACTGTACACATTGTGGAGGGGACAATCATACTATGGACCGTTGTTATGATCTCCATGGAAAATTGTGGGAAAACTCTCCTACTCTTGCCTTGTTCTCTGATAATCCTACGGGTTCTCCTCAGGATGCTACTCAGTCTACTCCACCAGCTGGGCCATCTTCAAATGAGTCTGTCACCCTATCCCTTGATGAGTATAATGCCTTAGTTCAAAATCAACACCAGATGTCTCTATCTTCTTCTGCAGGGTTTGCAAACTCAGGTAATATTGCATGTTTGTCATCTTCTACTCATTCTCCATGGGTTATAGACTCGGTAACTTCAAACCATATGACTGAAAAGTCCCAAATCTTTTCCCAGTTATTTAGACCATCTACAGAGTCATTCGTTGTGTTAGCTGATGGCCGGTCTTGTCCTATTATGGGTCATGGGTCCGTATGTCCTACTTCATCTCTTACCTTGTCTTCTGTTAATTACATTCCTGATTTTCCATTTAGTCTCTTATCTGCCAGTCAACTAACTAAGTCTCTTAATTGTTCTGTAACATTTTATCCCTCTTATTGTGTTTTTCAGGACCTCAGCTCGAAGAAGATGATTGGTGGAGGTCGTGAACAGAATGGTCTTTACTCTATCTTCAGTCTCTTCCCCTCGGAATGATTTTGTGGCCTTATCTAGAGTTGTCTCACCTCATCAATGGCACTGTCGGCTGGGTCATCCATCCCTATAGTCGTTGCAGCTAGTTTTTCCTTCTTTTAAATTCCTAAATAAATTAAAGTGTGAGGCTTGCCAATTAGGTAAGCATCATAGGGTGTCATTTCCTTTACGTCATAATAATCGTCGGTCCACTCCTTTTGAGCTAGTTCATACCGACGTCTGGGGTCCATCTAGAACTAAAACTTTAATGGGTTTTTCTTATTTTGTTAAATTTGTGGATGACTGTTCTAGGATGACTTGGTTGTTTTTAATGAAAGAACGTTCTTATATTTCTTCTATCTTTCAACAATTTTATATGGAGATTCAAACTCAATTTGGTTCTAATATTCATATTTTGCGATTTGATAATGCATTAGAGTATGTTAAAGGTTCTCTTAAGGCTTATTGTGATTCACCGGGTATAATACATCAATCCTCTTGTGGTTACACTCCACAACAAAATGGAGTTACACTCCTTGAGGTAGCACGTACACTTATAATGCATATGCATGTTTCCAAACCATTTTGGGGGGATGCTGTACTTACTGCCTTCTATCTTATTAATCGCATGCCCTCATCTGTTTTATGTGGTGGCATACCTCATTCTGTCTTATATCCTAACAAACCTTTATTTGCATTGCCACCATGTATGTTTGGTTGTGTTGCATTTGTACATAATTTAACTCCTGGTCTTGATAAGTTAGCTCCTAAGGCTACGAAATGTGTATTTGTGGGGTATTCTCGCACTCAGAAAAGGTTATAAATGTTGGAATCCTCAGAGTCGTAGGTATGTTGTTTGTGCCGACATTACCTTCTTTGAAGGTACGTCTTTCTTTGAAGCCTCCAGCGTCTCTCTCGATGGTGACCTTCTTGTTCCGTCTCTTCCACTGCCTCTGCCGATTCCACCTTCAGATACTGTACCATTAAAGGTTTATCACCGTCGGCCCAAGCCATTCACTACTACAGATCAATCTGCTCCACCTCCTCCTCAATCATCGTCTCCTACTGAGGTTCCTCCCCAGTATCCTGATCTTCCAATTGCTCTCAGGAAAGGTACTCGTTCTTGTACTCAACATCCCATAGATCAGTTTGTCTCGTATTCTCATTTATCTTCTCTTTTATCACTGCTTTGTCCTCTATTTCTATTCCTGAGTCTGTCACTCAGGCATTTACCTCTCCGGGCTGGAAGCATGCTATGGATGATGAGATGTTGGCACTCTCTCAAAATAGTACGTGGGAGTTGACTACCCTTCCTGCAGGGAAACATGCTATTGGTTGTCGTTGGGTTTATGTGGTTAAGTATCATCCGGATGGTACTGTGGAACAATTAAAAGCTCGTTTGGTTGCCAAAGGGTACACTCAAACCTTTGGCGTTGATTATTTTGAGACTTTTTCCCCAGTGGCTCTACTTACTTCTATTCGTATCATATTGTCTGTGGCTGTCACTAAGAGTAGGCCGTTGTACCAGCTTGACATAAAAAATGCATTCCTTCATGGTGATCTACACGAGGAGGTATACATGGAGCAACCTCCTGGGTATGTTGCTCAGGGGGAGTCATACAAGGTGTGTAAGTTGAAGAAAGTTATTTATGGTCTCAAACAATCTCCTAGGGCCTGGTTTGAGAAATTCAGTCAAGTTGCTAGTTCATATGGTCTGAAACGAACCAATTCTGATCATTCAGTATTTGTAAGAAAGTGTGACAAAGGTATCATTATTCTAGCTGTCTATGTGGATGACATTGTGATTACTGGTAGTGACAGTGAAGGCATAGAATCGTTAAAGTCTTATTTGAGTAAGCACTTTCATATGAAAGATTTAGGGTTACTCTGTTATTTTTTGGGGATTGAAGTAGCAAGGTCCAAAGAAGGAATATCTCTATCCCAAAGGAAATATGTGCTTGGTCTGTTAGATGAAATAGGGTTAAAGGGTTCCAAACCAGTTGATATCCCAAAGGATTTGAATATCAGGTTTAGTAAGACTGAGGGCGAAGATTTTAAAGATGCTGAACGATATAGGAGACTGGTGGGAAAGTTAATTAATCTTACTGTAACTCGCCCTGATATTACATTTTCCATAGGTGTTGTTAGTCAGTTTATGCAGAATCCTAAACTATCACATTGGGAGGCCGTCTGTCGTATATTGAGATATTTGAAAGGTTCTCCAGGAAAAGGTTTAGTGTTGAAGCCTGCAAATAACTTGGATATTATTGGTTATTTAGATGCCAGTTGGGCTGGAGATAATCTTGATAGACGGTCTCTTTCAGGATTCTGTGTATTTATCGGTGGAAATCTGGTTAGTTGGAAAAGTAAAAAACAAAGTGTTGTTGCTCGATCAAGTGCAGAGGCTGAGTATAGAGCCATGGCTCATACATCATGTGAGTTACTATGGGTTAAGTCAATTTTACAAGAAATGGGATTTTCTAATAATCAATCGGCTATGCACATTGCCAGTAATCCAGTGTTTCATGAGCGAACCAAGCATTCATCCAAGATATGGTGATGCAAAAACAAGTTGTTACTTCATTTGTTAGGTCCAGTGATCAATTAGGAGATATTCTTACTAAGGCGTTAAATAAGGGACTTTTTTATGATCTTTGTAACAAGCTGGGCATGATAGATATCAATGCTCCAGCTTGAGGGGGAGTGTTAGAATATATTAGTTTAGACATAAACATAAGGGCAATATTGTAATCTGTATTCTCTTTTCTCTCTTTAATACATATATATATATATGTGTGTGTGTGGGTTAACCTAAAAGGTTAGATGTAGTGACCCGGAAAATTTTAAGGCGCGTATTAAAATTTATTATTTCTTTTTCGTCAAAGAAAAAAAAATACCAGATTTGAGATATTAGCAGTGTAACTTTTACCTGTGTGTGTGCGTCATCGCGTGAGCTCAGCACACACAAGGATTTCCCTTGTGAACTTGGTGCCAAAGTAATCTAAAGTGCACAGTGTGTGCGTGTGTTTTTGTTTGTGCAGTGTGTGTAGGAGTGTGTTGTGTGTGTTTTGGGGGCCAAGCAAAGGTGATTATATATATGCACCTAAAGCTCTCAAAATCTCTCAAACTCTCAACAACTCCCTTAACTCGTTCAACTGTCTCTCTATTGTCACTCTCTCTCTCGGCTGATATACATATATATATATGTGTGCAGATATATACATATACATAGATAGTTACATATATATTGTTAAAGGTCCGAATTTAGCGGGCAGAAAAATAGTCACAGAAATTTGATTTCTTCATATCAAATAAAAGGTCTCGATCCCACGAGGCTGTGTTTTAAATTTCAAAGGCTAATTCATAGCAGGTGCGACGAACGGTCGAATTAAAGTTTTGTCACCGTTCGGTTTTTCGATAAAATCAAGAGCTGTGTTTTGATTCTTGAAAAAAACTGATTTCATATTTGAAATCTATGCGGAAAAAGGGAGAGATTCATATATTGGAAGTCTATTTTTGATTAAGTTTTCAACTGGGCAAAATTTAGCCTTTAATTTCAAAACAGGGGAAAAAGAAGGAAGAAGACGACTCTGTGACATCTCACGCGCCCGACCAGGCATTTTTCGAAAATTGTTTTAAATAAGCATGTGAACCTTCTGAACACATTCCGCGCGAGCGACCCGCGTGAGCGAGGGTTCGCGCGAGCGGCCCGCGCGCGCGACCTCGGGCAGTTTATTGAAAGCTCCTGTTTTCTTATACTTGAGCCAGTTTTGAGTTAAGGGACCTTGTACCCTATGCTTTAAGAGTTGTACTTTACTTTAATAGTAGTTGTACTTGTGGTTAAAGGTGTTGTACCTCACTGATATACGCGCATTATTGTATATCGAGATTTGTAACAGATTGAGCAGTTCCAGTTTCTGTTCTGATTAAATTATTCAGACTATCCTCGGTGAACGGTAGTTCTGTATATCCCTCAATAAAGTTGTATAACATGTTAACAGTGTACTTATATGTTGATATGAACTGTGATGCTTTAAGTGTTTACTTGAGCTGCTATGCCTTAAGTGGTTAATTGAGTTACTATGCTTTATGTGTTTACTTGGGTGATTTTCAGCATGTCTATTGTGTTTCTTTAAATAATAGCATGCCTTGATAATTTGTCTTATGAAATATTGAATATGTCTGGATGCTTAGAGCTCGCATATGTCATAGCATTTCATAAGCATGAGCATGATCACGAAAATCATGAAAATGATTTTGGGATGAAAGACCTTAAAGGCTTTCGATTTTGAAAAAGGAAGATCTTAGAGACTTCCAGGTTTTGAAAAAAAGGGAAGACCTTAGAGGCTTCCATGCATAAAACCCTCTAGGAGGGATTTTGTTTTGAAAGATAGAAATCCCGGATTTGTGGGTAGGCGTGTGAGATGGGTACCACTAGGAACTCGAATTGCGGGATGTGCTGCAAGAAACCCCCGTAACGGTAAAGGCTAGGCCTCCGTGTAATTCGTAAGGCCCAAAGTCCCGTACGTTTGAGGCTAGGCCTATATGGACGGGAAGTCCATGGTCCGGGTAATGATATTGATGATCGAGGGTGAGTGTTTGAAAATGCACAAAAAGTGGTTTTCATACATGACATTGGCATTCATTGCACTCACGCATGTTATATAACAGATGTTATTGTGTGGTTATATGACTATACGAGCCTTTTGGCTTATGGACTATTAAACCTTTCTTTCAGGTGATATAGATAAGGGTAAGGCTCTCGAGATTTGATGAGCTTCTGCTTTGTTTGAAGGTCGAGTTCATGGGAATTTAATTCAAATGACGGTTCAAAGAGCATGTTATGGTTTAATTGGACAAATTTTAGTCCACCCGCTTTTAAATAAAGAGATAGCTTAACTCTGATTTTTTGTAGCTTATCTTGAAAATGATTCGTTTCAAGAAAGGATAGTGTTCAAATGAAAACCCGATTTCCGTGTTAGTAATGTTTTCCAAATGATGAATATAATTTTCAAGCCAGGAGTAGAGTTTACTCGTGAAGATCCCGTTTAGGGAAGAAATTGCGAGATCGTGATACTTTGTATTCTTAAAAACCTTGGGTTTTTATTATAAGAGTTTCTAACGTTTGAGAAAAAGACAGTAAGTCATTGTATTACTTTTCGATATGTGAAACCAAGTTTGAGCTTCTATTTAAAAATTGTATTCTAAAGTTTGAGAATGATATTGATAAATGTTTATCCAATCTATATATTTTTCCGCTGCACTGCTGTTCATTTGATGAACCGATAAAGATTTTCTGTTAATGTCTTTTAAATTAACAAGCGAAGCTTTTCAAAAGACTAGTTGAATGCTCCCACTATAGTTTTACTCGGATCCGTGAGTCTTTAAAGATTTTGTTTTCCCATCAAAGATTTGAAAGGCTATTCTATGCTTCCACAGTAACTCTCGGAGTCTAGGACTCGAAGCGTTGTAAAATGGTATCAAAGTTTTGAGGTTTCAAAGTTTAAATGTTTCAGAGCTTTGGACTTTAAATGATTTTAAAGTTTAAACGTTGGTTTTTCTAGAAGAGAAAAGTTTTTCAGATAAGCTTCGGGTCTAGGACTCGAAGCATTACAAGTATATTATGTTCAGTCCGCTCCCTCTTGTCTATTATTTTATTTTAGGTAGCACCCCCTCGCCTGCGGGACGGCGGGGCGGGGCGCTACAGATGGTATCAAAGCATACCGGGTTGAATACTTCGGAACGCCGGGTTATGTGCTCATGTTGATTGAGAAATTGTTTTGGTTGACATATTAGTCGATGACTTGAGAAATGTATTATCATGTACTAATCTGTTACTTGATAACTTGTGATGTGTTGTTTAAAGTTTTAACTGCACGTATATTTAAGAAGATGAATTGAGCATGTTTGCTTGCCTACGATATACCATGCCACGTTGTTTTAAATGCTCATATGTTTACATGTTTAGTTAAACGACAAGCATGCTAGAAATATGTCTTTCTACGAATATGTTTATGCCGTTATGCATACCCGTGAGACGTGTACACGATTGTGTTATACCCATAAGTGCGGCCTGAATTAGATTCTTGTGTGAAATCGGTAGTGATTGCATTTGTGTAATTCCTATGCCCCCCCTATTTCAAGAGTTCGAGTATAGGTAACTTCTTGACTTTTGGAGTAGTCTCTCCTTTGGGTTAGACCTCGGTTATCCTTATTCCTTGGGAATTCTTTTGAACGGTTGAATTCACTCCTTTATGAGTTGGGTATAGTTGCCGTTACGAATCCTTGCCGTTTGATTTTGATGACTGGTTATGTCAATTGAGCTTCTTGGTGTGACTATCTTTCTGTGTAAGTTCACACGATTTTCTGGAAAGAGAGTATCATTCTGTGATCATATCATTTTGTGATCATGTCTTTCTATGGGATCTTTGAGATTATTATAGCAACCCTTAATTGTTTGAGAAATGTCATCAGAAGAAATGTATAGAGAACATCGTAATATGCAGTTATATGTACTGTGAGCATAGGAATTTGAGACAGTACGTGAGGTGGAACATAAAGTGAAATTGCTATTTTGTCTGCACTTGGTCCTGGTAAGTATTTTGTGGATTCACATATTGGGAACATTAATCCCTATTTCGAACTTGGGTTATACGATGTGACGTGATTACATCGAGATATGAGTTGAATATATCGAGGATCGATGGTAGCGTCGTTGGAGATGATTATCATTTGAGATTGGTATATTTCTATGGATATTGGATGGTTGAGGAATCTCTCAACCTATCTTATGATATACCTTACGGTATTATCGTACGACATGATATTGCAGTATTTCCTTATGATTTCATTTACGGTTTATGGTATATAGATGAGGAATCTCTCATCTTAGATTACGGTGTATTCTAATACGGTATTATCTAGACGTATTCTAATACGGTGTATATAGGTGGTTGAGGAATCTCTCAACCTATTGACGGTATTATCTCAAGACGTATTCTATTACGGTGTATATGGGACGGTTGAGGAATCTCTCAACCTATTTACGGTATTATAATATTAGGTCATATATGAAGCAATTGAGGAAACTCCCAACCTGTATTACGGTAGACGTTGGACTCTGAGAAATGAATCTCGTTGAATTGCAAGGAATGTTGTTTGATGATTGGATACTAGGCTTCGGAGTAAATTTCTTCAGGGGTGATGAAGTATTATGACCTACTATGTATAAGCTTCTCACGATCCAACATTTTAGAAAGCTCGTAAGTGATTATCTGTGTTGTAAGACAGAGTGTGAGACATCCCTTGGACTGCGTTGCGATTACTCGGTTATCAGATTGACCTTACTTGAATTTCGCGGACGAACTTCTTTTAAGGGGGGTAGAGTGTAGTGACCCGGAAAATTTTAAGGCGCGTATTAAAATTTATTATTTCTTTTTCGTGAAAGAAAAAAAATACCAGATTTGAGATATTAGCAGTGTAACTTTTACCTGTGTGTGCGCGTCATCGCGTGAGCTCAGCACACACAAGGATTTCCCTTGTGAACTTGGTGCCAAAGTAATCTAAAGTGCACAGTGTGTGCGTGTGTTTTTGTTTGTGCAGTGTGTGTAGGAGTGTGTTGTGTGTGTTTTGGGGGCCAAGCAAAGGTGATTATATATATGCACCTAAAGCTCTCAAAATCTCTCAAACTCTCAACAACTCCCTTAACTCTTTCAACTGTCTCTCTATTGTCACTCTCTCTCTCAGCTGATATACATATATATATATATATGTGTGCAGATATATATATATACATAGATAGTTACATAAATATTGAAAGAGTAATTCAAATCAAAACTTGGATCATTGGAATTCTCTTCTTATACCACTTTGAAATTCAGATTGGGCAAGGTTCCTACACCATTTTTTTTTTAGTTATTGGATTTCAGTCAATATATACACACACACATAGATATATATATATATATACATATATATATATATATATTCAGTGAGTAATTGAAATCAAACTTGATTTCTTATTTGGGAATTCTCTGGAATTCTCTGTAAAATCAATTTGGTAAAACTTTCTTTTGTAAATTTGTTGATAATTCAGTTTGTAATTCAATTTTTATAAACTGGTGATATAGATATAGATATATGTTGATATATGTATATAGAATTCTATGTATATATTGTTAAAGGTCCGAATTTAGCGGGCAGAAAAATAGTCACAGAAATTTGATTTCTTTATATCAAATGAAAGGTCTCGATCCCACGAGGCTGTGTTTTAAATTTCAAAGGCTAATTCATAGCAGGTGCGACGAACGGTCGAATTAAAGTTTTGTCACCGTTCGGTTTTTCAATAAAATCAAGAGCTGTGTTTTGATTCTTGAAAAAAACTAATTTCATATTTGAAATCTATGCGGAAAAATGGAGAGATTCATATATTGGAAGTCTATTTTTGATTAAGTTTTCAAACTGGGCAAAATTTAGCCTTTAATTTCAAAACAGGGGAAAAAGAAGGAAGAAGACGACTCTGTGACATCTCGCGCGCCCGACCAGGCATTTTTCGAAAATTGTTTTAAATAAGCATGTGACCCTTCTGAACACATTCCGCGCGAGTGACCCGCGCGAGCGAGGGTTCGCGCGAGAGGCCTGCGCGAGCGAGGTCCCGCGCGAGCGGCCCGCGCGCGCGACCTCGGGCAGTTTATTGAAAGCTCTTGTTTTCTTATACTTGAGCCAGTTTTGAGTTAAGGGACCTTGTACCCTATGCTTTAAGAGTTGTACTTTACTTTAATAGTAGTTGTACTTGTGCTTAAAGGTGTTGTACCTCACTGATATACGCGCATTATTGTATATCGAGATTTGTAACAGATTGAACAGTTCCAGTTTTTGTTCTGATTAAATTATTCAGACTATCCTCGGTGAACGGTAGTTCCGTATAACCCTCAATAAAGTTGTATAACATGTTAACAGTGTACTTATATGTTTATATGAACTGTGATGCTTTAAGTGTTTACTTGAGGTGCTATGCCTTAAATGGTTAATTGAGTTACTATGCTTTATGTGTTTACTTGGGTGATTTTCAGCATGTCTATTGTGATGCTTTAAATAATAGCATGCCTTGATAATTTGTCTTATGAAATATTGAATATGTCTGGATCCTTAGAGCTCGCATATGTCATAGCATTTCATAAGCATGAGCATGATCACGAAAATCACGAAAATGATTTTGGGATGAAAGACCTTAAAGGCTTTTGATTTTGAAAAAGGAAGATCTTAGAGACTTCCAGGTTTTGAAAAGAAGGGAAGACCTTAGAGGCTTCCATGCATAAAACCCTCTAGGAGGGATTTTGTTTTGAAAGATAGAAATCCTGGATTTGTGGGTAGGCGTGTGAGATGGGTACCACTAGGAACTCGAATTGCGGGATGTGCTGCAAGAAACCCCCGTAACGGTAAAGGATAGGCCTCCGTGTAATTCGTAAGGCCCAAAGTCCCGCACGTTTGAGGCTAGGCCTACGTGGACGGGAAGCCCATGGTCCGGGTAAAGATATTGACGATCGAGGGTGAGTGTTTGAAAATGCACGAAAAGTGGTTTTCATACATGACATTGGCATTCATTGCACTCACGCATGTTATATAACAGATGTTATTGTGTGGTTATATGACTATACGAGCCTTTTGGCTTATGGACTATTAAACCTTTCTTTCAGGAGATATAGATAAGGGTAAGGCTCTCGAGATTTGATGAGCTTCTGCTTTGTTTGAAGGTCGAGTTTATGGGAATTTAATTCAAATGACGGTTCAAAGAGCATGTTATGATTTAATTGGACAAATGTTAGTCCACCCGCTTTTAAATAAAGAGAGAGCTTAACTCTGATTTTTTGTTGCTTATCTTGAAAATGATTCGTTTCATGAAAGGATAGTTTTCAAGTGGAAACCCGATTTCTGTGTTATTAATGTTTTCCTAATGATGAATATAATTTTCAAGCCAGGAGTATAGTTTACTCGTGAAGATCCCGTTTAGGGAAGAAATTGCGAGATCGTGATACTTTGTATTCTTAAAAACCTTGGGTTTTTATTATAAGAGTTTCTAACGTTTGAGAAAAAGACAGTAAGTCATTGTATTACTTTTCGATATGTGAAACCAAGTTTGAGTTTCTATTTAAAAATTGTATTCTAAAGTTTGAGAATGATATTGATAAATGTTTATCCAATCTATATATTTTTCCGCTGCACTGTTGTTCATTTGATGAACCGATAAAGATTTTCTGTTAATGTCTTTTAAATTAACAAGCGAAGCTTTTCAAAAGACTAGTTGAATGCTCCCGCTATAGTTTTACTCGGATCCGTGAGTCTTTAAAGATTTTGTTTTCCCATCAAAGATTTGAAAGGCTATTCTATGCTTCCACAGTAACTCTCGGAGTCTAGGACTCGAAGCGTTGTAAAATGGTATCAAAGTTTTGAGGTTTCAAAGTTTAAATGTTTCAGAGCTTTGGACTTTAAATGATTTTAAAGTTTAAACGTTGGTTTTTCTAAAAGAGAAAAGTTTTTCAGATAAGCTTCGGGTCTAGGACTCGAAGCATTACAAGTATATTATGTTCAGTCTGCTCCCTATTGTCTATTATTTTATTTTAGTTAGCACCCCCTCGCCTGCGGGACGGCGGGGCGGGGCGCTACAGATGGTATCAGAGCATACCGGGTCGAATACTTCGGAACGCCGGGTTATGTGCTCATGTTGATTGAGAAATTGTTTTGGTTGACATATTAGTCAATGACTTGAGAAACGTATTATCATGTACTAATCTATTACTTGATAACTTGTGATGTGTTGTTTAAAGTTTTAACTGCATGTATATTTGAGAAGATGAATTGAGCATGTTTGCTTGCCTACGATATACCATGCCACGTTGTTTTAAATGCTTATATGTTTACATGTTTAGTTAAACGACAAGCATGCTAGAAATATGTCTTTCTACGAATATGTTTATGCCGTTATGCATACCCGTGAGACGTGTACACGATTGTGTTATACCCATAAGTGCGGCCTGAATTAGATTCTTGTGTGAAATCGGTAGTGATTGCATTTGTGTAATTCCTATGCCCCCCCTATTTCGAGAGTTCGAGTATAGGTAACTTCTTGACTTTTGGAGTAGTCTCTCCTTTGGGTTAGACCTCGGTTATCCTTATTCCTTGGGAATTCTTTTGAACGGTTGAATTCACTCCTTTATGAGTTGGGTATGGTTGCCTTTACGAATCCTTGCCATTTGATTTTGATGACTGGTTATGTCAATAAAGCTTCTTGGTGTGACTATCTTTCTGTGTAAGTTCACACGGTTTTCTGGAAAGAGAGTATCATTCTGTGATCATATCATTTTGTGATCATGTCTTTCTATGGGATCTTTGAGATTATTATAGCAACCCTTAATTGTTTGAGAAATGTCATCAGAAGAAATGTATAGAGAACATCGTAATATGCAGTTATATGTACTGTGAGCACAGGAATTTGAGACAGTACGTGAGGTGGAACATAAAGTGAAATTGCTATTTTGTCTGGACTTGGTCCTGGTAAGTATTTTGTGGATTCACATATTGGGAACATTAATCCCTATTTCGAACTTGGGTTATGCGATGTGACGTGATTACATCGAGATATGAGTTGAATATATCGGGGATCGATGGTAGCGTCGTTGGAGATGATTATCATTTGAGATTGGTATATTTCTATGGATATTGGATGGTTGAGGAATCTCTCAACCTATCTTATGATATACCTTACGGTATTATCGTACGACGTGATATTGCAGTATTTCTTTATGATTTCATTTACGGTTTATGGTATATAGATGAGGAATCTCTCATCTTAGATTACGGTGTATTCTAATACGGTATTATCTAGACGTATTCTAATACGGTGTATATAGGTGGTTGAGGAATCTCTCAACCTATTGACGGTATTATCTCAAGACGTATTCTATTACGGTGTATATGGGACGGTTGAGGAATCTCTCAACCTATTTACGGTATTGTAATATTACGTCATATATGGAGCAATTGAGGAATCTCCCAACCTGTATTACAGTAGACGTTGGACTCTGAGAAATGAATCTCGTTGAATTGCAAGGAATGTTGTTTGATGATTGGATACTAGGCTTCGGAGTAAATTTCTTCAGGGGAGATGAAGTATTATGACCTACTATGTATAAGTTTCTCACGATCCAACATTTCAGAAAGCTCGTAAGTGATTATCTGTGTTGTAAGACAGAGTGTGAGACATCCCTTGGACTGCGTTGCGATTACTCGGTTATCAGATTGACCTTACTTGAATTTCGCGGACGAAATTCTTTTAAGGGGGGTAGAGTGTAGTGACCCGGAAAATTTTAAGGCGCGTATTAAAATTTATTATTTCTTTTTCGTGAAAGAAAAAAAATACCAGATTTGAGATATTAGCAGTGTAACTTTTACCTGTGTGTGTGCGTCATCGCGTGAGCTCAGCACACACAAGGATTTCCCTTGTGAACTTGGTGCCAAAATAATCTAAAGTGCACAGTGTGTGCGTGTGTTTTTGTTTGTGCAGTGTGTGTAGGAGTGTGTTGTGTGTGTTTTGGGGGCCAAGCAAAGGTGATTATATATATGCACCTAAAGCTCTCAAAATCTCTCAAACTCTCAACAACTCCCTTAACTCTTTCAACTGTCTCTCTATTGTCACTCTCTTTCTCGGCTGATATACATATATATATATATATGTGTGCAGATATATATATATACATAGATAGTTACATAAATATTGAAAGAGTAATTCAAATCAAAGCTTGGATCATTGGAATTCTCTTCTTATACCACTTTGAAATTCAGATTGGGCAAGGTTCCTACACCATTATTTTTTTAGTTATTGGATTTCAGTCAGTATATACACACACACATAGATATATATATACATATATATATATATATTCAGTGAGTAATTGAAATCAAACTTGATTTCTTATTTGGGAATTCTCTGTAATTCTCTGTAAAATCAATTTGGTAAAACTTTCTTTTGTAAATTTGTTGATAATTCAGTTTGTAATTCAATTTTATAAACAGGTGATATAGATATAGATATATGTTGATATATGTATATAGAATTCTATGTATATATTGTTAAAGGTCCGAATTTAGCGGGCAGAAAAATAGTCACAGAAATTTGATTTCTTTATATCAAATGAAAGGTCTCGATCCCACGAGGCTGTGTTTTAAATTTCAAAGGCTAATTCATAGCAGGTGCGACGAACGGTCGAGTTAAATTTTGTCACCGTTCGGTTTTTCAATAAAATCAAGAGCTGTGTTTTGATTCTTGAAAAAAAACTAATTTCATATTTGAAATCTATGCGGAAAAAAGGAGAGATTCATATATTGGAAGTCTATTTTTGATTAAGTTTTCAACTGTGCAAAATTTAGCCTTTAATTTCAAAACAGGGGAAAAAGAAGGAAGAAGACGACTCTGTGACATCTCACGCGCCCGACCAGGCATTTTTCGAAAATTGTTTTAAATAAGCATGTGACCCTTCTGAACATATTCCGCGCGAGCGACCCGCGCGAGCGAGGGTTCGCGCGAGCAGCCCGCGCGCGCGACCACGGGCAGTTTATTGAAAGCTCCTGTATTCTTATACTTGAGCCAGTTTTGAGTTAAGGGACCTTGTACCCTATGCTTTAAGAGTTGTACTTTACTTTAATAGTAGTTGTACTTGTGTTTAAAGGTGTTGTACCTCACTGATATACGCGCATTATTGTATATCGAGATTTGTAACAGATTGAGCAGTTCCAGTTTCTGTTCTGATTAAATTATTCAGACTATCCTCGGTGAACGGTAGTTCCGTATAACCCTCAATAAAGTTGTATAACATGTTAACAGTGTACTTATATGTTTATATGAACTGTGATGCTTTAAGTGTTTACTTGAGCTGCTCTGCCTTAAGTGGTTAATTGAGTTACTATGCTTTATGTGTTTACTTGGGTGATTTTCAGCATGTCTGTTGTGTTGCTTTAAATAATAGCATGCCTTGATAATTTGTCTTATGAAATATTGAATATGTCTGGATGCTTAGAGCTCGCATATGTCATAGCATTTCATAAGCATAAGCGTGATAACGAAAATCACGAAAATGATTTTGGGATGAAAGACCTTAAAGGCTTTCGATTTTGAAAAAGGCAGATCTTAGAGACTTCCAGGTTTTGAAAAAAAGGGAAGACCTTAGAGGCTTCCATGCATAAAACCCTCTAGGAGGGATTTTGTTTTGAAAGATAGAAATCCCGGATTTGTGGGTAGGCGTGTGAGATGGGTACCACTAGGAACTCGAATTGCAGGATGTGCTGCAAGAAATCCCCGTAACGGTAAAGGCTAGGCCTCCGTGTAATTCGTAAGGCCCAAAGTCCCGTACGTTTGAGGCTAGGCCTATATGGACGGGAAGTCCATGGTCCGGGTAATGATATTGATGATCGAGGGTGAGTGTTTGAAAATGCACGAAAAGTGGTTTTCATACATGACATTGGCATTCATTGCACTCACGCATGTTATATAACAGATGTTATTGTGTGGTTATATGACTATACGAGCCTTTTGGCTTATGGACTATTAAACCTTTCTTTCAGGTGATATAGATAAGGGTAAGGCTCTCGAGATTTGATGAGCTTCTGCTTTGTTTGAAGGTCGAGTTCATGGGAATTTAATTCAAATGACGGTTCAAAGAGCATGTTATGGTTTAATTGGACAAATTTTAGTCCACCCGCTTTTAAATAAAGAGATAGCTTAACTCTGATTTTTTGTAGCTTATCTTGAAAATGATTCGTTTCAAGAAAGGATAGTTTTCAAATGAAAACCCGATTTCTGTGTTATTAATGTTTTCCAAATGATGAATATAATTTTCAAGCCAGGAGTAGAGTTTACTCGTGAAGATCCCGTTTAGGGAAGAAATTGTTAGTTTACTCGTGAAGACTAGTTGAATGCTCCCTCTATAGTTTTACTCGGATCCGTGAGTCTTTAAAGATTTTGTTTTCCCATCAAAGATTTGAAAGGCTATTCTATGCTTCCACAGTAACTCTCGGAGTCTAGGACTCGAAGCGTTGTAAAATGGTATCAAAATTTTTGAGGTTTCAAAGTTTAAATGTTTCAGAGCTTTGGACTTTAAATGATTTTAAAGTTTAAACGTTGGTTTTTCTAAAAGAGAAAAGTTTTTCAGATAAGCTTCGGGTCTACGACTCGAAGCATTACAAGTATATTATGTTCAGTCCGCTCCCTCTTGTCTATTATTTTATTTTAGTTAGCACCCCCTCGCCTGCGGGACGGCGGGGGGGGGGGGGGGGGGGGGGGGGGGGGGGGGGGGGGCGCTACAGATGGTATCAGAGCATACCGGGTCGAATACTTCAGAACGCCGGGTTATGTGCTCATGTTGATTGAGAAATTGTTTTGGTTGACATATTAGTCGATGACTTGAGAAACGTATTATCATGTACTAATCTGTTACTTGATAACTTGTGATGTGTTGTTTAATGTTTTAACTGCACGTATATTTGAGAAGATGAATTGAGCATGTTTGCTTGCCTACGATATACCATGCCACGTTGTTTTAAATGCTTAAATGTTTACATGTTTAGTTAAACGACAAGCATGCTAGAAATATGTCTTTCTACGAATATGTTTATGCCGTTATACATACCCTTGAGATGTGTACACGATTGTGTTATACCCATAAGTGCGGCCTGAATTAGATTCTTGTGTGAAATCGGTAGTGATTGCATTTGTGTAATTCCTATGCCCCCCCTATTTCGAGAGTTCGAGTATAGGTAACTTCTTGACTTTTGGAGTAGTCTCTCCTTTGGGTTAGACCTCGGTTATCCTTATTCCTTGGGAATTCTTTTGAACGGTTGAATTCACTCCTTTATGAGTTGGATATGGTTGCCTTTACGAATCCTTGCCATTTGATTTTGATGACTGGTTATGTCAATAGAGCTTCTTGGTGTGACTATCTTTCTGTGTAAGTTCACACGGTTTTCTTGAAAGAGAGTATCATTCTGTGATCATATCATTTTGTGATCATGTCTTTCTATGGGATCTTTGAGATTATTATAGCAACCCTTAATTGTTTGAGAAATGTCATCAGAAGAAATGTATAGAGAACATCATAATATGCAGTTATATGTACTGTGACCACAGGAATTTGAGACAGTACGTGAGGTGGAACATAAAGTAAAATTGCTATTTTGTCTGGACTTGGTCCTGGTAAGTATTTTGTAGATTCACATATTGGGAACATTAATCCCTATTTCGAACTTGGGTTATGCGATGTGAAGTGATTACATCGAGATATGAGTTGAATATATCGGGGATCGACGGTAGCGTCGTTGGAGATGATTATCATTTGAGATTGGTATATTTCTATGGATATTGGATGGTTGAGGAATCTCTCAACCTATCTTATGATATACCTTACGGTATTATCGTACGACGTGATATTGCAGTATTTCTTTATGATTTCATTTACGGTTTATGGTATATAGATGAGGAATCTCTCATCTTAGATTACGGTGTATTCTAATACGGTATTATCCAGACGTATTCTAATACGGTGTATATAGGTGGTTGAGGAATCTCTCAACCTATTGACGATATATCTCAAGACGCATTCTATTACGGTGTATATGGGACGGTTGAGGAATCTCTCAACCTATTTACGGTATAATAATATTACGTCATATATGAAGCAATTAAGGAATCTCCCAACCTGTATTACGGTAGACGTTGGACTCTGAGAAATGAATCTCGTTGAATTGCAAGGAATGTTGTTTGATGATTGGATACTAGGCTTCAGAGTAAATTTCTTCAGGGGAGATGAAGTATTATGACCTACTATGTATAAGTTTCTCACGATCCAACATTTCAGAAAGCTCGTAAGTGATTATCTGTGTTGTAAGACAGAGTGTGAGACATCCCTTGGACTGCGTTGCGATTACTCGGTTATCAGATTGACCTTACTTGAATTTCGCGGACGAAATTCTTTTAAGGGGGCTAGAGTGTAGTGACCCGGAAAATTTTAAGGCGCGTATTAAAATTTATTATTTCTTTTTCGTCAAAGAAAAAAAAATACCAGATTTGAGATATTAGCAGTGTAACTTTTACCTGTGTGTGTGCGTCATTGCGTGAGCTCAGCACACACAAAGATTTCCCTTGTGAACTTGGTGCCAAAGTAATCTAAAGTGCACAGTGTGTGCGTGTGCTTTTGTTTGTGCAGTGTGTGTAGGAGTGTGTTGTGTGTGTTTTGGGGGCCAAGCAAAGGTGATTATATATATGCACCTAAAGCTCTCAAAATCTCTCAAACTCTCAACAACTCCCTTAACACTTTCAACTGTCTCTCTATTGTCACTCTCTCTCTCGGCTGATATACATATATATATATATATGTGTACAGATATATATATACATAGATAGTTACATAAATATTGAAAGAGTAATTCAAATCAAAGCTTGGATCATTGGAATTCTCTTCTTATACCACTTTGAAATTCAGATTGGGTAAGGTTCCTACACCATTTTTTTTTTTAGTTATTGGATTTCAGTCAATATATACACACACACATAGATATATATACATATATATATATATTCAGTGAGTAATTGAAATCAAACTTGATTTCTTATTTGGGAATTCTCTGTAATTCTCTGTAAAATCAATTTGGTAAAACTTTCTTTTGTAAATTTGTTGATAATTCAGTTTGTAATTCAATTTTTATAAACTGGTGATATAGATATAGATATATGTTGATATATGTATATAGAATTCTATGTATATATTGTTAAAGGTCCGAATTTAGCGGGCAGAAAAATAGTCACAGAAATTTGATTTCTTTATATCAAATGAAAGGTCTCGATCTCACGAGGCTGTGTTTTAAATTTCAAAGGCTAATTTATAGCAGGTGCGACGAACGGTCGAATTAAAGTTTTGTCACCGTTCGGTTTTTCAATAAAATCAAGAGCTGTGTTTTGATTCTTGAAAAAAACTAATTTTATATTTGAAATCTAGGCGGAAAAAGGGAGAGATTCATATATTGGAAGTCTATTTTTGATTAAGTTTTCAAACTGGGCAAAATTTAGCCTTTAATTTCAAAACAGGGGAAAAAGAAGAAAGAAGACGACTCTGTGACATCTCGCGCGCGCGACTTGCGCGAACGAGAGGTTGCGCGAGCGGCCCGCGCGCGCGACCAGGCATTTTTTGAAAATTGTTTTAAATAAGCATGTGACCCTTCTGAACACATTCCGCGCGAGCGACTCACGCGAGCGGCCCTGCGCGAGCGAGGTCCCGCGCGAGCGGCCCGCGGGCGCGACCTCGGGCAGTTTATTGAAAGCTCCTGTTTTCTTATACTTGAGCCAGTTTTGAGTTAAGGGACCTTGTACCCTATGCTTTAAGAGTTGTACTTTACTTTAATAGTAGTTGTACTTGTGCTTAAAGGTGTTGTACCTCACTGATATACGCGCATTATTGTATATCGAGATTTGTAACAGATTGAGCAGTTCCAGTTTCTGTTCTGATTAAATTATTCAGACTATCCTCTGTGAACGGTAGTTCCGTATAACCCTCAATAAAGTTGTGTAACAAGTTAACAGTGTTCTTATATGTTTATATGAACTGTGATGCTTTAAGTGTTTACTTGAGCTGCTATGCCTTAAGTGGTTAATTGAGTTACTATGCTTTATGTGTTTACTTGGGTGATTTTCAGCATGTCTATTGTGTTGCTTTAAATAATAGCATGCCTTGATAATTTGTCTTATGAAATATTGAGTATGTCTGGATGCTTAGAGCTCGTATATGTCATAGCATTTCATAAGCATGAGCATGATCACGAAAATCACGAAAATGATTTTGGGATGAAAGACCTTAAAGGCTTTCGATTTTGAAAAAGGAAGATCTTAGAGACTTCCAGGTTTTGAAAAAAAGGGAAGACCTTAGAGGCTTCCATGCATAAAACCCTCTAGGAGGGATTTTGTTTTGAAAGATAGAAATCCCGGATTTGTGGGTAGGCGTGTGAGATGGGTACCACTAGGAACTCGAATTGCGGGATGTGCTGCAAGAAACCCCCATAACGGTAAAGGCTAGGCCTCCGTGTAATTTGTAAGGCCCAAAGTCCCGCACGTTTGAGGCTAGGCCTACGTGGACGGGAAGCCCATGGTCCGGGTAATGATATTGACGATCGAGGGTAAGTGTTTGAAAATGCACAAAAAGTGGTTTTCATACATGACATTGGCATTCTTTGCACTCACGCATGTAATATAACAGATGTTATTGTGTGGTTATATGACTATACGAGCCTTTTGGCTTATGGACTATTAAACCTTTCTTTCAGGTGATATAGATAAGGGTAAGGCTCTCGAGATTTGATGAGCTTCTGCTTTGTTTGAAGGTCGAGTTTATGGGAATTTAATTCAAATGACGGTTCAAAGAGCATGTTATGATTTAATTGGACAAATGTTAGTCCACCCGCTTTTAAATAAAGAGATAGCTTAACTATAATTTTTTGTTGCTTATCTTGAAAATGATTCGTTTCAAGAAAGGATAGTTTTCAAATGAAAACCCGATTTCTGTGTTATTAATGTTTTCCAAATGATGAATATAATTTTCAAGCCAGGAGTAGAGTTTACTCGTGAAGATCCCGTTTAGGGAAGAAATTGCGAGATCGTGATACTTTGTATTCTTTAAAACCTTGGGTTTTTATTATAAGAGTTTCTAACGTTTGAGAAAAAGACAGTAAGTCATTGTATTACTTTTCGATATGTGAAACCAAGTTTGAGTTTCTATTTAAAAATTGTATTCTAAAGTTTGAGAATGAGATTGATAAATGTTTATCCAATCTATATATTTTTCCGCTGCACTGTTGTTCATTTGATGAACCGATAAAGATTTTCTGTTAATGTCTTTTAAATTAACAAGCGAAGCTTTTCAAAAGACTAGTTGAATGCTCCCGCTATAGTTTTACTCGGATCCGTGAGTCTTTAAAGATTTTGTTTTCCCATCAAAGATTTGAAAGGCTATTCTATGCTTCCGCAGTAACTCTCGGAGTCTAGGACTCGAAGCGTTGTAAAATGGTATCAAAGTTTTGAGGTTTCAAAGTTTAAATGTTTCAGAGCTTTGGACTCTAAATGATTTTAAAGTTTAAACGTTGGTTTTTCTAAAAGAGAAAAGTTTTTCAGATAAGCTTCGGGTCTAGGACGCGAAGCATTACAAGTGTATTATGTTCAGTCCGCTCCCTCTTGTCTATTATTTTATTTTATTTAGCACCCCCTCGCCTGCGGGACGGCGGGGCGGGGCGGGGCGCTACGCTACATTAGACCTTAACTTTCTCACAATAATTACCAAATTACCGCTTTTCCTTTTTGTAAATTACCCTTGTGTGTATAAATATACATATATATATATATTATTTTATTATATTATTATATATATAAATTGAATTACCAAATTTTAATTTATGTATTTAAAGTGTGCACAATTATAATTGAATAATCAAATTACTCTTTTGTCTTTTTGTAAACTACCCTTGTGTGTATAAATATACATATATTATTTTATTATATCATTATCATCTCTCTATATATATATTTATGTATAAATTGAATATTATCATATACATAAAATTGAATAAAAGTGTGTAAAATTATAATTTGAATAACAAAATTACCTTTATGTTTATCCAAATTACACCTTTTTGTTTGTATACCTTAAAGAAAAGAACCTTAAAGTTTAAAATATTTGCAACTATGAATTCCTTTTTGCTAAATTGAATTACCAAAAACTCTTTTACATTCTGTAAATTACCCTTATGTGTGTTTATATATACATATATATTAATTTATTATATTATAACATAAGTATATATATAAATTTAATAACCAAATTACCCTTATGCCTTTTGCAAATTACTTTTTTGTTAAATCAAATTACCAAATTATCCTTTTGCCTTTCGTAAATTACCCTTTTGTATATTTGTGCGTGTATATATATATATATATATTTATCTATACGTTACAAGAAAGAGCCTAAAAGTTTAATGTGTGTACAATTATAAATTTAATATCCAAATTTACTCTTTGCTTTTTACAAATTACCCTTTTGTATTTTGTAAATGATCTTTTTTGTATATATGTATATATATATACATATATATATATATATAAATAGTGTTGGCCCGTGCTATGCACGGGTATGTTTTTGAAAATCTACATATATATATATCTACCCAAGAAGTTTGCAAAATAAAATATATATATATATATATATTGATATTAAAAACTAAAAAACGTGAAAAATGTAGGCTATGTATATCTTTGAATACATAGATATAGGCTATATCTGCAAAATTAAGACTATGTTTTATTTTATTTTAATTTAATCTTTTTAATTTTTTTTTTATTTTTTACTTTTTGAATATAATTTTATTTAAAATCTATAAATACAATTGTATATATACTATAGTATTGTGTAACAATTGTATATCTATGAATACAATGAAGAGTGCCACATCACACCTGATACGTCCAGAAATATCCTGCTAAAGCCCAACCGCCACGCCAGCAGCTAATGACCCGAAAAATCTGGAATGGGCGCCTACCGTGGGGCCCACACTCCCGAGGTCTCCAATCATGACCGCGCGGGATGCTCGACATCCCGGGTAATAGGCGCAGCAACTCTCCAGGAGGCGCAACGCAGATTGAGCTTTCCCAACAGTTTCCTAACGCAGCCTGAACTCTATCAGGAAAGAGTCGACGGTTCCCTAAACTACTTAGGAATCTTTCCCTAAGTCATGCAAATCAATTGTAATTGATTAGGCTTCCTAATCTAATGAACTCTTACCATGTAAAGGTGGACTCTTGCATCTATAAAAGAGCCCACCTACCCTCTCTAGGGGGATCAAAAAATCACTTCTCTAAGCATACAAGCACTTACTAGAGAACTCACCATTTACACGCATACACCCGGCCGGTATTACTGGTAGTGCTGCCCATCTGTGTTGGCCCACCAGGCCTGCCGATGATCTGCTAGTGAGAAGCGCATAGACGCAACCGTGGACGTAGGTCACCTTGTTAACGGGGCCGAACCACATACAAACCCTTTTCTTACCTTATTTTCTGTCCAACTCATTCTTACCAATTTTCGGCATCATCAGTTTGGCGCCGTCTGTGGGAAACGACACAGTCTTCTCATCAATAAAAATCTTTGATTGATCAACATGCCGCCGAAGAAGGGTAAGAAAACCGCCAATTCAACTGGTCAGGAAAACCCACAGATCGAGCAGCTGGCCGCCTCCATTACCACTAAACAGGTCACGGCAGCGCTGGAGCAACTCTTGGAGGGCCATCGCCGAACACAGCAACAGATAGAGGCGCTTATGGCCCAACACGAGAAGCGCCCCGCGCCGGAGAATCAGCCTGAGAAGAGTATTCCTGTGGCACAAAGACAAGCCCGATCCGCTCCGGTGTCTCCACCAGACCGGGAGCGTCCCACGGATGGTGAGCGCAGCCAAGCCACTAAGCGCTCGCAAAGACGACCTTGGTCCAATCCTCGCCGAGTGGAGGACGCCAGATTCATCATTGATTGGCGGCGCGCAGCAAAGGGAGAAGAGTCCGGACGGAAAGCCCGGGAATCGGTCGACGACCCTCCCGCCCTGAGCCGGGGGGATCTTAGGCATAGACTTTCCAGTACCCATAGCCGGGTCCTATCCCCGAAGTCGATGCACATTGAGGAGGAAGCCTCATCGTCCGACCCCACCTACCACACTGACACAGATAGAAGGACCGGGCAAAATGACGTCAAAGCCCAGGTTGAGGAACTGCAGCAGCAGATCGATAGGCTAAACTGCAAGTCCGGCCACGACCTCACGAACACAGAGAGAGAGTCGCCCTATACCGCTCGGGTGACACAATTTCCAATCCCGCGGAAGTTCAAACCCCCTCACCTCAGCTCATACGATGGAACAGGGAGTCCGATGGACCACATCTGCACCTACAAAGAGCAGATGGTGCTGGTCACTACGATAGATGAGCTACTGTTCCTGGCCTTCCCCAGTACCCTCAAGGGGCCAGCAGCACAGTGGTTCAACGCTTTGAAGCCCCGGACGGTCGACAACTTCAAAGCCCTCGGTAAACTCTTCATCAGCCAGTTTGTTGGGATGCTCGACCGGTCGCAACCGGACACCCAGCTGCTAACTGTCAAGCAGCGCAAGGGGGAGTCCCTGAGGGAGTATGTGGACCGTTTCAACCAGCAAAGGCTCCTGATCCGCAACCTCAATGAAACGGCCGCAATCATGGCCTTCTGTTAGGGAGTTCAGCACACTAAGGTTGCCACGTTGTTCCATCGTGACCGACCGAGCACCCTGGTAGAGCTCTCGGAGAGGGTCGAAAAATATATAGATACTGAGGAATTCCTAAAGGCGAAACGTGCTGGCCAGACGGGAGATGAATCCCCGAAGGCCAAGCGCAAGCGCGAGGGATTCGAGAAGGGTTCGGGAAAGAAGCTGAAGCAAGATCAGAGAGATGCCAGGGGTCAGCCCCCAACATCTTTCACACCCCTTTCCCAGCCAATACATGAGGTGATGGCCGCCGTAGAGGCGTAGAGGCTGCTTCCGCAGCCAGCTAAACTCAGAGCCCCGCCCGGTAAAAGAAACCGGGACAAATTTTGTCGTTGCCACAGGGATCACGGCCATGAAACGGAGGATTGCTTCAAATTGAAAATAACGATAGAGAAGATGATCGAGCAGGGGCACCTCGCGGAGTTCGTCACGGCGGAAAGACGACCTCGTCAGGATCCCCGAGCTCCCGCTCAGCCACCACCGCCAATTGGCCACATCAACGTTATCTCCGGAGGAACATCAGGCGGAGGTGACTCGCAGTCGGCACGGAAGAGGCATGCCCGGGCGTCCCGAGCGGATGTCTGGCAGGTCCAATCCACCGGCTCCTCCCCAACCGACGTTCTGTCGTTCACGTCCGACGACTTGCAGGGTATCCACTACCCCCATGATGACCCGCTAGTAGTGACGCTTTCTATAGCCAACTATATGGTCCAGAGGGTGCTAGTGGACACAGGCAGCTCGTCCGACATTATGTTCACAACGGCATTCGATCAACTAGGGATCGCCAGGGATCGGCTCCGGCCGGTTGCTACTCTCCTGGTTGGGTTTAACGGCTCCAGCACACAACCGCTTGGTACAATTGAGCTTCCAGTCCTCATGGGGTCCTACCCTCAGCAGGCCCCCGTTCTCACCAATTTTGTGATCGTCGAAGCCCCGTCGGCCTACAACGTCATCCTTGGCAGGCCGACCCTCAACAAGGCAAGAGCTGTCGTCTCCACCTATAGCTTAACAGTGAAGTTCCCGACCCCCCTGGGACCCGGACACTTGCGTGGAGATTAGACTGCCGCTCGGAGCTGTTATGTCAGCTCATTACGCCGGGGGGCAATCACCGAAACATTAAACGTCTAAGAGATGGACCCCCGGGACCTGAGCGACATGACAGGTCCGATGGAAGAACTAGAACAAGTAGTGTTGAATCCCGAGTACCCAGATCGCACGGTCAACATCGGTACTCTACTGGAGCCCGGATTAAAGGAGAATTTGACCCAGTTCCTGAAGCAAAATTAGGACATTTTTGCTTAGAGTCATGAGGATATGCCCGGGATTGACCCCCGGGTAATGTCTCATCGTCTCAATGTCAGCCCGGATTGTCGCCCAATGAAGCAGAAAAGAAGGGGCATGGCCCCCGAGAGACAAAAAGCAGTGTGTGAAGAGGTCGAGAAGCTCCTGAAGGCAAAGTCCATCCGAGAGGTCCACTATCCCGATTGGCTAGCCAATGTTGTTCTTGTTAAGAAAAGCAATGGGAAGTGGAGAATGTGTGTAGACTTCACCGACCTCAACAAGGCTTGCCCCAAGGACTGCTATCCACTGCCCAGGATAGACCTCCTTGTCGACTCAACCGCCGGCCACTCACTCCTCTCGTTCATGGATGCTTACTCGGGGTAAAATCAGATCAGCATGTACCCTGGGGATGAAGAAAAGACTGCGTTCATCACCGACCAAGGCACGTACTGTTACAAAGTCATGCCGTTCGGCCTCAAGAATGCCGGGGCAACCTACCAGTGCCTAGTCAACTTCATGTTCAAAGACCTCATTGGAAAGTCTATGGAAGTGTACGTGGACGATCTCCTGGTCAAGAGTCAGGACGAGCACGACCACCTTGAGCATCTGGCCGGGGCATTCAGCATTTTGAGAAAGTTCAAGAGGAGGTTGAACCCGGCCAAATGCACCTTCGGTGTCTCGTCCGGGAAATTTCTTGGCCATCTAGTTAGCAGACGGGGAATTGAGGCAAACCCTGAGAAGATCAAAGCTATCATCAACATGCGGTCACCCAAATCAACGAAGGAAGTTCAAAGCCTAGCCGGATGGGTGGCTGCACTGAACAGATTTGTATCCCGAGCTACCGAACAGTGCTTGCCATTCTTCAAAATCCTCCGTAAAGAGTTTCAGTGGTCGGAAGAGTGTGAGGATGCATTTCAGGAACTCAAGAAGTATCTGGCGTCCCCTCCTCTGCTCTCGACCCCCGTACCCGGGGAAGAATTATTTCTGTACCTGGCAGTGTCACCATCGGCGGTTAGCTCAGAACTTATTCGGGAAGAGCACGGGATATAGTTCCCAGTGTACTACACCAGCCGGGCATTGCAGGGCGCGGAGAGCAGATACTCTCGTATCGAGAAACTAGCCTTCGTCCTCATCACCTCACCCCGAAGGCTTCGCCCGTACTTCCAGGCCCATGCCATTATAGTCCTGACCGATCAGCCTCTCCGCAGAATTCTCAGTCGGCCAGACACATCCGGGAGGCTCGTCAAATGGGCATTGGAGTTGGAAAAGTTCGAAGTAATCTACCGACCCCGGACAGCCATTAAGGGGCAAGCCGTAGCAGACTTTCTGGTTGAGTTTACTTATCCCGAAGACCCAGTCGAAGAGTCCGCGCCTCCGGCCTTACCGCCCATTTTACACTCCGATGTCCCCACCTGGGTACTGCATGTGGATGGCTCCTCCAATCAGCAAGGTTGCGGGGCTGTAATCATCTTGACTGCCCCCGACGGCATCCAGCTCGAATATGCACTAAGGTTCGGTTTCTGCGCCTCCAACAATGAGGCCGAATACGAAGCCCTCTTGGTCAGGTTACATTTAGCCATCTCAATAAGTGCGCAACAAGTCCAGGTCTATAGCGACTCCCAGCTCGTGGTCAACCAAGTGAACCAAGAATACGAAGCGCAAAAAGACAGCATGGTGGCCTACTTGGCCCTTGCCCGGGCAGCTTCCAAGAAGCTCTGAGGATTCTCCATCACCCAGATACCAAGAGAAGAAAATACCAGAGCCGACCGATTGGCTCACCTCGCCTCGTCTTCTGAGTCAGACTTGCCTGGGATAAGGATACAATTTTTATCCGAGCCAAGTGTGATCAACTCAGAGGGCATAGAGGTCGACCCGGTCACTCTAGGACCCAGCTGGATGGACCCGTTCATGACGTTCTTGACAAGAGGAGGGCTACCAGATGAAAAAGATGAGGCACGCCGGGTCAAGTACCAGGCAGCGCGATATCACCTTCTCGACGGTATTCTCTACAAGAGGGGATTCACTATCCCGTACCTCCACTGCGCTCATCCCGCGCAAGTGCAAGCAACACTATTTGAAATCCATAAAGGCGTTTGCGGGAACCACGTCGGAGGTCGGGCACTTTCCAGAAAGGCCCTACTACAAGGCTACTATTGGCCAACCATGGCCCGAGATTCGCAGGAGTATGTTCGAAGGTGTGACAAGTGCCAGAAGTACTCTCCCATGATCAATCGACCGGGAGAACTCTAGACACCGATCCATAGTCCTTGGCAATTTGCCCAGTGGGGAATTGACATTGTCGGCCCCTTACCGACAGGAAAGGGGCAAGTTAAATTTTCTGTGATAGCTGTTGACTACTTCACCAAATGGGCGAAAGTCGAACACTTGACAACCATAATCGAGCAAAAAATGGAGAGCTTTGTGGAACGAAATATCCTCAGCCGGTTCGGTATCCCCCGAGTCCTGATCAGCGACAATGGCAGACAATTTGACACACCCATCTTCAGATAGTTCTGCTCGGGGTACGGGATACTAAATCATTACTCTTTCCCCGAGCACCCACAAGCCAATGGTCAAGCCAAGGTAACCAACCAGACAATCCTGCAATCAATCAAGACAAGGCTTGAAGGTGCCAAAGGGCTGTGGGCTGAAGAGCTACCAACCCTCCTGTGGGCCTACCGCACCATACCCCGAGTGGCTACAGGCGAGACCCCGTTCTCCTTAACCTACAGTTTTGAAGCAGTGGTCCCCACAGAGCTTGGGCTGCCAACATACCGGGTGGCCAACTTCAGTGATCCGGACAACAGAGAAGCCCTCAGGACAGAACTGGACCTAGTGGAAGAAAAAGGAGACCAGGCTTATCTGAAGGTGGCAGCCTACAAGCAAAGGGTCTCACGGTATTAAAATAGCAAGGTGCAGCACTGTAGTTTTCAAGTTGGAGACCTCGTCCTCAAGGCAGTGAACCAGTCTACCCGAATCCCAAGCCACGGAAAATTGGGGGCAAACTGGAAAGGCCCGTATAAAGTGACTCAGATCAACTGACTGGGAACCTACTGGCTACAGAGCATGGACGGGCATGATCTCACTCATCCTTGGAATGTGCAACAACTCCGTAAGTACTATCAGTAGCATTTGACCGCAGGAATTTACTCTTATAGGGAAATTTCTTTCATGTAGCTCTAATCGGGCAACCGTTATAGGTTATTATTTTTCAAATAAAGTTGAATATTTTGCTTTGAAAGTTTATTCCTGTCACAGTCCCCTGTGCAATGCTAGAAAAAAGACCTTGGGCCTAACCCCAAGGCAGAAAAAGACCTCGGGCCTAACCCCGAGGCAACAAAGACCTTGGGCAAAACCCCAAGGCAGAAAAAGACCTCGGGCTCCAAACCCAGGCACAAAAGGACCCTACAACCACCCATGTTCCAGGTCGGTTTCCTATGGCCGCTCCCCAACATGTCCTCGCCTTTACAGGATGCCCAAGGGCAAGGGAATTCTGGGCCTAAACAGGAAATTACTTAAAGCTTCGCTTAGGCCCAGCCGACAACGGGGCCAAACCCTAGGTGGCCGACGATGGCGAGCTTCAAATGCCCATGCAACCACCCATGTTCCAGGTCAGTTTCCTACGGTCACTTATTCCCGTACTCCCGCCTTAGCAAATAATTGGGGGGCAGGGGAAAATCAGGCCAAAACAGGGAATCACACCGGTCGCTACAAGAGCTTGGGAGATCTTCCTAAGCACTTACAGTGATTAGAGATATATCCCGGATCGTAAAACAGGATACACCTATGATACGCCGGGATAACTCGGACGGTAATACAGGGTATTCCTATAATACACCGGGCGATTCAGAATGATAAGCAGGGCTAGTCCCTACAGCGCTCCGAGCAATTACCTTTTAGAAAGGTCAGTAAGACTAGGTGTTCTATTGGTTACGGTCCTAAAACATTTGCTAAGGCAGGTGTTAGGTCGGCCAAAACCGAACGGGTACTAGCAATTACAGAGGCATAGTGCAGAAAAAGAAGACAGTTAATGGAAGGGAAATCTGACCTCAGGGGCCTTTCATTAATTGAAATAAAATGTACAAAGTTTGGGGGCAGTTGTGGTAGCCTCCCCCGAAAAAAAACAAAAAAAAAACAAAAAAAAAAAAAACAAAGGCAGATCCGGGACTTCAGTCTTCCACGTTGACCACGTCTTCGGTTTCCCCAGCCTCCTCCTCTGAGGCGGCGAGTCCTCCGGTCCCCAAGCCCCCGCCCGGGGCGACCTCAGCGGCTTCAGCAACGGCCGCAGGATCTTCACTAGCCGCGACGGCGGGATCCTCAATAGCATCAGGACCAACATCCGAGTAATCCGAGTCGATCCCTCAAAGGCCGAAAGGACCCACTCAGGGTGATCCCGAGCTACCCGCCGCTTCAGATCGTCATAGCCTTGGAAGAAGCCGTCGTCAAACGCAGCTTCCAAGTCCCCTGCCGCAGGTGTCTCGGTCGCCGCCTTCGCTCAGGCCTCAGCTACCGCCGTGAGGGCCCGGGAAGCTTCCAAGTCAGCCAGAGCAGCCGTCAGATCCGCCCGAGCCGTACCCAAACTCAAGGCCAGTGCCTTGGTCTTGCTCATCTCGGCCGCCAGGGCAGTTTTCTAGACCTGTAATTCTTCCCGCTCCTTCGAGAGGGCGGCCTCAGTAACGCTGGCCCTCCCGGCCAGAGAAGACAGGAGGGACTCGGACCCCGCGGCCATATAGCCAACCTGCGACGAGAGGAAGAAGATTGGTTAGGCAAATTAAAGAAAAGCGGGTCAACATTCAAAGGGAGACAAAACGCTTATCAGATGGGAGAGGCTATATAGCCACCCCTGGAAATCCTTGGGAGACAGGCCGGCGCATGTCTCCACCTGGCTCGGGATAAGGGCAGATTTCACCCTCTCCCGGACATCACCAGGCCCGCCCATGGGCAGATTGGACGGAATATCCACCCGGATGGCGGGCTCCTCAACAGCCAATACTTTAGAAGTTGATGTCCCCACGGGCTCCGGACGGTTGGCAGTCCCGTGGCAAATGCGCCTTAGAGGGCGCTCACCGCCCGGGGCCTCGGCGGCGGGCCTCTTCCCCTGAACGACCTCCATTCGAGCGACAACAGTGGCGGCGGTAGCAGCCTTTCTTTCCCTTAGCTGCTCCAAATTTTGCTTGGGGGCCATTTCTACAAAGACAAGACCGCGCGGTCAGAAGTGTAAGAAGCGACGAGAACAGGTACAGGACTAACAAGTAAGGCAACCTGGACACTCACCGGGGATGATGGGTGAAAGATTGGGGGCTGGGACGGGCTCCTCGGGGGAATAGGTCTCGACGAAATTCCCTGTCCGCGACAACACGTTCCAGACACTGGTAGGCAGCTCTGCTAAGCCCCAGATCCTGGCCTGGCATGATTCAGGGATCTTGGGATGTTCTGTTGAGCCAGCTATGGACAGAGGAATGAAATCAGTTAGTAACCTAATACGCTCCTAAAACCAAAAAAAGATGGACAGAGAAGGATGGGCGGTCTTACCCCTCAACTCCCCCGCCCAAGATGTCCTCAACTGGGTCCTCGGGGCCCTGTCGCAGAGGCGAAGGGTCCACACCTGGAAGAACTTGCTCTTCCACCCTTTGTTGTTGCTGGGGTGCTTGTCAATAATTTTTCTACCCAAACGGGCAGAAAAAGAGAAAAACCTAACTTCCCGGTGCACAGGGAACGGTCGGTGGGCCCATAAAAACTCCCGAAGGGTAATCTCGTACCCAAACACCTGGGGCCACAGGGATATGCACCCCATTAAGAATCTCCAACCCGTTGGGAGCCAGCTGCCAGGGAGAAATACCAAGGTAGATCAGGACATCCCGGGCAACGGGGTGAAGCGATAGGCGGAGACCAGCCATCAGATCGTCCTCAAATAGGGTGACAAACCCCGGCTGGTGGAGATGCACGCCGCTGAGGTTCACGGCCATGGAGCAACCGTTAGGAAGAGAGTACCTCTCCCTGATCCGGGAAAGATCCTGGGAATGCAATATAGAAGAGGTAAACTCACAGGAAAATATGACGTCGGGGTCAGCCTCCCCGGGCGCCTCATCACCCGAACCACTCAAGACGGAGGCAACAGGGGCCTCCTGGGTAGACTCGCTATCGGACAGGCGAGCAGGAATCCTGCCTTAGCTTTGGTGATCGGACGGGGACGCAGAAAGAGGGTCCAGACTGGTGTCGGGGGATCCTGAACGATACCACTCACTCTCTGATCTGGACGAAGAGTTAAAGTCGGAGTGTTCCATCTCGGATATTCCTACGGCAAGATAAGGGAACAAACTGCGGCCTAAGTATGGGTCGGCAACCCCAAACCTAGTATACAGGGGGGGCAGCGTCACTAACCTGAACGGTAAAGAATAAATGCCCCTTAGCACTAGGTAACACTCTCTCAAGATAGCCCGGGGAACGCCTGCTTGATTCAACTGAACTAAGGTTCTGCCCGACTTAAAGAACGAACAGAATCTGAGAAAGAAGAAATCCCACTCCCGCTCAAACCCTACAGGACTCGTTCTCTCCAGCCTCACTCCGAAAAGGAAGCAGATGGGAGGGAGAAAGAAAAATTCAATAAATAGAAGTTCAAAAAGGAAGGGGACTTACAAAGTTTAAAGGCAAGGAGGGGCTCAGGAATTTTTCTCGGGATTCTCTTCACTCTCAAAATCGCTCGGGAATACTCGTCTTGACAGAAGGGATCCAAGAAATTGGTAAGTGTTCCTTATATAGGAGCTGTGGACGGCCAAGATCAGGATAGATCCTACAGTCCAGGCAATTTCCCGCCTTAACTGTCGCTTCGGGCACGTGGAGCATCGCCTCAAAAGGCGCGCGCATTAAATGCGTGACAAGACCACTCAGTTGGCGCGTAAATTGTTCGGTTACGACCACACCGCCATCGTTGGATCCTGACCTGGCCACTGACCGGTTGGCACGTGGTAGCGGTATTTCTCGGGCTCACGATATTGCCACCCGGGCTTACGATATTGCCGCCCGGGCTTCTTCCTACACCGGTCGGGTATACCGCCGGGTGAAAAGGAAGGTGACCCTGATCCCGAGCAGAATTCCCGGAAGATATCCGAACGGTTTCTAAGGCAACATGGATTTTCGATCCTCACCCGATGAAACATCCAGTCAGCTCCGAAAATGGGGGGCAGCCGCTGATAAAGCCAAAAATGTTCCAAAACCATTTGCTAAGGGGCCGAAAGTCAGAGCCAGGTCAGTCAACGAGAACCGGTTGGGTATTGGCAGCCAAGTGCAGTACAGAAGTAATAAACAGTTGGTAGAGCAGAGTAAGTGAAAAGTTGGCCTCAAGGTCCTTTTCATTACTATAATAAGAAACTGTACAGAGCTCGGGGGGCAGTTTTAGTAGCCTCCCCGGTAAGAAGAAAACCAAAAAAAGAAAAAGAAGAGGAGTCTTCAAGTTCCTTTGCCCTTCAGAACCTTGACTTCCTCTTCCAGGGCCGCCATCCTCATCACCAACTCCTTGACAGTGAGCTCTAGGGTGTGAACATCCACCTCCCGCATGACAGAGTCCGTCTATAGGTGAGCGGTCTGCTTCTCCACCTCCTGAATATGACCCTCCAGGTTACCAAGGGAGAGGCCTATCCAATAGCTGGGCACATGAAGATCGGCCGGGGATTCCTGCCGACTCCTTATTGGTGTGGGTTGAGATCCTTCCCCGACCGCCTTTTCCTTCCCCTTCCTGGACGGGCCTGGTGGCGGGCTCGCATCCCCGAACGAGGGTGAATCACTGCTGGAGGACAGAGAAATTGGTCCGTCAAGCGGGCCGGCCCTGCCTGTGACACGCGGACCGGAAGCCATGGATCGGGTATAACGGCGCGACCCCGATGCTGCAGCGGCGGGTGCTGCGGAGGAAGTTCCACTGCCTACCTCATCCACAGGCCCCCTGGCTAAGTCAGAAAACCTAAGGCCGGCCTCGACTCCTCGGTTAATTGCCTCCGCATTGGCAATAGCTGAGGCAATGCCGCAGAAGGCAGTAAAGGATGTCTTTTAAAGTTCGGCGTTGAAGGTCGCAGGAGGGCAGAGAGAGGGGTCCACCAGCCAGTTATCGAAGACAACCCAAGGATATTGCCGCCAGTTCTTGTTTGGGAAGTCCAGACCCTAGACAAGATTTCTTCCCTCAGTACCGGGCCGTAGGTAAGGCTCCCCGCGGTCGATGCCCAGGACATAGCACCTGGCGACGTCCACCGAGCGGAGGAGCAATCCCAGTCGCTGGTTCAGCACCGATATGCCCCAGAGTAGGCGGGCGATATTCGGCCAGCATTTGGATAGCAGAATACGCAGCCCCTGCAGCAGGTCGCAGAAGGAGGCCGGGAGAGGGAAGCGTAGCCCCACAACTAGTGACGAAAGGGAAGGACACCTCCTCCCCTTCGACGTAAGGATGGACCCCGACGTCGTCTGGAATTTTTCAGTCCTCCCGAAAAGTTCTGAGCCCTTCGTCGGAGTTCAGGTCAACATGAGAAGCCATCGAAGAAAAGTTTGGGTAGTAAGGACAGAGTAATAAGAGCTCGGAAACACTTCGTCTTCAGAAGAACCGCTCGGTAGATTCAGTTGTTAGTCTGCAGTGATGTATGGAATGAATAAGTGCTCCTTGTATAGACACCATGAATGGCTCAGATCAAAACTAATCAGACGGCTCACACGCTCTCCCGCCGGAACTGTCGCTTCAGGCACATGGGGCGTCGCCTCGAAAGGCGTGGGCATTGAATGCGCGACGTGATGGTTCAGTTGTCACGCGAACAATTCGGTTACTTCCACACCAGTGTCGTTGGATCCTAATCGGGCCAGTAGCCAGTGGGCGCGTGGCATCTGGGGCCCAGGGTCCCGCTTCATCACCGCTCGGTCGGTACCCCGACGGGTCACCCCAACTGGTCCCAGTCCGAGTAGAATCCCGGTCTATTCCCGAGCGGTATCTTGGAGACATGCTTAATTTTTAAACTTCATCCGACGAGACATCACATCAACTTCGAAAATGGGGGGCAGCTGATACGTCCAGAAATATCCTGCTAAAGCCCAACCGCCACATCAGCAGCTAATGACCCAAAAAATCTCGAATGGGCGCCTACCGTGGGGCCCACACTCCCGAGGTCTCCAATCATGACCGCGCGGGATGCTCGACAGCCCGGGTAATAGGCGCAGCAACTCTCCAGGAGGCGCAGCGCAGATTGAGCTCTTCCAACAGTTTCCTAACGCAGCCAGAACTCTATCAGGAAAGAGTCGACGGTTCCCTAAACTACTTAGGAATCTTTCCCTAAGTCATGCAAATCAATTGTAATTGATTAGGCTTCCTAATCTAATGAACTCTTACCATGTAAAGGTGGACTCTTGCATCTATAAAAGAGCCCACCTACCCTCTTTAGGGGGATCAAAAAATCACGTCTCTAAGCATACAAGCACTTACTAGAGAACTCACCATTTACACGCATACACCCGGCCGGTATTACTGGTAGTGCTGCCCATCTGTGTTTGCCCACCAGGCCTGTCGGTGATCTGCTAGTGAGAAGCGCATAGACGCAACCGTGGACGTAGGTCACCTTGTTAACGGGGCCGAACCACATACAAACCCTTTTCTTACCTTATTTTCTGTCCAACTCATTCTTACCAATTTTCGGCATCATCAACACCTACATTTATATACACATATACATATATATGTATATATATTATCTATACATTAAAAAAAATAGCCTTAAATTATAGGTTGAACGTCAATTAATATAGTTGTTCAAGCAATTTTTTTCCAACACCATCTTAGAGAAGGGGGACGGCAGATCAGCAGTACGGGCGAACATAAGGAGAGAGAGAGAGAGAGAGAGAGAGAGAGAGAGAGAGAGAGAGAAGGCGGTGACTGGAAAGAGAGTGTGCGAATCGCAAGCCACCTGTTGGCATGACGAGAGAGCTGGCCGACAAATAGCAAGGGGTAATCCAATTAATTTGTTGTATACGTAGGGGTAGAAAGGGCAATCCATATTATTTGACATGCTTGCTTGGGATACATTTATAGTATAGTAGATATATATATTATTTATACATTAAAAGAATAGCCTTAAATTATAGGTTGAACGCCAATTAATATAGTTGTTCAAGCAAATTTTTTTCTAACACCATCTTAATAATTAATACAACATATTTCTCTTTCTTGTACACAAAAAAATGCATCGCATTTTTTCTACCAAATCTAATGCCCGTGCCTTGCACGGGCTATCTTCATAGTTTTTATATGTGTATATATATATATATATATAGTATAAAAGAGCCATAAAAGGAATATTTCCTAAGATTCTAAATTAATTTGGCCTTATTGGTCATTTTGGATTTCTAATTTGGTTCTTTGGTAATTTCACATTACATCTATCTACCTCAAATTACTTTGAATAATAACTTGAGTCTTGTTTGAGCCTTAAGGCATCTTTCAAGTAATCTTTGCATTACTAATATATACGTCTAACTATAAATAGATCCCTTTTTCAAATAAATCTAAAAATAGATCCCTCTAATCTTCTAAGAAGTGCCTACATGACCGGGCAACTCCTAGCTAGTTTCTATCTTGATAGGATAACGACTAGCGTATGTCTTTAATGTGAGGATTAGAAAAATACATGTGTTATCAACTCCTAGCTAGTTATTTCTTTTCTGCTCAATTACTATAATATTAAGCAATAAGAGACTTTTCCGGATTTGCACATATTAATTATTGGAGTCATATTGGCTCATTAGTTTACAATTTGTTGTCACCAAAGTTATATGAAAGTTGTCACCAAAGAATTACTCAAAATTAAATTAAACTCACTTGTTGAGAGCTTATTATTCCTTTCTCTATCCCCACGTTACCAAAACATGCCGTAATCTTATTTGTATTATTTATTTTCTGCTCAATTACTATAATATAAAGCAATAAGAGACTTTTCTGGATTTGCACATATTAATTATTGGAGTCATATTGGCTCATTAGTTTACAATTTGATTCAACTCAATGATTATTAGTCAACTTTTTTTTTTTTAGAAAAAGAAATAAGGTGTCTTTCTAAATTACAAAAGAAAATAGATATGTATTTTCATGAAAATTTACCTTTTTTAAAGGGATGTGCCTTGAATGTCTTCTCACGAGTTTCTCTTCAATTTAGTATTCATTCTCTTCAATTATTTTATTTCTATCTTTTAAGTCAAATACTCAATTTCGTAGAGAAGTTCTGATGAAATTTTTTTGGAATTTATTTACCATTTTTTGAAAAAAAAAAAAAAAAAAAGTTCTGATGAAATTCTTCAAGACTTGCTATTTGCAGAATTTGGTGCGTTTTAATCGTTGTATTTTAGAAAAAGATTGCTTTTTTTTTTGGTTGTTCGTTCTATTCTTTGCTTTAACAAAATTAAACTTTTATAAAGAGACAAGATAGTGCAAGGGGAAAACAGACTGTATCAAGTCATGAAATCCCAGAAAGAAATACAGAACCTTCTCAGAAGCTTACAAAATGAAAACAAAAATATGTAGAACGACTCAAAAACAAAAATGAATAAATAAATAAAACATAAAAATAAAAACTGAATCCCCCAAACAAAGACACAAATAAAATCAAAAACTCCCCGAAAACAACCAAAAATTCAGAAACCAAATGCAAAAAGCATAACTGTCTTCACAGATCCTCGTCATGTAGTGAAAGCCACAAATTCCCAGAAAGAACTTCAATCAGCAATAAGAACCAAATTAATTCACAATAGTGGGGGCTAAATACACCACTTTTTTTGTTGTTGTTGCTAAATACACCACATTAATTCACAATTTTTTATTTTTATATATCTTTTAATACAACAGAGTGGTGTATTAAACAGAAAATGTGGTATATTTAGTCCTTCCCTAAAAAAATCAATCCCACTATTCGAAGTCAAAGCTGGTGTACGCACTATGAACCTATAGCCACTATGTTGTAGATTAGCAGTCCCATATATATATGTATTCTTTTTTTTGTTAAATTGTATTGCCATGGCACAATTTGTTACTCTAAGGACAAAACTTTCGAGATAACAATTTTGATTTTAAAGTGTAGTAAGGTACACTTTCCTCCTGTTCACAATAAAAATTTGGTGTGGTGTGTTGGGCGTGTCAGAGTCCACGTGGAGTCGAAAGAGGTTGTGATAACCTAATCTAACTTCTAATTCAAACGACTTGTTGTTAAAAGTGCCCTTAAAACAACAAACATTGGCTTTTACTTTACTCCGAGGCAAGTAATTAATTACAAATGAAAATAGAAAAGGAAACAAATCAAACACTGGAATTTAGAATACCTCCATGTACATCATCATCTTCATTGATCAAACTCTGAAAAGCGTTTACAATCACTCTTTGCAAGAGAAGAGAATAGAAATACTCGCAATCACTCAAGGACAATGGTAGAAATGTTTGAGAAAAATAAAATAAGTCTGCCAGAGTAGAAGTGGCGTGTGTGTTAGCCCCATTCAAATGTTGCACACCCTGCCTACTTATAGAATTAAGAGTAAAAACTATTAATGTTAGTGGGGTTGATGGGTTAGTGGGTGGTGGCCCCTAGTTTCTAGGCACGAATAAGTTACTGCACCCACTTTTTGTTCCATAATTAATTTTGACCTGTTTGGTGATCCCGTTTCTGCCACGTTCTCGTTTTATGTAACTGCTTTTCTTCTAGCTCAGCATAACCTAAAGCACATGTTCTTGTCCATGCTTAACTGCCTACAAAGCCTTGTGGACAGATCCTATTTGTCCAACTACATTCTTCCTGGAGCAAAAGTGGAGTGCTGGCTAATAGATTTCGGTCTTATTTCTCGTGAGAAATCTACTAGTGTTCATCGGTATTGGTGAACGATGTCTTCATTTGACTCTTAACCATCCTCTGAATCCTTCGCTCATTCTCCAAGCCCGATCTGACATCCTTTACTTACCTACTCTGTTGATCGCCATCCTTAGATTATATAGGACCATCCGGGTGGTCACCGGCCTTATTTGTTGAGGCTGATGTATCTCTATTAACCGATGTCATAGCTACCCACTGTTCCTACTCTGCAACCTCGGTCTTATTTGCTGAGACCGAGGTGTTTCTTAGATAGCCCAGTGTCATCCTATTCTTAACCTCAACACCAATATTTATGTATTGGATGTATCCTCCTTGTAGATAGGTACCACCGATATCCGTCTCCTCTTGTTTAAGCCTTACGCCCTGTCCATCTTCCTGCTTGCTCTTGTGATGATGTTACTAAACCACGTGATTGTTATGTGCCCTGGGAAATCACAAATTAGGGTGTAAACAATGCCCCCCAAACGTCTTATCAAACGTTGTGCAATCAGTTTGATGAGACGTTTGATATTCAAATTTAATGCTAACTCTGTAACTAACGGCGTACAGCTCCACATGTCCTTACCCTAGTAGCCCTCCTGCTTTGTTTCAAGAATTGGTGCATATCCCTTAGGACTCTGTTCCTAAGTCATGATGGCCCCTTTTCTTAGCCTATATAAGCTACAATTCCTTGTCACTTTTCACTTTTTTTTGCCCTTACTTTCCAGAAAAATCTTCTCTTTCTTTTACTAGCAAACTTCCATGGCTTCCTCCTCTGCAACCAGTGCTTCTTAAACCACCGGTGCTACTTCTTCTTCCCCTACCGCCACTGGTACTGCGCTGGCGACCAAAACTACCAACGCCACCGCCGTTCAATGGGCCATTGATGCCACTCCAGGGTTGATAAACCCTCAGGTATTGATTTCTATGCCTTCTGGTTCTTCCATGGGGCTTGGTCCTGCTTTTAATTCCTTTCCTCCGTCATCTCTCTAGATCCCCATTTCCCTTTTTTGTAGAAGATAGCGAGTTGCTCTATCAATCACCTGATTTTGAATGGGGCTCACAGTATGCCCCTTCAAACCCTTTGAGGAATTGGCATATCCCCTCTACTGACTGGATTTCTTGGGTAGACCGAGTAGTGGAGGTGAAAAAGGACCTATGGAGGGCCCTTGACATCTATGATGCTATTATGCTTAGCCGAGAGAGATTCTTTCTTGACAAACCTCTTTTATTTTCTTTTCTCTTTTTCTGGTCGATTCGGCCAATGCTTTCTTCTTCCGTTGTGGCCGTATGAGCCCAACCATTCAGGATGTCTATTTTCTCACAGGTCTGCCTGCCCATGGTGAAGAAATTACTCCCAACCTTTCTTTTTCTTTAGGATTTGAACACCCTAGGACTGATAAGGGCAAGGGATCAAGGTTTATTACTACCTTTGGGCAATTCATGTCGGCCAATATGGGACAAGGGGAGGTCACTGACCACGAGCATATTGCCTTCTTGGCATATTGGCTCAATCGCTTCATATTTTGCTAGGCCTCTTACAGCGTTACAAAAGAGTATTATCATATTGCCCTTGCTTTGGCATCGGGCCAAAAACTTGCTCTTACTCCTCTTGTCCTCTCCCATCTCAATAGTGGTATCCTCGAACTTATTTTTTCCAACTTTAAAAATTTGGGGGGAGCTCTATGGCTCCTCCAATGTTGGCTTCACTCTTACTTTCCTGAGAAAAGCCTGGTTGATACTTTTGACCCTACTACTCTTCCAGAGCATTCTTCTGCTTTTGCGTTTCATTTTGCTGGATTCGGTCCAAAAGGTCTTTCTTTTGATCATCTTTTTTCTTTCTTTTACATACACATGGGCAACCGATTACCCCAATTATTTCTTCCTTTTCACCCTCGACTTCGATATTCGAGCTGGCTTCTTCATAGTCTTGGCCAGGCTCCTGAGGTCGAGCGAGAAGAACACGAAGCCATCTAGGCCAGTTTCTTAGTTGACCAAGATCTCTTGTACAATCCTATCATTCCTCAGCACAATAACAAGTGTGGGGTGGAGTATTATAATGCTCCAGATTTATCCCGATAATTCAGGCTCAAGCAACTAGTACCTCTTCCCCCCTTCAAAACCTTTAACTAATCCATAGCCGGACGATCCCTTTTTTCTGATCTGGTTAAGATGGGGAAATGCGAATCAAACAACAGGGCCGCTCGGGCAGGCATGGAATTTGCTTCATTTCAAGAGCTTCCTTCAACATCCACTGAGTTTAACACTTGGTGGTCCAAAATTATTTTGGGCTTGAGATATGAGCCTGTTTTCTCCGTACTTAAACGAGTTTTTCCCCTATCTCCGAAAAATCTTCTCGTTCCACTAACCTCTCTTTGGTTCAGGCTGCAGGTCAGAAGAAGAAAGCCCAAACACCTAAAGGTAAAAACACCTATCAAGTCATTCTTGCCTTTGAGAAGTTTTTTAAATTCAAGTTCGATCCTAGAGAGCCCGAGATCATGCGGTTTGATATGAAGTGGCATCTAAGAGCGCTTGAGCAGGAGCTAAAGAAAGGACAGTAAGGGCATACAAAAAATACTTGCACACGGCTTATTATTCATTCGTAATCCCTTTTCGAACAGTTCCTCGAGCCTTTTGAGTGTCGGCCTCCTCCATTACCCGAGGGCAATTTTTGCCATTGCCATTCCGTTGGTGAAGAAGCAGGCGTCCTTGACAACGAAACCTTGGGAGAGGGTCACTTATATCGGGCTACATGATTTAGGAGTGATTGATCACTCATCGACCATCTAGGTTATAGAAACTGGAGAACCAGTTTTAGGTATTTCCTTCTTTACGTTTTTTCATGCTCTCCACTTCTCTGACTGATTTTTGTTTCTAATCCTTTTCAGAGGCCCTTCCATGAGAAAATCCCTTCGGCGTGACTGATATAGAGTCGGATGAAGATGTTCCTCCATCTACTCGTCAATGCCAAAATGTGACCACAGCTACCCTCAAATCGGGTAAGGTACAAGTTCTTTCCTTGTGCTTTCCTATCTTCTTACTAATGTATGGGGCTGACTTACCTTTTGTGAGATCATAGGGGGCCACCGGCCTTGCATCCAAGAAAACTAGGCAAGCTCAGATGAAGCCTCCGGTTTCTCGGGCTAAGATGCCACGTCTAAAATCTCCCATTCGTCCTCCAGTTTCAGCCTCCTCTGAAGCCGTTCGAGCAGAGGTTGCTCCTTAGATGACCTACGAGCAATTAATGGCCGAGCTTCAAAGGCTAAAAGGACTTGACGAAGCCTGGCAGGCCATCCTCAAGGGTACAGCTGATGTCATGATGCCTAACACTGATAGTACAACTACCGGTGACATGTCAGAGATAATTGGGAATGAGAGGCCTTTCGGATTAGATCACCATGACCTCATTGACCTCAGTGACCTTGGGACTCCTCGTGCCACTGAGATCGTGGGCGAGGAAGAAATCACCGATCAGCCTCCTTCCACTGGTGGCTCTCACACAGAGACATCAGTCTCGCTTCCGGTGAAAATGCAGGGAGCTGTCGTTCCACCACCCTCACCGGCTGTTTCTTCAACCAGTTCCCCTTCGGTTTAGGTAACCTGGTTCCTTCCCTTTCTATCCCCCAAATGGTTTTTTCGTTGTCTTTATGTTTACTGGACCTTCCCTTACAGGATTCCAGTTCTCTCCCTATCCCTGACTTTAGCTCGGTCTCATCAATTGAGGCCTTCTTTGCTCTTCTAAATCCTGAATAGCTCCTTCATGCCGAACCCATGGTGGCTCAGGCTAAAGCTGCTCCTTTTGATGTCGAGTATCAATGGGCTGAGGAGTGGTTTCGAACTATGGTCCAACATAAACTTTCCCAACTCCCAGATTTTGAGGAGTTTTGCTCAGCCATGGGCCTTCTGTTTCTTGCCTAGATATTACTAAAGAAATGAACGCCCATCTCAGGGACCTATAAGTGAGGCTACTGGACTATCTGAATAGACATCGGGCTACTACCAAGGTTGTATCTGAGATTGAGGAGAAATCAAGGGTCCGCAAAGCTCAAGTTGATAGTCTGGGAGCTTGCAACAAGCAGTATGAAGCTTCCTTAGGCCATGAAGGAGCTCCCTTTACAGGAGAAGGCTAGGCTTGAGACCGAGTTAGCCAAAATCTAGGCCGACTTAGACAATACTGATACTGGCCTGGCTCTTTCTAAGAAGGTGATTCTCGAGGTTGGTCGAGCTGCTCAGGGGCATATAGAAACCTTGGCTGGGACTGTGGCTGAAGCGAGCATGTTGATTAACACTGAAAAGGAGCTGGAATACTTGGATCAGGCTTGGGAGCAGCTTAGGCTGAAATTTGTAAAAAAATAATGACGATGGATGTATATCTTATTATTATTTTTTTATATCAACTATTTGATACGACTGTACCTTGTAACTTCCAGAAACATCAATAAAAAAACACTTTTTATTTACTCAATCCAGATTTATGGTTTCCCAAAGTGATGGCACAGATTGCTTTAATTATTTTCCATTTATCGGCTTTGCATGCATTTCACCATCTAAATCCATTAGCCGATAGGCTCCACCCATAATGACCGACATCACTTGATATGGTCCTTCCCACTTAGCGGACCATTTTTCATATCGAACATCTTTTTCACCTATTGGCAATATGGCTTTCTAAACTAGGTCTCCTTCACCGAAAGACTTATGCTTGACCCTTTTGTTGTATGCCCGAGTTACTCAATTCTTCTGTGCCTTAGTGCAGTCCAAATCTTTAAAACAAACATCATCGAGCTCTTCCAACTCGGCTAACATTGCCTCAGTATACTCTGCTGATTCTAGACCAAGTTGAAATGCTCGTCTTGCTGACCGGACTGTGACTTCCATAGGCAACATTGCGTCATGTCCATAGGTTAACATGAATGGAGTAATGTTTGTGGCCGATCTTTTCGATATTTGATATGCCTATAACGCCTAAGACAACAGATCATGCCATACCCTAGGGTTACTTTCCACAATTTTTCTCCACAATCCCCTTGATTGTTTTGTTCAATGTCCATTTCTTTGGGCGAAGTATGTAGTAGAGTTTAGGATTTTGATACCTCTGCTTTCAGTAAATGCCTTAGCCTCATCTCCTGTGAAGACCAATCCTTGATCCACCATAATCATTTCTGGAAGCCCGAAATGGTGAATTATATGCTCGTTAATGAACTTGATCACATGCGCTTGATTTACTAATTTTGTTGGCACTGCTTCCACCCATTTTGTGAAGTAATCAGTTGCCACCACAATAAAACAGTGTTGACCCAATGATGGTGGGTATATTCTCCCAAACAGATCAATGGCCAGCCTCGAAACGACCATGGTTTTACGATCACTTGCATCTCGGCGGCTGGTACTTGCTGTATTTGCCCATGTCTTTGGCAAGCCTGGCATCCTTTTACATAATCGATGCAGTCTTTTAGCATGCTCAACCAATAGTAATTATATCTTCTAAGAAGCCACTTCATCTTTATACCTGCTTGGTGTGCTCCGCAAATACCTTCGTGTACTTCAGCCATTACTTTCATGGCCTCAGGCTTGTCCAGGCATCTCAGTAACACTTCGTCCTTTAGGTTTTTCTTGAACAATTCTCCATCTAGTAAAATGCAACTGACCGAGGATAACTTTATTTTTCTCTCGGTCTATCTGCTTGGACACAAGAGGCACCTGATTATTGGAACTCTCCAGTCCTGATCTTCCATGATTATCGAGAAAACATCTTTTGCCATTTCTCGTTGTTTTACTAATGGCAAGATCATTCTCTGTACTTTTATCAGCTTTTCATTATCAGTTATTTCTAATTTGGTCCTTGATGCAATTTGCACTAAATTGTCAACCTCTGAATTATAGGCTCGAGCAATGTGCTGGATTCTGACGTCGTCGAACTCACGTAACAGTTGAAGAGCAATCGAAATTAAAAGGTAACAACTCCCAACTCTTGCACCTAAACTCACCACTGAGCTGGTTAATAACAAGGTTTTAGTCACCGATAATATGAATCGCTGATAGATTCAGTTCGGCCATGATTTCAAGGACGATGATTAACGCTTCATATTCAGCTTGGTTACTAGAACACTCAAAGTCTAGTTTGAATGAGAAGATTTCTTTCTCTTTCTTGGCAATACTATAATTATCCCCGCACCTACTCTATTAGTATTTCTTGATCCGTCAAATATTAATGTCTAAGGGTTTAGAGAAATTGTTGACAAAAGGGTGGAATCAATTGTTTCATTTAGTTCTGGGTCGATATCCAAACAAGGATGATCAGCCAAGAAATCGGTAAGGGCATATCCCTTCACCGATCTCTGTGGAATAAATTGAAATGTGAACTCCATTATAGCCAGAGTCCATTTTCTGATATGCCCATGCATTATCAGTCTCGATAACATGTATTTATTGACGCCAGTTTGCAAATCAAGTAAACCAACACAAGAATCATGTACACTCTTAATTTTTGTGAAGTAAAGTACAAGGCTAAGCATAATTTTTTCTATCGGCATATATTTATGCTCGATAGAAGTTAAAACTCTACTCAGGTAATACACAACTTATTCCTTTCCCTACTCATTGTCATGTGCTAGCATGCATACGATTGATTCATCTGAAGCTGATAAATATAGTTTCACCGGTCTTTCCTTTCTTGGAGGCATGATTATTGGTGGTTTGGATAGATATTGCTTGATAGCTTCGAAGGCTTGTTGGTGCTAAGTTTCCCATCTGAATTCATCTTCGAACTTAAGCTTGAGCAGCGGGAACCATACGTGTATTCTTCCTGCACAATTTGAGTTAAACCTCCGCAGAAAGGTGATCTGACTGAGAAGCCTTTGTAGTTCCTTTTTATTTTTCAGGGGCTCAGCTGATTGAATAGATCGAACTTCATTTTTATCAATTTCAATCCCTCTTTGGTGTACTAGAAACCAAGGAAGTTTCCGGCCGATACTCCAAACGCACACTTCAAGGGATTCATCTTCAGCCCATGGGTCCTCATTCTTTCAAATGATCTTCTTAGATCGGCCAAATGTTTCGATTATGTGACCAATTTAACCATTATGTCATCAATGTAAATTTCCATGATCTTCCCTATCATATCATGGAAAATTACATTCATAGCTCGCTGATACGTTGCCCCAGCATTTTTCAAACCGAACGGCATAACCACCTATTCAAATGTTCCAATTGCTCCTGGACATCTGAATGTGGTTTTGGGGACGTCATCTTCAGCTCTATATGTCTGATTATATCCAGAATGCTCATCCATAAAAGATAGAATTTTATGTTTGGCCGCAACGTCAATCAGCTGATCGACCATCGACATTGGGTACTCATCCTTTGGTGTTGCCAAATTCAGGTTTCTAAAATCTACACAGACTCTTATCTTACCATTTTTCTTGACTACTGGTATGATGTTGGAAATCCAATGGATATATCTAGCCGTTCTTATAAAATTGGTCTTCAGTAGTCGTTCGATTTCTTCTTTGACTTTGAGAACGACGATAGGGGACATTATCCTAGGTAGCTGCTTGAATGGCCTGAACCCTTCCTTGATAGGTATCCGGTGCTGTACAAGCTCCTTTGACAACCCTGGCTTTTCATGATAACTCTAGGCAAAACAGTCCTTGAATTCCCTGAGGAGAGAAATTAGGATGCCTGGAAGTCGTGCTCAAGTAACTTGTTCAAGAAAGTAGGTTGATAGTCTTCGCTTGCACTCAAATTAACCTCAAGGAGAGCATCTTGTACACCAGCCTTCAAATCATCGAGCTTCATGGGAGTCAATGCTAACTCATCAATATTTATGCAGTCTTCCGTCATTCCTTCTTGATAATCTTCTATGATATCGGCCAAATTGGCCGATGACGCTTGTACTCGCCTGTCTGCCAAAAAAAATTGTATTCTGGCTACATTGGCTTGTGTGGCCAACACCCTTCTATGCTTCACTGATGATGGGTTCTGGTCCATCGAGGATGTTGAGTTCTGCATCAGCGTAATCACTATTGTTGGCCGATCGAGCTGTTTGTACACTTGAATCAACTGATTCTTATGTTCTTTTACCATACTGGCCGACTTTGGCCTACCATTCTTATCCCATCCTAAAAACTTGACTAGACCGATGTCGTCTTCGTACAGTATGGCCTTAGAGCAATAAAATCTGGCGACGAAAGGCTTATGATCGACCTAAACTACTTCTACCTCATCACCATTCCAGAAAATTAAGAACTGGTGCAAAGTTGATGGAATACACCAACTGGTATGAATCTTATCCCGACCAAGCAGGGCATTGTATGAGGCTCCGGAGTCCACCACGAAGAAGGCTATCATGGTGGTCTTTTTCACTACAGTGAGTTCCACTGGGAGGATTCCTTTTGTCTTTGCAGGTGTCCCTGTGAATCCACAAACTGTGAGCTTAGTTGGGATCAGCTCCCTCTCGTCACGTTGCATTTTCAGCAACATGATTGATGGTAGGATGTTCACCGCAGCTCCATTATCGATCAACGCCCTTGAATATGGAACTCCGTCAATAGCCGCGTTTATGTATAACAGCTTCAAATGTTGTGACATTCCTTCAATCGATTTTTTAAAGACGTCTTTAGTAGGTTTTTTCCCTGTATCGTCTTCGGTCTTCGACTTGATTACCGATACTCTAGGCTTCTTTGCTTTTACTTCATTATCAACAAACACGGGCGTGGATGAACACTTGTCTTCATGCACATCACTCGCCATTTGACTTCCCTGGTCAGGTTTTACTTTGAAAGACATCGGTAATGTGTAGACCATATTCACCGAGAAGTCTATTGGAATGCTTTCAAATTGGATACGTTTATCCAATGGATTTTCGTATTCTGAATCGTGATTGGTCATTTCCACATCCGATTCGTTCACCTCAGGAATAGATGGTGCTTCAAGCCTTTGTAGTTTATTTCTCACGCATTCGGTCTCAACCTTTTCCTTTCCCTTCCGAAAAAGGATCGCCCTAGCCTCTGTGCCTTGATTTTTATCGTTTCTTTGGTCCGCCCGTCTTTTCTCCAACCGGTATTTAGCTTCCCAGTCCCAAGTAGGCTGCCACAACCTTTGTATACTCCATTTTCGTGTCTTAGTAAAGTAAGCTTGTTCTGGGAACTTGGGGTACTCCACCTTTCTCCAATGGTTCACTTCTGCTTGTGGTGGAACAACCATCCATGGGGATCGGTTTCGGCATTGGTAAGTTTTCCTTCTTAGGTCCATGTTCTCCTGACTTGGTTCATCTTGACGATGCTAACGCCTCTGGAACTCGTGCTTCCTGTGGTACTGCTGATTTACATAAGTGAGACGTTTGTGAATCGGGCTCGTTGGGCTAGGTGACCGATATGCCCTTTCTTTCTTTGGCACGGGAGGAGTAATTACTTCAGTCTTGCAATTAGGACATAGCCCTTGTTCGATCAAATCGACCATCCATTGCAATGTTGGGACCTTAACCGTCTCTACCTCAGCACTATCTGGCTTAAATTTTGAAGCCAATTTGCCTTTGACTTTTGTTCGTGCACGTTCGTTCTTGTTTCACCAGCTTCAGCTCCTCTGAGGTCGATTATTTCTCTTGGCCAGCATAGAATTGCAAAGTTGGGTGTCACCATGTTTACCCCTGCCACTTCTGGAAATGGATTGCTATCAACTCCCATTACTTCTTTTTCTTTCTCGGCAAACTTCAAATTTCCTTTATCCATCATATCCTGCAAAACATTCTGGAATACCAGACAATCGTTTGTGGTGCGGCACCAAGAGTTATGCTACTTGCAATACGCTTTTCCTTTTAGCTCGTTAGCCAAAGGTAAGTTTACAGCGTGAGGTAGCCGAATTTGACTATCGGCAATCATGAAGTTGAAATTTGATCAGCCATCGCTATGTTAAACGAGTACTACTTGTCGGCCTCAAAAGGCTGTTTCTTGACCGATGACAGCTGTGCATCAGTTGGCTTTGGTAATGGTTGACATAAATATGGCCGTATTGATACGATCTCGGCCACATCGACTTTGGTGTTAATCTCACATTTAGTAGAGTGTATATCATAGTTCGGATCCCTGTAATAGGTTCCCTTGGATGAATTTTTCTTTTCTTGTTCCTCCTCAAGCAAGTGCTCATATCGAGCAGCTTGAGTTGCCAATTCGAAGAGATCACGAAACCCATACCCTCAAACTTTTTTCTAAGTTTGAAGGTGAGTCCGCCTAACACTATGTTGACAAATTCTTCTTCGGGCAACATAACCTTGCAACGATGTTTAGCCCACTTAAACCTGGCGATATATGCTTTTGGTGATTATCTTGGAAGCTGATAGAGCCTAATCAGATCGACCATAGAGACTTTAGGCTCTGCCCGATAGTATTGGACGTGAGACGCTTCTTCCATGTGGTTCCAAGTATGGAAAGAGTTTGGAGGTAAATTAATATACCACCTGAAAGCTACCCAGTTAAGGAATTGGGGAACAACTTTAGTAGCATATCTCCTCTGTGACTCACCTCTCCACTCTGAAGTAGAAAGTGACCGATATGCTCCACGGTCGATTAGTCACTCTCACCAAAGAACGTTGTGAAATCGGGTACCTTATATCCCCGGGGAAAAGACACTCTCTCAATGGCGTCACTATGCGGCTTCCAATATACAGGCCTCTGTGTTCTACGAAGTAAGCCACCAAAGTCTTGGTGAATGACTTCGGCGATCTGCTCTATCAACTCTCACTGTTTGAGCAAGAGGCACCGTGTTTTGACCCATTTCATATCCTAGGGTAGGTCTTTCATAACCTATCGGCTGGTTATCGATCTCATGATTTCCAAATAAAGGGTTGACCTTTCCCCACTGTTGATCCATCCCTAACCCATTTTGGCCGAGCATTTGGTCTTTGAAGGTGATTACTACTAGGGCCGAGGTCTGTTTTGGATTCATGGTTTCCACTAGCACCTCTTTACCATTCCTTTTCTAAAGAGTAATGTATTTTTCGGTCTGGAAGAAAGAAGGGTCAGCCCCCAATCTAACATGATACAATAAGGTTGGTGGAACGGATGGCTGTGAGGGGACACTTGCCTGATGTTCTTTCCACTCTTTGAACTCACGAAGCATTTCATTCACTTGAACGAATGTTTGGTCTTGTCTAACGGACATTTCAGCAAACTGCTGATTGAAATGTTCTAACATGCTACTTCACATATTAGACAAATCAGCCTGACTAGCTACTAATCTATCTGGGGATTCCACAGCAGGCTCGCGTGAGCCTACGTCCTAGGATGGTCCCCTTGATCTTGTTCCCTTTCTAGTCATTTGACACGTGTCCCACCAGGCATGCCAAAAATTGTTCATAATAAAAATTTGGTGTGGTATGTTGGGCGTGCCAGAGTCCACGTGGACTCGAAAGAGGTTGTGATAACCTAATCTAGCTTCTAATTCAAACGGCTTGTTGTTAAAAGTGCCCTTAAAACAACAAAATTGGGCTTTTACTCTACTCTGAGGCAAGCAAGTAATTACAAATGGAAAAAGAAAAGGAAACAAATTAAAAACTGGAATTTAGAATACCTCCATGTACATCATCATCTTCATTAATCAAAATTTGAAAAGTGTTTATAATCACTCTTTGGAAGAGAAGAGAATAGAAATACTCACAATCACTCAAGGACAATGGTAGAAATGCTTGAGGAAAATAAAATAAGTCTGCCAGAGCAGAAGTGGCGTGTGTGTTAGCCCCCTTCAAATGTTGCACACCATGCCCTATTTATAGACTTGAGAATAAAAACTGTTAATGTTAGTGGGGTTGGTGGGTTAGTGGGTGGTGACCCCTAGTTTCTAGGCACGAATAAGTTACTACACCCACTTTTTGTTCCATGATTAACTTCCACTTGTTTGGTGATCCCATTTCTGCCACGTTCTCCTTTTATGTAACTGCTTTTCATCCAGCTCTGCATAACCTAAAGCACATGTTCTTATCCATGCTTAACTTCCTACAACGCCTTGTGGACAGATCCTATTTGTCCAACTCCATTCTTCCTGGAGCAAAAGCGGTGTGCTGGCTAATAGATATCGGTTTTATTCCTCATGAGAAATCTACTAGTGTTCATCGGTATTGGTGAACGATATCTTCATTTGACTATCAACCATCCTCTAAATCCTTCGCTCATTCTCCAAGCCTGAACTGACATCCTTTACTCACCTGCTCTGTTGATCGCCATCCTTAGATTATATAGGACCATCCGGGTGGTCATCGGCCTTGTTTGTTGAGGCCGATGTATCTCTGTTAACCGATGTCATAGCTACCCACTTTTTTTACTTTGCAACCTCGGTCTTATTTGTTGAGACCGGGGTGTTTCTTAGATATCCCAGTGTCATCCCATTCTTAGCTTCAACACCGATATTTATGTATTGGATGTATCCTCCTTGTAGGTAGGTACCACTGATATCGGTCTCCTTTTCTTTAAGCCTTACTCCCTGTCCATCTTCCTGCCTGCTCCTGTGATGATGTCACTAAACCACGTGACTGTCATGTGCCCCAAGAAATCTCAAATTAGGGTGTAAACACCTTCTTCAACCTAAGCATAAATTACTTCAACGCTTTCACTGACACATACGTTTGACGCTTTCTCTTTAATTTAAGTGAATATTAAGCGATCCTTTTTAGATCACCCAAGAATGCTTCGTAGAAATGCTCACATGTGTAACAAATTTTGGAGCCTATCGGTAATTATAGAACTTCAAAGTTAAAATGAAACTGTTCGTCAAACCAGTTTCCGTGTTTTAATTGCAAAAAAATTTGTGAATCAAAAGTAAAAATATGCAATAGGTCAAAAGCTATAATGTACGATTTTTACTCCAAAGCAATTTTCTGCAATTAAATTGTAGAACCAGAAATTCTTGCAAACTGGCCCTTAATTCTAGCAAAGGCTTATGAAAGCAACTAAGTCGTTGAACTTTTAAACTTCCTATTCCTTTGTAAGGGTGTCCATTGGATAAAAATGTTCTGAGTAAAGGATAGTTGACAAAATGAATTAAATCAGTCTAATGAGTTAATATGAATGTTGAAAAAATTATTAAAAAGTGTTTTTCATTACATAATTGAAATGATGATGAAAAGGGAGAAAAATGAATGTTGCATTAACTGTGTCATTAAAAGAATTGAATATTTTAAATTTTATTTGTATGCCAAAAATATTTTAATGCTCTCTAATTATATTTAAACTACCATTTAATTTGGACCATGAGCGGACCCAAAGAGGGACCGGGGGGGCCACGGTTCCTGTAAAAAAATTGGAAATTTGAGGGTCTATATAGAATTTTGAAGATTTGAAAATATTTTACATAGTGGCACCTCCAAATTTGTGACTTTATATGTGGAGGTTCTTAACACATAGTGTCTACTTGACTTTTATTATGTTGAAATGGTGATATGTTAGGAATCACATTTGGGGATAAAAAAATTTGGGAAGAATAACATTGCAGAATTAATAACAATATCCACTAGTGTGACCGTAACATTAAAAGTCATTAATAGTGAAGGGGAAGAATAATATCACCTTATTCAGTTCAAGAGATACAATGTCTAAATCTAATTTGCCACAACAACTCATTCGACTCTCTGTCTCACTTAAAAATTAAAAATATGCCCAAAAAAATTTTCTCGGAAGCGCTGCTTCCAAACCCCGAATGAAACTTAGCCCCCCTAGCACAAAATCCTAAGTCTACCACTGTTTTAGGCCGAATAATATTAGTTGACACACTTAAGGACCTCAATTTGTAAGTGCAAAATGAATTAAGGACAATCGTTACTAGTCATGTGAAGAAAAATCACGGAATGCACTACGCGGCTCAAAACATATAAGGTAAACTTTAGTACTCTGCAATTACACAAAGTTTTATTTTGGACCATATCAACTATACCTTCATATATACATAAATATTTTTTTTTTTTTGTCGCCACTAACAATTCTTCTTAATTAAAACAGATCTACAAATTTGTTATATATACCAGATATATATATATATATATATACACACATTTGGTCAAAAGAGATTGAGAAAGATTCATATTTGACTAGTCTATTAATAACAATACAAGAAGAGACTACACTTTCTGAGAGTTGGATGTAGCTTCCTTAGTATAAAAGGTATCTGTTTAATGAAAGGCTTGAAAATTACGATGCATGATGATGTATTCCATTTCCTCGCTGTTTAAATGACTTTTCTAACTTGTAAAGAGGTCAATATTTGTGAATGTCAAAAGAGTTTTGTAGATTCAAAAGCTTTTGATAATTGACATTATATTCCATTTCCACCTAATTAAGAAAATATCATGCTCATTGCCCCACAAACATAAATTAACAGATAATAATCAACTGTTAATTGAATAATGCTATGATTTTCAAATATGAATAAAAGTCAATATTTGTAAATGTCAAAAGAGTTGTGTAGATCCAAAAGCTTTTGAGATCGAACTGACATTATATTTCATTTCCACCAAATAAAATACTCGTGCTCATTGCCCAACAAACATAAACTAACAAATAAGAACCATCTCTTAATTGAATAATGTTATGGTTCTCAAATGTGGATCCCAATTTGGTTCTCAAAAGCTTTATACGTTATATCACATATCATGGCAGTGATTTGTGGTACCATATAATATATGTTATTGAATGTGATACAATTGACAAAGCATTTGAAAAAGAATTTGGAAGCGTGGCAATTACTCTCCTTCATTTTCTATATTATCCATTAAATTGGTAATTTGAATTATACGACATTTGGTTAGATTATTAGGATTTTTTAGGGAAAACTAATTACTGGAATTTTGGTTTATATGTAAATCCCCATGTATTATCTGATACATAAACTAATAGTAGCAATGGCGGAGCTTGGAATTTTGTTTTTCAGAGGGTTAGACTAAAATTAAGCAGAAAAAAATGTTGCTAGACAATGTGTTAGGGAGGGCTAAACTGAAAAGTAAGAAGAAAACTATGAGCAGAATTAAAATTGGTCAATATATCATATGCATAAAAAATAAAATATCTTCAAAATTTGGGCTTCCAACATAACCATTCTTATTTAAAAAACGACACCCAAGAGAAATTGCTACCCCGAATGACACATTTTTACTACCAAAATAATTCATAGAAAATTACAATAAAGTGACCCCAAAATTGTAACAAAATTGACGTGTTTCTTTTCTTTCTTTTTTATTTTTTATTTTTTATTTTATATATATATATATATTTTTTTATTTTTGGATGGCAAAGAAAGTGGACGTCTCTTTTTGCATGTTAGTGATTGACGTCCCAACCAAGCATTCTACATGTTTTACCAAAAGTAATAATAATAATAATAAAACGAAAATATATAAGAAGTTAATTTGGAGAGATTTTTCATAAGAGTAACCTTTGAATGTGCATTATATATATATATATATATACCACTACCAGCGAAAGTAGAACAAGTCAATAAGGCAGGAAAAAAAGAAAAAAACAATACGGTACGCGGTGTAGCTAGCAGCTAACAGTGACCAAGACAAATTCTGGGCCTATACTCCACTGCCCTATAAATAGCTGCTTACTTCTGCATTCCTAAGCACATCTTATCTTGCTTTGTGATTACTTACTCATTACATCAAAACTGTTGGTTATTTATTTACTCTCCTCGGGAGTTCACAAATGGGATCTCTCAATCCTAGTGTAGCTATTGTTGCCATTTTATTCTCACTCTTTCTTTTGAACTCCCCATGCCATGCACAACTCTCTCCAACATTTTATGATAGTACGTGTCCAAATGCATTGAGTACAATCAGGACTGCTATTAGAACAGCAGTATCAAGTGAACGAAGGATGGCAGCATCCCTCATTCGCCTCCATTTTCATGATTGCTTTGTTCAGGTTTGTATTTAAATTTTCTATGCTGTATATTAATTCTGGGCTGTCAACTAAAAATATCACCAAAATTATGATTGCAACTTTGTCATTTTGCAGGGTTGCGATGCATCTGTCTTACTTGCTGATACTCCTACTTTCACAGGCGAGAGGACTGCAATCCAAAATAATAATTCTGCAAGAGGTTTTAATGTCATAGAGAATGCAAAGTCTGAGGTGGAGAAGATATGTCCTGGTGTTGTTTCGTGTGCGGATGTACTCGCAGTTGCTGCACGTGACGCATCAGCTGCCGTGAGTTCACATATACTTTCAAATATTATTAATTTTATTGGCACACTATGATACATCAATAGAAGAATGAATGGCAAAAACATTTATAGTCAGCATAAATCAACTGTTCCTTTATATGATAAAACTTTGAGCCAAGAAAAGCTTGATAAGAAGACACCATGCATTTTGCATTCACGAGTGTCTATACTTTATCCTTGCCACATGACCCCTTGCATGATATTAATCCAGTTGAACACTAACTGAGATGTTGACAAATGCTAATTTACCATTTCTGAAATTATTAGGTGGGTGGCCCATCTTGGACAGTGAAGCTAGGTAGAAGAGATTCTACCACTGCAAGTCGGAGTCTTGCTGAAAGCAATCTCCCAAGGTTTACAGATAGCCTTGATACACTTATTTCAAACTTTGATGGCAAGGGTCTCAGTGCGAGGGACATGGTGGCACTTTCAGGTAACAACTAACTAGTAGATATAACCTTTTATACAAATGTTTAATTTCCTTATAAAAAGGCCCTATAAAATTTGACGTCTAAAGACCCTCTAATCTTCTTAAAATATAGGTGCGCACACAATAGGTCAGGCTCAATGTGTTACATTTCGAGATAGGATATACAACAACAACAGTGATATCGATGCTGGCTTTGCTAGTACTCGTAGACGCGGTTGCCCTATTAGTGGCCAAAATAGTAACTTGGCACCACTGGATCTGGTGACTCCCAATTCTTTTGATAACAACTACTTCAAGAACTTGATACAAAAGAAGGGTCTCCTTGCGTCAGATCAAATTCTATTAAGTGGAGGGTCAACAGACAACATTGTATCTCAGTATAGCTCAAACCCTTCAACGTTTAGTTCCGATTTCGCATCTGCAATGGTGAAAATGGGAGATATTAGTTCATCTCAGAATGGGGTAATAAGGAGAATTTGCAGTGCTCTCAACTAATTATTAAGTTTGTTCTGTATCATCATTCAAAGAATTATTTCCATTGATACACGTTGCGCTCCCCCTTTTCTTCTTTTTCTTATCTATTGTTTTGTCCTTCTTTGATATCTTGGACTTGGTATTTTTAAATTGTACAAGGAATTTCTTGTCCTGCTTTGTATTTTTATAGTCATCCATCAATTATAATGTGAAGCGAATTGCAAGTCTTTTACTTTCTTTTTTTTTGGGAATTGTTGCACTCAATTGATTATTTCAAATGTGGGCAATTTTTGTAATACCTGTAATTTTCATTGTACTTTTATATTTTCGTAAATATAATTAAGACCCTTGGACTTATCCTTGTCTATGTTAAACTTTAGACCCCAATCGATTGGCATAGTTCCCAATCCATTTCCAACTTTTGCATCCCAATCGATTGCCCGCCCTTTCCTACAATCGATTACCACCCTGCCGACTGAAAACCATGATGTGGTCCCATCCCAATCGATTTCCCTTGTATCCAATCGATTTCCATCAAATGTCTTAAGCTAATTGATTGCCATTAGTCCCAATCGATTGGCATCCAGCTGCTACCTTGCCTTCTCATTCCCTATATACATCCTCCCCTATATGTGTGTTTGGATTTGCTGGACTGAGAGAGCTATAGAGGGAGAGAGAGTTATATCTATATATAGACTCATGCATATACATATATACATACACTGTATATACACACATACACACACATACACACTCTAGCAAGAAGAGAAGAAGGAAAAGCAGAAGAAGGAGACAGAGAGAGACTGAAAAAGAAGGAGAACGAGAAAGGGAAGAGAGAGAGGAGGACACCCCGTGGACCGTGAGCTCACCCTGAATTGCCAGCATCACCAAATCTTAACGTTGAGTGTTTATACTCACATGGTAGCTTAGTTATGTTGTTTATAATTGTTTTAGAAAGAAAGAATGGGCATAGAATGTATGTATATTTTATTTTATGTTTTATAGTTTTTAGGGAAGAAGACGACTTCTTAATCGATTGGACTTTTATCCAATCGATTGCCATTCGACCCCAATCGATTGTCATTTTTCCCAATCAATTACCATGTCTATTAAGCCAATCAATTGCACATTTTCCCAATCAATTGCCAACCCAATTATCCTAATCGATTGCACTCTTAACCCAATTGATTGTGTACTTCTGAATATTGAATATTTCAGTTGATTATAGATGTTGAGCTGTTACATTGATTTTTATTATTATTTTTTTGCTGGGAACTGTTACATTGATATACGTTATACGTTGATTATTAGTGTGGTATTGAATAATGCACAGGTTTGAATAATGAAACCTCTAATGCATTAAATAGTGGAACTTTTGTCTAAGGATGATATAATGTTGTTAATCAGATTGATAAGCGGACATGCATAGTAGTTGTTCTATCTACCGCCGAGGTCGATATGATTAATCAGATTGAATATATCATGAAGATCGTATGATGTTAGATGTACGATTCTAATGAGGTATGACATTTATGTGATATGAGACTTCATGTCAAGTTTAATACATTGGGGGCGGGTTGGCTAGTATGTGTTAGGGGCGTGTTGGTTAGAATGTAATGTAAGGGGCGTGTTGGCCAGAATGTATCAAAGGGCGTATTGGCCAGAATGTAATGTAATGGGCGTGTTGGCCAGAATGTATCAAAGGACGTGGTAGCCAAAATGTAATGTAAGGGGCGTGTTGTCCAGAATGTAATAAAGGGCATGTTGGCCAGAATGTATCAAAGGACGTGTTGGTCAGAATGTAGTGTAAGGGGCGTGCTGGCTAGAATATATCAAGGGGCATGTTGGCCGTAATGTATCGAGCGTATTGGCTAGGCATGTTGGCCATAATATATTGGGTGTATTGGCTGGAATGAATTGGGTGTATTGGCCGTAATGTATCGGGAATATTGGCCGTAATGAATTGGGCATTTTGGTCGTAATGAATTAGGCATATTAGCCTTACAATATCGGGTGCATGATGAAGTGGGCGTATTGGCCGTAATGTATTGGGTGTGTTGACCGGAATGATGTACTGATTATAAATGGGGACTTCGTATCGAGATAATAGATTATGTGGTACAGAACTACGTGTCGGGTTTATGTGCAAAAGAATTAGAACTTCATGTCAGGTTAGATAAGTTGAGAAATATTGGGCTATGTGCCAAGGTAGAAAGGGATCATTCGGTAAATGAGGTAAAAAATGTTGAATGGCAAAGCTACCTGCAGAATGTGGACCCAAGAGTCCATGTCATGCTTGGGATTGGTTGGGACGACGTCCGTGGTGATATATTGAGTTGGTGCATGCATGAATACGAACGACAAGATGACGGTTAACAATATTGTTTTATATTTAGCATATCTATAGATACTCTGTTAGTATTTGCATTCACTCGACTTTCATCGCTGACGGCGTTTTATGCCGCTGGATATCCTGCATCCAGCTAGCTAGGGTTATGAGTATGCATAGGATGAGTATATGGCTAGGGGCTATGAGGAGGAAGCCTACTATGGTGGAGGCTATGCTGGAGATGACTACTACGTGAGCTGACGACTTGGAGCTTGCCATAGGTAGTTTATGTTTATATTTTAGAGACTGTTGTAATAGTTAAGTTTTTAATCGGCATATGTTGCCATAATGGTTTTTTTATGCTTTGGTAGATACGTATGGTTTGAAATAGTTTAGTAGTGAACACTGATTATATATATCGAACTTCGAATTTTCCCATTCGTGGTTTGATTCATTACTCTGATGATTAGACTTTGGTTATGGACCATGTCATGACTTTCAACTGTCATGGCCTACGGGTTCAAAAAGGAATTTATTTTCTCTATTTTTGCTACTGTGAGGCGTGATAGGATTTTTGGTATTAGAGCCTAGGTTTTGTAGCCGCGTTCACCAATTGTCTAACATTTCTTGAGTCTGAACCTTAAGATTCCTTAAGATAGGGGTTTGACTCTAAGTAAATGTTTTGGAGATAGTCCGTATGGAGTTCTCCTAGCTATTAATGTGATAATAGACATAACTATTATGTTTAGTTACGAATTACTTTCTATGACTATATTTGAATTGACGACTAACCGATAGACATTTGTATAGGTACCCAACCTTACTGCATCGATGGCAGGAAGACCTCCTACTCTGAATCGTCCTACACAGATTGAGGATGCACCTATAGCACCCCAGACTACTAATCTGACTGGATTGTTCGAAGCCTTCGTGCAAAGGATGGAACTAATCAATAACCCTAACGTGAACAACAAAAATAACCACAGACCACATCTGCGGCTAGTGGAGGATCAATTAGTAGAGTATTTCTGTCATTTTCGCCCAGAGAAGTTTGACGAAAATACTGAGCCATGGCAAGCGGAACAATGACACTGAGAGATGGAAGCAATCTTTAACACCCTGGGATGTAATGCGATTGAGAAGTGTCGACTAGCTATATTCCAGTAGACTTATGCGGTGGCTGATTGGTGGGAATCGGAGAAGATGACTATAAGAACTTCACGGCTGGAAAAATGCCTTGGATCACATTTAAAGGGCTTTTCCTAGAGAATTACTTTCCACAAATGGAGAGGAATAGGAAGGAGAGAGAATTCATTGAGGTAAGGTAAGGGAACCAGACAGTAAGGGAGTATATAGTGCAGTTTGACTGATTATCCCCTTTTTCCCTTCATATGATCGATACTCCAGAGAAGAAGAATAGGCAATATCACCACAGCCTCTCACTACTATCACGACGGATGACTTTAAACTATCAAGGTCAAAATTTTAAGGCTATAGTAGGAATGGGAATCGGCCGTAAGGATATTAATGGTCAAGAATGAGGGCGCTTTAGGAATCCACCAACACTCAGGGGCAGCTAAGGACCGAGACCTCAGATGCAATTCCAAGGGAACAAGCGTAATTAAACTAGTGAAAGGAAGCCACAACCTTCGTTTCCCCAAAACCACTGTGCTGTAAACCAGGCTCCTTCCCTGCAAGGATTACCTGCTACTAGTGGAGGCAACACCGGCAAATGCTTTAACTACGAAAAGCCAGGTCATTTGGCTAAGGACTACTAAGCTTCTAGGAACTACAACCAATTAAGCGTTCTCTGTTATAATTGTAACAAGCATGGCCATATTTGCAAGGACTGCAGGGTACCCCATGTCAGGGATATATACTAAAATTCATTCTTTATGTAGTTGATTTATTATTCATTTAATAAAATCAGTTAATCCATTTTTATGAGAATCTGTGTAGCCAATATTTGTGTTATATTGCTCATTTAATATTATGCATGTGTGTCTTTCATTCTACATAGTAGGTGGTTTGGTGTGTAGAGTTCGGCTTACACACGGAAGATCAGACCATCGGATCTTGTAGAATGTAAGATTTCGGTTTACAATCTTAGATGGATTAGACACACCATCGGTAGGACTACAGCATGGTATTGTAGTAGGTTTGTCTTGACTATGGGAAATCGTATAGTTTCAACTCACCATGCTGGTACACTTTGTGTATTAAACGGGACCGATTTGGGGTAATTATCTTTATACTAACTTATAAGATAATTAATACCTCATGACTATTATCAGTGCTTATACTCTAAATCCTAAGTTAATTTATAGACAAGTACATTTGATATTTACACTTTGATCCCTAAAAGGGTGAGATCCTTAAATGGTTCAATATCTCATTGGATTGGGTGATAATATTAATTGTGTGGTGGATATTAATTAATAATGGAATCCATGTCTCAATTTTGGGATTGATGAGATCCCCTTGAGAAAGCTTATAAGTTTTGATTATGTCAAACCCTGCAGGTGGATTTTGTATCCAACATATCAGATAAGTAAAGCAGAGGATCTCAAGGAATTTTAAGAGATTAATTAAATATGATTTGTCGGTAATTATATTTAATTAATGGATATTTGTAATCTTAACATGGGGAGATAATAAGCATTTAATAACATGGAGCTCGAAATATATTTTTGAGATAAGGGTAGGAGTGCAATTCTAATTCTTTAGTGGTATGAATTATAATTTACGAAAATAGGAATCTGATTCAGTTCAAATTAGGTTTTCCTAATTCCATAAGAAAGCCTATTCCTTATTGACTTCTTATGGTCCCTATCGTAGCCTATATGTATGCTGATTTGGCTCTCTCCTCAGTTTGCGTTTTTCCATCAAGAGCATTATAACTCGGAATAGAAAAGACAGAGTGTAAAAAGAGGGAGCAGAAACATAAAGGATTTTGAAGGAGCCCACACTCAGTTCGATATTCTGGCACCAAAGGAATATGGTAGAAGATCGTGAGCTATTATCGAGCCCGTGTTCTCGATTCGTCTACTACAACAATCCATTTTAGCAGTTTAAGGTAACCCTAGTTCTGCCCTTATAGGGTTATTGTAGTTTTCACATAATTTTTGTAGTACCAACTTATACGTGCTGTCAATAGATTCTGGGAACGCAGTTTCCTAACACCCCATAGGGTGTACAATGAACTAGCTACTCAGGACTAAGTTGGATAGATTTGTTTGAAATCTATCATCCTAGAGGATGCGAGATATGATAAAGCTGAGCAACAGAACATGGAAGGGACTCTTACATTGTTCAGTACTCTAGTTAAGGTTTTATTTGATACTAGTGCTTCGAATTTGTTTGTTGATATCCAAATTGTTTAACTTTTGGGTTTAGTACCCCAGGCGCTTGATGTAGCCCTAAATACGGTATCACCTTTTGGGAGTGACCGTACAATTAGGGAAAGTGTGCAAGGATTGTACCTTAACCCTCGAGGATAGGATTCTTCCCGCAGATCTAATCATTTTATCAATAAAGGAAGTTGACATCATCATAGGATTTGATTGGCTCATGAAGTATCATGCTAAGTTGGATTGTGCCAATAAGATGATTACCTTTTCGGAACCAGGAAGCCAGCCATGATGTTTTTCTTACTAGCCGTTTAGCAGTTATCAAAAGCTTGAGTTCAAAACTCACTATCGCACAGATTCCTGTAGTCTGAGACTTTGAGGATGTATTTAGGAATGTTTTAGGATTTCCACCTAAGCGAGAGATTGACTTCTACATTGAGTTATAGTGCCCGACACTTTACCCCAATCGAAGGCTCCTTATCGGATGGTACCAATGGAGATGCAAGAACTGAAGAAGCAAGTTTAGGAATTAGAGGACCTCAAGTTTCTTTGATCTAGCATGTTGCCTTGGGGTGCGCCAGTGCTATTCGTCAAGAAGAAGGATGAACTCAACGACTTTGTATCGATTATAGGGAGCTCAACAAGGTCGTAATTAAGAATAAGCACCCACTCCCTACAATCGATGATCTATTTGATTAGCTATAAGGAGCAATGACTTTCTCAAAGATCGATCTACGTTTGAGATATCACCAATTGTTGGTTCAACCCGAGGATATTTCAAAGACTGCTTTTAGGACCAAATATGGGCACTATTAATTCTTGGTCATGTCTTTTGGATTAACCAATGCCCCCGCAATATTCATGGACCTAATGAATAGAGTATTTAGACCCTACTTGGACCAGTTCATTATTGTGTTTACAGATGATATTCTGATCTACTCGAAGACCGAGGCTGAATGTGAGGAACATGTAAGGATCGTACTACAGACCCTCTAAGATAATCAATTGTACACAAAGTTTAGCAAGTGTAAGTTTTGGTTAAACGAATTCAAATTTCTAGGACATGTTATCTCACAAGATGGAATAGCCGTAGAATCATCAAAGACATACATAATTTTGAATTGGAATATTCCAACTACCGTAATGGAAGTCAGGATTTTCTTGGTCTAGCTAGATACTATTAGAGATTTGTGGAAGGATTCTCCAAGATTCCAGCTCCTCTTACTGGACTAATGAAGAAGGATTTGAAGTTTGAATAGAGTAACAAGCATGAACCTGCATTCTAGGAATTTAAGGAAAGATTGACTTCAACGCTAGTGCTTGATATTACCCAAGAGTGGGGAGCAGGTCACCATTTATAGCAACACATCACACCAAGGACTTGGATGTGTTCTGATGCAAGATGGGAAGGTAATTGTATATGGATTGCGACAATTGAAATCCCGTGAGTTGAATTATCCGATGCATGACCTCGAGCTAGCTGCGATTGTCTTTGTACTCATCATTTGGAGGCATTATTTACATAGTGAGAACTCTGATTTGCTTCTGACCACAAGAGTCAGAGATACTTGTTCTCTCAAAGGGAGTTTAACATGAGGCAATGATGTTGGATGGAATTATTAAAGGACTACAATTTCACGTTGCAGTATCACCCGGGTAAGGCAACGTAGTGGCCAATACTTTAAGTCAGAAATCCCGAAGGATAATAGTAGCTTCTCTATTGGTCAAAGAGTGGCAAGCATTGACAACATTGGCTGAATTCGATATTCAGGCCTCAGACCCAAGTGAAGGATGACACTTTGGATGTCTCATGGTACAACCGACCCTCATCAGTCATACTTTGGAGGCACAGAAGAAGAATGAAGGACTTTAGGAGTGGTTCACAAGCAATGCAATAAAGGAACTAGAGAATTGGAGCATTAGTGCAGACAGAGTACTCAGATGTAGAGGCAAACTTTGTGTGCCGTATGAAGGTGATCTTAGAAAGGATATACTGAATGAAGCTCATAAGTCTCGAATGACTATCCACCTAGGAGGTACAAATATGTGTAAGGATTTAAAGATAAACTTCTGGTGAGAAGGTATAAAATGAGAAGTTACTGAGCACGTGTCTCAATGTCTTACGTGTAAGCAAGTGAACGCGGAACATCATAAGCCTCCCAAACTTCTACAATCATTGCCGGTTCCTGGATGGATATGGAAACATATAACTATGGACTTCATGGTAGGTTTGTCAAGGTCACAGCAAAACCACATCACTATTTGGGTAATTATGGACCGGCTTACCAAATTAGCGCATTTCATCACTTATAGAATGTCATGACCAATTGACCATTTGAGCTGAATGTACCTACAACAAGTTGTGCGACTGCATGGTGTACCTGTCTCGATCGTATCCGACCGTTATTCAAGATTCACTGTAGAGTTTTGGAAGTGTCTGCAGTCAGCTTTAGGAACTTTGTTAAACTTAAGCACAACCTTCCACCAATAGACCGATGGACAAACTGAACAAGTTAAGCAGGTGATGGGAGACTCATACACCGCTAGTAGAATTTGCATGCAATAACAGTCACCACACGAGCATAGGGATGGTACCCTTCGAGGCATTGTATGGAAGACTGTGCTAATCACCGCTGTGTTGGGCAGAGGTTGGAAATAATCAACTACTTGGACCTGATCGAGTTAGTTTGAGAAACTCATGAGAAGATTAAGATTATGAAATAAAGGATGCGAACGGCGTAGAGTAGACACATGAGTTACGCAGATAAAAGATGTAGAAGTTTGGAGTTCAATGTTGTCGATCATGTGCTACTCAAAGTATCTCTGGTGCAAGGAATTGTCAGATTTGGACAAAAAAGAGGAAACCTAGCACTGCGTTTCATTTGGCCATTTAAAATCCTCGAACATGAAAGAAAGGTTACATACCTGTATGCCTTGAAAATATGCAAGTACTAAAGTGCGAGCATGCCAGACAAATGTCCTCTTGATGCGAACAATTTGACAAATTAGAGAGTAGAGAAATAGAGGAACAAGATTTCTCTAAATGGGTTCAGGTTGCTTTAACCAAAGATTAAAGACTTGAAATGTGAAGAAAATTGGGACTAGTAAAAGAAAAAACAGAGAGGAAACTCCATTAAATCCTTTAAAAACACAGTACAATTAGAAGTGGTAATGTCTTCTTCTAATTGGGATCTAATAATAGCTAATCCTAATTTAGTGAAATAAACTTACAATGAAAGATAAAGGAAAAACATAGTGTGAAGTATGAAAATTATGCTAAGTATTCTTGATCATCCGAGATCCCTCTTCTCTATTCCTTCATTCCTTTAAATAAGTAACAATGGCTGTAACTATTGCCCCTCTACTAAGAAACCTCCCACTGTCTCCATAGTTTTAGAATAATGGGCTTCATATGTAACTGCACCTGTCACCACTTATGCATTACACGTGTCATTAACACAACTGCCAATAATCGCCCTACCACATGTGGCATACGCACTGGATTATGGCATTGTTCTGTTGCATTAGTTTGCTCTTTGTACATATTCTGAGCATAATTCCTCATTAGATTTGGTGGGCCCACTTTTAATTTTATTTTGTGATGCAAACAATGCCCCCCAACATCCTTTTCAAGTAAAAGAGCGAGCAACCATCACCTGATGGGATATTATTAATTTGGACACTTGCCCAGCAGATCATAATTTCCTTTAAAGAAGTCACTCATATCTCCTAACTTCATAACCGCTAATTTTTTAAGGAATGATGAGATGGCACCCTAGGGATAGAGATAATGTTTTCTTGGAAAGACACTAACTTGACCCTCATTTAATTCATATTTGTACCATTGTATCATCTCCCTCCTAATCTCTAAGGAATTCTAATCTATAATCAGCACAAGTGTTGGGGAAGTTTCAATTTTGAAAGAGACTCCCTTTAAACCACTGCTATTTAAACCATTCTCGAGTTCTTCTCAACATAACTTCTTTTTTTGCCCAAGACCTTCACATCTTATGTCTTGTTCTCAATCTTCTATCTCCCATGGTTGAAAACCCTCCAAAATCCACTTCATCTCCTAGCATAGAGAAGATTGCCGTCGATCCTCAATTGCGGGCCAAAGAATCACTAAAACAATTTTGTATTGCTACTTTTGAAGCCATCAGTCTGCAGGTAATGGAACCCTCATCTAATTTCATCTCTTCCATCCTTGGTCCAAGCATAGCTCAGGAGTTTGTCCTTCCCTGAGTTCTAACCTCTTTCCCCATAATGGTCTTTTTTTGTCTGAACACCCTAGTCCCCCGCTACAAAGATGGAGCAATAATAACAACATCCGTTTCTGGCCATCAAAACCCTTGCCAGAGTGGCTAACCTGGGTGGCCAGAGTCACTCCTTTCAAATTGGACGAATGGCATATGCAGCATATCTATGACTTAATGCAGTTAACCACCGTGCCATTACCCATAAATACTCCCCTTCTTTCCTCTGCTCTGGCCTTTTGGTCTGTTTCTACCAATTCTTTTCATTTTTCGAGTGGGATGATGTCCCCTACTCTTCTTGACCTAGATGCCTTAATTGGGGTGAGACCAGGTGTTGACCCTATCAATGCTCTACTATCCCAGTGAATATACTCTTTTTTCCCATCACTTCTGGCTTTGAAGAGAATATCAGCTATCAGTCTTTTATATTGGAGCATAAAAAGGATGATGGTGCTTTGACTGATGCAGAGTACCTTGCCTTTCTCAGTTTCTAGGTTAGCAGATACTTGACCTGTCCCCCTTCCTTCAAAGTAGTCAAATTTGATCTCCCTCTAGCCCTAGCTTTGGCTTCTGGCCAAGTTCTGGCATTAGGTCCTTTTCTTTTGGCCAAGATTTGGCTACATATTCTTCTAGCCCTTTGGATTTTCAAATTGTTTAAGCTTCCTTTTCTCCCTTAGGACTCCTTTTTCCAGTAGGTTCTTACCCTATCATCCTCCTTTATACGGATTGGCCTAGTTTAAACCCTCCCTCTCTGAGCCCAATAGTTACCCTGAACTGTGGGTATACTATTTGGTCTCTCGGGATTGTCATCACAGAGTGACAAAAGATAATTCAGGAAATAACCAATGAGGTGTTGAATCTTATTTCCCAAACTACCATACATGCCAATTCGGCCTAACCCAAGCAATTCCTTATCCCAATTTTTTATCAACCAACCCAGGCTTCTTGACTAGAAAAGTTTTTAAAACTTACAAATCAGTACAACAGGTAGATGAGCTCAATAGACTTCTAATTAGACCTAAAACCAAAGGCTAAATGATCCAAATCAATGAATAAGTTCATATATCATTCTTGTTTATATGCATGCATTCATTTCATATATGTTGATACTTAGGATTAGGATTAATTCTTGGCTTAAGTTGCATTAGATTGAATTTAGTTGAACATAACTATGGGTTCCTTATGACATGTTGGGATTATATCATCTCTATATGGACATTACATTGTCTCCTAGTTAAGGCTTGTATATCTATAGAGGTGTTGTATCTGCAACTAATTAGAAGGAATTCATAATTATATCAACTCTTTCTATGATTTGTAGATTTAAGCTAGAAATTTATGCATGTTACTTGGGATTCTAAAGTATATCTTGTTCAAATCATGTGGATAACCCTCTATTTTGTAGCGCTTTTGAGATACAATTTTCTCAACCCCTCTCTAGTTTATTTTATTCTTTGATTTTAATTGATTTTCAACTCCATGTGCGATACCCTAGAATTAGAATTTTCCTTATGTGTATATATGATTAGATTCCTTTTTTTGTTGCCCGTTTAACATTCACGGCTGGATCTCGGGTAAGTTCTCTTGTTCCCTATTGCATATCATTTTGCTTGCTACTTGATTTATGTGGTTTTGAATGATATTTTACCATTAGCAATCTTACACCCTTTTAGACATGCTTTTGTGATGTCTATGATTTAGTTGAGGGCATGCTTAGATTAATAATTCGATTAAAAAGGATGTTGAATAGAGGCCTATCACAAGATAGGATAAGTGGGGGTGTTTTAGTCCGTCAGGCTCCTTCCCTTCTCATTCCATAATCCCCAAACCTAGAAATCTCTGGTTTCCAAAAGATCACTTTGCTTTAAATTGGTTTCTTAATTTTCCTTTCAAAATTAAGTGGCGACTCGTATTTGAATATGAAATTTGAAAAGTTTTAAAAAGCGTGGGTAAAACTGCGAGTATCCATACCCATTGGTAAAGATTCAGTGGAAGCATCATGATGAAGGAGAAGCTTCGTGGGAGCTAGAGTCAGAGATGCGTGAGAAATTTTCGTTTTTATTTTAAACCTTGGTTGTTTCCGATTTCGAGGATGAAATCTTGTAATGAGTGGTGGAATGTTTTACTGCCCTGTATTTTTAGTAATTATTAATACAAAGAGATTCCATGTACTTCTCTTGATTATACTTGAAATCTTACTTTCAATCGATCGAAGTCAGTTTGAGTGATCGAGAATTTCTTCCTTCAATCGATCGAACATCTTTCAAGCGATCGAACACTTTCAAATTCAAGCGATTGATCCCTGTTCAATCGATTAAAACTCTGAATTTATGATGTGGTCCCCACTTCAATCTATCAAACCCCTTTTTAATTGATCAAACTGGTCGATCTACATTTGATCGATCGAACGAGTCTCAATCGATCAAACATTTAATAATAAGGAATCCTAGGATTCATGTAAATGCATCCACCTATGACCCCATCCCCTCTGTATAAACATTGTATCTCGTGTATATATGATGTTTGTTGCCAGATTTTGAGAGAGAGAGAGAGATTGTGCTTGGTTTTTGTCAAGACTCATCCCGTAACGCGTGAAAGTAGGACACGTGGCACACCATCAAGGCTTATCCAATTCCATTAAGTGTGAATAGCAGTAGAAACATAAGTCAAAACCATTGAAAATGAAAGCCACAAAAAGTTTTGCCAGTTGGAACCCTTCTCAAAAGAACTCACTTCTGAAGATAGAGGTCCAGTCAACTGTATCGGGAGTCCAGTCGACTGAAGGTCTGAAGCAGAAAGGTTTTAAAAGATCATCAGCCTATCCAGTTGACTATGTCGAGGGCTCAGTCTACTGGGACCTCAATTTATCAGTCGACTGGCTCCTCCCAATCGACTGTGCCTTAAGCAAAATAAAAAATCAACAATTTCATCAATTGTCCAATCGACTAAAACCTGGACCATTCGACTGGTTCTGCCATATAAAAAGCTGTCTAGTTTCAAATAGTAGTCCAGTCGACTGTATCAAGGTCCAGTCGACTAAGCTCTGGCAGTTTGCTGAGCATTCTGCATAATCCAGTCTGATAGTGTCCAAACTGAAACCAACACATTCACAACTATAAAACGACGATTTAAAACATAATTTCCGAGGCCTTACAATAGATTACAATACTAATTCAAGTCCAGAGTCTATTACAACATATTATAAATTCCACTCCTCATTACAAGTTTGGGATGGAAGCAAAAGTATAAACAAAGTGATGTTTTCCCCCTGGCGTTCCTCGACCTCACTCCTCACGCTTCTTCTTGCCTTTCTTCTTATCACCTATAATGGAAGAAGTCTCCACTGCTTAGTTATATGCTAAGTGTATAATTCTAAACAAATGCATATGAGACAATTCATGTTTTGAATATCTAAATCACAATAATTTAGTCTCCGGGGAGAAGGATACGCATTCACCCAATATATCGGTAAGTCTTAAATCTTAAACCGCGATGCCAATGGTTAGCCAAGGATCGCTCAACCATTGCATCCATCTACTCTGGTTGGCCACTTTGTACACTAAGCAAGTAGTCGTCACTACTATAAACTCTCAAACATCGACAGGTGTGCACCGACATGAAATTATCAAACTCCCCTTTGCCCCATATAAACATTTAGCATACTCACATAATCATGTCACCATGTTTTTCTATACGTACTCGCTAAAATTAACGGGCCTAATTTAACACATAAGTTACCTAGATCATTATTCATACAAAATATCTAAAAAATCCAAAATTCCCTATATTACATAGGTTCAGAATTCATACCTCGAGTTATATATCTCAAACTTCAAGAGAAGTACTAGGAGACCAAATAAACGTCGGATCTCCGATCGTAAATGATTCCGACAAGTATAGACATGTTTTTCTAAATTTCTTAAAATTAACTTTTTAGAAAAACTTTGCCAAACGAGGTTTAAGAGGTATCAAAATGAAGCTCTTACCTCGAGGAGTCCAAATATGAAATCTGGCTAAAATCTAACAGACAAACAGTCACTGTTTGTCATCGAAAGGTTATAGGATCAAATCTCCTTTCTCTCTCCTCTCTCTAAATATTTTAGAAGTTTGGATAGAATGAAAATCTCATCCACTGCTATTTATAAGCACGACTCTTGGGAATTACGCTTACCTCCCTACGAGTTCTCAAAACTTCTAATTAACTCCTGATACGTCGCATACGTCCATGCCATGCCTTCATGAGTTAAAACTAAAATTTATAAACGTTTTCATCCAAGTTCCGATTGGGTCCAAAATATACGTCCGAAAACTAAATTTTGTGAATCTCTACACCACCTACCTTTTATATAATGTGTCACTCATGTTCTCGCCATAGTGTTCACAATGGTCTAAAACCAGATCAAAACTACCAGAAATTATACTACACAAGTAAATTTACTATTCATGAAAATGCCAGATATCTTAAATAACATTTAGTCACATAAATGTCATTTAAATTGTGTTGATGCCATATGATTTTCCTGTTACTGTGTCTTCGATTGACACCTACCTTGTCGTTGATCTCCAGTCAACCCTATTCCTAATTATCAAGTAACATTGATAATTCAAAAAATTCTATTTGAGAGGAGGAGGAGTAGATGAGAAGAAGAAGAGAAGGAGAAGAAAGGAGACTGAGAGAGAGACAGAGACAGAGAAGGATAGAGAGACCACCATTGGAGAAGCTCAAAGTTGGAACTCAAGCTAAACGTGCCCTTACGATGTTCGGTGAGTTCTAAACTCACTTGTTACATTTTATATGATGTTTTATAAGTTTTGACATAAATGAATAGGCCCAAACACACCCCAACATCTCTAGACATGCACTGTCCAGAACCTTTGGAAAAGACAACTCTCGATCGATTGAACTATGTTCAATCAATCAAAAGTTCAATCGATCGAAAGGACTTCAATTGCTTGAACATTTCTTTTCTCAATCAATTGAAATGGTTTCAATCGAACTTTGCAGAACATGGATTGTCTCTTTGGTTTATTATATACGAGGTTAGGTTGTTCAATTTTCGATTTAGACTTTTATTATGAGATTATGGGTGGAACAGGGATAATGTAACAATGATAAGTAATTATTAAGAATAATGGATTTATGTGACGACGTTAGATACTATGCGGTTCATGTATGAGTTTGATACCCATTCATTTTAATCAGAGTAATAGGCCACAAATGAGAATAGTCATCTATCTTTGTTAGAACATAACTTAGGTAGGTTTGGTAAGTTCTAGTGGCATATGGATGGATGTTTGATTATGATATGCTCTTAAAAGCGGTGAGCTATGCATATGCTCTTAAAAGCGGTGAGCTGGACCAAGTAGTCCTAAGATAGACCAGATGATCCATGATACGCTCTTAAAAGGCGGTGAGCTGTTAATATGTTCTTACAAGGCGGTGAGTTGGGATTTCTGGTAGATGACACTGATCGAGTCATGGATACCTTGTTCGAAGCATTATGTCCCTGTAATGCGGTGTGCCGTGCATACATTCTTAAAAACTAGGGACGGACCGACGTGGAGTCCATGACATGCGGTGAGCTACGAGTATGCTCTTAAAAGTGATGGACGGAATAAGGGTGTATCCCTAGAGTTAAACGATGAAGTCTGTTCGTCCAGTCAAGAGTATGTTAAATATCGATCTTTGAGTAACAAGACGACAAGGGTTGGTTACCGACGTTGAGTAATGGAAAAATATATTATTATAGTATAATTTAACTCATGTCTTCATAAACATGTTTTACTTCTTATAACTAGTACCCTATGTATTACTATTCACTCAGCTCTCAGTAAGCTGACGGCCGTTATTTCCTGGACATTCCCTGTCCAGATTACCCTGTCCATCTTAATGCATGCGATGATGCATCCGATGATGGCTACTACCCGCAAGAGGATTACGGTACGGGTGGCTCCACTGATGCCGGTTATGCTGGAGAGGAGCACTACGCTGACGACTACCCTTACATTAGCTAGAGAAGAAGAAGTTATATCTAGTTTATACTTCTATTGTTACTGTTGCACTTTTTTAGTTTAGCGGGCACTTGGGCATATGTTGTCTCCAGGCCTGTTGTGATCATGAGGACTAATCTGATGTTTGTAATTGATAAATCATTATTATATATTAAGTTTACTATTCTTATTGCTTTTAGTTAGACTAGTATTATGTGGTGTGGATAATTAGTAACATTCACCTGTCATTCCCAAAGGACCCTAAAAAGAAATTGATTTTTCTCTATTTTTACTGCTCCGGGATGTGACACACTCAAAACTCACAAGTATTTTACAAAAGAAAGCATTTTACAGGAAAAAGGAGAGAGAGATATTTCAGAATGGAGGTTTTCTAGGAATGCCTTGAAGTGAAGGAGAGAGTCTGAATTTATAAGCAGACTTCAAAGGCTCTAGAGAGACAGCTCGCACGTACAAGAAAAAGGTAAGATTCTTTCTTATCTCTTCAAACGTGTGGACAGCCCAAATTTTATCTCAAAAAGTAACTTTATAAGAGTTTTGTTGGTTACTGTACACTTTTTGACTGGAACAGTAAAGATTTGTCTTTTGATAAAGTGAACAGTGAAAGTTATTGAAGAATCTTCTTTTTATTAAAAATTGTCTGAGACGTGTCCGACATCTTATTAAAAGATAAGCTTTTCTTTTTAAAAGAGAGATTCTGCTTTATACTTTTTAAAAGTATTTTTTCCCTTATGATAATTAATGGTTGAACTGGGTCTCAAAACCATAATTATCATCTTCGTGTAGATCTTGGAAGTTGGAGAAATGATCTCCTTGTCTATCTAGCATTGAGGAATCTGAAGGAGGAACTATTTCACTATCACTATCTGAATCAAAATTTAATCTTTTGTATAATTCTTCTTTGATCTGTCATGCCTCGAAAACCGAAGCGTGAGGAAAGAGAAAAGATAGAGAAATAGAGAGAATAAAATTAAAATCTTTACGCGAAATGCGGAAGCGACTTTGGAAACCCACGGGGTATCCTACAAGGATGACTCAATAATACGTAAATCCTAAATGGACTTACATGTTAATGAGTCCAACAAAGATAGCAGCACTAAGAAATTTAGTTAAGAGGCTATCCGGACAAGTACTAGTTTCAAGGAGAGAGAAAAAAAAATACAATAACTTTGAAGGACATTTTTGATAGTTGCTGAATTTTAAAACACCTGTATGTGGTTATATCTTTATCAATTTCACATTCTGATTGCGCTAGTCCATGTAAAATTTAATTTTGCACAACTTTTGTCTAATGACAATTTGTCCAATTCCTCACCGTTTGGGCAGAAAACTGAAATAACAGTAGCAGTTTTTCCCTTTTGACAACAACATGACAGTATTTTTAAACATTACCAACTATACCAACTTTTCAAGTTTAAACATTGGTACAATACTAAACAAGTCCTAAACAACATATAACATGTGTCTAATCCAAACGGAACTTCATCTACTCGAAATTTATTAAAAACGAGGAGTGAAAGAGATGAAGAGAGGAAGAATGGGAGAGGGAGAGATTGGGAGAGAGAGATTTTAAAACATTTCCTTTTAAAAACAAAATGGACAAAACCGGCAAGGATTTCATACAAATATAATGAGTCCGGTAGGGACAAAACCAAACATAAATGAATCCGGCAAGGATTCCATACAATTACAATGAGTCCGGCAAGGATTCAAATCAACACATATACATAAAACTTTAAAAGAGGTTCTACGGTCTCGGAAACTTAATTTACATAACATAATTAAGTTTAACAAGTAGAAAAGACAAGGACTAACATTTGTCCATCAATTACAACAAGGCTTCCCAAAATGACAAAATATGGAAGTCCAAGCTTTAGAAGTTTTGTAATAAAATAATACAACCATTCTCTTTAAGAGTACTAGACTATTACAAACTTCCCCAACTAGTTAAAATTTACAAGAGAGCTATCCATAAACATGTCTAAGCACGAGTCTTCAAAACAGGACAAAAGGTATCAACGCCTATGCGTCGGGTCACATATGCCCTTTGCCTTTATCAAGCTCACCTGAAAAATGTTTTGTCGTTTTTATGAGAACGACGGCTCGTAGAAGACATTGTAACAATTCTATATGCTATCCATGACTAAAATGAAATGAGATGCAATGGGTCGCCACCACAGCTACAATGAAATGATTAAAGCCGCAAGGCTATGCGTGATATGTGCACACCTCTCTCATTACCGGACCATGAGCCACCCACGCATGGAGTGTAGCATACCAACTTCCGGGAGCCAACCGAATATAGCTGGAGTTTGAATGTTTCTATGGATCATTCTCCCTGTCTCACATCACAACCCACGTCCAGATTTCTTAAATAAAATTCCCTCGCATGGGGTTTTTCTCTTTTCAAAACAAAACATTTATGTCGTGTTCATGTAATGCTTGCCGATTAGGCCTCAATGCATATGATGTTGATAATGACTTTAAGAATGATCCACTACAATATATTAAGCAATAATTCTAGTCCATTAGACATAACATCAAGAACTTCAAAGAATGTAATTAAATTCCATAATTTAACATTCCTAACGAGAATTTCTAAACTAACGTCCTAGCATGTGTTCACACATAAAGGGAGCATCCTAAGCATATCTAGTACCACATAATCAAGTTTGGTAAAATCCATACATGTAAATTTACAATTTGGCATATATTTTTAAATTTACAACCTTGGGAAAAACTAATGCATGGGTCCAATTTATTATCCTAACATTCCTCTAATTACATTTAGCACCCCAAAATCACAACTAATGTATATAAATCACATTAAGGTGTAATAATTTCAACATTACAACTTTGGGGAATTTTAATGCATGAGTCCAAATTACTATTCTAACATTTCTCTAATTACATTTAGCACCCCAAAATCACAACTAAAGCATATAATTTACATTTAGGCATAATAATTCCAACATTACAACTTTGGGAAATTCTAATGCATGTATCCAATTTGTTCTCCTATCATCATTCTAATTACAATTTGCACCCCAAATTCACAACTTACACAAACAATGCATATAATTCATATTTATACAAATGAACCCTAACATTACAACTTAGGGGAAAAATCCTAATACATGTGTCTAAGTCCTCTATTAATACATATAAATGAACTCAAATCAATTTAGACATGTACAACATATGAAATTGAAACAATGTATATCTACCTTAGTGGAGATTTTCCAAAATAAATGGAAATGCCCAAAAATTTGAGAAAGAAGCAAAGGACTCCAAATGGTTTCAAGAATGTGAAAAGAGAGGTCCTAGGAGACCCAAGAATCCACTGCATGTGCTAAACCTTCAATACGATTCCATGGATGAAGATTAGAAGTTTGGGAGCTCTATGAAATTTGAGAAAACTATGGTAGAGGTCACCAAAACGAATTTCGTGGGTACCACTAGAAAGCTCTTGAAATTCTAAGAATGTTTTGTGAAATAGCAAAACTCACGAAAATGGCTTTTTGGGGGTGTATTGGAAGGTTGAAGAAGAAGGGTTATGGAGGGTTTGTATACCCAAAAGAGATGTAGAGAGAAGATGGAGAAGAAGAGAAAGAGGAAGAAAAGAAAAAAAAAAAAATTAAAAATGAGGAAGGAGGGGGAGTTGGCCGGCCACTTTAAATGGGAGTGGGGCCCACCATTTTTTTTTTGTTGTCTTTTATTTTTAAATGCTTGTAGATATATGTAGTATATGTGTGTGTAACCCCTACACACCCAATTTAAAATATGTACCCACTTTATCCCTAGTAAAAGAAAAAATATTATAATAAAACAAAATAATACCAAGTAAGAAAAGAAAATTAAATAAATAAATAAATATTTAAATAAATAAATAAATATAGTGACACAAGTTCAGATAAATTCAAATACTGCCCTAAAATAATTAACAGGCTCACACTTAATCATTTAATTACAGTTTTACCCTTAATTAAAATTTCAAGTTATGACAATCTACCCCCCTTAAAAGAATTCTGTCCCGGAATTCGGAGCAAATAAGCGAAAAAGGGAGCAACGACTTGCTCAAACCTTGATTAACTAATATTATCAAATGAAAGAGACTTACTCTACTCGGGGAAAAGGTGAGGGTAACTCTTCCTAGCTTCATCCTCGTCCTCCCAAGTCGACTCGGAAATACCATGATGATTCCACTGAATTCTTACCAACGGGATAACTCTCCTCCCTCGCAACACACGGTCTTTCTTCTCAATGATACGGATGGGTTGCTCTTCATACGACGCATCTTCTCCAAGGGGCAATTTGGTCCAATCTATGATATGCGATGGATCGGGGTAATGCTGACGGAGTGGATCGGAGTTACACCTACGAAGCATTGAAACATGAAATACATTGTGAACACTTGAGAGTTGAGGCGGAAGAGCTAAGCGATACGCGACTTCACCAATCCTTTCAAGAATCTCAAACGGTCCCACAAACCGCGGTGCTAATTTCCCGCTTTGTCCAAAACGTTGTAATCCACGACGCGGCGAAACCTTTAGAAACACGTGATTACCAACTTCAAATTCCAAAGACCGGCGGTGACGGTCGGCATAAGATTTCTGACGACTCTGAGCTGAAATCAACTTTTCACGAATCACTTTAATCTTTTCTGACGTCTCTCTAACCATATCGGGTCCATGAAGAATAGTCTCACCTACCTCGCCCCAACATAAAGGAGATCGACACGGGCGGCCATACAACGCCTCAAATGGTGCCATCTGAATACTAGCTTGATAACTGTTATTATACGCGAACTCGGCCAATGGTAAATGTTCTTCCCAATTACCACCAAGTTCCATAATGCTAGCTCTCAACATGTCCTCTAAGATTTAAATAGTACGCTCGGACTGCCCATCTGTCTGAGGATGGAACGCTGTGCTAAGAAGAAGTTGAGTACCCAAAGCTTTCTGCAAACTCTGTCAAAAGTGAGATACAAATTTCGAATCACGATCTGATACAATCGAAACTGGGATACCATGAAGTCTCACAATCTCTCGGATGTAGATCATACTAAGAGTATCTGCGGTGTCGGTTACCTTAATTGGTAAGAAATGTGCCGATTTAGTCAAACGGTCCACAATGACCCAAATAGCATTATGCTTACGCAAGGTCCTAGGAAGTGCTGTAACAAAGTCCATAGTGATATGCTCCCACTTCCACTCGGGAATAGGGAGAGGTTGTAATAAACCTGCGGGTCTCTGATGCTCGGCCTTAACTTGTTGACAAACTGGACAACTTGCGACAAACTCGACAACTGCTCTTTTCAAGCCTTTCTACCAATACTGACGACGTAAATCATGGTACATTTTTGTACCCCCTGGATGAACGGCGAAGCGGGAATGATGAAACTCTTTCAAAACATCCTCTCGACAACCTACGGGAACAAAGACTCGGTTTTGAAACCTCAAACCTCTATTATCATCGAAAGTCCAACCCTTTTCCAAATCTCCATTAAGCATACGGGACTTTAAGGATATGGTCTCATCATCGGATTTCTATAACTCCAAAATTCGGTTCAAAATTAAGGATATGGTCTCATCATCGGATTTCTGTAACTCCAAAATTCGGTTCAAAAGTGAGGGTTGAACGGTCAAAGTAGACAAAGTAGCTTGGTCGGGATTTTCTGTGCAATAAATCTCAAAATCATCAAGGTGTTCAAACATCCTCCACTCTTGGATAGGTAAATAGGCTAAGGTGCCACGGGGTTTACGACTAAGGGCATCGGCCATGACATTAGCCTTACCCGGATGGTATTGCAAGTCAAAGTCATAATCTCCTAAATACTCCATCCAACGGCGTTATCTCAAGTTAAGGTCTCGTTGAGTAAAAATATATTTAAGGCTTTTGTGATCGAAAAATACCTCGAATTTTTCACCATACAATTAGTGTCTCCAACTTTTTAAAGCAAACACAACGGCGGCAAGCTCTAAATCGTGAGTAGGGTAATTTTTCTCATGAGGTTTCAATTGTCTCGAACCATAAGCTACGACTTTACCTTCTTGCATTAATACACAACCCAAACCTTCAAGTGAAGCATCACAATAAACGGTATAGTTCAATCCACGCTCGGGAATAACAAGGATAGGTGCCGAAGTCAAACGGTTTTTCAATTTCTGGAAAGCATTTTCACAAGAATCGTCCCATATGAATTTCACTCCCTTCCTAGTAAGCTTAGTCATAGGCATAGCTAAACGAGAAAAGTTCTCAACGAAGCGACGGTAATAACCCGCTAGTCCCAAGAAACTACGGACTTCAAATACATTCTTCGGTGACTGCCAATCTAGAACGGCCTCAATCTTAGAAGGATCAACGGATACCCCATTACCCGAAACAACATGACCAAGAAAATTCACTTTCGGTAACCAAAATTCACACTTAGAAAATTTTGCATACAAACGGTGCCCTCTCAAGACTTCTAATACAATTCAGAGATGTTCCTCATGTTTTTCTCTAGAAGGTGAATAGATTAATATGTCGTCTATGAATACAATCACAAACTTATCTAAGAATGGGCTAAAGATGCGGTTCATCAAATCCATGAAAGCGGCGGGTGCATTCGTTAAACCGAATGGCATAACAAGAAACTCAAAATGACCATAACGTGAACGGAAAGCTGTCTTAGGAATGTCACAATCGCGAACTCGCAATTGATGATAACCCGACCTTAAGTCAATCTTAGAAAAACAAGTTGAACCACGGAGTTGGTCAAAGAGATCATCAATTCTGGGAAGCGGATATTTGTTCTTTATTATAACGTGGTTTAGCTTACGATAGTCAATACACAATCGAAGTGATCCATCTTTCTTCTTTGCGAAAAGGACGGGTGCTCCCCAAGGGGAAGTACTAGGACGAATAAAACCTTTGAGTTGTAAATCTTCTAACTGTGTCTTTAATTCTTTCAACTCAGTGGGTGCCATAGGATACGGTGGGATTGAAATTGGTGATGTACCGGGAACTAAATCTATCGCGAATTCAATCTCACGGATAGGTGGCAAACCAGGTAAGTCCTCAGGAAAAACATCAGAATATTCACTAACAATCGGAGAAAATTCAATCAAAGTTGGCTCATCTTCATCGAAAAACAAACTAGCAAGGTAGTCATTGTGATTCTTTCTTTTACACAAACTATGAAGTGAACGCATCGGGAAGTCTAAGTGATCACCCTCAAAATAACCAAGGTCCCCGGAAGGTGACACAAAAGTAACTCTTCTCTTGAAACAATAAATAAAAGCTCGGTAGGTGGTTAACCAGTCCATACCCAAAATTACATCAAAACTAAGCATGTCTATAACAATTAAGTCAACAATCATGTTCCTGTCAGCAAGAACAATTTCACAACCACGACATACTCGATCTAAGGGAACTAAACCTCCAACGGGAGTATCGACTAAAAGTGTTCAAGCTAGCTGGCTCATTTCTAGATCCAAGGATGATGCACAAGATGAAGATATAAATGAACATGATGCACCGGTATCAATAAGCACAGAAGCTCTAGAACTGAACACTAATAACGTACCTTGAATAACTGAAGCATCGGTTTTAACTGCGGAAGGTGCGGCAGTAACAAGGTTGAACACAATAGGAGGTGGCCTTGGGGCTTGCTGTCCTCCTCCACGATGTCCACATGATGGTACTGGCCTTTAGGAGCATTAGGCTTGAAGCTCTGAGCAGAAGGAACTGACGGTGGTGATAAAAGAGGTGGCCTATAGTTCTGCTGATAAGGTCCAGGAAAAGGTGGATGAACTTGTGGTGGTACAACTGCCTGCGATGCTGTCTGATTAAATGGACACTCTCTAAATATGTGGTTTGGGTCACCACAACCATAACAATTCCTCGGACCGAAGTTACCCCCTCCACGGGAACGACGAGAACCACGAGACTGAGACTGATGTGATTGAGATTTAGGCGGGAATTGAGAAACCGACTGAGCCTGAATAGGTATCGGAGAAGAATATGTAGAAGGTTGAGAGTTATACTCTTGTTTTTGCTTCTTAAATTGGTGCCCACTTGATGAACCCGACTGATTACCCTTCGATGGAGCACGGATTTCCTTATCTTTCTTCAAACTCAAATACTCTTCCTCGAACACAAGTGCTTTCTGAACCAGTTTACTATAAGAGTCCAATTCAAACCGAACAACTTTCGTGCAAAGTCCCTGACGAAGTCCATTCTCGAAGGTCCTAGCCTTAATCTTATCGTCGGCGGTGATATCGGGTGCAAAACGAGCCAAGTCCCCAAAACGAGCCTCATAATCGGTAACATACATCTCACCCTGACGAAGGTTCAGAAATTCGATTCTCTTGGCATTATGAGCAACTGGTGGAAAATACTTATCCAGGAATAGCTGGGTAAAAATGTTCCAAGACATGCCCTCTAATGTTTGAGTAGTAAGGATAAGTTCCCACCAAATCTGGGCTCGACCCGCCAATTGAATTGTAGCAGCATCTATGCGGAGATTATCTTCAACAATACCGAGATGTTCAAAGATACGAGTAATCCTCTTTAACCAAAGCTCCGCTTGAACAGGGTCCATTTCTCCCGAGAAACTGGAGGATTCTTTCTACCAAATTCTCTCATAGCCGATTCTACCCTCGGCTCCGCGTGAACAGTAGGTACTACAGGAGCCTCGCCGGCAGAAGCTATCGGTGGCGGTGCTATATCATTCCTCGCTGCTTGGGCAGCTTGGGCGAAATCTCTCATGGCAGCGGCCATCTCACGAAAGAACTGAGCTCCATCGGGAACATCTGGAGCAGGTTCAGAAATAGGAGTTGGAGTAGATTCAGTAGTAGGAGCTGCAGCAGAAGCGGACGAGGAAGACTGGGCTCCTCAGCCTGCGACTTCACCTCGGCCCCTAGCACGACCTCTAGCACGGCTAGGAGGTCGACCTCTAGCACAGCCTCGAACGCGCAGCGGCATGGCTAAGTATAAAATAGATATAAGGTAATAAAGAATTAGGTCATTAGCTTCTACTATACGCCTAATTCCAACATTTATCAAATCCAGGTTATATTATCATGACTAATGTAAACACATAATCATGACCAATGTAAACACGTAGAACATGAAAATCTAACATGTAGTCATGTAGTCCCGAAGGCATTCAACGTATTCGCATGCTCAATAGGCTACTCAATACTCAAAGTATACTTTAAAGGAACCAATGGAAGTATAAATAGGAAATAGACATGTAGCAAAAATAACAATTTATAAGTAAGCCCAAATTAAACACCCATAGCCCCTAGGTATTCAAACCCGGTTAGCTCTGATACCAATCTGTCACGCCCCGAAAACCGAAGCATGAGGAAAGAGAAAAGATAGAGAAATAGAGAGAATAAAATTAAAATCTTTACGCAAAATGCGGAAGCGACTTTGAAACCCACGGGGTATCCTACAAGGATGACTCAATAATACGTAAATCCTAAATGGACTTACATGTTAATGAGTCCAACAAAGATAGAAGCACTAAGAAATTTAGTTAAGAGGCTATCCGGACAAGTACTAGTTTCAAGGAGAGAAAGAAAAAAAAATACAATAACTTTGAAGAAGGGCATTTTTGATAGTTGCTGAATTTTAAAACACCTGTATGTTGTTATATCTTTAGAAATTTCACATTCTGATTGTGCTAGTCCATGTAAAATTTAATTTTGCACAACTTTCGTCTAATGACAATTTGTCCAATTCCTCACCGTTTGGGCAGAAAACTAAAATAACAGTAGCAGTTTTTCCCTTTTGATAGCAACATGACAGCATTTTTAAAACATTACCAACTATACCAACTTTTCAAGTTTAAACATTGGTACAATACTAAACAAGTCCTAAACAACATATAACATGTGTCTAATCCAAACGTAACTTCATCTACTCGAAATTTATTAAAAACGAGGAGTGAAAGAGATGAAGAGAGGAAGAATGGGAGAGGGAGAGATTGGGAGAGAGAGATTTTAAAACATTTCCTTTTAAAAACAAAATGGACAAATCCGGCAAGGATTTCATACAAATATAATGAGTCCGGTAGGGACAAAACCAAACATAAATGAATCCGGCAAGGATTCCATACAATTACAATGAGTTCGGCAAGGACAAAACCAATCATAAACGAATCCGGCAAGGATTCAAATCAACACATATACATAAAACTTTAAAAGAGGTTCTACGGTCTCGGAAACTTAATTTACATAACATAATTAAGTTTAACAAGTAGAAAAGACAAGGACTAACATTTGTCCATCAATTACAACAAGGCTTCCCAAAATGACAAAATATGGAAGTCTAAGCTTTAGCTATATGCTATCCATGACTAAAATGAAATGAGGTGCAATGAATCTCCATCGCGGCTACAATGAAATGATTAAAGCCGCAAGGCTATGCGTGATATCTGCACACCTCTCTCATTACCGGACCATGAGCCACCCACGCATGGAGTGTAGCATACCAACTTCCAAGAGCCAACCGAATATAGCTGGAGTTTGAATGTTTCCAAGGGTCATTCTCCCTGTCTCACATCACAACCCACGTCCGGATTTTTTAAATAAAATTCCCTCGCATGGGGTTTTTCTCTTTTCAAAACAAAACATTTATGTCGTGTTCATGTAATGCTTTCCGATTAGGCCTCAATGCATATGATGTTGATAATGACTTTAAGAATGATCCACTATAATATATTAAGCAATAAATCTAGTCCATTAGACATAACATCAAGAACTTCAAAGAATGTAATTAAATTCCATAATTTAACATTCCTAACGAGAATTTCTAAACTAACGTCCTAGCATGTGTTTACACATAAAGGGAGCATCCTAAGCATATCTAGTACCACATAATCAAGTTTGGTAAAATCCATACATGTAATTTATAATTTGGCATATATTTCTAAATTTACAACCTTGGGAAAAACTAATGCATGGGTCCAATTTATTATCCTAACATTCCTCTAATTACATTTAGCACCCCAAAATCACAACTAAAACATATTAATCACATTAAGGTGTAATAATTCCAACATTACAACTTTGGGGAATTTTAATGCATGAGTCCAAATCACTATTCTAACATTTCTCTAATTACATTTAGCACCCCAAAATCACAACTAAAGCATATAATTTACATTTAGGCATAATAATTCCAACATTACAACTTTGGGAAATTCTAATGCATGTATCCAATTTGTTCTCCTATCATCATTCTAATTACAATTTGCACCCCAAATTCACAACTTACACAAACAATGCATATAATTCATATTTATGCAAATTAACCCTAACATTACGACTTAGGGGAAAAATCCTAATACATGTGTCTAAGTCCTCTATTAATACATATAAATGAACTCAAATCAATTTAGACAAGTACAACATATGAAATTGAAACAATGTATATCTACCTTAGTGGAGATTTTCCAAAATAAATGGAAATGCCCAAAAATTTGAGAAAGAAGCAAAGGACTCCAAATGGCTTCAAGAATGTGAAAGGAGAGGTCCTAGGAGACCCAAGAATCCACTGCAGGTGCTAATCCTTCAATAAGATTCCATGGATGAAGATGAGAAGTTTGGGAGTTCTATGAAATTTGAGAAAACTATGGTAGAGGTCACCAAAACGAATTTCATGGGTATCACTAGAAAGCTCCTGAAATTCTAAGAATGTTTTGTGAAATAGCAAAACTCACGAAAATGGCTTTTTGGGGGTGTATTGGAAGGTTGAAGAAGAAGGGTTATGGAGAGTTTGTATACCCAAAAGAGATGTAGAGAGAAGATGGAGAAGAAGAGAGAGAGGAAGAAAAGAAAAAAAAAATAAAAATGAGGAAGGAGGGGGAGTTGGCCGGCCACTTTAAGTGGGAGTGGGGCCCACCAAATTTTTTTTTTGTCTTTTGTTTTTAAATGCTTGTAGATACATGTAGTATATGTGTGTGTATGTGTGGTCTACCCCTACACACTCAATTTAAAATATGTACCCACTTTATCCCTAGTAAAAGAAAAAATATTATAATAAAATAAATTAATACCAAATAAGAAAAGAAAATTAAATAAATGAATAAATAATTAAATAAATAAATAAATATAGTGACACAAGTTCAGATACATTCAAATACTGCCCTAAAATAATTAACAGGCTCACACTTAATCATTTAATTGCAGTTTTACCCTTAATTAAAATTTCAAGTTATGACATGATCAAAGCTTTAAGCTCATCATAAGGCATTTCTGGAAATCTAGATTTTAAATGATTTAACTTGAGATTAAATCTCAGAGATATCTGGGGAGGAAGTACTAGATTTCTTCGATGTTGAAGGTGGATCAATATCTAGCATCTTCTTTACACGGTCAGGAGTTAGATGTAGGTTTCAATATCTAGGCCACCATCTAACTTGATATTTTCTACAAAATGTCCAGACAGGAGCAGGAGAATTTTGGAGAATAAATTCCCATTTCAGAATCCATGGGATTGAAAATTCTAAAAAAAAGTATAGGAGTGGATTATCACTTCTTCCTGGGAGGTCTTCGTCTTTATATAATTTAAAATAGTAAGAAACTTTTTGAAGAAGAATTTCAATAACTGGACCATGCTTGTATGCCCAAGCAAAGAACCATGGAGGAATATTAAATTTAAAATCTTTAACAAACTATAAATACCATGTGTGTTTAAACAATGGATTTTGAAGTAGAAGGGCTTTATCCCATACCTTTTGGTAATCATAAAAATTATAACTCTTGCAATCTCCATGAGAGGAATACTTTAACTTCCTTTCTTTTGTTGGATCAATTCCCCAGTCAAATAAGGAGAGAACCTTTGATATAAACATTTTCGAAAAAGCAGGTTGATTACCACCAATCTTGCAATGCTCAATTTTAACTGAGCCAGATTCTATAAGAATATTCTCATAATACTCTCTTGAGTTTCTTGTGGCTGTTTTGGGATAAAACCACCCATTAGCAGTGTCAAAATAATGTGTAGCCACATCACCTGGAGTTTTTACTGCCTCTTCATTGTTATTTAAAACAAGTATTGTCGAGGCTTTAACCTTGTCATGAAATTTTGCATAGGATAAAATCCTTTTTGGGGTATAGGAGGTATTACCATGGGATTTACCTTTATCTTTATTGCCAAAATTATGGTAGGTGGGGCGTCTACCACCACCTCTTCCTTTAGAAGAACATCCTCTGAAGTTAGGCCTCATGTTTTGTCTGCAAAAATTTACAAGTAAGGAAGTCGAGGAGGGAATTTGAACTTCCTTTTATATATTCAATTTTGAAATCAAATGCATATAAAATTCCCTACTATCTAGCTAATATTTGTTTAGATGCAATGTTTTTTACATCTTTACGAAGAACATCCTTAGCAGCTTGACAATCTACTCTCATTAAAAATTCTTGGTTGAGAAGATCACCTTAAAACTTAGTAACACATAAAACAATTGCTAGGATTTATATTTTAATAGTTGAATAATTTTTCTAAGCTAGTTTCCAAGCTCCAGAGGTGAATCGAACAAGTTGTTCAAAGTTATTAACTCTTTTTTCAGAATTCCACGATAGCCAATATTTGAAGCATCTATTTCAACAATTTTAAATGCTTTAGGGAGAGGTAGGCAAAGACATGGTAAAACTTTGGCTTTGGCCTTGATCCTCTTAACTGCTTCAGTATTCTTAGAAGTCCATGATGGAGGAATCTTTTTAATCTTCCATATAAGATTGCTGAATCTTTATAAAGATCCTTATAGTACTCAGCATTATAATTTAAACTTCTCAAAAATCTTTGAAGCTGAGTTTTGTCTTTTACTTCACTGGGAAATTTATCAGCAAAAGCAATTGCTCTGTCAATTGGATATATTGTTCCTTTTTCAATGTCATGACCAAGAAATCTCACTTTAGTTTGAAATAATTTTATTTTCTTGGCAGAAACAACTAATCCTTTTTTTTTTTTTGGATAATTTTATGAAAGTATCCAAGTGTTTCCAATGTTTTTCTATTGATGACAAGAATATTAAAACATCATCAATATGAATAATGCAGAAATCAGAATAAGGATTAAAAATGTTATTCATAATATTCTAATATTCTAAAGGTGCATTCTTGAGATCGAAAGGCATTACATTCCACTCATAATGCCCAAAAGGACCATTAAAAGCGGTTTTATACCTATCTTCCTCTGCCACCTGAATTTGCCAATATCCTGACTTCATATCAAACTTTAAAAATATGGATGCTTGGCAAAGTCGATTTAACAAATCTTTTTTGTTTAGAATAGGATATCTAAACCATTTAAGAGATGTGTTTAAAGGCTTGTAATTAATAACAAATCTAGGAACTCCTCGTTCAATTTCTACATTTTTGTTAACATAAAAAGCAGAACTGGGATTTACTTATTCTTATAAGGTTTTTATCCAATAAACCTTGTATTTCAGTTTTACAAAATTCCAACAACTCTTTACTCATTTGAATAGGAGGTGCCTCTGTAGAAATTTTCTTTTCATCAAAATCCTTTTTATATGGTAATGAGACAATGTGTTTTTTCCTATGCCAAAATGCATTAGGATGTTCGGAACATATATTGTCTTCAAGAAACTTTTGGAATTTCTCAATCCTTGTTTTGAAAATAGTTTGTATGAGTTGTTCACCTCTTCTTTTATGAACCAACTCTTCTTTTATTAAACAAGTTTATTTTTCCTTAAAACCAAGATTCTCTTTAAGAGTATGGATTTCGGTTTTCATGGGTTGTTGAATGAATTTACATAACATATCTTCATCCATTAACCTTGTTGACAATCCATTTTTAGTAACAGAAAAATGGTTGGATAATGGACAGAAAAGGGGTTCCTAGTATAACTGGTTGGTTAAGATTTTTAACCAAGATGAAGGTTGTAGAAACACAAATTTCTTGATTACAAATGTGAGCCTGAGGAATTTTATATTTTATTTCCAGTTGGCTTCCATTTGCAGCACTGAGATTCTATGCGGTTTTTTCAAAATACTTAAAAGGAATTAATCCTTCTTTTATATAGTTCATATCTGCACCAGAATCAACAAGGGCCATTGTATCCAAAATATATTCTCCTTTTATAACAAGTGATATTTGGATATACCACTTTTGACAAATAACCTTTTCTACAAAAAATATTCCTTCATCAAAATTTTTAGAATAATCATCATCTTCAATTTTGATTCATTTTCCTATATTTAGGGATTTAAAATGATCTTCTCTTTCTTCTAGAGCAAAATTTTCATGCTCCTTCATGTCTAGGGTTCCTATACGGATTTTTAAATCCTTAATGGAACTTTGAGATCATTTATTTCTTTTGTAAATCATTTATGGAAGGAATATTGCTTTTGGATGTACAAGACCTTGTGGCTAGTCTAGCCACTACGTCCTTGAAGTTATAAACTTCGTTGTATAATTCCCTTCTTTGTTGATTCTGATTTTCTTGAGAGTTTTCTCCTTCCTGAAGCCTAATGTATTTCATAATAACTTTTTTTCGTTCTTCAGGAATAGAAATTTTATCAATTATATCTAAAATCAAATTTTCTTCAGTAGAAATAACATTCACGCTTAGATCATTCATTTTTAAAATTGACTCATAGAAATCAATTTTTCCTTTACAATTATCAGAACATCTTTCTTCCTCTTGTTCTCATTCGTCTTCATCCTCCTGTTCATTTAAACTATCTTGAGGTTCTCTTTCTTCTTCAGAAAGATCATTAATACCATTAATGTTTTCTAATGCTTTTTCTTCTTCCTCATCTAAAAGCATGATGGATTTCAATTGATTCTTTAAATCCTCATCAATATCCAAAGCATTTATCTTTTGCTTTGTGCTACATTTATTTTTGTAATGACCTAGATTTCCACATTTATAACAAATAGGGACAGGTGCCTTCCTTTTGGATTTCCTCTTGGAAGGATAAGGTTTAGAAGATTTCTGTTTAGGATATCTTTTCCCTGATTTGTATTTAAAAGTTTTTTTTTAAGATTTTCTTCTTTTGGGTAAGATAAGGATCCTACTAACCTTTTTGTTGTCCTGTAAATCCAGAGACTAAAAGATTTAAAATAGTAATTTCAGGGTCTGGATCATTTATTCTTACTCTTGTGGCACTGGCAACCATTGACATATGCTGTAAGATGTTTATGATTTGTTGTTCTGCTAGACCATCAATATTCTATTCATAAATGGAATTTCCATTATATTGCATTGGGTTGACCACTTGCCTTTCGTCATATTGAATATCAATTGGGGTTGGCCTAGGATAATAATTCCTATTAGAGGTTTTAACCTAGAGTTAGTAAATTGACTTTCAAGGGCAAAAGCATCTTCTGTTTCTGAATTGATTTCTTCTTCTTCTTCTTCTTTTTGGGAAATGACATTAACACTCTCTTTTTCCTTGTTAGGAGAAAGTTGTGGGGTAGAAGAAGTTGCTTCAGAAGTTGTTTCAGTTTTGACAGGCACAGGAGGAGAAGTTTTTGTCTGAACGGGTACTTTAGGGGGAAGATTTGTGGGAGGACTATCAGCAGTCTTCCATTTTCCTTTTAAGGTTTCTAAGAATTCTACATTTCCTACCATCGACTGGACTAAAGGTTTCTGAAGAGTTCTAGCCTTAGTGGTACTATACTTATAGTTTCTTGTAGGAGACAAAGAAGTTTGAGATATTTTTTTCATTGTCAGCTAATGTATAATCAGGTGAAAATTTTCTTCAATTCTACTTCCTTGTTTGCCTAAAGAATGGAAAAACCTATTAGTATAGTTTAATTGTTCTGTAACATGGCTAACATCTTCCTTTAAAGCATTTCTAGCTATTTTTGGTGATCCAGAAGACTCTTCTTTCTTCATAGGTGAAGCTTTAACCTTTTTATTGGTCACCTGACTATGAAGATAGATGTTACAATTGGGAGGATGAATACTTTCAATTATGTCTCCACCAAGACATAATTCCCATTTTTTTAACAGGGGATCTGTGTTAGCATTAACACTTTTTTCCAACTGCCATCTCGACCATTTAAAATATGGATCATGTTTTTAGATTGTTCTAAGATAAACATAAAATTGTTCTCTGAAATTATTTTGTTCTTCTTCTGAAAATTTTCTCAATAAAATTCTATTTTTTTAGATTTTCTGGCCTTTTGAAATCTTTATTTAAAAGATCATAATTTATTTCAAAATCTGAAATAGTACAAACAAAAAAATCTTCAAAAGAACAATTTTCAGAATTATCAGAATCATTGTTATAAACAACTTTTGGTACTTGAGTATTAGTAGGTTTTGTTCCTTGAATAATAGGTTCTTTTTAAGGCCTTTTCTGAGACCATTAGTTCTTCTAACCAATCTATTAGTGGAACTAGTAGACATAGAAGACATGGAATCTACTGATCTTCTTGAATGACATTTAAGTGTAACAGTATTATTATTGTTCTGGAGAATTTCTTGAGGTTCAAAATTCTCTATTCTAGTTTGAGGATTAGAATTTTGAATAACCCATTTCACGGGAGGGGTAATCTCAGACCATTTCATCATTCTGGGAGTCAAGACGGAGGCTTTATCAAGACTGGCCTAGATTAAAGTAGTAGTTTGACTAAAATCAAGGTCACCATCAAGAGTTTTAAATTCTGGAAAATTGGTAATCATTACCGTATAATATATTCTATACCCAATTTGAATGTTTTCACTACCTTGTTTCATATTGTACCTTTGGGTTTGAATATTTAAGGTAAGAACATCTAAGATGTGTGGATCTGTCAAACATACAATAAAATCTGGGTAACAGTTAAAATAAACTGGCCCATGGCAAAGACTTGATTTTACCATTCTGAACAAGGAATCTGTGAATTGGAGATGTCTGGCATCTCTCGGACATGCTAGAAGGGAAGTGCTAACCCTTTGTGGTCATGGGCTTAACACTGACTTGAAGCAATCCAAGATGTAGGTATTTAAATCCTCTTAAAAGATATTTAGAAATAGCTTGTGGAGATAACATTTTGAAACCTTGATTAGCATTTGTCACTTGGTGAGTAGTTTCAACTGTTTTATCTCAAAGGACTTAACCTGGTAAAAAGGCTTTAAATAGTAAAGCTCATTAATAGGAACATAGGGCATTTTCTAAGTTTTTTAAAAAAATTTCCAAATTGCCAATAGAGCTTTCATCTATATTTTTATAGTACTAAGATCCATCTTCCTAACGATAGAGTCTTGTTCAGCCATAGTACTAGATCCAAAGCAATTATTCAATTTTGAAATCAAATGCAGATAAAATTCTTTGCCATCTAGCAAATATTTGTTTAGATGCAATGTTTTTAACATCTTTATGAAGAACATCCTTAGGAGCTTGACAATCTACTCTTATTAAAAATTTTGGTTAAGTAGATCACCTTCAAACTTAGTAACACATAAAACAATTACTAGGATATCTTTTTTAATAGTTGAATAATTTTTCTCAGCTGGTTTCCAAACTTCAGAAGTGAATCGAACAAGTTGTTCAGAGTTATTAACTCTTTGTTTCAGAATTCCACCATAGCCAATATCTGAAGCATCTGTTCCAACAAATTTAAAAGCTTTAGGGAAAGGTAGGCAAAGACATGGTAAAACTTTGGCTTTGGCCTTGATCCTCTTAACCTATTATCGACAATGGAAATGACACCATGTAGGCAATATATTGGGAACAATTCAATAAGCCCTATTGAAACCCATGTAATATGTTTATAGTACTCTTTAAAAAACAAAGACAAAACTAAAGCAAAAAAAAAAAAACAAATTTCATGCAAAAAACAAACCAAGAAGTGAAAAACAAAACAACAATAAAAGTGGTTGTAGGATTTTTCGTAATTACCAAGGACAAAGATGAATGTTCGAATGGTAGTATATGTATATGTATATGTGAGCATGAGTACGTTTGGGTTGTTTATTGCTAGGATCTAGTGAGAGAATGAGGGAACCGGTAGGTTTAGAATGGTCAGAGAGAGAGAGGGAGAGAGAGAGAATGTCATACCCGTTTCGGGAAAAATACATTCAATTTTAAATGCATATTTGAATTCTGGAATTATTAATGTTGTTTAATAATTGAGATGGGGTTGACTGTGGGTCAACGCTTAGTGTCAAGTGAGGACACGGGAAGTTGGTAATTTGTGAGGAATTGATATGATTTAAATGGCATTTATTTGATTTAAATGTTATTTGAAATATCTGGTGTATGTGAATAGTAACGTTCCCTTTGTAGAGTAATTTCTAATAATGTTGATCTTGTTTTAGATCATTTTGAATGCTATAGTGAGAACGTAGGTGATACTTGTACAAAAGGTAGGTTATATAGAGATTCTACAGAAATAGTTTTCGGAACATGATTTCTGACCCAAACGGAACTTAGACTAAAAGTTTTTCAATTTTTAAATTTCACTCGTGAATCAATGAATTAGATGTTTAAGATGTTTTGGGAGATAACTATGAGTTTTGAAAACTCGTGGGAAGGTAAACATAATTTTCGAGAGTCGTGGTTTATAAATAGAAAACATGAGATATTTTGGTCATAATATTCCAAAACAAATATCTTGGAGAGAGAGACAGAGAGAAAGAAGATTTATTCCCAAGAGCTTTGCGACACCGATCGACAACCGTTTGTCCGTTAATTTTCTACCAGATTTCATATTGGTACTCCTTGAGGTAAGATCTAAGTTTCGATACCTCATAGGCCTCATTTGGCAACTTTTTACGAAAATCCTAAAATTGAAATTATAGGGAAAACATGTTAGTACTTGTAGGAATCTTTCAAAATCAGAGATTCGATGTTTAATTGGTCCCCTAGTACTTCCCTCAAAGTTATAGAGCTTTCACATGAGGTATGGAATTCTAACCTATGTTATATAGGAAATATACATGTTTTGATTTTCGGCGACGAAATTGTGATCCGGGCAAAATTCATGTGTTAATAGTAGGCCTATTAATTATGCACATGCTTAAATGTGAAAAACATGTCTAACTTTTACGCGAGCTCGTTAAGTGATTAGGTGGGTCAAAGGGGGGACTTATACAATTTCATGCCAGAGTAAGCTTCTCGATGTGTGAGAATTTAGTAGCGACGAATACTATGCATGGTTTAAGGCTTGAACTTGACAGGCACTTGGGATGCGATGGTTGTAGACTTGGATTATCCATTGGCATCGCGGTTTATGACTTGGACTTACTGCTACCGGATGAATGCGTGTTTCTCTCGCTAGAGACTATTCTGATGCGAATTATGATATTAAAGCATGACTTATCGTATATGCATATATTAGAATTTGTGCACTCGGCATATAGTTGAGTAGTGGAGCTTTACTCCATTATAGGTGATAAGAAGAGAGGAAAGAAGAAACGTGAAGAGTGAGGCCGATGGATGGACGGGATCGCTCTTGTCCATGATTTTGTTTCCTTTCCAAATGTTGTAATAAAGAATTTGAGAAATTGAAACCATGTATTTAGTTTAGAATCTTGGATGGATTTGTAGTTATTGTAACCTGTAGTAAAACTTCTGTAATTATATTTTGAATCGTTGAAATATAGTAGTGAATGTGTTGGAATTGGGTTAGAGGACCATAGACTGAAAATCTGCAGAATGCTCCTCAAATTGAGGGAAAATAGTCAACTGGACCCCTATTTTGAACCAACTACTGCCCTAATATATTGAAAAGCAAGTCGACTAGGTCCCCGACATAGTCAATTGGATTATTGGGTTGAAATGTTATTTATTGTTCTGTGAAAGAAATAGTCGACTGGATTGTGTCTTCAAAAAGGGGAGTTTCTGATTCAGTCGACCGGGAAATATCAGTCAACTGAAATTTGAGATCCCAGTCGACTGGGTCCCTGACATAGACAACTGGACGATCTACTGAGATTTTGGGCTTTCTTTGTATATTGCATTTCCAATCGACCGGACCCTGATCAGTCGAGTCACGACCTATCCCACGACGCGTGGAAATAGGGCTCATAGCACACCGCCAAGGCTCATCCCATCCAATTAAAGTAATTAGTAGCGGAAAACAAAAGTTAAATCCATGGAATCAAGAGCTATAAAAAGTTTTATGCATTTGAAAACACTACAAAAGCACCCTAATTGAAACCAACAATCCAGTCGACTACACATAGATCCGGTAAACTAGAAATGAAAGATACAGAGAGCCTACAATCTCAACAGCCAATCCAGTCGACTGTACATAGGTCTGGTCGATTGGAAATACAAAATACAGAGAGCCTAAGATCGGTTGTGTCGTGGGACCTAGTCGACTGTGGTGTAAATTTCCAGTCAACTGGTACCTTCCCGTCGATTGGATCAGAAATTCCCATTTTAAAAACACAATTCAGTCAACTGTGGTCTCCCGCCCAGTCGACTGTTTCTTTCACAGAACGAAAAGTAACATTTTAACCCAATAATCCAGTCGACTACGTCGGGGACCCAGTCGACTACTTTTCAATATATTAGAGCAGTGGCTAGTTCAAATCAGGCCTCTAGTCAACTGTCCCTAAACCAATCGACTTTTTTACCTCAATTTGCTAAGCACTCTACAGATTTCAAGCTGTGATTGAACAAATACATTACAGCACATTCACTACAATAATTCAATGATTTAAAACATGATTACAGATGCTTTACTACAGGTTGTAATACTACAAATCCTTTCAAGATTCTAAACCAAACACATGGTTTCACTTCTCTAAATCTTATTATAACATTTGGAAAGGAAAATAAAACATAAACAAGAGAGATCCCATTGTCCCATCGGCCTCACTCTTCGCGTTTATTCTTCACTCTCTTCTTATTATTTGCAATGGAGTAAAGCTCCACTGCTCAGTTATATGCTGAGTGCACAATTCTAAATATGTTCTTATATGACAATTCATGCTATAAACATCTAAACACATCAAATAGTCTCTAGGGAGAGTGACACGTTTCCATTCGATAAATGAGACTGATGTCGTGGAAGGCCTTCCTCTTCCACACACCCCGTGCCCTGCCTGGGCCTTCCTTCATACCAGGCACAACAACTATCGACATCATAATCCTCAAGCTCGAGGAGCTTACGCCTAGATGGAATTGCACCAAACTCCTATTTGACCCAAGTAGTCACATAGCATGCTCATATAAACATTTACACGTGCTGTTATCACATTTCCATGTGCATAAATAATTGGCCTAATTAATACATGAATTTTGCCTGGATGTAAAATATCAAGTCCGATATTTAAAACACTAAATTTCGTATAAACCACATATCTAGAATTCATACCTTAAGCTATAGTCTTAAGATTTTAGGTGGAGTACCAGGGTACTGAATCTACGCCAGATCTCTGTTTATACGCAAAACCTATGAGTTTTGACACGTTTTTCAAGAAAATATAGAGTTATGATTTTTACAAAACTTTGCTAAACGCAGCCTAAGAGGTATCAAAACATAGATCTTACCTCAATGAGTTCAAATACAAAATCTGGGAAAAAAACTGACAAATGAACGGTCGTCGATCGGCGTTGCAAAGCTCATGGGAATAAAGCTCTCTCTCTCTCTCTCTCTCTCTCTCTCTCTCTCGCTACGATATTTGTGCTTTGGATATTTATGAAGAAATATCTCAAATTTTTTATTTATAGGCATGTCTCTCAGAAATTATGTGTACCTCCCCACGAGTTCTCAAAACCTCTAATTATCATCTGAAACTTTTAAACGTCTAATTTATTACTTCACGAGTGAAAACTATAAATTACAAAACTTTTCGTCTATGTTCCGTTTGGGTTCGAAATCACATTCTGACAATTCTTTTCGTAGAATCTCTATATAACCTACCTTTTACGCAACGTATCAATCACATTCTCACCAAAGTATTCAAAACGATCTAAAACAAGATCAACATTATCAGAAATTACTCTACATAGGTAAAATTACTATTCACATATACCAAATATCAAATAACATTTAATCCACATAAATGTCATGTAATCGCATGAATACCTCAATGAATATCGAATCACCGTGTCCTCACTTTACACCTTCTGTTGACCACAGTTAAACATTCATCTCAATTTTCAAATAACATTGAAACTCCTTCAAATTCAATTATGCAATTTAAACAAATGATTTTTCCCAGGAAGGGTGTGATAAGTCGACTGGATTTGCTGCTGAGATTTTGAGACTCTCTGTATTTTGCATTTCCAGTTGATCGGACCTATGATCAGTCGACCGGATTGCTGGTTTCAATCAGGGTATCTCTTTAAGTGTTTTCAAATGCACATAACTTTTTATAACTCTGAATTTCACAAGTTTCACTTATGGTTTCCACGGCTATTTACTTTAATTAAATTAGATGAGCCTTAGTGGCGTTCCATGTGTCCTATTTTCGTGCGTAGCGAGATGGGTAGTGATAGAGAATTAGGGGGTTTAGAAAGTAGTGAAGAGGTTTGGGAGACTTTAAAGAGATTTTTGAAATTGTAATAGCTTTTGGACTACTGTATGGATTTGGAAATTGGAAAGTGAAAGATTTATAGTTATTTCACTTGTTTGCATGTAGAATATGTATGAGTACATTTATTGGAGTGGTATGATGAGGACCCAATACTTATCTGATGAGAGATGAAAAAATATGGGAAAAAGAAAAGATATATATATATATATAGAAATAACACTGAATAAAGGGAAAAATATAAATTGCCAAGGGGCACTGTTATAGAAGAGGAAATAGTTCTCCTTTTAATTGGAGTAATAGATTTGATACAAACTCAAGTTTTTGTACAGATGCAGACATACATGAAACCTTCCCAAATATTTGAAATTTTTTGGGATATATGTGTAGTTCTAAAATTTTGAAATTGATTTCGAATTTGATCTTCTCAAATTTCTTAACACTTACAATTTATAAGCCATCCATATAAAAGTCAGTTTGAAAATTAAAAGCCCTAAGGCCCATTTGTTTGGTAGGAGTAAACTAAGGGCACAAGAAAATAAACTAATTGGTTATTATAATTTGCACCTTTGTAGTTTAGATGTGATGTCAGTTTGATCAACGTAGTTTCAATTTTGTCAATTTGGTCCTTACAGTTTCAGTTTAGGTTTAATGTAGTCCATTCAGGAAATTTTTTTGCAATTTTTGACAGAAGCAGTTCTTGGGATGAACACGTGAGATATCATTAGGGGCGTAATGGCAAATTTACTTAGAGAAATTACACTTTACACACCCATATCGAACCTGAATTTGTCAAAAAATTGTAAGAAAAATTGATGAATGGACTATGTATATTGAACCTAAACTAAAATTATAAGGACCATGGTGACAAAATTGGAACTGCAGGGCCCAAAATGAAATCACACCCAAACTATAAGGGTATGAAATGTAATTTATCCCAAACTAATAGTGCATTCTAATTCAATAGCTGTTGTTTGGGTAGGCCAAATATTGCAGGGTTAATTGTCAATTTCAACTTAATAGTTCCTATATGGAGAACTATTTATTCTAGCGGTGCGCCACTCATAATCTTTCATACCAGGGAAGGGGAAGAGTAATACCCTTTTACTCAACTCCTGAGACAAACAAGGCCTCAATCTAATCGATGCAATTACTTTTTCGATTATCTGTCTTGCACCAAAAATATGTATAAATAGACCAATTTTTTTTTTACCCCCCCCCCCAAACACAAATTCCTAGGTCCGCCACTTTGTACAGGTCAATATGTCTTTAAGGTTACTATATATATATATTATCATGATTGGATTTAAGCACATGCAAAGTTTACTACACAATTAATTGAGGCTTAGGAAAATTATATTCTGATTTCTATACAAAGAGCTTTAATAGGATTGTCAATTTCAATTTTGTTTTGATTTGTCATTTTTTTGAGTTGTTTGAAATGACAGTTTTACCCTTACTTTTCTTTTTAGTTCCATTTTCCTTTAGTCATTACTTTAAGTTTTTGTCTTTTTGTGAGGGTAGGTTGGTCATTTCACTCACAAAACAACCCTTATTACTAGTAGGTCAACTTTTAAAATTTTATTATTCTAGAATCATGTTTCAATCAACTTTTCAAACAATAAGTACAAATATTTACAATTTGGTTCAACTTTGAAAATTAAATAAATCTAAAAACGATAATTTCAATCAACTTTTCAAGCATTTGGTTTTGTTTTGTTTGGTTTTATTTTCCTTCATGTTTTTTTTTTTGGCTTTTCCAAACAAATTCCCAAACAAAGCACTAATATTTATTTTTTATACCCTATATAAAAGAGCCTTAATAGGAATCTATACCATTATATCTATACTGTACTATAAAAAGAGTCTAAAATAGAATATTCTCTAGATGTCAAATTAATTTGGCCTTAATGGACATTTTGCCTAAAATGGAATAGGGTTAATTACTGAAATACCCCTTGTGATTAGGCCTTTTATCAAATACCCCCTGTACTTTAAATTTTATCACTAATGCCCCCTGTGGTTTGGACTAAAGTGAAATAGTCACTTTTTCCGTTAAAGTTAATGGAAAATTGATAAAAGTAAAAAATTACCCCTATTACATACTAATAATAACACCCTTATATGCTTAAATGTCTATTTAGGCATCAGTGGTACATTATTATATTATTTTGATATACATTTGTTGTTAAAGACCATTATGTGGTCACTTAGGGGTACCTTTGTGAGAGCGAATTTGACACACACATACACATACACACACACACACACAAAATTTTGGGGGTTAATTTTTTTTTTAGATCTTAGTACATCACTACACTGGATTTCATTGTGTGTGTGGTCAAGAGTAGATTAAAAAAAAAACTAACATATCACCAAGATTGTGTGTGTCTAAGAGTAGATAAATAAAAAATAAAAAAAATTAATATATCGCCAAGACTGTGTGGGGTGTGTGTGTGTGTGTGTGTGTGTGTGTGTGTGTGTGTGTGTGTGTCCAAGGGTAGATCAAAAATTAAATAAATTTGCTCTCATGAATGTACCTCAAAGTGACTACAGAATGGTCTCTAACAACAAATATAATATCAAAATAATACAATAGTATATCACATATGCCTAAATAAACATTTAAGCATATAAGGGTGTTCTTATTAGCATGCAATAGGGTAATTTCATATTTTTACCCATTTTCCATTAACTTTAACGGAAAAAGTGACTATTTTACTTTAGTCCAGACCACAGGGGTATTAGTTATAAAATTTAAAAATATAGGGGGTGGTAACTGATAAAAGGCCTAACCACAGGGGGTGTTTCTGTAATTAACTCAATGGAATATTCCATAAATGCCAAAAGCCTTAATGGTCATTTCAGGTTTATAATTTGAATGTTTGGTAATTTCACATCACATATATCTACCACAAGGTACTATGATTAGTAACTTGAGTCATGTTTGACAAAGTTTATTTGAGCTTTAAGGCATCTGTCAGGGAACTTTTGCATTACCAAATTAAACAAGCCTCAAATTAATTTTGTAGATTAAGACTTGTTTGACCCTTAAGACATCTTCTAATGAATCTTAGAATTACAAAATAAGCCTTAAGTTTTTTGTAAATTACCCTTTTGTGTATATGTATATATACAAATACGTACATACATACATACATACATACATACATACATACATACATACATACATACATACATATTAGAATTTATTATTATTCTCAATGTATTTAAAAAGTGTACAATTAAAAATTTAATTATCAAATTATCATTTTGCCTTTTTTATTACCCTTGTATGCATATGTATACACATACTATTATATTATACATATACATATACATATACTATTTTATTGTATTATTAAAATTACTATTTTGCCTTTTGTGATTTGTTAAAGTTGAAAGGGTGTATAATTATAAATTGAGTAACCAAATTACCATTTTGTTAAATTGAATTCAAATTACCCTTTTGCCTTTTGTAAATTACCCGTTTGTATATATATATACACATACTAGCGTTGGCCCAGGGTATCGCTGATTTTTTTTAAAATTAAATTTACTCAAGAAGTCTGAAAAAAAAATTTATATTAAAAAACGTGAAAAAATAAGATATATAGTGGGAGAGAGGCAGTTACAGTGATTGTGAAAGAAACTACAGAAATGTAAGAGTGTAGCAGAAGTGTGTACAATTATAAATTGAATTGTTAGAATATATTAGTTTAGACATAAACATAAGGGCAATATTGTAATCTGTATTCTCTTTTCTCTCTTTAATATATATATATGTGTGTGTGGGCTAACCTAAAAGATTAGACCTTCACTTTCTCACAACATGGTATCAGAGCCATATCTGATCCACCACCACCATCCACCACCATCCACCTAGCCGCAACATCCACCACCTAGCCATAGCCTTTCCCTCCACCCCACCACCTAGCCGCAACCCCTCCTTGCTAGAAAACCCTACCCGAGACCCCCCCAGCTCTAGCCGCAGCTTCCCCTGTCCCATCTACCCTAGCCGAGCCCCTCCACTACCAGAAACACCAACCCGAAACCCCCCTATGTCCTAGCCGCAGCTTTCCTAGCCCCTTCTACCCTAGCCGAAGCCCACCCACCGCCCAGAAATTCTACCCAAGACCCCATGTCCTAGCCACAGCCCTGCCTATAGCCCATACCCTAGTCGCAGCTTCTCTATGCCACAATTTTTTTTATTTTTTATTTTTCCACAGTTTTTCCTATGAGGATTTCCTCTATATTCGCTCCTAGTAGTCCTTTTGTCTGATGTTTTTTGTTTATATGGTTTCATTGATACTGCTTGTTGTTCTTTGATACTTGTCCAAGTCTTATTATTCGTTTTCCACTCCTCATTTATATGGCGACTTCCGGTTCTACTCCGTCTGGGTCTCATTCATCATCTGACATCATGAATATGCAAATTATAACCACCAAATTAAATGGATCCAATTATTTGTTGTGGGCTCAGGCTATGAAGGTCTCGTTAGGTGGGAGGAAGAAATTAAAATATCTTGAGTCTACTGTCCCGTCTAAGGATAGTAAAGATTACGTTGATTGGGTCTCTGATAATTATCTGGTAATGTCGTGGTTATGGAATAGTATGGATCCCACCATATCTTCCAGTGTTATGTTTTTGCCCACAGCTGAAGCTATTTGGGAATCTATTCGTGAATCTTTTTCAATGGAAAAGAATGTTTCTCGGGTTTTTGAAGTCTATCAGAATCTGTTTCTACTTCAGTAGGGGGATAAATCTATTAGTGAGTATTATAGCAAGTTCAAGGGTCTGATGGATGAGATTGATCAATATCATCCCCTTACTAGTGATATTGAGGTTCTCAAGCTGCAGCATGAGGAGATCTATGTCTCTAAATTTTTATCGGCTTTACACTCTAATCTTATGGCTGTTAAAGCCAATATTTTAGCTGGTGATGAGAGTATTCCCTCCTTGGGCAATATTTATTCTCGGGGTACTTCGTGCTGGTACTGAGACTTCTGAGACTCCTAGCAAAGATAATTCTGCCCTTGTTACTAGTTCAGGCCTCCATGGTGGTTATTCCCCTCGTGGTCGAGGTTTTGGTCGTGGTCGTGGTTCTCTTTACTGTACACATTGTGGAGGGGACAATCATACTATGGACCTTTGTTCTGATCTACATGGAAAATTGTGGGAAAACTCTCCTACTCCCACCTTGTTCTCTGATAATCCTACGGGTTCTCCCCAGGATGCTACTCAGTCTACTCCACCAGCTGGGCCATCTTCAAATGAGTCTGTCACCCTATCCCGTGATGAGTATAATGCCTTAGTTCAAAATCAACACCAGATGTCTCTATCTTCTTCTGCAGGGTTTGCAAACTCAGATAATATTGCATGTTTGTCATCTTCTACTCATTCTCCATGGGTTATAGACTCGGGAGGTTCAAACCATATGACTGGTAAGTCCCAAATCTTTTCCCAGTTATTTAGACCATCTACACAATCATTAGTTGTGTTAGCTGATGGCCGGTCTTGTCCTATTATGTGTCATGGGTCCGTATCTCCTACTTCATCTCTCACCCTGTCTTCTGTTAATTACATTCCTGACTTTCCATTTAATCTCTTATCTGTCAGTCAACTAACTAAGTCTCTTAATTGTTCTGTAACATTTTATCCCTCTCATTGTGTTTTTCAGAACCTCAGCTCGAAGAAGATGATTGGTGGAGGTCGTGAACAGAATGGTCTTTACTATCTTCAGTCTCTTCCCCCTCAAAATGATTTTGTGGCCTTATCTGGAGTTGTCTCACCTCATCAATGGCACTGTCGGCTGGGTCATCCATCCCTATAGTCATTGTAGCTAGTTTTTCCTTCTTTTAAATTCCTAAATAAATTAAAGTGTGAGGCTTGCTAATTAGGTAAGAATCATAGGTGATGTTGTCAATATCAAGATATAAAAAGTGTACTTTACTTTTCTAAGGATTTGTAGTAGTAAAAGTAAAGGTCGAACCCACAGAGATTGAAATACTACAGTGCTTTAATTTTAAAACCTAAATCTAATTAATTAAGAAAAACAGATTTTGATTTGATTTTTAATTAAACTAATAACAATGAAAATAAATCTAATTTATGAAAGTGATTTAAAAGTGATTTTATAAATATGTTTAAAGGAACCTAGGATTGCAAATCCACCACTAGCTTCATAATAGGAATATTTATGCATTCAATTAGATTATTAAGTTGGATGATAATGGAGAATTGTAGCTACAAGCCCAATTCCTCCGTCAAGAAAATAACTATGGTTCAAGCACCAACATAATCCATCTTTGGTTAGCACGAATTATCCCACACTAAACTAGGGTTGTGGTATAATCCGTCTAATCTAGGCATGGACTATTCGGATACTTGATAGCACAATTCAATAAAGCACCATTACATGTAAATAATCTAAACAAGCACAGCAAGCATAGATCATTGAGAACATCACAGTCAAAATAGATCTAAGACAAGAATAAACTTTGAAAGTAATGATTTAATCAATTAGAAGCACGATTTATTTATAAAAATCCTCGCAACATGTAACTGTCATCCATACATAATAAAACTAAAAGAAAAACATAAATAAAACCCTATTACTTGGCTAGGGTTTCATTGAAACCCTAGATCTAGAGTCTAGTTGTCCATGGAAGCTGCGGATGGCAAGTAGTTGATGAAGGAGGCCATAGGAATCCTTGGTCTTCTTCTTCTTCTCCTTACTTCCCTCCCTTCAATGGCTGAAAGTATGGTTGTATATTGTGTGTATAATAATTGTCCAACCCTTTAATTGAAGTAAATTAGGGTATATATAGATTTACAAGAAGTTTTTGGAAGCTTTCCTAACCCCAAACGCACTAAAACTGCTGTATTTAGCTTTCCAGACGTAATTAGGCAGTTTCTTTCGCGTAGGAATCATCAGTAGAGTGAAATACGCAAGTTCCATTTTTGCACAGGTCGCGCGAGAGGGCTGCGCGAGCGCGATGTTGGGATCTCGCGCGAGCGATTTCGGGATTTTCGTGCGAGCGGGTCGCGCGCACGATGTGGTTTTTCTAGCTTCTTTTTCTCTGCTTTTTCACCCCATTTAACTTGGTTTACTTGATTTCTTCCAAAACCTGTTAGAAAATAGAAAATGAAGTAAAAATATACAAAAACAGGATAAAAAAGTACTAACAAATGTATGTCAAGGCATATAAATAGGATCTGTTCTCTCCCGATCACACCTCCAAACCTACATTTTGCTAGTCCTCGAGCAAAACTAAAATAAAAACTACTAATACAAATACGACTCCATTTTCACATGGATCACGATTACATTTAGCGTATGCAACAAGCCTTTTAAACCCCTAGGTGTCCGTAGTCGGACGAGTGAAGTCTCGTGAGGGTTCTCGTCAACAAGTCACCCACAACCATCTTTATTAACTTGTAAATTCAAAAAGTTTTATTCAAACGAAAAATAAAACAATCAATACTCCTTATCATAGAACATTGATTTGAAATAGAATAACGAACAAGAATAAACGGAATCAAACGTCTACCTACATCATGGAAAACAATTCTAAGCACATGCATCGTATAAATCACTAGAGTTTCTCATAAAATTGCACGTGTGTGATATGGTAGTCAAATGAACACGCGCATGTCATGAACTTGGAATATAACTCGGATAACCATCCAACTATGTCTCGACTACGAATCTCACAATGATAATTACACTATAAAATGAAACACTCAGAAACAGGTGTAATTTTCTAAAATATGTGAGTAAAGGAAATATGTTTTCAAAACGATAAATATCCTCATATATGACTCGAATAAGACGCATGACACGAAAGAATAGTAGTCTCATGGATAGGATGCTAACAATCAAGAAAAATTACTCATTACCATGTTTTAATCCCCCTCCCATTGTTTATATATCCAAACCATGTTTCCTAGGATCAAATAGGACTTTTCAAAAGTTGTAATGTGGCTTAGACAGTGAAAAAGGATAGAAAGGATTTATTAGGTAGTTTTAGAATGGCATTGTAAGGCATGTTCGATTTCTTTCATTCATCTCTTCTACCAACTTTCATCTTTTCATTATCTTCTTTTCATTCCTTTCAATCTTTTTTTTTCAACCTTATTCTCTTTTTTTTTCTTTTCTTTTTCTCTATTCTTTTACTCTTCGTTGCTTTTGAAACGAATATTCAATAAATACCAAGGCAACCACCCCAAACATCATCTTATTTTTTTCCTTCTTCTCAATCACACATCGCCTTAACACTTACTAAAAGTTGATCAATCTTTCAGGGGTGAACTCCAAGTTGGCCAAATTAGAGCAAAAACAGGATAATGGTAATTAAAGAAAAATAAACGGCATTTTAATGGCTCAAAGGGCGAACTAAGGAAATTTATTATTTATCGGTCGGCAGTAAACAAAGAAGGGCCTAAAATCATGTCCTATGGTCATACGATTCTTCAATGTTTACGACGGAAGATTATTTAGCATGGTAACAAATATTTTAACTTGCCTATCAACCAAAACAAGAATAATGAGACTAAACAACAAGTAGATGCACTATTTCAATGAAATTCGACAAACACAATGTATATTTATAACCCTCTAAAACAAAAAAGATAGGCTCAAAAGCTCACCGGGTCTAGTCTCCACCTTGTGTTATCTAGAAATTCGAATCATATTATAGTTCACATCAAACATGTATTCAAGCGACTACGTGCAGTGCATAGGTTTATGTGTAAATCTACGATATAAAACTACTATTAGAACGATACATGACCTAAAATGTTGCATCATGACTTCAGTAAATATTTAATCACATCTTTCCTTGTTTACCATTCTATAACTATCCAAGTTACATAACAAGAAGTATCAAATTTATATTGCAAAAACGTCGGTAACATCGTTTATTTAAGCACAAGAATCGAAAATTTTTCAAAATTTTGGTGTACATAATAATGTGCATGTGTGTGCATACCCCCAAACCTAAACCTTTCATTGTTCCCAATGAAACATTAAAACGAAAGAACGGAAAGTACGTAAGAAAGGAACGATAGTACCTCGATCTTGACAAGTATAGAACAGGTGAACACAAAGGAATATGGCAATAAAATTCAATGTTACCTATTACTTCTTGATAAAAGAAAAAAAACAAACAAAATAATAAAAGCTAACATATAAGGGGTTTTTTTTTTAAGTAATTAAACTATAAGTAAAAGAATATAATGAAAATAAAACAAATAGAAATAAAACTATCTAAACAAAGACGAACTTAAATGAAAAAGAACTAAAAAGAACAAACCGGAAAAAATAACTAACTAGGTATGGGAAACAGAAGATAAAAGAACCACAAGAAAAAGTAGAAAATCCCCACCTCGCGCAAGCGGATCGCGCGAGCGACCCTCGCTCGGGCGAATCCCTCCGCGAGGTAAACCTGAGGCCTCTTTTTTATTATTTTCAGAAAAGATTCTAAGGAACAAGCTCGCGCGAGCGGGATGCGCAAGCGACCCTCGCGCGCGCGAATTCAAGCGCGAGTAGATACTGAGGCTATACATAACTTGAAAAATTTTGTCTATAGGGGAATCTCGCGCGAGCGGACCATGCGAGCGACTTTGGTCTTTTCTTTTTTTTTTAGAATAAAAATGTATATAAGTCTAAGATAAATTATTCCCGACCCCCAAACCTATCCAGCAAACTCAAAAACTGAACAAAACGACTCAAAAACATGCAAAAATCATTAAAACAAACGAATTAAAGTTTGGGTTGCCTCCCAAGAAGCACTATCTTTTATGTCTTCAGCTAGACCGTTCTAGCTCAAGACTTTACGGAGGCCGTAAATCGGAGTTTGTTCCCTTTAGGGCATCAGGAAGAGCTCGGTGGAAAGCAGAAACAAGGTCGTTATACATTAATTCATTCGACGATTCATCTTGTTTATATTCACATCGATTTCTAACCTTTTGAGTAAATTCGTCATTAGGGTTCGTATTATTTAAATTCATCCGCTCATTACTCACTATATTTTTCTCCTCACCCATGTTCAATTCATTAGTAAGTTCAATATTCCGTTTAACCTCACTACCCTCCACACCTAGATAATCATCGTCTTTGGGAGGTTGATCAACAACATTAAACACGTTTAATTTTAAGTTCAAGTTCCCGAAAGCCACCTTCATCACCCCCGTTCGACAATTGACATGCGCATTAGCAGTGTCTAAGAACGGACGACCAAGAATAACAGGGGTATGCTTCCTAGCATCTAGGACAGGTTCAGTGTCAAGGACCATAAAATCGACAGGATAAAAACATTGATTAACTTTAACTAAGACATCCTCAATGATTCCTCTAGGTACTTTGACGGAACGATCCGCTAATTGTATGGTAGCGGCCGTAGGTTTAAGTTCACCTAAACCTAGTTGCTTGCAAATGTGGTAGGGTAAAAGATTGACACTAGCTCCTAAATCAAGGAGAGCCCTATGGATGACAGTGTCACCTATGACACATGAAATAGTTGGCGTACCGGGATCCTTATACTTTGGAGGTGAGTGTTGAAAAATAGAACTTACTTTTTCTGTGAGGAAGACCTTTTACAGAGTATGACTCTGTATTTTGCGCTTTTGAGTGCACAGGTCTTTGAAACATTTAGCGTAAGCGGGAATTTGTTTAATAGCATCGAGGAATGGTATATTAATTTTAACTTGTCGAAACACCTCGAGTATATCTTCCATTTTTGACCATTTCTTAGACAAATGTGACGGTCCCTCAACGTTTGGTGGATATGGCATTCTCGAAATATAATTCGTTGGGACCGATTCTTTATCTTTCTCATTCCTATTTACATCCTCACCCTTTTCTTTATTCAAATTCATATTTTTATTTTTCTCAACCTCATTCAGAATTTCAACACCTTCCTCTTCTCTAGTAGTCATCCTAGTCAAAACGGCATTCACTTGCTCACTTGACCCCCCATTCTCGTATTGTCCCTTAGGAGTTAGAATAGTTTGCGTAGGCAACTTCCCCTCATTTCTATGACTCACTGCAGTAGCTAATTGTCCCATTTGGGATTCAAGCTTCGCAATGGATTGTGTGTGAGAGTGCACTATTTATGCTTGTGCCTGGACTTGAGTTTCAATTTTATTAAGGGATGCCAACACCTTTTCCTCTAAAATGTTACCCTTTGGAGGGTTAGGATTAGGAGGCGGTTGTTGGTATTGATTGGGTTGAAACTGAGGTCGATATGCATTAGGAAAATTAGTCGCCTCATTAGGATTATTATTATTATTTTTCCACGAGAAGTTAGGATGGTTTCTCCATGGCGCGTCCGGATTATTAGTAGTCGAATTATAATTATTTCGTGGGTATTGTTGAATAGAATTAATGTGTTGCTCCACGAATTCCGGAAATTGACTCGCAGATGGACATGCAAGTATAGAATGTAAAGGATCAGAACATAACACACAAATTTCATGAGCGGGTGAGGTAATCATTTGGTTCATTGTTAAAATTCGGTCAAGTTTTTTAGATAGTTATTTTATTTCAATTGACTGACTTGACTCGAACTTTACCTCTCTCTTAAGTTGTGACTGATATCCCTCGGAACGTACTGACACAGTCTGATGCATCGAGTTCTCGCTTAACGTTTCAAATATTTTCCAAGCCTCATCGGCGCTTTTGTGCAGGAAAGTACCCGCACAAACGGCATCGACGGTATTACGGACGGAGGGAATAAGTCCCTCGTAAAAGACCTGTACCAACTGCCACTTAGGAACCTGATGATGTGGACACGAACGTAATAATTCTTTAAATTTTTTCCACGTGTTGCAAAGTTATTCCCCATCTTGCATAACAAAGTTTGTTATGGATTTCCTTATCTGATTAGTTCTTGTGATTGGGAAAAACTTTTGTAAAAATGCGTTGTGAAAGGCTTCCCAAGTTTTAATTGTGTTTGGCTCAAGTGATTGAAGCCAATACTTCGCTTTATCCTTTAAAGAGAATGGGAAGAGACGCAGTTTTAATTCATCATCAGTGAAATGTTGGATTTTTAAAGTAGAGCATATGTCTTGGAAATCCCCTAAGTGCTGATAAGGGTCTTCATTTATACGGCCATGGAAAGAAGGAAGTAGTGAGATGGTAGACGACTTTATCTTAAAGTGAGATGCCGTCGCCTCCGGTAAATCAATACATGTTTGTGGCGTGCAAGTCGTAGGACTAAAGTAATCTTTAAGTGGAGGAGGTGGCAGTATATTAAGATTATTCATATTATTTCCGTTGTTTCCGTCAGCCATCTTAATCGGTTCGATTTTAAAAGTTCGAGTTCTCCTTAACCATTTAAGGGTACTTTGAATTTCGGCCTAAAACAACAACGTCGGAATCGGTGTTGATTCGTTGTCTTGCAACCTAGCTCTAGAAGCTTGGGTTGCGGACTTACTAACTCGTAAAGTACGTTCAAGTTCAAGATTGATAGATTTTAATTTTGGTTTATTTGAACGTGTACCTAACATAAACTAAAATAAAAATAAAATAAAATAAATACTGACTAAAACAAAAACAAAAAATAATCACGCAAGTAAGACAACAAGCAAGCACACAGTACTACTATGATGCATGAATATTATCCTATAATGCAATGACCGCGTCAAGCCCAGCGCCACGGGTTTCCTAGCTAATGCACGTGAACAATCACTCCTAAACTAATGCAAATAAGGCGCCACAACACCCTGACTTACAGTGGTTTGAAGTGAATTTAAAGGAAGCGATTTATTTTATTTTATTTGTATTTTTTCGCATAAGCTCCTTTGATGCGATTAGCTATTCCACTCAGAAACGTTTGAATTTTGATGACTCGAGAAACTACAAAATAAAAAGAAATGTTAGTGACTCAAAATAAAACAAAAAATAAGAAAAAAGAAAACCTAATCTAATATTTACGAATTAACTAAACTACGATTCTAAAACTAAAGGTAGTAATTTGCAATCTCCGGCAACGGCGCCAAAAATTGATGTTATCAATATCAAGATATAAAAAGTGTACTTTACTTTTCTAAGGATTTGTAGTAGTAAAAGTAAAGGTCGAACCCATTGAGATTGAAATACTATAGTGCTTTAATTTTAAAACCTAAATCTAATGAATTAAGAAAAACAGATTTTGATTTGATTTTTAATTAAACTAATAACAATGAAAATAAATCTAATTTATGAAAGTGATTTAAAAGTGTTTTTATAAATATGTTTAAAGGAGCCTAGGATTGCAAATCCACCACTAGCTTCATAATAGGAATATTTATGCATTCAATTAGATTATTAAGTTGGATGATAATGGGGAATTGTAGCTACAAGCCCAATTCCTCCGTCGAGAAAATAACTATGGTTCAAGCACCAACATAATCCATCTTCGGTTAGCACAAAGTATCCCACACTAAACTAGGGTTGTGGTATAATCTGTCTAATCTAGGCATGGACTATTCGGATACTTGATAGCACAATTCAATAAAGCACCATTACATGTAAATAATCTAAACAAGCATAGCAAGCATAGATCATTGAGCACATCACAGTCAAAATAGATCTAAGACAAGAATAAACTTTGAAAGTAATGATTTAATCAATTAGAAGCACGATTTATTTATAAAAATCCTCGCAACATGTAACTGTCATCCACACATAATAAAACTAAAAGAAAAACATAAATAAAACCCTATTACTTGGCTAGGGTTTCATTGAAACCCTAGATCTAGAGTCTAGTTGTCCATGGAAGCTGCGGATGGCAAGTAGTTGATGGAGGAGGCCATGGGAATCCTTGGTATTCTTCTTTTTCTCCTTACTTCCCTCCCTTCAATGGCTGAAAGTATGGTTGTATATTGTGTGTATAATAATTGTCCAACCCTTTAATTGAAGTAAATTAGGGTATATATAGATTTACAAGAAGTTTTTGGAAGCTTTCCTAACTCCAAACGCACTAAAACTGCTGTATTTAGCTTTCCAGACGTAATTAGGCAGTTTCTTTTGCGTAGGAATCATCAGTAGAGTGAAATACGCAAGTTCCATTTTTGTACAGGTCGCGCGAGTGGGCCGCGCGAGCGCGATGTTGGGATCTCGCGCGAGCGGATCGCGGGAGCGATTTCGGGATTTTCGCGCGAGCGGGTCGTGCGCGCGATGTGGTTTTTCTAGCTTCTTTTTCTCTGCTTTTTTACCCCATTTAACTTGGTTTACTTGATTTCTTCCAAAACCTGTCAGAAAATAGAAAACGAAGTAAAATTTACAAAAACAGGATAAAAAAGTACTAACAAACGTATGTTAAGGCATATAAATAGGATCTGTTCTCTCCCGATCAATAGGGTGTCATTTCCTTTACATCATAATAATCGTCGGTCCACTCCTTTTGAGCTGGTTCATACCGACGTCTGGGGTCCATCTAGAACTAAAACTTTATTGGGTTTTTCTTATTTTGTTACATTTGTGGATGACTGTTCTAGGATGACTTGGTTGTTTTTAATGAAAGAACGTTCTTATATTTCTTCTATCTTTCAACTGTTTCATAAGGAGATTCAAACTCAATTTGGTTCTAATATTCGTTGATGATGCCAAAAATTGGTAAGAGTAAAGTAGAGCAATTTTAGGAGAGAGAGAGAGAGAGAGAGAGAGAGAGAGAGAGAGAGAGAGAGAGAGAGTGAGAGAGAGAGAGAGACTATTTTTTTGTATGTGGTTTGCCCCTATTAATGAAGGTACCTACGCCCAAGTGTGTGTCTGAGCACGTTCACTAGAAGATCACCGGCGGGCCTGGTGAGCCAACAAAGAGGGGCGGCACTACCAGTAATACCGACCGGGTGTATGCGTATAATGGTGAATTTTATAGAGGTGTTGTGTAGACTGAGAAGTTGGTAGTCCCTCAATGGGGGGTTAGAGGCCTCTTTTATAGATGTAAGAGACCTACTCATACATGGATAAGGAAATATAATCCTATTGATATAGATTGGCATTAATTATGGGGATTTCCTAATTGGATTAGGAAATAGTGTGTACTTTCCATTAGTCTTCTAGCTTGAGTAGGAAACTGCCTGTAATTTTGGGCGTATCAGCTGCCCCCCATTTCCAAGATTGGCCAGATGCTATATCGGGGCAAGTTTGGAAATCAGTTTGATGTTACTTGCCGCTGTCTGAGTGCTTGTGGAAGCTGCCTCGGGGCTTCTGAGCCTGGTGAGTCCTCAGGAACTGACTGAGAGTTGAGACCCAGCCTACCTCGGGACCTTTAATTGCTTGGGAACCGACCGGGAGTTGAGACCCGGCCTAATTCGGAGTCTTTGAGTGCTCGGGAAATGACCGAGAGTTGAGACTCGGCCTACTTCGAAGTCTTTTTTGCTTGAGTTAGCTCCCAGGATGTTTATCTTATGCCCGTAAACCTTCGTCAAGGCTGTGGGTAGAAGGATTTTACCATGTTGGAAAAGCCGACCTAAAGCGCATTGCTCTAGGGTCCTTTTTACTGTTAACTCCCCAGGATGGTTGTCTTCCGCCCGGCCAGCCTTCGTCAAGACTGTTGGGAGAAGAGCTTGACCATGTTGGTGGAGCCGACCTAAATCACGTTGCTTTAGGGTCCTTTTGCTCCTCTATCGTAAGACAACCTAAGAGATTTTAGTCACCTCTATTGTCGGTCTGGACCTAAGTGGAGTTAATGCCTCTGAGTACTGTAGGTGCTTGGGTTGTCCAAGATTTTGACTTGGTGATCCGCGAGGCCTGTAGATACCCGGTGTGATTACCTGTTTAGTTCACTATGCCATCTTGCCACCCAAGGTTTTCGCTAAGATGAGGGTCTTATAGAGGCTATGAACTATTGGTAACTGACCTGGAACATGGTGGTTGCAGGGTCTTTTGAAGCTTGCCATCATCAGCCACTTAGGGGGTTTGCCCCCATCGTCGGTTGGACATAAGCGAAGCCGATGCCTTGGGCGTGACCCCAAGGTCTTTAGTGCCTGGGTTCGGCGCCCGAGGTCTTTTGAGTGCCTGGGTTTGGAGCCCGATGTCTTTTTTGATGCCTCGGGGTTAGGCCCAATGACGTTGGAAAGGCTTTCTGACAATCAGCAGAGCCTCATGTGGTGATCAGGCAAATACCACTATAGTCGGGTTCATCTAGACCGATGGAGACAGGAGGTCGGATCAGGATCGTCGGGCTCCTGATTTCTCTGTGCTGGAGACAAAGTCGGAATGTCTTGATCCTGACCGATATGAACTGGAGGTTGTGTCAGGGCGGCCGAACACAGACCACTGTGAACTGGAGGTCAGGTCGGGGCTGCCGGACTCTGCCTGCTGTGAGTTGGAGGAACTGTCAGAACTCCCGGGATGATCGCGCTTTCGCTTGCTTCTGGAAGACTTGTTGCTTTCTTGCTCGGGGTCTTTGATCTTTAGAAATTCCTCAGTGTCGATGTATTTTCCAACCCTCTTTGTGAGTTTGACCAAGGTTGCTGGTCGGTTTCTGTGGAACGACGCGGCGCACTTGGTGTGTTGAACTCCCAAGCAAAAGGCTATGATGGCAATTGTCTCGTCCAAATCGCAGATTTGAAGCTTCTGTTGGTTGAACCAGTCAGTGAACTCCTTGAGGGACTCATTATTTCGTTGTCTGACCGTCAGTAGCTGCATGTCTGGCTTTGGCAGCTCATGTATACTGGCGAACTGGTTGATGAATTGCTCGCTGAGTTGTTTGAAACTGCAGACCGATCGGGGATCCAAGGAGTAGAACCACTGCATGGCCGGGCCTTTTAAAGTGCTGGGAAAGGCCAGACAGTGTAATTCATCGGAGTTGGTGGCTAGGGCCATCTGAACCTTGTAGGTCCGGACGTGATCGACTGGGCTTCCCGAGCCGTTGTATGAATCTAGCCGAGGCTGCTTAAATTCATGCGGGATAGAGAACCTTGTGATCTGGCTGGAGAATGGTGACTCTGTCTCGGTATTGGCTTGATTCGGAACACGATTTTGACCAAGCTTTTTGGCCACTCCATCGATCTGCTTCTGCAAGTCCTGGATTCGAAACTCCACTCCTTCCCGACCGGTATCTGAGGAACTGGTCAGGTTGGTGGAAGAGGCTTCTTCATGGCGGGGTGCTGTCCTCTGGGATCGGGCTCGGCTATGACTCCGGGCAACCGTTCGCCTAGGGACAACTCGGCTCTTGACCGAGTGACCCAGGGCTGATTCCTGGGCCATATGCTCCTGCTTTTTCCCTCGGGCAGTAGACCCACTGTTGACGTCTTTGACCTCCTCAACACGGGACGGGATGGCTCGGGCACGTTGTCTGGTCAAGATCAGTTCCCGACCGTATGCAACGTTCCCGGGTCATTTCCCGGCCCCTGGAGGACTGCTTTGCTGGGCTAGCAGGGCTTCGATCTGTTGTTGGATTTGACGCTGGCCCTCCAAGAGTTGTGTGAGAGTTGCAGTGATCTGCTCAGATGTCAGGACTGCTGCAGTTGACACCGGGGCCGAAGGAATATCCCGGTCGGACTGCTGATCAGTCTTCTTACCCTTCTTCGGTGGCATGATGATCAGTTAAGAGATTTGTTGATGAGAAGACTTGTCGTTTCCCACAGACGGCGCCAAACTGATGATGCCAAAAATTGGTAAGAGTAAAGTAGAGCAATTTTAGGAGAGAGAGAGAGTGAGAGACTATTTTTTTGTATGTGGTTCAGCCCTGTTAATGAAGGTACCTACGTCAATGTGTGTGTCTGAGCACGTTCACTAGCAGATCACCGGAGGGCCTGGTGAGTCAACAAAGAGGGACGGCACTACCAGTAATATCGGCCGGGTGCATGCGTATAATGGTGAATTTTATAGAGGTGCTGTGTAGACTGAGAAGTTGGTAGTCCCTCAATGGGGGGTTAGAGGCCTCTTTTATAGATGTAAGAGACCTACTCATACATGGATAAGGAAATATAATCCTATTGATATAGATTGACATTAATTATAGGGATTTCCTAATTGGATTATGAAATAGTGTGTACTTTCCATTAGTCTTCTAGCTTGAGTAGGAAACTGCCCGTAATTTTGGGCGTATCATTCGTATTTTGCGATCTGATAATGCATTATAGTATGTTAAAGGTTCTCTTCAGGCTTATTGTGATTCACAGGGTATAATACATCAATCCTCTTGTGGATACACTCCACAACAAAATGGAGTTATAGAACGCAAAAATCGCCATCTCCTTGAGGTAGCACGTACACTTATAATGCATATGCATGTTTCCAAACCATTTTGGGGGGATGCTGTACTTACTGCCTTCTATCTTATTAATCGCATGCCCTCATCTGTTTTACGTGGTGGCATACCTTATTCCGTCTTATATTCTAACAAACCTTTATTTGCATTGCCACCATGTGTGCTTGGTTGTGTTGCATTTGTACATAATTTAACTCCTGGTCTTGATAAGTTAGCTCCTAAGGCTACGAAATGTGTATTTGTGGGGTATTCTCGCACTCAGAAAGGTTATAAATGTTGGAATCCTCAGAGTCGTAGGTATGTTGTTTGCCGACGTTACCTTCTTTGAAGGTACGTCTTTCTTGGAAGCCTCCAGCGTCTCTCTCGATGGTGACCTTCTTGTTCCGTCTCTTCCACTGCCTCTGCTGATTCCACCTTCAGATACTGTACCATTAAAGGTTTATCACCGTCGGCCCAAGCCATTCACTGCTACAGATCAATCTGCTCCACCTCCTCCTCAATCATTGTCTCTTACTGAGGTTCTTCACCAGTCTCCTGATCTTCCAATTGCTCTCAAGAAAGGTACTCGTTCTTGTACTCAACATCCCATAGATCAGTTTGGCTCGTATTCTCAATATCTTCTCCTTTTCGCTCTTTTATCACTGCTTGGTTCTCTATTTCTATTCCTGAGTCTGCCACTCAGGCATTGGCCTCTCCGGGCTGGAAGCGTGCTATGGATGATGAGATGTTGGCACTTTCTCAAAATGGTACGTGGGAGTTGACTACCCTTCCTGTAGGGAAATATGTTGTTGGTTGTCGTTGGGTTTATGTGGTTAAGTATCATCCGGATGGTACTGTGGAACGATTAAAAGCTCGTTTGGTTGCCAAAGGGTACACTCAAACCTTTGGCGTTGATTATTTTGAGACTTTTTCCCCAGTGGCTCGTCTTACTTCTATACGTATCATATTGTCTGTGGCTGTCACTAAGAGTAGACTGTTGTACCAGCTTGACATCAAAAATGCATTTCTTCATGGTGATCTACACGAGGAGGTATACATGGAGCAACCTCCTGGGCATGTTGCTCAGGGGGAGTCAAACAAGGTGTGTAAGTTGAAGAAAGCTATTTATGGTCTCAAACAGTCTCCTAGGGCCGGGTTTAAGAAATTCAGTCAAGTTGCTAGTTCATATGGTCTGAAACGAACCAATTTTGATCACTCAGTATTCGTAAGAAAGTGTTGCAAAGGTATCATTATTCTAGCTGTCTATGTGGATGACATTATGATTACTGGTAGTGACAGTGAAGGCATAGAATCGTTGAAGTCTTATTTGAGTAAGCACTTTCATATGAAAGATTTAGGGTTACTCTGTTATTTTTTGGGGATTGAAGTAGCAAGGTCCAAAGAAGGAATATCTCTATCCTAAAGGAAATATGTGCTTGGTCTGTTAGATGAAACAGGGTTAAAGGGTTCCAAACCAGTTGATACCCCAATGGATTTGAATATCAGGTTTAGTAAGACTGAGGGCTAAGATTTTAAAGATGCTGAACGATATAGGAGACTGGTGGGCAAGTTAATTTATAATATAATTAAAATTTGGTAATTCAATTTATATATATAATAATATAATTCAAATTACAAAATTTGGTAATTCAATTTATATATAATTCAATTTATCATATACATAAAATTGAATAAAAGTGTGTATAATTATAATTTGAATAACAAAATTACCTTTATGTTTATCCAAATTACACCTTTTTGTTTGTATACCTTAAAGAAAAGAACCTTAAAGTTTAAAATATTTGCAATTATGAATTCCTTTTTGTTAAATTGAATTACCAAAAACTCTTTTACATTCTGTACATTACCCTTATGTGTGTTTATATATACATATATATTAATTTATTATATTATAACATAAGTATATATATATATATATATTTAATAACCAAATTACCCTTATGCCTTTTGCAAATTACTTTTTTGTTAAATCGAATAACCAAATTATCCTTTTGCCTTTCGTGAATTACCCTTTTGTATATTTGTGCTTGTATATATATATTTATCTATACGTTACAAAAAAGAGCCTAAAAGTTTAATGTGTGTACAATTATAAATTCAATATCCAAATTTACTTTTTACTTTTTACAAATTACCCTTTTGTATTTTGTAAATGATCTTTTTTGTATATATGTATATATACATATATATATATAATAGTGTTGACCTATGCTATGCAGGGTATTTTTTTGAAAATCTACATATATGTATATATCTACCCAAGATGTTTGCAAAATTAAAAAAATATATATATTAAAAACTAAAAAACGTGAAAAAATGTAGGCTATGTATATCTATGAATACATAGATATAGGCTATATCTGCAAAATTAAGACTATGTTTTATTTTATTTTAATTTTATCTTTTTTTTATTTTTTTTTATTTTTTACTTTTTGAATATTATTTTATTTAAAATCTATAAATACAATTGTATATCTATACTATAGTATTGTGTAACAATTGTATATCTATGAATACAATGGAGAGTGCCGCATCACACCTACATTTCTATTTATGTACACATATACATATATATATGCATATATATATATATATTATCTATACATTAAAAAACTGCCTTAAATAATAAGTTGAACGTCAATTAATATAGTTGTTCAAGCAATTTTTTCTAACACCATCTTAGAGAAGGGGGACGACAGATCAGCAGTAAGGGCGAACATAAGGAGAAAGAGAGAGAGAGATCAGCAGTAAGGGCGAACATAAGGAGAGAGAGAGAGAGAGAGAGAGAGAGAGAGAGAGAGAGAGAGAGAAGGCGGTGACTGTAAAGAGAGTGTACGAATCGCAAGCCACCTGTTGGCATGACGAGAGAACTAGCCGACAAATAGCAAGGGGTAATCCAATTAATTTGTTGTATAAGTAGGGGTAGAAAGGGCAATCCATATTATTTGACATGCTTGCTTGGGATACATTTATAGTATAGTAGATATATATATATATATATTATCTATACATTAAAAAAAATAGCCTTAAATAATAGGTTGAACGCCAATTAATATAGTTGTTCAAGCAAATTTTTTTCTAACACCATCTTAATAATTAATACAACATATTTCTCTTTCTTGTACACAAAAAAAATACATCGCATTTTTTCTACCAAATCTAATGCCCGTGCCTTGCACGGGCTATCTTCCTAGTTTTTATATGTCTATATATATATAGTATAAAAGAGCCATAAAAGAAATGTTTCCTAAGATTCCACATTAATTTGGCCTTATTGGTCATTTTGGATTTCTAATTTGGTTCTTTGGTAATTTCACATTACATCTATCTACCTCAAATTACTTTGAATAGTAACTTGAGTCTTGTTGAGCCTTAAGACATCTTTCAAGTAATCTTTGCATTACTAAACAAGCCTCAAATTAATTTTTGTCGATTAAGGCTTGTTTGGCAAGATTGTTTGACTCTTAAGACATCTTTTAAAGAATCTTATAATTACCAAACTAGCCTTAAGTTACTTTTGTAAATTACCCTCTTTTTGTGTATATGTATATAAACATATACATATATACAAACATATTATAATTTATTATTATTCTTTATATATTTAAACTTTTAAGTGTATGTATACAATTATAAATTAAATTACCAAATTAACCTGTTGCCTTTTGTTATTACTTTTGTGTGCATATATATACATATACTATTATATTATATATATACATATACTATTTTATTATAAGATAACTTAATATATAATCCTAATATATACATCTAACTATAAATATATCCCTTTTTCAAATAAATCTAAAAATAGATCCCTCTAATCTTCTAAGAAGTGCCTACATGTCCGGGCAACTCCTAGCTAGTTTCTATCATGATAGGATAACGACTAGCGTATGATTTGTCTTTAATGTGAAGATTAGAAAAATGCATGTGTTATCAATTTATTTTTGAAATGTGACTTAATGATTGAATTAAGCTCACTTGTTGAGAGCTTATTTTTCCTTTCTCGATCCCCACGTTACCAAAACATGCCGTAAACTTATTTGTATTATTTCTTTTCTGCTCAATTACTATAATATTAAGCAATAAGAGACTTTTCTGGATTTGAACATATTAATTATTGGAGTCATATTGGTTCATTAGTTTACAATTTGATTCAACTCAATGATTATTAGTCAACTTTTTTTTTTTTTAGAAAAAGAAATAATTTCTAAATTACAAAAGAAAATAGATATGTATTTTCATGAAAATTTACCTCTTTTAAAGGGTTGTGCCTTGAATGTCTTCTCACGAGTTTCTCTTTCAAGTCAAATACTCAATTTCGTAGAGAAGTTCTGATGAAATTTTTTTGGAATTTATTTACCATTTTTTGAAAAAAAAAAAAAGTTCTGATGAAATTCTTCAAGACTTGCTATTTGCAGAATTTGGTGCGTTTTAATCATTGTATTTTAGAGGAAGATTGCTTTTTTTTTTTTTTGGTTGTTCGTTCTATTCTTTGCTTTAACAAAATTAAACTTTTATAAAGAGACATGCAAGATAGTGCAAGGGGAAAACAGACTGTATCAAGTCATGAAATCCCAGAAAGAAATACAGAACCTTCTCAGAAGCTTACAAAATGAAAACAAAAATATGTAGAACGACTCAAAAAAAATGAATAAATAAATAAAAAATAAAAATAAAAACTGAATCCCCCAAACAAAGACAGAAATAAAATAAAAAACTCCCGGAAAACAACCAAAAATTCAGAAACCAAATGCAAAAAGCATAACCGTCTTCACAGATCCTCGACATGTAGTGAAAGCCACAAATTCCCAGAAAGAACTTCAATCAGCAATAAGGCAATCACTCCTTAAAAAAAGAGTGGGGCTAAATACACCCCTTTTTTTTTTTTTTTTGCTAAATACACCACATTAATTCACAATTTTTTTTTATACATCTTTTAATACAACAGAGTGGTGTATTTAGCAGAAAATCTGGTATATTTAGTCCCACCCTAAAAAAATCAATCCCACTATCCGAAGTCAAAGCTGGTGTACGCACTATTAACCTATAGCCACTATGTTGTAGATTAGCATTCCCATATATATATTCTTTTTTTTTTTTTTTTAATTGTATTGCCATGGCACAATTTGTTACTCTAAGGACAAAACTTTCGAGATAGCAATTTTGATTTTAAAGTGTAGTAAGGTACACTTTCCTCCTATTCACAATAAAAATTTGGTGTGGTGTGTTGGGCGTGTCAGAGTCCACGTGGAGTCGAAAGAGGCTGTGATAACTTAATCCAACTTCTAATTCAAATGACTTGTTGTTAAAAGTGCCCTTAAAACAACAAAAATTGGCTTTTACTTTACTCTGAGGCAAGCAATTAATTACAAATGGAAACAGAAAAGGAAACAAATCAAACACTAGAATTTAGAATACCTCCATGTACATCATCATCTTCATTGATCAAACTCTGAAAAGCGTTTACAATCACTCTTTGCAAGAGAAGAGAATAGAAATACTCGCAATCACTCAAGGACAATGCTAGAAATGCTTGAGGAAAATAAAATAAGTATGCCAGAGCAAAAGAGGTGTGTGTGTTAGCCCCCTTCAAATGTTGCACACCCTGCCCTACTTATAGACTTAAGAGTAAAAACTATTAATGTTAGTGGGGTTGATGGGTTAGTGGGTGGTGGCCCCTAGTTTCTAGGCACGAATAAGTTACTGCACCCACTTTTTGTTCCATAATTAATTTTGACCTGTTTGGTGATCCCGTTTCTGCCACGTTCTCGTATTATGTAACTGCTTTTCTTCTAGCTCAGCATAACCTAAAGCACATGTTCTTATCCATGCTTAACTGCCTACAAAGCCTTGTGGACAGTTCCTATTTGTCCAACTACATTCTTCCTGGAGTAAAAGTGGCGTGCTGGCTAACAGATATCGGTCTTATTTCTCGTGAGAAATCTACTAGTGTTCATCGATATTGGTGAACGATATCTTCATTTGACTCTCAACCATCCTCTGAATCCTTCGCTCATTCTCCAAGCCCGATCTGACATCCTTTACTTACCTGCTCTGTTGATCGCCATCCTTAGATTATATAGGACCATCCGGGTGGTCATCGGCCTTATTTGTTGAGGCCGATGTATCTCTGTTAACCGATGTCATAGCTACCCACTGTTCCTACTCTGCAACCTCGGTCTTATTTGCTGAGACCGAGGTGTTTCTCAGATAGCCCAGTGTCATCCTATTCTTAACCTCAACACCAATATTTATGTATTGGATGTATCCTCCTTGTAGATAGGTACCACTGATATCCGTCTCCCTTGTTTAAGCCTTACGCCATGTCCATCTTCTTGCTTGCTCTTGTGATGATGTTACTAAACCACGTGATTGTTATGTGCCCTGGGAAATCTCAAATTAGGGTGTAAACAATGCCCCCCAAATGTCTTATCAAAAGTTGTGCAATCAGTTGATGAGACATTTGAAATTTAAATTTAATGCTAACTCTGTAACTGACGGCATACAGCTCCACATGTCCTTACCCTAGTAGCCCTCCTGCTTTGTTTCAAGAATTGGTGCATATCCCTTAGGACTCCGTTCCTAAGTCATGATGGCCCCTTTTCTTAGCCTATATAAGGTACAATTCCTTGTCACTTTTCACTTTCTTTTGCCCTTACTTTCCAGAAAAATCTTATCTTTCTTTTACTAGCAAACTTCCATGGCTTCCTCCTCTACAACCAGTGCTTCTTAAACCGCCGGTGCTACTTCTTCTTCCCCTACAGCCACTGGTACTGCGCTGGCGAAAAAAACTACCAACGTCACCGCCGTTCAACGGGCCATTGATGCCACTCCAGGGTTGATAAACCCTCAGGTATTGATTTCTATGCCTTTTGGTTCTTCCATGGGGCTTGGTCCTGCTTTTAATTCCTTTCCTCCGTCATCTCTAGATCCCCATTTCCCTTTTTCGTAGAAGATAGCGAGTTACTCTATCAATCACCTGATTTTGAATGGGGCTCACAGTATGCCCCTTCAAACCCTTTGAGGAATTGGCATATCCTCTCTATTGACTGGATTTCTTGGGCAGACCGAGTAATGGAGGTAAAAAAGGACCTATGGGGGGCCCTTGACATCTATGATGCTATTATGCTTAGCTGAGAGAGATTCTTTCTTGACAAACCTCTTTTATTTTCTTCTCTCTTTTTCTGGTCGACTCGGCCAATGGTTTCTTCTTCCGTTGTGGCCGTATGAGCCCAACCATTCAGGATGTCTATTTTCTCATAGGTCTGCCTGCCCATGGTGAAGAAATTACTCCCAATGTTTCTTTCTCTTTAGGATTTGAACACCCTTAGACTGATAAGGGCAAGGGATCAAGGTTTATTACTACCTTTGGGCAATTCATCTCGGCCAATATGGGACAAGGGGAGGTCACTGACCACGAGCAAATTGCCTTCTTGGTCTATTGGCTCAATCGCTTCATATTTTGCTAGGCCTCTTACGGCGTTACAAAAGAGTATTATCATATTGCCCTTGCTTTGGCATCGGGCCAAAAACTTGCTCTATGGCTCCTCCAATGCTGGCTTCACTCTTACTTTCCTGAGAAAAGCCTGGTTGATACTTCTGACCCTACTACTCTTCCAGAGCATTCTTCTGCTTTTGCGTTTCATTTTGCTGGATTCGACCCGAAAGGTCTTTCTTTTGATCATCTTTTTTCTTTCTTTTACGAACACATGGGCAACCGATTGCCCCAATAATTTCTTCCTTTTTACCTTCGACTTCGATATTCGAGCTGGCTTCTTCATAGTCTTGGCCAGGCTCCTGAGGCCGAGCGAGAAGAACACGAAGCCATCTAGGCCAGTTTCTTAGTTGACCGAGATCTCTTGTACATCCCTATCATTCCTCAGCACAATAACAAGTGTGGGGTGGAGTATTATAATGCTCCAGATTTATCCCGATAATTCAGGCTCAAGTAACTAGTACCTCTTCCCCCCTTTAAAACCTTTAACTGATCCATGGCCGGACGATCCCTTTTTTTCTGATCTGGTTAAGATGGGGAAATGAGAATCAAACAATAGGGCCGCTCGGGTAGGCATGGAATTTGCTTCATTTCAAGAGCTTCCTTCAACATCCACTGAGTTTGACATTTGGTGGTCCAAAATTATTTTGGGCTTGAGATATGAGCCTGTTTTCTCCGTTCTTAAACGAGTTTTGCCCCCTATCTCTGAAAAATCTTCTCGTTCCACTAACCTCTCTTTGGTTCAGGCTGCAGGTCAGAAGAAGAAAGCCCAAACACCTAAAGGTAAAAACACCTATCAAGTCGTTCTTACCTTTGAGAAGTTTTTTAAATTCAAGTTCAATCCTAGAGAGCCCGAGATCATGCGGTTTGATATGAAGTGGCATCTAAGAGTGCTTGAGCAGGAGCTAAAGAAAGGACAGTAAGGGCATACAAAAAATACTTGTAAACGACTTATTATTCATCTGTAATCCCTTTTGAACAGTTCCTCGAGCCTTTTGAGTTTCGGCCTCCTCCATTACCCGAGGGCGATTTTGCCATTGCCATTCCGTTGGTGAAGAAGCAGGCGTCCTTGACAATGAAACCTTGGGAGAGGGTCACTTATATCAGGCTACATGATTTAGGAGTGATTGATCACTCATCGACCATCTAGGTTATAGAAACTGGAGAACCAGTTTTAGGTATTTCCTTCTTCACGTTTTTTCATGCTCTCCACTTCTCTGACTGATTTTTGTTTCTAATCCTGTTCAGAGGCCCTTCCATGAGAAAATCCCTTCGGCGTGACTGATATAGAGTCGGATGAAGATGTTCCTCCATCCACTCGTCAACACCAAAATGTGACCACAGCTACCCTCAAATCGGGTAAGGTACAGGTTCTTTCCTTGTGCTTTCCTTTCTTCTTACTAATGTATGGGGCTGACTTACCTTTTGTGAGATCATAGGGGGCCACCGGCCTTCCATCCAAAAAAATTGGGCAAGCTCAGATGAAGCCTCCGATTTCTCGGGCTAAGATGCCACCTCTAAAATCTCCCCTTCGTCCTCCAATTTCAGCCTCCTCTGAAGTCGCTCGAGCAGAGGTTGTTCCTTAGATGACCTACGAGCAATTAATGGCCAAGCTTCAAAGGCTAAAAGGACTTGACGAAGCCTGGCAGGAAATCCTCAAGGGTGCAGCCGATGTCATGATGCCTAACACTGATAGTACAACTGCCGGTGACACGTCAGAGATAACTGGGGATGAGAGGCCTTTCAGATTAGATCACCATGACCTCATTGACCTCAGCGACCTTGGGACTCCTCGTGCCACTGAGATCGTGGGCGAGGAAGAACTCACTGATCAGCCTCCTTCCACTGGTGGCTCTCACACAGAGACATCAGTCTTGCCTCCGGTGAAAATGCAGGGAGCTGTCGTTCCACCACCCTCACTGGCTGTTTTTTCAACCAGTTCTCCTTCGGTTCAAGTAACCTGGTACCTTCCCTTTCTATCCCCCAAATGGATTTTTTGTTGTCTTTATGTTTACTGGACCTTCCCTTGCAGGTTTCCAGTTCTCTTCCGATCCCTGACTTTAGCTCGGTCTCATCAATTGAGACCTTCTTTGCTCTTCTAAATCCCGAACAGCTCCTTCATGCCGAACCCATGGTGGCTCAGGCTAAAGCTGCTCCTTCTACTGTCGAGTATCAACGGGCTGAGGAGTGGTTTTGAACTATGGTCCAGCATAAACTTTCCCAACTCCCAGATTTTGAGGAGTTTTGCTCGGCCATGGGCCTTCTGTTTTTTGCCTAGATATTACTAAAGAAATGAAGGCTTATCTCAGGGACCTACAAGTGAGGCTATTGGACTATCTGAATAGACATCGGGCTGCTATCAAGGTTGTATCTGAGATTGAGGAGAAATCAAGGGTCCGCAAAGCTCAATTTGATAGTTTGGGAGCTTACAACAAGCAGTATGAAGCTTCCTAAAGCCATGAAGGAGTGCCCTTTACAGGAGAAGGCTAGGCTTGAGACTGAGTTAGCCAAAATCTAGGCTGACTTAGACAATACTGATACTGGCCTGGCTCTTTCTGAGAAGGTGATTCTCGAGGTTGGCTGAGCTGCTCAGGGGCATGTAGAAACCTTGGCTGGGACTGTGGCTAAAGCGAACATGTTGATTAACACTGAAAAGGAGCTGGAATACTTGGATCAGGCTTGGGAGGAGCTTAGGCTGAAATTTGCAAAAAAAAATGATGATGGATGCATATCTTATTATTATTTTTTTTATATCAACTGTTTGATACGACTGTACCTTGTAACTTCCAGAAACATTAATAAAAAACACTTTTTATTTACTCAATCCAGCTTTATGGTTTCCCAAAGTGATGGCATATATTGCTTTAAATATTTTCCATTTATCGGCCTTGCATGCATTTCACCATCTAAATCCATTAGCCGATAGGCTCCACCCATAATGACTGACATCACTTGATATGGTCCTTCCCACTTAGCGGACCATTTTTTATATCGAACATCTTTTTCACCTATTGGCAATATGGCTTTCCAAACTAGGTCTCCTTCACCGAAAGACTTGTGCTTGACACTTTTGTTGTATGCCCGAGTTACTCTGTTCTTCTGTGCCTTAGTGCAGTCCAAATCTTTAAGACAAACATCATTGAGCTCTTCCAACTCGGCTAACAGTGCCTCAGTATACTCTGCTGATTCAAGACCAAGTTGAAATGCTCGTCTTGCTGACCGGACTGTGACTTCCATGGGCAACATTGCGTCATATCCATAGGTTAACATGAATGGAGTAATGTTTGTGGCCGATCTTTTCGATGTTCGATACGCCTAAGACAACAGATCATGCCATACCCTAGGGTTACTTTCTGACAAGTGGGGGTATTTGTAAAATATAACCGCGCTAAAAGAGGAAAATACATTAGAAAAGTCTACAATTCCCTTATTTATCTGCAGTTTGAATTACAATATCAGTTTTTGCACAAATTGATTAAACTATGATAAGTGGTATTGTTTTAGTGATTATTTGTGCAGATTACTACTGCTGTGCACAAGATTGAAGACTGTTGATAAAAGGGAGTGCTTGGTCCTGATGAAGACAACTCAGTGCTGAAATACAGGGTTCGAGCGATCGAGAAGGTTTCGAGCGATCGACGTTTCGATCGATCAAGTGGAGTTCAAGCGATCGCAGTTTCTGGAAGTTCAATCGATCGAGAGTTGTTCGATCGATCGAACATGCCTTTTATCATATTATACGCGCACGCAGCAGAAACGAGTTTTTTTTTAACCCTAGCATTAGGTCTAGGCTATATATAATCGTTTTGTTTACGTCCCAGGGGACACACTTTGGTTTTTTTATCAATTTTCATAGAGAGTAGAGAGTTTCCTTGTGGTTTTTTTTGTAGGTTTTATCAAGGTTCACCATTGTAGCTTGGATTTTCTTAAGGTTTAATAGTAGTTGCTCTTCTCCAGGTTACTTCGTTCTATTTTGTTTACATTCTGCACTTATTTATTCGTAGTATAATCTTTAATATTAGAGTATCACATGCTAGATAAGTTAAAATCATTGATTTTCATAGTTTTCATGAAAAACTCGCAAACAAACATGACTTTAATGAACCTTTACGTTAAAAATAAATCTGAGACTTCCCAGATCATGTCTGAGTAGTCTGGGGTTGGGAAATCGCGATGAAACTGTGATTTCAGGCCTCTGCCATGCAGTATATTTATTCCTGTGTTCGATCGATCGAATGTAGTTCGATCGATCGGACCAGAGACATAGTCGAGCGATCGAAGATATTTCGATCGATCGAACTTCAATGAAGAAGTTCGATCGATCGAAAGCGCGTCGATCGATCGAGACCTCTGATTCTTGAGGACATCTAATACAGTATTCCAAGACTTTCTGCTTTACTGATTCGTTATCAAACTGTCCCCAAATGCTCAGTTTTTCAAAACAGTCTTTAAATGTTAAGCCTTAAGGCATTTTCTTTCAATATATTTTGCAAACCACCCTCAATGCTAATACCATTGGAGGTGAGAGTCTTAACTATTGAATTAAACCACCTTTGCGTATTTCACACTTAGTTGTGATGATATAGTCCCGGTCATGAAAGGACTATTGATTCTGTATCCTTAGAGAAGTATGGGATACTGTAGAAGTTGCCCTCCGTTGAGCTTTAATTGCGTTTGCATGGTAGATGGCTGAGTCATAGTGGATTCGCGTGATCCCAACACTTTCTTTTATTAAGAAAAACCATTTCCAAATCTTGCTTTAGGTTAATAGTTAATCATTAGTTTATTTAATTTAGTTGCTTTTAAGATTAGTATTTGTTAATTGTAGAACTTTGTGTTCTACACTCTTCTTAAAATATTGAATTTTCTTTTCTTTTAGAGTCTAATCTAAGTAATTTAATTCTCATCCTTCCCTGTGGGATCGACCTGGTCTTACCAGTTACTACTTGCACGTCTACCTACACTTGGGTATAGCACACAAGCGTACACAGAATAATATTCGTGTCAAGTTTTTGGCGCCGTTGCCGGGGAAGGCGACGATCAATTCCTTAGATTACCTCATTCTTTCCTGATCTATTTCTGTTTTCCTTTTTCTTTGAGTTCTCTAGGTTCTCAATCTTCTTAGATTCTCTCATTAATGCCCGATAGTTTCGTCCACGGAATTGTCGGCAATCCTCTATATTCATCTAACTCTTCCAGTTCTAGTAATCCTATCACCACTCCAACTGAATCAATGAATGATAATCAGAGTGAACAGGGTGACAATGATGTCGTGCCAATTGATGATTTACTATGTCCGTTGTACGATCTCATGCAACCAGAACACGCACCTACCCCTTCTTGCATTCTCATTCCCCCACATGCTGGCGAATTCCAATTTCGTAATGGGATGATACAACTCCTCCCAACATTTCATGGGATGGAAAGCGAGAAGGCATATCTACACGTTAAGGATTTCGAGGATGTTTGCAAAACATTCTCCCAAACTTGTCCTGTAGATGTGACACGCTTAATGTTATTTCCCTTCACCTTGAAGGATAAAGCGAAGGCGTGGTTACTCACCCTGAAACCGAATTCGATCTTCACATGGCAAGCGATGAACACTACGTTTTTGAAGAAATTCTTTCCACCTCGCATGACCACAGAGCTTAAACGCCAAATAAGTTCATACAAGCAGAGGAGCAATGAAACCTTCACCCAAACTTGGGAGCGTTTCAAAGATTTGCTTCTCTCATGTCCCCACCATGGATATGAGAAATGACGTACCATCAGTCACTTCTATGAAGGACTAAATGGTGAAACGAAGAAGTTGGTCAAAACTATGAGCTCTGGACCATTCCTTCGAAAGAACACCGAAGAGGCTGAAGCTCATTTCGAGTGGTTAGCTGAACATGCTCATGAATGGTCTAACTCTGAAGATACACCTCGGACTCAAATATCGAGTGTGGAAAATAAGAGTTTGTACCAATTGAAAAGTGAAGATCATCTGATGAACAAATACGAAGAACTGGCAAAGAAGGTAGAGGAGTTAAGCATGAAAGGAGAGAGCTCTAGGCAAGTTATGCCTAAGGAACCATGCGGCACATGTAACATGTTGGGACATACAACTCAATATTGTCCCAATGTGCCGTATTTTCAAGAGCAGACCCCGATGGAGATGAATGCCATGCAAGGTTTTCGAGGGGCGGGGAATTCCAACAATAATTTTCAAAGTAGCAATAGATGGAATCACCCCGGTTTTGATTGGAGAAATAATGCTGGGACCCAAAATCACTATCAACAGCAGCCCTACAACAATCAATATCAAGGGCAAAACAATAGGCCGTTCCATCAATACAATCAAAACAGAACCAATAACTACAACCAAGCTCAACCCTCCAATGCACCACAGACCAATGCCTATGTGCTACCACACAAGAAGGTACAAGAAGAAGAGCCACTTGCTAATGCCAATCTAACGCAGCAACGCATACAAATGATGAGTAGAATGTCTGCCACGTTAGAAAGGATAGATGCACGGCAAGAGGGTTCAGGAGGAACATTCCCTGCCCAACCACTTCCGAACCCCAAGGGACATAATAATGGTCCTAACAATCAAGAACATGCTAAAGCCGTGACTACACTGAGAAGTGGAAAAATCATAGAGAAAAGCATGCCTCTGTCTACACCCGAAGTGTATAAAGAGGAGGAAGTGGTGGAAAATGAGCTTGAGCAACCATCTACTCAAGAGGAGGATCCGTCTACTAATGACGAGGCAATAAAGGCAAACATTGAAGCTCCTAGAGTAGAGGAAGAAGTTGAGCGAAGGCCTGGAAAGGAGTCTGTGAAGGATGAACCACCAAAATGCCCTTTTCCTGCACCTTATCCTCAACGATTGAAGAAACCCAAGAATGAGACAAAGAATTAGGAGTTTCTGGAATTGTTTAAACAAGTTAAAATTAACCTTCCACTCCTAGATGCTATCAAGCAAGTGCCGGCCTATGCGAAGTATCTCAAAGATCTATGCACGGTCAAGAGGAGGCAAAGTGTGAAGAAACATGCTTATGTCGCATGCCAAGCAAGTGCGGTCATTCAAAATGAGTTGCCTCCAAAACACAAGGACCCCGGTACACCTACTGTCTCATGTAGAATTGGGAATCAAAGGATAGATAACGCACTCCTTGATCTAGGAGCAAGCGTGAACCTGCTGCCATATTCAGTCTATAAACAGCTAGGGTTAGGTGAACTCAAACCCACCCGAGTCGCTTTGCAATTGGCAGACAGATCTGTGAAGTACCCTAGAGGGGTGTTAGAGGACGTCCTTGTCCAAATAGACTCTTTTGTATTTCCGGTTGATTTTGTGATATTGGACACAGAACCTGTGTCTAATCCTGGTGCACACATACCGGTTATCTTTGGACATCCATTCCTCAACACTATTGATGCCACGATCAAGATTAGAAGTGGTATCATGACTATCGTATTCGGGAACATGACATTGAATGTCAAAATTTTTTCTAATCCCCGACCTGAAGAATACGATGATGAGGAAGAAATTCATTACATTGACATGGTCATTGAAGATGAAGTTGACTTGGTCGACTAGAAAGATCCTTTGGAAGTTGTGATGACTCAATTTGGCGATATCTATCAGCCTGCAGAGTCAACTCCATTGGATGCTGACCTGAACCAGACGTGTCTTATGATGGATACGATAGAGGAGGATAGAGCAGAATGCATGTGGGTAATGCCATATGAACAATTGCCTCCTAAAACTAAGTTGGCAATGCCTTCTAGTTTTCAGTTTTCGGAGTTAGAATTAAAGGAGCTACCCAAAGAGCTAAAATACGCATTCCTGGGGACTGGGAAAACTTATCCTGTGATCATTTCCTCTGCTTTAACTCATGAACAGGAAGGTAAGCTAGTGCAAATGTTGACCAAGCATAAGGATGCTATGGGATGGACGATTGCTGACCTCAAAGGCATAAGCCCATCCATATGCACTCATAAGATATATCTGGAGGAAGACGCTAGACCCTCAAGGAAAATGCAAAGGCGTCTGAATCCCAACATGCAAGAAGTAGTTAAAAAGGAAGTGCTCAAACTACTTGATGTTGGGATGATTTATCCGATATCTGATAGTCCTTGGGTCAGTCCAACCCAAGTGGTTCCAAAGAAAGCAGGCATAACGGTCATCCCAAACAAAGATGGTGAATTGGTACCAACACGTGCTCCCACTGGATGGAGGATGTGTATTGACTACAGAAAGTTGAATACTATGACCCGAAAAGACCATTTTCCTTTGCCATTCATGGATCAAATGCTAGAACGGGTGACAGGTCACAAGTATTACTGCTTTTTGGATGGATATAGTGGATATAATCAAATTGAAATTGCTCCTGAAGATCAGGAGAAAACCACATTCACTTGTCCATTTGGTACATTTGCCTACCGTCGAATGCCGTTTGGCTTATGTAATGCACCGGCTACCTTTCAGCGGTGCATGCTAAGCATATTCAGTGACATGGTCGAACACATCCTTGAAGTCTTCATGGATGATTTCTCAGTGTTTGGCCATAGCTTTGAAGATTGCCTCAGCAAACTCGAGCAGGTATTAATGCGATGTGAAGACAAACACCTAGTTTTGAATTGGGAAAAGTGTCACTTTATGGTGACTAAAGGAATAGTCCTCGGTCATATAATCTCCGATGAAGGAATCCAAGTGGATAAGGCCAAAATCGACATAATCTCAAATCTACCTGTCCCCCGTACAGTGAGAGACATCTGTTCAATCTTGGGGCATGCGGAATTTTATCGTCGGTTTATCCAGAACTTCAGTGCAATCTCTCGACCCCTTTGTCAACTTCTTGTCAAAGATGCACCATTCGAGTGGTCAGAGAGTTGCCAAAAGTCCTTCGAGGACCTAAAAGAGCTTCTCACCTCCGCACCTATAATCCAGGCACCTGATTGGAGTTTGCCTTTTGAATTAATGTGCGATGCCAGTGATTACGCCATTGGCGCAGTCCTAGGCCAGAGAAAGGACAAGAAGCCATATGTGATATACTATGCCAGCCAAACTTTGAATGAAGCTCAAATGAATTATACAACTACTGAAAAGGAGCTGCTAGCTGTAGTATTCGCCTTGGATAAGTTTAGGTCTTATCTGATAGGGTCACCAATAGTCTGTTTTACAGATCACTCGGCCCTCAAGTATCTGCTGTCTAAGAAAGACGCTAAACAACGGCTCATTCGCTGGATACTCTTACTCCAAGAGTTTGATCTAACAATCAAAGATAAGAAAGGAGTAGAGAATGTGGTTGCGGACTATTCGTCACGGTTGACTTTTGTCGACAATACTGAATCCCAATCCATTAAGGATGAGTTCCCGGACGAACAGATACTGGCAGTAAGTATTCTGCCTTGGTATGCTGATATTGTGAACTACCTTGTCACGGGAGAAACACCGAATCATTGGTCAAACCAAGACAGAAAACGGTTCCTCTCGTTCGCGCGGCATTTCTTCTTTGATGACCCATATCTTTTCAAGTACTGTGCTGATCAGGTTATCAGGCGCTGCGTCCCCAATGAGGATATAACCGTAATTTTAGCATCATGCCATTCTGAGGCATGTGGTGGCCACTTCGCGTCACAAAAGACCGCACAAAAAGTTCTACAAAGCGGTTTTTACTGGCCCACAATTTTCAAAGATGCATATTCCTTTTGCAAGACATGCCAACGCTATCAAAAGCTTGGAACTATTTCTAAAAGGAATTCTATGCCTTTAACCCCTATCATCATAATTGAGATATTTGATTGTTGGGGCATAGATTTTATGGGCCCATTTCCCAAGTCTAATAACTGTGAATACATACTCCTTGCTGTCGAATATGTGTCAAAATGGGTTGAAGCGATACCAACAAGACGCAATGACCACAGAACGGTTATGTCCTTTCTAAGAGAGCATATCTTGTCTCGTTTTGGAACTCCGAAAGCTTTACTAAGTAACCAAGGCAAGCATTTCTGCAACAGACCCTTGGAGTCACTTCTCAAGAAATATAGAGTCCACCATAAAATCGCTCTTGCCTATCATCCACAGTCAAATGGATAAGCGGAATTGGCTAACCGTGAAATCAAGCATATTCTAAAAAAGACGGTTAGCTCCAATCGAAAGGACTGGGCATACAAGCTGACTGACGCTTTATGGGCATACCGTACTGCTTACAAGACGAATCTAGGTATGTCCCCGTATAGACTGGTTTACGAGAAAGCTTGTCACCTCCCTGTTGAAATTGAACATAAAGCTTACTGGGCGACACGCTCATTGAACTTTGATATCCAAGAGGGAGGTCAGTTATGCAAGCTCCAACTTGTAGAGCTAGAGGAAATACGACGAGATGCGTATGACTCTGCAAGGTTACATAAGGAAAGGTTGAAGGCTCGCCACGATTGTACGATTTTTCGTAAATCATTTGAGCCGGGGCAAAAAGTTTTGTTGTATGACTCTCGCCTCCACCTTTTCCCAGGAAAGCGCCGTTCCCATTGGACGGGCCCGTTCATTGTAAAAACAGTCTTTCCACATGGGGCGGTTGAGCTCGTCAATCCAAAGAACGATGATTGTTTCAAGGTCAATGGTCAAAGGTTGAAACCGTTCTTGGAGAACTTCCAAACTGAAGTTGAGCACATCTAGCTGGATGAGCCCAACTATTCTCCCACTTAAAATCCAAAGTGGAATTCCATATTGTTGTTGTATTCCTTATCTTTCCCTGCAATTTAGTTTCTCTCTTTTGTTTTTACATCTTTGTTTGTTCTTTTGTGTTTGTGATCTTGTTCTAATCCGTTATACCTTAAACCACTCTATTGCAGGTGCATAGATGCGAGGTGATGATGTTCATTCTATTGGTTCATGGGCTGATTCAGAATGTTGTTGTGGCACCTGGACTGAGGGTGAACTCACACCCTGCCCCTTGCTTCATCAAGACCCTGAAGCTCACTCTCTCATTGATGCTGCTCAAGGGTACATTCCATACCCACCGGCCCTCCTTGACATCAACCCATATGAAAATATGGGATTTCAGGATGACGATGATGTGGATGAGGAAGAAGACCTGTACATGGGGAGGGTGGTGGATGATGCACTCATGGCATAATGGGAAAATGATGATATGTGGGAGCCATGGGAAGATCATAACCTCCAGGATGTCGTCCCAGAACGTCACAATGCAGTTTTTGTTTTTGTTGATGACTTCCTTGTTCCCGAGTTGGTCCCATACCGCTATGTGCACCTGAGCTTTCTGCTATTTAGGCTCCAATGCCCCTTACCAGCTAGTGCATTTTGGGAATCTATGCCAATAGTGAGGTTGGAACTTAGTCACATTTCTTTGTATTTTGTTTCTGTTCCTTGTTTTCTTTTCGTGTTTAATCCTTGTTTCCTGTGTTCCGTTATCTTAATATCAATTTGTTTGTCTTTTGTTTTTTTTTTTTTTTTTTTTTTCCTTTGTCAGGATTGTCACTATGAATCCACCGTTCCCACCACTTTACCTTCCACATCAATTGGTTCATGGTTTTGGGCCCACACACTCTGCCGCAAGAGGACAGTCCGTTGCGCAATTACACTCCTTTATCCATGTCTCCATCCGGATCACCTCTTGCATGGGCTTTCAATTCTTTAGAGACGCCAGACTTGCTTGATGATATCCTTGCTGCTTTCCGATTGTTCTGGGAAAGGGAATCATCAAGTTTGGACTCCACTTTTGAAAATTCGGCGGATCATGACGCGATTGTGGAAGAGGAAATCTTCATGCTCGAAGAATAGTGCCGCATTTCAATTGTTTCCATCCATTTCAATTTTCGTTTATCAATTGGAATGTAATCCTTGACAGAATTTTATTGGTTTTAGTTTGATTTTCGTTTTTCTTTAGTTAAATAAGGTTTTAAATACCATTCGGGAGAATATTGTTACAATATGGATGCTATTAAAAGGATTTAATTGCAATTTTCAATTATGAGGATGAGTTTTGGCTTATATGTTCTGTCAAATGCACTGTTTTTCACTTTTCTGGTTGTCTAGAATATTGGTGGCCTGTTGGGGGTGCTAAATTTCTTAATTCAAGGTCAGTATAAAATTTGGGTGTTCGATCGATCGAACTAATCTCGATCGATCGACAGAATCAGATCCTCGAGCCCTTGACGAGACCTCAATCGATTGAACTGTCGATCGATTGACCGTTCTCGATCGATCGAGATTTGTGTTTAAACGAGGCGTCTCCAGTATACCTTCTCATTTTTTCTCACCCCCACTTAATCGTTCGAGAACAGAGATAGCGTCCCACGAGTTTTGGCCTCCCATTTCTATATCTCGTAATTCACGGAGCTCTGGGGTCCCCTGGTCATTAGTGGCACCGCGGGCAACCGTCCCCTTGCGTGTCTCTCGAGGTGAAGCCCCACGCTACCCCTCGTAGTTCTTGTCTTTTCATATGTGCATGGGGGTGCCCCCATTGATTTTTTTAACTCGTATTCTTAGTTTTCTTACTGTTTTGTGTGTGTGGGCTCTTTCTGTTCTCAAAAGTAGTCACCGCACATTCGCTGTGCTCGATCGATCGAGCTGGGTTGGATCGCTCGAACCCGGCCCTTTCTCAATCAATCGACAGAGTCTCGAGCGATCGAACTCTGTCCTTTCTCAATCGATCGAACATTGTTCGATCGGTCAAACAGAAGTAGTTTCAGTTTCAGTTTCTTTTCTTTTCTTTCTTGTTTTGATTTCTATTCTGTGTTTCTTCTATTTTCAGGGACCCACAATGAACCCTATCACGGGGTATCACAAATCCAAACCTCTGGATCTCACTATACCGGACCCCATACCCGATCATGGGTTTCGGAGTACCGAAGAGCGTGTTTGGTTTAGCCGCTCTTTTCAGACGCGCAAGGTGATGCACGAGCGGCCATTGGAGTCCGTATGGCTTACTGCTCCATGGTTCCTAGCACGAATCAGAGACATGCCATTGTGGTACGACATGTTGATCCAGACCAAGAAAATCAATATCCATTGGGTTCGTGAAGCTTGCTCTTCCATGATCAAGGATCCCGCGGCCTTGTTTACATACCGATCATTCTTTCGTGGGCACGAGATCGTTTTCAGTCCTGCTACAGTCTCTGCAGCTCTAGGGGTTCCTGAGGTCCCTGACTGTTTCTATCCCTCATTACCAGGAGCCCTAGAGATCCCGTCCACCACCATTATCCGTGAGCTTACAGGAGGTGCCGTTCAGTTCTGGAACGGCGAATCAAATATCGAGGATATGTTTTTGACTGAGAATTACCACCTCCTCCACCTGGCATTGGTCAACTGTATCCTGATGACGTCCTACCACGAGAAATTCGCGTCGTGGTATGCCCGTGCTCTGTACTCCATTGGGACAGGACAGGGTGTCTATTTGGCTCGCCTATATATCGACTTTTTCGTTCAGCCTACGCGGTACATCACCGCCAAGCGCCATCTGAAGGGCGCTTGGCCTATTCATAGGGTTATTGAGCGGGTCGGACTAATCCCGTTGGCCACTGATTCCATTCTTCAGGCCTCTAGTCGATTTGGTGAGACAGCGGCCCGCCGTTCTGATGCTCAGAAAAAGAGAAAAGCAAAGGGTAAGGCGCCAATGAGGGTGAAAAGGAGACGTGGAGGCACGGACACTGAGGGAGCTGCTTCTGGGACGCCCACTGAGGCTGAGGAGCATGATTCAGACGAGGAGGACGATCCCGTTCAGGAGGTTGCACGTTTTGAGCTGAGATAGAGATCTCAGGCTCCGGCCCAGGGAGAGTCTTCATCTGCACCTCCACCACCTACTACTGGTCCATCTTCCTCTACACCTACTGATCCCTCTACTTCTGATTTACCGGTTGATCCTTTGGCACCATCGACATCAGCCGCACCCACTGTTTCGGAGACATCACTTCCACCTGCTCCTGTCATGGCCGACACATCAGTCACTACTACAGTTGCCACGACGAGCGATCCAGCTACCGCTACTACAGGTGTCGAGGGTGGAGTTATGGATGATCCAGATTTATTGATAGAGATTTTGTCTAATGTTCCCGATGAGGGGTAGTCATTTGGTGTATTTTTAGTAGATTTTTGGATGTTATGGGTTGGTGTGGGATATTGTTGTTGGTTATGTTTTTTTTTTGTTTTGTTGTTGGGTATTTTTGGACACTGTTAGGTTACTGTGGTTTGGTTTGGCTGTACTTTCTTATCACTGCTCTTTTAGTTTCGTTGTTTTATCTTTGCAGTGATTGGTTCTGGTATTATATATGGATCTTCTGCTTTATAATTCTGTTTATTTTTCTGTTGATCCTGTCCGCTTGGAGATTGTTTGCTTCTTTACAGATTGTTATGTGCGCAGTTTTTTACGTTGCTTTATCAGGTGATATCACTCTATCTATCTATATGAAAATCAACTTCTGAGGTCATTGCGATTTTCAGTGAGGGGTAGGATGTAGATAGGCCATCACCTGTGCATATCTATACTTAGCAATCTGTATCACTCCATCTATTGCAAATCTCCATTATAATTAAAAAAAATCCAAATTGAAAATTTTGAAATAACCAAGTTTTGGAAATAAATTGGTAGGAAAATTTTCAATTTTCTCTCCTAGTTAGCTGTTATCAAGCAATGACATATTCATATTCATCTCATCCCTTTATGACGTAAGTTCACGCGTTTTCCTAGTTTCACTAAGAGGAATGCATGTGTTGACTATTCTTGTATCCAAATCCATTTGCACATGTTAAGAGCTATGCAGAAAACTGAAAATAGAGTTAATAGGACTTTTATGCTTCAAGGAATAACTAGTGGAGACTAATGACCCTTAGTGAGCTTTTGAACCCAATCTTCAATCCTGAGGGAATTGTCACATTAATGTGGTTGTTTTTCTTGAATATTCTTGAGATTCGTTGAATAGTCTCAAAATTCTTCATTTAGGTTGTTTATTAGAGGAGAACGTTCAGGATTTACCAATTAAAACTCAATGAACACTGAAGTGCTAAAACTAAGAAGTTAAGAAAATGATTTAATCCATCGTTATTCATTTTGTTTATACCTATATCAACATCCAAGAACCTTCTAACCCCACACTGATTGAATATTGCCAATATGAAAGCCTAAAACCCCTCATCTTATACTTTAACCATTATAAACCTGATTACACATCTAATGTGACTAAAAAATTGTTGAGGTATGTGAGGAGAAGGGAGCAGTTGTGGAAGTGATTGTATAAAAAGAAAATATGAAAGGAGATGTTGCAGTTCAAAAAAAAAAAAAAAAAAAAAAAGGAGTAAAGAGAAATAAATATATATGAAAATAGAGGATGGTTGGAATGAAGAAGAAATCAACTAGTCTCCATCAAATGCCAAGGATGTGCAATTTCTTATCCCACTTATCTTTATCTCACTAAATGAAAGCCGAATTGTCTAAGCCTTAATGATTCTTGATGACGTAGTTTGAATATGAAAGTGTAAGTTGAGTTATCCACGGTATTTCGCTCCTCTAGTAAGTAGTATTCCTTTCATGAGACTATAATACTCTAAATGTTCATCCTTTATCGAGTTTGGTGTGAAACACTAGTAGCCAGAACATCATTCTTATTAAACTTTTCACACCATGAGCGATCATTTCTAAACAAGTTTCTGTGAGATGTTCATTTTTGAGTGCAAACCCATGTGAGAATCGAGTTGAAACTACGCGTTCCAAGAGTATGATAGTCTAAACAATTCTTAATAAGTTGGATGCATAGCTGTTGACCTCATACACACGGATACATGAATGTAACGCATATGTATATTTATCTTGGTGCCATGAGGAACATGTGAATTTCGTCATGGTTTGTATGAGGTTGATATGTTATGTGGAGCTAAATTGATAGTCGAATGGGAAAGAATGTTGATAAGTTTTTCTATATCTTTTTGAGCTTTAAATTTAGAATTTTGTGGGTTTATTCACTGAAAACCCTCACGAGACAACACTCGTCCACTAGGAAAACCTAGGGGTTTAACGGCTTGTTGCATTTGCTAAATGCAACCGCGATTCTTGCGACAGTGAGTTCGGAAGTTTCTTTCATTTTACTAGATTAGTTGCTTTAGTCTTATTTTTGTTATTGTAGTATTAGTAAGCTTGTTTTATTTTCGCTTTATTGCTAGGGACTAGCAAATCGCTAGTTGGGGGTTGCGACAAGCGGGGGTATTTGTAAAATATAACCGCGCTAAAAGAGGAAAATACATTAGAAAAGTCTACAATTCCCCTGTTTATGTGCAGTTTGAATTACAATATCAGTTTTTGCACAAATTGATTAAACTATGATAAGTGGTATTGTTTTAGTGATTATTTGTGCAGATTACTGCTGCTGTGCACAAGATTGAAGACTGTTGATAAAAGGGAGTGCTTGGTCCTGATGAAGACAACTCAAAGCTGAAATACAGGGTTCGAGCGATCGAGAAGGTTTCGAGCGATCGACGTTTCGATCGATCGAGTGGAGTTCAAGCGATCGCAGTTTGTGGAAGTTCAATCGATCGAGAGTTGTTCGATCGATCGAACATGCCTTTTATCAGATTATACGCGCACGCAGCAGAAATGGTTTTTTTTTAACCCTAGCATTAGGTCTAGGCTATATATAATCGTTTTGTTTACGTCCCAGGGGACACACTTTGGTTTTTTATCAGTTTTCATAGAGAGTAGAGAGTTTCCTTGTGGTTTTTTTTGTAGGTTTTATCAAGGTTCACCATTGTAGCTTGGATTTTCTTAAGGTTTAATAGTAGTTGCTCTTCTCCAGGTTACTTCGTTCTATTTTGTTTACATTCTGCACTTATTTATTCATAGTATAATCTTTAATATTAGAGTATTACATGCTAGATAAGTTAAAATCATTGATTTTCATAGTTTTCATGAAAAACTCGCAAACAAACATGACTTTAATGAACCTTTACGTTAAAAATAAATCTGAGACTTCCCAGATCATGTCTGAGTAGTCCGGGGTTGGGAAATCGCGATGAAACTATGATTTCAGGCCTCTGCCATGCAGTATATTTATTCCTGTGTTCGATCGATCGAATGTAGTTCGATCGATCGGACCAGAGACATAGTCGAGCGATCGAAGATATTTCGATCGATCGAACTTCAATGAAGAAGTTCGATCGATCGAAAGCGCGTCGATCGATCGAGACCTCTGATTCTTGAGGACATGTAATACAGTATTCCAAGACTTTCTACTTTACTGATTCGTTATCAAACTGTCCCCAAATGCTCAGTTTGTCAAAGCAGTCTTTAAACGTTAAGCCTTAAGGCATTTTCTTTCAATATATTTTGCAAACCACCCTCAATGCTAATACCATTGGAGGTGAGAGTCTTAACTATTGAATTAAACCACCTTTGCGTATTTCACACTTAGTTGTGATGATATAGTCCCGGTCATGAAAGGACTATTGATTCTATATCCTTAGAGAAGTACGGGATACTGTAGAAGTTGCCCTCCGTTGAGCTTTAATTGCGTTTGCATGGTAGATGGCTGAGTCATAGTGGATTCGCGTGATCCCAACACTTTCTTTTATTAAGAAAAACCATTTCCAAATCTTGCTTTTGGTTAATAGTTAATCATTAGTTTATTTAATTTAGTTGCTTTTAAGATTAGTAGTTGTTAATTGTAGAACTTTGTGTTCTACACTCTTCTTAAAATATTGAATTTTCTTTTCTTTTAGAGTCTAATCTAAGTAATTTAATTCTCATCCTTCCCTGTGGGATAGACCTGGTTTTACCAGTTACTACTTGCACGTCTACCTACACTTGGGTATAGCACACAAGCGCACACAGAATAATATTCGTGTCACTTTCCACAATTTTTCTCCACAATCCCCTTGATTGTTTTTTTCAAAGACTTGGGATGTCCATTTCTTTGGGCGAAGTATGTAGTAGAATTTAGGATTTTGATACCTCTGCTTTCAGTAAATGCCTTAGCCTCATCTCCTGTGAAGATCAGTCCTTGATCCACCATAATCGTTTTTGGAAGCCCGAAACGGTGAATTATATGCTTGTTAATGAACTTGATTACATACGCTTGATTTACTGATTTTGCCGGCACTGCTTCCACCCATTTTGTGAAGTAATCAGTTGCCACCACAATAAAACAGTGTTGACCTGATGATGGTGGGTATATTCTCCCAATCAGATCCATGCCCAGCCTCGAAACGGCCATGGTTTTACGATCACTTGTAACTCGGCGGCTGGTACTTGCTGTATTGGCCCATGCCTTTGGCAAGCCTGGCATCCTTTTACATAATTGATGCAGTCTTTTAGCATGCTCAGCCAATAGTAATTATATCTTCTAAGAAGCCACTTCATCTTTATACCTGCTTGGTGTGCTCGGTAAATACCTTCGTGTACTTCAGCCATTACTTTCATGGCCTCAGGCTTGTCCAGGAATCTCAGTACCACTTCGTCCTTTAGGTTTTTCTTGAACAATTCTCCATCTAGTAAAATGCAATTGACTGAGGATAACTTATTTTTCTCTCGGTCTATCTACTTGGACACAGGAGGCACCTGATTATTGGAATTCTCCAGTCCTGATCTTCCATGATTACCAAGAAAACATCTGTTGCCATTTCTCGTTGTTTTACTAATGGCAAGATCATTCTCTGTACTTTTATCAGCTTTTCATTATCAGTTATTTCTAACTTGATCCCTGATACAATTTGCGCTAAATTATCAACCTCTAAATTATAGGCTCGAGCAATGTGCTGGACTCTGACGTCGTCGAACTCACGTAACAATTGAAGAGCAATCAAAATTGAAAGGTAACAACTCCCAGCTCTTGCACCTAAACTCACCACTGAGCTGGTTAATAACAAGGTTTGAGTCACCGATAATATGAATCGCTGATAGATTCAGTTCGGCCATGATTTCAAGTGTTAGGGATATATACTAAAAGCCATGCTTTATGTAGTTGATTTATTATTCATTTAATAAAATCGGTTAAACCATTTTTTTTTTTAGAATCTGTGTGGGCAATATTTGTATTATATTTTATTATTATGCATGTGTGTCTCTCATTCTATATAGTAGGTGGTTTGGTGTGTAGAGTTCGGCTTACACACGGAAGATCAGGCCATCAGATATTATTGAATGTAAGATTTTGGTTTACAGTCTTAGATGGGATTGGACACACCATCGGTAGGACTGCAGCATGGTGTTGTAGTAGGTTTGTCTTGACTACGGAAAACGGTATTGTTTCAACTCATTATGCTGGTACACTTTGTATATTAAACGGGACTGACTTGGGGTAATTATCTTTATACTGACTTATAAGATAATTAATACCTCATGGCTATTATGAGTGCTTATGCTCTAAATCCTAAGTTAATTTGTAGACACGTACATTTGATATTTATACTTTGATCCCTAAAAGGGTGAGATCCTTAAATGGGTCAATATCTCATTGGATTGGGTGGCAATGTTAATTGTGTGGTGGATATTAATTAATGATGGAATCCATGTCTCAATTTTGGGATTGATGGTATCCCCTTGAGAAAGCTTATAAGTTTTGATTATGTCAAACCCTACAGGTGGATTTTGTATCCGACATATCAGATAAGTTAAGCAGAGGATCTCAAGGAATTTTAAGAAATTAATTAAATATGATTGTCAGTAATTATATTTAATTAATGGATATCTGTAATCTTAACATGGGGAGATAATAAGCATTTAATAACATGGAGCTCGAAATATATTTTTGAGATAAGGGTAGGAGTGCAATTATAATTCTTTAGTGGTATGAATTATAATTTATGAAAATAGGAATCTGATTCAGTTCGAATTAGGGTTTCCTAATTCCATAAGGAAGCCTATTCCTTATTGACTTCTTATGGTCCCTATCGTAGCCTATATATATGCTGCTTTGGCTCTCTTCTCAGTTAGCGTTTTTCTATATAGAGAATTATAACTCGAAATAGAAAAGAGAGCAAAAAAGAGGGAGAGCAGAAAACAGAAAGGATTTCGAAAGAGCCCACACTCAGTTCGATATTCTGGCAGCAAAGGAATACGGTAGAAGATCGTGAGCTGTTATTGAGCCCGTGTTCTCGATTCGTCTACTACAGCAATCCGTTTTAGCAGTTTAAGGTAACCCTAGTTCCGCCCTTGTAGGGTTATTGTAGTTTTCACATAATTTTTTGCAGTACCAACTTATACGCGCTGTCAATGAATTCTGGGAACGCAGTTTCCTAACATCAAGGACGATGATTAACGCTTCATATTCAGCTTGGTTACTAGAACACTCAAATTCTAGTTTGAATGAGAAAACTTTCTTTCTTTTTCTTGGCAATACTATAATTATCCTCGCACCTACTCTGTTAGTATTTCTTGATCCGTCAAATATTAATGTCTAAGGAGTTAGAGAAATTGTTGACAAAAGGGTGGAATCAATTGTTTCATTTAGTTCTGGGTCGATATCCAAACAAGGATGATCAGCCAAGAAATCGGTAAGGGCATATCCCTTCACCGATCTCTGTGGAACAAATTGAAATGTGAACTCCATTATAGCCAGAGTCCATTTTCCGATATGCCCATGCATTATCGGTCTCGATAATATGTATTTAATGATGCCAGTTTGCAAATCAAGTAAACCAACACAGGAATCATGTACACTCTTAATTTTTGTGAAGCAAAGTACAAGGCTAAGCATAATTTTTCTATCGGCGTATATTTACACTCGATAGAAGTTAAAACTCTACTCAGGTAATACACAACTTGTTCCTTTCCCCACTCATTGTCATGTGCTAGCATGCATACGATGGATTCATCTGAAGCTGATAAATATAGTTTCACCAGTCTTTCCTTTCTTGGAGGCATGATTATTGGTGGTTCAGAGAAGGCTTGTTGGTGCTAAGTCTCCCATCTGAATTCATCTTCGAACTTAAGCTTGAGCAGCGGGGACCATACATGTGTTTGTCCTGCACAATTTGGTTGATCTGACTGAGAAGCCTTTGTAGTTCCTTTTTGTTTTCCGGGGGCTCAGCTGATTGAATAGATCGGACTTCATTTTTATCAATTTCAATCCCTCTTTGGTGTACTAGGAAACCAAGGAAGTTTCCTGCCGATACTCCAAACGCATACTTCAAGGGATTCATCTTCAGCCCATGGGTCTTCATTCTTTCAAATGATCTTCTTAGATTGGCCAAATGTTTCGATTGTGTGACCGATTTAACCACTACATCATCAATGTAAATTTCCATGACCTTCCCTATCATATCATGGAAAATTACATTCATAGCTCGCTGATACGTTACCCTAGCATTTTTCAAACCGAACGGCATAACCACCTATTCAAATGTCCCAATTGCTCCTGGACATCTGAATGCGATTTTGGGGACGTCATCTTCAGCTATATATATCTTATTATATCTGGAATGCTCATCCATAAAAGATAGAATTTTATGTTTGGCCGCAGCGTCAATCAGCTGATCGACCATCGGCATTGGGTACTCATCCTTTGGTGTTGCCAAATTCAGGTTTCTAAAATCTATACAGACTCTTATCTTACCGTTTTTCTTGACTACTGGTACAATGTTGGAAATCTAATAAACATATCTAGCCGTTCTTATAAAATCGACCTGCAGTAGTCGTTCAATTTCTTCTTTGACTTTGAGAACGACTATAGGGGACATTCTCCTAGGTAGCTGCTTGAATAGCTTGAACCCTTCCTTGATGGGTAACCGGTACTGTACAAGCTCCTTTGACAACCCTGGCATTTCATGATAACTCCAGGCAAAACAGTCCTTGAATTCCCTGAGAAGAGAAATTAGGGATGGCTGGAAGTCGTGCTCAAGTAACTTGTTTATGAAAGTAGGTTGATAGTCTTCACTTGCGCTCAAATTAACCTCAAGGAGAGCATCTTGTACACCAGCCTTCAAATCATCGAGCTTCGTGGGAGTCAATGCTAACTCGTCCATATTTATGCAGTCTTCCGTCATTCCTTCTTGATAATCTTCTGTGATATCGGCCAAATTAGCCGATGACGCTTGTACTAGCCTGTCTGCCAAAAAAGCTTGTATTCTGGCTACATTGGCCTGTATGGCCAACACCCTTCTATGCTTCACTGATGATGGGTTCTGGTCCATTGAGGATGTTGAGTTCTACATCATCGTCAATCGGCATAATCACTATTGTTGGCCGATCGAGCTGTTTGTACACTTGAATCAACTGATTCTTCTGTTCTTTTACCATAGTGGCCGACTTTGGCCTACCATTCTTATCCCATCCTAAAAACTTGACTAGACCGATGTCGTCTTCGTATAGTATGACCTTAGAGAAATGAAATCTGGCGACGAAAGGCTTATGATCGGCCTAAACTACTTCTACCTCATCAGCATTCCAGAAAATTAAGAACTGGTGCAAAGTTGATGGAATACACCAACTGGTATGAATCTTGTCCCGACCAAGCAGGACATTGTATGAGGCTCCAGAGTCCACCACGAAGAAGGCTATCATGGTGGTCTTTTTCACTACAGTGAGTTCCACTGGGAGGATTCCTTTTGTCCTTGCAGGTGTCCCTGTGAATCCACAAACTGTGAGCTCAGTTGGGATCAACGCCCTCTCGTCAAGTTGCATTTTCAGCAACATGATTGATGGTAGGATGTTCACTGCAGCTCCATTATCGATCAACACCCTTGAGTATGGAACTCCGTTAATAGTCGCGTTTATGTATAACAGCTTCGAATGCTGTGACATTCCTTCAGCCGATTTTTTAAAGATGACTTTAGTAGGTTTTTTCCCTGTATCGTCTTCGGTCTTCGGCTTGATTACCGATACTCTAGGCTTCTCTGCTTTTACTTCATTATCAACAAACACGGGCGTGGATGAACACTTGTCTTCATGCACATCACCCGCCATTTGACTTCCCTGGTCAGGTTTTACTTCGAAAGACATCAGTAATGTGTAGACCATATTCACCGAGAAGTCTATTGGAATGCTTCCAAATTGGATACGTTTATCCAATGGATTTTTGTATTCTGAATCGTGATTGGTCATTTCCACATCCGATTCGTTCACCTTAGGAATAGATGGTGCTTCAAGCCTTCGTAGTTTATTTCCCACGCATTCGGTCTCAACCTTTTCCTTTCCCTTCTGGAAAAGGATCGCCCTAGCCTCTGTACCTTGATTTTTATCATTTCTTTGGTCCGCCCGTCTTTTCTCCAATGGGTATTTAGCTTTCCAATCCCAAGTAGACTGCCACAACCTTTGTATACTCTTTTTTCGTGTCTTGGTGAAGTCAGCTTATTCTGGGAACTTGGGGTGCTCCACCTTTCTCCAACGGTTCACTTCTGCTTGTGGTAGAACAACCATCCATGGGGATCAGTCTCGACATTGGTAAGTTTTCCTTCTTAGGTCCCTGTTCTCCTACCTTGGTTCACCCTGACGATGCTCACGCCTCTGGAACTTGTGCTTCCTACGGTACTGCTGATTTAGATAAGTGAGACGGTTGTGAATCGGGCTCGTTGGGCTAGGTGACCGATACACCCTTTCTTTCTTTGGCACAGGATCAGGAGTAATTACTTCGGTCTTGCAATTAGGACATAGCTCTTGTTCGATCAAATTGACCATCCATTGCAATGTTGGGACCTTACCCGTCTCTGCCTCAGCACTGTCTGGCTTAACTTTTGAAGCCAATTTGCCTTTGACTTTTGTTCGTTCACGTTCGTGCTTGTTTCACTAGCTTCAGCTCCTCTGAGGTCGATTTTTTCTCTTGGCCTGCGTAGAATTGTAAAGTTGGGTGTCACCATGTTTACCCCTGCCACTTCTGGAAATGGATTGCTATCAACTCCTATTACTTCTTTTTCTTTCTCGGCAAACTTCAAATTTCCTTTGTCCATCATATCCAGCAAAACATTCCGGAATGCCAGACAATCGTTAGTGGTGTAGTGCCAAGAGTTATGCTACTTGCAATACACTTTTCCTTTTAGCTCTTTAGCCGAAGGTAATTTTACATCGTGAGGTAGCCGAATTTGACTATCGGCAATCATGAAGTTAAAAATTTGATCAGCCATCGCTATATTAAACAAGTACTACTTGCCGGCCTCAAAAGGCTGTTTCTTAACTGATGACAGCTGTGCATCAGTTGACTTTGGCAATGGTTGACATAAATATGGCCGTATTGATATGATCTCGGCCACATCCACTTCGGTGTTAATCTCACATTTAGTAGAGTGTATATCATAGTTGGGATCCCTGTAATAGGTTCCCTTGGATGAATTTTTCCTTTCTTGTTCCTCCTCAAGCAGGTGCTCATATCGGGCAGCTTGAGTTGCTAATTCGAAGAGATCACAGAAACCCATACCCTCAAACTTTTTTCTAAGTTTGAAGGTGAGTCTGCCTAACACTATGTTGACAAATTCTTCTTCGGGCAACATAACCTTGCAGCGGTGTTTAGCCCACTTAAACCTGGCGATTTATGCTTTTGGTGATTAGCTTGGAAGCTGATAGAGCCTAATCAGATCGACCATAGAGACTTTAGGCTCTGTCCGATAGAATTGGACGTGAGAAGCTTCTTCCATTTGGTTCCATGTATGGAAAGAGTTTGGAGGTAAATTAATATACCACTTGAAAGCTACCCCAGTTAAGGAATTAGGGAACAACTTTAGTAGCATATCTCCTCTGTGACTCACCTCTCCACTCTGAAAGTAGAAAGTGACCCATATGCTCCACGGTCGATTAGTCACTCTTACCAAAGAACGTTGTGAAATCGGGTACCTTATATCCCCGGGGAAAAGACACTCTCTCAATGGCGTCACTATGCGGCTTCCTATATACAGGCCTCTGTGTTCTACGAAGTAAGCCACCATAGTCTTGGTGAATGACTTCGGCGATCTGCTCTATCAACTCTCACTGTTTGAGCAAGCGGAACCGTGTTTTGACCCATTTCATATCCTAGGGTAGGTCTTTCATAACCTATTTGCTTGTTATCGATCTCATGATTTCCAAATAAAGGGTTGACCTTTTCCCACTATTGATCCATCCCTAACCCATTTTGGCCGAGCATTTGGTCTTTGAAGGTGATTACTACTAGGCCCGAGGTCTGTTTTGGATTCATGGTTTCCACTAGCACCTCTTTACCATTCCTTTTCTAAGGAGTAATGTATTTTTCGGTCTCGGAGGAAGAAGGGTCATTCTGACTGGCCCCCAATCTAACATGATACAACAAGGTTGGTGGAACGGATGGCTGTGAGGGGACACTCGCCTGATGTTCTTTCCACTCTTTGAACTCACGAAGCATTTCATTCACTTGAACGAATGTTTGGTCTCGTCTAACGGACATTTCAGCAAACTGCTAATTGAAATGTTCTAACATGCTACTTCACATATTAGACAAATCAGCCTGACTAGCTACTAAGCCTTCTGGGGATTCCACGTACAGCAGGCTCGCGTGAGCCTACCTCCTGGGATGGTCCCCTAGATCTTGTTCCCTTTCTAGTCATTTGACACGTGTCCCACCAGGCATGGAAAAAATTGTTCACAATAAAAATTTGGTGTGGTGTGTTGGGCATGCCAGAGTCCACGTGGACTCGAAAGAGGTTGTGATAACCTAATCTAGCTTCTAATTCAAACGGCTTGTTGTTAAAAGTGCCCTTAAAACAACAAAAATGGGCTTTTACTCTACTCTGAGGCAAGCAAGTAATTACAAATGGAAATAGAAAAGGAAACAAATTAAACACTGGAATTTAGAATACCTCCATGTACATCATCATCTTCATTAATCAAATTTTGAAAAGCGTTTACAATCACTCTTTGCAAGAGAAGAGAATAGAAATACTCGCAATCACTCAAGGACAATGGTAGAAATGCTTGAGGAAAATAAAATAAGTCTACCATTGCAGAAGTGGCGTGTGTGTTAGCCCCCTTCAAATGTTGCACACCCTACCCTATTTATAGACTTGAGAATAAAAACTGTTAATGCATGTTAGTGGGGTTGGTGGGTTAGTGGGTGGTGACCCCTAGTTTCTAGGCACGAATAAGTTACTACACCCACTTTTTGTTCCATGATTAACTTCCACTTGTTTGGTGATTTCTGCCACGTTCTCCTTTTATGTAACTGCTTTTCTTCCAGCTCAGCATAACCTAAACCACATGTTCTTATCCATGCTTAACTTCCTACAAAGCTTTGTGGACAAATCCTATTTGTCCAACTCCATTCTTCCTGGAGCAAAAGCGGTGTGCTGGCTAATAGATATCGGTTTTATTCCTCATGAGAAATCTACTAGTGTTCATCGGTATTGGTGAGCAATATCTTCATTTGACTATCAACCATCCTCTAAATCCTTCGCTTATTCTCCAAGCCTGAACTGACATCCTTTACTTACCTGCTCTGTTGATCGCCATCCTTAGATTATATAGGACCATTCGGGTGGTCATCAGCCTTGTTTGTTGAGGCCGATGTATCTCTGTTAACTGATGTCATAGCTACCCACTTTTCTTACTTTGCAACCTCGGTCTTATTTGTTGAGACCGGGGTGTTTCTTAGATATCCCAGTGTCATCCCATTCTTAGCTTCAACACCGATATTTATGTATTGGATGTATCCTCCTTGTAGGTAGGTACCACCGATATCGGTCTCCTTTTGTTTAAGCCTTACTCCCTGTCCATCTTCCTGTCTGTTCCTGTGATGATGTCACTAAACCACGTGACTGCCATGTGCCCTGAGAAATCTCAAATTAGGGTGTAAACACCTTCTTCAACCTAAGCATAAATTACTTCAATGCTTTCACTGACACATACGTTTGCCGCTTTCTCTTTAATTTAAGTGAATAAGCGATCCTTTTTAGATCACCCAAGAATGCTTCGTAGAAATGCTCACATGTGTAACAAATTTTGGAGTCTATCGGTAATTATAGAACTTCAAAGTTAAAATGAAACTGTTTGTCAAACCAGTAGCCGTGTTTTAATTGCAGAAAAATTTGTGAATCAAAAGTAAAAATATGCAATAGGTCAAAAGCTATAATGTACGATTTTTACTCCAAAGCAATTTTCTGCAATTAAATCGTAGAACCAGAAATTCTTGCAAACAGGCCCTTAATTCTAGCAAAGGCTTATGAAAGCAACTTAATCGTTGAACTTTTAAACTTCCTAATCCTTTGTAAGGGTGTCCATTGGATAAAAATGTTCTGAGTTAAGGATAGTTGACAAAATGAATTAAATCAGTCTAATGAGTTAATATGACTGTTGAAAAAATTATTAAAAAGTGTTTTGTCATTACAAAATTGAAATGATGATGAAAAGGGGGGAAAAATTAATGTTGCATTAACTGTGTCATTAACAGAATTGAATATTTTAAATTTTATTTGTATGCCAAAAATATTTTAATGCTCTCTAATTATATTTAAGCTTCCTTAATTTGGACCATGAGCGGACCCAAAGAGGGACCGGGGGGGGGGGGGGGGGGGGCACACGGTCCCTGTAAAAAAATTGGAAATTTTGAGTGTCTATATAGAATTTTGAAGATTTAAAAATATTTTACATAGTGGCATCCCCAAATTTGTAACTTTACATGTGGAGGTTCTTAACACATAGTCTACTTGACTTTTATTATGTTAAAATGGTGGTATGTTAGGATTCACATTTGGGGATGAAAAAATTTGGGAAGAATAATATTGCAGAATTAATAACAATATCCGCTAGTATGACCGTAACATTAAAAGTCATTAATAGTGAAGGGGAAGAATAATATCCCCTTATTCAGCTCAAGAGATAAACAATGTCTAAATCTAATTTGCCACAACTACTCATTCGACTCTCTGTCTCACTTAAAAATAAAAAATATGCATAAATGACCAAAAAAAAATTTCTCGGGGGCGCTGCTTCCAAACCCCGAATGAAACTTGGCCCCCCTAGCATAAAATCCTGAGTCCACCACTGTTTTAGGCCGAATACTATTAGTTGAAACACTTAAGGACCTCAATTTGTAAGTGCAAAATGAATTAAGGACAATCGTTACTGGTCATGTGAAGAAAAATCACGGAATGCACTGCGTGGCTCAAAACATATAAGGTAAACTTTAGTACTTTGCAATTACACAAAGTTTCATTTTGGACCATATCAACTATACCTTCATATATATATATATATATTTTTTGTCGCCACTAACAATTCTTCTTAATTAATACAGATCTACAAATTTGTTACATATACCAGATATATATATATATACACACACATTTGGTCAAAAGAGATTGAGAAAGATTCATATTTGACTAGTCTATTAATAACAATACAAGAAGAGACTACACTTTCTGAGAGTTGGATGTAGCTTCCTTAGTATAAAAGGTATCTGTTTAATGAAAGGCTTGAAAATTACGATGCATGATGATGTATTAATCCAAGGATGCAGTTGTCCTCGCTGTTTAAATGACTTTTCTAACTTGTAAAGAGGTCAATATTTGTGAATGTCAAAAGAGTTTTGTAGATTCAAAAGCTTTTGATAATTGACATTATATTCCATTTCCACCTGATTAAGAAAATATCATGCTCATTGCCCAACAAACATAAATTAACAGATAATAATCAACCGTTAATTGAATAATGCTATAGTTTCCAAATATGAATAACAGTCAATGTTTTTAAATGTCAAAAGAGTTGTGTATATCCAAAAGCTTTTCAGATCGAACTGACATTATATTTCATTTCCACCAAATAAAATACTCGTGCTCATTGCCCAACAAACATAAACTAACAGATAAGAACATACTGTTAATTGAATAATGTTATGGTTCTCAAATATGGATCCCAATTTGGTTCTCAAAAGCTTTGTATGTTATATCATGGCAGTGATTCGTTGTACCATATAATATATGCTATTGAATGTGATACAATAGATAAAGAATTTGGAAAAGAATTTGGAAGCGTAGCAATTAATCTCCTTCATTTTCTATATTATCCATTAAATTGGTAATTTGAATTATACGACATTTGGTTTAGATTATTGGATTTTTTTGGGGAAACTAATTACTGGATTTTTGGTTTATATGTAAATCCCCATGTATTATCTGATACATAAAATAATAGTAGCAATGGCGGAGCTTGGAATTTTGTTTTTGGGAGGGTTAGATTAAAATTAAGCAGAAAAAAATGTTGCTAGACAATGTATTAGGGAGGGCTAAACTGAAAAGTACGAAGAAAACTATGAGCTGAATTAAAATTGGTCAATATACCATATATATATATATAATAAAATAACTTCAAAATTTGGGCTTCCAACGTAACCATTCTTATTTAAAAAACGACACCCAAGAGAAATTGCTACCCCGAATGACACATTTTTACTACCAAAATAATTCATAGAAAATTACAATAAAGTGACACCAAAATTGTAACAAAATTGACGTGTTTCTTTTCTTTCTTTTTTATTTTTTATTTTTTATTTTATATATATATATGTTTTTTTATTTTTGGATGGCAAAGAAAGTGGACGTCCCTTTTTGCATGTTAGTGATTGACGTCCCAGCCAAACATTCTACATGTTTTACCAAAAGTAATAATAATAATGAAACGATAATATATAAGAAGTTAATTTGGAGAGATTTTTCATAAGAGTAACCTTTGAATGTGTATTATATATATATATATATATGTATGTATATACCAGTACCAGCCAAAGTAGAACAAGTCAATAAGGCAGGAAAAAAAGAAAAAAACAATACGGTACGCGGTGTAGCTAGCAGCAAACAGTGACCAAGACAAATTCTGGGCCTATACTCCATAGCCCTATAAATACCTGCTTAATTCTGCATTCCTAAGCACATCTTATCTTGCTTTGTGATTACTTACTCATTACATCAAAACTGTTATTTACTTATTTACTCTCCTCAGGAGTTCACAAATGGGATCTCTCAATCCTAGTGTAGCTATTGTTGCCATTTTATTCTCAGTCTTTCTTTTGAACTCCCCATGCCATGCACAACTCTCTTCAACATTTTATGATAGTACGTGTCCAAATGCATTGAGCACAATCAGGACTGCTATTAGAACAGCAGTATCAAGTGAACGAAGGATGGCAGCATCCCTCATTCGCCTCCATTTTCATGATTGCTTTGTTCAGGTTTGTATTTAAATTTTCTATATATGCTGTATATTAATTCTGGGCTGTCAACTGAAAATATCACCAAACTTATGACTGCAACTTCGTCATTTTGCAGGGTTGCGATGCATCTGTCTTACTTGCTGATACTCCTACTTTCACAGGCGAGAGGACTGCAATCCAAAATAATAATTCTGCAAGAGGTTTTAATGTCATAGACAATGCAAAGTCTGAGGTGGAGAAGATATGTCCTGGTGTTGTTTCATGTGCGGATGTACTCGCAGTTGCTGCACGTGATGCATCAGCTGCCGTGAGTTCACATATACTTCAAATATTATTAATTTTATTGGCAAACTATGATACATCAATAGAAGAATGAATGGCAAAAACATTTATAGTCGGCATAAATCAACTGTTCCTTTATATGATAAAACTTTGAGCCAAGAAAAGCTTGATAAGAAGGCACCATGCATTTTGCATTTATGAGTGTCTATACTTTATCCTTGCCACATGACCCCTTGCATGATATTAATCCAGTTGAACACTAACTGAGATGTTGACAAATGCTAATTTACCATTTCTGAAATTATTAGGTGGGTGGCCCATCTTGGACAGTGAAGCTAGGTAGAAGAGATTCTACCACTGCAAGTCGGAGTCTTGCTGAAAGCAATCTCCCAAGGTTTACAGATAGCCTTGATACACTTATTTCAAACTTTGATGGCAAAGGTCTCAGTGCGAGAGACATGGTGGCACTTTCAGGTAACAACTAATTAGTAGATATAACCTTTTATTCAAATGTTTTCCTTATAAAAAGGCCCTATAAAATTTGACATCTAAAGACCCTTTAATTTTCTTAAAATGTAGGTGCGCACACAATAGGTCAGGCTCAATGTGTTACATTTCGAGATAGGATATACAACAACAACAGTGATATCGATGCTGGCTTTGCTAGCACTCGTAGACGCGGTTGCCCTATTAGTGGCCAAAATAGTAACTTGGCACCACTGGATCTAGTGACTCCCAATTCTTTTGATAACAACTACTTCAAGAACTTGATACAAAAGAAGGGTCTCCTTGCGTCAGACCAAATTCTATTAAGTGGAGGGTCAACAGACAACATTGTTTCTCAGTATAGCTCAAACCCTTCAACTTTTAGTTCTGATTTCGCATCTGCAATGGTGAAAATGGGAGATATTAGTTCATCTCAGAATGGGGTAATAAGGAGAATTTGCAGTGCTCTCAACTAATTATTAAGTTTGTTCTGTATCATCATTCAAAGAATTATTTCCATTGATACACGTTGTGCTCCCCCTTTTCTTCTTTTTCTTATCTATTGTTTTGTCCTTCTTTGATATCTTGGACTTGGTATTTTTAAATTGTACAAGGAATTTCTTGTCCTGCTTTGTATTTTTATAGTCATCCATTAATTATAATGTGAAGCGAATTGCAAGTCTTTTACTTTTTTTCTTTTTTTTTGGGAATTGTTGCACTCAATTGATTATTTCAAATGTGGGGAATTTTTGTAATACCTGTAATTTTCATTGTACTTTTATATTTTCGTAAATATAAATAAGACCCTTGGACTTATCCTTGTCTTTGTTAAACTTTAGACCCCAATCGATTGGCATAATTCCCAATCCATTTCCAACTTTTGCATACCAATCGATTGCCCGCCCTTTCCTACAATCGATTGCCACCCTGCTAACTGAAAACCATGATGTTGTCCCATCCCAATCGATTTCCCTTGTATCCAATCGATTTCCATCAAATGTCTTAAGCTAATTGATTTCCATTAGTCCTAATCGATTGGCATCCAGCTGCCACCTTGCCTTCTCATTCCCTATATACATCCTCCCCTATATGTTTGTTTGGATTTGCTGAACTGAGAGAGCTAGAGAGAGAGAGAGAGAGTTATATATATATAGACTCATACATATACATATATACATACACTGTATACACACACACACTCTAGCAAGAAGAGAAGAAGGAGAAGCAAAAGAAGGAGACATAGAGAGACTGAAGAAGAAGAAGAACGAGAAAGGGAAGAGAGAGAGGAGGACACCCCGAGGACCGTGAGCTCACCTTGAATTGCCGACATCACCGAATCTTAACGGTGAGTGTTTATACTCACATGGTAGCTTAGTTATGTTGTTTATAATTGTTTCAGAAAGAAAGAATGGGCATAGAATGTATACATATTTTATTTTATGTTTTATAGCTTTTAGGGAAGAAGACGACTTCTTAATCGATTGGACTTTTATCCAATCGATTGCCATTCGACCCCAATCGATTGCCATTTTTCCCAATCAATTGCCATGTCAATTAAGCCTATCAATTTCACTTTTTCCCAATCAATTGCCAACCCAATTATCCCAATCGATTGCACTCTAATTGATTGTGTACTTCTGAATATTGAATATTTCAGTTGATTATAGATGTTGAGTTGTTACATTATTTTTATTTTTTTTGCTGGGAACTGTTACATTGATATACGTTATACGTTGATTATTAGTGTGGTATTGAATAATGCACACGTTTGAATAATGAAACCTCTAATGCATTAAATAGTGGAACTTTTGTATAAGGATGATATAATGTTGTTAATCAGATTGATAAGTGGACGTGTATAGTAGTGGTTCTATCGACCGCCGAGGTCGATACTATTAATCAGATTGAATATATCACGAAGATCATATGATGTTAGATGTGGGATTCTAATGAGGTATGACAGTTATGTGATATGAGACTTCGTGTCAAGTTTAATACATTGGGGCGGGTTGCCCAGTATGTGTTAGGGGCGTGTTGGTTAGAATGTAATGTAAGGGGCGTGTTGGCCAGTCACTACACCATATGGCCTCATTACTAACGGATATATCCGTTAGAATAAATGTTACTAACGGATATATCCGTTAGTATTTTAGCGTTAGTAATATTACTAACGGATTTACTAACGGATATAAATTAATTTTACTAACGGATATGTCCGTTAGTAAATCCGTTAGTAAATCAAAGGATTACTAACGGTTTTTTCAAATAATTTTAAAATATTTATATTGAATACTAACGGTTTTTCAACTAATACTAACGGATATATTCGTTAGTAATTTACAAAAAAAATTTACTAACAGATTTACTAACGGATATATCCGTTAGAAAAGTGCATAAATCTAAAAATATATATTATTTATTTATATGCTGTCCAATTTTTTTCACCTAATTAACAAGCATATTAATCCATACCAAACACAAAAATAATCAGATTAATCTATATCCAACACAACAAATATTATATAAAGTAATCATAACAAGTAAAGCGTTCATTTATGTCTAACCAACATCTCTGTACCCAACACAATAAAAATAATCCATTGGGCTTGCATTGCAACATTCAATACATTGTGATCAATTACAAAATAGACTACAAAACTAAATAGAAGGGACTCGTCTCACTGCTTGAAAAGGATAACTAAACACATATAACTCTTAATCTTCTCATGACCATCTATTAAGCCTTCTTTCCTCAACTTCACCAAGGAACAACATGACGAAGTACCTACATTCAAATGTGTGAAATTTAGAGTAACGTTCAATGGAAAGTTCAAAAATTGAATGAAATATAGAAAGACTATTGAGATCAAACGTAACACAAATGACTGGAAAAAGGTTGGAGAAAAAATCTAATAGAAAGCTCTTTCAATTGGGAATTTCACTATCTCAAGAAATTTAGGGAAATCAACTTGACTTATATGTTCCAACAAGTTTCATATGATCATACTAATATGCATAAGAGAGTGGAAAGCAAGTTCAAACTTCAGATCAATTCATACCTCACTTCGAGAGTTCTCATCACAAAGAAAATCAAACACTCTCTTTGGTGGGACTGGAATCCAGAATGAAGTTGCAACAGTTAGCATGATACCAGGAGGCCTACCCTTGTGACTTGCCCAAACAAAGGAAGTGCAAAATGCCATCCCTTGCAACTTGCCCAAACAAAAATCCTTCAAGAAGATCAGCCTCGAATATCTGCATAGAAAGAAAAATACATCAACTAATTCTTTTTAACAAGACATTGGAATTCATAAATTGTAAGAAAAATACAAGGTCTACATAAAAAGAGAGATCTAAAAAATAGAAAATAGACTCATGTGAAAAGGTTAACTTGGTAAGTGGAACGGATGTTTAACCTTCAACTAAGGCTAGTTTTTTTTTTCCTGATATCTTCAAAGTTAGAACTCTAATTCAAGCCTAGGAAGGTATGCCCCAGAAATTCATTAGCCACAGAAAGTGACACCAACTTTATCCTATCCCAACATTAACCTAGTGCATTTCTGCGAGCAAGGAAAACCGTGCCCAAGTGGATGTGCAACGTAGCGGCCAATGTGTGCACGGGTGTGGAGTAGGGTCTACCGAAGTGGTGACATAAGGGGCTGCCCATGTGCCACACGCGTGCTGCTGTGCACATTGTGCGTTGCCTGTGCGCATGTGCGTGCTGTTGTGCACGCTGTGCGCTGCTGTGTGCTACCTACTTGTGTGCTGCCTGTGCCCGTGCTGTGCTGCTATAAAGAATGAAAATGAGGCATAGGTCAAGACCGAAAGGACGCTGCCAATGTTCACAAAATACCAATTAGTTGAATCAATTTAATCAAAATCTCTTGTTAATCAAACCCAAAAAAAATTGAACTTCAAAAAAGCTTAAGTCTTTTCATTATAATACGACCAGCAAAAGAAATGAGAGAAGTCAGAACATCTAAGGATTAGAGTGAAGACTCTCTTTAACCATAGTTGATGGAGAAAAACCTTAACAAATAATTTAATACTTCACTCAAAACCTCCTAGTTGCACTATACTTGGGCAGAACAAAAAAAAATTGCATTGAGAACAAAAAAAAACATAGCATTAGCACTACAAAAATAAAAAATAAAAACATTGGGAATCAAATTTGGGACCATAGCACTACAAAAATTTGGAAACCATAGCAATATTCTAAGCATTTGGTGCTTGGGACAGAGAGGTATAACACTGAGGACAGAACCCCGAATAGTAATCTACAGAGTCAACTTTTATGTTCCAATGAAGTGGGTGGTTTGATGAAAAACGCTTGATCCTAATGTTTGGTGGTGGTAACAGGTACATCAGTGCATGTGCTATATTCCATAGGACAAGGAAATTGAAAAAACTAGAACCAAGCCCCAACCATAGTAAGAATTTATAACTACTGCAGCTCAACATTTCTATAACATGTTCTTACACAAACACCAAGTTTTATATCACTAAATAAATGAACCCAAAAAGGTAATTCCAAGAGAAAGAAAATGATGAAAATTGATATACATCATGCTAGACACCATTGCCCCGCTCCTTAAAGAGTTGAAAAGTCATATACAAAAAGAGACTATAAGCCGAAGCAGAAATTGAACCTACATTCTCATCTCTTGGTTTTATCAAGAACTTCAACGTATTTCTTTGGGATTCCATATTTGTTCAACTAGATGTCTTGCTAGATTGTCAATCACTCCACCTTGAACTAGAACTTCATGTCCCTTCTTACCAATGAGTTTTCATTTTATTAACTTAACTTTACTTCAAGTTAACTTACTGAAATATGTTGTTGAGATACCAAGTCATTTCTCCAAAATATCAAATGTTCACATTATCCCCATATTTTTATAACATGCAAACTACGTTACATAGAATCTTCTTCATAGGTTGAGGTACACGTGTCGGACACTCGACACTCCGACAAGGGTATGGGAAATGTCTCCGACTCTTTTTGTTGGACACACACCATGAAGTATGTCTTCGACTTGTGTACTAGTTATTAAAGCCTTCAATTATATTGCATTTTCTATGAAGTTCTTGTACATAAAAACACTATTGCTCTTATCACGAATAGATTGCTGCAAAGTGCTTCCATAGAATAAACACTTCTTGTTTTGGTCATCTACTAGCATGGCATACAACTTCTTTTCGGAACAAAATACTGAAAGCCTTCTTTTTGTAGGCGTGACATTAACCTGGTCAAACAAAATAGGAAGTTCTTTTTTTCCAAAATTCAGCAAAAATAATAGATGCTACTTACAAAGATCAAAGATGTTTGAACAAAAGTACGAGCAAGGAGCTAGGTAAATGTATTACACAAGGCAAGGAATATAAATAGGGCACTAGTAAAGAAATTTTCACAGAGAAGTGCCCACTGCCCAATATTCAACCTAGAAATGCTTCATAATAGCATCAATCAGCCTTTTCATTGTTATGGACAACGAAGAAAACTGTTCTAAGGCACAAATGGGAAATTTACTTTACTGATGTTGGTGCCAAAGTGTAAGGCAAGCCCTCCCTCAGATGCTATTTAGCAACTATTTTCTTCATTAATAACCATTTAGTGTTGAAATGTAGATGAAACACATTATAATCAACTCAATCCATTTGGCAGAGTACCCATTGTTCCCATAATTGCTTTGATAAAATTCTATAATTTCCATCATTGCCTTGATAGCAATACTAACAAGGCTTTTAAGTAAGCATAAAACATATATCACTACAAATCAGGAATTTTCTCTGCTTTAGTTTTTTGATACTGAAAGTGCCTCAGTCTCCAAAAAAAAATATTTGAACGAAAAAATGAGAGAAACCAGAGAACAGAGATCTTACAATGATTCAATCAAGCAACATCAATCACTACAAATCAAATTGGGAAAAAAAAAGAAAAGAAAAAGCATTCAGGAAATGCAAGAGAGAGAGAGAGAGAGAGAGAGAGAGAGACGATTCAGAGAACTAAAACCATTTACCGATTCAAAGAACAATCACATATTCATAGAAGTAAAAGCATTTACCGATTCAAGAACAATCACAGATCTGAATGAAGAAATGCAAGAGAGACAGAGAGAGAGAGAGAGAGAGAGAGAGAGAGAGAGAGACGGAGGGAGTGAGAGTATCAATCGATCGAGAGTGCGAGGGCTTACTTGTAAGTTGTAATCGTGGTCCTTTGGCTGCGACCGGAAAAAGAAGAGAAGGTGGAGCGAGACGGAGACGGCGACGGCACTGAGGAGTGGCGACGGCGGCGACGATGGTGAGGAGCGCAGAGGACACCAAATCTTCTCTTTCACACTCTCTCTCTCTTTGCCTCTGTGTTGTTTGGGGGGAAATGAAAGACTAGGGCACCGAATTCATTTGGGGTAATATTTCTATTGTTTTTTTTTTCTTTTTTTCTTTTTCTTTTTCTTTTTCTTTTTCTTTTTTGTATTATACATTAAATTTTGGTATAAATTATTCTAACGGATATATCCGTTAGTATTATTTTTCAAACTGTTAGAAAAAATATAAGTCTATAATAAGGGTGATTACTAACGGATTTGCCTCATTACTAACGGATATATCCGTTAGTAATTAGCAACGGATATATCCGTTAGAAAGCTTAAAACTTGTCCGTTAGAAATTGGCCCATATGGTGTAGTGAGTATGTATCAAAGGGCGTATTGGCCAGAATGTAATGTAATGGGCGTGTTGCCCAGAATGTATCAAAGGACGTGGTAGCCAGAATGTAATGCAAGGGGCGTGTTGTCCAGAATGTAATAAAGGGCATGTTGGCCAGAATGTATCAAAGGGCATGTTGGTCAGAATATAATGTAAGGGGCGTGCTGGCCAGAATATATCAAGGGGCGTGTTGGCCGTAATGTATCGAGCATATTCTCTAGGCATGTTGGCCATAATATATTGAGTGTATTGGCCATAATGAATTGGGTGCATTGGCCATAATGTATCGGGCATATTGGCCGTAATGAATTGGGCATTTTGGCCGTAATGAATTAGGCGTATTAGCCTAACAATATCGGGCGCGTGATGAAGTGGGCGTATTGGCCGTAATGTATTGGGCGTGTTGACCGGAATGATGTGCTCATTATAAATGGGGACTTCGTATCGAGATAATAGATTGTGTGGTACAAAACTACGTGTCGGGTTTATGTGCAAAAGAATTAGAACTTCATGTCAGGTTGGATAAGTTGAGAAATATTGGGCTATATGCCAAGGTAGAAAGGGATCATTCGATAAATGAGGTAAAAAATGTGGAATGGCAAAGCTACCTGCAGAATGTGGACCCAAGAGTCCATGTCATGCTTGGGATTGGTTGGGACGACGTCCGTGGTGATATATTGAGTTGGTGCATGCATGAATACGAAAGACGAGATGACGGTTAACAATATTGTTTTATATTTAGCATATCTATAGATACTCTGTTAATATTTGCATTCACTCGACTTTCATAGCTTCCGGCGTTTTATGCCGCTGGATATCCTACATCCAGCTGGCCAGGGTTATGAGTATGCATAGGATGAGTACATGGCTAGGGGCTATGAGGAGGAAGCCTACTATGGTGGAGGCTATGCTGGAGATGACTACTACACAAGCTGACGACTTAGAGCTTGCCATAGCTAGTTTATGTTTATATTTTAGAGACAGTTGTAATAGTTAAGTTTGTAATCGGCATATGTTGCCATAATGGTTTATTTATGCTTTGGTAGATACGTATGGTTTGAAATAGTTTAGTAGTGAACTCTGATTATATATATCGAACTTAGAATTTCCCCATTCGTGGTTTGATTCATTACTCTGATGATTAGACTTTGGTTATGGACAATGTCATGACTTTCAACTGTCATGGCCTAAGAGTTCAAAATGGAATTTATTTTCTCTATTTTTGCTACTGCGGGGCGTGATAGGATTTTTTGTATTAGAGCCTAGGTTTTGTAGTCGTGTTCACCAATTGTCCAACATTTCTTGAGTTTGAACCTTAAGATTCCTTAAGATAAGGGTTTGACTCTAAGTAAATGTTTTGGACATAGTCTGTATGGAGTTCTCCTAGCTATTAATCTGATAATAGATATAACTATTATGTTTAGTTGCGAATTACTTTCTATGACTATTTTTGAATTAACGACTAACCGATAGACATTTGTATAGGTACCCAATCTTACTGCATCGATGGCAGGAAGACCTCCTACTCAGAATCATCCTACACAGATTGAGGATGCACCTCTGGCACCCCAGACTGCTGATCTGACTGGATTGTTCGAAGCCTTCGTGTGAAGGATGGAACTAATCAATAACCCTAACATGAACAACAAAAATAACCACAGACCACACATAAGGCTAGTGGAGGATCGATTAGTGGAGCGTTTATGTCATTTTTACCCAGAGAAGTTTGACGGAAATATTGAGCCATGGCAAGCGGAACAATGACACTGAGAGATGGAAGCAATCTTTAACACCCTGGGATGTAATGCGATTGAGAAGTGTCGACTGGCTATATTCCAGTAGACTTATGCGGCGGCCGATTGGTGGAAATCAGAGAAGACAACCGTAAGAACTTCACGGTTGGAAGAATGCCCTAGATCACATTCAAAGGGCTTTTCCTAGAGAATTACTTTCCATAAACGGAGAGGAATAGGAAGGAGAGAGAATTCATTCAGTTAAGGTAAGGGAACTAGACAATAAGGGAGTATACAGTACAGTTTGAATGATTATCCCTTTTTGCCCTTCATATGATCGATACTCCAGAGAAGAAGAATAGGCAGTATCACCATAGCCTCTCACTACTATCACGACGGATGACTTAAACCATCAAGGTCAAAATTTTAAGGCTATAGTAGGAATGGGAATCGGCCATGAGGATATCAATGGTCAAGAATGAGGACGCTTTGGGAATTGACCACCACTCAGGGGCAATCAAGGACCGAGACCTCAGATGCAGTTCTAAGGGAACAAGTGTAATTAGATTAGTTAAAGGAAGCCACAACCTTCGTTTCCCCATAACCACTGTGCGGTAAACACGGCTCCTTCCCTGCAAGGTTACCTGCTACCACTGGAGGCAACACCGGCAAATGCTTTAACTACAAAAAGCCAGGTCATTTGGCTAAGGACTGCCAAGCTTCTAGGAACTACAACCAGTTAAGCGTTCTCTGTTATAACTGTAACAAGCATGGCCATATCTACAAGGACTATAGGGTACCCCATGTTAGGGATATATACTAAAAGCCATGCTTTATGTAGTTGATTTATTATTCATTTAATAAAAATCAGTTAATCCATTTTTATGCACTACAAGAAAAAAGGCTTTTTATGTCACTTTTACAATTGTTGTTATGTCACTCAAAATATGAATGACATAAATATTTCTCACCTGTGCTTTTTATGTCACTTTTTAAGTAGTTGTGTCACTTTTTTAAAAAGTGACATAAAAACTCTATTATTTATGTCACTTTTTATAAAAGTGACATAAATAATAACATTTTTATGTCACTTTTTTAAAAAAGTGACATAAATAATAAGGTTTTTATGCCACTTTTTAAAAACCGACAAATAGAAACGCGGTGGCATTTTTGTAAATATGACATTTAATTTTTATGTCACTTTTTATAAAAGTGACATAAATAAAAATGCGGTGGCATTTTTGTAAATAAGACATTTTATTTTTAAAAAAGTGACATAAATACTAATTTTTTAAGTCGCTTTTTTGAAAACTTCAAACATTTTTAAAAAGTGATAAAAAAAAATATGCGCGAGCGGGAAACGGGGAATAAAAGTGCAATATAACTTTTTTTACTCCCGCTCTTCGCAAATATTGAAACTCCCTCTCTCATCTCCCTCTCATAAGATGAAGAAATTGTGAGTTCGATCTCTTCTAAAAGGATAACAAAAAAATGGCAATTGTCATTTAGGGTTTCTACCTAATTAGGAAGAATCTGTCATTTTCATCCCCAAAGAGCCACCGCAACTCACAGATTAGGAAGCATACCATTCCCCTAAGCAATTGTGAGTTCTCGTCTCCCTACTTGTCATGACAATTAGGGAGAATAAATGACAGTATGACTTTCATCTCCCTCTCATCTCCCGGTATAGAGGCATAAGAGGAAGCATCACAGTCTCCCGCCGGCAGAGAGAAGGCAAGTTTATGCCTTCATTCTATTTCTCTCTCTCTCTCTCTCTCTCTATATATATATATACATGTATGATAGATATAGTTATTCATCCAAATATTTTATATACCAACAACATGCAGCATGTTTTTCCCCCCTCCATGGAACTTTTACCTTTTTCCAAGCCTATGTTCACATACACAAGGATTAGGATGTGCTTTGCAGAATTGTGCTTTCAAAGTGTTTGACCATTTGCCTCTTAGAGTGTTTACTGATACTAACATGCTGTTTTTGATTTTTTTCCCTCCACTGAAGATTGGTTTTTTAGTTTTGAATTGATAGCATCCTTTTCATTTCACACAACTGATACTCACATTGTGTTTTGGTTTTTTCCCCTCCATTCATGATTGCTTTGTGATTTTTTAATTGTTAGCATTCAATGATGCTTGAGTTACAGAATCCAACACATTTTTACTCTGGTTGTCTTCGTCATAGAGCTTTGTTTTGTTTTGCTCATGTTGTGTTTGATGTATGCCTGTTTGGTTGTGGCTCTTGGATGAAATTCTAGCCGTATTTGTCTGCCCTTCATGGGAGTTTTTTGGTTGTTTTTTAGACTCATTTGAACCAACATTATCTGTTAATTTATTCTAGCCTTGGGGTGGCCTTTGGCTCCTTTTTAAAACTTTAAAAAATGATATTGTTTCTATTGGGATCCTTGGGCTGAACTATTTGACTTGTGGGGACTATTTCTCAAAAAAATGGTTATTGTAATGGGTTTGGTTAGGGCCTGTAGTGAAGTTGTGCAGGGGTATGGGATTCTACCACCAAATGTAATCTTTTCCTTATGGGTTGTTTTTGTACACAAGCATGCAATTCTGCCCAAAAAAAAAAAACGGCAACTGCCATTCAGGAAAAAAAGAAAAAACAAATAAATAAATAAACTTTCTCTACCATTTGGTGTAATAAGCCGTGGCTGATCCAAAATTTGGTGTTGTGGGGCCAAGTTTAATGATTTGGGTCCGTTAGTAAGCAAGTTCCATTCGGGGGTTCGGGGGCAGCGTCCCTAAGTCGAATTTTTTCGGCCTATTTATACATATTTTAGTGCGATTCAAAGAGTCAAAAGAATAGTTGAGCTGATTAGATTTAGGACCTGCTTGTCTCACGACCTAGGTAATTGGGCATTACTCTAACCCTTCACTATATGAGAGACTATTAATGTCAAACCCCTGCAATAAAAAAAACTATTGGTCTGGTTTCTTGTGTCCCTAGATTATTCTTGCAAAACAAACGTGGTCTTAAAACTTTTTTATTTTTAGTTGACTTTTATATGAATGGTATATGTTGTAAATGTTAAAAAAAAATTGGGAGGACCAATTTGAAATTAATTTAAGAATGTTAAAATTATACATATATCCCACAAATTTTTAAAAATTTTGAGGGGCCATAATCTACAAGTGGACTCGCCACTGATAATAAACTCATTTAATTAGCACGAACATTTAAAGAGATCACTCGTGTAGGAAATGCAAAATGTGACATTCCTATTTCCTTTTTAGTACATACACTTTGTTTAATATTATTAGGGACTTCATAATTTTAGACTTTGCCTTCAATTTTACAACCTTTTTCACCGTCTTCTTATTGTGTGGTCAACCACATCAAGTAATTTCAAAGAGTAATGCTACACACACAACTTATTTCGTAATTTATTCCACAACTGCACATCTTGGCCATTGATTTCAATGGGCTCCATGATAGTCCCACATGGGTCCTGCACAGAACCCATCAAAATCAACGGTCAAGATGTCCTGGTTGTGAAATAGGTTGTGTGTATAGTATTTTTGAATTTCAAATAGGTTGCATGATGTAGTTTCATTTGCAATAAAGAGAAAGGTACACTTAGCAATCAAATGTAATTACCTATGAGGTGAGGAACTACTAAGTACTCCACTTTATTTTCAACACCAATGTATTCTAACAATATGAAGCGAAGAAAATAATGAGGATCTAAACATTGATCATGAACCCTTGCCCTAGATTTACTTCAAGTTTGAACATTTTAGCAAAGTTTCTCAAGTTGTTTAGACGAATGTTTTTCTTGATGTTTAAACTTTTTGGGAATCCAGTTTGTTTTCAGAAACCATAATGTTACTTGGGTCAAAGTAACTCCATTAGACAACAGATAAAGCTTGCACAATAGAGCTATCAAAGGTCATCATGCTAATATATGCACATATATATGGAATAATATTAAAGAAAAACAGAGAGAGAAAGAGAGATAGAGAGTGAGAGAGAGAGAGAGGGAGAAATTTTGGCGGATGTGTATAGTATTCAGTTCCCTTTAATGAGAACTTTATCGTTGTATCCTAGAGTTTTATAGCATTCGTGGTTAATCTGACATATGCTGCCTATAATAATTTTTCCCCCTTTAAATGAATCTGCTCATTTCTGGATATTTGAATGCCAATTTGTTTGTCTTCTCCATAATGCACCTATTTTCATCTGTACTTTTTAACCCTCCCCCCACCCCCACTTTCTCTTATAAGAGAGACTTATGTTGATAGAAAAAACCAACATTTTCTGACCTTGCAGGACTTCTATGAGTTGTGGCCTCAGAAGTTTCAGTACAAGACAAATGGAGTAACTCGGGTACAAATTTGGATACATTAATTCTTGGATGTGAAAGTTGTATGATGGTTTAACCTTGTCCTTTTGCTTAATTTTCTGTCACAGAAGTTTAACAAATTTTGAAATTGTATGGATTTCATGGCCCGCATGATCCTTAATAACTTTCTGCAACTCAGGGTCCTTAAATAGTAACCAACAGAGTTTTTTTTATTTTTTTTTATTTCATGCAACTGGTTGATTGAACACTCTGTACATGGTTCGAATTTTACATTTATTAGACAGGGTCCTTAAGTATTTTTTATTTTTTGCTGCGAGTCTTGTGACAATTAAATTGGTTGATGACAGTAAATAAGTATTTTCTTAAGTTAAATTGGTGAATTTATAACATTTTTAAATTACAACATGTGATTTTTCAGCGCTACTGGATTGTCGTCAGCAATCCGAGTTTATGTTGGAACAGAAGCTTGGATACGTAATGTTGACCTCTTAGCAGGTTTGCGGGAATATGGTTCTGATCCTGATTTACAAGAGTGGAAGATGGTACACACCTCACCAAAATGGACTTTATGTATTCTGGTTATTTATGGATTGAACACTTTTTGAAATAACTTTAATGTGTAGGTGAGAAGGATTAATAAAATGAGGCTAGCCGAGTACATTGAAGCGATGAGTGGAGTCAAGGTTTGCAAATTACCCTTTTTTCTCTTTGAATTTGAACTGCCACTTACATTTTTGGAATGTGTTAGATTTCTGGGAAGCTTCACAGTGATTTTATCTGGGCCATTTACCACTTCCCAGGTCAGTTTGGACGCACTGTTTGATGTGCAGATAAAGCGAATTCACGAGTACAAAAGGGAATTGCTGAATATATTCGGCATTATCCATCGATACGACCGTATAAAGGTATTGTAATCCTATGGTACCCAAATTACCATATGAATTTAAAATCTGTAGGACCGAAAAACAACTAGGGCATGAGCTCTTCACAGGCGACTTCAGTCCAGTTACTAGTCATGCGTCTTAACATTTTTTCTTGGGGCGAATTTGAAAAACGACATGTTCGTCTTGCTAGCTAGTAGCTACGATATGATGAAGTGGGTTTGCACAAGAGATTTCATAATATTATCGTCAAATTTTTGGTTCCAATATTTTAAGATTCAAGTCCTGAGATTTCCCAATATGGGAACTTTTCATGAGAAAAAAGGTAAAGCTTTTCTTTTGGTAGGTGAGCTGCAAAGTTATAACCATTCATGTTATAAATGGACCTTCAGTTATAGTTCATCAATTTATTTGGTTTCAGACATCTTACTTGCATTTATATATATGATGCAATGAGTAGTATGCTGCTCACTTTATCCTGAATTTGTTGAAGAATATGGAGAAGGAGACAGGAGGAAGGTTGTACCTCGCGTCTGCATAATTGGAGGGAAAGCTGCTCCTGGGTATCAAAATTGCAAAGAAGATTATCAAACTTTGTCATGCTATGGCTGAGATGTAGGACATTCAGATCATTTCTATTTGATTATTGGGATGTAGGACAGCTTGGACCCACATGCTTCACACTATCTGGTTATAATGAAAGCAACACCTGATCAGCTAGGATCAGTGTTTTCGCTTTCCTTGTCAAATTTGTTTAACTTGTGATATATGGTTATTGTAGGCTTATTCCACCATTGGTACCCCTGATTATATTGCTCCAGAAGTTTTGCTGAAGAAAGGATATGGAATGGAATGTGATTGGTTGGTATTATCTAAGAATCTAGGATATCATCTTTCTTTTCCAGTTTTGTAAAAAGTTTCATGTTAAGATGAGATTGTTTATGTCCTCAGAGGTGGTCTCTTGGAGCTATCATGTATGAAATGCTTGTGGGATATCCTCCTTTCAATTCAGATGAACCTATGTCCACTTGTAGGAAGGTATCTTGAGAACAATACTACATTCGTACATTTGATTTTTCCATGTATGTTGGACGGTACATATTCTTCTCTCCCCTTCTTCAGCACAGTATTAAACGTACTAAATTTAATGTTTCACTGTTAGTTGGACTATGTGTGCTCTTCTCTCCCCTTTCCTACCTGAGATTCCGGTGATATTTCATTCTCCCCATCTTGATACCCATCAGATGGATGGGGAAAAGACAAGGAACATATGTCCACTTGTACTAAGGTGTCTTGAGAATAACATCGAGCTTCCTACTTTTAATTTTTCAATGTGTGTTGAACCGTCACTCTACATCTCTCCCCTCCCTACCTGACATTCCAGTAATGTTTGACTTTCTCCACATCATAATCCACACAGGTCGATCACAGGTCTGGGTTCCTTCTCCCCCACCTTTTAGCGTTAGTGAAAGTTAAATGTGAAAGCATAGAAAAAGTAAATGGTTAATCTTATAATTGATTCTTGCAATAATTATATGCTATATAAGTCCATGGGAAACTGCAAAATTGGATGGTTCTTGAATCTTTGGTTGTGAAAATATCTGCAGCAAATATAATTTGCTTCTTCAATAGTTAATAAATTACCATGTCTTGAAAGAGCCACTTTCTCCAATTTCAATCCCTTAGCAGAATCTGTTTTCTAGGTTTCTAACATGCTTGTCACTGCAGGAGCTTGAGAAGGTCACTTTCAGCATGGCTCGGTGTATTGGACATCATGAGGAGACTCTGAAAAAGCTACATGATCGGCAGACAGCAATTGAGCAAGAAACGGGCTCTGCTGCAAGATTTTTTTTTTTTTTTTCTGAATGTCTTATTAAGCCCCTCGTTTCAATGTTTAGAAAGCAACCATATATCGGTTTCTCCCCTGTGAAGATTATGATACATATATACTTAATACAGTTGCTCAAAGTGAAGTGGTAATACAATATGAACTCATCTCACAGGTTCTATGGAAACGGATTTGTTTCACAATTCGGGCTACTCTCTTGAGAAAGGGGTAATGATGGAACAGATTGAAAGCAAGGGAAACTCTGCAGCTGCTGTGCTCTGTAGACTCTTCAAAGAACTTCACTAAGAGCAGCAAAATAAGCTTACACGAAATGTACTTGGCGTGGTTGCACTTCTTGGAACTGTTCAAACCAAGGAACTTAGCAGGTTGTTTCCTGTTCCAATTTTGATTTTGACATGTATGCACGTATTTTGCACAAATATTGCCCGGAACACATTTGATCTGTTAGCAAGGAACACATTTGACCTGTGTGCACGTGTTTAGCACGGATATGGCACGGCACGATGACACAGCAATTCCTAAACATGTAGGACATGAACACGACTAGGACACAGCGAACAAAATAATTAGATTTTCTAGTATACCAAATACAGGGCGTGTCTAGTCCCATTTCCTAAATTTTCAACTATAAATGAGGATTTGAATTTTCTATAATTGCCTCTGTGCAGGATATTGTCCGAGTATCTTGGTGAGGATCAAATGCTTGCAGTTGTATGCACATGCTCTTCATGCAGCAGCAACTGGACTAGGAGTATCCATAAGTGGTCGTTATCTTGTTATTTGCGTTAAGGATATAAGGTACAACAAAGGCTTCTTAGTTGTCTTCTGAAATATCGGCAGTGAATGTTAACTGAATTTTCTTCCATATGATTGTTATTTTATTAGACAGAGACTAAACATTTTGGTTCAGTTCGGCTAATGGTTCACAAATAATGCGAAAAAATTGACTTTTTCATCACTTAGGCATGAAAAAACTTAGTTTTGGGGGTTTTGAGGGTTGAAACTGTAAACCGCTTAACCAAACTTCACGAAACCTTACTCACACCTCAAACATGCCTAAATAAACTTCCGGGAACTAACGGAGTGCATAACGGATTCACGGTTCACAAATAATGAGAAAAAAGGAGTTTTTCATCACTTTGACTTGAAAATTCTTAGTTTTGATGGGTTTTGAGTAGTGAAACGGTAAACCGCTTAACCAAACGCAACAAAATCTTACTGGCACCTCAAACATACCTAAATAAACTTGCGAGAACTAACGGAATACATAACGGATTCACGGTTCACAAAAAATGCGAAAAAATGACTCTTTAGTCACTTAGGCTTGAAAAAGCTTAGTTATTGAGGTTTCGAGTAGTGAATCGGTAAACCGCTTAACCAAACACCACAAAATCTTACTCGCACCTCAAACATGCCTAAATAAACTTGCGGGAATTAACGGAATGCATAACGGATTCACGGTTCACAAAAAATGCGAAAAAATGACTCTTTAGTCACTTAGGCTTGAAAAAGCTTAGTTATTGAGGTTTCGAGTAGTGAATCGGTAAACCGCTTAACCAAACGCCACGAAACGTTACACGCAAGTCAAACATGCCTAAATGAACTTGCGGGAACTAACGGAATGCATAACGGATTTACGGTTCACAAAAAATACGAAAAAATGACTCTTTCATCATTTCGAGTCCCCGAACACATTGTGGTCTCTCAAAACCCCCAAACATAGTTTTACTCTTTTATTATTTTATATACAAATAATTAATGAAAACTTTATCTTTTTTGTAGGTATAAAGTTTCACATTTTGATGGAAGGTTTTGACAAACAAACCAGGTTTTTTGTTGGGCTAATTTTTTTTTGTTGCTTTCATAGTTTTGTTTGTACTTTTTGATGAATATGTATTATGTATATGTTATTAGTTTTGCACTTGACTCGGATCGATTGTATACTTTTTGTTCAAACCAATTAATTGGTTGGTATGAGATGAATCGATGAAATTTAGTAGTTGAAATAGATTATATATTGAGTTGGATTTAATTTTGTACAGGGTGCATGGTATTGTATATATGTACAGGGTGCTATATATTGTGTTTACAGGGTGGTATTTATGTCACTTTTACTGTATTTATGTCACTTTTAAGGCTTTTATGTAATAATTTTGTTTGGTATTTATGTCACTTTTCTCCTTTTATGTCACTTTAGGTTAAAAGTGACATAAATAAAATGGTATTTATGTCACTTTTAAGTATTTATGTCACTTTTAAGACTTTGATGTTATAATTTTGTTTGGTATTTATGTCACTTTTCTACTTTTATGTCACTTTAGGTTAAAAGTGACATAAATAAAATGGTATTTATGTCACTTTTAAGTATTTATGTCACTTTTTATTAACAAATGTGTTAGTTTTATGAAACATTTATGTCACTTTTTTGAAAACATTTATGTCACTTTTAAAACATTTATGTCGCCTCTATTTATGTCACTTTTTACTGGAAAAAAAAAGTGACATAAATACCTATTTATGTCATTTTTTAAGTGACATAAAAGGCCTTTTTTTCTTGTAGTGATGAGAATCTGTGTGGGCAATATTTGTGTTATATTGTTTATTTAATATTATGCGTATGTGTCTTTCATTCTACATAGTAGGTGGTTTGGTGTGTAGAGTTCGGCTTACACACGGAAGATCAGACCATCGGATCTTGTAAAATGTAAGATTTTGGTTTACAGTCTTAGATGGATTGGACACACCATCGGTAGAACTGTAGCATGGTATTGTAGTAGGTTTGTCTTGACTACGGGAAATGGTATAGTTTCAACTCACCATGCTAGTACACTTTGTGTATTAAACGGGACCGACTTGGGGTAATTATCTTTATACTGACTTATAAGATAATTAATACCTCATGACTATTATCAGTGCTTATACTCTAAATCTTAAGTTAATTTATAGACACGTACATTTGCTATTTACACTTTGATACCTAAAAGGGTGAGATCCTTAAATGGTTCAATATCTCATTGGATTGGGTGACAATATTAATTGTGTGGTGGATATTAATTAATGATAGAATCCATCTCTCAATTTTGGGATTGATGATATCCCCTTGAGAAAGCTTATAAGTTTTGATTATATCAAACCCTGTAGGTGGATTTTTTATCCGACATATCATATAAGTTAAGCAGAGGATCTCAAGGAATTTTAAGAGATTAATTAAATATGATTGTCAATAATTAAATTTAATTAATGGATATCTGTAATCTTAACATGGGGAGATAATAAGCATTTAATAACATGGAGCTCAAAATATATTTTTGAGATAAGGGTAGGAGTGCAATTATAATTCTTTAGTGGTATGAATTATAATTTACGAAAATAGGAATCTGATTCATTTCAAATTAGGGTTTCCTAATTCCATAAGGAAGCCTATTCCTTATTGACTTCTTATGGTCCCTATTGTAGCCTATATATATGCTGCTTTGGCTCTCTCCTCAGTTTGCGTTTTTCCATCAAGAGCATTATAACTGGAAATAGAAAAGAGAGAGCGTAAAAAGAGAGAGCAGAAACATAAAGGATTTTGAAGGAGCCCACACTCAGTTCGATATTCTGGCAGCAAAGGAATATGGTAGAAGATCATGAGCTGTTATCGAGCCCGTGTTCTCGATTCTTTTACTACAGCAATCCGTTTTAGAAGTTTAAGATAACCCTAGTTTCGCCCTTTTGAGAGTGATCGTACAATTAGGGAAAGTGTGCAAGGATTGTACCTTAACTCTCGAGGATAGGATTCTTCCCGCAGATCTAATCATTTTGTCAATGAAGGAAGTTGACATCATCATAGGATTTGATTGGCTCACGAAGTATCGGGTTAAGTTGGATTGTGCCAATAAGATGATTACCTTTTCGGAACCAGAAAGCCAGCCATGATGTTTTTCTTACTAGCCGTTTAGCAGTTATCAAAAGCTCGAGTTCGAAACTCACTATCGCACTAATTCCTGTAGTCTGAGACTTTGAGGATGTATTTACGAATGTTTTAGGATTACCACCTAAGCGAGAGATTGACTTCTATATTGAGTTAGTGCCCGACACTTTACCCCAATCGAAGGTTCCTTATCGGATGGTACAAAGGGAGATGCAAGAACTGAAGAAGAAAGTTTAGGAATTGGAGGACCTTAAGTTTTTTCGACCTAGCATGTTGTATTAGGGTGCGCCAGTGCTATTCGTCAAGAAGAAGGATGAACTCAACGACTTTGTATCGATTATAGGGAGTTCAACAAGGTTGTAATTAAGAATAAGCACCCACTCCCTACAATCGATGATCTATTTGATTATCTATAAGGAGAAATTCAAAGACTGCTTTTAGGACCAAATATGGGCACTATGAATTCTTGGTCATATCTTTTGGATTAACCAATGCCCCCGCAGTATTCATGGACCTAATGAACAGAGTATTTAGACCCTACTTGGACCAGTTCATTATCATGTTTATAGATGATATTCTGATCTACTCAAAGACCGAGGCTGAACGTGAGGAACATGTAAGGATCGTACTACAGACCCTCTAAGATAATCAATTGTACACAAAGTTCAGCAAGTGTAACTGTTGGTTAAAGGAAGTCAAATTTCTAGGACATGTTGTCTCACAAGATAGAATAGCCGTAGAATCATCAAAGACAGGTACAGTTCTGAATTGGAATATTCCAACTACCGCAATGGAAGTCAGGATTTTCTTGGTCTAGCTATTTACTATTAGAGATTTGTGGAAGGATTCTCCAAGATTGCAGCTCCTCTTACTGGACTAATGAAGAAGGATTTGAAGTTTGAATAGAGTAACAAGCATGAACGTGCATTGTAGGAATTTAAGAAAAGATTGACTTCAGCGCTAGTGCTTGCGATACCCAAGAGCGGGGAGCAGGTCACCATTTATAGCGACACATCACACCAAGGACTTGGATGTGTTCTGATGCAAGATGGGAAGGTAATCGCATATGGATTACGACAATTGAAATCTCATGAGTTAAATTATCCGATGCATAACCTCGAGCTAGCCGCGATTGTCTTTGCACTCATCATTTGGAGGCATTATCTACACAGTGAGAACTCTGATTTGTTTATGACCACAAGAGTCAGAGATACTTGTTCATTCAAAGGGAGTTGAACATGAGGCAATGACGTTGGATGGAATTATTTAAGGACTACAATTTCACATTGTAGTATCACCCGGGTAAGGCAAGGCCAATGCTTTAAGTCTGAAATCCCGAAGGATAATAGTAGATTCTCTATTGGTGAAAAAGTGGCAAGCATTGGCAACATTGGCTGAATTCGATATTCAGGCCTCAGACCCAAGTGAAGGATGACACTTTGGATGTCTCATGGTACAACCGACCCTCATCAGTCGTATTTTGGAGGCACAGAAGAAGAATGAAGGACTTTAGGAGTGGTTCACAAGCAATGCAATAAAGGAACTAAAGAATTGGAGTATTGGTGCAGACAAAGTACTCAGATGTAGAGGCAAACTTTGTGTGCCGTATGAAGGTGATCTTAGAACGGATATACTGAATGAAGCTCATAAGTCGCAAATGACTATCCACCTAGGAGGTACAAATATGTGTAAGGATTTAAAGATAAACTTCTGGTGAGAAGGTATAAAACGAGAAGTTACTAAGCACGTGTCTCAATGTCTTACGTGTAAGCAAGTAAACACGGAACATCAGAAGCCTCCCGAACTTCTACAATCGTTACCGGTTCCTGGATGGATATGGGAACATATAACCATGGACTACATGGTAGGTTTGCCGAGGTCACAACAAAACCACAACACTGGCTATGTGGGTAATTGTGGATCGACTTACCAAATTAGCGCATTTCATCACTTATAGAATGTCATACCCAGTCAACCATTTGAGCCGAATGTACCTACAACAAGTTGTGCGACTGCATGGTGTACCTGTCTCGATCGTATCCGACCATGATTCAAGATTCACTATAGAGTTTTGGAAGTGTCTGCAGTTAGCTTTAGGAACTTCGTTAAACTTGAGCATAGCCTTCCACCCATAGACCAATGGACAAGCTGAACGAGTTAATCAGGTGATGGGAGACTCATATACCACTGGTAGAGTTTACGTACAATAACAGTCACCACTCGAACATAGGGATGGTACCCTTCGAGGCATTGTATGGAAGACCGTGCTAATCCCCATTGTGTTGGGCAGAGGTTGGAAATAATCAACTACTTGGACCTGAGTTAGTTTGAGAAACTAATGAGAAGATTAAAATTATGAAAGAAAGGATGCAAATGGCGCAAAGTAGACACAAGAGTTACGCAGATAAACGATGTAGAAGTTTGGAGTTCAATGTTGTCGATCATGTTCTACTTAAAGTATCTCTGGTGCAAGGAATTGTCAGATTTGGACAGAAAAGAGGAAACCTTGCACTGCGTTTCATTAGGCCATTTGAAATCCTCGAACATGAAAGAAAGGTTACATACCTGTATACCTTGAAAATATGCAAGTACTAAAGTGCGAGCGTGCCAGACAAATGTCCTCTTGATGCGAACAATTTGACAAATCGGAGAGTAGAGAAATAGAGGAACAAGATTTCTCTAAATAGGTTCATGTTGCTTTAACCAAAGATTAAAGACTTAAAATGTGAAGAAAATTGGGACTAGTAAAAGAAATAACAGAGAGGAAACTCCATTAAATCCTTTAAAAACACAGTACATTTAGAAGTGGTAATGTCTCCTTCTAATTGGGATCTAATTATAGATCTAACCCTAATTTAGTGAAATAAACTTACAATGAAAGATAAAGGAAAAACATAGTGTGAAGTATGAAAATTATGCTAAGTATTCTTCATCATCCGAGATCCCTCTTCTCTATTCCTTCATTCCTTTAAATAGGTAACAATGGCTGTAACCACTGCCCCTCTACTAAGAAACCTCCCACTGTCTCCATAGTTTTAGAATAATGGGCTTCATATGTAACTGCATCTGTCACCACTTATGCATTACACGTGTCATTAATATAATTGCCAATAATTGCCCTGCCACATGTGGCATACGCACTGGGTTATGGCGTTGTTATGTTGCATTAGTTTGCTCTTTGTACATATTCAGCGCATGATTCTTCATTAGATTTGGTGAGCCCACTTTTAATTTTATTTTGTGATGCAAACAATGCCCCCCAACATCCCTTTCAAGTAAAAGACCGAGCAACCATCACTTGATGGGATATTGTTAATTTGGACACTTGCCCAGCAGATCATAGCTTCCTTTAAAGAAGTCACTCATATCTCCTAACTTCATAACCGCTAATTTTTTAAGGAATGATGAGATGGCACCCTAGGGATAGAGATAATCTTTTCCTGGAAAGATACTGACTTGACCCTCATTTAATTCATATTTGTACCATTGTATCATCTCCCTCCTAATCTCTAAGGAATTCTAATCCATAATCAGCACGAGTGTTGGGGAAGTTTCAATTTTGAAAGAGACTCCCATTCAAAAACCTTTCCATACCCTTTAAACCACTGCTATTTAAACCATTGTCGAGTTCTTTTCAACATAACTTCTTTTTTTCCCAAGACCTTCGCATCTTATATCTTGTTCTCAATCTTCTATCTCCCATGGCTGAAAACCCTCCAAAATCCACTTCATCTCCTAGCATAGAGAAGATTGCCGTCAATCCTCAATTGCGGGCCAAAGAATCACTAAAACAATTTTGTATTGCTACTTTCGAAGCCATCAGTCTGTAGGTAATGGAACCCTCAACTGATTTCATCTCTTCCATCCTTGGTCCAAGCATAGCTCAGGAGTTTGTCCTTCCCTGAGTTCTAACCTCTTTCCCCATAATGGTCTTTTTTTGTTTGAACACCCTAGTCCCCCGCTACAAAGATGGAGCAACAGTAACGACATCCGTTTCTGGCCATCAAAACCCTTGCCGGAATGGCTAACCTGGGTGGTCAGAGTCATTTCTTTCAAATTGGACGAATGGCATAGGCAGCACATCCATGACTTAATTCAATTAACCACCGTGCCATTACCCAAAAATACTCCCCTTCTTTCCTCTGCTCTGGCCTTTTGGTCTATTTCTACCAATTCTTTGCATTTTCCCAGTGGGATGATACTCTTCTTGACCTAGCTGCCTTAATTGGGGTGAGACCAAGTGTTGACCCTATCAACGCTCTACTATCCCAGTGAATATGCTTTTTTTTCCCATCACTTCTGGCTTTGAAGAGAATATTAGCTATTAGTCTTTTAAATTGGAACACAAAAAGGATGATGGTCCTTTGATTGATGCGGAGTACCTTGCCTTTCTCACTTTCTAGGTTAGCAGATACTTGACCTGTCCCCCTTCCTTCAAAGTAGTCAAATTTGATCTCCCTCTAGCCTTAGCTTTGGCTTCTGGCCAAGTTCTAGCATTAGGTCCTTTTCTTTTGGCCAAGATTTGGCTACATATTCTTCTAGCCCCTTTGGATTTTCAAATTGTTTAAGCTTCTTTTTCTCCCTTAGGACTCCTTTTTCCCATAGGTTTTTACCCTATCATCCTCCATTGTACGGATTGGCCTAGTTTAAACCCTCCCTCTTTGAGCCCCATAGTTACCCTAAAATGTGGGTATACTATTTGGTCTCTCGGGATTGTCATCACAGAGTGAGAAAAGAGAATTCAAGAAATAACCAATGGGGCGTTGAATCTTATTTCCAAACTACCATACACGCCAATTCAGCCTAACCTAAGCGCTTCCTTATCCCAATTTTTTATCAACCAACCCAGGCTTCTTGACTAGAACAGTTTATAAAACTTACGAATCAGTATAGCAGGTAGATGAGCTCGTGAATACCGGAGTAAACATAGCAAGACTCCAAACTGGCAGTAGTTTTACGCTTCTGCCAAGAATTGAGTCAAAAGACCTGCCCTTTTCCACCCTTGGCCGAATTTGGAATTGCGAAGCCTGTGGTTCATACTGATGCATCTGTGGGAGTTACCATAGCAGGTTATCAGTCTGGTACCCCAGTAACCACCATCTTTGGTGGCGTCCCTACAACCAGTCATTAGGCTGCTTGAGCATTCCCTGAATTCACTAGTTAGTTTTCCCACTTGGTTTTCTGAGATTTATTTGGTAATTTGGTACTAGGATTAGATGATATTTTATTTTGTTTGACCTTACTTATCTCATTGCTCCTTTTATTTTGTTCAGGTTTCTCTAAACCTCCTACCACTGTACTAATTAAGAAAAAGGTTGCTTCTCCAAAGACTCCTACTTCCACTCCAAACCCGTTGTAGCTTCAGGGACACCAAGCGTCTCAATTATAAGGAAATGGTGAAGAAAACCCCCTTGGAGGAGACTACCATTAAGTATCCTATTCGTCTAGAAGAAGAGGAGTCCGAGCATGATCTTAAACAAGAAACTCCTAAGGTGGCCAAAAAGGCACGACTTAAAGCCCGAGCTCAGAAGCAATTACATGATGAGCCAGCCTTGAGCAGTTCTCACCCTTCTTCTAATGCCACCAACAACAGAGGTTGCAAAAACCACAGGGCTTTCCCCACCTTCTTTAAAAAGTCCTCCTTCTACCAAAGCATCTCCTCTTACTGGTCAAAGCGATACCAGAACTTCGAAAGACCCTGTTGATGATCCAAATGTCCTTCCCAATATCCCTTAGCATTCAAAAATTCTTTTTTCTCAGCTGATCGGGAGAGAACAAATCCTAATTATATGCCTTAACTCACATTTGTTAGTAGGGGTGAAATCGGTTCGGTTACGTCGGTTTTTTTTAGGGGGGGGTTTCCACTGACCGATCAGTTCGGTTTCGGTCATTTTTTTGATTTTAGGCTTAATTTTCAGTTTGGTTTTCAGTTTTACACTGCACCTACCTCATGAAAATCGACCTAACCGATCGGTTCTGTTCGGTGGTTCGGTTTATTCGATTTTGCTTTCACCCCTATTTGTTAGCCATTTTTATCCAATTTTTGTATAATTTTACTTCGCTTTCCACTTTCTATTAGGTTTTAGAAGTAAGCAATGAATCCACGCTAAACGGGGTGAAAAAGCAAGAAGAAAGAAGCAGAAAAAGCCACATCGCGCGACATTCCAACTCTTCGCTCGCACGGCCCGCTAGCGCGACCTCCCAATTACGCGCTAGCCCGGCCCGCTTGCGTGATCCATACAAAAAACCTAAAATGCATGGAATTAAGTGCTGAAGACCCCCTGTGTGGACGAAATTGCCTAATTACGTCCAAAAAGCAAATTATGGCAGTTTCAGTCAGATTAGACCCTCTACAACTATATATATCTCATTCTATATCAATTGGAAGGTTACAAACATCTTTACATCAACTTGAAGGAAAGAGAAAGAGAAGATCTAGCTTGAAGGTCTCTAATGGCACCCATTATCTCAATCTCCATATTTTCATCAACCATGTACAACTAAACTTCTATTCTAGGGTTTCAATGAAACCCTATCTATGTAAAGGGGGAATTCTATGCTTTCTTATTTTAGGATCTTATATATTGGATAGTAATTGTATGTTGGTGGATTATTTATATATAATTGATTTTAATGATAATAATCAAGGGTATTATGGATCTATTATTGTCTTAGATTTTTCCTTATGCTTATTGAACTCAATAGTCCTTGATTTCTGTGATTGATAGGAGTATTTACATACAATAGTGCTTATGTGATGCGATATTTATGTCTTTTATAATTCATGCTTAGGAAAGATGAGTTATGCTACACCCTAGTTATAGGTAGATAATTCATGTGAACCGAAGATGAGTTATGCTTAGAATAAACTAGTGATATCTTCTCGTTGATACTATTGGGCTTGTAGCTATGATAGATAGTGACTATCCGATCATAGAACTTAAAGTAGAAAGTATAGACCTCCGATGCATAGTTAGTGGTGGATTTGCAATCCTAGATCTCACCCACTCATATTTAAAACAACCTTAAATTTTGCAATAGTCTACTTAGATTTAATCTTAATATCGTATTTCCATAATTCATAATTTAATTTTATTTAATTTCATAGTTTAATTAATAGTAGGATTTAAAACAACCAATCAAAATTCCGTTTTTCTCTAACAAATAGATTTAGGTTTTCTAAATTAAAGGACAAAAATAAACAATCTCTGTGGGTTCGACCTTTACTTCCACACTGCAAATATGTTAAAGTAAAGCATACTTTATATCTTGATTTTGACTAGATCAATTTTTGGCGCCGTTGCCGGGGATTGGCAATTTTTGCCATTAATTTTTAGAATCTTAATTTGATTACTAAGTAAATATTAGCTTATATTTTATTTTCTTTATTTCTAGTTTAATTTTTGAATCGCTAAAATTATCTGTGTTTTACAGTTTACAAGTCATCAAATTCTAGCAAGTTTGAGTGGAGCAACTGTGCACGTCAACGGAGCTTACGCAGACTTGAATAAATAAATAAATTGCAGTCAATTTAAAAATACCAAGTAAATCTGCTATTTAAATTTTGCATCAAATCACTATAAGTCAGGGCGCTGAGATGCATTACTTGCATTAGAGTAGGTGAGAAGTGAGCACTGCAATAGCTAGGAAACCCGAGGCGCTGGGCTTTGACGTGAAACACTGCATAAGGATAATTTCATGTATCATAGTAGTGTTGTGTGCTTGTATGCTTGATTATTAGCGCAGTTTATTTTCTTAAGTTGTTTGAGTCTGTTTTTATAGTAGTGTCAGTCTTTAGTTTATGTTTGGTACCCGTTCAAGTAAACCTAAATTAAATCTGCTTAATCTTGAACTTGAACTTAGAGTCCTTAGGTCTTCAACACAAGCTTCTAGAGCTCGGTTAATGCTAGATGACGAATCTACACCTAAACTGTCATCTTTGTTTGAGTCAGAAATTCGAAGCACTCTTAACCGTCTAAGGAAAACTAGATCGATTAAAATCAAACCTATTCGAATGGCTGATATTGGAAATAACAAGAATAATGGAAATAATCAAAATAATGGAGGTAACTCTAACATACCTCCTCCTCCACCATATGCCACCGTCGTGCATAGAATTACCGGAAGTGACTGCAGCTCACTTTGAAATCAAATCATCGACTATTGCACTCTTTTCGTCGTTTCACGGTCGCGTTAAGGAAGATCCTTAAAATCATTTAGGTGAATTTCAGGGTATCTGTGCTACTTTAAAAATTCAAAACTTAACAGATGATGAGTTGAAATTGCGTCTTTTCCCGTTTTCCCTTAAGGATAAAGTGAAGTATTGGCTCCAATCCTTGGAGCCAAACTTTGTAAGAACATGGGACGAATTGCATACTATATTCCTACAAAAGTTTTTCCCCATCACTCGAACAAATCAGATTAGAAAATCTATAACAAATTTCATGGTTCAAGATGGCGAAACTCTTTATAATACGTGGGAACAGTTTAAGGAACTCTTACGTTCTTGCCCTCATCATTAGATACCTAAATGGCAACTTGTACAAGTCTTTTACGAGGGACTAATTCCCGCTGTTCGTAACACCGTCGATGCTATTAGTGTAGGGACATTACTCCACAAGAGTACCGATGTAGCTTGGAAGATATTCAAAATGTTAAGCGAAAACTCTATGCACCAAGCTGTGTTTGTACGCCTCGAGGGACACCTTGCACCACAACCGAAAAGAGAGGCTAAAGTTGAGTTAAACCATTCATTTGAAATTCAAGAATTAAATAGGAAAATGGACCAACTCATGATGATGGGCTACATGCAAGGCCCACCACCCCTCCTATTGAAATATGTCAGTTATGCTCGAATTCGTCTCACTCTACACTGGCATGTCCGTCTGCGTCACAGTTTTCGAAATTTGTGGAACAACATATTAACGCTGTTCAATTGTTCCAAAGATCCAACTATAACCCCGCAGGTTATAAACTGGGCCCAACATGGAATCCTCACCCAAATCTCTCATGAAAATCCAATAGTGAAGGACCGTATTCAAAACCTGAGACGACGAATTTCCCAAACGCGTACAAGCCTCCTCCTAATCAATACCAACAACCTCCCTTCCGTACTAATCCTTCTAGGGATAAAACTTTCGAAGAGAGTGTGTTGGCATCGTTAAAAAACTTAGAGGCCCAATCACAATCACAGTCTCAACTCGTTAACTCCCACATGCAATCGATAGCTAAGCTAGAATCCCAAGTGGGACAACTTGCTAATACATTAAATCATCATAATGAAGGGAAGTTACCGAGTAAACCGGTCCAAATTCCTAAAGGGCAAAGGACCCTGCTCCTTCAGTAGCTAATACCTCTAAAGTGACAAATTCATCAAATTATGTATCTAGGATGCCGTTCCCTCCAAGCGTAGATGTCCCATCTCACTTCTCGAAGAAGGGAACACGTCCAGAGGATATTCTAGAGATGTTTGAAGAGGTAAAGATTAACATTCCATTGCTCGATGCTATTAAGCAAATACCTCCATATGCTAAATTTCTAAAAGACTTATGCACCCAAAAGAGGAAATCTAGAAATCATTTATCTAAAAAAGTTTTTCTAATAAAAAAGGTTAGCTCTATATTTCAACATAACACACTTAAATACAAGGACCTGGGTACTCCAACTATCGCATGTCACATCGATGACAAATATATACATCGGGCCCTTCTTAACCTTAGAGTGAGTGTGAATCCACTACCTTATTCGGTATACGGACATTTAGGCTTGGGAGAACTAAAACCAACCGCGGCAACTTTACAATTAGCCGATAGGTCAATTAAAGTTCCGCATGGAGTAGTAGAAGACGTGATGGTAAAAGTTAATAGATGCTACTACCCAGTCGATTTCATTGTGCTAGACACAGAACCAGTCCTAGATGTTAGCAAGCACGTCCCAGTTATCCTAGGATGTCCTTTCCTAGCTACTGCTAATTCTATTATTAACTATAGGACTGGAGTCATGGATATAACTTTTGGAAATATGACCACTCGTTTGAATGTATTTAACGCATCTAATTAACCGTATAGAGACGACGAGGAGCCAGACTGTTATGCCATAGATTTAATTAACGAATTAGTCGAAGAGGCAGTGTCTTTTATGTTGATTAAAGAAGCCTTGGAAGCATGTCTATCTCATTTTAATTTTAACGATTTCAATATTGATACTAATATCAAAGAATTGCACAATTTATTGGAATCGGTAAATACGACTAGTGTACTTCCATGGACACCCAAAATAGAGGCCTTACCACCTCTCGTGCATAAACTGACATTACCATCCATCGAGTGTCCCCCGACACTTGAACTTAAACTGTTACCCGATTCTCTTAAAAACGCGTTCCTGGGACCTAATACTATACTTCTAGTTATAATTGCGTCAAATTTAACTATAATTCAAGAATTACAACTGATACAGGTCCTAGGAAATCATAAGAAAGCGATTGGGTGGACGGTCACCGATTTAAAAAGAATCGATCCATCGGTTTGCATGCATAGAATAAATTTAGAGGAAAACACTAAACCATCTAAAGAAATGCAATGACGTCTCAACCCTAACATGAAGGAGGTGGTTATGAAAGAAGTTATAAAACTCTTAGATGCAAGTATTATCTATCCAATCTCTGATAGCAATTGGGTAAGCCCCACGCAGGTTGTCCCAAAGAAATCAAGAATTACGGTTGTACCATACGAAAAGGGAGTCCTCATACCCACCCGCCAAACTACGGGTTGGCTGGTATGCATTGATTATCGAAAACTTAATACTATGACTCGTAAAGATCATTTCCCTCTCCCATTCATTGATCAAATCCTAGAACGTCTATCCGGTCAAAGTTACTATTGTTTCTTAGATGGGTACTCGGGTTATAACCAGGTGCCTGTCTATCCCGATGACCAGGAAAAGACAACGTTCACATGTCCCTTTGGTACTTTTACTTATCGTCGAATGCCATTTGGTTTGTGCAATGCACCGGCCACCTTCCAACGGTGTATGATGGCAATCTTCTTAGACATGGTTGAGAAATTCCTAGAGGTATTTATGGATGATTTCTCAGTTTTTGGTCCTACATTTGATGAGTGTCTCCATAACCTTACGAAAGTCCTTACCCATTGCGAGGAAGCGAATTTGGTTTTGAGTTGGGAGAAGAGCCATTTTATGGTTCAAGAGGGAATAGTCTTGGGTCACGTTGTATCCAAGCGTGGTATCGAGGTAGATAAAGCAAAAATTGAATTAATTGACAAACTTATACCACCATCTTCAATACATCAAATCTGTTCTTTTCTTGGTCATGCCAGTTTCTACCGAAGGTTTATTTAAGATTTTAGTAAAATTTCACGACCCTTGTGCAATCTGCTTGCCAAGGATGTTCCATTTGTCTTTGATAATGAATGTCTAAGGGCGTTTGAAATGTTGAGAACCTTACTATCCATGGCTCTGGTAATCTAATCCCCTGATTGGTCATTGTCGTTTGAACTAATGTGTGATGCATCCGATTACGCCATTTCAGTAGTATTAGGTCAAAGAGTGAATAAAATCCCTCGCGTCATTTATTATGCGAGTAAAACCTTTAATGATTGAATTACACGACAACTGAAAAATAATTATTATCAGTCGTGTTTGCCCTCGATAAATTTCGATCATACTTATTAGGGTCCAAGGTCATTGTTTATACCGATCACGCCACATTACATCATTTGTTGAATAATAAACAAACAAAACCTCGATTAATCCTGTGGATTTTACTCCTTCAGGAGTTTAATTATGAAATATGAGATAAAAAGGGTTCTGAGAATGTTATAGCCGACCACCTGTCACGAATTCTTGTCAACTCTATCGATATTACCCCTCTCAAGGATTCGTTCCCAGATGAATAATTATTTGCGCTATTTGCCTTAAATCGTCCGTGGTTCAGTGACATAGTAAATTTCTTAGCCACGATATATACCCCTCATACGTGGTCACAACAGGACAAAGATCGTTTCTTTTCTCTAATTTAACATTACTACTGGGACGACCCACTAGTATTTAAACATTGTTCTGATCAAATTATAGAACGTTGTGTTCTGGAGAGTAAGTTCAATTCTATATTGAACTTCTGTCACTCTTTAGAATGTGGAGGTCACTTTGGAGGCCGTCGTACGACCGCTAAATTCCTCCAAAGCGGTTTATATTGGCCAACCCTGTTTAAAGATGCTCATGAATTCTACCAAAACTGCGTACGTTGTCAATAAACAGGTAACATGTCACGTCATGATGCGATGCCCCTTACCCTAATCTTTATTATAGAAATCTTTGATGTGTGGGGCATCGACTTTATGGGTCTGTTTCCATCATCCTTTGGGTTTGAATACATTCTAGTCGCGGTCAACTATGTTTCTAAGTGGGTGGAGGCTGTTGCGATAAAAACGAACGGCCACAAAGTTGTGGTTCAATTTATTAAAGATAACATATTTTGTCATTTCGGCACACCACGAACGATTATAAGCAACGGAGGAAAACATTTCTGTAATCATCACTTTGAGGCGCTTGTCTGAAAATATTCTATCACCTATAAAGTAGGAACCGCGTACCATCCTCAAACCCAAGGCCAAGTTGAAGTTTCGAATAGAGAAGTAAAGAGTATACTAGAAAAAATGGTTCGTCCAGATTGCAAAGATTGGTTGCAACGACTAAGCGATGCGCTCTGGGAATATCGAACAGTGTATAAAACTCCTATAGGAATGTCTTCTTACCGGCTAGTCTTTGGAAAACCGTACCACCTACAGGTGGAACTTGAACATAGATCTTACTGGGATGTAAAATCGCTTAACCAAGATATAAGGGCGGCAGGGTGCCATCGAAAACTTCAAATAAAAGAACTGGAAGAATTAAGAAAAGAGGCATATGAGAATGCAAAAATCTATAAAGAACGATTTAAAGCTTTCCATGATAAGATGATCATAAGAAAAAATTTTGAAGTTGGACAACGTGTGTGGTTATTTAACTCAAAATTAAGGTTATTCCTGGGTAAGCTACGTTCCCGATGGGACAGTCCATTCGTTATAACACACGTGTTTCCACGTGGAGCGATAAAAATACAAGATACAAATGGCGGAATATCTTTTAAGGTAATTGGTCAATGGCTTAAGTCATACCGGTCTGATGAGATAGATGAAAGAGAGATAGAATCAATAGATTTGGTAGATCCAATCTATTTCGACTGAGCGCTTGTAACGGTCGAGCTAACGACGTAAAACTTAGCACTTCTTGGAAGGCAACCCAAACTTTTGTTAGAGTTTTCTTTAGTTTTGTCACTTTTTAGAAGTTTCTCTGCCAATGTCTGAGCTTTTGAATACCCAAAATATGAAAATTTTAACTTTTAAAACCCCAATACAAGAAAACATAAGAGAAAAGTGAAAAATACGCACCTCGTGCACGCGGCCCACTCGCGCGAATCGTCCCTCGCGCGGTCCGTTCACGCGAAATCCTGCCTTAGAAAACATTTTGAACGTTTCTTTATAGCTAGCCTTAGTTTCATCTCACGAGTGAAATCGTGCCCGCGAGGGCCTCGCTCGAGCGGTCCGCTCGTGCGAGTTTGTCACTTGGAGAAAATTTTAAAATTCTACTATAACAAACCTCAGCTTTTGCTCGCACCAAAATTTGTGCCCGTGAGGTCCTCACTGGAGCGGCTCGCTCGTGCAAATTTTTGAGTTAAAAAAAAAATTTCCAGACACAAAAACTGGTCTCAACTTCTCCTTGTGGAGGGATTCGAGTGGGCGAAGCTCGCTTGCGCGAGGTTCCCGTTTATATATATATATATAGGGCTTTGCACCCTAATCTCTCAGAATCACTCTCTCTCTTCTCTCTTCATTTTCTCTCTCTCTATCTGTGATCTCTCTCTTATCTCTCCACCACCATAACCCACCACCACCACGAGACACCACCAGACCACCATAAACTACCACCGATATGCCACTGCCAATTAATCGACATCGCCGCAACAACACCACCACCGCCGCTACTCGCAGCTAGATTCTCTCGCCACTTTCTCTCTATACACAGGTACATCCATATAGATACTGATATAAATTTAATCCCAGTGATAGATACATAGAGTTATGTAGATTCAGACATAGATTCACATACACACTCACAGTCCCATAGATTCGTACATAGTGTCACATACACATATATTTGTTAGGGTTTGTGTATTTGGGGGTTTCTAGATCTCCATGTCTAGTTATATCTATGACGATGTTCTTATACATTGACTAGAACATAGATACACACATAAGCCCTAACCTCTAATCTAAACACAATTATGGTTTGAAATTTGGGTTGTTCGAAACCCTAAACTCAACTCACACACACCTGCCTGAATTTATACAACCACTGTGTGTATCCATATCTATATCTATATCTCCAGCTTACACATACAAACACACCCTAGATAAAAAAAAATTGGAAACTCAAATCCCTAATTTGAACAGTCCAGATTAAAATTTTATATTTTAATATATATAAATAATCAAATGCGTACATTTTTGTGTGCATTACACTAAAATTTTCTTGACACCCAACCCCTATCTTGGATCACATTGATGAAGTTTTAGGGTTTACAATTCAAGGGTTTCTTGATTTCCAGCTATATAGAACTATATGTATCTGTTTAGATACAGCTACACACACAGATTCTTATATACGCAGATTTAGTTGGATTGTCTTTATATACAACCTAACCTTTGATTTGTTGATACCAATGTACTAATTCATGACTCTATACGAAATTGGCTTAGTAAAGTGCACTATCGATCAACGTTTTAACGTACAAACAAAGATGGTCTATGTTTTAACTTGCTAACACAATTTGGACCGTGAGATTCTATGAACTAGTTTGAATAAACATTTGAAACTTTAGAATTTCATCTCATATTTAAATCCCCGTTTAATGTTAGAGTGTTCATATGACAGCATAGATTTTAATTTTTAACTTCTTTACTAAGCCCTTAACTTTATGAATGTCGAAGAATCAATGACGTAAAACAAACTCGTAAATATCACATAGGCATCTCAACTAATGGTGTCGGCAATTGTGTTACTATCATTTATTTATTTATTTACATTGATTCTAAACACGCGGCAAGTACCCCGTGACTTGCCGCAATGTATGTGTGCCCTTACTGGGACAGTGAGTGGGAAGCGGGCAGTCCCTTCTCACAGTTGTTGGGTGTTCCCCCGTGAACCCCATTTTATTTCAACTATTGATTATTTATTGATTGTGTCCCTTGCCGGGATTTTTCTTTGCAGGTGACCCCTTCCCTACCCCTCTTGTCCCTCTTCTTTTTCTGGGATTAGCCAAATTTTAAAGCCAGCATTTTCAAAAAAAAAAATTTATTTTCACCCACCTCTATAAAACATGACTAAAAGAACAGTGAGATCCGCGTCCAGTTCACAACCCTCCTCAAAAGAAATCCAAAGGCAAAGAGAAACAAACCCAACCGACCCCTCCACTAGACCCTGATCCAAACCGTAGCCTAACGAGTTAGCACCTAAATATGCCAATCGAGGCCGCTATCAACGTTAAATTCTTCGCGTCTGATAAAGACACCAAGTGGGGCTGCAACACTTTAACTGCCCGAAAGTTGGCCCCACAACTCTATTTCCGTAACCCCGACCTTATTAGCTACCCCCACCTAGTACGCCTCTTCTACCAGAATTTCCAATACTATGAAGCCTCTCTCAGGCAACACACGTACATCTCCACTACAATAGATAGCTGTCACATCACCCTAAACCCAGACAATATTGCCAACACCCTCTGAATCCCCTCCCATTCCTACGAGGTCCCTAAACTCAATGTTTTAAACAAAGCCCACTCCTTTATCCACATTATCCAAGATATGTGTGGCGACCGATCTGGTTCGTGGCAATCTATACACCGATCTTATATGCCCCGATAGATATGGTTTGTCGACCATGTCTTCAAAAGAAACCTCTACCCCCTTGGTCACGAGCAAGAGTGGACTACGGAAATCCACCATGCCCTTCATGTAGTTTACTGTTGAGACTGGTTTCACCCAGGCCTCATGATTATGGAGGGCATGCGTCTCACCAACCAGGCCATTGACCACTCAGCCGACTCTATGCTCCTATTACCTTACCCTGGCACCATCACCGCCATTCTCCGGGCCAAGGCCTTTCCTATAGCGACCGATGAGCCCGTTGATGGACGTATTCCAGAGTTCACTTCTGCTAATTGGAAGTTAAGTCTGGATCATCTAGTTTTGAGGTTAGGAGGGCATGAGAGTAGGCCCAGGCAAGTCGAGAGCAAGAGGCACAGCATCCACCTCCCCTAGAGGATACGCCATGTGCATGGACCTATGGGAACGTGTGTGCGTTCCGTGGTGAGACCCATAGGCTGTAGTCCTACATGCGTTCTTATTTCCAGCTGGCCCATCCAGATCAGTTGGATGATATTTTAGCCCAGGGCGTGGCTGTATACTAGTCTGCTTTTCCGTGACCGACGTAACAGGTGGCTAAGGAGGCCGGTGAGGAGGAGGAGGAGGCTGGAGGTGATGGTGATGATGCAGGTGATGGGAGTGATGGCAACGGCGATGGAGATGGAGCTGGTGACACTGGCCAGGGGAGTACGAGGTTAGAGTTGGTGCAACTTGAGGGAGTGGATGATTAGGGTGATTTTGGTTGGGTGTTGGACAGACATTTATTTTTTATTTTCTTGTATTTGGATGGGGTTTAGACAGTTTCTGACATTCAGCATGTATATTATTCTATTGTTTCTGCTTTTCTATTTTAGTTTCTTTTGGTTATTATTAAGTTATTGATGTACCCGGCTGCGACCGGTTTATTATTTATTATCTTTTATGTCGTTCTTTTCATTTTGGGCTTGTAATATTCTTTTCTTGCACTTTTTCTTTTGTGTCTGTTATATTTTTGAAACTTATATTAGTCGCACTGTTCACGTCATTAGTGTTTGGTTATGCTTCCACAATCATAGTTAGCTATATAATGTTTTGAATTGTTCACTATGGTAATTGTCATAGAAATTATTAATACAAAACAACTCCACCTCCCATTACAATATTCAGGAATCTCTTAGGTTCAGGTTTGGGGGAAATTATGACGAACTTTTCTTTGAAATTCAAAACTAAATCGCTTGAGTTTAAAAATTTAACTCATTCATGCTACACATTCTAGTAACTAATGCCGTTAATTTTGTTTCTTATTCTAATAACGAAAACTAATAAAGTTTCAATTGTGACTTGCTTTTGATTTTAGGTTATAGTTTCAATCCATCCATATAGCCTACCTCGATCCTCATATCTCATTTGTATCCCCTCACTATGGACCATCCTATATCTCCACCCTCTTCACCCGATAGGTCTTCGAGTGTGTCGAGTCATCATTCTGACTCTAGTTCATCCACCTCTGACACTATATCAAGTCCTAGGGTAGCCAAACCATACGATCCAATCGGTCGTCCCGGTTGGTGCCGTCGTCGTCCTCGCGTTCCCATTCATATCTGTTCTGATTCTTCAAATGAGGATGACCTCTTTGGAGATGTCCCTACGGTTATCGATAGCCCTTATGGCACCCCACCTACATCTTCTGAGTCTTCTTCTTCATCAAAATCAGCCGATTACTCGACCGATGACGATGAGGCCGAGGTTGATGAGGGAGTTATTTTGGGTCTTGCTGCCATTTTTGTGAGTGATCCTCTATCGACCGATGTACCTACACCTGAGGTTACCTATCTCTATAGGGACCTACCAGATTATGTACCAGACGTTGTTTGACAACATCCGAGTCACCCTGACTGGTCACCTGAGGACATAGCCTCGATTTTTGCGCCTTATTCTGATCCTGATGATGATGTGGTCGATTTAGGTCTGAGTGTCATTGAGGAGGAAGTAGATGTGGGTCTGAAGATTCTTGCGGAGGATGAGGATGAGGAGTTTGTGCAGCCGTTCAATCCTGCTGAGCATCCGGAGTGAGAGTTGATCGATTGGTACATCCAATCTGACGTGCCACCACCTTCAGATGTTTTTCGTGGAGTGGACGTTCTGGTGGTCTTCCATGACGATTACATCCATGTCATTGTCATGTTCCAACCTGCATAGGGACATGCAGTGATTTGGTTTGGGGGAGAGTATATGGATTTTCTAGTTGTAGTCTTTTATTTTGTTCTTTTATTTTTAGTTGTTATTTTGTTTTAGTAGTAAAACTTCAATTTCATTTTTTGTTCGTTATTTCTTTTCTTTTCGATTATTTGTTATTCTTTTCATTCTTAGTAAAAAAAATAATAAAAATAAAAAAATAATAAAACAAAAAAAAGAAGGGAAAAAAACAAACAGTTTATTCTAGTAGTTTTAATAATAAATAAAGTACGTTTTCTTTTCTGATATTGTTCTTAATATTATTCAATGTTGCATTATTTCTTGTTCCAATTAAATTTCATTGAAATTTGAGATTAAGAAAGTATGTAATCCGATGTCTACGGAAGCTATGAAGGTATGTCTTGAGAATTATATATCATTAGAATCATTGTTGTATATCTTATACTTGCATATCTTCTTGCACGGCACGTAATCATGTGGATACATGTTGATATTGAATTATAATAAAACTTGGATTTCTTGATAGTAATAGTGTGGAGACTAAAACCGATGAGCTATAGAGCCTTTCATCCTTTTTGAGGGTTTTTAATTTACTTTTATCAAATCTCATTGACATAGCGCATTATTTCGTTGATTAGTCTCAATATAATTTATTTTGATTGAAAGTCGAGTTAGTATTGTCATTACCATGTTTAAATATAATAAAAATAAAAAGTTCTATTTCCTTTGATATCGTAACATTGAAGAATTATGTGACTCTAGAAAATGATATTAGGCCATCTGTCTTAATAAACCTTTCTGGCCCTTGACTTACCTTATAAAATATATTTTTATATCCTTTGTTAACCCTTTGAGCCTGATAATAAGCATTTTCTTTGTTCACCTATTATCCTACCCACTCCGATACACTATAAAAGTTAACCTAACCCATGTCCAAAAGTAGTTGAAGAATAGTTTTTCATAAAGAAATTGGGCTATTAACGACTCATATAAAGTAGAGTATTGAAAAGTGATAGATATAAAAAGAAAAAAAATAGATATTGGAAAAGGGGTGAAAAAAGAGAAAGAGATAAATCTCTTGAAAAAAAAAAGAAGAAAATATGAAGTGAAAAAAAAAAGAGAAGAAAAAAAAATAATCAATAGTCGTTGTAGTAAAGCCCTTGTGTTACAAAAATTACGGCTATTCCTATCGACTTAAGGACGTTTTTGAATCCCTTCGACCTTTCTTTTCTTAGCTATAACCTTTGACCAACATTACAACCCTTGTAAAGTCCTAGTTGACTCTAGGGAAACATGATTTGAATATGGAGCCAATAGAAAAAGGGAATAAGAGCATGGTAGTAATAATATTTACTTGATGATCGATATCTATTCATGAGACTATTTTTCTGTCGTGTCATACGTTGTTCCATGTCATATGCGAGATTTATTTGCTTTATGTATAATTATCTCCTTCGCATATATCAGAGTGATTACACCTGTTTCTGGGTGATTTTATTTTAGAGTGTAATTAATAACGTGAGATTGTAGTCGAAGCATCGCTAGATAGTTATCCGATTTATATTCCAAGTTCATAATCACAGTGTATCCACTTGATTACTATTCACACACATGCGAGTCTTCGATATATTCTATTGATTATGTTGATATATGTTTTCGGATTATTTTCATAGTGTGGGTAGACGAATGATTATGTTACTCTTGATAATTTAAAGTTTTATTTGAATTCGGTTTTCTCAAGGAAGATGTTGACATTTAAATTTTAAAATTTTAAATAAATTTTTTTCTTTTACAGAGTTAATAAAGATGGTTGTGGGTGACTTGTTGACGAGAACCCTCACGAGACTTCACTCGTCCGACTAGGGACACCTAGAGGTTTAAAAGGTTTGTTGCACAGCCTAAGTGCAATCATTATCCATACGAAAATGGATTAGGAATTTTATTATTAGTAGTTTATTTTTCTATTCTTTCTGCTCGAGGACTAGCAAAATGTAGGTTTGGGGGTGTGATCGGGAGAGAACAAATCCTAATTATACACCTTAACTCACATTTGTTAGCCGTTTTTATCCTGTTTGTGTATAATTTTACGTCGATGTCCACTTTCTGTCGGGTTTTAGAAGAAAGCAATGATTCCAGGCTAAATGGGGTTAAAAAGCAAGAAGAAAGAAGCAGAAAAAGCCACATCGCGTGAGCGGCCCGCTCGGACGACATTCCAGCCCTTCGCTTGCATGACCTCCCAATTATGCGCTCGCGTGGCCAGCTCGCGTGATCCATACAAAAAACCTAAAACGCATGGAATTAAGTGTTGAAGACCCTTGTGTGGACGAAATTGCCTAATTACGTCCAGAAAGAAAATTATGGCAGTTTCAGTCGAATTAGGTTTACAAAAACCTTCCTAAACCCTCTACCACTATATATATCTCATTCTAAATCAATTGGAAGGTTACACACATCTTTACATCAACTTGAAGGCAAGAGGAAGAGAAGATCTAGCTTGAAGGTCTCTAATGGCAACCATCATCTCAATCTCCATGTTTTCATCAACCATGTTCAACTAAACTTCTATTCTAGGGTTTCAATGAAACCCTAGCTATGTAAAGGGGGAATTCTATGCTTTCTTATTTTAGGATCTTATGTATTGGATAGTAATTGTATATTGGTGGATTATTTATGTATAATTGATTTTTAATGATAATAATTAAGAGTATTTTGGATCTATTCTTGTCTTAGATTTTTCTTTATCCTTGATTTCTGTGATTGATAGGAGTATTTACATACAATAGTGCTTATGTGATTGCGATGTTTATGTCTTTTATAATTCATGCTTAGGAAAGATGAGTTATGCTACACCTAGTTATAGGTAGATAATTCATGTGAACCGAAGATGAGTTATGCTTAGAATAAATTAGTGATATCTTCTCGTTGATACTATTGGGTTTGTAGCTACGATAGATCGTGCCTATCCGATCATAGAACTTAACGTAGAAAGTATAGACTTCCGATGCATAGTTAGTGGTGGATTTGCAATCCTAGATCTCATCCACTCATATTTAAAACAATCCTAAATTTTGCAATAGTTTACTTAGATTTAATCTTAATATCGTATTACCATAATTCATAGTTTAATTTTATTTACTTTCATAGTTTAATTCATAGTAGGATTTAAAACAACAAATCAAAATTTCGTTTTTCTCTAACTAAATAGATTTAGGTTTTCTAAATTAAAGGACAAAAATAAACAATCTCTATGGGTTCGACCTTTACTTCCACACTGCAAATCTGTTAAAGTAAAGCATACTTTATATCTTGATTTTGACTAGATCATCAGCCTCCTTCTTCAATCGTGGGACTTGGCTCATCCACTTATGTAAGCCAAATTTCTTCAGACCCTCATCTGACTTCCAACATTAAGGATCTCTACCTTCGAGTGCAAAATCTTAGGCAGGCCCTTGTCCAAAGGCTTGGTTCAGCCTCCTTGCTTCCAAAGCCTGCCCCAACATACACCGCCCCAACATACATAGAGGCTCAACCCCAATCAAAGGATCTTTTTGCCTCCTTACACTCTTCAACCTTTAGATACACTATGGGTCAATAAGAAGCCATTGAGAATGCTGTATCCTTGCTTTCTAACAATTTTGCAGGCTCTTCTTCTTCTTCACCATCAGCATCTTGTTTACAACAGTTCAAGAAAAATGCCAACACCATGGTTAAAGCAACCCAAAAATTGGCTGACGTGAAAGAGTTCTTTGAGAAGAGGAATGAGGTAACCAACTAATGCATCCTGTTAGCTGACACTGCAGAGGCTGGGGTAAAAAGTTCTGCTTTGCTCTTGGAGGATATCAAGAAGATGCGGGCTGACCTTGAAAAGATGGAAGCTTACTATGCCTCCCAATAGGCTGACTTGGAGAAAGTTCTAGAGTAAGTCGACTAATTGACTGATGAGATTTCAGCCTTGGATGTACAAGAAGAATCCTGGTTGGCTGTTCAAAAAACTGCAACCACAGCCCTGTCTCAAGTTGATGAACAATGGGCTCAAGTCTTAGTCCTTCTGGCTCCCTTTTTCCCATGATTTCTTCCTCTTATTTCTTTTGTGATTTTGTAGTTTTGGATTTTATTAAGTATCCACTGGGCCAAAACTACTTGTTTTGTTTATTTAGCCATGTTTGGCTCTGAGATGGCATGCTTATATTTATATATCAATCTATTTCTTAACACGCCATGTCCTACAAGATTTTTGGTCCCTATCCAACCTCATCAGTCTAAGTCTGAACATTCTCACAGTCCAATTCTTCAAACTGATCAGGAGTAACTTGATTATGTTGGGCATTCTCAGTGTCTTGCTCTAACTGGTATAAATATGATTTCCACAAACAAGGCTTATATTTCTTTAAATACTTGCTGTTTATAATCCTGTTGTTATTTACCCATCTAAATCCCTCAAGTAGTAGGCTCCCCCTTTTAGTACCTCATGAATTGCAAAGGGTACTTCCCAGTTAGGGGACCATTTGCCCAATCTATGGTCTTTGAGTCCTAATGGTAGAATGGCCTTCATGACTAGTTCACCAATAGAGAAGGATTTGGCTCTCACCCTTTTGTTGTAAGCTTTTTTAGCTGTACATTTTTGCAATTGAAGATGGTCCAGAGCCAAAAGCCTTACCTCATCAAGGTCTTTTAGTTCCATTAACATGGCCTAATTGTATTTGATCGGGAGAGAACAAATCCCAATTATACGCCTTAACTCACATTTGTTAGTTGTTTTTATCTTGTTTTTATGTAATTTTACGTTATTTTCTATTTTCTATCAGGTTTTAGAAGAAAACAGGTATATGAGGTTAAACAAGGTGAAAAAGCAGGAAGAAAGAAGCTGAAAAAGACACTTCGCGCGCGCGACCCGCGCCCGCGAAAAACCAGAAATCGCTCGAGCGATCCGCTCGCGCGAGATCCCCAGATTCGCTCGCGCGATCCGCTCGCGCGAGGTACCCAATGTCGCGCTCGCGCGACCCGCTCGCGCGATATGTGTAAAAACCGAAGTTGCGTATTTCAGTGTTCTAAAGAGTCCTGTGCAGACGAAATTACCTGAAGACGTCCAGATTGATTTTAATTGCTGTTTCAGTGCAATACGAATTGGAGGAGACTTCTTAAAACCTTTGTACACTATATATATTTAGTTTTTATAATTTTAAGGGGTTACACACCTTGAGAAGAATTCATCAATACATACATTCATCACTTTTTGAAGGCAAGAGGAAGGTTTCTAATGGCTTACATCAACTACATCTTCATGCTTTCACCTACTATGAGCAACTAAACTCCTCATCTAGGGTTTCAATGAAACCCTGGCTATGTAAAGGGGGATTCTACTCTTCTTTATTTTAAGATTTTATGTTTATGGATAGTGATTGTATGTTGGTGGATTTTATATAATCAGATTTTAATGTTAATAATCAAGAGTACTTGGGATTGATTCTTGTCTTAGATTTTTCCTTATACTTATTGAACTCAATAGTCCTTGATTTCTGTGATTGATAGGAATATTTACATACAATGGTGCTTATGTGATTGTGATGTTTACTTCTTTTATAATCCATGCTTAGGAAAGATGAGTTATGCTACACCCTAGTTATAGGTAGATGATTCATGTGAACCGTAGATGGATTATGTTTAGATTAAACTAACGATATCTTCTTGACGATACTATTGGGCTTGTAGCTACAATAGATCATAACTATCCAAAACATAGAACTTAGAATAAGAGGTTTAGACCCTTGATGCATAGTTAGTGGTGCATTTGTAATCCTAGGTTCCATCTCCATATATTTAAATCAATCTTCAATTTTGCATTTAAGTTACTTAGATTTAATTTTAGATCTTATTTACATAAATTCATAGTTTAATTCATAGTTTAAAATAGTAGTGATAATCAAAACCGAAATCAATTAAACTTCCAATTTTCTTATAACTACATAGATTAGATTTTAGTAATTAAAGGAGTAAAAAGTTAACAATCTCTGTGGGTTCGACCTTTACTTTCCACACTACAAATCTTTTGAAAGTAGAGCATAAATAAGCACACTTTTATATCTTGATTTTGACGAGATCAATTTTTGGCGCCGTTGCCGGGGATTGAAATAACTTTTGCCATTAATTATTAGAATCATAATTTACTTAGTTAGTAAATATTAGTTTCCATTTTATTTTCCTTTGTTTTTCGTTTACTCTTGAGTTGCTAAATTTATCCTTGTCTTGCAGTTCATCAGTCATCAAGATCTAGTACGTTCGAGTGGAGCAGCTGTGCACGCCAACGGAGCTTACGCGAACCTGAAAAGAAAATTGCAATAAAAATCAAAAACAAGTAAATTCGCTAAGTTTTTAAATTTCGCATCAACCACTGTAAGTCAGGGCGCTGTGACGCATTACTTGCATTAGGGTAGGTGTGGAGTGAGCACTGCATTAGCTAGGAAACCCGGGGCGCTGGGCTTGACGCGGTCATTGCATTACAGGATAAATTCATGCATCATATTAGTCTTGTGTGCTTGCATGCTTGGTTATTCGTGTAGCTATTATTGTTTTCTTTTATTGAGTCAACCCTTAGTGTATGTTTGGTACTCGTTCAACTAATCCTAAATTAAATCCGCTTAATCTTGAACTTGAACGTACACTTAGAGGCCTTAAGTCATCAACCCAAGCTGCGAGAGCTCGGTTGATGTTAGACGACGAGTCCACTCCGGAACCGTCATCTTCATTTGAATTAGAAATCCGTAGTACGCGTAATCGCTTAAGAAAAACTAAAACAATAAAAATCGAACCTATTCCGATGGCCGATTTTGGACAAAACCGGAATAATGGGAACAATCAGAATGAGGGGGATAATCTTAATATACCCCCACCACCACCATTAAAGGACTATTTCACTCCTACGGCCTATACACCCCCGTCGTGTATTGCGTTGCCGGAAGTGACAGCAGCTCATTTTGAAATTAAATCCTCAACTATTGCGCTCCTGCCGTCATTTCACGGGCGTGTTAAGGAAGACCCTTATAATCACCTAGGCGAATTTCAGGGTATTTGTGCGACTCTAAAGATTCAGAACTTAACAGATGATGAATTGAAAATGCGCCTGTTTCCGTTTTCACTTAAAGATAAAGCAAAGTATTGGCTCCAATCGTTGGAGCCAAATTCAATAAGAACATGGGATGAGTTGCAAACTGCGTTCCTACAAAAGTTTTTCCCCATAACTAGAACGAATCAGATTAGAAAATCAATAACTAATTTTACAATGCAAGATGGGGAGACACTTTACGATACTTGGGAACAATTTAAAGAACTCTTACGTTCTTGCCCTCATCACCAGATACCTAAATGGCAACTGGTGCAAGTTTTTTATGAAGGTTTAATTCCTGCTGTTCGAAATACCGTCGATGCTATTTGTGCGGGGACGTTCCTCCACAAAAGTGCCGATGAGGCATGGAAGATATTTGAAACATTAAGTGAAAACTCGATGCATCAAGCGGTATCCGTACGCCCTGAGGGACACATTCTACCTAATCCAAAGAGAGAGGCGAAAGTTGAGTCTAATCAGTCATATGAAATTCAAGAACTAAATAGAAAAATGGACCAACTTATGATGATGGGCCGTATGCAAGGCCAACCTCCTTCTACTGAAGTATGCCAGTTATGCTCAGATTCGTCACATTCAACCTTGGCATGCCCGTCCGCATCCCAGTTCCCAGAATTTGTAGAACAGCATATAAATGCAGTTCAACAATTCCAACGACCTAATTATAACCCCACGGGTTATAAACCAAATACGACCTGGGGACCTCATCCGAACCTTTCTTGGAACTCCAATAGTGAGAAACCGTACGCAAAACCCGATACGACTAATTTTCCGAATGCGTATAAACCACAGTCTAATCAGTATCAGCCGCCTCCGAACCAACAAAGTCAATACCAACAGCCTCCCTTCCGTGCTAACCCTCCTAGGGATAAAACCTTCGAAGAGAGCGTGTTGGCATCACTAAAAACTTTAGAGGCCCAATCACAATCGCAATCTCAACTTGTAAATTCCCATACGCAATCTATAGCAAAATTAGAGTCCCAAATGGGACAATTAGCGAATACATTAAATCGACGTAATGAGGGAAAATTACCAAGTCAACCTGTTCAAAATCCTAAAGGTCAGTATGAAGTGAGTTCGGCGAGTGATCAAGTTAATGCTGTCTCGACAAGGACCACTGAACGTCCTGAGGAGATCGTACCTCCTCCCGAGGCGAGAAAAGATAAAGGTAAAGAAAAGGAAAAGGAGGAAAAGGAAGAGAATTCTAATCCAATTTCAAAAGACGCTAATCCTTTGATACCAAATAAACCATCTAAAACAGTAAACCCTTCCGATTATGTGCCTAGGATGCCATTTCCACCAAGTGGGGAAGCCCCAGCCCACTTCGCTAAAAAGAGCACGAAACCGGAAGATATACTTGAAATATTTAAAGAAGTTAAAATCAATATTCCCCTACTAGAAGCGATCAAACAGATACCCCCGTATGCTAAGTTCTTAAAGGATCTATGCACTCAGAAAAGGAAATCCAGAAACCATCTATCTAAGAAAGTGTTCTTAACAGAAAAGGTTAGTTCCCTATTCACCACGAATACTCTTAAATATAAAGACCCAGGTACTCCAACCATAGCTTGTCACATAGGTGATAAATACATCCACCGGGCTCTTCTTGATTTAGGTGCAAGTGTGAATTTGATACCCTATTCAGTTTACGAACATTTGGGTTTAGGTGAACTGAAACCGACTGCGGCCACCTTACAATTAGCCGATAGGTCAATTAAAGTTCCACGGGGGGTGGTAGAGGATGTATTGGTAAAAGTTGATAAATGCTATTATCCGGTCGATTTTATCGTACTAGACACCGAACCCGTCCTAGATGCGAGTAAACAAGTTCCAGTCATTCTAGGACGCCCTTTCCTAGCTACGGCTAATTCAATTATTAACTGTAGGACGGGTGTGATGGATATAACTTTTGGTAACATGACCGTGCGTCTTAATGTCTTTAATGCATCGAATAAACCATATAGAGATGATGAAGAGGCCGATTGCTATGCCATAGACTTAATAGACGAATTAGTCGAAGAGGCAGCGCCTTTTATGTTGACTAAGGAAGCGTTGGAAGCATGCTTGTCACATTTCAATTTTAATGATTTCAACATTGACACAAATATTGAAGATGTAAACACTCTATTGGAATCAGTAAACACAACCAATGCACTTCCATGGAAACCTAAAATAGAAGCTTTACCGCCTCTTGCACACGAACCGGCCTTACCATCCATCCAGTGTTCTCCAACACTCGAACTTAAGCCGTTGCCGGATTCTTTAAAATATGCATTCTTAGGGAATAACGCAACCCTTCCTGTTATAATAGCGTCAAATTTAACTGAAAATCAGGAAGTACAACTAATAAAGGTTCTAGGAGATCATAAAAAGGCGATTGGGTGGACGGTAGCTGATCTAAAAGGAATTGACCCGTCAGTTTGCATGCATAAAATAAATTTAGAAGAAAATGCTAAACCATCTAGGGAAATGCAACGACGTCTCAACCCTAATATGAAAGAAGTGGTTATGAAGGAAGTGATAAAACTCTTAGATGCCGGTATTATATACCCAATCTCCGATAGTAATTGGGTCAGCCCAACTCAGGTTGTCCCAAAGAAATCAGGTATCACGGTTGTACCCAACGAAAAGGGAGTCCTTATACCAACCCGTCAAACTACCGGTTGGCGGGTTTGCATTGACTACAGAAAACTTAATTCGATGACTCGTAAGGATCATTTCCCTCTCCCATTTATTGATCAAATCCTTGAACGTCTGTCTGGTCAGAGCTATTATTGTTTCTTAGATGGATACTCTGGTTACAACCAGGTGCCCGTTTACCCCGATGACCAAGAAAAGACAACGTTCACCTGTCCTTTTGGAACCTTTGCTTACAGACGTATGCCGTTTGGCTTGTGCAATGCACCGGCAACCTTTCAACGGTGTATGATGGCAATTTTCTCGGACATGGTAGAAAAATTTCTCGAGGTATTTATGGATGATTTCTCCGTTTTCGGACCTACATTCGATGAATGCCTCCAAAATCTGACAAAAGTCCTCGCCCGATGCGAGGAAGCAAATTTGGTATTAAGTTGGGAGAAGAGCCATTTCATGGTTCAAGAGGGAATAGTCTTGGGTCACGTTGTTTCCAAGAGAGGTATAGAGGTGGATAAAGCGAAAGTAGAGTTAATAGACAAACTTCCACCGCCTTCATCCATTCGTCAGATCCGCTCCTTTCTAGGTCATGCGGGTTTTTATAGGCGATTTATCAAAGACTTTAGTAAAATTTCACGTCCCTTATGCAACCTGCTTGCTAAGGATGTTCCTTTTGTCTTTGATAACGATTGCTTGAAGGCTTTTGAAACATTGCGCACCTTACTGTCCACGGCTCCGGTAATCCAGTCCCCTGATTGGTCATTACCGTTTGAATTGATGTGTGATGCTTCTGACTATGCCGTTGGTGCGGTATTAGGACAAAAAGTGAATAAAATTCCTCATGTGATCTATTATGCAAGTAAAACACTAAACGACGCGCAATTGAACTACACAACAACTGAAAAAGAACTACTTGCGGTTGTGTTTGCCCTTGACAAATTCCGTTCGTATTTATTGGGTTCAAAAGTCATCGTTTATACTGATCATGCGGCATTGCGTCATTTGCTTAATAAGAAAGAAACGAAACCTAGGTTAATCCGATGGATTTTACTCCTTCAAGAGTTTAACTATGAAATACGGGATAAAAAGGGTTCTGAAAATGTTGTAGCTGACCACTTGTCACGAATTCTTATAGAATCAAACGATATTACCGCTCTAAAGGATTTGTTTCCAGACGAGCAATTATTCGCGTTATCTACCGTCAATCGTCCGTGGTTCAGCGACATCGTTAATTTCTTAGCAACGGGACATATCCCGAGCAAATGGTCTCGTTTAGATAAAGATCGATTCTTTTCTCAAGTTAAACATTACTATTGGGACGACCCACTGTTGTTTAAACACTGTTCTGATCAAATTATTCGACGTTGTGTTCCGGAAAGTGAATTCAAATCCATATTAAATTTTTGCCATTCTCTAGAATGCGGAGGACACTTTGGTGGCCGTCGTACGGCCGCTAAAGTCCTCCAAAGTGGGTTATATTGGCCAACGTTGTTCAAAGACGCACATGAATTCTGTCAGAACTGCGTACGTTGCCAACAAACAGGGAACATGTCACATCGTGATGCGATGCCCATGACCCCAATCCTCATCATAGAAATATTCGACGTTTGGGGCATCGACTTTATGGGTCCGTTCCCGTCGTCTTGTGGTTTCGAATACATTTTAGTCGCGGTCGACTACGTTTCTAAGTGGGTGGAGGCAGTAGCGACGAGAACAAACGACCATAAAGTCGTGGTTCAATTTATTAAAGATAATATCTTTTGTCGATTCGGTACACCACGAGCGATTATAAGCGACGGGGGTAAACACTTTTGTAATCGTTACTTCGAAGCCCTAGTCCGCAAATATTCTGTCACCCACAAAGTAGGAACCGCATATCATCCACAAACCCAAGGCCAAGTTGAAGTGTCTAATAGGGAGGTCAAAAGTATATTAGAAAAAATGGTACGTCCAGACCGGAAAGATTGGTCGCAACGACTGACCGATGCGCTTTGGGCTTATCGTACAGCGTTTAAAACCCCCATTGGGATGTCTCCTTACCGATTGGTGTTTGGAAAAGCGTGCCACTTACCAGTAGAACTCGAACATCGATCATATTGGGCCGTGAAAACTTTTAACCAAGATATAAAAGCGGCAGGATGTCATCGTAAACTTCAATTGCAAGAGCTTGAAGAATTGAGAAACGAGGCGTACGAGAATTCAAGAATCTATAAAGAACGATCTAAGGCCTTTCACGATAAAATGATTTTACGAAAGAATTTTGAGGTCGGGCAACGCGTTTGGTTGTTCAATTCGAAATTACGGTTATTCCCAGGAAAGCTACGGTCCCGGTGGGACGGGCCGTTTACTATAACGCAAGTGTTTCCGCATGGAGCGATCGAAATCCAAGATATGAACGGTGGAACACCGTTTAAAGTAAATGGTCAACGGCTTAAGCCGTATCGAACCGAGGAGGCAGATGAGAGAGAAATTGAGTCTATAGACCTGGTAGATCCGGTCTATCTCGATTGAGCGCATGCATCGGTCGAGCTAGCGACGTAAAATTTAGCGCTTCTTGGGAGGCAACCCAAGCATTAGTTAGATTTTTCTTCATTTTTGTACACTATTTAGCAGTTTTTGGCCAATGTCTGAGTGTGTAAACACCCAGAAGATGAAAATTTGCAATTCTAGAACATTGTTACAAGAAAACAGAACAGAAAAATGAAAAATCAGCATATCGCGCGCGCGGCCCGCTCGCGCGAGAGCTCGCTCGCGCGGTCCGCTCGCGCGAGATATCCCCTTAGTCAAAAATTTTATGTAAAGCTCAAAAAGGAACCCTCAGTATATTCTCGCGCCAGGAATCGCGCCCGCGAGATTCTCGCTCGCGCGGTCCGCTCGCACGAGAATATCCCTTGGAAAAATTGTATTAAGCTTCTTTAAAGAAGCCTCAGCTTCTGTTCGCGCTTGGAATCGCGCGAGCGAGACTCTCGCTGGAGCGGCCCGCTCGAGCGAATGTGAGACTTAGAAAAATTTTTTCAAAACTTTAAAAAGAAGCCTCAGTTTTTTCTCGCGGAGGAACTCGCGCGCGCGAGGCTCGCTCGCGCGGTTCGCTCGCGCGAGGTAAACCTCCCTTTAAATACAGGGCTGTGCCCTAATTTTTTTTTCAGTGTTACTTTTCTCTCTCTCTCTCTGCGTCTCAATCTCTCTCGGCGATTCTCTCCCTCCACCACATACCACCATCTACCTCCACCACATACCACCACCACGCACCCAAAACCACCATCATCATCATCTATCACTCTACACCACCACAGTTTTCTCTCTCTCGTGATCTCTCTCTCTCTTCCCCTTTACCACTACCACCACTACCACCACCGAGTATCTCTCCACACCACCACAAACCACCATACACACACAACAACCACCTCCCCAGTTGTGCCGACCACTGTCGGCCTGCCTCCTCACATATCACCACCGATCATCTTCATCCACGACTCCGCGCACAAAAACCACCCCCAATCTTGAAGACTCCATTAACAGGTACCCCTCCCTATTTACATATTTACATATAGATACGATATAGACATATATCTGGCCTATATATATACACACATGCATAAACCCTATAGCCTACATTTAGTAGGCCTATTTTCAAAACCTTGAACCCTAAATTTTAAACCCTAACGCTGGTTCTAGAATGATTAATTCGAGTATGTGATTTGGGGGTTTTAGAAACCCTAAAAACTTAGAACAAACACCCACTGAATTTTCTAATCCGGGAGTGAAATACTGCCTTAGGCTTTGAAATTTGGGGCTAAAAATTAGGAATTTGGTTTTATAGATCAGGGTACTCCTATACATGAGCATACTAATTTTGAGAACCTAATCACTGCTATCAAACATTAGTAAGGGTTTTGGGGGATTAATAGATCCCTATATGTTTATACAGATCTTTATCCACCCACACACAGACACACACCCAATCACCTTTAGGGTTTGAAGTTTGGGGGGTTCTTGAAACCCTATGGCAATCTCATGAATCTTAAATGCAAACCCTCAACTCAGTTCACAGGCTTTAATTCCGAATTAATATTTAACATGACGTTTATACCCTAAATTACTTGAGTTCTTATAGTAGTGCTTGCTGAAACGGATTAGATTGCCGGATTAACTACTCAACGAACTTCAGATTAAATACAGATTAAATTTGTAGTTAAATACACACATATATTGTTATACTGCAATCTGTTGAAATGGAGTTCGGATTTGTGAATTCATAGATAGGGTTGTGAATTAATTCTCTGTTGAAATAGTTAAGGGCTTTATTGACCCCCGAATCTATGTATAAGAATTTCAATCCCAAATCCTGACTAAGACGTACTGTGTAAGGATTAATATTTGGGGGCTAATATTCTCTTCATAGGTATAAAAAGATGTCAACTAATTTAAAGCTACATGCCTGGATTGACACACACATTTCTTAATGACCATTTGTGTTAGTCTCAAATATCAGCTCGGGTGTGATTGACTAAATACCCCTGTTTTGACTCAGATTGACTTACTATATGAATACAATTTCAGAATTGATGTACCTCAATGCCTATTTAGCTACATATATCTAGGGTTTGAATTTTGGGAATCCTAGTGATTTACATAGGAAGGTTACATATTTTCTATGAGTAGTTGGATTCTTAATCAAATGCCTATACGCATGGATGCAAATGTTTTTTTTGGAGTTCATATATTCAATACTAGCACATGGGAAGTCCAATTTGAAATTAAGAACATTTTTAAACCATCCACTGTACGTACATCCTGAATTCTTTGGCTGCTAGTGCACATATACTATGTTCCTTCTAATTTCATGGTCATATGGTTAGGTAATTCAATGTTTAGACATTCAGTGTTTAGGATTAAATTTCATACAGGTCATCCATTGTTTTAATAATACCTAATCCCAATAGATGCTTACACCACTTTCAAAACCTTAAGGATTTCAGTTCATAAGCATAGTTTATGCGGATATGAATGCTCGAACCCTAAACTTTATCCACTCCTGGACTACGACTGGTGGTTTCAGACGCAAACATTCACAGAATCTAACAATCTAATTATGAAGTAAGCGTCGAATTATCAAGTTCTCAGGTTCATTACCTCTTGACTGTGTTCACAATCTGTTAACTATGTAAAAGTTAGTTGTTAACGTCTATAGACTACAATTGCAGTCTTAGTACAATGGGCCCTTTCATGTTCATTACTCTTTGGCGTTCTTTACTTTAGTTTCTCTTTTATTAAATGTGAACTCGGGTAATTTCAAAATGAATAGTCACATCTAGTACTTGATTTTGAAAGTATCTTACACGTCGCAACAACGTATTAACTTAACTCTCTACCACTCTACTAAACATTACAAGTATTTTATCGACGTACGTGTCATTTCCATTTGATTATATACGGTGCTATTTAACACGCGACAAGTACCCTGTGACTTGCCGCAAAGTGTGTGCCCTTGTCGGGACAGTGGGTGGGAAGGGGCTGACTCTTCTCACAGTTGCTGGGTGTTCCCCCGTGAATCCCAATTTCTTTGGAATTATTGAATATATGATGATTGTGTCCCTTGACGGGATTGTTTTTCTTGCAGGTGACCCATTCCCCCTATCCCCTTTTCTTTTTCTTTTTCTGGGCATAGACCTATTTTAGAGCCGACATTTTCAATTTTTTTTTAAAACCCGTACCTTCTCTTTAAAAAAATGACCAAAAGAACTGTTAGATCCGCTTCTTCTTCCCAACCACCACAGAAAAAAGCTAAAGGAAAAGAAAAACAGACCGACCCTCCACCACCGCCCCCAGACGACCCTAACCCAAACGAACTAGGCCCTAAATACGCCACCCGCGGCCTCAACTACGAGGCCGCTATAGATGCTGAGTACTTCGCGTCTGACAAAGACACGAAGTGGGGCCATAGTAACCTCGTAGCCCGAAAGCTGGCCCCACAGCTATACTTTAGAAACCCCGACCTCATCAGTTACCCCCGTATCGTCCGCCTATTCTACCAAAACTTACGCTACCACAAACAATCCCTCAGCCAACACGCCTTTATCTCCACTACTATAGACGGCCACGACATCACCCTAAACCCAGACAACATCGCCGAAATCCTCCAACTCCCCTCCCATTCTTACCAAGTCCCTAAATTGACCGTCCTCAACAAAGCCCACTCCTTCATTCATATTATTCAGGACATGTGTGGCGGCCGCTCTGGTTCGGGCCAATCTATTCGCCGATCACATATGCCCCGCCAGATGTGGTTCGTCGACCATGTCCTTAAACGAAACCTGTACCCCCTTGGTCACGAGCAAGAACGGACCAAGGCAATCCACCACGCCCTCCATGCCATTTACCGTAGTGATTGGTTCCATCCTGGCCTTGTTATTATGGATGGCATGCGCCATACTTCTCAGGCCATAGATAACGCCATCGACCCTAAGACCCTTTTGCCCTATCCTCGCACCATCACGGCCATTCTCCGGGCTAAGGCCTTTCCTATCCCTGCCGATGAGCCCATTGATGCGCATATCCCGGAGTTCGCTTCCGCCGATTGGAAGTTGAGCCTGGATCGTTTAGATTTGGAGGTTAGGAGGGCCCGTGAGGCAGCCCAGGCCCGTCGCGAGCAGGCGGCACAGCGTCCCCCTCCCCCGGAGGATACTCCTTATGCTTGGACATATGGGGACGTCTGTGCCTTCCGTGGAGAGACCCTGCGGCTTCAGTCTTACATGCGATCATATTTCCAGCTGGCTCATCCGGACCAGCTGGCTGACATTCTAGCCCAGGGCGAGGCTGCATATCAGTCGGCTTTCCCGCGACCAGCACAGCAGGTGGCAGAGGAGGAGCAGGGTGAGGTGCAGGGCGAGGAGGAGGAGACTGGGGATGCTGGTGAGGATGACGATGGGAGTGGCAGTGATGGGGATGGTGCTGATACTACAGGCCAGGGGAGTACAGGGCTGGAGTTGATGTTGATTGAGGGGGGTGAGGAGTAGTCTAGGTTGGGTTGGGTGATTGGGGGATTCAGACATTCATTTTTCTCTTTTGTTGTTTTTGGATGGGGAGTTGTAGACATTTTCAGACATTATGGCCTGTATATTATTTCATTTTGTTACTTTCCTGTTTATTTAGTCTTTTGTTTTTTTTATTATTAGGATTTTGCTGTACCCGGCTTCGACCGGTTTAGTTTATTTCCTGTTATTTTCTTTTCTTTGGGTCTGTAAATAATTTAGTTTGCGCTTTTCTTTTCTTTTGTGGTTTGCTATATTTCTGAAACATCATAGTTATTTCACTGAGTTGATTATTATGTACTGCTTCAAATGCTTTAATTCCTTACTTATCATACCTTCACAAGCAGTCAGTTAGTAATTCGTAATTATCAACCCATTGCACGCCAAACAGGAATCGCTTAGACTCAGGTTTGGGGGAAATTATGCTGAAATTTCCATTACTTTTTCTGAATAATTAATTACGAGTGAATATGAGTTAATCTTGATCCATATGATTAAATATTAATTTATTCATGTAACTGCTTAATAATTTAGGTTTATACATGCATGGGTAGATCATTTTGATATATATATTATTATAATCCTGAATATCACCTATGTTTTTCATAACCAATAACTTGCGCTAATTATTCTTCAGTTGTGACGTTTTGTATGTTTCAGGACATATCGCTACCACATATACCTATAGTACCCAGATCCTCATTTCTCCTTATCATCTTTTCACTATGGATCATCCTATCTCACCTCCTAGTTCACCTGATAGGTCGTCTAGCCCGTCGAGTTACTATTCTGACTCCAGCTCGTCTTCTGATCCTCTTATACTTAGTTCTAGGCTAGCCAAACCTGACGGCCCGGTCGGTCGTCCCGGCTGGTGTCGTCGTCGTCCTCGTAGGCCCATTCGTAGCTTTTCTGATTCATCTGACGAGGATGACATGTTTGGCGATGACCCTACGTCTCTTGATGGCCCTTATGGCGCTCCCCCTACATCCTCCGAGTCGTCTTCGTCTGAATCGGCCGAGTCCTCGACCGATGATGACGATGAGGATGTTGTCTCAGGCGTTGCTGCTATTTCTTTATCTGACCCTATTGAGTCTAGTGTGCTTTCACCTGAGGTTTCCTATCCATATAGGAACCTACCTGATTATGTGCCGGACGTTGTTCGACAACGTCCGGGTCACCCTGACTGGTCTCCTGAGGACGTTGCCTCGATATTCGCGCCGTATTCCGGTCCTGAGGATGATAGGGTGGATTTGGGTCCAAGTGTCATTGAGGGGATTGAGGAGGGTCAGAGTCTGGATTTACATGAGGATTTTGATGTGGTGGGACCGTCGTTCGACCCTGCGGAGCATCCAGAGTGGGAGCTTGTGGATTGGTACTATCGATCTGCCGTACAGCCTCCGTCAGATATTTTCCGTGGAGTGGACGTCCTGGTGACCTTCTATGCTGACTGCATCCATGTCATTGTCATGTTCCCCTCTGCATAGGGACATGCAGTGATTTGGTTTGGGGGAGAGTATATGGATATTTCATAGTTTTTGTTTTCATACTTTTTAGTACTTCAGTTTACTTTTGTTAGTTTCTTTTATTAGTTTTCGTTTATTCGTTATTTTGTTGATTTGTTAGTTCTTTTAATTCATTGTAAAACATTAGTTTGTTTAATTCATTGAAAAGAAAAAAGATAAATAAATATTAAAAATACAAATAGAAGTAGTAGTAAAAAAATAAATAAACATTGTAGTAGTTCTATAAATAAATAAAATCAGTTTCTTACTATTGTTTAATATTGCATTCCTTTTGATTATAATTGGATTTCGTTGAAACTTTGAGAATTAAGAGAGTATATAATCAAAATGCCTATCGAAGTTATGAGAATACGTCTTGAGAATTGTATATCCTTAGAATCGTTGTGTTATATCTTATACTTGCATATCTTGCTGCACTGCACGTAGTTATATGGATACATATTGACATTGAACCGTAATATAACTTGGATTTCTAAATAGTAAAAAAATGTGGAGACTAAACCCGGTGAGCTTTAGAGCCTATTATTCTTTGTGAGGGTTTTAAATTTATCGAATCTCTTTGACACATCGCACTATCTCGTTGATTGGTCTCATTATTTCTTCATTTTGATTGAAAGTCAAGTAAGTATTAGAATTACTATGTTTTAAAAAAAAAAAATATATATATATATATATTTTCCTTTTATATTATAACATTGAAAAATCATGTAACCTCAGAAGAGGACATTAGGCCATCTGTTCTAATAAACCTTTTCGACCTTTGGCTACCCTTTATAATTTTTTTATTATATCCCTCGTTAACCCACTTGAGCCGTTTGTAAATAAGCCATTTCTTTGTTCACCTATCATCCTACCCACTCCGATATGGAGTTCGCCATTATTAAATATTACCTACCCCATGTCCAAAAGTGGCTAGAGAATGGTTTGCATAAAGAAATTGGGCTATTAAACGACTATAAAAAAATGAGTACGATGTATGGAGTAATGTTAAAAAAAAAAAAAAAAAAAAAAAAAAAAAAAAAAAAAAAAAGAGAAAAAAAAAGGGGAATATAGTTATTGAAAAAAGAGAGGATATGATTCTTATGGAAAAGAAGAAAAAAAAAATAATATAATATGAATAGTCGTGATAGTAAAGCCCGTGCGTTACACATTAAGACTATTCCTAGCTACTTACGGATTTTTTTTGAATTCCTTTACCTTTCTTTTTCTAAGCCTTAACCCTTGACCAACAGTACAACCCTGTATAAAGTCCTAGTCGATTCTATGGAAATATGATTTGGAAATGTTACCGATAAGAAAAAGGAAGTAAAAGCATGGTAGTAATGATATTCACTTGACGATCGATATCTGTTCATGAGACTATGTTATTTTTGTCGTGTCGTTCGTTGTTGAGAGTCGTATGCGAATTTATTAGTTTTGTTTAATAATTCTTTCTCGCATATATCTAAATGAGTGATTACATCTGTTTCAGAGTGATTTTATTGTAGAGTGTAATTAACAACGTGAGATTTGTAGTCAAAGCATTACTGAATAGTTATCTAGTCTAGATTACATGTTCATAGTTGCTGTGTATCCACTTGACTACTCCTTCACACACATGCGAGTCTTCGATACATTCTATTGATTCTTGTGATATATGTTTTCGGCTTATTTCTTATAATGTAGGAAGGCATATGATTATTTTACTCTTGATAATTTTAAAAGTTCATTTGAGATTAATTTTATATAGAAAGGAATGTGTCATTGAACTATTTAAAATTTTAAATAAAATCTTTACAAGTTAATAAATATGGTTGTGGGTGACTTGTTGACGAGAACCCTCACGAGACTTCACTCGTCCGACTAGGGACACCTAGAGGTTTAAAAGGCTTGTTGCACAAGCTAAGTGCAATCGTTATCCATACGAAAATGGAGTAGGAATTTTAGTATTTGTAGTTTTATTTTCTTTTTGCTCGAGGACTAGCAAAATGTAGGTTTGGGGGTAAAATTGATCTCGTCAAAATCAAGATATAAAAGTGTGCTTATTTATGCTCTACTTTCAAAAGATTTGTAGTGTGGAAAGTAAAGGTCGAACCCACAGAGATTGTTAACTTTTTACTCCTTTAATTACTAAAATCTAATCTATGTAGTTATAAGAAAATTGGAAGTTTAATTGATTTCGGTTTTGATTATCACTACTATTTTAAACTATGAATTAAACTATGAATTTATGTAAATAAGATCTAAAATTAAATCTAAGTAACTTAAATGCAAAATTGAAGATTGATTTAAATATATGGAGATGGAACCTAGGATTACAAATCCACCACTAACTATGCATCAAGGGTCTAAACCTCTTATTCTAAGTTCTATGTTTTGGATAGTTATGATCTATTGTAGCTACAAGCCCAATAGTATCGTCAAGAAGATATCGTTAGTTTAATCTAAACATAATCCATCTACGGTTCACATGAATCATCTACCTATAACTAGGGTGTAGCATAACTCATCTTTCCTAAGCATGGATTATAAAAGAAGTAAACATCACAATCACATAAGCACCATTGTATGTAAATATTCCTATCAATCACAGAAATCAAGGACTATTGAGTTCAATAAGTATAAGGAAAAATCTAAGACAAGAATCAATCCCAAGTACTCTTGATTATTAACATTAAAATCTGATTATATAAAATCCACCAACATACAATCACTATCCATAAACATAAAATCTTAAAATAAAGAAGAGTAGAATCCCCCTTTACATAGCCAGGGTTTCATTGAAACCCTAGATGAGGAGTTTAGTTGCTCATAGTAGGTGAAAGCATGAAGATGTAGTTGATGTAAGCCATTAGAAACCTTCCTCTTGCCTTCAAAAAGTGATGAATGTATGTATTGATGAATTCTTCTCAAGGTGTGTAACCCCTTAAAATTATAAAAACTAAATATATATAGTGTACAAAGGTTTTAAGAAGTCTCCTCCAATTCGTATTGCACTGAAACAGCAATTAAAATCAATCTGGACGTCTTCAGGTAATTTCGTCTGCACAGGACTCTTTAGAACACTGAAATACGCAACTTCGGTTTTTACACATATCGCGCGAGCGGGTCGCGCGAGCGCGACATTGGGTACCTCGCGCGAGCGGATCGCGCGAGCGAATCTGGGGATCTCGCGCGAGCGGATCGCTCGAGCGATTTCTGGTTTTTCGCGGGCGCGGGTCGCGCGCGCGAAGTGTCTTTTTCAGCTTCTTTCTTCCTGCTTTTTCACCTTGTTTAACCTCATATACCTGTTTTCTTCTAAAACCTGATAGAAAATAGAAAATAACGTAAAATTACATAAAAACAAGATAAAAACAACTAACAAATGTGAGTTAAGGCGTATAATTGGGATTTGTTCTCTCCCGATCAGTATTCATCCATATCCATGTCATTCTACCCAGCAACTCTTAAGGACTTTTGTTACACCCGGAGTAAGCCAAAAATAGGGAAAATTAAAATTTCCTCTATGGGTCCGTGGTCATGTGACTAATTTGTTAATTATCCTGTCCTTCTAGCTCCGCACAATACAATCATAAGGGAAATGCTAAAGCATAAGCATGACTTAAACTTATCAGAGTATAAATACAGATGCAGAAATTAAACAAGAGTTATAATAACTTCAATCTTAATACAAGAGACCATACTAAACTATTTACATAAGCTTAAAAACTTGAGAAACTGTCTATCAGATCTTCGGCAAGACTTTACCCTCCTTAGCTACACGGCACTGCATCCTAAACTCCTTTATCTATCTCCGAACCTGCAACACTCTGGGCATAGGAATGCCCAGGGCGTAACATGTTGTCAGCCTTGGAACAAGGCTGAGTGAGAGTCTCAACCGTACAATAATCAATAAATAAAAAACATCTCTCGACTTACGTCATAGTTTAGTATCTTAGGATATAGTTAATCTTTTATCAAAAGACACATTCTTTCCACAGGCATAGTACAAGTCTCAACATGACAGGTAGATAGATAAACATGGCCTCATAGAATACATTCTTCTTGTTTTATCCTCGTACGTGCAAATGCATGACCAATGCGACTTACTCCAAACTCTTTTTTAAAGACACTTGCTTTTCAAAACAGATACTTTTCAAAACCATTTCATTTTAAAACCAAAACTTTCCAAAACCCAAATCATTTCGAACCAAACCATTTTACTCATCAACTCAATCTCATCATTCACTTTCTCTTTCTCATCCACTTGATAACACGCGGTACATCAAGGATAATAACATGCTATAACAGTCGATTCATACTTATTCCCTTGATAGGTCGCCAGACGTCTTCACGGCGCATGCTATCAGTAAACCATGGAACTGGCACATGGGACATCTTCAACCATGTGTATACTCTCCCCGATCGTCTACACGGCTGAGAAGTATATTAGAGCACAAGACGGACGTCTTCAACGATACATAGGATGTCCTCAACCACGTATGCGCATCACCGGACGTCTTCAATGGCGAGAGGCGCGCTAGGAACCCTAACCGTCCACGTCCACCCGGCTCGTCAGCCATTGATCCATCGGATCTAGCAATTGCATCTCTTTCACATTCACATACCTCATCTCATTCACATTCTCATCAAACACTTATTTTTCTCACACAACGCATACTGACACATGTCATGAAATGCACGCATATCTACTATCAATACTCACATGCAAATCTACTTTTAATCTTCTTTATTATTAAAATGGCATGCGTTATCTATTCCAGTCAATAACATAGTAAAGCGTGCATCTAACAGGTAGCAGCAGAGATATAACATATAAAACATGGATCACGTAACATGGATTTGATACCAATAATCATATAGATAAAACCCTTAACATGCTCACGTATGCGATAGCACTACCATAACATGTTGTGCATAGCCATACAATTATCGGAATACATGTAGTATCATAAATCAACATATTACTTATACAAAACATCATACAGGTAGCTTTTAAATATCTTATATTACTCTTATTAGGATTAGAGTGAGGTTAGGAAACTCACCTCGAGTCGCCGATCCTCAGAAAACAAATAAACGTTAAATTCTACAATAATAAACGAAATCAACAATAATAAAGAGTGAGTGCAACTCCAGGGGCAAAAAGGTAATTTTACCAAATTAGGTTATAATCCTCAAGGTAGTGATTTACGTGTCATTCTAAGTCCAATGCCAATGACTAGACTCAAATCAAAGTTCGTCGCGTTGTACGAGGTAATATGTAGGGCTTACTACACTAATGCGGGCCCTAAAAGACAGGCTGTATTTTTGACCGAGTCAAAAGGTCACTAAACTTTAAAGGAAAGTTCTAGACATTAATCTAAGACTCTGGGAACTGACCGCGTAATTTTCGGAATCCTAGATTATTTATTTTGAATCATTGAAGATAATATATATCAGAAATACCCAAAAAGGGATTTTAAATACACAAATATACCTATACTGAGGAATCAGTACTTGGAAGTATTTTTATTAAATACTAGACATTAAAATAAACTCCCATTATTTATTTCATAATTTTCGGAGCTCGTTTAATATTTATAATAATTAATATTCACGTAAAATAGCTCCTTATTATTTATTAAAAGTACTAAACCTTAATGCTATAGCTTTGTTATTTATATTACATAATAAAATAGTCCTAGGAACTTATCCCTAATTTTTTAGAATTTATAAATACATATAGGTATTTATTAACTATTTAAATACTATTTAAAACTGATATTTATTATTTATATTAACCATATAAATAATAAATATATAATATATATATAATATAATAATGAGATACATAATATTAAGAATAATATTTTTATAATATAAAACATTAATTGTATAATTATAAACCATTTATAATTATTAAAACCAATTAAAACATTTTAAACTAATTAAAACTAATAATAATAATAATATTAATAATAAAAAATAAAAAAAAAACAATAAAAATAATCTCAGACCCACGGGGCAACCCGAACCGACCCGGTCTCAAATGGGTGGCCCGGATGCACATACAACAAAACCCAAGTGGGTGACCCATTGGGTCAATCCGGCCCGAACCCAAACCTAAATGGACTATCCGCCTACTCACACAGAATGGTCCAACCCATTGACCCATTCGGGTCAACCCAAACCTAAAACCCAACCCAAATATACGCACTTGCTAACCCAGACCCGAACCGAACTTGTCGCAGACCCTAACCCATTCCTAGATACAGAACAACCCGAACCTAATACCCAAACTGGACCTAACCTGAACCAAACCCTGACCCACTAATAGACTCAACACGACCCACCCATATACCCGAACCCGCCCCGAACTAAACCCGAGATGTCAAAACGACGTCGTCTAACTTAAAAAGACCCAAGGGTTTTCTTAACACGCCCCGACTCGCTACCCTAGCCCATATACTCACACATCCTAACCCTACCCAAACCTGACCCGAACCCGGATCTTATAACCCGAAGACCCAAACGGGTCTCCTTCTTCTCCAGCGATCCCGACGCCGCCGGTGACCCGCGATTCGCCGAAAAACTTGCGAGGGCCATAACTTCTCCATTTCTCCATGAAAATGGACGATACCAACGCCAAAAGACTCGGTTTGGGATCCTCTACCACATACTATAAGCCCAAAGTCTGGTTTATTCGTTTTGGGTACGTACCAGGTGATTATCATTTTTGGCCAAAACAGGAATAATGCTCTGCATGCATTAGTAAGCATACCCCATTTCAAAAACTGTTCGAATGGGGTCTATCTGGGTTTGTTGGGGTCTATTTGGTGCAATAAAAAGGGGCTTTGGTTATAGTTGGAAAATCAAGCTCTTAAATGGAGCTTTAATGGCCGCCGGAGGTTCAGATAGGGCCTTAGGCTCTGTTAAGCTTCATGCATGCAGGTCTAGGGGCTTCCTAGGTGTCATGCATGGATGCAGAAACAAGGAGGGGTATAGGTTTTACCTCAGATGGCTTCGGGTCTCCTTCTCTCTTCTCCGATCAGTTTCTTTCTCTCTCCTCTGCGTGCGAGTGTGTTAGTGAGGTTAGGGCAGAGATGGTACAGAGAGGGGGTGTGTGTGTACAGAGGGGAATGGAAAGAGAGAGTGTGGGGGTTGTGTAGTTGGGTGATGTATACAAACCGGGGGTGTGTTAGGTTGACCTCTAAGCTCACACTAAGTTTCTCTCTCTATAAAAATCTGCAATAGACAGATTAGGAGGGTGGATGAGGGTGTAATGTGGGTAAGGGAGTGTATATTTATAGAGGGATGGGGTAAGGGGAGTTATACCATGCGTTGGGTGCATACCAAAGTGTATGAGTGTGTTCAAGGGTAGATATGAGGGGACCACATGAGGTGGTGATATGGGGCCCACATCTAGGTTGGGTGCCCTAGAGTATACCAGTGTCTAGGTGTTGGTGTCCAACTGTGATAGTGAACCTAGACATAAATTATGTGCGTACGAGACTAAGTACGATCGTAATTGTGAATCCAATTATAAGCCCTATATATAGCTAAAAAAATATGGAGTTCATGTCTATTCTCTTAGGTTGTAGGTTATAAATAAGGTCATCTTCAAGACGATTTCTAAGGTTCCTATTCAGGGATTCCTAATGAACCTTCTATAACCCTAATCAGAGTGACATCATTGCTCTATATTCCTACGTGGAATTTCCAAGGAAATTCAGGGTGCTACATCTCTACCCACCTTATTAGAGGATTTCGTCCTCGAAATCTAGAGTTTGCTAGGTCTCAGAAAGTACAAGGTTCTAATCTCATCTCAGATTCTAAGGTTGTGAGGTTTCCATCAGTTGATTCATCAAGTCCTTCTCCTAATTTTTCTCGAATGTCCCAAACATTCTGTAATACCATCACCATATAAGATTCAAAGTTTTGGCATTTGGTATGGTACCTTCGGTCTTTTATTTTGTTCAGTGCTGGGATTGATTCACTGATCTGTGAGCTCTCTTTCTGGATCTTTGTGGTGGTGGAGCATTGTTCTGAACTTCTTGTTTGGGGCAATCTTTGCGTACATGTCCAGCCTTTCCACAATTGAAACACTGCACCTGTTGCCTTGTGAGTTGTTTCGGTGCTGTGAATTCTTTGGAGTGATGTCCAGATGTTCCGCAAGTGTAACAAATGTCACGTTGCTTTGCGTGTGTCTGAACGGCTGTCCGACTAACTTTTCTGTCATTGCTTCTTTGTCTCTTGTTGTAATTCTGGATGTGTTCAGAGTTTCCTCTAGTGATTACAGACTGCATTCGAGTGGTTGCCCGTGACACTTGATTGCCTCTTCGACTTCCTCCTGGGTTGGTTGCCTGGAACCAGTTATCTTTTCATCTTTGTTGGTGGCTCTCTAGTTTCTTGCTAATCAGAGCTATGTTCTCCCGTTGTGTGGCTAATTCAACCATTTCTTCGAATGGTTTGTCGAGGTATACTGCTTCTATCTTTTGAATGTCTAAGTTAAGTCCTTCGTAATATTGCAGTGTCTTATTTCGCTGAGTATCTACCATGTAAGGAGCAAATTGCGATAATCTCTCAAATTTTGCTGTGTATTCTTGTACTGTCATGTTGCCTTGAACTAGTTCTATGAATTCCTTTTTCTTCTTGTTTCTTTCCATTCTTGGGAAGTGCTTTGCTAGGAATTTCATCTTGAATGCTTCCCATGTCATTCTCCTTGCAACACCTTCGCCTATCGTAGCTTCAACAGATTTCCACCAGTCTGCTGTCGAATACGTCAATTAAAAAATAGCAAAGCATCTTTTCTCCGTCTTGTTGCATTCAAGGGCTTGAAACATTCGTTCCATATCACGAAGCCATTACTCAGCTTCCCATGCTTCTGTCATTCTAGTGAAAGTTCCTGGTTGAAGTGCACAGAATCTCTCAAGCAGTTTATCTCCTGTCTGACGAGCATTTCCATTGTTGATGACGCAGTCCAGGTGATCACTTGCTTGCTCCACACGTCGGACAAGATCTCCTATCATTCCTGTTGGGTCCACTACTGGAGGTATCACATCCTTTGGTCAGTTGGGTGGATTCTAACATTCCAGTTTCTCCTAACCATGGTGTATGTTAACAAGGGTTATCCCTACGAGTTGGTACCTAATAGGTCAATGCCTTATCTTATCTCATATGATCACATGACAAGTAACAGTAACAGTTAATCAAGTCAATAGGGAATCTTAACATATAATGGTTGTCACAACTACTGCTAGGATCAAGGGTAAGGCATTCCTATCTTTGGTCTTTCTAGACTCTAGGTTGAGCTGACTGTTCCGAGATCCATCTCAGGAAGTTCATCAGTGCCTAAACATCTATCGACCAATGGTCCATCCTATATTCTTATTAGTAATAACCATATAAGATATAAGATTACCAATTAATTAAAAGCAAGAATTCCTCTCGTCCATACGAATGCATTTAAGTTAAGTTGATAGTAGATTATCACTAATCAAAAGATAGAGAGGGTATAATAGTAGTACGAATACCACTTCTACTAATCTAGATTACATTAAAGAAAGTGGAACTACAACATTTAGCAAAATAAGATGTAGTAACTAGGGGTCCAATCTCCATCTCTCTCGACATCAGAGTCTGTGGTAACCTCTCCTAGGTCACTGAACGGCGAAAAGTCAATCGGAAGGATACCTATAAATGCATCCCAAGCTGGCTCTAAGGGCCAATCAGGGTCTTCTATCATCTCAGGCTCTACTATCAGGTCTTCATCTGGGTCGTCATTTGATTCATTATCAGAACCTGCGGGTGTAACAAAATGTACTATGTCCTCTTGAGGCTCGTCCTGGTCATGGATCGCAAGGTCTCCAGGGTCATGAGAAATCTCCTCCATCTCAGCAGACAGCAAGCGCGGTGCTACTACTCTATGATATGCTAATTCTGGAACAGGTCTCTCACGGAAGAAACAACTTGTCCACTTCCTTATACTCTGGTGAACTCTATGCCTGATGGTGGCGCTAACATGATCAAATCTTTGAGAAGCAACCTGTCTCTCCAAGGTGACTCTATACTGTCCATCCGCAGCATCGTACTCTACCTGGTGTTCCATGCTAGCCTGCCCAACACAGAAAACTAACTTAGTACTGATGCTAATCAAAGAAATATCTTAAAAATTTCATAGTGATAAGGGGTATCCTTCTTAATTCTTTCTAAACCCTGAGTTATTGCCAAATGTTCCGGGGTCTGACTCCCTGGAACTACATTAGTTTCTAATTCTATATTTTACACTTGTGATTTGTATGGCTCGTCGCGTTACGGGGATCTATTAGTCATTCATATAGACTACGAGTATATAAGCTTAAATAAGTTACTAGGATGAATAAAACTAATTGTAAGCAAGCAGTACATCCATGTGCAAAATTTATAAGTCAGGTTAAAGATAATCTTTATAGATAGCTTCGAGTGTTTACATAGTGCCGCATAGTTACAAAAACATTTACATCAGAGAATGTGTACGCTAAATATGTACATAGTAGGGAACAGTGCCAGAAACATATACATGAAAAGGCGTACACATTACTACTACTATGGGTTACATGCCTGAGTACTACAGCTATGTACACAAAAGATGGACTACTAGTCCTATTATAATAGGGCTCTAGGGCCTGGGAATTCCTATCCAAAAGTCCTTCAATCATCCTGATCCTCGACCTTTGGCCCTCCCTTCTTAGCTATGTCTCTCTTGGGTGGTTCCTCGCCCATATTCTTAGTTGGGTCAACATTGACTGTGGAATCAGCATCTTCCATGGGATTGATTTCCTTTACCGGAACCTCTCCATCATCCTCCTCCTCCCTATCAGTCCCCATGACTGACTAAGCGGTTGAGGGTGCATCCGCTATGGACTCCTCTGGTGCTGGGGGTGGCATAGCAAGAGGTGGTCCTACGGGTCCTAGTAGGGGTGTCAGCTTAACTCAAAAAGTCATGACTCAGAGGGTATAGCAGTCCTGAGTCATCTCAGCTGCTTCCTGATGAACAAGTCTAAGGGTGCTTTCTCGGTAATGTGCCTCCCTTCGCAGGATCTCTGGATCTTCAATTCCCAACATTTGTATGTCATGCCACATATTATCCTCCAAATTCCGTTGGGCACTCTGTCAAATCCTCTGCTGGTATAACACTGGGTCCGCAGGCTCTATACGATCTGGGTATACCCAATGTCCTCCAAATCCATCTTGGACATAAAAGGGTTCCATGTAACCTGTTCAATATAAACTATCATAAGGTTAGTATCTTCATAGGTGGAAAATAAGATCTAATGGTTTATAACTTATAGTGCATGGGACGAACGGTAAACGCCTAAACCTAGGCTCTGATACCACTAAAACCCTGTCACGCCCCAAAGTAAGCTAAAAATAGGGAAAAATTAAAATTTCCTTTATGGGTTCGTGGTCACGTGACTAGTTTGTTAACCGTCCTGTCCTTCTAGCTTTGCACAATACAATCATAAGGGAAATGCTAAAGCATAAGCATGACTTAAAATTATCAGAGTATAAATACAGCAGCAGAAATTAAACAAGAGTTATAATAGCTTCAATCTTAATACAAGAGACCATACTAAACTATTTACATAAGCTTAAAAACTTGAGAAACTGTCTATCAGATCTTCGGCAAGACTTTACCATCCTTAGCTACACGACACTGCATCCTGAACTCTTCTATCTATCTCCAAACCTGCAACACTCTGGGCATAGGAATACCCAGGGCGTAACATGCCATCAACCTTGGAACAAGGCTGAGTGAGAGTCTCAACCGTACAATAATGAATAAATACAAAACATCTCTCGACTCACGTCATAGTTTAGTATCTTAAAATATGGTTAATCTCTTATCAAAAGACGCATTCTCACCACAGGCATAGTACGTACAAGTCTCAACATGACATGTAGATAGATAAACATGGCCTCATAGAATACATTCTTCTTGTTTTATCCTCGTGCGTGCAAATGCATGACCAATGCGACTTACTCCCAACTCTTTTTCAAAGACACTTGCTTTTCAAAACAAATACTTTTCAAAACCATTTCATTTTAAAACCAAAACTTTCCAAAACCCAAATCATTTTGAACCAAACCATTTTACTCATCAACTCAATCTCATCATTGACTTTCCCATTCTCATACACTTGACAACACTCGGTACATCAAGGATAATAACATGCTATAACAGCCGATTCATACTTATTCCCTTGATAGGCCGCCGGACGTCTTCACAGCGCACGCTATCTGTAAACCATAGAACTGGCATATGGGACGTCTTCAACCATGTGTATACTCTCACCAGTCGTCTACACGGCTGAGAAGTATATTAGAGCACTAGTCGGACGTCTTCAACGATATATGGGACGTCTTCAACCACGTATGCACATCACCGGATGTCTTCAATGGCGAGAGGCGCGCTAGGAACCCTAACCATCCACGTCCACCCGGCTCGTCAGCCGTTGATCCATCGGATCTAGCAATCACATCTCTTTCACATTCACATACCTCATCTCATTCACATTCACATCAAACACTTATTTTTCTCACACAATGCATACTGACACATGTCATGAAATGCACGTGTATCCACTATCAATGCTCACATGCAAATCTACTTTTATTCCTCTTCATTATTAACATGGCATGCGTTATCTATTCCAGTCAACAACATTGTAAAGCGTGTATTTAACAGTTAACAGCAGAGATATAACATATAAAACATGAATTTGATACCAATAATCATATAGATAAAACCCTTAACATGCTCACGTATGCGATAGCACTACCATAACATGTTGTGCATAGCCATACAATTATCGGAATATATGTAGTATCATAAATCAACATATTACTTATACAAAACATCATACAGGTAGCTTTTAAACATCTTATATTAATCTTATTAGGATTAGAGTGAGGTTAGGAAACTCACCTCGAGTTGCCGATCCTCAGAAAGCAGATAAACGTCATTTTCTACAATAATAAACAGAATAAACAATAATAAAGAGTGAGTGCAACTCCAGGGCAAAATTACAATTTTACTAAATGAGGTTATAAACCTCAAGGTAGTGATCTACGTGTAATTCTAAGTCCAACGCCATTGACTAGACTCAAATCGGAGTCCGTTATGTTGTACGAGGTAATATGTAGGGCTTACTACACTAATGCGGGCCCTAAAAGACATGCTGTATTTTCGACCGAGTCGAAAGGACACTAAACTTTAAGGGAATGTTCTAGACATTAATCTAAGACTCTGGGAACTGACCGCGTAATTTTCGGAGTCCTAGATTATTTATTATGAATTATTGAAGATAATATATATATATATCAGAAAATACTCGAAAAGGGAATTTAAATACACAAATATACCTATACTGAGGAATCAGTACTTGGAAGTATTTTTATTAAATACTAGACATTAAAATACACTCCCAATATTTATTTCATAATTTTGGGAGCTCGTTTAGTATTTATAATATTTAATATTCACGAAAATAGCTCCTTATTAATTATTAAAAGTACTAAACCTTAATGCCATAGCTTTGTTATTTATATTACATAATAAAATAGTCCTAGGAACTTATCCCTAATTTTTCAGAATTTATAAATACATATAGGTATTTATTAACTATTTAAATACTATTTAAAACTGATGTTTATTACTATATTAACAGTATAAATAATAAATATATGATATATATAATATAATAATGATATCCATAATATTAAGAATAATATTCTATAATATCAAACATTAATGGTATAATTATAAACCATTTATAATTATTAAAACCAATTAAAATATTTTAAACTAATTAAAACTAATACTAATAATAATAATAATAATAATCTCAGACCCCCGGATCAACCCGAACTGACTCGGTCTCAAATGTGTGACCTGGATGCACACACAACAAAACCCAAGTGGGTGACCCATTGGATCAACTCGGACCGAACCCAAACCTAAATGGACTATCCGCCTATTCACACAAAATGGTCTAATCCATTGACCCATTCGGGTCAACCCGAACCTAAAACCCAACTCAAATATACTCACAAATCTACCCAGCTTGCTAACCAAGACCCGAACCAAACTTGACGCAGACCCTAACCCATTCCTAGACACAGAACAACCTGAACCTAATACCCAAATTGGACCTAACCTGAACCAAACCCTGACCCACTAATAGACTCAACACGACCCACCCGTATCTTATAACCCGAAGACGTCAAAACGACGTCGGCTAACTTAAAAAGACCCACATGTTTTCTTAACCCGCCCCGACTCGCTACCCTAGCTCATATACTCACACATCCTAACCCTACCCGAACCCGACCCGAACGCGGATCTTATAACCCGAAGACCCAAACGGGTCTCCTTCTTCTCGGGCGATCCCGACGCCGCCGGTGACCCGCGATTGGCAGGAAAACATGCGAGGGCCATAACTTCTCCATTTCTCCATGAAAATGGACGATAACAACGCCAAAAGACTCGGTTTGGGATCCTCTACCACATACTATAAGCCCAAAGTATGGTTTATTCATTTTGGGTACCTACCAGGTGATTATCGTTTTTGGCCAAAACAGGAATAATGCTCTGCATGCATAAGTAAATATACCCCATTTCAAAAACTGTTCGAATGGGGTCTATCTGGGTTTGTTGGGGTCTGTTTGGCGCAATAAAAAGGGGCTTTGGTTATAGTTGGAAAATCAAGCTCTTAAATGGAGCTTTAATGGCCGCCAGAGGTTCACAGATGGGCCTTAGGCCCTGTTAAGCTTCAAGCATGCAGGTCTAGGGGCTTCCTAGGTGTCATGCATGGATGCAGAAACAAGGAGGGGTATGGGTTTTACCTCAGATGGCTTTGGGTCTCCTTCTCTTTTCTTCGATCAGTTTATTTCTCTCTCCTCTGCGTGCAGGTGTGTTAGTGAGGTTAGGGTAGAGATGGTACAGAGAGGGGGTGTGTGTGTGTAGAAAGGAATGGAAAGAGAGAGTGTGGGGGTTGTGTAGTTGGGTGATGTATACAAACCGGGGGTGTGTTAGGTTGAGCTCCAAGCTCATACTCGGTTTCTCTCTCTATAAAAATCTGCAATGGACAGATTAGGAGGGTGGATAAGGGTGTAATGTGGGTGAGGGAGTATATATTTATAGAGAGATGGGGTAAGGGGAGTTATACCATGCGTTGGGTGCATGCCAATGTGTATGAGTGTGTTCAAGGGTAGATATGAGGGGACCACATGAGGTGGTGATGTGGGGCCCACATCTAGGTTGGGTGCCCTAGAGTACACCATTGTCTAGGTGTAGGTGTCCAACTGTGATAGTGAACCTAGACATAAATTATGTGCGCACGAGACTAAGTACGATCGTAATTGTGAATCCAATTATAAGCCCTATATATAGCTAAAAAATATGGAGTTCACGTCTATTCTCTTAGGTTGTAGGTTATAAATAAGGTCATCGTCAAGACGATTTCTAAGGTCCTATTCAGGGATTCCAAATGGACCTTCTATAACCCTAATCAGAGTGACGTCATTGCTCTATATTCCTACGTGGAATTTCAAAGGAAATTCAGGGTGCTACAACTTTACTATTAATTCCATGGAAAACACGGCATCATGACCATAAGTAAGTGCAAACGGTGTAGTACATGTACTTGACCTCTTTCAAGTCCTATAAGCCCATAGGGCTTCAAACAGCAACTCATGCCAAACTCTAAGGTTATTCTCAACTGTTTTTTGAATGTTTAGTTTGAGAATTTTGTTGGTTGGTTCCGCTAGCCCATTGGCTTGACCATGACATGGGTTGAATTTATAATAGTAAAACCATACTCAAAGGCAAATTCCAACATATCATCCCCAGTAAAGGGAGTACCTTAGTCAGCTGTAAGGGTTTGTGGTAATCCAAACTTATGAATGATATTTTCTTTAATGCATTTGATTACCTCATTCTAGCTGACTGATTTAAGTGGAATAGCCTCTACCCACTTAGTAAAATAATCAGTAGCCACCAATATGTAAGCATGATTTTTTTATGAAGTTTGTACTGATGATTTCACCTAATTCTAGATTAAGAGTTCCATGAGGAACACCTCTGATGGAGAGGTGACCCATACTAACAATTACCCAAAACATTCTTTTAAAGAAGTTTGTACCGATAATTCCATGATCAACTTCATCCGATGGGGAGGATGACACTAGAGCCATCACACAAAATTAATCATATCATCTACAAACCAGTGATGGAGACCATGAGATTTATACTTAATAAATTCCCTCTCCCACTTAGAATTTTTTTAAAAAAATTGAGGGTTATAATTTTTAGAAAAACTTTTAATTTAATTAATAAAAAATAATGGAATACTTGATAGGATGAAAAAATAATGGAATAATGAAAAACTTAATTTTAGAAAATAAGTACGTATGTGTTCAAAATATAGAATTAGTTTTATTTGTAAACACACATGTAGTTGTCTATCATTTTAAATTAATATATTTATGCAAATAGACTTCTGAAATAGGTCTAGGAACAATTATCCATGTTGTCCCATTTATTAAACATGAAACAATAATACTCATTCAATCACACACAAATAAGGAAACCACAATAAAATAGGAATCCCACTATTTTGGTCAAGTTGATTGAACCCAATTAGCAATTGCCTTCTAGAACTGTTTTCTGAAACAGTCTTCTGAAACTGCCTTCCTGAACTATTTTCTGAAACAGTCCTCTGAAATTTCTTTCAGATTGCTTTCTGAAAACTGCTTGTAAACTGTATTCACGAACTGTTTTCACGGATTTACTTGAGATATATTACATAAACCCTATGTCTCCATGAAGAAGTTCACATGCTATTTCTTTGCAGTAAATTAACCACCCATCAATCAAGTGTGGGATCCAATACATACAAATCCTATGCCTCCATAAATGAGTTCACACGCTATATCCAAACAGCAATATTAATCATGAATAAACCCATTGTGGCATCTAATCACACAAAACCAATGGCCAATAAGAATGCTGCAAAACAAGGGTTAGCACAGATCTACATTCTATCCATCCATCAATACACACATAAGATCTATATTACTAGACAACATGGTTGCATCCAACCTATACGCAGAATCAACGTTACTCTAAATATCACTATTAGGAAACTGCGTTCCCAGAATCTGTTGACAGCACGTATACGTTGGCACCGCAAAAAATTTTGTGAAAGCTATAATAACCCTACAAAGGCAGAACTAGGGTTACCTTGAAATGTAAAAATGGATTGCTATAGTAGACGAATCGAGAACACGGACTTGATAACAGCTCATGGTCTTCTACCATATTCCTCTGCTACCAAAATATCGAACCAAGTGTGGGCTCTTTCGAAATCCTTTCTGTTTTCTACTCTCCCTCTTTTACGCTCTCTTTTCTATTTTGAGTTATAGTGCTCTTTTTAAAAAAAAATGCAAACTAAGAAGAGAGCCAAAGTAGCATTTATGTAGGCTATGATAGGGACCATAAGAAGTCACTAAGAATTAGGCTTCCTTATGGAATTAGGAAACCCTAATTCGAAAACAAAATAAGATTCCTATTTCCATAAATTATAATTCATACCACTAAAGAATTATAATTGCACTCCTACCCTTATCTCAAAAATATATTTTGAGCTCCATGTTATTAAATGCTTATTATCTCCCCACGTTAAGATTACAGATATCCATTAATTAAATATAATTACTGATAATCATATTTAATTAATCTCTTAAAACTCCTTGAGACCCTCTGCTTAACTTATCTAATATGTCGAATACAAAATACACCTGCAGGGTTTGACATAATCAAAACTTATAAGCTTCCTCAAGGGGATATCATCAATCCCAAAATTGAGACATAGATTCCATCATTAATTAATATCCACCACATAATTAATATTGTTACCCAATCCAATGAGATATTGACCCATTTAAGGATCTTACCCTTTTAGGGATCAAAGTGTAAATATCAAATGTACGTGTCTATAAATTAACTTAGGATTTAGAGCATAAGCACTCGTAATAGCCATCAGGTATTAATTAGCTTAGAAATCAGTACAAAGAAAATTACCCCAAGTTAGTTCCGTTTAATACACAAAGTGTACCAGTATAGTGAGTCGAAACTGCACAGTTTCTCGCAGTTAAGACAAACCTACTACATCACCATGTTGCAGTCCTACTCATGGTTTGTCCAATCCCATCTTAGACTATAAACCAAAATCTTACATTCTACAAGATTCAATGATCTGATCTTCCGTATGAAACCCAAACTCTACACACCAAACCACCTATTATGTAGAATGAAAGATACACATGCACAATAATAAATAAACAATATAATACAAACATTGCCTATACAGATTCTCATAAAAATGAAATAACCGATTTTATTAAATAAAAAATAAATCAACTACATAAAGCATGGCTTTTAATATATATCCCTAACACCTTCAAGCGATTGAAGTTCTCTCAAGCGCTCGAGTAATATGCAATTCAAGCGATCGAATAGATCTCGATCGATCGAGTGAGAGTTTACCAGATTTTTGCGAGCACGTAGTGAAGACGTACTATTGTTAACCCTAGCCTTAGGATATCCATAAATATAAGTTGTAAACTCATCCAGAACGACGCCCACCTTTGGTTTTTAGTTTATATAGAGAGATAAAGAGTTTTTCTTGGTTTTGTAGGTTTTTATGCATTGATATTGAGTTGATTTGGATCTTCAACAAGTTTAATATAAGTTTCACATTCCAGGTTCCGTACTATAGTATGTTTTATACTCTGCTAGTAGTTTACATAGTTTTATTATGTTTCCAATGTAGATTTTCATGTTAGTTTCCTTTAAATCAATAGTTTTTATGATTAAAACACAACCAAACATGACCTTAATGCTTTCATACGTTAAAAACCTATTTTCTATAATTAAAAAGATGTCTGAGTAGTTCCAGAGTTGGGAGATCATGATGAAATAGTGATCTTCAACCTCTGCTATGCACACTATAGAATATCTGTGTTCAATTGATCGAAGCCAATTCAATCGGTCGAACTAGGAAAAGTCAAATGAACGAAGATACTTCGATCAATTGAGAGACAATGCAGTTTGATCGATTAAAGGCGCATCGAGCGATCAAACCTGTAAAATCTTGAGCCTTTTCAGTGTTCCATGACTTACTGTTTTAGAGATATGTTATCAAACTGTCCACATAAGCTTAGTTTGTCAAAGCAGTTTTTTAACTTTATGCCTTAAGGTATTTTTCTTCAATGACTTTTGCAAACCACCTTTAATGCTAACACCATTGAGGATACGAGAGAAACCATTATTTTAAACTGTCTTTCATGTATTTTAAATCAACTATGATGAGATAGTCCCAGTCATGAAAGGATTATTGAATCTTTATTCTTAGAAAAATACGGAATATTGTTAAGGGATGTACTCCATCGAACGTTAATGACTGTGCATGGTAGATGGCTAGGTTACTGTGTGGATTCGTGTGATCCCAACGATTTCCTTTTATAAAGTTAAAACCCAGTTCAGTATTGCTTTAGTTAGTTAATTACTAGTTTAATTTAGTTACTTTACTTTTATTAGTTGATAATCTAGGGAACTTTGTGTTTCACATTTCATTTAAAACCTTGAATTTTTAATTTTCTTTTCGAGATTAGTCTAAGTTAGTAGATCATCACCTTCTCTGTGGGATCGACCTCGTCTTACCAGATTACTACTTGCATGTCCACCTACACTTGGGTGTTGCACAAAAGTGCTCAATTTATTTTTGTGTCAAGTTTTTGGCGCTGTTGCCGGGGAGAGCGACTAGATATTGCTTAGATTACCTCACTCTATCTTCATCTTTTTTTGTTTTTCTTTTTAAGATCTTCAGATTAATATCCTCTTAGGTTTTCTCCTTTTCATGTCCGATAATTCTATCGAGACTATTTTTAGAAATCCACTATATTCGTTTGATTCCTCTGGCTCTATCAATCCTGTAGCCACTTCTACAAATTTGATGGTTGACGACGAAAGCAAGAATGGTAAAAATAGGGTTGTACCCATTAATGATTCGTTGCGTCCCTTACGTGATCTCATGCAACCTACTCATGCACCAACGCCTTCTTGCATTCTTATTCCACCTTATGCAGGCGAATTCCAATTTTGTAATGGAATGATTTAACTTATTTCAACCTTTCATGTGATGGAAAACGAGAAGGCCTACCTACATGTCAAGGAATTCGAGGATGTTTGTAAAACATTCTCACAGAATTGTCATGTGTACGTCACTCACTTGATGCTCTTTCCTTTCACTTTGAAAGACAAATCAAAACAGTGGTTGCTATCTCTCAAACCCAACTCTATCTTCACATGGCATGCAATGAATACTACATTCTTAAAGAAATTTTTTCCACCTCGCATGACCTCCGAACTGAAACGCCAAATAAATTTATATAAACAAAGAGATAATGAAGCCTTCACACAAACTTGGGAGCAATTTAAATATTTGCTTCTCTCATGTCCACATCATGGGTATGAGAAATGGTGAACAATTAGCTTCTTTTATGGACTTAATGGCGAAACGAAAAAAATGGTTGAAACTATGAGTGCCATGCAAGGGTATAGAGGGGTGGGGAATTCCTACAATAATAACAATAAAAATTTTCAAGCTAATAATAACAGATGGAATCACCCCAGTTTTGATTGGAATAATGATGCTGAGACCCAAAATCAATATCAACAACAACCTTACAATAATAATCAATATCAAGGGCAACACAATAGGCAGTCCCAACAATTCAATCAAAATAGATCTAATAATTATAATCAAGCTCAGCCCTCTAATCAACAATCTAATGTGTACGTTCCACCTCACAAAAAGTTGCAAGATGAAGATTCACTTTCTAACATAAACTTAACGCAACAATTAATTTAAATGATGAGTAAGATGTCTGCTATGTTAGAAAGAATAGATGCCCGACAAGAGGGAACGCGAGGAACATAACCTGCCCAACCACTTCCAAGCCTTAAGGGATACAGCAATGGTCCTAATAATCAAGAACATACTAAAGTCGTGACTTTAAGAAGCGGCAAGATAATAGGGCAAAACATGCCTCTTTCTACAATTGAGGAGTATGAAGAGGATGAAGTGGTAAATAATGAGGAGCCATCTAATAATAACAAAGCCTTACAATTAAACAATGAAGCTCCAATGGAAGTAGAAGAAGTTGAGAAAAGGCTTGGAAAGGAACCCGTAAACGACGAAATACCAAAATGCCCTTTCCCCGCACCCTACCCTCAAAGACTAAAGAAACCCAAAAATGAGGCAAAGAATAAGGAGTTTTAGGAACTATTTAAACAAGTTAAAATTAACCTTCCACTCCTTGATGCAATCAAGCAAGTACCGACATATGCTAAATACTTAAAAGATTTATGCACGGTCAAGAGGCGGCAGAGTGTAAAGAAACATGTCTATGTTGCTTGCCAAGCAAGCGCAATTATTCAAAATGAGCTACCTCTGAAACTTAAAGACCCCAGTACTTCTACTATCTCATGTCAAATCAGAAATCAAGAATAGACAATGTACTCCTCGACCTAGGAGTGAGTATAAATCTACTTCCATACTCTGTCTATAAACACCTGGGGTTAGGTGAACTCAAACCTACTCGAGTTACATTACAATTGGCAAATAGATCGGTAAAGTACCCTAGAGGGGTGTTGGAGGATGTCCTTGTGCAAATAGACATGTTTGTCTTCCAGGTTGACTTTGTGATTTAGACACTAAACTTGTTTCCATCCGTGTGCACAAATCCCGCTAATCTTTGGACATTCATTCCTAAACACAATCGATGCCTGTAGACACCCCAATTTTGACCGAACTACTAAACGTAGGGGCGTGTTACCTCTAAGATCCGAAGATGACAAGGAACGACTAATCTAGAACTTTCAAAGGTGATTCAAGCTCTTCAAATGGCTCTTTCGATTCAAAATAAAGGAGAAAAGAGAGAAAAAAAAAAGAAAAAATAGAGTAAACGGCACATGACAAAAACCTACGGCAGTCTCGTATTGCCGTTGCGGCACTTAATGAAGTGCCAGAACGGCACTCCAAGAATGCCGCTAATTTCACCAAATGTCACAAAAATTGAAATTTCACAAAAAGACGACAGTCCGTGGAGTCCTCTGCGGCATTCATTAAGTGTCGTTCTGGCATTCAACGAATGTCGCGCCGGTACACTCTGACTGCCGCACCGGCAATTGTTAAGTGCCGCTTCCATCTCCAGCAAGTACCGCATTTTCAAGACTGCCAGTTGTGAGATAGTACGCTTGTACCCTTAAAAAGACATCCGAATTAGGGTTTCTTACTGTGAATTTATTGGAATACCCTCTCAAAATTTACCTATATAAGAGAGGTGAATGTCCCATTACAAGGGATTTTAACTTGGAATTTTGGAATTTTAGAATCCCTAGGTTGATTTCCTCTTCAAAGTTTTCCAAATTAAGAAGAGTAGTAGAGAGAGTTGAAGGATTAAGAAGAAAGAGCTAGAAGAAGAGCTTGATTAGTCTTGGGAAGTCTTAGAGCAACCAAAGAGCTGAGGATAATTAGAGGTAAACTTTCATTTCATTTCATTGATTTGGGTCAAAATAGCTTAAGGTTTAAAGTTTTACTTGAAGTAGAACTTTGGTTTCCTTCCTTTTGATTTAAGATTCATAAGACTTTTCTATGTCATACTTGGATCTTTGTATTTAAAACCCTTAGTACTCTTATAGACTCATGATTTATGAGAGGATTAAGGTTAATATTAGTATGTTGAGTCAATGAGTTTAAACTTTTACCCATTGTTTGAATTCATTAGTTTGAGATTTTATGAAGTTCTCTCATACTTCATCAAAATCCATAAGTATAAGAGTCCTTAGTCTCCAATGACTATCAAATGGTAGGAGAAGTAGTTTGAATCTAAGCCTATCTCCATGGTTTAGATTCTTTGTCTTGGGATTTTATGAAGTCTCTTCATACTTCATTAAAATCCACAAGTATAAATGTCTATAGTCTCCAATGACCATCAAATGGTTGGAGAATTAGTTTGGTTTAAGCCCAACTTCATGGCTTAATAGTTTGGATTAATAAACAAAGTTGAACTTGATGAATGGTGCAGTGAATTCAATGACCACCTTTGATCAAGGATTTTTAGTTAAACATCGAACTGTTGGAACTAACCAATGGATAAGTGTCTGTAACTCAAATTTCTACCGCTGCAACTTTTGTTTTAACAAAATTCCATGGTAAAAATGGTTTGGTCATGAGTTTTTGGCAACAACAACAATCGGTCCAGAGTTTCAGAACAGCAACACCCTTTTGAAACAAGTAAATCAGAACCCCAATCAAGTATTAATGACCCTAAATAATTTTTTCTATGCACTTTAATGTGTTAATAAGACCCTCTAAAAAGATTAGAGTCTTTTAGATTTTTTTTACTATATTTAGAAAATCGTACAAGAACTCTGGATGGAGAGTTATGAAGTTCTGAGTGATGTCTAGTGTTTGTTTAATTCCCAGAGATCTAACCGTTGAAACTTTGATTTTATTTTTGGATTACAAACTAGACTCACAGAGTCAACTGTTGTCTAAAACTTATCGAGATCAAACCATGGGAACCATGCTTTTTATTTTTTTTTGAAGTTTTGATCTGCTCTCTATAATTTTTAGAATTCTATCACAATTTTGATATATCTTGCAAACAATGGTCTAAATGATCTTTCCATGACCTAGGGCTTAAACCATTCTTTAACCATGATTAGTTAAGCTTAAATACAGAGGCTAAATGATCCAAATCAAGGATTAATCCAATAGCTTATTCTTGTTTATATCTATGTAATCATACACAATCATCCATATAGATTGGTATTAGAATTCATAATTGCGTCATTTCTTCTACTTGATAGAATTAAGCTAGACATTTAGGAATAATTATTTGATATTATACATTCTTTCTAAAACATGTGGACTAACCCTTGTTTTGTAGCGCTATTGAGGTATGACTTCCATCTTTTCTCTAGTTTATTTCATTTATCAATTTTATTGATTTTCTGACTCCATGTGCGACACCTTAGATTAGCTCTTGCCTTATATGTATATATGTGTATTAGAGACTCTCTTGTTAGGATTTCAACTTTTGCATGTATTGAACGTTTAAATACTCGCAGCTGGATCCCGGGTAAGTTCTCTAGTTCTCTATTTTGCATATCATATTGCTTGCTAATAGAACTTCTTGGTTTTGAATGATATTTTGTCGTTAGCAATTTTATACCATTTCAACATGCTTGTGTAATGTATATTTATATCTATATATTAGTCGAGGGCATGTGTAATACCCGTACCCGAAAAAAGGTAGTAATATTTATTTTGCATGCATTAATTAGTATAATTAATTGCATGTGATGATCTGGGTAAGTTCCAATTACCCCATGTGATAAGTGCTTGATAAAGGGCACAGTTGAAAGTTCCACTAGAGGTGGGACATATATGAAAGTGTGACCCAAGAAAGGGTTCGATAATATAAATTGCATAAATGTGCATTTATGTGGTTAAATGGTAGATATGTAAATGTAAATGTGTACATTATAATACATGTTGGTGCCATATGATTATTTAAGTGATAAAATGTTAAGTGTTTTAATATTCTATTGTTATTCATGATTATTTATGTGACCAGTTTGAGTACCCTTGTAAGGGCGAAATTGGATAAATGGTATAATTAGTAGGCTAATTAGTGCCTTCATATAATATTTGGGACCATGTATGGGACCCATACGTGACATAGATATAGATCTACTTAGATATTGGGATAATGATATAATTAGTTTGGATGTTATGATAAAATTTAGAAACACTGGGGGTGTAAATAGAAATGGACTAAGTTAAAGAATATTCCAAAGAATATTCTATTTTAATCTTAAGTCAAAAGAAAAAAAAATAAAAACCAAACAAATCCGTGAGTGTGTGTTTGTGTTTGGCTGCGCCGTGTGGTATATGTATATATATCTATTTATGTATATTATATACATTAGTTAGAAATAAGATTAAAAAGAGAGAGAGAGAGAGAGAGAGAGAGAGAGAGAGAGAAGAACAGTGAGGAGAGAGCTGCGAGGAAGAAGAGGGAAAAGGGGGGTTTCAACCTTCTTGATGCCATAGTTTCGTCATATATTGCCCAAAACGCGATACGAAGTCATATTTAGACTCGTGGGGGTAAGCCTGACCTTTTGGTATAATTTATTTTCAGTTTAATCGATAGGTTTTTCGTGACCCAAATGGGTTGGTAATATTTAGTTTACCAAAATTGTATAGGATTATCATTGGAATCATTATAAGCTAGCTTTGCGAAGGAATTTGGGGATTCTACGCTTATTTTGGACCTATTTGTGAGGTGAGTGTCCTAATCCCAAAATTGGATGTTTAATGTTATTTATTTGTTATTAAATTCTTTAAAATGCTTAATTGTGATTAAGTAGAAAAGCATGTGATTAATGATTATTTAACATGTCTAAAATGTTGAAATTGCCATGTTGACATGTTGAATTGCTTATGTGCTTATTTGGGTCAAAGGGTGTCAATTGATAATCACCATTATTTAGCCCGTATATAAGGGACGCCCATTCCTCAGAGAAAAGGGGGATGATGATGAAGTCCTCAGAGAAAAGAGGACGGTGGTGACGACCACCAGCGAATTGACTACGATCAGGAGTGAATAAGAGTGATTTCGCTATATGCGACGGAAAAAGTGAGAATGGCCCGGAATCAGGGGTCCAGAACGATGGTGATTGATTACTTGACACGCCTGTGACCATTTATTATTGTGATGCATAATTGGTGTTATGATTCATTAAATACTCCAATTGCATGATTAGCACCATGTACTCACTAAGCGTAAGCTTATTCGATTTTTGTGGCTAATGACCACGCAGGTCCAGATGAATACCACAGTGAGAAACGATCGAGACTACGGGGCTGGGTCTAACTTGCTTATATGTTTATATGTCAGGATTTGAATATGGTTGTAATAAACTTAAAGTTTATACTTTTAAATATGTTTAGAAATAAATGTTAGAATGAGTTGTAATATCTATATATTTAGTTGGATTTTGATGTGTTTTGGAATATTTAAATAAATGAGTGTAGTAGGGGTTAAAAATATTTTAGTTTATTAAAACAGGGTGAATGGTGCTGTAATAGAGGAAACTTTGCTCAAGTACCATTTGACGGTTTTAAAACTTTATTTTATTCTTTTTAATTAATTGATTTGATAAAAGGATATTTTACCCCTGACATTTCAGTCAAAATAGTATTTTTGGAACGTTGAAAAAAAAATGATTGTTTGGTCCTTGGCTTTGTTACACGTGTCCTAGCCCGCGAGGGCGGGTTGGGGTGTGACAGATTTTGGTATCAGAGCAATAAGTTAGAGCCTTTGGGGACGAGAGACGAATACGACGTGTAAAAAAAATGCATGTATAATAATGACACGTAGCTACATGTAGAGGCATACATATTTACAACAAGTGATTTAAATATTGTTTGAGCATGCATATCTTATTGCATGCATTCTACATATTGTAATATGTGGAGGAATGGTGGAAAGCTTCATTGTGGAAAAATAATGGAGTATAAAGGGGAATATAAAACCCATATGATGCATTAATTCAGTTGGAAAGGGGGATTGAGATTTCAGTAAGAAAAAATCTGAGTTTGGGAATATTTGCAAAATTTGGGTTCAGAAATCAAGAAGTTGAGTTAGTCATCCTGAAATGATCTGGCTGATATTATCTTATCAAGGGTATTGACTTGATAAAGGGTTATTGAGTATTGGGTTATGAATGCGGGTATGGATTTCTTTCCGAATATTATTATTATTTGTGAAGATTATTTCTTACTTTCTGCCAAGAAATTGGATTTTTGGATTTCTTTATTTACGGTGGGTCTTCTAATATTCAAATATTATAGTTTAGAGAATTCTGGATTTCTTATGATGTATGTGGGCCTCATGAGCAGATATGATATTATCGTTATCTCTTATTTCCCATTTTATTCGGTAATGATCTTTGGGGGTAATTATTGAGCTCCTTATATATATTTTCTTGGGATTGAGGGTGAAATATTAAGTTGGTCAAGGTGATAAGATATTTAGGGATTTACCAGTCGCTTGCGTTATCAGGGGTTGTTGAGGAATCTCTCAACTCTATTTGGGTTATATCGGCTTGTTGAGGAATCTCTCAACATAAATTTATTTATTTCTATATCTTGGGAGCTTCTCTTATTATCGAATAATGATTGGTTCTCCAACGTGTCAGTATGAATAGTAGATTTGAGGTTAACTAAGAGTAATAGCCTTTCCTATTGTGTTCCTAACGACTGGGTATCACTACGGTTATAAATTATTATTTCTGCTTAAGAATATGGTTGATTGGGATCAAGACTAAGTAGATGTGTTGTAGGAATAATCAATTGGGTTGATTGGCTATATGGGGTATCGGAATTTTCTATCAGAGGTTTGAATTTGAAATGGGTTTACAAGTTAATAAGTAGTATCTCTTTGACATCCAAACCACTGCAAGATCCGCTCAACCACCATGTGCATCAGGTAATAGTATTCTTATTATTTCTTTGTACTTTATATGAAAGTAATTGAGATCTGACTATTGCACTGCACTGTAGCAATTGTCAAGTATCCTAGTATATCATTGGAAACTTTCAGACTTTGAGTTTAGCTACTAATAATGTATTCAAAATTTCTGAGATATTCGAATGACGTTAAGTAAGTTTATATATGTTTAAATGAGTAAAAATGTTTTGAAATCATCTTTGGTGGAAAAAAAACTGATTTATTGTGAATCAGGAAGTGTTTAAAATATTTTGATAAAAGAGAGGTAGCTGGATTTGACCCAACTTGGATAAGGGGGAAATTGGTGAAAATGATTTTAATGAATATAGGTATCTCAATTGTTGTTTAAAGGAGTTATTAATGAAAAATATTTTGATTATACGATAGTTGTGTAAATGTTTTTTTTATTCTATGGAGGGAGATTTTAAAAGAATATTATTGGGCTAGGAAGCTCAAATGAATACATTACTCTTACTTTGGTTTTAAATTGGAATATTACATTCTAAAATAAATTCCAAATGACTTTGGTAAGGAAATGGTCTGGAAGTAACTTGTGATATTCTACGTATTATTCTTAATATTGCTTGCTGCGGATACATGATTTCGATTGATGGGTTAGAAGGGGTATCAATTTATTCTTGGGAACTGAGTTGGGATATTCTTAGTTACAAGTTGAGTATGACAAGGCAATGAAACACTTCATTTTAAAGCGATGTTCTGGATATCTTCAAGTGGGTATTGAGTTACAATAACTGGTGCGTATTGTATTCCTCGAATATATGATGGTGTAGAATTTTAACATTGGGAAAAAAATTGTAGTTAAAAGAGTATTGTACACTTGGGTAAATGGGAGAATATTTGAAATTGAGGAGTACTGGATCATATTTAAATTGTATCGCGACAAAATCAGTTGCTTATTGATGGTAAGTACTACAAGGAGGGGACAAATATGTATATCAACTTCTATATATTGGGGCTTAGATAGCGTAAACCGAAAGACAACCATGTTCTACAATCTGGAAAGTTTGAGAATTGTGAAGCTTCGCCTTATGTTGAACATCGGGTGGATGAGTTGTGTTTTTAGAATATGTGATTTACAAGGGATAACAATCTCGTGGGTGTCGTTAGAAATCATTAAATTGGGCCTTATGAAGGTGATATGAATTTGAAGTTACGGCATTGACTGGGTATTATTAAAAATACATTGAAGATTTTCTTCTATGATGATATTAATAGTATTATTGCAAAGGTTTGTGTTGAGATTGGGTTATATGTTGATGTAACAGTGATTTATACTGCACCTGGTTAAAAATTCATAGAATGAATTATCTGGTACAAGATATGAAATTCATGGCATTCTTTCTATATTGAGTATTTGGCAGTAGTATTCTCATGAGCTGGAAGTTTATATTAATTGTCGTGACTTGGATATTTAGTTATACAATGACAATTGAGTACATGGTACAGAGGATAGTTGAACTCATGATCACTACAGTTTGAAAGTTTGTATTAATCAGGTGAAGACAAAATAGTTGTTGGTGTTCGAATCATAGATCACAGGGGTTTGGTGTGCGCATTGACTATCCCGAAATGATTTGAGTCAAGACTCAATATTTATTAAAAACTGTAATTGTTCTGAAAATTGGAGAAGGAATTATGGTACTAAGTTGAGGTCAACCAGCATTACTATAATAGATGAACGGAAATTGACCTAAAGATCGATTTGAGTTTCTGTTTTAGAAATTTGTGATAAAGCATTGAAAGGAAAGTGATTTAGCTCTGCTCTACAGTAAAATGTGTTAGAATTTCAAGGTCAAGCATTTACTTCGAGTGAAGGTAGCTCAAGAGAATGGGTTCAGAAGAAATATTGAAGTATATGATGAGATTTGAGTATAAGTACGTTGGTAATTGGGTTTGTGATACTACTAATTGCATTTCATTGATATGATGACTTAATAATTAGTCATAGGAACACAAGTCTTCTTGAAGATTGATATAGCATTTAAGTTCTTTCAGGTAAAAGTTTTGACTAAGATGTTGAGAAAGCTGTCTTCAGATGGGGAAATGTAAAGCATTCTTTACAATGCGTGGTATAAGAGCAGAATCAATGAAGGTTCGTGGGGTTATTGTGATTAATATTATCAACAATCTGAAATTGAATATTTATTGTAGTAAATTTCATGACGGGGGTAGCCAAAATCAACAAGAATTAGCTATTGTCATATATATGATTTGTGGACAGGTTGATCCAATCAGATCGTGGTTACAAATTCAAACTGCAGATTTGCTGGGATTAAACAACCTATATGTGAAAAGAATTGGCGAAATTATGTGGATACTAGCACTTGTCTTCTTAGAAGAAAGTAGTCGATTAAGAAGAAGTTATGGAATCTTGCAAGAAGTAATGGAAGTGGAACTGAACTTTTTTCGAGATATTTTATAATCCGCTGATATCTGATGGAGAAATATAATAAATGCAAGTGGGTTTTATTCTAGAATGATTGGGAAATGACTACTGTGGGGAGAGAAATACTTCTTGAAGTTTTATCTCAGAAAAATGATATAGTTTGACGAACCAAGTGAGATTGAAATTTCAGTACGGCTATTGGATATATTAAAAAGACTGGGGATCAGTCAGTTGCGATTGTAGTCACACCAGTGGGTACAATGTATTCTATAATCGTGTTGTTGCATATGAATCAGTAGAGATTCGAGGAGAAACATTTACATCTATTTGATTTGCAAGATGAGAAAAGTTTGGGGACAAACTTCCTAAAAGGGAGGGAGAGATGTAATACTTGTACCCGAAAAAAGGTAGTAATATTTATTTGCATGTATTAATTAGTATAATTAATTGCATGTGATGATTTGGGTAAGTTCCAGTTACCCCATGTGATAAGTGCTTGATAAAGGGCACAGTTGAAAGTTCCACTAGAGGTGGGACAGATATGAAAGTGTGACCCAAGAGAGGGTTGGATAATATAAATTGCATAAATGTGCATTCATGTGGTTAAATGGTAGATATGTAAATGTAAATGTGTACATTATAATACATGTTGGTGCCATATGATTATTTAAGTGATAAAATGTTAAGTGTTTTAATATTCTATTGTTATTCATGATTATTTATGTGACCAGTTTGAGTACCTTTGTGAGGGCGAAATTGGATAAATGGTATAATTAGTAGGCTAATTAGTGCCTTCATATAATATTTGGGACCATGTATGGGACCCATACGTGACATAGATATAGATCTACTTAGATATTGGGATAATAATATAATTAGTTTGGATGTTATGATAAAATTTAGAAACACTGGGGGTGTAAATAGAAATGGACTAAGTTAAAGAATATTCCAAAGAATATTCTATTTTAATCTTAAGTCAAAAGAAAAAAAAAATAAAAACCAAACAAATCCGTGAGTGTGTGTTTGTGTTTGGCGGCGCCGTGTGGTATATGTATATATATATATATATCTATTTATGTATATTATATACATTAGTTAGAAATAAGATTAAAAAAAGAGAGAGAGAGAGAGAGAGAGAAGAACAGTGAGGAGAGAGCTGCGAGGAAGAAGAGGGAAAAGGGGGGTTTCAACCTTCTTGATGCCATAGTTTCGTCATATATTGCCCAAAACGCGATACGAAGTCATATTTAGACTCGTGGGGGTAAGCCTGACCTTTTGGTATAATTTATTTTCAGTTTAATCGATAGGTTTTTCGTGACCCAAATGGGTTGGTAATATTTAGTTTACCAAAATTGTATAGGATTATCATTGGAATCATTATAAGCTAGCTTTGCGAAGGAATTTGGGGATTCTACGCTTATTTTGGACCTATTTGTGAGGTGAGTGTCCTAATCCCAAAATTGGATGTTTAATGTTATTTATTTGTTATTAAATTCTTTAAAATGCTTAATTGTGATTAAGTAGAAAAGCATGTGATTAATGATTATTTAACATGTCTAAAATGTTGAAATTGCCATGTTGATATGTTGAATTGCTTATGTGCTTATTTGGGTCAAAGGGTGTCAATTGATAATCACCATTATTTAGCCCGTATATAAGGGACGCCCATTCCTCAGAGAAAAGGGGGATGATGATGAAGTCCTCAGAGAAAAGGGGACGGTGGTGACGACCACCAGCGAATTAACTACGGTCAGGAGTGAATGAGAGTGATTTCGCTATATGCGACGGAAAAAGTGAGAATGGCCCGGAATCAGGGGTTCAGAACGATGGTGATTGATTATTTGACACGCCTGTGACCATTTATTATTGTGATGCATAATTGGTGTTATGATTCATTAAATACTCTAATTGCATGATTAGCACCACGTACTCACTAAGCGTAAGCTTATTCGATTTTTGTGGCTAATGACCACGCAGGTCCAGATGAATACCACAGTGAGAAACGATCGAGACTACGGGGCTGGGTCTAACTTGCTTATATGTTTATATGTGAGGAGTTGAATAAGGTTGTAATAAACTTAAAGGTTATACTTTTAAATATGTTTAGAAATAAATGTTAGAATGAGTTGTAATATCTATATATTTAGTTGGATTTTGATGTGTTTTGGAATATTTAAATAAATGAGTGTAGCAGGGGTTAAAAATGTTTTAGTTTATGAAAACAGGGTGAATGGTGGTGTAATAGAGGAAACTTTGCTCAAGTACCATTTGACGGTTTTAAAACTTTATTTTATTCTTTTTAATTAATTGATTTGATAAAAGGATATTTTACCCCTGACATTTCAGTCAAAATAGTATTTTTGGAACATTGAAAAAAAAAATAATTGTTTGGTCCTTGGCTTTGTTACACGTGTCCTAGCCCGCGAGGGCGGGTTGGGGTGTGACAGCATGCTTAGATTAATAGTTTGATTAAAAGGATGTTGAGTAAAGGCCTATCGCGAGATAGGATGAGAGAGGGTGTTTTCGTCCGTCAGACTCCTTCCTCTCTCATTCCATAATCCCCGGACCTAGTTAATCTTTTGTTTCGCAAAAGACCGGTTTGCTTTTAAAATGATTTCTTAATTTTTCTTTTAAAAATTAAGTGGTGACTCGTGTTTTGTATTTCAAATTGAAAAGGAAATTTTGAAAAAGCTGTGGGTAGGATAAAATGCGATATCCATAATTTGGCGACTCTGTTGGGTATCGAACCCAGAATCTCTGGTTTCGTAGACCAGAAATTTATTTTGGGTTCACTCGAAGATTAGACTTCAAAGCATTTTTTTTATCAAATTAATTAATCTTTGTATGTCTGTTGCATTTCACTTGCATGTCTCGCCAGTCGATTGCACGGAACTATGACCTTGGAGGTTCGAGGCAACCCAGTCGGTCAAGTAATCATGGGACTATGTGATCACCCTTGATCTCGTACCATGATTTGGTATATTAAACATCCTATCGGATGTGTGTCAAGGGTCCCTTATTTGACCAAAGCCTAGCCTTTGCATAGTAGTTTCTATAGAACCTGTCAAATCTTAGGAAATAAATTCTTGATTAGGATTATGTGCTAGGAAGTTTTTGTATGCCCGGAAGGGATTACTTGAGATGATGATGATACTTGCTTGATGAAAGATGTGTGACCTCTTAATCACTTTTGAGCAATTCCTCTTCATGTCTCATGACATTTTTAGAACATGCCAAATTCTGATTATAAGATTACAACTCTTGTATCATGTTTAGTTAAGCATTATTGACCTTGTACGTATCCGAATTCATGAAAAGTATGGTGATGATCCAATCATACGATCTTTTTTACCCAAAGAACTTTAAACCTATCTTTGAAAGAAAACGGATTTTTCCATCCTTGTTCCAAAATTTTCAAAGATCTTTTAAGTTCACTTTTGACTAAAGCTCCAAGCTAACCGTGATTAAAATATACTCTTATATCTTCACAAGAAAAATCAAAAAATCTTAGGAATTGTTCTTGGAGAAATGCTTTTCAATGAATTTCAAAACAAAATTTTCGTCTTTGTTCTCAAAAGAATTATCAAAGAATTGTTTCCAAAAGATCTAAGAGATACTTTCCAAATGATTTTCAAAATATTTTGAAAATAACCAATCCTTAAAGGGGTAATAAGGATCACGATGAGAGGAGAAATTGGCGCATTTGACATGAATAAGGATTCTATATGCTTATATGTCTATTTACAGGGATTAGAATTTTTTTTCTTTCTTTTGCATATAGAGTAGGCACACACGCACACATGCATTGCATCCGTGTGACATATAAATCATTCATAAAGCCTTTTCACCAAGATGAAAATAAAAAAGAAGGAAAAGTTTTTGAAAAATTATTAAAATTCTTTTGTAGGGTAAAAACAACATCAAGTTCAGGCACGATTTGGTTTAGAGGTCCTACAGCAAGGTTAGTGAGAAGGAGCGACGAAGAAATGACGGATGAAAGGAATGATGAGGAAGTAGCAGAACTAAAGACGCTGGTGTGGACATCGTAATTTTTTTTACCCATAGCTTTTCTTTTAAAATTCTTTTAAAATTCGAATTCAAAAACAAATGAGTCGCCACTTAATTTTTAAAAGGAAAATTAAGAAACTATTTAAAAGCAAACCGATCTTTTAGAAACCAGAGATTAACTAGGTCCGGGGATTATGGAATGAGAGATGAAGGAGCCCGTCGGACTAAAACACCCTCTCTCATCCTACCTTGCGATAGGCCTCTACTCAACATCCTTTTAATTGAATTATTAATTTAAGTGTGCCCTCAACTAATACATATGTATAGATATACATTACAAAAGCATGTCTAAAGGGGTGTAAAATTGCAATTGATAAAATACCATTCAAAAAACCACATATTTCAAGTAGCAAGCAATATGATATGCAATAGGGAACAAGAGAACTTACCCGGGATCCAGCAGCGATATTAAACGTGCAATGCATGCAATTAAATAAAACCTATGAAAAGAGTCTCTAATCCACATATATACATGTAAGGCAAAATTTTAATTCTAATGAGTCGCGCATGAGGTTGAAAAATCAATAAAATCAATAAATTAAAATAAACTAAAGAGGGATTCAAGAAGTCATACCTTAATAGCGCTACAAAACAAAGGGTTAGTCAACATGATATACAAGATATAAAGTTAGAAATAACAATCCTACATTTCTAGCTTAAATCCATCAAATATAATTAAATCTTAAAGCAACTAAGTCCTAATTACAAGTGTCAAGCCATATGGATGAATATGTTCATGAACAAGAATAAATTATGAAATACCCAATGATTTAGATCACTTAAACTTTGAATCCAAGCTTAACTAATCATTATTGAAACATGTTTTGACCCTCAACTTATGAAAATATCATCTAGGCCATTATTCACAAAATTGATTAAATCTATAGCAGTATTCTGAAAATTGCTGAGAGCAGACCGTAACTTTAAAGACATAAAAAGCATGGTTCCCGTTGTTTGATCTTGAGGAGTTTTGGACACAAGATGCCTTTGTGTGTCTAGTTTTTAACCCAAAAAAGAAATCAAAGTTTCAACAGTTAGATCTCCGGGAATTGGGCAAAAACCAGACATCACTCAGAATTCTATAACCTTCTGTCCAGAGTTCTTGTACGATTTTCTAAAAATAGCCAAAAGATCAGAAATGCTTTGTTCTTTTTTGGGTGACTTCCTAACACATTAATCTACTTAGAAAAAATTATTTTGGGTTACAAACACTTTATTAAGGTTCCAATTTGCTTATTTCAAAAGAGTGTCGCTGTGCTGAAACTCTGGGCAGATTGTAGTGACTTCACAAAACTCACGACCAAACCACTTTAAACATGAAATCTCCTTAAAACAAAAATTACAGTGGTAAAAAATTGTGTTATTGACACTTTCCCGTTGGTTTCATTTGATTCCAATGGTTGGATTTCAAACTAAAAATCCTTGATCGAAACCGGTTTATGAACCCACTGTTTCATTGTCAAGTTCAACTTTTATTTGTTAACCCCAACTATTAAACCATGAAGTTGGACTTAAACTAAACCATTTTCTCCTATCATTTGATGGTCATTGGAGGCTAGAGACCTTTATATTTGTAGATTTCAAATGAAGTATGAATGGACTTCATGAAATCTCAAGATAGTGAATCTAAACCATGGAGATGGGCTTAGACTCAAAACTACTTTCTCCTACCATTTGATGGTCATTGGAGATGAAGATATGACTAATACTCATGAGTCTCAAAGGAATATAGAAAGGATTCCATGAAACATCAAGCTAGAGGACCCAAATCATAAGTATGGACTTGGATCCATCTATTTGCTTATAAAATGAAGTGATGATCAAACTTTGACTCCCATGTGAAGTATAAGCTTACATGAGATTCAAAACATCAAACTCAAGAACTTTCAAGAGAGATATTGAAGATCTCCAAGAATCTCAAAAGAAAAACATAAACAAGAAAAAAAATAGAAGAAGGATCAAAGAACTAGGAAGCAAGGATTTCCAAGTTTACTTAACAAAACTCTAAACTTAATCAAGAAAAACTAAATGACTGAGGATTAGAGGCTAAAAAGAAAGAAACCACAACTAAGATTAGAGGGTCACCTCCAAGACTATCCTCAAATTTCTATATTTTGAAGATCTTCCAAGTTCTTCTTCAAGCCCTCCAAAACTCTCTATCTCTTTCAAATATGTGTTATTGTAGTGGTAGTGATCTCTTGGTCTTTTTTTGTTGTATATTCTCCTCTCTTTTTTTATATCCCTCCCAAGGAAGATTCTCCCTCTTTTATAGACAAAATTACCAAGTATTCTCAGTGAGTTCGGAGTAAAAGACAGGTGTAAATATCTCATTTGGTGGTACAATACGTACTTCCTGAAAATAGACAGACTGCTGCACAGGGCGGCAGTCAAAAATCTTTTGCTGCAGTCAGTGGATGCCGCGCGGCTCTCAGTAAGTTCCATGCCAAATTATTGATTGCCGCGTTTTTGTCAACCTTACTTTATCAGTTTTTTGTTTTTATCCGCATACATATACGTATTGTACCACAAAATACTGACTGTTAAAACAAACGGCAGTCAGAAATTCTCGGCGGCACTCAGTAAATACCAGGCCGACATTCTGTGACTGCCATTCGGCACTCACCAAATGCCGTTCGGCACTCACTGAGTGCCGCAAAATACTGCCGTGTGCCGGTTTTTGTTGAACTTCCCACTTTTAGGTCTTTTCTTTCCTCCTTTTTCTTAAAAAAACTTATTTCAAAGATTTTTTTTTCCAAAAGTGATGTTTTAAACCTGAATTCTCCTAAATACCTGGTATTTCATTCTGTGAAAATTTTACCGCGTTTGGAGAATTTTTTGAAGAGCTTGGAACACTTCGAATCTTTCGGTCCTTGTCATCATCGGATATGGAGGTGATACTCTCCTTAATTCGACGTTTGGTCAAAATCAGGGTGTCTATAGTTTGCCCCTCTTTGACGAAGCTTGTGGGGCAATGCGAACCGCAAGCGAACGTTGAAGCCTGGATGAAGACAGGCCTATGACCAAACTGTCGGATTAAAGGAAAAACAAAATGCGTTGCAAAGGGGAGCAAGCGCGCAAAGGAATTCTAATTGGTCGTGCTACATGATGAGCTGCCTACGTATCCCATCAGGAATTAGACCAAAGAGTAGTTCGGGCACGGGGTCAAACACACACAAACGCAAGTGGTCACACGGATGGATACACCTATCCTATCGTGATGCACATGCTATGTAATGGTAATTCCTGAATAGACCCGGTTATGCAAGAGTCATGCTTATCATGTCTTTTCTACATTTGACGCCCATTACGTGATGCGTTAGTCAGAGAAGATTATCTAATTCTTGACTGATACGAAAATCCGTTACGGGGGTCATGAAGATGCTTTTGATTTGATCACGAGGGTTAACGCAAATTTGTTGCGAGAACCGAGAATGTAAATCTGTTACACTCTCAAAATAAGGATCAATGTAAATTTGTTACGTGGATCGAGAATATAAATCTGTTATATTCCTAAAACGAGGGTTAATGCAAATCCGTTATGAGAACCGAGAATGTAAATCCGTTACACTCTCAAAACAAGGATCAACGCAAATCTGTTACGTGGATAGAGAAAATAGATCTGTTATCTTCCCAAAACGAGGGTTAACGCAAATCTATTATGAGAACTGAGAATGTAAATCCGTTACACTCTCAAAACAAGGGATCGATGCAAATCTGTTACGCAGATCGAGAATGTAAATCTGTTATATTCTCAGAAAGAGGGTTAACGCAAATCTGTTGCGAGAACCGAGAATGTAAATCCGTTACACTCTCAAAACAAAGGATCAATGCAAATATGTTACGTGGATCGAGAATATAAATCTATTATATTCTCAGAAAGAGGGTTGACGCAAATCTGTTGCGAAAACCGAGAATGTAAATCCGTTATGCTCTCAAAATATGGATCAACGTAAATCTGTTACGCGGATCGAGAATATAAATCTGTTATATTCTCAGAATGAGGTAATCAAAATTTTGGAGCCCACAGGCTCAAATCTATTCTAGTTCTTTCGAAATTTAGAGCCCGCGGGCTTAATTTTATCTTTATTTTCAAAATCTAAAGTCCACAGGTTCAATTTTACCCTAATTATCAAATTTGGAGCCCGCGGGCTCAAATTTATTCTAATTTTTTGAAATTTGTAGTCAATTTAAACCTAAAAATGACCCCGGGGGCCAAAAGTGCAATGAGGGCAAATTTTGGGGGGCTCAAGTTCAAATTTTAAGACCTGATTTGAATTCTTGGGGGGAAAATGAAGGCCCCTTGAACCGACATAACCGCGGCACACGCGACTTTTCGCGGTAGTCTATGACTGCCGTGTGGCACTCACGGAGTGTTGTTACGGCACTCAGAGAGTGCCGCGTGGCAAATCACTGAATGCCGCGCACGAAAATCAAGTGCCGCGTTTGAGTGGCAGTGGCTAAAGTCCGGCGGTTTCAATTCATTTCATTTCATTCTTTCATTTCTTTTCCCGCGGATTCCTCTAGAGAAAAAATTTCCTTTTTCCTTTTCTTGCTTAGATCGATCTACTGGGACTTTCAGGTTAGTTCTACTCGATCAAAATTGTTAATCGCTTTTTATTTCGTTGTTTTTCATGAATTTAACGCGCGGACCCCTCTTTCTTTTTGACAGACTATGGCGAGCGGTTCGGGGAGAAAGAAGAAGGCCAAGTATACGGCCATTCATCATCCAGATGCCACACTCTTGCTCCGGGACCCGGATGAGCACTTGTCGGCCCGCGCGTTCAAGCGCGAGGTAAACGCTCCCCCTTTTCCTTTTTCGTTTTCTTCTTTTAGAACTTTATGAATGGAATGTATAATGAGTCATGACTTTAAATGTCTCATTTCAAATGCAAATGCCATGCTTGTAGCGTTTTCATATGTACTTTATTCAAGATTTTGCATTTCATCTTACTTCCCATGAACTTTATGAATATCATGCCCGACGAATCATAATTTATTATTCTTCCTCATGTTTGTTGATCTTTCGGGCGTTCCACCTGTATCAATTCCCTGATTTTTCTTTCGACTTTTCTTAAGGACTTTTGAATGCCATTCGTGTTTAACCAAAACTTCGAACACCTCTTGTGAATAAAGAACTTAATGCTTGCGAATTTTTCTTCCCATTTTTTAAGATTTACGAATGCGATGTGTTTTCATTGAAATCTTGAACATTCCCCCGTGTTTATTATACTTGTGAATTTTCTCGAGCGTTCCAAACGCCCTTTTATTATTCCAAATTGATTCTGAATGCTTGTGATCATATACTCCTCTTTGAAATCATGTTTCTTTCGAACCTCAATTTCTTTTGAACTTTCATAAGTTTATATACACATATATTTCAAAAATATAAACAAACTCCTTTACCTCTTTTTCTCTTTCTTGAAATCTCTTCAGTACTTTTGAACATTCTTGCTTCTTTTATTATTCTGTGAATGACCGCTAAGCTTTATATGAATGAGTGCCATGCTTGTGAAACTTTCTATGAATATTTCCAGATTTTCCCTTTCTTTCTCTCTTTTTATCCATTCTCATGTCGCTTTTCCTCTATCTCCTTATTATCACTTGCTTATAATTTATATATTTTTATTGTTCTCTTTTATCCAATTGCTAACACTAAAACTTGTGATTCTTTCTTGCAGCTGCAGCCTAAGGTGTTAAAGGGGCATAGCAGCCTCGCTCACGGGTACGAGTGGTACAAGGACTTGAGCGAGCCGGTGAGAGCTTTGGTGGACGCGGCCGGGTTTGGAGACTTCGTCAAACTCTTGACGAAGAGCTCCAACGACCTACGATAGATTCAAGCTTTGGCAGAGAGGTGGTGGGACACTACTAGTACATTCCACTTTGACTTCGGGGAGATGACGATGACTCCCCTGGACTTCTCGATGATTACGGGGATTGCCTTTAGCGGAGAGCGTTTGCGGTATCTGACGGATCAGGAGTGGGACCAAGTGGAGCCATTGTTGGGAGTGGTTCCGGAGGAGCCCTTGGTCACGACCAAGTGGTTCATGGATACGTTTAGGGGTCTGCAGGGTTTTACCGACGAGCAGATGGCCCGGGGTTTTCTCATGTACATGCTGGGGTGCTCTCTGTTGAGCACCAAGGGTGATCGGGTCTCTGTTTCCCTGGTGGCGTCTCTGGAGCACCTGGACTGGGTCGATGAGTATGACTGGGCTAGTGCAGGGTTAGCCATCTTGTACAGGCATATGGGCGACATTTCCCGGGACAGGTCGGCTTCCATTAGTGGCTATTGGAGAGCGTGGGAGGTATACCCTTTTCTATATTTCACTGCTTATTACACTTTCAGAAACTTATTTAAATTGCGAGACTAACCTTTTTTTATATATATTACAGATTTGGTCCCACGAGTATCTCAGTATGATGTCCCCTGAGACACGCGATGCATATGCCCTCATCATGCCCCAGGGGCTGAAATAGGTGAAGGATAGAGTCGGGCAGAAGACTAGGGCCCACGATATTATTTCGTTCAGGAACTTCCTGAGGGAGCAGCATGTTCACTAGTAGCCATGGCTTAGGGTGCTTCTTGATGCTCGCACGGAGATCCAAGAGTCGGCTGGATATGACCCGACGAGACGACTTCTTGATGGGCCAGAGGGCCAGGCATGGTACTTGGGAGAGAGGGTGACTAGGCAGTCACTGGCAGCCCCCAGATTCTTTGTGCCATTCCCTCCTCCTGACTCTATGAGAGCCACAAACACACTCCAGGGTAGCAAGCTAACGGCTGCTCTGATGGGCTTTGGTATCCATGACTTTGTGGATCCCCCCACCGGATACCCAGCATTTCTTGCTGCTAAGCTGATGCCGAACTTCCCTCTGATGGAAGTGACTCGGGTGAGTAAACAATTCCTTCATTCTTTTATGAGTTTTCTTTCATCTTTTATTTACGTTTTATTTTTTGTTTGCAGCCTGTTCCTGCTGCGGCTCCTCCTCCTGCCTTACCTGAGTGGGATTGGACCATGTCGACCGTCTCGTTCGGCGAGCCCTTCTCGACGACGATCCCCCGGCTCTCACAGGGCGCCCCTACTATTCCTCTTCATTATGACGTCGTCCCGCGTGCTTACGCGGAGGAGGGCTTGACGTATGCCCATAGCATGCGACAGTGGGTTTTCGGGCGAGAGTGGATGGTAAGAAACTTATCCCCCCTTTCACTTTGACTTTGACTTTGATTGCCTCTCCTTCTACTAATCTTTATTCTTGGTTTTTGTTTTTAGGCTGAGGGAGCTCGGGCGACTGCCGCGGCTCAGTTGAGGGCCCAGGTATGATTTTTATCCTTTTATTCTCAGTATTTCATTTGTCCTTTCAACACTTTCTGGATTTATCCTCTCTCATTTCAGACAGAGGAGATCAGAGTCCTGTCCCAGCAGGTAGGGCAGCTTCAGCAGCGGCTCCAGCAGTTCAGCATTCCCCTCAGCGACACTCCTGGAGATGGCGGTGCTGGACGAGGCGCGGGACGAGGCGGCGGTAGGGGTGGAGGCAGCAGCGGAGGTAGAGGCAGGGGCGGTGGAGGCAGCGAGACAGAGTCAGAGGAGGAGCCCCTCAGGCGTGTGATCCGTCAGGCTCGAGGCCGGGGTTGAGGCTGATCTTGCTTTTTTTTTATTTTTGAGTGTTCTTGGTGAGGATTATGCTGTATTTTGGATGGTTGTACACATTTTACTTTTGACGATGGCTCCATGATAGCCGGTAGGATAGGCACTTGCATTACCTTTATCTTTTCTGCTCTCTTTTTTATTGGTATACACCGTATGTGTGACCATAGCTTGGTCCTTTTATTATGCTGTAACCTCTTTTACATTTTCTCTTACTTGCCGTATGTGGGACCATGTCTTAGTCCCCCTTTTATTTGAGCTTTTAAATGCTTCTATCTCTTCTATCTACTTTAAAATGAACAAATGAATGAATGAATGGATGAATGTATGCGGCCATAGCCTGGTTTTATTGCACGTGCTGCATGATGTGCCCATTTTATTGTTCATATTCAGCTTTTCATTTGCAGGTGGGATAAAACTGTTACAGACAGATCCTGGCCAACATGAGGCCCAAGACGGCACTCGGTTAGGTCTTAGCAGCACTCAGTGAGTGCCACAGCAGCACTCCGTGAATGCCGCGACGGCACTTACGGACTGCTGCACGGCACTTCATTGAGTGCTGTCTTACTTTATCGAGTGTCGCGGGTAGGTGGAAAGTTCTATTCTCCTATTTATGCTACTTCCTTCCCCAATGCTCCGCAAAACACCATTTTCCCTTCTTTACTTCCTTCCCAAATGGCCCCCATTAGCTCCCAAATCCTTTTTCCATGGATGGATACCCTTTCCGGCATTGACAGGCTCAACTTTGAGTGCTTTAGACTGAATGATCTTTTCTCTTTCCGACGGATGAGTTTGAATGAAGGCCTACTTCGAGCTGCCATCCAATATTGGGATCCTTCTCTCAATGTCTTTCGTTTTGGCTCTCAGGAGACTTGCCCCTTGTTTGAGGAATTTAGCGCCATTCTGCACACCGATCCATTTGCTGAATTGATAGTTCTTTTAGTTCAGGCAGGGTATGTCCGGGATTTAGCCACTCTTCTCCACACATCTCGGAATGCGGCGGGCTCTTTTATTTACTACAGGCAGATTGATTTTGAGTGCCGCTCTTCCGTTTACGCTCCCATAGGAGACCCTTATGATGGAGAGTATCAGATCATTCGCTGCAGTGCCCTGTCGATTGCTATGCTTTCTTACTTCCTCTTTCAGTCGTCTTCCGACATTCTCATTCCCATTGCCTGTGGTTTGCGGGAGATGAAGAGTGCTGTTATTCTAATTCTTGGTGAGACTCTGATGGGTTTGGGCCATGCTCACAATGCTGAGGCTATGTTATCTGCGGGAGCACCTTTTGTTTTACAGGTCTGGCTCACGGAACGCCTTGATCTCTTTATACACTCCTCACATCTTCGTGGGCCACTTCCCTACGATCGTATGGAGGTTCACAGCTTATTTCACTCTGCCGATGTATGGCTCAGTTGGCTCCAGGGCCTCTCTTCCGGTGATATCTGCTGGGTCTGTCCTCAGTGGATTCATCGCTCTATTGCTGTACGTCTTCCTGGGCGACTTGGCATCTGGCTACCGGGCTTACGTGCTACTACTTTCTACATTCCCAATTGGTTGCTCCGCCAGTTTGGACTTTTGCAGGACACTACTAAATCTGTGACTACTGATTTCACCAGGGGGTCTACTCTACGCCCTTCTATTGTGAAGGCTTTCATTGAGGCTTGGCACAGCAGGATGGCTACTCCGTGCTCGAGGATTCCTGCTCCGATTGTGCCTACTGCTAAGTATCTTCTAGAGATCCAGGCCTTGGTTGCGAGACAAGCTTGACAGACACATGCATAATAAAGTAGACAAAAAATAGGAAAAAGCTTACAAAACTTTCTGACAGACCCTCCCTACTATTTTTTCGCTTTTGAATGTGATTTCCCTTATTTTTCTTTTCAAGAAGTGTTGTCATCTTTAGAAAAGTTCTAACATGTTTAGTCAAAGTGCTCACTCCTTCGATTAATTATTTATGAAGAATTCTCCTTTCAATGTCTTTACTTGGCTCTTTACTTTGCTTTTTTGCTTAAAGCTTTACTCCTTCTATACCATGAATTCTCATTTGTTTCTTTATAGTACTTATTTAGATAGCCAGGAGATCCAGAGATGGGCTTTAGGTAAATATCTGGGTTCTTCGGATAGCAAACAAAGGTTGCCCTTGGTTTAGGGCTTTGAAGTGGTTCTGGGCAAACGCCAGTTTGCCCCTAGTTTAGCACAGGTTTTTTTTTTTTTTTAGGTCTTAATGGGTCGAAGGCTTTTGAGAGCCCGCCTACTTATGGGTATCAGGCCTGCAGTAGTTCGGTTTAAGGCTTGAAGGAAGATGCCGCTCGATCGATTTTATTTTTAATGACCGAACCAAGTAGGTTGCCTACGTATCCCCTAGCAGGAATCAGGTCAAGCATAGTTCATCTAGGTAGGAGGTTTTGAAAGAAAAATGATTTTAAGCAAAGTATTTCTTGAGGCAATCGAGGTTAATTGGTTGCTTAAATTCAACCCCGTCCAGGTCCGTGAGATAGGCCGCCCCTCCAGAGAGGAGAGTCTTTATGATGAATGGCCCGACCCAGTTGGGTTTGAATTTTCCTCTGGGTCATAAACAAGCACTTTCAGTTCTTTGAGGACTAGGTCACCCTCAGCAAGCTTCCTTGGGCAGACCTTTTTGTTGAAAACACAAGTTATTCTCTTCTGGTACCCCCAAGTATGGTTTATTGCGGCCAGCCTCTTCCCATCGAGCATCATTAACTCCTCATACCTTCCTCGTATCCATTCTGATTCGGTGATCTCACACTCTGCCAAAACCCTAAGAGAGGGTATTTCTACCTCGACTGGGAGAACGGCCTCCATACCATAAACCAGTGAATAAGGTGTAGCTCCTGTAGAAGTCCTTACAGAGGTCCGGTACCCCCATAGTGCGAATGGCAACTTCTCATGCCAATCTTTGTATGTATCCATCGTTTTCCCCAAGATTGCTTTAACATTCTTATTTGCTGCTTCTACTGCTCCATTCATCTGAGGCCTATACGGGGATGACTGATGGCGAGTGATCTTATATTTTTCTAAGAGCGGGATAACCTTTCCTTGGAAATGACTACCATGATCAGAGATAAACTCATTTGGGACCCCATACCTGCAGATTATGTTTTTCTCAATGAAACTGACCACGTCATTGGCTTTCAACGTCGCATACGAGGCTGCCTCTACCCATTTGGTAAAGTAATCAATTGCCACGATTATGTATCGGTGCCCATTGGAAGCCTTCGGAACTATCTCACCAATGATATCAATCCCCCATACGGAAAATGGCCAAGGGGTGGTCATGCTATAGAGTTGTGACGGCGGGGTGTGCATTAGATTTGCATGAATCTGGCACTTGTTACACCTTCTAACATATTCACAACAGTCTTTGTCCAAGGTCGTCCAATAGTACCCCTGTCGGATGATCTTCTTTGCCAGCATGTGCCCACTCATGTGGGGCCCACACACTCCCTCATGTATTTCCTCCATCATTCTCTTAGCTTCCTTCCCATATAGGCACTCCAGATTGTACCCGGTGTAGGATTTCTTCTATAGCTTATCTGCATAAATCACAAATTAAGCGGCAAATCGTTGAATTTCCTTTCTGTCCTTTTCTGAGGCTCCTTCGGGGTATTCGCCTTCTTTAATGAACTTCCACACATCTTCAAACCAAGGCACTTCATCTTCTCTTTCTATGGCCGTGATCATTTCAAATGACGGTTGATTCCTCACTTCTATGGATAGCGGGATCATGGCAGTTTTAGAAGGGATTTGGATCATCAAAGCAAAGGTAGCCAAGGAGTCAACTAGCTGGTTCTCTTCATGAGGAAGGTAGTAAAAAGATATCTTCTTGAACTGCACTTTTAGACTTTCCAAGTAATCATGGTAAGATCTCTACCCTCCAATCTCCTCAGACTTGGGATATGATCAAATTGGAAACTCCGAAGACATCAATCTGTTCGACTTTCAAAGCCAAGGCTGCTTCCATCCCAATTATGCACGCTTCGTACTCTGCGGTGTTGTTGGTTGAGTTATACTTGAGTTTGATGGCTAATGGGGTAGTGGCCCCATCGGGTGCTATGAGAATGATTCCAACTCCGTAACCTAGTTGGTTGGCTGCTCCATCGATGTACATTCTCCACAAGTCCTCCTTTACCTCCATTATTCCTTCATCCGAGAACTTGAATTCTCCCTTGTCCTCGGATTCTATAGCGAGGTCAGCTAAAAACTCAGCGATAGCCCTTCCTTCCACAGACTTGGCAGTGACATACTTGATGTCGAACTCAGCTAGCATCATGGTCCAACGGAAAATCCTACTGGTCAAGATAGGTTTTTTGAATATGTATTTTAATGGGTCCATTGGGGATATCAGGATTACAGGGAAGGCTAGCATGTAGTGGCGAAGGCGATGGGTATACCAAACCAAGGCCCAACAGGCCTTTTCCAAGGGCGAATACTTTAACTCGTATCCGACCATTCTTTTGCTCAAGTAGTAAATGGCCTTCTCCACGTGCCCCTCTTTTCCTTCTTGGGCCAACATACACCCCATCGAATCTTCGGATACAGAGAGATAAAGTAACAAGGGTCTCCCAGGTAAAGGTGGTGATAGGACAGGTAGGTTTTGGAGGTAGGTTTTGATTTTGTCGAAGGCTTGTTGACAAGGGGCGTCCCATTTAAATTTCTCTCCTTTTCTAAGCAGTTTGAACAGTGGGTCGCAGGTTAAGGTAAGTTTGGAAATGAAGCGGCTGATGAACTGTATTCTCCCCAAGAATCCTCTTAGTTCTTTCTCATTTTTCGGTGGGTTCATTTCGGTTATGGCTTTTATTTTGGTGCGGTCCACCTCTATTCCTCTATGAGTAATGAGAAATCCCAATAATTTCCCAGTAGTGACTCCGAACGTGCATTTCTGCGGGTTTAGCCTCATTTTGAACTCCCTCAATCTCTCAAAAAACTTTCTCAAAGCCTCTAGGTGCCCTCCCCTCTCTTTGGAATTCACAATCATATCATCCACATATACCTCCACTTCTTTGTGGATCATGTCGTGTAGTAAAGTGGTGGCAGCCCTTTGATAGGTCGCACCTGCATTCTTATGTCCGAACGGCAGGACCCTATAGCAATATGTCCCCCACGGAGTGATGGACCTGATTTTCTCCCTATCCTCGGGTGCCATGAGGATTTGATTATACCCAGAGAATCCATCCATGAATGATAAAAGCTCGTGCCCCGCAGTGTTATCAACCAACACGTCGATGTAGGGTAACAGGAAATCGTGTTTAGGGCTTGCTCTGTTTAAATCTCGAAAATCAACGCAAACCCTAATGCGACCATCCTTCTTTGGGACAGGCACAATGTTGGCAATCCACTCAAGATACTCGGTGACCATCAAGAATCCAGCCTTTAATTGCTTTTCAACCTCCTCTTTTACTTTAAGTGCCCATTCTGGCCTCATTCATCTCAATTTTTATTTTATGGGTTTTGAATTGGGAAAGAGAGGGATGTGGTGCTGGACTATTTTTGGATCAATACCTGGCATATCATTATAAGACCATGCAAAGACATCTTTGAATTCATTTAGTAGATTGATTAGTTCTTTGCTTTCTTCATTGCTAAGTGTTGAGCCAATAAAAACATTTTGAGGGTTGTCTTCATTTCCCAAATTAATTGTTAGGGTGTTCTCTATGATTTTGCATGCAGATTCATTTTCTTTTTCAACTAATTTTTGCAATTCATCAGGTATTTCACATTCATCACATTCATTAAGTGCATTCGAGTAGGCAGAATCAATCATACTTTCATTGATTTTGTTAGGAGTGATTACAACAGACATAGCGATAGTAAGATGCCTCATTTGGGCCATTACAGACTCTGGGTGAGGGGGATACTTATCACTAGACTCAAAGACCCACTCCTTGTTGGCTCCCTGCTTGAGCTCCATAGTGTTACAACCTGGCAGTCCCCCAGTTTTCGTCTTCTCTTCCTTTTCCGGTTCTTCTTCTAGTTCGTCCTCTTCTTCCTTCGGCTCTTCTTCCAGCACATCCTCAACATTCCCCTCCTCAGCCTCGACTTCCAGACCCTTGCCTTCTTCCCCTTTTCCTTCGACTTTTATCCCTCCTTCACTCAACAAGTTCTGTATGACCGGTCCGTCCAGTACACCAATCCAATCGTTGATGGTAATAGACTTTTCAGGCATTTGCAGGAATGGGTCTTTGTACTTGGAGAATTCATGAGAGAAAAAGATCTCGAACCCCGGCTTTAGACATTTGTCTTTCTGGTCCATCCATGGTTCTGGGAAGCCACAGAAGGGGAAATCTTCTCCTTCCTTTATGAAGCAACCGTTGAGTGTTTTTTGATAAGGGTCCATTGGTGCGTCTGCTGTCTTCTTCTTTGCCCTCAGCTCTTTCTTTGTCGGCTGGTAACCCAAACCATGAGTGTGAGTTTGAGTCGAAATGAGAGGGAATTAAGCATGCCTTGATGATTCTTTCCTAATCCTATGCCTGGGAAGAAACCCATCTTTTTCATTATCCCTGTGACCACTGGACTGGCATACTGATCAAAATAGAGCGGTAGAAACTCTCTCGGCTTTCCCTCTTCCAATATGCTGATGAGCTCGAACCCTCCTATTTTTTCTTCTTCTTCTTGCAGCTGTAATTCTAGAACCGGTGTGCTTAATGATGCTTTGGGCGAACGAACCCAGCTGTCCCCGAGGAAATCACAAACTTTATTCTCCCAGACATACTTAACCTTCTGATGGATCGTTGACGGTATAGCACCCAAACTGTCCAACCAAGGCCTACCTAGTAGCAGGTTGAAGGAAGCGAGGATGTCGATGACCTAGAATTCAGCTTCTTTTCCAAAAGGGCCGATAACGAGACGAAGAAGGACTATCCCCATGACCGTTCTCTAGGTGTTATCGTAGGCTCTTACCCTTTGCTCAGATGGTGTAGATGTTGACTCATCCAGGCCCATTCACTTAACCGTTCGGAAAGGACACACGTTGAGGGCCGACCCATTGTCAACCAGGCAAGCAGGCACGACGTTCCCCAAGCATTCGACAGTGACATATAATGGTTTGTTGCGAACGGGCCCTTCCGGAGGCAAGTCATTTGACGAGAAGGTAATAGCCGAAGTTGGAATTTTGTCGATCAGCCCCATGAGGTCCTCCAGGGTGGTGTCGATAGACACGTCAGATTGGTTTAGAGCGTCTAGGACCGCCTGCCTATGGCGTTTGTAGGCAATCAGCAACCCCCAAATAGTGATGTTAGCCTGAGTCTTCTTCATCTGTTATAGAATCCTGTCTTCTTCATCTTATTCATTCATCTTCCCTTTTCCTTTGTCTAGATCTCTCCCCGGATGATCCTCCTCTAACTCGTGTGGTTTAAAGTGTCTGCCCGACCGACTTAAATGATTGACTTCTTCCCTTACCCACAGATTGTCAACTTTTGGATCAATTTTCAAAGTACCCTCCATTATCTCTATTTCTTTGTCGCTCTCGTACCAGAAGTCATCTTTCACCTGGCTCACGTCTCGATCGTCACTCCCTTGGATCCACCAGTCTGACTGCCCTATTTCCCTCTTCTCCGGCTGATCCTCCAAAGCACAGATTGTCGAATCCTTAGGCGGCTAGTATGGCTTCCTTGGTGTCACGGCCTTAGTGATTAGCCTAGACGGATCGAAGGTTACTTCTTCTATCCCCATGAGATAAAGGCCCTACGGTGGTGGCACAGCTCGATGATTCAGAAGTGGATTTCTAGTAACATTCGGATCTTTGGTGGGGAGTTTCAAAATTACCTTGTTATCAATGAGGTCCTGAATCTCGTGCCTAAATCTCATACACCTATCCGTTGAGTGACCCTTCTGCTGATGAAATTTGCAAAAGAGGTCCCCTTGAAAATTTGGCGGAAGCGGACTTGGTAGGGGTTGAGGTTCAAACTGACAGAGATGCCCCTTGGCTAACAGTCTATCGAGGGCGGTTGACAGTGACACTCCCAAATCTGAGAACTTCCTTGGAGCCTTATCCCCTCCTCTCCTCGGTGCTATGTCGAATTTCCTTTTTGGTCCATTTAGTACATTAACATCAGTGGGGCCAGAGTGACCTCCCGTTTGTCCTCCGTTGGATCCATAGTTTGGCCTCCTGTACCGGTTTGGTTGCTCCTCTTTCTTGAATACCCCCTCTTGGATCGCATCCTCTATCCTTGTCCAGACATCGAAAACCTCAGCAAAGGTGTTGATCGACTGGAATCTCATCTTTTCTTGATACACTGGCTGTAGATTCTTCATCATCATTCGGATCTGGTCCTTCTCAGACGGTCTTTGTACCATTTTAGCTGCATTTCCCCTCCATCTGCTCAGGTATTTGGTGAATGATTCTTTGTTCCCTTGCCTAGTGGTCTCCAAATCTCGGACAGTGACATCCAAATCTTGATTGTACTCGTACTGTGCCACAAATGCTTCAATCACTTCCTCCCACACCCTAGTTTTGCTTGGTTCGAGAGTAAGATACTAGGATAGAGCAGCTCCAGTCAAAGTCTGTTGGAAACGGACCGCCATCATGGTTGTGCTCAAGCTGGTTGGTTGGAAAGCCCCAATACACATTCTTACATGGCTGCGAGGATTGCCGGTCCCAAAAAATTTGTCGAAAATTGGCATCTTAAACCCGACAGGCAGTGTCTCACATACTCCGTCATACAACCCCTCCAGTTCCATCAGATAGGTATCAACCCCCTGATCCTTGCCCATTACCCTTTCCAACTTCTCTATTTTCTCGATTAGTAGCTTCTCCTTCTCAGCTTTATCTCTGTCTCTGTTTGCCTGCAGTGCATCAATCCATTGTGCCTCCTGATCATCAAACCAATCTCCTTCCCCTCAAAAAGGTGGGTCCATAACAGATGGAATTACAGGTGGTGGTCGGCGATTCAGCTCTTCTATCATCCCCATCATGCGGTTCATGTTTTCGGCCTGTCGCCTCATTTGCTCCGCCTGTTGTTCTACCAATGTCCTTAACCCAGCTATTTCCTCATTGGTTCTTTCTTCGGCCATGTTAGCGCCTTCTCTTCTTACCAGCCTCGCTGTGGGATCCCTAAACCAGGCTTGACTTGATCTGGATGCTATTTTCGCTCCTACAGCAAATTTTGAAATTTTCCCTTTTAAAATCTTTTTATCTTCCTTTTATCACACAAAGACATTTTAAAAAAACTTTTATTTTATATGTCACGCAGATGCAATGCATGTGTGCGTGTGTGCCTACTCTATATACCAAAAAAAGAGAAAATCCTAATCCTAACACATAAGCACATAAGCACATAAGATCCTCACCCATGTCAAGTGTGCTAATTTCTCCTCTCATTGTGATCCTCACTACCTTCTCAGAGATTGGATATTCAAAATTTTTCAAAATTCATTTGAAAAGCTTTTTTTGGATGGTAAAAAGGTTTTTGAAAACAATGCTTGAGAATGCTTTTGAGGGTGTTAAACATTCTTTTATAAAAACGATTGGATTTTTATTCCAAAAATCATTCTTTTCAAGGATTTTCGAATTTATTTCTTTTGAAGATGATCAAGTGAAAATATGCCTTAACAAAGTTTAGTTTGGGAATTTTAATTGAAAGGAGAAAAAGATTTTTTATTTTTTTTTGTTTGGAAGGGTGAATGAAAACCTTAAAAAAAAGAAATTCTTTGGCTAGGGGATTACATGACTGGATTATCATCGTACTTTCCATGAATTTGGATACATACAAGGTCAATGATGCTTAGCTAAACATGATATAAGAAGTATAATCTTATAATCAGGGTTCAGCATGTTCTCCAAATGTCGTAGAAAACGGGGAGAAATTGCTAAAAGGCGATTAAAATATTATACATCCTTCATCAAGCAAGTATCGTCATCATCTCAAGTAATCCCTTCCGGGCATACAAAACTTCCTAGCATATAATCCTAATCAAGAGTTGATTTCCTAAGACTGAAAGGTTCTATAGAAACTACTGTACAAAAGCTGGGTTTTGGTCAAATAAGGGACCCTTGACACACATCTGATAGGATGCTTAATATACCAAATCATGGTACGAGATAAAGGGTGATCACACAGTCCCATGATGACTTGACCAACCGGGTTGCCCCGAGCCTCCAAGGTCATAGTTCCGTGCAATCGACTGGCTGGACATGCAAGTGAAATGCAACAGGCACACAAAGATTAATTAACTCGATTAAAAGGATATTTTTCAAGTCTAATCCTCAAGTGAACCCAAAATCAGAATTCTGGTCTGCGAAACCAGAGATTTCTGGGTTCGATCCCCAGCAGAGTCACCAGATTATGGATATCGCAATTTTTTTTACCCACAGCTTTTCTTGTAAAATTCTTTTAAAATTCGAATTCAAAAACAAATGAGTCGCCACTTACTTTTTAAAAGGAAAATTATGAAACCATTTAAAAGAAAACCAATCTTTTAGAAACCAGAGATTAACTAGGTCCGGGGATTATGGAATGAGAGAGGAAGGAGCCCGTCGGACTAAAACACCCTCTCTCATCCTACCTTGCGATAGGCCTCTACTCAACATCCTTTTAATTGAATTATTAATTTAAGTGTGCCCTCAACTAATACATATGTATAGATATACATTACAAAAGCATGTCTAAAGGGGTGTAAAATTGCAATTGATAAAATATCATTCAAAAAACCACATATTTCAAGTAGCAAGCAATATGATATGCAGTAGGGAACAAGAGAACTTACCCGGGATCCAGCAGCATTATTAAACGTGCAATGCATGCGATTAAATAAAACCTATGAAAAGAGTCTCTAATCCACATAGATACATGTAAGGTAAAATTTTAATTCTAATGTGTCGCGCATGAGGTTGAAAAATCTATAAAATCAATAAATTAAAATAAACTAAAGATGGATTCAAGAAGTCATACCTTAATAGCGCTACAAAATAAAGGGTTAGTCCACATGATATACAAGATATAAAGTTAGAAATAACAATCCTACATTTCTAGCTTAAATCCATAAAATACAATTAAATCGTAAAGCAACTAAGTCCTAATTACAAGTGTCAAGCCATATGGATGAATATGTTCATGAGCGAATAAATTATGAAATGCCCAATGATTTAGATCACTTAAACTTTGAATTCAAGCTTAACTAATCATTATTAAAACATGTTTTGACCCTCAACTTATGAAAATATCATCTAGGCCATTATTCACAAGATTGATTAAATCTATTGCAGAATTCTGAAAATTACTGAGAGTAGACCGTAAATTTAAAGAAATAAAAAACATGGTTCCCGTGGTTTGATCTTGAGGAATTTTGGACACAAGATGTCTCTGTGTGTCTAGTTTTTAACCCAAAAAAGAAATCAAAGTTTCAACGGTTGGATCTCAGGGAATTGGGCAAAAACCAAACATCACTTAGCATTCTACAACCTTTTGTCCAGAGTTCTTGCACGATTTTCTAAAAATAGCAAAAAGATCATAAATGCTTTGTTCTTTTTAAGGTGACTTCCTAACACATTAATCTACTTAGAAAAAAAAATTTTGGGTTACAAACACTTTATTAAGGTTCCAATTTGCTTATTTCAAAAGAGTGTCGCTGTGCTGAAACTCTGGGCAGATTGTAGTGACTTCACAAAACTCACGACCAAACCACTTTAAACATGAAATCTCCTTAGAACAAAAATTACAGTGGTAAAACATTGTGTTATTGACACTTTCCCATTGGTTTCATTTGATTCCAACGGTTGGATTTCAAACTAAAAATCCTTGATCGAAACCGATTTATGAACCCACTGTTTCATTGTCAAGTTCAACTTTTATTTTTTAACCCCAACTATTAAACCATGAAGTTGGACTTAAACTAAACCGTTTTCTCCTATCATTTGATGTTCATTGGAGGCTAGAGACCTTTATATTTGTAGATTTCAAATGAAGTATGAATGGACTTCATGAAATCTCAAGATAGTGAATCTAAACCATGGAGATGGGCTTAGACTCAAAACTACTTTCTCTTACCATTTGATGGTCATTGGAGATGAAGATATGACTAATACTCATGAGTCTCAAAGGAATATAGAAAGGATTCCATGAAACATCAAGCTAGAGGACCCAAATCATAAGTATGGACTTGGATCCATCTATTTTCTTATAAAATGAAGTGATGATCAAACTTTGACTCCCATATGAAGTATAAGCTTACATGAGATTCAAAACATCAAACTCAAGAGCTTTTAAGAGAGATATTGAAGATCTCCAAGAATCTCAAAAGAAAAACATAAACAAGAAAAAAAATAGAAGAAGGATCAAAGAACTAGGAAGCAAGGATTTCCAAGTTTACTTAACAAAACTCTAAAACTTAATCAAGAAAAACTAAATGACTTGAGGATTAGAGGCTAAAAAGAAAGAAAACACAACTAAGTTTAGAGGGTCACCTCCAAGACTATCCTCAAATTTCTATATTTTGAAGATCTTCCAAGTTCTTCTTCAAGCCCTCCGAAACTCTCTATCTCTTTCAAATATGTGTTGTTGTAGTGGTAGTGATCTCTTGGTATTTTTTTGTTGTATATTCTCCTCTCTGTTTTTTTTATATCCCGCCCAAGGAAGATCTTCCCTCTTTTATAGACAAAATTACCAAGTATTCTCAGTGAGATCGGAGTAAAAGACAGGTGTAAATGTCTTATTTGGTGGTACAATACGTACTTCCTGAAAATAGACAGACTGCTGCATAGGGCGGCAGTCAAAAATCTTTTGCGGCAGTCAGTGGATGCTGCTGCAGCACTCCATGAAAGCCACGACGGCATTCCTTGACTGCCACACGGCTCTCAGTAAGTGCCGCGCCAAATTATTGATTGCCGCATTTTTGTCTACCTTACTTTATCAGTTTTTTTATTTTTATCCGCATACTACGTATTGTACCACAAAATACGGACTGTTAAAGAAAACGGCAGTCAGAAATTGTCGGCGACACTCAGTAAATGCCGGGCCGGCATTCTATGACTGCCGTTCGGCACTCACCGAATGCAAAATACTACCATGTGCCGGTTTTTGTTGAACTTTCCACTTTTAGGTCTTTTCTTTCTTCCTTTTTCTTAAAGAAACTTATTTTCGAAGATTTTTTTTCAAAAAGTGATGTTTTATACCTAAATTCTCCTAAATACCTGGTATTTCATTCTGTGAAAATTTTATCGCGTTTGGAGAACTTTTTGAAGAGCTTGGAACACTTCGAATCTTTCGGTTCTTGTCATCATCGGATATGGAGGTGAAACTCTACTTAATTCGACGTTTGGTCAAAATTGGGGTGTCTACAGCTGGTAGAACAACAAGCGGAATAGATGAGGCGACAGGCTGAGAATATGAACCGAATGATGGTCATGATAGAAGCAATAGCACATCCGCCACCGGTTGTAAATCAACCAATCAACAACCCGCTCATCAGGGAAGAAGGCTGGTACGATGACCCAGAGATGCCGAGAGTCGAGGTTCCTAGAGCAGAGAGGGAAAGGGTGGAAAGGAAAAAAGAGAGGATAATGACCGAGAAGATAGAGAAGCTGGAAAGGGTAATGCATAAGGCTCAGGGGGTCGATACTTACCTGATGGAGCTGGAAGGTCTGCACGATGGGGTCTATGAAACACTACATGCTGGTTTTAAAATGCCAGTTTTAGATAAATTTGATGGGATAGGGAATCCTTGTAGTAATGTAAGAATGTGCATCGGGGCTTTCCAACAAACTAGGCTGAGCACTGCCATGATGGCTGTCTTATTTCAGCAGACTTTAACTGAAGCTGCCTTATCCTGGTACCTCACTCTTGAACCCAGAAAAACCCAGGTTTGGGAAACAATGATCAAAGCATTCGTGGCACAATATGAGTACAACTAAGACTTAAAAATCACAGTCCAGGATTTGGAGACCACTAGGCAGGGAAATAAGGAATCGTTTGCTGAGTATTTGAGTAGGTGGAGGGAAAAAACAGCTAAGATGGTACAGAGGCCTTCCGAGAAAGACCAGATCTGAATGTTGATGAAGAACCTTCAACATGTCTACCAAGAAAAGATGAGATTCCAGTCAATCAATACCTTCGCTGAGGTTTTTGATGTGGGAATGAGAATAGAGGACGCGATTCAAGTAGGGTTCATTAAGAAAGAAGAACAACCGAACAGATATAGGAGGCCAAATTATGGGTCGAATGGGGGACATTTGGGGGGTCACTCTGGCCCCACCGATGTCAACGCATTGTTTGAACCGGAGAGAAAGTTTGACATAACACCAAGAAGAGGAGGGGACAAACAATTGAGGAAGTTTTTAGATTTGGGGGTTTCACTGTCAACCTCCCTTGATAGGTTAATAGCAAAAGGGCATCTTCGTCCGTTGGAGCCTCGACCTTTACCAAGTCCACTTTCACCAACTTTCTGAGAAGAACTCTATTGTAAATTTCACAAATAGAAGGGGCATTCTACGGATCGGTGCACAAGGTTAAGGCACAAAATCCAGGACCTCATTAATAACAATGTGATATCCGAGCCGCCTGTCAAGACTCCTAATGTTACTAAGATTCCGCTGCCGAATCATCATGCTGTACCGCCACCACATGGCCTTTATTTCTTGGGAATAGAAGAGCCGACCTTCAAGCTGTCTAGGCTAATCACTAAAGCTGGGACACCAACGAAGCCTTATCAGATGCTGGAGGATTCGATAAACTGTACTCTAGGGAATCAACTGGACTTGTGGGTTCAAGAAACTAGCAACACTGACATAGATCAGGTAAGAGAGGACCTATGGTACGAGAGCGACGGGGAAGGAGCAAAGAAAGAAGGTTTAAAAGTTGTTTCCGAAGTTGATAACCTGTGGGCAAAGGAAGAAGTCAGCCATCTAACCCGGTCAGGGAGACATTTCAAGCATCATGAGCTGGAGGAGGATCACCCGAGGAGAGAATTGGATAAAGGAAAAGGGAAAACAAATGAAGAAGAAGAGGAAGATAGGGTTTTAAAGCAAATGAGAAAGACTCAGGCTAACATCACCATCTGGGGTTTACTGATCGTTTTTAAATGACACAGGCAGGCAGTTCTAGATGCTTTGAACCAATCCGACATTTCTATCGACACAACACCAGAAGACCTCGTGGGAATGATCAATAGGATTCCGGCTCTGGCTATTACCTTCTCATCGGATGACCTACCTCCGGGAGGACTTGTTCACAATAAGCTGCTATATGTCACTGTTGAATGCCTGAGAAACACTGTGCCTGCCTGTCTTGTTGACAATGGGTCCACTCTAAACGTGTGTCCATTCCGAACAGCTAAGCGCATGGGTATGGATGAATCAACGTTCATACTGTCTGAACAAAAGGTGAGGGCATATGACAACACTCAGAGGACAGTCATGGGAATAATTCTCCTTCATCTCGCTGTCAGGCTCGTGGAAAAAAAAACCAAATTTTAAGTCATTGACATCCCTGCTTCGTTCAATTTGCTGGTAAGAAGGCCATGGTTAAACAGTCTGGGTGCCATACCGTCCATAACTCATCAGAAATTCAAATGCATCTAGAAAAGCAAGGTCTGTGATATTCTCGGGGATAGATGGGTTCGCCCGTCGGAAGCTTCATCAAGCACGCCAGTTCTTGAAGTATAATTTCAGGAAGAGGAGATAAGTCTGGGGGGGTTCGAGTTTATTAACATGTAGGAAGAAGAGAAGCCAAGAGAGTTCCTGTCACTATACTTTGATCAGTACGCGAGTCTGTTGGTCATCGAATTATGAAAAAGATGGGTTTCTTCCCAGGTATGGGGTTGGGTAAGAATCATTAAGGCCTGCCAGAATTTACAAGGATCCTCACTCAGACTCACACTCATGGTCTGGGTTATCAACCATCAAAGAAAGAGCTAAGAGAGAAGAAGAAGGCAACTCACACAACATTGAACCGTTACCTAAAGACGCTCAATGGATACTTTGTGAAGGAGGGAGAGGATTTCCCCTTTTATGGCTTCCCAGAACCATGGGTAGATCAGAAAGACATTTATTTAAAGCCAGGGTTTGAGATCTTCTTTCCCCACGAATTCGCTAAAATATCAAGATCCATATCTATAGGTGCCCGTGAAGTCAGCTACTGCTAAAGATTGGATTGGTGCACTGGATGGCTCAGCCATGAATAACCTGTTGGGCGAAGAAAGCATAAAAACTGAGGGAACGGGCCAAGAAGGGGTCGTGGAAGACAAGGCCGAAAAAGAACGTGCTGAGGGTTGGGTACAAGAAGAAGAACCGAAAAAAGAAGAGATGAAGGAGATTACCAAGACAGGGGATTTGGAGAAATGCTTCATCACCGATCTGGGAGGAGAAAGCAAGAAAGAGTGGGTCTTTGAGTCTAGTGATAGGTATCCCCCATACCCAGAGTTTGTAATGGCCCAAATGAGACGTCTTTCAATTTCCATGTCTGTTGTAATCACTCCAAAGAAAATCAATAAAAGTATGACTAATTCTGCCTACTCGAATGGGCTTAATGAATGTGATGAATGTGATGATCATGAAATACCAAATGAATTGCAAAAATTATTCGAAAAAGAAAAATAATCTGCATGTAAAATCATTGAGAACACTCTAACGATTAATCTAAGAAATGAAGATAATCCTCATAATGTTTTTATTGGCTCTACACTTAGCAAAGAAGAAAGCAAAGAATTAATCAATCTATTAAATGAATTCAAAGATGTTTTTGCATGGTCTTACAGCGATATGCCAGGTATCGATCCAGAAATAGTCCAACATCATATCCCCTCTTTCCTAATTCAAAACTTGTAAAACAAAAATTGAAGCGAATGAGGCCTGAATGGGCACTCAAAGTCAAAGAGGAAGTTGAAAAGCAATTGAGAGCAAGATTCTTAATGGTCACCGAGTATCCAGGATAGATCGCCAATATTATGCCTGTCCCGAAAAAGGACGGTCGTGTTAGGGTCTGTGTCGACTTTCGGGATCTGAACAAGGCTAGCCCTAAGGACGATTTCCCTTTACCTCACATTGATGTGTTAGTGGATAATAAAGCGGGACATGAACTCCTATCTTTCATGGATGGGTTCTCAGGGTATAACCAGATTCTAATGCCACCCGAGGATTGGGAGAAAACCACTTTCACCATGGGGCACATACTACTATAGGTGATGCCATTTGGGCTAAAAAAATCCAGGTGCAACTTACTAGTGGGCCGCTACAACGTTGTTGCATGATATGATCTATAAGGAGGTAGAAGTGTATGTGGAAAATATGATTGTAAAATCTAAAGAGAGGAAAGGACACTTGGATGAGCTGAGAAAGTTCTTCGGAAGGTTAAGAGAATTTAGAATGAGGCTGAACCCTCAGAAGTGCACCTTCGGAGTCATTACTGAAAAGTTGTTAGGGTTTCTCATCACTCAGAGAGTGAGATAGGTGGACCCGACCAAAATGAAAGCCATAGTTGAAATGCAACCACCGAAAAATGAAAAAGAGTTCAGGGGGTTCCTGGGTAAAATACAGTTCATCAGCCGCTTCATTTCAAAACTCACCTTAACTTGTGACCCGTTATTCAGGTTACTCAGAAAAGGAGAGAAGTTTGAATGGGATACCCTTGTCCAACAAGCCTTTGATAAAATCAAAACCTATCTCCAAAACCCAGATATCCTATCACCGCCCTCGCCCGGGAGGCCTCTGTTATTATACCTTTTCGTGTCTAAAGATTCAATGGGGTGTATGCTGGCCCAAGAAGGGGAAGAAGGGCGTGTGGAGAAAGCCATTTACTACCTAAGCAAAAGGATGATTGGATACGAGCTAAAGTATTCAATTTTAGAAAAGGCCTATTAGACTTTGCTTTGGTGCACCCGTCGCCTTAGGCATTACATGTTAGCCTTCCCCGTAACCCTGATATCTCGAATGGACCCGATCAAATGCCTATTTGAAAAACCAATGTTGACTAGTAGGATTTCCCGGTGGATCATGATGCTAGCTGAATTCGATATCAATTATGTCACTGCCAAGTTCGTGAAAAGGAGAGCCGTCACCGAGTACCTGGCGGATCTTGCGATAGAATCAGAAGAAAAGGGTGAGTTTCGATTCCCTGATGAAGGAGTGATGGGGATTAGAGAAAAATTTTGGAATCATCCGAGTGGAAACCGATGGAACTCCTACCCTGTTAGCTGTAAAGCTTAGGTACAATTCGACCAATAGCACGGCGGAGTACAAAGCATGTATAGTTGGAATGGAAGCAGCACTGTCCTTAAACGTTGAGAAGATTGATGTTTTCAGGGACTCTAGTTTGATCATATCTCAAGTTCGGGGTGATTGGAGGATGAAACATGAGAAATTGAGACCCTACCATGACTACCAGGAGAGCTTAAAGGTGCAGTTCGAGAAAATATCATTTTACTACCTCCCCCGCGAAGAGAATCAACTGGTATATTCTCTAGTGACCTTAGCCTCAATGATACAAATCCCCTCGGGATTCACCATGATCCCCCTATCTATAGAGATAAGGAATCAACCCTCGTTTGAAATGATCGCAGCTTTACAAAATGAAGGTAAAGTGCCTTGGTACAAGGACATCTGGAATTTCATCAAGGAGAGGGATTACCCAGAAGGAGCTTCAGAGAAAGATAGAAAAGTGATGTGGACACCGGCATTTGGGAGGGGCCCGCCTTTTAGGTTTAAAATTGTTGTTTTGAAAAGAAAAAGAAAAGGAGGTCTATTGAAAACAGATACAGAGTCGCCACTTGGTCTTTAGGGAACCAAGAAACCCAAATTTGACTCACCCAAGCGGATAAGGGAACCGGCCCTTCATAACCAAAGAACTTGGTTCGGGGTTTTGGTACGAGAGAGGAAGGAGCTGTTGTCACAACTAAACACCCTCAACTCGTCCCATCTTTCGACGGGCCTCAATTAGCATCCAAATAATTATCTTCTACTACGTTTGGTTCAACAATTAATATTTATGATATGTATATTACATTACATAAGAATCTTGAAATTGGAAGATCAAAAGATAAGTTATCATTCATAAGATCTAAGCCAAATATCACACAATGCAAAAGTGAAAGATCACACAAACAAACGTAGGAAAAAATTGTCTAATCACATATCAAGTAATTAAGTTTCCCTAATCTAAAGGGGACATGAATTGTTCTTGAAACAAGTAATCAAATAAATCAAAATATACTTAGCAAACTAGAATGATGCATGTTAATCTTTGGGAAAAGAAGATCTCTCAATCCCCGGGACGGATGAGAAAGGATGATTAGATCGAGGGGAAGCATAGACGTGTGATCAAGTTCATTCCTTATAATCTTCTTAGATTAGGGGTCACAAAAGCCCCAAATTTTTGCATGGATGCAATGTATGTATCTAGAATGTGCTAAGGTTGTAGTGTGCTTTGTGTTCATGGATTCCTAGAATGACTTAGAAGTCTAGAATCACTACAACAAAAATGGGGTTTTGCAAGGAAGCTTGGCAAGGAAAGATAAATTTTCTTGCTGAAAGTATAGTAATTGCAAGGAAATTTGATTTTGTTGCCAAAAGGCTGCAAGACATACAATTTAGGCAAGGAAAATCACATTTCCTTACTAAAAATACAGTATTTGGCAAGAAAATACTATTTTCCTTGCCTAAAGTGAATTATTTCGCAACAAAAAATTAAATTCCTTGCTAAAAGTATGTTTTTGGCAAGGAAATTATAATTCCTTGCCTAAATTTAAGTATTGTTTGTGAGAATACTTTCTAGCAAGGAAATATGTTCCTTGCTAATACCCCTGTTTTTAGCAAGGAAACTTATTTTCTTGCTACAAGTATATTTTAGCAAAGAATTGTTTTTTCCTGGCCTAAAATTGGGAAAAACACATTTGCAAGAAACTTCTTTCCTTGCTAATAACATTCTCCCCTCAATTTTTCCCCCTTCATTTTATTTTTTTTGGTCCAAAGTAATGAAATTGGGACCGCCAAAAACCCCCCCAAAAATTTTAGTCTCTCTCAATCTATCAATCTCACTGCGAAGCCCCATTTCAGTCTCTAATCTATCAATCTCTGCGAAAATTTCACTCTCTCAATCTCTGCAAAAATTCCTAGCTCTCTCTCAATCTCACTTTGCCGCCGCCTCTAGACGCCGACGCCGCCGCCTCCGGACGCCACCGCCGCTGCTCTTTCTGGTACGCCTTCTCTCTCTCGCTCGTCTTTCTTCCTCTCTGATGTTTGTAGGTGTGCGTGTTCTATGTGAGTGTTCTCTCTCCCTCTCCCTCTCATCAGTCTCTCTCCCTCTCTCTCTATCTCACACACACAGAGTGGGCAAGATTTGTGACTGCATGTGTGTGTATATGTATGTGTGTGTGTGTGTGTTCTCTGTGTGTGTTTTCTTGTGTCTTTCAATTGTATGTATTGATGTGTATGTGTAGTTTAGGGCCAATTTCTGAGAAGTGTATGCATTCATATGTGTAATTTAGGGCCAATTTCATGGGTATAATTTCCTTAAACAATTTAGGGCCAGATGGGGTTATTTCAAGAGTATATACAAATAATTAAATTGTTCAAGGGTATGATTCCTTTTACTTTAGCAATGTTCTTTGTTGTTTTATGAGATTGTTTGTAAGCCCATTTTGATTACCTTAATAACTGAAAACCTCTCCTCTTGGTTGATTTAATTTGATTATCTTGGGGTTATGGTTGTTTAAGGATGCATTTAAGCAATGGGATTATGTTGATCAAGTGGTACTATCATTATTTAAGAAGCATAGCAATATTACTCTTACTCCAAACACACACGCACAGACAGAGGGAGGGAGGTGAGAAAATTGGAGCTGGGCTCCTGGGGTGATAGTGGTTGGAGATGATGAGAGTGGTCAATTCGAGTTCCATTGATGAGAATGATCAATGTGCGTCGATTTTGTATCAATTATAGTTGAAGTGGGTCTCAAAATTCCATCTGTGTTTACAATTGGAATCAGTGGCATAATATTCAACAAATTCTTTTTACCTTGTGCTTCTAACCCATAAAAATAAATTAAGATATCAATTCCACAAATGATGGTGGTTCGATAGTTGGGTTAGTCGGAGATACTGATGGCCTCAAATTCATTCTTTCTTGTTAATATATTGGCTCAAAAAAATTATTTTTGACATATTAGCTCTCTAGTTTACCCAACTGCAACATATCTTAAATATTTGCCCCAACTCATCTTCATTTATTTCATAGTTTAGTCCAAACCAAATTGATTTACCAACAGCCCAAACTTTACAATTACAATCAACGATCAACCCTTACTAGGATTTGTTTTGTTCATGGATTTAGCGAGGAAAAGAAAATAACAAAGGAAACTAAAAAAGGAGAATTAACTCTCTTGTAATTTTTCTTTTCCTTGTGTTTTCCTCCATATTGCAATAGTATAGAAAAATTAGCAATATTTGAAATATAAGTGCAACTTAAGAAAATATGGAGATTGAGACCCAAAAAATTTTGAATTTAGTTATCACTATATTTTCATTTCCTTCTTCTTTTTTCAGTTTCTTTACTAGCAAACACTACCATTAGTTTGTATCTCTGGGTATGATCAAAGTTTGTGCTGACTTGTGGAGAATGTGGGATTGAGTCTCACAATAATCACTTCGTTCATAGATTACAAACTTGTATTTCTAGTTTACCCCTTGCTGGATAACTAGTTTATAGGTTTATTACACGTGGTACTTATTACACGGGGTATGATTTATTTTTCCATGAACTAAGTTTTTTAATGTGGCATTTGTTTGGGCAGTTGAGGGAACCCAGTTGAAGAAGAAGTTTTCAAAGGAGAAGAAATCCTAAAAAAAGGTTAGAGCTATGCTATGCCTTTTAGGTTTTCTTTCTCTACTATAGTTTATGCTTTTTTATTTGCTGATTAAATTTCTTGTGCTCTAGATTGGTATCCAAAACTTTATTACTTGAGAAGCTTCCATTGTGTTTCTTAACAATTATAAATATAGATTTAGATGAGAGAAATGTGAGGTTGGGATTTAATAAGAACAAAAATGTCACTGTCCGCTTGTTTTGATATGTAGCCAAAAAAAAATATTCTGTGTGATTGAAGATCATTTATTATTGTTGACATGTAGCTTTCCAAAACCTACAATATGAGAATTAGATTGTCTTGTTTCAGACTTTTTAAATAGTGTGGATCTCACTCTTGATATCATGGTTGTCATCATTATGACATTATCTTATATAGGACTCAGTTGCATAAGGACTCAGCTTATTTCCAATGATTTGGACTCTAAGTAAGGCTTAGTTTGGCCCCCACGTGGCTTTCTAAAAGTAGCTTATGAAATTTATTAGTAAGTTGTTTGATAATTTTGTACAAGAGACATATTATGAAACCAAAAAGCAACCTTGACCTTTTAAAAGCTCCACCCAAAAAAGCGCAAAGTTCAATTTTTGAAAAGCTCATAAGATTGGGTACCAAATGAATTAATATGAAATTGTGCTTTAAAAAATAATAAGCACCAAAATGGGGGCCAAACTAAGCCTAATTTGACTTGACCTGTTGTTATATGCCTAATTTGAACTCTCAACTCCTACCCAGCGTTGAAATGGAGTAGCCTGAAGAATGCCCTGCAAGTAACATAAGTAAGGGAAAGACTATAGGCCCTCTTTTGTTCACGGAATTGATGACTGAAGGAAAAGAAAATCTGAGTAATACATTTTTTTTTGTTTAATTAATATGGAAATCTATATAATATTGGAGCTCAGTGTGGGCCCATAAAAAATATGATTAGGACACAACTTATGACTAGGATAAGAATATTGATGACTAGGATGATGACTAGATTTAGGGGTCTTTTAGGATGGTTTATTCTCCCTCTTCCCCAGTCTCTCCCCCTCTTTCTCTCTTTTTGCCCCTAATCTCTCTCTCTCTCTCTCTCTCTCTCTCTCTCTCTCTCTCTCTCTCTCTCTCCAATCCCACCCTGCCTCATCTCTCCTATAGCAGGAGGATTCACCCCTGCCTCATCTCTCCTCTAGATATGGGTAAATAGGTTCTTTTAGAGAATTTTGTAGGATGCATTTTTTTTTTCAATTTTACAATTTCTCTTAAGTTTTAGAACACATGTTTATGATACATGCGGTTTTGTCTTCTGAGTTTGTCCCTTATGTTGTTTGTGGAAGATTTGAGAACCAAGGTGAGTGGTTGAAGTTTAAATCTTGAAACCTTTTCCCTTTGTCAAAAAAGTGAGTGTAGGAAGACAAAAATCCGCACAGTAAGTTGATGGTGATGTTCTTTAATAAATATATACAATTCACTCATTTTTCATTTTTGCTCGCACAATTAAATGTAAAAGTTGATGGTAATAAGTTTAGCTTAATAGTACTTAAATGCTTACACGTGGTTGCATTATTAGTTTTTTGCCTTATGTTTGGTTCTATAGATTTACCGAGAGTTATGCCATTATGCTTATTTCAGTCTTACTTTTGCTCAAGCATTTAGGAAACTATTTGATTTAGTGTTTAGTATTTCAATTTGTTTCAAAATTTAGTGTTTAATTTTGTGTTCATTGTTTCCATATAAATGTTAAAATTTCTTTATGCATAAAGGATGTGATTTGAGTCTAACACACTAAATATGTAATTTAATGTGTCTGAAGTTTAGCATGCTTTTGGGTGTTTGCATCTTTAGTGCAATCTTATATTCTCAATCTTCCCTTTTTCTTTTCTTTTTTAGAATGGGTGTTTCAATTTAATCCCGTTGATTCCTTTACTTTTCTTTTTTTCTTTTTCTTCTGTTCTTTTCAATTATGGATAATATAGAGTTATTAATATTTTTGTCAATGTTTTTTTTATTTTAGTCAACACCTTGATTTGCTTTCCCAAAATTGTGTAGGATATAACCCTTCGGTCCCATTATAGATTCCTCAAGTCCATGTCAATTGGGGATTTGGGGGATTTACTTTCCAAAATTTCATGTGTCTACATTAAGGATAATTGTCTAAATTTATGTTGAAATTCTTATCAACACAATCAATTATCGAAATTATGTCTCTTTAAAATTTCTTTATCCATAAAAGCTACAATTTGAGTCAACAAACTAAATATGTAATTTAGTATGGAAATTTTGTATATATACTTGGAAAGTGAAAAACTCTTACAAAATTTGACAATAAGGGTCCGTTTGATAAAACTGAAAACTAAGTGCTGATTTTAAGTACTAAAAATTTTAAGTGATTGAATTTGCAATAACGAAAACAGTGTTTGAAGTACTGAAATAGACAGCATTTAGTGATTATTTTCAGTAGAATTTTTTCACTTAAAGTTTTCAGTGGTTTTTTGGCTGCTTTTTCAATTAAGTGGTACATTATCAAACGCATTGAAAACAAATAAGTGTTGAAAGTTTTTATTTTCACCACTTAATTGGATTATCAAACACACCCTAAATGACATTAAATAAAAAAAAAGTTTGAATGCTCGAAGAATAGTTAGGCCAAGACACTCATCCAATAGTTAAGTAATGATACACAGACATTTTTGTTCACACTTTTCTACATCACACAACTGTGATCATTGATTATAGTGGATCCTATGTAGATTCCACGTGAGTCCCATGGGGGAGCAACTGGAATCAATATTAATGGCCAGGATTGTATGATATAGAAAAGTGTGCAGAAAAGTGTGTGTGTCATTATTGCCAATAGTTTATTAAAGTAACATTGCTAATCTAATTGTGGTGGCTTCAGTCCATAGTTTAGGAGTTAATGTAATTAATATCCTATTAAATCCAAGTTCCCAACTTATTCACACATGCAAGAATGGAAGAAAGTTAATTATGCTATCCTATATTCAATTAAGCATGGCCGAATCAATTACATAGATAGGAATTGATCTCGATAAATTCTCCTTTTGACACACAACCTAAGAATATAAAGATTATTATCATTTCAGTCTCCATTTATGGAGCCGATGCATTATAAAATATAAACATGTGGACATTACATGTGGACATGTGAAGATTAGAAGCGGAAGAAAATAAGACGAAAAGTAAGTGAACATTTATGAGAAAAGTAAATAAGCCAACAAATTGTGAATGGATGAAACAAGATAAAGGGGACTCCTAAACTACATAGTTTGGATCCTAAACTATATATTTAGTACTATATCCAAATGGTAACAAACTTCATAATTAGAAGGAGACATGTTTGTTGTGGGCTTATTCATATTGCTAGTCAACTACTTGTTGTAATGCTTATGAAGATTTTGGTTTCTTTGAGGCAGAATCTTGAGTTAGGCTAGTTTGAGAAATTTATAAATTTCACATCCATAAAAACTTAAGATTCGTTTTGTGAAATTTGGAAATGTCTCATAAATTTCACAAAAGTTGGATATGGACAAGAGTTGGAAATTTGCTAAATCATTTACATTGAACTTTCAGGTGTTATTAGATATGGACAAGAGTTGGATACCATTGACTGTGACAGGAATGGGTAGATTGAGTAAGCAATATACAAATGGGGTGAAATCATTCATCGAGTTTGCACGTGCAGTTAAGGGCCGTGAAGGCAATATTCGGTGTCCTTGCACAAGCTATGTGAACTTTCTAATGCAGCCAGTTCCCACTGTTCACGTTCATTTGATCACGAACGGGATTATGAAATCATATGTTCATTGGGTGGAACATGGGGAACCTCAAGTCTAACTTAGCACTGCCGAGAGTCAGGGTTATGATTATCAAATGGAAGATAATGATAGTGGGGGTCCGGATGGCATGGATGAAATGGTAGAGGATCGAGTAAGGGGTGAGCCGGCCGATACGGCCCAGAGGGAGGGGGTGTGGAATTTTGATAAACTAATAGATGATGCAAAACGTGACCTCTACCCGGGCTGTAAGGACTTTACTCTATTAAAGTTCGTCGTTAGTATACTTGATGTAAAGGTATCAAACAATTGGAGTAATAAGTCACTTGACATGCTTCTCGGGTTACTTATGAAAGTTTTACCAGAGGATAATTTGGTTCCAAAAATGACATATGAAGCGAAGAAGATACTACGTGACCTAGGCATGTCATACGAGCACATCGATGCATGCAAAAATGATTGCGCCCTCTTTTGGAAGGAGAATAAAAGCCTCGATAAGTGTCCGGAATGTGAAGAGTCCAGATACAAGATACATTATGGCAAGGGTAAGAAGATCCCCCATAAGGTTCTGCGTTACTTTCCGGTGACGCCCAGGTTGCAGAGATTGTACATATCGAGGAAGAGAGCATAAGATATGAGATGGCACAAAGATAAACGTGTGGATGACGGGGTAATGAGACATCCGGCCGATAGTGCTGAGTGGAAGGAGTTAGATCAGCAATATCTGGAGTTCGCCCGGGAGCCGAGGAATGTAAGGCTAGGGCTAGCCACTGATGGGTTCAACCCTTTCGGGAACATGAGTACCTCTTATAGTATGTGGCCTGTGATCCTCACACCCTATAACCTGCCACCTTGGATATGTATGAAAGAGCCATTTTTTATGATGTCGTTACTTATTCCTGGGCCGTCGCAACCAGGGAAAGCAATTGACGTTTACATGAGACCGTTGGTGGATGAATTGAAGGAATTGTGGGAAAATGGTGTATTGACTTATGATGCCTCAACTGGTCAGAATTTTCAGATGCGGGCATCTATATTATGGACAATACATGACTTTCCTGCATATGGTAACATATCTGGCTAGAGTACAAAGGGTTATATGGCTTGTCCCATTTGCAATGACGAACCATATTCAGAACGCTTGAGAAATAAGATTGGGTACACTAACCATCGCTGCTACTTGCCCGAGGATCACCCTTGGCGAAGAGTAAGGCCTACAATGGTAAGCGTGAAACAAGGACTAGATCCCTCGAGTTACCGATTGAAAAAGTACAAGCTCAATTGGATCGGATACCGGTTACAAACTTGGGAAAGTTTTCAAGCAATCATAAAGAAGTAAACTGGAACAAGGTAAGCATCTTATTTGAGCTTCCGTACTGGAAGGATCGAAAGCTTCGACATAACATCGATGTGATGCATGTGGAGAAGAATATTGGTGAAAGTATCGTCGGAACTATGTTGGCCATTGATGGGAAGAATAAGGACACAGACAAGGCAAGGTTGGACTTGCAAGATTGGTGCATTAGAAAAGAGTTGCACTTGCAACAACGTCCCGATGGATCTTATGTCAAGCCTCGTGCAATTTTTTCACTGACCCCAAAGGATAAAGAAGGTTTTTGTGAATTTTTGAAATCTGTTAAGTATCCAGATGGATATGCGGCGAACATATCGAGGTCAGTGAGCACAAGAAATGGTAGATTAGCGGGCCTTAAAAGTCACGACTACCATGTACTCCCTATCTCTCTCATTTTAACTTTGAGTATCTTGGTGTTTCAAAAAAAATTTCGATATGGGTTTTTCGCTTAAAAATTGTATTCCGAAACTAATTTTTGTTATTTTTTTTTTGGGAAAAGGGAGTGTCTTCTTTTGACTCAATAATCCCCTTTTTTTGCGCTCGGCAATTAATAGCCGAATGTATATATGGTTAGAGTTGTTTGGTAGTGGCTTTAGCCACGGGCAATACTCTAGTATATATATAAAGAATCATGTATTTTTCTCTTCTTTTATTAATTTATAAGATATTAACGTTATTCTTTTTTTTTTTTATGCAGATATCGCGTACAATTGGAGGATTGCTCGTTAGAGTGTCCAACAGTGCATTATTGTCTTTATGTTGTAGGACTTTTATTGTTTTTACTAAACGTGTATTGTGGGACTTAATTAGGGTTTAGGATGTCGGATATATAAAAATTTATATTATGTTGGATTCTTTTGTGACCGATTATGTATTTTTCGGATATATCAAACTTGTGTAATGTTGGATGTGATGTTTAATATTATTTTATGTTGGACAAGCTTGGACTATTCTATATTTATAAATTGAATATGTTTTGAAATATTACAGGATTATAAATAAAATATTGGATTGCACAGGTATTGTTGGGATTACTTTTAAGAGAACAAAATGGACAAGGAACCATATTTTCGTTGCTAAAAAAAACTTTTAGCAAGGAAATTATTTCCTTGTCTTAGAGTTATTTAATTGGCAAGGAACTAATTTTACCTTGCTAAAAGTCTCCTTTCGCAAGGAAATTATTTCATTGCCTTATGTTAATATTATTTGCAAGGAAATCATATTCCTTGCTACAAATGACTTTTAGCAAGGAACATATTTCCTTGCCTTAGACTTGGATATTTAGCAACAAAATTTTTTCCTTGCCAATTGTCCAAATTACAATACAAAGACAGGTTTTTTGCAAGAAAATTAGGCATTTAGCAACGAAAAACCTGAGCATTAGCAAGGAAAAAATTTCCTTGCAAAATGTAAGAATTTGCAAGGAAAATTATTTTCGTTGCTAGAAGCTTTAGAGAGGAAGCTTCTGCAAGGAATAAAACTTTCCTTGCAAAAGGGTTTTGCAACGAAATTGTGGCCTTTTGCAAGGAATTTTTTCTTTGCAAAAACCTATTTTTGTTGTAGTGAATGTGTATGAATGAGTGAATGAAATCATCATGGGATATGTACAAATGTAGTATAAACTACTTCCTAAGACATGAGCTAATTTGGAGTGCATGTAAGCATCAAATCAAAGAATGAAAGTTAAAATGTGCTTGCTATGAATAGTGGACAGAACAGTAACTAGATTTTTTAAAATTGAAAAGAGGGGTTAGGAATGTTTTCAGTGCATGATTGTTTATGGAGATCTTCCTTATTGTGTGTAAAACATAACCCAAAAAGCCAATCTTTAATAACGATTACAGATTGAGAGAAATCATATGGACAATAGAGGTTACTCAGAAACAGAGTTCGTACTGTCGACTGAAATGTTAGAAAATCTTAGAAAATGAAAACAAATGATATAGAAGCCCATTTTATATAAAAGGTTTCCTAAGACATTGAAGTTCAAGGGAAAAATAAGTTAGGACCACTCGTTTTTGAAAAGTTTTCTGGAAAAAAATTTGAAAGTGGACCTAGCTGCTGTGACAGCAAAAACAGAATGTCTGGATGGAATGTTTGGGTCAAAATGGAACCCTTCCATGTGTTTCCAAGTCAAACCGAAAATCATGGGTGTTCTTTAATGAGTTAAGAAGACTTTCCAAGTAGTCTTGTAATCACACTTTGAGTATTGGGTTTTAGATAAATCATTAAACTCAGATTATTCGGTGTTTTGAAGATTTTGATGAAACAAGGTTTGTTTATTGGAATCCAAATGTTGGGGTTTTAGAGGGATTTTGAAATAGGGGTTTTGAAAGCATACTTCCAGAACTTGGATGAATATTCTAACCACTTGAAATATCAATCCCTAACTCATTTCAAGAACTTCCCATGTATTTGCAAAACATGATTTTATTTGGAAACCAAACTCAAGAATCTATGGGAGCATGATACATGAGAGGATAGATGATACATGATATGATATAGCATGCTAAAAGTGGTAAAGAACATGTTCATGGGATATGGGTTCATCTAGATACAAGAGAGTGTTGCATCAAAGTGTGAAAGTCAAAAAATGACATGCTGTGAATAGTGGACAGACTGTATGCATTATTTTATAACATCATAATGGAAGGTCAAACATGCCTAGGAAAATGTGAGAAAAATCAGAGAGACTCCATAGTGTGTCTAGAATGCACAGAAAAAGACCAAACCTCAATAGCTATCACAGATTAAAAGAAACAAATCTGAATGTACACATGACTCAGAAATAAAAGTTGCACTGTTGACTGATTTTGTATGATTTTTCATAAATCATATAAATGGTTTATGATGACCCATTATATACCAAACATTTCCTAAGACACCCAAGTTTCATAAAAAAATAGAAAAGATATATGTACAGTGACGAAAACATCCAGAATAAGTGCAAGAAGTCAGGTAAACATTCTGTGAGAACAGAGGCAGATTATGCATATGAACTTCTTAAATCCGAAAATAATACTTTCACATCTCTATAATTGATGGAAAAAAAAAATGGAGACAAACTATGATGTCTTAGGAAGATTTTCCAAGTGGTTTCATCATCATAACTCAAGAATTTAATTCAAAACAAATCTTTGAATCTGAACAGCTCACTGTTTTGGATCATTCTTGAAGAAAATGAATTTGGGTTTTGGAATAGAGTTTGAGTTCTTGATTAGGGGTTTTGAAATAGATTTTCAAAGCATGAACTTAAACACTTGAGATGGCTATGTGACCACTTAGAATCTCATCCAACCTTGAATCATCAAAGAACTCCCAATATTACTTGCACAAACATAGTTTTGTTTGAGAATATGACTTCAAGAATACATATGAATGTATTGAATGTAGAATCATCATCCATCAAACATATCTTTAAGGTCAAGAGCTACTATCCATAAGGATTCACTCTCCTCAAACAACATGTTATCTAGATGATGATGAACAACTAAATAATCAAAGAAAAGTCAAAAAGAAATGAGGTTAAGAGAGAGATGAGCATCAAAGTAAACAAGCATTCAAATAGCAATTAATAGTTGATAATCATTGAGATATTAGACTTGTAGCTTGGTGTTTCACTCATATATGATGACATTTGGACATGGAAGTAGCTTCCCATCTCATGGATGCTCAGGAATGGTGGTAAAAGAAATATTTGGATGATTGAAGTTTTAATAGCAAACTCAAGTAAAAGAAAACTCACTTTGATGGAGAAAATAGAAGAAGAAGACTACTTCTTCTCTTTCTCTCTCTATATTTCTCTAGGGTTTCTTCCTAAGCTCTCTCTAAGCTTCCATGTCTCTCCCTAAATGGAAGTAAATGGCTTCTTTTATAGGCAAAGGATGGGTGATAAATGGAGTTTCAAAAAGTTTAAAATGGTCTCCCATTGGTCCAAAATAAGCTGGGAACCAAAACTACGTCGTTTTGATTTCTAATATATCAAATTGGACCCCCAAAATAAATTACAAAAGTGGACTGTTCTGGGGGAGAGTGCCGCGGCGGCACTGGCCTTGTGCTGCGGCGACAGTGGGCCAGTGCCGCGGCGGCACTGCTCCTCCATTGTCTAGATAATGCTATTTAGGCCCCCTGAGGTTCTAGTATTCGTAAAAAGGCCCTATTTCGTCCGAAATTCACAGAAAATGCGTATGAACTCCAAACCGAGGTTGTTATATACCATTGGAAAGGTATTGGAGTCTATTTCCTATAAAAAAAAATGTTTCAGAGTCAGGTCACTTTGAAAAGTTTTGCGGTATTTGCGTAAAAGCCGATTTGATCGCCTTTTCCACCTTCAAAAATTCATAATAAATTCGTTTTAAATCCAGAAATTATGTACGATATACCGTTAGAAAGCTATTGACCTCTAGTATCCATGAAAAATGTTTGAAAAATGATACGGTGCTCCGGTTTCAAAGTCAACTTTTGGTCAAACTGGTCAAATCAGGGACCTCCAGGAAGTTCTGGGGACTTCTCGGAGCTCACAGGAGCTGATGTTTTCTTCCGATTTTCTTTTAAAACTTGTTTTAGTACTTTTCCCACGATGAAGAATGATCTCAAAATTTTTGGGTGAATTTGGACGATTTTGGTCAAATCTTGGTCAAACCGATCAACAAGGACTTTCTAGGAACTTCCGGGACTTCCAGAGGTCTCTGGGAGACGACAATTTCATCTGGTTTTGCTTTAAAACTCATTTTATTGATTTTCTTACGACGTAGCGTGTTTCCAGAACATTCGGTTCAAATCTGGGAGTGTTTGGGCTTTCAGGGGTATTTTGGTCATTCTGAGCATTTTGAGAGATAGAACTAACTTCCAGGAATCCTTTTGAGTCTTTTTCGATCATTGTGAACCACCAAACTATGGGTCTCCTAAATCTAATAGCCGAAAAAATGGGGTGTCTACAGTTTGCCCTTCTTTGGCATGAACTTGCGAGGCAACGCATGTCGCAAGCGAGTGCCAAACCTTTGAAGAGACAGGTCTTTTGGAGGCTATAGATTTAGGATAAAAAGCGTTGCAAAAGATGCAATGATGGTGAGGCTAGTGCTGGTCTCGCTTTGCGTGGGCTGCCTACGTATCCCGAGGAAATCAGACCAGGACGTAGTTCGGGCATAAAGGAATAAATCACACATGCACATACATAACAATCAGGCAGATGCTATGCTAAAAGAGTGATATGCAATGCATGGATGTGATATGAATTATGTCATGAGTCCTATCATGCCTAGTGTTCTGATCCTAGTATGAGCTGGTGCTGTGGGGTGTGTGCCACTCCGAGTGGACTTATGTTGTGCTAGTGCTTCTGACTACGATGCAGTGGCCGACCACGGTCTGAAAAAACTCTGGGTTTCGGGGCAAACTTCTCAAATTACGAGAAGTGTGCTTTACAAGCGAATGGGATCGGATGTGGGGTCTTTGAGAATGACAACTAAGGATAACCCATAGGTGAGGGAGTTCATGATAATCGATAGTTTTATAATAACCAAAGTGAGGAGGCTCATAATAAGTGGGGTAGCTCACGATAATTGACAGGTGAGATAACCGGAATGAAGAAGCTCACGATAAATGAGGAAACTCATAATGACTGACAGGTGAGAAAGCTCATGGTAATCAGTGGACACGGATCCTTAAATTGTGAATAGACAGTGCTTGCCCTGGGAATCGGGGTGATTTGACTGGGGTGATGTATTTCAATCGTTGGCCGATTCTTATGATGATAAGTTTGGAGAATCGGTTCGGACTTCTGTTATCTTCTGCTGGGTATGGTAGGGGACTCTCTGAGAATCTCTCTTCAATTCTTGACCTAGAACCAGGATCCATCTCTGAATCTCTCGTGGTTGGTCAGATTTTGTAATGCTCAATCCAAAAGAGCCGGTTAAGGCCTTCGGGAGTTGATGGACTCTCTGAGAATCTCTCTTCAATTCTTGACTTAGTACCAGGATCCATTTTTAAATCTCTCGTGGTTGGTCAGATCTCGTAATGCTTAATCCAAAAAAGCTGGTTAGGGCCTTCGGGAGCTGATGGACTCTCTGAGAATCTTCAATTCTTGACCTAGAACCAGGATCCATCTCTGAATCTCTCATGGTTGGTCAAATTCTGTAATGCTCAATCCAAAAGAGCCGATTAGGGCCTTCGGGAGCTAAAGGATAATGTACTCTGCTAAGAAGAAGGAAATTCGTCCATTAAATGGGAGTAAAGGTATCATTCTATTTGTGATGAGGGATACAGAGATGGTATACGGCAGTTAAGGTTTTGATATTGAAAGAGGAGGGTGATCAACAATCACTCATGGACTTATGTTGCTTTAGGATGAAAGAAGGTCATCAACGGCCACTCATGGGCTTATGTTGCATGAAGAAAGATGATCAACAGCCACTTATGGACTTAGGTTGCACAGATGAAAGAAGATCATCAATAGCCATTCATGGACTTATGTTGCTAGGATGAAAGAAGATCATCAACAGCCACTCATAGACTTATATTGCATGAAGAAAGACTAAAGATCAACAGCCACTCATGGACTTATGTTGCTAGGAGAAAGGAAGATCATCAATAACCACTCATGGACTTATGTTGCATGAAGAAAGATGAAAGATCAACAGCCACTCATGGACTTATGTTACATGAACGAAGATGAGCAACAGCCACTTATGGACTTATGTTGCTAGGAGAAAGGAAGATCATCAACAGCCACTCATGGACTTATGTTGCATGAAGAAAGATGAAAGATCAATAGCCACTCATGGACTTATGTTGCTAGGAGAAAGGAAGATTATCAACAGCCACTCATGGACTTATGTTGCATGAACGAAGATGAGCAACATCCACTTATGGACTTATGTTGCTAAGAGAAAGGAAGATCATCAATAGCCACTCATGGACTTATGTTGCATGAACGAAGATGAGCAACAGCCACTTATGGACTTATGTTGCTAGGAGAAAGGAAGATTATCAACAGCCACTAATGGACTTATGTTGCATGAACGAAGATGAGCAACAGCCACTTATGGACTTATGTTGCTAGGAGAAAGGAAGATCATCAACAGCCACTCATGGACTTATGTTGCATGAACGAAGATGAGCAACAGCCACTTATGGACTTATGTTGCTAGGAGAAAGGAAGATCATCAACAGCCACTCATGGACTTATGTTGCATGAACGAAGATGGCTAACTTTCGACGATTTGGAAAGGGATGAAATTTTTCCCAAGTTTGGACGCTTCTCATGCTGACGCCTTAACTGGTGCAGTAATAGTGTTTGGTACTCCTGCTTGCATTGTCCTTGGAACACTCTTAAAAAAAATTTATAGCTTTATTTGGAAAACTCATTATTAGTCACTGTCAACTCACTTATTTGAGACTACGACAGACTTAACGACTAACAGACATCGACACATGAGGACTACACATTCAACACTAAAATGAAACAAGCTCGACTTGCCAAAACTTAATGTGCTCTTGTCATAAATGATGTACCATTTCTCTTTTGTGTTTACTTATCACCTTAATGTGGCATCACTTTGATGGTGAATCCTATTTTTGAAAATTCCTCCCTACTGATCTAATCAATTTCTTTGCTTCTCCTAAGATGTGCTTTGAATTAGTGCCTTAGCTTATAGAATAAAAGATGCTCCATTTCCATATGTTCAAGACAATGTTTGTGACTTGAAGGCTTACCATTGGTGTATAGGGATCGGGTGGCAAACAAAGTTTGCCCCTAGTTTAAAGGGCATAAAGTGGGATCGATAGGCAAACGAGGTAAATGACCGAAGTTTGCCCCTAGTTTGGAGGAAGGTTCATTGGAGGTTTTGGGAAAACGAGGTAGGTGACCGAAGTTTGCCCCTTGTATGAAGGGTAGATAGTAAAATTTAGGCAAACGAGGCAAGCAGCCAAAGTTTGCCCCTAGTGTGGAAGGTGATTTCTAGCTTGAGGCAAGGACCGTGACTTTAATCTCTCAAATGCTCATAACTTTTGCCTAGGCACCAGTGAGGTGACCTAACGAGCTCTTTTCTCTCTTTTGTTATTGCTCAGTTTGGATTTAGCTCTAATTTTTTCCTAGGCATCCTTTTGAATTTTTTACCTAGCGAGCCATCCTTCTTTTTCTTTTTTGAAAGTCTGCCTACGTACCCCCAAGTGGGGATCAGGTCCAATGTAGTTCGGGCAATGGTCGGAAAGAAGCGGGTTGATTTTTAGGTAGGTGGGGTGACCGAACCGTTGTGATTGCCTACGTATCCCCGAGCGGGAATCAGGTCGAGCGTAGTTCAAGGCAAGGCTTGAAAGAAATTGGTTGATTATGAGGGTTTTGCAAGCCAATCGTCAAATTAGTTCAAACTTGAGCCACTTGTGGTAGCTTTTGAATGAGAGGATTCAGTTTCGATCTCCCCCTTTTTTCCTTTCTTTTTTTTTTTTTTGTTTTTGTTTTTGTTTTTTTTTTTTGTTTTGAGGATTGATCCTTTTCACTTTCGCCTAGCCAGTCAATTTTCTTTTCATGTAGTTGATTGATGTGAGATCTTGTGATCGCAATCCCAATGTGCTTGTCAGCTCTCAAATTTTGTTTGTGGCCTTTCTGAGCCTTTTAAAACATGATCTAGACACATTCTCATGATGTACCTTGAAGTGTACAATTCTATGTATACCAAAATTTTCTTTTTTTCATTTCCTCCATCATTTTGACTGGCTAGGATCAGATCTTGGAAATCAATACCTTTTCAGCCCTAACTTTTGCCTAGGTGCCCTTTCGGGTTTTCAACCTAGCGAGCTTTTCTTTTCTTTTTTTTTTTGTTTTCTTTTTTTTGTTTTTGTTTTTTTTTTTTTTTTTTTTTTTGCAAGGGAGGTGAAACTCACTAGAATGTTTGGCTCCTATCAAGGACTAAGTCTGCATTGCTGACAGATTCATATGACTCTCAATTGGGTGGATTCTCTTTTTTTTGTTTTGTTTTTGTTTGATGCATAAAATTTTATTAGCAGAGTAATATCCATGGTAATTTGAAAATTGATACTTTCGGTTCAGTGATTCATGCATTTATGACTATACACATCAGGTTAAGCAAAATGAGATTGCATTCCATCAAAAGAGAAAGATTACAGACTCAACACAACTCGATGACAGGCAGACTTGACAACAAGACTACTCTTGAAATAGACTCGAAACATAGAACTGACTCTACTAGACTTGACCTGGTCTCAAATGGAATGTCACAGTGACTCGCTTAGTCTTTTTATTTCTTTTTCAAAAGAGCATCCTCATTTGGTTTTCTAGCAAGAGTCCCAAACACCATTACTTCACTTGCACAGGTTCAACATTCGTGGGTCTTAGCAAAGGGGATTGATTCGTGGTGAAAAGTGCATGTTCATAGCGTATTATATGGTTTGTTATGCATACTTTTATCCCCAAAGTCCCAACATTTAGGTGCATTCTAATAATAATGTTCTTTTTATTGTGTTAATGCTAAAATAGATGTTTATGCATTGTTTTTATAAGTATTAGAATGTAAATCAATGAAGTGAAGCTAAAGAAAAGTGATTCTGGTGGATAGAATAACGGAAGCAGCTGAGAAAACGCCAATTTTGACAACGAAGACTTAAGATTTGGAATATTTTCTCAGAGATACAAAATGTAGATCTTTGAGTTACGGTTGCGTGGCTACAAACGGGAAGTCAATCCGAGGTCCGAGTAAAAGGTTATGGCCATTCTCCCATCGGTGCGCAGAGTTGTCAAAATCAGAGAGTTCAATCGATTAAGCAGAGTTCAATCGATCGAACCTTCGATCGATCGAACCTTCGATCGATCGAACTAAGCTCGATCGATCGAACTTTATATTCACCCAAAAGTTGCGTAAACTCTGCGGGAACCCTATATATAAGTCGTTTTGACGCCAGACGAAGGGAGGACGCTCCAGAACGCAGAAAATAGCAGTTTTAGGGTAGTTTAGGGTTAGATTAGGAGTAGATTAGGTTAGATTCATCTTTTTCTTCCTCTTTTTCATTAAAATATTGAAGATTATTGAAGATTAAAGTTTAGTTCAAGATTATTACAAGTTTATTTCAGATGATTTCCAGGTTTTTCTGTTCCTTTATCGTATTTGATTGTTTAGTGTTATAGTTGTTATGATTGCCTTAGTTTACTATTCCTGTATTAGTTTAATTATGTTTCCATAGTTTAGACGTTGGGAATATATGATGAAACATTGATTCCCAACCTCTGCCATGCAATCTTTAGAAAACCTTGGGCTCGATCGATCGAAGGTATTTCGATCGATCGAACCAGGGCCATAGTCAAGCGATCGAAGGCATTTCGATCGATTGAAGGATGATGCTGTCCGATCGATCAAGAGCGCTTCGATCGATCGAACTTGTTAAATCTTGAGATGATTCTTTTAAGTATTCCATGACTTTCTATTTTAGAAATCTGTCATCAAATTGTCCCAATAAGCTCAGTTTGTCACAACAGTTTTTAGAACTTAAAGCCTTAAGGCTATTTTCTTCAATGACTTTTGAAAACCACATTGAATGCTAATACCATTTAGAGTGCAAGTAATTACCATTGTTTTAAACCGTCTTCCAAGTATTTTAAATCACTTGTGATGATGTAGTCTCGATCATGAAAGCGCTATTGATTCTTTATCTTTAGAAAAATACAGAATACTGAAGAGTAATGAACTCCATAGAACGTTAATGAATATGCATGGTAGATGGTTAGGATTAATGTGGATTCACGTGTTTCCAACACCTTTAGTCTATCTGTTTGATTAGTTATGTTTCTTTATGTTTAGTTTATTATTTAGTTTAATTTAATTAATTAGGATTTGTTAGTACACCTCCACTTCTATATTCTTATTTTCTTTTTCTTTAGGTTATAACTTAGTAGACATTCTCCCTGTTTCTTCCCTGTGGGATCGACCTGGACTTATCTAGTATTACTTGCACGATCACCTACACTTGGGTGTTGCACAAGAGCGCACAACTATTTAGTCGTGTCAGGGATCATTCGAGCTTTTGGTCCAAGCCAAGATAGGAGATGGCATTAGGATGGGGTGCATCCTCTATGAGATTTTGAATGTCATGGCGGAGGTGGATGCACTGATCAGTGGCATGGCCTAGATTTTGGTGGTATGCACATTGTAGGCTCATGTTGTAGTGAGAGGGTATGGGATCCGACAGTGGTTTGTGAGGGAGGAGCTGCAGGTGGCCCTTTTTGAGTCGGTGGTCTAAGGCTGTGGAGAGGGGAATATCAAGTCTGAAGAATTTACGAGGCCTTTAGGTTAATTTGGTGGAATGGACTGGTATGGACGGAGAGGGTAGGCCATTGGTTGGTGGTTAGGTGCATGGATATCTGGGGAGTCTAGGGAGTAGTTGGGTCCCTTGGACTGGTGTTGGGGTTCATTATTCCTGAACTTTCCTTCTTTGATGGCATCCTTTATTCAAGAGCTTCTTGATCCAAACTATGTATCCAAAGATCAGCTAATTTTCCAAACCATTAAGTACAAGGTGCGCCGGTAAGATAGCAGAATCGAGGGTGGTGGGTTAGCCAAATGCCGTATCATATCTGTCATTTTTGCAAGCTCGTCCCTGATCTTCTCAACAGCAGGTTCCATAGCAGTCATTCTAGCATCCACAGTTATTGTGATTAGTTGATTATTCGGTGTACGAGTCCAAGCGGAGTGAATGCGGACTTCTAGTCTCATTTTCTCAAGAAATCCTAGGACCTGGGCGAGGTGATCCGAAAGCTGAGTTATAGTGGTTCTCATCTTGGCGACTCGAGTTTCCAAGCTTTTGTGATCCATAGGTTTGTTTTCGGGAGGGCTCTTAATCCCAAGAAGAAAATATAGCAGGATGATGTTTAGGACCTGTGATGTCTTACAAATTGAAATGACAAGGATCAGACTCGGAGGATGAAGATCGATGATCATGTGATGATGAGAAGGGATAGACTGTGTGGACTTATGAGATATATGTGCGTGCAAACTGACATGCATTGTGTATGCATATGAGACAATCATGCGGATGCAAGCCGTAATCTATATGATGCCCCTACTTCTAACATATAACAGTTAAGCAAGTAAGGCCCTATCCATACAGAGTGTGCTAACTTTTCTTTCTAGGATGATCACCATCATAGGAAGGGTGAGGAAGACAGGTTTGATCTTTGAGGAATGAGAATCCGGGAAATTTTATAAGTGGAGATTTTTGGGAAATCTGGGTGAATTTTGGCAGTGTTTCTAGGAAATAGGGATTTCTGGGAAATCTAGGTGATTTGGACAAATTTTCTGAAAGAAACAGGTATTTTTGGGCGAGTTGGACAGAGTTTCTAGAAAAACAGGTATATTTGGGTGAGTTGGACATAGTTTCTGGGAGAAACAAGTATATCGGAGTTTCTGGGAGAAACTGGTATATTTGGGAAATCTGGGAGAAACAGGTTATGATGGAAGCAGGTGATGACGGTGATCATACTGTCTAGCAAATTTTCATACTCCTATGTCTTAGGACCGATAAACAAGGCTTGCGGTGTATATCTTTGTGAACATGGAGCAGACATCCATATCATGGTGCCTAGGCAGGTCAACTCAATGTAATCACATGTGAGTGATTGCCTTGGGAATCATAAGAAAGAGGTTCTGTTCTATGCCACATAAGTGTCTACACTGCGCAGGTAATCCCGTCAGGGCATACAACAGTTTTATCACATTGTCCTATCTGAAGAGATAAATGAACAGTCCTATGAAAGGTTCTATAGGAATCTATATGCAAAGACTGGGTTTAGTCAAAGAGGGTCCATTGACAAGAGTTCCAATATACCGTCAGAGAGACAGTACGGAAGTTGTTACTCTTTTTGATATACCTTGGAAGGTATAGTATCAACGGTGACTTGTGCCCTGGCACAGCAAGACCTGAACAATGTCAGCGCCGCGTTTCAGACACAGTCGGAGGGGGAAATGTAGAACTGCAATGCGGTAAACCAGGCACAGTAAAAAGATGATTTTAAGGATGCTTCTTATGAGTCAAACCTATGTATTATTTAGTTTAAAAATAAAGTATTCCCCAACAGAGTCGCCAGATTGTAGACATCGGTATTTGGGAGGGGCCCGCCTTTTAGGTTAGAAATTGTTGTTTTGAAAAGAAAAAGAAAATGAGGTCTGTTGAAAACAGATACAGAGTCGCCACTTGGTCTTTAGGGAACCAAGAAACCCAAATTTGACTCACCCAAGCGGATAAGGGCACCGGCCCTTCATAATCAAAGAACTTGGTTCGGTTTTGGTACGAGAGAGGAAGGAGCCTTTGTCACAACTAAAACACCCTCAACTTGCCCCGTCTTACGACGGGCCTCAATTAGCATCCAAATAATTATCTTCTACTATGTTTGGTTCGACAATTAATATTTATGATATGTATATTACATTACATAAGAATCTTGAAATTGGAAGATCAAAAGATAAGATATCATTCATATGATCTAAGCCAAATATCACACAATGCAAAAGTGAAAGATCACACAAACAAACCTAGGAAAAAATCGTCTAATCACATATCAAGTAAATAAGTTTTCCTAATCTAAAGGGGACATGAATTGTTCTTGAAACAAGTAATCAAATAAATCAAAAAATGCTTAGCAAACTAGAATGATGCATGTTAATCTTTGGGAAAAGAAGATCTCTCAATCCCCTAGACAGATGAGAAAGGATGATTAGCTCGAGGGGAAGCATGGACGTGTGATCAAGTTCATTCCTTATAATCTTCTTAGATTAGGAGTCACAAAAGCCCCAAATCTTTGCATGGATGCAATGTATGTATCTAGAATGTGCTAAGGTTGTAGTGTGCTTTGTGTTCATGGATTCCTAGAATGACTTAGAAGTCTAGAATGTGTATGAATGAGTGAATGAAATCATCATGGGAAATGTACAAATGTAGTATGAATTGCTTCCTAAGACATGAGCTAATTTGGAGTGCATGTAAGCATCAAATCAAAGAATGAAAGTTAAAATGTGCTTGCTGTGAATAGTGGACAGAACAGTAATTAGATCTTTTGAAAATTGAAAAGAGGGGTTAGGAATGTTTTCAGTGCATGATTGTTTATGGAGATCTTCCTTATTGTGTGTAGAACACAACCCAAAAAGCTAATCTTTAATAACGATTACAGATTGAGAGAAATCATATGGACAATAGAGGTTACTCAGAAACAGAGTTCGTACTGTCGACTGAAATGTTAGAAAATCTTAGAAAATGAAAACAAATGATGTAGAAGCCCATTTTATACAGAAAGTTCCCTAAGACATTGAAGTTCAAGGGAAAAATAAGTTAGGACGACTCGTGTTTGAAAAGTTTTCTGGAAAACAATTTGAAAGTGGACCTAGCTGCTGTGATAGCAAAAACAGAATGTCTGGATGGACTGTTTGGGTCAAAATGGAACCCTTCCATGTGTTTCCAAGTCAAACTAAGAAGACTTTCCAAGTAGTCTTGTAATCACACTTTGAGTATTGGGTTCTAGAGAAATCATTAAACTCAGATTATTCGGTGTTTTGAAGATTTTGATGAAACAAGGTTTGTTTATTGGAATCCAAATGTTGGGGTTTTAGAGGGATTTTGAAATAGGGGTTTTGAAAGCATACTTCCAGAACTTGGATGAATATTCTAACCACTTGGAATATCAATCCCTAACTCATTTCAAGAACTTCCCAAGTATTTGCAAAACATGATTTTATTTGAAAACCAAACTCAAGAATCTATGGGAGCATGATACATGAGAGGATAGATGATACATGATATGATATAGCATGGTAAAAGTGGTAAAGAACATGTTCATGGGATATGGGTTCATCTAGATACAAGAGAGTGTTGCATCAAAGTGTGAAAGTCAAAAAATGACATGCTGTGAATAGTGGATAGACTGTATGCATTACTTTATAACATCATAATGGAGGGTCAAACATACCTAGGAAAATGTGAGAAAAATCAGAGAGCCTCCATAGTGTGTCTAGAATGCACAGAAAAAGACCAAACCTCAATATCTATCACAGATTAAAAGAAACAAATCTGAACGTACACATGACTCAGAAATAAAAGCTGCACTGTTGGCTGATTTTGTATGATTTTTCATAAATCAAATAAATGGTTTATGATGACCCATTATATACCAAAAGTTTCCTAAGACACCCAAATTTCATAAAAAAAAAAATAGAAAAGATATATGTACAGTGACGAAAACATCCAGAATAAGCGCAAGAAGTCAGGTAAACATTCTGTGAGAACAGAGGCAGATTATGAATATGAACTTCTTAAATCCGAAAATAATACTTTCACATCTCTATAATTGATGGAAATAAAATGGAGACAAACTATGATATCTTAGGAAGATTTTCCAAGTGGTTTCATCATCATAACTCAAGTATTTAATTCAAAACAAATCTTTGAATCTGAACAACTCACTGTTTTGGATCATTCTTGAAGAAAATAGATTTTGGTTTTGGAATAGAGTTTGAGTTCTTGATTAGGGGTTTTGAAATAGATTTTCAAAGCATGAACTTAAACACTTGAGATGACTATGTGACCACTAAGAATCTCATCCAACCTTTAATCATCAAAGAACTCCCAATATTACTTGCACAAACATAGTTTTGTTTGAGAATATGACTTCAAGAATACATATGAATGTATTGAAGGTAGAATCATCATCCATCAAACATGTCTTTAAGGTCAAGAGCTACTATCCATAAGGATTCACTCTCCTCAAACAACATGTCATCTATATGATGATGAACAACTAAATAATCAAAGAAAAGTCAAAAAGAAATGAGGTTAAGAGAGAGATGAACATCAAAGTAAACAAGCATTCAAATAGCAATTAATAGTTGATAATCATTGAGATATTGGACATGTAGTTTGGTGTTTCACTCATATATGATGACATTTGGACTTGGAAGTAGCTTCCTATCTCATGGATGCTCAAGAATGGTGGTAAAAGAAATATTTGGATGATTGAAATTTTGATAGCAAACTCAAGTAAAAGAAAACTCACTTTGATGGAGAAAATAGAAGAAGAAGACTACTTCTTCTCTTTCTCTCTCTCTATATTTCTCTAGGGATTCTTCCTAAGCTCTCTCTAAGCTTCCATGTCTCTCCTTAAATGGAAGTAAATGGCTTCATTTATAGGCAAAGGAGGGGTGGTAAATGGAGTTTAAAAAAGTTTAAAATGGTCTCCCATTGGTCCAAAATAAGCTGGGAACCAAAACTACGTCGTTTTGATTTCTAATATATCAAATTGGACCCCCAAAATAAATTACAAAAGTGGACTGTTCTGGGGGAGAGTGTCGCGGTGGCACTGGGCTTGTGCTGCGACGGCAGTGGGCCAGTGCCGTGGCGGCACTGCTCCTCCATTGTCCAGATAATGCTGTTTAGGCCCCCTGAGGTTCCGGTATTCGCAAAAAGGCCCTATTTCGTCCAAAATTTACAGAAGATGCGTATGAACTCCAAACTGAGGTTGTGATATACCGTTGGAAAGGTATTGAAGTCTATTTCCTATAAAAAAATGTTTTGGAGTCAGGTCACTTTGAAAAGTTTTGCGGTATTTGCGATAAAAGTCGATTTGATCGCCTTTTCCACCTACGAAAATTCATAATAAATTCGTTTTAAACCCAGAAATTATGTGCGATATACCGTTGGAAAGCGATTAACCTCTAGTATCAATGAAAAATGTTTGAAAAATGATACGATGCTCCGGTTTCAAAGTCAACTTTTGGTCAAACTGGTCAAATCAGGGACCTCCAAGAAGTTCTAGGGACTTCTGGGAGCTCACAGGAGCTGACGTTTTCATCCGATTTTCTTTTAAAACTCGTTTTAGTACTTTTCACATGATGAAGAATGATCTCAGAATTTTCGGGCAAATTTGGACGATTTTGGTCAAACCTTGATCCAACCTTAGTTAAACCGGTCAACAGAGACTTTTTGGGAACTTCCGGGACTTCTAGGGCTCTCTGGGAGCTGATGATTTCATCTGGTTTTGCTTTAAAACTCATTTTATTGCTTTTTTTACGACGTAGCGTGTTTCCAGAACATTTGGTTCAAATCTGGGAGTGTTTGGGCTTTCAGGGGTATTTTGGTCATTCTGAGCATTTTGAGAGATAGAACTAACTTCCAGGAGTCCATTTGAGTCTTTTTCGATCATTGTGAACCACCAAACTATGGGTCTCCTAAATCTGATAGCCGACAAAATGGGGTGTCTACAAGCGATTCGAAGATTCTCCACTCAGTTTGTGATCTATGCGAATAAATTATGGAAGAAGTCATACAATTGGTATAATTTAGAATGCTTGTACGGGAAGGAGGCAAAGAGAATGATGGATGAAATACATGAAGGAGTTTGTGGACTCCACATGAACGGGCATATGCTGGCGAAGAAGATGATTCGGCAAGGGTATTGTTGGACAACCCTAGACACAGACTTCTGTGAGTACGTTAGGAGGTGCCATTAGTGCCAGATCCATGCAAACCTGATGCATACCTCGCCCTCCCAACTCTATAGCATGACTACGCCTTGGTCGTTTTCCGTCTGGGGTATTGATATCATTGGTGAGATAGTCCCGAAGGCCTCTAATGGACACTGATACATAATCGTGGCCATCGACTACTTCACTAAATGGGTGGAAGCTGCGTCATATGCAACTTTGAAAGCTAAGGATGTGGCGAGCTTCATAGAAAAGAATATTATTTGCAAATACGGGGTCCCAAATGAGTTCATTTCTGATCACGGCAGTCATTTCCAAGGAAAAGTCATCCCACTCTTAGAAAAGTACAAAATCACCTGTCATCAGTCGTCCCCGTACAGGCCACAGACGAACGGGGCGGTAGAAGCAGTGAATAAGCATGTCAAAGCAATCTTGGGGAAAATGGCGGACACATATAAGGATTGGCATGAGAAGCTGCCATTTGCGCTATGGGGATACTGGACTTTCGTGAGAACTTCTACAGGAGCTACACTGTATTCGCTGGTTTTATGGGATAGAAGTCGTCCTTCCCGTCGAGGTGGAAATACCCTCTCTAAGGGTTTTAGTTGAATGTGAAATAACTGAGTTAGAGTGGACACGGGGAAGGTATGAAGAATTGATGTTGCTTGACGAGAAGAGGTTGGCTACAATAAACCATACTCGGGGATACCAGAAGAGGATAGCTCGAGCTTTCAACAAAAAGGTTCGCTCAAGGAAGCTTACTGAGGGCGACCTGGTCCTCAAAGAACTAAAAGTGCCTGTTTATGACCCTAGAGGAAAATTCAAACCCAACTAGATCGGGCCATACATCATCAAGACTCTCTTCTCTGGAAGAGCGGCCTATCTTATGGACCTAGACGGGGTTGAATTTAAAAAACCGATTAACCTCGATCGCCTCAAGAAATACTTTGCTTGAAGCCCCTTCTTTCAAAACCTCCTACATAGATGAACTACGTTTGACCTGATTCCTGTTAGGGGATACGTAGGCAACCTGCTCGGTTCGGTCACTAATAATTGCCTGAATGGCACTTTTCATCAAGCCTTAAAACTGAACTACTGTGGACCTGATACCCATTCGGGGATAAGTAGGCGGGCTCTTGAAAGCCTTCGGTACAGGAAAACTTAAAGAAAAAACTTGTGTTAAATTAGGGGCAAACTAGCATTTGCCCAAAATTGCTAGTCAGCCCCAAAACTAGGGGCAAACTTCGTTTACTATCCAAAGAACCCAGATATTTACTTTGAAACCCATCTCTAGATCTCCTAGCTATTAAAATAAGTGCTATAGAAGAACAAACAAAAATTCATGGTATAGAATGATTAAAGCTTTAGGCAAGACTCAAAGCAAAGTAAAGAGCCAAGAAAAGATATTAAAAGGAAAATTTTCATAACTGAAAAGATTAATCGAAAGAGTGAACACTTTGATTAAACATGTTAGAACATCTCCTAAAGACAAGAACACTCTTTGAGAAGAGAAATGAGAAAATTCACATTCAAAAGCGTAAAAGGATAGGCAGGACTTGTCTGAAATTTTATAAAATAAAGCTTTGTCCTGTTATTTTACTTTCATCCATGTATGTCTACAAAGTCTGTCCCTGGATCAGAGTTTGGATCTGAAGAAGTTACTCAGTAGTAGGCACAATCCAAGCGAGACCCTCCGGAAAGGAGCTGACACTCTATCATACCAAGCCTCAATGAAAGCCTTCATAATGGAAGGGCGCATGATCGAACCCCTCGTGAAATCAGTAGTAATAGCCTCAGTAATTTCCTGGAAAAGCCCGTACTGACGAACCACCTGGCCAGGAATATAAAAAGTGGTAGCATACAAGCCAGGCAGCCAGATACCAGATCCCCCGGGAAGCCGTACGGCGACGGAAAGGTAAGACCACTGCGGGCAGATCCAACAGATATCACCACCAGAAAGTGTTGGGTTTGTTCCCTCAAACCATTACTTTATATACGAGGCATTGACATTTTAAAATATGGATATCAGCTTTACATTTAGTTGTTTATGTTTCTTTCATGACATGATTGTTATCCTTAAGTATCATAGTAAGTAATTCGTGTATGTATGAGATACGTACAAGTGAGATACGAATTACTATTCTTTGTTACTTAGAACTTGTCACAGTGGATGGTGAGACTAGATATCTCATTAGGTTTACACTATAGCATGATTAACTACCATTGGATGGAGTGATTAATCTCAATCACTAGAGTATAACTCTTAGTTAATATGCTAGTGGTTATAATGCATTGACAGACCAAAGCTTTCCTATTGACACTCAAGACTGTCAATCAGTCGATAGGAACTCATAACTTGTATAAGGTACGTGTTCTTAATCTTGAGAAAATTATGAACACAGGCTGTGGATATGGCTGATTTGACTTAACAATCAGTGAGGTCTATAGAAGATCAATACCTGGATATCTTGGGTATGTCATGTTCATAAGGTTGTGAATATATATTGTCAAGATAGAATATACCCTTTGATTCAGAGTAAGCATTCCCTTGAGAATGTCACCAAGTTTATTACTAAGAACTATAGTCTTGTTGATAAGTAGATATCAACATGTTTGGTAATCATGAGTGGTGAATGGGACTCAAGGAAAGATTCAGGTTGACAGTAACCAATTATTCGACTACCTGAATATGCTTAAGAATGCTGACGGTAGATGGACATTAGTACACCATACAAGTCTAGTTATCACTTCGGATATGTTCTTTTGCATTGGAGTTCAATTATTATTTTATAGTGGTGTAAACGTTAACTGACCAGTTAATTAGTTTGCTGATCAAAGAGTTTGGTCATGGTAATTAACACACTGGTCTGAGCCAACAATAAAGAGCCTAGGAGGTCCCACTCTTAGCTCCGCTAGAATGCTTGGAAAGGCACATGAGGACCTAGTCAAGGCGGATTTGATCGATCGAAGGTGTCTTGATTGATTGAAGTCTTGGCGGGTTTGATCGATCTAAGGTGGTTCGATTGATCGAAGTCTCGATCGATCGAATGCACTTCAATCGCTCAAACATTAGGTCAGTTCTGGGAATCTATAAATAGGGCAACTACGTCCAGAAAAAATAGTTCATCTTTTTGAAACTCAGAAGCTGCAGAAACTATTTTAGAGCTCCCAAACCCTCCTTATCCTCTCCATTAGAGATCCTACCATCTCTAGTCTATCTGGGAAGCATTAGTAGGAGACATAAGGGTGAAGACAACCTAGTGGAGGCTACTGCACCATCTTGGAGAAAGAAAATCAGAATTGGGTTCAAGACCTAAGGTATATTTCTTCTCCCTCTTTAGTATATGCATCTATGGAATTAACGAGTAGTAGATCCTGGGATGCCAAAAGTTTGTTTTTGAAACTCAATCTTTCCACTGCACGTTTAAAATTAATTTAAACCTATTTTTTCATCAATTGGTATCAGAGCCACGCTTGTTTGGATCTATAGATGCGTTTTGGAACACTAGTTTTGATTTGCATGTTGATTTTAGAACTATTTTCGAAACTGCATCATCACAGATCTATTTCTGTAGTGCTATCGCAGTACAATACAAATCTGTGATTGCATTGGATGCATGATGGATTCAATTGATCGAAGTATTTTGATCGATCGATCATCTTCTATTCTCAAGCGATCGAACAAGTTTCGATCGATCGAACTTTGGTTTTGTTCGATCGATTCAATAGGGTTCAATCGATCAAGATCGATTCTCTATCCAGCTGTTCTTTTCATAGTTTTGAATATTTTAAAAAGTATTTACTTTAATTTCAAATTATTCTGTAAAATTTTTAAACTTTTCTGTGAAATTGAAAGTTCAATCGATTCAACTGTGTTCAATCGATCGAACTGTGTTCAATCGATCGAACCTTTGTCAATCGTTCGAAGTGTGACAAAGAAGTGAGATGCTGTTTTGAGTTCTAATTCAATGCGTAAAGAGTTTACGCACTGTGTTAATCAATTAGGGGTTCCAATAGATATATATTTGTTATATATGTGTGGATGTGTGTTCGACTAACCTTCTTGCAACAAGCTTAGTCCGCTATCTCCCATGGCACCAAGATCAAAGTTTTAATTTTGTATTAAGATGTTTTGTGATTGGTGGATGATTGTAAATTGTATTTATTGTTGGTTTGGTTTTAAGGCATGTGTAAAGGGTGCTACGACTTCAATCCTACGAAAAGGAAAGTCGCACCGGTTTCCCTAGCCTTCTTTATTTTCTTGTTGTTAATTTATATTTCAAGATAAACTATAAGCTTCGTAAGAAGTATAGGAGTAATGTAATAGAACTAGAATATACATGAAGATGGAGGAACAAGCCGTTGTCCATGAAGATGGAGTTGGAGGCGATCAAACCAAGAAGGAGGTTCTATGGAGATAGAGCCATGGGAGATAGAGGCATCGTTTGGATGCTTTTATTTTCATTTTAGTTTTTTGTTTTATGTGCTTGGCTTGTGCTTGGCATTTAATTATATTGTTATTACTCACATGCACGTAAAACATGTTTTCTAAAATAAAATTCAAAAACCGTTTTCAACGCTTAGTAAACATTGGATGTTTATGGGTAATGTGTGAAAATAATTTTTTCAAAAGCAAAATCATTATTTACCAAATCTATTGGGAGAGGGTCTTATTAATAACACCCACGATCTTCCATTAACGGTTCATTGTAAGATGAGTAGTGCATTATGTGTCACCTCGCCAGGGGTGATCATTCCATACGGAGGGTACACTACTCATTGGTTACTAGATATAAACTTCCTATGGATAGGATCAGTTAGACGTGTTAGAGGGTGACCACCACACGGAGGCGGTACTTGAGACAGTTGTGATTGGATTCGAGTTAATGGTACATACTAGCTAAGTTATGGATAAGGGATCCCACACGGGGCATTATTCAGAAACTTAGATATCAAAAGGGATCGGGAGTCATAACTTGTTTTGCAAGAGTTGCATAGCGGACAAGTCGTGATTAATTGAAAAATTGAACATTGACCACAACACGAGGCTTCATTCTTTTTTTTCGATATTCTGGCCATTTTTTTTTTTAAAAATAAGAGTTTTAAGGATTCTTTTATTTCAAACTGTCAAAATCTTATATCTACATTTATTTTGTCTTTTTTGGTTTTTACAGTAAATCATAATGTCTGGATCTTCATTTAGTCCACTTGCCACCATACTCACTCAAAACAAGTTAACTGGAAATAACTACACTGAATGGAAATGAAGCCTTGACATCGTATTAACTATGGAGGATCACATATATGTCCTCACCACTCCATGCCCCGAAGAACCCGCGGCAAATGCTTCGGTAGCTGCCAGACGCGAGTTCGACAGATGGAAGAAGTCGAATTGAATGGCACGTTGCTATATTCTGGCCTCAATGGCTGGTATGTTGCAACACCATTTCTAATCGAAGGATTCAGCATATGACATTATCACACCCTTGAAAAAGATGTTTGGGGAGCATGGCAGGCATGCCAGATAGGTAGCTATGCAGAAGATAATGAGTGCTAAGATGTCGGAAAGGACTCCAGTCAAAGAACATGTTTTGAAAATGATTGGTTATTTGGATGAGCTGGAGACCCTAGGTGACAACATCGATGTACAGACCCAAGTTAATATGATCCTCGACACACTATCGCCGTCATTCGCTCAATTTAAACTAAACTATAATATAAATGAAATGGATTTTTCGATGACCAGATTAATGAGTTCTTTACTGGCAGCGGAAGGGGTGATCAAACCTGGGGTCAACATTCTGAACATTGAGAAAAGCGCTTCCTCTTCCCGATCTATGCCGAAAGGAAAGAAGGTGAAGAAGAAAGCTGAAACTGGTGGTTCAAGTGTTGGACCGATTCCTAAGATTACAAAATCTAAAGGAAAAGGTAAGGGCAAAGGGAAGGTGGGTGGCCAAGGCAAAGGAAAGTGTTTCCAATGCGGTGAGAAGGGCCACTCGAAGAGGAACTATCTAGAATTCTTAGCTACAAGAGTTCAAGGTATGATTAAGTCTCATGTGATTAAAGTAAGTTTTATTACGGATACTTCAAACACTTGATGCATTGATTCTGGTACGACTAACCATATTTGTAATCGTTGCAGGGGTTCAGATCAACCAGGAAATGCAGTGATGAGGAAATCGTGCTGACTCTGGGTTCTAGCACAACTGTTTCTGCAGTTGCTATAGGAGTAGTAGTTTTAGAGTTTTTGGACAATAAGACAATAGTTTTATCAGATATACTTTACGTCCCTTTGATGAGACGTAATTTAATTTCAGTTTCAAATTTATCGAATAATGGTTATTCTTTTCATTTTAGAACAGAAGTTATTATTAAAAGAAATAGTTCTTTTATATGTTCTGGTGTTAAAACTAATGGCTTGTATGTGATAACTCCCAATATTTCTAAAGATTCTTGTGTGGAACTTAATAACTCAATGGTAACTGTACCATCTAAAAGAAAGGAAACTTCCACTAATCCAACAAGGCTTTGGCACATAAGGCTTGGCCATATCAATCTAAATAGGATTGTCAGACTAGTCAAAGAAGGGGTCTTAGGCAATTTGGTTCTCAAACAAATAGAAGTCTGCAAGTCTTGTTTAGAGGGTAAGATGACCAAAAGGCCCTTACTTACAAGAGGCAACAGGACCAATGCATTGTTGGAATTAGTTCATACTGATGTGTGTGGACCAATAAATATTAGAGCAAGGGGTGGTTATGAGTATTTCATTACATTTACTGATGACCACTCTAGGTATGGTTTTGTGTACCTAATGCAGCACAAGTCTGAAGCCTTTGAAAAGTTCAAAGAGTTTAGGGCTGAATTGGATAAGCAATTGGGCACACATATTAAGGCCATTCGATCTGATCGAGGTGGCGAGTACCTCTCTAATGAGTTTATTGATCACCTCGTACAGGATGAGATTCTGTCACAGTTGACTGCACCTGGTATGCCTCAGCAAAACAGTGTAGCGAAGAGAAGGAACCAGACTCTTTTAGGCATGACTAGGTTAATGATGAGTTATTCGGAGTTGCCTTTATTCCTTTGGGGTTATGTTTTGGAAACCGCTGCATACATACTAAATCTAGTACCAAGAAAATCTGTTCGCAGGTCACCACGGGAGATGTGGATTGGGTGCAAGCCTTCTTTGCAACATCTTCGAATCTGGGGGTGTCCGGCACATGTCCTGAAAGGAAAGATGAGCAAGTTAGATTCTAGATCGGAAGTATGTTATTTCGTAGGGTATCCAAAGGGTACTTATGGATGGTATTTTTATGATCCAAGAGAACAGAAAGTGTTTGTTAGTACAAATGATGTTTTCTTGAAGGATGATTATATCATGAACCATAAACCTAAGGAAAGGATAGATCTGAGAGAGATAGAAGAGAGCCCTCAATCCAACCCGCAGTTGATAACGATGTAAATCAAGAAAATACCACTTCTTCACCCATTTATGCACCGGTACCTCGTCATAGTGGGAGGATTATCAATCAACCTGATAGATACATGTTCTTAGGAGAAGTTTTTGAAGCTATCTCCATAGAATCTGAATCTGATCCTACCACGTATGAAGAGGCAATGGCTTATATAGACTCAGCTCATTGGGTTAAAGCTATGAAGGCTGAATTAGAATCTATGAATTCCAATCAGGTTTGGGATCTTGTAGAGCTTCTAGCCAACATTAAACCCATTGGCTATAAGTGGGTTTACAAGAGGAAAAGAGGATCTAATGGAAAGGTTGAGACCTTTAAGGCTAGGCTTGTAGCGAAAGGTTATACCCAGAGGGAGGGCATTGACAATGAGGAAATCTTCTCGCCGATAGTCATGCTCAAGTCCATTAGAATACTCTTATCCATTATTGCATGCCTAGATTATGAGATCTAGCAGATGGACGTCAAGACTGCATTCTTGAATGGTAATCTTGAGGAGGACATCTATATGCAGCAACCAGAAGGGTTCATAGCTGGTCGGAAAGGTAACTTGGTATGCAAGTTACAAAAGTCCATTTATGGGCTGAAGAAGGCATCCAGGAGTTGGAACATCTGATTTGACCAATCGGTCAAGTCGTTTGGTTTCATACAGAATCTGTATGAACCTTGTGTATACAAGAAGTGTGAAGGAAAAGTGGTGGCTTTTCTTGTGCTTTACGTCGATGACATTCTACTCATTGGAAATGATGTAGCGGCATTGTCAATGGTCAAGGTTTGACTAGCTAGTACTTTCAATATGAAGGATCTAGGAGAGGCAAGTTATATTCTTGGGATAAAGCTCTTTCGGGATCGCAAGCAAAAGATAATGGGATTATCTCAAGCTGGTTATATCGATAAGGTGCTAACTAGGTTTTCAATGGACAATTCGAAGAAAAGTTTGTTACCTTTTAGGAATGGTTTAGCGCTCTCCAAGGACCAGTGTCCAAAGACACAGGAGGAGAGGAATTGCATGGCAGGAATTCCCTATGCTTCGGCGGTGGGAAGTCTCATGTATGCGATGTTATGCACTAGACCAGATATCTGCTTTGCCATTGGCATGGTTAGTAGATATCAGTTGAATCCAGGTCCAAAGCATTGGACAGCCGTCAAGCACATTCTTAAGTACTCGAGAAAGACTAAAGATTACATGCTTATGTACGGTGGTAGTGAGTTAATTCTAGTGGGATACACTGACTCGGACTTTATGTCAGATAATTCTAGTGGGATACACTGACTTAGGAGGTGGTTCTGTTAGTTGGAGGAGCATTAAGCAGAAATGCATTACAGACTCAACTACAGAAGCTGAGTATGCGGCTGCTTGCGAAGTTGCAAAGGAAGCTGTTTGGCTCAAGAAGTTCCTTATGGAGCTCGAGGTGGTACCAGCGTCGCTGTCACCTATTACGCTTTATTGTGATAACAGTGGGGCAGTGGCTCGGTCCAAGGAGCCAAGGAACCACGAAAAGGGAAAGCACGTAGAGCAGAAATATCATCTAATCTGAGATATTATTCAATGTGGAGATATGACATTCACTAAGATTGCCACCGCTGACAATCTTGCTGATCCGTATACAAAGGCCTTGCCACAGAAGGTCTTTGATCATCATCTAGATAGTCTAGGTCTCAGATGTAATCCTGCATGGTTCTAAGTACAAGTAGGAGTTTGTTGGGTTTGTGCCCTCAAACCATTACTTTATATATGAGACATTGACATTTTAATATATAGGTATCAGCTTTACATTTAGTTATGTATTTTTCTTTCATGAGATGATTGTTATCCTTAAGTATTATAGTAAGTAATTCGTGTATGTATGAGATACGTACAAGTGAGATATGAATTACTATTCTTTGTTACTTAGAACTTGTCACAGTGGATGGTGAGACTGGATATCTCATCAGGTTTACACTATAGCTTGATTAACTACCATTGGATGGAGTGATTAATCTCAATCACTAGAGTATAACTCTTAGATAATATAGTGCTTATAGTGCATTGACGGACCTGAGCTTTTCTATTGACACTCAAGACTGTCAATCAGTCGATCGAAACTCATAACTTGTATAAGGTACGTGTTCTTAATCTTGAGACGATTATGAACACAAACTGTGGATATGGCTGCTTTGACTTATCAATCAGTGAGGTCTATAGAAGATCAACACCTGGGTATCTTGGGTATGTCATGATAGGAAGGACTCGTTGAAGTACTTATTTGAGAAACTTGCATTGATAGGAAGGATGGCCCGTTGGATGTTGATGCTCATAGAATTCGATTTAACTTACGTCGTGTAGAAATCCGTCAAAGGGAGAGCAATAGCAGAATTCCTAGCTGACCAAGCAATGGATGGGGATGATGCTAAAGAATTCTTTTCCCTAATGAGAATCTTATAGTTGTCAACCGAGAGACGTGGAAAGTATACTTTAACAAAGTAGCTAACTAGAAAGGATATAGGGTCAGAATAGTGCTAGTATCTCCGGATGGTGCCCATGCACCTTTTGCTGTCAAGCTAAACTTTACTGTTACCAATAATGTCAGTGAATATGAGGTTTGCACAATTGAACTGGCAATGACCTAGGACTAGGGGGCAAAGAAAGTTGAAGTGTTCGGGGATTCCAATTTGATAATTTCACAAGCTAGAGGAGACTGGATGGTGAAGGAGGAAAGGTTAAAGCTTTATCATGAGTACCTAGAGGGTTTACAAGCAAGGTTTAAGGAAATCACTTTATTCTACCTACCTCGAAATGAGAACCAATTTGTAGATGCTTTAACCACCCTAGCCTCAATGATAGAGATACCTATTGGAATAACCATGAGACCCTTGATCATAGAGAGGAGAGAAGACCCTACCAACCATTGTGTTGTTGCTAACCTAGAGGATAAAGAGGAGTTACCTTGGTATAGTGATATTTAGAAATTCATAAGTTAACAAGAATAACCTGAGGTAGCCACAGAGAAAGATAAAAGAGAAATAAGGAGGTTGTCAGCCTAATTCATTATACATGGAGGAGAATTATACTAAAGGTCGCACACAGGGAAGAACGTTTTGTGCCTAGATTGGCGCAAAGCCAAAAAGATGATGAAGGAGATTCACGCTGGGGTATGTGGCCCTCATATGAATGGATATATGCTAGAAAAGACAATCATAAGGTAAGGGTACTACTGGTCTACCATGGAACATGACTGCTGTAAGTATGTAAGGAGATGTCACCGTTGTCAAATTCATGCAAATCTTATACACACCACACTGTCAGAACTCTATAGCCTCATTGCGCGTTGTCCATTCTCAGTATGAGGGATAGATATAATTGGAGAAGTGTTACCAAAGTCGTCAAATGGGAATAGATACATATTTCAAGAAATGTGTAGAAGAGACATCCAATACAAATTAGAAGCTAAAGACATAGCTAGATTCATCAAGCATAACATCATCTATAGGTATGTGGTTCCTCATGAGATCACATCTGATAATGGGTCTCATTTCAAATCTGAGGCACTAGCACTACTTGAAGAATATAAGATTACCCACCATAAGTCATCACCCTATAGGCTACAGACTAATAGGGTAATGGAAGTCGTCACCCTATAGGCTGCACACCAATGGGGCAATGGAAGCTGCAAATAAGAACATGAAGGCAATATTAGAGAAAATGGCAGACACGTTTAAAGATTGACATAAGAAGCTACCATTTTTTGCCCTATGAGGATATAAGACATCCGTGAGGACATCTATCGAAGCCACGCCATACTCGTTGGTATATAAGATGGAGTCTGTGTTGCCAATAGAACTCGAGATACCATCTTTGAGGGAAATGGCCGAATGTGAGGTAAAGGAAACCCAATGGTTAAGAAAGAGGTATAAAGAGCTAGCACTAATAGATGAAAGGATTGGGAGCACTGAACCATGTCCGGGAATATCAGCAAAGAATAGCTAGAGCTTACAACAAGAAGGTTCGCCCAAGGAAGATTACTAAGGGTGACCTAGTCTTGAAAGAATTGAGAGCACCATTTTTTGATCCAAGAGGGAAGTTTAAGCCCAATTAGGTCGGACCCTACCTGGTTAAGACCATTCTCAGAGGGGGAGCAGCCTACCTAATTGTGATGACCAAGAGCTAATACTCCTGAGACGGGAAAGCCAAGATGGATGAAGTAGGGTCAGATATGGAAGCTTGTCCCACATCACCTGGGGTGAAGTTCCTAGACTAATTTATAAGGATTAATCACCCCTCTATATGCAAAAAGGTCTTTTAAAAAATTGTGAAGGAACTCTGCAATTAAGCATATTGCTGCTAGAGCAGTACTAGGGATGGGTGACTCCTTAGGGTGTTCTTTGTGTTTAGGCCCAAAGCAGACAATATTATTGCTAAATAGGGAGGTGGATCATTATAATTGGTATCAGAGCGGAAACCCAGTCGGAAGTGTGGGATGGGTTCCACACGAGAACGTGTGGCCCTTAAAGAGGGTGGAATATGACGACCAAGAGCCAATACTCCTGAGACAGGAAGGCCAAGATGGATGAGGTGAGGTCAGGTATGGAGGCTTGTCCCACATCGCCTGGGGTAAAGTTCCTGGACTAATTTATAAGGATTAATCGCCCCTCTATCAAGGCCTTTTAAAAAACTGTGAGGGAGCTAAACACGAAGTAACTCCATAGTTAAGCGCGCTGCTGCTAGAGCAGTACTAGGGATGAGTGACCCCCCTGGGAAGTTCTTTGCATTTAGGCTTAAAGCGGACAATACTGTTGCTAGATGGGGAGGTAGGTCGTTACACTAATTGACATAGACGGCCTTAAATTCAAAGAACCCATTAATCTCGAATGCCTCAAGAAATGCTATGCTTAGCCCACCAATGCACATCTTACCCGAACTATGTAAATGAACATGATTCCCACTAAGGGACACATAGGTAGCCTGGACACAGGTTTGGTCCAATTCCTGAAGCGATTCCCATTCATTTGCTATACTAGGGGCAAGCCCTTCCCAATCATGGTTTCTTTTATATGTCCCTATACTAGGGGCAACCACCGCCTTGAAGCCTAACCCTTCTTTTAAAAGGGCTAGCCACACTCTTAAGCCAAACATCAATGTAGATTTTAGGGAATAGACCCAGGCAGGTACTAAAAAGATTAAAATAAGACCATTTTGAACCGATAAGTTAAGCATGATAAGATTGGCATATTAAAGAACAGGTAAAAAAACTGAAAGTAGACTAAATAAGGAAAATTCTCAAAACCAATTTTATTAATTAAAGTTTTATTCCACTACCGTAAAATCTTAAAAGTAAATAAAGAAAGAATACTATGCTATTCTAAAGACTATTCTTAAAAGCAGAGTTTGAGGTTTCTTCATTCTCTTGGTCACTTCCTATTTTGTCACTTCTCTTTCTGCATAACTTTGATTACATCTTGATGGGGTGAGAAGGAAAGATTCCTTGTTGTGATCTATGGATTGGCATGATTCCCATCATTCTTGAAATAAGGAATATCAAAAGCCTTGTGAGTAGTCTTCTTGGGAATCCTGAGAGGATGGATAGGGACTTCCTAAAGATAATAGAATTGGTGAAGAATTCGACTAGGGAGATAAAAAGACCACATATGGAGACCTTGAATGCTAACGCTAGAGATTGGGAGAGAAGAATAGAGTGATCGATGCCATTTTTAGCCCACACATCAGACTTGGCATAGGAAACCCTAGTGACCCATTCGACCCAATCAGGTAAAAGGAGAGGGCCAGCTCCTGACAGAATTGGAAGAATAGACCTTAGTAAGATCAATTTCTTCCTTTTACTTCAGAGTTTCATTGTGAAGAAGGGGGGTAGAATGCGTGAAAAGAAGGAGGAGGTTGTTTAAGAAAAGCTAGTCCCACTCCCACAGGATTCATCGACTCTAAAGAGGAGAGGGGGATGAAGATTTCACCAGAAAACTCTGCCCTATGGGTTCGCTAGCAGTCTTTCACCTGCGTGTAGGGGCTTAATGTCTTAGCCTCATCAACATGAGGTTCATTGGAAGATGATGCAGGTGTCTTCTTGGAAGCCACATCACATGGACAAAATGACGAATGGAGCAGAAGATTAGAGAGAGAAATTCTAGTTTAAGCAGGAGAGAGAGTGTGTAAGAAAGCATAAAGGATCGAGGCATGCATGCCCTTCTTTATAACAATGGGTGGTATCGCTTCAATTTTTTAGAAGACAGTTGGCATGTGGGGCAAACTTTTCCCTAGGTGACATGTGGTATTTTCAAATTTCAAAACATCACATCAAGTCAGAATTATACTTGATATAATATTTTGGGGGGCAAATGTTATACTCAAAATCTGCTCGGCCTATTGGGCCATCAGGGTCAAGGTAGGCCAATGTAGGATGGGGTTAGCCCTGAACTTAGAGGGTTTGGGCTAAGGTCAACAAGACTCAAGATTAGCCCATGTGTTGAGGGTTGGACCGATATTAGTATTGTACAAGTTAGAGAATGGAATAGGTCTAGTGATCATCAGACCAACGTGATGGCACCCAATTAAACTAGACCTAATCAGGGAGGATGTGTCCGATCAGTCGGTCTGAGAGAAGGGTTATTTAAGATAAAGATAGCATGAACAGGTACTCACGCAAACAAAGGACCACCTATTTGTCTGATCCAAGATGATTTTCATCAAATAAGTCTAACCAATGGATGACAGTTAAATGTTAAACACGTGGGCTCAAACATGGGTGTTGGCTCAAAAGTTATCCTTAGAGGGGGGATGAATAAGATTACTAGCATTTATTGGCAAATTAAAAAAATTTAAAGCAAGCACAAAATAATTATGACAATAATTCAAGAGAGAATGAGAAGAACACTTACAAACCAAGTTTTTCAAGTGGTTCGACAATCCGCAATCCGCGGCCTACGTCCACCCCTCAAGAACACCTCTTGAGGATTCCACTAACCAATCTTCTTTGGTTGAAGATTAAACCACTCATTACAAGTTCTTCTTGAACTCCTTGTTACACCTCTAATAAAGAAACCCTTCACTTGGAGCAAGGGCTACACCAACCCTCTTACAACTACAAGGATTTAATAAATGTTGGATTACAACTGAATAATACTCTCTTTGTAGAGTAGATGAAAATAATAAAGGCTCACAATAATAGCTCTCAAGGGATTACAAAATCAAATCTAGTGCTAGAAACTTGAATCTCAAATAATTAGGGCTTGAATCTTTATATTGCAATAAGTGAGTGTTCAATAGGAGTAATAGATGTCCCAACAACCAATTTTCAATTGAGTATATATACTCTCTCAAGAAAATCTGAACATTTAAGATAGGTGGGATCATTAAATGCTTAAAGCAAAATAGAGGAAAAGAGCCGTTATTATTTCTGCGCAATAATCCAGTCGACTGGGCTAGCGGCTCAGTCGATTGAAGTTTTGAACTTAATGTTTTACGCTATAAAATTAGTCAACAAAAAGATGGTCTAGTCGACTGAATAGTGTCAAGAAGAATGCTTGTTTTTTATGCAGAAACCAGTCGACTGAAGGTAAGTTCCGGTCGACTGAAAAATAAAGGGTCCAGTCGACTGTTTTTCTTTAGAAAAATAGTTTGATTGTTTTGATAGGTTTATCAGTTTTAAGCCCTTGTTTTATAGATTCAACCTTACTAACTTTACATAATCTCTTATAAGAACAATACAAGATGGAAATAAATTTCCTCAAGACTTTCATGGAGTATCCATCATCTTTATTAAGCTCTGTTTGGATAACACACTAAATGAAACCATAAGTACTCAACTTGATAGTTTGTTAATCATCAAAATTACTTAAGATAAGACCCTTGGGGCTAACAATCTCCCCCTTTTTGATGATGACAAACTACTAGTTGTCCGAGATAAAAGAAAAACAATTAAGTGTCCAATTTTAGATAAATGATGCTCTTAGAAGAACATGTAAAAGTATAGAACAACTTTTTAAAAAAAATGGCAAATCAAATCAAAGTGGAAAAGCAACAGATATTCTCCCCTTTTGTCATCAACAATAACTACGTAGAGCGGAGAGTATCTCCCTCTCTTTTAGTGAGTTGATAGAGGGGATGGGAGGGAATGTGGGAATCACTTAATAACAAGTATCAACATCTTCCCACAATTAGTACACAAATAGACAAGTATACCAATATCATGAGAAGCAATAGCAGATGCAATGAACATACAAATATTAGAGCATAGACAATCATAAATGGCAAATGGAACTATATAAAGCAAAAGAGACAAGTTCTTATAAATGCCATAGAAACAATTTAAATACAAAAGAGAGGATATAGATACAAAAGGAATTTGTAAGACTGTACGAAACCCAAAACCCAACATTATCTATCTAGATGTTCATGTTAGCTTATAAGGCTTAGCCAATATTCAAAAGAGATAAAAAAAAATTAAAAAAAAAAAAAAAGGCTATCAAATCCTGAAACAACTCCAAATCACCCGAATAGCATCTCAAGTATCATCGAGGCTGGACTGCATCTCGGATAAGCATCTATCCACAAGCTCCTGAGTAGCAGCAGAGGTGGTGCGTAGAATATCCATAGCAGTGCCAATCTCCAAAATGTCAGAGCGGATTGTGTGAAACTGAGAATTAACAGTAGAGGAGAGTGTGGAGACACTAGAGGATAGAGTGGAGTGCAGTGAAGTGACAGTGGTAGAAAGAGAGTCAATAGAAGCGGTGATGATGGCAAACTACTCCAAAAGATTGGTAGGAGGAGAAGGAGCAGAAGAAGATGGAATCTCGGTGGATAGAGGAGTAGAGGTGGAAGAAGAATCACAAGGAGGGGAAGTGACATCAACGGGAGCAGTGGTGGGGGTAGTAAAGGTGGAGAAAGGTGTAGCAGAAGATGAGGGAGTGCCAGTAGGACGGGGAGCTTTAGCGACAAACTTGTCACCTTCAAGCTTATATCCCATCAATGAGGGAGTGGTGGTGGAATAAACCTCGTGGACGGTAGGATCATGACGGTCGCTGTCATCAAGAGGGAATTTAAAAGTGTTGGAAGATAGTAGTGAGAGACATACCAAAAGGAAGTGAACTAGATTTGGATTTCCTTTGTGTTTCACAAATGTGTTTATAGAATAGATAAGTGAAATCGAATTTCTTTCCCACAAGAATACACCAAAGGATAAAAATATCATAATAGGAGACATACTCTCGACCACCGGTGCGAGGAAAGATAGCATAGGTAATGATATGGTAAAGTAAATGGCATTCAAAGGTAAGTTGGGAGGTAGAGGGTTTAAATGGGGCTACCAAATCGGGGTTTCCACAAATTAGACGACAGACAATTAATGGGTCAAACCCATAGCCTATATTCCATTTATTGTCTTCATAGCGACAAATGTTCCCCATTGGAATACCAAAGTTTTGAACTATAGAGTCGGGTGTAACTATGAATTTTCCCCGCTAACAAAAGAAGTAAAATAAATGTGCTGAGACGAGGGATGCAAATTTGTGTATAATTCGCTAATAAGAATGGGGTAGTAGGGCTGAGAAATTGAGAGAAAATCAGTCCATCCTAGGACATCTAATAATGTGCTAATGCGCAGACCATACAACGGGGAAAGTCAAGGTGAAGAGTTTTACCTATGACAATTTTTTGATGAACAAATGAGTTATTGAAGCTGTCGCGGTGCTCAATGTCCAGAAAACGTGCAGGAGGACAAGGTGGTGGAGAGGTAGTGGCCGGAGTTGGTGGAGGAGTAGTTGGAGGATCAGAGGTCGGTGCAGAGGGACCATTGATGGCCTTTCTCTTTATAGATTTGGGGGGCATTTCGAGAAAACAGAGATATTTAGAGGGTTAAGGGAGGCCGAATAAGATAGGGTAATGATTAGCGGTGGTGAGAAGGTGGCTGGAGTGAGAAGGAGAGAGAATCGGAGCAGGGGAAGGGAAAGAGTGCAGTCACCTGGAGAGGGTGAGGGGTTAGGGTTACAAAAATAAATTACAGAAACATATATATATACAGAGGTTCAGTCAACTGAGACGGGCAGTCGGTCGACTGATTTACTGTTCAGTTGACTGTGTAGCATGTACAGTCGACTGGAAAGAGTGAAACAGAATGGAGGATTTCAGGACAGAAATCAGTCAACTGAGAAACGGCTCAGTCGACGAAACAAAACAGCGTCTAGTCGACTGATTGAGTCTTCAGTCGATTATTTTGGGTCAGAAAAACAAAAATTTAGAAAAGAAGGAAAGGGGATCCAAAACACTAAATTTACACAACATCGACTTAACTAGCCATTCCCAATTCACGACGAATGATACAAAAGCGATCTTTTTGAAGAGGTTTAGTGAAAATATTCGCCCATTGATGATTTGTATCGATGAAAACGAGTTCGGCATCACCCTTTTGAGCATGATCTCTAATGAATGGTGTCTAATCTCAATGTTCTTAGTTCTAGAATGTTGAATGGGATTCTTAGATAGACTAATTTTGCACTAGTGTTGTCGCATCTAAGTAGGATGTGATCAAAGTGAAGTCCAAAGTCTTCTAATTGTTATTTTATATAGAGAATTTGTGCACAACAACTACCGACGGCTATATATTCGGCTTCCGCCATGGACAAAGCTACAGAATTTTGTTTCTTACTAAACCAAGAGACTAGGGTCCTAAAAAGTGACACGTGCCACTTGTGATCTTGTGTTCCACTTTGCAACCGGCAAAGTCCTCATTCGAATAACTAAGTAAGTCAAAGGGAGTGTTCTTAGGATACCATAAACCTAAGTCGATGGTGCCTAACAAGTATCTAAAAATGTGCTTAACGGCTACAACATGCAACTCTCTAGGTAAAGATTGAAATCTAGCACAAAGACACATACTAAACATAATGTCCGATCTACTATGGTAAGATACAACAAACTACCTATCATGCCACAGAAATTTTTAGTATCAACAATTTTTACGGATTCATCTTTGTTAAGCTTGAGAGAAGAACTCGTGGGAGTTGCAATTGGTTTGCAGTTTTCAAAACCAAATCTTTTCAGTAAATCTTTAATGTACTTGGATTGGTTTATGAAAATACCATCTTGATGTTGTTTGATTTATAAACCAAGAAAGAAATTTAATTCTCCCATCATGCTCATTTCAAATTCATCTTGCATGCATTTTGCAAATTCCTCACACAATTTTTCATTTGTACCACCAAAGATGATATCATCCACATAGATTTGAACAAGCAATATATCTGTGTGAATGTTTAATAAAGAGTGTGGTATCAATTTTTCCTCGAGTAAATCCAAGATCAAGCTAAAAAATTTGCTAAGACGATCATACCAAGCACGATGAGCTTGTTTTAAACCATATAGAGCTTTTGAAAGTTTAAAAACATGATTGGGAAAATTTGAACTTTCAAAACTAGGAGGTTGCTTAACTTAAACTTCTTCTGCTATAAAACCATTTAAAAAGGCACTTTTAACATCCATTTGAAAAAGTTTGAAATCTTTGTGGCAAGCAAACGCAAGTAACATTCTAATAGCTTCTAACCTTGCTACGGGAGCATAAGTTTCCTCATAATCTATTCCTTCTTCTTGGTTATACCCTTGGGCTACCAATCTAGCCTTATTTCTTATCACCGGATTCATCCTTTTTATTCCTAAACATCCATTTGGTTCCTATGATTGAATGATCATTAGGTTTAGGAACTAAAGTCCAAACTTGGTTTCTCTCAAATTGGTCCAACTCTTCTTGCATAGCCATAATCCAACTATCATCTAGCTCGACTTCCTCTATGTTTTTAGGTTCTATTTGAGATAGGAATGCTAAGTTGTTGCAAATGTTTCTAAGAAAGGATCTAGTAGCTATTCCTTGACCGGGATCACCTATGATTTGATCTATGGGATGACTAGGAACGGTCTTCCAATCTCTAGGGAGGTCATCTCTAATGTTGTCCCTTGGATGTGCTAGAGAAGTAGGGAAATCTTCCTTAGGCTTTTCTAAAGGTAGAGAATTTGAAGTACTAGCTCCATCTAGACTTTCTACAATAATAGCATCATCATCATCTCTTCTTCTATAAAGATTTACCTCATCAAAAACTACATGCATGGACTCTTGTACAACTAAAGTCTTCTTATTAAAGACTCTATATGCCTTGCTTATTTGCGAATAACCTAAGAAGATACCCTCATCCGACTTAGCGTCAAACTTACTTAAGTTATCCTTATTGTTCAAAATGAAGCACTTATAACCGAAAACTCTAAAATAACCGATGTTAGATTTTCTATCCTTCCAAAGCTCATAGGGAGTCTTACCAAGATTACTGCTAACAACAACATGATTAATAACATAACAAGAAGTGCTAGTTGCTTCGGCCCAATAGTATTGTGGCAAAGTGTGTTCATTCAATAAAGTTCTTGCCATCTCTTGAAGTGATCTATTTTTCCTTTCCACAACACCATTTTGTTGAGGAGTTCTTGGTGCCAAAAAATTATGTCCAAAACCATTTTTATCACAAAAGTTTGAAATATCTTTGTTGTCAAATTCTCTTCCTCTATGACTTCTAAAATTGTTGATAGCATACCCTTTTTCATTTTGAACTCTTTTACAAAATTTGGGTTAGCCTCATCTTTATGAGCAAGAAAGATGACCCAAGTAAATCTTAAGTAGTCATCAACAATTACAAATGGATACACGTTGCCACTCATACTAGCTACATAATTAGGACCAAATAAATCCATATGAAGCAATTCAAGAGGCATATTAGTAGAGATCTCCTTTTTTCTTTTTAAAAGAAGTTTTTGTTTGCTTTCCAAGTTGACACGCGTCACAAATCTTATCCTTAACAAACTTTGTTTTTGGTAAACCTTTGACTAAATCATTCTTTGATAAATTTGAAAGAAGATCCACACTAGCATGTCCTAATCGTCTATGACAAAGCCAACTAGTTTCACTCAACACGGCAAAGCATTTAACATCTTGAGAAGAGATATCATCAAAATTAATGGTATAAACATTTTCATCTCAATCTGCAATAAATAACACTTTATCATCTTTAGCATTCATAATCATGCAATAGTTTGATTCAAATACAATTTTAAACTACTTATTGCATAATTGGCTAATGCTTAACAAATTGTGTTTAAGACCATCAACTAGAAACACATTCTCAATAGATAGAGAGGAGTTCTTACCAATTTTACCTATGCCGATTATTTTTCCCTTGGAGTTATCTCCGAAGGTGACGTTTCCACCATCCTTGGGAGAGAGAGAAGAGAACTCTGATTTATCTCCGGTCATGTGTCTAGAACATCTACTATCCAAGAACTATCTATCCTTGCTTGAGGATTTTAAGCACACCTATAAAAAAAGCTTAAGTATTCCCTTGGAGTTATCTCCAAAGGTGACGTTTCCACCATCCTTGGGAGAGAGAGAAGAGAACTTTGATTTGTCTCCGGTCATATGTCTAGTGCATCTACTATCCAAGAACTATCTATCCTTGCTTGAGGATTTTAAGCACACCTATAAAAAAGCTTAAGTATTCCTCTTTGGTACCCAATATTTGTTGGGTCCACTTTTGTTAGCAAAGGGAGGAGTGGTTCCTTTTTTAATCCAAATCATAGTAGTCTTTCTCCTATTTGGGCATTTGTAGTTCACATGCCCCTTTCTCATGCAATAATGACAAGTCACACGAAGATTGAAATTGCTTGAAGTGGATCCTTTTGTAAAATGCTTTGATGAGATTTGTTTGAAGAACTAGAACTAGTAGAGGCATCACTTGAAAAGAAATTGTTGTACTTCTTTTCTTTGTATGTAGGATTGAAACCCAATCTGACTTTATCAAAAACACATCTTTGTTTTCTTAAAAGCATATTTAAATTTTGCTCTCCATTAGTGAATTTAGCTAGCATTTTGGTCAGGTCTTCAACTTGTTTCTTCAACACAATATTTTCTTTTTCAAAATCGTTTGAAGGAATGCTTCTTGATGCAAGCACTTCATTTTCTTTTCTCAAAGATTCATTTTGTGATTTCAATTCACTTAGTTCAATTGAGAGTTGAGAAAAGTTCTTTTTGAGAGCAAGGTGTTTGGTTCCCAAACTTTCCGATTCCTCATGCAATTCATCAAATGCATTTTATAGGTCATCATAGTTATGAGATTCATTGCAAGAGTCATAGTTGGAGTCTACCTCATCACTTTCATGTGCCATGAGACAAATGTTTGCCACTTTATCATCACTTGATTCATCTTCAGATGTCTCATTTTTAGAATCATCCCAAGTTGTGGGTTTCATTGCCTTCTTCGCCTTTTGCTTGAAGTTCTTCTTTAATAATGGGCAATCGGCTTTGATGTGTCCAGGCCTTTTGTATTTGAAGAAAATGATGGGATCTTTTTTGGCTTCACTTTCCTTTTGTCCTTTTCTTGTAAAGGATTTGTCTCTCCTTAAGAACCTTTTGAACTTGCGAGTGATCATGGCCATTTCATCATCTTCATCACTATCATTATCTTGGTCATTTGAAGCCTTTAGACCCAAGTTCTTTTTATATTCATTGTCGAAGATAGCCAATTCCATTTCATGAGTGATGAGAGATCCCATGAGTTGTTCAATAGAGAGCCTTGAAAATTCCTTTGCTTCTTGTACCACCATGACCTTTGGTTACCAATGCTTTGGTAGGGACCTAAGCACTTTCTCAATCATCTCTTCATTAGGATACACTCTACTAAGATTTTTCAAACTATTAGTAATAGTGGTAAAGCGAGTAGACATTTCACTAATAGTTTCATTTGGAAGCATTTTGAACATTTCATATAATTGAACAAGCAAGCTAATCTTAGACTTCTTAACTTGATTTGTTCCTTTGTGAGTGACCTCTAGTCTATCCTAAATTTCTTTAGCCGATTCACATGAAGAGATCCTATTATACTCATTAGGATGTAAATCACAATATAAGAGATTTATAGACATAGCATTCATTTTAATAAGTTTCTTGTCACTATCATTATATTCATCATCCATTTTAGCAACGGTTTTGGTGCCTATGGTCTTAATGGGAACATGAGGTCCTTTGACTACGATTTGCCACAAATCAAAGTCTTGAGCAATAATGTAAATTCTCATCCTATTTTTCCAATAGGCATAGTTTGTTCCATTAAAGCATGGAGGTCTTTGGTATGATTGTCCCTCACTATAAGTGATATTGGTACTAGTGTTTGCCATGTGATCTTAACTCTAAGATATGTGAAATCAATACAAGAGCCCTTGCTCTGATACCAATTGTTGGCCCAAAAGTAATCCTTAGAGGGGAGGTGAATAAGATTACTAGCAATTATAGGAAAATTATAAAAAAATTTAAAGCAAGCACAATAATTAAAGAGAGAATAAGAAGAACACTTGCAAATCAAGTTTTTCAAGTGGTTCGGCAATCCGCAATCCGCAGCCTACGTCCACCCCTCAAGAAAACCTCTTGAGGATTCCACTAACCAATCTTCTTTGGGTGAAGATTAAACCACTCCTTATACTTCTTGAACTCCTTGTTACACCTCCAATGAAGAAACCCTTCACTTGGAGCAAGGGTTACACCAACCCTCTTACAACTACAAGGATTTAATAAATGTTGGATTACAACTGAATAATACTCTCTTTGTAGAGTAGATGGAAAGAATAAAGGCTCACAATAATAGCTCTCAAGGGATTACAAAATCAAATCTAATGCTAAAAACTTGAATCTAAAATAATTAGGGCTTGAATCTTTATATTGCAATAAGTGAGTGTTCAATAGGAGTAATAGATGTCCCAAGAACCAATTTTGAATTGAGTATACATACTGATACGCCCAAAATTATGGGCAGTTTCCTACTCAAGCTAGAAGACCAATGGAAAGTGCATCTGTTTCCTAATCCAATTAGGAAACCCCCACAATTAATGTCAATCAATCCTAATACAATTAGGAAACTTACTTGAATGGTGTCAATCACACCCAATAGGATTATATTTCCTTATCCATGTATGAGTAGGTCTCTTACATCTATAAAAGAGACCTCTCACCCCTCATGAAGGGGACGGCCAACTCTAGAGTCTACACAGCACCTCCACAAAATTCACCATTATATGCATACACCCGGCCGGTATTACTGGTAGTGCTGCCCCTTTTTGTTGGCTCACCAGGCCCGCCGGTGATCTGCTAGTGAACGTGCTCAGACACACCCGTGGACGTAGGTACCTTCATTAACAGGGCCGAACCACATACAAAAAATAGCCTCTCACTCTCTCTCTCCTAAATTGCTCTACTTTACTCTTACCAATTTTTGGCATCATCAGCTTGGCGCCGTCTGTGGGAATCGACAATTCTTCTCAGCAACAAATTCTTGACTGATCAATATGCCACCAAAGAAGGGTAAAAAGGCTGCGCAGCAGTCCGACCGGGATGTTCCTTCGGCCCCGGCGTCGACTACAGCAGTCCTGACATTTGAGCAAATCACTACAACCCTCACACAACTCTTGGAGGGCCAGCGTCAAATCTAGCAACAGATCGAAGCACTGCTAGCCCAGCAAAGCGATCCTCCAGTGGCCGGGAAATGACCCGAGAACATTGCGTACGGTCGAGAACCGATCTTGACCAGACAACGGACCCGAGCCAACCCGTCCCATGCTGAGGATGCCAGAGACATCAACAGTGGGCGTGCTGCCCGAGAGGAAAGGCAGGGGCATATGGCCCGGGAATCAGTCCAGGGTCACTCGGTCAAGAGCCAAGTTGTCCCTAGGCGAACGGTTACCCGGAGTCATAGCCGAGCCCGATCCCAGAGGACAGCACCCTGCCATGAAGAAGCCTCTTCCACCAACCCGACCAGCTCCTCAGATACCGGTCAAGGAGTGGAAGCCCTAATCAAGTACTTACAGAAGCAGATCGACGGAGTGGCCAAAAAGCTTGGTCAAAACTATGTTCCGAATCAAGCCAATACCGAGACAGAGTCACCATTCTCCAGCCAGATCACGAGGTTCTCTATCCCGCGCGAATTTAAGCAGCCTCAGCTAGATTCATACAACGGCTCGGAAAGCCCGGTTGACCACGTCCGGACCTATAAGGCTCAGATGGCCCTAGCCACCAACTCCGATGAGCTACACTGCCTAGCCTTCCCCAGCACTTTGAAAGGCCCGACCATGCAGTGGTTCTACTCCTTGGAGCCCCGATCGGTCTGCAGTTTCAAACAACTCAGCAAGCAGTTCATCAACCAGTTCGCCGGTATGCATGAGCGGCCAAAGCCGGACATGCAGCTACTGACAGTCAGACAACGGGATAATGAGTCCCTCAAGGAGTTCACCGACCGGTTCAACGAGCAAAAGCTTCAAATCCGCAATCTGAACGAGACAATTGCCATCATAGCCTTCTGCTCGGGAGTTCAACACACCAAGTGCGCCGCGTCATTCCACAAAAACCGACCGGAAACTTTGGTGGAGCTCTCTGAGAGGGTTGGAAAATATATTGACACTGAAGAGTTTATGAAGACCAAATACACCGGGCTAGAAAGCAACAAGTCTTCCAGAAGTAAGCGAAAGCGAGATCAGCTAGGGAGTTCTGACAGTTCTTCCAGTTCACAGCGGTCTGAGTCCGGCAATCCCGACCCGACCACCGGTTCACAGAAGTCCGGGTCAGGCAGCCCCGGCCGGATCTCCAGCTCACAACAGGCATGGTTCGACAGTCCCGACCCGACCTCCAGTTCACATCGGTCAGGATCAAGCAGTTCCGGCTTTGCCTCCAGCACAGATAGATCTGGAGCCTGACGATCCTGATCCGACCTCTTGTCTCCATCGGTCTAGATGAGCCCGACTACAGTGGTACTTGCCTAATCACTGCGTAAGGCTCCACCGATTGTCAGAGTTCATACAAAGTCCTCGGGCCTAACCCGGAGGCATCTACAAAGTCCTCGGGCATGACCCCGAGGCATCTACGAAGTCCTCGGGCCTAACCCCGAGGCATGCAAAGACCTCGGGCCTAACCCCGAGGCATCTTAAAAGACCTCGGGCTCCGAACCCAGGCACTCAAAAGACCTCGAGCTCCGAACTCAGGCACTCAAAAGACCTCGGGCTCCGAACCCAGGCACCAAAGACCTCGGGGTCACGCCCGAGGCACCGGCTTCGCTTAGGTCCAACTGACGATGGAGGCAAACCTCCTAGGTGGCTGATGATGGCAAGCTTCAAAAGACCCTGCAACCACCATGTTCCAGGTCGGTTACCTACAGATCATAGCCTCTTTAAGACCCTCGTCTTAGCGAAAGCTTGGGGGGCAAGATGGCGTAGTGAACTAAACAGGTAATCACACCGGGTATTTACAGGCCTCGCGGATAACCAAGTCAAAATCTTGGACAACCCGAGCACCTACAGTACTCAGAGGCATTAACTCCACTTAGGTCCAGACCGACGATAGAGGTAACTAAAATCTCTTAGGTTGGCCGACGATAGAGGAGCAAAAGGACCCTAAAGCACCGTGATTTAGGTCGGCTCCACCAACATGGTCAAGCTCTTCTCCCAACAGTCTTGACGAAGGCTAACTGGGCGGAAGACAACCATCCTGGGGAGCTAACATAAAAAAAAAAAGGACCCTAGAGCAGTACGCTTTAGGTCGGCTTTTCCAACATGGTAAAATCCTTCTACTCACAGCCTTGACGAAGGTTTACGGGCAGAAGATAACCATCCTGGGAGCTAACTTAAGTAAAAAGACTCCGAAGTAGGCCGAGTCTCAACTCTCGGTCACTTCCCGAGCATTCAAAGACTCCGAATTAGGCCGGGTCTCAACTCCCGGTCAGTTCCCGAGCACCTAAAAGTCCCGAGCTAAGCCGGGTCTCAACTCTGAGCCAGTTCCCGAGGGCTCACCAGGCTCAGAAGCCCCGAGGCAGCTTCCTCAAGCACTCAGACAGTGGCAAGTGGCATCAACTAATTTCCAAACTTGCCCCGATATAGCATCTGGCCAATCTTGGAAATGGGGGGCAGCTGATACGCCCAAAATTATGGGCAGTTTCCTACTCAAGCTAGAAGACCAATGGAAAGTGCATCTGTTTCCTAATCCAATTAGGAAACCCCCACAATTAATGTCAATCAATCCTAATACAATTAGGAAACTTACTTGAATGGTGTCAATCACACCCAATAGGATTATATTTCCTTATCCATGTATGAGTAGGTCTCTTACATCTATAAAAGAGACCTCTCACCCCTCATGAAGGGGACGGCCAACTCTAGAGTCTACACAGCACCTCCACAAAATTCACCATTATATGCATACACCCGGCCGGTATTACTGGTAGTGCTGCCCCTTTTTGTTGGCTCACCAGGCCCGCCGGTGATCTGCTAGTGAACGTGCTCAGACACACCCGTGGACGTAGGTACCTTCATTAACAGGGCCGAACCACATACAAAAAATAGCCTCTCACTCTCTCTCTCCTAAATTGCTCTACTTTACTCTTACCAATTTTTGGCATCATCACATACTCTCTCAAGAAAATATGAACGTTTAAGGTAGGTGGGAGCATTAAATGCTTAAATCAAAACAGAAGAAAAGAGCCGTTATTGTTTCTGCGTAGTAATCCAGTCGACTGGGCTAGCAGTTCAGTTGACTGAACTTTTGAACTTAATGTTTTGCGCCATTAAATCAGTCGACAAAAAGGTGGTCCAGTCGACTGAATAGTGTCAAGCAGAATGCTTGTTTTAGAAAAACAATTTGATTGTTTTGAAAGGTTTGTTTAGTTTCAAGCCCTTGTTTTTGAGATTCAACCTTACTAACTTTACATAAACTCTTATAAGAACAGTACAAGATGGAAATAAATTTCCTCAAGGCTTTCATGGAGTATCCATCATCTTTATTAAGCTCTGTTTGGATAATACCCTAAATGAAACCATAAGTACTCAACTTGATAGTTTGTTAATCATCAAAATTACTTAAGGTAAGACCCTTGGGGCTAACAATGGGCATTGAGGCCAAAATTTCCAGAAGCACATCCAGAGCAGTTGATTTATAGCTAGGACTATAAATACAAGTATTTAGCTCTAAAAAACTCTCTCACACAACTCAAACTTGAACCTAGCATTCCGAAAGCATTCATAATAGCATCCAGTAGTTTAGATTTCAATTCGTACATTTTAGTTTTGTATCTTTCAATTCCTTAAGTATTTGTATTTCTGCAACATCAATGGAAATTAAGTTTAATGCAATTTCTGAGGTACTTGTTACATGATCTTAGCATTTATGAAACTTATATGCCTCAATACTGTTTGAGAATTTCTACTAAGTTTAATTATTACTTATTGTACACAATCGCTTGATTCAAAGTTAATTCTATTCACAATTCCAAGAATTATTTGTTCACAATCACACACTGAATCCTGGTGAATTCTGGCTTGCCCTAGCACATAATTATAACTAGCTATGAACAATTTTACATCTTTTTTTAACCAGAAATGGCTGGAGAAGAAAAAGTCCTTTTTTAAAGGCTACTCTCAATAAAAAATCCATGGGTGACTAGATGGAGCCTGTAGTTCAAAGGACTAAAGCACTTGACTACGACCATGGGTTAGAAGTTCGAAATCTTGCTCGCCCACAACTTTGGAGTAAATAGGAAGGACCTTCCCCTCTGAGTAAAAAAATTTTGATTGGGACATGAACTAAAAGCCATTCCAAAAAATATTCAACGAAATACGAAGAAAAAATTACCTTTATTCAAGAGGAGAAAAGAAAGGAAATATATATATAGTGATCGGTAAGACTCTTAAGTGAACATGGCTAAGTGAACATACCCAGTGAACATACTTTTCAGCCTAAAAATTCTGCGGGTAATAAAAAAGATATTCACTGAGTATGTTCACTCAACCCTGTTCACTTAAGAGCCTGACCGATATAGTGATAACTAGGGGTGGCCACGGCCCGATAGCCCGCCCAGCCCGACCCTAATTTTTTCAGGCTTGGGCAAAGAAATTGGCACCCATGAGTGGGCTTGGCTACTATTTTTAGGCCCGGTAAATATTCGGGCCGGGCTTGGATAGAGCAAATGAGGCCCGATTTGGCCCGACCCGGCCCAAGTATTATTGATAGATATATATTTTTTTGTATTTTATATTATATGATATACAAATTAATATAGTTGCACATAAGATATTCAATATATATCTATTCTTCCAAGAATTTTTATTGCATTTTTTTTTGTGAATTATGTGTCTTAACAATATTTCTAAACATTATTTATGATAAGTTCAAGTTCTTAAAAAAAATGTAAAAAAAATAGCGAGGTGGCGCGGGTCGGGCTTAGGTTTTGAGATATTGTTTAGGGCCAGGTTTGGGCAATCATTTTTAGGCCCGGCCCGGGCTTGGGCAAAGGTAAGTATGATTAATATGTAGTGCAAGCCTAGCCCGAGCCCGGTCTGGTCCTTGGCCTACCCTAGACTGATAACCCTTCATCTTACTTAAACTATCACGATTCACATAGAATAATGATCAAGAAAGACTAAACTATATTCTATATGCTCTCAATATGACATGTATTCCACTTGTTCTTTATATTTTAAATTAAATATATTCATTCTTATACTTCAAAAAATTTATTTCAACTTTGTCCCTCTATTAAAAATGAAATACAAACTATAATAATCAATTATCTAATTAGGAGTTGTTAGATTCGGGGTGTGAATGGGAGCTTATGTAAGCTCAAGGGGATTGTTAGGATCGCTATGGACCGCCTCAATGCTCAGGGAAAAGGCTTAGAGCATTACGTTTCAAGATTCTAGTAGAGGGGTTTTCGAGCAGTCGACCAGGTCAACGGCTATATGAAGTTTTAAACAAGTTCTGGCAGAGGGGCATTCGACCGGTTGACCGGCCCCGTTCAACCGGTCGACAAGACCCTATTTGTGAAGAGTCACAACTTTTTATGTAGAAATTTCAAATTTGTTCAAAATTCATTTATTCTAATGGCTGATAAACGTGCATATACTATTATATACTTAGTATATAGGTGTTGGGACATAACCATTTATGTAAAGAGATGTCTCTTACCCAATAGACACCTATCTATATATAATATAGTAAGTTAGTTTGCATATGCTTGTTTTTTTAAGATTTTCTATTCTCTTCTTCATTTATTCTAGAGTCAATTGAGAGTCATTCATATACATATATTCTACATAGTATAATCGAGTTTTTTGTCTCTATTATACTACATCATAGTATCCTCAAGAACGATACGTCTTAGTCCACAAACAACTAAGCGTGGGACGTAAATTCATTTTTCAGACATCGCTTTGCATGCTCGATCTAGTCACTATTTTGTTTGTTTCATATACATAGTTTCCAACAATCGAACAATGAATTTAGTTATTTGTTGAAAGTATGGCTATTGAAACAACAACCATTATCAAAATCACACATGTCGAGAAGCCCAAAAAGTTCAAGGGAGAAGATTCAAGAGATGGCAAATGAAGATGATGTTCTATCTCACAACGCTCAATCTTGCACACATCCTATGACAAGAGAAGCCGGTGGTTCCTATAGAAAATCTTTCAAAAGAACAAGAAGCCACATTGGAAGCATGGAATCATTCTGACTTTCTATGATGGAATTACATTCAATATGGCCTAGAAGACATTCTCTACAACGTCTATTTGACGTTTACTACTGCCAAAGAGTTATGTGAGTCCTTAGAGAAGAAGTAAAAAATCGAAGATGAAAGGACTAAGAAATTCATTATTGGGAGATTTCGAGATTTAAAGATGGTGGATTCTATTCCCATAGTGAAGCAATTAGAAGAGATTTAAGTGATCATTAACCAAATTATCTTGGAGGGGATGGCAATTAGTGAATCGTTCCAAGTGGCTTCCATAATTGAAAAGTTAACGCCTTTGTGGAAAGAATTCAAGAGTTATCTCAAGCACAAGCGCAAGGAATTATTAATGGAAGATCTTGTGGTGCGGTTGAGGATTGAGGAAGATAACCAGAAAGGAGATAAAAATGGGCAGCAAGGACTTATGGAGTTGAAAGCCAATCTCGATGATGGTAAGTCTTCAAAATCTAAGTCTAAGTCAAGTTCTAAGGGAGGCAAGAGGACCGCAATTCCAAGAAGATTTAAGGGGACTGTTGGGTGTGTGGAATACCAGGACATCGTGCAAGCGATTATCGAAACAAGAAAGGATCTAATGGAGGAAACAAGAAGTCCAATCAAGCTAACATGATGGAGACCAACGATCTTGCGGCTGTGGTCATGGAAACTTGCATGGTGACCGACTCTAAGGGTTGGTGGATAGACACCGAGGCCACTAAACACATTTGTGTAGTTAGAAACATATTTTTTACCCACACAAAGGCGGATAGTGGTGACAAGATTTTTATGGGCAATGCCGCGACATCAATCGTTGAAGGCAAGAGGAATGTGATTATTAAGTTCACTTCCAGAAAAGAGATGACCCTCCTAGATGTGCTATATATTCTGGAAAAATTCACAAGAATTTGGTGTCCGGACCTATGCGAAGCAAGAAAGGATTCAAGATAGTCTTTGAGTGCGATAAATTTGTTTTGACTAAGGGTGGAATGTATCTAGGAAAGGGTTACCTTAATAAAGGGCTCTTCAAGATCAATTGTACTCCTAAAATTATTGTTAATGAGAATGCTATAGCTTCTTCTTATATTGTTGAGTTATGTTCATTGTGGCATTCTAGATTAGGACATATGAATTTCAAATACCTGAATAAAATGATTAATCTTGGATTATTGCCTAAATTTGAAATTGGCAAGTCACATAAATGTGAAACATGTGTAGAGTCAAAATTTGCTAGAAAGCCATTTAAATCCACAGATAAAACGAGTCAATTACTAGAGTTAATTCATACCGACTTATGTGATTTAAAACTTACTCAAACAATAGGTGAAAAGAATTAGTTTGTTACATTTATAGATGATAGTAGTAGATATTGTTATGTTTACTTACTTTGTTCTAAGGATGAAATAATGGACATGTTTAAGACATATAGAGCTGAAATTGAAAATCAATTATCTAAAATAATAAAACGAGTTAGATCGGATAGAGGATGTGAATATGATTCAACTCCACTAGCCGAGTATTGTGCTAATAATGGGATTATTCATGAAACCACTGTGCCGTATACACCTCAACAAAATGGGGTAACTAAAAGGAAAAATAGAACCCTCAAGGAAATGGCAAATGCTATGTTAAATAGCTCGAGTGTGCTACACAACTTGTGGAGGGATGCCATTCTTACAGCGAATGTCGTTCTTAATAGAATTCCACATAAGAAGACTAATAAGTCTCCATATGGAGTTTGGAAGGTAGAGAACCCTCATATAAAGAGCTCAAAGTGTGGGATTGTCTAGCTAAGGTACAAGTTCTGCTTACTAAACGAATGAAACTAGGGCCTAAGACCATAGATTGTGTATTTATCGGTTATGCTAATAATAGTGCTGCATATCAATTCCTTGTGGTTAAGTTCGAGAATGTAGACATTCGTGTCAACACATTCACGGAATTGGTAGATATCGAGTTCTTCAAAAACATCTTTCCTTTTAGGGAAGGAAGACAAAATTCAGCACCTAAAAGAAGTATTGAAGAGATTTCTTCAAGTTTTAACAATGACAAAGAAATAGAAATTGCTCCTAGAAAGAGCAAAAGAGCTAGAAAAACTACTTCTTTTGGACCGGATTTTTGTGACACTAGTTACCATAGGTGAACCTCCAACCTTTCACGAGGCTATGAGTACACTCGAAGCGCCTTATTAGCAAGAAGCGATAAATAGTGAGGTGGACTCCATTATGTAAAACCATACATGGGAGTTGGTTGACTTACCTTCAGGTAGTAAACCAATCAGTTGTAAATGGATTTTTAAGAAAAAAACTCAAAGCAGATGGTACCATAGATAAATACAAAGCTAGACTAGTTACAAAAGGCTATGGACAAAAAAGGGAATATATTTCTTTGATACTTATTCCCCGGTTACTAAGATTACTTCCATTAGGATGGTAATCACCATAGCCGCTGTCTATAACCTAGAATTACATCAAATGGATGTGAAGACCGAGATCCTCAATGGAGATCTAGATGAAGAGATCTATATGGAACAACCGGTAGGGTTTGTTCTAAAGGGATAAGAACATAAAGTGTGTCGACTTGTTAAGTCTCTTTATGGTTTGAAATAAACTCCAAAACAATGGCACGAGAAGTTTGACCACACCATGATCGTAAATGGTTTTAAAGTCAATGAATACGATAAGTTTGTATATGTCAAGGAATTTATAGATTCGTGTGTTATTGTTTGCTTGTATGTTGATGACTTACTTATTACAGGAACGAATAAGAAAGTGATCAACGAAACCAAGAAAATGCTAAATTCAAGTTTTGACATGAAGGACATGGGTAAAATCGATGTTATTCTTGGTATACAAGTAAGACAAACTTTCGAAGGATATCTTATCATACAATCACACTATGTTGAGAATATATTAAAGAAGTTTGGACAATTGGATAGCAAATCGACCATAACTCCGTTTGATGCCAATTTTAAGTTGAGGAAGAATATGGGTGAAAGCATATCTCAACTTGAAAATTCGCAAGTAATTAGGAGTTTGATGTACATTTTGAATTGTACACGTTCGGATATTGCATATTCGGTGGAAAGGTGAGATCATTGGGACGCTCTTGTAAGAGTGTTAAGATATCTAAAGCATACCATTAGCTATGGTTTGCACTACACACTATACCCACCCATGGTAGAAGGATATTCCGATGCGAATTGGATTTCAGATAGTCAACACAAGTGGATATATATTCACTTTAGATGGAGTTGCGATTTATTGGAAATCAAGTAAGCAAATGCCTATAGCACGTTCAACAATGGAATCAGAATTCATAGCCTTAGACAAGGCGGGTGAGGAAGCCAAATGGTTTCGGAACTTCCTAAAGGATATTCCATTATGGCCAAAACCAGCAACAGTCATTGTTGTGCATTGTGACTATAACGCAGCATCTTCCATAGCTAAGAATGCCATTGATAATGGCAAGTCAAGGCATATAAGACAAAGACACAACACATTTAAGCAGTTGCTCTCTAGTGGTGTAATCACGATAGTCTTTGTCAAGACAAAGGAAAACATTGCGGATCCTCTTACTAAAGTATTGCCTAGAGATCAAGTTCAATATACGAAGAAAGGAATTGGCCTAAATCCAAGATTTTGAACAATGTGGCAGAAACCTAACCTAGCTAATTGGAGATCCCAAGATCTAGGTTCAATAGGAAATCTAGTTGGGAAAGTTCATGTTGTAAACACACATTCATTGTGGCATCATTCATGCATATTGTTCAAGTATGTAGTAAAATTTGTAGAGGTTATGTACTTACATTTAATGATATTGATGAGTAAATGTTAGTACTTTTAATAGGTATCACCTATATGAGAATGGAAGTGGGGTCGCTTCTATAAGAACTTCAAAGGCTTGGTTCTCTAAGAGTTCTCATGAATAAGGATCATGTTCAAGACCAAAATGAACACAACCGATGAATTAATATGTATAAGGATATGTAGTGTGTGTGTTATCTAGTGTTGGTTTATAGTAAAAGGTTGAATAGTTCAATACTTAATGTACACTGCATCACCGAGTAAATCCAGTAGATATTCACTTAGGGGAATTTTAAGTCCAAATGACACTCTCCTAATGCATCGCAAGTTTGTGAATTGCTCTCGTAATATTACTGTATTTCATTTTTATTTAGATAGCCATAATCATTCACATATGGGGGATTGTTAGATTTAGGGTATGAATGGGAGATTATGAAAGCTCAAGGGGATTGTTAGGATCACTATGGACCGGCTCAATACTTAGGGAAAGGCTTAGAACATTACGTTTCAAGATTTTAACAGAGGGGTTTTCAACCGGGTTCCCTTCGACCGATCTACCGGCTCAACGGCTATACTAATCAAGTTCTGGCAGAGGGGCATTCGACCGGTCGACTGGCCCCGTTCAACTGGTCGACCAGACCCTGCTTATGAAGAGTCACAACTTTTCATGTAGAAATTTATAATTTGTTCGAACTTCATTTGTTCTAATGGCTGATAAACGTGCATATACTATTATATACTTAGTATATAGGTGTTGAGACACAACCATTTGTGTAGAGAGATGTCTCTTACCCAATAGACACTTCTATATTATAATATAGTAAGATAGTTTGCACATACTTGTTTTTTTAAGATTTTCTCTTCTCTTCTTCATCTATTCCAGAGTCAATTGAGAGCACTTCATATACATATATTTTGCAGAGTATAATAGAGCTTGTTGTCTCTATTATACTAGATCGTAGTATCCTCAAGAACATGACGTCTTAGTCCACAAACAACTAAGTGTGGGACGTAAATTTGTTTTTTGGACAACGCTTTGCGTGCTCGATGTAGTCACTCTTTTGTTTTGTTTCATATACATAGTTTCCAATAGGAGTATCAAGCCCAAAGTGAAAGCAAATTATAGCTACCAAAGAAAAGAGGAATACCTTGAGGTACGAGGTCCTACACGGGTTGACGGGTACCAATTCTCTCTACGTTTTAGGCACATGTTTGAATCCTCTCCCCAATTGAAAAATAAATAAAATAATAAAATAATATTAACCTCAACTTTTAGCTTTTGTTTTCAATTGGGTACATATTTCAATAAATCTCTTTCATTTTACATAAGTGATCAATAAACTTCAATTAAAAAAGTCTACTATTCATTAATCAAGCCACACCATAAATATTTACTTGCTTTCATTACAAGCTCACAAATGGGTTGGAAGGAAACCGATAGAACTAATCAGTTTGGTTGGTTTCAAAAAATTAAACAAAACTGTGAAAGTACATTAAATTGAACCAAATCAAAAGCGATCGGTTCATTTGAAAATTGGACCAAACCGAACTGTTTACACCCTTAGCTCACATGGATATCCAGAAGGTGTTGTGAAATTTTTGTATTTTAATTTTTTTGACAAAAAAAATTAAAATTAAAAAAAAAAAAAAAAACTAGCACAGGTAATATTCATGTTAAACACACGGGTTAAATCCGTCCTTTCAAAATTAGAGCCCCATGCTCCAACTCTTTCTATTATATATATATATATATAGGTTTATATAGAGTTTCTTAGCACAAAGCCATTCAATATGACTTCACCAGCTGTGAATATCGCAGTTTTACCCACACTTTTCATTTAAAACTTTTCATATTCAAAAATACGAGTCGCCACTTAATTTTAAAAGAAAAATTAAGAATCCATTTTAAAAGAAAACCGATCTTTTGCGAAAAGAAAGATAAACCGGGTCCAGGAATTATGGAATGAGAGGGGAAGGAGCCCGGCGGACTAAAACACCCCCTCTCATCCTATCTCGTGATAGGCCTCTACTCAACATCCTTTTTAACCGAATTATCAATCTAAGCATGCACTCAACTAATACATATATATATACATTATAAAAGCATGTCTGAAATGGTGCAAGATTGCTAACGATAAAATAGCATCCAAAACCATGTAATTCAATTAGCAAGAGCATGATATGCAATAAGGAACAAGATAACTTACCCGGGATCCCACTGCGAATATTAAACGTGTGATGCATGCAAGAAAATAAAAACCTAAGAAAAGGCCTCTAATCACATACACACATAATGCAAGGCCTAATCTAAGGTGTCGTGCATGGAGTCAAAAAAAATCAATAAAAACAACAAGTAAAATAAACTAGAGAAAGAGTCAAGAAATCGTATCTTGAAAGCGCTACAAAACAAAGATTAGTCCACATGCTTCAAACAAGATATCAAGTAATCAATCCTAAACTTCTAGCTTAAATCAATCAAGTAGAGGAGGAATTGACATAACTTTGAATTCCTTTTAACTAGTTGGAACCATATCACCTCTATAGATATACAAGTCTCAACTAGGAGCCAATGTAATGTCCATATGGAGATGCCATAGCCCCAACATGATCATAAAGAACCCCTAGTCCTGTTCAATTAGGTTCAATTAAGTGCAACTTAAACCAAAAAAATGAGTCCTACTTATGAGCATCAATATGTATGAATGAATGCATGAACATGAGCTATGAGATATTCATTAGATTGGATCATCTAGCCTCTAGATTTAAACTTAGTTGACATTATTTAAGACATGGTTAAGATCTTAGGACAATAGGAGTCCATTAGACTATAGTTGTTAAAGGTTTAGCAAAATTGTGACAGAATTGCAAGAATAACAGAGAGCAGACCGGACTTTCAAAAATAGTAATAAAATACTTCCAACGGTTGGATCTTAATGATTTTTGAGTATGTGATGAATCTGTAAGTCTAATTTATAACCCAAAAAGAAAATCAAAGATCCAAAGGTCAAAGCTCTAGGAATAGGATCGAAACCAGACATCACTCAGAAATTTCAACTCTCTGTCCAGAGTTTTTGTATGATTTTCTAAAATAGTACAAAATCATAATCACTTTGACCTTTTTAGAGTGTTTTTCTAACACATTAATCTTCATAGAAAAATTAGTTTAAAGCCAAGAGAGGTTGGTTAAGGCTCGGATCTACTTATTTTAAAACGAACTTACTGTTCTAAAATTTTGGACAAAGAGTAAATAGTTTACAAATCATAAGACCAAACCATCCTAAGTATAAAATTCCATCAAAACAAAAATCCTAATGATACATATATGAGTTATGAACACTCTCCAATTGGTCTCATCCAATTCCAATGGACCATGATTTAATAAAAATTCTTTGATCACAGTGGGTTTGTGTATTCACTGCGCCATTGTTGAACTAGTGTTCATGCTTTAAATCAAACTTAATCTAAGATTCTAGAGAGAATCTAGATCAAATATGATTGTGGTTATTAAAAAGTATAATGAAATATAAAAGAGATTCATGAATTTAGCCTTAAAAGATTACCATCATAGACCTCATGTTGTGGATCTAGTAAGAGAACCTCTAGGTCTTACTCAACCCTATGAACTTTGAATAATTAAACTATGAAATTAAACTAGACCTACATCTAATTCCTCTCTCAAACATATGATCATTGAGGAATATAGATTTAATTCTCCTCCCAAATTAATGGTCCTTGGAGATTAGATATGATCAAATCCACTTGAACTTTAATGGAATATGAGGAGGATTCCATCAAGTGTCAAACTAGAGGACCCAAATCATAAGTTAAGAATTAGATCCAATAGTTATGTATAGATATGTCTATGATCCACCTTAATTCTCATACAAATCACTAGGTCATAGAGAATCAAAGGATCAAACTCATGGGATTTGAATGAGATATTGAAGATCTCACAAACCCCATGGGTAAAATATTAACAAAGAAGAGGTGAAATCAAAATTTTATTGATGACCCAAACTAAGTTTTACTTTAAAATTCACTTGATCTTAAATTCAAGGCTTATTTAGATCCAAATCAATGAAAATAACACATGACAATTCAATCACAAATTCTATGTGGTGTGTGATGAAATAAGGCAAGAAGAAAAGTTTTGAAAATGTGTAAAAGTCCTAGATCTATGAATTTGTGATTGAATTATGTATAAAAAGTATAGGAATAAGAGTTCAACCTCTAGATCTTCTTAGGATTTGATTGATTTGGATAGATCCAAGCCTTACAATCAATGCTCTTCTTCTTCTTCTTCCTTGAAGCTTTAAGGTTCTTCAATGGAGATTTGAGGAATTTTGGGTGAATTGGGTAAGATTTCTATGGGGTTTTTGAGCTTCTCTCTCTATATTTCTCTAAGAACCAACTCAATCTTCAAAATTCAGCTTCTCTCTTTAAAATTCAAGTCTCATCCTCTAGATTCAAGTCTCTCTCCAAGATTCAAGTCTCTAACCCCTTCAAAAATGAGAGAAAAAATAAGTTTTTTATAGACTTTCCTTTTCTTAGGGGCTAAGATAAGGGTAGATAGGTCAATAAGGGATGGTAGGAGCATGGTTTGCCTGACCTAAGAGTAGTAAACACGTACACAAAAAACGTCATCGTTTGGTGCATTCATTTGATCAAGAATTGAAAAGGAATTTTGGCTTAAAAATGCAAATTAGCCCAGGACGGCACTCAATGAAGATGAAGCGACACTCGCTGAGTGCCGCAGCAGCATTCACTGACTGCCGTTCGGGCACTCTAAGTGTCGCTGCACAGCAGTTCAACATTATTCATAGCAATTCAGCACCTTAATTTCATGTCATTTAAGTAATGTATTTACTTAAGACATGAAATGTAATTAAGAAAATGCCCTCCATTTGGATTCAATAAAAAAATCTAAAAAATCAAAATCCTTAAGGAAAAAAAGTCAACTCTCCCTCCGAAGGCCAAATTTCCAATTTCCTGCACAATTCTTAAATACCTTTCTATTTCCCAATGTTTCCTTTCATTTAAAATTCTTAAAAATCATTTCTAGCATGAGAGAGACCCAATGAACAATTACCGGGACTTTTCATCTTGAAATTCAAAAATTTTACGATTAACCCTTTTTGACCCGTTAACTTTTCACTAGGTCAACTGTTGACTTTTGATGACTTTTTGGGGTTCATGCTGAATTTCTTTACTTTTGAAAATGCTGTTAAGATGCTTTGAGAACTTTGTCGTGTTCTTATACGTGTTCAAAACTCATGGTTTAGAAGGTGACTGGTAAATGAGCTCTCTGATCCCTTTTGGTTGAAAAGGGCAATTTTGGACCGAGATTCTTCTTGGAAGTGAATCAGATTGCTTGTAAGAGTCTTGATTCTGATGAGACATATTCATCATTGATCTCCAGAGGTAAATCCCCTTTAGTTTAATAGTTCGGTCAAAATTGGGGTGTCTATAATTTGCCCCTCTTCGGCAGAGCTTGTGAAGTAATGCGTATCACAAGTGAATGTCGAAGCCTGTGTGAAGACAGGCTTTGACCGGGCTATTAAACTTAGGTAAAAAAACAAAATGCGTTGCAAAAACATTTCGGAGACGGTCAGTGTTGGTCATGCTCAATGGTGAGCTGCCTATGTATCCTTAGAGGAATCAGACCAGGACGTAGTTCGGGAGAGGGGCAAAACCTAAACACAAACAATCACACAGATGAATGCACCTATCCTATCATGATGCACGTGCTCATGGAATAACAACTGTCAATGCAATTTCATGCTTCATGCTACGTAGATGTGAAGATCCAAGATCATACTCTTTTTGGTGATATGAATGCATACTATGCCTTACACCGATATGAATTTTCTTAACCTAGATGACTTTAACAAAGTTTGCCTCAATCTAGAGGACTTCAACGGATTTGCCTCAATCTAGATAACTTCGACAGATTTGCCTCAACTTAGAGAACTTTAACAGATTTGCCTTAATCTAGAGGACTTTAACAGGGATTTGCCTCAATTTAGAGGATTTCAACAAAGATTTCCATTAAGGACTAATTATCGACCAAAAGATGTTGCCATCGAGGACTAATGCAAGTTTAAAAAGATTGCCATTGAGGAGTGACAAGGATTGCCATTGAGGCCTAAAAGAGATCGCCATAGAGTACTAACGTAAATGATGCTGCCATTGGGGACTAATGCAGATGCCATTAAGGACTAACACATATGATGCTACCATTGAGGAATAATACCGATGATGCTGCCATCGAGGACTACTGCAGATGCCATTGAGGACCAACACAAATGATGCTGCCATTGAGGACTAATGCAAGGTTGCCATTGAGGACTAAATAGAGATTGCCATTAAGGACTAACATAAATGATGCTACCATTGAGGACAAATGCAGATGCCATTGAGGACTAATACAAATGATACTACCATTGAGGACTAATGCAAGGTTGCCATTGAGGATTCGCACAAATGATGCTGCCATTGAGGACTAACACAAATGATGCTACTATTGAGGGCTAATGCAAGGTTGCCATTGAGGACTAACACCGATAATGCTGCCATTGAGGAAACACCGATGATGCTGCCATTGAGGACTAATGCAGATGCCATTAAGGACTAACACAAATGATGCTGGCATTGAGGACTAATGCAAGGTTGCCATTAAGGACTAATACTGATGATGCTGCCATTGAGGTCTAATGCAGATGCCATTGAGGACTAACACAAATGATGCTGCCATTGAGGACTAATGCAAGGTTGCCATTAAGGACTAATACCGATGATGCTGCCATTGAGGACTAATACTGAGGATGCTGCCATTAAGGACTAATACAAGGAAGGAAATCTGCCATTGTGGACTAATGTTTATGAAGAGAAGCTGCCATTGAGGACTAACGCTCTTAAAGAGAAGCTGACATTGAGGACTAATGCTTAGGAAGAGAAGCTGCCATTGAGGACTAATGCTTGTGAAGAGAAGCTGCCATTGAGGACTAATGCTTAGGAAAGGAAGCTACTATTGAGGACTAACGCTAAGGAATGGAAGCTACCATTGAGGACTAATGCTTATTCGAGAGTCTCCTCGTGCTCAAAGAACCAAATTTCAATATTCAAAGTCACTTCAGACTTAAGGAATTGATTTCCCAAAAGTTCGGGAGTCCGCGGAGTCAGAGAGTTAATTTTTAAAAATTTGGGGAGTTTTCAGACTCAAAAAATTCGAATAGAGCTGATGGAAAAAATGATTTTCTACATTTGCGGACTTTTGGAAGAAACACATTGATTCTGTCAAAAGAATGGAGTCACCTTTGCCCCTAGTCTTGGACTCTTCTTATATTGACACTTTAGTACTACGTTGTGATAGTGTTCAAAACCTCTGCTCATATCACTCTTGGGATGCTCATGGAGACTTTTCAAATCTTTATTCATCATCTTAAACCCACACTTTTGAGACCATTCATTGACTCATCAAAGGAGGATAGACCTGACAAAGCCAGTTATACAAGACAACTCTGTATTATCATGAATCAAAGTGCTTTCATTGTGAATAATGTACCATGTCACCTTTTATTTATTCATCATCTTATAATTTTTGTTCTTTGTTGATAAATCTAGGCTTTGAAAATTTTCCATTTTTGATTTAGCGGATTCTTTGCCTATCTAGAGTATGCTTCAAATTAATGCTTTAGCTTATAGAATAAACGATACTCCATTTCAAAGCATTTTAAAACAAACTTGGTGACTTGAGAACTTGCATTTGGCAAACAAAGTTTGCCCCTAGTTTGAAAAAAGACTTGGGGGCTCGCTTCTAGAGTAAAATGGGGCTTTAGCAAATGAAGTTCCCTCTAGTCTTAAGGGCAAATAGGCTCATCCAAGGGTTTTGAGAACATGATGGTACAGGATGCCTGCAGTGCATTTACTCCCAACCTAGAGGTAATCATCATGAATGTGGTGGGCTAAAGCGAGACATCCCAATGCCGATGGAAAAACTTTATTTGCCCTTGGTTTGGCAATACATATATGGCTCTAGGCAAACACAAGTTTGCCCCTAGTCTGAAGGAAGGAAACCAAAGGTGCAAAGGGTGATGCTTTTGGTTTAGGAATGGTTATAGACCGAGAACTTAGGAGGTTTGCCTACTTATCCCCAAGTGGGAATCAGGTCCAAAGTAGTTCGGTTGAGGCTTGAAAGAGAAATATCACATGGTGCAACAATGTTTGTGACCAAACCACATAGGCTATACCTACATATCCCCAAGTGGGAATCAAGTCAAAACGTAGCTCATGTACTCTGGAGGTTTTGAAAGAATAAGGCTTCAAGAATTGGTGGGCTTTTCGAGCCATGTTTTTATTTGGGTTCAATGAGTGCTCTTTCTGGGCAGATTTTCTGAAACAGATTCCTTGTGGTAGCTTTTGAACAAGATGATGAGAACATGAACTACTTCTCCCTTTTATTTATTTTTTATTTTCTTCTTTTTTTTCCTTTTCTTTTCTTTTTTGTTTGTGGCGGTTGATTCCTTTCACCTTTTCACTAGCCAGTCAATCTTTACAACTCTCATAACATGTTGTGTTTTAATCATACTCTATCATACTCATAAAGCAATATCAGCCCTCCAAATCACTCTTTATTTTTCTCAAAGATATCTTTGCATTGTTTTGGGCCCACTTAGCCATTGAGCCTCTCACAAAATTTTGATACTAATTGATACTTTCAAATCTCTCTTTTCATTTCCAATTTCTTTTCTTTGTTGAGAACAACACAAAGCCTTGGGATAATTCATGTAGCAATGATGTACTTTCAAGTGCTCAAGAATTCTCAATCTTATTTATTCTCTACTTTTTTTCTCTTTCCTTTCTTTTCTCTACCTCACTATCTCTTGTTCTCTTCATGATTTTGACTGGCTAGGATTTGAATTTTGAAATCAACACGCATCTTATTTTTGCTCTAACTTTTACCTTGGTGCCCTTTCGAGTTTTCATCCTAGCGAGCTCGTTCATCTTCTTCTTTTCTTCTCTCTTTTATTTTCTCCTTTTTTGTGTTCTCACTTTTGCCTTGGCGCCCTTTCGGGTTTTCATCCTAGTGAGTTCTTTCTTCTCTCTCTCTCTCTCTCTCTCTCTCTCTCTCTCTCTCTCTCTCTCTCTCTCTCTCTCTCTCTCTCTCTCTCTCTCTTTTGGAAGAAGAAGTTCATTTAAATCATTTGGCTACCATCAAGGATCAAGTTATGTCTTTGGACTGGTTGGGCTCATCTTTTAGGCTTGGTATTTAAGAAAAGGAGATGGTGAGCAAGCTTCAAGTTCCAAGTTCATCTTTTCAAGATTGAGTAAGAACATCTTTAAATTCTTAAAGTAAAGCTAATCAATTCTCTACTCCTCTTTGAATTTGGCACAGAATTTGCTTTGATCACTTGGGGATCCTTTTCAATGCAATGATTTATTAACAAAGTATTTTCCATGATTGTTTAAAAAAGTGATTTTTTTTCTTCTTTCTTCTTTTCTTCCTCTTTTTTTTCTTGTCTTAATGATCCATACATTCACGAATGGGCACATTAAATCAAGCAAAATGAGATTTTATTCAACTAGTAGAGAAAGAGGATTACATCACTCGACTTAATAAAAAAAGACTTAGAAAAATAAACTCGATAATCGGTTGACTCAAGGACTCGACTAGACTTGACACTTGACTCCTACTTGACATGACTTTATTACCGGAGAATTGACTTGGTCTCAATTAGAGTGTCACAGATGATTTTCAATTTACTAGATTTTCAAGAGCATCCACATTTGCCTTAGCAGTAGTATTTCCAAACACTATCACTTCACTATCATCATTTGAACCTCCGGTTCTGCCTTTCCCCAACAGGATGTGTGCAGAAATATCATCCACATCTATGGCCTAATTTTTTGCGAGACAGCATTCATCTGACTCATACCAAGTGCTGTCAATGTCATTTCTATATTTGTTGATTGGGCCAGGGCCAGTTGGTTGTTGCGCACTCATGGATGCAGTAAATCCCTTGAGGGTGCTCAGTGATGGCTGGGATTGAGAGGTCGGAGAGTGAAGAGCTTGCAAGTCATGATTATGCCAGAGGTCACTCGGTGGATTTGGCGGAAGAGTGATGATTTTCTGATCAATGAGATCCTGGATCTCATGGCAGAGTCTCGAGCAAGAATCAGTATTGTGGCCTTGAGTTTGGTGATAAGCGCAGTACAAGGATAGGTCAAATTTGCGAGGTAGGGGATTTGGTGGTGGTCTTGGGTCCAGGGGATTGAGGTGACCACTCTTGATGAGGTGACCAAGGCCATGGATAATGTCACGCCAAGGTTGGTGAATATTCTTGGCTTGCGGGTTTGGCTTGATTTTGGATTCGACTTTGAGCTTGAGCTGGCTTTTGGGTCGAGATATGGGCTTGGAATAGCTCTTTGGTTAGATGGGATTGGGCCTGGATATGGGCTTTGGTGAATGGTTGGGCTTGGATATGGACTTTGGTGCTTGGCTAGGTGATCCATTATTCCCTTCTCCAATTTGTTCATCACTACCTCATTCAAATCCACTTGCTTTTTGAGTAATTGATAAAGCTCAAGCATTACCCTCTCCAATTAATTCACCCTTAAGTTCTGTTGCTCAATAGTGACTTGCAGCTTATTCACTCTCTCTTCCAAAGCTCTTAATGCCATTGGCGGATCAATCTCAAGATGATGGTCCATATTCTCCTAAAATCAAGAAGACGAACCCAAGAAGGTTAGAAGTGTCCTCACTAGGGGATCTGGTCGTTCCACTCTTTCTACATGTCCACGACATGAAAAGACCCGCATGCTGAATTGATTTTTAGGAGGCAAGGAATTTGGAAGAACTATTGGATTACTTTGATCTTGATTGGAAAGAAGATGTTTATGAATTCTTATGACATGCGTGTGCAATGATATTGATTGATGAGAGTGCAAAAATGTACATGCTTTGATGATTTAATGCATGCAACACACACATGACACACGGATGAAATGCACACATGTATGCCTAATCTATATGCCAAAACAAAATAAAATTCTAGCCCTAGCACATAAAACACATAAGCACATAAAATCCTCATCTATGTCAAGTGTGCCAATTTCTCCTTTCATTGTGATCCTCGTTACCCCTTTAAAGGTTGAATATTTTTTAAAATTTTTGAAATTCATTTGAAAAACATTTCTCTAGATGATGGGATCTTTCAAATTCTCAAGAATTTTGGATTTTTCCTTTGAAGACAAAAACATTTCTCAACAAAAGATAAATAGTTGAAGTTTTGCTATGAAATTCATTTGAAAAGCATTTATCCTAAAAATCATTCCCAAGAGTTTTGGGTTCTTCCTACAAAGATAAGAATGTGAAAAGATACCTCAACAAGGGCTGACTTAGAATTTTAATCAAAAAGTGAACTCCAAAGATTTTTGAAAGAGCGATTAAATACTTTGGAATATAGATGGCAAAAATCTATTTGCTTTCAAAGATGCATTTAAAATTCTTTGGGTAGAAGGATCACATGATCGGATTATCACCGTACTTTTCATGAATTCGAATATATACAAGGTCAATGATGCTTAGCTAACAAGATATAAGAAGTGTAACAGTATAGTTAAAAATATGGCATATTCCCAAATGTCGTGAGACATGAGAAGGAATTGCTAAAAGGTGATTAAAGGGTTACACATCTTTCATCAATCAAGCATAGTTATTATCTCAAATAATCCCTTCCGGGCATACAAAACTCCCTAAAATATAATCCTAATTTAAGAATTGATTCCCTAATTTTGAAAAGTTCTATGGAAGCTACCATGCAAAGGCCTGGTTGTTGTCAAATAAGGGACCCTTGACACACATCCGATAGGATGCTTCATATGCCAACACATGGTACAAGATCAAGGGTGATCACACGATCCCATGATAACTTGACCGACCGGGTTTCCCCGAGCCTCCAAGGTCATAGTTCTGTGCAATCGACTACCGAGACATGCAAGTGCAATGCAATGGGTACACAAAAATTAATTAATTCAATTAAAAGGATGCTTTCAAGTCTAATCCTCGAGTGAACCCAAAATCAGAAATTCAGGTCTGCGAAACCAAAGATTCTGGGTTCGATCCCCAGTAGAGTCGCCAGATTGTGGATATCGCAGTTTTACCCACGCTTTTCATTTAAACTTTTCACATTAAAAAATACGAGTCGCCAATTAATTTTATAAGGAAAATTAAGAAACCATTTTAAAAGCAAACCGATCTTTTGCGAAACCAAAGATAAACCGAGTCCGAAGATTATGGAATGTGAGGGGAATGAGCCCGGCAAACTAAAATACCACCTCTCATCCTATCTCGTGATAGGCCTCTACTCAAAATCCTTTTTAACCGAATTATTAATCTAAGCATGCCCTCAACTAATACATATATACATATACATTACAAAAGTATGTCTGAAAGGGTGTAAGATTGCTAACGATAAAATAGCATCCGAAACCATGTAATTCAATTAGCAAGAACATGATATGCAATAGGGAACGAGAGAACTTACCTGGGATCCCGCCGCGAATGCAAGAAAATAAAAACCTAAGAAAAAGTCTCTAATCACATATACACATAAAGCAAGGCCTAATCTAAGGTGTCATGCATGGAGTCGAAAAAATCAATAAAAACAACAAGTAAAATAAACTAGAGATAGAGTCAAGAAATCGTACCTTGAAAGCATTTCAAAACAAAGATTATTCCACATGCTTCAAATAAGATATCAAGTAATCAATCCTAAACTTCTAACTTAAATCTATCAAGTAGAGGAGGAATTGACATAACTTTGAATTCATTTTAACTAGTTGGAACCTTAGCACCTCTATAGATATACAAGTCTCAACTAGGAGCCACTGTAATGTCTATATAGAGATGTCATAGCCCCAACATGATCATGTTCAATTAGGTTCAATTAAGCGCAACTTAGACCAAAAAAATGAGTCCTACTTATGAGCATCAATATGTATGAATGAATGCATGAGATTGGATCATCTAGCCTCTGGATTTAAACTTAGTTGACATTATTTAAGACATGGTTGAGATTTTTGGATATTAGGAGTCCATTAAACTATAGTTGTTCAAGGTTTATCAAAACTGTGACAGAATGGCATGAATTATAGAGAGCACACCAGACTTTCAAAAATAAAAATAAAATACTTCAACGGTTGGATATTAATGATTTTTTAGTATGTGATGACTCTATGAGTCTAGTTTCTAACCCAAAAAGAAAATCAAAGATCCAACGGTTAAATCTCTAGGAATAGGGTTGTAACCAGACATCACTCAGAAATTTTCAACTCTCTGTCCAGAGTTTTTATATGATTTTCTAAAAATAGTAAAAAAAATCAAAATCACTTTGACCTTTTTAGGGTATTTTCCTAACACATTAATATTCATAGAAAAATTTATTTAAACCCAAGAGAGGTTGGTTAAAGCTCTGATCTACATATTTTAAAATGAATTTACTGTTCTAAAATTTTGGACAGAGAGTAAATAGTTTAGAAATCATAAGACCAAACCATCCTAAGTATAAAATTCTATCAAGACAAAAATCCTAGTGATACATATATGAGTTATGAACACTCTCCAATTGGTCTCATCCAATTCTAATGTACCATGATTTAATAAAAATTCTTTGATCATAGTGGGTTTGTGGATTCACTGCACCATTTTTGAACTAGTGTTCGTGCTTTAAATCAAACTTAATCTAAGATTCTAGAGAGAGTCTAGATCAAATATGATTGTGGTTATTCAAAAGTATAATGATATATAAAAGAGATTCATGGATTTATCCTTAGAAGATCTCCCTCATAGACCTCATGTTGAGGATCTAGTAAGAGAACCTCTAGGTCTTACTCAACCCTATGAACTTTGAATAAATAAACTATGAAATTAAACTAGACCTACATCTAATTTCTCTCTCAAACATATGATCCTTGAGAAATATAGATTTAATTCTCCTCCTAAATTAATGGTCCTTGGAGATTAGATATGATCAAATTCACATGAACTTTAATGGAATATGAGGAGGATTCCATAAAGTTTCAAACTAGAGGACCCAAATCATAAGTTAAGAATTAGATCCAATAGTTATGTAGAGATAAGTCTATGATCCACCTTAATTCTCATACAAATCACAAGGTCATAGAGAATCAAAGGATCAAACTCATGGGAGTTAAATGAGATATTGAAGATCTCACAAACCACATGAGTAAAATATAAACAAAAAGAAGAGGTGAAATCAAAATTTTATTGATGACCCAAAATAAGTTTTACTTTAAAATTCACTTAATCTTAAATCCAAGGCTTATTTAGATCCAAATCAATGAAAATAAAACATGACAATTCAATCACAAATTCTATGTGTTGTGTGATGAAATGAGGTAAGAATAGAAGTTTTGAAAATGTGTAAAAGTCCTAGATCTATGAATTTGTGATTGAATTATGTATAACAAGTATAGGAATAAGGATTTAACCTCTAGATCTTCTCAGAATTTGATTGATTTGGATAGATCCAAGCCTTACAAGCAATACTCTTCTTCTTCTTCCTTGAAGCTTCAAGGTTCTTCAATAGAGATTTGAGGAATTTGGGTGAATTGGGTAAGATTTTTATGGGGTTTTTGAACTTCTCTCTCTGTATTTCTCTAAGAACCAACTCAATCTTCAAAATTTAGCTTCTCTCTTTAAGATTCAATTCTCATCCTCTAGATTCAAGTCTCTCTCCAAGATTCAAGTTTCTAATCCCTTCAAAAATGAGAGAAAAAATGGGTTTTTTATAGACTTTCCTTTTCTTAGGGGCTAAGATAAGGGTAGACAGGTCAATTAGGGATTGTGGAAGCATGGTTTACATGACCTAAGAGTAGTAAACACGTACTCAAAAAACGTCATCATTTGGTGCATTCATTTGATCAAGGATTTAAAAGGAATTGTGGCTTAAAAATGCAAATTAGCCCAATTTCCAATTCTCCCTCCGAAGGCAAAATTTCCCTCCGAAGGCAAAATTTCCAATTTCCTGCACAATTCTTCTTAAAGACCTTTCGATTTCTCAATGTTCCCTTTCATTTAAAATTCTTAAAAATAATTTCTAGCATGAGAGAGACCCAATGAACAATTACCGGGACTCTTCATCTTGAAATTCAAAAATTTTACGATTGACCCCTTTTTGACCCGTTGCCTTTTCACTGGGTCAACTGTTGACTTTTGATTACTTTTCGGGGTTCATGCTGAATTTCTCTCCTTTTGAAAATTGTTTTAAGATGATCTGAGAACATTGCCGTGTTCCTATACATGTTCAAAACTCATGGTCTACAAGGTGATGGGTAAATGAGAATTTTGGTATTTTTGGTTGAAAAGGGCGAATTTGGACTGAGATTCTTCTTGGAAGAGAATCAGATTGCTTGTAAGAGTCTTGATTCTGGCGAGACATATTCATCATTGATCTCTAGAGATAAATCCCCCTAAGTTTAATAGTTCGGTCAAAATTGAGGTGTCTACACCAGCTAGATTTCATTCAATAAACAATTATTTCTAACAATGGCAACAAAGGTAGACATGTATAAGAAACAAGGAACAAAAAAGAAAAATTTGTTGATAGACCCCTCAATATTAGGTGTATTAACCAAAAACTCACACAATTTGGCAGTTTTTTTAAAAAGTCCCTGGCTACTTTTCTAATTTAGCGAAAGCCCCCTCACTGGAAGTTTTTGTGACAAAAAAAATGGCTAACTTAATTTTATCTGCCAACTTTAAACCACCAAAATTTACTTGTTATTTTTTTTAGCTTTTTGTGTGATTTTTTTTTTTTTTTGGATTTCATGTATTTGGTCGAGTTCTACACATTGGACTTAAAAATTGTACCCAAAAAATGTAATTTGAACATTTTTTGATTTTATCTATCAAAATAGACAATATTATCTATTAACTGACATATAATAAAACAACCATAGTTTCCTTAATTCTTTTGGCCTTTTTGGAATTTCATTTCCATGTATTTTCTTTAGATCTACGCATTGGAGTTGAAAATTTTACAAAAAAAGATAAGTTGTAGTCTAATTTTGAGATGTTATTTGTCTCCAACAAGTAATATTATCTGTTGGTATTAACGATGATAACTTTATCAATTCTTGGGCTTTTTGGGTGATTTTTTTTTTCTTGTGTTTTTTTTCTGAGATCTATGCATTAGACTTGGAAACTTTACAAAAACAGATAATTTGTAGCCACATTTTGGGATTTTATCTGTCTGTAAATAGATAATTTTATCATTTTTGGACTTTGTGTGTGTGTGTGTGGTTTTTTTTTATCTTATATTTTTTCTAGATCTATGCACCTATGGTACCAATTTTACCAAAGAATATGTTTTTGTTATAGGAACTTGAAGCTTTTTAGGCATAAAAGGGCATTTTCGACCAAAACAAGTATAAAATGGCCTAATGAATTAAAGAAAAGTAGCTTGGATTTTAACTTGGATGTGTTTTATTTGAGGGGTTGTGACTGAAGCCCCCAGCAAAGAAAAACCCAGCCGTTAAATGTACTCCTACTATGCAAAATATACAATGATACAGTATATTCCCAAGTAACAACACTCCTTGTACTTATTTTAGGCACTATTCATTCTAGGATAATGCTATGCTTCTCAATTTTTTTTTTCCCCAAAAGATGTTTCTCAACACATGTGACAATGGGCCCATATGGGACCACTTCAACATCAACCAATCAAAATCAACTGGACCCATTACCACATGTGTTAGGCAACACTTTTAGAAAAAAAATTTGGGAAGCATAGCGTTACACTCTTCATTCTAAGCACCTCCACATGATTTTCACTATAAAACAAGGTATAAACCAGTTGGTCACAAGAGCCAACTCCAATAATAAGTCCAAAACCAAACTAAATAAAAAAAAATTCAACTGGTTAAATACAAGAACCGGTTTTGTGGTTTAGAAACTAACATGTTCTAGCTTCTAAGTAATTAGGAATTTGTGTAGCTGCTGCTTCTCATGTATGACCTCAACTTAAAATATTGTAATAACTAGTTTTTTATTAAACCAACACACTTTATACAAAAATAGGACAAAAGTGAGACAAAATCTTAACCCGAGCTTGTCAAAAGCATTCCCTAATAGGCCTACCAAGCTCGACGTATTAGTACACCGTACCATAACATATACAAAAAAAATGGGAACCACAAACACAACCCTATGTACTCCGTGATGAATCTCCATCCCATCTACGGGTAGAGGATAAAATGGATGCTAGATAAGATAATGCTTAACCCAAATAAGTTTTACCAATACCGGCACAGAATTCATGATGGAAGATGATGAAGAGATAGGATCAAAACCCTCCATAGCTAGAATTCGGAACTTTATTGGCCCATTTAGGGCAATGTTGTGAACTTGGTGCTCGAAGATCTTTCCATTCTTATCGAGTTTGTACTCTAAAGTGCCATCAAATCGACCTCAACTTTCCCATGGTACTCGTGGGATACCGTGGATGGTCCATCAGACCATTATGGTGTTTTCTACGCGCTACCACACGGTAATGATGTCAATCCATAAGGCTTTGAAGAACATCTTGCCGTGGAATCTTAGTGCCCAGAAGATTGACTTATAATTCTCAATGCCGACAAAGGTGTTGAGCGGATCTTTGAAGACAATATCATCTCTACAAGGATTAGAAATATCAAACATTGTTTGGCAAGAAAGAAGGAAATAAATTTTTTTGGAATAAAACTATTTGAGCACATAGATCATTGTTTCTGTCTCTCTGCATTATGTGTTGTGTATTTATAGACAGAGGTGCAGATGAAGATGCTTTGAGGATGTCATTGATTTCATCATTTAAACAGAGTAATCCTGAGAGTAATCCTTGGTTTAATTTTTTAACCTCTTACCCATTTATTTCATACCATTCTGACAATCAACCTGAAGAGAGAGAGAGAGAGAGAGAGAGAGAGAGAGAGAGAGAGAGAAAGAAAAAATCTATATATATAAAAACATCACTATCAATGCATTAAATGCCTTGATAGTTTTTTCTTCGTTGGTTTGGATTCTTTTGTTTGCTTTGTCTCTTTTTTTTCTCTCTTTTTTTTAGGGGTCTGTTGGCCATTTGTTGGAAGAGTTGGTTTACAATCAGCATATATGACACATGGGAAATAATCATGTGTGGTCGCTACTTCTTTCTTTCCTTTTATTACATTACTTCAACTTTATTTTCACTTAAACATATAAAATATGTAAAAGCACATAATTACACACATTTGAGTGACATCATCATTAAATCATATTAATTCCAAAATGTATGTAAAACTAGGGATTTGGGGATTAAATGAGCACTATATCTATTATATTGCCACATGAATATGCAATACTCATTGTTTGTCATGGTGCTTCTGCAAACGTGTTGGAACATTTAGATGAAGATGTCATAGAAGTCATGGCAGTTATAGAGGAGGAGAAGAAAACCACGAATTGGGTTCTTGATTCAGCTTGTTTTGCTCACTTATGTTCGCATGTAGATTGGTTCTCGTCCTACAAACCGATGGAAGGAAAAGTCTATATGGCGAACAGCACAGTTGGAGAAATCAAGGGTGTTGGAACCGTTCGAATCAAGACTTCAAATGGATTGACAATACTTTTGACAGATGTGTTTCATGTTCCGGGTTTGAAGAGAAACGTAATTTCTTTGGGAATGTTGGATTCCAAAGGATGCTCGATTGTCACGAAGAGAGGCTTCATGAAGGTGAAGCGGATTCTCGTATAATGTTCTTGGGAAAGAAGGTTGGAAACTTGTACGTTTTATTGGGAAGTACAAATTTTAGAGATATCATGACGAATAAGCGGGTGTAGAAGCCGATGGAAAAATCTATTGAGAGAATAGATGATGAGCCTCCAACAACTTCTACTCAAGGTGAAGACGATCACAATAGCAAAGTGGAGCTCGTGCGTTTCATATTTGATGACGTTGGTGATCTCAAGTTCATGGAGAATGTGAACTTGAGTAATGGTGTAGCTGAATAGCTTGGGGGATGGCAAAGGCAATGCACTATCGATGTGGAAGGGGCTGGTGGTCGGTTTATAAGTGTAAGGGAAAGCCTCACCTCATAAGCCGACCACCAGCCCCTTCTACATCCAATGTGGGAAACCCCAACAAAATTTAGATATTAATTCATTGCCCATTGTTTAGCTACAATTTAATGCATGGTCCCTAACATTGAGGTGGTGACCTAAGTGGTTTAGTGATAGTTGGTTTACTCCCAAATGTTTGAGTGGATGTAATTTTATGGTCAATCGTCGAAATGGAAAGCACTTAGGATTATTGTCAAGAATAAAGGAAAAATCATATCCTTAGCATTTCCCTCACGCCTAAATGATACTAGAGATAAAAAATAATAATAATAATAATAATAATAATAATAATAATAATAATAATAAATATGAATAAAAATTAAAATATTATATATATATATAGGTTGTAGAGAACAGAAAAGATGAAAGCAAGTGAGTAAAATTAACATTTTGATTTTATAATCATTCTTTTTTCTTTTTTATTCTAATCTTTTCTTTTCTTTTTAAATTTATTAAGTAAAAAAAAAGTGTTTTTCGTATTATCTGCTTTATTTCTTTTTTTCTTATTAAATTCACAAACCAAATGTAACCTAAGTAAAACGTTGACTTAAATAGGAAGAAAAAAAAAAGGGAAACTAGCTGAATTTTTTATTTTAGATTTAAGTTCTTTTCTTTTTGTTGATTTTAAACTAATAGTAGAACTTGGGACACACCCAAACACATAATTTTTGGGACACAATCCAATTTATGTGTCTATCTTTGTCCTGTGATGTCACTGGACCCCACAGTGTCACAGGAGAGATATAGACATATTAATTGGGTTGTGTCCCAAAAGTTGTGTGTTTGAGTGTATCCCAAGTCTCTTAAACTATTGTTACAAATATTCTACTGGATTATTTAATCATAGAAGAAAATACTTGGAATTTCGATTTTTCTTCTCTTTTTACTTTTCTTTTATTTTCTGTACTAAATCTGCAAAACTACAAAATATTAACGTAGGGATGCATTTATTTTGTATTTCCCCCAAATTTTCTCAAGAAAGATTTTCTTCAAACTCAAGGTAGATCCATACAACTTTCATAAACTATGAAATATATGTATGTTTATTAGTTGTTATCTAGAAGACTACTAGGTTTCGAGCATGATTAACTTATTGTGCTGCTTGTGCTATGCTCAGGGCCGGTCCTGAGCCAATTTGGCGAAGCAATCGCATGGGGCCTCGATTTTAAGCCTCATTTTTAGGCCAAATTTTTTTTTCCTTAATTTTTGTAAAACTTATCATTTTTAGGCCTATTTTCTTCTAATTTCTATGAAACTTATTATTTTTAAGCCTATTTTCTCTTAATTTTTATGAAACTTATCATTTTTAGGCCTATTTTCTTCTAATTTCTTCCTAATTTCAATGAAACTTAGTATAGAGGCCTCATTTTTTCGGCCCCTTTGAAGATTCGCTTGAGGACTCAGATAATTTTTGTCATCTCAGGGCCGGCCCTGGCTATGTGCGGCCCGACACGGCGCGTGTTGGTGGCGAGCCAAGAACGTGTCCATTCCCGCTTGTAAATCCCTTGCCATGGCGTGCCATAAGTGTGCCACGATGGTGCCCAATGTGCCATGCCTTGCTAGTGTCCGTCCAGCAACAATCTTGACAATGAACCCCCAATATATGAAAAATGAACATTTTTCATGGTGGCAAGAGGAGACTCTTGAACTGCCCAACGAGCAATAATTCAACGTCTTTCAAAAAAAAAATAGAACCACATTTTTGGGTTTTCACGGATTAGTGTACTTGGAAAGCCAAGGACTAATTGTACTAGTGATGAACCAATATGATGACAAACTAACACTATATCACTGAGTCAAGCCTATAAAAACAAGTAATAGGGATTGTGTTAGGAATGTTTTTTAAAATAGCATCAGGTTCGAACCACTAGGATTTACTTGAAGTTTTTGACAACCAATGTATGATGTTGGTCGAGTATTTTTTAAGTCAGTCATGGACATCTATGTACATCTACACAAAACTATTTAAAACACTCTGAACAAATATAATTGATTATTATATTACCCAAACGACCTCTTACTTTTGTTGGCATGGCCATCCATTACAACAATGACTCAATAAGCTACCATTCCACGTCATAAAGACCAATAAACCATATTGATCGATGTAGATGTGAATTTTCCATTACTTTTTTTATTACATGTAAACAAGAACCAAACAAACCCCTCTTTCCCTGTTCCCCACCCAACCAAAAAAAAAAAAATTGCCACGAAGACCACAGGAAAACATCTCCGTAAAGGCAATTCTTTCACATACCTAGCCTACTAACCCAAGCTTATGCATGGAAGGTTCAATGGGAATTAGAAAAGAATCCCCAACACGCACTAAAAATAATACACAAGTTATGGCAAAACATTTCAGCAGATCCCTTCATAAGGGGAAAAATCACAAGCTTTTGGAATTAAGAGCATTGGAGAACTGAGAGAAGTTCTACTGGACAAATTTTTCGCACTTCCCTTAGAAGCTCTACAAGATGGCGCCTTGTTGTGAACTCTAGAAAACGGTTTTCTGAATTGCACAAAAGGAAACATCTAAATCAAATCATAAATCATACAGTGTAATACAAAAGTGGGAAAGACTATGGTACGAACTAGTTGTTAATTTTTAGTCGAACGCAACAACCAAAAAAGTTGCAGTTATTAGGCACCCAGTATTGCCAAAGAATGTAACAAGGGTTAATTGTAACTTATGGAAACCATTTGGTTTTTAAAAACTATCATGCCAAACTATTGTAAACTTTCAAAATCATGATGGTTTTTAAAAAGTTACGAAGTTTGGCAACTTTGAACCCCCTACCTAAGTGCCATAAAATTGCAACTTTTTAGCTGTTTAGTATGCCAAAACAACTTGATGGTACCGTAAGATTTTGCATAAAGTGTAATCAATGAAAGTTTGATCAAAATAGTTTGTTTAACAGAGGTACCTGGAGAAGAACGACTGACACTAGCACCTAAAGGTTAAAAGAACAAATAAAATGAAGTCAGATATAGGTGCCATGCATATATAGACAAATTTGCATACATGAATAGATCATATCTCATAACTAAAAAAAAAAATTTTATACCATATATAGTGGATTTTATACCTACGATTGCCCTGATTTTGGTTCTGGCCCACCAATAAGTACCACTTTCATGTACGTCCAATCTTAAGACAATCCTCTGTAAGGGACATATACCAAAAGCGCTCATGTTTTTATTTAGAAATCCAAAAAGAGAAGATGTATATTCAATTTTTTTCTCCAACACAAATTACAATGGTGAAGAAGTAACTCAACAAGTGACATCTCACCACACATCAACATGACATGGTTCGCTCTCCAATCACATACATCGGGTGATTTCGAGATATAGGATAGATATGACAAGTAGCTAGCTCCTTAAGTTTAGACAAACATAGCGTAGTTGAGTGATAACGACGCTCAGCATAACAATGCCTGGTGTGGTGTGATTGAAAATGTTTTCTCGCTCTAAGTTTCAAAGGATAGCAAACAAAAGCTAAACACTTCACTATATAAAAAATAAAAAATAAATAAAAATAAATTTGGAGATTGATTTGTCTAGATTATAAATCTAGAGATCTATATATGATTTTAGAGTTCTTGTGCAACCATTGGCAAGCCCGAGCGGGCCACTTGGGCGACAACGCTGATTTATAATTCCTTTTCTTCTTCTTCAAATTAAGCGACTATTCAAACGATCTCCATCTTGTCAAAAATATGCAGGCTACAAACTTCTCCGATCAAATCCAAAAGCCACCACCATCTCCACCTTAGCAAGAACACCCTGTAGTCCAAACATTCTCATTTTCTCTATATTATGGTTTGGAGTTACGATGTATTATCATTCAAGATTGGCTGGGTTCTATGTCTTCTTGAACATAGAATCGGGTCGTCCTGGGCACGAATGATGGCTGCCGCTTCTTTGCTTGTACTTGGCTGGTGGAGCAGGGGACTATGCCTTTGGCATTGGGGATTCTACTCTTTAACAATAGTGTGTGGTGGGTGCTAACATTGGCTTTTAGTTTATGAGTTGTTGAAAAGTGCTATTGGTGGTTTATGGTATTATTTGCATGTCTGATTTTACATTTATTATTGAGGATAGGAAGCTTAGGTAGGGTGTTTATTCAGTGTTACACTGTCATTCTCACCAAGTGTTTGGGCCTTTTTTCCTGTGAGAATGTTGATGTTTTTATACGCCTTGTTTGTCATGCATGGCCGGATGTTTTCTCTGGTAATATCAATAAATTGTCTTGGTGTTAAAAAAAAAATTAAAAAAAAAAAAAAAAAAGTGAGAGTGTCTTCAAAACTCGTACAGTGAAATTGTAGTTAAATCAAAAAATTAAGAATGGACTGAACTAGTAAGGGAAAAATTAAGAGGCACTTACCTTTTTTATTCTCGAATCTGACCAATATTTATTCTCGGAACTGTAAAAATTTAATCATGTAGAAGGATGAGCAACTAAATTCACAACTATATTCAGAGAGAGAGAGAGAGAGAGAGAGAGAGTCACTCCCTGTTTTGGAAGACAATTTTCACGTGTTTCCAAGAGACAAAAGAAGTTAAATTAACATCATTTAAAGAATGAGTATTTGGAAAACCTAAAATCTATTTTGTAGTTCATTTATGAACCAATTTTTTTATTCAAGTGATTGGTAAATACCCTTTTTATTTTAACAGAGTCCGTGAATGATCTAAAATTAGGTGGTCCTTTGTCACCCTTGCATGTTGTTGGTCATCCTAGAAATTTGATAAAAGAAGACTTCAAAGCATGAATCAATTAATTTAGGACAATTAGAAGAATGGATCGCAAGTCGCAAATTAAGATCAGAAAAGTACATACTCTTGGGCTAATGTAGTCGAAATGATCTCGGCCAACATCTTAGCTGCAAAAGGAAGACCTAGAATCTATTTTGGGAAAACCTAGAATCTATTTTGTGGTTCATTTAGGAACCAATTTTTTTTTATTTAAGTGATTGGTAAATGCCCTTTTTATTTTATCGGAGGAGTCCGTGAATGATCTAAAATTAATTAGGTGGTCCTTTGTCACACCCTGCATGTTGTTGGTCATTCTAGAAATTTGATAAAAGAAGACTTCAAAGCATGAATCAATTAATTTAGGACAAATAGAAGAATCGCAAGTAGCAAATTAAGTTCAGAAATTAAAGTACACATACTGTTGGGCTAATTTAGTCGAAATGATCTCGGCCAACGTCTTAGCTGCAAAAGGAAGACCATCACACCTGTCTACAATTTCCTCCTTCATCCTTAACAAAATTGTATCATCATCTGACCTTATAAACAACTTCCTTTTAGTAGAACCAATAAATATCTTCCAACATGCTTCATCATCCAAGTTAGGCTGGAGTTGATACAAGTTTTGTTCACCAACCATCCTAGAAGCCAATTCTTGATCAAATCTACACGTGATGATGATGATGCTCATGGGACTTCGTTTATGCAACTCCAAAACCAGATCAGAGTACCATTCACTCCAATGCAATATATTGTCCAATACAATCAAATATCTAAACTCAGTACTAGTTTGGTTTTTATCAAGACTTCTCCCTAAAATCTCTTCTCTAGGATCAGTGCCTTGGGAATAGAAATTTTCTGATAATCGAACCCAAATCCTAGAATCGAACATCTTGCAGACTCGCGAACTTTCAAATACCATGCGGGCAAGAGTAGTTTTTCCTACTCCACCCATTCCTACAATTCCAACTGTCCTAACACCATCAACTACATGATCATTAGGTGTTTCAAGAAGTAGTTTCTCAACCTTTTGGAAGTGTTCATCGAATCCATGAATCTCAGATGCATCAAAGTGGCATAATTGCCATGGTTTGTGGATTGAGAACCAGTTTGAAGAGGATGAACCTTCGATTAATGTAGGAACATCTCTCACTTCTTGCAACTTCTTTTGAATATGATCAAGTCGCTTTCCTTTCTTGTGAAGAAACCAAAGCTTCTTCACATAATTACGGGCATTCATGAAGTAAGTTTTTTTATTCTTCTGAGCTGCAGCTTTCAAGTACTCGCGTTCCTTCTCTGCCAACATGACACACTCTTCCAATAAGTACTTAAGATCATACAACCAATCTTTCATTATAATAGGAGTTAAGGAGTGGATCACCGTTGGTTGCAACGCATCTAAGATCTCTTGAAAATGAAGACGGAGGGGAAGTTCATTGTTGAATTCTTCCATTGCCTCTCCAAAATCATTAATAAACTTGTTCTTGAGAAATTGCAAGTGATCAACTGACATTGTAACTTCACACAAAATCAATATCTCTCTCTCTCTCTCTCTCTCTCTCTCTCTCTGTTGTGTTGTTAGTGTGGAAGTTCTCCCTCCCCTCTTTCGCTCTCACTCACTAACACTTCCATCTTTTATATAGTAGACTTAATACTCTCTCCGTCCCTTTTTTTGAGTCCACTTTTAGGAACTCAACTTATGAAGGGGATAAAAAGAATTTACATCTACTTTCCATAATTGCCCCTAATCATTATAATAACTTTTTTTGTTTTGTCTTGGTGTGAATTTCAAAGAAGGGTAGTTTTGAAAAGTAAGTAAAAATTTTATGCCAATTTAAGAAAATGGACACTAATTTTAAAACATCCCAAAATAGAATATAAGTTTTGAAGGGAGTATGATTTATTCGTATGCACAAGGGAAGGAGCTGTTGGAATATGTGAATTTAATAAATAATAAAAAGGACCTCTATTTAGTCCTAGCTCTCACGTGATTGACAAGATAATGTCACTGTTTGTGATAATGGATAGGGCTCACACTATATTTATTTATAGGGCCCACACTATATTTATTTACAAAACAGAGATCAGGCTTTACGTTTTTGTATTTGACTCGGTGATCTGAGTCTATCTCACACGTTTGCAAAGTTTGTTTTAACACTTTCTTCATCATGGAACGTTTATCAATTTTTCCGCAAAAAATTGTTTTACACAAATTTAAAAATTAAACTCCCCCGTCCCATTTTGTGAGTTCATTTTTGGGAATTTAACTTATTAAGGGGATAAGAAGAATTTATACCTACTTTTCACAATTGTCCATAATCATTACAACAATTTTTTAAAATTTTGTCTTGGTGTAGATTTCAATAAAGAGCAGTTTTGAAAAGTAAGTAAAAATTATATGCCAAATTAGAAAAATGGACACTAATTTTGGGACATCTCAAATAGAATACAGGACTCATAAAATGGGACGGAAGGAATATATATTGGAGAATGATCAGTCAGTGAAGAACAGAAAAAAGGAGTTCTTCTTTCCTTTTTAAAGAGGACGAACAGTCTGCACAAGGAAAAAAAAAGCAGAAAGGAACATCAGAAAAATTACAGAGAAGAAAAAAAATATTCAAAAGTTTTATTCCTCCACATTGATATATATATATATATACACATATATCTTTGATATATAATATATAGAGATCACTCCTCTGGTTGATATTCGAGCAATTGTTTCTGAAAGGGTGTGGGTTTTCCGATCTTTCTCGGTGTAAAGATTTTCGAAACAGATGCAATTTCTGAGCTGCTTTATCTTAGGGACGTCGTGGCCTTCATCCGAATTGCTTGCACAACTTAAGCAGAGCCGCGAAGTATCTTAAAGAGAGCGACTAAGTCCGCGACTCATCAAAAAAAAATGTCAAAGACTATTATTATTAGTAATATTATTCTTTTTAATTTCTGCAGCAACAAGAGCCATTGGACAAGAAAGCTTCTCTTTTTTTTGTGGTGGTCACTACTCCAAAAGAATCATCATAATTTAGAGAGGTCAAGAAATTACCTACTCCAAAAGAAATCACCTACTCCAAAAGAATCATCATAATTTAGAGAGGTCAAGAAATCACCTACTCCAAAAGAATCATCATAATTTAGAGAGGTCCTTTCTTGACCTCTTTACAGAAAACTAAACTCACTCTCTTCCTTTCCTTTCTCTCTATCTACACATTTGTTGTTCGTAAGGAATTTATTCTTTCTTCTCTCTCAAACACGTCAGCTTCAGATAGATTAGTGTGAGTTCACTTTTTATGCATAAAGGGGAAGGCCATTGAAAAAATAGAGTATCTTACTTTGTGGTACAAAGCAAAGGGAGACATGGAGGGGAAATGATAATGTTAAAGCTAAGTTCATAGATTTTTTGTAACACTCTAACCCGCCTCCATGAGCTAGGACACGTGTAACAAAGTTAAGGATTAAACTATCATTTTTTAACGTTCTAAAAATTACATTTTAACTGAAATACCAGGGTTAAAAATAACATTTTATCAAATAAATTAATAAAAAGAAATAAAATAACGTTTTAAAACCGTCAAAGGGTACATTGGCAAAGGTTCCCGTATTACAACATCATTCACCCAATTTTCATAAACTAAAACATTTTTAACCCCTTCTACACTCATTTCTTTAAATATTTCAAAACACAAAAAAAAACCCAACTAAGCATATAGATTCATTCTAACATAATAAAAGTTAAATCATAACCTCTAATATATTCTTATACATAAAACTAAAATCATTATACAACTCCCAACATCTCTAACTTGTAATTTAAAAATAAATAAATAAATAAAATGAATAATACAAAACCCATCTTAGCAAACCCAGTCCTGTAGTCTTGACCATTTCTCACTGTGATGTTGTCACAGCCCAGTCCCACAATAGCGGAACCGGAGCCCGTGGCACGCCACCGAGGCTAAACCAATTCATTAACGTTCCCAAAATTAGGTTTGAAGAACACACGCAGCGGAAAAAATAAAACACATTTTAAAACCAGAGGTTCAGTCGACTGGGTCGGGACCCTCAGTCGAGTGAAGTAAGCAGAAACAAAAAGAACGCATTAACCTTCAGAGGTCCAGTCGACTGAGGCAGGGCCCAGTCGACTGCTTTTGTCATAATAAGGAAAAAATAGTTAACTGCACTGTCCCGTCGACTGCCCAGTCGACTGCCCCGTCGACTGCTTTTACAATATTAAGAAGCAGTAGCTGAAATGCACTGTCCCGTCGACTGCCCCGTCGACTGCTCCCCTGGCAGCAGCCCATTCTGCAGAATTTCAAGTTTTAAAAGCTTCCTAACTTTCACCAATGATCAACCACTCAATCCAAACTCAATCCAAAGTAATCCTAGCTGTATTAAAACATTTCTAAAGCAGGATTACAACATGTCACTAATTATTACAACGGTTTAAAATCCATTCTTTCATACGAAGTTAAACATAAGTTAAAACGATAAAATTCTTATTACAACATCCTATTGTCCCAAAACTACAAGGTTAACATTCAAGTTGCCTTCCAAAAGAACTCCCAACCCACGTACTCACTTCTGCGATTCCTCGCCAGCATTAACACCTGAAATGGTTATTTGAATAACCACAGATATTCGATTTGTTTAAGCTAAAGCTTAGTGAATAAATCAACATATGTACATGAATGATAAACATGTCCGCATTCACATCTCTACATTTCATACTAGTCGTCGGAGACTCACGTGCCCGTCCATACTCCCAATCCGCGACTCCTCGCCAATAAGTCCACGCGAAAGGGTAAGACCCACGATTCTTCTCTTCAATCGTGCGACCTTAATGCCTATATCGGCTCCACAAAATGGCACGGTGACCACGTGCTCCTTCTGACCCAAATAAGCAACTTAACATGCTCAAATACATATCACCATGCTCGCGGTAATTAAAACATATCACCGTGCTATTGAGCCTACTTATCAATATAAATGCCCAATATGAACTACACAATATATCTCTAAGAATTTATACATGCTATTCACACAAAACATGAATACATGTCAAGAAATGATTCCCAAGACATAGTTGAATCACTCACCTCCGAATAACGCTCCTATAATACGATCCAAAGAAAACCCGTGCACAAAGAACGTGCAGAAGTCCGTCTAGTAAAATTCCTATGGATCAGAATTCCATTTATCAACTTTTATGAAAAATTCTAGAAAATAACTTTTCGGAAAACTTGGCCAAATAAGCCCTAATAGATATCAAAACGAAGCTCTTACCTCGAGGAGCTGGAATATGAAATATGGGAGAAAACAGACTGACAAAAGATCGTCGTTTGGCGTCGCAAAGCTTGAAGCAACAAAATCTCCCTCTAGCCCCCTTTTGGCCTCCTCTTGGAATTTAGGTTAAGACTTATGAAAATATCTCAACCATCTCTATCTATATATAGGCAAGACTATTGGGAATTACGTTTACCTCCCCACGAGTTTTCAAAACTCCTAATCAGTCTCTGAAACTTTCTACACAGCTAATTCATAGCTTTATAAGTGAAACTTCGAATTTATAAAAATTTTCGACCAAGTTTCGTTTGGTTGCTAAAACACGAATTTCTACATGACGTTTCCGAAGTTGCTAATTAGCCTACCAAATTAATAACGTGTTCATTCGTCCTCACCAGGATATTAAATCTAACAACAGAAATGTATTCTAAAACAGAAATTAATACAGATATTGAAATACACAGGTAAACATTTATTTTCAGATAAACATTTAAAACGTTCCACAGTGACCGTCTCATACTCGGAGAGACTTCACAACCAATAAATCCTCAATCACAACAGTTTCAAAGGGTTCTCTAATACAGACACCCAAATCAACTCGTGAGTCAAAACTCATCCAAACATGTGTCATAAGACACGCCACATCACATTATCATGCATGACAATGTAATGCAATGCAATAACACAAATGTGGGTGTTATAGATGTTCATCTGAACCTGCGTGGTCATTAGTCACAAAATTGAATAAACTTTCGCTCAGTGAGTACGTGGTACTAATTATGCAATTGGAATACTTAATGATTCATAACACCAATTAAACATTCACAACAATAAATGGTCGCAGGTGTGTCAAGTAATCAACCACCATCGCTCTGGACCACTGATTCCGGGTCATTCCCACTTTTTCCGTCGCATATAGCGAAATCACGCTCATTCATTTGTGACCGTAGTCAATTCGTTGTGGTCGTCACCACTATCCATTTTTCTCTGAGGTTTTCAACATCTCTCGGTCCCCTATATATGAGCTAACTAATGGTGATTATCACTTGAGACCCTTTGATCCAAATAAACACATAAACAACTCAATATGTCAACATGGCAATTTCAACATTTTGGACATGTTAATAATAATCACATGTTTTTCTACTTAATCAATAATTAAGCATTTAATAACAAATAAATAACATTAAACATCCAATTTTGGGATTAGGACACTCACCTCTACGAATAATCAAATAAGCCTAGAAACCCTGAATATTTCCTAGATCCAGCCAAAGTATGAACCTGCAGCTAATCCTACACAATTTTGCTAAACTAAATGTCATCAACTCATTTGGGTTACGAAAAATCTATCGATTAAACTCAAATTAAATTATTCTATAAGATTGGGCTTACTGATTCGTGTCCAATATTGCATTCTTAACTTCATGATTTTACCCCTATTGGACACAAATTATCACTTATATTGGGAGATTTAATGGATAAATTGTACTTTTGTTGTTCTTGTTGTTGTTCGCTTATTGCTAATAAAAATCTCTTTCTTGTAGTGTTTGGGAACTTGTTCAAAGTAAGAACCAACTCTGTTTGGTTTTTACCTCATAAAAAGGTGAAAGAATAAATTTCAGCAGCGGCGGATCGATCCGGCTAAAGAGGGGATCGATCCGCGTGTTTAAGAGGAGCTTATCAACAGAATCACAAGAAGCGGATCGATCCAGCCATTTGAGGGGATCGATCCGTGAGTTTGATGTAGCATTCTGCGATAGAAATCTCGAAATGGATCGATCCGCCTTTATGAAGGGATCGATCCGCGGCTCCTCGTGAAGACAGTAACTACCCAGATGAAAGGCGGATCGATCCGCCTTTATGAAGGGATCGATCCGCGGCTGCAGTTTTTCCCCTCTTTTTAATTACAAGTTTGCCATTGTGGGGTATTTTATATAAATAGGAAGAGATAGGGTTTTGGAAAAAGGGGGGGGCTTATTCTCATATCTTGTATTGTTTTCTCCCAACATTCTTCTTCTTCTTCTCTCATTTTTGGGAACCCACTTGGGTTCCCTCCTATTTCTTCTTCATTTGTATAACTTGAAGATTTCATTGAAGTTTTAATGGCTAGGTATATTTTCTATCTCTTTTCCTTTGATGATATTGCTATGTTTTCCATTGATTAGTTAGATTTACTTAGGTTGTGGATAATGAACTCTTGGATTTAATGTTGTAGCATTTATAGGGTTCATTTGTGTAGGATTCAAAACTAAGGGATTCATCTTATTTGTATTGCAACTATGATTGTTAAAACTTAGACTTTGAATCCTACCCTATGTATTTCATATGGAATATTATGTAACCTTGTGTTTTGCACTCCATGTGTTTGATAAATGTTGTGTGTGGGATTTATAACTTGGGGTCTTCATCTTTGATGTCAAGCATCTTTGATTGTTCAAACTCTTGGGTTTTAAATACTATCTTTTGAAGGCTTCATAGGTGGTTTGTCCACCAAGTAGATTAGTTAGTGTAGGGGGGACAAATCATTCGGATTAGAAGCCATAGAGGCTTCATCTTGTATGTCATGTATCCTTGATAGTCAACCGTTAGCTTCAAATCTGTTTCTATGGAAATCTTAAAGCTCATTTCATCTAACACATAGGTGCATTCCAAGTGTTTGATAATATGCCACAATGAAGTGTTACCTTAGAATGTGCTTGAAACACTAGTCCATTTCATCTTGTTGTGACCCAAGATGGGGGAAATGATCCCAACCTATTGCTTTTTAGATTAGTATTTATTTATCATTTTCTCCTCCAAAAACCAAACAAAAAGCCGCAAGACGCAAAGTCATTTTTATCCCTTTTTATCATCTTTTCTTACTCCTTTCTTTTGAGCATTATAATTAGTTACTAAACTTCCCAAACGTTGTTCTTGTATCAATCCCTGTGGACTCGACACCCTACTTCCAACATACTACGTTTTTAATAGGGTTAAATAAGAACTTGATTTTGACAACATCACTTACCCCCACAGTCCAAATATGACTTCGTACTGTGATTTGGGCAACATACGGCAAAGTTATAGCACTGAAAGGATGAAACCCTCACTTTCTCTCTTCATTCTCATGTCTCTGCCTTTCTTGTGAACTCTCTATTCACTTGTTTTTTTTTCTTATCTTTTGATTAACTAATAGATGCATATATATTTATATATAATATCCGCTGCCGCCGCCGCCTATAAGTGAACAAACACTCACGGTTTCATTTGTTTCTTTCTTTTTCTTTTTTTTTCTTTTTATTTTTTTTTCCTTTTGAGTCAAATTGGAATATTTCATAGAATATTCAACTTAGTCTATTTCCATTTACACTCTTAATATTTTTAAGTTCTGTTATAAGACCCAACCTAATTATATTACTATCCCAATATTTAAATGAGTTATCTCTATATCACGTATGGAGCCCAAATTAGGTCCCAAATATTATATGAAGGCACTAATTAGCCTACCCATTATGCCATGTGCCCAATTACGCCCTCATAAGGGTAGCCAAACTCGTGCCATAAATAATCATGAACAATATTGGAATATTAAAGCACTTAATATTTTATCAATTAAATAATCATATGGCATCAATATGTATTATAATGTACACATTTACATTTACATGTCTACCATTTAATCACAGAAATGCAACTAAATGTAATTTATCCAATCTGGAACTCCCATGGGTCCCATTTCACATTTGTCCAACTGTGCCCTTTATCAAGCACTTATCACATGGGATAACTGAAATTTACCCAAATCATCACATGCAATTATTTATATCAATTAATGTATGTCAAAACAAATATTACTTCCATTTTTCGGGTACGGGTATTACATCTCTCCCTCCATTTTAGGAAGTTTGTCCCCAAAACTTTTCTCAATTCACGAATCAAATAGTATATCTCTCCTCGAACCTTTATTGGCTCAAATACAACAACACGATTATAGAATACATTATACCCACTAGTGTGACCACAATTGCAGCTGACTGGTCCCCATTCTTTTCAATATTTCAATTGGCATACTATAATTTCAATCTTACTTGGTTCATCAAATTATACCCTCATATCAACAAAACAGACTTTTTGTGGCGCGCATTCGTGCCACAAATACTTTCGTTCGCGCCACAAAAAGTCTTTTTCGACGCGTTCAATGAGTCGCCCGTGCGTCAGTTATTCCCGCGTCTCTGATAGTCATTTGTGGCACAGTCAAAGTATTTGTAGCGTGCTAAACGTGCCACAAATAAAAGCTATTTGCGTCGGAAATGAACATCTATTATTGGGTATCAAATGCACCACAAATAGTATAACTATTTATGACGCGTGGATTTTGCATCGCAAATAATTACTATATGTGGCGCGTTGACTGAGCCACAAATAGTTATCAGAAATTTAGTGTTATTGTATTTACGACGCACATTTTGCGCCATAAATAATGTAATCAAATTTCTCACAGTAGTATTTGTAACGCGATTTTTGCGCCACAAATACTACAACCAAATTATACATGGTAACATTTGTGACGCAACAAGTGCGCCACAAATGCTACATCAGAAATTGAAAATTTGTAAAAAAAAAAAAAAATTTTGCTTTTTTTTTCCCCTGTATTGTATACTTGCTATATAAAATATATTTGCAATCATAAACAGAAATTTTATGCTCACAAAATAATCATTCACATGCAAGATCCAACAATTCATACAAAGTATGTAAATAAAGTCACTTAATAAATCCAAGATCATGTCCATCATGTTTAATTCAGTACAAATTAAGTCACTAAAGTTTAAGTGTCTCCAAATTCAATAAAAAACAAAATCATTCCAAAGTCGACAATCTTCCAATAAAACTCCATACCTGAAACACAAATAAAAAAAAAGGAATTTAGTATTTACAATCTACAAGTAATAAGAGATTACAAAAAACAAAAACTTATTATTCCCAAGTAATTGAAATTCTAATTTTTCGCCTAACTCTCAAACCGGGAATCCGATAAGGATCCCGTTCGTTCCCACAAGTTTCTTTAGGCGTGTGTGAGGTGTCGGTGAAGTTACGTTGCTTACGGGACGACGGTTCACCATTTCACCTGTCCAAACCCCGAAACTAACTTTTAGTAAGCTTAGGTGTGTGAAATTCTATTTTTTCGCCTAACTCTCAAACCGGGCATCAGATAAGGATCCCGTTTGTTCCCACAAGTTTCTTTAGGCATGTGTGAGGTGTCGGTGAAGTTACGTTGCTTACAGGACGGCAGTTCACCGTTTCACCCGCCCAAACCCCGAAACTAAGTTTTAGGAAGCTTTGGTGTGTGAAATTCTATTTCTTTGCCTAACTCTCAAACCGGGCATCGGATAAGGGTCCCGTTTGTTCTGATAAGTTTCTTTAGGCGTGTGTGAGGTGTCGGTGAAGTTACGTTACTTACGGGACATCGGTTCACCGTTTCACCCGTCCAAACCCCGAAACCAAGTTTTAGGAAGCTTAGATGTGTGAAATTCTATTTTTTCGCCTAACTCTCAAACCGGGGATCCAATAATGGTCCTGTTTATTCCCACAAGTTTCTTCAGGCGTGTGTGAGGTGTCGTTGAAGTTATGTTGCTTATGGGACGGCGGATCAAAACCCCCCGAAACTAAGCTTTAGGAAGCTTAGGTGTGTGAAATTCTATTTCTTCGCCTAACTCTCAAACTGGGCATCGGATAAGGGTCCCGTTTGTTCCCCACAAGTTTCTTTAGGCGTGTGTGAGGTGTCGGTGAAGTTACGCTCCTTATGGGATGTCGATTCACCATTTCACCCGTCCAAACCCCGAAACTAAGTTTTAAGAAGCTGATGTGTGAAATTCTATTTTTTCGCCTACCTTTCAAACCAAGTGTGGACACGCGGCGTTCCACCTCTTTTGTTTGTTTTGAAACTGGAACTTGTTTTTGTTTGAAATTTGATTTGGATCAAAGATAAGGAGAGGTCTGTTGAAAACATATACAGAGTCGCCACTTGGTCTTTAAGGAACCAAGAAACCTAATTTTGACTCACCCAAGCGGATAAGGGCACCGGCCCTTCATAACCAAAGAACTTGGTTCGGGGTTTTGGTACGAGAGAGGAAGGAGCCTTTGTCGCGACTAAAACACCCTCAACTCACCCCGTCATTCGACGGGCCTCAATTAGCATCCAAATAATCATCTTATACTATGTTTGGTTCGACAAATAATACTATGATAGTATATTACATCACATAAGAGAATTTGAAATGGAAGATCTAAAGATAAGATATCATTCATAAGATCTAAGTCAAATATCATACAATGTAAAGTGAAAGATCACACAAATAAACCTAGGAAAAATCGTCTAATCATATATCAAATAATCAAGACTTCTTAATCTAAAGGGGACATGAATTGTTCTTGAAACCAATAATCAAAGAAATCAAAATATGCCTAGCAAGCTAGTATGATGCATGTTATTCTTTGAGAAAAGAAGATCTCTCAATCCCCGGGACAGATGAGAAAGGAGGATTAGATCGAGGGGAAGCATGAACGTGTGATCATGATCATTCCTTATAATCTTCTTAGATTAAGAGTTACAAAAAATCCCAAATCTTGCATGAATGCAATGCATGTATCTAGAATGTGCCAAGGTTGTAGGGTGTTTTGGTGTTCATGGATTCCTAGAATGACTTAGAAGTCTAAAAGGTGTATGAATGAATGAATGAAATCAACATGGGATATGTAAAAATGTAGTATGAACTACTTCCTAAGATATGAACTAATTTGGAATGCATATAAGCATCAAATCAAAGGATGAAAGTTAAAATGTGCTTGCTGTGAATAGTGGACAGAACAGTAACTATATCTTTTGAAAATTGAAAAGAGGGGTTAGGAATGTTTTCAATGCATGATTTTTTATGGAGATCTTCCTTATTGTGTCTAGAACACAACCCAAAAAGCCAATCTTTAATAACTATCACAGATTGAGAGAACGCATATAAACAATAGAGGTCACTTAGAAATAGAGTCTGTACTGTCGACTGAAATGTTGAAAGATCTTAGAAAATGACAACGAATGATCTAGAGGCCCATTTTATACCGAACGTTTCCTAAGACATTGAAGTTTAAGGGAAAAATAAGTTAAGACCACCCCATTTGGAAAAGTTTTCTGAAAAAGAGGTTGGAAGTGGACCTAGCTGCTGTGACAGTAAAAACAGAATGTCTGGAAGGAATGTTTGGGTCCAAATGGACCATTTCCAAGTACTTCCAAGTCAAACCAAAAATTATGGGTGTTCTCCAATGAGTTAGGAAGACTTTCCAAGTGGCCTTGCACCCATATGTTGAGTATCGAGTTCTAGAAAAATCTTTGAGCTCAAATTACTCACTGTTTTAACTCACTGTTTTGAAAATTTTGGGAAAAACTAGAGTTTTCTTTCTTGGGATTAAAATGAGGGGGGTTTTAAGAGGGGTTTTGGAGTAGATGTTTTGAAAACATATTTTCAATACTCAATAAAGGGTATAGCCACTTAAAATGCCAACCTCAAACTCATCATCAAGAACCTCCAAGATTGTTGGTGTGGACACGCGGAAGTGGACCACTTCTCTTGTTTGAGATTGTTTTGAAAAGGAATTTGACTTGGATCAAAGAAAAGAAAATGGTCTGTTGAAAACAGATACAGAGTCGCCACTTGGTTTTTAAGGAACCAAGAAACCTAATTTTGACTCACCCAAGTGGATAAGGGCACCGGCCCTTCATAACCAAAGAACTTGGTTCGGGGTTTTGGTACGAGAGAGGAAGGAGCCTTTGTCGCGACTAAAACACCCTCAACTCGCCCCGTCTTTCGACGGGCCTCAATTAGCATCCAAATAATCATCTTATACTATGTTTGGTTCGACAAATAATACTATGATAGTATATTACATCACCTAAGAAAAATTGAAATGGAAGATCTAAAGATAAAATATCATTTATAAGATCTAAGCCAAGTATCACACAATGCAAAGTGAAAGATCACACAAATAAACCTAGGAAAAATCGTCTAATCATGTATCAAATAATCAAGACTTCCTAATCTAAAGGGGGACATGAATTGTTTTTGAAATAAATAATCAAAGAAATCAAAATATGCTTAGCAAGCTAGTATGATGCATGTTATTCTTTGAGAAAAGAAGATCTTCTCAATCCCCGGGACGGATGAGAAAGGACGATTAGATCGAGGGGAAGCATGAACGTGTGATCATGATCATTCCTTATAATCTTCTTAGATTAAGAGTTACAAAAACCCCAAATCTTGCATGAATGCAATGCATGTATCTAAAATGTGCCAAGGTTGTAGTGTACTTTGTGTTCATGGATTCCTAGAGTGACTTAGAAGTCTAAAATATGTATAAATGGATGAATGAAATCAACATGGGATATGTAAAAATGTAGTATGAACTACTTTCTAAGATATGAACTAATTTGGAATGCATATGAGCATCAAATCAAAGAATGAAAGTTGAAATGTGCTTGCTGTGAATAGTGGACAGAACAGTAGTATGATCTTTTGGAATTTGAAAAGAGGGGTTAGGAGTGTTTTCAATGCATGAATTTTTCTGGAGATGTTCCTTATTGTGTCTAGAACACAACCCAAAAGGCCAATCTTGAATAGCTATCACAGATTGAGAGAAATCGTATAAACAATGAAGGTCACTCAGAAACAGAGTCCGTACCGTCGACTGAAATGTTGAAAAATCTTAGAAAATGAAACCGAATGATCTAAAGGCCCATTTTATACAGGAAGTTCCCTAAGACATTTAAGTTTAAGGGAAAAATGAGTTAGGACCACCCCTTTTGGAAAAGTTTTTCTGAAAAACAAGTTGAAGGTGGAACTAGCTGCTGTGACATCAAAAACAGAATGTCTACTGAAAATGTTTGGATCCAAATGGACCATTTTCAAGTATTTCCAAGTCAAACCAAAAATCATGGGTGTTCTCTAATGAGTTAGGAAGACTTTCCAAGTGGTCTTACATTCATACATTGAGTATTGAACTCAAAATAATTCCTTGAAGTTAAATGACTCACTGTTTTGAGGGTTTTGAGAAAAACAAGGTTTATTTCTTGGAATCAAAATGAGGGGTTTAAGAGGGGGGTTTTGAAATGGGGGTTTTGAAAGTATACTTCCAGAACTTGGATGAATATTCTAACCACTTGGAATATTAATTCCTAACTTATTTCAAGAACTTCCCAAGTATTTGCAAAACATGATTTTATTTGGAAACCAAACTCAAGAGTCTATGGGAGTATGATACATGAGAGGATAGATGATACATGACATGACATAGCATGCTAAAAGTGGTAAAGAACATGTGCATGGGATATGGGTTCATCTAGATACAAGAGAGTGTTGCATCAAAGTGTGAAAGCCAAAAAGTGAAATGCTGTGAATAGTGGACAGACTGTATGCATTACTTTGTAACATTATAATGGGAGGTCAAACGTGCCTAGAAAAATGTGAGAAAAATCAGAGATCATCCTTATTGTGTCTAGAAAATAACCCAAAAAGCCAAACATCAATAGCTATCACAGATTAAAAGAAATAAATCAGAATGTACACATAACTCAGAAACAAAAGCTGCACTGTTGACTGATTTTGTATGATTTTTCATAAATCAAAGAAAAGGTTTATGATGACCCATTATATACCAAAAGTTTCCTAAGACACCCAAGTTTTATAAAAAAAAATAGAAACGATATATGTACAGTGACGAAAATATCCAGAATAATTGCAAGAAATTGGGTGAACATTCTGTGAGAATAGAGGCAGATTATGAATATGAACTTCTCACATCCAAAACAAATACTTTCACATCTCTATAATTGATGGGAAAAATTGGGGACAAACTATGATGTCTTAGGAAGAATTTCCAAGTGGTTTCATTATCATAGCTCAAGTATTTAATTCAAAACAAATCTTTGAATCTGAACAGCTCACTGTTTTGGATCATTCTTGAAGAAAATGGATTTGGGTTTGAAATAGAGTTTGAGTTCTTGATTGGGGGTTTTGAAATAGATGTTCAAAGCATGAACTTAAACTCTTGAGATGACCATGTGACCACTTAGAACCTCATACAACCTTGGATCATCAAAGAACTCCCAATATTATTGGAGAGATTCATTTTTATTTTGGACATAACTTCAATACATTTCAAGAACATCTTGGAAGTATTGAGGTTATGATCATCATCTATCAAACATGTTTTTGAGGTTAAGAGCTACTATCCATAAGGATTCACTCACCCCAAACTTCATGTCATCACTTAGATGATGATGAACTAGTAAGTAAATAAAGAAAATAAAAAGAAATGAGATTAAGAAGAGATGAACATAATATGAACAAGCAAGTAAATAACAATCAATAGATGATAATCAATATGATTTTGGACTTGTAGCTTGGTGTTTCACTCATAGATTTTGACATTTGGACATGGAAGTAGCTTCCTAACTCAAGAATGCTCAAGAATGGTGATTGGGTATATTGATGATGAAGTATATAGAAAAATGGTGGAGGAAAACAAGATTAGAACTCACTTTGATTGGAAAAAAAGGAAGAAGAAGACTACTTCGTCTCTTTCTCTCTCTATATTTCCCTAGAGTTTCTTCCTAAGCTTTCTCTAAGCTTCCATGTCTCTCTTCTAAATGGAAGTAAATGGCTTCTTTTATAGGCAAAGGAGGGGTGGTAAATGGAGCTTTAAAAAGCTTAAAATGGTCTCCCATTGATCCAAAATAAGCTGGGAACCAAAACTACGTCGTTTTGATTTCTAATATATCAAATTGGACCCCCAAAATAAATTACAAAAATACACTATTCTGGAGGGGAGTGCCGCGGCGGCACTGGGCCAGTGCCGCGGCGGCACTGCTCCTCCCTTCGTCCAGATAATGCTGTTTAGGCCCCCCCGAGGTTCCGGTATTCGCGAATAGGCCCTATTTCGTCCGAAATTCACAGAAAATGCATACGAACTCCAAATTGAGATTGTGATATACCGTTGGAAAGGTAATGGAGTCTACTTTACATAAAAAATAGTTCGGGGATAGGTCACTTTGAAACGTTTTGCGGTATTTGCGATAAAAGCCAATTTGATCGCCTTTTTCGCCTTTGGAAATTTATAATAAATTCGTTTTAAATCCAGATATTATGTGCGATATTCCGTTGGAAAGCTATTGACCTCTAGTATCCATGAAAAATATTTGAAAATTGTTTCGGCACCCCGGTTCCAAAGTCAAATTCTGGTCAAACTGGTCAAACCTGGGATTCCCGGGAAGTCCTAGAAACCTCCGGGAGTTCCCGGGAGCCGATGTTTTCGCTCGATTTTCTTTTGGAACTTGTTTTAACACTTTTCTAATGATTTAAAATGATTCCGGTGAATTCGGACGATTTTGGTCAAACCTGGTCAAACCTGGCCAAACCTTGGTCAAACCGGTCAACGGGGACTTTTCGGGAACTTCCGGGACTTCCGGGGGTCTCTGGGAGCTGACGATTTCATTCAATTTTACTTAAAAATTCATTTTTTTACTTTTCTTACGACATAGCATGTTTCCAGAACTTTTGGTCCAAATCTGGGAGCTTCTGGGCTTTCAGGGGCATTTTGGTCATTCTGAGCATTCTGAGAGATAAAGCTGACTTCCAAGGGTCCTTTTGAGTCTTTTGCGATCATTGTGAACCACCAAGATATGGGTCTCCTAAATCTGATAGCCGACAAAATGAGGTGTCTACAGTTGGAGAGATTTATTTTTATTTGAACATAACTTCAAGAATACCTTGGAGGTATTGAAGTTATGATCATCATCTATCAAACATGTTTTTGAGGTCAAGAGCTACTATCCATAAGGATTCACTCACCCCAAACTTCATGTCATCATTTAGATGATAATGGACTAGTAAGTAAATAAAGAAAATCAAAAAGAAATGAGGTGAGAAGAGATGAACATTATATAAGCAAACAAGTAAATAGATAGCAATCAAAAGATGATATTCATGATGTATAGAACTTGTAGTTTGGTGTTTCACTCATATGTAATGACATTGGACATGGAAGAAGCTTCCACTCTCTTAAATGCTCACTAAAATGGTGGTTGGGTGTATTGAATGTTGAAGTAAATGGGAGTAATGAAGTAAAAACAAAGTTTAGAACTCACTTTTGTTTTGAAAATCAAAGAAGGAAGCTTCTTTTCTCTCTATTCTAACATTATCTCTACAACTTTCTCTCCCAAACTTTTTCTAAGCTTTCATTTGACTCCCCTAAAATGAAGAGCAATGGGGGGTTTATATAGGCCAACTTGGGGTGGTTTTGGGGTTTTAGAAGTATTCTCATTGGTCCCAAACATCTGAAATCATAAAACTACGTCGTTTTGGTTTTCAATTAATCAAAATGAACCCCCAAGAAAAATTACAAAAATGCATTGTTCTGGAGGGGAGTGCCGCGGCGGCACTGCTCCTCCTTCGTCCAGATAATGCTGTTTAGGCCCCCTGAAGTTCCGGTATTCGCGAAAAGGCCCTATTTCGTCCGAAATTCACAAAAAATGTGTACGGACTCCAAATTGAGGTTGTGATATACCTTTGGAAAGGTAATGGAGTCTACTTTTCATAAAAAATAGTTCGGGGATAGGTCACTTTGAAAAGTTTTGCAGTATTTGCGATAAAAGTCGATTTGATCGCCTTTTTCGCCTTCGGAAATTCATAATAGACTTGTTTTAAATCCGGAAATTATGTGCGATATACCGTTGGAGAGCTATTGACCTCTAGTATCCATGAAAAATATTTGAAATTTGTTATGGCGCTCCGATTTTAAATTCAAATTCTGGTCAAACTGGTCAAACCTGGGATTCCCGGGAAGTTCTGGGAACTTCTGAAAGTTCCCAGGAGCTGACGTTTTCGCTCGATTTTCTTTTAAAACTCATTTTAATACTTTTCTCATGATCTAGAATGATTTCGGTGAATTTGGACGATTTCGGTCAAACTTGGTCAAACTTTGGTCAAACCTTGGTCAAACCGGTCAACGGGGACTTTCCGAGAACTTCCGGGACTTTCGGGGATTTCTGGGAGCTGACGATTTTGTCCGATTTTTCTTAAAGACTCATTTTATCACTTTTCTTACGACGTAGCATGTCTTTAGAACTTTGGAACCAAATCTGGGAGTTTTCGGGCTTTTAGGGCCATTTTGGTCATTCTGAGCATTCTGAGAGATAGAACTGACTTCCAGGAGATCTTTTGAGTCTTTTCAATCATTGTAAACCACCAAGCTATGGGTCTCCTAAATCTGATAGCCGACAAAATGGGGTGTCTATAGTTTGCCCCTCTTTGGCATGAACTTGCGAGGCAACGCATGTCGCAAGCGAGTGCCAAAGCTTTGAAGAGACAGGACTTTTTGGAGGCTATAGATTTAGGATAAAAAGCATTGCAAAAGATGCAAAAAAAGATGTTGAGGTCAGTGCTGGTCGCGTTCCGCGTGAGCTGCCTACATATCCCAGGGGGAATCAGACCAAGGCGTAGTTCAGGCACAAAGGGGCAAATCATACATGCACACATAGCAATCAGGTGGATGCTATGCTAAAAGAGTGATATGCAATGCATGGATGTGACATGAATTGTGTCATGAGTCCTTTTATGGCTAGTGTTATGATCCTAGTATGAGCAAGTGCTGTGGGGTGTGCCACTCCGAGTGGGCTGGTGTTGTGCTAGTAATTATGATGTGGATGACTTGGATAGGGACATCAAGGTTCAGAAGACTTTTGGGTCTAGGGGCAAACTTCTGGAACTGAGTGAGATAGATCAGATGCGCTTTGTTTTGGAGGATGACAGCCAAAAGTGACCAAGGGATCTCGTGATAAAGCCGAAAAGGGACAGATGAGAAAATTCTTGATAATCAGGAGATCTGGATGCAGGCGATGTTCTGATTGTTCCTGACGGCCGATTTTCGGGAGTCGATTCCTCTTTTTTGTTACTTTTTGCTGGGGGTAGTATCTTTCGTATTTGTCCTTGGGGGGTGACATAGTGTTCTCGGAGAATCTCTATTTTCTTGATCGGGAACCAGGACCCATCTCTGAATCTCTCACGGTTGATCAAATCTTTCGGCGCTCGATCCAAGAGGGCCGGTCTGGCTTCCAGGAGCTGGTATCTTTCGGTTTTTATCTTCGGGGGATGATGTGGGGTTCTTGAAGAATCTCTTTTCTTGATCGGGAACCAGGACCCATCTCTGAATCTCTCACGGTTGATCAAATCTTTCAGTGCTCAATCTAAGAGGGCCGGTCGGGGCCTCCGGGAGATGGTATCTGTCTGCTTCTGTCCTCTGGGGATGATGTGGGGTTCTCTGAGAATCTCTTTTCTTGATCGGGAACCAGGACCCATCTCTGAATCTCTCACGGTTGATCAAATCTTTCGGTGCTCAATCCAAGAGGGTCGGTCGGAGCCTCCGGGAGCTGGTATCTGTCTGCTTCTGTCCTCTGGGGATGATGTGGGGTTCTCGGAGAATCTCTTTTCTTGATCGGGAACCAGGACCCATCTCTGAATCTCTCACGGTTGATCAAATCTTTCGGCGCTCGATCCAGGAGGGCCGGTCGGGGCCTCCGGGAGCTGGTATCTTTCTGCTTCTGTCCTCGGGGGATGATGTAGGGTTCTCGGAGAATCTCTCTTCTTTTGCTTCGGTTCATCAGCCAAAAATCCAGGATTCGTTATTAAAACTCTCGAAATTTGCGACGGTCGTCCTGAAATAGCCGATTCGGGTCTTCGGGAGTCGATCTTTCTCAATTTCTACCTATCTTACAATCTTTGGACTGCTCGGGGTAAAAACCTCATAAATCTTGGTCGAAATGGGCCACCGGGGCTGATCGGGGCCAAAAATGGGCTGAAAAAGGTCAAAAAGGGCCAAAACGGGGCAAAACGGAGCAAAATGGAGCGAAGCGGGGCCCGCAGGAGGCAGTGCCGCGGCGGCACTGGCCAACTGCCAAAGGGCCAAAACGGGGCGAAACGGAGCAAAACGGAGCGAAGCAGGGCCCGCAGGAGGCAGTGCCGCGGCGGCAGTTGGCCAGTGCCACGGCGGCACTAGGTGGCCGGACTCCATCTTTGTATATTTCGGGTTTTTGAGCTTTTGAAGCTCATTCTTGGCCATTTTGGGGTGTTTTTGGAGCCAAAATCAGTCAAAACGCAGCTTGTGCGCGCTCAGGTGAGTAATCTTTCCCCGTGGTTGGAATTTCGATTGGTGCTTTGGTTTGCTCAAATTTTTAAGAAGAAAGTTTTGATTTTGACTTCCATTTTCTTTGTAGATCCATGGCTTCGAGCTCGAGGAGACCGTCTAAGAAGGCCAAGGAACGGATGAAAGCCGAGATGCAAACCCCGGACTTGATTTTACGGGACCCTCAACGTCATCTTTCGGCCGCGGCTCTAGCGAGCTTGGTATGTGAAACTTTTGACAGTTTAGGACTATTTTCATGTTTTGTGCTAGTGTCGTGAGCCGTAGTGTGCACCTTGAGATCGTTAGAAGTCTGATTTGTGCTCAAAAGTTGATTTTGTGGATTTGGACCTCGGGTCGTGAATAGTGATTTTGTGCATTGCTTTGTCGTCTTTGGTATGTGCAGGTGCCGGAAGTGACATTAAAAGGCCATGGTAGCCTCGCTCATACTTTCCTATGGTATACTCAACTCTCGCCCAACGTCAAGAGGATGGTAGACGATGCCGGGTTTGGAGGCTTCGTCCGTCTGGTTTCAAAGAGCAGCAACGATTTGGCACACTTTTATGCTCTAGCTGAGAGGTGGTGGGACACCACCAATACTTTCTACCTGCCGTTTGGTGAGATGACCATGACGCCCTTTGACTTCTCCATGATTACCGGCTTGAGGGTTGGCGGGAAGCGCCTGATTCTGGACTACTTTTATGAGATCGACCCGGAGGCGGTGGAGATGTTGATTGGGGCCGTTCCCCCTAACCTGGAGAGGCACTGGTTTCCTTGTGGCTGGCTTTACCGAGCCTATGGCAGAGGGAATCATAATCTGAACAATTCCCAGCTTTTGAGGGTGTTTCTTCTATATGTCCTTGGTTGCTCGATCTTTGCGACGTGGAATGACCGGGTGAGCTTGAGACTCCTTTCTTGCCTGGCAACCATTGATGAGATCCCCTCCTACAACTGGGGCGGTGCTGCCTTGGCCCATCTTTACAAGCATATGGGCGAGGTCTCCCGGGGCGATGTTAAATCGACAGGGGGATTTTGGAGAGCTTGGGAGGTATGTACTGTATCTTCTTTCATTTTTGGCTTTTTGATTTCTGTACTCCTGACTTTCCTCTTTGTCTGTGCAGCTTTGGAGCTTCGAGTACATGAAGATGTTAGCTCCCTCCCCTGCGGACGAATCAGGTGAGGACGAGGATAGCATGGCTCCTGTGCCTAAATTTCCCACGAGGCTTGAGGTGGCGGAGGGATGTTGTCGGGGTGAAGAGCGGGGCCCACCGGATTGTTTTGCTCAGAAACTTCTTAACCGAGCTGACGGCTGCTAGTGTTGATTGGACGCCTTGGGAGTGCGTCGCCTATGCTGCCCCGGAGGAGATTCAAGCAGTCAAGCCTCTTTCCTCTTACCGACTCCTGATGGAGAGTACTGAGTGCAGACAGTGGTTCCTTGGCGAGCGAGTGTCCCGGCAGGTGGTCGGTGGTTCCAGGTATCGCGTCCATCATAATCCTCCTGCGATGGATGCTAGTGACCTTTCTGGTGATGCTCTGCTGGCGGCCTTGGCCGGCACCGACGTTTGGGACCATTTTCTCTCTGAGACCGGTTATGAGGCTTATCCTTTGTCTCTATTCGTTGCCTATGTTTTTGACTCGTCTTTTCCTAACTTATTTTGTGCCTACAGCTTCGCGAGATGTACAGGAGACAGGCTCCTCAGGCTTCCGATCCTATCCCTCCTTGGGATTGGACCGTCAATGTTCTAGGCGTTGATAGCACTCCCCAAGTGATGGAGGTGCCACGAGTCACATGTGAGTACCCTACTCAGCCAGCGGGCGTCCTCAATGTTCCTTGGAGTTACGCTGAGGAGGGTCACACCTTGGCGGCTAGCTTACGGTCCTTGGTCCTCACACGAGACCATCGGGTATGTCTCTAATTTTGTGCTTTCTTAAGGTCATAAGGTTCTAACCCTGGATTTTACCCTTGGCAGATGGACGGTATGCGGCAATTTGCCGCCAATCAGATGGCGTCCTTGGTAAGTCTCTGACTCGACTCTATTTTTGTACTTTTTGTTATTTCCCTACTGATTGCCTTCATTTTATTTGTGTGTGCAGTACCGTGGAGGCGGAGCTGGCTCATCGAGGACTGGTCCAAGGTGCAGGGTGGTAGGAGGAGGCCGTCGCCGACATACACTCCGGGCGGTGCGACGGAGGACGAAGAAGAGGAGGACTGAGGCCCCCCAAACGGGAACTTCATTTTATTTTCTTTTTATGTTTTCGATTGGGTTGTACTGGTGATACGACTATTTGGACAGTGTAGGACGATGTGTGGAACAGTTTGTGACCTTTGACAGAGTATTATGATGTTTTGCCTTTTAGGCCGGATAGCTTCCGGTTTGGAGGCGCAGTTGTGTGCTTGTTTTAATTGATAATCGCGTGATGATATATGTGCACTGTGATTGTTGGATGTTACTGCGATGGGCTGTTTTGTGATAGTGAGTGTTTTTGTCTTGCAGGTGGGATAGTCCGTGAAACGGGGAGGTGCTGTCGTAATTTCGAATTTTGCTAGAGCCGCGACAGAAAATATGGCTCTGTATGATCCCGCTCAACTCACAGCTTGGCTGAACATCACGGATGGTGTGGAGCGGATCAACCTCTTTAGCTACGGCTTGACCGAGCTATTCTCTCTTTGCCAGATGACCCTGAACACTGAGTTCTTGCGTGCTGCTATTGCCCACTGGGACCCGGTGAACCATGTCTTCAATTTCAATGGCCTGGAAATATGTCCCCTGCTTGAGGAGTTTTATGCTATTCTTGGCTATGATTCTGACTCTGACCTGATTCTCCCTTCTGCTGGTACCCTTAGTCCTACGCGAGGCTTGGCTGAATATCTGAACTGTTCCATCACTATTTCTCGCCGACTGATTCAAGGTGAGGTTCTTGACATTGCCTCCATTATTGCCCGATACGCCAGTCCTGGGAATCCCAGCGTGTATGATGCTACCCGCGGGGCTGCTTTGATATTGTGCATGACTTCGCACTTTCTGTTCTCGAGCACCTCGGTTGACTTGGTGCATGTGTGCCTTGGGCTGAAACTTAGCAGGAATCTCATGGCCATGGTTCTAGCTGAAACCCTGAATGGTTTGGACCGCGCTTCTGATCAAGGAACGCTTCTACCTTCTGGGGCGCCTTTGGTGTTACAGGCTTGGTTATACGAGCGCCTCCAACTGTGGACGGGCCGCATACCATCGGTTTACTTTCGTCGAGTCGTGCTTCATCCTCACTATACTTTTGCCGATTGGGTCGGCATGCTGGGTGCCTTATCTGAGGCTGACATTTGCTGGATCGTGAGGCTTTGGGGCCTTTATGCTGTTACTACGAGCCTCAGGGGTCCCCAGAGAGTGTGGTTGATGGGTCTGAGAAAGACTTCTTTCTATCATCCTCGCCGTTTGGCCAGACAGTATGGGCAGGTTCAGGAGGTTCCCTGGGGGTTTACTGAGAGGGTCTTTGCTTCCAGGATCAGGGCTGCCACTATTGCTGCTTTTATTGATGGTTGGAATGACCGAGTAAAGGCCTACTTCTAAAGGCCTTTGAAGAAGATTAAACTAGACCTAACTGATTCTGCTCATTCCTCCAAGTGTCTTGGAACATGTGTGATTGCTCTTTGAAAGACTTTTTATTTCTTTGATCATTCCTGCTTATGTAATATTCGAAGTTTGTTTATCGGTGAACCTTGGTTACTTTAGGAATCTTATTTTATGCAATTTTAGCTTTCTAAAAACATTTATAACCGAGATTTCCATTAGATGTTGCTTTTGGTACTTGCTTGGGCATGCTAGGGCGATTAGAGGCAAACGAGGCGGGTGGCCGAAGTTTGCCCCTAGTTTGGGGTATGTATGGTTGTGAGGCGAACGAGGTAGATGACCGATGTTTGCCCCTAATTTAGAAGAGGTTCAGGAAAACGAGGCGAGTGCCCGAAGTTTGCCCCTAGTGTGGAGGGTGATTTCTGGGTTATGGTAAAGACCACGACTTTATTTTTCTCACACGCTCATAATTTTGCCTAGGCACCAGTTAGGTGACCTAGCGAGCTCTTTTCTCTCTTTTGTTATTGCTCACCTTGGATTTAACTCTAACTTTTGCCTAGGCGTCCTTTCGGATTTTCAACCTAGCGAGCCATCCTTTTCTTTTTTGAAAGTCTGCCTACGTACCCCCGAGCGGGGATCAGGTCCAACGTAGTTCGGGTCATGGTTGGAAAGAAGCGGGTTGATTTTTAGGTAGGTGGGGTGACCGAACCGATGCGGTTGCCTACGTATCCCCAAGTGGGAATCAGGTCAAGCGTAGTTCAAGGCAAGCCTTGAAGGAAATGGTTATTTTTGTGGGTGGAGCGACCGAACCGATGTGGTTGCCTACGTATCCCCGAGTGGGAATCAGGTCGAGCGTAGTTAGGGCAAGGCTTGAAGGAAATGGGTGGGGAATGGTCAAGCATAGTACTTTTTGAGGCGATCCATGTTGATTGGTTCTTTGAATTCGACACCATCGAGGTCCATGAGATAAGTTGCTCCTCCGGAAAGAATAGTTTTGACGATATAAGGGCCGACCCATGTAGGTTTGAACTTTCCGCGTGGATCAAAGATCGGAGCTCGCAATTCCTTAAGGACAAGGTCGCCCTTGACAATCTTCCTTGGACGAACTCTTTTGTTGAAAGCACGGGCTATCCTCTTTTGGTAGATTCGGACATGGTTGACTGCCGCCAGGCGCTTTTCATCTATGAGAGCCAATTCTTCGTATCTTTCCCTTAACCAATCTAATTATGAAATTTCACATTCTGCCATTACGCGTAGGGACGACCGGAAGTACCGCTTCCATCCCATATACCAGCGAGTAAGGAGTTGCTCCCGTGGACGTCCTTATCGATGTTCTGTACCCCCAAAGTGCGAACGGTAGCTTCTCATGTCAGTCTTTATAGGTATCGGCTGATTTCTGCAGTATGGCCTTGACATTCTTATTTGCAGCTTCGACTGTCCCATTGGTCTGTGGTCTGTACGGTGATGACTTGTGATAAGTGATTTTGTATTCCTCGAACAGATCCCTGACTTCTGCTTTAAAATGACTTCCGTTGTCCGAAATAAAATCATAGGGGACTCCATAACGGCAGATGAGATTTCTCTTGATGAATTTGGCCACTTCATTGGCCCCCAACTTGCTGTAAGATGCGGCTTCTACCCATTTTGTGAAATAGTCGATAGCCACCAAAATGTACCGATTTACGTTCGAGGCCTTCGGAATGATTTCACCTATGATGTCGATTCCCCAGGTTGAGAATGGCCAAGGTGAGGTCATGCTGTATAGAAAGGATGGTGGTACATGCATCATGTTTGCATGGATCTGGCACTTGTGACACCTTCTTACGTAATCGCAACAATCTTTCTCCAAAGTCATCCAGTAGTACCCTTGTCTTATGACTTTCTTGGCCAGCATGTGACCGTTCATGTGCGGACCGCATACCCCCTCGTGTATTTCCTCCATCATTCTTCTGGAGCTCTTTCCAAACAAGCAAGTCAGGTTATGACCGTTGTATCCTTTCTTCAGCAGTTTCCCACTGCAATTGCGCCGCGAATCTTCGAATGGCCCTTTTGTCTTTCTCTGTAGATTCTTGGGGGTACATCCCCTTTTCTATGAAATTTCAGACATCCTGATACCACGGTGTTTCATTCTCTTCTTCTTCGATTGCAGCGATTATATTGAACGAAGGCTCGTGCCTTTGCTCAATACCAAAGGCATCATCCTGACTCCCACAGGAATTTTGATCATGGAGGCTAAAGTAGCCAATGAGTCTACTAGCTGGTTCTCTTCCCTAGGCAAGTATAGGAACGTGACGTTCTTGAACTGCCTTTTGAGTTGATCGAGATGATCATGATAGGGCTTCAACCTTTCTTCTTTTACTTTCCATTCTCCTCTAGCTTGTGATATAATGAGGTTCGAATCCCCGAAGACATCCAGCTTTCGAACTTTCAGCTCTATGGCTGCTTCCATCCCCAGAATACACGCTTCGTATTCCGCAGTGTTGTTGGTGGAGTTATAATTGAGCTTGACTGCCAACGGAGTATGGTCCCCACTTGGTGATACTAGGATCATTCCTACTCCGTATCCCTTCATGTTGGCTGCTCCATCAAAGTACAACTTCCGCTGTTCTTCCTTGATTTCCATGATATTCTCGTCCGGAAATGGAAAGTCCCCACTTTCTTCGGAGTCAATGGCATGTTCTGCGAGATGCTCAGCTACGGTTCTCCCTTTTACCGATTTGCTTGTAACATACTTGATATAGAATTCAGATAGTAGAAGTAACCAACGGGATATACAACCGGTCAGGGCGGGTTTTTCGAGGAGGTATTTTAGAGGATCCATGCGGGATATGAGCACAATCGGGAAGGCCAGCATGTAGTGCCTCAGTCGGCGAGTGCACCAAACCAAGGTCCAACACGTTTTTTCGAGGGTAGAGTAGTTGAGCTCATACCCAGTCATCCTCTTGCTGAGGTAGTATATGGCTTTTTCGGAGTGGCTTTCTTCTCCTTCTTGGGCTAGCATGCAACCCATGGCATTTTCGAAGACAGATAGGTAAAGGAATAGGGGCTTATGAGGAGTGGGTGGCGAGAGTACAGGCGGATTCTGAAGGTAGGCTTTTATTTTGTTGAAAGCGGCTTGGCATTGGTCATCCCATTGGAACTTTTCTCCTTTTCTCAGCAATCGGAACAACGGATCGCATGTAGTTGTGAGCTTGGAAATAAAGCGGCTGATAAATTGGATTCTTCCGAGAAACCCCCTTACTTCTTTTTCATTCCGTGGTGGTGTCATTTCTAGGATTGCCTTAATCTTAGAGGGGTCCACCTCTATCCCCCTTTGTGTGATGAGAAAACCCAGGAGTTTACCGGAGGTCACACCGAAAGTGCATTTCTTTGGATTCAACCTCATCTTGTATGTGCGCAACCTTTCGAAAAACTTTTCCAGTGCTACCAGGTGTCCTTCTTTGTCCTTGGACTTCACGATCATGTCATCTACGTACACTTCTACTTCCTTGTGAATCATGTCGTGCAGCAGAGTGGTGGCGGCTCTTTGGTAGGTAGCCCCAGCATTCCTTAGCCCGAAAGGCATTACTCTATAACAGTAGGTTCCCCACGGCGTGGTGAATGTCGTCTTTTCCCGATCTTCCGGCGCCATTAGAATCTGATTGTACCCTGAGAAGCCATCCATGAATGAAAGTAGCTCATGTCCAGCGGTGTTGTCCACCAAGACATCAATGTGGGGAAGCGGGAAGTCATCCTTGGGACTGGCTTTGTTTAGATCGCGGAAGTCGACGCACACACGAACTTTTCCATCCTTCTTCGGGACTGGCACGATATTGGCAATCCATTCTCGATATTCGGTGACAATGATGAACCCTGCCTTGAACTGTTTCTCCGCTTCTTCTTTAACCTTGAGTGCCCATTCCGCCCTCATGCGCCTCAGTTTCTGCTTGACAGGTTTAGAATTGGGGAGGAGGGGAATATGATGTTGGACAATGTCGGGATCGACCCCTGGCATGTCTTCGTAAGACCAAGCAAAAACATCTTTGAATTCCTTTAGCAAGAGGGTTAATTTTTCTTTTTCTTCTTTATTAAGAGTTGAGCCAATTTGCACAATTTGGGGATTACCTATTTCACCTAGGTTAACCGATAAAGTATCCTCGATTATTTCATAAGCAGGTGGTTTTTCAATTAGTTGCTTAAGTTCGATTGGGAGATCCTCAGAGGGATCTGTGCATTCACAAGTATTAGACACAGAGGAGCAAGCAGAATCGTCTTTCATTTCATTCATGACAGGTGAAGTGATTACATTGGACAGTGGTGGGCTTATAGCAGCCGACTCTGGTACAGACTCGATAATTGGCAGCACAGACTCTGGGGGAACAGGGGATAGGGAGACACAGACAAATGACTCTACAGCCTGGTTGCTCAGACCCTCCTCAGTTGGCTTGATCTGATCATCTTGGCTCTTGGTCCTCTTTTCTTCATTCTTCTCAGCAGATTCCTCCCACATCTTCTTGATGGCTTCAGTGTCCAGGTATTTCAACCAGTCTTCCTCCGGGGTCTTCTCAACTTCTTTGAGATAAAACAGATCTTGATATGGGGGCCTTTCACAGTCAGTGAAGATTTCAAGCCCGGGGTGCCTTTTCCCAGTGGTTTGATGGATCCAGGGTTCGGGGAACCCAAAGTAAGGGAAATCATCCCCTTCTTTTATGAATTGTCCATTCAAAGTCTTGCGGTATGGTGGGAGACCCTTTACCCTTTTCTTCCATGGCCTCTGCAGCTCGACGTCTTCTTCAGTGGGCTTGTATCCCAACCCAAAAGTGCCTTGTTGCCCTTTGATCTGCGGGAACTCCCGAATTCCTTGCTGGCGTCGGCCCAATCCCATTCCGGGGAAGTAGTTCATTTTGCGGACAATGTTGACAACTGTGGAGTGGACCTCAGGGAATCGGTCTTCATCATTGATCATGTGGACTTCTTCCATGAAGAATCCTCCGATTTCTCCTTCCTCTAGCTCAGGTATTTGGATTTTAAAAATGGGAGCGTAGTTCGGGAAAGCTTCATTACCCCAACTATTACCGAGAATGATTTTCACCTCCTTCTCATGAATGTACTTGATCATTTGATGTACAGTGGATGATACGGCTTTGTTGGCATGCAGCCAGGGCCTTCCGATCAGCAACTTGAACGAGGCAGGTATGTCCATGACTTGGAAGACTTCAGTGCTTACCAAAGATCCTACCCGGATTTGGAGAGAAATAGTTCCCATCACATTTTTCCTGGTGTTATCATAGGCCCTCACGGATTGCACGGATGGCGTGATGTCAAGGACATCGACCCCCAAGGCGGTGGCAGTCCTTAGGGCACAAACATTTAGGGCAGAACCTGTATCGACCAGACAAAATGGCACCTGTTGTCCCTTGCATCCGACGGTGATGTACAATGCTTTGTTATGCGCAGATCCTTCTGGTGGCAGATCTTCATCAGAAAATGTAATGATTGGGTCGGGGGTAAGTGCGCCCAAGAAAGCCACCATGTCTTCCGGTGCGGCGTCAATGGGGACTTCAATTCCAGCCAAGGCATTCAACACGGCTTGCCTATGCTTGTAGGATGTTACCATGATGTCCCACATCGAGAGATGTGCTTGGGTTTTCTTTAGCTGCTTTATCAGCTCATTATCTTCTTCGATGATTTCATCCACCTTACTCTTCCCCTTGTCTTTAACCGGACCTTTCTCAATAGCTTCAGTAGTAGGCTGCAGAGGTTGGTAATGACGGCCCGATCTAGTCAGATGATCAATCTCGACAGGAGTAGGCCCTTCTACAGTCCCATCCTTCTTGAACCAGTCACAGTCCGTCCCCACAAATGGTTTTTCTGGTTCGTCCCAGATAGAAGCATCACTTTCATTGTTGGGATCATACCATTTGAGGTCTACCGCCCCTAGATCATGCTCTTCCAGAAAGAACAAGTCTTGCTCGTCGTCTAGCTGTTGCTGCCACTCGTCATTCTCCCCTTTAATCAGATGAATTCCCACAGAGTCCGGGATGTCAATGGTAAGGGTTGTCCTAGGGGGTGATATAGGTAGCAAGGTTGAAGGACACAGGGTTGGACTCGATGAGGTTGACATTTTGGTGGTTCGGTAGGGGATTTTGAGTGATATAGGGCTGTTTCGGAGGCGGCTCAATGATATTCTTGTCAATGAGGTCTTGGATATCGTGGCGGAGGCGCATGCAATCATCGGTGTTGTGGCCAGGGGCTTGGTGGTAGGTACACTGTTTGGACATATTGCAGTTAGGCAGGGGTGGGGTATTTTGAGGCTGAAGTAGTTGGAGATGTCCCTTTTTGAGGAGGTGGTCTAAGGCTGAGGAGAGAGAGATTTCTAACTTGGCGAAGTTGCAAGGGGGCTTTTTCTGGAAAGGGCGATTGGAGGAATTTGCCTGGTTGGAGGGTTGGTATGGCCTAGGAGGGTATGTCATGGGTTGGCTGCTAAGGGCATTGACATCCGGGGGATTCCGAGGGTAGCTGGGCCTTCTTGACTGACTCGGAGGCTCTTCCTTTTTGATTTTTCCTTCCCTGATAGCATCTTCGATTCGAGTTCCAACTTCAAATAACTCTTCAAAAGTAGAGATGGACTGGTAAAACAGCTTCTCATGGTAGAGTGGCTGCAGATTTCAGATTAGCATTCTCACTTGTTCCTTCTCAGTCGGCCGGTGGGTCATTTGGGCTACCTTGCCCCTCCATCTGCTCAGAAATGCAGTGAAAGATTCATTGTTGTTTTGCCGGGTCGTTTCCAAATCCCTGATAGTGACATCCAGCTCTTATTATAGGAGTAATGATCGACGAAGACTAGAACAATGTCTTCCCATGCTCGGGTTTTGGAGGCTTCCAAGGTTAGGAACCATGATAGTGCAGATTTTGCGAGAGTTTGCGGGAACAACATCGCAATGTGCTCGTGGGTACAACCCATGGACTGGAAGATACTCATACATAGCTTCACATGACTTTTTGGATTCCCAGTTCCATCAAAGCGGTCGACGGCAGGCATTTTGAAGTTCTCTGGCAGTTTCAGCTTAACAGGCTCAAAGAGGCCTTCCAGGTCTAGCATGTAATCATCGACCCCCTTGCTTTTCCTTAGTACGCTCTCTAGCTTGTCAACCTTATCCATTTTCTCTTGGAGCTTCTTCTCATACGCAAATGGTGGGACCCCTTGAAGCCAGTCCTCTTCTCCGTTATTCTCATGTAGGGGTGGTTTAAACCCTGGTGGTTGAAATCCAGGTGGAGGTTACGGCCGCTGTTGCTTCAATTCTTCTATGAACTTCAAAACTTGGGCTAAGCTGTCGGATTGTTGGCTTATAGTTGCTCCTAACTCGGTAACCTTGTTTTCTAACTCTTCTCGGTTCATGCTGAAGCAGGCTGTCGGGCTGATTCTAATCAGACGATTATCTGAACTCCTGACCCACGACGAGGATCCTGGCTGCTGACCTTGGGAATCTATACTGACCTGGCAGATTTTGAGAGGACTAGATCAGATTTTGAGAGTGGTGACTTTAGATAGACAATGACAGTGATGTTAACTGACGTGGATTAACTCGTGTAAGATGTACTGAGATAGTGTGTACAGACCGATAGGAATGGTGCATGCATGTGAGACAAGCATGCGGATGTAAGCCCTAATCTATATGATGCTCCTATTTCTAACAGATAGCGGTTAAGCAAATCAGGCCCTAACCATATAGAGTGTGCCAACTTTACTATCCAGTATGATCACCAAGGGATAACAGGGGTTTCCTGGTTTTTATGAGGGCTTCTAGGAGAGACCGGACATTTCTGGTTGATTTGGACAGAGTTTCTGGACAAACTGGGATATCCAGACACAGTTTCTGGTATTTCTGGGAAACTTGAGCAGGGTTTCTGGGAAAAACTGGTTAATGCAATTATTTCTGGGAAACTTAAGTAGGGTTTCTGGGAAAAACTGGTTAATGCAATTATATCTGGGGTATCTGGACAGAGTTTCTGGGAGAAACGGGTTAGCACGGTTATATCTGGGATATCTAGGCAAAGTTTCTGGGAGAAACGGGTTAGTACGGTTATATCTGGGATATCTGGACAGAGTTTCTGGGAGAAACGGGTTAGTACGGTTATATCTGGGATATCTGGGCAGAGTTTCTGGGAGAAACGGGTTAGCACGGTTATATCTGGGATATCTGGGCAGAGTTTCTGGGAGAAACGAGTTAGTACGGTTATATCTGGGATATCTGGGCAGAGTTTCTGGGAGAAACGGGTTAGTACGGTTATATCTGGGATATCTGGGCAGAGTTTCTGGGAGAAACGGGTTAGCACGGTTATAACTGGGATATCTGGGCAGAGTTTCTGGGAGAAACGGGTTAGCATGGTTATATCTGGGATATCTGGGCAGAGTTTCTGGGAGAAACGGGTTAGCACGGTTATAGTGATCGTACTTTCTAGCGGGTTTTCATACTCCTAGGTCTTAGGACCAACAAACAAGGTTTGCAGTGTATATCTTTGTGAGCACAGAGCAGACATCCTTGTCATGGTGCCTAAGCAGGTCAACTCAATGTGATTCACATGTGAGTGATTGCCTTGGGGATCATAAGAAAGAGGTTCTGCCTTATGTCACATAAGCATCTACACCGCGCCGGTAATCCCTCCAGGGCATACAGCAGTTATATCACATTGTCCTATCTGAAAAAGATAAATGAACAGTCCTATGAAAGGTTCTACAGGAATCTATATGCAAAGGCTTGGTTTAGTCAAAGAGGGTCTATTGACGAGAGTTCCAATATACCGTCAGGGAGACAGTACGGAGGTTTTTACTCTTTTTGATATGCCTTGGAAGGTACAGTATCAACGGTGACTTGTGCCCTGGCACAGCAAGACCTGAACAATGTCAGCGCCGCGTTTAAGATACAGTCGGAGGGGAAATGCAGAAGTGCAATGCGGTGAACCAAACACAGTAAAAAGGATGATTTTAAGGATGCTTCTTATGAGTCAAACCCCTGTATTATTTTGTTTGAAAATAAATATCCCCAGCAGAGTCGCCAGATTGTGGACACGCGGCGTTCCACCTCTTTTGTTTGTTTTGAAACTGGAACTTGCTTTTGTTTGAAATTTGATTTGGATCAAAGATAAGGAGAGGTCTATTGAAAACAGATACAGAGTCGCCACTTGGTCTTCAAGGAACCAAAAAACCTAATTTTGACTCACCCAAGCGGATAAGGGCACCGGCCCTTCATAACCAAAGAACTTGGTTCGGGGTTTTGGTACGAGAGAGGAAGGAGCCTTTGTCACGACTAAAACACCCTCAACTCGCCCCATCTTTCGAAGGGCCTCAATTAGCATCCAAATAATCATCTTATACTATGTTTGGTTCGACAAATAATACTATGATAGTATATTACATCACATAAGAGAATTTGAAATGGAAGATCTAAAGATAAGATATCATTCATAAGATCTAAGTCAAATATCATACAATGTAAAGTGAAAGATCACACAAATAAACCTAGGAAAAATTGTCTAATCATATATCAAATAATCAAGACTTCCTAATCTAAAGGGGACATAAATTGTTGTTGAAACCAATAATCAAATAAATCAAAATATGCCTAGCAAGCTAGTATGATGCATGTTATTCTTTGAGAAAAGAAGATCTCTCAATCCCCGGGACGGATGAGAAAGGAGGATTAGATCGAGGGGAAGCATGAACGTGTGATCATGATCATTCCTTATAATCTTCTTAGATTAAGAGTTACAAAAAACCCCAAATCTTGCATGAATGCAATGCATGTATCTAGAATGTGCCGAGGTTGTAGGGTGTTTTGGTGTTCATGGATTCCTAGAATGACTTAGAAGTCTAAAAGGTGTATGAATGAATGAATAAAATCAACATGGGATATGTACAAATGTAGTATGAACTACTTCCTAAGATATGAACTAATTTGGAATGCATATAAGCATCAAATCAAAGGATGAAAGTTAAAATGTGCTTGCTGTGAATAGTGGACAGAACAGTAACTATATATTTTGAAATTTGAAAAGAGGGGTTAGGAATGTTTTCAATGCATGATTTTTTATGGAGATCTTCCTTATCGTGTCTAGAACACAACCCAAAAAGTCAATCTTTAATAACTATCACAGATTAAGAGAAATCATATAAACAACAGAGGTCACTCAGAAACAGAGTCCGTACTGTCGACTGAAATGTTGAAAAATCTTAGAAAATGAAAACGAATGATCTAGAGGCCCATTTTATACCGAACGTTTCCTAAGATATTGAAGTTTAAGGGAAAAATAAGTTAGGACCACCCCTTTTGGAAAAGCTTTCTGAAAAAGAGGTTGGAAGTGGACCTAGCTGCTGTGACAGTAAAAACAGAATGTCTGGAAGGAATGTTTGGGTCCAAATGAACCATTTCCAAGTACTTCCAAGTCAAACCAAAAATCATGGGTGTTCTCCAATGAGTTAGGAAGACTTTCCAAGTGTCCTTACACCCATATGTTGAGTATTGAGTTCTAGAAAAATCTTTGAGCTCAAATTACTCACTGTTTTAACTCACTGTTTTGAAAATTTTGGGAAAAACTAGAGTTTTCTTTCTTGGGATTAAAATGAGGGGGGTTTTGGAGTAGATGTTTTGAAAACATATTTTCAATACTCAATAAAGGGTATAGCCACTTAAAATGCCAACCTCAAACTCATCATCAAGAACCTCCAAGATTGTTGGAGAGATTTATTTTTATTTGAACATAACTTCAAGAATACCTTGGAGGTATTGAAGTTATGATCATCATCTATCAAACATGTTTTTGAGGTCAAGAGCTACTATCCATAAGGATTCATTCACCCCAAACTTCATGTCATCATTTAGATGATGATAGACTAGTAAGTAAATAAAGAAAATCAAAAAGAAATGAGATGAGAAGAGATGAACATTATATAAGCAAACAAGTAAATAGATAGCAATCAAAAGATGATATTCCTGATGTATAGAACTTGTAGTTTGGTGTTTCACTCATATGTAATGACATTGGACATGGAAGAAGCTTCCACTCTCTTAAAATGCTCACTAAAATGGTGGTTGGGTGTATTGAATGTTGAAGTAAATGGGAGTAATGAAGTAAAAACAAAGTTTAGAACTCACTTTTGTTTTGAAAATCAAAGAAGGAAGCTTCTTTTCTCTCTATTCTAACCTTATCTCTACAACTTTCTCTCCCAAACTTTTTCTAAGCTTTCATTTGACTCCCCTAAAATGAAGAGCAAAGGGGGGTTTATATAGGCCAACTTGGGGTGGTTTTGGGGTTTTAGAAGTATTCCCATTGGTCCCAAACATCTGAAATCATAAAACTACGTCGTTTTGGTTTTCAATTAATCAAAATGAACCCCCAAGAAAAATTACAAAAATGCACTGTTCTGGAGGGAAGTGCTGCGGCGGCACTAGGCCAGTGCCGCGGCGGCAGTGGGCCAGTGCCGCGGCGGCACTGCTCCTCCTTCGTCCAGATAATGCTGTTTAGGCCCCCTGAAGTTCCGGTATTCGTGAAAAGGCCCTATTTCGTCCAAAATTCACAGAAAATGCGTACGGACTCCAAATTGAGGTTGTGATATACCGTTGGAAAGGTAATAGAGTCTAATTTTCATAAAAAAATAGTTCGGGGATAGGTCACTTTGAAAAGTTTTGCGGTATTTGCAATAAAAGCCGATTTGATCGCCTTTTTCGCCTTCGGAAATTCATAATAGACTTGTTTTAAATCCTGAAATTATGTGCGATATACCGTTGGAGAGCTATTGACCTCTAGTATCCATGAAAAATATTTTAAAATTGTTATGGCGCTCCGGTTTTAAAGTCAAATTCTGGTCAAACTGGTCAAACCTAGGATTCCCGGGAAGTTCTGGGAACTTCTGAGAGTTCCCAAGAGCTGACGTTTTCGCTCGATTTTCTTTTAAAACTCATTTTAATACTTTTCTCATGATCTAGAATGATCCCGGTGAATTCGGACGATTTCGGTCAAACTTGGTCAAACTTGGTAAAACTTTGGTCAAACCTGGTCAAACCTTGGTCAAACCGGTCAACGGGGACTTTCTGAGAACTTCCGAGACTTTCGGGGGTTTCTGGGAGCTGACGATTTTGTCCGATTTTTCTTAAAGACTCATTTTATCACTTTTCTTACGATGTAGCATCTCTTCAGAACTTTGGAACCAAATCTGGGAGTTTTCTGGCTTTCAGGGGCATTTTGGTCATTCTGAGCATTATGAGAGATAGAACTGACTTCCAGGAGTCCTTTTGAGTCTTTTCGATCATTGTAAACCACCAAGCGATGGGTCTCCTAAATCTGATAGCCGACAAAATGGGGTGTCTACACCAAGCACTTTCTATAAAATTTTAGCATAGTATGCAAAGGGAAATAACGGAAAACATAAGGTCATACCATATGCAGCAACTTCTTGAAACTTATCTCTCATAGTTCTGACAAACTTAAATAACCTATTTATTCAAACCGTGGATCAACTGCTTCCTTTCACTGAAAGGTGGATGACAATCAAGCACTGGAAATTGAGGGGGAAAAAAAAGAGAAAAAGATAAAACTATCAATTGAATGTTTTTCAACACCTTTGGTCTTCTAGTATTCTCTTAAGCTCCCTACTCTATCTCTTTTAGCAGATATAGAGTCCATTGTTGCCATCCGCTTTGCTTCTTTTCGGTTCTTCCCTGTAAAAGCAGTAGAAAGTTTTAAATATAACTTGATGATGTTCATGTTCCTACTTTCAAGGACAAGATTTATTACAAACAAAACCATTCACCAATAATTGTTTATTCTTAATAGTATTATTTGTTAAAAGCTGGTATCTCTTTAGCACTCGACTATACTCTAGCATACATATACTCCTCCTGTCCAACATGCATCAAGAACCTATCTGGTAATTTACTGGAGGTGGCCCCATGGGGATTACTCAACTCAACACCTCTCATTTGTCTATGTGGTGTCAGTCTCATCTACCTCTCGGTGTTTAATCTTTCACCCTCTAAGATTTACTCAATGGATATGAATAACCTTCACACTAATAAGCAAAGGTCTAGTGTTGTTTGAACAGCAATAAATATTGCATAGAAGGCCAGAAGTTCATACAAAACCTGAATTACAGAACCTTTTCGAGAAAGATAAGGAAATATTAACAAAGAGAAATATCAACAACAACAAAAAAATTTGTAAACAAAGTTGAAAACTAACTGTTAACATGGAACCTTTAATTCATAAGCCTTAGTGTTTACCACAAAACAAATAATAATAATAATAATAATAATAATAATAATAATAATAATAATAATAATAATAAGAGAGCATTTTTGCTCACCCAAAATATGGTACACCAATGCTCACCCAAGCATCCCATTGGCCAACGCAGTAGGACCCAGGATTAAACAAATTTAAATTTGTTTAATCCTGGGTCCTACTGCTTTGGCCAATGGGATGCTTGGGTGAGCATTGGTGTATCATATTTTGGGTGAGCAAAAGTATTTTCTAATAATAATAATAATAACAAAACACCTTAGGGGGAATTTCTTTGAGTTTGTAAAGCAATTTTTAAACTATCTATTTAAGACCTATTTTACAGGATACATGTGTACTATTAGAGTTAGCGATTATAATTATTAGTTTTATTAGCTTTAGGGTAGTTTAGTCTTTTACTTTCTATTAGGGTAATACTGTATACCTAGATATATTATTATTGTCTCTTCTTTTCTATTGTATTTATTCATTCAGTTTTTGTGTTATGAGAAACTCTAGCTCTCTTTTCTCTTTTTCCTTTGTTGTTTTCTTGATTATTTAATATATTCACATGTACAATACTTCGCTGACACTTTTCATGCAATGTCATGTCAGCATGCCCGTGTCCATGCTTCATAGGTCAATACACAACATATAAGAACAACAAATATGCTTCACTCCCAATGTGTACAACCAATAATTCAAATTTCCTAACATATCAGACTGTTTCGTGCTTGGCACTTTCGAATCTCCCAAGTTCAAAAATACAACAAAGCCCAAGGCAATGCTTTAATAAATTATTTTCCACACACACACAAAAAAAAACACTAAATGCAAGTGAACAAGTGGAAACAAAGAGGAGCCTCCATGGTCAAGTGCCCAGTATCAAAGCATGTGCAAGAAAAATAGTGCAAGAAATAGGGTGACAACACATACTTTGACCCAAAGCTTTAAAAAAAAAATCAATGCAAAATATACATTCCAAAACTAGCAATAAACTAAATGAGATTTACCACAGAGAAGAAGACATTTGGCAAAGCTTCAAAATAGTATTAATTTCCCGGTCATGGTGGGTGGACAGTGTGAGAAAAGAAAGAGGGGAATATTGTATATTATATTATAAAGTGTACAAGACCATCCTATATATAGGCGTAGGAGGGTGTGCAGTACAATGTGTAGTACAAAATGAAGTACAATAGAAGTACAGGTGAACCCCCCTCAAACTCAAGGTGGTAAGATTGAGATCATCTTGAGTTTGGACACTAAATCCTGAAGACGTCCTGGATGATGAGTTTTGGTGAAGATATCAGCTGTCTGATTAGCGGAAGAAACCGAGACAAGTCGAATGGTGCCAGTAGTGAGATGATGGCGCACAAAATGACAGTCGATCTCAATGTGCTTAGTGCATTCATAAAAAACATCATTGTGCGCAATCTGAATGGCACTTTGATTGTCACAGTGGATAATAGTGGCATTGGAATGAGTAACACCCAAGTCTTCAAGTAACCAACAGAGCCAGAGTAGTTCTTGAGTAGCATCAGCTAGGGCTCGATATTCTGCTTCTGTACTTGAGCGAGCAACAACAGCTTGCTTTTTACTTCGCCAGGAGATAAGAGAATCTCCAAGAAAGAAACAATAGCCTGTAGTGGATCGTCGATCAGTGGGGTCTCCTGCCCAATATGCATCAGAATAAGCATGGAGAGTGAGGAATGAGCAGAAAAGTGTAACCCATGAAACATTGTTCCTTTGATATAGCGAAGAATGCGTAAAACAGCAGCATAGTGAGACGATCGAGGGGCAGAGAGAAATTGGCTGACAATATGAACGGCATAGGCAATGTCAGGTCGAGTAACTGTGAGATAGACTAGACTCCCAACTATCTGGCGATATAGAGTGGGATCATCTAGAAGAGTACCATCCATAGGTGTGAGCTTAGAATTGAGCTCAAGAGGGGTGGGACTAGTCTTGTTGTCTGTAATTCTCGCACGAGTAAGAAGATCAGAGGAGTACTTGGCTTGAGGAAGGTAGTAACCTTCGGAATTGGAAGTGATCTCAAGTCCCAGAAAATAGTTTAGCTTGCCGAGATCTTTCATTTCAACATGTTGGCTTAGGTAAGTTTTGAGACCCAAGATTCCAGATGTATCATCTCCAGTGATAATCATGTCATCTACGTAGAGTAGAAGAAGTATAATGCCCTGGTCAGTTCGGCGAATGAATAGAGCCGAATCATAAGAGCTGGCTGTGAAACCGAAGTGCTCAACAATTGTGCTGAATTTTGCAAACCAGGCTCATGGAGCCTGCTTGAGGCCATACAAAGCTTTGCGGAGTTTGCAGACTTGGTGGGAATGATGAGGGTAACCAGGAGGAGGACACATATAGACTTCTTCTGTGAGATCACCATTTAGGAATGCATTTTTGACATACATTTTAAATAAATCCCAATGACGGACTGCAGCAATGGCAATGAGGCTACAAACAAAAGTAAGACGGGCAACTGGAGCAAAAGTTTCCTCATAATCAATCCCATACTCCTGGGTAAAACCTTTGGCTACAAGGAGAGCTTTGTAGAGGTCAATGGATCCGTCTGAGTGAGTTTTGATCTTGTAAACCCACTTGCATCCCATGGCATTTTTGCCACTTGGTAATTCTACCAAATCCAATGTGTGATTTTGTTCAAGTGCCTGCAATTCATCATCCATTGCTTTCTACCAAAGAGGATTAGAGCTTACCTCACGGTAAGATTGAGGTTCATGATGAAAAAGTATTGTAGAAAAAGCAACATAATCACGAAGATGAACAGAAGGAGTTTTTACCCGGTCACTTCGTCGAAGAGGTAGAGCAGGTGTAGGAGCAGGACCAGCAGTCGGGGTAGGCAGCTCAGGAGAGGGTAAAGTAGATGACTCAGAAGTAGCATCAGTAGGAGCAGGTAACTCAGGAGATGGGGATGTGGTAGAAGGTTGATCTGTAGCTGCACTTTCTGGAAACAGGTCTACCGACGGATCAGTGAAGAGAAGGGGAGTAGTATCAAGTGAGAGGTGAAATTTGGACATAGAGGAGAACATCTTGTGTTCCCAGAAGATAACATGCCTGGACACACGAAGACGTTTGGAGTAAGGATCCCAACACCTGTATCCCTTGTGTTCAATACCATATCCAAGGAAGCAGCATAAGCGGGAACAGGACTCTAATTTGGTGCGTTCATGAGGTTGAAGAAGAACAAAGCAAGCACTACCAAAAACCTTGAGTGTACTGTAATCAGGTAAATGACCATAGAGTCGCTCATATGGAGATTGATTATCAATGATTGGGGATGGAACACGATTCTTGGTGTAGACAGCTGTAAGAGCGGCTTCTCCCCAAAAATGTTCGGGACAGAAAGCAGAAGTAAGGAGGGTACGAACAGTGTTTAGAATATCGCGGTGTTTCGCTCAGCACAACCATTTTGTTGGGAGGTGCCTGGGCAAGAACGATGTGGGAGAGAACCATGTTGGCGTAGGAAATTAAGAACTCCAGTATCAGTGTACTCAGCAGCATTGTCTGCACGAAAAACTTTGATATTGCAAGAAAATTGAGTTTTGACCATAGTAGCAAAATCAAAATATAGTTGAGGCAGCTCAGACCGATTACGCATGAGAAAAATCCAAGTATAACGAGAATAGTCATCAATAAAAATAACAAAGTATCTTGATCCTCCCATAGTGACAGTAGGAGAGGGCCCCCAAACATCTGAATGAATTAAGTCAAAAGGAGCAGAAGAAAAAGAATCACTTTTATTGAATTGTAATGCTGTTTGTTTTGAAAGTTGACAAGGAAGACAATCAAAAGTTTTCTTATTAACAAGTCCTAATTGACCACTAGAAACTAAAGGTTGCAGGCGACCAATAGAGGCATGCCCAAGACGAGAGTGCCAGAGACTAATAGGAGAACTGGAGGAGACTGGAGCAGCTGTTTGAATAGAGGGGGTGAGGTGAGTTGGGATATGGAGATTGATAAGCTCAAAGAGTCGTCCAACTTTACGGCCTATCCCAAGAGTCCGTCCTGCCCGTGGATCCTGCACACAACAACCAGAAGAGGATAAAAGAACAGTAAGACCAAGATCACATAGTTGCCCAACAGATATAAGATTCAAAGTGAGTTTGGGAATGCAATAAGTATAAGGAAGTGAAGTATTAGAGGTGGAAACCGTGCCTATATGACTAACCGACATTGGAGAACCATCAGCGGTTTGAATGGTTGGTGTGTGAGTGGCAGAGTTTGTGGTAGTGAAAAGAGTGGGATCCGGTGTCATATGATTACAACAGCCAGAGTCAAAAAACCAAGATAAATTACCTGAAGTGACAGAGAGAGCAGTAGGAGTGGGATTACCAAATTGAGCGAGAATTTGTTTGACAATATCTTCCACGTGAGAGGCAGTGAGTCCTTCGCCAAAAGCATTGGATGATGAATGGTCGGCTATAGTAGCAACAGATTTGGATGAACCACCTCGAGGCATGGAGTGCTGTTTGGCAGGATGTTGGGAGCAGTCATATTGCAGATGACCCGGACTTTGCTTCTGACAGTATTTGTAGATGCAGATGAGACAATCCAAGAGAGTGTGTCCACCAATTTTGCAGTAGTTGCACCATGGTTTGAAGGAGTTGGAGGTAGGAGGGTAATGATGTTTGGATTGAGAACGATTCTTGGGTGAATACCCCCGATAAGTAGCAAGGATAGGATTAGGAGAAGGTTCTTTGGAAGTAACAAGAACACTGTCGGTAGTCGGTGTTTTGCGAGGGCCAAGGCGAGTTTCCTCTGAGAGAAGTTTAGTAATTGCCTGGTCGAGAGTCGGTAGAGGATTGCGATGAAGGAGAGATGCGCAAACATGCTCAAAATCGTCAGTAAGAGCCATCAAGAAAAGAACCAGGCGTTGACGATCACGATAAGTTGTGAATATCTCGACACTTATGGCATCAGGAAAGTCTGGTTCAGAAGAAGTGAGTTGATCCCAGACATGGTAGATCTCAGAGAGAAAGCTGTTGATAGTTTGCCCGGGTTGTTTCATTCGGTGGAGGGTGCTGAATAGCTGATATTGATGAACCAAGTCAGTAGTGCTATAACGTTGAGCCAAAAAATCCCAAAGAGATTTGGCAGTGGTGAATCTGCCAAATTGAAGACTGATAGAATTGGCACAGGTGTTACGGACCCAAGTTATAATTTGGTGATTTTTACTATCCCAATCCTCAAGCCGATCAGCAAATTTGGCCTTGTCTTCTCCTTCATTTGGTTTGGGTTCAGTGATATCACCAATGATGATGCGCCAAAGTTTTCGTCCTCGCAAAAAGCTAGGCATTGCTTGTGCCCAGATGACATAGTTTGTGCCATCCATAGTGGTAGAAATAGGTTGGGAAGCATCGTTACGCTCCATAGGAAGGAAAATTTGATCCGGGTTTGGGCAAATGGATGGAATCCGGGTCGTATGGGCTGGAGCGTGGTCTTGGGTAGGTGTTTGAGCGGATATGGATAGTGGTGGGGTAGTGCTTATAAAGCGTGGGATTGGGCTTGATTTAAAAACAAAGATAGGTAGCAGACTATGGTAGTATTGGGCTTGGGCAGAATGGGCTGGAGAGTGAGTTAAAATAAAGGGGTGTGAGGGCTTGGGTTATAAAACTTGGGCCGGAAGTCTTTGGTTTGATTTATAGGGTTTTAATTTGCAATTTGGAGAGATATATGGTAACGGGTGAGGCAGTTTGAGGGAGCGGCGGTGGACGGGAGATGGTGATGGTGGCAATTGGCAGTGATGGGGGTTTTGGGTTCAAATGAAGTGTGGAGGAGGCTAGGATGGTGGTAGAGAGTTGATCGGTGCGGCGGTGGTATGGTTTTGGTGGTGCAGAGAGTGGACAGATTGATGTTATGTGGATGATAGGTCGGTGGTGGTGATGATGGGTTTGGTGATGAGGCAGGTTGGTGATGATGGTGATGATGGGTTACGTGGACGATGGGGGTTGTTATGTGAATTAGGTATTTGATACAGGTTGGTGGACTTGATGATGGCAACTTGTTGCTACCAATTGATGATGATGATGATGATGATGTTAGAATTTGTGTTGCTGCGAGATGATATTGATACTGCTTCAAGGAATGTTTGGATAGGGAGAGGTCACGAAGACTTCTGGCTCTGATACCATGTGAGAAAAGAAAGAGGGGAATATTGTATATTATATTATAAAGTGTACAAGACCATCCTATATATAGGCGTAGGAGGGTGTGCAGTACAATGTGTAGTACAAAATGAAGTACAATAGAAGTACAGGTGAACCTAGACTAGAAGTGTGGTAAGGTACATTATATATATAAATAAGGAAATGATATTAACAATGATTCTAACAGACAGGTTGGAACCAATTGGTACAAAACCAACAAAACACCAATACATACTTTATATATAGCATTGTATTGCAAAACATGAGTATTTTAGAGAAGAAGTACAAGTTGCAATTTTCATCAAAACAAAACACAACCTCTCTTCTCATTAATTCAAATGTACTACAAACTTGTAAAACTAACAAATTATATTATTTATCATTCCAACAAAAACTGAAAAGAAACTGCTGTCCACCACTTTCCTTGTACCTCGAGCCACCCAACTTGAACAAACCATAACTTTATTTTCCCCTAAACTACACAAAAAAAACCATATTTTTCTTCTTAAATAAAATATACGAGTAATAATCATGATCTTCATCATCTTTCTTTTCTTCAATGTCCATTGTTTCCCTACTCTCTACTGATTTCGTACTGCAAAACTAGCAAACTACTAAAACAAACTTCCTTTTCCCTGATTTACTAAACCTTCAAATTTAATCTTCATTGACGCTTTAAAAAAAACTGAATTAGTAAGAACCCAGAACGTTAAAAAAAAAAAAAAAAAAACCCCCAACTCGGATCAGTACGTCCATTCCTGTGAAATTAAAAAATAATCTCACACATACAAAGATAATTCCAGATAATTACAAATTACATACGGAGCAAATAATCATTGACAAGTGACCACACAACATTGAATAATAAGACTGATAAGCTTTAGAGATGAAGAAAATATCAAAATATGATCGGCAATTATGCAAATGTCTAGAAAATTGAAGAAAAGTTAATTGGTTTGCTCCAATTTGGATCCAAAGTTTGCTCCAATTGCACAACTTTTTATCAATTAACTTACCTGATACAAAATTACATCATCATGGTTTGATCCTTTGCTTCTTTACTGGGAAATGAGAATAAAGAGAGGCAGAGAGAGGTTGGGTGCAGCGAGAGGGGCTAGTTTTCACCTGAATGAAATGGAACAACACCAAATAAACGTGACTTGCTGAAAGAAGTCTTCTATGGTTAGAACAATTTTAGAAAAGAGTCTCACCAATTACTATTACCAATCAACAAATTCAGGAAAAAAAATGAAGATTTGTTAGCAATTAACCCCAAGCTCTGAAATAAGGAAATGAAATTAGGTCTATGCATCTAGTTGAAACTGTAGACCCTGAACAATAACAGAGAAGTGGAGAAGAGCTATAATTAAAGGCTCACAAGGGTCAATGACCTATTGAACAAAGACCCACCTCAAAAAAAGTAATACTTTGTCCAAAATAGAAGAATATATAACAAGAAAAGCTTGGATTTCCTACTAACATTGAAACCCATCTACAAAAAATGATTTTACAAAACCACCCCCCCCCCCCCCCCCCCCCCCCCCCCCCCCCTCCCAAAAAAAATATATATATATATATATATATATTAGTGAACAAAAAGACCCAAAAGAAGCTGCTTTACCCCCAAAAGGCCGAACATTTAATCCATTACATCAAATTTTGGAGCTAAAGCAGCCAATCAGCCCCTCAAAAAACAGGAAATAGAGTATATGTATAATTGTATATGATGGGAGTAGGAGAATTACCATAGAATAACTATCACTGATGAGTGGAGGCACAGTCCAATCGCTGGTTTCCTGCGGAAAAAAACACATACGAGAAAAACAGCAACAATTTTGAAAATGAAACCAATCCGCAGCTAAAAACAAATAGAGCGACTAAGGTTTTTTTTTTTTTTTTTAACGACAATTTAATTTCATTAATAGATATATAGAGAAAGGTGTGGTAAACATCATTGTACAAGACAAAGGCCCCAATAACAAACTTGCTAAACATTACTGATTATACTTGAATGACCCTAAAATCCATAGATTCCATACATTCCATAGATTGAAACTAAAATCCCTAATAGATTCCATAGATTCCATTCCTGGCTGATAATGGGATTAAAAAAATCCTAAAATCCAACTGAAACTAATTCAAAAAATTCCATAATCCATTAAAATTCCTAAAATCCATTCTGCAACCCTAGATTGTTAACACACACATGAATATACGAATACACATACACACACAGAACATACACTTGACACACGTAGACACACACGTACGAACGCACAAACACACACACACACACACACAGAGAGAGAGAGAGAGAGAGAGAGAGAGAGAGAGAGAGAGAGAGAGAGAGAGGGGGGCAAAGGGGTGGGTGTACCTCAAAGATCAACATCAACAGCGGTACACAGCGGAGACGGTGACGGCAGCTGATGAGAGAGAGGGTAGAGAGAGACCCTTCGGTGATGAGAGATGAGAGAGCGCCCAATTTTTTCTTTTTTTGAGAGTGTCGATTTGTGGGAGGGAAATTTTTGGGGAAAAGGGGGGAGGGGGGATTTTCTAATATGTGTTATTTCCGGTGTATCATATGCCACAAACAGTTGTATTTTTATTTGTGGCGCAGCATTAACGTTGGAAAGAGTGGCATTTTTATTTATGGCGCACTACTTGCGCCGAAAATAGTATAATTTTTATTTGTGGCGCGAATATGCGTCACAAATAATGTCCAATAATTGGTCAACAAAATTGTTTTGTGGCATCTATAAGTACGTTGGAAATATGAAAGTTACGCCACAAATAACGTTCTTTTGTGGCACGATCGTGCGCCACAAATAATGTGCGCCACAAAAAGACTGTTTTGTTGTAGTGCCTTTTCTGGAGATAAAACTTCTAGAAATATTTTTCACCCCACAGTAGTCATTTGCCCCAATCATTCTGAAACAAATCTCACTTGCCTTTATTATATTTTCCCACCAGATGTCAGCGTATGATAAAACATCCCGTAAAAGTTCAGTTCCATTTCTATTGCTTCTAGCAAGATTCCATAACTTTTTTCATAATCGACCACTTCCTTCTAGGATGTCAAGTGCTAGTACCCTCATAATTGCGTTCATATATAGGCTGTTTAACCCCAACAAGTCTGCAGTTTCAATCAATACCACAATCTGATTGGGTCACCTTGTCCGCAATCATTTATATGACAACGGCTAATTCTTGTTGACTTTGGCAATCCTGTCATGAAATTTACTACGATAAATATTCATTTTAGATTGTCAATAATATCAATCACAATAACCCCATGAAGCTTTATTATTTCTGCCCTTATACCACACATCATAAAGAATACTTTACATTTCCCATGTGAAGGCAGCTTTCTCGACATCTCAATCTTCAAGAAGACTTGTGTCTCTATAACCAATTACTAAGTCATCATATTAATGAAATACAATTAGTAATATCGCATACCCAATTACTAACGTATTATATGCTCAAATCTTTTTATATACTCCAATATTTCTTTTGAACCCATTTCCTTGAGCTACCTTCACTCGAAGTAAATGCTTGACTTTGAGATTCTGATACATTTTACTGTAGAGCAAAGCCCAATCACTTTCCTTTCAGTACTTTATCACAAATTTCTAAAACAGAAACTCAAAACCGAACTTTAAGTCAATTTTCGCTTCCAATAGATTTTAAATCTTGACTCAAATCTTTTCTAAACAGTCAATGCACACACTAAACCTCCGTTGAACTCTAATTCGAGCACCAACAACCATTTTATCTTGACCAGATTAATATAAAATTTCAAACTATAGCTATCACAAGTTCCAACTGTTTTATGTACCATGTATTCAATTGTCGTTGTATAACTAAATATTCTAAGTCACGACAATTATTATAAACCTCCGGCTCGTAAGAATATTACTTTCAAATGCTCAATATAAAAAGAATACCATGAACTCTAGATCTTGTACCAGATAATTCAGTTGATGAAATTTCAACCATGTGCAGCATAGAATACTATTGCATTAGCATATAACCCAATCCCAACACAAGCCTTTGCAAAATAATATCAATATCATCATAGATCGATTTTCTTAATTTGATTATTGAGAACTTCACTGTAACCAATATAAATTTCACACGTGTCCTTGTACAGAAAAAATCTTCAATATATTTTCAATAATACCCGGTCAATCCCGTAACTTTAATTTCATGGCACCTTCATAAGTCCCAATTGATTGATATCCAACGATACCCACGAAATCTCTATCTTTTTAAATCACATATTCCAGAAATACAACTCATCCACTAGATGTTCAACTTAAAGCAAAGCTTCACAATTCTCAAGCTATTCAGATTGTAGAATTTACCTATATTTTCAGTGTACGCTGACTAAGTCCCAATATATAGAAATCGATATACATATTTGCCTCCTCCTTGTAGCACTTACAATCAATAAGTGACTAATTTTGTCGTAATAAAACTTAAATATGATCCAACACTGCTCAATCTCAAATTTTCTTCTATTACCCAAGTATGCAGTGCCCTTTTAAATGTGTCACTTGTATGTAAACAAGATCACTTGTTGATCTCTGACTGTAATACCAAGCAACAAGTGATTTCTTCTTTCCAATGTTAGAATTCTACACAATCATACATTCGAGGAATACAATATCCACCAGTTATTGTAACTCAATACCTGCTTATATCCAGAACATATCTTTAAAATGAAGTGCTTCATTGCCCTATCATACTCACCTTGAAACCAAGAATATCCCAACTCAATTTCCAAGAAATAAATTGATATTCCTTATAATCCATCAACCAAAATCATGTATTCGCAACAAACAGTATTTAGAATAATATGTAGAATATCACAAGTTACTTTTAGACCATTTTCTTACTAAAGTTATTTGGAATTCATTTTAAAATATAACATTCCCATTTAAAACCAAAGTAAAATGTAATATACTCATCTGAGCTTCTTAGCCCAATAGTCTTCATTTAAAATCTCTCTCCATGAAATAAAAATGTTTACACAACTTTGATATAATCAAAATATTTTCCATTAATAACTCATTTAAACAACAATTGAAATACCCACATTTAATTAAAACTCTTTTCACTAGTTTCCCCTTCTACCAAATTTGGGTCAAATCCAACCACTTCCTGATTCACAATAAATCAGTTGGTTTTTTTTTCCTTCCACCAAACGATGATTTCAAAAAAAAATTTCTACTCATTTAAATATATGTAAACTCACTTAACGTTATTCAAATATCCTAGAAATTTCTAAGATATTATTAGTAGCTAAATCCAAAGTTTAAAAGTTTCCAGTGATATACTAGGATACTTGACAATTGCTACAGTGCAGTGCAATAGTCAGATCTCAATTGCTTATGTATAAATTACAAAGAAATAATAAGAATACTATTACCTGATGCACATGGTGGTTGAACGGATCTTGCAGTGGTTTGGATATCAAAGAGATACTACTTATTAAACTTATAAACCCATTTTCCAAATTCAGATCTCTGATAGAAAATTATGATACCCCCGTATAGCCAATCAACCCAATTGGTTATTCATATAACACAGGTACTTAATCTTGATCCCAATCAACCATATCCTTAAGCAGAAAAGAATAATTTATAATCGTAGTGATACCCAATCAATTGGAACATAACCCCAAATCTGCTATTCATACTGACACGTTAGAGCCAATCATTATTCGATAATAACAGAGGCATCGCAAGGAATAGAATAAATAAATTTATGTTGAGAGATTCCTGAACAAGCCGATATAACCCAAATAGAGTTGAGAGATTCATCAACAACCCAAGATAACTCAAGCGACTGGATAAATTCCCCAATATCTTATCACCTCAACAAACTCAATATTTCACCCTCAATTCCAACAGAATATATAAGGAGCTCGATAAATACTCCCAAAGATCATTTCCGAATAAATGGAGAAACAGGAGATAACAATAATACCATATCTGCTCATGATGCCCATATAAATCATAAGGAAATCCATAATTCCCCAAACTATAATATTTGAATACTAGAAGACCCACCGTAAATAAAGAAATCCAGATGTCCAATTTCTTGGCAGAAAATAAGAAATAAGAAATGATCTTCACAAATAATATTAATACCCAATAATATTCGGAAAGAAATTCATACCCACAATCATAACCTAATACTCAATAACCCTTGATAATATAATACCACAAATCATTTCAGGATGACTAACTCAACTTCGTGATTTCTGAACCCAAATTCCATAAATATTCCCAAATTTGGATTTTTCTTACTGAAATCATAATCCCCCACTCCAATTCAATTAATTCAACAGATGGGAAAACATTTTCCTTTATACTCCATTTTATCACAATGAAGCTTCCAACCATCCCTCCACATATTATATAATAGGGAGGCTTGGTTTAAGGTCCTTAAAGTTGGGCATAATTGGATTAAAAGACAGCTCATTAACAACAAACTCACTAAGGACAAAAGCCCAGGCCCATTTTTAACCTACATCCACAATATTAAAACATCACTTTTCAAATTCATTTTACTCTTTTCATCAGACCAAACTACCCTTAAAGGAATTGTAAAATAACCAAGTCAAGCGCACACAACGCGCAAGAAATTCTTCCCCAACGCGCCAACACACGCGCTAACCTGCCCCAACACGCGCGCTAAACCTGGGGAAATGTCTCCCAAGCCACTCACATGGTGTGAGTATAATACCGTATAATTTCTAATTTCGAAAAATATTTTTAAACTTTAAACCTCCATAACTTTTGATCTATAACTCCATTTTTTGAAAATTTTATACCATTAGAATCGTGTCGACGAGATCTACAAAACTAGTACCATTGTTGATATGTTTTGAGCAAAAAAAAATTTTCAAAATTTTACATATATGAATAATAAGTGAAATTTCACTAAGTACATGAAATATTAACTGAAATTTCACTTAATATTTATGGAGGTTGAAATTTTCTCTATTGTAAGATTTCTTAGATTAAAAAGGGGCAAATTGAGAGGGGTCGCAAATGCTTTAAGTATAGATTAGGGCTTAGTTTGGCCCCCATGCGGTTTTTAAAAGTCGCTAATGAAATTTAATATTAAGTTGTTTGATAATTTTGTACAAGTAGCACATTACTCTTCAAAAAAACATCATGAAGGCAAAAGTAACCTTGAGCTTTTAAAAGCTCCATTCTAGAATTTTAAAAGCTCCTCCCAAAAAGTCCTAAGTTCAATTTTTACATATATGAATAATAAGTGAAATTTCAAATTTTACATATATGAATAATAAGTGAAATTTCACTTATTAATTGAAATTATTCATATATGTAAAAAAAAATTCAAGTTTTACATATAGGAATAATAAGTGAAATTTCACTGAGTACATGAAATATTAAGTGAAATTTCACTTAATATTTATGGAGGTTGAACTGGTCGTGCACTTAATATTTATGTAGTAAACTTGAACTTGACCATCAGATGCTATAATCACTTAATATTTATGGATGTACCATAGAATTTTCCTTTACACTAGTATGGTTCAACTGGAATGTTTTTTTGCTATGCTAACCTAAAAATACTACATTACACTGTTCAGTTTGTAATGTTTGGGTATTGTCATAAATAATAAAAAAAAAAAAGACACTCATCAAAACATCATTCAAGTTTCTGTAATAGTATAATACCATTTCCTGAACCCGTGAACACAAAAACTATAGGACAAATTCCCGATGGCAGCCCCAAAGTTTCAATCTCTTGGCCCACTGAAATCATTGCAGCCTTAGCGGATGCCAACGAAGGATACATGTGAGATGCACCCAGTGAGAGGAAAGGTGTGGAATATCCAAGACTAAGATACCCTGAAATAAAAACAGTGAAAGATTAAATCATCTGAATAGATGGTAACTATTGGTGGTCTAGTGGTGAGCACTCTCCTGCTCGCTCAATATTATGGGCTTAAGTCTCTCTGTCTCCCATTATTGTGTGCATCTTTCCATTTGTTATCTAACCATTTTAAAGTCCTTTCCTCAATCTTTCCATGAACCAAAGCGAGGGTAAATCAAAACAATCACTCACTTACCTATCGACTAACCATTCTATGGTCCTCATAGTGTTCTCCTCTCGACTAAACCGGATTGAGTGCTAAATATAAAAACAAAAAATAAACACGCAAGTCCGCTGTGTTCTCCTCTAAAAGATTTAACAGAACAAAACTTAAAGGGCAAAAAGAATGTTTGAGACGTAGAATGTTTGAGCAGGACATAATATGCAGTCAAGTGAAATTTCACTTGACATATATGTCAAGTGAAATTTCACTTGACATTTTATATGTTCAGTGAAATTTCACTTAAAAGGTAAAATTTCACTTATTATTCATATATGAAAGAACTTAAATTTTTTTTTTTGCTCAAAACATATCAACAATGGTACTAGTTTTGTAGATCTCGTCGACACGATTCCAACGGTATAAAATTTACAAAAAATGGAGTTGTAGAACAAAAGTTATGGAGGTTTAAAGTTTAAAAACATTTTTTTTAAATTGAAAATTATATGGTACAAAGCTCACATGGTGCAAGCAGTCTTTTGGGGAAGCCATGCGCGTGAGGCGCGTGAGTCGCGCCTGGGGAGGCGCGAATCCTACGCATGTGCGCATGTGGCGCAAGGGTAGATGCGGTTTTTTTTAATTTATTTCTTTTGTCTTTTTCTAGCAGGACTTCTATCCAATGTGTATTTTAAATTGTCTTTAATTCCAATAAAACTCCTTTTAATACCCTTTTCACCAATTTTCTCTATATAATATATAGAATGCATGCTCAACAATATTTAAATCGTGTGCTGTAAACATGTATGCTTCTACATGTAACTACGTGTCATGATAATCATATACATGCATTTTTTTTTTTGCGCGTCGTATTCGTCTCTCGTCCCCAAAGGCTCTAACCTATTGCTTTGATACCAAAATTTGTCACACCCCAACACGCCCCCACGGGTTAGGACACGTGTAACAAAGCCAAAGATCAAACAATCATTTTTTAACGTTCCAAAAATTACATTTTGACTAAAATACTAGGGCTAAAAATAACATTTTATCAAATAAATTAATAAAAAGGAATAAAATAAAGTTTTAAAACCGTCAAATGGTACTTGGGCAAAGTTTCTTCTATTACAGCACCATTCACCCTGTTTTCATAAACTAAATCATTTTTAATCTCTGTTGCACTCATTTATTTAAATATTCCAAAACACATCAAAACCCAACTAAGTATATAGATCCATTCTAACATAATAAAAGTTAAAGGGTAAATTACACAAACCTCCCCTGAGGTTTGCCTTAATTACACGGACCTCCCCTCTTGTTTCAAAAATTACACAGACCTCCCTCGAGGTTTGTAATTAGGTAACAAAACGTCCCCTCTCCTAATGGTCTGTTAGTTTTTTTACATTAGCCTCCCCTGAAAATTACAATTAGCCCCCCTAATATTATAAAATTATCATACTAAAGCCCCCTTTCTCTTATATTTTTGTGCTAATTATAAAATCCCTCCTCCCTCCTATGTTTTTGGGTTATTTTTTTTAGCATTAATTTATGTCATCTACACAAAATATACACAAAACATATATAAATAAGTCCAAATTTTTTTTCCCCCCGAACAAACCTCTATCAAGCCCCCCCCCCCCCCCCCCCTGTATTAATTTCTAGATCCGCCCCTGTCCCTATGCTTCAAAAGTGGACACTTAACCCCCTGTGATTGTGGACTAAAATAGAACTGTTATGATTTCACTCAAAGAGCGTTAACCCCAAAATTAACATCACAAAATGGGTTAAGTGTTTATATTTTTAACCAATTTTAGAATTTTTGTCAGTTTTGAGTGAAATCATAACAATTCCATTTTAGTCCACAATCACAGGGGGTTAAGTGTCCACTTTTGAAGCATAGGGACAGGGGCGGATCTAGAAAATTAATACATGGGGGACTTGATAGAGGTTTGTTTGGGGAAAAAAATTTTGGACCTATTTATATGTATTTTGTGTAGATGATATAAATTAATGCTAAAAAAATTAACCCAAAAGCATAGGAGGGAGGAGGGATTTTATAATTAGAACAAAATATAAGAGAAAGGGGGCTTAGTATGACAATTTTATAATATTAGGGGGGCTAATTGTAATTTTCAGGGGAGGCTAATGTAAAAAAAACTAACGGACCGTTAGGGGAGGGGGCGTTTTGTTACCTAATTACAAACCTCGAGGGAGGTTAGTGTAATTTTTGAAACAAGAGGGGAGGTCCGTGTAATTAAGGCAAACCTCAGGGGAGGTTTGTGTAATTTACCCAAAGTTAAATCATAACCTCTAATATATTCTTATACATAAAACTATAATCATTGTACAACTCACAACATCTCTAACTTGTAATTTAAAAATTAATAAATAAATAAAATGAATAATACAAAACCCATCTTAGCAAACTCAGTCCCGTAGTCTTGATCATTTCTCACTGTGATGTTCATCTGAACCTACGTGGTCATTAGCCACAAAATCGAATAAGCTTTCGCTCAGTGAGTACGTGGTACTAATCGTATAATTGGAGTACTTAATGATTCATAACACCAATTAAACATTCACAACAATAAATGATCGCATGCTTTTCAAATAATCAACCACCATCGTTCTGGACCCCTGATTCCGGACCATTCTCACTTTTTTCGTCGCATATAGCGAAATCACACTCATTCATTTGTGACCGTAGTCAATTCGTTGTAGTCGTCACCACTATCCCCTTTTCTCTGAGGATTTCAACATCTCTATGTCCCTTATATATGGGCTAACTAATGGTGATTATCACTTGAGACCCTTTGACCCAAATAAGCACATAAACAACTCAACATGTCAACATGGCAATTTCAACATTTTAGATATGTTAATAATAATTAATCACATACTTTTCTACTTAATCAATAATGAAGCATTTAATAACAAATAAATAGCACTAAACATCCAATTTTAGATTAGGACACTCACCTCTACGAATAATCAAATAAGTCTAGAAACCCTGAATATTTCCTAGATCCAACCAAAGTATGAACCTGCAGCAAATCCTACACAATTTTGGTAAACTAAATGTCATCAACTCATTTGGGTCACAAAAATCTATCGATTAAACTCAAATTAAATTATACTATAAGATTGGACTCACCCCCACGAGTCCAAATACGACTTCGTATCGTAATTTGGGCAACATACGGCGAAGCTATAGCACTGAAAAGGTGAAACCCTCACTTTTTCTCTTCATTCTCGTGTCTCTGCCTTTCTTGTGAACTCTCCGTTCACTTGTTTTTTTTTTCTTTCTTATCTTTTGATTAACTAATATATGCATATATATATTTATATATAACATATATAATATATATATATATATAATATCCGCTGCTGTCGCCACCTATAAGTGAACACACACTTACGGTTTCATTTGTTTTTTTCTTTTTCTTTTTCTTTTTTTTTTGCCCTTTTGAGTCAAATTGGAATGTTCCATAGAATATTCTTCAACTTAGTCTATTTCTATTTACACCCCCACATATTTTTAAGTTCAGTTATAAGACCCAACCTAATTATATTTTTCTATCCCAATACCTAAGTGAGTTATCTCTATATCACGTATGGGCCCCAAACGTGATCCCAAATATTATATAAAGGCACTAATTAGCCTACCCATTATGCCATGTGTCCAATTACGCCCTCATAAGGGTACCCAAACTCGTGCCATAAATAATCATGAACAATAATGGAATATTAAAGCACTTAATATTTTATCAATTAAATAATCATATGGCATCAATATGTATTATAATGTACACATTTACATTTACATGTCTACCATTTAATCACAGAAATGCAACTAAATACGGAGTATAATTTATTCAATCTGGAACTCCCATGGGTTCCATTTCACATTTGTCCAATTGTGCCCTTTATCAAGCACTTATCACATGGGATAACTGGAACTTACCCAAATTATCACATGCAATTATTTATGTTAATTAATGTATGTCAAAATAAATATTACTTCCATTTTTCGGGTACGGGTATTACATTTTTAAATCCCCTATAGAGTAACGTATTTGTTGAAATTAAAGTTGGGAGTTTAAAACAATATTACCGGGAAGTAAAAACCTTACAAAAAATTCTTTGGATTGAGTCGCGGGTCTCGCTCTCTTTAAGACGTTTCACGGCTCTGCCCAAATTGTGCAAGCAGTTCGTTAATGTACTACGTCGTCCCCAAGATAAAACAGCCCAGAAATCCCCTCTGTCTCAATTTATTTTTGCACGAAAATAAATTGGTAAACCAACCATCTTTTCGGATTAATTGCTCTGAAACAAGAAATGTAGAGGATATAGAGTACTCAAGAAAATATGGAACACTCAATGGAGATATAACTCACTGAATTATTTTTTTCTACCAAAACTAGAGTAGTGCTTTGACTAGTTTTTTTTTTCGTTTGGATCTTAGCGCATGTAAAGCATTCACTGGTTTTTCTTTTTTTTTTTTCTTTTTTTCTATATATTTGTTTGTGCTCTAAACATATAAATCCTTATATAGGCATAGAATATTAAGGTTGGGTGTCACACCCCGATTTTTAGACAATCAAATACCCATTCAATAATATCCCAACCAGTATTTAATTGCCCAAAAATCTGAGAGTGAAAAACAATCAACTTGTCACACATTTGAAATAGTAAACTTTGCTGAAAAATGTTCCTCTTTAAAATAATTCACAAACTTTAAGTAACAAAAAAAAAAATAATCATTTTCATTGAGATCTCCATGATAAAATTCTAAATTACAATTTACAATAATAAAGAGAATTCAGTTGCCATAACAAAATAAGAAATCCACATTTTAACAAAACTTGAATCAGAGCTACTATAATCGTCCCATAACCCCAAAATAATAAAATACAACATGGCCCACAATGCCAAGAAATAAATAAATCAAGATCACGAAGCAAAATAAATAACAATTAAAATCCACTCGTAGATCTCTGAATCACAAAATTTACTCCAACCGCTAACACGAACTATTCCTGAAAATAAGAACCAGGCTACGCTCCACGAAGAATGCACCCGGTGATAAAATCACACGGGTCAGTACACACGGTACTGGTGTGAGTTAAATAAATAACATAATAACGAAGTCTTAGGGATAACACACAGTCCCTTGGAATACCACACAGCAAAATAAGAAATTATTGGGCAAGAGAGTAGTTCCACTCACACTTCAGGACAAGCGGTAGTTTCCTTCCATGTGGTGGCGATGAGGTCTCACCCGAAAATTTTAAATAAATTACACTTACTACCTTAGCATTCCAAAATATAGTGAGTCAACCCTGCATAAAAGTTAGTGGACCCACCATCCTGTACATAGAATATATTACATAGAAAAATGAAATAAAAACTATCACAAACCAAGCAAACAAGTCCGTAAACAACATTTCCACATTCTAACTTAAACGTCGCATTCATTATTCCAAACTTATCAGTCTTATGAAATACTCCATTGTCATTATTTATTAGCATTTACTTTATCTTTATGTTCCCTAGGTTCACCACTTGGCCACCCTCCATGGTACAGCCCACACATATATCCCATGTGTGCCCGGACATATTACCAACACCCACTCCGGTGCCAGTTTGGTTGGGGTATCAACCAAACCAGGTATACACAACGGATGGCTGGTCAATATGTCAAGACGTCTATACAATATAAGCCGAGCATAAGGCTTAGGCCAGCTTGATCACGAAACCACTGGCAAAAAGTACACTCAACACGTCTTAAGCCAGCTTGATCACGAAGCCACTGGCAAAAGAGTGCGAGCTACCAAAAACAATAACACAACAATGGGAAGTAGTGAACACTAAGGATTTTATTCTCAACATTAAGTTCTCTTTTAAGGTTAATCATACAGATAATCACACAGTAAAGTTATCACGAAGCCCAAATTTTATAAGGGATATAAATTATTCACACAGTTTATCACACAGTCATAACTCATTAATTTCACACAGTAAAATATCACAAAACCCAACTTTGCAAGGGATAACTCTTCAAGTTATTCACACAGTTTACCACACAGTCATAATTTTCTTCGAATTCCAACATTACAGATTTTCACATAGTCATAAATTCACGAAGTCCAACCTTATATATTTCAATTTCACACAGTCAAAATTTCCACGAAATCCAACATTAAAATTTATCACACAGCCATAAATTTCACAAAGCCCAACATTACACGAGAAATCAAATATTTCCAAACAAATTCTTTTAATTCACACTAAGACATACGACATTCATAAAATAATTATAAAATACAAATTTTGCAGATTTACACATAATAAAAACTGCTTCTGAAATTTAAAGTTTCTGCCCAAAACGGTGCGGAACTGGGAAAAATGCATTAAACGAAAAGTGTGCAGAATTGCATTTTACATGGGACAACGCAGACAGAAAGCTAAAATTCCAAACAAACGATTCTGTACAATGTTTTGAAAATTCAACGATCATAGAAAAACCAATAAAAACGAATTTTCCTACTTATTTAATTAATTTATTTTTCTTTCTCCTTAGGTTAATCTCATGAATCTGAACATTAGTTTATCAACGTATAACCATATCTATTTGGGTAATACTAGGATCCAAATCAACAAATCGCATACGATACTAAAATTTATATATCAATCCAAACATTTAACTTGCAATGATTGATTCAATTGCGTATACATATATACCCATGTGTGTATATATATATACCCAAATATATATATTTAACTCACCAATTGTGCCAAATCCCACAAAGATATGAATCGACGTTAACCACGACGAATGCACCGCATATGATTCAACGATCATTCTCATTCTTCCTCTTCGTCTTCTTCCTCTCTCTGTCTCTTCCTCTCTACTTCTTTATTCTCTTTTCTCTCCCTCTTTCTCTTTCTCTTCTTCTTATCTTCCCTTGGTGGCTAGGGTTGAGATAATAGGGGTGAATGTATTGTTGGGATAACTAATATAGGGTTAACAAGACATAATCCCGTTTTTATTTTAACCCTTCATTAAAATACATCATATGACCCCAAAATGCATTGCAAAATACTAAAATGAGTTACACATTGGGTACCCATGACCCAGGTACTTAATTCTTATGTTAAATACATTGTTTAGAATATTTACGGGCCCTGTAAACACTACTAAATTATAAACACATCAATTCTTTAAAATTTAAACTTACACAAATTTATCCCATCACTTAAGTTTATAAAAATATTCACATCGTAATTTGTACTAAAAAAAATTAATACACATAGATATATAACCATAAACGTAAATACCCATAGCTAATTTATCACATATAAAAATTCGGGTGGCCGCATTAACATATAAAAATAAATATTTATATCTTGAAAATTACGGGGTGTTACATTGGGCCTTTGGTCCATTAGAAGAATAAAAACCCCTGAAGAATGTTGTACTTTGAATATATAACTGTTGCTCACTGAATATATTCCTGTTGCACATTGAATATATTTTAGCAAAAGATAAACGTGGAAAAACAAGGTTTACAAGGAATAAAAACTATTTTAGTTTTTCAAATGAATATTTCTCTTATTTTCTTAATACACTCTTATATATATATATATATATATCTATATAATAAATTAGGAAGGTGTTTGTCTCCCCCCAATGCAAAGATAAAAAAGGGCTGAGATTGAGTTTGGGGGAAGACAAACAACGGCTGAGATTGAGTTTGGATTTCAAAATTCAAAAATTCGCAAAAGACCTCAAGGCCCCCAACTTAGTGCTCTCCCTCATCTTTCTCACGTCTTCCAACAAACCCCTCAAACCCCTTAGATCTTAACCAACGGCTGAGATTCTCTCCCTAAAATGGTCCAGATTTGTGGCAATTCAAATTTTTTTGACTCTTTCTTTCTTCTCTCTGTCTCACACGGTCACACCCATTTCTCTCTCTCTCTCTCTCTCTCTCTCTCTCTCTCTCTCTCTCTCTCTCTCTCTCTCTCTCTCTCTCTCTCTCTCTCGCGATAACTCCACCCCACTCCAACCGAGAACTCCACCCCCACAACCGCCTCCGGCATCGACCAACACAGACCATCGCTTCTATATCCCAACCCCTCTTGCTCTCTCTCACCGCCACCGCCACCGCCGTCGGGCATCGCCCTCGCAACCACCACCCTCACCAGCGCACGCCGTCGCCTACCGCCGATCCAGCTCTCTCACTGGCTCACTCTCCACCCCTACCCCCCCCCCCCCCCCCCACACACACACACTCTCTCTCCCTCCGTATCGCTACTACCCGCATCCAATAGGGCGAAGTGGGTTTGTTTGAATATGAATTCTGATTTTTGATTTAGGGCTTCTTAGTATTAATTGATTTAGGGCTTCTTATGTTTCTTTATTTATTTTTTTCTTTATGTATTTCTTCGATTGAGCCATGGAAACCAAATATAACTGCATGGTTTTTGTTTAATTTGTTTCAGTAAACCCAGTTTGTAAGAAGGTGGAGTGCAAGGGAAGAATGACATAAAGTGCTGTGAAGTGGAAAGAAAAAAAGAAAAGAAAAACTGAAGAGCAGGTGAGTAAGAAAATTGAAGCTTGCAATTTGAAAGTTCGTATTTAACTTTGTGATTCTCAATTATCCCTTTATTCCTCTCTGTTTTACAGTTTGATCATTTCTTGATATTTAGTTGTTTCTGGTTTGATTATCATTTGCCCAACACTATCGCACTAAAGTAGCAGCACCACCACCACAACTGTTTGGCCAGCTCCAAGAGACCACTCTTAGGTACTGGCGTACTGCCCTCTGTCTCTCTTTCCCCTTTACTCTTATTTTGGTTATTCTCTCACCAATTGAAAGATATTTTACATATTCTTCCAAGCACACTGCTCAATCAGACAGGCATTAACATGCCCCGGTTTACTGTATGTTGTTTTCATATACTAATGGCTTTGTGCCCTTTTAATATTTTTTGTTTGTGCAGCAATACACTGCCGTATCGGCTGTCCTGTCGCTACCATCGCCGTCGTGGTTTCTTCTAACTGGTTAAATTGGGGAATTAGCAAGTGAAGAAGAACAGGTTAAAAGTTCTGACTTATACTTGGTGTCCATGTACTGTACGGGTTAGGTGTTGTCCAATTTCATGTGATTTTTTTTGGGGTCTTTTCATTGTGCAGTTGGGATGAGCATTGCTGTATGAGAAGATGTTTGGGGTGGTTGAAAGGGGTAAATGGTAATGGAATAAAATTAAAAGTTAGGAATTTGGGTTTCCAATCTATAATTTTACATTTTGCTTCTAGCTGCTCATGAATTTGTCATTTTTTGTGTTAGGCAAGAAATGACTCTAATGGACTGTACCTCATTTTGTGTTCTGCCCAATATTGCTACGCCTGCATTACCTTTTTTTTTTTAATAGATTTGTAGTCATTTGACTCATTACTATTGACATTTCTCAGGTACCCACCCAAGTTTTGCTTTTGTTTAGGCATTATAATGGCCTATTTTGATATGGGTCTGTATGGTTCTCACTTCTCATCCATGTCATTCGTTCTTTCCTTCATTTTTTTTTATAATTTTTTTATGGTTACAAGTGAAGGCTGTCCCTTTTCTATTTATTTTATTTTCTGAATTTACTTCTTTATACCAAATTGTATTTCTTTTAGACTCTTTTTTATCTAAATCTATATCATCGGCGTAATACAAGGCTAGCTCAAATTGCATAGTTCCACTAATTTTTTTTTGGGTAAATATCACCTAGACCCCCTGAGGTTTGCTCTAATCACACTCAGACCCACTCACGTTTCAGTAATATCACCTAGACCCCCTGAGGTTTGAGGCGCGTATCACCTAGACCCCCTCCATCAATTCACCATTAAAAAAGTGACGGACTGACATGAATAAATACAAAAAATACGGTCATTGTGTCATTTTAGTCCCTGTAGTTTCAAATATGGTCCTTGAAGTTTTAAATTGAAGCAATTTGATCCAAATGCCCCATTCTGTGAGAAACTTTGACAGAAACGTGAGGGGTCTAAGTGTGATTAGAGCAAACCATAGGGGGTCTACATAAACTACCATATTTGATAGTGCCATCTTCCTAAGGAAGCCTCCTTCCTAATTAGGTTCATCGATTTGATAGTGCAGTTAGTATTTTCCCATATCCTGTTTTGGGTAATAGGGTTGCTTTCCAAAAAAAATTCCCCCAATTTTGGGCTTTTAGAAAGTACAGATGTAAACTTAGCATAGACAAATCAGTGACATATATGTCAAGCAAGTATTCTTATGAACAGATTACATCCCAAGATTCTAGCAAAAATAAAAAACAAAAGATTACATCCCAAGGAAAAAGCTTCTGATATTGCTACAGCCACTACACACTTGCTGATGTTGCTCATTGATAATACAAGTGAAAGTTTATGTTCCACCAATTTGTAAATTTGATTCAAACATTATTTTGGTCTTCGTATATTCCATTGAATTTGGCTTGATAACATACATTGTGGACAGATTTTTTTTTTCTTCGTATTTTACTTTTAATCTTTAAATAGTTTTAAGTCCAAAAGTCTTTGGATTCAACATCACATTCTTCCATTTTTACATGATAATCTGTAATTTGTCATTACAATGATGGGGTCAGAGAGTTGAAAGACGCGTGCTTCTTCATGGTCAAGCCTTCGGTCATCAACTCCGCATGCTTCTTCCCCAAGGATCTACAATTCAAGGTAATTAACTAATTTCTCACAATTGTCGAGCTTACTGATTTAGTGGTTTAAGTTACTAATTGGGAGTTAAAGTATGGTCTATTTTTGTTTGTGAAAATGACTTACACAGTATGTGTATTTTGATTTTTAATTAGCCACAAGTGAGGAAGAAAGAAGAATTCTTCTAAGCCTAATTCACCTTCTTCTTTTCTTTTTTTGCGCCGTGCCCACGGGCACGGGCAATTACTGTGATAGTGATTGTGGTACCTGTGAGCCTGAGATGTTTTGTTTCTATTGATTTTTTCGATTTTGATATTTTGGGATTATAGTGTATCATGGTCTTCTCTCTTTGTTGTTAAAATACACGAGAGATTGTATTCAGTGTTGATAAAACGCATGACATGTTAGAATTTGTCGGTAGTGCCTTCAGGCACGGGTTATACCTAGTTTACATAACAATCCCCCACTTGTATTTGGAAAAAGTTCTAAGTTCATCGACAATCAATCATAGGATTGTACATAAGTAAAGGTGTTTTTCAACTTGAACCTTTACATAGTGATGGTGATTCAGATTATACTAGTGTAACTTGTAGTTTTGAACTCTATCTCCGACAACACCCCACACACAACCTTACTAAGGTGTAGCTTAAAGCCAGCACTTTATGGCCATGTGCTTATATCCCAATATAACGAATGCTCTAGAGAATTTGCCCAAATTCCATAGGAAGCGACCCCATTTCCATATTCGCATAGATGAGTCTAACAAGGATACTCATATAGCTAAGTATTCCACTCAATATAGAGTTTAGATCTCATTAAGAGTTACAAATAACTCATCTGTCTATCGCTTCAGGATTTCATGCTTCTAAATGGATGGACTGGGAGTGTAAACCCCGTATATATATAATAGCATGATTCAACTCATATCACTTTGTGACTTGTTATGACCCTTTGAACCTATTTCTTGGGATCTGTAGTCTATAATTGGGTTACCATCACAAGTGACTCAACTACCAATGGGTTTTACCGTTTTAGACCCATCCCTTTTAAGGTTTTCCAAACCTTCTCACAAGCTAACCCTTTTGTCAAAAGATCAGCTATATTATCCTAAGATCGTATATGATCCACTCTTACAGCCCCGGTAGAGAAATTCTCTAACTGTGCTATGCTTACGATGTATTTGTTGTCTCTTACCATTATAAAACAGATTCTCTGCTTTTGCAATAGTCGTAGGCCCGCGGTACTATCGCAGTGGATCAAAACAGTTGGTGTCGGTCTCTCTCATAAAGGGGTATCAGATAGAAGACTTCTCAGCCAACCTGCCTCCACTGGTAGTAGCTAGCGCTATCATCTCTGATTCCATAGTGGACTGAGCCAAAATAGTCTGTTTCTTAGACTTCCATGAAACTGCGCCCCCAGCAATACTAAAAACGTATCCACTGCTGGCCTTGGAATCATCTGAAAGGGTATTCCAATCAGCATCGCTATATCCTTCAAGGACAACGGGGAACCCCTCTCATAGTGTTATCCATAGTCAGCGGTCTTTTTAAGATAACGGATGACCCTCTCAACAACATGCCAATTCTCAATACTAGGTCTGCTAGTAAACCTATATAGTACTCCCACTGCATAAGTTGTGTCTGGCCTAGTGCAATCAGTAGCATATCGAAGGCTACCAATAATGCTGACATACTCTGTTTATCTAACACTGTTACCAGTGTTCTTGAACAACTTTGCACTAGGATCATATGGAGTACAAGCAGCTTTACAATCAAAATAATTATATTTCTTAAGGATCTTCTTAATATAGTGAGACTGATCCAAAGAAAGTCCCTTTTCAGATCTAGTTATTTTTATTCCAAGTATTACACTTGATTCACCCAAATCTTTTATGTCAAAGTTTGCACGTAAAAAAGTTTTGGGTGCGTTTAATAACCACATGGGACTAACGCTCTGTTTGTTTTGATGTAAAATAATTTACGTCAAAAAGCGTTTTGCATGTAAAACATGTTTATGTAAAATAAACTTTTTTTTTCTTATATTTTCCGGTGTTTGGCCAAGGATAAAAACATATTCTGGAAAAAAATTTCTGGTGTTTGATATTATTCTAACAATTATGTAAAATGCTTTTTTAGCAAAAAAATAATAGTGCAAATTATGAGAAAAAGTAGGACACCCCAAGTAATTAAAAGTTTTTTATTATACATAAACACAAACATTTCATATTTGTTCCCACCATTTATTACCATCATCTCACAATTCAGATCCTCTAGTTCTGGTGTCTAAAAGCAAACTTAGGCCAACAAGCCCTAAGTAATTCCAGCTCTGAATGCATATACAACATGAAATGACAAATTGGAACAAGTTACACTCCAAACAGGACCTAAAATTTAATTTTCATGAAAAAAAAATTCCAAGTAAAATAATTCCATAGAAAAAAACTTCTTTTTCATCCTATTTTCTAGCTTGCAATCAAACGCACCAGTAATTCAGTCCTGGAGATTTCTCAATGATACGACACTTTGGATAGGTGCTCTGGAATTTGTCGACAAGTGTTGCATTAGGTTGGCAACAGTTCATGAAATTCCTGATCTATTTTGTAAGGAAAATGATTTATGCCTTTTACGGCCTTTTCAACTATAACTCATTTTTCATCCAAAGAGGATAAAACATTTTTCTGAGTAAAATATTTTATCTACCTATTATTACAACCAAACAATGAATTTTTTTTTTAGATTTTGTGGAAAACATTTTACATCGAAACAAATGGAGCACAATCCATTTTAACTAAATAGTCCCCCGTACGAGGCAATAATTAACTCTATGGGAGATGTAAATATTATTAATCCCCTTATAATAATGAAAAATAAGCAATACTCTTCAATCCCGTCTACGAAACTTACATAACCCCTCTTTAGGGGTGTGTACGAGCCGAGTCTGCTCGCGAAATTTCTCAGGAGTTTGCTCACAAACTCAAATGAGCCAAACTTTCTCGCTAGCTTTTCGCACATACTTTTAAATTAGAGTCCTTTAGATTTCAGTCCTTCAGTGTATCCGTATCTAGAAATTGATCCATTGTATAAGTCAACTTAAAAATTAGTCATTCACCTATTTTGAGGACCAAAATACCCCTACTCCCATAAATCAGGTTTTGAAATTCAAAACCCAGATTTGCTTTATATATATATATATATATAGAAAGAGAGAGAATTAAAAGAGAAAATTTAATAAATACCCCCAACTCCCATAAATTAGGGTTTTTAAATTCAAAACCCTGATTTGTTATACATATATATATATATATAGAGAGAGAGAGAGAGAGAGAGAGAATTAACAAAGAAATTTTATCTATTATAGTGAGAAATTTCTCACATTTTTTAACGCATTTGATGAGAAATTTCTCACCGAATAAAACAAATTTATTACTTTTTTTTATCTATTACAGTGAGAAATTTCTCACCTTTTTTTCTAACCAAATTAAAACAAATTTCTCACATTCAAAACTCAAAAGTAAAAATCCACTCTTTGTAAGAGATTTCTCACACTGTCGAAAATTCACACACAAACTGTCTAAATACTAAAATGCAGCAGTAATACACATGGATTTGGTGAGAAATTTTCAGTGTTTTGTCTTATCATTTGGCATATGTATATAATTCATGAGTTCAAACTCTCAATAGTTTCAAAAAATAAAATATCAATAATAAGAACTCTCGATGTGTACGATTTTATCTTCATCGGTGAGGCCTCTAGAGATGAGGTCGGCGGCGCAATTGTCGGTGGCTTCGCGGCGTGAGAAGGCGTCAGAGGAGTAGTCGCCGCCGGCTTGGGAGGTGAAGTGACCGGAGAATCAATCCATAAGAGGGAGAAGATTGGGGCTCACCAACATCAAACCCCTCCTCTTCATCACAACCGACCGATTCCCTCAGCTTCACGTAATCCCCATTCTCGTCCCCCATTTTATTTATTTTTTGCTAAGCAGCAGATTTTATTAAGAGGCACAAGGGCAAATTGATTAGTCACCCAAGCACCAAACATCCTACTAGACAAAACAAAAGCAACCACCTCCAAACTAGTTTGCTACCTAAAAACAAAAGAAGAAAAAATCAACAGAAACCAAAAACAAAACTAGAGCCCACCTACCAATCTACCAGAAATCTAAGCCCACGAATCAAAAACCCAGCAAAAGAAAACAAGCCAAGCACCATTTAACATCAGAAAGGGAATAAAAAAACAACTTAATGAAGAACCTAAAATTCCGTCCTCCATCATCACCTTCAATTCCGGCACCACACCATCGTCCTCATCATTCACGCCATACATCATCACAACCCAATCAAACGAAAAAAAATAAATTGATTTGTTTGGGTTTCAAATTGAGAGACAGAGAGTGAGATAATGAGAGAGAGAGAGAGAGAGAGAGAGAGAGAGAGAGAGAAACAAATCTTGATTTGTTTGGGTTTCAAATTGAAATTCCTGATTTTAAGTTGATTTTATAAACACAATTATGTATATATTTAATGAAGGGTAATTTTGTCCATAAAAAATACAGCTATTTAGGGAAAATGACTAATTTATAGTATATCTTATTGATTAAGGATGAATTTAAGCGATAAAAAAGTCAAATACACTAAAATTTTCCTTTGACCCATTATGAGGGACTATATCTTATACTAGTAATTGCTCGTGCCCGGGGGGCACTGCTGAAAAAAAAAAAAAAAAAAAAGCACACACAATTGTACCTAGACATAAAAATGATCTAACATGAACTATTTAAATCTACCCAAAAAAAGTTGTCTAAATCTTAAATGTGCAGTAAAATTGTATTTAACCCCCATAACAATAAAATTTCATTATTAAAAGAAATCTAAAGAATTCTACTTACAATATTAATCGCTATATTGTCTTGAGGAGATATACACATCATTTCCTGAAATCAAAAGAGAGAAAATACAACTTAGCAAGAACCCTCTGAATTTTGAAATAAAATCTCACAATTTTCAAAAAATAACACCATTGACCATTAACAATGTACTGATGTAGTACCATATGCAAACCACCAGCTTGTTAGCCATAGATTCCGAAAGTTGACACCAAAAAAAAGAGTAAAAGCCAACAAAATGGTCTAGTAGTTTTCACTTTGTGTCTCTCAACCACTTTTTCTCACACATTACTGCTCTGTTTACATTCCTTGAAACGTCAAAGCATAGTAGATGAGGTGTGGACACTACCCAAAAATACTTCTTGGTTGGCCACAGATTGATAGAAATAATTAGATAGTTACTTAGTCAAGTGGGGCTATAGTGGATGAATATTATTCACTTTTATTCCATCGTACAAACATATGGGATTCCTCAAAAAACAAAAAACAAAAACAAAAACAAAACCCATCAATTACCATATGGTAAGTGCCAAGCCAGCCCCAACCCCAACCCCAAACAACCAATCACAAAACTAAACTGTAGAAACAAAAACAGAACAGAGCATCATTGCAACCTTGGTTTTCAACAACTTGACGCACCCTCCGTTTTCTATGTTTTTCATTGAGCCTATTCCATGGTATAGGCTAGTAGTAGTATTTGAGGATTACTGGGTTTATCATGGAGGTATTTGGATATGGTGGATCAAAAAATGACTTGAATAAATCCCAACAAAAATGTAAAAATGTAGTCCAACTACAAAAACACTTAAGACATAAGTTAATTGGGGAGAGGAATAAAATGGGATTCCCAGCCTAAAAGAAGGGGAAAAAACAACAACAAAAATTTTTTTTAAAAAAGGAATAAATTATCCTTCAAAGAGAACTTGGAGATTGCCCACGGACACGGCACAAAAAAGGCCTAAATGAAGCTACCGTTAAAAATAAATAAAATGGGGGAAACTTTGGAATTAAATTAGCCCCATCAAGAATTAAATGTACACTTCCCTAAAAAAAAAGCTAAAGTTACGCATGAACTAAAAAAAAAAAAGAGCAAGGAAAAGAAAAGCAAACCAGAGTCTATCCAAAAAAAGTCCACACAAATAAAGAAAATACCAGATTGTGAGTAAACCTCAATGCTTCTCAGTTCTCAGTTGTGTTCTTCCATCCCTCACAGGTGATTTTCCCAAACTGGAAGAATATTTTTGCAAATTAACAAACAAAAAAAAAAATCAGCGAGAGAAAACCCAAATTAGAAAACTCTTTGTATGTGGATTCGAGTGTGTAGCTTGTGTGCAGATTTGTGCAATCAGAGAGAGAATGTGTGTGTGTGTATGTGTGTGTGTGTATGTGTGTGTGTATGTGAGGGATAGAGAGAGACCACATGTGTGTTAACCGAGAGTGAGTGAAATTACGAACACAGAGGGAGGTGTTGGGCGGCGCTGAGCTTCTGGTAGTGGCAACAATACAGATGGGGAGCTTTAGAGAAGGCTAGAGTTGAGGGAGAGAGAGAGAGGGGGAGACATAGAGGACTACAGATGAGAGAGAGTGAGTGTAGAAAAATTTAAAATTCAAAATTGGTCAATGAGAGGTAGGTGAGTGCAGAGTTTGCTGGCACGAGGTGTCAAAGTGGAGAGAGAAGGGAGATCAAACACTGAAAATTGTCTCCCTTAACATACGGCTCAGATTTGTATGAGCCAAAAAGGCTGAGTACCAATATTATATAAATTTTTATTTAAATTATATAATTTAATAATAAAATAATAATAATTATTATTTTTTTGAGGAGATAATGAAATACGTAGTAATTATTTACCAAGGCAATTTACAATAAACATACCAATAATCAATGTCGAGCATCTCAACCGCCGCGTGTAAATAACGCGCGTAATATTTCTTTGCAACTCAGGCCTTTCCTTCTCTGTAGACTCCGCTCTTCAATCAACCAAACAAAGGAAAGTTAAACCCTAATTTTAGCCTCTGTTTTCAAAACCCTACACCCAAACGAATTTCGATTTGTTGATCACAAAACCCTCATTTTCTTCAATATTTTGAGGAACTTTTTGGGTAATTTTAGTATTTTTTTTTTTTTTTTTTGGTGAGATCACACCAATTTCTGATTGCCGGTGATGATACCGAAACCCCCTAGTTTTTCGATTTAGATTGCTCTCAGAACCATAAATTCTTCAAATGTTTTTTTGGTTGTTTTGATTGCAATTGAGGAGGATTGAATTCTAGGCTACAATAATGGATAATCTAGACGAAGATTTGTCGAAGGCGATCATAAAATACCCAAATTTCAACGCGTATTGTCTCGAAATTCGACTATTCTACGTTCGTATATCGCCTTGCGATGTCCAAACCGCTCCCGATCGCCTCACGCTCCGTCATCTACGCCGCGAAATTGGGGTTTCGCTCGAAATCAACGGCGTTCGTGTACCAGCTTCGGATGTAGCTTCGTTGAATCTCCGTCGTGATCGCGTCGACAAGGACTCATCGGAAGTTATATATGTGAGTACGGACTGTGTGAGAATTACGGGTGCCGTTGAATTCGAAGTTGATGAGGAAATTGATATGATGTTATTGTGTGGGTCAGTAGAGAGAATGGAAGGTGGTTGGAGCAATGCCAATGGGGGTGATTCGAAGACAGGGTGGACTATGGAATGTTATATGGCGGCGGCAGCTGCTGGCAGATCGTTGGGGTCGGCTTTTTTGCGGCCAAAACTTGGGGTTTTGTCGCCGGCAATCGAGGTTTATATAGCTGGGTGTTGTATGGGTGTGCCTGTGATTCTGACGAAGACGATACAAGTTAGTCTGAGGAGGAAAGTATCAAGGCATGGGATGCTTGATGCTATTCCAGAAGATGAAGAAGAGGTAGTGAAGGAGCAAAAGAGTGGCAATGGTTTGGTTAGACAGGAACTTCAGGTAAAATTTTGCTGCTTCTTCTAAATTTCATCTAAATTTTTCATTAGAGTTCAAATTTGACATTTTCGATGTTCCCTTCTATAGTACACACTTTGCTTCTTGTAAACATAAAATGCTATAATTCATAGTTTTTGGCAAGAGGGGAAACTGTAGTGTTTTCTGTTTGGTGTCTTGTTTTACATATGTTTGTGGGAAAATTCAATTCAATTTAATTTCTGCTAGAGTGCCATTAATGCCCTATCTATCAACAACTCAATCAGAGACTCACTCAGTGTAGAGCCATATTTGCCACATAAATATGGGATCTTCTATTGATTCATTCTAGTTGTTTTGGTTGTATAATACATCCCAATTTGGTGCCAAAATGTAATAATTTGTTCCCAAAGCGTTACAAGGAATGTGGTTTCAAGTTACAAGAAGTTGGGACCAAGTCACAACATTTCTTTGTTATGGTTGACCATTACTCCAAAGGTTACACCTGGTGGGGTCAAATTTTTTTCTGTTTTTCTTTTTTATTATTATTATTATTTTTAAATTAGTATAATTTCTTTAATCCATCATTTCAGAGATAAAAACTTGTTTTCTCAGGTGGAGACCTGTGTTTATCTGCTAAGTGAACTATATTTGTTGTATTTGATAGTTTCATACACTCATAGTGAGGTATGTGAGTCAGTTGACTGTCAAATACAGCTTTAAAACTGTGGTGTAGTTTTATGCTTTTTGGGTTTAAATTTTCTAGTGTCAGATCAAAGGAGAAGTGGGAGACGTTAAATAATAAAGGGTAAACTTGGAAAGTATCCAGTCCAATACAGTGGGTTTTCAAAGAGGACTTTTAAAATGGGGCATCCAAAACGGAATAAAAGGCTCTTAATTTGTGACAGAGGGAAAATAGATTGATGGTTGAGGTCCTCTTATGTATAGTAGTGTTGTAGTGGTATATTTTGTTGCTTAGTTACTTCTTCTATGTTTTTTATGTATCTGATTCTCTTGCACTCTTGATGTGTATCATGTCAATTTTGTTTATCTTTTCTTGTAGCTCCATTTGAAGTAGCAAATGATTATACTTTCTTTGGTTTGTGCTCTCATGTGATGAACATTTCGTATCATTTATGATTTAAGTCCTGTTTTTCCTTGGGCGATATAACTCTTCTAGGTAATTCACTTGTAGATTGGCCGTCTAGACCTCCAGTACTATAGCGAGCGTGAAAATCAGTTCTAAATTTAACTTATTCCTACGCTATTCTGAATGTGATTGATTGTTGCATGCTTAGATGCTAAGAAGCACCGACACGGAAACGGCGACACGGACACGACACGACACGATACGGCGACACGGCAAATCCTAAAAAAAGGCCGACACGACATGGCGGCGACACGGAAACTAGTAATTGTACTATATATTTTTATATGTAATGATACAACATAAAAAAAAAAAAAAAAAACAATGTTCTTAAAATAACTAAAAACTAAGATGTTAAATAAATCACCTCTAAATAACAATTCAACATGAAAATATCATAACAATAATACCAATTAACAACTTTACCATTTAAGCACTAGTAACAAAGCAACTATAATATCATAACATTCGTAAAAAAAAAAAAAAAAAAAAGCAACATGCATATAAGGTAAAGCAACAAGATGCATATAAGATTAACTTTATTGCTTTCTTTTTTAATTTTCAATCCCCCATCTTTGTAGTAATCCTTCTATTTGCCATTACTTGTCTTAACTTTTTAACATAAATACCTCTTTCACAACCTTATTTTACACCATACTCCCTCTGTCCCATATTAAGAGTCCTTGATAACATTTTTTGATGTCCCATTTTAAGAGTCTCTTTGAAAAGTCAAAGTACTTTAATATACACTTTCCAAATTTGTCCTTTATTACATCCAACTCTTCCCTCTCTTTTTTGTGATGTGACACTGTAATTTTGAATTTCAAAAGGGCAATGTTGGAAAGTTAAAAATCTCACCAAAATCAATGTTGTCCCCTTAATAAGTTGGAATTCCCAAAAAAGACTCTTAATATGGGACAGAGGGAGTAACACTTTTGCCCCAACGTTTAAGATTCCTCTTTTAAAAAACCCATAACGTGTCGGAATAAGTGTCGGAGCTGTGTCGATGGTGTGTCGGAGACGTGTCGCTGCCGTGTCGATGGTGTGTCGGAGACGTGTCGAAAATAAAAAAATATATTTAAAAAATCTCGACACGTATTTGGCGTGTCGGAGCCGTGTCGGGGGCGTGTCGGTGTCGGAGGTGTGTCGGACACAAATACGGCACCTCCTTTGGAGTGTCGGTGCTTCCTAGCTTAGATGTAACCATTTGTGTCATACCCTAGCTAATAGCTTCTTTTTCTTGACAATATCTTAATATTAGAAACATGTAATTGATTCTCTCTAGGTGCATGAATAGTTCATTTTGGGTGTCGTACCCGTATCGGACACATGGGGGGACAAGACACACTTGGGACACGCCTGAATACATGTCTGACACGCCACAATCCATTTCCAACTTTTGCAATTAAAAGGTCAATTCCAAACACGGACGGGACACGTGAGGGACAAGGTCGGGACATGGCTCTGGCCTTTTCTATTATATGTTAGGGTTTTTCAATATGGGGTTTTACACTTTTTTTTTTTTGTAATGTAGCAAATGCTACAAAATATTGCTAAGTTTCTAGATATTATGTATGAATATGTAATATTAATGTTCAATACTCATTTTGTTTCCCTTTTTTTTTTTGCTCAAAATGTACTTTTTTTTTTAATTTAAAAAAAAAAAACACTTTTTATTCGACTATCCTAGCCGTATCTGTATCCTACGTTTGTTGGATTTTCCGTACACCGTGCCATATCGTATCCATGTCACATGTCCATATCCGTGATACATAGGTTTCCCTCCCTCCCTCCCTCCCTGTGTGTATGTGATTTCCAGCAGATATACTTTTACCAATATGTGCCTGGAGTTGCATGTTTAGTCAAAAACAAAATTTAACTGACATTTAGGGTATCTGCAGATCACAGAGTCTGACATTGACGACAATGAGGTAGATGGAAAATTTGGAAACAGCTACTATTCAGAGGACATGTACGCTGGTGAGGATGGACAACTCTCATGGTTCAATGCTGGTGTGAGAGTTGGGGTGGGGATCAGCCTTGGGATGTGCGTTGGAGTTGGAATCGGTGTTGGTCTGCTCATGCGCTCGTATCAATCAACCACCAAGAACTTGAGGAGGAGGTTTTTCTGAATTCATCTTTTTGTTTGAAAACATGTGATTGTTTGAATGGGAAAAAGAAATCAGAGAAGAAACTTTTGGAATGGTATCGAGTAAGATTCCAGATGCTGGTGGAGGAAGTAAAACACACACGACGCAACATCTTGAGGCTTTATTTAGTTCGTAGATTTGATGAGGGAAAAGAAAAGAAAGACACCGAGGAAAACACTTTTTTTCATTTGGCTAATCCAGAAAACAAGAGTAATGGTATGCTTTCCAAATTTTGCATCCCAAATGTGGATCCCGGCACATGTGGCACTAGGACCACTTCCAATAATAGTGGGATATTTTCAGCATCCTCCAATGAAAATCAAGTGGTCCCCTACCATGTGTTGGGAACATTTGGTGACTACAAGTTGAAAATTTTTGAGTTTTGCAAGTCACTCACAACTTTTCTTCATTTCCCATTACTTTTGTGAAATTTTAGTTTAGGGTTATTTAAGCATGCAAGAAACCACTAAAGAAAACTTTAGGGAACAGTTTTCCTTCTTGCTTTCCCTTTCCCTTCTCTAAATCTTCAAACCAAATAGAGCCTAAGAGTGAGCTTTGGTAAATTGGGTTTGACATTTGCTGGTCTTGGTTCAATTGACATCATGATGTTTGGAAGCTCCCACCCTCTTACATTTAATGCTTGTAGCTGACTAGTAGTTACAGAAATGCGTTATAAGTTCCAAATAAGTGATACTTCAATGCTCGGACGGCAAGACATGTAATGATCGGGATACTATGATCCATCCGTATGGATGTCCAAGATGGAGATGATTGTATCTACTCCATGTTTTGTAGATATGCACAGCTCGAATTTTCTTCTGACTTATATTTGGTGATCTTAGGATATGTAACAAATCTTTTTTTTTTTTTTTCCTTTTTTTCTTTTTTTAATTGTCTTGTTCTGTATCAACCTTTTCTAAATTATCAGCTTTTTTATGCCTATTCTTCATTCAATTTGGTTGCTGCAATAAGTTGCATATGTTGAATAAGCAACAACTGTTTTGACATTTTGTGGACTTAGATTGCATTGGTTTAATAACTTCTCACTGCTCTTGGTCCCTCTTACACCATTCCTAGGTGGGAAATGTTTGTTTCTGGAATCTCTGTCAGGGAAATATTGTTTGAACTGGAAATCTTACTATAGCCATATGGCCCATATCCTATCTCTGACAGCTGACTTGGGCTTCTATGGCTTCTTATTAATGTCGACTAGAGGAATGTTAAAATGCCAAGATCTGTTCATTATTGGGTATGTTTGCAGTTTTCAGTCTAAACCTAAAATATGTGTTTTTTTTTTAAGAGGCTTGACCTAAGGCCCCTAAGCTTTGGGCAATATTGATTTGAAGGATAGTTCATTAACAATAACCTCTACAAGGACAAGTCCAAGCCAATTTTTTAGCCCTAGTCTATAATATCAACATTTCACTCTTCAAGTCTATTTCAATATTTTTGTTTTACCTAACTATTCTATTTCATCTTTCCCATTAAAAAATAATAATAATAATTAAAAAAAAAACAGTGAGCTCTCTTCTCATCCTCCCATGGCCACCATTACCACCACCCCTACCTGATCTCCGTCCACCAACTCTGGCGACCACCACCGGCGACTAACACCATCGACACCACCATTGCCCGCCACCACCACCATTTCCACCATCACCAACACCAACCCCATTTCCACCACCACCAACACAAAAACAGATCTAGATCTCCCATGGCCACCACCACCATTTCCACCACTACCAACACCATCACCGCGACAAAATACAGATCTAGATATGATTTTATTGGCAACACAATTCATTATTTTGTGTTGCTTTGATTTTTGACATTTGATATTTAAAATCATAGAAATTACATTTGACCACCACACTTGTGCACTACCATGAGCCACCAACACCACCATCCTGAGCCTCCACTACCTTCCAAGCATGTTATTTTTTCCTTTTTTCGGTGATTGGCCTTGTAAGGCCATAGACTTGGTAGAATGTCAAACTCTGAAGTGAAATTTCTCTTAAGATTTATCTTAAGAGAAATTTCTCTTATTATAGTCAAATCAGTTAAGTGAAATTTCACTTCGTTTCTTTGAGAACAACGAGTTGTTCGAAGGAAATAGAGATTGAGAATGATGAATAGATGTGAGAGACAGAATTTTTTTTAGAGTTGTTCAAAGAAATCTCCACTTCTATAATGAAACTAGGGCTTCAAGCTTGAGAAGGCGAAAAGAGTTGATCTTAAGAAAAATTTCTCTTATTATAGTTACAGCAGCTAAGTGAAATCTTACTTTGTTTTCGTTAAGAACAGCGAGTTGTTCGAAGGAAATAGGGATTGAGAATGATGAATAGATGTGAGAGACTGCGTTTTTTATAGTTGTTCAAAGAAATCTCCACTCTTATTATGAAACTAGGGCTTTAAACTTGAGAAGACGAAAAGAGGTGATCGTAAGAGAAATTTCTCTTATTATGGCCAAATCAGTTTAGTAAAATTTATCTTCACTTTCTTAGAGAACAATGAGTTGGTCAAAGGAAATTAGGATTGAGAATGCTGAATACATGTGAGAAACTAAGTTTTTTTTTTAGAGTTGTTCATAGAAATCTCCACTCATATGACGAAACTAGAGCTTCAAGCTTGAGAAGACGAAAAGAGGAGATGAAATATTGCTTCAAACTCATTTGATTTTCTTCAAAACTTCTTGTTGATAGTCAGTTTTTAGACATTTTGTGGTGAATTTTTATCATTTTATTTGATGATTTCAGTCGTTTTTGCACGAGGAGTCGCAAATCATAGGTGGGATGATGAGTGGTGGTCGTTGGAGGTGGTCGTGGTGGTCGCCGAAGCTGACCGTGGTCGTCGCCGGAGCAAGTAGTGGTGGTGGCCGGAGGTCAGGGGTGGTGGTAATGGTGGCTAGGGTTTGGTAGAAAGGTAATTAGATGAAGAAGATGAGGGTACTTTTGTCAAAAAAAATGTTCTAAAGACCCTAGACCAAGGTGTTGTATTAAGTGTCCTTCATTCCAATTTAACTTGTCTTAATGCTCTTTTCACCAATTTTCCTTTTTTTATTTACATATATTGACCAATTATTTGGCTCATAGATTATTTTAAGTAGTTGATCATTTTGCTAAAATTAATAGATGATAGAGGTGTTTACATTCTAGTTTGACCAAAATAATAGAGACCATAACTCCTTCATTTCTCCATGTGAATGCATAATTCTGACGCCAATAGGACTAGTTTGGTCCCCTCTACAACATAGTATAAGCCTAGGGTTGGGTTTACTCATTTCCTATACCTATGATGGGATTATTCTTTTTCGATTTTTTGAGGATAATGCCATGCATGGCTAACCAAACGAGTCCCAATCCAAAAACTGCTCTTATGGGGTCTATCTGGTACCATAAGGATTTGTTTGGTATAATTTTTAGGGGCTATGGTTGAGTTTGGATTTTCAAGCTTCTATGGTGAGCTTTAATGGCCGCCGGAGGTCTCAGGGAGCTAGCATCAGGATCTCTTTGGTTACGTCGGGGGGGGGGGGGTCTATGTGTGTTTATGAGATATAAAATGAGGATAAAATAAATCAGGGGGGGTGGGGTCTTACCAATAGTGTAGTTTCCCTCTTCCTTCTTCTCTTTCTCTAGTTAGCTCTCTCTCTCTCTCTTCATCTAGCTCTCCTTTTTCTTTTGTTTCTTCCGTGGGTGTGTGCGTGGAGTGAGGGCAGGGAGATGGTGAGGAGTTGTAGAGGGCAGTGAGTGTTTGTGTGTGTAGTTGGTTCATTTCCTCTCTCTCTCTCTCTCTCTCTCTCTCTCTGTGGTGCTCTATATATAAATATACAAGCACACATATACTTGCACAGACATATACATGTACACAGCTACATACACAGATTTGTGTATCATATTGAGGTTGATAGAAAAGAAGTGACGGGGATGTACGTACATTGGGGAGGGGAAAAGTGCCCGGCGGTGGGGGTTCATGGTGATTACCCGGTGGTTTGAGGGTGGTGTGGTGTGTTTGCCCGGAGGTCATAGGGGGTGTTTGGGTAGAGTTTTAGTCTAATAGGTATAGGTATGTTTGAGTAGTACAATACCCATTTAGGGTAAGATTCCCATTTCCAAAATTGTATGGTTGGGTCATCGTTTGGAATCACGTGCTATACAGTCCAAATTAATACAGATTTTATGGGTTAGCGTGATATGTCCGGGTTGAAATATACCGTCTAAGTTACAAATAAATAAATATGTATTAGTTATTAGTGGTTCTGCGAATACGGAACAAAATAAGGGGACTAATTTTATTAACGACAGAAATTTACGGGTATTACATGATTCAACCTCAATGAGAGTTGATATAAAGTTATGATTGTCCATCTTGATCGTAGATTGGAATATTATTCTGTGATAGCGAAATACCTACAATTGGATTTTGGGTGATGCTCAACCAAGTATGATAAATTGTTACATATTGATCCTTTGTAAATGCCTTCCCACACTTTGTTTGATTATTAATAGTATTCCATTTTGTCATGGAAATATATTGCAATGGAAAAAAAAATACTCTACAAGAGCAAAATGGGCATATAGAAATTGGGGTAGAATGCCAAATTTATAAAGTTTTGTGAAAGACAAAATGGTCAATTTATTGAACGTATCCGGTTGGAGTAAAATGTAGTTGTTGGGAGAAAAAAAGATTGCATATTGACAAATTGGTCTAAAAATATTGAAATGTTGAATCGATAAGAAATGACATGTGCCGGTTATTGTGCTATATTTTGCCCCAAAATGACAGCCAAAATTTGGCAGGCTCTGTATAATTGCATTGGAGAGGTCAGTTTGTGGAGAAAATATTTGTTGCAACGGTTATTTTACTGACATGGTATCACAATCCACTTAAAACACTTCATCTATCCATCTGCACCCCCTATTTTCAGGGAAAATCACATCCACTACGCACAAATCCCAAATCTATTAGTACGTTATATTTAGTGATGTGGTATCCCCATTACATTCAATATTTACTCTAGTTTGTGGGGGAATGCTATTTTTTAGCATTGGCAAGCCATTTGCCTGCTCATTGGTGCCACTCTTAAGCCATGTTTGGAATCACATCTCAAGTGCCCATTAGGATCCGAACGTACTTCTTGGACCAAAAATGCATATAATAGGTTGTTTGATAGGTTTTTAGAATGTACTTGCTTCAACTATAGTGTGACGCAAAAGAAGGATTTTCAGTTTGAATAATGCTATGCTTCTCAAATATATGTGGTAGTGAGACCACCTTAAAGAATAATGATGAGACCACTTCAACATACCCCAATCAAAATTCAGTGGGGCCACTGCCACATGTATTAGAAAACATTTGAGATTCAAAATTTGGGAACCATATAGCATTACTTTTAATGATTTTTTCCTAACTTTCTTTGTCCCCTAATGATAAAAGCTTCAACGTGTGCTACTATTTCAGCATTTACTTTTCCTTAATGCTATATTTGATAGGATGGATAGAAAGTAGAAGAAAGAGAAGAGATGAGGGATGAAAGATGTATCCCTAGGGAAATGAAGTGAATATTATCTCATTGTATTTGGTTGAGCAAGAAGGAAGTGAGGAAGCGAAGAATAGAATATTGTATATTTTACTGTTATACCCTCATATTAAATTAAATGTTATTATTTATAAGGCCAAAAAAGTCAAAAGATAAGGCAAGCATTTTCTCTCTCCTAATCCGTCCACTTTTGGATGGATTGAAATTTGTAGGCCTGGAGGTGTTTGCACCCAAAAACCGCCAAAGGTTTTGGAGCCCAATTGGATTGTTGGAGTGGGCCTGGATCTGGTCAGCCCAGGCCTTGTCCTGGAATGGTTGTCCCAAGACCGCAAAGAGTGATCGGGCTCAAGGAAGGACATCGCACTGTTTGAGCCCGAGAGACATGATCTACCATTAGGAGGAGCCCGATTGGTTGATGTAGCGTGCATAACGTCTATCCGGCATCCATGAGAACACGCCTGCCAGGAAGTGAACGTCATGTAGGGTAGAAGAACGAGGCGTGAACTCGGAGTCTATGAGCCCGATTGGTTAGAAGCATGGGAAAAGCTGCCATCGGGCTCAACTAGAGAGCACGATAGGTAGGTCCACAAGTCCGTTGGAAGTGTGGTTCACGTTGCTGAGACCGATTGGCAAGACTGTTCTATTTCCAGCTATCATGGTGACGTCACCCTGAAATTAAGGAGACAGAGTATGTTTAGGAGTGGAATCTGATCACATCCAGCTGGATATAGAAGACTGATCCCTAAAATTATGGGATTAATTCAATCAGGATTGGGATAAGGAAGGAGTTAGAGCTTAGAGGGGATTCTGCTAGCTGTATCTTTCTTGGGGCGCAATTCAATGAGTTCTTGCCATATCCGGACTATTGAAGGCCGCTATAAAAACAGAGGCAAGCCAACCGCGTAAAGGACTCCATGTCATCTCGAAAACAGCACTCAACAGCATCCACAGCATTCATATATGGCATTCAAAGCATTCAAACCTTTTTGCTCTCTTTATTCTGCATCCATAGCAAATAGGTCTGTCCTCTTTGTTGTTTTCACTGTTTTCACTCTTCTGAACAATCAGAGCATGTTTTGATCCTGTTCTTTGGTTTTGTTGTTATTTTACAAACTATTAATAAAATACTTCATATTTTATTAATCGTTTGTGGTTGTTTACTTGGTAAACTCTGCGCTAATTGGCTTATACGATTCAGTATTGCTATAGAACTTTCGGTGAGGGTAATTTCCTACTCACCATACACAATCACCATGTTAAAAGTCAGAGCTAAAGCCTTGTGTATCACTCACACAAGCATATAGGTAATTAGTTTGCACACACATTGAGCCCATTTGGCTCTGACATGCCCGCGCATAACTACAAGCAAATATTTTGGCATGCCTGGTGGGACCCAAGGTGCTAAGACATGCCTCCGAAGAAATACCAGAAGAATGGAAAGAACAGACAGGACGACCCTGCCGTTGACCTAACTGCTGGAGAGTACCGGTCGCTCTCCACAGGATAGCGGTGTGATTCTTGAGGCGATTTCAGAAGTCCTGAGGATGAACGTTGAGCCTATGAGGCGGGATTACAAAGCCTTGATAGGATTAATGGATAATTTCAAGGAGCTAATCGGCCAAATGGCCGAAATACGTCGGGGTCAGACTAACCTCGTCTCATCTTCTAGGGCTACACATGCTAAGATAGAAGGACTGACTTCGGAAATCTTAGGCCTATCAAAAATCCTCACCGCGCTAATGGAGAGGTTGACGCCCGAGAGCCCTAAAGAGCACATCGGCACTTCTGGTTGGGTCGATAAAAAAAAGATCCTGTTTACGTCTGCCCGAATCTCCCAGGGCAGAACGGGCTAAATAGGCAGCCCGATACGCAAGAAAGAGGATCGAGCAGTGGAGTGGTCACAAATTCCAATGGATCAGCAACACCAGTTTTTGTCTAACCATTAGGCCATAACACGGAGACAATCGGCCACACCGGTTCCCCTGCCCACGCTGCTGGGGGGCAAAGAACCAATGGTGTTTTTTGGACTCATCAGGCCAATAACAACCAGCACCAAATAACACCCCCAATAGCACCCCCGCGGTGGTAGCTTCGCCCGTTGCCCCACAACCTATCAACAGGAAGGAGTTAGTGGTGGCCATACACGAATAGTATGGCCCGTTCATGAGAAGGATGGAGTGGCCTACATATAGACGGCCATACTCACCTGAAATTGACCAAGTCAATGTTCCCCAAGGATACAAGGTCCCAAATTTTACTTTATTTTCTGGGAAAGATGAACAGTCTTCGGTAGAACTATTGGCCGTTTCATAGTACAATGCGGCCATGTGGGTGGTAATGACCCGTTGAAGTTGAGATTGTTTCCAAACTCTCTCACAGGGGTGGCTTTCTTAAGGTATGTTAATCTTCCAGCCAACTCCGTGCAAGATTGAGGGGATGGAAGAATTGTTTCATCACCAGTCTAAAGGATTAAGCCTGAAACGTCTTTAGCTGACTTATCTAGAATGCTCCAACTGGTTGGGGAGACAGTGGAGACCTATATAGCCCGATTCAGGAAGGCTAAGTATAGGTGCAAGAATGTCTTTCCCGAGGAAGAATATGTTAAGATTACCACAGGAGGAATGTCATTCGAGCTTCGCTAGAGGTTTTGAAGGAAGTGACTTTCGTGACCTGTTCGAATTGGAAACCAGGGCCTCTCGCTATGAACGTATCCTTTTAGATGAACAAGAGAAGAAAAATTCATCCAAGGGTACATACTACAAGGATCCTAATTATGAGGTTCATCTAGTAGATTGTGACCTCGAAACGGAAATTGATATGGCCGAGTTAGTTTGTAAACGACTGATAGTCTGCAATGCCTTGAACAAGCCCATGAATAATAACGTTGTGGAGAAACAGTTGATACTTTCAATATCACGATGGCTGGTCAGACTTTCAATGCCCTACTGGCCGAAAAAGTGATCAAGCTTAGTGATGGTCATCGGATCCCTAAGGCTGATGACATTAAAAATAAGAAATATTGTAATTGGCATAATTCTTGGAAACACTCTACTAACAACTGTGTGGTTTTTCGTAATGTGATACAGGAGAACGTAGAAAAGGGAATTTTCAAGTTTTTCGATAAAGCCATGGGTATCGACACAAACCCGTTCCCTCAAATTACCAGTGCCAACATGGTGGTGCCTGATTTGACTAAGCTGATAAGGCCCAGGCCAAAGGTTGACTTGTCAAAGATAAAAGATGTAAGGCCGAGTCAAAGAGAGGGAAAACAAATTGCCATTTCAACCATAGAAGGGCCGAAGGTAACAATTCATGAGCTCTAGAAAACTTATCAGGAGCAGCAGAAAGCAGAACAGAAGGCCGAAGTCGAAACGGCCCGATCAACCACTGATAGCTTGATCACCGAGCTAGGAAACCAACTTGATCTGATAGAACAGGGCCTCTGCCCAAGATACATGGCCGATGTCAAGAAAGAGGTCTCTGGCCCGAGCAAAAGGCCTAGAGCAAATGAACATAGAGAGCATAGCCCGAGAAGGTTTGTGTACGAAAGGCTATCGCTACCAAAGCTAAGTAAATCGAAGCCCGAATGGCAATCGAAGCCATCACCAGCTTTTCAGACCAGCCCCAGAGACTTTGACCGGTTGGGAATAAGGCGTAATGAGATGTTCTCCAGACCAGATGTGCAAGAAAAGGGCCCAGCCTCAGACATTCGTCCAAGGATGGTACTACCACCCAGAGAAAATGAAGGAAGGTGGTATAGGGCTGAACACCCCAAATTCCCAATAGCGCTTAAGTACAGAAAATCTCAAAATAGGAGGTTTCAGTGGGCGAGACAGGCTAAAAGGGAAAGATAGTCTTGGGAGGATCGTGCCAATAGTTTCCCCAGGGCTCGTCTAGTCTCTGTGCCCGATTCAAAGGAACATCCAACGGAGGAAGAGCCGGGTTTTGAAAAAAAAGCAGGCAAAGGAGCAATACAGGCCTCTAAATGCCTAAGGGAGATATTTAGGCAAGTGAAAGAAACGAAGGAGTGTAAGCCCGAGATAGACTTAATGGATGAGGAGCCTGATGATTTCGGAGACTCAGACAACTTACCAATTCAATTTGGGACAATCCCAATGAATCTGTCCTCAAATATGGTGTTTACTTTACCAATGTCTTTCATGGCCAAGCTGGATCAGCTAACGGCCATGAAGGGAGACGTGACAGAAGGCTAGGCCAAAGAGTCGGCCATGATAGAAAACGTGTTTTGGAGTGGAGGAGAAACCGTCAAGCCTGATGTAGTGAAAACCACAAGCAAGAACGTGGATGCCACTAATCAACAGTTCGATGGGCCCAAGATCACCATTTTAAGGCCGAAAGGGCAGCAAACCGAGGAGGGACAAAAGCCAGGAGAACCTGTCAAGATGGTCTTTGAGAAGCTTACCTATTATATGTCTCAGAATTTAAAGCCACTATATATGAAAGGACATATTGAAGGAGTCCCTATAAATAGAATCCTTGTCGATAGAGGATCCACCATCAACATTATGCCCCAGATAATGCTGAGAGTTCTCTAGAAATCTGAGTTGGAGTTGATTCTGACCGAGATGAACGTTTAGAGTTTCACGGGGACACCTTCAAGGACCAAGGGTATCCTACCTTTGGAACTGACCGTCGGAACCAAGACAGTCATGACATCCTTCTTCATCATGGAAATATCGATCGCTTATAATGCACTATTAGGCCAAGACTGGATACACCCTAATTACTGTATCCCTTCTACCCTCCATCAGTTGTTGATTTTCTGGAGAGATGATAAGGTGGAAGTAGTTGGGGCCGATACAAAGCCATTCATAGCATGGGTGCAAATGGCCGATGCAGTTCTGTATGAAGATGATGTCGGGCCAATCAAGCTATTAGGATGTGGCAAGTTGGGAAAACCAAATGCAGCCAAGTTCCGCAAAGGGGCACCACGGGACTTGAAGTCATATTACCACAATCCTAATCAGACTGAAGAATTAAGGGTGATTGAGATTGATGAACAAGACTTGATCAATGAATCCACAACCGACTAAAATACGAAGAGAGGTGGCCCTAAAGGCCAGCATGGCCAAATGGTATGCATATATGGGCGATAGAAGACTAGAGATCGGCCCAACCGATTATGGAGTAAACCTGTCCGATTGTATCTATGAGGAAGAACTACCAAAGGAAGAAGAGATGCAAATGGAAGAATTGGAAACGGCCGCAGCAAAGCTGAATCATCTGAAGGCCGACATTCAAGGTCCCCTTCTAGAAGTCAACTTGGGAAATAAAGGAGAAAACAAGCCAACTTAAGTAAGTCAGATGTTGGAACCACTATTCTAGACCAAAATAGTAGCACTCTTACATAAGTATAAAGATTGTTTCACCTGGGATTATGTCGAGATGCCAGGGCTATCAAGGGAATTGGTGGAACACCGATTACCAATCAAGTTAGGATTCAGGTCGTTCATACAGCTACCTCAGTGCATATCACTAGAGGTTACACTAAAAGTGAAGGAGGAAATTGAGAGACTCCTTGGAGCTGGCTTCATTCGGACTGCAAGATATATATGTGGAGTGGGTTTTGAATATAGTTCCAGTGGCGAAGAAGAATGGGAAGCTTAGGGTGTGCATCGACTTCAGAAATCTAAACCTTACTACCCCAAAGGATGAGTACCCAATGCACATGGCCGATCAACTGATTGATTCTGCCGCCAAACACAAAATTTTGTCCTTTATGGATGGGCATTCAGGGTATAACCAAATCTACATCACCGAAGAAGGTGTCCCAAAGACAGCTTTTTGGTGCCCGGGGATAATTGGAACCTTTGAATGGGTTGTGATGCCTTTCGGGCTGAAAAATGCAGGAGCCAACTATCAATGGGCCATGAATTCCATCTTCTATGACATGATTGGACGTTTCATGTAAGTATACATTGATGATGTGGTAGTCAAGTCCGGTGACAATGCCGATCATTTAAGGGACCTTGAGAAAGCATTCGAAAGAATGCGGGCTCACAAGTTAAAAATGAATCCCCTCAAATGTGTATTCGACTTTTAGCAGGGAATTCTTAGGTTTCCTGGTGCACCAAAGGGGGATAGAGATAGACAAGAACAAGGCTCGGGCTATCCAGGAAGCAAAGCCCCCAGCCAATAAGAAAGAGTTACAAAGGCTACTCGGGCAGATCAATTTCCTTAGGAGGTTCATCTCCAACAGTGTAGGAAAGACCTAAGTGTGGACCCCACTTCGTAAGATTAAGACTGATGAAGAGTTTAAGTGGGAAGATAGCTACCATCATGCCTTTGACGGAATAAAACATTACTTGTCTACACCTCCAGTGTTGATGCCACCCAAGAAGGGTAGGTGTCTAAAATTATATATATTGGTCTCTGATTGCTCAATAGGAAGTATGTTAGCGCAAGATAATGAGCAAGGTAACGAGCAAGCCATTTATTCCTTAAGTAGGATTTTTACTCTAATCAAGCAGTGCTAAGCGTCGATTGAGAAGTTATGCTTGGCATTGTATTTTTCATCACGAAATTTAAGGACATATATGCTTCATGTTTCTACTTATATAGTATGTCAAACTGATGTGATTAAATACATGTTGTCAAGACCTATTATGCATGGCCGAATCGAAAAATGGACTTTGGCCTTGATGGAGTTTGCCATCCAATACTGATCACAGCAATCGGTCAAGGGCCAGGCCATAGCCAATTTTTTGGCCGATCACCCAGATCCTACTGATATGAGAGATCTATCACTAGCACCAAAAATACTAAACATGTCCTTAGTCCCATGGATGTTGATCTTTGTTGGGTCTAAGAACGCAGAAGGTGCTGGACCAAGAGTGGTCATTGTGTCACCCAAATATAAAAAGACAAAGATGTCGTTTCAGCTCGATTTCAAATGTACTAACAACCAAGCCGAATATGAAGCATTGATAATCGGACTAGATATATACTCCGTGAAATGGGGGCATCGTCCGTACACATAAAAGCGGACTCAGGGTTGGTTATTGGGCAGATATCCGGTGAATTCCAGATAAAGAGCTAGGAACTTTGTCCGTTTCACTCCGTTGCCACTCAACACATGGATTCTTTCGATGACATAAGCGTGAGTTACATCCCCAGGTCAATGAATACGGAGGCCGATAGGTTAGCAAAAATAGGATCGGGCTCATCCTCGAGAAAGGGTTTGGAAGATCACACCATCACAGTATAAGTCCGATCATTACCTTCAATGGCAAAGAGAGGGTGGTATACTGCAACCAATTCAGTCTTGATGGATGACGATGATTGGGGAATCCCTATCATCGAATACTTAAAACACCCAAATGTGAGGGTGGACCGAAAGGTCAGACTGTTCGCAGTCCGATTTATGGTACTTGATGGAGAACTATTCAAGAAGCCCATCGGGGATGACGTGATCCTATAGTGTTTAGGCAAGAAGCAAGTCATGCAGGTAATGGCTGAAGTACATGAAAGGATCTGCGGAGCTCACCAGGCCGGTACCAAGATGAAGTGACTTTTACAAAGATACAACTATTACTGGACGAGCATGCTGAAGGACTACATCTACTATGCTAAGGGGTGCCAAGCCTGTCAAAAGCATGGCCCGATTCAACTAGTGCCTGCCAAGGAGTTTCAACCTATAATAAAGCCATGGACGTTTAGGGGATGGGCCATGGATTTGATTGGCAAGGTTGTCCCACCTTCATCGGGCCAGTATTATTTTATTATAGTGGCTACGGACTACTTTACTAAGTGGGCCGAAGCTATACCATGCAGGATGGTGACCCGGGCCACAGTAAGTCAATTCATAGAGGAACACATAATACCCCGATTCAGCGTTCCAAAAACCATTACGGCCGATCAAGGGTCTGTGCTTACAAGAACTGAAACGTCAGCCTTTGCAGAAAGCAGAGGAATTACTATTCTCAATTCCACTCCATACTATGCTCAGGCCAACGGGCTGGCCGAGTCAACTAATAAGATCCTCAAGCGGATCATTGAGAAGATGATAAATGAAAATCATAGGGAGTAGGATAAGCTACTGTCCGAAGCACTTTGGGCCTATCGGACATCTAAGAGGTCCAGTACTGGGGTTACACCATCCATAGGGGCCTACGGGCATGATGCCATGCTACCTATGGAAATGACAGTTCGATCAGCTAGATGGGCCCTACAAAATTAGCTTAAGCCTGCTGAATACACTAAGGCTATGATAGCTAAGTTAGAGGGACTTGATGAAACAAGACTATCGACCTTGGACTCATTAAAAGTGCAGAAGTAACGGGTTGCCCGAGCATACAACAAGAGGGTGAAAGAGAAGTCTTTCTGTGTAAAGGATTTGGTTTGGAAGGCCGTTTTACCCATCAGAGACAACGATAACCAATATGGTAAATGGTCGGTCAATTAGGAAGGGCCCTTCATCATCCACCAAGTCAAGAAGGGAGGAGCATACAGGCTGTGAGATGTAGATGGGACAATTCATTTTAGATTAATAAACGGTCAGTATTTAAAGTCTTATTATCCTAGTTTATGGGAGACCATTGATCTGGAGTACAAGCCAAATTCTGGGTTGGAATACGATCCATTTAATTATGAGCCTGAGCCTGAATGATCAAAAGCTTCGTTGTATTAAATATGCCTGAGCACAGCTTACTTACAAAAGATGCTTACATAAATATATAAAACAAAAAATATATAGAGGATAAAAATCGGCCCCTAGATCGAATTAAAATTTCAAGTTTTGCCCTCAGATTTTCCTAGTTTTTCTTAGCTCTGGCCCGATCTTGCCTGGCTTTGTCAAGTTTTTTAGACCACAGTCGGGAGACTGGGATGCTGGCTTGTAATTAATCACTACACTTCTGAGCGTCCCCGTCGAGCTGAGCCAGGACTTCGTCGATCTTTACCAAGGCTACGTCATTGGTAACGACCTCAGCCTCACATTGCTCTAGTTGTGCCCTGAGTGTGGCAATTCGGGCCTGTAGCCAAGCATCTCTGGCGATCACTTGAGCCCGAGATGCCTTCCCAGCTTCATATTTGGCTTTATAGATTGAAGAAATTGTACTGCCCTCTGCCGGGCATTAAGACGAGCTTCAGCCTCGGTTTCAATAATAGAGGCCAACGATCCAAGATATGGCAACCCGGTTGCCATTCTTGAATCTCTCGGAGCAAAGAAAGCTGGCCATCTGAGAGTGTCCGATCAGAAAGGAGGGCATTCAGGGTAGCGTCTACTTTAAATGCAGATGGGAGACTGGACAAGTCATGATGAGCCAACCCGAGGAGGAGGTCCTTTGATCGTTGAAGTTTAAAGGGAGAGGTGGCCTCGGGCTCAAGGGATCCTAAGTCAAATAACCCAAAGTCTAGGCTAGTGAAGAAATCTTCAAAGGGAATAAATGGCTCTGGACCCAGAGAGACAGCTTGTTCAGAGATTGAAAAAGTGAAATAAGGATTAGTAATTAAAAAAAAGTATGCCCGAGAGCGAAGGAAATTACCTGGGTAGGTAAGAAAGTGGAAGTTGGTATGTCTGGTGAGGCAACGGCCTCGTCGCTTGGTTGAGAGGTTGAAGGCTGAGTTGATTGCTGGCTTAGCTCAAGAGCAGGTGTCATAGAAGTTTCCTCCATTGAAGCTCCGACACCAATACCGGCTGTAGGTTAAACATCCTCAACTGTGGCCGGATTAACATCAGTTGAAGCTCGGTCCCCCCAGCAGTTGGGGGTAGGGCCTCAGAAGGATTAGAAGTGACGGGATCGACCTCAATGGTCCCTTCTACGTTCTCAACGGTCCATCCCATTGTCACGGTGGAATCAACCCAACCCGTCATTTCACCTTCGATCCTTTCTACTACTGGTTAAACCATTTGTTCGTCTTCTTCACCAGTGGTCTCCACAGTCGCATCACCCCTGAGCAAGTCTTCACTACTAAAGGAAAGAGCAAATTGTTATGGGGTAGAGCCCCCAGCAAGATCAACGGCATCATCGCCATCCGATGGAGTGAGGGGTGCGACAACTCTCAGGGGGACCACCCTCTCGGCAACTCGTTCAAGTAAAGCCCCCGTTTGTTCAGGAGAAGTTAGAAGGTCGGTGGGAAAAGCTTGATGTCGGGCGTCAAAAGATTGGCCTGCTTGAGATCGAGAGCCATGCCCGGTTAGCAGTAGGTCCTCCTCAGAGTCCTCGTCCACAAGCTAAAATGGGACAAAGAGAGGGTTAAGAGGGGGAAGAGGGTAAATCGGATAGTACAGTAACGAAGAAGAAATTAATACTTGAGTAGATGATGTCACACCCTAGAGCAGCAAAAATAGAGAAAAATAAATTTCCTTTTTAGGTCCATATGGAATGACAAGTAAAAGTCAATAATTATCCACACCACACAGTACTAGTCCACAAGATAAACAGGAACAGTAAATGACTTAAATAATAATAACAGTATAATGATTACAAGCATCAGAGTATGGTCCACAAGATCACAAGGTCTGGAGACAACATATGCCCAAGTGCCCGTAAAGCTGAAACAGAGTTCAATAGGAAAAGAACAAAAATAGAAACTAGGTATATCTATCTTCAAATCTTCAGCTGGCGTAAGGATAGTTGTCAGCATATTACTCCTCTCTAGTATAACCGGCATCAGTGGGGCTACCCTCTGCGTATTCCCCTTCAGGGTAGTGGTCATCATTGTAAGCTCCATTAGCTGCATTAAAAGGGACAGGGTAATCAGGACCGAGAATGTCTAGACAATAACGGCCGTCAGCTTACAGAGAGCTGAGTGAATAGAAACTCGCAAGGTATCAATGATATAACGTATAACAAGTTATTGAAGAATCTAAGATATAGTTCTACTAAATAATATCTCCTTTGTATGCCAACATCGTAACTCAACCCTTATCGTCTTGTTATCCTGAGAACGATAATCAACATACTCTTTCTAGAAAAAATAGACTCAATCATTTCGCATATATAGACATACCATCATTCTGTCCATTGCTCATTGAGGATATAAACCATCCACCGCATTCATGGACACCACGTCAGTCCATCCCCCGCTCGTTAAGGATATAAACCATCCACTGCATGTAAGGGATATAACATTTTGAACAACAGCATATCAAATATATTGCCATGACTCATCGATGTATACCAGTGATTCCCATCCACCGCTCGTTAAGGATATAAACCATCCACCGCTCGTTAAGGATATAACATGGATCATCTGGCTACCTTAGGACTACATGGTCCCGCTCACTGCTCGTTTAGGATATAAACCATCCACCGCATGTGAACGCATATCATGACCAGGTGTCCGCCCATGTACCATTTCCAGAACTTAGCAAACCTACCTAAGCTCAGTACTACTATCGATACATGACAATTCCCATGTGGCCTGATTACTCTGATTGAAATGAACGAATACCGAACTCATACATGAACCGCATATTATCTAATGTCATTGTGTTAATCCATTATTCTTAAGCATACTTATCTGTGTTGTCACATTATCCCTGATTAACCCAAAATCGCATAACAAAAATCCGAATCGAGAATCGAATGATCGAACCCTTAATATAATAAACAATAGAAATAATCCATGTTCTGCAAATACCAATCGATTGGTACAAGAGTCAATTGATTGGGATAAAATAAGTAACAATCGATTGAGAAAACATGCCAATCGATTGGATCCATAACAATGCCAATCGATTGCTAACTTTGGAAATCCATTGGGTTACAATAATGGCAATTGATTGGGAATCTATCTAATCGATTTTGACACAATTGGTGTCAATCGACTGGGAAAAGTCCAATCGATTGGGACTTCGTCTTCTCAAGCAGATTCGTAAAATAGAATATATAAACATCTTAAGGACGTGGTTAACACATTCAATCACCTCATAAACTTGTAAAAACATATACAAGAGAGACCAAGTGAGTAAAAACTCACTTAGGGTGTGTTTGGATGTGTGTGAGCTTGAAAACCTCTAAGCTTTCTCTCTCCTCCTTCTCTTTCTATCCTTTGTCTCAGTCCTATATCTCTGTCTCTCCTTTTATTCTTTTCCTTCTTCTTTCTTTCTTTTTCTCTTCCCTTCTTGCTGCCAAGGGCAGCGTGTGTGTGGTTATGGGTATACATATGTATATAGATGTATGTATGTATATATCTGATATACAATCTCTCTCTCTCTCTCTCTCTCTCAAGAAATGTATGAACCAAACCAACCCAAGGCATAGAAATGGGCTGGTATATATAGAAATTTAGAGTGCCACACGTCCAAAGCTCAAGTAAAGAAGAAAACTTATCTTTGCTTATGCCAATCGAATGGAACTGATGGCAGTCGATTGGTTACAGATATTTGAAGGCAATCGATTGAAAAAGATGGTAATCGATTGGTATATTACCACGTAATGAATTCAGGTCTGCAGAATAGCAATCGATTGGAAAGATGTCAATCGATTGGTATACAAAGAGTAGCAATCGGTTGGGATACAAAGACAATCGATTGGTAACCAAGGTTTATCAAAATAAAGGTAAGGGTTATACAAGTATAAGTATGAAGTCTTATTTATTAATACTCTCCAGAAATTCAGGGTATTACATCATCCACCATTCATTAAGGATTTCGTCCTCGAAATCAAAAACATACAAGGTCTAAAACAAAACTGAAAACTTCTCTTGCATCTTCAATTCTAGCTCCCACGAAGCTTCTCCTTTATGATGATGTTTCCACTGGACTTTTACCAACGGGATCTCTTTGTTTCTGAGCTTCTTGATTACTCGATCTAGAATGTGAATTGGTCCTTCGTTAAATGTAACGTTGTCATTGACTTCAATATCTTTGAAGTTGATCTCACGCGCTGGGTTGTGAGCACACTTCCTCAGCATACTGATGTAGAACACGTTGTACACTCCTGATATCTTTGGCGATAATGCAAGTCAATAAGCAACCTTCCTACATGCTCTAAAATCTCGAATGGTCCAATGAAATGCGGTGATAGCTTACCTCTCTTCTGTCCAAATCTGGCAATCCCTCGAACAGGTAAAACCTGAAGTAGTATGTGATCTCCAACTGCAAACTCTAAGCCTTTGTGTCGCTTGTCAGCATAACTCTTATGTCTGGTCTGAGCTGTCTTCATCTTCCCACGTACAATCTGAATCTTCTTGCTAGTTTCTCATACTATCTCTGGCCCAAGAAGTTGAGTATCTTCGACTTCGGCCCAACATAGTGGCGATCGGAAAGGTCTTCCTTACAAAGCTTCAAACGGCACCATCCCTATGCTTGAATAATAACTGTTGTTATACGAGAACTCAATCAATGGCAAGTGCGTCTCCAAAGAACTCTCAAAATCAATCCCGCAAGCACATAGCATATCCTCCATCACTTGATTGACTCGTTCAGTTTGTCCATCGGTCTGCAGATGAAAAGCTGAACTCAAGTTCAATGTTATTCCCATCATTATTTGGAGACTCTTCCAAAATTCTACAGTAAATCGTGAATCTCGATCTGACACGATAGAAATAGATACACCATGTAACCGTATAACGTGCTAGATATACATCCGACTCAAACGTTCCACTTGGTACGTCATGCTATAGGCAATAAAATGTGTCGTCTTCATAAGTCGATCCACGATTACCCAAATAACATCGTTGTTCTATTGTAACTTCGGTAACCCTACCATAAAATCCATGGTGATGTGTTCCCATTTCCATTGGGGAATCGATAATGGCTGTAGAAGTCCTGGTGGTTTCTGATGTTCTGCTTTTACTTGCTTACAAGTAAGACATTGGGCTACATACTCAGCCACTTCTCTCTTCATTCCTTCCCACCAGAAATTCCTCTTCAGATCCTTATACATCTTCGTACCTCCTAGATGAATCGTCATCCGTGACTTATGTACCTCATCCAATATTTCTTTCTAGAGATTTTCTTCGTCAGGTACATAGAGTCTACCTTTACATCGTAAGGCTCTGTCTTTACTAACACTCCAAACCTCTGGTACTTTAGCTGACATCTTTACAAACCATAACTTCAAATCTTCAGTTGTCTGTTGAGCTTCTAAGATACGACTAATCAAAGTCGGCTGTACCATAAGACATCCAAAATATTATCCTTCCATTGGTTTCACTGGCTAAAGATTAAAGTCAGCTAAAACTTCTAATACTTGCCATTCTCGAAATAGTAATACAGCGATCACTAGTCGAGGTTTACGACTCAAAACATATGCTACGACATTTGCTTTACCTGGATGGTATTGCAATGAAAAGTCATAGTCCTTGAGTAATTCCATCCATCGTCATTGTCGCATATTCAACTACTTCTGAGAGAACAAATATTTCAAACTCTTATGATCAAAAAACAGATTAAACTTCTCGCCATAGAGATAGTGTCTCTAAATCTTAAATGCAAACAATATTGCTGCTAGCTCTAAATCATGCGTCGGATAATTCTTCTCGTGTACCTTCAATTGTCTTGATCCGTATGCAATGACATTCCCGTCCTTCATAAGAACACAACCTAATCCTTGGTGTGATGTATCACTATAGATTATGTATCGCTCCCCACTCTTAGGTATCACAAGTACTAGTGCAGAAGTAAATCTTTCCTTTAACTCCTAAAATGCACCCTCATGCTTGTCTGTCCATTCATACTTTATCTCTTTTCTTTTCAAATTCATCAAAGGTCCTACTATCTTGGAAAATCCTTCTATGAATCTCGTGTAATATCTTGCTAGACCAAGAAAACTTCTAACTTTTGTAGCATTAGCCAGTCTATTCTAGCTTAAGACTGCATCAATCATAGATGAGTCCACTGAGATACCGTCTTGAGATAAACATGTCCCAAGAATCGGACCTCCTATAGCCAAAATTTGTACTTGCTGAACTATGCATACAATTTGATATCTTGAAGCGTCTGCAAGGCAATCTGTAAGTGCTCCTTGTGATCTTGCTCCGTCTTTGAGTAGATCCAGATGTCGTCGATGAATGCAATAATGAATTTCTCCAGATATGGTCTGAATACTCTATTCATTAAGTCCATAAATACTGCTAGCGGATTCGTCAATCCAAAAGGCACAACTAGAAACTCATAATGCCTGTATCTCGTCCTGAATGCAGTCTTTGATACATCTTCCGATCGAACTAATAGTTGAGGATATCCCGAACATAGATTGATCTTTAAAAAGATCCTTGATCCTTGTAATTGATCGAATAAATCATCTATCCGAGGTAGTGGATATCTATTCTTGATCGTAACCTTGTTCAACTCCCTGTAGTCTATGCAGAGTCGAAGTGTTCCGTCCTTCTTCACAAATAGAACTAGTGCTCCCCAAGGTGACGTACTCGGGAGAACGAATCCTAGATCTTCAAGTTCGTGAACTTGCTTCTTCAATTCTAACATCTTAGTTGGTGCCATCCTATATGGAGTCTTAGATATTGGCAATGTGCCAAGTACTAGTTCTACGCAAAAGTTTATTTCTCTCTTCGGTGGAAGTCCTTTAATATCCTAGAATACGTCCTGAAAGTCTTGTACTGTAGGAATCTAATCCATCGCGAGCTCCGTACTATTACAATTGATCATAGCTAAACCACTTATCAAGACCATATCGCTCATTGTCTGACACTAAAATCTGATCGTTGGACGTCCTTGTATTTGAAATGCAATCGTCCTAGTAAGGCAATCCAAGTTGGCCTCATACTTAGACAACTAATCCATCCTTAGGATATGTTGGATTTGTGCCCTCAAACTATTTCTTTATGTATGAGACATTGACATTTTAATATATGGATATCAACTTTACATTTCATTGTGTATGTTTCTTTCATGAGATGATTGTTAATCCTTAAGTATCATAGTAAGTAATTCATGTGTGTATGAGATACATACAAGTGAGATACAAATTACTGCTCTTTGATACTTAGAACTTGTCACAATGGATAATGAGACTGGATATCTCATCAGGTATACGCTGAGCATGATTAACTACCATTGAATGGAGTGATGAATCTCAATCACTAGAGTGTGACTCTTAGTTAATATGCTAGTGGTTATAGTGCATTGATGGACCTAAGTTTTCCTATTGACACTTAAGACTGTCAATAGTCGATAGGAACTCATAACTTGTATAAGGTACGTGTTCTCAATCTTGAGACGATTATGGACACAAACTGTGGATATGGCTGCTTTGACTTACCAATCAGTGATGTCTATAAAAGTTCAACACCTGGGTATCTTGGGTATGTCATGTTCATAGGGTTGTGAACATATATTGTCAAGATAGAATCTACCCTCTGATTCAGAGTAAGCATTCTCTTTAGAATGTCACCAATTTAATTATTGATAACTACAGTCTTGTTGATAAGTAGTTATCAACATGTATGGTAATCATGAGAGGTGAATGAGACTCAAGGAATACAAGAAGTATTAATGATTCAGGTTGACAGTAACAGTAATCCGACTACAGACTACCTGAATATGATTACAAATGATGAAGGTAGAGGGACATTAGTACACCATACAAGTCTAGTTATCACTTTGGATATGTTCTTTTGTGTTAGAGTTCAGTTATCATTTTATAGTGGAGTAAACGTTAACTGATCAGTTGGTTAGTTTGCTGATCAAAGAGTTTGGTCATGGGAATTAACAACTGGTCTGAGCCAACAATAAAGAGCCTAGGAGGTCCCACTCCTAGCTCTGCTATGATGCTTAGAAAGGCACATGAGGATCTTGTCAAGGCGGGTTCGATCGATCGAAGGTGTCTCAATCGTTTGAAGTCTTGGCAGGTTCGATCACTCGAAGGTGGTTCGATCGATCTAAGGCTCGATCAATCGAAGCCACTTTGATCGTTCCAACATTAGGTCGGTTCTGGGAATCTATAAATAGAGCAGCTATGTCCAAAAAAAGAGTTAGCCGTTTTGACACGCCAAAAGCTGCAAAAATTGTTTTTAGAGCTCCCAAACCTTCACTATCCTCTCTAATAGGGTTCCCACCAACCCTAGTCTTTTCAGCAGGCATCCGTAGGAGTCATAAGGGTGAAGACAACCTAGTGGAGGCTGCTGCACCATCCAGGAGAAAGAAATTCAGAATTGAGTTCAAGATCTGAGTTATGATTTTTTGTTCCCCTCTTTTGTACGCATCTATAGAATTGACGAGTAGTAGATCATGGGCTACCAATAAGTTTTTATAACTCAATATTTCCGTTGCGCATTTAAAATAATTTTAAACCTATTTTTCCATCAGGATAATCCCAAACTCTGACATTGATAGAACTACCAAATCTGCTGGAAGATTTCTATCTCTCAAAGTCAACGGACAATCTTTACATACTTTACCCAGCATAACAGTCACTCCCAACGGTGACACAGCATTAAGTACTGGTTCGAGTGCCTAGGGTTCAAAACCCAATTGACGCACAATCTTAATAGCAATAAATGAACGTATAGCTCCAGTGTCAAATAAAGCTTTAACTAGACTATGAAAGAGTACAAGCGTACCTTCTAAATGTTGCTTCTCATTAGCATTAAAGCCTGCTTCTACTGGATGATAGCATTCATCCTTGTATGATCAGTGGGTCCTTGAATCCCTTGAACTGGTGCCCTATAGTATCCTCCTTGTAGCACATGATAATCCCTGCTCAAGTGCCCTGGCTTGTTGCAATTTCGACAGTTAGCACCCATCCGGTGGTTAACCCTGGAAATTGTGTAGAACGTGGCAATATGTCCTAGCTTCCCACAATTAAAACATCCTCCATTGTTGGTTAACGGGGCTATTAGCAGCGCCTAAGGTTGTGATCCTCACTGTTGATATTGTTGGTGTCGAGGGTAGCTCGACTGAGGCTTCCTGGTTCCATCCCAGGTTCTCTTGTTCCCTTGAAAATTTCCCTGAGGTCTCCACCCTTGGGTATTCCTCGGTGGTTGGTTCTGGAAATTCCTCTGTTGTTGGAAACTCCTCGACGGATGAGGTCGATTCATCTCTAGTCCTTGTGCTGGATAAGCATCCTTTTCCAATCCTGCAGCGAATCTAACAATTCCCTCAAATGACTGATTCAGATGACCAACCATCATATGTATAAGGTAGGGGTTCAATCCTTGGTGAAATCTCTTCACCTTCTTCTGCGAAGTATCTATCATATGCTGGGCAAATCGAGACAGACGCTCGAACTGTGTTGTGTATTCTCGCACAGTCCATCCTCCTTGGACTAGATTGAGAAAGTTTCTTTCCTGTTGATCTCTCTCATCGTCGGGGAAGTACTTCTCCAAAAATCTGCTTTTGAACATTTCCCAAGGCATGGCTCTCCCAACATTTATCCCAATAGTGGCTCGCTTAGCTTTCCACCAATCTGTGATGGCATAGGTGAGCTGGAACATAGCAAGACGGCACTTCTCTTGCTCACTACATTCTAACGCTTCAAAGATTAATTTCATCTCTCTTACCCATTGCTCGGCCTTCCACAGTTCTGTTAGTCCATCAAACTTCTCGGGGCGGAGTCCACGAAAATTTGCTAATAACTTATCCCCTATTTTCCTTGGCTAAAATGGTGCAACTAGGGGTTGAACAGGTCGTTGATTTGTAGCATGGTTGTAGGTGTCCCCTACATGTTCCATCCTTTGCATAAATGCTTCAAAAACTCCAGATGGGTCCATTCCTTCGAGAATAGGTGCTCCGATCCGCGCTTAGTGATTTCTCAAGGGTCCTACCATAATGATAACGAGTGTCGCCTACAAGAGACCTACTAATTAGCTAAAAGTCTTCTCACAGAAACAAAAATAAGATGGAGTGAGAAGCACAAGAATTAATAGTTCTACTAAACAGCACATCACAACTCAAACGTACAATCAATATCAAAAGTACTACTCAAATATATCAAAAGATATACCATGGAGTATATAGTATCCGTACAATGTACTACATGGGACATAAGCAAAATACAGTGTTAAGGTCGGCTATTTACAATACTACTACTACTAGAAATATCTATACAAATCTATGGTCAATAGCTATCTTCCAAGCTCCCAAAAATCATGTGGACAACATGTTCTGATAAAACTAACAAAACTGCGGGTCGTGACTCAAAAATCGTCAGCATCTGATCCTGCTGGTGCCTTATCCTCAGGTGTAATGTCCTTCTCCATAGGTGGATCGGCCTCCTCTGGTTCAGCAAGTCCTCCAACCACTACTCATATATCCCAATCCTCAACGATCATCTCGTCAACATCCATATCCTCAACGCCAAATGCTGGATCGGCGACATCGACGATCAACTCAGCAAAATTCCCAACCAGGGCTATAGCCTCTGCTAATGTAGCATGTCCTATCGGAACTCCAGCTGGCTATGCAACCATTGCTGCTACCCACTCAGCTGCCATATTGGCTATAGCTGCCATATATAGCATAGGCCCTACTGGTAAATCGAACACAACGAGTATCTCTGGTACTATAATCTCCTCTGGCTCGACTGCAACATCCTCTATACCCTCATCTGCTACTATGTCATCCCCTCTGACCATAAAGTCCTCATCACCTAAGTCTGGGTCCTCCTCCGGGTCCTCCTCTGGCTCCTCATCATCCTCGACAGGCTCAATGTCCTTGGCGGGATCCTCCTTTGGGTCAATATCTACTATAGGCTTAGCCTTCGGTGACTCTGGTGACAAGTGAGGGTATTTGTAAAATACAATCGTGCTAAAATAGAAAAATACACTGATATAGTTTACAATCCCCTGCTTTATCTACAATTCGTATTACAATGCTAGTTTATACACAATATGATTAATCTATGATAAGTTGTATTGTTTTAGCTATTATTTGTGTAGATCACTATTTTGCTATGTGAAGAAACGAATAATAGGATAAAGGGAATTTTGGACTATAAGCAAGAGAATTCAAAGATGAAAAGTGAAATTCAAGCGATCGAAGAGGTTCAAGCGATCGAGCTTTCGATCGATTGAAAACGGTTCAAGCGCTCGAGTAATCAAGAAGTTTAATTGATCGAGTGATGTTCAATCGATCGAACATGCCTTTTATCAGAATTTACGCGCACGCAGCAGAAACATGCGTTGTAACTCTAGCCCTTAGGTTATCTATATATATGAGTTTGTAAGACGTCCATTAGGATGCCCAACTTGGTTTTCAACAGTTTTAGAGAGAGAGATAGAGAGTTTTACATTGTTTTGTAGGTTTCAAAGGTTTGGATATTGGTTGCTCCTGGATTTTTTGCAAGTTAAGCTTAATACAACGTTTCAGGTTTCATCTTATTGTTTTATTTGCATTCTGTTTCTAGTTATTCGTAGCACAAGTAAAGTTAAACGAAGTCTTGCATGTTATTTAGTGATTAAACCATAGCTTTCACAATTTTTATGTTAAAATAGCAAACAAACAAGGCCTTAATGAATCTTTACATTAAAAATAGATCAGTGACACTCCAGACCATGTCTGAGTAGTCCTAAGGTTGGGAGATCACAATGAAACAGTGATCTCCGACCTCTGCCATGCAATAGTTTAAAATCTATGTTTGATCGATCGAAGTTATTTCGATCGATCGATCAAAGTTAGTTCGATCGATCGGACTGAAGATAGAGTCAAGCGATCAAAGACATTTTGATCTACTGAGAGATGATGATGTTCGATCAATCGAAAGTGCGTCGATCGATCGAACTCTCTGATTCTTGAGAATATCCTATGCAGTATTCCTAGACTTTATGCTTTAGAGATTCGTTATCAAACTGTCTCCAAATGCTCAGTTTGTCAAAACAATTTCTGAACTTTAAGTCTTGAGGCATTTTTTCTTCAATAACTTTTGCAAACCACTTTGAATGCTCACACCATTCAGAGTGTAAGTCTTCACTATTGTTTTCAACCGCTTTCTTGTGTTTCGAATCAACTATGATGATACAGTCCCGGTCATGCAAGGGCTATGGATTCTTTATTTTAAGAGAAATACGGAATACTGTAGAAGATGTACTCCATTGAGCTTTAATGTAACTACATGGTAGATGGTTAGGTCACTGCGGATTCGTGTGATCTTAACATTCCTCTTTATTAAGAAACACTGTTTTTAAATATCGCTTTAGTTAATTAGTTAATTATTAGTTTAATTTAGTTGTTCGATTTAGTAGTAGTTAATTTGTGGAACTCCGTGTTCTACACTTTGCTTAAATCTTGAATTTTCTTTTCCTTTTAGAGTTTAATCTAAGTTTCTAGTTTCCAACTTTCCCTGTGAGATCGACCTGGTCTTAACCAGATTACTACTTACACGTCTACCTACACTTGGGTATTGCACACAAGCATACACAAAATAATTGTCGTGCCAAGTTTTGGCGCTGTTGCCGGGGAAAGCAACAAGCTAATGCTTAGATTACCTCATTCTCTCTTTACCTATTTATGTTTTTCATTTTCTTTCTCTTTAGGTTTGAACTTTTTAGGATTTCTTCCCTTTCATGTCCGATAATTCCAACGAAGGAATTTATAGAAATCAGTTCTACCTATCTGAATCTTCTAGTTCTATAAATCCTGTAGTCACACCTACCGATTCAATGGTTGATAATCAAAGCGAAAATGGTGAGAATGTGGTTGTACCTATTGATGATTCGCTAAGTCCGTTGTGCGATCTTATGCAACCCGACCATGCACCTATACCTTCTTGTATTCTCATTCCACCTCATGTGGGCGAATTCCAATTTTGCAACGGAATGATTCAACTCCTTCCAACCTTCCATGGAATGGAGAGCGAGAAGGCATATCTACACGTCAAAGATTTTGAGGATGTTTGTAAAACGTTCTCACAAAATTGTCCTGTAGATGTGACACACCTAATGCTATTCCCCTTCACCTTGAAGGATAAAGCAAAAGTGTGGCTACTCACCCTTAAGCCAAATTCAATTTTCACCTGGCATGCGATGAACACTGTATTTTTACATAAATTCTTTCAACCTCGCATGACCACTGAACTTAAACGTCAAATAAACTCCTACAAACAAAAGAGCAATGAAACGTTCACCCAAACTTGGGAGCGTTTCAAGGATTTGCTTCTCTCATGCCCACATCACGGGTATGAGAAATGGCGAACCATCAGCTACTTTTATGAAGAACTAAATGGTGAAACAAAAAAAACTAGTTGAAACTATGAGCTCAGGTCCATTTTTTCGCAAAAACACCGAAGAGGCTGAAACCTACTTCGAGTGGTTAGCTGAGCATGCTCATGAATGGTCAAACTCTGAAGATGTCTCACGCACACAAATATCGTGTGTAGAGGAGAAAAGTTTATACCAGTTAAAAAGTGAAGATCACCTAATGACCAAATATGAAGAATCAGCTAAGAAAGTAGAAGAGTTAGGGATGAAAGGAGAGAGTTCTAAACAGATTTTACCTGAAGAACCATGCGGCGCATGCAATATGTTGAGACACACCACTCAATACTGTCCCAATGTGCCGTACTTTTAAGAACAAGCCCCCATGGAAATGAATGCCATGCAAGGATATAGAGGGGCAGGGAATTCCTATAGTAACAATAATAATTTTCAAAATTATAAGAATCGATGGAATCATCCTGGTTTTGATTATAAAAACGACGCTAGGACCCAAAATCAATACCAACAACAATAGCCCTACAACAATAATAACCAATATCAAGGGCAATACAATAGGCAACCCCAGCCATTAAATCAAAACAGATCCAATAATTACAACCAAGCTCAACCGTTGAATAATCAACAGTCAAACGTGTACGTGCCACCGCACAAAAAGGTGCAAGAAGAAGATCCACTCTCTAATGTGAACTTAACACAACAGTTAATTCAAATGATGAGCAAATTGTCCACAACATTATAGAGAATGGATGCACGAAAAGAGGGCTTGGGTGGGACATTACTTGCCCAACCACTTCAAAATCCTAAGGGATACAACAATGGTCCCAATAATCAAGAACATGTTAAAGCCGTGACTACTCTGAGAAGTGGCAAGATTATAGGGCACAATATGCCTCTCTCTACTCTCGAAGAGTATTAAGAGGACGAAATGTTGAATAAAAACAAACCTTCTACTCAGGAAGAGGAGCCATCTACAAAAAATGAACTGTTAAACTCAAATGATGAAGCTCCTAAAGAAGTGGAAGAAGTTGAGAGAAGGCCCGGAAAGGAGCCTATTAATGATGAAGTACCTAAATGCCCTTTCCCCGCGCCTTACCCTCAAAGGCTTAAAAAACCCAAAAATGAGATAAAGAATCAGGAGTTCCTGGAACTGTTTAAACAAGTCAAAATAAACCTTCCACTCCTTGATACTATTAAACAAGTACCAGCCTATGCTAAGTATCTCAAAGACTTATGCATGGTCAAGAGGAGGCAAAGTGTCAAGAAACATGCTTATGTCGCTTGCCAAGCAAGCGCAATCATCCAAAATGAATTGCCTCTGAAACTCAAAGACCCCGGGACTCCAACTGTCTCATGCCCAATTGGGAATCAAAGGATAGACAACGCACTCCTCTACCTAAGAGCAAGCGTAAACCTACTGCCATACTCAGTTTATAAACAACTAGGGTTGGGTGAACTTAAACCTACCCGAATTACACTACAATTGGCAGATAGGTCAGTTAAATACCCTAGAGGAATACTGGAGGATGTACTTGTTCAAATAGACTCGTTTATCTTCCGGGTTGATTTTGTGATCTTAGACATTGAACCTGTGTCTAATCCATGTGCACAAATCCCGGTGATATTCGGACGTCCATTCCTCAACACAATAAATGCCATAATAAAAATAAGAAGTGGTATAATGACCATCGTATTCGGGAACATGACTTTAAATGTCAAAATCTTTTCAAATCCCTAACTTGAAAAATACGAGGATGAGAAAGAAGTTAAGTACATCGAAACGGTCATTGAAGATGAGGCTGATTTGGTCGATTGCAAAGATCCTTTGGAGGTAGTGGTGTCACAATTTGATGTTGTCTACCAACCTAAAACTCTACCCCATTGGACGACGACCTAAATTTAACTTGCCTCATGATGGAAACGAAAGAGGAGGATAGAGCTGAATGCATGTGGTTAACACCATATGAACCATTGCCTCCAAAAACGAAGTTAGTCATGCCCTCAAACTTTCAGTTTCCCGATTTGGAATTAAAGGAGCTTCCAAAAGAGCTCAAATACGCTTTTCTAGGGACTGAAAAGACTTATCATGTCATAATTTTATCTACATTAAATTCTGAACAAGAGGGTAAATTAATCCAAATGCTGAAACAACATAAGGGTGCATTGGGATGGACTATTGCTGACCTCAAAGGCATAAGCTCGTTTTCCTGCACCCATAAAATATACTTGAAGACGCTAAACCATCACGACAAATGTTAAGGTGTCTGAATCCCAACATGAAAGAAGTAGTCAAAAAGAAAGTTCTAAAACTGCTTGATGTTGGGATCATATATCCTATATCTGACAGCCTTGGGTTAGTCCCACCCAAGTGGTACCAAAGAAGGCTAGCATAACGGTTATTCCTAATAAAGATGGCGAGTTGGTACCAACACGCATCTCCACTGGATGGCGGATGTGTATCGATTACCAAAAACTGAATACCATGACCCAAAAAGACCACTTTCCATTACCATTCATGGATCAAATGCTAGAACGAGTGGCGGGTCATAAGTACTATTGCTTTTTGGACGGATACAGTGGGTATAACCAAATTGAAATTGCTCTTGAAGATCAGGAGAAAACAACTTTCACGTGTCCTAATGAAGCTCAAATGAATTATACGACTACCGAGAAAGAGCTACTGACTATAGTCTTTGATCTGGATAAATTCAGGTCTTATCTGATAGGGTCCCCAATCGTCTATTTTACAGACCTCTTAGCCCTCAAATACCTATTATCTAAGAAGGACGCGAAACAAAGGCTTATCTGTTGGATACTCCTACTCCAAGAATTTGATAACACAATCAAAGATAAAAAGGGAGTAGAGAATGTGGTCGCTGACCATTTATCTCGGTTAACGTTTGTTGACAACACCGAACCAATGTCGATTAAGGATGAATTCCCAGATGAGCAACTGATGACTATTTCCAGTTTGCCCTGGTATGCAGATATAGTAAATTATCTAGTCACGGGAGAGACCCCGAGTCATTGGTCAAATCAAGACAAGAAACAGTTCCTCTCGTTCGCACGTCACTTCTTTTTCGATGACCCGTACTTATTCAAATATTGCGCTGATCAGGTCATCGGACATTGCATTCCAAATGAGGAGATAACCATAATCCTAGCATTATGCCATTCTGAAGCTTTCGGTGGCCACTTTGCTTCGCAAAAGACTGTACAAAAAGTCCTACATAGCAGTTTCTACTGGCCCACTGTATTTAAAGATGCCTATTCTTTTTGCAAATCATGCCAACGTTGTCAAAAGCTTGGTACAATTTCAAAAAGAAACTCTATACCCTTGACTCTTATTATTAAAATTGAAATATTCGACTGTTGGGGGATAGATTTCATGGGCCCGTTCCCAAAATCAAACAACTGCGAATACATACTCCTAGCTGTGGAATATGTATCAAAATAGCTAGAGGCAATACCGACGCGACACAATGATCACAGAATAGTAATGTCCTTTCTTAAGGAACAGAACAGTAATGCCCTTTCTTAAGGAACACATTATGTCGCGTTCGGAACCCCGAAGGCACTAATAACTGACTAAGGCAAGCATTTTTGCAATAGGCCCTTGGAGTCACTCCTCAAGAAATACGGGGTCAATCACAAGATCGCTCTAGCCTACCACCTATAAACTAACGGGCATGCAGAGTTGGCTAACCAAGAAATCAAGCATATTCTTGAAAAGACAGTTAGTTCAAATAGAAAAGATTGGGCATACAAGATGACTGATGCTCTATGGGTGTACCATACTGCTTATAAAACAAACCTGGGAATGTCCCCGTATAGACTGGTGTACAGAAAGGCTTTCCACCTCCCTGTTGAAATCGAACATAAAGTATATTGGACGACGCGCTCATTAAACTTTGATATAAAAGAGGGAGGGCAGTTAAGAAAACTCCAACTTACAGAGCTAAAGGAAATCCATAGAGATGCGTATGACTCTGCTAAGTTGCATAAGGAGAGGTTGAAGGCTCGTCACGATAGAACTATATGTTGCAAATCATTTTAGCCAGGGCAGAAAGTCTTACTTTATGACTCTCGCCTTCACCTTTTTCTAGGAAAGCTCCAATCCCGGTGGACAGGTCCGTTCATTATTAAATCTATTTCCACATGGGGTCGTTGAGCTATTAAATCCAAGGAATGAGGAAAGTTTCAATGTCAATGGCCAAAATTGAAGCCGTTCTTGGACAACTTCGAACCTGAAGTTGAGCATATCGAACTGGATGAGCCCAACTACTCCTAGATCTTAAAACACCAAAGAGTGTTCTCACATTATTATTATATTATTTTCTTTTACTACACTTTCTTTGTTTTATTTATTTATATCTTTTTGAGTGTGACCTCGACTCTAATCTGCTATTCCATATAATCTCTCCCCTGTAGGCTATAAGAATGAGAGACGACGATGTCCATTCAATCGGGTATGGGCTGATTCAGAATACCAGAACCATCCCTGGACTGCCGAGGAGATTGTATTCTGCCTTTCTCCTTATTAAGGGCCTAGGACGGATGATGTAATTGACCTGACCCAAGGGTACATCCCTTACTATCCTGCTATCCTCAACATTAATCCTTTTGAGCATATGGACTTCCCTGAAGAGGAAGGAGAACCAGAGGGGTATTTCGTCGGGGAAGTAGATGATGCCCTCTTGGAATAGTGGGAGAGCGACTCGATGTGGGAACCATGGGTTGAAGAAGATTTACAGGATGTGGTGTTCGAACGCTATAACGTTGTCTTCATATATATGGATGACTTCATCGTCATCGAGTCAATTCTATATATTTATGTGCACATGAGCTATATGTTGTTCCGGCTTCAAGGCCCCCTACCTGCTAGTGCACATGGTTCTATCACGCCAATAGTGAGGTTAACTCGTTGTCACATTTCATTTTCTTTTCGTCTTTCTTTGCTTATTCCTTTCTGTTAACCTTAAGGTATATTAAGGCATATTTAATTATATTTTGATGATGTCAAATATGCTATGATAATTACATGATTCATATTGATTCATTCTTTGTTATTATCATAGTCATTTTTATGCTCATATATAATCTCATGTATTAATATTGTATCAATGTTTTAACATCTTTGTGTGCATGAGATTTAATTGATGTAGATCAAGATTACAAGGAGCTCAACAAGGATCAGCTTGAAGACTTGAATATATCTCATCCTTGGTTGAAGTCTAGGACCATCATTGTAAGGCATCTTGATCTCACACTCATAGGGGCTCAAACAAATTCTAAAAGTAAAAGTTTTGGAAATAAATTTTAAGTAGGTCATCTTTAAAACAATGCCCCAATGAATTGGAAAATAACTATTTGTTGAATTTTATATGGTTGGAAAGGTATTTGAACCTAGTTTCCAAAACATCAAACGGATCAAAAATCCGAGTTTTGTAGAAGGAGTTATGGCCTTTTTAGTAGAGATGTGGTAGGCTGTCAAACAGGGAGGGGTAGTCGACTGAGGGCCCGATGTAGTCGACCGAAGTGAGTAGAATTCAAATAGAACCCTTTGTAAACACATCTCAGTCGACTGCTTCAAGGCCCAGTCGACTACTTCAAGGCCCAGTCGACTGAAGCGACCTGAAAGGCAATAACGGCTAGTTTTTAGAGGGGTTTTTAATTACCAAATTTGCCACCAACGACTATAATCTTCCAAGGCCTATGAATACATGTTTTCCCAAGCTATTTGTTGTTGAGATTTTGATTGGAAAACATAGTATTGATCACACATCTCTTTGATCTTTAAACATTTCATCTGAGCCCTAGTTGTGTGAGTTTATCAATTTGCTCAAAATCTTTCATTAGTATTGCTTGATTTTAAGAGCAAAATTGTACTGAGCTTTATTTGTATTATCCACTCTATATAGAGAGTTTCAATTTGTATTCAAATCAATTTGTAAAGAGTGAGGGTTAGTAACCCTTGATTGAAAAGAAGAGATTTTCTTCTTTGGGAGAGATTGGAGGCTCATGTAACGGTTTGGTCTATACCTGTGAAGTAGATCGGAGTAAAGGAATCCTCAAGCGGTGTTCTTGAGGGGTGGACATAGGTCGCGGGGTGCGATTGCCGAACCACTTGAAAAATTGGCTTGCAAGCATCTCTTCCCTTATCTCTTTACATAATTGCTTGTGATTGTGTTTATTTTGCTATTAAGTTTTTAAAAGGTTAAAATTCCGCTAAAACCTTATTCACCCCCCCCCCCCCCCCCCCCCCTCTAAGGTTTCCATATTTGGGCCAACACTTTCTGTTAGTTCTTTTACTTGTTTTATTTAACTTCTTTCCTTTTTATTTTCTTTTGTTATCTTCGTCCAGGATTATCACTATGTTTCACAACGGTATGCCAATGTTCCTTCCACACCAACTGTTTCATGGACCTAGACCTCACATAGGATCTCCTGGCACTCCACCGCAAGAGAGCAACCAACTGAGGAGTTACACTCCGTTATCTTTGACGCCGTCAGGCTCATCCGGATCACCTCTTGCCTGTGTAATCAATTCTTTGGAAGATTCAGACACTTTTGATGATATTCTGGACGCTTACAGATCTTTCTGGAATCGTGAATTATTGAGTTTGGACCCCATTTTTGAAGATTTGGCAGGGTATAAAACGATTGTGGAAGAAGAAATTTTCATGTTCAAAGATTAGTGACCCACTTCAGTTGTGTCTTGTCTTTTGATTCATCTTTTCTCAATTGAAGTGTATTGCTAGACAACGAATTGTTAGTTTTGTTTTTAACTTAGTTTTTCTTTGTAATAAGGTCTTAAGTGCCAATTTGGGAATTTTATTTTTGCAAAATGGATGCTATTAAAGAGTTATATTTATAAAATTTGCAACTTTTTACTATGTTGATGGTGAATTCTGGCTTACATGTCTGCGTTTACACTGCTTTTAGATTATTCTTCTATGTCCAGATCTATTTATATCAGTTGGGGGTACACAGGGTTTCTGTTCAAAGTGTCCTTAAAATTTTGTGTTCGATCGATTGAACATTTTTCTATCGATCGAAGTTTTCAACCATCAAGCACTTGAATGAGCCTCAATCGATTGCAAGTTCGATCGATCGAACTTGTTCAATCGATCGAGACTTGTATTTAAATGAGGCATCTCTCAGATGTTTCATCAGTTCTCTCTCTCCCTCATCACTCTCGAGCAATTGTACACAAAGAGGAGAAATCGGGGCGATTCGTGCACTCCTCGTTATCCATACATCCATTGAAGAATCCTCGGCGCTCTAAATCATCACCATCATCTCTTTCTCTCCCCATTGTGATTCCACGCGAGGTACGGGTCATCTTTGAAACCCCACCCCCCCTCCATTTGTTCTTCATATTAATCTGGTGGGGGTGCCCCCCATTGACCTTAAGACCTATTCGTTGCTGTTTTAATCTTGTACCTTGTTTTTTCTTTTCATTTTTGTGTTTGATTCTCATCGCTGCATTTCTACTATATTCGATCGATCGAACTAGGCTCGATCGATCAAACTAGGCTCAATGGATCGAGCCCAGTCCCTGTTCATCGATCAAAAATTCTTCGATCGATCGAACCAGTGCAGTGACATATTCTTTCTTTTGTTATGTTTTCCTATTTTAATTTGTCTTTTTTTTTCATTTTCAATTTCAGGTCTCCCACCATGAATCCTGCGACAGGTTACCATAGGGAAAAGCCCTTTAACTTAACCATTCCGGACCCGGTACCCGATCATGGGTTCCGGAATATGTTCAATCAGTCTTGGTACACACGGTTCTGCCACCGTAAGGTTATGTTGGAGCGGCCCCTAGAGACAGTGTGGCTTTCAGTACCCTGGTTCTTAGCGCAGATTCAAGCGATGCCCTAGTGGTATCAGATGTTGACCCAGCCTAGGCAGGTTAATATTTCTTGGGTTTGGGAGGAGGCCTACTACCATAATTAAGGACCCAGCTGCCCCATTCACGTATCGATCTTTTTTCCGCAGCCGGGAGATTGTCTTCAGTCTTACCACGTTATCTACTGCTTTAGGCATCCCCGAGGAGCCTGAGTGTAACTGTCCCCACCAGGCGGGAGCTCCTGAGATCCCTCATGCCACGATCGTGCGAGAGATTACAGGTGGTGCCGTCCAGTTCTGGAACGACTTGTCTCTTATAAAGGATCAGCTCTTGACCGTCGATTACCACATGCTCCATCTAGTGCTGTGTAATTGCATTTTCGCGACATCTAATCACGAGAAGCTTGCACTGTGTACATTTGTGCATTATATACTGTGGGGATGAAAAAGCGGGTCTGCCTCCTGCGGTTATATATTGAGTTTCTAGTGCAGCCCACGCGCTATGTTTCTGTGAAGAAACACCTAAAGGGTGCGTGGGCCATTCATAGTGTTGTGGCTCAGGCCAGCTTGCTACCCCTCTAGGCTAATGGACTTCAGACTTCTTTGAACAGATTCGGTGAGACAGCGGCTCGCCGCTCTAATACACAGAAGTAAAAGAGGAAAGGGAAAGGAAAGGCGAAGGCTAGAGCAAAGAGGAGGAGAGGTGGAGGCACCAACACTGAGGGTGTGGCTTCTGGGACGCCTATTGAGGCTGAGGAGCTAGATTCTGATGAGGAGGACCCAATTGCTACTGCACAATAGTTCGAGCTGAGATAGAGGCTCAGGCTCCGGCCTAGGAAAAGTCATCTTCCGTGTCTCTCCAGACTCTCCACACACTCTTTATCAAGGAGAGGAAGGCACAGATACGACTCGAGGGAAAGGTTGACCACCTGGTCACTCAGCTTGATACATTACTGGTTCATTTGGGGGTTGCTCAGTCATTGCATACACCTCACCACCCCCCAACTGCCCCACCCGCATCTGACCCATCATCTTCTGTTCCACCTCTTTTTGATGCTCCTTTTGTCCCTTCATCATCATCTGCCGCACCTCCTCCATCCGCTGATCCTGCTGTTGCATCCACATCCATGACTCCACCGATTATCTCTGAGACTCCACTTCCACTGCCTCAGGTTGTTGCTGCTGATCTAGAGGCGCCTATTGAGATTTTATCAGATATTACTGATGAGTAGTCGGGTATGCTAGTTGAGAGTTTGGGATTTTGTTGTATTTAGTTTATTTCTGTTTTTTCTCTCCTCTCTCTTAGTATTCTTTTGGATGTTTGGATGTCATGGGACTGTATGGTTATTTTAGACACTTTGATCACTGTTTTGAACTTCCATTGCTTTATCATCTCGGTGATTGGACATTTTATTATGTATCTGGATCGTGTTCTATCATGATATATTATTTCTTTTGATCTTAGCTGCTTGGAGATTGTATTTTTAGGGTACAGGTTGCTATGCTTGCTATTGTTACCTTGCTTCTATCAGGTGATATCCATTTATTTACATTGAAAATCAACTTCCGAGGACTTTGTTATTTTCAATTGGGGGTGGGATTTAGATAGATAATCACCTGCACATGTTCACACTTAGCAACTTGGATAACTTTAATGCACATTTCATACAATCTCAATTAGAATTGGATTAAAATTAAAAATTGAAGAAATTTGAAATTAAATACTGAAGAAATTTGAAAAAAAATTTAAATTTTTATTTTGAACTTAATTGGTAGAATAACTTTGAACATTCACTCCTGTTTAGCTGTTACCAACTAATGACACATTCATACTATTCTCATCCTTTTATGAATGAAGTGCACGCATGTTTCTAGTATCACTAGGATGATTGCATGTGTTGACCTTTCTTATATCCAACATCCATACGCACGTGTTGATAGCTATGTAAAAAAATAAACCTAAAAATGAGTTAATACGACTGTTGTGCTAAAAGAATGAGTAGTGGAAACTAATGACCCTTAGTGAGCTTTTGATCCAATCTTTGTTTCTGAGGGAATTTTCACATAAATTCGAATTTTTTTTTATTATGCGTATTAAATTCGTTGCACTAGTCTCAATTAATTTTTTTTTCATTTTGGCTGCTTATTAGAGGAGAACGTTCAGGATCTACCAACTAAATTCGATAAACATTGAAGTGCTAAAACTGAGAAATTAAGAAAATGAGTTAAGCCATCAGTACCTATTTCTCAACCACTATCCATATTCCTTTACCTACAGAAACCATTCCGTTTCAAACCCCACATCAATTCAATACTGCTGATCTATTATGAAATTCCTAATCCTTTACCTTAATAGACCCCATTGAGCATCTAATATGGATACCTGTCAAAGTATGTGATTGGAAAAGAGTAGTTGTGGGAGTTGAAGTGTATGATAAAAAAAAAGAGAGAGAGAGAGAGAGAAGAAAAAAGAAAGAAAGAAATGAAAAGAAGAAAAAGGGAGAATATTAAAGGATGAAAGTTGGTTGGAGATGTGAAAAGAATAAAATGAGATTGTAAGCTCCATCGTATGCTAAGATGCGCATATCTCTTTCTCATCATCTGTATCTACTACATAACACCCAAAAATTTAAAGTCTTAATGATTCTTAATGACGTAGTTTGAACATGAATATGTGACTTGAGTTATCCACGGTAGTTCGCTCCTCTAGTAAGTAGTATCCTATTCATACGACTATATACTTTAAATATTTGTTTTTCATAGGGTCGTGTATAAAAGCATTAGTAACCAGAATATCACTCTTATCAAAGCTTTCATACATGTGCAATCATTTTTTAAGCAAGTTTCTGAGAGACATTCATTTATGAGTGTAAACCCATGTGAGAATTGAGTTAAAACTATGAGTTCTAGAAGTACGATAGTCTAAATAACTCTAAATTAGGTTCGATGCACAGTTGTTAACTTCACACACACACGGATACATGATTGTGATACATATGTTATATCTATCTTGGTGGCATGAGGAGCATGTGAATTTGTTTCATAGTTTGCTTGAGGGTAATATGTCTTTGTAGAGTTAAGTTAACAGTTGAATGGGAGAGAGTGCATTAAAAGTTTTTATATATCTTTTTTAACTTAAAATTGAGAATTTTGTGGGTATATTCACTGTAAACCCTCACGAGACAATACTCGTCCACTAGGGGGAACCTAGGGGTTTAACGGCTTGTTGCATTCGCTAAATGCAACCGCGATTCCTGTGAAAGTGAGTAAGGAAGTATCTCTTTCTTTTTAGATTAGTTTGCTTTAGTTTATTGTGTTTTATTTTAGTCGTTGTAGTAATAGTTTAGATTGTTTTTATTTTCGCTTTATCGCTAGGGAGTAGCAATAAGCTAGTTGGGGGTTGTAACAAGCAGGGGTATTTGTAAAATACAACCTCGCTAAAATAGAGAAATACACTGATATAGTTTACAATCCCCTGCTTTATCTGCAATTCATATTACAATGCTAGTTTATACACAATATGATTAATCTATGATTAGGTTATATTGTTTTAGCTATTATTTGTGCAGATCACTATTTTGCTGTGTGAAGAAACGAATAACAGGATAAAGGGAATGCTGGACTATTACCAAGAGAACTCAAAGATGAAAAGTGAAGTTCAAGTGATCGAAGTGGTTCAAGCGATCGAGCTTTCGATCGATTGAAAACGGTTCAAGTGCTCGTGTAATCCAGAAGTTCAATCGATCGAGTGATGTTCGATCGATCGAACATGCCTTTTATCAGAATTTACGCGCACGCAGCAGAAACATGCGTTGTAACCCTAGCCCTTAGGTTGTCTATATATATGAGTTTGTAAGACGTCCATTAGGATGCCCAACTTGGTTTTCAACAGTTTTAGAGAGAGAGAGAGAGAGAGAGAGAGAGAGAGAGAGTTTTACATTATTTTGCAGGTTTCAAAGGATTGGTATTGGTTGCTCTTGGATTTTCTGCAAGTTAAGCTTAATACAACGTTTCAGGTTTCATCTTATTGTTTTATTTGCATTCTGCTTCTAGTTATTCATAGCACAAGTAAAGTTAAACAAAGTCTTGCATGTTATTTAGTGATTAAACCATAGCTTTCACAATTTTTATGTTAAAATCGCAAACAAACAAGGCCTTAATGAATCTTTACGTTAAAAATAGATCTGAGACACTCCAGACCATGTCTGAGTAGTCCTAGGGTTGGGAGATCACGATGAAACAGTGATCTCCGACCTCTACCATGCAGTAGTTTAAAACATGTGTTCGATCGATCGAAGTTAGTTCAATCGATCGAACTAGAGATAGAGTCAAGCGATTGAGGACATTTCAATCGATTGAGAGATGACGATGTTCGATCGATCGAAAGCGCATCGATCGATCGAACTCTCTGATTCTTGAGAATATCCTATGCAGTATTCCTAGACTTTCTGCTTTAGAGATTCGTTATCAAACTGTCCCCAAATGCTCAGTTTGTTAAAACAGGTTCTAAATTTTAAGTCTTAAGGCATTTTTTTTCAATAACTTTTGCAAACCGCTTTGAATGCTCACACCATTCAGAGTGTAAGTCTTAACTATTGTTTTAAACCGCTTTCTTGTGTTTCGAATCAACTGTGATGTCACGACCCATCCCACTACGCGTGGAAATAGGACACGTGGCACGCCACCAAGGCTCATCCAAACAACACATAAAAATACGCAGCGGAAAGAACTTTAAAACAACCCTGGGTATTTAAAACTTAGGGAACATTACCCTCTGAGTTTGTAAAATCCATTGAAAACAGAGTTATAAAAAGTTTGGCCAATGGGAAAACACGTCAAAAGGAACAGTTTTGAAAACAGGGGTTCAGTCGACTGTGCCTAGGGTCCAGTCGACTGCACCTAACAGAAACCAAAACCTAAAATTCTCATCAGAGGTCCAGTCGACTGATCAAGGAACCCAGTCGACTGCACAGGCGACTGATCAAGGTCTCCAGTCGACTGTGTTAAGCAGAACCAAAATGCAACTTACTCAAAAGAGGTCCAGTCGACTGATCTGGGGACCCAGTCGACTTCTTTTGCCACTACTAGAAGCAATAGCCAAAAATCAACAGTGTCCAGTCGACTACTCAATGGGTCCAGTCGACTGCTCCTCTTACTATTCACTTTCAGTGTCTCAACCACACGGAAACCAGTCGACTGATCCTGGGTCCAGTCGACTGCTCCCCTGCTGGCAGCCCTGTGTTGAAAATACTAACAACTCGTGCTTCTTAATTCCATCAATAATCACAACCAACATAAATAGCAACATTTAAAACATAACTACCGACGTTATTTTACAAGTTTTCCATACTACAGAATTAATCTATGGTTCTATTACACATATTACCAATTCCCAATCCTTATACAAGTTGTAGAATTACAACAAAACATATACAAATGTGATTTCCCCGGCGTTCATCGGCCTCACTCATCGTGCTTCTTCTTGTCTTTCTTCTTACCTGCAATGGAGTACATCTCCACTGCTCAGCTATATGCTGAGCGTACAATTCTAAATGTATGCTTATATGACAGTTCATGGTTTAAGCATCTAAAACACATAGAAATAGTCTCTTGGGTGAGTGGTACGCATTCATCCGGTCGATGCCGTAGGAGGCCCACCTCTCCCACGCATCTCGTACACTTGTTGGGCCTTCCTCCATACCAGGTACCGTGTACTGGTTGGGCCCACCTCCAATCCAGACACAACCAAAATTCCAATTCCATCAACATCACAATCAAATCACAATCCTCAAGATTCGAGGAGCTTACCCCGGATGAATTTGCACCAAACTCCCCTTTGACCCAAGTAGACACATAACATGCTCACATAAACAGTTATACGTGCTTTTTGCATAATTTCACGTGCATAATTAACGGGCCTAACTAATACATGAATTTCGCCCGGATCCAAGAATATCAAAGTTGATGTTCAAAACATGAAAATCCATATATTTCATAGATCTAGAATCCATACCTCGTGCGAATCTCTTCAAACTTTGAAGGATCGTCTAGGGAGCTAATTAATCATCGGATTTCAAATTTGGAACGATTCCTACAAGTTTTACTGGGTTTTCCCCAAAAATCTAGAATTAAGATTTTTACAAAAGTTGGCCAAACATGGCCTAAGTTGTATCAAAACGTAGGTCTTACCTCCACGAGTTCAAATCTTGAATTTGGTGAAAATCTGACAGACGAAAGGCCGCCGATCGTCGTCGCAAAGCCCGTTGGCTCAATCTCCCTTCTCTTTCCTCTCTCTCTAGATATTTTTAGAAGTTTAGGATGAGAATGAAATCTCATCCATTTCTATTTATAGGCAAACTTCTCAAAAATAGTGTTTACCTCCCCACGAGTTCCTCAAACTTCTCATTAACCCATGAAACTTCGCACACGTCCATTTTATAACTTTACGAGTGAAAACTATAAATTTTAAAAGTTTTCGACTAAGTCTCGTTTGGGTCCAAAATAACGTCCGAAAACTATATTCTGTGGAATCTCTACACAACCTACCTTTTTAATTACCGTATCACTCACGTTCTCACCACAGTTCTCGAAATGATATATAACAATATCACAATTACCAGAAATTATCAACACAGGCATAAAAATTACTATTCACAAAATACCAGATAAAGCCAAATAACATTTAAATCACATAAATGTCATTTACTCATGTCAATGCAATATGAGATACCATGTTCCCGTGTCTTCACTGACACTTTACCGTTGACTCACAGTCAACCTCAATCCACTATTATCAACTAACATTGATAATCCACAAAAATCTGAATATGCATATTAAAACCATGAAATTTTTGGAACGGGTGTGACATGTGATGATATAATCCCGGTCATGAAAGGGCTATGGATTCTTTATTTTAAGAGAAATACGGAATACTGTAGAAGATGTACTCCATTGAGCTTTAATGTAAATATATGGTAGATGGTTAGGTCACTACGGATTTATCACGACCCATCCCGCTACGCGCGAAATAGGATACGTGGCACGCCATCAAGGCTTATCCAGTTCCATTAAAGTAAAACCGCAGTAGAAACATAAGTCAAATCCATTTAAAAACAGAGTCGTAAAAAGTATTGCCAATTGGAACACTTCTAATAGAATGCGTTTTTGAAGAAAATAGAGGTCCAGTCAACTGATCGGGAACCCAGTCGACTGACCATCCAAAGGCAGAAAAATTTAAAAGATCAACAGCCCGGCCCAGTCGACTGTGTCGGGGACCCAGTCGACTGGTGCCCAAATTTTTCAGTCGACTGATACTCTATTCTAACAATGAATGGTGTTCTGGGACCCCATCCAGTCGACTGTTTTTCGCAATCCAGTCAACTGATCCCCAAACATATCAAGCAGTGTTCCATTCCGTACAGCGATCCATTCGACTGAAACAATAATTAGTCGACTGATTCGCATCAACACACTAATTCTCGACACTATTCCAAACTACACTCCTCTAATTCGAAACCAACACAAACACGATTGTATACCAACGATTTAAAATGTAACTACAAAAGTTTTCTAGCGATGACAATACTATAATCTCTCCCAAGATTCCACACTAAACATGTTACGAATTTAAAGTTCTTAGTACAAGTTTAAGGAAAAGAGAACAAAAGATATAAACAAGGTGATTCCCCGGCATTCCTCAACAGCCTCACTCCTCACGCTTCTTCTTGTCTTTCTTCTTACCTGCAACGGAGTAAATCTCCACTGCTCAGCTATATGCTGAGTGCACAAGTTCTAGCATATGCAATATATGACAAATCATGCTTTAATCTCATAAATCATATCAATAGTCTCTAGGGAGAAAAATACGACTTCACCCGGTGTGGATATCGCAAATTTTCCTTACCCACAGCTTTTCTTTTAAAATCTTTTTCAATTTAAAACACAAAACAATGAGTCGCCACTTAATTTTTAAAAGGAAAATTAAAAAACCATTTAAAAGCAAACTGATCTTTTAAGAAACCAGAGATTTTCTAGGTCCGAAGATTATGGAATGAGAGGGAAAGGAGCCCGTCGGACTAAAACACCCCCTCTCATCCTATCTCGCGATAGGCCTCTACTTAACATCCTTTTAATCGAATTAATAATCTAAGTATGTCCTCAACTAATACATATGTATAAATATACATTACAAAAGCATGTCTAAAGGGTGTAAGATTGCAAGTGATAAAAATATCATTCAAAAACCACATAATTCAAGTAGCAAGCAATATGATATGCAAATAGGGAACTATAGAACTTACCTGGGATCCATGCCGTGAATATTAAACGTGCAATGCATTCGAATAGAAAGATACTAAGAAAAGGTCTCTAATCACATATACACATAAGGCAAAACCTAATTCTAAGGTGTCGTGCATTAAGTTGAAAAATCGATAAAATCAAGAAATTAAAATAAACTAAAGAGGAGTTCAAGAAATCATACCTTAATAGCGCTATAAAAAAAAGGGTTAGTCCACATGATATACAAGATATAAAGTTAGATCTTAAATAACAATCCTAGACTTCTAGCTTAAATCTATCAAATGTAATTAAATCTAAAGCAAACGAGTCCTAATTACAAGTATCAAGCCACATGAATGAATATGTACATGAACAAGAATACATTATGAAATACTTAGTGATTTATATCACTTAAACTTTGAATTCAAGCTTAACTAATCATTACTAAAACATGGTTTGAGCCCTAGGTCATAGAAAAGTCATTTGGACCATTATTTACAAAGTTGGTCAAATCTATCATAAAATTCTAAAAATTGCAGAGAGCAGACCAGAACTTCAAGAAAATAAAAAGCACGCTTCCCATGGTTTGATCTTGTTGATTTTTGGGCACAAGATGCCTCTGTGTGTCTAGTTTCTATCCCAAAAATAAAATCAAAGTTTCAACGGTTAAATCTCTGGGAAACGGACAAAAACCAGACAGCACTCAGAGATTTACAAATCTCTGTCTAGAGATTTTGTACGATTTTTTAAAAATAGTAATAAAATCATAAACGCTTTGATCTTTTAAGGTATCCTCCTAACACATTGAACTACCCAGAAAAATTTATTTAGAGTTAAGAATTTTGATTAAGGTTCTGATTTACTCATTTTGAAACTGATTTTTTGTTCTGAAACTCTGGACAGAATATGGTTGTCTCACAAAACCTATGACTAAACCATGTAATCCATGAGATCCTACTAAAACAAAAATTACAGTGGTAGAACTTTGAGTTATAGACACTTTCCTATTGGTTTCATTCAATTCCAACGATTTGATGTTTAACTAAAAATCTTTGATAAAAAATAGTTTATGAACCTACTGTTTCATTGTTAAGTTCAACTTTTATTTGTTAACTCCAACTATTAAGCCATGAAGTTAGGCTTGAACCAAACTATTTCTTCTACCATTTGATGGTCATTGGAGACTAAAGACATGACTAGTACTCATGAGTTTTCATGGAATATAAAGGAGATTCTATGAAAACTCCAAGTTAGAGAACCCAAACCATGGTAGGGGTTTGGATTCATCTACTTGTTCTTAATAAAATGATGATCAACTTTAAATCTCATGTGAATCATAAGCTTACATGAGACTAAAAGATTAAACTCATGAGATTCAAGTGAGATATGGAAGATCCCCAAGAGTCTCAAGATAAGAGCATAAACAAGAAAAAAAGAAAAGAAGAATCAAAGAACTAGCTCATGAACTTCAAGAGGATATAGAGAAGATCCCATGAAATTCCAAGTTAGAGAATCCAAGTCATGAGTATGGACTTGGATCCATCTATTTGTTTATAAATGATAATCAAACTTTGGCTTCCATATGAAGCATAAGCTTACATGGAATCAAAAGATCAAACTCAAGAGCTTTCAAGAGAGATATTGAAGATCTCCAAAAACCTCAAGAGAAAAGCAAAAGCAACAAGAAGGAATGAAATAAAGAAAACTAAGAGAGAAAGTGCTCTAAATCCATAAAAGAAAACTAACAAGAGTAGAGTATCACCTCCAACTATCCTCAAACTTCTATAGTTTTAAGATCTTCCAAGCTCTTCTTCAAACTCTCAAAAACTCTCTTTTCCCAAAATTCGTTTTGTTTTCTCCTTGAAATTCCCCTATCCCAAAAATGTGTAGTAGTAGTCCCACAAAAAAGGATCCCTTGTAATGGAGTATTCACCCTCTATTTATAGGCAAATCTTAGAGGGTTATTTTGGTATTTTCAAGCCAAAAACCCTTATTTCGGATGTACTTTTGAGGGTGCAAAACGTGTTGTATTACAGCTGGCTGCCAAAAATGCAGCACTTAATGGAGATGGAAGAGACACCCACTGAGGGCCGGAATGGCACTCACTGAATTCTGGCAACGACATTCACTGAATGTCGTTGCGGCACTCAATGAATGCCGCGGACAACTCCATGGACTGCCATTTTTTTGAAACTCTGATTGTCACGGCATTTAATGTGTTTTTGTGGCAGTTACGGACTGTCGGTCTGGTAAACACAGAGTGCCACTGCGTGACTGCCGCAGCCCACACCATGTGCCGTTCTATTCCTTTTTTCTTTTCTTTTTCTTTTCTTTGTTTTTTGTTTGAATTGAAGAGTCTTTTTAAAGCTTGAATCACCTTAGAAGCCTTAGTTTTGTTCGGACATATCATCATCAGACTTGGAGGTAACACTCCCCTTAATTCGACATTTGGACAAAATTGGGGTGTCTACTGTTTGTCCCTCTTCGACAGAGCTTGTGGAGCAACGTATGTCATAAGTGAATGTCGAAGCTTGTGTGAAGACAAGCCTTTGACCAAACCGTCGGATTTAGGTAAAAACAAATGCGTTGCAAAAAACGGCTGCGTAAACGGTTTATGTTGGTCGTGCTTAACGATGAGCTGCCTACATATCCATTCAGGAATCAGACCAAGACGTAGCTCGAGCAAGGGTCAAACACACACAAGCGCAAATAATCATACGGATGAATGCACCTATCCTATCATGATGCACGAGCTCATACAATGATGGTTGTTAATGCAAATTCATGCTCTATAAATGATGTGATTCGAAACCGTGCTATCTTGACGTTTCTTGATGCAATCTATGCCTTACTTAATGCTCGTGTTTACTCGAACTTAAAGACGAGTTATTCTTTAGAATTTAGAGTTTCTATAATCCATAGGTTGATTCTTCTTCAAGATACTTGGCCGTCTCAGCCAAAAGGACGAACGCAATTGACCAAGCGGTGCTTCGCGACTTAGGCCCTGGTGTCAACGCTGGTTTGCTCTCTCAACGCAATCGACTGGGCGGCATTTCGCGACTTAGGCCCCGGTGTCAACGCGGGTTTGCTCTCTCAATGTAATCGACTGGGTGACGTTTCGCGACTTAGGCCCCGGTGCCAACGCTGGTTGCTCTCTCAACGCAATCGACTGGGCGGCGCTTTGCGACTTAGGCCCCGGTGTCTTCCAAGAATCATCTGATCGACTGAGATGCACTTCGCGCCTTATACTCCGGCATCGACTCAGGAACCACGCTTTTTGAAAATACTAAGATACGCTTCGCGCCTTATACTCCGGTGTCTTCCAAGAATCATCTGATCGACTGAGATGCGCTTCGCGCCTTATACTCCGGCGTCGAATCAGGAACCACGCTTTTTGAAAGACTAAGATGCACTTCGCGCCCTATACTCCGGTGTCTTCCAAGAATCATTTGATCGATTGAGATGCGCTTCGTGCCTTATACTCCGGCGTCGAATCAGCAACCACGCTTTTTGAAAGACTAAGATGTGCTTCACGCCTTATACTCCGGTGTCTTCCAAGAATCATCTGATCGACTGAGATACGCTTCGCGCCTTAAACTCCGGTGTCTTCCAAGAATCATCTAATCGATTGAGATGCGTTTCGCGCCTTATACTCCGGCATCGAATCAGGAACCGTGCTTTTTGAAAAGACTGAGATGCGTTTCGCGCCTTATACTCCGGTGTCTTCCAAGAATCATCTGATCAACTGAGATGCGCTTTGCGCCTTATACTCCGGCGTCGAATCAGGAACCACGCTTTTTGAAAGACTGAAATGCGCTTCGCGCCTTATACTCCGGTGTCTTCCAAGAATCATCTGATCGACTGAGATGCGCTATGCACCTTATACTCCGGTGTCTTCCAAGAATCATCTTATCGACTATGATGCATTTCGCACCTTATATGTACTCCGATGTCGAGTGAGTTTGCTCTGAAAAATCCGCAGCCCTTCGGCCCTGTCGGATATAAAAATGATCCGCAGCCCTTCGGCCTCGTTGGATATTTTTTCTCAAAATGATCCACAGTCCTTCGACCTCGTCGGGTGTGTTTGCTCTGAAAATCCGCAGCCATTCGGCCCCATCGGATATGTTTGCTCTAGGTATCTGCAGCCGCTCGGCCCCGTCGGATATGTTTGCTCTAGGTATCTGCAGCCGCTCGACCCCATCGGATATGTTTGCTCTATTTTATGCATTTACTACATGATGCATGATGCATGATATAGTAACTAGAGACAATTATCGGAGACTGGTCGATGCAAATCTGTTGCAAGGACCAAGAATGCAACTCCGTTACATTCTCAAAATTTTGACCATCGTAAATTCGTTATGAGGATCAAGAATATAAATCCGTTATATTCCCAAAAGCGGGGTCAATGCAAATCTGTTGCGAGGATCGAGAATGCAAATCTGTTACATTCTCAAATTTTTATCATCGTAAATCTGTAACAAGGATCGAGAATACAAATCCGTTAAATTCCCAAATACGGGGTCATCGCAAATCTGTTGCGAGGACCGAGAATGCAAATCTGTTACATTCTCAAAATTTTGACCATCGTAAATCCGTTACGAGGATCGAGAATATAAATTCGTTATATTCCCAAAAGCAGGGTCAACGCAAATTTGTTACGAGGACCGAGAATGAAAATCTGTTACATTCTCAAAAATTTTGATCATCGTAAATCCGTTACGAGGATCAAGAATATAAATCTGTTATATTCCCAAAAGCGGGGTCAACGCAAATCTGTTGCGAGGACCGAGAATGCAAATCTGTTACATTCTCAAAATTTTGATTATCATAAATCCGTTACGGCGATCAAGAATATAAATCCGTTATATTCCCAAATACAGGGTCAACGCAAATCTGTTGCGAGGACCGAGAATGCAAATCTGTAACATTCTTAAAATTTTGATCATCGTAAATCCGTTACAAGATCGAGAATATAAATCCGTTATATTCCCAAAAGCGGGGTCAATGCAAATCTGTTGCGAGGACCGAGAATGCAAATCTGTTACATTCTCAAAATTTTGATCATCGTAAATCCGTTACGAGGATCGAGAATATAATTCCGTTATATTCCCAAAAGCGGGGTCAACGCAAATCTGTTGCGAGGACCAAGTATATAAATCTGTTACATTCTCAAATTTTGATCATCGTAAATCCGTTACGGGGATCGAGAATATAAATCTGTTATATTCCCAAAAGCAGGGTCAATGCAAATCTGTTGTGAGGACCGAGAGTACAAATCCGTTACACTCCAAAGGATCAACGTAAATCTATTACGAGGATTGAGAATATAAATCCGTTACTTTCTCAAAATGAGGGTTAACACAAATCTACTGCGAGAACCGAGAATACAAATCTGTTACATTCTCAAAATTGGTCAAAATTGGCTTAATTCAATTCAAAAACTCCGAAGATCCAGGAGTTAATCAAAAATAGATTATTCTGGGGTCAAACAGACTCAAATTCTTTTAATTTTTTCAAAATCAGGAATTGAACAGACTCAAATTCAAATTCCGGAGTCAAGCAGACTCAAAATCTTATTCGAAATTCAAAATCAGGAGTCAATCAGACTCGAATTCTTTCAAGTTTCAAAATCAAGAGTCAATCAGACTCAAATTCTTTCGATTTTCAAATTTAGGAGTCAATCAGACTCAGAAAACTTCTTATTTATCAAAATATTCAGGCTCGATTCAAAATTCACAGTCAATTTGACTCAATTCAAATTAATTTTCTAAAATCCATCAGACTTCATTCAACTCAATTCAAAAATTCAAAATCAAGAGTCAATCAGACTCAAGTCAATTCAAAATTTTCAGAATCAGGAGTCAGTCAAACTCCACTCAATTTAACTTTTCAAAGTCAGGAGTCAAATTAGACTCAAGTCAATCCAATATTTCAAAAATCGTGAGTCGATCGGACTCATATCATTTCAAATTCTAAAATTAGGAGTCAATCGGATTCTTATCAAATCAAATTTTCAAGATCAAGAGTCAATCAAGCTATATTCAATTTTCCGCAACCGAGAATCAGCTAGACTCAAATAAATTCAAGTCTCCAAAAAAAATGGGAGTTAAACAGACTCAATTCAATTTTTCAATTTTTAAACCTAGTAGTCCACCAATCTTAATTTATATTCAATTTCTAAAAATCCGTAGTCAATCAGACTCAAATCAACTCAAATTTCGAAACCGAGAGTCCATCTAACTCGATTTAATTCAATTTTCAAAACTCAGGAGTCAATCAGACTCAAATCAAATTAATTTGGTTCGATTTCTAAAATAGGAGTTAATCGGACTTCATTTAATTTTCAATTTCTAAATTTGGGAGTCAATCTGACTCAAATCAATTCAATTTCACAAAAATCGGAGTTAATTTGACTCAATTCAAAATTTCTAACATCTGGAGTTAATTCGAATCAAGATTTCAATTTAACAAAGATAGGAGTCAATTTGACTCATTTCTATCATCAAGATCCTATCTTTTGGTTAAATTCATGATTGAACACCACAGCATTTCATGTGTTGCTATGTTTTCCTCTTAAGCCTTTTAAAAAAACTTGATTCTTCTCACTCTTTCTTGCAGATCTGTTCCTACGGCTAGCGGTTCAGGCTCCCCAGGACCTCCAAGGAAGAGATATAAGCCCTCCTCAAGTCACGATCCTTCGCTCCTCCTCGCTGACCCCGAATTGTGCCTCTCAGCACATGCCTTTATCAAAGGGGTAAAACTCTGGACTTCACTTCACATTTCTACTTCTCTAGATGATCAATGCAATGTATGATGCTTAATATATGTATGAACATGATTTTGATCTTGCGCGCTTTATAGATTTTTTATTCCCTTAAGACATTATTATTATGATCATGTTTAGGACATTAGGACCACATGTAGGATTTACACTTTTGCTTATCCTTATTATCCCAGTTTCATTGATTTTGTGTCGAGACCATGCCCCATATTTTCATTATTATTATTCACTCGGATCCCAAATCTCATATTTTACATCCACGGAGACACTTGGACTCAACAATTCAATTTTCTGACAAAAGGAGTAATGCAGACTCAAAAATTCAGAAGGAGTCATGTGGACCCAAAAAAATTCAATTTTCTTACACAGGGAGTCATGCGGACTCAAGAATTCAATTTTCCGACAAAAGGAGTCATGCAGGCTCAAAAATTCAAAGGGAGTCACGTGGACCCAAAAAATTCAATTTTCTTACATAGGGAGTCATGCGGACTCAAGAATTCAATTTTCCGACAAAAGGAGTCATGCAGGCTCAAAAATTCAAAGGAAGTCACATTGACTCAAAACTTCAATTTTCTGACAGAAGGAGTCAAAATTTAATATTTTACAAGACAAAAGGAGTCATGCGGACTCGAAAATTCAATTTTCTTACACAAGGACTCAAAAATTCATATTTTAAAACAAAAGAATCATTCGGATCCAAGGACCCGCATTTCCACAAAAACGGAGTCACTCGGACTCACCGAAATTAACTTTTTCTCATTTTACATAAACGGAGTTACACGGACTCAACAAAAATTCACTTTTTATACAAATAGAATCACGCAGACTCAATTAAATTCACATTTCATACAAATGGAGTCATAAAGACTTAACAAATATATATATATATATATATGAATGGAGTCACACGGACTCAACAAATTCACTTTTTATACAAACGGACTCAAAGAATTTCTTATTTCAAGATCGAGGGTTAATTTATAACATTTCAAATTTTCTTAATCGGAATCAATTTTGACTCTACAAGAATAGCCTTCGAACAGGATGATGAGAATATGAACTATTTCTCCCTTTTATTTTTCTTTTCTTTTCTTTTCTTCTCTTTTTTTTTTTTGTGTGGCGGTTGATTCTTTTCACCTTTTCACTAGCCAGCCTTTCTTTATAGCTCTCATAACACATCATGTTTTAATCATACTCTATCATACTCACAAAGCAGTATCAACCCTCCAAATCACTCTTTATCTTTCTCAAGATATCTCTGTATTGTTTTAGGCTCACTTAGCTATTGAGCCTTCCACAAATTTTTGAGACTAATTGATACTTTCAAATCTCGCTTTTCATTTCCAATTCATGTACCAATGATGTACTTTGAAGTGCTCAAGAATTCTCAATCCCATTTATTCTTTACTTTTTCTTTTCTCTTTCCTTTCTTTTTTCTATCTCACTATCTCTGATTTTCTTCACGATTTTGACTGGCTAGGATTGGGTGTTTTGAAATCAACACTCATCTTATTTTTGCTCTAACTTTTGCCTAGGCGCCCTTTCGGGTTTTCATCCTAGTGAGCTCTTTTTCTTTTTCTTTTCCTTTTCTTCTTTTCCATCTTTTTTGTGCTCTAACTTTTGCCTAGGCGCCCTTTCGGGTTTTCATCCTAGCGAGCTCTTTCTTTTCTCTTTTTTTTTTAAGAAGAAGTTCATTAAACGTTTAGCTACCATCAAGAACAAGTTATGGCTTTGGATTGGTTAGGCTCATCTTTTAGGTTTGGTGAGCAAGCTTCAAGTTCAAAGTTCATCTTTTCAAGATTGAGCAAGAGTATTTTTAAATTCTTAAAGTAAAGCTAATCAATTCTCTACTCCTCATTGGTTTTGGCACAAAATTTACTTTAATCACTTGGGGATCCTTTTCAATGCAAAGATTTATTAACAAAGTATTTTCCATGATTCTTTTGAAAAAGGAGTTATATTTTTTTTTGGCTCAATGATCCATACATTCATGACTTGGCACACTTAATCAAGCAAAATGAGATTTTATTCAACTAGCAGCAGATTACACCACCTAACTCGATTGACTCGATAAACTCAATGGAAGACTGACAAAACACAACTTGACATTGACACTTGACTCCAACTTAACACGACTAGATCATGGACTAGACTTGACTTGGTCTCAATTTGAGTGTCACGGATGATTTTCGATTTATTAGGTCCCCAAGAGCATCCACATTCGCTTTAACAACAGTGTTCCCAAACACTATCACCTCATTAACATCATTTGAACCTTCGAGTTCGCCACCCGTGTTTGCGGTAATATTATTCATCCCTATGGCCAATTTCTCAGTTAAGTGGCCCTTCTTCGAATCATTAGGCTCCACAAGCTAATCAACCTGAACATAACCTCAACATAATCCTTTTCATTATCTTCTCGCTTGAACTGCTAAACCAAACTGTTCTGGGTTTGATGCTATCTCGCCTACAGTCATGTTTAATTTTTAATCAATTTTGATGGATTTCAAAAGAATTTGCATTTTTTTTTTCACATTTTCTTTTGCAAATGCTTAGTGAAATGTTCATGAATGGTTCATATGTTACACGGATGCAATGCATGTGTGTGTGTGCCTATCTATATGCCAAAGAAACGAAAAATCTAATCCTAACACATAAAACACATAAGCACATAAAATCCTCATTCATGTCAAATGCACCAATTTCACCTCTCATTGTGATCCTCACTACCATTTCAAAGGTCGGGTATTCAAAATTTTCGAAATTCATTTGAAAAACATTTCTTTAAATGATGAGGTCTTTCAAAAACAATTCTCAAGGATTTTGAATCATTTATTTAAAAAAAATAAAGATGTGAAAACATTTCTCAATAAAGATGATTGGATTGAAATTTTGCGTTAAAATTCATTTGAAGAGCATTTTTTTTTTCAAAAACAATTCCCAAGATTTTTTATTTTTCCTTAGAAAATGTTCATGTGAAAATATACCTTAACAAAGGTTAGTTTGGAGTTTTAATCAAAAAGTGAACTCCAAAATTTTTTTGAAAAAATGATTGAAAACTTTGGAATAAAGATGGCAAAAATCCGTTTGCTTTTAAAGATGGATTTAAAATTCTTCGAGTAGAAGGATCACATGATCGGATTATCACCATACTTTTTATGAATTTGGATACATAAAAGGTCAATGATGCTTAGCTAAACATGATATAGGAGATGTAATCTTATAATCAAAATCTATTATATTCCCAAATATCATGGGGAATGAAGAGGAATTGCTCGAAAGTGATTAAGAATTTACATGTCTCGTATTAAGTGAACATCGTCATCATCTCAAGTAATCCCTTCCAGGCATACAACACTCCCTAGCACATAACCCTAATCAAGGATTAATTCCCTAAGACTTGAAAGGTTCTATAGAAGCTACCATGCAAAGGCTGGGTTTTGGTCAAATAAGGGACCCTTGACACACATCTGATAGGATGCTTCATATATCAAATCATGGTACGAGATCAAGGGTGATCACACAGTCCCATGATAACTTAACCGACCGGGTTGCCCCTAGTCTCCAAGGTCTCGACTGGCGAGACATGCCAGTGCAATGCAACGGGCACACAAAAATTAATTAATTCGATTAAAAGGATGCTTTCAAGTCTAATTTTCGAGTGAACCCAAAATCAGAATTCTGGTCTGCGAAACCAGAGATTCTGGGTTCGATTACTAGCAGAGTCGCCAGATTGTGGATATCGCAATTTTTCCTTACTCACAGCTTTTTTTTTTAAATCTTTTTCAATTTAAAACACAAAACAATGAGTCGCCACTTAATTTTTAAAAGGAAAATTAAGAAACCATTTTAAAGCAAACTGATCTTTTAAGAAACCAGAGATTTTCTAGGTTCGAGGATTATGGAATAAGAGAGAAAGGAGACCGTCGGACTAAAACACCCTTTACAAAAGCATGTCTAAAGAGTGTAAGATTGCAAGTGATAAAATATCATTCAAAAACCACAAAATTCAAGTAGCAATCAATATGATATACAAATAGGGAACTATAGAACTTACCCGGGATCCATGCCGCGAATATTAAACGTGCAATGCATACGAATAGAAAGATCATCAGAAAAGGTCTCTAATCACATATACACATAAGGCAAAACCTAATTATAAGGTGTCGCGCATTAAGCTAAAAATCGATAAAATCAAGAAATTAAAATAAACTAAAGAGGAGTTCAAGAAATCATACCTTAATAGAGCTACAAAACAAAGGGTTATTCCACATGATATACAAGATATAAAGTTGGATCTTAAACAACAATCCTAGACTTCATGCTTAAATCTATCAAATGTAATTAAATCTAAAGCACACGAGTCCTAATTACAAGCATCAAGCCGCATGGATGAATATGTACATGAACAAGAATACATTATGAAATACTTAGTGATTTATATCACTTAAACTTTGAATTCAAGCTTAACTAATCATTATTAAAACATGGTTTGAGCCCTAGGTCATAGAAAAGTCATTTGGACCATTATTTACAAAGTTGGTCAAATCTGTCATAAAATTCTAAAAATTACAGAGAGCATACTAGAACTTCAAGAAAATAAAAAAGCATGCTTCCCATGGTTTGATCATGCTGATTTTTGGACACAAGATGCCTCTGTGTGTCTAGTTTCTATCCCAAAAATAAAATCAAAGTTTCAACGGTTAGATCTCTGGGAAACGGACAAAAACCATACAGCACTCAGAGATTTACAAATCTCTGTCCAGAGATTTTGTACGATTTTTTAAAAATAGTAATAAAATCATAAACACTTTGATCTTTTAGGGTATCCTCCTAACACATTGAACTACCCAAAAAAATTTATTTAGAGTCAAGAATTTTGATTAAGGTTCTGATTTACTCATTTTGAAACTGATTTTTTGTTCTGAAACTCTGGACAGAATATGGTTGTCTCACAAAACCTATGACCAAACCATGTAATCCATGAGATCCTACTAAAACAAAAATTACAGTGGTAGAACTTTGAGTTATAGACACTTTTCCATTAGTTTCATTCAATTCCAACGATTCGATGTTTAACTAAAAATCTTTGATAAAAAATAGTTTATGAACCTACTGTTTCATTGTTAAGTTCAACTTTTATTTGTTAACTCCAACTACTAAGCCATGAAGTTAGGCTTGAACCAAACTATTTCTCCTACCATTTGATGGTCATTGGAGACTAAAGACATGACTAGTACTCATGAGTTTTCAAGAAATATAAAGGAGATTCTATGAAAACTCCAAGTTAGAGAACCCAAACCATGGTAGGGGTTTGGATTCATCTACTTGTTCTTAATAAAATGATGATCAACTTTAAATCTCATGTGAATCATAAGCTTACATGAGACTAAAAGATCAAACTCATGAGATTCAAGTGAGATATGGAAGATCCCCAAGAGTCTCAAGAGAAGAGCATAAACAAGAAAAAAAAAAGAAAAGAAGAATCAAAGAACTAGCTCATGAACTTTAAGATGATATAGAGAAGATCCCATGAAATTCCAAGTTAGAGAATCCAAGTCATGAGTATGGACTTGGATCCATCTATTTGTTTATAAATGATGATCAAACTTTGGCTTCTATATGAAGCATAAGCTTACATGGAATCAAAAGATCAATCTCAAGAGCTTTCAAGAGAGATATTGAAGATCTCCAAAAACCTCAAGAGAAAAGCAAAAGCAACAAGAAGGAATGAAATAAAGAAAACTAAGAGAGCAAGTGCTCTAAATCCATAAAAGAAAACTAACAAGAGTATAGTATCACCTCCAACTATCCTCAAACATCTATAGTCTTAAGATCTTCCAAGCTCTTCTTCAAACTCTCAAAAACTCTCTTTTCCCAAAATTCTTTTTGTTTTCTCCTTGAAATTCCCCTCTCCCAATAATGTGTAGTAGTAGTCCCCTAAAAAAGGATCCCTTGTAATGAAGTATTCACCCTTTATTTATAGGCAAATCTTAGAGGGTTATTTTGGTATTTTCAAGCCAAAAACCCTAAATTCGGGTGTACTTTTGAGGGTGCAAAACGTGTTGTATTACAGGTGGCTGCCAAAAATGCGACACTCAATGGAGATCGAAGCGGTACCCACTGAGTGCCGGAACAGCACTCACAGAATGTCGGCGCGGCATTCACTGAATGCCGCTGCGGCACTCAATGAATGTCGCGGATAACTCCATGGGCTGCGTCTTTTTTGAAACTCTGATTTTTGCGGCATTTGATGTGTTTTTGCGGCAGTTACGGACTGCCGATCCGGCACACACAGAGTCCCACTGCGGCACTTGACTGCCGCAGCCCACACCATGTGCCGTTCTATTCCTTTTTTCTTTTCTTTTTCTTTTCTTTGTTTTTTGTTTGAATTGAAGAGTCTTTTTAAGAGCTTGAATCACCTTAGAAGCCTTAGTTTTGTTCAGACATTGTCATCATTGGACTTGGAGGTAACACTACCCTTAATTTGACGTTTGGTCAAAATTGGGGTGTCTACACCCGGTAGCGGCAAGTCCAAGCCTTAAACCACGATATCAATGGCTATTCCAAGCCTATAACCATTACATCCCCAAGTGCCCTGGCAAGTCCAAGCCTTAAACCATGCACAGTAGCCGTCGCTACTAAAATTCTCAAACATCGAGAAGCTTACTCCGGCATGAATTTGTGTAAGACTCCCCTTTGACCCACATAGACAACTCAACGTGGTCGCATAAAAGTAGACATGCTTTTCATAATTAATCGCGTGCATAATTAACGGGCCTAAGATTGACACATGGATTTTGCCCGTATCACAATTTCGTCGTCAAAATTTAAAACATGTATTTCTCTATATTTCACAAGTTAGAACTTCATACCTCGTGCAATTCTCTTCAAAGTTTGAAGGATCGATTAGGGGGCCAATTAAACGTCGGATTTCAAATTTGAAATGATTCCTACAAGTTATACATGTTTTTCCCAAAAGTCTAGAAATTAGATTTTTATAAAAATTTGCCAAACATGGCCAAAGTAGTATCAAAACGTAGGCCTTACCTTCACGAGTTCAAATCTTGAATTTGGTGAACATCTGACGGACGAAAGGTCACCGATCGTCGTCGTAAAGCTCGAGGGATCAAATCTCCTTTTCTCTCTCCTCTCTAACGATATTTATAAAGTTTTGTGAAATAATGAATTTCACCCCTCCTCTATTTATAGACAAACTCTTCGAAAATCGCGTTTACTTCCTGTGGATATCGCAGGTTTTCAAATTTTACCCACTTTTGTTTTTTTATTTAAAACAAATTTTTAAATTCAAGTACAAAGAGTCGCCACTTAATTTTTAAAAGGAAAAATTAAGAAACCATTTTAAAAGCAAACTGATCTTTTGCGAAACCAAAGATAAACTGGGTCCGGGGATTATGGAATGAAAGGGGAAGGAGCCCGGCGGACTAAAACACCCCCTTTCATCCTATCTCACGATAGGCCTCTACTCAACATCCTTTTTAATCAAGTTATTAATCTAAGCATGCCCTCAATTAATACATATATAGGTATACATCACACAAGCATGTTGGAAATGGTGTAAAATTGCTAACGGTAAAATATCATTCATAAGCCACGTAATTCAAATAGCAAACCACATGATATGCAATAGAGAACTAGAAAACATACCCGGGATCCAGCCGCGAATATTAAACGTGCAATGCATGCAAGAATAGAAATCCTAGGAAAATGTCTCTATCACATATAAGCACATAAGGCAAGACCTAGTCTAAAGTGTCGCACATGGAGTTGAAAAATCAATTAAAATCAATAAAATAGATTAAACTAGAGAAGGGTTGAGAAATTGTACCTCAAAGCACTACAAAACAAAGGTTAGTACACATGCCTTAGACAAGATATAATATCAAAAGGTAATTAATCATAGGTCATGTTCAATTAAATTCAACTAAGTCCAACTTCATCCAAGAACTAGTTCTAACTATAAGCATCAATGTACATGAATGAATGAATGATTATGAACAAGGATGAGACATGAATTTATTCACTAATTTGGATCCCTAAGCCTCTGGGTTTAATCTAAATTATCATTATTCAAAACATGGTTTGAGTCCCAAGACATTAAGAGACCATTTGAGTTGAAACAAATAAGATTAGACAAAACAGTAGCAGTTTTTTGTGATTTACAGAGAGCAGACCAGCCATTCAAAAATAAGAATAAAATAATTCAACGGTTAGATCTTGATGATTTTTGGATATGTTATGCCTCTGTGAGTCTAGTTTCTAACCCAACTTGAAAATTAAGATTTCAACGGTTAGATCTCCGGGAATATGGAAAATACTAGACCTCACTCAGGATTCTGCAACTCTCTGTCCAGAGATCTTGTATGATTTTTTAAAAATAGTAAAAAAATGAGAAACACTTAGATCTTTTTAGGGTACCTTCCTAACACATTAAGGTACTTATAAAAAATTATTTGAGACCACAAAAACTTAATTAGGGTTCTGATTTATTAATTTCAAAACGGACTTACTATTCTGAAAGTATTTTAAAACTCTGGACAGATTGTATTTAGCTCACAAAACCATGATCAAACCCTTCTAATCACAAGATCTTACTAAAACAAAAATCACAGTGGTAAAGCAATGTGTTATGAACATTTTCCCGTTGGTTTCATTCGATTCCAACGGTCGGATTTCAAACTAAAAATCCTTGATCAAAAACAGTTTATGAACCCACTGTTTCATTTTGCTAGTTCAAGTTTATTGATTGGCCTCAACTATTAGAACATGAAGTTGGGGCTCAAACCAAACTACTTCTTCTACCATTTGATGGTCATTGAAGACTATGAGGCACACCACACTTATGGATCTTGATGAAGTATTGAAATGAACTTCACAAAATCCTCAAATAAAGAACCTAAACCTATGGACCAAAACTTGAGTTCAAAAATATTACTCCTACCATTTGATGGTCATTGGAGTCTAAATATAGTTACATCTACTCAAAACCTCATTGGAATATAGTAAGGATTCCATAAGATTCCTTAATGAAGAGGTTCAAGTTATGGATTGAAACTTGAATCTCTCTAACTATATATAGATTAAAATTATTATTCATTCTAACCTCCATGTAGATCATAAGATCTTAGAAGTTGAATCATCAAACTCAAAGAGGTTCAATGAGATATGGAAGATCTCATGAACCCTACAAGTGAAATAGAAGTAAGAAATCAAAATTTGCTTTGAGAAACCAAGAACACAAATTCTTCAAAATTGATTTTATTTTAAACCCAAGGCATCAATTAGACCCAAATCAATGAAGTAATATGAGATTCAATCACAAGTTCTAAGTGGTGTGTGATGAAATGAGGTAAGAAGAGAGGTTTTGAAAATGTGTAAAGTTCCTAGAACTATGAACTTGTGATTGAATGGCCTAATTCTATCAAATGATTGAGAGGTTACCTCTAAAACCTCAAGGGATTCTTCAACTTCTTGTGAAGATCTTCCAAGACTTCAAGATTTTCTTCAAAATTCTTCAAATTCTTCAAGCTTCTTCAAGAATTTCTTCTTTTCTCTATATGATTTTGTATCTCTCTCTCTCTCTAAATTCAAGTATATGTGTTGATTCAAGTATATTCCAAGTATATCAAAAATGGAAGAGAAGGTTTGTTTATATAGACCCTCAATCCAGGGATAAATGGGTAAATTCGGGGTGGAAACCCATGTGCAAAGATTTCTTCTAGAACATGTGAGAAAAGCAGTCTGTTACAGCCGGCGGCACTCGACGGGTGCCGGCGGCACTCACTGAATGCCGGGCGGCACTCCCTGAATGCCGGGCGGCAAACACTAAGTGCCGGCGCGGCACTCAGTGAGTGCCGCCGCGTTTTCCGCGTGCCGGGGCTAACTGAATTTTGTCCCTCTTTTTGATTTTTCAAAAAAATGTTGGTGTAAACACAATTTTTCTATTCTATATATATATATATATTTGTATTAATATCCCCCATGTGCATGGTATCAACCATGTGCATGGTATATTTTGAATATACTACTCTCTTTTTTTTGTATTTTCTCCTTTTCCAAGATTTTTATTTATTTTGTCTTCCTATTTCTCTCAAAAGAACTCTTTATTATTCTTATTTTTTCTTAAAATCCGGTTCCCAGACTGGGTTTCTCACGCGTTCTTTATTATTCGGGTTTCTCCCGAATACCCAAACTCTCTCTCTCTTCCTTCTCCTTTTTATATTTTCTATTTTAATTTTGAAATTTGCCTTGAAGAATCATTTTGAATTTTCTGGAAGATCTTCGGATGTCACCGATCATTGTCATCATCGGTCTTTGAGAGGTAACCAATCCCTGGATTTGACGTTTGGGTCAAAATTGGGGTGTCTACAGTTTGCCCCTCTTTGACAGAGCTCGTGAAGCAACGCGTATCACAAGCAAATGTCAAAGCCTGTGTGAAAGACAAGCCTTTGACCAAATAGTCGAATCCAGATAAAAACAAAAGTGCGTTGCAAAAACAGGCGCGCAAATAGCCAAAAGCTGGTCGTGCTCAATGGTGAGCTGCCTACGTATCCCAACGGGAATCAGACCAGGACGTAGTTCGGGCAAAGGACAACAACACACCAACGCAGGTAGTCACACAGATGAATGCACCTATCTCATCGTGATGCACATGCTCATGCAACCTTATATCTTATGCTTCCAAACGTGATGTTCCTGAGTCACGTTACTCTTCCTATTATCAGAAATGCACCCTATACATTGAATTATCCTATTATGACACCGTCTTACTCTAGGAATATTATGACTATTGTACACTTCATATGCATATGAGAATCGTCTGATTGACTGAGATGCGCTCTGCGCCTTATACCCCATAGCCGAATCAGGTAGCACGCAGAGAGATTGAGCAGCTCTATGCTCAAAATCCCCAAAATCATCTGATCGGCTAAGCCGAATCAGGTAGCACGCAGAGAGATTGAGCAGCTCTATGCTCAAAATCCCCAAGATCATCTGATCGGCTAAGCCGAATCAGGTAGCACGCAGAGAGATTGAGCAGCTCTATGCTCAAAATCCCCAAGATCATCTGATCGGCTAAGCCGAATCAGGTAGCACGCAGAGAGATTGAGCAGCTCTATGCTCAAAATCCCCAAAATCATCTGATCGGCTAAGCCGAATCAGGTAGCACGCAGAGAGATTGAGCAGCTCTATGCTCAAAATCCCCAAAATCATCTGATCGGCTAAGCCGAATCAGGTAGCACGCAGAGAGATTGAGCAGCTCTATGCTCAAAATCCCCAAAATCATCTGATCGGCTAAGCCGAATCAGGTAGCACGCAGAGAGATTGAGCAGCTCTATGCTCAAAATCCCCAAAATCATCTGATCGGCTAAGACAAATCAGGTAGAGAATCGGAGCCAATCAGGCTCAAACCGAACAAATTTCAAAGAATTGGAGCCAATCAAGCTCAAAACGAATCAATTTTCAAAATTCTGGGGGTCAAATAGACTCCGAATTATTCTTTTTCCAAAATCTAGAGTCAATTAGACTCCAATCAAGTTCAAACTTCATAAAAAACCGGAGTTGATTAGACTTTATTAACTCATTTATTGCAAACGGGTGTCCCCTGACAAAATTTTCAATAAGCAGGGGCCAATTTTTATTCACAAAAGGGCTTTAAAAACTCTTTTTTAAACCTCGGGGGTTCTTTTGAAACGAGGGAAAATTTTCAAGGACATGGGAGCAAAATTCGGGGGTTCTTTTGTAAATAGTGGAAATCAGGGGTGAAAAGGCCACCTGTCATGCGCGGCGGCACTCGGTGAAGGGAACCGGCACTCACTGAGTGCCGGCCGGCACTCTATCAAATGCCGGGCGGCATTCAGTGAGTGCCGGCGCCTTTTCGCCGAGTGCCGGTTTGAGCAGCAGTTTGTTCAAAACTTGGTTGCTTCTCCTTTCTTTTTCATTCTCTCCTCCCTCCTCTCTCGGATTTCCTCTCTAAAAAACCTCACAAAACCTCACCTTCTCTTGATTCTTACTTCAAGAACCATTCACAATCAAGGTATGTTTATAAAGATCACATCTTTGCTTTAAACATTATGTTTGAAATCATATTTGCTCATGTTATTTGATTTCTCTCCTTCAAGATTTCTCATATAAACACTAATTTCTCCCCCTTGCTTGTTTTTGTTTGTAGATTCCCCAATGGCTAGTGGTTCAGGGTCTTATGGTCCCCCCAAGAAGAAGTACAAACCCAATCCGGTCCACAATTCTTCGTTCTTACTTGCCGACCCCGGGGCACATCTCTCAGCACGGGCTTTCAATCGATCGGTATACTTCTAAGATCCCCTCTTTTATGTTCATGATGAGATAATGTAGTGCATGAATGCATGTATGAATGCCTCCCTTTTTGTGCCCATAGAGTATATGATGATCAATACATGTATGAATGTATATTTGAAAATTCACCTTATTCGCCAATCCCCTCTTTCTTGATCTCTTTGTCATGATTAGGATTCAATGCTTGGTGTTGCGCTCCTTCCCTTTTTATTGTCCTCAATTAGACACATTGACCTCATTATTCCGTTTATTCATTGCTAATGGGTGGTTGTGCTAATCCGGATGAATTTTGCGTATGCTCTAAAATCCAAACATTGCTTACACCCCATAAACATTCTTGTGCTTAGACTTCAAAAGAAATCCTCTTTTTATTTCAAATTAACGAGTCATTTAGACTCTCAAAGAATTTCATTATTTTTCAAATCGACGAGTCGCTTAGACTCTCAAAGAATTTCATTATTTTTCAAATCGACGAGTCGCTTAGACTCTCAAAGAATTTCATTATTTTCAAATCAACGAGTCGCTTAGACTCTCAAAGAATTTCATTATTTTCTGCTACCTTTCTGCCTTTTTTTTTTTTTTTTTTTTTTTTTTTTTTACTTATTTCACTTGTTCTCTCTTTTCAGGAGGCTGAGATGGCGGCTCTTAGGAGACAAATCCAGGAGTTCCAATTGAGCCAAGGCGGCGGCTATCAGGGAGGTGCTGGCGGTAGTGGCCAAGGCGGCGGCCACCAAGGCGGTGATGGAGATGGGGGAGATGGAGGTGACGGCGGAGATGGAGGCGATGGCGGAGCTGGGATAGGTCAGACAGCTCAGCAAACGCCCAGAAGGAATCCTCGTCGCCGACGAGGGTAGCTTTATCTCGGAACGTCCCTGCGAGGACGAGAACTTTGAATTTTTCTCTAAATTATTAGGTGAATTAGCAATACTTATGCATGGTGGCCTGCGTGCCCATTTTGAATTTGTTTATATTCATGCTTGATTGCTTCCCCGGCTTAGCTTTTAGAATCTTATTCCCTTTGCTTATCTAGATCATGAATATCTTCTCTTGGCTTTATTTTGATGAATGGTGCAACCAATGGTGCTTAAAATGATGATTGGCATCATTTTTATTCAAATTTTGTGCAGGTTTTAGGCTGATTAAAGTTACAAAATGACCCACATGCCTTTTAAACCTGGGCCGGCACTCGGTAAGGCTGGGCGGCACTCAGTGAATGCCGTGCGGCATTCTGTAAATGCCGGCCGGCACTCAGTGAGTGCCGCTACTTTTTCATTGAGTGCCGGTCAGGCCCCTCTTCTATATAAGCTGCCACTTTGCCCATTCCTATGTTCATTCGGGATTTCTAGAGCCATTTTGCCTTCTTTGCACTCAACTTTTCCTTCCATATTCTTCACCTTCCCTCATGGCCCTCATTAGTTCTGATACTTTATATCCATGGATGGATTCCCTCTCTAGTATTGATCGACTCAATTTTGAGTCTCACAGACTGACTGATCTATTTGCATTTCGCCACACAGCTCTGGATGAGGACTTACTTCGAGCAGCTATCATGTGTTGGGACCCTTCTCTTCACGTTTTCCGGTTTGGTCACGAGGAGGTCTGTCCTCTCTTTGAGGAGTTTAGCTCTATCCTTCACACTGATCCGTATGCCGATTTGATTATTCCACAGATCCAGGCAGGATACATTCAGGATTTATCGGCCCTTCTCGGCATCTCTCGGGGCGCTGCCAGCTCCTTTGTTCGTGATCGTCATATTGATTTCGACCGCCTCTCCTCCACTTATGCACCCATCGGTGATCCTGATGACAGGAGATACCAGGTTATCAGGCGGAATGCACTTTCTTTGGCGATGCTTTCACACTTTTTATTTCAGTCTTCTACTGACATTCTGATTCCAGTCGTATGCGGCCTCAGAGAGATGCGGAGTGCCGTTATGCTCATTCTGGGGGAGACTTTGCTAGGCCTGGATCATGCACATACCACTGGATCGATGCTGCTCTTGGGGTCACCCCATGTCCTACAGATTTGGCTCTTTGAGCGCTTGGGTTTCTTTGCTCACCTTCCCCTCGGGAGGCTGCTCCCTTATGATCGCATGGGTGCCCATTACCCCTCCCGCACGGTTTCTGGCTGGCTTGCTTGGTTTCGGGACTTGAGCCATGAGGACATCTGTTGGATATGCCCTCGGTGGTCCTATTGCTCCGTCGCGGTACGACTCCCTGGGCGCCCCGGGATTTGGTTGACTGGCCTGCGAGTCACCACCTTTTACATTCCCAGCCGGGTAGCCCGTCAGTTCGGCTTGCTCCAGGATGTCCCCGATATTATTACTGCTGACTTCTCGAGGAGTTCTGCTCTACGTCCTTCGACTGCGAGGATATTTGCGGAGGCTTGGCATGATAGGGTATCAGCTCCCTTTCGGAGGATTCCAGCTCCAGTTGTTCCGACCACAGAGTATTCGCTCGAGATTCAGGCTCTGGTCAGGGGGTAGCTTCCAGATAGACAAAGTAAAAAGAAAAGAAAGAAGCGAGATTTTAAAAAGTTTTGACAAATTCTGCTTGACTTTGGCTAGGTTTATTTTCTGTGATGCGTTTTTTTTTTTTTTTTTTTTTTTTTTTTTTTTGAAAATGCTCTGATCATGAAGAATCAAAGTTAGCACTTCTTAAATTTCTCTGGGTTATGAACAGTTTTCCCCTCAATGCCTCCTTCGGCTTTTATTACTCCTTCATGAGTCTTGCTTAGTTTTAATCTCTCTATGTAATGAATTCTTGTTTGTTTTCACATGATGCATATTTTGATAGCCAGTATATCCAGAAATGGGTTTGAATTCTGTCTGGGTTCATCGGTTTTAGCAAACGAAGTTTGCCCCTGGTTTCGGGATTTAGATGCGGTTCTAGGGCAAACGCAAGTTTGCCCCTAGTTTGACATGGTGAAAACTTGGGGCTCTTAAATTTGTTTGGGTTTTGGACCGAGGGCCTTGTGAGCCCGCCTACTTATCCCCGAACGGGTATCAGGTCTGCAGTAGTTCAGCCAAGGCTAGAAAGAACACACATACATCTTTTTTTTGTGACCGAACCGAGCAGGTTGCCTACGTATCCCCTACCGGGAATCAGGTCAAGCGTAGTTCATCAATTCTGGAGGTTTTGAAGGACAAGGTTTCAAGCAAAGTATTTTTTGAGGCGATCGAGGTTGATTGGTTGTTTAAACTCAACCCCATCCAGGTCCATGAGATAGGCAGCTCCCCCGGAGAGGAGTGTCTTGATGATATATGGTCCGACCCAGTTGGGTTTGAATTTTTCTCGTGGGTCATAAATGGGCGCTTTAAGTTCTTTGAGGACCAGGTCGCCCTCAGCAAGCTTCCTTGGGCGAACCTTTTTGTTGAAAGCACGAGCTATCCTTTTCTGATACCCCCGAGTATGGTTCACAGCAGCCAACCTCCTCTCATCAAATAACATCAACTCCTCATATCTCCCTCGCAACCATTCCAGTTCAGTTACCTCACATTCTGCCAAAACTCTTAGAGATGGTATTTCAACTTCCACTGGTAAAACAGCCTCCATCCCGTAGACTAATGAGTACGGTGTAGCCCCAGTTGAGGTTCTCACAGAAGTTCGGTATCCCCATAAAGCAAAAGGTAATTTTTCATGCCAATCTCTATACGTATCCGTCATTTTCCCCAGGATGGCTTTCACATTTTTGTTTGCGGCCTCTACTGCTCCATTTGTTTGCGGTCTGTATGGTGAAGATTGGTGGTGGGTGATCCTATACTTCTCTAGGAATGGGATAACCTCTCCCTGAAAATGACTCCCGTGGTCAGAAATAAGCTCATTTGGCACCCCATATCTGCAAATTACATTCTTCTGGATAAAATTCACCACATCCTTTGCCTTCAAAGTTGCGTATGATGCCGCTTCCACCCATTTGGTAAAATAGTCTATTGCCACAATTATGTACCGGTGTCCATTTGAAGCTTTCGGAATTACTTCTCCAATGATATCAATACCCCATACAGAAAATGGCCAAGGGGTGGTCATGCTATAGAGCTGGGAAGGTGGGGTATGCATTAAATTTGCATGAACCTGACATTTATGGCATCTCTTAACATACTCACAGCAATCTTTATCTAAAGTCGTCCAATAGTATCCTTGCCGAATTATCTTTTTGGCCAACATATGTCCGCTCATGTGGGGCCCACAGACTCCTTCATGTACCTCTTCCATCATTTTCTTTGCTTCCCTTCCATATAGACATTCTAAATTATAACCGGTGTAAGATTTCTTCCACAACTTTCCCGCATAGGTTACAAATTGAGCTGACAATCTACGAATCGCTCTCTTATCCTTCTCTGAAGCTCTTTCGGGGTACTCTCCTTTCTCAACAAAGTTCCAAACATCTATATACCATGGTGTCTCAACTTCTTCCTCTTCTCCAATGGCGGCGACTATTTCATACGAAGGTCGGGTTCTCTCTTCTATAGACAATGGAATCATGGAGACTCCTACAGGAATTTGGATCATTGAGGCTAAGGTTGCTAGGGAATCTGCCAATTGGTTCTCTTCACGGGGAAGATAATAGAATGAAATTCTTTTGAATTGCACCTTCAGGCTCTCTAGGTATTCATGGTAAGGTCTCAACTTCTCATGCTTTATTCTCCAGTCACCCCTCACTTGTGATATTATTAGATTAGAGTCTCCGAAAACATCGATCTTCTCTACCCCCAAAGTCAAGGCTGCTTCCATCCCAATTATACAGGCTTCGTACTCTGCCGTGTTATTAGTCGAATTATACTTGAGCTTAATGGCCAAAGGAGTGGGGGCCCCGCTAGGTGATATGAGGATGATCCCTACCCCGTATCCTATTTGATTAGCTGCTCCATCAAAGTACATTTTCCAAAGGTCCTCTTTAACTTCCATTACTTCTTCATCCGGAAACTTAAATTCCCCCTTCTCTTTGGATTCTATGGCGAGGTCAGCTAAATATTCGGCAACAGCTCTCCCCTTGACAGATTTGGAAGTGACATATCTGATATCGAATTCAGCCAGCATCATGGTCCAACGGGATATCCTACTGGTCAGGGCGGGTTTTTCAAAAAGGTATTTGAGTGGGTCCATTCGGGATATCAGGGTGATAGGAAAGGCTAACATGTAATGTCTAAGGCGACGGGTACACCACACCAGGGCCCAACAAGCTTTCTCCAATGGTGAATAGTTCAACTCATACCCAGTCATCCTCTTACTTAGGTAGTATATGGCTTTTTCCACACGCCCCTCTTCTTCTTCTTGGGCCAGCATACACCCCATTGAGTTCTCGGTTACGGATAGGTATAGCAATAGAGGTTTTCCGGGTTTAGGAGGTGATAGGACAGGCGGGTTTTGAAGGTAGGTTTTGATCTTTTCAAAGGCTTTTTGGCACTGGTTATCCCATTCGAACTTTTCCCCTTTTCTCAACAATTTGAACAATGGGTCACAGGTCATGGTGAGTTTGGATATGAAGCGACTAATGAACTGTATTCTTCCTAAGAATCCTCTCAATTCCTTCTCATTCTTTGGTGGCAGCATTTCGGCTATAGCTTGGATTTTGGTGGGATCTACCTCAATTCCTCTCTGGGTGATCAGAAACCCTAGTAGTTTCCCAGTGGTGACCCCGAAGGTGCATTTTTGCGGATTTAGCCTCATCCCAAACTTTCTCAGCCTTTCAAAAAACTTTCTTAACGCCTCCAGATGCCCTCCCCTTTCTTTGGATTTCACTATCATGTCATCCACATATACTTCCACTTCCTTATGAATCATGTCGTGCAGTAATGTGGTGGCAGCTCTTTGGTAAGTTGCACCTGCATTCTTAAGTCCAAACGGCATGACTCTATAACAATAGGTTCCCCAAGGTGTGATGAAAGTTGTTTTCTCTCTATCCTCTGGTGACATTAAGATCTGGTTGTACCCCGAAAATCCATCCATGAAAGACAGAAGTTCATGCCCTGCGGTATTATCTACTAATACATCGATGTGGGGTAAAGGGAAATCGTCCTTAGGGCTAGCTTTGTTCAAATCCCGAAAATCTACACAAACCCTAACACGACCATCTTTTTTAGGAACCGGTACAATATTGGCGACCCAATCAGGATACTCGGTGACAATCAAGAATCCAGCTCTCAATTGCTTTTCAACCTCCTCTTTCACTTTAAGCGCCCATTCAGGCCTCATCCGCCTTAATTTTTGTTTGACAGGTTTTGAATTCGGGAAAAGGGGAATATGGTGTTGGACAATTTCTGGATCAATTCCTGGCATATCATCATAAGACCATGCAAAGACATCCTTGAATTCTTTTAATAGATTGATTAATTCTTCGCTTTCCTCATTGTTAAGTATGGAGCCAATGGACACATTTTGTGGATTACCTTCATTTCCCAGATTAACAATTAAAGTGCTTTCCATGATTTTGCATGCAGGTTCTTTTTCTTTTTCAATTAATTTTTGCAATTCATGAGGTATTTCATCATTTTCATCACATGCATCACAGTTATTATTATGCGCAGTCAAGTAAGCAGAATTAGTCATATTCTCATTAACTTTCTTGGGAGTGATTACAACAGACATAGAAATGGAAAGACGCCTCATTTGGGCCAATACAGACTCCGGGGGAGGGGGGAACCTATCACTAGACTCAAAGACCCACTCTTTCTTGCTTTCCCCTCCCATATCAGTTATGAAGCGATCTTCCCTTTCTTCTTCCTGAGTAATCTCTTCTATTTCCACTTCTTCCGGCTTCCCTTTGTACTCTGGTTTCTCCCTTTCTTTATTCTCGTTACTGTCTTCTTTGTCCCGACCCTTCTCACCCTCATCCTTGATCTCTGCAGAGCTCCCTTTTTCGATCTTCTTGTATCCTTCTTCTAGCAGGTTCTTCATTGCCGAGCCATCCATAGTACAGACCCAGTCCCGAGTAACGACGGATTTTGCAGGCCGCTGAAGATAAGGATCCTTATAATCAGAGAAGTTATGGGCAAAGAAAATCTCGAATCCTGGCTTCATACGCTTTTCTGCTTCATCCAACCACGGCTCTGGAAAACCACAAAACGGAAAATCTTCCCCCTTCTTGACGAAGTACCCATTAAGAGTTTTCAGGTATGGTTCCATCGGTGCATCAGTTGCTTTCTTCTTCTTCTTCATTTCTTCCTTAGTCGGTGAGTATCCTAGCCCATGGGTGTGGGTTTGTGTAATGATATTTGGGAATTCTGATAATCCTTGATGCTTCTTGCCTAAACCCATCCCTGGGAAGAACCCCATTTTTCTCATGATCCCGGCCACCAATGGACTGGCATATTGATCAAAATACAGCGGTAAAAACTCCTTCGGTTTCCCCTCTTCTATGACATTAATAAATTCAAACCCTCCCAAACTTGCTTCATCTTCCTGCATCTGTACTTCTAAAATCGGAGCACTTGATGAGGCCCCAGACACATTTATCCAGCTATCCCCCAGAAGATCGCATACCTTGTTCTTCCAAATGTATTTAACTTTCTGATGGATGGTTGATGGAATGGCGCCCAAGCTATCAAGCCACGGCCTTCCCAAAAGCAGGTTAAATGATGCAGGAATGTCAATGATTTGGAATTCCGTTTCCCTTTCACCAGTCCCGACAGAAAGATTCAGAAAGATGATCCCCATCACTGCCCGTAGAGTATTGTCATAAGCCCTCACCTTTTGTTCTGATGGTATAAATGTAGATTCATCGAGCCCCATCCTTTTAGCTGTTCGAAAAGGACACACATTTAGTGCAGACCCGTTGTCGACGAGGCAGGCCGGTAGAGAATTTCCCAGGCACTCAACGGTAATGTGCAATGGCTTATTGAAAACAGGTCCCCCAGGAGGTAAGTCAGCTTCAGAGAATGATATAGCCAGGGTTGGGTTTCTGCCGATCATGCCGACGAGATCTTCTGGAGTAACATTGATGGAAACATCCGACTGATTGAGAGCGTCAAGGACTGCTTGCCTATGACGCTTGGAAGCGATTAACAACCCCCAAATAGTGATGTTCGCCTGCGTCTTCTTCATCTGTCTCAAGACTCTGTCCTCCTCTTCTTCCTCATTCAGTTTCCCTTTTCCTTTATTCATTTCTTGTTCAAAGTGATCCTCCTCGAGTTCGTGTGGTTTAAAATGCCTCCCGGACCGTGTGAGGTGATTAATACCTTCTTTAACCCAAAGCCTATCTTGTGTTTCAACAATTTTTAAACCTTCCTCCTCACTTTCATACCAAAGGTCCTCCTTAACTTTACTAAGATCCTGTATACCATCCCCTTTGTACCATAGTGAATTGTCAGCCTCCGGTGCCCACCAATCTGCGTCAACAGCCCCTTCTATTTCTTTCCTTTTGCCTTCATCTATCAATCCTTTTAGAGTGCAAATTTGCGGATTCTCCAACATCTGATAAACTTTTCTCGGTCTTCCCAACTTGGTGATCAATGCCGATGGGTCAAAAAAGCTCTCCTCATCTCCCAAGTAGTAAATTCTGGGTGGTGGCACGGCATGATGTTCCGGTAGTGGATTTCTGGTAACATTTGGCGGGTTGGCGGGTGGTTCAGATATTATTTTCTTGTCAATCAAATCCTGAATCTCATGCTTTAGTCTTAAACACCGGTCAGTTGAGTGCCCCTGCTCCTGATGGAATTTGCAGTATAAATCAGGTTTGAAACTCGGAGGTAGTGGATTTGGTCTGGGTCGCGGCTCTAGTAGGCGGAGATGTCCTTTTGCCACCAGCCTATCGAGAGCCGTGGACAAGGATACTCCCAACTCTGAAAACCTTCTTAAAGGCTTGTCCCCTCCCCTCTTCGGGTAATTTCTGGTTACATCAAACCTTTTCTCAGGTTCGCTCAGTGCGTTCACATCTGTAGACCCTGAATGACCTCCTGAATGTCCTCCTCCTGTTCCATAGTTCGGTCGTCTGTACCTATTCACTGGCTCCTCCTTTTTAATGACCCCTTCCTGTATCGCGTCTTCGATTCTGGTACCTACATCGAACACCTCGGTGAAAGTATTGAGGGATTGGAACCTCATCTTCTCCTGATAGATGGGTTGGAGATTCTTCATTAGCATTCGGATTTGTTCTTTTTCAGTCGGTCTCTGTATCATCTTAGCGGCCTTCCCCCTCCATCGGCTTAGAAATTCAGCAAAAGACTCTTTGTTCCCCTGCCGGGTAGTCTCCAAATCCCTGATAGTAACATCCAGATCTTGGTTGTATTCGTATTGGGCCACAAATGCTTTTACCACTTCTTCCCAATTTCTAGTCTTCCCTGGTTCCAGAGTGAGATACCAAGACAAAGCAGCCCCCGTTAACGTCTGTTGAAACAAGACTGCCATCATGACCGTGCTTAGACCGCTAGGCTGAAATGCCCCTATACACATTCTTATGTGGCTACGCGGGTTCCCTGTTCCATCAAACTTATCGAACACAGGCATTTTGAATCCTGCAGGCAAAACCTCACAAACCCCCTCATACAACCCTTCCAATTCCAACAAATAGGTGTCAACCCCTTGTGCCTTTCGTACCACCCTTTCCAACTTCTCCATCTTCTCAGTCATCAACTTGTCCTTCTCAGCCCTCTCTTTTTCTAGTTTCTCCCTTTCTATTCTCGGCGCTTCATTCCCTTCTGTTTCATCAAACCAATCTTCATCCCTGTGAGGAGGATCATTGCCTGGCTGCTGCCGTGCTAGTGCTTCTATCATAGTCATCATTCTAGTCATTTGTCCTGCTTGTTGTTCCACCATTGTCCTTAACTCTGTCATCTCCCTTGCATTAGCCTCTTGTGCCATCTCTTTTCTTACTAATCTTGCAGTAGAATCTCTGTACCAGGCTATACTCGCAGTTGATTCTATCTTTTACCTACAACCATATTTGTTTAAGTTATTTTTAACTACTTTTTCCCCCTTTTGCAACATTATTTGTTTACTTTTTGCTTTTATTAATGATTCACATGCTTTCAATGAATGATTCAAATGTCATGCGGATGCAAATGCATGTGTGTGTGTGTGCCTATTCTATATGCTAAACAAAAGAAAATTCTAATCCTAACACATAAACACATAAGCACATAAAATCCTCATCCATGTTTGAGTGTGCTAATTTCTCTTTTCATTGTGATCCTTTTTTACCCTTTCAAGAATTTTTTTTTTTAAATTCATTTGACAAGTATTTCCCCTAGATGATGGGATCTTTTTCAAAATTCCTTAAGAAGCTTTCCTTTGAAAACAACAACATTTCTAAACAAAAGATGATTAGGTTTGAAATTTTGCTTTTGAAATTTCTTTGAAAACGATTTCTTTGATTGCAGAGATTTCTTGGATTATATTCCTTAATAAAAAGGTGATTAGGTCCAAACTTTGCTTTGAAAAAAAAAAAAAAAAAAGCATTCCTTTAGTTGGTAAAACTTTTCAAACTCTTTCAACAATTTTTGGGTTCCAAGAATTTTAGGTTCTTTCTTCAAATACGGTTGGAAAGGAAATTTTAAATCCGAAAGTGAACTCCAAAAATTTTGAACGAGTGATTGAATGCCTTGGAATACAGATACCAAAAAAAAAACGTATTTAAAAAATTCTTTGGGTAAGAGGATCATATGATCGGATTATTGTCATACTCTTCATGAATTTGGATGCATACAAGGTCAATGATGCTTAGCTTAGCAAGATGTAAGAGATGTAATCACATAATCAAGATCTAGCATGTTCCCAAATGTCGTGGGACATGAGAAGGAATTGCTAAAAGGTGATTAAAGGGTTACACATCTTTAATCAAGCAAGCATCGTCATCATCTCAAATAACCCCTTTCGGGCATACAAAACTCCCTAGCACATAAATCCTAATCAAGAATTTAATTCCTAATTTTGAAAGGTTCTATGGAAATTACTATGCAAAGGCCGGGTTTTGGTCAAATAAGGGACCCTTGACACACACCCGATAGGATGCTTCATATACCAAAACATGGTACGAGATCAAGGGTGATCACACGGTCCCATGATGACTTGACCGACCGGGTTGCCCCGAGCCTCCAAGGTCATAGTTCCGTGCAATCGACTGGCGAGACATGCAAGTGCAATGCAACGGGCATACAAAAATTAATTAATTTGATTAGAAGGATGCTTTCAAGTCTAATCCTCGAGTGAACCCAAAATCAGAATTCTGGTCTGCGAAACCAGAGATTCTGGGTTCGATCCCCAGCAGAGTCGCCAGATTGTGGATATCGCAGGTTTTCAAATTTTACCCACTTTTGTTTTTTTATTTAAAACAAATTTTTAAATTCAAGTACAAAGAGTCGCCACTTAATTTTTAAAAGGAAAAATTAAGAAACCATTTTAAAAGCAAACTGATCTTTTGCGAAACCAAAGATAAACTGGGTCCGGGGATTATGGAATGAAAGGGGAAGGAGCCCGGCGGACTAAAACACCCCCTTTCATCCTATCTCACGATAGGCCTCTACTCAACATCCTTTTTAATCAAGTTATTAATCTAAGCATGCCCTCAATTAATACATATATAGGTATACATCACACAAGCATGTTGGAAATGGTGTAAAATTGCTAACGGTAAAATATCATTCATAAGCCACGTAATTCAAATAGCAAACCACATGATATGCAATAGAGAACTAGAAAACATACCCGGGATCCAGCCGCGAATATTAAACGTGCAATGCATGCAAGAATAGAAATCCTAGGAAAATGTCTCTATCACATATAAGCACATAAGGCAAGACCTAGTCTAAAGTGTCGCACATGGAGTTGAAAAATCAATTAAAATCAATAAAATAGATTAAACTAGAGAAGGGTTGAGAAATTGTACCTCAAAGCGCTACAAAACAAAGGTTAGTACACATGCCTTAGACAAGATATAATATCAAAAGGTAATTAATCATAGGTCATGTTCAATTAAATTCAACTAAGTCCAACTTCATCCAAGAACTAGTTCTAACTATAAGCATCAATGTACATGAATGAATGAATGATTATGAACAAGGATGAGACATGAATTTATTCACTAATTTGGATCCCTAAGCCTCTGGGTTTAATCTAAATTATCATTATTCAAAACATGGTTTGAGTCCCAAGACATTAAGAGACCATTTGAGTTGAAACAAATAAGATTAGACAAAACAGTAGCAGTTTTTTGTGATTTACAGAGAGCAGACCAGCCATTCAAAAATAAGAATAAAATAATTCAACGGTTAGATCTTGATGATTTTTGGATATGTTATGCCTCTGTGAGTCTAGTTTCTAACCCAACTTGAAAATCAAGATTTCAACGGTTAGATCTCCGGGAATATGGAAAATACTAGACCTCACTCAGGATTCTGCAACTCTCTGTCCAGAGATCTTGTATGATTTTTTAAAAATAGTAAAAAAATGAGAAACACTTAGATCTTTTTAGGGTACCTTCCTAACACATTAAGGTACTTATAAAAAATTATTTGAGACCACAAAAACTTAATTAGGGTTCTGATTTATTAATTTCAAAACGGACTTACTATTCTGAAAGTATTTTAAAACTCTGGACAGATTGTATTTAGCTCACAAAACCATGATCAAACCCTTCTAATCACAAGATCTTACTAAAACAAAAATCACAGTGGTAAAGCAATGTGTTATGAACATTTTCCCGTTGGTTTCATTCGATTCCAACGGTCGGATTTCAAACTAAAAATCCTTGATCAAAAACAGTTTATGAACCCACTGTTTCATTTTGCTAGTTCAAGTTTATTGATTGGCCTCAACTATTAGAACATGAAGTTGGGGCTCAAACCAAACTACTTCTTCTACCATTTGATGGTCATTTAAGACTATGAGGCACACCACACTTATGGATCTTGATGAAGTATTGAAATGAACTTCACAAAATCCTCAAATAAAGAACCTAAACCTATGGACCAAAACTTGAGTTCAAAAATATTACTCCTACCATTTGATGGTCATTGGAGTCTAAATATAGTTACATCTACTCAAAACCTCATTGGAATATAGTAAGGATTCCATAAGATTCCTTAATGAAGAGGTTCAAGTTATGGATTGAAACTTGAATCTCTCTAACTATATATAGATTAAAATTATTATTCATTCTAACCTCCATGTAGATCATAAGATCTTAGAAGTTGAATCATCAAACTCAAAGAGGTTCAATGAGATATGGAAGATCTCATGAACCCTACAAGTGAAATAGAAGTAAGAAATCAAAATTTGCTTTGAGAAACCAAGAACACAAATTCTTCAAAATTGATTTTATTTTAAACCCAAGGCATCAATTAGACCCAAATCAATGAAGTAATATGAGATTCAATCACAAGTTCTAAGTGGTGTGTGATGAAATGAGGTAAGAAGAGAGGTTTTGAAAATGTGTAAAGTTCCTAGAACTATGAACTTGTGATTGAATGGCCTAATTCTATCAAATGATTGAGAGGTTACCTCTAAAACCTCAAGGGATTCTTCAACTTCTTGTGAAGATCTTCCAAGACTTCAAGATTTTCTTCAAAATTCTTCAAATTCTTCAAGCTTCTTCAAGAATTTCTTCTTTTCTCTATATGATTTTGTATCTCTCTCTCTCTCTAAATTCAAGTATATGTGTTGATTCAAGTATATTCCAAGTATATCAAAAATGGAAGAGAAGGTTTGTTTATATAGACCCTCAATCCAGGGATAAATGGGTAAATTCGGGGTGGAAACCCATGTGCAAAGATTTCTTCTAGAACATGTGAGAAAAGCAGTCTGTTACAGCCGGCGGCACTCGACGGGTGCCGGCGGCACTCACTGAATGCCGGGCGGCACTCCCTGAATGCCGGGCGGCAAACACTAAGTGCCGGCGCGGCACTCAGTGAGTGCCGCCGCGTTTTCCGCGTGCCGGGGCTAACTGAATTTTGTCCCTCTTTTTGATTTTTCAAAAAAATGTTGGTGTAAACACAATTTTTCTATTCTATATATATATATATATTTGTATTAATATCCCCCATGTGCATGGTATCAACCATGTGCATGGTATATTTTGAATATACTACTCTCTTTTTTTTGTATTTTCTCCTTTTCCAAGATTTTTATTTATTTTGTCTTCCTATTTCTCTCAAAAGAACTCTTTATTATTCTTATTTTTTCTTAAAATCCGGTTCCCAGACTGGGTTTCTCACGCGTTCTTTATTATTCGGGTTTCTCCCGAATACCCAAACTCTCTCTCTCTTCCTTCTCCTTTTTATATTTTCTATTTTAATTTTGAAATTTGCCTTGAAGAATCATTTTGAATTTTCTGGAAGATCTTCGGATGTCACCGATCATTGTCATCATCGGTCTTTGAGAGGTAACCAATCCCTGGATTTGACGTTTGGGTCAAAATTGGGGTGTCTACACTTCCCCACAAGTTTGTCAAACATCTAGCTAACTCCTGAAACTTCACACACGTCCATTTTATGTCTTTACGAGTGAAAATTATAATTTACAAAGGTTTTCAACTAAGTCTCATTTGGGTCTAAAATAACATCCGAAAAACTAAATTCTACGGAATCTCTACACCACCTACCTTTTTTTTATTTAACATAACACTCACGTTCTCACTACAGTTCTTAGAATGATATAAAATACGATCAGAACTACCAGAAATTATACTACTTAGGTATAATTTACTATTCATGAAATATCAGAAACTTCAAATAACATTTAAACCATATAAATGTCATTTATCATGTTAAAATGCTGTTTGATTTACCATTACCGTGTCTTCGATTGACATCTCACCGTTGACCTCCAGTCAACCTCATTCTCAATTATCAAATAACATTGATAATTTACAAAATTCAAACATGCATTCAAAAATAGTGATTTTCTGGGAAAGGCGTGACAGGATTCGTGTGATCCTAACATTCCTCTTTATTAAGAAACATTATTTTTAAATATTGCTTTAGTTAATTAGTTAATCGTTAGTTTAATTTAGTTGTTCGCTTTAGTAGTAGTTAATTTGTGGAACTCCGTGTTCAACACCTTGCTTAAATCTTGAATTTTCTTTTCCTTTTAGAGTTTAATCTAAGTTTCTAGTTTCTAACTTTCCCTGTGGGTTCGACCTAGTCTTAACCAGATTACTACTTGCACGTCTACCTACGCTTGGGTATTGCACACAAGCACACAAAAAATAATTACCGTGCCATCTGGCTCCTCAGGCTGCTCTTGTGGCTCTGGAATGGGTACCTCAGGTACCGGTGATGGTGGTGCTACTACTGGTGCTGCCTCACTAGGTCCTCCTAGAATAGCTCGAAGATCAATAGCGTCCATCTCCAGCTTACTCTAGATCAAACGTAAAACCTCCTAGTAAATATCCCCACCAATCCTCGTTGAATGACAAGCATCCATACACATTTTCGTAGGGTGGGTCTTCCTGGTCACATAGAGAGCCTTCCACATGTCCTCCTCTAGATATCAGCTAGCTATCTAATGTATCCAGTCATGATAAAACTCCGGGTCAGCTGGCTCCACGGTATCCCCATGGATCACGTGTCCTCTATATGCATCAGTCATAAACTTATGGAACTCTGGATCCATAATGCTAACCTGCAAAGGAAACTATCTATCGTCAGACGGACGAACTTATCTCAAACTCATATCTCATCTCAGGGAATCTTAAAACACTAGGACCAGATGGTATGGAAATGTTTGTGAACGAAAGTATCACAACCTAGGGCTCTGATACCAAAAATCATATCACGCCCTGGAGCAGCAAAAATAGAGAAAAATAAATTTCCTTTTTGGGTCCATAGGGAATGACAAAGGAAAGTCACTAATTATCCACACCACATAGTACTAGTCCACAAGATAAACAGGAACAGTAAACGACTGAAATAATAATAATAGTATAACGATTACAAGCATCAGAGTGTAGTCCACAGGATCACAACAGGTCTGGAGACAACATATGCCCAAGTACCGTAAAGCTGAAACAGAGTTCAGCAGGAAAAGAACAGAAATATAAACTAGGTATAACTATCTTCAGATCTTCAGCTGGCACAAGGATAGTCATCAGCATATTACTCCTCTCTAGTATAACCGACATCAGTGGGGCCACCCTCTACATATTCCCCTTCAGGGTAGTAGCCGTCATTGTAAGCTCCATTATCTGCATTAAAAGGGATAGGGTAATCTGGATGGAGAATGTCCAGGCAATAACGGCCGTCAACTTATGGAGAGTTGAGTGAATCGAAACTCGTAGGGTATCAATGATACAACATATAACAAGTTATTGAAGTGTTTAAGATATAGTTCTACTAAATAATATCTCCTTTGTATTCCAACGTCGTAACTCAACCCTTATCGTCTTGTTATCCTGAGATCGATAACCAGCATACTCTTTCTAGAAAGCTAGAAAGAACAGACTTAATCGTTTCACATATATAGACATACCATCATTCTGTCCATTGCTCGTTGAGGATATAAACCATCCACCGTATTCATGGACACCACGTCAATCCATCCCCCGCTCGTTAAGGATATAAACCATCCACCACATATCAGGGATATAACGTTTTCAACAATAGCATATCAAATCTATTGCCACGATTCATCGATATATACCAGTGATCTCCATCTACCGCTCGTTAAGGATATAAACCATCCACCGCTCGTTAAGGATATAACATTGATCATCTATCTACCTTAGGACTATATGGTCCCCGCTCACTGCTCGTTTAGGATATAAACCATCCACCGCATGTGAACGCATATCATGACCAGGCGTCCGCCCATGTACTATTTCTAGAACTTAGCAAACCTACCTAAGCTCAGTACTACTATTGACACATGATAATTCCCATATGGCCTGACTACTCTGATTGAAATGAACGAATACCAAACTCATACATGAACCGCATATTATCTAACGTCATTACGTTAATACATTATTCTTAAGCATACTTATCTGTATTGTCACATTATCCCTGATTAACTCAAAATTGCATAATGAAAATTCGAATCGCGAATCGAATGATCGAACCCTTAATATAATAAACAACATAAATAATCTATGTTCTGCAAATGCCAATCGATTGGTACAAGAGTCAATTGATTGGGATAAAATAAGTAACAATCGATTGAGAAAACATGTCAATTGATTGGATCCATAACAATGCCCAATTGCTAACTTTGGCAATCCATTGGGTTACAAAAATGGCAATTGATTGGGAATCTATCCACTCGATTGGGACTCAACTAGTGTCAATTGATCGGGAAAAGTCCAATCGATTGGGACTTCATCTTCTCCAGCAGATTTATAAAACAAAATATATAAACGTCTTAAGGACGTGGTTAACACATTCAATCACCTCATAAACTTGTAACAACATATATAAGAGAGACCAAGTGAGTAAAAACTCACTTAGGGTTTGTTTGGATGTGTATGAGCTTGAAAACCTCCAAGCTTTCTCCCTCCTCCTTGTCTTTCTCTCCTTTGTCTCAGTCCTCTATCTCTATCTCTCTTTTTCTTCTTTTCCTTCTTCTTTCTTTCTTCTTCTCTTCTTTTCCTGCTGCCAAGGGCAGTATGTGTGTGGTTGTGGGTATATATATATATATAGATGTATGTGTGTATATATATGATAAGTAATCTCTCTCTCTCTCTCTCTCTCTCTCTCTTTCTCTCTCTCTCTCTCAAGAAATTTATGAACCAAACCGACCCAAGGCATAGAAATGGGCTGGTATATATAGAATTTTAGAGTGCCACACGTCCAAAGCTCAAGCAAAGAAGAAAACTTGTCTCTGCTTATGCCAATCGATTGGAACTGATGGCAATCAATTGGTTACAACAATTTGAAGGCAATCGATTGAAAAAGATGGCAATCGATTGGTATATTGCCACGTAATGAATTCAGGTCGACAGAATAGCAATCGATTAGAAAGATGTCAATCGATTGGTATACAAAGAGTAACAATCGATTGGGATACAAAGACAATCGATTGGTAACCAAGGTTTATCAAAAGAAGGTAAGGGTTATACAAGTATAAGTACAAAGTCTTATTTATTAATACTCTCCAGAAATTCAGGGTATTACAGATGAGGTTGCTACTTGTTTTTTCTTCTTTGGTGGCTTGTGTCGTGTCCTTGTGCTTTCTTAGGAGCTGGTCTTTTTGCTAAATGTTTCCTATAGGCAGCCACGGGTGAAGGAGTAGGGATGTCGACCTCAGCGGCTAATGATGTGGCAAATCGAAGCAACGCCTCGGCGGCAGTACTCCTGAATATTTAGGTGGCACGATCGAACCACCATTTCTCAAACTCGTCAGTCACGATCGGTCGGGCTAAGAACAGTATGAATTTGAAGGCTACTTTCAACCTGTCCGGTCGTTCTTTGATCTTCTTTACTTGCCCGTCATTTACAATCAGGCCGCGTTCAACCCAGTACACATTTACAGTTTTGGCCGGCGGAATGGGCACTAATTGAGAAGCCCGAACTGTCGGGCATAAAGCGAAGCAAAATAGTACTCTGCTCCACATTTGTTATTGCTGGAGGGGATGCTCGAGCTAAAGATAATATCTCTAGCCACCAGGTAGCTAGAGAAAATTTCATAATAAGTGATTTGGGTGCCTGGGCCCCAGTTGGATGGGTTATTGGAAAGTTGACAAAAAGAACGAAACTGAAGAGAGAAGAAAGGGGTAAAAAGATGAGATGCCTGAGGGGAGTATCCCTGGTAAAAGAAAGTAAAACACTCCTCGAAGGAGTAAGAAGTGGCAGCAACGTCCACATATTAGACGACAGAGATAGGGATATCGACCAATTGACGGACAGTTGGCTAAAATTCTAGGAAGTAGAAGTACAGCCAGAGCTGAAGGATCTAGATCGGACTCCCTCCAACATTGAAGCTTGACTGGACAAAATTGGTCACACCACGGACTAGGTGCGCCCACACAAGAATGGCTAGAGATAAAGGCTTACCAGAAGCCAAGGGCAAGGCAAGAGTGGTGTACTCTTTGGTGATGGCTTAACTGGCTGAGTAGAATAGATACATGTTCAGCTAGTAGATAAGAAAGGTAGTGTGCTCTACGTTGGTCACCTCAGTCCCTTCCTTACCCATTGGAGCAACCAAAAAACCACCATAAGTTGCAATCGGCCTATAGGGCACGGCCGCATCCCTAACGGATTCTTGTTGGGGGTAGGAGAAGCTAGCAGCTCCAAGTCCAAGCCAGGAATAACTTCTTGTCCATAGGGATGCAGCCCGAGCAGATATCTGACATCCTTGACCGTTGGACCCATCGGACCACAGCGAAGAGAAACCCGTTGCATGAAGATGTTGGGTTTATGCCCTCAAACCATTACTTTATGTATGACATTAGCATTTTAATATATGGATATCAGTTTTACATTTCATTATGTATGTTTCTTTCATGAGATGATTTTCAATCCTTAAGTATCATAGTAGGTAATTCGTGTGTGTGTGTATAAGATACATACAGGTGAGATATGAATTACAATCCTTTGATACTTAAAGCTTGTCATAGTGGATGATGAGACTGGATATCTCATCATGTATACACTGTAGCATAATTAACTACCATTGGATGGAGTGATTAATCTCAATCACTAGAGTGTCACTCTTAGTTAATATGCTAGTGCTTATAGTGCATTGACAAACCTGAGCTTTCCTATTGACACTTAATGTTGTCAAACAGTCAATAGGAACTCATAAATTGTATAAGGTACATGTTCTCAATCTTGCGATAATTATAAACACAGATTGTGGATATGGCTGCTTTGACTTACCAATCAGTAAGGTCTATAGAAGATCAATACCTGGGTATCTTGGGTATGTCATGTTCATAGGGTTATGAACATATATTGTCAAGACAGAATCTACCCACTGTTTCAAAGTAAGCATTCCCTTGAGAATGTCACCAAGTCGATTACTGAGTACTGCAGTCTTGTTGATAAGAGTTATCAACATGTTTGGTAATCATGAGAGGTGAATGGGACTCAAGGAATATAAGAAGTAATCATGATTCAGGTTGACAGTAACAGTTATCCGACTACCTGAATATGATTACGAATGCTGAAGGTAGAGAGACATTATTACAACATACAAGTCTAGTTATCGCTTAGGATATGTTCTTTTGTGTTAGAGTTCAATTATCGTTTTATAGTGGAGTAAACGTTAACTGACCAGTTAGTTAGTTTACTGATCAAAGAGTTTGGTCACGGTAATTAACAAACTGGTCTGAGCCAACAATAAAGAGCCTAGGAGATCCCACTCTTAGCTCCGCTAGGAAGCTTGGAAGGGCACATGAGGATCATGTTAAGGCAAGTTCGATCGATCGAAGGAGTTTCGATTGATTGAAGTCTAGGCAGGTTCGATCGCTTAAGGGTTGTTCGATCGATCGAAGGTTCAATTGATCGAATACACTTTGATCGCTCGAAGGTTAGGTCGGTTCTGGTAATCTATAAATAGGGCACCTGCGTACTGAATATTTTTAATTGTCGTTTTTATGTGTAGAAGCTACAGAAACTATTTAGGTTTCCCTAAACCCTCCCTATCCTCCCTATTAGGGTTCCCACCAACCCTATTCCTTCTGGTAGACATCCGCAGGAGTCATAAGAGTGAAGACAGCCTAGTGGAAGTTGCTGCACCATCAAGGAGAAAGAAGTTTTCAAAATTGGGTTCAAGACCTGAGGTATATTTTCCTCTCCCTCTTATTAGTACGCATCTATGGAATTGACGGGTAGTAGATCCTGGGCTACCAATAAGTTTTTATAACTTGATTTTTCCGCTGCACGTTTAAACTTTTAATTTAAGACAGTCTAGGCAGGTTCGATCGCTTGAAGGTTTGATCGATCGAATACACTTCGATCGCTCGAAGGTTAGGTCGGTTCTGGGAATCTATAAATAGGGCAGCTGTATACTGAATGTTTTTAATTGTCATTTTTATACGTAGAAGCTACAGAAACTATTTAGGTTTCCCTAAACCCTCCCTATCCTCCCTATTAGAGTTCCCACCAACCCTATTCCTTCCGGTAGGCATCCGCATGAGTCATAAGAATGAAGGCAGCCTAGTGGAAGTTGCTGCACCATCAAGGAGAAAGAAGTTTTCAGAATTGGGTTCAAGACCTGAGGTATATTTCCTCTCCCTCTTGTTAGTACGCATCTATGGAATTGAGGGGTAGTAGATCCTGGGCTACCAATAAGTTTTTATAACTTGATTTTTCTGCTGCGCGTTTAAACTTTCAATTTAAACCGGTTTTTTCATCAATTGGTATCAAAGCCACGCTTGTTTGGATCTATATATGCGTTTTGGAACACTAGTTTTGATTTGTATGTAGATTTTAGGACTATTTTCGAAACTGCATCGTCACAGATCTATTTCTGTAGCGTTATCGCAGCAGAGAACAAATCTATGATTGCATTAGATGCATGTTAGATTCTGATGATGCCAAAAATTTGTAAGAATAAATTTGACAAAAAGTAGGGTAAGACAAGGATTTGTATGTGCTTCGGTCCCGTTAACAAGGTGACCTACGTCCACGATTGCGTCAGTACGCTTCTCACTAGCATATCACCGGCGGGCCTGGTAAGCCAACAAGGATGGGCGGCACTACCAGTAATATCGGCCGGGTGTATGCGTGTAGGTGGTGAGTTCTCTTCGTAAGTGCTTGTATACTTAGAGAGATTATTTTCCAATCCCTTTGACAGGGTAGGTGGGCTCTTTTATAGATGCAAGAGTCCACCCTTACATAGTAAGTTAAAAGGATTAGGAAACCCAATCCGACTACAATTTGCTTGCGTAATATTTGGAGAGTTTCCTAAGTAGTTTAGGAAACTGCTATATCTCCTCCGCTGACATATAACTGATTTAGGAAACTGCTGGTTTAAGCGTGATGCTGAGCGGCCGCGACCACCGAGCCCGGCCAACCGAACCGTTCGGTCTCAGGGCTGCCTCGAGAATGCTAGGCTGTGGGCGCCCTCGCTAGAAGAAGCGGCCCCTCCAAGTGACATGGCATTGTTCCATTGGCTAGATTATTTTGGACATATCAGATTCGATCGATCGAAGTTGGTTCGATCGATCAAAGATGCTCTATGCTCAAGCGATCGAACAGGTTTCGATCGATCGAACATTGGATATGTTCGATCGATCGAATAGCATTCGATCGATCGAGACAGATTCTCTGTCAGGTTATTCTTTTCAGAGTTTTAAAAGTTTTAAAAATTATATGCTTTAATTTCAAATTATTCTATAATTTTTTTCAAATCATTCTGTGAAATAGAAAGTTCAAGCGATTGAACAATGTTCAATCGATCGAAGGTTCGAGCAATCGAACGGTCTTCGATCGATCGAACTGTGACAGTGAAGTTAGATGTTGTTTTAAGTTCTGATTCAGTATATAAAGAGTTTATGTACTATGTGAATCAATTAGCGGTTCCAATTGTTATATATGCGGGGATGTATGTACGACTAACCTATAACACCCGTATTTGTGTTATTGCTTTTGCATTATATTCTCATGCATGATAATGTGATGTGGCGTGTCTTATGACACATGTTTGGGTGAGTTTTGACTCACGAGTAGATTTGGGTGTCTGTATTAGAGAACCCTTTAAAACTATGGTGATTGAGGATTTGTTGTTGCGACGTCTCTTCGAGTGTGAGACGGTCACTGTGGAATACTTTAAATGTTTATCTGAAAATAAATGTTTACCTGTGTAGTTCAATATTGTATTATTTTCTGTTTTAGAATTTATATATGTCGTTAGTTTTAGTATCCTGGTGAGAACGAATTAACACGCTATTAATTTGGTAGGCTAATTAGCAACTTCGAAAACGTCATGTAGAAATTCGCGTTTTAGCAACCAAACGAAACTTAGTCGAAATTTTTTATAATTTTGAGGTTTCACTTGTAAAGCTATGAATAAGCTGTATAGAAAGTTTCAGAGACTGATTAGGAGTTTTGAAAACTCATGGGGAGGTGAACGTAATTCCTGATAGTTTTGCCTATATATAGAAAGTGATGACTTTCATAAATTTCACAAGTCTTAACCTAAATTCCAAAAAGGGGGCCATAGGGAGATTTTGGAGCTTAGAGCTTTTCGACGCCAAACGACAACCTTTCGTCAGTTTGTTTTCTCTCATATTTCATATTCGAGCTCCTCGAGGTAAGAGCTTCGTTTTGATATATGTTAGGGCTTGTTTGGCCAAGTTTTTCGAAAAGTTGTTTTCTAGAAATTTTCATAAAAGTTGATAAATGGGATTTTGATCCATAGGAATTGTACTAGACGGACTTCTACACGTTCTTTGTTCACGGGTTTTCTTTGGATCGAAGTTTAAAAGCGTAAATCAGAGGTGAGTGATCCAACTATGTTTTGGAATGATTTCTTGACGTGTATTCATGTTATGTTTGAATAGCATGTATTAATTCATAGATATATACTGTGTAGTTCATATTGGGCATTTGTATTGATAAGTAGGCCCAATAGCACGATGAAATGTTTGATTTCTGCGAGCATGGTGATATGTATTGAGCATGTTAAGTTGCTTATGTGGGTTAGAAGGAGCACGTGGTCACCGTGCCATTTTATGGAGCCGATATAGGCATTACGGTCGCATAATTGAAGAGAAGAATCGTGGGTCTTACCCTTTCGCGTGGACTTATTGGCGAGGAGTCGCGGATTGGGAGTATGGACGGGCACGTGAGTCTCCCGCGACTAGTATGAAATGTAGAGATATGAATGCAGACATGTTTATCATTCATGTGCATATGTTGTTTTATTCACTAAGCGTTAGCTTAAACAAATCGAATATCTGTGGTTATTCAAATAACCATTTCAGGTGTTAATGCTGGCGAGGAATCGGAGAAGTGAGCACGTGGGTTTAGAGTTCACTTAGAAGGCAAACTGAATGTTGATCTTGTAGTTTTGGAACAATAGGAATGTTGTAATAAAGATTTGAATGTTTTAACTTATGTTTAACTTAGTATGTTAGAATGGATCTAAAGCATGGTAATAGTTAGTAACATGTTGTAATTATACTTTGGTAATGTTTTAATACAGCTAGGATTACTTTGATGTGAGGTTGGAGTGTGTGGTTAAAACTTAACACTTGGTTGTTTTAAAAAGCTTTTGAAACTTGTTTTTCTGCAGATTGGGTTGCTGCCAGGGGAGCAGTCGACTAGTCCAGTGTTTAGTCGACTGGACCCTTGTGCCTGCTAGCTACTGCTTTTTAATATGGCAAAAGCAGTCGACTGGGCCCTGCCTCAGTCGACTGGACCTCTGAAGATTTATGTGATTTTTGGTTCTGCTTGCTTCAGTCGACTGATTGAAGGAAGTTCAGTCGACTGAAAATTGGAGGCCCCAGTCGACTAGACCCCAACCTCAGTCGACTGGAAGGGCTGTAAACAATTTTTGAAAACTCTCTGCTCTCTTCAGTCAACTGAGGTCCCGACCCAGTCGACTGGACCCTAGTTTTAAAATGTGTTTTGTTTTTTTTCCGCTGCGTGTGTTCTTCAAACTAAATTTCAGGAACGTTAATGTATTGGTTTAGCCTCGGTGGCGTGCCACAGGCTCTGGTTTCGCTATTATGGGACCGGGCTGTGACATTTAGTGGTATCAGAGCATAAGTTTAGAGCTTTGGGAACGAGTGACGTTATATATGCTGAGTGACGTCGAGTGGAGTATGTAATTGTGAAGATAATTGTTATCATTGTAGAAATGCTTCATGTGTTAGCATTTGTTGATTGTGATGAACTGTGCACATATATTTATATTGTGGCATAGCATGCATGGTCATTATGCATTGAACTCAACATGGGAATATTTGAAACATTATGGCTGATCCGCCGAGAGAATTATCACCGCATTCGCGGATGGACCAAATAGTGAATATGGTGGGAAATTTCATACAAGCGGTAAGTGAAAGAGAATAGATGAACGTTCAGCCTCCACTTGAAACTTGTTTTTCTGCAGATTGGGCTGCTACCAGGGGAGCAGTCGACTGGTCCAGTGTTCAGTCGACTGGACCCTTGTGCCTGCTAGCTACTGCTTTTTAATATGGCAAAAGCAGTCGACTGGGCCCTGCCTCAGTCGACTGGACCTCTGAAGGTTTATGGGATTTTTGGTTCTGCTTGCTTCAGTCGACTGGCTGAAGGAAGTTCAGTCGACTGAAAATTGGAGGCCCCAGTCGAATGGACCCCAACCTCAGTCGACTGGAAGGGCTGTAAACAATTTTTGAAAACTCTCTGCTCTCTTCAGTCGACTGAGGTCCCGACCCAGTCTACCGGACCCCTAGTTTTAAAATGTGTTTTGTTTTTTTTCCGCTGCGTGTGTTCTTCAAACTAAATTTCGGGAACGTTAATGTATTGGTTTAGCCTCGATGGCGTGCCACGGGCTCCGGTTCCGCTATTGTGGGACCAGGCTGTGACATAACCCTTTTGCAGCAAGCTTAGTCGCTATCTCCCATGGCACCAAGACTTTTAAATTTTGTATTTAATTGTTTGAGATTGATGTATATTATGTTTTATTATTGATTTGGTTTAAGGCATATGTAAATGGCGCTGCTACTTCAATCCTACGAAAAGGAAAGTCGCACCGGTTTCCCTAGCCTTTTTTATTTTTTTATTTTTTTTTCTGTTTCTAGATAAATTGTAAGCTTCGAAAGAAGCATAGGACCAATGTATTAGAATTAGAAATTCCATGGAGATGGAGCAAGCCGTTGTCCATGAAGATGGAGCTGGAGGCGACCAAACCAAGAAGGAGGTTCTATGGAGATAGAGTCATGGGAGATAGAGGCATATGATACCTTTGTTTCATTTTAGTTTTTTGTTTTATGTGTTTGGTTTGTGATTAGTGTTTTACATTGTTACTACTTGCATGCACGTAAAACAAGTTTTCTAAAATAAAATTCAAAAACCATTTCAACGCATTAGTAAACATTGGATGTTTATGGGTAATGTATGGAAACATTTTTTTTTTCAAAAGCAAAATCCTTATTTACTAAATCTAGTGGGAGAGGGTCTTATTAATAAACACCCACGATCTTCCATTAACGGTTCACTGTAAGATGAGTGGTGCATTCTGTGTCATCTCGCCAGGGGTGATCATTCCATACGGAGGGTGCATTACTCATTGGTTACTAAATGTGAACTTCCTTTGATATGATCCATCAGAAGTGTTAGAGGGTGACCACCACACAGAGGCGCTACTTGAGACGGTTATGATTAGATCTTTAATGGTACACACTAGCTAAACTATAGATAAGGGATCCCACACGGGGCATTATTCAGAAACTTAGACATCAAAAAGGTTCGGGAGTCATAACTTGTTTTGCAAGAGTTGCATAGCGGACAAGTAATGATTAATCGAAAGATCGAACATTGACCACCACACGGAGGCTTTATTCTTTCGTTTCGATATTCTGGCGACTTTGTTTTAAAATAAGAGTTTTTTTAAGGATTCTTTTATTTCAAACTGTCAAATTCTGATATCCATATTTATTTTGTTTGTTTGATTTTCAGTAATCATAATGTCTGGATCTGTATTTAGTCCACTTGCCACCATAATCACTCAAAACAAGTTAACTAAAAACAACTACACTGAATGGAAATGTAACCTTGACATCGTGTTAACTGTGGAGGATCACATATATGTCCTCACCACCCCAAGCCCTGAAGAACCCGCGGTAAATGCTTCGGCAGCTGCCAGACACGAGTTTGACAAATGGAAGAAGTCGAATGGAATGGCTCGTTGCTACATTCTAGCCTCAATGGCTGGCGTGTTGCAACACCAATTCCAATCGAACGATTTTTCCAGTGACATTATCACATCCCTGAAAAGGATGTTTGGGGAGCATGGCAGGCCTGCCAGACAGGTAGCCATGCAGAAGATAATGAGTGCATAGATTTCGGAAGGGACTCTAGAAGATAATGACTGCATAGATGTCGGAAGGGACTCCAGTCAAGGAACATGTTTTAAAAATGATTGGTTATTTAAACGAGCTGGAGACCCTAGGTGCCAACATCGATGCACAAACACAAGTTGATATGATCCTCAATTCGCTGTCACCTTCATTCGCTCAATTCAAACTTAATTATAATATGAATCAAATGAATTTCTCAATGAGCAAATTAATGAGTTCTTTACTCGGAGCGGAAGGGGTGATCAAGCCTGGGGTCAATGTTTTGAACGTTAAGAAAAGCGCTTCTTCTTACCGATCTACACAGAAAGGAAAGAAAGGGAAGAAGAAGGTTGGCACTGGTGGTTCAAGTGTTGGACCGGTCCCTAAGATTGCAAACTTTAAGGAAAAAGGTAAGGGCAAAGGAAAGGTGGGTGGCCAAGGCAAAGGAAAGTGTTTCCAATGCGGCGACAAGGGCCACTAAAAGAGGAACTGTCCAGAATTCTTAGCTACAAGAGTTCAAGGTATGATTGAATTATATGTGATTGAAGTAAGTTTTATAACGGATACTTCAAACACTTGGTGCATTGATTCTGGTGCGACTAACCATATCTGTAATTCATTACAAGGGTTCAGATCAACTAGGAGGTGCAGTGATGGGAAAATCGTACTTACTCTAGGTGCTAGCGCAACCGTTTCTGCGGTTGCTATAGGAGTCGTAGCTTTAGAATTTATAGACAATAAAGTTTTGATATTATCAGATGTACTTTACGTCCCTTCAATGAGATGTAATTTAATTTCAGTTTCTAATTTATCGAATAATGGTTATTCCTTTCATTTTGGAACTGAAGTTGTGATTAAAAGAAATAGTTCTTTTTATATGTTCTGGTGTTAAATCAAATGGTTTGTATGTGATTACTCCCAATATTTCTAAAGACTCTTGCATGGAACTTAATAACTCAGTGGTAACTGTACCATCTAAAAGAAAGGGACCTTCCACTAATCCAACAAGGCTTTGGCATATGAGGCTTAACCATATCAATCTAAATAGGATTGGCAGACTAGTCAAAGATGGGGTCTTAGGCGATTTGGTTCTCGAACCAATGGAAGTCTGCGAGTCTTGTTTAGAGGGTAAGATGACCAAAAAGCCCTTTCCTGTAAAGGGCAATAGAACCAATGCATTGTTGGAATTAGCTCATACTGATGTGTGTGGACTAATAAATATTAGAGCAAGGGATGGTTATGAGTATTTCATAACATTTACAGATGACCACTCTAGGTATGGATATGTGTACCTAATGCAGCATAAGTCTGAAGCCTTTAAAAAGTTCAAAGAGTTTAGGGCTGAAGTGGAGAAGTAATTGGGCACACATATCAAGGCCATTCGATCTGATCGAGGTGATGAGTACCTCTCTAATGAGTTTATTGATTACCTCGTATAGAATGGGATTCTATCATAGTTGAGTGCACCTTGTATGCCTCAGCAGAACGGTGTAGCGGAGAGAAGGAATCGGACTCTTTTAGACATGACTAGGTCGATGATGAGTTATTCTGAGTTGCCATTATTCCTTTGGGGTTATGCTTTGGAAACCACTGCATACATACTAAATCTAGTGCCAAGCAAATATGTTCCTAGGACACCACGAGAGATGTGGATTGGGCGCAAGCCTTCTTTGCGACATCTACAGATATGGGGGTGTCCAGCACATGTGCTGAAAGGAAAGATGAGCAAGTTGGATCTAGATCAGAAGTATGTTACTTTGTAGGGTATCCAAAGGGTACTTATGGATGGTATTTATATGATCCAAGAGAACAGAAAGTGTTTGTTAATACAAATACTGTTTTCTTGGAAGATGATTATATCATGAACCATAAACCTAAGGGAAGGATAGATCTTAGAGAGATAGAAGGAGAGCCCTCAGTCCAACCCGCAGTTAATAACAATGTAAATCAAGAAAACACCACTTCTTCACCCATATCAGTACCAGTACCTCGTCGTAGTGGGAGGATTATCAGTCAGCCTGATAGATACATGTTCTTAGGAGAAGTTTTTGAAGCTGTCTCCATAGAATCTGAATCTGATCCTGCCACATACGAAGAGGCAATGGCTGATGTTGATTCAGTTCATTGGGTTAAAGCTATGAAGGCTGAATTGGAATCTATGGATTCTAATTAGGTCTGAGATCTTGAAGAACTTCCAACCAATATTAAACCCATTGGTTGCAAGTGGGTCTACAAGAGGAAAAGAGGATCTGATGGAACGGTTGAGACCTTTAAGGCTAGGCTTGTAGCGAAAGGTTATACTCAAAGGAAGGGAATTTACTATGAGGAAACCTTCTCGCAGATAGCCATGCTCAAGTCCTTCAGAATACTCTTATCCATTGCTGTATGCCTAGATTATGAGATCTGGCAGATGGACGTCAAGACTGCATTCTTGAATGGCAATCTTGAGGAGAACATCTATATGCAGCAACCAGAAGGGTTCATAGCTGGTCGGAAAGGTAACTTGGTATGCAAATTGCAAAAGTCCATTTATGGGCTTAAGCAGGCATCCAGGAGTTGGAACACCCGATTTGACCGAGCCGTCAAGTCGTTTGGTTTCATAAAAAATCTGGATGAACCTTGTGTATACAAGAAGTATGAAGGAAAAATGGTGACTTTTCTTGTGCTTTACGTTGACGACATTCTACTCATTGGGAATGATGTAGCGGCATTGTCAACGGTCAAGGTTTGGCTAGCTAGTACATTCGATATGAAGGATCTAGGAGAGGCGATCTATATTCTTGGGATAAAGCTCTTTTGGGATTGCAAGCGAAAGATAATGGGATTATCTCAAGTTGGTTATATCAATAAGGTGCTGACTAGGTTTTCAATGGATAATTCGAAGAAAGGTTTGTTACCTTTCAGGCATGGTTTAGCATTCTCTAAGGAACAATGTCCTAAGACACAGGAGGAGAGGAATCGTATGTCAGGAATTCCCTACGCCCCGGCGGTGGGAAGTCTCATGTATGCGATGTTATGCACTAGACTAGATATCTGTTTTGCCATTGGCATGATTAGCAGGTATCAGTCGAATCCAGGTTCAGAGCACTGGACAACCATTAAGCACATTCTTAAGTACTTGAGAAGAACTAAAGATTACATGCTTATGTACGGTGGTAGTGAGTTAATTCCAATAGGATACACTGACTCGGACTTTATGTCAGATAAAGATTCGAGGAAGTCAACGTTCGGTCATCTCTTTACCTTGGGAGGTAGTGCTGTTAGTTGGAGGAGCATTAAGCAGAAATGCATTACAGACTCAACTACAGAAGCTGAGTATGTGGCTGCTTCTGAAGCCGTAAAGGAAGTTGTTTGGCTCAAGAAGTTCCATATGGAGCTCGAGGTGGTACCAGCGTCGCTGTCACCTATTACGCTTTATTGTGATAATAGTGGGGCAGTGGCTCAGTCCAAGGAGCCAAGGAACCACGGAAAGGGAAAGCACGTAGAGCGAAAAAATCATCTTATCCGAGATATTGTTCAATGTGGAGATGTGACTGTCACCAAGATTGCCACTGTCGACAATCTTGCTGATCTGTTTACAAAGGCCTTGCCACAGAAGGTCTTTTATCGTCATTTAGATAGTCTAGGTCTCAGATGTAGTCCTGCATGGTTGTGAGTGCAAGTGGGAGTTTGTTGGGCTTATGCCCTCAAACCATTACTATATGTATGACATTAGCATTTTAATATATGGATATCAGTTTTACATTTCATTATGTATGCTTCTTTCATGAGATGATTTTCAATCCTTAAATATCATAGTAGGTAATTCGTGTGTGTATGAGATACATACAAGTGAGATATGAATTACTATCCTTTGATACTTAAAGCTTGTCACAGTGGATGATGAGACTGGATATCTCATTAGGTATACACTGTAGCATAATTAACTACCATTGGATGGAGTGATTAATCTCAATCACTAGAGTGTCACTCTTAGTTAATATGCTAGTGCTTATAGTGCATTGACGGACCTGAGCTTTCCTATTGACACTTAATGCTGTCAAACAGTCAATAGGAACTCATAACTTGTATCAGGTATGTGTTCTCAATCTTACTACGATTATGACCACAGACTGTGGATATGGCTGCTTTGACTTACCAATCAGTGAGGTCTATAGAAGATCAACACCTGGGTATCTTGGGTATGTCATGTTCATAGGGTTGTGAACATATATTGTCAAGATAGAATCTACCCTTTATTTCAGAGTAAGCATTCCCTTGAGAATATCATCAAGTCGATTACTGAGTGATGTAGTCAATATCAAGATGTAAAAAGTATTCTTTACTTTTCAAAAGATTTGCAGTGTGGAAGTAAAGGTCGAACCCACAGAGATTGATTAACTACCGCGCTTTAATTTTAAAACCTAAATCTAATTAATTAAGAAAACGGATTTGATTTTTATTTGAATTAAACTAAGAACATAAAAATAAATCTAAACTATGAAAGCAATTTAAATATTTGTTTTTAAATAATGTTTAAGGAACCTAGGATTGCAAATCCACCACTAGCTTCATAATAGGAATATTTATGAATTACTTTAGTTTATTATGTTGGATGATAATGGGGAATTGTAGCTACAAGCCCAATTCCTCCGACAAGAAGATAATCATGGTTCAAGCACCAACATAATCCATCTTCGGTTAGCACGAATTATCCCACACTAAACTAGGGTTGTGATCTAATCCATCTAACCTAGGCATGGACTATTCGGATACTTGATAGCACGAATCAATAAAGCACCATCACATGTAAACAAGCTAAACAAGCACAGCAAGAATAGATCGTTGAGCACATCACAGTCAAAATAGATCTAAGACAAGAATAAACTTTGAAAGCAATGATTTAATCAATAGAAGTACGATTTATTTATAAAAATCCTCTAAACATGTGACTGTCATCCATACATAATAAAACTGAAATAAAAACATAAATAACTCCCTATTACTTGGCTAGGGTTTCATTGAAACCCTAGATCTAAGATCTAGCCGTCCATGGAAGTAATGGATAGCAAGAGGTTGATGGAGGAGGCCATGGGAACCCTTGGTCTTCTTCTTCTTCTCCTTGCTTCCTTCCCTTCAATGGCTGGAAGTATGTATATATTTTGTGTGTATAATAATTGTCTAATGATGTGTAACCCCCCAATTTGAAGTAAATATAAGGTATATATAGAATTACAACAAGTTTTGGAAGCTTTCCCAACTCGAGACGAACTGAAATTGATGTATTTTACAATCTGGACGCAGTTAGGACATCTCGTTTGCACAGGAGTCTTCAGAATACTGAAATACGCAACTTTGCTTTTTACACATATCGCGCGAGCGGGTCGCGCGAGCGCGACAATTGGGCTTTCGCGCGCGCGGATCGCGCGAGCGAATTTGGGGTTCTCGCGCGAGCGGATCGCGCGAGCGATTTCTGGTTTTCGCGGGCGCGGGTCGCGGGCGCGACTTGGTTTTTTTCAGCTTCTTTCTTCTGCTTTTTCACCCTGTTTAGCCTGATATACTTGATTTCTTCCAAAACCTGTTAGAAAATAGAAAACGAAGTAAAAATATACAAAAACAGGATAAAAAGGTACTAACAAATGCTCGTTAAGGCGTATAAATAGGATTCGTTCTCTCCCGATCACACCCCCAAACCTACATTTTGCTAGTCCTCGAGCAAAACTAAAATAAAAACTAACTACTAATAACATAATATTCCATTTTCGCATGGATCACGATTGCATTTAGCATATGCAACAAGCCTTTTAAACCCCTAGGTGTCCCTAGTCGGACGAGTGAAGTCTCGTGAGGGTTCTCGTCAACAAGTTACCCACAACCATCTTTATTAACTTACAAACTTAAAAAGTTTTATTAAAAATGAAAAACAAAACCTTCAATACTCCTTATTATAGCACAATGATTCGAAATAGAATAATGAACATAAAGAAACAGAATCAAACATCTACCTACGTCATGAAAAACAATCTCAAGTACATGAATCATATAAATCAATAGAGTTTCTCATAAAATTGCACGTGTGTTATATGATAGTCAAATGAACACGCGCATTTCCTGAACTTGGAATATAACTCGGATAACCAATTAACTATGTCTCGACTACGAATCTCACAATTTCAATTACACTCTCAAATGAAACACTCAGAAACATGTGTAATTTCACTAATATACGTGAGCAAAGAAATTATGTTTTCAAAACTAGAAATGCTCACATATGACTCGAAAAAGACGCATGACACGAAAGAACAGTAGTCTCATGGATAAGATGCCAATAATCAAGAAAAATTAATCATTACCATGTTTTAATCTCCCTCCCATCGTTTTCATATCTGAACCATGTTTCCTAAGATCAAATAGGACTTTTCAAAGGTTGTAATGTGGCTCAGGCAATGATAAAGGATTGAAAGGATTCATTAGGTAGTTTTCAGAATGACATTGTAAGGCATGTTCAATTTCTTTCATTCATCTCTTCTACCAACTTTATCTTTTCATTCTCTTCTTTTTCATATTTCTTTCATTTTTTTTCATTTTTTTTCATTTTTTTTTATCAACCTTCTTCTTCTTTATTTTTTTCAATCTTTTCCTTTCCTTTCGTTGCTTTTTGCATAAGTAATCATCAAAATACAAAGCAACTATCCCAATAGCATCTTATTTTCTTCTTCTTCTTATACAACACATCGCCTTATCAACACTAAAAGGTGACGAATCTTTCAGTGGTGAACTCCAAGTTGGTCAAGTTGGAGCAAAAACAGGATAATGGTAATTGAAGAAAAAGATGGCATTTTAATGGCTCAAAGGGCGAACTAAGGAAATTTATCATTTATCGGTCGACAGTAAACAAAGAAGGCCTAAAATCATGTCCTATGGTCATATGGTTCTTCAACATTCACGACGGAAGATTATTTAGCATGGTAACAAATATTTTAACTTGACTATCAACCAAAACAAGAATAATTAGATTAAATAATGAGTTAATGCGCTATTTCAATGAAATTCGACAAACACAAAATGTATTCATAACCCTCTAAAAAGAAAAGATAGGCTCAAAAGCTCACTGGGCTTAGTCTCCACCATGTGTTATCTAGAAATCCGAATCATATTCTAGTTCACATCAAACATGTATTCAAGCGACTACGTGCAGTGCATAAGTTTACGTGCAAATCTATGATATAAAACTACGATTCGAACGATACATATCCTAGAACGTTGCATCATGACTTCAGTAAATGGTTAATCACATATTCTTTTGTTTACCATTCTATAACAATCCAAGTTACATAACAAGATGTATCAAATTTATATTGCAAAAACGTCGGTAACATCGTTTATTTAAACACACTTATTGAAAATTTTTTAAAATTTTTGCATAAAATAATGTGCATGTGTGTGCATACCCCCAAACCTAAACCATTCATTGTCCCCAATGAAACAATAAAATAAAAGAAAGGAGAGTACTTAAGTAAGGAACGATAATACCTCGATCTCGGCAAACACAGAACAGGTGAACACAAAGGAATATGACAATAAAGGTCAATGTACCTGTTAATACTGGATAAAAGAAACTAAACAAAGAAAAGATGAAAAACAACTAACAGAAATATAAATAAATTAACTTAATCTATACGATATAATAAAACAAAACAAACCGAAACTCGAAAAGAAAATCAAACATACGATAAAAGATAATAAAACATAACTAGAATTATGAAAACAAACAAAATCCTGATGGAAAAAGACCTACGAAACAAAAACAAAAATGTAAAAACTATGTGAATAGGTATGGGGGACTAATATAGAAAACAAAAGAACATATCAGGAAAAGGGGAAATCGCGCGAGCGGCCGTCGCGCGCGCGAATTCCAGGTTTTTTTTTTTTTTTTTTTTTTTTAAATCGCGCCAGCGAGGTGCCTCGCGCCCGCGAAACCAGGCGCGAGGAGAACCTGAGGCATCCTAAAACAAAAAGAAAGAAAAAACTCTAAGTCACATTCTCGCGCCAGCGGGCCGCGCGAGCGATGTCTCGCGCGAGCGGGCCGCGCGCGCGAGATTGGTGTTTTCCACTTTTTGGTTAAAATAATGTATATACACTAAAAATAACTCCACTCCTACCCCCAAACCTATCCAGATCCTCAAAAACAGACTAAAAACACCCAAAAACAACGAAAAATGAACGAAATAAAACTTGGGTTGCCTCCCAAGAAGCGCTAACTTTTACGTCTTTAGCTAGACCGTCCTAGATCAATATTCAAGGAGGTCGTAAATCAGAGTTTGTACCTCGTAAGGCCATAGGGAGATTCTGGTGAAACGCCGAAACAAGGTTATCTTGTGTTAATTTAATTGAAATCTCACCATTATCGTCAAGTTGATTTTTCACTTTCCGGGTAAATTCATCGTTAGGGGCCGAAGGATTAGGATTCATCCACTCATCATCCTCTATATTATTCCCCTCTCTCCTATTTATTACTTTGCAAGGCTCAGTATTCCCTCTTACCTCACCGTCCGCCTCACATAGGTAATCGTCGTCTTTAGGAGGTTGATCCATAGCATTAAAAACGCTTAATTTTAAGTTCATGTTCCCAAACGACACTTTCATTACCCCCGTCCGGCAGTTAACACGTGCGTTAGCGGTTGCTAAGAATGGACGGCCTAGAATGACAGGAGTGTGCTTCCTAGCATCTAGCACGGGTTCAGTGTCAAGGACCATGAAGTCGACAGGAAAATAGCATTTATCAACCTTAACCAAGACGTCCTCGACGATTCCTCTAGGTATTTTAATAGAACGATCCGCTAATTGTATTGTAGCGGCCGTAGGTTTCAGTTCACCTAAACCTAATTGTTTATAGACGTGATAAGGTATGAGATTAACACTAGCTCCTAAGTCAAGGAGAGCCCTATGAATGATAGTGTCACCTATGACACATGAAATCGTAGGCGTACCAGGATCCTTATACTTCGGAGGAGCGTGTTGAAATATAGAGCTTACTTTTTCCGTGAGGAAGACCTTTTTAGGAGTATGACTCCGTATTTTGCGTTTTTGCGTACAAAGGTCTTTTAAACATTTAGCATAAGCGGGAATTTGTTTTATCGCATCGAGGAAAGGAATATTAATCTTAACTTGTTTAAACACCTCGAGTATATCTTCCATTTTTGAATTTTTCTTTGTAAAATGTGACGGTCCCTCAACGTTTGGTGGATATGGCATTCTCGGAATATGATTCGTTGGGACCGGTTCTTTATCTTTCTTATTTTGATTCCCATCCTCACCCCTCTTTTTATTAGAGTTGATGTTCATATCTATCACATTCTCATTCGGAATTTCTATTACCTCTTCTTCTCGTGTAGTCATCCTAGTTGAGACGGCGTTTACTTGTTCACTCGACCCCTTAACCTCATATTGTCCCTTAGGGTTTTGAATTGTTTGAGTAGGCAACGTCCCCTCGTTTCTACGACTCACTACAGTAGCTAATTGTCCCACTTGGGATTCAAGCTTTGCAATGGATTGTGTATGAGAGTGCACTATTTGTGCTTGTGCTTGGACTTGCGTTTCAATAGTCTTAAGGGACGCCAACACCTTTTCCTCAAAAGCATTACCTCTTGAAGGATTCGAATTAGGAGGCGGGTGTTGGTATTGACCTTGTTGAGGTCTATAAGCGTTAGGGAAATTAGTCGCCTCATTAGGATTATTACTAGCATTTTTCCACGAGAAGTTAGGATGGTTCCTCCATGGCGCATCCGGATTATTAATAGTCGAATTATAATTATTTCGTGGGTATTGTTGAATAGAATTAATGTGTTGCTCCACGAATTCTGGAAATTGACTTGCCGATGGACATGTAAGTATAGAATGTGAAGGATCAGAACATAATGCACAGATTTCATGAGCGGGTGAGCTTGTCATTTGATTCATTGTCATAAGTCGGTCAAGTTTTTTAGATAATTCCTGAAATTCAATAGAATGACTCGACTCAAACTTCACCTCTCGTTTGTGTGGAGGAAGATATCCTTCCGAACGTACCGACACAGCCTGATGCATCGAGTTCTCGCTTAAAGTTTCGAAAATCTTCCAGGCCTCGTCGGCGCTTTTGTGTAGGAAAGTTCCCACACAAACGGCATCGACGGTATTCCTAACCGAGGGAATAAGCCCCTCGTAGAAGATCTGAACAAGTTGCCACTTAGGAACCTGATGATGTGGACACGAGCGTAGTAGTTCTTTAAATTTCTCCCAAGTGTCATAAAGTGTTTCCCCATCTTGCATAACAAAGTTTGTTATGGATTTCCGTATTTGATTCGTACGCATAATAGGAAAAAACTTTTGTAAAAATGCGGTGTGTAAGGCTTCCCATGTTTTAATTGTGTTTGGCTCAAGTGATTGAAGCCAATACTTAGCTTTGTCTCTTAAAGAAAATGGAAAGAGCCGCAATTTTAATTCATCATCAGTTAAGTTTTGGATTTTCAAAGTAGAGCATATATCTTGGAAATCCCCTAAGTGTTGATATGGATCTTCATTTAAACGGCCATGGAAAGATGGAAGTAGCGAGATCGTAGACGACTTTATCTCAAAGTGAGATGCCGTCGCCTCCGGTAAATCAATGCATGTTTGTGGCGTGTAAGTCGTAGGAATAAAATAATCTTTGAGTGGAGGAGGTGGCGGTATATTAAGATTATTCATATTAGCACCGTCGTTTTGATTGTTATTGTAATTTCCCATGTCTGCCATTTTAATTGGTTCTATGTTATGAAAGCGTGTTTTCTTTAGTCTTGTAAGAGTACTACGTATTTCGGATTCAAATAAAGACGTTGGTTTTGGTGTCAAATCGTCGTCTATTAAAAACCTAGCTCTAGAAGTTAAGTTTGAAGACTTGTTAAGTCTTAATGTACGTTCAAGCTCAGAGTCAAAAGGTTTTAATTCCGGTTTATTTGAACGTGTACCTAACATAAACTAAAACAAAGGAAAAGAAACTAAAACGACTAACTAAACAAAAGAAACAAATAGCAATCACGCAATTAGGGCAAAAGGCACACAACTACTATGATGCATGCAAATTATCCTGTAATGCAATGACCGCGTCAAGCCCAGCGCCCCGGGTTTCCTAGCTAATGCAGTGCAATTAACCCTAAACTAATGCAAATAGTGCGTCACAGCGCCCTGACTTACAGTGGTTTAAAGCGAGTTTCACAAGAAGCAATTTATTTTATTTTATTTATATATTTTTTTCGCGTATGCTCCTTTGATGTGATTAGCTACTCCACTCGGAAACGTTAGAATTTTGACGACTCGAGAAACTACAAAATAAAATAAAAAGTTAGTAACTCAAAGCAAAAAGGAAAAAAAAATAAAAAAATAAAAAATAAAAAAAATAAATAAAAGAAAACCTAATATAATATTTACGAATTAATTAAACTAAGATTATAAAACTAAAGGTAGTAATGCAATCCCCGGCAACGGCGCCAAAAATTGATGTAGTCAATATCAAGATGTAAAAAGTATTCTTTACTTTTCAAAAGATTTGCAGTGTGGAAGTAAAGGTCGAACCCACAGAGATTGATTAACTACCGCGCTTTAATTTTAAAACCTAAATCTAATTAATTAAGAAAACGGATTTGATTTTTATTTGAATTAAACTAAGAACATAAAAATAAATCTAAACTATGAAAGCAATTTAAATATTTGTTTTTAAATAATGTTTAAGGAACCTAGGATTGCAAATCCACCACTAGCTTCATAATAGGAATATTTATGAATTACTTTAGTTTATTATGTTGGATGATAATGGGGAATTGTAGCTACAAGCCCAATTCCTCCGACAAGAAGATAATCATGGTTCAAGCACCAACATAATCCATCTTCGGTTAGCACGAATTATCCCACACTAAACTAGGGTTGTGATCTAATCCATCTAACCTAGGCATGGACTATTCGGATACTTGATAGCACGAATCAATAAAGCACCATCACATGTAAACAAGCTAAACAAGCACAGCAAGAATAGATCGTTGAGCACATCACAGTCAAAATAGATCTAAGACAAGAATAAACTTTGAAAGCAATGATTTAATCAATAGAAGTACGATTTATTTATAAAAATCCTCTAAACATGTGACTGTCATCCATACATAATAAAACTGAAATAAAAACATAAATAACTCCCTATTACTTGGCTAGGGTTTCATTGAAACCCTAGATCTAAGATCTAGCCGTCCATGGAAGTAATGGATAGCAAGAGGTTGATGGAGGAGGCCATGGGAACCCTTGGTCTTCTTCTTCTTCTCCTTGCTTCCTTCCCTTCAATGGCTGGAAGTATGTATATATTTTGTGTGTATAATAATTGTCTAATGATGTGTAACCCCCCAATTTGAAGTAAATATAAGGTATATATAGAATTACAACAAGTTTTGGAAGCTTTCCCAACTCGAGACGAACTGAAATTGATGTATTTTACAATCTGGACGCAGTTAGGACATCTCGTTTGCACAGGAGTCTTCAGAATACTGAAATACGCAAATTTGCTTTTTACACATATCGCGCGAGCGGGTCGCGCGAGCGCGACAATTGGGCTTTCGCGCGCGCGGATCGCGCGAGCGAATTTGGGGTTCTCGCGCGAGCGGATCGCGCGAGCGATTTCTGGTTTTCGCGGGCGCGGGTCGCGGGCGCGACTTGGTTTTTTTCAGCTTATTTCTTCTGCTTTTTCACCCTGTTTAGCCTGATATACTTGATTTCTTCCAAAACCTGTTAGAAAATAGAAAACGAAGTAAAAATATACAAAAACAGGATAAAAAGGTACTAACAAATGCTCGTTAAGGCGTATAAATAGGATTCGTTCTCTCCCGATCACTGAGTATTGTAGTCTTGTTGATAAGAGTTATCAACATGTTTGGTAATCATGAGAGGTGAATGGGACTCAAGGAATACAAGAAGTAATCATGATTCAGGTTGACAGTAACAGTTATCCGACTACCTGAATATGATTACGAATGCTGAAGGTAGAGGGACATTAGTACAACATACAAGTCTAGTTATCGCTTAGGATATGTTCTTTTGCGTTGGCGTTCAGTTATCGTTTTATAGTGGAGTAAACTTTAACTAACCAGTTGGTTAGTTTGCTAATCAAAGAGTTTGGTCACGGTAATTAACAAACTGGTCTGAGCCAACAATAAAGAGCCTAGAAGGTCCCACTCTTAGCTCCGCTAGGAAGCTTGGAAGGGCACATGAGGATCATGTCAAGGCAGGTTCTATCGATCGAAGGAGTTTCGATCGATTGAAGTCTAGGCAGGTTCGATCGCTCCAGGGTTGTTCGATCGATCGAAGGTTCGATCGATCGAATACACTTCGATCGCTCGAAGGTTAGGTCGGTTCTGGGAATCTATAAATAGGGGAGCTGCGTACTGAATGTTTTTAATCGTCGTTTTTATGTGTAGAAGCTGCAAAAACTATTTAGGTTTCCCTAAACCCTCCCTATCCTCCCTATTAGGGTTCCCACCAACCCTATTCCTTCCGGTAGGCATCCGCAGGAGTCATAAGAGTGAAGACAGCCTAGTGGAAGTTGCTACACCATCAAGGAGAAAGAAGTTTTCAAAATTGGGTTCAAGACCTGAGGTATATTTCCTCTCCCTCTTGTTAGTACGCATCTATAGAATTGATGGGTAGTAGATCCTGGGCTACCAATAAGTTTTTATAACTTGATTTTTTCGGTGCGCGTTTAAACTTTAATTTAATTCAGTTTTTCCATCAGAAGAGGATCAAAAGAGGAGAGCAGAAAAGAAGAGCAGTCAGTCTATCTCTAGCTTAGACCGACTGAGCATAATGGCATCAAAGATGCCCGTTCGCTTCCAAACATCGACTTTAGAGGCTGATACCCTAGTCACCTATTTGTCCCAATCTGCAGCAGGTGTGGACTAACCCCTGATGGGATGAATAGCAGACCATGTTTTACTCTAGTGGGATGGAGGCTGGAGGAACTACTGATTCTCCACTAGAGGAAAGTAAGGGTGGAAGGCCGTCGAAGGGTCACAACGAAACGTTGTACCAAGGCCAGGCGTCGCCGGAGTGCCGTCGGTTGTACTATAATAGATGAAGCTTTTTATAGAAATGGCGGAAGCGTGGGCCTTGGTTAATTGCCTCACCTCTCTGCATCAATTCTGTGGTGGAGGAGCATCTAGGAATGCTTTCTTGCCCTTAGAGAATATCACTGGAGCAGTCTTAGGCACCATTTTAGGGAAGAGAAGGAAGATTTACTCGCCAGAGAAGATGAAGCTCTTAGAGAGAGAAACTTTGGTTCTGGAGAGAGAGAGATGCAAACGATTTAGGAAAGCGAAAGGGATTTTTGAAAATCTCTTCATTTTATACGCGGGAGCATTTAATGTGGAGTAACTAGTGGGATTCTCGAGATCTGACAACCTCTGCATGGTGGACACGTGGCAGTTTCGAATTCAAAACGTCACATCAATCAAGGGCGGGATGATTGACATGACCTTTTAAGGGGAAATTGTTTGCACCCAAAACCGCCAAAGGTTTTGGAGCCCGATTGGATTGTTGGAGTGGGCCTGGATCTGGTCAGCCCAGGCCTTGTCCTGGAATGGTTGTCCTAAGCCCGCAAAGATTGGGCTCAAGGAAGGACATCGCACTGTTTGAGCCCGAGAGACATGAGCTACCTTTAGGAGGAGCTCGATTGGTTGATGTAGCGTGCATAACGTCTATCGGGCATCCATGAGAACACGCCTACCACGAAGTGAACGTCATATAGGGCAGAAGAATGAGGCGTGAACTCGGGGCCCATGAGCCCGATTGGTTAGAAGCATGGGAGAACCTGCCATCGGGCTCAACTAGAGAGCACGATAGGTAGGTCCACAAGTCCGTTGGAAGTGTGGTTCACGTTGCTGAGACCGATTGGCAAAACTGTTCTATTTCCAGCTATCACGGTGACGTCACCCTGAAATTAAGGAGACAGAGTATGTTTAGGAGTGGAATCTGATCACGTCCAGCTCGATATAGAAATTATGGGATTAATTCAATCAGGATTGGGATAAGGAAGGAGAGCTTAGAGGGGATTCTGCTAGCTGTATCTTGCTTGGGGCGCAATTCAAGGAGTTCTTGCCATATCTGGACTGTTGAAGGCCGCTATAAAAACAGAGGCAGACCAACCGCGCAAAGGACTCCGCGTCATCTCGAAAACTGCACTCATACACGGCATTCAAAGCATTTAAACCTTTGTGTTCTATTTTTTCTGCATCCATAGCAAATGGGTCTGTCCCCTTTGTTGTTTTCACTGTTTTCACTCTTCTGACCAATCGGAGCATGTTCTGATCCTGTTATTTGGTTTTGTTGTTATTTTCCAAACTATCAACAAAATATCTTCATATTTTATTAATCGTTTGTGATTGTTTACTTGGTAAACTCTGCACTAATTGGCTTGTGCGCTTCAGTACTGCCATAGAACTTTCGGTGAGGGTACTTTCCTATTCACCATACACAATCACCCTATTAGAAGTCAGATCTAAAGCCTTATGTATCACTCACACAAGCCTATAGAAAAATAGTTTGCACACACACTGAACCCGTTTGATTCTGGCACGCCCGCACATAACTACAAGCAAACAGGAGGGAAGTAGCATCCCTCCTCCTCTTCCCTTCTCTCATCGCTTTCATCTTACCAAACAAGTGATTTTAACATCTTCCCTCCAACCCTCTCCTCAAAACAACCAGTGTAAATGTCATAACCATGACCAATCCAAACGGGTCCTTAGCCAAAATAGTATCGGACTTATTGTTTTTGTTTCTTTAAGAACTTGTGAAAATGAAAACAGAAAAAAGCAAAAAGCCCTATGTTACTATGTAGCATTTTGGTTGAGGCACACTAACATGGATGGAGTAACATAGAGCCCCTCTAACCCCAAGAACCCCCAATGTCCCCTGAGACCCATATCTTCAAGACTTCAACTATGCCGTTCCACAACTACCCTAATCATCCTTCTATTTAGGTATTGTATATAAACCCCCAATTCCCAAAAATGGGTTACTTCAATCGAGCTTCAAAGACTCTCAAATCATCCAAGTTTATATCTATATCTATACTATACAATTCCTCCAAATTAAACCGCTTTTCTTCTATAATTAGAGCGAACCCAGTTGAGAGTAGACTCAGTTGGCCCCAAATTGGTTGGACCCACCATGGCTTTTGTTCTCATGCTCGCCAGAACAGCAGAGAAACTCCAATCGATTTGAGCCAGTACAGTAGCGATAGGATTCGAAACTTTTCAATCATAGCCCATGTGGATCATGGCAAGTCCACTCTCGCTGATAGACTCTTGGAGCTCACTGGGACTATCAAGAAAGGCCTTGGTCAGCCTCAGTACCTAGACAAATTGCAGGTATAGATGATTGTGTGTGTGTGTGTGTGTATATATATATGTATAATTAAGGTAGTCTTTACTTCTTGTTCATTGGTTTGCTTCAAATTAATATGAAAATTTTGGAATTGTTGCCTGTACTAGCACTGTTACTAGTGAGTGTGTCTATATATTGCAGGATTAGTTTGAAAATCTTCTTCATTCTTTACTTTCCAAAACTAATAAATTTTTAATCTGTCATTAATAAGTGAGTTTAATGGTAACAACAAAAGGAGACAAACGTAGAGTAGAGAAGAGCAAAGTAGAGTAGAGCATGGGGTGCTCTTTCTTTGCACAATGTTGGCAGTTCCCAATTATCTAACTGATTTGATTAGTCATTTTTGTTGAGATGTAGCCTCATTCCTTTCTTAGACTACTGATTCAACGAGCATTGCCTTGAAAAGCACTTTGGTTCATTAAAGTCAAAAAATTTATCTACCCCCAAGAATGAAGATGGGTAGTATAATTTGGATTTAACATTGGATATGCGATCTTACATTTCAATCTTTAGCTTACCACATATGCGAGAAACCAAAGCTATTGAGAAAAACACAGTTAATGTCACTTGAGATAATGGACTCAAAGGGTACATAGGTACTAGAGATCTATGTCTTGATTTTCTTCTACGCTTGCCGGATTTTTTTTATAAAAAAAGTAAAAAGACATTGATGCTTTCTTTTTGCAAAATTGGATTTTCATAGGTAGAGAGGGAAAGGGGAATAACGGTTAAAGCTCAGACAGCAACTATGTTCTACAGGCACAACTTTCACAGTGCTGACATTACTACTACTCAAGAACCAGCTAATTTTTTACTGAACTTGGTCGACACACCTGGTCATGTGGATTTCAGTTACGAAGTGTCAAGATCTCTAGCTGCTTGTCAGGGTGCTCTTTTGGTTGTTGATGCTGCCCAAGGCGTTCAGGCTCAAACAGTTGCTAATTTTTACCTTGCTTTTGAATCTAACCTTTCAATAATCCCCGTCATAAACAAAATTGACCAGCCAACTGCCGATCCCGACCGTGTAAAAGCTCAGCTAAAATCCATGTTTGACCTCGACCCAAACGATGCCTTATTAACATCTGCGAAAACCGGTCAAGGTCTTGAGCGGGTCCTTCCTACTGTGATAGAGCGCATACCTCCTCCTCCCGGGACATGTGATACACCGTTGCGTATGCTTTTGTTAGATTCATATTATGATGAATATAAAGGAGTGATCTGCCACGTGGCGGTTGTTGATGGGGCGTTGCGCAAGGGAGATAAGATTTCATCTGCGGCAACGGGTCAAACTTATGAAATTTTGGATGTTGGGATAATGCATCCTGAACTTGTGTCTACTGGAGTTCTTTTCACAGGACAAGTGGGATATGTTGTGAGCGGAATGCGTTCAACCAAGGAGGCACGCGTTGGAGATACTCTATATCAGAGCCGAAGTGTAGTAGAGCCCCTTCCAGGTACTTTATCAACCTTTTCTCTGACTTGAGGTTGTTAATATCGTGTTCCTAAACTGCAACATCCAACTGTAGGATCTCCTTGCAGCCCTTAGCTTCTTGCCCGAGACTTGGTATCCCTATTGGTTGTTGGTTTACATGCATAAGTAAGCATGACAATGGAGCCTTCATTTTGAAAGTTTGTGCACTTTTTAAAGGGTAGTTTGGTAATTTTTGCCCCTACAGGATGTAGCCTGATTCTGTGTTGCATACGGGCGACTCGCATTGTATTGTGTACTCTTCTCTTTATTCCTTTTAGGCAAAGTGGAAATCTCAGCAGCTTTGTGGTCATAGCCCTAGTTTTCAGGTGAACCAAGTAAAATTTGGTGTTCTTGCGTTTGTCTTTTCATTGTTTTTTCGTACTTCATATATCCTGGGATAGAGGAAAACCCCAAACATGTTTATGGCTTGCATGAAGCCATGAAGCTCGTGTATAGGCTGATATGGATTTTTGACCAAGTATTTGAGATAATATAATACGAGAAATTTTTGTGTCAAAAGTTAGTGAATGACTTTTCACCTTCCTACTATGGAGGTCTCTACACTCTTTGTTACTCAATAATCTTTCCTGAGCCATACAATTCAACTAAACAAAGTCTCGTTCCAGCTATCCGATTTGGATAAATGTTTCTTTGCGGTATGATTCCACCCGAAGGCCATAACTTCAATTAAACCATGAGCTATCATCTCTGCCCATAAAAACTTTGGTTTTTCCCTTTCCCTAACATCATCTTTGTCTTGGATAATGTGTTTCTTTGTCCTGAGTGCAATTGTTGATCTTTACTGCACTTGGTTAAAGCCATATTATTTGATCTTCTAATTTTCTCTCGAGTCAGGGCTACTTCTAGTCTCTTGTGTTCATTTCAATCTTAAGGCGTTCTTGCCTAGTAACATATTCTACTAATGCTCATAATTTGGCCATGTTCATTTTACGAACACGTCGTGTTCTAGCCACTCAGCATTTTGAGACCATTGAGTGCTGGTTTTTTGTTTATTTATTTATATTTTTGTGTTAAGGTGAGCCAAGATCTGTTTGGGATTAGAAAGCTTACCTTGAAAAACCTGCACTTTGACCGCAAAAACTGCCTGCTACTCACAGAGAACAGAGATAAGAAGGATACGAAGGCTCGCTCGCGCTTAGATTTATTTCGAGTCCACTAATGTCTCTGTATTTTCAGGTTTCAAGCCTGCAAAACACATGGTGTTTTCTGGTCTTTATCCAGCTGATGGATCCGACTTTGAGGCACTTAACCATGCAATAGAGAGACTGACATGCAATGATGCAAGTGTCTCGGTCACTAAAGAGAGCAGCACAGCACTTGGTCTCGGCTTCAGGTGTGGATTTGTTTAACTAAGGAGATTACTTTTTGTAATAATTTGAATTCGTTAAATTGCGACGGAGAGTTACGATTATGCGAACATTGTCTGCATGCAGATGTGGTTTCTTAGGCTTACTTCACATGGATGTTTTCCATCAGCGGCTTGAACAGGTTTAACTTCCCTCTTCTGTTATTGTTATGCATGTAAAAATCAAGTAAAGATATTGCGGTTACCGAGGGTCTGTGGTTTGCGAATCAATAGCAGAAAAGAAAAAGGGAAATGAAAACTAGTTCCCTTGTTCTCCCCCCCATGATTAAGTAAAATTGAAACTAAATTTTTTGAATTACGATTGAAATTTAAGAGAAAATGGAGGGAGATACTCGCAAAATAATTTGCAATCTATTTCTCAGTATATTTTAGTTTCCTTCATTATTAACCAAACAGGGAAATGTGTTTTCTATAGTTTTTTTCCTTTATTTTCCCTCATAAAATATATGAACCAATCGATTTTGGTTGCAAATCATGCTTTTATCAGGACACACTAGTCGGGCAAACACATTTAACTATTCAAGAGACTTCAATGAACATCCTCTTTGATGGAACAGGACCCACTGTTTCACCATTCGGTATCCCCATTGAAGATACTATTTCTAGTCCTGTGAAAACATTCCACTTAGAACTCGTTGGAGATTGATGTGGAAACAAGAGATTTTTTATTAATAGATTTTCTAAAAAGATTTATTCTATAGTGTTAAAAAGGTAGTTTTATATTATGTATTTATTATGTGTATATGTTGTCCCACATTGGAAAAATGTAAAGTGTGGTTAGGTTAGCTAAGTATGTAAATAGGCCCTTGTATTCTCTTTTTTATTCATTCAATATATAAAGTGTTTACTTTTACATGGTATTAGAGTACACGATCTTAGGGTCCGCTCCTTTTGTTGTTGCCGATCAAAGTTGATCGAGAGTGTTTCTCGTGTTCTATCAATTGTCAGATCTCTGTCCAAGATTCCGAGTAGACCAGCAGCACCTCAAACCCTAGTCGTTGCCCCTCAAGTACTGTTCATCCTAAAGCTACTGTTCATCGCAAGCTACTGTTCATCCGAAGCTACTGTTCATCGCAAAAATTACTGTTCATTGGCATCCTTTAGTTTGTCCAGATCTGTTCCGATTTGGTCCTTTCTTAATCTGTTTTTGTTCCAAATCTGATTTTTCTCTTCTCTTATTCTTCATGGAGTCTAAGGCTCTCTTACCACTCACTACCCGAAAGTTGAATGGTTCCAACTTTCTTCAATGGTTTAGGGCTGTCACCATTGCCCTTACTGGCTTGGGTTTTGATGATCACCTCACCGGGACTGCTCCTACCACCGATGAGAAGACGATCAAGCAATGGAGACAAATGGATGCTTGTTGCACTTCTTTGGAATTCTATGGAATCGCAAGTTGTGGATATGTGTGGTCATTTGCACTTCTTTGATTCGTTTAAATGGTTGGTTGAAGTGTTGAATAGCGGCCTTCCTATCACTACTGATGTGAAGGAGCAACAGAAGCAGCGGGAACAAATGGCCGTGATGAAATTTCTCGCAGGTCTCAAGAGTGATTTTGAGCCAGTTGGTCTCAAATTCTTGGTGGTGTCACTCTTCCTTCTCGTGCTGAGACATATTAGCATGTTTTGAGGAGTACCTCTTGGGATCCGATTATTCCTATTCCTGCAGTTACTGATCACTCAACTCTTGTTACTCAGGCTTCACATCCCCCAATTGTGGGGGTAGTGGTAATCCCCGTCGTGGAGGGGGCAATCGTGGTGGACGTGGGGGCCGTGGCAGAGGCCAAACACGACATTGCGATAATTGCAACAAGAATGGCCATACTAAGGAAACTTGTTGGGATCTCGTTGATCGCCCTGCACGGTTTGCTAATACAGTTATCACCGAATCTGGTGATACCGTCCCATTCCCATTATTGATGCTCACTTTTCTGTCTCTCTTGAGGAATATTATCAGTTCCTTCAGTTCTAGGCAGCTCAGCAGACATCCATTTCTAGTACCTTACTTGCTCAGAAAGGTACACCTACTGCTTGTCTCACCACTTGTTCTGCACCGTGGGTAACTGATTCAACAACCACTGATCATTTGACAGGTATATCGACCCTTTTTTCATCTATTGAAAAATCGTCATCATTACCCCCTGTTAGATTAGCCGATAGTTCTTCTATCCCTGTTAAAGGAATAGGGACTGTCCAACTGGCTTCATTCTTGTCTTTATCCTCGGTCCTTTGTATATCTCGGTCTCCTTTTAATTTGATATTTGTTGCCAAATTGACTAAAAATCTTAATGCTTGTCTCATTTTTCCTTGATTTTGTTCTTATTCAGGATTTGAAGACTCGGAAGACGATTGGCGTAGGGCATGAATTTGATGGTCGGCATGCTCTTCCTACCTCTCTCACTGCCTGTCCTTGTCACACCCCGGCGTAGCCAAAATAGGGTTCTTGGACCCTGAGGCAGGTGATTGGTTGCGTTACCGAATTGTCCATCACCAAAAACTAACCATAAACAACATAACCAAAAGGATAAAACCAATGTCTGCTTACATGGATATAATGCAATAAGAAGCCACAGTTCTAGCTAGCTATTACATCATTATAGATACATCAGTGTCTTCTGGCTCTCGGGCCTCACAAAAGCTATTACAAAAGATAAGATATGTCTTCGGTTGCAAACAAAAACATTTACAAAAGATAACTTTTAGTCTTCTCTCTAACTTGCAGAACCATAGTCATCTTCGGTGTACTCTTCCTCCACGTTCTCCTCCTGCGTAGTATCGTACCCTGTGTGCTCATCACCTGGATAAGCTGGACATGGGAATGTCTAGCAACATGAACGCAAACAGCTTATGAAAGCCAAGTGAGAAAACTAATTCAAATGGCACGTATATAGCCACACTCAACAAGAATGCACTTACTACTTTTAATATGTCTTTTAGGATCTTCGCGTTCTCACCCATGAACTATGACCACTAACGTGCCCGACTAAGTATTCGAAAAGAATTCGATCAACCAACTTGACTCGTTTCGACATTCTTAATGCCACTACTATCCATCACTATTATCCGACATCCTTCACTAACCCAAAGTACCTCTCACTAGCCACCTCGTCATGAAGAACCGAAGTGTGGAGGAGTTCAAGAACATCCATTTCGTCACGAAGAATCGGATTATTCACCATATCTGTTTCGTCATGAAGAACCGAAGTAGTCACCATATCTGTTTCGTCACGAAGAACCGAAAGGATACTCAATTACCATCACTTTGTCACGAAGAACCGAAGTAGTCACCATATCCGTTTCGTCACGAAGAACCGAAAGGATACTCAATTACCATCACCTCGTCACGAAGAACCGAAGTATTCACCATATCCGTTTTGTCACAAAGAACTGAAAGGATACTCAATTACCATCACTTCGTCACGAAGAACCGAAGTAGTCACCATATCCGTTTCGTCATGAAGAACCGAAAGGATACTCAGCTTTACAACCCAACAAGCATACCTTTCTCTCACTATCCCGGTCGCCGTGGCCTGGTTTTCCTATTCGACACTTGTCCTCAGCATAAGCTGCTTCTGACAAAGCACAACTGATTCTTACGTATACCCGATTGTACACGCGTCACTCATTCTGGAGTTTAGTTCATTAATGACTTCCGATTATACTTTCAAAGTTACGTTCATACGTCCATCATTCTATTTTACGTCATAATATACTTACGAAGTCAGAATAAACGTTAACGTTCAGTTCACGGCCTCGATTATTCATTAAGGAAACTTTTCCGAAAAAAGTTCCCAGAAACTGGTTACTCCCACTAATCGGTTTCTGGGTTAGGCTCTAGAAATCGATTTTTGATGCCCTTTTCTAGATTCATTTGTTTCATGCAATGTACAATACATTAAGCTCAGGGTATCATGCATAAAGACTGCTATGGATAGTACAATACTTCCATAGTTATACTTATAATTCGTATAATTCCATTCATGCGTCATAGGTACACTCTCGAAGCATGTATCATAAGTTTAAAGCATCATTTGTAAGTTTGATACATAAAACACATGCATGAGTTCGTTTATACGTCTATGACTATCATGAAGTTTATGAGATTCATATCACCAGGTCTCATGTAGATAAAAGTGAAGCACAAACTAATTTGATTCATCTTGGAGTCAAAGTACAACCATTAATGCTCAATTCATAAGTTGCAGGCATCACATCATAAGTTTAATACATAAAACACATGCTGGAGTTGTTACTATGACCAAGTTACCCACATGCAGTTTCTAATAAACATCTAGTGGAGCTTCATGCTGACAAAATCGAGGTACAACCAATCAAAGCATAGAAATCAACAAAATGGAAACTGCTACCAAGAAATCAGTTCTTACCCACAAACCGGTGTCTCAACCCACTTCCAGAAACCGGTTCTTCCCAGAAACCGGTTTCTCATGCCCTTTTAGCAGTTTTTCACAGCGCTACTATACACGGATTTAACTTCCAAAATCAACTTGCATGGCATGGAAATCTCACAATAACATCTTCAAACATATATTAAACATTATTACATACTATATAGGTTCTAAAGCGAGTTAGAATACTCACCAATGCTTGGAATTAAGCTTGGGTGTTGGATTTGAGCTTGAAGAAGCTTAAGCTTAACTTCAAATGGTGAAAGCTCCTTGTTCTTCTCCTTCTTCTTTACTTCTGTAATTCTTCTTCCTAGGATTTCTTCCAGCAACTTCCAAGTCCCCATGGTTGCATACATAAGTAAATGAATGTGTATAGGTGTTTGCATGGAAGTGTATACAAGGGAAGAGGAGTGAATGCTTGGGTTTTTCTTCTAATTCTCTTCTATCTCTCCATGTATCTCTAATCTCCTACCTTTCTCTCTTTATGCAGATTGTAGTGACCAAGAGAGTGTAATGCATGGGGTATGCATGCTTATATAGTGAAAGATGGAGGTTAGGTGTCAAATGAATGCTTGCATGCTATAACATGTGTCCAACAAGTAGACAAGTGGCTAAGGTAGGGTGACAAGTGTCTAGGTAGGTTGCATGGGCTGCCATGTGGGGTCCACCTTGGGTTTTGTGCCACTTTCTTGATTTGCGAGCACAAGTCCTCGATATACGTGCAAACGAATATTGTTTCTAATGTTCGGGTCCGATTACGAAACTAAGTTAAGTCCTATTACGATCGAGTCGGTGCGGTAACTATAGTCTTATTAGTAATACTACAACACGTTGATGCCGTCACACAATTAAAATAATATAATACCCAGTCAAATGAGGAAAATAAGAAAAACTGATATTATTAGAAGTTGAGGAAAATTACATGTATTACAGTTCTGCTGCTACCGTGTCTCCTCTCCAGATTCACTGTCGTCTTGGCCATCCCTCCTTGGCTAATTTGAAGCTGCTAGTTCCTAGTTTGAGTCATTCTTCTTGTTTAGAGTGTGAGTTGTGTCAGTTGGGGAAGCATCACCGTGTTCCCGAGTCAATAAACGTGTGTGTAGTCCTTTTCAATCAGTGCATTCAGATGTTTGGGGTCCACATCGTATAACCTCCACAAAGGGGTATCAGTACTTTGTTAGTTTTGTTGATGATTTTTCTAGAACTACTTGGATTTATTTAATGAAAATTTGTTCTGAGTTTTTTTCCAATTTTTTGTGCCTTCTGTAATGAAGTTAAGATTCAAATTCTTCGTAGTGACGATGCACAAGAATAATTCCCATCCATTCAGCACTTATATGGCAAACTCTGGTATGCTTCACCAATCATCATGTGTGCACACACCTCAACAAAATGGTGTTGCTGAAAGAAAACATCGTCACTTGTTGGAAGTCAGCCGTACACTGTTATTTGAAATGCGGGTTCTTAAAACCTTTTGGGCGCGATGCAGTCCTTACTGCTTGCCATTTAATTAACCGTATGCCCTCTTCCATTCTTGATGCCCATCATGCCACTTTATTTCCTACGGAGCCTTCCATGCCTGTTGCTCCCCGCGTTTTTGGCTGTGTTTGTTTGTCCACCAACTTACACCGGGTACTGAAAAGTTAGACCCGCGTGCTATCAAATGCGTGTTTTTGGGGTACTCCCACACCCAAAAGGGTACCGCTGTTATAGTCCTCTCTTACTTCTTTTTCTCGGCCAATGTTACCTTCTTTGCGTCAACTCCATACTTTTCAGAGTCTCATTCCATATCCGACCTTGACTTCATGCTTCCCCAGCCATTGTCGGCACCTCCAGTGTCCACTACACTTCTACCTCTTTCGTTACTACCCGTGTCTAGTTTGGACCTCCCTGATCTCTAGACCTACACCCGCTGTCGTCAAAACATTGAGACCACTCTGGATTCCGCTACTTCGCCTACAGATTCCGCGTCTTCAGATCCGTATCCACCAGATTTTGACTTTCCGAGTGCTCTCCGGAAGGGTAAGCGTTCTTGTACTTCTCACTCTATTACCAATTTTGTCTCTTATGATCACTTGTCTCCTAGTTTTTCTTCCTTTGTTGCCTCTTTGTCTTCTTTTTCTGTACCTAGGACTGTTGCAGAGGCTCTTTCCCATTCTGGGTGGAGACAGGCTATGGAGGAAAATATGTCTGCTTTATGGGATACTGGTACTTGGGACTTAGTTCCTCTTTCCCGAGGGAAAATCTATGGTGGGCTGCCGTTGGGTTTATAATATTAAGGGTCATCCCAATGGCACGTTAGATCGCCTGAAAGCTCGTCTTGTTGCCAAGGGGTATCCACAAGTTTATGGCCTTAGACTATTCTGAGACTTTCTCTTCCGTGGCCAAAATTGCCTCAGTCCGCCTCGTCATTTCCCTTGCTGCCACATTTCACTGGCCCTTACATCAGTTGGATGTCAAGAATGCCTTCCTCAATGGCACCCTGTTGGAGGAAGTTTGTATGGAGCAACCACATGAGTTTGTTGCTCAGAGGGAGTCTAATATGCTATGCAGATTGAGGAAGTCTCTATATGGTCTAAAGCAGTCTCCCCCTTGGTTTGGTAGATTCAGTGAAGTAGTTACTGAATTTGGACTCCAAAGATGTGTTGAACATTCTGTCTTCTATAGACTTACATCAGCAAGTAAAATCTTGTTGATTGTTTACGTGGATGATATCGTTATAACTGGCAATGACTCTAAGGGTATTCTGGAGTTAAAATTGTTTCTGTAGAATAAGTTTCAAACTAAGGATCTTGGGCAACTCAGATACTTCTTGGGTTTTGAAGTAGTCAGATCGAGTGAGGGGATTTGCTTATCTTAAAGAAAGTATGTTCTTGATCTTCTGGCAGAAATAAGAATGGTAGGTTCCAAATCCGTGGATTGTCCTATGGATCCCAACACAAAGCTTCTACCAGATCAAGGAGAGTCATTGGAAGATCTTGAACAGTACAGGCGTCTAGTTGGTAAACTTAATTATCTCACCGTTACTGGACTTGACATTGCTTTTGCTGTGAGTGTTGTCAGCCAGTTCATGAGCTCTCCTTGAACCACACATTGGGATGCAGTAGTACGAATTTTGAAATATCGTAAGGGAGCTCCTATCGTGGTTTATTATACAAGGATCGTGGTCATATACGTGTTGAGAGTTATAGTGATGCTGACTGGGCCGGATCTCCTGGTGATAGGAGATCTGCTACAGGGTGTTGTGTTTTAGTTGGAGGTAATCTCGTGTCATGGAAAAGCAAGAAGCAGACAGTTGTGGCAAGATTGAGTGCTGACTCAGAATACAGGGCTATGGCACACACTACGTGTGAGTTAGTGTGGATGAAGCACTTACTAGAAGAGCTTGGTTTTCTTCAATCTAATCCTATGAATTTGCTGTGTGACAATCAAGCAGCCGTTCATACTGCCTCTAATCCCGTTTTTCACTAGAGGACAAAACACATTGAGGTTGATTGTCACTTTATTCGAGAAAAACTTTTAGAGAAAGTAATTCATATGGAGCATGTGAAATTTGCAGACTAGTTAGCGGATTTATTTACAAAGGCATTAGTTGGAACCCGAGTTAAATATATTTGTGACAAGCTGGGTGCATAGGATAAGTATGCTTTAGCTTGAGGGGGAGTGTTAAAAGGGTAGTTTTGTATTAGGTGTTTTATTATGTGAATATGTTGTCCCACATTGGAAAAATGTAAAGTGTGGTTAGGTTAGCTAAGCATATAAATAGGCCCTTGTATTCTCTTTTTTATTCATTCAATATACGAAGTGTTTATTTTTACATGTAGGATGTTCTAAAAAGTTGTTAAGCGGTTGGTAAGAAAAAGATATTTTTTTTGGAGAAGAGTGTTTGGCAATCTTACTGAATAAAGTAACTTTTCTATATTGTTGAAATTAGGAGATATTAGTTCCAGATTTTTTGTTTTTATTTTAGGTCATGTTGACCGTATTTATGTTAATTTGATTCTCTTTCCTTTCTTCTTATTTCGTTTTTCTCTTTCTTTCCTTTTTCTCATCCTCTTGTAATTCTATATATTGAGGGTTGTACTATGAATAAAACCATCCCTTTCTCAACTTCTTTTTGGTATCAGAGCCTCACCACCAGCTGCACAACACCATCAGCTGCACAACACCACCACCTGACAACCTTCACACCCCTACCCAGCCTGCGCCGAGGGCCACCAGTCCCAGGCGAGTCCTCTCTCTTCCTCTCCCTCCCAGCTTGCGCCGTAGCCCCTATGGCACACCACCAATCTCATAGCCCCCTCTGCTAACGGCGCATGCTACTAGGTCCTAGCCTTGTGTTGCAGCCTTTGGCTGCCTCCATTTTTGCCCTCTGTAGGGCCTCCTTTGTGATGAATTAGAGCCCGTTCAGTGCTCTCCGTCTTCAGTCTGGGTAACCATCTGTCAGGTTACCCCCGTCGTCAGTAGTCGAGTCTCCGGCCGTCTCCGTCTTTGTTCCTCCATTTTTTTCCCTCCTGATCACTGTTTTAAACAATGGCAACTGATGGCAAAAATACTGAACAAATCCTATTGCTCCAATTGCTCCCCACCAAGATCTGTCTCTTTATCATCCTTCACCAACTCAGCGTGTCACGAGCGTGCTGTTAAATGGAAAGAATTTTCATGCTTGGTCTCGCTCCTTCCATCTCTATCTTGGTGGTAAACGTAAGATTGGATGGCTTCTTGGCATAGTGTCTACCCCGCTTGAAACGGATCCTAAGTATAAAGATTGTTACACCGATAACTGTGTTATTCTAGGTTGGATGTTTAATTCTATGGAGGAACGTGTGTGTCATATGTTCATGTATCACGATACTGTTCATGGTTTGTGGACAGCTCTGTCCAAAATGTATGACCATGCTCATAATGATTCCCGCATCTTTGAACTCTATCGGGATATTTCTCATGCCTCCCAGGTAACCTTTGGTCTTACAGTTGCTGATTTTTTTCGGGTATCTTCAGACTAGATGGGAGGAGCTAGCTCAGTATGAGCCCCTTAGTGAGTTTACTACCTCTGGGGCTGTCGAGTCTATGCATCTTGATCGTCGCCACACTTATCAGTTCTTGATGGGACTAAAGCCCGAGTTTGAAGCTCTGCGCACCCAGATCCTAAATACCACTCCTATGCCTTCTCTGTATAAGGCCTTGGCTACTGTAGACGGTGATGAGCGGCGACGTCGGATCCTTTTACCCTCTCCTGCACCTGAACCTTCACCTGTGATTCCTGATCAGTTGGCTTTTGCTGCTCCTTCTGGCTCTCGCCCTGGCAGCAACGTCCTCCTCTCGGCGGTCACTGTCCCTATGTTGGAGGTAACCGCCCCTTTTGCCAGCATTGCCGTACACCGGGTCACACCATTGATTGTTGCTTTGATCTTCATCCTGAGTTGAAGCAACAATATCGGAACCGTCCCACTGGTTGTGGTATACTGGTGCAATTGCAGAGAGTCAGAGACGACTTCTCCTCCTATCTCATTAGACTTTGATCATATTCAGGCTCAAATCGCCCAAATACAGTCACACATGAGCATTGGTGCTTCTTCTTCTTCTTCTTCAGGCCCCACAGCTGCCGTTGTTGCAGGTAATCCAACCGTTCTTCATGGTAAGTCAGCCCATCCCAAATGGATATGGATTCTGGTGCCCATAATCATGTCTGGTGAGCTTTCATCTTTTGCGTCTCCTTTTACTCAGATTGATCAATCTGTTCGTATTGTAGATTCCCATCCATAGTCAGGGTGATGCTCGTCTATCTCCTGATATCACCCTTTCCTCTATTTATTATATACCTAATTTTCCCTATAGTCTTCTCTCTGTTAATCGTCTTGCCAAACCCTTAATTGTGCCGTTGTGTTCTTACCCACTTGCTGTGATTTGTAGGACCTGAATTCAAAGAAGATTTTTGGCAGGGGGTATGAGCGAGACGGTCTCTACTACTTTGGTTATCCTCCTTCTTCCAGGGTGTCCTCCTCCAGTGTGCAAGCCTCTGTTTTACCAATTTCAAATAATTCTGTTTTACCAGATTCTAATAAATATGTTTTTAATCGTAAAACGTTAGATTTGTGGCATGCACGTTTAGGATATGCGAACTTTCAATATTTGTATTGGTTATTTCCCCCTTTAAATAAAGCTTGCAAAGATTTTAATTTTAAATGTGTGGTTTGTGAATTGTCTAAACACACTTGTACCTCTTATATTCCACGCATGCATACCTAGTGCCTTTGATTTCATTCATTCCAATGTATGGGGCCCATCACCCATCACGGCCTTGTCTCAGCACCATTATTATATCACGTTTATTGATGATTACACTCGTTGCACGTGGGTTTATCTTATGAAGAAAAAATCGGAAGTCTTTACTCATTTTAGAAATTTTCTACAAATGTTTAAAACCCAATATCACACTGTTGTACGTAATATACGGTCTGATAATGGTCACGAATATATCATTGATGACTTTAGGGCTGCACTTAACAAAGATGGGATATTTCAACAACTTACTTGTCCGTACACCCTGAACAGATTGTTGCTTTGAGGTAACTTACTGCTCCTTCTGGCTCTCGCCCTGGCAGCAACGTCCTCCTCTCGGCGGTCACCGTCCCTATGTTGGAGGTAACCGCCCCTTTTGCCAGCATTGCCGTACACCGGGTCACATCATTGATTGTTGCTTTGATCTTCATCCTGAGTTGAAGCAACAATATCGGAACCGTCCCACTGGTTGTGGTATACTGGTGCAATTGCAGAGAGTCAGAGACGACTTCTCCTCCTATCTCATTAGACTTTGATCATATTCAGGCTCAAATCGCCCAAATACAGTCACACATGAGCATTGGTGCTTCTTCTTCTTCTTCTTCAGGCCCCACAGCTGCCGTTGTTGCAGGTAATCCAACCGTTCTTCATGGTAAGTCAGCCCATCCCAAATGGATATGGATTCTGGTGCCCATAATCATGTCTGGTGAGCTTTCATCTTTTGCGTCTCCTTTTACTCAGATTGATCAATCTGTTCGTATTGTAGATTCCCATCCATAGTCAGGGTGATGCTCGTCTATCTCCTGATATCACCCTTTCCTCTATTTATTATATACCTAATTTTCCCTATAGTCTTCTCTCTGTTAATCGTCTTGCCAAAACCCTTAATTGTGCCGTTGTGTTCTTACCCACTTGCTGTGATTTGTAGGACCTGAATTCAAAGAAGATTTTTGGCAGGGGGTATGAGCGAGACGGTCTCTACTACTTTGGTTATCCTCCTTCTTCCAGGGTGTCCTCCTCCAGTGTGCAAGCCTCTGTTTTACCAATTTCAAATAATTCTGTTTTACCAGATTCTAATAAATATGTTTTTAATCGTAAAACGTTAGATTTGTGGCATGCACGTTTAGGATATGCGAACTTTCAATATTTGTATTGGTTATTTCCCCCTTTAAATAAAGCTTGCAAAGATTTTAATTTTAAATGTGTGGTTTGTGAATTGTCTAAACACACTTGTACCTCTTATATTCCACGCATGCATACCTAGTGCCTTTGATTTCATTCATTCCAATGTATGGGGCCCATCACCCATCACGGCCTTGTCTCAGCACCATTATTATATCACGTTTATTGATGATTACACTCGTTGCACGTGGGTTTATCTTATGAAGAAAAAATCGGAAGTCTTTACTCATTTTAGAAATTTTCTACAAATGTTTAAAACCCAATATCACACTGTTGTACGTAATATACGGTCTGATAATGGTCACGAATATATCATTGATGACTTTAGGGCTGCACTTAACAAAGATGGGATATTTCAACAACTTACTTGTCCGTACACCCTGAACAGAATGGTGTGGTAGAACGCAAGAACCGCCACATGATGGCTGTAGTTCGATGTCTCTTGTGTGGCATGAACGTCCCTAAATATTTTTGGCACATGGCTGTTCTTACTGCCACCTACCTGATTAATCGTACTCCCAGTTGTGTCCTTGCTGAGCAGGCCCCACTTCATATTCTTCAACCGGCTAGCACTCTTTTCCCCCTTTTTCCTCGAGTTTTTGGGTGCACTTGCTTTGTACAAAATAGGAGTCCTAACCGCACAAAACATGACAATAAAGCTATCCGTTGTGTGTTTTTGGGGTACACATCAATGTCAAAAGGGTATCGGTGTTATGATCCTGTCACTCGTCATGTCTTTCACTCTTTGGATGTTATTGTTAATAGTGTGTATTATTGTATATGTGTTGTCCCACATCGCTTAGTTAGTGAATTAGTCTAGGTGTTGGAAGCCTATATATAGGCTCTTGTAATCTTCTTTTTATTCATTCAATATATTGTGATTCCACACATTTGCATGGTATTAGAGCACTCGTTCTTGGGTTTGCTCATCTTGCCGATCCTTAGTTAGGATTCGAGAGTTCATTATCATTGTCGGATTTCCGTAAGAAGTTCTCGAGTTTCTTTCTCACTCAACCGCAGCCCCTACAGTCAAAACCCTAACCCTAACAATCAAAGAAGCAGTCGCAGCCACCAAAGGAAGCCGCCGAAACCCACCCAAGCAGCCGCAGCATCAACCCTTCAGCCCACCCTCCGACGACCCTCGCCTAAGCACGGCGTCCCTCCGGCGGCCCTCGCCTAACTTCGGCGACCCTCTGGCGACCCTCCAGCAGCTCTGGCGATCCCTCCAACAGTCTCTTGGCTCCTTTTTTCAAGGTGTTTGGCTCCGATCTGCTTTTGTGGTAAGTTTTTGCCTTCGCTGGGCTTCAAATCTCCTTCCATTTGGTTTCAATCTTCCTTTCTTGACATCTATACTCTTCATGGAATCCAAAGCTCTTCCTCAACTCACCACTAGAAAGTTAAATGGATCCAACTTTTTCCAATGGTCACGAGCTGTCTATATTGCTCTCACTGGCTTGGGATTTTGATACTCATCTCACCGAGTCTTATCCCACGACCGACGACAAGGCTATCAAGACATGGAAAACAAATGGATGCCTAAATCGTTGCACTCCTTTGAAACTCCATGGAACCACACATTGGGGATATGTGTGGTCACTTGGGCACCTGTAAGGATATTTGGGATTATGCTCATCTCTTATTCTCCAGTAATCTCACTCGAATGTATGATCTCTCCTTTCAGTATTTTCAGTTGCAGCAAAGTGATCTCTCAGTTACTGAGTCTTTTGCCTCCGTCAAACGGTTAGTTGAAGCATTGAACAGTGTTATTCCTATTACAATTGATGCAATGAAACAGCAGGAACAGCGGGAGCAAATGGCCGTAATGAAATTTCTTGCAGGCTTAAAATATGATTTTGTTCGGTCCCAGATTCTAGGGGGTGCCTCTTTGCCTTCTCTTGCTGAGACCTACCAGCGTGTTCTCCGGAGTACGTCTCGTGATTAGGGTTTTAATTCTTCTGTTACTAATCATTCCGCCTTAGTTACTCAGGCTCCACCGTCCACTGCTAGTCGGGGTGATGGTAATCCCCGTCGTGGCCGTGGTGGTTATCGTGGTGGATATAGGGGCTGTGGTCGTGGTGGTTGTCCTCATTGTACCAATTATGATAAAGACGGTCATTACAAGGACACATGTTGGGATCTCATTGGTCACCCTGCTCGATTTGCACATGCTGTTTCTAATGATGCTTCGTTATGTTCTCATGCTCCTGCTGTGGGTGATCCGATTTTCATCTCCAGTGAAGAGTACTCTCAATTCCTTCAGTTCCAGGCCTCTCAGCATGCCTCTGCTCCTAGTACCTCTCTTGCTCAGAAAGGTACCTCCACTGCTTGTCTTACTTCCCATACTCGTCCTTGGGTAATTGACTCTGCTGCCAACGATTATCTCACAGGTATATCCACCCTTTTTTCGTCTCTTGATTAGTCCTCATCTTTACCTTCCGTTACTTTGGCAGATGGCTCTTCTATGCCCGTTGAAGGCATAGGGACTGGTCCAATTATCCCAGTCTCTGTCCCTATCATCTGTTCTTTTTATTTCTCATTCACCCTTTAATTTGATATCTATTGCGAAGTTGACTAAAGATCTTAATGCTTGTGTTTCCTTTTTCCCTGATTCTGTTCTTATTCAGGATTTGATGACTCGGAGGACGATTGGCGTCGGGCATGAATCCGAAGGTCTTTACTATTTTGATGAATTGCCTACCCAACAGTGTGTCCTGTTGAGAGTTAATTTATTTCTTCTTTTTTTTTTCTTATGTTATATTTTGTACCTAAAGGTACTCTTGTAATTTACCCCACGAGGGTTTTCATCTGATTAATAAAAGAGAGAGTTGCAAGTAGCACTCTCTATGCTTTCTCTAAATCTAACATGGTATCAGAGCCACCCCAGGTGGGGGATTCGATCAAACAACCACCACTACCCTAATCGCACCACCACCAACCACCACCATCCTCGCCAAACAACCACCAACCCTCATCTAAGCCAGACCGACAACCCCAAACATCACTACCAACCTTGTCGAGCACCACCAGCACACACCTATACCTAGCCGCAATCACCAAACATCACCACCAGCCTCGACGCACCTCACCCTTGGCCTAACCCACCAGTCGTAACCACCAAACATCACCACCAGCCTCGCCGCACCCCATCCTGGCTTGACCTACCTAGCCGAACCCCTTAATCACCAAATCACTTCACCAATACACCTCCACTGACCAACCGCAACACCCTGGCTGGTTAAAACCCTAGCCTACAACCATCAACCCTATACTTCTTCATCTAGATCAGTTCTAGGTTTCATAATTGCTTGGACCTGATCACAACTTGTGTGATATTTTTTTTAGGTCCTTATTTGGTCCAGATGATTTGTCCATAGATTGGACAATTGCACCAGAGAGGTGCCCGTGACTACTAGGTGCCTTGATTCCACCACCAATACGAGTGTGTCTTCAGGATAGCGAAAGATGACATACCTACGAAGTCTACCGAAGTTACGAGTTCTCCAGTAGTTAATGAGAGAGTTTCCGTTACCGAGAACCCTGGGGCCAAAATCACCTCAGCATTGCTTAATATTGAAAATTACCTGTCGTGGTCTCAGTCGGCTACATTCTGCTGGCTCAAAAGTAGGTCGAAGTTTGGGTATGTGGATGGTACTATCAAGGTCCCTAGTCAGGAAGATCCCACTTATGCTAAGTGGGAGGTTGATAATTTTTTGGTGATGAGTTGGCTCACTCATTCCATGGAGCCAGATATTGCTGAAGCCTTTTTTGGAATGGCTACCGCCCAAGATATTTGGGATACGCTTGCGGAGACCTACTCTCACAAAGGGAATGTTGCACAGATCTATGAGTTGCGTCAGGCTATTGAAGGCGAAGTTCAGGGAGATAGGTCTACATTACAGTATTTCACGGCTCTTGGAGTCCTTTGGAAGAGAATTGATCCTCTCCTTACCTATCATCCAGTGTGTTCTACTAACTTTAAGACCTACATTGAAAGTGAAAGAATATTTAAATTCCTCGCTGGCCTTAACCCAGAACTTGACCCAGTTAGAAGCCGAATACTGGGTATGGAACCACTTCCGATACTTAGAGAGGCATTTGCTCATATTCAGAATGAGGAGAGCCGTCGCTTAGTCATGCTTCCGCAATCCTCTGAGCGCTCTGCCTTAATCTCCTCTACCCATCGTGGTGGGAAAACTCCGGTTCCAGAAAGAGGGGATGACAAGGATATCCCGTTGTGTGACTACTGTAATCGTCTTGGACATACCCGCGATAAATGTTGGAGTCTTCATGGACGTCCTCCAATGTCAGGAGGCCGTGGTGGCTGTGGAGGTCGTAGTGGTGGGTATCGTCGTGACCGTGGTGGTCGTGGTAATAGACCACGGGCTAATTTATCTTCTAGTTCCGGTGCCCCTCAAGAGGAGGTCCCTGCTTCTGGCTCTAGTTCTATTAGTAGCACTGATCTTGAGACTCTCAGACGCATAATGGCTCAACTGGATACCTCCACTAGTGCTACCACTGGTTTTGCTCATAAAGGTAATGTTGCTAATTCTTCTAGTGCCTTTTACATTGATTCTCGACGACCGTGGATAATTGATTCAGGAGCTTCCGACCACATGACTTGTCTTTCCAATATTTTTTCAACTTATAATCCTTGTTCAAGGAAAGATAAGGTTAAATCTGCAGATGGTTCCTTCTCCTCCATTTCTGGTAAAGGTGTTGTAAATGTCTTTAGTTCTCTTGCTTTATCCTCTGTTCTCCATATTCCACGTTTCTCGACTAATCTTCTTTCTATTAGTCGTGTTACTCGGGATTTTAATTGCAGTGTAACTTTTTTCCCATCTCAATGTGTCTTTCAGGATCTCTCCACGAAGAAGACGATTGGCAGTGGTAGGGAGGAGAACGGTTTTTATTTTTTGTTTCCCGAGGGAACTACAAAGGAGGAGTTGACAGCAATTGCTCATAATGCACAGAGAGATGTTCTTCCTAAGGAGACATGGTTGTGGCACCAGAGATTCGGACACCCGTCTTTTTATTTATTGCGTTTTTTATTCCCTGCTTTAGTTCCTAATAAAAGTGTTTCTGAGATATCTTGTGAGGCTTGTGAACTGGGGAAACACCATCGTGCTACTTTTCATTCTAGTATTAATAAAAGTACGATTCCTTTTTCCATTATACATACTGATGTTTGGGGTCCTTCACATATTTCTACTTTGAATGGCTTTAAATGGTTTCTCACTTTTATTGATGATTGTACTCGCACGACATGGGTGTATTTGATGAAAGAAAAAAATGCAGTATTTCCTATCTTTAAAAGTTTCCACAAGTTGATTTGTACTCAGTCTAATACTGTTGTCGAAGTTGTTAGGTCCGATAAAGGGGGGGGGGGGGGGGGGGGGAATACATCTATAGTGGTCTCTCTCACTACTTCTCTGAGCATGGTATGCTTCACCAAACCTCATGCACTAATACCCCTCAGAAGAATGGTGTTCCCGACAGAAAAAACCGTCATTTGTTAGAAAATGCTAGGTCTATGATGTTCTCAGTGCAGTTCCCAAAAGGTTTCTGGGGGGAAGCTGTACTTACTGCTGCTTATCTCGTCAACCGCCTTCCTTCTCGTGTGTTAGGAAAGAAATCACCCATTGAACTCCTTACCAAGCCTTCCTCTATATTCCCTGTTCCTCCAAGAGTGTTTGGTTGTGTTTGTTTCGTTTACAATCATTCTCCTACTTGAAAAAAACTAGATCCTCGAGGCCTTAAATGTGTCTTCGTGGGTTATTCTCCCACACAAAAGGTGTACAAGTGTTACCATCCTCCGTCTCGTAAGTGGTTTGTGTCCATGGATGTCACTTTCGATGAATATTCTTCCTACTTCCAGCCATCTCAGTCATCTCTTCAGGGGGAGATTAGGTAATGTGAAGAGAAGACTGCTCCTGCTTCATTTATCTTAGTAGAAGAGGAAGAAGGGGAGAATAGAACAGAGGGGGAGTTAGAAAAAATCAGAGGGAAGGAAAGAGAAGTGAACAGCCAGGAAGAAAAAATTGTAGAAGAAAATGGAGGTGGAGATAAGAATAAAGAGTTGTTGACTTACTCCAAGAATAAGGAAAGGAAGAGGTTTGGGGTAACAGAAGAAAAGACCACATCTCCAATCCCACTCCAATTGTCTTCTTCAAGTGATAGTTCCTCTTTTATTCCTGTTACTACTAGTTCTTCAACCACTCCTTTGGATTGTGACTTAGACATCCCTATTGCTCTCCGCAAAGGTACTAGGGAATGTACTAAGCATCCCATCTCAAATTTTGTTTCCTATACTCGTTTATCTCCTTCGTATAAGGCCTTTGTATCTAATCTCGATTGTGTGTCTGTCCCTAACCATGTACAGGAAGCTCTTGCTGATACTAAGTGGAAACTTGCTATGGTTGAAGAGATGAATGCTCTCAAGAAAAATGGCACTTGGGAATTAGTAGAGTTACCTCGTGGGAAAAGGACAGTTGGGTGCAAGTGGGTGTTTACAATGAAAAATAGAGCGGATGAGACAGTTGAAAGATATAAAGCCAGGCTAGTAGCTAAAGGTTTCACCCAAACATATGGAGTGGACTATCAGGAGACGTTTGCACCAGTTGCAAAGATGAATTCGATCAGGATCATGCTATCCCTAGCATCTAATTTGGAGTGGCCCTTACATCAATCTGATGTAAAAAATGCTTTTCTCCATGGAGACTTAGAAAAAGAAGTCTATATGGATATTCCCCCTGGGTTTGAGAAAGACAAGACTAGAAGGAAAGTGTGTTATCTCAAGAAGTCTTTGTACGGTCTCAAACAGTCTCCTTGAGCCTGGTTTGACAGGTTCTCCCAGGCCATGGTTAGGTATGGTTTCAGGCATAGCCAAGGTGACCACACTCTTTTTATTAAGCACTCTTCACAGGGAAAAGTGACTGCCCTAATTGTCTATGTAAATGACATTGTTTTTACAGGGAATGATTTAGAAGAGATGAAATGCCTAAAATCATATCTTGCAAAAGAATTTGAAATTGAAGACTTGGGAAATTTGAAATACTTCTTGGGAATTGAAGTGGCCAGATCCAAGGATGGGATATTCATCTCCCAGAGAAAGTAGCGTTCTTGACTTCCTCAAAGAGACATGCATGCTTGGATGTAAAGCTTTTGATACTCCCATGGATCCAAATGTGAAACTTGGAGATGATCCAAGTGGGGAACTGGTTGATGAGGGCAGAGGTTAGTAGGAAAATTGATTTATTTGGCTCATACTAGACCCGATATTGCATTTGCTGTTAGGGTGGTTAGTCAGTTTATGCATAATCCTAAACAACCTCATCTGGATGCTGTACTCCAAATTGTAAGGTACCTAAAGTCAACACCAGGGAAAGGGATATGGCTTGCAAAACATGGACACACTGGTGTTGAGGCCTATGCTGATGCAGACTGGGCTGGCTCCATAACAGACAGAAGGTCAACCACGGGTTATTGTACGTTTGTGGGTGGTAATTTAGTGACTTGGAGGAGTAAGAAGCAATCAGTAGTGCCTAGGTCTAGTGCTGAAGCAGAGTTCAGAGCTATGGCCCAAGGGGTGTGTTAGTTGCTTTGGGTAAAAATTATCTTGTCAGATCTTGGTTTTGGACCAGAGGATTCTATGAGGTTGTATTGTGACAATAAAGCTGCTATTGATATTACTCACATTCCAGTTCAACATGATAGAACGAAGCATGTAGAAATCGATAGGCATTTTATCAAAGAGAAATTGAACAGTGGGTGTATTTGTACTCCGTTTGTGAGAATAGGAGATCAGTTGGCCGACGTTCTAACTAAAGGCCTTACTAGTCGTCAATTTCACTTCATCCTCAGTAAGCTGGGCATGAGAGATATCTTCTCACCAGCTTGAGGGGGAGTGTTGAGAGTTAATTTATTTCTTCTTTTTTTCTTATGTTATATTTTGTACCTAAGGGTACTAAAGGATTATAGAGAGGAAAACTCTATATTTTTCTCTTATTCCAAATCATAGAATTTACAATGTATATATACAGAAAAGTATATCTAAAGCTTAGGCAAAAGTAAAGCAAAAGAAATAAATACAATTGAAGCTATAAAAGGAAAACTACAACTAGGGAATTATGCTATATACTGAAAAATCAGCCTATAAATCAGGGAAGGATCAACTCTCTGGAAGACAAGAAAATCTGTCAATTAATGTGTACAGGCTGGTTTGACTTTCTGGGATTATGGATTATGAATCTGTCATCATCCTGGTTCTTAGAAACTAATTTTAGGTCATGTTGACCGTATTTATGTTAATTTGATTCTCTTTCCTTTCTTCTTATTTCCTTTTTCTCTTTCTTTCCTTTTTCTCATCCTCTTGTAATTCTATATATTGAGGGTTGCATTATGAATAAAATCATCCCTTTCTCAACTTCTTTTTATATAAAATGCCTAAAAGGACCTTTTAGGTAATTTAACCTACAAACATTGGACAATCATGATCTTTACAAAAATTGGCAAGGACCTTTTAGGTAAATGACTATTTCAATGGGATTTGTTTTTAAAGGTATTTAGGGCCCCTTTGTTATAGATGTGGGAATAGGAGATTTTTCCTTTAAATGGATTTTTGGAAAAGCCGCAAATTGATGATTCTGATTCAAGTAGTTTTTTCAGCCCGAAGGCGGATTCGATTTTTTGAAAAAGCTGTGAAAAAGTTTTTTTCAAACGGACTAAAATCTCTCAGTAATCCCAAATAAGTGATTGTTGATCTGAATAAGCTAATCCAAACGGGCTCTAAGCATCTTAAGTCAACATTTATTGTGGTGAAAATATTTTACCTTACTATAGTGTATGAACTCACAATTCCATGAATTGGGATGGTTTCCTTGTCAAATGTGAAAAAGATGGGGATGGAAGCAATTGTTAGACATTGCAGTTTCAATATGTTGAAGGCAAAAAGCTCCATAAAAAAGCACATCATTCTAGTTATGTATACTGTGAGAAAAATTACACGTCTTGTGCTTCGTGCTCAAGGGTCAGTGTGTTTTGGTTATGATTTACCGCTTTCCTGTCGATTCCTCAGATGTTTGCAAACTCAAGTTGATTAGGTGGGCCAATGTGAAAGATAGTGGTAGACATGGATGTGATTCATAAGTTCTGGGGGCCTATGACGCTATAATGTTAGTTTTGCTTATTGTCGATAGTGGTCTAATAACGGTTGTCTTGTGAATGGTAGGAGTACGGAGCTCACATCATTTCTACTGTTCCAACTGTACCATATATTTTTGAGTATTCAGATGGAAGGTATGTGGTCCATGTGTTATGTTGTTCTCGTTCAAGGATTCACACAACCTTTAGCCATGTAGCAGTAACATGTTTTTTACGCCTTGTTTAGCAAAGTACAAGTTCAAAATCCTGCATCCTTGCCCTCGAATTCCAAAAAGCGGGTGACGGCTTGTTGGGAACCTACAGTTTTAGCGACAATTATTATTCCTAGTGAGTAAGCTCTCATACTCCCTTTATATTTAAACAAGAAGTATTTTTTTCTGTATGTGAAGAAGTTATGTTATCTCATCATCTGTCTTCTACTATAAGGTATGTGGGGCCTGTTATTACCCTTTGCTCTGACCGGAGAGGAGAGCAGTTGGAATACTCATTTATTGATAGGTAAATTTTCTACCCAGAAAGTTATTATTATTATTATTATTATTATTATTATTATTATTATTATTATTATTGGTTCTATGGCTATTCCTCTTGGTGATTATTAGTGGTTAAATCTGTTATAAGTGAAATATTGAGGTAAAGGTACAAACATATGGCATCATATGAGTGAAATGTGATTTTTAAAGTCAGTGGTAGTAAGTGTAAAAAGGGCAGCCCAGTGCACGAGGCTCCCGCCATTGCGGGGTTTGGGGAGGGTGAGATGTACGCAACTTTACCCGTGCAAGCAGAGGGTCAGTGGTAGTAAGTGTGATAAACGAAAGTCTCGGGGAGGTTAGTGTTATCCCAACAGACAATGCCTCGAGACTCACCCATTACTACAGGGATTTAATAAATACACCCACCAAATTTCTCTCTAAAATACAATCAGAGTTGCTTCATGTTCAAATTTTCAGCGAATAGTAAATTTTGTGTTTGCTACCACTCATTGGCTTGTGATGATATTATTCTAGGTAGCTGTTTCCTGTAGATGCTTTTGTTTATTCATCCTTCTACAGAGGAATGGTAATTAAAATACTTATTCTTTGAACGTCCACGTGCAGTCAACGAGCCTTTATGAAGTATCGCTTGCCATTGAGGGAAATTGTTGTTGACTTTTACAATGAATTGAAGAGTATAACATCAGGGTATGCGTCATTCGACTATGAGGATGCAGAGTAAGTTTCCATGCTCTCTCTCTCTCTCTCTCTCTCTCTCTCTCTCTCTCTCTCTCTCTCTCTCTCCCCCTAAAGGTGTATATATGTATATGTACATCTAGATTGATAAATATCTGCATGGGTTTGACCAACACATGCATACTCATTTCTTTTACTGGCATCTGCATACGAAATATTCGGATCTAGATTACTGGAGTTTAGTCAGGTATCAAGGTCTTTGGTAAAGGGAATAGGTACTTTAGGTTTTGGTTTAATAGTTTCTTGACGAATGTATTTTACAGTTATCAGACCTCTGATTTGGTGAAACTTGATCTTCTCTTGAATGGACAACCAGTTGATGCAATGGCAACTATTGTTCATAATTTGAAGGCTCAACGTGTTGGCCGTGAACTTGTGGAGAAGCTGAAGAAGTTCATCGACAGGTCTGCTGATCTGAAGATTGTCAGTTTTTTACTATTTTTTTGCATCTTCTTTTCCCTTTTTTCTTCTTCTTTCTTTTGACATTTTTTTTTTCTCATTTTTTTCCGGTCGAATAGGCAAATGTTTGAGATAACAATACAAGCTGCGATTGGATCAAAGATAGTTGCAAGGGAGACGTAAGTGAAATAACTTTCCCGCTGCTTAACTAGTTTTGTCAGGGTTATCATGTCAATTTTTGGTGATTGGTTCCCTCCCAACTTGTGTGGTTTTGCATTTGTTTTCTTTAGGCTCTGTTTGGTTCATGGAAACAGAAGAAAACAAGAGGAAAACACTTTTCTTTGTTTGGTTAATAAGGAAAACAATGAGGAATTTATGACGGAAAAGTAAATATGGTGAAAAATAAATTATGGCTTTTAAATGTTGCAAGTCACCTCCCTTCCCTTTTTTGTGAATTGACTTTGTATTTTCATGAATTTTTAGGCTCGCATGATATTGTTGTGGTTTTTGTTTTCATTTTTTTTGTATTGAATTAGAGGCAGATATCAATACAAAAATGAAAACAAAAACTGAAAACTAAAAACCATAACGTTACCATGCGAGCCCTTAGTTTCTAATGGTCTTTAAGCATGAGGAAAACTGATGCAACCTAGGCTTCCATCTGTTTATTATTAGTATTTTTATTTTTTTATTTTTGTGTGAGAACTTTAATGTTAGACCTTAGCTATTTTCTTTTTGGTTATGTTTATTTTGTTTTCGAGCTTAACTTTAAGATCTGGGGGTGTCCACATCATTTTATTAGTCACATGCTAGGCACATGACCCACTTGGGATAGTAGCCTCTATGTATCACGTTAGTGAGAGGAGCTCAGCAGTTTTGGAATGGAAAAAACCTAGCTTACGGTTGCTCCTCCTGCTGCTTCTCATCTTCTCTTCTCTGCTGCTCATCCTTACTGCTGCTCTCAGTCATCATCTTCTCCTTTTTCCAAGTGGTTGTTCTTCTTCTTCTTCTTCTTCTTCTTCTTCTTCTTCTTCTTCTTCTTCTTCTTCTACGTCTTTGCTTCTTCTCCTCCCTGTTAATCTCTTTTCCTTTGCTGTCTATTTTCTATTTCTCTTCATTCTTCTCTTGATCTGCTGTTGTTTCTCTTTCCCTTTATCTTCTTCTTCTCTTATTCTTCTTCACTACAAAATCTGATTTGCCCCTGCTCTCTCTCTCTCTCTCTCTCTCTCTCTCTCTCTCTCTCTCTTTTCTGCAGCTGCTGCCCCATTGATTAGGTTAATAGTGATGTTTTGGACTTTTCTTTCATGTTCAGTGACTGTTTGGGTATTAATGAAAGCTATGGTTAATCAAGTTACATGTTTGATACACTTTGGCTTATTGATCTATTACCTTGTTAGTCTATTTGCATGCTGAATTGTTTAGTTGCTCTCTTGTCTCACAAAAGTTCTCCATTTTCCTTTTACAAACCTAGGATTGCATCAAGTGGTATCAGAGCATGGTTGTTTTGTAGTTGGTCTCACAAATTTCTGCTTGTTAAAATTTGCATGCAAGGTGTTCGATAAAATTACAATGAGGTCTAAACTGCTGTGTTGCATATTTTATTGTCCTAAGATGCTGTCCCATCATCCTTAGTGGCTATTTTGTTGTCTTTGGGCATTTAGGAGCAGTTTTATGCATGTTAACCTCTGTTTGGGGTCATAGTTGCTGTTTTTGTTCATCTTAGTGTGTCTAGAAGGGTCTAGGGTGTCATCTCTTGCATTTAGGGTGCTTGGTTTGTCCATTGGTTAATATCATGGTAGGAGAGTCTTGGCAAGAGGTCTTCCAATGCCAACAAGAGGCGATGGAACAAATGCGTACCCAAATTGATCGACTTACCGAAATGGTGCATGGGTTATGTGTGAATCCACCACCACCAAATCCACGAGATGATAGGAGACCTAGAGAAGTTCAAGAGAGTGATGAGGATGACGACTTTGAAGAATATGTTCCCATTAGAGGTTGTAGAGAACGAAGGGCAATTGATAGGCATGGTAGACCTACGGATAGGAATTGGGATCAAGGTATTAAAGTCGATATAGGTGAATTTGAGGGACGCCTACAATCCGAAGAGTTCTTAGATTGGGTCGATAGGGTAGACCAATTCTTTAAGTGGAAAGACATGCCTGATGATAAGAGAGTTAAATTTGTTAGCCTAAAACTCAAAGGACATGCTCTTGTTGGTGGAAACAAGTTCAGGAAAATAGGATTCGCAAGGGTAAAGAAAAGATTAGGTTGTGGGATCGCATGAAAGCGAAACTTCGAGGAAAGTTCCTCCCGTCCAATTACCGTCCGACACTCTTTAGGAAGTTTCACAACTTGCGACAAAATAATCGGTCGATAGATGAATACATAGAAGAATTTTATTTGCTCCAAGCACGAAATGATTTAAATGAAGATGAGGAGCAGAGTGTAGCCCGTTATGTGGCGGGATTACGCTTTCCCATTCAAGATCAAGTTGATCTTCATGATTTGACATGGGTAGATGAGGCATATCGCTACGCACTTAAGATAGTGAAACAACTTGGGTGAGCCACCACCCGTAAGTTTGAGATTGCTACGGTTCAACTGGGAGAACTCCAGCAATAGGTAGGGTGTCGAGTAATGCTCAAAATGTGATTCCCCAAAACCACACTAAAGCTGGTCAAAATCAAGTTGATAAGGGTAAAGGTATTCTTGGGGCAAAACTACCTACATTTATTTGCTATAAATGTGGTTGACCAGGGCATAGATCTGCAGAGTGTCCTAAGAGGAAATTTGTGCCACAGTTAAAACTTGATAGATCAAGATGTAGGTGATCCTAGTCACGTGCATTATTTAGACTTAGAAGAGTCATTTGTGGAAGGAGAGATTGATCATCACCTAGAGGAAGTAGATGGTGATACAGATGGTCAGTTTCTTGTCATTCATCGTGTCATGTTAGCTCCTAAGGCCGCTACAGATGATAGATGGTTGAAACGGAGTCTTTTCCGCACTACTTGCACAACCAGAGGGAAGTTATGTTAAGTTATCATTGATAGTGGGAGCACCGAAAACTATCTCCCAAGCGATGGTTGACAAACTAGCGTTAAAGACCGAGCAATTGTCTAGACCATATAAGTTGGCTTGGTTTAAGGAAGGGTGTGAAGTACCAGTCAATAGTCGTTGTCTAGTGAAATTCTCCATTGGAGAGAGTTATAGGGATGAGGTCTGGTGCGATGTTGTTACATTAGGGGTGTGTCATATCTTGTTGTAACATCCATGGCAATATGATAGAAAGACCCAACACGATGGAGAAAAGAACACATACACCTCCAAAAAGGACAACCTAGAAATAATTTTGTGTCCTTAAAAGGAATCAAAGATGCCTACAAAGAAGGTAGATCAAAGTTCCGTCCAAAATAGAGTCTAATAGAAATCAGTCATGATCCTGAATGTGTAATATCCCAACATTTTGACATGTGATTATGACATTTTAATGTGCATTATATGAGAATGACATGAATATTTATGTGATTTGCGTTGAATATTTATGTGATTTGTGTACTTAATCTTATTATCAAGTGATGGAAGGAAATTAAGAGTTGATAAACTCTTGTTATGTATTACACACGGCAATCTATTTGGCGTTTGCATATTTTGAAAGACGTGGAATTATTTGATGCCTTGCATTGGATACATATTTGATGTTAAATGTTGAATTGCTAGACAAGGGCATAAATGATAGGAGTAAAAAGAAAACATTTTCCTAACTAGTCGGTGAATTAGCAATTCACGAGAATTAGAGGAGCTATTGTGTAATTAGTAAGAAATATAGTAGGTGAGAGTATAATTTAAGAAACTTGATCTCTAGAATTTGGTAGAATCTTCCTAATTAAGATTAATTAGCTTAATTGAGATTAATTATTTTAATGATGACTAATGATCCTAATCAAGGTGCTAGCTTATATTACCTAAGCTAGTAGGTGGTCCAGTAGGTGGTGTTGGGCTATATTTGGCTAAGTCCATGTGTATTCAAGTGGGCAAGAGAGAGAAATGAAAGAATAACTAGTTAAATAAGATGTACATCTTTTTGAGGTGCTAGTCTCTACACAAGCAAGTATGTGCAAAGAAGAAAGGGAAAAACAAGAGAGAAAAGAAGGAAAATCAAAGGGAAAAGGATACTATTTCTATCTCAAATTGAAGCTAGACTTGAGAAGCTAAGCATAAGAGGATTCTTTCTATGTGAATTAATTTCATTTCCATAGAGTTTTGATTTATTAATTAGAAGAATTCGTATTGATATGCTATGAAATCTTATATGACTTGTAGGAGTTTGAAAGTGAGCATTATATTTTGTCAATTTTATATCTAGAGCATGGTGAGTAACCTCTATCTTTGAGGAAACTTTTCAATTAATAAAATTGTGGCATATAAATGATTTACTTTCAATTTATGAATTATGAGCATGCGTGTATATCACGCCCCGGAACCACCCAAATGATCCTAGGACACGTGGCACGCCACCAAGGCTTAACTCAAGTCATTGAAGTTCCAGAACAAGTTTAAAAATAAGCTTAATCCAAGGAAGCTCAACCAATAAATGACAAAACTCTACCTTTGTAATCAGCCAAAAACCCTGTTTTAGCAAGTAGTAAATCTTCATATAATATTACCAAATCACAAGTAGAAATCAACACTAATGCTTTAAACCATTTAGAATCAAACCAAAATCACAAACAAGAGCTTCCTAGTTCAAGCAAGAGTTTTTAAATACTTTCGGAAAAGCACTAAATATAACCATTTACAACCAACCCAATAAATAAATCTCTAAATCCAAACGTCTTAATCTAATAACATTAGTCATAGTAACACTACGATAAAACACAATCCCAACTAACACAGTCCAACCTCATATTACAGGAGTTAAGTTACAATCCGACTAAAGTATAAAGCTTAACTAGAAATATTACACAAGTCTTAAACCAACCAAAGTATGACTCGTACTATAATTCAGATTAAAACCAATTACAATTATATTGCAAGTTTAGAACTAAAAAGGCAAGTAGTTATTAATAAGGTTACAACTCTCCCAAAACCCATAAGCCAGCCAAGCCACTTCCCAGCCACTTCCCTGATTCCTCGTCGTGATCACCTACAATGGTTATTCAATAACCACTACAATATATAAGCTATATGCGTAGTGAGCAATGCCAATCATGAACATGGATAATAAACATGCTCAATTTCAACATATTACAAAGAATTATAGTCTCTGGCAATTACTAGTTTACTCCCACCGCTACGGCTAGCCCGCGGCTCCACTTCCCAAGCCCACGTGACTAGTCATGACCCACGCCCTCACACGTGCGGTCCCATAGGCCTCTGGCGGCCGTGGTCGTCACCACAAAGATTACCTCATGGTGGTATAGAACTAGCAATTTCCATTGACCCAAATAGGCAACTCAACATGCTCATTTAATCATTACACCGTGCTTTTACAAATAAATTGGGCCTAATTTAGCCACATGAATTTTGCCCAATAATATACTAAGTAGGTTAAATTAAGCAGATTAGACATGCTTTGGCATCACAATTGAGCCCAACATGAAAATCATCTAAATATCAAAATTAACATCACTCACCTCTTGAGTTTCGCTCCTAATCTTGAAATTAAAGTCCTATTAAAAATCAGGTACAAATCCTATACATAAATTATAAGTTATGAGCTAAAACCCCAAAATAGGTCGCGGAAAAACTGTTACAGAACTCAATAAAATTGGTACCAATGCGTTAGACTCACCTCCAAGAGTCCGAATATATAGCTTGTTTTAAAAACCGACGTCGTTAAGCGCGACAATCGGCGTCGAGAACGTTATCGTCGTTCCGTAGATATACGTATCACGTATATCTTTCTCTGCGTATATGTTAACCAAATAGGGAAGAAGAAGATGATTAGTCATCTTCTTAGGTGTCTCATATATACAACTTTCCATTTTTATTATGACAACCACACCAGTTTGTTAGTTTTGCAATTATGCCCCTACTAATTATGAAACTGTATTAAAACTATCCCAAACCTAAATGGGTATTTGTTTATGTCTCGCATCGGTCCCATAAGTGGTCCCATATAATTATATGAAGTTTTTAATTAGCCTACTAATTATGCAACGTGTTCAACTCGTGCTCACAAAGGTACCCCTAATTGACCCCAAAAGTGGTTATCATCTAATAACATGATATTATTAACAATAAAATAATAAATCATTTAAGCCTTAATAAACATTTAGGCACATAGGATATTCCACATATTACTGTCCCATCTCAACTGGGACCCACCAACACATATCCCAACTTGGGATTGTCGTACTGGCCATAACTGGGTTCCTAACTGGACACCCATAAACATCTTAGTTTGTTAACCCATCTCCAATAAGTGTCGTATAACATATTAATTAACATTAACTCATGATTATGCATGCTAAAGCAATATTAAATATAAACCGCGGGAGCGGGTGTTATAGTGTAGATTGACTATATGTGCAAGAAATAGAAAGGATTGTGTTGGAAACATGTTTATGTGATTATGTGGTTGAAGAAGCAATTGTTCTATCACTACAAAGAGAAAGCTCCAAAAGGGAGTTTAGAAAAGCCTTCTAAGGCTTAAGTGTTCAATACGCCTTGTATAGGGTATTGGATAGCTCAGAACAAGCATAAAGGGTGCCATTACAGGCACGGGGTAGTGAGAAGAACAAGAAGCTTTGGAGATAAATACTTACTTGATTGTGATTCATTATGTTACATTGAATTGCATATCACGTGTTTAAATGATTTACACAAATTTATGTCAAAGAACATGTTATTCACTAAGCTTCAGCTCATATGGTTATTATATAACCATTTCAGGTGAAAGAAAAGAAAAGGAGAAAGTGTAATAGAGGAAGAAAGAGGAGAGCAAGTGTTTAATGTGCATATTGTGTATATATATATGGCGTAGTTGTTGTAGTAGTTTGGAACTAAAGGACTTGTAAATGATATTGTGTTAAGAGAGCATGTGTAGGACTTGATGTATAAGACTCTATGTTCATGTATGAAAGGTTTTGGTAAGTGCTTTTGCTATTCAAGCATGATTTTGATTGCTTAGATGCTCATGGATAGAATTGTGGATAGAAGTTGTTTCGATCGATCGAACGAAATGCACACTGTTTTAATTGGTTCAAAACTATGACTTTTACGGAAACGGACATAACTTTTTCTGAAATTTTGAAATTGTGCGCCGTTTTCAACGTTGGAACCTAGACTCAAACGGCTATCTGTTGGTATAAAATCTAACTCAAAATTTCAAATTCCTGTTATACCCTTGGGGCTAATCACTTATAAATGTGGTTTAAATGAGCTTAAAAACCCCTTTTTGAACGTTATTAACATAGGTCAGGCCTCGGTGGCATGTCACGTACCCTCGTGCCATACTTAGTAGATTTAGGACACAATGAGCATGAATTTGAGACAGAACTAAGGGGAACTCAAGTTGCGTGTCTTTTGGTAGGTAAAGAGGTAAAAGTAGAGTCTATGGTTCCAAAAGAAGTCCAACCTTTACTAGATGAGTTTAAAGAGCTTATTCCAGAGGAACTTCCCGATGGACTCCCACCCATGAGGGATATCCAACATTGCATAGATCTAATTCCTGATGCAAGCCTACCTCACTTATCTCATTATCGCATGAGCCCATTAAAGTCTGAGGAATTGCATAGGCAGGTGTCAGAATTGCTTAGGAAAGGCTTGTTCGAAAGAGCACGAGTCCTTTTGCTGTTCCAGCACTCCTCACACCAAAGAAGGATGGCACTTGGAGAATGTGCATAGATAGTCGTGCTATCAACAAGATTACTTTAAAGTATAGGTTTCCCATACCTAGGCTTGATGACATGCTCGACATGTTAAGTGACGCGAAAGTCTTCTCCAAAATTGATCTTAGGAGTGGGTATCATCAAATTAGAGTATGACCAGGGGATGAGTGGAAGACAACCTTTAAGACTAGAGAGGGTCTTTATGAGTGGCTTGTCAAACGCTCCTAGCACATTTATGCATACAATGAACCAACTCCTTAGGCCTTTCATTGGAAAATTTGTAGTTGTATACTTTGATGATATTCTTATCTATAATGCTTGTCCCGAAGATCATTTAACACATTTAAGGCAAGTGATACAGACTTTGAGAGAGAATTAACTTTATGTCAACCTTAAGAAGTGCACTTTTTTCAATGATAGCTTGATTTTTCTTGGGTATGTTGTGTCCTCAGATGGTATTAAGGTTGATCCGATAAAAGTTGAAGCCATCCACAGTTGGTCTAGTCCCAAGACCATTAGCGAGGTTCGTAGCTTTCATGGGTTAGCTACATTTTATAGGCGTTTCATTCGAAATTTTAGCACCATGATAGCTCCCATAACTGATTATCTGAAAAAGGGTTTACTTAAGTGGACCCCAGAAGCCGAGAAAAGCTTTCAACTTGTGAAAACCAAGATGACTAGTGCTCCAGTTTTAGCACTTCTAGATTTTTAGAAAGTCTTTGAAGTTGATTGTGATGCCTCGCACGTAGGAATAGGAGCCGTGTTAAGTCAAGAAGGGCATCCTATAGCATTCTTTAGTGAAAAGTTGAACGAGGCACGATCGAAATATTCCACTTATGATTTAGAGTTTTATGCCATTGTTCAAGCTTTGAAGCATTGGAGGCATTATCTTATCCATAGGGAATTTGTGTTGAACTCCGATCATGAGGCCTTAAAATATTTGAATTCCCAAGGGAATTTGAATAAAAGATGCGCAAAGTGGTCTTCTTTCCTTCAAGAGTATACATTTAACCTGAGGCATAAGGCGGGGGCAAGGATCAAAATTTCCTTCTGTTTCCATCGAAACGGCCGAAACGTTTCCGTTTCCTACCTCATGGAAATGAAACAGCCATGGAATCTCGAAATTCCGTGGATTCCATCGAAACTACTTTGTTTCTTTTGTTTCCATCGAAACATAATTGTTTCCATCAATACAAACCTATGATTCTGCATCGTTTCATTTGCTTCCAACGAAACATCCTTGTTTCCATCGAGATAATCATGTGGTTGTGTACTTGTCATATGAACAACCATTTTATTTTAGAGATGGCTTATTAGCTTACTATGTACTTATATGTATCTTTTGCATTCTATGAAGTGTTTTGAGATTCTATGAAGTGTTTGACAAAGATTGGCGACTTAATCCTCATGTATTTTCAATTTGAATTACACATTTTTAATGCATCTACACATATATAGACCTCTCAAATGTTCAATTAATCAATTATTAGCTTTATACACGCATATAGTTAAGTTTGAAGTTATGTTTCCCCATGTTTCTCAATGTTTCCAATTTTTCCGGCTGTTTCCACATGTTTCCGAAATGTTTTCGAAACGTTTCCGTTTCTGGGCAGACCGAAACGAATTTTTGATCCTTGGGCGGAGGTCACTAATCGAGTGGCTGATGCTTTGAGTAGAAGGTCTTTTATTCTTGTGACTATAAAACAAACAGTCGTCTCTTTCGAGGCTTTGAAGGGGCAATACACTAGTGATTCGTATTTTGGTCCTATTTGGGAGTCCTGCATTCAGCATGGTACTGATTCCTCTTCTTCCAATGTTATAGATGATGGATACTTTTTCTACGGTACACGCCTCTATATTCCTGAGTGATCTCTTCAAGAAGATCTCATTCATGAGTTGCATAGTGGTGGACTAAGTGGTCATTTTGGGCGGACCATTGGTCTTGTAGAGCAGAGGTATTTTTGGCCTAGGTTGAGGAGAGACGTTGTTTGTTACGTGAGTCGATGTCACACTTGTCAGTCTTTGAAGGGGCACTCACAAAACACTGGGCTATACACTCCATTGCCTATACCTAGTAGAGCTTGGGAAGATGTTAGTATGGATTTTGTTTTAGGTTTGCCAAAGACTCTTAGGAAGGTGGATTCTGTGTTTGTGGGGGTTGATAGATTTTCTAAGATAGCGCATTTCATTCCATGTCAAAAAACATCTGATGCATCTCATATAGCTCATATGTTCTTTAAGGAGATAATCCGTCTGCATGGCATACCTAGAACTTTCACTTTGAATGGGGACACTAAATTCTTGAGTCATTTTTGGAGAACTTTATGGAGTAGGCTTGGGACTAACCTTCAATTTAGTAGTGCTTATCATCCTTAAATGGATGGATAAACAGAGGTAGTTAATCGCAGCCTGGGTGATTGCTTAGATGTTTGGCTGGCGAACGGCCACATCAATGGGAGTTAATTTTACCACAAGCTGAATTTGCCTATAACAGTTCACTAAATAAGACAACTGGAAAAACTCCTTTTGAAATTGTCTATGGCTTTCCAATTCCCCATATTCTTGATCGTTCTTCTATTCCTTACCGTGGTCGTATTAGTGCTGAAGCTGATGATATTATTGAGCATATAAAGAATGTGCAGCAGGAAATGCTTGAGAAGCTACGGGTGGCCAACTCTAAATACAAAGAGGAAGCCGATCAAATTGTCCTTTTCTGTGGGAGACTTGGTCATGGAATATTTTAGACGCGAGAGGTTTCCAGTGGGGTCATATGGCAAATTGAGTAGACGGAAATTTGGGCCATTCCGCATTCTTAAGAAGTTAGGTAGCAATGCCTATCTTCTAGACCTGCCTTACAAATGTGCCCACTTCTCCGGTTTTTAATGTAGCAGACCTCTCTATGTTCAATGGAGATCCACCAGAGGTTACAGAGATCGCTACACTCCCGTTTGCAAACACTACTAGAGGTGTTGAGGATTTTGTTGAAGACATTTTTTATATCAAAACTACCAAGACACGAGGAAGTATGCGTCGACGATACCTAGTTCGTTGGAGAGACCGACCATTGACAGATTGTTCATGGATTGACGAGGCCGAATTGAGACATCGTCGTAGAGGATTTATTTCAAAGACTTTCCGAGGCTTTCTCAACGGAGTTGAGTTCTTCCCACCCGGGGAGAGTTGATGCAACCTAGGGTTCCATCTATTTATTATTAGTATTTTTATTTTTATTTTTATTTTTATTTTTGTGTGTGAACTTTAATGTTAGACCTTAGCTATTTTCTTTTTGGTTACATTTATTTTGTTTTCTAGCATAACCTTAAGATGTGATGGGTGTCCACATCATTTTGTTAGTCACATGCTAGGCACATGACCCACTTGGGATAGCAGCCTCTGTATATCACGTTAGTGAGAGGAGCTCAGCAGTTTTGGAATGGAAAAAACCTAGCTCACAGCTGCTGCTCCTGCTGCTTCTCATCTTCTCTTCTCTGCTGCTCATCCTTGCTGCTGCTCTCAGTCATCATCTTCTCCTTTTTCCAACTTCTTCTTCTTCTTCTGCGTCTTTGCTTCTTCTCCTCCCTGTTAATCTCTTTTCCTTTGCTGTCTATTTTCTATTTATCTTCATTCTTCTCTTGATCTGCTGTTGTTTCTCTTTCCCTTTATCTCCTTCTTCTTCTCTTATTCTTCTTCACTACAAAATCTGATTTACCCCTGCTGTCTCCTTTTTTTTTTTCCCTTCTGCAGCTGCTGCCCTTTTGTTTAGGTTAGTAGTGATGTTTTGGACTTTTCTTTCATGTTCAGTGACTGTTTGGGTATTAATGAAAGCTGTGGTTAATCAAGTTAAATGCTTGATACACTTTGGCTGATTGATCTATTGCCTTGTTAGTCAATTTGCATGCTGAATTGTTTAGTTGCTCTCTTGTCTCACAAAAGTTCTCCATTTTACTTTTACAAACCTTAGGATTGCATCAAAAACACTAGGGAAACAGTTTTCCTTCTTGTTTCCCTTTCCTTTTCTGTTTTTTTTTTCTAAGTCTGCAAACCAAACAGAGCCTTAGTTTCTCTAGTGAAAGCTTGCTTGCTCTTGGGGTGCTGATGTGTGCCACTCGAAGTGGTTGCATTATTTTAGTTAGATTATGTAATTATCAAACTGAGCAATTTTCCTGCTTTAACTAACACTCTGTATCAGTTTCTGACTGAATAGTAGCAATTTTTACTGAAAACTAAAGCTATGGTGAATCACTGTGCTCTTTTTGGCACAACTTATATTCATATCTTACTGATGGATTTATTGATGGGCTTGCCAGGATGATATTTCACAAAATCACTATTCTGTTTTAGCATCATAGTTTAGTCTCTGTTTGTTTCAGAATTTCGGCTATGAGGAAGAACGTTCTTGCCAAGTGTTATGGTGGGGATATTACTAGGAAGAGAAAGCTATTAGAAAAGCAAAAAGAAGGGAAGAAACGAATGAAGCGTGTTGGCTCAGTTGACATTCCTCAGGAGGCTTTTCATGAGCTTTTGAAGGTTTCATAGACGTTTTGCCAACGCATTGGGTGATCTGAAACCAACTCCATTTGTATTCCATTCACGGCATAATGGAAGGTTTTCCATGAAGGGTCTGCCGAAGAATCGTCTGATCTGTAACCAGTAATGATTCCCCACCCCGGTACGTTATGTCATTGGATCTTAATGTTTCAATTTCAATTATTAGGATTTGATGAAAGCATCAAAATTTTGGTATTTAATGGTGAGACTTGATTTGTAAAACAAAATAAAACAGAAAATATAGGATCTTTTAATAAGAAGATTTGTCTTTGGATTTGCGTTCTTTTTGGTACTAGTCTTTGGATTTGCTTTCAAAACGCTAAAATAGTCTCTCTGAGTACATCAAACAATTCTCCAACCTTGCAGTAGCAGGAGTCTCGATCAGTCCGCTAGATTTGTATTTTTGTAAGGACTTCAACTACTTGATTTTCAAGAGTTTTGTATAGATTATTGTGTATTCCAAAGTTTACACTGGACTATAATTTTACATCTATAACATGGATTAAGAGAAAGCATGGGGGCATTATCTCACTACCATCTCATATTATTCACTTTTATATATACATAACATGAAAAGTACATATTATACACTTCCATCTCCATCAAAAATCAAAGCAAAATTTGAAAATATCTCCCAAAAAAAAAACCATCAGTTGATCTGATCTCTGTTATCAGCAGCAGAGGTAGCAGTACTTTTAGATAGAGAAAATGGCAATGGAGGTTACTAGAGAAGCATCAAATTCCTGCCAAAACTCTCCCCTCCACCTTGGTTTCCTTGGATCCCACCACCACCGCCTCCGACCACCGATGAAACCGCCGCCGCTACTGCTGATCGGAAGCTTGGGTCAGAAGTGATTGCCTTGGTTAAGGTTTCTGTCAAGTACTGCTGAGAAGAACCTTGAATGTTATTGTTCTTTTCCAACATTTGAGGTTGTTGATAAAATTGTTCTTGGGATCGTCTTCCAAGATTTGTGGAACCCACGGATGGTACTGTACCATAATTGAGGTACCCATTTCCCCAAACAGAAGGTAAAATGTTGTATTCAGAAGAGGAAAAGCTTAGACTTGTTGAAGGAAATCTTGGGTTTGAAGAGAAAGCATTGAAATAAGGGGATGAAGAGAATGGATTGCCTGTGGTGAGGTCCAGAGTAATAGTTGGGATTGCAGGTGAAGGAGTGTTTGGTAAATAGAATGGTCTTGTTCTTGAATTATCAGTGAGATTGAAGTTCAATCCATGGAGGTTTGGAAGTGATGATCCGAGGGGTGGTTGAGAGGTTGAAGAAGAACCAGACAAGAGCATGGAGGCAGCGGCAGAGGTGGCGGTGGCCATGGATTTGGCTGAGATTGGAAGTGGGTGGTTGTGGGTCCCCTCGTAGGTTGTGATTAAGACAGACGTGTCATCAGCACATCGTTGCACCTGAAATATAGAGAATGAAATTAGAACAAAAGTGTGATCAAGCTGGACAATTCTGGATTAAACATTTTTTTTTCTTCATACGGTATGTTTGGATTGAAAAAAGTGGAGAGAAGAGAAAAGAAAACTCATTTTCCGATTTTCTTACTCGGTAAGTTACGTTGCAATTGAAGAAAAAGTCAATAGAGAGAAAATGAAATAGGAAAAGAACCCATTGCATTTATGAGTAATGCTATGTGCATCAATCATTACTCTGCTTTTATCTCTAAATTGGAGAGATTTGGAGAGCAACACTGCTATGTGCACCTAAAATTGCACATATCATTACTGTTTGGAGAGAGTAATTTAAAATTTTGTTCTACAAAAGACCAAAATTTCCTTGAATACGTGGCACTTCTGAAGTATTATTTTAGTAGAGAGTAAAAGAGTAATTTTATTTTTTTTTAAAAAAATACTCGCTTTCTTTTCCTTTTTTCTTCTATGAAAGCTAACCTAAGAGAAATTTATACTCTTTATTTCCTTTATCTTCCGTTCATCTCCATCACATTTTGTTTTTCCATTTTTTCTCTATCCAAACAAACAATCTGCCTGTCATGTGTACTTATAAGTTGTACGTACATCAATACACAAGTATTACATCTAGTGCATAAAATACGGAAAAGCCAAGAATAACATATATATGCGTACAACACATTATTTTGGAATACACATATATATATATATACTAGTAATAAAGCTATATACTAGTAATAAAGCACGTAGATGTGTTCTTTTTAATTTATATTATAACTAAATTAAATAAATTGTAAGACTTAATGCATGAAAATAGTGGAAAAAAATGAACTTATAAATAATTCGTTGCTAAAAATAATTGTTTTAGCAATGTAAATTTACGCCGCTAAAAGTCGTTCATCCCTTGGTCCATCCCTTTGAGTTCGCACTTTTAAGCTATTCAATTTGCAATACTGAAAACGTGTTTCAAGTAGTAAAATAGGCTGCATTCAGTGATTATTTTTAGTATTTTTTTTCACTTCAAGTTTTTCACTGCATTTTTGGCTTTTTTTTTTTTTTTTTAATTAAGCGGTATGTTATCAAACTCTCCCTAATTAAGTCAAGTTGAATATTTATTATTCTTTGCACTTTTTTCCTATAACACAATTTTTATTTTTTTGTTAATCATGTATTAAAATAAAAATGACTATTCTTATGAGAGTACTCGTGAGTGTTGAAAAAACAACATATGTTTAATTATTGTTCTAATTATTTACTCCTGTTTTTTTTTTAGTTTATTGTTACAAATAAAGCATTAATAAAATGAATATTTTTTATTATGCATTTCAAATTAATGTACGATATTGGATATGTAAGATAATGAAGTCACATTAAATTGATATATATATATATATGTATAATAAATCATAAACGTTCATTTGATTTCTCTCCTAACTTCCATAATATCCCATCTTTTTTAGTCTCATGTTTATATTTTCTAAAATTAAAATAAATCTAGTTTTATGTTTTCTAGCTCATTGGGTCCCACAATTTTTAGGCTTATAGTTATCTATTTTTTTTTCCTTCTTTTTTTTTTTTGGATATGGGAGAGGGGGATGAGATTCGAATACCGAACATGTGCATTGGAGGGGACTTATATATGCCAAGCTCTTCACCACTTCTTAATTTCGTTGTAATTTGTAATGTCACCTAGGACTATTCTAAAAAGAAACATTATAGTTTTAAATTTTATGTTCATCTTCCTACACCCATAAAGTTTCATTTTTTTTAGTCATCTATGTTACTCTTTATTCTAAAAGAATTGAGCTCCATTTTGGTATTCCTCTTTGAAGTCCTCCATATTTTCATTCCAACAACTGTCTAAAAAATAGCTTAGTAACATGCACCTCTTCCAATCTCCATTGAATTCAACCTTTTTTTTTTTTTTTTTTTTTTTCTATCTCTTCTCGCCTCTATTTATTTGAAGAAAAAAAAAATCGTTTGTATTATATGTTTTTCTTCTAATTTCCATGCCAAACGCTATTACACTAACAATGAATTAATAATGAAGATGAAGTTATGTAGTTTACGGAATATAATATTTTTTTTCGGAATATAAGTTATGTAGTTAGTCATGCATGAATAATTATTCGAGACCTTCTCAAATACTTATTATATTTTGTACTTTATGCAATTTTCTCAAACTATTTATGTGTTGCGTTACTACAAGATCCATTATATATATAGGGTCGAAACTCAACGCCACTATTCTTGAACAACTTGGAGCCACACCTTCTTTTCGCTCTATTACAGATATGGAAATCATGGAAAAAATCAGATTCAATTGTTTATATATATGATAGTAATATAAATAATGAGGACAAATATTGTACTATAAAAGTTAAGTATAATTACCTAGAAGTGAGCTAACTTAATAGCTTTACACTTTCTTATATTTTAAAATCATTGACTCTGACCTCATTATGAAATTTCACATTTTAGTCTCATAGTGTGTTAATAATACCTTTTACTTTCATTTATTTATTTATTATTTATTATTTTTTTGCCAACTCCCTTTGAGTTCCACTATTCAATCTCACAATTATTTTTTTAAAAAATAAAACATTGAACATAGTAGACTCTTTTCTAACGGAACTACTTTTCTTTCCTAAATCTGTTAGACCATAATTTCTTATTATTGGTGCTTATTTCTTGAATTAAATAATCTTGGTGTTAGATCTTTATTTTGTTTGATTTAATTGTCCCAGTGAACCTGTTTTAATTTTTGGCTTTTCTAATTTTAGTTCCATGTAAAATTACTTTTATTCTTATATTCATTATTGCTAGCTATGTTTGTATATTTGACTTTTGAAAATTCTATGCCACACAACAGCTCTGTCAGTGGTATTTTAATATGATAGAAACAAACTCACAAGCAGACATGTCATTGTTAAAATTAGAGTTGTTCTAAACTTATATAAGTGTTAAAAAAAATAGTTAATACGCATCTAAATTTATAAGTTATAAATGCACATGTTTTCATTTTTTTATACTATAACCATCCTACATGAATATTTATGACTTGCGAATAAAATCTAAAATATTTTTCAACTTAATATTTTGTACATAGTTTTTAAAAATTAAAAAAAAAAAAAACCTTCTATGTATATTCTCTTTTAAAGTTATGTTATATATTATCTAATGTATTACTGTTAGCTTAACAGTCCTAGTGTGTAATTTGTAAATTACATGGAATACACAATGCACATAAAAGTTTACTAAACTACAATAAGATGCAAGAGTACTTTAATTTAGACAATCTAATGTTTTCACAATTTACTATTATAACCATGTATAATTGTTATCAAGACACGTCGAGCTGCACTTGATGATACAAAAGATTACTTGTAAATTAGTATCTCCTGTAAAATAAATCTATGTAAAAATGCATTTAAGTTGGATCATATTATTTCAACTAAGATTTAATAATAACGCTCACACAAAGTACATCATTTCCCATAAATCTGGTGTAGCCTTTGGTTAAAATGCTCAATTATATCATACTTTAAGTTTTTCTTATTTATTTCAATTTTTACTTTTATAACATGTAATTAAAAAAAAAAACATGAAGTATAATAGATGAGACAGAGTATGCATGTTAAAATATAATTATTTGAATCAAATATCAAGTAGAAGTAAATATCAATTAATTTATCCAAACCATAAACATTTTTTTTCAGTCTTCATAAGAATATTGCGATGAATATTAATTAAGAAATAAAAATAATTTGTGAACTAAAATATTTATACAATAGTTGTACACTTTAGAAGAAATATTAAATCATTTCAAATTCAAAATTAATTTTTAAAATTAGAATATGTCTTAGTTTTAGAAAATGATTAGATATTTTAAGATTGCTTTTCGTTGATTTTTAACAAAAAAAAAAGTATTATAATATTATGCTCAAGTATAAATACATGAGATGTTATGGTAAAGTTAAATTGTGATTACTCTAAGAGATGAATGAGAGTATTAAACTTTTAGTAAATAAATTTGCAATTTATTTTTTAAATTTTTTGTTTTTAGAAATGATTACAGATTATACAAGAAAATCTATCAATAAAAGAGATAAACAAAAATTTTGAAGTAATATCTTCTTATCAAATTCAATAATAGCAAATTGCTAAAATAAATAACAAAATTCAATCAAATCAGAGCTTACAATCAAATCAAGTTGTAGTAAAGTATTGCTCTATTTTACTCTAATATGGTTTAATTAATTACTTATTTATTCAATTGAAGAAGTCTCAATTGTCAATATTAATTCCGTTTTATCAAATGGGACCTAAAATTATGGTGCGTTGCTATTCAATGGAATCTCTTAAAAAAAAGGGAAAGAAAATATGGGGAAAAAAAATGCAATCGGAGCGTGAGCCAAGAGTATAGGTTAAAGATTAATACTATACCGGCACATATTTTGGAACTATATTTGGTATTCAAAATTTTTGAAAGCATCGGATTACTCTTTTTAAATTTGAAACCCAGATTTGGTTCTCAAATATTGGCTTAACATTTGTACCACATGATGTGATTGTGATCAGTGGTACCACATTTCACTGTATGTTGTACAATTGACAAATCATTTGAAAATTAAATTTGAGATTTAAATTTGGGAACCATAGCATTACTCTAAAAAAAAATAAGACCCTTAGTTTTAGTTTAGGAGTCCTAAACCATAAGAATCCACCAAGGAAAAAAATTAAAAGGTTAATTACATTTTACTCCCTGTAGTTAGGTTTATTTTCAATTCACCCCCTATACTTCAACAGTGAACACTGAACGCAATCGTGGTTTCAGACTAAAGTGAGACTGTTAAAATTTCTCTCAAAATAATAGCCTCTCATGAGGATTAAGTGTTAAAATTAGCCACACATAGCAGAGTTTAGGTGTCAAAATTAACCTCACATAAACAGTGGACCCCAAAATTAGCCCCACAAGGTAATAAGTTCTAAAAATTAACCCCACATATGTGGATTAAATGGCAGAATTATCCCCACATAGGGAGTTAGCCCTGCAATTAATCTCACAAAGGGGTTAGTGTTAATAGGCCAATTTTAGAATTTTCATTAGTTTTTGTGGAAAATCTTAAACTATTTCACTATAGTCCGAAGCCACATGGAGGATTAAGTATCTACTTTTGAAGTATAGGGGGTGAAGTGAAAACACATAGGGTAAAATATAATTAACCCAAAATTAAAATATCAATGGTCAGGAAAAAAAAAAAGGGAAAAAACAAAGAGAGAGTAAAAGTCAGTGTTACTTTAAAAACTTTAGTAGCCTTTATTTCAGTTTAAAAGTCCATGAAAATAAAAATAAAAATTTGCAATGCAAATGTTCAAAAAAAGTAAAAATTAGTGTTAGAGTGTTAGTTCCAGTAAAAAGAGTTCAAAGCCAAAAGAGGGAAAATTATGGCATGCGGACATTTTGGTATATATGTGTATATCTATATATTACACATATATGGGTACATAGTATACGTATTTAGAGATAAGAGAAAGGGCTTATGTCTAATTCGAAATCATGTTTGTTAAACAAGACTCATTCACGTTTAGAGGTGTCAAACGGGCCGGGCCGGGCCCGGTCAAAGCGGGCCCCGATCGGGCTTTGGACTGGGCCGGGCTTCACCAAACATCGGGCCGGGCCGGGCCGGGCCGGGCTTGGGAAAGGAGGGGGTGTGTCCGCCCCGGACTGGTGGCCCGGGCCTAGCTGGTCGGACATCGGGCCGGGCCGGACGGGCTAGCGGGCTTCCTTCGACTTTTGGCCTTGACCGTGGTGGGCTTCGGGCCGGGCCGGACTTTTTCTTCATTTCGGGCCGGGCCATGGATGGAAGAATGTGTGTCCACCCCGGCCCGGGGTATGTGAACCGGGCCTAGCGGGCCGGGCCGGGCTTTTAGCCCGAAAAAAGCGGGCCGGGCCAACCCGGCCCGTTTGACACCTCTATTCACGTTTGTTTGGTGTGTATGGGATATAGTTGTCCAATAGGATATGCATTGTTAGTTTTAGATATCGTCCTGATAATTTGATCCAAACAAAAACGAAAGATAGAGTCCTTATAATAATTGATTTAGGAATCGTGACATATAAATGCAATATGATATCCAAAAGAAAAAAATATAAATAAATTTAGGACTCTAATAGACGGACCAAAAAAAATGATATACTAAAGTTATTAAAACTCTAAGAAAATCACTTAAAGTAAAAGTACACCAATTGATAAAAGCTTAAAACACTTAAGGCCATCGATATACTTATATATATTATAGATTATAGATATATATATACCTGTTTTCTGACTGGGCATGCTGATGCAACCGTGCAACGATAATATGCTCGTGGGCATGGATTCCCTTTCGAAATCTTTTGCCCATATTTCCTCCACTGGCATCCATCATTCATCTGCACAAAAAGTACAATCAATTCACAAATTCAATCATACAAATGTAAAAACATATTGGAGATTAATGATAGAATTAGAAGACTGTTTTTGTAAAACGACAAAACTAGAACAAATTTCATATAAAATATGAGAAAATCGATTAAGATGATTTGAACATGTACAATAAAAAAACCAATAGTAGCACACACACAAACAAAAAAAAACAAAAAAAAAAAAAAAAAAAAAAAAAAGAAAAGAAAAAAGAAGAGGAATTGATATTGTGAACGTTGAATGAGACTTGGCCGCATGAAATTGAGAAAAATAAGTCATACTGTGGATCCAAATAATGAGACTAGCCATATTCATAAATTACCTACCGTGTTTGGGTATTCCATGAATTTGAGTAGCCATATTCATAATTTGTGTATGATTTTGTGAAACACTCCATCAACTTGAATCAAATCATTTCCAAAATAGATATATTCACCAAGTTTCCAAAGTTAAAATGTATGAGATACCAAAAATTCATACCTCAAACACTATTATTTAGGGCCTGTTTTGTAATGTTGCGGTTTTTAATTTTCGATTTTCATTTTCAATTTTTGAGTAAGTTCTTGTCAATTTTGAGAGCAAAAAATGAAAACAAAAATGGCAATGTTTCAAAACATACTCATAGTAGGTAAAATGTTATTGAAATGATTCATTCTAGAGGTAGAACTTTTAGAGGAATTAATGCTAAATATATAAAAGGTAAATAAATCGGACAATTCAATTTAAGTGGACAACCAAACAGGCTATAATTAATATGCATGTTAAATAAATACGAATTTGTACTTACTGTTGGAGTATCACATCTAGCTCTCACAGAAACCCTAGCTCTCTTCACACTTGATTGTTGTGAAATTTCACTGTCTCCACTTCTCATTGTCTTCAAAACTTTGCTGGGTGGCCATGTCTCTCCTGCTTCCACTTCTTTTCTCTCTTCCACACTATTCTCAGGGCTCGGGTCCGACCCGATATCAACAGGATCCGATTTAGAACCAACAGAGTTACTATTATAATCAAGTCCAAGTTTAAGCCCACCCTTAATCAAATTCTGATCATCCTCTTTTGCTTTGCTGCATGAGGGGCTACTATTGATGTCATCTTTTTTAGGGTCACTTGGAGTTGTACCAAGGCGTAGAGATATAAATTCGGGTTCTTCAATGTCTTCTTGGGTTCCGTTTGGTGGGTTGCTAATTGTTTTGGGTTCTTCTTGAAGGGTATCAAGAAAGCGCTTTTGAAGGGATTTGTAATCCTTCTCAATTTGCTCCAACATCATTTTTAACTTTGTGTTTTCTTCTCTCACTTCTCTCATTTTGGCTTTGGCTGATGCAAGTTCATCCTCCTATGCGATCAACAAAATATAATTGCACATTGAGTAAAATCTTTGAGACTAAAATAATCCAAAATAATGTCGTGAACTTTTACGTGGAAGTAAGATTTTCCTTCATATGTAAGAATATGAATACAATAGTAGTAGCAACGACAACGATCGAAACACACATATTAAGGTCACCCAACCAAAATCAAGGCTACGTCTGCAAAATAAAGATGTAGAGTGTTATATAGGGAAATGTTCTTCACAGTCCAAAATTGACTAAATGTACTCTATGGTACTACTCCTAAAGCATGTGGTATCAACTGTATCATGCACTCTATAGAGTGCATTTAGTAATCTATAGAGTGCAAATAGCAGTTCCTGTTATATATTATATATGCTCCATTGTTTAAAGAGAGGCTGTGATACATGAGTAATACTTGGGACACAACCAAAAGACACAACCTTGGAAAACAATCCCCATTTTGTGTTTATCTCTCTCCTGATGGACCCCACAGTGCCAATAGACCCCACAGTACCCACTATGAGAGAGATAGACACAAAATGGAGGTTGTGTCCCCAAGGTTGTGTCTTTTGATTGTGTCCCAAGTATTACTCGTGATACATATATATATTACATCAATAAGAGACTATTTAACCTAAAACCACTTCCTAAGCAAATTAGAAAATCCTAAGCTGCAGCCTAGCTAACAACTCTCCCGAGTGAGCACGACCAGCTCCCAAATACCTAACTCTGCTCCAATGAACCCCAGACTTGCATGAGCTAGCGCATCGACAAATACTGTGCTCGCCCCAGCGAGGAAGCGAGGCTCCCTGACTTTGACAGTCAGCTCATATGTTTGGATTGAAAATAACCGGGATATGAATTTCGATGGAAATGTATATGCTCCACACAACCCAACACATACCAGCAGGTCAAACGGCATCAAATTGTGAATTAAAAGGTCCTTTCTTTCTCTAATTTCACTACCCAAAAAATTGAAATGAAAATTTACGGCTCATATTGCCAACGTTTCCGCTTTTTATTGTAACGTTTCCGCTTTTCAGTTTTTGAGAGTCTGAACACTGAAATGAATATTTGCTATCTTAAAAAAAAAAAAAAAAAAAAAAAAAAAACACTGAAACCTGTTTGGTGACAACATTGATTTCACAAATTATTATTTTTTCTAATTTCTTTTTTTTTTTTTATAAGTATGTTGACTTTTCATAAACAATTCTTAAATGGAATACCCAATTATATGTGAATTGCTTGGGACTTCAATTTTTTGGGTCGAACATGTCGGCTAAAAAGGGTTACGGGGACATACATAAACTCAATAAATTTCATTAGTCAACTCCACTATTGTATTGCACTCTTGTTAAATTCATAAAGCCAAGTTTATTTTAAGTGGGTCAAAATTCATAAAAACCAACTTTAATTTACGTTTAGATGAATCCAATAATATGATGTGCGCAATACACACACATATATATATATATATATATATGGAGAGAGAGAGAGAGAGAGAGAGACTTCACTTATTAGGGATAGACTTCAACCATGGGCTATATGGCTGTAATCTCTTTCCTGTAATCTCTTTCCGGTCTAGAAGTTTTTTTGGAAGGGTTTTGGCATTGCCTTTGAGTCTGGCAATGTTTTCGACTTAAACAGAGTTTCATTGCCTTTTTATTTTGAGGAACAGTTCCATTGTCTTTGTATTGCTAACTTTGCAAGGGGTTTTGGTATTTGGTCCCTCTAACTAGGTGTTTTTGTTTGATTTTAGCTTAACATATTTTTCCTCATTCCGTCAAGTTTCTTCCAAAAAAAAAAAAAAAAAAGATTGATATCCATGAACAGAACTACTTGATCTGATTAACGTTTTGTGATATAATTTTATATTCCTAGCAAAAAAAGAAAAAAGAAAAGAAACAGTGACATAATTTTATATAGAGAGAGAAAGAGAGTTTGTATTGAAAAGGATAACTACATCATGGATGGCCTTCAAACACACACTTTCAGAAAATTGATCTTTTTTTAAGAGATGCACGACACTTGTGTGGCTTCTTAATCAAATTCTGATTTTTAGATTTACATAATTAATTTCCTAATGCATATTTTATAAAATTTATAAGGTTTTGGTGAATTAATGTTAGCTTAATTTGAATTTTTTTTCTTCAAAGAATTGTCCTCTTTAATATTCCACCATATATAGAAACGCAATTATCTGCTTCATCTGATCTCAAAATGCAAATGATCATGCCATGAAATGCATAGTAATTTTAGATGGAAATAAGTGAGAATAAAAACACATAAAATATATAATATACCTAGGATACAACAAACTGTTTCAGTCACACAGAGTTTCGCAATTCAGGTGATGCAATTCATGTAGTTATATACTTAGGGTATGTTTGGATAGAGAGAAGTAGAGAAAAAAACAAAAAAAAAAAAACAAAAACTCATCATTAATTATAGAAAAAGAGGAGATCGAATAAAAGAGATCCTTGGTAGGGTTCTTTCCTCCTTGTGAGGGAATAGAAAGAAAGCATAACTTTTTCTTGTTTAATTATGTAACTTTCACACAAGAGTAAAGAAGAGAGATTATTTAGATGAATTTACTTCTCAAGCACGACGTACTAAGGGAGATATTTGTATTTTCAAAGAACACTAACTTCCACTCTCTCCTATATATTCTCTCTGATTTAGAGAGAAACAAAAATTAATTCGCTTATTTTCTCTTCATTTTTCTCCATTAATCTTCTTTTAATTACGTATATACCCAACAAAAGAAGAGAGAACGACGGTCTCTTCTCTCCTCTCTTCTCTCCGTTTCTCGCATTAGATCCAAACAGACTGTAAGAGATAATTAAAAGAAGGTTGCCTTACAAAAATATTGATGACTAGAAATACACACAAATTAATGTATATATGTATGCATATATATATATGTGTATACATATATACATGTGTATAATTACGTGTATCTATACCTTTGTCATCTCTTGATTGCAATCCTCGCCATGGCCAACGGAACCATCATTGTTTTCTTGTTTAACATGAGAACCACCACTGGAACTTGGTACAGTCAACCTAGCCTCCATAGCTTAGATTATCTCTTCTGCTAGCTCCTTCTTTGTCTCTCTCTTAAATCCTCTTCTATATATATTTCGGCCAATCTATGTTTCATCTTCTATTCTTATAAAAAACAATCTATGATATACTGACTTTGTTTAAACCAATTCAAATCTTCGTCCATAACACACACACTTTAAAATGTCAACTGCCCAACTAAGATAAGACAAGTAAACATATTAATATACATATCTATACAGGGTATTGCTAGCCTACTATATGAAGACAGTAATGAGGGTACGAAAGTAATTTTACATAGTAACGTAATTCATTTCTAATTAAGTTATTATTTGGGGATCTCATTTCAATGAGTTGACATATATTAGTTTTAGAAATACACGTGTGTGGATATTTTTTTTTTTTGATATGGGGGAGGGAGACAAGGCTCGAACACCGAACCTGTGCATTGGAGGGGACTTATATATGTCAAGCTCTTTGCCACTTGAGCTATATCAACCTATGCGTGTGTGGATATAATTATAAGCAAAAAATTACGTGCCAACTTATTAAAATGATCTATGAGAGTAAAGTAATTTTGCAAAGAAACTGAATTATAAATAACTTTATTCATCATGGTAAGATTACTTTAACGTCACCACTTTACAATGTGGGAAAAAACTTTTTCTTGTCAACTTAAGGTTGTTCAATGCTATCCTAATGTATTGGCCTATTGGTAATAATTTGTGAAGCCCATTAAGTGATTTTGAGTTCTAAAAACTAAAATTAAACTGCCTATAAAAAAAAAAAGTTTTCAACCATAATAGAAAGTTGTTGCCGAACGTAGTAGGATAGCAGTCTAGATATACATATATATTTGATTGAAGGGTTTGTATATTGTTTGCATCCAAAAACCGTCAAAAGGCTTTTGGCCTGGATGCAGAAGTATCAGGCCGGCCCAAGAATGCAAATAGTCATCGGGCTTAAGAGGATGCAAAGTCAAGGGTAGAATATAACTTGATGTGCTGCCCGATAGGCGATGTGGGTCAGATGCTGACCAATCAAACACTATCACTGAAATAAGTAAACAATAGCGAATGTGGGAGCCCGATTGGGAGGCTAAGCATGAATAACAGTGATCGGGCATCCGAGAGGCATAAGCTGGTGTCAGGGAAGCTTGATGAATGATCAAGAGAGTACACTTAGCGATCGGACACTGTATTCAAAGAAAGTGATAAAGACTGGTTCCATGAGCCCAATTGATCAGGAGCATTCATAAAACCATCATCGGGGGTATCAAAGAGCATGACAAGGGGAGTCACGCAGGTCCGATGGTATTACAAGTGTGGTCCAGGATGCTGTAGTTCGATTGGTAAGGCGTGTTTGTTCGTAGTTGTCATGGTGACGTCACCCTGAGTTCAAGAAAGCAAAGTCCGTTTAGGAATGGAATTTAATCGCGTACAGCTAGATATGGAAGGTTAATCCGTACGAATATTGGGATTGCCTCAATCAAGATGGAGCTAAGGAAGGATTCTGCTAGCTGTATCTTGCATGGGGCGTAATTCAAGGAGTTCTTGTCATATCCGAACTGTTAAAGGCCGCTATAAAAGTAAAGGTAGGCCAATCATGCAAAGGACTCCGCGTCATCTCGAAAACAGTACTCATACAGCATTCAAAGCATTCAAACATTTGTGTTTTTATTATTCTGCATCCATAGCATCTGTGGCAAGTAGGTCTGTTCCTCTTTGTTATTTTTACTATTTTCACTCTTTTTAACAATCAAAGTATGTTCTGATCCTGTTCTTTGGTCTTGTATATTTTTTTCCGAACATTCAATAAAATACCTTCGTATTTTGTTAATCGTTTGTGATTGTTTAATTGGTAAACTCTTGCACTAATTGACTTGTGTGCTTTAATACTGCCATAGGACTTTAGGTGAGGAAACATACACCATCATCACCTTGTTAGAAATCAAATCTAAAGCCTTGTGTATCACTCACACAAGCATATAGAAAATTAATTTGCACTCACACTGAGTTTGTTTGGCTCTGACACGTCCGCGCAAAACTACAAGCATGCATATATAAGAGAAAAAAAATAACTTAGAGATAACAATTTAACTTCAACATTTATGACACAAATGAGCCGGATGAATGCACACACTCAAACAGAGAGCCGCATTACTCGGTAGCCATAGTTTCCTATACATTAATAGTGATATATATCCGTTATATATATATTACCATCTTTGAAGCTTCGTACAGAGAAAAGGTCACATGGCAACAGGTCAAAGTCTACATTGGTGACCTTTTGGTTCCGGTGGCCGGTGGGTTTCCAGGGTCACTTCGTACAGCGGTGGGATATTTGTTTTTGTTTTTTTTTTTTGGCTAGAAAGGGGCCCTTTTTCTTAAGATTGTCTCGTTTTGGTCAATCGGATTGCCAAACACACCGCTGTCAATGGCATTGACCTCCAAATTCTCATATCACAATGCTCATCATGTACGGTGGAAAAATTTAAGTACATTAAGGTACTTTTAATAAAACTACAAAATTACATACCGAAAATTAAGTACCGTTATTTTTATTTATTTATTTTTATTATTTTTTATTTTTAAAATCACATTAACTTTAAAGTTGATAAAGATAAATTTATCATTTCGCAACAATCTCTAATTATTAAACAGCTTTTTAAAAAAAGTTTTTATTCCCACGGCTCAAAGGAGCTCTAATTGTTTTGGGCTTTGCATTTTTGTCAAATACTTGTAGTTACTCCGAAAATGTATTAGAATTTGGCTACACTATTGTCTTAGCTATTGACTTCACGATCCCAATATTTTATTGAATTCATTAAATTGTTTCTATGTTTGAATTTTGATATGTGTAGCAGAAAATTTGGAGGTTTGACATGCTTTTTAAGGTGGTTTCTAAAATCAAATGTTGCGTTAATTAATTGTAGTGTATAATGAATTAAAGTGGTTATATATTCATATGTAGTTCAACACACAATTTGATCAATTGCGTAACTTCCAAGTTGGAGATTGAGAAAACTTTAGGACCTTTGACACTCTTGGGATCAGAATTACACAATTTTTGATGTATTTGTTTTTGTTTAATTTCCTAGCTCATCTGACCCATTTGAATATTACCAATGTTTGAGAACAGTCAGATTATTGAATTCAACATGGCTCCAACGACTTCCATTGGAAAACAAATAGTATACCATAATAAAAAATAAAAAAATATATATCTTGGCTAAGTATCATTTTAAATATTTTCAACCATCTAGCTAGGTCAAGAGATTTTACCCTGTAAGACCAAGATAATCACACACATACACACACACACTTCTCTCTCTCTCTCTCTCTCTCTCTCTCTCTCTCTCTCTCTCTCTCTCTCTCTCTCTCTCTCTCTCTCTCTCTATATATATATATATATATATATGGAGAATGCTAACTTACAGTACAGTGCCATTTTAGCAACGAAAAAAAATGCTTTTAGCGACGGAAATTTTTCGTCGCTAACAGTTTTCACCTTTAACGACGAAATTTTTTTGTCGTTAAAACCTGGTGTACGTCTGCTATCCTACAACCACCGTGCTATAAATTAGCAGCCCCTATATATATATTTGTGCATATTTGTAAATATACAAAATGTACATATAGACAGTGGCGGACCCATGAATGTGCATTTGGATGGGAGGGTAAGTTCATTGGCCGGGTTAGGTCCATTAGTTTTTGGGTATAAATATTTTATGTAAAATTTTTTATATCAAAAACATTACTTTTTGCTGAGTGAGATTTGAGAGTTAAGTGATTTTGTGCTAGCAATATCTATATTGTATAAGTGATTTTGATCTTCCTGTCTCCCGACTCTTTTTATAATTACGTCCCAACCTGCGTATTACCACTTTTTTTATTCAATATTAAGTGATGATCACCATTGATTTTGATTTGTAAGGTTGTGTTGATATAAAAATAATTTGGGTTTGGCTAAACTTAGAGAGTAGAAAACAAACTGTGGTTAGCCAAATATTTTAGGTGTAATTGATTACATGCGGCAAATTTATTTCAACTTCTCTTTCATTAGATATCATGACTCAACTGTTAGTTTAGGGTGCATTTGATTACAATTAGTGTTACATATGTATAAGAAAAAGATAATTTAGAGGAGTCAATATGTAAATTCATTTTAAATTTGTACAATTATATATACATAACTAATATTTTCAAAATTTTGCAGGGGTCAGTATGCGTAATATTTAAAAATTTTAAAATTTTTATAGGCTAAATCACAATTTTTAAAAACTTTGCAGGGGCAGGCCCCTCTTACGGTCTTCCCACATAATATTCAAATTTACACTGAAAGTCACACAGTTATTACGATTACACAAGAATTTTTTTTAATAAAACTACAAAATTACATACCGAAATTAAGTATGGAATTTTGACAACTTTTAATTTTTATTTATTTATTTTTATTTTTTATTATTATTATTTTTAAAAATCTCATTAACTTAAAAGTTGAAAAAGATAAATTTATCATTTCGCAAGAATTTTTAAAATTTTTAAAATTTTTAAAATTTTTAAAATTTTTATAGGCTAAATCATAATTTTTAAAAACTTTGTAAAGGCAGGCCCCTCTTGTGGTCTTTAAAATTTTTATAGGCTAAATCATAATTTTTAAAAACTTTGTAAAGGCAGGCCCCTCTTGTGGTCTTCCCACATAATATTCAAATTTACACTGAAAGTCACACAATTATTACGATTACAAGAGAATTTTTTTTTAGTCATCAATACTCAACTAATTGAGCTTGATTTCCTTGACCAAAACTTTTTTATATTCCTTTTACTTCCCAATCATTTTCAGGCATCCAAATGAACAAAGTTTTAGAGATTCTTTTTCAAAATTTTTATGAGCTGATGAAAAGAGTTTGGCTTCAAGACTAGATCAACATTTGATATCACTTTAATCATGTGTGTGTGGAGCTCATGCATTGCTCAGCTTGGGAGATAGAAAACGGAAATGACGCCAGTTGTTCTTGACTTTTTAATAAATCTTAGAATATAATACTACATAATTTAATTGAATATTGTATCGATCCATCAATCTATGATAATCTTTGCGTGTCTAACGTTAGATTTGAATTTGGGAGCTTTGGGTTATTTTCCTAAGACTAGTTAAGAAAAATAAAATATGGGTAACTTAATATATAGTCTTAATATATGTATCTAACTAGAAATATGTTACTTTTTAAAATGAATCTAAAAATTAATTCCTTGACTAATTTGAGGATTAAAATATTCCCATATCATTTTATAAATGTATATATATATAACTATATATATTAACTGATTTATTATCATTTACTCCACAATCTATATATGTACATATATAAACTGGTTTATATATGATAAATCAGTTATTATATATAGTTAAAAACTGAGAAAATATCTCCATATAAAGTCCATCAGCACCAAGAAATTTCTCATAAACTCTTGATAATTTTGCACTACTATGTATTCAAAATTTCATACTTAAAAACTGAGAAAATTATCAATGAGATTGCACTAAAATAATGTGAAATTGCTCACTATATTAACTAAGTATTTAAAAAAGGGAGAATTTCATATTTTAATATGTTTAACAATGGAAAACTTCTCACTTATACTAGAAGGGTAGAATAATCCACTTTTTAAAACAAAAATAAGCATGCACATAAAGAGGATTTGATGAGAAATTTATCAACAATTAACAATTTTTTTAGAAGAATTGGAAAAAAAAAAACAAAAAATTCACACCTTTTAAATTGATATGACGAATAATTTCTCACAAAATAAAAATAAATTTCTCACTTTTTAATACAACTTTATCACTTTTCGGTGTTAAATTCTCACTTATCTCTCTATACCATAACTCCAGACTGTGCTTCTCTCGAATTTCTAATCTGTGATTCTCTTTCTTGCATCAATCTGTGTCGAGAATTTCGGTCTTCAAGCTTCTCGTTCTCATCCACAACACAAATTGTTACCAATCTTGTAGAACCTCCAAAGATGGCCCGCTAATCTCTGAATCGTCAACTCCGATGACGGCATTGGCGTCAATCAGAAGGTAAGGTTGATTAGTAGCGGCCACCGGAAAGTGAATGAGGAGCTTCTTCAATGGTTTGTAACAGAGAAATTATCCCTCCAATCGGTTATGGCTGCTTCAATATGCATTGGAAACTCCTTCCCAACACTTCATCTCAACGATAATGATTAATACGCTCGAAATTGGCTCTACTAGATAACCGAATGGTTGTACTTTGTAACCGGCACCATACCGAGCGGTCCGGACTACTTGAGGCTTCCCGAGCGGTATATGTACGAGCCCCGACTAACAGGTCGAGAAGACCGCGCAAGCACGCCTCGTCACAGGGACAGCTCACCCAGGCCCCAAGGCATGATCCAGAATGTTCCAGTCAGATTCCTACTCAAGCTAGAAGACTAATAGAATGTGTAAACCATTTCCTAACACAATTAGGAAACTCACATGATTTGTGTCAATCATATCCTAATCAGGATTGTATTACCTAATCTGATTAGCTTCCTTATACGAGTAGGTCTTTTGCATCTATAAAAGAGATCACTCACCTCCTTTATGGGGACCCCAACTTTTTAGTCTACATTGCATCTATAGCAATCATAATCGTTCCCGGCCGACCACTGGTAGCTCCAAACTGTTGTTGGTTCACCAAAGGTCCCCGACTTTTTAACAATATAGTGAACGTGCTCAGACACACCCGTGGACTAGGTTCCTTCATTAACAGGGCTAAACCACATACAAACCCAGTCTTTGTTTTTCTCTCCTTTATCAGCTTGGTGCCGTCTGTGGAAATCGACAGATTTCTCAAAATGCAAATCTCCTAACTGGCAGTCATGCCTCCAAAGAAGGGTAAGGAGGTTGTGCATCATGTTTACCGGGACGTCTCGCCAACCCAGGCAGTCCTCACCCCAGAGCAATTTACTGTAGTTCTCGCATAGATCTTGGAGGGCCAGCGTCAAACTCAACGGCAGATTGAAGCGCTACTGGCCCAACAAAATAATCCTCTAGTGGCCGAGGAACAGTCTGGGAAAGTTGTGCGCGGACCGGAACTGATCCTGACCAGACAACGTGCCTGAGCTAATCCCCCACGTGCCGAGAATGCCAGAAATATTATCAACAACATGCGTGCTGTCAGAGGAGAGGGGCAAGAACGCATGGCCCAGGAATCGGTCCACGATCATTCGGCCAGGAGCCGGGATGATCTTAGGCACACGAGTCATAGCCAAGCCTCGTCCCAGAGGACAGCACGCCATAAGGAGGATGAAGGAAAATTAGGTTTAAAAGTTATTTAAATGCACAGCAGAAAGATTAAGTTTCAAAAACTTATTTGTAGCCCAAATCTACTACTTGTTAATTCTATAGATGCGTAGAAGAGAGGGGACAAGAATTATACCTCACGGTCTTGAACCTAATTCTGAAATCTCTAACTTCCAGCAGCCTCCACTAGATGGTCTTCACTCTTATGACTCCTACGGATGCTCCCGGAGAGGCTAGGGTTGGTGGGAATCCTAATGGAGAGGATAAAGTAGGTTTGGGAACCTTAAAACAATTTCTGCAGCTTCTAGATTATAAAAATGAAGAACTCTGATTTCTAGACTCAGCTGCCCTATTTATAGATTCTCATAACCGACTTAACTTTCAAGCAATCGAAGTGGCTTCGATCGATTGAACCATTTTCGATCGATCGAACCTGTCTAGACTTCGATCGATCGAGACTCCTTCGATCGATCGAACCTGCAAGTTCCTCTTGTGCCTTTCCAAACATCCTAGCGGAGCTAAAAGTGGGACCTCCTAGGCTCTTTATTGTTGGCTCAGACCAGTTGTTAATTCCCGTGACCAAACTCTTTGATCAGCAAATTAACCAACTGGTCAGTTAACGTTTACTGCACTATAAAATGATAACTGAACTCCAACGCAAAAGAACATACCCGAAGCGATAACTAGACTTGTATGGTGTACTAATGTCCCTCTACCGTCAGCATTCATAATCATATTCAGGTAGTCGGATAACCGTTAATGTCAACCTGAATGATGATTACATCTTCCTGAATGATGATTACATCTTCCATTCCTTGAGTCCCATTCACCTCTCATGATTACCAAACATGTTGATAACTACTTATCAACAAGACTGCAATTCTTAGTAATCAACTTGGTGACATTCTCAAGGGAATGCTTACTCTTTAACAGAGGGTAGATTCTATCTTGACGATATATGTTCAAAACCCTGTGAACATGACATACCCAAGATGCCCAGGTGTTGATCTTCTAAGTGGTTGTTGATCTTCCTTCATCCATGCAACATAAGTCCATGAGTGGCTATTGATTACCTTCCCTCGTCTATGCAACATAAGTCCATGAGTGGCTGTTGATCATCATCCACCATCCATATCCGCCACAGATCATCTACGATACCTTTACGCCCATATTAGTTGGCATATTTCCTAGCACAATCTCCTCATCCCAGTAGAAAAAAATAGAGAAAATCAGCTCCTAGAAGCTTGAACCGGCTTTCTGGGTAGCCACCACAAGAATCATCATCAACAGTCTAGAGATCCTGGCTCCTGGGGCAAGTATTGTCTATTCACAAATCCAAGTCTCCATGTCCGTTGGTTATCGTTAGCTTCCTCACTCTTTTGTCCAAAATCATGAGCTTCCTCACCAAACAGTTATCGCAAGCTCATTTGTCCACCGCTTATCATGAGCTCCCTCACCTATTGGTTATCTTGAGCTTCTTTATTTGTTGTTTCATATCCAGGACTTCGCGCCCATCGGTTATCTTTAATTGTCATCCTCAAGGACCCCCACATCTGATCCCATTCGCTCGCGAAGCGCACTTCCTAAAATTTAAGAAGTTTGCTCCAAGACCCAGAGTCTTCAAACCTTGGTGTCTCTATCCGAGTCAATAACTGAATCACAGTCCTAAACACTAGCACGACATAAGTCTACTCGGAGTGGCACACACCCCACAGCACCAGCTCATACTAGGATCAAAACACTAGACATGATAGGACTCAGTACACAATTCATATCACATCCATGCATTGCATATCATTCTCATAGCATAGCATCCGTCTATTCTGTTGTGCATTTGCATATGTGGTTTTGTCCCTTGTTCACCCGAACTACATTCTGGTCTGATTTCCCTTGGGATACGTAGGCAGCTCACGTAGAGCGCGACTAGCAATAGCCTTAACATCATTTTTTCATTACATCTTTTCAACACTTTTTGTCCTAAACCTATAGCCTCCAAAAAGACATGTCTCTTCAAAGCTTTGGCACTCACTTGCGATATGCATTGCCTTGCAAGTTTATGCCAAAAAAGGGTAAATTGTAGACACTTCATTTTGTCGGCTATCAAATTTAGGAGACCCATAGCTTGGAGGTTCACGATGATTGAAAAGACTCTAAAAGGACTCCTAAAAGTTAGTTCTATCTCTCAAAATGCGCAGAAAGTGGTACAAATGACTATAATGCCCCTGAAAGCCCAGATGCTCCCAGATTTAGACCTAAAGTTCTGGAAACACATTACGTCATAGAAAAAGTAATATAATGAGTTTTAAAGAAAAATCGGATGAAATTGTCATCTCCCAGAGATGCCCGAAAGTCCTGGAAGTTCCCGGAAAGTCCCCGTTGACTAGTTTGACCCAAGTTTGACTAGGGTTTGACCAAAATCTTCCAAATTTGCCCAAAAGTTCCTACATCATCATAGATCATGTGAAAAGTACTAAAACAAGTTTTAAAAAGAAATCGAACGAAAACGTTAGCTCCCGGGAGCTCCCAGAAGTTCCCAAAACTTCTTGGAGATCCCTGGTTTGATCAATTTGACCTAAAAGTTGACTCGGAGACCGGAGCACCATATCATTTTTCAAACATTTTTTTGGGATACTAGAAGTCAATAGATTTCTAACAATATATCGTACGTAATTTTTGGATTTAAAACGGATTTATTATGAATTTTCGAAGGTAAAAAAGGCGATCAAATCGGCTTTTATCACGAATACCGCAAAACTTTTCAAAGTGATCTGACTCCGAACTATTTTTTTTATGTAAAGTAAACTCCATTACCTTTCCAATGGTATATCACAACCTTGGTTTGGAGTTCGTATGTATTTTCTGTGAATTTCGGACGAAATAGGGCCTCTTTGCGAATATCGAAAACTCTAGGGGCCTAAACGTAATTTTGTAGGCGCCTGAGGAGCAGTACCATGGTGGCACTGGGACTGTGCCACGGTGGCACATGGCCAGTGTCGCAGTACTACTCAACCCCTGACGGGTTCATTTTTGAAATTTATTTTGGGGGTCTAAATTGAATAATTGGAAGCCAAAACGACGTAGTTTTATTTTCATAGATGTTTGGGACCAATGGGAGCACTTTCTAAATCCCAAAACACCCCAAATTGGCCTATATAAACCCCTCTTTGCTCTTCAATTTGGGGGGATCAAGTGCAAAGTTAGAGAAAGTTGTAGAGAGAAAGAGAGATACAGTTAGAATTAGAAGTGAAAAAGGAGCTTCCTCCTACAATTTTTCTATAAGAAAGTGAATTCTAATCTTGTTTTCTTCCATTACCTTTCTTATACTTCACATTCAAATTCTCCCCAATCACCATTTTTGAGGAATCTTGAGTTAGGAATCTACTTCCATGTCCAAATGTCAATGTATATGAGTGAAACACCAAGCTACAAGTCCAATATCTCAATGAATATCAACTATTGATTGCTATTTACTTGCTTGTTTATATATGTTCATCTCTTCTTACCTCATTTCTTTTTTATTTTTCTTTGATTGCTTACTAGTTCATCATCATCTAGATGATGACATGGTGTTTGTGGTGAGTGAATCCTTATGGTTAGTAGCTTTCGACCTCAAAAACATGTTTGATAGATGATGATTCCAATTTCAATACATTCTTATGTATTCTTGAAGTTATGATCAAAACCCAACAATGCACTCCAACAATCTTGGAAGTTCTTGGGGTGAGTTTGATGTTGTTATTCCAACTGGTTATAATCTCCATTTAGTGCTGGAAATGCACACTCAAAACCTCCTTTTCAAAAACCCCTCTTAAACCGCTCATTTTGATTTCAAGAAACAAAACATTTGTTTTCTCAAAATCTTCAAAACAGTGAGTTCTTCAACTTTAAAATGTCATTCTGAGTTCAATACTCAATGGATGTTTACAAGACCACTTGGAAAGTCTTCCTAACTCATTAGAGAACACCTGTGATTTTTGGTTTGGTTTAAAAACACTTAGAAGGGCTTCATTTTGACCCAAACATCCCTTCCAGAAATTCTGTTTTCTCTGTCACAGCAGCTTGGTTGACTTCAACTTATTTTTTAGAAAACTTTTACAAAGAGAATGTCCCAACTCATTTTTTCCTTGAACGTTAGTGTCGTTGGGAACTTTCTGTATAATATGGACCTTCAAATGTTTTATTTTCATTCTCAAAGATTTTTCTACATTTTGTCGACAGTACAAACTCTGTTCCTGAGTAACCTCTCTTGTTTATATGATTTCTCTCAATCTGTAACTTCAATAGTGATTTGTCTTTTTGATATGTGTTCTCTAACCTCACTTTCCATTTTTACAAAATCAATTTACTATTCTGTCCACTATTCACACAAGCATGTTTTAACTTTAATTCCTTGATTAGATGTTTACATGCACTACAAATTAGCTCATCTCTTAAGAAGTAATTTATACTACATTTGTACATATCTTACAATGACATTCTTCATTCATTCATGCATACTTTAGATTTCTAAGTCACTTTAGAAAATCCATGAACACAAAACACATCATGCATACTTTAGATTTCTAAGTTACTTTAGAAAATCCATGAACACAAAACACACTACAACCTTTGTACATTCTAGGATCATACATTGCATCCATGCAAGATTTGGGGTTTTGTGACTCCTAATCTAAGAAGGTTATAAGGAATGAAATTGATTATACATTTATGCTCCCCCGATCTAATCTTCCTTTCTCATTCGTCTCAGGGATTGAGAGATCTTCTTTTCTTAAGATTAACATGCATCATACTAGTTTGCTAAGCATATTTTTGATTTATTTGATTATTTGTTTCAAGAACGATCTATGTCCCCCTTTAGATTAAGAAATCTTGATTACTTGATATGTGATTAGATGACTTTTCCTAGGTTTGTTAGTGTGATCTTTCACTTTTGCATTGTGTGATATTTGGCTTAGATCTTATGAATGATATCTTATCTTTTGATCTTCCAATTTCAAGATTCTTATGAGATGTAATATACTATCATATTATTAATTATCAAACCAAACATAGTATAAGATGATTGTTTGGATGCTAATTGAGGTCCGTCGAGAGACGAGGCGAGTTGAGGGTGTTTTAGTCATGGCAAAGGCTCCTTCCTCTCTCGAACCAAAACCCCGAGCCAAGCTTTGGTTATGAAGGGCGATTGCCCTTTATCCATTTGGGTGAGTCAAATTGGGTTTCTTGGTTCCCTAAAGACCAAGTGGCGATCTGTATCTGTTTTCACAGACTTTTCAAACTCTTCAAAAGACTTTCTTTCTTTTCTTCAAACAATTTCAAAACAAGGAAAATCAATTCCTAAACCCCAGCAAAGAACACGGACGGGGGGTGGGCTCCCGGAGGCTGCACGTCCACAATCTGGTGACTCTGCTGGGGATTTTTATTTTAAAAATAAAATAATACAGAGGTTTGACTCAGAAGAGGAATCCTTAAAATCATCTATTTACTATGTTTGGTTCACCGCATTGCACTCCTGCATTTCCCCCTCCGAGAGTGTCCCATAAACTTTGATATACATGTTTCTCCCAAAACCTCTGTCCAGGTTTCCCAGAAAATACCCATTTCTCCCAGAAACTTTGTCCGAATACCCAAAATGCTATTTTTCCTAGAAACTCTGTCCAACTCACCCGAAAATACCTGCTTTTTTTTTCTTTCAAAAACTCTGTCTAAATCACCTAGATTTCCCAGAAATCCATATTTCTTCCATAAACTCCTTTTGAATCTCCCGAATATTCTAGAAATTCCATATATTTCCCAAAAAATTCTAATTCTCTCCTATTGGTGATCATACTAGAAAGAAAGATTAGCACACTCTGTACGACTAGGACCCTCCTCGCTTAACTGCTATATGGTAGAAGTAGGGGCATCATATAGATTAGGGCTTGTATCCGCATGCTTGTCTCATGGATACACAATTCATGTCAGTTCGCATGCACATACATCTTATAAGTCCACATAGTCTACCCCTTTTCATCATCGCACGAACATCGATCTTCATCCCTTGAGTCTGATCCTCATCATTCCAATTTGTAAACTTCACAGGTCCTAAACATCGTCACGCTACATTATCTTCTTGAGATCAACAGCCCTTCTTGAAGCAAACCTATGGATCAAGAAGATATGGGAACCCAAGTTGTCGAGTTGAGAACCACTATAAACCAACATTCAGACCATTAAGCCCAAGTCCTTGGATTTCTCAAAGAGAGAGAGCAAAACCTACAGTACCTATTAGGATTCCTTCCTCCTCCAAGATTTGTCCAACCACCACCCAGAGTTATACCACCTAAAGCTGCAGCCCTTAGACATGAAGGGGCTTAAGATTGCATTGATGGAGCCATGTGGCTTGCAATTGACACGAGGATCCAGATTAGTCTAGACAAGGTTGACAAGATAGAAAGTGTTCTACGGAAAAGCAAGGGAGCTAACGATTACATGCTAGATTTAGAGGAATTGTTCGAACCCACCAAGGTGAAGCTACCAGAAAATTTCAAGATGCCGAACATTGATCGTTTTGACGGTATTGCCGAAGAGCCATATTAAGTCGTGCATGAGCATCTTCCAATCATTGGGTTGCACTCACGGGCACATTGCCATGTTGTTCCCCCAGACTCTCGCTAAGGCCGCATTGTCATGGTTCTTGACCTTGGAGGTCTCAAAGACACGCACTTGGGAAGACATCTTTCGAACATTTGTCGAGCATTACTCATACAATCAAGAGCTGGATGTTACCGACAGAGATCTAGAATCCACCCGCCAGAATGCCAATCAGTCTTATGCTGTATTCCTAACAAGATGAAGAAACAAGGTCGCCCAGATGACCCACAGGCCAAAGGAAAAGGAGCAGGTCCACATTTTCATTAGGAATCTGTTACCCATCTACTTTGATTGCATGTATTATCAGTCCATTAACACATTTGAACAACTATTTGATGTGGGGACCAGGATCGAGGATGCTATCCGTGAAGGTAAGAACAATGAAGCTAGGACATTGGAAAAGGAAAAGAGACCCAATACCTATGGTCAAGATCAGGAGAGCCCAGATGTCAATGCCTTAAGCCAGAATGACCATAGTAAGAAGCATAAGAAAGGAAACCAAATAGTCTTCACACCGCTTAACATGAGTTTATCCACCGCCCTCAACCACCTTGTCCAAAAGGGCCACCTTGAGCTTTTGGAGCCTAGTAAGCCTCCTAATCGCCCACCTCTTGGGTGCAATGAGTCCAAGTACTATGATTACCACCAAGATCGTGGCCATGATACCGACAACTACATGAGGCTCTATCACTCAATTCAAGACCTCATAGATGATGCGCCGTACCCCAATCCAATCCATTACCTTGGTCTGGACCAACCCTAGCGAATCCATTCAAATAATCCCTTTTGCTGACATCAATTAATTTTGAAGCTACACGGTAAAGTGGTGGTGTTTGGAACTCTCCAAAAAAAAAAGAGAAAGAGAAAAAGAATAAGCCAATCACCACGATACTCCATTTGAGATCAGGTCAAGTCTAGTCGAGTCTATCCTATGTTTTGAGTCTATTTTAAGTTTAGGCTTGTTGTCAAGTTTGACTGTCATCGAGTTGTTATTCTCTCTTTTGCTAATGGAATGAAATCTTATTTTGCTTAACCTGATGTGTCTAGTCATAAATGCTTGAATCATTGAACTACAAGTGTCACTTTTTAAATTACCATGAATATTACTCTGCTAATAATTTTTTTTCAAATTTTTTTTTCTTCTGAAAAGTCTGAATCGATTTTGCGCTGACACTGAAGAAGAGTTGAGAATTGATTAGTCGTACTTTAAGAATTTAAAGATGCTTTTGCTCAAATCTCGAAAAGACATACTTGGAACTGACTTGGGGCTTGCCCAACACCCTTTTCCCACCATTTCGAAGCCTTAAGCCCAATCCAATTGCGAGCCATACAAATCTGTTCGATTGAAAGCAATGCAGACTTAGTCCTTGATGGTAGCCAAACATTTCAGTAAGCTTCATCTCCACTTTCAAAAAAAAAAAAAGAAAAGCTCACTAGATTGAAAACCCAAAAAGGGCACCTAGGCAAAAGTTAGAGCAAAAAGGATGTTGATTTCCAAAATCTGACCCTAGCCAGCCAAAAGGTTGAAGAAAATCTTGGTGATATAGAGAATTGTACACTTTAAGGTACATCATGAGAATGTGTCTAGATCATATTTCAAAAAGCTCCGAACGTCCACAAACAAATTTTGAGAGCTGACATGCGTATTATTAAATTTTGAGATTGCAATCAGAAGATCTCACATGAATCAACTACATAAAAAGCAAAATTGATTGGCAAGGTGAAAGTAAAAAGGATCAATCCTCCAAAAAAAAAAAGGGGGGGGGGGGAGACTGAAACTGAATCCTCTTATTCAAAGCCACCACAAGTGGCTCAAGTTTGAACTTATTTGATGATTGGTTTGAAAAACCCTCATACCTCATCTTTATCAAGCCCTTAGTCTTGAACTACACTCGACTTGATTCCTACTCAGGGATACGTAGGCAACCGCATCGGTTCAGTCGACACCATCAAAATCAACCTAATTTCTTTCAAGACCTTGCCTTGAACTACGCTCGACCTGATTCCCACTCAGGGATACATAGGTAACCACACTGGTTTGGTCGACACCATCATAATCACCCCCTTCCTTACAAGATTTGGCTCAAACTACGCTGGACATGATTCTCACTCGGGGGTACACAAGCAGACTTCTAAAAAAAAGGAGGATGGCTCGCTAGGTCAAAAATTCGAAAGGACGCCTAGGCAAAAATTAGAACTAAATCTAGAGTGAGCAATAACAAAAGAGAGATAGAGAGAAAAAAAAAAAAGCTCACTAGGTCACCTCACTAGTGCCTAGGAAAAAGTTATGAGCATTTAAGAGAATAAAGTCGCGGTCCTTACCATGACCCAGAAATCACCCTCCACACTAGGGGCAAACTGCGACTACTCGCATCGAATGACTGAATTTTACTATCTACCCTTCATACAAGGGGCAAAGTTTTTTTCACACCAAGGGTAAGTTTTTAAGTCACCCTGTTGTTTTGAAAAATTTGAAACAGAGTATTTTTTTATTCTATAAGCTAAGGCACTAATTCAAAGCACATCTTGGGAAAAGCAGAGAATTGACTAGATCAATAGAGAGGAACTTTCAAAAATCAAATTTAAATGGTATCATCTATGATAAAGGCACATCAAATCTTGCCAAGTCGAGCTTCTTCCAATTTGGTGTCAAATATGTTGCCCTCGTGCGTCGATGTCTGTCAGTTTTTGAGTCAGTCGTAGTCTCAAATGTGTAAGTCAATAGTGACTAATAATGAATTTTTTAAATCAAGTTATCAAATTCTTAAGAGCATTCCAAGGACAATACAAGCAGGAGAACCAAACACTATTACTGCACCAGTCAAGGCATCAGCATGAGAAGTGTCCAAACTTGAGGCAAATGTGAATTTCATCCCTTTCTGAACCACCAAAAGTTAACCATCATCTCCTAGCAACATAAATCCATAAGTAGCTATTGATTATCTTTCTTCATTCATGCAACATAAGTCCTTAAGTGGCAGTTGATGATCTTCATTCCTCCTAGCAACATAAGTCCATGAGTGGCTATTGATCTTCCTTTATCCTAGCAACATAAGTCCATGAATGGCTGTTGATCATCTTTCTTCGTTCATGTAACATAAGTCCATGAGTAGCGGTTGATGATCTTCTTTCGTCCTGCAACATAAGCCCATGAGTGGCTGTTGATCTTCTTTCATCCATGCAACATAAGTCCATGAGTGGCTATTGATTACCTTCCCTCGTCTATGCAACATAAGTCTATGAGTGGCTATTGATCATCGTCCTCCATCCATAGCCGCCATAGATCATCTACAATACCTTACACCCATATCAGTTGGCATATTTCCCAGCACAATCTCCTCATCCCCAGTAGAAGAAAAGTAGAGAAAATCAGCTCTTGGAAGCTTAAATCGACTTTCTGGGGCAGCCACCACAAGAATCATCGTCAATAGTCTAGAGATCCCAGCTCCTGGGGTAAGCATTGTCTATTCACAAATCCAAGGCTCCGTGTCCTTTGGTTATCGTTAGCTTCCTCACTCCTTTATCCAAAATCATGAGCTTCCTCACCAAACAGTTATCGGAAGCTCCTTCGCTCGCCGCTTATCATTAGCTCCTTCACCTATTGGTTATCTTGAGCTTCCCCATTCTTTGTTTCATATCTAGAACTTCACGTCCATCGGTTATCTTTAATTGTCAGCCTCAAGGACCCCCACATCTGATCCCATTTGCTTACGAAGCGCACTTCTTGAAATTTAATAAGTTTGCTCCAAGACCCAGATGTCCCTATCCAATTCAATAACTAAATAATAGTCAGAAACACTAGCACAACATAAGTCCACTCAGAGTGGCACACACCCCACAACACCAGCTCATACTAGAATCAGAACATTAGACATGATAGGACTCAGGACACAATTCATATCACATCCATGCATTGCATATCATTCTCATAGCATAGCATCCATCTATTCTGTTGTGCATTTGTATGTGTGGTTTTATCCCTTGTTCGCCCAAACTACGTTCTAGTCTGATTTCCCTTAGGATACGTAGGCAGCTCACGTAGAGTGCGACCAGTACTAGCCTTAAGATCAATTTTTCTTTGCATCTTTGCAACGCTTTTTGTCCTAAATCTATAGCCTCCAAAAAGAAATGTCTTTTCAAAGTTTTGGCACTCATTTGCGATATACGTTGCCTCGCAAGTTCATGCCAAAGAGGGGCAAACTGCAGACACCCCATTTTGTTGGCTACTAGATTTAGGATACCCATAGCTTGGTGGTTCATAATGATTGAAAAGACTCGAAAAGGATTCTTGGAAGTTAGTTTTATCGCTCAAAATGCTCAGAAAGTGATACAAATGACCAGAATGCCGCTGCAAGTCCAAATGCTCCCAGATTTGGACCTAAAGTTTTGGAAACACATTACGTCATAGAAAAAGTAATAAAATGAGTTTTAAAGCAAAATCGGATGAAATCGTTAGCTCCAGTGATTCCCGGAAGTCTTGGAAGTTTCCAGAAAGTCCCCGTTGACTGGTTTGGCCCAGGTTTGATCAGGGTTTGATCAAAATCATCCAAATTCACCCACAAGTTCTGAGGTCATTCTAGATCATGTGAAAATTACTAAACCGAGTATTAAAATAAAATTAAATGAAAATGTCAGCTCCCGGGAGCTCCCAGAAGTTCCTAAAACTTCTTGGAGGTCCCTAGTTTGACTAATTTGACCTAAAAGTTGACTCAGAGACCGGAGCACCATATCATTTTTCAAACTTTTTTAGGGATACTAGAGGTCAATAGCTTTCCAATAGTATATCGCACTTAATTTTTGGATTTAAAATGGACTTATTATGAATTTTCGAAGGTAAGAATAAGATTAAATCGACTTTTATCGCGACTAGCGCAAAACTTTTCGAAGTGACCTGACTCTGAACTATTTTTTTTATATAAAAAGTAGACTCCACCTTTCCAACGATATATCACAACCTTGGTTTGGAGTTCGTATGCATTTTTTTATGAATTTCGGATGAAATAGGGCCTTTTCACAAATACCGGAACCTCTGAGGGCCTAAACGTAATTTTCTGGGTGTCTGAGGAGCACTGCCATGGCAGCATTGGGCCTGTTCCATGGCGACATATGGCCAGTGTCACAGTAGCACTCACCCCCTGACGGGTCCATTTTTGAAATTTATTTTGGGGGGTCCAAATTGAATAATTGGATGCCATAACAACGTAGTTTTATGTTCACATATGTTTGGGACCAATGAGAGCACTTTCTAAATCCTAAACCACCCCAAATTGGCCTATATAAACCCCCCTTTTCTCTTCATTTTGGGGGTGTCAAGTGCAAAGTTAGATAAAGTTGTAGAGAGAAAGAGAGAGAGAGTTAAAATTAGAAGTGAGAAAGGAGCTTCCTCCTACTATTTTTCTATAAAAAAAGTGAGTTCTATTATTGTTTTCTTCCATTACCTCTCTTATACTTCACATTCAAATCCTCCCTAATCACTATTTTTGAGCAATCTTGAGTTTGAAATCTACTTCCTTGTCCAAATGTCAATGTACATGAGTGAAACACCAAGCTACAATTCCAATATCTCAATGATTATCAACTATTGATTGCTATTTACTTGTTTGTTTATATATGTTCATCTCTTCTTACCTCATTTCGTTTTTATTTTTCTTTGATTGCTTACTAGTTCATCATCATCTAGATTATGACATGGTGTTTGAGGTGAGTAAATCCTTATGGATAGTAGTTTTTGACCTCAAAAATATGTTTGATAGATGATGATTCCAACTCAATACATTCTTATGTATTCTTGAAGTTATGATCAAAAACCAACAATTCTCTCCAACAATCTTGAAAGTTCTTGAGGTGAGTTTGATGTTGATATTCCAAGTGGTTATAATCTCCATTTAGTGCTAGAAATGCACTCTCGAAACCTCCTTTTCAAAACCCCTCTTAAACCCTTCATTTTGATTTCAAAAAACGAAACATTTGTTTTCTCAAAATCTTCAAAATAGTGAGTTCTTCAACTTTAAAATGTCAATATGAGTTCAATACTCAATGGATGATTACAAGACCACTTGAAGAGTCTTCCTAACTCATTAGAGAACACCCTTGATTTTTGGTTTGATTTAAAACACTTGGAAGGGTTCCATTTTGACCCAAAAATCCCTTCCAGACATTCTGTTTTCTCTGCCACAGCAGTTTGGTTGACTTTTAACTTGTTTTTCAAAAAACTTTTACAAAGAGAATGGTCCCAACACATTTTTTCCTTGAACTTTAATGTCTTAGGGAACGTTCTGTATAATATGGACCTCCAAATGTTTTGTTTTCATTTTCAAAGAGGTTTCTACATTTCAGTCAACAATACGAACTCTATTTCTGATTAATCTCTCTTGTTTATATGATTTCTCTCAATCTGTAACTTCATTAGTGATTTGGCTTTTTGATATGTGTTCTAGACACAATAAGGATGATTTTCATAAAAAAAAATCATAAATTAAAACCACTTCTAACCTCACTTTTCCAATTTTACAAAATCAGTTCACTGTTCTGTCTACTATTCACAACAAGCATGTTTTTACTTTAATTCCTTGATTAGATGTTTACATGCACTCCAAATTAGCTCATCTCTTAGGAAGTAATTCATACTACATTTTTATATATATATCCTAAAATGACATTCTTCATTCATTCATGCATACTTTAGATTTCTATGTCACTTTAAAAATCCATAAACACAAAACACACTACAACCTTTGCACATTCTAGGATCATACATTGCATCCTTACAAGATTTGGGGTTTTTGTGACTCCTAATCTAATAAGGTTATAAGGAATGAACTTGATCACATGTTCATGCTCCCCCGATCTAATCCTCCTTTCTCATCCGTCCTGGAGATTGAGAGATCTTCTTTTCTCAAGATTAATATGCATTATACTAGTTTGCTATGTATATTTTTTATTTCTTTGATTACTTGTTTCAAGAACGATTCATGTCCCCCTTTAGATTAGGAAATCTTGATTGCTTGATATGTGATTAGATAATTTTTCCTGGGTTTATTTACGTGACCTCTCACTTTTGTATTGTGTGATATTTGGCTTAGATCTTATGAATGATATTTTATCTTTTGATCTTCTAATTTTAAGATTCTTATGAGATGTCATATACTATCATAGTATTAATTGTCGAACCAATTATAGTATAAGATCATAATTTGGATGCTAATTGAGGCTCGTTGAGAGACGGGGTGAGTTGGGGGTGTTTTAGTCATGGAAAAAGTTGCTTCCTCTCTCGTACCAAAACCCCGAACCAAGTTCTTTAGTTATGAAGGGTCGGTGCCCTTTATCCATTTGGGTGAGTCAAATTTGGTTTCTTGGTTCCCTAAAGACCAAGTGGCAACTCTGTATCTATTTTTACAGACTTTTCAAACTCTTCAAAAGACTTTCTTTCTTTTCTTCAAACAATTTCAAAACAAGGAAAGTCAATTCCTAAATCCCGGGAAAGAACACGGATGGGGGATGGGCTCCCACAGGCTGCGCGTCCATAGGTGGCTCAATGATATTTTGGTCGATGAGGTCCTGGATATCATAGCGGAGGCGTATAAAATCATTGGTAATGTGGCCATGGGTTTGGTGGTAGGCACAGTGCATGACATATCGCAGTTTTGTGGGGGTAGGACATCTCGAGGTTGGAGCTGTTAGAGATAGCCTTTCTTGAGTAGGCAATCTAGGGCTAAGAAGAGGAAGATTTCTAGCTTGGTAAAGTTGTGGGTGTTAGGGATATATACTAAAAGCCATGCTTTATGTAGTTGATTTATTATTTAATAAAATCAGTTATTCCATTTTTATGAGAATCTGTGTAGGCAATGTTTGCATTATATTGTTTATTTAATGTTGTGCATGTGTGTCTCTTATTCTACATAGTAGTTGGTTTGGTGTGTATAGTTCGGCTTACACAAGGAAGATCAGACCGTTCGATCTTGTAGAATGTAAGATTTTGGTTTACAGTCTTAGATGGAATTGGACACACCATCGGTAGGACTACAGTATAGTGATGTAGTAGGTTTGTCTTGACTGCAGAAAATGATACAGTTTCAACTCACTATGCTGGTACACTTTGTGTATTAAACGGGACCGACTTGGGGTAATTTTCTTTGTACTGACTTATAAGATAATTAATACCTCATGGCTATTATGAGTGCTTATGCTCTAAACTCTAAGTTAATTTATAGACACGTACATTTGATCTTTACACTTTGATCCCTAAAAGGGTGAGATCCTTAAATGGGTCAATATCTCATTGGATTGGGTGACAATATTAATTGTATGGTGGATATTAATTAATGATGGAGTCCATGTCTCAATTTTGGAATTGATGATATCCCTTGAGGAAGCTTATAAGTTTTGATTATGTAAAACCCTGCTGGTACTCCTACCTTATCCAATTCTAACTGAATCAGTCCCTTTAATTTAGGGATTAACTTTCTAAATCAGCTGGACGTGATCAGATTCGTTTCTTAAAAGGACTCTTGTTTCCAAAAAAATCTGGGATAACGTCGTCCTGACAGCTGTGGATAGCACCGTCTTCCCCTTTCAGTCCATCGGCCTTGTCAATTGCTCTCCTGGCTGAATCGGGCTTGGTTAATTAAATACCTTCTCTTTCATGTCCGATTACCTTTCTACGAATACCCATAACCAATCAAACTGATACAACCATCCTTCATTACACGGTGTCCGATTGGCCTCCGTGCTGCTTTAATCCATTATCGGGCTCACGTCGCATTAAGTTAAGTTATTCCAGTGCCCGATAATCCTCATACATGCTCATCCTTCCCATCGGGCTCATATCACAATACCCAACAGCTTTGTGCCTACCATCGGGCTTACAGTCTCCACTTTGTTAGGGATGTATACTAAAAGCCATGCTTTATGTAGTTGATTTATTATTCATTTAATAAAATCAGTTAATCCATTTTTTATGAGAATCTGTGTGGGCAATATTTGTATTATATTATTTATTTAATATTATGCATGTGTGTCTTTCACTCTACATAGTAGGTGGTTTGGTGTGTAGAGTTCGGCTTGCACAGGGAAGATCAGACCATCGGATCTTGTAGAATGTAAGATTTTGGTTTACAGTCTTAGATGGATTGGACACACCATCAGTAGGACTGCAACATGGTGTTGTAGTAGGTTTGTCTTGACTGCGGGAAACGGTATAGTTTCAACTCACCATGCTGGTACATTTTGTGTATTAAACGGGACTGACTTGGGATAATTAACTGTAATAACCGTATTTTTTTTAAATCACATTTTTATTGAAAAATACCAGTTTTGGTACTTGCGCAGTACAATATTTACCTGTGTGTGTGTATCATTGCGTGAGCTCAACACACACTAGAATTATTAACTTGAGACCAAAGAAAATTTAGTGCAGTGGATGCGTGTGTGTAGTGGAGTGTGTGTTGGAGTGTGTAGTGTGTTTAGTGGAGTGTGTGTTGGAGTGTGTAGTGGGTGTAGTGGAGTGTGTGTTGGAGTGTCTTATTATATATACCCCTAACTCCCAGTACTCCCTATATCTCAATAACTCACTGCCTCTCATCAGCTCTCCCTCCCTCTCACAGATTTTGTTCCACACACACACACATATTACATTACACATACACAACCCACATATATATTTACTCAATCAGTGGAAGTCAAGCTTTGGATTCTGGGTGAGCTTCTAATTCCATTCACTGTTTTGATTTCAGTTTATTTAAACTGTCAGTGCAGCTATATATATATATATATGTGTGTGTGTGTGTGTTGATTGCATACATATATTGTTAAGGGTCCCAAAATAGCGAGCAGAAAAACTGTCACAGAAACTCGATTTCTTTATATTAGTGTAACTTCTTACTCCTACCAGCTATAGCTCTCAAATTTTAAGAGTAGACTCTTAAAATACCCATGAAACTACCCTTAAAACAGGTTTTGATTTGCTTGTACCGTTTGGGCTTTATTTAGGATTCGTCTTAAAGGGTAAATAGGTCATTTCACATTCTGTGATTCGAATTTGCTAAAACTAACTTTAGATTTGGATTCTCCACGAAATTTCACTCAAGATAGACACTAATTTCATTTAAAAAGATTAAGAAATAAGTGAGTTATGGCCATTAGAAGTTTGGAATTACAATCTGCCCAAACAGTGCATTCTGCCCAGTTTATTTCCGAAAATTTCATTTACACCCCTGAAAACTTTAAACGAATATATAAAGGTCTACCGATATCGGATTTGATCACGGTTTCAAGCTTCGTACTTCTAATTATGTTTATTTTCATCTGAAATATTAATTTTTCAGTTTCCGATAATTTCCACATTTTGGTATATTTACAGAATGACCCCTAAACTTTAAAAAAAAAGGGTATTTTTGGTCATTCTAGGATTTTGTAAACTCATTATAAATCATTTATATATTCTATAATGATATTATGATAATATATACTGTTTTATAAATTTGTTAATTATAAAACCATAGAATATCAATATTATTTCGCTATTTATAACCAATCGATTTAAATAGAGATTTAACCATTTCAAATATAGTGTATTTCTATAAATATAGAAAAAATTACAAAAAATATTATTATGGCATAGTACAACTATTAAAATTAGTTTCAGATTTAAAGCCTTGTATATGGGCATAGATTTAGAATTTACAGTCTTGATATAATCAATTTAAAATTAGTATTTTAACTTCAATAATTTATAACTAATTATCTACAACTCAGAAAAATACGCTGCCAATTTCTATAGTCTTAAAATAATGTCTAGTATTTTATTTAAAAGTTTGGAGATGATCCAACACTGTCTAAAATACAACTTATTTATGGGGCCCACGTTTAAGTAGAAAAAAAACACAACTTTCGGAGTCAAAAACTACCACGAACTCTAAATTGAGCCTAGTCAATGGAGTTGGACTTAGAATAGTATAAGAATATCAATAGTAAGGGTTCTATATAATTTTAGAAAAATTACCAAAATACCCCTAGGAAACTTTAATTACTGTTTTACCCCTACACTTGCACCTTGTGCTTATATGTTTAGCTCTTTTACCCCTGTTGATGTAGGAACTATTCATCATCAAATCCCTAAGTTATCAAGGTGAGTGATTCATATTCCTATTGCTGATTCTACTCCTCTCGAGTGAATCTGATTCTATCATCGATTACTAATATTATGAAATTGCTATTATTTAATTGGGAACATTGCCGTTTGGTTCCACTGAAACAGGTTTATGCTCATTGTATGTCATAACCCAGACTTTCTATGTTATCATACAATGTATTCCTTTATCCATGTACATTGTTAATCAGATTTTTATGCCATCTGGTCAATTACCACTGCAACAAATTATAAAGTATAGCTTGTACCAAGCGACCCTATTGGGTCCACGTAATGAACCCGCCTATCAGGGTTGCCCTTTGATCATTGAGCCATGTAATGAAATTAATGAATGTGTGCGTGAGTGGGTAGTTGGTAATTTGACATTCACTTTAAATGGTTTCATTTCCATATCGTTGACTTCTCATTTACTCCATTTTCCTTATATAAATTCCATTGCTTTTGTTATAACTTCCTTTCAATATATATGTATGTACAACTCCTTTTGAGATCTTTTAAACAGGTTATGTTCATTCACTGAGCCTTACGCTCACACTCTCCAAATTATTTTAAAACCTTTTCAGATGACAAGGACATGCCCTATGCTGATCCAAATGAGGAACAGGAGATAGCTATATAAGGAGAGGACCCTCTTCTAGATGCCCTGGAAGAATCCCTATTTTAGAAAGACCCCTTATCGTATTTTAAGCATTCCTAGAATAAATTCCTTGCTAGTACTGTATTTGAAGGCGTTGCAAGCCTAGAACTCTGTTTGTAAACTTATTAAGTATGGTTTTGAGGTTTTACTAACCTCAATTAAATATATTAAATAAATGTTTGTATGCTCCCGCTAGACTCTGTACAGGTTAATGATGACCCACAAGGTCGGTCCCGCACTCAAAATCCACGGATGGATTTTGGGGTCGTGACATTATCTTTATACTAACTTATAAGATAATTAATACCTCATGACTATTATGAGTGCTTATGCTCTAAATCCTAAGTTATTTTATGGACACATACATTTGATATTTACACTTTGATCCCTAAAAGGGTGAGATCCTTAAATGGGTCAATATCTCATTGGATTGGGTGACAATATTAATTGTGTGGTGGATATTAATTAATGATGGAATCCATGTCTCAATTTTGGGATTGATGATATCCCCTTGAGAAAGCTTATAAGTTTTGATTATGTCAAACCCTGCAGGTGGATTTTGTATCCGACATATCAGATAAGTTAAGTAGAGGATCTCAAGGAATTTTAAGAGATTAATTAAATATGATTGTTAGTAATTATATTTAATTTATGGATATCTGTAATCTTAATGTAGGGAGATAATAAGCATTTAATAACATGGAGCTCGAAATATATTTTGAGATAAGGGTAGGAGTGCAATTATAATTCTTTAGTGGTATAAATTATAATTTATGGAAATAGGAATCTGATTTAATTTGAATTACGATTTCCTAATTCCATTAGGAAACCTATTCGTTATTGAGTTCTTATGGTCCCTATCGTAGCCTATATATATGTTGCTTTGGCTCTTTACTTTTTTTGGCATTTTTCAAAAGGAACATTATAACTGGGGATAGAAAAGAGAGCGTAAAAAAGGGAGAGCAGAAAATAGAAAGGATTTTGAAAGAGCCCACACTCAGTTTGATATTCTTACAGCAGAGTAATACGGTAGAAGATCTTGAGCTGTTATAGAGCCCGTGTTCTGAATTCGTCTACCATAGCAATGCGTTTTTCCAGTTCAAGATAACCCTAGTTTTGCCCTTGTAGGGTTATTATAGCTTTCACGAAATTTTTTGTAGTACCAACTTATATGCGCTGTCAACGGATTCTTGGAACGCAGTTTTTTAATAGTGGGGAGGCTTTTTTTCTAGAAGTGATGGTTGGAGGTATTGGCTTAGTTGTAGGATTAGTACCGCCGGGCAAGATAAGCCATGAGTTGGCTGCTAAGGGCATTGAGATCCGGGGAGTTTCGGGAGTAATTGGGCCTCTTTGACTGGCTTTGTGGCTCTTCTTTCTTGATCTTCCCCTCTCTGACAACATCTTTAATCTGGGTTCCAATTTCAAATAGCTCTTCGAAGGTCGAGATGGGCTGATAGAACAATTTTTCATAATAGAGTGGCTGTAAATTCAGGATTGGCATTCTTACTTGTTCTTTCTCAACTGGTCGGTGAGTCATTTAGGCCACCTGCTAAAAAATGCAGCGAAGGATTCATTATTGTTTTGGCGAGCAGTCTGCAAATCCCTATTTGTGACATCTACCTCTTGATTGTAGGAATAATGGTTAAGAAACACCAAATAATGTCCTCCCATGCCCGCGGCTTAGAGGCCTCCAAGTTTAGGAACCATGATAGTGTAGATTTTGTAAGGGTTTGCGGGAATAGCATTGCAATGTGCTCATGGGCACAACCCATTGATTGGAGGATGCTCATACACAGCTTCACATAGCTCTTGGGATTTCTAGTTTCGTCAAAATGGTCAATGGAAGGCATTTTAAAATTCTCTGGCAGTTTCAGTTTGATGGGCTCAAAGAGGCCTTCCAGGTCTAATATATAATCATTGACCCCTTTGCTTTGTCTAAACACACTTTCCAGCTTATCAACTTTGTCCAACTTTTCTTAGAATTTCTACTTATATGCAGGTGATGGGACCCCAGGTACAGCGACGAGAGGTGGTACAAACCCAGGCTGTGGTGGTAGCAACATGAACCCTGGTGGTGGTGGTGGTGGTGGGAACCCAAGTAGGTACTACGACTACTGCTGCGGCTTTAGTTCTTCCATGTAACTCAAAACTTGGGCCAAGCGATCGGACTGCTAGCTTAAGGTTGCTCCCAATTTAGTGACTTTCTTCTCTAATTCTTCTTGATTCTTGTTGAATTTTCTCAGTGGACTGATTTTGACCAAACGACTGTTCGAATTTCTAACCCAAGATCGGGATACTAATTGGTGATTTTAAGAATCTATACTAACCTACAGATTCGAGAGAAAAAGTGTATCAGATTCTGACAGTGATGACTGGACAGAAAATGATAGCAATGTTAACAAGCGTGGACTGACTTGTGTACAGACTGACTGAAATAATGTATGCAGACTGATGAGACAAGTATGCGGATGCGAGTCCTAATCTATATGATGCTCTTATTTCTAACAGATAGTAGCTAAGCAAGTAAGGTCCTAGCCATACAAAGTGTGCTAACTTATCTTTCCAGTGTGATCACCATGGAATATTAGGATTTCTTAGGGACATAGGGTTTCTGGGAGAAATAGGGATTTTGGATGAGTAAGACAAAATTTTCTAGAGAAACAGAGATTTCTAGTGAATCGGGTAGAGTTTTTAGAACATTCAGAGGGTTCAGGATATTATCGTGGAGAATCAAGGATTCTTGGGCATTTTTGGGAGATTTGGACAAAGTTTCTAGGAGAAACTGGCATATCTGGGCATTTTTGGGAGATTTGGGCAAAGTTCTTGGGAAAAACTTGTATTTCTTGGTATTTCTGGGAATTTGGATAGAGTTTCTAGGAGAAACTGGGCATTTCTGGGAAATTTGGATAGAGTTCCTAGGAAAAACTGGTTAGGTATTTCTGGGATTTTAGATAGAGTTTCTGGGAGAAACTGGGCATTTCTAGGAAATTTGGACAGAGTTCCCAGGAGAAACAGGCTTTCTTAGGTATTTCTGGGATTTTAGATAGAGTTTCAGGGAAAAAGTGGGCATTTCTGGGAAATATGGACCGAGTTTCTGGAAGAAATTGATTTTTTGGGTATTTCTGGGATTTTAGATAGAGTTTTTGGGAGAAACTGGGCATTTCTGGGAAATTTTGACACAGCTCTTGGGAGAAGCAGGTGATGATGGTGATCATATTGTCTAGCAAGTGTTCATACTCCTATATCTTCGGACTGACGAACAAGATTTGCAATGTATATCTTTTGTGAACATAGAGCATACATCCTTACCATAATGCCTAGGCAGGTCAACTCAATGTGATCACATGTGAGTGACTGCCTTGAGAATCATAAGAAAGTGGTTTTGTTCTATGCCACATCACGCAGGTAATCCCGTCAAGGCATACAACAGTTATATCACATTGTCCTATCTAAAAGATTAATTAACAATCCTATAAAAGGTTCTACAAGAATCTATATGCAAAGGCTGGGTTTAGTCAAAGAGGGTCCATTGACAAGAGTTCCAATGTACCGTCTGAGAGACAATACAGAGGTTTTTACTCTTTATGATATACCTTTAAAGGTACAGTATCAACTGTGACATATGCTTTGGCACAGCAAGACTTGAACAATGTCAGCGTCGCATTTCAGACACAGTCGGAGGAGGAGATGCAGAAGTTCAATGCGGTGAACCGAACACAATAAAAAGATGATTTGAAGGATGCTTCTTATAAGTCAAACCTCTGTATTATTTTGTTTTTAAAATAAAAATCCCTAGTGGAGTCTCCAGATTGTGGACACGCAGCCTCGGGAGGGGTCCACTCCTTTTGTTTCGGAATTTGGTTTTGAAATTTCTTGTGAAAAAGTCTGTGAAAACAGATACAGAGTCACCATTTGGTCTTTTGGGAACCAAGAAACCCAATTTAACTCATCCAAATGGATAAAGAGCGCCGACACTTCATAACCAAAGAACTTGGCTCGGGGATTTGGTACGAGAGAGGAAGGAGCTTTCGCAAAGACTAAAACACCCTCAACTCGCCTCATCTCTTGACGGGTCTAAATTAACATCCAAAAAAATCTTGTACTATATTTGGTTCGACAGTTAATATTATGATAAGTATATTACATCATACAAGAAACTTGAAATCAAAAGATAAGATATCATTCACAATCTAAGCCAAGTATCACAAAATGCAAAAGTGAAAGATCACACACAACAAACCTAGGAAAAATGTCTAATAACATATCAAGTAATCAAGTTTTCCTAATCTAGAGGAGACATGAATTTTCTTGAAACAAATAATCAAATAAATCAAAATATGCTTAGCAAGCTAGAACGTATGCATGTTGATTCTTGAGAAACGAAGAACTCTCAATCCCCGGGACGGATGAGAAAGGACGATTTGATCGAGTGGAAGCATGAACGTGTGATCAACTTCGTTCCTTATAATCTTCTTAGATTAGGAGTCACAAAAACTCCAAATCTTGTATGGATGCAATGTATGATCCTAGAATTTGCAAAGTAGTAATGTGTTTGTGTTCATAGGTTTTCTAAAATGATCTAGAAGTCTAGGATATGAATAAATGGATGAAGAATTTTATTATAGGAAATGTACAAATGTGGTATGAACTACTTCCTAAGAGATGAGCTAATTTGGATTGCATGTGAACATCTAATCAAAGAATAAAAGTAAAATATGCTTGTTGTGAATAGTGGACAGAGCAGTGAACTGATTTTGTAAAAATGAAAACGTGAGGTTAGGAATGTTTATAATTCATGAAATTTTATGAAGATCATCCCTATTGTTTTTAGAACACATATCAAAAAGCCAAATCAAGATTGAAGTTGTAGATTGAGAGAAATCATATAAAAAAGAGAGGTTACTCAGAAAATAAATCTATATTGTCGACTGAAATGTAGAAATATCTTTGAAAATGAAAACAAAATATTTGGAGGCTCATATTATACAGATCGTTCCCCAAGACACTAAAGTTGAAGGAAAAAAAGAGTTAGGACCACTCGTTTTGGAAAAACAAGTTGAAAGTCAACTAAAGCTGCTGTGATAGAAAAATAGAATGTTTTAGAAGAATGTTTGGGTCAAAATGGAACCCTTCCAAGTATTTTAAAATTCATCCAAAACTCATGGACATTCCCCCAATGAGTAAGGAAGACTTTCAAAGTGGTATTACAATCATCCATTGATTATTGAACTTATAATCGCATTTTTAAGCTAAATAACTCAATGTTTTTAGGGTTTTTGAGATAACAAATATTTTTATTTCTTGAAATCAAAATGGGGGTTTAAGAGGGGTTTTGAAAAAAGGGTTTTTTTAGAGTGGATTTCCAGCACTAAATGGAGATGATAACCACTTGAAACATCCACTTCAAACTCACCTCAAGGACTTCTTACATTATTTGCATGACATTGTTTCATTTTGAACATAACTTCAAGAATGCTTGGGAAGTATTACAATTAGGATCATCATCTATCAAACATGTTTTTGAGGTCAATGGTTACTATTCATAAGGATTCACCCTCCTCAAATACCATGTCATCACTTAGATGATGATGATGAAATATTAAGTCAAAAAAAAAAAAAGAAATGAGGTAAGAAGAGATGAACATATATGTAAACAAGCAAGTAAGAATAATCAAAGTATGATAATCATTGAGATATTGGACTTATAGCTTGGTGTTTCACTCATATGTGGTGACATTTAGACATTAAAGTAGATTCCTAGTTCATAAATGCTCAAAAATGGAGGTTGGGTGATAAATATGAGGTGTAAAGAAAAGTAATCAAGAGAAATCAAACTTAAAACTCACTTTTATGTAGAAAATCAGTGGGAAAGTTCACTTTTTCTCTTCTAACCTTATCTCTATCTCTATAAATTTTCTAAGCTTTGCACTTGACACCCCCAAAATGAGAAGTCAAGGGGGGTTTATATAGGCCAATTTGGGGGGAGTTTGGGATTTAAAAAGTGCTCCCACTGGTCCCAAACATTTGTGAATAAGCAACTACGTCATTTTGGCTTTCAATTATTCAATTTGGACCCCCAAATCATATTACAAAAATGGACTATTTTGGGGGAGAGTGCCATAGCAACACTGGGACTATGCCACAGCGGCACCGCTCCCCAGATGTCCAGATTATTACATTTAGTCCCCCAAAGGTTCTTGTATTCATAAAAGGCCCTATTTTGTCCGAAATTCACAGAAAATGCATACAAACTCCAAATTGAGCTTGTTATAAACCATTGGAAAGGTAACGGAGTCTACTTTACATTAAAAAAAATGTTCAGAAATAGGTCACTTTGAAAATTTTTGCGGTATTCGTAATAAAAGCCAATTTGATCACCTTTTTCACATTCAAAAATTCATTATAGATCCGCTTTAAATCCAGGAATTATGTGCGATATACCGTTGGAAAGCTACTAACCTCTAGTATCCATGAAAAATGTTTGAAAAATGATACGGTGCTCCGGTCTTTGAGTTAACTTTTAGGTCAACCGGGGACCTCCAAGAAGTTCTGGGAACCTCCCAAGAGCTGACGTTTTCGTCTGATTTTCTTTTAAAACTTGTTCTAGTACTTTTCACATGATCCAGGGTGATCTTGAAACTTTTGGGCAAATTTGGATAATTTTGGTCAAACCCTAGTCAAACTTGGGTCAAACCTTGGTTAAACCAGTCAACGGAGACTTTTTGTGAACATCCGAGACCTCTATGCGTCTCTGGGAGCTGACGATTTCATTCGATTTATTATGGGGGATAGATATATTTGGAGAAGTGATACTAAAGTCATCGAATGAGAATAGATATATTATAGTAGCTATCGATTACTTTACGAAGTGGGTGGAAGCGGCATCCTATACAAAGTTAGAAGCTAAGGATGTTGCTAGATTCATTAAGCATAACATCATCTGTCGGTATGGGGTCCCTCATGAGATCATATCTAATAATGGGTCTCATTTTAAGGTTGAGGTACTAGCAGAAGAGTATAAAATCACCCACCATAAGTCGTCACCATATAGGCCACAGACTAATGGGGCGATAAAAGCTGTACATAAGAATATGAAAGCAATATTGTAAAAGATGGCAGACATGTATAAAGATTGGCGTGAGAAATTACCATTTGTCTTGTGGGGACATATGACATCTGTGAGGACATCCACTGGAGCCACGCCATACTCGTTGGTATATGGGATGGAGTATGTGTTGCCAATAGAACTAGAAATACCATCCTTAAGGGTGATGGCCGAGTGTAAGGTGAAGGAATCCCAATGGTTGAGAAAGAGGTACGAAGAGCTAGCACTGATAGATGAGAAACGATTAGAAGCATTAAAACATGTTCGGGAATACCAACAAAGGATTGCTTGAGCTTATAACAAGAAGGTGTGACAAGGAAGATTGTTGAGGGAGACCTAGTCGTGAAAGAATTGAGAACGTCAATTTTTTATCCAAGAGGGAAGTTTAAACCCAATTGGGTCAGACCCTACCTAGTTAAGTCCATTCTTAAAGGGGGAGCAGCCTATCTAACAGACCTAGATGGCCTTGAATTCAAAGAACCCATTAATCTTGATCGCCTCAAGAAGTACTATGCTTAGTCCACCCATGTAAATCTCACCCAAACTATGTAAATGGACCTGATTCCCGCTAGGGGATACGTAGGTAGCCTGGAAACAGGTTCAGTCCAAGTCCTTAAGCCACTCCCATTCATTTGTTACACTAAGGGTAAGTCCTTCCTGATCGGGAGAGAACAAATCCTAATTATACGCCTTAATTCACATTTATTAGCCGTTTTTATCCTGTTTTATTATATTTTTACTTCGTTTTCTATTTTCTGTCAGGATTCGGAGAAAAGTAAGGATTCCAGGTTAAATAAGGAGAAAAAGCAAGCAGAAAGAAGCAGGAAAAAGCCCATCGCGCAAGCGGTCCGCTCGCACGAAATCCCAGAAATCGCTCGCGCGACCTCCCATAATTGTGCTCGCGCGGCCCGCTCGCGCGATTCGTACAAAAATGTAAAATGTATATTTCAGTATACTGAAGACTCCTACGCGAACGAAACTGCCTAATTACGTTTGGAAAGCTAAATACAGCAGTTTTAGTGCGAATTAGGTTAGGAAAGCTTCCAAAACTTGCTCCAAATCTATAAATACTCAATTATAATTTAATTCTTAAAGGGAGCAATTATAATACACACAATATACAACAAAACTCCAGCCATTGAAGAGAGGAAAGCAAGGAGAAGAAGAAGAAGACCAAGGATTCCCATGGCCTTCTCCATCAACCTCTTACCGTTCATCAATTCTATGGCTAACTAAACTCAAGATCTAGGGTTTCAATGAAACCCTAGCCAAGTAATAGGGTGTATTTTATGTTTTTATTTTAGTTTTATTATGTATGGATGACAGTTACATGTTCTGAGGATTTTTATAAATAAATAGTGCTTTTATTGATTAAATCGTTACTTTCAAAGTTTACTCTTGTCTTAGATCTATTTTGATGGTAGTGTGCTCAATGATCTATACTTGCTGTGCTTGTTTAGATTATTTACATGTAATGGTGCTTAAATTGAATTGTGCTATCAAGTATCCGAATAGTCTATGCCTAGATTAGATGGATTATACCACAACCCTAGTTTAGTATGGGATAATTCATGCTAACTAAAGATGGATTATGTTGGTGCTTGAACCATAGTTATTTTCTTGACGGAGGAATTGGGCTTGTAGCTATAATTCCCCATTATCATCCAACTTAATAAGCTAAAGTAATTCGTAAATACCCTTAGTATGAAGCTAGTGGTGGATTTGCAATCCTAGGTTCTTTAAACTTATTATAAAAACAAATATTTAATTGCTTTCATAATTTAGATTTACTTTTATTGTTATTAGTTTAATTCAAATTAAATCCAAAATATGTTTTTCTTAATTAAATAAATTTAGGTTTTAAAAATTAAAGTGCGTAGTATTCAATCTCTGTGGGTTCGACCTTTACTTCCACACTGCAAATCTTTTGAAAGTAAAGCATAAGTTAAGCATACTTTTATATCTTGATTTTGACGCGATCAATTTTTGGCGCCGTTGCCGGGGATTGCATTACTACCTTTAGTTTTAGAATCTTAGTTTAGTTAATTCGTAAATACTAGATTAGGTTTTATTTATTTATTTTTTCTTATTTTTCGTTTTTGTTTTAAGTTACTAACTTTTCTTTTTGTTTTGTAGTTTCTCAAAGTAATCAAATTCTAGCGCTTTGAGTGGAGCAGATGTGCACGTCAAAGGAGCTTACGCGAAAATAAAAAAATAATAAAGAATCTAAATCGCTTCCTTAGAAATTTGCTTCCAACCACTGTAAGTCAGGGCGCTGAGACGCACTATTTGCATTAGTTTAGGAGTGATTGTTCACGTGCATTGGCTAGGAAACCCGGGGCGCTGGGCTTGACGCGGTCATTGCATTACAGGATAATATTCATGAATCATAGTAGTTATGTGCCTGTTGCCTTATTTGCGTGATTTCTTCTTATATTTGTGAGTCAGTTTTTGTCTTAGTGTCGCTTATTTTCTTTTTAGTTTATGTTTGGTATACGTTCTAGTAAACCTAAATTACAAACTTTTGATCCTGAACTTGATCGTACCTTAAGAATTAATAGATCTTCAACCCAAGCTTCTAGGCTCGGTTGCTAGACGACGAATCAACTCCAGAACCATCGTCTCCATTTTAGGCCGAAATTCAAAGTACCCTAAAAGGTTAAGGAAAACTCGAATTTTTAAAATAAAACCTATTCCAATGGCTGACGTTGGAAATAACGGAAATAACATAAATAATGTAAATAATCATAATATACCTCCGCCGCCTCCGCTTAGGGATTACTTTATTCCTACGACTTACATGCCACAAACATGTATTGATTTACCGGAGGTGTCGGCATCTCACTTTGAGATAAAGTCATCTACCATCTCACTACTTCCTTATTTCCATGGCCGCATTAATGAAGACCCTTACCAACACGTAGGGGATTTTCAAGATATTTGCTCTACTTTAAAAATCCAGAATTTCACTGATGATGAATTAAAACTGCATCTCTTCCCATTCTCTTTAAAAGATACAACAAAATATTGGCTTCAATCACTTGAGCCAAACACAATTAAAACATGGGAAGCCTTACACAACGCACTTTTACAAAAGTTTTTCCCAATTACAAGAACTAATCAAATAAGAAAAGCTTTAACAAATTTTGTCATGCAAGATGGGGAAACGCTTTATGACACGTGGGAGATATTTAAAGAATTATTACGTTCCTGCCCACATCATCAGGTTCCTAAGTGGCAGTTGGTACACGTCTTTCACGAGGGGCTTATTCCCTCTGTTCGTAATACCGTCGAAGTCATTTGTGCGGGTACCTTGCTACACAAAAGCGCCGACGAGGCCTAGAAAATCTTTGAAACATTAAACGAGAATTTGATGCATCAGGTTGTGTCAGTACGTTCTGAGGGATATCATTCGCAACCTAAAAGAGAGGTAATGTTTAAGTCAAGTCAGTCAATTGAAATAAAAGAACTATATAAAAAATTTGATCGACTTTTAACAATGAACCAAACGACAATCTCACCTGCTCATGAAATTTGTGCATTATGTTCTGATCCTTCACATTCTATACTTGCATGTCCATCGGCGAGTCAATTTCTGGAATTCGTGGAACAACACATTAATTTAATTCAACAATTCCCACGAAATAATTATAATCCTGTGCCGACTAATTTTTCTAATACTTATCGAACTCAGCCTCAACAATATCAATACCAACAACCCAATCCTCCTCCACCTCCACGTAATAATGCATTTAAGAAGAAGGTGTTGGCCTCACTTGAAAACTTTGGGTCAGTAATCCAGTTAGTACATTCCCATACCCAGTCCATCGCAAAACTAGAGTCCCGAATGGGACAAGTAGTGAGTACATTAAACCGTTTGATCGAGAGTAAGTTGCCAAGTCAACCTATTTAGAAACCTCAGGATCAATACGAGAATGGGGTTAGAGTGAGAAAGTGAATGCTGTTTCGACTAGGACGACTATTTGGGAAGAGGAAGTTGTTGAATTTCTGGACGAGGGTGAGAAAAAATTAAACATTAATTCGAATAAAGAAATGGGTGGGGGCGTGAATCAAAGTAGAAAAGAAAATGAACCAACCCCAACAAATTATATTCTGAAAATGCCCTTTCCGCCAAACGTTGAGGAACCGTCTAATTTATTAAAGAAAAATTCAAAAAGGGAAGATATACTGGAGGTCTTTAAACAAGTTAAAATTAATATTCCATTCCTTGATGCGATAAAACAAATTTCCACTTACACAAAATGTTTAAAAGACCTTTGTACTCAAAAGCGCAAGTTGCGCAGTCATATACCGAAAAAGGTCTTTCTCACGAAAAAAGTAAGCTCAAATTTTCAACACGCTACTCCGAAATATAAAGATCCAGGTACGCCTACGATATCATGTGTCATAGGTGACACTATCATTCATCGGGCTCTCCTTGACTTAGGAGCTAGTGTTAACCTCTTACCTTATCACGTCTACAAAAAACTAGGACTGGGTGAGCTTAAACCTACGGCCGCTATTATACAATTAGCGGATTGTTTTATTAAAATCCCTAGAGGAATCGTTGAGGATGTCTTGGTTAAAGTTGATAAATGCTATTATCCTGTCGACTTCATGGTCATTGACACTGAACCCGTGCTAGATGCTAGGAAATACACTCTTGTCATATTAGGTTGTCCATTCTTAGCAACCGCTAATGCTCGTGTTAACTGTCGGACGGAGGTAATAAAGGTGTCATTTGGGAACATGAACTTAAAATTAAACGTTTTTAATGCTATAAATCACCCTCATAAAGACGATGATTACCTATGTGAGGCAGAATGTGAGGTAAAACGGAATATTGAGCCTAACAAAGAACTGAATATAGGTGAGGAAAATAATATAATTCGTAATGAGCGGATGAATCCTGACAACCAAGACCCGAATGATGAATTTACTCGAAAGGTAAGAAATCGATTTGAACATAATCCGGGAGAACCGTCGGTCGAATTAATTCAAAGTGACGTTATTTTTGCTTATCATCGGGCTCTTTCTGTATCCTAAGGGGTACGAAGTTCAATTTTCAGCCTCCATAAGTCCTGAGCTAGAATGGTCTAGCTGAATATGTAAAAGATAGCGCTTCTTGGGAGGCAACCCAAGCTTTATTTCGTCTGTTTCTCTTGTTTTTGAGCATTTTTGGTCATTTTTGGGTCTTTTTGAGTCAGTTTTGGTCATTCTGAACAGGTTTGGGGGTCGGAGTAAACTTATTTTCAGTTTACATACAAAAAAATAAAGAAAAAGAGGAAAAATGGCAATTCGCGCGAGCAGGTTGCTCGTGCAAGCTTGCCCCTTAGTGAAATTTTTTATAAACCTTATGTGATATATAGCCTCAGCATCACCTCGCACCAGAATTCGCGCGCGCGAGGAGGTCGCTCGAGCGGCCTTCTCGCGCGATCTTTCTTTTATAAAATGTAAAATAAGCTTCTGTTTAAACTCGCGGAGGGATTCGCGTGCGCGACGCTCGTTCGTGCGGTTCGCTCGCGCAAGGTAGGATTTTCAGGAATTTTTTGTCTTTTGTTCTCTAACCTCCTGTCTCCCACACCTGGTCAGTTGTTTTTATATTTTGTTCTCTTAAGTTTATTTTAGATTAAGTATTTCTTTGTTTCCATAGTTTTAGTTTTATTTTTCTTTATTTCCTTTACGTTCTTTTAATTATAGTTTAGTTTCTATTATTTACAAAAAAATAAATAAATAAATAACAAAATAAAAAGAAAAAACATATGTATTATATATTAGCTTTTCTTATTCGTTGTTGTTTATTTTCTTTTAAGTATTGCCAGGTGAATTAGTGTCTCCATTTGGAGCATTTGAACTGTATTGCTATATTTATATATGTTCACCTGGTTTGTGGTTGCCGAAATCGAGGTACTGTCGTTCCTTCTCTACGTACTGTCCTTTCTTTCGTTTTATTATTTCATTGGGGACAATGAAAGGTTTAGGTTTGGGGGTATGCATTTGCATGCATATACACCAAAATTTTGAAAAAAAAAATTCGATACTTGTGCTTAAATAAACGATGTCACCTACGGTTTTGCAATCTCTAGTCGATACATCTTGTTATGTAACTTGGATTGTTATAGAATGGTAAACATGAGAATATGTGATTAAATATTTGCTGAAGTCATGATATGACGTTTTAGGTCATGTATCGTTCGAATCGTAGTTTTATATCATAGATTTGCACACAAACCTATGCACTGCACGTATTCGCTTGAATACATGTTTGATGTGAACTATAATATGATTCGGATTTCTAGATAACACATGGTAGAGACTAAAACCGGTGAGCTTTTGAGCCTATCTTTTCTTTTTAGAGGGTTATAAATACATTTTGTGTTTGCCGAATTTCATTGAAATAGCGCATTAACTCGGTGTTTAGTCTCATTATTCTTGTTTTGGTTGATAAGTCAAGTTAAAATATTTGCTACCATGTTAAATAATCTTCTGTCGTAAATTTTGAAGAACCATATAACCATAGGACATGATTTTAGGCCTTCTTTGTTTGCTACTGACCGATTAATGATAAATTTCCTTAGTTCGCCCTTTGAGCCATTAAAATGCCATTTTTTTTCTTTAATTACCATTATTCTATTTTTGCTCCAATTTGGCCAACTTGGAGTTCACCCCTGAAAGATTGATCAACTTTTAGTGGTGTTAAGGCGACGTGTGATTGAGAAGAAGAAGAAAAAGAAAATAAGATGATGTTTGGTATGGTTGCCTTGTTATTTATTGAATATTTGTTTCAAAAGCAACGAGGAGGAAAAGAACAGAGAAAAAGAAAAGAAAAAAAAAAAGAATAAGGTTGAAAAAGAAAAAAGAAAAAGAAACAGAAGGAGAAAAAATTTAAAGGATTGAAAAGAAGAGAATGAAATGATGAAGCTGGTAGAAGAGACGAATGAAATAAATCGAACATGCCATACAATGCCATTCTAAAACTACCTAATTAATCCTTTCTATCCTTTTTCATTTCCCAAGCCACATTACAACCGTTGAAAAGTCCTATTTGATCTTGGAAACATGGTTTGGATATGAAAACGATGGGAGGGGGATTAAAATATGGTAATGATTAATTTTTCTTGATTGTTGGCGTCCTAACCATGAGACTACTGTTCTTTCATGTCATGAGTCCTTTTCAAGTCATATGTGAGCATTTCTTGTTTTGAAAACATAATTCCTTTGCTCCCATATATCAGATAAATTACACATGTTCTGAGTATTTCATTTGAGAGTGTAATTAGCATTGCGAGATTCGTAGTCGAAGCATAGTTAGATGGTCATTCGAGTTATATTCCAAGTTAATCACATGCGCGTGTTCATTTGACTACCATATCACACACGTTCAATTTTATGAGAAACTCTATTGATTTATACGATGCATGTGCTTAGGATTGTTTTTCATGACTTAGGTGGATGTTTCATTATGTTTCTTTATGTTCGTAATTCTATTTCAAGTCTTTGTTCTATGATAAGGAGTATCGAATATTATGTTTTTTTGTTTTTAATAAAACTTTTAAAATATATAATGAAATAAAGATGGTTGTGGGTGACTTGTTGACGAGAACCCTCACGAGACTTCACTAGTCCGACTAGGGACACCTTAAAAGGCTTGTTACATACGCTAAATGCAATCGTGATCCATGCGAAAATGGAGTAGTATTTTTATTAGTAGTTTTATTTTTCTATTCTTTTTGCTCGAGGACCAGCAAAATGTAGGTTTGGGGGTGTGATCGGGAGAGAACAAATCCTAATTATACGTCTTAATTCACATTTGTTAGCCGTTTTTATCCAGTTTTATTGTATTTTTATTTCGTTTTCTATTTTCTGTCAGGATTTGGAGAAAAGTAAGGATTCCAGGTTAAATAAGGAGAAAAAGCAAGCATAAAGAAGCTGGAAAAAGCCCATCGCGTGAGCGGTCCACTCGCGCGAAATCCCAGAAATCGCTCGCGTGACCTCCCAGAATCGCGCTCGCACAGCCCGCTTGCGCGATCCGTACGAAAAATATAAAACGCATATTTCAGTGTACTGAAGACTCCTACGCGAACGAAACTGCCTAATTACGTTTAGAAAGCTAAATACAGCAGTTTTAGTGTGAATTGGGTTAGGAAAGCTTCCAAAACTTGCCTAAATCTATAAATACTCAATTATAATTTAATTCTTAAAGGGAGCAATTATAATACACACAATATACAACAAAAACTCCAGCCATTGAAGAGAGGAAAGCAAGGAGAAGAAGAAGAAGACCAAGGATTCCCATGGCCTCCTCCATCAACCTCTTGTCGTTCATCAATTCTATGACTAACTAAACTCAAGATCTAGGGTTTCAATGAAACCCAAGCCAAGTAATAGGATGTATTTTATGTTTTTATTTTAGTTTTATTATGTATGGATGACAGTTACATGTTCTGAGGATTTTTATAAATAAATCGTGCTTTTACTGATTAAATCATTACTTTTAAAGTTTACTCTTGTCTTAGATCTATTTGATGGTAGTGTGCTCAATGATCTATGATTGCTATGCTTGTTTAGATTATTTACATGTAATGGTGCTTAAATTGAATTGTGCTATCAAGTATCCGAATAGTCCATGCCTAGATTAGACGGATTATACCACAACCCTAGTTTAGTATGGGATAATTCGTGCTAACCGAAGATGGATTATGTTGGTGCTTGAACCATAGTTATTTTCTTGATGGAGGAATTGGGCTTATAGCTATAATTCCCCATTATTATCCAACTTAATAAGCTAAAGTAATTCGTAAATACCCTTAATATAAAGCTAGTGGTGGATTTGCAATCCTAGGTTCTTTAAACTTATTATAAAAACAAATATTTAATTACTTTCATAATTTAGATTTACTTTTATTGTAATTAGTTTAATTTAAATTAAATCCAAAATCCGTTTTTCTTAATTAAATAAATTTAGGTTTTAAAAATTAAAGTGCGTAGTATTCAATTTCTGTGGGTTCAACCTTTACTTCCACACTGCAAATCTTTTGAAAGTAAAGCATAAGTTAAGCATACTTTTATATCTTGATTTTGACGAGATCACTTCCCAATTTTGATTTTCTTTGACTGTCCCTATACTAGGGGCAACCCCCATCTTTGGACCAAACATTAATGTAAAATAAAATAGTTTTGAATCGATAAGTTAAGCATGATAAGATTGGCATAACAAAGAACAAGTGAAAAGCTGAAAGTAGACTAAATAAGGAGAATCCTCAAGACCAAGGTTATTGATTGAGCTTTTATTCCACTAAAAACTAAAAATGAAAGAGGGATCTATGCTATTCTAAGAACTAGTCCTAAAAGCGAAGTCGGAGTTTTCTTCATTCTCTCTGTCATTTCTTGTACTATTTTTCCTCTTTCTGATTACACATTTTGAAAGAGTGAGAAGTGAGGTTTCCTTGTTATAAATTATCATGATTGAAGTCTTGTTATGTGTGTAAGAAGTCCTATTGGGTGTTTTAAATCATTTATTCCCAGTCATGAAAGAGTAATAAGAGTCTTAGAAGGTCCCCCGAGGGACATACTACTCATACAATTCAAGCAAGAGAAAAAGGAAAGGCAAGAAAGAAATCCATGAGTACAATCCACAAGTCAAGTATAGTCATCCATAGTAGTGCAAGGAAAGTAAAGATAATGCATATAGCTAGTCCCGAGGACGTCTCTTGCTTGCATTTGCCCTCCTCGGTCGCACTTATGGAGGTTCCTCATCTTCCTCTTCCTCTTCCTCTTCCTCTTCGTCAATGATGACATGACGACGAGAAGTGGAACACCTAATCAGCTCCGTCATGGGTCTAGCAGGAAGTTGGTATGATGAGGATTCCTCTAATCACATCTCTAGCTCTACTATACACCTCTGCCCGATATATGTTTCATTGCACTAAAAGGGAAAGAAACCGTTAATCAAATTAAGAAAACAAAAAAAAGTGAGAGTGAGAAAACATGCATGCATTCTTTGATTTCAAAAGTTTAAAAGGATAACTTGCATTAGTTCATAGAAATGCTCAACTTACCATGTTTGTCCTTTCAACGTCAAACTGGGCGGAGCAAGACTGAAGAGAGCGCTTAATCGATTTAAGCTATTTAGAAAAAGGAGAAGAAAGGGAGATTAGAGAATAGTCGTGAAACTAGGGGCAAGGCTCGAGAGTTTTTACCTTGTATTCTAGCCGACGAATCCATGATCTTAATCTAGCAACCAAACTCAGGTGTTCTTCCACATAGGATGTTGGGACAAAGGCCACATTTGAAGATATGAGTTGGAAATCTTGAGGAATCACCTCCTGGATGCGATAGGAAACCTCGTGGTCATCATCATCTAAGGTAGTAACCGTTCAATCAATGATAGGGAGATCAGAAGTAGAATACCTCAAGGGTGCTCCCTCATAGGATGATATTGTCCCTTGAACTCCCAGCTCCTCTAATAGAAGGCCCTCCCTATAACCAAAGAGAGTTAAGCAAGAAAAATAAGATAAGAAAAGGTAAGAAGGATTCATACCTCAGCGCGACCAATCCTAGGGAAATTAGACATAAGATGGGAGACCCAAAAGCCCTCATAGTTCCTCCTATCCACCACTAGTTGCATCCCATTGACTCCCGTGAGAGCCTACTTGAGGTCATCACCCCAGAGCTTGTGAGTGTCTAGCATCCTAGGAGGAGGGACGTTAGGTGGAACGAAGTGATCTAGAAGACAGGCCAGTCTTAGGACCCTCTCTCCCAAGTACCAAGTAGCGGCATAAGGACCCATGAAGAGGATACGTTGCTTTGACAATTGAATTACGGATGCATAGGGAACCCTTATAGCAAGACGAATTCTAGCCCAAGGGTCCTACATCACCGAGTCCCCAGTAAGATTATTTAAGAATTCCTAGCATTTCTTAAGATTGTGAGCTCTGACCTTCATGCCTACCTTTTCTTTCATCCATTTAAGACCCCTTGGGAATAAGCTAGCACTCAAGTCCATGGGTTTAGGAGCGAGCATTCCAAAGTACTCAAAGCTCCATATCTGTTAAGAAGAAAGAGAAGACCATTAGAATGCCATTAGAAAAAAAAAAAGAAAAAAGAAAGAAAAGAAAAAAAAGAGAGAAAAGAGGATGAATTGAATAATACCTCCCAAACCCTCCAGAAACCTCCAACCGAGGGTGACCATATCCGAGAGTTTCCCCTATTTGCTTATAGAGAATAGCTAAGCTAGTGCCACTCAATCGTATGTGTGGATTCGGTTGACGTTAGCCAAGATCCCTAGGATGGATAGGTGAATTCGGTCCGCTTTGGTGCTGAAGAGGGAACAACCTAGAACATATATAATGAAGGCTCGGGTAATTTGATCAGTAGTGAATTGGTTATACCTTCGGAATGTCTTAAGGAACCCTGCATAAGGAACCACTCTGCTCACCACTTTAGGAGGGTATATTCCTAGGAGAGTGATCACCTTTTGCTTAGAAGTCTCCAATGTAGGATCCGTGACGATTGGTTCTCCACCTACCCGTAACCCAGTATTCATGGAAAAGTCATTTGGGGTCATGGTCATCTCCCCAAAAGGAAGATGCAAGGTGTTAGTAGAATCCCATCACCTTTCCACTAAGCTAGATAGGTGTACCAAGTCGTTAGAGCTACTCACCAAGAGTTTCACGAACTCCCCAAAGCTAGCAGCTTTCACCTTTTTTGCACAGCTTCTGGAAGTTTCCCATACCATTTGTAGCCATGAGTTAGGCACTCGTGCCCCTTTAGAGTCACCTTCCTTTCCTAGAATGACAAGAAAGAAGAAATTGGTAAGTTGAGCATTTCTATGAACACCTTGTGTGCACAAGTTGAGAATCCTTGTTTTGAAAATGGCGGCTCTTGATTCTTACCCATGGGATGGAATCAAACACCAGAAAAACATATTAGAGCATACATACATTCATTATTGAGCAGCAACTTGGCAATACATTGCATTTGGAACGAAGAAATTGAGTTTTAAAAGAAAATTTTTGAGAATACATCTCCTTCCCTAGCTTTGAAGGATAAATGTTGATATGGATCCCTTATAAGTTTTTCGGGAGGGAAATTGTTGGAGGAAGGTTTGTAAGAACAACTTCCCTCTTGGAGATTGAGAGGAAGAGGACCCCTACTTTTAATATTGAATGATGAACCCAAAGAGGAGGAGGAAGACATTGTTGAATTTTGAATAAATATCTTTTGATTGGATGATTTGGAAATGTTTTTGAATGAATGAATGTTTGATTTTCAAGAGTTTAAATGAGATAATGATTTTGAAAAACCAAAGTGAGGATTAGAGAACTTAGATTTGGAGAATGAGAATAGAGAGAAAAATGGAGAAAAAGGAAAAAGTTTGGAGAGAATCCAATCAAATTTTGAAGTGGGTAGTAAATGAACAACAAAATGCCTAAAATAGGGGCTGATAGCCATGGTGGCACGCTCAAAGTGCCGCGCGGCACTCTCCTAGTGCCACCATGGCACTCTTTCCAATTTTCCATGTTTTATGTGTTTATGCCACTGTAATGCCCCGTATGGCCTCCGGATCCATTTTTGGCTCTGATTTGATTCTTTTGATACATTTTTAATGCATTTTTCATGATTTTGAGTACTTGGAAACTTTCCTAAGATATCATTTGCAAGCATATGAATCCCCAGAAGAGCATTTAGCATTGCATTGCATTGAGTTGATAGAAGTCCCATATTGTTGTATTCATTTGTTCAATTAAGCATGGTAAGCCTCGAAGGCTCCAGAAATAATCTCCCTTGTAGAATAATGTCGCATGTATTCCTCAACAGAGTATCATTGTAATAATCTCTAAAATTATTGCACTAGTCGAGTCAAATGAACATTGAATCCCAGTTGCACGACATTGCCTTCCGTACTGTCATGCTAGTCAAATCGAGTGAAGTCTTGAATCATGTGAAGTGCTCCTGCTCTGCCTTAACGGCTCCATGAGTACTGTTTTCCCCAGCAGAGTTACATCACATTGTGTCATATCCCATGGTTTTCCTTGAAAGGCTCCATGAATTTAAGTACCCCAGCAGAGTTGTCCTTCTTGCTTGGCTCGAAGAGTTATGCTCGAGTCGAATCAAGTGAAGTCTTAAATCATGTGAAGTGCTCCTGGTTTGCCTTAATGGCTCTATGAGTACCATTTTCCCTAGTAGAGTTACATCACATTGTGTGGTATCCCATGGTTTTCCTTGAAAGGCTCCATGAATTTGAGTACCCCAGCAAAGTTGTCCTTCTCGCTTGGCTCGAAGAGCTATGCTCGAAGATGTCGATAGTCGTATTGGTAGTCGCAATTGTGAATGCCGGTGATGTTTGTCATAATTGGCTCATCACCATGTATTTTAGGTCCAATTCGCCTTAAGTGGCTCTAGAGACCTATTTATCTCCACCTAGCTCGAAGAGCTATGTACAGAGATGTCGTAAAGCCCTCAGGTTGAGTCAAACCGTTGTCGTGAAGCCCTCAAGATGAGGCAAGCGCTCGTGATGTTCACCTACAATTATGGCTCATCACTATGTATCTTAGGTCCAGTTCACCTTAAGTGGCTCTGGAGACCTGTTTATCTCCACCTAGCTCGAAGAGCTACGCACGGAGATGTCACAAAGCCCTCAAGCTGAGGTAAACCTTTATTGTGAAGCCCTCAAGATGAGACAAGCACTCATGATGTTCGCCTGCAATTATGGCTCATCACTGTGTATCCTAGGTCCAGTTAATCTTAAATGGCTCTGGAGACCTGTTTATCTCCACCTAGCTCGAAGAGCTATGCACGAATATGTCGTAAAGCCCTCTAGCTGAGGCACCCTTAAATCATCCATGATAGGACACCTTGTTAAATCGTCCATGATAGGACACCCCTGTTGAATCATCCATGATAAGACACCTTGTTGAATCGTCCGTGATAAGATGCTTGGTCGTGATCATCCGTGGTTCCAGAAGGAATAATCCCCGAGTATCTTGCATAATAGCATTCATTTAAATTTCATATCATTCACTGTATTTTACTTGAATAATTTCTTGCATGTGGTGTACTCATTGAACTACAGTTCGTCTGATTTCCTATAAAGGAATACATAGGCAGCCCTTTCGAGCGCTACCACTTGATTTTTGAGATTTTCTTTATGTGCTTGTTTGCATGTTTTGATTTTTTCGATTTTCTTACTGAAGTCTTACAGACTCACTAAAAGGCTGTCATGAATGCTTTGACATTCCCTTATGACAAGCGCTACTTGCAAAGCTCTGTTAAAGAGGGGTAAATTGTAGACACCCTATTTGGTTCGTCCGTTCAACAGAAGGAACCCCGCCTCAAGAACAATCCGATGACTGGAATTAGGATTTGTGAGATGTCAATTTTATAAAGAAGAACTCCGTGAAGTACCGCGGTCTCCAAGATACGTTAGAATAACCTTTAGGAAAACTTTGGTACGTTAAAAATCCAATTTAGAGACAAAAATCCAATTCAGGTGAGCTTTTTCACATGAAATGACGAAAAATCGCCTATCACTGAGCAAAATTCGAACCTCGAGGTGGGATCCTAATAACTCCCTTTACAAAATAGTCCTAAAATAGGCTAAATTAGTGACCTAAGCCTTTACATTGGCCAAAAACCACTTAGGAGAATTTTTACCCTTTTTACACATCACAGTTTGCTTCTTCTTGGAGTCAGCCTCACTCTTTTGACTATAACTCAAAATCTACAACTCTTTTTGAATGAGACAAAAAACATCTTAAACTAAACTTCCATACCTTTCCAATGGTATATTACAAGCCCAAAAAGGATAACCGAGGTGAGAGAATGAAGTCCAGGAATTCTAGAGCAAAAATACAACATTTGGGGTTGAGTGCCATAGTTGCACTCATGTGACTGATGTGCAGCACTCTTGAATGCCGTGTGGAACCTCTGAGTGCCACTATGGCTCTCAGATACTTTAGATTTGTTCTAAACCCTTGATTTGACCCCAAGCCGCATGAAAATGCCCAAAAACATTAAAAAAAAATGTGTGTGTTTTTTGTCCTACATTACTTAACTGTAAGAGTTTCACCCAAAACTTCAACTATAAAAGGGGGCCTTCCCTTTCCCATCCAACACACCTCAAAATCATGAGAACTAGAGAGCTCAAGGAAATCCCTTTGGAGGATTCCGAAGCACTCAAAGTTCTTTGGATAGTTTAATCTTTTAGTTTTTAGGGATCTAGGAGTCCACGGTACTGGTGAAGCCCTGCAAAAGTATTTTAAGGGAATTTCTTGAGGTAGGCCTCTTCTTCTTTGTTTTTTTTGCTTTATTTTCCTGTTTTGATCTTTATTTTCTTAGAACTAGGTTAAATTTCCTATTTGTTCTTTGCGTTCTTCATTTTTATTGCTTTTAATCTTTAAAGTTCTAGAGCAGTTGTATTTCCTTGTTTGTAGTATCCATTAAAGTAGAGTTATCCCAAGCAGAGCGACCCCCTAATGTTGTGGTAGCTGAAGCTGTGAGGTTGGTATTCAATCCATGGATATCCGACCCCGGAGATAACAAAATCTTAATTGGACCTACAGTCTAGAATTAGAGCATTCATATAGGAATCATGTAGTAATCCATATTAGTTGGGATAGTAGGCTATCCATGCTATTCCTATTTTATCCATGCATAGTAGTTAATTCCTAATTAGTTTAATTTATTAATTAATTCATATCCATGTATCCATGTACATGCATACACTTGCACACTATCCTCACTTAGAATAATAGGTTATCCATACTAGGGATAACATCTTAATTAGGCATACACATCCACACTACTAAACATAGTAGTCATATTTGGATCACATTCCCTCTTATTTATTGCTTTCTTAGGATCACATAGAAGCATTATTAGGTGAATAAAACACAGATTTAAATTCCCTACATAATTACTTGTGCATAGATATCATGTTTTTCTAGGGTTTTGAGTGCGACTTTCACGTTTAGTTTCTTTTATTTTCCTTTCGCATGCATAGGGGAGCGTAGTAATACGTTTAGTCCCCGATTTACTGTTTTAGCATATACATTGCATGTAAATGTACAGTTTCTTGCATGAGTAATCCAAATCGGTCAAATCAGATAAAGGTTAATGAAGGGTGGTGAACCTTACTTGTGGCTGTTGGCATGAGATTTGAAATGGGACAATCAAGCGGGCTTAATCCTTCTAGGCCCTAAGCTTGGTTCGGGTACCCACAGCTACTACATTCACATTTCCAAGGTGATGGTGTGACGTGAAATCATAGTCTTTTAATAATTCCATACAGTGTTCAACTCCCTTTGAGAGAACAAGTATCTCAGACTCTTGTGATTCAAAAATAAATCAAACTTCTCACCGTAGAGGTAATGCCTCCAGATCTTGAGTGCAAAGACAATCCCGGCTAGCTCGAGGTCATGCGTAGGTTAATTTAACTCATAGGGTTTCAATTGTCATGATCCATATGTGATTACCTTCCTATCTTGCATCTAAACACATCCGAGTCCTTGGTGTGATGCATCACTGTAAGTGTTGAACTGCTCACCGCTCTTAGGTATTGCAAGCACTAGCGCCGAGGTCAATCTTTTCTTCAATTCCTAGAATGTGTGCTCATGTTTGTTACTCTATTCAAACTTCAAATCCTTCTTCATCAGTCCTGTAAGACGAGATGTGATCTTGGAAAATCCCTCCATGAATCTCTGATAGTATCCAGTAAGACCAAGAAACTCCTGACTTTTATTATAGTAGTTGGAATATTCCAATCCAAAACTGCGTCTTTGACGAGTTCACGGCTATTCTGTCCTATAAGATGACATGTCCTAAAAATTTGACTTCATTTAGCCAAAACTCACACTTGCTAAACTTCCTTTAGCCAAAACTAACACTTGCTAAACTTCGCATACAATTGATTATCTCGAAGGGTTTGTAGTGCAATTCTTACATATTCCTCATGTTCCTCCTTGATCTTTGAGTAAATCAAAATATCATCTATGAACACGATAATGAACTGGTCCAAGTAGGGTCTAAATACTCTGTTCTTAATGTCCATGAATACTGCTGGAGCATTGGTTAATCCAAAAGACATAACCAAGAATTTATAATGCCCATATCTTGTCCTGAAAGCAATCTTCGAAATATCTTCAAGTCGAACCAACAATTGGTGATATCTCGAACGTAGATTGATCTTTGAGAAAGTCATCACTCCTTATATCTGATCAAATAGATCATCAATTCTAGGGAGTGCGTACTTATTCTTAATTATGAACTTGTTGAGCTCCCTATAATTGATACAAAGTCGTTGAGTTCTGACATTCATCTTGACAAATAGCACTGGCGCTTCCCAAGGTGACGTGCTGGGTCGAACAAACTTGAGATCTTCCAATTCCTGAACTTGCTTCTTCATTTCTTGCACCTCTATTGGTGCCATCTGATAAGGAGCCTTCGATTGTGATAAAGTACTAGGCACTAATTTGATGCAGAAATCAATCACCCGCTTAGGTGGCAGTCCTAAAATATTCTGAAACACGTCCTCAAAGTTTTGGACTACGAGATTTTGTGTAATAGTGAGTTCAAACTCGAGTCCTCGATAGCTGCTAGACGGCTGGTAAGATAAACATCACTAGAAGGGTTGTACTAAAAATTAAAAGACTGATTTCCATATATCGAGAAGGTAATCATCTTGTTGGCATATTCCAACTTAGCATAATACTTCATGAGCCAATCGAATCCTAAGATGATGTCAAATTCCTTCATTGACAAAATGATTAGATCTACGGGAAGAATCTTATCCTCAAGGGTTAGGGCACCGTCCTTGCACACTTTTCCTAATCTTACAATCACTCCCAAAGGTGATACCGCATTTAGGGCTATATCGAGCGCCTGGGGTACTAAACCCAAAAGTTTAACAATTTTGATAGTAATAAATGAATTTGAAGCACCAGTATCAAATAAAACCTTAACTCGAGTACTGAACAACGTAAGAGTACCTTCCATGCTCTGCTGCTCAGGTTTATCCTATCCCGCATCCTCTGGGATGATCGCATTCAATGAGTCTGTCCAACTTAGCCATGAGCAGTTGGTCCATTGTACACCCTACGGGGTGCTCTACAATCTTTGCTAATATGGCCATGCTTGTTATAATTATAACAGAGAATGCTCGACCGGTTGTAGTTCCTGAAAGCTCGATAGTCCTTGGCCAGATAACCAGGTTTTCCCCAATTAAAGCATCCTCCGGTATTGCCACCAATGGCAGGTAATTCTTGTGGGGGAGGTGCTTGAGTTACAACATAGTGGTTCTGGGGAAACGCAAGTTGTGGCTTCCTGTCGCCAGTGCAGTTACGCTTGTTTTCTCAGAACTATGTCTGAGGTCTCGGTCCTTGGTTACCCTTTGTGGCCGATTCCCAAAGCATCCTTACTCTTGACCATTGATATCTTCATGACCGATTGCCATTCCCACCATGGCCTTAAAATTCTGACCCTAATGATTCAACATCATATGTTGTAGTGGCAATGAGAGGCCCTAGGGATACTGCCTATTCTTCTTCTCTGGGGTATCGATCATATGAATAGCCGTTCAACTGTGCCGAATATTCTCTTACGGTCTGGTTCCCTTGTCTGAGCTCGATGATTTCTCTCACCTTCCTATTTATTTTCATCTGAGGGAAGTAGTTCTCCAAAAATAGCCCTTTAAATGTGGTCTACGGCATCCTTCCTACCGCGACTTCTCCTACTATTGCCTTTTCTGATTCCCACCAATCGACAGCCGCATAAGTCAACTGGAATGTCACCAGTTGATGCTTCTCAACCTCATTACATCCTAGGGTGTTGAAGATTGCTTCCATCTCCCGGAGCTACTGTTCCGCTTGCCATGGCTTAGTATTCCTGTCAAACTTCTCTGGACTAAAATGACGGAAACGCTCCACTATTCGATCCTCGACTAGCCTTGGAGGTGGACCATGGTTATTACCATTGTTCACGTTTGAATTGTTTATTTGCTCTATTCTCTGCATAAAGGCTTCGAATAGTCTAGTTAGATCAACAGCCTGGGGTATTGTGGGTGCATCCTCAATTTGTGCAGGGCAATTTTGGGTAGCTCTCCCCGCCATCGATGCAGTAGGGTTGGGTACCTATACAGACATCTATTGACTAGTGGTCAATCCAAAAATAAGCATAGAAAGTAATTCGCAACCAAAAATAATAGTTATAACTATTATCATATTAATGGCAAGGAGAACTCCATACAGACAATCTCCAAACCATTACTTAGAGTCAACCCCTATCTCAAGGAATCTTAAGGTTTAAATCTAAGAAATGTTGAGCAATTGGTGAATGCAACTACAAAACCTAAGCTCTGATACTAAAAATTCTATCACGCACCACAATAGCAAAAATAGAGAAAATAAATTCCTTTTTGGACCCGTCAGCCATGATAGTTGAAAGTCACCACATTTTCCATAACCCAACTCTAATCATCAGAGTAGTAAATCAAACCATGCATTGGGAGATTCCAAGTTCGATATATATAAACAGAGTTCACTACTAAACTATTACAAACCATAAGTATCTGCTAAAGCATAAATAAAGTGTTATGGAAACATATGCCGATTACAACCTTAATTATTACAATAGTCTCTAAAATATAAATACAAACTAGCTACAGAAAGCTCCAAATCTTCAGCTCGTGTAGTAGTCATCTCCAGCATAGTCTCCATCATAGTAGGTTACATATTCATAGCCCCTAGCCCTATACTTCTCTCTGTTAGGAAACTGCATTCCCAAAATCCATTGACAGCGCATATAAGTTGGTATTGCAAAAAAATTTGTAAACGCTATAATAACCCTACATGGGCGGAACTAGGGTTACCTTAATCTACAAAAATGGATTGTTGTAGTAGACGATTTAAGAACACGGGCTCAATAACAGCTCACAATCTTCTACCGTATTCCTGTACTGCCAGAATATCGAACTGAGTGTGGGCTCTTTCGGAATCCTTTCTGTTTTCTGCTCCCCCTTTTTACGCTCTCTTTTCTATTCCGAGTTATAATACTCTTTTAGAAAAACACAAACTGAGAAGAGAGTCAAAGCAGCATATATATAGGCTACGATAGGGACCATAAGAAGTCAATTAGGAATAGACTTCCTTATGGAATTAGGAAACCCTAATTCAAACTGAATCAGATTCCTATTTCCATAAATTATAATTCATACCACTAAAGATTTATAATTGCATTCCTACCCTTATCTCAAAAATATATTTCGAGCTCCATGTTATTAAATGCTTATTATCTCCCCACATTAAAATTTACAGATATCCATTAATTAAATATAATTACTGACAATCATATTTAATTAATCTCTTCAAATTCCTTGAGATCCTCTACTTAACTTATCTGATATGTTGGATACAAAATCCATCTACAGGGTTTGATATAATCAAAACTTATAAGCTTCCTCAAGGGGATATCATCAATCTCAAGATTGAGACATGGATTCCATCATTTAGTAATATCTACCATACAATTAATATTGTCACCCAATCCAATGAGATATTGACCCATTTAAGGATCTCACCCTTTTAGGGATCAAAGTGTAAATATCAAATGTACGTGTCTATAAATTAACTTAGGATATAGAGCATAAGCACTCATAATAGTCATGAGGTATTAATTATCTTATAAGTCAGTACAAAGATAATTACCCCAAGTTAGTCCTGTTTAATACACAAAGTATACCAATAGTGAGTTGAAATTGTACCGTTTCCTGCAGTCAAGACAAACCTACTACATCACCATGCTACAGTCCTACCAATGGTTGTCTAATCCCATCTAAGATTGTAAACCAAAATCTTACATTCTACAAGATCCAACAGTCTGATCTTCTGTGTGTAAGCCAAACTCTACACACCAAACCACTTACTATGTAGAATAAGAGACATACATGAACAATATTAAATAAATAATATAATGCAAACATTGCCCACAAAAATTCTCATAAAAACGGAATTATTGATTTCAGTAAAATAATAAATCAACTACATAAAGCATGGCTTTTAGTATATATTCCTAACACTATCCTACATACTCATAACCTTGGCCAGCTGGACGTCAAATATCTAGCGGCATAAACACCGTCAACTATGAAAGTCGAGTGCATGTAAATACTAGCAAAGTATCTATAGATATGCAGTCTATACATAAACAGCATCATTATTATGAATCATCTCGTCGTTCACGTTCATGAATGCACCAACTCACTATAGACCATAACTGACATTATCCCCATCATAATATGGACTCTTAGGTCCACACCTCGCATGTAGCTTTATATCTCACTATACTCAACTCAAACACATAGTCCTAAATCGTACGATCTATCAAACCCAACATGAAGTCCCCATTTCTAACCAACACATCATTTCGGCCAACACGCCCTGATTTACTCTGGCAAATACGCCCTGATTTATTACAACCAATACGCCCAATACATTATGACCAACACACCCAACCAATACGCTCGATACATTACAGCTAATACGCTCGATATATTACGGCCAACCACCCAGCCAATAAGCTTAATACATTACAGCCAACATACCCAACCAATACATTCGATATATTATGGCCAACACGCCCAGCCAATATGCTCGATCTTCGCGATTGCATTCATACGCATTAATATAAATAGTATCAACCTCTGTGGTCGATAGACTTACTACTATGTACGTCGGCTTCTCAATTCGATTAACAACATTATAACATCTTTATACAAATAGTTCCACTATTTAATGCATTAAGCTTATTATTCAACATGTGCGTTATTCTAGTACAGCGATCACAAATCCATGCATAATATACAAAAGCTTAACAGTCCTCCAGATATAAATAGACTAACATTTACCATTATGTTATGTTCAATTGATTGAAGTCATTTCAATCGATTGGAGTAAAGCTAAGTTTGATCGATTAAAGAAATCTCGATCGATTGAGAAAAACTAAAGTTTGATCAATTTCACTAAGTTCAATCGATTGAACTAAGTTCGATCGATTGAGACTGTTTGTGTTCAATCGATCGAAACCAGTTTGATCGATTGAGAAGGGGTTTTCATCTCAAACTGAACTAGACCTTGTATGCATGTTGTCCTTTCTTTCTTGCTAAAACACATATATACGAACATATCTGCGCTACTAAGTGAGTATAGGCACTCACCGTTAATGTCAATGATGTTGGTGAAGTGTGGGGTGGTCGCGGGTTCTCGAGGTAGTGCTCCTCCTCTTCTCTTTCTCTTATTCTTCTCTCTAATCTCTTGTCTTCCTTTCCTTCTGCTCCTTCTTCTCTTCTCTCTTCTTCTAGCTCGAGAGTGTGTGTGTTTTGTGTATATAGATATATATATATTTATACTAGTGTATATATGTGTGTGTGTATGTGTATGTGTATGTGTATGTGTATGTGTATGTGTATGTATTAAGTATACCTCTTTCTCTAACCCTCTCTCAATTTCAGCAAGCCCCCAAACACACCCACAAAACTAACATATAAAAGTAAAGGGCAGGTGGAAACTTTGTATATGCTAAAAATATCAAGTTTGATCAATCGAAGTGATTTCGATCTCGATCAATGGAGAAGACGTCAGTCAAGGTTCGATTAATTGAAACATGTTCAATCGCTCAAGAATGGGAACACGTCATAAATTCAGGTCGACAGAGTTTCAAGCACTTAAAGGAGGTTCGATCACTTGAAGAAAGAAATGATCAATCGATTGAAGTAAGTTCGATCACTTGAAAGTAAAAGTTTCTCAATCGCTTGAGAATGGTTCAATCGATTGAAAATGTATATTAAGGAAAGGTAAAGACAAGCTTAATGAATCTTATTTTTATCAAAAGTAATATAAAAGCACAACGAAAATATAAGATATTACAACATAATCGAACTCCCGTACATCGACTATCTCAACTCATTAGGATCCCGACATTGTAAGATCTTCGCGATCTCATCCATGCGTACTAACATAAATAGTATCGACCTCTACGGTCGATAGACCCACTACTATGCATGACGGCTTCTCGATCTCGTTTAGCATGTTATATCATCATTATACAAATGGTTCCACTATTTAATGCATTAATTCAATTATTCAACATGTATTATTCAAATACAACTCTTAATCAACAACACTAAGCCTTTACCATACTGCCCTTTTCAATCGATTGAAATCATGTAAATCGATTGAAGTTAAGTTTAATCGATTGGGAAAAGTTTGTTCGATTGAAATGGTTGGTCCTTTTTCTATCGACTGAAACCAGTTCGATCGATTGAAAAGGTCATGTTCTCAGTCGATTGATTTCAATTGATTGAAGTTACGTTCAATCGATTGGAAAAAGTTTGATAGATTAAAATGGTTGGTCCTTTTTCGATCGACTGAAACCAGTTCGATCGATTGAAAAGGTCCTGTTCTCAATCAATTGAAACAACTCAATCGCTTGAGAATGCATCTCTTTCTCTAAGATTAACTGGACTCTCCGCGCACGTTCGGGGTCCGTTCTTACTTGCCGAAACACATATATAACAATGTATCTATGCTACTGAGTGAGTATAGCCACTCACTGTTAAAGTCGGTGACGTCGGTGATGTGTGGGGTGGCCAAGGGTCCTTGGTGAGTCTCTCTCTCTCTCTCTCTCTCTCTCTCTCTCTCTCTCTCTCTCTCCTCCTTTGGTCACTCTCTCTCTATCTTCTTTGTTTCTTATTCTTCTCCTTTCTTCTAGTTGGGAGTGTGTAAGGGTATTTTTGTTTGGGTATATATATCCTAGTAGGTGTGTATATATATGTGTGTGTGTGTATATGAGCATGTATATATATTCTCTCTCTCTAAACTCTCTCCACAGAAAACCAAACATGTGTATGTATAGGTGATGCATATATATAGGGGAGGAGAGTGAATGAAAGTCTTACGAAATAGAATTGGTAACCAAATTCTGTCACTTTCAATCGATTGAAAGTGGGTTCGATCGACTAAAACTGGTACACACAATGGATTCCGACTGGCAACATTTCAATCAATTGAATGGTTCAATCGATTGAAAAGATACAAATTTGATCGATTGAGAATAGTTCAATTGATTGAAAGTGTCACAAGTTCAATCGATTGAGGAAAGTTCTATCGATTGGAAAGGGCTATTCATGAAAGGTAAAGATAGGCATACTGAATCTTATTTATATATACAGAAATACAAAAGTACAACAAAAATAGTGGGTATTACACATTGCCTTCGCTAGACATACTTAAATGTTTTATTTGAGCATGTTGTAAATATTGGACTAGGTAGTTTGACAAACAATGAAAATTGCATATTTATGTGTGAATATAATAGATATAGTGCTCATTTAATCCCCCAAATGCCTAGTTTTATATACATATTTGAATTAATATAATTTAGTGGTGATGTCACTCAAATGTATGTAATTATGTTCTTTTACATATTTTATATGTTTAGGTGGAAATGAAGTAAAATAAAAGGAAGGAAAGAAGTAGCAACCACACCGAAGTATTTCTCATGTATTGTGTTAGTCAAAACTTGCATAGTAAAGTTTCAATAAACTAATATTAAAAAAAAACCAAATGAAAGAAGAAAACTAAACATGACTAACAATCCAAAGAAAGAAAATAAAAAAAAATTTAAAAAAAAAGTAAATAAAAAAAATGATGGACAAAATTGTTAAGGCTTATGCCTTGACAACGAAAGGTAAACATATATATATAATCTCTCTCTCTCTCTCTCTCTCTCTCTCTCTCTCTCTCTTTATAGTTAGTCAATAGCATCTGACAAAAGGAGAAAAAATGAGCAAGAGTGAAGAAAATTGAACAACAACAATACAGCTTCACGCACAATCACTTAGAGAGAATAGTTTAGGAAGGTTATCATGTGAGCACTTCATAGTGTCCCTAAGAGTAGAAAACTTAAGTTTTTCTTTGCTTTTTATAGTTCTATAAGTTGTAAAAATTTGCTTTTATGTAATTGATGATTTCATGTTCAAAAATATGTAACAAAACTTTGTATACTGTATTTCTCAAATTAAAATATTTGTTTTCTTATAGGTCCTTTGCTAATTGTAGTAGTAAAATATTCCTATTAGAATTTTGATTTAATGTTTTTTTAGTATAGTTAGTACGAGTAGTTGTCCCCTAAAATAGTTTGAAACCCCAAAAATCCATCATCTTTTATTTTTCTTCTAGGGACAAAATAGTTATTTCCTATCTTTATAAATTTAATTTTCTGTTCCCTGTGGATTCGACCTGGTCTTACCAGAACTTTATTACTTGTACGATCACCTACACTTGGATGTTGATAAGAAAACGCGTAACTAGGATGTCGCCAAGTTTTTGGCGCCGTAGCCGGGGAACGGTTAAAAAAAATTAAAATAAAGTTAGGTTTAAAACTATTTCTCTCACTATATATATACTTATTCTACCGTATAAATAATTTAGTTTTATTTTTAAGAAAATAATAATAATAATAATAATAATAATAATAATAATAATAATAATAATAATAATAATAATAATAATAATAATAATAATAATAACTATGGATAATTTTTCCTTGTGAAATATCAATCAATATAAATTGATAAGTATGTCTGTGTCTATCTTTTAAAAAAAGACATTTATATACATATATAATGCTATCTTCTAAAAAAAATAAAAATATAAAAAAAAATATTTTTTTTTACTTGGCTATAAATAATAATAATATTTTTAAATTTTAGTTTTTTTTCTTTTACTTCACATGTCTGTAGATACTACTGAAGCTTTATATCAAGTACCACATAATTATAATATTTCTAGTAATTCATCTAGTATATAATTTCCTAGAATCATGGCTGAAATTGAAGGTATAGAAGGAATAGCTGATGATGCTCATAGTGAACATGGGGATAATATACCAGAATTTGTTTTACCAGAATGTGAACAACGTTCTTTACGTGATTTATTTACCCCAGAATGAAACATTACTCCTTCTTGCATCACTTTACCTAGACATACAGGAAATTTTCACTTTAGACAAGGCATGATTCCACTCTTACCAACTTTCCATGGAATGGGGTCAGAACGTGCATATTTACATATTCGTGAATTTGGAGAAGTTTGTAGTACGTTCTCTGATCAAAGATGTCCTATTGAAATAATTCGTCTCAAGCTTTTTTCTTTTTCTTTAAAAGATAAAACTAAAACTTGGCTTTTATCTCTCCATCCTGGATCTATAACTCCATGGCATGATATGAATGAAGCCTTTCTAAAAAAAATTATCCTAAAAATTTAACTATTAGCATGATGCGTCAAATTAAATTTTTTACTCAAAAAGAAAAGGAACCATTCTCTGAAGTTTGGGAACCTTTTAAAGATCTCCTGCTAGCTTGTCCACATCATGGATTTGAAAAATGGTATCTAATTAATTTCTTTTATGAATGATTAGAACCAAAATCAAATAAATTAGTTAAAACAATGTGTCAAGGAGAATTTTTGAGTAAAATTGCCGACGAGGCTAAATCATACTTGATTGGATTGGAGAAAATACTTCCCAGTGGGAAACAGAAGAAATTGGTAGGATAGAAAAAGCTAAAAATTTATACCAATTACAATCAGAAGATGAATTAACATTGAAATATGAAGAATTAGCACGTAAAGTAGAAGCTATAACAGTAGAAAAAAATAATCCACCTAAGAAGAAAAAGACCTTTGTGATAACTGTCATACGTTAGGACATCCTACGAATGAATGTCCTAATAGTTCAAATTTTCAGGAAATTTCTCCAGCAGAGATAAATGCTGTGAATAATTATAGGGGTCCCCAAAACTCCTATGGTAATTCATATCAGTCTAACAAGAGGAATCGTCCAAATCATATGTATACCAAAGAGGGTATTTTACAATTTCAATCTCAATAGTATCCTCCTCAAAATAATCATTCGTATTTACCTCCTCTACCTCAATTTCAACAAACACAAAATACATATCCTAATACACAGCAAAATTCTAATGTTTATGTGCCTTCGCACAAGAAAGTACAAGAGGAATCTTTACAATCTATGATGCAACAATTAATATAAATCATGGGAAAACTACAAACATTTGTGGATAGGATTAATAAGCAACATGCTTCTACAGGAAAAGGCATTTTTCCTGCCCAACCACAACCTAATCTAAGGGGACAACCACAAGGTGATCCCTCAACTTTTGGTAATAGTCAACATGAACAAATAAAAGCTATAACTATACTAAGAAGTGGTAAATCTATTGGACAAGAAATTTCACCTTCTTTAGAAGAAATTGAGCCTACAAATAAGGATGATAATATGCTAGAAATTGAGGAAGAAATAGATGGAGATAAAATTGCTAATGAAGTTGAAGTTGAAACCCTTGAAAAACAACAAATTCTTCAAGAAAATGAAATATTTGATTTACCAAAGGAAAAAGAAACAGAGAAAACTCCTGAATATTCTCCTCAAATTCCTTATCCACAACGTTTAAGAAAACACCACAATACTAAGAATTAGGAATATTTAGAATTATTTAAACAGGTGCATATTAATATTCCTCTCTTAGATGCGATTAATCAAGCACCTGCTTATGCAAAATTTTTAAAAGATTTATGTACTGTCAAACGTAAGCAAAATGTAAATAAGGATGCGTATTCTGCTGACATCGTATAGCATAATTTACCAACAAAATTTAAAGATCCCGGTACACCAACAGTAGCTTGTAATATTGGAAATCACAAAATCAATCACGTACTCCTTGACTTAGGAGCTAGTGTAAACTTGCTTCCTTATTCTGTTTATCAACAGCTTGGATTAGGTGAGTTAAAGCCTACTTACATGGTATTACAATTTGCTGATAGATCTACAAAATGCCCGCGAGGAATTTTGGAAGATGTTCTTGTCAAAGTTGACAAATTTATTTTCCCAGTAGATTTTGTCATCTTTGATACAGAACTAGTATTAGATGCTAATGTGCAAATACCAGTCATTTTTGTAAGGCCCTTCTTGGCTACCATTGATGCCACTATTTCGAATCCGTAGTGGTATGATGACTGTAGTATTTGAAAATATGACTTTAAATATTAAAGTTTTTTTCTAATCCACAACATCAAGAAGAAGATGAGAATATTGAAGAAGTTCATGCTATTGAATCTCTATTACGAGAATATTTTAACTTGACTTGTTATAATGATCCAGTAGAATCTGTTATTAATAACTCTATTCAGAAACTAGATAATAATAATCTGCAAGAACATATCATAAGCCAAGTATGTTTTAATGAAGATTCAATAGAAGAAGTAATTCAAGAAGCAATATGGACCACACATTTTGAACATTTACCACCAAAGACTACATTAACACTTCCATCTAATTACAAACTCCACAGTTAGAATTAAAAGAACTCCTTAAAGAGCTTAATATGATTTCCTTGGTAGTAATGATACCTATCCTGTAATTATATTATCTCTTCTAGACTCTAGTCAAGAAAATAAACTCATTAGTATGCTTCAGAAGCATAAAAGTGCCATTGGTTGGAGTATAGCAAATTTAAAAGGATTAAGTCCTTCAATATGCACTTACAATATATATCTTGAAACTAATGCCAAAACCTCAAGAGAAATGCAAAGAAGACTTAGCCCAATTATGCAGGAAGTAGTTAAGAAGGAAGCTCTCAAGCTACTCAACATGGGCATTATATATTCAATATTCGACAGTAAATGAGTAAGTCCAACACAAGTTGTGCCAAAGAAAGCAGGAATTACAGTTGTTCTGAATTCAAAAGGAGAATTAATTCCCACTCGTGTCACTACTGGATGGCGTGTATGCATAGACTATAGAAAACTCAATGGTGTAACCCGTAATGATCACTTTCCTTTACCGTTTATGGATCAAATGTTAGAAAGAATAGCGGGCCATAAGTATTACTATTTTCTAGATGGTTATAGTGGTTACAATCAAATAGAGATCGCACCAGAAGATCAGGAAAAAACTACTTTCACATTTGGAACTTTCGCCTATCGCCAAATGCCCTTTGGTCTTTGTAACTCACCTGCGACCTTCAAAGGTGTATGCTAAGTGATGATGCCAAAAATTGGTAAGAATAAGTAAAGCAATTTTAGGAGAGAGGGAGTAAGAGACTAGTTTTTTTGTATGTGGTTCGGCCCTGTTAATGAAGGTACCTACATCTACATGTGTGTCTGATCACGTTCACTATACTGTAAAAGAGCCGGGGGCCTGTGGTGAACCAACAAGTCTGGAGCTACCGTCGGCCGGCCGGGCATGTAGATGAATGCTATAGAGGTGCTATGTAGACTGAAAAGTTGGCGGCCCCCTTGAAAGGGGGTAAGTGGTTTCTTTTATAGATGCAAGAGGCCTACTCATGCATAGATAAGGAAATATAATCCAATTGATATAGATTGGCATTAAGTGTGAGGGTTTGCTAATTGGATTAGGAAATAGTTTGCTCTTTCCATTAGTCTTCTAACTTAAGTAGGAAACTGCCCGTAATGCTCGGGATCATGCCTATAGGCCCGGATGAGCTGTTCTCGCGGTGGGATGTGCCTGTGCGGTCTTCCTGACCTGTTGGCCGGGTTGTGGATGAACCATTCGGGAGGCATCAGGTGGAACAAACCGCTCGGGTTGATGCTTGTCCGAGGAATTGTGCATGATTTGACCGGGACATGGACTGGCTGCTAATTTGAACCGCTCGGTCATAGGATAGAGCCAATTTTGGGTGTATCAGCTGCCCCCCATTTCCAAGGTTGGCCAGATGCTATATCGGGGCAAGTTTAGAAATTAGTTTGATGTTACTTACCACTGTCTGAGTGCTTTGGGAAGCTGCCTCGGGGCTTCTGAGCCTGGTGAGTCCTCAGGAACTGGCTGAAGTTGAGACCCAGCCTAGCTCGGGACCTTTAGGTGCTCGAGAACTGACCGAGAGTTGAGACCCGGCCTAATTCGGAGTCTTTTTGCTTGAGTTAGCTCCCAGGATGGTTATCTTCTACCCGTAAACCTTCGTCAAGGTTGTGGGTAGAAGAATTTGACCATGTTGGAAAAGTCGACCTAAAGCGTATTGCTTTAGGGTCCTTTTATGTTAACTCCCCAGGATGGTTATATTCTGCCTAGCCAACCTTCGTCAAGACTGTTAGGAGAAGAGCTTGACCATGTTGGTAGAACCGACCTAAATCACGTTGCTTTAGGGTCCTTTTGCTCCTCTATCGTCGGCCAACCTAAGAGATTTTAATCACCTCTATCGTCGGTTTAAACCTAAGTGGAGTTAGTGCCTCTGAGTACTGTAGGTGCCCGGGTTGTCCAAGATTTTGACTTGGTTATCCGCGAGGCCTGTAAATACCCGGTGTGATTACCTGTTTAGTTCACAACGCCGTCTTGCCCCCCAAGCTTTTGCTAAGACGAGGGTCTTACAGAAGCTATGACTATAGGTAACTGACCTGGAACATGTTGGTTGCATGGTCTTTTGAAGCTTGCCATCATCAGCCACCTAGGGGTTTGCCCCCATCGTCGGTTGGACCTAAGCGAAGCTTGTGCCTCAGGAATAGGCCTGAGGTCTTTGGATTCCTCGGGGTTAGGCCCGAGGTCTTTATATGCCTCGGGGTTAGACCCGAGGTCTTTGGAAGGGCTTTGTGACAATCGGTGGAGCCTCATGTGGTGATCAGGCAAGTACCATTATAGTCGGGCTCATCTAGTCCGATGGAGATTGTGCCGGAGACAAAGTTAGAACTGATTGATCCTAACCGATGTGAACTGGAGGTCGGGTCAGGGCTGCCGAACTCAGACCGCTGCGAACTAAAGGTCGGGTCAAGGCTGCCAGACTCAGACTGCTGTGAACTGGAGGTCGAGTCGGGGCTGCCGGACTCAGACCGCTCTGAACTGGAGGTCGGGTCGGGGCTACCGGACCCGGTCTGTTGTGAACTGGAAGAACTGTCAGAACTCCGGGGCTAATCTCGTTTTCGCTTACTTCTGGAAGACTCGTTGCTTTCTTGCCCGGTGTCTTTGGTCTTTAGAAATTCTTTAGTGTCAATGTATTTTCCAACTCTCTCTATGAGTTCAACCAAGGTTACCGGTCGGTTTCTGTGAAACGACGTGGCGCACTAGGTGTGGTGAACTCTTGAGCAGAAGGCTATAATGGCGGCGGTTTCATCAAGATCATAGATGCTGAGCTTCTCTTGATTAAACCGGCCGGTGAACTCCTTGAGGGTCTCATTATCCCTTTGTATGACTGTCAGTAGCTGTATGTCAGGCTTTGGCCGTTCACGCATACCGATAAACTGGTTGATGAACTTCTTGCTGAGTTGCTTGAAATTGCAGACCGATCGGGGCTCCAAGGAGTAGAACCATTGCACGATCGGGCCTTTCAAAGTGCTGGGGAAGGCTAGGTTATGTAGTTCATCGGAGTTGGTGACTAGGGCCATCTGAGCCTTGTAGGTCCGGACGTGGTCGACCGGGCTTCCCAAGCCGTTATAGGGATCTAGGCGAGGCTGCTTAAATTTGCGCGGGATGGCAAATCTCATGATCTGGCTGGAGAATGGTGACTCTGTCTCGGTATTGGCTTGATTCTGAGCACGGTTCTGAACAAGCTTTTTGGCCACTCCGTCAATCTGCTTCTATAAGTCCTTGACTCAGGCTTCCACTCCTTCCCAACCGATATCCGAGGGGCTAGTCGGATCGGTGGAAGAGGCTTTTTCTTCATGGCGGTGTGCTGTCCTCTGGGATCGGGCTAGGCTATGACTCCGGGTAATCGTGTGCCTAGGGACAACTCGGCTCTTGACCGAGTGACCCTGGACTGACTCCCGGGCCATATGCTCCTACCTCTCCTCTCGGGCAGCACGCCTTCTGCTGATGTCTCTGGCATCCTCAACACGGGACGGGTTGGCTCGGGCACATTGTCTGGTCAAAATTGGTTCCCGACCGTACGCAACGTTCCTGGGTCGTTTCCCGGCCATTGGAGGACGGCTTTGCTGGGCCAGCAGGGCTTCAATCTGTTGTTGGATTTGACGTTGGCCCTCCAAGAGTTGTGTAAGGGTCGCGGTGATCTGCTCAGATGTCATGACTGCTACAGCCGGTGCCGGGGCCAGGGTCGATGTAACATCCCGGTTGGCCTGCTATGCAGTCTTCTCACTCTTCTTTGGAGGCATGGCTATCAGCCAAGAGATTTGTTAATGAAGAACTTGTATTTCCCATAGACGGCGCCAAGCTGATGATGCCAAAAATTGGTAAGAGTAAAGTAAAGCAATTTTAGGAGAGAGAGAGTAAGAGACTGGTTTTTTTGTATGTGGTTCAGCCCTGTTAATGAAGGTACCTACGTCCACGTGTGTGTTTGAGCACGTTCACTATACTGTAAAAGAGCCGGGGGGCTGTGGTAAACCAACAAGTCTGGAGCTACCGTAGGCCGACCGGGCATGTAGATGAATGTTATAGAGGTGCTGTGTAGACTAAAAAGTTGGCGGCCCCCTTGAAAGGGGGTGAGTGGTTTCTTTTATAGATGCAAGAGACCTACTCATACATGGATAAGGAAATATAATCCAATTGATATAGATTGGCATTAATTGTGAGGGTTTCCTAATTGGATTAGGAAATAGTTTGCTCTATCCATTAGTCTTCTAACTTGAGTAGGAAACTGCCCGTAATGCTCGGGATCATGCCTGTGGGCCCGGATAAGCTGTTCCCACGGTGGGATGTGCCTGTGCGGTCTTCCCGACCTGTTGGCCGGGTTATAGATGAACCGTTTGGTAGGCATCAGGTGGACCAAACCGCTCGGGCTGATGCTTGTCCGAGGAATTGTGCATGATTTGACCGGGACATGGACTGGCTGCTGATTTGAACCGCTCGGTCATAGGATAGAGCCAATTTTGGGTGTATCGCTAAGTATTTTCAGTGATATAGTAGAAAAGAATTTGGAAGTTTTCATGGATATTTTTTCAATTTTTGACAAATCCTATGATGATTATCTTAGCAATCTTCAGAAAGTTCTCCAGAGATGTGAAGAAAAAGTTTAGCTTTAAATTGGGAATAATAACATTTTATTTTCACTAAATGCATTGTCTTAGGACACATTATTTCTGAAAATGGGATACAGGTAGACAATGCCAAAATAGATCTTATAGCTAATTTACCTATTCCCAAGACTGTAAAAGACATCCGTTCATTCTTAGGACATGCAGGATTTTATCGCCGATTCATAAAAAATTTTAGCACTATTTCTAGGCCTTTATGTCAATTATTGGCCAAAGACACACCTTTTGAATGGACTAAAGAACGTCAAAACTTCTTTGATCAATTAAAAGAGCATCTCATTACTGCACCTATTATGCAATCTCCTGATTGGAGCTTTCCATTTGAATTAATGTGTGATACAAGCGACCATGCCATTGGAGCTGTCCTAGGGCAGAGAAAGGATAAAAAGGCATCATACTACCCCAGTAGAACTCTGGATAGTGCTCAAATGAACTACTCAACTACTAAAAAAAAATTGCTAGTCCTAGTATTCGCCCTTAATAAATTTAGGCAATATTTGATTGGTTCCCCTATTATCTGTTTTAAGGACCATTCAGCTCTGAAATACCTATTACGAATGACCCCTATAATTACAATTGAAATCTTTAATTGTTGGGGCATTAACTTTATGGGACCTTTTCCTGCATCTTGCCAATATGAATATATTTTATTAGCAGTCGAAAATGTTTCAAAATGGGTAAAAGCTATTCCTACAAGAAAGAATGATCACCGTACACTTATAACATTTTTAAAAGATAATATGCTTTCTCGATTTGGAACTCCAAAAGCAATAATAAGTGATCAAGGAACTCATTTCTGTAACAAGCCATTTGAAAAGTTAATGCAAAGATATGGAGTGACCCATAAGGTGTCGACTGCATACTATCCACAAACAAATGGACAAGCTGAATTAGCTAATAGGCAAATTAAGCATATTCTCGGAAAAAAAAATTGTGAATTCTAATCGTAAAGACTGATCTTCAAAATTAACAGATGCTTTATAGGCATATAGAACTGCTTATAAAACCCATTTAGGGATGTCTCCATATAGACTTGTCTATGGAAAAGCTTGTCACCTACCAGTAGAAATGGAACATAAGGCATATTGGGCTACTAGGACTTTAAATTGTAATATTGAAGAAGGAGGAATTTTTAAAAAAATTACAATTAAGTGAGCTTGAAGAAATTCGTAAAGATGCATATGATAATGCCCGAATTCATCAAGCAAGACCTAAAAAGTATTATAATAAGAATCTTTTGCACAAAAGATTTACCCTCTCGCAAAAAGTTCTATTATATGACTCAAGACTATGTATTTTTAGAGGAAAGATGAAATCTCGATGGACTGGTCCGTATATAGTTAAAAATGTTTATCCTTATGGAACTGTCGAGATTGAGGACCCTAAAGATGTAAATACATTTAAAGTTAATGGGTATAGATTAAAGCCATTTTTAGAAAGATTTGAACCTGAGTTGGACTCCATTCCTTTGGAGGACCCCAACTATAATGCTCCCTTAATATCTTAAAACATAATTGGTATAGGACATAGTGTATCAGAGTATTTATGTTTTCATTGTCCTATACTCTTAATTTGATCACTTTTTAGATATATAAAATAATTTTGTCATTATTATTCTATCTTTTCTTTATGTATTTCTTTTTATTACAGGTGTTATCATTGGCTTCTTTTTCTCATCTCACTCAGTGAGTACAATGTCAGACTCAGTTGGGGGGGACGGTTTCACGATTAACACCTGTTTGTTTGTTTTATCTTTATTTCTTAAAAAAAGTATGATAAATTTTTTTTTAAGAGCTATACTGAAGAAAAAAAAAAGAAAATGGCTATTTATTGTAACACCCGCTCTCGCGGATTATTTTAATAATATTTAACATGCATTATTAATCATTTAATGATGATTTGAGTATTTGTGAGATGTGGGCCTTGACCCACTAAGTTGTTTATGGGTGTCCAGTTGGGAACCCAGTTATGGCCAGTTTGGCAATCCCAGGTTGGGACATGTGTTGGTGGGTCCCAGTTGAGATGGGACATTATATGTGGAACACCTTATGTGCTTATCTGTTTATTAAGGCTTAAATGATTTATTGTTTTATTATTAATGATATCATGTTATTAGATAGTGACCACTTTTGGGGTCAATTAGGGGTACCTTTGTGAGCACGAATTGAACACGTTACATAATTAGTAGGCTAATTAGCAACTTCATATAATTATATGGGACCACTTATGGGACCCATGCGAGACATAGACAAATACCTATTTAAAAATTTGGTATTAAAATTATAATTGATACACGTAGTGGTGGGACCTATAGTATGAGTCACCAAACCACCATGTATCAACACTTGACACATGGCAAGTGAGGTGTCAGCAAACAACATCATACACATAAATTTAACAAGGAAAATGGATAAAAATGAAGACACAGTCTTCTTAATCAAGCCGTACGGCCAAATCAGGCCACGGGGTTTCGTCGCCGCTTCCGACGCCGTTTGACGCGCTGTTCGACGTTAATTTTCAAAACAAGTTACATATTCGGACTCCTGGAGGTGAGATTAGTATTTTGGTACCAATTTGGTTAAATTCTGTGATAGTTTTTCTGCGACCCATTTTGGGAGTTTAGCTCATAACTTGTAATTTATATATAGGATTTGTACCTGGTTGTCAGTAGGGCTTTAATTTCGCAATTAGGAGCGAAACCCAAGAGGTGAGTGACATTAATTATGATATATGGATGGTTTCATGTTTAAGTTCATTTGTGATGTAAAAGCATGTTAAATAAGCTTAATAAAGCTTATTAGTTTATTAATGGGCAAAATTCATGTGGTTAAATTAAGCCCAATTTGATTGTGAAAGCACGGTGTAATGAATTATGTGAGCATGTTAAGCTGTTTATTTGGGTCAATGGGATTGCTAGTTCTATACCACCATGAGGTAATCGATGTGGTGACGACCACGGCCGCCAGAGGCCTATGGGACTGCACGTGAGGCGTGGGTCATAACTAGGTCACGTGGGCTTAGGGAGTGGAGCCGCGGACTAGTTGGTAGTGGTGGAAGTGAACTAGTAATTTCCGGAGACTATAGTTGGTTGTAGTGAAATGAAATTGAGCATGTTTAGTATCCATGTGCATAATTAGTGTTATTCACAAGCATATAGCTTATATATTGTAGTGGTTATTGAATAACCATCGTAGGTGTTCAAGGTGGAGCTCAAAAGGAAAGAAATGGAATTGGTGAGCATTCGTGGGCGTGGGATTATAATTGAAATTCTACTTATTAGATTTATGTTCAATAAATTAAATTAGTGAAATATTGTAATCAATTATTTATTTAGATTTATGTAGAAAATGATTGTGACTTAAATTCTTGTAATACAGGGGACGTGTTATATTAATTGGTTATGGGACGAGGTTGTATTTCTGTCACTTCTAATTAGGCGATGGGGTATCTTTGGGGACCATTTGACCTACAAAAATGATACTTTTGAAAACAGATTTTGGTAAGATGCATTTGGGTGTATGTTCAAACCTTTGAAAAATAAAATAGTGTTGAGTTCTTTGATCAAAACTTTTATTAATTTGATTTCTGTAACTTTACTGACTTGGGATGAGCCTTGGTGGCGTGCCACGTATCCTAGATTTACATGTGTGGATCCGGGGCGTGACATTTATAGGGGTTCAAACCCTAAAAGCTTTTCCCATCTCTCTTTTTCCTTTCTTTTTCTTCTTTCTCTCTTTTCTCTTCCGTCTCCCATCGCGATCTCTCTTTCTTCTCTGCAACTCTCTCACTCTCGCTCCGATCTCTCATTCTCTCATTTATCTCCCATTTTCTTTGTTTTCTTCGATCAAAAATCAAGATCCACTCGATTGATTACTAAAGGTAAGATCTATAATCTAGAGAAAAACTTGATTTTGATTTTATTTAGTTTTTTTCCCCTTTCTTTCCGATCCGACTTAAATTATTAGTTTTTGTTTTAATTTTTATTTTTCTCTCTTTTCCATTATTTAACAAAATATAATGCATAAGTTGTAGGTACCCACTCACCAAAGAAGCTTGGAAATACCACTCGATCCACGGCCCTACGGTTCTCAGATTTCCAAGAGACAGGTGATATTTGTCCATTTCTTTACCAAAAAAAATATATGGCGCACAAGTCAGCTCTAATAATTTTTGAAGTTTATACCATAATTTTTCTTATTATTATTGTTATAATGATACATTGTCTTAAACTTTGCTAAAAGAGAGAGAGAGAGAGAGAGAGAGAGAGAGAGAGAGAAATGTAGTTTTCTAGTTTTCTGTTTTTTTTTTAAAAAAAATAAAAAGATATTATTATTATTATTTGTTTCTGAGTATATATATATATATATATTTCTTAATATAAATATTTTTAGTTTTTAAATAAAATTTCCACCCACCCCCTCTAATCACTCTTTAATTTGATCTTAGTTGATAGTTGGAAAGAGTGAAGGGTAGAGTCTAACATCTATTGTTGACTGAGAGTATAAAAAATGGTTCCGACAGTCGATGACTAGACGTTAATGGGTCGCTCACTTGTTTCTAGGCAGAAGAAACCCTTTGTTGGCACTAGCCTTTTATGCCATCAAAAGGAAAGATAAAAGGTTAGGATGGTGTTTGAATTGCTATAGAGAAAAATGTTCTGGTTTAATTGCTCATAATGGCACTTCTTTTAAAGTCTACTACTGTTACAAAAGACAATTCAAATCAAAACAAAAGGAAAATTTTGGTTGAGAAAGAGGACTGGATCCTTTGATACCCAAATGAACTTTGTTTTCCCAGCCCTCATTTTATTTTTATTTTTAAAGTTATTTTTAGTACATTTCATAATTTTCAGTCAGGTCAGACTTTAAAATGATCCTACGTGTACATCTGGCTTTCATTACTAGTTCGATAGAAGTAATTTGCATGATCCCAACATCACTAGATAGGTCTAGTGCGGTGACTAACTCTAGAGGTAGCGAAAAATTAGGTAAATCCAGAGGTTATCTCATATCCTCTTACTGATGTTTTAGCTTACTAGTGGTTCTAAACCCATCTCTTTTACTAGAGGGCGATCGTGACAACTTGGACGCTTCGGATTGCTTAGCCTTTTTTGTATAGGTGCAGAGGATACTAGTCGCACCATATATGTATCCAACCTAGTGGATACGCTTAGGATTTTTCAGAGGTTTTTCTTTTACTTCTATATAAGATAAAAGTTGACACATTAATGCTATTTTGGGTATGTTAATAGCATACAACACATTGTCACATGTTTAACTATTTTCAAATGCGAGAAACTCTTTAAACTTTCAATATTTTGAAACAGTGTGAAAATATTTACTGAATATAAATGGATGAGTAAACATAAACTATGTAGTCTAAAAACAAGTAGTGAAACTAATCAACCCATGTGAGCTTTTGTACCAATCTTCCTTAATGAGAGTTACTGTTCTTTTCAATCTCATTTTTTTTTTTATCATATCACTCGTTGAAAGTCTCATTATAGAAGAGAACGTTCAAGATTTACCATCAGAACTTCTAAATTGCTTAAATGAACAAAGTCAATCTATTTTGAAAATGATTTAGGCCATCTTTTCTTCCAAACGCACCCCCTTTCACCTTATATTACCTTATTCTCAATTCTCTCCAAATCATGCATTGCTCCACCTGGGAGTACAAACCTCACTTCTATATCCAGGTATGTGATTGGACTATAATAATATTACAAGAAGTGGTAAAGAAAGAAATGAGTTGATTTCAAAAAAATGAGAAACTTAAAAAAAAAACTGTACAAATGATAAAAAGGAGAAAAAGAAGAGATTGGAATGAATTGCGCAAACACTCCAATCACATGCTTAGAACAAATACACCCCAAATCTCCTAATCATCTTAATTTCTAACCTACCAATCAAAGTCCTAATGATTTAAAAGAAATTGATTTTTAAATTTAAGTGATAAAGATGTTCTCCAAGGTAGATCGCTCTTCTAAAGCTAAGTATTCTTTCATAAGACTTATTGTACTCCAAATGCCTATATATATTGAGTCATCAAAATGGAAGCAATTTCTCTATCTTTGCTTCCCTACCATGTGAGATGTTCTCTACATCGGTTTCTGAGAGTTTCTCCTTAAAAGAGTGAAATCCCAGTAAGATTTGAGTTAAAACTACAAATTTTATGACTGCTAATAGTTATGTAAACTTTGAAGTTAAGATCAGCTGCTTGACTTTTTAAGCACACACTGTAAGTTTAAAGGGTATTAAAAAAAATGCTGTCATTGACAAACTGTGAGTATGTGTGTTGCATTACTACTACATACTTGGAAATTTCATTTTATTCCAAATTTAATCTTATCTGTTGTAAAAGGAGAAAATCTACCTTTATTTTTACATTTTAAAATTTAAAATTGAATTTTGTGGGTATATTCACTGCAAACCCTCACGAGACAACACTCGTCCACTAGGGGTAACCTAGAGGTTTAACGGCTTGTTGCATATGCTAAATGTAATTGCAATTCCTACGACAGTGAGTTAGATTTTATTTTTCTTAGTCTACTCCTACTTTTTAATAAAACTTTTAGAACAATTTCTCTTTCACTTCATTGCTAGAGACTAGCACTAAGCTAGTTGAGGGGTGTGACAAACAATGAATATTGCATATTTATATGCCAATATAATAGATATAGGGCTCATTTAATCCCCCAAATCCCTAGTTTTACATGCATATTTGAATTAATATAATTTAATGACGATGTCACTCAAATGTGTGTAATTGTGTGCTTTTATATATTTTATATGTTTAGGCAAAACTAAAGTGAAATAAAGGTAAAGAAAGAAGTAACAACCACACCAAAGTATTTCTCATATATTGTGTTAGTCAAAACTTGCATAGTAAAGTTTCAATAAACTAATAAAAAAAACCAAATGAAAAAAGAAAACAAAACATAATCTGGCAATCCAAAGAAAGAAAAAAAAAAGGAAAAAAAAATGATGGACAAAATTGTCCAGGCTTATGCCTTGACAACGAAAGGTAAACATATATGTATATAATCTCTCTCTCTCTCTCTCTCTCTCTCTCTCTCTCTCTCTCTCTCTCTCTCTCTCTCTCTCTTTACAGTTAGTCAATAGCAGCTGACAAGAGGAGGAAAATGGGCGAGAGCGAAGAAAATTGAACAACAAAAACAACATAGCTTCACGCACAATCACTTATTGAGAATAGTTTAGGGAGGTTATTATGTAAGCACTTCATAGTGTCCCTAGGAGTAGGAAACTTAAGTTTTTCTTTGCTTTTTCTAGTTCTACAAGTTGCAAAAATTTGCTTTTATGTAATTGATGATTTCATGTTCAAAAATATATAACAAAACTTTGTGTACTGTATTTCTCAAATTAAAATATTTATTTTCTTGTAGATTCTTTGCTAATTTGTAGTAGTAAAATATTTCTATTAGAATTTTGATTTAATGTTTTTAGTATAGTTAGTACTTGTAGTTGTCCCCTAAAATAGTTTGAAACCCCAAATTTCCAATTTTATATCTATAATTCCATTCACTAGAAGACAAATTTTGCGCGTAAATGCCAGATTTTTCCACTATATAGTTGTTATAATCACCTACTAAAGCCCCGAGCACACCCTATCCATATCTCACTCCCAAATTATATTAGGATTTGGTTTGGCCTTGCTTGTGTTCTTAGAGTTCAACCACTGTAACCCCACAAGAATTCAAAGTCAAAGGTTTAGTATTTTATTTTTGGTTCAGTATTTCTATTTACTTATGTTTTATAGCTTAGTTGTACTAAAATTTGTTATTTTGCAGATTCCACAAATTAAACCCCAACTCATGCTAAATGAAGAAAAAGTATATTAATATTATATTTCACTCTTACCTTGGTGTTAGAACCTTAATTTTAATTGCACAGTCACTGTGTATATCTATTTAATCTTTATTTAAAAAAAGTTATTTAGAAGACAGTTTCAATTCCAAAATGGTAGGCTAAAACTTTAATTAAGGATATGCAATGAAACTTAGAAACCACAACTTCTGTGCACTAATCTTAAATGGGCATAGTTATCTTGATGGATTATTTTTCCATTTATGGCCAAAATATCTATGTATCTATAGTTCATGATCATTTAACATGTTTATAAACTATGGCTATATTGGACATCAAAAGATTACATATTTGAAATAAGAATGTAATAATGTGAATTGTCAAACTATGCCTTTTATCATAAAAAATAAAAAAATAAGAAAAAACACCTAGCATCCTCAAACAATTCATTTGACAAAGTTTATATTTTAAGTATGTGTGTATATATATATATACTTCTATCCATTAATGGACAGGCAATTGTGTAGTGGTAGAGTGGTGGGGACTGGGCACCGAATAACCCACTTCCGCGGCGGGTCACGGTTCGAACCTGGCTACTACCCAATTGCCTCTTTATTTTTCTTTAAATCAAACTATGTCGTTTCATATCAAACCAGACACACTTGATATGACCTCGACTAGTAAATGTTTATTTTCAAATAAAGAATCACTATGTTTAAAAATGTCAAATCCTTTACAAATGCACAAAAGTAGTGTGATCTAATGTTGATTTGTATATTCTCAATCCCTGTAAATCATTTCTTCCACGTTAATTAATATTTCATATTTTTAGATAACTTACATTAATCATTTGTATTATTTCTATCTTTCGCTATAATAAAATCTAAAAAATTCATTTCATATAAATTTAGCTTTTATTTCTATTTCTTCCTTTTCTTATTAGTGTCTTAGTAAAATTATTTTGTACTGTTAAAATCTTTATTGTAAACTGTTAAAAAATATAGTTTTTAGTTAAGTTTTACTACAAAAAAAAAGTATAAAAACTAGTATTTTAGGAAAAGCCCCAAAAGTCCATCATCTTTTATTTTCTTTTTAAGGACAAAATAGTTATTTCCTATCTTTAAAATTTTAATTTTTCGTTCCCTGTGGGTCCGACCTAGACTTACCAGAACTTTATTACTTGTACGATCACCTACACTTGGGTGTTGATAAGAAAACATGTCACTAGGATGTCGTCATAGTTACACTTTTGATCTTATCGGATATTATAGGTAGCACTAAGATGCATACGAGAAAATGATTCCCACATTTTGTACATCAAACTAGTAGTCCCAAAAAATCACATCTTTTGACTAAGATAGAAGCATGAACTTGACATATGAAATGTAACTGCTTACAAATTTATATATATACTTTTTGAAATCCTTTGAGTCTTATGTGAATATTTTGTTTCTTAATATAAATTGCTTAATTACTAGCGTTTTGTACTATCAGGACTTAAGATAGTATGGCTAGAAGGAGCCCCATAAACCATGTGTGGACACACGGAATCCCACCTCTTTTTTGTTTTAAATTGTTTTGAAAAGGGGAAAGAAAAGGAAAAGGTCTGTTGAAAACAGATACAGAGTCGCCACTTGGTCTTTAAGGAACCAAGAAATCTAATTTGACTCACCCAAATGGATAAAGGGCACTGGCCTTTCATAACCAAAGAACTTGGCTCGGGATTTTGGTACGAGAGAGAAGGAGCCTTTGTCACGACTAAAACACCCTCAACTCGCCCCGTCTTTCGACGAGCCTCAATTAGCATCCAAAAAATCATCTTAAACTATGTTTGGTTCGACAGTTAATATTTATGATAGGTATATTACATCACATAAGAAACTTGAAATTGAAGATCTAAAGATAAAATATCATTCATAAGATCTAAACCAAGTATCACACAATGCAAAGTGAAAGATCACACGAACAAACCTAGGAAAATCGTCTAATCACATATCAAGTAATTAAGTTTCCCTAATCTAGAGGGGACATGAATTGTTCTTGAAACAAATAAATAAAGAAATCAAAATATGCTTAGCAAGCTAGTGTGATGCATGTTAATCTTTGAGAAAAGAAGACCTCTCAATCCCCGGGACGGATGAGAAAGAAAGATTAGATCAAGGGAGAGCATGAACGTGTGATCAAATTCATTCCTTATAATCTTCTTAGATTAAGAGTCACAAAAGCCCCAAATCATTGCATGGATGCAATGTATGTATCTGGAATGTGCCAAGGTTGTAATGTGTTTTGTGTTCATGGATTCCTAGAATGACTTAGAAGTCTAGAATGTGTATGTATGAATGAAGAAAATCATCATGGGATGTGTACAAATATAGTATGAACTACTTCCTAAGACATGAGCTAATTTGGAGTGCATGTAAACATCAAATCAAAGGATGGAAGTAAAAGTGTGCTTGTTGTGAATAGTGGACAAAACAGTGATATGATATTTTGGAAATTGAAAAGAGGGGTTAGGAATGTTTTCAATGCATAATTTTTTATAGAGATCTTCCTTATTGTGTCTAGAACACAACCCAAAAATCCAATATTTAATACCTATTACAGATTGAGAGAAATCATATGAGCAATAGAGGTTACTCAGAAACAGAGTTTGTACTGTCGACTGAAATGTCAAAAAATCTTAGAAACTTAAACCAAATGATCTAGGGGCCCATTTTATACAAAACTTTCCCTAAGACACTTCAGTTTAAGGGAAAAATATTTTGGGACCACTCCTTTTGGAAAAGTTTTCTGTTAAACAAGTTGAAAGTCGACCAAGCTCCTGTGACAGTAAAGGCAGAATATCTGGAGAGAATGTTGGACCAAAATGGAATCCTTCCAAGTATTTTCAAGTCAAACCAAAACTCATGGGTGTTTTTTAATGAGTTAGGAAGACTTTTCAAGTGGTCTTGCATCCATACATTGAGTATTGAGTTTTAGAGAAATCTTTGAGCTCAGATCATTCACTGTTTTGACTCACTGTTTTAAAGATTTTGGGAAAAACTTGAGTTTTCTTTCTTGAGATCAAAATGAGAGGGTTTGAGAGGGGTTTTGAAATAGAGGTTTTGAAAGTATATTTTCAACATCAAATAGAGATTATGACCTCTTAAAATATCAACATCAAACTCATCATCAAGAACCCCCAATATTATTGGAGAGCTTCATTTTTATTTTGAACATAACTTCAAGGATACCTTGTAGGTATTGAAGTTATAATCATCATCTATTAAACATGTTTTTGAGGTCAAGAGCTACTATCCATAAGGATTCACTCACCTCAAACTTCAAGTCATCATTTAGATGATGAAGAACAAGTGAGTAAATAAAGAAAAATAAAAAGAAATGAGGTAAGAAGAGATGAACATATATATAAACAAGCAAGTAAATAGCAATCAATAGATGATAATTAATGTGATATTGGACTTGTAGCTTGGTGCTTCACTCATAGATATTGACATTTGGACATGGAAGTAGCTTCCTAACTCAAGAATGCTCAAGAATGGTGATTGAGGGTATTTGGAATGTGAAGTATAAGAGAGGTAATGGAAGAAAACAAGATTAAAACTCACTTTCTTATAGAAAATCAATGGAAGAAGCTCCCTTTCCTTCTTCTAAACCTATATCTATCTCTCTTTCTCTCTACAACTTCTATGGACTTTGCACTTGGCCCCCCTAAAATGAAGAGCAAGGGGGGGTTTATATAGGCCAATTTGGGGTGGTTTTGGGATTTAAAAAGTACTCCCATCGGTCCTAAATATCTGTGAACATAGAACTACGTCGTTTTGGTTTCTAATTAATCAATTTGGACCCCCAATCAAAATTACAAAAATGGACTGTTCTGGGGAAGAGTGCCGCGGCGGCACTGGGCCTCTATTTAGGCCCCCAGAGGTTCTGGTATTCGCGAAAAGGCCCTATTTCGTCCAAAATTCACAGAAAATGCACATGAACTCCAAACAGAGGTTTTGATATACCGTTAGAAAGGTAATTGAGTCTACTTTACATAAAAAAATCGTTCGGAGATAAGTCTCTTTGAAAAGTTTTGCGGTATTTGCAATAAAAGCCGATTTGATCGCCTTTTTCACCTTCAAAAATTCATAATAAATTCATTTTAAATCCAGGAATTATGTGCGATATACCGTTGGAAAGCTATTGACATCTAGTATCCATGAAAAATGTTTGAAAAATGATACAGTGCTCCAGTTTTAAAGTCAATTTTTGGTCAAACTGGTCAAACTAGGGACCTCCAAGAAGTTCTAGGGACCTCCAAGAAGTTCTAGGAACCTCAGGGAGCTCCCGAGAGCTGACGCTTTTGTCCGATTTTCTTTTAAAACTTGTTTTAGTACTTTTCACATGATCTAGAATGATCTCGGAGCATTTTAGTGAATTTGGACAATTTCAGTCAAACCTTGGTCATACCTGGTCAAACCGATCAACGGGAGCTGACGATTTCATTTGATTTTTCTTAAAAACTCATTTTATAACTTTTCCCATGACATAGCATGTTTTCAGAACTTTCGGTCCAAATTTGGGAGCGTTTGGGCTTTCAGGGGCATTTTGGTCATTCTAAGCATTTTAGGAGATAGAACTAACTTCTAGGAGTCCTTTTTTAGTCTTTTTCGATCATTGTGAACCGCCAAGCTATGGGTCTTGATCGGGAGAGAACAAATCCTAATTATATGCCTTAATTCACATTTGTTAGTACTTTTTTATCCTATTTTTGTATATTTTTACTTCGTTTTCTATTTTCTGTCAGGATTTGGAAAAAAGTAAGGATTCCAAGCTAAATGGGATGAAAAAGCATAAGAAAAGAAGCTGAAAAAACCACCTCGCGCACGCGGCCCGCTCGCGCGAAACCCAAGAAATCGCTCGCGCGACCTCCCAATATCGCGCTCGCACGGCTCGCTCCCGCGACCTGTGTAAAAACCAAATACGTGTATTTCAGTATTCTGAAGACTCCTACGTGAACGAAACTGCCTAATTACGTTTGAAAAGCTAAATACAACAGTTTTAGTACGAATTGGATGAGGAAATCTTCCAAACTTGCTCCAAATCTATAAATACTCAATTATAATTTAATTCTTGGGCTGGCAATTAATATACACACAATATACAACTAAAACTTCAGCCATTGAAGGGAGGGAAGCAAGGAGAAGAAGAAGAAGACCAAGGCTTTCCATGGCCTCCTCCATCAACTACTTGTCATCTACCGCTTCTATGGACAACTAAACTCAAGATCTAGGGTTTCAATGAAATCTTAGCCAAGTAATAGGGTGTATTTTATGTTTTATTTTAGTTTTATTATGTATGGATGATAGTTACATGTTCCGAGGATTTTTATAAATAAATCGTGCTTTTATTGATTAAATCGTTACTTTCAAAATTTACTCTTGTCTTAGATCTATTTTGATGGTAGTGTGCTCAATGATCTATGCTTGCTGTGCTTGTTTAGATTATTTACATATAATGGTTCTTAAATTGAATTGTGCTACCAAGTATCTGAATAGTCCATGCCTAGATTAGAAGGATTATACCATAGCCCTAGTTTAGTGTGGGATAATTCGTGCTAACCGAAGATGGATTAGGTTGGTGCTTGAACCATAGTTATTTTCTTGACGGAGGAATTAGGCTTGTAGCTACAATTCCCCATTATCATCCAACTTAATAAGCTAAAGTAATTCGTAAATACTCTTATTATGAAGCTAGTGATGGATTTGCAATCCTATGTTCCTTAAACTTCTTATAAAAACAAATATTTAATTGCTTTCATCATTTAGATTTACTTTTTTTGTTATTAGTTTAATTCAAATTAAATCCAAAATCCGTTTTTCTTAATTGACTAAATTTAGGTTTTAAAAATTAAAGTGCGTAGTATTCAATCTCTGTGGGTTCGACCTTTACTTCCACACTGCAAATCTTTTGAAAGTAAAGCATAGGTTAAGCATACTTTTATATCTTGATTTTGACAACATCAATTTTTGGCGCCGTTGCCGGGGATTGCATTACTACCTTTAGTTTTAGAATCTTAGTTTAGTTAATTCGTAAATGCTAGATTAGGCTTAATTTTTTTTTTCTTATTTTTTGTTTTTATTTTAAGTTACTAACTTTTCTTTTTATTTTGTAGTTTCTCAAAGTAATCAAATTCTAGCGTTTTGAGTGGAGCAGCTGTGCACGTCAAAGGAGCTTATGCGAAAATAAAAAATAATAAATAAACTAAATCGCTTCCTTTGAAATTTGCTTCCAACCACTGTAAGTCAGGGCGCTGAGATGCACTATTTGCATTAGTTTATGAGTGATTGTTCACGTGCATTAGCTAGGAAACCAGGGGCGCTGGGCTTGACGCGGTCATTGCATTACAGGATAATACTCATGCATCATAGTAGTTGTGTGCATGTTGCCTTATTTATGTGATTTCGTCTTATATTTGTGGAGTCAGTTTTTGTCTTAGTGTCGCTATTTTTTTTTTAGTTTATGTTTGGTACACGTTCTAGTAAACCGGCATTACAAACTTTTGATCCTGAACTTGAACGTACATTAAATATTAATAGATCTTCAACCCAAACTTCTAGAGCTCGGTTGCTAGACGATGAATCGACTCCAGAACCATCGTCTCTATTTTAGGCCGAAATTCAAAGTACACTTAAAAGGTTAAGAAAAACTCGAATTTTTAAAATAAAACCTATTCCAATGACCGACATTGGAAATAACGAAAATAATGAAAATAACCCTAATATACCTCGACCTCCTCCACTTACAGATTATTTTATTCCTACGACTTATTGAATTACCGGAGGCGACGGCATCTCACTTTGAGATAAAGTCGTCTACCATCTCGCTACTTCCTTCTTTCCATGGCCGTTTAAATGAAGATCCATATCAACACTTAGGAGATTTTCAAGATATTTTCTCTACGTTAAAAATCCAAAATTTCACTGATGATGAATTAAAACTGCGTCTTTTCCCATTCTCTTTAAGGGATAAAGCGAAGTATTAGCTTCAATCACTTGAGCCGAATACAATTAAAACCTGGGAAGCCTTACATACTGCATTTTTACAAAAGTTTTTTCCAATCACAAGAACAAATCAAATAAGAAAATCGATAACAAACTTTGTGATGCAAGATGGGGAAACACTTTATGATACTTGGGAAAAGTTTAAAGAATTATTACACTCATGCCCACATCATCAGGTTCCTAAGTGGCAATTAGTTCAAGTCTTTTACGAGGGACTTATTCCCTCTGTTCGTTATACCGTTGACACCGTTTGTGTGGGTACATTCCTACACAAAAGCGCTGACGAGGCCTGGAAAATTTTTGAAACATTAAGCAAGAACTCGATGCATCAGGCTATGTCAGTACATTCTGAGGGATATCTTTCACAACCTAAACGTGAGGTAAAGTTCGAGTCAAGTCATTCAATTGAATCTTAAGAACTATCTAAAAAACTTGACCGACTTTTGACAATAAACCAAACGTCAGCCCCACCCGCTCATGAAAGTTGTGCATTATGTTCCGATCCTTCACATTCTATACTTGCATGCCCATCAGCGTCTCAATTTCCAGAATTCGTGGAGTAACACATTAATTCTATTCAACAATTTCCACGAAATAATTTTGATCCTATGACTAATAATCTGGACATGCCATGGAGAAATCATCCTAATTATTCGTGGAAAAATAATAATAATCATAATAATAATGAGGCGACTAATTTTCCTAATACTTATCGACCCCAATATCAATAAAGTCAATACCAACAACCCCCTCCTAATCCTAACTCTCCAAGGGTTAACGCTTTTGAGGAGACAGTATTGGTATCCCTTAAGAACATTGAAATACAAGTACAAGCACAAGCACAGATAGTGCACTCTCACACACAATCCATTGCGAATCTTGAATCCTAAATGGGACAAATAGCTAATGCTATGAGTCGTAGAAACGAGGGTAAGTTGCCTAGTCAAACTATTCAAAATCCTAAGGGACAATGTGGGAATGGGGGTTCGAATGAACAAGTAAACGCCGTCTCGACTAGGATGACTATTCGAGAAGAGGAAGTTGTTGACGTACCATATGAAAGTGAGAAGGAAGGGAGCAGTAACTCTAATAAAGAAAAGGATGTGGATAGAGTTAGGAAAGAGAATGAATCGGTCCCAACTAAGTATATTCCAAAACTACCTTTTCCACCAAATGTTGAGGAACCGTCTAATTTATCAAAGAAAAATTCAAAAACGGAAGATATATTTGAGGTGTTTAAACAAGTAAAAATTAATATTCCATTCCTCGATGCGATAAAACAAATTTCCGCTTACGCTAAATACCTAAAAGACCTTTGCATGCAAAAGCGCAAAATACGCAATTATACTCCGAAAAAGGTCTTTCTCACAAAAAAAGTAAGCTCAATTTTTCAACACACTCCTCCAAAGTATAAAGATCCCGGTACGCCTACTATTTCATGTGTCATAGGTGACACTATCATTCATCGGGCTCTCCTTGACTTAGGAGCTAGTGTTAACCTCTTACCTTATCACGTCTATAAACAACTAGGTTTAGGTGAACTTAAACCTACGACCGCTACTATTTAATTAGCGGATCGTTTTGTGAAAGTACCTAAAGGAATCGTCGAGGATGTCTTAGTTAAAGTTGACAAATGCTATTATCCTGTTGATTTTATGGTCCTTGATACTGAACCTATTTTAGATGCTAGAAAATACACTCCTATCATTCTTGGTCGTCCATTCTTAGCCACCGCTAATGCGTGTGTCAACTGTCAAACAGGTGTAATAAAAGTGTCGTTTAGGAATATGAACCTTAAATTAAACGTGTTTAATGCGATTGATCAACCTCCTAAAGACGATGATTATCAATATATGGAGGGTAGTGAGGTTAGAAGAACGGTTGAACTTAATCAGGACATAAACGTGAGTGAGAAGAATAATATAATGGAAAATGAGCGGATGAATTTGAATAGTATGGACCCTAATGACGAATTTACTCGAAAGGTTAGGAATCGATTTGAACACGATAAAGGAGAGTCATCAAAGGAATTAACAAATAGTGACCTTGTTTCGGCTTTCCACCGAAATCTCCCTAACGCCCTAAAGGGTACAAACTCTGATTTACGAACTCCTTGAGTCTTGAGCTAGAACGATCTAGCTAAAGACGTAAAAGATAGCACTTCTTGGGAGGTAACCCAAGCTTTATTTCGTCTGTTTCTTTTAATTTTGAGTGTTTTTGGTCATTTTGGGTCCGTTTTGAGTCCTTTTTGGGTCATTCTGGACAGGTTGGGGGTCGGAGTAAACTTATTTTCAACTTATATACAAAAAATAAAGAAAAAGAGGAATAATGGCAACTCGCGCGCGCGGCCCGCTCGCGCGAGCTTTCCCCTTAGTGAGATTTTTTAAAGCCTTATGTGATATTTAGCCTCAGTATCACCTCGCGCCGGAATTCGCGCGCGCGAGGAGGTCGCTCTAGCGGCCCGCTCGAGCGAACTAGGGATTCGCGCGCGCGACACTCGCTCACGCGAGGTAGGATTTTCAGGAATTTTCTCTTTTGTTCTCTAACCTCCTGTCTCTCGCACTTGGTCAGTTATTTTTATATTTTATTCTCTTAAGTTTATTTTAGATTAAGTATTCCTTTGTTTCCATAGTTCTAGTTTTATTTTTCTATATTTCCTTTACATTCTTTTAATTCTAGTTTAGTTTCTATTGTTTACAATAAAATAAATAAATAAATAACATAATAAAAAGAAAAAACATATGTATTATATATTAGCTTTTCTTATTCGTTGTTAGTTTATTTTCTTTTAAGTATTACCATGTGAATTAGTGTCTCTATTTGGAGCATTTGAACTGTATTGCTATATTTATATATGTTCACCTGGTTTGTGGTTGTCGAAATCGAGGTACTATCGTTCCTTCTCTACGTACTTTCCTTTCTTTTGTTTTATTGTTTCATTGGGGGCAATGAAAGGTTTAGGTTTGGGGGTATGTATTTACATGCACATTATTATGCACTAATTTTTAAAAATTTTCGATTCTTGTGCTTAAATAAATGATGTCACCGACGTTTTTGCAATCTTGATTCGATACTTCTTGTTATGTAACTATGATTGTTATAGAATGGTAAACAAGAGAAGATGTGGTTAAACATTTGTTGAAGTCATGATATGACGTTTTAGGTCATGTATCATTTGAATCGTAGTTTTATATCATAGATTTGCATACAAACCTATGCTCTGCACGTGGTCGATTGAATACATGTTTGATGTGAACTATAATATGATTCGGATTTCTAGATAACACATGGTGGAGCCCGGTGAGCTTTTGAGCCTATCTTTTCTTTATAGAGGTTGTAAATGCATTTTGTGTTTGTCGAATTTCATTGAAATAGCTCATTAACTCGTTGTTTAGTCTCATTATTCTTGTTTTGGTTGATAGTCAAGTTAAAATATTTATTATCATGCTAAATAATCTTCCGTCGTAAACATTGAAAAATCGTATCACCCTAGGACATGATTTTAGGCCTTCTTTGTTTTCCACCCTTTTGACCTTTGTCCTATCCAGTTAAATGATAAATTTCCTTAGTTCGCCCTTTGAGCCATTAAAATGCCTTTTTCTTTAATCACCATTATCCTGGTTTTGCTCCAATTTGGCCAACTTGGAGTTCACCCCTGAAAAAGTGATCAATTTTTAGTGATATTAAGGTAATGTGTGATTGAGAAGAAGAAGAAAATAAGATGATGTTTGAGGTAGTTGCTTTGGTATTCAATGAATATTCATTTCGAAAGCAGTGGAAAGAAAAAAAGAGGCAACGAGAAAGAAAGAAAAAAAGATAAGGATTGAAAAAAAAAGTTGAAAGTAGAAAGAAGAATAGAAAAGAAAGAAATTAAAGAAAAAAATATATGAAAAAAAATTATGAAAAGATGGAGTTGGTAGAAGAGACGAATGAAAGAAATCGAACATGCCTTACAATACCATTCTGAGATTACCTACCTAATGAATCCTTTCTATTTTTTTTTCATTGCCCGAGCCACATTACAACCGTTGAAAAGTCCTATTTGGTCCTAGAAAACATGGTTTGGATATGAAAACGATGGGAGAGGGATTAAAACATGGTAATAATTAATTTTTCTTGATTGTTGGCATCCTATCCATGAGACTACTGTTCTTTCGTGTCATGCGTCTCGTTCGAGTCATATTTCTCTTTTTGAAAATATATTTCCTTTGCTCCCATATATTAGAAAAATTACACCTGTTTCTGAGTGTTTCATTTGAGAGTGTAATTAGCATTGTGAGATTCGTAGTCAAAGCATAGTTTGATGGTTATCCGAGTTATATTCCAAGTTCATGACAAGCGTGTGTTAATTTGACTACCACATGACACACGTGCAATTTTATGAGAAACTCTATTGATTTATACGATGCATGTGCTTGGGATTGTTTTTCATGATGAAGGTAGACGTTGGATTCCGTTTCTTCTTGTTCGTTATTCTATTTCAAATCATTGTTTTATAATAAGAAGTATTGAACGTTATATTTTTCGTTTTAATATTAAAAGAAAAAAAAGTTTTTAAATTAATAAGTTAATAAAGATGGTTGTGGGAGACTTATTGACGAGAACCCTTACGAGACTTCACTCGTCCTATTATGGACACCTAGGGGTTTAAAAGGCTTGTTGCATATGCTAAATGCAATCGCGTTGCCTGCGACAGTGAGTTAGGATTATTTAAGTATAGTAGTATTTATTTTTATATTTTTCTTTTTGCTCGAGGACTAGCAAAATGTAGGTTTGGGGGTGTGATCGGGAGAGAACAAATCCTTATTATATGCCTTAATTCACATTTTTTAGTACTTTTTATCCTATTTTTGTATATTTTTACTTCATTTTCTATTTTCTGTCAGGATTTGGAGAAAAGTAAGGATTCCAAGCTAAATGGGGTGAAAAAGCATAAGAAAAGAAGCTGAAAAAACCACCTCGCGCAAAACCCAGGAAATCGCTCGCGCGACCTCCCAATATCACGCTCGCACGGCTCACTCCCGCGACCTGTGTAAAAACCAAATACGTGTATTTCAATATTCTGAAGACTACTACGTGAACGAAACTGCCTAATTACGTTTGGAAAGCTAAATACAACAGTTTTAGTACGAATTAGATGAGGAAATCTTCCAAACTTGCTCCAAATCTATAAATACTCAATTATAATATAATTCTTGGGCTGGCAATTAATATACACACAATATACAACTAAAACTTCAGCCATTGAAGGGAGGGAAGCAAGGAGAAGAAGAAGAAGACCAAGGCTTTCCATGGCCTCCTACATCAACTACTTGCTATCTACCGCTTCTATGGACAACTAAACTCAAGATCTAGGGTTTCAATGAAACCTTAGCCAAGTAATAGGGTGTATTTTATGTTTTATTTTAGTTTTATTATGTATGGATGATAGTTACATGTTCCGAGGATTTTTATAAATAAATCGTGCTTTTATTGATTAAATCGTTACTTTCAAAATTTACTCTTGTCTTAGATCTATTTTGATGGTAGTGTGCTCAATGATCTATGCTTGCTGTGCTTGTTTAGATTATTTACATGTAATGGTGCTTAAATTGAATTGTGCTACCAATTATCTGAAAAGTCCATGCCTAGATTAGACGGATTATACCACAGCCCTAGGGATAATTCGTGCTAACCGAAGATGGATTATGTTGGTGCTTGAACCATAGTTATTTTCTTGACGGGGGAATTAGGCTTGTGGCTACAATTCCCCATTATCATCCAACTTAATAAGCTAAAGTAATTCATAAATACTCTTATTATGAAGCTAGTGATGGATTTCCAATCCTATATTCCTTAAACTTCTTATAAAAACAAATATTTAATTGCTTTCATCATTTAGATTTACTTTTTTTGTTATTAGTTTAATTCAAATTAAATCCAAAATCCGTTTTTCTTAATTCACTAAATTTAGGTTTTAAAAATTGAAGTGCGTAGTATTCAATCTCTGTGGGTTCGACATTTACTTCCACACTGCAAATCTTTTGAAAGTAAAGCATAAGTTAAGTGACAAACATTGAATATTACACATTTATGTGCCAATATAATAGATATAATGCTCATTTAATCCCCCAAATCCTTAGTTTTAAATGCATATTTGAATTAATATAATTTAATAGTGATGTCACTCAAATGTGTGTAAAAATGTGTTTTTTCATATTTTATATGTTTAGGTAAAAATGAAGTGAAATAAAGGGTAGGAAAGAAGTAGCAACCACACCATAGCATATTCAAATGTGAATAGTAATGAATAGTACAACGTTTGAAAAAATTGCAAGAATCCAAAACTACCAAAGAAAAAAAAAAAAAAAAAAAAAGGTAAAAGTGCCAACGATTTCAACATCCAAGCTACTGCTTGGATGTTGACATTATAATATATATATGTATTGTTTTTGTTTCTTTCCTCATTCTTTCTTCTCTCTCTCTCTCACTCTCACACACACACAATTATGCAGATTCAATTTTTCAAACATGTCAGAGCATTTGGAGAAAATGGAGACTGAAGAAGAAGAAAAGAAATACCCAGTGATGCACGCAGTGACGAAGTGTATAATTCACTTCGTCTATAAAATAGGGGAAGATCACAAGCAACAAAGACAACGCACCATTCACAATACACAACTGAAAGAACAACACAATCACTGTTAGGGAGAGAATAGTTTAGGGGAGGTTATTATGTGAGCACTTTATATTGTCCCTAGAAAATAGGAAACTTTAGTTTTTCTTTGCCTTTTCTAGTTCTAGTAGTTGTAAAATTTTACTTTTATGTAATTGATGATTTTATGTTCAAAAATATGTAGCAAAACTTTGTGTGCTGTATTTCTTAAAAATAAAATATTTGTTTTTTTGTATGACCTTTGTCAATTTGTAGTAGTAAAATAGTCCTATTTAAAATTAGATTTAATATTTCTAGTCTAGTAGTACTTATAGTTGCCCCCTAAAATAGTTAGAAACTCCAAATTTTCAGTTTTTATAGCAATATTTTTATTCACTAGAAGACAGATTTTGCAAGCAAGTATCATATTTCTTAGCCACGTAGTTGTTGTAATCACCTACTAAAGCCCCAAGCACACCATATTCATTTCTCACTCCAAAAGTAGATTAGGATTTGGTTTGGTCTTATTTGTGTTCTTGGAGTTCAACCACTCTGACCTCACAAGAATCCAAAGTCAAAGGTTTAGTATTTTATTTTTGGTTCAGTATTTCCATTTACTTATATTTTATTAGCATAGTTGTACTAAACTTTCTTATTTTGCAGATTTCACAAATTCAACCCCAGTTCATGTTAAGTAAAGAAAATAATATAATAATATTAGTTTTTACCCTTACCTTGGTTTTACAACTTTAATTTTAATTGAACGGTGATTGCGTGCATCTATTTAATTTATCTTTTATTTTTATTTTGAAGACAGTTTCAATTCCAAAATGGTAGGCTAAAACTTTAATTGGGGATATGTAATAAAAACTTAGAAACCACAGCTTCTGTGCACTAATATTAAATGGGCAAATTTATCTAGATGGGTTGTTTTTCCATTTATGGCCAAAAATATCTATGTATCTATAGTTTATGACCATTTAACATGTTTATATACTATGACTATATTGGGCTCAAAAGAGTACATATTTGAAATAAAAAGCCTAATTATGTGGATTGTCAAACTATGCCTTTTGTCATAAAAAAACACCTAGCATACTCAAACAACTCATATGACAAAGTTAATATTTCAAATATGTGTTTATATATATTTCTATCCAATAATGGATAGGCAATTGTGTAGTGGCAGAATGGTGGGGACTGGACACCGAATAACCCACGTCCGCGGCGGGGCACGGTTCGAACCTGGCTACTGTCCAATTGCCTCTTTATTTTTCTTTAAACCAAACGACGTCGTTTCATATCAAACCTGACACACTTGATATGACCCTGACTAGTGAAAGTTTATTTTTAAATAAAGAATGACTCTGCGGTCTTAAATGCCAAATGCTTTTCAAATGCACAAAAGTTGTGGGATCTAGTGTTGGTTTGCATATTCCCAATTCCTTTAAATCATTTCCCCCTAGTTAATTAAAATTTCCTATTTTATAATAGTTTTGCTTAAATATCTGTATTATTTCCATCTTTCGCTATTATTAAATCTAAAAAGTTTATCTCATAAAAATTTAGCTTTTATATATTTTTATTCCTTTTCTTACTAGTATCTTAGTCAATTTATTTTGCACTGTGAAAATCTTTACCGTAAACTAATTAGGAAAAAATAGCTTTAATTACTTTTATTGCAAAACTATAAAAATTAGTAGTTTAGTAAAACCCCACAAAAATCCATCATCTTTTATTTTCTTTTTAGTGACAAAATAGTTATCTGCTTAACTTTATTAAATTTTATTCCGTTCCCTGTGGGTTCGACCTGGACTTCCAGAACTTTATTACTTGTACGATCACCTACACTTGGGTGTGATAAGAAAACGCGTCAATAGGATGTCGTCAAGTTTTTGGCGCCGTTGTCGGGGATTGGTTAATAAAAAAATAAATAAATAAATAAATAAGTTAGGTTTAAAACTATTTTCTCCTACTATATCTATATCTATATCTATATATATACCTATTCTACTTTATAAATATTCTGTTTTTTTTTTCTTTAAATGACAACATAAGGAAAAAAAACTATGTATAATTTCTTTCCTTGTGAAATATATATAAATATATATATTTATAAGTACGTAAGTGTTTATCTTTATATAAGCCTATCTTCTAAAAAATAAATATATAATAAATATAAAAAAAAAAAAAAGAGTTTTTTTTTTTTTACTTAGCTAATAATAATAATAATAATCATAATAATATTATTATCAGTTAGTTTTCACTTACTTCTTATGTCCTTAGATACTACTGAGGCTTTATATCAAGTACCACATAATTCTAATATTTCTACTGATTCATTTAGTATACATTTTCCTAGAATCATGACTGAAATAGAAGGCATGGAAGGAATAACTGATGATACTCATAATGATCATGGGAAGAATATACCACAACCTGTTTTATCAGAACGTGAGCGATAGTCTTTACGTGGTATATTTATGCCAGAACAAATCATCACTCCTTCTTGCATCACACTACCTAGACATACAGGAAATTTTCATTTTAAATATAACATGCTACCATGTTTACCAACTTACCACGGAATTAAGAAAGAATATGCTTATGTCCATATTCGTGAATTTGAAGAAGTTTGTGAAACGTTTACTGATCAAACTTGTCCTATTGAGATAATCTATCTCAAACTTTTTCCTTTTTCTTTAAAAGATGAAGCTGAATCTTGGCTTTTATCTCTCCACCCTGAATCTATAACTTATGGCCAGATATGAATCAAGCATTTCTAAATAAATTCTATCAAATAAATTTAACTTATTGCTTGATGCGAGAATATAAACTTTTCACTGAAAAAGAGAAGGAATCATGCATTAAAAACTGTGAATTTTTTGTAGATCTCCTACAAACCTGTCCACATCATGGATTTAAAAGATGGCGTATAATTAATTACATCTATGAAACATTAGATCCAGAGTCAAGGGAAATAATTGAAGCCATATATCAAGGGAAATTTTTTAAAAATACTGACATAGCTTAATCATATTTTCATTGGCTTAGCAAAGACGCTCCACAAAGGGAAAAAGAAGAAAATGCTAGGAAAGAAAATGCTAAAAAATCACAGCAATCACAAACTGAAGATGAATTAGTCATAAAAATTGAAGAATTAACTCGCAAGCTAATATCTGTTAAACTGGAGAAAACTAATCCTCCTCTATCTAAAAATAAATTAGAACTTTGCAGAACATGTCATATGATGGGGTACTCTACAGAAAAATGTCTTAATACTCCTGTTTATCAAAGATTTACCCCCGCGTAAAAAGTTCTATTATATGACTCAAGACTACATCTTTTTAGAGGAAAGATGAAATCTCGATGGACTGGTCCATATATTGTAAAAAATGTTTATCCTTATGGAACTGTCGAGATTGAGGACCCTAAAGATGGAAATACATTTAAAGTTAATGGACATAGATTAAAGTCATTTTTAGAAGGATTTGAACCTGAGTTAGAGTCCATTCCTTTGGAGGACCCCAACTATAATGCTGTTTAATATCTTAAAAAATAATTGGTATAGGACATAGTGTATCAGAGTATTTATATTTTCATAAGTCCTATACTCTTAATTAGATAACTTTTTATATATAAGTTAATTTTGTCATTATTAATATCTTTTCTTTGTGTATTTTTTTTTATTACAGGTGTTATCCTTAGCTTCTTTTTCTCATCTTACTCATTGAGGACAATGTCAGGCTCAGTTGGGGGGGACGATTTCACGATTAACACCTGTTTGTTATTTTATCTTTATTTCATTAAAAATATATATATATATATATTTAGTTTCTCTAGAGAGAGATACACTGAAAAAGATAAAATGGCTTTATATAGGGCTTTGAACCCTAAAAACTTTTACCCATTTCTCCTTTTTTCCTTTCTTTTTCTTCTTCCTCTCACTCTCTCGCCGCGATCTCTCTCTCTCTCATTCTCTGCAACTCTCTCACTCTCTTCCCCCGATCTCTCAATCTCTCTCATTTTCTTTTCATTTTTTTTTCTACGATCTAAAATCAAGATCCACGCTAGCGATTATTAAAGGTAAGATCTATAATCCAGAAAAAAAAAAAAAAAAAAAAAAAAAAAAAAAAAAAAAGCTTGATTTTGATTTTATTTTTCTATTTTTTTTCGATTTCAGCTTAAATCTTAAATTTTTAGTTTTTTTTTTAGATTTTTATTCTCTCTTTTCCATTATCTAACAAAAATAATATCCATAAGTTGTAGGTACCCACGCACCAAAGAAGCTTGGAAGTATCACTCGATCTACGGCCCTACCAGGTTTTCAGATTTTCAAGAGACAGGTGATATTTTTCCGTTTCTTTGTAAAAAAAAAAAAAATGGACGACGCGATAGCTATTGGTCTTATGTATTTTGAACTTTACCTTGTCATTTTCTTAATTGCTGTTATGATAATGCTGCGTTGTCCTTGTTAAAAAAAAATCCAAGTTTTCTGTTTTTTTTTTAAATAAAAAAAAATGAATGACGAACATGTCACCGTTCTTATGATTTTCGAAGGTTATACCATAATTTTCCTTATTATTGTTATTGTAATGATACGCTATCTTGGATTTTTCTAAAAAAAAAAAAAGGGAAAAAATGTAGTTTTCTAGTTCTTTGTTTAAGAAAAAGAAAAAAATATATATTTTCTTTTTAGTTTCTGAATGTATATATTTTTCTTAATATGTAAATATTTCTAGTTTTTAAATGAAATTCCCACCCACCCCCTCTAAGCTCTCTTTAATTAGATCTTAGTTGATAGTTGGAAGGAGTGGAGGGTTGAGTCTAGCCTCTCTTGTTGGCTGAGAGTATAAAAAACGGATCCAATAGTCGATGACCAGACGTTAATGGGTCGCTCACTTGTTTCTGAGCAGAAGACACCCTTTGCTGGCACTAGCCTTTATGCCATCGAAAGGAAAGCTAAAAGGTTAGGATGGTGTTTGAATTGTTATAGAGAATAATGTCCTGGTTTAGTTGCTCATAATGGCACATTTTTTAAAGTTTACTACTGTTACAAAAGACAATTCAAATCAAAACAAAAGAAAATTTTGGTTGAGAAAGAGGACTGGATCCTTTGATACCCAAATAAATTTTGTTTTCCCATCCCTCATTTCTTTTTATTTTTATTTTTAGTTTTTGTACAGTCAATAAATTCTCAGTCAGGTCAGACTTTAAATTGATCCTACGTGTACATCTGGTTTTCATTAGCTGGTTCGATAGGAGTAATTTGCATGATCCAAGCATCACCAGATATGTGTAGTGCGGTGAATGTCCCTAGAGGTAGCGAAAAACTAAGTAAAGCCAGAGTTATCTCCTAGCCTCTTACTGATGTTTTAGCTTGCTAGTGGTTCTAGACTCATCTCTTTTACTAGAGGTGGATGGGTAATCTTGACAACTTGGACGCTCCGGATTGCGTAGCCTCTTTTGTATAGGTGCAGAGGATACTAGTTGCACCATATATGTATCCAACTTAGTGGATATGCTTAGGATTTTTCAGAAATTTTTCTTTTACTCTATATAAGATAAATTTGACACGTTAATGTTATTTTGGGTATGTTAATAGCATACAACACATTGTCACATGTTTTACTATTTTCAAATGCTAGAAACTCTTAAAACATTAAACATTTTGAAACAGTGTGAAAATATTTACTGAATCTAAATGGATGAGTAAGCATAAACTATGCAGTTTAAAGACAAGTAGTGGAAACTAATTAACCCATGTGAGCTTTTGTGCCAACCTTCCTTTATGAGGGTTACTATTCTTTTCAGTCTCATTTTATTCTCTTCATCATATCACTCGTTGAAAGTCTCATTATTTTTCTTTGACTGATCATTAGAAGAAAACGTTCAGGATTTACCATTAGAACGACTAAATTGTTTAAATGAACAAAGTCAATCTATTTTTTTAAAATGATTTAGGCCATCTTTTCTTTCAAATGCACCCCCATTCACCTTATATTGCCTTATTCTCAATTCTCTCCAAATCATGCATTGCTCCACCTGGGAGTACAAACCTCACTTCTATATCCAGATATGTGATTGGACTGTATTGATATTGCACGAAGTGGTAAAGAAAGAAAGGAGTTGATTTAAAAAAAAAAAAACGAAAAAAAAATGAGAAATTAAAAAAAATGGTACATATGATAAAAAGGAGAAGAAAAGAAGAGGTTGGAATGAATTGCGCAAACACTCCAATCACATGCTTAGAACAAATACATCCCAAATCTCCTACTCATCTTAATTTCTAACCTACCAGTCAAAGTCCTAATGATTTAAAAGAAATTAATTTTTAAATTTAAGTGATAAGGATGTTCTCCACGGTAGATCGCTCTTCTAATGCTAAGTATTCTTTCATGAGACTTATTGTACTCCAAATGCCTATATATTGAGTCATAAAAAAAAATGGAAGCAATTCCTCTATCTTTGCTTCCCTACCAAGTGAGATGTTCTCTACACCGGTTTCTGAGAGTTTCTCCTTAAAAGAGTGAAATTCTAGTGAGATTTGAGTTAAAACTACAAGTTTAATGATTGTTGTTGGCTATGTAAACTTTGAAATTAAGATCAGTTGCTTGATTTTTCAAGTACACACTGTGAGTTTAAAGAGTATAAAAAAATGCTACCATTGACAAAACTGTGAGTATATGAGTTGCATTACTATTACATACTTGGAAATTTCATTTTATTTCCAAATTTAATCTTATCTGTTGTAAAAGGAGAAAATCTACCTTTATTTTTATTTCTATTTCATTTTATTTTTACATTTAAAAAAAATTATGAATTTTGTGGGTATATTCACTGCAAACCCTCACGAGACAACACTCGTCCACTAGGGGTAACCTAGGGGTTTAACGGCTTGTTGCATATGCTAAATGCAATCGCGATTCCTGCGACAGTGAGTTAGGTAATTTTATTTTCCTTAGTTTATTCCTACTCTTTAATAAAACTTCTAGAACAATTTCTCTTTCACTTCATTGCTAGGGGCTAGCAATAAGCTAGTTGAGGGGTGTGACAAACATTGAATATTGCACATTTATGTGCCAATAAAATAGACATAATGCTCATTTAATCCCCCAAATCCTTAGTTTTACATGCATATTTGAATTAATATAATTTAATAGTGATGTCACTCAAATGCGTGTAAAAATGTGTTTTTACATATTTTATATGTTTAAGTAAAAATAAAGTGAAATAAAGGAAAGGAAAGGAAAGAAGTAGCAACCACACCATAGTATATTCAAATGTGAATAGTAATGAATAGTACAACGTTTGAAAAATTGCAAGAATCCTAAACTACCAAAAAAAAAAAAATGTAAAAGTGCCAACGATTTCAACATCCAAGCTACTGCTTGGATGTTGACATTATAATATATATATATATATGTATTGTTTTTGTTTCTTTCCTCATTCTTTCTTCTCTCTCTTTCTCACTCTCACACACACACAATTATGCAGATTCAATTTTTCAAACATGTCAGAGCATTTGGAGAAAATGGAGACTGAAGAAGAAGAAAAGAAATACCCAGTGATGCACGCAGTGACGAAGTGTATAATTCACTTCGTCTATAAAATAGGGGAAGATCACTAGCAACAAAGACAACGCACCATTCACAATACACAACTGAAAGAACAACACAATCACTGTTAGGGAGAGAATAGTTTAGGGGAGGTTATTATGTGAGCACTTTATATTGTCCCTAGAAAATAGGAAACTTTAGTTTTTCTTTGCCTTTTCTAGTTCTAGTAGTTGTAAAATTTTACTTTTATGTAATTGATGATTTTATGTTCAAAAATATGTAGCAAAACTTTGTGTGCTGTATTTCTTAAAAATAAAATATTTGTTTTCTTGAATGACCTTTGTCAATTTGTAGTAGTAAAATAGTCCTATTTAAAATTAGATTTAATATTTCTAGTCTAGTAGTACTTATAGTTGCCCCCTAAAATAGTTAGAAACTCCAAATTTTCAGTTTTTATAGCAATATTTTTATTCACTAGAAGACAGATTTTGCAAGCAAGTATCATATTTCTTAGCCACGTAGTTGTTGTAATCACCTACTAAAGTCCCAAGCACACCATATTCATTTCTCACTCCAAAAGTAGATTAGGATTTGGTTTGGCCTTATTTGTGTTCTTGGAGTTCAACCACTCTGACCTCACAAGAATCCAAAGTCAAAGGTTTAGTATTTTATTTTTGGTTCAGTATTTCCATTTACTTATATTTTATTAGCATAGTTGTACTAAACTTTCTTATTTTGCAGATTCCACAAATTCAACCCCAGTTCATGTTAAGTAAAGAAAATAATATAATAATATTAGTTTTTACCCTTACCTTGGTTTTACAACTTTAATTTTAATTGAACGGTGATTGCGTGCATCTATTTAATTTATCTTTTATTTTTATTTTGAAGACAGTTTCAATTCCAAAATGGTAGGCTAAAACTTTAATTGGGGATATGTAATAAAAACTTAGAAACCACAGCTTCTGTGCACTAATCTTAAATGGGCAAATTTATCTAGATGGGTTGTTTTTCCATTTATGGCCAAAAATATCTATGTATCTATAGTTTATGACCATTTAACATGTTTATATACTATGGCTATATTGGGCTCAAAAGAGTACATATTTGAAATAAAAAGCCTAATTATGTGGATTGTCAAACTATGCCTTTTGTCATAAAAAACACCTAGCATACTCAAACAACTCATATGACAAAGTTAATATTTCAAATATGTGTTTATATATATTTCTATCCAATAATGGATAGGCAATTGTGTAGTGGCAGAGTGGTGGGGACTGGACACCGAATAACCCACGTCCGCGGCGGGGCACGGTTCGAACCTGGCTACTGTCCAATTGCCTCTTTATTTTTCTTTAAACCAAACGACGTCGTTTCATATCAAACCTGACACACTTGATATGACCCTGACTAGTGAAAGTTTATTTTTAAATAAAGAATGACTATGCGGTCTTAAATGCCAAATGCTTTTCAAATGCACAAAAGTTGTGGGATCTAGTGTTGGTTTGCATATTCCCAATTCCTTTAAATCATTTCCCCCTAGTTAATTAAAATTTTCTGTTTTATAATAGTTTTGCTTAAATATCTGTATTATTTCCATCTTTCGCTATTATTAAATCTAAAAAGTTTATCTCATAAAAATTTAACTTTTATATATTTTTATTCCTTTTCTTACTAGTATCTTAGTCAATTTATTTTGCACTGTGAAAATCTTTACCGTAAACTAATTAGGAAAAAATAGCTTTAATTACTTTTATTGCAAAACTATAAAAATTAGTAGTTTAGTAAAACCCCACAAAAATCCATCATCTTTTATTTTCTTTTTAGTGACAAAATAGTTATCTGGTTAACTTTATTAAATTTTATTCCATTCCCTGTGGGTTCGACCTGGACTTCCAGAACTTTATTACTTGTACGATCACCTACACTTGGGTGTGATAAGAAAACGCGTCAATAGGATGTCGTCATTAAGCATACTTTTATATCTTGATTTTGACAACATCAGGTCTCCTAAATTTGATAGCCGACAAAATAGGGTGTCTACAGTTTGCCCCTCTTTGGCATGAACTTGCGAGGCAACGCATGTCGCAAGCGAGGGCCAAAGTTTTGAAGAGACAGGTCTTTTTGGAGGCTATAGATTTAGGATAAAAGCGTTGCAAAGATGCAATGATGAAAACAAGAACGCTGAGGCTGGTGCTGGTCATGCTCTTTGTGAGTTGCCTACGTATCCCAAGGGAATCAGACCATGACGTAGTTTGGGGCACAAAGGAGCAAATCACACATGCACAACAAGATAGGCGGATGCTATGCTATGAGGATGATATGAAATGCATGGATATGATTTGAATTGTGTTATGAGTCCTATCATGCCTAGTGTTCTAATCCTAGTATGAATTGGTGCTGTGGGATGTGTACCACTTCGATTGGACTTATGTCATGCTAGTGTTTCTAACTGTGATGCAGTTATTGACCCAGATAGGGACACCAAGGTTTGAAAACCCTGGGTCTTGGAGCAAACTTCTGAATTTTGGGAAGTGTGCTTCGCAAGAAAATATAATCGAACGTGGGGTCCCAGAGGACGTTAATCAGAGATGAAGCTTGACAAATAACGGACGGAACTGGAAGCCCTGGAAATTAGGAGACAGACACAAAAGCCCTAGAACATTAAGTGATGGACATGAAAACCCGAGATGTCAAGCGATGGACATGGAAGTCCAAGATTTTGAATGAGAATGATGAACATGACATGCTTCGAATGATAGTAAACTAATGATGATTAATAAATTGACGATGCACGAATCGAGATGACTAGTAGACAATGAACTACTGTGACTTTCATGGGTTGGACTAACCGTGATCAGAAGAACTGATGGTGTACTTATTGAGGTGACAAGTCGACAGTGAACTACTGTGACTGCCATGAAATGGACCAGCGATTTGGACTAACTATGGTCAAAAGAACTAACGATGTATGAATCGAGATGATGAGTCACCAGTGAACTACTGTGACTGTGATGGATTGAATCAATGGTTGGACTAACCTTGATTAGAAGAACTGATGATGTACTAATTGGGATGACAAGTCGACAGTGAACTACTGTGACTGTCATGGATTGAACTGACGATGTACGAATCGAGATGACGAGTCAACAGTGAATTGTTGTGACTGTCATGGATTGAACTGATGATGTATGAATCGAGATGACGAGTCAATAGTGAACTATTGTGACTATCATGGATTGAACTGATGATGTACGAATCAAGATGACGAGTCGACAGTGAACTATTGTGACTGTCATGGATTAAACTAATGATGTATGAATCGAGATGATGAGTCGATAGTGAACTACCGTGACTGTCATGGATTGAACTGATGATGTACAAATCGATATGACGAGTTGACAGTGAACTACTGTGACTGTCATGGATTGGACCAACGGCTGGACTAACTGTGATCAAAAGAACTGGCGAATTGATATGTCTGTTGGGGATTAAATTGAATCTGCTGGGGATGAACAACTCTTTCTTCTGAGGAAAGGATGTAGTCTTGACTGAGATACACTATATTTGTTTAGGACACTCTTCTAGAGATGAACTAGCTCTGTTGGGAATGAGAAGATTCGGCTGGGGAAAGAATGGTTGCATTATGGATAGAGTAATTCAGCTAGGGATGAAGAACATTCATGACACAATTTCGGCTTGGTTGCTGAGGAGCTGGTAGAAGATAGCCAATGCATCTTATGAACTGATTTATGAAGACAAGTGACTGTGATTGGGGGTATCACCAATGCTCAAGGTTCTTGGGACTCATATCATGTTGCAGCCTTGATAAGTGTAATAACGGTGTTCAAAACTTCTGCTTATATCCACAGGTTTTACAATTTGGGAATCACTTTAAACCCACACATTTGAGACCATTAAGACAAATGGACTTCACAGGAACAATGTTGATGAGGAAAGTTGGATTGGGTTGTATGAACATTGAACTCTGATACAGTTTCGATCAGATTATTACTGACTCAACCAAACAAGGATTGACTTGACATAAGTAACGACACGAAGTGCCCAAATTAGCATAACTCAATGTGTCTTTGTCATAAGCGATGTACCGCTCATCTTTTATGTTCACTCCTCATCTTAATATGATAGCACTTTGCTGATAAATCTGGTTTTTGAAAATTCTTCCCTATTGATCTAATCAATTCTCTACTTCTCCCAAGAAGTGCTTGGAATCAGTGCCTTAGCTTTTAGAATAAAAGATACTCTATTTCAAAAAAATTCAAAACAAGTTGGTGACTTGAAAACTTGACCTTGGTATGAAGGGACCGTGTTAGGCAAATGGAGTTTGCCCCTAGTTTGAGGTTAGGAAGTGGAATTCATAGGCAAACGAGGTGGGTGACCGAAGTTTGCCCCTAGTTTGGACAATGGTTTATTGGAGGCTTGGGCAAATGAGGTAGGTGACCGAAGTTTGCCCCTTGTATGAAGGGTTGATAATAAAAATAAGGCAAACGAGGCGGGTAGCCGAAGTTTGCCCCTGGTGTGGAAGGTGATTTTTAGCTTAAGGCAAGGACCGCGACTTTAATCTCGCAGATGCTCAAAACTTTTGCCTAGGCACAAGTCAGGTGACCTAGCGAGCTCTTTTCTCTCTTTCGTTATTGCTCACTTTGGATTTAGCTCTAACTTTTGCCTAGGCGTCCTTTCGGATTTTCGACCTAGCAAGCCATCCTTCTTTTCTTTTTGAAAGTCTGCCTACGTGCCCCCGAGCGGGGATCAGGTCCAACGTAGTTCGAGCCAGGACCTTAAAAGAAGGAGGGGCAATTTTTAGGTAGGTAGGATGACCGAACCGATGCGGTTGCCTACGTATCCTCGAGCGGGAATCAGGTCGAGTGTATTTCAAGGCAAATTTGGGTCATTTTTAGGTAGGTGGGATGACCGAACCGATGCGGTTGCCTACGTATCCCCGAGCGGGAATCAGGTCGATCGTAGTTCAAGGCAAGGCTTGAAGAAAGTTGGGTTATTTTTAGGTAGGTGGGATGACCGAACCATTACGGTTGCCTACGCATCCCCGAGCAGGAATCAGGTCGAGCGTAGTTCAAGGCAATGCTTGAATAAAGTTGGATTATTTTTAGGTAGGTGGGATGACTGAACCGATCCGGTTGCCTACATATCCTCGAGCGGGAATCAGGTCGATCGTAGTTCAAGGCAAGGCTTTGAAAGAAATTGGTTGAGGGTTTTTCATACCAATCGTCAAAGAAGTTTAAACTTAGCTCAGTTGTGGTAGCCTTGAATAAAAGGATTCAGTTTCGATCTCCCTTTCTTTTCTTTTCTTTTCTTTTCTTTCTGAGGATTGATCCTTTTCACTTTCGCCTAGCCAGTTAATTTTACTTTTCATGTAGTTGATTCTTGTGAGATCTTTTGATCACAATTTTAGAATTCCAGAATGTGCATATCAGTTCTCAGAATTTATTTGTGGTCATTCCGAGCCTTTTGAAATGTGATCTAGGCATGTTCTCATGATGTACCTAAAAGTGTACAATTCTCTGTATCACCAAAATTATCTTCCTTTCATTTTCTCCATCATTTTGACTAGCTAAGGTTAGATCTTGGAAATCAACACCTTTTTCACCTCTAACTTTTGCCTAGGTACCCTTTTGGGTTTTCAACCTAGCGAGCTTCTCTTTTCTTTCTTTTTCTTTTTTTTCTCTTTTTATTGTTTTGTTTTTTTTTAAAGGGGAGAAGAAACTCATTGAAAGTGTTTGGCTACCATCAAGGACTAAGTCTGCACTGTTTTCAACAGACAGATTGTATGGCTCCCCATTGGATTGGGCTCAAGGCTTTGAAATAGTGGGAAAAGGGTGTTGGGCAAGCCCCAAGTCAGTTTCAAACATGTCTTTTCAAGATTGAGGCAAGAACATCTTTAAATTCTTAAAGTAAGACTATTCAATTCTCAACTCTTCATCGATGTCAGCGTGAAATCGACTTTGACCTTTTAGGATTCTTTTTGTTTTGTTGCAAAAAAATAATAGCAGAGCAATATCTATGGTAATTTGAAAAGTGACATTTCGATTTGATGATTCATTCATTTATGACTAGACACATCAGATTAAGCAAAATGATATTTCATTCCATTTAAGGAGAAGGATTGCATTTCTTGGTACAGACTCAACTGAACTTTAAAAAGTAGACAAACTCGACCACAAGACTATTCTTGAAATAGACTTGAAACATAGAACAAACTTGCCTTGGTCTCAAATGGAGTGTCATGATGACTCGTTTGTTATTCTTATTCTATTTTTTTTCTTTTTATCATGAGTTCTAGACACCATCACTTTACTGCATAGCTTCAACACTTATTGGCATCATCAAAAGGGATCACTCGAGCAGTTGATCTAAGCCATGATAGTGGATAGGATTAGGATGGGGTACATCCTCTATGAGGTTTTGAATGTCATGGCAGAGGCGGATGCATTGATCGGTGGCATGGCCTAGATTTTGGTGGTAAGCACATCGTAGGCTCATGTTGTAGTGGGAAGGTATGGGATCCGGTAGCGGCTTATGAGGGAGGAGCTGTAGGTGGCCCTTTCTAAGTTTGTAGTCTAAGGTTGTGGAAAGGGGAACATCAAGTTTGGAGAATTCGCGAGAGCCTTTTAGGCGATTTGGTGGAATAGACTGGTATGGACGGAGAGGGTAGTCCATTGGTTGGTTACTAAGCGCACTGACATCTGAGGAGGCTGTGGATATCGCAGGTTTTTTTTTTTTCTTACCCACTTTTAAAATATTTTTCAAATTTCTTTAAAGAGTCGCCACTTAATTTTAAAAGGAAAATTAAGAAACCATTTTAAAAGCAAACTGATCTTTTGCGAAACCAAAGATAAACTGGGTCCGGGGATTATGGAATGAAAGGGGAAGGAGCCCGGCGGACTAAAACACCCCCTTTCATCCTATCTCACGATAGGCCTCTACTCAACATCCTTTTTAATCAAATTATTAATCTAAGCATTCCCTCAATTAATACATATATACATATACATTACACAAGCATGTTGGAAATGGTGTAAAATTGCTAACGACAAAATATCATTCATAAGTCACATAATTCAACTAGCAAACATCATGATATGCAATAGAGAACTAGAAAACATACCCGGGATCCGGCCGCGAATATTAAACGTGCAATGCATGCAAAAATAAACCTAAGAAAGGTCTCTAACACATATATACACATAAGGCAAAACCTAGGCTAAGGTGTCGCACATGAAATCGAAAATCAATTCAAAATCAAAGAAATGAATTAAACTAGAGAAGAGTTGAGGAATTATACCTCAAATGCGCTACAAAACAAAGGTTAGTACACATGCCTTAGACAAGATATAATATCATAAATAAGTAAATCCTAAGTCATGTTCAATTAGATACATTTTAGACAAGAGATGAGTCCTACTTATGAATATTAACATGTATGAATGAATGCATGATTATAGACAAAGATGAGACATGAATTTATTCACTAATTTGGATCACTAAGCCTCTGGATTTAATCTAAATTATCATTATTCAAAACATGGTTTGGGTCTCAAGACATTAGGAGACCATTTGAGTTAAAATAAATAAGATTAGACAAAAACAGTAGCAGTTTTTTGTGAATTACAGAGAGCAGACCAGCCATTCAAAAATAGGAATAAAATATGTTCAACGGTTGGATCTTACTGATTTTTGGATATGTTATGCCTCTGTGAGTCTAGTTTCTAACCCAAAAAGAAAACCAAGTTTTCAACGGTTAGATCTCCAGGAATATGGAAAATACTAGACCTCACTCAGGATTTTGCAACTCTCTGTCCAGAGATCTTGTATGATTTTCTAAAAATAGTAAAAAAAATGAGAAACACTTAGATCTTTTTAGGGTACCTTCCTAACACATTAAGGTACCTATAAAAAATTATTTGAGACCCCAAAAACCTTATTAGGGTTCTGATTTATTAATTTCAAAACGGACTTATTATTCTGAAAGTATTCTAGAACTCTGGACAGATTATGATTAGCTCACACAAACCATGATCCAACCCTTCTAATCACAAGATCTTTATAAAACAAAAATCACAGTGGTAAAAAAATGTGTTATTGACATTTTCCCGTTGGTTTCACTTAATTTCAACGGTTAGATCTTGAACTAAAAATCTTTGATCGAAAACAGTTTGTAAACTCACTGTTTTCTTTTTACTAGTTCAACTTTGTTGGTTGACCTCAACTATTAAAAACATGAAGTTGGGGCTCAAACCAAACTACTTCTTCTACCATTTGATGGTCATTGAAGACTAAAAGGCATATATATGCTCATAGATTTTAATAAAGTATAGCATAGATTTCACAAGATCCAAAGAACAATAAACTTAAATCCATGGATAAAAGTTTAGATTCAAGTCACTACTCCTACCACTTAATGGTCATTGGAGTTTTAAGACATCTCACACTTATGGATCTTAATGAAGTATTGAAATGAACTTCACAAAATCCTCAAATAAAGAATTCAAGCCTATGGACCCAAGCTTGAATTCAACTTATCACTCCTACCATTTAATGGTCATTGGAGTTTTAAGACATCTCACACTTATGGATCTTAATGAAGTATTGAAATGAACTTCACAAAATCCTCAAATAAAGAATTCAAGCCTATGGACCCAAGCTTGAATTCAACTTATCACTCCTACCATTTGATGGTCATTGGAGTCTTAAGACATCTCACACTTATGGATCTTAATGAAGTATTGAAATGAACTTCACAAAATCCTCAAATAAAGAACTCAAGCCTATGGACCCAAGCTTGAATTCAACTTATCACTCCTACCATTTGATGGTCATTGGAGTCTAAATATAATTAACATCTACTCAAAACCTCATTGGAATGTAGTAAGGATTCCATAAGATTTCTTAATGAAGAGGTTCAAGTCATGGATTAAGACTTGAATCTCACCAATTATGTGTAGATTATGACTATGATTCATTTTAATCTCCATATGGATCATAAGATCATAGGAAACTAAAGAATCAAGACTCAAAGAGGCTCACTAGGATATGTAAAATCTCATGAGCCTTACAAGAAATGGTAGAAATAAGAAATCAAAGTTTGTTTAGAGAAAATAAGAACACAAACTCTTCAAAATTGAATTTATTTTAAACCCAAGGCATCAATTAGATCCAAATCAATGAAATATTATGAGATTCAATCACAAGTTCTAAGTGGTGTGTGATGAAATGAGGTAAGAAGAGAGGTTTTGAAAATGTGTAAAGTTCCTAAAACTATGAACTTGTGATTGAATGGCCTAATTCTATCAAGTGATTGAGAGGTTACCTCTAAAACCTCAAGGGATTCTTCAACTTCTTTGTGAAGCTCTTCCAAAATCTTCAAATTTTTCTTAAAATTCTTCAAGTTCTTCAAGAAAGCTTCTCTTTTCTTCTCAATTCTCTCTATATGATTCTTGTATTTCTCTCTAATTTCAAGTGTATATGTGTGTGTTGATTCAAGTATATTCAAGTATCTCAAAAATGAAGATGAAAGTTTGTTTATATAGACCATTATCTCAAGGATAAATGGGTAAATTCGGGTGGAGACCCATGTGCAAAGATTTCTTCTAGAACATGTGAGAAAAGCAGTCTGTTACAGCCAGCGGCACTCGACGGGTGCCGACGGCACTCGCTGAATGCCAGGCGGCACTCACTGAGTGCCGGGCGGCACTCGCTGAGTGCCGGGCGGCATTCGCTGAATGCCGGGAGGCACTCAGTGAGTGCCGCCGGGTTTTCCGGGTGCCGGGGCTAACTGAATTTGCTCCTTTTTTTAATTTTTAAGAAAAAGAGTTGATGTAAACTAAAATTTTAAATTTTTATATATCTATATTTGTACTAAGATCCCCCATGTGCATGGTATCACACATGTGCATGGAATATATCTAATTATACTACTCTCTTTTTGTATTTTCTCCTTTTCCAAGATTTTTATTTATTTATTTTGTCCTCCTATCTCTTTCAAAAGAACTCTTCTTTATTTTATTTTTTACTTATTTTATCCTCTTAAAAACTGGTTCCCAGACTGGATTTCTCACACGTTCTTCATTGTTCGGGTTTCTCCCGAATACCCAAATCCTCTCTCTCTTTCTTTTTTTTATTTTCAATTTTGAACTTTAACTTGAAGAATCATTTTGAATCTTCTGGAAGATCTTCGAATGTCACCGGTCATCGTCATCATCGGTCTTTGAGAGGTAACCATTCCCTAGATTTGACGTTTGGTCAAAATCGGGGTGTCTACAGAGGCCAGGGGATAGTTGGGTCTCTTGGACTGGTGATAGGGTTCATCATTCTTGAACTTTCCTTCTCTGATGGCATCCTCTATTATGGTGCCTATTTCAAATAGTTCTTCAAATGTTGAGATGGACAGGTAGAATAGTTTGTCGTGGTACACTGGTTGCATGTTCTTGACCAGCATATGTACTTGTTCTTTCTCAATACGTCTGTGGATCATTTGGCCCACTTTATTCCTCCATCTACTCAAGAACGCAGCGAAGGACTCATTGATGTTTTGCCTGGTCGTCTCCAGGTCCCAAATGGTGACATCAAACTCTTGGTTGTAAAAGTAGTGATCAATAAAAGTTCTAGCAACATCTTCCCAGACTCGGGTCTTGGAGGCTTCAAGAGTTAGGAACTAGGATAGTGCGGCATTCTTGAGGGTTTGAGAGAATAGCATAACTATGTGCTCATGAATGCATCCCATAGGTTGGAAGATGTTCATGCACAACTTGATGTGACTTTTTGGGTTCCCGGTTCCATCGAAGCGATCAATTTCTGGCATTTTGAAGTTCTCGGGCAGTTTCACTTTGACGGGTTCGAACAGGCCTTCTAGATCTAGCATGTAATCGTTAACCCCCTTGCTCTTTCTTAGTACACTTTCCAGCTTGTCTACTTTATCCATCTTTTCTTGAAACTTTTTCTCTTATACAGGTGGCGAGACCCCATGAAACCATTCTTTTTCCCTGTTATTCTTATGTACAAAGACGGGGGGTGGTACAAACCCAGGTGGTGGTGGTGGGAACCCATGTAGGTATTGTGGCTACTGCTGTTTCAGTTCTTCCATAAAACTCAAAACTTGGGCCATGCAATCAGATTGCTGGCTTATGGTTGCTCCCAACTCAGTGACCTTGTTTTCTAATTCTTCCTGATTCATGTTGGAATGACTTAGCGGGCTAATTCTGACCAAATGACTGTTCAAACTTCTGACTCATGATGAGGATCCCAGTTGCTGACTTCGGGAATCTATACTGACCTACAGATTCGAGAAGAGGGGTGTATCAGATTTTGATAGTGACGACTAGACAAACAATGACAGTGATGTTAACGAAAATGGACTGACTTATGTACAGACTGACTGAGACAGTGTGTGCAGACTGATGAGAATGGTGCATGCAAATGAGGCAATCATGTGGATGTAAGCCCTAGTCTATATGATGCCCCTCTTTTTAGCAGATAACAGTTAAGCAAATAAGATCCCAACCATACAGAGTGTGCTAACTTTACTTTCCAGTATGACTACCCATGAATAACAGGGATTTTCGGGATAAGCGGGTTATATCTGGGCTATACGGACATGGTTTCCGGGAGAAACAGGTTATATCTGGGATATACGAACATGGTTTCCAGGAGAAACAGGTTATATCTGGGATATATAGACAGGGTTTTTGGGAGAAACAGGTTATTTCTGGGATATATGGACAGAGTTTCTGGGTGAAACAGGTTATATCTGGGAAATATGGACAGGGTTTCTGGGAGAAACAGCTTATGATGGTGACCATACTATCTAGCTAGTTTTCATACTCCTATGTCCTAGGACCAACAAACAAGGTTTGCGGTGTATATCTTTGTGAACATGGAGCAGACTTCCTTACCATGGTGCCTAGGTAGGTCACTCAATGTGGTCACATGTAAGTGATTGCCTTGGGAATCATAAGAAAGAGGTTCTATTCTATGCCACATAAGCGTCTACACCGTGCAGGTAATCCCACCAGGGCATACAGTAGTTTATATCACATTATCCTATCTGAAAAGATAAATTAACAATCTTATGAAAGGTTCTATAGAAATTTATATGCAAAGGCTGGGTTTAGTCAAAGAGGGTCCGTTGACGAGAGTTCCAATATACCGTCAGGGAGACAGTATGGAGGTTTTTACTCTTTTTGATATACCTTAGAAGGTACAGTATCAACGGTGACTTGTGCCCTGGAACAGCAAGACCTGAACAATGTCAGCGCCGTGTTTCAGACACAGTCGAAAAGGGAAATACAGCGTGCAATGTGGTGAACCAGACATAGTAAAAAGATGAATTTAAGGATGCTGCTTATGAGTCAAACCTCTGTATTATTTTGTTTTGAAAATAAATGTCTCCAGCAGAGTCGCCAGATTGTGGACACACGGAATCCCACCTCTTTTTTGTTGTAAATTGTTTTGAAAAGGGAAAAGAAAAGGAAAAGGTCTGTTGAAAATAGATACAGAGTCGCCACTTGGTCTTTAAGGAACCAAGAAACCTAATTTGACTCACCCAAATGGATAAAGGGCACCGGCCTTTCATAACCAAAGAACTTGGCTCGAGGTTTTGGTACGAGAGAGGAAGGAGCCTTTGTCACGACTAAAACACCCTCGACTCGCCCCGTCTTTTGACGGGCCTCAATTAGCATCCAAATAATCATCTTATACTATGTTTGGTTCGACAGTTAATATTTATGATAGGTATAGTACATCAGATAAGAAACTTGAAATGGAAGATCTAAAGATAAAATATCATTCCTAAGATCTAAGCCAAGTATCACACAATGCAAAGTGAAAGATCACACGAACAAACCTAGGAAAATCGTCTAATCACATATCAAGTAATTAAGTTTCCCTAATCTAGAGGGGACATGAATTGTTCTTGAAACAAATAAATAAAGAAATCAAAATATGCTTAGCAAGCTAGTATGATGTATGTTAATCTTTGAGAAAAGAAGACCTCTCAATCCCCGGGACGGATGAGAAAGAAAGATTAGATCGAGGGGGGAGCATGAACGTGTGATCAAATTCATTCCTTATAATCTTCTTAGATTAAGAGTCACAAAAGCCCCAAGGGAGCTTATGGTTAGGCGGCTAAGACCAAGGGCATCTCCCTAACTAGTGCCTCATAAGCATAGTTAGGGTTAGCACCAAAGAAAGAGAGAGACACGTGACTACTTTCACGTGCCTTGCCCCGGCCTCACCACCAATCAAAGAAGCACATGACCGCAAGAATAGCCGAAACCATTGACTCTCGTATCGCCTAGTCACCCCAACCTCGCTGAATATTCTGCGAACCAATAGCAGGGTCTCGATATCCTCTCTGCTTAAGGGTCTGCACCAATGGCTTTAGCTTCGGTACTCACCCTTGCTTAACCCCCTGGAAGCCACAGCAGTATGATCTCGAGAACCCCATTGCTTAAACCTTCTGCACCAATAGAAACCATTCTCCCCTTTAACCAATACACAATACAATATTGAGCTGTCACCTTCAACAGACACTACCCCTTGCCTAACACTCTGCACCGATAGAAATACCATCCCCTTTGACCGACCTATAGCATTGGCTTATTGCCAAAATGACAACACCTCCCTCTCGTATGACTTGCCATTAACTTGTCCCCATCTCATTTAATGACCACAACTACCTTAAACATAAGCATTTAAGTCTCTCACCTACCTAGAAAAACAGAGGAACCACTCTAAGAAGGCCAACTCATCTCCCCCTTTAACTGTATCATGAACCCTCACAACCCCTCACTACCTCTTGTATAAATACCAGCTTTATTCAATACATCCAACAACCCAATCCCCTCCCAAAACCAATCTAGCAAGAGAGAAATTCACTCTCGCATTGACTCGGAGATTCCCATTGTCCCCAACATCAAAACTTCCAATTCTATTCGCTCCACCAGGCATCACTTTTACCAGGTCGGTTTTACCCTAACATTAGAACTACCGCCGGCCCTAGTCGATACCCATATTAACACACTCTAGACGTTGCCATTACCGAACTTTTACACATCACTCCGCACCCAGACCCAAATACTTACTACTTACTGCTTTCTCTCTCTCTCATTTGGTGCTACCTTGGTTCTCACCCGAGCTAATACTCTTCGAGCCCTACCATCGCTATTATATTTTATATTTTATTACTCATCTTACTCTCTATATCATCTCATAGCATCACTTGTTGCTCCACTTGGCACAAACCAGCTTACGTGTTATACCATCTCTCATACACCATCCACATCAGATAAAGAACTCACACACTTTTTTATAGTGCCCTTAAAGAAATCCTGATATGGTAAGGATTCCTTACATTGCGCCTTAAGCAAGAGATAGCTAGCAGAATCCTTCCTTAACTCTAACTCTTTCCTTTTCTCAACCTTGATTGATTCAATCCCCATATTTTTGGGATTTAGCCGACCATATCTAGCTAGATGTGATCAGATTCCATTCCTAAACGGACCCTGACTCCTAATTTTAGGGCAACATCATCATGACAGCTAACTACGTTACACCTACTCCTTTTACCCATCAGGCTCACATGAACATACTTTTAGCTTCATCGGGCTGATATTCATCCATCTGTCATTTTTCTCTAATGCTTATGAGTTCGATGAAGGCAAAGCACCTATTTTCATCTAATCGGGCTCGCTCATTCCCCCTTTGCCAGGCCTTTCTCTTACGGATGCCTGATAGACGTTAATCATGCTTAAATTAACCAATCGAGCTCCAACACTTCCTCCTGCTCATTTACTCCAAGCATGGTGTCCAATTGCTAAGCATCCGATCCACATAATCTATCGGGCTCAACCAGGCTGGGGCCAATGCCTCGTCTCTCCCATCCTTGTAATGTCTCCCTTCTAAGCCTGATTACTCTCCATTGTCTTAGGCCGGCCATTCCAAAACAAGGCCTTGGCCGATCCCTTCTAGGCCTATTCCAACATTCCACTCGTGCTCAAAAACCTTTGGCAGTTTTTGGGTACAAACAATGACCATATCGATCCTCGCTATGTTGGGTAAAGGTTGGAGATAAAGAACTGTTAGGACTAGATTTGGTTAGAGAGACCAATAAGAAGATCACAGTTGTGAAAGAGATGATGCATGCTATATAGAGTGGATAGAATAGCTACGCAGATAAACATAGAAAGGACAAGAGTTTGCTGTCAGAGATCACGTAATCTTGAAAGTTTCACCAATTAGAGGATTAGTACGTTTTGGACAGAAGAGAGGTAAGTTGTCACCTCTTTTCATCGGACTGTTTGAGATACTGGAACGCATAGGAAAAGTAGCATATCGACTCACGTTGCCACCAAAGATGTCTGGAGTACATAATGTCTTTCACATCAGTATGTTAAGGGATTACAAGGTGACTCTTCACACACGATTGATTTCAATGACATAGAGTTCCACAAGAATGTCATCTATAGGGAGAGACTTATAAGTATATTAGACCACAGTATGAAGAAGCTGCAGAACAAAGATATTCCTTTAGTAAAAGTTCAGTGGAAGTATCATGATGAGAACAATCATCTTAGGAGTTAGAATCAGAAATGAGAACTAAGTATCTAGAGTTATTTCAAGACTAGCCAGCTTAGATTTCAGGACGAAATCTCTATTATAAAGGGAGTGATGTAGCAACCTGTATTTTCACTTCTCTAATACTAAATAAAATGTCATTGTTATTTTATCACTATGTATTATTTTTAGTTACAGTATTATTTTCATAAATAAAGTAATACTTGAGTGATTAATTGTTAATGCAAAGACTTTAATTTTATGACCTTAGTAATTTTAATTATATTAATATATGCTTAAGACTGCACCCCTAAGTTACCCTACGATTTGGGATAAAAGTCGCTAATAAAATATAGTGTCTCATTGCTTACATTTTTGTAACTAATAATTTTGTTAGGGTATTTTCCTAGACTACTCGGACCAACTATACTAACCTAACTGATTAAACCAAATCGAGCTAACTTAACTAATCTGCATAACCGAACTTAACAGACTGATTGATCGCAATCAATCAACCAAATAATTCACAGATGTATGTTATTTTAACAATCATCACGTTCCATTATTGAAGTGCAACTTGCAAAACCAACTGATTGCTTATATATTATGTTCACACCTTGCAAAACATTTCACACACACTTTGCAAACACATTTCATTTAAAGTAAGTTCAAAATCTCTCAAGTTCCATCTCATAAGCTTCTCCATTTGAGCTTTCCTTCCATTGCTCTCTCCCTCACACTCAAATACACACACAATACCATTCTGGAAATCAAAATTTAAAGAAGTATATCACAGTAGCTCAGAGCCATTGCCATTGTTATTGTTAAAGCTTCAAAGAGGTCATAGCTTATATTTCGGAATTCTCGGAATCTTTCGGTCTCTTGTGCCATCGAATATAAAAATCGGTGAGTCTCTTGAACTCACTCATAATGTACTATTAGTCATTACGCACAAGTCGGGGGTATCAAATATAGGTATATACATATATATATATATATATATATGGTTATGGGAGTTCAAAAATGGTGGTCTCACAATACTTAATGAAAATGATTTTTGTAAATTAGAAATGAAATATTATAACCAAAGTAGGCTTTATTTCAAATATTAGACCTTAATTCGTAGTGGTTGCAATGAACGGTTAAAACAAAATTTTGGACGACTCTCTGACTTTCATCTATAAGTTGAGCTACGTTAATAATTGGAAAACAAGACTTATATGTTCGTAATCTACGCGAAAAAACGAAGTGATTGATATATTATAAGCACTATTTGAAGTCAGTTTTCAACCCAGAAGTTCCCCTGTTCTGCAGAAATCCTGCGAAGAAGACAACTAGGATCTATCCCATAAAGATCGATCTTACAAAGATCGATCCTGTGAAGATCAATCTCAAAAAGATCGATCCTTTAAGCTGTTTTCAGAAGTTTGTTTTCCTTGATGTTTAAGTGTTGTACCATGTGTTTAGCTGCTTGTACAGTGACCATTTTGAAAGAAATTATGAAGTTGTACTTTATGCTTTAAAATGTTGTAACTTTGGTTTTAAGGAGTTGGACATCATTTTTTAATAAATAAAAAGAAAACAAGTATGAAAATGGAATTCAGATCAGTTGATCTTTAACGGGTAATAATCAAAGGAAAAAATAGCTCTGATACCATTATGAGAAAATGTGAAAAGGAAAAGTATAAATTGCTCTATTGCCCTTCTAAAGAAAATATAAGACGAGGATAAGTCATACGATCACTCTGATACTTTTATGAAATGTAAAAAGAAAGAATAAACCAAACACTTGCTTGGTCGAGTGGCATGTTGGAAAGGGGTCGTTTGGTCAACATATATGTCTTGGAGAAATAAGTAAAGAGAAAATGTCTTAGATTGTGTCGCCTTAATTATTTTAGGCCGATTCGGATATGGCAGATTAATTAAGAATGATTGAGCCTAGGCCGATTCAGATACGGCAGGCCAGTTAGGGTATCGAGACACCTTAATTATTTCAGGTCGATTTGAATGCGAAAATTAGGAGAAATTGAGTCTAGGCCGATTTAGATATGCCAGACCAATCAAGTCGTGTTCAGGCCGATTCAGATACGACAGACAAATCGACCGATATTCTAAATTAACGGCATTATGCTAGATGGTTCTGGTGAATCGAATGAGTCGAGAGGTTGTGGTTAAGATAAGATGATTTCATTGTTCATGCACAGTCTCATATATTCAATTACTTAAACTGTTATTTATTGTTATTATGCGATAACTGAAATAATGGATTAATTATATCTTAAGGTCCTAAACAATAATAATTGTTAATGAACTTTTATATACATTGCTTGTGTGTTCATTATTCTCACTCAGCTTTCATTAGCTAATGATTTTATTTTGTTCTAGACACCCAAGATGTTCAAGTGATGTTTATGTAGGACAGTATGATTATGCTAGCTAGAAAGGAGAGGCCCTTCGTAAGACCAGTTAAAGGGGCTGCAATTCTAGAGAATCCTTCTATGAATCTCTAAAAATACCCAGCCAGACCAAGAAAACTTCTAACTTCTGAGGCATTGCTTGGTCTTTCCTAATCTGATATCACATCTGTCCTAGAAGTATCCACTATGATTCCATCTTGTGACACAACATGTCCCAAAAACTTGACTTTCCTGAGCCAAAAACCCGCACTTACTGAACTTTGCAAACAAGCGACTGTCCTTGAGCGTCTGTACTGCAATCTGCATATGCTTCTCGTGCTCTTCCTCAATCTTGGAATAAATAAAAATGTCTTCTATGAAATTAATAATGAACTGATCTAAGTAGGGTCTGAACACCTTGTATATTTAATCCATGAACACTGTAGGGGCATTGGTTAACCCAATGGCATTATAAGAAACTCATAATGTCCATATTTGATTCTGAGTGCCATCTTTGGTATGTCTTTTGGTCAAACCAATAGATGGTGATACTCTGATCGTAAATTGATCTCCAAAACTTCATTGCTCCTTATAATTGATCGAATAGATCATCAATACTGGGTAGAGGGTATTTGTTCTTGATGGTAACCTTGTTCAACTGCCTATAGTCTTTGCAGAGTCGAAATGTCCCATCTTTCTTATTTATAAACTACACCAGTACTCCCACGGTGATGTGCTTGGTCGAACAAATCCAAAATCTTTAAGTTCTTGTACCTGCTTCATCAATTCTAACATTTCTGTTGGTGTCATTCGATACAGAGTCTTGGATGTTGGTAGAGTTTTGGGTACCAATTATATGCAGAAGTCTATCTCTCGCTTAGACAATAGTCCTAAGATATCCCTGAACACATCCTCAACTTCTCGTACTATAGGAATCTCAGCTATTGCGATCTCTGAACTTGTGTCCCTGATGGTAGCTAAGTGGCTAGTGAAAAAGGCGTCGCTTGAAGGGTTACTCTGAAAGTTGAAGGGTTGGCTTCCAAGTAACGAGAAGGTAATCGACTTGCTTGTATAATCCATAATGGAGTGTTACTTGGTAAGCCAGTCAATTCCTAAGATGATGTCGAACTCTTTCATAGATAAAATCACCAAATCGATAAATAATTCCTGATCTTCTAAGCTAAGGGGGCAGTTCTTATAAACTTTACCCAACTTGATAGATACTCCCAACGGGGATACTGTGTTCAAAGCTATTCTAAGGTTTTGAGGCACTAAACCCAAATCTTGCAAAACTCTACTCGCAATAAACGAATTTGATGCACCAGTATCAAATAACGCATTAACTATATTATTGAAGAGCATAAGCGTATCTTCCAGATTCTACTATGCCTTGACGTCAAAGCATGCCTCTTCTGGAATTTTAACATTCAATTGGGTCCAAGTGACTTGTCCTTGAATTGGAGGTCCATTGTATCCTAGGCCAGTACTTTGCAGTCCTTGCTCATGTGGCTTGGTCCACCATAGTTATAATAGATAGCGTGTCGTTCGTGCATCCTTGGCTATTGGATGTCCTTAGCCTCATGCCCATGTATTCCATGTCTGAAACATCCTCTGTGATTCCCTCCTCGAGCAGCTAGGGGTATGATACGCCCAAAATTGGCTCTATCTTATGACCGAGCGGTTCAAATCTGCAGCTAGTCCATGCCCCGGGCAAATTATGCACAACTCCTCAGAAGCGTCAGCCCGAGCGGTTTATCCTACTCATCATCTCGAGCGGTTCATTCACGACCCGGCCAGCAGGTCGGGAAAACCGCACATGCACATCCCACCGCGGGAACAGCTCATCCGGGCCCACAGGCGTGATCCTGAGCATTACGAGCAGTTTCCTACTCAAGCTAGAAGACTAATGGAAAGTGCACCCTATTTCCTAATCCAAATAGGAAATCCCCATAACTAATGCCAATCTATATCAATAGGATTATATTTCCTTATCCATGTATGAGTAGGTCTCTTACATCTATAAAAGAGACCCCTCACCCCCCGTTGAAGGGGCCGCCAACTTCTCAGTCTACACAGCACCTCTATAATTCACCATTGTACGCATACACCCGGCCGGTATTACTTGTAGTGCCGCCCCTCTTTGTTGGCTCACTAGGCCCGCCAGTGATCTGCTAGTGAACGTGCTCAGACACATACGTGGACGTAGGTACCTTCATTAACAGGGCCGAACCACATACAAAAAACCAGTCTCTTACTCTCTCTCTCTCCTCAAATTGCTCTACTTTACTCTTACCAATTTTTGGCATCATCAGTTTGGCACCGTCTGTGGGAAACGAAAAGTCTTCTCATTAACAAACCTCTCGACTGATCGTCATGTCATCGAAGAAGAGTAAGAAGGCTGACCAGCAGTCCGACCGGGATGTTACTCCGGCCCCGACAACGGCTGCGGCAGTCATGACATCTGAGCAAATCACTGCGACCCTCACCCAACTCCTGGAGGGCCAGCGTCAAATCTAGCAACAGATTGAAGCCCTGCTAGCCCAGCAAAGCAATCCTCCAGTGGCCGGGAAACGACCCGGAAACGTTGAGTACGGTCGGGAACCAATCTTGACCAGACAACGTGCCCGAGCCAACCCATCCCGTGTTGAGGATGCCAGAGACATCAACAGTGGGTGTGCTGCCCGAGAGGAAAGGCAGGAGCATATGGCCCGGGAATCAGTCCAGGGTCACTCAGTCAAGAGCCGAGTCGCCCCTAGGCGAACGGTTACCCGAGGTCATAGCCTAGCCCGATCCCAGAGGACAGCACCCCGCCATGAAGAAGCATCTTCCACTAAGCCAACTAGTATCTCAGGTACTGGTCGGGAAGGAGTGGAAGCCCGAATCCAGTACTTGCAGAAGCAGATCGACGGAATGGCCAAAAAGCTTGGTCAAAACCGTGTTCAGAATCAAGCCAATACCAAGACAGAGTCACCGTTCTCCAGCCAGATCACGAGATTCTCCATCCCGCGCAAATTCAAGCAGCCTCGCCTAGATCCCTACAATGGTTCGGGAAGCCCGGTCGACCACGTCCGAACCTATAAGGCTCAGATGGCCCTAGCCACCAACTCCGATAAATTACACTGCCTAGCCTTCCCCAGCACTTTGAAAGGCCCGGCCATGCAGTGGTTCTACTCCTTGGAGCCCCGATCGGTCTGTAGTTTCAAACAACTCAGCAAACAGTTCATCAACCAGTTCGCCGGTATGCATGAGCGGCCAAAGCCAGACATGCAGCTACTGACGGTCAGACAACAAAATAATGAGTCCCTCAAGGAGTTCACCGACTGGTTCAACCAACAGAAGCTTCAAATTCGCAATCTGAACGAGACAATCGCCATCATAGCCTTCTGCTCGGAAGTTCAACACACCAAGTGCACCGCATCGTTCCACAGAAATCGACCGGTAACCTTGGTTGAACTCGCAGAGAGGGTTGGAAAATACATCGACACTGAGGAATTTCTAAAGATCAAAGACCCCGTGCAAGAAAGCAACAAGTTTTCCAGAAGTAAGGTAAAGCGAGATCAGCCCGGGAGTTCAGACAGTTTTTTCAGTTCACAGCAGTTTGGGTCAGGCATCCCTGACCGGACATCCGGTTCACAGCGGTCAGCGTCCGGCAGCCCCGACACGACCTCCAGTTCAAAGTGGTCTGAGTCCGGCCGCCCTAACACGACCTCCAGTTCACATCGGTCAGGATCAAGCAGTTCTGACTTTGCCTCCAGCACAGAGAAATCAGGAGCCCACCGATCCTGATCCGACCTCTTGTCTCCATCGGTCTAGATGAGCCCGACTACAATGGTACCTGCCTGATCACCACATGAGGCTCCATCGATTTTCAGAGAGCTAGTACAAAGTCCTCGGGACTAACCCCGAGGCGGACAAAGACCTCGGGCCTAACCCCGAGGCACTTAAAAGACCTCGGGCTCCGAACCCAGGCTCTCAAAAGACCTCGGGCTCCGAACCCAGACACTAAAGACCTTGGGGTCACGCCCAAGGCACCGGCTTCGCTTAGGTCTAACCGGCAATGGGGCCAAACCCCCTAGGTGGCTGATGATGGCAAGTTTCAAAAGACCCTGCAACCACCATATTCCAGGTCGGTTACCTACAGATCATAGCCTCTGTAAGACCCTCGTCTTAGCGAAAGCTTGGGGGGCAAGATGGCGTAGTGAACTAAACAGGTAATCACACCGGGTATCTACAGGCCTCGCAGATAACCAAGTCAAAATCTTGGACAACCCGAGCACCTACAGTACTCAGAGGTATTAACTCCACTTAGGTCCAGACCGACGATAGAGGAGCAAAAGGACCCTAAAGCAACGTGATTTAGGTCGGCTCCACCAATATGGTCAAGCTCTTCTCCCAACAGTCTTGACGAAGGTTGGTCGGGCGGAAGACAACCATCCTGGGGAGTTAACAGTAAAAAGGACCCTAAAGCAATACGCTTTAGGTCGGCTTTTCCAACATGGTAAAATCTTTCTACCCACAGCCTTGACAAAGGCTTACGGGCAGAAGATAACCATCCTGGGAGCTAACTCAAGCAAAAAAGACTCCGAAGTAGGCCGAGTCTCAACTCTCGGTCACTTCCCGAGCACCCAAAGACTCCGAATTAGGCCGGGTCTCAACTCCCGGTCAGTTCCCAAGGGCTCACTAGGCTTAGAAGCCCCGAGGCAGCTTCCACAAGCACTCAGACAGCGGCAAGTAACATCAAACTGATTTCCAAACTTGCCCCGATATAGCATCTGGCCAATCTTGGAAATTGGGGGCAGCTGATACGCCCAAAATTGGCTCTATCTTATGACCGAGCGGTTCAAATCAGTAGCTAGTCCATGCCTCGGGCAAATCATGCACAACTCCTCAGAGGCGTCAGCCCGAGCGGTTTATCCTACTCATCATCCCGAGCGATTCATTCACGACCCGGCCAGCAGGTCGGGAAAACCGCACATGCACATCCCGCCGCGGGAACAGCTCATCCGAGCCCACAAGCGTGATCCCGAGCATTACGGGCAGTTTCCTACTCAAGCTAGAAGACTAATGGAAAGTGCACCCTATTTCCTACTCCAATTAGGAAATCCCCATAATTAAGGTCAATCTATATCAATAGGATTATATTTCCTTATCCATGTATGAGTTGGTCTCTTACATCTATAAAAGAGACCCCTCACCCCCCGTTGAAGGGGCCGCCAACTTCTCAGTCTACACAGCACCTCTATAATTCACCATTGTACGCATACACCCGGCTGGTATTACTGGTAGTGCCGCCCCTCTTTGTTGGCTCACCAGGCCCGCCGGTGATCTGCTAGTGAACGTGCTCAGACACACACGTAGACGAAGGTACCTTCATTAACAGGGCCGAACCACATACAAAAAACCAGTCTCTCACTCTCTCTCTCTCTCTCTCTCTCTCTCTCTCTCTCTCTCTCTCTCTCTCTCTCCTCAAGTTACTCTACTTTACTCTTACCAATTTTTGGCATCATCAGGGTACATTATATCCTCCTGCAACGGCAGGTGCTCCTTGTGGGGGTGGTGCTCTGGGCATGGTCGATTGAACATGATAAGGCCGTGAATAGGTCAGTTAGCTTTCTTTCTCCATTCTAGGTACGCTTGATCCCTTAGAAGTTCACCCGGGGCCTTGGTCAGAAGTTACCACTCGGAAGAGGCTGGATCATAGGATGTCCCGGGCCTTGGTAATCATCCTTCTCTAATGCTGAAGCTTGTCTGACCAAAAGCTCGAAAGTCTAGGCAAGGTGTCCCAACATCAAATGCCGAAGATGCGAGTTGAGTCCTCGATGGTACTTCTTTACTTTCTTCTGGTGTGTATCCACCATGTGAAGAACGAATCGAGATAATCGATCAAATTATGTGGTGTACTCCCTGTTAGGGATATATACAAAAAGTCATGCTTTATGTAGTTGATTTATTATTCACTTAATAAAATCAGTTATTCCATATTAATGAGAATCTATGTGGGTAATATTTGCATTATATTATTTATTTAATATTATATATGTGTGTCTCTTATTCTATATAGTAGGTGATCTGGTATGTAGAGTTCGGCTTACACACGGAAGATCAGACCATCGGATCTTGTAGAATATAATATTTTAGTTTACAGAGGCTGTTTAGGGTGGCGTTATGATAGCTTTTCAACAGCTTTTGAGCCTAAAAGCTTAACATGAACTGTTTGGGGCAGCAATTGTAATTGCAATAGCATTCTGTCCACGATTTCCGTGCATTCTAATCAGTATTTTGCAAATTAGACCACTAGTCTAATTTGGTATTGAAATGACATTTATACCCCTAATTAATTGAACAAATTACCTAAAGACCTCACTACATGGCAAATTATACCTCTTAAAAAGTGGCATCCAAACTTCCCAAACATGGGATCTGACTACTAAAATGTACTTTATTATTATTTTTTTTTAAGCCTAAAATGTGTACTAGAAAGAGATATGTAACCATTCTTTTATATTTTTGTAAAATAAATTAAAAGAAGGCATTGAAGTATGAGCCTTCCAAACATTCAAACCTGTTTTATAATATAAGGACACCATTGTCTTATAGACATTAAAATCAGTTTACATTTATGTAACCAAAGACTTATATAATCTATCATACCACTGTAATCACTTTTATAATACTTTACTCAAACACCACAACTACTATAATCTATTATCACAAAAGTTATTGCAATCACAAAGCTATCGCTGTGCCAAACAAGCTCACAGTGTTAGATGGGATTGGGCACACCATTCGTATGACTGTAGCATGGTGGTGTAGTAGATTTGTCTTGAATATGGAAAACGATATAATTTCAACTCACTTTACTGGTAAACTTTGTGTGTTAAATGAGACTAATTTAAAGTAATTATCTTTATACTGATTTCTAAGATAATAACACTTCATAGTTATTATAAATGTTTATACTCTAAATTTAAATTTAATTTATACACAAACACATTTGATATTTATACTTTTAATTTTTAAAAGGGTAAAAAGCATTTTGCACCCCTAATGTATACACCGTTTTGGACTTTGCACCCTAATGTTTCAATTTTCTCAAATTGGCCCTTAATGTATATAGCGAGTTGCAATGTGGCCCTTCCGTCAGAATTTCCGTCATAAACTAACGAAAAATCGCCCATGTGCAAGTCATGTGACTTATTTAAGGGCATTTTAGTCATTCACCATAAATTAAAAGCATTTTGCACCCTTAATGTTTGGTTCCTTTAGCGATTTGCACCCTTAATGTTTAAGTCGTTTGGAAATAAACCCCCCCCCCCCCCCCCCCCCCCCCCTAAAAAAAAAAAAAAAGGTGTTCTTGCATAATTATTGAGTTTTAATTAGTTTAAATTTTTAAAAATAAAATTTTAGACTATTAAATTTTTGTATAATGTACACTGTGTGGGATCTTAGGGCAAGATTTGGAAAATTATTGCAATCATTTTGATATTTTAACAATAATGCCAGGGGCACTAACAAATCTCACTAACACTCACATCCACACTCTATCTCTCTCATAGTGGCACTTTAGGTCCACTGCAGACCCCACAGTGCCACTAGGAGAGAGATAGAGTGTGGGTGTGAATGTTAGTAAAATTTGTTACTCATATTTTTAAGCATAAATAATATGTTATGTACGTGTTTTTAATTGCTTAAAATATCCAAAACTGAATATTAATTTTTTAAATTAGTTTTTGCAATCGCTTTAATTGCTTAAAATATCTAACATATATTATTGCTTTTTGAAATTAATCATGGATGTTAGGAACACGGTGTGGGACTATATATTCTTGGGTGTTTATTTCCTTTTAAGATGTTTTAAAGGAATATTTTAGAGCACCTAAATAATGTTTTGTACATTATTTTAAATTGCTTAAAATATCTTTGATTGATTGTTAATTTATGGAATTAACACAATGTGTTTAGTACACTAAGGGAAACTTGATTAAATTATTTGGTAAATTTTCTCAATTTTTGGGAATATGTTTTAGAGCATAAATTGTGTTATGTACACGATATAAATTGCTTAAAATATAATAAATAAAATTTTTAATTCTTAAAATTAATATATAGTGTTTTGTACAATGTTTGGGGATTTGATAAAATTTTTAGTAAATTATCTCATTTTTTGTATATATTTTAGAGCATAAAATTTATGCTTATGGGCATTAGTTTTAATTGCTTAAACTATCCCAAATAGATTATTAATTTTTGAAATTAATATGGATGTTTAGAACCCCATATTGGACCACTTAAATTTCTTGGAGAACAAATTTCTCAAAAGTTTTATTTTTTGGGGAATTTATTTATTCATTGTTAATTTGTTTAACTAAATCAATTTAATTTGTTAAATTGATTAAATTGAGGGGACACAAATACATATAACCTAAAATACATAAGGTAAAAGTACATGATGCACTCTTAAAAAGTGGTTAATTTAGCAAAAAATGTGGTGAATTTAGCTCCACCCTTCTAGAATTAGAGTTTATTTAAAATTTCAATTAGGATATATTGGATAACTTTAGATTTGTTTCATATTATTTGGGTAATTGGGTACCGGTAAAGGAACCCAAAAATTATGCCAAAACACATTTTTTGAAAAAAATAAAATTAAAATAATAAAAGTAAAATATATCCAAACGACTTAAACATTAAGGGTGCAAATCGCTAAAGGAACCAAACATTAAGGGTGCAAAATGCTTTTAATTTATGGTGAATGACTAAAATGCCCTTAAATAAGTCACATGACTTGCACATGGGCGATTTTTCGTTAGTTTATGACGGAAATTCTGACGGAAGGGCCACATTGCAACTCGCTATATACATTAAGGGCCAATTTGAAAAAATTGAAACATTAGGGTGCAAAGTCCAAAACGGTGTATAAGGGTGCAAAATGCTTTTTACCCTTTTTAAAATAATGACCTCCGAGTCAGTATCTCATTTGATCTGGGGACAATTGTAAAACTTTTAAGGAAAAGAAGTTACTGTAATGTTGGGACATGAGAGGAATTAATAGGATTTGAAAGACATTTCATTTCAGGGGGTAAAAAGACGATGAGTATTGTGGAGGACTAGTGTCTCAGGCCGGCCATGGATACTTCAAAATCCCCTCTCCTCCAGCAGGAGGAGGAACCCTGGAAGTTGGAAATGGAAGACAAAATGCTTCTTCAGTAACCGTATATATATATATATACACACACACAAATATATTATATATATATAACATATACATACACAGTAGATATAGATCACAATTCACAAGAACAAAGAAGTGTAGAAACTCCAGATCTTCCGCAACAATGGCCCACCATAGTAGCAGCGCTGCGCCATCTCTCCCCTTAGTGGTGACCCTCAACTGCATCGAGGACACAAACCTCGAGCAGGACTGCCTCTCCGGCGTCGCCGCCGTTGAACACGTCCCCCTTAGCCGCCTCGCGGAGGCCAGGATCGAGTCCGCCGCCGCCGTCCTCATCCACTCCCTCTCCTTCCTCCCACGCGCCGCCCAGCGCCGCCTCCGCCCCTGGCAGCTCGTCCTCTGCCTCGGCTCCTCCGACCGAGCCGTCGACTCCGCCCTCGCCACCGATCTCGGGATCAGCCGCCTCGTCCACGTGGACGTGTCTCGAGCCGAGGAGGTAGCCGACACCGTCATGGCTCTCTTCCTGGGCCTCCTCCGGCGGACTCACCTACTCTCTCGCCACGCCCTCTCGGCCTCCGGCTGGCTGGGCTCGGTTCAGCCGCTCTGCCGCGGAATGCGCCGATGCCGTGGGCTTGTGTTGGGGATCGTCGGTAGATCTGGCTCGGCTAGGTCTTTGGCCACTCGAAGCTTGGCTTTCAAGATGAGTGTGCTCTACTTTGATGATGTTCTTGAGGTATGAATTTTTTTTGTAGGATCTACCGATTTGGTTTAAAATTCTCTACTAAAATGTGAAGCTATTTCTTATAATGATTAGAGCTTCAGAAGCTAAAATGTTGAATGTAATTTGATTTCCATGCGAAAGGATTGATAGTTGTGTGTTATAGACTTATAGTCCTTATTAGTGTTTTAGCTAACTGTGTGATTTTTGTATCCCCTGATCAGCATTGTTTAGGTTCTGTTTTGGTTCATTGATTTGATTTGGTGAGGGAAAGTAAATGAAAGGAAAACTCTGTATGAATACAGTAAAAATAAGGAAAATATGGAGAAAAACAGGAAGGAAAAGTAGACAGAGTGAGGAAAAAGATAAAAAATTTTAAATTTTGTGAGTTGTTTCCCTCTCTTTTTTCCAAAGGTATAATTTTATAAAGATTTTTATTTTTTAATGTTGTTTAAGGATGGTGAAAACTCAAGCGAACTAGTTTTCCTTTCTCTTTTTCTTTTCCTTCTCTAAATCCGCAAACTAAACAAGCCTTGGTTAAAATGTGCTATTTTGATATCTTCTTTTATTCCTGGTTGTTCAAGTTGGTTTATATTTTGCAATCAATGATAGCATACCTGCTTAATATTTTCTGATTAGTTTGGCCGAAGTAAGTTAGGATTCAGTAGGAGCGGATTCGCTTTATGTGGAAGGTAAAATGAAGTGTAAGATCAGATAAAGATGCCTTTTATTTACCCCAATATGTTGTGCCTTTGTCTCGTCTTATTTACCTTTCTGCCTCTCCACATGTTAGATGAGTGGATACATGATGAAGGGTGCAAATGCCTGATGTACCTTGTCGATTCTAAGACCTTAAGATTTTAAAACTACTAGTTCTGTAAAAGGGAACCAAGGAAAAGTTAAATACGTGACTGAATGAATTGGCCACTTTTGCCAACCAAAAAAAGAAAAAAGGAGTCAAGAAAAGTAGTACATTTTGCTACATAGCCCTCAGCTAACCTGTGGAGAGGCAGATAGGGAAATAAGACGAGACAAAAGCATAATATGTTGCTAATTGTCATAACAAAATAGAATGTGGAAAGAAGAGCCTTAAACTAAAAATTCCACAATCGAAGTTCTAATATCCTGCTAAATCATGAGTTGCCCCAAAAGTTTGAACCACTGGAAATTGAACCAACAATGTATATGAAATTAGCAAAGATCCAAGGAGAACAGCGCTAGTAATTTAAAGAACTTTGATATCCTCACTTCAAAGCTCTGTTTCTTTGTGAAAATCTTCTAATGCTTCAACCTAAGTCACACGTGTAAACTTATATCATCTTTTAGCAGAATGTATGGTTTCAGCCTAGCAAAAGGGCTATGAACTAACACCTACAACCTTTTATATTCTTCAGGATATTTTGGCCATTTTGTTGGACGTGGTGCCATTGGACTAAACTATTATATTTTGTTTGACACCTGACTATGCACTTTTGATGTTTCACTTAGTTTTGAAATAGAACGAAGAAATCACATTAGCAATACCAAACCAAACCAAACCTTGTGTCCCAATCAATTGGGGTCGGCCGTATGAATCTTTTTTCTCTATTCTATACGATCAAGAGCTATATGCTCATTTAAATTATATATATTCATATCTTGTTGCATTACATACTCCCAGGTCAGTCTAGGTCTGTCTCTTCCTCTAACCATCCTAGGCACTACGATCTTATCACTCTTTCGCACAGGTGCATCTACAGGTCTTCGTTGCACATGGCCGAATCATCTAAGTCTATTCTCCCTCAACTTATCCTCAATATGTGTCACTCCTACAGTCTCTCGGATGTACTCATTTCTAATTCTATCTTTCCTAGTCTTACCACACATCCATCTTAGCATCCTCATCGCAGCTACGCTCACTTTGCTAATGTGTTGTTTCTTAGTTGTCCAATACTCTATCTCATAGAGCATAGCTAGCCTAATAGTTGTCCTATAAAATTTTCCTTTCAATTTTGCTGGTATTCTCGGATCACATAATACTCCGGAAGCACTACTCTACTTAAGCCAGCCTACTTTAATTCTATGGATCACGTCATCACCAATCTCTCCATCTCTACTGATCATTAATCCTAGATAGCGAAAGTGTTCCCTCTTTGGGATCTTCGATCTTCACTACTTTGTTGTCTCTACTTCCCTTGTTGCTAAAACTGCATTCCATGTATTCTGTTTTCGTCCTACTTATCTTTAGCCCCTTAGTCTTCAGTGCTTCTCTCCAAGCTTCTAGTTTAGTGTTGAGCCCCCTTTAGTCTCATCAACCAAGACAATATCATCTGCAAACAACATACACTATGGGACTTCATCTTGAATGTGTCTAGTCAATTCATCCATAATTAGGGCAAATAAATAAGGGCTCAAGGCCGACCCTTGGTCCAAGCCTACGGTAATTGGGAATTTGTTTGTTTCTCCGGCCGGTGATCTAATTGTAGTAACCGCTTCATCATACATATCCTTCACCACGTCAATATAACTCTTGGTCACTCCCTTCTCTTTAGCACCCACCAAATTAAATCTCTAGACACCCTATCATAAGCATATGTAGATCTTTTTCCTTCTCTCTATACTTTTTCCATTAGTCTCCTAAGTAAATAAATTGCTTCCAGAGTTCATCTCCCAGGCATAAACCCAAACTATTTTTTTGACACTAATGTTGCACATCTAAAGCGATGCTCCATCACTCTCTCCCACAGCTTCATAGTATGGCTCATCAACTTAATACCTCTATAATTGTTGCATTGTTGTACGTCGCCCTTATTCTTATATATAGGTATTAGAATGCTTTTCCTCCACTCGTTAGGCATTTTTCTAGTCATTAAAATCTTATTAAAAACTTTTGTAAGCCAAAATGCCCCCACATCTCTTCAACAATAAAAGTGTAAAATTGAAGAAGATACACCTACTCAAAAATACTATTTCCGTGTTCTTTTTTATTCCAAAATTCAAACCCTTTAGAGTGAGATCACAATGACAGATGAAAGAGACATTTATGAGGTCTTCCTTCCTTTAGTAATTACGATTCATGATTATACCATCTCGTAGGACTTTCAACTATTTTTGCCCTACAACTATCTTTTTCTATAATTGGGAAAGTAGGAGTAACTTCATACAACTATTTTTCTTGCCCTACAACTATCTTATTCTGCAGATCCATATTTCTCGTGTTCCCGAATGACAAATCCAACTCTACTTTTCTCGACTCCTTTTTTCTTTTTTTGGTTGGCAAAAGTGACCAATTCAGCCGATCCCAATTGATTGGGACACAAGGCTTGGTTTGGTTTGGAAAAGTGACCAATTCATTCAGTTACGTATTTAACTTTTCCTTGGTTCCCTTTTACAGAACTAGTTGTTTTAAAATCTTAACGTCTTAGAATAAACATCGACAAGGTACATCAGGCATTTGCACCCTTCATCATGTATCCACTCAGCTAACATGTGGTGAGGCAGAAAGGTAAATAAGACAAGACAAAAGCACATGTTGTGAATGTGTACTCTAATACTTTAAGATCTTAAAACAGCTAGTTATCTAAAAGGAAACTGAGGAAATGTTAAATAATGTGACGGAATGAATTGGTCACTTTTGGCAACCAAAAAAGAATAGAGTCAAGAAAAGTGGAATTGGAGTTGTCATTTGGGAGCACAAGAAACGTGGATCTGCTGTCTTTTTCCGAAGACCTGTACATTAACATTGCTATATTTTCTTTCCTTCAAACAATGACACAAAGGAAAGAATTATCTTAATTCGCAATTGAACTGCATGAAAATTTTGTACTTGAATTTAGAATATCTGTATTACTGCCAGCATGCATGATATGTTAATTGGAAAAGTGCATGCCTCCTTTCAGCTTTGGCCTATGCTCATTTCATTTATTTAGAATTTCTATTTGGATGTCTGAATTGTCTAACAAGATTTTTCCCTGTCTGCATTTACACAGGGGAAAGGGAAGTTAAGTAAACCTTCCAAAGCATTCCCTCCGGCTGCTCGGAGAATGGATACACTCAATGATTTACTTGCTGCAAGTGACCTTGTATCTCTCCACTGTGCTTTAACAAATGAAACAGTTCAGATTATCAACGCAGAGTGTTTGCAGCACATAAAGCCTGGTATTTTTTTATAATTTATATGGCAGTTGAGATATTTCCTTCAAAAGAAAATCGTTGGGGCCTGTTTGGGAATGCTAAAAATATGATCTGGTCCAGTCTTTGCCTCATCTTCTATCTAATTTTTATGAGAACTAAGGTTATGCGGGTTTGACAAAGAAACGGTTTTAAGAGAGATAGACTGGGCACAGACTCCTGTGCAGGAAAATCAAACACTTGAATTTGTTGAACTGGTTCACTTATGTACCTCAGAACTAGTTCTTTGCCTTCTCAAACAGTCCCTTGGGGTTTTGTTGATTTACGCTAATAAGGGAAATCTTTCTTCATGCAGGGGCATTTCTTGTGAATACAGGTAGCAGCCAGCTTCTGGATGACTGTGCTGTAAAGCAGCTTTTGATTGATGGTACTCTTGCAGGCTGTGCTCTGGATGGTGCGGAGGGCCCCCAGTGGATGGAAGCATGGGTATGATGAGTATTTGTAGAGTATGAATAAATGCTTGCAACAGAATGCACCCACCAAAGTTTTCTCTGCACCGTCTTTATGCAGTGAGAAAGAGTACATGCAGCATCTCATATTAAGCATGTGACTGCAGAGAGAAATTTAGTTCCCTGAATGTTAGGGATGTGTTGATTGGTTGGTTGTTTTTACTCTGGGCAGGATGTCATGTCATGAACCGTATGATTGTGCATGATTGCTTGGCAGTTGATTCCTTAAATGTCCCCCTTTTATATATATGTATATATATATAGCTCTAAATGGTGATTTTCTCCTGTTTCTCTAGTTCTTATTGGGGAAATTACAAGTACACCCCCTATACGTAAGGCTCTTTTCACCGTGTGACCCTGTATTTCTATTTGTGATACTAATTCCCCCTGTTCTTTCAACTAAAGTCTCACCGTTAGTAAATCTGTTATATTTCCCCTTTCAACCTATTGTCCTACATTGTAGGACTGCTGGCAAGGGTTGGTTGAGGAGGGCTCAGAGGCGAGAACATCGTGCACTCGGCTGCCTGCTCTTTTCTTTTTCCCTGTTTAAGTATGTAACTATCATTGAAAAAGTGTCACAATGGGGTCATAACCTCATGTACACACGACTTGTACAACTGGACAATCAATCACCCAAATATAGATCACCCAAAAAGAAATTATTATCCACAGTGCCACTTCATGACACACTGGACATTGCAAGTTTTTAATGCCCTTGGAAATCCTCCTATTTAAGTTCTCTCCAAACACACGCCACACTTTCATTTCCCTAAATTAAAGGCACCTTGGGCTTTTCAGATCCATATGTTGGTTTTGTTCTCTTTAAACCAAAGGATTATCTCAATTGATGTGGTCTTAATGTGATCTATAACTGGAGAGTGAGTGGAATCAAGCTTGAACTTTGCTGAACAGTGTGAGGCAGGTTTGAAGAGCTCCCCTCAAGCTCGGCCAAGCCTGAATAGCATGAATTTAGGCCAAGCCAACCTCATGCAGCTCAATACCTGGGCTTGGCCCGCTTGGGTTGGTTTATTTGCTACCCCGATTGGAGTTGATATGATCAGGGACATGTAAGTTGTAACTATGTAACTATCATGACGACTACTTGAGGTAACACAAGTCTTTTTCAAATGAGTAATGCTAGGCTTCCTAAATTTGAATCCCTAATTTGGTTCCCAAATGCTTTAACAGTTGTACCACATGTAGTGGTATGTGGTACCACAGTTCACTGTCACAGCATGTGGTACAACTTTAAAACATTTGTGAACCAAATTTGGGAAGCATACCATTATTCTTTCCAAATAACAATACACTCTTGTTTAAGGCTTGATTTGAAGCTGAGACATTGTGCATTAGCTGAGACATTTGTACCACATGTAGTGGTATGTGGTACCACAGTTCACTGTGTACCACATGTAGTGGTATGTGGTACCACAGTTCACTGTCACAGCATGTGGTACAACTTTAAAACATTTGTGAACCAAATTTGAGAAGCATACCATTATTCTTTCCAAATAACAATACACTCTTGTTTAAGGCTTGATTTGAAGCTGAGACATTGTGCATTAGCTATTCTGAGATTGCATAGCACCTTTTCTAAGCACTCCCTGGTGGATGTGGTTAAATACAAAGTAATCAAGACAAAGATACTGTAAGTGGGAGAAGATAACCATTTATACAACAAACAGTGTAGGGGAAAAAGTAGAAAAGATAAAAGCAAAGCTGCACGCAGTTCTTGTTATATCTCGATTATCACTACGAGCACTATGAAGTAAAATGCTATGCTATTGTATTTTATATGCATTGTTTTAATGTGTCTATGAGCAACACTTAGACTTAGCGTGCAAGTCGAGAATGTATGCATTTTTGGGTTGTCACTAACTTATACTGCCATGGATGTGCTTCAGATAAGGGAGATGCCCAATGTATTGATACTTCCTCGTAGCGCAGACTATAGTGAGGATGTGTGGACGGAGATAAGAGAAAAGGCTATATCCATATTGCAGTCATTTTTCATGGATAATGTTATTCCAAATCATGCCGTCTCCGATGAGGATGAGGAACAGGAAAGTGAAATAGGCTTTGAAAATGAACAATCTGATAAACCCGAAAATGAAATTTCCTTGCAAGGCTCTGTTTGTGAGCGATTGACCAATGATACACATGTTACTCCAGAAACATTCCAAAACAAGTCAAAGGAGTCTCCTAGTCAACATCAAAGTTCAGTTTTATCCCAAAGTACTTCCATTCGATCTGAAGGAAAGCGTAGCAGATCAGGTAAGAAAGCCAAGAAGAGACATGCCCGCCAAAAATCTCTTCACAAATCAGATGATGCTAATGCATTAGAAAAAGAGAGTACTTCACGCATAGAAGATGATACTGCGATGAGTTCCAGTTCACGTTTTGCTTCTCCTGACGATTCAAGAAGTAGGAAAACGCCTATTGAATCAATTCAAGAATCATCTTCTGAGCAATTTCTGATACCAAGCATGAGGCTCGGTAGAAATTCTGGTGAATTGCTGAAGGATGGTTATGTGATTGCTTTGCATGCAAGAGATCGTACGGCACTTCTTGTTTCCCGGCAACGAGTTCAAGGTGGTGGTTGGTTCCTGGACACAATGCCGAATGTAACAAAACGAGATCCAGCAGCACAGTTCCTTGTTGCCTTTCATAGCAAGGTTTGTAGACACAACTTTATTCCTTGTTGTCGGGCCTAATCAGCAAGGAAGCACCAATGCAGGTGCGGGGGATTTGTCAATTTCCCAAAAATCTAGGATGAAGATGCTGGGTACTTGTATGAAACATTAAATACTTTGTATGAACTATTGGACAACTACATAAGCAACACTAGCCTTTTGACGTGTAAGCTAACTACTTAAATTGGCCCCAAAGTTTTTAAGGTTATGTTCGAGTACCTTTTTTTTTTTTTTTAATAAAAATAATAAATAAAATTTCAAAAGTACCCGCCACACCAGATAAGAATCCATGCTGCCACCCCAGACGAATCCAGAAAAATCCCATCTTAGAAAAAGCACCAGTGCTGCGCTGGTGAATCCGGTGCATACCCCACCGTACTCAAGCTGGATGCACATCTAGTGCAGATTCTTCAGCATTATAGAAGAAGTTGTGCTTCATTGTGAGACGGCATCTATTTCAAATAATTTGGCAAGTGGCATTTTGAAGTTTCAATTAATGTGCTGGTTGGCTAATTGACTGTATGAATGCAATTTTTGTAGGATACAATTGGGTTGCGATCTTTCACTGCTGGTGGAAAGTTGTTGCAGGTACTTTTCATTCTTACTGCTTGTAGTTTGTAGTAGCGATACGAGATTGTATGAGCTTTCTTTATCGCCTTTACTTCAACTTGGAAGATGCAAGTTGCATATCTGAAGCTCTTAAATCTTTTGCAGGTTAAGTTCTTTTTTTTTGGCAGGTTACGTATTTACATTTTATGTCCTTCAGTTGATACTGGAGAGGAAAATCAAGTTTTGAGCGATTTTGGGTTAAACAATCTGGGCCCCAAGAAACAAATACCCGTTTTTACCTTATTCCTCACATAATTTATGTAACACGGATATGTACGCGGGACACGGATACGGACATGGCGACACGGCAAATCCAAAAAAATAACGATATGGACATGGCTAGGGTACGACTAATAAGAAAATGTATATGTACATTTTTAATGGGAAAATCCCCGTTTCTACCTTATTCCTCACATAATTAATGTAGCACGGGGACGCGGGGCACGAATACGACATGGATACAAACATGGTGACATGGCAAATCCAAAAAAATAAGGATACAGACATGGCATGGATACGACGAATAAGAAAAATGTGTATATATATATATATATTTAATGGGTAAATATCACCTACCTCCCCTGAGGTTTGCCCTTAATACACTTACCTCCCCTCACGTTTCAGGAATCTTACTTACCTCCCTTATTTTTTAATTTTAGTATCAAATTGCATTAAATTTTCAAACAGTTTATTAAAGGGAGGGGGGAATCTGATACTAGAATTCAAAAATAAGGGAGGTAAGTTAGATTCCTGAAACGTGAGGGGAGGTATGTGTATTAAGGCCAAGGCCCAAACGTGATGATAACCCTTTTTTAATTAAAGCTACAAATATATAAGTCCATGCACTTTCCCTAAATTCTCAAATGAACCAATTACGTGTCTCCCATATTATTAAAATGGGACTTTTACCACAGAAAGTTAAAACATTCCAATGAGAGGCCACCATGCCATGTCCACTTCCCTGTCTACTCGTGACAATCGCTTGTGTGATGTGTGCAGTGTGCCCGGTGTGATAGAAAAAATAAATAAAAAATAACACTTTTTCGCTTGGCCAACACGTGGTGGCGGGTGTCCGACACGGACACGACACCCAAATTGCAGTGTCCATGCTACAGAGCACATTATTTAAAAAATGTTGTATTGTAAATTTTCCAAAAGTAACAAGTGCGGTACAATTACTCTTAGGTTGCTGTTTGAGAAATTTTTGGCTTGTGGTTCGGATGGTATTTTAGAGCCATAATTCAGGTTTGAATGTTTTTTCTTACCCTATGATAAGTGATTCTGCTACTGGTGTTCATGTTTGTGGTGTTTGAGAAGATCTGAACTGGTTTGAGTTTAGTCGTTTGTAGAGAGAAGGAAGAGATGTCAAGAAATAAGGAGAAAAATATCTATAATACATTGTCTCGATTAAAGATATAACTATTGACAGGAAGGTAATGACGAATTGGCGACTTCTCTTGTGTATCACTAGATATCCCTACTCATAAATGAGTGAATATGCAAAAACAATGATCAGTGAATAGTGAATAAACATAATTAACACTAATAAACTTGTATCCTCTACACTTCATACATGTAACAAGAAGCACGCCATGTTTCTGTACATCTAGGACTGGGCAATATGTCTTTACATTTACTGGGAGTGTTCAACCTGCTTATACGTTTTAAAAATCCTTGGAAGACCAAACTTCATTTATGCTCAACTTTGTAATATGCATAGTAATCACCTGTATCAAGATTGAGTTTATAGGAGTTGTATGGAACCATATCATCAGACCTGTGCAATCTACCTTTGCATTTATGTGTAGCACTATTGGCATTGAGAACTCCCTTCGTGAGACCATGTGATTCTCAATAACTGCTTTGTGTTGTATTTTTTTTTTTTTTAATTCCTTTCATGATTAATTTTATGAAGAGAGTAGATGAAGTTCATATTAAGATCTTTCTGTTTGGCTGTCCTACAATATTGTTGTATTATAAATATTGTTTTTGGCTAGTCTTTCCTTAAGAAGTTTCATTACTGTTTTAAGTGGAACTACACTTTGATTTTCCATCGTCTAGGTATCCAAAATTCTATTTCAAATATTGCAGATAAATAGAAGAATGGAATTTGTATTTGCTAGTCACAGCTTTGATGTCTGGGAGAGTTGGACCTTTGAAGGTTCTTTGGAGGAATGTAGACTGGTCAATTGTAGAAATCCACTGGTAAGTTCCTTCATTTGTTCTTCTACCATTGCTGGATGTGGACTAGGCAAGTCATTGTCTTAAACTTTTTGCTAGGAACCAAAAATCACCAGCAGTCGTGCTTCCCTATACCAAATAATTTTTGCAAGGAAATGGATTTAAAGATATATATAATTGTGCTGTTTTTACAATGGAAAGATTTGTCCTCTTCCGACCCAGGATGAACTCCAACGTCAGTGTGTGTATGTGTGTGTATATATATATGTGTGTGTGTATGAAAGCAGAAGCTTTTTGTTTTGCGATGTGGCACTTCTGTTGAAAAGTATTTGATAATCTTTAACCCTCTCTCATATATATATATATATACACGAGTTTTAGATGAAGTTTTGATATATTTGAACATTATCTTATCTGTCAATCTGATCTGATCTTATCTTATATAGTGTGGTGTAGATACGAGTTTCTTTTGAATTATGATATAAAGTTCCATTAAAATAATCATAATAAGTAAAAGAAAAAATTATGGGTAAAAAGCACTTTGCACCCCTAATGTATATACCGTTTGGCACTTTGCACCCTAATGTTTTAATTTTCACAATCGGGTCCTTGAAAGTATATGGCGAGTTGCAATGTCCCACACACCCCCCCGCACCCCCCCCCCCCCCCCCCCCCCCCCCCTTTCTGTTAAAAATGAATGGAAATGACTAATGTGCTTTTCACATGACCCGCTTAAAGGGCTATTTTAGAAATTCAACATCTTATTTGCCCTCAAGTTTTCTCTCTAATCTTCAACCCCAATTCGCCGGCAACACATTCAATTATCTATCTATATTTCTTAATGGAAATCCCATCATCATCAACAAAAAGTGTTACCAGATCACAAACAATAGCTTCTTCTGCAAACAGCTACTTACCCATACCGAGTGAGTGTCATAGACACACACACATGTATATATCGATGTCATACATGTAGTCATATACTGCACATTTTTAAATTGAACCCAAGTAAGCAACAATTCGTATCATACATTGAGTCATTGCTGCACATTTTTCAATTGAACTAAGATTCAAACAAGTGGTTCAGGGAGCTGAGTTTAGTCAATAGTTTTTGGAGGGTTCAAACTGCACACGGACACGACACGATACCTTCTTTGAAGTGTCCGTGCTTCCTAAATTAAGAGGCATAACCACTTTTTTACTTCTATTTAGTTTGTTCTTAAAAAAGTTCCAATCATATCACACTTCGTGTCAATGTATCCAGGTGTCTCCATCATATATATGATGCATTTTCAAGCAAAACAATCAATTAAAAAGTTAGGATAAGAATTTTGGTGTTTGCAACACGGATATGTTAGAAACCTCCATTTTGGTAGATGTTTGAGACCGGTGCAGTTCCAGTCCTCTCAATGTGAAGCTATGCTGCTATAATTTTTCCAGAAAGGATTTAAAATGTTAGTAACTTTTTCCTTTTCTAGACCGATGACCAAGTGTTTTCACGACAGGTTTTGTGAGATCCCAATGTCGAACCTTGGGGCCACCCATCCGATGAGAATATGAGAACTCTTCACGGAAACACCATTGGTCATAAATGGGCTCGGTTGGTATGGTCGGTTCCTACGTTAACCCCCGCCATGAGCCAGAAATGTGCTAATTAAAGTTGATATTACAATACTGTAAACTGAAACATGCAATGAATAGGATGTGCAAATATAATGCTGCCTATTGGAAGTGCTCTTAATCTGTCTATTTATCTCTGTAAAATGCTCTTTTTGATGCGAACAGGCAGTTTTGGATGTACGCATTGAAGTTCTTGCAGCAGTAGGAGATGATGACGGTGTTACTCGTTGGCTTCATTAGGTTTTCATGACAGAGTCAAGCAGTCCAATGAACACCTGCATGTTACTTGAGAGGTTTTGGATGATACCAAGAGCTTGCAAGTTGTAAATATTTTAATTTTTATACCGCCTTTAGGTTTGTATTTGTTTGTGTGGTGGGTTAATCTGGATCCTGATGGAAATTGATGTTTTTTGTTGTTTGTGACAGATTTCCAATTGGAGGTTTTAAACATGTGATTTTGAGATCTCTTTCCTTTTGGTCAGAGTCAAAGATTGCCGATTTAAGTGCTTCCCTTTTGAGGTGGTAATTTTGCTTGTAATGTTTTCCCTTTTGAAGAGGTGCTTGTGATTATTCATCTACCTCTCTCTCTCTCTCTCTCTCTCTCTCTCTCTCTCTCTCTCTCTCTCTGTGTGTGTGTGTGTGTGATAGAGAATTATAGACTCTCTCTCTCTCTCTCTCTCTCTCTCTCTCTCTCTCTCTCTGTGTGTGTGATAGAGAATTATAGACTTTTGACATAGGTTACAGACACTAAATAGGTTTATTTCAACAATTGGTCCACCGACTTTGGACCACCTCAGCTTATGTATTTTTTTTAGATGAACCATGTAATTGATTAATAAAAATAGATCCCAAAAAGAAACCAGGCATATAGTCATATAGAGGTAAGAAAATACATAACAAAGAACAACACAAACTTTTAAGCTGCACTGTAAATATATGTATATGTATATACATATATTAGAACTGTTTAAATACTACTATGACAATGGCACGTGCAAGGCATGTCTGTTGACGTTGATTTAATTTTTTTTTGGAAGTTATATTTATTCTTGTTATAAAAGGAAGTAAATGCTTTAAACTCGTGCTATAGGAAATATATTTGAATCATAATCAATTAAATATATTAACTCTCAACGATTTATTAAACAAATAGTTATACAATTGTGTATGAATAGAATTAGGCAATTTTTTTTTTTAAGAGTTTTATTTTTATTGAACAACATTTGATAATAGCAATTGTAACAATAAATTATCTCATATTTAAAGACACCGTCATTGCGACGATAGTGGTTTTTATTTTATTGTCCTACGCTAGCTCATCCCACATTTTGTGCATGCATCTAAAAATTTCAGTATCATGCTAATCTTTGACACACACAAAAAATAATTTTAAAATAATAATAATAATAATAATAATAATAATAATAAGAATGCTAGTGATATAAAAATAATAAAAGAGATAAGAGAAAATGAAAAGGCGTGTTCTAATTTTTTTTTTTAAAACGTGTTCTAATGTATCATTGCAAGCATATTTGTACAATGCGTGTATGTGTGTACAAAGGTAATCATAATCACTTTAGCATGACTAAGTTAAATTAAGATCACTTCACATCACTGGCTTTAATAATCATTTTTTCTTTTCTTGGTGTTTTATTTTTTCTTCTTCTTCTTCATTTCTTTTTTTCCTTTCCCCACTTTATATTTGGACAAAAAAAAAATTTTTTTAAATAACAAACATAATCGGTTGCATAATTAAAAATAAAAAATAAATAAAAAATAAACAAACATAAACGGGAAATGGTTGAATGCAAAATTACTAAATTGGTGATGGCCACAATTTGTTGTATGAACTATGCACAATATAATGCAACTACTTATAAACTTTATACAATAAATTATACAAGAAAGTTGAGAATGGTAGTTAAAAGTAATAACTTATTGTTAGCATCATAACCATGATATATTGAAAAAAAACTAATCATAATCACTTTTAACATGACTAATGTAAGTGAGATCACTTCGCATTACCAGTTTTAATAGTTTCTTGTTCTTGTTCTTGTTCCTTTTTTTTCCTAATATTTCCTTGGTGTGTTCACTTCTATTTGTTTTAGCCTCTCCTTTTTTTTTTCTTTTTTTTTTTCATTTTCCCCACATCATATTCGGATGAATAATTAGTGCCAAATAAGCCTTAAGGTATCAATGGGATTTAAAAAATAAAAAAAAATAAAAAAAAAAAAGGGGATGAAGAGGTAATACCAAACAAGACCTAAGGTATATAAATGAGAGATGATGAATAACTAATGCCAAACAAATCTTACGGTATAAATGGGAGAAAAATGAGAGAATGAAGAAGTAATGCCAAACAAGCCCTAAATATTAATGGTTGAATAGTAACTAGTTGTAGATAGATGTGAAATTACCAAATAACCAAATTAGAAATTAAAGATGACAAAAAATGCCAAATTGATTTAGAATCTTTAAAATTCCTTTAAAATGCCTTAAGGCTCTTTTATAAGAATAATGCAATGCTTCCCAAATCATAATCTCAATTCCACATCCCAAATGATGTGACAGTGAATCCACTGGCAATAATTATGAGACTACTTCAACATCATCCAATCAAAATTCAGTGATCCTACTGCCACATTATTTGGAGCGAAAATTTGGGATTAGAATTTGGGAAGCATAGCATTACTTAGATTTCCTGTCATCTTATTCTCTAGACTTTCCAATAAATCCATTATTTCTCTCTCATTTTCTTTTAATAAGATCTTAAACTTAAGTTCTAAAAAAAATATTTCAAAGGAATCAACTTGCCTTGTCCACTTAGGGTGTGTTTGATAACCCAATTAAGTGTTGAAAATAAAAAGTTTCAGCACTTATTTATTTTCAGTGTGTTTGATAATGTATCACTTAATTGAAAAGGCAGCCAAAAATTCACTAAAAAACTTTACTGAAAATATTCACTGAATGCAGTCTATTTTAGTCCTTAAAACACTAATTTAAGCATTGTGATTGCAATAGCTTAATGTATTCAATACTTAAAATTCAGCACTTAATTTTCAGTTCTTAATTTTCAGTTTTATCAAACGACCCCTTAGTTTGTTCAGTCGTCTTCAACACGTGTCCAAAAAATTGACACGTTTCACGTATGAGCAACACGTGTCAACGCACGGATACGACACTCAAATTAAAATTAAATTAAAGGTCGTCTACGACACATGTCCAAAAAATTGACACATTTTTCGCATATGAGCGACATGTGTCGATGTACCAACATGACACCAAAATTAAAGTATTCGTTCATACAGAGTCAACTACCCTAATGGCAACAAAAACTTGAAATCGAACTAGCAAATTGGAGCAATTAATTCTTGCACCAAACAATTAATTCTCACTTTCTACTTGAAAAAATATTCAATGCAAAAGTTATTTTGATGACATCGTGTCACCATTACATTGAATATTTCCACTTCTCTCAATAACTCTGCACTGAACAGTTCTATAAATTCGAACTTTATAGCGCCAGATGTGTAATAATATGATACAGATAAGGACTTCAGGCATGTTTGACAAAACCTTCCACTTCTACTTTTCAATCGCAATAAATGCTTTTGCAAAAAGCTTACACTGTAACTTTTGGCCAATTGCGAATTTCTAAAATTGACACATTTTTTGCAATAAGTTTGCCACTCAATTACATTATAACTTTTGGAGTTCCATATTCACTTATGAACTAAAAAAACTGTTGCCAAACAGCACCTAAGAAGTTGAAACTTTGAGTTAAGGAGAAGCATTCATGGCTAACTATGAGAAAGCTATAGTGCCTGGTCAAACTAGAAAGCTATATTTCTTCAAAAAAAAAAAACCTAGAAAGCTATGGCCTTGGAACACCCACCTTCCCGTGTAATTTGGGAGGAAAAAAGAGATTCAGTAATTACCATGCAAGACCAAAGCAATAAGCTGTTACAGAACCTTTTTTTATTTTGTATTTTTCTCGTTTTCTTTCAGTTTACAGATCAAGAACAATGAAAAAAAAACCAGAACACCAGCCAGTGGCAACAGCAGATTTCCAGCCCCCACCCCCAATAATTACATCATCATCATCTCCACTTAACCTTCACTCAAACAAGCACACTAGGCTATCCCCCAATGAAAGGAGTGACAATATCAGAGTAGGAGATGAACACAAAAAGATGTATACAACTGCAGTCATAATCATCTATCTATAATGGAAACCCATGTCTAGTTCATTCCCATACATACTCCCTTGGCTGTGGCCAACATTACCAAACGGATGGATCTGCTTTGACTTTGCCCTGATTTCCATCTCAATAAGCCTTTGAAATGCCTCTGGATGATTGCTTCCGCTATTAACTTTGGGAGCTGGAAAAAAAAAAAGAAAAAAAAGAGGGGTAATGATAATAAAAAAAATAAATAAAACCAGAAAAAAATTGCAATTGACTTCATAACATAACATGTTGATTGTCCAACCTTAATGCATAAAAGTCACTGGTCAAAGAAAAAATCAAGAACCCCTTTACATACTAGCAAGGCAAGTGCAACTGCTTCGTCTTAACACTAAACAGACGTCACAATCCACCTAAGCATAGAAGCTATATGTTTTAGGGTCTTGACCGACAATTTACTACACACTAACTTGGCTCTTGCAGAATGATCTAAAAGAGAAAATGAACCCAAGGTCAGTCTGGGAATACATAAAACAGGATCACTTTCGCCCGCTCTTCTTTCTATCTGGCTCTTACACACACACACAGACACACACACACACACACACACACACACACACAAAATAGGGTCAGCCCAGTGTACGAGGCTCCCGCCATTGCGGGGTCTGGAGAGGTTGAGATGTACGCAGCCTAACCCCTGCAAGCAGAGAGGCTGTTTCCAGATTCGAACCCGTGACCTCCAGGTCACAATGGAGCACCTTACTGTTGCGCCAAGGCTCCCCTCTTGGCTCTTACACACACACACACACACAAAAAGCATTACACTGGTTTGTTAAGAACCTGTTTTAAGAGTGACTTTAGATTCGGCACAGACTCTCACGCAACAAAAGGCATTTAGCAAACACCTGAATATGCAGAAGCAGTTCACTTATGAACCATAGAACCAAAAATGTCAAATTTTTCCAGAAATTTATACATAAGGATGATATCGCTATCTGATTGACAGGCCAACTTCTGGAAGGAAGGCATGTTATTATAATTCAGTCATATCAGCACTATAAACTGCAACCCAATAAATCACCATTGACTGGCCCAACAAACTGAAGTAGAACAATCAAAGTACCTTCTTAAAATTAGTTGGGCCAGTCAATGGTGTTTTACCAAATTTATCCAGAAATCTAGTTGGACTTTATGAATTATTCTACTCCAGAAATAAGTTTGCCGTTGAACAATAGAGGACAATTTTTTTTGTTTGTGGTTTAAATATATTTTCCTTATATTTTGTAGTTGTTAGTACTGTTTTTTAATTCATTATTTTATTTTATTTTTTACTTTCTAATTATGAAATAGAAAAATCGAAAGGCTTACGCCTCACCTAGCACTTTCTCCTTTAAAGAGTGGGCATAACAAAGTCAAATAACTTACTATTCAAGTCAAATTTATCTTTGATAAGTTCGAACTTGAGACCTTTCAAAGCAATAAGAGAGCTTTTACCACTAGACGAGAACTATTGATCAAAAGCTAAACTATTGATAGAACCTCAATGCACTGCATAAGATGCATTTCCTTCATGACTACAGACTCGGATCAATATTATGGGAAGATGGGGAATCATATATGCTGGGAATTCACAAAGTAACATTAAGAATATAGAAGACAGAACATAGAGAGCTTTACCCGGCATTGGCATTCCAAGTCCACCAAAGTTGGGTTGCCGGTGACCAATATGAAACCCTTGCGGTGGGTTCATTTCATGCATAAAACCAATTGGTTCACCTCTGGGTTGAGGAGGAAGGGGTGGACCCCTCGGAACTTCCTGCAGTAGGTGAGGAGGAAAACTTCCTGCCATTTGCATTTGTTGGAACGTAGGATGATTGCCCGGAAGATCAAACTTTGTAAGCACTGCGTTTGGGCGATGGGAAGGAGGGCGAATTAAATTTGGTGGAAACTGATGATTGGTTTGACCATCGTGATTCATAGGAGGGCGAAGTATATTAGCAGGAAACTGATGATTGGCTTGAGCATCACGATGCATGAAATTAACATCAGAAGGATGAGCATCTAATGGAGGGAAGAATGATCTCAGGTGATTCATCTGAGAAGCATGAAACTGTGTAGAAGATTGTTGCGAATGTGGGTTGCGGAAAGGAATCTCAGTACCAATCTGACCATGAGGACCATGAACAAAAGGCGGCCCCGCCTGACCCACCATAGATCGTTCATCCTTGAAGAGTGTATCAAGGGCTGACAGTTTCTCGGCTATGTCAACTGGTGTGTTAAAAGGATTTGCAGCTGTAATCAAGCTCTCCTCTTCAGGTAGCTGAATTTGAACTGTTCCATCAAAACCACCAAGTTTTGACACTACTTCAGATGGGAGCTTTGGTGGGTCCACTTCACTTTGAGGATCATTATAGCCTACCGAATCTTCAATTTTGTCCAACTTGGCTTTTTGTGCATTATTTGGTGCCAAAACATAGCTACCAATACCTATTCTATTAGATTCAATCTCACCAACCGACGAAGGAAAGAGACTATCATCCATGACCCTGAAGGGCAAGCCATGAGATTCCGAAACATCAATGCTTGAAGAACCAACTGAGCCTCTTTGGACAGAAACTGGTGCTTCAACCGACTTTAGCTCCTTCATGAAAGCAGTCCCAAACAGTGTTTCCAGAGTCAGAGTCTTGCTCAAACTTTGAATACTTTTAGCATTTTCAATGTTTTCTACTTCAGAAATACGTAGTTTATCTGAGAATTCAATGTCTGGTTTGAAGGGCGTGGTCATCTCTTTCGGACCCGTTCCATTCTGTAACAAGGAAAGAAGGTGCTGAGATGCACAATTGTCAACATTTGCTGTTGGATGCTCAATATTTTTACCAGGAACACTCCATTCTTGCACATTCTGCTTCGAAGTAGACAAATTTTTACTGAACTCTGACAAAAACGTTTGTTCAAGATCTTCACAAGTAAGAACATTAGGAACTGCCTCTTGTCCATTATGAATATACAATTGATCAGTCGTCCCAATTGGGGCAGACGATGTGTCTGGTGGAATGAGATTTTGAAATCCTTTCACATCAGATATGTGAGACCCAGCTTTCTCACCACCAACTATTAAAGAAAGCAAGTCATTGGGCCTTGTGGATGAGGCTAGTACATCTCCTGGCTTCCTTCCTTCTCCTGGCTTCCTTTCTTCAGTAGGATAAAAGAAGAAAAAGTTAAATAACAGCTTAAACAGGAGAGTTTCACAAACAAGCAGAGAAGCTTGAAGCTTCACAGCATCCGAAAATACATAAATCTATACAACATTAAAATGCATACCTTCCTTGAGAAACCAATGTGCAAATTTGGAAGACTGCTCGCTATTAGGGCTCCATGTGTCATCTGGTTTACTATCGTGAACCTGAGTAGAACAGGAAAACAAATGGTAAGGAGGTGTTAGATTCACAGTATTGTCACCATCTTCATTTTATGGGAATAGAAGTATGAAGAAACTAGCGGGAGACTTGCTCACCACATGTCTGGAAAAGAAGAGAAATACACGAAAACCAAATGGCTAAAGTTCATCCGACTCATTTTATGACAATTTGACGGGTTGGTTTGGATTGGCTGTGGCTTTTGTGTTTGGGCGGGAGCAAAAGCCCAAATCACAAGGGCAAGATAGGAACCAGAAAAATGCATTAAAACCCCTAAAATGCTTCCCATACCAAGTTTTGGACTTGCTGCAACCAAAACGTGCTTTGGGGGCTCTAAAGTGCTTCATAAAAGTAAATCCAAAATAGGCTAATAAATCAATTTTGGGGTCCCAGAAGCATGTTTGTGCACAAACATGCCCAATATACCGGATGGAAACCAATGAACTCTCTATCCACATCTATTTTGATGAGGAATAACTTGAGTTAGGACCAATCCCAGATCAATCTGCGCGTATTGATTCACTTTGATTTTGTCGCGTGGTTATATTGGTATATGTACTAAATTCCCATAAAATTATTGAGATACAAAGTTATTAAAATACTTTGACATTGTTAAATGAGCCACCTTCATTTCGATATAGCAAAGCTTGATTGCTCAATGGGCCATAATAATAAGAATGTATTGTAGGGAAACCAAATCCTTGTGGCTACATCCTGGTGAGCTCGACAACATTCACCAGTAAAAGCCTTCAGACCACTTTATCTGGAACTCTGAAATGCTCAATGATAGTTTGTGTAGAGATAATACAATACAGTAAGCCCCACACTCGGGGTTCGAGTGCTATGCCTATGGTGAGAATTTTTTAGGGGTAATTTGGTAATTTGCGCACTTATAGCCTAAATCCTAATTTCTTTTGAGCATAGTGAAAATCTCAATAGTTCAGCAGACGTAATCCTAGTTTTGGATGAACCACATGGCTCTGGTTGGCCTGTTCTTTTTGTCATTGATTTTCGTAACTCACATATCTTGGAATAGGGTAAATCCCTTTGTGAAGACTGGTGATCAAGTTGCGGATGTTCTCACCAAAGGAATAAGGAGTCGACCGTTTCACACTATTCTAGGCAAGCTGGGCAAAAGCTTGAGGGGCACTGTTGAGAGTTGTTTTATTTCTATGGGTTTATTTTTTATTTCTTTAATTGTTGAGGACCCATATGTACTATTTATTTCCCCTTATTGTTTAATATAAAAAGGGTTTGAGAATTTGTCAACCCTAAGCTTTTACCAATACAGTTTCAACAAGCTAAGCTTATATATTAGGATCTTGTACTCTCTTTTGATTAAGTCAAAATACAAAGTGTTTTACCATTTACACGCACAATGCTATAGGATGAGTTTGCTTCAGGGAATGAGCTTTAATACCAAAATTGATGCAAGATATTATTGCAGATCGAAGATTATACAGAATTTGATGGAGAATCTAATTGTGAAGGAAAAACAAAGAAATGAAAGAAAAAGAAGAAGAAAAAAAAAACCTTTGGTATCCCCATACCTTGGGCACTCTAGGCATCCCGTACTTAGAGCTAACAACTGGCATCCTCACTACTATCCATAATATTTTTACTTAAAATTTCGAATTTGTCCTTTTGATTTGAGTTTTATAACAATTGGCAGGTTTCATTAATGGAAAAAAAAAAAAAAAAAAAGGGAGGCTTGCCATCTTCTATCATTGTGGTTTGGAATAGATTTCCATTCTGAATTTTACTTCATCAGTTAAGAGCCTTCAAATATGCTCTACAATGAGGCTCAAAAACAAGATAAATATAAAACCTAACTATGATAATGCTAACCCAACTATATCCTAATAAGACAAATAAGAAAATAACATAAATAACATTAAAGATAAATATCTATTATTTGGTGTCCCCACCAGTGACAAACAATATTGATATTTCAGGTGTACCAATACAACAAAAAACAGGAACCAGTCACCGATTTCCACTATTTGTGTAGTGGATAAATAATTTTCTTTTTTAAAATGCAACCTCCGGTGCATTTTAAATTTAGAACATAATATGAGCACTTATCTACATTTAAAGTGTTGCAAGTTTAAAATATGAGCCAGGCACGGATGGGGGTCAGGAATATCAAACACAAGTAATTTCAGATTTGACCACCACATGGGGGTAGCCACGTTGTAAGGCCTCTTGGCATAGTTGTCAAATCGGGATTCGTATCGTGAATCGAAATGATACATGTGAATCGAATCGGGATTCGCGAATCGTGAATCGTAAGATTCGGTAACAAATTAAAAAAACCATATAAACATATTCTTTTTTTTTCTAGGCTTGTATAAACATATCCTTTTTGTTCTAGGCTTGTGTAAACATATCCTAAGTGGTTTAAAAGAAGGTTGGTAATCAATTTTGTAAGAAAAATTTGAAAAACAAAAAAACAAAAAAATTGGAAAAATTAAGTTTTGTGCCAAGTAGTCAAGTGAATCGTAAGAATCGCAAATCGAATCGTAAGATTCACTTGTGAATCGTAAGATTCACCTTAGATTCTTTTACATGTTCAATTCGTGCATCGATATGTATCGTTTTCATGATGAATCGTATCGAATCGTAAGATTCGTATCGCGAATCGTACGATTTTGACAACAGAGCCTCTTGGATCCCACCAAGAGGTCTAGTATTCGAGTCTCCTCTAGATTATTTGCATCTCACTGGTGGGCACACCACCAATTACTCAAAAAAAAAAAAAAAGGAAGTAATTTCAGATTTGGGGCAAGCCAAACGACACCTTCCACGAAATGTAAACTATATATAGTTCTTAAACATTGTCACTGAGATGCATACAAAGAGACTACTGGTGAAGAGGAATTTTAACTGTTACACTACTTACGAGGTGATACACCTCTGGCTGTATTAATACAAAGGAGAAATCAATTATTTATACCACAGATGAATCTTTGTTTTTGAAGTATTTTGCATGCCACGGAAGAGTCATTGGAAGTAACCCATAAGAAAAGAGACGACAGTCATAACTCTAGACAATCTGTTTATGTTCAGTAACCATAACATCAAAAAAAATATGCATACTCAGATTTCAAGTATGAAGTATGCCATTTATTTTGCCCTAATCAATATCATAAGCAAGCATAAATGGAGTAGAAATTGCCGAGTAGGAATAAATAAATTACCCAAAATAACAATAGTTACCTCAACAGAACCCAAGGAGCTACCAGCATTCACTGGTAAAGCACCACCAAAAAGCTTTTCTAGGATTGATGTTGAATGATCTTGATTCGAGTTGCCAATGATTTTTTGCTTTGTCACCTCCCTGGAATCAAGTTCAATTATTTCACCGCTATTCACGGCTCCATGGGATTCTGAAATACTAGAAGCTCGGTACAGTTGATCATTCATGCCAAGTTGCTCCTCTTGGCCATTGAGAGTCTCATTTTGAACAGACTTAGCTTTGGCGTCTGAAAGGCTCCCCCCAATTTCAGATTTCCCAATCTGCATAAACAACAAACAAACTTGCAAATGAGAAGTAGAAGATGTGGCACGAGATGTTATGTTAGTGATTTACCCCATTCCATTATACGTGAGATGTGAAAACACAAACCAAAAGGCAGAAGACACTAGCAAATAATAACACCAAATCTTTTGTGATCCACCCCAAAACTAGGGCTATGTAGAACACAATGGTAGGCGTCCTTCTATAACATATATTAGGGCTACAAGCTATATGTGCAAAAATTGCAAAAATGCCCCTTGAATATTTTGCCTTGGTCGATCAGCAAGTTACTAAGCCATCTTCCAGAAAATAAGTGAAATAAAGGCAAGGTTTGCGGAAATTTAATAAGCCAAAGAGAAAACCTCGTGTACAAGGCCAGCATTATAAAGGCAGAAAAGAGATTCGGTTTGATAATCAATCCCATTACTACCTGAAGCTACGGATTGCCTTGTTGACAGGTTATGTCTCTACTGGTCAAGATTGCCTCTTCCTTGTCTTGACCTCTCTATAGTACTTGTTAATGTTTTCTATTCCTTCCTTCTTTTTCTCCCACAAAAGAATTGTCCTTCAAAAAAATGTTGTATTGAAGCCCTTGACTTTGCTTTCCCCCTCCCCCGACCTCTATCCCTGGGAAGTGTTCCCTTTACAAAATAAGCTAGCAAGCACCGATGCAGGTGTGGGGGTACATTTACCCAACATTAAAAATATAATTTTATATCATCTTATCTAATTTTATAAACTATACATTGTCTAGATTCTTTTATGTAATGAAGATAAGATAAATAACAAGCATAAATAAACATTAATAGCCTTTTGACGTGTAATCTAACTCTCAACATTCTTAAATTCACTCCAAAGTTACAAAATTATGTTAAGAGTCCCCCTTTTTGAATTATTAAATAATTAGAAATAACACCCTGCCAAATTCGAGAAGAATCAACGCATGTGCAGGTGCGCGTGCGCATCGGGTGTGGATTCGTCAACCTTTAGGAGAATTCGTGCTTCCTTGGAAATAAGAAATGCCAAATACCACCACCACTGGATAAAAGTGAAGTTTTAGATTAGGGCAAGCTTAGGAGACAAATGATATCTCCTATTGTTTATTATATGATGAGAATAAAAAGATTACAATAGTACCCCTATGACTAATACATAAGAGTAAGGAGAATAAAGTAAAAGACTAAATTAAAAATACAAGTAAACTAGCACTCCCCCTCAAGCTGGTACAAAAATATCTCTCATTCCCAGCTTGCTAAGAGCAAAATGAAATGGTCTACTTCCAACACCCTTCGTAAGCATATCTACAAGTTGATCCCCGGTCTTCACAAATGGAGTACAGATAACACCACTACTGATATTTTCCTTGATGAAGTGTCTGTCAATCTCCACGTGTTTAGTTCGATCATGTTGCACTGGATTGTGGGCAATGTTGATAGCAGACTTGTTGTCACAATACAATCTCATAGAGTCACTAGAATCCAGACCTAAGTCTTTTAACAACAACTTAATCCACAGAAGCTCGCATACACCTTGAGCCATGGCTCTGAACTCAGCCTCTGCACTAGACCTAGCCACCACGTTCTGCTTTTTACTCCTCCACGTAACCAGATTACCCCCCACGAAGGTACAATAGCCTGAAGTGGACCTTCTGTCTGTCACAGATCCAGCCCAATCAGCATCTGTGTATGCTTCCACTCGAAGGTGGTCATGTCTAGCGAAAAATAGACCCTTTCCGGGAGCTGATTTCAAGTACCTCAAAATCCTGAAGACAGCCTCCATATGGGATTCACGGGGAGCGTGCATAAACTGACTAACAACGCTCACAGCAAAGGCAATATCAGGTCGGGTATGAGAAAGATAAATGAGTCTTCCCACTAACCTTTGATATCTACCTTTATCTACCTCTGCACCACCTGAATCATCGCCAAGTTTCTGATTTGACTCAATTGGAGTGTCACACGCTCGACTTCCGAGCATTCCAGTCTCTTCCAATAGGTCAAGTACGTATTTCCGTTGGGAAATAAAAATTCCATGCTTAGATCTAGCAACCTCAATCCCCAAAAAACATTTAAGGGTCCCCAAGTCTTTTATTTCAAACTCCTTGGACAAGTACTCTTTCAGTCTTTGCATTTCCTCCAGATCATCCCCAGTCAAGACAATGTCATTCACGTACACAATCAACGCAGTAGTCTTACCCTGTGATGAATGTTTGATGAACAAAGTGTGATCGGCTTGACTTTGTCTAAAAACATATCTGAGCATAGCTTGTGTGAACCTCTCGAACCATGCCCTAGGAGACTGTTTCAAGCCATATATTTCTGAGTCTGCACACCTTTCCATCTGTTTTAGAATCCTCGAAGCCAGGAGGAACATCCATATACACCTCCTCATCTAGATCCCCATGAAGAAATGCATTCTTCACATCAAACTGGTGAAGTGGCCATCCAAAGTTAGCAGCCAGTGACAGAAGGACCCTAACTGAGTTCATCTTTACAACAGGAGCAAATGTCTCCTGATAATCAATTCCATAGGTCTGTGTGAAGCCCTTAGCAACAAGCCTAGCTTTGTACCTTTCAATAGAGCCATCAGCCCTATGCTTCACGGTGTATACCCACTTGCACCCCACAGTTCTTTTGCCCTCAGGTAACCTTGTCAATTCCCAGGTGCCATTCTTACGAAGAGCTTTCATCTGTTCGATCATAACATGTTTCCACTTGGGATCCGCAAGAGCATCCTGGACATTATTAGGAACAAACACAGAAGCAATTTTTGAAAGAAAAGCTTTATAGGAGGGAGACAAGTGAGAATATGACACAAAATTAGAGATAAGATGTTGGGTACAAGCCCTAACACCCTTACGTACAGCAATAGGGACATCAAGATCAGAATCAGAGTTACCTTGGTCCTCAACACTTGAAGGAGATGTCAGTGGTAAAGTAGGAGTGAGCTCTTTATTCTTGGATTTACTCCATGTGCCTTTAGAATAAACCATCACCTCCTTTTCTTTTAATGGAGTACAAGCGTCTTCTTTCTCCATATCCTTCCCAACCTCATTTTCTCCCTCAGTTTGTTCTTTTTGTTCTTTTACGTTCTCCTCAGTAATATCCATAACAACTTCCCCTGAAGACAAAGGAGCAGGAACAGACAAAGGCACCTCTTCCCTATACCAATGCTCCCCCTGAAAAGGTGACTCAGATGTAAGCGAGGACTGAAAGTACGACTGAGATTCATGGAATGTAACATCCATGGAGACATACCATTTCCTCAAAGGAGGATGGTAACACTTGTAGCCTTTCTGGGTTGGAGAGTAACACAGAAAAACACACTTAATCGCACGGGGATCTAACTTCCCCCGAGTAGGGGAATGATTGTGAACAAAGCACACGCAACCAAAAACGCGAGGAGTTATAGGGAACAAAGGAGAAGTGTCTGACAGGACTTCAACAGGTGCACGTTTGTTCAAAACGCGAGTGGGAAGGCGATTGATAAGGTATGCTGCTGTTAAAACAGCATCACCCCAATAGGACTCGGGAGCATTAACAGAAAACAGTAATGATCGAGCAATATCTAGCAGATGACGATTCTTGCGCTCCGCCACCCCATTTTGCTGGGGTGTATCGGTGCAAGAAGTCTGATGAATGATCCCATGGGAGCAAAAATAAGCAGCAAGACCCGAATCAATGTACTCACCCCCCTGATCAGATCGTAAAATTTTTATGTCAGTACCAAACTGAGTGCACACCATTTTATGGAATGCTTGAAAAATTGAAAAAACCTCCCTTTTTTCTTTCATCATATAAACCCAAGTGGTACGAGAATAGTCATCAATAAATGTAACAAACCATCTATGACCTTTCAAAGAATTAAAACGAGAAGGACCCCAAACATCATAATGGACTAAAGCAAACGGAACTAAACTTTTATTAAAACTAGGAGCAAAAGAAGCTCTGTGATGTTTACCCAGTTCACAAGTTTCACAAAGGAAATTAGAAACATCTTTATTTAAGACTAAAGAAGGAAACAAATGCTTTAGTAAATAAACAGAAGGATGTCCTAAACGTCGATGCCAAAGATGTATATCTCCAGCTTTATTCTCAGAAACCACTGTATGATGTGCTAACGGCCCCAACATCCAAGAGATAAAGTCCACTCTCCTATCTACCACTGCCAATCATCCTCCCCGTGGTAAGGTCCTGAAAGACACAATGAGAAGGAAAAAAAGTTACACTGCAGTGTAAGTCTTGAGTGATACGACTAATGGATAACAAATTATGGGAAAAATTGGGGATATGAAGTACAGATGATAACGGCAAGGATGGAGTGGCATGAATGATACCCTTCCCGGAAATAGAGGAAAAGGTACCATCAGCAACACGAACCTTGTCTTTACCTGAACAAGGCTTGTACACAGAGAAAATATAAGAACATCTAGACATGTGATCAGATGCACCGGAATCAATAATCCAGGGAGAAGAAGAATGAGACAAGCGTGCCCTTGCGGGTGTGACTAAGTTACCTGAATGTGCAAATGAAGAGGAGGCACTTGTAGATGCAGTAGAAGCAGACGTACGGCGAGCCATCAAGGAACGAAGAGCCTCCTCTACCTCTGAAGCAGTAAATAGCGCTGAATCGGAAGTGGATGGGGCCTGCTCAATAGGAGTCGGTGCCGTAGGATCTAATGATGTAGTATGATGAGCACGATAATTACCTCCCTGCGAGTGTCCCCCACGACCCCCAGACTGTCCCGAGCGACCCCCACGACCCCCAGACTGTCCAGGTGGGCAGCCGTGCAATTTCCAGCATGTCTCCCTGGTATGATAAGGCCCATTACAATAATCACATAACTGCGTGGCTTTCTCAGACGACCCAGACTCATTAGAAGAACCACGACCCTGGGACTGTTTGTTGCCATCTCTCTGAGGAACCGAAATGAGAGCAGATCTGTCGGTAGAAGTAGGTGGAAGCATAGCAGAACGTCGACTCTCCTCGTTCTGTATATATGCAAAGGCCTCCTGAAGAGAAGGCAAAGGATCCATCCCAAGGACACGGCTGCGAACAGGATCATACTCAGCATTAAGTCCCTCCAAAAACTTAAAAATCCTCTCTTCAGCAACCAGTTTACTGTAGGCAATGGAGTCGGTTGGACAAACAGGCTTATAATCCAAGAGGTGATCAAGTCGTTTCCAACTAGTGGTCAGAGATGTGAAAAACTGAAGAACACTCATCTCTCCCTGTTCCGAGCAACCAATCGTTCGTCTCAACTCAAATATCTGTGCAGAATTGCCCTTTCGGGAGTAGGTGTTGGCCATGGTCTCCCAAATGTCTTGAGCAGTCGCCATGTCCAAAAAACCCTCAGCAATCTCAGGAATCATAGAATGGCAAAGCCATGTCATGACAGTGGAGTTCTCCATCTCCCACTTGTCATATGCAGCATCCTCGGTGCTAGGTGCCGTGATTCGTCCGTTGATATACCACATCTTCCCTCTGCCCTTAAGAGTCATGGTTACAGACCCAGACCAAGCCAAGTAGTTCTGACCATTGAAGAGGGAAGTAGTAAGCTTAACATTCGGGCTCTCAGAAGGAGCAACAACAAAAGTTTCACTCTTGGGCTGCTGTGTATTCAAAGTGGATTTATCTCCATCCGACATCTTGAATCGATACGCAACAAATGCCCTCAACAATCGAAGAACAACGAAGAAGAACTTGTATCAACGGGGAAGCTACACCCAATCGTAACTTAAAACACCATACAGGATGCCAGAAAATCAATCATCACTGATCAAGGGTCCATAAAAGGACCAAAAAACTGAAAAGAGATTAGACCCCAATCAACCGTGGCTGTCAGAAATAATGGTGATGAAGGATGAAGGCTGAAACAAGGTGAGAATTTGGCTTAGGTGGATCAGTAAGGGCTAGCGAGGCATGTAGGGGTTGCGGCTTGATGTGGAGGCTGCTGTGGGTGAAGTCGAAGCCCTAGGGGGCTGCGCCTAGGAGCAGCAAGGCCCTACAGGGCTGCGACTTGGGCTAGAAAGCCCTAGGAGGCTATGGCTGGGATGGGAAAGCCCTGGGGGGCTGCGGCTTGGATGAGAAAAGCCCTAGGGGGCTGCGGCTGAATGGGAAGACCCCCTGTGTGCTGCGGCTAGGTGTTAGGTGGTGGTTTGTGGTGGTGGATGGTGGTGGTTTGTGGTGGTGGATGGTGATCCCTCTTAGGGAGGTTCTGATACCATGAAGATTTAGATTAGGGCAAGCTTAGGAGACAAATAATATCTCCTATTGTTTATTATATGATGAGAATAAAAAGATTACAATAGTACCCCTATGACTAATACATAAGAGTAAGGAGAATAAAGTAAAAGACTAAATTAAAAATACAAGTAAACTAACAAAAAGATGGAAATGGATATATTATTCTTGAACAAAAATTCCTTCGGAACCACTATATTGTAAAATGCAACTGAGATATACGGAATAAATCAATAAGGGAAACCAATGCATTATGTTCCCGTCACTGCAGGTCTGGGTAGGGTTAGAGAGAACAACCATGGATCAAAATTTCCTTTTCTTTCCATCGAAAAGGCCGAAATGCTTCCGTTTCCTAGGTCATGGAAACGAAACAACCTTGGAATCTCAAAATTCCACGTATTCCACCGAAACGACTTTGTTTCTTTTGTTTCCTTCGAAACATGATTGTTTCCACCGAAACAGACCTATGATTCCACATCGTTTCATTTGCTTCCACCAAAACATGATTGTTTCCGTCGAAAAATCCTATGGATATGTATTTGTCATATGAACAATCATTTTGTTTTGGAGATGGCTTATTAGCTTACTACGTGCTTATATGCAACTTTTGTATTCTATGACGTGTCTTGTGAATTCTATGAAGTGTTTGATGGTAGATTGGCGACTTAATCCTCATGTATTTTCAATTTGACCTACAAATTTCTAACGTAACTACTTATATAGACCTCTGAAACGTTCAATTAATCAACTATTAGCTTTAAACGTGCATAAAGTTAAGATTGAAGTTATGTTTCCCCATGTTTCTCAATGTTTCCAATTTTTTTCGGTGTTTCCACATGTTTCCAAAACATTTCCGTTTATGGGCAGACCGAAACGAAATTTTGACCCTTGATAACTACTAAAAACCACTTCTTATATCCTCATAAACTTTTATCGGTGCCTTCAACGTAACTAAGAACTAATCACACCTCAATGACTTACGAACATTTAAGGATTGGCTATTTCTCTGATAAGTACCTGGACAAGGATATACACTTTTCCACTAATGGAATAAAAGTTTAGTCAATGGAAGTGGGAATCATACCCTGACCCCGCCGGACCCTCCCTATTTCGATATCTACACTTTTAACCTCCGTGATATAATGGCTATGGTTATGTATAGATATGATATTTGCCTTGTCCACATTGCTGAAATCGCTGATCAATTGCCAGCCGAATTCATCATGAACGACAGAGAGAGAAAGAAGAAAGAAAAGTCTACAGTTCCATGCAGATATAACATCAATTGCCTTGCATTTTGGCAACAACTTAAATATTGGGAAAAAGTGGGCAAATATACAATGGACACACCCCAACCCATGTAAGACATTCCAAAACACATCTCCCTATTTGAAGAATATAAGACACAATATGAACGTGCATGCACACACAATTGACACATCTAGGACATGTGGAAAGAATGCTAGAACAAGTTCAAGAAATCAAGCACGACATTCATGAGATTTTCTGTTGGCAAACCCTACCCATTCGTAAAAACATAAGTGTGTGTGTGAGAGAGAGAGAGAGACACACACACACACAGGGAGAGAGAGAGAGAGAGAGAGAGAGAGAGAGAGGAATGAAACTACGAGTTTACGTCCATCCCTGGTCGGGTACAGTTTCCTTTCGACTAGTAACTACTAAGATTTCTTGACATCTAGAGAGAACAAAATTAATATTGTAGTGTAACCCTATATAATGATCATGGAACTATAAATTATCTGCTAGTCATGTCCTCGTGGTATCCGTGCACTTGTCCCTGTTCTACTCTCTGAAATCTGTTGTGTCACTGTATCCATGTAGTATGTGTCCGCATCCTGTAGTTGCATCCATGATCGTTTAATTTATTATTTCAATTGTTGAAGTAACTTCAGCAAAGGGTGTACAATAGGAGTTTTTAAGCTGCTTTGAGCTTTTGGACTATACAGACCACAAATGCACCAACCCTAACGTTGGAATTTACATTAGCATCAAATAAAAGTCCATTTAGGTGGTTACGAAGTAAGTTTTCCACCGTTACATCCACGAACCATGTCTGAGGAACGCTAAGTCCTTAGGATTTTTGACCAAAGAGAGAAGTTTTACCATGGAAAGGACACAAATGGTGCAATGAATTGCCTTTAGTTCATAGATGACAGCTGTTAATTGAATTCAAACAACTTTGCATATAAGAAATAGAATTTCTATGTGAACAATTATAGAGATTGGTCATTGATTGGTGCAATTGTAAAGCTCGAGGGACAAATGAGAAATCATGGGTCCCAGTTTAACATCAGCCACTGTGTAAAATCGCCAAAGGTTATGTTTATTCCAATCTACTTCTCCCAGCATCCTGCAGAGCAGGACCACCACTAGGCACTGACCCTTTATATAGCACAATATGGAGGTACCGACAATATGACGCTTGAAGGTTCAATCACCTGCCCTAGTTAACCCCAACCCAAAGCATTTAGTTGCAATGTAGAGTTTCCAACAACCTAAGTTCTGAAATCCTAAACAAGCGAATTCTTCCTTTTTTCCTGTTTTTGGTCCATAATGCCTATAATGATTCTTCCACCTTTAATACTTAATAGATAATGACCCATCTTTTTATTCCTTTTACTTTTTACTTACAAAGATAAAAAAAAAAAAAGAAGAAGGGGACTTTTCTTCTACGTGTTCAATCAATAACACTCCCTTAAGATGTTTTACTGCACATTTTGCATGTGCTTAATCTTTCAGAAATATATTTAGGGAAATGCTAACAATGCCAAAGCAGCAATCGCTAATGCCAGAGCAAAGTGTCACTAAAAGTTTTAGCGACACTTTTTCCTCTAGCATTAGCATTAGCCTATAATTTATTATCAATAATAAGCTGGTTTCTTTTATTGGTTCTACCCAACAAGCTATTTTTATCCCAAAGCACAACATTACCAATCAATAATACTGCACTACTCTAGTTCAAAAGCACAGCTCTACATCAATTTGATTATCAGATCTGGTAGGAAAGTAGCGCACTGGTCCTCCATCAGGAGCCCAATTACTGTGGAAGTGCTCCTTAATGGGATATGTAGTCAGCCACTATGATTCTACATGTAGACCAAATGAGCAATAAAAGGAAGCCAAGCCTACACACTGAATCAAAAGCCCAAAGCCAAGAAATGTGTTTAACAGCTTAGGATCAACCATTTTCAGTGGAAAATATACACAAGAAACAGCACAAGTTTACCTCTGTTCGATTGGAACGGATTGATGATTTCATTCCAGAATTTCTCTCCAGAATCGTACTTCTGAAACCTGGGGGTACAAGTGGTCTGGATGCAGGAGTTTGCGAGGGAAAAGAAGATTTTTCAGAATCTTTATTTGAAACCTGTATAGAAACAGATTCATTGAATACATCGTTGCTATCTAGAGGTCTCTTTTCATCTTTGGTATCGTCCAGCAATATAGAACCATCCGAGACAGTTTCATTTATAAGTTTGTGAGAATTCATCTTCTGTTTCTCTTGAAGTGCTTTCTGCTGTTCTTTCCTCATCAACTCAAAGGAAGCTGAGAAGAAAATTCAACAGAAATCAATTTCTGAAATTCATGAAATGAGAAACATAATATCACAAACAGTGCAAAGTAGAAGTGCTGGTATACAAGACAACTAGATGTAACCCCGTGCCGTGCATAGGATATGGAAGTTTTCAATAATCAAATACTCCGTAATATATTTACCATAATATAAAAAATAAATAAATAAATAAATAAATCATTTTGCGTTTAACAAAATTTAAAAACCACCTACAGGCCAAAGAAATAAGTATAGCAGTTTTTATTTTCAATAACCTACTTGATTAGTTGATTTAACGATTTGAAAATTTTAATTTGAAGTTAATGTGTATGTTAATCTGAAATTAGCTCAACTTGTTTTGCACATATAATACGTTAGTGTGTGTATGTGTGCATAAATATATTCAGATCCATTTGTATTTGTAAATGTAAATATCTTGCAGAAAAATTTTAAGCTGAATAAAGTTTAAATTTTATGTTATATTTTGAAAAGATTTCAATTTAAATTATATGCAATAGCTTGCTGTATTCTAGGCCTGGCAATCTGGAACCTGAACCCGCGAACCCGCCCGGTCGGGTTGGATGCGGGTTAAGTAACTTTTGTATATGTTTCGAAGCGGGCTGTTAAAGAAAAAACACTCTAATGCGCGGGTCGGCCGCGGGTGAAACACGGGTCGAAAGTGGGTTTGCCGCGTGGGTTTAAAAAAAACAGCTGGGTCCTCAGACTTCAGATCGATGGCATATTGGTACGCCTCTCTTTCTCTCTCTCTCCACTGCCGCCCAATCACTCTCTGAATCGGAACATTCTTGGACTGGTTGGTGATGGTGGAACCGTAAAGGAGGAAGAACCACTCTTGGACTATTTTTGTTTTTTTCTCATATCTACTCTCAGTAAGTAAATATTTGTGACTATTTTTCCTTTTTTAATACTATTTTTGATCTTATACACATGGATTTGATATAAATATTTATAGATTATGATTACATTAGATCTCTCTGTATGTTGATTTTTTTTTATATGGGTTTGTTGCTATGTTCATTAGAGATCCCTCTCTCTGTTTATAAATATATATATATATGTACATGTATGTATGTATGTTCTACACAGTTATACATGTATATATATTTTTTGGTTACTTCTTATTCTCGTCTTCCCTTTATATATATACTAGTGAGGGTGCACGTGCAAGGCACGTGCCCGTCGGATAGTTGTATTTCTAGATATATTGTGTATTAATCTTGACATTAGAGGTCTTTGGAGAGGTATAATTACTCATTCCGTTCTAAAATAAGTGCCAACGTTTCATTTTTTTGGATATTTTTAAAATAAGTGTCACGTTTCCTTTTTTTTTTTTTTTTTTTTTTTTTTTTGATATTTCAAAATAAGGTCCACTTTTAAAAATCAACATAAGATGTTAAAACAGTTAAATAGGAAATTGTAAATGTAACTATTTAATCTAACTCTTCTTACGGAAGAAGTTGATAATTCTGACTATCTTATAAATGAGTAGTAAAGGTACCTAATAAAGCGCAACTAAAAATATATGACACAAGTAGGGTATTTCCTCTAAAAAAAGGGCATGAATGTGTTTGTAGGCCTTAATTGATATTCAAATACAATCTATAAATCCTGAATTTGAGGGAAGAAGTTGACCAAAATGTAAATATTAGTGACCAATTAATAATAGCTACTAAAATAGCCACTTAAATTGACAATTTAAATATACCAGAGCTTAAATTTGAGAGAAGAAGTTGACCAAAATGTGAAATTAGTGACAAATTCCTAAATAGTCACTAAAATAGCCACTTTTTAAAACTTGTTTAAAGTGAATAATAAATATCCCAAAACTTGCTGACCTAATGCAATTACACATATTACAATATATGAATCCTAACTTTGAGAGAAGAAGTTGAGCAAATTGTAAATATTAGTGACCAATTCATAAATAACCACTAAAATAGCCACTTTTTTTGACTTTTTATGAAGTGAATAATAAATATCCCAAAAATTATTGACCCAAATGTAATTAGACACAAATTGTTGATTGAAACCTCATTGAGAGAAGAAGTTGACCAAATTGTAAATATTAGTGACCAATTCCTAAATAGCCACCAAAATAGCCACTTTTGTTGACTTTTTTTGAAGTCAATAATAAATATCCAGAAAATTGTTGACCCAAATGTAATTAGATACAAGATTGTTGATTAAAACCTCATTATTATATTAAATAAAATTGTAAAAGCTGACTTGAATGTAATTATTTGTCCAAAATGACAGATTTACCCTCACACAAAGCAATATATCCTTACGATGTATAGATAGATATATGAGTAATTATGGTGTAGTGAAGGGCAAAAGAGGAAGTTCATATTTTTTGACGTGCTTGTTTCTTCGTTTTTATACGATAGTAGATAGAGATAGATATATATATATATGGGTTTCTAACTTACTCAAGATATCTCTTTTCTTGTTCCTCACTGCGATTTCTCTTCTATGAGAACAAGATCTCATCAAGTTCACACCCTCTGTTTTCCCTCTCATCAAGCTCTTTAAAATTCTATTCCACCAAGCAAAAGCAAAGGAGGTTAGACCAAGTTTAACCCCAAAAAAAAAGTGTACGCTACAAAATCTTAGTTCTCTTTTGGGTTTCCCCTGAATTGGCATCCTCTTGTTTTTCCTAGTGTTTAAGAATTGGATAACTCTTGGGGCACATAAGAATCTCACATAAACAAGATACATAAACCACAATGTGTCTATCTCTCCTGATGAGATCCATTGACACTGTGGGGTCCACAGAGGAAAGAGATAGACACATAAAGTATCTTGTTTATGTGAGATTCTTATGTGCCCCAAGAGTTATCCTTAAGAATTCCCTATCTTTATTTCTGCATAGCTATATATGTGGCAATAAACAAAAATATCTAAGACACCCTTTTGTTTGTGGCAATGTTTGTTTATGGTTTCAGGGACACCAGAGACAGATTGTTGGGGAAAAAAAGTGGGAAAATTAATTCAGAAGACATGGAATAAAACAAAAAAAAAATCTGGGTTAATGCCCTGCCTGGGAAGAGGGAAAGAAAAAAAAAAAGGCATAGGTTAATGGCCCGCTTGGGAAAAAAAAAGGAGTAAGTTAATGACCCGGTTGGCGGGGCGGGGGGGGGGGAGGAAAATTGGGTATAAAAAGGGGCCCGGGTTAGTGGGTCAAACCTGCCCAGATTTTACCCGAACTCAACAGGTTGAATATGTATATACCCCATTTATTACCCAACCCGCAATTGACCCGCCCAAATCCAACCAAGCCCACCCATTTGCCAGGCCAACGGTATTCGTTATCTTATATTATATCCAGTAAAATATTTGAATATATAACAATTTCATTAAGGTGCCATCAGCCATGTAAGCAGAATATTTTAATTGAGTGCCATGCAAGCGTTGATGTGTCCAATGCCACTTAAGCCAAATAATTTCACATAGAGTGCCACGCAAGCACTGATGTGTCGAAAAATAAGCTTCTGCTGGCATATATAAATAGAACTTACCTCTTCTCCTTCTTTCCTCATCAGCTCTATCCTCAGTTGTGAACTCAGTAGAACCAAATGTTTCATCATTCAAGGAATCTTTTGCCTCTCTACGGGTATGTGGCACAGCCTGGATATTATAAGAGGAACATGTGAATTATGTTGTCCAGTCTAATTGATTTTCATAAATTTTGATCCTCTTTGCATGAGTTCGAAATATTATATTGTACGTACTGAACAAGACATTAGGGTGTGTTTCGAATGACATGTCCGAAATGCATTCTCACCAATTGTAAGTCCATTATTTTCTTCACTTTCAACTTATAGTAATGATGCATTCTAATTCGAAACTTACAGTGTGTTTGGAATGACATCTTTGAAATGCATTCTCGCCAATTGTAATTACACTATTATCTTCATTTTCAACTTATATTAAAGATGCACTCACACACAATCTTTACTTTTTCAGAAAAGCAAGCTTTACTTCCTCCGCTTTTAAGTTGGAGAACGTGTTTTGCACATGACTTAGATGTTGATGTAATCCCATGTTTCTCAACTTCTATACCAAATAACTCCCTCTATTGGGTTTTAATCTCCATCGATACCCCTATTCATCTTTTCTCTCTCTGTATAAGGGTTTGCTTGGAGTGACAACTTTGGAATACATTCTCTCCAATTGTAATTATACTTTCTTCTTTCATTACCAACTTATTTTAAAGATAATACGACTTTTACATTTTCACAAAAATGAGTCTTACTTGATTCTGCTTTGAAGTTAGAGATGGTCTTTTGCACATGAGGACACTAGTTGGGGGTTGACGGAATCCCATGCTTCTCAACTTCTATAGAACATAATTCTCACTCCATAATGTTTCTATCTCCATCTCTACCCCACTCTTGTTTTTTTGTTTTTTTCCTCTCTATACATATAAAGTATATCGATTGATGCATGTACCAAAAAAAAAATCCAATTTCTTTCCAAACGGAGCATGAAGTACACCAATTTTTGTGCATGTACTAAGTGGAGGAAAAAAAAAAGGTACTTGCCTACCAAACGAAGCATTGCCTTTCAAGAAAAGCAAGTCTTACTGGCTTCTGCTTTTAAGTTAGAGATGGTGGTTTGTATAAGAGGATATGATTTGGGGGCTCACTCATGCTCCTCAACTTCTATAGCAAATAAGTCTTACTCTATCATGTTTATATCTACATCTCTACACCTCTTTCATCTTTTCTCTCTATATTTGTAAGCCTATCATAATTGATTCATATACGTTCAAAAATAAGTTAGTTCCGTTAAAACCGCAGCACTATAAACTTTACATTTTTCAGAAAGTCACCAGAAAAATAAACAACCTAACCTTATAAGGGCGAGGAGGATGATACGGCTCATTACTCTTGTTGAGCTGGTAATGATCATTTGCAACCTTTGGAGGATATCCAGATGGTTTTGGGAAAGAACCACTTCCAAGAAGCCCATCATGCTCAGACCTTTGCCAAGACTTCCGAGATTGATTGCCATAACTTCTCCCAGGTTCCGATGATACTGACAAAAATTCAACAGGTACTAAAGCCAAAACTCTGCTTACGATTACACAATCTTAACAAAGCCACAATGGATTCATATGGATGATTTTATGACATTGAGGCAGAAGCAAGCAACAACAAAAACAATGAATATAAGGTTGGCATGTCGATATATACAAACATTCAACGCATGAGTGTATGTGTGGACTTGTGTTTACAAGTAGGCATGTGTGAGACTAGTTTGCTACGTGCAGAGTGGAATGAAAGCGCAAAACCACAATTTTTAAAAATGCTTCCACTTCCAGACTCTAGAGTGTAAATGTAACGATTTGTCTACAATAGATGAGATCCATGCTTGTTTTTCTTTATACAAAATAAATGTAAAAGGAAAAAAAATATTCTTTTTCGCGATATATACAGATATATGTATGCGTGCATGTGTGTGTGTGTGTGTGTGTGTGTGTGTGAATACAGAACTGTAAGAAGCCATTAAAATAACAAAACAGAGTCTCTGCTATAGTCATATTTGTGTCCTTCCTTGTCTGACAATTGGGATTTTGAGTCTTGATTGATGAGGTGCTATTCAACTTTACAGAGGTACTTTCAATTTTGCAACATCAGATCTCATATTTGTAAAATTCAACGCAGCCAGATGTAAGAAGCAATTCATGCATGGTTGGTAAACCCCCTCATGATAAGGTGAATCAGATGAAAAAGGTCAGAGCGTGAACTCCTCTACGTTTCCTTCTCAATGATCGATTAGACAAACTCGTACTTTTTGAAGATCGATTAGATAAACTTCTACTTTTTGAAAACGTAAAAAATTACCCTCTCTCTCTCTCTCTCTCTCTCTCTCTCTCTCTCTCTCTCTCTCTCTCTCTCTCTCTCTCTCTCTCTCTCTCACACACACACACACACATATTAAGTAACATTGACATGTACTCAAGGTCACTATATGATGGGACCCATCTATTTCTTTTTTACTCTTTGGGATAAGTTTCCGCTAAAGGCACCAAAACAGTTGGTTGTTTGCAGAAAAATATAAAGAAGGAAACATTTCGTAAAAATCTCACAAAAGGATACATAAAGATAGCCTTCCTCTCTATTTCTCTCATTTGAGTTTTGTGACATGAAGTTTAAGAACCCATCAAGAGGTACCTATCCTAGTAGACTGGTTCATCTCTCCGTTTATTAATTCTTCCAACACCCAAACCAACCCCTTTCAATCCTCTCTCATCAAGCTTATTAGCCTCATCTCCAGAGTTAAAGAATTTTCAACACAGTAACACTAGAGAAAATTAAAATATCATCTACTTCAAAGGAGAATAATTAAGCACAATTATTCCTAATGACTGGGACAAGAAAGTATCTAATTCAATCACCCTCAATAACAGGGGTAAACAAGTGCTGCTCTACATATTCCCATTTCAGCTATTTTCCAACAATTCTCCCAGGGATAAGGACAATAAAGTATTAACTTCAATCACCCTAATAACAGGGATAAACAAGTGTTGCTTAGGTAGCCTTCCGAGTCATCTCTATTTCCCTGGACTTTGTGGCAGCGAAAAATTAGTCTAGGGGAAAATCAGCTCCACAGACTCCAACTAGAACATATAAAGCAAGAAATAAGAAAATTCCAATGTTTGCGACCAAGACCAATATAAGTATAATGATTTGCGTTGATCGTGCTAAAAGGACAAGTGAAGGGAAAATAATGCAAGGCAATATCTTGAAAAATAGAAATAGGGAAAAAGGGCCCATGATTACAATTAACGCAAAAGTTGGCCTCAAGTGCCGTTAGATGATAAATCATGATATAACACCGCCATTCACGGTTGATTTTCCGTCTCAAAGGGAAGCAACAACAAGGGAACAGCTAATTAGACCCTTTACACTAGAATTGTCCTCCAGGCAATTTCATTATTACTTCTAATAATAATTCCTCCCATATTGTGTGTCTTCTTCAAAAGTAGAACTCTCCAATTGAGACACGAAATTAGTTCTTATCAACCTAGTTAACAATAACTCCATTGTCCATAGAGTAGCTTTATCTCATAAATGTACTTTGGAAGTCAATATGAAGATAATTGTTTTTAAGTTGCAGAGCATGACAGTGGACTCGTGTATTTCCCACCATGCTCCAAATGTATTTTTGCAAACCACACAAGTACAATATGTTCCAATTATACCCCTCTTAGCACGGTGAAGTAATCATCTTTCTATATTGATTATAAATTTGCATATGAAATTCAACATTGTTATTGCATTAGCTTGTTACTTATGAGTTATGACCTCTTAAGAGGGATAGGAGATCTCCAAAATACCTATGCCTCTAAAGTGGAAGTAGAAAGTTGTTAATATAGACCAGTAAACATGCATATGTGTATATAGGAGACCGTCAAAATCCAACATCAGAGACTATGTAACATGGCCATGTAAGCAATTCAAAAATAAATATATTAAATGAAGCCAAGATGATTCTTAAACCAAACCTGAATCCCGGTCAGATTGTGAATCACTGTCTCTATCACTGCGTCCAGAAGTACGATTTTCCCACCTTCCATAAACACCCCGAGAATAACTACTCAAATCCCCTTTGGTAGGAGGGGATGAGCTGTAATCGCCACGTCTGGAACTTTGCAACGGGAAACTGCCAGGAATTCTTTGCCTGTCTTGTATGCCAAAGGATGCATCCTCAAATTCACTATATCAAATGTAGAAAATGTTCCATATTAAGACGTGCTTAGAGTAGCAAACAGCACTGGCATCATAAATTCATTAACCGCAATAATGCAAGACCATGGTTGCCAAATAGTGAACCAAATCATAATTATATTCACTAAAAACAGTAAATAAATAATAACATATACGCAAAGTGCTTACAATGAACAAATAAGAGTTCAACAAAAGTTTAATGCAATATCAATACTCAAAATGTAGAAAGTTTTCCTTCAAATTATGAATTGTGAATCTTATAGAATTGTAAATCGTATTGGGCTGTATGACACTCGAATCGACTTGTGAATTGACTGAACTACCATGTGAAAGACAAAGCCAGAAAACAGAACCCTTAACGTAACTTCATGTTTTCTATGGAGCAAGTAATGTAAGTGATGAACAAAACAAGGGATTGTCAACTTACCTTAATATGGATTGGTCAAACCCACTAGGTAACCTTTTGCAAACATCCAATTCACTTAATGAGAGAAGAAAATCTCTTGAGTATGCAATTTTCGAGTGCCTGGGTCGTCAAAACAATTTCATCATCGAACAATAAAATGAAGGAATTATAGCAAGATCAAATCAACTTGCAGACGTAAATTATTTGAAAGAAATTAATTAATTAATTTTGAGACTCTTACAGTGTTTCACCATTCTTCTCTGGTGAGCTTTGATCTTCATATTCTAAGTTCATCCTGCAATACTTGGTATAAATGATCTGTTAACGACCGGATTAAAACGCACTCCCAACCGCAAAACGCATGTCAATAAGATTGAATTCAACCTTTCAACCTCAACTGACAACTCTACCTAATATTACCCGTTGTAGAAATCCTAATATTACCCATTTCACCGAAACACTCTTTTTAATCTCTAGATATTTCAATTACTAAACCCTTAATAGCTATTCCACTCTATAAACAAATGTTGAACAGAACACCAGCAGCAAATATTGGTCAGCTAAAGAAGTGAAGAAGCGAAAACAGTAGGAGTAAAACAACATAACCCTTCTTGTCTCTGCATATCAATCTCCCCCATAATGCATCAAAGCCAAAATCACAGCTAATCAAGCTACCCCACTAACTTTACGAACTAAATTTCTCACACTGATCCAGCTCAATCTACATATTAAAATTCAAAGAACACGAAGATTCAATAACAATCCAACTCTCTCTCTTCAATTGGATTGCGCAAAATTATCATTCGTCCACCTGTGGAAACCCTTTTCGTCGGAATCAACCTCCAATCACATTCAGCCAACGAATCACCATTTATTTTTATTTTTTTGTCTGCCCTAATCAACAACATGAACAAAAATTTTCCCCAAAAAAAAAAAATTCTCAAATTGTCATATTCAAATGATAGCAAAACCTAAGACCTCATTTGCACCTGTTGTAATCTATTTGAGCCCGAAACTAGGATTTCGATTTATGCGAAGCTTATGGCGGCTACCTGGATCGGAGAGGTAGAGAGAGAGTTGTCGATCAATAGTGCAAGTCCATCCAGAGAGAGAGAGAGAGAGAGAGAGAGTGTGTGGTCGGGGGTCTCTTTTCTTTTCTGTAGAGCAGAAGAAACAAATCGGAGAACCAAGCCAGGCCACAGGCCCACCCACAACTGAGAGAAAAATTTTACTCAACACTACAAATTGCCAAAATTTAACTTCTTCTCACGCGCTAAAACTTTTTCGCCACGTGCGCCAATCTCTTATCTTTTACAGGGGGAAATTTTGTTTTGCTGTTGCTTGGGGGGGTTTGGTTTTCCTTTTTCACTCGCTTTTGAGATGCGTGGGAAAGTTGCTTTCTAAATATTGCCTCTCAAAACAATTAAGCACTATGAATCCGCGCACTTGCATGAGATATTATAAGAGTAAAAGATTGGTACACATTCAAAGATATAATTTTTGATATATAATTTAAGAGATGTTGTTTTTCTTTCTCTTGTGTTACTGTGGGGTGATACAGACAGGAGAGAGATAGACACATCTCTTAGATTGTGTCCCAAAAGTTGTGTTTTTAGGTGTGCCCCAAATATTTCCCATATTATAAATAGAAATTTGGTATTAAATCTCGAATTAGGAGAATTATTTAGTTTAAATACTATTTGGTTTAAAGACACAAAGTAAACATTTTTGGTAATAAGGACGTAATTTAATAAATTAATTAGAATAGGTCATTTGACCAGTCGATCACATATTTACCTTTATTTGTATTTGTCATTTTCATTTCTCTTTTCACCACCAACCGAGACCACCGCCATTAAGTTAATTAGAATAGGTCATTTGACCAGTCGACCACATATTTACACTTATTTGTATTTGTCATTTTCATTTCTCTCTTCACCACCAACCGAGACCACCGCCATCATCGGGAACCTGTTGAAGGATGAAACTATGAATATTGGTTGAGGCGTGCAATGGATTGCACTGTCCTTAAGAACAATTCCGGCCCTCTAAGTCAATGACTCGATGCAGAAGGTAACAGTAAAAAAAAATTAATACCAGTTGCAAAAGCGTGACAGTACCACCTCTATGCGCGAAGGTACAATTCGAGGCGCATTCGTGTCTGCAAGACGTGCAAGTCTCGAAATTCAAGCCAAATTGGTGTCCCAAATTTGGGATTTGCACCCCCCGCAGGTGCGCGCACGAGAGAGAGAGCCTCTCTAGTATATAATATTACAATGCTTAGGAGAAGAGATCATATATAAGGAGTAAAAAGTTCTTGTAACATTTCAATGTAGGATAGTTATCGAAATCAAACTTTTAACTTGGGTTTGGGTTTTTGAAATAAGAGGCTCTTGGCTCATTGTTTGGTTTAACATGAAAAAGCCCAAACAAGTAAATAACCCACAAAAGTTTATGAACTCAAAACAATTAATCCAACAATCCCCCCCCCCCCCCCCCCCCCCCCCCCCCCCCCCTTCCTATTTTAAAAATTCAAACGACAAATAAAAGAAGTGGGGCAAGAAGATAAATCAATGCATCAGAATTGGTGCCTTTAGGGCTATGAACCATTCCCTAGGAATATAAGAAGTGATAGTACAAGAATTTGGTGAAATAACATTTCTATGAACCATAATCCCTTAATCATAACTATTTTATCGGACTCAAAAGTAAGCTTAATTCCAATCTTACAAAGCAAAGCAATTGACACTAAATTAGCACGAATATTAGAAACATGCAACACATCACTAAGAGAGAGGGTTTTTCCTTAAGTGAGTTTAAGAAGAGCTTTCCCTTTACCAACCACCGGTGCAGCAGAAGAATCTCTCATAAAAACTTGTTCTTCACCATTCTTAATAGGAGTATATGAGTTGAAGACATTTATGTCTCCACAAATGTGTCGTGTTGCTCCAGAATCAATGACCCATTCCTTGGAAGTAGCTGCCATAAGTACTTGTGAAACAACATCAGCTATGATATCTCCATCGTTTGCTTCTACCAGATTTGCCTTAGGATGAGGAAGAGGCCCCTTTCTGAACTTACATTGGGAGGCATAGTGAACTGGGTTTCCACAAATAAAACAATTTTCTTTCTTTTTGAAAGAAGGAGGAGAAGGAGCTTGGAAGCTCCGATTAGTCTTATTTTTTTTAAATTTAGAAAAATTATTTTTTCCTTTGAAATTTTGTTGAGAACGAAATTGAGGTTTGCTTGAACCACCCTTTATCAAATTAGCATTGGAAGCAATTTTCTTAGCAAGAGTAGCCTTGTCCCTAAGCCTATTCTTTTCTTCGATACGAATGTAGACAATAACATCTTCAAGTGTCATGTGCTTCCTCTTGTGTTTAAGATTATTTTTATAATCTTTCCATGACTCTGGCAACCTCTCAATAAGAAATCCGGCAATAAAAGTTTCGAGCAAAGTGATTTTTTCGATTTTGAGATCATTGACAAGAATGTGAAAATCATGTATTTGTGATGAAACAGCTTTTCTTCATTCATTTGGAAATTAGAAAAATTGCCTATGGCATACTTTTGATTTCCAGCATCTTCTACTATATATTTTTTATGTAACAAATCTCAAATTTCTTCCGCATTTTTATAGTTGCAATATATGTCAAACAATTCATTAGAGCCCTAAGAATTGTATGACGACATATTTTGTTACCTTTCTCCCAAGTCGAAAAATTCTGCTCATATTCTTCGGACCCAAAGATCGGTTGTTTTTCTGTCAAAATATGTGCCAAGTTGTGTACGTCCAAAGTGGAACGCACCTTTGGTTGCCAACACTTGAAACATGTACCATTGAAGCGATCAAACTTGGAAACATCAGACAATGACTTCGCAACAATCATAGCAGCATCCATATTGTTCTTAAGATTGTTGGAAATAGAAGGATGAAACTATGAATATTGGTTGAGGCGTGCAATGGATTGCATTGTCCTTAAGAACAATTCCGCCCCTCTAAGTCAGCGACTTGATGCAGAAGGTCACAGTGCTATGTTCTCCAGGATTCAGCAACCAACTCTTCCAAACATGCAATTGAATTGGAAGAGTAAATTGAGTACTCAGAAATTGCTCCAGAAAATATAGAGAAGAAGAGAATTGGTTTGTTGTATGTAATTCTGGAAGAGTAATGCTCTAAAAGTTGCAAAAACGTGACAATACCACCCCTATGCGCGAAGGTACAATTTGAGGCTCATTCGTGTCCGCAGGACGTGCACGCGTGTAACACCCGTACCCGTAGAACGGGTTAAATATCATTTTTATATGCATTAATTAATATAATTAGTGTATAAAATGGATTAAGGGGAGGCTTGGACTCGCCCGTAGAAAAAAAAATGTGTTCAGAAAAGGACACCATATGAAAAAGTCCCCAACGAGGTGGGACAAATAATGAAGTGGGACCCAGTGAAGGGCTTGGATGAAATAAATATGCATTTTTATCTGTTAAGTGCATTTTATATGATTACATGGATAATTGCTAAATTGCTTCCATATAATATTGTTGTGTTAGCATTAGTTTGGACGCACAAATAAGGGTATAACTGAAAAAGATTTATAATTAGTAGGTACGATAGCAACTTCACAAAATATTTGAGACCACGTTGGGACCCATACGAAACTTAGATAAACACTTATTAGATAATTGGGTAGTTAATGGAATTTTTGGGGATTTCATAATAGGAACTTAAGAGTTCCGGGGGTGTAAATGAAAAGTGAAGAAAAATGTGGGCTTGACAACACATTGCATGTTGCCAATGAGTTGTCAAGAGGGAGAGCAAACTCTCATTTACAGAAAATAAAAAGAAAAGAGAGAGCTCGGAGAGAGACGACGAGATTCTGAGACGTCGACGCCGTAATTCCGCCGTTCCGTTCCCGTCCGACGTCCAATTCGCGAACTGAATCCGTATTCGGACTCGTGGAGGTGTGGATATCGCAATTTTTTCTTTTCTTTTACCCACAGCTTTTCTTTTAAAATATTTTTCAATTTAAAACACAAAATAATGAATCGCCACTTAATTTTTTTTTAAAAGGGAAAATTAAGAAACCTATTTTAAAGCAACTGATCTTTTTACGAAATCAAATATTAAACTAGGTCCGGGGATTATGGAATGAGAAGGGAAGGAGCCCATCAGACTAAAACACCCCTTCTCATCCTATCTCGCGATAGGCTTGTACTTAACATCCTTTTAATTGAATTAATAATCTAAGCATGTCCTCAATTAATACATATGTATAAATATACAATACAAAAGCATGCCTAAAGGGTGTAAGATTGCAAGTGATAAAATATCATTCAAAAATTACATAATTCAAGTAGCAAGCGATATGATGTAACAACCCTAAAATTTCTATGTAAATAATTATTTTACTTATTATTTTCAGTTAGCAATATTATATGAGTGTGCTTATGTAAGAAACGTGTTTGAAAATTTTAAGTGTTTGGTGGACATATAAATTAAATCATTAGTGAGCCCTTTAGTTTAAATGCTACATTTTATTAATTTAAATTTATTAAAAAAAATAAAGGGTTGATATGTATTTTTTATATAGTGTTTACAGGCCCGCGAATGTGTCAAATAGTGTATCTGGTATTGAAATTAAGTACCCGGGGTATGAGTACCCTTTGGACTAGCCATTTTAGTGGTTTGTGTTACATTCTGGACTCATATGTGTCTCTTTTGTTAGCCCATAAGAAGAAAAACGGGATTATTAATATTTGTGTGAGTAATATATGAATTGTGTGTGTATTATATGTATATAGGTAGATAATATATCCTAGGGTAAGAAAAAAAAAGGGAGCAGCGTCAAGAGAGAGAGAGAGAGAGAACAAGAGACAAAGAGAGAAGAGGCAACCCTAGCCACCTAGAAGGAGAAGAAGAAGAGAAGAGAAAAGAAGGGAGTTCACCATCATCAACATCATCTTGCTTTTCCCAATTTGGTGAGTAAACTTTTAGATTTGTAGGGTTGATTCGTAGTTTGATTGATTTTTGATTTGTGTTCATTATAGTTTGAATAAATCATATGGATGGGTGTTTATATAATACGGATCTCTAGTGATATATACATATACATTTATATATATATATATATCAAATGTTAGATATAAGTTATTTAGAAAATTGAAGGAAAAAAAAAAAAGACTAACACAAATTCGGATTTGGGTAAAAATTGAATAAAACTCTCAGATCTGTTTTAGAAAATAATTCGTATTAATTCATACATTTTGTTTTTGGTAAAACTGTTCTTGAGAGTCAATGTAAAACGTGATTCTGCACGTTTTTCGTCTAATGGTATTTTTCTCAATTCTGTACCGTTTAGGTAGAAAATTCATATTACAGTAGCAGTAAATGTTAACTCGGAATTTTGAATTATGTTTATGAAAATTGTTAGAGATGTTTCTTTGTATGGTATTATTATGAAAAACAATTTCAACCCATGCTAGTTTTGGGGCTGTTTAATATAAGATTTGTTTGGGACAATTTTAAATAGTGCTGTTGAATGCCGATTTTAAATGCTATAACTTATGCTATGTGCGGTATTAAATGATGATTATGGAACTTCTATTCACACTTCTACATTAGAGACGTGAATAGAAGTTTGGCGCAAGGGCCTTATTGTGAATAATCGGATAATGATAATCCATGTAATAAATGATAAATTTCCGAAGTGGTTAATGACGTGATTAAATCCTCATGAATGGTACTTGTGTGAATTAACGTAGATGGTAAAAAAAAAAAATTAAGTGGTTTCAAGTTCCTTAGTGTTCACCGTTCCCCGTTGTGTGATATGTTTTTTTTGGTAGCTCGACTTGCTGAGTGTACCATTTTGCCAGTGGCTTCGTGATCAAGCTGGGCTAAGCCTTATGCCCGGCTTATTTGTTAGACGTCTAGGCATATTGACTGGCCTTCTGTGTGTATACCTGGTTTGGTTGATACCCCAACCAAACTAGCACCAGAGTGGATGTTAGTAGTATGTCCGGGCACACATGGGATATATGTGTGGGTGTACCATGGAGGGTAACCAAGTGGATAAGCTAGGAAATTGAATAATGAATCATTCATAAAAAGTAAGTTGACCATGAGTAGGGTGACCTTAGTGGTGAACCTAGGGCAAGAAAAATGACAGTGATTGTAGAGCGTTAAATACAAATGGATAAACTATTGCGAAACATGAAATTGAAAACCCGAAATAGTTACCGTGGTATAATGCGAAGAAAATTGATTAAATGATTTGGTATTGGATAATTGTTTATTATGATACTAAGGATTTGTGCTAACTCTCGAGTTGCAGGATGGTGGGCCTACTAACCATTGTATGCAGACTTTGGCTCACCATGTCATTTAAGAGTAAGTGTTTCTTTTACTTTGTGGGTGGAATGAACTGCCGCCGTGACTCGAGGAAACTACCGCTTGTCCTCACTCACATGTGGAACTACAATTCTGCCTATAACATTGTATGTGTTTGTGGTCAAGAAAGGGAGGGAGCCCAGCGGACTCCCAACCTCAGAGAAATTTATTGGGTATTATTATGTTAATTCATTATTGTTGGGTTGGAGTCGAGGGGACCACGAGTGATCCTTGAGACTGGGGCGTGTTTACTCATACCAGTGTTGTTATACAATGTTGACCCATGTGATGTATATCATGCGGGGGCGTTTCTCGAGAAACGCAGCCGTTTTGCAGATTAAGGAGTAGGCCGGTATGACTATTGGATTGCATGGATTTGCTTGAGGGCATGAAGACCTTTACTGTTCAATTGCTTTTTTCATTTATTTGGCATTGTGGGCCATTATTGTAGTTGGTATTGGGACGTTTAGTAGCTCTGACCAAATGTTGTAATAGAGGTTATTCTTTCAAAGCTTTAATTGTAAATGAAAATATTTTTATTCTTAATGAGAATTTAGAAATGTTTATTCATCTTCCGCTTTTCAATATCAGTGATTTAGTAGTTGTAGCTTTAATCAAATATATTTGAGTATTTTCGAAACCGCATGAGTGTTTTTTTTTTTTAATGGAAATGTGGTGGTTTTGTTTTAAAAACATAAATGGAAATTTATTACAAATGTTTTAACCAGGTTTTTAAGAACATCTATTTCCATTAAAAAGTTTTATTAGGATGGGCTTCGTGGTGTTCACTCCGATAGTTGGGCAGTCGAATAGTAGTCTAGATTTAGTTCTATGCTGATTATTTGGTTTTTCAAAAATTGGGGTGTGACATATGATATGCAAATAGGGAACTATGGAACTTACCCAGGATCCATGCCGCGAATATCAAACGTGCAATGCATACGAATAGAAAGTAAAACCTAAGAAAAGGTCTCTAATCACATGTATTCACATAAGGCAAGATCCTAATTCTAATGTGTCGCGCATGAGGTCATAAAATCGATAAAATCAAATAAAAGTTAAGCTAAGGGAGAGTAAACAAGTCATACCTCATCGGCGCTACAAAACAAGGGTTAGTCCGCACAATATACAAGATATAAAATTAGATGGTCATCCTAGGCTTCTAACTTAGATCTATCAAATGTGATTAAACCTAAAGCAAACAATCCTTAATTATGAGTGTCAAGCCACATGGATGAATGTAAACATAAACAAGAAGAAATTGTGAAATACTTATTGATTTAGGTCACTTAAACTTTGAATTCGAGCTTAACTAATCATTATTGAAACATGGTTTGAACCTTAGCTCATGGAAATATCATCTAAGCCATTATTTATAAGATTGATCGAAGTTGTTACAGAATTCTGAAAATTGCTGAGAGCAGATAAAAAATTCAAAGAAATAAAAAGCATGGTTCCCGTGGTTATCTTGATGGTATTTGGACACAAGATGCCTCTGTGTGTCTAGTTTCTAACCCAAAAAGAAAATCATGGTTTCAACGGTTAGATCTCCGGGAATTGGGCAGATACTAGACATCACTCAGAGACTTGCAACTCCCCATCCAGAGTTTTTGTACGATTTTCTAAAAATAGTAAAAAAATCATAAAGGCTTTGGTCTTTTTAGGGTAGCTTCCTAACACATTTAAACTACTTATAAAAATTTATTTTGGGTCAAAAGTGCTTAATTAAGGTTCTGAGTTGCTTATTTTAAAAGAGTGTTACTGTTCTGAAACTCTGGACAGATTATAGTTGTTCCACAAAAACCCTTGATCAAACCACTCAAGACATGAAACTACCTTAAAACAAAAATTTCAGTGGTAGAACTCTGAGTTATAAACACTTTTCCATTAGTTTCATTTAGTTCCAACGGTTCGATGTTGAACTAAAAATCTACGATCAAAAATAGATTGTGAACTCACTGCACATCGGGTTAATTCATCTTATTCTTATCAACTTAGACAAATAGGCCATGGAGTTGGGCTTGTCTAAAGCTAACTCTCCTACCATTTGATGGTCATTGGAGATTAAAGATATTCATATTTGTAAATTTCAAAGAAGCATGGAAGAACTTCATGAAACTTAGTCATAACAAACCTCAAACCATGAAGATAAGTTTGGGTCCATTAGCTAAACATTCTAGTACCAATCTTAATCCTCTCATGAATCATAAGACTACAAAGAGATAAAGGGATTTCAAACCAAAAGATTCAAGTAAGACATTGAAAGCCTTATGAACCCAAAGGATGAATACAACAAGTGAAAAGGGAAATTAAAGAACTCTATGCATGCTATAATTAAACTTGAACAAAGACTAATTATTCTAGAGTTTTAAATGTGTTAGGCGTGGGTTATGACTAGGTCACATGGGCTTAGGGAGTTAAGCCGCAGGCTAGTTGGTAGTGGTGGAAGTGAACTAGTAATTGTCGAAGACTATAGTTGGTTGTAATGAGATGAAATTAGACATGTTTGTTATCCATGTGCATAATTATTGTTATTCACAAGCATATAGCTTATATATTGTAATGGTTATTGAATAACCATTGTAGGTGTTCAAGGATAAGCTCAAAAAGAAATAAATGAAATTGGTGAGTATTCGCGGGCGTGGAATTATAATTGAATTCTTGTTTAATAGACTTATGTTTAATAAATAAAATTGGTGGAATATTGTAATCAATTATTTATTTGGGTTAATTTGTGTAGTAAAGGATAGTGACTTAAATTCTTGTAATATAGGGGACGAATTATGTTGGTTGATTATGGGCTGAGATTGTATTTTATGTACCTTACACGGTTGGATTGGGGTGAATGAACTCGGAGGTTTGCCCAGTGAGTTTGGTTGTTGAAGGTTATAATTAGTACTTTTCGTAAAATATTTCAAACTCTTATTGGAAGATTATATTTATGTTTTGGTTTGATTCTAAAATGGGTTGAAGTTGATGTTGAATCCAATTTGTAATTTTGGGGATGTTATATAAGGTTTTCAAACTTTTACTTAAATAGGGTCTCTTGGAACTCCTTTGAACATTTTAAAAAAACTTTTGAAAGCGAACTTTATTAAGGCTTGTTTGGGTGTATGTTGGTTTAAACTTTTGAAAGTGATCATTGTTGGTTGAGCTTCTTTGGTTAAAACTGATTTTAAACTTTTTTTTTGAGAACTTTAATAACTTAGGAAGAGCCTTGGTGGCGTGCCATGTTGGAAAAACAGGTTTAAAATGAAAAGTTTAAACGCGCAGCGGAAAATCAAGTTATAAAAACTTTATTGGCATTCCAGGATCTACTACTCGTCAATTCCATAGATGCGTACAAGGGGTTGCAAGAATTATACCTTAGTGTCTTGAACCCAATTCTGAAACTTTAACTTCCAGCAGCCTCCACTAGATGATCTTCACCCTTATGACTCCTGCGGATGCCTGCCGGAAAGACTAGGGTTGGTGGGAACCCTAATAGAGAGGATAGGAAGGTTTTGGGAAGACTATGATAGTTTCTGCAGCTTCTGCGTATAAAAACGACGATTACCACTTCCAGAACGCAGCTGCCCTATTTATAGATTTCCATAACCGACCTAGACTTCGATCGATCGAAGTGACTTCGATCGATCGAACCTTCGATCGATCGAACCATTCTCGATCGATCGAACCTGCTGACTTCAATCGATCGAACATACTTCAATCGATCGAACTTGTCTTAACAGCTTCCTCAAGTGTCTTTCCAAGCATCCTAGCGGAGCTAAGAGTGGGACCTCCTAGGCTCTTTATTGTTGGCTCAGACCAGTTTGTTAATTACCATGACCAAACTCTTTGATCAGCAAACTAACTAACTGGTCAGTTAACGTTTATTCCACTATAAAACGATAACTGAACTCCAACGCAAAAGAACATATCCGAAGCGATAACTAGACTTGTATGGTGTACTAATGTCCCTCTACCGTCAGCATTCGTAATCATATTTAGGTAGTCGGATAACTGTTACTGTCAACCTGAATCATGATTACTTCTTGTATTCCTTGAGTCCCATTCACTACTCATGATTACCAAACATGTTGATAACTCTTATCAACAAGACTGCAGTACTCAGTAATCAACTTGGTGACATTCTCAAGGGAATGCTTACTCTGAATCAGAGGGTAGATTCTATCTTGACAATATATGTTCACAACCCTATGGACATGACATACCCAAGATACCCAGGTGTTGATCTTCTATAGACCTCACTGATTGGTAAGTCAAAGCAGTCATATCCATAGTCTGTGTTCATTATCATCTCAAGATTGAGAACACGTACCTTATACAAGTTATGAGTTCCTATTGACTGTTGACAGCCTTAAGCGTCAATAGGAAAGCTCAGGTCCGTCAATGCACTATAAGCACTAGCATATCAACTAAGAGCTACACTCTAGTGATTGAGATTAATCACTCCATCCAATGGTAGTTAATTATGCTACAGTGTAGACCTGATGAGGTATCCAGTCTCATCATCCACTGTGACATATTCTAAGTATCAAAGAATAGTAATTCGTATCTCACTTGTGTGTATCTCATACACACAAGAATTGCTTACTATGATACTTAAGGACAAAAACAATCATCTCATGAAAGAAACATACACAATGAAATGTAAAGCTGATATCCATATATTATAATGCTAATGTCTCATACATAAAGTAATGGTTTGAGGGCACAAACCCAACATGCCACGTGTCATGTCATTTGGGTGGTTCCGGGGCATGACACCATTTCTGTATTCATTCGCCGATACCACATAATATAACCAGCAGGACACATCGGTCGCTTACCCGATGGTGTCCTATGCTACACAATCCAATCTATATCCATTCGTCGATACCACATAATAAAAAAGCAGGCGACACCGGTCGCTTACCTGGTGGTATCCTACGCCACACGATCTAATCTGTATCCATTCGTCGATACCACATAATATAGCCAGCAGGCCACACTGGTCGCTTACCCGGTGATGTCCTACGCCATACAATCCAATCTGTATCCATTCATCGATACCACATAATATAGCTAGAAGGTCATACCGGTCACTTACCCGGTGCTATCCTACTTCACACGATCCCTTGACAGGTTCGGTCGTCAACACGGTACATCCTATTAGTAAACGATAGAAGTGGCACATCGGACATCTTTAACTATGTGTATACCCTCACTGGTCATATACACGGTGAGAATACATTAGGGCACTAGCCGGACGTAATGTTAATGGTACATTGGACGTCTTCAACAGTGCATACGCATCACTGGATGTCTTTAATAGTGAGAGACGCATTAGGATCTCTAACCGTCCCATGTCCACCCGACTCGTCAGACGTTAATCCCACGGATTCAAAGTACACATATCTCATATTCCACATTGAGGCACAATTCCCGATTCTCATTGATACGCCTAAAATTGGCTCTATCTTAAGACCGAGCGGTTCAAATCAGCAGCTAGTCTATGCCCCCCGGGCAAATCATGCACAACTCCTCAGAAGTATCAGCCCAAGCGGTTCATTCACGACCCGACCAGCAGGTCGGGAAAACCGCACATGCACATCCCGCCGCGGGAACAGTTTATCTGGGCCCACAGGCATGATTCTGAGCATTACGGGCATTTTCCTACTCAAGCTAGAAGACTAATGGAAAGTGCACACTATTTTCTAATCCAATTAGGAAATCTCCATAATTAATGCCAATCTATATCAATAGGATTATATTTCCTTATCCATGTACGAGTAGGTCTTTTACATCTATAAAATAGACCTCTCACCCCCCATTGAGGGGGCCGCCAACTTATCAGTCTACATAGCACCTCTATAATTCACCATCATACGCATACACCTGGCCGGAATTACTGGTAGTGCCGCCTCTCTTTGTTGGCTCACCAGGTCTGCCGGTGATCTGCTAGTGAACGTGCTTAGACACACCCGTGGACGTAGGTACCTTCATTAACAGGGCAGAACCACATACAAAAAATAGTCTCTCACTCACTCTTTCTCTTAAAATTGCTCTACTTTACTCTTACCAATTTTCGGCATCATCAGTTTGGCGCCGTCTGTGGGAATCGACAAGTCTTCTCATCAACAAATCTCTTGACTGATTGTCATGCCATCGAAGAAGGGTAAGAAGGCTGACCAGCAGTCCAACCGGGATGTTCCTCCGGCCCCGGCACCGGCTGCGGCAGTCATGACATCTGAGCAGATCACCACGACCCTCACACAACTCTTAGAGGGCCAGCGTCAAATCCAACAACAGATCGAAGCCCTACTAGCCCAGCAAAGCAGTCCTCCAAGGGCTGGGAAATGACCCAAGAACGTTGCGTACGGTCGGGAACCGATCTTGACCAGACAACGTACCCGAGCCAACCCGTCCCGTGTTGAGGATGCCAGAGACATCAACAGTGGGCGTGCTGCTCGACAGGAAAGGTGGGAGCATATGTCCCGAGAATCAGTCCGGGGTCACTTGGTCAAGAGCCGAGCCGTCCATGGGCACACGGTTACCCGGAGTCATAGCCGAGCCCAATCCCAGAAGACAGTACACCGCCCTGAAGAAGCCTCTTCCACCAGCCCCTCAAATACCGGTCGGGAATGAGTGGAAGCCCGAATCAAGGACTTGTAGAAGCAGATCGACGGAGTGGCCAAAAAACTTGGTCAAAATCGTGTTTCGAATCAAGCCAATACCGAGATAGAGTCACCGTTCTCCAGCCAGATCACGAGGTTCTCCATCCCGCGCAAATTTAAGCAGCCTCGGCTAGATTCATATAACGACTCGGGAAGCTCGGTCGACCACGTCCGGACCTATAAGGCTCAGATGGCCCTAGCCACCAACTCCGATGAGCTACATTACCTAGCCTTCCCCAGCACTTTGAAAGGCCCGGCCATGCAGTGGTTCTACTCCTTGGAGCCCCGATCGGTCTGCAGTTTCAAACAACTCAGCAAGCAGTTCATCAACCAGTTCGCCGGTATGCATGAGCGGCCAAAGCCAGACATGCAACTACTGACAGTCAGACAACGGAATAATGAGTCCCTCAAGGAGTTCACCGACTGGTTCAACCAACAGAAGCTTCAAATCCGCAATCTGAACGAAACAATCGCCATCATAGCCTTCTGCTCGGGAGTTCAACACACCAACTGCACAGCGTCGTTCAACAGAAACCGACCGGAAACTTTGATTGAGCTCTCTGAGAGGGTTGGAAAATACAATTGACACTGAAGAGTTTCTGAAGACCAAAGACCCCGGGCAAGAAAGCAACGAGTCTTCCAGAAGTAAGCGAAAGCGAGATCAGCCCGGGAGTTCCGACAGTTCTTCCAGTTCGCAGCAGTCCGAGTCAGGCAGCCCTGACCCGACCTCCAGCTCACAGCAAGCAGAGTCTAGCGGCCCCGACCCAACCTCCAGTTCACATCGGTCAGGATCAAGCAGCTCAGACTTTGCCTCCAGTATAGAGAAATCTGGAGCCCGACGATCCTGATCCGACCTCCTGTCTCCATCGACCTAGATAAGCCCGACTATAGTGGTACTTGCCCGATCGCCACATGAGGCTCCGCCGATTGTCGGAGAGCCCTTCCAAAGTCCTCGGGCCAAACCCTGAGGCATCTCAAAAGTCCCTGGGCCTAACCCCGAGGCATCTCAAAAGACCTCGGGCTCCGAACCCAGGCACTCAAAAGACCTCGGGCTCTGAACCCATGCACTAAAGACCTTGGGGTCACGGCCAAGGCACCAGCTTCGCGTAGGTCCAACCGACGATGGGGCCAAACCCCCTAGGTGGCTGACGATGGCAAGCTTCAAAAGACCCTACAACCACCATGTTCCAGGTCGGTTACCAACAGTTTATAGCCTCTGTAAGACCCTCGTCTTAGCGAAAGCTTGGGGGGCAAGATGGCGCAGTGAACTAAACAGGTAATCACACCGGGTATCTACAGACCTCGCGGATAGCCAAGTCAAAATCTTGGACAACCCGAGCACCTACAGTTCTCAGAGGCATTAACTCCACTTAGGTCCAGACCGACGATAGAGGTGACTAAAATCTCTTAGGTTGGCCGACGATACAGAAGCAAAAGGACCCTAAAGCAATGTGATTTAGGTCGGCTCCACCAACATGGTCAAGCTCTTCTCCCAACAGTCTTGACGAAGGCTGGCCGGGCGGAAGACAACTATTCTGGGGAGTTAACAGTAAACAGGACCCTAGAGCAATACGCTTTAGGTCGGCTTTTCCAACATGGTAAAATCCTTCTACCCACAGCCTTGACGAAGGTTTACGGGCAGAAGATAACCATCCTTGGAGCTAACTCAAGCAAAAAAGACTCCGAAGTAGGCCGAGTCTCACTCTCGGTCACTTCCCGAGCACTTAAAGACTCCGAATTAGTCCGGGTCTCAACTCCCGGTCAGTTCCCGAGCACTTAAAGGTCCAGAGCTAGGCTGAGTCTCAACTCTCAGCCAGTTCTCGAGGACTCACCAGGCTCAGAAGCCCCGAGGCAGCTTCCATAAGCACTCAGACAGCGGCAAGTAGCATCAAACTGATTTCCAAACTTGCCCCGATATAGCATCTGGCCAATCTTGGAAATGGGGGGCAGCTGATACGCCCAAAATTTGCTTTATCTTATGACCGAGCAGTTCAAATCAGCAGCTAGTCCATGCCCTGGCAAATCATGCACAACTCTTTAGAAGCATCAGCCCAAGCGGTTCATTCACAACCCGGCCAGCAGGTCGGGAAAATCGCACATGCACATGATCCCGAGCATTATGGACAGTTTCCTACTCAATCTAGAAGACTAATGGAAAGTGCACACTATTTCCTAATCCAAGTAGGAAATCTCCATAATTAATGCCAATCTATATCAATAGGATTATATTTCCTTATTCATGTATGAGTATGTCTCTTACATCTATAAAAGAGACCTTTCACCCCCCAGTGAGGGGGCCGCCAACTTCTCAGTCTACACAGCACCTCTATAATTCACCATTATACGCATACACCCGGCCAGTATTACTGGTAGTGCCGCCCTCTTTGTTGGCTCACCAGACCCGCCGGTGATCTGCTAGTGAACGTGCTTAGACACACCCGTGGACGTAGGTACCTTCATTAACAGGGCCGAACCACATACAAAAAATAGTCTCTCACTCTCTCTCTTTTAAAATTGCTCTACTTTACTCTTACTAATTTTTGGCATCATCACTCATCATATTCTCTTATCTCTTCATAACATTATCCCATGCATGCTGACCACATATTGTCTAATGCTCATGCTCTAGATACAGGAATTACCACATGCTTTGTGCTTAACATAACTACTCATTACTGATTATTAACATGCTGTCGTGTTCCGTTCTACTATATAATTCAACAATATCTACATATGGAAACATGGTACAAGATTTAACCAACTAAACAGTTCCTATTATAATCAATAGGAATTAATCATGTTTTGTGAGGTTCGATCGATTGAACTCTTTTTAATCGATTGAGGAAAAAGTAGTTTCGATCGATCGAAGTAACAGTCCCTTCGACCGATTGAGGAAACATCAAGTTCGATCGACCGAGAATAGTTCGATTCATTAAGAATCATCTTCCACCCATAAACTGGGCAGAGACGAACTGTTGTCTCTAGGTCACCATATACACGTTCTAAACACCTAGAAACCATCCTAAAATTATCCCTTGAGTGAGTTAATGAACTCACCTTGCTCTAGTGGTCCAGTGACGATGTTCCCGAGCTTGACGGCAGCAACGACTATGGTTGTGGTGAGCTCCTTCTCTCTCTCTCTCTCTCTCTCTCTCTCTCTCTCTCTCTCTCCTTCTCTGTTCCTCTTCTCCTCTCTCTCTCTCTCTCTCTCTCTCTCTCTCTCTCTCTTTCTCTTTCTCTTTTTCTTCTTTCTCCTCCTCCTCCGTCTTCTATCTTCCTCTTCTTCTTCTCCTCCTCTTCATCTCATACACACACGAGCTACTTACTATAATACTTACAGATTAACAATCATCTCATGAAAGAAACATACACAATGAAATGTAAAGCTGATATTCATATATTAAAATGTCAATATCTTATACATAAAGTAATAGTTTGAGGGCACAAACCCAACAAACTCCCACTTGCACTCATAACCATTCAGGACTACATCTGAGACCTATAATATATAGATGACGATCAAAGACCTTCTGTGGTATGGCCTTTGTAAACGGATCAGCAAGATTGTTAGCGGTCATATCTCCACATTGAACAATATCTCAAATGAGATGATATTTTCGCTCTACGTGCTTTCCCTTTCCATGGTTTCTTGGCTCCTTGGACTGAGCCACTGCCCCACTATTATCGCAGTAGAGCGTTATAGGTAACAGTGACGCTGATACCACCTCGAGCTCCATAAGGAACTTCTTGAGCCAAACAGCTTTCTTTGCAGCTTCACAAGCAGCCACACACTCAGCCTTTGCAGTTGAGCCTGCAATGCATTTCTACTTAATGCTCCTCCAACTAACAGCACCACCTCCCAAGGTGAAGAGATGTCTGGATGTCGATTTCCTCGAATCTCTATCTGACATAAAGTTCGAGTCAGTGTATCCTACTGGAATTAACTCATCCTGAGAGTATATATATATATATATATATCTCACACACACACACGGTTATACATATATATGGAACACACACATGCTATATACATAACTCATTATCCGAACTTTCAAGTTACCAAACTACAAGATTACAAGCTTAGCTAGCATATGCTCAATATCGACATATAGAAAATCTGTCGAGCCACCACCTGTCATTCTGTTCACTTTTGTTCTTCTTCTTTATTCTATAACCACAACAGAAAATAGAATTCATTTAAGCTTTTGCTTAGTGAGAGAACAAATCATTGTATTGGAATGTTTAATGTGAAATGCAACAATTCATCATAAACCAACTAATTTAGTCTCCGAAATGTCAAGTAATCAAGTCACCACCCCCATGTCGTTCTACCCCAGATCTTCTCACTATTTTATCACATATAGCGTCACTTTCATGTGACCCCGAAGGTGTCACCATCATTTAATTATGGTCATCACCACGCCACATTATTGGGGATGATTCCTAACCTATGTATCTATATGCCAATGTAAAATTTTGAGCATACGATCGAGTTACGGTCATTTTCTAAGCGTTTGAATTTGATGCAACTATTATGGAATTTTCTAAATTCAATCATAATCATGATTATGTCTACAAAATGGACAAACCTTGATCGTTCACCAACCATTGATGAATAAAACTTGGATTAGAAACCATCTAGGATAAATGGATGAGAGATCAAAAGCTTGTATCAACTTGATCAACATGATTCTTCAAGTTTTATTATGTCTTGCATTCATCTTGTCAAATGATACCAAATTTCTAAAATAGCATAGTCTGGTTAAAGTAAATTTTCAGACATCATAAGTTCACAAAATGTGTATGGGTTTATTTTTGTGACAAAGTATACTACAATAACTTTCTTTTGACATCAATTAGACCTTTATATGATATTTCTAGAATTAATTATGATTGTTACAGAAATAGTGGACAATCTTGATCCATTGTTCCCAAATCTCTTATTACTTGAACTTCAAAGATGCTAATGAGGTCCTATTTTTTGAAAAGGCTCCCTAAGACATGTATCTAACTTTCTATAAAAGTATTTTAACCTAGCTCATGTTTAAGACCACTTTTGATAGGTTTTAATTAAGGTTACTCAATCTGGAAATTTGATTGATGACTATTTCTTCTTGTTTATCATCCATATCATTTGCTTGCTTGGATTTTTGCAATGCTCGAGCATTCTTTGATGTCCTAGTGCAGATAATTAAGTGCTATCCATACTTCGATTTGTGGATTTGCCTCGTCTACATGTGGCTTAGTGCCCATGTATCATGTACCTTTCTCTACCCTTCTCTTATAACTTTTATAGGTTTACAACTTTGTTTTCAACGACACAATTCCTTTAGGATAGTCTACGTTTATGTGCTTATATGTTAGAGACATCTTATCTAGGATTGTTGCATTATTGCATTTCATGTGTCCTTTTTTTTTTTTTTTTTTTTTCCCTTCTTCCCTTTACGACTCCGCTTGAGTCAACTCAATGTAAGTCTTCTTGTTCCCTTTTGCATATCATGGCACATTTCCTTTATTTGCATTAGTCTCTTGAAATGATTTTCAACAAGCTTGGTGAGATGCATCACTATAAATTATATATCTTTCTCCACTCTTAGGTATTGCCAATAGAGCTACTGAGGTTAATCTTTTCCTTAACTCCAGAAATGCACCCTTATGCTTATCCGTCCATTCATACTTCACCTTCTTTCTTGTCAAATTCATTAGTGGTCTTGCAATCTTGGAGAACCTTCTACGAATCTCCGATAATATCCAACTACACTAAGAAAACTTCTAACCTCTGTTGCATTGGTCGGTTTGTTCCAGCTTAAGACTGCATCAATCTTAGATGAGTCTCCAGAGATACCGTCCTTAGAAATAACATGTCCAATAAATTTGACTTCCTGTAGCCAAAACTCACATTCGCTGGACTTTGCATATAACTGGCTGTCTTGAAGCGTCCGTAGAGTAGCCTGTAAGTGTTTCTTATGGTCTTCTTCTATCTTCGAGTAAATTAGGATGTCGTCAATAAATACTATAATGAATTGGTCCAGATATGGTATGAATACTCTATTCATTAAATCCATGAATACTGCTGTGACATTAATCAATCACTGCTTGTTGTTACACTTGCCATGTTTAGATGACCATTCTTATGGTATTCCTTTAGCTGATCAATCAGATAAGCCAGAGAAGCGTAACATGGCAACTTAGATTGACATCTGTAGGTGTGTAGATTTCGAAAAAATATGAAAAGAAAAAATCAGCCAAAAAAGGGAATAAAGAGAGAAAATTATGGTCTCTTAATTCAAACAGAAAAAGCTCAAAATTATTTGTTCTTGCAAATTTACAAGTCGAATGCATAGATTTCGGGGGAAAAAATATGAAGTAAAAAAAGGGGGTCAAGTGAGGGCTATATAAAGTTGTCATCAAAGAGATAATTATCTATTTGTAAATAGATTAAATCGCTGAACAACCAATTGAAAAATTTGTATGTCACACGTGCATCTTGTTTTAAAGATCTCGATTTCAAGAATTCAAATATAAATTTTATGAAAAATAAGTTTGAAAATTGAAAGTTATAGAATTTGAAAGTTTAAAATTAATCTAATGACGACAAGACATAACTAAATCTCAAAAGATAAAAATAACTGAAAATAAGGAAAAAATTGAAAATAGACTATAATTAGTACCACAAAAATAATGAAGGTGCTATTTAAAAAAAAAAAAAAAAAAGTAACACCGGGCCTAAGCCTAAAAAAACCCAAAAGATTTGAGTCTTTGCTTGTAGTACTCAATTTCATGGATTTCTCACAAAAACCCATATTATTATTAAGAAAATAAAGAGAATTGTTATTCGCACTCCAAAAAATACTAATACACTCTATGATACCACTTCTAATGCATATGATATCATCATCGTTATCGCACTCCATAGAGTGCATTTAGTAATTCATGGAATGTGAATAATACATTTTTGTTCACTCAAAATGTAACAACCTGCATTTCATGTAAATTTAATTTGCATTTCCATATTTAATTGGTATTATCTATGTTCATTTTATTTCAATGGTTGTGTTTTGTAACCTTATAGCCTATCTTATTGTACATTTTAATTCTTTTGGGGCCAAAATGCGATTTTATAAAATTTAGCAAAGCCTGTGTTGAATTTCAAAGTCTGTATTTCAAAAACGGTGGAAATGTTTACTTTAACTCGATCAATATTTTTATAAAACCGGAAAATCATTTCCTACGTTAAAATGAATTTTCTGTATTTTTGTGGGGATCACCGCACCCCGAAAATACCAGTTTTTGTTCAAAACTGTCCACGCTGTGCTAAACTTCCACAGATTTTGGAAGTGATATAAAGCAAGATTTGACATTTGCCTTACTTTCCATTTATGGCAACTAATGATTGCTTTAGGCCTTGATTGTCAATGCTTGTGGTGTGTGTGTATTCCTAAGGCCATAAGCTATAATTCCCAAACACATAAGTGACCCCTATGAGTCTACTTGGCTCTTGGTTCACAGATGAAGCCTTCCCAATCTAATAATGTACATGTATTACTTACACATATATGCTGAGTAATTAGGAGAATTAGAATCTGTTTAAATTGATTAAGTGATCTTAAGGAATACTTGAGCACCAAGTTCTTCCCAATAGCTTCTATATATACACCACTTTCACCCTCACACTAACACATTCTGCACAAGTTCAATCCAGAGAGAAAAGAGGGAGATTGAGAGTTATACAGAAAATATTTTAGAGAGAGAAGACTTAATCTCCATAGCTTGAAAACTTGAAGTTTCAATTGGGTTCTTAAATTAGTTGTCTTTCTCAACAATCTCTACTTCTCTAAACCTCGGTGAGTATTATTAACTCACTCCGGATGTAATTCATATTTTGTGTTTGCTTATGTAGCTTGATTTGAAAATCACCATGGTTAATTTACGTTGATGTTCATACTTTGAAAATATGAAAAATTTCAATCTTAACCAAAACTTGTTTTCAGATATGATTATGAAAGATTGTGATACATAGAAGCTCCTGTCAAAATATTAGAGCCTAATTTGTCCAGTTTGCCTCACAATTTGGTCAGTGTGGAAAAGAGTATGAGATTGAGATTGAGATTGTGTTGTGGACACTCCCTGGTTATTGTGTACCAAAGTGTGACGTGTTGAGATTGCGGTGAAAGTGTCTTTGAAATGCTACAGTGACAAAATTGGACACTCCCTGATGCCCATGGTAGCGTTAAAGTGTGTGACGCCGAACTTGGACATTCCCTGGCACCCATGGTAGTGCTAAAGTGTGGCCTACGGACACTCCCTGATACCCAAGTCTGAATACTACGTGAGGGTTCCTTCGGTATTTGCATGGCGGATTAGGTATTCAAAGTGTGAGGCATTGGACACTCCCTGATACCCCGGACCAAAGTGTGAGGCAAACTGGACATTCCCTGGCACCCCTGTGCTAAAGTGTGCCTATCGGAGTATTTCAAAGATACTATTGTGAGATAGTGGGTTGTTGTGTTTGTCGAGAGAAAAGAGTCGGTAAGATGAGTGTGGTGCATTGTCTCATACACGGTCCTATGTTTTTATGAATGAATGACTTTTAATATATTCTTCTTTATTTTATAAATCGAATTATTTCCATGGTTAAATCATCGGTTTTACAAAATTTTAAAAGGAAAATTTGTGAATGGGTATGTGTTACATTTAAAGTTATGTTTTTAATACTCACCAGTTTCTTAAAGCTGACGACGTTGATGCGTCATGGACATTCGTGTTCAGGTTTTTCAGGTTATGATCAAGCTGAGCATTACACTATGCAAATTGAGAAACAACTGCTGGAAACAGAATTTACTTTCATATGCTTTAAGTTGAGCTGATTTTGTAATAAGGATGACTGTAATAGACACTAAGTTATTGTTTTGAAGTAAGGCGGTTGTGCCTTTAGAGACTCAGAATTGTATTGTGTAATAAGTTAGAAAAATATTTGTAAGCTTTGATTGCTCTACTCTGATTATTGTTTATTGTTGTTCGACGTTTGTGACGGAATCGATCCTTCAAATTGTCGTGACCTACGGGTCCATAAAGGAAATTAAACGCTTTCCTTATTTATGCTATGTCGGGGCGTGACACAAAAATTGCTCACCTTTCTGTCCTATTAGCTAATGCAGTGAGATCCAATATTAAATGAGAATTAGCCAATGGGAGCGTAGGGTGAGCAAAACAAAACTGCACTCCTTTTTTTATGTGTTATAATTGTGAAAGAGTAATGCTATGCTTCTCAAATTTTTATCTCAAAAAGTGATTTTCCAAAGGATGTTGTGGTGGGGCCATGTATAATTATGTAGGACCAGTTGGATTTTAATTGTAAGTTATTTGCCTGACCTCACTGTCACATAATTTGAGAAGTACTTCTGAGATATAAATTTGCGAAGTATAGCATGGGAAATATTTGGCACACAATTTTTGACACACTTTACTTTAAACACATGTACCTTGTGCTGTTTGAATTTGTCACATTTTTTTGTGCTGCACTTACACAATACATGGTGTAGCACTACTCTTAGGGTGTGTTTGATAACCCAATTAAGTAGTAAAAATAAAAACTTTCAGCACTTAATTTTTTTCAGTACGTTTGATAAAACCACTTAATTGAAAAAGCAGTCAAAAAATCACTGAAAACTTTAAGTGAAAAAATTCTGCTGAAAATAATCACTAAATACAATCTATTTCACTAGCCAAAACACTACTTAGTATTACAAATTCAATCACTTAAAATTTTTAATAATTAAAATTCAATACTTACACTATGTTTGGATTGAGAGAACTGGAGAGAAGAGAAGAGGAAGAGAACCACTTTCTCTCCAGTTCTCTCGTTTGGATAGTTAAGTTGGGAGAGAAGAGAACGTTAATGGAGAGAACTGGAGAGAAAGGGAGGAGAAAAAGAGCCCAAATTTGGTTCTCTCCAAATTGGAGAGATTGAGGAGAGAAGAGAAGAGATTGATAATAAAATATTTTTACAAAGACTATTACATCCCTAATGTTTTTTTATATTTCAAACATACCAGTTTAGTTTAATTTATATGGGAGGATAAAATAGTAAATTAATTTGAAACATTTCTCTTCTCTTCTCTTATGAGAGTTAAACAAACAGGAGAATGTTATGTTTCTCTTCTCTTCTCTTCTCTTCTCCTCTCTCTATCCAAACAAGTTAGGCATAGTCATGCTTTCTCTTCTCTTCTCTTCTCTTACTCTTCTCTTAATGAGTTTCTCTTCTCTTCTCTCCATTTCTCTCAATCCAAACATAGTGTTAATTTTTAGTATTTAATTTTCTGTTTTATCAAACGAAACCTTACTATTCTCAGTCCGGCCAAATTTCAATTGTTTCACATAGTAAAATTTCACAATAAATAAACACGTTCAAGAGAAACATCCCACCTCCCCCTCCCTCCCTCCCTCTCTCTCTCTCTCTCTCTCTGTACCTTTTCTCTCTCTTGCAGTCTGCTGCAACTACTGAGTTCGTCATGGCGTTCCCATACATGGAAGCCGTCGTTGGTACCATTTCTCCCTAAAACCTCTCTTATCTCTCTCTCTCTCTCTCTTCAAAAAACGCGTATTAATCTGTATTTCTATTCTCTTGCCTTTCTTTTGTACAACGTTTCATTGATTTCTGAACTTTTCTTCCTTACCCGAGTTTCTCAATGCTTCTTGAAACTCGTGCTTGTTATTTTATTTCGTTTTTAGGTTTAATTTGATTCATTTTCCTATCATGTATTGATCTGTTAGGTTTAGTTCTAGTGTTTAATTGATTTCAGTTCCTAAATGTAAACTTTATGAAAATAAGCATTAGGGCTTTGGTTATCTTCTTGCACGATTGCTTTGGAAAGAACAGATTGAGTTTCTTTCTTTTGGACAATATTTCTTATTAGTTTATATTGCTCTTTCTTGTGAAAATGTGGGGTTTGTATTACATGGATTTATTGGTGTTAGAACAAATGTCACTTTTAAAGAGAAATGCTTACCAACAAATATTTGTGGGTTCATCTTTTTCTTCCTCTGTTGTATTACAATATTACACGGAGTGAGGAGGCATGATGTTAGAATAAGTGTGTCACATTGGAAAGAAATAATTATTACAAAGAAATATCTGGGTTATTGTGTTAGTGCTTCAAATTCTTGCATTTACTAAGAACCCTAAATTCTTCTTTATAGACAAGAAAATTGGCCTACTATGCTTATTTTATGACTTAGATGATTGCTCGCACAACACTAAGTTTTACCCATATTGCTAAAATGGCAAAGCATAGCATATATACTGGGATTTTATTATTATTTTTTCCGGGGACCTTACACTAGGTAGAGCCGTAGAGGCCATAGAGTTGCAGATTACTTTGAAACAAAATTGCGACCGTTTTTTTTTAATGCATGTTCATAGTACAAAGTTAAATGTTTGTTTCTTTCTACATCATGTTTTGTTAAATGCTAGCTCCTACAACACTTGGAGTATATTTTTTTTCTTACTAGAGGTTTATTCGTAATGTTCTAACAGATTATGGCCTTCTTAATCTTTTTATAATTTCTTTTTGGGTTTTTAGGTTTTATGATATTAATGTACATCTTCGAGAGTTACCTTGACTTGCGGCAACATGCTGCTCTTAAATTGCCCACACTTCCAAAAACTTTAGAAGGAGTAATCAGCCAAGAGAAGTTTGAGAAGTCTCGAGCTTATAGTCTTGACAAAAGGTTTGTTTATGTCGATTTCTTGTTTCATCACATTTCACTTCGCAGATTATATATAGTGTTGTTACAATCAGTCTATTTATGAGTCGATTCGAGCTTCATACAACCGGATACAAAATTTCTAATTTTGACTTTGAGATTTTAAGTCTGAAGGGAAAGCTTTTTTGAGCCTTGATATTTGATGAGACTTGTGTTGAATCGGCATTTTGTTCATTTTAAGCACTGTAAAAGTGTTTTTGTATGTATCCAATGTATGCTTATATAGTATCATTATCTTTTTAGAAAATTGAATGTTAAGATTTATGATACATGATTTTGGCAAACTGGTTCACGACTTGACAACAATGATTTATATCCTCTTTGCTTACAGATGTGTGTATATATATATATAATTTTTTTGTCTCTATTTCAGCCACTTCCATTTTGTTCACGAGTTTGTAACTATACTTATGGACTCTGCAATTCTGTTCTTCGGGGTATTACCCTGGTTTTGGAAGGTGAGTGATTCATTTTTGGATTGAATTATTCCTACTGTGGCTAGACTGTTCTGCAGTAACATACTTTTATTATGCCTACAGAGGTCAGGAGACTTTCTGGTTTTCTTCGGTCTTAATGCAGAGAATGAAATATTCCACACTCTCGCGTTCCTAGCTGGTGTTATGTTCTGGTCACAGGTGTGTATATAGGAACTCTCCTGTTTATTTTAGAAGATATAACTAATTGCTGGTTCTTATGGACAGTGAAATTGTACTGGATTGACTAGTTTGTCTTCTGATTTTAGGATCAGCTCAGAAAGAACTGATGGAAATAAATACACACGCACACATTATTTAAATATCAAAATATGTTTAAGTTTGTGTTTCTGTACTATAATCTAACCAATTGTTTGAAAATCTTTTACAGATCACTGATTTGCCATTTTCTTTGTACTCAACTTTTGTGATTGAGGCCCGCCACGGTTTCAACAAAGTCAGTCTTCTTACTTTGATCTTCTTGTCATGCTTACCTCTTTTATCCAGTTTTACGAAATTTGTACTTTTCATTTCTTACTAATCTTCTCATTGTTGCTCCTTTATTTTTGGGGGTCTGAAACTCTCATCCTAAAATATATGCTACTTATCTTTTACAGCAAACGATATGGTTATTCTTTAGGGACATGATCAAAGGAATTGCACTAGCTATTGTAATTGGCCCACCTATCGTGTCTGCAATCATTTTTATAGTACAGGTATTGTCATATGTTAATATTGCTACAATTTTCTTATTTTGGCAAGAGTTGTGATCCTTGCAATTACTTGTTGCATGTCTATGTGAAAATAGAGTGTCATTGTTTTGAATTTTTTTTCTTCGTTTTTTTTTTTTTGGTAAAATGCATCGTTTGCTCACTTGGACTGTACACCAATTTGCAATTTAGTCCATTATCTTTCAATTTTAGCAATTTGGTCCTTCAACTTTCAGCCCAATGGCAATGTCAACCTTTCGTTAGAGAAAGTGGCGGAAAATGGAAGGTTGACATTACAATTGGTCTAAAAGACCATTTGATAATAGTGAAAGATGAGGGACCAAACTTTGAATTCGTGTATGGTTACGGATGCAAAGTGCATTTTACCTTATTCTTTGTAGGGCTCTGGATTTACCTTGGGTATTTAAGCGATTGACGATGTTCACCTTTTTGCTTGCAGAAAGGTGGCCCTTATTTGGCCATCTATCTTTGGGGGTTTATGCTTGTTCTGTCCCTTGTGATGATGACTATTTTCCCCGTTTTAATAGCACCACTGTTCAACAAGTTCACGCCGGTGAGTATCGGTGTCATCTCTATAATTGAAGAAATCCTTTCAGGGCTATGTTATTAATAAAGTTTTTTTGGGTATGTTGCAACAAATAGCTTCCAGAAGGGGAGCTTAGGACAAAAATTGAGAGTCTTGCTTCCTCCCTCAAGTTTCCTTTAAAGAAGTTGTTTGTAGTTGATGGATCCACAAGGTCAAGCCACAGCAATGTGAGGCTTCCACTTTGTATATTGTATTTGGTCTTTTGCGTTTTTTCTTCTTGCATTTACTTTATTTGGGCTAATCCCTGGTTTTTCAGATCCTCTTTTAATTAAAACTTGGTGTTGTTGTCTACAATGCTATAAAACAAATTGGAACATGAGATCACAATCTTGACTGTGAATTCTAAGTTAAAATTCATCTCATTCAGTTTGGGAGCCATTTTCCTTCTTTATACGTGATACTATAGCAGACCAGTTATTAATGAATTTCTTTCCTTTTTTTTTTTGAGATTTTTTTTTAAGCTTTTGATTGAAAATATACGAGTCAAGTGCAAAGGATGGCTTTGTTTCAATAAGCTCTTGTACTAGGAAAAAAACCCAGGAAAATTAGATATTGGTCAGAAGGGAAAAACGGAATGGTGGATAAAGTTTATATGTTCATGGCTAAAAATGTCGTCTCCTCCTTGTGACCACGGCCAACAGAATAGCTGAAAGATGAAATGAGATATGGTTTAAATTTTTACGAGTTGATTACTTTTAATGCTAATTTTTTTTGGAGCGACGTATTGGGTTCTATTGTTTATGTCTAGTGATGGCACGTGCAGCCTATGCCCATCAAAGAAACCTCAGGCTAACATTGAATTGAATAAAAACAATCATGAATTTAAGGGGGGAGATGGAGGGACAGAGAAGAGAAAGAACTTGTTTTTGGTGATCAATCGCACTTGTTGACTCAAGGTGTCTGGAAATGGCGGTGATGAACTTTAAGATATGTTGACTGTGGCAACTTCAGAAGATTGAGATGTAGATGAGTTGGCTGTCGGAGAGAAATCAGGGGTGAGAGAGTACTGATTTGGAAACTTTGACATCCTTATATGAGTTGGGCCCTTAGTTTATTGACATTTAAAGGTAATAATTCTGCCATTGCCCTGTCTCCCATACGGTAATATGCATCCCTAACATATTCAAAACCTTCTGATACCTGTCCCACTAGCTGCTGGATCTTTGTGTGCTCCATTTGGTATGCAAGTGACTTTTTTTCGCAGTGCATGTAGTCAATTTTGATATTTTTTGATATATAGAGAGATTACAAACGAAAGTGGGGGTGGAGATGGAGATAAAAACATGTAGAAAAAGAGTTATGAGGTTTAGAAGTTAAGTAAGATGGGGCCCCAACTAAAGTCCTTATCCGCAATACACAATCTTCAACTTAAAAGCAAAAGCATGTAGGATTGTATTTCTTCAAAAAATAAAAGTTGAATGAGAGTGCATCTTAAAAAAAGTTGATAAGGAAGAGGATACTGTAGTTAGAAGTTACAATTGGTTTGAAGATGTCATTCCAAACATACCCTTATGTCCAAGAAGTTTCTACTCTGTCTGAGTAGATGGATGTTGGTCCAACACAGTCCACTGCCATTATTATATTGAAATTGCATTTTAATCTACATCCAACTCATCTAGCTAGAATTTCCAGACGAAAATTTGAAATGGGTATTACCCCTAGAAGGTATGTTCAGATTAGGGAGGACGAATTCCCTCCACTACTATCTCAGATGGAAAAAGGTATGTTATCCCTGGTTCAACTGAATATGGCAAAGAATATAAAGGGCAGCCCAGTGCACGAGGCTCCCGCCATTGCGGAGTCTGGGGAGGGTGAGATGTATGCAGCCTTACCCCTGCAAGCAGAGAGGCTGTTTCCAGATTCGAACCCGTGACCTCCAGGTCACAATGGAGCAACCTTACCGTTGCGCCAAGGCTCCTTATTTTGATTAGATGTTTAGACTCTGTAATCAATATGTTTTTCCCGTCTTAGGACTTATATAACTTGAAGTCAGAAAGTCAAAGAATGTTGAAGTATACATGTTTGCATTCTTATCTATCTTTGCTGGATAGTTATCAATGACTGAGAACCGAAATATCCTACTTTTGATAATCTTTGATTCGTTATATTTTTTATTTGTATAGTAATTTAACTTGCTCAACATTATGCAGGCATATATGTATGGATTCTTCAAGAACAAGCGTATCGTCCTTTATGACACCTTGATTCAGCAGGTTAGGGTGTATATTATATTTGCAGTAATGATCTTACCTGCACTCTATTGATTTGTAGCTGTGAATTGCTGGACTTATTTATTTCTAAATATAATGTGTCTGGACTACAGTGCCTTTTTTACTTGCTGTTCTGTAAAATAAGAGAACTCATTAAGTTTTATGTTAAAGTAAAAGGAGTCCTCTGTGAGAGCATTACTCTGTTCCTCACACAGTATAATTATTGATTTGTTGTCCATCAAGAACTAAGAAAAATTCTCCATTTGTATCAAAGTTCTTAGATCCGCGCAGTGACTGATCGTACTCCTTGGTGAGCCTAGTGTGCGTACCTTTATCTCCACCCTCAGCTATCTAACTTGGGCCTCTCTTGCTTACTGCATGGATGCATTTCGACAGTCATTTTTGGTTATCCTTGTTCAGAGCTAGACTAAGATCCCGTTTGGGGTAGCTTTTAAAATAATCACTTTTTGGAATAAGGATTTCTTTTTATAAAATCTCAACATGTACCAAATCTCAACAAGCTCTACTACAAACTATTTGGAAGCTTAGAGCTACCTTTGATACTCTAGCTGTGACTACATCTTCCTATGTATAAGTGCATCCCTTTGTTGAGCAGCTAGTCCAGACGGCTGTGTGACCCTGTGCGACTCTTACGGGGTTCACCAATTGTGATATTTGACCGGGACAACCTCTCTTTTACCAATGCCAACTTAGCAAAGTATGTATGATAAGAGAGAGCCAATTTCAAATAATTTTCTGAGCTAACCAGACCTCTTAGATGTTCAAAAGGAAGTCCAGGCTCTTTTCAAACAAGAGAAAGCCAATTTCCCATTCTTCCCCCACTCTGATTTTCGCCCTCCTTACCCAGCTGAGATTTCTTCCGTTCATATCTCGAAAGGTACCTTCCACTAAAATTCAAACTATATGATCATAAGAAGGGTAGCCGTTTGAGATCCTTGCGCATGATTACATTTGATTCAAGTGTTGAACTCATATGTGAAGAAATTAAAGGCTTGAACTACTGTTGGCTTGCAGTCATGTTTCCAAATGTCTCTCTCCCCACCTATAGTTTGACTGATTGTTGTTATGCAGTGCAAAAATGAGGTGGAAGTTGTTGCGGTCATTGCTCATGAACTAGGTCATTGGAAACTCAACCATACAATGTACTCTTTCATTGCTGTTCAGGTATGCTTTAATTTTATGCATGGACAGTGGTGTCAACTATTGATAGCTCAAAACTTAGCAATAGTGTAACTTGGGCTATTGTTTTGAATAATGCGTGAAATTGAGTCATAATGAGGAGAACATTTGATGGTGCTTGTGTTGGAGCTGTGGCTCCTCGAACAACAATCGGAATTTTGATGTGAGGATATACTTGCTCATATGGATTATTAAGCAACCTAGGGTTCCATCTATTTATTATTAGTATTTTCATTTATATTTTTTTTTGTGTGTGAACTTTAATGTTAAGACCATAGCTATTTTCTTTTTGGTTATGTTTATTTTGGGTGCGTTTGATAAAACTGAAAATTAAGTGCTGAAAATTAAGTGCTGAATTTTAAGTACTGAAAATTTTAAGTGATTTAATTTGTAATGCTGAAAACTGTACTTCAACTACTGAAATAGAATGCATTCAGTGATTATTTTCAGTAGAAAATTTTCACTTAAAGTTTTCAGTGGTTTTTTGGCTGCTTTTTCAATTAAGTGATATGTTATCAAACGCACTGAAAAAGAATAAGTGCTGAATCTTTTCATTTTCAGCACTTAATTGGGTTATCAAACATACCTTTGTTTTCTTGCTTAACCTTAAGATGGGGGGGGGGGGGGGGGGGGGGGGGCGGCGTGGTCCACTTTATTTTATTTGTCACATGACCCACTTGGGATAGCAACCTCTATATATCACGTTAGAGAGAGGAGCACATCTATTTTTGGAATGAAAAAAACCTTGCTTACAGCTGCTCCTCCTCCTGCTGCTTCTCATCTTCTCTTCTCTGCTGCTCACAGTCAGCATCTTCTCCTTTTTCCAGGTTTTCTTCTCCTTCTTTCTTTCTTCTTTTTCTTCTTCTTCTTCTTCTTCTTCTTCTTCTTCTTCTTCTTCTTCTTTGGTTCTTCTTCTCCCTGTTAATCTCTTTTCCTTTGCTGCCTATTTTCTATCTCTCTTCATTCATCTCTTGATCTGTTGCTGTTTCTCTTTTCTCTTTCCCTTTATCTTCTTCTTCTTCTTCTTCTCTTATTCTTCTGCACTACAAAATCTGGTTTGCCCCTGCTGTCTCCTTTTCTTTGCTGTTTTTTTTCCCCTGCAGCTGCTGCCCCTTTTGTTTACGTTAATGGTGATGTTTTGAACTTTTCTTTCATGTTCAGCGACTGTTTGGGTATTAATGAAAGCTGTGGTTAGTCAAGTTACATGTTTGATACACTTTGGCTGATTGGTTAAGGCCTTTGTTAGTGTTTTTTGCATACTGAATTGTTTAGTTACTCTCTTGCCTCACAAAAGTTCTCCATTTTATTTTTTTTACTCCTAGGATTGCATCAAGCATGGTTGTTTAGTAGTTGGTCTCACAAATTTGTGCTTGTTAAAATATGCATGCAAGGTGTACGATAAAATTACAGTGAGGTCTAAATTGCTGTTTGCTGTCCTAGGTTTAGGTAAAGCATTTTCACTGCATCATAATACATCCTAAGTTGCTGTCCCATCATCCTTGGTGGTTGTTTTGTTGTCTTTAGGCATTTAGGAGTAGTTTTATGCATGTTAACCTCGGTTTAGGGTCATAGTTGCTGATTTTATTTATCTTAGTGTGTCTAGAGTTGTCTAGGGTGTCATCTCTTGCATTTAGGGTGATTGGTTTGTCCATCAGTTAATATCACATCTTCCTATGGCTAATAACCCCGCCCGGAATCCCGTAGGAGAGTCTTGGCAAGAGGCCTTCCAACGCCAACAAGAGACGATGGAACAAATACCTACCCAAATTGACCGACTTACCGAAATGGTGCATGGGTTATGTATGAATCCACAACCACCTATTCCACGAGATGATAGGAGACCTAGAGAAGTTAAAGAGAGTGATGAGGATGACAACTTTGAAGAATATGTTCCCATTAGAGGTCGGAGAGAACGAAGGGCAATTGATAAGCATGGTAGACCTACGGATAGGAATTGGGATCAAGGTATTAAAGTCGATATAGGTGAATTTGAGGGACGCCTCTAACCCGAAGAGTTCTTAGATTGGGTCGATAGGGTAGACCAATTCTTTGAGTGGAAAGACATGCCCGATAATAAGAGAGTAAATTTGTTAGCCTAAAACTCAAAGGACATGCTCTTGTTTGGTGGAAACAAGTCCAGGAAAATAGGATTCGGAAGGGTAAAGAAAAGATTAGGTCGTGGGATCGCATGAAAGCGAAACTTCGAGGAAAGTTCCTCCCCTCTGATTACCGTCCGACACTCTTTAGGAAGTGTCACAACTTGTGACAAAATAACCGATCAGTAGATGAATACATAGAAGAGTTTTATTTGCTCCAAGCATCAAATGATTTAAATGAAGATGAGGAGCAAAGTGTTGCCCGTTATGTGGCGGGATTACGCTTTCCCATTCAGGATCAGGTTGATCTTCATGATTTGACACGGGTAGATGAGGCATATTGCTATGCACTTAAGATAGAGAAACAACTTAGGCGAGCCACCACTCGTAAGTTTGAGATGGTTCCTAATGCTACGGGTTCAACTGGGAGAACTCAAGCAATAGGTAGGGTATCGAGTAATGTTCAAAATGTGATTTCCCAGTACCAAACTAAAGCCGGTCAAAGTCAAGTTGATAAGGGTAAAGGTATTCTTGGGGCAAAACCACCTACATTTATTTGCTATAAATGTGGTGAACCAGGACATAGATCTGCAGAGTGTCCTAAAAGAAAATTTGTGCCACAGTCAAAACTTGATAGATCAAGGTATAGGTGATCCTAGTCACGTGCAAGATTTAGACTTAGAAGAGTCGTTTGTGGAAGGAGAGATTGAACATCACCCAGAGGAAGTAGATGGTGATATAGATGGTCAGTTTCTTGTCATTCTTCGTGTCATATTAGCTCCTAAGGCCTCTACCGATGATAGATGGTTGAGACGGAGTCTTTTCGGCACTACTTGCACAGCCGGAGGGAAGTTGTGTTCAGTTGTCATTGATAGTGGGAGCACCGAAAACTGTCTCCCAAGAGATGGTTGACAAACTAGCGTTAAAGACCGAGCAATTGTCTAGACCATATAAGGTGGCTTGGTTTAAGGAAGGGTGTGAATTACCGGTCAATAGTCGTTGTCTAGTGAAATTCTCCTTTGGAAAGAGTTATATGGATGAGGTCTGGTGCGATGTTGTTCCATTAGAGGTGTGTCATATCTTGTAGGGACGTCCGTGGCAATATGATAAAAAGACCCATCACGATGGAGAAAAGAACACATACACCTTCAAAAAGGACAGCCTAGAAATAATTTTGTGTCCTCAAAAGGATGCAAAGATGCCTACAAAGAAGGTAGATCAAAGTTCCGTCCAAAATAGAGTCCAATAGAAATCAATCATGATCCTCAATGAGCATGAATTTGAGACAGAACTAAGGGGAACTCAAGTTGCGTGTATTTTGGTAGGTACAGAGGTAAAAGTAGAGTCAATGGTTCCAAAGGAAGTCCAACCTTTACTAGACGAGTTTATAGAGCTTATTCCCGAGGAACTTCCCGATGGACTCCCACCCATGAGGGATATCCAGCATTGCATAGATCTAATTCCTGGTGCAAGTCTACCTCACTTACCTCATTATCGCATGAGCCCATTAGATTATGAGGAGTTGCATAGGCAGGTGTCAGAATTGCTTAGGAATGGGCTTGTTCAAGAGAGCATGAGTCTTTGTGCAGTTCCAGCTCTCCTCACACAAAAGAAGGATGGCACTTGGAGATTGTGCATAGATAGTCGTGCTATCAACAAGATTACTATCAGATATAGGTTTTCCGTACCTAGGCTTGATGACATGCTTGATATGTTGAGTGGCACGAAAGTTTTCTCCAAAATTGATCTTAGGAGTGGGTATCATCAAATTAGAGTAAGACCAGGGGATGAGTGGAGGACAACCTTTAAGACTTGAGAGTGTCTTTACGAGTGGCTTGTCAAACGCTCCTAGCACATTTATGCGTACGATGAACCAAGTACTTACGCCTTTCATTGGCAAATTTGTAGTAGTATGTTTGATGACATTATTATCTATAGTGCTTGTCCCGAAGATCATTTAACACATTTAAGGCAGGTGCTACAGACTTTGTGAGAGAATCAACTTTATGTCAATCTTAAGAAGTGCACCTTTTTCACCGATAGCCTGATTTTTTTTGGGTATGTCGTGTCCTCGGATGGTATTAAGGCGATCCGATAAAAGTTGAAGCCATCCACAGTTGGTCTAGTCCCAAGACCGTTAGCGAGGTTCGTAGCTTTCATGGGTTAGCTTAATTTTATAGGCGTTTCATTCGAAATTTTAGCACTATGATAGCTCCCATAACTGATTTGTCTTAATAAAGGTTTATTCAAGTGGACCCAGAAGTTGAGAAAAGCTTTCAACTTGTAAAGACCAATATGACTAGTGCTCTAGTTTTAGCACTTCCTGATTTTGAGAAAGTCTTCAAAGTTGATTGTGATGCCTCTCATGTAGGAATAGGAGCCGTATTAAGTCAAGAAGGGCGTCCTATAGCATTCTTTAGTCAAAAGTTGAACGAGGCACAATCGAAATATTAAACTTATGATTTAGAGTTTTATGCCATTGTTCAAGCTTTGAAGCATTGGAGGCATTACCTTATCCATAGGGAATTTGTGTTGAACACCGATCAGGAGGCCTTAAAATATTTGAATTTCCAAAGGAATTTGAATAAAAGACTTGCTAAGTGGTCTTCTTTCCTTCAAGAGTATACATTTAACCTGAGGTATAAGGCGGGGGTCACTAATCGAGTGGCTGATGCTTTAAGTAGAAGGTCTCATGTTCTTGTGACTGTGAAACAAACAGTCGTCTCTTTCGAGTCTTTGAAGGGGCAATAGTGATCCGTATTTTGGTCCTATTTGGGAGTCTTGCATTCAGCATAGTACTGATTCCTCTTCTTCTTATGTTATAGATGATGGATACCTTTTCTACGGTACACGCTTCTGTATACTTGAGGGGTCTCTTCGGGAAGATCTCATTTACATGTTGCATAGTGGTGGACTAAGTGGTCATTTTGGCAGACAAAAACCATAGGTCTTGTAGAGCAGAGGTATATTTGGCCTAGGTTGAGGAGAGACGTTCGTTACGTGAGTCGATGTCACACTTGTCAGTCTTTTAGTAGTGCTATACACTGGGCTAGGGGCACTCACAAAACACTGAGCTATACACTCTATTGCCTATGCCTATAGAGCTTGGGAAGATGTTAGTATGGATTTTGTTTTAGGTTTGCCAAATACTCTTAGGAAGGTGGATTCTGTGTTTGTGGTGGTTGATAGATTTTCTAAGATGGCGCATTTCATTCCATGTCAAAAAACATATGATGCATCTCATATAGCTCATCTATTCTCTAAGGAGATAGTCCGTCTGCATGGCATACCTAGATCTTTCACTTCGGATAGGAACACTAAATTCTTGAGTCATTTTTGGAGAACTTTATGGAGTAGGATTGGGACTAACCTTTAATTTAGTAGTGCTTATCATCCTCAAACGGATGGACACAGATAGAGGTAGTTAATCGCAGCCTGGGTGATTTGCTTAGATGTTTGGCTGGCGAACGACCACATCAATGGGACTTAATTTTACCACAAGCTGAATTTGCCTATAGCAGTTCCCTAAATAGGACAACTGGAAAAACTCTTTTTGAAATTGTCTATGGCTTTCCAATTCCCCATATTCTTGATCGTTCTTTTATTCCTTACCGTGGTCGTATTAGTACTGAAGTTGATATTATTGAGCATATAAAGAATGTGCAGCAAGAGTGCTTGAGAAGCTACGGGTGGCCAACTCTAAATACAAAGAGGAAACCGATCAATAGCATAGGGAATTGTCCTTTTCTGTGGGAGACTTGGTCATGGTATATTTTAGACACGAGAGGTTTCGAGTGGGGTCATATGGCAAATTGAGTAGACGGAAATTTGGACCATTCCGCATTCTTAAGAAGTTAGGTAGCAATGCCTATCTTCTAGACCTTCCTTACAATGTGCCCACTTCTCCAGTTTTTAATGTAGCCGACCTCTCTATGTTCAATGGAGATCCACCAGAGGTTACAAAGGTCGCTGCACTCCCGTTTGCCAACACTACTAGAGGTGTTGAGGATTTTATTGAAGATATTGTTGATTTCAAAACTACCAAGACGCGAGGAAGTATGCTCCGACGATACCTAGTTCGTTGGAGAGACCGATCATTGACAGATTGTTCATGGATTGACGAGGCCGAATTGAGACATCGTTATTTCAAAGACTTTCCGTGGCTTTCTCAACGGAGTCGAGTTCTTCCCACCCGGGGAGAATTGATGCAACCTAGGGTTCCATCTATTTATTATTAGTATTTTCATTTTTATTTTTTATTTTTGTGTGTGAACTTTAATGTTAGACCTTAGCTATTTTCTTTTTGGTTATGTTTATTTGTTTTCTAGCTTAACCTTAAGATGTGGGGGGTGTCCACATCATTTTATTAGTCACACGCTAGGCACATGACCCACTTGGGATAGCAACCTCTATATATCACCTTAGAGAGAGGAGCACATCAGTTTTTGGAATGAAAAAAACCTAGCTTACAGCCGCTCCTCCTCCTGCTGCTTCTCATCTTCTCTTCTCTGCTGCTCATCCTTGCTGCTGCTCACAGTCAGCATCTTCTCCTTTTTCCAGGTTTTCTTTTTCTTCTTCTGCTTCTTCGTCGTCGTCGTCGTCTCTGATTCTTCTTCTCCATGTTAATCTCTTTTCCTTTGCTCGTCTATTTTCTATCTCTGTTCATTCTTCTCTTGATCTGTTGCTATTTCTCTTTTCTCTTTCCCTTTATCTTCTTCTTCTTCTTCTTCTTCTTCTTCTTCTTCTTCTTCTTCTGCACTACAAAATCTGGTTTGCCCCTGCTGTCTCCTCTTTTTTTTTTTTCCTGCTGCTGCTGCCCCTTTTGTTTAGGTTAATAGTGATGTTTTGGACTTTTCTTTCATGTTCAGTGACTGTTTGGGTATTAATGAAAGCTGTGGTTAATCAAGTTACATGTTTGATACACTTTGGCTGATTGGTTAAGGTCTTTGTTAGTTTATTTTGCATGCTGAATTGTTTAGTTACTCTCTTGCCTCACAAAAGTTCTCCATTTTATTTTCTTTACTGCTAGGATTTTATCAGATTAAGTTTGGTTTCTTATTAAATCAATTAAAAGCACTTGGGAAATAATTGGAAAACTTGATATGCCCATGGCTCGGAACTTGCAGATATAAAGCAGTTCTCTGATAATCTGAAGTAATTTGTGATTGTATATGTTCATTGGGAATCCAATTCCACTGCAAATAATCTAATCTTTGGCTACGAGTACTATTATTTGCTTCAAGTGTATGTGTAGCAAAGAGTTATTATTATTATTATTATTATTATTATTATTATCTATGTTACTTGGACTCGGGTGTGCGTGCCGGGTGTGGATATGAATCCGGAAGTCGGGCTCAGTAGATCCCAATATTTTAGGATAAGAAGGGGACTCGGCCCTAAAGGATCCAAAATTTAGATACGGGTACGAGGACATGTCAAACAAGAAATAGAACAGAACATATTCTTAAAATTATCTAATATTCATATGTTTGTAAACCTAAAAGCATAGCATTACTTTTATTATATTATTATTTTACATATGGCTTTGACGGAATTTAAATAATTTTTGGAAAAGTAGCTCTACTTAGACATCTATAAATGTCAAACACTAGGATATGAGACTATTAAATGTACTGACAACCTAAATATAATAATAAGACCTTGAGTCTAGGAAACAATTTGTCTCTTTAGATTATATTTTCGATAGAAAGACATGTCCGACATAGTACGAAACAAGTCCGACACATATCCCGTGTCGGTATCGTTGTCATACCCACGTCGACACGGACATGTCACCTTTTATGCCAAGTTCGAGTAACATAGATTATTATATATATATATATTTATTTTTTAAATCGAATTGTAGACTGTGCGATGTTGCGTGAAAAAACGAGTAGAGTTGAAATTAGAACTAGCAGTGTAGACTATACCCACGTTACATGAAGAGTCGAAGAGAGTTATTTAATGGTGTGAGATATGTTGGATGCATATTTATGTATTATGGTTTATTTGTTTTGCTTGTATGTTGAATCTTATTGTGTGTTCTGGACGAGCTCATAGTGGAATTCATACTAGGCTAGCGTAGTTTTGGGAGAGGTTAAATTTTATTTAGTCACACAAGAATTGTTTCTTTCCTCTGGTTTTTTTGGATAAGTCTGGACAAGAAGTTACAAAAAATGAAAATACAACAGGGAGAAAGAGAGAGAACTTAAGTAATCTATGATAAGATAACGCAAACAGGGTCCCTTAAAGATCAGGAACCTTAACTAAGTTTTAGCCTCCTGATTTAATTCCAGAATTTCCTGAATGGTATATCTGCGAAAGAGAGATTGAAAAATTTCCTAAAAAGTTTTTAAGAGTTTTGCCTTCTCTTAGAATACTAGCCTATGGTTTAGGTTGTGTTTCTACGTGGCCGACCAGAAGACCTAGGAGTGCCGTTGATGGAGCAAGAGAGGGAAGAAAGGGAGAGAGAAAATAGCCCCCATGCCTATGATGGGCCTAAGAGCCTGATTGGGTTAGCTTTTAAAATAATCAGTTTTTGGAATAAGAGATTCTTTAAAAGCTACAATATGGAGCTTTTTAAAAAAGCTGTTTTTTTAGCTTTAAAAAGGGATTTTTTTTTTGGGTTCAAACAACATTAATTAATTAATTAATCAAAACTAACACAGAAAACAACAAAGAAAACGAAAAGCAATACAACTAAAGGTGCAATAGATAGGGAAGCATAATCGACCACAGAAAACACTCCGCTAGTTGCACGAGAAATCCACCATCGCGCCACAAGGGCCGCCACGTAGATAGATCCGGAACCCAGGGCAACTTCAACCTTGTAGATGGTAGAGACCACCCAAAGAAAGAAGATGACACAAAGCCAAGCCCAAGCAAGTGAAGAAGCTTCACCAAAGGGGGCAACCAAAGTTGCTTGAAAAGCTTTCATAGTAACAGTTGTACCATGAGAAGCAGCACAACTGTAGAACAGAGCTCCAAAATTACCAATCATAACCCAATGAAGACCAAAAAGTCAATCTACTGTTTCAAGACTGGTCTGGCCAACATCCACCATCTTGAACCCAAAGAGATGCCAGACAAAAGAAGGAACAAAGACGACAGGAACTGGGAAAAAAAGGGAAAGAAAATCCCTGGGCAACTAAGAAGCACTAGTGCGGCAAATTTGGTGAAGCACGCGCACTTAGTGCGTGTGGAGTGCGGATGCGACTTTAGTGCGTATGGACTCCATTTCAGTTCTTGGTCATTTTTGAGTGCGGCTGAGTGCAGTGGAATCTGCGTTCAGGGGGAAAAAAAAGGGGGGGGGGGGGGTGTAAGTAAGGCAGAAGAAAAAGAAAATATATACATAAGGTGCGTCTTCTTCTTCGATTCTTCTTCTTCTCCTCTGATTCATCTTCTTCTTCGATTCTTCTTCTCCGATTCATCTTCTTCTTCTTCTTCAATTCTTCGTCTTCTTCGATTTGTCTTCATCGTCGATTTCCTCTCTCTCTCTCTCGATCGATCGATCGATCGAGAGATCGACGTGAAAAGCCCTAGACTGTAGCTGAAAGAGTCATTTACTCTTCATATACTTTTTTTTTTTTTGAGGAAGCCCTTGACTTATAATACTTTCTTTTAAAATCTCTCTCTTTTGTATTTATACTTTAGCCCCAATTTTTTTTTTTTAATTTTTTTTTTATGGATAAATAATTGTATTGTTAAATTTGAAATAAATAGATAAATAGTTTATATATACTACTATATAAATGTTACATAAAATATATTTTTTATATTTTACATAAGTACCCCTGCCGCACTCGCACTAGTGATTTTGGGAAAATTGCCGAACTCTCCGCACTCGCGTCTCCGTCCTCGCGTCACCACATTTGAACTGGTGCTTCCTAGTTGGGCAACCTTCACAAAGGAAGGGGTAAACCTTCACTAAGAAAGTGCCAAATTTAAAAGGAATTTGCTTTTATGACAATCACTTCTTAGAATAAGAGATTTTTTAGAAAGCTACAAATTGGAACTTTTTTAAAATGCTGTTTTTTAAGCTTTATAAATTTTTTTGGAAAAGCTAATACAAGCGGTCACAATGGCCCCGAGAAAGCTACCCCAAATGGGCTGTAAATGGAGGGATAGAGAAGCTGTTTCTCATAAATGAAGCAGGACTATAGACACAGCCACAGGGTGGCCTGTGGTAGAGACATGTGTCCTACGCATTCACGCACTCAAAGACAGACTCGTCCCATATTAAGACCTATTAGCTTGAGGTTGGTTAAATTTTTTTTTTGACAAGTACCTTGAGGTTGGCGTTTTACCAAACAACCCACAATGGCCTTGGTATATGTGCTTCACCGTGATCATATTCTTAGGTCCATATGGCATCATCTTCCATCGAGATACAGACTTGCTAGCTAGAAATTGGCACCTAAGACTTAGAGCAAAAGTGAGAGATTCTGTGTGAAAGCAGCAAGAGTTAAAATCACTCTTCTTGAGAAAAATAAAAAGAGGTTAAAATCCTTTACGGCAGGAGCTTGACCGAAGTGTGTATATTATGTTGATATATCTTTGTATGTTTGTCTACAAGGTATAGATACAAGCAATCCATAAAGTTTATCAAATTTTTTTTATTGGAAAAATAATACACTTTGCAAGTACAGAGAGTAGGGAAACTACAATTGCAAATGTGGAAGCAGAGTGAGGTCAATCTGAAAAAACCATGAACTATAATGCCTTATTTATCATCCAATGGGTCTTTGTCTATGAGCTCCATGTGAGTTTTGGTGTGTTTATCTACTGAGATCTCAGGTATGTTAACTTACTACTAGAGCGTAAATGCCAGAGGCCCAGAGTACATTGGAAGATTGAAAAGTTCTGAGCCATCCCTTGGATTTCGCTGTGAGAAAAGAGAATTGAGAAGCATAGAGCCATCCAATGTCTTAAAGAACTTGATCTCCACTGTAACATCCATAATCAACCATCATGTAGCATCTATTGTTTGCCTTCTCTTCCTGAATTGAGACTTGCATTGTTAGATGGCCATCGCAGTGAACTGAAAATTCAGAACGCAGATTTACTAAAACTAATTGGTACAATCATGCTACAAACTAGGAAGCACCGATGTGGGTGTGTGGATGTGGGACCGGGGGGTGGGGTGGGCGGTTTCTTCAATTTTCCAAAAATCTCGATGTAGGTGTATTGTACTTGTAGAGAATATTACAAACATATGTATTTTTGTATGTACATTAACTATCGTTCAAATGCGTTTTCTTGATTTTCCTATGTAATGGAGAGTCTGAGACATGAACAAACATAAAGGCTACATAAGCAACACTAACCTTTTAATGTGTAAACCAACTCTGAACATTCTAAAATTGACCACAAAGTTTATAGAATTATGTTTGAGACCCATTTTTTAAAGGAAAAAAATTTGAACAAACAAACACTCTGTCGCCCAGAGAAGAATGCACGCTGGTGTGGATTCTTCAGCCTTTTATTAGAACCTGTGATTCCTTGTGCTACAACCGCACTAAAATGGTGGGTTTGTGTATGGAGCCTAAGTTGGCCAGCTGTGGAGACAAATCATTCAACTCAGGTTGGTGCTTATGCAGTCCTTGGTATACTAATAGTGGTGTGATATTGTGGCAACCCCCACTGTACACACCAACAGACCCGATTACTTCTCTCATCTCACCAACTCACAATCTCCTTGAAACCCCCAAGGTTGATCGTCCTGGAACGATTTGGCGATGGCTGCCATTGGCTCTGTCAGGGCAAGGGGCTTGAACCCATGCGTGCAGCAGTTGGTCATTTGAATGATTTGTTTAATTCTTTCCTCAAGCGCTGAGATTGCCAATGTTCAGTGTAACTTCTGTGGGTCTTTTGTTGAGGCGCCTTTACTTTCTTCTGTCTTCCTAAGGTAGAGCGTAGAGAGTAAAGAAAGAAGTGAGGTGTGATTGAGTACCAGTGCAGAAGCATTGACATCGATACAGTTACCTTCTATGAAGAATATGGGGTTAGTGACACCACTTGATTGAGTCTGGTGGATTTGAATTGATTAACAAGAAATAATAAAATTCCTCCAACATAATGTGGCAGACAGCATAGTTACCATTTTAGAAGCCTTTTACAATTGAAGGGAACAGGTTAAAAGTCAATACATGAGTAGATATATTATAACAGGATCTTATATATCCTGAAAGTTTATGAGCCTAATTGAAGCCGATTATGGGTTGTTGGTACAGTGAGTGAGTTTCTTTGGCTCTGGTTTTTTTGCTATTTAAATACGCCTGAATGAATTTTTGCTGAGCTGAGGCTTTGCAGTTTATTGACAGTTCAGATAATTTTTATCCTTACATCGAGCTTGTTTAAAGATTTTCTTATCTCACCTTATATTTAAGTGAAAATAGCATTTTTTTACAATATCGAGCATGGATTTTCTTGTCATGTAGCTCGTGGTTTATATGTTCAAAGGTGAATATTTAAGTATTTTTTTTTATCAAAATATTTAAGTAGTTGATGATGCCACGTTTTGAGGAGCTGCATTTTGACTTTTTTTCTTGTTCACACTGCAGATTCTCACATTCTTGCAGTTTGGAGGATATACTCTTGTGAGGAACTCAAAGGATCTATTCCAGAGTTTTGGGTTTGATACACAGCCGGTCCTCATTGGACTAATAATATTTCAGGTAATATTACTATCATTGTCAATTCTCTTGCAATAAACGCACGTGCTAAGTTGAATAAGGGTAAACAACCCATGCACAGCTTTTTGCATACTTCGCATCTTAATTTATCATCGCTCTGTTTGGATCTTTAGATCTATCATCTATGCCTCAATTTTTCGTTTTCCTTTACATTGTGAATATGATTTTCCGTCAATACATTTCTATTGTTCCTTCACTCTCTTCGCATCAACATTTTAATAATTTACTGGTACTTATAGAAGGGAAAAATTGGTGGATGCAGATTCTAAAATGATTTATTTACCAAATATATTTTCTTCTGTGTTGGTTTGAGAACTAAGAATTTACCTTTTGGTAGTTAATTAACTTGCTCATTTTTTAGATCCTCAGATTCCTCACGTACATATTGCTAGTTAGTTTTATCTAATATTCCAATAGGAAGTAGGAACACAGCATTGACCCTGATTTTTGTATTTTAATCTTTCCAGAATAAAAAATCATAAAAGAATTGAGTTCTCATAAAGTGTTGATAATTTTGCTGATAAATCCAGAAGAAAGAAAGGGTGGTTTGAAAGGCATGGTTTCGGAAATTTTAATGCACATGAATTAGTACTGGCATTGGGATGAAGCAAACAAGTACTCTTTTTTTTTTTTTTGTTGTGTGTGTGTGTGTTTTGGCGGTTTGATAGAGTAACAATATATACAAATCGAGTTGTGGTTGGTATAGAGTTGTGGCTCACTGAATGTATTTACTTTTCTCTTGTTTTTACGGTTGTGTTGAGTATTATTTGTTTTAGACTGGTTTTATCTCTTACTCATCTCGCGTAATGACCAGTAGTGCTAGAGCTGCAACGAATGTAGAGAAGCGGTTACCTAGTTTTCTTGCTTCGGGAAAAAAAGAGAAACAAATACTGATGTGTAGGTTCCGTATTCTCCCTTCAACATCTACATGATACTTTTACAAATTAAAATAGGATTCTTAAAATTAAAATTTATTAGCTTTGTTTTGAACCATATCTTACCTGCATTATTCTTATATGTATTTGGATAAACTGTGAGAGATTTGGATACCCCATAAAACGTTTATTATTGGTTTCCAATGTGTAATCAACTTCAGTCTAATACCACAAATATGTCATCGGTTGAACTTCTGTGTTATATTGAATAGTCTAAATGATTCGTGGAACCTTTGTTAACTTGGACAGATCGTATGATATAGTTAATACCTTGTATCAGTTACAGGAGTCTAGGACCAAGGAGTTCTTGACTGGATGATAAATTCATGGCATCCTGACTTATATAATGATCTATGTAGCATGTATACGGAATTACGGACTCCGATACGACAGAATAAGGACACGACTACGCTGCCAATCTTTAAATGTAGGATAGGACACACGGCAAATGAAAAATTGTATTTTTGTAGTGGATTAAACAATGTACCGTGCATGTACACTCCCATTCTCTAGATTTCCAAATAACCCCATTAAGTATCTCTCATTTTATTATATTAAGACATTCACCTCGGGAGTTTAAAAACATTTTCAACGGAGTCACCGTGCCGTGTCTTCTCCCGCTTCTGGCCGTGTGTTTGAGGAGTGTCTGATGGCAAAAATAATAAAATAAACATATATATATATATATATGTCTGTATAGTTTTTGGATAAGTTTTTCACTTGCCCGACGACTGTTGGTTTTTGACACAACCTAAATTGAAGTGCCGTGCTACATAGATAATGATCATACACTGACATTGTGATTTTGAGGATTCTTTGTTTCGGAGGAAGTAGTTAATATTTTAGAAGTGGACGTACAAGGGTTTAATATGATTCCATTGGTTGCAGCACACTGTAATACCTCTTCAGCATCTCGTCAGCTTTGGCCTTAATCTTGTTAGCCGGTCTTTTGAGTTTCAGGTATTTTTTGTGATATGCAGACCAGGGTAGTGGGTCTTCAATTTCTATTCAACCTGGGTCCTTTTTAACTTAAATAATTCATGTTTTTATTACACAGGCTGATGCTTTTGCTAAGAAGCTTGGCTATGCCGCACCACTTAGAGACGGTCTTGTAAAATTACAGGTGATGAGTTTTCCCTCGTTACTTATTGTTGGCCCTCGCTCTCTCTCTCTCTCTCTCTCTCTCTCTCTCTCTCTCTCTCTCTCTCTCTCTCTCTCTCTCTCTCTTTGGTGTTTGGTGTTAATAACAGCAGTGATGATGAAGCCCTCCAGAGTACATATTTCAGACCATTTAGAAGAACCAATCAAATTTTCAGTAAAAAACAGAAGACCCAATCAAAATGAACTACTAGATTCATCCATGGCTAAAACTACCTACCTAGGGTTTTTCTCCATGCTTAAATAAAATTAGAATTAGAACTTTTTAAAACATAAGAGAAAATCGGGAAAAGATGGAGAGGAGGTGACTCACAAAATTCAAAACTTTTGTTTTATTTTTCACTGCATCTTGTTTTCTGTCCCATTTTCTTTGTTGTTTTCCTTACTAACTGAACAAATAAAAGTGTTCTCCTCGATGTTTTCTTTCCTTTCCCTCGCTTAATCCATGAACCAAATAGAGTTTGGCAAGTGGCCTACCAATCAATCTCAACATTTCCAGTAATTTTACTTCTTGTCTTACTTTTTTTTTTTTGAAATATTCTTGTGCAATGTATACAAGAGAATGTTCTAAAAATCGCTAGGTGCTAGTCGGGCGGCTGAGGGGGGACCTAGCTCCCAGGGGATAGGCGGGTTTTTTTTTTCTTCCTTTTCAATAAAATTAATTATACAATAGATTATAGATATATATATATATATACACACACCAGCTATGTGGTGTTATTTAAGAATAATTAGAGATTTGGGGTCCAAATAATAGATCGATATAAAGGTTTTGTGGTGTTTTTTGGAAATAAATAAACATTGTGAGAAGGTTTTTAATATTTAAAAAACTATTAGGGATCTATTAAACATTAAGTGTGTATATGTATATACACTAATGTTAGACGTAACCGTGTGAGTAATTTTTTTTCCTTTCTTATTTTAACAAAAAATCTCACACTAGCCCCGCCTAATATATTGGGCGATTTTCCAAACGCTTAGTAGAAAATCCAGGCGGCGGGGCACCACCTTGGCCAATTTTTAGAACACTGATACAAGAAGGTTCTAGTGGCATATTATTACTGATTGGTGGTCTATGATGTGTTTTACAGGAAGAAAACTTGTCTGCCATGAACACGGATCCGTGGTACTCTGCTTATCATTATTCTCATCCTCCTCTCGTTGAAAGATTGGCTGCAATTGATGAACCCGATAAAAAGATGGATTAATAGAAGCATGGGCAGCCTGAAGTTGAGCACTTTTTTTTTTTTAATCTTTTTTTCTTTTTCAGACTTTGAGTCAATTGCGTTACAAGCACGAGAACCAATATGCATAATAGTACTTTTGGTAATGAGTTGTGTAGGAACTGGCTATTGCTCATAGTTCTGGTACTCAACTTCCACACAAGGTAGGGTTGAGTTTACAGGGAAGTATCTGAAAAAGGTAAGGAAATGTGGAAACATGAAATAGCTCAATGTAACTGTGTTTACTTACTATATCCCTTGGGTGTGTTAATGGTTAACATTAAAATAGAATTGTTTGTGTTGAGCTCTTTGGCCATGTTTGACGGACAGGATAAGAGGGCCGGATTGGATAGATAATTTTATCCAGTGCTTGTCCTATCCGGCATCGGTGGTGCATAAGTGCTTATGTGGTCAGATACCTATATTACTATATTAGAACCCAGTTTATCCCATGTACAACGGATAGAACAATAACCTGGGGTGGGCTAGGGGTGTTTATGTATATTTGGAGTTTTTCCTTGCAGCGACGCAGAGTTGGAATCTTCGCCACCAAATATATATAGGGGAATGTTAACTTACAGCACAATGTCCTTTTAGCAACGAAAAAAAGCTCTTTTAGCGATGAAAATTCACCTTTAGCTACATTTTTTTTTAATCATTAGCGACAAAATAATTTAAAAAGGTTTTGTCGCTAAATGTTTTTTTTTTGGTCACTAAAAATGTGTGTTGGTAGCTAAAAAGCTGATGGACAATGTTATTCTACAACCTTCATTAGGATAGCAGTCCACACACACACACACACACACACACATATGTAGGTCTGTCTGTCTCGGACGTGATTCTGTTTGAAAGGTTGTGATCCTTTTGGCTTTTATAAATTCATATTCATATATATGCAGTCTGGAGTAGGAAGCTAGCCAAAACTTCCAAATGATTGCAGGGTTTATTCCGTTTTGATGCATGTATTGAGCATTATAAGCTGTTCTGTTGAAATGTTCTACTAAGTAGATTTTCTGCCACCAAGCGGATGCTAGTTCAATGCTCTATTTGGTTCATAAAATTGGCAAGTTAAAGGAAAGTATAAGATTTGTTCCGTCGAGCAAAAACTACGAGGAAAATATTCATTAAAAGAAAAATAGGGTGAAAACTGAAAACAAAATAAAATTTAGATTTTTACCCGAAAATCCTTGATCATCATTCAATAGTTGTAAAAGTCCTTCCATATTTCTTTATTGGTCAAGCGTCCCCTCCATTAAATTCTGAAATTTTATGAGTCACTTCTCTTTTGAAAATTCTCCAACTAGAGATATTTACCGCAAGAAAGGAAATACTTTAGAAAACCATTGGCAATGTTGTTTTTTTCTCGTTTGCAAGCCAAACGGATCCTAAACATTTGGGTAAGCTATCAGATGGTTCCTCTGTAATTTGAACTGGTAGATACTTGTTATCCATCACACTTGTTAGAAAGTTGTTGCTTTCAGATTTGCAACTCCATCAAATTAGAGTTACAATCCGATAAACATTTTCAAAACTTTTGCTATATTGACATTTGATTTCGTAAAAAGAAGAAAGAGAGAGAAAAAAAAACCACAAATGGCTTTTCTTCTTTTTTTGGTCACGGAATTTTTATGGAGAATTCTTTGGTACATTTAAGTGGTTTGAGTGTACATATAATATAGTGGTTTTGGATAAGAAATGTATGTTCCCGAAACACTTAATATTTCTTACCATGGAAAAAATGTTTTTTTTTTTAATCGGGATCAATCATTCTGACCAAAATCACTAAGTTTGAAGGTACGAGGAAATCTCCAATTTTTATTAAGTTAATGTTAGAGGGTTGGGGGATGGGACCGTCGGGATTTGAACCTCTGACCTAACAGTCCTAACGAGTGTGGTGCTTAAAGCCCTTGCCATTTTTCACTTGGTCTACAATGAGACTCCTAAAAGTACTTTCATAAACAGAAGAAAACATCATCAAATTATATTACAAAGAACCCGATAATTTTTTTCAAAAGTTTGGGATATTGACACTTGATTTAAAGAAAAAAGGAACAAGGAAAAAGGAAATTAGTACTTTCATCAAGAGAGGAATCGTTATTTATTTATTATTATTTTTTACTATTTGATGTAATGGTCTCGTGTGAGGACATAGGTGCTGGGGTCCGAGGGAAGGAAAAGGGGGCGGTATTCGAACCTCAGTATGAGCCTGACATAGATTGCCTTTTTATCAAATAGACTAAGCCATTATTCAAGTTGCATTAAATTAAACTATTACAAGAAATCCGATAAAGATTATCAAAAGTTTTGGAATATTGACAATTGTTTCCCAAAAGAAAAGAAAAAGCACTTCCATGAAGTGAAATGAGCCAAGGAGTATGAAGAAAGGAAAACAAAGAAAGCAAAACGTTACCTAAATTTTCACTATAGGTTATGGTTCCAGTTTCCAACATTGACACTTGATCGTCCATTTTTTTTGGATATTCCTAGTTTGTTTCATTTTATTTGAGATAACTTTTCACATATGTCTTGTTACGTGAGTTTCATGTCTAATTCTCTTCTTAAGACACAATAGATGTTGCATTAAACACTTAACAATACGAGTACTATTTAAAAAATAGAATATCAGTGGTAAATACCTCAAATTGAGTAGTCTAACTCTATAGTCCACCCCGTTTTTTATTTTTCCCAAAGCTCCTTTATTGGTACAACTGAACCACATTAACTCCTTTGATCTAATTAATTGACTAATACATGGACCAAAATACCCCTACACTATCATGTAGAACTTAAAACACAGAGAAAGAGAGGAAGAAATGGGTTTGTGGTCAACATTTGCCACCACCGCAGCCATCACCGACAATGGAGACCACTACCATCTCCGACCAATTAAGTGTGTCCGACGTCAGCGAATCATCTTCTCCGGCCCATATATCCCTTGAATCGGAAGCTCCGGCAACAAACTCCATCGCCATAACCAACGGTGCGTGTCCAACATCAGCGAAGTCGTCTTCTCCGGCCAGCATCTCCCATGAATCCGAAACTCTTGCAACACACTTCAACGCTTTGTACTTTGTTTGAGGCTCAGTTTGAAGTCAAGCCTTCTTCTAAGAACCTCCATTTTCTAAATCTAAGTTTGGGATCTATTCCATTGTGATTGGGTTGTTCACATGGTAAGGCTAACATGCACTCTTGCTGTTTGCTTAAATGCTTTAGAGAGAGACAGATGAGGCACTCTTTTTTTTATTTTTTTATTTTTTTAAAGTTATCATTTGATTGGGAAGGCTTGTTTGGAACAATATTGACTTTGGATATTTTGCAAAGCTCTTCAGAATTGGGCATATGATGTGAAGCAAGATTCAAACTTCCTCTAACTTGGTTTCATTTGTTGCTTTTCTAGAGATTTGTTTTCTTTTTTCTACGATGAATTCTTCTTAATCGATGGCTATGTGAAAATTTCACATACCTTCAATCAAATTTCACATAACTAGTTATGTGATATTTGATTCACATACCTTCAATCAAATTTCACATAACTAGTTATGTGATATTTGAACTTTTCAGAAACTTTTGTTTTAATGTGAATTCACATAACTTGCTAATTCAAATTGATTTAGCCCTTGTTTTGTAAAGAGTGAGCTTTAAAAAAAAAAAAAAAAATTAAAATGCCTATAGTAGTAAAGTGGGTTTGTTTTGGGCATTACTTTTGCAAGGTTTTTGTGTTTAGTTTGCTGTGTGAAATTTCACATGACTATAGCAGTATGTTTTAGTAGTTTTTTTGTTGACAAATTATGTGTAATTTCACATAATTTTTCTCTTCATAAATTTCACATAGATATAACTAGTTATGTGAAGTTTCATTTGAGTTTTTTTTTTTAACAAATTTCACATAGATAGTTGTGTGAAATTTAACATAACTTTTTTCAAATGCTTAAGTTTCTTTTTCGCTCTTTCTAGAATAAATTTTCACACTCAAAACAGTTGTGTGAAATTTAACACTAAAAAAAGTTATGCAAAACAAAAAGTTATGTGAAATTTTCACCTAATTAATTCTAGAGAAATGCTGAGACTACAACCTCCCTCTCTCTCTCTCTCTCTCTCTCTCTCTCTCTCTGGAACAAAATTTCACACAGGAAAAGGTTATGTGAAAATTTCACACAGAAAAAAGTTATGTGAAATTTCACATAACCTTTTCCTGTGTGAAATTTCACATTTCTTTTTGGAACAAAATTTCACACGGAAACAAGTTGTGTGAAATTTCACATAACTTTTTTCAGTGTGAAATTTCACATAACTTCTTCTTCTTCTTCTTTTTTTTCTTCTTCAGAATTTCATAACGACAATGGTACTTGTTTGATAGATCTCATCGAGTAGGTTCCGAAAATATTAATTTTACAAAAAAAAAAAGGATTTCTAGATCAAAAGTTATGAATTTTTAAAGTTTGAATTTTTTTTGAAAAGTTTGTTAGGAAAGTGACGCTGTCACCGTTTGCTCAAATGAAGGAGCGTGCGTGAGTTTCACGAATTGGGCAATTTTGTCCAAAAAAAGTTATATGGAGTTTTCATTAAATTGATTTGTTGACCGAATCAAACACCAAAAAAGTTCATAAGCATGGAGTTTCGACTAAATCTCCCTTTAAAAAAAGAGATTATTAAAAATCAGTCAACAAATTGTTGATAATTTAAAAATCATTATGTTCTTTTTTAAAAATAAAAGGTAGTCTATGTAAGTATATAAATTAGAAATCAGTCAATTATTTTTATTTTATAAAATATCTAATACCCCTCTCTCTCTCTCTCTCTGGTCTCTTCTTTCTCCTCACATAGCCACCAAACCACCACCAACACCACCTGCTGTCGCCACCACCACAACCAAAGGGCCACCCCCAATACCACCACTACCACCACACCAAAGGGCCATCACCATACCACCACTCGCCAAAAACCACCACCACCACCACCACCACCATCAAAGGGCCACCACCAATCCCAACCTTTCTCTATCTCTTCTCTCTCTCTTTGATCTCCACTCTCTCTCTTTCTCTAGGAGGAAGAGAAAGCCATAGTCGGCCACTATAACCCCTAGAACCTTAGTTGTACTATACTATATACTGTAATACATGAATCGTATTTTCTATATTGAATCTGTGGATTTCATTTGCATTTCAGTATACAGCATAACGTTCCTAGACTTTCATAGAAAGTGGCCTAGGATCGATCTTCATAAGATCGATCTTGGCATGATCGATCCCTATAGGATCGATCCTTTGCTTCGTTTTGCCAATTGGCAGAACATTTTGCACCATCATTTGCAGCACCATTATCACCACCACCGCGTTTCTGCACGCCTGAGAGACCCTCTTGCACACTCCTTCCACCTCTCTAAGCTCAAATACCCTCCCATGATCATATCACATCACTTACACTACCATCATCACCTTATACCTCATTATGCCTCATCATCTCCACCTTTGCACACCTGCACAGACATATATGCATACACATTACACACACACCCACAAATATATATAGAGAGAGGGAGAGAGAGAGAGAGAGAGGAAGCTGAGAGAGAGGCAGTGTAGAGAGAGAGAGGATTGACCCATTTCTCTATAAACCCACACACACACTCTCACTTTCCCTTGCTACACATTTGAATACTAGAGAGTGAGAGTTAGTTTCAGAGAGAGAGAGAGAAGAGACCAGAGGAGAAGAGGAAGTTGAAAAGGGAAGCCATTGGAGACTTCAAGCTAAGCTTCAACACCCACACATACTAGGTGAAGGGCTAGACCCCTTGTCTATTTTCAAACTATAGTTTAAGACTATAGAAGAAGCCATGCAAAACCCTAAATGAAAACTATATTCAAAACTAAAGATTTTTAGAAATTCTGATGAAGAAGATAATGAACAATCCTTAGTAAGATTGATCCCGATCGATCCCTATAGGATCGATCCCGACCGATCCTTACTGCACAGTTTTTATAAATGTTGTTTTTACTGCTATTTTGACTTGTACAATGTATTATTCCTACTTGTATATGTTTCTGCATGCCGTTGTGATGTGTTGCATGTTAGAAATGTTGAGATATATGTGCCCAAGGACTTGTACTATGTGTTTTAAGTGTTGTACATTAATGTATGTTGCATGTTGGACAACTTGGGGACTAGAGACTTATTTTCCTAAACTTTACACCTAAACAAGTATTTTTCATGAAGAAACCTTTGATCATACAAGTTGAGAAGATGATTAAATATCAAGTTTTGTAAAAACAGTGGTAGGATCGATCCTCTTAGGATCAATCCTTTCAATCCAGTACAATTTCACCAAAGTATGTTTTTAAGTTGTTTCAAGTCCATTCGTGTAGCCGTAATTATGTTTTCAGTATTTCTAAGTACTGTGATGACTGTTTCCAGTATGTGTTACCCGGTAGATTAAATATGTGATATGCTCGATGATTTAAATTTGTCCCGTAGTGATAGACGGACCTTGCATGTGAGAGACGATGGTACAGATATAATAATTGAGTTCATGTTATAAATGAGAGTTATGTTGCATGTCGTTTGTGTTTGGCTTGGTCATGTGGACCTATAAGCTATGAGTTGCATGTATGATGCCATTGATGCCGCGAGGAGTATCGATGATAAGTATGGGTTGTGAGTTGATGTTAAGGCCAAGTAATGGACTTGTGTTTGAGAAGCATGGTAGTAGGCTTGTGTATATGAAAGGCCATGTAGTGGGCTTGGACCCATAAAGAGAATGATTAACTTAAAGGCCATGTAGTGGGCTACGCATGCCTTAAAGGGGGCACAATGTGGTAGCTAAGCTTAATCACCCCAATAAGGACTGATGAAGATATCCCTATGTTTTGGTTTTAGGCAATGTTGTGCCTGTTCAATATGAGGGTATCTTTCCTTGTACTTTTGACACTAATGCCTTCTGTGACAGAATGAAGATCCTTCGATTAGGGAAAAAAGATTACCGAAAAGAGGCCCCTAAAATGGCCATCCAAGACCGCCTAATCTTAGACTTCCTGATGGGGCCAAACGGGCAAAATCCTACCACTGAATAGGCAATATGGGTCCTTTGGGGAGATTTACAGGAAAATCTAGTACCTTAGAATATCCCTCATCGGGCAGTTCGTGTTGCCCGTGCTGCTGTGCTAGTGGAGCCTGAAGAAACTCCAGCAGCAAGTGATGTGCCAGCAGCTCTAGCGGCCGAGGAGGCTTCAACTGTACCTCCAGTGAATGGACAACGAAGATTTGCTCATCTCCAAGAGCAGAGACTTCGTGTCCCTACTGGAGCCAAAAATAAGGAGACCATCATTCTGGAGACCGATGGATCTTATGAGGGTGCAGCAAGGTCAGCCTCTAGGGCTGATGATGATGATAGCCCAGTTCGACCAAGGGCCCTTGAAATGGGAGAAAGCTCTAGGGAGGAATCTCTCAGCCCGAGGATGCTCCAGAGCTAGAGAATGCTCCAAAGCCAGAGGAGATCTAGGTCCCCAATTTTGGCGATTCTAGGGATGACGACCTTCTAGCCTCTCTATTGGTTGGGGAGAGGTCTCTTCGGAGAAGGATCACCAACTTGGAGTGCTTCCTTGATTATGCCAAATGGGAAAAGCGGATGTAGAAGAGGAAAGCAGAGTTCTTGGTGGGCAGTCTTGAAGAGGTTGGCAGGCAGCCTGAGAGGCCAGGGCATAAAAGAAGATGGTCGATGTAGCTTAGACCAATGAGGACTAGCCTTATCAGTCTTATTTTACTTGCTTTTGTTCCTTTCTATTTGCATCTTTCATTCTTTCGATTTTCTTGTAAATTTTTTCTTGAATGAATGAAACAATCCTTCCCCTTATGCTCGTGTCCCTTACTCCTAATTGATGAGTGGTTCATATTCTATGTCTGGGTTTGGTCTAAGCTCTAAATCTATAGTTTCCCATAGTGTAGGATAATAGAACTTTAAATACTGACCATTAATTAACCTTGGATGGATTTTACCATCAATGTTATGCAGCTGGTAAGCACCACCCCTTAAAATTTTAAAGATCACAAACAGTCCTTCCCAATTAACGGACCACTTGCCATACCTCCTATCTTTTCACCGATAGGAAGAATAGCCTTCCAACGAGCTCTAAAAAACAAAATGACTTTGCCCTTACTTTATTATTGTAAGCTCTAGAGACATAGTTTTTCTGCACTTTAAGGCAATCCAGAGTATGTAATCTGACCTCGTCCAACCCTTCTAACTCAGTGATCATAGCTTCAGTATAATCGACAGGTTCTAGCTGATTTTGCAATGCCCTTCTTACCAATCAAATCGTGACTTCCATGGGTAGCATTGCACCATGCCCATAAGTTAAAGCAAATGGTGTTACTCCTGTACTTGTTCATTTGGATGTCCGATAAGTCCATAGTGCCTCAGAAAGGAGTGAGTCCCATGACCTAGGATTTTCCTTTATCATTTTCCGTAGAATCCGTTTGATAACTTTGTTAGAAGACTCGGCCTGGCCATTTATCTGGGCATAGTATGGGGTGGAAGTAAGAATTTTTACATCTATAGTTTCCGCAAAACTTTTGGTCTCATCTCCAGCGAACACTGAGCCTTGATTAGCCGTAATTGTTTTTTGTAAACCGAACCGGTGTATGATGTGTTGCTCAATGAACTTGATAATCGTGGCCTGAGTGACTGATCTTGCAGGTATAGCTTCTACCCACTTAGTAAAGTAATCGATGGCCACTATGATAAAATAGTGTTGCCCAGATGAAGTTGGATGGATTTGCCCAATTAAGTCCATCACCCATCCTCTGAAGGGCCATGGCTTAATGATTGGATGTAAAATTTTGGCTGGCACCCTTTGGACAGGGCCATGCTTTTGACATGCCTGGCATCCTTTGGCATAGTTGATACAGTCTTTCAGCATAGCTGGCCAGTAAAATTTATACCTTTTTATCAACCATTTCATTTTGGTGCCGGCCTGATGAGCCCCACAAATTCCTTCATGGACCTCAGATATGATCTTCATGGCCTCACTCTTGCCCAAACAATTTAGGATGGCATCATCCCCGATGGCTTTTTTGAACAATTCTCCATCTAAAAGAACAATTCGGACTACAAGCATCCTAGTCCGACGGTCTGCCCTCACCTCAGGGTGATTAAGATATTGCTTCATTGAAGTTCTCCAATCATCCTACTCAAGTAGAATAGAGGCGGTCTCAGTGAACCATTTTCTTTTAGCCACTGAAGATAGCAATCGTTGAAGGATAGTAATACTTTTCTCCTCAACCTCTTGTATTGATCTTGAACTAGCCTTGGCAAGCCTATCAGTGTCCCAATTAGTCAATCATGGGATATGACCGATTATGACATCATCAAAATCGTTGATCAATTGAGTAGCTATAGAGTGGAAAAGACACAATTTCCAGCTTTTGACACGAAAGTCACCTGATATCTGTCCGATAACCAGCTATGAGTCACCTTTAATATGGACTGAAGATGCCCCCATTTCTTGGAGTATCTCTAGTCCGATGATCATTGCTTCGTATTCGGCTTGATTATTCGTGCATTTGAAGCCTAAATTGAATGCCATTTTAGTCTTCCTGTTCTTCGGTGATATGATCATGATGCCAGCCCCTGATCCATCTGCATTTTTTGCACCATCGAAAACCAAAGTCCAGGGGACTAGAGAAATGTTTGGCATTAAGGAAAACACTGGCACAAACTCCTCTAATTTTGGGTTTGATGGATGATCAGTTAGGAAGTTGGCTATGGTCTGACCCTTAACCAATCTCTGAGACCGATATTGGAGAGAAAATTCCATGAGTGCCAAGACCCTTTCCCAATCCAGCCTCTTATAATAGGCCTATATAGCATATATTTTATTACATCCATTTGACAAATAACATAAGTTGAAACAGGCAACATATATGCTCTCAATTTCTGGGAAGAAAAATACATAGCTAAACACAGCCTCTCAATCGACGTATATCTTTCTCGATTGGAGTTAACAACCTACTTAAATAGTAAATGGTCTGTTCCATGTCTGACTCATTATTTTGAGCCAGCATACTTCCTATGGAATGCTCAGAGGCCGAAATATACAATTTCAAGTTCTTCCCTTTCTTTGGGGGCATCATGACTGGTGGTATGGACATATAACGCTTCATTTCCTTAAATTCCAAATGATGGTGCTCCTCCCAGAAAAAAAATCATCATTGGTCTTGATCTTTAACAAGGGTGACCATACTTGAGTCTTTTCTGCGCAATTGGAAATGAACCTTCGCAAGAAGTTGATCTGTCCTAGGAGTCTCTGTAACTCCTTCTTATTAGCAGGGGGCTTGGCCTTTTGGATTGCTCGTGCTTTGTTTTTGTCCATGTCAAAGCCTCTTTGATGAACTAAAAACCCAAGTAAATTTCCTGCTAGTCCCCAAAAAGCACATTTGAGTGGGTTTAGCTTCAGTTAGTGCTTCTTCATTCTCTCAGATACCCTCTTGAGATCTAAAAGGTGGTCGGTCTTTTTTTTTTTTGGATTTAACTACGACATAGTCTATATAAACCTCCATGTTGTGACTGATCATATCGTGGAAGATTGAGTTCATAGCTCTTTGGTAAGTTGCCCCCACGTTCTTGAGTCTGAAGGGTATGCCAACCCATTCAAAGGTTCCAATTACCCCATGACATCTAAAGGCTATCTTTGCAACATCCTCCTGGGCAATGAAAATTTGGTTATATCCTGAATACCCATCCATAAAAGATAGGATTTGGAGCTTTGAGGCCGAATCAATCAACTGATCTGCCATAGGCATAGGATATTCGTCCTTCGGTATTGCAAGATTTATATTCCTAAAGTCAATGTAAATTCTGAGCTTCCCATTCTTTTTCACCACAGGGACCACGTTAGATAGCCATTCCATGTATCTAGTGGTTCTGATAAATCCTGCTTTAAGGAGTCTTTCGATTTCCTCTTTTATTTTGCAGGTGACCTTGGGAGACATCCTTCTGGGTGATTGCTTAAATGGCCTATACCCTTCTCGAATTGGCAGATGGTGTTCCACCAATTCCCTTGCTTGGCCTAGCATTTCGTCGTAATCCCAAGCAAAACAGTCCCTGTATTCCCTTAGCACATTGATTAATTTGTTCTGGAAGTCAAACTCTAATAATTGGCTAACACAAATAAGTTTATGCTCTCCTCCTAAAACCAGATTGATCTTTAAGAGTGGGTCTTGGACGTCGACTTTTAAATCATCTAATTTAGCCAGAGCCATCTCCAATTCTTCTAATTGGATCATTTCCTCTTTTGAGGCTTCTTCCTCAAACATACAATCTGCTAGGTTAGTGATATTGTCCTCCAGACCGAAATGCATTCATTGGTCGGTCACAAAGGCTTGTACCCTAGCTAAACTGGCCTTCCAGGCCAGCTGCTTTCGGAGCTCATGGAGTTGATGATTCATCTATCACTTCCTGTTGGATCAATTCTATCAGCCATACTTCCTTAGTCTGATTGGAATTTTCATAATACTCTTTGATATTCAAAGCAGTTTCTTTGACTCACATAGCCATGCTTGGCCTACCTTTTTTAGTAAGACCGGTAAGCTTGACAAGCCCAATGTTTTCTTCATACAAGAGTGCATCCGCTGAATGCACTTTTGCTTGATATGGCCTTGTGTCTGCTCCGACCACATCTACATCATCGCCGTTCTAGAAAATTAAAAGTTAGTGTAGAGTAGAGGGAATTCAGTAATTTGGGTGAATCCAGTCTTATCCCAACAATGCGTTATATGAGGCCGAGGTTTCTTCCACAAAAAGGCAGCCATCGTAGTCTTACTGCCTATCGTTAGTTCCACATGCAAGATTCCCTTAGTTGTTGACGTTGAGCCTGTGAAATTCTGTATATTCAGCTCGGTGGGAATAAGATCTACCACAGACTTTTATAGGCTTCTTAACATAGCTTGAGGCATGATATTGATGGTTAAACCTCCATTGACTAAAACTTTGTCTATTGGAACCCCTTCTATAGGGCCCTTAATATAGAGCGGCTTCATGCATTGTGCCATTTGGTGAGTTGGTTTTTTAAATACCACTTTCACTAGCTTCCTTCCTTCAGCATCATTGTCCCGCTCAGCCTTAGGCTTCCATATGGTGATCCTGAGTTGATCTGATGGCTGGCTGACCATTCCTATATATCTGTTGTGCGGTGAGGAGTCTTAAGGCATTGGTGCTCCACTAACTACCTCTCTGAGTTCCTTGAAAAGATCGAGTACCAACATTTCCCATTTTTATCATATACGTCCCCATTCATGGTCGTTGGCTAGTCTGACTTAGCCATGAATTCCATCAGGAAGGTACAACCATGTTGGATGAAAAAGCTGTTGGGATGGTCCCGAACTAGATAACTTTTGTGTTAAATTTGAACATATTCATCCAATCTTCAGAGTCACCATCACTTGTTACCATTGGACCTAGTTGTTTAAGGCTTGGTACTTTCGCTTTGCATGTGTCAGGGCTTGTTTGACTAGTGGATGCCTGAGGAACATCAACCTTTTTTAGGATCTGGATGTCCTTTGCCTCCTTCTAGGTCTCCAGAAACCTCAGCTTCTGCTTTCTCGCTGTCTTTCTGTGCCTCTGGTGCCTCCTCTTTTGAGACTGAGAGTGGCTTGGAAAACTTAGGATGCTCCACCTGATGCCATCTTCCAGGCTCCACTTTTGGTAGTAAGACCACCTAGGGTGGTCCCTGGAAGATGGAAGGCCAGTCGGGTGCCATTCCCTATGTGCAAAGACAAGGCTATGTTGCCCTGTTTGGCGATCAACATGGTTGGGCCCTATTTCTTGAAACCTTGCCTCCTTCTGGTCTTGGAAAATATAATTCGTTTATGGGCTAATCTTCTCTTTTCTCTTTCTAGAGGCAAGAGTTTTTTTTGAACTGACCTCCATACTTCTTCACTATCTGGCTCCCTCAGTCTTTTAACATGGCTGGGATGTCTTACGTGTATTTCAGTCCTGCATTTTGGACAAAGTCTTTCTTCCACCGATCTTAACTGACGCCTTAGTTTTGACAATAGCTGTTCCACTCCCCCTGAGGCCAAATTAATCTCTTCGGCCTCCTTGCTCTTTTTCAAGATCTTTCGTTGCTCATAAGTTGACTGTAAATCCCAAATTGAGGTCTTAGGCCAATCCTTCTTACAATTTATGGGTTCTATCATCAGCTGCTTGCTGTCCCTTTGCGGAGGGTTTTGATTAGCTAACCCGGTGAGTTCCACCTTTATTCGTGGCTTAGAGAGCTTTGACATATCAGGTGTAGTAATGCTTATGGTCGCCACTTTTAGAAATGGGTTGGCGTCCACCCCCACGGCCTTGTCGGAGAACTTGAAGATTCCTTTCTCTACGTTTTCCTGTATGACATTTTGAAAAATAACACATTGGTGGCATGCTTCCAAGAATTATGCCATTTGTAGTACTCTTTTCCTTTTATGTCATCGGCTTTGGGGATCCGATGTCCATAAGTTAATTTTAAAGCCTTTTCGGTTAATAAAGCGTCAAATATCAAGTCTAATTTCGTTAAATCAAAAGTATAGACTCTTCCGACCTCAAAGTTTTGCTTACTCATCAGGGCATTATTATTAATGTGTTTGCTCAGTGCCGAGCAAATTACCAGCTATTTGACTATTACTTCGGCCATATCTATTTCCCCCAAGTCGAAGTCACATTCAGTGATATAGACTTCATAATTTAGATCTTTGTAATAGGTTCTCTTTAACGAATTCCTTATTTCTTGTTCGTCCCTTAAGATGCTCTGATATCAAGTTGCACTGGAGGCTAATTCAAACAAGCCTTTGAACTCCATTCCATCAAACCTTTTGCGGAGTTCAAAGTTTAAACCTCCAGTAGCTAATTTTATAAACTCGCTCTTGGGGAGAGTAATTCTGCATCGATATTTAGCTCTTTTGAATAGACCGATGTATGTTTCAACTGATTCTCCTGATAATTGATGCATTTTGAATAAATCGGCCATGGATGTTTTAGGTTCTGTTCGGTAGAACTAGCCATGAAATAGCTTTTCCATCTGTTGCCAATTAAATACCGAGTTGTTAGGCAAATTAGCATACCAGGTAAAGGCTATTCATGTTAAAGAGTTGGGGAACAATCTCATCTTCAAAGGCTCATTGCCCACTACGTGGCCACGTTGCACCGTGAACCGGCTAATGTGTTCCAGGGTTGACTGCTTGCTTTCTATAGAAAAGAGGGAAAAACTTGGTATCTTATAGTTCATAGGGAACTCAACCTGGTCAATGTAGGCTGGGTATGGCTGATGATACATTGGCTGACCGATCCTTCTCATAAAGGGGCCATATTCTTTGTGAATGGCCTCCATTAGTTGATTCTTATCGATGTTTATCCTAGAGGCTGGCCAGTTAACCACTGGGGCTAATACGGCCTGTTACTCTTGGTTCTTGTGTGGCTAGAACTCTTGTTTGCCCGTACCTACCCCCAATGTGTTCCTTGGTTGCTTAGTGGCAGGCTCTAGAAGAGGCCAACTCTAGTTCTGGGGGTATTAGTTTTGAGCTCGGATTCAGTCATTATGACCTTAGCCATTACATGTTGGCCCATTTAGGCCAATGTGCCCAAAGGCTGCTGAAGGTCCAAGTTGTCCTTCGGCTGCCCTTTTGGGGGCTAAAATATTTCTAGATAAAGTAGATGTTTCCTTACCAGATTCAAGGTTTCTGGACGAGGTAACCATCTCTTTCCCAAAATCCATCCTTTCTTCCCTATGAATGGCAGGTGGCACGTACTTTGGAGAGAGAGATAGCTCTTTGTTTGATTCAATGATGGCCTTATCCTTAGCCTCAGAGCTAGGAGAGCAAGACTTAATCGAGAAGACAATCTCCATCATTTTGGTTGAACTTGTTATAGACCTTTCCAATGCCAAGTTGTTTTCTCATGCTTCACTAGAAACATCAATGGCTTCTCTCCCTTGTGATACAAGGGGAGCCAGAAAGACAAGTAAAGGGGCGAGAGAAACGTTCTAAGCACTGAAAAAGTATTTCTTCATTGAAGGTGATGACGTCCAGACATCTCCTCATTACCTTATCTACAATATTCAGTTTCTTGTCCAAATTTTCCCTATTAATACTGGTCCTTTGCCAGTTTTCTTAGGGGTCATGGTTCTAGACCACGAATTTAGACAGAAGTGGTCCCACCAAGCGTGTTAAAATTGTTTGCTCTTATTTTTTTGCTTGGGCATGCCAGAGCTATTTAAAGCTCGATTGTGTATATGTGTGTGTGAGTGTGAAGGCAAACATGATTTTTCCTAATACTATGTGCGAGTGATGCACGATCTGACTTCTATCATTTTGGTGATTATTAAAAACTAGTAGGAAAGTACCCTAGTTAAGGTTCTTTGACAGTATTGAATCACATAAGTCAAATTATGTCATCAAGATGTGGAAAGCAACCAAAAAAAATCAACAAGCTTTAATGGGCGATCAGACTACCTTGAAGAGAAAAGACATCATGTTGATCAAAACTTGGACTAATATTAATGTAAGGGCTAAAGAACAGTTTATGAGTTGAACTAAAGTAATATAAAGATGAAAAAGACAAAGGAATGCTCTGTAAAAGGTGTAAAGTGTTTTGGTATGCTTTTGGATTTAGTTTTGAGATGCAAAGTCCTTTTCCCTCTGGAATATGTCCTGTATTTATAGGAAAAGTCCATGTATATGGCGGTTTGAGGCCGAACGATCTTGGGGAGCCACGCCCAATGAGCCTTGGCCACGTTGATGGTCCTTGGAACTTCCTCATTCTCTCATTGGTTGGCACTTTACTTCAACCACTCTTGCCACTTGCGTTCTCATGAGTTCTGATAACTTTTTGGGGATCTTTCTCATCCTCTGGAGATATCTGTTCCTTGGAACTTGTGCCAAACTTTTCGAGGAAGTCTTCATCAAATTGATAAAAGAAGCACCTGATAAGTAGTGTAATGGGCAAAGCAGCACGATGGAGTAAGGCAACACGATGGACAAGGTAGCACAATGGGCAAGGTAGCATGATGGTTAGCCTTTCATCGTGCTATTATGGACTTTATGCATTTTTTGGGTGTCTGCAACTTCACATTTGAGAATTCGGAGGCTCGAGCACTCGCTCTTAATCTGAGCGCTCGAGCTTGCAACCCGAGCGCTCGCATGGCTTGAGCTCTTGAGTTTTTATTTTCTATAAATACAACCCTTTTCTTTTCATTTTTGCATGAATTGAAATAGAGTTTTAGAGAGAGAAAGTTTTGGTTTTAGATTTTAGAGAGAGAGTGTGTGTGAATTCTTGCTTTGAATCATGCCAAACTCAAATGCATGTGTTCAATTGTTAATCTCCATACTCTTCCACACATTTTGATAACTTGAATCATCATCTCAAGAAAGGAATTCTAGCTTTGAAGTTTATATTTTGGTCTTTCTCAAGTTTTTATACCTTTGGGAGTCCATTCTCAAGAATCAAGAGCTCATCAATGATTTCTTTCTCAAAATTTATCATCTATCATCATCCATTTCTTTTGTGAGTGTTAAAACTCACTTTGTAACTTAGAATTATGATATTACATGTTTATTATTGTTTGCATGGATTTAGAACGAAACTAAAGCTTGCATGTATGAACTTAACTAACAAAATTGTTCCGCCGATGCTAGTCTGAGCGCTCGCACTAAACCCGAGTGCGCGAGACCTCTGTTCCCGAGTGCTCGAGCCACTCATGAGTGCTCGAGCCACTCATGAGTGCTCGAGCCACTCATGAGTGCTCGTGCATGACAGATCCTTGAATTTTTGTTATTTTGATAAGTTACCCTACTAGATTATTATTCTTGAGTTGTGTATGTCCTTGCATGTACAAGAATTAGTGATAAGCCATCTTAGTTCTCTTTTTATTAAGTGTTTTACAGCCATTGCATGTTGACATAAAGATAGATTAACTTGTGATTCCACTTATTATACTTGTATACTACATCCCGTGATTATTGAAGAATGCATTGAGACACAAAATTTCTAGTTAAGCGATAACGAGATAAATTTTGTAATCGAACTAATATACAACATTCGAGTTTCAAAATTATGGTCGATGTGTCAGCTTCCGTGGTTGAATCCCCAGTTATAATCACTAATGTATCTCTTTCTATTCATAAAGGTTGTGTTGTTGTTGGTAGTGTGATCGTCCTTCCTACGTTATGAGTATTGTGGTTAGTTGATTATTAGGGAGATAGTCGGCTGTAAAGCATGATATTTTCTTGATTCACACGAGGTGGTCAAGTGGTTGTAAAGTATGTGTTGGATACTATCTTACTCGGCTGTAAAGCATGATACTTTCTTGACGCACACTAGGTGGTCAAGCAGCTGTAAAGCATGATATTTTCTTGATGCACATGAAGTGGTCAAGCGGCTGTTAAAGCATGTACGTTCTAGATCAAAGGCGTTGTTAGATTCTTTATTTTGAGTTTTGAGAGTCAGTCTTTAATGGTTGTTTCTGAGTCATTGATTTGGATCAGAGTGATTCTCAGTTCGATTTATGTTAATCTAGTGGGCGGTTAAATTCTTTCGAATTAATGACATTAACATCTTACTTAACGACGACAACACTTTTATGGTTATCATACGAAGATCTATTTTAAGTCATGTAGCATGTGTCATCATACACTAATGTGCAATTTAAGGTTTTTCATTCACTCAACTTTTATAGTTGACGACGTTTTATGCCTGAACTTTTCCCGTCCAGCCTCTACAGATCTCTATGGCACAACGTACGATGACTAGTATGGTTTTTGCTATCCCGTTGGTGGCTTTTCAGAAAAAGGCTACTCTGGTTCTAATATTCCGAACGACGATCACTACGAAGAGAATTACAGATTTGCTAGTTAAAGATTGACGCATTTTTTTTGTTGTCTTTACTTTTAAGTTGTAACAACTTAGTAACTTTCAGATTTAGTGACCATGGCACGCCCTGGCGTAGCAAAGTAGGGAAAATTTTAAATTTTCACAGTTGGACTCGTAGATTCGTGACTGGTTGAGATCACCTGATTGTCCAAGAATATATAATAACAAGAATATAATAACAATATCAATGGTGGGCCTAAGCATCAGAATATAAAACATCCACGGTCATAAGTTTGAATTATTACAAAATACCATCCTCGGCTTATCAGATATCATAAAAGTTATAGAGATAAAAATAGAAATAGGCAGCACTGCCTTACAATAGATACTGGGCATCACGTGTCCCAAAATGCAAGGATCTAAATTAAACAAAAGACTGGGTCTTCATCTCCTCTTCATTCTCCTCGGCTTGCGGAGCCAAAGCCTTCATCCTTATGCACCTCCTTGCCTGCGCATCCTGCTTCTGTAAAATCTGGACGTTTGATTGTCCAGGACATAAAAGTCGTCAACTTTATTACAAGCTGAGTGAGTAAACTTTATTGCACTTGAACAAGCTCAGAAAAAATCATTTGTTAAGCTATTAAGAAAGTAAAACATTCCTTTTTGTGCTTTGAAAACATTATCTATAATTTCATCTAATCTCAAACTCAGTGAATTACTTTCATTAGGAAACATTCAACGACTTACTCTGGCTTAGGAAACTCAACAGGTATCGACCAATGAATCCCTTTGGACTATCTGTCCAATCTTATCAACTCGACTCATTACTTTGAACCATGGGTTCAATCTTTACAACCTCAACTTACTTTGGATCATAGATCCAATCTTTACCAACACGACCTTACTTTGGACCACATGCCCAATCATTACTGATTTGACCCTTTGCATGCAATCCAGCATAAATTCCATTGGCTTAAATATCATCGCCCTCCAACCAATAGGTTAACTTTTGTCATCATCTCCCCATTGGCCAAAACTTGACATCATCGCCCCATTGACCTCGTAACCCCCTTCTTATTCATAACAACCTTAGTTAATTTGTCATCGTTACTTTACAACCCTCTCTTGACATCGTTGCCTTATGGCCTATTAACCATCTCACAATCGACTACATAGGATCTTGGTTGATTTGTCATTGTCTCCTTACAGCCTTTGCTTGACATCGCCGCCTTACGGCCCATTAACCATCTCATCACTGATCTTATCAGTACCCACAAGGTACTATAACCACACTTGCTCCCAAGACATCCACAACAAATGTTGCCAACATAGCTTAACCACTTTTGCTGTCATTACCTGTATGGCTACGGAGAGCTCTCAATGACCACACATAACCAACTACCCTTTCTCGAATCGATAATACAAATGAATACAGGAACCAGACCAACGGATACGATCATCTTGTTATCAATGTTATCCTGACTATCTTGTAACCAACCGACATGCATAGTATAAGTTATTAAAGCATCTTATTCAAATGATAGCATACTTAAGTACATTACATTGTTATTCTTTTAGTTCCCGTATATCACATGTGTAAGCTTTACGAGTTCGTCACATAAACATGTTAAGAAAACATCTCTTTTTCTTTATGAATGCTATTGCTACTATATAGCTACTACATTAGCATACGGTACAACTTCTAATAGGCTTAAGCAAACATACACATCAAGTACAACCCAAGGTACAACCATTATAGCTCATGGTACCACCATTCACAACATAGAAACTCTTAAATATACATACAACAAACTATCCTTTTAAGCTCTACTGAGCTCGAGCACTCGTGCCTCTCAAGCACTCGCGCCTGGTCCGAGCTCGGGTTTAGCAGTTTCAAAATAGTAACAATTATAGCAGTATGTTTTAAGCTTTGATTGTTAATACATTTTACATGCATGGCCCTTGATCATCAATATAACTTAAAACAACATGTTAATGAGTGAGTAAGGGTACTTACAAGGATCTAGATGATCAAATGGTGCTAGATGATGAAAATGTGTGTGTTGTACTTGATCCTCCAAAGCTTCACTTCAAGCTTTCCAAAATGAGTTGATCTTCTAGGTTTCCTCCTTGATTCTTATTTATTCTTCTTGATCCTTTAACTTCTCAGCTCTAGACTCCATGTAGTTAAAATGCATATGTGAATGTGTGTAAGAGATCCATGCAAAGGGGTATTTGTGTATGGATGTATGTGTGTGTACATAAACCCTCAAAACCCTCTCTCAAAGACACTCTTTGAAATGTAGAGTTTCCAATGCCCAAAATACTAAGAAATGCTGGTATTTATAGACTTTATGAGACCTAGGGGCAAAAATAGTCTTTTCACATCTTTTTAAGCTTAAGCGCTCCCAAGGTCCGAGCGCTCGGGCCTCCTGCTTCAACAATCCTTCTAATGATTCAAGGATTCAAAGATTAAAGAAATAAACATCCATACTATCGTTCAAGTTCTAACACATACAATTGTATCTACACATACGGATCCAAAAATATAGAGATACATCTAAATATAGATAAATATAGATAAAAGGGCTAGTGTTACAAACCGCGTGTCACAAGACTTCTTTATATCTGTTGGTCTGTAATGAAGGGATGGTTAGATTAGCAGCGAGTTTAGAGAAGGATGGGAAATAGGTCTAGAGACAAGCGATGACACAACCCCTGCCATTGAGGAATATCCAGTAGATGAACTTACAAGCCCTGTCGCGAAGAATGCTAGGATGGAGACCCTAAGCAAATGTTCAGGGAAATAAGAGTACTTAGGATATAGTGAGGAAACCTCCAATGTCTTTTCCCCGACCCCAACAACCACAACAACAGAGGCCACCTTTTCAAGCATCACCAGCTACACCTGGAAGAGAGATAGGTGGATGTTTTAATTGTGGGATACTCAAACATCTAGCTAGGGACTGCCATGCTCCCAGGAATTTTGATCGATAAGGTGTAGTTTGCTACAACTATGGTAAACATGGGCACATAAGTAAGGATTGCCAAGCACCATGTGGTGGATATTACAGAGCACCAACTCTAGGACAACAAGGGCCACCAGGACAGGTTCAGATGAACGTGATCATTCTGGAAGGAGCAGGTTTTAATGTAGAGGGATAGCAAAATCTATAAGGTATGCTTGTACTTTTCCATCGTCAAGTTAGAGCTTTGTTTGATACTGGCAATTCTCATTCGTTTATTGCTTTTAAGGTTGTGCGTGAGTTGGAATTAATACCCCAAGCCCTTGAGATGTCTCTTAACGTTGTGTCACCTTTGGGTGTGACTATTAAGTTGAGAAAGGTGTGTAAAGATTGTCCCCTGACCCTAGAAAGTTGAAACCTTTTGGCAGATCTCATAGCTCTATCAATGTCTGAATTTGATGTGATTTTAGGATTTGATTAGCTTACCCAGTACGGTGCCAATTTGAATTGTATTAGTAGAACGATTTTCTTTTCTTTAACTAGGATGTCGTTTATCAAATTCTAGTGTAATTCTTCGAGCGATGCATTTCTTACAAGTTGGTTATCTGCAATTGGAAGTACCAGTTTAGAGATCACAGTTGCTCAGATTCCTACAGTGCAAGATTTTGAAGATGTATTTCAGAACATATCTAGACTACCGCCGAAGAGAGAGATAGACTTCTGTATAGAATTGGTGACCAGAACGCTACCAATTTCTAGGACTCCGTACATGATGGCACCAACTGAGATGTTAAAATTGAAGAAGTAGGTGCAAGATTTGGAAGACTTAGGTTTCATTTAACCTAGCACGTCACCCTGGGAAGCACTAGTGTTGTTTGTGAAGAAGAAGGATGGGACATTCTGACTTTGTATTGATTATAGAGAATTGAACAAGGTCACGATCAAGAATAGGTATCCACTTCCCCAGATAGATGATGTGTTCGACCAATTGCAAGGATCAATAGTCTGATCGAAGATAGATCTACGTTTGGGATACCATCAGTTGTTGGTTCGACCATAAGATGTATTGAATCACATGTCTATCAGATCTTTCTATTATTGTTATAATATGCTAGCATGAGACTTCAATATGTTATGAAAATATACGGTTAAATAATGAACACAACATCGTCTAATAAGTAAACCTTTGACATAAGGACATGTGTACGATGAAACTGATATGCATAGCATAGTATATGTGTAGTTGCGGAGACTGTCAGTTGATTCATATGGCACAAGTTAAGCGATCATGGAGATTGTGAGTTATGTTGGGTTGAGTTCTCTTATGTTGATCCGGATTTGTTGTGGTAAGTGACAACTATGATTGTTGAAAGAAAAATGATGATTGAGATGTGGAACAACTAGTATGATGATACCAAGACACGTTGTGAATATGTAATGGCCGGTACTCTGTACTAGAAAACGTCATTGAGAATGGGATAGCTGGGGTTTCATACCAGGCTGACTAGTACATTACGAGAATGTGATAGCTGGGGTTTCATACCATACTAACCATTACTATGATAGTTAATCAAAATCTTTGGGAGGTGAGTTTCCATCCAAACAATGTATGGTTGGACATGCATGGGAGAATGAGTCTGTAATATGGACATTCAGTCCATAACATTGTAAGTCAGGTCGTTGAGTCGCATATAGTGTATTGGAACGTGTTGGAATGAGAATTTTGAGAGAACTACTTCTTACTGCAAATGATTTTAAAGACTTCTTATTATGCTACTTTCTTAGTTTATTACTCACTCGGCTTTCCCAAGCTGATTGCCTTTATGCTGCTAGATATACGCACGTCTAAGTTTCTAGACATACAGTTATGCAGGCAAAGTACCTGCTGATGAGGGCTACTATCGGGACTAACGTCATTACCCGGAGGGAGGTTGTGCCTGGGATGGTCAGACAGAGGAAGGGATCGAAGGAAAGCATCACCAAGATAACGACGATGTCTATGCCACTTGAAGTTAGAGCTGGATCATAGTTATCTTCTACTATGATTTATTAGTTGTTTACTTTATAGTTAGCAAGTGTACCTCTAAGACTTAGTTTTCAGTTCACTACTACGGTTGGATTTTATAATAAGATCTTTTGAGTTTAAGTTATTTAATTTCAGTGTAGCTTTTTAGTTAACGCGTTTATATCTCTAATGCTTTTAAATATGCGTGTTGTCGACAATCGAGTGATATTCACCAGCCACGGCCTACGGGTCCAAAAATGGAATTTTATTTTCCTATTTTTGCTACGTCGAGGCGTGACACTCGCAATGTTATCTTATTACTGTGTTGCATTATAATTAATCACATAACAAAAGCAGGTAATAGTATTTAAACAACTAAGCAGTTCGTATTATAAACAACCAGAATATACTCCCTCCGTCCCATTTTATGTGTCCATCTTGGGGAATTCAACTATTTAAGGGGACAAAAGAATCTACACCTACTTTTCACAATTGTGCATAATCATTGCACTTTTTTTTTTTTGGTTTTGTTTTGGTGTTGACTGCAAGGAAGGGTAGTTTGGAAAACAATATAAAATTTGCATACTAATTTAGGAAAGTGGACAACAATTTTGGGACATCCCAAAAAGGAAAGATGGACACATAGAATGGGACGAAGGGAGTAGTATTCTAGATATACCAAAGTAAGTTTCAATCGATTGAAGTCCTTTTCAATTGATTGGGAAAAACATAGTTTCAATTGATTGTTGTCCTTTTCAATCGATTGGGTAAATAGTAATGTCAATCGATTAAAATCCATTTCAATCGATTGAGAAGGTAATCTTCTCCAAAAACTGGGCAGTGTTGCCCAGAAATTATGGGATGTCTTTGGGTCGTTTCCTTCATGTTAAAACACATAAGTACAATACACCTAAGCTATTGAGTGATTTTACAACTCAGCTAGTGAACAATGGGGTGTATGGTGGTGAGTTGTGGAGCTTGCCTCCAATGGAGCCACCTCTCTCTTTCCTCTTCTCTTCTCTTCTCTATCTTTCATTTCCTTTATCCTCTTTCTGTCTTCTCTTCTTCTCCCCCCTCTGCTTCTTTTCCTCTCTCTCTCACAGTGTGTCTATATATATATATATATGGTATAGGTGTGTGTATATATATATGTGAGAGTGTATGTATATGTAAACAACATATATATATATATCTCTACTGTCCAAAAGCCCCTCCCCTACATACACGAACACAACATATATATAGGGGGAGAGGGTGCAGGTAGTAGTTCCTGTGCAAACTGGGGGATAAAGTTCAGACCCCATTCAATCGATTGATATGGGTTCAATCGATTGAGAATAGGTCTGTTAAGGTTCAATCGATTGGGAACAAGTTCAATCGATTAGGAAGGGTCCACATCATTGATAAAGGTCGACAGAGTTTCAATCGATCGAAGTAGGTTCAATCATTTGAGAAGGGCATATGTTCAATCAATTGAGAATAGCTCAATTGATTGGGAAGGTCTTTACAGGAACTACTAAGGCAAACATACAAAATCTCATATTATTAATATACATTAAAAAAATACAAGGTATTACACCACTACCACCACCACCACCACCACCACCACCACCACCACTACCACCACCAAACCCAACCCAAACACCAACCTCCCTCTATTTCCTCTATCTTTGATCTCCTCTCTTTCTCTCTTTAGGAGGAAAAAAAACCATAGCCAGCCACCACCACCACCACTGACTGCCGCCATTGTTGAAGAAAAAAAAAGGTTACAGGTTTCTGTAGCAATTTTCCAAATGTAAGGAACAACTCACCAAACAGTACTAGGAATGTCCAAATGTAAGAAGCAACTGTCCAAACGTAAGGAAAAACCCACCAAACAGTATCAGGAGCAACTCACCAAACCGTTTGGACAGTTGCTCCCGATACCGTTTGCTGACTTACTCCTTACGTTTGGACAGTTACACCAGAAACCTGCAACTTCTTTTTTTTTTTTTTTCTACAATAGCGGTGGCCAGTGGTGGTGGTAGTAGTGGCCGGCAGGTGGTGGTGGTCCTTTGAGGGTGGTAGTGGTGGCGGTAGGTGGTGGTGGTGGTGGAGGCAGTGGGCGGTGGTGGCCGGCAGATGGTGGTGGTGGTGGCTGGTGAGGAGAGAAAGAAGAGACCAGAGAGAGGGGTTTTTTTTGTTGATATTTTACACAAAAGTTGATGTATATTTAATTTACAAAAAGCATGCGACTGATTTTTAAATTGTCAACAAGTTGTTGACTGATTTTTAATTCCCCCTTTAAAAAAATAAAAAAATCCAAATCTCTTTTGTGATCTGATTGTTATAAACCTTGAGTAATGTTATGTTTTCTAAATTTGAATCTTAAATTTGATTCTCAAGTATTTTGTTAACTGTGTCTTAATCACATACTGGAACATGTGGTTCCATCAATCAATACCACAAGCACGTTGTACAAATGTTTAAGCATTCGGAAATTAATTTTGAAAAAATTTCTTTAGCTCATAAACATTAGCAAGAAAGATAAAATATAGTTTAGAAAAAGGGTAATTCTATTGCACCCACCTCATTTGCTCTTCACAACCACTTACTCTTCACACCCACCATTCTAATTAAAATTAAAACAACTTACTCTCTACACCCACCCCCTATTCCGAAAATAACCCTAACTACATTATACACCCTCCTTTTATCTCCCATTTCATTTACTCTATACACCCACCATATTCATCATCATCTTCCCTTCAAACCCTAACTAATTACACCAAAAAATTACAGCAGTGACTCAAGACTTTGAAGTAGCCATGGTGGTGATGATTCTCACTTGAAGAAGACTCCATATTTGCGATTCTCATGGTACACTAACCTCTTCATAGATTTAATATATGTAATGTGGTAATTTGAGAGCTTTGATTTTGGTGATGTATTGTTATTTTTCCCAAAAAAATTGAACAGTAGAAACAAGGTCTCTTATTTATTTATTTATTTTTGTTTTTGGTCGAAGTATGTTCGGAGGACCAGTGCTACACAAATTTTTGTTGTTCGATTGATTAATACTACATAAATCATTTATGTTCAACCTATATATACCGAACATATGTCACATGTTCAACATTTATCAACCGAGCATGTTCAAATGCCAAAGCAATAACCAAAACAGAATCTTTGGGGTTCTAATTAGCTAGAATAACAATGATAAGTTGTATTAAAACATAATCTAACAACTAAAACAGGACATTTGTAACTTGTTCAACTAAAATAGAATCTTTGTAATAACTAAAACATGATCTTATGTTATGCTTCCCATATTTGAATTCTAAATTTGGTTTCCAAATGGCTTAACAGTTGTACTGTTTGATATAGCAAAGATCAGTGGTATCACATGCTACTACATTATGTACAACTGACAAGCATTTGGGGACCAAATTTGGAAAGTATGGCATTACTCATCATGTGGACTTATTTTTTTTTTTTTTTCAAATTACATGTTTAAAAAGTAAATGTTTTGTACATATTGTTAGGATAACTGTGTTCATCAGTTTATAATTAACCCACCAATTTGTGTAATTGTTAAGATTAAAAAAAAAGTGTTATGAGTAATGCTATGCTTCCCAAATTTGTATCCTAAATGGGGTTCCCAACACATGTAGTAATGGACCCACTTGATTTCTATTATAGGATGTTGAAGTGGTCCACTATTATTAAAGGTGGTCCCCATTACCACATATGTCAGGACTACATTTGGAATACAGATTTCAAAAGCATAGCGTTACTCATTTCTTATATATGCATTCCTCAAGAATTTGAGGTTCACTACTTGTTTCCATTTCTTTAATCTTCTATACTTAGTTTGGAAACCATCAATAATATTTATTGTAATTATTATTTTTGTGTAGACATGAATGCAAGCACATCTCGTGTTAGACCCACTGCCTCGAATAGAAGGTGTCATGGTATGTCTGCATCCACAGAGGATGAGATACTAGCTGAGGTCGATATCGAGTTAGATATACCTCCTGAGGAGGCTACAGATGAGGAGTTCCTCCAGGATCGTTCCCAGGAGGCCCGGAGGATCCATCTGTACTTATGAGTTGTAGGACACATATTGCAGCAGCCATATGGGTGCAGCAGGTACATATTATGAAAATATAAAATATTACTTTTCAATGTTCACTCTTGATAAATATCTTTGGCCCAAAAAAAAAAAAAACTTGTACGAAGTGTTTGATATTCAATACCGTAGGAAAGGGATCCGCTGAATGCATAAACCATACGTCCAAAGTTGCAGAATGGGAATGGAATCCTCAATCACCTCAAACAACTCAATTTATAACACTGATTACACAATCTGGTTTGTTGCCACTTGTGGGAGGTTCATACCATTTCACAAACAATATGTTGGTCTCGGTATTTGTTGAGAGGTGGCAGCCAGAGACGAACACATTTCACATGCCATTTGGAGAGATGACAATCACACTGGATGATGTTAGTGTCATACTGGGCATACCTATTCTTGGTAGATCTATATTTGCACCGATGGGGACTAAATTGCAGGATTCTACTAGACTTCTTCAAAGGGCATTGGTAGTGACAGCTATTGTTGCACATGATGAGTTGACTAGAGTCCGCGGCTAGTCTATGAGTCTTGAATGGCCAAGGAACACCTTTAGCAGGGTTACTGATGACCAGGGCATTTGTGCAGTGGAGTATGCAGTGATGGCATATTTATTTTTATTTTTATTTTTTAGGGTACATGCTCTTCACTGACGAGTGATACATGAGTTTTTGTACAGTACTTAGAAGCATTGCTTGACTTGGGTCAAGTACATATATATGCATGGGGTACTGCTGGGTTGGCATTTATGTACCGTCAGTTAGGACTTGCTATACGTAGTGGTGTGAAGCAGATAGCAGGGTACATGATACTTTTGGAGGCATGGATATACAAGCATTTTCGACCATTTAGACATTCACCAGACATATCATATAGAGTTGATCATCCGCGAGCATGACGATGGGCTGCACTTAGAGATTTTGGTGGTACTATTGGTGTTTTACAGGCATTGCGGGAGCACTTGGATGTGTTAGGCCTTGAGGAGGTACATTATTTAAATCTATTTTTATACGGTTCATACATTTGTACCATTATCGCGTGTAGATATACTCTTATTATTAAATTTTTTTTTTGAAAAAATAGGTTTTGTGGGATCTATATAGTGGCATCAGGGAACAACATCCCTTCCACGAGGTTGCCTAATACACAGGTTGCATCAAGTGTATGGACATTGTCGAACCTTACCATTTGGATAGGATACTTCGCCAGTTTGCCCTTGGCCTATCACGTGTCTTGGCCTTTACTTTTGGTTCTAAAAGAGAAGTACTCTGATGACAAAAAATTTCACGTAACTTCTTTAGTACCTGTAGTTGTGTACTGGTATCCAACTCTCTAAACCGTTTACCAATCAATTCCAACTCTGGCTCACAAGTTAAATCCAAGGCATGCTTACTACAGACATATGTGGGTGATATAGAAAGTTTTCTCCAATGGATATCAACACTTTTAAAGGGTATAGTGCGAAAATCGCGCCCATACTCTGCAATTTCACATGCATATGGCAATCTGTATGTGTGCTTGATAATGCACCCGCATATAATAGAGTTAATACCCACTGAATTGGTGCGATTTGATTAAGCAAGGATTAACTCAAGTGCAGTTTGAGATATAAAACCCCTTAACTGCTTGAATTCTACGTGTTTGAACTTGTGCTGCACGATAATTAAACTCTATTCAAAAGATGCTTTGATATCTGTATGCTGCAACTCAAGAAGGGAATGAATCTGAGTCCAACATGACTCAAAACTGCCTTGGCTAGAACTTAGTTGCCTCCTTAGCTTTGCATGCGAACTTTCAGCCCTACAAAATAGTAAAAGGAAAACAATGACATTATAAATAAAGTGCAACATAACATGATATGTAATACTTGTAAATTTCTTTCTATTTTATTAATGTAATTTCCAGACTGTACGCGCTAGACTGTGTTTATTATCTTTCAAATTTTGTAATATTAATACGTATTTTAAATTCCCAATGTCTGTTAATTTTATTAAAGCAGTTTGTATTATAGTTATAATATTTATATTAATTTTTATTTTTATTGCACGTTAATTAGACCCGGACTGTATTTAGAACCCGGACTGAGTTAACATGCGAACCAGTAAAAATACCTGTGTTTGCACCAAATTTCATGCACGCCCGCTTAACGAGACACGTTGCGTCAATCAGTCAAATCCCATGATTTTGGGAAAATACCCAACCACCCCTTACACAACCCCTTCCACACTCAATCAATCACCTTACCAACCTAACCCCTAATTACATGTATGTTCTATGTATGTGAGTGTGTGCTACGTGTGTAGTCTAGGAGTGAGGGAGTGACAGTAGTGTGATCATGATGGAGTATGGAGTGTGCTTGTGTGTGCCGTGTGAGTGTGTAAGTGATGAGTGGTGTATTGTGTAGTGCATGTAGTGTGTAGTATAAATATATAATATATGTGTGCAGTGGGTGGCGTGTGTAATTTGTGTTGGTGTGTGGCAGTGGTTATAAGGGTAAGGGGTAGTGTTAAGTGCATTGGTGTACATAGTGTGTGTGTGTGTGCTCTATATATACATGTAAGGAGAGACACCAAACACTCCCTCATTTTCATTTGTTACCCAAAGACAGTGTAAGGAAAGAGTGATAGAGAGGGTCAGCCGAGAGAGTTATAGAAGGAGGAAAGAAAGCTCACCCCCGAGCTACACTGCGACCTCGACCCTACAGTGAGTTCCTAACTCACTCGGTATATTAGTTATAATGTCCGTATTATTTTCCGTATATTATTTTTAGAGAGAAATTGTGTTTAACATGTGGTGTCCCTAACTTAGGCCCGTATCACTTGTCCGTTTTTATTATTATTGGAGTGCCATGATTAAGAGACGCGTCCTAGGGAGGCGCCACGTGTATAATTGAGAGTACCAAGTCAGTCGGGCTTTCATGGACAGGATGTATTGGGCCCCGCAGATAAGAAAGTAGGCAGTTGATTAGACTGCTAGGTTAAGGCACCCCTAAGCCCAGAAGCCTGATAAGTCCAAGGCCCAGACCCAAATGAAAGAACATAAAAATCCTGACATGATCCCACCTAGGACACGACTAGCCACTAAAATGATGGAAGACATACACGACCTGGCATGACCCGGAAAAGGAGGGGCATGAAAGCACGACGTGGTCAATTAACGAGGTAGGGCCAGAAGGAGTATAAAAAAGAGGTATGAGAATATTTCTATTAATTTTTTGGTGAGCTCCCTAATAATAAGAGAAAAAATTAACTTGATCATCGGAGGAGATTCAGGGTATAACCCCCTAGAGTCTTTCCTTTTTGTTTTCCCAGGTTGATTGCTGAACTCGGAGTAAAACAAAGAAGATAATCTGAGCTTAGCGGCATAGTCAGAAGCATACATTCCCACAGACGGCGCCAACTGATTCTGCACGAATTCACTATTAATCTTTGGGGGAGAGAGAGAACAGGCTAGAAAAGGATGAGAACCAGAAGCGGAAATTGTGGTAGAAGGGTTGAGAGGAAAGATGATCTGGTCTTCCTCTTCAACCACTGGATCGGCCTCATCAAGAAGTCGCCTTCGAGTAGTGACATTAGGTGGATTTTCTGAAATCTGAGTGGGTAGACCTGACCTAGTCCCGGTCCTTTGCCTCTTCCTCCGGGTGAGAACGGCCCCAGACACTTGTGCCTGAATCTCGTCCATGGGGACTAGTCCAGCGTCCGTGAGTGATTGAGAAGAAATAATGCTCTTGCGAAGACGAATAGCGGGGACCAACCAAACCTTGACCCTTTCGGCTCGGTCTGGTGTCAGGAGAGCACGGACTCTAGTCTCCGGAGGCAGTGTAGGACAATTAGATTCAAGGAAGTGAATATTTTAGCAAAGCCAGTATAATCCTATGTTTAAAAGGGTAGGCGTGACTCTTACGAGGACTTCCAAACATCCGGGGAACATTACCAATATCATCTTTGATAAAAAAATATTTCTCTTTCCAACGTTTATGGGAAGTAGGCAGGTCATGGACAGGTTGGTAAGCCTTGTCTCCTAAAATATAAGTCCCAGGCTTGTACTTAAGCTGTAGGGCTGACCGGAAAAGTCCCATATCGAGATTAATCCCATTTGTATGTGCCAAGATCAGCCCCCCAATTAATGTCAGCCAACCATTGGGTGCAAGTTGTGCGGGACAGAGGTGATAGAACTGAAGAAAGTGACAAAAAAAAGGGTGGAGGGGAAGTCTCACCCCAAGACTAAAAAAATGAGTATAAAAAGCAATCTCCCCGGGTCGGGGACGATAAAGAACTTCGTTTGGTTCTGGTATCCTACACTCTAGGCTGGAAGGAATAGAAATTTTTTTCTTTAATGTCTCAAGTTCCCCTATAGTAAGGACGGATACTTCATTCGGTCCAGAGGGTGCAATGGGGCGCCTCTGAGAAGTTTGGGCATTAGACTCCATTCCCTCAACTATGACTGTACTCCTTGGCACAAGTGAGAACCGCTCAGAAGATTGAGCCCCCTCTTCCCCCATAGATGATTGGGAAGGGCAGACGTGTTCCAAAATCTCTACACTCTCGGTATGAGACGAAGACATGATATTCAACAGTAACAGCAAAAGACAGTAGAAGAAGGGAAGAGAAACTGACCTAAATGATAGGACGAAAGCCTACTTGCAGGACGAAAGTCTCAATCCAACGCTATAAGGGAAATATGGAAAAACGAAAGATACGAAGAAGGGGATGTCTGAAAATTTGAAATGTGTGTGTACCCTTTCTTTGAATACCCCTTCAAAACGGCGGTTCATCTCTCTCACTCTTTGGAATGCGTGAGAGATACACGCCTCCCACTAAGTGTCTTTTCAACAGCCTTGATCCAACGGCTGGATCCAAGGCTAGGGGGGGAGTAGCTGGAGTGCCATGATTAAGAGACGCGTCCTAGGGAGGCGCCACGTGTATAATTGAGAGTACCAAGTCAGTCGGGCTTTCATGGACATGATGTATTGGGCCCCGCAGATAAGAAAGTAGGCAGTTGATTAGACTGCTAGGTTAAGGCACCCCTAAGCCCAGAAGCCTGATAAGTCCAAGGCCCAGACCCAAATGAAAGAACATAAAAAGCCTGACATGATCCCACCTAGGACACGACTAGCCACTAAAATGATGGAAGACATACATGACCTGGCATGACCCGGAAAAGGAGGGGCAGGAAAGCACGACGTGGTCAATTAACGAGGTAGGGCCAGAAGGAATATAAAAAAGAGGTATGAGAATATTTCTATTAATTTTTTGGTGAGCTCCCTAATAATAAGAGAAAAAACTAACTTGATCGTCGGAGGAGATTCAGGGTATAACCCCCTAGAGTCTTTCCTTTTTGTTTTCCCAGGTTGATTGCTGAACTCGGAGTAAAACAAAGAAGATAATCTGAGCTTAGCGGCATAGTCAGAAGCATACATTCCAGGAGTGAAGATTAATAGTGAATTCGTGCAGAATCAATTATTATTATCTTGATCGTATTTTTTTGATACCATGCTTAAACTAGTTGAACCACGAACCTAATGTCCGTAGTTTGATGTCCGTCATCAATATTATTATCGTTATTATTATTTATTATTATTAATATCTTATTAAGTTAGCCGTTAAATTCTGTGCTTTAACATGTGATACCCCTAACTTAAATATGTACCACGATCTCTATATTATTAATGTTATTATTATTATAATTATTTAGCCTTTCGATTAAACTCATGTTTAATATACTATACTAGATTAACGTCCATATTATTATTCCGTGAATAATAATATTATTATTACTATCTTTATTATTATTATTATTATTATTTATGATTCTGGTTAAACTCCATGTTACCATGTTGTATCCCGAACAGATTATTATCCTTGTTATTATTCAGTGAATAATAATAATAATAATAATAATAATAATAATAATAATATATATTATTATTATTATTATTATTATTATTATTATTATTATTATTATTATTATTATTATTATCTTTATTATTATTATTAGTGTTATTATTACTACTATCAAATAAACGTCATGGTCTAATATGTTGAACCCCGAACATATTAATGTCCGTGTTATTATCCCGTTAATAATGTTATTATTATTATTAATTTATTTATTCCAAGTTTAGCCTTATGTGAATATTAATATGTTGTCCCCCAAACATATTATTTCCGTTATTATTATTATTATTATTATTATTATTATTATTGTTTATTATTATCAGTTGATTTACCTCATGCTTTAACGTGTTGTACTACGAGCTTAGGGCTCGTACTATATTTCAAGATTAGCACCTGTTTAATTAACTTGTACCTCGTGCATGTCACATGATACACCTCACGTAGGAGTCGGTGTCGTAACGTCAAGTCGACGTGTATGGTTATAGAGTCAGACGGTTGCGGAGACCAAGTCCGTATGCATTTGGAGTTATGTGTAGCCGACCGCGGAGGTCTGAAAGTTGTTATATAGTGAGTTGGTACTGTCAAATGAAATTACCAGATCGCATGTTGGTGATGTTGCTACTATGGCCACGGAGAGGCAAACACGATAGCAAAGTAACCACGTTGTTAAGCACAGATCGAGAAATGAATAAACACGGTTAGCCTGTAAGGCGAGATTACTGCTGCGGTCGCGACGACCAACGATAGTAAAGTAACCGTTTCGCAAATCAGCGACGATATTCATAAGGCAAGGTCCCGGGGACCTAGAGTACTTGGTTAGCTTGTAAAGCGAGATTACTACTATGGCCACAGAGAGGCAAACAACGATAGTAAAGTAACCATAGCTCGACCCATTGGGCGAGTCACTCTAAGCCAACGACGTTACACTGGTAATGTAACAAAGTCAAGTGAGTCGGATGTTAAGTCGAGTGAAGTCGAATATATCGATGATGCATAGGTCACGCACGGTCTCATTATAATTCATTCAACAGTCATAATTATTCACTATGTACTTTCGGATACGTATTTTAGTAGGAGTGTTCGGTTAGGACGCTCACTTAGCTTTTATTAAAGCTAATGGCATACTACGCCCTGGACATTCCCACGTCTAGGCTTTACAGGATATGACTACCCGGAGGAGCACTATTCAGAAGGAGCCTATGAAGAGGAAGCCTTCGAAGGGGAAGCCTACAACGATGAAGGTTACGGCTACGCCAGTTAGAGGCGCGACTTCAAGGAAGAAGACTTAGTTGTCCTTTATAGATTTTTTGTCCAGTTATACTAAGTTGTATAGTGGCGTCACACGCCTTCCCTTAACGACCTTACACTTTCTTTTGTCCTTACATGTAAAGATGTAAACGGCGTCCAGCGCCTTAATCTCTTTCGTTATTTTATCTTTTGCAACCACAAACTCTGATGTAATAGTTAGTAACCTTTTAATGTATATATTTAGTTTATGCTTCCGCTTAAGTCATTCTTTTGTTATCTAGTGTGTTGTGGACAATTAGTTAATGTAACTAGTCATAGCTTACGGACCCAGAAAGGAAAATTTTAATTTCCTCCTAATTTCTGCTACTCCGGGGCGTGAGATGATATGTATGCAGTAGTAGATGTTATATACCTATTTGATGTTAGATTTCTGAAGTGTATACATTTGTCTGTCCATGCTGCTACAAATCTATCTTTATATGGAGTCAGCCAACTTTCTATATGTGAGTAATTGCTTGATGGTAGGTGCTGAACTCCTTTTGCAAGTTCTAGAGATGTTGCATGTACTCATCCTCAGTGGAGCATAACTCCAATACACCCCAACTCATTATGAACTTATCCCATTTTTTTTTTACTCTCAAATAACTTCTTATACCTAGCCATAATATTCTGACTAATATGCCATCTACATAACAAGTGTTTGGAGGTAGGAAATACCTTATCAATGGCTTTCATCAAAGCTATCTCTCTATCAATTACAATATCTCAGGCATCTCATATCCATCCAATAAGGCACACACGTGACTTAGTGCCCATATGTAGTTCTCCTCACGCTCGTTCTCAAGATATGAAATAGCTATAATGTAAGTAAGATCTGTGGATGTCACTCCTACGATTTCTAAAAGAGGAAGACGGTATCGATTGGTCTTGTATGTACAGTCCATGATCAAAACCTTTGGAAATGTACGTAATAAATCAACAGATGTAGGGTGTGTCCAGAATAAGTCCTTCACAGTGTCTGTATTCTCACACGCTCTGTGCCACTCTATATATCAATTCTCAGATAAATAACCCAATAATTGTTGTATTTGTGATCTACCAGCCTTCTCTACAACCCTATACTGCTGGTGTACATTGTAAATCGTCTTCATCGTGCTAACATTAAGTTCATCCATTTGTTTCAAAGTAGTCAATATCTCTTTCGGACGAACCAAGCTCTTCGACATGTCAATCAATAGTGAAGTCTCCTCATTGGATAATCTCCCAACATAGGAATAACCCTTAAGATAATCCGCAGCTGGGTGATTGTGCACTCCACAGACTACTTTTAAACACCAATCATCATCATTTGCAAGTTTTTCCCCTTCAAACTAAAAGGGCAACCACGCTTTTTTGTGCCAGTCATCCTCCTCTTTTTGGAGTCACCGTATGTTTCTTTTGGTGTGATTCTATAGTGTCCACCACGCTCACAATCAAATGTGATTCTTGGTCTTCTTCCTCGAATGCCACCCATGTCAGATGTTTTAATTACGATAACAAGTTCACTTTTTTTTTGGCCAATTCACTTATCCATCTAACCATCTCATTCTGAGTCTTAAAACTCTACAAAAAAAAGAAAAGTCAATATGTGGTTGATAATATAACCCAATCATCTACAACAACAATAATAATTACCTCGAATGTAGTGAATTCATTAGTGTAATCTTTCACCCAATCCGATTCAATTTTACTAATTTTAGTGGGTGCATTGACCTACAAAAATAGATGAGAACTTTGTAAACTGTTTGGTTGATAAGTGTGGAACAAACATGACTTGTTCGATGGATACTGGTGGAACCATTATCAAATGTTCTATAGGATCAGGAGGCACAATTTAGATTTGTTCTGAGGTACTCGGTGGAACCTTGTTAATTTGTTCGGTGGTATTTGGTGGAACATTGAGAATTTGTTCCCAAACACTATCGATTTCTTCAATGCTCAAGGTTCGAAAAAATGTTTAAAACGCCAAAAAAAAAAAAAACCATGAAAAAGGGTTATAAATCATACCTCTTGCTCTATATTTTCCTCCAATGTATTCGAATGATATTCCATGATGAATATATATGAATCAAACTAACAAAAATACTAGGGTTAAATACATTTACACCCCCTGTGGTTTGGCCGATTTGCACTTACCCCCTTGTGGTTTAAATTTTGGCACTAATACCCCTTATGGTTCGGACTAAAGTGCAACGTTAAAATTTGTTAAGGAATTGAAGGGGGTAAGTGCAAATCGGCCAAACCACAGGAGGGATTAGAGCTAAAATTATCCACAAATTGCATTTAACGGTTGCACTTTAGTCCAAACCTTAGGGGGTATTAGTGCCAAAATTTAAACTATAAGGGGGTAGGTGCAAATTGGCCAAACCACAAGAGGTGTAAGTGTATTTAACCCAAAATACTATCTAGAATTTGTTGATATTGGTGGGTGTGTATAAAGTTTTTTTTTAAAAATAATTCTTTTGATATTGATTAGAGGTGGGTGTAATGAGTACTTATTTTAAAGTCTATTATAATAACTTGTCTTTTAGGTCATTATAAAAGGGGATATGTTTGGAATATGAAATATTCATTAAAAGGTGGGTGTTAATGAGTAAATAAGGTGGATGCGGATAGAAGTGACCTTAGAGAAATCTTTAGCTAACATAATTGTTAAACAAAGTCTGTGTAATGACATTATGACTCATGACCAACTATTAATAGGATACTATAATAATCTTTACTTGAATATTTAAAAAATGATTGGCTCTTCTTATTTGGCATTCATTCTTTAATCTAGTACTTATTCTTTTAATAATAATAATCTCAAAAGATCCTAATCTTGATCTTAATTTTGTCCTTCAAAACTGATCCAACGGCCTGAGTTAACATATCTTGAACTGCAATGTTCCCATAAATGGTGGGTCCCAGAATTGATGGACCCCACCTAGCATCCTTTTAAGTCCATCCAAAACGACCACACACCCTTACAAGAAACTACAACCGTCTGATCCAAATAGATTCTGTTAATCATTTTTTTTAAAAACGCGCGTCTTGCACCCCCATGGTTAACCGCCATTTATCCGTTAAAACCGGGTCTGGTAGTTACAAAATTACTCAAATGACCGACACATATGATCTCATTATTCAAAGCCGCTAAAGCACTTTGTAGGGATATTTACGTCATTTGGTACATCTAAGTGCACTTTCTCATCACTCTCTCTCTCTCAAGTTGGCACTGTCCAGAGTTCAGACAGACTAGCTTAGAGAGAGAAACACTTCTCTCTCTTTCTCTTTCTCTCTCTCTCTCTCTCTCTCTCTCTCCCTTCTTTACTCTCACCTCCGTGGTCGGAAACCACCAAGCTCGCCGGTGAAATATCCCAATTTCAGCTAAATACGAACCATTCGATCTATATATATTACAAACTCCGCGTATATATATATATATATATGTTTCTCTCTCTATATCTATAAGATGTCAGTCTACGACGCAGCGTTCGTGAACAGCGAGCTGTCGAAGCCAACGTCGATCTTCGGACTCCGGCTATGGGTGGTGATCGGAATCTTCGTCGGAGCAATAATCGTCCTCATCCTCTTCCTCATCTCTCTCTGCATCACCACCTCTCGACGTCGCCGCCGCAAATCCCCCAAATTCCACCGTCCGGCGAAGTTCGGCCTCACTCCGCCGGTTTCCAAGGAGATTCAGGAGATCGCCGCCTCACCGGAGATCCAGATCGAGATCGGTAAGTCGGAGCACAGAGTGGTGTTCTCCGATCGGTTTTCGAGCGGTGAGAGCAGGGCGACAAGTGGTGCCACCGCCGATGCGGCGTCGTTAGGCGGCGGTGGATTGCCGGAGGTGTCGCATCTAGGTTGGGGACGGTGGTACACTCTAAGAGAGCTTGAGGCGGCCACGAATTGCTTGGCTGATGAGAATGTGATCGGTGAAGGTGGTTACGGTATTGTGTATAGCGGTGTATTGGCAGATAATACTCGCGTGGCTGTGAAGAATTTGTTGAATAACAGGTATCAATTTCGTTTGAATGCTCAAATCTCGACTCTTATACATATACATACATATATATATATATATATAAAGCTGTATATAATGGTGAATGATATGAGAGGTTTTATACTGAATTGTTTATTTGATTGCATGAACATCAGATTGCTGTTGGATAAATGAAAATTTTTCTATGAAATTAGTTTTGATTTTTGGTTCTATCTCGCTATATATATGTACATACATACATACACACATATAGATATATCTGTGTGTGGATAATTTGGGTTTGATTCTTTTCTTTTGTTTGGAACTGTTACCCTTTTTCTGCACAGCTTGTGCTGTAAAGTAACTTGAATTCTGAGAAAAAGAGCTTTCTTTTTCTTTTCAACTGGTTTTCTGTTTGGAATCAAAGCTGGAATAGGTTTATTCTAGCATTAGATTGCATTTTTGGTCAAATTTCAGATAAGACTAAATTTTGGCAATAGGTTTATTAGATTGCTTTCTGCTCCTTGTTTCTTGGGCTGCATTTTTCCTTTTTTTCATTTTTAATTTTCCACTTAGAAGCTTTAAGTTTTGGTTTGAATAATGGTAATGCTTTTGGTTTCCAACTGATGTTCCAGTGAGAACACCAACAACTTCATACTCTAGTTGAATATGGTCATGACACGATCAATAGGAAATCAAATTTAGGAACCACTGTATTACTCTTAATGGTCTGTTTGGGAATGCTTAAAACATGAATTTGATGAGGACCAATGTGATGTTGGTTTGACAAAGAACCAATCTCAGGAGAGATCTTAAAAAGAGAACTGACTCCTGTCCAAGAAACGGAGATTCACCAAGTACTTGAATTAATAAAACTGGCTCACTCGTGGACCATAGAACCGGTTATTTGCCTTCCCAAACAACCCTTATTCCAAAATGTGGATTTTTTTCCAAATTTTCTTGCATGCCTAATGTCATGTGAGGGATGAAATTGCCAGGGGTCAGGCTGAGAAGGAGTTCAAAGTTGAGGTCGAAGCAATTGGGAGAGTAAGACACAAGAACCTTGTCAGATTGTTAGGATACTGTGTGGAGGGAGCTTACAGGTATCAATAATTATAATCCAGTTCAAACCCGTTCGGTTTCTTTTGAGCATGAAGATGATTAACAAGTTGTTAATATTTATGCTTTTTTTTCACTATACTTTTTTCTTTTCTTTTCAGAATGCTGGTCTATGAGTACGTGGACAATGGGAATTTGGACCAATGGCTTCATGGTGATGTTGGGGAAGTCAGCCCTCTGACATGGAATATACGAATGAACATTATATTAGGAACAGCAAAAGGGTACGCAAATTCGAAATTTAGAGATCATTTTTTCAATCAAATAGTGCATGCAAAATGTACCTAATTGGCATTTATTTTTGTTCTTCTAGATTGGCCTATCTTCATGAGGGTCTTGAACCAAAGGTTGTGCACCGTGACATAAAAACTAGCAACATATTACTTGATCGGCAATGGAATTGTAAGGTGTCTGATTTCGGTCTTGCTAAGCTATTGTGTTCCGAGAGGAGTTATGTGACAACTCGTGTGATGGGAACCTTTGGGTGAGCATACCTATACTTTCTTAGTTCTGGTTTCTTGTAGTATATTAGTGATTCAACCTTTGTGTTTTATAAAGGCACTGACATAGTTGTTGAGTTGTTCTACTAGACTACTAATATTTAGTTTGGTTTGTGGATTTAGAGGAGGAAAATGAGAAGTAAATTGAGAAGGAAAACTATTTCTCTAGTGTTTCCCTCCATGCTTATTTAATATTAAAAATTAATTATTATTTTTTAAATATAATAGGGTCATGAAAAAGAGGAAGGGGAGTCACTCACAAAATTCAAAGTTTTTAATTTTTATTTTGTTGTGTTTTCTTTTCCTATATAAATATTTTTGTGAACGTTTTCCTTATTGACCTAACAGTTTAAAGTGTTTTTCTTTCGTTTCGGTTCCTTCACTAAATCTGTGAACCAAACAGATCATAAGTAACTTATACCACCTGTATTTGTCTAGTTATGTTGCCCCAGAATATGCTTGTACGGGTATGTTAACGGAGAAGAGCGATGTTTATAGCTTTGGAATACTTATCATGGAGATAATTTCTGGTAGAACTCCTGTTGATTACAGTCGACCAAAGGGAGAGGTTAGTCTGTTAAATCTTGTAGACACTACATCTATTCACCTCTCTTGTATTGAGTTTTCGTCATTTCTAAGTATCAAATTTGGCCAAAAAATTTCAGGTGAATTTGGTGGAGTGGTTGAAGACAATGGTTGGAGACCGAAAATCTGAAGAAGTGGTGGATCCTAAGCTGCCTGATATGCCTGCTTCAAAAGCACTCAAAAGAGCTCTTCTCGTTGCTCTTCGATGTGTTGATCCTGATGCACAAAAGAGGCCCAAAATGGGAAATGTGATCCACATGCTCGAGGCAGATGACTTGCTATTCCGTGATGTGAGCACCATGTCTTTCTATTTTCTTACAATAAGGCTTTGTTTGGTTTGCATGTTTAGGCAAGGAAAAGAAAAAGGAAAGGAAAACAAGAAGGAAAAGTAGTTCCCTAGTGTTTTCCCTTGTGTTTTTCTCCATGTTTAAATAGCATTAAAATTTAGAAATTTTCAAAATACCTTTGTAACTTTTGAGAAAAAAGGGGGAAAATGTCTCACAAAATTACTAATATAATTCTCAAACATATTTTCTTTTTCTTTATATTTTTCTTACGTTTTCCTTGATTAACCAAACAAAGAAAAATGTTTCCCTCTCCTTCCCTCACTAAATAAATCCATGCACCAAATAGAGCCTAAGGACCATTTTTTTGCTTGTTTGGTTGATATGGAAAACACTCGGGAAAATGAAGGGAAAGAGAATAGGATGAAAAATTAAATTACGACTTTTGAGCTTTTATGAGTCACTTAATATTTCTCCGGTCATGGTTATATTTTGAAAAGTTCTAGTTTCTAATGTTATTTAATCATTGAGCAAAATACTAGGGAATATGTTTTCCTTCCCTTATATAAAATCCACAAACCGAACTGAGCCTAAATGTTCTCTCAATTTTCACACTAAACTGCTTACTATAATAGTTGCTTAACATTTATATATTTTGTTTCTTTATCTGCAGGAACGGCGAATTGGCAGAGAACCTTCCCATTCCCAACGTGATTATAAAGAAGAAAATTAACGGTTAGGTGGAGATAAAACCATGAATGAACAATGCAACTATAGGTTCAAGTTTCTCAAAATATTTTTATATTGTTTTGATATTAGTTGTGCAGTTTTTCTCAATATCTTCAGTTCCTATTGTATTTGAATCTGCGTTTTGTTTTACTGAGTAGTTGTGTACATAATTGGGATGCGTTTGTATAATTCAAAGAATCCAGTCATCAATTCTTATAGCAATTATATGTAACTCAGTTGTTGAAATCTCTGTCCTTCGTATCCCTAATTCAAATCAACTTTAAATTATACACGCTCTTAATTGGATTTCTTATATTTGATTTTCAGTTATGAAAGAGGCTGTTTGGGTAACACAAAAACTAGTTTTATTGTTCAAAACTGAACTTGTTCTAAATTGTTGGGGTTTTGTGTAGTTAACTTTCCGATTACATAGGAATCCTTGACTCACTTCCATAAAAAAAAATACCCTAGAACTCGTTCCTTATTAAACACTTTCATAAAGACAAGAGAAAAGTGAGATTGGGTTTGAACCTGATCTTGTTTTAAGAATTCCCAAAAATGTCCTACCCCCTAGGCCTTTGTTGCTTTCAGTTTGGTTGTCTCTTAGGGATAATATTAGTTAGCATACGTGGGTATATATCTGTCAGCATCAAGGCCAGCATGTGCAAGCAGACCCACAGAACTGCTAGTATTATTAGTTGTTTAGTACTTTGAATTCGTTACCATCACTGCCATCTCTAAAACCTAGTATATGATTATGTGAAAATTGATATGGACCCTCTAGCCATCTACTTTTGTTCTGGACATTTCTCTGGTTAAACACTTTGTGTCCTCTGGTCATTCAAAAGCTGGGCAGCCATGGGACCATTGATTTTGGTTTCACCATCAATGCCAAAAACATATTTTGTTTGAGAGACAGAAGCTGGCAGTGGATATATATATATATATATACTTGTTGTATAAGCAAGCATATATTTAGTATTTTTTTTTTTGGTCAACTAATATCGTTAGGATTCATTTGTATATGCTTCATGTATTTCTGTCACTTGCCCAAATACTTGTTGAGTCACCATGTCCTCGATCCTTTAGGTTTTAGCTGGCTTACTGAAGGAATGGGTATATCCTCTTGAATTAGGATTGGGGGGGGGGGGGGGGGGGGGGGGGAGACGTTTGGAAGTGATAACTATCAGGAAAATCATCAATTATATCATTTTCAGATAGTTTAAGAATAACCACCTATTAAGTAACATGGTGAAGTTCTCCATTTTTTTTTTCAATAATCTAATTCGAGTGATGTATTTTTAATTAAGATGCCGAACGAATTGCAAAGGCATAATTAACTTTTAGTCTATTTTTTGTATAGAATTTAAAAGTCAGTCTATTAATTTTTCTAAATTTAAAAAATATAATTTTTTTTTTTTTTTTTTTTTTGCAAAATAAAAAGTCATCAAATTTTACATGACATTGTGGAGCAACTCTTTCAAACGCTGGGAGCAACTCTGCGAATGGAAGCAACTTTTCAAAACGTAAGGAGCAACTCGTTTCAAACTCGGGTGCAAATCTTCCAAACGTTGGGAGCAACCATCACAACGTTTTGGTGCAAGTTCACAACATACTAAAACTCAAAATAATAATTCAAAAGTTGAGGTTTTTTTTTATTTGTTTTTAAATTTTTTTTTGATGACTTAATTTTTTTTTTTTTAATGATTGTTGATATTTTTTTAATTTTCAAAAAGTAATAGATTGGCTTTTAAATTTGGGATAATTACATTTCACTATTTCAGTCAACTTTTTGTATAAAATTTAAAATTCAGTCTATTGCTTTTTTAAAATAAAAAAAATGTCAACAATCATTAAAAATAATTTAAAAGTCATCAACAAAATTTAAAAAAAAAAATCAACTTTTGAATTGTTAATTTGTGTTTTAGTTTATTTTACATTTTCAACGTTGTGATTTGCACCAAAAAGTTGTGATGATTGCTCCCAACGTCTGGAAGACTTGCTCCCGACGTTTGAAGAGCAACACTCGACTTTGAATCGAGTTACTCCCTACGTTTTGAAGAGTTGCTCCCAACGTTTGAAAGAGTTGCTCCGTAGTGTCATATAAAATTTGATGACTTTTTAATTTTACAAAAAAAATGATTTTTTATTTTTAATTTAGAAAAAACAATAGACTGACTTTTAAATTCTATACAAAAAATTGACTGAAATTTAATTATCCCTTAAGTTTGATATAAAAAGTTGACTGAAATGTAATTATCTCAATTGCAAACCAGTTCATTCAAATTCATGGGCCGCACAAACATGCCTTAATTATTCAGAATAATATGATCATTTTTTTAAAAAAAAAAAAGGGGTGTGAGAATTGCCGAAAATATTTGAATAAAATTACTTAAATGCACTAGATGATGGAGGAAACCATTAGACTGATAAAAAAAAATATTCAAAATGAATTCAGTAATTTAAAAAAGAAAAAGATAGGAAAACATAGAAACATGTTACTAAGTACCTTTTTTTTTTTGGTAATCGGGGGTGTCCGGGCCAGTTTGCGCGCACCTCGACTAATCCCCCGAGGCCTGGAGGCGCCGGGTGAATACTCCAGTGGCCACCTTCCCCATGACTCGAACACTAAACCTCTTGGATAGTACACCCAAGAAGCTTACCACTCGACCACAAGGAACTTGGTTGTACCTTTCAAGCTTCATTCACAAATCTTGATGAGAACATTGTGAAAGTTTATTCCATGTTAGGAAAGTTCAAATTTTGACCTTGCTACCAATTTGTAGTAAGTTAAAAGAAAAAATTTCATTTTCTGCAGTACATGTTCTGTTAACTTGGCCAATAATATAGATTCAGTAGAAATTAATTCCTATATAATGGGAAGTTAGAAGAACAGGAGTCGGAATAATGGTTTCTTCTTCATTCTACTACCAATTTTTTTTAGGGGGACAACCGAACAAGCATTAAAGAGCAATGCAATGCAAGGGCTTTCGCACAACAAGCAAGTTCTAAAATAATGAATGTTGTGTCAGTCAAATTAAATACTTTCCTTGCCCAATTAATTGTTCAAAGCAAACAGCTTCAAAACCCAATTTGACTCTTTACAATGTGACCATTAATGCTTTGAATTAAGGTTTAGTTAGTATTTATCCATACTTACTACTCCTTATACTAATAGGTCCCTGTCATAATCAAAATTAGGATTAGGTCCCTCACCATAATTTCTGCAAAAATGATACACGCCCAACGTTTTGTACAACGTTTTGTACAACCGGGGGTATCTCGGCAAATAAGTAAAAATTTGTGGAGCCCACTTTGACTTAAAAAACAAGTGAACCTAATTGGCTGTAAAATTTCCCCCCAAATTGGCTGAGATAAAGAACGAGTGAGAGAGAGAAGACGCAAGGTGCGACTCGATCTGCGGCGGCGACGGCGGAATCGGCGGCGGCGGCGAAGGCTACATTCTTTCTCTGGGTACACACACTCTCTCTCTCAATCATCTGGGTATATGTATACATATATATATGTATATGTATTTTCATCATTTTTCAGTTGAGATGGGTGACTATTTAGAGAATATGTAGACATGGTTTGATATGTAGTTCTCAATTTGCTTGGTGGGTTATTTGTGGATTGTGTTTTTCTGATTCAATATTTGGAGGTTTTTTTTTTTTTTTTTTTGAGAAGGCAAGAGTTCATCAGGGTTTTGGTTTCTTGATTGGGTGTGGGTGTTTTTGAGTTTTTGTGTGAAAACTGATTATGGGTTGCAAAGAAAATTGATCAAAAGCATTTGATTGTGACTTTTCAAGCCTTGTTTTCAGTAAAATTGAACTGGGTTTTTCAAAATTTTCATTGTTCTGAGTGTTGTGGTGATTGATGAAATGAGAAGTATGATATGTGTCTCTTATGCTAATTGAAGAACATATGGGTTTCAGAAGAGTGGTTTGTTTCATTACATTTATCTTGCTTTTAGTAGCAGCAGTTGCAGAAGGCAAGAAGAGGATACTCTTTTCGGGCAATCTAATCGGGTCATCTTGGGGAGAGCTAAACGAGGAGACGGTAAAATTCTATTAGTTAGATTTAATTTATACATATATACAACTTGCTGGGATGTTATGCTAGTTATATTTGCAGGAGTTGTACCTCACTAAATTTGGTGAAATTTTCATACTATAGGCAGAAACATTATGGTTCAACAAGTATTTGCATCCACGGTATCCACTATTTCCAAGATGATGTGAATTGCTTCAAAGCTTGGCAGGATCACCTGCCCCTTCTCTTTCCGCCAATCGATGACTCAAGCTTGCAGCCTAAAGCTGGTGGAGATTCTTCTGGAAGTCCAGCTTCGGCTGCAAATGTAGAATCAAAAGACAAAAATGCCCATAAAGCGGTTGTTATTGCCGTTGTAACTGCATCAGTGACACTTTTTGTTGTCGTACTGGTCTTTTTATGCTACCGTAGGATACATTCTGAGGACTTTGAAGCTACATTAAGGTGGCAAGTCATGTTAACCAAAGATGGCAATACTAGTAAAGTGTCATTGGGCACATCAAAGATGATAATGGAAGAAAGGAAGCCAAGAAAGAACTTATATAGTAGAGGTTTTGTTTCTCCCCACAAAAAAATATAGATAAGAAAGCATCTTAAGGTCATTTTGCAATGGGGACTTTCAAGTTTATAAAGTCGATAGGGTATGAGAAAAGACTTAATTGCTTCAAACTAGTAATGAAACCCAACTTAATGGCTTCAAAGACTTGTGCATTAATTTCTATCCTTGTTGATTTTTCTTTTTTCTTGAATATATGTCCAGTAAGAGTTTTTCTGCTCTTTTTACTGATAGGGCCTACTTGTTAAAACTCCACAACATGATTTATGTGGCTTTCACTTTTATTTTAGTCAATGTTCTGTCGGATCTTATGTGCTTGTGCACTACTATTTACATTTTCAACATCTGATAAAGTTGATAAGCTTAGTTATTAAATTACTACCCTTTTTGAAGGGTACATTTTACTATATAAAATCATTTCCTTCTCGTAACAGTTCTTTGTAAGTTCTGACCGTGAATATCATTTATGGTTTGTGCGAAATTGTTTCAATAGAAGCAGTACTTTACTCCTTTATTCTTTTTTGGGTAAAAAGTATCACTGACAATTTTCAAACTTTTATTTTATAATTTGTGAAATATATAGGGGCAATTACAACTCATGAGAGGTAACCAATATTATTATTACCCTCCATGTTTTTTTTCCTTTATAGAATGTTTGTCTTGCACATTTGATGCATTCACATTCTTCATTTGGCTTACTATTCTTTGCAATCCATCTGATGTATGTGGATTACACAAAGACATAAGTTTTGTTGAGTTTGTAACATATATAAATATGTCCATACAAAACAGTGTTTAAATTTTAAACAGAGTTAGCTTCTTTCTTCACCCCATCATTATTCACATATGCCTCTATATTTCTCCAATTTGCACTTTCTAGCAATTCAAGCCTCCGAACATATCCGTGTTCCTACCAATGGCCACTTCTCCAATCCTTTGTCTTTGACTCCTTTTGCGGCCTCCATTGCCCACTAATCTCCATGATCTTCCCATTTCAACACATATTTGTACACTGTTCTTCTGCTCCAATCCTGTTATAAGAATTAAATGGTATGAAAGAAAATTCACCATTTCTTATATAAACAAATGAAATAAACAATCAATTTTAGGGCCATTACCTATGTTATGACAGGGGTTGTTAGCATCATTCCCAATGTTGTAATAACTCACAACATGTTCTAAAGTAGGAAGCTGAAAAACTACCCAACAAACTTAGCTATATTGAGAACCTTGTTGTACAATTGAACTAACCACTAAATTAGTTACAAAGGTTTGGTAGTACTGCAAAAACAAACCACATTCTCAGGGAGGGGGTTCAAATTTAAATCCCAAATTTGGCTTCTAATGATTTTTAGGCCATTATAATTGCATGGTCATCATGGTCACTGAATTGGGAGAATTGTGTACATGAAGTTTTCCTTCAAAGAAAACGACAGAAAACTCTATGTATATCAGTATACGTAGAATTAGCAGATTCGTAGCTTAAGGGTCCGTATCAAACATGTCCCAGACTAACATCTGAGTTGACTTCGAGGGTCCATATCAAACATGTCCCAAACTAACATTTATGTTGACTTGTAATCGAATGCTAAGCTACAAATAAATAAATACTACCGCAACGTTACCAACGGGGAGGTTTTTAGTTATCAATTTTCATTTCTATTAAAATCAAAACTGTTTTTGTTTTCAAAACGCACAAAACAGAATACTTCAAACCACTACATCATCAAATGGGCCTATGTTGTCATGATCGGTGACAATAGTCTGTGGTGGATGGATAAGAAATTCCATAAGGGAGTGAGGGTATGGTTTTCCCGAAAACCAGACAAGATGAATATCCCAACCATCTACTATCAAAGTCCCATTTAATATCTTCACCAAGAAAAAGAAAAATTAAAGAAAAAGTCCCATTTAATTTCTCTCTAGACTAGAAGCTACCAAGAAAGTCTTATAAACATCAAAAAGCCTTAGAGGCTGTTTTCACCAGCAAAGGCAAACCAAACAGGTTTTCTGAAAACATGAACTTACAGATTGACAAATTTATTCTATCATTCAACTATATGCCTATTCAAATGCATCACCAACCCGTGAGATAAAACTATTTAGGACCCCAACTGTAATTAAAAAAAAAAACAAAACAGAGCACTGGCAAAAAAAAAAAGGAGATTTTTTACAATCAGTGTCAAAATTCAAGCCAATGGGGGGATTGGGAACTACATATCAAACCATGTCTACATATTCTCTAACTAGTCATCCATCTCAACTGAAAAATGATGAAAATACATATACATATATATATATATGTATACATATACCCAGATGATTGAGAGAGAGACAGAGAGTGTGTGTGTACCGAGAGAGAGAATGTAGCCTTCGCCGCCGCCGCCGATCCGTCCTTCGCCACCGATTCCGCCGTGACCGCCACAGATCGGGTCGCACCTTGCATCTTCTCTCTCTCACTCGTTCTTTATCTCAGCCAATTTGGGGGGAAATTTTACAGCTATAGGTTCCCAAATGAGAGGCTTGGTTTTTTTAAGTTAAAGTGGGCCCCACAAATTTTTACTTATTTGCTGAGATACCCCCGATTGTACAAAACGTTGTACAAAACGTTGGGCGTGTATCATTTTTCTAATTTCTGACCAAACTATCCCACAGCGCCGATTCGCGCGCTCATACCTATCAAGAAGTCAATTCAGTTCAAATCAAACCAGACTCAATTCTCACCATTACTCGACGAGATTTTAGGGCTTCAAATTCAAAATTTCCAAATTTGTGATAATCCAACGCCATCTACTCCTAGATTTTCTCCCTTCATATTCAAAATCAATTCTTTTGCATATCAATTTCTAAATCAATTGCTTCTTTGCCCAGTATTTCTCACCCTAGAACTTCGGTTGAGTTCTATTCAAGTGTATAAATTTGCTTGAAATACACGATCTGCGATTTGAAACGAAGAGGGCTACATTCTGATCCAATCATACAATGAACGATGGGGAGAAGAGGTGAGAGTTTTGTGCTCCATATGATATATACGATTTCAAGTCACAATCCAAAGTTAGATTGTAGATACTTATGTCATGATCCAGAAAAAATTACGACATAGAGCACATTAGGTTTTTGAGTATTCTGTGGTAGATCACACCAAATTTTGACATTGTTTAAGTCTAATCTGGCACTATTAAGAACATATTTTACAAAAAATTGGGATAAAGAAAAACAGGGGATTTGTTATTGTTCTAATCTCGAAAAAATTGTATACTCATTTTGTGATTTGTAGTATTCTCTGTAGCCTAAATACTCAAATGTTACTAACCTTTGTTATACACCTCTTTGTTTTCAGTTTTGAAGTGAAAATTTCAACACTGAAATTGTTCCCAAAACATCACATCCTTTGTTCGATGCTTTTATATTCTGGAAAATTACTCACCAATTTTCAAGATAGAACCTAGACACCAACATTGTGCTTTTATATTCTGTGAGAATTTAACACAAATCAACATGACAAAATTTTGCACTATTTTGTACTAATTATACTCTTTTTATATATAGCAACATCATTGAAGCCTAATCCAAAAAGAAAATGGAAACTACCACCCGCGAAAAAAATTCGATGCACATTGCAGGGATTGGGAAGTGCAATAAACGAACTGAAGCTATGCCCAGAACACATCAATGAGATGCAAAAGACACCATTCTGGCATCTATATGAAGCATTCATATCAAATAGAGTCCCATACCGGAGAAAGTATGACAGCGCGACACTGCAAATGATTGAACAGTACAATCCTTAGAATCATACATTCACTTTGGGGACGAAAGAAATGAGGATAAGAGATGAGGACGTGTCTCTAATATTCGGGATAATTAATGGGACTAAGTCGATTGGCCTCACATACTCTCAGAGGGTATACTTCAGTTTCATAACAAGGCGCTTTCCAGATGATCTCGAGATAAAAGTGTCCAAAATAAGTATAGTTGTCCATGAAGCAACTCCTTGGGTGACACGAGACGACATTAGAGACACGGTTTGATTATTATGCTTGTTGTTGTGTGCTAAGTTATTGTTCCCCACAGGGGGAGACAGAGTAAAGTGGGGATTGACATTGAAACGATGCGTGATTACAATTGGTGTGAATCTATAGTAAATGAATTGCTGACTTCGATAAGCAAGGCCAAGCACGAAGCATCAAATGTTACTGGGTGCACGACACTGCTATAGGTATATCTAAAAATAATTCTTAATAATATACCATAGTATATTATATTTAATCATCAATTGACATTATATAATGACATGTTACAGTTGTGGTTATCCAAGCATTTAAAGGATTTTACAGACGAAGACGAAACTGATGAAAAGCCAAGACGTTCAAAGCCAGACTATAGTGTTGTACCTCGTTTCATTAAATGGGACTTGGCTAAGCTACATAGACAGCTATGAGTGAAAGAACTGGTAGAACTACATGACAACGAGGTACAAGTCAATTATCACAACCCAATACAAAAATAATTTCAATATTCAACATATTTATAAATTTCACATTGAAATATGCACTTAAAATTCAACACTACTAAAACATTTTTAACGGCCAGGTTATTTCAGTGGATATGGGTGAGACATTGTCCAAGACGGTGTTATACCAGCCATATATAGAGAGGCTGCAAGATCTTGCAAATATTGTACCAGCTTTCAACAATTTCCCACCAAATATTGTGAAGAATGCTCTAGGATTTGATAAGGAGAGCACAAATAGTGAATCTGAGGACAACATCAATGACAACATTACTGTAGACAGCGAAGAAACATTATCAGAAAAAGAGGATACTTATGGTGGTAGTGAGGGCGAAGAGATAGAAGGAAGAACAACAATCCATACACTAAGGTGGTGGCCAACCTTAGGCAAAGAACAAAAATAGATCCACATATATAATTGTTGATTCGATAACAGATGAGAAATCAAGGACACCAACCCAGTTAGATAAGCTTCTACAGGAGATCATAAATGTCGATTCACATTTGAAAGACATAAAGATTCCAGAAGATACTACAACAATACAAGAGGGATTACAGCCTTCAACTCAGGAAATCCTTGCCAACATGTGGAAGAAACACTTCTTCGATAGTCCAAACAAAATCACTTTAAGTGATCGACATGACTCGGAGGTAGTAACTGACAATGTCGCAAAGTATCTCTTGTTTGATGAAGTGGGTAACATGACACCCAAAGCTATGAATACTACTACTATAGGGGCACTTGATGACTCGCCTCCTAGTGATGGGACAGGCTGTTCTTTCTTCGAAGAAAAGCAAATAGATGACAGCAATCCCATAAGCATCATAACGAAACTGGTGCGTGACAACACCTTTTCGAACATTGCTACAAGTCTAGAAAAAGAGGTCATAAAATTCAAGGAGGAGTTGGAGGAGAAAAAGAAAAACTATAACAATCTATTTGATTATGTACAGGGCAAAGCCAACTTGGAAAATAAAGAGTCATCAATTTACAAATATCAAGCTACTGTGCAAATCAACTTGCTATTAAGAGGAGATTGAGTTGATTAGGAAAAGGGAGGACGGATTTGTCTCTGCATATAACTCAAGCTTGGCAGACAAGGATAAAGAAATTGAGAAATTAAGGATTGAGTTGGAGAATGAGAGGTCCTTGATAAGAGTACTTCACACTACAATCGCTGCTATCAAGCAAAAGGCATTCACTGCCATCCTTCAACAATATACAACCATGATATGTTGTTATATTATTGAATCCTATATTACGATATACAAACCATAAGAGGATGTACATCTAAACTTCGCACATAACTCTTTTTATAGGTTGGGGGATGAACACAGTCTTGATTCCAGTGCTTTAGAAATACGCTTCATGACTTCACCAACAAAAAAGAGAAAATCTGTAAGCCCAATCTGATTCAAAACAACTAAAACTCTGCATATCAATATATAATAAACTAGTTTTATATTTCACATACCAATCTTTTGGTGCAGGTTGAAAAACAACCAATGAGTCCAGCAGACTCTCAAAAACTCATGAAAGCTCCTTCAGCAAGACAACAGAGAGTTGTAAAACTTAGAGGAAATTATCGAAGAACTAGCACATTCGTAAGAAACATATGGATAAGAAGGAGGACGGCATCACAAAAATCACCATACCTCTACCCCGATTGGAGGAGGAAAAAGAAAGCAAAGACAAGTGAAGAAGTGGTTGAGGCAAAAGTGGATGATCAAGTAATGGATAGCAAAAAGGGGTCGAAGACAAAATCTTGTAAGGTCGATGAACCAATCGATGCAGATGACATTGATTTTGATAAGTTCAAGGACTGCAAAACATTGAAGTCGTTGTGGGAGAAGTCGACAGTCTACAATCGACATCCTCAATGCAGATTCAACTCTATGATATGTCTATTAATATTCCCATTAAATTATATACACAACAATTACTTTAACAATATGATACTAATATGTGTATTATTATCACAGCACTGTGATCTATACTAGAGATGATGAGCTTGATAGTGTCACACTTGCGGATAGTTGTTCAGTGTTACTAATGAATGAGATTTTAAGTAATGTAAGTGCAAATAAGAATCAAATCCACTCACATGTACAGTGAGAAATTCACCATTATTTACTTAACCACTTACACTAACAGATTTTGCCATAGTTATTATGGTTGAATGCAATCCAAAATTTAGTTAACATAAATTTACTAATCCTCGAATACTTGAAGGTGATCAACTGCTTCGCGGACTATCTATGGACAAACAAAAGATAGGACAGTTGGGTAAAGGAGACAAACAAAAAAGCGACAAATCATTCGTTCTCCACAATTTATGTTTGGTAAGCTTGTGAAAACTCACAATGATATATTTAAAATATATTCAGAATACATACTAACTCATTTTCTAACATACAGCCATGGGTACAATCTAGTGACAAAGAATCGCTAAATAAATTCATCAATCCATACATCGAAAATGCAAGCAGAGTCTACACGTACAAAATCTTCCCACTGCTACATCAGAGCAATACAAGACGGGGACAACATTGGACACTTGGGTGTTAGACACATTGGAGGTAAAATGGAGCTACTTCAATTCAATGAGATCAAGGACTTCTGGAACAAAGGACCGATACTTGCCAAGACTGATTAATATGGTAAACACTAAAAAAATGTTTACCATTCCCATTATTTCTAACTAACATTTATGAAACATGATATAAAAACATTGTTTTGCAGAGCGACTACATCCAAGCCATGCAAAATCGCAGGACTTGGAACAACCTGGACGGGTAGCTGCAGTTAAAATAACACCTAAGGATATTGTGATATAGAATATAATCAATTCACCCAACAAGACCTAGGGACTATCGACTGTGGGGCTATCGTGTGCGACATAATGACAAATATCACCCTCCGCATGAACTTGACCCCACATGTAACGCAATGACAACACGCGCTGGGTTGGTCCATGTACTGCTGAACACACCAGTTAGTTCATTGACAAAGGAAGGCTACAATGCACTTCAAGTAGACATAGATTTCCAGATGCTACATGATTAAAAATGATCTCTACAAGTTCAGCAGAAATGTTAGGAAAATGAAACTATGACAATATTTTTGCTAGTTTATCTTTTGTGGTCTTAAATTCATTTTGGTGATAATATGATATACTTACTGACTAACTGTTGATATTTATAAATTATAGTCATCTGCTACATGCACAGAAAAACAAACATTGGTTTGCCCAGACATGTTCATATCACTATTATAATAATAATATTTTTACTGGTATATATGTAGTAGTTACTTTTTGATAACAATGTGACGGGTTTGATGCTTGAAACTTAATTCTTTGTAAATATTTAGAAACAAAATTTCGGTTAACATCAAATCATAATTTATCACAAAAGTATGCATTCCCAATTTACCACAAAATGTATGTAGTCCCAGTCCCAGTCCCAGTCAGTCAATAAACATGGATTAAAAAACTAAACCGGGGAGAAGTTTCTCACAATAATGATAATAATGAGCAACCAATTTGCCTTTGTATTAACATCTAGTATACTTATGCAAATTCCTAAAACAGATTATTAACTAATGAAGATTGATAACAATAGCCAAAAAAATAAATCCACTACTTACTTACCACAATATGATAGTAAATAAACATAATGGACTACAAAACACAACAATAATGCACCCATCAATAAACAATTTCTAATCTCGTTAACGCATATTTGTATAAACACCATAACAATTTATGTGCTAAAGTTTTATAACAACATTTCGGTAATCAAAACAAATAATCCATTACCAATCTATCTCATTATGGCAGATATTAAACATGGCAAACTATACTACTCAAATGGTGAGATATTCTAACAACATAAAAAATAGTGAGAAAAAAGACATAAGTTAGAAATTTAGCACATGTCATGACAATGTTAAAATAATAAAACAATCACTCATACATATTTCTCCAATACCAATTTGACATAATATAAACCATAAGATTCACATAACACACTAAACATAAAAAACTTAATAACCAAAATAGTAATTTAAACTACATAAATGTTATCAACAATATGAAAGTAATAAAAAAGTATAATGAAATTATTACATCAGCTAATGCATATCAATCTCAAGTACAAATAACTTCACGGCATGACTTCCGATTATGCTGACCCTTCTTCCCACATCTTCCACATCTAATTGCACGCAAGTATTCACCTCTAGATGGAATTGTCTTCTTCTTGGGCCTACCTGGTTGCTTTATACTAATAGGTGGCAAAATTTCAACCAAGTTTGGAGTAATCTCATGCCTACCAAATGTAGCAATTGGGTGTATTGCCTCCGAAACAGATAATTCATAGTAACTTTTGAAGAGATACTACTCAATAAATTCAATCAACTTTTTTCCAGTTTCATTACTACTACAATTAATAACAACAACTGCATGTGCACAGGGGAACCCATCTTGCTGTCACTTACCACACGAACAAGTACCCTACCCAATGTTCACAACCATAGATGGCTCACAATGCACTTCATACAAATGTTTGAGGAGCTAACTCTCCATTTGCTCATTTCATCTAAAGCAACTTGTAAACGTCGATGCATCTCCGGACATCAAGTATCATGCTAACTTCTGCACTGATTTCTCATTTTCGCCACGTCCTTCATAGTTTTAATCCGTATAATATCTATCATGCTAGTTATAGGGATGTGATGTGCCTCATTAATCATTTTGTTCCAAGACTCAGCTAAACTAGAAGACATCTCCCCATACCTCTGTCCTCTAAAGAACGCATTACACCAATTTTGGACAGGAATACTACTCAAAAAATCACACACCCTTTGACCACCCTCCTTCACCAACAAATCTAGCTTTTCAAAGTAGCTATCAAAGTCGGGCGCATACGCACACTCAGACATCAAGTAAACCATGTGACTTTGAAACTTCAAGTTTAAACCTTTCAACTTTTCCATTAGGTTATACTTCATGTGAAACAAATAGAAACCATGGAAATGGTTTGGAAAAACAGTGTTTATGCCTTCAATAATCTCTGGGTGTCTATTAGAAACAAATGTAATCTTCCGAGAAGTACCAACAATCAATAACAATTCTCTTAAAAACCAAAGCTAGTTATCCTTGTCCTCGAACCCAACAATAGCAAATGCAAGATTCAACACCTCTGTATCAAATTAGAATATTGTCAAGAATAACAAAAGACGTAAACAACATTGACGTTTACTACGTACTTAATTAATTTCTCACTGACATAAATACAACTTCTAACGAATCCATATAAGGAAAGTACAATCTACATTTAAAACCAAATAGAAAATTCTACACTGTTTTAACAAAATTTCCATCCTCTACTAGCTAACATGTAAACCTTTACACTATTTAATAAACTTTCACACCGCTTCTATCTACTTGAAATTTTCACATTGTTTTAATAAAATTCCTGTCCCATGAATGAAACTAAAACTCAAATCAAAAGTAGTAACATTTGAATTTATTTACAACAATAACTACACTGCAACATATTTTGAAATCCTTACCTTGATCGGCAGTTTTGCAAGTTGCACCCAGCAATGCACCTCTATGATGCCCCTTTAAAAAAGTTCCATCCAAAAAAAAATCATGGATCTAATATATTTAAACCCATTTATGCAAGCAGCAAATGAAACAAAACATCGTTTAAACCTTTTATTAGTCTGATCCACGTCCAACACAAGGTGACTCCCAGGATTAACCCTTATACACTCCTCAAAATACCATCTAAGGTTATCAAGCGATGAGGAATGGTCCCCATAAATACTTTTTCTCGCATTTTCAACACCAAACCATGCATGATGTTATTTGATATCGAGGTCATATTGACAAGCGGGGGTATTTGTAAAATACAACCGCGCTAAAAGAAGAAAAGGTATTGATTTAGTTTACAATTCCTTTATTTATCTGTAATTTGAATTACAACGCCATTTTATACACATTTTGATTAATCTATGATAAGTTGTGTGTTTTAGCTATAATTTGTGCAGACTGCAGTTGTTGTATGAAGAATTGAAAGATAACGATAAAAGGAAATGTTGAATTCTAATGAAGACAATCAAAAGTTGAAATATAGAGTTCGTCGATTGAAGACCATTCGATCGATCGATGTTTCGATCGATCGAGAGAGTTCAAGCGCTCGAAGTTCCAGAAGTTCAATCGATCGAGAATGGTTCGATTGATCGAACATGCCTTTTATCAGAATTTTACGCGTACGCAGCAGAATAGATGTTTGAACCCTAAGCATTAGGTTTTACTATATATACTCGTATTGTATACGTCCACAGGGACGCCCACATTAGTTTCATCAGTTTCTAGAGAGAGAAGGGAGTTTTTCTTTGATGTTTTTGTAGGTTTTCCATTGATTCGTGGTTTTGTAGCTTGATTACTCCTAGTTTAATCAAAGTTTCTCATTCCAGGTTACTTCTTTATTGTTTATTTAAATTCTGCACATAGCTTATAGTAGTATAATCTGTTAGATTCATAGTTTGCATGCTAGATAAGTTCACACTATTAGTTTTCATAGTATTCGTGATTACAACACAAACAAACAAGACCTTAATGGATATTTATATTAAAAATGACACTGTGACACTCCAGACCATGTCAGAGTAGTCCTCAGGTTGGGAGATCACGGTGCTACCACTACTACGGGCGTCGAGGGTGGAGTTATGGATGCTCCTGATCTATTGGTTGACATTTTATCTTATGTTCCCGATGATGGGTAGTCTGTTGGTTCAGTTTTATAAATTTTTTTTGGTTTTCATTGGTTGGTTTGGTATGTTCTTGGTTGTTTGTTGGATATTTTTGGACACTGTTGGGTGGTTGTTTATGTTGTTGGTTGGTTTGGATAGTTTGGATTTTTGTTTGTATGGCATATATATTATTATCACTATTCTGTTCGTTCACTTTAATATATTTCCAGTGATTAGTTCTATTTTATATTTGGATCTGATGCTTTATATTTTATATCTTCTTGATCTTTGCTGCTTGGAGTTTGTACGCTTTCTGTACAAGTTGTTACATGTGCGATTCTTACAATGAATTATCAAGTGATATCTCTCTATCTATTTGTTGAAAATCACCTACTGAGGACATTGCAATTTTCAGTTGGGGGTGAGATATAAATAGATAATCACCTGTGCGTGTTTTTACTTAGCAACCTGGATCACTCTATCTATTAAAAAAAAAAAAATTTTTCTTACAATCTCCATTAGAAGTTTCTACAAAAATTTCAAAAATTTCAAACTATTAACCAAGTCTTTGAATTAAATTGGTAGAATAATTTTGAATTTTCACTTCTATTTAGCTGTTATCAAGCAATAACACAACCATTTTTTTCTCATCCTTTTATGAATTAAGTTCACGCGTTTTTCTAGTTCTCTAAGATGAATACATATGTTGACCATTCTTGTATCCAAATCATTTGCACGTATTAATAGCTATGCAGAAAACTTAAAATAAGAGTTAATACGACTATTATACTTTAAGGAATAAGTAGTGGAAACTAGTTACCCTTAGTGAGCTATTGAACCCAATCTTTAATTTTGAGGGAATTATCACATCAAGTTCGAATTGCTTTCATTGAAAATACCGATTAAATTCGTTGACTAGTCTCTATTTCTTTATTTTGGCTGCTTATTAGAGGAGAATGTTCAGGATTTACCAATTAAACTCAATGAACATTTAAGTGTTAAAATTAAGAAGTTGGGAAAATGATTTAAGCCATCGTTATTTACTCCTTACCTTTCCATATACCTTTATCAGCACTTTGAATATGTGTTGTTCTTAACCCCACACCTAGTAAATACTGCCAAGATTCTAAATCACTAATCTTATACTTTGACCTCAATGAACTCCATTGCACATCTAATGTGATTAAATTGTTGAAGTATGTTATGAGGAGGGAGTAGTATTGGGAGGGGCTGCATAAAAGAAAAGAAGAAAGATCCGGTTAAAAAAAAATGGTTGGATGGAAGTAAAGAAGAAATTATTAAATTCAATCACATGCTGAAGATGTGCAACTTCTTATCCTTTCATTTCTACCCTACTAAATAACAACAGTCAAGTCAAAGCCTTAATGATTCTCAACAACTTAGTTTAAACACGAACGTGTAAATTGAGTTATCCACGGTATTTCGCTCCTCTAGTAAGTAGTATTCCGTTCGTGAGACTATACACTCTAAAATGTTCGTCTTTTATGGAGTCAAGTATGAAAGCATTAGTATTCGAACAAATCACTCCTATCAAAGCTTTCATACCATGTGCGATTATTATTCACCAAGTTTCTGTGAGATGTTCATTTTTGAGTGAAATAACTATGTGAGAGTTGAGTTGAAACTACAAGTTCTGAGAGTATGATAGTTTAAACAACTATAAATAAAGTTCGATGTATAACTGTTAATTTCACACACACACACGGATACATGGTTGTGATGTATATGTTATTTTTATCTTGGTGACGTGAGGAGCATGTGTATTTCTTTCATGGTTTGAATGAGGATGATATGATGTGTAGAGCTGAAATTAATAGTTGAATAAAAGAGATTTTTTTAAAAAAGTTATTCTATATCTTTTTGGAGCTTAATTGGAGAATTTTGTGGGTACATTCACTGCAAACCCTCACGAGACGACACTCGTCCACTAGGGAAAACCTAGGGGTTTAACGACTTGTTGTATTTGCTAAATGCAACCGCGATTCCTGCGAAAGTGAGTTAGGTAGTTTCTTTCTTGATATTTTAGTTGACTTAGTTTAATTTAATTTATTTAGTCATTGTAGTATTAGTTTAGCTTGTTTTTATTTTTTGCTCTATTGCTAAGGACTAGCAAATCGCTAGTTGGGGGTTGTGACAAGCAGGGGTATTTGTAAAATACAACCGCGCTAAAAGAAGAAAAAGTATTAATTTAGTTTACAATTCCTTTATTTATCTGCAATTTGAATTACAACGCCAGTTTATACACATTTTGATTAATCTATGATAAGTTGTGTGTTTTAGCTGTAATTTGTGCAGACTGCAGTTGCTGTGTGAAGAATTGAAAGATAACGATAAAAGGAAATGCTGAATTCTAATGAAGACAATCAAAAGTTGAAATATAGAGTTCGATCGATGAAGACCATTCGATCGATCGATGTTTCGATCGATCGAGAGAGTTCAAGCGCTCGAAGTTCCAGAAGTTCAATCGATCGAGAATGGTTCGATCGATCGAACATGCCTTTTATCAGAATTTTACGCGCACGCAGCAGAATAGATGTTTGAACCCTAAGCATTAGGTTTTACTATATATACTCGTATTGTATACGTCCACAGGGACGCCCACATTAGTTTCATCAGTTTTTGGAGAGAGAAGGGAGTTTTTCTTTGATGTTTTTGTACGTTTTCCATTGATTCGTGGTTTTGTAACTTGATTACTCCTAGTTTAATCAAAGTTTCTCATTCCAGGTTACTTCTTTATTGTTTATTTAAATTTTGCACGTAGCTTATAGTAGTATAATCTGTTAGATTCATAGCTTGCATGCTAGATATGTTCACACTATTAGTTTTCATAGTATTCTTGATTACAACACAAACAAACAAGACCTTAATGAATATTTATGTTAAAAACGACACTGTGACACTCCAGACCATGTCTGAGTAGTCCTCAGGTTGGGAGATCACGATGAAATCGTGATCCCAGGCCTCTGCCATGCAGCTGATTAATTTCTGTGTTCAATCGATCGATTGAAGTTAGTTCGATCGATCGGACCAGGGACATAGTCGAGCAATTGAAGTCAGTTCGATCAATCGAGAGATGAAGATGTTCGATCGATCGAAAGCGCATCGATCGATCGAACGTTCTGATTCTTGAGGACATTCTATGCAGTATTCTTAGACTTTCTATTTTACTGACTTGTTATCAAATTGTCCCAAAACGCTCAGTTTGTCAAAACAGTTTGTGAACTTTAAGCCTTGAGGCATTTTTCTTCAATACATTTTGCAAACCACCCTCAATGCTGATACCATTATAGGTGAGAGTCTAAACTATTGTTTTAAACGACATTTGTGTATTTCAAACTCCATTGTGATGATATAGTCCCGGTCATGAAATGACTATAGATTCTTTATTTTATGAGAAATATGGAATACTGTAGAGAATGTACTCCACTGAGCTTCAATGTAATTGCATGGTAGATGGTTAGGTCACGGTGGATTCGTGTACTCCCAACATTCATTTTTAATAAAGAAAAACACATTTTAAATCAATGTTTTAGTTAATTAGATAGTAATTAGTTAATCTAGTTTGATTGCTTCATTTCTAGTAGTTGTTAAATTGTGGAACTTTGTGTTCTACATTCCTTTAAGAAATATTGAATTTTATTTTCTTGTTGGAGAATAATCTAAGTAATTAGTTTAACACCTTCCATGTGGGATCGACCTGGACTTAACCAGACTACTACTTGCACGATTACCTACGCTGGGGTGTTGCACAAGAGCGCACAACTATTTAGTCGTGTCACATATCTATCCTTAATATCACCAATCACCTTATTTGGCTCGAACAAAGGTTCATAATGAATTTTCTCCTCAATCAGATCACCAACCAACTTTGAAGTCACTCGCGGATGTTTAGATTTATGAATAATAGTTCCACATGTGTGAACCTTCTTGAACTTTTGTATATAAAAGAAACCATTAAACGACTCCTTCAAAGCATGAATACACCATTTACAACCCTTATCTTCACGATATTTGCAAACAACAGTGTCTCTTTGCTAATCATTCTTCACATACCTAAACTGAAATCCAATTTCAATTAAAAATTTACAAAAAGCTTGATAAAATTCCACCACACCACCTTCAAAATTTTGACCCTCCTCTTTAATACATGTACTCCACAATGAACCCATTAGCAAATGCTAACGATGAACATAAAAATTTGGCTTATTGTCAAACTTATCCACCACCTGTATAGACCGACAATCATTAGAAGGCACATCCTCTTCCAACTCAGATAGATCATCATCCGTCTCCATGACTGTGACTTGCACATCCACCCGCCTCAATCTCATTTGCCTACACAATATAACCATCTTTTCTATATCACCATCACCCGCTAACATACAATTGTTGTATCCAGCAATTCTATACGTTAGTGTTATGTCGTCCTGATTGACATCTGGCCACCTTCGAGCAATAAAACATGCATGGTCGAAATAACGCATATACTCTGCCATAGGAAGGATTGCATCTTCCCCTCCAAAAGAACAAATCATAACAATTTTACTCTCTATCTTATAGACAAACACACACAGATACTAAAATATTCACACCAATTTTAGTGATAGAGAAAAGGGTGAGAAATTTTGCACCATTCACACAAACTGAAAGGATCATAAACTTGAACGCCTGAACTACAATATTTCGATCAAATTTTTTTGTTAATCAGTTAATATATCAGATTTACAATAAACCAACAATAAATATACAACAAAAATATCCATCCAAAACAATCTTTTCAAATTTCAAACAACATACAGCAAACCAAATTTGGATTCACGCATAAAAGAAGGGCACATAACTCCATATCCCTCTTATTCAGTACCTCATTATCACATTTTTAAGACTATGCCTAAAAGTAAGCACATCAGATAATCCTATCTAATAATAATATATTTTCAAAATTAAATAAAACAACAAACGATATAAGGACATTATCGTCCAAAACGTACATCATAATATTTGGGAAATGACTAATTGTTAATGTTCTTTTGAATCAAGGGTTCAATTTCATAACATAGATCAAATTGGACATAATCTATTTTAGGTGCTAAATAGAGGACTAATTCGTAGGTTTCTATTGAATTAATTCCTAACCAGTCCATTGTCTATTAGTATGGGTTTGTTATGCAAGTGACTTTTTGTCATAGTTATTATTTTTTATTATTAATAAATAAAAAATAAATTACTTGTATACCCTTAATTTTTTTATCTCTAGATTTTGTAGTATAATTATGTATTTAATTTTGGGATGGATTTCATTTTTTAGCATTTTGTAAATACAATGTTTTTTTTTACTCTTTGATATTTGTGTTAAATGGTAGTGAATCTATTGGTTAGTTTATATGAATTTTCTTTTAAGTTGTGATATGTACAAAAATATCAGGTCAAAGTCAGACTCAGCCACCTCGGCAAGGAGTGTTGAACCATCCAGTAATGGCGTTCACCACGCGAGCATCCCGAGCTGTCCATCAAGGATCACCCGGGCAGGACCCATAGGTCGGGTCATGATGCTGGTTCACCCCATGGTAGGCGTAGCTTGGGCAACTCCCATAACTTGCTCCACAAGGATCCTGACAGTTTCCTATCTCAATTATAAGACTAAGGGTTTCCTAATCTACTTAGGAAACCCCTATGATTTATATTAATTGGTTGAGGTTAGATTGTGCACCCTAATCAGATTACTTACCTTGTATGAGTGGTTTCTTGCACCTATAAAAGGGACCACTCACCCTTATTGAAGGGGATCGCATTCTTATTTTGTAGAATCACTATTTCTATACGACTCATATACTCTGCCCGGCCGGTCTCTGGTAGCTCCAAGCCATTGTTGGTTCACCAAAGACCCCCGGCGACTTTTATATCATAGTGCGAGTGCTCTGACACACAACGTGGACGTAGGTCTCCTAGTTAACGAGGTCAAACCACACTCGAATATCTCTTGTTTACTTCTTACTTGTTTTAACCAAATTTTGGCATTGTCAGTTTGGCTCCGTCCGTGAAAAATGTCAAGCTTTCTCCATAACAAATCTGTGATTGATCAACATGCCACTGAAGAAGGGTAAGAAGACTACTGCCCTGGCAAGTCAGGTGGATTCACAGGTCGGGAAATCGGCTGCCCCCATGACCTCCGTGCAGATCAATGCGGTACTCGCCCAACTCTTGGAGGGTCAGCGTCAAACTCAGCAGCAAATCAAACTGCTGGCCTGACAGGATAAACTCCCTTAGGCCGAGGATCAGCTCAGGAGCCATGCACGTGATCACGTGCTCGTGCAGACTCGACGGCGCGCCCATACAGCACTAGTATCCCCTCCAGCTTTGAGGTAGTTTGGGAATGATGAGCATAGTTGCAGCCCTGAGCGAACCCGGCAACGTGCCCGGGCCAACCCAAATTGGGTGGGGGATGCCAAAGAGATTATCAATAGAAGGCGTGCCGCCAGGAAGGAGGGGCAAGAGCAAACAGCCCAGGAATCGGTCCGAGAACACCCGACCAGGAGCTGTGGGGATCTTAGGCACTTTATTACTCGGAGTCGGAGTCATGCCCCATCCCTGAAAACCATGCACTTAAAAGAAGAGACTTCGTCATTCGACCAAACCTACCGCACAGATATAGTGCGGGAGACCGGAAAGGAGGACATCAGAGCCCAAATCAACGACCTGCAATAATGGATTGAGAAGCTGAGTCGCAAGCTAGGTTGTGATTACACCAATACTGAAACTAAGTCACCTTTTACTGCCTGGATCATAGGATTCCCCATTCCTCGAAAGTTCAAGCAACCACATCTCGATTCTTATGACGGCTCAGGGAGTCCAGTCGATTATGTTCGGACTTACAAGGCCCAAATGGCGTTAGTTGCCAACGCTGACGAATTCCTCTGCCTGGCCTTTCCCAGCACCCTCAAACGGCCAGTCGCATAATGGTTCCATTCACTTAATCCCCGAACGGTAGACAATTTTAAGGCACTCAACAAGCTCTTCGTCAGCCAATTTATGGCGATGCTCTACTGATCACAGCCAGACACCTAATTACTGGCCGTCAAGCAGCACAAGGGAGAATCCCTAAAGGATAATGTCGACTGTTTTAATTAGCAAAAGCTTCAAATCCACAACTTGAACAAAATAGTCATAATCAAAGCCTTCTGCTCGAGAGTTCAGTACACCAAGGTTGCCACATCGTTCCACCATGACTGGCCGGTCACCCTGGTTGAACTCTTAGAGAAGGTTGGGAAATACATTGACACAAAAGAGTTCTTGAAGTTTAAGTGTGCCAGATTTGTAGGAGAAGAGTCCCCAAAATCCAAGCAGAAACGCGAGGGTCTTGAGAAGGGCTTGGGAAAGAAGCCAAAGCAGGATCAACAAAGAGGCGGTCGAGATCCACAATCGCCTTCACACCACTTTCTTGGCCTATCCAGGAAGTTATGGTCGCCGTCGAGGCTCAGAGGCTGCTCAAACATCCGACAAATCTGAAGAGCCCGCCTAAAAAGTGAAACTTGGACAAGAACTGTCGGTACTACAAAGATAACGGTCACGACACAGAGGACTATGTTAAGTTAAAGATTTCCATTGAGAAACTGATCGAGCAGGGTCACCTCACTGAGTTTATCACCACAGATAGACAACCTTGGCCAGATGCCCGAGCTTCTGAGTAGCCACAACCCCTCGATCATATCAACGTGATCTCTGGAGGAACATCAAGCGGAGGGGACTCATATTTTTCTAGAAAGAGGCATGCTTAGGCATCCCGTACAGATGTCCTGTATGTCCAATCAGCTAACTCCCCATCGACCGATGTGCTGACATTCTCATCTAATGATGTAAAGGACTTGCACTGCCCCCACGATGATATGCTAATGGTGACGCTCTCTATAGCCAACTATGTGGGGAAGAGGGTATTGGTGAACATAGGCAGCTCCTTAGATATTTTGTTCGCCTCAGCCTTTGATCAGTTTAGGATATCAAGGGACATACGCCGTCCGGTGGCCACTCCCTTGGTCGGTTTCAACGGTTCAAGCATACAACCGCTCGGGATGATCGAACTGCCGATCTTGATGGGAACTTACCCAGCAGGTTTCAGTGATGGCAAACTTTGTAGTTATGGAGGCTCCATCTGCATATAATGTCATCCTTGGGAGACCAACGCTTAATAAAAGCCAAGCTGATTGTGTCGACATACAGCCTGGTTGTCAAGTTCCTAACCCCACAGGGTCTAAGAAGCCTCAAAGGAGATCAAGCAACCGCTCAAAGTTGTTACATTAGCTCCCTACTCAAAGAGGTCATTATAAAGAAACTGAATGTCCAGGAGATGGATCCAAGGAAAGCCAGGGATGGAGTAGGAATGGTGGCAGAAATAACTCAATTGGTGTTAGACCCCGAGTTCCCCAACCGGTCCATTAGCATTGGTACTCTCCTAAAACCGAGCCTTAGAGAAAAGTTAATCCAGTTCCTGAGAGAGAGCCAAGATGTCTTCGCCTGGTGCCACGAAGACATGCCAGGAATAGATCCCTGGGTCATATCCCACTATCTCAACGTTGACCCGAGTTCTCGCCCGGTCAAGCAGAAGAGAAGGGGCATGGCTCCCGAAAGACAAGCAGTAGTGCACGAGGAAATTGAAAAGCTCCTCAAGGCGAGGTTAGTCTGAGAAGTTCACTATCTCGACTGGTTGGCCAAAGTGGTACTGGTCAAGAAAAGTAACGGGAAATGGAGGATGTGCATGGACTTTACCGACCTAAACATGGCTTGCCCCAAGGACTGCTATCCACTGCCCAGGATAGACCTCCTTGTGGACTCCACGACTGGTCACTTACTTCTCTCTTTTATGGATGCCTACTCGGGATACAACCAGATGAGTATGTATCCTGGGGACAAAGAGAAGACTTCTTTCATCACCGATCAGGGGACGTATTGCTACAAGGTGATGCACTTCAGCCTCAAAAATGTCGAAGCAACTTATCAACGTCTGGTCAACCATATGTTTAAGGATTTGATCGAGAAAATGATGGAAGTATATGTTGACGATCTCCTAGTCAAAAGCCCAAACAAGGCCGACCATCTCGGGTACTTGGCTGGGGCCCTCAACATCTTAAGAAAATTTTGGATGAGGTTGAACCTGGCCAAGTTCAGATTTGGAGTCTCGTCCGGGAAGTTCTTGGGACACATGGTGAGCCGATGAGGAATTGAGGCAAACCCTGAGAAAATTCAAGCCATCATAAACATGTAATCACCTTGGATGATAAAGGAAGTACAAAGTTTAGCCAGACGGGTAGCTGCCTTGAATAGATTTATCTCTCGGGCGACCGACCGGTGCCTACCTTTTTTCAAAATCCTCCGTAAAGCTTTTCAGTGGTTAGAAGAGTCTGAAGAGGCATTTTAGGAACTTAAGAAATACCTGACATCGCCTCCTCTACTCTCAACACCCGTACCAGAGGAGTAATTGCTACTTTAGTTGGCGGTGTCACCCTCAGTAGCGAGCTTAGTGTTAGTTAGAGAGGAGCAAAGGATACAATACCCGATCTACTACACGAGTCAAGCATTGAAAGGCACAGAAAGCAGATACTCTCGCATCGAGAAGCTCGCCTTCACACGAATCATCTATGCCCAAAGACTCTGCTCATAATTTTAGGCCCATGTCATTCTGGTCCGCACAGATCAGCCACTTTGCTGGATCCTTGGCCGACCTAAAACATTCGGAAGACTCACGAAGTGGGCATTGGAATTGGACGAATTTGAAGTGATCTACCGACCCCGTACAACAATCAAGGGTCAGGCGGTGGTAGACTTCCTCATAGAATTCACTTATCTAGAAGACCCAGTAGAGCCATTCCCACCCACTCCCTAACATCCCGACCTGTGTACTCTATATGGATGGATCTTCTGACAAATAGGGTAGCGGGACAGGTATCATCTTGTCCACACCCGATGGGATTCACCTAGAGTATGTATTAAGGTTTAGGTTTTAGGCCTCTAACAACAAAGTCGAGTACAAAGCCTTATTGGTCGGGTTATAATTGGCTACCTCGATGGGCGCACAGTAGGTTCAGGGATACAGCGACTCTTAGCTAGTTGTCAACCAACTCAATCAGGAGTATGGGGCATAGGAGGAAAACATGGTGGCCTACTTAGCCATGGTTAGGTCAGTCACCAAATGGCTCAAAGGTTTCTTGATTAAACAAATCCTGAGAGAGGAAAACTCGAGGACGGATCGGTTAGCACAGCTAGTGTCATCTTTCGAGTCGGACCTCCCTGAGATAAGAGTAGAATATCTACCAGAGCCTAGTGTGTCCAACCCAGAAGGCATGGACGTTGACCTGGTTGATTTTGGGCCCAGTTGGATGGACCCCATCATGTAGTTCCTCACAATCAGAAGCCTCCTGAGCAGAAGGGATGAAGCTTGTCGGGTCAAATACCGAGCAGCTCGATATCACCTCATTGACGGTGTCCTATACAAAAGGGGGTTTTCTATACCCTACCTCCGATGACACTCAGGTCCAAGGAATCTTGTACGAAATTAACGAAGGAGTATGCGGAAGTCATGTTGGAGGATGGGCACTCTCCCGTAAGGCTCTGCTGCAAGGTTATTATTAGCCAATAATGGCCCGAGACTCTAGGGATACGTCAGAAGGTGTGAGAAGTGCCAGAGGTACTCCAACATGATCAACCACCTGGCACAATTCCAAAATCCAATCCTCAGCCCCTAGCCGTTTTCCCAGTGGGGCATTGGCATAGTTGGACCTCTACCTACAGTGAGGGGGCAAGTCAAGTTTGCCATGATCGCTGTGGACTACTTTACAAAGTGAGCAGAGGCTAAGCCCTTGGCAACTATAACCGAGAAGAAGATGTTTTATTGAGAAAAACATCCTTAGTAGGTTCGGTGTCCCCCGGGTACTAGTCAGTGACAATGGCAGGCAGTTCAACACCCCAGTATTTAGGCAATTCTACTCGGGCTATGGTATATCAAATCACTACTCTTCTCCCGAGCATCCCCAAGCTAATGGCCAAGCCGAGGTGATAAACCGAACAATTCTGTAGTCCATTAAAACCAGACTTAAATAGGCTGAAGAACTTTGGGCTGACGAACTACCGATACTCTTGTGGGCCTACTGTACCACTCCCCGAGTGGTAATAGGAGAAACACCATTCTCACTTACCTATGGCTTTGAGACAATGGTACCCACAGAGCTCAGATTACCAACGTACCATATGGCAAATTTTGGCAAACAAGGCAATGAAGAAGCCCTTAGAGGGGAACACGACCTAATCAAAGAAAAAAGAGAGCAAACATATCTAAAGGTGGCATCATACAAGCAAATGGTCGCACGGTATTTCAACAGCAAGGTAAAGAACCGTAATTTCTAGACCGGGGATCTCGTTCTTAAGGTAGTCCATCAGTCAACCAAAGTCCCGAGTCACAAAAAACTCAGATTGAATTGGGAAGGTCCATACATAGTCACCCGAGTCAACCATACGGGAACCTACTGGTTGGAAATGCTAGACAGACAAGACCTGTCATACTCCTAGAACGTGGAACATCTATGGAAGTATTTTCAGTAAGGCATGGAATAGAACTTATTAGGGATTTATGTTTACACCAAATTATAGCTCTTTCTGAGCAGTTTTTTAGTTTGAATAAAAAGCTTCCTTTTCAAAAAGTATTCTAAGACACCAAAAGACCTTAGAATCACACCCGAGGCACCAAAAATACGTCGGGATCACGCCCGAGCCACCCAAAAAGCCCTCGAGATCACACCCGAGGTATATGAAGACCTTGAGATCACACCCGAGGCGTCGATTTTGTTTAGGCCCGTAACCTATGATGGGGGACCCCCTAGGTGGCTAATGATAGTAAACCCCAAAAGACCCTGGAACTACCAACATTCTAGGTCAGTTACCTATATTCTAGTCCTTCGCATATGCCTGCCTTCGCAAAAGCTTGGGGGGCACGAGAAACACGAAACTAAGATAAGAAACCACACCAAGTGCTCATAGGACTTGGAATTAACCCTTGAACATTCCTAAGTACCTATAGGGCTCAGAGTTTACCGGGCAGTAACAGGACCAAAATCCTACACTATACCAGACGGGACCTTCAATCCTAAGTTTGTGAGTACAGGTCCCTAGAAGTCCAAATGTTCCCTACCGGTTATAGTCAACCTTTTTGCTAAAGCGGGGTTCTACAGGGCTTACAACCGGTAAGACACAAGCAATTATATGTACAAACATGCATAAGAATACAAGAACATAACAATATTACTGAAAAAAGGGTGGCCTCGAAGAACCTTTTTCATTACTTGTTCAAAAAATGTATGTACAATGCATGGGGAGCAATTATAGTAGCCTCCCAAAAAAAAAATAATACACATAAAAGACAAATACAAGATTAGGAGCTATGGGTCGTCCACTACCACTATCTCCTTAGTCTCTCCAGCCTCCCCGCCCGACGCAGCTTCCTCAGCCAGTGTACCCTCTGTAGCAGTACCCTCATCGGCGGTGGGCTACACGTCCCATTAGTCGGAGTCCATCCCCTCCTAAGTTGTGATGTCCCACTTGGGATGGTCTCAGGCCAATCTTGTTTTTAGGTCCTCATAATCCTGAAAGAAGCCATCGTCGGAGGCATCCTCGGTAGACCGTGAAATCACTACCTTGGACAGAGCCTTCTCCCGAGCCTTAGCCACCGCCAGACTTGCCCGGGCGGCCTCTAGTTCTGCCAAGGTGGTCGCCAACTCAGTTTGTACTGCTCCTAAGCCCAGAGCCACGCCCTTGACCTTGTCCTTCTGACGGCTAGGGCTGTTTCCTTGGCCTCCATAGTAGCCCTCTCCTTGGATAGGGCAACTTCAGTAGCGGTGGCCATCTCGACCAAGGTGGGTAGGAAGGACTTGACTCCGGTCGCCATGCAGCAGACCTACAAAAAGTAAGCATAAATAGGTCAGTTACGATAGTAAACAAAAGTACAAACAGCAAAATAGGGCAATATGAGTTACTCACAAAGTAGAAAAGGCTATACATCCATCCCTGGAAAACCTGTGGAGACATGTTGGCACACATCTCCACTTGGCTTGAGAAAAGGCCCGGCCTAACCCTCTACCAGATCTCCAAGGATTCTCCTAATGCTACCTCGGACGGTATGTTCACGCCAGGAGTAGTGTCCTATACCACCTCTACTTGGGGGGCTGATGTCTCCCCTGGTTCCTGATGACCTTCTAGCCTATGCCTTAGCCACCAGAACGGTTGTTCGCCACCCGCTGGTTCCGTGACTGGCCTCTTCTCCTCTCAGCCATTCGAGCAGCAGTGGCGGCTTGCTAGCCCTCAATACCTCCGAATCTCTCCTGTGACCCATTTCTGCAAAAGAAAAAAAAGGGCATGAGACTAGTGACCAGAAAAGCAATGAAGAATAACCAAGGCAAAAAAATTCACCCAAGTGGAAAAAGCTCACTAGGGAGATGGGAGGAAATATAGTGCTTCCATGGGCTGATCTGGCTCGTAGGTTGCCTTTTGATGTCCTGACCGGGTAAGCACATTCCAGACGTTGGTGGACAGGTCCGCCAAGCCCCTGATCATATCCTGGCACTCGTCAGGGATGCTCAGTGGATTAGCTAACCCTACTGCAAAATAGAGCACAAAAAGTTAGTTTCATGATTACAGTAAAAACAAAGGAAAAAGAAAGAGAGGTGTAAGATGGGCTTATTCCTCAACTTCCCCACCAAGGAAGTCCTTAGTTGAATTCCCAGGGCCTCCTTATAGAGCCCAAGGGTGGACACTTAGAAAAATTTGTTCTTCTACCCTTTGTTGTTACTCGGCCAGTTAACGATGATTTTTTCCCCTACCGGGCTCCCAGGTAAAAGAATCCGACCTCCCTATGTAACAGGAATGGTCGGTGGGTCCATAAGAACTCTTGAAAGGCGAGTTCATACCCAAAGACTTGGGGCTAGAGGGAGATTTTGTTGGGAATATGCCCTCAAACCAGTTAGTTGGACAATGGAATATCAAAATGCATTTATGCATGTTAGTTCATGAGATGAATATTAGACTGAAATCCTTAAACAACATTGCATGTGGTTCATTTGTGTATGCGATTACACATGTGAGATATGAATCACAAATCCTTGTTGTTTCAAATAAGTCACAGTGGATGATAAGTCTGGATAACTTATCAGGTATACACTGTAGCATGATTAACGTCTACGGGGTAGAATGATGAATCTCATTCATAAGAGTCTTTGACTCTTGGTTAATATGCTAGTGCACTCGATGCATTGACGGACCTGAGTTAAACCTATTGACACCTAAACGCTGTCACCGTCAATAGGAACTCATAACTTGTATAGGGATACATGTCCTTAATCCTGAGACAGTTATGAACGCAAGTTGTATGCTTGATTGCTTTGACTTACCAATCAGTGAGGTCTTGCAAGATCAACACCTGGGTATCTTGGGTAAATCAGGTATACAATGTTACGAACATATATTGTCAAGATGGAATTCTACCCTCTTCTATAAAACGAAGAGTAAGTATTCCCTCGAGAATGTCACTAGGAGTGATTACTGAGAGCTGGCCAGCCTTGTCAACAAAGTGTTATTGTTGACATGTTTAGTAATCCAAGCGTAGTGAATGATACTTGAGGAATATAAGATGTACTATCTATTGGGTCGACAGTATCTTAACACATACATCCCAATGATAGATACGAATACTGCCTGGTAGAGGGACATCCGTATCATATTATACAAGTCTAGCAATCACTTATGTATGTGTGATTATGTTCTTATGCACTGGAGTGCAATTATCATTTTATAGTGGCATTAATGATAATTGATTAATTATTGATTCCTTAGTCAAGAGTACTGACTAGATGGAATAATAATTAATCGGAGCCAGTAATTAAGAACCTAGGAGGTCCCACTCTTAGCTCCGCCAGAATGCTTGGAAAGGCAATTGAGGATGCTGTCAAGACTGGTTCGATTGATCGAAGTTGTTTCGATCGATTGAAGTCTAGACAGGTTCGATCGATCGAACCTGGTTCGATCGATCGAAGGTTCGATCGATCGAAGTCACTTCGATCGATTGAAAGTAAGGTCGGTTCTGGGAATCTATAAATAGGGCAGCTGCGTTCTGGGAAAGAAGTTCGTCGTTTTAACGTCCCTAAGCTGCTGAAACTGTTTTAGGGTTCCCAAACCTTCTTCATCCTCTCCATTAGAGATCCCACCATCTCTAGCCTCTCTGGGAAGCGTTCGAGGAGACATAAGAGTGAAGATCACCTAGAGGTTGCTGCTGGACATTGCTAAAGGAAGCCATATTCAGAATTGGGTTCAAGACCTAAGGTATATTATTCTTGCACCCTTGTACATATCTAAGGAGTTGACGAGTAGTAGATCCAGGGATACCAAAAGTTTTTTATAATTGGACTTTTTCCGCTGCGCGTTTAAACTTTGATTCAAACCGTTTTTTACCAACAGATTTCCCCATCAAGAACCTCCAACCGTTTGGGGCCAACTGCCCGGGAGCGATCCCAAGATAGATCAGAATGTCCCAGGCGACCGGATGGAGGGGGATAGGGAAACTAGCCATAAAGGCATCCTCGTAAAGGGTTACGAACCCCAGTCAGTATATTTGAGCCCCTCCGGTGAGTGTGGTCAAAGAGCATTGGTTGGGAATGTTGTATTTACTCTTGATTCACTCCAAGTTGGCGGGGCACGTATACAAGAAGGAATGAACTCACAGGGAAATGCCACTTCAGGACTACTCGGGATCGGTGCTTCATTGCTCGAGCCTTGAGAGACGGAGGCTACTAGGGACTCTTGATCGGCTCATTGTTAGACACCTGGATAGGGATCCTACCCTCGCTATTTTGGTTAGATGGGGTCACGAAAGGATGGTCTAAGCTCGTGTTTGGGTTCCCTGATCGCGATTATTTGTATTTTGACCGGGAAGATAAGTCAAAGCCTGAATGACATATCTCTAAAGCTTCTGTGACTGGGTGAAGAAGTAGCTGGCGACCTAGGTAGGGATCAGGGACTCTAAGTCTAAGATACAAGGGGGCAAGGTTAAAAGCCTAAAAGGCAAAGTATACAAGGTCCTCAATGTTAGATAGCACTAGGTTGAAACCACTGCCGGACACCCCGATCGGTTTAGGTGCTCAGTCACACAGCCTGATCTAATGAAAAAGCAAAACCAAAGGAAGAAGAAATCTTACTCCTTCACAAACCCTAGCGGATTCCTATTCTCCAGCCTTACTCAGGAATGAAAAGAAAAGGAGAAAAAAATGTAGTTATAAGGTTGGAGAGATGAAGACTTACAAGAAAGATAGCACGAAGTGGAGCTCGAGAAGCTTTACCGGGTGCTTTTTCTTTCAAAATGCTCGGTAGTCTCTATCTCTGGATAGCAAGAACAACAAAAATGAACAAGTGCCCTTTATATAAGAAGTATGGATGGCTCAGATGAAGTCAGATCCAATGACCAGGAAACTTTCTCGCCTAAATTGTCCAATAGCTATCACCTTGGGCACGTGAAGTGACACCTCAAAAGGTGCACACATTAAATGCATGGCATGATGGTCCAGTTATAATGCAACTATTCAGTCACACTGACCTAGTTGGCTCCTGACCAAACCATTCACTCCTTGACACGTGGTAGCTACCGACCCTAGGTTCCTAAGGCCACCATTCCATCCAACTCCCAACTGTCCAAGGCGGCAGGTCCAACCTCGAGTAATATTCCTGGTAGGTTCCTGAGCGGTCTACCAAATTACACAGATTTTTGATCCTCATCTAATGAGACATCATATTAGCCTTAGAAATGGAGGGTAGCTGATTTGTACAAAAATATCAGGTCAAAGTCAGACTCAGCCATCTTAACAAGGAGTGCTGGACCAACCATTAATGGCGTTCACCACGCAAACATCCTGAGTTGTTCATCAAGGATCGCCTAGGCAGGACCCACAGGTCGGGTCATGATGTTGGTTCACCCCACGGTAGGCGTAGCCCAGGCAACTCCTATGACTTACTCTACAAGGATCCAGATATCTTCCTTCTTAGTTATAAGACTAAGGGAAAGTAGAAGTTGTTTCCTAATTTACTTAGGAAACCCCCATGATTTATGTTTATCGGTTGAGGTTAGATTATGCACCCTAATCAGATTACTTACCTTGTACGAGTGGTCTCTTGCACCTATAGAAGGGACCACTCACCCTCATTGAAGGGGATCACATTCTTATTCTGTAGAATCACTATTTCTATACGCCTTATATACTCTGCTCAGTCAGTCTCTGGTAGCTCTAAGCCATTGTTGGTTCACCAAAGACCCCCGACGTCTTTCATACCATAGTGCGAGTGCTCTGACACACAACGTGGACGTAGGTCTCCTAGTTAACGAGGTCATACCACACTCGAATATCTCTTGTTTACTTCTTATTTTTTCTAACCAAATTTTGGTATCATCAAGTTGAATTGTAGATTTTAAGATTAAATTTTTTTCATTTAAACGGGGTGGGGTGGGAGTGGAGTCAAGAGTGACCATTATCAAACAGATATTTCTCATGAGGCGAAGCGGTACAGAGTCGAAGTTAGAGTGCATTAAATGGGGTACTAAAAGTTGATAAAGGAGAACTTCACACCAACTCCGACCTGTTATCATTCCTACACATGATCCTATGTGATTATCACACTCTTCAGACCTAGTTAGGGCTGTCAACGGATTGGATCTAGGTCGGGATCCTACACTTTTTAACGGATCTTATCACTTTTGCAGATCCATATGCAGATCTAGATCCGAATTCGTAGATTATGCTAAAGAAACGGACCGGATATGATTTTGTAATATCCGATCTGCCTAAGACCTGGATCTGAATAACACCTAAATTATGTGTATATATATTATGTATAAATAAAATGCTTAAAATATGTACATATATTATTATTTATATATAAAGAAAACTAATATGTATACACATTTATTTATTCAATATTTTGGATCGAACTCGGATAAACGGACCGAATTACTGGATCTGACCAAATCCGGATATGGACTGACCTAAAGTAGATCCGTCGGATCTGGACTGATCTATAGCTTGGTAGATCTAGATTCGATTCCAGCTAATTTGGTCAAGATCTAGCCCGTTTACAGGCCTAGACCTAATACACATAGCCTAAAAACCGACCGAACGACCAACCCTCTTTGGACGATTTTGAAACTCGAGAAAATCTAGGAAAACTGAAGCAACCGTGGAGTGACTTTTCTACTGTTACAATGCATGAGGGCACATGGATAACATGGTGGAATTTTGGAAAGTCTACACCATTTTTCATCTTAGCTAATAAGATTTTAACACTGAGTTATGGACTACTCATCACTCCAAGTGTCACCAGATCATTGTACTTTCCTTCACCTGACTTTCTGAAACTGAAAGAATTGAGTTATTTGAGTAATGCTCATATTCAATAATTGTACACACTTTAAACTCTTTCAAAAGGGCAATTTGGTAATTCAATTTATAAGTGTACACACTTTAAATTTTAAGGCACTTTTCTTTAACATATTAGAATAACATAACAAATATTTAAAATATACAAATATTGCCCCACTGCCCTACGGTTTTTTAGGCTAAAAAATCCAGTGCTCTTTAGAGCCTAATTTTGTATATATATATATATATATCATAGTACAATATAATAATATACATGTATATATATACACACACACGCAAGGGTAATGAACAAAAGGCAAAAGAATATTTGGAAATTGAATTTAACGAAAGGAAATTTATACTTATACACACTTTAAATTTTAATCTTTTGATCTTGAAGGTATAGAAATAAAGGGATAATTTACAAGAGGCAAAAGAGTAATATTTAATAATTCAACTTATAATTGTACACATGTTAAATACATAAGCAACGATAATAAATTATAACATGTATACACACATATATACAAAACGGTAATTTATAAAAAGAAAAAAGATGTCATTTGGTAATTCAATATATAATTGTACACACTTTAAACTTTAACAAAATGTTGTCACACCCCAGAGTAGCAAAAATAGAGAAAAATAAATTTCCTTTTTGGGTCCATAGGGAATGACGGGTGAAAGTCACTAAATTGTCCACACCATACAGTACTAGCCACCGAACAGCAACAATAGCCGTAATAAACCAATCAGAGATATATTACAAAAGTCCTAGCTATTACAATATCAGAGTCTATAACAATATTATAAAAGGTCTAGAAGCAACATATGCCCAAGTACCAAATATGAAATAGTCTACAGTGGAGTATAAACTAATAACTATCTATACTTCAACAGGCATAAACGTAGTCGTCAGCGTAGTAGTCTTCTCCTACATAACCGTCCTTCGTGAGGCCACCCTCTGCATGTTCTTCCTCTAGGTAGTAGCCATCATTGTAAGTTCCATCACCTGCATTATTAGGAATATGGTAGTCTGGACGGGGAATGTCCAGGCAATAACGACCATTAGCTTACTGAGAGTTAAGTGAATAGAAACTCACAAGGTACTAGTTTATATAATGAAATAACAAGTTATGGAATGAATAAGATATAGTGTTATAATAGTATTTTCATCTTTATTCAATGCATCGCAAACAACCCTTATCGTCTAATTATTCCAAGACTGATAACCAACATACTCTGATAGGAAAGAACATACTCAATCGTTTAACTTATATAAACATACCATCATTCTATCCACCACTCGTGAAGGATATAAACCATCCACCGCATGTCATGGACACCACGTCAGTCCATCCCCCACTCCTTAAGGATATAAACCATCCACTGTATGTTAGGGATATAATGTTTAGAACAACAAAATCTCATTCTATTGCCACAACTTAGCGACATATATCAGTGATCCCCATCCGCTCCTCGTTAAGGATATAGAGCATCCACCGCTCATTAAGGATACAATATGGATCATCTAGCTATCTTAGGACTACTTGGTCTAGCCCACTACTAGTTAAGGATATATCACCATCTACTGCATGTTAAGGCATATCACGACCAAGCGTCCGCCCACGTACTATACCCAAAACTTATCAAACCTACTTTAGTTTTGCACTAATACTGACACATGAAAGTTCCCAAGTGGCTTGACTACTCTTGTGTAAAAGGAAATGGAAATCAATCCATTCATGAACAACATAGTACCTAACGTCATAATGTTAATCCATTATTCTCAATCATACTTTTCTTTGGTATCACATTATCCCTATTTTTTGCCATAGTCGTGTAATGAAAGTCCGAATCGATAGTTGAATGATCAAACCCATTACATGATAAACAAAGGAAATAATCCATGTTCTACAACTGTCAATCGATTGGGACAAGGGTCCAATCGATTGGGATAAAAACTGTAACAATTAGTTGAGGAAAAAAAATAATCGATTGGATCCAAAACAATACTAATCGATTGCTAAAATTTGGCAATCAATTGGGTTACAAATAATAGCAATCCATTGGAAAACTATCCAATCGATTGGGTCCAGACTGATGGCAATCGATTGGGAAAAAGCCCAATCGATTGGGACTTCTTGTTCTCCAACAGAATTTCAGTTCAGCATATATAAACATAAAAAGGATGTGTTCAATATGTCTAACCATGCTAAAAACTTTTTAAAACATTATATAAAGAGACCAAGTGAGTAAAAACTCACTTAAGTTGTGTGGAGGGTGTGTTTGACTTGTGGGGCTTGAAGCTTTCTCTCCTTTTCCTATCTGCCTCTATCTCTCTTCTCCTTCTCTTCTTCTTTCTTCTTTTTCTGCTTCACCTTCTCTTTTCTGCCCAGTGTGTGTGTGTGTGTATGCTTGTGTACATATATATATATATATATATGTATGTGTATGTATGGATGTGTGTATAAATATCTCTATGGTCTCTCTCATTTTTCAAGAACTGAAAAATAGTCCCAAGGGATGAAATAAATGCATATATATAGAGGATGAGAGTGCCACATGTCAAGATCTCATGCAAAGTTAAAGACCAATCTCTGCAAGTGGAAATCTATTGGGCTTAGGGGCAATCGATTGGATACAAATATTTTAAGGCAATCAATTGAATTGAAAGGCAATCGATTGGGGTACGGACATGTCATGAATTCAAGTCGGCAGAATAATAATCGATTGGGGAAGATGTCAATCGATTGGTATCCAAAAAGTGGCAATCGATTGGGATACAAGTGCAATGGCAATTGATTGGGATACAAGTGCAATCGATTGGTACCCAAAATTGTCTAGCAGAAGGGTAATGGTCATAGAAATATACAAAAGTAATGCTAGGTCTTATTTATTATATAAGGGTATTACAAATGTACTTTACAAAAGGCAAAATGGTAATTTTATATTTAAAATAATATATGTACATGTATACACACAAGGGTAATTACAAAAGGTAAATGAGTAATTTTGTAAATCAATTTAACAAAAGAGTAATTTATTGATTCAATTTATAATTGTAGACACTTTAAATACATAATTAATAGGAAAAAAAATTATAATATGAAAATATACATATATACAAAAAGATCATTTACAAAAGTAACTTAAGTCTTGTTTGACCCAATTCAAAGATCCCTTAACAAGTTTCTTAAGGCTCAAACAAGCCTTGTCAAACAGGACTTAATTTACAAAAGTAACTTGGCTTGTTTGGTTATTGAAAGACAAAAGGCAAAATAGTAATTTGGTAATTCAATTTAACAAAGTGGTAATTATTTACGAAAGACAACAGGGTAACTTGATAATTCAATATAATTTTACACATTATTGAATAGTGAACTTAAGACTTGTTTGGTAATTCAAAAGTTTCTAGAAAGATGCTTTAAGGCTCAAACAAACCTTGCCAAATAGGCCTCAAGTTACTATTTAATATTAACTTAAGGTAGATAGATGTGATGTGAAATTACTAAATAATCAAATTAGAAATTAAAAATGAGCAATAAGGCCAAATTAATTTGGAATCATTAAAGAATATTTCTTTTAAGACTATTTTATATAATGGTATACATACATATATATATATATATAAAGTTTATACAAATGTTAAGGGTTTTTGGGAGCAATTTTGGAGTTAGAGTTAGGTTTTGAGATGGAACAACTAGAGTACTAGTTAGGGTTTCAATCTTGATTAATTTTTAAGTTTTTAATCAATCGGTAGAGATCTGGTTCTTATTATGTGAAATTTGTTTTTGATTGGAAGACCTAAAGGCTATGTGAGTTTGCTTCTTATTTTATTGTTGTTTGATTGTTGGTTCTTTCGCATTACTTCTAAAGTTTTATATATTGCTCTGATTAATGTTAGATCTATTTCACTTTGGTAGTTTGGTGTTGCATATGGTTTGATTGTATATGTACAAAACAAAGTCCCAAAATATTTTTGTGAGCTACATAAATTCTTCTTCTCCAATCTGATTACTTTAAATTGTCACATATTTCATTGATTGGGTTGTAGATGTGTGATATTTAAAGAGTAATGCTATGTTTTCCAAATTTTTATCGCAAAAGTGCTTACCAAATGATGTGGTAGTAGGGTCAGGTCTAATATAGTGGGACCAATTAAATTTTAATTGAAAGTTATTTGCCTAGCCCCACTGCCACATTATTTGGAAAACAATATAAGGATAAACATTTGGCAAGCATAAATGAATGAAATGTGTGGATAGTCATCATGGTTGTTTTTTATTCTACTAATAGGAAATTAGTGATTTACATTTTGTTTGGTTGCTGAGGATATTTGACAAAAAGGTTTGTAAAAACTAGATGCTAGTTCTAGGACAAGAGGAGGGTAATGAAACTTTATTAGAACATTACTTAGACACTACCCCTTTTATTGAATCGTGGCCACGTCCTTGTATTTAAATAGAGGCTATTATAGGAACTATCAACACCAAAGATTGCTTTTTGCATGTTATTCCTAACAAGTGTGGTACACGTCTTATAATTGTCCACAAAAAATTTAGAAGCCATAGGTTTTGCATCATTTCCTCTGACCCTGAGCATGACATTAGTTGGGGGGAGTTGCATTTTTATGAGGATCCCAAAAGTCTTCTCACTATTAAATTATTTAACTGGGAAGATCCTTAAAAATTTCGATTATTACTTTTTGATAAAAATCTTGATTAACCGAATTTATTTACTGAGTAGTTGTATTATATTATCTATTTTTCCTTATTTGGTACTAATGATTTTGTAGGCAACTTAACAAAGACATTTCGATCGATTGAACCAGAGCCATAGTCAAGCGATCGAAGACATTTTGATCGATTGAAGGATGATGCAGTCCGATCGATCGAGAGCTCTTCGATCGATCGAACTTGTTAATTCCTGAGATGATTCTTTAAGCATTCCAAGACTTTCTGTTTTAAAAAACTGTCATCAAGTTGTCCCTATAAGCTCAGTTTGTCACAACAGTTTTTAGAACTTAAAGTCTTAAGGTTGTTTTCTTCAATGACTTTTGAAACCCACTTTGAATGCTAACACCATTTAAAGTGCAAGTAATAACATTATTTTAAACCATTTTCCAAGTATTTTAAATCAACTGTGATGATATATTCCCGGTCATGAAAGGGCTATTGATTCTATATCTTTAGAAAATTACGGAATACTGAAGAGGATTGAACTCCATAGAACATTAATGAGTATGCCTGGTAGATGGTTGGGATCAATGTTGATTCACGTGTTTCCAATGCATTTAATTTATTTATTTCATTAGTTATGTTTCTATATACTTTAGTTTGCTATTTAGTTTAATTGAATTAATTAGGATTTGTTAGTACAACTCCACTCCTATATTCATATACTCTTTCTATAGGTCGTAACTTAGTATATATTCTTCATATTCCTTCCCTGTGGGATCGACCTGGATTTATCCAGTATTACTTGCATGATCACCTACACTTGGGTATTGCACAAGAGCGCACAACTTTTTAGTCGTGTTAGTCTCGGAAGAGGTCGGTACTCAAGGCCCTATTATAGACCACGGTATGGAAGATTTGAAAAATATTGCAACATGTGTAAGAAACCTCATCATTATACTTCTGAATGTTGGTATCAAAACACTACCAATGAAGAGGAAGTTCATTTGGCTAAAGAAGAAACTAAAGAAGAAGAGCCTACTATTCTTGTAGCCTATAATGATTCCGTTTCAAACCAACGAAGTGAGTGGTATCTTGACACTGGTGCTAGCAATCACATGTGTGGGAAGAAAGATTTGTTCGTGGAAATTGATGAAAGCTACAAAGGCAATATCGTGTTCGGAGATTTGATGAAAAGGCCCGTGAATGGAAGAGGTAAAATTCTTATAACCTCAATAAATAGTGAATAATTCATTTATGATATTTACTATGTTCCTGACTTGAAAAGTAATATCTTAGTTTGGGACAATTGCTTGAAAAGGGCTAGGACATTCACATGAAGGATTTAGGGCTTTGCATTCGTGATAAAAATGATAATTTGGTAACTCTTGTTAAGATGACGAAAAATAGAATGTTTCCTCTCAATCTCAAAATTGACCAATCAAGATGTCTCAAAGCAAAAATTGTGGATGATTCTACTCTTTGGCATCTTAGATTTGGACATTTGAATTTTCAAGTACTAAATATATATTTTGTCTAAGGAAAAGATGGTGACAGGAATTCCTCGAATTGACTGGCCTATGAAGAAGTGTGAAGGATGCATCATTGGAAAGCAACAAAGAAAAGTCGAGAAGGGCAACTCATCCTCTTCAATTGGTGCACTCAGATGTGTGCGGCCCGATTAAACCAATATCTCTTGGTGAAAACAGGTATTTTCTTACCTTCATTGATGATTTTAGTGGCAAGACATGGGTTTATCTCATAAAAGAAAAAAATGAAGTTTTTCAAAAATTCAAAGAGTTCAAAAGTTTGGTTGAAAAGCACAGTGGTTTCAATATCAAGGCATTAAGATCCGATTGTGGTAGAGAGTACACATCAAATGATTTTGAAAGTTTTTGTAAAGAAAATGGTATTGTTCATCAATTTACAATACCATATACCCCCAACAAAATGGTGTCTCAGAAAGAAAAATAGAACGATTCTTAATCTTGTCCGTTGCATGTTAAGAGAAAGAAATGTGCTAAAAGAATTTTGGGGAGAAGCCATTGCTTGTGCTGTTTATTTATTAAATAGGTTTCCGGCTAGAAGGCTACGTGATGTGACACTGGAAGAACCTTGGAGTTCACAAAAGCCAAGTGTTGATTATTTGCAATTTTTTGGATGTGTAGCTTATGCTAAAGTGCTCGAGCAAAGAAGAACAAAATTGGAGGATAAAGGAGAAAAGGCAATTTTCTTGGGCTATGGAGAGAATGGCTACAATTTGTAGAATCCCATCACAAAAAAGGTGTTCTTTTCAAGAGATGTTGAATTTGATGAAGCTTCAGTGTGGGATTGGAAAGAAAACACTCTAGAGAAAGGAGTTTTACTTGAAGAAGAAGAAGAAAATAGCATTCCAGAAAATGGTGCAACCATGTCTCCTCAAAGAGAAGTCACTAGTCCAATGTCTTGTGAAAGACCAGCCCAAAAGACAAGAAGAATTCAAGAACTTTATGAGGTTAAAAGAAGAACTGATGATTCTAATGAAGAAGATTTTACTATGTTTTGTCTTTTTGTAGGAAGTGATCCAATTAGCTTTGAAGAAGCACATAAAGAGGAAAAATGGAGACTTGCTATGAATGAAGAAGTTCAAGCTATTGAAAGAATAATACATGGGAGCTCACTTCTCTTCCAGAAGGACATAAAGCAATTGGAGTACAATGGGTTTACAAGACCAAGAGAAATGCCAAAGGAGAAGTGGAGAAATTCTAGGTAAGGCTTGTAGTTAAAGGCTACAAACAGCAACAATGCATTGATTATGATGAAGTTTTTGCCCCAGTTACATGATTAGAGATAGTACGTCTTTTCATCTCCTTGGCACCTCAAAAGAAATGGAAAATATTTCAAATGGATGTCAAATTTGCATTTTTAAATGGCTATCTTGATGAAGAAGTTTATGTTAAGTAACCATTGGGCTTAAGAATAAAGGTCATGAAGGAAAAGTTTACAAGTTGAAAAGGGCACTTTATGGTTTGAAACAAGCTCCAAGGGCTTGGAATGCACATATAGATAAGTATTTCATTGAGCATGGTTTTTCTAAGTATCCTTATGAGCATGCTTTATACATGAAGAATAACAAATGTGGAGATGTTCTACTTGTTTTCTATATGTAGATGATTTGATCTTCACAGGCAATAATCCTTCAATGATGGAAGATTTCAAGGCTTCCATGACTCGAGAATTTGAGATGACTGATACAGGGTTCATGACTTATTTCTTGGGAATTAAAGTGAATCAAAATTCTCAAGGCATTTTGTTTCTCAAACTCACTACACAAAAGAGATCTTGAAGAAGTTTGGCATGGAAAATTGTCAACCTGTTGACACACCAATCGAAGGAGGAGGAAAATTAAAGATAGAAGGCGAAGGTAGAAATGTTAACCCAAATTATTTTAAAAAGTTTGGTTGGAAGTCTTCGGTATCTCACTTGTACACGGCCTGATATTCTCTATCGTGTTGGGTTAGTTTTTGCCGCTACATGGAAAATTCCAAAATGTCTCACTTGAAAGCTGCTAAAAGAAATATAAGGTACTTAAAAGGAACAATTGATTTTGGGATGTTTTATCCATTAAACAATAATTTGAAGCTTATTGGTTACACCGCTAGTGACTGGGTCAGTGATTTGGATGATCGCAAAAGTACTAGCGGATTTGTAATTTTCCTTGGAAAGACGACTTTCACTTGGTCGTCAAAGAAGCAACCGATTGTCACTCTCTTAACTTGTGAAGTAGAATATATGGCAATTGCATCTTGTGTATGTCATGCTATATGGCTAAGGAAGTTGTTGAATGAAGTTCAAGAGCCACAACTAGAATCAACAGAGATCTATGTGGATAGCAAGTCAGCAATTCAATTGGCAAAGAATCCAGTCTTTCATGATAGAAGCAAGCATATAGACACCAAGTATCACTTCATCAGAGATTTTGTCATGACAAAGGAAGTTCAATTTGTTCACACAAGGTCCAAAGATCAAATTGCGGATATCTTTACAAAGCCATTGAAGAGTGCAGCATTTTACAAGCTCAAGAATTTGCTTGGTGTTACTGTTATTGGTGAATCAAGTTTAAGGGGGATGTTGAAAAATAAACTTGATTTAGTCCAAGAGAGGTTTCTAGTTTAAGCCCAAAATATTTGTATCTATGTAATAAGCCCAATTAATGAGTCCAAAGTGTCTAGCAGCTTCAAGGCAAAGCCTAGAATAATCTTGAAGTTGGCAGTAGTTGTACTTAAGTAAATGAAGTTGTTGGATGTTGAGTAAATGAAGTAGTTGGATGTTGTAGTAATTGTGGTAGTTGAGAGCTTCCTATAATATTCTCTTGGTTCGTATAAATAGATGAGTCCTCAAGTCATTTGTATCAAGCCAAAAAATTTGGAGATCAATACCAATACAAAAGGCTTCATCCATACTAGTCCCTACACTCTTCCAAATATAAATTTCTCTCCACCTACTTCCAACATAAATCAGTCATAGAGTTATAAGAATTTCCACAAGTTTGATGAAGGTTGCTTAAAAAGGCACCAATGAGAGTATTAGCCAGTAGGCCCCAGTACTTAAAATTGTTTAAATGTGGGCTATTTGATTTCTGAGTAATAACCAATACATTGTTGATTCACGTAATCCCATGACTAGAGTGCATGGTTGTTATACTTGTTTTCTCTCAGTAAATGTGTAGTCTGGAAAGAAGGATATTGGAAACACCATCTTAAAACAAAAAATCAATATGTTATGTTCATGCATTCACACCGCAGTGGATTTTAATATCTTTGTTCTTAGTGATTTTATCTGATTTATCTCTGAATTCATGTACAATTAATACATTAAAAAGAGTCGTCCCCAGGACCCACATCGACCATCCTTTCCATTTGGAAATCCATTTCGGATGAAGTTACCCAAGGGTTCTTATTTATTTCTAAGACTTTTTGCAATGTCGGGAACTTTTGAAGATACCTTAGCCAAGAGACTTAGAAAGCTTAAGCCAAAAGATAGGGAAGAAATCCTTAGCTTGTCATGAATGAAATTAGCAATGGACTTATAAAAAGCCTGATAACCAATCTTGAATTCCCTATGAGTGATTGGGATGAAAAATGGGTTGACGTGTACTTGGACAATATGGTGAAATTGCTTGATATTATTATAGTTTTTAGTTCTGACCTCTCACGACTCAATCAAGGCCATCTTTACCTTTAATCTGTCTAGTATAACCTAGATTCCTCCCTTTCAAAGTAGTTTGTTCGATCACGTTCTTCCCTTGATAGCTGGAGGAATCATGTTAACTCAAAGAATCCCAGACTTTGGAACTCTTTTTCCATCTTAGACAATCTTACTAAAACACTTAACCGGCCTAAGGTTAAGAACTCAGCCAAAGGGAAGACTTTGATGTACACAATGTATGGAGTTAAGGTTGAAACTATTTTCATTGTATCATATTTTCCTCTACTTTCTCGGGATCTACAAAGTAGATAATCGATTTACAGGTTCTTGATACATTCATGTGGGTGAACTCTTTTTCTGTTGTGCATTCTTTTGTAAATTGGGAAATTAGGAATATATTTTCCAGTGAGAGAGTTACGGTAATTAAAGAGCTAGAAGTAGTTGATATAAGTGTCAAAAAGTTATACCCCATGATTGAGAATGGGGTGGGCCCGGATGCAGCTGAAGCATTTCGGAACTCTATATGAAATTTTGAAAAGAAGGCAGATAAACTTTCATAGGGATTAAATCTTCTAGCAAAGGAAGTGGATGGGTTCTTCCGAACTGTTTTGAATGGACGCGATTCTTTTCTTTGTAACCTAAGAGTGGGAAGCAATGTCTCCAGCCCCCCAAGGCCCAATACAGAACAGCAAGATGTGAGGTGATTTGTTTAAAGCTGGATTTCCTTTTACTTACATCAAACACCTTACAGTCTACATCTGTAAGGTGTTTGATGTTAATGTTGGGCTGCTTCATATGTACGTCTATTAAATAATTTCAATAATATACAAGTTTCTGTACCGTTTGCATAATTTTTTACTTGTCCTATATTTGAATTTAACTTCACGGATTCGGAGCCTGTTGGATCTGTTTATTTGGGAATAACAATCACTTATTTAGGATTATTGTGAGAAATTTGAGGCTGTTTGGCAAAAAAAAACTTTGCTTTTTAAAAAAATCTACTTCACTTTAAAGCTGAAAAAAAGAACTTATTTTCTGCTAGTACAAAAACCCATTAAAGGAAAAATCGTTTATTTCCGTACCAATACCAAACGGGCCCTCCATTACTAGATGAGTTCATACCATTCCCCCCCTCCCCTCTTGATCTGCTGTACCATTTTGTTATGCTTTGTCCGAGTAATTGTCCCATAATTATCTTATTCTCACTGGTCCTTGAGAATAATCTATCCACCTCCCTCTCCCTCTCTCTCTCTCTCTCTCTCTCTCTCTCTCTACTTGATCATTCATTATTTTGATGTATGTAATACTATAGTTGCTTCAGAGAAAGATCAGTTAAGGGTTTTTCTTCTCTCATCGTAAACAATTGGTGAGATTGCGTTCTACTTGTGCATAAGAATCTGAGAATCTACCTTGAGATCCCTTCCCTGAATCTAGTTATTTCTTTGTTCATAATATTGTCATTCTTTTGCCTAGATTGTGCTGGGGGTGTTCTACTATTTCCCAGCCTGCATTTTTTGATGGAAAATGTAAAGACAATATTGAGTGGTTGTGGATACCGGCATTTGGGCCCACTTTTATTTTTAAAACAAGTTTTCAAATTCAATTACAAAGAGTCGCCACTTAATTTTTTAAAGGAAAAATTAAGAAACCATTTTAAAGACAAACCGATCTTTTGCGAAACCAAAGATAAACTGGGTCCGGGGATTATGGAATGAAAGGGGAAGGAGCCCGGCGGACTAAAACACCCCTTTTCATCCTATCTCACGATAGGCCTCTACTCAACATCCTTTTTAATCAAATTATTAATCTAAGCATGCCCTCAATTAATACATATATACATATACATCACACAAGCATGTTGGAAATGGTGTAAAATTGCTAACAGTAAAATATCATTCATAAATCATATATTTCAACTTGCAAGCATCATGATATGCAATAAGAAACAAGAGAACTTACCCGGGATCCAGCAGCGATATTAAACGTGCAATGCATACATACAAAAGAAAGTCCTAAACAAAGGTCTCTAATCACATATACACGTAAGGCAAATCCTAATTCTAAGGTGTCGCACATGGAGTTGAAAATCAATTAAAATCAATGAAGTAAATTAAACTAGAGAAGGGTTGAGAAGTTGTACCTCAAATGCGCTACAAAACAAAGGTTAGTACACATGCTTTAGACAAGATATAATATCAAAGATTAATTAATCCTAAGTCATGTTCAATTAGATACAATTTAGTCTAACTTTTCAACTAAGTCCAACTTTATCCAAGAATTAGCTCTAATTATAAGCATCAATGTATATGAATGCATGAATGTGAACAAGAATAAAACATGGATTTATTCACTAATTTGGATCACTTAGCCTCTGGGTTTAAGCTAAATTATCGTTATTCAAAACATGATTTGGGTTTCAAGACACTAGGAGACCATTTGAGTTAAAATAAATAAGATTAGACAAAAATAGTAGCAGTTTTTTATGAATTACAGAGAGCAGACCAGACGTTCAAAAATAGGAATAAAATACTTTCAACGGTTGGATATTAATGATTTTTGGATATGTTATGCCTCTGTGAGTCTAGTTTCTAACCCAAAAAGAAAATCAAGGTTTCAACGGTTAGATCTCCGGGAATATGGAAAATACCAGACCTCACTCAGGATTTTGCAACTCTCTGTCCAGAGATCTTGTATGATTTATTAAAAATAGCAAAAAGATGAGAAACACTTAGATCTTTTTAGGGGATCTTCCTAACACATTAAGGTATCTAGGAAAAATTATTAGGGACCCCGAAAAACCCTTTAAAAGTCTGATTTACTAATTTCAAAACGGACTTACTGTTCTGAAACTATTCTGAAATTCTGGACAGATTGTGGTTGTCTCACAAAACTCATGATCAAACCATTCTAAGCATAAAATCTTACCAAAACAAAAATTACAGTGGTAAGACATTGTGTTATTGACACTTTCCCGTTGGTTTCACTTGATTTCAACGGTTAGATTTTGAACTAAAAATCTTTGATTGAAAACAGCTTGTGAACCCACTGTTTTCATTTTGCTAGTTCAACTTGGTTGATTGGCCTCAACTATTAGATCATAATGTTGGGCTTAAACCAAATCATTTCTTCTACCATTTAATGGTCATTGAAGACTAAGGACCTCTTTAGACTTATGGACTTTTAATGAAGTATGAAATGGACTTCACAAAATCCCAAACAATTAACTCAAACTTATGGACCAAAACTTGAGTTCAAATCATTACTCCTACCACTTGGTGGTCATTGGAGGCTAAAGACACACATACATGTAGGTTTTGGATGAAGTATGAAGAACTTCCAAAAACCCAAGGAAAAGGTTAGTCTAAGCCATAGAGATGGTCTTAAACTTAAAATATTTCTCCTACCATTTGATGGTCATTGGAGACTAAAGGAAAACAAATCCACATAAACCTCCATGGGATATAGCATGAATCCCCACAAGATTTTTAATGAGGAGATTTCAAGTCATGAACTAAAACTTGAACTCAACCAACTATGTGTAGAGATGATCATAATCCACTTTAATCCCCATATAAATCATAAGATCATAGGGAATTAGAGGACCAAACTCAAAGAAATCTAATGAGATATTGAAGATCTCATATATTTCTTTGAGAGGAATATAAACAAAAGAAAAGAAATCAAAATATTTGAATACTTCAAGTCAAAACTCTTTTATTCATAAATCCAAAGCTCTAATCCAAATTAATGAAACACCATGATATTCAATCACAAATTCTAAGTGGTGTGTGATGAAATGGGGTAGGAAGAGAGGTTTTGAAAATGTGTAAAGTTCCTAGATTTAAGAATTTGTGATTGAATTATTATATATGACGATAAATTTTGAAGGTTTTACCTCTAGATCTTCTCAAAACTTGTAGAGATGTTGAATTTTCTCAAGCTTTTCCTCTTCTTCTTCCTCAAGCTTCAAGCTCCTTCAATGGTGATTTGATGGTTGGGTAGAGTTTTGGTGGTGTTTGGGTAAAATAATTGGTAGAGTTTCTCTCTCTATATTTCTTTCCTCTAAAGCTCTCCCAATCTTTTTTCTATACAATTCAAGTGTCCCTCAAATGAAAGAAAATGGGTCTTTTTATAGACTTTCCTTATCTTGGGGGCTAAGATAAGGGTAGATAGGTCAATTTGGGGTGGGTTAGGAATATTCTATGGCATCTCTAATTCTCCATGGCACTTCTATGTAATTCCAAGAAACTTGAAGGGCATTTAAGTTGGCTAGAATAAAGGAACATTCTAGAGCATCTTCAAAGCACATGGGAGATTAGTGCCCAACAAAGGGCTTTTTGGGTATTTTCTTTTGATTAGGAATATGCCAAGGAATCTCTAACTCTCCAAATCACATGGGATACTTTCTTTTATTATTTTCCTTTTCTTATATATATATATATATGTATTAACACATTTTTCATTTTAAATCTAAATTAATCATATGAGTCACCAAATAGTATCTTTTTCTTTTTTTTCTTTTTGAATCTAAAAATATGAGAAATAATGTTATTTTTAGAAAATATCATTATTACTATTATTATTTAATCTATTCCATTTTTTTTAGAAAGTAACCCATGATCTAGTGAGCTCGAGACAGATGGTCAATGATTGGCCAAATCTAGGGATATTAGGAGCAAATTTTGGGAGCTTGAAGCTTTCCAGAAGTCGAAGCGGTGAACTTGAAGAAAATCGTCGGGACATTATTCATCATTGGTTTCTAGAGGTAAATCCCCCCTAAGTTTAATAGCTCGGTCAAAATTGGGGTGTCTACAGTTTGCCCCTCTTCGGCAGAGCTTGTGAAGCAACGTGTATCACGAGTGAATGTCGAAGCCTGTGTGAAGACAAGGCTTTGACCGAGCTATTGAACTTAGGTAAAAATAAAATGCGTTGCAAAAACATTCGCGGAGACGGTCGGTGCTGGTCGTGCTCAATGGTGAGCTGCCTACGTATCCCTTCGGGAATCAGACCAGGACGTAGTTCGGGCAAAGGACAACACACAAGCGCAAATAATCATACGGATGAATGCACCTATCCTGTCGTGAAGCACATGCTATGCAATAGTATTTTCTTGAATTGACCTGGCTATACAAATGCTATGCTCACTCTATAACACGTTTTCATACGACGCAAATCACGTGATATGTTAGTCAAAAGAGGTCACCAAGTCTCTGACCGATGCCAATTTTGTTAGGGAAGCTGCTCTGACTAGAAAACGATGGTTACTGCAAATCCGTTGCGGAGACTAAGAATGTAAATCCGTTGCATTCCAGAATGAGGGCTAACGCAAATTCTTTTGGGAAAATCGAGAATATAAATCCGTTATATTCTCAAGCGAAGGATTGACGTAAATTTGATATGACGATCGAGAATATAAATCCGTTATATTCTCAAGGGAAGGATCGACGTAAATTTGTTACGACGATCGAGAATATAAATCCGTTATATTCTCAAGGGAAGGATCGACGTAAATTCGTTACGACGATCGAGAATATAAATCCGTTATATTCTCAAGGGAAGGATCGACGTAAATTTGTTACGACGATCGAGAATATAAATCCGTTATATTCTCAAGGGAAGGATCGACGTAAATTCGTTACGAAAATCGAGAATATAAATCCGTTATATTCTCAAGGGAAGGATCGACGTAAATTCGTTACGACGATCGAGAATATAAATCCGTTATATTCTCAAGGGAAGGATCGACGTAAATTCGTTATGAAAATCGAGAATATAAATCCGTTATATTCTCAAGGGAAGGATCGACGTAAATTCGTTACGACGATCGAGAATATAAATCCGTTATATTCTCAAGGGAAGGATCGACGTAAATTCGTTACGAAAATCGAGAATATAAATCCGTTATATTCTCAAGCGAAGGATCGACGTAAATTCATTACGAAAATCGAGAATATAAATCCGTTATATTCTCAAGCAAAGGATCGACGTAAATTCGTTACGAAAATCGAGAATATAAATCCGTTATATTCTCAAAACGAAGGATCGATGCAAATCCGTTGCGAGAATCGAGAATATAAATCTGTTATACTCTCATTGGGGATCCTTACGACAGCGGGTATCAAATTATACGGCGCAGCGCTCTATCGATTGCGATGCTTTCTTATTTTCTCCTTCAATCGTCTTCTGACATTCTCGTACCCATTGCCTGTGGTTTGAGAGAGATGAAGAGTGCGGTCATACTAGTTCTCGGCGATACTTTGATAGGAATGGATCATGCTTACGCTACCGGGGCCGTATTATCTGTCGGGGCACCTTTTGTTCTGCAGGTTTGGCTTATGGAGCGTTTGGACCTCTTCATACACCCTTCCCATCTCTGCGGGTCACTTCCTTACGATCGTATGGAGATTCACAGCTTGTTCCACTCTATCGATGCATGGCTTGGTTGGCTCCAAGGCTTATCTTACAGCGATATCTGCTGGGTCTGCCCGTGGTGGATTCGTCGTTCTACTGCTGTACGACTTCCTGGGTGACCCAGCGTTTGGCTACCGGGCTTGCATGCTACTACTTTCTACATTCCTGATCGGGTGGTCCGCCAATTTGGGCTCTTGTAGGATGTTACTGAGGCTGTCACGGCTGATTTTTCGAGGGGATCCATTTTGCGTCCTTCCGTCGTGAAGGTTTTCATTGAGGCTTGGCACAGCAGGATGGCCGCCCCGTTTCCGGAAGCCCTTTCTTCGATCGTTCCTACTGCTGAATACCTTTGGGAGATTCAAGTTTCGGCTACGAGACGGGCCTGATAGATGTATGCATAATAAAGTAGAAGAAAACAGGGAAAATCTTGCCATTTACAAAATATTCTGACAGACCCTGCCTACTCACGCTGCGCTTTTGAGATGTGATTTTTATGTTTTTGGAAGACTTTCTATCATTTTCAATCAGGGCTTTCACTCTTCTAATTAATCTTTTATGAAGAACACCCCCCCTTTTAATGCCTTTACTTGGTTCTTTGCTTTACTTTGAATCTTGCTTGAAGCTTTAGTCATTCTATACCATGAATTCCGTTTGTTCTTTTACAGTACTTATTTTAATAGCCAGAGACGGGGTTTTTTTTTTAGGAATATCTGGGTTCTTCGGGTAGCAAACGAAGTTTGCCCCTGGTTTTGGGGCTTCGATGTGTTTCTGGGCGAACGCGAGTTTGCCCCTAGTTTGACACGGGGATTTTTTTTTTTTTTTTTTGTGTGGACCGAAGGCCGGTATGGCCCGCCTACTTATCCCCGAGTGGGTATCAGGTCCTGAGTAGTTCGGCTTAAGGCTTCAAAAGAAAGTGCCAATCAGGCGATTATTTACTGACCGAACCGAATAGGTTGCCTACGTATCCCCTAACGGGAATCAGGTCAAGCGTAGTTCATCTAATCTGGAGGTTTTTTAAAAAAGGTTTCAAGCAAAATATTTCTTGAGGCGATCGAGGTTAATTGGTTGCTTAAATTCAACCCCATCTAGGTCCATGAGATAGGCTGCCCCTCCGGAAAGGAGAGTTTTGATGATGTATGGACCGACCCAGTTGGGTTTGAATTTTCCTCTGGGGTCATAAACGGGCACTTTAAGTTCTTTGAGGACCAGGTCACCCTCAGCAAGCTTCCTTGGGCGAACCTTTTTGTTGAAAGCACGGGCTATCCTCTTCTGGTATCCCCGAGTGTGGTTTATTGCCGCCAACCTTTTCTCATCAAGTAACATCAACTCCTCGTATCTCGCCTTTATCCATTCTAGCTCGGTTACTTCACATTCCGTCAAGACCCTTAGAGATGGTATTTCTACTTCAACCGGGAGAACGGCCTCCATCCCATATACCAAGGAGTACGGTGTTGCCCCCGTAGATGTTCTTACAGAGGTCCTGTATCCCCATAAGGCAAACGGTAGTTTTTCATGCCAATCCTTGTACGTATCCGTCGTCTTTCCCAGGATCGCCTTGACATTTTTATTTGCTGCTTCCACTGCTCCGTTTGTCTGAGGCCTATATGGAGACGACTGATGACGGGTGATCTTATATTTTTCTAACAGCGGGATGACTTCTCCTTGGAAATGACTACCATGATCAGAGATGAATTCATTCGGGACCCCATATCTACAGATTATGTTCTTTTCAATGAAACTTACCACATCCTTGGCTTTCAAAGTTGCATACGAGGCTGCCTCTACCCATTTTGTAAAATAATCGATTGCCACGATTATGTATCGGTGCCCATTGGAAGCCTTGGGAACTATCTCACCAATGATATCAATCCCCCATACAGAAAATGGCCAAGGGGTGGTCATGCTATAAAGCTGTGACGGTGGAGTGTGCATCAGATTTGCATGAATTTGACACTTGTGACACCTTTTGACATATTCGCAACAGTCTTTGTCCAAGGTTGTCCAATAATACCCTTGTCGGATGATCTTCTTTGCTAGCATGTGCCCATTCATATGGGGCCCGCACACTCCCTCGTGTATTTCCTCCATCATTCTATTAGCCTCATTCCCATATAAACACTCCAGATTATACCCGGTGTAGGACTTCTTCCATAGTTTATCCGCGTAGATCACAAACTGAGCAGAGAATCGCCGAACTGCTTTCTTGTCCTTTTCTGAGGCTCCCTTGGGGTACTCTCCCTTTTTAATGAAATTCCAGACGTCCTCAAACCAAGGCCCCTCACCCTCTTCTTCTATGGCCGTGATCATTTCGAACGATGGTTGACTTCTTACTTCTATGGATAGTGGGATCATGGTAGTCTTGGAAGGGATTTGTATCATTGAGGCTAGGGTTGCTAAGGAATCGGCTAGTTGGTTCTCTTCTCGGGGAAGGTAATAGAAGGAAATCCTTTTGAATTGCACTTTCAGGCTTTCTAGGTAGTCATGGTAAGGTCTCAATTTCTCATGCTTCACCCTCCAATCACCTCGTACTTGGGATATGATCAGGTTAGAATCTCCGAAGACATCGATCCTTTCAACTCTCAGGGCCAAGGCTGCTTCCATTCCGATTATACATGCCTCATATTCTGCAGTGTTATTGGTAGAGTCATACCTGAGTTTGACGGCTAACGGAGTGGGGGTCCCATCGGGTGCTATGAGAATGATTCCAACCCCAAATCCCAATTGGTTGGCCGCTCCGTCAAAGTACATCTTCCACAAGTCTTCCTTTACCTCCATTACCTCCTCATCAGGAAACTTAAATTCGCCCTTATCTTCGGATTCTACGGCGAGATCGGCTAGAAATTCGGCGACGGCCCTCCCTTTCATGGATTTGGCGGTGACGTACTTAATATCAAACTCGGCTAGCATCATGGTCCACCGGGAAATCCTACTGGTCAAGACGGGCTTTTCGAATAGGTATTTTAATGGGTCCATTCGGGATATCAGGATTACAGGGAAGGCTAGCATGTAGTGGCGAAGGCGACGGGTACACCAAACCAAGGCCCAACAGGCCTTTTCCAAGGGTGAATACTTTAACTCATATCCGACCATTCTTTTGCTCAAGTAGTAAATGGCTTTTCCCATGTGCCCTTCTTCTCCTTCTTGGGCCAACATACACCCCATTGAATCTTCGGACACAGAGAGGTAAAGTAACAGGGGTCTCCCGGGTGAAGGTGGTGACAGGACAGGTGGGTTTTGGAGGTAGGTTTTGATTTTGTCGAAGGCTTGTTGGCAAGGGGCGTCCCATTCAAACTTCTCTCCTTTTCGGAGTAGTTTGAACAGTGGGTCGCAGGTTAAGGTAAGTTTGGAAATGAAGCGGCTGATGAAATGTACCCTCCCCAGAAATCCCCTCAGTTCTTTCTCATTTTTAGGCGAGTTCATTTCGGTTATGGCTTTTATTTTGGTGGGGTCCACCTCTATTCCTCTTTGAGTGATGAGAAACCCTAATAATTTTCCAGTAGTGACCCCCGAAGGTGCATTTTTGCGGGTTTAGCCTCATTTTGAACTCCCTCAACCTCCCAAAGAACTTCCTCAAAGCCTTCAGGTGTCCTCCTCTTTCCTTGGATTTCACAATCATGTCATCCACATACACCTCTACCTCTTTGTGGATCATGTCGTGCAGTAAAGCGGTGGCAGCCCTCTGATAGGTCGCGCCTGCGTTCTTAAGACCGAATGGCATCACTCTATAACAATAGGTCCCCCAGGGCGTGATGAAAGTGGTTTTCTCTCTGTCCTCGGGTGCCATGAGGATCTGGTTATAACCTGAGAAGCCATCCATGAAAGATAGGAGCTCGTGCCCTGCCGTATTATCGACCAGAACATCAATGTGAGGTAATGGGAAATCGTCCTTAGGGCTTGCTTTATTCAAATCTCGAAAATCCACGCATACCCTAACACGACCATCCTTTTTCGGAACCGGTACTATATTGGCGATCCAATCTGGATACTCGGTGACCATCAAGAATCCGGCCCCTAATTGCTTTTCAACCTCCTCTTTTACCTTAAGTGCCCATTCAGGCCTCATTCGCCTCAACTTTTGTTTTATTGGTTTAGAATTTGGAAATAGGGGGATATGGTGTTGGACGATTTTTGGATCAATTCCTGGCATATCGCTATAAGACCATGCAAAAACATCTTTGAATTCATTTAATAGATTGATTAGCTCTTCGCTTTCTTCATTGCTAAGTGTTGAGCCAATAAAAACATTTTGAGGGTTGTCTTTACTTCCCAGATTAATTGTTCGAGTGTCTTCGATGACTTTACATGCAGGTTCCTTTTCTTTTTCAATTAATTTTTGCAATTCAATTGGTATTTCATGATCATCATATTCATCACATTCATTAAGCGCATTCGAGTAGGCAGAATCAATCACATTTTCATTCATTTTCTTTGGAGCAATTACAACAGACATAGAAATTGAAAGACGCCTCATTTGGGCCATTACAGACTCCGGGGGTGGGGGACACCTATCACTAGACTCAAAGACCCATTCTTTCTTGCTTTCCCCTCCCTTGTCGGTGATGAAGCATTCTTCCAGATTCTCTGTTTTGGTAATCACTTCCGCTTCCTCTTTCCTCGGCTCTTCCACTGATTCTTCCTCTGGTTCCTCTTCCAATACATCCTCAACATACACTTCTTCAGCCTTGACCTCCAGACCCTTGTCTTCCTTTCCTTTCCCTTCGTCTTTTACCCCCCCTTCACTCAACAGGTTCTGCATGACCGGTCCGTCCAGTACACCAATCCAATCGCCGACTGTAGCAGACTTTTCAGGTATTTGCAAAAATGGGTCCTTGTACTTGGAAAACTCATGGGAGAAAAAGATCTCGAACCCCGGCTTTAGACATTTGCCTTTCTGATCCATCCACGGCTCCGGGAAGCCACAGAAGGGGAAATCTTCTCCTTCCTTTACGAAGTACCCGTTGAGTGTTTTTTGATAGGGGTCCATTGGCGCGTTAGCTGTCTTCTTCTTCGCCCTCAATTCCTCCTTTGTTGGCTGGTAACCCAAACCATGAGAGTGAGTCTGAGTCAGAATGCGCGGGAATTCAGGTAGGCCTTGATGATTTTTACCCAATCCCATACCCGGGAAGAAACCCATCTTTTTCATTATCCCTGCGACCAACGGACTGGCGTATTGATCAAAATAAAGCGGTAGGAACTCTCGCGGATTTCCCTCTTCCAGCATGTTATTGAACTCGAATCCCCCCAGACCTGTCTCCTCTTCTTGCAGCTGTACCTCTAAGACTGGTGCGCTTGATGAAGCTTCAGACGGACGAACCCAGCTATCCCCGAGGATGTCACAGACCCTGTTCTTCCAAACACATTTGACCTTCTGGTGGATTGTTGATGGTATGGCGCCCAAACTGTCTAACCATGGCCTTCCAAGTAGCAGGTTGAAGGATGCAGGAATGTCGATGACCTGAAATTCGGCCTCCTTCTCAAGTGGACCGACAGCGAGGTGAAGGAAAATTATGCCCATGACAGTTCTCTGAGTGTCGTCGTACGCTCTCACCCTTTGCTCAGATGGTATGAAAGTTGATTCGTCCAAACCCATGCGCTTGGCAGTTCGAAACGGGCATACGTTTAAGGCTGATCCATTGTCCACCAGACAGGTAGGCACAATGTTACCCAAGCATTCGACAGTGACATACAAAGGCTTGTTATGCACGGGCCCTCCGGGAGGTAGGTCGTCGGATGAGAAGGTAATAGCTAGAGCCGGGATCCTACTGATCATCCCCACGAGGTCTTCCGGCGCTGTATCAATAGAGACATCGGATTGGTTCAAAGCATCCAAGACTGCCTGCCTGTGTTTTTTGGAGGCGATCAGCAGTCCCCAGATAGTGATGTTGGCTTGCGTTTTCCTCATCTGCCTTAAAACCCTGTCCTCTTCTTCTTCTTCATTCACCTTCCCTTTCCCTTTTTCCAGTTCCCTCCCCAGGTGATCCTCTTCTAGTTCGTGCGGCTTGAAGTGTCTACCAGATCGAGTCAGGTGATTGATCTCTTCTCTTGCCCAAACATCGTCGATTTCTGAAATGACCCCTGAGCCCTCCTTTGCCTCTTCGTCGCTTTGATACCATAGATCATCCTCCCCTACTTGGTCTATGTTGCGATCATTACTTTCTTGAACCCACCAATCTGACTGCCCCGTTGCTTCATTTTCCCATATCTCTGGCTGGCTTCCAATCATACAGATTTCCGGACTTTCTGGTAACTGATAAAACTTCCTTGGTTCCCCGACCTTTGTGATTAGCTTGGACGGATCGAATGTCACTTCTTCTACCCCTAGGAAGTAAAGGCCCCGCGGTGGTGGCACAGCACGATGGTTTGGCAGTGGATTCTTGGTGACATTGGGGGCCTTGACAGGTGGCTCGGATATCACTTTGTTATCAATGAGGTCTTGGATTTCGTGCCTTAACCTCATGCACCGATCCGTTGAGTGGCCCTTTTGTTGATGATATTTGTAGTAGAGATCTCCTTTAAAATGCGGTGGGAGCGGACTCGGCGGGGGTCGAGGTTCCAGCTGACGGAGATGCCCTTTTGCTAACAACCTGTCGAGGGCGGTTGATAATAATACTCCCAAATCTGAAAACTTCCTCAGTGGCTTATCCTCCCCTCCTCTTGGATGGTTTCTGGTGATATCGAATTTTCTCTCCGGCTCGCTAAGTGCATTGACATCGGTGGGGCCAGAGTGACCCCCCGAATGCCCTCCATTCGATCCATAGCTAGGCCTCCGATATCGGTTCTGTGGTTCTTCCTTCTTGATCGTTCCTTCTTGAATCGCATCTTCGATCCTTGTCCCCACATCGAACACCTTAGCAAAGGTGTTGATTGACTGAAATCTCATCTTCTCCTGATAAACTGGCTGTAGATTTTTCATCAGCATTCGGATCTGGTCCTTCTCGGATGGCCTTTATATCATTTTGGCTGCCTTTCCCCTCCATCTGCTTAGGTATTCGGCGAATGATTCTTTGTTCCCTTGCCTGGTTGTCTCCAAATCTCGGACAGTGACATCCAAATCTTGATTGTATTCGTACTGTGCCACAAATGCCTTAATCACTTCTTCCCACACCCTGGTTTTGTTTGGTTCGAGAGTAAGATACAAAGACAGAGCGGCTCCAGTCAAAGTCTGTTGGAATAGGACCGCCATCATGGTAGTGCTCAATCCGCTTGGTTGGAAAGCCCCAATACACATTCTTACATGACTGCGGGGGTTGCCTGTGCCATCAAATTTGTCAAAGACGGGCATTTTGAAACCGGCCGGCAGTGTCTCATGGACTCCGTCATACAACCCTTCCAGTTCCATCAGATAGGTATCCACCCCTTGAGCCTTGCGCATTACCCTTTCCAATTTTTCTATCTTCTCGGTCAACAGCTTTTCCTTCTCATCTTTCTCTCTGTCTCTGTTGGCTCTTAGTGCATCGTTCCATTGTCCCCCCTGATCGTCGAACCAATCTCCGTCCCCTCCTCCCAAAGGCGGGTCTATAACAGGTGGATTCATATGTGGTGGTCGGCGATTCAGCTCTTCTATCATTCCCATCATGCGGTTCATGTTCTCGGCCTGTCTCCGCATCTGTTCTGCCTGCTGTTCTACTAATACCCTCAACCCGGTCATCTCTTCGTTGTTTCTCTCCTCGGCCATGTCAGCGTATCCTCCCCTTACTAGTCTTGCTGTAGGATCCCTAAACCACGCTTGATTTGCTATTTTTGCTCCTACAGCAAATTTTGAAAACTTCTTTTTTTTAGAAAACCTTTTTCACCTTCATTTTATTCGAGGAAGACTTTTATTTTATTCATCATGCGGATGCAATGCATGTGTGCGTGTGTGCCTACTCTATATGCCAAAAACAAGAAAATCCTAATTCTAACACATAAACACATAAGATCCTCACCCATGTCGAGTGCGCCAATTTCTCTTCTCATTGTGATCCTCTTTACCCTTTCAAGATTTTCAAATTTAGAATTTTTGAAATCTATTTGACAAGTATTTCCCCTAGATGATGGGATCTTTTCAAAATTCCTTTTGAAGACAACAACATTTCTAAACAAAAGATGATTGGGTTGAAACTTTGCTTTTGAAATTTATTTGAAAATGATTTCTTTAATTATAGAGATTTCTTGGATTATATTCCTTAACAAAAAGGTGATTAGGTCCAAATTTTGCTTTGAAAAAAAGCATTCCTTTAGTTGGTAAAACTTTTCAAACTCTTTCAAGAATTTTGGGTTCCAAGAATTTTTAGGTTCTTCCTTCAAATATGGTTGATTTGAAATTTTAATCCAAAAGTGAACTCCAAAATTTTTTTGAAAGAGCGATTGAATGCCTTGGAATAAAGATACCAAAAATCTATTTGCTTCCAAAAACGTTTTTAAAATTCTTTGGGTAGGAGGATCACATGTTTGGATAATCACCGCACTTTTCATAAATTTGGATACATACAAGGTCAATGATGCTTAGCTAAACATGATACAAGAGATGTAATCTTATAATCAGGATTTGGCTTATTCTTAAATGTCATAGGACATGAAAAGGAATTGCTCAAAAGTGATTAAGAGGTTACACATCTTTTATCAAGCAAGCATCGTCATCATCTCAAATAATCCCTTTCGGGCGTACAAAACTCCCTAGCACATAATCCTAATCAAGAATTGATTTCCTAATTTTGAAAGGTTCTATAGAAGCTACTATGCAAAAGGCCGGGTTTTGGTCAAATAAGGGACCCTTGACACACACCCGATAGGATGCTTCATATACCAAATCATGGTACGAGATCAAGGGTGATCACACGGCCCCATGATGGCTTGACCGACCGGGTTGCCCCGAGCCTCCAAGGTCATAGTTCCGTGCAATCGACTGGCGAGACATGCAAGTGCAATGCAACGGGCACACAAAGATTAATTAATTTAATTAAAAGGATGCTTTCAAGTCTAATCCTCGAGTGAACCCAAAATCAGAATTCTGGTCTGCGAAACCAGAGATTCTGGGTTCGATCCCCAGCAGAGTCGCCAGATTGTGGATACCGGCATTTGGGCCCACTTTTATTTTTAAAACAATTTTTCAAATTCAATTACAAAGAGTCGCCACTTAATTTTTTAAAGAAAAAATTAAGAAACCATTTTAAAGACAAACCGATCTTTTGCGAAACCAAAGATAAACTGGGTCCGGGGATTATGGAATGAAAGGGGAAGGAGCCCGGCGGACTAAAACACCCCCTTTCATCCTATCTCACGATAGGCCTCTACTCAACATCCTTTTTAATCAAATTATTAATCTAAGCATGCCCTCAATTAATACATATATACATATACATCACACAAGCATGTTGGAAATGATGTAAAATTGCTAACAGTAAAATATCATTCATAAATCATATATTTCAACTTGCAAGTATCATGATATGCAATAAGAAACAAGAGAACTTACCCGGGATCCAGCAGCGATATTAAACGTGCAATGCATACATACAAAAGAAAGTCCTAAACAAAGGTCTCTAATCACATATACACGTAAGGCAAATCCTAATTCTAAGGTGTCGCACATGGAGTTGAAAATCAATTAAAATCAATGAAGTAAATTAAACTAGAGAAGGGTTGAGAAGTTGTACCTCAAATGCGCTACAAAACAAAGGTTAGTACACATGCTTTAGACAAGATATAATATCAAAGATTAATTAATCCTAAGTCATGTTCAATTAGATACAATTTAGTCTAACTTTTCAACTAAGTCCAACTTTATCCAAGAATTAGCTCCAATTATAAGCATCAATGTATATGAATGCATGAATGTGAACAAGAATAAAACATGGATTTATTCACTAATTTGGATCACTTAGCCTCTGGGTTTAAGCTAAATTATCGTTATTCAAAACATGATTTGGGTTTCAAGACACTAGGAGACCATTTGAGTTAAAATAAATAAGATTAGACAAAAATAGTAGCAGTTTTTTATGAATTACAGAGAGCAGACCAGACGTTCAAAAATAGGAATAAAATACTTTCAACGGTTGGATATTAATGATTTTTGGATATGTTATGCCTCTGTGAGTCTAGTTTCTAACCCAAAAAGAAAATCAAGGTTTCAACGGTTAGATCTCCGGGAATATGGAAAATACCAGACCTCACTCAGGATTTTGCAACTCTCTGTCCAGAGATCTTGTATGATTTATTAAAAATAGCAAAAAGATGAGAAACACTTAGATCTTTTTAGGGGATCTTCCTAACACATTAAGGTATCTAGGAAAAATTATTAGGGACCCCGAAAAACCCTTTAAAAGTCTGATTTACTAATTTCAAAACGGACTTACTGTTCTGAAACTATTCTGAAATTCTGGACAGATTGTGGTTGTCTCACAAAACTCATGATCAAACCATTCTAAGCATAAAATCTTACCAAAACAAAAATTACAGTGGTAAGACATTGTGTTATTGACACTTTTCCGTTGGTTTCACTTGATTTCAACGGTTAGATTTTGAACTAAAAATCTTTGATTGAAAACAGCTTGTGAACCCACTGTTTTCATTTTGCTAGTTCAACTTGGTTGATTGGCCTCAACTATTAGATCATAATGTTGGGCTTAAACCAAATCATTTCTTCTACCATTTAATGGTCATTGAAGACTAAGGACCTCTTTAGACTTATGGACTTTTAATGAAGTATGAAATGGACTTCACAAAATCCCAAACAATTAACTCAAACTTATGGACCAAAACTTGAGTTCAAATCATTACTCCTACCACTTGGTGGTCATTGGAGACTAAAGACACACATACATGTAGGTTTTGGATGAAGTATGAAGAACTTCCAAAAACCCAAGGAAAAGGTTAGTCTAAGCCATAGAGATGGTCTTAAACTTAAAATATTTCTCCTACCATTTGATGGTCATTGGAGACTAAAGGAAAACAAATCCACATAAACCTCCATGGGATATAGCATGAATCCCCACAAGATTTTTAATGAGGAGATTTCAAGTCATGAACTAAAACTTGAACTCAACCAACTATGTGTAGAGATGATCATAATCCACTTTAATCCCCATATAAATCATAAGATCATAGGGAATTAGAGGACCAAACTCAAAGAAATCTAATGAGATATTGAAGATCTCATATATTTCTTTGAGAGGAATATAAACAAAAGAAAAGAAATCAAAATATTTGAATACTTCAAGTCAAAACTCTTTTATTCATAAATCCAAAGCTCTAATCCAAATTAATGAAACACCATGATATTCAATCACAAATTCTAAGTGGTGTGTGATGAAATGGGGTAGGAAGAGAGGTTTTGAAAATGTGTAAAGTTCCTAGATCTAAGAATTTGTGATTGAATTATTATATATGACGATAAATTTTGAAGGTTTTACCTCTAGATCTTCTCAAAACTTGTAGAGATGTTGAATTTCCTCAAGCTTTTCCTCTTCTTCTTCCTCAAGCTTCAAGCTCCTTCAATGGTGATTTGATGGTTGGGTAGAGTTTTGGTGGTGTTTGGGTAAAATAATTGGTAGAGTTTCTCTCTCTATATTTCTTTCCTCTAAAGCTCTCTCAATCTTTTTTCTATACAATTCAAGTGTCCCTCAAATGAAAGAAAATGGGTCTTTTTATAGACTTTCCTTATCTTGGGGGCTAAGATAAGGGTAGATAGGTCAATTTGGGGTGGGTTAGGAATATTCTATGGCATCTCTAATTCTCCATGGCACTTCTATGTAATTCCAAGAAACTTGAAGGGCATTTAAGTTGGCTAGAATAAAGGAACATTCTAGAGCATCTTCAAAGCACATGGGAGATTAGTGCCCAACAAAGGGCTTTTTGGGTATTTTCTTTTGATTAGGAATATGCCAAGGAATCTCTAACTCTCCAAATCACATGGGATACTTTCTTTTATTATTTTCCTTTTCTTATATATATATATATATGTATTAACACATTTTTCATTTTAAATCTAAATTAATCATATGAGTCACCAAATAGTATCTTTTTCTTTTTTTTCTTTTTGAATCTAAAAATATGAGAAATAATGTTATTTTTAGAAAATATCATTATTACTATTATTATTTAATCTATTCCATTTTTTTTAGAAAGTAACCCATGATCTAGTGAGCTCGAGACAGATGGTCAATGATTGGCCAAATCTAGGGATATTAGGAGCAAATTTTGGGAGCTTGAAGCTTTCCAGAAGTCGAAGCGGTGAACTTGAAGAAAATCGTCGGGACATTATTCATCATTGGTTTCTAGAGGTAAATCCCCCCTAAGTTTTATTCATCATTGGTTTTGTGAATCCTTCAATTTTTTGCTGCTGAACAAAGCAGTCGACTGGTACCCCGATACAGTCGACTGATTCAGGTGTGAAGCTTTGAATTTTTTGATTCTGCATTGTTAAGTCGACTGTGGCGTCGACTGCATTGATGTTTTAAACTCTCTGCCTAGGGACGTCGACTGAGGGGTCGACTGATCCGACTGATTTGTTTGTTTATCTTATATTTTGAGTTCTCCAACTTTATTATTAGTATCTTTTGGGAGAATATGCTCTCTTTTCATATCATTTGGTATCTTTTATCATTGCACATGCTTAGGGGGAGCACTTTCTGTATTCATTTTCTCACATGTGGTTATATTTGTTTATTTTTGGTATCTTTTTGGTTTTAATTTGTATGCCTATTGTGAGGGGGAGCTTTGTATTTTATCCCCAAATCTTTTTGATAATGTCAAAGGGGGAGAAATATGATAAGTATTGGGGAGAAGTATTTGGGTAGTTATCATTCATGCTCTTTAACATTTGATATCCATTATGAATGATAATATGAAAATGATCAAATTGTGCTTATATTGGCATATCTTTCATTGGTTGTTTGCCATCATAAAAAAGGGGGAGATTGTTAGCCTTAAGGTATATTAAGGCATATTTAATTATGTTTTGATGATGTCAAATATGCTATGATAATTACATGATTCATATTGATTCATTCTTTGTTATTATCATAGTCATTTTTATGCTCATATAATCTCATGTATTAATATTGTATCAATGTTTTAACATCTTTGTGTGCATGAGATTTAATAGATGTAGATCAAGATTACAAGGAGCTCAACAAGGATCAAGCTTGAAGACTTGAAGATATTTCATCCTTGGTTGAAGTCTAGGACCATCATTGTAAGGCATCTTGATCTCACACTCTTAGGGGCTCAAACAAATGCTAAAAGTTAATTTTTTGGAAACAAATTTTAAATGGGTCATCTTTAAAGCAATGCCCCAACCAATTGAAGAATAATTATATGTTGAGTTTTATATGGTTGGATAGGTATTGGAATCTAGTTTCCAAAACATCAAACGGATCTCAAAAATTCATTTTGTAGAGGGAGTTATGGTCATTTTAGTGAAGAGGTGTCAGTCTGCCAAAACCAGCAGAAAACCAGTCGACTGATTTCTGAAGGGTGCAGTCGACTGAGGGCCCGATGCAGTCGACCGAAGTGAGCAGAATGCAAATAGAACCCTCTGTAAACACATCTCAGTCGACTGCTTCAAGGACCAGTCGACTGCTTCATGTTCCAGTCGACTGAAGCGACCTGAAAAGGCATAACGGCTAGTTTTTAAAGGGGTTTTTATTTACCAAACTTGCCACCAACGGCTATAATCTTTCTTGGCCTATAAATATATGTTTTCCCACACCATTTCATGTTGATCAACCAATTGGAAAATATCTATTTCAATCACACAACTTGTTGATTCTTAATCATTCTCAATTGAGCCCTAGTTGTGTGAGTTTGTCAATTTGCTCTAGCTTTCAATTGTAATCTTTGAGAGAGTGAATTGTAGTGAGCTTTGAATTGTATTATCCACTCTATATAGAGAGTTTCAATTTGTATTCATATCAATTTGTAAAGAGTGAGGGTTAGTAACCCTTGTGTGCAAAGAAGAGGTGTTCTTCTTTGGGAGAGATTGAAGGCTCTTGTAACGGTTTGGTGCACACCCGTAAGTGCTCCGGGAAACGGTTTGGTCTACACCCGTAAGTAGATCGGATTAAGGAATCCTCAAGAGGTGTTCTTGAGGGGTGGACGTAGGCCGCGGGGTGCGATTGCCGAACCACTTGAAAAATTGGTTTGCAAGTTTCTCTTCCCTTATCTCTTTACATTATTGTTTGTGATTGTGTTTTAATTTGCAAATAAGTTTTTAAAAAGGTTAATTTTCGCTAAAACCTTATTCACCCCCCCTCTAAGGTTTCCACATTTGGGCCAACAATCTCCTTTCCTTTTCCTTAAACTTTCTGTTCTCTAAATCAGCACACCAAACACAGCCTAAATCATGGTCCACCTATGAATTATTTAATTTTCTTTTTGGATAATAACCTATATTGTCCTTTTTCTAAACCCAGTAAATGGTTTGCATCAGGTTTCACTATGGTTTTTCATATTGATAATTCTTTTATCTCCTAGATGTCAATTTTAAGTCTATTTACATGAATATGGATTTGTGCCAACTTGTTTTAAGATATAGTGATTGAAGTTTAACACCATTTGACGTTGGTATTACTAGCTCCAAATAATGCAATTGCCTTTTTTTTTTGTTACTAGATCTTCCACTAGTCCTGCTCACCAGAAATGTGCTAGTAACATCAAATTAACATTTTGCATGATGTTTTGTATCCTCGTGATTCTAGTTTCTAGTTGGAATAAGAGGTATCTGTTTTTTCATATTTTCCCCCTCCCCTCATCTCCTTTGATTCAAAGTTTGGAATAATAGGTTCTTGTTATTTTTTTATTTTTATTTTCCATCTTCCTTAATAGGTTCTTGTTAATTTGGAATAATAGGTTCTTGTTATTTTATGCTATTTTGGAATAATAGGTTCTTGTTATTTTTTTATTTTTATTTTCCATCTTCCTTAATTCGAAGTTTATGCTATTTGCGAATAACATGTTTTTGTTACCTTTTGTTCCACCTGCTTTAATTTGAAGTTTCTGCTGTTTGTTTGGAAAATATACCGACTCTATAGCTCTAGCACACCAATATGATGAACAATTAGAAATTAAATATGTCATCCCGCTTTCTTCCTATGTTTATTTTTGGATTTTATTTGATGAAATACGTCTTTCTTGTGAATATATTAAATAATCAAGAAAACAATAAAGGGAAAAGATAAAAGAGATCTCGAGTTTCTCATAACATAAAAACTGAATGAATGAATACAATAGAAAAGAAGAGACAATAATAGTATATCTAGGTATACAGTATTACCCTAATAGAAAGTAAAAGACCAAACTACCCTAAAGCTAATAAAACTAATAATTCTAATAGCTAACTCTATTGTCCCCCCTCAAACTCACGATGCTGCAGCTAGATGCATAGAGAGTTTGCCAACTAAAAAACGAAAACACTGAATCGGATGTGACTTTGTAAACAAATCAACAATCTGCGCGGAAGAAGAAACAAAAGGCAAAGTGATAGCTCCATGCTTAAGGTGATGACGAGTAATGTGACAATCAATCTCTATATGCTTGGTCCTCTAATGGAAAACTGAATTGTGAGCGATTTGAATAGCACTTTTATTATCACAATACATAGGTGAAGGGCAAGGAAAGGAGACACCCATATCTGTAAGTAGCCGGAGTAACCAAATAACTTCATGTGTAGTCGAAGCCATAGCACGATACTCAGCTTCTGTGGAAGACACAACAACAACATCTTGCTTCTTGCTCTTCTAAGAAATAAGAGAATCACCCAAAAATATACAATATCCAATAACAAACTTGCGATCTGTAGGATCACTGGCCCAATCAGCATCAGAGTATGCATGAAGCTTCAAGGAAGAAGATGACGAAAGTAAAAGACTTTGAAATCGAGTGCCTCTCAAGTATCTCAAAATACGATGAACAGCAGCCCAATGAACTGTAGTAGGGGAAGTAACAAACTGACTAACAACATGAACATGAGTAATATCCGGATGAGTAACAGTAAGATAAACCAAGCTACCAACAATAGTGCGATTTAAGGTAGGATAAGGCAAATGAACACCATCAGAAGGAGAAAGACGAACATTAAGCTCCAAAGGGTTGTCAACAATCTTATTATCAATGAGGCAAGCACGCTCAAGAATGTCACCTGTATACTTAGACTGGGAAATTCAATCCCCAAAAAATAACATAGTGGACCTAAGTCCTTCATTTAAAAACAATAAGCTAATTCAGACTTTAACACTGCAGTCCCATTAACATCATCACTAGTAATAATCATGTCATCAACATACAAAGAAAGCCTAATACGACCAGTAGTGGTACACCTGATAAAGAGAGCTGAATCATACTCACTCGGGGAAAACCCAAATGAGGTAATCACAGTGGAAAACTTCTCAAACCAAGCTTGAGGGGCTTGTTTAAGACCATATAAGGCTTTCTTAAGCCTGCAAACTTCACCAAGACCATGAGGAGCACCCGGAGGAGGAACCATATAAACCTCCTCTTGGAGGTCTCCATTCAAGAAAGCATTTTTAACATCCATCTGAGTTATATGCAATTTACGAATAGAAGCAATTGTAATAAGAGCACGAACAGTAGTCATTTTAGCAACATGAGCAAAGTCTCCTCGTAATCCATACCATATTGTTGGGAAAAATCTTCGGCAACCAATCTTGCTTTGTACCTCTCAACAGACCCATTTGACTTGGTTTTGATTTTATAAACCCAACTAGAGCCAATAGCACTCTTACCAGAAGGTAACAGAACCAAACTCCAAGTGTTTGTCTTATACAATGCAGAGAGTTCCTCTACCATAGCCTGTTGCCAAAGAGGATCAAGAGCTGCATCTTTATAGGACAGAGACTCAGAGAGATCATGAACTGAAGCTAAAAAGGAAGCAAAAGAATCCAAATAACAAGAATAAATAAAATTAGGTAATTGAGTAGACTTACGAGTGCGAGCAAGATAGCGAGGAGGTTCCACAGCCTCAGCAGGTGCTTGGGTGGCCTCTGGAAGGGAGGTAACATCAGGTGGCAAGGTACCAGTATCAGCAGAAGTAAAACCATGAGGTGAGACAATATCAGTGGTGCATGGGGCTCGAGAGGGTACACTATCAGTATCATCAGAGAATGGGTCAAGATGGATGAGATCAGATTTAGTCAACTCATGATGATTATCAGGAATAGAAAAGAAAGGTATGTGCTCGAGAAACACAACATGGTGAGAGACATATAGTTTTTTAGTAACTGGGTCAAAGCAACGATATCCCTTTTGACCCTCACCATAACCTAGAAAAACACAAATAGAAGACTTTGGTGACAATTTAGTACGCTCTACATGAGGTTGAAGGACAAAACAAGTACAACCAAACACCTTTAGAGAAGAATAATCAGGAGCATGCCCATACAATTTTTCAAAAGGTGACAGACTTGAGCAGTGAGTGGACAAAATTTTATTAATTAGATTGACAGCAGTAAGGACAGCCTCTTCCCAAAAATCACTAGGGATATATGCAGATAATAAAAGAGAGCAAGCAGTTTCAACAATATACCGATGTTTCCTTTTAGCAACACCATTTTGCTCAGGAGTGTCTGTACAAGAGGACTGGTGAATAGTTCCATCTAAATCAAGAAACTCACGAAATTTATGATGGATATAATCTCCACCTAAATAACATCTAAAACATTTGATGATAGCAGAATATTGAGTTTTGACAAAAGCATGAAAGGTATTGTAAATATCAAAGAAGTCTAAATGAAGTTTCATAAGATAAACCCAACAGTAACCAGTACAATCATCAATAAATGATACATAATATCGAGACCCCCCTCTTATAGTAATAGGAGAGGGTTCCCACACATCAGAATGAACTAAATCAAATGGTGCAAGAGAATAAGAAATACTTCTATTGAAAGGTAAAGCTAAAAATTTTTCTAGTTTACAACCACTACAATAAGAAATATCATGAGTTTGTAAATCTCCTAATTGTCCTGTAGAAGCTAAAAATTTTAAACGAATGGCTGAAACATGACCAAGGCGAGAATGCCATAAATAAAAACTAGACGAAGAAGAACTCAAACGAAAAGATGACAAGTCAAAACTAGAAGCTGCAACCACTAGTACATTGAGCTTGTCCAAGATGTATAATCCCCCTTGCCTATGGCCTGTCCTAATCAGCGTCTGAGACTGCAGATCATGCACATGACAAAAAGTAGAAGAAAAGTAACCTGCATCACAAAGCTGACCAATAGAATCAAGATTCATAGTAAGTTTGGGAATGTGGTAAACACTAGAGAGAGATATATGAGGTGTGACAACAGATCCAACATCTGTTAATGGCATGAGAGTACCATCATCAGTCATAACAGGCAAAGAAGAAGCAGGACATAAGGATGCAAAAGACGACAAGTTAGGTGACATTTGATTAGAAGCTCTAGAGTCTAAGACCCAAATACCTGAGGACATACCTAAAGACATACCTAGTGAAGAGATGGCCATAGCATGTGGCTGTGTGGCAATGAACTTCTGAAATTGCTCAGCAAGGGAGGTCATGGACAGAGTGGATGGGGAAGGGGAACCGGGTCCAAATGAGTCTGATGGTGGTATAACTGTTGTAGTGTTAGGCTGTGGAGGCCTATACGAACGTGCTGAGATTGGTTGTCAGATTTCCAATGAGAAGGTTGAGGTTGATGTTGTTGTGGTGGTCGACCATGTGAGGGCTGGTTGCTGCTATTGGGCTGGTTTGCTCGACCCAACCTAGGACACTGAGCCTTTCAATGACCCTTCTCCTTACAGTAGCTGCATACATCACTACCAACTCTCGAGTAAGACTTATTCTGATTGTTGGATGGTGGACGAAAAGGGGCTGCTAAAATAAACAGAGTAGAGTCGGGGAGAATTCCCATTCCAGACTGAGTCTTGAGACGTATTTCCTTGATTACTAACTCATGAACAACATGATCAACTGACGGAAGTGGGCTACGATGGAGAATGGACCCACGAAGGCCCTCAAAATCATCACGTAGAGCCATCAAAAACTGAACTAGATGTTGTTCCTCCTTGCTAGTGATATATGGTGCAAACGCCTGCAATTCGAGCAACTCCATAAGAGCCAACTGATCCCAAAAATCTGTCACTGTAGAATAGAACACTTGAATACTCAAATTTTTTTGTTCAAGGGCACGAATATCACACTCTAATTTGTACCTTTTCGCAAAATTGGACTATGTAGACAATTTAGCCAAATGATCTCACACCTCCTTTGCATATCCAAACTTTGCCAATTGCATACCTATCGAGGGAGCAACGGAGTTGTTGATCCAAGTGATGATTTTTGAATTATTTTTTTCCCAAACATCTAGCAATTTTGTAAATTTATCAGCTTATTCATTCGTAGGTTTACTAAAATCTCCATTGATATAACCCTTCATCTGCTTCCCCTTTAGAAAATTTTTCATCACATAATTCCAATATGCAAAATTTTTTCCATCGAGTTTAACACTAATCGCTTGAAGAGAATCATCGCGTTCAGCAGCCATTATGAAAACGAAACAATTAAATAATACAAAATAAACGAACCAAAATCAAAGACAGATCCAAAAACACAAAACAAATGAACCAGAATCAGGGACAGATCCAAAAATGAATGCGAATCAGTGCGAGATTGATCCAAATACGAATCTGAATCAGCGAGAAAAATCCAAAAACGAACTAGAATCATCCGAAATCGTGGATGAGATTCGAACCTGCTCTGATACCATGTGAATATATTAAATAATCAAGAAAACAACAAAGGGAAAAGAGAAAAGAGAGCTAGAGTTTCTCATAACATAAAAACTGAATGAATAAATACAATAGAAAAGAAGAGACAATAATAGTATATCTAGGTATATAGTATTACCCTAAAAGAAAGTAAAAGACCAAACTACCCTAAATCTAATAAAACTAATAATTCTAATAGCTAACGGCTAGTTTGGCCCTTTTTCAAATATTTGTCTCTTTAATTTTTATTGAATAATAAAAAATCTTTACTTTTTTTTAATAAACTTTTTTTAGTAATCACTAATCATTAATGAATAAATCTTTACTTTTTATTGTACAAATTAATGATAAGTAATCTTTATTTTTTATTAGACTATAATTTTTAAATATCAAATACTAGTAATCCCTTGATTCTCTTTAATTTTTATTGAATAATAAATATTCTTTACTTTTTTTTGTTAAACAAACTTTTTTTTAATGATCACTAATCATTAATGCATAAACTAAACATATATAAAAAAAGAGTAAAAGTAAAAAGTCCCCCCAATTCCCAAACATTAAACTTTAAAAGTTAAAACTTTCCCCCCCAAAACTCCGGCCCGGCCTGTCTATGCACCCGTCCATGAGCCCGTCCACTAGCCTGACCCGGCCCGGTCCTAAGCCTGGCCCTAGTGAGCCCAGGTCACTGGTCCGAGCGGACACCCCCCTCCTTTCCCAAACCAGCCCGATATTAGGTGAGGCCTGGCCCGGCCCTCTAGCCCGGTTGGGCCCACTTTGACCAAGCCCGGCCCAACCCGGCCCAGTTGACACCACTAAGTTTCCTTATTCATATTTTTAATTAATTTATTGATTTACTGGATCATTGCATATATATATACATACATATATATATATATCAATTGTATATATATATATATATATTAGTTTTGGCTAAAAGATAAGGCATGAGAGATAAGTTGGGTTTTGATTTTTAAAGTAATTGATGCTGACTTACCTTGGTCATATTTACAAATATGACAGTGAAAGCTCTTCAAATTTTAGTTGGAAAAAAGTGTTTTAAATATTTATAGTTTAATAAAAATATTTAAATTAAATACTTTTGGCTCCCCAAAATTCTGTCTATTAATATTTTGGGCACATAACCTCATAGTTGGCCTATTGGGCCTATTTTTGGTTATTTACATTCTTTCCGCTAAAGTTTTGAAAATAACAGAAACACCCTCTAAGATTTTGAATGCTTTATTGCGCTTGATTTATAATTATGGGTTATATATCACATTCTAAGGCACTATTATATACATTTAATTTATCTAGTGCTTGCATGCATTTTAGGGACAATTTGTTGTCTATATATTTGCAATTCTTTGGTGATGTCTATAGATTAATTTCTTCCTACATTCTAGTGAAATTACAGATTGTCCCTAAAGTATTAGTCTTAAAGACCCAAGGACTCTAGTCACGTATAATCTGGGCTCCATAATTTGTCAACTATGCCCCTAAAGTTTTGAATATTGTGTACTTATACATGTAAAAGTAAATATTCTTGGGCTATTTTTAAGTGTTCTTAAAGCACTACTGAACATTTAGATTTTTCGATTATTTGCGCATGTTACTTGGGGATAATTTGTTTCTTGTTGGTGCGTAACTTATATATTTGTGCTATTTGGGGCCATAACTTTTGTGGATTATTTGCACATTGTTAGAAATTGTAAATGTTCATTTTTGAATCATTAAAAAGTTTTAGATGTTCATGAACATAAGGTTTTGTTTATGATAACATAAGGTCTTGGGAATACTCTACAGCGCCCTAAGACATAAATGAGTGATCTTAGATTTTGATCACATAAAGATTAAAGCCATAAAATGCACTATTACTATAGGTGTATATCGTGCATTGAGGAATTATCATGAACATCTTGTTATTTAATAATTCAATTTTGACATAAAGAACATCACACTGTCTTTTGATAACCACAACATCCTAAGGCTTGTTGATGTTTGTTTTTCGTGATCATGAAAATGTTAAAATTGAATTTGTGTTCTATAAATATGAACATAAAGACTCGTTCATTACAATGAATTAGGCCATTATAAAATATCACATATTTTAAGAATAGCCACATCATCTTGAACTGTGTTAGTAAATGATCCTTAAGAAGTTTTAATCACATAAAGTAGCATGACAAATTTTTAAGGCTTGGATGGGCACGAACACAAGCCTTAGATTAAACTAAAGTTATATCATATTGCCCTAGGAGTAGCCACAACACCTTAAGGCATATTGATGTGTGACATTTTGATAACATGTTCACGTAAGGGTAAAAGTGTTAAAATATTATCACCATGAACTTAAAGGACTCATGGATTCTACCATATTAAGAGTAAAACATCATGTTGTCATACGAGTAGCCACAACATCTTAAGTCATCCTGATATGTGATCTTTCAGTATTATGATCACATGAAGTTTAATTATAATCATATAATGTTATTCCATGTTGTAATTAGGTTGTTATAAGTGTTGCCAGTTCAAATGACTTAGTTGGGATAAGCTAGTGGATTTGACATTTAGAAGTTTGGATCCCCTAAACCCAGAGGTATGTGTTCCTTTCTTCTTCACATCAGAATAATCTACTAGTCTTATTGTAAGGATAATTAGTAAGTCTAATGCATATTGCAACCTCTACTAACAGGAAGGTTTAGACTTGCTACTGAATTTGACATTAGTCAAATCAGACTACATTTATTACTTTATTGCTTGAATGTATATTCTTGGTTACTATAACTATTAGTCTTTTATTTGAATGGTGAGTTTTTTAAAACTAAGTGAGTTAGTAGTAATTTCATATTTGGACAAAATTCTTTACAACTAGGCTGAGTGGGACTCAATCAATCTGGTAATATGTGTGAAGCTGCCTGTATTCACATAAGTGAGTTTCATGCAAGTGTAGGATGCCTACAAAATAATTGCTTAAGTCAAATGTTCATCAAGTCACATACAAGTGAGAGCATTTAATGCTTTGGCCACAATATAGTGAATAGGACTACATAAGGGCTATACATGCAATTTGTTAGTTCTAATAAGGCATTAACAAACACCATAATAAACTAACTATCAGATATGAAGATCAATAGTTCTAGGAATGTGTTATGATTTTAGATTGCTTAATGCTAATCTAAATAAATTATGAATTGATTCATGAACTAGAATTCATATTGCCAGTATTATATTTGCTTTTTTGCTTAAGGAGTCGATGGAATATGAATTGAACATCCATTCAGAAAAAATAGGATGTGTTCGCTAACCAACAAATTTTGAAAATTATTTTGGGCATGAAACATTTTTTTTTGGAAATTTAGTTTCTTTCAAAAAATTGAAAATTTTGGGTTTGCTTTTGCAAGTCCAAAAAGACTTTTCTATCACTAGTTTTGGGATCTTCGTCACTAATTTACAATAGCGTTGGATCCTGATCGGGAGAGAACAAATCCTATTTATACGCCTTAACGAGCATTTGTTAGTACCTTTTTATCCTGTTTTTGTATAGTTTTACTTCGTTTTCTATTTTCTGACAGGTTTTGGAAGAAATCAATTAAACCAGGCTAAACAGGGTGAAAAAGCAGAAGTAAAGAAGCTGAAAAAGCCAAGTCGCGCAAGCGAGCCGCGCCCGCGAAATCCAGAAATCGCTCGCGCGATCCGCTCGCGCGAGAACCCAGAATCGCTCGCGCGATCCGCGCGCGCGAAGGCCCAAATGTCCCGCTCGCGCGACCCGCTCGCGCGATATGGGTAAAAACCAAAGTTGCGTATTTCAGTATTCTGAAGACTCCTGTGCAAACAAGATGTCCTAACTGCGTCCAGATTGTAAATTATATCAGTTTCAGTTCGTTTCGAGTTGGGAAAGCTTCCAAAAACTTGTTGTAATCTATATATACCTTATTTTACTTCAAATTAGAGGTTACACATCATTACACATCATTAGATACAAAAAAATACATACATACTTCCAGCCATTGAAGGGAGGGAAGCAAGGAGAAGAAGAAGACCAAGGATTTCCATGGCCTCCTCCATCAACCTCTTGCTATCTACCACTTCCATGGACGGCTAGATCATAGATCTAGGGTTTCAATGAAACCCTAGCCAAGTAATAGGGTTTTATCTATGTTTTTATTTTAGTTTATGATGTATGGATGACAGTCACATGTTCCGAGGATTTTTATAAATAAATCGTACTTCTAGTGATTAAATCATTGCTTTCAAAGTTTATTCTTGTCTTAGATCTATTTTGATTGTGATGTGCTCAACGATCTATTCTTGCTGTGCTTGTTTAGATTGTTTACATGTGATGGTGCTTTATTGATTCGTGCTATCAAGTATCCGAATAGTCCATGCCTAGGTTAGATGGATTAGATCACAACCCTAGTTTAGTGTGGGATAATTCGTGCTAACTGCAGATGGATTATGTTGGTGCTTGAACCATGATTATCTTCTTGTCGGAGGAATTGGGCTTGTAGCTACAATTCCCCATATTCATCCAACGTAATAAGCTGAAGTAATTCATAAATATTCCTATTATGAAGCTAGTGGTGGATTTGCAATCCTAGGTTCCCTTAAACATTATTTAAAAACAACTATTTAAATTGCTTTCATAGTTTAGATTTATTTTTATGTTCTTAGTTTAATTCAAATTAAAATCAAATCCGTTTTCTTAATTAGCGCGACTTGGCTTTTTCAGCTTCTTTACTTCTGCTTTTTCACCCTGTTTAGCCTGGTTTAATTGATTTCTTCCAAAATCTGTCAGAAAATAGAAAACGAAGTAAAACTATACAAAAACAGGATAAAAAGGTACTAACAAATGCTCGTTAAGGCGTATAAATAGGATTTGTTCTCTCCCGATCACACCCCCAAACCTACATTTTGCTAGTCCTCGAGCAAAACTAAAATAAAAACAAAACTACTAATAACATACTACTCCATTTTCGTATGGATCACGATTGCATTTAGCTTATGCAACAAGCCTTTTAAACCTCTAGGTGTCCCTAGTCGGACGAGTGAAGTCTCGTGAGGGTTCTCATCAACAAGCTACCCACAACCATATTTATTAACTTGTAAATTTAAAAAGTTTTATTCAAACGAAAAATAAAACAATCAATACTCCTTATTATAAAACAATGATTTGAAATAGAATAACGAATAAGAAGAAACGGAATCAAACATCTACCTACGTCATGAAAAACAATCTCAAGCACATGCATCGTATAAATCAACAGAGTTTCTCATAAAATTGCACGTGTATGATGTGGTAGTCAAATGAACACGCGCATGTCATGAACTTGGAATATAACTCGGATGACCATCTAACTATGCTTCGACTACGAATCTCACAATGTTAATTACACTCTCAAATAAAACACTCAAAAACATGTGTAATTTTTCTAATATATGTGAGTAAAGGAAATATATTTTCAAAACAAGAAATGCTCACATATGACTCGAAAAAGATGCATGACATAAAAGAACAGCAGTCTCATGGATAGGACGCCAATAATCAAGAGAAATTAATCATTACCATGTTTTAATCCCCCTCCCATCGTTTACATATCCAAACCATGTTTCCTAGGATCAAATAGGACTTTTCAAAGGTTGTAATGTGGCTCAGGAAGTGAAAAAGGATAGAAAGGATTCATTAGGTAGTTTTAGAATGGCATTGTAAGGCATGTTCGATTTCTTTCATTCATCTTTTACAAACTTTCATCTTTTCTTTCTCTTCATTCCTTTTCATTCGATTTTTTTTCAACCTTCCTCTTCTGTATTTTTTTCACTCCTTATCTTTTTTCTTTTCTCGCTTCTCAAATGACTATGCATTGAATACCAAGCAACTACCCCAATAGCATCTTATTTTCTTCTTCTCAATCAACACATCGCCTTAATACTACTAAAAGTTGATCACTCTTCCAGTGGTATACTCCAAGTTGATCAGGTTGGAGCTTTTAAAGAGGATAATGGTAATCAAAGAAAGAAATGGCATTTTAACCGCTCAAAGGGCGAACTAAGGAAATTTTTCATTTATCGGTCGGTAATAAACAAAGAAGGCCTATAATCATGTCATATGGTTATATGGTTCTTCAACATGTACGACAGAAGATTATTTAGCATGGTAGTAACTATTTTAACTTGACTATTAACCAAAACAAGAATAATGAGACTAAACAACAAGTAGATGCGTTATTTCAATGAAATTCGACAAACACAAAATGTATTCATAATCCTCTAAAAAGAAAAGATAGGCTCAAAAGCTCACCGGGTCTAGTCTCCACCTTGTGTTATCTAGAAATCCGAATTATATTATAGTTCACAACCAACATGCATTCAAGTGACTACGTGCAGTGCATAAGTTTATGTGCAAATTTATGATATAAAACTACGATTCAAACAATACATAACCTAGAACGTTATATCATAACTTCAGCAAATATTTAACCACATATTTCCTTGTTTACTATTCTATAACAAATCACATTACATACTAAGAAGTATCAAATTAAGATTGCAAAAACGTCAGTAATATCGTTTATTTAAACACACTTAAAAAAAATTTAAAATTTTGCTTAAAATAATGTGCATGTGTGCAGATCCTATCTTTAAAATTTTTTTCTAAGATTTACAAGATGATATTGGCACTAAGGTAGAAAGATTGATGAGACCTCATCTACACCGTGGGATAAGAAATTGGAACAATCTCTGTAAAGGAAATCAAAAGGTTGGTTAACGATGGAGTCTTAAAGTTGGATTTCTTCTAACCTTGGTACTTGTGCAAAATGCATGAAGAAAAGGCAGACCAATAAGTCCAATAAAGGTGTAAGAAGTAAGGGAATGCTCATAATCATACACTTAATATCTGTGAACCATTCCTATCTTTGTCTAAATGCTCAGAGATATTTTTATCTCATTCATTGACAATCTTACTGGTTTATGTATCTCTACCTTTTTTTGGGTAATTGTTAGGTAGTGGATGCCTTTAATAGTGTGTAAAAAGCTAGGAAATTGAATATAAAGATCTATGGATAGAAATATTTCGGTAGGGACAGGTATAGGATAAAGAGCGGGTCCATGTGCAAAGGAAGATGGTATTATTGCTTAGTATACTATGTGTCACAAATGGGTAACAGAAAAGGTGAAAATCACAAACTTATGGAAATGGAAAGGAGTATACTTATTAAGTATGTGATTCTTCGTTAGCCTTGTGGAATAAGCCTTTAAGAACACAAGTGTAAGTCCTAAACATAGTTCCATATAAGGTCATTCCTTAGATGTTATTCGAGTCAAGGTAATGATGGAACCTACTTTAATTCAGTTACACATAAAGACTTGACCGGTTAATCCACAAACTAAAGTAATTGGGCCCAAAGGCAGTTAATTGATATTCTATTGACTATAGGGTAAGCTCTTTTTGCACACCTAGAATTGTTGATATTAATAATGCTAAATTTACTAAAGATATTGACTTTCGTGGGAGGATAATGAGATTTTGATACAATATTCATGAATAAAGATGAATTGTTAATCAATTCAAGAGCCACCATATAGGAAAGTCAACATATGATCTACATCTTGTAAATTTAGGCATTTCTGTTGATTTCTTTGTATGCTTGGTAGTCTGACTTAGATGTCAAACTTTACACTGATCTCATCTAGTTTTCTATGCCATGACTAAGGAAACTTCTAAATATTTGGTATGATGTCATCTAAAAGGCATCATCTACCATAGTACATTTTATCTGCTTTATATAAAGGGCTGTAATTTAGAAATTCATGGTAATGTTGGCTCTTTTAGAGCTATATCAGGCAAAAACAAATGAGATTTTAAGGGAAAAGTACACATAAGGAAACTGAAATTTTGTTCTACATAAAGATAGTCATTTGGTTTGCTACCTAATTATGTCCCTATATTGATCTCTTCAATGGTATTTAAGGTTTCACGACTTCATAAAGTTTGATAAATAGATGTTGTGAATATTTGTATATACTTTGAGGTTAGTGGAAGTACTTAGATATGGATAATTTTATATAGGCAACCATTGACTTAAGTTTTCTACAGAAGAATTTATCACCTATTTTCTTAAATCTTTGAAATGAAGGATTTTGGTGAAATCTCCCGTGCCATTGGACATAGAGATCATATGGAGCCATGTCTTAAAGTACATTACGATTGTCTTATAGGCTTTGTATTAAAGGGTTTTAGAGAAACTCAACATAAAAGCAGTACCTATCTTTAAGTTTGGAAGGTACTGTAAGACTTGAATGGATAAAAACTATCATGCAAAAAATAATTTAATATGCCAAGATCTTGAATACAACACATCTTAAGAGATCATGTATGAACAAAAATATAATACATGCCATTGTTAGCCATTGAGATTGATAGAGACCGGAATTGGAACCCTTAATTGAACCTTACTAATGGCTTCTCCTTCTTCTCTTTGTCTCTCAATATACCCAAGAACTAATTTTCTATAATTGATGGATTATCTTTTAAGGGGTATTCTTAAGTCTTTTATAGAGGAGAGATGAGGGCCCTTTAATTACTATAATGAATCACTATCTTGAAAGATGAACCATTCCATTATGGCTTTTAACATAATCATCCCAAGAGTCATCTATATAATTGATATTGGGATATTTTCTATTGACTAAATAGTTGGTGGAGTCTAACCTGTATAGAAGGCTAGTGGGCCACCTTTTCTAGGACTCTTAAAAGTTACATGCGAGTTTTCATTCTCCCATGTGTGCACATATCAATGAGAGAAGGTCTTTCGATAATCAATTCCCTCTTACTGAGTGAAACCTTTAGCCACAAGTCTGGCCTTATATCTCGATATTACCTTTAGCATTACGCTTGGTCTTAAAGACACATTTACAACTGACTTTCTTATAATTATTAAGCAATTCGATGAGATCCCAAACACCATTCTAGTCCATCGATTTTAACTCTTCATTCATAGCATCGATCCATTTACTAGAATTATCACTTTCTATGGCTTGCAGGTCTCCTTTCCTTTTGAGATCTCCTCAAAATTGCTGGTTGTGGTGGATCTTCAATATTTTCAATTGTAATATCCTCATGAAGTGGTGAATCATTTTCATCATGTTGTTCATTTCCCTCAACTGGTTGAATAGCTTGAGGAACAACAAGTTCTCGAGAAAGAAAGGGTAGTAGGATATCCACTCTTATTTCCTCGAGATTTACCTCTTTTGATTCATCACTCCCACTAACTTCGCCATTCTCTAAGTTCTATGGTAGATATCGTGACACAAGTCAAAATCCTAGCTCATTCGCTAAATTTATTGAAAAGCATGGCATTTGTGTTCAATACACAATGCCAGGTATGCCACAACATAATAGAGTTGCTGAAAGGCGTAATCATACTCTTTTGGATATGGTTAGGAGTATGATAAGTTGTTCAACTATACTTGATTCATTGTGGGGTGAAGCATTAAAGACTATAATGTATATCTTGAACAGGGTTCCTAGTAAGGCAGTGCCAACAACTCCTTTCGAGTTGTGGAGTGGTAGAAAGCCTAGTTTGAGATATTTACATGTTTGGGGTTGTCCAACAGAAGCAAGGATCTTCAATCCATATGAGAAAAAGTTAGATTCAAAGACCATATCTGGATATTTCATTGGTTATCCAGATAAGTCCAAAGGGTACAAATTTTATTATCCTAACCATAGTACGAGGATTGTGGAAATTGGTAATACCAACACCTCGATCAGACCTCACTATTTTAACCTTTCTATCTAACTGCCTCCTGACCTTAGTAATGAACACCTCAAGGATGTCAACGGCCTAAGACTTTCATGTTTTAGATATACATAACCATAGTGAGAAAGATCATATGTAAAGGTGATAAAGTACCTCTTTCCAGCAAAACATGGAATGGAGAGTAGTCCATAAATATTTGTATGAATTATCTCAAGAAGCTTAGTACTTGTCGTGGCACCTTTTTTATTGTGTTTGGTTTGCTTTCCCTTAATACATTCTACACACACTTGAAAATTAGTGAAGTTTAGGCTATCCAAAATCCCAGTCTTCACCAATCTCTCAATTCTATCCCTGGTGATATGCCCCCGCATGTATGCCACACGATTGAAGACGTTTCATTAATTAGGCCACATTTTGAACCAACATTCGAATACAGGGCTATTAAAGATTGTGCAAACTTATGATTCAAGGAAATTTTATGTAAAAAATTCCAAAACCAACCATAATAGAATTAAACATCAACTTGAGTTTTGCACTACCAAATAAAACTAGATATCCAGAAATATCTAATCTAGATAAAGAAACTAAATTCCTAAAAATTGAAGGGACAAAAAGAGTGCCCATAAGATCCATCTGATGACCTGTTTCCAACAGTAAGTGGTAGGTTCCAACAGCTACCACTTCTGCTTTGAGACAGTTCCCCATATAGATGAATCGTTCACTGTCCTTTGGCTTTCGGGTTGTAAGGAACCCCTACATCGAATTTTTTATGTGAATCGTGGCCCCAGAGTCAATCTACTAAGTGTTAGAAGGAACTTTAGCAAGATTTGATACATAACATATAAAGGAAAGATTTATAGAAAGAAGCATTCCTTTAATAGGTTATGACCGTCGTGATTCATATATTATGTCTCTCAAATAAAGTTTGGGTTGTTTTGGTTCATGATCATGATTAAGTGCTAACTTATCACCAAGAGATTAGAAAGTGTCATGTGTGCCAAGTGGGAGAATGTAAGCATATAATATATGGCCCACATATTTTTTATTGACAAAATAAATATTATATGTTATCCTAGTTTGATATGGTCAATATCCTTGGTGATAAGATATAGTATAATCCAATCTCTACAGAATATATTTGAGTGGTAATTGGGATTGCCCCGACTTCCTTGATGGTAGGCAGTTGTGCATTTAAACACATGGGTAAGGGTTCCAGTCTATCTATAAATAAATAAGGCCTATGATAATTATCGTTATAGAATTTTATAGAGAACGATAGGGTGGAAACCTATATCTATCCTTCACCATACAGTAAACAAATTGTGTGAGGGTTGTGGAGGTTCTTTTATAATCAAGCAATTTCGTGATCAGGCTGAAGTTTGTTCATATCAACAGTGCTATAACCACATGACTGAAGGTAAGTTTCTTGGGCACTTTAGTTTGATTTAACCTCCTATTCTAATGTTGACAATTATTTATTTTATTTTGATCATTTGGTAATGTTGACATTATTGACCTCCAAGTAAAGCTACTTTTCTAAAAATATAAACTATCAAAATCTTGTAAAAATAATAATATAAAAATAATGTTATACTTCCTAAATTTATTTCCTAATACATTTGATGGTGGGATAATATTAAATATTGTTGGACAATATGAATTCTTATTGAAAGTTGATTTGGATGGTCCAAGTGCCACAAATATTCGAAGTATTTGGGAATATAAATTTAATAAGCATAGTGTTATGATAAAATAAATTTAGGAAGCATGCCAGTACATCAATACATATCACTAATCATTATGGGTTTAGTTATTGAGAAAAGATAACTAATGCAAACGGATTTGGTGAAATGTTATTTACTTGTGTAATGTCATGATTTCTAAATTTTGAATACTAAATTTGGTTCCCAAATGCTTTGAATGTTCTACACTTGCAATGATGGGTAATTCCATCGATCATTACCACAACGTATTATACAATTGTCAGTTTCCAAAAATTGGAAAGAATAGAATTATTCTATTTGATGGTCATGACACCGATGTAATATATATATACATATATATATATATATATATATTATAAAGTAGAATCAGACATTTTCAACGTGGTGCCTCCGTATTTTTTTAACATTTTTTTTATACATATATAACATTAAATCAAAGTGTATCCTTTTTAAATCATATATAATCTAATCTATATCTTTTACAAGTGCAAGAGTGTAAACCAAAAAAGAAGTTATTCATACTTCCCTTTAACAGGTTGTACGCTATATGCATTCACTGCAATATAGTATAATAATTCTTGACTTTACTATCAAAGTCCATAAAACATATTTTGATTACCATCTATGGAAGAATAATGACATGCTTCCCGAATTTGAATCCTAATTTTGGTTTCTAAATGATTTTGTTGGTTGTACCACATGCAGTGACTTGTGGTTCCACCAATCATTACCACACTTGCATTATTTCTAGTAACTTAAATTGATGATGAATTCTTTTAATCTAATACTCTTGGCTAAATAATTTCCAACATAGTACCTTCTCTGCTGAGTCATTGACTGTACTACCAAATTGAAGAAAACAATATATTTATACCTATGTTAAAATTGTTTAATAACTTAACTTATACTTTCTACAATTATAATGGCTAATTTAGGTTTTGTGAAATTATAAAATCAAAACCCCAGTAATCTTTGAGAATGCCACCTCCAAGCTAGGATTAAAAATCCACTCTATTTTCCACCTTTGGGTGGTTTTCAAATCCAGTGGAACCCATAATTCAATAAATAATCCATGAACCAAACAATGCTAAATTTTAAGATTATTAGTAATCTTATGGTGGAATCAAAATCCACCCTAAGAATCCATGAACCAAACGGGCCGTTAAAACATTCTTCTTCTTCTTAGACTTAAATAAAAGTGACGTTATAGACTTAATTGGGTTATTAAATTACACATTATTACTATCAAATGTAATACCCTATATTTTCGGATACATGGTTATATAAATAAGACCATGTATGCTTGTGTGAACCCTTGGTATAAAGTCGTTCTCAATCAATCAAACTCATATTGATCGATTGAACTTGTGCTTTCTCAAGCTATCGAACATACTTCGAGCGATCAAAACTCTGCCGACCTGATTCTGTGACGTGGACCCTTTCTCTAGCGATCGAACATCTTTTAATCGATCAAACCTTGACTGACCTATTTTTAATCGATCAAACTCACTTCAATGGATCGAAAGTGTTATCATTCTTATCCCCGTGTGTGCCACATGTCTCTCCCTCTTGCCTATATATATGTGTGTTATTTATGTATGTGGGTATTTGATAGTATAGAGATTAGAGAGAGTTTGTGTGTGTGTATTACACATACATATAACTGTGTGTGTGTGTGTATGTATGATATATATATATATATATTAGTAAGAGAAGAAGAAGGAGAAGAAGGAAGAAGTGGAAGAGGAAGAAGAATGAGAGGAGAACAAAGAGAGAGACAGAGAAGAAGAGAAGAAGAAAGAGAGAGAGAGAGAGAGAGAGAGCTCATTGACTCACTCAAGGGATGTTTATAGGACATGTTATGTATGTTTAGACGTGTATCTAGTGACCCCGAGACACCACTTTATCTCTGCCCATTTTCTGGGTAGAAGACGATTCTTTATCGATTGAACTTGGTTCAATCGATCGAACTCATGTCACCTCAATCAATCGAAAGGATTTCTATAGATCAAACTTGTTATTCTTCAATCAATCAAAAGGACTTCAATCGATCGAACTTACTGTTTCTTCAATGGATCAAAACTTATAGAACACTGTCATTTCCTGTTGATTTTAATATGAACTATTTAGTTGTTTAAATGTTAATGCATGCCTTCAATATGCAATGTTGTTGATTTAAGAGATAATGCAACACTGTAATGAGATGAACTATTTAACTGTTATGTGTTGCTATTGTTGAACTGTATAGTAGAACAGAACATGACAGCATGCTAATAACCAGATAAATAGTAGATATGATAAATACAGAGCATGTGATAGCCCTTTATCTAGAGTAATGCATTTCACGACATGTGGTCAGCATGCATGGGATAACAGTATGAAGGGATAAAAGATATAATACGGATTGGGATATGTGCCTTGTGTGTAATAATGTGATATGTGTACTTTGGATTTGTGGGATCACGGCTGATGAACTGGGTGGACGTGGGATGGTTGGAGTTCCTAGTGCACCTCTCACTGTCGAAGAAGTCCAGTGATGCGTGTGCACTGTTGAAGACGTCCAGTGTTTCGTTGATGATTACGTCTAGCTAGTGCCCTAATGTACTCTCACCGTGTAGATGACCAGTGAGGGTGTACACATCGTAGAAGACGTCCGATGTGTCGTTTCCATCATTTATAGATAGGACATACCGTGTAGATCACCGATAACCTATTAAGGGATCATGTAAAGTAGGACACCACTAGGTAAGCGACTGGTATGACCTGCTAGCTAAGTTATGTGGTATCAAAATTGGTATTATTGTATTTACATATGGATACAAAATTGTATTATTGTATCGATGCATAGATACAGATGGTATTGTTGTATCGACGTATAGATACAAAGATAGATAGGAATATGAGTATAAATAGATGAGATGGTTGTTCAGTTGTGGATTTAGTGTCTCGACATAAAAGATAGATGCATGGGGTGGATGCATGGTTTACATGCAGGGAATTAGTAATGCCAGATATTGAGAAGAATATGATGAATATTATACCATGATCTTTGCCTTTATTTATAATCCTCATATCGTTGATTTAATACATAGTTTAATGAGACCTCTACTATGTCCATGAGTGATCTGATTGATAAGAGATTAATCGTATTTTAAGATGCTAAATAATAATGGGTGAGGAGTGTGGTTGATGTACTCACTTAGCTTTGTATTCAAAACTGATGGCGTTTATGCCTTAGACAATCCAACGTCCAAAGCTTTGTAGGTATTGAGGACGGAAGACTGATGTTCCACCGGACTTGGCGCTAAAGGCTTGATGACGAAGATGTGCTGCTTTGTAATAGTTGGTTTATATATCTGTTGTATTCTATTAATATAATTTGTTGTAGGCTTCAGACTATAAGCCAACTGTTGTAATAGTTTCACTTGACTGTGACCTGTGAGTTTCCACTATTGTTGCCTCTGATTATGTTAATAAGGTATATTCTATGAATAGCCTCCTCCCTATCGTTGTGTTTGTTGGTTTGAGTAGATGACAATGCGGTTATTCACCAGTCATAGAATTTATTTTCTTTATTTTTGCTTCTTTAGACATCAAATGATACCCTAAAAAGGTACAATCAAGTGACACCAAAATTATCATATAAATAATGCCTTGTTAATTTTTATTAGGGCCTAAAAATGAATATTTTATACATCAGTGTCTGATGATACAATTTTTGGTACTGGTCGAATATAGAGTTTTAGAGCATATTAAAAGTATGGAAGATAGGGAGAGAGAAATATAGGCAGCATGTTTGTATGTGGTTCAGCCCTGTTAATAAAGGAACCTACATCCACGTGTGTGTTAGAGCACTTCCACTAAGTATAAAAAACTATTGCAGGGACCTTGGTGATCTAACAATGGAGATGGGAACTACCAAGGGTCGGCCATCCAGGGATGATATTAGGGTTTCTTGGGAGAAGCTTGACAATATAGAAGCTAGGGTTTCTATTGTAGAGAGACTAATCACATTCTAATCGGGATCCCCTCTAATGGAGGTGAAAGGACTCTTTTATAAGAGGAAGAGTTCTCCCTTACAAGGAATTTTTGTCTCTTTTAGAAACTATTGACATCCTATAATGATAGTTGCATATCCAGAAGGTATCCTAGTCTGATTAGGAGACAATTGATGTGAATCTGAATGGTTTCCTTGCTGATTTAGAAAACTGGTGGAGTCCGAGCAATTTGGGACGTGCGTATTGTAATTGGATTACGTATTCTGACCCATAGGTCGGGTCGGGCCCATAACACTGGAGGTTGGGTCTGGAGGTCAGTCAAGTCAGACCTAGAAGTTGGGAGGTCGGACCTAGAGGTCGGGAGCAATGGAAGTCAGACTTGGAGCATTGGAGGTCGGCCTGGAGGTCGGGTGGTCGGACCTGGAGGTAGGGAGGTCGGGAGCTCAGACTTGGAGGTCGGGAGGTCAGACCTGAAGGTCGGGAGGTCGGGCTTGGAGTATTGGATTACTGGACAATTTTGGGTGTATCAGTTGCCCCCCATTTCCAAGGTTGGCCTGGTGCTATATCGGGTCAAGTTTGGAAATCTGTTGATTCTGCTTACCACTGCCTGATGTTTGCAAAGTTGGATTTTCTCAGGGAGTGATGCAACTTATGATTTAAAGTTTGCAGATCTTGGTGAGTCACCCTTGTATCAGTAAGGCATCAAGACCAGTAAGTAACACGTGATTGCTCGGGCAAGTTGTCTTGGAACTTTTGAGTCTTTTGAATTGTCGGGAATTGGCTAGGAGTTAAGACTTAGCCTAATTCAGAGTCTTTTGAGTGCTCGGGAATTGGCTAACAGTTGAGACTTAGCCTAATTCAGAGTCTTTAGAGTGCTCGAGAATTGGCTAAGAGTTGAGACTTAGCCTAATTCGAAGTCTTTTTGTTTAAGTTAGCTCCCAGAATGATTATTTTCTACCCAGTATGTCACGCCCCGGAGAAACAAAAATAGAGAAAAATAAATTTCCTTTTTAGGTCCATAGGGAATGACTAGTGAATATCACTAATGATCCACCCCACACAATACTAGTCTACAACAAAAATAGTAATAAAAACAAAATGGATATAAATAGCCGTTACTTTTATTACAAACATCAGAGTTATTACAGCAGTAAAGCTACAGCGGAAGTATATAAGGTTTGGAAGCAACATATGCCCAAGTACCAAATATAACAAAACAGTCTAAAGAGAAATAATAAACTAATAACTATCTCCAGGTCTTCAGCTGGCGTACACATCAACATAGTAGTCCTCCCCAGCATAGACATCATCAGTGGGGCCATCCTCTGCGTATTCGACCCCCGGATAGTAGTCATTGTCGTAGGTTCCACCACCTGCAAAATAAGGTACAGGATAGTCTGGACGGGGAAAATCCAGGCAATAAAGGCCGTCAGCTTATTGAGAGCTGAGTGAGTATAAACTATCAAGGTACCAGTTATCTGAAGTAAATAACAAGCTTATGAAGGCACGAGATAAGTTCTACTATAATAATATCTTGCTCCTTTATTCAACGTCGTTAACCAACCCTTATCGTCTTGTTATTCAGAGACCGATAAATCAACATACTATTTCTAAAAAGAACAGACTCAATCATTTCACATATATAGACATACCATCATTCTGTCCATTGCTCATTAAGGATATAAACCATCCACCACATTCATGGACACCACGTTAGTCCATCCCCTGCTCATTAAGGATATGAAACTATCCACTGTATGTCAGGGATACAACGCTTTGAATAACAGCACATCAAATCTATTGCCACGACTTATCGCTGTGTACCAGTGATCCCCCATCCACCGCTTGTTAAGGATATAAACCATCTACTGCTCGTTAAGGATATAACATGGATCATCTGGTTATCTCTGGACTACATGGCCCTGCCCACTGCTCGTTAAGGATATGAACCATCTACCATATGTGAAAGCATATCATGACCAGATGTCCGCCCACGTACCCTTCCCTGAACTTATCAAACCTACTTATGTTTCGTACTAACATTGATACATAACTTCCCTTTTGTGGCCTGACTACTCTGATTAAAAGAAATGGATATCAAACTCATACACGAGTCAACATATTACCCTCGTAGTCATATTCTTTCGTTTATCCAAATATCCTTTATTCTTTGGTGTTACATTACCCCTATCTAACCCATAGTCGCAAAATTGAAGTCCGAATCGAGAATCAAAAAATTGAACCGTTAACATAATAAATAGGCAAAGGAATTTTGCCAATACCAATCGATTGGGATAAGGTCCAATCGATTGAAACAAAAATCATAACAATCAATTGAGAAAACTTACAATCGATTGGGTCCAAAACAATGTCAATCGATTGCTAACATTAGCAATCGATTGGAATTCTATTCAATCGATTGGGTCCATATTGATGGTAATTGATTGGGAATTATACCAATCAATTGGCTCACCATCTTCACCAGCAGATTATAAGAACAACATATATAAACATAGAAATCATGCATTTACACATCTAAACATCATCATAACTTGTATAAACATCAAATAGAGGGCACAAGTGAGTTAGGACTCATCAAGGGTGTGTGTGAGCTTGAAAACTTCAAAGTTCTCTCTCCCTTCCTTCTCTTTCTCTCTTCTCTCTTCTCTGTCCAGCTTTCTCTCTCCTCTTTTCTGTCTCTTCTCCTTCTTCTTCTTGTTCTTCTTTTCTTCTTCTCTTCTCTGCGAAGGGTAGTGTGTGTGGTTGTGTGGGTGTATATATATAGATATATATATGTGTGTATATATATATAACTCATAAGATATGTCTCTCTCTCAAGCTGTGCAAAATAGGCCCAAGGCCAAAAATGAATGCCTATATATAGATATTGAGAGTGCCACACATCCAAAGCTCAAGCAACGAAGAAAACTTGTCTCAGTTTATGCCAATCGATTGGTAATAATGGCAATCGATTAGTAATAGATATTTGAAGGCAATCGATTGGTATAGATGACAATCGATTGATATGTTGCCACGTAATGAATTTAAGTCAGTAAGAGATTAATCGATTAGGAACATGTCAATCGATTGGTATTTAAAAAGTGGCAATCGATTGGGAAATAAGGCAATCGATTGGTAACCAAATTTTGCCAAAAGAATTGGAAAGGTTAAACAATAGAAATGAAATACCAGGTCTTATTATATGTCAAAAATACAGGGTATTACATCATCCACCACTCATTAAGGATTTCATCCTTGAAATTAAAAACAAACAAGGTCTAAAACAAAAACGAAAACTTCTCTCGCATCTCTAACTCTAGCTCCCGTGAAGCTTCTCCTTCATCATGATGCTTCCATTGAATCTTCACTAATGGAATCTCCTTGTTCCTGGGATTCTTGATCCCACGATCTAGAATCTGCACTGGTCCTTCGTTAAATGTAATGTTGTTGTTGACTTTAATATCTTTGAAGTTGCTCTCGTGCACTGGGTTATGAGCACACTTCCTCAACATACTGATGTGGAACACGTCGTGCACTCCTGACACCTTCGGCAGCAATGCAAGGCGATAAGTAACCTTCCTAGCATGCACTAGAATTTGAACAGTCCAATAACTCACGGCGATAACTTGCCTTTCTTCTGACCAAGTCTGACGATGCCCTGAACCGGTAAAACCTTGAGTACGTGATCTCCAATAGCAAACTCTAAGTCTTTGTGTCACATGTTAGCATAACTCTTATGTTGTGTCTGAGTTGTCTTCATCTTTTCACATACAATCTGGATCTTTTCTCTGGTCTCCCATACCATCTCTGGCCCTAGAAGTTGAGTATCTCTGACTTTAGCCCGACATAACGACAATCAGCAAGGTCTTTCGTATAAAGCTTCAAATGGCATCATTCCTATACTCGAATGATAACTGTTGTTGTAGGCGAACTCAATCAAAGGTAAGTGCTTCTCCCAAGATCTCTCAAAATCAATGACACAAGTGCGTAACATGTCTTCCATTACTAGATTAACTCATTCAATCTTCCCATTGGGCTGCGGATGAAAGGCTGAACTCAAGTTTAATGTTGTTCCCAACGTTGTTTGGAGACTCTTCCAAAACTCCGTAGTAAAACGCGAATCTAGATCCGATACGATAGACACATGTACTCCATGTAACTGTACTATGTGTTGTAGATACATCTGGCTCAAACGTTCTACTGGATACATCATACTCTTGGCAATAAAATATGCCGTCTTCATAAGTCGATCCACGATTACCCAAATAGTACCATGGTTCTACTGTGACTTCGACAATCCTACCACAAAAACCTTAGTGATGTGTTTCCATTTCCATTGAGGAATCGGTAATGGTTGCAGTAACCCAGGTGGCTTATGATGTTCTACCTTTACTTGTTTACAAGTGAGACATTGAGATACATACTCTGCTATTTCTCTCTTCATTCCTTCCTACCAGAAATTTCTCTTTAGATCCTTCTACATCTTCGTACCTCCCGGATGAATAGTCATCCGTGACTTATGTGCTTCATCCAATATTTCTTTGTGAAGATTTTCTTTGTCAGGTACACAGAGTCTACCTTTACATTGTAAGGCTCTGTCCGTACCGATACTCCAGATCTTTGGTTCTTTGGCTGACATCTTGGAGAACCATAACTTCATATTTTCCGTTATTTGCTAAGCTTCTAGGATATGGCTGATCAAAGTTGGTTGTACCATAAGGCATCCAAAATGTTGTCTTTCTATTGGTTCCACTGGCTGAAGTTCGAATTCAGTTAAAACTTCCAATGCTCTCCATTCTCGGGTTAGTAACGCAGCAATTACTAGTCGAGGTTTACGACTCAAAGCATCTGCTACTACATTTGCTTTACCTAGATGGTATTATAATGAAAAGTTATAGTCTTTAAGTAACTCCATCCATCTTCGTTATTGCATGCTCAACTCCTTCTGAGAGAACAAGTATTTCAAGCTCTTATGATCGAAAAATAGATCAAACTTCTCTTCGTACAGATAGTATCTCCAGACCTTAATGCAAATACTATTACTGCTAATTCTAAGTCATACGTAGGATAATTCTTCTCATGTACCTTCAATTATCTTAATCCATATGCAATGACATGCCCGTCCTACATACGCACATAGCCTAATCCTTGGTGCGATGCATCACCGTAGATTATGTATCGCTCTCCACTCTTAGGTATTGCGAGTACTGGTGTAGAAGTTAATTTTTCCTTTAACTCCTAAAATGCATCCTCTTGCTTGTCTGTCCATTCGTACTTTGTCTCCTTCCTTGTCAAAGTTGTCAAAGGTCCCGCTATCTTGGCGAATCCTTCTACAAATCTTCTATAATATTCTGCTAGGCCAAGAAAACTTCTAACTTCCATCACATTGGTCGGTCTATTCTAGCTTAAGACTACATCAATCTTAGATGAGTCCACGGAGATACCATTTTGAGATATAACATATCCCAAGAATTTGACTTCCTGTAGCCAAAATTTCACACTTGCTAAACTTTGCATGCAGCTTATTATCTCGAAGTGTTTTTAAAGCAATCTGCAAGTGCTCCTTGTGGTCTTCCTCCGTCTTTGAGTAGATCAAAATATCATCGATGAATACTATAATGAACTTATCCAGATATGGTCTAAATACTCTATTCATTAAGTCCATGAATACTGCTGGAGCATTTGTTAATCCAAAAGACATAACTAGAAAGTCATAATGCCCGTATCTTGTCTTGAAAGCAGTCTTCGACACATCCTTTGGTCGAACCAATAGTTGATGATATCCCGAACGTAGATCAATCTTTGAAAAGATCCTGGATCCTAGTAACTGGTCAAACAAATCATCTATCTGGGGTAGTGGATATATATTCTTGATCGTAACCTTGTTCAACTCCCTATAGTCTATGCAGAGTCGAAGTGTTTCATCCTTCTTGTTTACAAATAGAACTGGTGCTCCCTAAGGTGATGTACTCAGGAGAACAAATCCCAAATCTTCAAGTTCCTAAACTTGTTTCTTTAGTTCTAACATCTCGGTTAGTGCCATCTTATATGGAGTCTTTGATATCGGCAACGTACCAGGTACCAATTCCACGCAAAAGTCTATTTCTCTCTTTGGTAGAAGTCCTTTAATGTCCTGGAATACATCCTAAAAGTCTAGTATAGTAGGAATCTGATCCATCTTGAGTTTCGTACTCGCACTCTCGATTGTAGTCGAGCTACTCGTAAGAAACATGTCGCTCGCCGGCTGACACTGAAATCCAATCGTCAGACATCCTTGTATTAGAAACACAATCGACCTAGTAGGGCAGTCCAAATTGGCACTATACTTAGTCAACCAATCCATCCCTAGAATAATGTCAAACTCTGACATTGACAAAACTACCAAGTTTGCTAGAAGATTCCTATCTCCCAAAGTCAATGGGCAATTCTTACATACTTTACCCAGCTTAACAGTCACTCCCAAAGGTAACATAGCATTAAGAGCTTGCTCAAGTGTCTAGGGTTCTAAACCCAACTGACACACAATCTTAACAGTAATAAAAGAATGTACAGCTCCAATATCGAATAAAGCTTTAACTAGATTATGAAAGAGTACGAGCGTACCTTCCAAATGCTGCTATTCATCGACATTAAAACCTGCTTCTACTGGGATTATGGCATTTACTCGAGTCTAATCTGGGGGTCCTTGTATTCCTTGAACTAATGCCCCATAGTATCTTCCCTGTAGTGCACGACAATCCCTTCTCAAGTGCCCCAGTTTGTTGCAATTTTGACAGTTAGCACCCATCTGATGGTTAACCTTGGAAACTGTGCAGAACTTGGCAATATGTCCTGGCTTCCCACAGTTAAAACAACCTCCACTATTGCTTGGCGGGGCTATTAGCAGTGCTTGAGGTTGCGGTCCTTGCTGTCAATGTTGTTGGGGTCCAAGATAGCTCAACTAAGGCTTCCTGGTTCTATCCCAAGTTCTCTTATTACCTTGAAAATTTCCCTGAGGTCTCCACCCTTGGGTATTTCTCGGCGGCTATGTCTGGAAATTTCTTTGTTGGAAGTTCCTTGATGGTAGTGGTCGACTCATCTGTGGTCATTGTACTGGATATGCATCCTTTTCTAAACTTACAGCAAGTCTAACCAGTCCTTCAAAACTTTGGTTTAGGTGACCAATCATCATATGGCAAAGATGGGGATTCAGTCCCTGGTGAAATCTCTTCACCTTTTTCTGTGGAGTGTCTATCATATGTTGAGCAAAACGAGATAGACGCTCGAACTATGTAGTATATTCTCTTACCATCCATTCTCCTTGAACTAATTAAGCTCATGAAATTCTTTTCATGTTGATTCTTCTTGTCTTCTGGAAAGTAATTCTCTAGAAATCTTCCCTTGAATGTTTCCCAAGGCATTGCTTTTGCACCATTCATCCCTATAGTTGCTCGTTTAGCCTCCCACCAATCTGCGGCGGCATAGGTGAGCTAGAACGTAGCAAGATGATGCTTTTCTTGCTCACTGCATTCCAATGCTTTAAATATAAACTCTATTTCTCTTATCCATTGTTTGGCTTTCTAGGGTTCCGTTAGTCTATCAAACTTTTCGAGATGCAATCCTCGAAAATTTGCCAATAACTTTTCTCCTATTTGCCTCTGCTAGAATGGTATAATTGGGGGTTGGATAGGTCGTTAATTAGTAGCATGGTTGTAGGTATCGCCTACATGCTTTATGCGCTGCATGAATGCTTCAAAAACTCCAAATGGGTCCATTCCTTCTGGAATAGGTGCTCCGATTCGCGCTTGGTGGTTTCTCAAGGGTCCTACCATAATAATAATGAGTGTTGCCTATAAGAGACACATTCATTAGCTAAAAGTCTTCTTACATAACGAAAACAAGATAGAGCGAGAAGCAAGAAGAACTAACAGTTCTACTAAACAACACATCCAAGTAACCATACAATAAATATCAAAAAGTACTGCTCGTATATATATATATATATAAATGTAGCACGTAGTACACACTAGTCAAACTGTGTACCATGTGGGATAAAGTTAAAACAGTACTAAGCTAATCTATCTATAATGCTATGACTACTACTAATAATATCTATATAAAGCTATGGTCCAATAGCTATCTCTCAAGCTCCCAAAAATCTGGTGGACAACATGTCCTAATAAAACTAACAAAAACATAAACCCCTGTAGATCCTGACTCAAAAGTCGTCAGCATCCGATCCTACTGCTGGTGCATCATCCTCAGGTGCAATGTCCATCTCTACTGGTAGATCATCCTCAGCTAGTGCGTCTACTCCTCCTACTTACATCCCAATATCCCAATCCTCAACTATCATGTCGTCAACCTCCATCTCCTTAATATCAAATGATGGCTCGGCAACATAGACAATTAACTCAGTAAAATCCCTAACAATAGCCATAGCATCTGCTAACGTAACCTGTCCTATTGGAAGTCTGACTGGTTGTGTAACCATCGCTGCTACCCACTCGGCTGCCATATTGGCAATAGCTACCATATGAAGCACAGGTCCTGCTGGTAAATCAAACTCTATAAGTATCTCTGGTACATCTACCCCCTCATTAGGAACATCCTCTACTGGGTCCTCTGGCTTAAACTCTGGCTCCTCTGAGTCATCATCTAGCTCGATGTCATCGTCAACTGGCTCGATGTCCTCGACGACATCCTCTTTTGGGTTAGCATCTACTATCGGCTCAATCTCTGGTAACTCTGGCTCCTTAGGCTGTTCTTATGGCTCTGGAATGGGTACCTTAGGTACTGGTGATGGTGGTGCTACTACTAGTGCTTCCTCAATAGGTCCTCCAATAATTGCTCGAAGCTCAATAGCGCCCATCTCTAGCTTACTCTGGATCAAGCGTAAAATCTCCTAGTAGATATCCCTACCAATCCTCGCGGAATGATAAGCATCCATATGCATCTCTGTAGAGTGGGTCTTCCCAGTCACGTAAAGAGCCTTCCACATATCCTCCTCTAGGTATCTACTAGCTGTTTGATATATGCGGTCATGATAAAACTTTGAATCAGCTGGCTCCATGGTATCCCCATGAATCACGTGTCCTCCATAAGCATCAGTTACAAACTTATAGAACTCTGGATCTATAATGCTAACCTATAAAGGAAAACTAACTATCGTCAAAAGGACGAACTTATGGTTGTGTGGGTGTATATATATAGATATATGTGTGTGTATGTATATATATATAACTCACAAGATATGTCTCTCTCTCAAGTTATGTAAAACAGGTCCAAGGCCAAGAATGAATGCCTATATATCGATATTGAGAGTGCCACACATCCAAAGCTCAAGCAAAGAAGAAAACTTGTCTCAACTTATGCCAATCGATTGGTAATAATGGCAAGTGATTGGTAACAGATATTGAAGGCAATCAATTGGTATAGATGACTATCGATTGATATGTTGCCACATAATGAATTTAAGTCGGTAAGAGAGTAATTGATTAGGAACATGTCAATTGATTGGTATTCAAAAATTGGCAATCGATTGGTAACCAAATTTCACCAAAAGAATAGGAAAGGTTATACAAGTATAGAAATGAAATATCAGGTCTTGTTATATATCAAAAATATAGGGTATTACACAGTAAGCCTTCATCAAGGTTGTTGGTAGAAAAATTTGACCATGTTGGGTAAGCCGACCTAAAGTGTGTTGCTTTAGGGTCATTTTTGTTTTAGCTCTTGATCGGCGACGAATAGTTGCCGTTTATAGTCTTACAAATACCCTTTGTTAGCCCATTTCATGTAGTTATTAGTTATTTTTTAATAAGTATTCTACATTTTGTAGGATTTAAAGCTTTAACTTGAAATGCACAAAAATCCAATGATTAGGGGCTTTGGAAGTCATTCTGGGCTCAAATGGTGATTTCGGTGAAAGCTGAATGCAGTAGGAGCCTTGGTAAATCGCATTTTTGGCAAGGAATACTTTGAATTTGAGAAATTTCTCTAGAGATATAAAATGTAGATCTTCGAGTTATGGATGCGTGGCCGTGAACGGCGAGTCAATCCGAGTTTCGAGCAAAAGGTTATCGCAATTCTATGAAAGTCGCGCAATGCAGTGAAAAGCACCTCACGCGAGCGGGCCGCGCGAGCGACCTGTGAAAAAACCAAAAATGCGTATTTTGTTAAATTAAAGTGCCCAACGAAGGTGGTTTGTGCATATGACGTCCAGAAACGTAAATATAGCAGTTTTAGTACGATATGGCTTAGGAAAGCTTCCCGAATCCTTCCAAACTCTATATAAATCCTATTCTAAATCAATTTTGTGGTTACACATCATTACACAACATTAGATACATCCATATACAACCAAAACTTCAGCCATTGAAGAGAGAAAAGCAAGGAGAAGAAGAAGAAGACCAAGGATTTCCATGGCCTCCTCCATCAACCTCTTACCGTTCATCAATTCTATGGCCAACTAAACTCAAGATCTTGGGTTTCAATGAAACCCTAGCCAAGTAATAGGGTGTATTTTATGTTTTTATTTTAGTTTTATTATGTATGGATAACAATTACATGTTCTGAGGATTTTTTATAAATAAATCGTGCTTTTATTGATTAAATCGTTACTTTCAAAGTTTACTCTTGCCTTAGATCTATTTTTTTATAACTCTTACCTTAGATCTATTTTGATGGTAGTGTGCTCAATGATCTCTGCTTGCTGTGCTTGTTTAGATTATTTACATGTAATGGTGCTTAAATTGAATTGTGCTATCAACTATCCGAATAGTCCATGCCTAGATTAGACGGATTATACCACAACCCTAGTTTCGTGTGGGATAATTCGTGCTAACCGAAGATGGATTATGTTGGTGCTTGAACCATAGTTATTTTCTTGACGGAGGAATTGGGTTGTAGCTACAATTCCCCATTATCATCCAACTTAATAAGCTAAAGTAATTCGCAAATACCCTTCTTATGAAGCTAGTGGTGGATTTGCAATCCTAGGTTCCTTAAACTTATTATAAAAACAAATATTCAATTGCTTTCATAAATTAGATTTACTTTTATTGTTATTAGTTTAATTCAAATTAAATCCAAAATCCGTTTTTCTTAATTAAGTAATTTAGGTTTTAAACATTCAAGTGCGTAGTATTCAATCTCTGTGGGTTCGACCTTTACTTCCACACTGCAAATCTTTTGAAAGTAAAGCATAAGTTAAGCATACTTTTATATCTTGATTTTGACAAGATCAATTTTTGGCATCGTTGCCAGGGATTGCATTACTACCTTTAGTTTTAGAATCTTAGTTTAGTTAATTCGTAAATACTAGATTAGGTTTTTTTTTTTCTTCTTATTTTTCGTTTTTGTTTTAAGTTACTAACTTTTCTTTTTGTTTTGTAGTTTCTCAAAGTAATCAAATTCTAGCGTTTTGAGTGGAGCAGCTGTGAACGTCAAAGGAGCTTACGCGAAAATAAAAAATAATAAATAAACTAAATCGCTTCCTTTGAAATTTGCTTCCAACCACTGTAAGTCAGGGCATTGAGACGCACTATTTGCATTAGTTTAGGAGTGATTGTTCACGTGCATTAGCTAGAAAACCTAGGGCGTTGGGCTTGACGCGGTCATTGCATTATAGGATAATATTCATGCATCATAGTAGTTGTATGCATGTTGCCTTATTTGTGTGATTTCGTCTTATATTTGTGGAGTCAGTTTTTGTCTTAGTGTCGCTATTTTCTTTTTAGTTTATGTTTGGTACACGTTCTAGTAAACCTGAATTACAAACTTTTGAACCTGAACTTGAACGTACCATAAGAATTAATAGATCTTCAATTCTAGAGCTTGGTTGCTAGACGACGAATCGACTCCAGAACCATCGTCTCTATTTCAGGCCAAAATTCAAAGTACCCTTAAAAGGTTAAGGAAAACTCGAATTTTTAAAATAAAACCTATTCCAATGGCTGACATTGGAAATAACAGAAATAATGTAAATAATCCTAATATACCTCCTCTGCCTCCGCTTAGGGATTACTTTATTCCTTCGACTTACATGCCATAAACATGTATTGATTTACCGGAGGTGTCGACATCTCACTTTGAGATAAAGTCATCTACCATCTCACTACTTCCTTCTTTCCATGGCCGCATTAATGAAGACCCTTACCAACACTTAGGGGATTTTCAAGATATTTGCTCTACTTTAAAAATTCAAAGCTTAACTGATGATGAATTGAAACTGCAGTTCTTTCCATTCTCTTTAAAAGATAAAGCAAAGTATTGGCTCCAATCTTTGGAGCCGAATACAATTAAAACCTAGGAAGCCTTATACACTGCATTTTTATAAAAGTTTTTCCCTATTATGCGTACAAATCAGATAAAGAAATCCATAAAAAATTTTGTGATGCAAGATGGGGAAACGCTTTATGATACTTGGGAAAAGTTTAAAGAATTATCATGCTCGTGCCCACATCATCAGGTTCCTAAGTGGCAATTAGTTCAAGTCTTCTGCGAGGGGCTTATTCCCTCTGTTCGAAATACCGTCGATGCCGTTTGTGCGGGTACTTTCCTACACAAAAGTGCCGATGAGGCATGGAAGATTTTCGAAATGTTAAGCGAGAACTTGATGTACCAGGCTGTGTCGGTACGTTCTGAAGGATGTCTGCCACCACCAAAAAGAGAGGTAAAAGTTGAGTCAAGTCATTCAATTGAAATACAAGAATTAAATAGAAAACTTGACCAACTTATGATGATGGGAAATAGGTTCAATTCACCTCCTCATAAAGTATGTGCATTGTATTCTGCACTGTCACATAATATCTTTGCATGTCCTTCCGCATCTCAATTTCCAGAATTCGTGGAACAACACATTAATTCTATTCAACAATTCCCACGAAATAATTATAATCCTGCACTGACTAATTTTTCTAATACTTATCGAACTCAGCCTCAACAATATCAATACCAGCAACCCAATCCTCCTCCACTTTCACGTAATAATGCATTTGAGGAGAAGGTGTTGGCCTTACTTGAAAACTTTGGGTCAATAATCCAGTTTGTACATTCCCACACCCAGTCCATCGCAAAACTAGAGTCCCAAATGGGACAAGTAGTGAGTACATTAAACCGTTTGATCGAGAGTAAGTTTCCAAGTCAACCTATTCAAAAACCTCAGGGTCAATACAAGAATGGGGGTAAGAGTGAGCAAGTAGTGAACGCTGTTTCGACTAGGACAACTATTCGGGAAGAGGAAGATGTTGAATTTCTAGGCGAGGGTGAGAAAAATTTAAACGTTAATTCGAATAAAGAAATGGGTGTGGACGTGAATCAAAGTAGAAAAGAAAAAGAACCGGTCCCAACTAATTATATTCCGAAAATGTCTTTTCCACCAAAAATTGAGGAACCGTTAAATTTTTCTAAGAAAAAGTCAAAAACTGAAGATATACTCAAGGTGTTTAAGTAAGTTAAAATCAATATTCCATTCCTCGATGCTATAAAATAAATACCCGCTTACGCTTAATGTCTAAAAGACCTTTGCACACAAAAGCACAAAATACGCAGTCATACTCCGAAAAAGGTCTTCTTCACCGAAAAAGTAAGCTCAATTTTTCAACACGCTACTCCGAAATATAAAGATCCAAGTACGTCTACGATATCATGTGTCATAGGTGACACTATCATTCATCGAGCTCTCCTTGACTTAGGAGCTAGTGTTAATCTTTTACCTTATCACGTCTATAAACAACTAGGTTTAGGTGAACTTAAACCTACGGCCGCTACCATACAATTAGCGGATCGTTCTATTAAAATACCTAAAGGAATCGTCGAGGAAGTCTTGGTTAAAGTTGATAAATGCTATTATCCTGTCGACTTCATGGTCCTTGACACTGAACCCGTGCTGGATGCTAGGAAATACACTCCTTTCATCTTAGGCTGTCCATTCTTAGCAACTGCTAATGCTCGTGTTAACTGTGGGACGGGGGTAATGAAGGTGTCATTTGGGAACATGAACTTAAAATTAAACGTTTTTAATGCTATGGATTAACCTCCTAAAGACGACGATTACCTATGTGAGGCGGAATGTGAGGTAAGACGGAATATTGAGCCTAACAAAGAATTGAATATGGGTGAGGAAAATAATATAATTCGTAATGAGCAGATGAATCCTGACAACCAAGACCCGAATGATGAATTTACTCGAAAGGTAAGAAATCGATTTGAACATATTTCGAGAGAACCGTCGGTCGAATTAATTCAAAACGACGTTATTTCTGCTTATCACCGGGCACTTCCTGATATCCTAAGGGGTACTAAGTCTGATTTTCAACCTCCATAAATCTTGAGCTAGAACGGTCTAGCTAAAGACATAAAAGATAGCGCTTCTTGGGAGGTAACCGAAGCTTTATTTCATTCGTTTTCCTTATTTTTAGTCATTTTTGAGTCCTTTTGAGTCTGTTTTGGACATTCTGGATAGGTTTAGGGGTCGGGATAAACTTATTTTGAACTTATTTACCTTGAAATAAAGAAACAAGGGAAAAAGACCACATTGCGTGCGCGGGCCGCCCGCGCGGCCCGCCCGCGCGATATTCTCCCTCAGGTAAAATGTTTTCAACTTTTTACTATATGAGCTCTCTGTTACATCTCGTGCCTAGAATCGCGCGTGCGAGGGGTTCGCTCGCGCGGCCCGCTCGCGCGGCCCGCTCGCGCGATTCTGGCACTTAGAAATTTTTCTAAATAAAATTAATAACAGGGCTCAGGTTTACCTCGCAGAGGAATTCGCGCGGGATCCGCTCGCACGAGGTGGGGATTTCTCAATTTTTCTCTTTGTTCTCTGACCTTCTGTTTTCCCAACCTATCTAGTTGTTTTCTGTTTGTTCTTTTCAGTTCTTTTCGTTTAAGTTTATCTTTGTTTTCATAGTTCTAGTTTTGTTTTTCTTTATTTCCTTTACGTTCTTTTAATTCTAGTTTAGTTTCTATTGTTTACAAAAATAAATAAATAAATAAATAACAAAATAGAAAGAAAAAACATATGTATTATATAGTAGCTTTTATTATTGATTTGTTTGTTTAATTTTCTTTTGTTAAGTATTAACAGGTGAAATAGTGCTCCGTTTGGAGTAATTGAACTTTGATTTCATATTATTATACGTTCACCTGTTTATGAGTGCCGAGATCGAGGTATTATCGTTCATTTCTTACCTACTCTCCTTTCTTTCATTTTATTGTTTCATTGGGGGCAATGAAATGTTTAGGTTTGGGGGTATGCACTCACATGCACATTATTATATACACCAAAATTTTGAATTTTTTTTTTATACTTGTGCTTAAATAAACGATGTCACCTACGGTTTTGCAATCTCTGGTCGATACATCTTGTTATGTAACTTGGATTGTTATAGAATGGTAAAAATGAGAAGATGTGATTAAACATTTGCTGAAGTCATGATATGACGTTTTAGGTTATGTATCGTTTGAATCGTAGTTTTATATCATAGATTTGCACACAAACCTATGCACTGCACGTGGTCGCTTGAATGCATGTTTGATGTGAACTATAATATGATTCAGATTTCTAGATAACAAATGGTGGAGACTAAACCCGGTGAGCTTTTGAGCCTATCTTTTCTATTTAGAGGGTTATAAATACATTGTGTTTGTCGAATTTCATTAAAATAGCACATTAACTCGTTGTTTAGTCTTATTATTCTTGTTTTGGTTGATAAGTCAAGTTAAAATATTTGTTACCATGCTAACTAATCTTCCGTCGTAAACATTAAAGAACCATATGACCATAGAAAATAATGGTAGGCCCTCTTTATTTGCCACTGACTGATAAATGATAAATTTCCTTAGTTCGCCCCTTTGAGTTGTTAAAATATCCTTTTTCTTTAATCACCATTATCCTTGTTTTTGCTCCAACTTGACCAACTTGGAGTTTACCACTGAGAGATTCATCAACTTTTAATGGTATAAAGGCGATGTGTCGATTAAGAAAAAGAAGAAAATTAGATGATGTTTGGGGTGGTTGCCTTGTTATTTATTGATTGAGTATTCAGAAAGCAACGAAAAAAATACAAAAAAAAAAAGTAAAGAAAAAAAGAAGAGGAAAGAAATTAAAAAAAATATACGAAAAGAAGAGAATGAAAAGATGAAGTTGGTAGAAGAGACGAATGAAAGAAATTGAACATGCCTTACAGTGCCATTCTAAAACTTCCTAATTAATCCTTTCTATCCTTTTTCATTGACCGAGCCACATTACAACCTTTGAAAAGTCCTATTTGATCCTAGAAACATGGTTTGGATATATAAACAATGAGAGAGGGATTAAAACATGGTAATGATTAATTTCTCTTGACTGTTGCCGTCCTATCCATGAGATAGCTATTCTTTCGTGTCATGCGTATTTTCGAGTCATATGTGAGCATTTCTCGTTTTGAAAATATATTTCCTTTGCTACCATATATTAGAAAATTTACACCTGTTTCTAAGTGTTTCATTTGAGAGTGTAATTGACATTGTGAGATTCGTAGTCGAGACATAGTTAAATGGTTATTCGAAGTATATTCCATGTTCATGACATGCGCGTGTTCATTTGACTACCACATCACACACGTGCAATTTTATGATAAACTCTATTGATTTATACAATGCATGTGCTTGGGATTGTTTTTTATGACTTAGGTGGATGTTTCATTATGTTTCTTTATGTTCGTTATTCTATTTCAAATCTCTGTCTTATGATAAGAAGTATTGAATGTTATATTTATTGTTTTAATATTAAAAGAAAAAAAAGTTTTTAAATTGATAAGTTAATAAAGATGGTTGTGGGTAACTTGTTGACGAGAACCCTCACGAGACTTCACTCGTCCTACTAGGGACACCTGGGGGCTTAAAAGGCTTGTTGCATGTGCTAAATGCAATCGTGATCCATGCGAAAATGGAGTAGTATTTGTAGTAGTAGTTTTATTTTTCTGTTCTATTTGCTCGAGGAGTAGCAAAGTGTAGGTTTGGGGTTGTGATCGACGACGAATAGTTGCCGTTTATAGTCTTACAAATACTCTTTGTTAGCCCATTTCATGTACTTATTAGTTATTTTTTAATAAGTATTCTAAATTTTGTAGGATTTGGAGCTTTAACTTGAAAATGCACAAAAATCCAATGATTAGTGGCTTTGGAAGTCATTCTGGGCTTAAACGGTGATTTCGGTGAAAGTTGAATGTAGTAGCAGCCTTGGTAAATCACATTTTTTGCAAGGAATACTTTGAATTTGAGAAATTTCTCCAGATATATATAATGTAGATCTTCGAGTTATGGACGCGTGGCCGCAAACGGCGAGTCAATCCGAGTTTCGAGCAAAAAGTTATCGCAATTCTACGAAAGTCGCGCAGTGCAGCGAAAAGTACCTCGCGCGAGTGACCTGTGAAAAAACCAAAAATGCGTATTTTGTTAATTTAAAATGCCCAGCGAAGGTGGTTTGTGCATATGACGTCCAGAAACGTAAATATAGCAGTTTTAGTACGATTTGGCTTAGAAAAGCATCCTAAATCCTTCCAAACTCTATATAAATCCTATTATAAATCAATTTTGTGGTTACACATCATTACACAACATTAGATATATCCATATACAACCAAAACTTCAGCCATTGAAGAGAGAAAAGCAAGGAGAAGAAGAAGAAGACCAAGGATTTCCATGGCCTCCTCCATCAACCTCTTACCGTTCATCAATTCTATGGCCAACTAAACTCAAGATCTAGGGTTTCAATGAAACCCTAGCCAAGTAATAGGGTGTATTTTATGTTTTTATTTTAGTTTTATTATGTATGGATGATAGTTACATGTTCCGAGGATTTTTATAAATAAATCATGCTTTGATTGATTAAATCATTACTTTCAAAGTTTACTCTTGCCTTAGATCTATTTTGATGGTAGTGTGCTCAATAATCTATGCTTGCTGTGCTTGTTTAGATTATTTACATGTAATGGTGCTTAAATTGAATTGTGCTGTCAACTATCCGAATAGTCCATGCCTAGATTAGAAGGATTATACCACAACCCTAGTTTAGTGTGGGATAATTCGTGCTAACCGAAGATGGATTATGTTGGTGCTTGAATCATAGTTATTTTCTTGACGGAGGAATTGGGTTTGTAGCTACAATTCCCCATTAGCATCCAACTTAATAAGCTAAAGTAATTCGTAAATACCCTTATTATGAAGCTAGTGGTGGATTTGCAATCCTAGGTTCCTTAAACTTATTATAAAAATAAATATTTAATTGCTTTCATAATTTAAATTTACTTTTATTGTTATTAGTTTAATTTAAATTAAATCCAAAATCCATTTTTCTTAATTAAGCAAATTTAGGTTTTAAAAATTAAAGTGCGTAGTATTCAATCTTTGTGGATTCGACCTTTACTTCTACACTGCAAATCTTTTGAAAGTAAAGCTTAAGTTAAGCATACTTTTACATCTTTATTTTGACAAGATCAGCTCCAAAGATGGCTATCTTTTACCCAGTAAGCCTTCTTCAAGACTGTTAGTAAAGGAATTTGACCATGTTGGTAGAGCCAACCTAAAGCATGTTGCTTTAGGGTCCTTTTTTTAGCTCCTAGGATGGTTATCTTCTACCCAGTAAGCCTTCGTCATGACTGTTGGTAGAAGGATTTGACCATGTTTGTAGAGCTGACCTAAAGCGTGTTTCTTTAGGGTCCTTTTTTACTCCTCTACCATTGGCCAAACTAAGAGGTTTTAGTCACCTCTATTGTCAATTTGGGCCTAATTGGAGACCCAAAATGTATGGATTTTTGGGATACCATGGGCTAACCTAAGAGGCTTTAGTTACTTCTATCATCGGTTTGGGCCTAAGTGGAGTTCTGCCTCGGGTTGACTAAGGACATTTGCCATGTGGTGGTCTTTTTGGTGCCTTAGAGTGACCAAGGACTTTTTCTGTGCTCTGGAAATCAGCTAAGAGTTGAGACCTAGGCAATCCGAGTCTTTGTAAGAGCTCTTTGACATATTCGATGGAGTCTTGTGCCATGGTTAGCCAAAAATACCATTGTAGTTGGGGTCACCTGGACTGTTGGAGACAAGAGGTCGGGTCGGGATCACCGAGCCCTTAACCACTATAAGCTGAGGTCAGGTCGGGATTGCTAGACCTGACCGCTATGAACTAGAGGTCGGGCTGAGATTGATGGACCCTGATGCTCGAGACTGGAGGTCGGGTCGGGATTGTCGGACACTGACCGCCCGAGACTAGAGGTCAGGCCGGGATCACTAAGCCTCTAACTGTTGTAAATCGGAGGTCGGGTTGGGATTGTCGGACCTAACTACTATGAACTAGAGGTCGGGTCGGGATTGATGCACCTGACCGCTCAAGACTGGAGGTCAAGTCGAGATCACCGAGCCCCTGGCCGTTGTAAATCGGAGGTCAGGTCGGGATTACCAAGCCCCTGACCATTGTAAATTGGAGGTCGGGTCAGGATTACTAGACCTGACCACTATGAACTGGAGGTTGGGTCGGGATTATCAGACCCTGACCGTTCAAGACTGGTGGTCGGGTCGGGATTACCAAGCCCCTGACCATTGTAAACTGGAGATCAGGTCAGGATTACTGGACCTGACCGCTATGAACTGGAGATCGGTTTGGGATTGCCGGACCCTGACCGTTCAAGATTGAAGGTCGGGTCGGGATTGCCAGACCCTGATTACTCAAGACTGGAGGTCAAGTCGAGATCACTGAGCCCCTGGCCCATGTAAATTGGAGGTCGGGTCGGTATTACTGGACCTGACCTCTATGAACTAGAGGTCGGGTCGGGATTGATGGACTTTGATCACTCGAGACTGGAGGTTTGGTAAATGTTGTTGAAGTTATAAGTAGATCTTGCACCGAAGTTCTAGCTCATATCCCTGAGCCTCCTTTCCAGATCTCTGATCATTATATGTACTCTGCCTACTTCACTATTTGCATAGTTAGTCAGGCTAGTGAATGGAACATCTTCTGGACTAGGCGAGACTATCCATTGTGTGGCCACAAGTCGTCGATTCGTTGTTGTGAATGACTCTGTCCTTCGTTGAGTTCAATGAGCACTGCAATAATCTATTCTAGCCTGAGGACTACTGAAACTACTAGGCTACTTGTTTCCCAGAACTATTGTGCTGCTAGTTTCCCAGAACTGCTCGTACTGCTGGGTTGTTGGTTTACCTGGACTGTTTGAATTATTGGGCTGCTGGTTTCCCAGAACTGCTCGAACTGTTGGGCTACTAGTTTCCCGGGACTGCTCGAACTATTGGGCTGCTTGTTTCCCAGAACTGCTCAAACTGCTAGGCTGCTGGTTTCCTAGAACTGCTCAAACTACTAGGTTGCTGGTTTTCCAGGACTGTTCGAACATATTTTTAGCCATTGCGTATCAATCATAGGATTTATTTTGGAGGAAAAACTATCGTTTCCTATAGACGGTGCCAAACTGATTATACAATTTTTAGTAGTGGTCAAATTTAGAGTTTAAGAGCATATTAAATGCATGGAAGATAGGGAGAGAGAAATATAGGCAGCATGTTCACCTGTGTGTCAGAGCACTTCTACTAAGTATAAGAAACTATTACAGGGACCTTGGTGTCCAATAGTGATGACTAGAACTATCAAGGGTCAGCCGTGTAGGGATGATATTAGGATTTCTTGAGAGAGGCTTGAAAATATAGAAAGCTATGGTTTCTATTGTAGAGAAGCTGATCATATTCTAATCGGGATCCCCTCTAATAGGGGTGAGAGGACTCTTTTATAAGAGGAAGAGTCCTCCCTTATAAGGCATTTTTGTCTCTTTAAGAAATTGTTGACAGCCTGTAATGATAACTACATATCCGGAAGGTTTCTTAGTTTGATTAGGAAACAATTGATGCAAATTTGGATGGTTTCTGAGCTGATTTAGGAAACTGCTAGAGTCCGAACAATTTGGTATGCGCCTCTGAGTTAGCTGAGCTAGACCTGAACTATTTTTTAATTGGAGTGCGTATTCTGACCCATAGTGGTGACTAGAACTACCAAGGGTCAGCCGTGTAGGGATGATATTAGGGTTTCTTGGGAGAGGCTTGACAATATAGAAAGCTATGGTTTCTATTGTAGAGAAGCTGATCATATTCTAATCGGGATCCCCTCTAATAGGGGTGAGAGGACTCTTTTATAAGAGGAAGAGTCCTCCCTAATAAGGCATTTTTGTCTCTTTAAGAAACTGTTGACAGCCTATAATGATAACTACATATCCGGAAGGTTTCTTAGTCTGATTAGGAAACAATTGATGTGAATTTGGATGGTTTCCGAGCTGATTTAGGAAACTGCTAGAGTCCGAACAATTTGGGATGCGCCTCTGAGTTAGCTGAGCTAGACCTAAACTATTTTTTAATTGGACTGCGTATTCTGACCCATAGGTCTGGGTCAACCCCGTCGGTCAGTAGGTCGGTCGATAGGTCGGACCCGGAACATTGGAGGTGGGGCCTGGAGTTCAGCGAGGTAAGACCTAGAAGTCGGAAGGTAGGACTTGGAGGTTGGGAGCAACGGAGGTCGGACCTGGAGCACTGGAGGTCGGCCTGGAGGTCGGGAGGTCAAACCCAGAGGTCAGGAGGTCGGGCCTGGAGTATTGGATAATTTTGGGTGTATCAGTGTCTATTAGAAAAGGAAACTTTTATATTATGGTGTACATTACAACATTTCAAAACCATCTCCTTGAATATCCCAGATGTAATTTATACTTTAATGTGCTTATGTGAACTAGCCATTACATAATATTTTGTTTGTCATTACATGACAAATTGCCTTCACACGTGTGATGTCCATCATTACCCACTTGCCACATCATATCCCACCAAGGTGCCAATTTTTCCCGCCCAATTTGGCTAAGTCTGGGATCACTTATCAATATTTCTAAGTATGTATATTATGTAAATACTAGTAAGTGAGGAAAAAAAACATATTAGAAAATTAGGGTATCTCTTTCAAAGGCCAAACCAGATATGCCTTCTTCAAATAATCCAGCTCACAGAGGGAAAGGAACTCCAACTCTAAGCCCATTAAATTCTCATGGATCCGATTTTGATGACAAGCCATTGTGAAATCATGTGAAGGTTGCCAGTATCCCTATAGGTGGAGGTGGAAATAGAACATGGTTGAGTAATTGTTGCAACAAAAAAGTTACAGGATCATATTCAAAAGTTAGGGCTCATCTGTTGAAGCTTCCATAACATGGGGTTGAAATTTACAAGGCTATGAGCAATGATGTACGTCAAGAATTGAAAAAGGAGTATGATGAAGCTGAGTGGAATAAGGGTAAAAAATCATTGGAAGTAAGAAACAGAAACAAGTATTTCTGTTTACCGCAAGGATCAAATTTACTACAGCATAAAAAATGCAAGGGGTCAGCTCCAGCTCCAAGGCCTTTGGAAAGATCATTCAATCTTGTATAAAGAGACACTATTGACAAACTCGTTGCTCAAATGTTCTATGCAAGAGCTTTGCCCTTCAATTTATAAGGTCTCCCTATTTTTGTGTAATCACAAAAATTAGGCGACAGTAAATTGGTAGGTTACATGCCTCCTACCTATCATAGGTTTCACACTACATTACTCACCCAAGAGAATGAACATGCTAATCTTTAGCCCATCAAGGATACATGGAGCAAAAAAAGGTTGTCCATAGTTTTAGATGGGTGGTCTGATAGACAAAGAAAACTCCTAATAAATATTATGGTTGCATTTGCTGGAAGGGCAATGTTTTTAAAGTCCATTGACAAACTAGCTACTCGGATGTTCTATGTTGTTAGTATCTTCATGTAAGCAATTAACAAAGTTGGAGAAGGAAATGCAGTTCTAATCTTAACTGATAATGCATGCAACTACAAGGCTGCTAGTATGATCATTGAAACAAAATTTTCCCATATCTTTTGGAATCCATGCATGGTAAGTTTAAATTTAGCTTTGAAGAGTACATATGCTGCAAATGAAAAATCAGTTCATTATTCTAAATTTAAGTGGATTGCTAATTTAGTTGATGATATGAATACCATAAGGAATTTTATTCTTAATCATAGCATGGCATTAGCTATCTTCAACAGCTACTCTAATTTGACATTGCTAAGGGTGGCTGAAACTAGGTTTGCATCCTATATTGTCATGGTTAAATGCTTAAAAGAAGTGAAGCCTTCACTTGAAAAAATGGTCATGGATGCAGATTGGAGACTCTACAGAGGAGATGGAAATACGAAAACCAAGATAAATGTATAGTCAATGACATTTGTTGGGACAATTTAGACTATCTTTTAAGTTTTACAAAGCCTATAGTTGATATATTGAGGAATGCTGATACTGATACGCATGTGTTGCATCTGATATACGATATGTGGGACATAATGATTGAGAATGTGAAGAAGAAAATTTTTGAACATGAAGGGCAGCATATGTTTGTCGGTAAGTCAGACTTCTTTAATTCTATTCACCAAATATTGGAGAGTAGATAGAACAAGATTAACACCCCTCTACATTATTTGGCACACTCACTAGTTCCTAAGTATTATTGCAGTGCTTGGCTTAGATGTAAAAGCAATGAAGTGCCAAGAATATCACCCCATGTGGATCAGGAAGTTTCTATGAATATAAGCAAATGCTTTAAGCAGTTATTTCGTGATCAAATTGATCTTCGAAAATTTTATGTTGAATATGAATCTTTTTCTAGTGGCTCTGACTACTTTGGCCAACCCCATCTAATCGATGCAAGGACATTTGAGGGGCTTATTTCTTGATGGGTTAACCATGGATCTTCTACTCCATTGTTACAAGCTTTAGCTTTTAGGTTGCTTAATCATCCAGCATCGTCTTCTTGTAGTAAAAGAAATTGGAGTACTTATTACATAATCTAAAGTATCAAGAGAAAGAAATTGGCAACTGCTCGAGTTGACGACTTGGTATTTGTGCATTGCAATCTTCGATTGTTGTCAAAGAAAAAAAAGGACTATAAAGAGGGATCCTTAAAATTTTGGGACTTGGGTAAGTTTTTTAACCAGTTGTGCATTGTAATCTTAAGTTTTATTGTTGAATATGTAAAGAAGAAGCATGGTAGCAGCCTAATGAATTAAAATTGATATTCATTTTCTAGGTGCGGATCAATTTGACCTAGGTGGAGATACTCCTCTTTTCCTATATCAACCAGAAATGGAGACTATCACATTTGCTCATGGTGATGTGGGAATTGAGGACGAGAACCTAGGAGCTCCAAATAAAGACTAGAAAAGTGATGATGCATTTGACTTAGGATGGACTTTGTTAAAGTTTTTGTGTAGTCAATGCTTTAATTATTTTGGTATTTTGTCTTTTTGATAGTGTTACTATTGATAACACTAACTATAGTGTTACTGTTGGTATTTTTTATATATTGAAATATCAGTAAATCACTTATAACTTTTGTATGATCTCCTAGTTTAGTTAAAACTAGAAAAAACTAATAGTAGTTCACTTATGATATTCTAGCATTATATACATTATTACCATGGATACATTTACATGCCTAATGTAATTTGTAGTATGAAAATGCTAGAAGATAATGACGGTTATAAATGGATTGTGGGTAACATGATAAGGTATGCTTCTTCCCCTTGTGGAAGTTAGATTATAACTGAACATATGTTGGATTTCTACTCATTACATTTGCTTTGTTTTAGAGTTTTAGCTCATTGTGATGGTCATGGAATTGGTATTTCCACCTAGCAGGTATGCCCTAGTTTTACTATTGCCTCCTTATTATGAACCAATGCTTTTTTAGAGATGCAAATCATCATGTTTTTTTGGTTTTTTGTTTGTGCATAACAGAAGTTTCTAATTTATACTTAGAGTAGTGGCTACAAAGAGTTGAGCTCATTTTAAGAATTTGTAAAAACCTACTTGTTCTATTTCTTGATTGACGTATCCTCGTATACATATCTAAAATTTGGATCATTTATGTTCGAGTCCCCTTATCCTAAAATATTGGGGTCTACCGAGCCCGACTTTTGGATTCTTACATGCACCCGACATACGTACCTGAGTCTGGGTAACATAAGGTTTACCAACGATCCTAAGATAGACCAGTTGTTTTATATGGCTTGCTAGTTGCTTCTTTACCATCTGAGGTCCCTACTGCTTCCTCACCTACTTCTACCACTGATGATTTACCCATTGCTCTATGACGAGGTAAATGTACTTTTACTCGACATCCTATTGCTAACTGTGTGTTATATTGTAATGTCATGTATTTTCAATAATTATTTATGCAGAGAGACTCCATGTACTTTCCTTAACCTTACTTGGAATCCAACCTTCGATCGATCGAACTACTTTCGAGCGATCGAGCATTTTCAGAATTCAAGCAATCGAACTCTTTTCGATCGATCGAAACCCTATAGACCTGAATTTAATACTGGCCCCCACTTCAATCGATCAAACTTTTTTCAATTGATCAAACCTGACCGATCTGCTCTTGAGCGATCAAACTTAGTTTGAGCGGTCGAACTTGTAATCATCAGAATTCCAGGTTTCACGCAGAAACATCCATCTGCACCCCTCTTTCCCCTATATATACTAGTTTCATGTGTGTATTGGGTTTTGTTGAACCTTGTGAGTTGAGAGAGTTGTGAGTGTGTGTTTTGATATATATATATATACTCATACACATATATCTACACCCACACATCCATACCTACATATATATTATATGGGAGAGAGAAGGAGACAGAGAAGAAGAAGAAGAAGAAGAGAAGGAGAGACAGAGACTAAGAGAGGAGCAGAGAGAGAAAGGAGAAGCCATTGCAAGCCATTAAAGCTCAGAAGCTCAAAGCTTTGCCAAACGGACCCTATGTGAGTTTTTACTCACTTGATATCTTTATTATAATGTTTATAAGCTTTTTGATATGTTTAGACATATTAAAACGTCCTTAGGATGTTTGTTTATATGATGTTCAGAATCTACTGGAGATGACGACTCTCGAGCGATTGAACAGAGTTCAATCGATCGAAGGTTCAATCGATCGAAGTGACTTCGATCGCTCGAACATGATTTTCCCTTAATCAATCGAGACATGCAGAACATGGTTTAGTTCTTAAGTCTATTATATATGAGGTTTGAATACTCGATTCACGATTCAGACTTCTATTATGTGATTTTGGGTGGATCAGGGATGATGTGACAACACAAATAAGTATGATTAAGAATAATGGATTAATGCGATGGCGTTAGATATTATGCGGTTCTTGTGTGAGTTTGATATCCGTTCATTCAATCAAAGTAGTCAGGCCACATGGGAATTGTCATGTATCTATAGTAGTACTGAGTCTAAGTAGGTTTGATAAGTTCTGGGAATAGTACGTGGGTGGACGCCTGGTCATGATATGCTTCATATGCAGTAGATGGTTTATATCCTTAACGAGTAGTGAGCGGGACCATGTAGTCCTAAGGTAGCCAGATGATCCATGCTATATTCTTAACAAGCGGTGGATGGTTTATATCCTTAACGAGTGGTGGATGGGGGATCCCTGGTATACATCGATAAGTCATGGCAATAGATTTGATGTGCTGTTATTCAAAGCGTTGTATCCCTGACATACGGTGGATGGTTTATATCTTTAACGAGCAGGGGATGGACTGACGTGGTGTCCATAAATGCGGTGGATGGTTTATATCCTTAACGAGCAATGGACAGAATGATGGTATGTCTATATATGTGAAATGATTAAGTCTGTTCTTTCTAGCAGAGTATGTGGATTATCGGTCTGAGGATAGCAAGATGATAAGGGTGGAATTACGATGATTGGATTACAGAGGAGATATTATTTAGTAGAATTATATCTTAGACACTTCAATAACTCGTTATACGTTATATCATTGATACCTTGTAAGTTTCTATTCACTCAATTCTCAGTAAGATGATGGCTATTATTACCTGGACATTCCCCATCCAGATTACCCTGTCCCTTTTAATGCAAATAATGGTGCTTATGACGATAGCTACTCCCCGAAAGGGGAATACACACACACACACTACTCTAGTAGAGGAGGAAGAAGAGAAGGACCAAAAGAAGAAAGAAGAGAGATAAAGGAGATAAAGAGAGAAGATGAAGAAGAAGAAGAAGCTTAAAGTTTCAAGCTCCATACCTCACACACACATACACCTTCAACTAGGTGAGTTCCAAACTCACTCGGTCCCTCTTATATGGTGTTTTACATGTATTAAGGAAGAAAGTACGTAGCATAAGCACGTCACTTGAACGTTTAAGTTCTGGACTGCTCATTTTTATGAAGAAGACAAAGTCCCAATCTATTGAGACTTTTCCTAATCGATTGCCAAGGAAGCAGACCCAATCGATTGGCACTTTGCCCAATTGATTGACATTGCTTTGATCCCAATCGATTGCCAAATTGTGCAATCGATTAGCATTGATTGTGATCCAATCGATTGGACTTTTTCCCAATCGGTTGTTACTACTTTTATCCCAATTAATTGTATCTCTATCCTAATTAGTTATAGAATATTGATATTTAATATTAGTTATTATATGAACTATTCAATTGTTTAATTATTGTTTCATGCCTTCTATATGCAACAAGGTTATAATAAAGAGATAACGTGACATCAAAAAATAGTATGATTAAGAATAACAGATTAATATTACAACGTTAGATAACATGTCAATCATGAATCAGTTTGATATCTATTCATTTCAATCAGAATACTCAAGCCATAAGGGAATGTCATGTATCGGTATTAGTCCAACGATAAGTAGGTTTGTTAAGTTATGGGAATCTTACACGAATGAGCATTGGTCAATTATATGTCCTTAAAGGCGATGAACTGTGCATATGTTCTTAAAAGCGGTGGACCGGACCAATTGGCTCTAAGATGGTTGGTAATCTAATCACATGTCCTTAAAAGCAGTGGACTATTCATATGTCCTTAAAAGTGATGGATCGGGATTACTAGTAGATGTCGTTAAGTCATGGTAATAGAATTGATGTGTCTTTGCTCGAAGCATTATGTCTTTGACATGCGATGGATTGTGCATATATTCTTAGAAGCGGGGGATGGACTGACGTGGTATCCATAACATACGGTGGCTGTGCATATGTTCTTAAAAGTGGTGGATAGAGCATTGTTGTATCTAGGAGTATTACTATTCAAGTCTGTTCATCATTCAGTCGGATGTTATAGATCCTAGAATAATAAGACATTGAACTCAGATAATGAAAGGATTTAATAAGTAAAGATACTATTGTAGAACTATTGACACGACTAAATAGTTGTGCGCTCTTGTGCAACACCCAAGTGTAGGTGATCGTGCAAGTAATACTGGATAAGTCCAGGTCGATCCCACAGGGAAGGAATAGGAAGAATGTCTACTAAGTTACAACCTAAAGAAAAAGAAAAGTTTAATTGTAGTAATGACTAAATCCTAATTAATTAAATTAAACTAAATAATAAACTAAACATAAAGAAACATAATAATTAAACAACTAAATTAAAAGTGTTGGAAACATATGAATCCACATTGATACTAACCATCTACCATGCATATTCATTCATGCTCTATGGAGTACATCCCTTTCAGTATTCCGTATTTTTCTAAAGATAAAGAATCAATAGCCCTTTCATGACCGGGACTACATCATCACAGTTGATTTAAAATACTTGGAAGACGGTTTAAAACAATGGTTATTACTTGCACTCTAAATGGTGTTAGCATTCAAAGTGGTTTTCAAAAGTCATTGAAGAAAAGACCTTAAGGCTTTAAGTTCTAAAAACTGTTGTGACAAACTGAGCTTATTGGGACAATTTGATAACATATTTCTAAAACAGAAAGTCATGGAATACTTAAAAGAATCATCTCAAGATTCTGCAAGTTCGATCGATCGAAGCGCTCTCGATCGATCGAACAGCATCATCCTTCAATCGATTGAAATGTCTTCGATCGCTTGACTATGGCTGGTTCGATCGATCGAAATACCTTCGATCGATCGAGCCCAAGATTTCTAAAGATTGCATGGCAGAGGTTGGGAATCAATGTTTCATCACATATTCCCAACGTCTAAACTACGGAAACATAATAAAACTATTGCAGAAATAGTAAAACAAAGCAATCATCAACATCTAAACTAATAAACAATCAAAGAACATAGATTGGAAAGAAAAAAAACCTGTAAATAATCTGAATATAATCTGAATAAACTTGAAACAAACTTGAATCTTCAATCTACAATGGAAAAGGAGGAAGAAGAAGATTAATCTAACCTAAACTACTCCTAATCTAACCCTAAAACTACCCTAAACTGCTGTTTTTCGCGTTCTGGAGCGTCCTCCCTTCGTCTGGCGTCAAAACGACTTATATATAGGGTTCCCGCAGAGTTTACGCAACTTTTGGGTGAATATAAAGTTCGATCGATCGAGCTTAGTTCGATCGATCGAAGGTTCGATCGATTGAACTCTTCCTCAATCGCTTGAACTCTCTGATTTTGACAGCTCTGCGCATCGATGGGAGAATGGCCATAACTTTTCACTCGGACCTCGGATTGACCTCCCATTTGCGGCCACGCGACCGTAACTCAAAGATCTACATTTTATGTCTCTTGGAAAATCTTCCAAATCTGAAGTCTTCATTGTCAAAATTGGCGTTTTCTCAGCTGCTTACGTTGTTCTATCCACCAGAATCACTTTTCTTTAGCTCCACTTCATTGATTTGCATCCTAATACCTATAAAACAATGCAAAAACATATATTTTAGTATTAATACAATAAAAAGAACGTTGTTATTAGAATGCACCTAAATGTAGGGACTTTGGGGATAAAAGTATGCATAAAAGACCACGTAATACATTATAAATATGCACTTTTCACCTCGAATCAACTATATCCTAGGTCATTTCATAAACTTGTAACTACTTCATATCTTTGGTACTGCATTAATTTCCTACTCACTTAGCTTTCAACAGCTGACGGCCTTTTAAGTCTGGACATTCCCCATCTAGACTACTTTGTCTCTGACAATGCAGATAACGAACCCTATAATGATGGCTACTACCCGGATGGCAATTATGTAGAGGGTGGCCCACTAAGGCTGGGTATGCTGAGGAGGAGTACTATGCTAATCATTGCGTTTACGCCATCTGAAGATTAGAATAGACTATAGTTTCTATTCCTGCTCGTCAACTTTAATTACTATGTTTTGTTAGCGGCCATGTGCTGCCCTAAGACTTTAGCTATTTCTATTTCGGATCTCGTTGTAATAATTTAATGACGTATTGATATGTTTATTATGATTAGTTTGGTTTCCATTACTTTTTTCTTTATTTTTTATTGTTTAGAACTGTGTTGTGTGGACAACTAAGTGACTTCACCAGCCATGGCCTACGAACCCAAAATGGAATTTTATTTTCCCACTAATTGTCCTACAACATTTAGTATTAGAGACCTAGGTTGATACCTTCGCTCACTAATTGTCCCACAACATCTGGTCCTAGAACCTTGAGATTCCTATAAAAGAGTATTAAGACTAGTTCTAAAATTAGATAGTTTCTTTTCTGGTAGCATGGCACCTACATTCATCCTAGATGTGTATGGACATTGGGTGTATGAGGGTCTTATAGAGTCAGCGGACCCATCATATTATGCTAGGAGGATTCGCCAGAGAGCTATGACCACTCTAGGGACAGATATATGGTATGATCTGCATATTCTGAGTATTGAGGATCCAAAAGAGCTTCACGAAAGACGATCTACCGTGAGGATACGCTAAGACGTATTGAGTAGGAGTCATTAGAGATGTTGCGCTGATAGTAGGAGATGCCATTGAGGCAAATGATGAGGATCTGGATGGTGATGACGAGGTTGAGATGGAGCCAGTACCTCAGTCGATCATTATAGTTTTAGATGATGAGGAGGACAAGGATGATGAGGAGTTAGAGGATGATGAAGGTGATGAGGAGCTAGAGTATGATCTAGAGAAGAATCTAGAGGACCCAGACCCGATTGATATGGACCTCATAGATGGAGAGGACATCATGGTCACAGAGGGCGATGCACCAGAGGAGGTTGCTATAGTACCATAGGCATCCGCAGGTGGCATAGCACAGATTATTGCCATATAGGCTGTAGAGATGGCAGCACAACTAGATGGTTTATTATAGGAAAGGCCGAGCTAGCAGAGGCCATAGCCATAGCCATAGCCATAGCCAAGGGACTTACAGCTACAGCAGCTGCCGACGCAGCCAATCCAGTATTGGACGATATGGATGAGTTTGATGGTGATGTTCTTGGGATGATGGGATCATGAAGGGAGATCTCGATAGACCGATGGAGGATAATCCACCTGAGGAGACTGAGGTTGCACCTGAGGATGAGGCTTTACTCTTCCAGTCAGATGTGGATGACTTTTGAGTTAGGACCTGTAGGACGTAGATTTTTAGTAGATATCAGGACATGTTGTCCACTTTTTGAGGATTTGAGAGATAACTATTGACCATAGCCTTTTGTATATATAGCAACCACTAGTAGTGGTCGTTGTAAAGATATGCTCCTGCATTGCAAGATGTATATGAGATTGGGAGTGAAAAAAAATTCAATAAAAGGAAGAAAAAGATGGGGAGAATAGGCAAAAAAAGAAAGAGAGAGAGAGAGAGAGAGAGAGAGAGAGAGAGAGAGAGAGAGAGAGAGAGAGAAAGTTGAGAAAAGTGATAAGATGTTAAAAAAAAGATTGAATGATGAATAAAAGCCCTTGAGTTATTCTGATACCCATTTAAAATCACTCTCGGACTTTTTGCTTATCTCTTTTCTTTTCATTTTTGAAAAGTGAATCCTAGCCTACATTTTGTCCTTTGTAGTGAAGTCCTACTTGATTCTTGGGTGGTATGGTGAAAAAAAATAGCTATACATGTAAAATACTAAAAAGGGACTGGTATGGTAAGTATGATAACCTATGGAATCATTTTTGATTATTGGCATCATATTCATGAGACTTTCCTTCTATTGTGTCTTACATCTTCCTATGGTTGAATATGAGATTTCTTGTCTTGGGAATATTATTTTTCCTTAATACACTAGAGAGATTACACTAGTTTCATAGAGATTTCATTTCTGAGTATAATTGATATGATAAGATTTGTAGTTGAGGCATAGTTAGAAGTCATCCCAGTTTTATTCTTTAATCCATGATAAACGCATGTTCTATTGACTACCATCTTACACACGTGCAATTTTAAGATGTGCTCTATTTGTTTCGATTACACAATTGCGTAGAAGTATTTTTTAATAATGAGCAATGCTTGATAATGTTGCTTTCATTACATATTGTTACAATTTTGTCTATAGTATTGATGAGGAGGTTATTCTTATGTCTGTCTTGAGTCATTGAAGTATAGAGTCTTTCTATTCGATCTTTAAAATTTAACAAAGAAAATTTAAAAAAAAAAATGTTGAGAAGTTTATGGGTAGCTTCACTGTAAACCTTCATGAGACTATAACTCGTCCTACTAGGGATACCTAGGGGTTTAAAGGCTTGTTGCATATGCTAAATGCAATCACGATTTTTGCAAAAATGAGTTAGAGTTTGATTCGAGGTGAAAAGTGCATATTTATAGTGTATTACGTGGTATTTTATGCATACTTTTATACCCAAAGTCTCTATATTTAGGTGCATTCTAATAACAATGTTCTTTTTATTATGTTAATGCTAAAACATATATTTATGTGTTGTTTTATAGGTATTAGAATGTAAATCAATGAAGTGGAGCTAAAGAAAGTGATTCTGGTGAAGAGAACAACAGAAGCAGCTAAAAAAACACCAATTTTGACAATGAAGACTTCAGATTTGGAAGATTTCCCCAGAAATACAAAATGTAGATCTTTGAGTTATGGTCGCGTGGCCGTAAACGGGAGGTCAATCCGAGGTCCGAGTGAAAAGTTATGGCCATTCTCCCATCGGTGCGCAGAGTTGTCAAAATCAAAGAAGTTCAAGGGCTTGAGGAGAGTTCAATCGATCGAACTAAGCTCGATCGCTTGAGCTCTAATTTCTCCCAAAAGTTGCGTACAGTCTGCGGGAACCCTATAAATAAGTTGCTAAGATACCAGACAAAGGGAGGACGCTCCAGAACGAAAAAAAAAAAAAAAAAAAAAAAAAAAAAAACAACAACAACAGTTTCGGGTAGTTTTAGGGCTAGATTAGAAGTATATTAGGTTAGATTCTTGTTTTTCTTCCTCTTTTCCATTGTTATATTGAAGATTATTGAAGATTCAAGTTGGTTTCATGTTTATTACAAGTTATATTCAGATTATTCCAGGTTTTTCTTTTTTCCTTTTCTTTATTTCATTGTTTATTAGTTTATATGTTATGATTACTCTAGGTTACTACTTCTGTATTAGTTTATTCATGTTTCTGTAGTTTAGACGTTGGAAATATGTGATGTAATATTGATTCTTAGTCTCTTCCATGTATGATATAGAAAACCTGGGCTCGATCGATCGAATGTATTTTGATCGATCGAACCAGAGCCATAGTCAAGCGATCGAAAGCATTTTGATCGATCGAGAGCGCTTCAATCGATCGAACCTGTTGATTCCTGAGATGATTCTTTTAAGTATTCCATGACTTTCTGTTTTACAAATCTGCCATCAAATTATCGTTATAAGCTCAGTATGTCACAACAGTTTTTAGAACTTGAAGCCTTAAGGCTATTTTCTTCAATGACTTTTGAAAACCACTTTGAATGCTAACACCATTGAGAGTGGAAGTAATAACCATTGTTTTAAACCTTCTTCCAAGTATTTTAAATCAACTGTGATGATGTAGTCCCGGTCATAAAAGGGCTATTGATTCTATATCTTTAGAAAAATACGGAATACTGAAAAGGAATGAACTCTATAGAATATTAATGAGTATGCATGGTAGATAGTTAGGATCAATGTGGATTCTCGTATTTCCAACACCTTTAAATTGTTTATTTCATTAGTTATGTTTTTATAGGCTTTAATTTATTATTTAGTTTAATTTAATTAATTAGGATTCGTTAGAACATCCACTTCCAACATTCTTATTTTCTTTTCCTTTTCGTTAGGTTGTAACTTAGTATATATTCTTCCTATTCCTTCCCTGTGGGATCGACCTGGACTTCCAGTACTATATTACTTGCACAATCACCTACACTTGGGTGTTGCACAAGAGCGCACATCTTTTTAGTCGTGTCAAGTTTTTTTGGCACCGTTGCCAGGGGAGGCAACTAGGCTAGAATTTTACTAAGTTATTTCAAATTTTTCTTACTTTTCAAAAAAAAAAAAAAACTTTTGGACTTTTTATCTCACAAGATAAAAAAATAAATAAATAAAATTCCTATTTTTTTAGTGAATATGTCTTATCCATATTACCCTCCATACAACACAAACAGCACGAATAGGTACACATTAGGTAATGAAATTTGTCCCCCAAGTTAGCAAGCACCCACATATGACGCAAACTATAAACCTGAGTGCTACCAACCACCACAATGGGAAAACAATAGTGGTAGTCTCCCGTATTATCAAACGTATCAAGAACCTCCACATGAAGAGTTCTATCAACCGCAATGGGGATATAGCCAAAATAATAATGTAGGATATAGTAGTAGTTCCCACAATTACCAAACGTACCAAGACTTTCCCTTTGGCGAGTCTTGTTCACAAGCACAATGGGAATGGGACTATCATCAACAACAATGGGGCGAAACTTCATATAGTAATAATGAGGAGAATAACCAAGTTGAGGATAATGGTATGATTAAATTGCTGCTTAGTGAAATGAAAACGCTAGATAGTGCACTTGATAAATTAGAAACTAGATATCAACAAGCATATGCTAGCCAACCTTTAGAAGACAATACCAGTCCTTCAACACTACAACCAAAATTTTAAGACATTAATAATGGAATGGAATTGGAAGACAATGATAGGTTTATACCAAATGAGGTTAACAACTCATTCAAGAAAGTGATAACCCAATACGAACTCCAAAACCAAACCATTGAGAATGAAGTTGTAGAAGCATCTTCTTCTCAATATACAACCCCAGACATCAACTCTTTCATTGCCTGGATAAAGTTGCATAACCTCTTTGTCCAGAGCAGCTCAATAGACGACAAACATAGTGAGGATAGTTACAAGGATGAGAATGAGGTTTTTAAAGATAATGCGAGTTTAGGTGATTACACGCAATTAGGAAATGATGATTCCCCTGTTGACTCTACCCCTACCTTTGATAGTGACCCTAGGGAGAACGTTATTGAAAATTCTAAATTCGATTTAGATTCATGTGACATTCATGAACCCTCACCTTTTTCGGCCGAAGATGTGGTGTCACCAAGTTGCTCATCACCTATCCTTGCTATCAATCAAAGCTCTCATCCTGAGCTTGAAAGTCATGTGTACCCTATTAATGAACAAAAAGAATGTGTTGTAGAAGAGGATGGTAAGGATTCTAGCACATGTACTTCACAAAATTTTAAATTTCAAAATTCTGTGAGAGAGGACTTGGAAAATATTGGGCCCACATTAGATAATCTTAAACTTCAACAAGAAGCTAGTAATCTCCTAGACTGCTTGACCTTCTTGAATAATAATGACATTGAGGCTCAAATAGATAGCTTTATCCAAGTCCAATCCAAAACCATGTGCATAGAAAAGAAATTAAATTCCTATGATCATATCTCCATAGATTCTGTTCTAGAACAAAAGGAGGGTAAAGAAGCTAAATTAGAACATCACTTAGACCCTGCCACTTTTATTGAACCATGGCCTCCTCCTGTTTTTAGTATTAAAATAGAGGGCGTTATAGGAAATACCAACACTAAAGATCGTTTCTTGCATATAATTCCTAAAAAGTGTGGTATACTTCTTATAATTGTCCGCAACAAATTTAGAGGCCATAGGTTTTGCATCATCTCCTCTGACCTTGAGCCTGACATTAGTTGGGGGGAGTTGCATTTTTATGAGGGTCCCAACGCTTTTCTCACTGTTAAATTATTTCATTGGGAGGATCCTCAAAAATTTCGGTTATTAATTTATGATAAAAATCTTGATTAACCGAATTTATTTACTGAGTAGTTGTATTATATTCTCTATTTTTCCTTGTTGCTACTAATGATTTTGCAGGTAACTTGAAAAAAAATGGATATTAACGCCTTGAGGTAACATCCTTCATTCTCTCGCTTTACTTTACATGTCCATGTGCTTAGTTTAGAACATTGAGGACAATGTTGAGTTTTAGTTGGGGGGAGTGAGTCACTGCATGGCTCGTTTCTTTCTTTTTATGCTTTAATGTTAATATACCTGCTTAGCAACATGTCTTAGTAAATTAAAATTGCAAATTTTTTTTTAAAAAAAAGTAAATTAAAATTGCAAAATTTTTTTAAAAAAATTAATTATTTAAGATAATAAAATAGTTCTTGTATTTCTCTCTTGGTGATGTAGTTAGTTATGATGCATTAGTGTTATTTTTGGTATGTTATTAGTATGTGATATACTATGGTAGTTTCTTTACTATCTTAGTTATAGGATGTTTTTATGCTTTTTAATCTTCAAACTACTTGAGCACGTTGTGACAACCTTGTACTCAGCTAAAATGGATTAGTAAGCATAGCTTAGGTGTCTTGAGAGACTGTAGTGGAGACTAATAACCCAAGTGAGCTTTTGTGTCATTCTTTGTTTTTGAGGGTTTTATAAAATTACTCTTATTTTTTGAAAAGCGTATTAATTCGTTGAAAGTCTCAATTTTCTTCATTTTGACTGATCACTAGAAGAGAATGTTCAGGATTTACCAAATTTAGAGCTCTTGAATTTCCTAAAATGAATTATCCTATTAACTTAGAAGATGATTTAGGCCATCTTTTAACCATGCATGCATAATATAACTTTGGCCTACCTTTATGGTATTCCTTTACTTCACCTTTTGAGCCTTACCATAATCGCCTTGTCTTCACAATCCTAAAGCTCATACCTAACTCCAAATTAGGAGTACAAGCCTCAGTTCTTTATTTAGGTGTGATTGGGATGTGTTGCGCTGACAAGAAGTTTGTTAGTGTGAATAAGGGAAAGTTGGCAAAAAAAATAATGAAAAAAGAAAAAAGAAAAAACAAAGCATGAAAAAAAATTAAAAAAAATGCCAATGGTTGTTACAAAAGAAAAAAGAAAAAAATAATAACAAAAAGAAGTATGTGGGAAAGGAAAAAAAAATAATTAAAAAAAAAAAAGAAAAGAAGAAGAAGAAGAAGAAGAAGAAGAGAGATTGGAGATGTGAGAAGTTTGAAAAGTTATAGTAGACATTCCATTCACATCCTTTGACCCAATTGAAAATCACGAACCTCTTTCTTTTTAATCGAACACCTCTTTTTCAAAGTCTTAATGATTTTAAGTAGATTGGATTTGAAGTTAAGGTAATGAGAAAGTTCTCCGCGGTATCTCGCTCTTCTAGTGAAAAGTATCCTTTCATGAGACTTTATGCACTAAAATGTCCGTTTTTCTATTTAGATATGAGAAGCCTTTGTTTCCATTTATATTTACTATTTATAGCTTCTATATCATGAGTGATAATTATTGCACCTAATTCGGAGTGATTTCATCTTTTGAGTGTAATCCCGGTGAGAGTCGAGTCAAAATGAACGTCTTGATAGCGTCCTAGGTTATGCCAGCTTTGAAATTAATGTTTTGTATTTTGGTTGTCCATTCACACACACACACTTGAAGATTAATAAGTATGGAATATTCTAATGACTTTGATAATAGATTAATTGTAATGTGTGTGTTGCATGACTATGGCATACTAGAGAGTTTCATAAGACTGTTGAGCTTAACTATATTGCTAAATGAGAGGAAAAAATTCTTGAAAACATTTAAACTAGAACCATTACCATAAACATGAATTTTGTAGATAGATTCACTGCAAACCCTCACGAGACAACACTCGTCCACTAGGGGGAATCTAGGGGTTTAAAGGCTTGTTGCATACGCTAAATTCAATCGTGATTCCTGCGAAAGTGATTTAGGATTTTTACTTTATTTTGTTTTCAATTTTTAGAGTTAAATAAACAATGATGTAGTTCTCTTCATCTAGTTGGGGGTGTGATTCGAGGTGAAAAGTGCACATTTGTCATTTATAGTGTATTACGTGGTATTTTATGCATACTTTTATACTCAAAGTCCCTACATTTAGGTGCATTCTAATAACAATGTTCTTTTTATTGTGTTAATGCTAAAACATATGTTTATGCGTTATTTTATAGGTATTAGAATGTAAATCAATGAAGTGGAGCTAAAGAAAGTGATTCTGGTGAAGAGAACAACAGAAGCAGCTGAGAAAATGCCAATTTTGACAATGAAAACTTCAGATTTGGAAGATTTCCCCAGAAATACAAAATGTAGATCTTTGAGTTATGGTCGTGTGGCCATAAACGGGAGGTCAGTCCAAGGTCTGAGTGAAAAGTTATGGCCATTCTCCCTTCGGTGCGCAGAGTTGTCAAAATCAGAGAAGTTCAAGGGCTTGAGGAGAGTTCAATCGATCGAACCTTCGATCGATCGAACTAAGCTCGATCGCTTGAGCTCTATTTTCTCCCAAAAGTTGTGTACAGTCTGCGGGAACCCTATAAATAATCTGCTATGATACCAGACGAAGAGAGGATGCTCCAGAACGGGAAAAAAAAAAAAGAGCAGTTTAGGGTAGTTTTAGGGTTAGATTAGGAGTAGATTAGGTTAGATTCTTGTTTTCTTCCTCTTTTCCATTGTTATATTGAAGATTATTGAAGATTCAAGTTGGTTTCATGTTTATTACAAGTTATATTCAGATTATTGTAGGTTTTTCTTTTCCTTTTCTTTATTTCATTGTTTATTAGTTTATATGTTATGATTACTCTAGGTTACTACTTCTGTATTAGTTTATTCATGTTTCCGTAGTTTAGACGTTGGAAATATGTGATAAAATATTGATTCTTAGCCTCTACCATGTATGATATAGAAAACCTGGGCTCGATCGATCGAAGGTATTTCGATCGATCAAACCCGAGCCATAGTCAAGCGATCGAAGGCATTTCGATCGATTAAAGGATGATGTTGTTCGATCGATCGAGAGCGCTTCGATTGATCAAACTTGTTGATTCTTGAGATGATTCTTTTAAGTATTCCGTGATTTTTTGTTTTAGAAATCTGTCATCAAATTGTCCCTATAAGCTCAGTTTGTCACAACAGTTTTCAAAACTTGAAGCCTTAAGGCTATTTTCTTTAATGACTTTTGAAAACCACTTTGAATGCTAACACCATTTAGAGTGCAAGTAATAACCATTGTTTTAAATTGTCTTCCAAGTATTTTAAATCAACTATGATGATGTAGTCCCGGTCATGAAAGGGCTATTGATTCTATATCTTTAGAAAAATACGGAATACTGAAGAGGAATGAACTCCATAGAACATTAATGAGTATGCATGGTAGATGGTTAGGATCAATGTGGATTCTCGTATTTCCAACACCTTTAAATTATTTGTTTCATTAGTTATGTTTCTATAAGATTTAATTTATTATTTAGTTTAATTTAATTAATTAGGATTCGTTAGAACATCCACTCCCAACATTCTTATTTTCTTTTCCTTTTCATTAGGTTGTAACTTAGTATATATTCTTCCTATTCCTTCCATGTGGGATCGACCTGGACTTCCAGTACTATATTACTTGCATGATCACCTACACTTGGGTGTTGCACAAGAGCGCATAACTTTTTAGTCGTGTTAGAGTTGTAGGTTATTTTATTTTATTTCTTTGCTCGAGGTCTAGCAAAGTGTTGATTTGGGGGGTGTGATAGGGGATGAATAATTCTCGATCACAAAGCCTAACTCGCCTTTATCAGTCCCGAGATTATATTATATGAAAAATATTGTGCTTCTTGTATTTTATTTTAGGTTATGCAAGTATATCATCAACAAGGATGCAATTTTGAAGCTTTAAGGAAAAGTTCAAGCTAAAACAGGTTTTCCACCCGAGCGGACCGCCTGAGCGATATTGCAGTATCTTCCCAGCGAGAATAGAAACATACAAGGACACATAAAAGGCTAATTCTAGTGTTCTTAGGGTTTAGAAAATCTCCTACACTTAGGAAACATATATGTATATATAAGATATATTCATCATGTGCAACTTTTTGCTCATATTCGAGAACCAAAAGCGAGAGAGAAGTTCAAGGTTTTCCATGGACTCTATCTACAGCTCTATGCTTTCATCTCGATCCATGGCTAACTAAACTCATGTTCTAGTAGGGATGGCAATTTCCCCAATTATTACGGGTCCTCGCCCCGCACTGCCCCGGGTTTGGGAAGCTTTTAAATGGGATAGGGGTGGGTTTGGGGGAGAAATATTATACCCACTGCGGGTTAGGGGCGGGGTCAGTATCACAAGAGCAAACCCGACATGCCCCGACTATATACTCATTTTATGTTCTTTTATCCCACATCGGTAGCGTATGTGTTGTTCATGAGTTGAATTTCCCTATAAGACGAAGCCAAAATGACTGAGAATTTCAAAGTCTGAGCGAAGCATGTGCTAATAGGAAAGAAGTCTTTATGGCAAGTGCATGAAAAGTTGTGCCCTATTAGTTTAATCTTATAACTACTTGACAGTACATGTTTGGGGACTTCCTGGAATCTTAAAGATAACACATGTACATCTAAGGACCATGAATTCAAAAGGATTTCAAAATAGAGTACATGTCTAAGTGAAAAGCATTTGACAGCATTTCAATTCTCACAAGTCAATATCTGACATTTCGGGCAGTGTCGGGGTGGGGGACGGGTAGGTAGATGCAGGCGGGGTCGGGTATGGGGGTAAGAACAACTTCTAGCAGGGCAGGGCTGGGGAGAAGATTTTGTTAGGCGAGGCGGGGTTGGGTTATAGTTCCCCTGTCCCATACCCGCCCCGTTACCATCCCTATGTTCTAGGGTTTCAATAAAACTCTAGCTACGTAAAAGCGTTCTATTTATGTTTTCTTTTAGTTTTACTTGTATTCCAAGGATAATGATTATATGTTTGAGGATTTATTTATAAAATCGTATTAATGCTTAAATCATTATTTTCAAAGTTTATTCTTGTCTTAGATCTATTTTGATTTTAATGTGCTTCACAGTTCATATTTTCAGTGATTGTATGAGAGGTTTGCATGCAATGATGCTTATGGAACTATGATTGTAATTATTGAATATGCCATGCTTAGGGAAGATAGAGTGTGCTACAACCGTAGTTTAGTGCAAGACACTCCATGCTAACCACAGATGGGATATGTTAGTAATTAGATCTTGGTTATTTTCTTGACAGAGGAATCGGTTTGGTAGCCATGATTCTCCATAATCATCCAAATACAGTAATCTAAAAGATTACATAAATGAATATTTTATATAGTTAGTGGTGGATTTGTGATCCTAGATCCCTTTTTCCTATATCTTTTCATCCAACTATAGTTATTGCTTTAATTAGTTAATTAATCATTAGTTTACAAAATTCTTTCAAAACTCTTTATCCAAAATCACTTTCACAAGTTTTAGAAATTCAATAAACAAACCAATCCTATTTTCAGTAGTCAATTAGAATTATAATTTGAGAATCTAAATAACTGCACAACGTAATCCCTGAGGATTTGACCCCTGCTTATTGCTATATTCATATTTTTAGTAGGGTTATTTTATCTTGATTTTGACAACATCGGTATTATAAAGTCTTATTTGTTTTAAAACATAAAGGTCTATGTGAAAAATGATAAAAACAACTTTAGATTGAAACCAATTTCACTTTTATTTGTTCTTTCAAAACAAGTGTTCAATTAATTGGTTTGATGAAGAATCAATTCTAGAGTTATTTTATGCCCGACAATGACTTCTATATACCATAAAAGCAACAACACGAATACATAACTACTACTATATTTTAAGTCTAGATATAGAGGCTCTGCCTTTTCTCTAGAACTTGCCTCGGGCTCTCCACCAACCACCTCCGCCCCTCTGTTCTAGGTAACCACCACCAGCCACCCCCCCCCCCCCCCACCTCTACCAACTTCTATTGGCTCAATTCTGTTTTTCCCTACGTTTTTTTTTAAAGTACTTAGCCTTTGTTTTTGTTCTTTTTTCTCGCCGTGTGTCTCCCTGTGTTATCTTGGGTTCAAGAAGTTAGGTATTGGTTAGACCAATCTTGAACAGTAGATTGGTTTTGGTCATCAATGGGATATGGTTGGTGGCTTTTGGTCTCGCTTCTACTGCAGTGCTGCTTTTCATCGTGTAGCTTTTGCTACAATAGACGCTTTTCAAGCAACTTTGGTTGTTCCCTTTAGTGAAGCTTCTTCACTTTTTTGGGTTAGGCTCTACCATCTACAAGGTTGAAGTTACTCTGGGTTCTGGTTCTCTTCACACGGCTGTCTCTGTGGTGTGGCAATTGGTTTTTCATGTAGCTAGCGGAGTGATTTTTTTTGGCTTCCTCTGGATCACCAACTGTCACACCCCGACGTAGCAAAAATAGGGAAAATAAAATTTCATTTTTTGACCCGTAGGCCGTGACTGGTGAATATCACTCGATTGTCTACACACACAGTTCTAAAACATCAAAGATATAACTCTATAACTGAAATAACTGAAATACTAAACTGCACATAAAAACTTAAACGTAAAGAATCTTGTTACAAATCCCAACATTGTAGTAATTGAAACTAAGTCTTAAGGCACACTCACTAACTATAAGGTAACATAGTTAAAACATAATTTAAAGGACAACTAATCTATCCCTAAGCTTCAAGCGCGTGGACGTTGCCATCAACTTGGTGGTGTTCTCCTTCGATCCCCTCTTCGGTCTAACCATCCCTGTCATAGCCTTCCTCCAAGTACTCCTGGTAATAGCCCTCATCAGTAGGCATCTCTCCTGTATTCCATAGGTTTGGAAAGCTGGACATGGGAATATCCAGCGGCATAAACACCGTCAGCTTGGGAAAGCCGAGTGAGTAATAAACTAACAAAGTATCAAAATAAGAAGTCTTGCATTTAGAAATAGTTATCTCGATGTTCTCATTCTAACACATTCCGATACGCTATATGCGACTCAAATACCTGACTTATTATGTTATGGAATATAAGTCCATATTACTAACTCATTCTCCTATGTATATCCAACCATACATTGATTGGACGGAAACTCCCCTCTAAAAGATTTTGATTCACTTTCATATATTATAGTAATGGTCAGCCTGGTACGAAACCTCAGCTATCCCATTTTCATAACGTAATGGTCAGCCTGGTACGAAACCTCAACTATCCCATTCTCTACGACGTTTCCTGATACAAAGTACTGGCCGCTATATATTCACAATGTGCCTTGGTATCATCATACTGATCGTTCCACAAAAATCAACATGCCTTAGTATCATCATACCGGTTGTTACACATCTCAATCATCATTTTTCTTTCCATAATCATGGCTATTGTAGTAACCCGTGTTTTCATGTTTAAATTGACGATTTAGACTTCGGGTGCGATTTTAGCGAAAATTGGTCACAGGGGTATTTTGGTCATTTTTTTTCAATTTTATAAGTCATGAACTAAAAATATATTTTTTTGGGAAAAGTTGCGTGAGATTAAATGATTTGGTATTCGTGTTGGAAGTTAATATTTTTCGAGTCATATTTAAAATTAAATCTAATATTTTCTCTTTTAATTTTAACAGTAGCAGAATTTTGTTTTCAGATTTTTGTTAGGAAAACGAAGGAAATTTAAGATTCTGCCCGCGCTGTCCCAAGCAAAACTCGATTCTGCACACTTTTCGTCTAATGCAATTTTCTCAGATTCTGCACCGTTTGGGCAGAAAACGAGGATTACAGTAGCAGTTTTAGTGTATCAGAAATTAAATCTAATATTTTCTCTTTTAATAATTAGATTGTTAGGCCATTATGTTTGGTTATTTATAATATTAGTGGAGCTATATGTGCATTAGTGTATGTTGACATCATCTTGCATATTCATTATAAACTACCAATTAATTAGAAGTTGGTGGTTAATAATTAGATTGTTAGGCCATTATGTTTGGTTATTTATACATTAATATTAGTGGAGCTATATGTGCATTAGTGTATGTTGACACCATCTTGCATATTCATTATAAACTACCAATTAATTAGAAGTTAGTGGTTAATAATTAGATTGTTAGGCCATTATGCTTGGTTATTTATACACTAATATTAGTGGAGTTATAGGTGCATTAGTGTATGTTTACATCATCTTGCATATTCCTTATAAACTACCAATTAATTAGAAGTTAGTGGATTGTTAGGCCATTATGTTTTGTTATTTATACACTAATATTAGTGGAGTTATATGTGCATTAGTGTATGTTTACATCATCTTGCATATTCCTTATAAACTACCAATTAATTAGAAGTTAGTGGATTGTTAGGCCATTATGTTTGGTTATTTATACACTAATATTAGTGGAGTTATATGTGCATTAGTGTATGTTTACATCATCTTGCATATTCCTTATAAACTACCAATTAATTAGAAGTTAGTGGGTTGTTAGGCCATTATGCTTGGTTATTTATACACTAATATTAGTGGAGTTATAGGTGCATTAGTGTATGTTTACATCATCTTGCATATTCCTTATAAACTACCCATTAATTAGAAGTTAGTGGTTAGTAAGTGGATTGTTAGGCAATTGTCTCCAAGTGGAAGCTTGGCTATTTATACACTCACATACTCTCTCAAACACACACATTCTACACTTCTAGCATAGAGAGCTTGAAAGAGTCACACAGAGAGAGATTTATATATATATATATATATACACAATTATAGATATACATACACCTCGAGTTAGAAGAAGAAGAAGAAGAAGAGAAGTGTTTGGGAGTTGCTCAACATCATTTATAGGTACCGGGTTGTGTACAATATGCTTTCTAAATTCTCCGGAGTATTTCTTTGTTATCTCTACTTGTACTCTTTTTGCAGTTATGTTGTGTTTTCATTTGGAATCAATGAGTATGTGTTTATTGCTAAGTGCTATGGGACTAAAGGGTCATGAGCAAGGAGCACCTACCAACAGTCCAACAGGCCTCAGGGACCGACGTACTGGAGACGGGTGAGGTGAGGTGAGGTGTCTCTTGCTATGTGATCAAGAGGAACCTGGTATGATGCTATTGGTATGAGCGTTTGGGTAGTGTGAGCAGTTGGGTTGTGAGACTGGTCAATTGATTTGATGTCATTCTATGTATTTGATTGTTATTATCCTTTTGAGCCTTTATTATTCATGTCATATTGTATACTTCCCGGTATGGTTTTTAGATGCAGGTAGTGCCGGTAACCGAAGCCTAGAAGGGAGATAAGGTTAAGGATGATATAGGAGATCCGTGGAGAATATGGACCTGCTGGGAGTTTTAAAGAAATTTTGTATTTTTATTTTAAAGAATCAAGTGTGATTTATTTAATTTTTCAATGGAAATACGCTTATTTTTGCGGGGCGTCACAGCTATCACTTGCCACATTAAATTAGGATCTACACAATAAGAATCAACGTAACATAACTCACAATCTCCACGATTGCTTAAACATATACCATATGAATCAACTGATAGTCTTCGAAACTACACACATATTATGCTATGTATGTTAGGTTTTTAGTACGCATATTCTTATATCAAGGGTTTACTTATAAGACGACATTGGGTTCATTATGCAAATGAGTGTCCTTATAACATACTGAAGTTTTATTCTAGCACATTAGAACAATATTCGAAAGCTTTGATAGACATACGATCACATAATACAATTAAACATGGATTCTTAACATTTTGCTAAGGTACAATCGATTGAAGATATTTAGGTGCCAATCGATTGGGTAGAATGGCAATCGATTGGTATCCAAAAGATGGAAATCGATTGGGAAAATTACCAATCGATTGGGACAAAGTGCAATTGATTGGGAAAAGAGCCAATCGATTGGTACTTCATCTTCTTCACAGTGAACGTACTGAAAATGTACAAAATTGAAAATCTACGTTATGGATCAACTTTCTTCGTACAAAAACTCATAAAACACCTCATAAGGCTACTGTGTGAGTTTGAGAACTCATAAGTGTGTATAGGTGTGGTGGTGTTCTTGAGAAGCTTGTACTTTAAAGCTTTAATGGTGGACTCTCTTCTTCCTTCTCTGTCTCTCTTCTTTATCTCTTTCTCTCTCTTTTCCCCCTCTCTATCTTCTATCCTTCTTCATCTCTTCTAGACAGTGTGTGTTTGTGTGAGTGTTGGAGTGTGTATATATGTGTATACATATATGAATATATGTACATGTGTGTAGGGATAGATGTATGACTCAAGGAAATCAACCAAAAAACTCAAAGGACAAATTCTGATTAGCATTTATAGGCAAAGGGGTTGCATGCATAAGCATGTGGTGTCATCTTCGCAAGACATACTTAGAGGCCAAGTTCAGTGAATAGAAATCGATTGGGATTAGTGGCAATCGATTGGGACTAAGGCGGCTGAAAGCAATCGATTGGTATAAGTGGCAATCGATTTGTATTCAAAAGATGGCAATCGATTGGAATATCATGGCAATCGATTTGAGGACAAGGTTAAGACAAAGTATTAACATAGAAACTCATTGCATTCATGTATTTTATAATTACATCGAAAAAACGGGTATTACACCAACTATTGTACCTTTTGTTTTTGTTTTTTTTGTTATTATTGTTGTTGTTGTTATTGCCTCTTCTTTTATTATTTTATTATTTTTTATTTTATTTTTTATACTTTATAATGTTTGGTCCTAGTTCATATGGAGACGTTCCTCAATCTATATTGGAGGATAGCCACCGTATGAGCTAGATCTTGTTTGTACTTTCTTTTTTAATTGAATATTTGTTTAACAAAAAATATACCACTATACAGAATTGGTTCTTATGTGACTTAAATAACCTTTAAGAAGAAATGAAGTATGAGAGAATCATGGTGGATTATCTTACCACGTGTAGTAGATTGAGGGACCATCATTCTTAGTATTCATGAATGTACACAATAAAAACTTAGAGTAAATCTATACTTTTCAAATTTTATTATCCTAAATGGTTCGAAAATGCATGTAGTAGTGGTCACACTTAATTTTGATTAAAATATGTTGAAGTAGCACCGTTATTATTAAATGTGATCCCACTAATACATGCATGTGAGAACCATATAAAATTTGAAAATATGCATTATTACTCTAAATTTTAAAAATCCTCACAAAAGCAGTTCTCAAATAAGTCAATTGATTCAATCACGAGTAGGGATGACAATTTCTCCCTGTAATCGACTCCACTCCGCTCTTAATGGTAAGGAGTTGAAGTGTAATAAAACTGTAAATGAGTGGAGTTGGTATGAAGAAACAAAACTCCTGTAGGAGTAGGAGTGGGTTTGGGACAACTCCCCTAACCCCTACTCCGACCCGATTATGTTGCAATTTATTAAACTACCATTAGTACTATAAGTAATTTACTCTTAGTACTATAAGTAATTTGCCCCGTTGGTAATCCACTCTATTCCTACTTTTGATTGTGTTTAATTATGCTATGGTTTGCTACTTTGTTATATTTTGCAACAATTTAATCATGGTACATTGTGTTTCAAATATATTTTGTTTTGAATGTACTTCTGAATGTAAATCTTTTTAGTTTTTAAAATTGATGTGTAAAGTAGGAGTGAGATGGAGTGGAGTATGAATGAGCAAGATTAAATAGTATAGGAGTTGGTATGCTTCATAAGTAGGAGTGAATTAGAGTAAGAGTGACTATATATATAAGCGGAGTGGAGTAGAAGAATGACGACTCCTATTCCTCTCTGTCCTGTTGACATTTCTAATCCTGAGGAGAGATCCTCAGCATCCACTTGTGGGCGGCACCATGTGGTGGTTTTTTTTTTCCTTCATGTGATGTTTACATTATCAAAAATTTTATATCAAAAATTTTATTTTAATTTAATTAATTTATTATTATTATTATTTTCCGTGTGGTGCTCACCAAAAAGTTAAACCATAGTATTTCTACATCAAAAAGTCCCCTGCGGGGTGTGGGGGGCAGAGAGTTCACATTTTCTCCCTACTTCACAGAACTCTCTCTCTCTCTCTCTCTCTCTCTCTCTCTCTCTCGTCAACGAGTCAACGACCATACACCTCCAAAAGACATAAAGGATTTATATGAGGCTATGAAGTCAGCCACTTCCTCCCCAAATTCAGCACCTCCTCCAATTTAGCCTATTTAGGGCCATCGTCTTCTTATTGGGGTTTTGGACAAGACCCAATCAGACATGGAGCATAGCTCTGCTTCAGCTGATAGTAGTAGTAATGTCAATGGAGTTCTCATTCATGGTGGACGATACGTACGGTACAGTGTGTACGGCAACATATTTGAAGTTCCCAGAAAGTACGTCCCTCCAATTCGGCCTGTGGGTCGCGGCGCTAATGGCATCGTTTGGTATGAACTTTGATGGGTTGAAACTATTTCGTGATTTTATTTGGTCAATTTAATGAATGTTTTAAGTCTGATGTTTACGAGTGATGAGCTGATTCAGATTAGTTTTAAGTGGGTTAAAAATTTTAGAATTGAATTGGGTTCTCAAAAATTTTGAAGATCATATTACAATTTGGGATACTCTGTTTTTTTTTTTTTTTGGGTACTTTCCTGAGTCTGTATATATGTTTTCCCACAAGTTGAAGCCAGAGAATGTGGGTGTTGAGATTCAGAACTGTGGTGAAAAAAAACATATTTATTCCAATGCTTTGAGTGTTTTTGGTGAAATGGAGTTTAGGGCTCATTTCAGTCTTTAGATATGCTTATCTCGGATCTTATAATTGGGTTAGTTAAGTTGCTTCCAGAAATTTTGCCTACTCGAATGATTATAGTGGTATTCGACAAAGATAGTGATGGTCTTTACGGAGTTGACTTAATTTAATTTGGTCATTCACTTATGTATGTTAGAGAGATAAGTTCGTGATTGTTGTGCCACATGCCACTCATTTAATTCATTTATCCTGCCTACTTGTTTAGTTTTAGGTATGTTTACCTTTTAGGGATGTCATGTCCTTTTGTTGCTTGTTTTGGTCTGAAATGCACTTATAGATCAAGACGTCATTACATTCTATTACTGTTTGATTGCTCTAGCTTTCTATACCTGCCTGACCATAACTTCATAATCTGGTAGGTAGAAAACTATGATGTCTTGACACTGACTGTAGTGCACTAGCCTCTATGACAGTTCTGGAGGTCGCTCTTTTCGATGAAGGGGCACTCCTTTCTGAAGAGAACATATATATTGACTATGTGTGTCTGTTAGAGATATTCAAAACAAGTTGCCTTACCTAATATAGTTTACAAATTAGAAAAATGATAATAAATAAGTTGCATTGTTTATATAGTTGCATCTCTCCTTGTGATCAGTAACTTGTGCATTATTAACCATTAATGTATTAAGCACCCAACTGTATCTTGAACTCATCTGGAGACCATATTTTGTGTGTGTGTGTGTGCGTGTGTTGGTTTTCCTCTTTACATCTAAGGTTCTGGAACTAGGGAACTCATTTGGTTTGTGTAACTTTTGAACCATCCGTGACTTCTGGGTGTTGGAATTGCAAGTAATTAAGCTTGGAGTGTTATTCTATTTTGGGGCATTTTATATAGGTTACCGTTGTTCATCTATTTATCTTAGTTTTTTTTGTCTATTTATCAACAATGTGAAGGGAAAATGTGATTTTTTTCACTTGCTTCAGTGCTGCTGTGAACTCAGAGACGCGTGAGGAAGTTGCCATTAAGAAGATAGGTAATGCATTTGACAACCGCATAGATGCCAAAAGGACACTACGTGAAATCAAGCTTCTATGCCACATGGATCATGGAAATGTGAGTATTTGATGTTTGATCCCTCATCTTGCAGTTGTAGCAATTTGGTCCCCTAACTTTTAGGCCAATTGCAATGTCAACCTTCCGTGATCTTCTGTTTGAAGAAGTTGCGAAAACTTGTCACGTAATGCCACGTAGTTTTGTGTCAACTTTCCATGTGATGTGTTACATCCCAACATGTAAAACGACTGCATGGTAATTGACTGAACTGCCCAGTACTGGTCGATTCCCCTCGATTCTGGTCAAAATTAATTGACCAATTTGATTCATTGTCGACACAAATTTTCGTCATCCCGCTGAGTTGTGTTTGTTTTGTAGGATTCAAAAATGTGTTTAACAAATTACCACTGTCGTAGTGTTTATTGTTTGATTTGTGGTGTCCCTGTTTCCGATCTGCCTAATAGCATATCGTTAATTATTTTTGACCTCCGATTAACGATAAAAAGAAAACAAAATTAAATAACAAAAAAAAAAAACGATTGATGGCAAACAAGAAGGAATTTTTATTGATTGAAAGAACGGATTTTGGTCCGTTTTTACATAGCTAGAATACATTAGATTTGAATACATCTTTTTTTACCAGAGGGTTTGGAACCCTTTACCTAATAAACTCCATTGTGTTTGATACTTCAGGAGTCTTGTATTGATGTTTTCTTCTTCTGTTCTTCTGCTTCTTCTTCTTCTTCTTCTTCTAAAGAGATGTTTCTCTCTCTAGCTTCTGTAGCTTTGTACGTCTGTTCTCTTTGTATCTCTCTGAACTCTTCTTTTTTTTTAACCCTCTGTTTTGTTCTGTCGATTTTTATCTCTCTCTCTCGCTCTGTCTTTGATGCTTTAGCCCTTCATTTATAGAGGCTATAATAGGATAATATCATATCTCTGTGAAATTTGAAAGAGATAATACCTATCTTTTGAATCTTTCAACTGACATTAGAAACATTCGTGTCTTTAGGATAATACACCTCTTTTGAAAGAGATATTCGAATATTGATATATATATATATATCATCCTCCTTGATGACAGATGTCTATTTTTGTTTTGTACCATCTCCATGTGAGATGGTACGTATCTTCTTCTTTTATCCAAAATTCGAATTAGGATCTCCTCTTTGACTTGGTATCACATCCATTTTGTTTGTATCATCTCTATTTGAATGATACATATTTTTCCAAGGATCTTAAGTGATATTCAAATATCCCATTCGGTATTCGAATACTGATATCCATCTTTGACACGACTATCTCTTTTAATTGTATCATCTCCATGTGAGATGATACGTATCTCATTTTCAAGGATCCCAAATGATGTTCCGAATCTTTATACTTCATCCGTAATCCCAACTTTGCTTTGAAATTCGAACTTTGTACCTCACATGTATTGTGAAGATACGTGAGTCATATTTTGGGTATAATGACTACTGTTTGGGTTTTGAAACAATTTTGTGGGTGGGTTCTTATTGAGCCATTTAATTTTATTGGGCCAATTGATCTTATTGGGCCAAGCGGAGCTTAATCTTCATTTGAACTTTGGCCAGTTGACCTAATTGGGCCAATTCAACTAGCATTGAAGCGTTTCTTTTGGTTGGACTTGAAATTGGGTTGAAATTTATGTGCCAACATTCATGCTTTTAACTTCTTCTTTTATTATATGGGGGTGGGGTTGGTTTGGGGCCATGCACGGTTGGGAGGGAGGGTACCACATTGATTAACACTTCTTGTAAGAGAAAAACGTTTCAGTTTGGATATGTTTTTAAAAAAGTGCCCACTTGGGACGGCATATAAAAGTAAAGACAAAGAAAGTACCCCTTCTTTACTAGGATCTCAGAATTCGTTCCATAGTGAAGTCAGTTGTGCTTCTTATGTGTAATCCTGGTGGCTCATTTGCTTGACTCAGAGCCTAGATCAGTACGTCTCTTTTGTAATAACTTAATATTCTGTCATTTCCATTGAAGTGGCTTTAAACTGGACAGGTTGGATTAATGTCCAATTTTCTTGGATTCTGTGATCAAAATGAAGAAATGAACCAGTATAGGAAAGCATGAAAATTTATTTTTTTTTCTATTATTTATATGAAGTTTGACGACAGAAACTCATTACCCATGGGTGAAGGACCCAGCTTTTCTAACGAAAAGACAACAAAAAAAAAAAAAAAAGAAAGAAAAAAACTGGAGTAAATTCATTAGGAGTTTGAAACTCTAACTAACAATCTTCTATGTATCTCTGACAGCTTCTAGATTCTTTCATGGACTGATTTCTGCTATATATTGCCTTGCTTTTGTTTGTTAATTAACTTGCAACTTTAAACTCTTCATTATTTTTTTCTTCGTATTGGTACAATAATTAACTTTGGGTGTGTTTGATACCCAATTAAGTGCTGAAAATGAAAAGTTTCAGCACTTATTTGATATTTCATTTCAGTGCGTTTGATAATGTACCACTTAATTGGAAAGGTAGCGAAAACATCACTGAAAACTTCAAGTGAAAATTTTCTACTGAAAATAATCACTGAATGCAGTCTATTTTTCAGTACTTGAAACACTGTTTTCATTATTGCAAATTCAATCACTTATATTTTTCAGTACTTAAAATTCAGCACTTAATTTTCAGTACTTAATTTTCAGTTTTATCAAACGGACCTTAAGTGGTTAAATTTTTTCCCCAACCCAGGTCATTGCAATCAAAGACATCATTCGTCCTCCACAGAGGGAAAACTTCAATGATGTCTACATTGTATATGAATTAATGGACACAGACCTCCATCAGATAATTCGTTCCAACCAACCATTAGCGGATGATCATTGTCGGGTACGGCTCACTTTCTTGTAGCATATATCAGACTTTATACATATAATCCCTGCAATCATGCATAATTTAACCAGAAGGCTGATTTCAAAACATGTAGTAGGTAGCTTCCACAATGATGTTATGTGACACTGTTGATTATTGTCAACTGAACACCCCTTGCCCCTGCTGGTCTAAATTTTAGGGCCTGCTTGGTTGTGTTGTTTTTTGGTTTCTTGTACTGGTGCTTTCAATTTGTTGGGAACTTAGCAAAAAAGGAGACTGATTAATGTGTGTCCGTTACAACGATTATGGCAATATTTTCCCAAAAAACGGAAGCGGAAAATTGTGGCTTCCAAAACTTTGGAAATGGTTTCAGGAAACATTTAAAAAAAAAAAAAAAAAAAACCCTTCTCTTTACCCTATAATGAGATCCCCTTATCGACTCCCATCAGTTGCATAATTTTCGCTTTTTGTATCTAATCAACATCGTTCAACAGTTCTTGTTACATTTTTGTATTATGAATTTTCAAAAATCGAAAACAAAAAAAAGACAGTTACCAATGCCACCTTAACTTTTGGGGTTTATACTGATTTTTTTTTAGATTCACTTTATTAATACCCCTTTTGGTGATTATTTAACTGTCTTTATCCTTGCTTGATAATGCTATTATAGAAGTTCATTGCTACAGCAAAAAGAGGTGATTTAAATTAGGCTATCTGGCACTAAATGTAGAAAATGATGTCACTACTAATACTTTATTCGTATAAAACTAGATTAAAATCTTATTCTTGATCAATGTGCTTCACTAATAGAATAGCCAAGCTTACTTTGATGCAGGTAGCTTGCATTCACGTTGATGATCACCTCTAGGATGTAGGGAATTCTTAGAGGCTGTTGTGTAATACACGAACCCATTCTGTTGTTTAGACAAGAACTGCTTCTCAAAAGTTCAGCATTTTTATATCTGCTTTTTGGTTACTCAGGAAATCGTGCCTAACTTAAAATACTGGTTCTTTATGAAATCAACATAGTTTGAGTTTTCATACAAATTCGATGAAGCAAGACTCGTTTGAAGTTGATCCTGTTTTAAGTATTCCCAATCAGGCCCATAAATAGAGCTTTATTCTCTACTTTAGCATTTAAAGCTTCCAAAGTACTTTTTTCTTTTTTTTTTCTTTCTTTTTTTTTTTTCTTTTTTTTTTTTGGTTTTGGCAAGAAACAACTGAAAGTCTACCAGTGTGCTCTCTTGTTTCATATTGAATCTGTTAAGGTGCTTCTTGTTGTAGGCAATATAAAGACTCTGGAATAGGATTTGCATCATAGGTGCTGCTACGAATGAGCTGCAGTTACTAGAAGTCTAGAACTACATACCTCTTCCTGTGTTTCGTTCGACTCCCATTAATAAAAGGGTATATCACTGGCCTTGCCTGAGGTAGGTGAATATATCATCGTCCTCCCCATTATTTTTTGAAAATATCAGTAACCTCCCCCTTCTCTAAATGAAATCTTTGTTTCAGTGACCTCTCTTCCGTTAATGATTGTTAGCGGAGGTGGATGTAGATTAATGATATTAACATATGTTGGAATTGAAATGTCAAGTTTTCCCCACATTAGTCAAATGATGAGTAAATATATAGTTTTGCCCTCACTTCAACCTAAACTTACTCATGTCCAGCACAGGGATTGGGATATATTAGTCAGTCCTTTTCAATCAATTCATTGTTTTAACGAAAAATATTTTTTATACGGAAGGTTAAAGTAGTAATTTAACATGTTTAGTGAACTCCATCTACCATTACATAGAAGGGAGGTCAGCAATTTTTTTTCAGAGTACATGGGAGGTTGTTGACCATGTAGGGAGGTCAGTGATATTCATAAAATTAGAATAGGCCTTAGTCTTTTATATAATACACCATTACTATTATATTCAATATAATACTCGGTAACTACAATGACCATTTCACAACTATCATTTTTATTCTTAAATCATGATCAATTCATTAAATCAGGATACAGGAACAAAAATGATGGAGACTTCATGTAAGCTCCTGCTAATTTCATAGTTAAAAATCTTAAAACTGAACATTAGGCCAAAAAAGTTAATTGGAATGGAGGGGGCTTTATGTATGAAAAGGCAAAATGAATTAAAATTCCCGTGTAGACTATTTTATAGGGACCCGCTCCCCCTCACCATCACCCTCTCTCTCTCTCTCTCTCTCTCTCTCTCTCTCTCTCTCTCTCTCTCTCCCTCTCACTCTCTCTCAGAGAATGATTCAGTGTGACTTCTACAGTGGGTTGAGATTGCTACCTTTCTCGTGATTACGTATATATCTAAGGATTTTATTTATTTATTTGGAATTTCTACGTTGTTGCATTTACCCAGGCAGTTGATACATGCGATTTTGATTCTTTAACTTGCTTATGCAGTACTTTCTATATCAAACACTACGAGGACTCAAGTATGTTCATTCTGCTAATGTTTTGCATCGTGATCTAAAGCCCAGCAATTTGCTCCTTAATGCCGATTGTGACCTTAAAATAGGAGACTTTGGGCTAGCAAGAACAACATCTGAAACAGACTTCATGACCGAGTATGTCGTTACTCGATGGTACCGGGCCCCAGAGTTGCTCCTTAATTGTTCGGAGTACACGGCTGCGATTGATATATGGTCAGTTGGTTGCATTCTTGGTGAGATCATGACTCGGAAACCCCTGTTCCCCGGCAGGGATTATGTTCATCAGCTGAGACTGATCACAGAGGTATGATTTGAGATTTCTGAGTCCATTCACAACCTTTTTGAAATAACAATGAGAGTCATCATTGTTATTAAGGGCAATGATAGTCATCACGAAGGGCATGTTTGGGGGTCCTTGAATGTAACAGTTGCGTGTCGGTGCCCAACCACCGAGATTTTCTCCTAGGCGTTTGCAAAAATCAGCCAGGTGATTAGGCAGTCGCTAGGCGGACTGGGGGTGAGATTGTAATTTTATTGAATGACAAGAAGAAAAAATATATGTATATATATACATACACTTTAGTACACACACCCCATTCGCGAGAATCACGACAGAGGAGAGAGAGAGAGAGAGCACCGAGAGGAGGAGGAGAAGAAGAAGAGGTACGTAACAAATTCGGGCTTTTCTCAAATTAGGGCTTTCTTAAATTACTCTCTCCTCCAGAGTCCTGTGTGTGTGTGTGTCGAGTGTCGAGTGTAGACGGGGTGTGTGTTTGTGCGTCGAGTGTCAACTGTATGTGTGTATATATATAAACTTAATGGTTAAGTTTATTATTAATAGTTCCCTTATAGTTTTACTTATTTTCAAATGACACTGGGGTGTAAACAGTCGGTTTTTTAGAGAGAATTGCTCACCGAACTGACCATGTCGGTTTTGTAAGAGACAACACTGATTTCGTTTGAAGCTTCCTCGGAACGGTGTAGCACAGACTGTATTTGTGACGGTCCGTTTTCGGTTTCCAACCTCTCAGATTTGCCTATCATCAAGTTCCAGTTCAAGAGTTTTAATTTTCACGATTTCCATCATATACAACAAATGAAGGTAAAATAATGAGAAGAGAAGCAGACAAAAAAAATTGAAAAATCATCTCCAAGAAAAATGAAATGGCAGCCAATTTCTATCCTTAAATAGGAACCAAAGGCCAAACCCATCTGTATAGAAACAGAGGAGAGAGAATAAAGAGGGTCACCTTGGGTTTGTAGATCTACCACATTCTTTGCCAATGAGAGACTAAATCAAAGAGTAGTAGCCGCGGTGAGCAAAATCGATGGTGAATGGTCGGTGACGGTGAGGTCGTGAAGTGAATTAGATAAAACATTTAGGGACTTTCAGGGTTGAGTGGTGATTGTTGGAATAATAGAGAGATGAGAGAGAGGTGGGCATTATAGAATGAAGAGAGAGAGAGAGAGAGAGAGAGAGAGAGAGAGAGAGAGAGAGAGAGAGAGAGAGAGTACTTGTTGGTGCCGATGGTGAGGAGGGTGACATGGTGGCGGGTCGGCGATGTGGAGGGTGAGATATGCGGGTGGAGGCTAGGGTTACTTTCCTCTCAAATGGGTTTCAACTTTTACTCTAAAAAGTTAGTATAATAATTATATATACATACAACATATATAAATATATGTAATATTCTGATTTTACTTGGTAAAGTAATTGGTCGGTAGCAGTCTAATGATACTGAAAACTGCTGAACGACTGTAAATTCCAGTTTTTTAAAATCCAAAACTGCAGGCCGGCCAATGGAATTGAAGTCGACCAAAACTGCCTAAACTGGTCGGTTGCGGTCGGTCGGGCCGGTTAATTGAAAATTTCTTACAGCCCTAAATAACACCACATAACTATTATATATCTATACTAATATAGAAAGAGAGAAGGAAGGGTACCAAAGAAATTTTTCTAACACCAAGAATTACATTAAAACTTATACAATTTACTAATCAAATTTTCTCACAAGGGTATTAAAATATCATTTGAAACAAAATTCAAATACCACCCACCCACTTGCACTCACAAAGTGAGTGGCACCCCTCTAGTATCTATTATTTGAACCCCAAATCTATAATTATTTTCTAAATAACACCACATAATTGGTATCTATATCTACTACTCCCTCCGTCCCTTTTTTTGAGTCCATCTTTGGGAACTCAACTTATTAAGGGGACAAAAAGAATCTACACCTACTTTCCACAATTGCCCCTAATCATTACAATAACTTTTTTAGTTTTGTCTTGGTGTAGATTTCAAGGAAGGGTAGTTTTGGAAAATAAGTAAAAATTGTATACCAATTTAGGAAAGTGAACATTAATTTTGGGACATCCCAAAATGGAATTTAGGACTCAAAAAAAATGGACGGAGGGAGTATATTATTAATTTTATGAGTAAAAAAAAATCCGCCTAGGCCTAGCGGCACTATGCACCCCTCTACCACCTGACTAGCGCCTATCAATTTTTAGAACATTTGCTAAGAGCATGTTTGAGTCTACGATTTTGGTTGCAAAATCGCAAATATGGGTGCCAAATGCAGTTTGCAGACATTTGGTTTGCGTTAAGCAGGTTGGATGGTGCTTTTCACGATTCTCTCTATGTTTGATCAATTGCACAACATGTCAACCAAACACGCAAACCATAATAAGCAGTTCTACCAGTCACGATCAAAATTGCGTAAGCATAAGCACAGACAAACGGGCTCTAAGTGCTGTAATCTGAAAGGTTCTATTGATGACCAAGAATTAAGTTCCTTTTGACGAGGAAATTAAAGAAAGTATCATCTTAATACTTGGTCTCTTTCCTTTCTTCTGCCTGTTTGTGTTGTGGTTTTCATCTGTGTATGAAAATTGAGAAATGGTGGCTATTTGTCTTTTTGGAATTCAAATCAACTTTAAGTATGACAACACGTATATTGTTTTTTGTTTTTTGTTTTTTGTTTTTTTTTTCTCCCTTTTTGTAATCAAAAGCTCATAGGTTCACCTGATAGTGCCAGTCTCGGGTTTCTACGAAATGAAAATGCTCGAAGATACGTCAGACAGCTTCCACAGTACCCAAGGCAACAATTCTCTGCTAGATACCCTAATATATCTCCCGGAGCTGTGGATTTACTGGAAAAAATGCTGGTCTTTGATCCCCACAAGCGCATCACAGGTATATTAGATTTAACTTTCAGACTATGATTAGAAGCATCAACACTTCAGTCGAAATGCTCTATATGTGTCCAGCGTGGACACTCCTATGACACGCATGCCAAATACATTTCAGACTTTTTTTTTTCGTAATTATTTAAATTCGACAAGGCAGTGACACTTCCCCAACGCAGTACGAGTTTTGTTTATGTTTATGTTTTTCTATAGAGTTTTATATTTTTGGGGGCGAATGTATTAATATGCTAAAATAGGAAGCAAAATAGGGGTGTTCTTGAAAAGTTAATATATTTTATAGGTAAGTAGAATGAAAACAAGAAAATTGAAGGATTTAAAAAAGAGGAAATGAAATTTGTCTGGAACACGAGACCAGTTTGATAATTGGTACCGATATATATATATATAGAGAGAGAGAGAGAGAGGTCGCGACAGAGGAGGAGGAGGAGACGGCCACTTGGACGCAAATTCTCTCCTAGCGGGCATCCAATGATCTGAACCTGTGAGGTTGCGACTCTTCGAGTTGCAGCATAGCTCTGGATTTATTTATTTTACATCTTAGGTCTGAGTTTTTATTTTTTGTTTTTGTTTTTAAATTAACGTTCTTGTCATTTTACATGGTTATATAGAAGCATGGTTGTTAGATCGCACAATTCTCGATACGATATCATACAATATGATTCTGTTCGATGCTTGCACTGCACGAATCGTAACTCGGAATCGCGAATTTGAATGAATCGATGTGAATCGAGATGACTGGTATGAATTGTATGACTCACTCGATTAAGGCGATTGACGAAGTGGGAAAAATTAAGATGAAATGACGTAGCTTTGAATAAGTAATGAATACTACCTAATCAAAATCTTCAGATCAGTAATTCAAACCACACCAGAGCCCTAACCACTTCGTGAAAGCCCTAACCCTTCATCAATTGTTGGTCGTCGAGCGTTGGTCGTCGTCGTCGAAAGTTTCAAGTCTACATATAAGTTACCGTTAATTTTCTTTTTGGATGTGGTCAAGTCTACAGAAACAATTATGTTTTGAGCTTTAATATTGCATTTATATGAAATTTGTGTTGCAATGTTATTTAGTCCATTTTAAGCCATGTGCATGTATTTAGGATTCACGGTTCATGATTTTGGTCAACCAATTCACAATTTGACAGCAGTGTATAGAAGAATAAGTCATCGATAACTGATAATTAGCACTGCCTTGTCAATATCCTTTTTTTTTTTTTTTTGGATTTGCTGTAGCCTGTATCGCCTTGCCATGTCGTGTCCGTGTCGCCGTGTTGTATCGGTGTCTCTTGGATGATTACACAGATTCAGCTACTTTGTGGAGTGTGGATATGTAAGGATACGGGGCTCGACAATAGGTCTGTCTATGTTTTTTTCTTATCTTTGTAAAAGAAAATAGTGTTCTTAGGTAATAATGAGACTTTAACATGACCATTTTGTCCATTTTGAAATAACTCTATTGGCAACATGAATAGAATTAGAGACTTCAAGTAGCTAACAGGTTTCTTGGTGTGTATCCAACCAGAAGTGTCGGACACGTATCTCATACCCTTGTACCAGTGTCCGACACGGAACTTCAACCTATCAAGAAGATTCTTATGTAATGTAGGACTTCAGAATGAGCAGTTAGTTGGGGAACACATTAGATATTTACCTAAACCGGTAGGTCCTTGGGCAGATCCCACGTTAGCCCCAAGACGTTGGTCTCTTACTAGAAAAGTAAATGCTGGATGAGAAGCGTCTGGGCCAGTGCGTCCGTAAACTAACTAGGATTAGCACTATTAATGAACCAAACAAAGCAACAGCAATGCGTTGTCACTCAATGGATTTTGAGGCTGGATCGTTTTGCAAAATGAAGTTGATGTTTTTTTTTGAAGATGTGCATATACTCGACTGCTTTACATTGTCCCGTTTTTGTTCAGGAAAATGACTTGTGTTTACTGCTTTTTTTTGGGAGGGGCAGTTGATGAGGCGCTGAGCCACCCATATTTGGCACCTCTTCATGATCTCAATGAGGAGCCGGTTTGCCCAAGGCCTTTCAGTTTCGATTTTGAGCAGCCATCGTTCACTGAAGAGAATATCAAGGAGCTTATCTGGAGGGAATCTGTAAACTTCAATCCAGACCCAACTCATTAAACGTTGTACGTTGTGTATACAGTTAGATATCATTCCTTGGAATAATGTATTGTGAAACCTATGATGATCTTTAGAGGAAAAAGATAAATAAATCTAGTTCGATCTTAAGGTTTAAAACAAAATATTGGTGTTGGTGTTCAGTTTAGTTCTCTTTCCAACCCATATACATGTATAATACGTGAATGCTGTGTGAAGGAGCTGAAGCGGAATTGCTCTGAAGCAACCCTTTTTAAGGAAATTTATACGAAATGTCCATTTCTCATAGTTTTTTTTTTTTTTGAACTAGGACTTGAGGTTTGTGTTAGTCTTGATAGTGTTTTGATTTTCTTCTTTGGCAAGCTTTTAGGCTCCAATTGGTTTGTGAATTTAGAGGGAAAAAAAAAGTAAAATGGACGGAAAAATATTATTTTTCATGATTTTTTTATGTGCTTAAATGACTTTAGAAATATTTTATAAAAAAGAAAAAAAAAAAAGGAACTTTTATAGGAGCAGAAACAAAGAATAAGGAAAGTAACTCATAAATTTAAAATAATAAAATTTGTTTTTTCGGGTTTCTAGGAGTGAGTGCTTTTTCTGTCCCTGCTAAATTAATGCAACCAAAGAGAACCTTACCTTGGTATGGTATATAGCCAAGAGAGTGATTCTAGTTAACAATCTAGAAAGGATTCACTACGGAAGGATGATATTTATTTTCATATTAAAAAAAAAAAAATGGGACAAATTTATCATGTTCCTTTTATGCATATTTAAGATGATAATACTTCATCATTTTATGTTTTAACTTATTTAAGATAACAACCTCATTCAAAAAAACGAGTTTCGTCATTGAAATGCTTCAAATATGGTGAATTAGCTGCTCATTCAAATTCGTGGGACCAACAATATAGACCATTAATGATCCATTTTCTAACGACTACTATTATTGTATTTCTGTTATGAATAATGCCACTTTTAATAGTGGATGTCCATAGTGTTTAATTATGGTGGATGTCTATACAAGCATTAGTGAATGTCAATTCCATTTGATGTCATAGATGATGTCTTTGACAATTTATTTCCCTATAAATTGAACTCATCGGAAGAAGAAAGTGTGGATGAAAAAAGACTTGAAAAGAAGAAGAAAAGGAGAGAAGAAAAGCAAGAGAAATATTAGGGGGAGAGAGTGACAAATATCATTAGTGTTTTTGATATATTGAGAAGTTAGTGCTTTGCTTGTAAAGGTTCAATCAATAATCAAAGGTGATCCCCCTCCGCAGTGGACGTAGGCAAATTGCCGAACCACCTGAAAATATTGGTGTCATTAATTGCTTATTTGCATGCATGTTTATTATTAGTTTTATAACACGTTATCAGCACGAGCCTATACCAACTGGGCTCCTCATATCAAATGGTATAGATATTAATATAGATAATATATATCTGTTTAGTTTTCTTTATATATATATATATATATATGTGTGTGTGCACCCTTGAAGAGGTTATAATTTAAACTCCTCTTGATCAAAGGAATTTATTACAAACTTCCTGAAGAAGTAATTAGACAGTCCTCTTGAAGAGGCAATATTTTAAATGCTCCCGAAGAGTTAAAAAAAAAAAAAAAAAATTGAACCTCTTGAAGAGGTAATAGATAAAACTTCTGCAGAAGTACTTATTATACTCCTGAAGAGATACAGATATATCTATTTTTACTTGTAGATGCATATACTCTTGAAGAGTTAGTCTCTTAAAGAGATTATGGAGAATCAAACTAATTATCCTCCCGAAGAGGAAATTCTTATATTGTAGTATTGCATTATTTACTTGACATTAACATGTTTATTTACATGCATATGCATTTACTAGATTCTAAATATTATTATTTTTATATATAAAGTGTTCTACAATATGTCAAATCTTGCCAAACTTGATATTGTGGCTTTGGACATTTCTGGGAACAATTATCTGTTGTGGGCTCACCAGGCTGAAATCCGACTAAAGTCAAAGAAACTTTGGAAAATTGTTGTAGAAGAAAATAATGGATTAGTACAAGATCAAGATAAGTTAGAGGAAGATCAATCCACGGCAATGATTTTCCTTCTCCACCATATCCATGAAGGTTTACAAAATGAGTATCTTACGGTCAAGGATCCTTTTATCCTTTGGACTAATTTAAAAGAAAGATTTGAACACATAAGATTGATCATTTTGCCAAAAGCTAAATATGATTGGATCCACCTGCGATTCCAGGACTACAAATCAGTTAGAGACTATAACTCTGCTTTATTTCAAATTAGTTCTCAACTGATGTTGTGTGGGGAAACTATCATTGATCTTCAAATGATAGAAAAAACATTGTCAACATTTCATGCCTCAAGTGTGCTCCTGCAGCAGCAATATCGAGCACAAGGATTCACAAAGTACTCCGCATTAATTTCATGTCTTCTTGTTGCGGAACAAAATAATGAATTGTTGATGAAAAATCATAATATGCGCCCCACTGGCTCGACACCATTGCCCGAAGCAAATGGAACCGTATTCCCTGAAGTGAATACAACTCCACACAATAAACATAGGCATGGACGTGGGGGAAATCATGGATATGGTCGTGGTCGTGGAAATAATCATAGTCGTAATCATGGTAGTGGTCAGAATCGTGGCCGTAACCAAGGAAAGAATAACCATTGGCATCGTGAGGGTTATCATCCATACAAGAACAACACACCTTACCACCCGAAGTGGAACAAAAATGCTAAAGGCAAAGGTGTACAAAGAGCTGTCAAGAAAGACGAAGATGGTTGCTACAGATGTGGCATGCAAGGGCATTGGTCACGTAAATGTCATATACCAAAACACTTAGTAGATCTCTATCAAGCATCACTAAAAGGATTGTACGATGAAAGAAGGAGATATATGTCTGGTTGATAGTGCAACTACACACACCATTCTTCAAGACCAGAGATATTTCTGGAACTTGAAATTAGCAGAAGCTAATGTGAGCACAATATCTGGTACTACCAGTCTCATTGAAGGCTCTGGAAAAGCAAGCATTATTTTATCAAAAGGAACAACGATTCATTTAGAAAATGCTCTATACTCTAGCAAATCCCGAAGAAATTTGCTCAGTTTCAAAGATATCCGCCGAAATGGATTCCACGTTGAAACCATTAACGAGGGTAATATTGAGTACCTTTGCATCACTAAAGTCGTTTCAAACAAAAAAACATATTTTGGAAAAACTTCATGCACACTCCTCTGGATTGTATCAGACAACGATAAGTGCTATTGAATCACATGTTGTGGTGAACCAAAAGTTTTCTGACCCAAAAGTGTTTGGACTTTGGCATGATCGTCTTGGTCATCCTGGAGCTATTATGATGCGTAGGATCATTGAAACCTCAAATGGACATCCTTTAAGAAATCAGAAAATCCTTTTACCTCGTGATAATCCTTGTACTGCTTGTTCACAAGGAAAATTGATTGTGAGACCATCTCCAACAAAAGTGAAAATTGAATCCCCAGTATTTTTGGAACGTATCCAAGGGGATATTTGTGGACCTATTCATCCACCGTCTGGACCATTTTTCTACTTTATGGTCTTACTAGATGCTTCAACTAGATGGTCGCATGTTTGTTTACTCTCATCTCGTAATGCTGCATTTGCCAGACTTCTTGCTCAGATAATTCGATTACGAGCACAATTTTCTGATTTTCCTATCAAAACTATACGTCTTGATAATGCTGGGGAATTCACATCCAAGGCATTTGATGACTATTGCATGTCAATAGGAATTCATGTTGAACATCCCGTTGCTCACGTGCATACACAGAATGGTTTAGCTGAGTCGTTTATCAAACGTCTCAAGTTGGTTGCTAGACCCTTACTTTTGAGAACAAAGCTGCATACATCTGCTTGGGGTCATGCCATATTACATGCTGCATCATTAATTCGGATTAGACCAACTTCTTATCATGAATACTCCCCTTTACAACTTGTATTTGGACAACCACCTAATGTTTCCCATCTACGAGTTTTTGGTTGTGCTGTGCAAGTTCCTATTGCACCCCCACAACGCACAAAAATGGGTCCTCAGAGACGCCTTGGAGTTTACGTTGGTTTTGATTCACCATCTATAATAAGATATCTTGAACCCCTAACTGGTGATCTTTTTACTGCACGGTTTGCAGACTGTCATTTTGATGAGACCGTATTCCCACCATTAGGGGGAGAAAAGCTGAAACCTGAAGCTCAGCATGAAATTTCTTGGAATACATTGGCAATGTCTCATCTTGATCCTCGCACCAATCAATGTGAACTTGAAGTTCAAAGGATCATTCATTTGCAAAAGGTTGCAAATCAATTGCCTGATGCATTCACTGATGCAAAGAAAGTGATAAAATCACATATACCGGCTGTAAACACTCCAGCAAGAATTGAAGTCCCAAGAGGACAATCTGGTAGTGCAGCGGTAGATGAGTCTACGGCACGATTGAAACGTGGTAGACCTAGTGGTGCAAAGGATAAGGTTCCTCGGAAGAGGAAAATAAAAGGACATATTAACAAAGTGGAAACTCATACAGAGATCTCAAAAGGCGCTATAGAAATACTTGATAAATCCAACGTTGGTCAACAGGGTTCCCCTGGAGAGGAACAAGTAGCCCATGAAGAGGCACAAGTATTTGAGAATAAAGAGATCTCGATAAACTATATGTCCACTGGAAATATGTGGGATCGTAATGGCACGGTCATTGATCACATATTTGCCTTTACGGTAGCACTAGACATCACCCAAAGTGATGAGGATCCTGAACCACAAAATGTGGAAGAATGTCGACATAGAATTGATTGGCCAAAGTGGGAAGAGGCCATACAAACTGAGTTAAACTCATTAGAAAAACGGGAAGTGTTTGGGCCTGTAGTCCCTACACCTGAAGATGTAAGTCCCGTTGGGTACAAATGGGTATTTGTACGGAAACGTAATGAACAAAATGAGATTGTGCGATACAAGGCTCGACTTGTAGCACAAGGTTTCTCACAGAGACCTGGCATCGATTACGATGAAACATATTCCCCGGTAATGGATGCAATTACGTTTCGATTTTTGATAAGCCTATCAATGTCTGAAGGACTTGATATGCGCTTAATGGATGTGGTTACAGCATATTTATATGGATCACTAGATAGTGACATACATATGAAGATCCCTAAAGGATTCAACATGCCCGAAGCATGTAAGTCAAAACCACGAGATATGTACTCTATTAAATTGCAAAGATCTCTATATGGATTAAAGCAATCCGGACGCATGTGGTACAATCGCTTGAGCGAATATCTATTGAAAGAAGGATATATAAATAATGCCATATGTCCATGCGTTTTCATTAAGAGATCAGATTCCGATTTTGCAATCATTGCAGTATATGTTGATGATCTTAATCTTGTTGGCACTCCCAAAGAGCTCACAAAAACTGCTGATTATTTGAAAAGGGAATTTGAGATGAAAGATCTTGGAAAGACAAAATTTTGTCTTGGATTACAACTCAAGCATTTCCCCGAAGGAATTCTCTTACATCAATCCTCATATACAGAGAAAATTTTGAAACGTTTCTATATGGATAATGCTCATCCATTGAGTACTCCTATGGTAGTCTGGTCACTTGATGTAAAGAAGGATCCCTATCGTCCTCGTGATGATAATGAAGAGTTACTTGGTCCTGAAGTACCATATCTGAGCGCTATTGGTGCTCTTATGTATTTGGCAAATTGTACCCGACCAGATATCGCTTTTTCTGTCAATCTGCTTGCAAGATTTAGCTCAGCACCAACTCGAAGACATTGGAATGGTATCAAGCACATTTTTCGCTATCTTCGTGGTACAATTGATTTGGGATTATTTTATTCAAAAGGATCCAAATCACCATTAGTTGGATATGCCGATGCTGGTTATCTCTCTGATCCACACAAGGCTCGATCTCAAACAGGCTATGTATTTACTTGTGGCAATACTGCCATCTCATGGCGATCTGTGAAGCAAACATTGACAGCCACTTCTTCAAATCATTCTGAAATCATTGCACTGCATGAGGCCAGTCGTGAATGCATTTGGTTGAGATCAATGATCCAACATATTCAGGAATCTTATGCCTTATCTTCAATCAAAGATAAACCGACAACGTTATATGAAGATAATGCTGCATGCATTGCACAAATCAGAGGGGGATTCATCAAAGGAGACAGAACCAAGCACATCTCACCAAAATTCTTCTATACACATGAACTCCAAAAGAAAGGTGAAATCAATGTTCAACAAATACGTTCTATTGATAATCTCGCAGATTTATTCACAAAAGCACTACCAACTGCAACATTCAAGAAACTAGTACACAATATTGGAATGCGCAAACTTAAAGAAGTTTCATGTAGCAATTACTCATGTGACAATGAGGGGGAGAAAGCGACTACTTCATATTATCAGTGAATGGACATCCAAGGGGGAGTGTTATGAATAATGCCACTTTTAATAGTGGATGTCCATAGTGTTTAATTATGGTGGATGTCTATACAAGCATTAGTGAATGTCAATTCCATTTGATGTCATAGATGATGTCTTTGACAATTTATTTCCCTATAAATTGAACTCATCGGAAGAAGAAAGTGTGGATGAAAAAAGACTTGAAAAGAAGAAGAAAAGGAGAGAAGAAAAGCAAGAGAAATATTAGGGGGAGAGAGTGACAAATATCATTAGTGTTTTTGATATATTGAGAAGTTAGTGCTTTGCTTGTAAAGGTTCAATCAATAATCAAAGGTGATCCCCCTCCGCAGTGGACGTAGGCAAATTGCCGAACCACCTGAAAATATTGGTGTCATTAATTGCTTATTTGCATGCATGTTTATTATTAGTTTTATAACAATTTCATCTTTTTCCATTTATGTTTTCTCTGGAGAAAGCAAGAGAAGCTTCTACAGTATCAGGGGTCCAGAAGCTCCGCGAACACTACTTTGCTTTAATGTAGAGTGATTATTTTATGGTAGGACCCCTGAAAGGACAAAGTTTACAGCAATAAAATAATCTTTCTTAAAATGTTAAAAATCTTTAAAAAAAAAAAAAAAAAAAAATAGTCCCTCATTTTGAAACGTAGGAATAGTAATAGCCGTTACAAGGGATGTCGGCCACGTGAAAGGACAAATATATATATATATATATATATATCATGTTCCAATTTGCATCCAAAGTTCTCCAAATATGTGACCTTTGTTGATGTTTTCCGATTGATCTTGCCGGCCACCGTAATTTTTTATAATTATGTTATTTATGTGTAACTCACAGAATACCCAAATTAAAAACACTTTTTAGATTGAAAACAAAACTTAGCATTACACATTACAACCAAAAAAAAAATACAACAATGCTAGGGGCACCAAAAGATACAAAAAACTTCTACAAAATGAGTGGAAAGTCTATGTGGCACACTGGGACCCGCCAGTAATTAAGCATTGTTTCCATTAATTGCTGGCGGATCCCACTGTGCCACATAGACTTTCCACTCATTTTGTGGAAGTTTTTTGTATCCTTTTGTGCCCCAATCATTATTCAAAAAAATATATGCCATAGATTACCAGTTTTAACATCCAAATAATTCACTTTCTCCTACTACCTAAACAATTTGCTCACACTAACCTTCAAAAATTTACAGAGAGTAGTTTCAGCAATTATAATACCCTAATACAGATTCTCTGCTTATAAAGTAATAAGTTGAGTAACTCCAAAATCACCCAAAACAAAAACTGACTTTCAAATTTCACATTTGCGTTCAAGAGGGGCAACATATATTGGGAAAATTCTCTAATACACATAGCATTTGTATAATGAGTAATGTTAGGTACACTTTGAAATTCACACTGAATTTGACATCTTATGTTTTCAATATATGTACCTTGTGCTGTGTGAATTTTTCACACTTTTTAGTGCACCACTTACACAGCATATGGTACATACAATTAAAGTTGAGTGTCAAATTCTATGTGAATTTCAAAGTGCGCCTAGCATTGCTATTGTATAATACAACCAAGTTTTAATTCCAATCAGTACTGGCGTTGTGCCGACAGATCAAGTATTTTTTTTATATTTACTATATATATATATATATAATGTTAAGTTGAGATCCTAATTAAAGACCCAAAAAGGAGCCCGAGGTCGCCTATGCTAGGGCCGGTTCTGTAACCAATTTCCAATGAAATATAACTACTGACATATATCGGTAATGCTATGAGTTGTAACAATTTTCACAAATAAAATTTATTAATAGTCTATCTCTATTATGGGTGACACCGCGAGATCCATTATAATAAATTAAACTCTATAGTGCCACCCAAGAGAAAGAGATAGATTATTAATGAATTTTGTTTATAAAAGTTATTAGTAATCCAATTATTACTCCGACAAATACATGATACAACCAAATTGCTGAATTGTATCCAAGAATATCCATGTAAATTCATCTAACAATACTATTTTATTTAGGTCAATAAAACACATAAAAAAAATGCGGAAACTGTAATAACCTGCATTTTCATACATTATCATATTTAAAATTTTCATTATCATTGGCATTATTATATTCAAAATTTAATATATATTGTCTGTTTATATGTTAATTTCGATTCTTATGTGAAAAAGTTTAATTCTTGACTAATTTCATAATTGAAATTACTTTTGGGGTCAAAATGCAATTTTCATAAAACTTGCAATACCTGTGTTAAAATTCAAAACTGTATTTCAAAACGGTGGAATTATTTCTTTTAAACTCAAACTGTATTTTTATGAAATCAGAAAACTATTTCTAACGTTAAAATGAATTCTCTGTATTTTTGTGATAAACACCGTATCACGAAAATACCAGTGTAAGTTAAAACTGACCGCGCAGTGTTAAACTTCCACAGAATTTTGGAAGTAAATGATTGAACAAATTTATTTATACCCAAATTATTATGCTGATACTTTTCCTTAGGCCTTGTTTGGCAAATGCTTGTAGTATGTGTGTTGTCCTAATGCCATAAGCTTGATTCCCAAACACACCTTGACCCACCTCATCTCCACCTACCTCTTACTTTCAGTAGTGGAGAATAAAGGGGAGTGTATACACATCATATTTGCACATTCATTGTATTTAATGGAGGTTAGTGGTTCATGAGTGGGAAGTTAGGCCAATGTTTCTAAGTGGGAGTTTGATTATTTATACACCCAACCACACTACACATTCTGCACTTCCATCACAACACATTTCAGAATTCACAGAGAGTTTAGAGAGTGCAGAGAGTTCTTCAATTTCGTAGAGAGAGAGAAGAGCTCAATCCTCCATAGCCAAAGCTTGGAATTCGGGAATTTCGTAATTATATTTCTGTCTCAACAATTTCTTCAATCTATATCACGGTGAGTATTACTAACTCACTCCAAATGTAACTCATTCCTTATTTACTGATTTAGGTAGTTAACAGTAGCAGAATTTTATTTTCAGATTTTTGTTAGGAAAACGAATGAAATTTAAGGTTCTGCCCGCGTTGTCCCAAGCAAAACTCGATTCTGCACACTTTTTGTCTAATGCAATTTTCTCAGATTTTGCACCGTTTGGACAGAAAAGGAGGATTTCAGTAGCAGTTTTTAGAATGCTAATAGTTATGTTTAAAATGATTAAGGCAATGAATTACGAATTTTCAATCCCCGTACGCGTATTATTTCTTTAATTCTGTGAATTCCTTTATGTTTAAAGTTTGATGACATTCATGTGGAGTCAGTTGTACATGCATGGTGAGTGTTGGTAGTGTGTAAAAGAGTAATGATAGTGTGGAAAAGAGTAATGATTGTGTGGAAAGAGTATGAGTTTGAGTTGTGGTTGTGGTTGTGGTTGTGGTTGTAATTGTGGCTGTGGTTATGGTTGTGGTTGTGGATGTGATTGTGGTTGGAGTTGAAAAAGAGGATGAGGGTGTCTTTGAAATGCGAAGGTGGCAAAAATGGACACTCCCTGACGCCCATGGAAGCGTTAAAGTGTGTGAAGCCGAACTTGGACACTCACTGGCACCCATGGAAGTGCTAAAGTGTGGCCTATAGACACTCCCTGAATGACTCGAGTCTGGATACCTGTGTGGGGGTTGCCCCGGTATTTGCATGGCGGTTAGGGTATTCAAAGTGTGAGGCATTGGACACTCCCTGGTACCCCGGACCAAAGTGTGAGGCAAACTGGACACTCCCTGGCGCCCCGTTGCTAAAGTGTGGCTATCTTAGTATTTCAAAGATACCAGGAGTAGGATAGAGGGTTGTTGGGTTTTGTCGAGAGAAAAGAGTCGGTTAGATGAGATGGTGCATTGTTCTCATACACGGTCACATATGTGTGAATTTATCTTTTAATTATTGTTGTGGTTGTTTTTCTAACAAGCTCTTTATCATAAATATAAACTTGTGGTATTTAAATGGAAATGGGAAAAAGGTAAATGGGCATGTTTTTACATTCAAAGCTATGTTTTTAATACTCACCAGCTTCTTGAAGCTGACGGCGTTGATGCGTCCTGGACATTCGTGTCCAGGCTTTGCAGGTAATAATCAGGATGAACCGTATGACTATGCTATTAAGATCTGTTGCTGAGAAGAGATGTTACTTTTATATGCTTTATGATTATGTGTTGATTTGGTTTTGAGGATGACTGTAATAGACTGTAAGTTATTGTTTTATTTTCAAGGCGGTCTGTGCCTTAGTAAACCCTGTACTATAGGATGTAATAAGTTAGAGATTTAATTTTTATAAGCCTTGAGCCTTGATTGCCCTACTCTGATTAATGATTTTATGTTGTTCGACGTTTGGGACGGAATCGATCCTTCAAACTGTCGCGACCTACGGGTCCATAAAGGAAATTAAACGCTTTCCATATTTATGCTACGTCGGGGCGTGACAGAAACTACTCCAAATTTCCTACAAACTTGTACAAAACATATTGATGTAACATGTTATAAAAATAAAAATAAAATAAAATAAAAAATTGATGTAACAAGATTGCTGCATCTAGCTATATAATCCAAAAAGTTAACGTTATTGTGGAAAAACTGCTACCTGTGTTTGTCAACTTTTTAATGGAAATTATTTTCATATTACCTGTAAACATCCAAATGTTGCTTTAATCAAGAAAATTATTGCAAATATTTTATCTTTCGCTCCACCTACAACAATTAAATTTATGTACTTAATTTTCAGTACTCAGTTTCCTGCCAAACGCTCGGATTTTCGGCAGCCATTTGCGGTGCTGTTAGGTTTGCATCTTTCATGTGGTATTCAGGGGTAGAGGCTAAAAGATACGAAATTTTTTTAGAGGTCTATTTATGCATATTTGATAATAATATATGGTGTCAAATTGAGTTTATTTAAAATTATATATTATTCTTTGGGTTAATATTTATACATTTTGGTGTATCTTTATCAACAATGTATGATGTCAAATTAAGTTTGGAACACTTAATTGAGGTGAGCTAAATTACATTTGGGCTTAAATATCACATGTACTAAAAAATTATTAAATTTTGGGTGGACTAGACTACATTTGGGTTAAATTATCACTTGTACTAATTTTTATTTATTTATTTATTTATCAATTTTTTTTTTAAAATTTGGGAGGTGGGGCTAAACTACAATTGGACTAAATTATCACATATACTAAAAAAATTTCTCAAATTTTAAGGGGGGTTGCAGCTTGGCCGAGCCTACTAGTGGCTCCGCCCTTGGTGACACTGGCAGGACCACATATTTTTATTTTACCTTTAAAAAATATTAAAAATAAATCAATTTATGATCCTACCAGTACCACATGAGTGTTGCCCACCTAACAGCACCCCATGGCACGAGCGAACATCCTTAGGCGTGGTGGGGGGAGGGGGTGAGAGGGGGGGTTGTGGCCCGCCCAAAAAATATTCCGTAGGATCAAAATAAAAATTGATATGTAATATGTTAGCCAGATGGTAATTCAACTACCACAAAAAAAAAATTTATTTGTAATATTGTTTGGTTGGAAAATTTATAAGTGTGCGAGCGTGCTAGGCAAGTAAGTTGCCAATGTGTGTGATGTGATAAGTATCCAAACTGCGCCTCACCAGACAAATTGTGGTGGCGTTCGATGCCTTAACAAGGACTTCTAACGTGTAAAGATGTAACTAATCGAAGCACTTTGAACTAACTAATGGACAAATACTCCTAAGTAAGAACAGTAAATAAAACAATAAAGTAACAAACTACTTTATTAGATTAAACAGACTACAATCTAACCTTGAAGATGACTTCGAAGGTATTCTACTTCTAAATCTAAATGCCTAGATAGAAATACAATAAATGTATTGAAAGATATATGTTGATGTTGATCGAAAGATCCCTCCTTGAACACAAAATCCTTCTATTTATAAACATCGAGGCCTCCCAACAGTCTTATTCGAATGTTCCCTCTTCTTTTCAAACTGGTAACTGCTCCTAAACGTGGCGTTTCCTTGAAGTGACACTTGCTTTTCAGTTATTCCACCATGATCAACACGTGTCCCTTAGCAGTTAATTATTTTGAACAGAATGAGTCAGCAAAACTGTTCATAACTGTTCCTGCGCCATATCCATTTCAACCAACTGCCCTGCCACATCGAGTCTCACATGTCACTTCCACATTGGTTGGATATTTTTATCACAAACATTAACCCCCGCGCCATTTTCCTTTTGATTTGAAAAAGATAATGGCGATCGTGGTTAGATCATGTTGGATAGTTGGAACTTTCATGCTCCCCTTTCTTTGTAGTTAAATTGAAGATCAAGCTTTCATTTGTCTTCACACAAGCTGCTGCATTTACTCAATCCTTGAATTTCCAACTTTGTCACTTCGAATCTTCTCTGTTAATCATGTCTTCTTCTCACTCTTCATTCGATACCAGTGATTAATTCCCTTTAGATCTTCCCAAAGAAGTGATGCTGTCAACCAAACGTCCTGAAATCCCCCCTCGAACCAATTGGGATCCCCCTGAGATACCTCATGAACCCTTTACTTATTCAAAATGGGAAAAGTGACATAAAATGCTAAACCAACCAAGTGCTTCCTCATCAGGACAAAATTCATCCTCTAGCTCTTTGAAATCAATCGATAATAACCAAACTTTTCCTCCTGCTTGGGAACAAGCTATTTCCCATGGTGAAGGGGTAGGATACTACAAAGGGATGAAACTTGAAATACCAACTACAGCACCTTCAGTTATTCACCTCAACTTTGAATATCCTGAAACTGAAGGGGTTATTCGAAGTAGGGTAATAAAACCATACTATCCATTTTCGAACCATCTTTCTCAAGAACAAAACTTGTTGAATGCCTGGTTGATTTTTTCAACCAGTCCTCCTGGGGAAAGGCTTCAAAGAGGTAATATCTTAATTCCTCGAGGCAGACCCCCCATCTATTCATATGTAAGGGCATCTCATGAAATTTTTTTCAATGAGCACTACTCCTCAGCTTTTCTATCCAAATGCAAACTTTTCGAGAAAGATTACAAAGAAAGAGTGCTACTTTTTGATCATTCTGTGATAGGTTTTCCAGATACCAAAATTCAAGTGGTAGACCCAACTAAGGATATCAGTGATCCTTTCTTAAAATTAGACCAATTGTGTAGAAATGGTCCTATATTTGAACATACTTCTCCTATTCTGTCACCCTCTCCATGCTTGATCATCCAAGCTCAAAGGCTTCTAGTTACCTTTTCACATCTCCCATTCTCCATTCTACAAGATTCAAGGGCTCGAATTAACTTTGAATGGAGTTGTCACATCCTATGCCATGACTGGAGTATTTCAACACTTGTTTGAACCCAAATGGATTTCACCCTTCGAACCTTAGCCTCTCATGTGAGATGGTATTCTCATCACCAAGAAAGTGTCATCATTTGAACTACTTGATGGATCTTTATGAAAGTCTCAAAGAAGTCCCCAATGCACTTCTTGACAAAGTTTCAGAATTCAAAGAGAATTATATCTATGGTTGTGGAAGTTCTGATGAAGAAAGCAATATTTCCCATTACTCGAAGCTTGACCTCGAGAGTCGAATTGCATATCTCAAAGATGAAGCCAAAGCTATTGGCATATCTCTTCGAGGTAAAATCCCATTAGCCAAGGAACTTCGAGGTCTTCACAAAGCCTTATTCAGAATCAACTCTCGCTTAAATCAATATGAACAACAACTCAAGAAGGCTTATCTCACTCTTTGAAGTGAAGATAAATTGGCATTGCAAACCAGGAATTTATGCCTCGAGATAGAACTAGAACTAGAGTATTTTGCTTATTATAGGGCTATGTTTCACAATCTTGTGACTTATGGGTCTCCACATTTTTATCAAGTATGTCTGTAATTGTATTTGTACCCTTTTCTTAATTCAATGAATTATTAAGAATTCAATTTTTGTCTAAACCAAACTGAAATGGTTCATTGCTAACCAGTATGTCCTTTCACTTGGTATAACGCTAAATAAGTAACCAACTGTAACGGCTACTTGCTTAAACAAATGTGCCTCCTTCCTAACATCACCAAAGGATATAAATAATCAAAACAGAAGAAGAAAGAAAAAACCTTCTAACTTCTGCAAACTCTTCAATCCCTCTATCTATCTCCTTTACGCTCTATCTTCTTTACAATCATTCTCATTCTAATATGATTACTTCGTTTCCAATCATGGCAACATCTGGTGATAATACTCAACTTCAGAAAATCTGCGATGACTTTGAGAAAATCATTCAAGACAAACAAGAACAATATTCGAAAGGGCAAGAGACTTCGCTAATTAATGAGATACTTGTCCCCGTAACTTTCCTTAACCAAGAATCTTCAATAACCGTAGGTCCCTGTTTGAGCACTCCCAACCTTAAACTCCCTGTCTATTACCCTAGGTTAGGACAGCAACTCTTGGCTTACCAGAAAGAAATTCCCCTTCCTAGAACCGAATTAAAATTTAGACATTGGCCTAAGCCTGCGAAGGAATGGCCAGAATGGGTAGACAGAATTTTAGAGAACAAGAGAGAAGCCCTGATGGCTACTGGGATTTATCACGCTATTGATCTTTCCAAATACCCTATCGAAGCCAGTCCTAATCTGTTGGCTGGAGCCTTATGTTTTTGGAACCCTATTTTCAACCATTTTCAATTTCGATTTGGCCCAATAGGTCCAACTGTCTTGTATATTTGTCACTTATTAGGTTTTTTATCCCATGGAGAAGATGCTCATCCTTATATGGTTGAATCTTATAGTCCTCCCATAAATACTGATTTGAAGTCATTCGGATATACTAACTTCTTAACTTCTCATAGAAAGTCATCAGGGAGTGCAACAGATAAGGAGTATTATTGCTTCCTTCTTTATTGGCTCTCAAAGCATCTGTTCTACATTTCTTCTCAGAGGGTTGTCCTCGAATTCTCCAATATTGCCAGAGCTCTAACTGCTGGTCGAAGACTAGCTTTAGCTCCCTTCGTTTTAGTATCTCTCTACAGATCCTTTTTTTTATTTGTGCTTCGACCCCTTTCTTCCTACTCAAGGTGGTCCTTTCTGGATCTTGCAATTGTGGTTATATGCCTATTTCCCATAAATTCACAACTTAGAGTTTATAAAGCACATTGCTCCACATGGGACCTTCTTTGCCTTATTGCCAAATGTTGAACAAACTTTCAAAGAGTCTCTTGCCTTCTTTTTCAACATTCCAACAATTAGACTAAAAAATTTGTTTTAGCCATTCTCTATTCTCTAGAATTTCGAAGATAGAACTCCTCTTTCCCCCAATTGGCTGTGTCAAATACTAGACAGAGCAATAAGTGCAGTTGAATTAAAGGCTGCATGGGGGAGTTTTTTAATCAGCAGGGATTTATATTTTAGGAATGCTCTCAGTATCAAATCTCATGGTGAGCTTTATCTACCCAACTAATTTTTAAGGCAATTTGGGCTTACCCAATCAATCCCTTTCCCAATTAGAAGTCAAGCCAATATACTGATGGCTTATAAGACAAATACAAGGGTGCCAGAAACAGTGATAACTACTGCATTAGCAGTTTATCAAAACAAAGTTAGCAATTTGGAATTCACCTCCTTGCCAGTTTATACAAACTGCACACCTGCCTTCTTGAGTTGGTGGGAAAACTTGCTGTCAGTGCAGATGGACAAATGCCAACTCCAGAGGTACATCAATTCAAAGTCAAAAGGTAAACAAATTACTAATTCAATCCTTTCCCTCTTTAGTGATGAAAAGAACCTTGACTTATTATTGTCTTGAATTTTTCAACACAGGGAAATCAATTAGTGAAGGTTCTTCACCAACAACCAGAGCTTCGAAAGCCAAATAAACATTCCAATTACCTCAAAGGCCTCAAAGGTTCCAATCCCTGCTCCACCACCTTCGAAACCCAAAGGAAAACTAATCCTTCCTGCAGAAAGTTCTCCTCTTACATCTGAGACTGTTGAATCTGAAGAAGAGGCAGACACTAGTCCAAACTCATCATTGATTCGAAATAAAAAATCCAAGACAACAATTGAACCACCTGTTGGTTCAGAGATTATCAAAGAAGTTCCTATTTTAGCAGTCCCTATATCGAAGGTGGAACCCAAACCTAAATTGGCACAAACAATTCCAGAACCATCATCTTAGAGTCCTGATATTCCAGGAGCTCAAAAGTCTCCTCCACTGAGCACTTAACCTCTATTTCTTGAATACCAACCAATGGTAAAACATTCAAAATTTCTCTGATATTTGATCTTCCTCTATGGACAGATTCTAAATAAATGTTTATTCTTTATTAATCAGGTTGAATCTGTTCTCGAGACTGAAGCTAGTCCTTCAAAGCCTAGCACAAGTTCTGATCCTAAAGCTGCTCCAACATCAGCCTCATTTAAATCCCAGACTGTCCCAGGTGTCTTAAGTTCTGAGGAATTTCATATGCCTCTCCCTCCCAATCTGACTCCTGAGGAAACAAAAGACTTTAAAGAAAGTCTGAAATATGTTTTAAAGATGGGAGACACTGCTTCCACCAATGTTCAAGAATTCTTTCAACAGATGACAGGTCGAAGCAAATAGAAAGTACCCTTAATAGACCCAGTGGCTGCTCTTGCTACCTTGAGACTTTTCAGTCAAGTTTCATTTGAACTTTTTGAGGACAAAGAAGTACAAAAAGCTATGAAGACCCTGTGTCAGCAACTCTTGAAGGTAGATGTGTTGAGAATTAGTTAGATTGTTCACATGGGTTCACGTGGGATCAAATTGATGTATTTGTGAATTCTGTTAGGATAGCATAAAGTGGGTTTTTGTATATAAAATGTAATTGTCAGTAAAATAATTGACAGGTGGTGAATAAGAATAGTCTTCATCTTCCTTGAGTCTCTGTATCTCTATATGCTTTATTTTCATGGTATCAGAGCCCCAATTAAGAGACATGCGTCTCAGTTGATGGCTTCAACTTCATCCATGGCAGGGGATTCAAGCTCCTCTGTCACTTCCAGCACTATCAATTCATCTTTTTCTTCCCATCCACCAATCTACTTACTTTCTAATATTTACAATTTGATTACGATTCGTTTAGATTCAACGAATTACGTTTAATGGAGATTTCAATTTTCATCGATTCTTAGAGCTCATCTTCTCTATGAGTTTGTTGATGGTTCTCTATGTTGTCCAGAGAAATTTCTGCTCAATGATGATGGAACACTGCAAAACCAAATCAATCCAGAGTATCGATCCTGGACAGCTCAAGATCAGGCCTTAATGACCTTGATAAATGCGACTTTGTCACCAACAGCATTGTCCTACATCGTAGGATACACAACTTCAAGAGAAGTTTGGGAGGCTCTGGAGAGGAGATTTTCTTCTACATCAAGATCTAATGTTCTACAACTTAAGACAAATCTATAGACCATCACAAAAGGGTCAGATTCGATTGATTCATATATACAGAAAATAAAGGAAGCACGTGACAGTTTAGCTACTGTTTCTGTAAATGTTGAAGATTAAGATGTGCTTATCTACACTCTCAATGGCCTTCATCAAGAATACAGTGGATTTCGGACCTCTATCAGGACTAGATCTCATGCTTTATCCTTGGAAGAACTGCATGTTCTTCTTCGTGCTGAAGAACAATCTATGGAACATCTGAACAAACTAAATCTAGGTTCTCATATTCCTACAGCAATGGCTGCCTCGCACTCTCGACCTTCATTCCACAATCATAACTCCTTTCATTCTCAATTCCGAGGAAGAGGCCGAGGTAGGTCCAATAGAGGAGAACGTTTTCATAATTTTGGCAGAAATAATACTCAGTTCTTTCCACAACAATCGTACCATCAGACCAACAATTCATCTTTCAGGCCTCCAAATTCTCAACAGCAAAGGCAAATCAATTATCTTATCCAGGCCTGCCAAATCTGTAATAGACCTGACCATATAGCTGTGGATTGTTATCACCGTATGAACTACTCATACCAGCCAAAACCTCCACCAGCTCAACTTGTGGCTATGGCAGCTACACATGCTCCTGATGTTACCAATCCTAATATTTGGTACACTGACTCTGGTGCTTCAAGTCATATGACTAATGATCTAACCAATCTCACATTGTGCAGTGACTATTCTGGAGATGACAATGTCTCAATAGCAAATGACCAAGGTCTCTCAATCAGCCATACTGGTTCAGGTCTATTACACACCAATTCTCATGTCTTTAATCTGCAAGATCTTCTATGTGTTCCTTCTGTCTCCTCTAATTTGTTGTCTGTGCATAAACTCTGTCTTGATAACAATTATAGATGTATTTTCTATGCTAATATGATCCAAATTCAGGACCTATCCTCCGGGAAGATCCTCTATCAAAGTCCCTGCATTAATGGCCTCTATCCAGTTCAAGTTCCCAATACTTCCTTTTAGGACAAAGTTGCTTCTCCTACCATTTCATCTTCTCCTCCAGCTACATTCAGCTCTTCAAGATCTTCTCCTCAAATCCTAAATGCAAGGGTGTAAACCTTGCAAAACTCCTTCTCCTCATGCTATCAGGTTACACAAAACTGATGGTCTACCTCTGTCTAATCCTTCTCCTTATCGGAGCATTGTTGGGGCCCTTCAATATTTGACTTTCACTCGTCCAGATATCTCTTTCGTTGTCAATCATGTGTATCAATTCATGCACTCTCCTAGTGATATTCATTATACTGCAGTTAAACGAATCTTGAGGTATTTACAAGGCACACCGACCCTTGGTCTTCACTATAGTAGCTCAACTCTTCATCTCTCAGCATTCACAGATGCTGACTGGGCTAGTGATCCCAATGATCTCCGATCCACCTCTGGTTTAGTTGTGTTATTAGGCTCTGATCCCATAAGCTGGGGAGCCAAGAAACAGCCAACCGTGGCTTGTTCCTCCACTGAAGCCGAATATCGGGCTCTTGCTGTCACTGCGACTGAACTTTGTTGGATACGAATGTTGCTTTGTGATTTACATGTTCCTTTATTTCAGCCTCCTTCTCTTTACTATGATAATGTCTCAGCCATGGCTTTAGCCTCAAATCATGTTTTCCACGCCCGCACCAAGCACATTGAGATTGACTATCACTTTGTGCGGGAACGGGTACTCAAGAAAGATCTTGCTATTTTGTTTGTGTCCTCTGAAGATCAGGTTGCTGACTTTTTCACTAAAGGCTTAACTTTCCCTCGCTTTGCTAAGTTTTGTGACAAACTGTTATTTTCTGCTCCCAACATCAGTTTGCGAGGGGGTATTAACAATTCCTCTTCTCAAATATCCAACTCAGCCAATCCTCCAGCTCATCAGTCCAACTCAGCAACTCTTGAAGGTAGATGTGTTGAGAATTAGTTACATTGTTCACATGGGTTCACGTGGGTTCACGTGGGATCACATGGGTGTATTTGTGAATTCTGTTAGGATAGCATAAAGTGGGTTTTTGTGTATAAAATGTAATTGTCAGTAAAACAATTGACAGGTGGTGAATAAGAATAGTCTTCATCTTCCATGAGTCTCTGTATCTCTATATGCTTTATTTCAAATTCATGTTAGATAGCTCTGACATCTCTGTTCCAGACAAGGAAACTATTTTTGCAGTCATGCCAACTTTCGATTTTGACTGCTTTTTGTTGGAAAAATTCATCGAAGAAAGGAAAAAAATTAGAGGTTGACATGAAATACACTACAGAAAAGACCCTCGAGATGGATCGAACATTGGCAGAATTTGATGAAACCAGCACTGCCATTAAAAAACTATCTGTCAAAGTGAACAAATTAAAAAAGGAGCACGAGCTGAATTGGCCAATCTAAAGTTCAAGCAAGAAGGTGCTGAAGCAAAGCTTCTGGTTTTGAAGATAGAGTTTGAATCAAAGCCTCTGAAGAACCAAGAGTCACTCTCCAGGCAGAAATTCATCCTTAGTCAATCAAAACTGTACACTAGGTCTTGGGATAATTTTAGGTTTAAGGCCCAACTCATAACAAAACTGGTATGAAAGATTGTACCAACACAGAGCCGGCCCTTGGGGAAAGCTGGCAAAGCAGCCGCTTTGGGCCCCCAAATATTTAGCTAATTTAAGGGCCCCATTTTTGGTACTAACTTTGCATTTCTATAGTGGACCCTTATCAAACTTATTATAACCTAGCCTAATAGAGGTCCCAACTCAAACTAAAATGACCCAAAATTTTCACATATAAAACTACAAAGCTAAGCCCAAACAAACCTTGTAGAATAAGACTATATTTTTTACTTGAGAGAATAAGATTATAATTTATTTTACTATTAAAAAAAGACAAATTGATCAACTCATAGTGTGATACACTTTTAAAAAAAAAATGAATAAATCAGTGTACCGAAAAAATGTAAGAAAATTAGGTTTTTCTGAATTCCCCCAATTCCTTTAGTTTTAGCCCAAAAAAACCCTCTAGTTGTAAGTTGTTTTCAATTTATAGCTTGATTTCAAATTATTGGTTGTTCAAATAAGTATTTAATTATGCTGCAAGTTGTTAGAATATTTTGCAATGTGACATTGAAAACCAATATATACACATAATTATGTACATGTAGACTCCAAAAAAAAAAATCATCGGGGCGCTGCCCCCGAACACCCGTATAGCCCCGGGCCCCATTTTAAAAGTTCGCTTTAGGCCCCCTAAAGCTTAGGGTCGGCCCTGTACCAACATAAACTTGTAATTTACCAAAATCTGGTTTTTTGTATCCAACTTTTTAATGTGAAATGTATGTTCTTATTTTGGAATGTTATATTTTTTTCATTCTAAATTTCTTGCTTCCCAAAGAGTGAGATAATATTGTATAATAAATCTACCATTGATTTTCCTTAAATGGACATATCCATTCAAGTTTTTTAAATGGCAAAATCCACCCTTAAAAACTTTGTGAATTTGGAATGGACCTTCCCATTTAGGTGACCATTTCCTATATTTTGGATCTTTAGATCCAATAGGTAATATTGTTTTCCAAACCAAATCTCCTTCATCAAAGGTTCTTGGTTGCACTTTCTTATTATAAGCATTTGTTGTCATTCTTTTTTGTATCAGGATATTATTAAGAGCCTTAATTCTTTCTTCATCAATGTCTTCCAATTCAATAGCCATTGATGTTTGATAATCATCCAAAGATAATTGATTCTGTTTCATAATTCGATGGGAATTAACCTTTATCTCAATTAGCAGAACTGCCTCATGACCAAAAGTTAAAGCATAAGGAGATACCCCTTGTACTTGTTCGCTTCGAAGTCCTATATGCCCATAAAACTTCTGGAAAAATCTCATGCCATATCCTTGGATTATTTTTTATAACTTTAGCCATATTTTCCTTTATGATCTTATTGGTGGCTTCAGCCTGACCATTAGATTGAGCATAGTATGGGGTTGATTTTGATATTGTGATTCCCAATTTATTTGCAAAAGCAATCACATCCCCTTCAAATATAGAGGCATTGTCAGATACAATGGTTTGAGGAATACCAAACCTGTAAACTATATTCTCAAGAAATTTGATAACTGTTGCCTGAGTCACAATCTGCATAGATTCTGCTTCTATCCATTTAGTGAAATAATCTGTGGCTAGAATGATGAATCCATGACCTTTCGAAGAAGGAGGATTGATTTTTTCTATCACATCTATGGCCCAACCTCTAAAAGGCCAAAATTTTACCACATACTCAAGATCAACAGTGGGTAAATACTTCAAAGGAATATATTTCTGACATTCTTGACATCTTTTGGCAAACTCGATACAATCTTTCAAGATTGTTGGCCAATAAATGCTATGCCTTCGAAGTAACTATCTCATTTTAATCCCAAATTGATGAGCCCCACATAGTCCTTCATGAATTTGAGCTATAGCCTCAATTCCTTCGAGATTACTTAAGCATTCAAGCAGCAACCCATCGCTTCCTCTTTTAAACAATTTTCATTATACATAATGTAATTGACAGATTTCAATCTTATGCTTCGACTAGGCTTTTCATTCAATCCTGAGAGATAATCTATGATTGGTTTTCTCCAATCATCATGAATTTCTATGTCTGAAATATTACCAAAAGATAATCTATCTACCAATATTGGTAATAATTTCCTATAAGTAAATTGTTCTATTTAAACATCTTCCACATTTGTTCTAAATCCAGATGCCTTCTGAACCACATCATTGGCTTCTTCATTAAAACTTCTAGGAATATGCAAAAGATTCACATCATCAAATTTGGATAATAAATCTATTGTGGTATCATAGTATATTTTCAATGTGTTGCTCACACATTTGTATATTCCATTCATATGATTTATAACCAACTGAGAATCCCCAAATACATCTACAAATGAAGCTTTGAGATCTAACAGGGTTTCGAGGCCATTATTAGAGTTTCATATTCAACTTGATTATTGGTACATTGGTTCGAATCAAGTTTATAACCATATTTAGTTTTGATCTTTTCAGGTGATTCAATAATGAATCCAATACCTACGCAAATACAGTTTTTGAACCATCAAACCATAGTTTTCATGGACTAATAGTTATGTGTCCAATTTCATAATTTCCCTCTGTTTCGAGGTAATTTGGATGGTTAGCCAGAAAATCTGCCAAGGCTTGCCCTTTTACTGCTTTTTGTGGTACATAAAGTAAACAAAATTCTAACAAAGCCAAAATCCATTTACCAATTCGATTTCTCAGAATGGGTCGAGTCAACATATATTTGATTAAATCAAACTTAGCAATCACATAGACTTCAGTGGGAAGAAGATAATATCTTAATTTCATTACTGCAAAATACAATGATAAACATAGCTTTTCCATAAAGGAATACTTGCATTCAACAGGATTTAAAAACTTACTAAGGTAATACACGGCTTGTTCTTTCCTATCATCATTATCCTGGGCTAATAAGACCCCAATTGATGCTTTTGCTGCTGAGATATATAACTTCATAGGCCTATCTTTTCTTGGAGGCATTAACACTGGTGGCTTCACCAAATAATCCTTCAAGGCTTGAAAGGCAGTTTGATGTTTATCTTCCCACTTTAGCTCTTCATGATCCTTCAATTTTAACAAAGGAGAAAAGATCACAGTTTTTCCAGCAGTATTGGAAATAAATCTTTGAATAAAATTAACATGTCCTAGGAATCTCTACAACTCCTTTTTGGTTGAGGGAGGTTTACTTTGAATAATTGCTTGAGCTTTATTTTTATCCACTTGAATCCCTTTTTCATCTACCAAATATCCTAAAAAGTTTCTAGTATTGACCCCAAAAGCACATTTTAATGGATTTAATTTGAGTTTGAAAAATCTCATTCTTTCAAATGCTAACTTTATATGCATGAGATGATCATCAAATGTTTTAGATTTAACAATTATATCATCTATATAACATTCTAAAAATGTTCCAAGCATGTCATGGAAAATAGCATTCATAGCCCTCTGATAAGTAGCTCCTGCATTTTTCAAACCAAAAGGCATTTGCACCCACTCGAAGGTACCTATATTCCCTGGACACCTAAACGCAGTCTTATGAATGTCCTCTTCAGCAATACATATTTGATTATATCCTGAGTGACCATCCATCATAGACATTATAGTGTTTCCAGCAGATCTATCAATTAATAAATCAACTATTGGCATAGGATACTCATCCTTAGGTGTGGCCAAATTAAGATTTCTATAATCAATGCACAGTACTCTTAATTTACCATTTTTCTTCATAACTGGAACAACATTCGAAAGCCATTCAGCATACCTGGCAGTTCTAATGAATCCTGCCCTGAGTAGCCTTTCAATTTCTTCTTTAATCTTCATAGTAACTTCTGGAGTCATCCTTCAAGGTTGTTGTTTTACTGGTTTATAACCAACTTTGATAGGTAGTCTATGCTCTACTAAGCTTCTTTCAAGTCCTGGCAATTCACCATAATCCCAAGCAAAGCAATCTCAAAATTCTTTCAATAACTCAACCAATTTATATTGGTCACACTTCCTATGTTTGGAACTTAGATATGTAATTCTTTTTTGTTGATCTGATCCCAAATTGATTTCTAATAGAGGATCTTGTGATACTTCTTGTATTGAATTCTCTGGCAGTACTGTTTGCAATAAATAATTGGTGTTGGTGTGTGCTGGGCGTGCCAGAGTCCACGTGGACTCAAAAAGAGGTTGAGAGGCAACCTAATCTAACTTCTAAATCAAACGACCGTTAATAAATGTGATTTACTAACAGTAAAAGGGTCTTCACTCTACTTTGATGCAAGTAAGTAAAACTACAAACGGAAAGAAAGGAACAAATTAATTACTGGAAATCAAGAATACCTTAAACAACATCTTCATTGATGGATTTAAATATGATTACACTCACTCGAAGCTAACTAAGGAACGATACTCTCAGAATCACTCAAGAACAAAGTATTGTTATGAGGAAAAGATAAAAGTCTGCCAGAGCAGAAGTGGCGTGTGTGTTAGCCCCTTTCAAATGTTGCACCACATGCCATATTTATAGACTTGTTTGCATAACCGCTCATGTTAGTGGGGATCATGGAGTAGTGGGGTGCGTGGCCCCTAGTTTCTAGGCATATATCATTTTATGCTCCCACTATGTCCCATAATCAACTACCATGATTTGTGTGATGATCCCACTTCTGCCGCATCCCTCTTTTCTCGTAACTGCTTTTTCTTCCACCTCAGCATGTTCTGAAAACTGAAGACCCACGTTCTCATTTCTACTTAACTATTTTCTAAGTAAATTTACGACCGATTGTGTTTCTCTGTGTAGCTTAATCTCTGCTGATGATATTACTCGGCCTTCTCTTTAGTAGGAAGCCTACTCGCGTCTCTCGGTCTTACACCGATGTTGCATTTTATCCTTACTAATCCCATGGACTGCTGTTACTGCAAGATCTACAACGAAAATCCTCGGCCTTATCCGTTAATGCCGAGGCGTCACTGATCTTTTCTGATATCGGCCTTATTTGTTGAGATCGATATCTTTTTATTAGAGCCGCTTTGTCATTTCCGATATTAGGACCCAATGGTAATAAACAAGTTTGGCATCGGTCCAATTTTACCGATGTTAGGGCTGCAGTTGAGGCTACTCTGCCACTAGCCATACTAGGGTACTTCTCTGAGAACTTCGTATCAATCGATCCTCGGTCTTGATACCGATATTTTCATTTGGAACGTATCATCTTTACCAGTAGCTAGATCAAATATCGGTTTTCCTGGATCATCGGCCTTGCTTCCTTGTTCCTCTGCCTACGTGGTCTAGTGATGACGTCCTGAGTTCACATGACCGTCACGTGCCTTGGGAAACCCTAATTTTAGGGTGTAAACAATGCCCCCAAAACGTCTTGTCAAACGTAGCTTCGTCAGTTTGATGAGACGTTTTGAATTCAAATTTTAAAAACCAACTGGAAATTGGCGGCGTACGGCTCCACGTGGCATCCCCCCCAATAGTCCTTCCTGCCTCGTTTCTCGAATCGAGGCATGTCTCTTGGGAACTCGTTCCCAAATCATAATGACCCCCTTCTGTCTTCTATATAAGTCCCTCACCCTGATTATTTTCCATACTTGCTTTCTTGCCTTAATATTTTCTCGAGAAAATATTTTCTTTTCTTTTCAAATCTCCATGGCCTCCTCCTCTGCTCCTAGTGTTTCTCAAACCGCCGGCGCCACTTCTTCTTCTCTTGCTGCCACTGAAACTGCACCGGTGGCGAAAACAAACGCCACTGCCGTTAAGCGGGCTCTTGAGACCATCCCTGGGTTAATCAACCCTCAGGTATTGACTCCCTTTCCTCCAAGTTCTTCAATAGGACTAGGTCCGTCTTTTGATTCTTTTCCCCCATCATCTTTAGATTCTTACTTCCCTCTGGTTGTGGAAAATGAAGAACTTCTATATCAATCCTCCTCCTTTGACTGGGGCTCCCAGTATGCCCCTTCTAATCCTTTGCGAAATTGGCCAATTCCTTCCCCTGAATGGATCTCCTGGGTAGACCGAGTGGCGGAGGTGAAAGGAGACCTATGGAAGGCTCTTGACATCTATGATGCCATTATGCTTAGCCGAGAGAGGTTTTTCCTTGATAAACCTCTCTTCTTTTCTTCTCTTTTCTTCTGGTCGACTTCGGCCAATGCTTTCTTCTTCCGTTGCGGCCTTATGAGCCCAACGATCCAAGATATTTGTTTCCTCACCGGTCTTCCTGCCCATGGTGAGGAAATTACTCCTAACCTCTCATCTGTACTTGAGTTTGAATACCCTAGGACCACATCGGGCAAGGGTTCTCGTGTTATTACAGGCTTTGGCCCTTTTATCTCGGCCTGTATGGAACACGGGGAAGTTACTGAACAAGAACATGTTGCCTTCTTGATCTACTGGCTGAACCGGTTCATCTTTTGCTCGGCCTCATATGGCATTACCAAAGAATACACCCACATCGCCCTTGCTCTTGCTTCGGGCACAAAACTTGCACTTGCACCTCTTATTCTTTCCCACCTCTATCGTGGTATTCTTGAGTTCATTTTTTCCGATTTTAAAAACTCGGGAGGAGCCCTCTGGCTCCTTCAATGTTGGCTGCAATCCTACTTTCCCGAGAAATGCCTAGTGGATAACTTTGATCCGGCTACTCTTCCTGAGAATTCTTCTGCCTTTGCATTTCATTTTGCCGGATTTGGTCCGAAGGGCCTTTCCTTTGATCATCTCTTTTCCTTTTTCTACGAACTCATGGGGAACCGATCGCCCCAACAATTTCTCCCTTTCCATCCTCGGCTTCGGTGCCCGAGATGGTTTCTTTTTGGTCCGGGTCAAGCTCCTGAGGCCGAGAAAGATATTCATGAGGAAATCTGGGCCAGCTTTTTAGTTGGCCGAGATCTTTTGTACAGTCCTGTCTTACCTCAACACAACAATAAATGTGGGGTGGAGTACTATAATGCTCCTGCTCTGGCCCGACAATTTGGGCTAAGACAACTAATCCCCATTCCTCCATTCCGAACTTTTAACCGTTCAATGGCAGGACGGTCTCTCTTTTCCGATCTGACCAAGGTCGAGAAGTGTCGTTCCTTCAGTAGATCGGCCCAAACAGGATTGGAATTTTTCCCTTTTGAAGAGCTTCCTTCAACATCCACCGAGTTTGAAACTTGGTGGTCCAAAGTTTTATCGGGCTTACGTTGTGAGCCCGTTTTTTCTATACTTGCACGTATATCTCCACCTGTTGCCGAGAAACCACCTCGTTCATCTAATCCCTCTATGGTTCAGGTTGCAGGTAAGAAGAGGAAAGTTACAACCTCCAAAGGTAAATCTCCGTATCAAGCCGTACTTGCCTTCGAAAAGTTCTTTAAATTCAAATTTGACCCCAGATATCCCGAGATCATGCGGTCCGATATGAAGTGGCATTTGAGGGCACTTGAGCAAGAACTCAAGGATAAATCAACAAGGGCATACAAAAAGTACCTCCAGACGGTTGACTATTCATCCGTCATGCCCTTTGAGCAGTTCTTTAAGCCCTTTGAATGTCGTCCACCTCCCTTGCCTGAGGCCGACTTTGCAATTGCCATTCCGGTGGTGGATAAACAGGCATCGTCAATGACTGAAGCATGGGAGAGGGTTACTTATACCGGATGGCATGATCTCGGCATGGTTGATCATTCATCGGCCATAAGGGTTGTAGACACTGGAGCACCAGTTTTAGGTATCCTTTTCACTTGTTTTAATCAGCCTTCCCTTTCTCTAACTGATTTTATCTCTATTCTTGTCCAGATGCTCTTCCTAGAGAGAACCCTTCTGGGGCGACCGATATTGAGTCGGATGAGGATATCCCTCTTTCAACTCGGCAACGTCGTAACGTTGCCGCGGCTACCGTTAAGTCGGCCAAGGTATCGAATTTTTCCTTATGTGCTTTGCTTTTGCTTTGCTTTTGCATATGTAAAATTTTGAGGCTAACCAGTACTTGTTTTGATGTTAGGGGGCTGGTAGTGCTGCTGCCAAAAAGACTGGCCTAGCGACGATGAAGCCTCCAACTTCTCGGGCAAAGATGCCTCCGCCTCCAAAGTCTCCTTTGAAACCATCAATTCAAACATCCTCCTCCCAACCTGCCCCTGTGGAAACAGCCCCTCAGATGACCTATGATCAGCTGATGGCCGAGCTCCAACGATTAAGAGGGCTGGATGAGGCCAGGCAGGACATCCTGCGTGGTGGGGCCGATATATTATCACCCGCAACTGACAGCGCCGGTGCTGGTGATACCGTGGAGACTACAGAGGATGAAAGACCCTCTGGATCGGATCGCAAAGATCCCATCGATCTCAGCGATCCTGGGACTCCTCGGGATACTGAGGGCGTTAGTGAGCAATCTGTTCCTGATCAACAGGCTTCCACAGATGTTTCTCATACAGAGACATCGGCCTCGCCAACGGTACCACTGCAAGTACCTGTTGTACCACCACCACCACCTCCACCGGCGACTTCCTCGACCAGCTCTCCCTCGGTCCAGGTAATGCATTGCCTCTATGCTTTCTTTTCCCTCTCCATTGTACTTTTGGGCTTAATTGTGCCTCCATTTGCAGGTTTCTAGTTCTCTTCCAATCCCAGACTTCAGCTCGGTCTCCTCAGTTGAAGCCTTCTTCGCCCTACTCAATCCTGAGCAGCTCTTATAAGCTGAACCTGTCGTTGCTCAGGCTACCGCCGGTCCTTCCTCTGCTGAATACCAACGAGCTGAGGAGTGGTTTTGGACTACGGTCCAACGAAAACCCTCCCAGCTTCCAGATTTTGATGAATTTCACTCGGCCATGGGCCTCTTGCTTTCCTGGCTGGACATTTCCGAAGAAATGAAGGCCGATCTCCGGGATTTGCAAGTGAGGCTACCAGACTATTTGAACCGACATCGGTCTGCTACCAAGCTTATCTCTGGAATCGAAGAGAAGTCCAGGGAACGCAAAGCCCGAGTCGAGCATCTGGGTGCTTGCAAGCAGCAGTTTGAGGCGTCCAAAGCAATGAAGGAGCGCCTCGTTCTGGAGAAGGCTAGGATTGAGGCCGAGATGGCAAGGCTCCAGGCCGAGTTGAACAATGCTGAGGCGGGCCTTGCACTCTCAGAGAAGGCCATTCTAGATGTTGGGCGTGCCGCGCGGGAACATGTGGATGCCTTAACCGGGACTACGGCGGCTGCAAGCAGGTGGGAGGCCGATAAAGCTACCGCGGAAAAAGAATTGGAATATCTTGACCGGGCTTGGGAGGAGCTTAGATTAAGATTTGCCAAGAAATGATGTATATATATACATTTTTTTTTTTTTTTTTTTTTGTGGCCGTTAAAGAATGTACGGCTAATACCATGTAAGAAATTAAATATTAATAAAAATGAGAATTTATTTCATTCCTCCTTCATTCATCTATTGTTACTGACTCCCAAAGGGATGGTACATATTGCTTCAAATACTTTCCATTTATCGGTCTTGCATGCATCTCGCCATCTAAGTCCATTAACCGATATGCACCACCCGTAATGACCGATATCACCTGGAATGGTCCTTCCCATTTAGCTGACCATTTTCCATATCGGGCATCCTTTTCACCCAATGGTAACACATCTTTCCAGACTAGATCTCCCTCGCCAAACGACTTGTGTTTAACCCTTTTGTTGTATGCCCGGGTAACCCTATTCTTCTGCGCCTTAATACAATCTAATGCTTTAAGACGAACGTCATCGAGTTCTTCCAACTCGGCCAACATTGCTTCGGTGTAATCAGCTGTTTTGAGGCCGAGTTGGAATGCTCGTCTCGTTGACCGAACAGTCACTTCCATAGGCAGCATTGCGTCATGACCGTAAGTAAGCATAAATGGCGTGATGTTTGTGGCCGCTCTTTTAGAAGTACGGTATGCCCATAACGCTTCTGATAACAGATCGTGCCATACCCTAGGGTTACCTTCCACCATCTTCTCTATTATACCCTTGATCGTTTTGTTTGATGATTCGGCCTGTCCGTTCCCTTGAGCAAAATACGGAGTTGAATTAAGGATTTTGATACCTCGGCTTTCAGCAAATGCCTTGACTTCATCTCCAGTGAAGACCGATCCTTGATCCGCTGTAATTGTTTCTGGAAGCCCGAATCGGTGAATTATGTGTTCATCAATGAATTTAATCACATATGCTTGGTTCACCGATTTCGCAGGTACAGCCTCTACCCATTTTGTAAAGTAATCCGTGGCCACCACAATAAAACAGTGTTGGCCTGATGATGGTGGGTATATTTTACCAATCAGATCCATGGCCCATCCCCGAAATGGCCACGGTCTAACGATTACCTGCATATCGGTTGCGGGTACCCTCTGTATTGGCCCATGCCTTTGACAAGCCTGGCATCCCTTTGCATAATCAATGCAGTCTTTTAACATACTAGGCCAATAGTAATTGTATCTTCTAAGAAGCCACTTCATTTTTGTCCCCGCTTGATGTGCCCCGCAGATACCTTCATGTATTTCGGCCATTACTTTCATGGCCTCGGTCTTATCTAGGCATCTTAATAAATTTTCATCTTTTAAGCTCTTTTTAAACAATTCGCCATCCAATAAGACATAGTTGACTAACGACAGCTTGGTTTTTCTCTCGGCCACTCTGTTTGGGCATAAGAGGCACTTAATTATTGGATCTCTCCAATCTTGATCATCCGTGATCACCGAGAAAATTTCTGTTGCCATTTCTCGTTGCCTTACTGACGGCAAGATTCTTCTTTGCACTCTTATCAATTTTTCGCTATCGGTTACTTCCAATTTCGTTCCCGATGCCACTTGTGCTAGATTATCGGCCTCGTCATTATAAGCACGAGCAACGTGTTGGACCCTAACATCATCAAACTCTTGTAATAACTGCAAGGCGATTGAGTTGAAAGGCAGCAACTCCCAACTCTTACACCTAAACTCACCACTTAATTGGCCAATCACTAAGTTTGAATCGCCGATGATATGGATTGCTGATATATCCATCTCGGCCATGATTTCAAGGCCGATAATCAGTGCTTCGTATTCCGCCTGGTTACTAGAGCATTCAAACTCTAGTTTAAACGAGAAGACGGTCTTCCGTTTTCTCGGTGATATTACAATTATCCCTGCCCCTGCGCCGTCGGCGTTATTGGATCCGTCAAATATTAACGTCCAAGGGGTCAAAGAAATTGTTGATAATAGAGTGGAATCAATTGCCTCATTAAGTTCTGGGCCGACATCCAAACAAGGGTGATCGGCCAAAAAATCAGCGAGGGCTTGGCCTTTTACTGATCTTTGTGGGATGAATTGGAATGTGAACTCCATCATTGCTAGAGTCCATTTTCCTATACGTCCACGCATAATTGGTCTTGATAGCATGTATTTAATGACGTCTGTCTGACAAATCAAGTAAACCAACACCGGAAGCATATATACTCTTAATTTTTGTGAAGAAAAATACAAGGCTAGGCATAATTTTTCTATCGGCGTATATTTACGCTCGAAAGTAGTTAACACTCTACTCAAATAATAAACAGCCTGTTCTTTTCCCCATTCATTATCCTGTGCCAACATGCATGCTATAGATTCTTCGGAGGCCGACAAGTACAACTTAAGTGGCCTTTTTCTTCTTGGAGGCATGATCACTGGTGGTTCAGACAAATATTGTTTGATAGCTTCAAAGGCCTTTTGATGCTGACTTTCCCATTTGAACTCTTCCTCGGCCTTAAGCTTGAGTAACGGGGACCAAACATGTGTTCGTCCCGCACAATTTGAAATGAACCTCTGCAAAAAGTTAATCTGACCGAGCAGCCTTTGTAGTTCCTTCTTGTTCCTTGGGGGCTCAGCTGATTGAATGGATCGGACTTTGTTTTTGTCGATTTCGATCCCTCTCTGATGTACTAGGAAACCAAGGAAGTTTCCTGCCGATACGCCAAAGGCACACTTTAGAGGATTCATCTTTAACCCATGAGCTCTCATCTTTTCAAATGATCTTCGTAAATCGGCCAAGTGTTTTTCCTGTGTAGCCGATTTTACAACTACATCGTCGATGTAAACCTCCATGATCTTCCCTATCATTTCATGAAATATTACATTCATGGCTCGCTGGTATGTAGCCCCGGCATTCTTCAATCCGAACGGCATTACTACCCATTCAAATGTCCCAATTGCTCCGGGACATCTGAATGCAGTCTTAGGAACGTCTTCTTCGGCAATGTATATTTGGTTATAGCCCGAATGCCCATCCATAAAAGACAAAATTTTATGTTTGGCCGCAGCATCAATCAATTGATCGGCCATTGGCATCGGGTATTCATCCTTCGGTGTTGCCATATTCAAATTTCTAAAGTCTATGCAGACCCTTATCTTGCTGTTTTTCTTGACAATAGGCACAATATTAGAAATCCATTCTACATACCTGGTTGTTCTTATGAAACCGGCCTTCAAAAGCCGTTCGATTTCCTCCTTTACTTTGAGAACGACCTCTGGAGACATTCTTCTCGGTAGTTGCTTGAACGGCCTGAAGCCTTCCTTAATTGGCAACCGATGTTCTACCAATTTCCTGGACAACCCTGGCATTTCATGGTAATTCCAAGCAAAACAATCTTTGAATTCCCTTAAGAGGGCGATCAAAGATGCTTGGAAATCTGGTTCGAGTAGTTGATTTATGAATGTTGGCTGATATTCTCCACTTGCCCCCAGATCAACCTCCAGGAGAGGATCCTGTACATCGGCTTTCAGATCATCAAGCTTCGCGGGGGCCGATGCTAACTCATCCAAATTGATGCAATCGTCTAGCATTTCTTCCTGACACTCGCCGACGACTTCGGCCATACTAGCCGATGATGCTAATGCCTGCTTGTCCGCCAGAAATGCCTGCATCCTAGCCACACTGGCCTGTACGGCCTGTGCCCTTCTATGCTTCAGTAATAATTGGTTCTGGTCCATTGAAGGTATGTTCTTCGTCGTTATCAACCGGCGTAATCACAATGGATGGCCGGTCAAGTTGTCTGTATACCTGTATTAACTGGTTCTTCTGCTCCCTCACCATGGTGGCCGATTTGGGCCTTCCATTTTTGTCCATCCCGATAAATTTCACGGGACCGATATCGTCCTCGTATAGAACAGCTTCAGAGCAATGTACCCTTGCGACAAAAGGTTTGTGGTCAGCCCACACGACCTCGACCTCATCTCCATTCCAGAATATCAGAAACTGGTGCAAAGTGGAAGGGATACACCAACTTGTGTGAATCCAATCTCTTCCCAGCAGAGCGTTATATGATGCCCCCGAATCTACAACGAAGAAGGCCGTCATGGTGGTCTTTTTCCCCACCGTGAGCTCTACTGGAAGAATTCCCTTGGTTTTTGCAGGGGTGCCAGTGAATCCGCAAACCGTAAGCTCAGTTGGGATCAACTCGCTCTCATCACGTTGTAGCTTCAGCAGCATGATCGAGGGGAGGATGTTTACAGCTGCTCCATTGTCGATTAACACCCTTGAGTATGGCACACCATCGATATTCGCATTGATGTATAACGGCTTCAGATGTTGAGACATCCCTTCCGCAGGTTTCTCAAAGACTACTTTGGCGGGCTTCTTCCCTGCTTCATTCTCGGCCTTCGGCCTTATCACCGAAACCTTTGGTTTTTCGGCCTTTACTTCATGATTAACGAATACAGGTGTTGACGGACCCTTGTGATCCTCATGCACGTCACCTTCCATTTGATTTTCCTGGTTGGATTTTGCTTCAAATGACATCGGTAAGGTGTAAACCATGTTTACCGAAAAATCTTTCGGGATGCTACCGAATTGGATACGTCGCCTTGACTCGTCTTCGTATCCTGAATCAAAATCGGTCATTTCTACGTCCGATTCGTTGACCTCGGGAACAGATGGCTTATCCAACCTCCGTAGTTTGTTGCTCTCCCCTTAAATCTGAACTTTTCCTTTTTCTTTTTGGCTTGGGATCACCTTCGATCCCACATCTTCCTTCTTGCAAATTTCCTTGTCTGCTCGTTTTTTCTCCATGCGGTACTTGGCCTCCCATTCCCGAGCAGACTGCCTCAAACGTTGTACTCTTCTCTTTTGTGTTTTCGTAAAATAAGCCTGCTCTGGGAATTTTGGGTGTTCCACTCTTTTCCAGCGATTTACTTCTGGACGTGATGGAACAATCATTCGTGGAGATCGAGCTCGGTGTTGGTAGGTTTCCTTTGGGTAATCCTTCCTTTTAAAATCCCTACGTTCCTGCCTCGGCTCTTCTCGCCGATATTCCGTCCGTCCAAACTCGGGCTTTCTGTAGTATTGGCTTGGATAGGTCAAACGGCTCTGAATCGGCCTCCTTGGGCTGCAAGACCGATAAGCCGTTTCAGTCACTGGCTTGGGTTGATTAGTCACACTGGCTTTGCATTTAGGACATAGTCCTTTCTCTATTAGATCGATCATCCACTGGAATGGTGTTGGGACTGCTGAATCTGTTTTAGGAACCTCTGTCGTGACTTGGGAAGCCACCCTTGCATTTGGTTTCTGATTACTCGCTTTTGTGCTTGATTCAGCAACCTCAGCTCTCCGATTGTCAATTTTTTCCCCCGTCCTTCGCAGAAGGGTGAAATCTGGGGAAACCATGTTTGCTCCCAATGTTTCCGGAAACGGATTGCCATCCACTACCATTTCTTTTTCCTTTTCAGCGAACTTCAGGTTCCCCTTTTCGATCATATCCTGCAGAACATTACGAAACACCAAACAATTATTAGTAGCGTGGCGCCAGGAATTGTGCCACTTGCAATACTCCTTCCCTTTTAACTCGTTTGCCGATGGTAGCTTCACATCATGAGGTAACCGAATCTGTCTATCGGCCATCATGAAGTCGAAAATTTGGTCGGCCATAGCAATGTTAAATGAATATTGCTTGCCGGCCTCAAAGGGTTGTTTTTTAACTGACGACAATTGCGCCTCGGTCGGCTTTGGCAATGGCTGACACATATATGGCCGTTTTGACACAATCTCGGCCACATCTATCTCACTGTTTATCTCACACTCTGTATTATGTATGTCGTAATTAGGATCTCTATAATACGTCCCCTTGGATGAGTTTTTCCTTTCTTGCTCTTCCTCGAGCATGCGTTCATATCGGGCAGCCCGTGTTGCGAGTTCGAAGAGATCACGGAATCCCATTCCCTCGAACTTTTTCCTGAGTTCAAAGGTAAGTCCGCCTAACGCTATGTTGACGAATTCGTCCTCAGGCAACGTAATCTTACACCGATGTTTAGCCCGTTTAAACCTGGCTATGTATGCTTTTGCTGACTCATTCGGAAGTTGATATAACCGAGTTAAATCGGCCATGGAAACTTCGGGCTCAGTCCGATAAAACTGGGCATGGAATGCTTCCTCCATTTGATTCCAGGTGTAGAAGGAGTTAGGAGGCAGATTAATATACCAACTGAAGGCTACCCCTGTTAAGGAATTGGGGAATAACTTCAGTAGCAAATCTCCTTGGTGGTTCACCTCTCCACTCTGGAGCAAGAAACGACCGATATGTTCTACGGTCGATTGCTCGCTCTCACCTGAAAACATAGTGAAGTTCGGCACCTTATATCCTCGGGGAAAAGGCACTCTCTCAACCGCGTCGCAATGAGGCCTTCGATACACAGGCCTCTGGGTCCTACGGAATAAACCACCGAAGTCTTGGCGAATAACCTCGGCTATCTGCTCCCGATTAACCCTTACCGGCTGATCAGAGGTTATCAGATTTTCGCCTCTGTCATAGGCCAAGAGAGGCCTTTCACAACCGAATATTTCTTGATCGGTCTCTTCGTGGTTTCCGTACAACGGGTTGACTCTTCCCCACTGTTGATCTTTTCCCAGCCCATTTTGGCCGAGCGGTTCTATAAAAGGAATTCTTATCGGGATTGAGGTCTGTTTAGGATTCGAGGTCTCACCTAACACCTCTTTGCCACTTCTCTTGGGAGGAGTGACATATTTCTCGGCCTGGGAGCCTGGGGGAGCCTCATGACTTGCCCCCACCCCAACCTGAGACAGCAAGGTTGGTGGTGCCGATGGTTGTGAGGAAGCCTTTGCCTGATGTTCTTTCATCTCCCTGACTTCACGCAGCACTTCACTTTCATGCAAGTAAGTAAAACTACAAACGGAAAGAAAGGAACAAATTAATTACTGGAAATCAAGAATACCTTAAACAACATCTTCATTGATGGATTTAAATATGATTACACTCACTCGAAGCTAACTAAGGAACGATACTCTCAGAATCACTCAAGAACAAAGTATTGTTATGAGGAAAAGATAAAAGTCTGCCAGAGCAGAAGTGGCGTGTGTGTTAGCCCCTTTCAAATGTTGCACCACATGCCATATTTATAGACTTGTTTGCATAACCGCTCATGTTAGTGGGGATCATGGAGTAGTGGGGTGCGTGGCCCCTAGTTTCTAGGCATATATCATTTTATGCTCCCACTATGTCCCATAATCAACTACCATGATTTGTGTGATGATCCCACTTCTGCCGCATCCCTCTTTTCTCGTAACTGCTTTTTCTTCCACCTCAGCATGTTCTGAAAACTGAAGACCCACGTTCTCATTTCTACTTAACTATTTTCTAAGTAAATTTACGACCGATTGTGTTTCTCTGTGTAGCTTAATCTCTGCTGATGATATTACTCGGCCTTCTCTTTAGTAGGAAGCCTACTCGCGTCTCTCGGTCTTACACCGATGTTGCCTTTTATCCTTACTAATCCCATGGACTGCTGTTACTGCAAGATCTACAACGAAAATCCTCGGCCTTATCCGTTAATGCCGAGGCGTCACTGATCTTTTCTGATATCGGCCTTATTTGTTGAGATCGATATCTTTTTATTAGAGCCGCTTTGTCATTGCCGATATTAGGACCCAATGGTAATAAACAAGTTTGGCATCGGTCCAATTTTACCGATGTTAGGGCTGCAGTTGAGGCTACTCTGCCACTAGCCATACTAGGGTACTTCTCTGAGAACTTCGTATCAATCGATCCTCGGTCTTGATACCGATATTTTCATTTGGAACGTATCATCTTTACCAATAGCTAGATCAAATATCGGTTTTCCTGGATCATCGGCCTTGCTTCCTTGTTCCTCTGCCTACGTGGTCTAGTGATGACATCCTGAGTTCACATGACCGTCACGTGCCTTGGGAAACCCTAATTTTAGGGTGTAAACAAGTACAGATAATTCTTCCCTGCTACCATCTTTTAATTCTTGTGAATCTTCTTCAAAAACATAATCTGACCAATTTATGGCCGATTCTTTCTCAATTCTTGATTCTAAATTTGCCATTATTAACTTTTGTAAGAACAATCGAATGGTCTCTTCTATATTTCCTAATTCTATGGGTGTACAAGCCATTAAATCACCTTGTCATCATCTAATGGTTCCAAAGAACCAAATGGCATATCAGCCAAAATATCCCAATTTTCTTCTGGGGATTCATCTTCTGATTCTTTAAGATCAATTGGTTTAATATTCTCCTGATATAACTGGGCTTCGACACAGTTAGAACTTGCATGAAAAGGCTGAGCATTAGCCTTCACTATTTCAATCTCACAGTTTTCCTTTACAAGCAACAATTTCTGATGCATTGAAGAAGGAACACATCGGTTAGCATGAATCCAATCTCTTCCTAATAAGGCATGATAACTGGGACTAACATCTACCACAAAGAAAGAAGTTTTAGATTTGTTCGAACCAACTATGATTTCAATAGGTATTAATCCTTTGGTGTTTTTCTTATCACCAGTAAAACCTGAAATCATAATATGGGTTTGTATCAACTTTGAATCTTGTTATTAATCTTTTTCAAAGTATTATGGGGAATAATGTTAACAGCAGCACCGCTATCAACCAATGCTTTGTTTAAAAGAACTCCATTTAAACAAGCTTTTATATATAATGGTTTAAGGTGTTTAGTCATTTCTGTTGATGGTTCTTCAAATGAATAAACAAAATTGCAATCATTAAAAATGAATTCAGGAAGATTTACCTCAGAGACAACTTCAGTAGATGCTTCCATTTCCATTTCTTCATCTACCTGTTGATCTTCTGCTGCTTCAAAGATCTTTGGTAGTATCAATGTGGCAGTGTTGACTTTCATTTGTTCTAGAAATGTGCCAAATTGAATGTGTACATCTTCAATTTTGACTATCTCATCATTAAATTTCATATCAGTGTCTCCCAAAACTTGAGATTCTACCACTGTCATTGCTTCATCTCCTTCGTCAATGCTCATGGCCTTTTCCAATTCTAAAACTTTAGCTTTAATGGTACTTTCTTCAGACATAGTATCGTTATCAGTTTTTGTATTTCGATCGAACCTAGGATTAGGTCTCGAAATATCACTGGAAACCTTCTCGATCTCATTTTTTAATTCTTGATTTTGATTCTGCATGTTCAAAAATTCCTTCCACATAGTAAACTTTCTCTGAAGTCTCCTTTTCTGAGTTCTATTTATCACAGGAACCATCTTTTGATCCTTTTCCTTAGGATGGTGAAGCATATACCATGTATTTTTTTCAACATGAGGAGGTTTGATCATCCTATTTTTGTTTTGAGATCCTTGTTGTTCCATCATATTTTTGACTCTATCATCTTGCAAGATAAACCAATTTGGCACCCCTGGCACCAATGCAGATTCACTTGATTGTGATGTCTCACCAACTTTTGGTGATTTAATCAATGTTCCCATATCCATCTCGGCTTGTACCACATGTGCCGGTACCAATTTTGATGGCATGAATTGAGTTTGTCTTTCTTCTGCACCACATGATGTTTCTTTGGTGCATGAGAAAAACCTGGCCTTACATACTACATGTTCCTTGGTGGTCGAACATAGTTACCAGTATGAAAATTCCTTGAAAAACTGACTTTAAAAGGAGCCATTGATCTCATAGCATACCTGGCTGTTGTTGGTCCAGTATATGTTGAAGCTTGATAAATTGGTCCTCTAAACTTCCCTCTTCCAACATTCATGATTGGCTGAAATGGAGGTTCATATGAAGTACTCACTTTTATGTTCGACCGAGGATTGTTTGTTTTTTCTGCCTGTTTTGGCCCCTACCCTTTCATCATAGATTTCAGCATATCTTTTCCCACAACCAATGCATAAATTCTTTGCATACTCCTGGTTGAAAATTGATGATTCAAGATTTTATTTTGTTATTTCTTCGAACCTTTTTATCTGGTCCTCTGTCTTTGCATTTTCCCTTTCCTTGACTAGAGCTAGAGCTTCGAGGGAAATGTCATGGACATTGATGGACCTCTTGCACTACTAGGAATGGATCTTCATCAACCCCCATCTGTTTTTTTAGGGAATTTCAATTTCCCTTTTTTTATCAGATCTTGAATCCTGTCTCGAAAAACAGTACAATTATTAGTTGAATGAGTCCAAGAATTATGCCATTTGCAGTATTTTTTTACCTTTTAAATCATCATTAGAAGGTAATTTTGTCCCATCAGACAACTTGATGATTTTTCCTTCTAACAGATGATCAAATATTTCATCTATTGTATAGACATCGAATGAATATTTTTTGAATGATCCTTTAGGTTTATATAATTCAGTAGAAACATTTTTCTTCACAAGACTTTTACATGTGAAAGGTTCCTTTCCTATTATTTCTGCAGCATCTATCTCATAATTAGGATCTTTGTAGTATGTCTTCAATGAAGAAGCATTCCTTTCATTTTCTTCTTCTAACAACGCTTCATATCTAGAGACTTGAGCAGTCAATTCAACAAGATCTCTGAACTCTAGCGCATCAAACTTCTTTCGAAGTCTAAATTCGAGACCATTTTGAGCCAATTTGACAAAATCAGGCTCTGGTAAAATGAGTTTACATTTTGTTCTAGCCCTCTTAAACCTATTAATGAATTAGGTAGCCTTTTCATAAGGTTTTTGGCAAAGCCTAGCCAAATCAGCCATAGACACCTCTAGTTCTATTTGAAAAAACTGAGTATGGAAGGATTCTTCCATCTGTGTCCAATTATGGATCGAATTAGGGGCCAAATTAATAAACCAAGTGAATGTAGTATCTGTTAATGAACTAGGAAACAAACAAAGCCTAAGGTATTCATTATTCCCTGCATTAGCACACTGACTGATGAATTTTGCTACATGTTCAACTGTGGATTGACTTCCATCTCTAGCAAAAATAGCAAAGGTGGGGAATTTAAATCCCCTCAAAAATTTGATCCTAGCTATCCACTCAGGATAAGGTTTCTTGCATACTGGAGTTTGTACCCCCTGAGCCATGGGTCCTCAAACCTCATGGATTAAATTAATCATGTCATTTCTATCAACCATATTAAGTGGTTTTTGATGACCAGGTTGATGACCTTGGGGTGAAGAACCAACAGCTTCAGCGATATTAACACCAACATTGGCGTTATCAATAGACATGTTGCTTTGAAGGTTTCTATTTGTCATCTTTTGACACTCGTGTCCCACCGGGCGTGTCAAAAATGTTTGGTTGGAAAATTTATAAGTGTGCGAGCGTGCCAAGCAAGCAAGTTGCCAATGTGTGTGATATGATAAGTATCCAAATTGCGCCTCACCAGACAGATTGTGGTGGCGTTCGATGCCTTAACAAGGACTTCAAATGTGTAAAGATGTAACTAATCGAAGCACTTTGAACTAACTAATGGACAAATACTCCTAAGTAAAAACAGTAAATAAAATAATAAAGTAACAAACTACTTTATTAGATTAAATAGGCTACAATCTAACCTTGAAGATGACTTCGAAGGTATTCTACTTCTAAAATCTAAATGCCTAGAAAACGCCATAGGTTGCATGCTAGCCCAGGAAGGAGAAAAAAGCCACTCCAAAAAATCCATATATTACCTTAGCAAGAGATGACTGGGTATGAGCTCATCTACTCTACCCTCAAAAAAACATGTTGGGCCTTAGTCTTGTGAACTCGCCGACACTACCTGATAGCCTTTCCGATTGTGCTCATATCCCGTATGGATCCTCTAAAATACCTCCTCAAAAAACCTGCCCTAACCGGTCGCATATCCCGTTGGTTACTTCTACTATCTGAATTTGATATCAAGTATGTAACAAGCAAGTCGGTAAAAGGGAGAACTATAGCTGAGCATCTTGTTGAACACGCTGTTGGTTTCGAATAAAGCGGACTACTTTCCATTCCTAGACAAGAGTATCATGGAAATCAAAAAAGAATAATAGAAGTTATACTTCGATGGGGCAGCCAACATGAAAGGCTACGGAGTAGGAATGATTCTGGTATCACCAAATGGGGACCACACCCCACTGGCAGTCAAGCTCAACTCTAACTCCACCAATAATACCATTGAATACGAGGCATGCATTTTAGGGATGGAAGCAACCATAGAATTAAAGGTTCAGAAATTGGATGTCTTCAGAGATTCAAACCTCATTGTATCATAAGCTAGAGGAGAATGGAAGGTAAAAGAAGAAAGGTTGAAACCCTACCACGATCATCTCGATGGACTCAAGAAATAGTTCAAGAGTGTAACATTCTTCTACCTACCCAGGGAGGAGATCCGATTAGCAGATTCATTGGCTACTTTAGCCTTTATGATCAAAATCTCTGTAGGAGTCAAGATGATGCCTCTGGTATTTAAGCAAAGATACGAGCCATTGTTCAGCAAGATCACTGCAATTGAAGAAGAAGAAGAGGAAACACCATGGTACCAAGATATATGGGACTTTATAGAAAAATGAATGTATCCCCAAGAGCCTGCCGAGAAAGACAAAAGAGCAATTCGAAGGTTCGCCACACAATTCTTCATCTGCGGAGGAAATTTGCTAAAGAAAGGGTATAACGGTCACAACCTGACTTGCTTGTTCGAAAGGAATGCCAGAAGGATGATGGAAGAGATACACGAAGAGGTGTGTGGTCCACACATGAATGGTCACATGCTAGCTAAGAAGATCATAAGACAGGGGTACTATTGGACAACATTAGAGAAAGATTATTGTGAATACGTGAAAGGTGCCATAAGTGCCAGATCCATGCGAGTAGGATGCATGTACCGCCATCTTTGCTCTATAGTATGACTTCTCCGTGGCCATTCTCAACTTGGGGAATTGATCTCATCGGCAAAATTATTCCAAAAGCCTCGAATGGGAATCGATACATTCTGGTAGCCATCGACTACTTCACAAAGTGGGTTGAAGCTGCACCCTATACTAAGTTAGGGGCCAAGGAAGTGGTCAAGTTCATCAAGAGAAACCTCATCTGTCACTATGGAGTCCCCCATGAGATTATTTCAGATAACGGAAGTCATTTTAAAGCAGAAGTCAGGAATCTATTTGAGGAATACAAAATCACTGATCATAAACCATCACAGTACAGACCACAAACCAATGGGGCAGTCGAAGTTGCAAACAAGAATGTCAAGGCCATACTGCAGAAATCAGCCGATACTTACAAAGATTGGCACGAGAAGATACCATTTGCACTTTGGGGATACAGAACATCAATAAGGACGTCTACAGGAGCGACTCCTTACTCACTGGTGTATGGGATGGAAGCAGTACTCCCAGTCGAGATAGAATTACTATCCCTGCGGGTAATGGCTGAAGGTGAGATCTCAGAATTGGATTGATTAAGGGAAAGATACGAGAATTGGCACTCATAGATGAAAAGTGCCTTGCGACAGTCAACCATGTCCGAATTTATCAAAGGAGGATAGCCCACGCCTTTAACAAGAAGGTTCGTCCAAGGAAAATCATCAAAGGTGATCTTATCCTTAAGTACCTACGAGCCCCAATCTTATATCCACGTGGAAAGTTCAAACCTAAATGGGTTAGCCCTTATATCGTCAAAACTATCCTTTCTGGAGGATCGACCTACCTCATGGACCTCGACAGTGTCGAATTCAAAGAACCAATCAACCTAGATCGCCTCAAAAAGTACTATGCTTGACCTAAAGGCCCCCTTCTTTCAAAGCCTTGGCTTGAACTACGCTCGACTGGATTACCATTTGGGGATACGTAGGCAACCTCCATGGTTCGGTTGTCCCACCCCCCCTAAAAATAACCCCTTTCTTTCCAACCTTGGAGTGAACTACGCTCAGCCTGATTCCCACTCGGGGATACGTAGGCAACCGCATCAGTTTGATCAACACCATCATAATCAACCCCTCTTCTTTCAAAGCCTTGTCCCGAACTACGTTGGACCTGATCCCTGGTCGGGGGGTACGTAGGCAGACTTTCAAAAAGAAAATAAGGATGGCTCGCTAGGTCGAAAACCCGAAAGGAGACCTAGGCAAAAATTAGAGCTAAATCCAAAATGAGCAATAACAAAAAAGAGAAAAATAGTTCGCTAGATCACTTCACCAATGTCTAGGCAAAAGTTATGAGCATCTGAGAGATATAAAGTCGCGGTCCTTATCATATTCTAGAAACCACCCTTCACACTAGGGGCAAACTTCGGCCACCCGCCTTGTTTGCCTAAACCTCTCCTAAACTAGGGGCAAACTTCGGTCCTCCACCTTGTTTGCCTCACAATCATCCATATCCCAAACTAGGGGTAAATTTCAACTACCCGCCTTGTTTGCTTCTAATCGCCCAAGCATGCCCAAGTAAGAACCAAAAATGACATCTAATTGAAATCTCGATTATAAAATGTTTTTAGAAATCCAAGATGCATAAAATAAGATTCTCAAAGTAACCAAGGTTCACTAATAAACAAACTTTGAATAAGCAGGAACGTTTAAAAATATAAAAGTCTTTCAAAAGCAATCATAAATATCAAAAACATTTGGAGGACAGAGCAGAATCAGTCGAGTCTAGTTTTATTTTGTGTCTTTATTTCTTCAAAGGTCTTTAGAAATAGGACTTTACTCGGTAAGTCCAGCAATTGATGAAAGCAGCAATAGTAACAACTCTGACTCTGGAAGCAAAGACCCTCTCAGTGAATCCCCGGGGGATCTCTTGAACTTGCCCATACTGCTTGGCCAATCAGTGAGGAAGATAAAAAGAAGTCTCCCTTAGACCCATCAACCACACTCTCTGGTGATCCCCAAGGCTTGTAGTCACATCATGAAGGCCCCAACGCCCCACAATCCAGCAAATGTCTGCCTCAAATAGGGTACCCATCATGCTAACCCAGTCGGCAAAAGTATAGTGAGAATGAAGCACAGCCTTGCGAAAGTAAACCGGTGGAACACGACCCGTCCCTAACTGAAGACGCTTATATAGCCAAGCATGTAACACCAAAGGCGTCCCAGAAAGAAGAAGGGTTCTTTGATTGAAAGCATTATCCAAACCATTTAGGGTTTCAGCTAAAACCGTATCCATAAGGTTCCTACCCAATTTCAGTCCAAGGTATACATACACTAAGGCATTAGAAGTACTTGAAAATAGGAAGTGTGAAGTCATACACAGGATCAGAGCGGCCCCACAGGTAGCGTCATATACGCTGGCATTTCCAGGATCAGCATAACTGGCAATGATATAGGCAATGTCAAGAACTTCACCTTGAATCAGTCGGTGAGAGACAATAGTTGAATAGTTAAGATATTCAACCAAGCCTACGACTGAGGGTATCAACGAGAGGAAGAATCAAGTCTGAGTCCGGATAGAAGCCGAGGATAGCACAGAATTCCTCAAACATAGGACACATCTCCAGGCCATTGAAATTGAAAACATGATTTATTGGATCCCACTGAGCGATGGCAGCACGTAAGAACTCAGTATTCAGATCCATTTTCCAGAGAGAGAATAGCTCGGTCAAGCCATAACTGAAGAGGTTGATCTGTTTCACACCATCCGTAATGTTCAGCCACGCCACAAGTTGAGCAGGATCATACAATGCCATATTTTCTGTCGCAGCTCTAGCATAATTCAAAATTTTCAGCAGCACCTCCCCGTTTCACAGACTATCCCACCTGTAAGGCAAACACACTCACTATCACAAGGCTGCTCATTGCAGTAACATCAAACAATCACATAACCACAGTACACATGTATATCATCACACTATCACCAACTAAAACAAGCACACAACTACGCCTCTAAACCGGAAGCTATCCAGCCCTAAAGGCAAAACATCATAATATTCAATAAAAGGTGAAAAACCATCCTACACATCATCCACCATTCATAAAATACTCTGATCCAACCCAATCAAAAGCATAAAATGGAGACAAATCAAAAGTCCCTGCTCATGAGGCCTCAGTCCCCCCTTCTTCATCTTCCACCGGGCCACCCGGAGTATATGTCGACGAGCGCCTCCTACCGCCTCTGCACCTTGGCTTAGACCTCGACGAGCCAGAGCCAGAGCCACTGCCACGACACTGTACACATAAATAAAATGAAAATAGTCAGCTGTGAGCCAGCAAAAGTACGAAAGTGGAGTCGAGTCAAAAACTTACCAAGGTTGCCATCTGACAAGTGGTAAACTATCGCATGCCATCCATCTGTCAAGTAAAATCTTGGGTTAGAACCTCATAATCGTAAGAAGCACAAATTTAGAGATGTACCCTATGGTCTCATATAAGGACCAAAGACAGTAGGCTAGCTGCCAAGGCATGACCCTCCTTAGCATAACTCTAAGGGTTAAGGATGCCTACTGGCTGGGTAGGATACCCGCACATGACTCGTGGCACCTCCGCAACCTGGGGGGAACCATCAGCACCCAAGACATTGATGGTCCAGTCCCAAGGAAGGATGGGATCAGAAGCTGGAAGAGCATGTCTCCTATACATCCCGTGTAACTGTAGGCACAAAATAAGTTAGGAAAAAGATTGAGTCAAAAACATAAACGATGAATAGAGATGAAAATTTAAAAACTCACATCCAGGAGTGGAAAATTAGGCATCAGAAAGCGGCCAAGGTAAGTCTCACAGCCAACCTAGAAACGAAAATGATCCCAAGCATCAGTACCAACCAAAGCCGACTACAGAACAATACCTGAAAGGTCATCAGCATACATCATGGGAGGATTATAATGAATGTAGTACCTCGGGCCACCAATCACCAATCGAGACACCTGCTCACCAAGATACCATTGCTTGCCATCGGTACTCTCCATCAGAAATTGGCAAGAAGCAAGAGGCCTAATTGCCTGAATCTCCTCAGGAGCAGCGTAGGAAACATTCTCCCAAGGTGTCCAATCAACACTTGTATCGGTCAGCTCAGATAAGAAGTTCGTCAAGAGGATAATCCAGTGGGCCCCGCTCTTGACCCCAATAACATCCCTTCGCCATCTCAAGCCCCGAGGGAACAAAGGTATGGGAGCCATGCCATCCTCATCCTCGCCTAACTCATCAGTAGAAGAAAGAGCCAACATCTTCAAGTACTCAAAGCTCCAGAGCTGCACAGAGAAAATAAAAATTAGAAAAATAGAAGCATGGAAATCAAAATCCAAAAGAAAGGGAGAAGTCGCAGAACATACCTCCCAAGCTTGCCAGAATCCTCTGGTCGATTTGATGTCCCCATGGAAAACCTCACCCATGTGCTTATAAAGATTAGCCAGAGTGGCGCCACCCTAATCATAAGAAGGAATCTCGTCAATGTCAGCCAAGCAAGAGAGAAGCCTCAGACTCATCCAATCATTTCACGTCGTGAAGATCGAACAATTGAGGATATATAGAAGGAAGACCCGTTATAGTTGCCGGTCATTGAGATTGTGCCTCGCTTTTCCATAAGCTCGATAAAGCTAGTCACAAGTGAACCGAAGTCCCTCTAGATTTGGAGGAACGACTCCGATTAGTGTCTCAATGGCCTCAAGATTGGTCTCATAAAGGTAATCCAAGATCAGGCATTTTCCACAGACCCTCAAGCCGATAATCAACAAAAAGTCGAAAGGCGTCATTGTCATTTTACCAAATGGAAGATAGAAAGCATTGGTGGTGTCCCACCATCTCTCAGTCAAAGCATAAAGTTGCACCAGGTCATTTGTACTCTTTGAAACTAGGCAGTCGAAGCCGCCAAACCCTGCCTATTTATTGAACGACAGGCGATAGTTGAGTGTACCATAAGAAAGCGTGAGTAAGACTACTGTGGCCCTTTAAGGTCACCTCTGGCACCTACACACATAAAAAATAGCAAAAATAGGCACAAAATCACTATTCACAACTTGAAGTCCAACTTTGCAAAATCAACAAATGAGCACAAAATGAACTTCCAACAACCTCCAGGTGCATACTACAATTCACAAAACTATTACAGTGCGCAAAAATAGTCTTGAACTACTGAAAGTTTTACATACTTGACTTGCTAGAGCCATGACCAAAAGGTGACATTGGGGTCTCGTAAAATCAACTCTGGGGGTTGGCTCTCGACCTTACTCATTCTTTGGCCTTCTTAGACAACATCCTCGAGCTTGAAGCCATGGATCTGTAAAGAAAATGGAAGTTAGAACTAAACTTTCTTCTTAAAATTTGGAAAAAAATAAAACATCAATCAAAATTCCAATTGGTGGAAAAGATTACTCACCCAAGCGTGCACAAACTAATTTTTGGCGGATTTTGGCTCCAAAAACACCCCAAAATGGTCAAGAATGAGCTCAAAATGCTCAAAAACCTCAAGATATACAACAGTGGAGTCCGATCACCCAGTGCTACTGTGGCACTACTCCCTGTGGGCCCCGCTTTGCTCACTTTTAGCCCATTTTGGTCTATCTGAGCCCGTTTTTTATCCCGATTAGCCACAGTGGCTCTCGCAGGCCTGGATCAATTTTTCGGACTGACCGTCACAAGATTTGGTCAACCATGAGAGGTTCAGAAATGAACCCTGGTTCTCGATCAGAATACAAGAAAAGCAATTAATAGAGATTCCCAGAGAATCCCCCATTATCCCCAGCAGACAAAATTAGCTCCTAGAGGCCCTAACCGGCTCTTTTGGATTGAGCGTTACAAGATTTGATCAGCCATAAGAGATTTAGAGATGGATCCTGGTTCTCAGTCAGAAGATTTGATTAACCGTGAAAGATTCAGAGATGAGTCCAGATTATTGGTCAGTAGAATTTGATCAACCGTGAGATATTCAGAGATGGGTCCTGGTTCTTAGTCAGTAGAATTTGATCAACCATGAGAGATTCAGAGATGGATCCTGGTTCTCGATCAGAAGATTTGATTAACCGTGAGAGATTCACAGATGAGTCCTGGTTCTTAGACAGTAGAATTTGATCAACCGTGAGAGATTCAGAGTTGGGTCCTGGTTCTTCGTTAGTAGAATTTGATCAACTATGAGAGATTCAGAGATGGATCCTAGTTCTCGGTCAGAAGATTTTGTCAACTGTGAGAGATTCAGAGATGGGTCCTGGTTTTTGGTCAGCAGAATTTGATTAACCATGAGAGATTCAGAGATGGATCCTAGTTCTCGGTCAGAAAATTTGATCAACTGTAAGAGATTCAGAGATGGATCCTGATTCTCGGTCAACAGAATTTGATCAACCGTGAGAGATTCAGAGATGGCTCCTGGTTCTTGGTCAGCAGAATTTGATCAACTGTGAGAGATTCAAAGATGGGTTCTGGTTCTAGGTCAAAAGAATTTGATTAACATTGAGAGATTCAGAGATGGATCCTGGTTCTCGATCAAGAGAGATCCCCGGAGGGCCCCCCTACCATCCCTAGTAGAGGAAAACAAAGAACGTCGGCTCCTAGAAACCCGAACTAACTTCCTGGATTGGACACACAAAAATCGGTCAATGATTGAAACAGCCCAGAGCAAGCATCGTCTACTCACAACCAATACACTCTCTGAAGTTTAGGGCTTCCATGTCCATTTCTTGGGCTTCATGTCCATAAATTAATCTCTTATACTCTATCTCCGGTTGACATCTTTAGGGACCCGGTGCCCAATTACATTCACTCGAGACGCACACTTCTCCAAATTTAAGAAGTTTTCCCCAAGACTCTGAGTCTTCAAATCCTTGGTGTGTTTATCCAAGTCACCTGCCGCACTCAAATCTAAACACTAGCACAACATAAGTTTACTCGGAGTGTCACACACCCTCAGCACAAGCTCATACTAGGATCAAAATGCAAGACATAATAGAAGTCAGTGCACATTCATATCAACATCCCTGCATTTTATATCATTCTCATAGCATCTGCTTGTATTGTTGTGCATTTGCATGCATATTTTTGTCCCTTATTTGCCCGAACTACGTCCTGGTCCGATTCTCCCGGGATACATAAGCAGCTCATGAAGAGCGCGACCAGCACTGACCTCAGCATCATGTTTTTCATCATTGTATCTTTGCAACGCTTTTTATCCTAAATGTATAGCCTCCAAAAAGACCTGTCTCTTCAAAGCTTTGGCACTCGCTTACGACATGCGTTGCTTCGCAAGTTCATGTCAAAGTGAGGCAAACTGTAGACATCCCATTTTTTCAGCTAGCAAATTTAGGAGACCCATAGCTTGGTAGTTCACGATGATCGAAAAAGACTCAAAAAGGACTCTTGGTAGTTAATTCTATCTCTTAAAATACTCAAAAAGTGGTACAACTGACCAAACTGCCCTTGAAAGCCCAAACACTCCCAGATTTGGACCTAAAGTTCTGGAAACACGCTACGGCATAAGAAAAGTAATAAAATAAGTTTTAAAACAAAATCAGATGAAATCGCTAGCTCCCAGAGACCCCCAGAAGTCCCAAAAACTCCTAGAAAGTCCCTATTGACCTGTTTGATCAAGGTTTTTTGACCAAGTTTGACCAGGGTTTGACCAAAATCATCTGAATTTGCCCAAAAATTCCGAGATCATCCTTGATCATATAAAAAGTACCAAAATAAGTTTTAAAAGAAAAATGGACAAAAACGTCAGCTCTTGGGAGCTCCCTGAGGTTCCCAGAACTTTCTGGAGGTCCTTGGTTTGACCAGTTTGACCTAAAAGTTGACTTTAAAACCAGAGCACCGTATCATTTTTCAAACATTTTTCATGGATACTAGAGGTCAATAGCTTTCCAATGCTATATCGCACATAATATATGGATTTAAAACGGATTTATTATGAATTTCCAAAGGTGAAAAAGGCGATCAAATCTACTTTTATCGCGAATACTGCAAAACTTTTCAAAGTGGGCGATCTCTAAACTATTTTTTTTTTATGAAAATTAGACTCCATGATCTTTCCAACGGTATATCACAACCTCAGTTTAGAGTTCGTATGCATTTTTTGTGAAATTCGGATAAAATAGGGCCTTTTGCAAATAACGGAACCTCTGGGGGCCTAAATACAATAATCTGGGTGTTTGAGGAGTAGTGTCGCCATGGCACAGGCCCAGTACTGTCGTGGCACTCTCCCCTAGTAGTCCATTTTTTGTAATTTTGTTTTGTGGCCCCAAATTGAATAATTGAAAGACAAAACAATGTAGTTTTATGTTTACAGATGTTTAGAATCAATAGGAGCACTTTTTAAATCATAAACTCCCCTCAAATTGGCCTATTTAAACCCCACTTGACTCCTCATTTTGGGGGTGGCAAATACAAGTTTATAGAAGTTGTAGAGAGAAAGTAATAGAGATAAGGTTATAATGGAGAGAAAGAGAGTTTCTTCCTTTGGTTTTCAACAAGAAAGTGAGTTCCCCACCTTGTTCTTACTTCATTACTCCTCTTTACTTCACATTCAATACACCCAATCACCATTTTGGTGAGTATTTATAAGATAGGAAGCTACTTCCATGTCCAAATGTCCATATATGAGTGAAATACTAAGCTACAAGTCCAAAATCACATTGATTATCATCTATTGATTGCTATTTGCTTGCTTGTCTATATATGTTCATCTTTTCTTGCCTCATTTCTTTTTTATTTTTCATTAATTACTTACTAGTTCATCATTATTTAGATGATGACATGGTGTTTGAGGTGAGTAAATCCTTGTGGATAGTAGCTCGTGATCTCAAAAATATGTTTGATAGATGATGATTCTAACTTCAATACTTCCCAAGTATTCTTGAAGTTATTTCCAAAATGAAAACAATGCCTTCTAACAATTTTGGAAGTTCTTGCTATGAGTTTGATGTTGATATTCTAAAAGGTTATAATCTTCATTTGGATATACCCTCAAAAACCTCTATTTTCAAAACCCGTCTTAAACCCCTCATTTTGATTTCAAGAATCAAAACATTTATTTTCTCAAAATCTTCAAAACAATGAATTTTTAACTTTAAAATGTCATTCTGAGTTTAATACTCGATGGATGATTACAACACCACTTGGAAAGTCTTCCTAAATCATTAGAGAACACCCATGATTTTTGGTTTGAATTAAAAACACTTGGAAGGGTTCCATTTTGACCCAAACATTCCTTCTAGACATTTTATTTCTCTGTCACAACAGCTTGGTTGAATTTCAACTTGTTTTCTAGAAAACTTTTACAAAGAGAGTGGTCCCAACTCATTTTTTCCTTGAACTTCAGTGTCTTAGGGAACTTTTTGTGTAACATGGGCTTCTAAATGTTTTTTTTTTATCATTTTCTAATATTTTTCTACATTTTAGTCGATAGTACGGATTCTGTTTCTGAGTAGCCTCTCTTATTTATATGATTTCCCTCAACCTGTAACTTCAATAGTGATTTGGCTTTTTGATATATGTTCTAGACACAATAAGGATGATCTCCATAAAAAATCAAGAATTAAAGACATTTCTAGCCTCACTGTTCCATTTTTACAAAATCAGCTCACTATTCTATCCACTATTCACAGCAAGCTTGTTTCAACCTTTATTATTTAATTAGATGTTTACATGAAATCCAAATTAGCTCATCTCTTAGGAAGTAGTTTTGTCACACCCGTCCCAGAAAATCTAAATGTTTTAAAATGTAAAATCAGTTTTTGAGAATTATCAATGTTATTTGATAATTATGAAAGTGGTTGACTGTGGGTCAATGGTGAGTGTCAATCGAGGACACGAGAACATGGAAAATCATGAGTATAATAGTGTAATATACCTGTGTAGTGTAATTTCTGTTAGTTTTGATCTTGTTTAAGATCATTTTGACAGTTTAGAGATAACCTATGTTATACGTTACATAAAAGGTAGGTTATCTAGAAATTTCATGAAATTAGTTTTCGGAACGTTATTACGACCACAAACGAAACTTAGTCGGAAACTTTTACAAACTATAGTTTTTACTCGTGAAGTAATGAATTAGACGTGTAAGACCTTTCGAGGGATAATTAGAAGTTTTGAAAAACTCTTGGGGAGGTAAATGTAATTTTCAAGAATTTTGTCTATATATAGCAAGTAAGATATTTTCATAGACAAGTTTTCTAAAAACCTAAATCAAGAGAGGTGATTTTTGCTTAGAGCTTCTTGGCACAAATCGACGGACTTCTGCCCGTTTGTTTTCAATCAAATTTTATATTTGAACTCCCTAAGGTAAGGGTTACATTTTGATAGTCTTTAGGCCACATTTGGCTAAGTTTTTATAAATCTCTAAATCTAGAAATTTGGGGAAAATGCGTGTAAACTTGTAGGTTTTGCGTAGGATCGAAGATTTGACGTTTAATCGGGCTTCTAGTCGTTCCTTCAAAGTTATACGACGATAGTTCGAGGTATGAATTTCTAGCCTATGTTATATAGGAAAATTTTATATATTGATTTTCGATGACGAAATTGTGATTCGGGCAAAATTCATGCGTTAGTATTAGGCCCGTTAATTATAAACGCTCTTAAATGTGAAAAGCATGACTAACTTTTACGCGAGCACGTTGAGTTGTTTATATGGGTCAAAGGGGGGATTTATACAATTTCATACCGGAATAAGCTTCTCGATGTTTGAGAATTTAGTAGCGACGGTTACTGTACATGGTTGATAGACTTGGACTTGCCATGGCACTTGGGGATGCAATGGTTGATAGACTTGGACTTGCCATTGGTATCGTGGTTTAAGACTTTGGACTTGCCACTACTGGATGATTGCGTATTTTTCACCCTAGAGACTATTTGATGTGATTTATGAAATTAAAGCATGTTTTTCCATATATGCATATGTTAGAAATTGTGCACTCAGAGATTTACTCCATTGCAGGTATGAAGAAAGGAAAAGGGAGCGAGAAGAGTGAGGCCGATGGGAATGCCGGGATCCTCTTGTAGATGTTTTGCTTTCCATCCCAATCATTGTAATAGTGAGCTTTTCGAATAGCTAGAACTATGTTTTTGACCTAGTAGATTTGGAATGGTTTAGTAATGTTGTAACAAGTATTAAAACTCATTTTAGTTAAGTTTGTAATGAATCCGAACTTGTTGATTCGCGTTTTGAATGTTTAAGTTATCAAATTCGGATTTTGATTTGAATGTGGATAGAGTTATGTGAAACAATTCAAACGAGCCTTAACTTGTTTCAATTCCATTTCTTTTCAATGTTGGACAAGGTTTATGTATGTTCTTATAACCTTGATGTGTTTGGAGAGATTGGTTTAAAGTATGAGAGGTGGAGAAGTTTAGAATATGGAAGGTTGGGTGACTTTCTTAGCAAACTTCTGCTGCAACAAGGAATTCTGCTAAAGGGTCATTCGACCGGTCGAATGGGGCATCTCGACTGGTCGAAATGACCCTTGCATGAAACTGTTTTCTCCCCCTTCCATAAATATTTTAATTGTTTTGATTGGTTCTTAGGGTACCTTTAGGACCCCTTTTAACATAAATTCATTCGTTTCGATATATAATAACGTTTTCAATTTTACACGGATTTTACAACTCGGAAGGCATCGTTTCCAAAAGTTTTAAATACTCAAAGTTGTTTTAAAGTTCTTTTCTGCTGCTTATAGTTATTTAATGATTGGTTTAGCCTTGGTGGTGTGCCATGTGTCCTATTTCCACACGTAGTGGGATGGGTCGTGACAAGTTCATGCTACATTTGTACATATCCTATAATGATATTCTTCATACATTCATGCATATTTTAGACTTCTAAATCACTTTAGAAAATCTATGAACACAAACACACTACAACCTTGCACATTCTAGGATCATACATTGCATCTATGCAAGATTTGGAGTTTTTGTGACTCTTAATCTAAGAAGATTATAAGGAATGAACTTGATCACATGTTCATGCTCCCCCCGATCTAATCTTCCTTTCTCATCCGTCCTGGGGATTGAGAGGTCTTCTTTTCTCAAAGATTAACATGCATTATACCAGCTTGCTAAGTATTTTTTTATTTCATTGATTATTTGTTTCAAGAACAATCCATGTCTCCCTTTTAGATTAGGAAAACTTGATTACTTGATATGTGATTAGACATTTTTTCCTAGGTTTGTTTGTGTGATCTTTCACTTTTGTATTGTGTGATACTTGGCTTAGATCTTATGAATGATATCTTATCTTTTGATCTTTCATTTAAAGATTCTTATAAGATGTAATATACTATCATAGTATTAATTGTTGAACCAAACATAGTATAAGATGGTTATTTGGATGCTAATTGAGGCCCGTCGAGAGACGGGGTGAGTTGAAGGTGTTTTAGTCATGACAAAGGCTCCTTCCTCTCTCGTACCAAAACCTCGAGCCAAGTTCTTTGGTTGTCCGGTGCCCTTTATCCATTTGGGTGAGTCAAATTGGGTTTCTTGGTTCCCTAAAGACCAAGTGACGACTCTGTATCTATTTTCAACAGATCCCTTTTTTCAAAACAACTTCAAAACAAAAGGAAAATCAATTCCGAAACCCCAAAAAGTGGGGGTGGACTGCCCGGCCGGTCTATAGGCAACCTTGCCAACACGTTCCAGGATCTTGAATGGTCCTATGAATCGTGACGATAGCTTGCCTCTCTTCTGACCAAATCTCACAATTCCTCAAACTGGCAAAACCTTGAGTAGTACGTGGTCTCTAACTGTGAATTCTAAGTCCTTATGGCGTTTGTTAGCGTAATTCTTGTGTTTGGTCTGTGCCATATTCATCTTCTCACGTACAACTTGAATCTTCTCGCTAATTTTTCATACCATTTCTGGCCAAAGAAGTTGAGTATCTTTGACTTCAGCCCAGAATAACGGTGATCAGCAAAGTCTTCTCTATAAAGCTTCAAACGACCCCATTCCTTTGCTCGTGTGATAACTATTTTTGTAGGAAAATTTGATCATCGGTAAGTGCATCTCCAAAGAACTCTCAAAATTGATGACGCAAGTTCGTAGCATATCTTCTATCACTTGATTGACTCGTTTAGTCTGTCTACCGGACTGTGGATAGAAAGCTAAACTCAAGTTCAGTGTAGTCCCCATTGCTGTCTAGAGGCTCTTTCAAAATGGTACGATAAAACGCGAATCTCGATCCGATACGATTGAGACCGATACACCGTGTAGTCATACAACTTGCTGTAGATACATATGGCTCAAATGTTCTACCGATAGGTCATGCTATAGTCGATAAATTGCGTAGTCTTGGTAAGTCGATCCACTAATACCTAAATAGTGTCATGGTTTTGCTAAGACCTTGGCAAACCTACCACAAAATCCATGGTTCTGTGTTCCCATTTCCATTAGAGAATCAATAGTGGTTGTAGAAGTTCAGGTGGTTTTTGATGTTCTGCCTTCACTTACGTACAAGTAAGACACTAAGCTACATACTCAGCAACGTCTCTCTTCATTCCTTCCCACCAGAAATTCCTTTTTAAGTCCTTGTACATCTTTGTACCTCCAGGGTGTATTGGTCATTCATGATTTATGTGTTTTATCCAATATATCCTTTCTAAGATTATCCTTGTTAGGCACACAAAGTCTACCTTTACATCGTAAGGCTCCATCTAAACTAATACTCCAGACTTCTGGTTCCTACGCTGGTGTCTTAGCGAACTATAGTTTCAAATTCTCAGTTGACTGCTGAGCCTCTATGATATTGTTGATTAGAGTCAGTTGGATATCCAAGATGTTATCCTTCTCTTGATTCTACCGGCTGAAGATCGAACTCGGCTAGAATCTCCAATGCTTGCCATCAAATCAATATGACAGCGATTACTAAACGAGGTTGACGACTTAAAGTGTCAGCTACAACATTTGCTTTACTCGAATGGTATTGCAAAGAAAAGTCATAGTCTTTGAGTAATTCCATTCATCTCCATTGACGCATGTTCAACTCCTTCTGAGAGAGCAGATACCTCAAACTCTTGTGATCTGGGAATAGATCGAACTTCTCTCTATATAAGTAGTGTCTCTAGATCTTTAGAGCAAACGCTATCGCTGCTAACTCCAAGTCATGCGTAGCATAGTTCTTCTCATGCAGTTTAACTGTGATCTATACGTAATCACATTTCCATCCTGCATAAGCACATAACAAAATCCTTGGTACGACGCATCATTATAGATGACGAACCTCTCTCCACTTCTAAGGATTGCAAGTACCGGTGCTAAGCTTAATCTTTCCTTTAACTCTTGAAATTCACCTTCATGCTTACATGTCCATTCTTATTTCATATCCTTTTTTGTCAAATTCATTAGTGCTCTTGCAATCTTGGAGAATCCTTCCACGAATCTCTGGTAATATCTTGCTAGACCAAGAAAACTCCTAACTTCCATTGTATTGGTCGGTCTATTCCAACTTAAGACTGCATCGATCTTAGATGAGTCTACTGAGATACCATCTAGAGAGATTACATGTCCCAAGAATTTGATTTCCTATAGCCAAAATCCGCTCTTGCTGAACTTTGCATATAACTGATTATCTCAGAGTGTTAGTAGAGCAATCTGTAAGTGTTCCTTATGTTCTTCTTCTATCTTTGAGTAGATCAGGATGTCATTGATGAATACTATAATGATTTAATCCAGATAAGGTTTGAATACTCTATTCTTTAAGTTCATGAAAACTATCGGGGCATTAGTTAATCCAAAGGACATAACTAGAAACTCATAATGCCCATATCTTGTCCTGAAAGTAGTTTTCGACACATTCTCTGGTTGAACCAACATTTGGTGATATCCTGATCATAAATCAATCTTTGAAAAGATTTTCGATCCTTGTAGTTAGTCAAATAGATCGTCTATCCAAGGAAGTGGATATCTGTTCTTGATTGTAATCTTATTCAACTCTCTGTAGTCGATATAGAGTCGAGGTGTCCCATCCTTCTTCTTCACGATCAGTACTAGTGCTCCTCAATGTGACGTACTTAGGCGAACAAATCCTAAATCTTTAAGTTCCTGAAATTGCTTCTTCAATTCCAACATCTCAATTGGTGCCATCTGATATGGAGTCTTAGAAATCGACAATGTTTCAAACACAAAAGTCTATCTCCTGCTTTGGTAGAAGTCTTCAAATATCCTGGAAAACATCCTCAAAATCTTATACAGTAAGGATCTGGTGGATAGTACATTCTATACTCGTACTTCTGATCGCAGCTAAATAACTCATCACAAACATGTCGCTCGTTGGCTGACATTGAAATCTAATTATAGCACGTCCTAGTATCGTAAACACGACAGTCCTGGTAGGGCACTGTACTTGGTAAGACAATTTATTCCTAGGATAATGTCAAATTTAGACATTGATAGAACTACCAAGTCTGTCGAAAGATTCCTATCTTCCAAGGTCAAGGGACATCCTTGCACACCTTACCCAACTTAATAATCACTCCTGATGCTGACACAGCATTAAGTGCTGGCTCAAGTGCCTAAGGTACTAAACCCAACTAGCGCACAGTCTTAACAGTAATAAAAGAACGTGCAGCACCATAATCAAACAAAGTGTACCTTCCAGATTCTGATGTTCCTTAGCGTCAAAGCCTACTTCCTTTGGGATGATGGCATTCATTTGAACTTGATCCAGGGGTTCTTGTATTCCTTGAATTGATGCTCCATAATATCCTCCACGAGGTGCACGATAGTCCTTGCTTAGATGAACATGCTTCTTACAATTATGGCAGAAATTGTCATTTTAACGGTGGGTCTTGGGAGCGGTATAATTCATTGTAATATGTCCAGGCACTCCACAATTAAAACATCGTCCATTGCTTGATTGTTGGGCAGCAAGCAGTGCTTGAGGTGGCGGTCCTCGCTGTTAGTACTACTGATGTAATACCTTATATTTTCAATGTACTTTTATAATTCTATATATTGTTATGTAAATAAGACTTTGAATTATCCTTGTTTTTGTTAAACTTTAGACCCCAATCGATTGGCATAATTCCCAATCGATTGCCAACTTTTGCACACCAATTGACTGCCCATTAATACATTAGATTGCCATCTTTGGTAACCCAATCGATTGCCATGAGTCCCAATAAATTGATATCTTACCGACCTGAATTCATGATATGGCATTATCCCAATCGATTACCCTTATATCCAATCAATTGTCCCTAAATATCTTAAGCCAATCAGTTGAACTTGGTTTCTAAGTTTGCTTGAACTTTTGACACATGTCACTCCCAACTCCTATATATATGCTACCATTTCGTGCATATGGGGGTGTTTCACAGTTTTAGAGAGATATATACCTTGTTATATATATATACATACTCATACATATATATGCACACACTTATACATACATATATACACACACTATCTGGACAGAGGAGTAAGACGAGAAGAACAAAAGAAAGAAGAAGAAACAAAAGAGAAGGGAAAGATAAAAGAGCAAGGTCATGCCCCGGAGTAGCCAAAATAGGGAAAATTTTAAAATTTCCATCTTGGATCCTAAGGCACGTGACTGGTTGCATCACCGAATTGTCCATAACCAAGCAATAATAATAATAAGCGTAACTAACAAAGGATAAAACCAACATCTACTTACATAATTATATTACAATAAGAAGCCACAGTACTAGCTAACTATTACATCATTAAAGATACATCAGAGTCTTATGGCTCTCGGGCCTTACAAAAACTTTTACAAAAGATATGATAAGTCTTCTCTGGTAGAGATTACAATAAAAAACATTTACAAAAGGTAACTGCTAGTCTTCTCTCTAACTAGCATAACCCTAGTCATCTTCGGTGTTCTCTTCCTCTACGTCCTCCTCTTGCATAGCATCATAACCCATGTACTCATCACCTGGATAAGCTAGACATGGGAATATCCAGCGACATGAACGCCATCAGCTTATGAAAGCTGAGTGAGAAAACTAAATCTAATGGAACGTATATGGCTATACACATCAAGAATACGTTTTATGCTTTTAATACGACTTTTATGATTTTATTATCCGACATCATTCACTAACCAAAATACCTACCTCGTCATGAAGAACTGAAGTGTTGAGGAATTCAAGAACATCCACTTCACCATAAAGAACCAAAAGGAGTCTTAACTCTATGAACCATTACTTCGTCACGAAGAATCGAAGTATTCACCATATCCATTTCGTCACGAAGAATCGAAAGGATACTCAGCTTCACAACCATCACTTCGTCACGAAGAATCGAACAGTTCACCATATCCGTTTCATCATTAAGATCGAAAGGATACTCAATGTCACAACTGTCACTTTGTCACGAAGAGTCGAAGTATTCACCATATTTGTTTCGTCACCCTTTTCTCACTATCCCAACCTCCATGGCATGGTTTACCTATCTGCCACTTATCCTCAGCATAAGCTGCTTTTGACATAGCACAACTGATCCTCATGTATCCCCAACCGTACACGTGTCACTCATTTGGGAGTTTAGTTCATTAAATGACTTCCAATTATAACCATCAAGATTAAGCTATTACGTCCATCATTCTATTTTACGTTATATCGTACTTATGAAATCAGAATAAATGTTAACATTCAATTCATGGCTATACATATACCTTTAAGAAACTTTTCTAAAAAAGGCTCCCAGAAATCGGTTCTTCTTACTAATCGATTTCTAGGTGGGGTCCCAGAAACCGATTTTTACCCACTAATTGGTTTTTGGAGGCCTTTTTAAAAATCTATGTTTGCATGCGACATTCAACACTTTAAGCTTAGGGTACTAATCATGAATACTACTATAGACAGTACAACATTATCATAACTATCTTTATAGACCGTATAGTTCCATTCATGAGTCAAAGGTACAACTATTAAAGCATGATCCATAAGTTTAAAGCACCATTACATAAATTTAGCACATAAACCACATGCATGAGTTGTTATTATGACTAAGATACCCACATACAGTTTCTAATAATCGTATAGCAAGGGTTCATGTTGACAAGATCGAGGTACAACCAGACAAAGAATAGAAAACAACATAATAGAAAATGCTACCCAGAAACTGGTTCTTACCTACAAACTGGTTCCTTGAACCATTCCCAGAAATCGATTCTTCCCAGAAACTAGTTTCTCATGCCTTTTAGCAGTTTTTTGATAGCGCTGTTATACTACGAATTTAACTTCCAAAATCAACTTGTATGGCATGGAAACCTCACAATAGCATCCTCAAACATATATTAAACATCACTATATACTATATATGTTCTAAAGTGAGTTAGTAGACTCACCAAAATCTTAGAATTAAGCTTGGATGTTGATTTGAGCTTAGAAAGCTTGAACACAAGCTTCAATGATGGAATCTTCTTCTTCTTCCTCCTCTTTTAATTCTCTTACTTCTGGGATTCTTCTTGAACTTCCAGAACTTATACTCACATCTCTTAAGCTCCCATGGTAGTGTGTATATGAGTATATGGATATAGGTATGAAGGTGCTCACAAGGAAATGGAGGATCAACTCTTGATTTTTCTCTTAACTTCTCTTTTATCTCTCTATAAGTCTAACCTTATTCTAATTCTCTCTAAATGCAGATTATAGAGGGTTAAGAGAGTGTAATGCATGTCTATATGCATGGTTATAAAGAGAGAGGTAGAGGGTTAGGTGTCTTCATGCATGTTTGCATGTGTACATGCAAGGACAAGTGTCCTAGAGGTGGGCAAGTGTCATATGGGGTGATGACATGTAGAAGAGGGGTTTACATGCGCCACCATGTAGCCGTCCATGTGAGGCCCACCTTGGGTTTCATGCCACTTCCTCGATTTGTGTGCATAAGTCCCCATTATGTGTGTTGGTCTCAATTTACGTACAACTGGGTATTGTTTCTAATGTCTGACTCCGAGTACGGGACTAAGTTAAGTCTTATTACGGTCGAGTCGGTGCAGTGTTTATAGTCTAATTAGTAATACTACAACATGTCAATACCATCACATAATTAAAATAATATAATAATCAGCCAAATACAAAAAATTCAGAAAATTGATATTATTATACGAAGAGAAAATTACAGGTACTACAAGCAAAGATAGAGAAGGAGAAGAGAAAGAAGAGAGAGAAAAGCTTGAAGCTTGAACCTCCATAGACCTACACACATCCCCACACCCATAGGTGAGTGTCCATACTCACTTGGTAGCTTAAATATGTTGTTTATATATGTTTCGTCGAGAAAGAATGAAGCTTAAAAGTGTTGATGCAACTCAGTTAGTGTTTCACGATTTCTGGGAAGAAGATGACCTTTCCAATCGATTGGACTTTTATCCAATTGATTGCCATCTGATCCTAATCGATTGCCAATTTCCTCAATCGATTGCCAAATCTGGTATACCTATTGATTGCCATTTTATCTAACCGATTGCCATTTAATCCCAATCAATTGTACACTTTTGATTATTAAATATTTCAATTGTTATAAGATATTGAGTTGTTACATTATTATACATTAAACATTAACTATTATTGCAATATTGGAGTAATGCACACATCGAATAATGCGTTTAAGGCATTGAACAGGGGAACCATTTGTATAATAACGATATCATGCTTTTAACAAAATCGAGAAGCCGATGGGCATAGTAGCGGGTCTATCGACCGTAGAGATCGATACTATTTATGTTGGTGCACATGAATGCGGTCGCAGAGATCATATGATGTCGGGTATGAAATCCTAAAAAGATGGGATAGTCGGGTGTATTCGGTTATAAGATATGTGGGTTTCAAGGAGGTTTCAAAAAAGTTGGGACTACGTGTCAGGCTTATGTATTGGAAGCTGGGACTACGTGTTAGGCATATAGATTGTAGGTTGGAACTACGTGTCAGGCATAAGTATTGTATCAGGGCGTATTGGCCGTAACGTATCAAGGCGTATTGTTTGTATTGTATCAGGGCGTATTGGCCATAATGTATTGAGGTGTATTGGATGTATTGTATTAGGGCATATTGGCCATAACTTCGTGTCAGGTTTGATAGATTGTATGATATGGGACTACATGTCTGATTTATAGGTAAGAGAATTGGGACTTCGTGTTAGGTGTGATAAGGGGTAATATGTTGGGCTATGTGCCAGGTTAGGATGGGATTGTTTGAGATGTGAAGCTATGTGCGAAATGTGGATCCAAGAGTTCAGGTTATCTTTGGGATTGGTTGGGACGATGTCCGTTGTGAGTTGGTGCATCCATGAAATCGAACGATGAGGTGACTTTTAATGATGTTGTTTTATATGCTGCATATCTGTAGATACTCTGTTAGTATTTTCATCCACTCAGCTTTCGTAGCTGACGGCATTTTATGCTGCTGGATATTCAGCTGGCCCAGGTTATAAGAATTCAGAAGATGAATACATGGCTAGGGACTATGAGGACGAAGCCTACTATGATGGAGGTTATGATGGAGATAACTACTATGCAAGCTAAAGACTTGATGTTGGGATCGTGCCCTCTAACCATTACTTTATGTATGAGACATTGGCATTTTATTATATAGATATCAGCTTTACATTTCATTATGCATGTTTCTTTCATGAGATGATTGTTAATCCTTAAGTATCATAGTAAGTAATTCATGTATGAGATGCATACAAGTGAGATACTAATTACTATTCTTTGATACTTAGAATTTGTCACAGTGGATGATGAGACTAGATATCTCATCAGGTTTACACTGTAGCATGGTTAACTACCATTGGATGGAGTGATGAATCTCAATCACTAGAGTACAACTCTTATTAATTATTAGGATTGTGCCCTCAAACCATTACTTTATGTATGAGACATTGACATTTTAATATATGGATATCAGCTTTACATTTCATTGTGTATGTTTCTTTCATGAGGTGTTGTTAATCCTTAAGTATCATAGTAAGTAATTCGTGTATGTATGAGATACATATAAGTGAGATACGAATTACTATTCTTTGATACTTAGAATTTATCACAGTGGATGATGAGACTGGATATCTCATCAAGTTTACACTATAGCATGATTAACTACCATTGGATGGAGTGATGAATCTTAATCACTAGAGTATAACTCTTAGTTAATATGCTAGTGCTTATAGTGTATTGAAAGACCTAAGTTTTCCTATTGACATTTAAGACTGTCAACAGTCGATAGGAACTCATAACTTGTATAAGGTACGTGTTCTCAATCTTGAGACGATTATGAACACAGATTATGGATATGACTGGTTTGACTTACCAATCAGTGAGGTCCTAAAGATCAACACCTGGGTATCATAGGTATGTCATGTTCATAGGGTTATGAACATATATTGTCAAGATAGAATCTACCCTCTGATAAAGAGTAAGCATTCCCTTGAGAATGTCATCGAGTTGATTACTGAGAACTGGAGTCTTGTTGATAGGTAGTTATCAACATGTTTGGTAATCATGAGAGGTGAATGAGACTCAAGGAATAGAAGATGTAATCATTATTCAGGTTGACAGTAACAGTTATCCGACTACCTGAATATGATTATGAATGTTGATGGTAGAGGGACATTAGTGCACCATACAAGTCTAGATATTGCTTCGGATTTGTTCTTTTGCGTTGGAATGCAGTTAGCATTTTATAGTGGAGTAAACGTTAACTGACCTGTTGGTTTTTGCTAATCAAAGAGTTTGGTCATAGAAATTAACAATTGGTCTGAGCCAACAATAAATAACCTAGTAGGTCTTATTCTTAGCTCTGCTAAGATGCTTGGAAAGGCACATAAGGATGCTGTCAAGGCAGGTTCGATCGATCGAAAGTGTTTTGATCAATTGAAGTCTAGATAGGTTCTATCGATCTAAAGATCTTCAATCGATCGAAGGTTCGATCGATCAAAGTCACTTCAATCGATTGAAAGTAAGGTCGATTTTGGGAATCTATAAATAGGACAGCTGCGTCCAGAAATTGGATTCGACATTTTTATTATACCAGAAGATGCAAAAACTATTTAGGGCCTCCCAAACCTTCTCTATCCTCTCTATTAAGGTTCCCACCAACCCTAGTCTCTCTGGAAGCATCCATAGGAGTCACAAAAGTGAAGATCATCTAGTGGAGGCTACTAGAAGTCAAAGATTTCAAAATTCAAGACTTAAAGGTATAATTCTTGTCCCATCTCTAGCACGCATCTATAGAGTTAACGACTAGCAGATCCGGGCTACCAATTAGTTTTACAAACTATATTTTCTGTTGTGCATGATTTAAATTTTTTCGAAACCTAAATTTCTACAATTGGTATCAGAGCCACGCTTGTTTAGATCTATAGATGCGTTTTAGGAATACTAGTTTGATATGTATGTCAGTATTTAGTGCTATTTTTGAAACTGCATCGTCACAGATATGTTTCTGCAGTGTTTTCGCGACAGAGAACAAATCTATGAGTGCATTGGATGCATGGCAGTTTTGATCAATTGAAAGTGTCTGTGTTCGATCGATTGAAAGAGTTTCGATCGATCGAACCAATACAGGATTCGAGTGATCGAACTAGCTTCAATCGATCAAAATATATTCTCTGACCAGATCTTATTTTCACAGTTTTAAAAAGGTTTTAAATTATTTGTTTACTGTTTTAAACTGTTCTGAAAATTGTAAATTAATTTGTAAATTTTTTAGTTCAATCAATTGAACATTCTTCAATCGATCGAAGTGTGTGGACACGTGGAATTCCACCTCTTTTGTTTTGGTTTGAGGTTTGTTTTGAAAAGGAAAAGAAAATAGGAAGGTCTGTTGAAAACAGATACAGAGTCGCCACTTGGTCTTTAAGGAACCAAAAAACCTAATTTTGACTCACCCAAATGGATAAAGGGCACCGGCCCTTCATAACCAAAGAACTTGGCTCGGGGTTTTGGTATGAGAGAGGAAGGAGCCTTTGTCGCGACTAAAACACCCTCAACTCGCCCCGTCTTTCGACGGGCCTCAATTAGCATCCAAATAATCATCTTATACTATGTATGGTTCGACAATTAATACTATGATAGTATATTACATCACACAAGAATTTCGAAATAGAAGATCAAAAGATAAGATATCGTTCATAAGATCTTAGCCAAATATCATGCAATGCAAAAGTGAAAAGTCACACGAATAAACCTAGGGAAATCGTCTAATCATATATCAAGTAATAGAGTTTTCCTAATCTAAGGGGACATGAATTGTTCTTGAAGCAAATAATCAAAGAAATCAAAATATGCTTAGCAAGCTAGTATGATGCATGTTAATCTTTGAGTAAAGAAGATTTCTCAATTCCCGGGACAGATGAGAAAGGAAGACTAGATGGAGGGAAACATGAACGTATGATCAAGTTCATTTCTTATAATCTTCTTAGATTAGGAGTCACAAAAGCCCCAAATCTTTGCATGGATGCAATGTATGTATCTAGAATGTGCTAAGGTTGTAGTGTGCTTTGTGTTCATGGATTCCTAAAATGACTTAGAAGTCTAAAATATGCATGAATGCATAAAGGAAATCATCATGGGATATGTAAAAATGTAGTATGAACTACTTCCTAAGACATGAGCTAATTCGGAGTGCATATAAGCATTAAATCAAAGGGGAAAAGAAAAAGTGTACTTGCTGTGAATAGTAGATAGAACAATAACATGATATTGTGAAAATTGAAAAGAGGGGATAGGAATGTTTTCAGTGCATGATTTTTTATGGGGATGTTCCTTATTGTGTTTACAACACAACCCAAAAAGCCAATCTTTAATAACTATTACAGATTGAGAGAAATCATATGAACAATGGAGGTTACTCAGAAACAGAGTTTGTACTGTCGATTGAAATGTTAGAAAATCTTAGGCCCATTTTATACAGAGAGTTCCCTAAGACATTGAAGTTCAAGTGAAAATAATTTAGGACCACTATTTTTGGAAAAGTTTTCTGTAAAACAAGTTGAAAGTAGACCAAGCTGCTGTGACAGCAAAAACAGAATATCTAGAGAGAATGTTTGGGTCCAAATGGACCATTTTCAAGTATTTCCAAGTCAAACCAAAAATCATGGGTGTTCTCTAATGAGTTAGGAAGACTTTCCAAGTGGTCTTGTATCCATACATTGAGTATTGAGTTCTAGAGAAATCTTTGAACTCAGATCATTCACTGTTTTGGCTCACTATTTTGAAGATTTTGGGAAAAACTAGAGTTTTCTTTCTTGAGATCAAAATGAGGGGTTTTAAGAGGGGTTTTGAAATAGAGGTTTTGAAAGTATATGTTCAACATCAAGTAGAGATTATGACCTCTTGGAATATCAACATCAAACTCATCATCAAGAACCCCCAATTTTATTGGAGAGATTCATTTTTATTTTGAACATAACTTCAAGGATACCTTGGAGGTATTGAAGTTATAATCATCATCTATCAAACATGTTTTTGAGGTCAAGAGCTACTATCCATAAGGATTCACTCACCTCAAACTTCATGTCATCATTTAGAGGATGATGAACTAGTAAGTAAATAAAAATGTCAAGAAAAAAAAAGAAATGAGGTTAGGAAGAGATGAACATAATATGAACAAGCAAGTAAGTAACAATCAATAGATGATAATCAATGTGATATTGGACTTGTAGCTTGGTGTTTCACTCATAGATGTTGACATTTGGACATGGAAGTAGCTTCCTAACTCAAAAATGCTTATAGAAATGGTGGTTGGGTGAATTGATGATGAAATATATAGAAGAATGGTGGAGGAAAACAAGATTGAAACCCACTTTCTTTAGAAAAATAGTAGGAGGAAGCTCCTTTCTCACTTCTAAATCTATCTCTATCTCTCTTTCTCTCTACAACTTTATCAAGCTTTTCACTTGGCCTCCCCCAAAATGAGAAGTCAAGGGGGGTTTATATAGGCCAATTTGAGGTGGTTTTGGGATTTTAGAAGTACTCCCATTGGTCCCAAATATCTATGAACATAGAACTACGTCGTTTTGGTTTTTCAATTAATCAAAATGAACCCCCAAAAGAAATTACAAAAATATACTGTTCTGGAGGAGAGTGTCGCGGCGGCACTGGGCCTGTGCCGCGGCGGCAGTGGGCCAGTGCCGCTGCCAGTGCCTCAGCGGCACTGCTCCTCAATCGTCTGGATAATCCTGTTTAGGCCCCCAGAGGTCCCGGTATTCGCGAAAAGGCCCTATTGCATCCAAAATTCACAGAAAATGCATACGAACTCCAAATTGAGGTTGTGATATACCGTTGGAAAGGTAATGGAGTCTATTTTATACATAAAAAAAATAGTTCAGAGATAGGTCACTTTGAAAAGTTTTGCGGTATTTGCGATAAAAGCCGATTTGATCGCCTTTTTCGCCTTCAGAAATTCCCAATAAACTCATTTTAAATCCGAAAATTATGTGTGACATACCGTTGGAAATCTATTGACCTCTAGTATCCATGAAAAATGTTTGAAAATTGTTATGGTGCTCCAATTTCAAAGTCAAATTTTGGTCAAACTAATCAAACTTGGGATTCCGGGGAAGTTCTGGAAATCTCTAGGAGCTCCCAAGAGCTGGCTTTTTCGCTCGATTTTCTTTTAAAACTCATTTTAATACTTTCCAAATGATCTAGAATGATCCCGGCGAAATTGAACGATTTCAGTCAAACTTGGTCAAACCTTGGTCAAACCGGTCAACGGGGACTTTTCGAGAATTTTTGGGACTTTCGGGGGTCTCTGGGAGTTGATGATTTCATCCGACTTTACTTAGAAACTCATTTTCTTACGACAAAGCATGTTTCTAGAACTTTTGGTCCAAATCTGGGAGTTTTCAGGCTTTCAGGGGCATTTTGGTCATTATGAGCATTCTGAGAGATAGAACTGACTTCCAGGAGTCCTTTTGAGTCTTTTACGATCATTGTGAACCACCAAGCTATGGGTCTCCTAAATCTGATAGCCGAAAAAATGGAGTGTCTACAAAGTGTGATAGAGAACCAGAGATGCTATTTTAGTTCTAACTACTTCCATAAAGCTTTTATGTTTTATGCAAGTCAATTAGTAGTTCCAATGGATGTATATATGCGTGGATATGAGCAACTAACCATTTTGCAGCAAGTTAAGTCTACTATCTCCCATGGCACCAAGATCGATTTTAATTTTTGTATTTGATACTTGTGATTGGTGTATTTTAATTATTAGTTTGGTTTTAAGGCATGTGTAAAGGGCGCAGCGACTTCAATCCTACAAAAAGGAAGGTCACATCGTTTTCCCTAGCCTTTTATTCTATTACTGTATTTTCTATTTTTAAATAAATTATAAGCTTCGAAAAAAGCATAGGTCCAATGTAATAGAATTAGGAAGCCCATGAAGATAAAGCAAGAAGCCCATGAAGATGGAGCCGAAGGCGACCAAACCAAGAAGGAGGTTTTATGGAGATAGAGCCATGTGAGATAGAGGCATTGTCGAATGCCTTTATTTTTTATTTAGTTTTTTTGTTTTATGTGCTTGGTTTATGATTTGCATTCAATTATATTGTTACTACTTATGTGCACGTAAAACAAGTTTTTTTAAATAAAATTCAAAAAGTGTTTCAACGCATTAGTAAACATTGGATGTTTTATGGATAATGTGTGGAAACAATTTTTCCAAAAGCAAAATCTTTAATTAATAAATCTAATGGGAGAGGGTATTATTTATAATACCCACGATCTTCCATTAACAGTTCACTATAAGATGAGTAGTGCATTCTGTGTCACCTTGCCAGGGGTGATCATTCTCTACAGAGGGTACACTACTCATTGGTTACTAGATGTGAACTTACTACGAATAGGATCAATCAGACGTGTTAGAGGGTGACCACCACACGGAGGCACTACTTGAGGTGGTTGTGATTGGATCTTAGTTAATGGTACAAACTAGCTAAGCTATGGACAAGGGATCCCGCACGGGGCATTATTCAGAAACCTAGAGATCAAAAGGGTTCGGGAGTCATAATTTGCTTTGCAAGAGTTGCATAGCGGACAAGTCATGATTAATCAAGAGATCGAGTATTGACCGCCACACGGAGGCTTTACTATTTCATTTTGATATTCCAACGACTTTGTTTTAAAAAAAGAGCTTTAAGGATTCTTTTATTCCAAACTGTCAAATTCTGATATCCATATTTATTTTGTCTGTTTGATTTTTCAGTAATTTAATTTCAGTTTCTAATTTATCGAATAAAGGTTATTCTTTTCATTTCAGAACTAAAGTTGTGATCAAAAGAAATGGTTATTTGTGTGTTCTGGTGTAAAATCAAATGGTTTGTATGTGATTACTCTAAACATTTCTAAAGACTCTTTTATGGAACTTAATAACTCAGTGGTAATTGTACCATCTAAAAGAAAGGAACCTTCCACTAATCCAACAAGACTTTGGCACATGTGGCTTAGCCATATCAATCTAAATAGGATTGGCAGATTAGTCAAAGAAGGGGTCTTAGGCAATTTGGTCCTAGAACCAATAGAAGTATGCGAGTCTTGTTTAGAGGGTAAGATGACCAAAAGGCCCTTTCCTGCACAGGGCAATAGGACCAATGCATTGTTGGAATTAGTTCATACTGATGTGTGTGGACTAATAAATATTAGAGCATGGGGTGGTTACGAGTATTTCATAACATTTACTGATGACCACTCAAGGTATGGATATATGCACCTAATGCAGCACAAGTCTGAAGCCTTTGAAAAGTTCAAAGAGTTTAGGGCTGAAGTAGAGAAGCAATTGGGCACACATATCAAGGCCATTCGATCTGATCGAGGTGGCGAGTACCTCTCTAACGAGTTTATTGATCACCTTGTACAGAATGGGATTCTGTTACAGTTAAATGCACCTAGTACGCCTCAGCAGAACGGTGTAGGGTAGAGAAAGAATCGGACTCTTTTATACATGACTAGGTCAATGATGAGTTATTCCGAGTTGCCTTTATTCCTTTGGGGTTATGTTTTGGAAATTGCTGCATACATACTAAATCTAGTACCAAAAAAATTCGTTCCTAGGACACTACAGGAGATGTGGATTGGGCGCAAGCCTTCTTTGCAACATCTACGGATATGGGGGTGTCCGACACATATGCTGAAAGGAAAGATGAGCAAGTTGGATTCTAGATCAGAAGTATGTTATTTTGTAGGATATCCAAAGGGTACTTATGAATAGTATTTTTATGATATAAGAGAACAGAAATTGTTTGTTAGTACAAATGCTATTTTCTTGGAGGATGATTATATCATGAACCATAAACCTAAGGGAAGGATAGATCTAAGAGAAATAGATGGAGAGCCCTCTATTCCTTCAATAGTTGAAAGTGATATAAGACAAAAAAATACCACTTCTTCACCCATTTTCGCACCGGTACCTTGTCGTAGTGGGAGGATTATCAGCCAGCTTGATAGATACATGTTCTTAGGAGAATTTGTTGAAGCTGTCTCCATGGAATTTAAATATGATCCTACCACATATAAAGAGGCAATGGTTGATGTTGATTCAGCTCATTAGGTTAAAGCTATGAAGGCTGAATTGGAATCTATAGATTTCAATCAGGTCTGGGATCTTATAGAACTTCCAGCCAATATTAAACCCATTGGCTGTAAGTGGGTCTGTAAGAGGTGATGTTGTCAATATCAAGATATAAAAAGTATTCTTTACTTTTCAAAAGATTTGCAGTGTGGAAGTAAAGGTCGAACCCACAGAGATTGATTTACTACAGCAACTTAATTTTAAAATCTAAATCTAGTTAATTAAGAAAACGGATTTTAATTTGATTTGAATTAAACTAAGGACATAAAAATTAATCTAAACTAGGAAAACAATTTAAATATTTGTTTTAATTAATGTTTAAGGGAACCTAGGATTGCAAATCCACCACTAGCTTCATAATAGGAATATTTATGAATTACTTTAGCTTATTACGTTGGATGAATATGGGGAATTGTAGCTACAAGCCCAATTCCTCCGACAAGAAGATAATCATGGTTCAAGAACCAACATATTCCATCTTCGGTTAGCACGAATTATCCCACACTAAACTAGGGTTGTGATATAATTCATCTAACCTAGGCATGGACTATTCGGATACTTGATAGCACGAATCAATAAAGCACCATCACATGTAAACAATCTAAACAAGCACAGCAAGAATAGATCGTTGAGCACATCACAGTCAAAATAGATCTAAGACAAGAATAAACTTTGAAAGCAATGATTTAATCAATAGAAGCACGATTTTTTTATAAAAATCCTCGAAACATGTGACTGTCATCCATACATAATAAAACTGAAATAAAAACATAAATAAAACCCTATTACTCGTCTAGGGCTTCATTGAAACCCTAGATCTATGATCTAGCCGTCCATGGAAACGGTAGATGGCAAGAGGTTGATGGAGGAGGCCATGGAAATCCTTGGTCTTCTTCTTCTTCTCCTTGCTTCCCTCCCTTCAATGGCTGGAAGTGTGTATATATTTATGTGTATAATAATGTGTAACCCTTAATTTGAAGTAGAATAAGGTATATATAGATTACAACAAGTTTTTAGAAGCCTTTCTAACTCGAGACGAACTGAAACTGATGTATTTTACAATCTGGACGCAGTTAGGACATCTCGTTTGCACAGGAGTCTTCAGAATACTGAAATACGCAACTTTGCTTTTTACACATATCGCGCGAGCGCGACAATTGGACCTTCGCGCGCGCGGATCGCGCGAGCGATTCTGGGGATCTCGCGCGAGCGATTTCTGGTTTTCGCGGGCGCGGGTCGCGCGAGCGATTTGGCTTTTTCAGCTTCTTTCTTTGTGCTTTTTCACCCTGTTTAGCCTGATATATTTGATTTCTTCCAAAACCTGTCAGAAACTAGAAAACGAAGTAAAAATATACAAAAACAGGATAAAAAGGTACTAACAAATGCTTGTTAAGGCGTATAAATAGGATTTGTTCTCTCCCGATCACACCCCCAAACCTACATTTTGCTAGTCCTCGAGCAAAACTAAAATAAAAACTACTACTAATAAAATACTACTCCATTTTCGTATGGATCACGATTGCATTTAGCATATGCAACCAGCCTTTTAAACCCCTAGGTGTCCCTAGTAGGACGAGTGAAGTCTCGTGAGGGTTCTCGTCAACAAGTTACCCACAACCATCTTTATTAACTTGAAAAATAAAATAAAATAAAAACTTTTATTAAAAACGAAAAACAAAACATTCAATACTCCTTTATCATATAACAAAGATTTGAAATAGAATAACGAACATAGAGAAATAGAATCAAACATCTACCTACATCATGAAAAACAATCCCAAGCACATGCATCGTATAAATCAATAGAGTTTCTCATAAAATTGCACATGTGTGATATGGTAGTCAAATGAACACGCGCATGTCATTAACTTGGAATATAACTCGGATGACCATCTAACTATGCTTCGACTACGAATCTCACAATGTTAATTACACTCTAAAATGAAACACTCAGAAACAGGTGTAATTTATCTAAAATATGTGAGCAAAAGAATTATGTTTTCAAACGAGAAATATTCACATATGACTCGAAAAAAAACGCATGACACGAAAAAACAGTAGTCTCATGGAAAGGATGCCAACAATCAAGAAAAATTAATCATTACCATGTTTTAATCCTCCTCCCATCGTTTACATATCCAAACCATGTTTTCTAGGATCAGATAGGACTTTTCAAAAGGTTATAACGTGGCTCAGGTACTGAAAAAGGATAGAAAGGAATTCATTAGGTAGGTTATCTCAGAATGGCATTGTAAGGCATGTTCGATTTCTTTCATTCTCTCTTCTACCAACTTCATCTTTTCATTCTTTTTTTTTTCATATACTTTCTTTTCTTTTCTTTTTCACTATCAACCTTCTTCTTCTTTATTTTTTTTTTTTATCTTTTTTTTTTCTTTCCTTCTCGTTGCTTTCGAAACGAATATTCAGTAAAAAATCAAGGCAACCACCCCAAACATCATCTTTTTTTACTTCTTCTTCTCAATCACACATCGCCTTAACACCACTAAAAATTGATCAATCTTTCAGGGGTGAACTCCAAGTTGGCCAAATTGGAGCAAAAACAGGATAATGGTAATTAAAGAAAGAAAATGGCATTTTAACGGCTCAAAGGGCGAACTAAGGAAATTTTTATCATTTTTCTCGGTTGGTAATAAACAAAGAAGGCCTATAATCATGTCCTATGGTCATACGGTTCTTCAATGTTTACAACGGAAGATTATTTAGCATGGTAACAAATATTTTAACTTGACTATCAACCAAAACAAGAATAATGAGACTAAACAACAAGTAGATGCGCTATTTCAATGAAATTCGACAAACACAATGTATTTATAACCCTCTAAAAAGAAAAGATAGGCTCAAAAGTTCACCGGGTCTAGTCTCCACCTTGTGTTATCTAGAAATCCGAATCATATTATAGTTCACAACCAACATGTATTCAAGCGACTACGTGCAGTGCATAAGTTTGTGTGCAAATCTATGATATAAAACTACGATTCGAACGATACATAACTTAAAACGTCACATCATGACTTTAGCAAATATTTAACCACATATTCTCATGTTTACCATTCTATAACAATCATAGTTACATAACAAGAAGTATCAAATTAAGATTGCAAAAACGTCGGTAATCATCGTTTATTTGAACACACGTATTGAAAAATTTTAAAATTTTTGCATAAAATAATGTGCATGTGTGAGTGCATACCCCCAAACCTAAACCATTCATTGTCCCCAATGAAACAATAAAATGAAAGAACAGAGAGTAGGTAAGGAAGGAACGATAGTACCTCGATCTCGGCAAGCATAGAACAGGTAAATGTATAAAAATATGGCGATAAAGTTCAAATGTACCTGTTAATACTAGATAAACGAAAAGAAACTAACAAAAGAATATTAAAAGGAAATAAAATGTAAATAAATTTACTAAAATAAATAAACTATAAGCTCGAAAAAAATAAAAAGATAATAAACTATAAAAAGAAAAGAAAATAAAACAGAACCAGAACTACAAAACCAACAAAGGACTAGATCTAAAAGTGCTTACGAAAGAAAAACAAAAAAATAAAAATTATCAGACCAAGTATGGGGGACAGGTATAGAAACAAAAGAAGAAAATGCAGAAATGGGGGAATCGCGCGAGCGGTCCGCGCGAGCGACCGTCGCGCGCGCGAATTCCTAAATTTTTTTTTTTTTTTTTAATAAATCGCGCGAGCGAGGTACCTCGCGCCCGCGAAACCAGACTCGAGGAGAACCTGAGGCCTCATGAAAAGAAAAACAAAGAAAAGTTTCTAAGGCACATACTCGCGCCAGCGGACCGCGCGAGCGAGGTCTCGCGCGAGCGGGCCGCGCGAGCGAGAATGGTATTTTCTCTCGGTTTGCTTATTTTATGTAAATAAATTAAAAATAACTTTACTCCAACCCCCAAACCTATCCAGAAAACTCAACAACTGACCAAAACGACCCAAAAATGACCAAAAACAAGGGAAACAGACGAATTAAAGCTTGGGTTGCCTCCCAAGAAGCGCTAACTTTTACGTCTTTAGCTAGACCATTCTAGCTCAAGATTCATGGAGGTCGTAAATCAGATTTTGTACCCTCTAGGGCATTAGGGAGATTCCAGTGAAACGTCGAAACAAGGTCGCTATGTGTTATTTCATTTGACGGCTCACCTTTATCGTTATTACATCGATTCTTTACCTTTCGAGTAATTTCTTCATTAGGGTCCGAGCTATTAGGGTTCATCCACTCATCATCCATTATATCTTTGTCGTTACTCACATTTATTGCTTTGTTAGGCTTAGTATACCCTCTTACCTCACCTTCCGCCTCACATAGGTAATCGTCGTCTTTAGGAGGTTGATCAACAGCATTAAAAACATTTAATTTTAAGTTCATGTTCCCAAACGACACTTTCATTACCCCCGTCCGGCAGTTAACACGTGCGTTAGCGGTTGCTAAGAATGGACGGCCTAGAATGACAGGCGTGTGTTTCCTAGCATCTAGCACGGGTTCAGTGTCAAGGACCATAAAGTCGACAGGATAATAGCATTTATCAACCTTTACCAAGACGTCCTCGACGATTCCTCTAGGTATTTTGACAAAACGATCCGCTAATTGAATAGTAGCGGCCGTAGGTTTCAGTTCACCTAGACCTAATTGTTTATAGACGTGATAAGGTATGAGATTAACACTCGCTCCTAAGTCAAGGAGAGCCCGATGAATGATAATGTCACCTATGACACATGAAATCGTAGGCGTACCGGGATCCTTATACTTCGGAGGAGCGTGTTGAAAAATAGAACTTACTTTTTCCGTGAGAAAGACCTTTTTAGGAGTATGACTACGTATTTTGCGCTTTTGAGTACAAAGGTCTTTTAAACATTTAGCATAAGCGGGAATTTGTTTAATAGCATCGAGGAATGGAATATTGATTTTAACTTGTTTAAATACCTCGAGTATATCTTCCATTTTTGACCCTTTCTTGGAAAAATTTGACGGTCCCTCAATGCTTGGTGGATATGGCATTCTCAGAATATAGTTCATTGGGACCGGTTCTTTATCTTTTTTATTTTTATCCACGTCCTCACCCATCTTATTCGAGTTAGTATTCATATCTTTCACATTCTCATTCGGAATTTCTATTACCTCTTCCTCTCGTGTAGTCAACCTAGTTGAGACGGCGTTTACTTGCTCATTCGACCCCTTAACCTCATATTGTCCCTTAGGGTTCTGAATTGTTTGACTAGGCAACGTCCCCTCGTTTCTACGACTCACTACAGTAGCTAGTTGTCCCATTTGGGATTCAAGCTTCGCAATGGATTGTGTATGAGAGTGCACTATTTGTGCTTGTGCCTGTACTTGTGTTTCAATTTTATTAAGGGATGCCAACAACTTTTCCTCAAAAACGTTACCCCTTGGAGGGTTCGGATTAAGAGGTGGTTGTTGGTATTGATTAGGTTGAAACTGAGGTCGATATGCATTAGGAAAATTAGTCGCCTCATTAGGATTATTATTATTATTTTTCCACGAGAAGTTAGGATGGTTTCTCCATGGCGCGTCCGGATTATTATTAGTCGAATTATAATTATTTCGTGGGTATTGTTGAATAGAATTAATGTGTTGCTCCACGAATTCCGGAAATTGACTCGCCGATGGACATGCAAGTATCGAATGTGAAGAATCAGAACATAATGCACAAATTTCCTGAGCGGGTGGGGCTGTCGTTTGGTTCATTGTTAAAAGTCGGTCAAGTTTGTTAGATAGTTCTTTTATTTCAATTGACTGACTTGACTCGAACTTTACCTCCCTCTTAGGTTGTGAATGATATCCCTCGGAACGTACTGATACAGCCTGATGCATCGAATTCTCGCTCAACGTTTCAAAAATTTTCCAGGCCTCATCGGCGCTTTTGTGTAGGAAGGTACCCGCACAAACAGCGTCGACAGTATTACGGACCGAAGGAATAAGTCCCTCGTAAAAGACCTGGACCAACTGCCACTTAGGAACCTGATGATGTGGACACGAACGTAATAATTCTTTAAATTTTTCCCACGTGTCATAAAGAGTCTCCCCATCTTGCATCACAAAATTAGTTATATCTTTTCTTATCTTATTGGTACGCATAATAGGGAAAAACTTTTGTAAAAAGGCGGTGTGTAAGGCTTCCCATGTTTTTATTGTGTTTGGCTCAAGTGATTGAAGCCAATACTTCGCTTTGTCTCTTAAGGAGAATGGGAAGAGCCGCAATTTTAATTCATCATTATTTAGGTTTTGTATTTTCAAAGTAGAGCATATACCCTGAAAATCCCCTAAGTGTTGGTAAGGGTCTTCATTTAGACGGCCATGGAAAGATGGAAGTAGCGAGATGGTAGACGACTTTATCTCAAAGTGAGATGCCGTCGCCTCCGGTAATTCGATACATGTTTGTGGCGTGTAAGTCGTAGGAATAAAGTAATCTTTAAGTGGAGGAGGTGGCGGTATATTAAGATTATTCATATTATCTCCGTTGTTTTCGTCAGCCATCTTAATCGGTTCGATTTTAAAAGTTCGAGTTCTCCTTAACCGTTCACGGGTACTTTGAATTTCGGCCTCAAACAACGACGACGGAATCGGAGTTGATTCGTCGTCTTGCAACCTAGCTCTAGAAGCTTGGGTTGTGGACTTACTAGTTCTTAAGGTACGTTCAAGTTCAAGATTGAAAGATTTTAACTCTGGTTTATTTGAACGTGTACCTAACATAAACTAAAACAAAGGAAAAGAAACTAAAACGACTAACTAAACAAAAGAAACAAATAGCAATCACGCAATTAGGGCAAAAGGCACACAACTACTATGATGCATGCAAATTATCCTGTAATGCAATGACCGCGTCAAGCCCAGCGCCCCGGGTTTCCTAGCTAATGCAGTGCAATTAACCCTAAACTAATGCAAATAGTGCGTCACAGCGCCCTGACTTACAGTGGTTTAAAGCGAGTTTCACAAGAAGCAATTTATTTTATTTTATTTATATATATTTTTTTCGCGTATGCTCCTTTGATGTGATTAGCTACTCCACTCGGAAACGTTAGGATTTGACGACTCGAGAAACTACAAAATAAAAAGGAAAGTTAGTAATTTAAAACAAAAACGGAAAATAAGAAGAATAAAAACTAATATGATATTTACGAATTAACTAAACTAAGATTATAAAATTAAAGGTAGTAATGCAATCCCCGGCAACGGCGCCAAAAATTGATGTTGTCAATATCAAGATATAAAAAGTATTCTTTACTTTTCAAAAGATTTGCAGTGTGGAAGTAAAGGTCGAACCCACAGAGATTGATTTACTACAGCAACTTAATTTTAAAATCTAAATCTAGTTAATTAAGAAAACGGATTTTAATTTGATTTGAATTAAACTAAGGACATAAAAATTAATCTAAACTAGGAAAGCAATTTAAATATTTGTTTTAATTAATGTTTAAGGGAACCTAGGATTGCAAACCCACCACTAGCTTCATAATAGGAATATTTATGAATTACTTTAGCTTATTACGTTGGATGAATATGGGGAATTGTAGCTACAAGCCCAATTCCTCCGACAAGAAGATAATCATGGTTCAAGCACCAACATATTCCATCTTCGGTTAGCACGAATTATCCCACACTAAACTAGGGTTGTGATATAATTCATCTAACCTAGGCATGGACTATTCGGATACTTGATAGCACGAATCAATAAAGCACCATCACATGTAAACAATCTAAACAAGCACAGCAAGAATAGATCGTTGAGCACATCACAGTCAAAATAGATCTAAGACAAGAATAAACTTTGAAAGCAATGATTTAATCAATAGAAGCACGATTTATTTATAAAAATCCTCGAAACATGTGACTGTCATCCATACATAATAAAACTGAAATAAAAACATAAATAAAACCCTATTACTCATCTAGGGCTTCATTGAAACCCTAGATCTATGATCTAGCCGTCCATGGAAGCGGTAGATGGCAAGAGGTTGATGGAGGAGGCCATGGAAATCCTTGGTCTTCTTCTTCTTCTCCTTGCTTCCCTCCCTTCAATGGCTGGAAGTGTGTATATATTTATGTGTATAATAATGTGTAACCCTTAATTTGAAGTAGAATAAGGTATATATAGATTACAACAAGTTTTTGGAAGCCTTTCTAACTCGAGACGAACTGAAACTGATGTATTTTACAATCTGGACGCAGTTAGGACATCTCGTTTGCACAGGAGTCTTCAGAATACTGAAATATGCAACTTTGCTTTTTACACATATCGCGCGAGCGCGACAATTGGACCTTCGCGCGCGCGGATCGCGCGAGCGATTCTGGGGATCTCGCGCGAGCGGATCGCGCGAGCGATTTCTGGTTTTCGCGGGCGCGGGTCGCGCGAGCGATTTGGCTTTTTTAGCTTCTTTTTTTGTGCTTTTTCACCCTGTTTAGTCTGATATACTTGATTTCTTCCAAAACCTGTCAGAAACTAGAAAACGAAGTAAAAATATACAAAAACAGGATAAAAAGGTACTAACAAATGCTTGTTAAGGTGTATAAATAGGATTTGTTCTCTCCCGATCAAGAGGAAAAGGGGATCTGATGGAAAGGTAGAGACCTTTAAGGCAAGGCTTGTAGCGAAAGGTTTTACTTAGAGGGAGGGCATTGACTATGAGGAAACCTTCTCGCCGGTAGCCATGCTCAAGTCCATCAGAATACTCTTATCCATTACCGCATGCCTAGATTATGAGATCTGATAGATGGACGTCAAGATTGTGTTTTTGAATGGCAATCTTGAGGAAGACATCTATAAACAGCAACTGGAAGGGTTCATAGCTGGTGGGAAAGGCAACTTGGTATGCAAGTTGCAAAAGTCCATTTATGGGCTCTGATCGGGAGTGAAAAAGTCCTAATTACACGCCTTAATTCACATTTGTTAGAACTTTTTACCCTATTTTAGTGTACTTTTACTTTGTTTTCTATGTTCTGTCAGGATTTGGAAGAAAGCAAGAATTCCAGGCTAAATGGGGTGAAAAAGTAGGAAAAAAAAAAAAAGAAGCAGAAAAAGGCACCTCGTGCTAGTGGCCCGCTCGCGTGACACACCAAAATCTTGCTCGAGCAGCCCGCTCGCGCGACCTCCCAAAATCACACTCGCGCGGCCCGCTCGCGCGATCCGTATAGAATACCAAAAATGCATATTTCTATGTATTGAAGACTCCTACAGGAATGAAACTGCCTAATTACGTCCAGAATGTAAAATACAGTAGTTCTAGTGCGATTTGGTCTAGGAAAGCTTCCTAATTCTTCCAAAATCTATATATACCTTATTCTAACTCAATTTTGGGGTTAGACACCAACACATACAACTAAACTTTCAGCCATTAAAGAGAGGAAAGCAAGGAGAAGAAGAAGAAGACCAAGGATTTCCATGGCCTTCTCCATCAACCTCTTGTTGTTCATCGCTTCTATGTCTACTTAACCGATATCTAGGGTTTCAATGAAACCCTAGCCAAGTAATAGGGTGTATTTTATGTTTTTCTTTTTAGTTTTATTATATATGGATGATGATTACATGTTTAGAGGATTTTAATAATAAAATCGAACTTTATTGATTAAATCATTACTTTCAAAGTTAATTCTTGTCTTAGATCTATTTTGAATGTGATGTGCTCAATGATCTATATTTGTTATGCTTGTATAGATTATTTACATGTAATGGTGCTTAACTGAATTGTGATATCAAGTAATCGAATAGTTCATGCCTAGGAAAGACAGATTGTGCCGCAATCCTAGTTTAGTGTGAGACAATCCGTGCCAACCGGAGATGAATTATGTTGGTTATTGAATTGTAGTTATCTTCTTGACAGAGAAATTAGGCTTGTAGCTACGATTCCCCATTATCATCCAATGTAATAAGCTAACTGAAGGCATAAATACCCTTATTATGAAGCTAGTGATGGATTTGCAATCCTAGGTTCACTTTACATATTCATTAAAACAACTTTTAATTGCTTTCATAGTTCATATTTATTTTTATTATTCTTAGTTTAATTAAATCAAAATCAAAATAGCATTTTCTTAATTAACTAGACATAGGTTTTAAAATTAAAGTGCTTTAGTAATTCAATCTCAGTGGGTTTGACCTCTACTCTAGTAAGTCGTAGAAACGAGGGTACATTGCCTAGTCTAACTATTCAAAACCCTAAGGGACAATACGAGATTGGGGGTTCGAATGAACAAGTAAATGCCGTCTCGACTAGGATGACTATTCGAGAAGTGGAAGTTGTTGAAATTCCATATGAGAGTGAGAAAGATGTGAACATTAATTTGAATCAGGAGATGGGTGGGGACACGAGTAAAATTAGGAAAGAAAATGAACCAACCCCGATAAATTATGTATCGAAAATGCCCTTTCCACCAAACATCGAGACACCGTCACAGTTTTCAAAGAAAGGGTCAAAAATCGAAGATATACTCGAGGTGTTTAAACAAGTAAAAATAAATATTCCATTCCTCGACGCTATTAAATAAATTCCCGCTTATGCTAAATGCCTTAAACACCTATGCACTCAAAAGCGCAAGTTGCGCAGTCATACTCTGAAAAAGGTCTTCCTTACTGAAAAAGTAAGTTCGATTTTTTAACACGCTCCTCCAAAGTATAAGGATCCTGGTACACCAACAATCTCATGTATTATAGGTGACACTGTCATTCATCGGGCTCTCCTTGACTTAGGAGCGAGTGTTAATCTCTTACCTTACTCTGTTTGCAAACAAGTAGGTCTAGGTGAACTTAAAACCATTACCGCTACCATAAAATTAGCAGATTGTTCTGTTAAAATTCCTAGAGGAATCGTCGAGGATGTCTTGGTAAAAGTTGATCAATATTACTATCATGTCGATTTCATGGTCCTTGACACTAAACCTGTGCTAGATGACACGAGAATTTTCTTGTGCGCTCTTGTGCAATACCCAAGTGTAGGTAGACGTGCAAGTAATATCTGGTAAGACCAGGTCGATCCCACAGGGAAGGTGTTAACCTATTGAATTAGACTAACCTCTAAAAGAAAGCAAAATAAAATGAATAAGTTTGAACGATGGTGCAGAACACAAAGTTCTACAAACTAGGATTACTAATGAAAATAATTAAAATTAACTAAATAATCTAACTAGCTAATTAAAACAGTACTTGAAATTAGGGTGTTTAACTTTAAAAGAAAGTGTTGGGATTACACGAATCCGCAGTAACCTAGCCATCTACCATGCATTTGCCTTGAAGCACAATGGAGTACATTACCTACAGTTTTCCGTATTCCTCTAAAAATAAAGAATCCATGGCCCTTTCATGACCGGGACCATATCATCACAGTTAAATTGAAATACGCAAAAGCGGTTTAATTCAATAGTTAAGACTCGCATCCTCAATGGTGTTAGTATTGAAGATGGTTTGCAAAATGTATTGAAAGAAAATGCCTTAGGGCCTTAGTTTTAAAACTGTTTTGACAGACTGAGCATTTATTTGGGACAGAATGATAACACATCTTAAGACAAAAGGTCCTGGAATACTGCAGGGAACATTCTCAAGAATCAGGGAGTTCGATCGATCGACGCGCCTTCGATCGATCGAAGACCTTCATCCCTCAATCGATCGAACTGACTTCGATCGCTTGACTGTCTCTGGTTCGATCGATCGAACTGACTTCGATCGATCGAACACAGTGATTATCCTGCTGCATGGCAGAGGCTGGAGATCACTGTTTCATCGTGTTCTCCCAACCTGGGACTACTCAGACATCGTCTGGAGTGTCAAGGATTGGTTTTTAACGTAAGAAAACATTAATACTATATTTGATTGTGAGTTATTCATAAGAAATCTAAAAACTATGGTTTTGTAATTATTTAGCATGCAATATCACAAGATGATCAAGTAAACTATGACTAACACGTGCAGAATATAAATAAGCAGTATATAAATAACCTGGAATAGAAGATACTCGTATGAACTTCAAGAAATCCAAACCACACTATGAAAATTCAAGGAAAAACCTACAAAAACCAAACAAAACTCTCTATCTCTCTCTATCAAACTGTTGAAAACAAAAGTGGACGTCCTTATGGACGTGTACAAAACGCATATATATAGAAAAACCTAAAGCACTAGGGTTAAACCCGCATTCTGCTGCGCACGCAAATGTTTCTGGAAATACCCCGTTCGATCGATCGAACGGATCTCGATCGATCGAACCCTTGATCTTCAAGCGCTTCTACTCTCTTCGAGCGATCGAACCTTCGATCGATCGAACCTTCTTAGAGCGATCGAACTTCACTTTTCAGCTTTGACTTCTTTTGTTTGCATTCCAGCATTCCATTTATTCTGATATTCATCTGTTTAGTTCGCACAACAGTGATCTGCATAAACAACAGCTAAAACAATACAACTTATCATAGATTAATCATACTGTATAAAAATTAGCCTTGCAATGCAAATTGCGGATAACATGGGAAGTTGTGATAAAAATTCATACAATTCTTTCCTTTAGCGCGGTTGTATTTTACAAATACCCCCGCTTTGCACAACCCCCAACTAGCTTATTGCTAGTCCCTAGCGATAAAGCGAAAATAAAATAAAATAGAAACTCCTAGACTAATACTACCACTACTAAGAAACAACGAAAAACTAAAAACAACCTAAACTAAGATAGAGAGAAAAAATCCTAACTCACTTTCGCAGGAATTCGCGGTTGCATTTAGCGAATGCAACAAGCCGTTAAACCCCTAGGTTCCCCCTAGTGGACGAGTGTTGTCTCGTGAGGGTTTGCAGTGAATGTACCCACAAAATTCCAATTTTAAGCTCAAAAAGAATTAGAATAACTTTGTAGAATTCCCCCTTCCATTAAACTGTCAATTCAACTCTACAAGAATATAATATCCTCTATCACCCCATGAAAGAGATCCACATGCTCTCCTATATTACCAAGTAAAATATACAAATGTATTACCATCATGCACCCGTGTGTGTGTGGAATTAACAACCATGCGTCCAACCCTTATTAAGAGTTATCTAGATTATTGTACTTTGGAAACTTGCAGTTTTAGCTCAATTCTCACATTGGTCACACTCAAAAAGAACGTCTCTCAGAAACTTGCTTCACAATGATCGCACATAGTATGAAAGCTTTGAGAAGAATGATATTCTAAGTGCTACTGCTTTCATACTTGACTCCATGAAAAACGGACATTTAAGAGTGTATAGTCTCATGAATGGAATACTACTTACTAGAGGAGCGAAATACCGTGGATAACTCAACTCACACTTTCATGTTCAAACCAATTGTTGAGAATCTTCAAGACTTTGAATTATGGCTTTTATTTAGTAGGTGGGGGTGTTGTAGAGAAGAGTGTGCTTTTTAGTATGTGATGGAATTTCCACTTCTCTTTTTATTTTTTTATTTTTATTCTTTATTCTTTTCTCCACCCAATTTCCCATTCATTTTCTCTTTTTTTTTTTTTTTTTTTTTTTTGTATAACCTGGAATATCCCACAACAACTTCCTTCCATTTCACATACTTTGATGACTCATTCTCAATAAATTTATCAAACAGTTCAATGAGGTCAAGGTATAGATCAAGGATTTGGATTCTTGTGATTTCATTGGAAATATTTATTTGAGGTGAGATCAGGAATGAATTCAATGAATGTAGGTGGGCTATGTTAGGTAAAGGAATGGGTAAACGATGGCTTGAATCATTTTCTCAACTTTCAATTTTTAGCACTTAAGTGTTCATCGAGTTTAATTGGTAAATCCTGAACGTTCTCCTCTAACAAGCAGTCAAAATTTTAAAGAAAACTGAGACTTAACAACGAATTTACCAAGTATATGCAAGAAAAAAAAACATTCAACAATGTATGAGAATCCCCTCAGAAATGAAGATTGACTCAAAAGCTCACAAAGGGTTATTAGCTTCCACTACTTGTTCTTTTTCGCACAATATTCATTTTAACTCCATTTTCAGATTTTCTACATGGCTGCCAATTAGTGTGCACAAGTATTGGGTACATACTAGCTTTACAACTGCAATTCATTTCAGTGATACAGAAAAACGCCTGGATTTAATCCATAAAAAGATAAGAATACTACAAATGTATCATTGTCTAATTAACAAGCAGGAGAGGTTATTCAGAGTTATTCTATCAATACTATTCAATAAAAAATTTTTAACAGACTGTGTTCTCATTAAATTTAAAACATATCTAAGTGCAAAACCTGATTATTACGGGTGTATACCTATCTATTGTCTCCTACCCCCAACTGAAAACAACAAAGTCCTCAGAAGTTGATTTTCAATAAATAAAAGAGATGGGTATCACCTGTATAGAGCAAATGATGATCGCAAGCGAAGCAACCTAGCATAGAAAAGTAGAACACAATCTCCAAAACAGACAGGATCAATAAATAACAATAACACGATAAAACCATGATCCACTCAACCAAACCACTGTAATATGAACAGAATAAAATAAAATACAAGCAGTGATAAATACTGTCCATACAATACCAACTAACCATATAATACATCCAAAAACCACCAACATATACAACCAACCAAAAATACATAAATACCACCTCCCTGACTAAAACTAATTGACCCCAGATGGCGTATCATCGGCTATATCAGAAGAGATGTCGATAGGAGCAGGCGGCAATACAGTAGTAGTAGGAGTAGTAGACGGCTCGGAAGCAGTGGTCGAAACCGGATCAGTAGCCTCAGCAGCTGGGGCAGCAGATGATGGATCAGTAAGTGGTGGATCCGTAGGAGTAGCAACATGTGACGGATCAGCAGCAGTCTGAGCAGACGGGGTGGCTGTGGGATGGTGAGCAGAGTGAATAGCCTGATCAACCCCTATCTGAATCAAAATGGACTCCAGTAGAGTCTGTATATGATCCATCCGGCCCTCGAGTCTAATCCTGGCCTCTCTCTCCTCCAATAAGAGCTCGCGAACTGTCGGGAGAGGCACAGAAGAAGAAGACTCTCCCTGGGCACGAGTCTGCGACCGCTGTCGCAGCTCAAACTGCTGAACCGCAGCAACTGGATCGTCCTCATCATCCGAATCAAGCTCCTCCACCTCGGTGGGTGTCCCTGAAGCTCCGGCCTCCGTGTCTGTACCGCCACGCCTCTTCTTCCTCCCCCTCACCCTCGCTGTCCCTTTCCCCTTGCGCTTCCTCTTCTGGGCATCGGAGCGGCGAGCAGCCGCCTCGCTAAATCGGCGGGGAGAAGGACGGATATCATCTCCAGCGAGCTCGAGGAATCCGGCATCAGCCATGACCCTCTGAATGGCCCAAGCACCCTTCAGGTGCTTCCGGGACGAGATATAACGGGTGGGGTGGACCATAAAGTCGATGTATAGGCGTGGTATACAAACAGGCTGTCCCGTCCCCACGGCGTATAAGACTCGCGCATACCAAGCCGCGATCTTCTCTCGATAGGACGTCACTAGGAGGCAATTACTGAGGACCAAATGAAGCATGTGGTAGTCGTCGGTGAGAAAGTGGTCCTCGATCAAAGCATCGCCATCCCAAGACGGAACGGCGCCTCCAGTGAGCTCCCTGATAATAGCGGATGGTGGGGTCACGGGTGCATCAGGCCGGTGGGGGCAAACATAATCAGGTACCTCTGGTACCCCCAACGCGGCAGAAACGGTGGCGGGACTGATGATGAACGACCGGCTCCGAAAGAAGGCATGATAGGTGAATGGTGTAAACGGGTCGGTGATCATCGTCGCACATGCACCTCTAATCCAGGATAGGTTGACCCTCTTGGCCAACGACAGGAGATCGAACCAGTGAGGCATAGCCCGGATCCGTGTGAGGAACCATGGGCTCTCAGTCCATATGTGCTCAATAGGTCTCTCAATCATGACCATCCGAGTCTGGAAGTACCGCTCGAACCAAACCCTATCCTCGTTATTCCGGAACCCGTGTGCGGGTACCGGATCTGGAATAGTACGGTCGAGGGGCTTGGACTTATGATAGCCCGTCACTGGATTCATCTTGCAGTCCTGAAAATAAGACCACACAAGATACAGATAAGAATAGGAAGAAAAAGAAACAAAACAAACACTGCTGGAGTTCGATCGATTGAACTGAGTTCGATCGATCGAACTGGAGTAGACTTCGATCGCTTGAAAATTGTTCGATCGATCGAACATCACCCCTTCGATCGCTCGAAACCAGTTCGAGCGATCGAACACAGCGGTGTTCAGAAATCGCAGAAACAAAAAGAAAACCAAAGTTACGCTAATCAAAAGACAATCCTAAGACCAAGGGGACACCCCCTTGGGATTTTCTAACACGAACATAGAGGAAAAGAAAAAATACAAAAGAGTGGGACCCACCTCGGTGTATACCCTGCAGTGGGGATGGACAGATGATGAGATGACGATGAGGATGCTCAAAGGATTGATCAGGGCTCCCTTTTGGATGCCAGAAATGAAAGTTTACCGAGTCGCCCTCTCCCCTGTCTTCGAGCGATTGAGAGTGAGGGTGAGGGAAATGAAGAAATGTCCTGAAGACGCCTCGTTTAAATGCCTCGTTCGATCGATCGAAGAATGTTCGATCGATCGAACACAAATCCTTCAATCGATTGAACGTAAACTACAAGCGCTTGAACATGCAGGTTTCGATCGATCGAACTGAGTTCGATCGATCGAACACAAAAATTCCAGAATTCAATTGGATATGAACCACATCACCCCCAACTATCAAAAACAAATCTGGACATGCAGATAGACTGAAAGAACAGTTGAAGAACAAGCATGTAAGACAGAATTTCATCCCCAGAATAGTAAATTGCAATTTATAGCGAAATAAAACTTTATAATTGTATTCAAAATGCAACATCATCATCCCCAACTGTGGTTAAAACCTTATTTACTAAAGAAAACCAAAAATAAAACTAAAACTAAAACCAAAAACATTTTGTCAAGGATTACACTCCAGTTGCTAAACAAGAATTGAAATTGAACAGAAACAACTGAAATATAGCACTAGTCTTCGAGTATAAAGATTTCCTCTTCCACGATCTCTTCATAATCTGCCGACTCTTCAGAAGTGAAGTCCAAACTCGATGATTCCCTTTCCCAGAACAATCGAAAAGCAGCAAGGACATCATCAAACAAGTCTGGAGTCTCCAAGGAATTGAAAGCCCACGCAAGAGGTGATCCGGATGGAGACAAGGATAACGGAGTGTGAATGCGCAACGGACTGTCCTCTCGCGGCGGAGTGAGTGGGGGCCTTATGTAGGGCCCAAGACCATGAATCAGTTGATGTGGAAGGAATACCGGGATGCCATTTAGGAACATAGTGACAATCCTGGACAAAAGACAACAAACTGAAATTAAAACAACAGAACACAAGAAACACGAATTAACACAAAAAGAAAAACAAAGAATAGAAACAAGAATTACAAAGGAATGTGATAAGTTCCAACCTCACTATTGGCATTGGTTCCCAAAATGCACTAGCTGGTAAGGGGCATTGGAGCCTGAATAGCAAGTAGCTCAGGTGCACATAGCGGTATGGGACCAACTCAAGCACGAGGAAGTCATCCACAAAAACAAAGACGGCATTGTGGCGTTCTGGGACGACATCCTGAAGGTCATGATCCTCCCATGGCTCCCACATATCGTCATTTTCCCACTGTGCCATGAGTGCATCATCCACCATGCGTCCCATATACAGGTCTTCTTCCTCATCCACCTCTTCGTAATCCTGAAATCCCATATTTTCGTATGGATTGATGTCCAGGAGGGCTGGCGGATATGGAATGTACCCTTGAGCAGCATCAATGAGAGAATGAGCAACAGGATCTTGATGAAGCAAGGGGCAAGGTGTGAGTTCACCCTCAGTCCAGGTGCCACAACAACATTCTGAATCAGCCCAAGAACCGATTGAATGGACATCATCACCTCGCATATTCACCTGCAACAGAGTGGTTTAAGGAATAATGGATTAGAACTAAATCACAAACACGAAAGAAAGCACAAGAACCAAAAAGAAACAAAAGAGAGAAAAACTAAAATGCAAGGAAAGAAAAGGAATACAACAACAATTTGAAATTCCACTTCGGATTTTTTTAAGCGTGAGAATAGCTGGGCTCATCCAGCTGGATGTGCTCAACTTCAGAGTGGAAATTCTCCAAGAACGGCTTCAATCTTTGGCCATTGACCTTGAAACAATCATCGTTCTTGGGATTAACAATCTCGACCGCCCCATGTGGAAAAACAGTTTTTACGATGAACGGGCCTGTCCACCGGGAACGGAGTTTTCCTGGGAAAAGATGGAGGCGAGAGTCATACAGCAACACTTTCTGCCCTGGCTCAAATGATTTACGAAAAATCGTACGATCGTGTCGAGCCTTCAACTTTTCCTTATGCAACTTTGCAGAGTCATACGCATCTCGTCGTATTTCCTCTAGCTCTGCAAGTTGGAGCTTGCGTAGCTGACCTCCCTCTTGAATATCAAAGTTCAATGAGCGTGTCGCCCAATAAGCTTTATGTTCAATTTCAACAGGAAGGTGGCAAGCTTTCCCGTAAACTAGTCTATACGGGGACATACCAAGATTCGTCTTATAGGCAGTGCGGTATGCCCATAACGCGTCAGTCAATTTGTATGCCCAGTCTTTTCGATTGGAACTAACCGTTTTCTCGAGAATATGCTTGATTTCTCGGTTAGCCAATTCTGCTTGCCCATTTGACTGTGGATGATAAGCAAGAGCGATTTTATGATGGACTCCGTATTTCTTGAGAAGTGACTCCAAGGGCTTATTGCAGAAATGCTTGCCTTGGTCACTTAGTAAAGCTTTCGGAGTACCAAAACGAGACAGAATATGCTCTCTGAGAAATGACATGACTGTTCTGTGATCATTTCGTCTCGTTGGTATCGCTTCTACCCATTTCGATACATACTCCACAGCAAGGAGTATGTACTCACAGTTATTCGACTTGGGAAATGGGCCCATAAAATCTATGCCCCAACAATCAAATATCTCAATTGTGATGATAGGGGTTAGAGGCATAGAATTCCTTTTAGAAATGGTTCCAAGCTTTTGACAGCGTTGGCATGTCTTACAAAAGGAATAAGCATCTTTGAAGACTGTGGGCCAGTAAAAACCGCTTTGCAACACTTTTTGTGCGGTCTTCTGTGACGCAAAATGGCCACCGCATGCCTCAGAATGGCATGAAGCTAATATGACGGTTATATCCTTGTTGGGTACGCAACGCCTGATGACCTGATCAGCACAGTATTTGAAAAGGTATGGGTCATCGAAGAAAAAATGGCATGCAAACGAGAGGAACCGTTTCCTATCTTGGTTCGACCAATGAGTCGGTGTCTCACCTGTGACCAGATAGTTTACCACATCAGCATACCAAGGCAGACTACTTACTGCCAGTAGCTGTTCATCTGGGAACTCATCTTTAATGGATTGGGATCCAGTGTTATCGGTAAAAGTCAACCGGGATAAATGATCCGCAACCACATTCTCTACTCCTTTCTTGTCCTTGATTGTTAAATCAAACTCTTGGAGTAAGAGTATCCAGCGAATAAGCCGTTGTTTAGCGTCTTTCTTTGACAAAAGATACTTGAGGGCCGAATGATCTGTAAAACAGACGATTGGCGACCCTATCAGGTAAGACCTAAACTTGTCCAGAGCGAATACTACGGCCAGCAGCTCCTTTTCAGTAGTAGTGTAATTCATTTGAGCCTCATTTAAAGTTCGGCTGGCGTAGTATATCACATGTGGCTTATTGTCCTTCCTCTGGCCTAGGACTGCGCCAATGGCGTAATCACTAGCATCGCACATTAATTCAAAAGGCAAACTCCAGTCGGGTGCCTGTATTATAGGTGCGGAGGTGAGGAGATCTTTTAGATCCTCAAAGGACTTTTGGCAACTCTCTGACCACTCGAAAGGTGCGTCTTTGACAAGAAGTTGACAAAGGGGTCGAGAGATTGCACTGAAATTCTGGATAAATCGACGATAAAAACCTGCATGTCCCAAAAATGAACGAATGTCTCGCACTGTATGGGGGACAGGTAGATTTGAGATTATGTCAATTTTAGCCTTATCCACTTGGATTCCTTCATCGGATATTATGTGGCCTAGAACTATACCCTTGGTCACCATAAAGTGACACTTCTCCCAATTCAAGACTAGGTGTTTGTCCTCACACCTCATTAAAACCTGTTCGAGATTGCTGAGGCAATCCTTGAAGCTATGGCCGAATACTGAAAAGTCATCCATGAAAACTTCAAGGATGTTTTCGACCATGTCACTAAAAATGCTTAGCATGCACCGCTGAAAGGTAGCCGGTGCATTGCATAGGCCAAACGGCATTCGTCGGTAGGCAAAAGTACCGAATGGACATGTGAACGTGGTTTTCTCCTGATCTTCAGGAGCAATCTCAATTTGATTATATCCACTGTATCCATCCAAGAAGCAATAATACTTGTGACCCGCCACGCGTTCTAGCATTTGATCCATAAATGGCAAAGGAAAATGGTCCTTTCGGGTCACAGTATTTAACTTCCTGTAATCAATACACATCCTCCAGCCAGTGGGGACACGTGTCGGTACTAATTCACCCTCTTTGTTCGGGATGACCGTTATGCCTGCTTTCTTTGGAACTACTTGGGTAGGACTAACCCAAGGACTATCAGATATAGGATATATCATCCCAACATCAAGTAGTTTAAGCACTTCCTTTTTAACCACTTCTTGCATGTTGGGGTTCAGACGCCTTTGCATTTGCCTTGAGGGTTTAGCGTCTTCCTCCAGATATATCTTATGCGTGCATATGGATGGGCTTATGCCTTTGAGGTCAGCAATTGTCCATCCCATAGCATCTTTGTGCTTTTTCAGCATTTCCACTAGCTTACTTTCCTGTTTATGAGTTAAAGCCGATGAAATAATTACAGGATAAGCTTTTTCAGTTCCTAGGAATGCATATTTCAGCTCTTTTGGAAGCTCCTTCAATTCTAACTCCGGGAACTGGAAACTAGAGGGCATTACCAACTTGGTTTTAGGAGGCAGTTGTTCATATGGCATTACCCACATGCAATCGGCTCTATCCTCCTCTTTCGTATCCATCATAAGACACGTCTGGTTTAGGTCAGCATCCAATGGAGTTGACTCTTCAGGCTGATAGTTATCGCCAAATTGTGTCATCACAACTTCCAAAGGATCTTTGTAGTCGACCAGGTCAACTTCATCTTCAATGACCGTGTCTATATAATGGATTTCCTCCTCATCATCGTATTCTTCAGGTCGGGGATTGGAAAAGATCTTGACATTCAATGTCATGTTCCCGAATACGATTGTCATGATACCACTTCTAATCTTGATTGTGGCATCGATGGTGTTGAGGAACGGCCGTCCAAAGATAACCGGGATATGTGCACCAGGATTAGATACAGGTTCTGTGTCCAATATCACAAAATCCACCGGAAATACAAATGAGTCTATTTGGACCAGGACGTCCTCTAATACCCCTCTAGGGTACTTCACAGATCTGTCTGCCAACTGCAAAGCAACTCGAGTGGGTTTGAGTTCACCCAACCCTAGCTGTTTATAGACTGAATATGGCAGCAGATTCACGCTTGCTCCTAAATCAAGGAGTGCGTTGTCTATCTTTTGATTCCCAATTCTGCATGAGACAGTAGGTGTACCGGGATCTTTGAGTTTTGGAGGTAACTCGTTTTGAATGATCGCGCTAGCTTGGCACGCGACATAAGCATGTTTCTTCACGCTTTGCCTCCTCTTGACCGTGCATAGATCTTTGAGATACTTAGCATAGGCCGGCACCTGCTTGATAGCATCTAGGAGTGGAAGGTTAATCTTAACTTGTTTAAACAATTCCAAAAACTCCTGATTCTTCGTCTCATTCTTGGGTTTCTTCAACCGTTGAGGATAAGGTGCTGGAAAGGGGCATTTTGGTGGTTCCTCCTTAACAGATTCCTTTCCAGACCTTTGCTCAACTTCTTCTTCTACTCTAGGAGCTTCAAGGTTTTCCTTTATTGGTTCGTCATTAGTAGACGGCTCCTCCTCTCGAGTAGATGGTAGCTCAACTTCTTCATCCAACACTTCCCCCTCTTTGTACACTTCGGGAGTGGACAGAGGTATGCTTTTCTCTATGATTTTTCCACTTCTCAGTGTGGTCACAGCTTTAGCATGCTCTTGATTGTTAGGACCATTGTTATGTCCCTTGGGGTTCTGAAGTGGTTGGGCAGGGAATGTTCCTCCTGAGCTCTCTTGCCGTGCATCTATCCTTTCTAACGTGGCAGACATTTTACTCATCATTTGGATGAGTTGCTGCGTTAGATTGGCATTAGCAAGTGGCTCCTCTTCTTGTACCTTCTTGTGCGGGGGCACATAGGCATTGGTTTGTGGTGCATTGGAGGGTTGAGCCTGATTGTAATGATTAGTTCTGTTTTGATTGTAATGCTGGGGCGGCCTATTGTTTTGCCCTTGATATTGATTATTGTTGTAGGGCTGCTGTTGATATTGATTTTGGGCTCCAGCATTATTTCTCCAATCAAAACCGGGGTGATTCCATCTATTATTACTTTGAAAAGTATTGTTGGAATTCCCCGCCCCTCGAAAACCTTGCATGGCATTCATCTCTACAGGGGCTTGCTCTTGAAAATATGGCACATTAGGACAATACTGAGTTGTATGTCCCAACATGTTGCATGTGCCACATGGTTCTTCAGGCATGACTTGCCTAGAACTCTCTCCTTTCATACTTAACTCTTCTACCTTCTTTGCTAGCTCTGCATACTTAGTCATAAGGCGATCTTCATTGGTTAGCTGATATAGGCTTTTCTCTTCTACACAGGATATCTGTGAGCGTGAGATATTGTCAGAATTTGACCATTCATGAGCGTATTCAGCTAACCATTCGAAATGGGCTTCGGCCTCTTCAGTGTTTTTTCGCAGAAATGGCCCCGAGCTCATTGTTTCCACCAACTTCTTTGTTTCACCATTCAATCCCTGATAAAAGAAGCTGATCGTTCGCCATTTCTCAAACCCATGGTGTGGGCAGGAGAGAAGCAAATCTTTAAAACGCTCCCACGCTTGTGTGAAGGTTTCATTGCTCTTTTGTTTATAGGAATTAATTTGACGCTGAAGATCTGTGGTCATGCGAGTGGGATAGAATTTCTTCAGAAACGCAGTGCTCATCGCATGCCAGGTGAAAATTGAATTAGGCTTTAGGGAGTGAAGCCACGCCTTCGCTTTATCTTTCAAAGTGAAGGGGAATAGCATCAAATGCGTCACCTCCCTAGGACAATTTTGCGAGAATGTTTTGCAAACCTCCTCGAAATTGGTGACATGTAAATACGCCTTCTCGCTTTCCATCCCATGAAAAGTGGGAAGCAATTGAATCATCCCATTGCGAAACTGAAATTCGCCATTGTGCGGTGGGATTTGAATGCAAGAGGGCGTAGGTGCATGTTCTGGTTGCATTAGATCGCAAAGAGGACGGAGTGCCTCATCAATTGGCACCACAACATTGTCACCATTTTCACTCTGATGATCATCCATTGATGCAGTTGGAGTGACTATCGGGTTGATGGAACTATCAGAGTCAGAGCGGTAGAATGGATTTCCAAAGAATCCTTCAATAGAATTCTCGGACATGAACTAGGAGAGTCCCTAGGGTGAGAACTTACCTAAAGAACTTAAAAGAAAAGAAAAGGAAAATAGAAAAAGATGAAGAGAGACTGAGGTAATCTAAAGAATTGATCGTCGCCTTCCCCGGCAACGGCGCCAAAAACTTGACACGAGAATTTTCTTGTGCGCTCTTGTGCAATACCCAAGTGTAGGTAGACGTGCAAGTAATATCTGGTAAGACCAGGTCGATCCCACAGGGAAGGTGTTAACCTATTGAATTAGACTAACCTCTAAAAGAAAGCAAAATAAAATGAATAAGTTTGAACGATGGTGCAGAACACAAAGTTCTACAAACTAGGATTACTAATGAAAATAATTAAAATTAACTAAATAATCTAACTAGCTAATTAAAACAGTACTTGAAATTAGGGTGTTTAACTTTAAAAGAAAGTGTTGGGATTACACGAATCCGCAGTAACCTAGCCATCTACCATGCATTTGCCTTGAAGCACAATGGAGTACATTACCTACAGTTTTCCGTATTCCTCTAAAAATAAAGAATCCATGGCCCTTTCATGACCGGGACCATATCATCACAGTTAAATTGAAATACGCAAAAGCGGTTTAATTCAATAGTTAAGACTCGCATCCTCAATGGTGTTAGTATTGAAGATGGTTTGCAAAATGTATTGAAAGAAAATGCCTTAGGGCCTTAGTTTTAAAACTGTTTTGACAGACTGAGCATTTATTTGGGACAGAATGATAACACATCTTAAGACAAAAGGTCCTGGAATACTGCAGGGAACATTCTCAAGAATCAGGGAGTTCGATCGATCGACGCGCCTTCGATCGATCGAAGACCTTCATCCCTCAATCGATCGAACTGACTTCGATCGCTTGACTGTCTCTGGTTCGATCGATCGAACTGACTTCGATCGATCGAACACAGCGATTATCCTGCTGCATGGCAGAGGCTGGAGATCACTGTTTCATCGTGTTCTCCCAACCTGGGACTACTCAGACATCGTCTGGAGTGTCAAGGATTGGTTTTTAACGTAAGAAAACATTAATACTATATTTGATTGTGAGTTATTCATAAGAAATCTAAAAACTATGGTTTTGTAATTATTTAGCATGCAATATCACAAGATGATCAAGTAAACTATGACTAACACGTGCAGAATATAAATAAGCAGTATATAAATAACCTGGAATAGAAGATACTCGTATGAACTTCAAGAAATCCAAACCACACTATGAAAATTCAAGGAAAAACCTACAAAAACCAAACAAAACTCTCTATCTCTCTCTATCAAACTGTTGAAAACAAAAGTGGGCGTCCTTATGGACGTGTACAAAACGCATATATATAGAAAAACCTAAAGCACTAGGGTTAAACCCGCATTCTGCTGCGCACGCAAATGTTTCTGGAAATACCCCGTTCGATCGATCGAACGGATCTCGATCGATCGAACCCTTGATCTTCAAGCGCTTCTACTCTCTTCGAGCGATCGAACCTTCGATCGATCGAACCTTCTTAGAGCGATCGAACTTCACTTTTCAGCTTTGACTTCTTTTGTTTGCATTCCAGCATTCTATTTATTCTGATATTCATCTGTTTAGTTCGCACAACAGTGATCTGCATAAACAACAGCTAAAACAATACAACTTATCATAGATTAATCATACTGTATAAAAATTAGCCTTGCAATGCAAATTGCGGATAACATGGGAAGTTGTGATAAAAATTCATACAATTCTTTCCTTTAGCGCGGTTGTATTTTACAAATACCCCCGCTTTGCACTAGATGCTAGGAAACACACTCTTGTCATTCTAGGTCGTCCGTTCTTAGCTACGACCAACGCTCATGTCAACTATCGAATGGGGGTAATGAAAGTGTTGTTTGGGAACATGAATCTAAAATTAAATGTATTTAACACTATTGATCAACCTCCTAACGACGATGATTACCTATGTGAAGCGGATAATGAGGTTAGAAGAACCATTGAACTTAAAAATGAAATAAATGTGAGCGAGGAGAACAATATAGTTAGTAATGAGCGGACGAATTTGAATAATCTGGATCCAAATGAAGAATTTACTCGGAAGGTGAGAAATCGATGTGAACATGATCAAGGTGAACCGTCGAATGAATTAACTCATAATGACATTATTTCTGCTTTCCACTGGAATCTCCCTAATGCTTTCAAGGGTACAAAGTCCGAGTTACTGCCTCCATAATTCTTGAGCTACAACGATCTAGTTGAAGATGTAAAAGCCAGCGCTTCTTGGGGGGCAACCCAAGCTTTATTTTGTCCGTTTCTCTTATTTTTGAACAGTTTTGAGTTAAGTTTGGGGGTCGGGGTTAGATTATTTTAAACTTATTCACAAAAACCAAGTGAGAAAAGAAGAAAAAACCACGTCGCGCGCGTGGCTTGCTTGCGCGAGATTTTACCTTAGAATTTTTTTTTAAAACTTTTTATTTATACCCTCAGCATCCGGTCACGCCTCAAGTCGCGCGCGCGAGGGGTATTCGCCTGAGTGGCCCACTCGTGCAATTTATAAACTTAGAAATTCTTTTTCAAAAATTAAAAAATAGGCTTCAGGTTTACCTCGCGAAGGGATTCGTGCGCGCGAAGTTCGCTCGCGCGAGGTAGGGTTTTGTGTGTTTTTCTCTCTGTCCTCTTACCTTGTTTCTCCCAAACTTAGTCAGTTGTTTTTCCTTTCTTTTTGTTCTCTTAAGTTCTTTTAGATTAAGTCATTCTTTATTTTCATAGTTCTGTTTATGTTTTTATTTTCATTGAGTCTTTTAGTTTTAGTTTAGTTTCTTAACAAGTACGCCTTAGCTTGCATAACTTATAGATATATTTATATTAGGCTGTTATTATTCTTTTGTTTGTTTCTTTTCTTTTGTCAAGTATTGACAGGTGAAATAGTAGATCCATTTGGAGCAATTGAACTTTTATTGCCATATTATTATACATTCACCTATTTGTGATTGCCGAGATCGAGGTAATGTCATTCCTTCCTTACGTACTCTCCTTTCTTTTGTTTTATTGTTTCATTAGGGACAATGAAAGGTTTAGGTTTGGGGGTATGCACTCAAAATGCACATTATTAACACTGATTTTAAAAAAAAATTAGATACTTGTGCTTAAATAAATGGGATTACCTATGTTTTTGCAATCTCAATTCGATACTTCTTGTTATTAGCTTTGATTGTTATAGAATGGTAAACAAGAAAAGATGGAGTTAAACATTTGCTGAAGTCATGATGCGACATTTTAGGATATGTATTGTTCGAATCGTAGTTTTATATCATAGATTTGAACGCAAACCTATGCACAACACGTAGTTACTTGAATGCATGTTTGATGTGAACTATAACATGATTCGGATTTCTAGATAACACATGGTGGAGACTAAACCCGGTGAGCTTTTGAGCTTATCTGTTCTTTTTAGAGAGTTATAAATACATATTGTGTTTGTCGAATTTCATTGAAATAGCACATTAACTCGTTGTTTAGTCTCATTTTTCTTGTCTTGGTTGATAGTCAAGTTAAAATATTTGTTACCATGCTAAATAATCTTCTGTTGTAAATGTTGAAGAACCACATCACCCTAGGATATGATTTTAGGCCCACTTTGTTTTTCACCCAGTTGACCTTTGACTTATCCAGATAAACGATAAAATTTCCTTAGTTTGCCCCTTTGAGCCTTTAAAGTGCCTCTCTTTCTTTAACCACCATTATCCTTTTTTTTTTTTGCTCCAACTTAGCTAACTTGGTGTTTACCACTAAAAGATTGATCAACTTTTAGTGGTGATAAGACGATGTGTTGATTGAGAAGAAGAAAACAAGATGATGTTTAGGGTAGTTTCCTTGGTATTCAATAAATATTCATTTCAAAAGCAACGAAAGGAGAAGAATAAGGTTGAAAAAAAAAAGAAAAGAAAAAGGTTGAAAGAAGAGAAGAAATAAAAAGAAAATATGAAGGGAAGAGAATGAAATGATGAAAGTTGGTAGAAGAGATGATGAAAGAAATTGAGCATGCCTTACAACGGCATTCTAAAACTACTTAAGGAATCCTTTCTATCCTTTTTCATTGCCTGAGCCATGTTACAACTTTTGAAAAGTCCTATTTGATCCTAGAAAACATGGTTTGGATATATAAACAATGGGAGGGGGATTAAAATATGGTAACGATTAATTTTTCTTGACTATTGGCGTCTTATCCATGAGATTACTTTTCTTTCATGTCATGCGTCTTTTACGAGTCATATGTGAGCATTTCTTATTTTGAAAACATATTTTCTTTGCTCCCATATATATTAGAGAAATTACACATGTTTCTGAGTGTTTCATTTGAGAGTGTAATTAACCTTGTGAGATTCGTAGTCGAAGCATACTTGGATGGTTATCCGAGTTATATTCCAAGTTCATGACATGTGCGTATTCATTTGACTACCACATCACACTCATGCAATTTTATGAGAAACTCTATTGATTTATACGATGCATATGCTTAGGATTGTTTTTCATGATGTAGGTGGACGTTTGATTCTGTTTCTTCTTGTTCGTTATTCTATTGCAAATCATTGTTTATAATAAGGAGTATTGAATGTTATGTTTTTTGTTTTTAATAAAACTTTATAAATTTATAATGAAATAGTGGGTGACTTGTTGACAAGAACCCTCACGAGACTTCACTCGTCCGACTAGGGACACCTAGAGGTTTAAAAGGCTTGTTGCACACGCTAAGTACAAATCGCAATCCAAGCGACAATGGAGTAGGTTTTTATTTTCTTTGATTAGTAGTTTTATTTTTCTATTCTTTTTGCTCGAGGACAAGCAAAATGTAGGTTTGGGGGTGTGGTCGGGAGTGAACAAGTCCTAATTACACGCCTTAATTCACATTTGTTAGAATTTTTTATCCTGTTTTAGTGTACTTTTACTTTATTTTTTATTTTTGTCAGGATTCAGAAGAAAGCAAAAATTCCAGGTTAAATGGGGTGAAAAAGCAAAAGAAAAGAAGCAGAAAAAGGCACCTCGCGCGAGCGACCCGCTCACGCGATGCACCAGAATCTCGCTCAAGCGGCCCACTCACGCGACCTCCCAAAATTGACCTCGCGCAGCCCGCTCACGCGATCTGTACAGAAAACCAAAAATGCGTATTTCTGTGTACTGAAGACTCCTACGCGAACGAAACTGTCTAATTACGTCCAGAATGTAAAATACAGTAATTTTAGTGCGATGTGATCTAGGAAAGCTTCCTAATTCTTCCAAAATCTATATATACCTTATTCTAACTCAATTTTGGGGTTAGACACCAACACATACAACTAAACTTTCAACCATTGAGGAGAGTAAAGCAGGAGAAGAAGAAGAAGGATTTCCATGACCTCCTCCATCAACCTCTTGCCGTTCATCGCTTCTATGGCCACTTAACCGATATCTAGGGTTTCAATGAAACCCTATCCAAGTAATAGAGTGTATTTTATGTTTTTCTTTTTAGTTTTATTATGTATGGATGATGATTACATGTTTAGAGGATTTTTAATAATAAAATCAAACTTTATTGATTAAATCATTACTTTCACAGTTTATTCTTATCTTAGATCTATTTTGAATGTGATGTGCTCAATGATCTATATTTGCTATGCTTGTATGGATTATTTACATGTTATGGTACACTGAATTGTGATATCAAGTAGCCGAATAGTTCATGCCTAGGAAAGACGGATTATGCCACAACCCTAGTTTAGTGTGAGACAATCTGTGCCAACCGGAGATGAATTATGTTGGTTATTAAATTGTAGTTATCTTCTTGACAGAGAAATTGGGCTTGTAGCTACGATTCCCCATTATTATCCAATGTAATAATTTAACTGAAGGCATAAATACCCTTATTATGAAGCTAGTGATGGATTTGCAATCCTAGGTTCACTTTACATATTCATTAAAACAACTTTTAATTGCTTTCATGGTTTAGATTTATTTTTATTGTTCTTAGTTTAATTAAAATCAAAATCAAGATACCATTTTCTTAATTAACTAGATATAGGTTTTAAAATTAAAGTGCTTTAGTAATTCAATCTTTGTGGGTTCGATCACTACTTCCATACTACAAATCTTTTAAAGTAGAGTATACTTTTATATCTTGATTTTGACAAGATCATACTCAATTAGGCATCCAGGAGTTGAAACATTCGTTTCGACCAAGCGGTCAAGTCGTTTGGTTTCATACAAAATCTGGATGAGCCTTATGTATACAAGAAGTGTGAAGGAAAAGTGGTGACTTTTCTTGTGCTTTATGTTGATGACATTCTACTCACTGGTAATGATATAGGGGCATTGTCATCAATTTAGGTTTAGCTAGCTAGTACTTTCGATATGAAGGATCTAGGAGAGGCGAGCTATATCCTTGGGATAAAGCTCTTTCGAGATTGTAAGCCAAAGATAATGGGATTATCTCAAGCTGGTTATATCGAGAATGTACTAACTAGGTTTTCCATGGATAATTCGAAGAAAGGTTTATTACCTTTCAGGCATGGTTTAGTATTCTCCAAGGACCAGTGTCCAAAGACACATGAGGAGAAGAATTGCATGACAGGAATTTCCTATACTTCGACAGTGGAAAGTCTTATGTATGCAATGTTATACACTAGACCAGATATCTGCTTTACCGTTGGCATGGTTAGCAGGTATCAGTTGAATCCAGGTCCAGAACATTGGATAACCATTAAGCACATTCTTAAGTACTTGAGAAGGACTAAAGATTACATGCTTATTTACGGTGGCAATGAGTTAATTCCAGTGGGATACACTGACTCGGACTTTATGTCAGATAAAGATTCGAGGAAGTCGACATCCGGACATCTCTTTACCTTGGGAGGTGGTGTCGTTAGTTGGAGGAGCATTAAGTAGAAATGCATTGCAGACTCAACTACAAAGGCTGAGTATGTGGCTGCTTGTGAAGCCACAAAGAATGATGTTTGGCTCAAGAAGTTCCTTATGTGGTACCAGCGTCGTTGTCACCTATTACGATATACTGCGATAATAATAGGGCAGTGGCTCAGTCCAAGGAGCCAAAGGAACCACGGAAAGGGAAAACACGTAGAGCAGAAATATCATCAAATTCAAGATATTGTTTAACGTGGAGATGTGACTGTCACCAAGATTGCCACCGCTGATAATCTTACGGATCCGTTTACAAAGGCCTTGCCACAGAAGGTCTTTGATAATCATCTAGATAGTTTAGGTCTCAGATGTAGTTTTGAATGGTTATAAGTGCAAGTGTGAGTTTGTTGGGATTGTGCCCTCAAACCATTACTTTATGTATGAGACACTGACATTTTAATATATGGATATCAGCTTTACATTTCATTGTGTATGTTTCTTTCATGAGATGATTGTTAATCCTTAAGTATCATAGTAAGTAATTTGTGTGTGTATGAGATACATACAAGTGAGATACGAATTACTATTCTTTGATACTTAGAATTGTCACAGTGGATGATGAGACTTGATATCTCATCAGGTTTACACTGTAGCATGATTAACTACCATTGGATGGAGTGATGAATCTCAATCACTAGAGTATAACTCTTAGTTAATATGCTAGTGCTTATAGTGTATTGACAGACCTGAGTTTTCCTATTGACACTTAAGACTGTCAATAGTCGATAGGACTTATGTTGTACTAGTATTGTAACTGGTGATCTGTAATCATTTTAAATGTTAAGATTGAAGTTGAGTTATGTTTTACGATCAGCAATTCCCCCTTGTTATTATATTGTTTATAGCTAGAGGATAGGACGATTTTCAAATAGTCACTCCCTATGAGTCTAAAAAGGAAATTAAAATTTCCCTATTTTTGCTACTCCGGGGCGTGACACTTCTTCCTCTCTTGCTGTAACTCTCTGTATTTCTTTATTTTCTTTCTTAATTTTAGCTTTTTGTGTGTGTTGAGAGTGGTATAGAGTAGTGTGAATGAGTGTAGCTTATATACGTATATATGTAGGGATTTTGGAGAACTTAGAGACCAAGTAGCAATCTGTGGTTCTCAATAGTGCACGCGTACACGCGCGCGCACGCACACGCACACGCACACACACACACACACACACACACACATACATACCACACAAATACACTCATGAGTTTAAGCTTAGTTCGATTGATTCAACTATGTTAGTTAAGTTAGTTATGTTGGTTTAGTTTGCTATTAGGAATTTTTCCCAAACATAATTATTGCAAATATTAAGTGAAAAAATTGATTAAGATATTAATAATTGGGTTTATTCCAAATCCTAGGATATTTATGGGACATAGTCTTTACATGATGTCGCATATAAAAATATTGGTGGTTACAAAAATTAAATTATGGAACTCGTGAATAGTAAAACAAAAGCTATTTAATATTATTAAAATAATATAATCACCAGGTATATAATACAGTAATAATATAAAACTGGTATTTTATTTAATATACAAAAATTATAAATTACAGATTGCTACAATAGCACTTGTATTAGTACTAGCATTGCCAAAAGTAATGCTCATTATTTTTTAAAGAATATCATACTCTTGAAAAACGATGAAAATATAGTTAAATATATTTTCACTAGAATGAGGATAGTCTAATGCATGAAAAAGAAATGATATTTTTATTCATTTTTCAATTATAGTCAACAAAATTCGCCATTATATATATATATATAAATATAAATCCAACTTTATTACAACTGTCCAGAAATCAGAAGTACATGCAATTGTACAATTAAAAATTGTACAATTAAAAGTAGAAAAATTTTCAATTAACATTTTTTTTTTTTTGGTTTTTGAAAAAAAATGCTTGTATATCACTTCTCAAGATATTTCTACTAATAGGTTGGTGGACAGGTCGTAAAAAAGTTTGAATAAAATGTGTAAAACATTCTTCTTCAACCAAAGTAAAAGGCATAGTGGATGCACAAATAAATCTTGCCAAGCCTTCCCTCATTTTGTTATAAAGAAAATTTCCAAAACTTGTGATAGTAATAGCGGAAAATTTGGGATTGTACTGGGTCGCTCGCCGCAACAGTACCAGTTTCCCATGCACCGGGGTGCTTGTTTATGATATGCCTTTTAAGTGTGTTATTTCCTCCACCTTTATGAGTAAAATCTTGTTTACAAATATTACATTGTGCATTATTTTCTTCCTTAACTCTCTTAAAAATAACCAAATGGTTGATTTTATTTTTCTTTCAATGGTGGGATTAGGATTTGAAGGAGAAGGATTAGACCCCATAATTTTAACTTCATCATCCTCCTCCTCCAATTCCAAATCATTAATCTTATTTCTTTTCCCATAATAAAAAATTTTAAAGTCATAAGTTGGCACTTCTCTATAATGTTTTGAAGATCATGAATGTGATGCCCTTTTTATTTTATTTTTTGAAAAACAAAATAGGGGAAAGAAATACAAAAGATAAAAAATGACAACAATTAAATAAGTAAAAACAAAACAAAAATACCTCAACTTGCAGTAGTAGAAGAAGAACTATGAATAATAATAAGACTTGAGAGCTTGTAGACTTTTAAGACTTGCACTTGTAGAAGTGGTTTTGCAAAACAAATTGGTTGATCACCTAACTTGTAGAAGTTCTTTGGCAAACTAGAGAACTTTTTATTTTTGAATCACTACCTTGTAGAAGTGCTTTTGCTTGTAGCTTATGGAGAAGTAGAGAGAAAGTAAAGAGATAATTGATTTTGGTGTGAGAAAATATGTTGTGGAAAGTTTGGTATTTATAAAAAATGGCCAAGGGGCATTTTGGAAGTCAAAAATCACTTGCAAGCCTAATAGTATCAACAAGAGGATATTACTAGTTTAATCTAAGCATAATTCATCTTCGGTTGGCATGAATTGTCTACCTATAACTAGGGTGTAGCACAACCCATCTTTCCTAAGCATGAATCGTAAAGATATAAACATCGCAAGCACATAAGCACCATTGTATGTAAATATTCCTATCAATCACAGAAATCAAGGAATATTAGGTTCAATAAATACAAGGAATAATCTAAGACACGAATAAATCCAAAGTATTATTGATTATTATCATAAAAACTCCAATTATATATTAATAATCCTCAAACATACAACTACTATCCAAATACATAAAATCCTAAAGAAAGAAAGTAAAGAATCCCTCTTTACATAGCTAGGGTTCATTGAAACCCTAGAATAGGTGTTTAGTTGCGCATAGTTGACGAAAACAAGTAGATGAAGTTGATTGTCGCCATCAGAAACCTTCAAAACTAGATCTTCTTCTTCTTTTGCCTCCAAAGTTGTATGATATGATGTATGTGTTGATGTGTATGGATGTGTAAACCTCCAATTGATTTAGAATGGTCTATATAGTTGTAGAAGGATTAGGAAGGCTTTTGTAAACCTAATCCATCAAAATTTCTATATTTCACTTTCTGGACGTAAATAGGCAATTCTGTTCGCGTAAGAGTCTTCAGCACTTGAAAATATGCGTTTTCACTTTTTTGTACAGGTCGCGCGAGCGAGGTACTAGAATGTTGCGCGAGCGGGCCGCTCACATGAGGTTGCTTTTTTTTTTTTCTGCTTCTTTTCTTCTGTTTTACACCCTATTTAGCCTGAAACTCTTGCTTTCTTCTAAAACCTAATAGAAAACGGAAAACAAAGTAAAAGTACACAAAAACAGGATAAAAAGTGCTAACAAATGTGAATTAAGGCGTGTAATTAGGACTTATTCACTCCCAGTCAATTCAGAAGAAGGATGGAACTCAACAATTTTGTATCGACTATAGGGAGCTCAACAAGGTCACAATTAAGACTAAGTACCCACTCTCTAGAATCGATGATCTGTTTGATCAGCTACAAGGAGCAACGACTTTCTCGAAGATCAATTTATGATCCGGATATCACCAACTGTTGGTTCAACCGGAGGATATTTTGATGCCTACTTTCAGGACGAGGTATGGGCATTATTCTTGGTTATGTCTTTTGGATTAACCAATGCCCCTGCAGTATTCATGGACCTAATGAATAGAGTATTTAGACCCTACATGGACCAGTTCATTATCGTGTTCATAGATGATATTCTAATCTATTCAAAGACCGAGGAGAAAAAAGAGGAACATGTGAGGATCACGCTACAGATCCACCGAGATAACCAATTATATGCAAAGTTCAACAAGTGTGAGTTCTAGCTGAAAGAAGTCAAGTTCCTAGGACATGTCGTCTCACGGGATGGAATAGTCGTAGACTCGTCAAAGAAAGACGTAGTTTTGGATTGGAATATACCAACCACAGCAATGGAAGTCAAAAGTTTTTTTGGTCTAGCTGGATACTATCGGAGATTTGTAGAAGGATTCTCTAAGATCGCAGCTCCTCTTACTGGAATAATGAAGAAGGACTTGAAATTTAAATGAAGTAACAAGCATGAACGCGCATTCCAGGAATTGAAACGAGCACAGCGCCAGTGCTGGCAATACCCAAGAGCGGTAAGAAGTTCACCATTTATAGTGATGCATCACACCAAGGACTCAAATGTGTTCTGATGCAAGATGGGAAGGTAATCGCTTATGAATCACGGTAATTGAAACCTCACGAGTTGAACTATCCGACGCATGACCTAGAGCTAGCCGCAATTGTTTTTGTACTCAAGATTTAGAGGCATTATTTCTAAAGTGAGAAGTTCGATCTGTTCTCGGATCACAAGAGTCTGAGATATTTGTTCTCTCAAAGGGAGTTGAACATGAGACAATGATGTTGGATGGGATTTTTGAAGGACTATGATTTCACATTATAGTATCACCCTGGGAAAGTGAACATAATGGTCGATGCTTTAAGTCAAAAACCCCAGAGGATAGTTATAGCTTCTTTTATGGTCACAGAGTGGCAAGCATTGGAAACTTTGGTCAAATTTGGTATTCATGCCTTATACCTAAGTAAAGGACGATACTTTAGATGTCTCATGGTACAACCGACCCCCATTAGTCGTATTTTGGAGGCACAAAAGAAGAATGAAGGACTTCGGGAGTAGTTCGCAAGCAACGCAATAATGGAACCAAAGAATTGGAGTATTGGTACAGACGGAGCACTCAGATGCAGAGGCAAACTTTGTGTGCTGGATGAAGGTGATCTTAGAAAGGATATACTGGACGAAGCTTACAAGTCGCGGATGACTATCCACCCAAGAGGTACAAAGATGTACAAGGATTTGAAAATGAACTTCTGGTGGGAAGGAATGAAGTGAGAAGTTGATGAGCACGTGTCTCAATGTCTTACGTGTAAGCAAGTGAAAGCGGAACATCAAAAACTACCCGGACTTCTACAACCGTTACCAGTTCCTGGATGGAAGTGCGAACATATAACTATGGACTTCGTGGTAGGATTGCCAAGGTCATAGCAAAACCACGACGCTGTTTGGATAGTTGTGGATGACTTACCAAATCGGTGCACTTCATAGTATACAGTATGGCGTACCCTGTCGAACGTTTGAGCTGTATGTATATACAATAAGTTGTACGACTGCACAGTGTACCAGCCTCTATCGTATCCGACCGTGATTTGAGATTCACTACAGAGTTTTTGGAAAAGTCTACAGACAGCTTTGGGGACTTCATTAAACTTGAGCACTACCTTTCATCCACAGACTGATGGACAGACTGAACGGGTTAACCAAGTAATGGAAGACATGCTTCAGGCGTGTGTTATTGATTTTGAGAGCTTATGGGAGACTCATCTACCGCTGATAGAATTTACGTACAACAACAGCCACCATTCGAGCATAGGAATAACACCCTTCGAGGCATTATACAGAAGACTGTGCCGATCACCATTGTGTTGGGCAGAGGTTGGAGATAACCAACTACTTGGACCAGAATTAGTTCGGGAAACTATCGAGAAAATCCAGATGGTGAAAGAAAGGATGTGAACGGCGCATAGTAGACACAAGAGTTACACGGATAAACATTGTAGAAGCTTGGAATTCAGTGTTGGGGATCATGTGCTACTTAAAGTATCTTCGGTGCGAGGAATTGTCAGATTTGGACAGAATAGAGGGAAGTTGGCGCCTTGTTTCATTGGACTGTTTGAGATTCTCGAGCATGTAGGAAAGGTTGCCTACAGACTCGCATTATCACCTAAGATGTCGGGAGTACACAACGTATTTCACGTCAGCATGTTAAGAAAGTATGCTCATAATCTGAGTCATGAGATCAACTTTGAAGATATTGAGGTTAACGACAATGTGTCATTTCATGAAGGACCAGTGCGAATTCTAGATCGAGAAGTTAAGAAGCTGAGAAATAAAGAAATTCCGTTGGTAAAGGTCCAGTGGAAGTTTCATGACGAAGGATAAGCTTCTTGGGAATTGGAGTCAGAGATGCGAGCGAAGTATCCAGAGTTGTTCAACGACGCTTTGTTCGGATTTAGAGGGAGATGATGTAATACCCTGTACTTTCGTTGTAATTTTATAATACTTTTGATATTAATAAGATTCAATATGTTGATATTTAAATTTCCTGTAATTTCTCTTTCGATCGATCTAGCGTCTTTTAATCGATCGAAACCTTTCGAGCGATCGAAACTCTGCCGACCTGAATCCATACGTGGACTCATTGTCAATCGATCGAACCCCCTTCATTCGATTGAACGTGACTGAACTTAAACGCCAAGTTTATTTCTATGGCGCTCATTCACTAACCTCCCCTATATATATGTAACATATACACACACTCCCAAGGTTGTTGAACTTTGAGAGAGATTAGAGGGAGAGATATAGAGATTACATATATATATACACACACACACTCCGATTATATATACATATACGCACAAACATAAGCACACACACTCTTGGAAAAAAGCGAAGAGAGGAGAAGAAGAAGAGGAGAAGGAGCAAAAGCAGGAAAGGGAGAAAGATAAAAGACAGAAAAAGAGAAGGAGAAAGAAGAGAGAGCTCATTGAGTAACTCGCAGCCACCCCATACATCACCGGTGTCGCCAAACTTCACGGTGAGTGCCTATGCTCACTTAGTAGCGTAGATATGTATGTACGTATGTGTTTCGGCAAGAAAGAAAGGACCCTAAATGTACGAGGAAGGTCCAATTTAGTTTGGGAAAGAAACCAACATTCAATCGATCGAACTGATTTCAAGCGATTGAACACAGACCAATCTCGATCGATCGAATTTAGTTTAATCGATCAAACTTCAATTTTCTCAATCAATCGAACTTGACTTCGATCGATCAAACATATCTTCACCTCAATTGATTGAAATGACTTCAATTGATCAAACATATCAGAATGTTAAATGTTGGGTTTGTTATATCTGATGAATTGTTAAGCTGATTATTATCATACATTGATGTTGGGATGCTATATCAGAATAATATGCACTTGGAATAATGGACTTAATGCATTGAAACAGTAGAACCAATTATATAATGATGGTATTGATCGGGAGAGAACAGATCCTATTTATACGCCTTAACGAGCATTTGTTAGTACCTTTTTATCCTATTTTTGTATATTTTTACTTCGTTTTCTAGTTTCTGACAGGTTTTGGAAGAAATCAACTAAACCAGGTTAAACAGGGTGAAAAAGCAGAAGAAAAGAAGCTGAAAAAGCCAAGTCGCGCGCGCGACCCGCGCCCGCGAAAACCAGAAATCGCTCGCGCGAGATCCCCAGATTCGCTCGCGCGATCCGCGCGCGCGAAGGCCCAAATGTCGCGCTCGCGCGACCCGCTCGCGCGATATGTGTAAAAAGCAAAGTTGCGTATTTCAGTATTCTAAAGACTCCTGTGCAAACGAGATGTCCTGACTGCGTCCAGATTGTAAAAGACAGCAGTTTTAGTGCATTACGAGTTAGAAAGGCTTCCAAAAACTTGTTGTAATCTATATATACCTTATTTTACTTCAAATTAAGGGTTAGACATTGTTACACATTATTATACACACATATACATATATACTTTCAGCCATTGAAGGGAGGGAAGCAAGGAGAAGAAGAAGAAGACCAAGGATTTCCATGGCCTCCTCCATCAACCTCTTGCTATCTACCGCTTCTATGGATAGCTAGATCATAGATCTAGGGTTTCAATGAAGCCCTAGACGAGTAATAGGGTTTTATTTATGTTTTATTTCAGTTTTATTATGTATGGATGACAGTCACATGTTTAGAGGATTTTTATAAGTAAATCGTGCTGCTATTGATTAAATCATTGCTTTCAGAATTTATTCTTGTCTTAGATCTATTTTGATTGTGATGTGCTCAACGATCTACTCTTGCTGTGCTTGTTTAGATTGTTTACATGTGATGGTGCTTTATTGATTCGTGCTATCAAGTATCCGAATAGTCCATGCCTAGGTTAGATGGATTAGATCACAACCCTAGTTTAGTGTGGGATAATTCGTGCTAACCGCAGATGGATTATGTTGGTGCTTGAACCATGATTATCTTCTTGTCGGAGGAATTGGGCTTGTCGCTACAATTCCTCATATTCATCCAACTTAGTAAGCTAAAGTAAGTCATAAATATTCCTATTATGAAACTAGTGGTGGATTTGGAATCCTAGGTTCCCTTAAACATTCATTAAAAACACTTTTAATTGCTTTACAAGTTTAGATTTACTTTTTATTGTTATTAGCTTAATTAAATCCAAATCAAAATCCGTTTTTCCTAATTAATTAGACTTAGGTTTTAAAATTAAGTTGCTGTAGTTAACCAATCCCTGTGGGTTCGACCTTTACTTCCACACTACAAATCTTTGGAAAAGTAAAGAATACTTTTTATATCTTGATTCTGACAAGATCAATTTTTGGCGCCGTTGCCGGGGATTGCAAATTACTAGCTTTAGTTTTAAAATCTTAGTTTAGTTAATTCGTAAATATTAGATTAGGTTTTCTTTTGCTTATTTTCCATTTTTGTTTTAAATTACTAACTTGTTTTTTTATTTTCTAGGTTATCAAGTCATCAATTCCAACGTTTCCGAGTGGAGTAGCTAATTACATCAAAGGAGCTTACGCAAATAAAAAATAAATAAATAAAATAAAATAAATTGCTTCCTTTAAATTCGCTCTAAACCACTGTAAGTCAGGCGCTGTGACGCACTATTTGCATTAGTGTAGGGTTAATTGCACTGCATTAGCTAGGAAACCCGGGGCGCTGGGCTTGACGCGGTCATTGCATTACAGGATAATTTGCATGCATCACAGTAGTTGAGTGCTTGTTATCTTAGTTGTGTGATTGCTATTTGTTTGTTTTATTATTTGAGTCAGTTTTTGTTTCTAGTTTATTTTTTTTTTAGTTTATGTTAGGTACACGTTCAAAGAAACCGGAATTAGAACCTTTCGACTCTGAACTTGAACGTACCCTAAGACTTAACAAGTCTTCAAACTTAACTTCTAGAACAAGATTTTTAATAGACGACGATTTGACACCAAAACCAACGTCTTTATTTGAGTCCGAAATACGTAGTACTCTTACAAGACTAAAGAAACCACGTTTTTATAACATAGAACCAATTAAAATGGCAGACGGTGGAAATAACAATAACCATCAAAACGACGGAGCTAATATGAATAATCTTAATATACCGCCACCTCCTCCACTTATAAATTATTTTATTCCTACGACATACACGCCACAAGCCGGTATCGAATTACCGGAGGCGACGGCATCTCACTTTGAGATAAAGTCGTCTACGATCTCGCTACTTCCGTCTTTTCATGGCCGTCTTAATGAAGACCCTTACCAATACTTAGGGGATTTTCAGGATATATGTTCTACTTTGAAAATACAAAACCTAAATAATGATGAATTAAAATTGCGGCTCTTTCCATTTTCTTTAAAAGACAAAGCTAAGTATTGGCTTCAATCACTTGAGCCAAACACAATAAAAACATGGGAAGCCTTACACACCGCCTTTTTACAAAAGTTTTTCCCTATTATGCGTACAAATAAGATAAGAAAAGATATAACTAATTTTGTGATGCAAGATGGGGAGACTCTTTATGACACTTGGGAAAAATTTAAAGAATTATTACGATCGTGTCCACATCATCAGGTTCCCAAGTGGCAATTGGTTCAAGTCTTCTACGAGGGACTTATTCCTTCGGTTAGGAATACCGTCGATGCCGTTTGTGCGGGAACTTTCCTACACAAAAGCGCCGATGAGGCCTGGAAGATTTTCGAAACTTTGAGCGAGAATTCGATGCACCAAGCGGTGTCCGTCCGTAATGAGGGATATCATTCACAACCTAAGAGTGAGGTGAAGTTTGAGTCGAGTCATTCTATTGAAATAAAAGAACTATCTAACAAACTTGACCGACTTTTAACAATGAACCAAACGACAGCCCCACCCGCTCATGAAATTTGTGCATTATGTTCTGATCCTTCACATTCGATACTTGCATGTCCATCGGCGAGTCAATTTCTGGAATTCGTGGAGCAACACATTAATTCTATTCAACAATACCCACGAAATAACTATAATTCGATTAATAATAATCCGGACGCGCCATGGAGAAACCATCCTAACTTCTCGTGGAAAGATAATAATAATAATCCTAATGAGGCGACTAATTTCCCTAACGCTTATAGATCTCAACAAGGTCAATACCAACAACCGCCTCCTAATTCGAATCCTTCAAGGGCTAATATTTTTGAGGAAAAGGTGTTGGCGTCCCTTAAGACTATTGAAACGCAAGTACAGGCACAAGCACAAATAGTGCACTCTCATACACAATCCATTGCGAAGCTTGAATCCCAAATGGGACAACTAGCTACTGTAGTGAGTCGTAGAAACGAGGGGACGTTGCCTAGTCAAACAATTCAAAACCCTAAGGGACAATATGAGGTTAAGGGGTCGAATGAACAAGTAAACGCCGTCTCCACTAGGTTGACTACACGAGAGGAAGAGGTAATAGAAATCCCGAATGAGAATGTGAAAGATAGGAATATCAACTCTAATAAAAAGAGGGGTGAGGATGTGAATCAAAATAAGAAAGATAAAGAACCGGTCCCAACGAATCATATTCCGAGAATGCCATATCCACCAAACGTTGAGGGACCGTCACATTTCACAAAGAATAAGTCAAAAATGGAGGATATACTCGAGGTGTTCAAACAAGTTAAAATTAATATTCCTTTCCTCGATGCTATAAAACAAATTCCGGTGTATGCTTAATGTTTAAAAGACCTTTGCACTCAAAAACGCAAAATACGGAGTCATACTCCTAAAAAGGTTTTCCTAACGGAAAAAGTAAGCTCTATATTTCAACACGCTCCTCCAAAATATAAGGATCCCGGTACGCCTACGATTTCATGTGTCATAGGTGACACTATCATTCATAGGGCTCTCCTTGACTTAGGAGCTAGTGTTAATCTCCTACCTTATCAGGTCTATAAACAATTAGGTTTAGGTGAACTGAAACCTACGGCCGCTACAATACAATTAGCGGATCGTTCTATTAAAATACCTAGAGGAATCGTCGAGGACGTCTTGGTTAAGGTTGATAAATGCTATTTTCCTGTCGACTTCATGGTCCTTGACACTGAACCCGTGCTAGATGCTAGGAAACACACTCCTGTCATTTTAGGCCGTCCATTCTTAGCAACCGCTAATGCACGTGTTAACTGCCGGACGGGGGTACTGAAAGTGTCGTTTGGGAACATGAACTTAAAATTAAACGTTTTTAATGCTATGGATCAACCTCCTAAAGACGACGATTACCTATGTGAGGCGGAAGGTGAGGTAAGAGGGAATATTGAACCTACTAACGTAATAAATAGAAGTGTGGGGAATAATATAGAAGATGATGAATGGATGAATCCTAATCCTTCGGCCCCTAACGATGAATTTACCCGGAAAGTGAAAAATCGACTTAACGATAATGGTGAGCCGTTAAAAGAATTAACACATAACAACCATGTTTCGACGTTTCACCAGAATCTCCCTATGGCCTTCCGAGGTACAAACTTTGATTTACGACCTCCTTGAATATTGATCTAGGACGGTCTAGCTAAAGACGTAAAAGTTAGCGCTTCTTGGGAGGCAACCCAAGCTTTATTTCGTTTGTTTTCTTTGTTTTTGGGTGATTTCAGTCTGTTTTTGAGGTTCTGGATAGGTTTGGGGGTTGGAGTAAAATTATTTTTAATTTATATGCATAAAATAAATGAAACAATGAAAAAAAACCATTCTCGCGCGCGCGGCCCGCTCGCGCGAGACGTCGCTCGCGCGGCCCGCTGGCGCGAGTTTGCCCCTTAAACGTTTTTCTTTACTTTTCTTTGTTTGAGAGCCTCAGGTTCTCTCCGCGCCTGATCTCGCGGGCGCGAGGGGGCCCGCTGGCGCGATAAATTAAAAAAAAAAAAAAAAAAAAACTTGGAAATCGCGCGCGCGAAGGCCGCTCGCGCGATTCCCCCATTTCTGCATTTTCTTCTTTTGTTTCTATATCTGTCCCCCATACTTGGTCTGATAATTTTTATTTTTCTGTTTTTCTTTCGTAAGCACTTTTAGATCTAGTCCTTTGTTGGTTTTGTAGTTCTGGTTCTGTTTTATTTTCTTTTCTTTTTATAGTTTATTATCTTTTTATTTTTTCGAGCTTATAGTTTATTTATTTTAGTAAATTTATTTACATTTTATTTACTTTTAATATTCTTTTGTTAGTTTTCTTTTCGTTTATCAAGTATTAACAGGTACATTGACCTTTATTGTAATATTCCTGGTGGTAACCTGTTCTATGCTTGCCGAAATCGAGGTATTATCGTTCTTTTCTTACGTACTCTCCGTTCTTTCATTTTATTGTTTCATTGGGGACAATGAAAGGTTTAGGTTTGGGGGTATGCACACACATGCATTATTTTAAGCAAAATTTTAAAATTTTTCAATAAGTATGTTTAAATAAACGATGTTACCGACATTTTTGCAATTTTAATTTGATACTTCTTGTTAAATAACTTTGATTGTTATAGAATGATAAATAAGAGAATATGTGATTAAATATTTACTGAAGTTATGATGTAACGTTCTAGGATATGTATCGTTCGAATCGTAGTTTTATATCATAGATTTGCACACAAATTTATGCACTGCACGTAGTCGCTTGAATACATGTTGGTTGTGAACTATAATATGATTCGGATTTCTAGATAACACATGGTGGAGACTAAGCCCGGTGAACTTTTGAGCCTATCTTTTCTTTTTAGAGGGTTATAAATACATTGTGTTTGTCGAATTTTATTGAAATAGCGCATCTACTTGTTGTTTAGTCTCATTATTCTTGTTTTGGTTGATAGTCAAGTTAAAATATTTGTTACCATGCTAAATAATCTTCCATTGTAAACATTGAAGAACCGTATTACTCTAGGAAATGATTATAGGCCCTCTTTGTTTATTATCGACCGATAAAAGATAAAATTTCCTTAGTTCGCCCGTTGAGCCATTAAAATGCCATTTCTTTCTTTAATTACCATTATCCTCTTTAAAAGCTCCAACTTGATCAACTTGGAGTATACCACTGGAAGAGTGATCAACTTTTAGTGGTGTTAAGGCAATGTGTTGATGAAGAAGAAGAAACTAAGATGCTATTGGGGAAGTTGCTTGGTATTCAATGCATAGTCATTTGAGAAGCGAGAAAAGGAAAAGAAAAGATTGAAAAGAAATAAAGAAGAGGAAGGTTGAAAAAAAAAATGAAAGAAAAGAAGAAAAGTATATGAAATGAAAAGAAGAGAATGAAATGATGAAGTTGGTAGAAGAGACGAATGAAAGAAATCGAACATGCCTTACAATGCCATTCTAAAACTACCTAATTAATCCTTTCTATCCTTTTTCATTACCTGAGCCACATTACAACCGTTGAAAAGTCCTATTTGATCCTAGGAAACATGGTTTGGATATGAAAACGATGGGAGGGGGATTAAAACATGGTCATGATTAATTTTTCTTGATTGTTGGCATCCTATCCATGAGACTACTGTTCTTTCGTGTCATGCGTCTTTTTCGAGTCATATGTGAGCGTTTATCGTTTTGAAAATATATTTCCTTTGCTCCCATATATTAGAAAAATTACACCTGTTTCTGAGTGTTTCATTTGAGAGTGTAATTGACATTGCTAGATTCGTAGTCGAGACATAGTTAAATGGTCATCCGAGTTATATTACAAGTTCATGACATGCGCGTGTTCATTTGACTACCATATCACACATGTGCAATTTTATGAGAAATTCTATTGATTTATACAATTCATGTACTTGGGATTGTTTTTCATGATGTAGGTAGATGTTTGATTCCGTTTCTTCTTGTTCGTTATTCTATTTCAAATTATCGTTCTATGATAAGGAATATTGAATATTATGTTCTTCATTTTTAAGAAAACTTTTTGAATTTATAAGTTAATAAAGATGGTTGTGGGTAACTTGTTGACGAGAACCCTCACGAGACTTTACTCGTCCGACTAGGGACACCTAGGGGTTTAAAAGGCTTGTTGCATAAGCTAAATGCAATCGTGATTCATACGAAAATGGAGTAGTACTTTATTAGTAGTTAGTTTTTATTTTTAGTTTTGCTCGAGGACTAGCAAAATGTAGGTTTGAGGGTGTGATCGGGAGAGAACAAATCCTATTTATACGCCTTAACGAGCATTTGTTAGTACCTTTTTATCCTGTTTTTGTATATTTTTACTTCGTTTTCTAGTTTCTGACAGGTTTTGGAAGAAATCAACTAAACCAGGTTAAACAGGGTGAAAAAGCAGAAGAAAAGAAGCTGAAAAAGCCAAGTCGCGCGCGCGACCCGCGCCCGCGAAAACCAGAAATCGCTCGCGCGATCCGCTCGCGCGAGATCCCCAGATTCGCTCGCGCGATCCGCGCGCGCGAAGGCCCAAATGTCGCGCTCGCGCGACCCGCTCGCGCGATATGTGTAAAAAGCAAAGTTGCGTATTTTAGTATTCTAAAGACTCCTGTGCAAACGAGATGTCCTGACTGCGTCCAGATTGTAAAAGACAGCAGTTTTAGTGCATTACGAGTTAGAAAGGCTTCCAAAAACTTGTTGTAATCTATATATACCTTATTTTACTTCAAATTAAGGGTTAGACATTGTTACACATTATTATACACACATATACATATATACTTTCAGCCATTGAAGGGAGGGAAGCAAGGAGAAGAAGAAGAAGACCAAGGATTTCCATGGCCTCCTCCATCAACCTCTTGCTATCTACCGCTTCTATGGATAGCTAGATCATAGATCTAGGGTTTCAATGAAGCCCTAGACGAGTAATAGGGTTTTATTTATGTTTTATTTCAGTTTTATTATGTATGGATGACAGTCACATGTTTAGAGGATTTTTATAAGTAAATCGTGCTGCTATTGATTAAATCATTGCTTTCAGAATTTATTCTTGTCTTAGATCTATTTTGATTGTGATGTGCTCAACGATCTACTCTTGCTGTGCTTGTTTAGATTGTTTACATGTGATGGTGCTTTATTGATTCGTGCTATCAAGTATCCGAATAGTCCATGCCTAGGTTAGATGGATTAGATCACAACCCTAGTTTAGTGTGGGATAATTCGTGCTAACCGCAGATGGATTATGTTGGTGCTTGAACCATGATTATCTTCTTGTCGGAGGAATTGGGCTTGTCGCTACAATTCCTCATATTCATCCAACTTAGTAAGCTAAAGTAAGTCATAAATATTCCTATTATGAAACTAGTGGTGGATTTGGAATCCTAGGTTCCCTTAAACATTCATTAAAAACACTTTTAATTGCTTTACAAGTTTAGATTTACTTTTTATTGTTATTAGCTTAATTAAATCCAAATCAAAATCCGTTTTTCCTAATTAATTAGACTTAGGTTTTAAAATTAAGTTGCTGTAGTTAACCAATCCCTGTGGGTTCGACCTTTACTTCCACACTACAAATCTTTGGAAAAGTAAAGAATACTTTTTATATCTTGATTCTGACAAGATCAGGTATAATGTTGATAATCGAATTGAGAAGTCGACGTGCATAGTAGTGGGTCTATCGACCATAAAGGTCTATACTATTTATGATTGGTGCGTGGGAAATGTGATCGCGAAGATCGTACAATGTGGGTTGTGGTATACTTATATTGCCTTAGTCCACGAGAGAGACTAAGGGATATATTAGTGGTATTGCCTTAGTCCACGGGAGAGGCTAAGGGATACATATTATGGAAATAGATGTGATGTTAAAATTACCTATATTGCCTTAGTCCATGAGAGAGACTAAGGGATATACAATGGGATCGCCTTAGTCCATGAGAGAGACTAAGAGATATCGTGGTGATGCCATCTTTCCATGAAAGAGACTAAGGGATATAGTGGTGATGTCGCCTTAGTCCATGAGAGAGACTAAGGGATATAGTGCTGATGTCGCATTAGTCCATGAGAGAGACTAAAGGATAAACTGGTGGTATTGCCTTAGTGTATGGGAGAGACTAAGGATGCATAGTTGTGGGAATGTTAATGGGCTAGCACCCTGGTCTGATAGAGGCTAATGGAATGTTGTCTTAGGCTATGATCTAGACAAGAGAGATCCGACAGAGACTAAGGGCATGGTCACATTAGTCCAAGACCGAGACTGAGGGTTATGCCGATATTATCATCTTAATCCGATAGACGCTAAAGGAATATTATATTAGTCCATGACCAGGACGGGAAGTCCGAATAGAGGCTACATGAATATGTCACTTTAGTCCATGACCGAGATTAAGAGAGATACATCATGAACTTAGTCCGATAGAGATTAAATGAATATCACCTTAGTCCATGACCGAGACGGGAGATCTGACGGAGGCTAAGGGATATGTCACTTTAATCTATGACTGGGACTAAGAGATATATGTTACGAAAGGAATTGTGAATTGGGCGTGTTGGCCTGAATGTATTGGGGCATTTTTACCAGAGCGTGGGACTTCGTGTCGGGGTTGCTAAAGTTAGTAAGGTATGGATCAAGATGTGAGATGAGTAATTATAGAAGGTAAAGGTACATGCGAAGCGTGGACCCAAGAGTCTATGTTATGTTTGGGATGGGTTGGACGATGTCCGTGAGATTGGGACGATGTCCATTGAGATATATTGAGTTTGTGCATTCATGAACGTGAACAATGGGATGACCATTAATGATGTTGTATATATGTTATATATCTATAGATACTCTGTCAATATTTGCATTCTCTTAGCTTCCGTAGCTGACGACGTTTTATGCTGCTGGATATCCTAAATCCAATTGGCCAGGGTTATGAGTATGTAGGAGATGCATACATGGATAGGGGCTACGAGGATGGAGCCTATGATGACGGAGGCTATGCTGGTGTTGACTACTTCGCAAGCTGAAGACTTGCACATTGCCGTAGCTAGTTTAGACTTATATGCTAGAGACTATTGTAATAATTAAGTTTGTAATCGATACTAACACTTTATTTATGTGTTAGCATATATTTATGGTTTGTAATAGTTTAGTAATGAACCCCGTTTACATATATCAAACTTAGAATCTCCCAATGTGTGGTTTGATTTATTACTCAGATAATTAGACTTGGGTTATGGATAATGTGGTAACTTTTAACTATCATGGCTTACGGGTCTAGAAAAGAATTTATTTTCTCTATTTTCTCTACTGTGGGGCATGACATGCAAGCATGTTAGTGGTAATTGAATAAGCGTGAGGAAAATTGGGTGAGCAAAAATGCACTGACATCTTTCTGTATATTGAATGCAACGGGATACCACGTCATTAAATGTAACTTGCTAATAAATTTGAGATTTGTGTTTATGTGAATGAGATTTTTTCTGAAAATAATGATACAGTGCAGATGGATAAATAAAAAATGTTGATTGGTTTGTGATACTTCGTCTGCAAAACAACAGTTGCATGGAATATTTTCTAACCATCAAATATTGTAGGCATTAATCAGAATTCATTGAAAAATGCACTGACATCTTTCTATATATTGAATGCAACGGGATACCACGTCATTAAATATAACGTGCTAATAGATTCAAGATTTGTGTTTATGTGAATTTCATATAAACACTAAGGGTGTAAACGATTCGGTTCGGTTCGGTGTGGTTTTTGACGAAACCGATCGGTTTCAGTTCGGTTCGGTTCGGTTCGGAGTGTGTAAATTTTCGGTTCGGTTTCGGTTTTGCACTGCACAAATCAAATGAAAACCGACTGAACCGATCGGTTCGGTTCGGTTCGATTTGTCGGTGTAGTTCTTTTCTGAAAATAATGATACTGTACAGATGGATAAATATAAAATGTTGATTGGTTTGTGATACTTCGTCTGCAAAACAACAGTTACATGGAATATTTTCTAACCATCAAATATTATAGGCATTAATCAGAATTCATTGAAAAATATTTGGGGAAAAAAGTGCAGAAATTGAAGGACTCCCCACTCCCATTTTCATTTCCCGCTGCTTCTCTCTCTACTCTCTCTCCTCTCCAAGCCCCCTTCTATACTACTACTACTCCTTATGTGGTGAGTTCTCTCTCTCACACTCACACTAACATGTACGGTATACTCATTTTGCTTCATCTTAGTTTCTTCGCTATTTCTTTCTTGCGCTCCCTCTATATATATATACACGTACATATATATATATATATATAATCTTGGAGCATGTCTATGATGTATCGATTGTTTACGATTTTTCCCATCTTTTTTGCTGTGATAATTTTCCCACGTGGGTTGCATTCTGTTTTGTGTGTGCACAATTGTGTTCGCTTTCTATCTAGGGTTTGTATGTGCAATTTTATTGATTTGTCAGTGAATCTACTCTAATTTGGCCTGTTGTATACATTTTGATTACTATTTTGTGCTTCGATTACAATATAATGCTAAAAACAAAAAGGGGGTTTCAAGGGCATACGGTGAAAATTATAGTCCTATATATGCTTTATCACTTTTTTGCCTGTTTGTGTATTTTTAGTCTTCTCCATTTACCTTTAGGAATGTTTGGTTTGAGAAAAAGAAAACTAAGGGAAGTTGTGATTCTGGATTATATGCTTAATGAAAATTGTATTGAATAAACATAAAATCAGCTAAAATTAGCCAGACGTATTATAGTTAATTAAGTTAAATTTTTTGTTCTATTACAGAAATCTTACATTTCTCAATTTATCTTGCCTTAATTTTTCTCATGTCAAAGAAGCAAGGGAATTTTATAGATTTTTTTGGTCTTAGGTCCAACCCGGTTTTTGTTTAGGTGAAAAGTCCCTCAACAGAAAATAGTTATTTGAAAATTGAAATTTTCAAGCAGAAAATTAGCTATAAGTCCTTGAACTCATACTTTACATGCTTAAAGGACGTGCACATGTCAAATTTTTCAAAAAGTCCATTGGGGGATAATTTTGTAGCAATAGATCCGTCATCCGTGATATCCAAATACACATAATTTAGGACGAATTTACCCATTATTCATCAAATTATTCCATATTTTTAACAACCCCAATTAGACCTTCTTAGTCTTCACCGCTTCTCTCTCTCTCTCTCTCTCTCTCTCTCTCTCTCTACAATGGTGACCTATAGATTTGGATAAAAATGGCAAGATTGGAGAGTCGATCTTAGTCTGAAGGGCTTGTAGCTGGTCTCCAAACCTCCTTTTCTTCTATGATCGCCTTCATAGGCTCGGTGTCGCCGTCGAATCCATTGTTGACGTTGCCGTTGTGGGAGGCCCTCTTCTGAGCATTCTCATTCTCTCTCGCCAGCCCCCACCTCCCATAGCAAATAGAACTTTCCATTGGCCAGGAATTGTTTAACTACCGCAGATTAGAAGCTAGTTGATCGGGTAGTTGTCAAAGAAGAGTCTGATATCAGAGCTGAGACTGAAATCTCTACATTTTGTGCATTTGAAGTCTGGAATATGCATCCTTATGAAATCTGTTCTAAAATCTGGTTTGGGTCTTCAAGTGAAGGGAAATGTGGAGCTTGTCAGCGAAGTTTACAACTTTGTGTAATTTCACAACTATTTTTGCGTACGCTCTTTTAAATTTTAATAAAGTTTCTTGATGGTTTTATCAATTCCAAAGGGTATATTAAATACATTCCTACTGATATAGACCACTGGATGTGGTTATAATCTGTATATTTGATATCCAAGAATAAAATTTCTTTTGTTCTTTTCAACTGAGTGTAGTATCTACATTCTTATGATATAGGTTACACACTGTGCTAAAGAATTATGCATGTGGTATAGGAGTGTCATTATTTTACCAAATTTCACAAGACTCCTTTTGAAATTCAAGAAATAGTTTTGCAATCAGAGTGTGAAATTTCGCAGCTATTTTTTTCTTCAGAATTTCATATCAACAATGATACTTGTTTGATTGATCTCTTCGATTAGATTCTAGAAATACAAATTTCATAAAAAAATGATTTGTAAATTGAAAGTTATGAGTTTCTGAAGTTTAGAATTTTTTTTAAAAAAATAGTTCATAATCTAAATAAGGAAAACACCTATGACTATTAGAGGGGCAATTTTTGTCCAATAAAAAATGAAGGACTTTTGACTAAACATTTTTTTTAGTTGGCCTAAACCAACATAATTACCCTAAAACGTCCTTAAGCCTGATTGACCCATTTTCAAATAACTTGTTTATGTGAAGTTTTGTGACATAACATAAGGATTTCATTTGATTAAGTTTCACTAATCAGGCAAGGACTCATGACCAAAATTGACAAACAAGTTGCCCATTAAACTCAGTTAATCCAAACATTAGGGATTTTTTTATTATTTATTTTTCCTCAAAATTCTAAAGAAACGTAGACTGAATGTGCTACTTGCTTTATCAGTTCGTTGCTTTTGTTGTTATTATAATGATGTGATTATCAACTTGTATTTTTGAAGACATTGACTGAATATTCTGTTTGTCATGTATGGCGGGTTGTCATGGTTGTGGGCCTTGTGGCTAACTTACTTTTCGACAAACGTAGTTAACTGTTTCCGGAGCCTGCTTGCACATGTGTCACTATTATGAGTATTATCATTATTTGCTTTCCATTAGTTATGGTTGGGAGTTGTTTCTTTGTTTATTGGGTATTCTTAGTTTTCTCACACAATTCCGTCCAATTTCTGCACTTGATTTTCAAGTTTGTACATTGGCCTTCTCATTTACTTGAAGTGGAAATTATCATATCCAAGTGTGTGAATTGGTTTGATGAGATGTTAATTTTTTGTCTTTTGATTTGTTTGCGTATAATAATCGAAGTTTGTAATTTGAATGGAGACTTGTATATTTCAAAAACATTTATTTTAGAGATATTGATTTTTATCTTATCTCCTAGTTTGGTATGGTGAGTATCTCTTAAAGATTTAAGAAGAGATGAAAGGTGTTCTCTTTATCTTTAAAGTTCTTTATGGCATTACTGTTGCATTATTTGAGTTGAGCAATACAGTGAGTACATTTTATCTCCCGTGGATGTAGGCCTTTGTCCGAACCACTTTGATCTCTTGTTATCTCCACTTTTCCTTATTTGCTTTCCGCTTTTCTTTAAATATAAAATAAAATTCCACAATCTGGATGGCATGATTGATTATTGATTTTTTTGGTTTTTGGTACCATGGTCTGTGTGTGTGTGTGTGTGTGTGTGTTTCCTTTTGAGTGAATGCTTGTGATGGATATGATTTGCTAAACTCTTATTGCAGGTTTTGAAAGGGTTGGTTTCTTTTGGTTTGTGATTAGGTTTATTTTATCTCTAAAGTTGCTGAAAAGCTTGCATAATGTGACAGACCAGTGTTCTGTTGTACTTTCTGCTTTCTCTGGCCACTACAAAAGATATCTTGTAGGTACTAGAGTTTTTGGGTGAAATTTTTTATTCTATTGGCCCATATTATATTCAAAAAGAAATTATTTTTCGTTTTGTGATTTTTCAATTGTTTATTAAGGACTGAATGAAAATTTGACGTAACTATGCATGGCTTGTTTGGATGCAGAGTGATAATATTGGATTGCGAAGGGACAATGGAAACTAATTGCTGTTCATATTTACATATGCACTATATGTGAGGACTCTTAAGTAGTTAATTACTGGCTTTGTACTACACATGGAGTGCAATAAAGAAGAGGCCATCAGGGCAAAGGAAATTGCAGAGAAGAAGATGCAAAATGATGACTTTGTGGGAGCTCAGAAAATTGCATTGAAGGCCCAGCGACTCTTCCCCGAGCTTGAGAACATTTCCCAGCTGCTAGTTGTCTGTGATGTTCACTGCTCAGCTCAAAACAAAATATGTGGATCTGAAAAGGACTGGTATGGAATCCTTCAAGTTGAGAGATTTTCTGACGAGGCAACAATCAAGAGACAATACCGAAGACTAGCGCTTATACTTCATCCCGATAAGAACAAGCTTCCCGGTGCAGAAGCTGCTTTTAAGCTGATTGGGGAAGCAAATATGCTTCTTTCTGACCAAGCTAAACGGTATTTGTATGACAGCAAGTGCAGAGTTTCAGTTAAACCCGCTGCAACGATGCCACCGACTTATCATCAAAATCATAACTCATATGTTAGGGGACAATATGGGGCCCAGAAAATTAATACTCCAAATGTTCCTACTACTCAGTTTGGCGGTCTCAATCATCATCAGCCAACACAACCAGGTTTGTCCAATTGCCACCCATCATTTTGGACGTACTGTCCGTTCTGTAGTATGAAGTATCAATACTACAGAGATTTTGTGAACAGATCTTTGCGCTGTCAAAATTGCTCGAAGCCCTTCGTTGCCTATGATTTTGGAGCTCAAAGTGTGCCCCCAGGATCCAACTCAGGTCTGCCTAAAGTGGCTTCACAAAATAATGGTGGGGCCCCATTTTCCCATATGGGTTATCAGCAAAATTTTAGCAGTAGTACGATGGGTTCGGAGTCAGTATCAAAGGGAGGAAGTGCTACTAACTTTGGTGGGGGTTCTAAAACCATTGATGCTGAGAAGGCCAAGGAAGGGCTTGGAACACCTAACATCGATGCTCAGGAACCCAAGGAATTCACGACTTCGAGAAATACTAGCAAGAAAAGAGGGAGGAAAGTGGAATCCAGTGAGAGTTCTGAATCTACTGATACAGAATCTAGTGTTGACACAGATGAAGAGATGGCCATTGAAGAAGAAATTAGTGGCAATCTTGCGGGGCAGGCCTCTGGGATTAACAGTGTCCAGCCGACCAGAAGATCTTCTCGGCAAAGGCAGCACGTTACTTACAATGAAAATTTAAGTGATGATGATGACCTCGCTGCTCCTCCAAAAAAGTCAAAGGGGAGTCAATCGTCTCGCAAGGGTAAAGAGGAGAAAGAAGAAGCATTGGACAATGAGGTATCTGAAACTGGTAATTTAGCAGGTTTTGCTGCTGATGTAGATAAAGATGAAACCAAGCAGAAAGAAGCAGACACAGTTAACGGCAATGCTAAAGAATCTGTACTAATTGATGATTGTGATACAAATCCGAAACCTAGTTCTACTCGAGAGCCAGAGTGCTATGACTTTCCCGATCCTGAATTCAGTGATTTTGACAAGGATAAAGAAGAAAAGTGTTTTGCTGTAGATCAGATATGGGCTTGTTATGATGCAATAGATGGCATGCCAAGATTCTATGCTAGGGTCAGGAAAGTCTTTTCACCTGAATTTAAGCTGAGGATCACATGGCTGGACCCCGATCCAGAGGACCAATATGAGATCGATTGGTTTGTTGAGGGATTGCCTGTTGCTTGTGGCAGATACATACACGGCGAATCTGTAGAAACCACAAACCGTCTCACGTTCTCTAACCAGGTTCATTTTGAAAAAGGAAGTGGTAGATGTTCTTATCTGATATATCCTAGAAAGGGTGAAACTTGGGCACTCTTCCGAGACTGGGATATTCGATGGTGCAATGAGCAAGAAAAAGAGACGAAATTCAACTTTGAAATTGTGGAAGTTGTTTCAGATTTTGTTGAGGGTGTTGGAATAAGGGTTGCATACTTGGATAAAATGAAGGGGTTTGTAAGCCTGTTTCAGCGTACAACAGAAAAAGGTTTCCTCACATTTTTGATACCCCCCAATCAGCTACTTAGATTTTCCCATCGCATTCCATCCTTTAGAATGACTGGAAAGGAAAGAGAATGTGTTCCGGAAGGATCTTTTGAACTTGATCCCGCTTCGCTCACCAGTAATCTCAATGACTTTTGTAATCCCGACGATGCGAAGATGGAGACTGAAAACACGGATGCTAAAGACAATGGGTTGTCTGAATCTCCAGAAGAAAAGGTGAAATCCATGATGGCTTCTGAAACCACGACACCACCGAAGAAGATAGTGGAATTTCAAGGGGAGGTGTCTAAACTTCGGAGATCTCCAAGGGGATCAATTTGCATCAGTAAGAAAGAAAATCACCTTGATGCTAGTCAAGGCTTATTTGCTGAATCTCCAAAGGAAAAGATGAAATCCACGACGGGCTCTGAGAAAATGACAACACCAAAGAAGAGAGTGGAATTTGAAGGCCTGAATGGTCCTGAAGGTGAGGTTTCTATGCTTCGAAGATCTCCGAGGGAGTTAAATAGCATCTGTAAGAAAGAAAATCATTTTGACCCTAGTCAAGGATTGTTTGCTGTATCTCCAAAGGAAAAGGTGAAATCCACGATGGGTTATGAGAAAATGACAATACCCAAGAAAGTGGAATTTGAAGGGTTGAATGGTCCTGAAGGGGAGGTGTTTAAGCTGCGAAGATCTCCGAGGGAATTAAATAGCATCGGTAAGAAAGAAAATCACGTCGACCCTGGTCAAGGTTTGTTTGCTGTATCTCCAAGGGAAAAGGTGAAATCCACGATGGGTTTTGAGAAAATGACCACACCAAAAAAGAGAGTGGAATTTGAAGGGTTGAATGGTCCTGAAGGGGAGGTGTCTAAGCTTCGAAGATCTGTGAGGGAATCAAATAGCATTGGTAAGAAAGAATATTGCCACGTGGATGCTAGTCAAAGTTTGTTTCCTGAATCTCCAAAGGGAAAGGTGAAATCCACTTTGGGTTCTGAGAAAATGACAACACCGAAGAAGAGAGTGGAATTTGAAGGGATGAATGATTCTGTAGGGGAGGCGTTTATGCTTCGAAGGTCTCCAAGGACATCAAATAGCATCGATAAGAAAGAAAATCATGTGGTTGCTAGTCAGTGTGCAACTCAAGAGCAAACTCCCAAGGTATTAGAATGTACTAAAGATGACAGACACGGGGACAATAATCTGTCTGCAGAAAATGCCTCACCATGTCGGGGCTCTGAGAAATCAAATTCAACCATGAACGACACCAGTCCCAGGAGTTCCCCAAAAAGCTTCAAAAATATTTCAGGAGAGTTTTACGACTTCGCCGGGGACAAATCCGAGGGAAAATTTCAGTTGGGGCAGATTTGGGCAATCTATAGTAATAGCGATGGGTTACCTAAGAGCTATGGTCAGGTTAAGAAGATTGAGTCTTCTCCTTTTAGGTTGAACGTGGCATTCCTCGAAGTATGTGCTCGCCCTAAAAATCCGATGCTGCCTATTTGCTGTGGAACATTCAAAATTGAAGGTGGAAAAGCCAATATCTTTTCACCCAGCTCATTTTCCCATGTTTTAAAAGCAGATCCCATTGCTAAGAACAGATTCGAAATCTACCCGAGGGAAGGAGAGATATGGGCGATATACAAGAATTGGAGTGCTGATTTGGCATGTTTTGACCCTGAGAATTGCAAGTATGATGTAGTAGAAGTTCTTGAAGGCAATGGGCTTTGCACAAAAGTTTCATCTTTGGTACGTCTGAACGGTTTTAAGTCTGTTTTTAAGGCTCCAAGAAGTCAAAGATCGAATACTGCTATTTTGGAGATACCTCGGACTGAGATTGCTAGATTTTCTCATCAAATTCCTGCTTTTCAGCTCAATGGGGAGAGAGATGGTCGCTTGAGAGGCTGTTGGGAACTTGATCTGGCATCAATTCCAGGTAATTCGTTTTGTATAAACTGAAGTTACAGGCTGGTGATACCTAGGAATTTGCTAACGTATGAATGCCTGGTGCTAACTTCTTGAATGAATTTAGGTGCTACTATCAATGACCTCGAATCATTTATTGTTACTTTTTGGGGTATTTTTGGGTATCCTGGTATACGTTAGAAAGTAGTTGGTTTTCTTGTGCACCTTCTTGCCTTTCTTTTGGGTTGCAGCACTGGTGTTCATAATCATTCTCTCGTAATGGTTACTGTATATTATATTTTTTGCTTTAGAACTGATTCCATAGGTATTATGTTGAGCACTCTGTAACTATCTTTTCAACATGGTTAATGGGAATTCTTGTGAACAATGCTCTCTTCAATCCTGTTTGTTACCCGTATGAGAGTTCTTTTTTTTTTTTTTTTTTTTTTTTGCCGGTTTGGGTGGGGTGGGTTTGAAATCGTATGTTCACTGTTCAATTAAACTTTCTTTTACCTTTTTCCCAAGTTGGATACTTGATAGTAAGGAGGGTAGACTAAGAATTGGTTGACTTGGGAAGGAAAGCCAGATTGCTGCCACTCGGCAGGATAGTTGAGTTGTTTTGAGATTTAGGGTGTGTTTGGCAACAACTTTTGCATATGTGATTCAATCATCGAAAATTGATCAAGGTAGCTTCAGTTGCCATTGGCACACTTATTTTTCTGCGATTCACATTGCAGAAGCTTTTTTGCCAAGGAGTTTTATTTTTGCTTTTGAAGTTCCATAATTACTTCATGAACTTGAAAAGCTGTTGCCAAATGGGGCCTTATCGTTTTCCTTTCCTTATCAATTTCTATGTCTAAATCTGCAAACCAATCGAGCTGAAAAGAGGTTGCTTGAATTTAGCTTCTTCCCATCTTATTATAATTACTTCATGAACTTGAAAAGCTGTTGCCAAATGGGGCCTTATCGTTTTCCTTTCCTTATCAATTTCTCTGTCTAAATCCGCAAACCAATCTAGCTGAAAAGAGGTTGCTTGAATTTAGCTTCTTCCCATCTTATTGGGCGACTGTTATACCTGTTTAGTGCTTTTATCAGGGTATTATTTACAAGTGAATTGACTCTTTGTTTTGTCTAATATCATCATGCATGTACATTCATACGTAACTACAACATTTGTAAACTTGAGTTAAGGTCTGATGTCAAATATGGATATAGTTTAAAGATTCCATGTAGATATGTAGCAGATAATTAGTTTGGCTCAAAATAGATTGTCCATGCTGATGAATCTAGTTATGTCCCTCAACACTGGCACTTTCAAGCACCCTTGACAATGGAGATTTGTTTTGCAACAAATAAAAAATAAAAAGTAGGAGATTTGTTTTGGTCAAGGCTTGTTTGGGATAATTGACAGATTTGATTCCGTTTCACAGAAACTAATTTCGTGGCTTTTTTCAAAAATCAAATCCACTTTAAGAGCCTGTATTTAGGAATGCATAAAATAGGACAACTTTCAGTCCTACAACTATTTATTTATTTATTTATTTTTTCTCTTTTAAAAACCCACATCAATTTGTTTGATAAAGAACTAGCTTTAGAAGAGAGTTGAGCATGGACTCTCATTCAATGAAAGGGGACACTACGAAACACTTGAATTTGTAGAATCAAATCATTTGTGAACCACATAATCGGTTGTCTTGTTCGGAACAACCCTTAAAGTTGGAAAAAGTAGCTTAATCTACTGCTTTTTCCAAAATCTATTAAAGGAAAAACTTCTCTTATTCCCTTAACAGGACCAAGGAGCTCTACAACATTAACTACTCAGCATGTAATTCTCTCTATTTTACAACCCCAGTTTTCAGATACTCAACAAACCCTTCCATGTATTGGTCATTTAGCTTCTGGTCCCCAAAAATAGCACCAGCCTCTCTCGCCCGTGACCTCAATCTCTCTCCTTTTTCAGATACCATAGCTTCTCTCAGAGCTTTAGCTACGTCTTCCCTACCAAAAGACCCATCTTCTTCATTTCTCTCTACTTCAATGGCCAAACCTTTCTCCACCATCAACCTAGCATTCAAACCCTGATCGACAATAAAAGGCAACACGACAATACAGTGCCCAAATTGCAGTGTCTCAATAACAGACCCCCAACCAGAGTGAAACAGAGAACCACCAACTGATGGGTGTCCTAGAATCTCCACCTGTGGGGCCCACCCAATATGCACCACCCCTTTCCCGGAGTTCCGGTGACGGAAACCGACCGGCAGAGCGTCGAGATCTTCGGTAGCCCAATCGGGTTTTCTGAGTGCCCATAGAAACGGCAGTTCTGAAACTTCTAGTCCATATGCTATCTCATGAACTTGGTCTTTGCTTAGTTTACATTCACTCCCAAATCCCACAAACACAACAGACCCGATCTTTTGTTCATCAAGCCATTTAAAAATATTAGTCCAAGACCCATCGGCAAATTCTCTCTCCTCTATGCGTTCCGGTGGGACTAACTTCAATCCCACTGGAATCACTGGCTTTTTAAGTATTTTTGTTAGTGAAGTCAAGTACTCACCTTCAGCTTCTTCACAACTACGTATAGCCACAACTTGACACGAACTGAGTATTTTAGCATATCGCTCAGCATCTATAACCCCCGATTCGTTTACTTTGAAGAACGCGTTATAAAAGCCGATGGCTTCGTATTTCCTGTAAGCAACACTTGACGGAAAGTTGACCCACTCCGGCGGTGATGTCATGCTCTCTGGCGACGACCGGACTCTTTTTTCACCAACAAGCTGCTCCGGTGGACCCAAAAATGCTATGGTGGCAGCGGAGTAGGCAGAGAAGAACACGAGTGGGACCGCATGATCTTGGGCGATCTGGACTACCCAATTAGGCATGACATCGACGATGATCCAATCGGGCGGTTGACTTTCGATGAATTGTTTAAAGGGTTGTCGAAGGAGGTCGTAGGCTGTCTTCAAGTATTGGATTTTCTCGAATGGTATGTCGACGGTGGCCTCTGCATTTTCCAGCAAGAGATTCCGGTCTATCTCCGGCATCGGAAGCTCCACAAGATCTATTAAAGCTGATGCACTTGGGGGGAGCTTAGGGAGTCTTTGGATGTTCTTTGGTGTTGATATGAACGAGACACGAACTCCTGCTTTGGCTAGAGAAATTGAGAGCTGAAGGAATGGGATTATGTGACCAAATGCTGACCACGGAAGCATTACTACATGAATATTTCTTGCCATTTTTTTTCTTTGTGAAGTTGCAGGAGCTCTGTATGCATATATATATATATATATATGTCAAAGATTCTCTAAAGAGGGCCATCTCTCTTTATTAAAGAGAGGACCTCTGTTTTGACCGTCGGATTGTTTTTAAAAACTGTGAAATGACAAAACTGTCCTTAATGAAAACACGATCCGACGGCCAAAACAGAAGCCCTCTCTCTTTAATAAAGAGAGGCGCCCTCTTTAGAGCTGACTGATATATATATATATATGTGTGTGTGTGTGTGTGAGTGGGGCTTAGGGGGTCACTTTCTCAAAAGATGCAAGTCCGTGCAAAATAGTGTTAGATTACAACAAACAACTTAATTAAATTAATTTGGGTTAATTGCAGAATCGCCACTTGTACTTAGTCCATTTTTCACTTTGCCCCCTGTAATTCAAATCGTGTCACTAATATCCATGTGCTTTGGACTAAAGTGTAACAGTTACCAATTCCGTTTAAATTAATGGAACAAAAACTTGTTTAGTTGAGTATTTGCCACTTTGACCCCTTATGATGAGCACATTTTTCAATTTGCCCCATTGTTGTCTTAAACGTGCGCTATTTGCTAATAACCCATGTGGACTTTTGGTAGCTTCTTTTTTTAATGCAATAAAACACAAAAAAGTTGCGATTGGTATAAGTTGTTCAAAGATAGCTTTTGGCCCATTGCAATTGTAGAGGCAATTTAGTTAGAATTATTGATAAACTCCAAAAGTTAGTGCCAAACATAGCTTCTGTCCGTTAAATTTAATTGATTTACTATCAGTTTCACTTTAGCCTAAAGTACAAGGGGTATTAATTAGTGATATCATTTGAAGTATAGAGGGCAAAGTGCAAAACGGACTAAGTACCGTACATGTAATTAACCCTTCAATTTTTTTATTAAAAAGAACTCAAAGCTTGGTTAGGTTTATCTACTAAATCTAAATGAAAGATATATATGTATATGTATGTATATATTTTTCTTTCTTATTGTATGAAATCCATTATGGTTATTCATATGTGATGCTTAATCATTATTCTAGTTCTAGATTCAAATGAACTTGCATATATGCATTTGTAAGATAGATAAAATAAGATTTACTACAAACAATGTAATTGAATTAAATTTTTTTTATTCAAAAAAAAAAAAACACTCAAAGTTTGGTTAGGTATATCTACTAAATAAAACAAGGGAAAATTAAATAGAGGTTCCTGCTTTGGAAAGAAATAGAGGATAAATACAAGTGGTTTGGATTTGAATGGATAAGACAATCGTTTTTGAATTATAAGGCCTAAAGTCCATTTTTAAACTGAAAATAAGGATATTGGCAAATTTGCTCTCGTCACACATGCATAATATGGTTGTTTCTGTTTTGCCACCTCATCACGTTCTTCAAAGTAGTTTTTTTTTTTTTTTCAAACTTTAAAATGCCATAAACTTTTAAACCACAACTCTATTTTGAATAAATTTTACATATTTGTAATCTAGAAGGAAAGATCTATCAAACACGATCTATAGTGACTATGAAAAAAAAAATTCATCTTACTGTCAGACCACTATAACATAATGTCACTGTCTCTTTTGTGACAGTGACATGATACTTCCTTTGAATCCTCTTTTTATTTTATTTTATTTTATTTTATTTATTTTTTTTATTTTGGCATTTGATGATATGTTACTGTCATTAACTGGACAGTAACATATGAAAATATGACATAATTTTGTGATTATTAGGCAATTTGAAGAAATGTTATTGTTGACGACATATTACTGTTTCTTTGTTCAATAGCATGTTGTTAATCTTTAATGGTATGTTACTGTTTTTTGCATGAGGATAGTTTTTAAAGACAGTAACATCTACTAAATGACCCTAGATTTACAACTTTTTGCAACAATGATACTATATTTGTAAAACGTTTAGTTTTTTGATATGTTATTGTATTTACTTGGAAAGTATTATAAAGGCAGAATCATATGATAAAATGGCCATAATTTTACAATTATTTGGTCAATTTGAAGAAATGTTACTGTCGATAGTATCATATTACTATCTTTGCCTGGGTAGCACTTAAAATAGTAACATTTGTCACAGTTTGAAAACAATACATGGGACAAATGTCACTGTTTGTTTTTTTCTTCATTTTTTTTTATAGTCATCATGGATCTTGTTTGATAGATATTATTTTGTAGATTACGAATATAGAATTTTTATGAAAAAAATAATTTGTAGCTTAAAAGTTATGACAATTTAAAGTTTAGAAAACAAAAAATAACTAACTTCCTTAAATTATGGCCTGAGGTGGCATATGTGTAGTCTAATTGTTGAACATAAGGAAAGTGGACATTTTCGTCCACTGAAAATCACAGGGACCTTTGGCACCAAAAAAAAAATATGAAGATCTATCTATTCCTCATTATGGTCTAACGTAGGGACCTATGGTCAGCCGCTCCATAAAACAATTGGATTTTTTTTCCCTCTTATTGGGAAAACAATTATATATTGAGCCCCGTGAAACACAATATGCAAAGCCCGTGCAACATAGTGTTAGGTTACTACAAACAACGTTATTATATTAAAATTTTTTATTAAAAATAACTCAAAGCTCAGTTAGGAATAAATTTTTTTTTGTTGCTTATTGTATGAAATCCATTATGGTTATTCACATATTGGGTAATGTTAGGGGTACAACTCATTCTTATAATTCATTTATAATCATCTCTATCTCTCCCCTAAGTGGCACTGGAGCCCATTGAAATTTAACCAGATCTCACAGTACCACTTAAAAGAGAAATAGAAATAGTTATAAATGAATTAAAAGAATGAATTCTATCCCTAACATTACTCTTCACATATTCAGCTTAAATCATTATTCTAATTCTAAATTTAAAAAACTTGTACATATATTCATATGTAAGATAGATAAAATAAGATTTAAAATTTTGAAAACTTCAATCAATCACACACTCTGACGTCTCTCTGCATGCATCTGTATATTATATATGATAAGATAAGATTTTAAAAAATATATGTAAGATAGATAAAATAGGATTTAAATTTTTGAAAACAACTTCAATCAAACACACACTCTGACTCTGCATTCATTTGTATATTATGTATGATTAAGATAAGGTTTTAAAATCTATAAGAACTTTTCAGTGGAAGTGCTAAGTGGTGGTGTTAAAATAGGTTAGACTGCAATACACCCCCTTGGAAAGGGGTGGATATTAACCCCTTGTTTTTCACAACCACATTTCTCATAACAGAACCACATATCTCATAAGTAATTTTAATACCTTTTTTTAATGATTTTGGTGATGTAGCTAAACCCAAGTCACATGTTGTGGGGTTGACATCCACCCCTTTTTGAGGGGGTGTATGTTAGATTTTCCCGTTAAAATATATGTAAGAGAGAAAATGAGACAATACAATAATGAAATGAGTATTGAATAGTGTAAATTGGGTACAAGAGTGAGAGCCTTATTTATAGGCTAGACAGAGGTGAAGTCCCACATCTTCAACCAATGTGGGACAATATTCTTAACATCCCCCTCAAATTAAAGGAGGAATTGAAAATTACTAAAAGTTTGTAAACAAGAAAATGAAAGGAAAAAAATCAGAGGCTTGAACGGGCGGATCTTGTAGACTAGGGATAGTGGAACTGGCAGCAGAAGACAATCCTGAGTGAACCAAAGATGAGGGCGTTGACTTGAACTGGATCGGGAAACACTAGGATGATAGTGTCTAGTTATACGACGTGAACCAACGATGAGGGCGTTGCCCAAAACCAGACCGGAACACACCGGCATGATAGTGTCGGGACTGAGCAGAGGCATTGAAGACTGCCAGGTGGAAATGTGGCGGTGGTCAAGTCGCAGAGCCAGTGGTCAAAGTAGCGGTGATTGGATGATGGAGGTAGCCGGGTAGAGTGACAATGGAGGGAACCGGACATAGGAGGTGGATGCAGTTGCTAATGATCCATTGGAGGTGGTGGCCGAACATAGGGAGGCGATGTGTGACCAAGGGTCCACGATGGAGAGAGTCGGACAGAGGTAGCGGCATGACCAATGGTCCGGCGATGGAGGGAGCCGGACAGAGGGAGTGTTGGTAGTGATCGGTGGTACAACGACGGAGGGAGCTAGACAGAGGTAGTGGCACAGCCAGTAGTCTGACGATGGAGAGACCTGGACTATAAAGGTGGCGGTGTGAACGGAGGTCCTACGACAGAGGGAGCCCAGACATGGAGGTGGCAGCCGGGGCGACGGAAACGGCCGGATGGTTGTCCGGCGGGCAGCAATGTGCCACCCGCCGGGGTTGGCCGCTACAAATAGGCTACCGCTACAAGTATTTCTGATGTGGAGGGTCTACTAATGTTAGAATATATAAGAGAGAGTATGAGTGGTGGCAACAATCGGTGGTCCGGCTAATGGTGTGATTTGGTTACAAGAGTAGTACCCTACTTATAAGCTAGAGAGCAACAATGGAAAGCTGTAACACCCGCTCCCGTGGGTTATACTTAATTGTGTTTAGCATGCATTATTAGTATTATAATAATGTGGATATATGTGTTAAGTGGGTTTTAACTCACTAAGATGTTTAGGGGTGTCTAGTTGGGAACCAAGAATTGGCCAATGTGGCAGTCCCAGTTTGGGACAGTTACGAGAGATCCTCGTGTGATGGGAGAGATATGTGGAATAATCTTTATGTGCCTAAATATTTATTAAGGCTTATGTGATTAATATTATTATATTGTTTTAATAATATGATAATTGTTAGAGACCACTTATGTGGTCAATTAGGAATACCTTTGTGAGAGCAAATTGAACACGTTACATAATTAGTAGGTTAATTAGAAACTTCACAATATTATATGGGACCACTTATAAGACTCATACTTGACATGAACACAATTGTTATTATTTATCACTAAGTATATAACTTATACATTATAGTGGTTATTGAATAACCATTGTAGGTGATAAAGGAGAAGCTTCAAAGAAATGAAGAAATGGAAATGGCGAGGCAACGTGGGATTATGGTAAGGAATGGCTAGAGTTAATGTTGATAATTCAATGCTTAGGAACTAGAACTTGTAACATGGTTGAAACTAGTTTTGTATTTGGAATGGTTTATATTAATAGTTTATATACTAACTCATGTTTATGATAAATTTATAATTTGGATTGCAAGTCTATGTTTGTGTAGTTGGGAGTTCATGTAGTCGGATTTTGGTGGTTATGTAATAGTTGGTGAATGAACTCAACTTCAGTGTAATATGGGGTTTGTAATGTGAATACGGAGTTTGGTTCACTTTAGAATCGAATTCGCCGAATGTTTTGAGACCTGTACGATTCGTGTACTTGTAATCCGTAGGATGAGTCTATCTTGTATAAATGAAATATGTGTGTTTTACATGTCTTTAAAATACTTTATATAGCTTTTGAAATGGTTTGGATAGTTGCCGATTTGAGCATGTTGAAAGGGAACTAGGTGCCATCTGAGTTTTAGGAAGGGATTCTGCCCAGAGGTAGTTTGACCTGTAAAAGGGTGTAGTTTGACCAGTCCAAAACCCCTATGCCAGAATTTATTATTTATTTATTTTTATTTTTATTTTTTTTTTCGTCCGTCGGCTTTCACTATAACAGACTAACTCCTTACAGAAAATTCATAATCGCTCTTCGTTTGTTGCATTAGTTTATAGACTCGAAGGACTATCTTTTGATATAAAATTTTAACTATAAAATCTAAATGACCATTTTACCCTTGAGGTTTATTTCAAACGTTTTGGTTTATCAAAAGGTTTCAAATTGAGTTTCAATTTGTTTATGAACTTTAATCATTGTTGGTATGCCTTGGTAGCATGCCACATGACCTGGGATCAACTTGTTGGTTTCGGGGCGTGACATTTAGTGGTATTAGAGCAATAGGCTTAGAACTTTGGGTACAAGAGGCGACGACTTGAGTGTACGTGACTATGACAAGTATTTAGATGCATTGCATAGATGCATATGGATAATGATGCTATGATATGAAGTTGGAAACATGATTGTAGCATGTTATATTGGCATAGCAGGCATTGTATTTACGCGAGTTGATTGACATATAAGAAATGGATCCAAAACAGGGAGTGTTCACCTCATTCGAGGATGGACCATTTGGAAGACTTGGTGAGTAATTTTGTAAGGTCGGTAAGTGACTGGGTAATAGTGGTAGGTGATAGACTAGAAAACACACAACCAAACCATGAACGGGGGATTATTGAACAGTTCTATAAGCGAAAGCCAAGCCAATATGAGGGAGGTCCAGATCCGTCACTAGCCAATCATTGGTTGATGACTATGAACCGAATCTTTCAAGCCATGGATTGCAACGATGATGAAAAGATAGTGTGTGCTACTGCTACCCTCAAGGGAGAAGCTCAAAATTTATAGACTAATCAGTTTGCTCAAGGATCGCCAGAGACGTGAGGAAGGTTTGTCAAAGAGTTCAACAAGCGGTATTTTTCGCCGTTCGTAAAGGCACAAATGGGTTGGGAATTTGCCAATCTACAATAAGGAGATATGTCTATCAACGAGTATGCTACTAAATATAATAATTTGATTTGTTTTGTACACTGATCTGTACCAAGGGAGGCAGATAAAGCTCGAAAATTTGAGGAAGGATTGAGAGATAACATTTGAAGCTATGTTGACATTCATCAATATCGGACCATCGCTAATGTTCAAGATGTAACTCTAATAGTGGAAAGGGATATTGAGAGGTTCAAACAAGGACAAAAAGGTAAGCAGGCAAATGAAGATAGAGGAAAAGGGAAAAGGTTCTTCAAAAAGACATTTTCACGAGGTTCAGGTTCCGGTACTAGAAGTCAAGGGGGGAGTACCTTCTCCGGAGAAAATTATCCATTGTGCCTGACATGCAACCAGTGACATGCTGGAGTTTTCCACCTAACGTTGGTGTGCAACATTTGCAAGAAGTTAGGGTAAGTTGTAAGATATTGTCCACATATTAGGGCCCAGAGCATAGGAGGTTCCAATCCGGATATGAGGGGAAGATACTACACATGTGGTGTGCCGGGATATCACTCTAAAGTTTGCCCAACGAAGAAACAACAAGGAACAAGCTTAATGGCTACAACTGGGGCAAGGTTCGAAACAATGTGGATAAGGGGAAAGGAGTTGAGCCAAGGCAAGGGTGTAGCACCTGTATTTTCCTATCAATTTTCCCGATTATCTTTGTAACTCTCTCTATTATATATAATAAGATCATCTTTCTATCTCTCCTTTTTGCTTTTGAGATTATTTTACGTTTGGATGTATGTTGTCCTTAGGGAAGCTTTGTTTGAAATTTAACCCCGAGTGCTCTACCCCCGAGCGCTCGAGCTTGATGGAGTGCTTGAGTGTGCCAGTCCTGTGCCTATAAATAGTTTCATTTCTCATTTCATTTGTACGGAATTTTATAATAGACAGAGAGAGAGAGAGAGAGAGAGAGAGAGAGAGAGAGAGAGAGTCAAAGAAGAACACTATTTACAGAGGGAGTGAGCTCTTTTCACCTCATATACATACTCCACACACCCTTATACACCTTTGCATATTTGAATCTACACACACACATACTTGTTTTCATAGATGCACATACTTGCATGTTGCCAAATTTAAGAAGAAATACTTGGAGGAGAAGTCCAGAAGATCATCTTCATTATCTAGAAGAAGAATAGAAGATGAAAGTTTCTCAAGCTCATAGTTTAAGCTTATCAACACATGCACACTCATTTTCTTCATCCAAGCACAAACTTAGCAATTGTGAGTATAAATCCTTACTTAGAGACCTTTAGGAATAGTTTTTACATCTTATAATCAACATGCATGAGGATCCATAACAATTTTTGTACATGCATGTGAAGATTACCTTAGAATCTGTTCTTTGTCAAACCCGAGCGCTCGCGCTTGGTTGGAGTGCTCGCGCTCTTGAGCGCTCGAGTGTGACGAATTTGCTATGAACTTTATGCTATTATGTTTAGATCAGTATGTTTGTCTTCTTGCATGTATGATTATGTGTTTATATATATCTTGTTTTAGACCTTGCATGTCTACTTATATGCACCTAAGTTATTTGTTAAGTCATTGATTCATGCTTAAAATCTGCATTTTATATGTACATCTATGTGCATTGGAACTAGTCCTTATACTGTTTGTTAGGTTTTGGAAATTGCAAGTTCGAGTGCTCGCTCTTTCTTGAGTTCTCGAGACTCAAACACTCGCGCTTTCCTGAGTGCTCGAGCCTGCTTGTGTTTGGAATCTTGTAACATTCCTTATATAACTATATTAATATGACGATGACTTTCATAACACGCCATTGAGAATAATGGGAATGAGATACGCGTAATAAGATAGAAACTCATAAAATAACTTTATGCCTTGTTCGTTGTGCTACGCGCAACATACTCCTGTACCTTAGTCAACTTTCTTGATTTCAGTCTAAGTGTTTGAATGTGAGTCTTTGGTACATCTTTCAAGTCATGGGTGTCCTTTTGATTATTGATGTCTGTACTGGTGCTGGTGATAAGAATGATGGTTGATGATGGTGATGGGATCCGTAAATGAATATCTTGATTGAGTCGGCTGTTAAAGCACTTTATTATGATCTTGCGGCTATTAAAGCACGATAGTTACTCATCAAGCAGCTGGAAAGGCACGTTTATATTCATATGTGGACATGTCCTGGACCTTGAATATCTTGGTTAAATTAGCTGTTCAAGCACTTTACTATGATCTTGTGGTTGTTAAAGCACGATAGTTACTCACCAAGCGGCTGGTAAAGCACTTATATTCTAAACCAAACAGCTTATGCTAGATTTCAGAAAGGAATAGTAGTTGATTGAGTTGGTTATCGTTCAGTCAATTTAGTTGTAAGTCATGAAGCGATTTGAGTTTGGTTTTCATATCGTGGTCCAAGTGGTCTTATGTTCTTAACAACTTGTAAAGACGTAGATAAGTCGAATAAAGAATAATGAACTTAGCTGCTTTCTTAACTGTTACTAATGGTGCTTTATGAGGCTTTATGCTCACTCAGCTTGCATTCAAGTTGATGGCATTTTATGCAACTGGACCTTCCATGTCCAGTGATGCCAGATTTAACAGGTGATGCTCAGCCTGAAGGTAGTTACGACGATGGTGGGTACACTACAAAAGGGTTCATTGATGAAGGTAACTATGATGGCAAATTTTCTAGGGAGGACCACTACAAAGACAACTACAGTTTCGCTAGTTGAAGGTTATTCTCTTTAGTCTTCTGTTATCTTTTCTATTTGAGGTAATAAATTAGTTGGTTGTTGGATTTCATGACACTGGATGTCATAGGACTATCTTTATTTTATTTTGGTTGTTTTTGGATAATCAGGGTCTGTATATGTTGTTTAATGTATGACTCAGTAATGTTTAATATAAGTATTCTGCGTTTGAATTAGACACATATCCACTATTGGTATGATTCTTGTTATTATTATGTTGAGGACAATCAGGTGATCTCCAACCAGCCACGTGTCTACGGATCCAAAAAAGAAAATTTGAATTTTTCCAATTTTTAGTCTACTCTAGGGAATGGCAAAGGGAGATTCTTTCAGTTGACACTAGGAGATGTTTCACCCACCGACTTCGTTGTCTCAAGTATATTACCAATTTATTCACATCCAGCTCATGTCTTAATAGATTTAGAGTTGACACATTCGTTTGTTGCACGTGAATTTGTTAAACATCTAAATAGTATGTTCGAACCCTTAGGATATGACTTGTCAGTATCCCTACCTCTAAGTAAATTGATGATGACCACTTTGGTCTTTAAAGCATGCGACATTTCAGGTAGATGATAGGGTTCTTACCATAGACTTAATACCGTTGGCCATTAATTACTTCGAAGTAATTTTGGGTATAGATTTGTTGTCAGCGAACCAAGCTTCTATTGATTATGAACATAAAAGAATTATTTTTCGACCACTGGGACACAGGGAATTGGTGTTGTAGTACCACCATTCTTAGTTTCCGCAATTCTGGCATGCAAATTGTTAAAGTAGGGTTGTCAGGGATTCTTATATACTGTGATTGATACACGTGTTACGGGAACTAAGGTTGAAGATATATCAGTGGTACAGGAGTTTTCGGATGTATTTCTTGAAGAATTTCCAGACAAATTGTTTGAACGAGAAATTAAATTTACCATTGAAGTAGCCTCGAGATCTCAGCCAGTATCAAGGACACCATATAGAATGGCACCGGTAGAGCTCAAAGAATTGAAGATTCAGCTACAAGAATTTTTGGACAAGAGATTTATCCGACCTAGTGTATCGCCACGGGGTGCACTGATCTTATTCGCCAAGAAAGATGGAACCATGAGGATGTGCATCAATTATCGAGAGTTAAACAAGCTAACCATTAAGAACAAGTATCCATTGCCCAGCATCGATGATTTATTGAACTAATTTCAAGGATCTTAGGTATTTTCTAAAATCGACTTGCCATCGGGCTATCACCAGCTGAAGGTAAAGGAAGAGGATGTAGAGAAGACTGCATTTAGGACCCATTATGGCCACTGCGAGTTTCTAGTCACGCCATTTGGGGTTACTGATGCACCAACGACATTCATGGATTTAATGAATTGGGTATTTAAAGATTATTTAGATGAGTTCATGATTGTTTTTATAGATGGCATCTTGATATATTCTAGATGTGTATACGATCATGAATGACATTCAAGATTAATTCTACAACGACTCTGAGAAAAGAAGCTATTTGGAAAGTTACAAAAATGTGAGTTCTGGTTAATTGAGATTGCCTTTTTGGGGCATGTGATGTTGAAAGAAGGTGTGTCTGTAGATCCACAGAAAGTTGAAGCCATAGCTAATTGGAATCCATCGACAAATGTGTCAGAAGTACGAAGCTTCTTGGGGTAAGCCGGTTACTATCGGAGGTTTGTGGAGAATTTTTTTTAGAATTGCAACGCCTATAAATCGATTGATGAGAAAAAATGTACCATTTGTTTGGAGTCCTGAGTGTGAACAAAGCTTTATGGAGTTGAAGACTCGACTAATGTCAGCACCGATCTTGACTATTCCATCGGGAACTGAGGGGTTTAATATTTATAGTGATGCTTTGCATCAAGGATTGTGGTGTGTCTTGATGCAACCCGATAAAGTAATTGCCTATGCTTCACGACAATTAATACCACATGAGATCAATTACCCGACACATGATTTGGAATTAGCGAATGTAATATTTACTTTAAAGATTTAGCGGCATTACCTGTTCGGGAAAAAAATGTAAGATTTATTCTGGCCACAAAAGTTTAAAGTACCTTTTCACTTAGAGAGACTTGAATATGAGGCAGAGATGTTGGTTAGAGTTGATGAAAGATTATGACTTGACCATTCACTACCATTCGGGAAAGGCCAATGCGGTGGCTGATGCACTAAGTCGTAAGTCAATAAGTAATTTGGTCTATGCTTTGACTACTCAAGAGAAGCTAATACGGGAAATAGAGCAGCTAGAGATTGAGGTAATTTCATAGACTAGAGGTGCTTTAATGTTGACTATTATTGCACAATCGTCATTAGTTGGTGAAATTCAAAACAACCAGCTCCAAGATCCACCCTTAAAGAAGATTTATGATAGTATACCTGAGGATAAGCAACATAAGTTCACTTTTGAGAATGGCATATTGAAGTTCAGGAATCGAGTTTAAGTACCCAATGTGGATAGAATCAAAGAAACAATTCTAGAGGAGGCTCATAATACCAAGTATTTGATCCATCCAGGCAGTACTAATATGTACCGAGATTTACGAGAGGTCTATTGGTGGTCAGGTATAAAGCGGGAAATAATAGAGCATATAGCCAAATGTATGGTATGTCAACAAGTCAAGAGACCAGCGTGAAAGCTAGAGCCGTTACCTGTGCCAGAATGGAAATAGGAGAACATTACAATAGACTTCGTGTCAGATTTGCCGAGATCTAAAAAGTCAAATGACACTGTTTGGGTAATCATTGACCGATTGACCAAGTCAGCACATTTCTTGCCAATCAAAACCAATGGCCCGATGAAACTAGCAGAATTGTATGTCCAAGAGATTGTGAGATTGCACGGAGCTCCAGTATCGATTGTTTTAGACATAGATAGCAAATCCACATCATGATTTTGGCAGGGAATGAAAAGGGCTATGGGTACTAAACTAAGTTTTAGTACGACTTTTCATCCTCAGACTGATGGACAGTCAGAGCGGGTAATTTATACATTGAAAGATATGCTTCGATTGTGTGTATTAGACTTCAAAGGTGATTAGGAAGAACATTTACCTCTAGCTGAATTTGCTTACAATAATAGCTTTCAATCCAGTATTGGGATGACATCTTTTGAGGCTTTATAAGGACGAAAATGTTGTTCACCAGTTTGTTGGACTAAGGTGGTGGAAAGGAAGTTACTAGGGCCTGAGATAGTTCAGCAAACCACAGAAAAGATTAAGATGATACAACAATGTTTGCGAACGACGCAAAGTCGATAGAAGAGTTATGTGAATTTAAAGAGAAGATAAATAGAATTTGAGGTAGGAGATTATGTATTCTTGAAGGTGTTGCCTTCGAAGGGAGTTGTAAGATTTGGGAAACGGGGGAAATTGAATCCAAGATATGTTGGACCATTCGAGATTTTTGAACGAGTGGACCAATGGCTTATTGATTAGATTTGCCGTCAGAGCTAGCTAATGTGCATAATGTATTCCATGTATTGATGCTACAGAAATACGTATCGGATTCTAGCCAAGTGATTGAGCTAGAACCGTCGAAAGTCAGAGAAAATTTGACTTAAATTGAGTATCCAGTCAAGATCCTCGATAGAAAAGAACAAGTATTGAGAACGAAGACTATTCCGTTAGTCATGGTTTTGTGGTAGAATCACTCAGTCGAAGTGGCTACGTGGGAGAGAGAGAGAGAGTGAAATGCAGGAACAATATCCATACCTGTTCGAGACTTGAGGTACTATGAGTTTGAGGTCAAACTCCTTCTAAAAGAGGGGATAGATGTAACACCTGCTCCTACGGGTTATACTTAATTATGTTTAGCATGCATTATTAGTATTATAATAATGTGGGTATATGTGTTAAGTGTGTTTTAACTCACTAAGATGTTTAGTGGTGTCTAGCTGGGAACCCATAATTGGCTAATGTGGCAGTCCCATTTGGGACAATTATGAGAGATCCCCATGTGATGGGATAGATATGTTAAATCTTTAAGTGCCTAAATGTTTATTGAGGCTTAAGTGATTAATATTAGTATATTGTTTTAATAATATGATAATTGTTAGAGACCACTTCTGCGATCAGTTAGGATTACCTTTGTGAGAGCAAATTGGACACGTTGCATAATTAGTAGGTTAATTAGAAACTTCACAATATTATATGGGACCACTTATGGGACCCATATGTGATATAGAGAAACACCCATTTAAGTTTGTGATAGTTTTAATAAGTTTTATAACTAACAGGGGTAATATTGCAAAACTAGTAAACCATAGGAGAGGCTATAATTAAGACACAAAGTTGGGGATTGCATGCAAAGAGACACCTAGCCTATGTATCAATAACCTCAACCTTCTCCTTCCTTATGCAATACAATCAAAAGGATTTACAGAGAAAGAGAAAAATCTCGACGGAACCTCATCGACGCTTACGATGCCAAACGACGCACCATTCGACATCAGATTTCGAAACAGAACACATATTCAGACTCCTGGAGGAATTATACCTGGAACTTTTTAGGATCTTAATTCGGTGATTTGGAGCAAAAAGCAAGAGGTGAGTGACAATAATTATAGAAATTGGATAATTCCTTGTTTGAGATTATTCTTATGATGTTAAGCATGTTTAGCTAGCTTAATTTCATATGTTTAGTGTAATTTTGGCAATTCACGAAGTAATGTGTGAATATACAGTGCAATGTTATGTGAGCATGTTGAGTTGTTTATGTGGGTCAAAGAGGAACTCGTTCTTACCATCGTGTATTGTGATAGAGCCAATTTAGATATGAGGTCGTACGTTTGAATGAGAGAGGCATGGGTCTCGGCTAGTCGCGTGGACTTATGGAGAAGTCGCGGACTATTGTGAAAGGGTGGTTGATACTTGTATTCTCGGAGACCATAGTTATGTGTAAAGGGATGAAATTGAGCATGTTGTTATCCATGAATATAATTGTTATTATTCATCACTAAGCATATAACTTATATATTGTAGTGTTTATTGAATAACCATTGTAGGTAATAAAGGAGAAGCTTCAAAGAAATGAAGAAATGGAAATGGCGAGGCATTGTGGGATTATAGGAAGGAATAGCTACAATTAATGTTGATAATTCCATGCTTTGGAACTAGAACTTGTAACATGGTTGAAACTAGTTTTGTATTTGGAATGGTTTATGTTAATAGTTTAACTCATGTTTATGATAAGTTTGTAATTTGGATTGCAAGTCTATGTTTGTGTAGTTGGGAGTTTTGTGGTTTATGTAATAGCTGTTGAATGAACTCAACTTCGGTGTAATATGGGGTTTATAATGTGAGTACGGAGTTTGGTTCACTTTAGATTCAAATTTTTCGAATGTTTTGAGACATATACTATTCATGTACTTGTAATCCATGGGACGAGGCTATGTTGTATAAATGGAATATATGTGTTTACATCTTTTTAAAATACTTTATATAGCTTTTGAAATGGTTTGGAGAGTTGCCGATTTGAGCGTGTTGAAAGGGAACTAGGCAAATCTAAGTTTTAGGAAGGGATTTTGCCTAGGGGTAGTTCAACCTGTCGAAGGGTAGTTCGACCGGTCCAAAATCCCTCTGCCAGACTTTTATTTTATTTTATTTTATTATTTTTATTTTTCGTCCGTCGGCCTATACGGTAACAGTCATAACTCTTTATAGAAAATTCGTAATCACTCCCCGTTTGTCGCATTGGTTTCTAGACTCGAAGGGCTATCTTTTGATATAAAATTTGGCTACAAAATATAAATGACCATTTTACCCTTGGTGTTTATTTCAAACGTTTTGGTTTATCAAAGGGTTTCAAATTGAGTTTTAATTTGTTTATGAACTTTAATCATTGTTGGTAAGCCTTGGTGGCGTGCTACGTGACCTGGGACCACCTTGTTGGTTTCAGGGCATGACAAAAGCTATATCTAAGTGATGTGGGACCAGAGACCCATGTGTAAAGTGTAATGTAGTATAATAAATATCTTAATAGCCCCCTTCATACTCAATGTGGTTAGATTGAGACCAACTTGAGTTTGGAAACCAAATCCTAAAATAGGTAGCTTGACCGGGAGGAGCTGGCGATTAGGGACAGTGGAAGCGCAGAGGAAGACGAGCCAGATCGAACCAATGAAGAGGGTGCTGACAGAAACCAGATTGGAAATACTGGCTTGATAGCGTCGAGACAGGCTGGGAGAACCAACAATGAAAACGCTGACTAGAATCGGATGGGGAAACACCGACATGATAGTATTGGGTTGGACTGAGCAAATGAAATTGCAGCAGTCAGGCAGAGGCAAGGAGGCGGTTAGATGGAAGAGGTGGTGCACCAGCAATGGCTAGTGGTTCGGCAGCGGAGGGAGTCAGACAGAGGAGGTAGAGTAGACGCCTGTGGTCGGAGGTTTGTTAATGTTGAGAGGTCCGGCAACGAGAGAGGCAGTGGCCAGAGGTCCGACAATAGGAGAGGCGCTGGCTGGAGGCCAGTTGTAGAAGTCCGGCAGGCGGAGGAGGCCGATTGTAATTGAAGGAGGCGGTGGCGGTCGGTGAAGGTGTTAAACGGGTTGTGTTGGCTCGGACCAGCCAAAAAAAAAAATAGACTAAATGCCGAGCCCAGACCGGTAGGCTCGGTTCACATACCCCAGTCCGGTCCGGACAACCCCCCCCGCCATCCACGGCCCGCCTAAAGCCCGAAGCTCAACCCGGCCCGTCCCGAAGCCCAGCCCTAAGCCCATTCAAATCTAGCTGTTGAGGCACAACCCAGCATAGTAGGCCTGCTCGATGAACAGAACAGCTAGTTTGGGTGGTTTTCAAAATTTTCCCCACTTTTATCACTCTAATGGCTATAAAACGGCTAATTTTGGGGGTAAATATGTTACGATAGATCTTAACTAGAAAGTATAGACCCCCGATGCATGGTTAGTGGTGGATTTGTAATCCTAGATCTCATTCTCTCATATCAAAACAATCTTAAATCTTGCAATCGTTTACTTAGTTTTAATTTTAGAATTTTTTTTTCATAATTTCATAGTTTAATTCATAATAGTAGTTAAATAAACAATCAATCAAACTTTCATTTTCTATAACTAAATAGATGTGGATTTTATTAATTAAAGGATAAAAGTAATCAATCTCTGTGGGTTCGACCTTTACTTCAGCACTACAAATCTTAGAAAGTAAGGTATATTTTTATATCTTGATTCTGACGAGATCAATTTTTGGCGCCGTTGTCGGGGATTGCAATATTTTAGCCATTAATTTTTAGAATCTTAATTTACTTAGTTAGTAAATATTAGGTTAGATTTTATTTCCTTTATTTTTAGTTTAATTTTTGAGTCGTTAAAATTATCCGTTTTCTACAGCTTACAAGTCATCAAATTCTAGCGAGTTGGAGTGGAGTAGCAGTGCACATCAACGGAGCTTACGCGAACCTAAAATAAATTTTTTTAATCAATTTAAAAATACCAAGTAACTCTGTGTTTTAAATTTTGCATCCAGGCACTGTAAGTCAGGGCGCTAAAACTCATTACTTGCATTAGCTTAGGGGTGGAGTGAGCACGTACATTAGCTAGGAAACCCGGGGCACTGGGCTTTGACGTGAATCACTGCATAACAGGATAATTGCATGCATCATAGTAGTGTTGTGTGCCTGTTTGAGTATTTGCGTAGTTTATTCTCTTATTTGGTTGAGTCAGTCCTTATCACAGTGTCAGTTTCTTTAGTTTATGTTTGGTACTCGTTCGAGTAAACCTGCTTTATACCCTTTGAATCTTGAAGTCGAGCGATCCCTTAAAGTCCTTAGGTCGTCAACCCAAGCTTCTAGAGCGCGGTTGATGCTAGACGACGAATCAACATCTAAACCGTCGTCTTTGTTTGAGTCCAAAATCCAAAGCACTCTTAAGCGTTTAAGGAAAACTAGAACTATTAAAATCGATCCTATTCCAATGGCTGATTTTGGAAATAACGGGAATAACCAGAATAATGGAGGCAACCCTAGCATACCTCAACCTCCGCCTCTAAAAGATTATTTTACACCCACAGCTTATACGCCACTGTCGTGCATAGAATTACCGGAGGTGACTGCTTCTCACTTCGAGATCAAGTCATCGACCATTGCACTTCTCCCATTGTTTTACAGTCGCGCTAAGGAAGACCCCTACCATAATTTAGGGTAATTTTAGGATATCTGTGCTACATTAAAAATTCAAAATTTAACGAATGATGAATTGAACTTGCGTATTTTCCCATTTTAGTTCCCTTAAGGATAAAGTGAAGTATTGGCTCCAAGCTCTTGCGCCGAACTCTATAAGGACATGGATGGGTTGCATACTGCGTTCCTACAAAAGTTTTTCCCCATCACTCGAACAAATCCAATTAGAAAATCTATAGCGAAGATGCAAGATGGTGAAACACTATACGATACTTGGGAACAATTTAAGGAACTTCTACGCTCTTGTCCTCATCATCAAATCCCAAAATGGCAATTAGTACAGGTTTTCTATGAGGGACTCGTTCCCTCTGTTCATAACATTCCTCCATAAAAGTGCCGACGAAGCTTGGAAGATATTTGAAACTTTAAGTGAAAATTCAATGCACCAAGCCGTGTCTGTACACCCCAAGGGATACCTTCCACTGCAACCTAAACAAGAGGCAAAGGTTGAGTTAGGTTATTTAATAGAAATTCAGGAACTATCTACGAAACTTGACCAACTAATGATGATGGGCCATATGCAGGGCCCACCTCCTGCCGAAATATGCCAAATATGTTCCGACCCATCACATTCTACACTTGCATGTCCATCTGCTTCACAATTTTTGGAATTTATGGAACAACATATCAATGCTGTTCAACAATTCCAAAGACCCAATTATAACCCCGTTGGTTATAAACTGGACACAACATGGAGACCTTACCCATACCTCTCATGGAAGTCTAATAGTGAAGGGCCATATTCAAAACCAGAGACGACGAACTTACCTAATGCTTATAGGCCTCAACCTAATCAATACCAACAACCACCCTTCCGTGCTAATCCTCCAAGGGATAAATCTTTTGAAGAAAGTGTGTTGGCATCTTTGAAAAACTTATAGGCCCAATCTCAATCGCAGTCTCAACTTGTTAACTTCCATACACAATCTATTACTAAGTTAGAATCCCAAATGGGGCAACTAGCTAATACATTAAATCGTCGTAATGAAGGGAAGTTATCGAGTCACCGATTCAAAACCCAAAGGGACAATATGAAGTAGTGACAGAAAGTGACCAAGTGAATGCGGTGTCAACAAGAACAATTGAGCGTCCTGAGGAGGTTATACCTCCTCCTGAACCTAGAAAAGATAAAGGAAAGGAAATCAATCAACAGTAAGATAGGAATAATAATACAGTCGCTAAAGAATCTAATTCCTTGGTACCTAATACATCTAACGCAACAAACCCATCGAATTACGTGCCTAGGATGCCGTTTCCCCCAAGCGTGGATTTCCCATCTCACTTTTCGAAGAAGGGAACACGACCAGAGGATATTCTAGAGACATTTAAGGAAGTAAAAATTAATATTCCACTGCTTGATGCCATTAAGCAAATACCTCCTTATGCTAAATTTCTAAAAGACTTGTGTACTCAAAAGAGGAAGTCTCAAAATCATCTATCTAAAAAGTCTTTTTTAACAGAGAAGGTCAGTTCTATGTTTCAACATAACACACACAAATACAAGGACCTGGGTACACCAACAATTGCGTGTTATATAGGTGACAAATATATCCACTCGGCCCTTCTTGATCTTGGAGCGAGTGTGAATCTACTCCCTTATTCTGTATATGAACATTTGGCCTTTAGAGAACTAAAACCAACCGCTGCTACCTTACAGCTAGCAGATCGTTCCCTTAAAGTTCCAAATAGGGTAATAGAGGACGTGTTTGTAACGGTGGATAGATGTTATTACCCGGTTGATTTCATTGTGCTAGATACAGAACTAGTCCTTAATGCTAGTAAACACGTCCCAGTTATCCTAGAACGTCCTCTCTTAGCTATAGCCAATTCAATCATCAACTGTAGGACTGGGGTAATGGATATCACATTTGGGAATATGACCATCGTATTAATGTATTTAACGCATCGAATCAACCTTATAGCAATGATGAGGAGGCAGACTGTTACACAAATAGATTTAATAGACGAATTGGTAGAAGAGGCGGACTCTCTTAAATATGCATTTCTAGGACCCAATACTACACTCCAGGTCATAATTGCATCAAATTCATCTATGATTCAAGAAGTACAACTATTACAAGTCCTAGGAAATAATAAGAAAGCGATTGGGTGGATGGTAGCAGACTTAAAAGGGATTGACCCGTCTATTTGCATGCACCGAATAAACTTAGAGGAAAATGCTAAACCATCTCGAGAAATGCAATGACATCTTAAACCTAATATGAAAGAGGTAGTCATGAAGGAGGTGATTAAACTAGTAGATGCGGTCGTTATTTATCCAATCTCCTATAGTAATTGGGTCAGACCCACCCAGGTTGTTCCAAAGAAATCGGGCATCACGATTGTGCTAAATGAAAAAGGAGTGCTCATACCCGTTCGCCAAACTACTAATTGGCGGGTATGTATTGACTATCGTTAACTTAATACAATGACTCGCAAAGATCATTTCCCTCTTCCGTTCATTGATCAAATCTTAGAACGTCTATCTGGTCAAAGTTACTATTATTTTCTAGATGGATACTCTGGTTATAACCAAGTGCCTGTCTATCCTGACGACCAAGAAAAATCACATGTCCCTTTGGCACCTTTGCGTATCGCCCCATTCCGTTTGGCCTGTGCAATGCACCGGCCACTTTTCAACTGTGTATGATGGCGATCTTTTCGGATATGGTTGAAAAGTTTTAAAAGTATTTATGGATGATTTCTCAATTTTTGGTCCTACGTTTGAAGAGTGTCTCCAAAACCTTACGAAAGTCCTCACCCGTTGTGAGGAAGTGAATTTGGTGTTAAGTTGGGAGAAGGGCCATTTTATGGTTCAAGAGGGGATAGTCCTGGGTCATGTTGTATCGAAACGTGGTATAGAGGTCGATAGGGCAAATATTGAATTGATAGATAAACTTCTACTACCATCTTCCATTCGTCAAATTTGTTCATTTCTCGGTCATGTCGGATTTTATTGTCGGTTTATCAAAGACTTCAGCAAGATTTTTAGACCCTTGTGCAACTTGCATGCCAAGGACGCCCCGTTCATCTTTGATAATGAATGCCTTAAAGCGTTTGAAACATTGAGAACTTTACTTTCCACGACTTTGATGATTCAATCCCCCGATTGGTCACTTCCATTTAAACTAATATGTGATGCCTCTGATTACGCTATAGGAGCCGTTTTATGTCAGAAAGTCAATAAAGTTCCTCATATGATTTATTATGCTAGTAAGACCCTAAATGATGCGCAATTAAATTACACTACTACTGAAAAAGAATTGCTAGCGGTTGTGTTTGCCCTTGATAAGTTCTGTTCATATTTATTAGGGTCTAAGGTTATCGTCTATACCAATTACGCCACATTGCATCATCTTTTAAATAAGAAAGAAACTAAACCCCGTTTAATTCGTTGGATCTTACTCCTTCAGGAGTTCGACTATGAAATAAGAGATAAAAAGGGTTCTGAAAATGTTGTCGCCGATCACTTGTCACGAATCTTTGTCGAGTCTAACAATATTACCCCTCTCCAAGATTCGTTTTCGGACGAACAATTATTTGCCTTATCTGCCTTAAATCATCTGTGGTTCAGCGACATTGTAAACTTTTTAGCTATAGGATATACCCCTCATACTTGGTCTCGCCAAGATAAAGATCGTTTCTTTTCACAAATTAAACACTATTATTGGGACGACCCCAGTTTTGTTCAAGCATTGTTCCGATCAAATCATACGACATTGTGTTCCGGAGAGTGAGTTCAACTACATTTTAAACTTTTGTCACTCTTTAGATTGTGGAGGTCACTTTGGTGGCCATCGTACGGCCGCTAAAGTCCTACAAAGTAGGTTGTACTGGCCGTCTCTTTTCAAAGACGCGCATGAATTTTGTCAAAAGTGTGTACACTACCAACAAACAGGTAATATGTCACGTCGTGATGCGATGCCTCTTACCAATCCTTATTATTGAAATATTTGACGTGTGGAGCATTGATTTCATGGGACTATTTCTGTCGTCTTTTGGTTTCGAGTATATTCTAGTCATGGTCGACCATGTTTCTAAGTGGGTGGAGGCAGTAGCGACGAAAACAAACGACCACAATGTTGTGGTTCAATTTATTAAAGATAATATATTTTGTCATTTCGGAACACCACGAACTATTATAAGCGACGGAGGCATACATTTTTGTAATCGTCACTTTGAGGCCCTTGTTCAAAAATATTCCGTCACTCATAAGGTAGGAACTGCGTATCATCCTTAAACCCAAGGCCAAGTTGAAGTTTCGAATAGAGAAGTGAAAAGCATATTAGAAAAAATAGTATGTCCAGATCGCAAAGATTGGTCGTTACGACTGAGTGATGCGCTTTGGGCATATCGAACAACTTATAAAACTCATATGGGAATGTCTCCACCCCGACTAGTCTCTGGAAAAGCGTGCCACTTATCGGTGGAACTTGAACATAAATCCTACTGGGCCGTAAAATTGCTTAATTAACCAAGATATAAAATCTGCAGGATGTCACCGGAAACTTCAAATACAAGAACTCGAGGAATTAAGAAAAGAGGCATATGAGAATGCAAAGATATATAAAGAACGATCGAAAGCTTTCCGCGATAAAATGATCATTCATAAAAATTTCAAGGTTGAACAACGCGTATGGTTATTTAATTCAAAATTGAGGTTATTCCCCAGAAAACTACGTTCCCAATGGGACGGTCTGTTCATAATAACGCAGGTGTTTCCGCATGGAGCAATAGAAATACAAGATGCAAACTGCGGAATACCTTTTAAGGTAAATGGCCAACGGCTTAAGCCATATCGGACTGAGGAGATAGATGAAAAAGAGATTGAATCCATAGATCTGGTAGATCCGATCTATTTCGACTGAGCACTTGCATCGGTCGAGCTGGCGACGTAAAACTTAGCGCTTTTTAGGAGGCAACCCAAGCATTTGATAGAGTTTTCTTTAATTTTGTACACCTTTAAGGAGTTTTTCAGCCAATGTATGAGTTTTTGAATACCTAACAGACGATATTTTGATTATTTAAGACCCTATACAAGAAAACAAGTAAGAAAAGAGAAAAAAATGGCATATCGCGCGAGCGGCCCACTCACTCGAGTTCATACCTTGGGAAAATTTTTGAAACTTCATTATTCAGATCCTCAATTTCTAGTCGCACTTAAAATCGCGTGCACGAGGGTTGGTTGCCTGAGTGGCCCATTGGAGCGAGGCTTTTCCTTAGAAAATTTTTCCTAGGTACCTTAAAAATAACCCTCAGTTTTACATCGCGGAGGGACTCGCGCATGCAAAGGTCGCTCGCGCGATCCGCTCGTGCGAGGTCCCCCTCTGCCTATAAATAGGGCTGGTCAAGCCCTAATTCTTAGAATTATTTCTTTCTCTTGTTTCTCGCTCTCGCGACCTCTCCCTCACTCTCATTCCCTTCTCACCTCCTTCCATCATCCAACCACCACCACGCCACCGCTGACCACCGTCAGCTATCCACCACCACTACCGGACGTCGGACCGCTGCTGCGGACGCCGGACCACCACCGTTGCCGCCACAAAACACGGTATAAATCTCCCTCTTGATTCCCTTTTCACAAAGGTACATACACACATACATATATATATATGTATATATTTATACTGATATGAATCTTGATTTAGATTTAGCTACAGATTTATGTATATACTTACACATGCCATGGATTTCTACACAAGCTGGTTTATAGATACATATGTCTACTGCAGACGCCGGACCACCACCGTTGCCGCCACAAAACACGGTATAAATCTCCCTCATTCCCTTTTCACAAAGGTACATACATACATACATATATATATATGTATATATTTATACTGATATGAATCTAGATTTAGATTTAGCTACAGATTTATGTATATACTTACACATGCCATGGATTTCTACACAAGCTGGTTTATATATACATATGTCTATCCACACATATACTCACTCACCGAACCCTAGCCCCTTTTGATCACACACACACTAAACCCACATAATACACACATGGATATGAATTCCCAAACCCTAACCTGTGATTTGAATAACACTGATCAATCCAAGGGTTATAATTTAGGGTTGTGTATATTTATATATGTATGTACATATGTAGATATATATATACATATATATATATGTACAAACATACAGTTATGGATCTTGATATTGAATAGATACATACATATGTGCGTATATTAGGCTCTGCAACACACACTAAAATATGGCCCTAAAACTCGTTTTTGATCCCGTTAGAAATTGGTCTAATATGCAATACATATCAATTTTGTGTGAATATTTAGATCACCACCAACTTAGCTTAGGGCCAATCTTTGTGAGAATCTATATGAAATCAAGACCTTTGCCTCATATGAAGTCAATTTAAGCAACCCCTAACCAGCACCTATGACTGAACCCGTGCTTGTTCTCAATTACATTTGTAATCAATGGTTCTTCAATATGAATTGAGTCTACTAAGTTTGATTTCAATAATATGGATTTAGGGTAGTTCAAAACGAAAAAGGGACGAAAAAGACATATTGATTTTGATTTTAACGAACTTATTGGTTCAATTTTAACTTTGTTTTATCAAGGATTTACCCTTACTTGATTTGCCAAGCACGGTTTTAAATCTACTTCCATCCTAACATCTTAGCACGTTTTTAATATCTTAAAATAAAGAACAACAAAACCACATTAAGTTTCTTTCAAGACAACTTTGACGCAAATAAATTTGACACATACGATACTCTTAGATTTATTCACATTGTTTATTGAACACGTGGCAAGTACCTCGTGACTTGCCGCAATGTGTGTGCCCTTGTCGGGACGATGAGTGGTTAGGGGGCAGTCCCTTCTCACAATTGCTAGGTGTTACCCTGTGGACCCTATTTCATTTTATCTTTAATATATTTTATTAATTGTGTCCCTTGCCGTGACTTTCTTCTTTGCAGGTGACCTTTCCCTCTTTCCTTTTCCCTTCCTTTTTCTTTTTCTGGGCATTTGACAAATTTTAAAGCCGATATTTTCAAAATTTTCTATTTTACCCACACCCACCTCTAAACATGACCAAATGAACTGTAAAATCCGCTTCTAGTTCTCAACCGCCAGAGAAAAAATCGAAAGGCAAAGAAAAATGGACCGACCCTAACCCAAACGACCCTAACTCTAATGACCTATCGCCAAAATACGCCAACTGAAGTCTCAATTACGAGAATTCCATCGATGCTGACTTCTTCGCGTCTGATGTTGACGCCTGGTGGGGCCACGACACCTTAACTGCCCAAAAATTAGTCCCACCAATTTTTTCTGCAACCCTGACTTGATTAGCTACTCTCGACTCGTACGCCTATTCTACCAAAACCTTAGGTACCATAAAGAATCATTGAGCCAGCATGCCTACCTAAGCACCACTCTAAATGGCCGTAACATCACCATTAACCTCGATAACATCACTGACACCCTCTAACTCCCCTCCCACTCCTATGAGGTCCCAAAACTTAACGTCCTATCTAAATTACACCACTTCACCCATATTACATAGGATATGTGCGACGGTTGCACTGGTTTGGGGTAAATTATCTGCTGATCACATATGCCCCGCTAGATGTGGTTCGTCGACCATGTCTTCAAACAAAACCTCTACCCGTTAAGCCATGAACAGGAGCGCACAAAAGATATTTACCATGCCCTTCACGCCATCTAACGCGGCGACTGGTTTTACCCCAGTTTGATCATCATGGAGGGCATGCATATAGCTGGCCATATTATAGACCACGCTTTCGACTCCAAACTCTTCTTGCCTTATCCCCGAACAATCACAGCGATCTTCAGATCCAAAGCCTTCCCTATACCCACCAATGAGCATGTAGATAGACGTATCCCAGAGTTCGCTTCCACAGATTAGAAGTTGAGCCTGGATTGATTAGATATGGAGGTTAGGAGGGCTAGGGATCAGGCCCAGGCACGTCGGGAGTGAGAGGCATATTGTCCACGTCCACCTGAGGATACGCCATACGCATGGACCTACGACGACGTTTGTGCCTTCAGAGGCGAGACCCTTCGGCTACAGTCCTACATGTGCTCATATTTTTAGCTCGCTTATCCCGATCAGCTGGATGGCATTTTAGCACAGGGGGAGGCTGCTTACCAGTCAGTATTTCCACGACCTATGCAGCAGGCTGTCGAGGTGGCTGGTGAGGAGGAGGAGGCTGCTGAGGGTGGTGATGGGGGAGGTGATGACGAGAGTAGGAGTGATGGTGATGGTGATGGCCAGGGGGGTTTCGGGTTGGAGTTGGTGTTAGTTGAGTGCGATGATGATTAGGGGGTTGGGTAGTAGGACATATTTTACACTTTTTGACTTGTATTTTGTGGGTGGGTATAGACATTTTCAGACATTGGCATGTATATTCTTTTATTTCTATGCTTTTACTTTCAGTTTCATTTTTATTTATTAGGACTTTGATGTACCCGGCTTCGACTGATTTAGTTTATTTTTTTCGTCTTTGTTATCATTTTTCTTCTTTGGGTCTGAACTATTTAATTTCTGCACTTTTTTTTTGTTATATTCTTGAAACTTACTTTAGTCATATTACTTAATTAGCTTTATTGATTGTTGGTTACACATCTATATCCTTGAATAATTAAGTAATGTTGGAAATTTAAACTTTTGCGACCTTCATAATAATTATTAATCACAAGCACATCCTACCGCATTGCACTATACAGGAATCTATCCAGTTCAGGTTTGGGGGAAGTAATGCCCAAAATTTCATTGATATTAAAATGTTGTCGCATAAGTTAGAACTTTCTACTCATTCTTGATGCAAACCAATAATGTCAATTTTGATTTTTGTTTTGTTAATAACCAATAATGTCAATTTTGATTTTTGTTTTGTTAACAATAACTAATTTAGTTGAAGTTTGTGGTTAATTTTGGTTTCAGGTTTATAGTTTCAACAATCCATACAGCTTACCTCTATCCTCTATTAATACTTGGAAACCAGTATTATGGACCATCCTTTATCTCCTCTTTCTTCACCTGATAGGTCCCCTAGTGAGTCGAGTCATCATTCCGACTCTAGTTCATCTAGTGACTATACCTCACCTAGATCACGAGTACCTAAAGCCAAATTTGATGGTCAAATCGGCCGTCCTGGTTGTGACCCCTATTCTTGGTACCGTCATCGTCCTCGTGTTCCCATTCATGTTTGTTCCGATTCTTCGGACGACGAGGACGATCTGTTTGGCAATGATCCCACAGTTATCAGTGGTCCCTATGGTGCACCCTCGACTTCCTTGGACTCTTCCTCTTCTTTCCATTTCGCCGAGTACTCGATGGATGACGACAAGGACGAGGATACCGAAAGTATTATACAGAGTCTTAATGATATCCCTTCTGTTGAGTCTATCGAGACCATTGTCCCTTCACCCGAGGTTACCTATCCTTACAGGGATTTGTCGGATTATGTCCCGGACATTGTTAGACAATGACCTGGTCATCCTGATTGGTCCCCGGAGGATATAGACTCCATCTTTGCACCTTATGATGGATGGGAGGAGGATAGGGTAGAGTTGGGGCCTGCGATCACTGCGGATGAGGATGAGGAGATAGAGCTACCCTTCGATCCAGCCGAACATCCAGATTGGGCGCTTGCTGATTCATATAGACGAGATGACACGCCATCTTCATCAGACGCTTTTCGTGGCGTGGACGTGCTGGTTATCTTCATCATGGAGTACATCCATGTCATTGTCATGTTCCCACCTGCATAGGGACATGCGATGACTTGGTTTAGCGGAGTACTATTATGGATTTTTGTTTAGTAGGAGTAGTAGTTTCTTTTTGTTTCGTTTATTTTCATTTGTGAATAGTTTTAGTAGTCAAGAACTTTTTGTTTTCAATTTCATTTCAAGTTTTCATTTCTTTTATTCGTTGTTTCATTTCCTTAAAAATCACAAACTCATAATTTTTTTATAGGAATACATAAATAAAGTACGAATTTCAATATTGTCAACATTCGATTTCGTTCTTGATTGACTAGATTTCTTTGGAACTTGAGGTTAAGAGAGTACATAATCCAATGTCTACTAAAGTTATGAAGGTATGTCTTGAAAGATATATATCATTGGAATCACTGTTTTATATCTTAAACTTGCATGCTTACTTATGCACGGCACTTAGTCATGTGGATGCATGTTTATATTGAACTATAACATACTTCGGATTTCTAGATAGCAGTATTGTGGAGACTAAACCGGTGAGCTTTAGAGCCTTTCATCCTTGTTGAGGGTTTAAAAATTACTTTATCAAATCTCATTGGCAAAGCGCATTATCTTGTTGATTAGTCTCATTATTTCTTTATTTTGATTGAAAGTCGAGTCAGTATTATAATTACCATGTTTAATGAAAATTAAATATATTTCCCTTGATATCCTAACATTGAAAGATCATGTGACTTTAGGAGATGATATTTGGCCGTTCTTCTATCTAAACCCTTTTTGGCCTTTGACTTACCCACTACAATATTTTTTATCTCCTTTGTTAAGCCCCTTGAGCTTTTAAATACACCATTTTCTTTGTTCACCCATTATCCTACCCATTCCGATACGGAGTTTGCCACCATATAAAACTTACCTAACCAAAGTCCAAGAGTGGTTGAAAATGGTTTTACATAAAGAATTGGGCTAATAATGACTAGTATAAAGTAGAGTAGTGAGTAGAATGTTGAAAAATAAAAAAGAAAAATAAAGAGTTGAATTCTTGTTGAAAAAAAAAGAAGAGAAAAGAAAAAAAAAATGAAGAAGTAGAAGAAGAAATAAATAGTCGTTGTAGTAAAAGCTCTTATATTACACGTTACGATCATTCATATCTACTTAAGGACTTTTTGAATCCCTTTACCTTTCTTTTCTAGCTCAAACCCTTGACCGACATTATAACCCTTTTTAAAGTCCTCTTTGATCCTAGGTAAATATGAGTTAAATGTAGAAACGATAGAAGAAGGGAATAAAATATGGCAGTGATGATATTTAATTGACTTTTGATATCCTATCTGTAAGACTATTATTCTGTCGTGTCATATGTTGTTCTATGTCACATGCAAGTTTTATTTGTTTTATAAATGATTATCTCCCTCGCATATATTCGAGTGATTACACATGTTTCCAAGATATTTTATTCTAGAGTGTGATTAACAACGTGAGATTTGTAGTCAAAGCATCGCTAAATAGTTATCCAAGTTCACAATCACCGTGTATTCACTTGATTACCACTCACACACATGCGAGTTTTTGATATACTCTATTGATTCTTTTGATTGTGTTACTTTTGATGATTTAAAGCTTTACTTGAGATTAAATTTTAGCAAGGAAGGATGCGAATGTTGAAATATTGAAATTTTAAATAAAAAATTTCTTTTTACTAGTTATAAAGTTGGTTGTCGGTGACTTGTTGACGAGAACCCTCACGAGATTTCACTCGTCCGACTAGGGACACCTAGAGGTTTAAAAGGCTTGTTGCGCATGCTAAGTGCAATCGCGATCCATGTGACAATGGAGTAGGATTGTTAGTAGTACTTTTATTTTTTTGTTCTTTTTGCTCGAGGACTAGCAAAATGTAGGTTTGGGGGTGTGATCGCGAGTGAACAAGTCCTAATTACACGCCTTAATTCACATTTGTTAGCACTTTTTATCCTGTTTTCGTGTACTTTTACTTTGTTTTTCATTTTTTTGTTAGGTTTTGGAAGAAAGGAAGAGTTCCAGGCTAAATAAGGTGTAAAAACAGAAGAAAAGAAGTAGAAAAAGCCACCTCGTGCGAGCGGCCTGCTTGCACGACTTACAAAAAATCCGCTTATGCGGCCCGCTTGCACGACCTGTACAAAAAAGTGAAATGCGTATTTTCAAGTGTTGAAGACTCCTACGCGAACAAAATTGCCTAATTACGTCTAGGAAGTGAAATATAGCAGTTTCAGACGGATTAGGTTTACAAAAGCCTTCCTAATCCCTCTACAACTATATATAGACCATTCTAAATCAATTGGAGGGTTACACATCCATACACATCAACACATACATCATATGATACAACTTTGGAGGCAAGAGAAGAAGAAGATCTAGTTTTGAAGGTTTCTGATGGCTACAATCAACTTCATTTACTTGTTTTCATCAAATATGCGCAACTAAACACCTATTCTAGGGTTTCAATGAAACCCTAGCTATGTAAAGGGGGAATCTTTGCTTTCTTTCTTTAGGATTTTATGTATTTGGATAGTAGTTGTATGTTTGAGGACTATCAATATATAATCGGATTTTTCATGATAATAATCAATAATACTTTGGATTTATTCTTGTCTTAGATTCTTCCTTGTATTTATTGAACCCAATATTCCTTGATTTTTGTGATTGAGAGGAATATTTATATACAATGGTGCTTATGTGATTGCGATGTTTATATCTTTTATGATTCATGCTTAGGAAAGATGGGTTGTGCTACTGCCTAGTTATAGGTAGACAATTCATGCCAACCGAAGATGAGTTATGCTTAGGTTAAACTAGTAATATCCTCTTGTTGATACTATTGGGCTTATAATTACGATAGATCTTAAGTATCCAATCATAAATCTTAAAGTAGAAAGTATAGACCCCCGATGCATGGTTAGTGGTGGATTTGTAATCCTAGATCTCATTCTCTCATATCAAAACAATCTTAAATCTTGCAATCGTTTACTTAGTTTTAATTTTAGAATTTTATTTTCATAGTTTCATAGTTTAATTCATAGTAGTAGTTAAATAATCAATCAAACTTCCGTTTTCTATAACTAAATAGATTTAGGTTTGATTAATTAAAGGATAAAAGTAATCAATCTCTGTGGGTTCAACCTTTACTTCCGCACTACAAATCTTAGAAAGTAAAGTATACTTTTATATCTTGGTTCTGATGAGATCATTAACAAATAGCACTGGCGCTCCCCATGGTGACGTGCTTGGTCGAACAAACTTGAGATCTTCCAACTCCTGAACTTGCTTCTTCAGTTCTTGTATCTCCGTTGGGGCCATCCGATAAGGAGCCTTCGATTGTGGTAAAGTACCAAGCACTAATTTGATACAGAAGTCAATCTCTCACTTAGGTGGTAGTCCTAAAATATTCCAAAACACATCCTCAAAGTCTCGGACTACAGGAATCTGTGCCACAGTGAGTTCCAAACTCGAGCTCTCGATAACTGGTGGACGACTAGTAAGAAAGCATCACTAAAGGGGTTGTACTGAAATTCAAAAGTTGACTTCTTCCTGGTACCAGAAATGTAATCATCTTATTGGCATAATCCAACTTAGCACGATACCTCGTGAGCCTCCTAAGATAACATCAAATTCCTTCATTGACAAAACGATTAGATCTGCTGAAAAAATCCTATCCTCGAGGGTTAAGTCACAGTCCTTGCATACTTTTCCTAATCTTACAATTACTCACAAAGGTGATACTGCATTCAGGGCTATGTAAAGCGCCTGGGGTACTAAACCCAAAAGTTTACCAATTTCGATAGAAAAATTCAAATTTGAAGCACCAGTATCAAATAATACCTTAACTCGAGTGCTGAATAATGTAAGAGTACCTTCCATGCTCTACTGTTCGGTTTCATCATAGCCTGTGTCCTATGGGATGATAGCATTCAAACAAGTCTTCCCAACTGGGCCCTGAGCAACTGGTCCCTTGTATCCTCTATGGGGTGATTTACAGTTCTTACTTATGTGGCCACGCTTGCCATAGTTTTAGCAGACAACTTTTGGACAATTCTGGTTCCTTGCAGCTCGGCGGTCCTTCGCCTAATGACCATGTTTTCCACAATTAAAACATCCACCAATATTGCCTCCAGTGGTGACAAGTAGTCCTTGTAGGGGAGGTGCTTAGGTTACAACATAGCAGTTTTGGGAAAACGTAGGTTGTGGCTTCCTTTAGTCCAGTTGCGCTTGTTTCCTTGGAACCGCATTGGAGGTCTCAGTCCTTAGTTACCTCTGGGTGGTGGTCGATTCCCAAAGTGTCCTTGTTCTCGACCATTGATATCCTCATGATCGACTGCCATTCCTACCATGGCCTTAAAAGTCTGACCCTGATGATTCAGAGCCATCTTTTGTAGTGGTAAGGAATGACCTTGGTGATACTGCCAATTCTTCTTCTCTTGAGTATCGATCATATGAAGGGCGAAACGAGATAGCCTTTCAAACTGCACCATAGATTCCTTCACAGTAAGGTTCCCTTGCCTTAGCTCAATGAATTCCCTCTCCTTCCTGTTCCTTTCTGTCTGAGGGAAGTAGTTATCCAAAAACAACCCTTTAAATGTGATCCAGGGCATCCTTCCGACCGCTTCTTCTCCTACGACCACCTACTCCGATTCCCACCAATCGGCCACTGCATAAGTTAACTAGAATGTCGCCAGTTGACGCTTCTCTATCTCATTGTATCCCAGTGTATCAAAGATCGCTTCCATCTCTCGGAGCCACTATTCTGCTTGCTACGACTCGGTATTCCCCTCAAACATTTCGAGATGAAAATGCTCCATGACTCAGTCTTCAACTGCTCTCGGGGGTGGTCCATGATTATTTCCATTATACACATTAGGATTTTTGATCCATTCCATCTTACGCACAAAGGCTTCAAACAATCCAATCGGATCAGCAGCCTGAGGTGCTGGAGGTGCATCCTCAATCTATGCGGGACGATTCTGGGTAGGCATTTCTGCCATCGATGCAATAGGGTTGGGTACCTATACAAACATCTATCGGTTAGTCGTCAATCCAGAAATAATCATAGAAAGTAATTCGCAACTAAACATAATAGTTATAACTATTATCACATTAATAGCACGGAGAACTCCATTGGGACGATCTCCAAAACTATACTTAGAGTCAACCCTTATCTCAAGGAATCTTAAGGTTCAAACTCAAGAAATGTTGGACAATTGGTGAACGGAAATACCAAACCTAGACTTTGCTACCAAAAATCTTGTCACGCCCTGTAGTAGCAAAAATCGAGAAAATAAATTCCGCACTGGATCTGTAGGCCATGACAGTTGAAAGTCACCACGTTGTCCATAACCCAAGTCTAATCATCAGAGTAATAAATCAAACCACGCATTAGGAGATTCTAAATTCGATATATGTAAACGATGTTCATTACCAAACTATTATAAACTATAAGTATTTGCTAACGCATAAATAAAGTGTTAGGGCAACATATGTCGATTACAAACTTAGTTATTACTATAGGCTCTAACATATAAGTATAAACTAGCTACGGCAATTTAGATGTCTTCAACTTGTATAGTAGTCAGCACCAGCATAGCCTCCGTCATTGTAGGCTCCATCCTCGTAGTCCCTATCCATGTATATATCTCCTGCATACTCATAACCCTGGCCAGCTGGACGTAGGATATCTAGCGGCATAAAACGCCGCCGGCTACGGAAGATGAGTGAATGCAAATGCTAACAGAGTATCTATAGATATGCAACATATATAAAGAACAACATCATTAATGATCATCTCATCATTCACGTTCATGAATGCACCAACTCAATATATCTCAACGGACATCGTCCCAGTCTCACGGACATCGGCCCAACCCATCCCAAACATAACATAGACTCTTGGGTCCACGCTTTGCACATAGCTTTACCTTCCATAATTACTCATCTCACATCTCGATCCATACTTTACTAACTTTAGCAACCCAACTCGAACTCCTACGCTCTGGCCAAAATGCCCCGATACTTTCCGACCAGCACGCCCAATTTATAAAAGTGACATATCCCTTAGCCTCCATCAATCTCCCGTCTCGATCATGGACTAAGGTGATATTCATTTAATCTCTATCGGGCTAAGTTCATGATGTATCCCTCTTAATCTCGGTCATGGACTAAAGTGACATATTCCTGTAGCCTCTATTTGGACTTCCCGTCCCAGTTATGGACTAAGATAATATTTTTAGCCTATGTAAGATTAAGATGATAACATCAACATAACCCTTAGTCTCGGTCTTGGACCAACGTGACCATGGCCTTAGTCTCTGTCGGATCTCTCTTGTCTCGGTCATGGACTAAGACGACATTCCATTAGCCTCTATCGGACCAGGGTACTAGCCCATTACCATTCCCACAACTATGTATCCCTTAGTCTCTCCCGTGGACTAAGGCGATACCACCAGCATATCCTTTAGTCTCTCTCATGGACTAAGGCGACATCACCACTATATCCCTTAGTCTCTCTCATGGACTAAGGCGACATCACCACTATATGCCTTAGTATTTCTCATGGACTAAGGCGATCCCGCTAGTATATCCCTTAGTCTCTCTCATGGACTAAGGCAATATAGGTAATCACAACCTCATATCTCTATCGATCACTAAACGTAAGATCTATAATCTAGAGAAAAGCTTGATTTTGATATTATTTTTTTTTCTTTCTTTCCGATCCGGCTTAAATTTTTATTTTTATTTTTTTATTTTGATTTTTGTTTTTCTCTTTTCCATTATTTAACAAAAATGAAATCTATAAGTTGTAGGTACTCGCCACAGAAGCTTGGAAATACCACTCGATCCACGACCTTACCAAGTTCTCAGATCTCTGTGTGGCAGGTGATATTTTTCCATTTCAGCTTTAAACAACAAAAATAGACGATGCGTTAATTATCGGTCTTATGTATTTTGAACTTTACCTTATTATTTTCCTAATTTTTGCTATTGTAATCGTGGACACGCGGAATTGATTTTCTTTTTGTTTTGAAATTGATTTGAAAAAAAGGTCTGTTGAAAACAGATACAGAGTCGCCACTTGGTCTTTAAAGAACCAAGAAACCTAATTTTGACTCACCCAAATGGATAAAGGGCATCGGCCCTTCATAACCAAAGAACTTGGCTCGGGGTTTTGGTACAAGAGATGAAGGAACCTTTGCCACGACTAACACACTCTCAACTCGCCCTGTCTCTCGATATACCTCAATTAGCATCCAAATAATCATTTTTATACTATGTTTGGTTTGACAATTAATACTATGATAGTATATTACATCTCATAAGAATTTTGAATTAGAAGATCAAAAGATAAGATATCATTCATAAGATCTAAGCCAAATATCATACAATGTAAAGTGAAAGGGTCACACAAACAAACCTAGGAAAAATCGTCTAATCACATATCAAGTAATCAAGTTTTCCTAGTCTAAAAGGGGGACATGAATTGTTCTTGAAACAAATAATCAAAGAAATAAAAAATATGCTTAGCAAGCTAGTATGATGCATGTTAATCTTTAAGAAAAGAAGACCTCTCAATCCCCAGGACGGATGAGAAAGGAAGATTAGATCGAGGGGAGCATGAACGTGTGACCAAGTTAATTTCTTATAATCTTCTTTGATTAGGAGTCACAAAAACCCCAAATCTTGCATGGATGCAATGTATGATCCTAGAATGTGCAAAGGTTGTAGTGTGTTTGTGTACATAGACTTTCTAAAGTGACTTAGAAGTCTAAAAGATGCATGAATGAATGAAGAATGTTATTATAGGATATGTACAATGTAGCATAAACTACTTCCTAAGAGATGAGCTAATTTGGGATGCATGTAAACATCCAATCAAAGAGTAAAAGTCAAAACATGCTTGCTGTGAACAGTGGACAGAACAGTAAGTTGATTTTGTAAAAATGGAAAAGTGGAGTTAGGAATGTTTTTAATTCATGATTTTTTATGGAGATAATCCTTATTGTGTCTAGAACACAAATCAAAAAGCCAAACCACTATTGATGTTACAGATTGAGAGAAATCATATATAAACAAGAGAGGTTACTCAGAAATAGAGTTTGTACTGTCGATTGAAATGTAGAATCTTAGAAAATGAAAACAAAACATTTGGAAGCCCATATTATACAGAACGTTCCCTAAGAAACTGAAGTTCAAGGAAAAAATAAGTTGGGACCACTCTCTTTGTAAAAAGTTTCTGAAAAACAAGTTGAAAGTTAACCAAAGCTGCTATGACAGAAAAACAGAATGTCTGTAAAGAATGTTTGAGTCAAGATGAGACACTTCCAAGTGTTTTTAAATCAAACCAAAATTCTATGGTATTCTATAATGAGTTAGGAAGACTTTCCAAGTGGTACCATGGTCATCCTTTGAGTATTGAACTCAGAATGTCATTTTAAAGTTAGATAACTCACTGTTTTGAAGATTTTTGAGAAAACAAAGTTTATTTCTTGGAATCCAAATGTTGGGGTTTTAGAGGGTTTTGAAATAGGGGTTTTAAAAGTACATTTTTAGCACTAAATGGCGATTAAAACCACTTAGAATTTCCACTTCAAACTCATCATCAAGTCCAAGATTGTTGGAGAGTACTGTTTTCATTTTGAAGATAACTTCAAGAATACATAAGAGTGTATGAAGTTAGAATCATCATCTATCAAACATATTTTTGAGGTTAAGAGCTACTATCCATAAGGATTCACTCACCTCAAATGCCATGTCATCATCTAGATGATGATGAACTAGTAAGTAGTATAAGAAAAATAAAAAGAAATGAGATAAGGAAAGATGAACATATTTAAACAAGCAAGTAAATAGCAATCAATAGTTGATAATCATTGAGATATTGGACTTGTAGCTTGGTGTTTCACTCATATATATTGACTTTGAACATGAAAGTAGCTTCCTATCTCATAAATGCTCATAGAAATGGTGGTTGGGTATATTGAATGTGAAGTAAAGAGAAGTAATGAAGTAAAAACAAGGTTGGGAACTCACTTTCTTGTTGAAAATCAAAGGAGGAAGCTCTCTTTCTCTCTATTATAACCTTATCTCTACAACTTTCTCTCTACAACTTCTATAAACTTATATTTGCCACCCCCAAAATGATGAGTCAAGGGGGGTTTATATAGGCCAATTTGGGGGGAGTTTAGGATTTTAAAAGTGCTCCCATTGGTCCTAAACATCTGTGAACATAAAATTATGTCGTTTTGGTTTTCAATTATTCAATTTGGGGCCACAAAATAAAATTACAAAAAATGGACTTCTGGGGGAGAGTGTCGCGGTGGCATTGGGCCAGTGCCGCAGCAGCAGTGGGCCAGTGCCGCGGTGACACTGCTCCTCATACGCCCATATTATTCTGTTTAGGCCCCTAGAGGTTCCGATATTCGAGAAAAGACCCAATTTTGTCCGAAATTCACAGAAAATGCATACAAGCTCCAAACTGAGCTTATGATATACCGTTGGAAAGGTAATGGAGTCTAATTTCCATAAAGAATAGTTCAGAGATAGTTTATTTTGAAAAGTTTTGTGGTATTCACGATAAAAGCCAATTTGATCGCCTTTTTCACCTTCGGAAATTCATAATAAATCCATTTTAAATCCAAAAATTATGTGCAATATACCGTTGGAAAGCTATTGACCTCTAGTATCCATGAAAAATGTTTAAAAAATAATACACTGCTCTGGTTTTAATGTAATCTTTTAGGTCAAATTGGTCAAACCTGGGACTTCCAAGAAGTTTTTGGAACCTCTGAGAGCTCCCAAGAGCTGACGTTTTTGTCTAATTTTCTTTTAAAACTCATTTTTAGTACTTTTCACATGATCTAGAGTGATCTCGAAACTTTTTGGCAAATTTGGATGATTTTGGTCAAACCCTAGTCAAACTTGGTCAAAACCTGGGTCAAACCGGCCAACGGGGACTTTCCAAGAACTTCCTGGACTTCCGGGAGTCTCTGGGAGCTGACGATTTTATTTGATTTTGCTTTAAAACTCATTTTCTTATTTTTCTTATGATGTAGCATGTTTCCAAAACTTTTGGTCCAAGTCTGGGAGTGTTTTGGGCTTTCAAGGGCATTTTGATCATTTGTACGACTTTCTAAGTATTTTGAGAGATAGAACTAACTTCCAGGAGGCCTTTTTGAATCCTTTTCGATCATTGTGAACCACCAAGCTATGGGTCTGCTAAATCTGATAGCTGGTAAAATGGGGTGTCTACAATAATATTGTGTTGCTCTTGTTAAAAAAAAAGAAAAAAAAAAGAGAGGAAAAAAGATGTAGTTTTTCTTTTCTAGTTTTTGCCCGTCTTTTAAAGTTTGCTACTGTTTCAAAAGACAGTTCAAATCAAAACAAAAGGAAATTTTGGTTGAGAAAGAGGACTGGATCCTTTGATACCTAAATGAACTGTGGTTCCCATCCCTCATTTTATTTTTATTTTTTTAAAATTTAATTTCTGTACGTTTAATAATTTTCAGTCAGGTCAGACTTTAAAATGATCCTACTGTAGACACCCCAATTTTGACCATGCATCGAATTAAGGGGAGTATTACCTCTGAGGACCGATGATGACAAGTGTTCGACTAATCCAAGACTTCCAAAGGTGATTCAAGCTCTTCCGAAAGCTCTTTCGATTCAAAACAAAAGGGAGAGAGAAAAAGAAAAAAATAGTGTAAAACGGCACATGATAGAATCTGCGGCAGTCTCGGATTGCCGCTACAGCACTCTATAGAGTGTCGGACGGCATTCTATGAGTGCCGCAAATTTCATTAAATGCCGCAAAAAATGGATTTCTACATAAAAACGACAGTCTGTGTAGTTGTCCGCGGCACTCCCTGAATGCCGCTCCGGCATTCACTGAATGCTATTTCGTCAATCAGTGACTGCCGCATCGGCAATCACTGAGTGCCGCTTCTATCTCCAGAGAGTGTTGCATTTTTATGACAGTTTGTCCAAAATAGGTCGATTTTTACCATCACAAGATGGCAGGAATTAGGGTTTTTGCTGTGAATTCTCCAAAATAACCCTCTAAAGATTGCCTATATATAGAGGATGTGTATCCCCATTAAGAGAGGTAGAAAAATTAGAATGTTAGGATCTCAATATTCATTCTCCTCCAAGAAATTTCTAAATTAAGAAGAGTAGTAAGAGAATTAGCAAGAAAGAGCAAGAATAAGAGCTTGATTACTCCTTGAAGAGTCTTAAAGAAACCAAAAGTTAAGGATAATTAGAGGTATGCTCTAAACTACTTAGTCTTAACATTCAAGTTCAATCAGAATATATAGATACTTAGGATCTTTTACACATTTTTAAAACCTCTCTTCCTACCCCATTTCATCACACACCACATATATTGTGATTGAACTCTCATTTCATTAGTTTGGATCAAATAGCCTTGGGATTAAAATTTAAATAAATCTTGGAGTTTGATGTTGTTTGAACTTAGATTCCTTTTTCTTTTGACTATGTCTATTCTTGAGATTCATAAGACTTTCAATGTCTTACTTGAATCCTTGTGTTTAGAATCCCTCAATATTCTTATGAACTTATGATTCATGAGAGGATTGAGGTTGATATTAGTGTATTGAGTCAATGGGTTCAAGCTTTTACCATATTTTGAACTCATTACCTTGGGATTTTATGAAGTTTTCTTCATACTTCATTAAAAATTCATAAGTTTAAGTGTCCTTAGTCTCCAATGACCATCAAATGGTAGGAGGAATAATTTGAGTCTAAACTTATATCCATGGTTTAGATCCATTGTGTTGAGATTTTATGAAGTCTCTTCATACTTCATTAAAATCCACAAGTTTAAGTGCCCTTAGTCTCCAATGACCATCAAATGGTAGGAGAAGTGGTTTGGTTTAGCTTAACTTCTTGGTTTAGTAGTTGGGATTAACCAACAAAGATGAACTTGAACAAAAGATGCAGTGAGTTCATTAACCACTTTTCATCAAAGATTTTTACCTAAATATCGGATCGTTGGAATTGAATAAAACCAACGGGAAAGTGTCTATAACTCAAAGTTCTACCACTGCAATTTTTTTTAATAAGATTTTATGGTTAAGAGTGGTTTGGTCATGGGATTTTGGGTATCGACAACAATCTGTTCAGAGTTTCAGAACAGCAACTCCATTTTGAAATGAGTAAATCAGAACCCTAATCAAGAATTGATGACCCCAAATAATTTTTTCTATGAATTTTAATGTGTTAATAAGATCTCCTAAAAAAAATTAGAGCCTTTTAGATTTTTTTTTACTATTTTTAAAAAATCATACAAATTCTTTGGACAGAGAGTTGGAAATTCCTGAGTGATGTCTGGTATTTGCTTGATTCCCCGAGATCTAACCGTTGGAACTTTGATTTTCTCTTTGGATTAGAAACTAGACTCATAGAGGCATCTTGTGTCCAAAACTCATCAAGATCAAACCACGGGAATCATGCCTTTTAGTTCTTTGAAATTCTCACCTTCTCTCAGCAATTTTTAGAATTCTGTCACAATTTTGATCAAATCTTATAAATAATGGTTCAAATGATATTTTCACGAGTTAGGTTTCATTCCATGCTTCAACAATGATTAGTTGATGCTTAAATCCAGAGGCTAAATGATCCAAATCAATGAATAATTCATAGCTTTATCTCGTTCATATTCATATATCCATATGCATTCATCCATATAGACTGATACTTGTCATTAGAATTCATCTTAGGTTAGGATTTATTACATAAGAATTCAATAAATGTATCTTGTGTATCATGTGTATTAACCCTTGTTTTGTAGCGCTGATGAGGTATGATCCTTCGACTCTTCCTTAGTTGAATCACTTCTTTAATTTTATTAATTTTCGACTACTTGTACGACACCTTAGAATTAAGTTTTGACTTATGTGTGTATATATGTGATTAGAGACCCTTTTTGCTTAGGATTTCTACTTTGCATGCATTGCACGTTTCCAATTTTGCGGCTGGATCCCAGGTAAGTTCTCTTGTTCTTATTGCATATAACTTTGCTTGCTAATTGAAATTACGTGGCATATGAATGATATTTTGTCGTTAGCAATTTTGCACCCTTTTAAACATGCTTGTGTAATGTATTATTTATATATGTATTAATTGAGGGCATGCTTAGATTAAAAATTCGATTAAAAGGATTTTGAGTAGAGGCCTATTGCGAGATAGGGTGAGAGAGGGTGTTTGAGTCCGCCGGGCTCCTTCCACTCTCATTCCATAATCCCCGGACCTAGTCAATCTATGGTTTCTAAAAAGATCAGTTTGCTTTAAAAATGGTTTCTTAATTTTCCTTTTAAAAATTAAGTGGCGACTTGTTTCTGAATTTGAATTTGAAAAAGATTTTGAAAACGTTGTGGGTAAGGAAAATTGCAATATCCACAATCTGGCGACTCTGCTGGGGATCGAACCCAGAATCTCTGGTTTCGCAGACCAGAATTTTTGATTTTGGGTTCACTCGAGGATTAGACTTGAAAACATCCCTTTTAATTGAATTCATTAATTTTTGTATGCCTGTTGCATTGCACTTGCATGTCTCGCCAGTCGATTGCACAGAACTATGACCTTGGAGACTCGGGCCAACCCAGTCGGTCAAGTTATCATGGGACTGTGTGATCACCCTTGATCTCGTACCATGATTTGGTATATTAAGCATCCTATTGGATGTATGTCAAGGGTCTCTTATTTGACCAAAACCCAACCTTTGCATAGTAGTTTCTATAGAACCTTTCAAGAAACTTAGGAAATGAATTCTTGATTAGGGTTATATGCTAGGGAGTTTTGTACGATTACTTGAGATGATGATGATGCTCACTTAATACGAGACATGTAAACTCTTAATCCCTTTCGACCAATTCCTCTTCATGTCCCATGACATTTGGGAATGTGATAGATTTTGATTATAAGATTACATCTCTTATATCATGTTTTGCTAAGCATCATTGACCTTGTATGTATCCAAATTCATGAAAAGTACGATAATAATCCGATCATGTGATCCTTCTACCAAAAACAAATCTAAATCCATCTTTGAAAGCAAACAGATTTTTGCCAAAGTTTTCAATCGCTTTTTTCAAAAAATCTTTGGAGTTCACTTTTTGATTAAAGCTCCAAACTAACCCCTGTTAAGATATACTTTCACATGATCATCTTTAAAGGAAAAATCCAAAAATTTTGGGAACTTTTTTTTTTTTTTTTGGAGAAATGCTTTTTAAAGCAAATTTTCTATCCAATCATCTTTTTGAGAAATGTTTTCACATCCTCATTTTCAAGTAAAAGATTCAAAAATTCTTGTGAATTGTTTTTGAAAGATCTCATCGTCTTAAGAAATGCTCCTCAAATGTATTTCAAAAATTTTAAACACCCGACCTTTGAAAGGGTAGTGAGAATTGCAATGAGAGGTGAAATTGACGCATTTGACATGGGTGAAGATTTTATATGCTTATATGTCTACTTGCTAGGATTAGGATTTTCCTTTCCTTTGCATATAGAGTAGGCACACACACACACATGCATTGCATCCATGTGACATATGAACCATTTCATCTCACCAAAAGTCTTTCAAAATATATAATAAAAGATTTCAAAAAAAAAATAAATAAATAAAAAGAAAAAAGAAAAACAATAATAAATAAATAAAAATATATATATAAAGAAAAAAAACAGAAAGATCTTTTGAAAAATATTTCCTTTTGTAGGGTAAATATAGCATCCAGTTCGGGCACGATTTGGTTTAGAGGTCCCACTGCAAGGTTAGTTAGAAGAGAAGAAGACAGAGAGATGGCAGATGAAAGGAACGACGGGGAAGTGGCAGAGTTAAGGACACTGGTAGAACAACAAGTGGAGCAGATGAGGCGATAGGCTGAGAATATGAACCGAATGATGGTTATGACAGAAGCAATAGCGCGCCCACCACCAGTTGTGAATCCGCCAAACAATGATCTGCCGGTTAGGGAAGAAGGGTGGTTGTGGACCATAGAATGCGGGGACGAGGGGAGTTCTGGCGTCTTCCCTCGATAGTGTCCCGGGACGGATCCCAAGGAGCACACTTCAGGGAAAACTAGAACTTCCTCACACGGTCCTAGAGACAAAGAGTCGCCACCTAATGTTTATCGGGAATTAGGAAACCCAAGTTTGACTCGCCCAAAATTGAATAAGGTTACTCGCCCTTCATTACAAGAAATTTGGTTTGGGGGTCTTGCTACGAGAGGGGAAGGAGTCCACGCAGGACTAAAGCACCCCCTCCTCGCCCTACCGAACGGTAGGCCTTGATTTAAATATCCTTGTTCTTAATTCATAATTGGTGTTGTTTCCTCAAACATACTAGATATAAATACATGTCAAAAGGGAACATCTAAAGAAAATCATGTCAAGAGATTAAATCAAGTAGAAGTCAGATGCACATGCAATACAAGAGAGAGGTATACTTACAGTGGTTAGTCCCACCCGAGACCGATGCAAATAAAGGAAACATGTCATGATATGCAAAAGGGAACGAGAAGACTTACATTGGGTTGACTCAAACGGAGTCGCGAAAGCAAAAAGTAATGGAAATGTGTAATGCAATCATGCAACAATCCTAGATAAGATGTCTCTAACAAATAATCATATAAACGGACACTATCCGAAAGGAATTTGTGTCGTTAAAATAAAGTTGTAAACCTAGAAAAATTCTAAGACAAAGGATAGAGAAGGTACATGATACATGGGCACTAAGCCACATGTAAACGAGGCAAGCTCACAAATTGAAGTCCGGATCCATGGCATTCAATTCTCTGCGCTAAGACACTAAGGAACACCTAAGCATTGCAAAAACACAAGCAAACAAATGATATGCATGAAAAATAAGTAGAAAATGTCATCAATCAAATTTCCAGATTCAGCGACCTCTAATGAATCCTATCAAAAGTGGTCTTAAACATGAGCTGGGTTAAAACCCTTTTACAGAAAGTTAGATATATGTCTTAGGGAACTTCTCTAAAAAGTAGAACCTCTTCACCATTTTTGAAGTTTGAGAAATAAGAGTTTTAGGAACAGCAGATCAGGACTGTCCACTGTTCTTGTAAAAATCATAGTTAATTCTACATAAATCATGTGAAGTTCCATTGGTGTCAAAAGAAAGCTATTTCATTGTAGTTTATGACAAAAATAATCCCATGGACATGTCATGATCATAAGGGTTTTGAAAAGTTGTTTTAAACAGACTCTATTATTCTGGAAATTTGGTATCATTTGACAAAAGAATGCAAAACATAATAGAAGCATAATAGAAGTTCATGAATCATGTTAATCAAATAGATCTAAGCTTTTGATCTCTTATCCAATTATCCTAGATGATTTCTAAACCAAGTTTTATTCATCAAATCTTGTTGAGTGATCAAGGTATGACCATTTTGTATACATAATCATAATTGTAGTTAAATCTAGAAAATTCCACAATAGTTGTATCAACTTCAAACGCTTAGAAAACAATCTTAACTCGATCGTATGCTCACAATTTGACATCGGCATATAGATATATGAGTTAGGAATCATCCCCAAAAAGCGGAACATTCAATAACTATTATAGAATTTATGAAATTCAAGCACAAAGAGACTATGTTCAAATCTGTCAACCGATTTCTCAACAATTTCAAAAAATAGCATATGGATCCTAGAAGCTCTCAAAACGGACCGGATGAAAGCTAATTCATAAAAGTTTACCCAAAAAATTTGAAATTCATCAAACTATGGGTTTTGATGGACCAAATCTTATGGACAAAACCAATCTGTTTTGCTGAATTTTCATCTAGTTCATTTTAAAGTGTAAGGAAAACATCTTCGGTGTTGATTGAAGCTTATTAGAGAGATCAAATTCATAAATCTACTTGACTATCATGATTTCCAATCAATTTAGCCCTCAAGTTCTATGGAGAACTTTAGATAATGGATCAAAGGGACTTACAAATATCCTATTGGAGATGAATTTCAATAGGAATTCTAGGTTATAGGAATAATCAAGATATAGGTATGAACATAGGAATCATCCTTCTCATAAATCATGATTCCAAACCATCATAGAATTCAAAATAGATACATATATATATATATATAAAATCATGTATGCATGGATCTAAACTAAAATTGAAGAATGAAATCATAATTGAAAATCAAAGTGACAAACAATCTCTAATTATGAATTATTAATGAAAATCAAAAGAGATTTGGATCTAGCTACGTGTGTGTGAAGAACAAGAGATGAAGAAGATGAGTGTTCTACAAATAAAATAAAACTAAGCTAAATCCAAATCTTATAGATCTATATATATAAAATAGGAATTATAGATGAATTAGTGTTTACCTCTTGGAGGATTCTCAATTATATAACCAAAGTTGAATTGAAGATCTTCTTCTTCAAGTGTTCTTCAAGCACTCATCCATGGAAGTTGAGGGAGGCAATTGATGTTCAAATCATGATCTAATTACCCTAAGATTAGTTTTCTAAACTTTAATTCATAATTCTCTCTCTCTAGAATTCTCTCTTAATTGAAAGTATATTCAAAGTGTACTTGTATCTCTCTTGCATATTCAAAGCTTCTCTTAAGATACTCTAAGTATAATTCAAGATCCTTTCAAGATGATCTCACACGAGATGTATGAGATTTTATATAGAGTTTTGAAGACTTAGCTCTTAAGTTACAGGGTTAAAACAAGATTTTCAGAGCATAAAAGGGTTAATATGGCCATTTCGGCATCTAAACGTAATTTCCAGGCAATTTCCTCGTAGTGGGAGCCTTCTAGAAGGGTCTAGAACCAGAAAAACCCGATGGAGAACACTCCCTATAGGTGGCGGTTATGGTGGGATCCACCACCTCACAACCTAAAACCGCCATCCCCTTTTTGGCATCCTCTAGTTGTCCACAAGCCCTGTTTTAAAAATTACGTGCACTAGTTTTCCAAATTTTTGTAAAAATGCTTTTTGGTGTCCAAAATTATCCGTTTTACGTACCATTGGAAAGATGTCAGGTTGAATTTCAGTATAAAAATATTCCAGGAGGTTTTGAAATGAGAATTGAAGTCCAATTGAAGCCCGGAAGTCCTTCAGAACTTTCGTCGTCTTTTTAAAATCAAACGACTTCTTTTTCAAAATTGCTTTCAAATGTATGTCGATTTTGAACTTTTCTTTAAAATTGAATCTCTGGATACCTAGAATACTGCATTTAGAACACTAAATGCTCATATAATCCTGAGTGAATATGAATTTTGAGAGATGATTTTGACAAAACCGTGATTTATGCATAGAAAATGGCTTTTCTGAGCTTGAAGTCACTTTTGAAGTTTGATCTTTTGATTGTGTGGAATCTAGTACCTTCCACTGGGTACTTTTCATCATTGAATCCTCTAAGACGTCCACCCTAAATCCTATCAATGTGGTCAAAATTGGGTGTCTACAGTTTGCCCCTCTTTAGCAGAGCTTGTTGTGAACAACGTGAACTACAAGTGAGTGCCAAAGCTTTGAAGGCACCCAATAACCATACTGAGAACAAAAATCCACAAAAATCAAGAAATTCAAAATCAGAGAAAATCAAGAAATTACGAATGCAAGAATGCAATGCAATGCTGGGTAGAGGCTACTAAATCTAAGCCGCTGCTGGTCGTGCTCTGCTGGAGCTGCCTACGTATCCTTTCTAGGAATCAGACCAGGGTGTAGTTCAAGCATGCAAGGAGACAAAGAACAACTCACAAACAACAATACAGATGAAATGCTCTTATCCTAGGATGCTGATGCAATATGAAATCGTGAATGTGCAAGTGCTGGAGGAATCATCCTCAAGGGTTCCCTAGATGCAAAATCTAATGCAAGGGATGTAACGTCTCATTCTCATAGTCGAATATGTCTAAAGGTGAGTATGCTATCTATATCTCGGATGATTCTTGGAGTCTTGTCGGTGTCTTTCTTCTGAGTTTGAGGCTTGTAGGTGTCATCTGTATCTCGGACGACTACTGAGTATCATATTCAAACAACTTCTAATAAAAAGTGTCCTAATCCCTGGACAATTACTGATATAGAGTCCTTCTGCTGGGGACAATTGCTAATGTAGAGTCCTTCTGCTGGGGGACGATTGTTGATGTAGAGTCCTTCTGCTGGGGACGGTTTGCTGATGTAGAGTCCTTCTGCTGGGGACGATTGCTTATGTAGAGTTTTTCTTTTGAAACTAGCCTCTCTGCCGGAGACAAATCTTCTGTTCCTCTGAAACAGGTCCTTCTTCTAGACAAATCTTGTGTTCTTCTGAAATAGGCCCTTCTTTGGGGGACAAATCTTCTAAAATAGGTCTAAAGGCAAATCCTCTGAAATAGGTCTCTCTGTCGGAGACAAATCTTCTATTATTCTCAAACAGGTCCTTCTTCTAGACAAATCTTCTGTTCTGATGCATGAATTCTGAGTGATACACGAATTCTAAGAGAAACCCTACATTCTGGAGGTAACCCACGGATACACGATTCTGAGATGTACATAATTCTGAGAGATACCCTATATCTGGAGGCAACCCCGATACTCGATTCTGAAATACATGATTCTGATAGATACTGTATATCTGGAGGCAATTCTTGTACACGATTCTGAAAGATACCCTTTATCCGGAGGCAATATGATTTTGAGACATATCCTATTTCTGGAGGCAACCACGATACATAATTATGAGATATACATGATTATGAGAGATACCCTATATCTGGAGGCAACATGATGCCAAGAGAAACCTTATATCTGGAGACAACATGATGCTGAGAGAAACCCTATATCTGGAGGTAACCACAATACTCGATTCTGAAATACACGATTCTGATAGATACCCTATATCTGGAGGTGATTCTGGTACACAGTACTGAAAGATACTCTTTATCTGGAGGCAACCCATGGATACAAATTCTAAGAGATACCCTTCATCTGGAGACAACCCATGGATACAAATTCTGAGAGATACCCTATATCAGGAGGCAATCTTGATGCATGATTCTGAGATACACGATTTTGATGGATACCCTAAATCTAGAGGCACTTCTTATATCTGGAGATAATTCTAATAGTTTATGCTGATAGATACCCTTTATCTGGAGGCAATCTTGATGCATGATTCTGAGATACACGATTTTGATGGATACCCTAAATTTGGAGGCACTTTTGATAGTTGACGATGATAGATACCCTTCATCTGGATGCAGTTCTGATTCTCGATGCTTGAAAGAAACCCTATATCTGGTGTTAATTCTGAGAGTTCTTTGCTGGGGAGATTCTATGATTCTAAGAGATGTATGGGTTTTGATTTCATGAATCTACTATAGTACACCTTTCTTCTGGTGGTGATTCTGACGTTATCTGAAAGTTCTCTGCTTGGGGAGATATCTGAGATTTCTGAGATGTGAGCTCATATTCTGGACGCCTTGCTGATTTAATCTAAGACTCATATCGGTGCTTCGACCAACTCATGTACGTTGGGTTCATTTTGACCTTTTTTGAATTACTTGACCCCGGTTTGAAAATCATGCCTTCTGATTCATCTTCTACAAACTCTTTCTGGATATAATTCTCAAGCAACAGTAGATCCAAATGTCCATTTTCTAAGACAACACATAATTAACCCAAATCTATGGGAGTTTGGTGCAAATCAATAATTCTTGGCTATTTCAAGCTGCGGTGCCCTCGATTCTTAATGTCTAGGGACTTTTCTTCAACTCTGAACGATTTTCAACCAAGATTTAAATTCTTCAAGAGTCCTTTAGACCAATTCTAACAATTTTTAAGCACTCTTAAGGCTTATATATCAAGATCGGACTAATCCGGGGTCAAAACAAGAGTTCCCAATATCATAATTTTGATTCACAATTGATAGGTACTCAAAAGACCTGATGATTTTGGCATGACTTTTGACGTTCTTCATAAATCTTTAATCAACTTTAGCAGATATTCATGTAAGGCATACTGATCTTGTTTCAACAACGGCTCAACTCATCTTCCCAGGCTAGTCTTTTGATTAACATTCCTCCATCAACCACTCGATGCTTCATCTTGACTAGGATTGATTTATGCAATAACAATATTTGGAACTTCTACTCGTATCCACCTTCAGATGCTCTTAAAGTTTTTGAAAATTTATTGTAGATCACTCTGGACCCACACACTCAATATCCCAACAGACTAGATGACGACAGACGTTGACACAGGAAGGTAACACTCTCGACATTGAAATATAAGTTTGGAGGAGAAAACCCAATTTTCCTTAATCTTAATGCGCATTTGTCATGTTTGATGTATCTCTTTGCTTTCATGTGCACTTCTCATCTTATCATGATAATACTCAACTGATAAAGTAATGCCTTGAAAATACTCCATATGGATCTCAATCAATCCTTTGCTTTCTCTGAAATGTGCTTTGAATTAGTGCCTTAGCTTATAGAATAAGAGACAATTCATTTAAAATGTTTTCAAAGATATACTTGACGATTCAGGATTTGCTTATAATATGGAATGGGGTATAGGCAAACGATGTTTGCCCCTAGTTGATGGGGATAAATGGAAGTTTGGGGCAAACGCAATTTGCCCCTAGTGTGGCAGTGATATCTTGACGTTCTGGGAAAACTTTGAAAGTTTTGCCCCTAGTTTGCAAGTTTTAGGGATCGAGAGCCAGGGAAGCTCGCCTACTTATCCCCAAGTGGGAATCAGGTCCAAAGTAGTTCGACCGAGGTTTGAAGGAAGGTATTTGAAGTGTGGATGAGTTTTTCGGGAGCAGTGACCGAATTGAGTAGGTTGCCTACGTATCCCCAAGTGGGAATCAGGTAAAGCGTAGTTCCTCGAAGACTGGAGGTTTTGAAAGAGCAAGGATTTAAGAATTGGGAGCTTTTCAAGCCATGTCATCAGACAGATTTTCAGACGCAGGTCACTTGTGGCAGCATTGAAAGAAACTAAACTACCTCTCATTTTTCTTTTCTTTTCTTCTTTCTTTTTCTTTCTTTTTGTTTTTGATGGTTTGTTCTTTTCACATTTTCACTAGCCAGCCAATTTGTAACGCCCTGTATTTTATTATCATTAATAAATAAATATTGCATTTTATTTCCATGAGTATTTTAATTTAATTTCTCTTTGTAATAATTATCTGGGGTCAAAATGTAATTTTCAAAACATTTTCTATGGTTTCAAAATCGATATCTATATTTTTGTACAACCGGGAATTGAATTCCTACATTAATATAATTTTCTGTATTTTTATTTCAACCGTAAAATACCAGTTTTGGGAATGGGCAGTATAATTTTACCTGTGTGTGTGTATCATTGCGTGAGCTCAACACACACAAGGGTATCTTGTGTACACATGGAAAGCACCCAAGAAATTAGTGCAGTGTGTGCCTAACTTAGTGCTGGAGTGCTTTGTGAATGTGTGTGTAGTGCTAACTTTAGTGTTTTATATGCATAGTGCCAAGCACTTTGCATATTATTTATACACCCACTAATCCCCCTTTTGGACTACCTCTCATCTCTCTCGGCAGCTCTCTCTCTCTCTCAATCACTCACTCACAGTCTCTCATCTCTCACCTCTAAACTCTCTCAAATTCTCTCAATCACTCTCTTGCTCTCTCAAGATCACACAACACACACATACAGTTTATATATATAATCAGTCACATACTTAGACACACATATATATACACATATTGGGTTACCAAAATCAAGAACGGAGGAGGAAATTCTCAACGACGGATTATTACGGCGGAAGTTCTCGGCCTTTAAATTTCTGTATAATCGTCTCTGTGAGTAATTTAAACTCACTCTCAATGTCTATATATGTAAATTTCAGTATATATATGTGTATATATGTGTATATATATATGATACACCATTAGAGCTTAAAAATGGAGCTTTGAAAAAGTTAATCAAAATCGAATCCGTGAATTGTAATTGAAAGATATTGATCCCAATAGGCTACGGTTCGAATCCTACGGCTTAATTCATCCGTATCGCGACGTACCGTTGATTTAAAGTTTTGTCACCTCTCGGTTTTACGTGAAATCCGAGAGCTACGATTGAAATTAGTTAAAACCGATCGCGTATTCGTAATCCTTGCGGAAAAACGAAGAAATCCATATATTACATGTCTTGGTTGAAGTAGATTTCAGAAATGGGTCAAAAACAGGTTCTAAATTCGTAACAGGGAAGAAACAGCTGGTTCCAACCGGTTGCATTTTTCAGCACTGACGACTTTTAGTATAACGGCCATAACTTCCTCTAGGAAACTCGAAAACGCGCACGGTTTGAAGCGTTGGAAACTAGACTCAAAGAGCTTTCTGTTGATATGTAATTCATGTATACAAATTATAACTCATTTTTAATGGCATTACTTCAAAGTATATTAGAAATTCAATCTAATATTTTCTCTTTTAATTTTAACAGTAGCAGAATTTTGTTTTCAGACTTTTGTTAGGAAAACGAATGAAATTTAAGGTTCTGCCCGCGTTGTCCCAAGTAAAACTCGATTCTGCACACTTTTCGTCTAATGCAATTTTCTCAGATTCTGCACCGTTTGGACAGAAAATGAGGATTTTAGTAGCAGTTTTTTTTTAGAATGCTATTAGTTATGTTTAAAATGATTAAGGCAATGAATTACGAATTTTCAATTCCCGTACGCGTATTATTTCTTTAATTCTGTGAATTCCTTTATGTTTAAAGTTTGATGACATTCATGTGATTTATTAATGGTGTTATTTATGAAACATTGACATACATATTAGGGTTGAGGTTGTGTCAACATGCATGTGTGTGAGAAAGTGTGAAAAGAGTAAAGAGTGGCGTTCTAGTTGTGCGACCTCAATATCGATCGGATATTATTCTTGGTATTTGGAGATGATAGTGTTGTGTACGACTTAGATATCGATCGGATAATATTCCTGGTATCTAAGGCGCGCGTTTCGGATATTGATCGGATAGTATTCCTGATATCCGAAGCGATGGTGGTAGTGTTGTGTACGGCTTAGATATCGATCGGATATTATTCCTGGTATCTAAGGCGCTTGTTTCGGATATTGATCGGATATTATTCCTGGTATCCGAAATGATGGTATTGAGTGTGGCTTAGATATTGATCGGATATTATTCCTGGTATCTGAAGCGATAGTTTGGTGTGCTGTTTTGGATATTGATCGGATAGTATTCCTGGTATCTGAGATAATGGTTTGTTTGTGTTGAGTTTTGTTGAGAGAAAAGAGTCAGAAAGATGAGATATTACATTGCTCATGCATGGTCACATATTTATTGTTTTCTTTATTTTCCCCCGTGGGTTATGTTGGAATTGGAACCTTGAATATATTACTGTTAAGTTAAAATTGCACCGTTGTTTATATGCTTATATATACATTGCGAGCACTTGTTTATTTTGCTCACCAGCTTTCATAAGCTGACGGCGTTGATGCGTCCTGGACTGTATGTCCAGATTTTCAGGGTCAGGAGAAGCCAGGGTATTTTGACTATGCTACTTAGAGTCAGGAGACTTTCCAGGAGGCTGCTTTAGATTTCCTATGTATTTTAATTTGGGGTTTGTAATAAACTAGTTTAGACTTTTGAATAAGGCGTTTTGTGCCTAAGACTATGACTATTGTAATAGTTTAGTAAGTTTTTATTTCGGAGCTTATGTTCTGTTAGTATCCTTTGCTTTAGAAATGTTGTTAAGTTATTTGTTGCAGGGACAATTGGTCATACTCACTTGTCACGACCTACGAGTCCATAAAGGAAATTAAATGCTTTCCTGAATTATGCTACGTCGGGGCGTGACACAATTTTACATTTCTCATCATCATCATACATGTTTTCGGAACATGATTAGCCCTTCAAATCTTTTAGACTTACTCAAAGAAATTACAAATCAAAGCTTTGGGATAATTCATGTTCCCGATTTCTCAATCTTCTACATTCTCTTTTCTTCTTCTCTTCTTTCTTTTCTCTCTAAAGTTTTGACTGGCTAGGATCAAGTTCTTGAAAACAACATGCAAATTTTTCTTTTCTTTTCATGCTCTAACTTTTGCCTAGGCGCCCTTTTGGGTTCTCATCCTAGCGAGCTTCTTCTTTTCTTTTGTTTTTTTCTTCCTTTTCTTTTCATGCTCTAACTTTTGCCTAGGCGCCCTTTCGAGTTTTCATCCTAGAGAGCTTCTTTTTTTCTTTTTTCTTTTTGAGAGAAGTAGTTCATTTGAAATGTTTGGCTACCATCAAGGACAAAAGTGTACACGGCTTGCAGATTAGATAGGTTTGAATGGCTCATTTTTCTGAGCTCAAGATTTTGGAATGGGAAGATCAGGGAATTAAGCTAGTCCCGAGTTACTATCAAGTATATCTTTTCAAGATTTAAGCAAAAGCATCTCAAGATTCTTTAAGTAAAACTAATCAATTCTTAGCTTTCTTCGGCGTCCGCGAAAAATCAACTTTGATCCTTTCAGTATTCTTTTCAATGCACAAAATTATCAATAGTGTATTTTTCACAATAATCAGAGAATTGATATTTTCAGCTTAGAGATTCATTCATTCATGACAAGGCGCATTGGATCAAGAAAATGAAGATTTTATTTCATTACTTCAAAAGAGAAGGATTATAATACTCGACACAGACTCAAAACACAACTTGACGATAGACAGACTTGACAACAAGACTTAAATCTGACTCGACTGGACCTGACCTGATCTCAAGTGGAGCGTCACTGTGATTTACTTATTCCTCTTAAACATCCGTTTGGTTTCAACAAGCAGCTATTCTAAGCATCATCACAACACTGCCCCTTGTAGGCTCTCCCAGATTATTCATTCTTTAACAAAGGCTTGAGTTCCTCGGGCCTTCTGGGGGTGGAGGAATGATATACCATTTTCGATCAAGTCTTGAATTTCATGCCTGAGCCTCCAACATCTACCTATGTTATGCCCACGTTCTTGGTGAAAATCACAGTACAAATGTGTTCTGAATTTTGGCAGAAGTGGATCTGGCTCTGGTCTGGGTTCTAATTTCTCCAAGTACCCTTTTTCTAGCATCCTCTCAAGTGCAGCGCTCAAGGACATTCCTAATTCATAAAATTCCCTTTTCTCTCTTGACTGCCCCTGGTTCTGACTTCCCCTTACAACTCTGGTATTCTTCTTTGGCGATTGTGGTGCCAATGCATTGCTATCAGGTAATGGATGGTTGTTTAAATAAAGAGGCCCTTTGAACTTTTTCGAAGGCCTTGCATTGGGTATATCGAATAATCCCTCCTTATCAAGCTTGTGGTCATTAATTCTTCTGCTTTTACGGGTCACATTCTCCAATATACCACTCTTGGTGAGCTTGTCAAGGATTTCCTGATCCAGAGTTTGTATGCCTAGATTAGCCAATCTTTCAAACCACTCATTATCATCACAAGATGCAAGAGGTGGAGTCGGAGGCATTGTGTTAGCTAATTGCTTTATCATACCCATCATTTTCACAAGCAGTTCACTTATTTGGTTGACAGTAGATTCCATAGTAGTCATCCTAGCATCCATATCGGCTTCATGTGTCATCTTTCCAATCCTGACTGATTCGGCTGATCTTACCCCAAACTCTGATATGATCAAACGACTGCTCGGAGCTCTGACCCAGGAAGGAGCACAACTCTTTGGTCCTATCTTCTTTTCTCTTATTTATTAGGGATTTTCAAATAATCAGGGGTCTTTATTGTAAAAGAATTTTTAAAGAATGGTTTTGTACAAAAAGTAGATTGAATTTTTTTTTTTCCTTTTCAAAAACATTTTCTTAAAATCAATGAAATCAAGTTTCGAAAATTCTGAGGAAAACAAATCTTTTCTTTTTTGAAAGTATATTAGAGGTGTCGCACTCGTGAGTCGTATATGCAATGCTCGTGTAGTGCATGCAATGCAGATGAAATGCAATCTAATCTAAATGTAATGCACCTTAATCTAGCTTAGACCTAGCATATCAGCACATAAACACATAAGATTCCTTGAGTATGCTAATCACCTTACTAATCCAATCATCATCCAAGGATTTTTAGGTTTGAAATTCTTGATGGCTCAGGTTTGCAAAATTGAATTTTTCATGAAAATCTTGAAAGAGAGTGGGAGATTTGTAAATTTCAAAAATATTTTTGAACCATCAATGCTTGTGGTGTGAAATCATGATTCTTGAAAATCGAGGCAGGAAATTATGAAAGTCTAAAATCTGGAATTGAATCATCAAAGTGTGGAATCATGATTTCTTTTGAAAACCAAGGTAGGAATTTTGAAATTTTCTAAAATCTGAGAGGAGGTTTTAAAATTGAATCATCAAAGTATAAATTTTGAAATTCTCTATAAACTAGGGAGAATTTTGGAGGGATTTTGTGAAAGTGAATTTCAAAACGAATTTCAAAGCGAATTTTCAAAAAGGGATATTCCTGGAATTTTCAAAAGACTCGGGTTTTTCAAAGAAGTGGTTGTATTTTCAAAATTTTGAATAATGATTGGATGTTTGGATAAAGACCATACTACTCTAGAGGAATCTACCATACAAGGTTTGATGATGCCTTCACATACACGTCCTCATCATCCACATAATCCCTTACGGGCAAACGCAAATAATTCATCACATTGTCCTAATCAAAGATGAAAATCAAGATCCTAATTGAAGGGTTCTATAGAAACTGATACACCCAAAATTATGGGCAGTTTCCTACTCAAGCTAGAAGACTAATGGAAAGTGCATCTATTTCCTAATCCAATTGGGAAACCCCCGCAATTAATGTCAATCAATCCTAATACAATTAGGAAGCTTACTTGATTGGTGTCAATCACACCCTAATAGGATTATATTTCTTTATCCATGTATGAGTAGGTCTCTTACATCTATAAAAGAGACCTCTCACCCCCCATTGAAGGGGCGGCCAACTCTTTAGTCTACACAGCACCTCTACAAAATTCACCATTATACGCATACACCCGGCTGGTATTACTGGTAGTGCCGCCCCTCTTTGTTGGCTCACCAGGCCCGCCGGTGATCTGCTAGTGAACGTGCTCAGACACACCCGTGGACGTAGGTACCTTCATTAACAGGGCCGAACCACATACAAAAAATAGTCTCTCTCTCTCTCTCCTAAACTGCTTTACTTTACTCTTACCAATTTTTGGCATCATCAGTTTGGCGCCGTCTGTGGGAAACGACAATTCTTCTCATCAACAAATTCTTGACTGATCAATATGCCACCAAAGAAGGGTAAGAAGGCTGCGCAGCAGTCCGACCGGGATGTTCCTTCGGCCCCGGCGTCGACTACAGCAGTCCTGACATCTGAGCAAATCACTGCAATCCTCACACAACTCTTGGAGGGCCAGCGTCAAATTCAGCAACAGATCGAAGCCCTGCTAGCCCAGCAAAGCAATCCTCTAGTGGCTGGGAAACGACCCGGGAACGTTGCGTACAGTCGAGAACGGATCTTGACCGGACAACGGGCCCGAGCCAACCCGTCCCATGTTGAGGATGTCAAAGACGTCAACAGTGGGCCTGCTGCCCGAGGGGAAAGGCAGGAGCATATGGCCCGGGAATCAATCCTGGGTCACTCGGTCGAGAGTCGAGTCGTCCCTAGGCGAACGGTTACCCGGGGTCATAGCCGAGCCCGATCCCAGAAGACAGCACCCCGCCATGAAGAAGAAGCCTCTTCCACCGAACCGGTCGGGAAGGAGTGGAAGCCCGAATCAAGTACTTACAGAAGCAGATCGACGGAGTGGCCAAAAAGCTTGGTCAAAACCATGCTCAGAATCAAGCCAATACCGAGACAGAGTCACCGTTCTTCAGCCAGATCACGAGGTTCTCCATCCCGCGCAAATTCAAGCAGCCTCATCTAGATTCCTACAACGGTTCGGGAAGCCCGGTCGACCACGTCCGGACCTATAAGGCTCAGATGGCCCTAGCCACCAACTCCGATAAGCTACACTGCCTAGCCTTCCCCAGCACTTTGAAAGGCCCGGCCATGCAGTGGTTCTACTCCTTGGAGCCCCGATCGGTCTGCAGTTTCAAACAACTCAGCAAGCAGTTCATCAACCAGTTCGCCGGTATGCATGAGCGGCCAAAGCCAGACATGCAGCTACTAACAGTCAGACAACGGAATAATGAGTCCCTCAAGGAGTTCACTGACCGGTTCAACCAACAGAAGCTTCAAATCCGCAATCTGAACGAGACAATTGCCATCCTAGCCTTCTGCTCGGGAGTTCAACACACCAAGTGCGCCGCGTCGTTCCACAAAAATCGACCGAAAACTTTGGTTGAGCTCTCTGAGAGGGCTGGAAAATACATCGACACTGAAGAGTTTTTGAAGATCAAATGCACCGGGCAAGAAAGCAACGAGTCTTCCAGAAGTAAGCGAAAGCGAGATCAGCCCGGGAGTTCTTACAGTTCTTCCAGTTCACAGGGGTTTGAGTCCGGCAATCCCGACCCGACCACCGGTTCGCAGCAGTCCGGGTTAGGCGGCCCCGGCCGGATCTCCAGCTCACAACAAGCATGGTTCGACAGTTCTGACCCGACCTCCAGTTCACATCGGTCAGGATCAAGCAGTTCCGGCTTTGCCTCCAGCACAAAGAGATCTGGAGCCTGACGATCCTGATCCGACTTCCTGTATCCATCGGTCTAGATGAGCCCGACTACAGTGGTACTTGCCTGATCACTACGTGAGGCTCCACCGATTGTCAGAGAGCTCATCCAAAGACCTCGGGCCTAACCCCGAGGCACCAAAAAGACCTCGAGCTCCGAACTCAGGCACTAAAAGACCTCGGGCTCCGAACCCAGGCACCAAAGACCTCGGGGTCACGACCGAGGCACCGGCTTCGCTTAGGTCCAGCCGACGATGGGGGCAAACCCCCTAGGTGGCTGATGATGGCAAGCTTCAAAAGACCCTGCAACCACCATGTTCCAGGTCGGTTACCTACAGATCATAGCCTCTTTAAGACCCTCGTCTTAGCGAAAGCTTGGGGGGCAAGATGGCGTAGTGAGCTAAACAGGTAATCACACCGGGTATTTACAGGCCTCGCGGATAACCAAGTCAAAATCTTGGACAACCCGAGCACCTACAGTACTCAGAGACATTAACTCCACTTAGGTCCAGACCGACGATAGAGGTGACTAAAATCTCTTAGGTTGGCCGACGATAGAGGAGCAAAAGGACCCTAAAGCACCGTGATTTAGGTCGGCTCCACCAACATGGTCAAGCTCTTCTCCCAACAGTCTTGACGAAGGCTAACTGGGCGGAAGACCACCATCCTGGGGAGCTAACATAAAAAAGGACCCTAGAGCAGTACGCTTTAGGTCGGCTTTTCCAACATGGTAAAATCCTTCTACCCACAGCCTTGACGAAGGTTTACGGGCGGAAGATAACCATCCTGGGAGCCAACTCAAGCAAAAAAAAATCCGAAGTAGGCCGAGTCTCAACTCTCGGCCACTTCCCGAGCATTCAAAGACTCCGAATTAGGCCGGGTCTCAACTCCCGATCGGTTCCCGAGCACCTAAAAGTCCCGAGCTAGGCAGGGTCTCAGCTCTCAGCCAGTTCCCGAGGACTCACCAGGCTCAAAAGCCCCGAGGCAGCTTCCTCAAGCACTCAGACAGTGGCAAGTGACATCAACTAATTTCCAAACTTGCCCCGATATAGCATCTGGTCAATCTTGGAAATGGGGGGCAGCTGATACACCCAAAATTATGGGCAGTTTCCTACTCAAGCTAGAAGACTAATGGAAAGTGCATCTATTTCCTAATCCAATTGGGAAACCCCCGCAATTAATGTCAATTAATCCTAATACAATTAGGAAGCTTACTTGATTGGTGTCAATCACACCCTAATAGGATTATATTTCTTTATCCATGTATGAGTAGGTCTCTTACATCTATAAAAGAGACCTCTCACCCCCCATTGAAGGGGCGGCCAACTCTTTAGTCTACACAGCACCTCTACAAAATTCACCATTATACGCATACACCCGGCTGGTATTACTGGTAGTGCCGCCCCTCTTTGTTGGCTCACCAGGCCCGCCGGTGATCTGCTAGTGAACGTGCTCAAACACACCCGTGGACGTAGGTACCTTCATTAACAGGGCCGAACCACATACAAAAAATAGTCTCTCTCTCTTTCTCCTAAACTGCTTTACTTTACTCTTACCAATTTTTGGCATCATCAGAAACTATATGCAAAGGCCGGGTTTTAGTCTCATAAAGGGTCCATTAGCAAGCCAAGGGCTTTATATACCGCACGCGGTACAAGGCTAACGGTGACCACATGCTACCAAAACTCTTGACAAATGGAGGAAAGAGGGCCCTCCACCCACAAGGCAATGGTCTCAAGCAGTCGCGGTGAAAGAACCATGCAAGTGCAAATGCAGGCAGAAACAACACGATTATCGAATTAATAACAAGAAAATTCTTTGACTCAAGTCAAACCCTCGAAGAACAAAAAACTATCAGTTTCATGCTCAAATTCCCAACAGAGTCGCCCGATTGTGGACCACAGAATGTGGGGATGAGGGGAGTTCTGGCATCTTCCCTCGATAGTGCCGCGAGACGGATCCCAAGGAGCACACTTCAGGAAAAACTAGAACTTCCTCACGCAGTCCTAGAGACAAAGAATTGCCGCCTAATTTTTATCGGGAATTAGGAAACCCAAGTTTGACTCGCCCAAAATTGAATAAGGTTACTCGTCCTTCATTACCAAAAATTAGGTTCGGAGGTCTTGGTACGAGAGGGGACGGAGCCCAAGCAGGACTAAAGTACCCCCTCCTAGCCCTACCAAACGGTAAGCCTTGATTCAAATATCCTTGTTCTTAATTCATAATTGGTATTGTTCCTCAAACATACTAGATATAAATACATGTCAAAAGGGAACATCTAAGGAAAATCATGTCAAGAGATTAAATCAAGTAGAAGTCAGATACACATGCAATACAAGAGAGAGGTATACTTATAGTGGCTAGTCCCGCCCGGGACCGATGCAAATAAAGGAAACATGTCATGATATGCAAAAGGGAACGAGAAGACTTACATTGGGTTGACTCAAGCGGAGTCGGGAAAGCAAAAAGTAATGGAAATGTGTAATGCAATCATGCAACAATCCTAGATAAGATGTCTCTAACAATAATCATATAAATAGAGACTATCCTTAAAGAATTTGTGTCGTTGAAATAAAGTTGTAAACCTAGAAAAATTCTAAGAAAAAGGATAGAGAAGGTACACGATACATGGGAACTAAGCCACATGTAGACAAGGCAAGCTCACAAATTGAAGTCCGGATCCACGTCATTCAATTCTCTGCGCTAAGACACCAAGGAATACCCAAGCATTGCAAAAACACAAGCAAACAAATGATATGCATGCAAAATAAGTAGAAAATGTCATCAATCAAATTTCCAGATTCAGCAACCTCTAATGAATCCTATCAAAAGTGGTCTTAAACATGAGCTGGGTTAAAACCCTTTTACAGAAAGTTGTATACATGTCTTAGGGAACTTCTCCAAAAAATAGAACCTCTTCACCATTTTTGAAGTTTGAGAAATAAGAGTTTTGGGAACAATGGATCAGGACTGTCCACTGTTCTTGTAAACATCATAGTTAATTCTACAAAAATCATGTGAAGTTATATTTGGTGTTAAAAGAATAATCCCATGGACATGTCATGATCATAAGGTTTCTGAAAAGTTGTTTTAAACATACTCTGTTATTCTGAAAATTTGGTATCATTTGACAAAAGAATGCAAAACATAATAGAAGCATAATCGAAGTTCATGAATCATGTTAATCAAATAGATCTAAGCTTTTGATCTCTTATCCAATTATCCTAGATGATTTCCAAACCAAGCTTTATTCATCAATTCTTGTTGAGTGATCAAGGTATGACCATTTTGTATACATAATCATAATTGTAGTTAAATCTAGAAAATTCCAGAATAGTAGTATCAACTTCAAACACTTAAAAAACAATCTTAACTCGATCGTATGCTCACGATTTTACATCGGCATATAGATATATGAGTTAGGAATCATCCCCAAAAAGTGGAACATCAATAACTATTATAGAATTTCTGAAATTCAAGCACAAAGAGACTATGTTCAAATCTGTCAACCGATTTTTCAACAATTTCTAAAAATAGCATATGAATCCTAGAATCTCTCAAAAAGGACCGGATGAAAGCTAATTCATCAAAGTTTACCCAGAAAATTTGAAATCCATCAAACTATGGGTTTTGATGGACCAAATCTTATGGACAAAACCAAACTGTTTTGCTGAATTTTCAACTAGTTCATTTTAAAGTGTAAGGAAAACATCTTAGGTGTTGATTGAAGCTTATTAGCGAGATCAAATTCATAGATCTACTTGACTATCATGATTTCCAATCAATTTAGCCCTCAAGTTCTATGGAGAACTTTAGATCATGGATCAAAGGGACTTACAAATGTCCTATTGGAGGTGAATTTCAAATAGGAATTCTAGGTAATAGAAATGATCAAGAGATGGGTATGAACATAGGAATCATCCCTCTCATGGATCATACTTCTAAACCATCATAGAATTTAAAATAGATACATATATATATATAATCATGTACGTATAAATCTAAACTTAAATTGAAGAATGAAATCAAAATTGAATATCAAAGTGAAAAACAATCTCTAATTATGAATTATTAATGAAAATCGAAAGAGATTTGGATCTAGCTATGAGAGTGTGTGAAGAACAAGAGATGAAGAAGATGAGTGCTCTACAAATAAAATAAAACTACGTTAGATCCAAATCTTATATATATATATAATAGGAATTAGAGATGAATTATTGTTTACCTCTTGGAGGATTCTCAATTACATAACCAAAGTTGAATTGAAGATCTTCTTCTTCAAGTGTTCTTCAAGTGTTCTTCAAACACTCATCCATGGAAGTTGAGGGAGGCAATTGATGTTCAAGTCATGATCTAATTACCCTAAGATTAGTTTTCTAAACTTGAATTCATAATTCTCTCTCTCTAGAATTCTCTCTTAATTGAAAGTATATTCAAAGTGTACTTGTATCTCTCTTCTATATTCAAAGCTTCTCTTAAGATACTCTAAGTATGATTCAAGATCTTTTCAAGATGATCTCATATGAGATGTATGAGATCTTATATAGAGTTTTGAAGACTTAGCTCTTAAGTTGCAGGGTTAAAACAGGATTTTCAGAGAGCAGAAAAGGGTTAAAATGGCCATTTCGGCGTCCAAACGCAATTTCCAGGAATTTCCTCGCAATGGGAGCCTTCTAGAAGGATCTGCAACCAGAAAAACTTGATTGAGAACACTCCCTATAGGTGGCAGTTATGGTTGGACCTGCCACCTCACAACCCAAAATTGCCATCCCCTTTTTGGCATCCTCTGGTTGCCCACAAGCCTTGTTTCAAAAATTACGTGCACTGCTTTTCTAGATTTTTGTAAAAATGCTTTTTGGTGTCCAAAATCCTCCATTTATGTACCGTTGGAAAGATGTTAGGTTGAATTTCAGTATAAAAATATTCCAGGAGGTTTTGAAATGAGAATTGAAGTCCAATTAAAGCCCGGAAGTCCTCCAGAACTTTCGTCATCCTTTTAAAATCAAACGACGTCTTTTTTAAAATTGCTTTCAAATGTGCGTCAATTTCGAACTTTTCTTTAAAATTGAATCTTTGGATACCTAGAATACTGCATTTAGAACACTTAATGTTCATATAACCCTGAGTGAATATGAATTCTAAGAGATGAATTTACAAAATCAGGATTTATGCATGGAAAAGGGCTTTTCTGAGCTTGAAGTCACTTTCCGAAGTTCGATCTTTCGATTGTGTAGAATCCAGTACCTTCCATAGGGTACTTTTTATCATCGAATCCTCCAAGTCGTTGTCCACCCTAAATCCTATCAGTGTGGTCAAAATTGGGTGTCTACAGTGGTATGATGACCTAGAGATGCCAAGGGCTGAGGTTACCAGGATAGAAAGGGAAAGGGTGGAAAGAAATAAAGAAAGGATAATGACCGAAAAGATAGAGAAACTAGAAAGGGTAATGCGCAAGGCTCAAGGGGTCAATACTTACCTGATGGAGCTGGAAGGTCTGTACGATGGGGTTCGTGAAACGCTGCCTGCCGTTTTAAAATGCCAGTTTTTGATAAGTTCGATGGGACAGGGAATCCTCGCAGTCATGTGAGGATGTGCATCAGGGCTTTCCAATTGAGTGGGATGAGCACTACTATGATGGCTGTCCTATTTCAGCAGACTTTAATTAGAGCCCCTCTATCCTGGTACCTCATTCTCGAACCAAGCAAAACCCAGGTCTGGGAAGAAGTGATCAAAGCATTCATGGCATAGTATGAGTACAACTAAGACTTGGCTGTCACAGTCGGAGATGTTGAGACCACCAGACAAGGAAATAAGGAGTCGTTTGCTGAGTATTTGAGTAGGTGGAGAGGAAAAGCGGCCAAGATGGTACAGAGGCCATCCGAGAAAGATCAAATTCGAATGTTGATGAAGAACCTTCAGCCTGTCTACCAAGAGAAATGAGATTCCAGTCGATCAACACTTTCGCTGAAGTTTTTGATGTGGGAACAAGAATAGATGATGTGATTCAAGAAGAGGTGATTAAGAAGGAAGAACAGTCGAACAGATATAGGAGGCCGAGTTATGGGTCAAATGGAGGACATTCGGGAGGTCACTCTGGCCCCACCGATGTTAACGCATTGAGCTGACCGGAGAGAAAGTTTGACATAGCACCAAGAAGAGGAATGGACAAACAGCCAAGAAAGTTTTCAGATTTAGGGGTATCACTGTCAACCGCCTTTGATAGGCTAACAGCAAAGGGGCATCTCCGTCCGTTGGAGCCTCGACCTTTACCAATCCCACTTCCACAAACCTTCCGAGATGATCTCTATTGCAAATTTCACTAGCAAAAGGGTCATTCTACGGATCAGTGCACAAGGCTAAGGCACAAAATCCAAGACCTCATTGATAACAAGGTGATATCAGAGCCGCCTATCAAGACTCTTAATGTTACTAGGAATCTGCTGCCGAACCATCATGCTGTACCGCCACCACAGGGCCTCTATTTCTTAGGGATGGGAGATAAGACCTTTGATTCGTCTAGGCTGATCACTAAAGCCAGGACACCAAGGAATCCTTATCAGATGCCAGGGGATTCGATAATCTACACTCTGGGGGATCAATTGGATTGGTGGGACCGAGAAACTGGCAACACCGATGTGGGTTAGGTGGAAGATGACCTGTGGTACAAGAGCGACGGAGAAAGAACAGAGAAAGAAAGTTTGAAAGTCATTTCCAAAGTTGATAATCTATGGGCAAAGGAAGAAGTCAGTCATCTAACCCGGTCAGGGAGACATTTCAAGCCTCATAAGCTAGAGGAAGATCACCCATGGAGAGAGTTGGATAAAGGAAAATGGAAAATGAATGAAGAAGAGGAAGAGGATAGGGTTCTAAAGTAACCCAGGCCAACATTACCATCTAGGGATTGTTGATTGCTTCCAAATGTCACCGGCAGATAGTTCTGGATGCCTTGAACCAATTTGACGTTTCCATCGACACAGCACCGAAAGACCTCGTGGGGATGATCAGTAGGATTCTAACTCTAGCTATTTCTTTCTCATCAGATGACCTACCTCCGGGGGGGCTGTTCACAATAAACTGCTATATGTCACTATTGAGAGTGCCTGGGAAACACTGTGCCCACTTGTCTTGTTGACAACGGGTCTGCTCTAAACGTGTGTCCATTCTGAACAGCTAAGCACATGGGTTTGGATGAATCAACATTCATACCGTCTGAACAAAAGGTGAGAGCATATGATAACACTCAGAGCAGAGGATGGTCATGAGGATAATTCTCCTTCGTCTCGCTGTCGGGCCTGTGGAGAAAGAAGCCAAATTTTAGGTCATCGACATACCTGCTTCTTTTAATTTACTGCTAGGGAGGCCATGGCTAGACAGTCTGGGTGCCATACCATCTACAGTTCATCAAAAAGTCAAATGCGTCTGGAAGAGCAAGGTCTGTGATATTCTCGGGGACAGTTGGGTTTGTCCATCTGAAGCTTCACCAAGCGCACCAGTTTTGGAAGTACAATTTCAGGAGGAAGAGACAAGTTTGGGGGGGTTCGAGTTTATTAACATGTTGGAAGAAGAGAAGCCGAGAGAGTTTTTGCCGCTATATTTCGATCAGTACGCGAGTCCATTGGTCGCTGGTATCATGAAGAAGATGGGTTTCTTCCCGGGTATGGGATTGGGTAAGAATCATCAAAGTTTGTTGGAATTTCTAAAGATAGCCACTCAGACTCACACTCATGGCCTGAGTTATCAACTATCAAAAAAGGAGCTGAGAGATAAGAAGAAGGCAATTGATGCACCATTGGACCCTTACTTGAAGATGCTCAATGGATACTTTGTGAAAGAGGGAGAGGATTTCCCCTTTTGTGGCTTCTTAGAACCATGGGTGGATCAGAAAGACTATTGTTTGAAGCTAGGGTTTGAGATCTTCTTCCCCCATGAATTCTCTGAGTATCAAGATCCATATCTGCAGGTGCCCGTGAAGTCAGCTACTACTAAAGATTGGATTGGTGAGCTGGATGGCTCAGTCATGAAGAACCTGTTGGGCAAAAAAAGTGCAAAAGCTAAGGGAATGGGCCGAGAAGAGATCATAGGCGACAAGGTCGAAATAGAATAAGCTGAGAGTTTGGTTGAAGGGGTACAGGGAGAAGACAATGAGGAGGACGTGAAAGAATCGGAAAAAGAAGAGATGGAAGAGATTACCAAGACAGGGGATATGGAAGAATGCTTCATCACCGAACTAGGAGGAGAAAGCAAGAAAGAGTGGGTTTTCGAGTCTAGTGATAGGTATCCCCTACACCCAGAGTCTGTAATGGCCCAAATGAGGCGTCTTTCAATTTCCATGTCTGTTGTAATTGCTCGAAAGAAAATCAATGAAAGTATGACTAATTCTGCCTACTCGAATGCACTTGATAAATGTGATGATCATGAAATACCAGATGAATTGCAAAAAAATAAACGAAAAAGTAAAAGAATCCACATGTAAAATCATTGAGAACACTCTAACGATTAATCTAGGAAATGAAGATAATCCTCAAAATGTTTTTATTGGCTCTACACATAACAAAGAAGAAAGCAAAGAATTAATCAGTCTATTAAATGAATTCAAAGATGTTTTTGTATGGTCTTACATCGATATGCCAGGTATCAATCTAGAAATAGTCCAACATCACTTCCCCAACTCAAAACCCGTAAAACAAAAATTGAGGCGAATGAGGCCTGAATGGGCACTCAAAGTCAAAGAGGAAGTTAGAAAGCAATTGAGAGCGAGATTCTTGATGATCACCGAGTACCCAGAGTGGATCGCCAATATTGTGCCTGTCCTGAAAAAGGACGGTCGTGTTAGGGTTTGTGTCAATTCCAGGATCTGAACAAAGCCAGCCCTAAGGACGATTTCCCTCTACCTCACATTGATGTGTTAGTAGACAATACAACGGGACATGAACTCCTATATTTTATGGATGGGTTCTTAGGGTATAACAGATTCTAATGGCGCCCGAGGATAGAGAGAAAACCACTTTCATCACACCATGGGGCACATACTGCTATAGGGTGATGTCGTTTGGGCTCAAAAATGCGGGTGCAACTTACCAGCGGGCCGCTACAATGTTGTTGCACGATAAGATCCACAAGGAGGTAGAAGTGCATGTGGACAATATGATTGTGAAATCTAAAAAGAGGAAGGAACACTTGGATGTGTTGAGGAAGTTCTTCGAAAGGTTAAGGGAATTTAGAATGAGATTAAACCCTCAGAAGTGCACCTTCGGGGTCACTACCGGAAAGTTATTGGGGTTTCTCATCACTCAGAGAGGGATAGAGGTGGACCCGACCAAAATAAAGGCCATAGTCAAAATGCAGCCACCCAAGAACGAGAAAGAGTTAAGGGGATTTCTGGGTAGAATACAGTTCATAAGCTGTTTCATCTCGAAACTCACCTTAACCTGTGACCCGTTGTTTAGGTTACTCAGAAAAGGAGAGAAGTTCGAGTGGGTTCCCCTTTGCCAACAAGCCTTCGATAAGATCAAAACCTACCTCCAAAACCCACCTGTCCTATCACGACCCTCACCCAGAAAGCCCTTGTTTTTATACCTTTCCGTGTCTAAAGATTGAATGGGGTGTATGTTGGCCCAAGAAAGAGAAGAAGGGCATGCAGAAAGAGCCATTTATTACTTGAGCAAAAGGATGACCGGATACGAGTTGAAGTACTTACCCTTAGAAAAGCCTGTTGGGCTTTGGTCTGGTGCACCCGTCGCCTTAGGCACTACATGTTAGCCTTTCCTGTAACCCTGATATCCTAAATGGACCCACTCAAATACCTATTTGAAAAACCCATGTTGACCAGTTGGATTTCCAGGTGGACCATGATTCTAGCTGAGTTCGATATCAAGTATGTTACCATCAACTCTGTGAAAGGAAGAGCTGTTGCTGAGTACTTGGCTGACCTTGCAATAGAATCAGAAGAAAAGGGTGAATTTCGGTTTCCAGACCAAGGAGTAATGGAGGTGAAGGAGGACTTGTGGAAAGTGTACTTGAGCGGCCAACCAAACGGGCTACGGGGTTGGAATCATTCTCATAGCACCCGATGGGGCCCCTACCCCGTTGGCCGTCAAACTCAGGTATGACTCGACCAATAACACTGCGGCTTACGAAGCGTGCATAATTAGGAAGGAAGCAGCCTTAGCCCTGAAAGTTGAAAGGATTGACATTTTCGGAGATTCTAACCTGATCATATCCCAAGTATGAGGTGATTAGAGGGTAAATCATGAGAAGTTGAGACCTTGCCATGACTACCTAGAGAGCCTAAAAGTGCAGTTTGAAAGATTTCCTTTTATTACCTTCCCTGTGAGGAGAACCAACTAGCCGATTCCTTAGCAACCCTAGCCTCAATGATCCAAATCCCCTTAAGAACTACCATGATCCCGCTATCCATAGAAATAAGAAACCAGCCTTCGTTTGAAATGATCACAGCCATAGAAGAAGAGAGTGAGCTGCCTTAGTATGAGGATGTATGGAACTTCATTAAAAAGGGAGAGTACCCCGATGGAGCCTCGGAAAAGGACAAAAAGGCTGTGTGATGATTTTCTGCCCAGTTTGTGATCTACATAGATAAGCTATGGAAGAAATCCTACACCGGGTATAATTTGGAATGCTTATACGGGAGGGAGGCCAAGAGAATGATGGAAGAAATACATGAAGGAGTACATGGGCCCCATATGAATGGGCACATGCTGGCAAAGAAGATAATTCGGTAATGGTATTATTGGACGACCTTGGACAAAGACTGCTGCGAATATGTTCAGAGGTGCCATAAATGCCAAATCCATGTGAACCTGATGCACCCCGCCATCTCAGCTGTATAGCATGACTATACCTTGGCCGTTTTCCATCTGGGGATTGATATTATTGGTGAGATAGTTTCGATGGCCTCAAATGGGAACCGATACATAATTGTAGCCATCGATTATTTCACTCAGTGGGTGGAAGCCGCGTCTTATGCAACTTTGAAGGCTAAGGATGTGGTGAGCTTCATCGAAAAGAACATAATTTGCAGATATGGGGTCCCAAATGAGTTAATTTCTGATCATGGCAGTCATTTCCAAGGGGAAGTCATCCCGCTATTAGAAAAATATAAGATCACCCATCACCAGTCATCTCCGTATAGATCGCAAATGAATGGGGCGGTAGATGCGGCAAATAAGAACGTCAAAGCAATCTTGGGGAAAACGACAGACTCATATAAGGATTGGCATAAGAAGCTGCCATTTGCACTATGGGGATACCGGACTTCTGTGAGAACTTCTACAGGAGCTACACCGTATTCACTGGTTTATGGGATGGAAGCTGTCCTTCCCGTCAAGGTAGAGATACCCTCTCTAAGGGTTTTGGCTGAATGTGAGATAACTGAGTTAGAATGGACACGGGGAAGGTATGAAGAATTGATGTTACTTGATGAGAAAAGGTTGGCTGCAATAAATCATACTCGGGGATATCAGAAGAGGATAGCTCGTGCTTTCAACAAAAAGGTCCACCCAAGAAAGCTTGCTGAGGGTGACCTGGTCCTCAAAGAACTGAAAGTGCTTGTTTATGATCCCAGAGGAAAATTCAAACCCAACTGGGTCGGGCCATACATCATCAAGACTCTCCTCTCTGGAGGAGCGACCTATCTTATGGACCTAGACGGGATTGAATTTAAACAACCAATTAACCTCGATCGTCTCAAAAAGTATTTTGCTTGAAGCCCCTTCTTTCAAAACCTCCTACATCGATGAACTACGCTTGACCTGATTCCCACTAGGGGATACGTAGGCAACCTGCTCGGTTCGGTCACCAATAATTGCCTAAATGGCACTTTCTGTCAAGATACCCAGGTGTTGATCTTTTACAGACCTTTGTGATTGGTAAGTCAAAGTAGCCATATCCATAATTTGTGTTCATAATCATCTCAAGATTGAGAACACATATCTTATACAAGTTATGAGTTCCTATCAACTGTTGACAGTCTTAAGTGTCAATAGGAAAGCTGAGGTCCGTCAATGCACTATAAGCACTAGCATGTTAACTAAGAGTTATACTTTAGTGATTGAGATTAATCACTCTATCCTATGGTATTAATCATGCTACAGTGTAAACCTAATGAGATATCCAGTCTCATTATCCACTATGACAAATTCTAAGTATCAAAGAATAGTAATTCGTATCTCACTTGTATGTATCTTATACACACATGAATTACTTATTACGATAATTAAGGATTAACAATCATCTCATAAAAGAAACATACGCAATGAAATGTAAAGTTGATATCCATATATTAAAATGTTAATGTCTCATACATAAAGTAATGGTTTGAGGGCACAAACCCAACAAACTCCGACTTGCACTCATAACCATTCAAGACTATATCTAAGAACTAGACTATCTAGATGACGATCAAAGACCTTCTATGGAAAGGCCTTTGTAAACGGATCCGCAAGATTGTTAGAGGTGGTAATCTTGGTGACAGTCACATCTCCACATTGAACAATATCTCGAATTAGATGATCTTTTCACTCTATGTGCTTTCCCTTTTTGTGGTTCCTTGGCTCCTTGGATTGAGCCACTGCTCCACTATTATCACAGTATAGCGTAATAGGTGACAACAATGCTGGTACCACCTTGAGCTCCATAAGGAACTTCTTGAGCCAAACAGCTTCTTTTGCAGCTTCACATGCAGCCACATACTCAGTTTCTGTAGTTGAGTCTGCAATGCATTTCTTCTTAGTGCTCCTCCAACTAACAGCACCACCTCCTAAGGTAAAGATATGTCCAGATGTCGACTTCTTCGAATCTTTATCTGACATAAAGTTTGAGTCAGTGTATCCTATTGGAATTAACTCACTACCACCATATGTAAGCATGTAATCTTTAGTTCTTCTCAAGTACTTAAGAGTGTGCTTAATGGCTATAGAGTGCTCTAGACCTGGATTTGACTGATACCTATTGACCATGCTAATGGCAAAGCAGATATCTGGTCTAGTGCATAACATCGTATACATGAGACTTCCCACTGCCGAAGCATAGGGAACTCCTGTCATGCGATTCCTCTCCTCCTGTGTCTTTGGACACTGGTCCTTGGAGAACGCTAAACCATACCTGAAAGGTAACAAACCTTTCTTCGAATTATCCATTAAAAACTTAGTTAGTACCTTATCGATATAACCAGCTTTAGATAATCCCATTATCTTTTGCTTACGATCCCCAAAAGAGCTTTATCCCAAAAAAAATAGCTCGCCTCTCCTAGATCCTTCATATCAAAAGTACTAGCTAGATAAACCTTAACTGTTGATAATGCTACTACATCATTCCTAATAAGTAGAATGTCACCAGCATATAGAACAAGAAAAGCCACCACTTTTCCTTCACACTTCTTGTATACACAAGGCTCATTCAGATTCTGTATGAAACCAAACGACTTGACCGCTTGGTCAAAACGTATGTTCCAACTCCTAGATGCTTGCTTAAGCCCATAAATAGACCCTTCTGGTTGCTACATATAGATGTCCTCCTCAAGATTGTCATTCAAGAATGCAGTCTTGACATCCATCTTCCAGATCTCATAATCTAGGTATGCGACAATGGATAAAAGTATTCTGATGGACTTGAGCATGGCTACCGGGGAGAAGGTTTCCTCATAGTCAATGCCCTCCCTCTGAGTATAACCTTTTGCTACAAGCCTTGCCTTAAAGGTCTCAACCTTTCCATAATATCCTCTTTCCTTTTGCAGACCCACTTACAGCAAATGGGTTTAATTTTGGAAGTTCTACAAGATCCCAGACCTAATTAGAATCCATAGATTCGAATTCAGCCTTCATAGCTTTTACCCAATGAGTTGAGTCTACATCACCCATTGCCTCTTCATATGTGGTAGGATCAGATTCAAATTCTATGGAGATAGCTTCAAAACTTCTCCTAAGAACATGTATCTATCAGGCTGGCTGATAATCCTACCATTACGACGAGGTACCAGTGCAGTAATGGGTGAAGAAGTGGTATTTTCTTATCTTACATCGTTATCAACTACAGGTAGGACTGAGGGCTCTCCTTCTATCTCTTTTAGATCTATCCTTCTCTTAGGTTTATGGTTCATAATATAATCATCCTCCAAGAAAACAGCATTCGTACTAACAAACACTTTCTGTTCTCTTGGATCATAAAAATACCATCCATAAGTACCCTTTGGATACCCCACAAAGTAACATACTTCCGATCTAGAATCTAACTTACTCATCTTTCCTTTCAGCACATGTGCTGGACCCCCCCATATCTGGAGATATTGCAAAGAAGGCTTGTACCCAATCCACATCTCCCATGGGACATGGGAACAGATTTGCTTGGTACTAGATTTAGTATGTATGCACCGGTTTCTAAAGCATAACCCCAAAGGAATAATGACAATTCGGAATAACTCATCATCGACCTAGTCATGTATAAAAGAGTCCTATTCCTTCTCTCTGCTTTAATGTTTTGTTGAGGCGTACTAGGTGTAGTAAACTGTGACAGTGTCCCATTCTGTATGAAGTGATCAATAAACTCATTAGAGAGGTACTCGCCACCTCGATTAGATCGAATGGCCTTGATATGTGTGCTCAATTGCTTTTCTACTTCAGCCCTAAGCTCTTTGAACTTTTCAAAGGCTTCAGACTTGTGCTACATTAGGTACACATATCCATACCTATAGTGGTCATCAGTAAATGTTATAAAATACTCATAACCACCCCTTGCTCTAAAATTTATTGGTCCACACACATCAGTATGAACTAATTCTAACAATGCATTGGTTCTCTTGCCCTTTACAGGAAATGGCCTTTTGGTCATCTTACCCTCTAAACAAGACTAGCAGACTTCCATTGGTTCAAGAACCAAATCACCTAAGACCCCTTCTTTGACTAGTCTGCCAATCCTATTTAGATTGATATGGCCAAGCCTCATATGCCAAAGCCTTGTTGGATTAGTAGAAGGTTCCTTTCTTTTAGATGGTACAATTACCACTGAGTTATTAAGTTCCATACAAGAGTCTTTAGAAATATTGGGAGTAATCACATACAAACCATTTGATTTCCCACCAGAACACGCAAAAGAACCATTTCTTTTGATCACAACTTTAGTTCCGAAATGAAAAGAATAACCATTATTCGATAAATTTGAAACTGAAATTAAATTACGTCTCATTGAAGGGACGTAAAGTACATCTGATAAAATCAAAACTTTGTTGTCTAAATATTCTAAAGATACTACTCCTATAGTAACTACAGATACGATTACACTACAACATAGAGTAAGTACGATCTCCCCATCACTGCACCTCCTAGTTGATCTGAACCTCTGCAATGAATTACAGATATGGTTAGTCGCACCAGAATCAATGTACTAGGTGTTTGAAGTATCTGTAATAAAACTTACTTCAATTAGATGTGATTCAATCATACCTTGAACTCTTGTAGCAAAGAATTCTGGACTGTTCCTCTTCTAATGGCCCTTTTTGCTGCATTATTTCCTTTGCCTTTGCCACCCACCTTCCCCTTACCCTTAACCTTACCCTTTCCCTTAAATTTTGCAATCTTGGGGACCGTTCCAACACTTGGACCACCAGTGTAGCCTTATTCTTCCCTTTTCCTGAATTCGGCATCGGGAAGAAGAAGAGCCTTTCTCAACGTTCAGAACGTTACCCCCAGATTTGATCACCCCTTCCGCTGCTAGTAAAGAACTCATTAATTCACTCATTGGAAAATTCATTTGATTCATATTATAGTTAAGTTTAAATTGAGTGAATGACGGCGACAGCGAATTAAGGACCATATCAACTTGGGTCTGTGCATCAATGTTGCCTCCCAAGGTCTCCAGTTTGTTCAAATAACCAATCATTTTTAAAACATGCTCTTTGACTGGAGTCCCTTCCAACATCTTCGCACTCATTATCTTCAGCATGACAACCTGTCTGGCAGGTCTACCATGATCCCCAAACATCTCTTTTAGGGATTTGATAATGGCATTGGAAGAATCATTCAATTGGTATTAGTGTTGTAACACATTAGCCATAGAGGCCAATATGTAACAACGAGCCATCCCATTCGACTTCTTCCACTTATCAAACTCGTGTCTTGTAGAAGCCGTAGCATTTGCAGCGGGTTCTTCGAGGCATGGGGTGGTGAGGACATATATGTGATCCTCCGCAGTTAAAATGATGTCAAGGTTACGTTTCCATTCTATGTAGTTATTTCCATTTAACTTGTTCTGAGTGAGTATAGTGGCAAGTGGACTAAATGCCGATCCAGACATTATGATTTACTGAAAAAAATCAAAAGACAAAATAATTATGGATATTAGATTTTGACAATTTGAAACAAAAGAATCCTTAAAATCTCTTATTTTAAAAAAAAAAGTCATCGAAATATCGAAGCAAAAAAGTAAAGCCTCTGTGTGGTGGTCAATACTCGATCTTTTGATTAATCATGACTTGTCCGCTATACAGCTCTTGCAAAACAAGTTATGACTCCCTAACCTATTTGATCTCTAAGTTTTTGAATAATGTCCCGTGTAGGATCCCTTATCCATAGCTTAGCTTGTGTGTACCATTAACTAGGATCCAACCACCTCAAGTAGTGCCTCCGTGTGGTGGTTATGGATATCGCATTTTTTCTTACCCATAGCATTTTAAATTTCTTTCTAAATTCAAATCAAAAAACACGAGTCACCACTTAATATTTTTAAGAGGAAAATTAAGAAACCATTTTAAAAGCATACTGATCTTTTTGGAAACCAGAGATTTTTGGGTCCGGGGATTATGGAATGAGAAGGGAAGGAGCCCGGCGGACTAAAACACCCCCTCTCATCCTATCTCGTGATAGGCCTCTACTCAACATCATTTTTAATCGTAAGTATGCCCTCAATTGATACATATATACGTATACATTACAAAAAGCATGTCCAAAGGGTGTAAAATTGCTAATGGTAAAAATATCATTCAAAACCATGTAGTTCAATTAGCAAGCGATATGATATGTGATAGGGAACAAGGGAACTTACTCGGGATCCAGCTGTGAATATTAAATGTGCAATGCATACAAGTAAATAAAGAGTCTCTAATCCATATTTACACATAAGGCAAGACTTAATTCTAAGGTGTCGCACATGAAGTCGAAAAATCAATAAAATCAAGAAATTAAATACACTAAAGAGGAGTTTTAGAAATCATACCTCAATAGTGCTACAAAACAGAGGGTTAATTCACATACCTTAATCAAGATATAGTATGAAATTCTAAATAACATCCTTAAACTTCTAGCTTAAATCTTTTAAGTATGAAAGAATTGACATAACTATGAATTCCTTCTAATTATTTGGAAGTGCATCACTTCTATAGATATACAAATCTCAACTAGGAGCCAATGTAATGAACTCACTGCACCTTTGTCAAGTTCACCCCCTTTTTTTACTTTAGGTATCAAGCCATTAAGTTTGGCTTAACTTAAACTGCTTCTCCTCCCATTTGCTAGTCATTGGAGACTAAGGACACTCATACTTACAGACCTCAATGAAGTATAAAGAACTTCATGAAATCCCCAAAATAATGAACCTAAACCATGGAGGTAGATTTAAATTCATTGACCAAACATACTAATATCAACCTTAATTTTCTTGTAAAACATGAGCTTATAAGGAAACTAAAGGATTTTAAGTCAATAGATTCAAGTAAGATATTGAAAGTCTTATGAATCCTAAGCGATTATTATAATCAAAAAGAAAAAAAGAAAAGAAAACCAAGACTCAGGTAATATCTAAGTTAACTTCATGATTTATTTAACCTTAAACCTAAGGTCATTTTGATCCAAATCGATAAAATAAAAGTTCAATCACAACATTAGTATGTGTAGAGGATCCTAAGGAATCCTATATATTGTGATTAAACTTGAATTAGAGGCTAATTAACTTAGAGGTTACCTCCAACTATCCTCAACTCTCAAGTCTTTGGAAGTCTTTCAAAGGTGATTCAAACTATTTTCCTTCTAACTCATGCAACTTCTTCCTTAAACCCTTCTAATAACTTCCTCCTAATGGTGTTTAGAGAATTTTTAGGAGATTTGAAACAAAGAGAATCAAGATAAGTGTTGGCCCAAAAGTAATCCTTAGAGGGGGGGTGAATAAGATTATTAACAATTAATGGCAAATTAAAACTTAAAGCAAGCACAAAAATAATTAAAACAATAATTAAAGAGAGAAGGGAAGGAAGCACTTGCAAACCAAGTTTTTCAAGTGGTTCGGCAAACCGCGGCCTACGTCTACCCCTCAAGAACACCTCTTGAGGATTCCACTAACCAATCTTCTTTGGGTGAAGATTAAACCACTCCTTACAAGTTCTTCTTGAACTCCTTGTTACACCTCCAATGAAGAAACCCTTCACTTGGAGCAAGGGTTACACCAACCCTCTTACAACTTCAAGGATTTAAATAATATTAGATTACAACTGAATAACACTCTCTTTGTAAAGTAGATGGAAATAATAAAAGCTCACAATAATAGCTCTCAAGGGATTACAAAATCAAATCTAGAGCTAGAAGCTTAAATCTCAAATAATTAGGGCTTGAATCTTTGATTGCAATAAATGAGTATTCAATAGGAGTAATGTGTATATCAACAACCAATTTGAATTGATTATTTATACTCTCTCAAGAAAATCTGAACGTTTAAGGTAGGTGGGAGCACTAAATGCTTAAAGCAAAATAGAGAAAAAGAGCCGTTACTATTTCTGTGCAGTAATCCAGTTGACTGGGCTCGCGGTTCAGTCGACTGAACTTTTGAACTTAATGTTTTGCGCCATAAAAATAGTTGACAAAAAGATGGTCTAGTCGACTGGATGGTGTCAAGCAGAATGCTTATTTTTTATGCAGAAACTAGTCGACTGAGGATAGTTCCGGTCGACTAAAAAATGAAGGGTCTAGTCGACTGGACGAATGTTCAGTCGACTGTTTTTCTTTAGAAAAATAGTTGATTGTTTTGAATGGTTTGTTCAGTTTTAAGCCCTTGTTTTTTAGATTCAATCTTATTAACTTTACATAAACTCTTATAAGAACAATACAAGATGGAAATAAAGTTCCTCAAGGCTTTCATGGAGTATCCATCATCTTTATTGAGCTCTATTTAGACAACACACTAAATGAAACCTTAAGTTAATCATCAAAATTACTTAAGGTAAAACCCTTGGAGCTAACAATAAGGTTCTAAGATTCAAAAATCCAAGTCAAGATGATCCTTTGTAATGGGATATTCATCCCCTATATATAGGCAAATTTTGAAAGGGCATTTCAGTATTTTCAAGGGTAAAACCCTAATTTCAGACGTCCTTTTGAAGGTACAAAATGTACTATTATAAAGCTGGCAGCCACAAAATGCGACACTCAATGGAGATGGAAGCGGCACTCAATAAGTGATGGAGCGGCACTCGCTGAATATCGGTGCGGTACTTACTGAATGCTGAAGCGGCACTCACTGAATGCTAGTGTGACATTTACTGAATGCCGGTACAGCACTCAATGAATGCCGCGGACAACTCCGCGGACTGCCGTCCTTTTTGGAATTCTGATTTTTGCGACATTTGATGGATTTTTAGCTATCAGAGAATGCCGTGGTGGCACTTCCTGACTGCTGTACGGCAATCAGAGAGTGCCGCAGCGGCAACTCGTGACTGTCGCAATCTGTGTCATGTGTCATTTTCTTCTATTCTTCCCTTTTCTTCTTTCTTTCTTTATGTTTGAATCGTTGAGCCTTTCGAAGAGCTTGAATCACCTTTGGAAGTCCTAGATCAGTCGGACATTGTCATCATCGGATCTAGAGGTAACACTCTCCTTAATTCGATGTTTGGTCAAAATTGGGGTGTCTACAGTGGTCACCCTCTAACACATACATCTGATTGATCCTATCCGTAGGAAGTTCACATCTTGTAACCAATGAGTAGTGTACCCTCCGTATGGAATGGTCACCCCTAGCGAGGTGACACAGAATGCACTACTCATCTTACAGTGAACCGTTAATGGAAGATCGTGGGTGCTATAAATAAAACCCTCTCCTACTAGATTTGATAGTAAAAGATTTTGCTTTTGGAAAATAGTTTCCACACATTACTCATAAACATCCAATGTTTTCTAATTCGTTGAAATAATTTTTGAATTTTATTTTAGAAAACTTGTTTTACGTGCATGCAAGTAGTAACAATATAATTAAATGCCAATCACAAACCAAGCACATAAAACAAAAAAAAAATTGAAATTGAAATTGAAATAAAGGCATTCATATGTCTCTATCTCCCTTGGCTCTATCTCCATAGAACCTCCCTCTTGGTTTGATAGCCTCCGGGTCCATCTTCATGGACAACCGGCTTCTCGCTCCATTTTCATGGGCTTCCTAATTCTATTACATTGGACCTATGCTTCTTTCAAAGCTTACAATTTGTCAAGAAAGAGAAATAGCAATAATAGAATAAAAAGGCTAGGGAAATCGGTGCGACTCTCCTTTTCATAGGATTGAAGTCGCAACGCCCTTTACATATGCCTTAAAACCAAACCAAAATTAAATACAGCATACACCAATCTCAAACATTTAAATACATAATTTAAAAGTACTTGGTGCCATGGGAGATAGTAGACTCAATTTGCTACAAAAGGGTTAGTCGCGCAACCAACCATGCATATATAACAAATATATGTAACTATTGGAACCCCTGATTGATTCACATAGTACATAAACTCTTTATATACTAATTTGAAACTAAAAACAGCATCTCAGTTCTCTGTCACACTTCGATCAATCGAAACTTTGATCGATTGAACTTTCAATTTCACAGAATAATTTAAAATCAAAGTATATAATTTAAAAAACTTTTAAAATTGTGAACAAAATACATGGACAGAGAACCTCTCTTGATCGATCGAACACCGTTCAATCGATCAAACAAAACAAAGTTCGATCGATCTAAACTAATTCGATCGCTTGAGAACAGAGAGGTTCAATTGATTGAACATACTTCGATCGATCGAACCCTCCATGCATCCAATGCAATCATAAATATGCATTCTGCTGTGAGACTGTTGCAGAAACAGATCTGTGACGATGCAGTTTCAAAAATAGTTCTAAAATCAACATGCAAATCAAAACTAGTATTCTAAAACGCATCTATAGATCCAAACAAGCCTGGCTCTGATACCAATTGACGAAAAAATAGGTTTAAAATTTAATTTAAATGCGCAGTGGAAAGATTAAGTTACAAAAACTTATTGGTAGCCTGGATCTTCTACTCGTTAACTCTATAGATGCGTAAGAGGGGAAGAAGAGATTATACCTCAGGTCTTGAACCCAATTATGATATTCTTCTTCTTTGGTGATGCAGCAGCCTCCACTAGGTAGTCTTCACCCTTATGTCTCCTATCTAGAGATGGTGGGATCTCTAATGGAGAGGATAGAGAAGGTTTGGGAACCATAAACAGTTTTTGCATTTCTCATATAGAAAAATGACGATTAGAAACTTTTGTACGCAGTTGCCCTATTTAAAGATTTCCAAACCGACTTTAAGCCTTCGACCGATCGAAGTGGCTTCGATCGATCGAACCGTAGATCGTTTGAATAACTTTCAATCCATCGAACTTGTCATGACTTCAATCGATCGAAACTCTTTCGATTGATCGAACCTACCTTGACAAGATCCTCTTGTGCCTTTCCAAGCATCCTAGCGAAGCTAAGAGTGGGACCTCTTAGGCTATTTATTGTTGGCTCAGACCAGTTCTTAATCCCCATGACCAAACTCTTTGATCAGCAAACTAACAAACTAGCCAGTTAACGTTTACACCACAATAAAGTGATAACTAAACTCCACCGCAAAAGAATAAATCCGAAGCGATAACTAGATTTGTATGGTGTACTAATGTCCCTCTACCTTCAGCACTCATAATCATATTCAGGTAGTCGAATAACTGTTACTGTCAACCTGAATCATGATTACATCTTTCATTCCTTAAGTCCTATTCACCTCTCATGATTACCAAACATGTTGATAACTACTTATCAACAAGACTATAGTTCTCAGTAATCAACTTGGTGACATTCTCAAGGGAATGTTTACTCTTTAACAGAGAGTAGATTCTATCTTGACAATATATGTTCACAACCCTGTGAACATGACATACCCACGATACCCAAGTGTTGATCTTTTATAGACCTCACTGATTGGTAAGTCAAAGCAGCCATATCCATAGTCTTTGTTCATAATCATCTCAAGATTGAGAACACGTACCTTATACAAGTTATGAGTTCCTATCAACTGTTGACAGTCTTAAGTGTCAATAGAAAAGCTCAGGTCCATCAATGCACTATAAGCACTAGCATATTAACTAAGAGTTATACTCTAGTGATTGAGATTAATCACTCCATCCAATGGTAGTTAATCATGCTATAGTGTAAACCTGAGATATCCAATCTCGTTATCCACTGTGACAAATTCTTAAGTATCAAAGAATAGTAATTCGTATCTCGCTTGTATATATCTCATACACACATAAATTACTTACTATGATACTTAAGGATTAACAATCATCTCATGAAAGAAACATACACAATGAAATGTAAAGTTGATATCCATATATTAAAATGTCAATGTCTCATACATAAAGTAATGGTTTGAGGGTACAGACCCAACATATATATGTTGTTATTGTGTGTGTGAGGTTTGTTTCTCAAAAATTATAGAGAGAGAGAGAGAGCTTGTATTATATATACACATACATCCATATACATGTAAATATAAACATACACACTCTATATATATACTCAGTCTGGGAGAGAGAGAGAGAGAGAGAGAGAGAGAGAGAGAGAGAGAGAGAGAGAGAGAGAGAGAGAGAGAGAGAGAGTCAGACAAAGAGAAGAAGAATGCGGGGAAAAAAGAGATGGATCGAAGAGACAGAGAGAGAGACCGAGACAGAGAGGGATAAGAGGAGGCCATTAGAGAGAGAGCTCAAAGCTTGACACTACCAAACGCGCCCTTGTGAAGTTCGGTGAGTTCCAAACTCACTCGGTAGCATAGATATAATTTTTTATGAGTTCTAGACGTAAAATATTAACCCCTAACACACCCTGAGCTTTTGGACATTCACTGTCCAGAATTGTTGAAGAAGACTTTTGAGCGATTGAACTGGTTTAATCTATTAAACCTTCAATCGATTGAAAGAACTTCGATCGCTTGAAGTTCATTTTTCTCAATTGATTGAACCCAGTTCAATCGACCGAACTCAACAGAACATGGTTGTTTCCTTTGAGTTTGTTCATTCATAATGCTTAATCGTTTGAATGCTATTTCATGTTTCTATTATGTGATACTATGGCTTACGGGGATAATGTGATACGATAATGAGATTAAGATAATATAGTGAGTAAGGTAGTTAGGTTCGGAACGTTAGTAATAATACAACGCGATAACGAGATATGGTCTACGGTATGAGGTGTAATGGTTGGTAACGTTAGATAACATGGTGGTGATTGAGTCAATTGGGTATCAATTCCTCTCAATGCTAGCATGTCAGAGATCGGTCATGAGCACATTTACGTGGGATATGAGTGTTATGTATTATACTCGTAAGAGTTCTTAAAAGCGTAATTGCGGTGAACTAGAGTACAAATATGTATTGATTACGGACGAACGATACTCATGAGTGTTCTTAAAAGTGGTGAATAGTAAGAGTTCTTAAAAGCGGTAAACTAGAGTATTGGTGTGTCTATAGACCAACGGTTATATTGGAGTGATGTATGGTGCTCGCAAGAGTTCTTAAAAGTGGTGAACAAGAGCACTAGTATGTTGTGATGATATAATTGGCTCCGTATGGTCAGTTGGTGTTGGTACAGTCATTCTTAGGGTTTGAAGGCGATAAGAAAATTAGGTAACGAATTTAAAATAATAGAGGAAAAGATATTATTAGTAACATTGCTATATACTGTGCATAACTGGCAATTACTTTATACCTATGATACTATAGGACTTTTCATTCTCTTAGCTGAAGTTAGCTGACGGCGTTTATGCTTGGACATTCCCTGTCCAGACTACCCTGTCCCTATTGATACATATGATGGAGCTTATGACAATGGCTACTACTTAGAGAGGGAGTATGTGGAGAGTGGCCCCACCGATGATGGTAATGCCAAGAAAGACTATTATGCTAACGACTATGTTTACGACAGCTGAAGATCTGAAGACAGATATTAGCTTATGTTTCTACTTTACATTAACGTTGGACTTTGTAGTAATTGGTACTTGGGCATTTGTTGCTTTCAGACCTTTTAAAATTCCTATTATAATTCCTATAGCGCACTTTGATGATTTTGTAATAGCTAGAACTGTTGTAATATATATATATATACAAGCAGTATGTTATATTGCTATTCTGTTTGGCAGCCTACTAGTATTATGTGGTGTGGACAATTTAGTGACATTCACCTGTCATTCCCTATGGACCGAAAAAGGAAATTTATTTTTCTCTATTTTTGCTATTCTGGGGTATGACAAACCATGAGAATGTGTATTGACTACCATAAGCTGAACAAGCTAACCATTAAGTACAAGTATCCATTGCCGAGAATTGACGAGATCAACTATAAAGAGCTCAGGTATTCTCTAAAATTGACTTGCGGTCGGGTTATCATCAGTTAAAGGTGAAAGAAGAAGATGTAGATTAGACTACATTTAGGACCCGTTATGGGCACTACGAGTTTCTAGTCATGCCATTTGGGGTTACTAATGCACCAGCAGTATTCATGGACTTGATGAACCGAGTGTTTAAGAATTACTTAGATGAGTTCATGATCGTTTTCATAGATGACATTTTGATATATTCCAAAAGTGTAGAAGACCATGAAAGGCATCTCCGATTGATTCTACAACGATTACGAGAGAAAAAGCTATTTAGAAAGTTAAAGAAATGTGAGTTTTGGTTGACTGAGATTGCATTCTTAGGACATGTGATACCAAAGGAAGGTGTATTAGTAGATCCACAGAAAGTTGAAGCCATAGCAAATTAGAATCTGCCGACCAATGTGTCAGAGGTAAGAAGTTTCTTGGGGTTAGTTGGTAACTACCAGAGGTTTGTAGAGAATTTCTCGAGAATCGCATTGTCGATGACCCGACTGATGAGAAAAGATGTAACATTTATTTGGAGTCCAGAGTATGAGGAGAGCTTTATGGAGTTGAAGACTTGATTGATGTCAACGCTAATCTTGACTATTCCTTCAGGTACTGAGGGATTTAATATTTATAGCGATGCCTCACATCGGGGATTGGGATGTGTCTTGATTTAAAATGACAAGGTAATTGCCTATGCTTCACGACAACTAAAACCACATGAAGTCAACTACCCGATACATGACTTGGAACTAGCGACTGTGGTATTTGCTTTAAAGATTTGGCAGCATTACATATATGGGGAAAGTGTAAGATTTACACTGGCCACAAAAGTTTGAAGTACCTTTTTACCCAAAGAGAATTGAATATAAGGTAAAGACATTGGTTAGAGTTAATGAAAGATAATGATTTGACTATACACTACCATCTAGGGAAGGCCAATGTAGTGGCCGATGCACTAAACCGAAAGTCAACAAGTAATTGATCTATGCCTTAACTACTCAATAGAAGTTAGTACGAGAAATGGAGTAGTTGAAACTAGAAGTAATCCCAGAAGCTAGAGGTGCTTTTATGTCAACTATTATACCACAACCATCACTAGTTAATGAAATTCATGACAAGCAACTCTAGGATCCAGCTTTAAAGAAGATTTATGATGGTATACCTGAGGATGGGCAACCGAAGTTCACTTTTGAAAACAGTATATTGAAGTTCAAGAATCGAGTGCATACCCAATGTGAATGGAATCAAAGAAACAATTCTGGAAAAGGCACATAACACCAAGTACTCGATTTATTCAGGAAGCACAAAAATGTATCGCGACCTACGGGATGTTTATTGGTGGTCAGGGATGAAGCGAAGTAGCAGAGCATGTGGTCAAATGTGGCATGTGTCAACAAGTCAAGATAGAGCATTAGAGACCGGCAGGACAAGTGATGCCGCTACCTATACCAGAATGGAAATGGGAGAATAGTACAATGGATTTCGTGTCAGGTTTGCCAAGATCTAAGAAGTCAAATGACATTATTTGGGTAAACGTTGACCGATTGACCAAGTCGGCACACTTCTTGCCAATTAAACTAATAACCCAATGAAACTAGCAGAGTTGTATGTCCAAGAGATTGTGAGATTTCATGGAGCTCCAGTATCATTTGTTTCTGACAGAGATAGCAAGTTTACATCACAATTTTGGTAGGGACTACAGCGAGCTATGGGTACTAAACTGAGTTTTAGTACAACATTCTATCCTCAGATCGATGGCCAGTTGTAGACACCCCATTTTGTCGGCTATTAGATTTAGGAGACCCATAGCTTAGTGGTTCACAATGATCGAAAAAGACTCAAAAGGACTCCTGGAAGTTGGTTCTATTTCTCAAAATGCTCAGAATGACCAAAATGCCCCTAAAAGCCCGAAAACTCCCAGATTTGGACCAAAAGTTCTGGAAACATGCTATGTCGTAAGAAAAGTAAGAAAATGAGTTTTTAAGTAAAATCATATGAAATCGTCAGCTCCCAGAAACCCCCGGAAGACCCAGAAGTTCCCGGAAAGTCCCCGTTGACCAGTTTGACCAAGGTTTTGACCAGGTTTGACCAAGTTTGACCAAAATCGTCCAAATTCTCCGGGATCACTCTAGATCATGTGGAAAGTATTAAAATGAGTTTTAAAAGAAAATCGAGTGAAAACGTCAGCTCCTAGGAGCTCCCAGAGATTTCCAGAACTTCCCGGGAATCCCAAGTTTGACCAGTTTGACCAAAATTTGACTTTGGAACCAAGCACCGTAACAATTTTCAAACATTTTTCATGGATACTAGAGGTCAATAGCTTTCCAACGGTATATTGCACATAATATTTGGATTTAAAACGAGTTTATTGTGAATTTTTTAAGGCAAAAAAGGCGATCAAATCGGCTTTTATCGCAAATACCGCAAAACTTTTCAAAGTGAACTATCCCCGAATTATTTTTTTTATGTAAAATAGACTCCATTACCTTTCCAACGGTATATCACAACCTCAATTTGGAGTTCGTATGCATTTTCTGTGAATTTCGGACGAAATAGGGCCTTTTCGCGAATACCGAAACCTCTGGGGGCCTAAAAAGGATTATCTGGATGAATGAGGAGCAGTGCAGCCGCGGCACTAGCCCACTACCGCCGCGGCACTCTCCTCCAGAATGGTATGTTTTTGTAATTTCTTTTGGGGGTTCATTTTGATTAATTGAAAACAAAAACGACGTAGTTCTATGTTCACAGATGTTTGGGAGCAATAGGAGTACTTCTAAAATCCCAAAACCACCCCAAATTGGCCTATATAAACCCCCCTTGACTTTTCATTGTGGGGGGTGTCAAATGTAAGCTTTGAAAAGTTTTTTTGGGAGAGAAAGTTGTAGAGATAAGGTTAGAATAGAGAGAAAAGAAGCTTTCTTCTTTGATTTCAAAACAAAAAGTGAGTTCTAAACTTTGTTTTTACTTCATTACTCCTATTTACTTCATATTCAATACACCCAACCACCATTTTAGTGAGCATTTAAGATAGAGGAAGCTACTTCCATGTCCAATGTCACCACATATGAGTGAAGCACCAAACTACAAGTCCAATATCACATTGATTATCATCTATTGATTGTTATTTACTTGCTGTTCATATTAAGTTCATCTCTTCCTAACCTCATTTCTTTTTTTGACATTTTTATTTATTTACTAGTTCATCATCTTCTAAATGACATGAAATTTGAGGTGAGTGAATCCTTATGGATAGTAGCTCTTGACCTCAAAAACATGTTTGATAGATGATGATTATAACTTCAATACCTCCAAGGTATCCTTGAAGTTATGTTCAAATGAAAATGAATCTCTCCAACAATCTTGGAGGTTCTTGATGATGAGTTTGATGTTGACATTTTAAGTGGTTATAATCTCTATTTGATATTGAAAATATACTTTCAAAACCTCTATTTCAGAACCCCTCTTAAAACCCCTCATTTTGATCTCAAGAAAGAAAACTCTAGTTTTTTCCAAAATCTTCAAAACAGTGAGTCAAAACAGTGAATGATCTGAGTTCAAAGATTTCTCTAGAACTCAATACTCAATGTATGGATGCAAGACCACTTAGAAAGTCTTTCTAACTCATTAGAGAACACCCATGATTTTTGGTTTGTCTTGAAAATACTTGGAAGGGTTCCATTTTGACCCAAACATTCCTTCCAGATATTCTGATTTTGCTGTCACAGCAGCTTGGTTGACTTTCAACTTGTTTTTCAGAAATCTTTTCCAAAAGGGGTGATCCTAACTTATTTTTCCTTTTAACTTCAGTGTCTTAGGGAACTTTTTGTATAATATAGGCCTATAGATGTTTTGTTTTCATTTTATAAGATATTTTGACATTTCAGTCGACAGTACAAACTCTGTTTCTGAGTAACCTGTATTGTTTATATGATTTCTCTCAATCTGTGATAGTTATTAACGATTGGCTTTTTGGGTTGTGTTCTAGACACAATAAGGAATATCTCCATAAAAAATCTTGCATTGAAAACATTTTTAACCGCTCTTTTCCATTTTCACAAGATCATGTTATTGTTCTGTCCACTATTCACAGCAAGCACACTTTTACTTCTCCCCTTTTATTTGATGCTTATATGCACTCCAAATTAGCTCATATCTTAGGAAGTAGTTCATACTACATTTGTACATATCCCATGATGATTTCCTTCATGCATTCAGCATATTTTAGACTTCTAAGTCATTCTAGGAATTCATGAACACAAGGTACACTACAACCTTAGCACATTCTAGATACATACATTGCATCCATGCAAAGATTTGGGGCTTTTGTGACTCCTAATCTAAGAATATTATAAGGAATGATCATGATCACACGTTCATGCTTCCCCTTGATCTAATCCTCCTTTCTCAACCGTCCCGGGGATTGAGAGATCTTCTTTTCTCAAAGATTAACATGCATCTTACTAGCTTGCTAAGAATATTTTGATTTCTTTGATTATTTGTTTCAAGAAAAATTCATGTCCCCTTTAGATTAGGTAAACTTAATTACTTGATACATGATTAGACAATTTTTTCTAGGTTTATTTGTGTAATCTTTCATTTTACATTGTATGATATTTGACTTAGATCTTATGAATGATATCTTATCTTTAGATCTTCCATTTCAAATTTTCTTATGTGATGCAATATACTATCATAGTATTAATTGTCGAACCATACATAGTATAAGATGATTATTTGGATGCTAATAGAGGCCCGTCGAAAGACGGGGCGAGTTGAGGGTGTTTTAGTCACGACAAAGGCTCCTTCCTCTCTCGTACCAAAACCCTGAGCCAAGTTCTTTGGTTATGAAGGGCCAGTGCCCTTTATCCATTTGGGTGAGTCAAAATTAGGTTTCTTGGTTCCTTAAAGATCAAGTGGCGACTCTGTATCTGTTTTCAACAGACCATTCTCCTTCTTTGATCAAAATCAAATTTCAAACAAAAACAAACAAGAGGTGGAATCCCGCGTGTCCACAATCTGGCGACTCCACTAGGGAAATTTATTTTCAAAACAAAATAATACAGAGGTTTGACTCATAAGAAGCATCCTTAAAATCATCTTTTTACTGTGTCTGGTTCACCGCATTGCACTTTGCATTTCCCCCCCTTCGACTGTGTCTGAAACGCGACGCTGACATTGTTCAGGTCTTGCTGTGCCAGGGCACAAGTCACCGTTGATACTGTACCTTCCAAGATATATTAAAAAGAGTAAAAACTTCAGTACTGTCTCCCTGATGGTATACTGGAACTCTCGTTAACGGACCCTCTTTGACTAAACCCAGCCTTTGCATATAGATTCCTGTAGAACCTTTCATAGGACTGTTGATTTATCTTTCAGATAGGACAATGTGATATAACTGTTGTATGCCCTGATGGGATTACCTGAGCGGTGTAGACGCTTATGTGGCATAAAACAGAACCTCTTTCTTATGATTACCAAGGCAACCACTCACATGTGATTACATTGAGTTGACCTGCCTAGGCACTATGATAAGGATGTCTGCTCCATGTTCACAAAGATATACACCGCAAACCTTGTTTGTCAGTCCTAAGACATAGGAGTATGAAAATATGCTAGACAGTATGATCACTATCACCACATATTAACCAATTTCTCCCAGAAACTCTGTCCAGATATCCCAGATATAACCATATTAACCAGTTTCTCCCAGGAACTCTACCCAGATATCCCAGTTTCTCCCAAAAACTCAGCCCAAATATCCCAGATATAACCATATTAACCAGTTTCTCCCATAAACTCTGCCCAGATATCCTAGTTTCTCCCGAAAAATCTGCCCAGATATCCTAGATATAACCGTATCAACCAGTTTCTGTTAGAAACTCTGTCCAATTTTCCCAGAAATACCCAAAGTACCTATTTTCTCAGAAGCTCTGCTCATACCTGTTTCTCCCAGAAACTCTGTCCAAATCAACCGGAAATGCCCGGTCTCTCCTAGAAGCCTCCATAGAACCCTGGAAACCCCTGTTATCCCTTGGTGATCGTACTAGAAAGTAAGGTTGGCACACTCTATATGGTTAGGACCTTAATTGTTTAACTGCTATCTGTTAAAAATAGGAGCATCATATAGACTAGGGCTTACATCCGCGTGCTTGTCTCATTTGCATACACCATTCCCATCAATCTGCACGCACTGTCTCGATCATTCTTACACAAGTCAGTCTATGTTTGTTAACATCGCTGTCTTTGTCTGTCTAAAGTCATCACTGTCAAAATCTGATCTAGTCCTCTCGAAATCTGTCAGGTCAGTATAGATTCCCGAAGTCAGCAGCTGGGATCCTCGCCGTGGGTCAGGAGTTCAAATAATCGTTTGGTCAGAATCAATCCGACAGCTTACTTCAGCATGAATCGAGAAGAGCTAGAAAACAAGGTTATCGAGTTGGGAGCAACCATAAGCCAGCAGTCTGACAGCCTAGCCCAAGTTTTGAAGTTCATGGAAGAATTGAAGCAGCAGCGGTAGCAACCTCCGCCTGGGTTTCCACCACCGGGGTTTGAACCGCCCCCACATGAGAATAACGGGGAGGAAGACTGGTTTCAAGGGATCCCACCGTTTGCATATGAGAAGATGCTCCAAGAAAAAATGGATAAGGTTGACAAGCTGGAAAGTGTACTGAGGAAAAGCAAAGGGGTTGATGATTACATGCTGGACTTGGAAGGCCTTTTTGAGCCTGTTAAGCTGAAGCTATCGGAAAACTTCAAGATGCTTGCCATTGACCGTTTTGATGGAACCAGAAATTCAAAGAGCCATGTAAAGCTGTGTATGAGCATCTTCTAATCCATGGGCTGTACCCACGAGCACCTCGCAATGTTGTTCCCACAAACTCTCGCGAAGTCTGCACTATCATGGTTCCTTACCTTGGAAGCTTCCAAAACTCGGGCATGGGAAGACATAGTTCGGGTATTCGTTGATCACTACTCCTACAACCAAGAACTTGACGTCACTATAAGGGATTTGGAAACTATTCAGTAGAACAGCAATGAATCCTTCGCTGTGTTTCTGAGCAGATGGAGGAATAAAGTGGCCCAAATAACCCACCGACCGATTGAAAAGGAACAGGTGAGGATGCTAATCCGAAATCTGCAACCGCTCTACTATGAAAATTTTTTTTATCAGTCCATCTCCACTTTCGAAGAGCTGTTTGAAGTTGGGACTCGAATTGAAGAGGCCATAAGGGAAGGAAAGATCAAAAAAGAAGAGCCTCCGAGTCAGTCAAAAAGGCCCAACTACTCCCGCAATCCTCCGAATGTCAATGCCCTTAGCAGTCAACCTATGGCTTACCCTCCTAGGCCATACCAACCTCCCAACCAAGCTAATTCCTCCAATCTCTCTTTCCCTAGGAAGCCTCCTTGCAACTTTTCCAAATTAGAAATCCCCCTCTCCTCATTCTTAGATCGCCTCCTTAAAAAAGGCCACCTCTAATTACTCCAGCCTCGAAATACCCCGCTCCCGCCAAACTGTGACATGTCCAAAAGATGCACCTACCACCAAGCCCCTGGCCACAACACTGATGACTTTATGCGCCTCTGCCATGATATCCAAGACCTCATTGACCAAAATATCATCAAGCCACCTCCAAAGCAGCCCCATGTCACTCAAAATCCTCTACCAAACCACCAAAACATCAGCCTCATTGAGTCCAACCATGTATCTTTCAACCCTGCTACCTATATCACCCCCTTAGGTCAACCTTTACCCCTTATTGACATCCTGGAATCTGTGGGAATTCATCTGATTGACGGAGGGGATGACGAGTGGTAGCAACAGCTAGCTGACAACAAGACCTATTCTTCTTAGAAGAACATGATATAGGGGTAGTGGGCCTCAAATGGTATGATCCCGACAATGAAAGCGATGCTTCTATCTGGAACGAGCCGGAGAAACCATTTGTGGGAACAGATTGCGACTGGTTCAAAGAAGATGGGACTGTAGAAGGGCTTACCCCTGCCGAAATTGATCATCTGACTAGGTCAAGCCGTCATTATCAGCCTCCGCAGCTTACTACCGAGGTTATCAAAAAAAGTCCTATCAAAGACAAAGGAAAGGGAAAAATGGACGAGATCATCGAAGAAGACAATGAGTTGATAAAGTAGTTGAAGAAAACTCAAGCACATCTCTCGATGTAGGACATCATGGTAATATCCTACAAGCATAGGCAAGCTGTGTTGAATGCTTTGGCTGGAATAGAGGTCCCCATCGATGCCGCACCGGAAGACATGATGGCTTTCTTGGGCAAACTTACCCCTGACCCAATCATTACATTTTCTGATGAAGACCTGCCGCCAGAAGGGCAACAAGGCACTTTTGGTTTGGGGTACAAGCCCACTAAAGAAGACGTTGAGATACAGAGGCCATGGAAGAAAAGAGTGAGGAGTCTCCCACCGTACCGCAAAACCTTGAATGGGCAATTCATCAAAGAAGGGGATGATTTCCCCTAGTTTGGGTTCCCAAAACCCTGGATCCATCAAGCCACTGAAAAAAGGCACCCCGGACTTGAAATCTTTGCCGACTGCGAAAGGCCCCCTATCAGGATCAGTTCTATCCTGAAGAAGTTGTGAAAATCTCGGAGGAAGACTGGTTGAAATACCTAGACACTGAAGCCATCGAGAAAATGTGGGAAGAATTCGCTGAAAAGAAGGAAGAAAAGAGGGCCCAGAGCCAAGATGATCAGATCAAGCCAACTGAGGAGGGTCTGAGCAACCAGGCTGTAGAGTCATCTGTCTGTGTCTCCCTATCCCCTGTTCCCCCAGAGTCTGTACTGCCAATTATCGAGTCTGTACCAGAGTCGGCTGCTGTAGGCCCATCACTGTCGAATGTAATCACTTCACCTATCATGAATGAAATGAAAGATGATTCTGCTTACTCCTCTGTGTCTAATACTTGTGAATGCACAAATCTCTCCGAGGATCTCCCAATCGAACTTAAGCAACTAATTGATAAACCACCTGCTTATGAAATAATCGAAGATACTTTATCGGTTAACCTAGGTGAAATAGGTAATCCACAAATTGTGCAAATTAGCTCAACTCTTAATAAAAAAGAAAAAGAAAGATTAACTCTCTTGCTAAAAGAATTCAAAGATGTTTTTGCTTGGTCTTACGAGGACATGCCTGGGGTCGATCCCGACATTGTCCAACATCATATTCCTCTCCTCCCTAATTCTAAACCTGTCAAGCAGAAACTGAGGCGCATGAGGCCAGAATGGGCACTCAAGGTTAAAGAAGAAGTGGAGAAACAATTCAAGGCAGGGTTCATCATTGTCACCGTATTCGGAATGGGTTGCCAATATCGTGCCAGTCCCCAAAAAAGATGGAAAAGTTTGTGTGTGCGTCGACTTCCGTGATCTAAACAAAGCCAGTCCCGAGGATGACATTGATGTCTTGGTTGATAACACCGCAGGACATGAGCTATTGTCATTCATGGATGGCTTTTTGGGGTACAATCAAATTCTAATGGTGCCAGAAGATCGGGAAAAAATGACATTCACCACCCCTTGGGGAACCTACTGTTATAGAGTAATTCCTTTTGGACTCAAGAATGCTGGGGCAACCTACCAAAGAGCTGCCACCACTCTGCTGCATGACATGTTCACAAGGAAGTAGAAGTGTACATAGATGACATGATCGTGAAGTCCAAGGACAGAGAAGAATACCTGGTGGCACTGGAAAAGTTTTTTGAGAGGTTGCGCAAATACAAGATGAGATTGAATCCTAAGAAATGCACTTTCGGTGTGACCTCCAGTAAGCTCCTGGGTTTTTTCATCATACAAAGGGGGATAGAGGTGGATCCCTCTCAGATCAAGGCAATCCTAGAAATGACACCACCATGGAATTAAAAGGAAGTGAGAGGGTTTCTCGGAAGAGTCCAATTTATCAGCCGTTTCATTTCCAAACTCACAACTACATGCGATCCTTTGTTCCGATTGCTGAGAAAAGGAGAAAAGTTCCAATGGGATGAGCAATGCCAAGCCGCTTTCGACAAAATAAAAGCCTACCTTCAAAATCCGCCTGTCCTTTCACCACCCACTCCTCATAAGCCCTTATTCCTTTACCTATTTGTCTCCGAAAATGCCATGGGTTGCATGCTAGCCCAAGAAGGAGAAGAAAACCACTCTGAAAAAGCCATATATTACCTCAGCATGAGGATGACTGGGTATGAGCTCAACTACTCTACCCTCAAAAAAACATGTTGGGCCTTGGTTTGGTGCACTCGCCAGCTGAGGCACTACATGATGGCCTTCCCGGTTGTGATCATATCCCGCATGGATCCTCTAAAATACCTCCTCAAAAAACCCGCCCTGACTGGTCGTATATCCCGTTGGTTACTTCTACTATCTGAATTCGATATCAAGTACGTTACAAGCAAATCGATAAAAGGGAGAACCTTTGCTGAGCATCTTGCAGAGCATGCTGTTGACTCCAAAGAAAATGGGGACTTTCCATTTTCGGATGAAAATGTCATGGAAATCAAGGAAGAATAGTGGAAGTTGTACTTTGATAGAGCAGCCAACATGAAAGGATACGGAGTAGGAATGATTCTAGTGTCACCAAGTGGGGACCACACTCCGCTGGCAGTCAAGCTCAATTATAACTCTACCAACAACACTGCTGAATACGAGGCATGCATTCTGGGGATGGAAGCAGCCATAGAGCTGAAAGTTCAAAAGTTGAATGTCTTCGGGGATTCAAACCTCATTATATCACAAGCTAGAGGAGAATGGAAAGTAAAAGAAGAAAGGTTGAAGCCCTATCATGATCATCTCGATCAACTCAAGAGGCAGTTCAAGAACATCACATTCTTCTACTTGCCTAGGGAAGAGAACCAGCTAGTAGATTCATTGGCTACCTTAGCCTCCATGATCAAAATTCCTGTAGGAGTCAGGATGATGCCTTTGGTAATTGAGCAAACCGTGGTATCAGGATGTCTGGGACTTCATAGAAAGGGGACGTACCCCCAAGAGTCTACCGAGAAAGACAAAAGGGTAATTCGAAGATTCGCAGCGCAATTCATCACTTACGGTGGGAAATTGTTGAAGAAAGGGTACAACGGTCATAACCTGACTTGCTTGTTTAGAAAAAGCTCCAGAAGAATGATGGAAGAAATACACGAGGGGGTATGCGGCCCACACATGAACGGTCACATGCTGGCCAAGAAAATTGTAAGATAAGGGTACTACTGGACAACATTGGAGAAAGATTGTTGCGAATACGTAAGAAGGTGTCACAAGTGCCAGATCCATGCAAACATGATGCATGTACCACCATCCCTTCTATACAGCATGACCTCACCTTAGCCATTCTCAACCTGGGGAATCGATATCATCGGTGAAATCATTCTGAAAGCCTCGAATGGAAATCGATACATTTTGGTGGCCATTGACTACTTCACAAAATGGGTAGAAGCCGCATCCTACAGCAAGTTGGGGGCCAAGGAAGTGGCCAAGTTCATCAAGAAGAACCTCATCTATCGCTATGGAGTCCCCCATGAGAACATCTCAGATAATGGTAGTCATTTCAAAGCTGAAGTCAGAGATCTGTTTGAGGAATACAAAATCACTTATCACAAGTCATCACCGTACAGGCCACAGACTAATGGGGCAGTCAAAGCTGCAAACAAGAATGTCAAGGCCATACTGCAGAAATCGACCGATACCTACAAAGACTGGCATAAAAAGCTATCATTCGCACTTTGGGGATACAGAACATCGATAAGGACGTACACAGGAGCAACTCCTTACTCACTAGTATATGGAATGGAAGCAGTACTTCCAGTCGAGATAGAACTACCGTCCCTGCGCGTGATGGCAGAATGTGAAATTTCAGAATCAGATTGGTTGAGGGAAAGGTACGAAGAATTGGCTCTCATAGATGAAAAGCGCCTAGCGGCAGTCGACCATGTCCGAATCTATCAAAAAAGGATAGCCCGCGCTTTCAACAAAAGGGTTCGTCCGAGGAAAATTGTTAAGGGTGACCTTGTCCTTAAGGAATTGCGAGCCCCGATCTTTGATCCACGCGAAAAATTCAAACCCAAATGGGTCAGCCCTTATATCGTCAAAACTATCCTTTTCGGAGGAGCAACCTACCTCATGGATCTCGATGGCGTTGAATTCAAAGAACCAATCAACATGGATCGCCTCAAAAAGTACTATGCTTGACCATTCCCCAAAATCATTTTTCTTTCAAGACTTTGCCTAAACTACGCTCGACCTGATTCCCGCTCGGGGATACGTAGGCAACCGCATCGGTTCGGTCGACACCATCATAATCAACCCATTTTCTTTCAAAACTTTTGCCTGAACTATGCTCGACCTGATTCCTACTCGGGGATACGTAGGCAACCACATCGGTTCGATCGACACCATCATAATCAACCCCTTTTCTTTCAAAACTTTGGCCCGAACTATGTTGAACCTTATCCCCGTTCGGGGGTACGTAGGCAGACTTTCAAAAAAGAAAAGAAGGATGGCTCGCTAGGTTGAAAATTCGAAAGAACGCCTAGGCAAAAGTTAGAGTTAAATCCAAAGTGAGCAATAACAAAAGAGAGAAAAGAGCTCGCTAGGTCACCTAACTGGTGCCTAGGCAAAATTATGAGCGTGTGAGAAAAATAAAGTCGCGGTCCTTACCATAACCAGAAATCACCCTCCACACTAGGGGCAAACTTCAGCCACCCGGCTCGTTTGCCTAAACCTCTTCTAAACTAGGGGCAAACGTCGGTCATCTACCTCGTTTGCCTCACAACCATACATATCCCAAACTAGGGGCAAACTTCGGCCACCCGCCTCGTTTGCCTCTAATCGTCCTAGCGTGCCCAAATAAGTACCAAAAGCAAACATTTGATCAAAATCATACTTCAAATGTTTTCAAAAAATCAAATGCATAAAAACAAGGTTCTCCAAGTAACCAAGGTTCACCGATAAACAAATTTCGAATATTACATAAGCAGGGATAAATGAAAACACAAAAAGTTCTTTCGGAAAGCAATCACGAATATCAAAGACACTTAGAGGAAAGAAGCAGAATCAGTCAAGCCTAGTTTTATTTTTGTTTTTTTATTCCTTCAAAGGTCTCTAGAAATAAGCTCTTGCTCGACTGGCCCAGCCCCTGATGAAAGCAGCAATAGTGGTGGCTCTGACTCTGGAAGCAAAGACCCTCTCAGTAAACCCCCAGGGAACCTCTTGAACTTGCCCGTACTGTCTGGCCAATCGGCGAGGATGATAGAAGGAGGTCTCTCTCAGACCCATCAGCCACACTCTCTGGAAATCCCCGAGATTAGTGGTCACAGCATAAAGGCCCCAACGCCTCACGATCCAGTAAATGTCAGCCTCAAATAAAGAACCCATCATGCCCACCCAATCGGCAGAAGTATAATGAGGATGAAGCACAGCTCTGCAAAAATAAACTAATGGCACATTACATGTCCATAACTGAAGGTGCTCGTAGAGCCAAGCCTGTAACACCAAAGGCGCCCCAGAAAGTAGAAGCGTTCCTTGATTGGAAGCGCGATCCAAACCATTCAGGATTTCAGCCAGAACCATGGCCATGGGATTCCTGCTAATTTTCAGCCCAAGGCACACGTGCACCAAGTCAATAGAAGCACTCGAGAACAGAAAGTGTGAAGTCATGCACAATATCAGAGCGGCCCCGCGGGTGGCATCATATACGCTAGGACTCCCAGGACTAGCATACCGGGTGATGATGGAAGTAATGTCAAGAACCTCACCATGAATCAGCCGACGGGAAATAGTAATGGAACAATTCAGGTATTCAGCCAAGCCTAGCGTAGGACTGGGGGTATCAGCAAAAGAAAGAATCAGGTCAGAATCAGAATCGTAGCCAAGGATAGCACAGAACTCCTCAAACAGGGGGCGTATCTCCAGGCCGTTGAAATTGAAGACATGGTTCACCGAGTCCCAGTGGACAATAGCAGCACGCATGAACTCAGCGTTCAAAGCCATCTAGCGAAGAGAGAACATCTCGGTCAAGCCGTAGCTAAAAAGGTTGATCTGTTCCACACCATCTGTGATGTTCAGCCAAGCTGTGAGTTGAACGGGATCATACAATGCCATATTTTCTGTCGCGGCTCTAGCAAAATTCAAAATTTCGGCAGCACCTCCCCATTCCATGGACTATCCCACCTGCAAGGCAAACACACTTAGTATCACAAGGCTACTCATCGCAGTAACATCAACAATCATAGAATCACAAGTGCACAGATATGTATATCGTCACACAATCACCAAATAAAAGCAAGCACACAACTGCACCTTCAAACCAGAAACTATCTGGCTCGAAAGGCAAAACGTCATAATACTCTATCGAGGGTGACACATCATCCTACACATTATCTTAAACATTGTCCGAATAGTCACATCATTCACTAGTACAACCCAATCAAAAACATGAAATGGAGATAAAACAAAATCCCCGCTTAGGAGGCCTCAGTCCTCCTCTTCTTCATCCTCTGTCGGACCACCCGGAGTGTACATCGGCAATGGCCTCCTCCTGCCACCTCTGCACCTCGGTCCGGTCCTCAATGAGCCAGCGCCACCCCACGGTACTGCATACACAAATAAAATGAAAGCAATCAGCAGAGAAACAATACAAAGTACAAAAACAAAGTCGAGTCAGAAACCTACCAAGGACGCCATTTGACTGGTGGCAAATTGCCGCATACCATCCATCTATCAAGGGCAAAATCAGGATTAGAACCTCATAACCTTAAGGAGCGCAAAATTAGAGACATACCCAATGGTCTCGCGTGAGAACCAAAGACCGTAAGCTTGCCTCCAAGGCGTGGCCCTCCTCAGCATAACTCCAAGGGACGTTGAGGACGCCTGCTGGCTGGGTAGGATACCCATATGTGACCCGTGGCACCTCCATAACCTGGGGAGAGCCATCTGCACCCAAAACATTAACAGTCCAATCCCAAGGAGGGATAGGATCGGAAACTGGGGGAACCTGTCTCCTGTACATCTCGCGGAGCTGTAGGCACAAAACAAGTTAGGAAAAAGATGAGTCAAAAATATAGGAGACAAAAACGTAAAAGAAACTCACCTCCAGGAGTGGGAAGTGGGCATTAGGAAGCGGCCACGGTAAGCCTCATAGTTGGTCTCAGAGAGAAAGTGATCCCAAACATTGGTACCAGCTAAGGCCGCCAGCAAAGCATCACCAGAAAGGTCATCAGCATCCATCGCAGGAGGATCATGAGGGACACGATACCTCGGACCGCCAACCACCTGCCAGGACACTCGCTCACCGATGAACCATTGCCTGCTCTCGGTATTTTCTATCAGAAGTCGGCAAGAGGAAAGAGGTTTGACCGCCTGTATCTCCTCTGGGGCAGCATAGGCAACGCGCTCCCAAGGCGTCCAATCAACGCTAGCAGCTGTCAGCTCAGATAAGAAGTTTCTAAGAAGAACGATCCGGTGAGCCCCACACTTTACCCCGACAACATCCCTCCGCCATCTCAAGCCTCGAGGGACAAAGGCATAGGAGCCATGTCGTCCTCATCTTCACCTAATTCATCAGTAGGGGAAGGAGCTAACATCTTCAGGTACTCAAAGCTCCAAAGCTACACAGACAAAAGAGAAAATTAGAAAAAGTACAGAAATCAAAAAGCCAGAAGATAAAAGAAGATGCAGTACATACCTCCCAAGCTCGCCAAAATCCCCCTGTCGATTTGACATCGCCTCGGGAAACTTCACCCATATGCTCGTAAAGGTGGGCCAGAGCAGCACCACCCCAGTCATAAGAGGGGATCTCATCAATGGTTGCCAGGCAAGAAAGAAGCCTCAAGCTCACCCGGTCATTCCGTGTCGCGAAGATCGAGCAACCAAGGACATACAGAAGTAACACCCTCAAAAGCTGAGAATTATTCAGGTTATGATTCCCTCTGCCGTAGGCCCGGCAAAGCCAGCCACAAGGGAACCAGTGCCTTTCCAGATTAGGGGGAACATCCCCAATCAACATCTCGATAGCCTCGGGATCAATCTCATAGAAGTAGTCCAGAATCAGGAATTTTCCACCAACCCTCAAGCCGGTAATCTTAGAGAAATCAAAAGGCGTCATTGTCATCTCACCAAATGGCAGGTGGGAAGTATTGGTGGTGTCCCACCATCTCTCAGCAAGAGCGTAAAAATGCGCCAGATCATTGCTACTCTTTGAAACCAGGCGGACAAAGCCGCCAAACCTGGTATCGTCTACCATTCTCTTGACAGCAGGCGAGAGTTGAGTGTACCACAGAAAAGCGTGAGCAAGGCTACCGTGGCCCTTCAATGTCACTTCTGGCACCTGCACATATCAAAAACAACAAAAACGAGCACAAAATCACTATTCATAACCCAAGGTCCAATTTCACAAAATCAACTTTTGAGCACAAATCAAACTTCTAACGATCTCTAGGTGCACACTACGGCTCACAAAACTAGCACAATGCATGGAAATAGTCCTAAACTGTCGAAAGTTTCACATACCAGGGTCGCTAGAGCCCCGACCGAAAGATGATGTTGGGGATCCCATAAAATCAAGTCCAGGGTTTGGCTCTCGACTTTCATTCGTTCCTTGGCCTTCTTAGACGGTCTCCTCGAGCTCGAAGCCATGAATCTGCAAGAAAATGAAAGACTAAAATCAAACTTTCTTCTTGAAAAATGGAACAAATCAAAACACCAATCAAAATTCCAACCACGGGGTAAGATTACTCACCTGAGCGCGCACAAGCTGCGTTTTGACAGATTTTGGCTCCAAAAATACCCCAAAATGGCCAAGAATGAGCTTGAAATGCTCAAAAATCCGAGATATACACACATGGAGTCCGGCCACCCAGTGCTGCCGCGGCACTGGCCAACTGTCATCGTGGCAGTGGCCCAGTGCCGCCACGGCACTACTCCCCGCGGGCCCCGCTTTGCTCCGTTCAGCACATTTTTAGCCCGTTTTAACCTATTTTAGCCCATTCGTGTTCCCGTTTAGCCCCGGTGGCCCATTTTAGCCAAAATCTACAAGGTTTTATCCCCAACAGATCCATTTTAACCCCGGAAGATTCAGTTGATCCCTGAGGACAGAAACAGAAAGATATCGGCTCCCGAAGGCCTGAATCAGCTTTTCGGACCAACCATTACAAAGATTTGATCAACCGTGAGAGATTCAGAGAAGGGTCCCAGTTCTCGATTAGGAAACAGTTAAGAGAGATTCTCCGAGAGTCCTACATCATCCCCGGAGGACAGAAACAGAAAGATATCGGCTCCCGAAGGCCCGAATCAGCTTTTTGGACTAACCATTGCAAAGATTTGATCAATCGTGAGAGATTCAGAGAAGGGTCCCGGTTCTCGATCAGCAAATAGTTAAGAGAGATTCTCTGAGAGTCCTACATCATCTCCGGAGGACAAAAGCAGGAAGATATCAGCTCCCGAAGGCCCGAATCAGCTTTTCGGACCAACCATTGCAAAGATTTGATCAACCGTGAGAGATTCAGAGATAGGTCCTGGTTCCCGATCAAGAAGCAGTTGAGAGAGATACTCCGAGAGTCCTACATCATCCCCTGAGGACAGAAATAGAAAAATGCCAGCTTCCGGAGGCCCCGACCGGCCTTCTTGGATTGAGCGCCGAAAGATTTGATCAACCGTGAGAGATTTAGAGATGGGTCCTGGTTCCAGATCAAGAAAAGAGAGATTCTACGAGAACCCTACGGAATCCCCCGAGGACAGATACGGAAAGATACTAGTTCCCACTATCCCCAGCAGAAAATAGCAAAAGAGGAACCAACTCCCAAAAATTGGCCATCAGGAACAACCAGAACATCGCCCGTATCCAGATTTTGAAGACGAAGCACCGTCGTTCCACGGCTCCGTGTCTCCTGATCATCATGAGCTTTTTCATCTGTCTATTTTCATAGCTTCCTTACCTATCATTTATCATAAGATCCCTCGGTCACCTTTAGCTGTCGTCTTTTAAAAAAAAACGCGCATCTGATCCGTTTTACTTGTTTGTGAAGCACACTTCCCGTAATTTAAGAAGTTTTCCCTGAGACCCAGAGTCCTCCAAATCATCGTATCTTTATCCAAGTCATCCACCACATCACAGTCGCAAACACTAGCACAACACCAGCCCACTCGGAGTGGCATATTTCACAACATCCTGCTCATACTAAGATCAGAACACTAAACATGATAGGACTAAGGACGTGATTCGCATCAAATTCATGCCTTGCATATCATCCTCATAACATAGCATTCGCCATTCTTGTTGTGCATGTGCGATTTGTTCCTTTGTGCCCCGAACTACGTCCTGGTCTGATTCCCTCGGGATACGTAGGCAGCTCAAGAAGAGCACGACCAGCACTAGCCTCGGCATCATTGCATCTTTTGTAACGTTTTTTTATCCTAAATCCATAGCCTCCAAAAGACCTGTCTCTTCAGAGCTTTGGCACTCGCTTGCAAAATGCGTTGCCTTGCAAGTTCATGCCAAAGAGGGGCAAACTATAGACACCCTATTTTGTCGGCTATCAGATTTAGGAGACCCATAGCTTGGTGGTTCACAATGATCGTAAAAGACTCAAAAGGACTCCTGGAAGTTGGTTCTATTTCTCAAAATGCTCAGAATGACCAAAATGCCCCTGAAAGCCCGAAAACTCCCAAATTTGGACCAAAAGTTTTGAAAATATGTTATGTCGTAAGAAAAGTAAGAAAAGGAGTTTTTAAGTAAAATCAGATGAAATCGTCAGCTCCCAAAAACCCCCAGAAGACCCGAAAATTCCCAGAAAGTCCCCGTTGACCAGTTTGACCAAGGTTTGACCAGGTTTAACCAAGGTTTGACCAAGTTTGACCAAGTTTGACCGAAATCATCCAAATTCACCAGGATCATTCTTGATCATGTGGAAAGTATTAAAATGAGTTTTAAAAGAAAATCGAACGAAAACATCAGCTCTTGGGAGCTCCCAGAGATTTCTATAACTTCCCGGGAATCCCATGTTTGACCAGTTTGACCAAAATTTGACTTTGGAACCGGAGTACAGTAACAATTTTCAAACATTTTTCATGGATACTAGAGGCCAATAGCTTTCCAACGGTATATCGCACATAAATTTTGGATTTAAAACAAGTTTATTGTGAATTTCCGAATGCGAAAAAGACGATCAAATCGGCTTTTATCGCAAATACCGCAAAACTTTTCAAAGTGATCTATCCCTAAATTATTTTTTTAATGTAAAATAGACTCCATTACCTTTCCAACGGTATATCACAACCTCAATTTGGAGTTCGTATGCATTTTCTGTGAATTTCGGACGAAATAGGGCCTTTTCGCAAATACCGAAACCTCTGGGGGCCTAAAAAGGATTATCTGGACGAATGAGGAGCAGTGCTGCCGCGGCACTCTCCTCCAGAATGGTATGTTTTTGTAATTTCTTTTGGGGGTTCATTTTGATTAATTGAAAACAAAAACGACGTAGTTCTATGCTCACAGATGTTTGGGACCAATAGGAGTACTTCTAAAACCCCAAAACCACCCCAAATTGGCCTATATAAACCCCCCTTGACTTCTCATTTTGGGGGTGTCAAATGTAAGCTTTGAAAAGTTTTGGGAGAGAAAGTTGTAGAGATAAGGTTAGAATAGAGAGAAAAGAAGCTTTCTTCTTTGATTTCAAAACAAAAAGTGAGTTCTAAACTTTGTTTTTACTTCATTACTCCTATTTACTTCATATTCAATACACCCAACCACCATTTTAGTGAGCATTTAAGAGAGAGGAAGCTACTTCCATGTCCAATGTCACCACATATGAGTGAAACACCAAACTACAAGTCCAATATCACATTGATTATCATCTATTGATTGTTATTTACTTGCTTGTTCATATTATGTTCATCTCTTCCTAACCTCATTTCCTTTTTTGACATTTTTATTTACTTACTAGTTCATCATCCTCTAAATGATGACATGAAGTTTGAGGTGAGTGAATCCTTATGGATAGTAGCTCTTGACCTCAAAAACATGTTTGATAGATGATGATTATAACTTCAATACCTCCAAGGTATCCTTGAAGTTATGTTCAAATGAAAATGAATCTCTCCAACAATCTTGGAGGTTCTTGATGATGAGTTTGATGTTGACATTTTAAGTGGTTATAATCTCTATTTGATGTTGAAAATATACTTTCAAAACCTCTATTTCAAAACCCCTCTTAAAACCCCTCATTTTGATCTCAAGAAAGAAAACTCTAGTTTTTCCCAAAATCATCAAAATAGTGAGTCAAAACAGTGAATGATCTGAGTTCAAAGATTTCTCTAGAACTCAATACTCAATGTATGGATACAAGACCACTTGGAAAGTCTTCCTAACTCATTAGAGAACACCCATGATTTTTGGTTTGTCTTGAAAATACTTGGAAGGGTTCCATTTTGACCCAAACATTCCTTCCAGACATTCTGTTTTTGCTGTCACAGCAGCTTGGTTGACTTTCAACTTGTTTTTCAGAACACTTTTCCAAAAGGGGTGGTCCTAACTTATTTTTTCTTTGAACTTAGGTGTCTTAGGGAACGTTCTGTATAATATGGGCCTCTAGATGTTTTGTTTTCATTTTATAAGATTTTTTGACATTTCAGTCGACAATATGAACTCTGTTTCTGAGTAACCTCTATTGTTTATATTATTTCTCTCAATTTGTGATAGTTATTAAAGATTGGCTTTTTGGGTTGTGTTCTAGACACAATAAGGAATATCTCCATAAAAAATCATGCATTGAAAACTTTTGTAACCCCTCTTTTCCATTTTTACAAGATCATGTTACTGTTCAGTCCACTATTCACAGCAAGCACAGTTTTACTTCCCCCCTTTTATTTGATGCTTATATGCACTCCAAATTAGCTCATATCTTAGGAAGTAGTTCATACTACATTTGTACATATCACATGATGATTCCTTCATGCATTCATGCATATTTTAGACTTCTAAGTCATTCTAGGAATTCATGAACTCAAGGCACACTACAACCTTAGCACATTCTAGATACATACATTGCATCCATGCAAAGATTTGGGGCTTTTGTGACTCCTAATCTAAGAAGATTATAAGGAATGATCATGATCACACGTTCATGCTTCCCCTCGATCTAATCCTCCTTTCTCATCCATCCCGGGGATTGAGAGATCTTCTTTTCTCAAAGATTAACATGCATCTTACTAGCTTGCTAAGCATATTTTGATTTCTTTGATTATTTGTTTCAAGAAAAATTCATGTCCCCTTTAGATTAGGGAAACTTAATTACTTGATACATGATTAGACAATTTTTCCTAGGTTTATTTGTGTGATCTTTCACTTTACATTGTATGATATTTGACTTAGATCTTATGAATGATATCTTATCTTTAGATCTTCCATTTCAAATTTTCTTATGTGATGTAATATACTATCATAGTATTAATTGTCGAACCATACATAGTATAAGATGATTATTTGGATGCTAATTGAGGCACGTCGAAAGACGGGGCGAGTTGAGGGTGTTTTAGTCACGACAAAGGCTCCTTCCTCTCTCGTACCAAAACTCCGAGCCATGTTCTTTGGTTATGAAGGGTCGGTGCCCTTTATCCATTTGGGTGAGTCAAAATTAGCTTTCTTGGTTCCTTAAAGACCAAGTGGCGACTCTGTATCTGTTTTCAACAGACCATTCTCCTTCTTTGATCAAAATCAAATTTCAAACAAAAACAAACAAGAGGTGGAATCTCGCGTGTCCACACCAGTTAGAGCGAGTGATTCAGATATTGGAGGATATGCTACGATTGTGCATATTACACTTCAAGGGGGTGATTGGGAGGAATATTTGACTCTAGTTGAATTTGCTTACAACAATAGTTTTCAATCTAGTATCGGAATGACTCCTTTTGAGGCTTTGAACGGGTGAAAATGTCGTTCACCAATTTCCTAGACTGAGGTAGGAAAAAGGAAATTAATAGGGCCAGAAGTTGTTCAACAAACTACAGAAAAGATTAAAGTGATACAACAATGGTTGCGAATGTCTCAAAGTCAATACAAAAGCTACGCGGACTTAAAGAGAAGATCGATAGAGTTTAATGTAGGAGACTATGTAATCCTAAAGGTGTCACCTTCGAAGGGAGTTTTAAGGTTTAGAAAGTAGGAAAAATTGAATCCAAGATATATCGGACCATTCGAGGTTATTGGGAGAGTTGGACCAGCGGCTTACCAACTAGATTTGCCACAACAGTTAGCAAATGTGAGCAATGTTTTTCATGTATCGATGCTATGGAGATGTGTATCAGATTCGAGTCAAGTGATTGAACTAGAACCATTAGAAATCAGGAAAGATTTGACATGTATTGAGTATACCTTCAAGATTCTTGACAGAAAAGAGCAAGTATTGAGGACAAAAACTATTCCGTTAGTCATGGTATTATGGCGGAACCACTAAGTCAAGGAGGCCACTTGACTAACGGAGAAGGAAATGTGAGAGCAATACCCATACTTGTTTGAGACTTAAGGTATAACAAGTTTGGGGACAAACTCCTTTTTAAGGAGGGGAGAGATGTAACACCCGCTCCCACGGACAGTATTTAATTGCAATTAGCATGCATTGTTAAGATTATATTAATGATGTGATAACATGTGTTAAGTGAGTATTAACTCACTAAGTTGGTTAGGGGTGTCCAGTTCGTAACCCAGAAATTGGCCAATGTGGCAGTCCCAGTTTGGGATAGTTAAGAGAGGTCCCCATGTGACGGGACAGATACGCAGAGTAATTATTACTTGCTTAAATGTTTTTTAAGGCATATGTGATTATTATATTATGTTACTTAAATAAAATGCTAATTGTTAGGACCACCTTTGTGGTCCTTAAGGGATATCTTTGTGAGAGCGAATTGGACACGATACATAGTTAGTAGGTTAATTAGCAATTTCATAATTTTATGTGGAACCACTTATGGGACCCATACGTGACATAGACAAACACCCATTTAAGTTTGAGATAGTTTTAATAAGTTTCATTTATAGTAGGGGTATAATTGTAAAACTGATAAAATGTGGGGAGGTAACTATAGAAATACCAAACTTGGAAATCATATGCTATGAGACAAGTGTCTCATGACTCAATAACTTGGTTCTTCTTCTTCATCTTTAACAAAAGAGTTACAGAAGAGATTTACAAGAAATCTCGACGAAAAGTTTGGCGACGCTTTCGACGCCAAATAACGCACTATTCGTCATTGATTTTTGAAACAGGCTACATATTTGGACTCCTAGAGGTGAATCTAACGCACTAGTAGCATCCTTATTGAATTCTGAGACAGTTTTTCTGCCATCCATTCAGGGGCTTAGCTCCTAACTTATAAATTTTGTATAGGATTCACATCTGGAATTGACTAGGTTCTTAATTCTTCAAGTAGGAGAGAAATCTTAGAGGTAAGTGACAATAGTTATGGAATATGGATATTCGGATGTTTGAAATTGTCTTTGTGATGAAAAGCATGTTTAGTTAGCTTTTTATTCACATGTTTAGAGTAATTTTGATAGCTCTTGTATAGCTTGTGAAATTATACGATGAAATGACTACTTGAGCATATTGAGTTCTTAATGTGGGTCGAAGGAGAACTTGTACTTTCCATCGAGAATGTGACTAGCTGCCAAATTGGCCATGAGGTCACACGTCTGAATGAGAGAGGTATGGGTCTTGGTTAGTCGCTGTAGACACCCCATTTTGTCGGCTATCAGATTTAGGAGACCCATAGCTTGGTGGTTCACAATGATCGAAAAAGGACTCAAAAGGACTCCTGGAAGTTGGTTCTATTTCTCAGAATGCTCAGAATGACCAAAATGCCCTTGAAAGCCCGAAAACTCCCAGATTTGGTCCCAAAGTTCTAGAAACATGCTACATCGTAAGAAAAGCGATAAAATGAGTTTTTAAGTAAAATCGGGTGGAATCGTCAGCTCCCAGAGACCCCCGGAAGTCCCGGAAGTTCCCGAATTCGCCGAAATCATTCTAAATCATGAGAAAAGTATTAAAACGAGTTCTAAAAGAAAATCGGGCGAAAACGTCAGCTCCTGGGAGCTCCCAGAGGTTCCTAGAACTTCCCAGGAATCCCAGGTTTGACCAGTTTGACCAAAATTTGACTTTAGAACCGGAGCACCATAACATTTTTCAAACATTTTTCATGGATACTAGAGGTCAATATCTTCCCAACGGTATATCGCACATAATTTCTGGATTTAAAACGAATTTATTATGAATTTCCAAAGGCGAAAAAGGCGATCAAATATGCTTTTATCGCGAAATACCGCAAAACTTTTCAAAGTGACCTATCCCCGAACTTTTTTTTTATGTAAAGTAGACTCCATCACCTTTCCAACGGTATATCACAACCTCAATTTGGAGTTCGTACGCATTTTCTGTGAATTTCGGACGAAATAGGGCCTTTTCGCGAATACCGAAACTTCAGGGGGCCTAAACAGCATTATCTGGACGAAGGAAGAGCAGTGCCGCCGCTGCACTGGCCCAGTGCCGTCGCGGCACTCTCCTCCAGAATAATGTGTTTTTGTAATTTCTTTTGGGGGTCCATTTTGATTAATTAAAAACCAAAACGACATAGTTTTATGTTTTCAGATGTTTGGGACCAATGGGAACACTTCTAAAACCCCAAAACCACCCCCAAATTGGCCTATTTAAACCCCCCATTGCTCTTCATTTTAGAGGGGTCAAGTGCAAAAGCTTGAAAAGTTGTAGAGAAGAAGAGAGATAGAGATAGGTTTAGAAGAGAGAAAAGGAGCTTCCTCCTACTATTTTGCTATAGAAAGTGAGTTTTAATCTTGTGTTCTTCCATCACCTCTCTTATACTTCACATTCCAAACACCCCCAATCACCATTCTTGAGCATTCTTGAGTTAGGAAGCTACTTCCATGTCCAAATGTCAAAATCTATGAGTGAAACACCAAGCTACAAGTCCAAAATCATATTGATTATCATCTATTGATTGTTATTTACTTGCTTGTTTATATTATGTTCATCTCTTCTTAATCTCATTTCTTTTTATTTTCTTTATTTACTTACTAGTTCATCATCATCTAGATGATGACATGAAGTTTGAGGTGAGTGAATCCTTATGGATAGTAGCTTTTGACCTCAAAAACATGTTTGATAGATGATGATTATAACTTCAATACCTCCAAGGTATCCTTGAAGTTATGTTCAAATAAAAATGAATCTCTCCAATAATATTTGGGGTTCTTGATGATGAGTTTGATGTTGATATTCCAAGAGGTTATAATCTCTATTTGATGTTGAAAATATACTTTCAAAATCTCTATTTCAAAACCCCTCTCAATCCCTCTCATTTTGATTTCAAGAAAGAAAACTCAAGTTTTTCCCAAAATCTTCAAAACAGTGAGTGATCTGAGTTTAAAGATTTCTATAAAACTCAATACTCAATGTATGGATGCAAGACCACTTGGAAAATCTTCCTAACTCATTAGAGAACACCCATGATTTTTTGTTTGACTTGGAAGTACTTGGAAATGGTCCATTTGGACCCAAACATTCCTTCCAGACATTCTGTTTTTGCTGTCACAGCAGCTAGGTCCACTTCCAACCTCTTTTTCAGAAACCTTTTCCAAAAGGGGTGGTCCTAACTTATTTTTTCCTTAAACTTCAATGTCTTAGGAAACGTTCTGTATAAAATGGGCCTCTAGATCATTCGTTTTCATTTTCTAAGATTTTTCAACATTTCAGTCGACAGTACGGACTCTATTTCTGAGTGACCTCTATTGTTTATATGATTTCTCTCAATCTGTAATAGTTATTAAAGATTGGCTTTTTGTGTTGTGTTCTAGACACAATAAGGAAGATCTCCATAAAAAATCATGTATTGAAAACATTCCTAACCCCTATTTTCAATTTCCAAGAGATCATGTTACTGTTCTGTCCACTATTCACAGCAAGCACATCTTAACTTTCATTCTTTGATTTGATGCTTATATGCATTCCAAATTAGTTCATATCTTAGGAAGTAGTTCATACTACATTTGTACATATCCCATGTTGATTTCATTCATTCATTCATACACATTTTAGACTTCTAAGTCATTCTGGGAATCCATGAACATAAAACACACTACAACCTTGACACATTCTAGATACATGCATTGCATTCATGTAAGATTTGGGGTTTTTGTGACTCCTAATCTAATAAGATTATAAGGAATGAACTTGATCACACGTTCATGCTTCCCTCGATCTAACCATCCTTTCTCATCCATCCCAGGGATTGAGAGGTCTTCTTTTCTCAAAGATTAACATGCATCATACTAGCTTGCTAAGCATATTTTATTTTCTTTGATTTATTTGCTTCAAGAACAATTCATGTCCCCTTAGATTAGGAAAACTTTATTACTTGATACATGATTAGACGATTTTTCCTAGGTTTATTTGTGTGATCTTTCACTTCATATTGTATGATATTTGACTTAGATCTTGTGAATGATATCTTATCTTTAGATCTTCCATCTTAAATTTTCTTATGTGATGTAATATACTATCATAGCATTATTTGTCGAACCAAACATAGTATAAGATGATTATTTGGATGCTAATTGAGGCCCGTCGAAAGACGGGGCGAGTTGAGGGTGTTTTAGTCGTGACAAAGGCTCCTTCCTCTCTCGTACCAAAACCCCGAGCCAAGTTCTTTGGTTATGAAGGGCCGGTGCCCTTTATCCGTTTGGGTGAGTCAAAATTAGGTTTCTTGGTTGCTTAAAGACCAAGTGGCGACTCTGTATCTGTTTTCAACAGACCTTTTCTTTTCTTTGATCCAAATCAAATTTCAAACAAAAACAATCTCAAACAAGAGAAGTGGTCCACTTTCGCGTGTCCACAATCGCACGGACTAATGGAGTAGTCGTGGGCTAGCATGAAAGGGTGGCCGGTACTTATGTTCCCGGAGACTATAGTTATGCGTAAAAAATGAGATTAAGCATGTCTATTATCCATGTGCATAAATGTTGTCATTCACAAGCATATAGCTTATATAGTGTAGCGTTTATTGAATAACCACTGTAGGTGATAAAGGTGAGGCAACGAAGAAATGAAAATGGAAGTCGGCGAGGATACGTGGGACTTGGGAATGGTCGTAGCTAGTTTAGTCATCTTTCCGTTTGTATACTTGAACTTGTCATATGGAGTAATCAGCTTGCATTTAGAAGTTGTGTTAAAAAGTTAGTTCTAACTCATGTTTGGACAAGTTATATTTTGGTGTAGGCAACTAATAGCTTATTGGTTAGTCGGACTTGTAATTCAGATTGGTAGTTCTTGTGTTTTGGCATGTTGACAAGTCCAACACATGTAATATATGGATTATGTCTTGTTGATCTATAATGGGAACGTTGTGACTTTTATAATCTTGTGTGGTTTGGTTTGGAGATGAACTCGGAGTTTTACTCCAAGAGTTCGACTTGAAGTGGATTTTACATTTAAGCTTTACTTGATTTGTTTTAATGGTGCTTATGAACTCAAGGAGCCCGGATTTGTGTTGTAAATATGTTTTTACATGTTTTAGTACTGAACTTGATGTTTCGAATATTTTAACGTTGTTAATTTTCGAAGAGGTTGAATGGCTCTAGGCATAAATTATGTAGCAGGGAGGATTTCTGCCAGAGGGTCATTTGACTGGTCGAACTCAATTCGACCGGTCGAACTCAAAAGGGGCAATTCGACCAGTCGAAAACCCCTCTGAACCTCTTTTGTTTCTATCTCTTTTGGTGTTTTGTTTTACTTTTAATTAAATTTGAGGGTACCTTTGGGACCCCTTTGAACTATAAAAGTGTTACTTTTGAAAATGAACTTCGTTAGGGTGTGTTTAGAAATGTATTTATAAAATATCTTGAAAATGTTCAACATGTGTTGAGTTTATGAGTCAAAACTTTTGTTAATATGTTTTATGAAACTCTAATGATATGGGTACGTGCCTTGGTGGCGTGACACGTGCAGTTCTGGGGAGTGACATTTAGGTACGTACAACTAGGGGTGTACACGAGCTGAGCCGCTCAAAAAGGGCTCGCAGCTCGGCTTGTATATTAAATGAGTCAAGCTCGAGCTTGAATACAAAGCTCGTTTAATAAATGAGTCAAGCTTGAGCACACATGGGTTAGGCTCGTTAAGGCTCTCGAACAGTTCGATTAAGGCTCATATAGTAGGCTCGTGAAAAATCTCTTTAATAGGTTTGATAAGAGCTTGTTTAATTATTTTGTATATATATATATGATAATTATAAAAAAATAATATATGTATAATGCAAAGTATTTAAAATTGAAAGAATATTATATATATGAGACAATTATAAAAATATAATATATGTATAATACAAAATATTTATAATTGAAAGAATATTGACATATTATTATGTGCATAGTTCTAAATACACGTGTCAAACAATTGTTTTAGGTAAATATATATATATATATAGAGTCAGACTCTTAAGTGAATAGGGTTGAGTGAACATACCCAGTGAATATATATATATATATATTGCCTAAAAAAACACGCTGACCTGTGCATGCCCCGCTAACCCGCGGATTTTTTTAGGAAAAATATATATATATTCACTGGGTATGTTCACTCAACCCTGTTCACTTAGAGTCTCACTGTATATATATATATATATATATGTATATATGTCAACTGTCAAACATTGAGCTTGGTCCGTGGGTTTTGGTTGACCACTTGAACTTGCTACTAGAAGTGTACATGAGTTGAGCCGTTCAACAATGGCTCGCGGCTCGACTCAATAACAATTAGGCTCGGCTCGACTCGATAATAAACGAGCCAAGCTCAAGCTTGAGCAGGATGCCAGCTCTTAAAGCTTGGCTCGAGTTCGAAAAACTTGACTTGTGTACAGCCATAGGTACAACTCATTCTTACAACTTATTTACAATCATTTCTATCTCTCTTCTAAATGATTGTAAATGAGTTGTACCTAGGGCTGTACTCAAGCCGAGTTTTTCGAACTCGAGCCAAGCTTTAAGAGTTAGAGTGCCAATTAGAAGAGGGATAGAAATGATTATAAATGAGTTGTATGAATGAGTTGTATCTAGGGCTATACTCAAGCCGAGTTTTTAAGAGTTGGCATTCTGCTCAAGCTTGAGCTTGGCTCGTTTATTATCGAGCCGAGCCGAAGTGCCACTTAGAAGAGAGATAGAGTGTCACTTAGAAGAGAAATAGAAACAAGGGCGGACCCAGGATGATCAGCTGGGTGGGCTAGGATTGAACAGATGTGTATACGGACTGTGTTGTATTTTTACAGAGGCTCGCCCATAATTTTTTTTTTTTGGGTCTATTTGATCCATAAATTCTCGGTAAATATATATATATATATATACATATATTTTCGTCTATAACCTACAAAAGTAAATAAATATGGAGTGAAAGAAAAAAAATGTTGAATCAAATATTTTAAAAAAAAAGTGTTAATCCGGTCAAATATTTAGAATGGACTGTATTACAATTAGGCCTAATAATGTGTACAAGTAAATCTATCATTTAGGAATGGACTCATGGTGTAAGTAATAATAGTTCATTATAAAAAAAATACTGAAACAAATACATAATGGTTGAAAATTTTGTTAAGTTTTTGACAGTTAGTTCAGTGGTTTGATTAACCTCTCTCTAGTCAATAAATGCCGAGTTCGAATCTTTTGAGCCCCAATATGTATTTTTTCAACAAGTGGTTGGACTGGGTGAATCTCACATTGGCTGGGCTAGAAGACTAGAAAAAACTGTCCAGAAAACTTGCACAGCCATGTCCACTAAATATTGCAAAAATAAATTATACCCCTAGCATTACCCTGACAAAATTTTGACTCACTTTATTGAATTACTTGAACGTGTAGCAAAAAGATTGCCAAATAGGTTTGCCCACTTACCCCTAGCATTTTTTTTATTTTTTATTTATTTTTTTTATTCCAAAAAAAAAACCTTACCGATTGCACAAACTGCGACAATAGTTGTATCGATAAATGCTTGGATGCTGTGACGTTTATTTTTGGGTTAAGTACACTCACATCCTTTATGTTTTGCCTTAACTATACGGATTTTTTTATCGTATTTTGAAAAATTACACGAACTTCCATTATACCTAGTAGTTTTTTTTTATACTTTAAGGGAGGAAGTGTTACAGAATATTAATTTCAGTACTTGAAAAGCTGTTTTCAATACTGTAAATTCAATCGCTTTAAATTTTCAATATTTAAAATTCAATATTTAATTTTCAGTTTTATCAAACTCACCCTAAAAGTGAAGTCATTCAAATCCAGGGAACTGCATTGGGCCTAAAAGAAAGCCTATTAAAATATGGGCTTGGGCTGTGTCTCTCTGTTAAAGAGTGTTGACAACGTTGGCCAATTCATTTCAAATTTGTATAGGCTTGTCATAAAGGCACGTTCATTTTTTAATTAAGGCAAATAAATTTAAGTTAAAAAATAAGTTTTTTTACCTTTTATTTTAATTAGTAAGGGCACCTCACTTATTTTACTATATATTATAGGCTTAACTGTATTTTACACCCTTTTAGTTTGCCCTTTATGTCAATTTGGTCCTTGTAGTTAAGAAGATGTCATTCTAATCTATGTACTTTCATAAGTGTATCATTTTAGTCTCTCAAACACTTTTTGTGACAATTTTTTTTGCTTTTAGTGACAAAATTATTCATCAACTTATTGGACTTATTTGACACACTTATGAACCTACATGGACTAAAGTGACACTTTTTGTGTGTACGTTGGGGTGTGTGTGTCTAGTCCAGATCAGGTAAGTAATTTAAAAACAAAAATGATAAACAATAATGATATACACACCAAATGACACACTAAACGACATACCAGCTTTAATTGCTTATACCCTGTGCTGTGTAAATGATGTACAGAAAAGTGTAAAAAATTCAAACAGCACAGAGTACATGCATTTAAAACACAGTGCGTCGTTTGTTGTGTATCACTATCATTGTTGATCTAAAAAAAAGTTACCTTAAATTAAAAATGAAAGCTGCTCGCCAGCCATTTGTATACTCGTTACTGATGGAGTAAATTGCCGAAAACAAAATTTCTCATTTTCACTGAGAGAGAGAGAGAGAGAGAGAGAATGGTGAGGGAGGTCTCAGAGAGCTGTGTGGAGAGTCTGCTAACAGAGATCGTGTCTTCGTACTGTAATCAGTACTATGCCAACAAGCCTGACCTTGCTGCCCGACGAATCGAGGCCATCGGCTATCAGGTCGGCCACCAGCTCTCCGAAAGGTATTTACATACACAATGTAGATATAGTAACTACATTTTTTTTATATATTTTTATTTATGTATATGAAGTACTATATACCCAAGAACCAACTTTGATTCTTCAATTTTGTTTTCCATTCGTCAAATTTTTTTTTTTAATTATGCTGTGTGTGAACATTCATTGACTAATTTGTTCGGAAACTTGATTAGGGTTTGGCCAATTTTAAAAGCATTTGTCATTAGATCTGAATATTGTATCCTGATTAGTGGGAATTTATGTATATATATATATATATTCATAATTGGGTTGCTTCATTTGGTTGCCTGGGGAGTTTTGGAAGGTTACCTTTGTTTTACACAAGATGTCTTTTGAACAACTAGTCAATTTTCAAAAACTTTTGCAATACAAAATTAAGCTGCTATGATTTGGATTCTCGCCGGTTGGGCATTTTATCTTCCTATACTTTTCTTGGTAACTAAACCAAAGGTGGAACAATAAGTTTTGGGTTTGTAAAATCAGAATGAAGCGAAAATCGTTGATAAGACAATCAATAAGTCAAGTATGAAATTTCACTTTAATTGCTTGTAATCATGCTGTTGGGGTTTAACACTGAAAAAAAAAAAAGCAAATTCATTATGATTAGTTTCAGGAGAGATTTTTTTTTTTCTTAGTAATTCAAGACTAGTACATTTTGCCTTTGTTTTGTTACACAATTATAAAAAACGGTCTGAAATACCGTACTGTTGTCTAATAAAGATATGGAGGCGGGAAAAAACTCATATGTGAATCAGTCCAATTCAAATTCATGCAAACAAAAAATTTACGTATCAAAAAAAAAAAAAAAAAATTCATGCAAACAATCACACACCAAATAAACAATCTCATAATAATCCATTTTCAGAAATTTGTATATGCCAGTTGGTTTGCCCGTGAGTCCAGCATTTGCCTCACACCCCTGCCCTGTAATCTTATGTGGAATGACGCTTTGCTCACACAAACTCTTCATAGCCAGAGATCGTTTAGCTTCAATATCAAATTGATTACAAGACTCATGTGAGATCATTTTATATGGTGTCACTCACCATCAAAAGAATATGAAGGTAGTTTTTGTTGGATACTATGCCAAACTCTAAGCTAGATGAATCTTGATGAAGTACAATCGAAAACATTGCTGTTGTAGAAGAAAGTAACCTCTTGGAGTTTGCAAAAAAGTAGTTGGAAGAGTTTATCACGTTCCAATATATAACTTCTAGACCTGAGTATGTTCAATGATCGAATAGCTATGTTACCCAGACTCGGGTATGGGTGTCGGGTGCGGGTGTGTATCTAGGTGTCAGACCTCCTCTAAATCCAAATCTTAGGATCCGGGGATATGTGTCTAAATGTTGGATACGGGTATGCGGACACCTTCTGAACATATAAACATACTATGTTTCTTAATATCAATAGTTAGAAACCTCTTTGCCCACAATTTTAAGCTTCTACTCGCCTTTACAACATCACTTGTGGAGGATCCGAGTGTCCGGATTGGGTACGGGCGTCGGACACGGGGATCGGGTACTTGAGGGTAGTAGGAGAGTCCAGGTAACATAGTCGAATAGGAAACTTTTACATATGTTTGAACGTTCTTAAAGACATGTGAACTTTCCTCTAACAATGGACTTAAAAGGACATTCGAATGTTTATAGAACGTCCATAGAATATTGTTGTCTAAAAGATTCATTTGAATGGCGAATGTGTTTTTGAATTCTTGTGGTACGGTCCCTTAAAAGATGGTTTGAGCGACGTTCTATGCAACGTGCATTTAGACGTGTTGTCTAAATGCAGAACTCCAGTGTCCTGTTTAAAACCCAAGTTTGAAAAGGATGTAGATTAAGTGTCAAATTTTTTTTTTGAAATGTAGGCTAGCCAACATAGGTCTAGTCAACACTTAGAGTAACACCTAAAAGTAAAATTCGAACCTTTGTGTTTGGCAAAAAGGATAATGCCAACACAAAAGATTTTAGATTGCTTAGACCTTACAATGTCATACCAGATGAAGCATTGCGTTGAGGATTGTGCTAGGTTTCTCTCTTTAAGACTATTCCTACCTCTTTCGATGTATGTAGGAATGATGCGTTGCCTCCAGATACAGCCACCAAAACCCATTTCCTATCGTCTTACGCAATCCACACACTTGGGGCCTTCGTTTCCCGAAAAAGTATAATCTAAACATAATAGAGAAGAAAAAATATGGCATCATGGCATGCCATGGCATTTCGCATATGCTGCAGTGTGTTGTCAATATCATAAGAATGGAATAATGCTAGGAAGCACCGGTGCGAGTCCAGGGGATTCGTCAATTTTCCAAACACAAGGGTGTGGGTGGGGGGGTGTGTGTACTTCTAAAAACTATACTTTCATATAATTTATAAACTTTACATTCTTGATCTTTTTGTATAATTAACACAAGTAGAAAGCATAAATAAGCAATACTAGCCTTTTGATGTGTAATCCAACTCCCAACATTCTTAAATTGACTCCAAAGTTTTTAAAATTATGTTAAGAGTCCCATATTTTATAAGAAACAATGGAAAAAAGCTCTCAATTGCATCCGAGAAGATTCCATGCGAGTGCGAATGCGGCTGCGAGTGCGAGTGCACATCGGGTACGGATTCTTCGACCTTTTAGAATGAGTTCATTCTTCCTTGGAATAATGGGAATGCTAACCTACTATATATCAATAATTACACATTTTTTAAGGGATAAACAAGTTCTTGTCACCTCATTAATATGAGGGGACTCAAGTAAATTTGCCAAGGACACTCAAGAAAATTGCCGAGAATCTAAATTAAATTACTTTAGTACTCTCATTTTAATTACGTGGCAAGGACTTCTTTATCCATTAAATGTGAAACACAATACTATCCTACTACGTTCATGTATTGGGATAACAAGACCTTCTTATAATAAGGTTTAACTCCAATTAACTAGTCTAATAATCATAGGTATGGAAATGTAACATATGGGCTAATAAATCAATACGATAAATTGGATAAAAATGGTTTGTAACACCCTATAAATAGCCTTGTTGATTAATCTTGTAACTCGTAAGCTAATAATGGTGATTTGCAACATAAGGCTCAAAGGTATTGATCTATGCTAATCTATGTTACCTGGACCCTTTATAATTTATGGAGTACCCGTACCCGACACGACACCCGGATAAAGGTACTTCTCTTTCCGATCCTTCAAAATAGTGTAAAATCTTTAAAATTGGACGAACCCGACACCCGTGCCTGAGTCTGTACCCGACACCCGTACCCGAGTCTGGGTAACATAGATGCTAATACAACTTAGTATGCACGTTAATCTCAATAAGAAAATTCTCGATACATAAATAGATATTCAAATTTATATTAAAACACTCTATGTAGTGACTATAGGTACACAAATACGAGACGACATAGATACAACAACATGGGAAATTCTTAAATAATTCTAGCTCAAAACAAATTACGAATTATATCAAGTTGTATCCACTATCGTCCCAAAATTTTCATATAAACCCATAACTTAGCACTCATTTTATAACAATAAGACTTTTACCTCAAAATTATAAAAACATTTTCAAAGGAGCCAATGTGCCGGGTCCACTCCAGTATAATGCACATGTTTGTTGTGTGTCTGGTGAAAATGAAAATAAAGACACATTTTTTCGTGTGTTCGACACATTGGGGTGTGTCCAACTCGTATCGGTGTCCGACACGTTCGACACGGGCATGACCTAAAGTGAGATGTTTGTAATGCGTAGAAATTAGAAAATACTCTTAACAATCCCTCACTTATTCTAATGAAAGATGACAATGTAATTAGTTGGTGTTGGAATATAAAAAAATATTCTAGGAATAATGTGATTTTGGTTGTATCCCAATCAAATCTCTTTAATCAAGAAATATTTTATTTCTCTCAATTTTATTTAATTAGGTGATAAATCCCATGATTTATGGGATAGTGTTTTGATCTGATTATGATTAGTTTAGGAAGTTTAATCTTCACCTTCACCCTATATATAGGGGTGTGAGTCTTATATTTTTAAAATCTATTAATATCAATACAATATTTTCTCCTTTCTTGTATTTTAACTTGGTATCACAGCTAAACCCTAACAACAAGGCGTCTTAATCACCTTCACCATGCCTCCCAGGCCTCCGTTTCTTTCGACCAGCCCATCCGGCCGTCCTGCGTAGCCCACAACCATTGGCTGCCTCCTTAGCACAACCTCGGTGCACAGCCCTTACCCTTCGCCAGCCATAGCTCTGCCCCCAGCTTGGTGCGCCTCTCCAATGCGCAGCCATTGGGTGGAGCATCACTCTCTTTCGTAGCCCTTGTGTGGTGCGCCTTGCTTGTTGAGGGTCTTCTTTGCGCAGCGTATGTGCTGCTCCTCTTCTTACGTAGCCCGAGTGCTACACCTTGCCCTTTTCTGGGTCTTCTTTTGCGCATCCTATGTGCTATGCCTTGTTATTCTATAGCCTGAGTGTTGCGCCTTGCCCTTTTCTTTGCACAACCTACGTGCTGCTCCTTGCCCTTTTCTTCTTGCCTTCCATTTTGTTCGCACGGTAGCGTTTGAATGCACATTGGATTTGTTTTACAAGGAACATTTCAAAAATATTTTTTTGTTGAAATAAGAGAATGCAAAAGACGCCTTATGAGGGGGAGTGTTGGAAGATATGGAAAAACCATATTTAGTTGTAATCTCATTAGTTAGGGTATTATTTTATTTTATAAAAAGAAAAGAAAAAGTTGGATTGTCCCACATCGCCCGGGCGTAGCCCCTGTCTGTGCTTCTTATAAGCCTAGGTGATTCAGGCACATTGGTCTTGCCATTTGGTATTAGAGCTGAGTTGAGCTTCATCCCCTTGTTGGGCTTTCCCTGTTGTTGGACATTAGTCCAGGGGGTGTGTTGAATTGTCCCACATGGCCCGGGCATAGCCCCCGTTTGTGTTTCTTATAATCCTGGGTAATCCTTCACTCATAAGGCATCTTTTGAGGGTGATTTAGGCCCATTGGTCTTTCTACTGTTGGAAGAATTTCATGCATAATGGAAGTGGCACTGCCCTTAAATATTTTCTTAGTGTTTCAGTTTTTGTATATTAGAGTCACTAGGTCAAAGTGGACTAAGCCATTAAAAAATGACTACTTGGGGATATGTATATGAAAGTCAACACATGACACATTGGGTGTTCTTCTAAGCTTCACAAGCCAACATGTTAAATGACAATATGACATTGCGCTTTATCCTTTTCATGAGTGCTCTCGAGAATCAACCCAATCCTTATAAGAAGTGACTCTTCCACACTCAAATAGGTGAGTTTATCTAGGATGCTCATGTACATGGGCTATACTATTCATTAAGAGACCAAAAGAATCTCTTCCTCCACATCGTTATAGAATCATATGCATTGCCAGTCTTACACCATAGTCCATAGAGATGGGGACAGTACATCATTGAGACTTTAAGAGTGAGTATCAAGGACTTACAAGGGCTATAGAACTCATAAAGAGATCAAAAGAATCTCTCCACATTGCTAAAAAAAATCATGTGCCATAGAGAAGGGCACAATACGTCACTGGGGCTTTAAGTGTGCATATCCACACACAAACCATTCGAGGATGCATTTTTCCATTGAAACCTAGTTCCTAAAAACTCCAGCGCCTAGGAAAGTAGGATATACTAATGAGTATCTAATGATAGCTGGATTTACGTCTCATCTCCCTCTATGTACATCAAATCTTTGCCTCTAGCAAGACTTGTTTATTTCACACATATGTGCTTTATATAATGAATGTGTGGATTCAACACTATGCCCTTAACGGTAGTGCTATCTGTGAGGTAGTTTCTTCATCTCCTGAAAGATTTTGTCACCTATGTGCTACACTGGGGTATGTTAATTAACCTCTTCTTTGTCGAAGAGGTTCCATTAATTAACAAATCACCTTTATCCTTAACGTTATTTTGAAGTCTTTTTCATGCGTAAAGATACCTCGTATTCAGCTGAATGCTCATTTATGGGATTACGAAGCTCATCTTCAAGACGATCCATAAAGCTTGCAACCAGACAAGCATCATATATTTTATCGAAGCAGAACATATTTATGTACTTTAGCTTGAACCCAGGGTCATGAACTGCAGCTATGGAAATCAAAATAGGGTAATGCTATGTGCACATAAAATGTGCACATAAAGTGTGCACATAAAGATCTGAGTCATTCATTTTGGTGGGGTCCATCCCTGCACACATAAGACCCACCAAAATGAATGGCCTAGATCTTTATGTGCACACTTTATGTGCACATTTTATGTGCACGAATCATTACCCATCAAAATATTGGGTTCTTTTCTCCAGCTATTACTTTTCAAATTTTCCTACCATATTCAGTGCTATATATCCAATCAAATATCCAAATCCTTCGCAGTGTCAATCAACACCATTAGAGTCCTATGTGCCTTACGAACAAATAAACTTGATGTACAATATTTGCTTTCGAAGAGTATGATTGTCGCAATATAAAAAGCATCCAAAAAGCCATGAACAATTTCAGTCTTTCCCCAGTCCTCCGTAGCGGGTGGATCCTTAAAGTGTGGGTCAATCATATGCTCTCCTATAGTGCAATGCTGATCCAAGCACCAAGTATGTTGAGTTCCATGTGCTTGCATCTAAAACCAATATTTTTCCAAGGAATATGTCCTTGATAAGAACATTCAAGAAATTGAATCTTTCTTCTAGGAGACACCTTCACATATTTTACAGCATTCCAACCCTACGAATTGCACCTTTAATCTCATCCAAGTCCTCTGGTAGATTCAAAATTTGACCCAAACAATGTACTTGAAGTGCACGACCATGGAGTAACAACCCTCTTGAAGAATAATGCTCAAAAAGTGTTCTTGCAACAAGGTCATTGGCACTACGATTATCCATCCTAATGGTACAAATCTTCTCAGTATTCCAAGCTTGCAAACATTTCACAATTATACCTGCAAGATTTTCTACAGTTTCCTTAATGGCACCATGACAAAATCAATAATTTTCTTATGAAACCTCCACCCGTCATCAATGAAATAAGCTGTCACACCATATAAGGTAACTCCTAACTGGAGATCCATGTGTCAATTGTTAAATACACCCTTACGCTTGAAGTTATAAATGTATCTTTCAAGAAATATTCTCTTCCTCGTAACGCTTCAAACAATCGCTTTTCACCGTGCTTCTTGAGATAAACTTGTACCCATATATTTTCAAAATGAAATATTGTTTTACAAAACTAAATGGCCACCCCAGTGAATTATGAGTTTAGTAAGATCACGCCTACTACGCTCTTGATCAAATTTCCATTGACTCAGCTACACTTTAAATAACTTAGGAATTTGTGAGTTATCTAATGTGTCTGCCTTATAGTGAGTACCATAGCCTCTTATTTACGTGACGACGTAAATGGATTGTTCCTTCTTTGGCTGACCAAGAAAAAAGTTCTTTGACAACAGTTGCATTTTCATTCTTCATGATTTCCGGGATTCTTTGCGAAATATTGCCGAACTTGAGATCTGCACTTCACTTTTCTTTCTGCCTTCTCTTCCTTAGTTGCTTATGGTTGAGTAGGGTTCACAACATATTCGTTATTTGCATCTGACAGCTAAACATGAAAGATTGTTGTTACAAGCGAATAATTGAAGTTATAGACAAATGAGACTGTTTAATAGTATATTTTTAAGGGTGAGATACTGTAAACATGCGAAGATGACCATGCATCAGAATTTCCATTTCGAGATTAATGACGGGAGTTTTTGCTATATGTATCAATAATGTAGTCCCTGGACATAAAACAAGAAAAGAATTATAGAATCATATACTTTTCAAAATGTGTTATCATTCCTCTCCTTTGGAGTGAACAATTATCAAAGTAAACACTAAACTGAAGATAGGAACCATATGTGCTTTGGTTTAGTTTAGGATACATGTGATAGTCTTTACTTCCTGCCAGGTATACAATGGAGCGACCACGGTTCACTGATCATCTAGAAGCAATCAAGTTCATCTGCAAGGACTTCTGGTCTGAGCTCTTCAAGAAGCAGATTGACAACTTGAAGACAAATCATCGGGTATATTCAATAACCCAAATTGATAAGCAATTAAGGCTCTGTTTTGGTTTGCGGATTTAGAGAAGGAAAAGAATAAGGAAAGGAAAATAAGAAATAAAACTAGTTTCCTTGTGTTTTCTTCCATGCTTAAAGAACATTACAAAGTAAAAGGTTTAAAATATAATTGGACCTTGAGAAAAAAGGGAGGGACTGGCTCACAAGAAGCAAAAATTTTAATTTGGTTCTCACTATTTTTCTTTCCTTTTTCTCACTGTTTTTGTTATTAACCAAATAAAGAGCAGTGTTTTTCCCTCACGAAATCCATGTAACAAACAGAGCCCAAGGAAAACACTTTTCTTTGTGTGGTTAGTGAGGAAAACAGAGAGGAAAATACTAGGGAAAAGAATAAACAGTGAAAATTAAATTAAGTTTTTTGAATTTTGTGAGTGGATTTCCCTCCTCTTTCATTGATTTACTATGATGTTTAAAAAATTATATTTTCTAATGTCATTTAAGCGTGGAAAAAATACTGGGGAAAACACATAGGATCTGGGTAAAATTTTGCCAACTGATTATGGTTGTCTTTGAAGGGTACCTTTGTACTGCAAGATAATAAGTTTCGTTGGCTGACACGCATGTCAGTTGATCCATCGCCTGAAATTGCTGGTTCAACTCAAGATCCTTCGGTGGTCACGGAAAACAAGGCAGAACAAGCTACAGTAATGCATCTCTACTTTCCCTGTGGAATCATAAGGGGAGCGCTTTCTAATTTGGGAATTCCCTGTGCAGTTTCCGCAGATACATCCAACCTTCCTGCATGTGAGTTACTCTCTTTTTGTTCTGTAGGCTCTGTTTGGTTTGCAGCTTTAGCGAAGGAAAAGGAAAGACTACTTCCTTAAGTGTATTCCCAGATGTTTTTTCCATGCTTAATTAACATTGAAAGTAAAAAAAAATTCAAATACAATAGGAACTCGAGAAAAGAGGAAGGGAAGTGATTCATAAAGATAAAAAAAATTCTAATTTTTTTGTCACCGTATTTTGATTTACTTCCTATTTTCCTCAAAATTTCCTCGTTACACAAACTGAGAGAAGTGTTTTCCTTTGTGTATCATTTCATTTCCCTCCATAATCTACGAATGAAACAAATCCTTGAGGTTTGGCTTCTCGTAGAATCTCCACAGAAATTTAGGAAGAAGAAAAAGACGAGGGAATAAATATAGTCACTTTGGTAGGAAGACTCAATGCACCTATTTAGAGGGTAGTTTATGAGATCAGTTGACCAAGAAATCTTACCATTTTAATGGTGATAGCTGGGTTATTGCCTTGTTATTTGGTGTTGGAGGGGCCCTACACCGAGCTTCGTTGTGGAAGTTAGGGGATTAGAATTTAGAATTGCGAGCTCAGGGTTTTTGTATCTAATCCAATCCTTTTTTTTTCATATGCGTTTATGCCCCGCTTGGATTTTTTAATTTAGCCCTTCTAAAATCAGAAATCTCACTTTGATCCTTAATTTTTTCTAATTTTCACCCAGATTATTAACTTATTTACTCAATTAGTATTTAAGCCCTTATAGGTATACCTATTGAATGAGGATTCTTTGTTTTCTAGGTGAAACTAGTAAGAAATACTGCACGTGAAAACAATTTTTAAAAAAAAAAAGAGTTATGGAAAGATTTGTTTCTTTAAATAATTAGAGTATGTTTTAACTAACCTTCAACCGAGTATATACATGAAACCCACGAAACTATCACACAATTTTTAAAGTTTGAGAATATAGTATTTCTATGAGCTGTGGACATAAACTGAATAGTGGTGTTGATTCTCCTTTGGTTTTACCCATCCGTTGGGTCAATGATGCGGTTTTTAGCATCTATAATAAGATCCATAGAGCATATCGCTGGCATATTTTGTGTTTCAATTTATGCCCTAGTTCAACTGTGTTTAAGACAAGTGAGGACCACGTTTCTATTTAGATAAGACCTTGTTATTGGACTTGAGTAATCAGTAAACGCCCATCCATTCCAAAAAAAAAAATTTGAATTCAAATTAAAAACGCAACCCACAACCAGAGCTTATCACTCAACTTTTTTTGTTTCTTTTTCTGTTTCCTTTTTCTTCCTTTGGAGGTAGCTTGGGTGGAAAGAGTCAAAAGACAGTCGTAAAACATTACAGATGGACAGCTTAGAAACATATCAAGAAAACCACATTTTTTGTACTTGTTTTGAAGCTATAGTAGAAACTTTGCTAAATCCTGCGTCGGATTTTGTTTTGTTACTCTTAAGTTGTCTTGAGAGATTCTTTTTGAAAAGTAATTTTTACCTTACTAAACTCCCTTTTTTTTTTTTTGTTTTTTTTGTTTTTTTTTTTTATTTTGCCTCGCTTTGGCATGAATTAATGGACAGGTTCATTTGTGATCCGTATAAAGGCTTGATGGAGATTTTACAAGAACAGTGGGACCCAATCTTTGGTCTCAAGTGTTTGTTCTACACCAAAGGAAGATTTGTAGTTTGCGCTTTCTTAACACTTATTTTTGCTTTAAAGTACAAAGTCCTCAGTTACTTCTACCTGTAGAACTAAAGAAACTGTTACCTGCTTGGACTTGTTGAACAATGTTGATGCCGTGGAAGTGTGGATGATATGGGAGGTGATAATGTTCTTTTGTACTTTGGGGCTTTTAGTTGAAAATGATATAAATATTTCGGCCTTGTTTTTTGTTAGCTATATTCCAGCGAGTACGGATGACACTTGCTGAATGAAATGTATGGGTTCCTGCTGCTTCCCTCCACCACCTTGAGTCTTTGCCACCTCGCTAAGGCTTAGTTTGGTCTCCACGTAACTTTTTAAAAGTAGTTTATGAAATTATTATTAAGTTTGATAATTTTTGTACAAGTGACCTTGAGTCTTTGCCACCTCGCTAAGGCTTAGTTTGGTCTCCACGTAACTTTTTAAAAGTAGTTTATGAAATTATTATTAAGTTTGATAATTTTTGTACAAGTGATACATTAGTCTTCAAAAAAATATTATGAAATCAAAAAGCAACTTTGAGTTTTTAAAAGCTCCATTCTAGAGCTATTAAAAGCTCCACCCAAAAAAGCCATAAATTCAATTTTTGCAAAGCTCTGTTGGCACATAAATTTCAACCTAAATTCAAGTTCAACCCAAATGAAGGTTAAGACCAGTTCATTCTTCCAGGCCAATCGAATTGGCCCAATAAGGTCAATTGGCCCAATAAGAATCATCTGATGAAATTGGTTTCAAAACTCAAACAGTAGTCATTATAACCCAAATATGACTCACGTATCTTCACAATACATGTGAGATACAAAGTTCGAATTTCAAAGCAAAGTTGGGGTTACGGATGAGGTATCTCAAGTTTCGAACAAGATTCATAATTATTTGACGAGACACTTGAAAAGATTCGTATCATCTCACATAGAGATGATACATCAGTCATCCAAAGCATCTCAATGACATTCGAATTTCAAATAAGATATTGAAATATCACTTGAGATTCTTGAAGAAATACGTATCATCTCATGATAAATGTCACCTCAAGTCAAGTTATCATGTCACAATTCGAATTTCAAATTTGTATTGGAACTTCAGTTGAGATTCTTGGGAGAGAAATACGTATCTCATAGAGATAATGCAAATAATTAAAATGTGATCTCTAGTCAAGATATCAAATCACAGTTCGAATTTCAAACAAGATTTCAACGTCAATTGAAATCTTTAAAAAATCAAATTTCACAGAGATGTGATAGGGACTAAGGTCCTCTATAAATAAAGAGCCCCAAGCATCAAAGTGGGGATAGAAAAAACAGAGAGATAGAGATCGACAGAACAGAAGGGAAAAAAACCAAGAGTTCAGAAATATACAGAGCTATAGAAGAGTTAAAGAGAGAAAGAGATAGAGTTAGAGCTACAGAAGAAGAAGACATCAACACAAGACTCCTGAAGTATCAAACGCAATGGAGTTCATCAGGTAAAGGGTTCCAAACCCTCTGGTAAAAAAAGGATGTATTCGAAATCTAATGTATTCTAGCTATGTAAAAAACGGACCAAAATCCGTCCTTTCAATCAATAAAAATTCCTTATTATTTGCCATCTGTTGTTTCTTTTTGTTTATTTTGTTTTTTTTTTTTTTTTATCGCTAATCGGAGGTCAAAAATAATAAACGATCCGCCATTAGGCAGAACGGAAACAGGGACACAACAAATCAAATAATAAATATTGTCGTTCAAGCGGGCAGTGATAATTTGTTAAACATAGATTTTTGAATCCTACAAAACGAATACAACTCAGCGGGACGATGAAAATTTGTGTCAACAAATTTCTGGCACGCCCGGTGGGACCTGTCTCTCCTCCCATCTTTCGATAAAAAAAGAAAAGACAAAACAAACAAAAAAAGGTGTGATGGCTTTTAGAAGGATCAAAAAACGAACTTACTAATTTCAGATTCGTGTTTTTTTTTTCATCAGGAATGCGGAACTGATCCTAGAAAGGCCGAAGTACACTCTCATCATCAGGAGACCGCCTTCTCAAAATGAAAAGGTGAGATCTTGGAAGGAGGTTTTGCTTACCCCAGTGCCTGTTGATCGGCGACGAATAGTTGCCGTTTATAGTCCTAAAAATACGCTTTGTTAGCCCATTTCATGTAGTTATTAAGTGATTTGTAATAAGTATTCTATATTTTATAGGCTTTGGAGCTTTAATATGAAAATGCACAAAAATCCAATGATTAGTGGCTTTGGAAGTCATTCTGGGCTTAAAAGATGATTCCGGTGAAGGATGAATGCAGTAGCAGCCTCGGAAAATTGCATTTTTGACAAGTAATACTTCAGATTTGAGAAATTTCTCCAGAGATATAAAATGTAGATCTTCAAGTTACGGACGCGTGGCCGCAAACGGTGAGTCAATACAAGGTCCGAGTCAAAAGTTATCGCAATTCTACGAAAGTAGCGTAGAGCAGCGGAAAATCTGAGAAAATTCTGGAAATTGCCCAGGTCGCTGGAGCGACCCGCGCGAGCGACCTGTTGAAAAAGTCAAAAATGCGTATTTCGAGGTCCTGAAGGCCCCTGTGCGATCCGAATTGGTTAAATACGTCCAGAAACGTAAAAACAGCAGTTTTAGTGCGAATTGACTTAGGAAAGCTTCCTAAATCCTTCCAAACTCTATATAAATCCTATTCTAAATCAATTTAGTAGTTAGATATCATTACACAACATTATACACAGCCATATACAACTAAAATTTCAGCCATTGAAGGGGGGAAAGCAAGGAGAAGAAGAAGAAGACCAAGGATTTTCATGGCCTCGTCCATCAACCTCTTGCTGTTCATCAATTCTATGGACAACTAAACTCTAGATCTAGGGTTTCAATGAAACCCTAGCCAAGTAATAGGGTTTTATTTATGTTTTTATTTTAGTTTTATTATGTATGGATGATGATTACATGTTTAGAGGATTTTTATAAATAAATCGTGCTTTTATTGATTAAATCATTACTTTCAAAGTTTATTCTTGTCGTAGATCTATTTTGACTGTGATGTGCTCAATGATCTATATTTGCTGTGCTTGTATGGATTGTTTACATGTAATGGTGCTTTATTGAATTGTGCTATCAAGTATCCGAATAGTCCATGCCTAGATTGGACGGATTATATCACAACCCTAGTTTAGTGTGGGATAATTCGTGCTAACCGAAGATGGATTATGTTGGTGCTTGAACCATAGTTATTTTCTTGATGGAGGAATTGGGCTTGTAGCTACAATTCCCCATTATCATCCAACTTAATAATCTAATTGAATGCATAAATATTCCTATTATGAAGCTAGTGGTGGATTTGCAATCCTAGGTTCCTTTAAACATATTTATAAAAATACTTTTAAATCGCTTTCATAATTTAGATTTATTTTATGGTTCTTAGTTTAATTAAATTCAAAATCAAAACCTCGTTTTCATAATTAATTAGATTTAGGTATTAAAATTAAAAACACGGTAGTTAATCAATCTCTGTGGGTTCGACCTTTACTTCCACACTGCAAATCTTTAGAAAAGTAAAGTATACTTTTTATATCTTGATATTGACAACATCACCTGTCACTTGCAAGGCCCCAAGGCACGAAATGCCCTTGCAGGTCTCTGCAGTGGCTCGTAAAAACGGACAAGCATCTTCTCTGAACAAGGTCGAAACCTTGAGAAGGGGGGCTGATGTACTTCTACAATCAGCCAGGAAGATTGGGTCTACACACCCATTAACCAAAAAGTTTTTGAAAACTGTTGAAGAATCTGTGGAGGCAGCAGCAATTGCCACTGTAGTGGCTATGTCAGGCGCCTCTGATGCCGCCATACTTCAAGTGGCTTCTGGAGCCGAGAAAGAGGTCATAACAGCGATGGCAGCCCAAAACGCTGCTACCAAAAATTTGTTTGTTCAACGAAAGGCACCTACGGTGCGTTCGTTCGCCGAGCAGAATGCATCCAGTATGCATTCCATGGGCCAACAAAACATTTGTTCGAACCCCCTTCAAGTCAACAAAATTTCGACTGGAAGTTCGTTTGTTCAACGAAATGCACCCGTGGTGCATTCGTTTGCCGAGCAGAACACATCTAGCATGCGTTCCCTAGGCCTACAAAAGATTCATGGTGTGAGTTTGTTTTCCAACATACTCCCCACTAATCCAAAATTTTACAAGTCTGCACCCATACCGTGTTCAGAAGCTCGACGGAATGTATATCCGCACCATCAACAGAATTAGCGGATTAACCATCCTCCCATTCAAAGAAATCCCTATCCTACTACTTCGATGGCAGAACGAAGCGGGTATTGTGCTGGAGGTACAGAACGAAGTGGATTTTTTGCTCGAGGTAAGGAAGTCGTTCCATCTATGACAATAGGGGCTCGCCCTGATATAACTCTAAGTAAAAAGAGCAAGAAACAAAAAGAGGAAGGATCAGTGGCGGCTAATGTCATAGCTGCAATTAAAAAGGATCTGAGTAATGAAAGCCAGAGGGAATCAAATAAATCCCCAATTTTTTCCACAGGGATTTCGAATACAAATGCCCGAAGCAATAAAAATAACTCATCAAGTTCATCTTGCCAAAACCAATTGGCGCGCCACGGACCTGTTACAAGGTCTATGAGCAAAGGGATTAGCGTTGATGATGATGATAGGCGGAAAAACGAAGCTTCATGTAACAAATCTCTTAACGAAGATATCTATATTCGGAATCCATTGTATGGAGTTTAAGAATCTTCATCCTCAGAGAACGAACTCCCTTTAGTTTTGAGACATAAAGGGAAGACCAAGACTGTTGCAGTTATGATGGCAGAGGGAATAGGTGATGGCCAAGACCCGCCCTCCCAACAGGATACGATGGCAGGGAAAGTTTCTATTCTACAAGAACAATTGGAAAAAAAGGAGCAGGAGATGGCGGCTCTTCTAATACAAATGCAAGACCTTCAGGCTTAAGTGGCATATGTAACTGCAAGAGTCGGGAGTATTCAGACCCCATCATCTTCGATGGGGCATGAACCACGTGCTACAGTCCATACTCCTACGAAACACCCACAAGGGACAATAATACCTATAACTGCTTAGGACATGATGAATCCGATGTTGCTGGCCATGATTGATGACTTAGTCAGAAAGCAAGTGCGAAAAGCAAAAGAAAAAGATGATGAGAGCTTTCTAATGGTGATAAAGCCATATCCGGCGTGGGTCGATGCCATTCCATTCCCTTCCAGTTTCTCACAACCGGATTTTAAAATGTTTGATGGAACATGAGATCCGAGACAACATATAGCCCACTTCCTCTCCCGATGTGGACCTATTGCCCAAAATGAAGCACTTTGTCTTCAATTATTTGTCCAATCCCTTGAAGGTTCTGCATTTACTTGGTATGCCAACCTCTCTGAAGGTTCAATACCAAATTGGGATTCTATGATGAAAGAATTCCTTAAGCAATTTTGTAACACTCAAAGGCGAGTTGGGGTGTCAGAGCTTATTAAAACAAAACAACGTGACAATGAACCAGTCATGGATTTCATTGCAAGATGGCGTGCTTTAACTTTTGCTTGCCCGCAGAAGTTCACCCAATTGGAGTTGATCAGGATGTGTTTGAATAACTTTCCACATGACCTTTCCACCGCCCTTATGGCTCAAACCTTTGAAGGATTCAATGACTTATGCACCAAGGCACATGACATGGAGCTACATCTCAGTAAACGAAGGAGAACCAGAACGTCCAAGAAGTTTGAAGCCTCGACTTGAGCAGTGGTCGAAATAAGAAATAAGCCTATTGTAATAATTGGAGTGAAAAAAACAAAGGATGGTAAGAAGATGTCCATGAAAGAAAGGTTGGAGAAGAAGCATTCCTTCAAGGATGATTTGGTGGAAGACCTTTTCGAAGATTTATTGGAACAAAAGCTTATCACACTCCCCGATGTCAAACGACCCAATGAGGTAGGAAAAACGAATGACCCAAAGTATTGCGCCTACCATCGTTTGATTAGTCATCCGCTCAGTGATTGTTTCATCTTAAAGGACAAAATCCAAGAGCCCATTGACTCCAAAACTATCAAGCCTCCCCCGGTGGAGAAAACTACTTCCAATCCAGTGACGACTACGGAGGAAGACGTAATCGTCAAAAATTCCGAAGTGATGAAGGAAGAATCCAGTGATGAAGAATGGACTGTTTTTGAGTCTAAAGGGATGAAGAAAAAAATGAAAAGCTACTCTAAAGGCATCTAACAAAACAAATGGAGAAGGTGCAAGTGCGGCAAACCGTAAGCATAGAAAGTCAAAAGTCCAAAAGAAAAGGAAGTCCAAATTGGTAAAGGACAAGAAAAAGAAAGAGAAAAAATGAAGAAAGAAAAGGGAGAAAAGCTAGTTCCTACCGAACTCCTGGAGCAAATTCCTCCGCTTTCGATCACTCTTGAGGAATACATGCCTCCTAAGTTACAGTCTGAGGAGTTACGAACAATAATGGAGAAGGACAAAGAACAAGTTGTTCCAGTTCCATGTCTATCCATTATCGTTATAAGTGATGATGAGGATGAAGAAGAAATATTGCAAATATGTTCGCCTTTAGGGCAACGACCCTTGTCACCTATTTGCATTCCCGATTAGCCGATGTATGAGCCCGAGTCTCCGCAGTATACTCCGGCTTCTCCAATGTATGAGCCCGAGTCTCCGGAGTACTCTCCTGTTTCTCTGATCTATGTGTCGGAGTCTCCGGAATGCTCTCCTGCTTCTCCGATCTATGAGCCCGAGTCTCCACAATACTCTCCGACTTCTCCGATCCATGAACCCAAGTCCCCACAATACTCTCCTGCTTCTCTGATCTATGAGCCCGAGTCTCCACAATGTGGTGCAGAACCGGGATACAAATCAGATACAGAGGTTACACAAATTTGTCGAAGGGAATTGAGATTTCAGCATGAAGAACGAACATATCGGTCAGATGACGAATTATGGGATCGATCAAAGAAGAGATTTCGATATGAAGAGTCCAAACCTAGCTTTACCACTCCAAGTTCATATTATACTTCTCCAGCGAGAACGTATGATGGAGAGAGTGTTTTGAGTGATCACTTCATGTGTAATGCCATCTCAGTGGACAGATTTCATACAAGGATATATTCAAGTTGACAGTAGCCCCAATGATGAAGAAATGGCGAGAATTGATATCCGAAGGGAGGTTGATGATCGGGCAAAGTTGACAGTCTCCTTGAAAGATTTAAATCCGAGAAATCCGGGGAATCATATCATAGAAAGGAATAAAATCTTGAAACACCCTTTTCCTGCATGGGTTGAAAGAGTTCCTTTTCCAGCAGATTATACAATACCTAACTTTCCCTTGTATAATGGAATAGGCTGTCCAAGGGCACATCTCGCACAATTCTTGCTCTTTGCAGAAACACAGCAATAAGTCAAGCTTTACTTCTACGGTAGTTTGTCTTATCACTTATAGGGTGGGCGGACGAATGGTACTTTAGATTATCGGCCAATTCAATTCCTGATTGGAATACAATGGCTGATCGATTCTATAGAAAATTTTACGTACATGGTGCCATGGAGGTCGAAATGTTCGAACCTTTGGGAACAGATGATGTGTCAATCCAAACACATGATATGTTGGAAGGAACTATTGATGAGAAAATCAAAATGATTCTCGAATCCAGGAGTATGGGCTTGTTCAGACCTAGAGACTTGTTTCCACCATGGGTACAACAAGAAGCCTTTCCCGAAGGATACGAACTCCTGGAGTTTGTCATTTATGAAGGCCATGGAGATCCTGAAAAGCATGTCAGACGTTTTCTCAAGCAATGTGGAGAAGCTGCTCAAAACCAAGCCTTATGTTTACGACAATTTCCCCTTTCCTTAAACGGAATTGCCATGGATTGGTTTCGTATGTTGGAGGGGGTTCCCATTCCCAGTTGGAATGTAATGAGAGATGGATTCATTGAATCCCAGATTGTTTACCGAAGGGATCCGAAATACCTGAGGGCATAACAAACTTACAACTCCATGATGATGAAAGAGACATGATAGATGAGGAAAATCAAAGTGATGGTGGGTCTTCCATAGCTTCTACCAATATGGTGCAAATCTCTGAAGAAGGTCAGAATAAAACTGTTGATGTATGTCAGACATACCTTACATACAAGAGAAGGACAAGAAATCCACAAACCTCGCATGCCCAGGAAACTCAAGTTTCGACACCTCAAAAAGGGGCATCGCAAAGGGACGGACAAGTCGAATATGACGTCATTGCACATCTCAAGAAGATCCATGCATTATTAAGCATCTATGATGCTTTTAAAATGTCTCCAGAACTTAGAGAAGCCTTGATATGCGCCTTGGAAAACCCTAAAAAAAATTTTATGAAGAAGTTAATAAAAGAGATCAGGGAAAATCATCAGCTGCGTGTATGTCAACAATTACTTTTGATAAAAGTGATATGATGACCAACATACCAAACCATAACCGCCTGTTATTCATAACAGGGGTCATCAATGGTGCCGGTATAAACAGGGTCATGGTTGATAATGGATCCGTTGTTAGTCTTTTGCCGAGAAGGGTTTTAAACTTGTTGGGCATTCATGTATCTCAACTCCGCACAAGCCATCTTGTGATCCAAGGATTCAATCAAAATGAGCAACGTCCTATAGGAAAAATCAAACTAAGGACGAAGTTCAGAGGTATTGAAAAAGATACAGAATTCCTGGTCATTGACGTTGATACGTCGTATAATGTCTTGCTAGGGAGTTTATGGATGCATAATCATGATGCTGTGCCATCAACATATCATCAATGTATCAAATATCCTATCCTCATGTCGGATGAGAAAGGAAATGTTGTCCAAAAACAAGGAAGAATTGTTGCAGACAATGATCCCTTCTATGGGGTAGAGGTATATTATGCAGATGCTCGTTTTTACGAGAAGTATACAAAGGAGAACAGTGGGAGCAAGAAGCAAATGAACAGTGGAAATGTCAAAACAGTTAAAAGGACATTTCGATATACTCCGAAGTCTCAAAGGGAACCAAGAGCACGAGCACTAACTCCAACAAGCCCGATCTTAGAGTTAGGCAACAAGTTTGTCTTACCACTTAGGAAGACTGAGTGCACCTATGTGGAGTCTTACAAGAAATTTGTGGTTCCACATCATAAAAAAGGTTTGAAACCTATCTTCTTTCATGCAATGGGTGACATGAATCGAAAGAACTCAAAAATTGAACCTAATGAAGGAGATTTGAAACTCGAAAAGCCGAACTTTAGTGACAAAACCACTAAGATGTTGGTGAAAATTGGCCTTGATCCCGAAAAAGTGTCAAAATCAAGAATAGAACCTTTTGACACAATGTTGACACCTACACAAAAAAGAGCCATTCTTCAAGGTCAAAGAATTGAGCCAAGAACGGAGGGTTTGGGATATCAAGATACTGATAATAGTTTACTTGAGAACGAAGTCTTAGTAAACATGATTTCCGTACAACTAGAGTCTGATTAGGCTGATGATGTTGATGAAACGGGCCTAGCTCCTACTGAATTCGAAGAAGGTGGACAGGCCACAGTAGACGAGCTGAGAGAAATAAACCTTGGGAATGAAGGAGAAAATTGACCGACATATATAAGTGCCTGCTTATCTGATGAAGAAACGCAAGCATATATCTCGTTCTTAAGGGAATATCGAGATGTATTTGCCTGGAATTATGATGAAATGCCTGGGCTTGACCCTAAAATTGTAGTTCATAAACTAGCAACTCATCCAAGTCAGCTTACAATCAAACAACGGCAAGGGCAAAGGCAAACTCGTCCTGAATTATTTGCACAAATCGAAGCCGAAGTAGATAAGCTCATCAAAGCTGGGCTTATAAGAGAAGTTCAATATCCTACCTAGCTAGCTAACATAGTTCTGGTAACGAAGAAAAATGGCCAAATAAGGGTGTGCATTGATTTCCGCGACCTCAACAAGGCTTGTCCAAAGGATGACTTTCCTCTGCCCATAACCGAACTTCTTATGGATGCAACGATGGGTTATGAGGCCTTGTCTTTTATGGATGGGTATTCAAGTTATAATCAAATCTGCATGACACTTGAGGACGAAGAGTTAACCGCATTCCGAACCCCAAAAGGCATATTTTGTTACAAAGTAATGCCCTTTGGCCTAAAAAATGCAGGGGCCACTTACCAAAGGGCGATGACTGTCATTTCGGGGATTCGCTCCATAACACTATTGAGTGATATGTTGATGATCAGGTGGTAAAAACGAAAGAAAGGAAGCACCATCTTCATGATCTAAGAAGATCTTTGAACAGTTACGACGCTACTAACTCAAAATGAACCCGCTTAAATCTGCCTTTGGAGTCACATCTAGAAAATTCTTGGGATTTGGGGTCCATCACAGGGGAATCGAAATTGACCCTACCAAGATCAAGGCTATCCAAGAAATGCCTCCTCCGAGAAACTTGCGTGAGCTAAAGGGTCTACAAGGAAGATTAGCTTACATATGAAGGGTTCATTTCCAATCTAATAGGACGTTGTCAACCATTCTCAAGATTGATGAAAAAGGGAGCTCCCTTTGAATGGGATCAATCATGTCAGAATGCCTTTGATAGCATTAAGGGTTATCTCATGAAGCCTCCGGTACTTATGAGTCCAATAAAAGGCAAACCCTTGCTGTTATATATTGCGGCACTTGATAACTCCTTGGGTGCGCTCTTGGCTCAACACAATGAGCAAGGAAAAGAAAACGCCTTATACTACTTAAGTCGAACCCTAGTAGGGGCAGAAGTCAATTACACCCCAATTGAGAAAGTTTGCCTCGCTCTTATGTTTTCTCTGCAAAAATTGAAGCACTACATCTCCGAGCACGAAGTTAAACTCATTTCAAAGGCGGATCCTTTGAAATACATATTGTCCTGACCTGTACTTTCGGGAAAGATTGCAAAGTGGGCTGTGATTCTACAACAATTCTCTGTTGAAATATGTTTCACAAAAGGCAATAAAAGGCCAAGCCTTACCCGATTTTCTAGCCGCTCATCCAATTCCTGATGATTCGCCTTTGGTAACTGATTTACCCGATGAGGAAGTAATGCAAGTGGAGTTACAAAAAGGATGGGAGATGTACTTCGATGGTGCTTCAAGAAGCCCAGACGGAGAGAAACAAGAAAATCCCAAAGACAATCGATTCGGGATCAGGATTGTGTTCGTAACTCCTGAAAATGGAGTCATCCCATATTCGTTCACTTTAACGGAGGGATGTTCAAACAATGAAGCAGAATACGAATCTGTGATTGCTGAACTCGAAATAGCATTACAGATTCCAATTGAAGAATTGACTATATATGGAGACTCGGAACTTGTGGTAAAAAAACTACGTGGGGAATATATGGTTAAGAAGACGAGCCTTATCCCTTACCACGAAAGAGCGGATCAACTACTCTCCTAGTTCAGCAAGGTACACATTTTCTACATCCGAAGAAGTGTCAATTCACGAGCTAACTCACTGGCAGGCTTGGCAGCCTCTCTTGCTCTCCCCGATAACAAAACGCTCACTATCATAGTAGGAGAACGGAGTGTCCTCCAACCTTTGCTAGAAATACCCAAAATTGGGCTGGTCCTCATAGTCACCTCTAAAGAAGAAGATGAAGATTGGAGAGAACCCTTCATAAATTTCTTCAGACATGGGAGGCTACCAGAAGACACAGCCAAAAAGGCAGAGGTACGAAGACGGGTCTCAAAATTTATCATGTGGAATGATGTGCTATATAGAAGGTCATTAGATGAAATATATATGCGATGTATAGCAAAAGAAGAAATTCAGGGAGTCATGAAAGAAGTGCATGCTGGAGTATGTGGTGCACATCAGAATGGCCCAAAGTTGCAATTACAATTGAAAAGATTGGGTTATTATTGGCCCACGATGATAGCTGATTGCATTGATTTCGCCAAAAGATGCCAAGTGTGCCAATTCCATGGAGATTTTATCCACCGGCCTCCCGAACCATTACATGTAACTACATGCTCATGGCCATTCGCAGCATGGGGTATGGACATAATTGGTGCATTTGTACCACCATCTTCTGCAGGCCATCGTTACATATTTGTTGCCACTGACTACTTCTCAAAATGGTCTGAGGCAGTCGCATTGAAAGATGTAAAATGTAACACTATCTCAAAATTCATCCGAACTAACATCATCTATAGGTTTGGGGTCCCTGATAGCATTATCACAGATAACGGGCAGCCCTTTCGAATTGATCCTCTGTATAAGCTATATGCTAAGTACAAAATCAAATTAAATCACTCGACTCGGTATTACGCATTTGCTAATGGTCTGGTGGAAGCTTTCAATAAAACCCTATGCAAAATTCTTAAGAAGATGGTGGATAGAAACAAAAGAAGTTGGCATGAGAAACTTCAAGAAGCTCATTGGGCCTATCGTACTTCATAGAGGACACCCACACAAGTGACTCGATATTCACTAGTGTTTGGTGGGGAGGCGGTCTTGCCACTCGAAGTTCAGATAACCTCCTTAAGGGTAGCCATCCAAGAATCTTTGACAGAAGTTGAAGGTGCAGAATTAAGGCTTTCAGAACTCGAAGCCTTGGACGAGCGAAGACTGTATGCTCAACAAAATTTGGAAATGTACCAACAAAGGATGACTAATGCCTTCAACAAACGAGTTAAGACTCCGTTCTTTCAAGAAAGGGGATTTGGTGCTCATGGTGCGAACACCCATAATCATAACTCGAAGGACTAAAGGGAAACTCGAACCGAAGTGGGAAGGACCTTATGTGGTAGAAAGGGTGTACTCAAATGGTGCATACCTACTAATCACAATGGACGGAGAGAGAATCATCCCTCCTACAAATGCAAGGTTCTTGAAGAAATACTACCCTTAATAAAGCCCGATAGGCTGAAAACCTTGAAAGGGGCGGTCTATGCAAGGGAAATAAAAAATAAAGCCCGATAGGCTGAAAACTCCGAAATGGGCGGTCTATGCAAAAGTTAAGGCACAAAAATAAAAAAATAATAAAGTCTGATAGATTTAAAACCCCGAAAACGGCAGTCTATGCAAAAGTTAGGACCAAAAAAAAAAAACCCTCCTGGCCCGCAAGAGTATAATCTGTGAACGACTAAAAATAAACTTTTGATACTCCTGGCCCGCAAGAGTATAAACTGTGAATGGCTAAATAAAAGAAATAAAACATTCATCTCCAAATACAGAATAGTAAGAAAAATGTAAAGTGTTCTGAAATGCCAAAAAAGAAAAAAAAGAAAAGTGAAGTCTGAAATCCCACGAAAGGACACAAGCCTCCTTGAGGAGACGAAACGTCCAAGAGGGGTAATTGTAGTCCACACATAAAAAAAATAAAAATAATAAAGAGTCTAAAAACCCACGAAAATGCGCAGGCCTCCTAGAGGAGATGAAACGTCCAAGAGGGGTAATTTTAGACTGTACATAAAAAAATAAAATAAAATAAAAAATATATATATATAAAGAAAAATGGTGAAGTACGAAAACCCACGAAAAGACGCAGGTTTGCAGGCTTCCTAGAGGAGACGAAACGTCCAAGAGGAGTAATTTTAGACTGCACATAGAAAAAAAAAATAATAATAAATAAATAAAGGAGGTGAAGTCCAAAAGTCCACGAAAAGACACAGGCCTTCTAGAGGAGACGAAATGTCTAAGAGGGTAATTTTAGACCGCACAAAATAATAGAACCGAGGAAAAAATCTAAGAATCCACGGAAGGACGCAAGCCTCCTAATAGAAACGAAACGCCCAAAAGGGAAATATCAGATCAAAAGAGATGAATTTTCAAAAGGGAGATAACAATAAAAATAAATAAATAAAATAAAATAAAGTAAAATAAATTGGCATAACCTGTAGCGCAAAGAAGATGTAGCTGCAAAAGATTTCCGATGCTCAAGCAAAGTTTCTGCACACAAAAAAAAAAAAAAAATTAGTGGCAAAATTGGTAGAAGCCATCAAAATAATCTAAAATAAAAAAATTAAATAATAATAATAAAAAAAAATTAAAAAAATGTCCCTAGGAAGTCCGTGGGAGCTTAAAAAAAAAAAGCGCCCATCCCCTTGACAGTCCGTGGGTAAAAAAAAAAAACTCCATGTGGCGGGGCCCACTTCACTAAGTCCAACCATGACATCCATGGAGCAAAAAAAAAAATAAAAGTACAAGTATCAAAAAAATAAAAAGAGTAAACTTTAGGTGAAAGTCTTCTCTTGACTGTGCACTCTGCCAATGCACAGATACTTTGACAACTCAAATAGCTAGCTTAAAAAAAAAAAAAAAAAAAGTCACACGTGTCCAAATGATTCAAGTAATGAGAAAGCCTAAAAGATAGAAATTTCTGGGGGTTTACAACAAAAAGTAGAACTCTCCCAATATATATATCTATATATGTATATATATATGTATATATATACCCGGGTAAAAGAAGAAGAAAAAAAAAAGAGAAGGAAAAGAAAATTCCAAATAAAAATACATTCACGTTACAACATGCGTGCGTATATATATATGTACACACATGTATACTTGTTCAGAAAAAGATGTGTCACTAATAGGGCACTAACACCTCATGATCAAGAGAAGGAGTTTTACATTATATGAACATCGTGACAAATTAGAATAGGAAAAGATGAAATAGTCTCGACAAAAATGGAGCCACGTGCAAAAATTGTCGGTGCTCTTCTGATCGTGGGATTTAATATCTAAAAAGAATAATGATCTTTGCTACCCAGCAGAATTGTGTATATAGATAGATGCATATATATATATACACACAGAATGCAGTCTCTAAATACATAAATATTTTACCTTGGAGGAAAGACTGGTCCTGTCTTGCTTGGATCCAAAAAAAATAAATCCAGCATTCTACACCATGAATATATATATATATAGGCGTGTGTGTGCGCGATTATGATTAGAGATAAATCCGTGGTGTATGCGTCTAAGGAATTGGAGCCTCAGTCCAAGACTAGTAGTGTTAGAAATTGATTCAAAATCTAATAAAAAATGTAGATGGAATCCCTACAATTCACGTGTCCATGACAACAATAGCCAGGAAGTCCATGTGACTTGGGGTTGTGACCTTGGTGGGACCCAAGGTTATGTCATCACAGGACTACAGGAGTTGGTTAATATCCTCCTAAAGAGACCATGTGCTGTGTCAAATTAATTGAAAGTATGATTTAAAAAAAAAAGTACCATACAAAAAGGGTACGGCAAAAAAAAAAACAGGGGTGCACAACAAAAAAAAAAAAAAAAAAAAGAAGAAGAAGAAGAGTACCTTGCTTCCAAAAAAAAAAAAATAAATAAATAAATAAATAATTCCTTACAAAAGGGGTTAAAAATAAATAAATAAATAAATAAGAGAGAGAACCGGGGTACAAAATGTGCCAAATTATCGTGATACGTACAATCAAAGTAAACAGGCTTGCACGAATCATGAAGGGGCATTTGTTGGCACATAAATTTCAACCTAAATTCAAGTTCAACCCAAAAGAAGGTTAAGACCAGTTCATTCTTCTAGGCCAATCGAATTGCCCCAATAAGGTCAACTGGCCCAATAAGAATCAACCCATGAAATTGGTTTCAAAACTCAAACAGTAGTCATTATAGCCCAAATATGACTCACGTATCTTCACAATACATGTGAGATACAAAGTTCGAATTTCAAAGCAGAGTTGGGTTTACGGATGAGGTATCTCAAGTTTCGAACAAGATTCATAATATCTGAAGAAACACTTGAAAAGATTCGTATCATCTCACATAGAGATGATACATCTGTTATCCAAAGCATCTCAATGACATTCGAATTTCAAATTAGATATTGAAATATCACTTGAGATTCTTGAAGAAATACGTATCATCTCATGATAAACGTCACCTCAAGTCAAGTTATCATGTCACAATTCGAATTTCAAATTTGTATTGGAACTTCAGTTGAGATTATTGGGAGAGAGATACGTATCATCTCATAGAGATAATGCAAATAATTAAAATGTGATCTCTAGTCAAGATATCATATCACAGTTCGAATTTTAAACAAGATTTCAACGTCAGTTGAAATCTTTAAAAAATCAAATTTCACAGAGATGTGATAGGGACTAAGGTCCTCTATAAATAAAGAACCCTAAGCACCAAAGTGGGGATAGAAAAAACAGAGAGATAGAGATCGATAGAACAAAAGGGAAAAAAAACCAAGAGTTCAGAAATATACAGAGCTATAGAAGAGTTAAAGAGAGAAAGAGACAGAGTTAGAGCTACAGAAGAAGAAGACATCAATACAAGACTCCTGAAGTATCAAACGCAATGGAGTTCATCAGGTAAAGGATTCCAAACCCTCTGGTAAAAAAAGAATGTATTCGAAATCTAATGTATTCTAGCTATGTAAAAAACGGACGAAAATCCGTTCTTTCAATCAATAAAAATTCCTTATTGTTTGCCATCTGTTGTTTCTTTTTGTTTATTTTGTTTATTTTTTTTTTGTTTTTTTGTTTTTTTTTGTTTTTTTTTTATCGCGAATCGGAGGTCAAAAATAATTAACGATCTGCCATTAGGCAGATCGGAGACAGGGACGCCACAAATCAAATAATAAACACTGTCGTTCAAGCGACAGTGGTAATTTGTTAAACACAGATTTTTGAATCCTACAAAACGAATACAACTCAGCGGGACGATGAAAATTTGTGTCAACAATCTCATCAACTAGTTACCAAATGAATTAACATAAAATTGTGCTTTAAAAAGGAGAAGCACCAAAATAGGGTCGGGTTTCTGCGGGTCTGTTATGGGTTGGGTCTTAAATGGGTTCATACCCATATTCCTTTGGGTGAAAATGGGCGGTTCAGCTTTGGGTCTGGTTCACCTATTAACCCAAATCCGACCCGTTATATATATATATATATATATGTATAGTATTATAAATTTTCCCTGATTTGGAAGTTTTTATGGAAAATTATTATTATTATTTTTTTTTATATGAAAACAGTTCTCAATATAATTTTATTTTTTATAGTATCGGTTATATATTACTCCGTATTATATTTATGCATGAGCACTACTATTTTTTGCACACACAACTTTAAATGCATGTGCCATGTGCTGTATAAGTGGGGGACAAAAAAGTGTAAAAAATTCAAATAGCACAAAGTACAAGCATTTAAAGCTGTGTGTGGAAAAAGTGTGTGGTTCACTATGTGGGTCTAGCATTTTCCATTTATACACACACTCATGGAGAGAGAGGGAGAGAGAGAGAGAGAGAGAGAGAGAGATGCACAGTCTATTATCAGTCAAGGAAATTTTTATTTATTTTTGAATGAAATACATATTTCATTTTTTTTAGTATTGGTTATATATGTATACATACACTGGTGTAGAGAGAGAGAGAGAGAGAGAGAGAGAGAGAGCCTACAATACATTATCACCTATACATCACTTGAAACAAACCCCCAATTATAAGGAAAATGGAGGACTAAAAACACATCTCCAGATCTGCAAGCTAATGTCAAAATCACCCATTTTTGAGTCTTTCAAAAGCTTGAAATAATATACCAAAAAGAGAATATAAGAACAATATAGAGAAAGAAAGAAGAGAGAACAATTGTTGCTTTGATTTTTTTAGAGAAAAAAAGAGAAGTGTTAAAGGTTTGGGAGTCTCAAGTCTGTACGAGTAGGTGGGGGAAGACTGAAGTAAGAGAGAGAGAGAGAGAGAGTTAATGCTTGTCAGGTAGAGAGAGAAAGTTAATGCGTGGTATTTTTTTGACTTTTTCCAATACAGTTGATATTTTCTATGTGCTTTTCAGAAAATGTAGCATCCAGTCAAATCCGTTGGGCACCTGTACCCAACCCGCGAGAATCTGCTCTTGGAATAGATTTCAGTCGAGCAACCCAATAGTGACCCGCATATAAAAATATGTCAACCCCAACTCATTCTTTATAGGTAGATTTGGGTGGGTTCGTGGGTGTGGGTGAGAATTGCCACCCCTGGGCCAAACTAAACCTAAAAGGGGGTATTTCAATAATTTTACAATGAGACACTAAAGTAATTTTATTTTTGGGTATGTTTAGATTTAAAATGTTTGTAGACTACCATTGCCCACACATATAAGGCATCGGGTAAGTAGTGGAACACGAGACCTATGAGGATTACTCCCAAAGTTGTGACCATCTAAGCAGCTTGGTTTGACACTAAAGTAATTTATCTTAGGTCCTTTATAAATATCAAAATAAAAAATAGTGACATTACTGTAATGATGTGACATGGGCTTTTTGCTGCTTAAAACATAAATATTTTCAAATAATTAGCATTCTTTGAAATGTAATACTCCGTACTAATCTATACTTGGATGCAGATGTCCATTCATTCAATGGAGCCCCTGACAAATTGGGGGACCCAAGGCGGCACTAAAAGAGAGGCCCTTTAAACAATGGGGATTCCAGGGCAACGCCCCTAAAGCAAAAAAAAAAAAAAAAAAAAAAAAATTGGGTTTATTTACACTTATTTACAGATATATTACATGTTATAGTTTGAATGGTGAGTTCTTTTTTTATTTTTTCATTTTTATTTTTATTTTTATTTTTTTTATACCATTTTTTAGAGTTCAAAGTGTTAATGATTACAATAAAATTTTTTTAAAAAAATTTAGTGATTGTAATCCTTATTGCATGTAGTGAATTCGGAACTGTTATTATCTTTTTGTTGATAATAAAAGTCTCTGAGTATAATTCATAAAATTTAGCTAACATAAAATAATTTGGGTTGATATAAACAAGAAAATGTGAAGAGAAATATTAGATAAAATATTTAAGGTGAACTATATTACAATAGTTGGACTTTGTAGTTAACATACCATAGAATTGGGCATTTTCTTAAAATCTACAAAGACTATGTAGTAGTATATCTATATATATATAAAGACTATCTATTATATATAACCAAACCAAAGAAAATTAAACCAACCTAGCCTTATGTCTTAATCTTGGGGTTGACTTTATGAATTCTTATTTATTCAATATGGTCCCAAAAATTATGTATTATATGTAATTTTTATTTATTTTTAATTTTTTGGTCGTGGCCTTATAGTATTTGGATTTTTTTGGATTGCGATCCTAAAAAATTGGGACCCAAGGCAACCGCCTTGGTTGCCTTGCCCAGGGCCTGCTCTGATTCATTTGGTTGTATAGTTTACTCATGATTGAGAATAGAACTATCATGAGTAACTAACTATCAGCAATACTAGGGGCACAAACAAATTTTATAAGTACTTACAAACACATTATATTTTTCTCCTTTGAGCAGAACAAGCACTTACAGACACTCTATCTCTCTAAGTTTCATAAGCACTTACAAACACACTCTATCTCTCTTAGAGAGAAATAAGAGAGATAGAGTGTGTTTGTACGTGTTTGTGAAACTTGTTTGTGCCCCAAATATTACTCAACTAACTATATAGCCAAAAGGTAGTGATCTCATGCGTTGACATATTTGTTAGGGCCCGGGGGAGAGGACAAGGTTCGAACCTTGATATGAGCGTGACATAGAAAGCCTTTTATCAATTAGACTAATCCTTTTTACTTAACAAAAGAGAAAGTTATTTAAATAAACTTTAAACAATGAGGTCATCTGATTACCCTCATTGCGTGTCTTAATATACATATATAGGAGGGTGGGCTCAAACCCCACCCCCCCCCCCCCCCCCCCCCCAAAGGTTTGAAAAATTGTATATATATATATATATATTTTTTACAATGAAGTCCCCTAAAACCCCCCCCCCCCCCCCCCCAACCCAAAGGTTTGAAAAATTGTATATATATATATATATTTTTTTTTTTTACAATGAAGTCCCCTAAAAATTGTAAAAGCCCTCCTGACATTATAAAATTGTATTCCAAGCATACAACCCCCCATGTTTTTGTGATAATTATAAAAGTCCCTCCATCATATGTGTTTTCGTGATAATTTTTGTAGCATTAGTGTATATAATTTACATAAAATATACAAAAAAAAAATGTATAAATAGGTCTAAAAAAAATTTCAAAAACCCCCGTAAAATCAAACCCCTCTTGACTTAATTTTCTGGATCCGCCTTTGCGTGTCTGTCTCCCTAACCTCATTTTACTGAGGTGGTATGATCTGGAAATGAATTAATTATTTATTTATTTAATTTTTTTTATGTCCATTTAAAAATAAGCACAACTTTATATCAAGATAGAGTAGATAGTTGCCCCCCTGTGAATATATATATATATATATATATGTATATGTAATATTTCGACTGGTTGGAGTGACTTGCAAGCTTGGAAGTGTAACTAAAAAACGTGATGCACTTTAGTTTGGTAGCTCAGCCTCAGCTTGATCCTATCAGTTATAGTTGGGAAGGGACCTTCAGAAGTTGCTTTCTTGACGTTGCCAAGCCATTAATTTTTTTTCCTTTTGCCTCGTAAATTCTCAACTAGCCCTGTCGGCAACCAGCCATGTCGGCCTCTTAAATTCGTTTTTCTTGATTCAGGATATAAGGTCCACCTGCAGGACTCATCTGGATTCAGAGAACAATTTATTATCTTAATGGAATTAGAAATGAAGTGGAAGCCAATATTAAAAGACTAATAATGCTATGCTTCCCAAATCTTAATTCAAATTCGTATCTCAAATGATGTAACAGTGGATCTACTAAATTTTAATTGGATGATATTGACGTAGTTCCATCATTATTGAAAGTGGTCTCACTGCTATATCACTAACATATCCTTTGGGATGAGAATTTGAGACTAGAATTTGGAAACCATAGCCTTACTCTATCTTAGAGCATCTCCAATACTAGAGTAAAATCCATTATTAAAGCAAAAATTTGAGAAAATTGCACAAAACGTGTACTCCAATGTAAGGCCATTTATATTGTCAAAATTTGTGAAAGTCATTTACTTTCTTAAAGCATAGCAGAGGATTTGGCTTTTGCCAAATTTTGACTATTGTACTTTATTCTTATTTTTTGTTTCTAGTGTACAACAACAATTCAATGTACAACATTAATTGCGTTTGTATAAAAAAAATGTTTTTTTTTATTAGTTGTGGCAAAACTAGTGTACAAAACACACTGCCCAATGTACAAGATTAATAGCTTTTGTGTAAAAAAAAATGACATTTTGAATGACTTTTCGCATTGGAGCATAATTATCAAATTATAGATTTTTGACATTCTAACATTACTAAAATATAGGTTTGAAAGATGCAAAATAACATTTTACATTAGAGATGCCCTTAAATAATATATGTTGGTGATCCTCATTTGGAATTGATTGTCGTCTTGTTGACATGTTTGATCTTCATGTGATTCAAATATGGTCTACTGGCCATTTAGTAACCAATTATTTGAAATTATAATCTATTTTTGAAATATTTGAGTCCATTTGGCAATTATTTAATTGCAGCTTTATTAAAAAAATCAAATTGACTTTAAAGAAAAAATTAGGCCTAAACCTTCAATTCATTTGGCAATTTTTTTTAAAAAGCTAGTCCTAAATTAAACCCATACATTTCTCATAAAATTGAGAAAAAAATAATAACAGAAAACGCATACTAAATTAAAAATATGTTGTTTATATGCATATGTATATAATAATCGACTAAGGAATTTTTGAACATACATGGTGGGAATTCACTACAACAAAACATGCCCTTTATGACGAAATTTTTTGTGTCGGCTAAAATTCCGTCACAATAACTTTTTTTGTGACAGATTTTGTGACGGTTAAATTTCCGTCGTTACAATAAAAGTTTATTTGTGACGGAAAGAAACATTTCTGACACAGATACATTTTTATTCATGATGGAAAAGTACATGTCCGACACAAAAAGTTATTGTGACGGACAATTGACCTGACCGACAACAAAGCTTTCCCCAAAATTTCGTGCCCCAAAATTTCCCCCCATGTAAAAAAGGAGAAGAAAAAAAACACATATCAGTATATCACCAAGCCCTAATTTATGTGAATCGGTGAAAAGGGTGAAGAAAAAAAGCCTCACTTCTCTGCCGCCGCCTCCTACCACCACAATCTCTCTCTCTCTCTCTCTCTCTCTCTCTCTCTCTCTCGTGTGTGTGTGATTGTATGTGTTTGTGACTCTGTCTTCTTCTACAATATCTTTGCAGAACGAAGTAGGGACCTCGAAGCTCAGAGGCGCCGAAGCTCGCCAATGGTTCGCGAGATAACGCCGAAGCTTGCCGTGTCTCTCTCCCTCTATCTGAATCACGATTGGTTTGTTGCCCTAACTTCTAATTTTCTTTTTCTCTAATTGTTGTTTGTAAGTGTTGAAAGAGAGAAAATAGAGAGAATAGAGGCTTAACCTAACAGGTTAGCCACACATGTATATATATATTATTGATGAAATAATTACACAAATACCCTTATACTTTAACACTCCCCCTCAAGCTGGAGCATATATATCTAACATGCCCAGCTTGTTACAAAGATCATAGAAAGGTCCCTTATTCAGAGCCTTAGTGAAAATATCTCCTAACTGATCATGTGTCCTAACAAAACACGTAATAATTTGTTTCCTCATGACCATATCTCTAATAAAATGACAATCTACTTCAATGTGTTTGGTTCTCTCATGAAATACTGGATTACTGGCAATGTACATGGCAGCTTGATTATCACAATACATCTTCATAGGTTGATCACTTGAGAACCCCATCTCTTGCAGAATCGATTTCACCCACAACATCTCACAGGCAGTATGAGCCATAGCTCTATACTCAGCTTCAGCACTCGATCTTGCCACTACATTTTGCTTTTTGCTTTTCCACGTAACAAGATTACCACCAACAAATACACAGAAGCCTGACACTGAACGTCTATCTAAATGATCTCCTGCCCAACTAGCATCTGAGAATCCCACTATATCCAAGTTATCGGAGGGTTTCAACACTAAACCTTTTCCAGGAGCACCTTTCAAATATCTCAAAATACGACGAACAGCCTCCCAATGTGATAATTTTGGATTCTGCATAAACTGACTAACAACTCCTACAGAGAAGGTGATATCAGGTCGAGTCACAGTCAGATAAATCAACTTACCCACAAGTCTTCTATATCGCCCAGCATCACTAAAGTCTTCTCCATCATCTTTACTAAACTTTATATTCGAGTCCATCGGAGTGATCAGAACTCGTCCTCTTTAACCCATATAAGCTAGCTACTTGACTAAACTTGTCAAACCAGGCCCTTGGAGATTGTTTAAGTCCATAGATAGCTTTCTTCAATCGACACACCTTATGTGACTCCCCCTGAGCAACATACCCAGGAGGTTGCTCCATGTAAACCTCTTCCTGAAGATCACCATGAAGAAATGCATTCTTGATATCAAGTTGATAAAGAGGCCAACTCTGATTAATAGCAACAGACAATAGCAGGCGAACAGAACTAAGACGAGCAACAGGAGAGAAGGTTTCAAAGTAATCAACACCGAAGGTTTGGGTATACCCTTTCGCAACTAACAGAGCTTTCAGCCGTTCAACAGTACCATCAGGATGATATTTAACCACATATACCCAACGACAACCCACAACTTGCTTGCCAGAAGGAAGATCAGCTAACTCCCATGTACCATTGTTGGACAATGCTAACATCTCTTCGTCCATAGCACTCTTCCATCCCGGTGAAGTTAATGCCTGAATATGAGACTTAGGGACAGAAACAGAGGATAAAGCACAGACAAAGGAGCAAAGTGTAGGAGACAAACGAGAAAAAGAAACAACCTGATCAATAGGGTGCTGAGTACAAGAACGAGTACCTTTACGAAGTGCAATCGGCAGATCAACAGAATGGGGGACCTCACCTGAAGTTGATGATGGAGGAGGCGGAGCAGAAGGAGTCTCAACTCTTGGTGGCTTTGCACGACGACGGTACACCTGTAATGGCACAGACCCAGAAACAGTAGAACCAGAACGAGGAGGAATAGGCAGAGGAACAGATGGAACCGGAGTAAGAACATCAACATCTAATGAGATCCCAGACGGTGAGAAAAAGGATGTACCTTCAAAAAAGGTAACATCAGCACTAACTACATAATGACGATTCTGAGGATTCCAACACTTATATCCTTTTTGAGTACGGGAATACCCCACAAAGACACATTTTGTAGCACGAGGATCTAATTTATCCTGACCTGGAGTAAGAACATGAGTAAATGCAACACAACCAAATACCCGAGGAGGTAAAGCAAATAAGGGCCTATCAGGATATAAGATAGAATGAGGAATGCCCCCATGCAGAACAGAGCTGGGCATACGATTTATAAGATAACAAGCAGTAAGAACATCATCCCCCCAAAATTGTTTAGGGACTTTCATTTGAAGCATAAGAGTTCTAGCTACCTCGAGAAGATGTCTATTCTTACGTTCAGCAACTCCATTCTGTTGAGGGGTATAACCACAGGAAGATTGATGTATGATCCCATGAGAATCACAATATGATTGAAGTGGTCCATTAACATATTCTAAAGCATTATCAGACTGTAAAGTACGAATGGCACAACCAAATTGAGTCACAATCTCATTATGAAATAAATTAAAAACCGAAGAAATTTCAGAACGCTCTTTCATTAAAAATATCCATGACATCCTTGAACAATCATCCACAAACGAAACAAAATAAGAAAAACCTAATAGACTCTTATGTCGAGATGGACCCCAAACGTCGGAATGAACCAACTCAAAAGGAGTGGACCGACGGTTATTTAGACGTAAAGGAAAAGATACTCTATGGTGCTTGCTTAACTGACAAGCCTCACATTCTAATGTAGACACAGACTTAAAAGATGGAAAAACCCGCTTCAAGGACTGCAACGATGGATGACCCAGACGACAATGCCATTGATGCGGTGAGACAGCTGCTTGTAAAGCCACCGGTTTATTAGTTGAGGGATGTTGTTCAAGGTAGTAAAGTCCATTCCGCTCACGACCTCCACCAATCATCTTCTTCGAGCTGAGATCCTGAAAGACACAACCATCAGGGAAGAAGGTTACAGAACAATTAAGTGATTTAGTAAGGTGACTGACGGACAAAAGATTAAAAGGAAAAGCAGGAATATAACTAACAGAAGACAAAGTAAGAGAAGAGGTCGGAGAGACAGAGCCAGTCCCAACAATGGGACAAGACCGACCGTCAGCAAGAACAACTGAGGACCTAGCAGGGGAACGAGTTAATTGTGAAAAATTATTGGACTTACCAGTCATATGAGCAGAAGCTCCTGAGTCGATAACCCACGGGGTAGGAGCAGAAGAAGAGAAACATGCAATATTACCTGAATGAGCAAAGCCAGCGGAATCAGACACAGATAGCTGTTGTTGTTGCTGGACTAAGGCATTATACTCCTCCCGAGACAGAGTGATAGACTCACTAGAAGATGCAACGGCCTGTGGAATAGGAGCACTAACTTCCTGGTGGGGTGCAGAGGGACTATCAGAAGTAAACAAAGCTGGATTAGACTGATTCTCCCAGGGCTTACCATGAAGATCATAACATCGATCAACGGTGTGATTATCACCCCCACAATGGGTACAATAAAGAGAGCCAGTTCTCCCACGTCCTCTACCAAAACCACGACCACGACCACGAGGACCCCCGCGTCCGCGATTATTACTAAAACCGGACTGGTAATTACCGAAACCACGACCTCGATGATTAGTATGAAAATTACCGCGACCACGAAATGTTCCCTGATTGCCAGAATATGTGATAAGAGCAGAATTATCCTTTGCAGAGGATTCAGAAACGGATGAAGACTCAGTAGTCACACGAAGAATGCGAGAATACACATTACTTAAAGAAGGTATATTACCATCGCCAGCCAAAATTTGTGACTTAACAGACTGAAGGTTTGGGTGTAACCCAGCAAGAAATTTAGAGACATAAAATTCCTCACGTTGCTTCTTCATTACCTCGACATCATTGGTAACCGGATGATACTGTGTTAACTCATCCATTAAACCCCGGAATGTACTATAATACTCACTGATCGACTTCTCATTCTGTTGAAGAAGAAATAAATTCTGATAAACGTCATAGACTCGAGAAACATTGTTGTCCATCGAAAACATCTCATGGACAGACTCCCAAATATCCTTGGCCGAATGCAAAAACATAACACTGGACGAAATAGACGGTTCCATACTATTCCACAACCAAGACATAACAGTATAATTTTCAGAAACCCAATCATCATACTCTTTAGCATCCTTCAATGGAGGTCCAGACAGAATATACTTTAACTTCTTGCGAGCACCTATAGCAACTTTCATAGCTTGAGCCCACAACAAGTAGTTGGACCCATTCAATTTTGTAGTGATAATTTGAGCACTGATAATATCGTTGACATTCTTTGTGGAACCAGAATCAGCCATATTACTACCAACGGACGAATAGGAGTCTTAAACCAACACACGTAGAAGAACACACTCGTAGAAGAACATCAACAAGAACACATACCAGAAATTAACCCATGAGGTCCATGAAGGACCGAGACAGTTCAAAAAACAGAATCGCCAATCAAAACAGCACGGGAAAGTTAAACCAATGGAAATCTACACCTACAGGTGGTGATGAGGGGTAGGAAATAGGGAGAAATCAGGCCAGAGGTGCTGCGAAGGGTCAGGGTCTTGCGGGGTGAGACAGCGATGGCCAGGGTGGTGCTGGGACTTGCGGCGCAGGCTAGGGTTGTGCTGGGACTTGCGGCAATGGCCAGGGTGTTGGTGGGGGTTGCGGCGATGGCCTAGAGTGGTGTGGGGGCTGCGGCGCAGGTCTGGGTAGGACAGGGTGGTGTTGCGATGGCTAGGATGATGTTGGGGTTGGTGGCGCAGGCTAGGAGGATGCTGGGGTTGGCGGCGCAGGTCTTGGTGGTGCTGGGTGGTGCTGTGACAGATCAGGGCTGGGATAGGGTTTGGTTTAGGGTTTGGTTTAGGGTTTGTTGGGGGATCTCCATGGTGGCTCTGATACCATGTTGAAAGAGAGAAAATAGAGAGAATAGAGGCTTAACCTAACAGGTTAGCCACACATGTATATATATTATTGATGAAATAATTACACAAATACCCTTATACTTTAACAGTAAGTACATGTATGAGTGTATGTATAATTTTTGTGTGTATCTATGCATGTGTGTGTTTTGTGTTTGAGGCTGTTGTGGTATTTGATTATAGTAGCTATTTTGTGTTGTTTTGTGCCCTAACTTCTAATCCCAATGTTTTGTTCACATAGAAAACAAATCTCATTTTTTGCTTTCTTTTCCTGATTTACTGTGAATGGAATATTAGTCAAAAGCAGTTAGCTTTTTTTAGACAACTAGAACATTCATATTTTTTGGATGACACATATAAACTGTCACAAATAATAAGTATATGTGACACTATTTTTTGTGTCACACGCAAATCTGACACAAAATCCGTTACAAATACTTTTTGTGACAGAATTTGACCTGACACAGACTTTTTGTGACCCCCCTAACTTGTGACGGGCACAAAATTGTCACAAAATGTGCAATTCTGCCACAAAAAGTATTTGTGACGGAATTGCACCTTTTTAGTGACGGATTTTTTCCATCACAATAGGCTCGTCTTTTTTTTTTTGTTGTGTAGTGATTGGAGTCTTTGACTTTGTTGATTTCCATATGATAGAGTCCCACATCATCTTGTTTGAAACTCTTACCATATTGGTGGTTGAGTCTTGACAATTCATTGTGATGAAGAGACCATAGTGTGTGTCAAGTATGTTAAGGAGAGAGAGAAAGGATTAACCACAAAAAGGTTGTTCTGGGATTGAAGTGGAAGTTGATTAACAAACATGGACTATATATGAATATATATATATATAGAGAGAGAGAGAGAGAGAAGAAGAAGAAGAAGAAGAAGAAGAAGAAGAAGAAGAAGAAGAAGAAGAAGAGTCCATTCTCATCATCATAATTATAAATAGAGAGAATTGAGGTCCATTTAATACAAATTGTATTTGGTTAATTAGGAGAATTGATGTTACATGGCGTAGAGTTTAAGAGAGAGAAACATTTACGATCAATTTAAGAATGATAAATTTATCATCATATCATAATTAGAAAGAGAGATAATTGAGGTTCGTTAAATACAAATTTTGGGCTTATTTAATTAAGAGAGAAATTGCTTAGGAAAGAAAAAAAAAACGTTGAGGGTCTACTTATGTAGCACCTGCACTTTCTTATGTATTTTTCGAATATCTTCCATGTAATCTCCCTATAATGATATGTATAAATTTACGGTTCTATCATTCTTGTCCTTATATGAATGTTTGCATGTATGCTCATAACTCTTAGGAAGCTTTTGAGTAATGCTAGACTCTACCGCTCAGCACCCCTGAGCGCTCGAGTTATCACTTATCGCTTGGAACGCTCACGTGACCCTTCAATTTTCCTATAAATACTTTGAATGCTCATTCATTTATACAAATTTCAAACCTTCAGTTCATAGAGAGAGTTTCTGCAGAACACTTGGAGAGGGAGAGACACCACCCTTAATGCTCACACTCTCATACATACTCACACTCACTTTGCATGCTTGAATCCATCCTCCACACGTACATCCTCAACTTTTTTTTCTTCGAAAAACATGTACATCCTCAACTTTTACACACAATATTGCTAAGAGAAAGGAAGATCAAGGTTGAGAAAGGAAGAAATAAGAAAGAAGAAGTGCAAAACTCCACTAAAGCTTTGTAGATCAAGCTTCTAAGCCCATACCCACACCCATGCATGTGTTAGTCCATCATCTATACGCACACTTCTCTGCCTTTATACCTCTTAGTTGCTATAAAGAAAATGATCAAGAGGAAGAGAATAATCACAATAGACGATCAAGGAAATGAAGAAGAGAAGAAGAGAAAACACCATTGGAGTACTATTAAGTCAAATTCTCAAGCTTTCTCAACATACACACATATATTCTATCATCTAATATCATCCAACCACTAGGTGAGTGTCCTACCTCACTTAGACATCTCTAGGAACTCATTTCACAAGTTAAAACAACATGCATGTAGCTTTTGATCACTTTTCATTGTTGCGTGCAAAGCTGCCAGAAAATCTGCAACATCACACACCCGAGTGCTTAAGCACTCCCGAGCGCTCGAGCTTACTGCATGGATCACCCCGAAGCAATCACGAAATGCGAGCGCTCGAGTCTATCAAATTAATAACCAAAGCGCTTGAACGTACTGGAGTGCTCGCATGCATCAGATTTCCTTTACTCCTTGTGTTCTAGTGATTGCATGCTAATGACCCCTAGTATACTATGGTTGTTCCTTGTTACTAATGTTATGAGTATATACATGCTTAGGTTAACCCTTTTCCACTTTTAGTAATTGAAATGCATGTGTTATATAATGTTGAGATCATGTTATAACTTTGAAATAGGAATCCCAGAATTGCAAAACCCGAGAGCTTGCTTCCACTGGGGCACTCGCGCACTTGATCGGTTAAGCAGGCTCGACCGCCAAAGAACTTGTAACCCTACTTATATGTTTTTAATAATGTGATGACTACTTACGTGACATGCTAACTAAGATAACGAGAATAACCTACCTTTAATATGATCGTAACTTATTTAATAATCTTACGATTTAGCAACTTGTACTGCATGTAGCGAACACTTGTACCTTTGTCAATTCTCTGGATTTATTCTGATTGTCAAACACGAGTCATTGGAGTATTGTAGACACCCCAATTTTGACCGGACTATCGAACCTAGGGAGAGTTACCTTTGGATTCAATGATGCTACTGTCTGGTGCACTTGGATAGTCTTCAAGAACTCTTCATGAACTTCGAAAAGCTTTTCAATCAATTTTATTTATAAAAAAGGTCAACAGATCTTCAAAGACAAGTTTCTATGCTTTATCGAGTATCAAATACGTGTGGTAAGGAAATTAGACAGTTCGGGATAACAGAGATCCAAAGAAAGGAGGTTTAAAAGCTTAAGATCATCATTTTCCTATTTTATTATTATTTTAAAAGGAGAAAAACAAAAAAATTAAAGAAGAACCAATGAATTTAGGCTCTTGAGATGAATTTTACTTGTTCTAGACTTTGAAACAATCTCAAAATATCTTATTTAAAATATTTGAAGCTAGAACAATTTAAATGAGGGTTTTTTTTAAAGAAGAATAAAGTATCAAAAGAAAAAGGAAAAGAAAATGTTAAAAATGGAAAAAAAGGGCAGGTGGGACTAAGAGCCGACACTCAGTAAGTTCCGCTGCAGCATTTACTGAGTGCCGCAGAGTTCAAATGGAGTGCCGCACTGAACGCAATTTTGAGAAATAAGATTGCTTCTAGAATTTTCTTTGGATCCCTAGAATATCCCAAACGACCTCGTTCTTGAGAACGTATTTTACACCCTTAAGTCATTATTAACATGATAAAATCATCTTGAATAGACAAGAATACCCTCCCATTTGAGGATTTCTCTATAAATATAGACCTATTTTAAGGGAGAGGGAGGTTGGCTAATTTTGGGTAAGAAATTTAGAGAATTGAGAAAAAACTTTGAGAGAAAGAGAGATACAATCTAAGTTTCTTTCAGAGAAACTCAGTCTTTAAAGATCTAAAGTGAGTAATTCAAAGAGTTTGAAGAGATCAAGAAGAAGAAAAGAGAAAAGAAGAAAAAGATTGAAGAAGAGAAGTGAAGAGGACTTGAAGCATGATCCAAATCAATCAGAATCCTTATGAATATGAGTATTCCCAGATGAAGTTCTCTCATCTAGTGTGTTATATTTTCATAATTCAATCACAATTCATAGAATTCTAGGGTCCTTTTTACACAATTTTCAAAAAGTCTCTTCTAACCCCATTTCATTACATACCACTTGAATTGTGATTGAATTCTCATCTATTTGTTGATTGAGTTTTGAAATAAGCTTCTTAAAAGAAAGCTTACTTTGGATCATCAAGCTAGTTTGAATTCTCTCTCTCTCTATTCATGCTCTTCCCTCTTTGTTCATGATCTTCTCTTGGAAATCAATGGGATCTTCAATATCCCACTCGAATTCCTTGAGTTTGATCTCTTAATTTTTTGTAAATCATTTTGATCAAATTTAGGATATATTGGATGATTCAAGTCTTGTATCCATGGCTTGGATCTATCAATTTGAAGGTTTCATAGAATGCTCTTCATATTCTATTGAGACCTATGAAGGTTAGTGTTCTTAATCCCCAAGGACCATTGATTTGGAGGATAATCAAACAACATAAGTTTCAAATCCTCACGGACCATCAATTTGAGAGAGGAATTGGATCTAGAATAAGCCAATTGTCATGGTTTGATCGATAGATTTAATAAAGCTTAAGTGTTTGGGTTTATTCATGAAATTGAGTAAAATTCTTAGAGATCTTCATGGAGGTTTCTTCAAGGTTGATTTCATGAACGTCCTTAATATTTGTTTGATTATCTTGAGTGGTTATAACCAATAATTGGTCCAAATTTTCTCTAGAATTTTGGACCAAATAAGTTTGAATGGGAAATGACTATTCAACAATGGTGCATTGATTTCAATGACAACCTGTGATCAAAGATTTTTAGTTAAATCATGATCCGTTGGATTTGGATAAGACCAATTGGAATGTGTCTATGACACCCAGGTAAACCACTGTAAATTTTGTTTTGATTAGATATCATGGTTAACATGGCTTGACTATGGGTTTTGCAACCCAATTGTTCTTTGTCCGGAATTTCAAAACAGTGAGCCTCTTTTAAGATGAATGGATCAGGGCCTTAATCAAACATTTTAAGCTCCAAATATTTTTTCTTATGAAGTTTTATGAGTTATCCCCTAAAACGATTGACCATTTGATATTTTATTTTCCTTTTGGGTTAGATTATAGATACACAGAGGCATGTCATACTCAAAAATCATTGAGATCAAGCCATGGAAACCATGAGTTTCCTATTTTTGAATGTTTGATTCCTTCTTTGTAAATTCTCAAATTCTGAAGCAGATTTGGTAAGTCTCATTCATTTTGATCCAAATGGCTTTCTAAAGCCTTAAGGCTTGAGACATGTTTTGAATACGAATGGTTAAACTCAAATCCAGAGGTCAAGTGATAAAAATCATCAAATGATGCACGCCTTATTCATTTCCATGCAATTAGGATCATCATGTTTCAAGGGGATACTTGTATTTTGGATTATGGAGCATAGGAATAAATCATGATTATTCCAACATCATCATGGATTCTTTTCAGACATGTTAAAGCCATATCATCTCTATATGGACGTTACATTGGCTCTAAGTTAAGGTCCCTCTAAACCTTTTCGTCGAGACTTGTATGTATATAGGGATGTTACGATTTCAACGATTGGAGAGAATTCATGATTTTGGTCAAACTTATTTGTCTTGTTAGAATTAGATTAAAATTTGATAATATCATATCCAAGCATGTGGACTAACCTTTGTTTTGTAGCGCAATCGAGGTACGATTTTGAATTAGGTTTCAAAAAACTTTAAATCTTATGTACAGCAGAAAAACATTTTTAACACATTTGTTGGTAGCCTGGATCTACTACTTATCAATTTCATAGATGCGTAAGGAGAGGGGACAAGAGTATTACTTTGTGGTCTTGAACCCAATTCTGAATTGGTCTTCTTCTTTCAGTGTGATGCAACTCCCTATAGGTGATCTTCACCCTTATGTCTACTATGAATGCTCCCAGAAGGACTAGGATTGATGGGAACCCAAATAGTGAGGATAAAAAGGCTAAGGAAACCCAAAAATAGTTTCTACAGCTCTCTGGAATTAAAAATAACGTTATTCTAATTCTGTATGCAGCTGACCTATTTATAGATTTCCAAACCGACTTTATGCTTTCGATCGATCAAACCTTTGATCGATCGAAATAACTTCGATCGATCAAACTGAACCAGAGTTCAATTGATCGATCATACCTTCAATCTTTTGAAACTATTTCAATTTATTGGTTCATCATCCTCATATGTCTATCCAAGCATTATGGCGGAGCTAAGAGTGGGACCTCCTAGGTTCTTTATTGTTGGCTCAGACTAGTTGTTAATTCCCATGATCAAACTCTTTGATTAGCGAATTAACCAACTAATCAGTTAACATTAACTCCACTATAAAATGATAAATACACTCCGATGCAAAAGAACAAATTCGAAGTGATAGCTAGACTTGTATGGTGTATTAATGTCCCTCTACCGTCAGCATTCAAAATCATATTTAGGTAGTCGGATAACTTTTACTGTCAACCTGAATGATGATTACATCTTCCATTCCTGAAGTCCCATTCACCTCTCATGATTACCAAACATGTTGATAACTACTTATCAACAAGACTGCAGTTCTCCGTAATCAACATGGTGACATTCTCAAGGGAATGCTTACTCTTTAACAGAGGGTAGATTCTATCTTGACAATATATGTTCACAGCCCTATGAATGTGACATACCCAAGATACCCATGTGTTGATCTTGCAAGACCTCACTGATTGGTAAGTCAAAGTAGTCACATCCATAGTCTGTGTCCATAATTGTCTCAAGCTTGAGAACACGTACCTTATACAAGTTATGAGTTCCTATCGACTGTTGACAATTTTATATGTCAATAGGAATCTCATGATCCGTCAATGCACTATAAGCACTAGCATATTAACTAAGAGTCACACTCTAGTGATTGAGATTCATCACTCCATCCTATGGTAGTTAATAATGCTACAGTGTATACCTGATGAGATATCTAGTTTCATTATCTACTATGATAAGTTTTAAGTATCAAAGAATAGTAATTCATATCTCTCTTGTATGTATCTCATACATAAATGAATTACCTACTATGATACTTATGGATTACATCAATCATCTTATGACACATGCATAAAGAAGTGTAAAAATGATATCCATATATAAAATGCCAAATGTCAAATACATAAAGACCGGGTTTGAGGACACAATGCCAACAAATTCCCATTTGCACTCATGCCCACTAAATCTAAGACCTAAGCAATCTAGATAACGATAAAAAACTTTCTGTGACAAAGCCTTTGTAAACGTATCCACAAGATTGTCAGTTGTGGCAATCTTGGTAACAATCATATCTCTACGCTGGACTATATCTTGAATGACACTGCCCCACTATTATTGCAGCATAGTGTAATAGGTGACAGTGACGCTGGTACCACCCTGAGTTCTATAAGGAAATTCTTGAGCCAAACAACTTCTTTTACAGCTTTGTAAGCAGCCACATACTCAGCTTCTGTAGTTGAATCTATAATGCATTCTGCTTAATGATCCTCCAACTAACAGCACCACCTCCAAGGTTAAAGAGATGTCCGGATGTCGAGTTACTCAAATCTTTATCTGACATAAAGTCCGAGTCAGTGTATCCTACTGTGTTAGCCTTGAATTTCTTTAAGGCGTTATTTATATTTGTTTTGATGATGACCAATCTATTGATAATAGCATGTTTGTAATTGTTCTATTCTAAACTATTATCAAGTCATTTTTATTATGTTAATCTCTTGATTTATGCATTTAAATGTTCTAACTTTGTTTGAAATCATAAGATAGCATATGGTGTAGTCAAAAAGTGATGGAGCTCAACAAGGATCAAGCTTAATGACTTGAAGATTTTTTATCCTTGGTTGAAGACTAGGATTTACTTGTAAGCATCTTGATCAATCAATCACAGGGGCTCAAGTAACTTTAATTAGACTTTAGGTGTCACGCCCCGACGTAGCATAATTCAGGAAAGCATTTAATTTCCTTTATGGACTCGTAGGTCGTGACAAGTGAGTATGACCAATTGTCCCTGCAACAAATAACTTAACAACATTTCTAAAGCAAAGGATACTAACAGAACATAAGCTCCGAAATAAAAACTTACTAAACTATTACAATAGTCATAGTCTTAGGCACAAAACGCCTTATTCAAAAGTCTAAACTAGTTTATTACAAACCCCAAATTAAAATACATAGGAAATATAAAGCAGCCTCCTGGAAAGTCTCCTGACTCTAAGTAGCATAGTCAAAATACCCTGGCTTCTCCTGACCCTGAAAATCTGGACATACAGTCCAGGACGCATCAACGCCGTCAGCTTATGAAAGCTGGTGAGCAAAATAAACAAGTGCTCGCAATGTATATATAAGCATATAAACAACGGTGCAATTTTAACTTAACAGTAATATATTCAAGGTTCCAATTCCAACATAACCCACGGGGGAAAATAAAGAAAACAATAAATATGTGACCATGCATGAGCAATGTAATATCTCATCTTTCTGACTCTTTTCTCTCAACAAAACTCAACACAAACAAACCATTATCTCAGATACCAGGAATACTATCCGATCAATATCCAAAACAGCACACCAAACTATCGCTTCAGATACCAGGAATAATATCCGATCAATATCTAAGCCACACTCAATACCATCATTTCGGATACCAGGAATAATATCCGATCAATATCCGAAACAATCGCCTTAGATACCAGGAATAATATCCGATCGATATCTAAGCCGTACACAACACTACCACCATCGCTTCGGATATCAGGAATACTATCCGATCAATATCCGAAACGCGCGCCTTAGATACCAGGAATATTATCCGATCGATATCTAAGTCGTACACAACACTATCATCTCCAAATACCAAGAATAATATCCGATCGATATTGAGGTCGCACAACTAGAACGCCACTCTTTACTCTTTTCACACTTTCTCACACACATGCATGTTGACACAACCTCAACCCTAATATGTATGTCAATGTTTCATAAATAACACCATTAATAAATCACATGAATGTCATCAAACTTTAAACATAAAGGAATTCACAGAATTAAAGAAATAATACGCGTACGGGAATTGAAAATTCGTAATTCATTGCCTTAATCATTTTAAACATAACTAATAGCATTCTAAAAAAAAAACTGCTACTGAAATCCTCGTTTTCTGTCCAAACGGTGCAGAATCTGAGAAAATTGCATTAGACGAAAAGTGTGCAGAATCGAGTTTTACTTGGGACAAAGCGGGCAGAACCTTAAATTTCATTCGTTTTCCTAACAAAAGTCTGAAAACAAAATTCTGCTACTGTTAAAATTAAAAGAGAAAATATTAGATTGAATTTCTAATATACTTTGAAGTAATGCCATTAAAAATGAGTTATAATTTGTATACATGAATTACATATCAACAGAAAGCTCTTTGAGTCTAGTTTCCAACGCTTCAAACCGTGCGCGTTTTCGAGTTTCCTAGAGGAAGTTATGGCCGTTATACTAAAAGTCGTCAGTGCTGAAAAATGCAACCGGTTGGAACCAGCTGTTTCTTCCCTGTTACGAATTTAGAACCTGTTTTTGACCCATTTCTGAAATCTACTTCAACCAAGACATGTAATATATGGATTTCTTCGTTTTTCCGCAAGGATTACGAATACGCGATCGGTTTTAACTAATTTCAATCGTAGCTCTCGGATTTCACGTAAAACCGAGAGGTGACAAAACTTTAAATCAACGGTACGTCGCGATACGGATGAATTAAGCCGTAGGATTCGAACCGTAGCCTATTGGGATCAATATCTTTCAATTACAATTCACGGATTCGATTTTGATTAACTTTTTCAAAGCTCCATTTTTAAGCTCTAATGGTGTATCATATATATATACACATATATACACATATATATACTGAAATTTACATATATAGACATTGAGAGTGAGTTTAAATTACTCACAGAGACGATTATACAGAAATTTAAAGGCCGAGAACTTCCGCCGTAATAATCCGTCGTTGAGAATTTCCTCCTCCGTTCTTGATTTTGGTAACCCAATATGTGTATATATATGTGTGTCTAAGTATGTGACTGATTATATATATAAACTGTATGTGTGTGTTGTGTGATCTTGAGAGAGCAAGAGAGTGATTGAGAGAATTTGAGAGAGTTTAGAGGTGAGAGATGAGAGACTGTGAGTGAGTGATTGAGAGAGAGAGAGCTGCCGAGAGAGATGAGAGGTAGTCCAAAAGGGGGATTAGTGGGTGTATAAATAATATGCAAAGTGCTTGGCACTATGCATATAAAACACTAAAGTTAGCACTACACACACATTCACAAAGCACTCCAGCACTAAGTTAGGCACACACTGCACTAATTTCTTGGGTGCTTTCCATGTGTACACAAGATACCCTTGTGTGTGTTGAGCTCACGCAATGATACACACACACAGGTAAAATTATACTGCCCATTCCCAAAACTGGTATTTTACGGTTGAAATAAAAATACAGAAAATTATATTAATGTAGGAATTCAATTCCCGGTTGTACAAAAATATAGATATCGATTTTGAAACCATAGAAAATGTTTTGAAAATTACATTTTGACCCCAGATAATTATTACAAAGAGAAATTAAATTAAAATACTCATGGAAATAAAATGCAATATTTATTTATTAATGATAATAAAATACAGGGCGTTACACCCTACCCACCTTAACAGAGATTTCGCCCCGAAATCTGAGCTAACTAATCCTGAAACAACTCGGGGTATCTAGTCCTCATGTCTGACTCTAACTCCCACGACGCCTCTCCTTCGTCATGATGCCTCCACTGAACCTTAACCAAAGGAACGTCTCTTCTTCTCAGCCTCTTGATACTCTGGTCAAGAATCCTCACAGGTCTATCCTTGTAGACAACATTCTGACTCGTCTCAATATCATCAAAATTAACCACATGTGAAGGGTCCCGTATGTATTTCCTTAACATACTAACATGGAACACATTATGAACACCAGACATCTTTGGTGGCAACGCAAGCCGATAAGCCACTTTCCCAACACGCTCCAAAATCTCGAACGGTCCGATGAAACGAGGTGCCAACTTCCCTCTCTTCTGACCAAAACGTATTATTCCACGAACAGGTGAAACCTTAAGGAGTACGTGATCTCCAATACTGAACTCCAAGTCCTTTCGACGTCGATCCGCATAACTCTTGTGTCTACTTTGTGCAGTTTTCATCCTTTCCTTGACCAGTGAAATCTTCTCATTGGTCTCTCTCACCAAATCTGGTCCTAACAGTTCTGTATCTCCCACTTCAGCCCAACACAATGGAGATCGACATGGCCGTCCGTACAAAGCTTCGAACGGCGCCATTCCAATACTCGAGTGATAACTGTTGTTATATGCAAATTCAACCAAAGGTAAGTGCGTCTCCCAAGATTCTTCAAAGTCAATTGCACAAGCTCTGAGCATATCTTCCATAATCTGATTAACACGCTCGGTCTGCCCATCGGTCTGAGGATGGAATGCAGTACTCATCTTGAGCGAAGTTCCCATAGCCTTCTGCAGACTTTCCCAAAATCCCGAGGTAAAACGTGCATCGCGGTCTGATACAATTGACACAGGCGCACCGTGCAGTCGCACCACTTGCTGTAGGTACATTCGACTCATCCTTTCTACTGGGTAAGTCATATTGTACGCAATAAAGTGTGCAGACTTCGTCAAACGATCCACGATTACCCAAATCGCGTCATGATTCTGTTGTGACCGGGGTAATCCAACCACGAAATCCATAGTTATGTGCTCCCACTTCCATCCTGGGACAGGTAAGGGTTGTAACAATCCTGAGGGTCTCTGATGTTCGGCCTTCACTTGTTGACAAGTCAAACATTTAGACACAAACTCGGCTACTTCTCGTTTCATCCCTTCCCACCAAAAGTTTCTCTTCAGGTCTTTATACATCTTTGTTCCTCCTGGGTGTACTGTCAGTCTTGATTTATGTGCTTCTTTGAGAATTTCTTTTCTCAAACCTCCTGAATCTGGCACACACAATCTGTCTCGACATCGGTATCCTCCATCGGCCCCAACCTTCCATTCTGTCGGGTCCTTCTCTAACATCTTGGCGAACCATGCTTGAAACTTCTCATCTTCCTTCTGGGCTTCGATGATTCGACTCACAAGTGTTGGTTGTACTACCAAGCATCCAAAGTGTTGCCCGATACTTCCCTCAGAAATCTGCACATCAAATTCTGTTATTGACTCCAAGGCTTTCCATTCCCTCAACATCAATGAAGCAATCATTCCTTGAGGTTTCCGGCTTAGGGCGTCAGCGACTACGTTTGCCTTACCGGGGTGGTACTCTAATGTGAAGTCGTAGTCCTTGATCAGTTCCATCCACCGACGTTGCCTCATATTCAACTCCTTCTGAGTAAACAAATACTTAAGGCTTTTGTGGTCTGAGAACAAATCAAATTTCTCCCCATAGAGGTAGTGTCTCCAGATCTTAAGCGCGAACACTACTGCTGCCAGCTCTAAATCATGAGTTGGGTAGTTCAATTCATTCGGCTTCAACTGTCTTGAACCATAGGCGATAACCTTTCCGTCTTGCATAAGGACACATCCCAATCCTTGATACGAGGCGTCACTAAAAATAATGAACTTCGCACCATCCCTTGGTATCGCAAGCACTGGCGCTGTTGTCAATTTCTCTTTCAATTTTAGAAAAGCGCGTTCATGCTTATCAGTCCATTCAAACTTCAAATCTTTCTTAGTCAAACCAGTTAACGGGGCTGCTATCTTTGAGAAACCTTCCACAAATCTCCGATAGTAACCAGCTAGTCCCAGAAAACTTCTGACTTCTGTAGCATTGGTCGGCCGAGTCCAATTCGCCACTGCATCGGTCTTTGATGAGTCAACCGCGATTCCTTGTTGAGAGATCACATGCCCGAGAAACTTAACTTCCTGAAGCCAGAATTCACACTTGCTGAATTTAGCATACAGGCGGTGATCCTTGAGAGTCTGCAACACGATCCTCAGATGTTGTTCATGCTCTTCCTCTGTCTTGGAATAGATCAAAATATCATCAATAAAGACAATAACGAACTGATCTAAGTATGGCTTGAATACTCTGTTCATCAAGTCCATAAACACAGCTGGAGCATTTGTCATCCCAAACGGCATTACTAAGAACTCATAGTGTCCGTATCTCGTCCTGAAAGCAGTCTTAGGTATGTCTTCCTTCCGCACCCTCAACTGGTGATACCCTGACCGTAGATCAATCTTAGAAAAGGTCGTGGCTCCTTGCAACTGATCAAACAGATCGTCTATCCGAGGTAAAGGATACTTATTCTTGATAGTAACCTTATTCAGTTCTCGGTAGTCAATACACAGCCGCATTGACCCATCCTTCTTCTTCACAAACAACACTGGTGCTCCCCAGGGTGAAGTACTTGGACGAACAAAACCCAACTTCTCAAGTTCTTGAACTTGTTCCTTCAGCTCCAACAACTCTGTAGGGGCCATCCTGTAGGGAACCTTGGTTATAGGTCGAGTACCTGGCACTAATTCCACACAGAATTCTATGTCCCTTTCCGGCGGTAATCCTGAAATATCTCGGAATACTTCCTCGAACTCGTTGATTACCGGTATAGATGATACTGTCACCTCTGCACCGACAACCTCAATGTTTGCTAGGCATCTAGTGAGGAACATATCACCCGAAGGGTTACATTGGAAATCGAAGAGTTGATTCCCCTTGTCCGCAAATGTGATCTTTTTCTTTGCACAATCCAACTTCGCATGATTCTTCTCGAGCCAATCCATTCCCAGGATTATATCGAACTCCTTCATCGACAGAACCACCAATCTCGCCAAAAGTTCGCGGTCTCCAAACCGAAGAGGACAATCCTTACACACATGTAATAACTTGACTGTGGTCCCTAAGGGTGAGACAGCACTCAAAGCTTCCTCTAAACGATGCGGTATGATACCCAACTTCTGAACGATCTTAACAGATATAAAAGAATGTGTAGCACCCGTGTCGAATAAAACTTTAACATGAGAGTTAAACAAAGTTAGAGTACCTTCCACTGCTCGTTGCTCGGGCGGTCCCTCCTCATTGGTACCTTCTTCATACCCTGTCTCCTCATAGCCAGCAGCCTCGGGAATGACAGCATTCAGACGGGCTTGTCCTTGTTGACCATAGTTACCTTTCCTAGGAGCCTTGCATTCTGGACTTATGTGACCTGGCATGCCACAATTATAGCACACAACTCCTGAACGATCCGTACGCCTAGGTGCTCTGCAATCTTTAGCTCGATGACCGGGAACTCCACAATTGAAGCAGTTGTTGTTTTTGGCCCCTTCTATTGCTAGAGGCTGATACTGCTGAACTGCTTGTGTCTGTTGAGGTTTCTTCCCTCCATCCCAGGTCCTTTTCTGTCCTTGAGGGTACCCTGGTTTCTGTCCGGGATAACCCTTCTGCGGAGGTCGATTTCCAAGCGGCTTCGAATTCTGACACCCATCATTCTCTAACCCCGTAGCCAATCTCACCAGAGCTTCAAATGACTGGCCCAGATGCCCCATAGTCAAATGTCTGAGAGACAGGTTGAGACCTCGGTGATACTTCTTGATTTTCCTCTGGGGTGTGTCCACCATATGTGGAGCAAAGCGAGACAGACGCTCAAATCGAGTAGTGTACTCTCGGACAGTCAGATTCCCTTGAGTCAACTCCATAAACTCTTTCTCCCTCTTGTCCTTCTCTTCTTCGGGGAAATACTTCTCGAGAAACCTTTCCTTGAACACCACCCACGGCATTCTCCTTGCAGCTTCTTCCCCTATGGTCGCCTTTTCTGCATCCCACCAATCAGCCGCTGCATAAGACAACTGAAAGATAGCCAGACGCTTCTTTTCCAGATCAGTGCACTCTATGGTCTCAAATATACGCTCCATCTGACGTAGCCACTGTTCCGCTTGCCAGGGTTCATCAGTTCCAGCAAAATACTCAGGTCATAGAGCGCGAAACTCCTTGAGAAGCTTGTCTCCAGTCTGGTGGGCTTGCCTCCCATTCCCATTGTAATCCCCATTCTGATTATTGTTCCTTGCGTTCTGATCACTAACCCTTTCCAACCTCCTTACAAAAGCTTCGAACATCCCGGTTGGATCTATTACTGGCGGTGCATCTTCAATAGCGGGACGATTCCTGAGATTTCTTCTAGCCATCTGATCGAGAGAACGGTACCTATCCATCAATCAACAGAATTCGGTCAACCTCTCGAGAAGAAAGAAAATTCTAAACGATAGAAAACGACTAGACACGGAATAAAGTCGAACTATCCTATCTCAATTCTATCTTAACGGAAGATCCTATGTGTCTTGGACAATTGGTCGAGCCATAACCTGGCTCTGATACCAAAAAGCCTGTCACGCCCCGACGTAGCATAATTCAGGAAAGCATTTAATTTCCTTTATGGACTCGTAGGTCGTGACAAGTGAGTATGACCAATTGTCCCTGCAACAAATAACTTAACAACATTTCTAAAGCAAAGGATACTAACAGAACATAAGCTCCGAAATAAAAACTTACTAAACTATTACAATAGTCATAGTCTTAGGCACAAAACGCCTTATTCAAAAGTCTAAACTAGTTTATTACAAACCCCAAATTAAAATACATAGGAAATATAAAGCAGCCTCCTGGAAAGTCTCCTGACTCTAAGTAGCATAGTCAAAATACCCTGGCTTCTCCTGACCCTGAAAATCTGGACATACAGTCCAGGACGCATCAACGCCGTCAGCTTATGAAAGCTGGTGAGCAAAATAAACAAGTGCTCGCAATGTATATATAAGCATATAAACAACGGTGCAATTTTAACTTAACAGTAATATATTCAAGGTTCCAATTCCAACATAACCCACGGGGGAAAATAAAGAAAACAATAAATATGTGACCATGCATGAGCAATGTAATATCTCATCTTTCTGACTCTTTTCTCTCAACAAAACTCAACACAAACAAACCATTATCTCAGATACCAGGAATACTATCCGATCAATATCCAAAACAGCACACCAAACTATCGCTTCAGATACCAGGAATAATATCCGATCAATATCTAAGCCACACTCAATACCATCATTTCGGATACCAGGAATAATATCCGATCAATATCCGAAACAAGCGCCTTAGATACCAGGAATAATATCCGATCGATATCTAAGCCGTACACAACACTACCACCATCGCTTCGGATATCAGGAATACTATCCGATCAATATCCGAAACGCGCGCCTTAGATACCAGGAATATTATCCGATCGATATCTAAGTCGTACACAACACTATCATCTCCAAATACCAAGAATAATATCCGATCGATATTGAGGTCGCACAACTAGAACGCCACTCTTTACTCTTTTCACACTTTCTCACACACATGCATGTTGACACAACCTCAACCCTAATATGTATGTCAATGTTTCATAAATAACACCATTAATAAATCACATGAATGTCATCAAACTTTAAACATAAAGGAATTCACAGAATTAAAGAAATAATACGCGTACGGGAATTGAAAATTCGTAATTCATTGCCTTAATCATTTTAAACATAACTAATAGCATTCTAAAAAAAAAACTGCTACTGAAATCCTCGTTTTCTGTCCAAACGGTGCAGAATCTGAGAAAATTGCATTAGACGAAAAGTGTGCAGAATCGAGTTTTACTTGGGACAAAGCGGGCAGAACCTTAAATTTCATTCGTTTTCCTAACAAAAGTCTGAAAACAAAATTCTGCTACTGTTAAAATTAAAAGAGAAAATATTAGATTGAATTTCTAATATACTTTGAAGTAATGCCATTAAAAATGAGTTATAATTTGTATACATGAATTACATATCAACAGAAAGCTCTTTGAGTCTAGTTTCCAACGCTTCAAACCGTGCGCGTTTTCGAGTTTCCTAGAGGAAGTTATGGCCGTTATACTAAAAGTCGTCAGTGCTGAAAAATGCAACCGGTTGGAACCAGCTGTTTCTTCCCTGTTACGAATTTAGAACCTGTTTTTGACCCATTTCTGAAATCTACTTCAACCAAGACATGTAATATATGGATTTCTTCGTTTTTCCGCAAGGATTACGAATACGCGATCGGTTTTAACTAATTTCAATCGTAGCTCTCGGATTTCACGTAAAACCGAGAGGTGACAAAACTTTAAATCAACGGTACGTCGCGATACGGATGAATTAAGCCGTAGGATTCGAACCGTAGCCTATTGGGATCAATATCTTTCAATTACAATTCACGGATTCGATTTTGATTAACTTTTTCAAAGCTCCATTTTTAAGCTCTAATGGTGTATCATATATATATACACATATATACACATATATATACTGAAATTTACATATATAGACATTGAGAGTGAGTTTAAATTACTCACAGAGACGATTATACAGAAATTTAAAGGCCGAGAACTTCCGCCGTAATAATCCGTCGTTGAGAATTTCCTCCTCCGTTCTTGATTTTGGTAACCCAATATGTGTATATATATGTGTGTCTAAGTATGTGACTGATTATATATATAAACTGTATGTGTGTGTTGTGTGATCTTGAGAGAGCAAGAGAGTGATTGAGAGAATTTGAGAGAGTTTAGAGGTGAGAGATGAGAGACTGTGAGTGAGTGATTGAGAGAGAGAGAGCTGCCGAGAGAGATGAGAGGTAGTCCAAAAGGGGGATTAGTGGGTGTATAAATAATATGCAAAGTGCTTGGCACTATGCATATAAAACACTAAAGTTAGCACTACACACACATTCACAAAGCACTCCAGCACTAAGTTAGGCACACACTGCACTAATTTCTTGGGTGCTTTCCATGTGTACACAAGATACCCTTGTGTGTGTTGAGCTCACGCAATGATACACACACACAGGTAAAATTATACTGCCCATTCCCAAAACTGGTATTTTACGGTTGAAATAAAAATACAGAAAATTATATTAATGTAGGAATTCAATTCCCGGTTGTACAAAAATATAGATATCGATTTTGAAACCATAGAAAATGTTTTGAAAATTACATTTTGACCCCAGATAATTATTACAAAGAGAAATTAAATTAAAATACTCATGGAAATAAAATGCAATATTTATTTATTAATGATAATAAAATACAGGGCGTTACATTAGGATCCTTGCTCTCATACTTTAAAATAATTTCAAGGACCTAAACTTACTTAGACCACTCAGTTAAATTCATTTCAGAAAAGCTTTCAAGTGGCTAAGTCAAAATAAAGACCTTTGCACAGATAGGTCAGATTTAAAGGCAAACCTGATCTAATTGGTAAGGAAATAGATGCTGAGTTTTATATGGTTGGAAAGGTATCTGAATCTAGTTTCCAAATCTTCAAACAGATCACAAAAATGAGTTTTGTAGAGGGACTTATGGTCGTTTTAGTAAAGAGCTGTCAGTCTGCCAACAGTCTGCCAAAATAGTCGACACAATCGATTGGACTGTTTATGCAGTTGACTGAAGGGTTCAAGGTTCAGTCGACTGGACCATAAATCAGTCTACTAATTTATGTTTTTATTGGCAGCTTCTGCTACACTCATCCAGTCGACCGAATTGCTCATTCAGTCGACTGAACTGCGCATTACAGCATAACGGCTAGATTTCTAAACTCTCCAAAAATTATTTTTACACCCACCAACCACTCCCAACGGCTATAATCTTTCAAAAGCTATATATAGGGATGTTTTTAAGGGTTATAAATAAGAAGGAACATTAACAAAATCATTCAAACACCTTGTTGAATCATCATTCATAAATGAGCCCTAGTTTGAGTGAAAAATCAATTTGCTCTAGATTTCAATTGTAATTCTTGAGAGAGCAAATTGTAGTGAGCTTTCATTTGTATTATCCACTCACTAGGAAATTGTTATGTGATCTATAATTATATCCATCCACTCTAGAGAGAGAGTTCAATTTGTATTTCAATTATTTGTAAAGAGTGAGGGTTAGTAACCCTTGATTGCAATGAAGAGGTGTTATTCTTTGGGAGAGATTGAAGGCTCTTGTAACTGTTTGGTGCACACCCGTGAAGTGTACCGAGATGGTTTGATCTACACCCATAAGTAGGTTGATAAAGGAATCCTCAAGAGGTGTTCTTGAGGGGTGGACTTAGGCCGCGGCGTGCGGATTGCCGAACCACTTGGAAACTCGGTTTGCAAGTGTCTCTTCCCTTCTCTCTTTACATAATTGCTTGTGATTGTGTTTAATTTGCTATTAAGACTTTTAAAAGGTTAATTTTTTGCTAAAACCTTATTCACCGCCCTCTAAGGTTTCTGTTTAGGGCCAACATAGTGGAATCAAGTCATCTCTACCATATGTAAGCATGTAATCTTTAGTCCTTCTCAAGTACTTAAGAATGTGCTTAATGGCCGTCTAGTGCTTTAGACCAGGATTCGACTGATACCTGCTGACCATGCCAACGGTAAAGCATCTATCTAGTCTAGTGCATAACATCGCATACATGAGACTTCCCACAGCCGAAGCATAGGGAACTGCTGCCATGAAATTCCTCTCCTCTTGTGTCTTAGGACACCGGTCCCTTGATAATGCTAAACTATGCTTAAAAGGTAGCAAACCTTTCTTTGAATTATCCATCGAAGATCTAGTTAGTACCTTTTCGATATAACCAGCTTGAGATAATCTCATTATCTTTTGCTTGCGATCATGAAAGAGCTTTATCCCAAGAATATAGCTCGCCTCTCCTAGATCCTTCATATCAAAAGTACTAGCTAGCCAAATCTTGATTGATGACAATGCCTCTACATCATTCCTAATGAGTAGAATGTCATCAACATAAAGTACAAGAAAAACCACCACCTTACCTTCACATTTCTTGTATACACAAGGTTCATCCAGATTCTGTATGAAACCAAACGTCTTGATCGCTTGGTTAAATCGAATGTTTCAACTTTTGGATGCTTGCTTAAGTCCATAAATGGACTTTTGCAACTTGTACACCAAGTTACCTTTTCCGCCAGCTATGAACCCTTCTGTTTGCTGCATTTAGGTGTCCTTCTCAAGATTGCCATTTAAGAATGTAGTCTTGACGTCCATCTGCCAAATCTCACAATCTAGGCATGCCATAATGGGTAAGAGTATCCTGATGGATTTGAACATGGCTACCGGCGAGATGGTTTCCTCATAGTCAATGCCCTCTCTCTAAGTATAACCTTTGGCTACAAGCCTTGCCTTAAAGGTCTCAATCTTTCCATTAGATCCTCTTTTCCTCTTGTAAACCTACTTACAACCAATGGGTTTAATATTGGCTGGAAGTTCTACAAGTTCCCAGACCTTATTGGAATCCATAGATTCTAATTCAGTCTTCGTAGCTTTAACCCAATGAGCTAAGTCAATATAAACCATTGCCTCTTCGTATATGGCAGGATCAAATTCAGATTCTATGGAGACAGCTTTAAAAAGTTTTCCTAAGAACATGTATCTGTTAGGCTGGCTGACAATCCTCCCACTACGATGAGGTACTGGTGCCGAAATCAGTGAAGATGTGGTGTTTTCTTATCTTACATCATTTTCAACTGTTAGAGAAATAGACGACTCTTCATCTATTTCTCTCAGATCTATCCTTCTTTTAGGTTTATGGTTCATGATGATAATCATCCTCCAAAAAAACAACATTTATACTAACAAACACTTTCCGTTCTCTCAGATCATAAAAATACTATCCATAAGTACCCTTTGGATACCAATAAAGTAGCATACTTTCGATCGTGATTCCAATTTGCTCATCTTTCCTTTTAGCACATGCACTAGACACCCCCATATTCGAAGATGTTGTAAAGAGGACTTGCGTCCAATCCACATCTCCCATGGTGTCTTAGGAATAGATTTGCTTGGAACTAGATTTAGTATGTACATAGCGGTTTCTAAAGCATAACCCCAAAGAAATAATGGCAACTCCAAATAACTCATCATCAATCTAGTCATGTCTAAAAGAGTCCCATTCCTTCTCTTCACTACACCATTCTGTTAAGGCATACCAGGTGCAGTCAACTGCGACAAAATCCCATTCTGTATGAGGTGATCAATAAACTCATTAAAGAGGTATTCGCCACCTCTTGAATGGCCTTGATATGTGTGCCTAATTACTTCTCCACTTCAGCCCTAAACTCTTTGAATTTTTCAAAGGCTTCAGACTTGTGCTACATTAGGTACACATATCCATACCTAGAGTGGTCATCAGTAAATGTAATAAAATACTCATAACCACCCCTAACTCTAATATTTATTAGTCCACACACATCAGTATCAACTAATTCTAACAATGCATTGGTCCTGTTGCCCTTTGCAGGAAAGGGCCTTTTGGTCATTTTACCCTCTAAACATGATTCATAGACTTCCATTGGTTTGAGAACCAAATTGCCTAAGACCCCTTCTTTGACTAGTCTACCAATCCTGTTTAGATTGATATGACCTAGCCTCATGTGCCAAAGCCTTGCTAGATTAGTGGAAGGTTTCTTTCTTTTAGATGGTAGAGTTTTCGCTGAGTTATTAAGTTACATATTAGAATCTTTAGAAATAATTGGAGGAATCACATACAATCCATTCGACTTAATACCAGAACAGATTTCTTTTTGTCACAACTTTAGTTTCAAAAGAGAAAGAATAATTTTTATTTGAGGGTTTTGAAACTATAAATTACGTCTCATTAAAGGGATGTAAAGTACATCTGATAAAACTAAAGTCTTATTGTCTGGAAATTCTAAGATTACCTCTCCTAAGCAACTGCAATTATGGTTGTGCTAGAACATAGAGTCAGTACGATCTCCCCATCACTATACCTCTTGGTTGATCTGAACCTCTATAATGAATTACAGATATGGTTATTCGTACCAAAACTAATGTGCCAAGTGTTTAAAGTATCCGTTATAAAACTTACTTCAATAACATATGATTCTATCATACCTTGAACTCTTGTAGCTAAGAATTCTAGACAGTTCCTCTTCTAGTGGCCTTTGTCCTCGCATTGGAAACACTTTCCTTTGCCTTGACCACTTCCCTTCCCCTTGCCTTTGCCTTTTCCCTTAGATTTTGCAATCTTTGGGACTGGTCCAACACTTGAACCACTTATGTTAGCCTTCTTCTTCCCTTTCTTGCTTTTCGATATAGATCAAGAAGAAGAGCTGCTTATTTTATTGTTCAATACGTTGCCCCCAGTTTTGATCACCCCTTTCATTGACTGAAGAGAGCTCATCAATTCGCTCATAGAAAAATTCATTTGATTCATTTTGTAATTAAGTTTAAATTAAGAGAATGATTAAGGCAGTGAGTTGAGGATCATATTAACTTTGGTCTGTGTGACAATGTTGATACCCATAGTCTCTAGTTCATTTAAATAACCAATCATTTTTAAAACGTGCTCTCTGACTAGAGTTCCTTCTAATATTTTTGTACTTATTATCTTTTGCATGGCGATCTGCCTAGCAGGTATGCCATGCTCCCCAAACATTCCTTTGAGGGAGTTTATGATGGCACTAGTGGAATCATTCGATTGGTACTGATGTTGTAACATACCAATCATAGAGGCTAGTATGTAGCACCGAGCCATCACATTCAATTTTTTCCACTTGTCGAACTTGCATCTAGCAGTAACCAAAGCATTTTCCATGTGTTTGTCAGGGCATGGGGTCGTGAGGACATATATGTGATCCTCTGCAGTTAAAATGATATTTAGATTACTTTTCCATTAAGTGTAGTTGTTTCCAGTTAGTTATTCAGTGCGAGTATGGTGGCAAGTGGACTAAATGTAGATCCACACATTATGAATTCTGAAAAAGAAAAACAGTCATTTCAAAATGATTATCAAAATTAGACAGTACAAAATAAAAGAATCCTTAAAACTCTTATATTGTAACAAAGTCTTCGGAATATCAAAACGAAAGAACAAAGCCTCCGTGTGGTGGTCATTATTCGATCTTTCGATTAATCATGACTTGTCTGCTATGCGACTCTTGCAAAATAGGTCATGGCTCCCGAACCTGTTTGATCTCTAAGTTTCTGAATACTGCCCTGTGTGGGGTCCCTTATCCATAGCTTATCTAGTGTATACCATTAACTAGGATCCAATCACAACTGCCTCAAGTAGTTCCTCCGTGTGGTGGTCACCCTCTAACACGTCTGATGGATCCTATCTGTAAGAAGTTGACATCTAGTACCCAATGAGTAGCGTACCCTCGGTATGGAACGATCACCCATGGCTGGGTGACATAGAATACACTACTCATCTTACAGTGAACCTATAATGGAAGATTGAGGGAGTTATAAATAAGTCCCTCTCCCACTAGATTTAATTAAGGATTTTGCTTTTCAGAATAATTGTTTCTACTCATTGCCCATAGACATCCAATGTCTACTAATGAGTTAAAAAATGATTTTTGATTTTATATTTTAGAAAACTCATTTTTGGATGCATGTAGTAACAATATTTACTAGGCCAATCAAAAACAAGCATATAAAAATGATAAACTAAAATAAAGACATTCATAAATGCCTGTATCACCCATGACTCTATCTTCATAGATCCATCTCTTGGTTTGGTCGCCTCCGACTCCATCTTCATGGACTATCTAATTCTGTTACATTGGTCCTATGCTTCTTTCAAAGCTTATAATTTATCTAGAAAAAGAAATAGCAATAGAAATAAATAAAATTAGGCTAGGAAAATCAGTGCGACTTTCCTTTTCATATGAAATTGCTGCAGAAACAGGTCTGTGACGATGTAGTTTCAAAAAACAGTCCTAAAACATCATGCAAATCAAAACTAGTGTTCTAAAAATGCATCTAAAGATCCAAATAATCGTGGCTCTAATACCAATTGAAGGATTTAGGTTCCAAAAAACTTTAAATCGTATATGCAGTGGAAAAACATATTTAAAACATTTATTGGTATCCTGGATCTTTTACTTATCAATTCCATAGATGCGTAGGAGGGGACAAGAGTATTACCTTGTGGTCTTAAACCCAATTCTGAATTAGTCTTCTTCCTTTAATGTGCAACAATTCCCTCTAGGTGATCTTCACCCTTATGTCTCCTATGAATGCTCTCGGAGGGACTAGGGTTGATGGGAACCCAAATAGTAAGAATAAGAAGAGGCTAAGGAAGCCATAAAATAGTTTCTACAGCTCTCTGGAATTGAAAATAATGTCTTCTAATTCTGTATGCAGCTGCCCTATTTATAGATTTCCGAACTGACTTTAAGCTTTCGAACGATCGAAACTCTTTCGATCGATCAAACCTTGGTTCGATCGAACTGAACTAGAGTTCAAACGATAGAAACAAGTTTGATCGATTGACCTTCAATCTTTTGAAACTATTTTAATTGATTGGTTCATCATCCTCATATGTCTAACCAAGCATTTTGGCGAAGCTAAGAGTGGGACCTCCTAGGTTCTTTATTGTTGGCTCAGACCAGTTGTTAATTCCCATGATCATACTCTTTAATCAGCGAATTAACCAACTAATCAGTTAACGTTAACACCACTATAAAACGATAACTGCACTCTAATGCAAAAGAACAAATTTGAAAAGATAGCTAGACTTGTATGGTGTACTAATTTCCCTCTACCGTCAGCATTCATAATCATATTCAGGTAGTCGGAGAACTGTTACTATCAACCTGAGTGATGACAACATCTTCCATTCCTTGAGTCCCATTCATCTCTCATGATTGCCAAACATGTTGAAAACTACTTATCAACAAAACTAAAATTAAAGGGAACTGCTCGTATTTAGTGGAATAAATTTCAACAAACTAGTATGCCACCATCTGGACATGGGAAGACATGAAGCTTGCGTTGACTCGTACTCTTGTGTCACCAAATTACAAGCAACGTGCTTTTACTTACAATTTACACAGCTGTCCCAAGGCGCCAGTTCTATGGAGGAATATACCGCCAGATTCTACAACCTTGCAATGAGATCAGATTTCCCATGGGTTGAAGATGTTATAATAGACATGTATCACCCAGGTTTGAATTTGAATATCTCCAGTGAATTGGTTACAAGCCGACTTTATACTATATCGGATGCCGTTCAAATCGCCTATCAAATGGAGGACGAGGTACGGAAACGAACTTTGGTGAAGACTTCGTTGGATACATTTACCAGAAGTGAGAAGACTTTTTTGGATCCACTACATGGTAAGCCTAGCAGCTCAACTTCTACGCATGTCATGTCCTCTCATTCTAGTACTAGCCAGACAAGGTGTTTTAATCGTCAAGGCTTTGGCCATATGCACCTCATAAATCCATTGCTTTAGTCCAAGACGAGAATCCTAATTCAATTCCAAATTCCGAGGATCCCACACTTGATATTGTTGAATCACTTCCTCTTGAGAACCTCTCTGATGAAGATATTGAAGCTTTTGGTACTGGTCAAAAACGGTGTGCTATGATTGTTCTGGTTAGTAGTCGACAATTTTCCTCCCATCGTCGAAGTCGGGTTCTCCCTTCCGATGGACTTTTGGGCCACGCTCCTAACTCGACAGAGTCGAGTTCTTTTCAGTGGGGGAGAATTGATGGAATATCACTTAAGTGGTTAGAAAAGAACTTTCCTATTTGGATGCCACAAAGGAGGGCATTTTGTTCCAAGGATAAATGCCCTTGGTAATTAGCTAATTTTGTTTATTTACTTATTTTAGGAAGTATTTTATATGCAATAATAATCTTTTAGAATATTTATCTTTTAGGAAGGTTGTTAGTTAGGAAAGTATCCTAGTTGAGAGTCTTGAGATTATTATAAATAAAGTAATACTGGGATGTATTACACAGCAGAAAGTTAGTGAAGTTATGAGTTTCTCTTGAGTGTGTTCTTCTCTTCCTCTCCTTCTTCTTCTTTCTCTTTATTTCTATTGCATTCGGCATCACACAATTTTAGGAAGATATAGTACAAGAGAGATTTTACCACTTCAACTCATACAAACACTAAAATTTAGGAAATAACAAACACAAATAGTTTTAAGAAATAGAAATAAACACAATTCTGGAAAATTTATTTATTTATATATAAACACGCATTAAAATGTCTAGAGGAAACTTAGGCAACACTAATTTAGGAAATAGTAATAAATTTTCCAACATTTATGTTCTCTGAATTTTCCAAATTTAGGAAATAGTGCATTCGAGTTAGACAACCACCACATAATTTTTCTAATTTTTCAAAATTTTCAAATTTTAAATTGGAAAATATTAAAAGGAAAGTAAACGATTTTGGGGAGATTTTGGAAATGAGAATCCTAAATATACACTATTTTTGGAAGATACAATTAGGAGAGAGATTTTGCCACTTCAACTCATATAATCACTATAAAATTTAGAGCAAAATTTTGAAAAAAAAACTCCAATTCCCAACATCATAAAATAAATCAATAAGGATAGTAGATATTTTTTAAACTAAGACCAAATTAAAATAAGATCAGATGGAAATGAGATTCAAAATCACATTAAAATAAAAAAAATTTAAAAAATCATAAAGTAAGAATTACCTGAATAGTGCATTCCAATTAACTGAATGGGTATACTAATTTAAGAAAGGCTATCTATATTGTCATAGCAGAAACCTTTAATGCTAGAGCAAATATAGTGTTACTAAAAGTTTTAGCTACACTTTTTTTTTTCACTCAAACTTTTAGCGATACTTTTTGCTCTGGCATTAAAGGTTTCTACTCTAGTAATAGGGACAACCTTTAGGAAATAGTAATAAATTTTTTAACATTTCTTTTTCAGCATTTATGTCCTCTGAATTTCCTATTTTCTAAAAATATCCAAAGTTAGGAACTACAATCCCAAAATCATAGTGAACTCAAAAAAGAGAAATTGCAGTAAAAACAACAAACAATTAACACTATCTATTCTTTGCCAAAAACTTCAACGGATCACGCTGATTTAAATTCTCTGAGAGTGCTCTATCAAGTGCTGTCAATTTACCATCTTCAAATACACATACAAAACTGGATGCAATTTACCATCATCAGATTTATAGAACGGCTATGTTGAGGTGGTCCGTCGGTCAGTTTAACTTCTTCAAATTTACAAAAAGGATATTTACCTCGTCTTCAAACAATAAAGATATGATAATTAGATGGTTCGTTAGCCAGGGTTGCACCGCAGGATAGGGAGGCGCTGCAAGAGAGTGAGAGAGACTGAGAGGAAGGAGGAAGACAGACGCGCCGAGATGGTGGTGGTGATGACCGTCGGTGGTGGTGTTGATGATGGTGGTCGGTAGTGGAAGGTGATGAGAGAGAGAGAGAAATTAACATCCTTTCTTTTTTTTCTTTTCTTTTATTATTATAAAATGATATTACTCACCACAAAGTCAACATTCAATCCCCACGAAACAGTCAACATTCAATCGCCACTAAATATACACAAAATATACACAAAATTATGCTAGTCAACACATGCTAATTGTCCTAGTGAGCACACACATTTCTCTAATATTATGTAGATAATATTAAAAAATAGACTCGCTCAATAAGGACTCGTATGGTAACATAGTTGTTGATATGTACAAAAATATCCATACAGGGTCAATCTCCGTCACCTTAGCAAGGAGCACCAAGTCACCCGGTAACTACGCCCAACGCGCGGCTATCCCGAGCTGTATATCCAAGAAGCACTCGATATCTCCCGGTCCCAACCAACGGGTCGAGAACTCTGCATGGGTTCACCCCATCGCAGGTGCGGTCTAGGCATTCCCCATGACGAGCTCTAGATTGTTCTAGACAGTTTCCTATCTCGGTTGGAAGACTAATGGAAAGAGAATGGTTTCCTAATCCTATTAGGAAACCCCCATGATTTGTGCTAATCAGTTGCAAACAGATTCTATTGCCCTATCAAATTACTTGCCCTGTATGAGCAGGTCTCTTATATTTATAAAAGAGACCCCTCACCCCCATAGAAGGGGATCGATCAATTACCATTGTATAGCAACTCTCTCATACACATGCATGCATACTTGACCGATCTCTAGTAGCTCCAGTCCATTGTTGGCTCACCATAGACCCTCGGTTACTCAACGTCATAGGCATCATCAGAGCTGAACCATATACAAATTTCTCTTGCCTTTTTATTCTTGCTCTCTCACCAAATTTAGGCATCATCAGTTTGGCGTCATCTATGGGAATCAATAGTTTTCTTCCAAAAATAAATCCGTTACTGATCAACATACCGGCGAAGAAGGGTAAGAAGACTGTTGCCCCAATAGGTCAAGCGGATTCACAAGCCGGGCAACCGGTGGCCTCCATGACCTCAGAGTAGATCACTGCGGCTCTTGCGCAACTCCTAGAGGGCCGACGTCAAGCTCAGCAAAAAATTGAAGCACTGCTGGCCCGACAAGACAAGCCCCCTCAAATCAAAGATCAGTTCGAGAACGATGCGCGTGATTCGGGTGCCCGTGCAGACCTGGCGGTGTGCCTATACTATGCTAGTATCCCCCCGACTTTGGGGCAGCCCGGGAACGATGAGTGTAGCTGTGGTCCTGAGCGGACCCAGCAATGTGCTCGAGCTAACCCAAGCCGAGAGGAGGATGCCAAAGAGATCATCAACAGTAGAAGCACTTCCAAAAAGGAGGGGCAAGAGCATAACGGCACAGGAATCGGCCCAAGAAAGTCCGGCCAAGTGCCGAGGTGACCTTAGGCACACGATTACCTAGATTCGAAGCCATTCCCCATCTCTGAGGACAACACATTTTGAAGAAGAGGCTTATTTGTCCGTCCCGACCTACCGCATAGACACATAGCGGGGACCAATCCAGAGGATGTTAAGGCCCACATCAATGACCTATAGAAAAAGATTGCGAAGTTGAGCCGAAAGTAAGGTCGTGACCACACCAATACTGAGACCGAATCGCCTTTCACCATTTGGATCATAGGGTTCACAGTTCTACGCAAGTTCAAGCAGCCACACCTTGATTCTTACGAAGGTACGAGAAGTTCAGTCGACCATGTCTGGACCTATAAGGCCCAGATGGCGTTAGCTACCAACACTGATGAACTACTCTGCCTGGCCTTTCCCAGCACCCTCAAGGGGCCAGCCGGACAGTGGTTCCACTCACTCAAGCCCTGATCGGTTGGTGATTTCAAGGCACTCAGTAAGCTATTCATCAGCCAATTTGTGGGTATGCTGGACCAATCCCAGCTAGACACCCAATTGTTGGCTGTCAATTAGTGCAAAGAAGAATCCTTGAAGGACTTTGTTGACCGGTTCAATCAATAAAAGCTTCAAATCTACAATCTTAATGAGATGGTTGCAATCACGGCCTTCTGCTCGAGGGTTCAACACACCAAGTGTGCCATGTCATTTCATAGAGACCGGCCGGCAACCTTAGTTGAACTCTCTGAGAGGGTGGGGAAATACATAGACACTGAGGAATTCCTAAAGGCTAAGCGCTCGAGCTTCGTGGAGGATGACTCCCCGAAGGCCAAACATAAATGGGAGAGTTCTGAAAGAGGTTCGGGAAAGAAGCCAAAGCAGGACTGGCAATAAAGTAGTGGGGACCATACCCCGATTGCCTTCATACCACTTTCCTGGCCTATCCAAGAAGTTTTAGTCGCTACCGAAGCCCAAAGAGTGCTCAAGAAGCCGACAAAGCTGAAGAGTCCACCCGAGAAGAGGAACAGAGACAAGTACTGTCGATATCACAAAGATCATGGCCATGATATTGAGGACTACTTTAAGCTCAAAATTTTTTTGAGAAGCTCATCGAGAAGGGTCACCTCACTGAGTTTGTCACCATAAATAGATGGCCATGGCGGGACACCCGAGCTCCTACGCAGCCACAACCCCTCGGTCACATCAATGTTGTTTTCAGAGGAACATCGGGCAGAGGGGACTCACAGTCGGCCAAGAAGAAACATGCCCGAGCATCCTAAGCAGATGTTCTGCAAGTCCAACCAGCCAACTCTCCATCGACCGATGTATTGACATTCTCGTCCAATGATGTCAGGGACCTGTATTACCCCTATGATGACCAGCTGGTGGTAACACTCTCGATAGCCAATTATATGGTCAAGAGGGTGTTAGTGGACACGAGCAACTCCTCTGATATTCTGTTCGCCTCAACCTTCGATTAGTTCGGAATATCAAGGGGCCAGCTCCGACTAGTGGCCACTCCCTTGGTAGGGTTCAATGGATCCAGCACACAACCGTTCGGGATGATAGAGCTACCAGTATTGATGGGGATCTACCCACAATAAACCTCTGTTATGGTGAACTTCGTAGTGGTAGAGTCCCTGTTTGCCTATAAAGTCATCCATGGGAGGCCAATGCTCAACAAAGTCAAAGCAGTTGTGTCAACCTATAACCTGGTTGTCAAATTCCCAACCCCCCAGGGCCCAAGAAACCTGTGAGGAGATCAACCTACCACTCGAAGCTATTATGTCAGCTCCCTGCGTAGAAAAGCAATTATAGAAGCACTAAACATTCAAGAGATGGACCTAAGAGATGCGCAGAATGGGGTTAACCCAGTTGAGAAGCTCGATCAAGTGGTGCTGGACCCCTAATTCCTTGACCGGATCATCAGCGTTAGCACTCTCTTAGGACTAGATCTTAGAGAAAAGTTAATCTAGTTCCTGAGAGAGAGCTAAGATGTCTTAACTCGGTGCCATGAAGACATGCCCGAGATTGATCCCTGGGTCATATCCCACTGACTCAACATTGATCTGGGTTACAGACTGATCAAGTAAAAGAGGATGGGTATGGCCCCCGAAAGGCAGGAAGCAGTACGTGAGGAGATCGAGAAACTTCTCAAAGCAAAGTCCATTAGGGAAGTACAATATCCCGACTGGCTGGCCAATGTGGTGCTGGTTAAAAAGAGCAACAAAGTAGAGGATGTGTGTGGACTTTATTGACCTGAACAAGGCTTGTCCCAAGGACTGCTATCTACTACCTAGGATAGACCTCCTTATAGACACCACGACCGGTCACTCACTCCTCTCTTTCATTGATGCCTACTCGAGATATAACTAGATCAGTATGTCTCCCAGGGATGAAGAGAAGACTTCTTTCATCACTGACCAAGGGACATACTGCTACAAGGTGATGCCCTTTGGCCTAAAGAATGCTAGGGCAACTTACCAACACCTGGTCAACCATATGGTCAAAGATCTAATTGGGAGAACGATGGAGGTGTATGTTGACGACCTCCTGGTAAAAAGTCGAGACGAGTCTAACCATCTCGAGCACTTGGCCGGGGCCTTCAGCATCTTAAGAAAGTTTTAGATGAGGTTAAACCCAGCTAAGTGCACATTTGGAGTCTCATCCGGGAAATTCCTAGGACACTTAGTCAGCAGGCGGGGAATCGAGGCAAACCCCAAAAAAAATTCAAGCCATCATCAATCTGCGGTCACCTAGGTCAATAAAGGAAGTTCAAAGTTTGGCCGGTTAGGTAGCGGCACTAAACAGATTTGTTTCCCGGGTGACCGACCGATGCCTACCATTCTTCAAGATCCTTTACAAGGCTTTTCAAATGGTCAGAAGAGTGTAAAGAGGCATTTCAGGAACTCAAGAAGTCCCTGACATCGCCTCCTCTGCTCTTAATGCAAGTACCAATGGAGGATCTAGTTGAGGAGCTCAACCCGCCCGAGTTACCACCTGACCTACAGCCTAATACCCCGACCTAGGTACTCTATGTGGATGGGTCCTCCAACAAACAAGGCAGTGAGGTAGGGATCATCCTGACCACACCCGATGGGATTTAGTTGGAGTACATACTAAGGTTCAGGTTTCAGGCGTCCAACAATGAAGCTGAGTATGAAGCCCTATTGGTCGGGCTATAATTGACTACTTTAATGGGCGCGCAACAAATTCAAGGATACAGCAACTCCCAATTGGTGGTCAACTAGGTCAATTAAGAATACGAAGCTCGGGAAGACAACATGGTGGCCTACCTGGCCCTAGTCAGGTCGGTTACCAAAAGGCTTAAATGGTTTTTCATCAAACAAATCCCAAGAGAGGAGAACGCACGGGCCGATCGGCTAGCACGCTTGGCATTATCCTCCGAATCAGACCTCCCCGGGATAAGTGTAGAGTACATATCCGAACCCAGCGTGTCCAACTTCGAGGGAATGGATGTCGATCCGGCCGAGTTAGGGCTTAGCTGAATGGATCCAATCATGATATTCCTCACAACCGGTGGCCTACCGGACAGGAAAGATGAACCCCGATGGGTAAAATACCGGACAGCTAGATATCACCTCGTTGACGGCATGCTCTACAAAAGGGGGTGCTACATCCCCTATCTCGGCATCCACCCTGCCCAAGTCCAAGGAATCTTATATGAAATCCACGAGGGTGTGTGTGGAAGCCACGTTGGAGGTCGGGCACTCTCCCGAAAGGCCTTATTACAAGAGTACTATTGACCAATAATAGCCTGGAACTCTCAAGAGTACGTCAAAAGGTATGACAAGTGTCAGAGACATGCCAACATGATCAATCACCCGGTGCAACTCCAACCTCCAATCCTTAGCCCCTAGCCATTTGCTCAGTGGGGGCATTGACATAGTCGGACCCCTTTCCATGGCAAGGGGCCAGGTTAAGTTTGCCATCATTGTTGTGGACTACTTTACCAAGTGGGTAGAGGCCGAGCCCTTGGCAGCTATAGCCGAGAAGAAAATGGAAAGTTTTATCGAGAAAAACATCCTAAGCAGGTTTGATGTGCCCCGAGTATTGGTCAGTGACAATGGAAGACAGTTTGACACCCCAATATTCAGGCAGTTTTGCGCAGGCTATGGGATATCCAACCATTACTCTTCTCCCGAGCATCCTCAAGCTAACGGACAAGCCAAGGTAACAAACCAAACAATTTTATAGTCCATTAAGTCCAGGCTCAAGACCACCACGGGAATCTGGGCAGAGGAACTACCGACCTGTCTATGGGACTATCATACTACTCCCCGAGCGGCAATGGGGGAGACCCTATTTTTACTCACCTATGACTTCAAGGCGATGGTCCCCACAAAGCTTGGATTATTAACGTACCAGGTGGCAAATTATAGCGAGCAAGGCAACAAGGAAGTCCTCAGAGGAAAGCTCGACCTGGTGGAAGAGAAAAGGGACCAAACCTATATCAAGGTGGCAGCCTATAAGCAGCAAATCTTACGGTACTTCAACAAAAAATTCAAGCACCGCAGTTTCCAAGTGGGAGACCTAGTCCTTAAGGCGGTAAACTAGTCTACCAAAATTCTAGGCCACAGGAAGTTGGGGCCAAACTGGCAAGGGCCTTACAGGGTTACCCAGGTCAACAGGCCGGGAAATTACTGGTTACAGACCCTGGACAAACAGGACCTCTCTCACCCTTGGAACGTGCAATACTTCCGCATGTACTTTCAGTGAAGCACAGATCAGTATCGGTTAGGGACTTTTATTTTTAAAAAAAAAGTTGTAGCTATTGCAAAGCAATTATCATCATTTTTGGAAGGAATAAAGATTTTCTTTTTTTACTGTAAATGATGTTCCCTATCGTTATTCAGCAGCAAAAGATCTCGGGATCACACCCGAGGCGCAAAAGACCTCGGGATCACACCCGAGGCACAAAAGACCTCGAGAGCATACCCAAGGCACCAATTCCACTTAGGTCCATAACTTACGATGGGGGCAAACCCCCTAGGTGGCCAACAATAAAGGAGTCAAAGGACCCCGAAACTACTAATATTCTGGGTCAGTTACCCAGTTACTACCTCTATACATACCCCGCCTTAGCAAAAGCTTAAGGGGCAGGAGGGAATAATGAGCTAATACAGGAAACAACACCGGGCATTAACAAGGCTTAGAGTTAACTAAGTAAAAACCTTAAACATTCCTAAGTGCTTATAGTGCTCAGAGTTAGCTGACTGGGCAGTAAAAGGATTAAAATCCTACACTATCCCGGAAGGGACCAACAAACCTCTACAAACCTCCAAGCCAATGGCTCGAGAAATTTAAAAGTATAGGTCCCTAGAAGACTGAGTGTTCCCTACCGGTCACAGTCCAAAACCTATTTGCTAAGGTAGGGTTCTGATAAGACTCACAACCGTTCGGACACGAGCAAACACAAATAAGTACAGGAAAGTAAAAGGAGTACAAACATGGACAACAAATGGCACAAAGGTGGCCTCGAAGGGCCTTGGTCATTCAATGTTCAAAAAAGTACATAGCTCGGGGGGCAATAATAGTAGCCTCCCAAAAAAAGAGTACAAAGCTGGAGCAGCATCATCAGACAAGGCCCCCTCGGTAACCTGCTCCTCCTTCCAATAGTCAGAATTAACCCAGGAGTAGCTCGAGAGGTCCTAATTCGGATGGTCAGCAGCCGCCCGCTCGGTCAGGTCGACGTAGCCTTGAAGAAGCCAGTCTCAAACTCTTCCTCCATGTCCTTCACCTCGGCTTCCTGAGTAGCAATGACCTCAGAAAGAGCCGCCTTCTCAGCTTCTGTAGCCGCCTTCCCAGCCTCTGCAGCCGCCTTCTTGGCTTCTGTAGCCTTCCAGGCTGCCCGCTCGCCCGCCAGGTCCTCCCGAGCTGCCCCAACTCCGAGGCCAGGGCACTCGTCTTCTCCTCCTCCTTGGCGAGGGCCAAGTCTGAAGCCTCCAGTGCCGCCTTCTCCATAAAGAGGGCTGCCTCAACAGCGCCCAGTTGCTCGAACACCCCGGGCAGGTAATCCTCGGCTCTTGCGCCAAGCATCTAATCTACATGAAAGAAACAGAGGCCATTAGTTGCTGTGAGCAGGGAAACAAAGAAAAATGTACATAAAGTTAGTTCCTATATGGCTGATGTTGAACAACCACCCAATCAGGCCCTCGGGGTCTAACTCGAAACATCTATCAATTTTTCTCTATAGTAGCCTAGGTCAGACCCTCGCTCGGACATCATCCGCCATCTCGCCGGCATCCTGGCCGGACTGTCGTGCGGCCGGGTGGGCGTAACAACCTCAACTCGAGGAGTTGATGTCCCGATCGATGTGACATCAGCAGGGAGCCTGGAGGGACATCAATTGTCACTCCGGGAGCTGATGTCCCGACCGCATCCACCTAGGACCCGTAGTGGATCCTTTTCAGTCGGTGGCCTTCAACGGGATCCTACCACTTCTTCCTCTGGCCCGCTTGCGAGGCCATGGCAGCTTCCTTCTCCTTTAGAGTGGCCACGTCGCTTGGAGCCACCTCTATGAAACCAAGGAAAGATACAAATCAATTAAATACAGAATCAGTCAAACAGAAAGGTAATCTAAAAATAGCTGGAGAGCATACTAGCGATAATCAGAGGGAACACGGGTGCTTCAAATTGTTGGTCGGGCTTAAAAGTGGTTCTTCTATCTCCCGTCTGGGTTAGTAGTTTGTTGATGTCTGTGGGGTCCTCGGCTAAGGATCTGATCCTGGCCTGACACTCTTTGGGAATACTAGGTTGGTCGGCCAATCCCACTATAAAACAAAGGAAAATTAGCTCCACAGCAGTAGCAAAATAAAATGAAAGCAACACAAGATGGGAGCTTGCTCCTCAACTTCCCCGCCCAGGAAGTCCTCAGCTGAATTCCCGGGGCCTTCTCACAAAGCCCGAGGGTGGACACTTGGAAGAATTTCTTCTTCCACCCCATGTTGCTCGGGAAGTTGACTATTATTCTCCTCCTCTTCTTGGCCCCCAGTGAAAAGAAGCCAGCTTCCCCATGCACCAGGAATGGTCGGTGGGTCCATAGAAATTCTTGTACGGTAAGCTCGTACATGAGAACCTGGGGCCACAGAGAGAGATCCCCCATCAAGAATCTCTACCCGTTCAAAGCAAGCTACCTGGGAGCAATCCGAGGTAGATCAGGACTCCCCGGCTGATTGGGTGGAGGGAAGACGAAGGCCCGCCATAAGGGCGTCCTCATAAAGAGTAACGAAACCCGACCGGTGAAGATGAGCCCCACCCTCAAGTAAGGCCAAAGAACTATGGCCTGGGATGTCATACCTATCCTTGATCAAACCTAGGTTGTTGATACGCAGACTACTAGAGGTCAACTTACAAGAAAAAGTTACATCAGGACTATTGGGCACCGATGCCTCATCGCTCGACCCCGAGACACAGAGACTACTTGGGTCCCCAGCTCACCTTGTCATCAGAAGCGCGGGTAGGAATCCTCCTTCACTATGATGATCAGAAGGAATCAATGAAGGGGGGTTCAAACTCGTGTCCGGGCTGCTCGACCTGGATTGTTCACCTTCCGATTGGGAGATGAATTGAAGCCAGAATGGCACATTTTTAGAGCTCCTACGGTAGAATGAGGGAGTGGATGATGGCCCGTGTAGGGGTCAGAAACCCCAAACCTAAGGTACAAGGGGGGCAAGGCTAAGAGTGTATAAGGTGGGACGTACAAGGCTTTCAGTGTAACGTAACACTCGGTCAGCACCACCCTGACACCCCGACCGGTTCAGCTGCTCCCTCAAGGAGAATGAGCTACCTGACCTAAAGAAGAAGATGAATCGGAGAAAGAAAAAATCTCACTCTCTCGCAAGTCCTAGCAGATTCGTATTCTCCAGCTTCACTCGGGAATAAAGAGGAACGAAGAGAAAAAAGTACAATGAATTGTAAACTGGGCGGATGAGGACTTACAAGAAAAGACGCATGAACGAGCTCGGAGGTCTTGACCGAATGTTTTTTTTCTCTTAGACTGCTCAGTAGACACAGGAGGTGGACAACAAGAACATAAAAAATGCACAAGTGTCCCTTATATAGGCGGCACGAACGGTCCAGATCATCTTAGATCCAACGGCCCTGCACAACTCCTGCCAAAATGCCGCCAGCTATCACCTCGGGCAGCCCAAGCGATGCCTTAAAAGGGGTACGCATTAAATACATGATGTGACAGTTCGATTACGATGCAACTGTCCGGTTGTGTTTACACCGGTCTCATTGGATCCTGACTAGACCAACCACCTATTGACATGTGGCAGGCACTGATCTCGAGCCCCGCGTATAACTGATCGGTCCAGGCCCCGATTGACTAAGACGATCGGTCTGGTCCCGAGTAATGTCTCGAGCTTCTTCCCGAACGGTTTTCAGAGCCATACAAATTTCCAAATCTCATCTAATGAAGCATCACATTAGCCTTGGAAATGAAGGGCAACTCATATGTACAAATATATCCATCCAGGGTCAATCTCCGTAACCTCAATAAGGAGCACCAAGTCACTCGGTAACTTCGCCCAACGCGCGGCTATCCCGAGTCGTATATCCAAGAAGTGCTAGGTATCGCCCGGTTCCAACCAACAGGTCGGGAACTCTGCACTGGTTCACCCCATCGCAGACACGGTCCAGGCATTCCCCATGACGAGCTTTGGATTGTTCTAGATAGTTTCATATCTCAATTAGAAGACTAATGGATAGAGAATGGTTTCCTAATCCTATTAGGAAACCCCATGATTTGTGCTAATCAGTTACAATCAGATTGTATTGCCCTATCAAATTACTTGCCATGTATGAGCAGGTCTCTTGTATCTATAAAAGAGACCCTTTCACCCCCAAAGAAGGGGATCGATCAATTACCATTGTATCACAACTCTCTCATACACACGCACGCATACCCGGCCGGTCTCTGGTAGCTCCAGTCCATTGTTGATTCACCATAGACCCTCGGCTACTCAACGTCATAGTGCAAGTGCTCAGACACACAGGTGGATGTAGGCTTCTTCATTAACAGAGCCAAACCACATACAAATTTCTCTTGCCTTTTTCTTCTTCCTCTCTCACCAAATTTAGGCATCATCAGTTGTTTTTGGTTTTCAGTTTTTGTTTTTATTTTTTGTATGGAAATAGAGTCAGCCATCAATATAAAAAATAAAAACAAAAACTAAAAACCAAAAACAACTATGTTAACTTTCATTTTATCATTCTTTGACTCGTTGACTTTCATTTTATCATGACAAAAATTACCCTTACAATAAAGATCGAAAAAAATCATTTCAAATATTCACTTGGCCAATTTGTCATGACAAATAAGATCCAAATAAATCAATTCAAATTTTTTTGAAAGATTTTGTTTAAGGCCTAATTTCTATGCCATTGTACAAATTTGAGAGATGAACAAAAATCTCATCCAAATATGAAACAACAATGATGTACCCACATCTGTAATCACACCTCCAATCACATCATATGCTTTAAATGCATGTACTATGTGCTGTTTGATTTTTTCACACTTTTATGTGCACCACTTACACAGCAAAGGGTATATGCATTTAAAGCAAGGATGTGATTGGAGATGTGAGTGTATCATTATTGAATATGAAATTGTCTAATCGTACTTTGCGTTAAGTGAAATTTAACTTAACATAGTAAGTGAAATTTCAAATTTAAGTAAAATTTTAGTCAAAAATTAAAGTGAGTGAAATTTTAAATTTAACTTAAGTAGGTCCGTGAATTTCACTTAAATAGCAAGTGAAATTCCAACCTTCATTGAAAGCTAAGAAGCAAGTCAAATTCAAAATTTAACTTAACGAGGTTTGTGAACATTTCACATAGCTTAGTGAAAGTTCATTTAACTCTCATCGAGTTGTGTAAAATTCTAAAGAATTAGTTCATCGAATAGATTCCACAAAAAAAAAAGGAAAGAAAGAAAGAAATGAATAAAAAAGAAGACTCATAATTGAAAGTTATGGCTTTTTAAATTTTGATTTGTAAATTCAAATAAGTTAAAAACATGGCATAGGAAGGAAAAACAATTCAATGCCACATACCACGATTGTATTGGTGACATGGTATCAATAAGAACTCTTTACCGGTCCATATGCCCCCCCCCCCCCCCCCCCCTTCCTTATTTTCAGGGGAGAATCTAAAAAATGTGAGTGGGGATAAATAATAACGCTCTATCACCGTTTCATTCAATATTTACTCGGTCGGAAGGTACTAATTAACTTGAACAGAGATATTAGAGATAGTAATTAGCTGTCCTTGATCTTAAAAAGGTACTCTAGTTTGGATTTATAATTAAATCTCCCTAATTTAAAAGTAGCAAATAAAAGCTTTTAAAAATAGAAATTTAGTAAAAAATTTGTCATTTTTGACTTATTAAGTTTAAAGGACAATCCATTTGTTTTTGGCAAAACTCGATGACTAGTGAAAATTAATCAGATCAAATCCCAACCTTTTAAAATTTATGTGACATTTCACATAACTAGTTCAATTTTTTTTATCAAGTTATGTGAAATTTCACAAAACTTTTATAACATGTGGACTTTTCACTTAAAAAAAATAAACCGGTTGGACCTAATACTAAAAAAGTCTATTTTAAAGGAATTTTGACTAAATTTCTCTTAAAAAAACTGGAACTGAGCCTATTAGAAAAGTTCATAAAACTTATCTAACACAGTCAATTTTTTTTATCAAGTTATGTGAAATTTCACAAAACTTTTATAACATGTGGACTTTTCACTTAAAAAAATAAACCGGTTGGACCTAATATTAAAAAAGTCTATTTTAAAGGAATTTTGACTAAAATTCTCTTAAAAAAAACTGGGACTGAACCTATTAGAAAAGTTCTTAAAACTTATCTAACACAGTATACATATCTATATATTTCTTTCACACTGACTTATAAAGTTCGTTTTAGTATAAATATAGTGTATAGTCATACTTTTTAATATAATTTTGACAATTTGACAATTTTTTTGGAAATTTTATCACGAGCAATGCAGGGACTTGCATCTTGTTCTAAGTAAACTCTATCTCTAACTTAAAAGTCAACCAAAGTAATGCTTTTTAAGAAAAACAATAAGTAAAATATTTCTTTAATTTAAGTCAGATATGAGGAAGAAAATGTGATAGTAATTGGCAGAAATACATTTGAAAAAATTATTCTGAACAAACTATTAGTAATGGTCTTAAAATATAAGTTTTTGAAATATTCAAGTTTTTTGCTTTTTGAAATATTAAAGTTGATTTATGATAATAACACATTGGTCTTACCTTGTGATCAATAGAGTTGTGATTACCTTTTGTTAATACGTGAACATTTAACTTTTGGTGCCATATTTTGGAATTTATTTGTGAATTCTAGGAATTTAAATTGGAAGTGCATGTGTGGAAACTAATAAATAAATCCTCAAAGTGACTGCAAAAGTTTATTTAAATAGCAAAAGTGTGAATATATTAAATAATTAAGAAACAACAAAGGGAAAAGAGAAAAGAGAGCTAGGGTTTCTCATAATACAAAAACTGAATGAATGAATACAATAGAAAAAAAGAGACAATAATAGTATATCTAGGTATACAGTATTAACCTAATATAAAGGAAAAGACTAAACTACCCTAAAGCTAATTGTTTGTGATGAATTTATCCAGCCAATGTGGAAGTGCCACACAGGATTCAACATGGCAAGGCAGTTAAACTGAGTGAAAATTAACGTGGGCACAGTTGCTGGCAGTTTTGCCATTTCATTTTGTTTAAAACATGAACTGTCAAGGTACACGTGTTGATCATTGAAGAATAACTGAAAAATAGATGTCAACTCAAAACAACACCACGTGAATTGGCAGCTACCAGTTTGAAAAGAAGAGGGAACATTCAAACAAAACTACTGTGAAGCCTCGATGATTATATATAGAAGGAGTTTGCGTTCCAGAGAAGATCCTTCGATCAACATGTGAATATTCAGCTTTTAATGTTCCTTTTGGACATTTTGAGTGGAATGTTATGCCTTTTGGACTCAAAAATGCCCCTTCAGAATATCAGAATATTATGAATGATATTTTTAATAACTACTCTGAATTCTGTATAGTTTATATAGATGATGTTTTAATATACTCTTCATCTATAGAAAAACACTGGAAACATTTGGATCTATTTTATAAAATTATCCAAAAAAATGGTTTAGTAGTTTCTGCCAAAAAGATAAAACTTTTTCAAACAGATATCAGATTTCTTGGACATCAGATAAATCAGGGAACTATTATCCCTATTGACAGGGCAATTATCTTTGGAGAAAAGTTTCCAGATATAATCAAAGATAAAACCCAACTTCAGAGATTCCTTGGAAGTTTAAATTATATCTCTGAATACTATAAAAATCTTTATAAAGACTCTGCAGTCTTATATGACAGACTGAAAAAGATTCCTCCTCCATGGACAGATATTCATACTGAAGCAGTAAGAAGAATTAAGGTAAAAGTTAAAGTTTTACCATGTTTATGTTTGCCTATTCCTAATGCTTTTAAAATCGTAGAAACTGATGCTTCAGACCTTGGATATGGTGGAATACTTAAACAAAGAATTAATAATTCTGAACAATTGGTTCGCTTTACTTCAGGAGCTTGGAAACCAGCACAGAAAAACTATTCTACTATAAAGAAAGAAATTTTGGCAATAGTTTTATGTGTAACAAAATTTGAAGGTGATTTGCTCAATCAAGAATTTTTTATAAGAGTAGATTGTAGAGCAGAACAAAGATGTTTTAACAAAAGATGTTAAAAACATTGCCTCTAAACAAATATTTGCCAGATGGCAAGGAATATTGTCTGCTTTTGATTTCAAAATTGAATTTATAAAGGGAAGTTCAAATTCTTTGCCTGACTTCCTTACACGGGAATTTCTGCAGACAAACCATGAGGCCTAACTTCAGAAGTTATTACCCTGAAGGCAGAGGTGGAGGTAGACACCAAAGAAGCTACCATAACTATGGAAATAAAGGTAAGAATAAAGTCCAGAACAATTCTCCTCCAGAAAGGATCATAAACTATTCTGATCCAATTGACAAAGTTAAACTTTGGCCTATCCTGGTCTTAAATGACAATAGTGAGGCAGTTAAACTACCAAGTGATATTGCTACACACTATTTTGATATTCCCAATCTTTGGTTCTACCCAAAGACTGCTAATGCTAATTCAAGGGAATTCTATGAAAACATTTTAATTGAAACTGGTTCTGTAGATATCAGACACAAGAATGCTGCAGGAAAACCAGCTTTTTTCTCAAATGTTTATCCTGAAGATTATATCTCCTTATGAATGGTGAATTAATCTTAATAAGGAAAGGAAGTTATTAAATAACAATCCTAATGATTCGAAGTCATATAACTATTATGATTATCAAAGAGCATGGGATAAAGTTCTTCTCATCCAGAATGCCTTGTATAAACATACTTGGTATTTCCAGTTTAAAAGGAATTTTAACTTTGATATTCCAAATTGGTTCTATGCTTGGATTTCTAAACACGGGCCTGAAATTGAGATTCTCCCATTGGAAGTTAACAATTGTTTCCATCTTTATAAGGATAAAAATCTTCCTGGAAGATCTGACAGTCCATTATTCTATTTCTTCCTAGAATTCTCAATTCCGTGGATTCTAAAATGGGAATTTGCTTTGCAAAATTCACCATCACATATTTGGACATTATGTAGAAAATTCCAAGTTTGGTGGTGGGCTAGGTATAATAACCCAGACCTTACCATTGAAAGAATGGAGAAGATTCTTGACATTGATCTTCCATCTGTTTCTAATAAGAAGGAAGGATCCTCCTCTTCTCCAGATATCTCAGAGATTAAATCTCAAATAAAAATGGATTTAAAATCCAGATTTCCCAATTTAACTCCACAGGAGTTTAAAATAAGAATAAAGAATGAATTATGTAAAAAATTAAATATTGATTCGGATAGTGACAATGAGACTGCTTCTCCATCCGATGCCTCAATGCAAGATGAACAAGGAGACCCTTATTACCCTACAAAAGAATATCCTGGTGATGATGAAGATTACGGATTTGAAACGCAATTCAATCACTAAAGGGAATCTTTTTATGTCACTTCTTCTTTTAAAAAGAAGTCTGCAGCTTTAATAAAGCAAAGGCCCATTTCAGGTGATTAAAGCAAAAGATTCGTCTTTTATGATGGCTGACAAACTTTAAATAAAGTTACTTTTTCAGATTAATTCTTATCCGTCCACGTGTCCTTGAAAATAAGAAGGAATCTGCTTTTGATTCACACCTGTCTTTCCAGACTCTTCTGAAGTCCCTATAAATTCAGAAGTTCTCTCAAGTTGAAGGCAGGCTGAATTTCTCTATGATCCTCACTCTAGTCTTCTCTTTCTCCCTTGTAATATATCTGAGTGTTTATATTTTCAGTCTTAAGTTTCAGTTTGCTTGTAAGATAAGTGTGAGGTTTGAGTGTGCTTAGTGTGAAGAAAGCAAAAGGCTCCTATAGCTAAGGCCAGTGTGCTTTGTACGGCTTTGCTTTCAATGTAAGTTCTTATTATTTATTTATGAGTTTAAGAAGTGATTTACATCATATTGTTTTCTTAAAGATTTTTGTTAGAGATAAATATATTGATATCATTAATAAATTAGAATCTTATATTTCAGCTTTAAATAGCCCCTTTGCTTTAAATAATCATCATCCTAATACTTTATTCCGCATGCGCAAAGCTCTTAAAAGAGTTAATCTTGAGATTTGTTTAACTAAACATAAACTGTTCATACTAGCTTGTTGAGAGTGTCTTCAGTTCCCCTTTTTGGTATCAGAGCCAAAGGATTTGGTTCCTGTTGAGACATTGTTCTACTGTTAGGACATAGTATTCTCTGGAGTTGCATAGGTCGCATAGGTCGAATAGGTCCGCTGTTGCCAGGTAGGCGTTTAGGACTGGAACTTGACTGGAACGTGACTAGACTGCAGCAATAGTGAATAACTATTCACAGTTATTACAATGAAGACAATAGCTAAGTTGTTTGGAACTTATACTATTAATGAACAAGACTTTCTTGAAAAGAAGTTTGATTTCAGTAATGTTAAAAATATGGATGAAGTTTCAATTGATAACTTAGAAGAGGCTTTAAAAAATTGGAAAATGCCCTCTATACCTTTAAACAGGTTATATCATAGTACAGTTTTTAATATTAACAAGTCTTATAAAATAAAGACTGTTGAAAGCTCACATCAAATTCTTAAAGAAAAAGAAAGTTTTCAGATGCTTACTTCTCAAGCTATTTCAGAATATTTGGAACAAGGATTCAAATTCCTACATATTGGAATGGTACAAGTAAGTATAAAACCCATGACCCTTACAGGGTTAGATACATCCCTTTTGGCATGCTTAAGAGATGCTAGACATTTAAACTTTTTAGATTCACTTATAGCAATGATTGAATCAAGTTTATGTCATGGTCCTGTTTATTTTAACAGTTTCCCAAATTTCTGTGTTAGCTTAACTGATGCTAACATTTTAGATGTTCTTACCTTAAATATTCATACCCAAAGATATAATATGAAACCAGGAAGTGAAAACATCCTGATAGGATATAGGGTATATTATAAGGTAATGACCACTATGTGTCCAGAGTTTAAAACTCTAAATATAAAGAATAATCCTGATCAGTCCACAGTGTTAATACAAGCCAATATGGACAAATCATCCATAACGGCTCCTAGAATGATTAAATGGTCTGAGATTACTCCTCCCACAGAATGGATATTGGAAAATCCTCATCCTCAACTTTCGATAAAAAACTTTGAGCCACAAGAAGTTTTACAAGATTAGAGTGGAAATGTTATTTTAAAATGTCCACCTAGAATATCCATTGATAATTGTTCTATGTCTAGTAGTTCATCTTCCCGTTTAATCCGAAGAACTAATAGTCTTAGAAGGAGGCCAGGGAAGGAACCCATGGTACCAGTCATACCTAGTATTGTAAAATCTAGTTCAGAAATTGATCTAGAAAATAATTACAAGGTACCAAGTGTCCAAGGTATTAAGCTTAAAGCTTCACAGATACCTCAAGTAATTTATAATAAATCTGATGATAACTCATCCACAGATTTTACTATATGTACTATCTCTAATTTTGTCATTGATAGAGATATTTTAAATAAAGACTATTTAAAACCAGAAAATAAAAAGTATAGATTACTTTTAAAACAATTTTCTGAAGAAGAACAAAATAATTTTAAAGAACAATTTCTAGCCTATTTAAAAAGAGTGGAAAAACATATTCCTTATTTTGACTGGTTAAAATGGAACCTTTCACAAGGAATATATACGGGAAATAACACTATCTTAAATCAATGGGGATTATATCCCTCAGGAGATATTCATGAAAGTATCCATCCCCCTAACACAGCCTTTATGGTCAAAGTTAGTGGCACTACTGAAAGAGTCAAAGCATCTCCAATAAAGAGAGATATCCCAGAAGGCAGTGAAGAGTCAAAAATAATTGCAACTAAAGGTGATATAGGCACAGTTGTTGAACAACTAAATTTTGCTAATGTCTCTCTTCACATGTTAGGAAAGCAGACCAATAGAATTGAGGAATATGCTAGTATTATCAAAAGCCAGTTAGCTACTTTTGATAAAGTAGAAACTACGATATTACCCCCAGTCTTTCCTAAACAAACAACTGTTAAAAGAGAAGCCAAAAGTTTGGCAAAAACCTTTGGTTAGAAATACTGTTAATACAGAATTTCTACAGGCTTTAAATGAAAAGTGGAAAGGTGGTGGTACACCACCCATACCCATAAGTACTTCAAAAAAACCATCATCACCTGAAAAGGTATTCAAAGATCCGCCAACTCCTAAGGCAGAAGCTGTAATAACCTGCATTTTCATTTAATTTCTTGTAATTGCATTTGACATATTTAAATTCAATTTGAATTTCCATGATTAATCTGTATTGTTAATCTCATTGTTATTTACAATTCTTTCATGTTAAAACTGATTTCTTGTTCTATTTCATAATCAAAATTCTTTTGGGGTCAAATTGTAATTTTTACAAAATTTAGCAACACCTGTATTGAATTTCAAATCTGTATTTCAAAACAGTGGAAATGTTCTATTTTAATTCAAGCTGTGTTTTTATGAAACCAGAAAACCATTTCTTATATTAAAATGAATTTTATGTATTTTTGTGGTGAACACCGCACCCCGAAAATACCAGTATACTTCCAAAACTGTCCGTGCTGCGTTAAACTTACACAGTTTGTGATTTAGACGTAAAGTGAGATGTGACTATGCTCTACTTTCCATTTAAGGCATGTCATGATTCCCTTGTGCCTTGTTTGGATGATGCCTCATTGTATGTGTAATAGTTATGCCATAAGCTTGTTTTGCCAAACAACATTGCTTTGACCCCTACACACCTATGTGGCTCTTGGATTAACTGTGTAGTTATATACCTCAGTGTATATACGTATGTATACTCTGAATTATTAGTTCTAATTGAATTAGAGAACAAATCAAGAATTTGTAGAGTGTAGGAGGGAGAACTTGGGCTCCAAGTTGGGAGTTTTGTTTATATATTTGCATACACTCACACACAACTCCCATTCTGTATTCTTTCAAATTGAGAGAGTGAGGGAAGAGATAAACAGAGAGAACTTGAGAGTTTAGTTGCAGAAATTATATAGAGAGAGAAAGCTCAATCCTCCATAACCAAGCTTGAATTGGGATTGCTTATCTCTTATTTCTTTCTCAACAACATCTTTGCTCTTAATCACAGTGAGTATTTCAAACTCACTCTTAATGTAAAAGTCATGTCTATTTACTGTTTATATGTGTGTATTTGTAACTACTATTGCTAATTTCCTCCATGGAAGCTTGAGCTTCAAAATCATGATTTTTCAAACCTTAACCAAAACTTGTTTTTAGAGTTGAATATGAAAGATTATACCTCATTGATGATATGTCTGAAGTTTTAGGACACAATTCATTCATATGAAAAAGTATATTAAGAATTCAGTTTTGACAACTTTTAATTTTTCGTGAAATTCAAGAGCTATGGTTTGATTTGTGTTAAATTGATCGTAGATTCTTTATCCTCATTGAAAAACGAAGAGAACCATATACTACATGTCCTATATACTTTAGAATTGCAAATGGGTCAAAGTAGACCCTGTTTTACTGAAACAGAGCAGTTTCTGCGGGGAAGAAGAAGAAGCCTCAGCATCAGCTCACGCCACGATCGCGCGCGCGAGAATCGCGCGAGCGGCCCGCGCGAGCGACCCCTCGCGCGAGCGATCCGCACGCGCGAGGCAGGCGTCTCCAGGCAGACATAAAAGTTTATACATATAATGAAATTTAGGCAGGTCGCGCGAGCGAGGGTCGCGCGAGAGAACCTTCGCGCGAGCGATCCGCGTGCGCGACCTTGGCTGTTTCAGGCAGACAGAAGAGTTTTTTATATAAAAGAAAAATTGGGCAGATCGCGCGAGCGGCCTGCGCGAGCGACCTTTCGCGCGAGCGGCCCGCGCGCGCGAATTCTGGCAGTTTCTGTTTTTGTCTGTTTTCTGTTAAGGGACTGTTTGGTCCAACTTTTAAGTGCTGGTAAGGTTCTGTTTGGGAAATTTAGTTAATCAGAACTCTATTGGTTATGTTTGAATGATTAAAACATTGTATTATGACTTATCAATCCCTGTACGCGTGTGGTTCCTTTAATTCAGCATTTTGCTTAGGTTCAAGTGCATATCATTCATGTGGGGTCAGTGGTACATGCATGGGGGTGTCAGTCGATGTGGAAAAGAGTAATGGTCAGTGTGAAAAGAGTATGAGAAGAGTACGAGTTTTGAGTTTGAGATTGCGGTTGTGGTTGTGGTTGTAGTTGTGGTTGTGGTTATAATTGTGGTTGTGGTTGTGGTTGCGGCGAGGGTATCTTTGAAATGCGACGGTGGCAAATATGGACACTCCCTGACGCCCATGGAAGCGTTAAAGTGTGTGACGCCGAACTTGGACATTCCCTGGCACCCATGGTAGTGCTAAAGTGTGGCCTACAGACACTCCCTGATACCCGAGTCTGGATACTACGTGAGGTTGCTCCGGTATTTGCATGGCGGTTTAGGTATTCAAAGTGTGAGGCAATGGACACTCCCTGGTACCCCGGACCAAAGTGTGAGGCAAACTGGACACTCCCTGGCGCCCCGTTGCTAAAGTGTGGCTATCTTAGTGTTTCAAAGATACCAGGAGTAAGATAGTGGGTTGTTGTGGCTGTCGAGAGAAAAGAGTCGGCAAGATGAGTGTGGTGCATTTTCTCATACACGAGTAACGGTTTTTATGAATGAACGACTTTTAATATATTCCTTGTTGTTTTATTAAATGAATTCTTTCTGCGGTTTAACTATTGTTTTATACAAATTGAAAAATGGAAAAAGGTAAATGGGTATGTTTTACATTCAAAGTCATGTTTTTAATACTCACCAGCTTCTTGAAGCTGACGACGTTGATGCGTCCTGGACATTCGTGTTCAGGCTTTTCAGGTTATGATCAGGAAGGACCTTATGACTATGCTAATTGAGAATGGCTGCTTTTCGAATGAGAAAACTGTTTACTTATTTCACGTTTTAAAGTTATGGACCATTTTGTAATAAGGATGACTGTAATAGACATTAAGCTATTGTTTTATTTCAAGGCGGTCTGTGCCTTTAGATAATCCGTGCTGTAATATTGTTTAAGTTAGAAGAATTTTTGTAAGCCTTGATTGCTTTGCTCTGATTATTATTGTTTATTGTTGTTCGACGTTTGGGACGGAATCGATCCTTCAAACTGTCGCGACCTACGGGTCCATAAAGGAAATTAAACGCTTTCCTTATTTATGCTACGTCGGGGCGTGACAGGATTTAGTGGTATCAGAGCCAGGTTATTATTTATCTCAAGATAGTTTAGCCAGGTTAGGGTTTACTAGTATAGACCCGATTCCACATTCCATTAAGTGTTACACACCCGATGATACGACAGGGAGGATAGACTCAGAACCCAAACGCCTAAGATTATCTTTATCTGACTTAAGTAGTACCTTTTTATCAGGTATGGACCCAGCTCATCCGCTATATGTACCAGACAGATTTGGAGGACACTTTGTGATACCTGGGGCAGTGATCCCAGCCTTTCTCGACTTATATCATGCGGCCATTGAGCAGTTGGCCACAGCGACCGTGGTATCTGATGTATGGCACCAGGTTCACGTGGTAGGTTTAGTTGACTTGACTCGTATCCGCCTTGAGCTTCGTTACTTTGCAGAGGCTCAGCGCTTGGTTTTGGTCGAGATTTTGAGGTTGGTCGGTAGCGATGCTTTCTACTTTCCCCTCGAGATCCAGATTGTGCATGCCCATCTGGCTCAGCTAGAGATGCCCCCGCCAGTAGTTCCCGTCGCCGAGGACGATGCTGAGGTTGTTCATGTGGTCCCTGTAGGTGGAGAGATTGTAGAGGACGGCATAGGTCTAGATGATCTCGCCGCCGAGCTCGAGGCTGAGCTAGCACTTGAGCTAGTCTTACCTAAGGAGATGGTAGTCGAGGCAGATGTCCCTGTGCCTGCTTCATCGTCGACCTCTCACAGCTATGACGGAGTTGGACCATTCGTTGTGCAGCGATTTCGCCCTGTCGATTCGCTAGATCTCCTGATAACCGCTTATGGAGACGATTGACTTTCTAGATATGGCTTTGTACATATTAACTACTTTTGACTATTAGCTCTATCTCTTTTTGCAACTGTAATTTCATGCATTAGAGCGTAGGGCAATGACCCCATTTTTTATAACATTAACTCTTGCATGCGTCCTAACCCATACAGATAGGGTAGGCATTGATCTGACCATACATGCTTTTTGTATCAACTTGACAAGAAGTGATATATATAAAATATACCTTTTTGAATGTTGTTGTCATTTAAATTGCTTCATAAACACTGTTGCATGCATGCTTCTCATCCTTTCATCACCATCATGCATAGAATGGCTGGAGGACTAAGGAGGAACAGGAATTTGATCGAAGGAGCACCTGAGGCTGCCGATCCCACGGTAATATTTGAAGCTTTCATTAGACGTCTCGAAAGGGTTAGTAATCAGAATGAAAACCGACGAGACCGCCAAACTGGAGACAAATTGCTGGAGAGATTCCGTGCACTAAGGCCCGAGCAGTTTGCGGGTACAGCAGAACCCTGGAAGGCCGAGCAATGGTTAAGACAGATGGACCGTATGTTCGAGGTTGTCCAGTGCAATGAGATGGACAAGAGGAGATTGGCTACGTTTCAATTGACCAATGCTGCCGCAGATTGGTGGGATTCGGTCATAGCTACTATCGGGAATGGAGCTGCAATGGGAATGACGTGGACTGCGTTCAAGGGGAGATTTTTGGAGAAGTATTTCCCGGCTACGGAGAGGCACAGAAGAGAGAAAGAATTTATGGACCTGACGCAAGGAATCAAGTCGGTGTAAGAGTACACCACATAGTTCGAAAGACTGTCTCGGTTTGCTCCTCACCTGGTTGATACTGAGGAGAAGAAGATCCGTAAGTATAACCAAGGGCTGACACCGCAGATTCGTCGCCTGACTCTCGGCCACCTAGATAAATCGTTTGAAGGACTTGTAGGTTTGGCTACCAATCTGGAAGAGGATGCTCGAGTGAGCCAAAAATAATTTGAATTCCGACCGCCTCAAAGAGGTAATTTTGGAAATAGACCACTAATGAACCGTACCCAAGGGCAGAAGAGGAATTTCGACAGAAGCAAGAAGACCCAGGCTATTACCTATCTGACTCAACCCAGAGTAGGAGAAGGAAGTAGTAGTGGAAAGTGCTTCAATTGTGGCAACCCTGGACATCTGGCTTGAGATTGCAAGGCACCAAGGTGTGCTGCTCAGCAAGGGATAGTCTGTTTCAATTGTGGTGAACCAGGTCACATCAGTAGGTTCTGCACTGCTCCTAAGAAGGTGACTTATGGTCAACAAGGTCAGACTCGCTTGAATGCTGTTATCCCAGATACCGCTGGATATGATGGAACTGTGTACGAAGAAGGAGATTATGGAGAAGCTCAACCAGATCAGCAAGCAGTAGAAGGTACATTAACTTTGTTTAACTCTCATGTTAAAGTGTTATTTGATACGGGTGCTGCTCTTTCGTTCATATCTGTTAATACAATTCAGAGATTGGGTATCTTACCTCATCGCTTAGAGAAAGCTTTGAAGGTTGCTTCGCCACTAGGAGCTGCAGTCAGATTAGGACATGTGTGCAAGGATTGTCCTTTACGGCTGGGACACCGTGAAATCCCTGCAAAGTTGATTGTCTTATCGATGAAGGAGTTTGACATAATCCTAGGAATGGATTGGCTGCCCCAGAATCAAGTAAAGTTGGATTGTGCGAGGAAGAGAATTACATTCCCCGACAATGAGAATCAACCCTTTGATTTTCAATGTAACCCTTCGGGAGATATGTTCCTCACGAGATGTTTGGCGAATATCGAAGTCGTCAGTACAGAGGTGACAGCGTCAGCTATACCTGTAGTCAAGGACTTCGAAGAAGTATTTTAAGACATTTCTGGTTTGCCGCCCGAGAGAAGTATAGAGTTCTGCATTGAACTTATACCGAGTACCGTACTGAACACGAAGGTTCCCTATAGAATGGCCCCCACAGAACTATTGGAATTGAAGGAACAAGTTCAAGAGCTTGAGAACCTAGGTTTTGTACGTCCAAGTACATCGCCTTGGGGAGCACCGGTGTTATTCGTGAAGAAGAAGGACGGGACACTTAGATTGTGTATCGACTACAGAGAATTGAACCGCGTGACTATCAAGAACAAGTATCCTTTGCCTCGGATCGACGATTTGTTTGATCAACTACAAGGAGCTACGACCTTTTCCAAGATAGACCTAAGGTCGGGATATCATCAGTTGAGGGTGCGAAATGAAGACATACCCAAGACTGCTTTCAGAACCCGATATGGTCATTATGAATTTCTAGTGATGCCGTTTGGAATGACGAACGCCCCGGCAGTGTTCATGGATCTGATGAACAGAGTGTTCAAGCCTTATTTGGATCAGTTTGTCATCATCTTTATAGATGATATTTTGATCTATTCTAAGTCAGGAGAAGAACACGAGCAACATCTACGGATTGCGATGCAGACGCTCAAGGATCACCACTTGTATGCCAAGTTCAGTAAGTGTGAGTTCTGGTTGCAAGAAGTGAAATTTTTGGGACACAAGGTGTCATCTCAAGGAATTTCAGTGGATTCGTCCAAGACCGATGCTGTGTCAAACTGGGTTAGGCCGAGCAACCCTACGGAGGTTAGGAGTTTTCTTGGACTCGCTGGCTATTACAGGAGATTTGTTGAGGGATTCTCTAAAATAGCCGCACCATTGACTGGGTTGACGAAGAAGAATTTGAAGTTCGAGTGGACAGAGAAGCATGAGCGCGCCTTTCTGGAGTTGAAAGAGAGACTCACTACCGCGCCGGTACTAGCAATACCCAAGCCTGATGAGAAATTCACTATCTTTAGTGACGCATCATATCAAGGACTGGGGTGTGTACTTATGCAAGGTGGCAGAGTTATAGCCTATGGATCCAGACAGCTGAAGCCGAATGAGTTGAACTATCCCATTCATGATTTGGAGTTGGCGGCAGTGGTATTTGCACTCAAGATTTGGAGACACTATCTCTACGGTGAGAAGTTTGATTTATTCTCCGATCACAAGAGTTTTAAATACTTGTTCACACAGAAGGAGTTGAACATGAGGCAGCGCAGATGGATGGAGCTGATCAAAGATTACGACTTCACGTTAGAATACCACCCAGGTAAAGCTAATGTGGTCGCTGATGCTTTGAGTCGGCAAACTCGTGAGACGATCGCCTCCTTAATGGTTAGAGAATGGCGAGCATTAGAGACGTTGGCGGATTTCGATGTACAGAGTGCTGGAGAAGGAGAAGGACAACTTTTCGGATGTCTTATCCTACAGCCTGTTCTTATCGATCGCATTATTGGAGCTCAAAAAGAAGATAAGAAGTTTCAGGCATGGTTCAGGAAGATGTCAAAGAAAGACCCGGCAGAATGGAAGGTGGGAGTCGATGAAGGATCTCGGTGCAGGAATAGATTATGTGTGCCAGATGATGAAGAGCTAAGGAAGGATATCCTGGAAGAAGGACATAAATCAAGGTATACAGTTCACCCGAGAGGAACGAAAATGTATAAAGATTTGAAGAGAAATTTCTGGTGGGAAGGTATGAAGAAGGATGTGGCCGTATCTGTATCCAAGTGTTTGACATGTCAGCAAGTCAAGGCTGAACATCAGAGACCCTCGGGATTGTTGCAACCGCTACCTATTCCTGGTTGGAAGTGGGAGCACATTACGATGGACTTTGTAGTGGGATTGCCCCGGTCGCAGCAGAATCATGACGCTATTTGGGTAATCGTGGATCGTTTGACGAAGTCAGCTCATTTCATTGCTTACAGTATGACATACCCGGTGGAAAAGATGAGCCGGATGTACATACAACAAGTTGTGCGACTTCACGGTGCACCTGTGTCAATTGTGTCAGACCGTAACGCGCGTTTTACATCTGGATTTTGGGAAAGTCTGCAAGAAGCTATGGGAACCTCGCTCAAGATGAGTACTGCGTTTCACCCTCAGACAGATGGACAAACTGAGCGTGTTAACCAGATCATGGAGGATATGCTTAGGGCTTGTGTGATCGATTTTGAAGAATCTTAGGAGACACACTTGCCGTTGGTTGAATTTGCCTATAACAACAGTTATCACACGAGTATCGGGATGGCTCCGTTCGAAGCATTGTACGGACGACCATGTCGTTCTCCATTGTGTTGGGCAGAAGTTGGGGACACAGAGTTGTTGGGACCAGATTTGGTTAGAGAAACCAACGAGAAGATTTCCTTGGTCAAGGAAAGGATGAGAACCGCTCAAAGCCGGTATAAGAGTTATGCTGATCAACGCCAGAAGCATTTGGAGTTTAGTGTTGGAGATCACGTGCTCCTTAAGGTTTCACCAACCCGAGGAGTGGTACGTTTTGGTCTCAAGAGAGGAAAATTAGCTCCACGTTTCATCGGACCGTTCGAGATTTTGGAACGTGTCGGGAAAGTAGCTTATCGACTGGCGCTGCCACCGAAGATGTCTGGGGTTCACAACGTGTTTCACGTGAGTATGTTGAGGAAGTACATACGCGACCCCTCACACGTGATTAGTTATGACGACATTGAGACGAGTCATAACGTTTCTTACAAGGAGAGACCTGTGAAGATTTTAGATCAGAGTATCAAGAATCTGAGGAATAAGGATATCCCGTTGGTGAAGGTTCAGTGGAATCACCATGACGAGAACGAAGCCTCGTGGGAAGTGGAAGCTGATATATGGGAGAAGTACCCGGAGTTGTTTCAGGACTAGTTAGTCTTGATTTCGGGGACGAAATCCTGTTTAAGGGAGGAAGGGTGTAATAACCTGCATTTTCATTTAATTTCTTGTAATTGCATTTGACATATTTAAATTCAATTTGAATTTCCATGATTAATCTGTATTGTTAATCTCATTGTTATTTACAATTCTTTCATGTTAAAACTGATTTCTTGTTCTATTTCATAATTAAAATTCTTTTGGGGTCAAATTGTAATTTTTATAAAATTTAGCAACACCTGTATTGAATTTCAAATCTGTATTTCAAAACAGTGGAAATGTTCTCTTTTAATTCAAGCTGTGTTTTTATGAAACCAGAAAACCATTTCTTATATTAAAATGAATTTTCTGTATTTTTGTGGTGAACACCACACCCCGAAAATACCAGTATACTTCCAAAACTGTCCGTGCTGCGTTAAACTTACACAGTTTGTGATTTAGATGTAAAGTGAGATGTGACTATGCTCTACTTTCCATTTAAGGCAAGTCATGATTCCCTTGTGCCTTGTTTGGATGATGCCTCATTGTATGTGTAATAGTTATGCCATAAGCTTGTTTTGCCAAACAACATTGCTTTGACCCCTACACACCTATGTGGCTCTTGGATTAACTGTGTAGTTATATACCTCAGTGTATATACGTATGTATACTCTGAATTATTAGTTCTAATTGAATTAGAGAACAAATCAAGAATTTGTAGAGTGTAGGAGGGAGAACTTGGGCTCCAAGTTGGGAGTTTTGTTTATATATTTGCATACTCACACACAACTCCCATTCTGTATTCTTTCAAATTGAGAGAGTGAGGGAAGAGATAAACAGAGAGAACTTGAGAGTTTAGTTGCAGAAATTATATAGAGAGAGAAAGCTCAATCCTCCATAACCAAGCTTGAATTGGGATTGCTTATCTCTTATTTCTTTCTCAACAACATCTTTGCTCTTAATCACAGTGAGTATTTCAAACTCACTCTTAATGTAAAAGTCATGTCTATTTACTTTTTATATGTGTGTATTTGTAACTACTATTGCTAATTTCGTCCATGGAAGCTTGAGCTTCAAAATCATGATTTTTCAAACCTTAACCAAAACTTGTTTTTAGAGTTGATTATGAAAGATTATACCTCATTGATGATATGTCTGAAGTTTTAGGACACAATTCATTCATATGAAAAAGTATATTAAGAATTAAGTTTTGACAACTTTTAATTTTTCTTGAAATTCAAGAGCTATGGTTTGATTTGTGTTAAATTGATCGTAGATTCTTTATCCTCGTTGAAAAACGAAGAGAACCATATACTACATGTCCTAGATACTTTAGAATTGCAAATGGGTCAAAGTAGACCCTGTTTTACTGAAACAGAGTAGTTTCTGCGGGGATGAAGAAGCCTCAGCATCAGCTCGCGCCACGATCGCGCGCGCGAGAATCGCGCGAGCGGCCCGCGCGAGCGACCCCTCGTGCTAGCTGTCCGCGCGCGCGAGGCAGTCGTCTCCAGGCAGACATAAAAGTTTATGTATATAATGAAATTTAGGCAGGTCGCGCGAGCGAGGGTCGCGTGAGAGAACCTTCGCGCGAGCGATCCGCGCGCGCGACCTTGGCTGTTTCAGGCAGACAGAAGAGTTTTTTATATAAAAGAAAAATTGGGCAGATCGCGCGAGCGGCCCGCGCGCGCGAATTCTGGCAGTTTCTGTTTTTGTCTGTTTTCTGTTAAGGGACTGTTTGGTCCAACTTTTAAGTGCTGGTAAGGTTCTGTTTGGGAAATTTAGTTAATCAGAACTCTATTGGTTATGTTTGAATGATTAAAACATTGTATTATGACTTATCAATCCCTGTACGTGTGTGGTTCCTTTAATTCAGCATTTTGCTTAGGTTCAAGTGCATATCATTCATGTGGGGTCAGTGGTACATGCATGGGGGTGTCAGTCGGTGTGGAAAAAAGTAATGGTCAGTGTGAAAGAGTATGAGAAGAGTACGAGTTTTGAGTTTGAGATTGCGGTTGTGGTTGTGGTTGTAGTTGTGGTTGTGGTTGTAATTGTGGTTGTGGTTGTGGTTGCGGTTGTGGCGAGGGTATCTTTGAAATGCGACGGTGGCAAATATGGACACTCCCTGACGCCCATGGAAGCGTTAAAGTGTGTGACGCCGAACTTGGACATTCCCTGGCACCCATGGTAGTGCTAAAGTGTGGCCTACAGACACTCCCTGATACCTGAGTCTGGATACTGCGTGAGGTTGCTCCGGTATTTGCATGGCGGTTTAGGTATTCAAAGTGTGAGGCAATGGACACTCCCTGGTACCCCGGACCAAAGTGTGAGGCAAACTGGACACTCCCTGGCGCCCCGTTGCTAAAGTGTGGCTATCTTAGTGTTTCAAAGATACCAGGAGTAAGATAGTGGGTTGTTGTGGCTGTCGAGAGAAAAGAGTCGGCAAGATGAGTGTGGTGCATTGTCTTATACACGAGTAACGGTTTTTATGAATGAACGACTTTTAATATATTCCTTGTTGTTTTATTAAATGAATTCTTTCTGCGGTTTAACTATTGATTTATACAAATTGAAAAATGGAAAAAGGTAAATGGGTATGTTTTACATTCAAAGTCATGTCTTTAATACTCACCAGCTTCTTGAAGCTGACGACGTTGATGCGTCCTGGACATTCGTGTTCAGGCTTTTCAGGTTATGATCAGGAAGGACCTTATGACTATGCTAATTGAGAATGGCTGCTTTTGGAATGAGAAAACTGTTTACTTATTTCATGTTTTAAAGTTATGGACCATTTTGTAATAAGGATGACTGTAATAGACATTAAGCTATTGTTTTATTTCAAGGCGGTCTGTGCCTTTAGATAACCCGTGCTGTAATATTGTTTAAGTTAGAAGAATTTTTGTAAGCCTTGATTGTTTTGCTCTGATTATTATTGTTTATTGTTGTTCGACGTTTGGGACGGAATCGATCCTTCAAACTGTCGCGACCTACGGGTCCATAAAGGAAATTAAACGCTTTCCTTATTTATGCTACGTCGGGGCGTGACAGAAGCAGAAACATCAGGGACTAAAGATGGTTCAGTTAATACTATTTCTCATAAAGAACAGTCAGATAATGAAGAAGAAATAGATATAGTTGCGTTGGAAAGTCAGTTTATTAATTCTACGGTTAAACCTTCTACCCAGAATTATTATCCTAGACCAACACCAATTGATCTTCAATTTGAAGAAAGAAATGTCATAAATCCAATGCAATACAATGGCAATTCCATTTATGAATGGAATATAGATGGATTATCTGAACATCAGACATTAAAAGTCCTCCAACATATGGCAATGGCAGCTAATGCCATTAGAGCTAGAATTGATGACCCCAATTCTGAAAATACTGTTTTAAATTTACTAGTAGCTGGATTTACAGGACAACTTAATGGTTGGTGGAATCAGTTCCTTACATAATTTCAGAGAGGAGAAATCACTAATGCTGTTAAAACAGATGAGGAGGGTAACCCCATCCTTGACAGGAATAGAAATCCTACTCCTGATGCAGTAATAGCATTAATCACTGCTATAACTTTCCATTTTTTAGGAGAAATTTCCCAGATAATGGAAAGAGGGAAAGATTTGCTTATAAATCTTAAATGTCCCTCACTTTCTCATTTTAAATGGTATAAAGATGTTTTCTTATCCAGATTATACTTCAAAAATGATGCAAACCAAGACTTTTGGAAAGAAAGATTCATTGCAGGTTTGCCAGGCCTTTTTGCTGAAAAAATAAGGATAAGACTAAGGAAAAAGAATAATAATCTTCTTCCTTATAACCTATACACCTACGGAGAACTAATCAGTGAAATAAATGCTGAAGGATTAGCTCTTTGTAATGATATAAAATTGAAAAAACAAATGAAAAAAGAGAGAAAGTCTGGTAACAAAGAGTTAGGAGATTTCTGTAAACAATTAGGATATGGTATGGGTTCTTCAGAAAGAAAAACCAGAAAGCCTTTTAAAAGAAAGACTACAGCAAAACCCTATTCAAAAACAGCTGGTAAACCCAGAGGAAAACCTATAGGAAGACCGAAAGGAAAACCTAAGGGAAAACCTAAAGGTAAACCAAAAGTTCCTATTGTTTTAAATGTGGAAAACCTGGCCATTATAAAAGCCAGTGTAAAGTAAAACAAAAAATCAATGCTCTAGACATTGATGAAGATCTTAAAGATAAATTAATATCTATAATGCTTCTAAGTCAAGAAGAAGAAGAAGCACTAGAACAAGAATATGGCTTCTCTGAAGAAGAAGAAGAAGAAGAAGAAGAAGAAGAGATTAATGAAATACATGAAGAATCAGAACAGGAAAAAGAAGAAGAGTGTTTTGATCATTGTAAAGATAAAATTGATTACTATGAATCCATTTTAAAAATGAATGGTATGAGTATAAATACTATCTCAAGCCAAGAAAGCTTCAACAAGCTAGTATGAACAGTTTATGTTTAGTTAAACATAAACTGTTCATACTAGCTTGTTGAGAGTGTCTTCAGTTCCCCAACAAGCTAGTATGAACAGTTTATGTTTAGTTAAACAAATCTCAAGATTAACTCTTTTAAGAGCTTTGCGCATGCGGAATAAAGTATTAGGATGATGATTATTTAAAGCAAAGGGGCTATTTAAAGCTGAAATATAAGATTCTTTTAAATCCTCTAATGTTTTTAATAACAATTTTAAACTTAAGCGATCACTCATTCAAAAAACAATTCTTCTGAGTTCTTCGTTATAATAAGCAATCTCTCTGTTTACCTAAATCTCCCTAGCCAACAGGATTGTAGAATCATCATACTAGGTATACAGTATTAACCTAATATAAAGGAAAAGACTAAACTACCCTAAAGCTAATTGTTTGTGATGAATTTATCCAGCCAATGTGGAAGTGCCACACAGGATTCAACATGGCAAGGCAGTTAAACTGAGTGAAAATTAACGTGGGCACAATTGCTGGCAGTTTTGTCATTTCATTTTGTTTAAAACATGAACTGTCAAGGTACACGTGTTGATCATTGAAGAATAACTGAAAAACAGATGTCAACTCAAAACAACACCACGTGAATTGGCAGCTACCAGTTTGAAAAGAAGAGGGAACATTCAAACAAAACTACTGTGAAGCCTCGATGATTATATATAGAAGGAGTTTGCGTTCGAGAGAAGATCCTTCGATCAACATCAACATATACACTTTTATCTATTTACAAATATTATACCTTTTATCATTACCTTTAGAGTTCGAATTAGAACACCTTCGAAGTTATCTTCAAGGTTAGATTATAGTCTATTTTTACTCAATAAAATAGTCGTTACTTTACTATTTTTCATTTACTGTTATTAATTAGGAGTAGTAATCCATTAGTCAGTTCGAAGTTCTTCAAATTAGTAACATCTTTACACATTTGAAGTCCTTAATAAGGCATCGAACGTCACCACAATCTGTCTGGTGAGGCGCAGTTGGATATCAATCACATCACACACATTGGCAATTTACTTGCCTGGCACGCTCGCACATATATAATTTTCCAACCAAACTTTTTTGGCACGCCCGGTGGGACTCAAGTGTCAAAAGATGACAAACAGAAACCTTCGAAGCATTAGGTCTGTTGATAACGCCAATGTTGGTGTTAATAATGCTGAATTTGGTGGTTCTCCACACCAAGATCCTTAACGCAGCAATACTGGGAATCATGTAAACAATGAAAACCCAAAAGTAGGAGTTGAAAATTCGAATCCAAATCCAATCAATGGAAATATTGATTCAGGAATTCAACATGACTTGGTGAATCAATTAACACCAGTATTCGATCATTTGGGAAACATGATTCAGAATGTTAATGCTCTGATCACTTCCTTTAACAACAACATACCACAATTTGTACCAGCAATGGTGCCAAGTGGAAATCCTTCTGTGGTTCGACAGAATGAAAGGGGTTATACTCATGGCTTATTTCAGCCAAATCCTATGATTCATGCAAATGGGCCTCCTTTTAGGTCTAATTCACAAGAAAGCTTCTATATGCTTGTCCCTAATTCTGCTCCTCTAATATTCTAAGGGATGCAAGGAAATCATATAGGACATGGTCAAGATCATATGTACAGATCAGTGAATATCGAAGAACCTAGGCCTAGAGAAAACATAATAGGCCAAAACAAGAGAGTAAATAACAATCCTATATTCGAACCAGACCCTACTGGAATAGGATTGGGGCAAAGGAATGAAAATCCTAGGAGGATGGATAATATTCCCCAACCTCCAATACCACCAATGAACCCTCATTTGGGTCAACCAGGTCATCAACAACCACCTAATATGGTTGATAGAAATGAAACAATTAATTTAATCCATGAAGTTTGTGGACCCATGGCTTAGGGGGTACAAACTCCAGTATATAGGAAGCCTTATCCTGACTGGATTGATAGGATTGAATTCCCTAGGGGATTTAAGTTCCCTACCTTTGCTATGTTTGTTGGAGATGAGAGTCAATCTACAGTTGAACATGTAGCAAAATTCATCAGTCAGTGTGCTGATGCAGGAAACAATGAATACCTTAGACTTCGTTTATTTCCTAGTTCATTGACAGATACAACATTCCCATGGTTTATCAATTTAGCCCCCAATTCGATCCATAATTGGACGCAAATGGAAGAATCCTTCCATACTCAGTTTTTTTAGACAGATGCAGAGGTGTCTATGGCTGATTTAGCCGGACTCTGTCAAAAACTTGATGAAAAGGCTACTCAGTTCATAAATAGGTTTAAGAGGGCTAGAACAAAGTGTAAAATCATTCTGCCAGAGCCTGAATTTGTTAAATTGGCTCAAAATGGTCTCGAATTTAGACTTCGAAAGAAGTTTGATGCATTAGAGTTCAGAGACCTTGTTGAATTAACTGCTCGAGTCTCTAGATATGAGGCCATGTTGGAAGAAGAAAATGATTTTAATGCTTCCTCACTGAAAACATATTACAAAGATATAGATGCTGCAGAAATAATAGGAAAGGAACCTTTCACATGTAAAAGTCTTGTGAAGAAACACGTTTTCGCTGAAGTATATAGATCTAAAGGATCATTCAAAAAATATTCATTCGATGTCTATAAATTGGATGAAATATTTGATCATCTGCCAGAAGAAAAAATCATCAAGTTGTCTGATGAGACAAAATTACTTTCTAATGATGAATTAAAAGGCAAAAAATACTGCAAATGGCATAATTCTTGGACTCATTCAACTAATAACTGTACTGTTTTTTGAGACAGGATTCAAGATGTGATCAAGAAAGGGAAGTTGAAGTCCCTGAAAAACATATGGGAGTTGATGAGGATCCATTCCCAGCAGTACAAGAAGTGTCCATCAATGTTCATGAGATTTCCCTCGAAGTTCTAGTCAAAGAAAGGGAAATTGCAAAGACAGAGAACCAAAAGAAAAGGCTCGAAGAGATAGCAAAGAAAAGTCCTGAATTGTCTACTTTTTAACCAGGAATATGCAAAGAAAAAAAAAACATATGCATTGGTTACAGGAAAATATATGCTGAAAGATGAAAGGGTTGGGGCTAAAATAGGCAGAAAAAACAACCTTCATTCGAACAAAAGAAGGTGAGTACTTCATATGAACCTCCAATTCAACCAATCATGAATGTTGGGAGAGGACAGTTTAAAAGTCCAATTTATCAAGCCTCGACACGCACTGGACCAACGACGGCAAGGTATGCTCCAAAACCAATGGCTCATCTTAGAGCAAATTTCTCGAGAAATTGTTATGCTGGTAATTCTGTTCGACCATCAAGGAGCATGCAGTATATGAGGCCAGTTCCATCCCATGCACCAAAGAAACATCATATGGTGCAAAAAGAAAGATAAACCCAATTTATACCATCAAAACGAGTACCAGCCAATGTGGTACAAGCCGAGATGAACATGGAAACTTCAAATGCATCACTAAAAGTTGGTGAGACATCACAACCAAATGGGTCTGCATTGGTACTAGGGGTACCAAATTGGTTTGTCATACAAGATGATAGAATAAAAAATATGATGGATCAACGTGGATCTCAAAACAAAAACAGGATGATCAAACATCCTCAGGTTGAAAAGAATACATGGCCTGTGCTTCAACATCCTAAAGAAAATAACCAAAAGACGGTTCCTGTGATAAATAGGACTCAACAAAGGAGACTTCAGAGGAAGTATACTATGTGGAAGGAATTTTCCAAAATGCAGACTAAAAGTCGAGAATTGGAAAATGAGATCGAGAGAGATTTCAGTGATATTTGAAGCCTAATCCTAGGTTCGACTGAAATATGAAAGCTGATAATGATACTATGTCTGAAGAGAGTATCATTAAGGCCAAGGTTATGGAATTGGAAAAGGCCATGAGCATTGATGAAGGGGATGAAGCAATGACAGTGGTAAAATCTCAATTTTTGGGAAACACAGGGATGAAACTCAATGATGAGTTTGTCAAGAATGAGAATATACATCGAGTTTGGCATATTTCTAGAGCAAATGGAAGTTTAACACTGCCACATTTACATTACCAAAGATCTTCGAAGCAACAGAAGATCAACAAATGAATGAAGAAATGGAAATGGAAGCATCTACTGAAGATGTCTTTGAGAAATTGTTGCTTGTGAAGGAAAACTGTGAGATTGAAATAGTGAAGGCTGATACTCAGCCTTTCCATGCAAGTTCTAACTGTGTTGAAGCTTAATTATATCAAGAGAATTTTAAACCAATTGACCTTAAAGAATCAGAAGATGAATTCCCAGAAGAGAATTAGGATATTTTGGCTGATATGCCATTTGGTTCTTTGGAACCATTAGATGATGACAAGGTGGTTTAATGACTCACACATCTATTCAAATAGAAAATGTAGAAGAGAACATTCAACTAGTCTTACAAAAATTAGTGATTGCAAATTTAGAATCAAGGATTGAAAAAGATTCGACCATAAATTGATCAGATTATGTCTTCGAAGAAGATTTCCAAGAAATAAAAGATGCTGGCAAGAAAGAATTATCTATAATTCCAAAAAATTCTATACAAGAAGTGTTACAGAATCCTTTATTGGAGATCAATTTAGGATTAGATCAGCAAAAAAGAATTACTTATTTAAGTTCTAAACTTGGAAAGTGTAACCAAAATAAATTGGTCGAGTTATTAAAAGAATTTCGAGACTGTTTTGCTTGGGATTATGGTGAATTACCAGGACTCAAAAGAAGCTTAGTGGAGCATAAATTGCCTATCAAAGCTGGATATAAACAAGTAAATCAGCAACCTCGAAGGATGACACTAGAAGTCACCATGAAGATTAAAGAAGAAATCAAAAGGTTGCTCAAGGCAGGTTTTATTAGAATTGCTAGGTATGTTGAATGGCTTTCAAATGTTGTTCCAATTATGAAGAAAAATGGTAAATTAAGAGTCTGTATTGATTATAGAAATCTTAGTTTGGCCACACCTAAGGATGAATATCCTATGCCAATAGTTGATTTATTAATTGATAGATCTGCTTGAAATACTATAATGTCTATGATAGATGGTCACTCAGGATATAATCAAATATGTATTGCTGAAGAAGACATTCATAAAACTGCATTTAGATGCCTAGGGAATACAGGTACCTTCGAATGGGTACAAATGCCTTTTGGTTTGAAAAATGCAGGAGCCACCTATCAGAGGGCTATGAATGCTATCTTTCATGATATGATTGGAACATTTTTAGAATGTTATATAGATGGCATAATTGTCAAAACTAGATCATTCAATTCTTACCTCATACATATAAATTAGCATTCAAAAAAATGAGATTTTTCAAACTCAAATTAAATCCATTGAAATGTGCTTTTGGGGTTAGTACTAGAAATTTGTTGGGGTATTTGGTACATGAAAAGGGAATTCAAGTGGATAAGAATAAAGCTAAACCAATTATTCAAAAGTAAACCTCCTTTGACCAAAAAGGAATTACAGAGATTCTTGGGACAGGTTAATTTCATTCGAAGGTTCATTTCCAATACTGCTGGAAAAACTCTGATATTTTCTCCTTTGTTGAAATTGAAGGATCATGAGGAATTAAAGTGGGGAGATAAACACCAAGCTAATTTTCAAGCTTTAAAGGACTATTTGGTGAAACCACCAGTATTAATGCCTCTAAGAAAGGACAGACCTATGAAGCTGCATATCTCAGTAGTAGAAGCATCAATTGGGGTCCTGTTAGTCCAAGATAATGATGATAAAAAAGAACATGCTGTTTATTACCTTAGTAGGTTCTTAAATCATGTCGAATGCAAGTATTCCTTTAGGGAAAAACTATGTTTATCTTTGTATTTTGCAGTAATAAAATTAAGATATTATCTTCTTCCCACTGAGGTCTATGTGATTGTTAAGTTTGATTTAATTAAGTATATGTTGACTCGACCTATTTTAAGGAATCGAATTGGTAAATGGATTCTTACTTTATCATAATTCTGTTTATGCTATGTACCTCAAAAGGCAGTAAAAGGGCAGGCCTTAGCAGATTTTTTGACTGACCACCCAAATTGCCTCGAAACAGAAGAAAATTACGAAATTGGGCATATAACTATTAGTCCATGGAAATTATGGTTTGATGGCTCGAAAACTGAATTTGTTGCACGCATTAGATTCATTATCGAATCACCTGAGAGGATTAAAACCAAATATGGCTTTAAACTTGATTCGAATCAATGTACCAATAATCAAGTTGAGAACGAAGCTCTAATAATAGGTCTCGAAACCTTGTTAGATCTTAAAGCTATATTTATAGATATTTTTGGAGATTCTCAGTTGGTTATAAACCATATGAATGGGATATATAAATGTATGAGTAGTACATTGAATATATATTATGACACTATAATGGATTTATTATCCAAATTTGATAATGTAAACCTTTTGCACATTCCTAGAAGTTTTAATGAAGAAGCTAATGATGTGGCTCAGAGGGCATCTGGATTCAGAGCAAGTGTTGAAGATATTGAGATAGAACAAGTTACTTATAGGAAATTATTGCCGATGTTGGTGGATAGATTACCTTTTGTTAATATCTCAAATGTGAAAATTCATGATGATTGGAGAAAACCAATCATAGATTATCTCTCAGGATTGAATGAAAAGCCCAATCGAAGCATAAGATTAAAATCTATCAATTACATCATGTATAATGGAAAATTGTTCAAAAGAGGAAGTGATGGATTACTACTGGAATGTTTAAGTAATCTTGAAGGAATTGAGGCTATAACTCAAATCCATGAAGGATTGTGTGGTGCTCATCAATCTGGGGTAAAAATAAGGTGGTTACTTCGAAGGCATAGCATTTACTGGCCAACAATCTTAAAAGATTGTATTGAATTTGCCGAAGGATGTCAAGAATGTCATAAACATTGTGTTTTGAAACATTTACCCACTGTTGATCTTCAATATGTGGTAAAACCTTGGCCTTTTAGAGGCTAGGCCATGGATGTGATAGGGAAAATTAGTCATCCTTCTTCGAAAGGTCATGGATTTATTATTGTAGCCACAAATTATTTCACTAAATGGGTAGAAGCAGAACGCATGCAGACTGTGACCCAAATAACAGTTATCAAATTTCTAGAAAATATAGTCTACAGATTTGGTATTCCTCAAACCATTGTATCTGACAATGCCTCTATTTTTTAAGGGGATATGGTTGCTTTTGCAAGTAAATTAGGGATCACAATGTCAATATCAACCCCATATTATGCTCAATCTAATGGTCAGGCTGAAGCAACCAATAAAATCATTAAGGAAAATATGGTTAAAGTCATAAAAAATAATCCAAGGATATGGCATGAGATTTTGCCAGAATTTTTATGGGCATATAGGACTTCGAAGCGAAGAAGAACAGGGGGGTGTCTCCTTATGCTTTAACTTTTGGTCATGAGGCAGTTTTGCCAATTGAAATAAAAGTTAATTCTCTTTGAGTTATAAAGCAGAATCAGTTATCCTTGGATGACTATCAAACATCAATGGCTATTGAATTGGAAGACATTGATGAAGAAAGAGTCAAGGTTCTGAATAATATCCTGATACAAAAGAAAATAACAGCAAAGGATATAATAAAAAAAGTTCAACCAAGAACCTTTGATGAAGGAGATTTGGTTTGGAAAACAATATTGCTTATTGAATCTAAAGATCCAAAGTATGGGAAATGGACCCTTAAGTGGGAAGGTCCATTCCAAATCCACAAAGTCTTTAAAGGTAGTTTTTACCATTTGAGGAACTTAAGTGGTTACATACATGTAAGAAAGATCAATGGCAGATTTCTCAAACAATACTATCCAATTGTTTGGGAAGCAAGAAACATAGAATAAGATATTCAAAAATGAGACCATGTATTTCATATTCAAAGCAATTACAAGCCAGATGTTGGTGAATTACAAGGTCCTATTGGTATTTTCTTTTATACCAGTTTCCCTATAAACTGAGCCTCTAATCTAAAGTTGTCCCAAGATCTGGTATGTAGCTTTGATTGACTAAGAATATATTTTAATTTGCCTGGAGATTGATTCTTGGTTCTTTAAAGGCTTCGATTCAAACTCTGTCTTCAGACCCTGAAGCTTGGCTCGAACATCTTCCTGAGTGGTCTGCAAAGCCTTCAACTTAGTCTCCATAAGCTTGAGTTCCTTTAAGAGGCTATCTCATTTGGTAAAAAGTTTGTCAATAGCAATGTTGCTCTCATGAAATTCTTCTAGTAATTGGTTCATTTCTAAAGTCTTTTTTGTTGTGTAATCCATATCAACCTCCAGTTTTTTCCTTTCTTCAATAACAGTAGGAAACAGTTGAAATCGAAGATTGACATGAGTTCTGAAATTGCCTCTTTGTCTGGGACAGAGACTTCAGAACTATCCAACATGAATTGACTTAAAATTTTCAAAGCTCTTAGGGCTTCCTTATCTTCAAAGACTTCGAATGGTATTTGCTGAAGAGCCTTAATGTAGCAACTGGTATTATGGGTTCCATCGAAGGCACTTTTGGTGTACTCTGACCTGTTATTTGTTGAAAGAATTCTTGAAAGTCAATTTGAGCAGTATCTTCTGTCTTCAAAACATATTTCAGGATGTCCTTAAACTCTTTTACTTCATCAGGGGTAAGATTGGGAGGGAGAGACATATGAAACTCTCCAGAGCTTAAGAGGATTACAGTATCTTGAGATATGAAAGGATCGTGTTCCACGGTAGCTTTAGGATCAGAACTTGTACTAACCTTTGAAGGACCAGTTTCAACTTTAGCAGCAGATTCAGTCTAGTCAAGAAAAAGAATAAATAGTTATTGGTAACTTGTTTATGAGGAAAGATAAAGACACAAAAGAATACTAGAGAAGTTTGAATGACTTACCATTGGTTGATATTCGAGCAATGAAAGTTGGATATCTTATGGTTGAGGTGAGTGCCTTATGGAGGAGATTTTTGAATTTTTACAGCCTTTAGACTGTGAAATTTTGGTTGTGGAATTTCTGGAGCAAGGTCAGGTTTAGGCTCCACCATCGAAATGGGAATTTCAAGAATAGGAGCTCCCCCAATGTCCTTCGAACCAATTAAAGGTACAGCGGTTGTCTTTGCCTTCTTCCTTCAAACCAGTTTTGGAATTGGACTAGCGGTCTCCTCTTCTTTAGGTTCTATGTTCTCAGTTGTTCGGGGAGGACTCTCTGGTGGAAGAATTAGTCTTCTTTTGGGTTTGGAAGGAAGGGGAGCCGAAGCTGAAACCTTTGATGGAATTAGAATATTCGGTGCAGTCTTCGAAGTATGGTTTTTGGTGAAGAGCTTTCACCAGTTGACTTCTCTGTGTTGCAAAAATTTAAACAACATTAGTTTGATTTTCTTTTTATTATCCAAAAAAAAGTGATTGAATTGGTAATTTATTTACCTTTTGATTTTGAGTCAATATGCCTCAAGAGTTGGCATTTGTCCATTTGTACTAACATCAAATTTTCCCACCAGCTCGAGAAGGCAGGAATGCAAGTTGTGCATACTGGCAGAGAGGTGAACTCCAGATTGTTAACCTTGTTCTGATAAGCTGCTAGTGCAGCAGTTACCACTGATTCTGGCACCCTCGAAGTGGTCTTATAAGCCATAAATACATTGGCTTGCCTTTTGATTGGAAATGGGATTGATTGTGTCAAACCAAATTGCCTCGAAAAATGATTTGGAAGATATAATTCACTATAAGATTTAACACTTAGAGTGTTTCCAAAAAAATAGATCTTTGCTGATCAAAAAGCTTCCTCGGGCAGCTTTTAATTCGAGTGCATTTGCTGTTCTATCTAGAATATGACACAACTATAGAGGGAAAAGAAGAGTTTTGTCCTTAGGATTATAAAGGATTGAAAAGGGTTGGAATAGGTCATTTGACCTTACTGAGGAAAGGTCAAAGAAGAAGGAGAGAGATTCTTTGAAAGTTTTCTCCACATTTGGAAGCAAGGCAAAGAAAACCCCATGAGGAGCAGTATTCCTCTGGGCCCTAAACTATGAATTTCTGGAAAATAGGCATAAAGCCACAATTGCAGAATCCAGAAGGGACCACCTAGAGTTGGGAGAAAGGGGTCGAAACACAGGTCAAAAAAGGATCTATATAGAGATCCTAGTACAAAGGGAGCCAAAGCTAGTCTTCGACCAGCAACTAGAGCTTTGGCAATATTAGAGAATTCGAGGACAACTCTCTTGGAAGAGGTACAGAATAACTGCTTCAAAAGCCAGTAAAGAAGAAAGCAATAATATTCTGTATCTATTACATTCCCTGATGACCTTTTATAGGAAGTCATGAAATTGGTATACCCTAGAGACTTTGAGTCAATTTTAATGGTTGGACTATCAGATTCGACCATATATGGGTGAGCATCCTCCCCATGGGATAACAACCCTAATAAGTGACAAATATCTAGGACAGTTGGACCTATTGGACCAAATTTAAACTGGAAGTGATTGAAAATAGGGTTCTAGAAACATAAAGCTCCAGCGAGCAAGTCAAGACTGGCTTCGATGGGGTATTTCGAAAGGTTGATGGCATGATAGATCCTTGTTGCAATCAAAGTCTCTCTCTTTTTTATCTAAAATCCTCTCTACCCATTTTGGCCACTCTTTCCCAGGTTTGGGCCAATGTTGAAACCTCAATTCATTCCTAGGAATAGGAATTTCTTGCTGATATGCTAGGTGTTATTGTCCTAATCTAAGATAATAGACATGAGTTTGAGATTGGGGGTACTCAAACAGGGACCTACGGCGATGGAAGATTCATGGTTAGGGAAGGTTACAGGGACAAGGATCTCATTGTTTAGCGAGGTTTCTTTCCTATTCGAATATTGTTTTTGTTCATCCTGAATTACTTTTTTGAAATCATCATAGATTTTTTGAAGTTGAGGGTTGTCTCTAGATGTTGCCATTTTTGGAAATAAGATGACCAGAGTAGAATGAGAGTGATTGCGAATAAGATAAAATGCAAAGGAGATAGATGGGAGAAAAAGAGTTTGCAGAAGTTAGAAGGATTTTTTCATCCTTATCCCTTATCTATTTATAGCCTTTTGTGACGTTTTGGAAAAGACGCATTTATTAAGAAAGTAGCCGTTATAGTTGGTTACTTAAATAGCCATTATTATAAAGAGGAATACCTACTGGTTTAGAATGAACTATTTTAGTTTGGTCAGAACATTCATGAATTTTTATAATTCATTGAATTGAAATGAAGAATACAAATACAGATTATAGACATAATTGATAAAAGTGTGGAAATCCATAAGTCACGAGATTGTGGAACATTTCCCAATAATAAGCAAAATATAGGTTCCTGGTTTGCAATGCCAATTTATCTTCACTTTGAAGGGTGAGATAAGCCTCCTTGAGTTGTTCTTCATATTGATTTAACTGAGAGTTGATCTTAGCTAAGGCTTTGCGGAGAACTCGAAGTTCTTTGGCTAATAGAGTTTTACCTCGAAGAGATATGCCAACAGCTTGGGCTTCATCCTTGAGATATGCAATTCGACCTTCGAGGTCAGGCTTCGAGTAATGGGAAATATTGTTCTCTTCATCTTAACTTCCACACCCATATATGTATTTGTCTTTGAATTCTGATACTTCATCAAGGAGTGCATTGGGTCCTTCCTTGAGACTTTCATAAAGGTCCATTAGGAAATTCAAGTGATGAACACTTTATTGGTGATGTGAATACTACCTTGTATGAGAAGATAAAGTTCGAAGGGTGAAATCAATTTGGGTTCGAACAAGTGTTGAAATGCTCCATTCACGACATAAGATGTGGCAACTCCATTCAAAATTAATTCGAGCCTTTGGTTCTTGCAAAATGGAGAAGGGAAGATGTGAGAAGGCTACCAGAAGCCTTTGGGCTTGGATAATTAAGAATGAGAAAGGCGATAAAACATGAGGAGTATGTTCGAATATGGGATCATTCCTACACAATTGGTCTAATTATAAGAAAGGATCACTAATATCCTCAGTTGGGTCAATCACTTGGACCTTTGTGTCTAGAAAACCTAGTAAAGAGTAATCAAACAGGAGTACTCTTTCCTTGTAATCTTTCTCAAAAAGTTTACATTTAGAAAAGAAAGCTGAGGAGTACTGCTCATTGGAAAAGTTTTCATGAGATGCCCTTACGTATGTATGGATAGGGGGTTTGCCTTGGGGAACTAAGATGTTACCTCTTTGAAGTCTTTCACCAGGAGGACTAGTTGAAGAGATTAACCAGGCATTCAACAGGTTTTGTTCCCAAGAAAGATGATTCTAAAATGGATAGTATGGTTTTATTATCCTACTTCGAATTATTCCTTTAGTTTCAGGATATTCAAAGTTTGGATGGATAATTGAAGGTGCTATGATTGGTGTTTCGAGTTTCATGCCTTTGTAATATCCTACCCCTTTACCATGGAAAATGGGTTACTCCCAAGAAGGAGGGAAGGTTTGATTGTTGTAAATTGACTTTAAAGGGCTCGAAGATGAACTTTGTCCTGATGAAGATGCATTTGGCCGGTTTAGCATATTATGCCATTTTCCCCACTTCGAGTAGGTGAATAGCTCAGGAGGAATATTAGGAAGATCCCAATTAGTTCGATGAGGAATTTCAGGACGTTTGGTTGACAACATCACTTCTTCAGGAAGCTCTAAAGGGAATTGATCACCAATATCAAATGAAGATTGTGAAGAGGACATGGTTAACAGGACAGATTCGAAGTGACAAACAAAGTTGGAGATACAAGGACTAAATGAATAAACAGTCAATGTGAAGGTAATGCAGATTTGGATCCTCAATTTAACCATATTCAGGAGGTTCCATGGAAGTCTCAATTGCCCAGCATGATCTTGCCACGATCGCCATTATTGTTTTTTAATCAAAAGGAAAATGGCGCGGGGGGTAATGTTTGTGATGAATTTATCCAGCCAATGAGGAAGTGCCACGCAGGATTCAACGTGGTAAGGCAGTTAAACTGAGTGAAAATTAACGTGGGAAAAGTTGGAAGTTTTTGCCATTTCATTTTGTTTAAAACATGAACTGTCAAGGTACACGTGTTGATCATTGAAGAATAACTGAAAAATAGATGTCAACTCAAGACAACACCACGTGAATTGGCAGTTACCAGTTTGAAAAGAAGAGGGAACATTCAAACAAAACTACTGTGAAGCCTCGATGATTATATATAGAAGGAGTTTGTGTTCAAGAGAAGATCCTTCAATCAACATCAACATATACACTTTTATCTATTTACAAATATTGTACCTTTTATCATTACCTTTAGAGTTCGAATTAGAACACCTTCGAAGTTATCTTCAAGGTTAGATTGTAGTCTATTTTTACTCAATAAAATAGTCTGCTACTTTACTATTTTTCATTTACTGTTCTTAATTAGGAGTAGTAATCCATTAGTCAGTTCGAAGTTTTTCAAATTAGTAACATCTTTACACGTTTGAAGTCCTTATTAAGGCATCGAACGTCACCACAATCTGTCTGGTGAGGCGCAATTTGGATACCAATCACATCACACACATTGGGAACTTACTTGCCTAGCACGCTCGCACATATATAATTTTCCAACCAAACACTAATAAAAACTAATTCTAATAAAAAGCACATAATCAAGCTTCATTTGGCTGAGATTTGTTGCAGCTTCGATTGTAGCAGAATCAAACTTAACTAAGAGCCAGTTTGGGACACCTTTTTCGGAGTCATCAATCACTTGCAAGTGATTGCTTACACAGTATGACTGCTTGGATTATTTTTGCACGAGTTTTTAAAAAATGTGTGATTTGTTTTTTAAGCTAAAAAAACAATTCATTTTATTTTTTCAAAAAAGTTTCACTTTGAAGATTTCTAATTTTATTTTTTAAGTGATTATTTTAAAGCTAAATCAAACAGGCTCCAAACATACAATAAAAGTTTTGCATCAATTTTTGAATAATATATTCATACTAGGAATTGGCCATGTCCGTGAACACTATACAAAAAAGGGTTGGCAGTAGGAGTGGGCATTGTTTGGGTTGACCCGAAATTTTGGGCCAAACCGAAAGGAGAGGAAAAAACACACACACACACATTTTCGGGTCGGTTGAATCGGGTTAAAATTTCGGTTCGGTTTATATCCAATCCGTAGTGTTGAAATATAGTTCGGTTATCGGTAAATATATATTGTATATGTAAGTATATACAAACTAATTGAAAATATATATTGTATATTGTATATATAAACAAAATGAATCAGTAATGTCACTCACAGACTCACACCTAGGGGTGTAAATCGGTCGGTCGATTTTTTTTTCTTCAGTTTTTTTGGTGTTTGAAAATCGATCAATAGGGGTGTAAATCGATTGGTCGGTCGGTTTTTTAGGGGTTCGGTCGGTTTTGCAGTCGGTCTTAGCTTGTACATACATTTAGGAAACCGACCAATTGATTTTCGGTTTGGTGGGTTTGCGGTATTTTCTTACACCCCTACTCATACCTAAACCTAGGGTTTGTTTTCCCAAACTTCTCTCTCTCTCTCTCTCCAACTGCGACGGGCTGTCCGTTACTCTCTCCCCTCTTCTCTTCCTAATCCGACATAGCCAACAATGAATGTGACTCTCTCTCCCTCACTCTCACCGGAGCATACATGGACTCACTCAACTGTCATGGATTCACACTCACTCATCTATGAAGGTATGAGTTCTAACACCACACCACGAGCACCTACGAGGCAGCGAATGTGTGTGTGAATCGGTGTGATAGTGTTTGTGTGGGGGGTCATGGTTGAGAATCTCAGATCTCTAGCTCTTTTATCACCTACCATGTGGTTCTCTCTAGTTTGTGTGTATAAAGTATACAGGGTTTGAACTTTTAAAAATTTTTGGCTACTAGGGCTTGTTTGTGTAAAGTTTGAATTCTTAGAAAATTTTGGCTTCTAGGGCGTGTTTCAGTAATGTGTAATGTGTATTGCCAAATGCCAATTGAATTTTGATTTTGACATTTGCTTAGGATTCAATTAACTCTTGTTAGTGCTTTTGAATGCATAATGTCGTACAATATGATTACTTTTTTTAGTCAAGTTGAGACAAAGGTTGAATCAGAAAAGCATTGGTATTACTTCAAAACCTTTTGAGGAGAAAAAAAAACAAACAAAAAAGAAAATTTTAAATAGCCCAGAGAATTTCGGTTGGATTTTAACCCGAATTTCGAAACCAAAATCGAAATTCAAATTCAGAAACTGAACCGAAATAACCAAACTTTATTTCTGTCACGACCCACTCGCTACACATAGAAATAGGATATGTGGCATACCACTAAGGCTCAACCAATTCATTAAAAGTATACGCAGCGGAAAAGAAACATAAAGAACTCTTTAAAACCAAGATCCTTTGAAAAAAATTTGGACTTCGAGTCTGTAAAATCCATATAAATTTGAAAGTTAATTATATTTCAAAACAAGAATATTTTTGTTAAAAGGGATCCCAAAGGCATCCTAAGAACCAATTAGAACATTTAAATATTGATGATGCTAAAAATTGGTAAGAGTAAAGTAGAGCAAATTAAGGGGAGAGAGAGTGAGAGACTGGATTTTTTGTATGTGGTTCGGTCCTGTTAATGAAGGAACCTACGTCCACGGCTGTGTCTGAGCACGTTCACTATACTGTAAAAGAGCCGGGGGCCTATGGTGAACCAACAAGTCTAGAGCTACCGTAGGCCGGCCGGGCATGTTGATGAATGCTATAGAGGTGCTGTGTAGACTGAAAAGTCGGCCCCTTCAATGGGGGGTGAGAGGTCTCTTTTATAGATGTAAAAGACCTACTCGTACATGGATAAGGAAATATAATCCAATTAGGATGTGATTGTGTCACGCCCCGGAGCAGCATAAATAGAGAAAAATAAATTTCCTTTATGGGTCCATAGGGAATGACAAGTGAAAGTCACTAATATCCACACCACACAGTACTAGTTCAAACAGGAACAGAAACAACTGAAGTAAAAATAGTTCTATCTATTACAAACATCAGAGTACGGTCCACAAAATCACAACAGGTCTGGAGACAACATATGCCCAAGTACCCGTTAACTACAAAGTACAACAGTAAAAGAAAAGTAGTAACATAAACTACTATTTATCTTCAAGTCTTCAGTTGGCGTACGGATAGTCATCAGCCTGACCGGCAACAGTGGGGCCATCCTCTGCGTAACTCCCTTCAGGGTAATAGTTATTGCCATATGTTCCGTCATCTGCATTGTAAAGGACTAGACAGTCTGGACGGGGAATGTCCAGGCAATAAAGGCCGTCAGCTTGTTGAAAGCTGAGTGAGCACTAACTAACACAGTCTCATAGAAATAACATAATTACCATTATGAACAATATATGACAGTGATAGTAAATATATTCCTCACTCGTTTATTCAGGCATATCATTAATCGATTCTTATCAACTTCCATTCTAAAACTGATTTCACCATACCCAACTGACCATCTCGAACTGATTCTATCAGCAAAACATACCAGTGCTCTTGTTCACCGCTATACTGCTTTTAAGAACTCTTGCGAGCACCCATACATTGTTCTCATATAACGACTGGTCCATGGATGTACCCATACTCTTGTTCACCGCTTTTAAGAACTCTTACTGTTCACCGCTTTTAAGAACGCTTGCGAATACGATACATACACAGCTCTGGTAAATATAAATCATGGATGTGCCACAATTACTCTTGTTCACCGCTTTTAAGAACTCTTACTGTTCACCGCTTTTAAGAACGCTTGCGAGTACTGTGCACCCATAATTTTCACGATCCTGATCAAATCCCTGACATACACTTATCGAATTCAACCTGAGCGAATCATCAGCTCGACGTATACAACCTTGAACATACAAATCCTCTTACTGACTCATTCCCAATTATCCAGTACTACCCCGTATTATCATCTCAAACTTATCTCGTTATCGCGTCGTACTATTACTAGCGTTCCGAACCCGACTACGTTACTCACCATGTTATCTCAATCTCGTTATCGTATCCCATTACCTCCGTAATCCATAATATCGCATAATAGGAATATGGAACAAAGATTAAACAATTACGCATTATGCATAATAAACTGAAAAGAATACATTCATGTTCTGCTCGGGTTCGATCGATTGAGGTCCTCTCGATCGATTGAGGAAAGGTGATGTTCGATCGGTTGAAGTCTTTTCGATCGATCGAAGTGAAGGTGGTCTCGATCGATTGAACTTATTTCGATCGATTGAGACTTAGTGATGTTCGATCGATTGAACTCAGTTCGATCGATCGAACTTCGTCTTCCACAGATTCTGTCAGTGAACGTGCAGAATGTGCTAGGGGTGTTTGGGTTATAATTTATACGTCCAGAATATGTAAAACATCATAACTAAGATACCGAGTGAGTCTGGAACTCACCAAAAGTTGTTAAGGGCGCGTTTGGCTCGGTTGAAAGCTTCGAGCTTTAATGGCAGCCTCTCTTTCTCCTCTTTCTGTCTATGTCTCTCTCTGTCTCCTTCTCTCTTTCTCTCCTTCTTCTTCTTCTTCTTCTTCCTCAGTTGTGAGTATATATATATAGGGGTGTGTATATATAGATAGATATGGAGGTAGGTGTATATATATATGTATCAACACACAAACACACTCTCCCAACTCACAAGGGTTCAGCAAACACCCAATATACACGAATGCAGTGTATATATAGAGGGGGAAGAGGTGCAGATGGCATTGTTTGCGGGAAACCTGGAAATCAAATCATTACAAGTTCGATCGATCGAAGTATGTTCGATCGCTCGAACGCAGGTCGGCCAGGTTTGATCGATTAAGAAGGGTTTGATCGATTGAAGTAGGGACCACGTATTAAATTTAGGTCGGTAGGGTTTCGATCGATTGAACAAGGTTCGATCGCTTGAACTATGAAGATGCTCGATCGCTCAAAATAGCTTCGATCGATCGAAGATAAAATTTCATGAAGGGTCAAAGGAAGTATAGAATCTCTCTGCATTAAATATTTATTGAAAATACGGGGTATTACATCATCCACCACCCAACAAAAGATTTCGTCCTCGAAATCGAAAACATACAGAGTTAAAACAAAAACGGAAACTTCTCATGCATCTCTGACTCTAGTTCCCATGAAGCTTCTCCTTCATCATGATGCTTCCACTGAATCTTGACTAATGGAATCTCCTTATTCCTGAGCTTCTTGACTCCACGATCTAAAATGCGAACTGGTCCTTCGTTAAACGTAACGTTGTTGTTGACTTCAATATCCTCAAAGTTGATCTCGTGCGCTGGGTTATGAACACACTTCCTCAGCATACTGATGTGGAAAACGTTGTGCACTCCTGACATCTTCGGGGGCAACGCAAGGCGATAAGCAACTTTTCCAACACGCTCTAGAATCTCGAACGGTCTGATGAATCGTGGCAATAATTTGCCTCTCTTCTGACCAAATCTGACGATGCCTCAAACAAGCGAAACTTTGAGTAGCACATGATCTCCAACGGCAAACTCTAAATCTTTGCGTCGCTTGTCAGCATAACTTTTGTGTCGGGTCTGAGCTGTCTTCATCTTCTCACGTACCACTTGAATCTTTTCACTTGTCTCTCGTACCATTTCTGGCCCAAGAAGTTGAGTATCTCCGACTTCAGTCCAACATAACGGTGATCGGCAAGGTCTTTCGTACAAAGCTTCGAACGGCGCCATTCCTATGCTCGAATGATAACTGTTGTTGTAAGCGAACTCTATCAAAGGTAAGTGTGTCTCCCAAGAATTCTCAAAATCAATGACACAAGCACGTAACATATCCTCCATTACTTGATTAACTCTTTCCGTCTGACCATCGATCTGTGGATGAAAAGCTGAACTCAAGTTCAATGTTGTTCCCATCGCTGTCTGGAGACTCTTCCAAAACTCTATAGTAAAGCGCGAATCTCGATCTGTCACGATAGAAACAGGTACTCTGTGTATCCGTACTACGTGTTGTAGATACATTCGGCTCAAACGTTCCACTGGATACGTCATACTGTAGGCAATAAAATGTGCCGTCTTAGTAAGTCGATCCACGATTACCCAAATAGCGTCGTGGTTCTGCTGTGACTTCGGCAATCCTACCACAAAATCCATGGTGATGTGTTCCCACTTCCATTGAGGAATTGGTAACGGCTGTAGAAGTCCAGGTGGTTTCTGATGTTCTGCCTTTACTTGTTTACAAGTAAGACACTGAGAAACATACTCAGCCACTTCTCGCTTCATTCCTTCCCACCAAAAATTTCTCTTCAAGTCCTTGTACATCTTTGTACCTCCAGGATGAATCGTCATCCGTGACTTATGAGCTTCATCCAATATGTCTTTTCGAAGATTTTCTTTGTCAGGTACACAGAGCCTACCTTTACATCGTAAAGCTCTGTCTGTACTAACACTCCAGATCTCAGGTTCTTTTGCTGTCATCTTGGTGAACCATAACTTCAAATCCTCTGCTATCTGTTGAGCTTATATGATACGGCTGACCAAAGTTGGCTGTATCATAAGACATCCAAAATGTTGCCTTTCCATTAGTTCCACTGGCTGAAGCTTGAATTTGGCTAACACCTCCAATGCTTTCCATTCTCGAATTAGTAATGCAGCGATCGCTAGTCGAGGTTTACGGCTCAAAGCATCTGCTACGACATTTGCTTTACCTGGATGATATTGCAATGAGAAGTCATTGTCCTTGAGTAACTCCATCCATCTTCGTTGTCGCATGTTCAACTCCTTCTGAGAGAACAAATACTTCAAGCTCTTGTGATCGAAAAACAAATTAAACTTTTCTCCATAGAGATAATGTCTCCAAATCTTTAATGCAAACACTATTGCTGCCAATTCTAAATCATGCTTTGGATAATTCTTCTCGTGTACCTTCAATTGTCTTGATCCATATGCGATAACATTCCCGTCTTGCATAAGCACACAACCCAATCCCTGGTGCGATGCGTCACTGTAGATCACATATCTTTCTCCACTCTTAGGTATTGCAAGTACCGGTGCAGAAGTCAATCTCTCTTTCAACTCCTGAAATGCACCCTTATACTTGTCTATCCATTCATACTTCGTCTCCTTCCTTGTTAAATTCGTCAATGGTCCTGCTAACTTGGCAAATCCTTCTACAAATCTTCTGTAATATCCTGCTAGACCAAGAAAACTTCTGACCTCTGTCGCATTGGTCGGTCTATTCCAACAAAGTCTGCATCAATCTTAGACGATTCCACAGAGATACCATCTCGAGATATAACGTGTCCCAAGAATTTGACTTCCTGTAGCCAAAACTCACACTTGCTGAACTTTGCATACAACTTGCTATCTCGAAGTGTCTGTAAGGCAACCTGTAAATGCTCCTTGTGATCCTCTTCTGTCTTTGAGTAGATCAGTATATCATCGATGAACACTATAATGAATTGATCCAGATATGGTCTGAATACTCTATTCATTTAAGTCCATAAATACTGCTGGCGCATTCGTCAATCCAAAAGGCATAACTAGAAATTCGTAATGCCCGTATCTTGTCCTGAATGCAGTCTTCGATACATCCTCTGGTCGAACTAGCAATTGGTGATATCCTGAACGTAAATCGATCTTGGAAAAGATCCTAGATCCTTGTAACTGGTCGAATAGGTCGTCTATCCGAGGAAATGGATATCTATTCTTGATCGTAACCTTGTTCAACTCCCTGTAGTCTATATAGAGTCGAAGTGTTCCGTCCTTCGTTTTCATAAACAGAACTGGTGCTCCCCACGGTGACGTACTCGGGCGAACGAAAACTAAGTCTTCAAGTTCCTGAACTTGCTTCTTCAGTTCCAACACCTCAGTCGGTGCCATCCTATATGGAGTCTTAGAAATCGGCAATGTACCAGGTACTAATTCCACACAGAAGTCTATTTCTCTTTTTGGTGGGAGTCCTTTAATATCCTGAAATACATCCTGAAAATCTTCTACAGTAGGAATCTGATCCATCTTGAGTTCCGTACTTGTACTCCCGATCGTAGCCAAACTACTTGTAAGAAACATGTCGCTCATCGGCTGACACTGAAATCTAATCGTCGGCCTTCCTTGTATTGGAAACACAATCGTTCTAGTAGGGTAATCCAGATTGGCACTGTACTTAGTTAACCAATCCATCCCTAGGATAACATCGAATTCTGACATCGACAGAACTACCAAGTCTACTGGAAGATTCCCATCTCCCAAAGTCAATGGGTAATCTTTACACACTTTACTCAACTTAACTATCACTCCCAAAGGTGACACAGCATTCAGTGCTGGCTCAAGTGTCTGGGGTTCTAAACCCAATTGACGCACAATCTTAACAGCAATAAATGAGCGTGCAGCTCCAGTATCAAATAAAGCTTTAACTGAACTATGAAAGAGTACAAGCGTACCTTCCAAATGTTGCTACTCATCAGCATTAAAGCCTACTTCTCCTGGGATGATAGCATTCATCCTTGTCTGATCTGGAGGTCCTTGTATTCCTTGAATCGATGTTCTATAGTATCCTCCGCGAGGTGCATGACAATCTTTACCTAGATGTCCCGGCCTGTTGCAATTCCGACAAACAACATCTATTTTGCGATTATTTCTAGGGGCTGTGCAGAATCTGGCAACGTGCCCTGGCTTTCCGCAATTAAAATATCCTCCGCTATTGCTTGGCGGTGCTATCAGTAGTGCCTGCGGCTGTGATCCTCGCTGGCGATATTGCTGGGGTCGAGTATAGCTCTGCTGTGGCTTTCGGGTTCCTTCCCAGGTTCTCTTATTTCCTTTATCGTTACCCTATGGTCTCCAACCTTGGGTATTCCTTTGTGGTTGGTTTTGGAAATTCTTCTGTTGAAAACTTCTAGATGACTGAGGTCGATTCATCTGTGGTTGTTGTGCTGGATAAGCATCCTTTTCCAATCCTGTAGTAAATCTGACAATTTCTTCAAATGATTGATTCAGATGACCAACCATCATATGTCTGAGGTGGGGATTCAATCCTTGGTGAAATCTCTTCACCTTTTTCTGTGGCGTGTCTATCATATGTTGAGCAAATCTGGATAGACGCTCAAACTGTGTTGTATATTCCCTGACATTCCATCCTCCTTGGACTAGATTAAGAAAGTTCTTCTCCTGTTGATCTCTCTCATCCTCTGGGAAATACTTCTCCAAAAATCATCCTTTGAATGTCTCCCATGGCATAGCTTTAGCAGCATCGATCCCAATAGTGGCTCGCTCAGCTTCCCACCAATCTGCGACGGCATAAGTGAGCTGAAACGTAGCAAGGCGACGTTTCTCTTGTTCGCTGCATTCCAATGCTTCAAATATTAACTCCATCTCTCTTATCCATTGTTCTGCTTTCCATGGTTCTGTTAGTCCATCGAACTTCTCTGGACATAATCCACGAAAATTTGCTAACAACTTGTCTCTAGTCTGTCTTGGTGGCGGGGGTGCAAGAGGTCTCTGGTGGGTGGAGTGATTATATGTATCCCCCACATGCTCCATCCTCTGCATAAATGCTTCGAAAATTCCCGTCGGATCCATCCCTTCCAGAATAGTAGCTCCATTACGCGCTTGGTGATTTCTCAAGGGTCCTACCATAATGATAACGAGTATCGCCTACAAGAGATATATTGATCAGCTGAAAGTCTTCTCGTAGAAACGAAACCAAGATAGAACGAGAAGTAACAAGAGCTAACAGTTCTACAAAACAACACATCAAACAACCAACAATCAATATCAAAAGTACTGCTCGTATATATATATCAAAAGATGTACCATGGAGTACACAGTTAACCATACCATGTACCACGTGGGACAAGGCTAAAACAGTACTAAGGTCAACTACTACCATCTATACAAAACTATGGTCAAATAGCTATCTCTCAAGCCCCCCAAAAATCTAGTGGACAACATGTCCTAATAAAACTAACAAAAACTAAGTCTTGCTGGTCCTGACTCAAAAGTCGTCAACGTCTGATCTTGCTGGTGGTGCCTCATCCTCTGAATTCATCTCCATCTCCTCGAGTGGATCGTCCCAACTGGAGCAGCAAGATCTCCGATTACAACTCCTATATCCCAATCCTCTATCACCTCTACATCGTCATCCTCTATCACGTCTGCTATTGCCTGGTTGGCGACATTGACTGCTACTGCGGCGAATCAATCGGCTATATCAAGAGCTCCTGCTATGGCTGCCTCTCCCATAACAAAACCTACTGGCTGAGCGACCATCTGAGCTATCCATCCTACTGCCATATCGGCCATGGCTGCCATATGCATAACGGGTCCAGCTGGTATCTGAAGCACAACGGGTACCTCTGGCACAACTATCTCCTCATCGGGCGCATCCTCATCTACTACCATGTCTGCCTCAATAGCTTCTGGGTCCGGTGCTTGATCCTCTGGCTCAAACTCTGGCTCCTCGGGGTCATCCTCAGGCTCATCATCATCTGCATCGTCCACATGCTCATCCTCTACTGGGTCCTCGTCGTCTATCGGCTCCTCCTCTCTGCCCCCATCCATGTCTTCATCGGGATGCTCATCCTCTAGCTCTAGATCCCCATCTCCCTGAATCGGCTCAGGCTCTGGAATTGGTATGTCGGGTACCGGTGATGGTGGTGCTGGTGCAACTACAGGCTCTGGAGGACCGGCAACAATGGCTCTCAACTCAATCTCATCCATCTCTAGCTTACTCTGAACTAACCGTAAGATCTCCTAGCAAATGTCTCTACCAATCCTCGCAGTGTGGTAAGCATCCATACGCATCTGCGTCGGGTGAGTCCTCTCTGTCACATAAAGTGCTCTCCACATGTCCTCCTCCAAATGTCTACTAGCTATCTAGCACACACGCTCACGATAAAACTCCGAGTCGGCTGGCTCCACGGTATCCCCATGGATTACTTGTCCTCCATAAGTATCGGTAACAAACTGATGGAACTCTGGGTCCGATGCTATTCTGCAAAGGAAAACTATCTACCGTCAGGAAAACGAACTTATCTTATACTCATATCTCATCTCAAGAAATCTTAAATACTAGGACCAGATGGTGTAGGACGAATAGTGAACGACAATATCAGAACCTAAGACGCTCTGATACCAAAAACCCTGTCACGCCCCGGAGCAGCATAAATAGAGAAAAATAAATTTCCTTTATGGGTCCATAGGGAATGACAAGTGAAAGTCACTAATATCCACACCACACAATACTAGTTCAAACAGGAACAGAAACAACTAAAGTAAAAATAGTTCTATCTATTACAAACATCAGAGTACGGTCCACAGGATCACAACAGGTCTGGAGACAACATATGCACAAGTACCCGTTAACTACAAAGTACAACAGCAAAAGAAAAGTAGTAACATAAACTACTATTTATCTTCAAGTCTTCAGCTAGCGTACGGATAGTCATCAGCCTGACCGGCATAGTGGGGCCATCCTCTGCGTAACTCCCTTTAGGGTAATAGTTATTGCCATATGTTCCGTCATCTGCATTGTAAAGGACTAGACAGTCTAGACGGGGAATGTCCAGGCAATAAAGGTCGTCAGCTTGTTGAAAGCTGAGTGAGCACTAACTAACACAGTCTCATAGAAATAACATAATTACCATTATGAACAATATATGACAGTGATAGTAAATACATTCCTCACTCGTTTATTCAGGCATATCATTAATCGATTCTTATCAACTCCCATTCTAAAACTGATTTCACCATACCCAACTGACCATCTCAAACTGATTATATCAGCACAACATACCAGTGCTCTTGTTCACCGCTATACTGCTTTTAAGAACTCTTGCGAGCACCCATACATCGTTCTCATATAACGACTGGTCCATGGATGTACCCATACTCTTGTTCACTACTTTTAAGAACTCTTACTGTCCACCGCTTTTAAGAACGCTTGCGAGTACGATACATACACAGCTCTGGTAAATATAAATCATGGATGTGCCACAATTACTCTTGTTCACCGCTTTTAAGAACTCTTACTGTTCACCACTTTTAAGAACGCTTGCGAGTACTGTGCACCCATAATTCTCACGATCCTGATCAAATCCCTGACATACACTTATCGGATTCAACCTGAGCGAATCATCAGCTCGACTTACACAACCTTGAACATACAAATCCTCTTACTGACTCATTCCTAATTATCCAGTACTACCCTGTATTATCATCTCAAACTTATCTCGTTATCGTGTCGTACTATTACTAGCATTCCGAACCCGACTACGGTACTCACCATGTTATCTCAATCTCGTTATCATATCCCATTACCTCCGTAATCCATAATATCGCATAATAGGAATATGGAACAAAGATTAAACAATTACGCATTATGCATAATAAACTGAAAAGAATACATTCATGTTCTGCTCGGGTTCGATCGATTGAGGTCCTCTCGATCGATTGAGGAAAGGTGATGTTCGATCGGTTGAAGTCTTTTCGATCGATCAAAGTGAAGGTGGTCTCGATCGATTGAACTTATTTCGATCGATTGAGACTTAGTGATGTTCGATCGATTGAACTCAGTTCGATCGGTCGAACTCAGTTCGATCGGTCGAACTTCGTCTTCCACAGATTCTGCCAGTGAACATGCAGAATGTGCTAGGGGTGTTTGGGTTATAATTTATACGTCCAGAATATGTAAAACATCATAACTAAGATACTGAGTGAGTCTGGAACTCACCAAAAGTTGTTAAGGGCGCGTTTGGCTCGGTTGAAAGCTTCGAGCTTTAATGGCGGCCTCTCTTTCTCCTTCTCTCTTTCTCTCCTTCTTCTTCTTCTTCTTCTTCCTCAGTTGTGAGTATATATATATAGGGGTGTGTATATATAGATAGATATGGAGGTAGGTGTATATATATATATCAACACACAAACACACTCTCTCAACTCACAAGGGTTCAGCAAACACCCAATATACACGAATGCAGTGTATATATAGAGGGAGAAGAGGTGCAGATGGCATTGTTTGCGGGAAACCTGGAAATCAAATCATTACAAGTTTGATCGATCGAAGTATGTTCGATCGCTCGAACGCAGGTCGGCCAGGTTTGATCGATTGAGAAGGGTTTGATCGATTGAAGTAGGGACCACGTATTAAATTTAGGTCGGTAGGGTTTCGATCGATTAAACAAGGTTCCTTCGATCGATCGAAGATAAAATTTCATGAAGGGTCAAAGGAAGTATAGAATCTCTCTGCATTGAATATTTATTGAAAATACGGGGTATTACTGATTGACACCAATCAAGTAAGTTTCCTAATTGAATTAGGATTGATTGACATTAATTGTGGGGGTTTCCTAATTGGATTAGGAAATAGTTTGCACTTTCCATTAGTCTTCTAGCTTGAGTAGAAAACTGCATGTAATGCTCGGGATCATGCCTGTGGGCCCGGATGAGCTGTTCCCGCGGTGGGATGTGCCTGTGCGGTCTTCCTGACCTGTTGGCCGTGTCGTGGATGAACCGTTCGGGAGGCATCAGGTGGACCAAACCGCTCAGGATGATGCTTGTTAGTAGTTGCAGAATAGAACCGCTCGGGCATGAGCTGATTTTGGGTGTATCAAATATTTTCCAAAAAAAGGTGCTAGGAATAACCATGCAGGGGTATTTCGACCAGTCAAACGGTCCTCTTCGACTGATCGAATGACCTTCGAGAAGAATCCTTCTTAGCAGAGGGTACTTCGACTAGTCGAGCTAACCCCTTCGATCGGTCAAATGACCCTTTGGCAAACTCTTGCCTAGAAGTCATCCAACCTTCATACCTTAGCAACATTTTAAACACACCAACATGATTCCAATCTTTTCAAACGATACTAAGGATACAAGAACACACATCATTCTTATAAATCCTTGGAAAGAAATGACAAAGAAACAAGCTAAGGCTTGTTTGGCTCAATTCACAAACGTACTACTAAACTTTCATTCAACACACGAGTTTGACAAGTTAAGTATACAAACACGAACTCAAGAGTTCGGATACGTTACAAACTTAACCAAAAGAGGTTTTAATACCTATTACATCATTACTAATCCATTCCGAAGTTTCCAATTCAAGTACATAAACCAACCTTCACAAAATTCGTTATCACAAAGCATAGTCTCAACAAATAGACTGTAATTAAATAGACTGTAATTAAATTAGTAAGAAATTTTTTCACCTTCGCAATGAGAAAAAAACTCTCAATAAAACTGGATTAATTTATCACACTTGTAAGTATCAATGACAAATTTATCACATAGTACTTATGCAATGTATAAGTTTGGTATACTATAAACAATCACAAAATTATCAAAGGTTAATAAATGTGTGAGAAATTTATCACCTTTGCAATGAGAAAACATACTCCCAACAAAACTAGATCAATTTATCACATTTGTAATATCAGTGACAAATTTATCACATAGTACTTATGCAATGTATAAGTTTGGTATACTTTACAATTAGAACCTTTGGAATCCAATAATTCTGAATTATGACTATCCTATATCAAGATACGTTTGAATTTAATATCGTATTTACACATCACACAATCCACTACCGTGATTTTAGGGAGCAATAATTCCCATAATGTCTCCACTTCTCCATTAAAAGTTAATGACTAAAAATAAAATAAATTCAAAATTAACTTCTATTTTAAAATAAGGGTATAATGGTAATAAATAAAAAAACAAAAATTAGGGAAGGACTAATTCCTGAACTGTACACCAATTAGGGGATTAATTTCATAAACTACCTAATTTAATTGCACTTAATATATAATATCACCAATTTAAGGGACTAATTAAACAATATGTTTCTATTTTTAATAGGTTTTTCACCAATGATTAATTGCTCCATTACGCTTAATATAGAAATTGTAAAGCTTTTAATATTGACACATAACTAGATTATTTAAACAGCACCTATGTATTGTAAGAATAGGTGTCTTGTAAGAATAACATGCTTTTAAAAGTATCACTACACCGTGGTTGGAACTAAAAAGAGCTCATGTGGCATATGAGAGGAAGAAGCGGTTGACTAAACGGAGAACCAAGGCCGAGAATATATGTTGCAGAGGAGAAAGTTTGAATCTCAATTAGATATCCTCGCTCGTGTTAATTAAGTATTAATCATTGTTGCAACTTTTAAAAATTTCTCAAGAGTGTAATTTTGTAATTTAGATCTAGATGGATGAACTCTTAAATTTCAGACATCGTTAGTTTAGGATGAGATCTTGTTGGTTAGATATGGATGAACTCTTTTGTTATTAATAATATAGATTATTTTGCTGTGTTTGGTATAGATCACGTTTATTATTTTTGTGATTGGTATGAATTATTATGCTTATTAATAAGGTGCAAAAGAAAAAAGGTTGGCGATAAAGGCACCTTCATTTTTTAATTAGGGCACCAAAATTTAAGTTAAAAAATCTGTTTTTTACTTTTTACTTTAATTAATAAGGGCACCTCACTTATTTTACTATATATTATAGGCTTTAACTATATTTTACACCCTCTCGGTTTGCCCTTTATGTCAATTTGGTCCATGTAGTTTAGAAAATGTCATTCTAGTCCCTGTAATTTCATAAGTGTGTCATTTTAGTCCCTCAAACACTTTTTGTGACAAATTTTTTACTTTCATTGACAAAATTATTCATCGCTAAAGGACTTATTGAACTTATTTGACACACTTATGAACCTACATGAACTATAGTGACACTTTCTAAATTACAGGGACAAGCACAACACACATAATTAGGTATTATATAATTTCATAAATATTATAAAATTAAATGATATTCAAAGAATAATAATAATAAACTTGTTACTTGCAATTATAGAGTTTTATAACAGCTGAACTTACTAGTAATCCTTCTTTTAGTGCAAGACGCTTTGCAGTTTCTATGGCTTTGTCACTTGATATCTAGATATCATAAGGCCATTAAATTATACAAAAAGAAAAATGACGTGGCTGCTAAATTGCGACAAGTATAAATCTGGAATAAATACAACTCATGCCAAATACACACACACAGACGCAAATGTAATTTCACCATGACGTGTAATAATTTGATGATGCAAAGAAACAATCTCAAAACCTGATATGGGAAAATTCATATTATTATATAAATTATGTTCAGGAGGATCATGTGACACCTATCGAGAAGAGAGAAGAATCACAATGAGTAAAAACAAAAAAAAATTACAAGAGAAGAAGTCAAATTGAAGAAGACGCTGAATACAGATTAAGAGTTATTAGAAAAAAGAAATCAGAAGTAACCAAAGATTTAGAAATAAATAAAGAGAGAGATATAAAGAGATAATATATAGTGAAATAAGTGAGGTGCCCTTACTAATTAAAGTAAAAGGTAAAAAATTGATTTTTTAACTTAAATTTAGGTACCCTAATTAAAAAATTATGGTGCCTTTATCGCCAGCCAAAAAACATGTGGGAGCCTATAAATTAATTATTGTTTTATATTTTATTAATATTTGTAACAGATATACCCATTAGAAAATCCATTACATTTTTTGTAAATTTTTTCAGAAATTAGTAACACATATATCCGTTGCTAATTCTTTCAAAATCGTTACTATTTTATCGAAAATTCTAAAAATAGTTGGATAAATATCCATTATAAATTTATTACTAGCGGATATATGCGTTACTAAAATTACTAAAATTTGCAACGCCAAAATAGTAACGGTTTTTATCCGTTACTAACATTTTTTGCAACGGATATACCCATTACGAATTTGACAGTATGGTGTGGTGTTAGCCACGTGCTAATAAATATAAGAAAAATAAAATAAGTTAATCTAAACATCATTCCAAATTAAATATCTATCACATTATTTTATTTCTAAAGTTGTCTAATATACACTAATGATGCCAAATTTTGGGTAAGATAAAGTAGAGCGAATTAAGGAGAGAGAAATAGTGGGAGAGATAATGTGAGACCGGGTTTGTATGTGGTTCGGCCCTATTAATGAAGGAACCTACGTCCACGTGGTGTGTCTGAGCACATTCACTATATTGTAAAAAAAGTCGAGGACCTTTGGTGAACCAACAACAGTTTGGAGCTACCAGATGTCGGGCGGGCATGATATTGATTGCTATAGAGGTGATATGCAGACTGAAAAGTTGATTCCTTTCTATGGGGGTGAGTGGTCTCTTTTATAGACGCAAGAGGCCTGCTCGTACAAGGAAATTAGACAGATTATGTAATACAATCTGATTTAGGATTGATTGGCATCAATCGTGGGGGTTTTCTAATTGGATTAGGAACAATTTTCACTTTTCATTAGTCTTCTAGCTGAGATAGAAAACTGGCTGGAACGTTCTGGATCATGCCTCGGGGCCCAGGTGAGCTGTCTCTGTGACGGGTCGTGCTTGCGGGGTCTTTCCGACCTTGGTCAGGCCTAGTGTATATACCGCTCGGGTAGTCCAGACCACTCGAAATGGTCATTATCCAAGTAGCAATTTATGACCAGGTTGGGATAAGGATCGGTCATTGTGCGGAACCGCTCGGTCGTAGAAGAGGGCCAATTTTGGGCATATCAGTTGCCCTCCATTTCCAAGGTTGACTTGATGCTATATCGGGGTCAAGTTTGGAAATTTTTTGACTGCTCGGGAAAGTAGTCTTGGAACTGTCTTTTGAATTCTCAGAAACTAGCTAAGAGTTGAGATTGAGCCTAGTTCGGAGTGTTAGCCCCTTCCATTAGTTGAATGGATAATTTTGATGATAAACAAACTACTTATTAGTTGTCTCTAATTATCTCATGTTGATTAAGTTGCAGGAGACATTTGTTCACATGATCATATAACTTTTTCTCATACATGGTGATTTATGCTCTTTGATTTCAAGCCAAACGGAGCTTTACAAGTTGAAGAATCTTGATTTAATCACTGTTTTAGGACTCTATGTAAGCAAATTATTTATGTGAATATCTTACTTAAGGGCTCAAATTTGATTGAAAAAGGTTTCACTTAATTAACCCAACCTTTCCTTTAAAATCTGCAAAGAGCAGTCGACTGTGATGTCGTTTCAGTCGACTGATCATCCAGTCGACTGAATGGTCGACCTGGATACACAGAGATTTCATATGTGTACAAACCAGTCGACTGCCCTCGCGACACAGTCGACTGATCTTCGTATTTTAGTATATCCTTTTGAAAAGCAGTCGACTGCCCTGTGAAGTCAGTCGACTGAATGACTGCGATAAACACAGTAACGGCTAGTTTACTGCATTTAATGTAGCATTAATTGCTCCCAACTACCCCCAACGGTTGGAAATCAAAAGGAAGTTATAAATACATTTATTTGAAGTTCATTAAAAGTCTCTCCTTGAAAAATCTAACCAAGAATTTCATCACATTAATTCCTTGAGCCCTAGTTTGGTGAGATCATAAATTCTATTGCTCTAGTCTTCATTTGTATATCTTAAGAGCAATTTATTGTGAAGCTTAAATCTTGTATTCATCCACTCTATTGAGAGAGTTTTCAATTCTTGTATCAAATCCTATTTATAAAGGTAGTGTGTATTTAGGGTTGGTGTAACCCTAGTTCAAGTGAAGAGGATTTTCTTCCTTGAAGAGATTGTAAGGGTTTAATCTTCACCCGAAGAAGATTGTGATAGTGAAATCCTCAAGAGGTGTTCTTGAGGGGTGGAAGTAGGGCGCGGGGTGCGGTTTCCCGAACCACCTAAAAATCGGTTTGCATTTTATCTCTTCTCTTGCTCTTTACTTTGCTTTTATGATTTTTCTTATTGGGCTATCAATTTGAACATTTAATAAATTGAGTTTTTAAAACCTTATTCACCCCCCCCCCCCCCTCCCTCTAAGGTTTCTCTTTGGGCCAACAATTGGTATCAGAGCCTCGGCTCAAATTTCTAACGTTTTTGAGTTAAAGATCAAATGGAAACCACCTCTAATACTATCATCTATAGTGAGGGACAATCCTCAAATAGACCTCCTTGTTTTAATGGTTCAAATTATGCCTATTGGAAAAATCGAATGAGAATCTACATGATTGCCCAAGATTTTGATCTTTGGCAACTTGTTGTGAATGGGCCTCACATTCCCATCAAGATTGTAGACGGTGTTGAAATTGAGAAAACGATTGAGGAATACAATGACATTGATAAAAGGCTTATCAAAATGAATGCAAATGCTATGAATATTTTATATTGTGGATTAGACCCAAATGAGTATAATAGAATTTCTTCTTGCGAATCCGCAAAGGAAATTTGGGATAAACTTGAGGTTGCTCATGAAGGTACTAATCAAGTTAAGAAATCAAAAATAAATCTACTTGTTCAATCTTATGAGATGTTTAAAATGTCTTCTAATGAAACTATTAGTGAAATGTTCACTCGGTTCACAATTATTATCAATAGTTTAAAAAGTCTTGGTAAAACATATACTAATGAGGAGATGATTGAGAAATTGCTTAGGTCTCTTTCAAAGCATTGGCAACCTAAAGTGACGGCAATCCGAGAAGCCAAGGAACTCTCAACACTCTCATTGGAGCAACTCTTGGGCTCTCTCGTCACTCACGAAATGGAATTGGCGGTATTTGATAAGGAAGACAAGAAAAAGAACATTGCTCTCAAAACATCTCATGACAATGAAGAAGATAGCGATAGCAATGAAGATGATGAGATGGCTATGATCACTAGGAAATTCAAAAGATTCTTGAAGAAGGATAAGAACTTCACTAGGAGAACTCCTAAGGCGATAGAAGCTAAAAAGGATCCAATTATATGCTTCAAATGCAAAAAGCCGGGCCATGTCAAAGCCGATTGTCCTTTAATGAGGAATAACTACAAGAAAACCAAGAAAAGGGCAATGAAGGCAACTTGGGATGATTCCGATAGTGATTCATCAAAAGATGATTCAAGTGATGAAGAAGTGGCAAATATTTGTCTTATGGCTCACTTGAATGAGGTAAATGATCCTACTCCCGATGCTTATTTTGATTCTCAAAAATATGATGAACTCCAAAATGCTTTTGAGGAATTACATCAAGAATTGGAAAACTTGGGAGCAAAGTATGTTTCTCTTAAAAAGAATTTTTCATTACTTTCAAATGAACTAAGTGATTTGAAAATTCAAAATGATCTTTTGAGAAAGGAAAATGAAGCTCTAATTGACCTAAAATCTCAAAACGATTTATTGAGAAAAGAAAAGGAAGAGCTTTCATTAAACGATTTTTCTTCAAGTATCTTAAAGAAAGAAAATGAAGATTTGAAGAAGCAAGTGGAAGACTTAACCAAAACAATAACAAAATTCACTCTTGGGGAACAAAATCTAAATATGCTTTTGGGAAAACAAAGGTGTGTTTTTAAAAAAGCCGGTTTAGGATTCAATCCTACCTTTAAAGAAAAGAAATTCAATAACTTCTTTTCAAAAGGCGCTTCCACTAGCTCTAACACAAATCAAGTAAAAAATCCTCATCAAAATTTCTTTGTAAAAGAAGTCTCCTCAAGTATGTCCAATCCTAATATTACATGCCATTACTGCTTGAGAAAAGGACATGTAAACTACAAATGTCCAAACAAAAGAAATCTCAAAATGGTGTGGATTAAAAAGGGAACAACACCTCCCTTTGCTAACAAAGTTGGACCCAACGAATATTGGGTACCAAAGAGGATCACTTAAGCTTGTCTTGTAGGTTTGTCTCAAATCCTCTAGCAAGGATAGATGGTTCTTGGACAGTGGTTGCTCGAGACATATGACCGGAGACAAATCCAAGTTCTCATCTCTCTCTCCAAAGGATGGAGGGAATGTCATGTTTGGAGACAACTCTAAAGGAAGAATCATCGGTATAGGTAATATTGGTAAGAATTCATCATTAACTATTAAAAATGTACTTTTGGTTGAAGGTCTAAAACACAACTTGCTTAGCATTAGTCAATTGTGTGATAAAGGTTTTCAAGTTGTATTTGAATCAAATTATTGCATGATTAAATATGCTAGTTGTGATAGAACATTGTTTATTGCTTATAGAGAAGACAATGTGTATACAATTGATTTTGATGATATTTCTTCTCAAGATGTTAAGTGTTTTGCCGCCTTGAATGAAACAAGTTGGCTTTGGCATAGAAGATTGGGTCATGCTAGCATTGACTTACTTTCAAATTTATCTAAAAATGAATTGGTCAAAGGTTTGCCAAAAACAAAATTTGTCAAAGATAAAGTTTGTGATGCTTGTCAACTTGGAAAGCAAATCAAAACATCTTTCAAAAAGAAAAAGGAAATATCAACTTGTAGACCTCTAGAGTTACTTCATATGGATTTATTTGGTCCAAATCGATTTGCTAGTATGAGTGGCAAAATCTATGCCTTTGTCATTGTTGATGATTTCTCTAGATTCACTTGGGTGTTCTTTCTTGCACATAAGGATGAAGCTTTTACACTCTTTGTTAATTTTTGTAAACGTGTTCAAAATGAAAAAGGGTATGCGATTAACAACATAAGAAGTGATAGAGGCCGAGAATTTGATAATAATGAGATTACTACTTTTTGTGAAGAAAATGGTTTTGGTCACAATTTTTCGGCACCTAGAACTCCTCAACAAAATGGGGTTGTTGAGAGGAAAAATAGATCTCTTCAAGAAATGGCAAGAACCATGTTAAATGAATTCTCTTTACCAAAATACTTTTGGGCCGAGGCCACTAGCACTTCATGTTATGTTATTAATCGTGTGGTCATTAGAAACAAGCTTAATAAAACACCATATGAGCTTTGGAAAGGAAGAAAGCCCAACATAAGCTATTTCAAAGTTTTTGGATGTAAGTGTTTCATCTTGAACACTAAGGACAACTTGGGAAAATTTGATGCTAAATCGGATGAAGGCATTTTTCTTGGATATTCTCAAATTAGCAAAGCTTATAGAGTTTTTAATAAAAGAACATTGATTGTAGAAGAATCAATGCACGTTGTTTTTGATGAAGCAAATCCGTTTAAAAAAGTCTTAGACGATGACATTGAGACTTCCAAAGATACTTCAAATAATGTTGAAAATAATAGCTCAAACTCTTTACCTCTTGAAAACTCTAAGGAAGAAGATTCTCTTTCCATTGAACCACCTAGAGTGGAATCTAGAAGTGATCTTCCTTTTGAATGGAAAAATGTACCTAATCATCCTATTGATCAAATTCTAGGAGATCCTAGTCAAGGTGTAGCTACTAGATCATCTCTCAAAAATATTTGTAATAACTTAGCATTTCTATCTCAAATTGAACCCAAGAACTTTAATGAAGCCGAGAACGATGAAAATTGGTTATTGGCTATGCAAGAAGAGCTTAATCAATTTGAGAGAAATGAAGTTTGGACCCTTGTTCCTAAACCAAATGATCACACTATTATTGGAACAAAATGGGTTTTTCGAAACAAAAAGGATGAATCCGGCATTGTTGTGAGAAACAAGGCTAGATTAGTTGCCCAAGGCTACAATCAAGAAGAAGGTATAGACTACGAGGAGACCTATGCTCCCGTAGCTAGACTCGAAGCCATTAGGATGCTTCTTGCCTTTGCTTGTTATAAAAATTTCAAAATTTTTCAAATGGATGTGAAAAGTGCTTTTCTAAATGGCTTTATCTCTGAGGAAGTCTATGTTAAACAACCCCCCGGTTTTGAAAATCCACATCTTCCGGATCATGTTTTTAAACTCACAAAAGCTTTATATGGTTTAAAACAAGCTCCACGTGCTTGGTATGATAGATTAAGTAAATATCTTATTGATCTTGGTTTTAATCGAAGAAAAATTGATACTACTCTTTTCGTTAAAACCTCAAATGAAGATATCTTGCTTGTTCAAATTTATGTGGACGATATTATCTTTGGAGCTACAAATGAGAAGATGTGTGAAGAATTTGCATCATGTATGCAAAATGAATTTGAAATGAGTTTGATGGGGGAGCTAAACTTCTTTCTTGGACTTCAAATAAAGCAACATAAAGATGGCATTTTCATAAATCAATCCAAGTATATTAAAGATCTTTTAAAAAGATTTGAATTGGAAGGAAGTAAAGTTTCTCAAACCCCTATGAGTTCTACTTTAAAACTTGAGAAAGATGAAACCGGCAAGCCGGTAGATTGTAAGCTTTTTCGGGGAATGATTGGTAGTCTATTGTATCTCACCGCAAGTAGACCGGATATCATGTTTAGCGTATGCCTTTGTGCTAGATTTCAAGCTTCACCCAAAGAATCACATGTCATTGCGGTTAAACGTATTTTTCGTTATCTTCTAGGTACTATAGACTTAGGTCTTTGGTATCCTAAACATACTTCTTTTGAATTAACAAGTTTTTCGGATGCGGATTTTGCCGGTTGTAAAATTGATCATAAAAGTACTAGTGGCACATGTCATTTCTTAGGACACTCGCTTGTCTCTTGGTTTAGCAAGAAACAAAATTCGGTAGCTCTATCTACGGCCGAAGCCGAATATATAGCTGCTGGAAGTTGTTGTGCTCAAACACTTTATATGAAACAACAATTAGAAGATTTTGGACTTTATTATGATCATATTCCCATAAATTGTGATAATACTAGTGCCATATGTTTATCCAAAAATCCTATCCAACACTCAAGGACTAAACACATTGAGATTCGTCATCACTTTATTCGCGATCATGTTCTAAAGGGGGATGTTGATCTTGTTTTCATCAACACCGATCGTCAATGGGCTGATATTTTTACAAAACCTCTTCCCGAAGAACGTCTTTGTGTTATTAGAAGAGAATTAGGCTTGTCCTATTTGAGTGATGTGCTTTAAAACTTCAGTATCTGGACTCATGTTCTCCTTCTCTGTATTTTTTTTAACCAAAGCAGTCGACTGGCTTCCCGTAACAGTCGACTGGTTCCATTTATTCTCTCTTAATTCTTTGTTTCTACATACATCAGTCGACTGAGGCGTCGACCATGGCGTCGACTATTTTTGCACCCTTAATCCCTACCTACCCCCGTCGACTGGGGAGTCGACTGATTTTGCACCCTATTTCCCTGCCTACTCCCGTCGACTGAGGCGTCGACTGTTTTTAAGCTTTTTCAATCCCTGCCCACTTCAGTCGACTACGGCGTCGACTGAGACTCTGATTAGCCCCAATTTCCTAGCCCTAATTTGACCATCAGTCGATTGCTTATGCGATGCAGTCGACTGCTTCTTTATATTCTATATATATCGCGCCCTCATTTTCTGTTCTTCTTCACATCTTCTTCCTCCGGCGATTCCCTTTCCTTCTTCCTTTCTCTTCTTTCTTTTCTTCCCCATCCAAATCCTCCCATTATTCTCTATCCTTTCCCTTATTTTTCTTCTTCTCCCTCTCCCTTAAACTCCCTAGACCTCATTATCTCGTCCTTTCTCCTCTCCCTTCCCCTGTGACTCCTTATCTCGGTCTTCTCTCTCTCTTCTCTTTCTCTATCTAAACTTCAATCTATCTTATGGCTCCCAAGCTCAAAAGGAAGACCCCTGCAAGTGGTCCATCCTCTGCTCCTCAGGCAACCAAAGCCAAGCGCTTCCCTACTCAAGAGGAGCAAGAAAGCTTTGATGCAGTCTTCTCACACAGAAACGTTGTCTTTGGTAAGATTCTTCCCATTCCCTTCTCTAAATCAGCTAATCTTCGATTAGGTTTTCTTCTGGAACGTGTAGGATGGCATCTTTTTACTAGTCTTAGCCAACCCTGCTATCCCACACTTGTTAAGGAATTTTATTGTAATATGACTTTTGGATATCGTGCTGACTCCCTTAACTCTTTCATTCGCGGTGTTAAAATTTGTTTGGATCCAGACTCTGTTTCTTCTATTTTTCATATTCGTCGTGGAGATATTACTGAATATAATATTAATTCTTGGAATCAAGGGCACGGATTCGACCCTCTCATTGCTTGCCGTCTTATCACCGGCAATAATGAGTTGTCATATCCCGTGAAGCCCAAGGCTTCTGCCCTAACCTTTGAAGCACGTCTTATTCACCATCTTCTCACCTATACCCTTCTGCCCCGTGCTGGCGGTCGAGATTCTGTTTCTTTCTTGGATGTGTTTTTAATTTGGTGCCTACTTGAAAATAAATCTTATGATTTACCATATCTCTTTTGCCGCCACATTTGTGAATGTCAAAAGAAGTCTAAAACCAGTTCTTTACCTTATGGTTTTGCTTTAACCACTGTTTTTCGTCACTTCAAGGTTCCCTTGGAGGATGAATTTGATCGTCATGACCCCATTTCTACTGACTTCTACTCCTCCACTATTCTATCCCTTATGGGATACAAACTCGTGGGAAATGCTTTTGTTCCCAAGGTCTCTGCTGATCCCACAACCCCTACTGCTTCTACCCCTTCCATTCCTACTCCTTCTTCTCATCCGTCTTCATCTTCCGCTCCTCCTCCTCCTCCACCTGCTGTTGATACACCCTCTCCTGACATTTTGGAGCAGCTTTCCGTTATCTCCGCTCAGGTTTTGAGCCTCTCTACCTCTATCTCCTCTCTATCTGTCTTTTACTCCCAGTCTATTGAGACTATGCAGGCTTCCTTATCTTCCTCACAGCAGGAGGCACTCGAGCTTCATCAGCGCGCCATCGCATCCTTACGAGCCGATGTTTTTGAGATTGGTAGCTCTTTGGATACCTTGCGCACCTCTACTGCTGCCACTCAGGAGCTTCTTGATCGTCGTCTATCCTCTCTTCAGGCTTCTGTTGATGATGCTCGTGAGGAGATCCGTATTATCCGAACTCGCTTACACTTTTGACTGTGTCATTCTTGGTATGTTGGACAAGATTTTGGATAGATGAATGATTATTGTCATTTTGAAAATTTACTGATCTTACAATTCTTTTTGGATCTTGACTAGATTATGTATCGGTTGATAGCTGCATATGTTTGACTTTTGACTTTGTAGATAAATTTAAGTGTTTATATGACAAAATTCAGCGTTAATGCGATCTTTTGTTTATAATGCACCCTTTCTTTTTCATTGTTTTCTTGCTTGCATCCCTTTGCTTCTTAGTCTTGATTCTTTGCCTCCTTATCTGTTTTTTGTTAATGACAAAGGGGGAGAAAAAAGTATCATTGATCATAACCTTTTTTAATGGGCAATAAGTAGTTTGTCATCATCAAAAAGGGGGAGATTGTTAGCCCCTTCCATTAGTTGAATGGATAATTTTGATGATAAACAAACTACTTATTAGTGGTCTCTAATTATCTCATGTTGATTAAGTTGCAGGGGACATTTGTTCACATGATCATATAACTTTTTCTCATACATGGTGATTTATGCTCTTTGATTTCAAGCCAAACGGAGCTTTACAAGTTGAAGAATCTTGATTTAATCACTGTTTTAGGACTCTATGTAAGCAAATTATTTATGTGAACATCTTACTTAAGGGCTCAAATTTGATTGAAAAAGGTTTCACTTAATTAACCCAACCTTTCCTTTAAAATCTGCAAAGAGCAGTCGACTGTGATGTCGTTTCAGTCGACTGATCATCCAGTCGACTGAATGGTCGACCTGGATACACAGAGATTTCATATGTGTACAAACCAGTCGATTGCCCTCGCGACACAGTCGACTGATCTTCGTATTTTAGTATATCCTTTTGAAAAGCAGTCGACTGCCCTGTGAAGTCAGTCGACTGAATGACTGCGATAAACACAGTAACGGCTAGTTTACTGCATTTAATGTAGCATTAATTGCTCCCAACTACCCCCAACGGTTGGAAATCAAAAGGAAGTTATAAATACATTTATTTGAAGTTCATTAAAAGTCTCTCCTTGAAAAATCTAACCAAGAATTTCATCACATTAATTCCTTGAGCCCTAGTTTGGTGAGATCATAAATTCTATTGCTCTAGTCTTCATTTGTATATCTTAAGAGCAATTTATTGTGAAGCTTAAATCTTGTATTCATCCACTCTATTGAGAGAGTTTTCAATTCTTGTATCAAATCCTATTTATAAAGGTAGTGTGTATTTAGGGTTGGTGTAACCCTAGTTCAAGTGAAGAGGATTTTCTTCCTTGAAGAGATTGTAAGGGTTTAATCTTCACCCGAAGAAGATTATGATAGTGAAATCCTCAAGAGGTGTTCTTGAGGGGTGGAAGTAGGGCGCGGGGTGCGGTTTCCCGAACCACCTAAAAATCGGTTTGCATTGTATCTCTTCTCTTGCTCTTTACTTTGCTTTTGTGATTTTTCTTATTGGGCTATCAATTTGAACATTTAATAAATTGAGTTTTTAAAACCTTATTCACCCCCCCCCCCCCCCCCCCCCTCTAAGGTTTCCTCTTTGGGCCAACACGGAGTCTTTAAGTGTTCGGGAATTGGCTAAGAGTTTAAACTCAGCCTAATTCAGAGTCTTTAGCTTGAGTCAGCTCCCAGAATGGTTATCTTCTGCCCGTAAACCTTCATCAAGGTTGTAGGTAGAAGAATTTGACCATGTTGGAAAAGTTGACCTAAAGCGAGCTGCTTTAGGATCCTTTTTTTAGCTCCAAGGATGGTTATCTTCTTCCTGTAGGCCTTCGTTAAGACTATTGGGAGAAGAGATTGACTATGTTGGTAGAGCCGACCTAAAGCGTGATACTTTAGGGTCCTTTTTACTCCTCAATCGTGGGCCAACCTAAGAGGATTTAGTCACCTCTACCGTCAGTTTGGACCTAAGCGCAGACCAAAAATGCATGAATTTTTGGGATTTCTTTTACTCTATCTTGGGCCAACCTAAGAGGATAACTGTTGGCCTTATGCCCTCAAACCATTACTTTATGTATGAGACATTGACATTTTAATATATGGATATCAACTTTAAATTTCATTGTGTGTGTTTCTTTCATGAGATGATTGTTTAATCCTAAGCACTAGCATATAAGTGAGATACAAATTACTATTCTTTGATACTTAGAACTTGTCACAGTGGATGATGAGACTGGATATCTCACCAAGTTTACACTATAGCATGATTAACTACCATTGGATGGAGTGATTAAACTCAATCACTAGAGTCTAACTCTTAGTTTATATGCTAGTGCTTATGGTGCATTGACGGACCTGAGATTTCCTATTGACACTCAAGACTGTCAAACAGTGATAGGAACTCATAACTTGTATAAGGTACGCGTTCTCAATCTTGAGATGATTATGAACACAGACTGTGGATATGGCTGCTTTGATTTACCAATCAGTGAGGTCTATAGAAGATCAACACATGGGTATCTTGGGTATGTCATGTTCAGAGGGTTGTGAACATTTACTATCAAGATAGAATGTACCCTCTAATTCAGAGTAAGCATTCCCTTGAGAATATCACCAAGTTGATTACTGAGAACTACAGTCTTGTTGATAAAGTAGTTATCAACATGTTTGGTAATCATAAGAGGTGAATGGGACTCAAGGAATACAAGAAGTAATCGTGATTCAGGTTGACAGTAACTGTTTATCCGACAACCTAAATATGATTGCAAATGCTGAAGGTAGAGGGACATTAGTACAAAATATAAGTCTAGCTATCGCTTCGAATATGTTCTTTTGCGTTGGAGTTCAGTTATCGTTTTATAGTGGAGTAAATGTTAACTGACCAGTTGGTTAGTTTACTGATCAAAGAGTTTGGTCATGGGAATTAACAACTGGTCTGAGCCAACAATAAAGAGCCTAGGAGGTCCCACTCTTAGCTCCACTAGGATGTTTGGAAAGGCACAAGAGGTACTTGTCAAGAAGAGTTTGATCAATCGAAGGAGTTTCGATCGATTAAAGTCTAGGCAGGCTCGAGTGATCGAAATATGTTCAAACGATCGAAGGTTCGATCGATCCAAGCCACTTTGATGGGTAGAAGGTTAAAGTCAATTTTGGAAACCTATAAATAGGGCAGCTGTACAGGGTTTAATAATCATTGTTTTGCCTATACGAAAGCTGCAGAGACTATTTAGGGTTTTTCCCAAGCCTTCTTATCTGCCCGTTAGAGTTCCCACCATCTCTAGCCTCTCCAGAAAGCATTCATAGGAGACATAAGAGTGAAGATAGTCTAGTGGAAGCTACTGCACCATCAAGGAGAAAGAAAATTAGAATTAGATTCAAGACCTGAGGTATAATTTCTTGTCCTCTCCTTAGTACACATCTATGGAATTGAGGAGTAGTAGATCTTGGGCTACTAATAAGTTTTTAAAACTCAACCCTTCCGCTGCGCATTTAAAATCATTTTAAACATGTTTTTCCTTCAATTAGTATCAGAGCCACGCTTGTTTGGATCTATAGATGCATTTTGAAACACTAGTTTTAATTTGCATGTTGATTTTAGGACTGTTTTCAAAACTGCATCATCACAAATTTGTTTTTGCGGTGTTTTTGCAGCAGAATACAAATCTGTGAATGCATGGGATGCATGATGGGTTTGATCGATCAAAGTAGGTTTGATCGATCGAGACCCTGCTGTTCTCAAGCGAACCTTCGATCGATCGAATTTTGTTCAATCGATTGAACTATGTTCGATCGATTGAGAATGATTTTTTGTCTAGGTGTACTTTTCATAGATTTAAAAGTTTTTAAAATTATACGTGTTAAATTTTAAATTATTCTGCAATTTTTTCAATTTATTCTGTGAAATTGAATGTTAAAGTGATTAAACAATATTCAATCGAGCGAAGGTTCGAGCGATCGAACGGTCTTCGATCGATCGAAGTGTGATAGAGAAGTTAGATGTTGTTTTAATGTTCTAAATTAGTGCGCAAAGAGTTTATGTACTGTATAAATCAATTCAAGGTTCCAATGGATTATTTATATTTGTTATATATGTGGATGTACGACTAACCTTCTTGCAGCAAGATTAGTCCCCTATCTTCCATGGCACCAAGACCTTTTAAATTATTGTATTTAATTGTTTAAGATTGGTGTATGCTATTTTATTATTGGTTTGGTTTTGAGGCATGTGTAAAGGGCGTTGCGACTTCAATCCTACGAATAGGAAAGTCGTACTGGTTTCCCTAGTAGCCTTTTATTTTTATTATTGTTTTTCTTTTTCTAGATAAATTGTAAGCTTCAAAAGAAGCATAAGACCAATGTAATAGAATTAGAAAATCCATGAAGATGGAGAAGCAAGCCATTGTCCATAAAGATGGAGCCAGAGGCGATCAAACCAAGAAGCAGGTTGTATGGAGTTAGAGCCATGGGAGATAGAGGCATTGTTTGGATGCATTTATTTCAATTTTAGTTTTTCGTTTTTATGTGCTTGTTTGTGATTGGAATATTGAATATGTTGTTACTGCATGCATTATAAAAACAAGTTTTCTAAAATAAAATTCAAAAACCATTTTCAGCGCACTAGTACACATTGGATGTTTATGGGTAATGTGTAGAAGCAATTTTTCCTAACAAGCAAAATCCTTAATTTATTAAATCTAGTGGCAGAGGGTCTTATTAATAACACCCACGAACTTCCATTAACGGTTCACTGTAAGATGAGTAGTGCATTCTATTGTACCTTGCCAGGGATGATCATTCCATACGGAGGGTACACTACTCATTGGCTACTAGATGTGAACTTCCTATAGATAGGATCAATCAGACGTGTTAGAGGGTGACCACCACACGGAGGGATTACTTGAGGCGATTATGATTGGATCCTAGTTAATGGTGCACTCTAAATAAGCTATGGATAAGGGATCCCACACGGGACATTATTCAGAAACTTAGAGATCAAAAGGGTTCGGCAGTCATAACTTGTTTTGCAAGAGCTGCATAGCGGACAAGTCATGATTAATCGAAAGATCGAACATTGACCACCACTCGGAGTGGCTTTATTCTTTTGTTTTGATATTCCGGTGAATTTATTTTAAAATAAGAGTTTTAAGGATTCTTTCTTTTATTTCAAACTGTCAAATTATGAGATCCATATTTATTTTATCTTTTGATTTTTCAGTAAATCATAATGTCTGGATCTGCATTTAGTCCACTTGCCACCATACTTACTCAAAACAAGTTAACAGGAAATAACTACACAGAATGGAAACGAAACCTTGACATCGTTTTAACTATGGAGGATCACATATATGTCCTCACCACCCCATGCCCCGAAGAACCCGCGGCAAATGCTTCGGGAGCTTCCAGGTGTTGGGTTTGTGCCCTCAAACCATTACTTTATGTATGAGACATTGACTTTTTAATATATTGATATCAGCTTTACATTTCATTATGTATGCTCATTTCATGAGATGATTGTTAATCTTTAAGTGTCATAGTAATTAATTTGTGTGTGTATGAGATACATACAAGTGAGATACGAGTTACTATCCTTTGATACTTAGAACTTGTCACAGTGGATGATAAGACTAGATACCTCGTCAGGTTTAAACTGTAGCATGATTAACTACCATTGGATGGAGTGATTAATCTCAATCACTAGAGTGTATCTCTTAGTTAATATGCTAGCGCTTATAGTGCATTGACGGACCTGAGCTTTCTATTGACACTCAAAACTGTCAAACTGTCAATAGGAACTCATAACTTATATAAGGTACGTGTTCTCAATCTTGAGACGATTATGAACACTAACTGTGGATATGACAGCTTTGACTTACCAATCAGTGAGGTCTACAGAAGATCAACACCTGAGTATCTTGGGTATGTCATATTTATAGGGTTGTGAACATATATTGTCAAGATAGAATCTACCCTCTGTTTCAGAGTAAGCATTCCCTTGAGAATGTCACCAAGTCAATTACTGAGTACTGCAGTCTTGTTGATAAGAGTTATCAACATGTTTGGTAATCATGAAAGGTGAATGGGACTCAAGGAATACAAGAAGTAATCATGATTTAGGTTGATAGTAACAGTTATCCGACTACCTAAATATGATTACGAATGCTGAAGGTAGAGGGACATTAGTACAACATACAAGTCTAGTTATCGCTTCGAATATGTTCTTTTGCTTTGGAGTTCAGTTATCGTTTTATAATGGAGTAAACGTTAACTGACCAGTTAGTTAGTTTGCGGATCAAAGAGTTTGGTCACGGTGATTAACAAACTGGTCTGAGCCAACAATAAAGAGCCTAAGAGGTCCCACTCTTAACTCTACTAGGAAGCTTGGAAGGGCACATAAGGATCATGTCAAGGCAAGTTTGATCGATCGAAGGAGTTTCGATCGATTGAAGTCTAGGCAGGTTCAATCGCTCGAGGGTTGTTCGATCGATCGAATACACTTCGATCGCTCGAAGGTTAGGTCGGTTCTGGGAATCAATAAATAGGGCAGCTGCGTACTGGATGTTTTTAATCGTCGTTTTTATACGTAGAAGCTGCAGAAACTGTTTTGGTTTCCCTAAACCTTCCCAATCTTCTCCATTAGGGTTCCTACCAATCCTAGTCCTTCCTGCGAGCATCCATAGGAGTCATAACAGTGAAGGCCATCTAGTAGAGGCTACTGGAAGTTGAAGATTTCAGAATTGGGTTCAAGACTTGAGGTATAATACTTGTCCCTTCACTAGTTAGTATGCATCTATAGAATTGACGGGTAGTAGATCCAGGCATGCCAATAAAAGTTTCATAACTTGACTTTTCCGCTGCGCGTTTAAACTTTTAATTTAAAATATTTTTTCCATCACCAAGTGCGAGTTCGATAAATGGAAAAAGCCAAATGGAATGGCCCGTTGCTACATTCTCTAGCCTCAATGGCTGGTGTGTTGCAACACCAATTTTAGTCGAACAATTCTGCCAGTTATATTATCGAATCCCTGAAAAAGATGTTTGAGGAGCATGGCAGGCCTGCCCGACAGGTAGCCATGCAGAAGATAACGAGTGCAAAGATGTCGGAAGGGACTCCAGTTAAAGAGCGTGTTTTAAAAATGATTGGTTATTTAAACGAGCTGGAGACCCTAAGTTCCAACATTGACGCACAGACCCAAGTTGATATGATCCTTAATACGTTGTCGCCGTTATTTGCTCAATTTAAACTAAACTATGATGTGAATAAAATGGATTTTTCAATAAGCGAATTAATGAGTTCTTTATTGGCAGCGGAAGGGGTGATCAAACCTGGGGCAACATTTTGAACGTTGAGAAAAGCTCTTCTTCCTCCTGATCCACACCAAAAGGCAAGAAAGGGAAGAAGAAGGCTGGCACTGGTGGTCCAAGTGTTGGACCGGTCCCTAAGATTGCAAAATATAAGGGAAAAGGTAAGGGCGAAGGGAAGGTGGATGGCCAAGGAAAAGGAAAGTATTTCCAATGTGGTAAGAAGGGCCACTGGAAGAGGAACTATCCAGAATTCTTAGCTACAAGAGTTCAAGGTATGATTGAATCACATATGATTGAATTAAGTTTTATAACGGATACTTCAAACACTTGGTGCATTGATTTTGGTGCGACTAACCATATCTGTAATTCATTGTAGGGGTTCAGATTAACCAAAAATGCAGTGATGGGGAGATCATGCCGACTCTGGGTTCTAGCGCAACCGTTTCCGCTGTTGCTATAGGAGTCGTAGTTTTAGAGTTTTGAAACAATAAGACAATAGTTTTATCATATGTACTTTACGTCCCTTTAATGAGACGTAATTTAATTTCAGTTTCAAATTTATCGAATAATGGTTATTCTTTTCATTTTAGAACAGAAGTTGTTATTAAAAGAAATAGTTCTTTTACATGTTCTGGTATTAAAACTAATGGCTTGTATGTGATTACTCCTAATATTTCTAAAGACTCTTGTATGGAACTTAATAACTCAGTGGTAATTGTACCATCTAAAAGAAAGGAACCTTCCACTAATCCAACAAAGCTTTGGCATATGAGGCTTGGCCATATCAATCTAAATAGGATTGGCAGACTAGTCAAAGAAGGGGTCTTAGGCGATTTGGTTCTCGAACCAATGGAAGTCTACGAGTCTTGTTTAGGGGTAAGATGACCAAAAGGCCCTTTTCAGTAAAGGGCAATAGGACCAATGCGTTGTTGGAATTAGTTCATACTAATGTGTGTGGACCAATAAATATTAGAGCGGGGGATGGTTATAAGTATTTCATCACATTTATTGATGACCATTCTAGGTATGGATATATGTATCTAATGCAGCATAAGTCTGAAGCCTTTGAAAAGTTCAAAGAGTTTAGGGCTGAAGTGGAGAAGCAATTGGGCACACATATCAAGGCCATTCGATCTAATCGAGGTGGCGAGTACCTCTCTAATGAGTTTATTGATCACCTTGTACAGAATGAGATTCTGTCACAGTTGACTGCACCTAGTATGCCTCAACAGAATGGTGTAGCAGGGAGAAAGAATTGGACTCTTTTAGACATGACTAGGTAGATGATGAGTTATTCTGAGTTACCATTATTCCTTTGGAGTTATGCTTTGGAATTCGCTACGTGTATACTAAATCTAGTATCAAGCAAATCTGTTCCCAGGACACCACGAGAGATGTGGATTGGGCGCAAGCCTTCTTTGCAACATCTCCAAATATGCGGGTGTCCGGCACATGTGCTGAAAGGAAAGATGAGTAAGTTGGATTCTAGATTGGAAGTATATTACTTCGTAGGGTATCCAAAGGGTACTTATGGGTGGTATTTTTATGATCCAAGAGAACATAAAGTGTTTTGTTAGTAAAAATGTTGTTTGCTTGGAGGATGATTATATCATGAACCATAAACCTAAGGGAAGGATAAATCTGAGAGAGATAGAAGGAGAGCCCTTAGTCCAACCCGCGGTTGATAACGATATAAATCAAGAAAATACTACTTCTTCACCCATTTCCGCACTGGTACCTCGTCGTAGTGGGAGGATTATCAGCCAGCCTGATAGATACATGTTCTTAGGAGAAGTTTTTGAAGCTGTCTCCTGGATTGGATCCTACCACATACGAAGGGGCAATGGATGATGTAGACTCGGCTCATTGGGTTAAAGCTATGAAGGCTGAATTGGAATCTATAGATTCTAATCAGGTCTGGGATCTTCTAGAACTTCTAGCCAATAGTAAGCCCATTGACTGTAAGTGGGTCTACAAGAGGAAAAGAGGATCTGATGGAAAGGTTGAGACCTTTAAAGCCAGACTTGTAGCAAAAGTTTATACTCAGAGGGAGGGCATTGACTATGAGGAAACCTTCTCGCCGGTAGCCATGCTCAAGTCCATCAGAATACTCTTATCCATCGATATCTAGATTATGATATCTGGCAAATGGACGTCAAGACTGCATTCTCGAATGGCAATCTTAAAGAGGACATCTATATGCAGCAACTAGAAGGGTTCATAGCTGGTCGAAAAGGTAACTTAGTATGCAAGTTGCAAAAGTCCATTTATGGGCTTAAGCAGGCATCCAGGAGTTGGAACATCCGATTTGACCAAGCGGTCAAATTGTTTAGTTTCATACAGAATCTGGATGAACCTTGTGTATACTAGAAGTATGAAGGAAAAGTGGTGGCTTTTCTTGTGCTTTACGTTGACGACATTCTACTCATGGGAAATGATGTAGCGGCATTATCAACGGTCAAGGTTTGGCTAGCTAGTACTTTCGATATGAAGGATCTAGGAGAGGCGAGCTATATTCTTGGAATAAAGCTCTTTCGGGATTATAATCGAAAGATAATGGGATTATCTCAAGCTGGTTATATCGATAAGGTGCTAACTAGGTTTTCAATGGATAACTCAAAGAAAGGTATGGTTTGGTGTTCTCCAAGAACCAGTGTCCAAAGACACAGGAGAAGGGGAATCGCATTGTAGGAATTCCCTATGCTTTAACAGTGGGAAGTCTCATATATGCGATGTTATGCTCTAGACCAGATATCTGCTTTACCATTGGCATGGTTAGTAGATATTAATCGAATCCAGGTCCAGAGCACTGGACAGCTGTTAAGCACATTATTAAGTACTTAATAAGGACTAAAGATTACATGCTTATATACGGTGGTAGTGAGTTAATTCCAGTGGGATACACTGACTTGAACTTTATGTCAGATAAAGATTCGAGGAAGTTGACGACCGGTCATCGCTTTACCTTGGGAGGTGGTGTTGTTAGTTGGAGGAGCATTAAGAATAAATGCATTACAGACTCAACTACAGAAGCTGAGTATATAGCTGCTTGTGAAGCTGCAAAAGAAGCTGTTTGGCTTAAAGAAGTTCCTTATGGAGCTCGAGGTGGTACCAGCGTCACTATCACCTATTATGCTTTATTCTGATAATAGTGGGGCAGCGGCTTAGTCCAAGGAGCCAAGGGACTACGAGAAGGTAAAGCACGTAGAGTGGAAATATCATCTTATTCGAGATATTGTTCAAAGTGGAGATGTGACTGTCACCAAGATTGCCACTGCTGACAATCTTGCTGATTTGTTAACAAAGGCCTTGCCACAGAAGGTTTTTGATCGCCATCTAGATAGTCTAGGTCTCAGATGTAGTCCTGTATATTTGTGAGTGCAAGTGGGAGTTTGTTGGGTTTATGCCCTCAAACCATTACTTTATGTATGGGACATTGACATTTTAATATATGGATCAGCTTCACATTTCATTGTGTATGTTTCTTTCATGAGATGATTATTTAATCCTTAAGTATCATAGCAGGTAATTCATGTGTGTATGAGATACATACAAGTGAAATACGAATTACTATTCTTTGATACTTAGAACTTGTCACAGTGGATGATGAGACTGGATATCTCATCAGGTTTACACTATAGCATGATTAACTACCATTAGATGGAGTGATTAATCTCAATCACTAGAGTGTAACTCTTAGTTAATATGCTAGTGCTTATAGTGCATTGACAGACCTGAGTTTTCCTATTGACACTCAAGAATATTAAACAGTTGATAGGAACTCATAACTTGTATAAAGTACATGTTCTTAATCTTGAGATGCTTATGAACATAGACTGTAGTTATGGCTGCTTGATTTACCAATCAGTGAGGTCTATAGAAGATCAACACCTAGGTATCGTGGGCATGTCATGTTCATAGGGTTATGAACATTTATTGTCAAGATAGAATCTACCCTCTGATTCAGAGTAAGCATTCCCTTGAGAATATCACCAAGTTGATTACTGAGAACTGCAATCTTGTTGATAAAGTAGTTATCAACATGTTTGGTAATCATGAGAGGTGAATGGGACTCAAGGAATACAAGAAGTAATCATGATTCAGGTTGACAGTAACCGTTTATCCGACTACCTGAATATGATTGCGAATGATGAGGTAGAGGGACATTAGTACAAAATATAAGTCTAGTTATCGCTTCGGATATGTTCTTTTGCGTTGGAGTTCAGTTATCGTTTTATAGTGGAGTAAACGTTAACTGATTAGTTGCTTAGTTTGTTGATCAAAGAGTTTGGTCATGGGAATTAATAACTGGTCTGAGCCAACAATAAAGAGCCTAGGAGGTCCCACTCTTAGCTCCACTAGGATGTTTGGAAAGGCACAAGATGTTCTTGTCAAGACGGGTTCGATCGATTGAAGGAGTTTCGAGCGATTGAAGTCTAGGCAGGCTCGAGCGATCGAAATGTGTTCGATCGATCGAAGGTTCGATCGATCGAATCCACTTCGATCAGTCGAAGGTTAAAGTCGGTTTTGGAAATCTATAAATAGGGTAGCTGCTTACAGGGTTTAATAATCGTCATTTTTCCTATATGAAAGCTGACACGACTTGAAATGTGTTCTCTGAAGAGTACGTCCAAGTGTAGACGGTCACGTCGTGTTTAAAACCGGTAAGACCGGGTCGAATCCCAAAGGACGGAAGATAAAGGCAGAAAACTCTAGATTGAATCCTAAAATGAAATAAAAGATGATTTCTTTAAGATGGGGGTTGCTAACAGTCCTATAGAGTAAATAAAAGAAACAAGATAAAGTGAAGCGTTAACTTAACTAAGTAGAATTAAAAACCGCGATATGAAATTAAATATGAAAAAGAATTGGGAACATGTGATTCCACAAAGTTCCAGCCACTACCATGATTTAACAAAAACGAACAGCTGGGGTTTTGTCCTTAGAGTATTCCTTATTTCGAAAATGATTAAGTTAAGCATTCTAGACATTAAGTATGTGAATTGCATACTTAGTGGTTTGTTTACCTAACTTATTTATGAAGGACTGAAATAAAAAAAAATTAATTAAAGTCATGAACAATAACTAACAAATTGAGTATGAAATATTTAATGTGTTTGTTATGAGTGTTCACTGAGTTAATTAATCAAAAGAACTCTTATTTCAAAATCAGATCGCAATTTGAACTAAAAAGATCGAATTGGACTTAGTTTCTGAAACAAAAGTTACTGGAATATAAAAAGAAGTCAACCCAAGTCATAAACATACCAATCGATTGACATACTGTCAATCGATTGACATGAAATGGCTTTCAATCGATTGACAAGTATATCAATCGATTGACTTGGAATCTATGTCAATCGATTGGATTCTGTATCCAATCGATTGACATTGACTCTCTCACAGAATCATGGCAGTGGGCTGGGAACAATGTTTCTTCACATTATTCCCAACCAGGATCTACTCAAACATGTTTAATCTAATAAAAACAGGAATATTTTGAAGAGGATTATAACTAAGAGGCATGGATTCAATTTTAAAACAAGCAAGTTCAAAAATTAAATTCAAATCAAACGGAGATATTTAACAATTACTAAAGCAATACAACAAAAACAAGAAATGGACCTGAACTAGTTCTGAATTCGAAAATACAAAAACAATCCTCCAACTTGAGCTTTATTTTTAATCTGAGAAATCCCTCAAAAATCCTACAAAACAATACAAAATGAGCTAACCCCCTCTCCTCTTCACTCTCTTCTATATATAATGTCAAATATACAGGCTAGAGGCGTCCAGGTTCATTCATAACGGCTGGTCGTCGTCCTGATTGTTGAGATCTTGCGCCATTAAAACAGACTGTTTCCAGTTTAAGTCAATCGATTGACAAAAATGTCAATCGATTGATTAATATGTCAATCGATTGATACAGAGTTCAATCGATTGGTAAAGAAAACATGTCAATCGATTGATATTATGTCAATCGATTGGTATCAAAACTTCATCAATTTGTTTCTTGAGTTATTCCTTTCAACTGGTTATTCATTTTAACTTCAGAACCTGCATTCAAAGAGCTAAACACAACAATATACCACGAAAAATACATCATTGTGTAAAGAAACGAATTAAAACACAAGTGCAGGTAACACTAGAGAAATGGGGCTAAGTCCAGTCAGTTTTTACTCTTTATCGAGCTAATATTAAGCTAATATCAGCTCTCATCACGACCCCCAACTAGCGCTTTGCTAGTCTCTAGCAATGAAGCGAAATTAACACAAACTAAGACGACCAACTATTGACGTTACAGTTTTATTGAGCTAAAACAAAAGGGAAATCCTAACTCACTGTCGCAGGAATCGCGGTTGCATTTAGCGTTTGCAACAAGCCTTTGAACCCTTAGGTTTACCCTAATGGACGAGTTGTGTCTCGTGAGGGTTTTCAGAGAATTTACCCACAAAATTCAAATGTCAAATTTTCCAACTCGTCAAAGAGCTTCAACTTCTCTTTTATGATAAAAATTCTGCTTAACAAGGACATGAATTCCTTTATCATGCTATGAAAGTAAACAACATGTTACAAAGTAACTATTCAAGTCAAACTACATCTATAGCCTTTATATATCCCTGTGTGTGTGTGGAGAGTTAACAACTACGATTGAAATCTTTTTCTTAGAATTTTTTAGATTGACATGTTTAAGATTTCATAGTTTCAACTCAATTCTCACACGGTTTACGCTCAAAATAAGAATCACTCTGAAACTGGCGTAAAAATTATGTACTCATAGTATGAAGCTCAAATGAGTAAATGTAGAGGCAATCAAACATGCTTACATACTAGACACTGAAGAACGCTTATTTGAAGTGCATGAGTCTCATGGATGGAATACCAATTACTACAGGAACGATCTACTGTGGAAAACTCATTTCATACTCGAGATTTGTTAAAATTAATCCAGAATCCTTAGGACTTGTGACAGAAATATGAAGAGAGGCAAGAGATGGTGGAATGTGAAAATGAGTTCAAGCATGTGACATGGTAAAACCAACTTTACTTCACACCTTTTTTTTTTATCAATTCTCCAATTTCTTTTATTTCTTACTTTCCACTTTTCTTCTTTTTTTTTTTTTTTTTTATATGCAATCACTTCTTCTTTTCCTCCTTTAACTATTCTCACAAAACCGTCACATGCTTGACTATAAATATGTAATTGTAAGTAGAAGCATTGATTTGTGATAAGTAGATGGGAATTTAGACTTTCTCAGGTGATGAGGCGAGAAAACGATGGCCTAAATCATCTTCTAAACATAATAACTTATCTCGAGTATTTTCTGAGTTTTGAAAATAGTAGATCCTGAACGTTCTCCTGACGCATCAGCCAAATGAAACAAGAATGAGACTCTCAACGAGATAAAAGTGTATTTCAAGAATTAACACGAGTTTTGCGATTAACCCTCAGAATAAAAGAATGGCTCAAAACTCACTAGGGTTTAAAGTTTTACTATTAATCCATTAATCATGACAATCGTATTTTATTCTCATTCAAAGATTCTTTCGTGATTGTCAACTCGTGCAAAATGTTTTCAGGATATATTCATGCTATGGACGTAAAACCAGATTAGTGACTAAGTAACATGTAATCGAAGTCCATAATATAACAAGAAAAGCCTGAATGCATCATTGCACAATAATTTAGCTAGGAGAAACGAGGTTTTGATAGTTAGAAATTTAACAACAGTATTTTTTTTTTTTTTAAACAAAGGAACAACATGGAAGTTCTAGTATTAAAACAGGTGTGCGATTAAATTCAAGAAAACACAGGTGTTGGATATCTACTTCCTACCCCCAACTGAAATCTACATTATCCCCAATGGAAGTATTTCAAGTAAAAGAAGATATAACCTGATTCAATCATTTCAGCATAATTCTGAGAATTCACCTGTTTGAATAAAACAATCTCCCAAAACAACCAAGATCAAGAGCATATGGATAATAATATCAACAATAGAAGCATAATCCATGAACAAAGAGAACTATCTGTAATAATAATGTCCAAAATCAATGAAGTCCAAGTACAGATATAAGCGAACACCAACTATTCAACCTAGCTTTCCAACCAACCAAAATAAACTATCCACAAATCTACCTACACATCCACAAATCAAACAAAAGAAATACAAGAGAGATTACAAAATACGAAACAACAAAATACTCTCTTGCTCTCCAACACTCCCTCCTAAGGCTCAGCAGGGTGGTCACCAGATGACATGGGTGCACCGTCATGAACAGGATCAACAGCTACCTCACCGTCACCCTCAGCAGCTGTCCCAGTCTGGGCGACAGCCGCCGGGTCACTCACAGCTGGTGGTGAAGCAGCAGCTGGAGGAGGTGGCAGTGGAGGTGTCTCTAAAGTAACGCCCTCTGGCTGAGCCGACGTAGAAGCTGGGTCTGTCGGGGGAGGTGGCATAGATGAGCGCAAGGATTGCTCGATCCCAAGCAACATTGAAATCTGCTCAATCTGACCACCTAGCCACGACATCTGGGTAGCTAATAATAACTGCTCTGCTGTGAGCTCTCTAACCATCGCATGAAGCTGTACTCTCGCGGCTCGCTCCTCTACCAAGAAGTCATAAATGGTCTGGAGAGATGGAGGGGTAGATGTAGATGCTGTAGGTGGTGTAGAGGCTGCAGGTGGCTCGCGCTTCCTCAACTCGTACTGACCCTCAGCCGCGGGCGGCGTCCCAGAGTCCTCATCCTCCTCCTCCTCAACTACAACCGTATCCTGACCCTCCGCCTCAGGCGTCCCTGGGTCCTCATCCTCCTCCTCAGACGTCTCGTCTCCTCTCTTCCTCTTCTTCCTTTTACTACTCTTTCCCAACTTGCCTTTTCCTTTTGCCCTATTTTTGAACTGTGACAACGATCGTCGAGCCACAGATTCTCCAAAAACCCCCAACTTGGCTTTCTATAGAACTTCGCCAACTGGTACCTCAAGACCAGCAACCTCACAAACCCGATGGATTGCCCATGCACCCTTTAAGTGTTGTGATTTACTTGGATGACGTGTGGGCTCAATGAAAAACTCGATGAAGAGCCGGGCGAGGCAGATAGGCAATCCAGTCCCGATAGCGTAAAGAATTCTCGTGTACCACCCAGCGAAATCCAGCTTATACGTCATGGGAAGAATGCAGCTACAGAGTGTTAGATGCAGCAGATGATAATCCATCGTCAGGTCGTGGTCATCGAACACTGTGATCCCAGAGTATTTCTTAACCTTCCCGCCTGAGATCTCTGTGGCCACAACATCATATGATGGAAATGGGCGGTCTGGATGAACAGGGTACATATGATCGGGAACCTCCGGGATACCAAGCGCCTGAGCGACTGTAGCTGGGCTGAACTCAATTGCCCGTCCTGATACACATGAAAAATATGTGTAAGGAACGTTCGGCACCTTAACCATACTGGCACATGCTGCCCGAATCCACGATGGTCGAACTTGTTTATCCGCTGTAAGAACTGGGAGCCAATCGGGAAAAACTCGAAGGCGGGCGAGATGGAATGGGATCTTATTATCGCTCCACAAGTTTTCGAATTTCCTTTCCACCATAATTGCGCGAGTTCGGAAATATTTGGTGTACTACGTGTTCTCTTTGGCGTTCCTGAACCCGTGAGCGAGCGGCGGATCAGGGATCTCGAGAGAAGTGGACTTTTCTGGATGGGGCCCACTGTCCTTGGGCTTTGGAGCCATAGGAATTGCAAAAATAAGGGAATCAGAGAGTTAGGATAACATAATGGAGGTTTTGCATCTCTGTTTATGTCAATCGATTGACATAAGTTGTCAATCGATTGAAGTTATGTTCCAATCGATTGAGCCCTGATGTCAATCGATTGACATCAGTGAATATAGGGGGCTGCCCACAACAAGGTCTCACGTCCCCCTATCATTAATTTAATGGTCTTAAGACCATGAGGGGCTCCCTCGATCGTTTTGAATAATAAAAAGGATGAGAAAGGGAAGTGGGTTTGGGAGTTACCTCAATCGGAATCGCGGCAAAAACTCGCCCCCAGATTGGTTGATGATGAGATTGATGATGATGATGATGATGATGATGATGATGACGATGATGGTGATGATGTTAGGCCCAAATCTCTCTCCCTTTTCCTCACTCTTTGTCCACACGGGAACAGAGGCGGTGGAGATGGTGTGGCCGAGAGATGAAGATGAGGATGATGATGATGATGATGATGATGATGGTGATGATGAAAGTTATGGGAGGGGTCTCCTTCTCACTCCCTCGGAATCGCCTACTCCCTCTCTCTCTCACAGATTTTTGAAATGAATTGAGAGAGAGGGAGAAGAACAGATATTACGTCTGTGAGAAATATCAATCGATTGACATTAGATGTCAATCGATTGAAAAAGAATTCAATCGATTGACTTAAACTTTCAATCGATTGACACAGAAAATGTTCAATCGATTGATAAACATGTTCAATCGATTGACTAAAGAAATGCATGTAATCACCCCCAACTGTTTAAGAATGCATTTTAAAGACAGAAACAAGACTTTGAGCATTCAAACAGGAATCAAACCTATCAATCACACAAGTTGGAAGAATTTATTCCAAACATCATCAATTCATAGTTCAAAATGGATTATTATCATCCAAAGAGTACAAGATCTTGGTCAGGAAACAAACAAACAAAAAGAAAAAACAAAAACGAAATTCTGTCTTATTTATCTTTCACCGGAATTATCGATTTTGCTCTGGTTCAGGGGAAGAAAAGTCTTCCCTTACAGCATAATCCATAGAGTACTCCACGACTTTCCCGTCCGAATCGATTTGAAGGTCTTCCAGAATTTCTCGAACTGTGCAAAGCAAATCCCAGGTATTCATATTGGCGACTACCGCAATAGGGGAATCTGGGAATGAACTGGAGAGTGGAGTAAAAATTGGCCTTTCTTGCTCCCTCTGTTCTGGGGTTCCTGGAGAACGGACCCCATGGTAGAGCAAATGTGGTAGGTAATGCAATGGATTCATCCTACAGCCAATCAAAAAGACAGAATAAGAATAAAAGGAAACAGAAAATAGAGAAGCGCACAAAGAAAAGAAAACTACTATACAACAACAAAAGATTCTCCAAATTTTTCAAGAAGAATAATCAGGATCATCCAGTTGGATGGTCTCTGATTCTGGCTCAAACTTCTCCAAAAATGGCTTTAAACGCTGCCCATTGACTTTAAATGCATTACCATTTTTGGGGTTAACAATCTCTACTGCCCCATGAGGAAAAACTTCTTTGACAACAAAGGGTCCTATCCACCTTGACCTCAGCTTCCCGGGAAAGAGATGAAGCTTTGAATCATAAAGTAACACTTTCTGTCCCGGTTCAAACTTCTTTCTCAGGATCGATTGATCATGCTTAGCTTTTAATTTTGACTTATAAGTTCGAGCACGATCATATGCATCATTCCTGATCTCTTCCAATTCATTGAGTTGTAGTTTCCTCAACGTACCACTTTCATGGATATCAAAGTTTAGCAGTCTAGTGGCCCAATATGCCTTATGCTCCAATTCCACAGGCAAATGGCATGCTTTTCCATAAATCAGTCTGTAGGGAGACATCCCAAGGTTCGTCTTGTACGCCGTCCTGTATGCCCATAGAGCATCAGTTAAACGTGACGACCAATCTTTTCTATTGATGTTCACGGTTTTCTCCAGGATATGTTTGATCTCCCTATTGGCTAGCTCTGCCTGACCATTCGACTGTGGGTGATATGATAAAGCAATCTTATGGTTAACCCCATATTTTTTCATCAGTGCCTCAAAAGGCTTATTGCAGAAATGGGTTCCACGATCGCTAATCATGGCCTTCGGTGTTCCGAATCTTGACAAAATATTCTCTTTTAAGAATGAGATCACAGTTCTGTGATCATTTCTCCTTGTCGGAATGGCCTCAACCCATTTGGACACATATTCGACTGCCAAAAGGATATATTCGTAATGAGATGATGGCGGGAATGGTCCCATGAAATCGATGCCCCAGCAATCGAAGATTTTAATAGTAATGATCGGGGTCATTGGCATTTCATTTCTCTTTGACAAACTTCCTAACATTTGGCATCTAGCGCATGCTCTACAAAATGCATAACAGTCTTTGAAAACTGTCGGCCAGTAAAAACCACTACTAAACACTTTTTGAGCAGTTTTCTGAGCTGAGAAATGGCCACCGCAGGCCTCGGAGTGGCATGAAGCTAAAATTTGAGAGATATCTTCCTCGGGGACACATCGCCTAATTACTTGATCCGCACAATACTTAAACAAGTACGGATCATCAAAGTAAAACCACCGGGCGATGGATAGAAACCTTTTTCTGTCAGGGGTGGACCAATGAGACGGGGTCTCCCCTGTTGCCAGGTAATTGACAATGTCAGCATACCAGGGCAAACTAGTTGCAGCAAAAAGTTGCTCATCTGGGAAAGATTCACTGATTGGAATAGATTGTGAAGAATTGTCTTCAAACGTCAATCGTGAGAGGTGATCGGCTACAACATTCTCTACCCCCTTTTTATCTTTGATAACCAAATCAAATTCTTGGAGCAAGAGAATCCAGCATATCAATCGCTGTTTTGTATCCTTTTTGGATAGCAGATACTTCAATGCAGCATGATCAGTGAAACAAATGATCTGCGAGCCAATCAGATATTGCCTGAATTTCTCCAGTGCAAATACAATTGCCAGTAACTCCTTTTCGGTAGTAGAGTAATTACGTTGAGCTCCATCAAGGGTTCTGCTAGCGTAGTAGATCACAGTAGGCTTCTTGTCTTTCCTTTGCCCTAAAACAGCTCCGATCGCTGTGTCACTCGCATCACACATCAGCTCAAAAGGAAGACTCCAATCCGGAGATTGCATTATCGGAGCTGTTGTGAGGTGATGTTTGAGTTTATCAAAGGATTCCTGACACTTGCTGTTCCACTTAAATGGTTGGTCCTTAACAAGGAGTTGGCATAGTGGTCTAGATACAGCACTGAAATCCTTAATAAACCTCCGGTAGAAACCGGCGTGACCTAGAAACGATCGTATTTCTTTCACTGTAGTGGGGACAGGAAGATTGGAAATTATATCGATCTTTGCCTTGTCTACTTATATTCCCTCAGCAGACACGATATGTCCCAAGACAATCCCTTTTGTCACCATAAAGTGACATTTCTCCCAGTTGAGGACCAAATTCTTTTCCTCACATCTTTTCAAGACTTTCTGGAGGTTCTCCAAGCAATCATCAAAGCTGCTTCCAAATACGGAGAAATCGTCCATAAAAACCTCCATAATCTTCTCCACCATATCGCTGAAGATGCTCAGCATGCACCGCTGAAAAGTAGCAGGTGCGTTGCATAATCCGAATGGCATCCGGCGATATGTAAATGTTCCAAACGGACAGGTAAAAGTGGTTTTCTCTTGATCAGCTGGATCAATTTCAATTTGGTTATAACCATCCAGGAAACAATAGAATTGGTGACCCGCTACCCTTTCGAGCATTTGATCCATAAAGGGCAATGAAAAATGATCTTTCCGAGTTACTGCATTCAACCTTCGATAGTCAATACACATGCGCCAGCTCGTGGTTACACGTGTGGGTACCAATTCTCCTGTTTTATTTTCTACCACTATAATACCAGCTTTCTTCGGCACTACTTGAGTCGGACTCACCCAAGGACTATCCGAAATTGGATAAATAACCCCAACATCTAGCAACTTCACAACTTCCTTCTTCACCACCTCTTGCATGTTTGGGTTAAGACGCCTTTGCATTTGACGACACGGTTTAGCATCTTCCTCAAGGTAAATCCTGTGGGTGCATATGGATGGACTAATTCCTCTTAAATCAGCAACAGTCCATCCTAACGCACTCCTGTGTTGCTTAAGCAGCTGTATCAGTTTGCCTTCCTGTTCGTGATTTAAAACGGATGATATAATCACAGGAAAGGTTTTCTCTTCTCCCAGAAATACATACTTCAATTCTTTTGGGAGCTCTTTCAATTCCAACTCTGGGAATTCCAAGTTTGAAGGCACAGCCAACTTGGTCTTTGGCGGTAGCTGCTCATATTGAGCCGTCCACATTGTTCTTGTAACTTCCTCTTCAACAACCTCCAATATAGAACATATCTGACTCATCCTTTCATCTTGTGGAGTGTATCTTTCCAATTCATAACATGAGTTAGTCATAACGGACTCCACAGGATCAGAGTGAGCAGTTGAATCAAAGCAATCTTGAATTACTGCTTCTACCCAATTCACCTCCTCTTCCTCCTCATCAAAATCTTCAATTTTGGGATTTGAAAAGATCTTGATATTCAATGTCATATTCCCAAAAACAACGGTCATAACTCCACTCTTTACTTTAATCGTCGCATCAATTGTCGCGAGGAAAGGACGTCCAAAGATCACTGGAATCTGAGATTTAGCATTATAAACTGGTTCAGTGTCCAGAACAACAAAGTCAACAGGAAAGACAAAGGTGTCAATCTGGACTAAGACATCTTCCAGCACTCCTCGCGGATATTTAATTGATCGATCTGCCAGTTGGAGAGTAATGCGAGTGGGCTTAAGTTCTCCTAACCCTAACTGTTGGTAAACAGTGTAAGGTAAGAGATTAACACTCGATCCCAAATCGAGTAACGCATTGTTCACTTTCTTCTGACCGATTATACAAGAAACTGTTGGTGTGCCTGGATCCTTGTATTTAGGTGGCAGGTCGTGTTTTAAAATTGCACTCGCTTGGCATGCCAAGTAAGCACTCTTTTTAACACTTTGCTTCCTTTTAACAGTGCACAAGTCTTTTAGGAACTTGGCATAGGAAGGCACTTGTTTAATTGCGTCCAGGAGTGGGAGATTGATTTTCACCTGTTTGAATAACTCCAGAAACTCCTGACTTTTAGTTTCTTGTAGAGGTTTCTTCAACCTCTGAGGATATGGTGCCGGAAAAGGGCATTTGGGTGCCTCCTCAAGGAGAGGTTCTTTTCCGGGTCTTCTCTTTATTTCAGTATCCTCAGGAACTATTGTTTTGGGCTCAACTGTTTCGCCCTCTCTTCCTTCTTCCACCAATTCTTCTTCATTCTCTACCTCTTCTTCATTACTAACTACAGGTTGTGAGGGCAAAGAGACTTTCTCAATTTCCTTTCCACTTCTCAACACAGTTACAGCCTTGGCCTCCTCATGTGATCCAGATCCCGAGGGTCCTGCACCCGAGTGTTGGCCTTTAGGATTTGGCTCTGGCTGTGCAGGAAACATGGTTCATTCTCGATCCCCTTGTTGGGCAGCTAACCTCTCTACACTTGTGTTGAGTTTACTCACTAGCTGCATCATCTGCTGCATCATGAGTGTATTAGGATCCTCTTGTGCCTTCTTATGGGGTGGCACATAAGTGTTTGATGAGGTTTGGTTGTTGCCCCCCTGATTGTAGTTGGATTGAGATGAATGATTTTGATATTGGTTTTGGTGATACCCTTGATTTTGTTGATAAGTAGGAGGGGGTTGGTAACTCTGGTGGTACCCTTGGTTTTGAGGTCGGTATTGGTTTCCTTTATTCGGCTGCCACTGTTGAGATGGGTTTGCCGCAGCAGCACTGTTTCTTTGATCAAAACCAGGATGACTCCACCTATCATTGGGGTTGAAACGACCAGGGGCATTTACAGCATGTACCTCCACTAGACTCTGTTCTTGGTAAACAGGGTATATTTGGCAATGTTGAGAGGTATGCCCCATCTGTAGACAACTCGAACATGATTCTTCAGATGAAAATTGTATTACCGGGTCCTTCTTTGCTTCCAAAATTTCCAATTTACGAGCCAGTTGCTCGTATTTCTCCAGTAAGCCATCTTCCGCCTTCAGCTGATAAATACTCTTTTTACTTGAACTTGCACTGGTTTGAGTTCTCGTCACTTGAGTTTCCCATTCCGGTGCATGTTCGGCTAACCATTCGAAATGAGCTTCAGCTTGGTCTGCATTTTTGCTCATGAACTCACCATCACTCGTAGTTTCTACGAGCTTCTTTGATTTTGGACTTAGGCCATCATAGAAGAATCTTCTCGTTCGCCACTTCTCAAAACCATGATGCGGGCAGAGAAGTAACAAATCCTTAAAACGTTCCCATGCCTCAGCGAAAGTTTCTTCCTCTTTTTGATTATACATCTTGATTTGTCTCAGGATGTCAGTCGTTAACCGATTAGGGAAGAACTTTTTGAGAAAGGCTTCATGAATTGCTGGCCAAGTCGAAATTGAATTCGGTTTGAGTGACAATAACCATGACTTCGCTTTGTCCTTCAAGGTGAAGGAAAAAGCTTTAGTCGGATTATATCACTTGGGTAAGTCTGATCTGTGAAAGTGCCACAAACATCTTCGAAATCTCGAATATGTAAGTACGCCTTCTCTTTATCCATCCCGTGAAATGTGGGTAAAAGTTGAATCATCCCATTACGAAAATGGAATGTACCCGTGTGCGGAGGAATGCGGATACAAGAAGGTGTGGCAGTGCGATCAAGAGCCAAGAGTTCTCGTAAAGGTCGTTGACCGTCATCGATGAGGTCATGCCTATTCTCTCCTTGTTGGCTCTCCGTATCAGACATTGAGTTAGAAGTGGATGGAGTGAAAATGGGATTATCAGCACTATGGATGGAATCTTCAAATAGATTTGTGATGAAGGCTTCAGTGGAAACAAAGGACATAGAAGGACTCAACAATACGGCTTGTGTTCTGAAGAACAAAAAGAAAAAGAAAGATAGAATTGGGATAAGAAAAAATTGGATCAATCGAAAGAATCTGGCCTTTGTTACCGTCCCCGGCAACGGTGCCAAAAACTTGACACGACTTAAAATGTGTTCTCTGAAGAGTACGTCCAAGTGTAGACGGTCGCATCGTGTTTAAAACCGGTAAGACCGGGTCGAATCCCAAAGGACGGAAGATAAAGGCAGAAAACTCTAGATTGAATCCTAAAATGAAATAAAAGATGATTTCTTTAAGATGGGGGTTGCTAACAGTCCTATAGAGTAAATAAAAGAAACAAGATAAAGTGAAGCGTTAACTTAACTAAGTAGAATTAAAAACCGTGATATGAAATTAAATATGAAAAAGAATTGGGAACATGTGAGTCCACAAAGTTCCAGCCACTACCATGATTTAACAAAAACGAACAGCTGGGGTTTTGTCCTTAGAGTATTCCTTATTTCGAAAATGATTAAGTTAAGCATTCTAGACATTAAGTATGTGAATTGCATACTTAGTGGTTTGTTTACCTAACTTATTTATGAAGGACTGAAATAAAAAAAATTAATTAAAGTCATGAACAATAACTAACAAATTGAGTATGAAATATTTAATGTGTTTGTTATGAGTGTTCACTGAGTTAATTAATCAAAAGAACTCTTATTTCAAAATCAGATTGCAATTTGAACTAGAAAGATCGAATTGGACTTAGTTTCTGAAACAAAAGTTACTGGAATACAAAAAGAAGTCAACCCAAGTCATAAACATACCAATCGATTGACATACTGTCAATCGATTGACATGAAATGGCTTTCAATCGATTGACAAGTATATCAATCGATTGACTTGGAATCTATGTCAATCGATTGGATTCTGTATCCAATAGATTGACATTGACTCTCTCACAGAATCATGGCAGTGGGCTGGGAACAATGTTTCTTCACATTATTCCCAACCAGGATCTACTCAAACATGTTTAATCTAATAAAAACAGGAATATTTTGAAGAGGATTATAACTAAGAGGCATGGATTCAATTTTAAAACAAGCAAGTTCAAAAATTAAATTCAAATTAAACCGAGATATTTAACAATTACTAAAGCAATACAACAAAAACAAGAAATGGACCTGAACTAGTTCTGAATTCGAAAATACAAAAACAATCCTCCAACTTGAGCTTTATTTTTAATCTGAGAAATCCCTCAAAAATCCTACAAAACAATACAAAATGAGCTAACCCCCTCTCCTCTTCACTCTCTTCTATATATAATGTCAAATATACAGGCTAGAGGCGTCCAGGTTCATTCATAACGGCTGGTCGTCGTCCTGATTGCTGAGATCTTGCGCCATTAAAACAGACTGTTTCCAGTTTAAGTCAATCGATTGACAAAAATGTCAATCGATTGATTAATATGTCAATCGATTGATACAGAGTTCAATCGATTGGTAAAGAAAATATGTCAATCGATTGATATTATGTCAATCGATTGGTATCAAAACTTCATCAATTTGTTTCTTGAGTTATTCCTTTCAACTGGTTATTCATTTTAACTTCAGAACCTGCATTCAAAGAGCTAAACACAACAATATACCACGAAAAATACATCATTGTGTAAAGAAACGAATTAAAACACAAGTGCAGGTAACACTAGAGAAATGGGGTTAAGTCCAGTCAGTTTTTACTCTTTATCGAGCTAATATTAAGCTAATATCAGCTCTCATCAAAAGCTGCGGAGAGTGTTTAGGGTTTTTCCCAAGGCTTCTTGTCCTCCCGTTAAAGTTCCCACCATCTCTAGCCTCTCCAGGAAGCATTCATAGGAGACATAAGAGTGAAGACAATCTAGTGGAAGCTACTGCACCATCAAGGAGAAAGAAAATCAGAATTGGGTTCAAGACTTGAGGTATAATTTCTTGTCCTCTTCTTAGTACGCATCTATGGAATTGACGAGTAGTAAATCTTGGGCTGCCAATAAGTTTTTGAAACTCAACTTTTTGCTGCACGTTTAAAATCATTTTAAACCTGTTTTTCTTTCAATAACCTCTATCGTCGGTTTGGGCCTAAGTGGAGTTGGTACCTTTGAGTATTCTAGGCTCTCGGGTTGTCTAAGAGTTTGCTCAGTTAACCCCAAGGCTTTTAAATACTCGATGTGGCATCGTGTAGTTTCGATTCCCTCTTGCCCCCAAGCTTTTGTTGAGGTAGGTATTGCAGGAAAAATTACTGTAGGCGGCCAACCTAGAACGTTGGTAGTTCCAGGGTCTTTTGATGCCTCAGGTGTGATCCCGAGGTCTGTTGGTAGTGCCTCAGGTGTGATCTTGAGGTCTTTTGTTGCCTCGGGTGTGATCCTGAGGTCTTTGTAGGAGCTCTCTAACAGTCTGTGGAGCCTCATGCTATGATCGGGCAAAAGCATCACTGTAGTTGGACTTGTCTAGACTGTTGGAGTTAGGAGTTCGGGTTGGGATCACCGTTCTCCTGGTTACTCTGAGCTAGAGGCAAGGTCAGGATTACTGGACCCTGACTGCTACGAACTGGAGGTCGTGTCGAGGCTGTCGGACCTAGACCGTTATGAACTGGAGGTCGAGTCGGGCCTTTCGGACTCTGACTATTGTGAACTGGAGGTCAGGTCAGGGCTGCCGAACTCTGACCGATGTGAATCGGGGGTCGGGTCCGGGCTGCCGGACTAAGACCGCTGTGAACTGGAGGTCAAGTCTGGGCTGTCGGACTCAGACCACTGCTGGACACTAAAGGAACTGTCAGAACTGTCGGGCTTCTTTACGTTATTCTTCTCTGGATGATCCCACTTCCGCTTACTTCTTGCAGGCTCATTGTTTCTTGCCCGGGATCTTTGGTCTTTAGAAATTCTTCAGTGTCAATGTATTTTCCAACTCGTATTGCGAGTTCAACCAAGGTTTCCGGTCTATTTCAGTGAAACGACATGGTGCAATTGGTGTGTTGAACTCCTAAACAGAAGGCTAATGGTAGTTATCTCATTCAAGTAGTGGACTTAAAGCTTCAGTTGATTGAACTGATCGGTGCAATCCTTTAACAACTCTCACCTCAGCTGTCTGACAGTGAGTAACTGGGTGTCAGGTTGTGGCCAGTCAAGCATGCCTATGAATTGGCTAATGAACTGTTTGTTGAGCTCAGGGCTTCAGGGAGTGAAACCATTGAGCGGCCGGACCTTTCAAAGTGCTGGGAAAGGCTAGGCAATACAATTTGTAAGCGTTGGTAGCCAGGGCCATCTGAGCCTTATAGGTCCGGACGTTGTCGACTGGGCTTCCCGAGTCGTTATAAGAATCTAGACGAGGCTGTCTAAATTTGTGTGGGATAGAAAACCTCATGATCTAGCTGGAGAACGATGACTCGATCCTGGAGTTAGCGTGATTTTGTGTAGGGTTTTGGCCAAGCTTTTTGTCCATTCCGTCGATCAGTTTCTCTAAATCCTTGATACGGGCCACCATACCTTCCCGATCAGTATCCAGAGCATAAGTCGGGTCAGTGGAAGAGGCTTCTTTCTCACAGTGTGCTCTCTCCTGGGATCGGGCTCGGCTATGACTCCGGTTGATCGTGTGCCTAGGATCACTTCGTCTCTTGACTGAGCGATCCTGGACCAATTCCTAGGTCATATGCTCCTACCTCTCCGCTCAGACATCACGCCTTTAGTTGACTTCCCTTACATCTCTAACATGGTTTGGGTTCTTTCGGGCATGTTGTCGAGTCCAGATGGGCTCCCGACCATGGGCTGCGCTCATGGGCTATGACACGGCCGATGGTGGATTGTTGCGTTGGGCTAGCAGGGCTTCGATCTATTATTGGGTTTGGCGCTGGCCCTCCAGAAGTTGCACTAGAGTTGCGGTGATCTGCTCAGGTGTCAGGACTGCTATAGCCGGCATCGGGGCCAGCGGAACGTCTCGGTTAGCCTATAGCATAGCCTTTTTACCCTTCTTCAGAGGCATGCCTATCAGCTACGAGATTTGTTTTTTTTTCTTAGAAATCAAGAGGTTCCCACAAATGCTACCAAACTGATGATGCCAAATTTTGGGTAAGATAAAGTAGAGCAAATTAAGGAGAGAGAAATAGTGGGAGAGACCATTGGTGAACCAACAACAGTTTAGAGCTACCAGAGGTCGGTCGAGCACGGTTATGATTGCTATAGAGGTGTTATGCAGACTGAAAAGTCGATCCCTTTCTATGGGGGTGAGTGGTCTCTTTTGTAGATGCAAGAGGCCTACTCCTGCAAGGAAATTAGACAGATTAGGTAATAAAATCTAATTTAGGATTGATTGGCATCAATCGTGGGGGTTTCCATATTGGATTAGGAACAATTTACACTTTCCATTAGTCTTCTAGCTGAGATAGGAAACTGGATGAAACATTCTAGATCATGCCTCAGGGCCCAGGTGAGCTGTCTTTGTGACGGGCCGTGCCTGCGGGATCTTTCTGACCTATTGGTCGGGCCTCATGAATATACTGCTCGGGTAGTCTAGACCGCTCGGAATGGTCATTATCCAAGTAGCAGTTTATGACCTGGTCGGGATAAGGATCGGTCCATGTGCGGAACCGCTCGGTTGTAGAAGAGGGCCAATTTTGGGCGTATCAGTTGCCCCCCATTTCCAAGGTTGACTTGTTGCTATATCGGGTCAAGTTTGGAAATCTATTGACTGCTCGGGAAAGTTATCTTGGAACTGTCTTTTGAATTTTTTAGAACTGGCTAAGAGTTGAGACTTAGCCTAGGTCGGAGTCTTTAAGTGCTCGGGAATTGGCTAAGAGTTTAGACTCAGTCAAATTCGGAGTCTTTAGCCTGAGTTAGCTCCTAAGATGGTTATCTTCTGCTCGTAAACCTTCATTAAGGTTGTGGGTAGAAGAATTTGACCAAGTTGTAAAAGTTAACCTAAAGCGAGCTGCTTTAGGATCCTTTCTTTAGCACCCAGGATGGTTATCTTCTTCCCGTAAGTCTTCGTCAAGACTATTGGGAGAAGAGTTTGACCATGTTGGTAGAGCTGACCTAAAGCGTGTTACTTTAGGGTTCTTTTTACTCCTCTATCGTGGGCCAACCTAAGAGGATTTAGTCACCTCTATCGTCGGTTTGGATCTAAGCGGAGACCCAAAAATGTATGAATTTTTTGGATTTCTGTAATTCTCTATCGTGGGCCAACCTAAGAGGATAACCTCTATCGTCGATTTGGGCCTAAGTGGAGTTGGTACCTCTGAGTATTGTAGGCTCCCAGGTTATCTAAGAGTATGCTCAGTTAACCCCAAGGCCAATCAATACTCGGTGTGACATCCTGTAGTTTTTATTCCCTCTTGCCCCCAAGCTTTCGTTGAGGTAGGTGTTGCAAGAACAATTACTGTAGGCGGTCGACATAGAACGTTGGTAGTTCCAAAGTCTTTTGGTGCCTCAGGTGTGATCTTGAGATCTTGTGGTGCCTCGGGTATGATCCCGAGGTCTTTTGGTGCCTCGGGAGTGATCTCGAGATCTTTGCAGGAGCTCTCTGACAGTATGTGTAGCCTCATGCTATGATCGGGCAAAAGTATTACTATAGTTGGACATGTCTAGACTATTGGAGTCAGGAGTTTGGGTCAGGATCACCGGGTTCCTAATTACTCTGAGCTGGAGGCAAGGTCAGGATTACTGGACCCTGATTGCTACAAACTAGAGGTGTGGTCGGGGCTGCCAGACCCAGACCGCTGTGAACTGGAGGTCGAGTCGGGGCTGCCGGACGTTGACCATTGTGAACTAGCGATCAGGTCAGGGCTAACATGGCATGGATCTTCTAAAATACTCCATGTGTCATATATTTGGTAACTCAAGAGTATTTTAGGAGATCTACATCAATTTGTATTCTTTTTAGGTGTACGTTTTAGGTGTACATAGCATTACTCATAATTTAATGTTTATGCTTGATAATGACTATAACTTATTGTAGAATTTTTTACCCGAGACTTCAAAAGTGGGGTATTTATTCCCTGACCAGTCATTGTTTCAACTTTTTTCCCAAACCCATCACTTTTCAAGAAGTCGTGACTTCAACTAGCGATTTCAGACCAAAACAGTTTAAGAAGAAATCGCTAGTTCAACTAGCGAATTCATTTAAAGTATAAATCGCTATTTGAACTAGCGATTTCGTTTTGCCCCCATTTTAACGCGTCTTCTTCTTCTTTAGATCTCCGGTCTCTCTATCTATCTCAATGTCTCTCTCTCTCTCTCTCTCTCTGTGATCTCTCGCAAATCTCTCTCTCTCTCTCTCTCTCTCTCTCTCTCTCTCTCTCTCTCTATTACACACTTGAGATCAGGTGCCTCTCTCTCTCTCTGTTACACACACATACATAATGTATATGTACACATACACACAGACACACACACAGATACACAATGTTCACACACACAGATACATAATGTTCATACATACACAATGTTTATACATTCACACACACATACACAATGTACATACACACACATACACAGATACACAAATCAAGGTATTTTGAGATACACAAAATACATACCTAAAGATATTCGCTAACAAATTGTATTTGCTATCAAGAAACAATTAGATAGAATTCGCTACAAACCATAGATTGAAGACCACCACTAAACAACTAGTCACATTGGAAATCAACCATAGATTGAAGACCACCACTAAATAATCTTCAATGGTGGTTTCAAAAGGATACAAACTTTGATATCAAGTGTGTGCCAAAGCTTGTAACCTTTTCATCCATGCATTACCTTCATAGACTCCGAATTCAAAATCTTGAAATACGGATAGAAAACTTTTCCCAAATGTGAAATTTTAAATTCTATCTAATTTGAAACTGAATTACCAATTCCATCTAATGATATCAAATTCCTTGATTTGTGTAAATACCCAAACTGAATTACCAATTCCATCTAATGGACACCCAAATCAAGATATTTGCTAACAAAATGTTTGAGCAAAATAAGAACTTGAATCAATTTATAAACTATTTTGAGACTGTGATCGGGGTGGGAGCGAGGTTCTAACACTTTTCAACAATCTTCTTAGTAAGAAACGTGGAATCGTGACTCTGAGCTGGGTGCGTAATCACTTTAGAAGGTTCTTGCTTCTAAGGACTTTAGATTGATTTCAAAAGTCGATTCTTTGAGTTCAAATTACATAGCAAGTGTTTTCGATTTTAAAAATGGGAAGCTACATTGGTCCTTGTATTTAATTACCATTGATTACTTACACGAGGTTTTGCAAATGTGAAGGTATTAAAATGGCTAGTGTTGTGACTATAATGTTGTATTGGGGGGGGAACATGTGCATTGGAACGGATGGTCTATACTACGATAGTAACTGTCGAAGTTTCATTCGCCTGAGAACAGACGCTCAATACACTAAACTTGTTAGAAACGTCTGTAAGAAAATGGGGGTTTCATCATAAAAGTATTCATTTGAAGTTCACTTATAGGTTTTCGTTGGTTCTTGGATATCAAGTTTTGAAGTTTATACCGTTTGAAGTAAATGATGACGAAAGTCTGTAAGTACTACTAGAAACAGCTTCTACCAATGCAGCTGTAAACTCTATAGATCTATATGTCGAGACAGAGAATCTTCCCGAGGCCAATCAAACATTAGATGACTGGATTGGGTCGTACACCTCTCTGTTGACACAAGAAGGCAAAGTAACAAATCTGTTTGTACAAGGGTTATTGCCTTCCACGTCTACACAACATGTGGATTGCTCAAATCCATTGCAAAATAGTCAGAATGAATACAGGAGTCCAATGCAAGACATTGTTTCAGAACGGCCAATTCATGTGTAGTTCAATTCAGATGATTGCGGATATGGTCATGATTGGGCACACAGAGGGATGGACAAGATGTGCATGTGGACGAGTGTACTGGGGGGGATGAGGAAGAGGATGTTATCGAAGATATTGAGCCGACTGCCCAAATTAATCCTAAAAATGCTTTATATGGCCTTTTTACATCCTTTTGACTTAGGCATCCATACTAGAGAGGCGTGTTATGCTTCAAACATTGAGGGTAGGCAATGGAATCCAGATCGAGACGAGTTGGTCAAGGGTATGATGTTCAAAACCAAAGATGATCTTCAGAGATTTGTGGAGTTGTACTCGATAAGAACACATCAACGGTACACGGTGGATCAAACCAGTCTGGATCGTTGGTCGTTGAAATGTGAATTGGCGTCGTAAGGTTGCAAGTGGCAGGTACGGGCAAGGTTGAAATGACACGGGATGTTTGAAGTCATAAAGGTTGAGCAAAGCCACACTTGTATGTCCTCTACGATGAACATTGGTCATAGAAATCTAAATGCTCGGCTAGTGGTTAGGGACATAATGCCAATGATTAAGGCGGACTCATCTATTAACATCGCAGCGATATTGAAAAAGGTGAAAGATAAGTATTTGTACACCGTCTCATACAAGAAGGCATGGAATACGAAACAGAAAGCCATTGGAATGATATTTGGAGATTAGTGTACATCATACACAGAATTGCCCAAGTTCATGGCTGCAATTCAACTGTACAATCCTGGAACGGTTGTAAAATGGTTCTATGTGAACGGTGGATTTAAGAGAGGGGGGTAGGGCTACTTATCAATGTGGAATATGCCATCAACAAGGCCATGACAGGAGACGATGCCCCCAACAACACAGTCAAGCTGGGCCATCTAATGCAGTATAATATTTAGTGTTGTGCTTGAGCGATGTGCTTTGTAATATGTACCTGCTTGTTGTGACTATGTAATGTGCAAATGGAAATGAAAACTTTTTTAAGTACAAACTCCTTATAGAACCACAACAAACTTCGTAGTTAACTAGTACAAACTTAGTAAACAAACTCGTTAGTAAACAAAGTCCTTGGATAACTAATACAAACATCCTTGTATACATCAATTATGCGTTCAACGCTTCAACCTCCGTAGAATTTCCTCAGTGTTGTTCCTTGCTTCATTTCCAGATGAGTTGGCAACATTTGACGGGCCCACACCACTTTCAATTGTCAAGCCAGTGACCGGTAGCGGTTTAAAGATATAACAACATCTATGATAGCGGTAACCGGCATAGTTCCTCAACGATGTTGCAGTACTGTCATAGCTTTTCTACATGTATAATTCATGAAAACAATTGTCATAAGTTACAAATCATCATAACAACTAAAATGGAAGCTATGAGAGGTTTTGGCTCTAACCTTAGCACACCATTCATACCAAGTCTGGTCAGGAACTTCTAGCCAGCTTTATTCAGTAAAATGAACACCTCTCATCGTTAACAACTCCTGAAGGAGTTCATGTTCCTTCTGCCAGCTCCAAACCTGAGTCGCAATGGCATCATCTGGAATATCACATCTAGGGATTGTCTCAGCAAAGACGGTCTACAAAGCTTCGAAAGCAACATATTTAAATGAACCATCTTCATGTTTCCATTTCGGAATAGCAAAATCCATGAGTGCTTCTAGTAGAACACCCTTCTCTTCAATACTCAGTATCCTTTTTTCAAAAAAATGTGGGTGGTACGTTGGTGTATACTTGTTTGCCATACTAAAAAAACAATGCAGTGAAGAAGAAGAAGAAGGATAGGAAGGAATGCTTGGGATATCACATTGAATCTTAAAACCACAGTATATATAGACCATGGAATGCCTGTGACAAGTCACTGGGTTTGACGCCCAATAGTTGACGCGACAAGTCACTGCTTCTGACAACATTTGTAGTTGATGCGACAATTCACTGGGTTTGACGCCCAGTAATTAATGCGATAACTCACTGGGTCTGACGCCCAACAGTGGACGCGACAAGTCACTGCTTGTGACAATATTTCCATTTGATGCGACATTTCACTGGGTCTGACACCCAGCAGTTGATGCGACAAGTCACTGCTTTAAGTTTTTTTCCGCCACGTAGTTTAAAATATTTAACTCTTGTTTAATATCATGTTGTCGTTTCATAAGATTTACTCATGATTTTGTTGACTAACCATCATGCTTGAACAGCCTGCTTACCATGGATGTACACCCTGCCCCTGAGGATCCCTCAGTACTGTCATTACAGGACGCACACCGGTCATCCGCCATCTGGGATGGTCAGATCTTGAGTGAGCTTTACTGCCGGTGCTCTGAGGCTGTTTTACGGCGAGGTCCTGATCCAGATCAGCGCATACTACATTACATCAGACAGATCGGGTTCTACGACACATATAGACTCGAATTTATACAGTTTGATTGGGGTTTGATCACTGCCCTAGTTGAGAGGTGGCGAGTTGAGACACACAAGTTTCACCTACCTGTCGACGAGACCACGATCACGCTACAGGATGTCGGCATTCTATTGGGCCTACCGGTCGATGGCCGTGCAATTACCGGTATTGATGTGTCACGCTCCAAGGAGCAGTGGCAAGAGCTATGTCAGGAGTTACTGGGTTTCACGCCACCCCTAGCCACTATCTCTGGATCTTCGCTGCGACTGACTACGATACGGGACCATTTCACACCCCAGATCACCCAGCATGCCGACGACACCACTATTCAACAGATGGCTCGATGTTATTGTATGATGTTGATAGGAGGGTCGTTGTTCCCAGACAAGTCTGGGAACAAGGTTAGCCTCATATATCTACCACATCTACGACACTTTGATGCTGGCTACAGCTGGGGTAGTGCAGCATTAGCATATCTGTACCGTGAGTTGTATGTTGCATCTCATCGTACCGCAGTTGAGATATCCGGCCCTCTTATACTTTTACAGCTTAAATGTTATGTCAATTATGTAAATTACGCATAAGTTACGATTGTTCAGGGTATCATAAATAACTTATCTCAATTATTATCAATCGCAGCTTTGGGCATGGGAGAGATTGACCCATATCCAACCAGTCCCCTTACCAGCAGCTGTACCAGAGGATGGTCCATTGGGTTGTAGGTATACTTACATTGTTTTATACATTATTTTTATTCATTACTCATACATTCATTTAAGTGCTAACATTTTTGTCATTACTTTAGGTGGTTGACCCGATTCTTAGTTCGAGATGTTCCTACTCATGTCCAGCGTCACTTTCGGGACCAGTTGGACCAGATGAGGCCCGAGCAGGTAAATAATGTGCAGAGTTAAACCGTGTTTTGCATTATTGTTCAAGTTGCTAATTTTTTATATATTGTTTCATAGATGATTTGGCAGCCGTACAGTGCTGAGCTAGTCGCTTCATTACCTCAGTATTGTCGGGCTGGGCAGGGCACGGATGGCCAGATGTCCGTTGATCGTGTACGCTGTGGTTGAGTAGCATCATCCCGACAGAGTGATGCGACAATTTGGGATGAGGCAAGTAGTCCCAGAGCTATGTAACACTATGACGACATTACATCGCATTGATCGACGTGGTCATGCGAATACCGACTGGAGTCACTTTCGAAGGGAGTATGTTGAGCTCTGGGACCATCGGCTGTAGCATGTTATGGTAGGTATTCCAGATGCAGCTCAGATGCTTGCCTCAGACCCATATATGAGATGGTATAGCTGCATTACACGTAGATTGATTGGACCAATTAGAGATCTACTGACTGTTGGCTTCCAGCCAGTCGGTACGATTCGCGGCGTTCTGGTGAGATGTTATCCTTATCGTACAACATATCCATCCTGTACATAAAATAACTTCACTTAATAAAACTTCCCATTTTTTTCAGGAGGATGGTGTGACTCGTGTGTATGAGGTTGCACGATCGGTGTTGGCCGGATTAGCAGCAGGTGGCCCTCATTCCGTCCCTCCAGAGGTGATGGTAGCATTAGAGGAGATTCGTACTATTAGTGAGCATTCATTGCAGGCTGTTCATGAGGACCGACGATTAGACGGGGCTGTTCCATCTTCCAAAGTATTCGTGCCCCACGTCTCAGAGCCTCAGCAGCAGCCACAGCCACCGCCACAGCCACAACCACAGCCACAACCTCAGCCTCAGCCTCAGACGCATCCTCATTCTCAGGCTCAACCTCACTCTCAGGAGCAGACAGACCCATCTACACACTATGAGTCTGAGCCACATACACCACATGATCAGGGTCCTACTGTGTATGCATACGATGATACGGCCGACATTTATAGGCCTTTCACTCCAGGGGGCTCTGAGTTCCGTATATCTCCGGTCCGTGACTTCTCCATCCCACAGTACACACATACAGATGCACCATCGTCATCATCTTTCCAGCCACCACATCCAGCTTCAGAGTTCGCGGCGATTGTGGCGATGGTGGAGAGTTTGACACAGGTACAGGCAGAGGAGATGCAGGTAGAGGTAAGAGAGACGACTGGATATGATACCCCCATGGCAAAGACACAGGATGAGGGTTTGAAATAGGCCGAGTCTCAGCGACGACCTCCGATACGTTCAGTTTACGCTAGGGGTAGAGGTCGTCATGGCCGTAGAGGGAGAGGTGCATTGCAGGTCATCCAGCCACGTGACGAGGTTCCACTAGTGGAGGATCCACCACAGTAAGAGGGTAGGCCTAAGAGAACGAAGAAGGTTCCGTGGTGTGGGACACATTATAAACAAAGATAGTCTATAGGATCCACAAATAATTACATCTTCATGTTTTTTGATGTATTATAAACAAACAATTACACATTTGTATGTATATAATTTTTTTTATTCTATACATCTATATCTCTCCCACTATCTCTCTCTATCTCTCTCCCCCTCACTCTTTCTCTATCTCTCCCACTCTCTCTCACACTCTATCTCTATTACCCACTATCTCTATCTCTCTCCCCTTCACTCTCTCTCTATCTCTCCCACTCTATCTCTATCTCCCACTCTCTCTATCACCCACTCTCTCTATCTCTCTCCCCCTCACTCTCTCTTTATCTCTCTATCTCTCCCACTCTCTTTATCTCTCACTCTATCTCTATCTCCCACTCTCTCTATCTCACTATCTCTCCCACACTCTTTATCTCTCTCCCACTCTCTCGATCTCATTCCCACTCTCTATCTCACTATCTCTCCCACTCTCTCTATCTCTCTCTATCTCTATCTCACTCCCACTCTCTATATCTCTATCTCCCACTCCCACTCTCTATATCTCTATCTCCCACTCTCTCGCACTCTCTATCTCTCTTCCACTCTCTCGCACCTATCTCTCTCCTACTCCCACTCTCTATCTCTCTCCCACTCTCTCGCACCCATATCTCTATCTCTCTCCCACTCTCTGTCACACCCCAATTTTCAGACAATTAAATATTAGCCAAGGGAAAATCCCTAAACCAATATTCAGTTGTCCAATTATTAGAGGTGATCGCAATGTAAATCATCACACAGTCTGTACAGGATAAAACTTAAATCACAGGAGCAAAATACCAGTAAAATATCCAATCAATAAGGATCAAAACCTAAGGTTCCAAAACCATAATTAATCTCTAAAAAAAAAAACATCATTCAAACAATATCTGGAAGAAAAAAAAAAATCAAATGGCCCACAATGCCAAAATATAAAATAATAAAACTCTCCAATAAAAATTATAAAAGCTAGTAAGGACTTCACACTTCTCCTGTTACCAGATGCCATGAACTTCTCACTATCCTTGTAAATTACGATCAGCTACGCTCCAAAAAGAACGCACCTGCGAGAAAAAAAAACTCAACGGGTCAGTCACATGACTGGTATGAGTTAAATAACACTAATCACACACAGTCTTAGGGATCGTTCACAATCCCTTACACCAACACAACAATAATAAATAAAAGATCGGGCATGAAAGTAGTTCCGCTCACATAACGGAACAAGGGGTAGTTTCCCTTTTATGTGACGGCAATATAGTTTCTACCCGAACTAGACTGAATAAATACTTACCCTTCTTAGCTATGGTAGGCCAATACCTGCAAACACATTAGTGGACCTACCATCCTGCATAAATAGATGTTAGTACAAAAAAAATCAAAAATCATACTTTAAATGTTATTTTTTTAAAAAAATGAATTTATCTCCAAGAAGGAGTTGGAATTGGACAAAACTTAAAACACGAAAGATGTTCAGAATTAAATTTCCAAGGGAAGCCACGCGTCACCGCTCATTAATTCTAAACACGTAAGACAAAAATTAATTATTAAACTTCAGCTCATAAAACACGCGATATTCAGCAGATTCTGAAATTAAATCAAAACGGTGTCAAGATGACGTTTTTAGGAAAAGTGTAAAACACAAAAGTCACTCGGATTGTCGTTTTACTTCAGGATACGCGAAACGACCATCGATTGTGAAGTTAAGTGACCAAATTATCTAATTTACTAATCTGATCCTATTTATTATTAGTTCACAATGTTCCCAAAGATTTTACGGTACACATACAAGACTACATTTAAACTAACGGATGCCCACATAAGTTGTTTGATATGACAATGATTCGACTTCAACAAAATATAACGAACTGCAATACAACGGATAGCAGCAATCTAAGCACCACTTGTGTTTTAATTAATTAAACCTTATGTTCACCACTTCGGCCACCCATCCATGGTTCAGCCTAGCTACACATATATCCCATGTGTCTCCTAACGTAATACTAACTCCCACTCTGGTTGCAACTCCCATGGGGTATCATTGGAATTTGAGTCTACACCGAAAGGCTAGTCCTTACGTTTTTGACGTCAATAAATAATGTCTAAATACACATGAAATAGACCAACAAGCCAAGCATAAGGTTTAAAAATGAAGAGACGGGTCATCCACGTAGTCTCCGTCTAATCACACAAGATGGGTCATCCACGAAGTCGCCGCCTAAACTCATAAGGAGCAGTGGTGAACATTCAAGGATTTCCTATTATTAATTTCTATAAAAAAAAATCTTCACACATATGGTCTCACATTCACAAGTTTATGAAACCCAACATTAGATGAGAATGCTTACATCTCAACAAAATTTCACGTTATATCATAATAACGAAACACGAGTTCATCCCGACACACAAATCAACTTAAACAATCAACACGTTTTTAACCTTCTAAAACTGCTACTGAAATTTAAATCTACAGCCCAAACGGTGCAGAATCAGAGAAAACTCAAAACACAAAAAGTGTGCAGAATCGCGTTTTACATAGGTCGCGCGAACAGAATGTTAAAATTCAAAGTCACGATTGCACAATATTTTTCGAAAGTTTTCAGCAATTGTTAAAATAATAAAAACGAATTTTTACATAGCTTTTCAATATTTATCAAGGGTATTCCACGTATGTGTTCGTCAAACTATCTATACACATAACAATCACTAATATACCAAAGTCGTGATCACAAGGTCACCAAAAAAAATATCTAAGTTAATTCGAAAACAACAATATTGTGCATCTAATACAAAATTGAATTCCAACAATTAACTTAAACATATAAATATTTGGTTTACTCGTATATATATATATATATATACGTGTATATATATACACGGATACACCCATTTAACTCACCTAGGTCACGATTAAGCACTTGAAAAAAATGGTGTTGAACGGACTATGAACGCGATTCCGGATCCGAATACCCCGCGCCCTACCCTTCCTTCCTTTCTTCTTCTTTCTTCTTCTTCTTCTTCTTCTTCTTCTTCTTCTTCTTTTCTCTCTCTCTCTCTCTCTCTCTCTCTCTCTCTCTCTCTCTCTGTGTTTAGAAGTGTATTGGGGGCTAGGGTTTATGATATATGTATATTTATACTACGCACACAACACATGTCAATAAAATACACACAAATATATAAATCCCGTTTTTTGTCTAAGGGTCTCACAAAAAGACTTTATATGGGCCCGAAAACGCATTCTAAAGTGACAAATGATTAGCCCAATGAATACCCATGACCCCGGACACTTAATTCTCATGTTCAATTCACTAATTAACTTACTTATGGGCCTCGAAACAGTACCTGAAACTAAACTATTATTCTACAAAAATTGTAACTCGGTCAGACAATAATCTATCATACAATTTAATTAAAGTTCAAAATGTCATGTCATAATAATAATAAAACATTAGAAATTTTAATACAAAAACAAACGGGAAAATATTACTGGTATTACTAATAAATTAAATATGCTTACTAGCAATTTAATTTTTGGGTTCTCCAAACTTAAAATTTTTAAACACTTGTCTTACCTAGGTACACTCATATATCATTGCTAATTGAAAAAAATTAATTAAAATAATTATTTACACACTTAAAAATTTTAGGGTTGTTACACACACTCTCTCTCTCTCACACTTTTTACAAATACACATTGTAATTGTAATTGGATTAATTATGTTGATAGTGTTGGATTAATAATGCTTGGTGATTCAATTCTGAAAATAAAAATATGTTGGATATATCATATATAGCAGGGAGCTGCTGCAATGGGCAGACTGCTGAGAATTTAGCTGCTGATGAAATCGCTAGTTCAAGTAGTGATTTATACTTTAAATGAATTCGCTAGTTGAACTAGCGTTTTTTTCTTAAACTGATTTGGTCTGAAGTCGCGACTTCTTGAAAAGTGATGGGTTTGGGAATAAAGTTGAAACAGTGACTGGTCAGGAAATAATTACCCCACTTTTGAAGCCTCGGGTAAAAAATTCACTTATTGTATGCTAATAAATTTAGTTAACACTCACATGAGATTTTCTTTGTTTTTCTATTTTTCAAAAGAAAATCATAGAATATCGTTTCTATTGGTATATGGTGCCCTGATTGGGCTAACTCTTGAATTTCAAGAGTGCAAGGAATAGTTTTGTACCCTCCAAATAACCTAAATGCCAAATATATACCGTGCTGGAAATCCAAAGAAAAGATATAGAAAAATAATGGTGGGAGAGAAGAGGAAACACCATGATTTGTTCTGGAATGAACAAAGGATTTTTAGGATGAATGAAGAGTATTGACCTAGTGATAACAGATGACAGCAGCTTATGGGGCACATTGATCCTGGATTTGTTGTATCAAACTCCAAAAGGTACGAGTTCTTCTGTCAACTTTTAGTTTGAAGAATGTTGAATTATCATTCATTCTATAGCTTCCATTTGGTATCCTAATTAGTTCCATACATTATTAATACCAGAATTAGAACTCGTCTTCATTTTTATGGAATTAGGTGCTTGTGATTAACTTGGTTAAGCTAAATAATTTATTCAATTCAATTATCTTACTTACAAAACTCATTTATATTCTTTTATATTTTTCCCATGAATCAAATTAGCAAGGTATTAGAACAAATTTCTTTTTACCCAAATTTTTTATCAAATCATTTTCTTTAGATTTTGATCTTTAGTTTTCTCATTTTACTTTTCTTAGTTTTTATATTCGTTATTTGAATCAATTTAATCCAAGCCTATGCTTGGTTTCCGCAATAGAGAAGCAAAATAAATTAGAAGAAAAAGGAGAAAGAAAATCATTTTTCTTGTATTTTCTTTTGTGGTTTCCTCCATGCTTAAGTAACATTTGAAACTAAAAAAATTTCAAAAGACATTAGCAATTTAAGAAAAAGAGGAAAGAAAGTTACTCACAAATTTTAAAAGTGTTAATTTGATTCTCACCAATTTTATGTTTTCCTTTCTATTTTTCTCACCTTCTTTTTTATGAACCAACCAAAAGAAGTAGGGTTAAGTAATATTAAATCCATCTTAGTGCACCTTTTTTAAAATTGATCTAACTCAAAAAAAAAATTCGTGTTAGGTCCACAGATATATATATATATAATACACAAATGCCACAATTAAATTATTGCGATAATTAAGTCATCTAAAAATTAAGGATTTCAAATTTAGGTTTGAAAAAACCCAAATCATGCTATTATCTATAAATGTATATATAATTATTAAAAAGTATATATATATATAAACTATATCCTCTCTACCCCCCACCCTCTCTCTCTCTCTCTCTCTCTCTCTCTCTCTCTCTCTCTCTCTCCAAATTGCATCTCCAATCTGATCTTTCTCTCTTCTCTGACGAGCTAGACAGTCATACCCACAATCTAAAACATCGATTTCCTTGAAGTGTGGAGGTCATTCTTTCAACCTTACCATCTTATCATAGTCCAAGTCAGGGTCTTTTTCATCGGAGCTCCAAAGTACTGTCAGGTGAACTTTAGCAAGGATTTAATGAAGAGTTTCTCGTCGGATAAGCGGTTCTCCGGCACGTTCGCCAGTCGGCGACCTTGTTACTTCAACACAGGCGTGATGGTGATGAATCTGGTCAAGTAGAGGCAGTTTTGGATACACGAAATAGGTCGAGAGGTGGATGGAGATCCAGAAGAATAGATGTATCTACGAGATTGCAGTTTTCTGTAGTGATAAATTCTACACTGCATGTAGTAATAAAGGGTTTTTGGTTTAGAGGAGTAGTGGAGTTTTTTTTTCTGGTTTTTTCTTTTCTCATCACTCATGTCTTTTTTTTCTTTTTTTTTTTTAGTTTAGGCCTATAATTTGGTCATTCTTATGGTTGAATGTTCAAGTGATGGTTGGTGTCCTTAGTTTCGATTTTTGGTTTGGTCAAATTCTGGAAAAATTGGGTTCTTGCAAAATTTTACATTCACACTTTACATTAAGATTTCAAACTCAATTTAATTTCTACACTCAAACTTGTTAGCATACCTATCGTAGCAACACCCACATGACTGGTATAACAACTCTATATGAGTGTTAAAATTTATACATGAGTTGTAAATTCTACACTCAAATTTTACACATGATTGGTAAATTTTACACATGATTGTTCACTTATTTCTTTTTGATATACAATGCATTGTAAAATTATATAGTGTAAAAATTCTACTCCTATAGTCATTTCTAATGCAGTGTAAATTTAATTCTTGTAGTCATTTATAATGCAGTATTAAAATTATAATGGCTGATGATGCCGAAAATTGGTGAGAGCAACTTAGGAAGAAAATAAGATCACAGAAGGTTTGTATGTGGTTCGGCCCCGTTAATGAGGTGACCTACGTCCACGGTTGCGTCTGTGCGCTTCTTACTAGCAGATCACCGGCGGGCCTGGTGAGCTGACAAGATGGGCAGCACTCCCAGCAATACCGGCCGGGTGTATGCGTGTATATTGGTGATTTCTCTAATATGTGATGGTATGCTTAGAGAATTGATATCCGGATCCCCCTTGAGAGGGCAGGTGGGCTCTTTTATAGATGCAAGAGTCCACCCTTACATGGTAAGTTCATTAGATTAGGAAGCCTAATCTAATCACAATAGATTTGCACAATGTTTGGTGAGTTTCCTAAGTAGTTTAGGAAACAACTGATTCTTCCTTAATAGAGTTGCAGCCGTACAAGGAAACTGCAGGAAGCATGATTCGCACCGCGTCCCCGGGGGCCTCACCACTCCTGATGCCCGAGCTGCCGGGTAGCCCGGACAGCAACAGATGGACGCTTCTTCAATCGAAATTCGGATTTCCCGGGCTACTAGCTGACCACGTGGCAGTTGGACCGCTACAGAATATTTCTGGACATATCAGCTGCCCCCCATTTTCAAAGCTGAGATGACGCCTTGTCAGATGAGATTGGAAAATTAAGAATGCCTTCCATGTTCCGGCCGGGAAAGGATCAGGACTCCCACCGGAACGGGACTGATTTGGAATGACCCGGCAGCACATCGACCGGGCGGTAACCCTACAGGTCCGGGATCCCCATCGCCACGTGCCTGCTGGTTATAGGTATAGTTCGGACTCAAAGCCACTAGTTTAAGAAGTAACCGAATCGTCCAGCTGGCAGCTAAACCATCACGTCGCGCATTTAATGCTCACGCTTTCTGAGGCGACGCCCCACGTGCCCGAAATGACAGTTTCGGCGGGAGAGTATGTGAGCCATCCGATCAAATTGGATCCCAACCGTTCGTGCTGCTTATATAAGGAGCACCCATTCAATCTCGTTTCTTCACTACACAGCATCAACTGATTCGCCTGAGCAGAACACTCCGAGCCCCCTCTCCTCTACCGTCTTCGTTTTCCCAGACTTTCATCTACATCAAATGGCTTCGCATATTGACCTGACATCAGATGGAGGACTCAAAGCATTCCGAGAGGATTGCCAAATCCCAGACGACGTAGTGGTCCGCCCTTACGTTAAGGGGGAGGAAATAGCCTTTCCCTTCGTCCTCATTAGCAGCTATCTGCTGCTCATCGTGGGATTGCGCTTCCCCCTGCCGGTCTCCTTTTGCGACTTGCTTGAGGGGTTGCGCATTCCACTCCACAAGTGCCGCCCAAACGTTGCCCGCCTCCTCTGGGGGATATCAGCGCTGAACAAGCGATTGGGATTGCGCCTCCGGCCTGCTGACGTTGCGAGGTGCTATATATTGGGCATCGACAACGGAGGCCCCTACTTCCGCCCCAAGACCGAGGGAAAGGATCTTGTCCGAGGCCTAGACTTCCCGAACAAGAACTGGCAGCGGTACCCTTGGGTTGTGGTTGCCGGCAACTGGCTGGAGGATGCCGGTCTCTGCCCCCCTGCGGCTTATAATCCCGATCACTGCAAGCAGGCTTTCGCCGCCCTCCGTGGAGTTGTCCCTACTGCTGATGACACGGAGGCGTTCGACCAAGCCATTGAGGCCGGTATGTCGTTCTCTTATTTCGCAGGGAGACCTGCGGAGGGCGCGGTTGCCGGACCTTCTTCTGCAGCTCCTGCCGCTGTGGCTTCTGGGTCGCGCCGCTATACCCGATCCATGGCGACCGGGGCGCGCCCCTCCGGCAGGGCGGGCCTACCCGAGGGGCCGGTCACCTTGTCCACCAGCAGTGATTCCTCCTCATCTGAGGATGTAAGCCCGCCACCAGGCCCATCCAGGAAGGGTAAGGAGAAAGAGGTTGAGGAGGAAACTCAGCCTCAACCAAAAAGGAGCCGGTCTGAAGCACCCGCCGGCCCTCGAATGCCCAGCTCATGGTCGGACTTCTCTCTTGCGCACATGGAGAGCTGTTTGCAGGCGGTGGAGAAGATGGGCGACGAACTGCAGATGGACTCCGCCCTGCGGGGGGTGGACGTCCATGCCTTGGAGCTCGCCATTGAGGGGCTGGTGGCAAAGGTGGCGGCCTTGGAAGAGGAGGTCAAGGTTTTGAAGGGCCAGGGACCTTGAAGGCATTTTTTTTTTTTCCCGGGAAGGCTATTACAATTGCCCCCGTCTTTTGTATAGTTCACCCCTTACAGCAATAAAAAGGTCCTTGAGGCCAACTTTTTCCTTCATTATGCCCTTCAAACTGTATATCAATTCTATACGACTCTGTGCGGTTAATACCCGACCGGCTCGCAAATGCGCCCGGGCTATGATTGCTCGGGCCTGGACCGCTGCTATCCCGTGCCAACCAATCATCGGTCAGGTTAGATCCTAACAAGTGGAGACGTGGTCGTAACCGAACCGTTCGCAAACTAACGGAACCGTCTTTTCGCGTATTTAATGCGCGCACCTTTTGAGGCGACTCCTCACGTGACCGAAGCGACGGTTTGGGCGGGAAATCTTCTGGACCGCTGGATCTGTTCTAATCTGGGCCGTTCAGGGTCTTTATATAAGGAGCACTCGCCCCACCTCCTGCGCACCTTCCTGATTCTCTTCTTTCTGATCTTTCTTCCCTCTTTCCCCCATTCCTTTTTCATTTCGAAGCGAGGCTGGAAAGAACGAACCTTGTGAGGTTTGAGCGGAAGTGGGATTTCTTCCTTCTTAGATTCTGTGCATTTTTCGAGTCTGGTGGAACTCTAACTCATCTGAACCGAGCGGGCGTTTCTTGCGCTGTTCTGAGAGAGTGTTACCTGGTGCTGAGGAGCATCTACTCGTTACCATTCAGGTTAGTAACTCTGCCCCCCCTGTATATCAGGTTTGGGGTTTCCGATCCCTTCGCGAGTCGTAGTTTGTGTCAGTTCCTTCCCGCCGGAGGGCCAGAGATGGAACACTCCGGCTTCAATTCTGCATCGAGATCGGAGAGTGAACAGTATCGGTCAGGGTCCCCCGGTGCCAGTCTAGGCCAGCTTCCTGAGTCCCTGTCCGACCACCAAAGTGGGGCTAGGATTCCCATTCGTCTGTCCAATAGTGAGTCTTCTGAGGAGGCCCCCGTTGCCTCCGTTTCGAGGGGACCGGGCGACGAGTTTCCTGAGGGGACCGACCGCATGGCCTTCGCTTGTGAGTCCACTTCTTCTGTTCTGCGCTATGGAGACCTTCTCCGGATCAGGGAGAGGTATTCCTTCCCTGATGGTTGCGCCCTAGCCGTAAATACCGGCAGCGCGCATCTATATCAGTCGGGGTTCGTCACCCTGTTTGAGGACACTATGATGGCGGGCCTCCGACTTCCGCTTCACCCTGTGGCTCGGGACATGTTGATCTTTCTCGACATCACTCCCGGTCAGTTGGCCCCCAACGGGTGGAGGTTCCTGATGGGGTGTATATCATTGTGGCCCCAAGCGTTCGGGTATGAGCTTACCCTACAGGAGTTCCTCTGGGCCCACCGACCATTTCCCGTGCATAATGAATTGGGGTTTTTCTCATTTTCTGCCCGTCTGGGCAGGAAAATCATCGACAACTGCCCCAGCAATAATAAAGGGTGGAAGGGCAAATTTTTCCAGGTGTCTACCCTTCGTCTCTGTGATATAGCTCCGGAGATCCAGTTGAGGACATCCTGGGCCAGGGAGTTGAGGGGTAAGACCGCCCTTCCGACCTCGTCTGCTATCTTGGTCTATTCGGAACATAGTGGATTACTGACTAGTTTTTTTTTCTGTTCACAGCGGGCTCAACTAAACCCCCAAAAATTCCTGAGGTGTGCCAGGCCAGGATCCTGAGACTAGCAGGGCTGCCCACCAGCGTCTGGAACGTGTTGTCCCGGACGGGAGAGTTTATCGTTACCTATTCCCCTAAGCCGCCTATTCCGGCCCCCAGCTTCACGCCCATCATCCCTGGTGAGTATCCTAGTGACATTATGCGTTAAACATGTACTTGTACTATTTCTGCCCCTTGCACCTCTGACCGTGCGATCCTTGTTTCTACAAAAATTGCCCCCAAGCGCAATTTGGACCAGCTGCGGGAGAGACAGGCTGCCGCCGCCGCCACTACTGCCGCTCGGGTGGCAATCGCCCAAGGAAAAAGACCGGCCACCGAGGCTCCAGGCGGCGAGCGCCCGCTCAGGCGTATTCGCCACGGGACGACTACCCGTCCAGATCCCGTGGGGACATCGGCTCCCCCCAGGCCAGCTGTTGAGGAGCCTGCGCCCAGGGCTGACATTCCGTCGGGTTTGCCCCCGGGCGGGCATGACGAGGCCCGGGAGAGGCTAAAGTCCTACCTCGCACCAAGCCAGGTGACAGCATGTGCCGAGCTATCTCCCCAAGGGCTCCAAGGATGGCTATATAGCATCTCCCACCTGGTGAGTGTTCCGCTTTTCTTTAAACGTGGACTTGCCCTATACTTGTTACTTGTTTAACCGATTTGCCTCCTCCTGCCGTAGGTTGGCTGCATAGCCGCGGGATCTGAATCCGTCCAATCTTCCCTGGCCGAGAAGGTGAGCGCCGCTGAAGCCGCCCTTTCGGAGGAGCGGAAAGAGCTACAAGTAGCGAAAGCTGCCCTGGCCGTGGAGACGAGCAAGACGAAGTCGCTGGCCTTGAGCTTAGGGGCGGCTCAGGCGGACCTGGCAGGGCTTTGGCCGAACTGGAAGCTTCCCGGGCCCTTATCGCGGCAGCCGAAGCCCAGGCTAAAGCGGTGACCGAGACACCTTCCGCAGCGGCCTTGGAGGGAGCTTTTGACGATGGCTTCTTCCAAGGTTATGATGATCTGAAGCGGCGGGTAGCCCGGGATCACCCCGAATGGGTCCTCTCGGCCTACGAGGGGATTGACTCGGATTACTGGGACATTGGTGAGGATCCTATAGCCGGTGAGGCTCCTGCTGCTGGCGAGGGTCCGGCGGCCGCTGGAGATCCTATGGTCATCGCTGAGGCCACTGATGTCACGCCCCGGAGTAGCAAAATAGGGAAAAATAAATTTCCATTCTGGACCCGAAGATACGTGCCAAGTGAAGTCACATGATTTTCCACACAAAAACTTAAACATTTAAAACATAATCCAATACATCTGGAAAATGAAGGTATAACCTTACTAAGTTCAAATAGTCAGAACCGTTACAATATCAGAGTATGGTCCATAGGATCACAACAGGTCTGGAGACAACATATGCCCAAGTACCCGTTATAAAAGTCTATAGCAATAATAGGAACATAAACTAGACTATAACAGTCTTCAGTCCTCAGCTGGCGTAAGGATCGGCGTCAGCATCAAACTCTCCTCCAGTGTAACCGTCATGTATGGGGTCACCAGCCACATATCCCTCATCAGGGTAGTAGTTATCGCCATAGGCTCCGTCACCTGTATAGTCAAACGTTTGCATACCTAGACGTGAAATGTCCAGGGCATAGCCATCAGCTTACAAGGCCGAGTAATAGGTACTCTGGGTAACATAGTTAAAATAGATTACATCATTAGCATTAAGTACCTTTAACATATGTATCAACTCATAATAATATATATCATTTCTCAATTGTTCTCATCTCTTAATACATCTCCGATTCCAAAACATAACGCATCTCATTATGCTAACTCATCTATCAACATATCCATGCTTTGTACATAGTATCTCATAGTCTACAAACCTCTGATTCACCGCCATTTACAGAGGTGAAACCTGTCCCTCACCGCAAGTCATGAATCGGTCCAATGTGACTGTCTGAAACACTTTCCAAAACACAATACATCACTCTATCGACAACTCACCTATCAACATATCCATGCTCTGTACATAGCATCTCATAGTCTACAAACCTCTGATTCACCGCCATTTACAGAGGTGAAACCTGTCCCTCACCGCAAGTCATGAATCAGTCCGATGTGACTGTCTGAAACACTTTCCAAAACACAATACATCACTCTATCGACATATCAATGTCCCAATCCCATAGTCTAACAAACCTCTGGTTCACCGCCATTTACAGAGGTGAAACCTGTCCCTCACCGCAAGTCATGAACCAGTCCGATGTTGACTGTCTGAGAAACAAAACACAATATATCTCACTATGCCACGACTGACACATTCTGATAACAAAACCTCCGTTTCACCGCTATTCAGAGGGTATACCTTCCCTCCCCGCACGACGTGAACACGGTCCAATTGTTAACCTAACCCACATCACCTAGTCAACAAACCTCTGGTTTACCGCTATTACAGAGGTGAAACCTGTCCCTCACCGCAAGTCATAAACCAGTCCGATGTGACTGTCGGTCATGCTGACCCAAAACCCAATACTAAAACAAACCCACGACTTTCCCATGTGGCTACCTAACATAAATAGAATAACTGACCATTAAAACCCAAACCAAACTTGGTTTAACACGTATACGTTCCTCACTTAATAATTACCTCAAAGGTACAACAGCTTAAGCCCTTTACTTCTCATAGTAAACATTAGCAATCATCATGTTATTCTCTTTATTAACGCAGTTCAATCATCATAAAAGGTTTGGAATAATAAGATAACATCATTATAAACATGGTATAACAACATTTTAAATATTATCATAGAATGAATCAAACATTGTTATCACATAACTGCAATCAAATCAAAACTAGAATGAAATATTAGACATCGTGTATGATTCTAGTAAAAATAGGGCATAGGGGTATTTTGGTCATTTTCTAGTTTATACGTCCTGATCTGAAAAAGTTACGTGAGATCAAATAAATAAGTATTCATGTTGTAAGTTAAGAGTTTTCGATCCCCGTTAAGAAAATATCTTGATTTCAGTCGATTTAAGTGAAAATAGGTCACAAGGGTATTTTGGTCATTTTTCCAGTTTTGTACTTCCACAACCGAATTTATAAAAGTTCCGTGAGATTAAATAACTAAGTATTCATGTTGGAAGTTAAGAGTTTTCGATCCTCACTAAGAATCCATCTCGATTCCAGTCGTATTTGAAAATACCAGTTTATCGTATTTATACCGTATTTGAAAAACCAGAATATCGCATTTATACTATATCATAATACTGTATTTATACTATATTATACTATATTAGAATACACTATTTATAGCGTATTATACTATATCAGAATACCGTATTTATTCGTATAACAATTATAAATACGTAATATAATACGTATAAACATCACATAATTAATATGAATCATAATCATAATCATAATCATGTGCTCGTAACAAAGTATAATATAAATAGCTGAGTAAGTTGGAGACTCACCTAAATTCGCAGAATAATAATGCCGAGAAAACCCGAAGAATCTTCGAATATAAAATTCCGGCTTCAAATAGCGTTCTTGGTGTTCTTGGTGTACTAGGTGTGTTCTTGGTGTTCTTGGTGTTTGTGTGTGCGTTCTTGGTGTTCTTGGTGTTTGTGTGTGCGTTCTTGGTGTTCTTGGTGTACTAAGTGTGTTCTTGGTGTTCTTGGTGTTTGTGTGTGCGTTCTTGGTGTTCTTGGTGTTTGTGTGTGTGTTCTTGGAGATGTGTAAGCATTAGGATGACTTCTCAACCTCATAAGTCTCAAGATAAAATGTAATGGAATGGTCCCATATATATAGGAACCAAGGAGGGACCTCACCTTGCAATTACCAAGAGTTAAAGGTTCGAAGGATAATTATTTCCTTAGGGCATGTTTGGTTGGAAAATCATAACTGGTCCAAATATACCAGATATTCACAAATCTGCTAAATTTTTGGTTCTAAAAATTTTAAAAATTTATAATCGAGTTCTATAAATGCTGAATATTGTAATAACAACATAAAAATACTATTCGTCTTGGGAAATAAATATTTGAAAATAGCGGGTATTACAACTGAGCTTGCTCCGGAGGGGGGCTTAGCGGAGGAAAGACTTGCCGCTCCCGGGGAGCAGACCGGGGAGACCGATAATGTGGTCAATGTGGAAGACTGACTCCCCGGTCCCTCCTTCCTGCTGTTCGTTTTCAGCGCTTGTAGTTTTTTTTTTTTTATTTCTCGGGGAGGCTACTACAACTGCCCCCCAGGCTCTGTACATTTTTTTAATTTAATGCAAAGGCCCCTGAGGTCACCCTTCCATTAATTTTGTTGTACTGTGCTTTAACTTTTACTAGTACCCGTATGGCTTTGGCCAATCTAACATCTGCTTTAGCAAATGCTTTAGGACCGTAACCCACAGAGCATCTAACGTTTGCTAGTATCCGTGTGACTTTGGCCAACCTAACATCTGCCTTAGCAAATGCTTTAGGACCGTAACCCACAGAACACCTAGTCGAGCGTTGTAATTCCCTGTCTTAGGCCTTAGTATTTTCCTCTATCCCCTGCCCCCCAAGCATTTTGCTAAGGCGGGTGTGCGGGTGCCCGGGAAAACCTGGCCGTAGGGAATCGACCTGGAACATGGGTGGTTGCAGGAGCGTTTGAAGCTTGCCATCGCTGGCCACCTAGGGGTTTGGCCCCATCGTCGGCTGGACTTAAGCAAAGCTTTAGTTAATTTCCTATTTAGGTATAAAACCCTTTTGCCCCCGGGGCTCCTGTTAAGGCGGGGGCGTGCTGGGGATCGACCATAGGAAACCGACCTGGAACATGGGTGGTTGCAGGGTCCTTTGGTGCCTGGGTTCGGAGCCCGATGTCTTTTTGGTGCCTCGGGGATAGGCACGAGGTCTTTTGGTGCCTCGGGGTTAGGCCCGAGGGCTTTTTGTGTATTGCCCGATGTACCGAAGGGAGTAATGTTTCAAAACAAACTTTTCAACTTTATTTAAAAGATAACAATCTGTAACAATTGTCTTAGCAAGGCTACATAACACTACACCAAAAGAGCACATTTCTAATGGTAATTTACCGTTAGTAAAATTATTCCTAACGGTAATTTACCGTTAGAAATAGAGTGTGGCTAATAATTCTAACGGACTTTCTAACGGTAATTTTCCGTTAGAAAAAGTATTTTTACTAACGGTAAATTACCATTAGTAATATGTTTACTAATGGATATTTTCCGTTAGTAATCTATTATTCCTAATGGAAAAATTCCGTTAGTAATATTTATTCTAACGGTTTATATTCTAACACTTTTATAAACAAAAATACTAACGGTAAATTACCGTTAGTAATTTCATTACTAACGGTATGTAATAGGACAGTTTCTAACACTTTCGAGACAATTACTAATGGTTATAAACCGTTAGTAATTTTATTACTAACGGTTTGTTTTCTAACACGTGTAACAATACTAACGGAAATTATCCGTTAGTAATTATTTTAAATATGAAAAACATAAATACTAAAATATGCTCCCTAATTTTATTTGCACCTAATTTCCATCACAGTCACATCACATTTACTATAAACATATATAATAAGCTCAAATCCAAACTATAATAAATACAAGCTCAATCTATATTAAATACAAAAAATATAATCCAAAATAGGCATAATTATCATTAAATACAAACTGTTTCTAATTTCAAACCAAAACTAACAAACCATGTCTGAAATTGAAAGAGTAAATCCATCCAAAACTAAACTAAACCAACTGACAAATAAACCATGTCTTAAATTTAAAGTCATAGAAAATAAGACAAACATAGTCAACCAATCTTTAACCAACACTCAAGCCAAATCAAAAATTCCCCTTGAACAAAACCTGCCAATGTATCTTGTCCCCCTTGAAGATCCCACAAACGAGCATCGGGCTCAAACACTTCCTCGATATAAACTTTCTTTTCGCCAATACGAACTTGTTTGGAGTGGCAAACATTAGCTGTAGCAATTAAAGGAAACAAGATCACTATGAATGTACTAACAACAATTAAAGAACACAAATTGAATCAAAACAAGACGTCGACTTGTGCATATTGATCCTTTTTGCTATAAGTAGAAAAAGCATCGATTTCATATGGCAATATCTACGATACTTTAATCTGAAAACCAAAAAAAAACACCTGATTTATAAGTTAATAGTACCGTAATTTCACTTCAATAGCTTAAAATCTTCCAACATTGTTGGTTAAATGAAAAACAAAACACATTAATGCATAAACCATGTTCCATCACATGTTAGGGACTATTTGGGGAAGACCAACCATGTTCAATCACCATGAAAATAGTGTTTTTACTTATATGGCACCATTTGTTTAGGAACTAAACACACATTAATGCATAGACCATTGGATTTTGTGGGTGCATGGGGGATTAGTATAACTCAATAAAAACTAGGAGTTGTTTGGATCTAGTGGAATGCTTAATGAGAGTAATTTCTACAGAATGAAAGAAATTAGGTTCTATGTATTTTTAAAAAAATTATTTGTTACTTGTTTCCTTTTTAAGTTGCATAACAATCCATTGCTACCACAACTTGTGCAGCTGTAATCACTCTTTTTGTGCAAATCAAAGTAATTCTAGAGAAATAGGCCTCCTCTACATTATTTCTGCCCTGAACTGCTAGATATGTCCATATATTATATACTCCTATCTCAGTTTGCTTCCATAGTTCAATTGGTATATTCAAGGATTGTTTGCCCCTGGTTATTAGCTAGCTTAATGTTTTTGTTTTCAATTTCTTCTCTTCTGTTACAGAATCTTATGATTCATGATTTGTGAATCCCAATTTGATTCACTTGTGACATTTCGATTCACGATACGAATCCCGATTTGACAACTATGCATAAGATACATACAATTTCAACAAAATTTCAACACTACACACGAGTATGTATGTATACTCTTCAACTTAGAAATGATGATAATGAAGATATTTTATCTAACCATGAACTTAAGCAAATACATACATCACATTAACACAACACACATACATCATATTCATTCATGTGTATATATGTAAATAGAGAAAACCCAATGACTGGGAACTCAATAATATCTTTATTAAAGAAAGCTAAAATTGCCTCACCATCCTAAGGCTCTATTTTTATTAAAGCTTGTGTGATACATAGCCTCACTATCCTAAGGCTTTAGTTTACTAAAGCAATACTACATGAAAGAACAAAAGCAACTACGGAGTATATATTAAGAGAGAGATAGAGATGTACCGAGAGATTAAGAGAGACTCCGGTCCGTGTATAGGGGTAGAAACAAATAAAGCTTCCCTAGAATTTGTGGAACCAATCAAATCATCAAGAGTAACAATCAAAGGACTTTCCCTATCAAACAAATCAGAAAATCCATCACCCAGACCCATAAACCTCACTATTCATTTAGATACTGTGATACATAAATCAAACACTAAGCAGGCCAAAAGGATAGAATCATTAATCACAGCTAGAACTTAAAAAAACAAAATAAAATCAAAACCCAATCAACTAACAAAGAAAAAACACTTCAAGAATGGTGCTCTTACATCTTATATGGAAGAGGGGAAATGTACTGATTTTAGTCCTATTAGAGAGTTACTGCGGACCAAATATGTGGGTTGTGATACATATATTCTTTACATATGGTTTTACATATGACGGCTCATACAAAAATGCATGAGCAAACCCAATCAGCCCCTTATTTTATTTTACTTTTGGTACAAATTAGCACTTATGTCTCCAAATTAGGGAAAAAGCCCAACCAAATTAGGAAAATTAACATAGAGACATCCAGACACATTTTCTATGTAGTACTAGTAGTAGTCTACTACAATGTTATGTGATTCAGGGTCAATCTTTTCTGGCATCCAGACACACCTCCATTGGCATTAATCTTTTCTGGATCAAGATATAGCTTCTTCTGGCAATATACAAATTAGGAAGCAAATGCATGTCGGAGAGGGAACAATATTGGGGTAGTTGCACAATTCAGGTTCATTATAACATCATAATGCTGGCAAAGAAAATGAAAGAGAACTTGAGCATCTAAACATTACCTCATTGATCTCAAAAAGATCGATATCCTCAACTTCAACTTCAAGACAAGTAGCTTTGACTGAAACTGAAATTGCAATGGCTGGGCCGACACCAATGATAGCAGGATCTACAGTAACAGCAGCGAAGGTCCTGCAAGCACAACACCAGGTAGTTTTCTCAAAATCTTGACAAGTAGAATGACTTTCTTCCCTTCAATTAAAGCGATTCATCCATCTAAACATATGGTAACCATCAGACACTAGGATCCAACTTGAAACATCAGGAGATAATCCAATGACTTGTACTCAATTAGCATTTATTTATTTTTTATTTTGGTGTCCAAAGATTCCACATGCTCCTAGGTTCTACTTCTACAGAGGAATTTGTGAATAAAAGAGGAATACATGAGGTGGCAGTGATGTTGACAAAGGTAAGGACTAACTTTTTTCTTCTTGTTCAATGTTCACTACTTTTACAAAATGGTTTTTGTTTGTCCATCTTTGCCTCTGATGATCTTACCTTTTATTTCAATACCAAAACCCGAAGAGGGTATATAGGGCGTATCTAAAGCCTATAAAGCCATGGATAATAACATTGAAAATAGGAAGCATAATTTAGGTGTTCATTAATGTTTGACACTTCTACATTTTAGTCACCTTAGTTTGAAGAATTGAATTGTTCTTTGCAAAAGATAATAAATTCTCTGAACTGTGGACCATATTTATAGTTTGCTACATATAAAAGAATCATTGTAGAACTAAGTACATATCGAGCATCCCCGTACACCTGTATTTGACTTTTATTCCCAGCAGTGATGTTAGAGATTGTCCAAGAAGCTTCTTTCTTAATGCTTTTCTTGTGATTTTGTGTCAAAAGTTGAGCAAGATAAGGGAGAATGGTATTTTAAGCTTTATAATGAAATGTATTGAATGGTATTATTACAAATAAAGGTCACTGTTACCTTCTAGGTCTACAAGATTAATTATAATCCTACTTGTTAAAATAGGCTGAAGCTTAGGGGCTGTTTGGTGAGATAAGTGAACCAGTTCCATATATCAAGTGTTTGGTAGATCTCTTTATATTGCATAGGAGTCCACGTGGACCACGCACGATATAAAATTACTATCAAAACAGGTTCTTTGTCTAACCAACATGGTGATGCTAGTTTTCATAAGAACCAAATAGAAAATGCGAATGAGTATGAACTTTATCCTAGAATATGGATACCCAAACAGCCCCTTAGTAAACTGATTTTGTCAAATACCTGTTAGTGACTTATATTCCTTGACATACCATATGGTTGGATTGAGTGGGAGCAGACGATGGCCAGAATTCTGGTTAGGACGAGAAATCCTAAAGCAGAAGAAGAATCAAACATTACGTAACTTCCAAATTAACGAGCTAAATAGAGCAAACCTGAAGTATCAAACATTAAAAATGAAAAAAGGGCAAGCAAAAAAACCTCATGCCAAGCACCTAAACTGATAACCAAATGGTGTAACTCATCATTTCTTCTTTTACTCGCAAAACAACTATGGCTGTTTATCTTGGGCAAAACCACTTTTGCATAAGCTTTTAGTTCACTAACACTGCAAACTTCTCCCAAAATGACTACATTTATCCTGAGTAGTGAGTACTACCCAACTTATTGTTCAACTGTTAAACCCATATTTTCAAGAATGTAGATGTGTACTCCTTCATTGCCAGCTAAATATTCCAGACCACCTTGACATTAACAAACACTTAATTTCTGGTATTACTGATAGAACCACAGCGTACCATATTAACAATTACTTGCACAAATGGGCCAACTAACACTTCATCTACATTAGGAACTGCACTCTCGTCTATTTCTGTCATAATATTCACTATTTCTAGAAATCAAAAGCAAAGTTACCCATGAATAACAAATTGTATAGTTATGCCACAAGGGTCCCAAAGATGTTGAATCCTTGCAATTGAATTCCTAGAAGGTGCATCTAAAATAAACTAAACATAGATGTAAAGGTGGTAGTTTATGAACAAAATCAATTAAGCATTATGTCAAGCACTTGGAATGCATTTATCTATGAAGCTATTTTTCGCAAGAAAAGTTTAAGATCCAAAGTTTTCCTTCTCTCCTATGAGCAGCCCTCTTTCTGATAACATAACAGATGATTACATAGAAATTGGGAAGAAATGATAAGTTTCATAGAAATTGGGAAGAAATTATTAGAAGAAAATAGGCCTAAAAATGAGAGATTTCATAGAAATTGGGAAGAAATTAGAAGAAAATAGACCTAAATACGAGGCCCCATGCAGTCGCTTCGGGGCATAGCCTCAAGGCCGGCCCTGCCACCCCTACTCCACACGACTTTGCCTTTGCTGTGTGGTCTCTCACAGCTCTCACTTTTCCATTTGGCCCATACCTTAGCTCAACCTTAAGCGAACAATAAATTTAGGTTCCTCTAAATTTAACTGTTGTACACTAATGTACCATCTACACTACTACAGATATACAACACTAAGTTTGCTTAAGTTTAATGTATAAATCTGCCCAATGCAGATGCTCTAATACCATGGTTCAAGCAAAATTCATAATAGTCCCACAGATTTGAATGTGATCTTATTGGTGCATAACTTGCAAAGTTAGTTTTTCGGCCCATTTATCAAGTAGTAGGGATAAGCTAGGCCTGGTTGACTTATTTTTGGGCTCATCTTATCTTAAGACCAACTAACTATAGACCAAGTTGGCAAGTCAATACAGGGCGCTCATAGATCATAAATTCTGATGATAAAATTATAGTATAAATACTATAAATGCAAAATCAAAAATCATGGACATTGGGCTTTAAAGCCCACCAAGAAATGTACTTATTCACGCATACTAATGGCTCTTCATTAACATCTCCAGAAATTCAACCAAAATACATTGTCTTTACTAGCATACTGATAATAAAAAAAATAGGGTACAGGTACGGCCAGGGTACGTTGAATAAAAATTTTTTGAAAAATATAATTTTAAAAGCATACGTATAATAATTGAAAAAAAGAAAAGAAAAGAAAAGAAAAGAAAAAGAAGAAGACTGAACATCACTACGACATATTAATCCATAGCATATTAGCAAATTAATAAGTAGTCTAAGGACTAAACAACGTTGTTTTAGCACTACAAGTCTACAACATTAAAGAAAAATAAGCTAATAAAAAAGAAGAAGAAGTACTCGTGTCCCTTTCGTACTCACGACGTACCCACGCGTACCCAAGCCGTACCAGATTAAATCTTTCAATTAAACTCACATAACATTTTGGAACCAATTTGAATTTAATAGTAAGGAAGCATAGCATTATTGGTTTTCTAATAAATCAAAAAGAATAATGTTATACTTCCCAAATTTGGTACCCAAATGGCTTAAGATTTTACCACATGTCCGTGGCCGGTGGTACCACATGCCACTGCATGTGATACAATTGACAATACGCTTGGGAACAGATTTGAGATTTAAATTTATACTCAAGAATGGAACCTGCACTATAAAAGAAGACCACGAAAATCACATACACTACTAAGAATCTGGAAGATTAAGAAGTAGTGATAACCTTAACTAACAGTAGATATGCGCTTGGATAATCATCTGAGACATCCCCAAAAAAGAGTTTTATAAGAACTTGAAAACAAAAGGCATATGAGAACATGTGTACTTGCCAGCAAAGGGAAATTGAGAAAATAAAAAGGAGAAGAGAAATTAGGAGTCTAAGTGGCACAAAGGAAAGCTAATGAGAAGTCACTTGGCTTTCTTAAATATTGATCATAAACCCTTAAACAATTAAATGGGTTGATCTTGGGCGCGGCCCAAAAAGAAAGGGCTAGCACAAAAGAGGAGGGGAGGTGACTCACAAAATTAAACAAGCACTCTAACAGCGACATCATGTGTACTCGTACAGACGTACAATAATATCAAGTACTCAAATAGTGAGGGAAAAAGAAAAGAAAGATGAATAATAAGGTTTCACAGAGCATAAATAGCCAAACAAGTGCTTTTGATGTCCTAGGATTAAAAAGTAAACCGGAGATCAATTCCAAGAAGTAAACCAACCAAGACCACATAACGCCTTAGTTACTACTACAACATAGAGAGAACAACTTATTAGAGCAGCCAACAGCAACTAAGAAATTATTAATAGATGTCAGTGAGAACAAACATCATCTCGGGCCTTGCCAAACTTTACATGGCTCACCCAAACAGTCCCTGAACATTCTGTTCTGACAGAGATGAGCTTAATATGGAGTTTCCAAATAGATGGATTTTGAACTTCCCCAAGCACAGGGTTCGGTTTTCTGATTTAAAGTTACTTTGAAAATTGATGGGGTTTCAGTTTCACATGAAAATCACAGAAAATCAATTCTGAACCAAGAAAGATAACCTATATTCTTACGTAATACAGCAAATATTATGCACAACTTGTAGTAGTCAAACACTAGCTCCATAGAGGGAAGCCCTTTCTTTTGTAATATCTTCTTGGGTAAAAAAATAAATAATGAAATCCACCCCTAGACAAGCGTGTACCACTTTGCTAGTGCAACTTTGGCCCATTGTAGAACTACAAAATCACCAAACTTAACACATTGCCCAAAAGTGAAAATTCCAGAGTACCAATTATGTCATAAACTAGTTGCATATCATGCCCGGTGCTCGGTGTAAACCAATAAATTACTAATTAATTGCCAAATTGTAAAGTAACAAAGCTGAAGAAAAACAGAGAGAAACAAAATTTTAAAACTCACATTGACATAGTTGATCTTTGTATAGCCTCCATGGGACGAAAAATGTCTAATCTGCAAATTAACAATGCATACAATTGCATAACAAATTCAATTTAATATATATTACATGTATGTATGTCTATATATATATATATATGTGTTTATAGACAGCAGTCTGAGGAAAGAAAATCCATGAGACACAAATATATACATACATATATTAAACATATATATATATGTTCAATTATACCCAGATCTGGGTGTGTGTGTGTGTGTGTGTGTGTGTGTGAGAGAGAGAGAGAGAGAGAGAGAGAGAGAGAGAGAGAGAGACCTGAGCAGACTAGCGATGGAGATGGAAGCTTGGAGTGGTAGCGGCGGTGGCAGCGGAGATGGATTGCTCCTTTCCCTCTCTTCTCCTCTCCTCTCCTCTCCTTTCCCTCTATTCTCTTCTCCTGTATTGACCTGAGCTGTATACAAGAAATAAAAGGAGGGAAATTTTGGGGGGAAATTTAGGGCAAAATTTTTGTGTTAGTTTTATTTATAAATATGCCACCGAATTTTATTTACAAAACTGCCACCGCTTTTTTTATTTTGTTGTTTATTTACAAATATGCCACTGGAATTTTATTTCCTAAACCTTTTTCACTTTCACAAGGTAAATTACTAACGGAAAGCTAAATTTCTAACAGAAATTTACCGTTACAAATCTGTAACGGTAAATTACCATTAGAAAACCAAAAACCTCTGTGTTATGAATTTGGCTGAATGGTGTAGTGTAAAAAGAATTTTCCTTATAATACTAAACTCCCGTAGCTAGGTGCTACTGATAATACTTGCGGAGATGTTGCACGTTCCAGGGGTGACTGAGGTCGTGCCCGTCCATGCTTTGTAGCCAGTAGGTTCCTGGTCGGTTGACCCGAGTGACTATATACGGTCCTTCCCAGTTTGCTCCCAACTTCCCATGGCTTGGGACTCGGGTGGACTGGTTCACTGCCTTAAGGACAAGGTCCCCAACCTGGAAACTACGATGCTTCACCTTACTATTGTAGTATCGCGAGACCCTTTGCTTGTAAGCTGCCACCTTGAGATAAGCTTGGTCTCTTTTCTCTTCCACCAGGTCTAGTTCTGTCCTGAGGGCTTCTCCATTATCTAGGTCATTGAAGGTGGCCACCCGGTACGTGGGTAGCCCGAGCTCTGTGGGGACTACTGCCTCAAAACTATAAGTCAAGGAAAAGGGGGTTTCGCCTGTTGCCGCCCGAGGTGTGGTGCGGTAGGCCCACAGGAGGGCTGGGAGTTCGTCAGCCCACAGGCCTTTGGCACCTTCAAGCCTCGTCTTAATCGACTGCAAGATCGTACGGTTGGTCACTTCGGCCTGACCATTGGCTTGTGGATGCTCAGGAGAAGAGTAATGATTCAATATTCCGTAGTCCGAGCAGAACTATCTAAAGATGGGTGTATCAAATTGTCTTCCATTATCGCTAATCAGGACTCGCGGAATACCGAACCTGCTAAGGATATTTCTCTCCACAAAATGTTCCATCTTTCGCTCGGTTATCGTTGCCAGGGGCTCAGCTTCCGCCCACTTGGTAAAGTAGTCAACGACTATTACAGCAAACTTAACCTGCCCTTTCCCTGTTGGTAAGGGACCAACGATGTCGATCCCCCATTGGGCGAATGGCCAAGGGCTATGGACCGGGGTCTGAAGTTCTCCCGGTTGGTTTATCATAGGAGAGTACCGTTGGCACTTGTCACATCTTCGAACATACTCCTGTGAGTCTCGGGTCATGGTTGGCCAGTAGTATCCCTGTAGTAGGGCCTTTCTTGAGAGTGCCCGACCCCCTACGTGGTTCCCGCACACGCCTTCGTGAATTTCGTACAGTATTGCTTGAACTTGCGTAGGATGGACACAGCGAAGGTACGGGATAGTGAACCCCCTTTTATAAAGGACAACGTCAAGGACATGGTATCGTGTCGCTCGATACTTGACCCGCCTTGCCTCCTCTTTCTCGTCCGGTAGCCTTCCTGTCGTCAAGAAAGTCATTATTGGATCCATCCAGCTGGGTCCCAGAGTGACCGGGTCGACCTCCGTGCCTTCTGAGTTGATCACACTCGGCTCGGGTAGGAATTGTATCCTTATCCCGGGCAAGTCTGACTCAGCCGACGATGCGAGGCGGGCGAGCCGGTCAGCCCTGGTGTTTTCTTCTCTAGGTATTCGAGTGATGGAAAATCCTCGGAGTTGTTTGGAAACCGTCCGGATGAAGGCTAAGTAGGCCATCATGCTATCTTCTCATGCTTCGTATTCTTGGTTTACCTGATTGACCACGAGTTGGGAGTCGCTGTAGCTTTCGACCTGTTGCGCACTCATCGAAACGGCTAATTGTAGCCCGACCAGGAGGGCTTTGTACTCGGCCTCGTTGTTGGAGGCATGAAACCCAAATCTCAAAGCATATTCAAGCTGGATGCCATCGGGGGTGGTCAAGATAATTTCGGCTCCGCTGCCCTGCCGGTTGGAAGAGCCATCGACATGTAGTATCCAAGTGGGAATGCCGGCGAGCAATCCGGGCGGTAAGGCCGGAGGCTCGAGTTCTTCGACCGGGTCTTCAGGATACTTAAACTCGACCAGAAAATCTGCGACGGCTTGTCCCTTGATGGCCGTCCGTGGTCTGTAAGTTACCTCAAACTCCTCCAGTTCCAAAGCCCATTTGACTAGCCTTCCGGATGTGTCTGGCCGAGAGAGAATTTTGCGGAGAGGCTGATCGGTCAGTACTACAATGGCGTGGGCCTGGAAGTATGGTCGGAGCCTTCGGGCTGAAGTAATGAGGGCAAAAGCCAATTTCTCAATGCGGGAGTATCGGCTTTCCGCCCCTTGTAGAGCCCGGCTGGTGTAGTACACCGGGAATTGTATCCCGTGGTCTTCCCGAATGAGTGCTGAGCTAACCGCCGATGGTGACACTGCCAGGTACAAGAACAGTTCTTCTCCGGCGGTGGGCGTCGACAATAGAGGAGGAGAGGCCAGGTATTTCTTAAGTTCCTGGAATACCTCCTCGCACTCCTCCGACCATTGAAAAGCTTTACGGAGGATTTTAAAGAAAGGGAGGCACCGGTCAGTAGCTCGGGAAACGAATCTGTTCAGTGCGGCCACCCGTTCGGCTAGGCTTTGAACTTCCTTTGTTGATTTGGGAGACCGCATGTTGATGATTGCCTGGATTTTGTCAGGGTTTGTTTCGATTCCCCGTCTGCTGACTAGATGACCGAGGAACTTCCCAGATGAGACCCCAAAGGTGCATTTGGCCGGGTTCAACCTCATCCTGTATTTTCTCAAAAAGCTGAAGGCCCCGGCCAGATGCTCCAGGTGATCAGGTTCATCCCGGCTCTTGACCAGGAGATCGTCCACATATACTTCCATGGACTTTCCGATGAGGTCTCTGAACATCAAGTTAACCAAGCGTTGGTATGTAGTCCCGGCATTCTTGAGGCCGAAGGGCATAACTCTGTAACAGTACGTGCCTTGGTCGGTGATGAACGCCGTCTTCTCTTCATCTCTGGGGTACATGCTGATCTGATTGTACCCCGAGTAGGCATCCATGAACGAGAGGAGTGAGTGGCCTGCCGTTGAGTCGACAAGGAGGTCTATCCTGGGCAGCGGATAACAGTCCTTGGGGCATGCCTTGTTGAGGTCGGTGAAGTCCACACACATCCTCCATTTGCCATTGCTCTTTTTGACCAGGACGACATTGGCCAACCAGTCGGGGTAGTGGACCTCTCGGATGGAGTTAGCTTTTTGGAGCTTCTCGACCTCCTCACTTACAGCCCTTTGTCTTTCGGGAGCCATGCCCCTTCGCTTCTGTTTTACCGGACGGCATTCTGGGCTGACATTGAGACGATGGGACATTACCCGGGGATCGATTCTGGGCATATCCTCATGACTCCAAGCAAAAACATCCTGGTTTTGCTTCAGGAACTGGATCAATTTTTCTTTCAAGGCGGGCTCCAGCAATGCGCCTACGCTGATCGTGCGATCCGGGTACTCCGGATTTAGCACAACCTGTTCCAATTCTTCCATAGGCCCTATTACGTCCCTCGGGTCCCGGGGGTCCATTTCTTGGACGTTGAGTGTCTCGGTGATTGCCCCCCGGCGCAACGAGCTAACATAACAACTTCAAGCCGTGGTCTGGTCTCCTCGCAAACATCCAGGTCCCTGGGGAGTCGGAAACTTCACGGTCAAGCTGTATGTGGAAACAACTGCTCGGGCCCTGTTGAGGGTCGGCCTCCCGAGGATGACGTTGTAGGCCGATGGGGCATCCACTATCACGAAATTGGTGAGCATGGAAACCTGTTGCGGGTAGGTCCCCATGAGGACTGGGAGTTCGATCGTGCCGAGCGGTCGAGTGCTGGAGCCGTTGAATCCGACCAGGGGAGTAGCAACTGGCCGGAGCCGATCCCGATCGATCCCGAGTTGGTCGAATGCCGCCACGAACATTATGTCGGACGAGCTTCTGGTGTCGACTAGTACCCTTTGGACCATATAGTTAGCTATAGACAGCGTCACTACCAGTGGGTCGTCGTGGGGGCAGTGGAGGCCCTGTACATCATCGGATGAGAACGTCAGAACGTCAGTTGGTGAGGGGCCGGTGGATTGGACCTGCCACACATCCGCTCGGGATGCTCGGGCATGCCTCTTCCGTGCTGACTGAGAATCTCCTCCGCCAGATGTACCTCCGGAGATCACGTTAATGTGGCCGAGCGGCGGAGGGGGCTGACCGGGAGCTCGGGCATCCTGTCGGGGTCGTCTGTCTGCTGTGACAAACTCGGCAAGATGGCCCTTCTCGATTGCTATCTTCAATTTGAAGCAATCCTCCGTTTCATGGCCGTGATCCCTGTGATAACGGCAAAACTTCTCCCGGTTTCTCTTGCCGGGAGGGGCTCTGAGCTTGGTAGGCTGCGGAAGCAGCCTCTGCGCCTCTGCAGCGACCATCACCTCATGTATGGGTCGGGAAAGAGGTGTGAAAGCTGTTGGGGGCTGGCCCCTAGCCTCTCTTTGATCTTGCTTTGGCTTCTTTCCCGGACCCTTCTCAGATCCCTCGCGCTTGCGCTTTGCTTTTGGGGATTCGTCTCTTGTCTGGCTGGCGCGCTTTGCCTTCAGGAACTCTTCAGTGTCTATGTACTTTCCTACTCTTTCCGAGAGTTCCACCAGGGTTGCCGGTCGATTGCGATGAAAAGACGTGGCCACCTTGGTGTGCTGAACTCCCGAGCAGAAAGCCATGATAGCGGCGGTCTCATTGAGGTTGCGAATCAAGAGCCTCTGCTGGTTGAAACGATCTACGTATTCCCTTAAAGACTCCCCCTTTTGCTGCTTGACAGCTAGCAGCTGGGTGTCTGGCTGCGACCGGTCCAGCATCCCGACAAACTGACTGATGAAGAGTTTGCCGAGTGCCTTGAAGTCATCAACCGTCCGCGGCTTCAGAGCATGGAACCATTGTGCGGCTGATCCCTTTAGAGTACTGGGGAACGCTAGGCATAGCAGCTCGTCCGTTGTAGTGACCAGTGCCATCTGCGCCTTATAGGTGCGGATGTGGTCCACTGGACTCCCCTTGCCGTCGTATGAGCTGAGATGAGGGGGCTTGAACTTCCGCGGGATTGGGAACTGTGTCACCCGGGCAGTATAGGGCGACTCCGTTTCTGTATTAGTGAGGTCGTGCCCGGATTTGCGGTTCAGCCTCTCAATCTGCTGCTGCAGCTCCTCGGCCTGGGCCTTGACGTCAGTACGCCCGGTCCTCCTCTCTGCATCTGAGTAGTAAGTGGGGTCGGACGATGATGCCTCATCCTCGAAGCGCGTCGATCTTGGGGATAGCACTCGGCTGCGGGTTCGGGATAGCCTGTGCCTGAGATCCTCCCGGTTTAGGGCGGGCGGATCGTCGACCGGTTCCCTGACCTTTCGTCCGGATGCTTCTCCCCTTGCGGCCCGCCGCCGTTCGATGAGGATCCGGGCGTCCTCCACTCGGCGCGCTCGGCGAGGAACGTACCGAGGTCCTTCCTGTGGGCGCTTGGTAGGCTGGCTACGTTCTCCCTCCGCCCGGCTTTCCCGGTTTAGTTGGGACCCTGGAGCGGATCTGGTTTTTCCGCGCGTCCGGGCAGGCCTCTTACTGGGAGTGCTCTTTTTCGGGCCTCTGACTGGGAGTGCTCTTTTCAGGCCGCTTCTCCGACGAAGGGCCTTTCTCGTGGTCCTCGACCACTTTTTCATTCTGGGCTATGAGCGCCTCTATTTGCTGTTGTGTCCGGAGCTGGCCCTCCAAGAGCCGCTCCAGCGCTGCTGTGACCTGGTCGGAGGTCATGGAGGTCGCCCGTGTCTCGATCTGTAGGTCCTCCTGACCGGTTGAATCGGCGGTCTTCTTGCCCTTCTTCTTCGGCATGTTGATCAGTCAAAGATTTTTGTTAACAAGGAAACCGTGTCGATTCCCACAGACGGCGCCAAACTGATGATGCCGAAAATTGGTGAGAGCAACTTAGGAAGAAAATAAGATCACAGAAGATTTGTATGTGGTTCGGCCCCGTTAATGAGGTGACCTACGTCCACGGTTGCGTCTGTGCGCTTCTTACTAGCAGATCACCGGCGGGCCTGGTGAGCTGACAAGATGGGCAGCACTCCCAGCAATACCGGCCGGGTGTATGCGTGTATATTGGTGATTTCTCTAATATGTGCTGGTATGCTTAGAGAATTGATATCCGGATCCCCCTTGAGAGGACAGGTGGGCTCTTTTATAGATGCAAGAGTCCACCCTTACATGGTAAGTTCATTAGATTAGGAAGCCTAATCTAATCACAATAGATTTGCACAATGTTTGGTGAGTTTCCTAAGTAGTTTAGGAAACAACTGATTCTTCCTTAATAGAGTTGCAGCCGTACAAGGAAACTGCAGGAAGCATGATTCGCACCGCGTCCCCGGGGGCCTCACCACTCCTGATGCCCGAGCTGCCGGGTAGCCCGGATAGCAACAGATGGACGCTTCTTCAATCCAAATCCAGATTTCCCGGGCTACTAGCTGACCACGTGGCAGTTGGACCGCTACAGAATATTTCTGGACATATCAATGGCAATTATTGACTCTTTTAGACTAATGTAGTGCAAAATTATACTGTGTAAAAATTCTACTCTTGTAGTCATTATTTATGATGTAGTGTAAAATTCTACTCTTGTAATCATCAAGTTTTTGTAGTCATTTGTTTGTTTCAATATACTTTCATCTCAAATATGACAAGGATAATCCTATCTATTTCCTTATAATTATGCGATTTATAATAATAAAAAAAATCAATTACCTAAAAAAGGGTTTTAAATTATAAATTAAATGATTTAATATTTGACTATACATCCAACTATCCGTATTTAATAAAGTATATATATATATATATGCATGTGTGTGTGTATATATATATATAGGGATAAAATTGTACCATTATTCACACTAATTTGGGGTGGTGTACTAATCACTAAATATTTTCTGATTTTTTAAATCTAATAGTATAATTAAATGATGAGTAGACCTAAACTAAAAAAGATTAATAAATAGAAATTTTTGGAGAGATTTCTAAAAGAAGTATTGTCTTCTATATTTTAATTTCTTATCCCTCACAATATTCATAAACCAAACATAGCCTAATATTTATCTAATGCTTATATGTTGTTTGTTTGTATTTTGAAATTTGAAAAAAAAAAATTAATTAATTAATTTTTTTGACGGAGAAAATCATATCATGTGCCTTAGAGCAACTCCAATGGGGAATGCATATGGGTATCCAAATCCAAAAGATGCTAAAATGGATCCCCTCATCTCAAAAAATGCACTCCAATGGGGGATCCAAAAGGGGATCCATTATGCATACTCATGGTTTGGGTCTCCAAACTTATAGTCTTTGGAGAGAGAAAGTGAGGGGTTGCATATTTGGTGGGATGATCCTAGCCATTGATTTGTGAATAAAATAATATTTTTAGTGTATCCATGGTTGAGATACATCAAAATATATTAAACAATAAAATGGAGACTAGTTTTGGGTACCATGATTGGAGTACATAAGATTTATTTGGTATGTAAAATACTATTCAAGTAACCAAATAGCATTTTAGATACCCAAATTTGATGACTCCCCTTGGAGTTGCTCTTACACACTTGATACTCACTCCCTCCTCCTAGCCAAGCCAATCCAAAAATAAGGAACAACAAACGTCCAAGCCGAGCCGACTCCACCAAAAAAAAGGCCGCTGCAACCGCCTTCACTCTCTCTCTCTCTCTCTCTCTCTCTCTCTCTAACACCAAAAGGTCTCTGTCCGTCTTCGCTTTCACTTCCCCCTTCCTCTTTCTCCAGTTTCAGTGTTTCAGACCTTCCCACTCTCTCTCTCTCTCTCTCTCTCTCTCTCTCTCTCTAATTATTCCAACCTTTCTCTCTCTTTCTCGATTCAACCAAGGGGGTGAATATTCTACTTCACGTATTCAAATCAACAACCAAAGCGGCAAACTCACGCAATTGCAGTTCAGTTCCAACGAAGAAATCCTACATATATTCATCTCTGTAGCAAGCATTGAATTTCCATTTCTCTGTTCCTAATAATAGGGTTCTCGTTGATCCTGTAAGCAAAATCTCACATGTCACTCGCTTGGGGACATTGTTTGTACACTATACACTAATACTATTTCTAGTTTTTTTTTTTTTTTTTTGTACTAATGTTTAGAGGAGAATTTTTCTGAAAATTTTCTGATGGTTTAGATTCTGCATTTTCAGTGTCCTCTATGGTTTCTGATGATGATTTTTGTTAGTAATATAAGTCATCACATTCTCTCTTAACAAATTTTTTTTTTTTTTTATTTTGCTGGAATTAATTGCATGGTTTATTCTGGAATTCTTTTTTTTTTTTTTTTTTTGATTCTTTGTAATGAATTCAATTCTTCATCACTAATGATAATAAAATTAAAAAAATTAAAAAAAAAATTACTTGTAATTACATAATTAGGGTCTGTCTATGAGATTTGGTGACATTGAGTTTTAACTAGTTTCTCTTACTTTGTAGGTTATGAATTCTAGTCTCTAGGTGTCATTAATATTCTGCAGTTTTTGAAGCTGTGAGGGTCGATTAGTGTGAAGAACAATGAATACAGAAGAACTTTTGGATATTCAACCCCGAGAACTCAATTTTGTTTGTGAGTTTGTGTCTTCTGGATTATCTGCTTTTTTTTTTTTTTTTTTTAGCACTTGGTGTTTGGCATGTTATTTTGGTACTATTAACAGTTTTTTCCTTCTTGTGATTAGAGAACTAAGCACACCTATAATCTGTAAGAGTAATTCCATGATACAAATTTGGGTCTCAAATGCTTTAACATGCTGTGGCAGTGTTTGGTGGTACAACATACCACTACACGTGGTACAACTGACAAAGCATTTGGGAACCAATTTGGGGTTCAAATTTGGGAATTCAAAGCATTATTCAATCTGTAAAGCCATTTACATCAATTAAACTTTTTCTTTTTCTTTTTGGTTTCTTTATATCACGATGGACCTAAAGGTGGAGGCCAAAAAATTTGTTTTTATTTTCAACCTATAATAATTATCTTTTGACCATGTTTTTACTTTTCTCTGTTTCAAAATATCATCATCTTTTTTTTTTTTATAATAGTTGTCCGTACACTATCATGTGTGGTTTGGAGTAGCATATAGCTTTCATTGTAGAGGTTTTGGAAAAGCTTTGTTCTGTATTTGATGTTAATAACTTAAAGAAGGAATAGGTTTTATACCCTTATTTTATCTTCATGTATTGCTTATTTGGTTATATTATAAAGTTCAAAATAACGGACTAACGATTTTCCTTCTTATAGTTGAATTGAAGAAGCAAAGTTCATGCTCTGTTCGTCTGGTCAATAAGTCCGACCACCATGTTGCGTTCAAGGTAAGGACTTGTTTTGCGTGTTCTCAAAAGTAGTACTGGTGAAATGTTGCGTTTTCTGAAGTTAATAAAATCTTGGCATCATGCAGGTTAAAACTACTTCTCCAAAGAATTACTGTGTTCGACCGAATACAGGTGTTATTAAACCGAGATCAATGCGTGATTTCATTGGTATGTTCTGTCCATACTTGGGCGAGCTTACTGTATTTATGTAGTTGGATTTTGGAAATTGACAACGGGTTGTAGAAATAATTCCCTTATTTCTGTCTTTTGATCATTTTGATCGGAAGTTTGCCAAGAATGAGTAACAATAATTGCCTTGTTAGCTGAAGTTGGTCAAACTTATCAGGGGAAGAGTTTAATTGAAGACGGTGACATGTTTACTAGCAAATGTGCATTTGGTTTGTTTCAGGGGACGAACGAATACTGACTAACACATGATTGTTATTTTCACTTTAAGACAGAATTATTGAGCCATTAGCTGAGGATCTGACAATGTGCTTTTCATATTAAGTTTGACTCTTGGAGAGTGCTTAAAAATTACTACAAGAAAAAGATTAGAATAATTCATTTGCCATCACTCCTTTATGTCTTATATTTTGGATAACCATCAGCAGTGAACTATATAGGAGAATTAAAATTTCTGAACCATTTTTGAATTAGTATAAGGCTTGAATACCCAGTTTGTTTATTAGCATCTGCAATTCTTCCTTTAAGAGTTCCTTACTTTTTTTCTTTTCTGCTATTGGCATATTGCTGTCTTCATAAGGTTTTTGACTGTGTTATTGTTTCTTTTGCATTTGGTGTTTATGTAGTGACAATGCAAGCACAGCAGTCGGCTCCTCCTGATATGATATGCAAAGATAAGTTTCTAATTCAGTGCACAGTGGTTTCCGTGGAGACACTTGATAAAGATATTACCGCAAGCACAGTAAGCGTTCTTCATTATGCAGATTCACAAAAACATGCTTTATTGGTTCCTGTATGCTGTATGCTATTCTGATTTCTCCTATTTTGTTTGGAAGTTTGCTAAAGATGGCAAATATGTTGAAGAGAGCAAGCTAAAAGTTATCCTTGTCAGCCCACCCCATTCGCCATTACTATCACCAATCAGTGGGACTTTGAAACAGGGGCCAGATTATCAAGCTTCGGCTCTGAAAGATGAAGTACTAAGTGGAGTTGAAACCCTCACTTCACATGACAGGGTAAGATACTCTTCTACATGGTTGTTAGAATCGGTCCATTCACGAGTTGATTCAAATTTCATACGATTCAATATGATTCGCAAATGATAATTTGAACTTTGAAGTTTCAAGTGGGATACTTTCACCATTTTGGTCCTTGATATTGCACGAAACTTGTGTTAATTCTTTATTTTGTTCATTTTAATCACTGGCAGAGTTTCTATATGTATATAGTAGTTACTTTTATATTTATCTCTTTTAGAAAAAAGAATCTTACATTTCACGATTCGACAATTTGACAACGCTATTCTGTTACTTCATCTTCGTCAGCCCACCCATTCCCCGGTGCTTTCACCTATCAATGGAACACTGAAGCAGGTGCCAGTTTCTGAAGTGTCAAGTCCAAAAGATCAAGTACTAAGTGGAGTTGAAGCTCCCGTTCCGCAACACAATGTAAGATACTCCTCCATTTCTTGTTATTGTTGACAATGTCACAATCATTATTATGTGGTTATTTTTAACGTTGTATACTATTGAATTGGAGCATCCAACCCAAAACCAATTGGCAATGGGTAAAGTAGCCCCATGATCTTATATATTGAGTAGCAAGACTTTAAATTCCCGATGTGGGATTATAATCTCAATACGTCCCGTACGTGTGGCATGACTGTGAGCCGAACACGTGGATTACTGAAATAGGGTAACATGGAGCACATTTGGCCAAATTGGGCCTGACAATAACCTGCTTTGATAGTCTCAACCCATACTTTTTAGGGCCCGTTTGGATTGGCTATGGCTTTTGCGCTTAGTAGAAGCCCTAATCACAAGGGCACCATGGGTATGTCACTAAAACCCAAATCTTCTTCCTGCATCACATTGGAGATGAAGCACCTCTGGATCTGCATCGGCCAAAATGCCCAAAACACGCTTTTTGTACTCAAAAAGTTCTTCAAATTTATCCAACTGGGCTAGTATATGCATTTTCGGTCCTAGAAGCACGTTTGGGCTGAAGGCACGTTTAAGAAGTGATTCCAAACATAGCCTTTTAGGCATCAAGTTGCTCTAGTTTTTTGTTGCCCATGTTCTATTCATTTGTCATATTCATGCATATACATGTGAATCCAAGGGTGCATGCAGCGTCAGTATGTTGTGGCTTTTATCATGCTAATCATGAAATAGTCTTAGAAATCATTTGTACGAATTGTTCTGTCATGTCAGGATGCAGTTTTGAACCCTTTATAGGTGATTATAATTTATAAGTTTTTGGAAGTATTGTGTTGTGATTTGTGTCCTTTTCTTGCCAGGTTTTTGAGGATGTGCACGAGTTAAAGCCAGCAAAGATGGAGGATCTGAAGTTAGTCAAAGACATTGAGGAGATGAAGTCAAAACTAAATGAACTTGAATCAAAGCTAACTGAGGTCAGCTTTCTTTTGGGGTTTCTGGTTTGCCAATAAATGACATAGTGATAAATTAGCTTTTCTTCCTTTCTGTTCAGTTATGTGGGTTTATTGGATATCATGAGGTATCTCGCAATTGTATCTGGTGTTTGATTGTTATATGCATTTTATCAATTTATTTTCCAATATATGATTGACCCATCTCATGAGGGTTGACTAAAACTGCTGGTGTTCATTCTTATAAGATAACTTCGTTCTTAGTGATCCAAGTTGCATATCCATTTCTTCCTTCCGTCATTTTGATTATGCTCTAAAAGGAAGATAAGGAAGACGTAAGGTTTAACTTTTGCCAAATATTTTGACAAGTTAGATCTACCTTTAAGTAGTCTTCATATGTTGAATGGCCAACTCCACTCATTTTCTTTTTAGGATAGAATATTATAATTTGTTTTAGTGTGTACAGAATATGGGAAGGATGTTAACTGTTTGGTCAATTCAGAGCAGGTTTTGTGTTATTATTGACAGTGCTCATGGAAACCTAATCTATTGGGTCGCACCATGGATAGAGTTAGACATTCTTAAATTTTCTTAACATCAGACACTTTCTCATGGGATGTTTCATGATGGTTTTTAAATATGTATTTTCAACTCTAGAATATTGGGGGATGGTAGTCATGATACTCTGTGGATATCGTTTGCAGGCTGCAGTTACTATTTCTAAGTTGACAGAAGAGAGGAGATTGACTGCTCAGGAGAGAGAAAGTTTGCGACAAGAATTGGTAACCTCCTAAATTGCCTTCTTTTATTTTTAAGTATCTCTTGTCATAGGTCCACAGTTATATTCAGCATAAACCCCATGAGTGTCCCGTACGTATCATTACTGGTTCTCTGTGAGGAGTGAGGACTGATTGGTATACACTACATGTAGCTTGGATGACTGTGAATGATGTAGGTTACCACGCATCATGCTAATAACTTCTCTCTTTTCCTATCTGGCCTCTGCATCCACTATGGATTTGACTCACTTATCTCCACTAGTTATGCTATGTTTATGGATAGATTTTTTTTCCCGGAAATGTTATTGAAAGATTTTTCTTTTACATACTTATTTATACACGAAGCTATATAGTAAGTATGAGTTTGATGTGTGTTAGGACTTTGTTCCAGAAAGTATGTCTTTTGCGAGTTCAAGGTTGTTCTCTGTTTAGATCTTGGAAATATTTTCTGGGCATGTTAAATTGTAAAGAAAATGATGAATGGAGATGTTCTAAGTAACATGGTAATTGTTATAAGGTGGTTATAATTGGGGTTCTTTTCCATATTCATTTGGAAGTTCCATGATATATGTAATACTTGATACATCTATATTATCTTTGTGACATCAAGGTCCAATCCTGTTGGCTCTATACCATTGAATCACTGAACTTGACTGTATCTCTATTTCTGTTCTAAAGAATGGTACGGGTTTAAAAATATTGACAGAATCTCTCACTTGGTAGTGTTTTTTATAATGTGGCAATTGGTTTCTTGGGTACCAAACAAATTGCATTTTGAACTCTGGTGATCTTTTTAGACCATTAGTAAATGCTATGGTTCCAAATTTGGGGTATCCTAAATGCTTGGACAGTGGTACCACATACCGCACTAAATGCTTGGACAGTGGTACCACATACCGCAGTGCGGTATGTGGTACCACTGTCCAAGCATTTAGGATACCCCTAATTTGGAACCATAGCATTTACTAATGGTGAGGATACAGTATCTGGACCTTTTTCTTATCCCAATCAGACATCCGTCAACATGTACCTTTGTTATTCTATGATTTACTTTTTTGTCGTTTCTGCACAAGTTAGGCTCGTGTTTATACGATATGTATACAAGGATATGTGTATATATTATCCTTGTTGGTTATGCTTTATGACATATACATTTGCTTTGCAGGCGTTGTTGAGAAGTAAAAAAAGTGTAAGAAGAGTTCAGACGGGATTTCCTTTACTATTCGTTATCATGGTGGTATTCGTCGGCATCGTGCTTGGATACCTCATACGCCATTAGCAGAGAATAGTTAGGCTAAAGGCATTACCTGCTTTTCATCTTTCCTTTGTACTTCAGAAATATATGGTAGACAAACACGCCCTTATCAATGTGGAAATATGCGGTAGACAGACACGTCCTTATTATCAATGTAAACAAGCGAAGGAGCTAGGAGGGAGAAACCTTATACTATGTTTATCTTGCCAATCAGGACATGGATTCTGGATTCTGGATATGGTGTTATGTAGTATATACCATCTATAATAAAATTTGTGTGTGGAAGGTGATTCTCCTTTTGTTCATAGGTAAAACATTATATGTTTAATGCCAATCTCTGTAATTTTTCTTTCCAAATTGATCTCCTACTTGAAAATCAAATTAATGTCTTTCAAGGGTAAATACGAAAAGATTTTCTAGAAAAACTTTAAGTGATCCATGTACTTGGTATATTGTTACGAATTATGTTCTGAAATTGTACGTTTTTGCTTGTTTTGTGTAAGGAAAAAGAAAAAAGGACGGAGAATTTTATCCCTTGTGTTTTCCCTTGTGATTTTCCCTCTGTGCTTAAATAACTTTGAAAGTTAAAAAGCTTCATTATTGTAACCTAAGAAAAAAGAGGAAGGTGACTTACAAAATTCAAGATTTTAACTTATTTTCTACGGAGTATTATTTTCTGTCTTCTTTTCTACCTCGCTAACTATTTTCAACAGAGGACAATGCTTCACTCTGTGGTTTCCTTTATTTTCCCTTACTTAAACCATTCCATTAAGACTTGTGTGTAATCTGATAGTGAAGATACTTTGTGTTGGCAATTGCTATGCAGCTTTACTTTCTTTCTCTTTTCTTTTTCTCTCAAGTTTGAACTTTGAAGTTCCCACGCCACACGGGTTTAACCTCCTTGGGCCACCGGCCTTGAGAGTCCGCTTTGGATGGGTCCATGGGTTTATACGGTATAGTCGGGTTCTACGGCCTTGGGAGGGATTTTCTCATCAATGTTCAGGCTAAGCCACTCAACTTATTTGTGGTACCTACTTAGATGGGTTGCTTGGAATTGGTTCTTTGTGCAATTTTGGTTGTCTAAAAAGTTGCAAATTAGTGGGAAGAGCTTTTCTCTTTTCTTTTTTGTTATAAGGTTCCGAGGAAAAATCATTTATGTCCACAAGGGGAGCCGAGGATCCTCGGTGTAATTGAATACAAGCTCATCATTATAATTCATTCAAGCGCAGATTCACGTAAGTACGATTGTAAGATGTTATAAGGCAATGATAGGGAGTGCCAGAGGATTCCTTTCGAGGAGTAAAAGAGAGTGTCCCTATGTTCACCATATTTTTGTGTTCGGGCGTGCCAGAGCCAAAAGGCTCACGTGAAAAAAGTTTTCCTAATCTAATATGCAAGTGATGCAAAAAAAAAAAAACAAACAAATCAACAAACAAGAACAAGTAAATACCTTATGAAGAATAGACATTTATTGCTCAAGTCTGGAATCTTAAACTTGAAGGAAGAAACTATGACTAACCGAGTACAATATTGGTAATTGAACTAAGCTACCAAGCTATACTAGGAGTGATTGCTGGAATATAAGAGAAATTACTAAACTAAGCTAAGAAAGTTTTAGGATGCTTTGAATGCTTGAGTGCAGAGAATGCTTTGAATGCTGATTCGAAGGGTGTCGTTGAGTACTGTCTAATATCATCTTCCTCTGCTGTATTTATAGGAGTCATGGAGATCTTCAAAAGTGTGATCAACCTGATCATCCTTATCGTCTTAGAGATATCTTCAGCCATATCTGATTGACCATATCAATCGTATCAATGTGATCAATCTTATCAACCTAATCAATCTTATCAAGCTGATGAGATTATGGCCATATATAGCCCTAACAAATAGGAGGCCATTGCGCTTACCTTACTTGATTTTAGGAGACAGCTACCTGTGTCTTTATCCTTCTCAATGAAAAGTCTTTAACTTGGCCGAACTACCTTCAACTGCTTCAGCCTACTGTTTGCACCCAAAAACCACCAAAGGTTTTTGAGCCCGAGTGGCATGAAATTGGATAGGGGGGAGGCCAGCCCAAGGGTTACAATAGCTTATTGGGCTCGAGAGGACGTTGTCACATGGTCTCTAAAGATCCATAGTTGTTGGTTAAATATGGTTAAGTCCAAATGAATGATGAGCAGCCTAATCGGGCTATAGCCATGATAGGAGCCCGATTAGAAGGGTGGGCATGAATGAGGACCATCGGGCATAGTAGCAACATAACCTAACGCAGTGCAAGCCCGATGGTAGATCAAGCAGCACTGAGGCCAATCGGACATCGTATAGTTAAGGATGTCTGTATGAGTCCGATCGGCCATAGGCATACGTAAAAAGGTCATAGGGCATGAAAGACAGTATTAAAATTGGCCAAGCCCGATTCAGCTGAAAGAAGAAGTTGGCAAGGCCGATGGACTAAAAGGGGAAGGCGGTGTTATTCACAGCTGTCAAGGCGACATCATCCCAGATTTTTAGGAAGCAAGAGTCCGGTTTGGAAGGTATTTAATCACGTCTAGCTGGATTGGAAGACTGATCCCTAGAATATAGGGATTGGTTCAATCAAGAGTCAAGATAAGGCAAGAGTTGAAGACTGGGAAGGATTCTTTTACTATCAATCAATCAGGACTGCTTAAGGCGCAAGGAAAGGAGTTCTTTCCTTATCAAAATTCCTAGAGGCCGCTATAAATATGGAAGCAGGCCAACCAAGCAAAGGCACTCCGCGTCATCTAAAAAAATAGCGTACACACTGCATTCAAAGCATTCAAAGCGTTCAAACCTTTATGTTTTTCAGCATTCATAGCAAATAGGTCTGCTCCTTTTGTTAATTTCTTTTGTTCTTTTGGACAATCAGAGTCTGTTCTGGTTTGTTCTTTGGATTTGTTTAATATTCCAAATACTTAATAAAATCTACGTTTTATTAAATCGTTTGTGATTTGTTTACTTGGTAAATTGCATTATTTAGCTTGTGCGCTTCAGTACTGCTAAGGAATTTATGGTGAGGGTACTTTCCTACTCACTGCACACAATCACTCTGTTTAGAAGTCAGATTCATAAGCCTTGTGTATCACTTACACAAGCGTTTAGGAAATTAGTTTGCACACACACACACACACCGAGCATGTTTGGCTCTGGCACGCCTGCGCAAATTACAAGCAAACATTATGGCACGCCTAGTGGGACCCACAGTGTCAAGCCATGCCTCCAAAGAAGGACAAACAGACAACTAAAAACAGTCAAGACGATTCTCCCATTGACCCACCTATGGAGGAAAGTACTGGCCATTCTCCACAAGACGGCAGTGTCACTCTTGAGGCAATTTCGGAGGCCATGAGAGTGAACGTTGAGCCCATGTGGCAGGAATACAACGTGTTAATAGGATCAATGGGTAATCTCAAGGCGATCATCAGCCAAATGGCCGATGTACATCAGAGCCAAGCCGACCTGGTCTTAGAGACTAGGACTACCCATGTAAAATTGGATCGCTTGACAGACATGATCGGCAAACTTATAGATACCTATAAAGCCGAGGGTAGCAAAGAACAGGTCTCCGGATCAGGCTCTGGTACCTTGCTTGAGTCCGATAAGCCAAAAGATCTGCCCTACATCTGTCCGAACCTTAGGGAGGGTAATGGCTCAGGCAAGCACTCTGAATCACAGAACGGACTGGCTAGCGGATCAATAGTCACCGATCCCAATGGATTGGCGACACCAGGTTTTGTTCGATCAACAGGCCATACTGAAGGCTCAGCCGGCCACACACAACCTCCAATTCACACTACTGGGGGGCAAAGAAATAGTGGTGGATTTTGGACCCATCAGACCAATAACAATCAACAACAACTACCACCGCCGTTGGTACCACCGTTGAGGGCTGCTCAGCCCGTAGCTCCACAACCCATCTATAGGGAGGAGTTGGTAGCGTCCATACATGAAGAGTATGGCCCGTTTATGAGAAGAATGGAGAGGCCGACGTACAGATGGCTATATCCCCTCGAAATTGACCAGGTCATATTTCCCTAAGGGTACAAAGTACCAAACTTCATCTGTTTTCGGGAGAGAGTGAACAGTCTTCGGTGGAGCATGTTGGCTGTTTCATAGTTCAATGCGGCCATGTGGGTAGTAGTGACCCATTAAAGTTGAGGTTATTTCCAAATTCGCTAACGGGCATGGCGTTTGTGGTATGTCAATCTCCCCGCCAATTCGGTGCAAAATTGGCAGAGAATGGAAGAGCTATTTCACGGCCAGTTCTATAGGACTGAGCCTGAAACATCGCTGGCAGACCTGTCCAGGATGATGCAATTATAGGAGAAACTGTAGAAACTTACATAGCCCATTTTCGTAAGGCAAAGTATCGGTGCAAGACGGTTTTGCCTGAGGAAGAATATGCTAAAATGACCATGGGGGGCATGTCCTTTGAACTTCGCAAGAGGTTTGAAGGAACTGACTTCCGTGATTTATTTGAGCTGGCCATGCGGGTCGCTCGTTATGAGCGCCTCCTTTTGGATGAGCAGGAGAAGAAGAACTCGTCCAAAGGGATGTATTATAAAGACCCTAATTACGAGGTCCACCTAGCGGAGTGTGACCTCGAAGCAGAGAGTGACATGGCCGAGTTAATCTGCAAACGGCCAATTGTATGTAACGCCTTGAATAAACCTATCAACAATAATGCCGCTGCAAAGAAGATGGCATTTGAGACGGGAAAAAATTATACTTTTGACATAACCATGGCTGATCAAATATTTGATGCCTTATTGGCCGATAAAGTGATCAAGCTGAGTGAGGGCCATCGGATCCCAAAGGTCGATGACCTAAAAAATAAAGAATACTGTAAGTGGCATAATTCCTGGAAGCACTCCACTAATAATTGCGTTGTTTTTCGTAAAGTTATACAGGAAAATGTGGAGAAAGGAGTGTTCAAGTTCTTGGACAAGGCTATGGGGATTGACGCAAATCCGTTTCCTCAAATTACCGGCACCAATATGGTTATGCCTGACTTAACCAAGCTGACAAAGCCAAAGCCGAAGATAGACTTGACCGACCAAGAAGTTTGGCCAAGACAGAGAGAAGGAAAACAAATCGCCATTTCGGCCACAGATAGGCCGAAAGTAACAATACATGAGCTCCAAAGAAGTTATCAGGAGCGTAAAGAAAAGGGCCACGAGGCCAAGGAAGAAATGGCTAAGTCCAATACTGATAACTTGATAGCGGATCTGCGACGACAATTGGAGTTCATTGAACAAGGCCTTTGCCCAAGATGCAAGGCTGATATCAAAAAAGAGATTTCTAGCCCGAGTAAGAGGCCCAGAGGCAATGAACATCGGGAGCCAAGCCCGAGAAGATCTGTTTATGAGAGGTTGTCACTGCCTTAGCAGAGTCAGGCGAAGCCTGAGTGGCGGGCAACATCCTCCTTTGCTCTGCAAACCGGTCTAAGTGAATCAGGCAGATTGGGGGCAAGAGGTACCCGAACAATTCCAAAGCCTAGGCTGCAAATAAAGTCATCAACCTCAAACAGGAGCCCAAGGATGGTGTTACCACCCCGGATGGAAGATGGGAGGTGGCATAGGGTTGAACATCCCAAATTCCCAACGCAGCCACAGTATAGCAAGTCTCAAAAAAGGAGGTATCAACGCGTGAGACAGGCCGAACGGGAATGCTAGTACTGAAAAAATCGAGCTGGGAACCCTCCTAAACCCACATCGCCTACATTGCCCGACACCCAAGAACTTTTCAGCTGAGGCGGAACCGTTTTGTGACAGAGAGGTTAGAGCGATGCATACTACTGGACACCTGAAGGAGGAGGGATGCAAGCCCACATCGGACAGGATAAGTATGGAATCCGATGATGATATGTCAGACTCCAGCACCTCACCAATTCAATTCGGACCTATTCCGGTAAGTCTGTCATCTAATATGGTGTTTACTTTGCCCATGTCTTTCATAGCCAAGCCAGACCAGCCTGCGGCCATGGAAGGGGATGTAATGGAGAGCCTGACCAAAGACTCGACCATGATAGAAGATGTTTTCTGGAATGGGGGAGAGACTGTTAAACCCAATGTAGTGGAGGCCACAAGCAAGAATGTGGATGCCACCAATGTGCAGACTGATCGGCCTAAAATCAATATTTTGAGGCCGAAGGGACATCAGACTGAAGAAGGGTTGAAGCCTTGCAGACCAGTCAAAGTGGTTTTCGAGAAACCCACATATCAGATGTCCCAGCATTTGAAGCCATTGTACATAAAGGGATATATTGAAGGAGTCCCGATGAACAGAATCCTGGTCGATGGTGGATCTACTATCAATATTATGCCCCAGATAATGTTGAGAATCCTTCAGAAGTCCGATTCGGAGCTGATTCCGACTGAAATGAACGTTCAAAGCTTCACGGGGACACCCTCACGAACCAAGGGTATCCTACCCCTAGAGCTGACCGTTGGCAGTAAAACGGTCATGACTGCTTTCTTCATCATAAAAACCTCGACATCCAATAATGCATTACTGGGCCGAGATTGGATACATCCAAATTATTGCATTCCCTCCACACTCCATCAGCTACTAATTTTCTGGCGAGGCGATGAGGTAGAGGTGATTGGAGAAGATACAAAGCCATTTGTAGCCCATGTGCAAACGGCTAATGCAGTCTTGTATGACGATGATATCGGGCCAGTCAAGTTACTGGGTCGCGGAAAAATGGGAAGAGCGAATACAACTACCTTCCTTAAAGGAAATCCATCGGACATGAAGACATGTTACCATAACCTCAGTCGGACTGAAGAGTCAAGGACGATTGAGATTATCGAACAGGAAGACATCAATGGAGACACCAACTATTGAAGAACGGAGACTGCTGGCCCTAAAGGCCAGCATGGCCAGATGGTGTGCATATATGGTCGATAGAAGACTAGAAATCGGCCTTGTTAACAGAATGATTAATCTAGCCGATTGTATCTATGAAGAAGAAATGCCAAGAGAGGAAGAGATTCAAATGGATGAACTGGAAACGGCAACGGCCAAGCTTGATAATTTGAAGGTCGATGTACAGGACCCACTGTTGGAGATCAACCTAGGTGAGGAAGGAGAACACAAGCCTACATATGTGAGTCAGGCGCTCAAGCCAAAGTCTCAGGCCGAGATCATTGCTCTCTTACACAAATACAAGGATTGCTTTGCTTGGGATTACGATGAGATGCCCGGACTATCCAGGAAATTGGTTGAACACCGATTGCCAATTAAGTCGGGGTACAGACCGTTCAAACAGTTTCCCGGCGCATGTCACCTGAAGTAACTCTGAAGGTGAAAGAAGAAATTGAGAGGCTTTTGGGGGCTGGTTTCATTCGGACTGCCAGGTACGTGGAATGGGTATCAAATGTAGTTCCAGTGGTGAAGAAAAATGGGAAGCTGAGAGTCTGTATTGACTTCAGGAACCTAAACTTGTCTACCCCAAAAGATGAGTATCATATGCCCATGGCTGATCAACTGATTGATTCGGCTGCTAAACATAAAAATTTGTCCTTTATGGATGGGCACTCTGTCACTCTCCAGTGTAGCAAAATAAGGAAAAATTTTCATTTTCATTTTGGACCCGTAGGTCATGACAGGTGAGGGATCGCTTGTCCTATACTTAGCTTAACATGTACCAGAAAAATAGAGTATATAAAACAGCAGGGAAGAAAACATAGATCAACATTACAAACTTAATTAATATTACATTGCCTCAATAAAAGTGTTTCTTAAGGCACAAGCCGCCTTATTCAAAATAAAACATTATTCATATCCTTTATTATAACTTTAATAAACTATAAAAGCAGCTCTGCAGACTTCTCTAGCTGGCATATTCATATAACCCTGCATAGCCATCTCCTGGACATTTTGGGTTTCCAGGACTAAATAAAGTCATCAGCTAATGAAAGCCGAGTGAGCATAATGAACACACAAGCAATGTATATAAAAGCGCATTAACTGTCTTTACATTTAGTATTTTACAGCACTGTTAGTCCATTATTCTAGTCATTGTATATAATCAATTAATGAACCGTTAAATCAATTATATAAGACCGTGCATGAACAATGAAACCATATCATCTTACTGACCCTTTTATCTCGACCACAAACTCTCAACTCATTCGGTTCGCCAGAACCATCCGGCACGAGGCCGTTGTTTTAGATCGGTCTACCGTATCCAAGTCGGCCTGGACACGACCTGATTGGCCTGCCGTATCCGAATCGACCTGGGCTTAATCCTTCCTAATTAATCTACCGTATCCGAGTCGGCCTGGAATAATTAAGGTAATACAAGACTCTGATTGGCCTACCGTATCCGAGTCCGCCTGGGCTCTGATCGGGAGAGAACAAATCCTATGTATACGCCTTAACGAGCATTTGTTAGTAACTTTTTATCCTGTTTTTGTATATTTTTACTTCGTTTCTATTTTCTGACAGGTTTTGGAAGAAATCAAGTATATCAGGCTAAACAGGGTGAAAAAGCAGAAGAAAAGAAGCTGAAAAAGCCAAGTCGCGCACGCGAGCCGCGGGCGCGAAAATCAGAGAATCGCTCGCGCGATCCGCTCGCGCGAGAACCCAAGAATCGCTCGCGCGATCCGCGCGCGCGAAGTCCTAATTGTCGCGCTCGCACGACCCGCTCGCGCGATATGTGTAAAAACCAAAGTTGCGTATTTCAGTATTCTGAAGACTCCTGTGCAAACGAGATGTCCTGACTGCGTCTAGATTGTAAAATACAGCAGTTTTAGTGCGTTTCGAGTTAGAAAGACTTCCAAAAACTTGTTGTAATCTATATATACTTTAATTTATTTCAGTTAAAGGGTTACACACTATTATACACATCAATATACAGCCATATTATACATTATTTTCAGCCATTGAAGAGAGAAAAGCAAGGAGAAGAAGAAGAAGACCAAGGATTCCCATGGCCTCCTCCATCAACCTCTTGATATTCATCAATTCTATGGCCAACTAAACTCAAGATCTAGGGTTTCAATGAAACCCTAGCCAAGTAATAGGGTTTTATTTATGTATTTCTTTTAGTTTTATTATGTATGGATGACAGTCACATGTTTAGAGGATTTTTATAAATAAATCGTGCTTCTATTGATTAAATCATTGCTTTCAAAGTTTATTCTTGTCTTAGATCTATTTTGACTGTGATGTGCTCAATGATCTATGCTTGCTGTGCTTGTTTAGATTATTTACATGTGATGGTGCTTTATTGATTTGTGCTATCAAGTATCCGAATAATCCATGCCTAGATTAGACGAATTATGTCACAACCCTAGTTTCGTGTGGGATAATTCGTGCTAACCGAAGATGGAATATGTTGGTGCTTGAACCATGATTATTCTCTTGACGGAGGAATTGGGCTTGTAGCCACAATTCCCCATATTCATCCAACTTAATAAGCTAAGTGAATGCATAAATATTCCTATTATGAAGCTAGTGGTGGATTTGCAATCCTAGGTTCCCTTTAAATATCTTTTAAACAACTTTTAATTGCTTTCATAGTTTAGATTTATTTTATTGTTCTTAGTTTAATTAAATTCAAAATCAAAATCCGTTTTCATGATTAATTAAATTTAGGTTTTAAAATTAAAGCATTGTAGTATTTCAATCTCTGTGGGTTCGACCTTTACTTCCACACTGCAAATCTTTAGAAAAGTAAAGTATACTTTTTATATCTTGATATTGACAACATCAGGCTCAATCCTTCCTAATTAATCTACCATATCTGAATCGGCCTAGAATAATTAAAGTGACACAACTCAAGACACCCTTTATTTACTTATTCCTCACAAGATGTATATGTCGACCCAAACGACCCCTTACCAACATGCCAACTCGACTATGCATATGTATGACTTATTTTGTTTACGATTTTCTTTAACATGAGAGTGATTGTTTTAAACTCGTGATTATCAAGTAAACCAATTTATCTAAATTTGATTTAGGAAACTGACGGCGTAATTTTCAGAGTTGTAGAATTTTTATTACGAATTTTAGAAGATAAAACAGCATATAAATTTAGCCATAAGACCCTTCTTAATGACATAAATATATAAAAGTAGAGGGTACCTGCTTTGACATTATTTATAATAAAGGCAAGGCATCAAAATACAATTCTTCCATTTTTTTCTTCATAATTTTGGAAATACCATAGGTATTTTAAAATAATTAAAATACTAGTTAATAACCACTAATAAATTTATTAACAATATCAACTTCTAGTTTTATAATTTGATAAATTACAAAACTATATAGAATGGCCTCCAACATGTCAACAATAATTAAATAGAATTTAATAGGGTCAATGAGTATTTTTACTACTTATTTTATACATAGTAAACTAATATATTTATTATTTATTTACAAATTTATATGTAACTAACAAGTATTTAACTCCCTCCCAACCTTGGGGTCAAGGAACTAACCAATCAACAAACTATTAAATGAGGGACTAACTGGGATCCTAATATTTCATTGTCAATTTACAGAATGAGTTTTTGTTAATATTTTTGGTATCGCTAATTTTGTACCTCCATGGCTATATATACATATTTATACATACTCACTTATTTTTGAACCCCACAGATTGTACGTAATGACTTAAAGTACATTAAGAGTGGGTTCAAGAGACTCACCGTTCTTCGTAGTGGCTGGACTAAGAGACCGAAAGATTCCGTAAATATCCGTAATATAAGTTTTGAGCTACAATGGCAATGGAGCTCCTATTGTGATGTTCTTCCTTCTCTACTTAGCACTTCTAGAATTGTACTGTGCTTGTGAGTGAGTGATTGAGTGAGAGTGAGAGAGAGAGCCACTGAGAGCTTGAGTTGTGTGTTTTGTAATGGAAATGTTGAGTTTATATAGACCTTCCATTTATAGAAGTAGGAAAATTTTGTGGCTTTCATTTCAAGAGGTAGGTAAAACTTGTGGTTAAAGCATAAGCATACACCACATTTTTTTTACAGCCACATAAATGGATGAACTCACTTGGTTAAAAAGCCACATGCACACGCCTCATATTTTCATCCATGGGAATTTCATCATTTCTATCAATTAGTAGTTGTTGTTCACGCGGCGGATTGACGTCCGTCAATCAATCAGTTTTGTTAGTTGCGTAGACTGGTTCAGTCCGGTTTGGTCAGTTAGCTAATTAAGATGTCCCAAACAAAATAATTAGGGACAAAAATGCAGGCGACGTGATAATATATTTTATTAATAGTTCTTATTCCAAATCATAGGGTAACTTAGGGGTGCAGTCTTAAGTAACAATACAATTAAAATTACTAAGGGTTGTAAAAATTAAAGGCATTGTCTTTATAAATGTTCACCCAAATATTATTTATTTACTCAGATAATATTCCTACTAACGCTAATATACAGTAGTAAAATAAAATTGCATTGAGTTATCAAATTAATAATACTAGTACCAATAATTTATGGAAAGATTATCACAACTAAAAGAATAATACACATTAATGGAATAAAATTGACATTTTTATTTATTAATAGGGACGCGAAAATACAGGTTGCTACACACTCAGGGTACAACCAGGCCTACATTGCCGAAGAGGATGTCCCGAAGACTGCTTTTCGGTGTTCGGGGGCAATTGGAACCTTTGAATGGGTTGTCATGCCCTTCGGTCTGAAGAATGCTAGAGCCACCTATCAACGAGCGATGAATTCAATCTTCCATGATATGATTGGACGATTCATGGAGGTCTACATCGATGACGTGGTGGTAAAGTCAGGAGGTAACGTCGATCATCTGAGGGACTTGGAAAAGGCATTTGAAAGAATGCGGGCTCACAAACTTAAGATGAACCCTCTCAAATGTGCTTTTGGCGTCTCAGCAGGGAACTTCCTAGGTTTCTTGGTGCACCAAAGAGGGATAGAGGTTGAAAAGAACAAGGCTCGAGCTATCCAGGCAGCAAAGTCACCAGCTAATAAGAAAGAGCTTCAAAGGTTACTCGGGCAGATCAATTTCCTGAGAAGGTTTATATCCAACTGTGCAGGGAAGACCCAAGTATGGACCCCATTATTGAAGATCAAGACCGATGAAGAATTCAAGTGGGAAGACAGCCATCAGCAGGCCTTTGAGGGAATTAAACAATATTTGTCAACTTCTCCAGTATTAATGCCACCCAAGAAGGGTAGGTACCTTAAATTGTATATATCGACCTCGGACTGTTCCATAGGAAGTATGTCAGCTCAAGACAATGAGCAGGGTAACGAACAAGCCGTTTATTATTTAAGTAGAATATTAACTCCAATCGAGCAGCGCTACGCGCCGATTGAGAAATTATGCTTGGCATTGTATTTTTCATCACAGAAATTAAGAATGTATATGCTGCCCGTTCCCACCTATGTTATATGTCAAATGATGTGATAAAATATATGTTGTCAAGACCTATTATGAGAGGCCGAATTGGAAAATGGACTTTGGCCTTAATGGAATTTGCCATTCAATACCGATCACAGCAATCGGTCAAGGGCCAGGCCATAGCCAATTTTCTGGCCGATCACCCAGACCCTACTGATCCGGGAGATTCTCTACTAACACCCAATGTATTAAATACGTCCCTGGTCCCATGGACGATGATCTTTGATGGTTCCAAAAACGCAGAGGGTGCCGGGGCAGGTGTGGTCATTGTATCACCCAAGTATAAGAAGACAAAAATATCGTTTCGGATCTATTTCAAGTGCACCAACAATCAGGCCGAATACGAAGCGCTTATTATCGGACTAGAGATACTCCTTGAAATGGGGGCATCATCTGTGCACATAAAGGGAGACTCAGGGCTGGTGATCGGACAGATATTTGGAGAATTCTAGATAAAAAATTGGGAACTCTGCCTATTCTACTCTGTGGCCACTAAATTCATGGAGGCATTTGACGACATTAGTGTGAGCTATATCCCAAGGTCCACAAATACCAAAGCCGATAAGCTGGCAAAAACAGGATCAACCTCGTCTTCTAGAAAGAACTTAGAAGATCAAGTTATCACGGTTCATGTTCGATCATTACCTTCATTTGCAAGGAAAGGCTGGTATACTACCACTAATTCGGTCTTGATGGAGGATGCTGATTGGAGAATGCCCATCATTGAATACCTAAATCACCCAAATGTCAGGGTAGACTGAAAAGTTAGACTATTCACAGTCCGATTCGTGGTGCTTGATAGAGAATCGTTCAAGAAACCCATCGGAGACGATGTGATCTTAAAATGCTTAGGTAAGAAACAGGCCATGCAGGTTATGGCTGAAGTACATAAAGGGATCTGTGGAGCACATCAGGCCGGTACAAAGATGAAATGGTTGTTAAGAAGGTACAACTTTTATTAGCCTGGTATGCTGAAAGATTGTATTAGCTATGCAAAAGGATGCCAAGCTTGCCAGAAGCATGGTCCGATACAGCATGTGCCAGCTAAAGAGCTCCAATCGATAATCAAACCACGGTCGTTCAGAGGATGGGCTATGGATCTAATTGGCAAAATCCTACCACCATTATCGGGCCAACACTGTTTCATCATAGTAGCTACGGACTACTTTACTAAGTGGGTTGAGGCTATACCATGCAGAACGGTGACTCAGGCCACCGTAATAAAATTCATTGAAGAACATATCATCCACCGGTTCGGCCTTCCAGAGACTATTACGGCCGATCAAGGGTGTGTTTTCACAAGAACAGAATCGTTAGCCTTTGCAGAAAGTAGGGGGATCAAAATTCTCAATTCTACCCCCTACTATGCACAGGCTAACGGGCATGCCGAGTCTACAAACAAGATCCTTAAGGGGATCATTGAGAAGATGATTGATGAAAACCCCAGGGAGTGGACAAGCTATTGTCCGAAGCTCTATGGGCCTATCGGACATCTAAAAGGTCAAGTACCGGGGTCACACCGTTCATGCTGACCTATGGGCATGACGTTATGTTACCTATGGAAGTCACAATCCGATCGGACAAAAGGGATTTACAAAATCAACTTGAGCCTGCTGAGTACACAGAGGCTATGATAGCTGAGTTAGAAGGGCTTGACGAAACAAGGCTCACGGTCTTAGACTCATTAAAGGTGCAAAAGTAATGGGCAGCCCGAGCTTATAATAAAAGGGTGAAAGAGAAGTCTTTTTGCACCGAGGAGTTGGTATGGAAGGCCGTCTTACCTATTGGGGACAAGGATAACTGTTACGGTAAATGGTCGGTCAACTGGGAAGGTCCTTTCATTGTCCATCAAGTCAAGAACGGTGGAGCATACAGGTTGCGTGATATGGATGGAGACATTCATCCTAGGTTAATAAACGGTCAGTACTTGAAGTCTTACTACCCTACTTTGTGTGAAACTATTGATTTGGAATATAGACCGAATCCGAGGTTAGAATATGAACCATTAGAATATGAGCCTGAGTTGGAGTGATCAAAATGTTTGTGTATTAAATATTGGTAGGCACAACATTACCTACAAATATGTTAAAAAAATAAAAAAACAAAAATACATACAAGTACAAAAGAAGGTCGGCCTCTAAGCCGACCCAAAGTTTCTTAGTTTGGCCCGTAGAGATTCCCAAGCTTCGTTAGCTCCAGCCCGATCTTGCTTTGCCTTGTCAAGTTTTTGGGCCCAAGCACGGGATATCGGTAGGCTGGTCTGCAATTGATCACTGCACTTTTGGGCGTCTACACCAAGCTGTGTGAGGATTCCGTCGATTTTCACCAAACCAGCATTATTAGTGACGACTTTGGCCTCACATTGTTCTAGCTGTGTTTTAAGGGCAGCGATACGGTTATGCAGCCAAGCGTCTCTTGCTACACCTGAGCCCGAGAGGCCTTCCCAGCTTCAAACTTGGCTTTGGCACCATCGAGAAATTTCACTGCCTTCTAACGAGAATCAAGGTGAGTTTCGGCATCAGTTTGAACCTTAAAGGCCCATCAATCTAAGAGACGGCAACTTGGGAGTCTTTCTTGTATCTCCCGGAATAGAGACAGCTACACGGTTGTTAGAGAGGGATCGACTATGAGTGTGTTTAGAGCAGCGTCAATTTCGGCAGCAGTTGGAAGGTTTGGCAAGTCATGGGCGGCGAGTCCGAGTACAAGTTCTCTGGATCGCTGAAGGTGTGTGGGAGATACCGCCTCGGGTTCGAATGTGTTCAGGTCATATACTCCAAGGTCGAGGCCGGAAAAGAAGTCATCAAAAGGAATGAACGACTCTGGACCTATGGGAACGACCTGTTCAAGACATTAAAGATTAAAAGGGAATAGGAAAGTATTCATAAAGTAAAAAGGAGTTAAAAGACTATGTTACCTGGGCGTGAGAGGATAATGAGGCTGAGAGCTCCTGACGAAGCTCGGCCTCACCAAGTGCTTGGGAAGTAGAGGGCTGAGATGGTGGTTGACTTGGCCCACGAGCGGAAGCAGTAGTGATCTCCACCATTGGATCTGCAACACCCTCAGTTGATGAAGTCTGGATATCAGGTGTGGAACCCGGGGCTCCAGTTGTAGTCCCATCCCCAGCAGTGGCAGCTATCGGATCGTCTGGAGTAGGTGAAAGCCCGGCCTCAACAGTTTCCTCTGCCGGTTCAGAGGTCGATCCCGTGGCAGCTGTGGCATCGGTTTGGCTGGCAGGAGCTTCAACAATATTTGGGACCACCTATTCAATTTATTCCCCAGCTATCCCCTAGCAACGTCATCATCGGGCATCCCCTCACTGCTTAAGAAAAGAACAACTTGTTCGGGGACATTGCCTCCAACTGGGTCAGTCATGTCTTCGTCTGAGGAAGATAGTGGAGGCAGGATATGGAGGGGCATTACCCTCGTAGCAACCCGTTCAAGATAGGCTGCTTGTTAGGTTGGAGAGGTGGGAAAATCAGCTAGAAGAGCTTGAGGTTGGGTTTGTGTTGATTGGGAGGCTCCTCCGGTCATTGGTAAGTCTTCCCCGGAGTCTTCATCAACAAGCTGAAGTGAAAAGGGAAAGATTAGAATTCAACGATGAAATCGGGCTTAACAGGTGAGAATTAAAGAAAAGTTAACATGAGTTGTCGAGACCGTTGTTTGTTTCTTCTTCTTCTGAGCAGGCCCTTGACCCGGCACTGGCTTGCGAGCCGGCCTCTTTGTTATTTGTTTGCGTTGGGCTGGAGCTGCTGTTGGAACAGAAGCGTTGGCCTCAGTCGCCATTGATACAGCAAAGTGAACAAGGACCTTAGTAGCGGTGCTTTTGAATATATGATTTGTCCGGTTGGTCCACCACTTGGTGACTTCCTCTAATACTACAGGCCGGGCAGAGAAGGGGGTAAAGTTGAAAGTGGCCTTTAGTCTGTCTGACCTTTCCTTTATTTTCTTCACCTGCCCGTTATTGACGATCTGGCCGCGTTCCACCCAGTCAACATTTATAGTGATGCCTGGTGGAACAGGCACGAGCTGAGAAAGCCCGAATTGACGGGTGTAAAGCGGGGCAAAGTAGTATTCCGCCCCACACTTTTTATTGGCAGAGGGGATCGTTGGACTAAAAAGTATGTCTTTAGCTACTAGGTAACTAGAGAAGATCTCGTTGTATATAATCTGGGTGCCCGTTCCCCAGTTAGCGGGATTATGAGGAAGTTGAAGGAAGGAGGGGAATTTAAGAGAGGTGAAGGGTTGGAAGAGAGGGACAGCTCGATTGGCACATCCCTCGTAGAAAAAGGAGAAACACTCCTCAAAGGAGTGGGAAGAGGGGGTGATATCCATGAATTGGATAGAAAAAATGGGAACGGTCGACAACTGACGATCGGAGGACCTAAATTGTGGGAAGTACTAATAGAGCCAGACTTGCAGAATCCAAATCGGGCTTCCCCCAGCACCAAAGCTCGAATGCACGAAGTCGGTGGTGCCTCGGACAAGGTGAGCCCAGACTAGGGTAGCCAAGGCCAGTGGCTTCCCAGCAGCAAGGGCTAAGGCCAGGGTTGTGTATTTTTTGGTGATGGCCTGGTTAGCTGAGCAGAAGAGGTATCTGTTCAACCAGTATATCAAGAGGGCCGTGTGCTTGGCATCTGAAACTTCGGTCTCGTCAGCACCCATGTAGGCTGTTAAAAAGCTGCCAAAAGCCTTGATCGGTCAGTAGGAAACGGCCCCGTCTTGGACGGATTCGGGGGTAGGAGAAGCTGGCCGTTCCCATATCCAGAAAGCTCGGCATGACCTCCTGCCCATAAGGGTGTAGACCGAGTAGATAGCTGATGTCCTTGACAGTGGGGGCCATCGAGCCACAGCAGAAGAGGAACCCATTCCATGAGGGTGACCAGAATAGGAGGGCTACGAAGAAGAGTGGACGGTCTATTTCCAGTTTTGAGCGGCTAAGCATTATAGCTTCATATATGCCCGTACGCTTCCATATGTCGGCCTTAGAGACCGATACTCTTGATACCCATTTATCCCAGTCAGCAGTAGGGGTAGGCCATCCCCTGATGGGGTGGGCAGCGGTCCAAGCTTTGTTCCAATTAGCCGGAAGTTGGAGGAGCATTTCGTTTTCCATTGGAGGAAAGAAGGGATGGAAGTTAGCTGGTGGATCACCGCGAAACGCCGCACCAAGGCCCGGGGCCACTGGGGAACCGTCAGGGGAGCGATAGTGCATAAGGTATTCTGTGGAAATGTCTGCGGAGTGAGCTTTGGCCAAGGGTTCTGACTTCTCTGCAGCGGTTCTATGGTGGTGGAGCGTCGACAAAGGTTTTCTTGCCTTTGAAAGTGGTTGCCAGTGCTGTTTTAGGAGTCATTTGAATGAAGGTTTTATTGCCAGAAAAAATGGAGGTTAGAGAGAGAAGCTCTGGATGCTTGGGATTCTAGAGAGAGAGAGAAGACGTAAGTGAGGAAGGTGGAGAGACATTTTTGAAAATCTTGCCGCTTTATACCATGGCGCATTAAATGTGGAGTGACTGGTGGGATTCTCTAGATCTGATAAATCTCTGCATGGCTGACACGTGGCAATTTTAAAATTCAAAACGTCACATCAATCAAGGTGGGACGTTTGATATGACCTTTTGGGGGGCAATTGTTTGCACCCAAAATTCACCAAAGGTTTTTGAGCCCGAGTGGCATGAAATTGGATAGGGGGGAGGCCGGCCCAAGGGTTACAATAGCTTATCGGGCTCGAGAGGACGTTGTCACATGGTCTCTAAAGATCCATAGCTGTTGGTTAAATATGGTGAAGTCCAGATGAATGATGAGCAGTCTAATCGGGCTATAGCCATGATAGGAGCCCGATTGGAAGGGTGGGCATGAATGAGGACCATCGGGCATAGTAGCAACATAACCTAACGCAGTGCAAGCCCGATGGTAGATCAAAGCAGCACTGAGGCCAATCAGACATCGTATAGTTAAGGATGGCTGTATGAGTCCGATTGGCCATAGGCATTCGTAAAAAGGTCATAGGGCATGAAAGACAGTATTGAAATTGGCCAAGCCCAATTCAGCTGAAAGAAGAAGTTGGCAAGGCCGATGGACTAAAAGGGGAAGGCGGTGTTATTCACAGCTGTCAAGGCGACGTCATCCCAGATTTTTAGGAAGCAAGAGTCCGATTTGGAAGGTATTTAATCACGTCCAGCTGGATTGGAAGACTGATCCCTAGAATATAGGGATTGGTTCAATCAAGAGTCAAGATAAGGCAAGAGTTGAAGACTGGGAAGGATTCTTTTACTATCAATCAATCAGGACTGCTTAAGGCGCAAGGAAAGGAGTTCTTTCCTTATCAGAATTCCTAGAGGCCGCTATAAATATGGAAGCAGGTCAACCAAGCAAAGGCACTCTGCGTCATCTCGAAAAACAGCGTACACACTGCATTCAAAGCATTCAAAGCGTTCAAACCTTTATGTTTTTCAGCATTCATAACAAATAGGTCTACTCCTTTTGTTAATTTCTTTTGTTCTTTTGGACAATCAGAGTCTGTTCTGGTTTGTTCTTTGGATTTGTTTAATATTCCAAATACTCAATAAAATCTACGTTTTATTAAATCGTTTGTGATTTGTTTACTTGGTAAACTACATTGTTTAGCTTGTGCGCATCAGTACTGCTAAGGAATTTATGGTGAGGGTACTTTCCTACTCACTGCACACAATCACTCTGTTTAGAAGTCAGATTCATAAAGCCTTGTGTATCACTCACACAAGCGTTTAGGAAATTAGTTTGCACACACACACACACCGAGCCTGTTTGGCTCTGGCACGCCCGCGCAAATTACAAGCAAACACCTACCTGGACGAACTGAGGCTAGCTTGGTTGGCTGAACTGCACAATCCCATTCGGGCTAGATCCTCAAACGCTACCAACATCAGGCCGCTTGAACGTGTTATACACCTACTCTGATCACTTTGAATACAACTTGGGTTGAAGAGAAAGAATTCCAAGTGATCGCTCTTTCCCATGCCTTAACATACTTAAAAATGACTTCCCTTGTTGGGTCTGCAGGCTGTTTTCCATACCCTCAACGGCCACTCACCATCCTCTCAGCCTGCATGGGAGATACACATAGACCCAAAGCTCTTATCCCTTCAAAAACTGGTCACCCAGTCCCATCAGACAGAATTTACATAGCCTATTACATCCAAGGCTTCGATCCACCACCCATTTCTCTTTTGGCAGTTTTTTTTTTTCTTTTTCGGTGTAAAGTGTAAACACCCTAACGGCCCGTTTGGTTCACGGATTATTTTAGGTGGATTCTGATTACTAGGAATCATAATACCAGTAATCACTTTACCAGGAATTTGAAACCCTGCAGAATATTTAGTTCACCAATAGAATTCTAGCTGGATTTAGAATCCAGTGTTTGGTTGGATCAAGGAAAATGACATGGAAATATTCTTAAATACCTAAGCTACCCTTGAAGGCTAAAATAATGTATGAGTTAAAATCAAATAGTCAACCCTCTAAAAATAGAGGGTGATTATAAAAAATAATGGTATAAATCTAAAAATCAATGACACATAAAAAATGAGATAAATAGAATAATTAAGACATGAACATGAGTCTAAATTATTACATGTAGTTAAAATATATTTGAATAATAATAAAAGATATATTATATTTTTAAGCATCAAATACAATGTTTCAAGCATAAGAAATCATCATAAACAATCTCATCTACCAATCTCTCCATTTTAGAAAATAATAATAATTACAATCATAAATTTCTTCTGATCACATTATTTGTTTGTTTAATAGTCTAATAAAGGCTAGTTTAGGTATTATGAAAATTGTAAATCAAAACCTCAGTAATCCTTAGGAATACCACCTCCAAGCTAGGATTTAGAATTCACCCCATTTTCCACCTTTGGGTGGATTCTAAATCCACTAAGACCCACAATTTATTAAATATTCCATGAACCAAACAAAGATGTATTTTAAGATTACTAGTAATCTTCGGATGAAATCAAAATCCACCCTAAGAATTCATGAACCAAACGGACCATAATAGATAGAACACCACTGTTAAAATTAGCAAATTAAAGAATTTTCTTTTTAGTATAGAAAATTCAAATAATATAATTTCTTAAAAAACTTAAAATGCTAGAAATGAGGTATTCAATGGTGACCACTCTTGTCTGTGATTCTGGAGGCATTCATTACGTTTTTTCGTCGCCTAGTCATGTTGAATCTCTCTCTCTCTCTCTCTCTCTCTCTCTCTCTCCATCCAATCTCACCATCATCGTCGTCGTCATCATCAATCATATATCTATGTTGTGTGCACAAGCATGCACCTATATGGGTAAGTTTGACAAACAACCAAACAATACCTGAAAGTTTAATTAGATCATTCACGAATTTACAAATTCAGAATCAACTAATTTAAAGTAAAATCATTTGTAAAAGAGTAATGATTGGTGCACATAAAGTATTCACACAAAGATCTGTGTTATTAATTTCGGTGGATCTTATGTATAGTCCAGATCTTTTTGTGCATACTTTATGTGTACATAACATTATTTTTGTAAAAATTAAACAATTCACGCACCCAAACGCACCCAAAGGCTCTCCTAGGTCCATCCTAACAAAAACAAAAAGTTTTCTAACCTTGGCATAGTAGGAAAAAGATGCATCTCTCTCTATTTGGAGGTAGAAGTGATCAAGATTGTTTGGTGGTGGATTTAGTGAGGAAACGTAATGATAAAAAATAAAAAATTAATAATAAAAAAAAAACTCTCTTTGGAGCTAGAAGTGATCAAGACTGTTTGGTGATGGATTTATTGAAGAAAAGTAAAAAAAAAATAATTAATAAATTGCAGAGAAAAATATTTTCCTTTGTTTGGCTAATAAGGAAAGTGGTGAGAAAAATATGAAAGAAATGAAAATAGAATAGGGAATCAATTACATTTGAGTAATGCTAGGTGTACACAAATTTGTACACACTTTTGCACACAAATACTTTAAATGCATGTACTTTGTGCTGTTTGAATTTTTCACACTTTTCTGTGCATCACTTACACAGCACAGGGTACATGCATTTGAAGCATTTGTGTGCAAAAGTGTGTACAAATTTGTGTACACCTAGCATTACTCATTACATTTTTTAAAAAAATTTGTAAGACACTCTGTTTCCTTTCTCCTTCAGTTACAATAGATTTTTTTTTTTTTTTTTTTTTAAAAAAAAAATGTTTGTAGTGCTATTTAAGCATGAAGAAAAACAAAAGGAAAACACACAAAAAAATTAGTTTCCTTCTTGTTTTCCTTTCTTTCTCTAAATCCTTGAAATGTCTATCCTCTTTTAATTCTAATGCCTTCTAAGCATCAAATTTGCAATTGAACCAATTTTGTTGCACCACATAAGCAAATCACTCTTCAACAAGTGTAACAAAGGGCTGCAGTAGATTTGCTACCCCCATCTGGGCAAATTTGCTACATCTTTTGAATTGCACCATATTATTGTCTTATTTTTATGCAATAAACGGTAGAATACAAACATTAGAAGAATACAATTCTTATTTTTAATAAATAAAAAAAGTATAGAAGATTTGGTGCATCTGTTGGAGTGACCAAATTTAATGCTTTAAATTTTGACTTTGATGTATCAAAGCACAAGTTTGATGTATGAATTTTAATGCATCCTTTAGAGATGGTCTAAGCTGAGTCAAGCAGGTGTGCAACACTAACCATCACTTCAGGCTGTGGAAAGAACAAAAAACTGTGCGCCAAGTCCCTGGTTGAACAGATCTTAACCATTAGAAAGCAAATTAGGGAGATCACAGTTTTGCTTAACAAATGCACGTAGAGCAGTGATTCAAACAACAACAGTCAAAATCAAATGACTCAGGACATCCATTTTACATGCATTCCATATTTTTCTTTCATACTTTTCTCTCATTTAACCTATGAAAGGGAAAGTTCCTTTCTTTAGTAAAGGATTTGTTTACTTTGCTTAATCATTCAAGGGAAAGAAAAGTAAGAAGGAAAACTAGTTTCATTATGTTTTACTCCATGATTTAGTGACATTAACGTCAAAAGTTTTCAAAATGTAAGGCCACGTTTGGATGACAGAGCCGGGATTGGACAATTAGTCCTTTTTAAAAAATAGTCTTGGGACTACTAATACCATCTCCCTAATGGTATAACTTAGTCCCCCATATGGGGGACTATTCTTTTAAAATGGACAATTAGTCCCGCGCTCCATAGTCATGCCAAATACCGGACTATTCGATTAAAATTGACTATTAGTCCAATCCCCCTCTGTCCCCCTTTTAGTCCTGCGAAACAAACGAGGCCTAATTGTATAACTTAAAAAAAAAAAAAAAAGATGAGGAAAGTAACTCACAAAATTTAAAATTTTAATTCATATTTTCTATATATTGTATTTTCCTTAGTATTTTCTTACTGACCAAACAAAGGAAAACATTTCCAATCGATTGGGATAGAAAGTTCAGCAATTGTAGAGTAAAGTTCATACATATGTATACATCAAAGCAATAATACAAAGTCTTATTTATTACTATACATTAAAATATAGATAATTGTTGGAAAATCCCTCAAATAACTCTCAAAAGTTTAAAACTCCAATTAATTTGATCATTTCCTAAAACTGATAAAAGGAATCTAATACAGTGCTCACACGGTATAAGCGCACGCACAATAGAAGATCCCATGCACAACCCCCAACTCCCTCACGCGCTTTTGTTTGGTTTCAGCCACTCACACCGTGTGAGTGGCTGTACCATATGATATTCATTTCGAAAATGTTTTTTTAAACTTTAAACCTCCATAACTTTTGATCTACAACTTTGTTTTTTACAAATTTTATACCGTTGGAACCGTGTCGACGAGAGCTACAAAACTAGTACCATTGTTGATACCTTTTGAGCAAAAAAAAAACTCTTAGTTTTACATAGCATGTTGTAGACGAATCTAATATAATTTTCACATAATATTCGTGTATGGGTTATTGAATTTTCACGTAATATTCACGTATGTCAAGTTGATATGTTGTAAGAAAAAAAAAACCTAATGTTCACTTTGTTCTTAGTGAGAGTTTTAGTGAAATTTCACAAGAATTTTGCATTTGTTTGAGTCGAAAAATTATGCTTTATAATTAATTTGTGAAATTTGATTTTTTTTTTTAAACGAAATATGCATGGTTTAATATGAAAGAGAAAAAAAAAAAAAAAAAAAAAGATAGAGTGAAATTTCATGTTTTTATATACATAAATGTTAAGTGAAATTTCACTGAACTTATACATGAATATTAAGTGAAATTTTACTTAAATTGACACTTGAGGGATTTTTTAACAAAGTAAGTATCAAATTAGACATTAAATTCTAGAGAGTTACTTCTAGTGACTTTTGGGATAGTTAGTGAATTTTCACTTAACCTACTAAGTGAAATCTCACTAAACGAGTACACGAATGTTAAGTTTAACTTCATGTTTTTTTAGGAAAAAAAGCATGTACGAGTTCAGTGAATTTTCACTTAATATTTATGTGTGCCAAATTTATATGTATAAAAAAATTAAAAAAAGACGAATTGCAGTAAAGTCATTGATACCTCATTAAGGCTTAGTTTGGCCTCATTTTGGTACTTCTCCTTTTTTAAAGCACAATTTCATGTTAATTCATTTCGTAACTAGTTTATGAGCTTTACAAAAATTGAACTTAGGGCTTTTTTGGAGAGAGCTTTTAATATTTTTCATGTATTCAGTGAAATTTCACTTAACATTTTATGTATATCAAGTGAAATTTCACTTATTATTCATGTATGTAAAAACATGAAAATTTTCATATATTGAGTAAAATTTCACTTAATATTTTATGTATATCAAGTGAAATTTCACTTATTATTTATGTATGTAAAAACATGAAATTTGTATGTTTTGAGAAGAAAAAAACAAAGCACGAATTTTAACAACAATTCCTACACTTGTTTTGGTTGAAAATTGGTATTTTATAATTGATTGTGAAATTTGCTTCTTTTAACAAAATATGCATTGTTTAATATGCAAAAATAGAAGAAGAAGAAGAAGAAGAAGAAGAAGAAGAAGTGAAATTTCACCATGCATATATGAATATTTAGTGTAATTTCGCTTAACTCATACATGAACATTAATTTCACTTAACTTTGCATTTAAGAGACTTTTTAACAAATTAATAATCAAATTAAACTTTAAAATCTAGTCAGTTACTTCTAGTGAATTTCACCTGACATACATGAAAGTCAGTGAAATGTCACTGAACGCGTACACAAATATCAAGTGAAAATTTAAGTTTTTTTAGGAACAACTGAACAAGGCAGGTAAAATGTCAAAAAAAAAAAAAAATTTTGCTCAAAACATATCAACAATGGTACTAGTTCTGTAGCTCTCGTCGATACGGTTCCAACGGTATAAAATTTGTAAAAAACAGAGTTGTAGATCAAAAGTTATGGGGGTTTAAAATTTTTAAAAACTTTTTCGAAATGGATTTCATATGGTACAGCCACTCACACGGTGTGAGTGGCTGAACCAAGGAGAGGCGCGAGGCGCTGGAGTCACATGGGATTTTCTATGGTGCTTTTATTTATACCGTGTGAGCACTATTTAGATTCCTTTTGTCCTTTTAAAAAATGGTCAAACCAATTAGAGTTTAAACTTAACCAAGTTCCTTGTGGCCGAGTGGTAATCTTCTTGGGTGTACTACCCAAGAGGTTTAGTGTTCGAGTCATAGGGAGCGTGGCCACTGGAGTATTCACCCGGCGCCTCTAGCCTCGGGGGATTAGTCGAGATGCGCGCAAGCTGGTCCGGACACCCCCGATTACCAAAAAAAAAAAAAATTAGAATTTTAAACTTATGAGAGTTACTTGTAAGATTTTCCAATAATTCCCCCATTAAAAAATACAGGATATTGCAATCTTACAAGAACATTTTATTTTTATCCTCTTATCTTCCATGGAGCGAAATCAAAATTAGCTCTTTTAATTTTTCCTCACTTTCTCTCCACTTTTCTTTCCCTACTTAACTTTCCAAGCTACAAAATTAGAGAGAAAGAGGTTAATTTTCTCATAACCTCTCCATTTCTATAAATCCAAGCAGACGGAAGAAGAAGGTATGTTTCTTAAGACTGTCGAAAAGTCATTGTCCGAAGGAGGGCATAAAATCGATGAATTAGCATGTGTCCATAATTTTTTTTTTTTATTTACTTACTTGGATGACACACGCCACACACACGCGCACACACCCAATCTAAGTAGTAGGAACCCAAGAGATCAGCCCGACGGGAGCACAAGGGGCATTCTACAAAGAAAGGAGGAATTAAATTCTTACACTCACCTATCGGTGAGATTAGAACCCCTCCCCTCCCACAAGGGGAAGAGGAGGTGATACCATTAGGCCACTAGAGTCCTTGGTGCATATGTCCATATTGAAGGCGTCTTTTTGAAAAAAATAATTAAAAAAAAAAAGCATTTAAATCGAAATACTGTTTGAAAGCGTCTTTGGGAAAGAAGGTTTCTCCCAAATTTTTTATTTGGTAAAGTAGATGAAACATTTAAGTAGTATATGTCTTGTGTAAGGTAAGGTGCTATAAAAAAAAATAGGGTTAATTACAGAAACACTTTCTGTGGTTAGGTCTTTTATCAGTTATTCCCCTATACTTTAAATTTTATCATTAATCCCCTTGTGGTCTGGATTAAAGTGAAATTGTAACTTTTTCCGTTAAAGTTAACGGAAAATTGGTAAAAATACGAAATTACCCCTATTACATGCTTATAAGAACACCCTTATACGCTTAAATGTTTATTTAGGCATGTGTGATATACTATTATATTATTTTGATATTATATTTGTTGTTAGAGACCATTTTGTAGTCACTTTGAGGTACATTCATGAGAGCAAATTTATTTAATTTTTTATTTTATTTTTGATCTACCCTTGGACACACACACACACATTCTTGGCGATATATTATTATTTTTTTTATTTATTTATTTTTATCTACTCTTAGACACACACAATCTTGGTGATATGTTAGTTTTTTTTTTAAATCTACTCTTGACCACACACACAGTGAAATCCAGTGTAATGATGTACTAAAATTTTAAAAAAATTTTACCCCCAATTTTTTTTTTTTGTGTGTGTATCAAATTCGCTCTCACAAATGTACCCCTAAATGGACACATAATGGTCTTTAACAACAAATGTAATATCAAAATAATATAATAATGTACCACTTATGCCTAAATAAACATTTAAGCATATAAGGGTGTTATTATTAGCATGTAATAGGGGTAATTTTGTACTTTTATCAATTTTCCGTTAATTTTAACGGAAAAAGTGACTATTTCACTTTAGTCTAAACCACAAAGGGTATTAGTGATAAAATTTAAAGTACAGAGATATTTGATAAAAGGCCTAACTACAAGGAGTGTTTATGTAATTAACCCCAAAAAAAAAAGATATATATCTCGTGTAAGGTAAAAAAAAAAATTAAAAATTTCTCAATTTGAGATAATTTACTAACTATATAGCATTAATTGTATGAAAAAAAGGTAAATTCAAGTGATCTCCTATGAGGTAAGGTCAAAAAAGGTAGATTCAAGTGAGATAAGGTCAAAAAAGGTAAATTCAAGTGACCTTCTATGAGGTAAGGTCAAAATAGATGGACCTCCAATCGAAATACATGTTAAGCATTCACTGGGTGATATGTGTCTCATTTAAGTATTTATATTAGAGCAATTTTTTGGTGACAACTTTCATACAACCTTTTAAGACATTACATAGACACATCTTTTAAGATGTTGTATAAAAGTTATCACCAAAGAATTAAAATTACCCATTATATTAATAGTACATGAATGTGACACGTGTTACAGTGAAGTCCTTGTATATACATAAGAGATTAACCCCAAAGTTAAATTTTTAAATGTTCATATTTTTGACAAATTTGAGAATTTTTATCAATTTTTGAATTTTTTAAATAGAATATTAGTGGTAAATACTTCAAATTGAATAGTCTAACTCCATAGCCCACCCCGTCTTTTATTTTCCCCAAAACTCCTTTATTGGTACAACTGAACCACCTTAACTCCTTTGACCTAATTAATTGACTAATACATGGACCGAAATACCCCTATACTATCATGTAGAGTTAGAAATTGGAATACAGAGAGAGAGAGAGAGAGAGAGAGAGAGAGAGAGAGAGAGAGAAATGGGTATGTGGTCAACATTTGCCACCACCACAGCCATCACTGACGACTGAGACCACCACCATCTCCGACCAATTGTGTGTGTCCAACGTCAGCGAATCGACTTATGCTTTCGCATCTCCAGAGGTGACCATCGCCGAACTTTGCCGCCGATGCACCTCCAGCCATCACCCTCGCCCAATCGCCACCGACCACTGTCTCACCTATGATCTGTGTTCATCTCGATGTTCGAATGCCTCTGATTTGATTAAAAAAAAAAGTTCTAGATTTTCAGTGGAATTGTAAGATGATTTGAAGATTAGTAAAATGAAATAGCAGTTAAGGATCGGCATCGAAGAGATCAGGGGGCGAAGTGAATGGCAGATCAATGCTTCAGTAAAAAGCATTGATTTTTCTTTTTCTTTCTAGATTTGGAAGTTTGTTCAATGTTTCAGTAAAAAAAAAAAAAAAAATTTAGAGTTATTTGCGTTCTGGAATGGAAGTGAAGCCATTGTTTGACTTGGAGATTTGAAGTTACACACCTAGTTGGTTTTTGATGGCCCACTCTTGCTGTACACATGATTTACATTGAATTAAATGGGATGTAATCATACGTGAAGGTCATGATGAATGGTTCCATGCTTCCATTTTTTTTTTCCAATCTATTTCAGGTATGAACCATCATTGGGCATTTTGACGCCTCTTTATCATTGTGTTTATGTTTTGACAAACTGGGTATGTGAAATTAAATCTGGGTATGTGAAATTTCACATAATATTTATGAGAAATTTAAAATTTTACAGGCTTTATTTACGCGAATTTCACATAATTAGTTCTTAGAAATTTATAGCTATGTGAAATTTTTGTTTAACAAATTTTACTTTTATTCAGTTATGTGAAATTTCACATGATTTTTTGTGTTGGCAAGTTATGTGTAATTTTACTTAACTTTTTATTTTCACAATTTTCACGTAGTTAGTTGTGTGAAATTTCATATGACTTTTTTTTTCCCACAAATTTCATATAGATAGTTGTATGAAATTTCATATGACCTTTTTCTTTTCACAAATTTCACATAATTAGTTATGTGAAATTTCACTTAACTTTTTCTGTTGGTATTATGTGCAATTTTACATAACATTAGGAAGATAGAAGGACCTTGGTCACGCTACCATAGGTGCAAGAGGACAATGGGAAAATTGAACTTTTTTTATTTTTCCAAATTTCACATAGCTAGTTATGCGAAATTTCATATGACCTTTTCTTTTCACAAATTTCACATAGAAAGTTGTCTGAAACTTCACATAACTTTTTTCTTTTCACAAATTTTACATAGCTAGTTCCGTGAAATTTCACACAACTTTTTTAAGGTTGTGTGAAATTTCAGACAATTTTTTTTTCCAGAATTTTATAGCGACAATGGTACTTCTTTGATAGATCTCGTCGAATAGATTCTAAAAATATAAATTTTGCAAAAAAATAATTTATGGATTGAAAGTTATGAATTTTTAAAGTTTGAAAAAAAAAAAAAACAACTTTGGTCTGAGTTACTACATATAATAAAAGTTAATTGAAGAATTCAGCTGCAAATGAAAGTATGCAAATGAGAGTGTGCTGGAAATTGGGAACGAAGAATACCGAATAGTCGAATACGTCACTGTGCACGTGATGGGCAATTTTGTCCTAAGAAATTTCAATTGACCTTTCTCTTAAATGATTTTGCGCGTGGAGTTGGCACAAAATAAGTACAATATTTAGGATTTTACGCTAATTATCCCTTTTTTAAAAACAATTTCACCTTAATCCGTGGTTTAAAGGAAATGGCCTGTGTGCTGTTGTAGTGGTAATTGTAAACCACCGCTTCATTCACTCTTCTTCCTCGGCGTATTGAAGAGAGAAAGTTAGGGAGAAAGAGAAGGAGGGGGGGGAAACGATTAACGAAACAATGGTGCAAAAGAAAGGAGCAAATAGGGTTTCGGAAGATGCAGAGGAGGAATTGTCTCGTGCCCCATTACAGGCCATCCTCTTGGCTGATAGCTTCGCTCAAAGGTTCCGCCCCATCACTCTGGAACGCCCCAAAGTATCCTCTTCCTCTCTTTCTCTCTCCAATTATCTGAACAACGTATTGTGTGTGTGAGTAAATATATATATGCATATGCAATATATTTGTGGCTTGTGCCTTGAATTTGCTTACTTAACTCAGTATTCCTGATTTCTCTTGTTAGTCTTTTCCTTTTACTGGGTATTATGTATTTTTCAAAAATGTCAAATAATTGGGTTTCTGGAGAATCTTTAATCAATTCTCAAAATTCTTAGTTTACAATTGTCATTATGGATTGTCAAGGAATTTTTAGGATCCCTGACAGTCGATATAAGAATTTAACGTAACATGCTTAGCCAAAAAAAAAAAAAAGAGAAAGAAAAAAGTAAAAAAGAAAGAAGAATTTAACAAAACCTTACACAACATAAATAAATGCTAATTCACGTTTGTATATCTGTAATTTCATTATGCACCCGTAACAAAAGTACTTCAAGTAAATGCTTATTCATATAAATTCACCCATAAAGAGATTATGCAATAGATTCTGAATTTTCCTGAGCATCACCACAGTTATATATTCTAGCTTGGTCCCTCCCTTGCTGCGACGGATTGGGCTATAATTGTCACACCCGTCCCGGGAAATCTATTTATTTTAAAATACAGAATTGATTTATTGTGAATTATTAATGTTGATTAATAATTGTGGATGTGGTTGACGTGGGTCAACGGTGAGTGTCAATCGAGGACACAGAGATTTGATAATCAATGAGGGATTGATATGAGTAAATGACATTTATGTGATTTTAAATGTTATTTGACTTTACCTGATTTTCGTGAATAGTAAATTTACCTGTGCAGAGTAAATTTCTGGCAGTTTTGATCCTATTTTAGATCATTGTGAACACTATGGTGAGAACGTGAGTGATGTGTGGCATAAATGGTAGGTTGTCTAGAGATTCCACAAAATTAGTTTCGGAACGTGATTTTTGGACCCAAACGGAAAATAGTCGAAAACTATTATAAATTTGAGTTTTAACTCGTGAAGTCATAAAATGGACGTGTGCGACGTTTCAAGAATTAATTAGAAGTTTTGAGAACTCGTGGAGAGGTAAACGTAATTCCCGAGAGTCATGCCTATATATATAGTAGTGGATGAGATTTCATTATCATCCAAACTTACAAAATATCTAGAGAGAGGAGAGAGAAAGGAGATTTGATCCTACGATCTTCCCGACGACAAACGGCGACCGTTCGTCTGTCAGCTTTGAACCAAATTTCATATTCGAGCTCCTCGAGGTAAGAGCTACATTTTGATACCACTTAGGCCTTGTTTGGCTAAGTTTTTTCCGAAAATCTAATTTATGAAAATTTTGGAAAAACATGTAAATACTTGTAGGAATCACTCCTAATCTGAGATCCGACGATTATTTGGGCCTCTAGTTGATCCTTCAAAGTTTCGAAGAGATTGCACGAAGTATGAATTCTAAGCCTATGAATTATGGAAAATTTCATGTTTTAATTATCGGACGTGATATTTTGGATGCGGGCGAAATTAATGTATTAAGTAGGCCCGTTAATTATGCACATGAAAATGCCATGAAAGCACGTATATGTAATTATATGAGCATGTTATGTGTCTATGTGGGTCAAAGGGGAGTTTGATACAAATTCATACCGGGGTACGCCTCTCGATGTTTGAGAGTTATAGTAGCGACGGCTACTTGCTTGGTTTAGGAACCGGCCCTGCCAGAGCAATTAGATGCAATGGTTGATAGACTCTGGGCTTGCCATTGGCATCGCGGTTGATAGACTTTGGGCTTGCCGATATACCGGATGAATGCGTGTCTTTCTCCCTAGAGACTATTTGATGTGATTTAGATGTTTAATGCATGAATTGCCTCATAAGCATATGTTTAGAATTGTGCACTCAACATATAGCTGAGCAGTGGAGATTTACTCCATTGCATGTGAAAGAAACAAAGGAAAGAAGAAGCGCGAGGAGTGAGGCTGTGGGAGCACACGAGTCTAGTTTCTCCCATATATAGTTTTGCAGTTCATCCTTATGTTGTAAATGAATCGGGAGGAGAAACTATGTTTTGTAATCTTAGAACACTCATAGTATTTGGACTGAGATTAGTTAGTACCTGAATCTTGTAATAATTTTGTAATGACTATGCTGTTAGAAGTATGGTTGGTTTCAAACTTAGGATCTTTGTTTAATGTCAAACTCTAGTTTTTCACTTTTACGTTATGTGGATTATGAGATTTGATCCAAACAAGTCTTTGACTCGTTCCATTAATGTTTTCAAAGCTTAGACATGTTGTCTAATATGTTTATATACGTTTTGGTAAAGTTTCAGAATGATTGGGAATTTGTATGTTGAGTTTTGTCGTGGTTATGACGTTTTCAAAAAAATTAAAAATAGGCAAAAGTGGACTGCTTGTGAATAGTACTTTTACAAAGGAAGTACCTTTTTCGGAAAATATTGAAATGTTCTATTTTGCTTCTAGGGTGCCTTTGGGGTCCCTAATAAAACTTTATGGTTAATTTGAAATATAATTAACTTTTCCAATTGATACGGATTTTACGGACTCATAGTTCAATATTTTTTTATTCCAAAATGAACTTTGTTTTAAAGAGTTTATTTTAGTTTATTTTCCGCTGCTAGAGTTATAGAATGAATTGGACGAGCCTCGGTGGCGTGCCACGTGTCCTATTTCCGCCTGTAGCGGGATGGGTCGTGACAATAATTGAGTGGGAGTTATTGATAATTTGGTATCCCTGAAGACATACATACACATATAGACATATGTTTTCTTTTAAATAAATATTCAGTGAAAATTGGGTCCGAATTGCGATGTCTCTCATGGAAATCCAAGGCTTATTTTAATTTGTGTTGTTTGACAGGATTGAATTTTTTCTTCTCTAGCACCCACATGATTAATTTTACCGATGTTTATTTGGGGTGCTTTGAGGGAACCTAAGTAGCACGGATACAGTGACACTGCAAATGTTAAAAATGTAGTATACAAACATGTTGGTTAACAAAAATCGCTTTCGGTTAATTATGCAATCTGTGTCCGCATCTGTTACCTAAATTTTCAAATAAACTCATTACTTATCTCCCATTTTATTACATTAAGACTTTTGCCTCGATATTTTCAAAAAAGAGTCAAAGAGCCAACTTGCGTGGCTACTCTGGTATATGGCTGTGTGGGTCACAATGTCACATGACCAACACTGGTCCGACGTGTTCACAACGTGTGTCGGTGTCCGACATGGACACGACACCCAAACTGTGTGTCCGTGTTGTATAAGAGGGAACTCCCTGTCAGTATTAGGAATTATGGAATTTCATCTACGACGAAATTTGTGTTGGGCATTATTTTCCAACTACTAAAGGGTTAGCCACAACAATTGTGGCCCATCCATGATCCATATTAACTTGGTTAAGAATAATTTACCTCAAATGGTTGGTTGTAGTTCAAAGGATGAGAAGAAGACAAATTTTCAGATACTGTTATCATATGGATGATATTTATAATAGAAATGAGAAATCTAGGAAGCATGATCCATCGAAAATGGACAGGTAGCATTTATGACATGAATCAATCATGGTATTGCCTGGCAGTGTTCTAAAACTCGGGCTAGGCGGCCGCCTAGGCGCTAGGCAGCCCCCCACTGCCCGGAGTTTCCCCTAGGCGTTTGTAAAATCGCCTAATTTACTAGGCGTGGTCCTAGGCTGTCTTAGGTGGGCCTAGGCGGCTAGCCGTAATTTTCATAGATAAAAAAAAACCAAAAAACCAAAAACTAATTTACGTTTACTGAGTCCTCTCAGTCTCATTTACACGACACACTGAGAGAGAGAGAGAGAGAGAGAGAGAGAGAGAGAGAGAGAGAGAGAGAGAGAGAGAGAGAGAGAGAGAGAGAGAGAGAGAGAGAACGAGAAGATCTGAAGGAGGAGAAGAAGAAGAAAAAGGAGGAGACGAAGAAGACGATGAAGAAGAAGAAGATGGAGAGGTACGTACCTGGGGTTGGGGTTTATAATTAGGGTTTCTTTCTGTTCTGATATATTGATTCTGAAATTAGGTTTTAAATTGGGGGTTTTCTTTTCTTGCATCTTGTCGCTCTCTCTCTCTCTCTCTCTCTCTCTCTCTCTGCAGGCTCCTTGTGCGAGTGTGCGCGCGCGTGAGTGTGTATCTGTGTAGAGTGTCTGAGTGTGTGCGACTGTGAGTGTGTGTATGCGTGTGTGTGCGCGCAAGTGTGTATCTGTGTAGAGTGTCCGAGTGTGTCTGTGTAGAGTGTGTCTGCGTAGTGTGTGTGTATAAATTAAATGTGTGTGTCTGCGTAATGTCAGAACTTGTTTATAAATTAAATGTGTGTTATTTTATTTTTTTTTAGTTCAAAACTTGTTTATATCAGTGTGTGTGTGTGTATCAGTGGTTGTGTGTGTCTATATTATTAATTTTGCTTTAAAATAATTTTCCACCTAGGCCCCGCCTAGGCGCCCGACTAGGCCCCTAGGCGCTAGGCCCCCCTCCACCGCCCGACTAGCGCCTAGCGAGTTTTAGAACATTGTTGCCTGGAAATGCATCAGATGTGCCAAAACACATGTCTCTTTTTATTTTTTCGCTAATCAGTTTTTGTAATTGGAGATGCAGTGGAAATTTTGAGTATAACGTCATAATTTTGAAATTCACAGAAAAAAGTGGTGGAAATGGATTAATTAGGGGTTTGTAAATATAAAATCATTTAGGGGTTTTGGATTCAAAATAGAGCATTTAGAAATAGATTAATTGGAGCTTCTAAAATCACAATAGGGCTCTTAGCAATTGAGAGTACTTAGGTAAAAGAAAGCAGATATGGGGCTTTTTGATATTGAATATAATTGGGACTTTTTGAAATTGAGAATAACTAATTCTCTAGAAGTATTGCTCGGGGTTGTTCACTTTCACAGTTTCACTTGGTTGCATGGTATCTTGAAAGTTGAAACCTCTTTGCTTGTGGGGGCCGGAGTGGAAACATCTAAGACTATTATTACTTTTATCATTTGACCACATATATAGAAATACATACGTGTCATTCCATGTCCTCATTGGCTTGTGTCTCCAATGTCCATTGTAATGTTATTTTTGTTATGTGTCCATAGACGGAAATAAGTAACCCTTCTCTCTTGCTTGAGAAACTACTCTAAGATGAAAAAAAGAGCAAATTGCTATTTTCATTCCGATGACAACTTATGCAAGTCACTTGCATAGTAAATAGAACTACAACTTAGATAAACATGTTCGGTGTTCCAACATTTTTTCATTTTGTTAGTGTTAGTTTCTTGTGGCATGCACGAATGTGGGCATTAGTACATGTCTTTAAGGATGGACTCTTGTTAATTTATATGTTGTGTTCCGGCCAATGATTAAGAGCACGTTTAGGATACCTTTTTCGAGGCCAACAATCACTTGTAAATGTTGTTTAAAAAGCTGTGGCCAATTGAGATTAACTTTTTCCACAGCTTTTTAAAAGATCTGATCTTTTTAAAGCCAAAGTACGATTTTTTCAAAAAGCTTCAATTTGTTGCTTTTTCAAAAATCTCTTATTCCAAAAGTTATTATTTTAAAAGCTAATGCCAACGGGGTCTAAATGGTTTACTTTATTTATTTATTTATTTATTTTTTTATGATTCCAGCTCTATCACTTACATTGTCGTTTTGTTTTTGAAGGTACTATTGCCGTTGGTTAACGTTCCAATGATAGATTACACATTAGCATGGCTTGAATCTGCTGGGGTTGAAGAAGTTTTTGTTTTTTGCTGTGCTCATTCCAAGCAAGTAATTGATTATTTGGAAAATTCCAAGTGGTTCCGTCAACCAAACTTTTCGGTCGCAACAATAGAATCACACAATTCCGTTAGTGCTGGAGATGCTTTGCGTTTGATTTATGAGAGAAATGTGGTATGCTATGTTCTCTCTATGTTTGTGTGTGAGCATTTGTTCGTTTTTAAATAGTTTTTTTGCTTTTGTGATTTAAACGTCGTATTGAGAAGTTGAAAGTTTTCATCTGAGTTGTTGGCTTAGTAGTTGCTCATAAAGTATGTAAAAGTTCTACTTCCTTTAATTTGATTTAGGCCTCTAACTCTTCTGCTTGTGCTATTACTTCTTTCCTTTTTGTTGTACATGTGAATTGTAGAGAGGACATTTTTGTATGTAATATGATAACATGGTACGAAGTATCGGTCAATACCGAGTCGTATCGGCCGAGTTAACTCGGTGTTGTGATGGTCCGATACGAGATATAGGCCGATTCAAGCTAAGTTAAAAAAAATTTGAGTATCGTTCTATATATCAGCCGAAACAGTGGAGTTTTCTACATCTCGGCCGAGATGACTAGCTATACGCCCGAGACGATGCACATCTCTGAAAGAAAAAGAGAAAAATCTTGAAAGGAAAAAAGAAAAATCAGAGGAAAAGTGAAAAAGAGAAAAATCAGAAAGGAAAAACTTACCAGATGTGAAAAGCAGGTATGTTTTTTTTCTCTTTCTTTCTCGTTCTTCTTCTTCTTCCATCGTCTTCTTCTTCCATCGTCTTCTGCTTCTTCTTCTTCTTCTTCTTCCATCGTCTTCTTCTTCTTCTTCTTCCGTCGTCTTCTTTTTCTTCTTCCTCCTCCTCTCTCTCTCTCTTCTTCTTTTTTGTTAATCTGGGTTTGGTCGAGAGTCAAAGGGGTTAAGTTGTGTTTGCGATTTTATTCTGTGTAACATGCGTTGTGTGCATGTGTTTCCATCTGATTAAAATTTATATTTTATTGGGTGGGTGTGATGTGCAATTTTTTTTGTATTTAATTAATTATTAATGACATGATTAGGGCTAATGTTGTGTTTGAAGATTATTAATTTGAATGTGCATTAAAAAATATTTGCTTATAAAAAAATGTTAAAAAATGTTTGTTTATGAAAAATGTTTGCTTATTTGTTTAAAATGTGTATGTGTAATACAAAAAAAATGTTTACTTATTTGTTTAAAATGTGTGTGTGTTACGTGTGTAATAAAAAAAATGTTTAAAATGTTCACTTATTTGTTTAAAATGTGTGTAATAAAAAACAAAGTTCAAACAGTAGATCGGCAACATGTGAATTGAATAATTTGTGATTTAATAGTTGGTACTTGGATATTGTGACAATCTATTATGCCAATTTTGTTATTTTTATTATTTTAGAATTTTTGGTTATTTTTTCATATTTTTTTGAACCTTAAATCTAGCGTTTCGTTGCGTATTGCCCGATACCAGGCCAATACCGCGACCCCAAGTCATCACAACGGACTCTAATACTTCGACCGATACCGCGACCTCGAATTCAGTTCGAACTTTTGGTTCAATTAGTGCTTATGGACATAATTATACATGGACATATAGTACTAAATCATTCCATGACTTCACATAATCAAATTTCAAACACAAAAAGTTTAGGAAAAAAAGCTCAAATTAAGTCTCAAATGTAATTATATCAGAAGCTCTTAAAAAAAAAAAAAATCAACAAGCAATGTAAAAGTTAGGATTTTATTTATCTTCACAGTTTCAATTTTTTTTATCTTCTTCTCGTTTGGTTTGTGAAATTTAGGATCCGGATCTCTGAGGAACCATGATCTGGATCGCAAGATCCCGGATCATGGTTCCATGGGGGTACCACGATCCCGGTAACCATGGTTTTAAGTTTAAAGTGGAAGACAGACTTTCAACATTTGAGCATACTTTTCCTGACCATTTTAACACATGTTTATCTTGGTCATCCTCTTCTCCTTGGCTCCTAGGATTATCATTAGCATGGTTATTAGAACTTGTAGATTCTTACTAGTCGATTTGAGTTTAATACAACCTGATACGATTATGATTCAATACGAGTAAAGATTCATAATATTAAACTCTGAAGTTTTAAGTGGAAGACTTTCAACATTTTGAGCATACCTTTCTTGACCATTTTAACTCGTGTTTATCTTGGTCATCCCCTACTCCTTGGCTCCTAGGATTATCCTTAGCATGGTTATTAGAATCTGTAGATTCTTACTGGTTGATTTGAGTTTCATACAACCGGAACTCGATACGATTTATGATTCAATACAAGCTAAGAAGCGCTAGTGCGGCACATTTGGTGAAGCACACGCACTTAGTGTGTGTGGAGTGCGGACGCGGCTTTAGTGTGTCTTTAGTGCGTATGAACTCCATTTCAGTTCTTCGCCATTTTCGAGTGCGGCGGAGTGCGTCCAGAGTGCGGCAGATTCAGGGGAAAAAAAGGAAAAAAAAAAAAAGGAAGAAGGGGAAGAAAGAGGTACCTCTTCGATTCAGTTCTTCTTCTTCTTCTTCTTCTTCTTCTTCTTCTTCGATTCAGATTCAGATTCAGTTCTTCGATCTTTCTTCTTCGATTCAGATTCAGCTTCGCTTCTTCTTCGATTCTTCGATACTTCCTTCTTCTTCTTCTTCTTCGATTCGTCCTCTTCTTCGATTTCTTCTTCGATTTCCCCTCTCTCTCTCTCTCTCTCTCTCTCTCTCTCGGTGTAACGTGAGCCCTAGAATGCCTGGACTCTTCATATGGTTTGTTTTAGGAAGCCCTTGACTTAATAAGCTTTCTTTTAAAACCTTTCTTTCTTCTATATTTATACTTTAGCCCCAAATTATTATTTTTATGTATAAATAATTATATTATTATATTTGAAATAAATAAATAAATAAATATTAGTAGAATAGTTTATGTATACTACTATATAAATGTTATATAAATTTTTTTTTTAATATTTTACATAAGTACCCTTGCCGCACTTGCACTGGTGATTTTGGGAAAATTGCCGAACTCCCCGCACTCGCGTCCCCGTCCTCGCATCCCCGCATCCGCACTGGTGCTTCCTAGAATACAAGTAAAGATTCATAATTTTATACTGTTTAAGGTTTAAGGTTAAAGTGGAAGACTTTCAACATTTTTAGCATACTTTTCATGACTATTTTAACTCGTTTTTATCTTGGTCATCCCCTTCTCCTTGGATCCTAGGATCTAGGAAGCACCGACACTTCTAAGAAGGTGACGTATCATATCGTGTCCGACACATGGACACGACACTTCATGGACATTTCCCTGGAGTGTCGACGTGCAATTTTTTAGGATTTTGTCGTGTCGATGTGTCCGTGTTGTATCGTATCCGTGTCGGTGTGTTTGTGTCCGTACTTCATAGCCTAGGATTATCCTTTGCATGGTTTTTAGAATCTAGTCAATTTGAGTTTCATACAGCCTGAATGCGATATGATTTATGATTCAATACGAGTAAAGATTCATAATTTAAACTTTGAAGCTTTGAGTGTAAATTGGAAGACTTTCAACATTTTGAGCATACTTTTCTTGACCATTTTAACTCATGTTTATCTTGGTCATCCCCTTCTCCTTGGCTCCTAGGATTATCCTTAGCATGGTCATTAGAATCTGTAGATTCTTACTAGTCGATCTGAGTTTCATACATCCGGAACCCGATACGATTTATGATTCAATACGAGTAAAGATTCATAATTTTATACTTCGAAGTTTAAAGTTTAAAGTTGAAGACTTTCAACATTTTGAGTGTTTGATATTGTAGGAAACTCATGATAAATTCTTATTTTGGTCATTTTTTAAGCACCGTACATGTATTTTTAAATTTTTGACATATATACTGTTACTTAAACCCACCTCCACCCCCTCCCAAAAAAATAACAAAGTTAATTATATTTTTTTTGACAACAATGATCCTTAGTAGATACCATATTGCAATTTTCTACTTGTGCATTTAATAGGTCTTCCTTGCATGTGGACGAACAAATCCAAATTGATTGTATTATTTAACAAAGACCTCTCTCTTTCCTAATACTCCAATATGTCTTGAAAATGAATGTTGATTAAGAGTTGTTAAAACTTAGAAGACGATTTGTCGACACATATGTCTTTGCCTAGTAAATTACTGCAGTTCTATTTGTTAGGGAATTTGAGGTTTATTTAGTTTTTTCCTTGGTGCATTCATTTTAGGAGCGAGGGTGGACCCAGATTCCTCCCCCCCCCCCCCCCCCCCCCCCCCCCTTTTCTTTTTTGGGCTAAACTGAATTTAAGAAGAAAAAATGTTGATTGGATTATAATTGCCAATATATTAAGAAGGGTTAAACTGGAAAGTAAGAAGAAAAGCTGTGTACTGAACTAAAATTAGGCAATATATTATACATATTAAAAGAGGAAAATCTTAACGGGCACATGTTACTCACCTATTAAAAAATTCCAAAATTTAGGGGAGGCCTAGAGGCTAGAGCCCACCCTTGCCCCCTCATATGCCCGCCCTTGTTTTGGAATGTGGTTTTTGCTTTAAGGCTGTGAAGAAAATCTGTGGGAGACTTTTATAGATGGAATAACAGTGTCTAGTCGTGTACGAGCGTTTATCTCTCTCTCTTTTTTTGCCCTTTCTCTTTTTTTTTTTTTTTTTTTTATCCTTTTTCCTTTTCCTTTTCTTTTATCTTGTACTTGAGAGCCATGGATTGACGGAAGCCAGGTCGTGCACACTTCTCCTCCTCTATTTTTGTTCCTCCGCTTTTGTTGGAATGTCCCACATCGCCCATTTATGGCCCCTCTGTGCGGTTTATAAGGCTTTAGTTCCCCTCTCCTTAACACCTGGGTTTTAAGGAGTTGAATGGGCTGGGCCTTTCAAGAGCTTTTGTGTTGACTAGAAGCTTGTAAGCTGCATTCTTCTGCCCTAGCTGCTCTTTTTCTTTGTCAGTAGATTAGTCAGAATTAAAAGTAAACAAATAACATGGTTAATTTATGCATTACTTGTTTGATGAAGTTAGTGTGAGAGCCAATTTAAATCATTTTGGTATCACAGTGGAAGATTGATCTAACCAGACTCTTTTAATAATTCCACGAACATAGCGGGCAAACGAATTGAAAGAAAATGAGAGGGGGAAGATATTCCAATCAGAATAGAGAGGAGAGAAGAGAGAGGAAAGAGATTCCAGTCCAGAAATTAGGAGAGAGAGAGAGAGCTCAAGCTAAAAGTTTATAAGTTTTTCTTTCTAAATTGCGTTATTAGCGAAGGACAAAGCCTTTATAGGCTATGAAAATATGGCAGTACTAACCACCACCAAACTAATCTTAGCCAAATAAGAATTACCTATGAACCTTTTACAAAATCAAATTCGAAATTCAAACCCACAAGTCCTTAAAACTAAAATTACTACAACATTACCTAAAAGTACACAAATCCATAGAAGTTCCTAAAACTAAAAATTCTAGAACATTATTTAAAAGTACTTTTTGGTAGAGTAACCTTTAAGATAATAAATAAGCACATTCTTTGTACATGCCCTGTATCGAAGAATATATCAATCCCCTCTTGTCGGAGAAAACTCGATCTCGAGCTTTGTTATTTTCTTGCTTGAGGTGATCTTTGTATTCATTTGCCTCAGGCCCTTGAGGAGCATCCCCACTGGTAGCAAACTGATAGAATCCGACTCTTCTAATAATTCAACGAACACATAGTGGGCAAATAATTGAGAACGAAATTAAAAGAGCAAAGAGAGGGAGAAGGCTCCTATCCAGGAACAATAACACGGAAAGGGAAAGGAGGGAGGAGAGAGATCCCAAAGCTCTTCCAATTTTTATTTTTATTTTTGGTTTTAAAACTCTATATTAATCTATGAGATCGTGGGTGGAGTTATGTTTACTCACTTTAAAGTATCTGTTTCCCTTCTTTTCTTGCTATGATAGGAAATCCTGTGTTTTACATATCCATACGATTAAGTCCTTGGGTTTTTGAGATAGTACAAAGAAGTACTTCGAATCGTTGCTATTTGACCCACACCTGTTATTTTCCAAACTGCTTTATGAACAAATGTCAGAGCCATTTATAGGCTAAGATAAGTGTTGGATTGTCCCACATCGCGCGGGCATAGCCCCTGTCTGTGGTTCTTATAAGCCTGGGTAATCCTCCCCTCATAAGGCGTCTTTTGAGGGTGAGTTAGACCCATTGGTCTTTCTATTTGGTATCAGAGCTGGGTTGTTGGGTTGGCCCTCCGCCCTCCTGCCGTGTAATCCAGTATTGAGGGGGAGTGTTGATGTAGTCCAAGGGGTGTGTTGGATTGTTCCACACCGCCCGGTCATAGCTCCGTCTGTGCTTCTTGTAAGTCTGGGTATTCCTCCCCTCATAAGGCGTCTTTTGAGGGTGAGTCAGGCCATTGGTCTTTCTATTATAAGAAAACATTGAAGCGACAATCATCATATAAAACTAATATTAGCCAAATAGGAACTCTTAATACAACTCAAATTCTAAAAACCAATACATCAGTCCTTAAAACTAAAAATTATAGCATTATTTATAAGCACTTGTTGACATTGTTGTATGACTAGACTTTAATAAAAATGAATAAGCATATAATCTTCTTGTGGGCCCCGATGAATTGGATCAACCAGAATACATATAGATCCATTAAGACATGAAAATTAGGAAAGTACCTTTGGATTACTTAAGAATTATCAAACATGACCTTAACTTCCTCCAACTAGGGGGATTGATGCACTTCCTCATTGGCCTTTAGTTTTGATGAATTCATCCATGTTAATGTATTTTGGGACACACTTGACATGTGTCCTACCAGAAGATGATTTGAAGAAAATCTGTTACAGTTTTTAGAGTCTTACTAGGAATGCTTTCTTATTCTTCCTACTTTTTGAACTTGAAGCATTTTTGGTTTCAAAGAATATTGAAGGATTTTATAATGCAATTTTTGATCAATCAGAAGCAGAGAAATTTCTTCTCTCCTTCATAGATATCTATCCGTTGAATGTCAGTCGTTTATTTGTGGAGATTCTTCATGGGTAAATCTGAAACATGGGAGTCCATATGGATTGGATACACTCTTAACGTGGGAGTTAGCTGAAGTAGGTGCTGAATGATCCTGCATCCTCTGCCTCTTAGTTTCTTTAGCTTTGAAGATACCTTATTCTCTCTCTCTCTCTCTCTCTCTCTCTCTCTCTCTCTCTCTGTTTGGTTTGTGGATTTAGAAAAGGAAAAGGAAAAGAAAACGACAAGGAAAACTATGTCCCTAGTGTTTAACTGTTTTCCCTACTTTTTTCCTTCACGCCTAAATAACATTGGAAATTGTTGTTATTTATAAAGTATAATAAAAACTCAAAGAGAACAGGAAGGGACTTGACTTAATAAGCAGATAATTTTAAATCATTTGTTTGTTTCCTCGCTGCTTTCCTTGTTTACCCAAACAAAAAAAGTGTTTTACCCACTGTTTTCTTTTTTCCTTTCCTCCCTAAATCAAAGAACCAAACAGAGCATTAATTGCTAGTATTTATTTTTAACTTGGTCATTGTTGAAGCAATCTAATCCTCTTGTTTTCCTCCGAAGATACATGGAGATTTCGTGCTTATTAGTGGAGACACATTGAGCAACATGTCGATTAGCCAGGCACTTAAAGAACACAAGGAGAGACGGAAAAAAGATAGTAATGCTGTAATGACCATGGTTATTAAACAGTCAAAACATTCTCCAGTTAGTTACCAATCTCGACTTGGTACCGATGAGTTGTTCATGGCTATTAGTCCTGTTACAAAGCAGCTTCTTTATTACGAGGATAAGGCAGATCATCTAAAAGGGACTATAGCTCTTGATAATGCATTGCTGGCTGATAATCCTTCTATTTCTCTGCACATTGACAAGCAGGTTCGCTCCTCAGAACTTTTCCTACAGCTGTATGGCTGCTTATTGTTAGGTACTATTTTGTCAGTGACAAGTTAGCTTTCTTCTGCTTTTGGTGCTTAGCTTCACTATTTGATAGTTTTGCTGTATGCTAATATATGTACTTGAGAGTGACTTATGTTCTTTGCAGGACTGCTACATTGACATCTGCTCTCCGGAAGTCCTCAGTCTTTTCACCGACAATTTTGACTATCAACAGCTACGTCGTCACTTTGTCAAAGGGTTGCTGCTTGATGATGTATGTGCTGCTCTAAATTACTTGGACAAACTCTCTCTCTCTCCCTCTCTCTCTCTCTCTCTCATACAAACACTCACAATAGAATTTGGGTAAAAGGATAAGTCTATTATTTACACTCCCAATCTTATATAGTATTATAAAGAGATAGTAAGAAAGGAAAGACAATAAAATAAAATAAGGAGCAATAATGGAAAATAACTATGGTCAACATGACCCATTATTATGTGAATAAAATCTCCTAAAAATCTCTTAACTTCAACACTCCCCCTCAAGCTGGAGCGAAGATATTGACGAGCCCCAGCTTGCCAAGAGACGATTGTAGAAGCGTTGGACCAACAGACTTAGTAAACATAGAGACAGTTTGATCAGATGAGGGAACAAAGCTCAGTGTGATAACCCCTGATCGAACTTTCTCCCTAATGAAATGAATTCAACCTCCACATGTTTCGTTCTCTCATAGTCAAAGGATGACATAACGGCGGACTTATTATCACAAAACAAAGTGGATGAGTCCACCACTGGAAAGCCTAACTCGTTTAGAAGAGATCGAAGCCAAAGAAGTTCACATGTGCCCTACGATACTCATGTTGAGAGATCTTTATTATTTTTAGCTTTGTGTATTGGTTTTATATTTTTCCCTTGTTTAAGGGGGTACTCTTGTAATTATATTAGTTTCTTTCTTTTCTTTAATAAAATGAGAGAGAGGCTCGACAGAGCTCTCTAAGCTTTCTTGGTAAACAACATGGTATCAGAGCAACCCTAAGAGGGGGACTCAATCCTACCACCAAGACACCACCGCTATATCCCTTCCTCTCCACTCTCGCCGCAGCCCATAGAACATCATCAACACCTAGCCGCAGTCCACTGACCATCGCCCACACCTAGCCGCAACCCACAAACACCTACCCACCCCCCGCCGCAACTCTAGACCCCATCCCCAACCTCGCCAAACCAACCAGTCCCTCACCCAGCCTCGTTGCCCTTCACACTGGCCTAATTTCCCATACCGAATTCTATTTACCACCAGTCGATATCTGGACTGAGATTTCGTATACTATATCTTTGCTTCCTTCGATTTTTTAAACTTAGAGTGGACTCCACTACAATTGGGCTATTCTGATCGCAATCCGTCTTCCCGTCTCCTTCGGTCCATCTTCGGACCTCATGATTTGACTATAGATTGGACGATATCACCAAAGTGGTGCATGTGAATGCTAGGAGTATCTTGATTTCATTATTAGTGGTTGTGCCTGTTCCTCTTCCATATGACGAAGGACGATTTGACTCAAAAGACTACCGAAGTTGCAAGTTCTTCTGTAGGTAATGAGAGAATACCCATTACCAAGAACCCTGGGTCCAAGATCACCACAGTGCTTCTGAATGATGAGAATTATTTATCCTGGTCTCAGTCAGCCACGCTTTGGCTCAAAAGCAGATCTAAATTTGGTTATGTAAATGGCACACTCAAGGCTCCTAGCGTTGAAGATCCTACTTATGCAAAGTGGGAGTTGACAATTTTTTGGTTATGAGTTGGCTACCCATTCCATGGAGCCCGAGATTGCTGATGGGTTCTTTGGGATGGAGACTGCCCAGGATATCTGGGATACACTTGTCGAGACCTATTCTCGTAAAGGGAATGTGGCTCAAATCTATGAGTTCAGAAGAATAGTTGAAGCGAAGGTACAGGGAGATCGCTTTACTTAACAATATTTTACTGCATTGGGAACCTTTTGGAAACGCATTGATCATCTGACTACCCATCACCCGGTCTCTCCAATCGATGCTGCTAACTTCAAGACTTACATTGAGAGTGATAGATATTTAAATTTTTAGCTGGTCTTAATCTCGAGCTTGACCTGGTTCGGAGCAGGATCCTTGGCATGGAGCCACTTCCAATGCTGATAGAGGCCTTTGCTCATGTTCAGAATGAAGAGAGTTGCCGATCAGTCATGCTTCCTCAGTCTGCCTTGATTTATTCTAATTATCGTGGTTGTAAGACTCCTGTACCTCGTACTGATCATAATAATAATACTGAAGTGGGTGATGACAAGGACAAGTTATGTTGTGAGTATTGTAATCGTCTTAGACATACTCGAGATAAGTGCTGGAATCTCCACGGTCGCCCTCCTATGTCAGGAGGCCATGGTGGTTATCGTGGTGGCCGAGGTAGCGGACCGCGTGCGCACTTGTCTACTGGATTAGATTCTTCTTAGCAGGATGGGGCATCTACTCCAACTACTTCATTCGGACCTAGCACCATTATCAACACAGATTTGGAGACCCTACGACGTATATTGGCTCAGTTGGTTCCACCCATTAGTGCCTCTACTTCTTTTGCCCATAAAGGTAATTGTGCTAATTTTTCTAGTGCCTTAATTTTTAATCCTCAACAACCTTGGATAGTTGATTCGGGAGCTTCAGATCATATGACTGGACGTTCCAATGTTTTCTCAACATATAATCCGTGTTCAGGGAAAAAGAAGGTTCGAACCGCCGATGGTACACCTTCCACTATTTCTGATAATGGTGTCGTTAATGTTTCTAGTGCACTACCTTAACTTCAGTCCTTCATGTTCCTAATTTTTCGACTAACTTGATTTCTATTAGTCGAATTACCTGGGATCTAAATTGTTATGCAACTTTGTTCCCATCTGACTGTGTCTTTCAGGATCTCTCCACGAAGAAGGCGATTGGCAGTGGTAGATTGGAGAATGGTCTGTATTTTCTATTGCCTGATGGAGTTACAATGGGAAGTTAACCGAAGTTGCTCACACCATACAGAGAGAGACTATTCCCCGAGACAGATGGCTGTGGCACCAGAGATTAGGACATCCTTCTTTTTATTTGCTTTGGTTTTTATTTTCCTCTCTAGCTCCTAATGAAAATGTTTATGAAATTTCTTGTGAAGCATGTGAACTAGGAAAACACCATCGTGCTAACTCTGAGTACTAATAAAAGTACAATTCCATTTTCTATTATTCATACCGATGTTTAGGGTCTTTTCCCTATTTCTACTTTGAATGGTTAGAAATGTTTGTCACTTTTATAGATGATAGCTCGCACGACGTGGGTTTATTTGATGAAAGAAAAAAGTGCTGTTTTTTCTCTCTTTAGGTCTTTTCACAAGATGATTTGTACTTAGTTTAATAGCGTTGTAAAGGTTGTTAGATTAGATAAAGGGGGGGAATATATCTATGGTGGTCTTACCCATTACTTCTCTGAACATGGTATGATTCACCAAACATTGTGCACCAATACTCCTCAACAGAATGGAGTAGCTGAGAGCAAGGATCAAAATTTCCTTCCGTTTCCTAGGTCATGGAAACGAAACAACCTTGGAATCTCGAAATTCCATGGATTCCTTCGAATCGAATTTGTTTCTTTTGTTTCTATTGAAACATAATTGTTTCCATGGAAACAAACCTATGATTCCACATCGTTTCATTTGCTTCTAACGAAACATATTCGTTTCCATCGAGATAATCATGTGGATGTGTACTTGTCATATGAACAACTACTTTATTTTAGAGATGGCTTATTAGCTTACTATGTACTTATATGTATCTTTTACATTCTATGAAGTGTTTTGTGAATTCTGTGAAGTGTTTGACAGTAGATTGGCGACTTAATCCTCACGTATTTTCAATTTGAACTACATATTTTTAATGTATCTCTACTTATATAGACCTCTTAAAGGTTCAATTAATCAATTATTAGCTTTATACACGCATATAACTAAGTTTGAAGTTATGTTTCCCCATGTTTCCAATATTTTCCGCTGTTTAGGAAATGTTTCTGAAACGTTTTTGTTTCTGGGCAGACCGAAACAATAGATTGAAACGAAATTTTGATCCTTGGCTGAGAGAAAAAATCGTCACTTATTAGAGTCAGCTAGGTCAATGATGTTCTCGATGCAGGTTCCTAAGTCGTGTTGGGGTGAAGCAGTCCTAACTATTGCATACCTTATCAATCGTCTTCCCACCCATGTGCTTGGCAAGAAGACTAGTTGAACTTCTCACTAAGCCATCTTCTTTTTTTCCTATTCCTCCGAAAGTCTTTGGTTGTGTTTGTTTTGTTCACAATCACTCTCCCTCTCGTAATAAATTAGATCCCCGTGCCCTTAAATGTGTCTTTGTTGGCTATTTTCCAACACAAAAGGTACAAGTGTTATCATCCTCCCTCCCGTAAACGGTTCGTGTCTATGGATGTTACCTTTGATGAACATTTATTCTACTTCCACGGTTCCCAGCCATCTTTTCAAGGGGAGAGCAAGTCATGGGAAGAGACGTCTGGAGCATCAGGTCCATTTGTAGTGGGAGCAGAGGAGGAAAGAGAAGGAAAAAATGAGGAAGAAGGAGAAAAAAGAAAAAAAATGAGGAAGGAGTAAAAAATAAAAAATGAGAAAGGAGAAAAAAATGTAGAAGGAGGTGAAAGAGATAAGACGAAGGAGCTGTTTACTTATTCAAAAAATAAGGGGAGGAAAAGGTTTGGGGCAACATATCTGAGGATCATTTCTCCAATCCCACTACAATTGCCTTCTTCAATGGATGAAGATTCAGGTATTTCTACTTCTCCTGTGTCTACTACTCCTACTTCTCCTACCTCTCCTATTACTACTGCTCCTAGTTCTAGTTCTCCCTCTCCGGATGAGTTAGACATTCCTATTGCTCTTCGCAAAGGCACTAGAGACTAAACACCCCATTTCAAAATTTGTTTCCTACACCCGTTTGTCCCCGTCTTGTAGGGCCTTTGCGTCCAAACTCAATTCTGTTTCTATTCCTAACCATGTACAAGAAGCTCTTGTTAACAGCAATATTTGGTAAAGCTTAGGTTAATCCAAATGATTAACCCATATATATATATGAATCTTATTCAAAGAGAAATTACAATAGCGTCCTTGACACATAAAATAAAATACAATAAAAGACTAATATCTAACATTTCCCTTCAAGCTGGTACAAAGATATCCCTTAATCCCAGCTTGCTTAACACATCATGAAACTGTTTAAAACCAACTCCCTTAGTAAGAATATCCGCTAGTTGATTACAGCTTTTCACAAACGGAGTGCAGATACTTTTATTATTCAGATTCTCTTTGATGAAATGCCTGTCAATCTCAACGTGCTTAGTCTTGTCATGTTGTACCGGATTGTGTGCAATACTAATAGCGGCCTTACTATCTCAGTACAACTTCATTGAATCACCAATCTCTAGTTTCAAGTCTTTCAACAACAACTTGACCATAGGAGCTCACATACACCCTGAGCCATGGCTCTAAATTCAACTTCAACACTCGATCTAGCTACCACATTTTGTTTCTTACTCCTCCAACTAACAAGATTGCCTCCCACAAATGTGCAGTATCCTGAAGTAGACCGTCTGCCTGTCACAGAACCTACCCAATCGGCATCAGTGTATGCCTCAACTCTGAGATGGTCATGTTTTCCAAAGTATAAGCCTTTACCAGGAGCAGACTTAAGATACCTTAAGATCCTATAAACTGCATCCATATGTGATTCCCGAGGTGCATGCATGAACTGACTTACCACACTTACAACAAAGGCAATATCAGGACGTGTATGGGAGAGATAAATGAGCTTCCCAACAAGTCTCTGATATCTACCCCCCTCAACCATTGCTCCACTGCTGCAAGCACTTAGTTTTTGGTTGAACTCAATAGGAGTATCACATACTCTACTTTCAGCATTCCAGTCTCACTTAGGAGATCAAGAACATACTTCCTTGGAGAGATGAAGATCCTATGTTTAGACCTCGCAACTTCAATTGCAATAAAGTCTTTCAGTTCTCCTAGATCCTTTATTTCAAACTCCGTTGCCATATATCCCTTAAGACGCTGCATTTCCTCTAAGTCATCACCTGTGAGGACAATATCATCCACGTACACAATGAGTGCTGTAGTCTTACCTTGCAAGGAGTGTTTGATGAATAAGGTGTGGTCAGCTTGACTTTGTCTAAAACCATATCTGCACATAGCCTGTGTGAATCTCTCAAACCATGCCCTTGGAGACTGCTTAAGGGCATACAAGGCCTTTTTTAACCTGCACACCTTTCCTTCTGTTTTGTGGTTCTCAAATCCAGGAGGTATGTCCATGTACACCTCTTCTTCCAAGTCGCCATGCAATTTTTTTTTTTAAAAGTCAAACTGATGAAGTGGCCATTCCCGGTTAGCTGCTAGAGACAGAAGGATCCTGACAGAATTCATCTTAGCCACTGGTGCAAATGTCTCATGATAATCCACCCCATAAGTCTGGGTGAATCCTTTGGCAACGAGGCGGGCATTAAACCTCTCAACGAAGCCATCTGCTCTAATGCTTCACTGTATGCACTCGCTTGCACCCCGCAATTCTTTTGCCCATAGGTAACTTAGTCAACTCTCAAGTATCATTCTTGTGGAGAGCATTCATCTCCTCGTACATGGCACGTTTCCACTTGGGATCATTGAGAGCATCTTGAACATGATTAGGTACAGCAATAGAGGCAATACTTCAAAGAAAGGCACGGTACGTAGAAGATAAGCGAGAGTAGGACACAAAATTTGAAATAGGGTGTTGAGTAAAAGATCTAACACCCTTACGAACAGCAATAGGAATATCAAGATCACTAGACTCGATAGGTAAGGAAATATTTAAATTACCTGAATCACAATCAAGGTCAGTTGGAGCCTTACCAGTTGGAGTAGATAGCAGTAGAGGAAAAGGAGTATTGGTCTCAACCTCTTTGCTTCTTCTCTTACTCTATGTACTCTTGGAATAAACCAACAATTATTTTTCCTTTGGCAACAACTCTCCCTGTTTAGGAGTACTTGGCTCTACTTCCATCACTTCCTCTACCTCCACATTTCCAGTTTCCTTCTCTTTCTGAGGTGACACACCAACAGGGATAATAGGAATTTCCGATAAAGTACCAAGAATCCTTCCCTCTGATTCTCCCCTGAAGAGGTGTCTTGGAATGCCCAAAAAAAGGAACAGACTCATTAAATGTGACTCACTGACATCCATAGACATATACCACTTCCTAGACTCAGGATGATAACACTTGTAGCCTTTCTGGATAGGAGAGTATTCCACGAAGACACTTAAGAGCCTGAGGATCTAATTTCCCACGAGTGGAAGAGTGAATGTGGACAAAACAGACACACCCAAAGACCCAAGGAGGAATAGAAAATAGAGAAGAAGAAGATTCAGATAATAGTTCAATGGGAGCCCTTTTTTGGAGAACCTGTGTGGGTAGTCTATTAATGAGGTATGCAACCGTAAGGACCACATCACCCCAATATGATTTGGGAGCATTAACCATGAAAAGCATAGAACGAGCAACATTAAGTAAATGACAAATCTTGCGTTTTACTTCCCCATTTTGTTGTGGGATTGTCAGTGCAAGACGTCCGATGAATAATCCCTTTTGAAGAAAAAAACTCCTAGACCCGAATCTATGTACTCTCCCCCTTGATCAGAACGGAGTATCTGAATTCCTTTTCCAAATTGTGTCAACACCATTTGATAGAAGTTTTTGAAAATGGAAACAACTTCATTTTTGTTTTTTATCAGGTAAATCCATGTGGTACGTGAATAATCATCAACAAAGCTTACAAACCAACGATAACCTTTTAAAGACAAAATATGAGAAGGACCCCATACATCGGAAGGAACCAAGGTAAAAGGAGTAACCTTTATGTAAAAGATGCCTGGTGATGTTTCCCAAGTTCACATGACTCACATAAATATTCTGAAACATTTTTATTAACAAGTAAAGACGGAAATAAATGCTTAAAGTAAATGAAAGGGGGTGGGGGGGACTTAGACTTATTCGCAGGAACTATAGTGCGGTGTGCTCCTTTGGTTCCTACTACATCCAATAGGTATAGACCATGCTCCTCTCTACCACTGCCAATTGTCCTCCGTGTGATAAGGTCTTGAAATACACAATGGGAAAGAAAAAAGGTTACACTACAATTAAGGTCATAAGTGATACTGCTAAAAGATAAAAGATTAAAAGTGAAACTCGAAACATGTAATACAAAAGACAGAGGTAGAGATGTAGTGGCATGAATGAGACCTTTTCCTGAAATAGAAGAAAAGGTGCCATCGGCAATATGAATTTTCTCTTGTCCTGAAGGAGTATACATAGAAAACAAATTTGATGAACTAGACGAATGATCTGAAGCACCAGAATCAATAATCCAAGGGAGCGATGAGCGAGACAAACATGCTGTGGCAGAGTACTAAGTTACCTGTATGGGCAAAAGAGGTGGAAGCACCTGTGGGAGTAGACGAAGAGCGACGAGCCATCAGGCTACAAAGAGCATCTAAGCCCCGCAAAGCATCCTCATACACCGTGGTAGATAAAGGGGCTGTTGGAGATATCCCAAGTTGAGCTGTGAACCTGGAGTCTGTTACATCAATGACCTCAGTATGGTGAGCACGGGATTGCCTTCCACGTCCGGCACGTCCTCCACGACTGCCAGAGTGACCTCCACGTGTCCCAGGTGGACGACCATGAAGACTCCAACAAGTAGCCCTAACATGTCCATGACGATTGCAATAATCACACCATTTCTGTGACTTCTCGGAAGATTCAGACCCACTCAGAGCAAGTGTACCACGAGGCTACGGAGGGCCCTCGGAAGGAGGAGTAAAAACAAGGGCAGTGCGTTCCGTAGAGGTAACCAGAAGCATAGGAGAACGACAACTCTCCTCGTTCTGGACAAAAGCAAATGCTTCCCGAAGCGTGAGAAGAGTATTTATTCATCCCAAGTACCCTACTACGAACAGAATCATACTCGGAATTAAGCCCATAAAGAAACTTGAATACCCGTTGCTTCTCAAGAAGTTTCTGATACCCAATAACGTCCTGAGGACAAGCCGGATGATAATCCTGAAGATGATCAACACGTTTCCACTGGGTATTGAGAAAAGTGTAGTACTGAATAACCGTCATAGTCCCCTGCTCTGAGCTATCAATCACCCTAGACGGCTCAAACTACCGAGCATAATTTCCCTTACGGGAGTAGATATGAGCAACTGTATCCCAAACATTGCGGGCTGTAGTCATGCCTAGAACTTACCAACTTCGAGTACCATAGAATGAATTAGCCATGCCCTAACAAGAGCATTCTCAACCTTCTACTTAGCATAACTAGCATCAACAACACTCGGTGCTTGTATAGTCCTATTAATATATCCCTCCTTGTCCTTGCCTTCCAAGTACAGAAGAACAGACTGTGACCAAGGTACATAATTTTGGCCATTGAACATAGAGATCGTGATTTTAAGAGTTGGGTTATCCTGGGGAGCAACTAACCGGCCCATCTGAGACTATTGAGGATCTCCAGGTGACGTATTCTTCTCGTCAACCATGGTTCCAACAAGCAAAGGGAACACCCACAATAATTACACCAAAAAATCGAAGGTAGGGAGCAAACTAGGGACTTTGAGACATAAGGACCAGCACAAGGCTGATGTGGGAAGGGACCCATAAAATAGGCTGAAATTAAACGACAATCAAAACTAAGACTTGTAATGATGTAAGGGTGAATGAGAGAAACTAGAATAGATGAGGAATATATGATGGTGGTGTAGCAGATCTAGGACAACATAGTTGGATCAAGAGTGTGTTGTGGGCAAGGAACAAAATTTCGTTTCGTTTCGAGCGAAACAACCGAAACTTTTCGGTTTCGCCGGTGACCGAAACGAAATAGAGGTGGAATTGCGAAATCCCAGTGCTTCGCACGAAACGTCTTCGTTTCGTTGTGTTTCGGCCGAAACACATATGTTTCCAACGAAACAGTCACATGGATCAAATCAAAATTGGGGAAATCAGGGTTTCTTCTTCTTCTTCGCTTCGCTTCTCTGCGCTGGTCTTCTTCTTCTTCTTCTTCTTCTATGTCTTAGTCTTCTTCTTCTTCCTTCTTCTTCCCTCTTCTTCTTCGTCGCTGGACTTCTTCTTCTCTGTCGCCTATCGTATATCTCTCTCTCTCTCTCTCTCTCTCTCTGTGTCTTTGTGCCGAGTGTGGTATGAGATCTGCCCTTATACATATATTATATGTATACATATATATATAGGTAACGTTAAGTAAATTATTTTAGTAACTTTAAGTTATACTAAAAAGCTTAATATTTTATTTAAACTAAAGAATGAAGATTAAAGTTACTAAAATAACTTATTTATATTAAAGTTACTTATTAGTTATTAGTAATATACTTTGATTAAAAATATACTAAAAGTCACTTATAAGTTATTAATTAATCTTATAAGTTATAAGTATACTAATTGTAATTAGTACTAAGTAGTAATTAGTTATAAATTGGTATTAAACAAATTTAATGTCTTTTTATAATAATCATTGATATTCTGTGAACTGCTTAACAGTAGATTGATGACTAAATCATTATGTATTTTCAATTTGAACTAGATAATATTAATGTAACTATACATATGGACCTCTAAAAGGTTCAATTAATCAATTATTAGCTTTATATGTGCTTACAATTAAGATTAGTCATGTTTCCACATGTTTCTTAATGTGTCCATTTTTTCCAGTGTTTCCACTTGTTTCTGAAACGTTTTCGAAAAGTTTCCATTTCCGGGAACACCAAAATACTACACTAAAACGAAATTTTGATCCTTGGTTGTGGGTTGTAATGGCGACGGGTGAGAGATGATGGTGCAGCAGATTGTGCCACAGGCTGTTGGAGTGGTAGTGGTTGTCGGCTATACTGGGATAAGCCTTAAAGGCTGTTGGAAGGTCAAGGCTGTGATGTAGGGCTGCGGCTGGTCTGGTCTGGTGGTGTGGGCTGCGGCTAGTCTGGGTCTGGATGGGGGTCAGTGGCACAGGCTATGGTGGTGATGGGGTGGCCGACACAAGCTTTGGTGGTGATGAAGCTGCCAGCGCAGGGTAGGGTTATGGTTCTGGTACAGTTTTGGCTCTGATACCATGTTAATAGCAATATTTGGTAAAGCTTAGGTTAATCCAAATGATTAACCCATATATACATGAATTTTATTCAAAGAGAAATTACAATAGTGTCCTTGACACAAAATAAAATACAATAAAAGACTAATATCTAACAGCTCTCGCTGATACTAAGTGGAAATTTGCTATGGTTGGAAGAGAGGAAAAATGGCACATGGGAATTAGCAGAATTACCTTGTGGGAAAAGGACAATTGGGTGCAAGTGGGTGTTCACCGTGAAGCATGGAGAGGATGGAACAGTTGAAAGATATAAAGCTAGATTGGTGGCCAAAGGCTTTACTCAAATCTATGAGGTAGATTATCAGGAGACGTTTGTACTAGTAGCAAAGATGAATTCTATTAGAATATTGTTATCTCTAGTAGCCAACTTAGTGTGGCCTTTGCATCAGTTTGATGTGAAGAATGCGTTTCTCCATGCAGACTTAGAGGAGGAAGTCTACATGGACATTCCTCCTGGGTTTAAGGATGACAAAACGAGAGGGAAGGTATGTTACCTCAAGAAGTCCTTATATGGTCTAAAATAGGTTTGATAGGTTCTCTCAAGCCATGATCAGGTTTGGCGTCAAACAGAGCCAAGGTGATCATACACTTTTTATTAAGCATTCGTCACAGGGAAGGTGTTTGCTTTAATAGTCTATTTAGGTGATATTGTTCTTACAGTTAATGATTTTGAAGAGATGAAGTGTTTGAAATCATACCTTGCTAAGGAATTTGAAATTAAAGATTTGGGAGATTTGAAATATTTCTTAGGAATTGAAGTAGCAAGATCCAAGGAAGGCATATTTATTTCACAGAGGAAGTATGTACTAGACCTACTTAAGGAGAGAGGTATACTTGGAAGCAAAGCAATGGATACGCCTATGGATTCGAATCTAAAACAGGGAGTGTGTGAGTTGTTATGGGTTCAGATTATCCTGTCTGATCTTGGATTTGGGTCGAATGATTCAATGAAGTTATACTGTGCTAACAAGGCTGCTATTGAAATTGCTCACAATCCAGTTCAACTTGACCGGACGAAACGTGCAGAAATTGACAAGCACATTATTAAAGAGAAGTTGAATAGTGGGTGCATCTGTACACCATTTGTGATATGTGGAGAACAGTTGGCAGATGTTCTGACTAAAAATCTTATTGGTCGTTCATTTTGCTACATTCTTTGCAAGCTGGGTATGAGAGATATCTTCGCACCAGCTTGAGGGGGAGTGTTGAGAGATGTTTATTATTTTTAGCTTTGTGTGCGGGAGGGACACTTGTGGGGTGCGGCGGGGGCAATTTTAAAAAAAAAAAAAGTTTAAAAACAATTTTTTTTTAATAAACTAGGGGTCCAAAAATAAATAGCACAAAATTATTTATAAAAAAACCCTAATTATATCAAGTTATACAACACATTCAGTCAAAAAATGAAAAAAGAAAAGAAATAGGGGAGAAGAAAAAGACAATCAGTCTAGCAGCGATGCTCCAGTCCAAACGATCTAACAGGTTCAGATCTCTCTCTCTCTCTCTCGTCTCTCTCTCTCTCTCTGGTCTCTCTCGTTTCTCTCTCTCTCTCGGTCGTCTCTCTCTCTCTCTCTCGTTTCTCTCGTCTCTCTCTCTCTCTCTCGGTCGTATCTCTCTCTCTCTCTCTCTCTCTCTCAACTCTACCAGGCTTGTGGTCAGGTCAGCCCTCAATGAATCTAGCCCACGAGGAACCGACAACCTAGAAGCATCAATATGGTATATTTTTTTTTCCAGAGATGATTTTTTCCATATTTTATTTTTCTTTCTAATTGCAAATGTTTGTTAGTTTGGTGATTTTTATTTTCTTTGGTAGCAAATTATTTGTAGTTTATGAGTTTATTGCTTGTTTCTTGTTATTAGGTCTTAATCAGGAAAAAAAAAAAATGAAAACAAGTGTGTAGTACTTGAATATTTCATATAGGAATATATAAAAATCTATTTTTAATATTTTTATATAAGTACCCCCGCCGCACCCGCACTCTTGATTTTGGGAAAATTGCCGAACTCCTCGCACCCGAATCCCCGCACCCGCGTCCGTGCTTCATAGTGTATTGGTTTTATATTTTTCCCTCGTTTAAGGGGCACTCTTGCAATTATATTAGTTTATTTCTTTTCTTTAATAAAATGAGAGAGAGGCTCGATAGAGCTCTCTAAGCTTTCTTGGTAAACAACTCAGCCTCAGCAGAAGAACGCGTGACAACAGCTTGCTTCTTACTCTTCCAAGATATGAGATGACTACCACAAAAAGTGATGAAACCGGAAGTAGAACGTCTGTCACTCTTGGAGCCTGCATAATCCGCATCTCTAAAGTAGGAGAGACCTGACTGTGCTCCTGTCTTAAAGAAAAGCCCAAGATCAGGACAAGTCTTAAGGTACCGGAGGATAACATCCAAAGGAAAGGTATGCGGTGAGTGCATAAATTGGCTCACAACACTGACAATAAATGTAAGATCCGGTCTTGTGTTCGTCAGGTAGATAAGACGACCCACAAGATGCTGATACAACTGAAGGATCCGCTAATAGCTCTCCCATATCTGCAGACAACTTACGGTTTGGATCCATAGGAGAGGAGGCAGGCCTACACCCAAGCATACCCGTATCCTTAATATCAAAAGACATACCATGATCACGCTTCACTTGAGCGATGCCAGGTGCATCGTCGCCAGTAATAATCATATCATCAATGTATAATACACTTCCCTTGGGACCGGTGGGGAATAAAACATGTGTGATCTGTGTGACACCGACATACTTTCCCTGAACACTCCCCTTAAGCCCGAAAACCCGACGGGAAATAGTGTCAGTCAAGTCATCATTAAGGAAGGTATTTTTAACATCAAGTTGATGAAGAGACCAAGAATAAGAAGCTGCTAACGAGACTAGAAGGCGGACTGTGGTTAACTTAGCCACAGAAGCTAAAGAAGCACCAAAATCTTTATCAGGAAACCTGAGTAGAGTCCTTAGCAACCAATTGGGCTTTATAGCGATCGATAGTCCCATCTGCCAAATATTTCAGCCTGAACACCCATTTATAGCCAACTGTGCGTTCACTTGCTGGAAGAGCAACAAGCTCCCAAGTCTGATTGCCCTAAAGGGCATCCATTTCTGCTTTCGTATCAGCCAACCACTTAGAATTCTGAAGGGCCTCATGAACAGAGCGAGGAATGGATATCGAATCAACCTTACTGATAAAGGACTGATAAGAATAAGACAAACCTTGATAAGAAACATACTTGGCAATGGGATGGTTAGTACTACTCGAAAGAATTGAACGAGAAGGGGGACGACGAACACAAGTAAATCAACCTTACTGATAAAGGACTGATAAGAATAAGACAAACCTTGATAAGAAACATACTTGGCAATGGGATGGTTAGTACTACTCGAAAGAATTGAAGGAGAAGGGGGACGACGAACACAAGTAGGATAACAGGGAGGAGCAATTTTAGGAGCAATATCATAAGCTAGAGGAGGAGGTGAGATACCTGAATTCGGAGAAGAAGCTGGCGTGGTCCAGAAGAGCGTGGACTGCGAGAGTAAACTTGTGAGGGATCAGCTGTGATGACCGGAGGCAAGGATTCATTGGTGGACTCAATGATAGGAACTGAACGCGGTAGCAAAGAATTATTCACCATGACAGGCTCCACAAATTCTGGCCTGGTGTGGAAGAAGAACCTGAAAAGAAAGGAACATTTTCCAAAAAGGTAACATCCAAAGAGTGGTAGAAGTGACGAGTGACAGGATCATAGCATCGATATCCTTTTTACATGGATGAATACCCTAAAAAGACACAGCGAACTGCTTTATTATCAAGTTTGGTACGGGTAGGACTCCTATTTTGAACAAAACAAGTACACCCAAAGACATGTGGTAAAATAGGAAAGAGAGTACTGTCGGGCTTAAGGACATGAAGAGGAGCTTTGCCTTAGAGTACCTAACTGGGAATACGATTAATAAGATAAGTGGCAATGAGAACAACCATGTGCCGGAAATATTTAAGGACGCCCATACCAGATAAGTGATCCAACCACAGTCATAATATGATGGTTTTTACGTTCTGCTACACCATTCTGCTCAGGAGTGTAGGGACAGGTAAGTGGTTGGAGAATCCTATCATTGTTAAGGGCACACCTAAACTCATAAGTTATATACTCTCTACCATTATCAGACCGAATATTACGCACAATAGTATGATATTGGATTTTGATCATTTGCAGAAAATTTCTGAAGTGAGTAAAAACTTATGATTTTTTCTTCATGAGATAAAGCCAAGTGCAACGAGTATAATCATCATTAAATGTGACATAATAACAGTGTTGGAACAAGGCCATGATAGGTGAAGGCCCCCATCTGAATGAATAAGGTCAAAAGCACTAGGTGCTCGGTGCATGCATGGAATATAAGAAGTGCGAGTATGCTTTGACAATTCACAACAAACCACACATTTTGTTGAAGCTTGATATACATTGTTGGGCCCATTCTTTAACAGCTTAAGTTTTTGGAGTAGTTGGTAACTTCATATGATATCAGAGCCTTGTTTGTGGGTGGTCCTGGGTTCGACTCTCCATCCCCCCTTTGTTGTGCGTAGTTGTACTTTGTTATTTTTCTCCACTATGATGGAGTTTGATTTGTTTGCTCTCCACGTGCAAGTCAGGGTTGCACGTGAGCGAGGGTGTTGAAGCTTGTTATACATTGTTGGGTCCATTCTCTAAACATCTTAAGTTTTTGGAGTAGTTGGTAACTTAATATATTTAAAATTAACATCCGTGCAAGCTTTATTCAAAGAGGGAAATAACCAACATAAATACTGAAAGTTTGCATGTCCTAGACGGGCATGCCACAAATCTAATGTTTGAAGGGAAAAAACATATTTATTTGAGTATGGTAAAACAGAGTTATTAGAGACTGGCAAAGCAGAAGCTTGAAGACTGGAGGAGGACACCCTTGAAAGATTGAGGATCACCATAGTAGTAGAGACTGTCACACTCATACCCCCTGCCAAAAATCTTCTTCGAAGTCAAGTCCTGCAAGTAACAACAATTGGGTAAGAACACAACACCACAAGTATGATCTTTTGCAAGACGATTAATAGAAAGAAGATTATAGGCAAAATTAGGGACAAAGTAAACAGATGAAAGAGTGATGTCTGGAGACAAGGGAGCATCACCTTGACTACGGATGAGGATGGAACACCCATCGCCTATACGGGCAGACTGGCCAATGGAAGTAAAATGAGATGTAAAGGTAGAAAGCTCACCAGTCGTGTGATTATTGGCACCAGAATCCAGAATCCAGAATCTAGGTGGGATGGTCTAACTTACCATGAAGAGCGGTAGGAGTACCTGTAGCAATAGCAGCCGTAGGTCCAGAAGATGAGGAAGAAGCACCCAAGCCCAAGTGACTCTAGCTGTGTAATTTGAGACTGAAGCTGACCATAATCGGGTGGAGGAGCCATCTCAACCAAAGCACCAGTGCGAGGAGCACCTCTCCCACAACCAGTAGCCCAGTTCGGCAGTTCCTAGAGTATTGCCTTTTCAACTCGAGATGGAGACCAAAACAACAATTGATGGTATGAACTGGCTTACGACAGTGCTGGCAATATGGACGGTTACCAACGGGATGAGAGCCTGACGGGCAGCAAAGGCCATCTGATCAGGAACCGGAGGAGGAGGTCCATACACAGGGGGTGGAGATAGAAGGCACTGCCGCCGCTCATCACCATCCACAGTAGCAAATGGTTCAAATAAAGAGGGCATAGGAATGGTATTCAGAATTTGAGTGCGAAGGGCCTCGAATTTGGGCTTTAGGCCCATCAGGAACTAGCAAGTATTGCGACAGTCAAGGCACTTGGACTCAATAGCACCATCATTAGGGAAGTCACTAATGGGCTCATACTGAGCTATCTCCTCCCATCGAGTCTTGAGGTACCCAAAGAAATCAGCAATAGTAAGTCCCAAGGTGGCCTGGGAGGCATGAGAAATATCCTGATAGAGCTCGAAAATGTGGGAGTCACAATGTGCATGGGCATACATCTTAGTCAAGGCAGTCCAAAGACTATGGACAGTATTGTGATTCATGAACATGTTATAAACCCATTCTTCTATCTAGTTAAACATCTATCCTAAAATAATACAATTATCAGCATACCACTCTTCAAACTTTGAGATCAGATTCTGCTGGCTTTATCTCCTTGCCAAGTAATCACCCTATCTTGTGTTTATTTCGAAGGTAGAGGCAAAGAGAATGAGATCAGGCATGGAAGTTCTTTCCGTTTAACATTACATTTGTGACCCGTTGGGTTGGTGTAGGATGGGAAAGAGAGAGACCAGGACGAGGAACTACGAGAGCAGTAGGAGTGACTGAGTGTCAGCCATGAAATCATAAAGAGGAGTCTCGAAAAAATACGAAGAAGGTAGATAAACTTAAGGTTGGCGGATCATGACAAGTAAAACAATATCTGCCGGATAGAAAAGGTGGACGAGACGGGGGTAACCGGACACTTAGTCACCCGACGATGAGAAGAGAGAGCACGAGGGCTCTTAATACATTACAGGCATGCCCACGGGGGAAGGATGGCAGCCGGACAGGTTGTGCAGGAAGGCTAGAGGGTGTGTGGGGACTGCGCCGGAAGTGGTCAGTGAGGTTTGGCTGGTGATGGGGGGTTGGGTAGTGGTCGGCGAGGGTGTAGGAGGGTTGGTGGTGATCGGCTGGAAGGTTGGCGGTGATCAGCGAAGGGCCTGGTGGTGTTCGGCTGAGGTAGGTTAGGGTTTAGAGGTTTGGCTCTGATACCAAATAGAATTTGGGAAGAAGGATAAGTCTATTATTGACACTCCAAATCTTTATATAGTGTTACATAGAGATAGTAAGAAAGGAGAGACAACAAAATAAAATAAGGAGCAATAATGGAAAATAACTATGGTCAACATGACCCATTATTATGTGAATAAAATCTCACCATTGAAATATGCGATGCATTGTCCAGATACTTGGGGACATCAGGTTAGCAGTGAATCTTGTTTCTGCATTTTGTCATACATCATATATCTTGGTTTGCACACACTTAAATTTATACATGTATTTGCTTTTGTCTGTTCCTTCATATTCACAAACATATGATATGTAGAGTTTCTGTCTATTTGAGGTTTCATGAACATGCGTCAGACTTTTGGGGTCCAAAATGAAACCAGCTATATATTGTTTACCTAATGGTGTCATTTCCTACATTGGGCTTACTAATGCAAGATAAATTTTATTTTCAACCCTTTTTTTCTTCTTCTTCTTCTTTTTTTTTCCCCCCAGTCATGATCGCTTCTTGGTCTATATTTTTGAGCTATGAAGGATTAATTAATGTGGTAAGCATATAGTTTTTGCGCTAATGTGGTTGATTTGAAATGAATTAATTGGCCGAAGTATTTTAAGGATGTGGAGAAGGTTGACCTCTTGGAGAATTCAGATTGGTAGTATTAATATGGTTGCCTTGTAGGTGTTGTACTTTTTTTCATTATAGATTTCCTTTGATGTTCGTCTTCCTTTGTAATTTGTAAGCATATAAAGCTCATATTCTTAGTAGAATGTCTTCCTGTCCATTGCATGTGCTAGTTCAGCATCGTAGTCTTGCTTTTTTGGCCCCTTTAGGCTCTATTTGGTTTGTGGATTTAGAGAAGAAAGGAATAATGAAAGTAAAACTGAAAGGAAAATTAGTTCCTTTGTGTTTTTCTACATAATTAAAATGTAGTTTTAGAGATTCATGGGATCATACATATATATATATATATTCATATATAACCACTTTTGGTAAACAAATCCCATAAATGTAGTTTGAAAGATCCATGGAATCATAAATCAAACTGTTTCATTAAATCACGCCTAACTTCTATTGTATACACCTTCCATTTACGAATAAATACAGCGAGCCATTTTGTTAGACATTTAACAAACCAAGTAATCGTTTGGTTATAACTTATAACACCTAGAAATTTCTAACAAAGTGTGTAAATTTGAAACTGGTTATGGTCAAATCGAAATTTTACATAATGTTTTAGGTTTATGAAAAATTTCTCATATCAATATAAAGCTTGTGGTTTGGGTCCGTTTGATACGACAACAGTCGATACATGATGAGAAGTTTCTTACAAAATTTGTAAATTCGAAGCTGATTATTTCCGCATTTGAAATTTCTCATAAAGTTTTTGGTTCATGAGAAATTTCTCACATTTATATAAAGATTGTAGTTTTGAGTCCGTTTAATCGTAATATTGAAACTGTTAGATGCGTATAACGCTGGGAGAAATTTCTCATAACATTCTAGGATGTGTTTTGTCAATTTTTTCACAATCGAGATATTGGAAACTTCCATAAAGCATCTGAGCGACCTGTCGAACGTAAAATTACGAATGAATAATCGCAAAAACTCGGGAAATTTCTCATTCATACTTTATAAACAATAATCATCATACTCAATCCAAAACCACAACAATATATATATATACATACATATATATACACATATGTGCATATATCTATATTAACAGTGTTCTAAAAATCCTCATAGGCCATAGGCCGTGACCAGCCACCTCGATTTTCACCTAATCCTTTTCAAAAATCCCACAGCAATTTAGGCATAGGCCAACCAAGGCCCGCCTAGGAGGCCTAGGCGAGCCATTCGCACCATAGCTGACAAACTTGTAGAGAGAGAGAGAGAGAGAGAGAGAGAGAGAGAGAGAGAGAGAGAGAGAGAGAGAGTGAGAGAGAGACTGCGACAAATGTCTTTTCTGTGGCATCTTTTGCCATGTCTCAATCGGACCAACTTCTAAAGCGAAATTTGGATGATATTGGATGGGACTATGCAATAATTGTGCATCCTGGAAATTTGGATAAATTATAATTCAAGTTGTATTGGATAAGGATACACAAGAAGAGGATGATGAGGAGTTTGAGTTTGAGTTTGATGGAGAGAGTATAGGAGCGATATGGAGAAGAGAGTTGGAAGCTTAGTTTGTTGGTAAGCATCAATTTAAAATACATTGTTGATAATGTGAAATTTTTTTATACTAGAATTGTCTCTATATTATTAATTTTGCTTTATAATAATTTTTCCACCTAGGCCCCCCTCACTGCTAGCCTACCGCCTAGCGATTTTTAGAACATTGTCTTTCTTTTTTTAATTGCAGTTCAAGGTATTATTTTGTTGATTATCTCAGGAATATGACTTTAATTTATTATTAAGATATATGACCCTTCCTCCCCCCTCCCCTTTTTTGATCCTTTGAAATATTTTTGTGCTTTCAGATTATGGGTTACAAAATTTTCACTCATGAAATCCATTCAAGTTATGCGGCAAGGATTGATAACTTTCGAAGCTATGACACCATTAGCAAGGATATTATTCAGAGATGGACATATCCATTGGTGCCAGACGTCCAATTTTGTGGAAATGGAGCAACTAAACTTGAAAGACAGGGCATGTACCGAGCATCAGGTATGGATCTGAAGAAAATTTATTTGCTTGTTAGAAAAACTTGTACTTTGAACGTTTAGGAGCATAAGCTTATTTGTTCATTTAATAGAATTCCTAAAATTAGTGTTAGTCTCTCCATGTTTTCGGTTGTTAGGAGCGTTTTTCCCGTTCTTGTTTGGCTAGTGTGCTTAAGGTAGCTGGAATGAAATAGGATACGGATGACTTATGCTGTGTGTTTGGGGTCCTTGGAGGAGAAAAACTAAAATTGTTTATTTTCAATTTCCAACATGTAATTCCTGGAGGATTTTACAGATGTGAATTTAGATAAGAGTACACATTTCTAATATCATTATCAAACTTGGCTGATTTCGAGCAATGGCTTCCTTTCATAGTTTGGTTGCTGGAAATGTTGTCACGCTGAATTGTGACTCCACTATGAATATACTTTATTGTTGACAAGTAGCTAGCCATCATTCCCATGGTATCCTTAATAATCTAGCATTGAGTTGCAGTGATGTATACTTAATGAGTGTTTTTGTATTTTTCGTTCTTTTTCTTATCATCGATGAACTGTTCAATATATGGATGGAATATGTGATTGGAATGCCCTGTTGCTGCCTGCTTATGCTTGATTTTGAATGAAGCAAGATACTTGTAGCCATGCTTGCAAGTTATGTAGCACGGATATGGACGCTGTATGTGGATATGACACGATACAGACACGACAACACGGCTAGGACATGCCGATTATAAGTTTTATTTGTTTAATTAATTATACAATATATTGTGCCGTGTCCCCTCCCGTTTTTACAGGTCACACGAGTGTTGGTGTTTGACACAGACACGACACCTAAATTGAAGTGTCCATGCTACATGGCTTCCTAGTGTCGCTTTAATGGAAATTTATAATGCCTTCTGAATTGCCTAGTAATTCGAGAGTTGTTGAATTTTGGTTTCTGCTCATCTCACTCGGGTGGTTGATAGTAGAGGGATGTGGATAGTATTTAGTGGACAATGTGATGGGAGGTTAAATAAGTGGAGGGGTTTGGTTTGGCGTACTTTTATTTTGGGTATTTTGCTTGAACGCTGAAGGAGAGGAGTTTTGGGGATATCTCTGAAGATGAAGGGTTTGAAGAGGCGTTATTATAATTTGGTTGCTGGAGCCGTACGATTCACGATATGATTCATACAATTCGATTCTTATGTGCCTCGATACGAATCCCATGTGTGATTTGAAAATCCATACGAATCGGAATGAATCGCGAGATGATCGCACGATTCACTACGATTCATATGAATCGCTTGATTCAACCTATTCATGAAATTGGAAAAAAAAAAAAAGAAGAAGATGAAACTACGCGGTTTTAGACTGTTTTGAAAAGGCCAGCCTAAGTTCGCAATTCAAATCTTGAAAGAAAAAGCCTTCGTTGTTCGAAAGACCCAACCCTTAGTCAAGGCCCTAAGTTCGGGCTTCCCTTCGACTATTAGATAGCCTTAGCCCATTCGTCTGCCATCAAAGACTACTCTCTCTCTCTCTCTCTCTCTCTCATCTCTAGTCTTTTTCTTCTCTCTATGTGTTGAGCTCAAACTGCTATATATGATATATCCATACCATGTCAGTGCTATGTGTGTATTGAGTTCCTAATCCATTGTAGCTGTTTACCACTGAGCTATGTGTGTATTGTTTATTGGTTTGCCTAGTTTTTACTTTGTCCATCCCATTTTATGTGTCCACCCTTGGGGGTTCAACTTTTGTAGGGGACATAATGATTTCCATTCATATGGAATAAATTAATACAATTTTTCCAAAATATCCTTACTTGTTTTCTTTTCTACGGTAATATCAATTAAGTGTAATTCTGGAAAGCAACTAAAATCTATCATGCATTATTGTTAGTGGACAATAGTTTTGGGACTGACAAAAAAGAAAGGAGGACGCATAAAGTGGGACGGAGGGAGTATACAAATAATTGCTACCATTACCAATATTGCTGAACAAATCAGTGCTACTTGATGTTCCCTTTTAATGCATTCATATCATCATATTAATAAGGGTAAATTACTCTTTCACCCCTCAACTTAGTGTCTAGTTTGAATTACCCCCTATTGTTTCAATTGCAACACTTATACCCCTTGATCTTTTGTAAGGACTTAATTAACCAACAGATTTAACGGAAGCAACGATCCCGATCATACTTTTGAGTTTTGAAAGTTATTTCTGTAAAAATGTTCATTCTTTACTACTAGCCATCTAAGGGTCCCATTTTCTCTCTCTCTCTCTACACACACACACACTCTCTCTCTCTCTCTCTCTCTTATATATATATATATGTATATACATATATAGGTGTGTCGTGTGGAAATTTGAAATTCAACAGAATGACTAACCCCCCCAAAAACAAAACCCTTTTTAGTCAGAAAGATTAACCTGAGATCCACAATTTTTGGCAAAAAATTTCAAAGTCAAACCACCATGAACAATAACAGCCATCATCACCACCTTGACCTACCTTGTCACGCGCGACACCTTTATTTGCTTTTTCATTCTCATTTTTTCCTCTAATCTCTCTCTAGATGGAACTAGCTCCTTTCTCTCTGCAAAATTTCAGCCACCATTCTCTTCCCATCCTTCCTTGCCCTCAGTATTTCATGACTTTGGAACCCATATCCTCCAAATTTCTCCCTCAAGAACCAAACCCATTTTACCTCTCTCTAAAGAAACCCACATCTCAAAGCTATTGCATACCTGAGATAAGGACTTCATCTCCCCACCATTTCATTTACAAATATGAGCAATTTATATGAACTCACATGAAATTTAAATCAATTAAAATCAAAATATTTGTTACAATTTTGGCAAGTAGCATAAACTCCCAAAACAGACGTGATGTGCTTAAGATACATATAGCAGCAGTGTACTAGGTTGTGATATCGATTATTGTTGGGTGTTGAACATGTGGGTTTAATATGCTTAAGGGTAAATTACCTTGGGTAATCAACTGGCAATGATGGACTGTGACGGTGGTAGGTGGGGACTGGGAGGTAAGTGACAATGGTGGATTAGAGTAGTTGATGACAAGGTGGAGGAGGTTCAATGGCTGTAATGGTGTGGGGGCGATTGTTTTGGTGCACTACATGTATACACCAAGTCTACTCAAATACGTTGACCAACATGTGGTTTACTGCAAAATTTATTTTAATGAAAGGGTAAAATGGTCAATAAATTAAAACCTTAGATCATGTGACTATCACTTGCTCAATTTCTGTCAATTTTAACACTGTATCAATAACAGAAGGGGTCAAGTGATATAATGTCCAAAGTACAAGGGAGTTAAGTGTTAGAATTGAAACAATAGGGGTTCAATTCGAACTTGACCCAAAGTTGAGGGGGGTGAAAGTGTAATTTACCCTATTAATAATTGCTTTGTTCCAAAAACCTCTCCATTTTGCATTTGCATGAAACTTGTGTTTTATCTTGCTTAGTCCATCTTAAGCAATGTACTCGTGTTTTTGTGTGTGATAGATATATATTTACTTTTATTTTCCAAAGAGGTGAATTTTACAACAATGATTCGATATGATTCATGATTCATAATTTTGTCCCACTGATTCACGATTTGATTCACTATTTGACAACCATGATTGTAAGCTAAGAAGCACGAACACGGACGAATACGACAAGACACTGGCACTCGGATACACAATTTCTCAAAAAAGTAGGGACCCAGATACATTGGGGACAAGTTGAATACATATGTTTATAATTTGTATATGACGATATGGAAAAATGTACCATTAGTTCAATTAAATCTGGCATGAAAATATGTAAATCACAACAATATCTTTAAGATATCCACACAACGAAGAAGAAAAACATGTTCCCCAATTTTGCAAGCCTCAATTGTTGGACATAAAAAGAAAACCAACGTGTATGAAGAAAAATTCCAGAAAAGAAGAGATATGAGGATGGGAAAAAATGAGAGAGATTTGAAAATAAATGCAGAAATAGATTTGATTTAATACAGAACGCATAAAAGCAGAATATTTAATAAATAAAAAAGCATTACATCCCATGTAGTTCAATGTCGCATCTACATGTCTACGAAATAGGCATAGATACCAACAAGGAGCGACACGTTAAATCTTCAAAATGTAGGATACAGACACAGCTAGGATATGACGAACATAATTTATTTTTCTGGAATTAATCACACAACATCCTATGTTGTTTCCCTTGCCCATTTCCTAAAGTTTCAAATAACTCCGTTACTTATCTCCTAAATTAAGATTGTAACATTGACATCTTAAAACATTTTTAAAGGAGCTGCCTTGCCTTGTTCAATCCTGTGTAGGGCCATGTTGGTCTTGTGTCCGATGCAAAAAAGTTAAGACCTTTTTTGCATACCCGACATGTGTCTGACGAGTGTGGGCGTCGGGCACATGTCCGACACTGACAAGTAACCCAAATTGAAGTGTCGGTGCTACATAGATCGTAAGGTGTTGGTTATGGGCTGAGGGTTTCTTTCCCTTGGAATGAAATATGGGTTGGCCTTCTTCTCATGAACAATGGTGCTGCGACTGTGATAATCTTGTTAGAAGTGGAAGGTGCTCCAAAAAGATCCGCGGCATCAATGACGAAGTGGAAGGGATGGTAGATTTTTAATGTATGTTGCTGGGGTAGATTGTTTCTAAATGTCAGTGCTTCTTTTTAATTTGAGTTGGGTTTTCCCCCAAGAAGGTGCTTGACTTGCTGGATGTTCAAAAGGGGAATGGTTAGTAAGAAAAGGAGACTGATGTGAAGAGCGGTTTCCTTTACCTTCTGTGATGTATTTGGACAGGGAGGAGAACTAGATCTTACAACGGAGTGGAATAGCATTCTTATTGCTATGCAAATGTCGATATCGAATTTATTAGCCTTTTTTTCCCCCTCTTTTCTTGCGTAATGGTTGGCCTTGTTATTTGGTTGGACCAGTGTTACTAGAAATCGTTCAAACCCTTGCAATCCCCTTTTTGGATCGATTGTTCCAGATCATGGTACGCTAGCGAACTGGAACACCTCTTCTAGCTTTCCAGCTTAAAATCACGTAATATTGTAGTAACACACTAACACCACAAAAATCTCGTGATATTGTAAAGATACCACCTACCCCTTTAAACTTTGACTTTTAATTTACTTTGTATACATATACATGAACATATATGAAAGTGATCTAAAAAATCGTTTCACATTTCACGCTTCATTCTATTGTACTCCCTTTGGGAGAAGTGTATCCCCACCGTACCTCATTCCATATTCGGTGGTGATCCACGTTCCCGTTCCTGTTCCTCGTACCGAATTGATCTACGATCCGGGTAACCTTGGGAATGGTTACTAACCCTCCCCTTCCTCCTTATCCATCAAAAGAAACTCGCCCTTCCATATTGATTCGTTTCAGGATTTTGTAGATAAGTTGGATCTTTGTTTTCATGTTTTAGTTAATTTTCAGAATTAAACGCTTATTACAGTAGTATTTTTAAACTTGTCAAGACACGAGAGAGAGAGAGAGAGAGAGAGAGAGAGAGAGAGAGAGAGAGAGAGAGAGAGAGAGAGAGAGAGAGAGAGAGAGAGAGAGAGAGAGAGAGAGAGAGCATTTGATAAGTTTGCTGTTATTTGTTATAAACCTTGGAAATGGGAAGTTAGACTTTACGTATTGCCCTAGTCATTTTTTTAAAATTAGCACGCTTATATTCAAATTGGTGAACTTCTTACTAATACATGTATGCTTTGACAGGACTATAATTAACTACTATAGGAACAGTTAAATCATATCGTATATGGGCACCGAGAGATGTTTTCAAAAATACAGGACATGGTAATGCCCTTAGGTAAAGTGCATAGAATGAGAAGTAGATCTAGAAGAGAAGAAAAAAGATTGGAGAGGAAGAAGAGAGAGATTAAGAAAGGTTTAGGGCAACATAAACATCTCCAGCCCTTGTACTTGGCGTGTATATATACACATGTATGTTATATATTAATGGGACAAAAGTACAATAGTACCCTTAGTGAAAAAATAACCTAAAGAAATAACTGTAACACCCTTGTTACTGAATCTCAGAGTCAAAAGATTTTTGTGCTGTCTTTAGTTATTAACATCTCAAGTGTTACTTTTAGAGGTTGTGGGCGATCATTTCCTCCACGACACGATTTTTTTTATTTTTATTTTTTCCATGTGTAGATCAAATTGATATTTCTTTATTTAGATTTTCTTTTTCAGAATGGGGTCAAGTGAATGAATGCTTATGCATGAAAAATATTGATAAATGTGGAAGAGTATTAGGCATAGCAAGATGAAGAACAAAGATTCATGGAACCGACCCCTAAAAATTTGGGACAAGGCTTAGTTGAGTCCAGTTGTGCTGAATTGGAGATGCGATGCACTTGAAGAATGAATAACTTAGTTTCTCTTTTAACTTTGTGAAGACATTTCTGTGAGCCTTTTCTTCCTCCACACCTGATTTGGTACCGCATTAACCTTTACTTTCAAGGTTTCTGCTGAAAATAGCAACAAAACAATGTTGGTTAGTTCAATATTTGATAATGATGTTTGTTCTTTCCATTCGATAAGATCAGATCCACTTGTAAGGAATTTTTCCCCAAGCTTTGTCCTTCTAGGAATGGTGCTATAAATATGTCTTTCCCTTTTCATGCAAGTAGAGAAGAGCACTTGCGTTAATATTTTCTGCTGAATGATCTTCTTCAAAGCTTCCTACTGATATTTCATTTGTCGCAAATATTTGATTCACTTATTTGATCATTTGGCTATTAAGTGGTTACAACATTGAATGGGCCAAGTTTTAGAAGGTTTAGGGGAGTCTTTAGGGTTTCTAGTATAGTAGTATCTGTAGTTAAGGCATTATTTTTTTAGAGATAATGAATGGTTTTTCTTGGTTAATGAACTGGTGGGGTATTCGTTTGGGTTTCCTTGTGGATCGTAGTCGAGCTCGATGTTACCCGGACTCGGGTATGAGCTTCCGGTGCGGGCGTGTATCCACGAGTCAGACTCGGTAGATTCCGAATTTTTAGGAAGAGGGGACTCGGCCACGAAGGATCCAAAAATTGGGTACGGGTACGGAGATACGTCTATGTTAATAAATACTATAAATTGAATACTAAGAGAAGTTATAAATAAAGTTGTGGCATGTGATATTTTCAAATTTATTATTATTTTTGTGACTTTTAGTCTTTTAGAATTAAAAACAAATTTGGGGTACTATCTGTAAATATTTAAGATAAATGACTAGTTCTAATCTATTTACAAAGAAGTAATTCCTTTTAAGGGCCAAAAAAAAAAAGTAATTCCTTTTCAAGTATCTTAGTTCCATGGTCCACTTTTGTCTTTTCTTCTCAAGTATTCCGAGTGTACAACTTTTTTATTGTATATATATAATATTTAATTTAGCTACTATGAAATACAACTGTAAAATGTATCAATTTTTTTTTTTGGAGTCAATAGTAGTTAATTAGATTGTCTGACCATTGACCAAAAAACAAAGACTCCGAGACCAAAAACAGAAGGAAGAAAAAGAAATACTAAAAAAGAAGAAAAGAAGCAGAACAAGATCAGAGAAGACGAAGCTGAAGAAGAAGAAGAAGAAAGAAGACGACGACGAAGAAGAAGGAGGTTAGTATTTCATAGTCATTGCCTCTCTCTCTCTCCTTGCCTGCAACACTCGTTCCATGGAGAAGCATTCAGATCTCCAACGATTTGCTCCGACAAAGCAACAATTATCCTTCTTGTTCTTTCTCTTTGGTCGGAATGAGATAAATTTTGGTGATCCGCGTCCAGCAAGCTACGAACCACTTCTGACACGGATATGGCACCCCTTTTGCAAAGTCCGGGTAACATGGGTCGAGCCCATGGGCCGTGGCATAGAAGCATTTTTTTTAAAAAATTATTGTTATTGTTATTGTGGAATAGTGTCTAGGGTGCTCCTCTCTTCTCTCGCTCCCTCTCCCCCCTCTCTCTCTCTCTCTCTCTCTCTCTCTCTCACAGACACGCACTCATTCTTTCTTCTTTTACTACTTCAGTTCTACTCACTTTTTCCCTTTTGTGACTTGTCCCTACCAAAACCTGAACCAAGTTCTTCGGATTCATTGATTAAAACTATCTTTATTTTGATCTGTTAAACGGACAACTTCTCTACTTTGGTTTAGCCCTATAATAGAACTGAATGTTGTTCTACGTCGAGTTATTTTGAATTAAGAAGCAAATGATAGTAATTTTTGTGTGGATTTTATTTTTTGTGTGGATTTATTATTATTATTATTATTATTTTTTTTTATTTATATTTTCTGTTTTTTTTTTTTATTTTTTTTTATTTTTGTGCGCTCCATTGACAATGTTTTTAAACTTGGTTTTCTTCAGAGATAGGACAATCACGTTCGGCACAAATTGGTCCTTTTACTGTTGTTGGGAATGGCACAACTATTGGGAATGACACTAAAATTTCAAATACAGTTGTTGGGGAAGGTTGTACTATTGGATCAAATGTTTCTATAGAGGGTTCTTATATATGGCATAATGTCACCATTGAAGACGGTTGTAAGCTAAGGCATGCAATAGTATGCGATGGGGTGGTAATAAAGTGTGGAGCAGTTTTGGAACCTGGTGTTGTTTTATCTTTCAAGGTACGTGCCTATACACATCTTATATCCCTTTTTAATTACCACTCATTTTTCTTTTCCCTGGTAGACTATTTTTAAAATTGATTTGAACAATTATAATTTTTTATTTTCTTTGTCAGAACATGCATTGAGATGTTTTTGACCCTCAAATGTATGTAATTGAAATGCAAGCATTTCCCAAAATAGAACGTATTAATTGAATTTTTTCTCGACTGTGATAAGATTTGTAAAAGAATTTGAATGTTGATGGTTTCTCACCATGAGGTATATAAACTTTTGTATAATTTGGAATGAGAAAAGTGCAATACACATTAGAAACGTAGTCTAAATGACACACTGCGGTTGTTTAAACAATGGGGTATTAATCCCACTCAGTTTGTCATTGGGTTGGAAAAATATAGCTTGACCCCTTTGAGTCTAGTGATGTATGCGTTTCATATCTCCTCTTCAAATACACCCCAGTTGAAGAAATTGATCTTATCCTTTGTTTTTGTGCTTCTTGAATCTTTCTATGCTTCTTTATTTATGACGATATGTGTGGATGAGCACACGTACGCTCATCGTTTATGACAATGTATTTCCACTAGATTCAAGTTGTAATTGGGAACTGCTGTAGCTTGGTCCTTTCGCAATTAGTCCACTAGTATGTCCTTTATGTCACCAAGTAGAAACTTGTGCATTGTCCATCCATTGCTGGCATCTTTATTTTGTTAGGAGCTATTTGGGCAGGTAAAAAACTGGTTCTGTGATTCATAAGTTAACCAGAAATTTGAAGTGTTTGGTGATGCCTTATGAGCTGTTTGGGAAGGCAAAGAACTGGTTCTGCTGTTCATAAGTGATGTGGTTTTAGAAATCATGTGTTTGTTGCATGGCATTTCTTGCGTAGGGGTCCATGCCCAATCTAATTACTCTCTAAAAGTTGGTTATTTGCCAAGCCAACATGACCTGGATTCTCATAAAAAACTAGATAGAAAGTGAGATCAGAATTAAATTACGTCCAATTTTAAGCATTCCTAAATATGCCCTTAGTTTTTTTCAAAGCAAAGATCTTTGGACAGATGTTAAGGGGAAACCCTCCAATCTATGTTACATGGGCTCGTTAGTTTACTGTAGGGTATTCGTGTTGTCACAACCTTGCCTGAAGGCCCACCACACTTACTGCGCTCTTTCACTAGGGATTACCTTGGCTCTCACTCGAGCCACTTACTCTCCATTATATATATATATGTAGAAACCCAGATTTTATTAAAGGGTAAATTGGTAATTTTTGACCAATGTGGGTCTTGATTTGGGATAATGTATTTTAATTTGGTACATGTTGGTATCATTTAATTGGTTACATGTGTGATTATATGCTTGTGTGTACGTATGATACACCCTAACCTACCCCACACCTAACCCCATCAACTTTTTGCTTTTGAGACAACTTTTGAAAAAGTTGTCAAATTCCCTCTCCTCCCATCCCTCATTTTGGCCGGCCAAACCCTTCTCTCCCCCTCATTTTTCGTTTTCATTTTCTCTCTCTAATCCCTTTGTTTGGAAGCTCAAAACCCCATTGAAGCTTCAACCTTCAAGCTCCCTTTTGGAAGCCTTCAAGACATTATTGGAGCTAGCACATTAGAAGACTATTTGTTCCCCTTATCAAGAGCTCTCTATTGATCTTCTTATTTATCATTTTGGAGCTCCCTAGATCAAGCCATGGCTTAGAGGAAGAAGGGGTTTTCTAACTAATTGCTATTGGAAGCTCCTCACTTGGGTTCTTCTATTTTTTTCCTTTCTTGGACTTACTCTTCCCTCATTGTTACCCTTATTGGTGTGTTCTTGAACAAGAACACAAGAGGAAGATTTCATTGACTAAGTGCACTCCTAAATCTAATTTCATGGTTTGTTATGTGTAGGATTAGACCTTATACTTGTTAATCTTGCTTAGGGTTTTCTACATCTTGATCTATGTGCTTATATGCTCCTATGGGCCTAGTTGAAAATTGAGCTAAACTAAATGTCATTTAGTTGCTATGTTTCAAGGTACTACAAATCTCCTATTTGTCTAAGTTGTTGATTATGCCTTACATGATTTCCCTCCTAATAATTTAGCCTTGGTATCATGAACTACTATGCTTAATTTCTTGACAATGGAATTATTGAGATGACATTGTAGTAGCATAATCCATTGTTGTCACATTTCATAGTCGCCAAGTCGGCATAACATACATAGCATTGGGTTGGGATTATGAATTTGATAGAATTCCCACGATTGGGGAATGTACTGTGTATCCCCGTTTGGGGAAGTGGTTTGATGAAATTCCGGATGCGGGTGTGAGATGAGGAATGATTTTTGTGATCCTTAAAACATTCGAAAACGCAAGGTCATATTCGGTTAGCTACTAGAGACTTTGTATGCTACACTCACATTGGAATGGCTCGCATCCGGTGTCGAGAGTGAGTGGTTATGGATGTCGGTATTGGGAAAGTTGCACGGTTTGGCCTGACGGCTAATTGCATTGCCACGGTGGCAAAACATTGCACCGCATATCTTAACATGATCTTAAAAGTAGTAGTACATTTCTTCAATGCTTTCTACTGAGCCGTCGTGCTTAATGAATCTATAAAACCACTTTGTTTCAAGTGAAGTCGACAACGCCAAGGCCCACGAGTAGTCGACTCGGATATCTCTTTTGAAGACGACCCATGGGGAGTCTTGTTTTGAAAACAACTTCTTTATACATAGTTGGATTAAGGGAATTATAGTAGATGTAATCGTATGCCTAGACATTGATTCGATTACTAAGCTTACATGTTCTTCCCTATCCTTTTGTTTATTAAAATTTGAGATCATGTATATTGTTTTATGATACTATAGAGTTGTGATTGGGCACATGTTTGGCCTTGCTTTAGTGACTTATTTATTTTGGGCTATGTAACTTACCCTTGTAGCTATATATCATTTGATTTCTTGTTGAATGTATTATGAGTCGAATTTGAAGTGTTTCCCATAAGTCCCATGAGATTTGATTTGGACTTGGGATGATTTTAAACTTGTAAACAAGAGTTTTTATTCTTCTTGGCAGAACTTTCGTCTGCAGAGAGTTCGATTGAGCGAACAGAAAGTTCGATTGAGCGAATACTTGGCAGAACCTTCTTCGGCAGAGAGTTCGATTGAGCAAAAACTTGGCAGAACCTTCCTTTGCAGAAGTTGGATTGAGTACATTCCTAGTGTGTATTGTCAAATGACTCTATTTATTGTGACTCAGAAAATATTGTTTTGAAAACTAAATTGTTTTATACTTAGCCTATGGATATTATATTAAGAAAAAATAAAATTTTCTAATTTCAAATTCTTAAGGGCCGTTTGGTCATAAATTTCTAGAAGCTTATATTGTTGTAAACTTTCAAAGTGAACTCAAACCTTTATTTCCTTTCTCAATGGGGCTTCACCCAACTTTCTTTTAAACTCGTTTCAAAACCAAACCTATGTTGATTGACCTTATTTGACCCGTTTGGTCCTTGAGGGTCAATCTTTGACTAATTGACTTTTCATTGGAATCCACATAGGATTCCCTATGCTTTCACCTTGTTGGATTGGTCCAAGTAGGACTATTCCTTGTTTTCCTTCGTATTGTTTGACTCGTTGACCTTGTCCACGTGGCCTGGTTTTCGGGGTGTTACAATATATCTGTATATCAAATGATCTGCTTACGTGTTATATGCTCACGCACTTCTCGCACATCACTAAAGAACTCACACACTTTGTGTTGGAATATAGGAAATATTCTACATTTGATCGTAATCCAACCACATCGAATTAATTAGGAAAGATTTATTTTTTCGTTTTCTATTTGATTAGGTTATAAATCTTATGATTTATGGGATAGAGTTATGATTTGATTAGGTTTAGATTAGAGGTTTTATCTCTATCTCCACCCTATATATAGGTGTGTGAGTCTCGTATTTTATAATTCAATTAAGCTAATACATTGTAGACTGTAGTCCTTTTGGGTATCTCTCCTTCTCTCCTCTCCTCATTTTAGCTATCATTCTCCTTATCAATGTCGCCCTCCTCTTCTATGAGCTGAGGGTGCTCTTGTTCCTCAGTTTCTTGACCTTCTTCATTGGTCTGTTGTTCTTTGATCTTCTCCTATTCTTGTTCGATCTGCGGATGTTGTTCTTCTGATTGAGGACCAGGTTGAAGTTTTTCTGCCGTGTTTTCTTGGAGCCATGACCCTTAATTTCCGTTATTGGTTCCAGTTGATTAGCTCTGCGGTGATTTCCGGCGGCCTTGTTCGTTTCTAATTGCATCGTGATGTTTGGACAATTTTTCGATGGGTTTCGCTTCATTGGTGTCGTTGCGCTTCTTGGTTATGGCTGTTGTACGTCATTCAAGTCCAAGTTCAAGTTCGTCTCTTCATCAATCTTCCGTGCCTCCACTTGCGGGGGAGTGTTGGAATGTAGGAAATATTCTAGATTTGATTGTAATCCAATTTTATCTTATTCTATTGTACTATGTTATAAATCTCATGGTTTATGGGATAGAGTTGTGATTTGGTTAGGTTCTCCACCCTCTATATAGGGGTGCGAGTTTCGTAATTTTTAAATTCAATTAAGCTAATATAATGTTGTCCTTTTGGGTATCTCTCCTTTTCTCCTCTCATTATCTTTCTTTTTCCTTTTCCCTACCAATTCTGTTTTTCTACTTGGTATCAGAGCCTTGTTTGTGGGAGGTCTTGGGTTCGACTCTCAATCCCCGCTTTGATGTGCATATTTGCACTTAGTTATTTGTCTCCACTATGATGGGGGTTTAGTTTGTTGGTTCTCTACGTGTGAGACCAGGGTCACACGTAAGGAAGGGTGTTGAAGCTTGATATAATAGTTGGGTCCATTCTCTAAGAGCTTAAGCTTTTGGAGCAACTAGTAACTTAACATGCTATCAGAGCTAGGTTGGGTTCTATCCCTTGTTGGGTTTGCCATGTAGTTGCTGCTGAAGGTGGCGTGTTGGATATCCTATATCGTCTGGGTAGAGCCTCTGCATGTGCTTCGCTTCTTATAAGCCTGAGTAATCCTCCCCTAATAAGGTGTCTTTTGACGGTGATTGAGACCCATTGGTCTTTCTATTTGGTATCGGAGCTGCAAGTTACCAAGTTGAATCGTCACCATCATCCTGCTTTCTAAAAATTTCCACGTTTTGGGCCCTTATCAAAGAAAGTCTGGCCACACGTGAGGGGGCGTGTTGAGAGTAGTGATGTTTGTAACCATTAAGAATAGAAGATGGCATACGATTTATCAAATGACAAGAAGTAAGGACAACATCCCCCAAAAAACTTTTGGAACACGCATTTCAAACAATAAGGTGTGTGTGAATTGTAATAAGTGTTTTTTCTTCCTCTCTGCAACGCCATTTTGTCGTGGTGTGTGCACACAAGAAGATTGATGGATAATTCCATGTTGGCCCATATAAGTACTGAAAGGGTCAGAAAAATACTCCTGTGCATTATCGCTTCGAAGAATACGAATAGATACATAAAATTGAGTTTTAATTTTAGCACAAAATGCACAAAAGATTGAAAATAACTCGGAAAGATTTTTCGTTAAATAAAGGTAAGTCACTCTTGACTAATCATCCACAAACCTAACAAAGTACCGATACCCCTTGGGTGAGGCTATATGGTGAGCACTTCATACATCAGAGTGCACTAAACTCTATTTTATGGACTCCGGGAGCAAATTGAACACGATGATGTTTCCCCAACAGACATGACTTGCACTGTAAAGATTGCAAAAACTCAAACTATGAAAATAAAATGTGTAAATTAGCTAGTGAAGGATGACCGAGACGGCAGTGAATCTGGTGAGAAGAGACTGTAGAAGGACAAGCAGTGTGCCACGCCCCAGAGTAGACCAAAAATAGGGAAAATTCAAAATTTCCTTTTTGGGTCCGTGAACACGTGATTGGTAAGAGATCACCTTAATAGAAAGCATAATAATAATGGAATGTATCTAGTTTAATCGCAACATAGCTATTAAACATTATCAATCATAAGTTAATAATATATTACAGACCCAACACAAACCAAAAGAAGCATAAATAAATAACAGTAGTCTCGTGAGAACTTGTGTCACTAATATCCAACTGACAATATAATTGTTACTTCAAGATAGAAAGGTAACAAAAGACTAAAGGGACACAATCTTCAACTAGCGAACCCATAGCTGTTCGTGTAATGATCCTCCCCAGTGTACTCTTCATCATAGTAACCCTTATCAGTAAATCCCTCCACTGTGTATATGTTATTGCCATAATCACCCTCAAGTTGAACACTACCCGCCAAATCTGGAATAGCTGTACAGCGAAGGTCCAGCAGCATGAAACGCCGTCTGAGTGAGCATAAAGCCTCACAAAATACCATTAGTAACAGATAAGAAGTTATTAATGTTCATTATTCTTAATCGGCTTGTGAATGTCTTTGTAAATATTAAAGGAGTTATGGCAGAATAATCAGTGATATTGAACCAGACTCGATTAATCCCACCACTCACAACTGAAAGAAAGAACAATGACCGATCCAAAACTCAAACTCAGCCCTTTGACGTCTCTAATCCACAAATCCGGCATAAGCCGTTGATTTAGAATATGTATACCTTAACAACCGCTTGATGAGTATATATACATTCATACCTTAACAACCGACTCAATCAAGATATTCAAGGTCAATGACCTGTCCTAGCATACTTTAACAGCCGAGTGAATAGTATACCATATATATCTTAACAACCGCTTGATCACATTCAGTGCATCAAGATGGTATCCTACCTTAACAACCGACTCTATCACTAATATCTAAATAAAGATCCACATCCCGAAATCATCCATTAATCCCGGTACCGACGTTTGAAACCGACATCAACAAAAGTCAAATTGACAAGACTCAAACGGTACTACAAGGAATCTCGAATGTCAAATCGACTGAAGTCGAGTGAATGAACCAAAGTACAAATATTCTTGCATGTGGTACAAGTCGTGAGATTGTTAGGCAAATTCCGAACTTATTACACGTACATTATTCTCATTATCAAAGCTGGCGCATTATTATAAAAGGTTATAAGATTCTAATATATGCTGGCTCGAGAGCTCAGGAGTACTCGAGCGCGTGAGTACGCGAACGCTCCAGAGAAGCAAGAGCTTGAGGCTCGAGCGCTTAGGGTTAGCGCGAGCGTTCAGGCTTGCAAATTCCAGAATTCTAACATGCAGTTAAGGGACAACTTCTAATGCACATAGATGAACATATAAGATACAGATTTAATTATAGATCATCAACTAAGTATGCATGTGTATTAAACTAACAAGCAAGTCTAAAACATGAGATATAATCACATAATCATACATGCAAGAAGATAATATGTTGATCTAAACAATACATCATAAAGATTATAATAGAACTATCACACGCGAGCACTCAAACTGCGTGAGCGCTCCAGAGGAGCGAGAGCTTGGGGTTACTGCATTGACAGTTTCTGGCTGCTTCACTTGCATGAACGTAAAAGAGTTTAGAGACACATGCATGTGCATAATACATGTAAAAACTGTTTCTAAGGGCATCTAAGTGAGGATCAATACTCACCTAAGCTTAGATGAGCTGTAGATGATGAATATGTGTATGTATGTTTTGAGAATGCTTGAATAGCTTAGAGCTTGAGCTTCTCTACTCTCTTCTTTTTCTTGAATAAGTGAATGAGTTCCCTTTTCTGAATTTCTTCTTCAAGATTTCTTCTTTCAGCAATATGTGAAGCCATAGATGTGTTGAGAGAGTGATGTTGATGAAGAATACATGCTTGCATGTGTGTGTAGAGGTGTATGGATGATTGTGTATAGAAGAAAAGGTCTCTGCCTTAAAAACTGTTTCTCTTCTGTCTCTCTCTCTGAAATTTGTGTTTTTAAAACGTAACAAGTGAGGATGAAATGAATGTTTTTGTAGGCAAACATAAGGGGTGCTCGAGCGCTCTAGGTAGCTCGAGTGCTTGGATCTCGAGTGCTCCGTTTCCTCCGAGCGCTCGGGATAAGCTTTTATACAAACCTTCCCAAGGTTCAAACACAACATATAAATAATTACACGGTAAAGAGAAATAGAAAGATGATATCATATATAAATCTTATATATATATATATATATCAACCTCCGATATATAAAAGAGGATAAACGCTGATTGCGGAGTTAGTTAAATACCATAATATCCCTTGACTATACCATAATTACTCATACATCTGTATAATCATCATAGAGATATATCGCTTTGTGACAGGGTAATTCTGTCATTTCAGCTTAATAATTACATTCAGGTCAGCTTTGGAAATTTTATATAATATAATAATGAGGATTCAGTCAATAATATTATGTCTAATTACATTTAGGTCAACAAATTTTGAGATATTTATCATTCGCTTAAAAAAAAAGGTCAACAATAATGACTATTTACGAATTGGTCGCTAATATTTGCATTTAGGTCAACTTTTTCCTTGGAATTTAGGCTTTATATATTGTATTGTGTTTAACTACATTTACGCCAACAATTTTTTTGCATATTTATCATTCGCTTAAAAATAAAGTCAATAATAATGGCTAATTACGTATTGGTCTCTAATTTTTTCACTTTGGTCAACTTTTGCCCTGAAATGTAGGATTTATATAGTGAGTTTTTATACATATTGTGGCTTTTCCCCTTTCCCTTTTTCCTTTTATTTTGAAATGGCTATTTACAAATTGGTCACTAATATTTACATGTAGGTCAACTTTTTCCTTGGAATTTAGGCTTTATATATGTATTGTATTGTGTCTAATTACATTTGCGCCAACAATTTTTTGCATATTTATCCTTTGCTTAAAAAAAAAGTCAATAATAATGGCTAATTACGTATTGGTCTCTGATATTTTTATTTTGGTCAACTTTTGTCTTGAAATTTAGGATTTATATATTGTGGGTTTTTTAGACATATTGTGGCTTTTCCCCTTTCCCTTTTTCCTTTTATTTTGAAACTGATTTTTATAGTACACGCACACATTGCCTATAAATTTAATTTACACACACGAGACTATATATTAAATTTATACACACATGACTATATATTAAATTTATACGCATGCTTCTAAATTTATTTTTATTACACACATACCTAATATGTGTCATTTACCGTTTCAAAACTACTGTCCATTAAGGAACTTTGAATATATGGAGATTAAATTAACTCATAAAAAAATTAATATACAGGTACTGACACTGTTGTCGTTCATTAATTTATTAAATTATTACACAATTGATAAGGGCATTTTAATTGCCAAAATAAAACATTAATGAACAAAATTATATATTACCTATTCAAAATGCAACCAATACTACCAAGAATGGAAAAAGAAATAAAAACTGTGACAAGAAAGAAAAGCGTCAAAATTAAGTTTCGTTCAACAAACTCTAAAATGCTTTGTAATCCTAGAACCAAATCCATACCAAATTCACTTTGGACTCAAATCTCATACCAAATTGATACAACACTATTCAAATCTTATACTGAAACGCATAGAAATAATGAACTTATATCCTTCAAAAAAGAATAGTTGATATCAGTATGACAATTGCAAAGGTACGGATGAAATGAAGGTTTTAGTTATTTTAACACATGGATATAAATTTATTTTAACAAATGTTAATTAAGCATAATCCTAGTTGAACCGTTACTCTAGTTAATTGCGTAGTTCTTGCCCAAACAATTATAATTTTCAGTGATATTATATTTGGCTCTATTCATTAATTTTCATGTCTTGTATGGAATCCAACAACATAGCACAATCACTGTCGTCAAATTGTTAATCGAATCGTGAATCAGTCGACTTCAATGTGTTTCGTCCTCAATTCCTTGGTGGCGATGGTTTGTGGAGGTAACGTAGTTTGGAGGTGATATTTCCTTGGTGGTGTCACCACCGAATCCCTTGAGGAGAGCTCAAAGGGAGGTGAGGAGTTTCAAGGAGGTAAGGGACTCCAATGAGGGAGGTGACAAGCGCGTTGCTCTGATCACCTCGTAGGGGAGAGTACATTGCTCATGCTGCCCTATAGAGCTTCAAGGGAGAGAGCGTTGCTCGTGCCACCCTAGGAATCGTGTCCACGGTGGAAGTACGACTAGGCGTTGTGATGTAAACACGTGGTGATGGTGATGGTGATGTCATAGCTCATTGCCTCGTAAACTACTCTGTATATCTACCTACACAGATTCTGTAGTCAGTTCAAAGAATTAAAGAGTCGGTGTGAAAATTATGAATCGTGTATGAATTGAGGTACACAATAGCCCCTATACATGTTTAGATTAACGCGATATACACAATAGAGAATCTTGACTGATTCTTGAGGATTGCACTAGCTATTATGGAGTTATACTTGTGCATCACTTTTTAGAATGTTTATTTTTTCTTTCTGAAATTGACATTGTGGGAGTGTGATAGAGCAATTAGGAAAAAAAGAAACTGGATATCTGAAATTTAATTGGTTTACTGTGTGATTGCCTCATTTTCCGAACAGGTAGGCCACTACGTCCGATCCATGTATAAAACTTGCCTTTTTATTTATTAACTTTTTTTTATTTTTTATTATTTTTTATTTTTTATGGTCTTCTATATGTACTTATGCTTTTACCAGGGTCTTGTTTTTGGCTGGGAGGGGGGTTATTAATATAGTGTCAGACTGCAGCTACAATTTTCTAGTTTATGTATGAAGCTTGCCTTTTTATGGTCTTCTCTGCATACTTCTTATGCTTTTACCTGGGTCTTGTTTTTGGTTGGGGATTTGTTGATGTACTGTTATACTGAAGGTATAGTTTTCTTTCAATATTTAGCTATCATTTTGTATGTTTTGATGGATACAAGATTTGAAGTTTTGCTTTGCGTTATTTTGTACTATGTTAGTTTCATAAGGTGTCTTATTCTGTGACTCTGCAGGTTGTAATAGGAAAGCAATTTGTTGTTCCTGCTTACTCGAAGGTATCTTTACTTCCACAACCAACAAAGCAAGATAGTGATGAGGAGTTGGAATATGCTGACAATAGCACTGGGATTCTAGAGGTTTCATGTAATGTGTCAACATACTCGTAACTTTTCTATTACATATGTCTTTTCTATCTTTTGTTGGAAACTTGTTTTTACCTAAAATCCATTCATTTAGCCCCCAAAGTTCTAAGCTTTTCCTAATACACCCCTAATGCACAAATACTTCTATTATTGCCCCCTCTTGCATTTTGTGCTTCTAAATTGGCTGGAATGCAATTTGTAGCTTCCTTCTTTCTTGTCATTGATTTTGGTCTAATAGCTCATAAAGCTCTTGCTTTAGCAAATTTGTTTGTGCGTTTGTGTGCATGTGGACAATTTATTGCTTCTTAAGATGTGTAAATACACATTTATATTCATTGCATTGTGATATACCCTTATAGTAAATTATTCAATATGCAGCAATGGATAGTACATCTGGTAAGTTGAATGGGGAACTGATGTCCAAATTATCTGAAACACCAAGCTGGGCTGCATCTGAGGTTAGCTTTTACATATGGTTCTCTATTGTCCTTGGATATCTTATCTCCTAGTCTATGAAATATGTGTTTCTATTCATAAGGCTATGAATGTTCGTAATGCTCACCAATCATGAGGTTAGCTCATAATGCCCAGGAATATTTTTCTCATCCCTTTATTAGTACAGAAATTTTTGCATGATTCACCAATCTTCTTGTGTGCATACACCTCAGCAAAATGGTGTTGCCGAAAGAAAAAACTGCCGCTTGTTAGAAGTCACCTCGTGTTTTCGGGTGTGTCTGCTTTGTCCATCAGCTTTGTCCTAGAATTGACAAATTAGACCCGTGGGCTATCAAGTGTGTTTACATGGGGTACTCTAAAACCCAGAAAGGGTACCGTTGTTATAGCCCCCCCTTATAGCGTTCCTTTATTTCTGCCGATGTCACCTTCTTTGAGTTTGCCCTCTATTACTTTGAGTCTCACTCTTTGGCGAACCCTGATTTTATGGTTCCACAAACTCTGTCAGTTACTCCTCTGTCCCTGTCACACCATCTCCAGATACATCATCTTGCTTAGACCTTCCTGACCTACAGACATATACTCGCCGTCAGCATACAAAGAGTATTCTGGATTCCTCTGCCCGCGTACGACTTCGGCGTCCTTAGATCCGTCATCGTCCCCTCTGACAGAGTCAAACTTTCCAATTGTTCTCAAGAAGGGTAAGCGTTTTTGCACTACTCACCCCATTACAAACTTTGTCACTTATGATCATTTGTCTCCCTTTTTTTCTTCGTGTGTTGCCTCTTTGTCTACTATCTATATTCCTAAGTCTGTTGCAGTGGTTCTTTCCCATTGAGGATGGAGGAAGGCTATGGAGGATAAGATGCTTACATTGAGAGAGACTGGTTCTTCGGACTTAGTTCCTCTTCCAGAGGGAAAGTCTATTGTTGGTTGTTGTTGTGTTTGGAATGTTAAGATGCATACAGATGGCATGTTAGACCGGTTGAAGGCCAGTCTTGTTGCCAAGGGGTATACCAAAGTGTATGGGCTTGATTATTCTGTCACGCCCCAGAGTAGCAGAAATTAGAAGGAAATAAAATTTTTCTTTCCGGATCCGTAAGCCATGACTAGTTACATTAACTGATGGTCCTTTCTACAATCTACACATGGTTAAAAGAGTAAGCGGAAGTATAAAAAACATCTATTGGTATTCCTCGATAGAATTCAAATGTCTGGGATCTGGTTATTACGTCATGAGTCTAAATAAAAGATCTATAAAGGCAGTCCAGGGCGATCTATACTAATCACAATACATATCTAAAGCATTACCTCAGATAGAAGACTAAAACAAATTAAGTAATTCTAAATACAACTATGTCGCAGTCCTTCACTTCAACTTGTACATCTTCCGTGTCCCTTTGGGCATACCTCATCTTGATATTCGTTACCTGTGTAATCTAGACGTAATATGTCCAGGGCAGAGGGAAGAGCCGGTAGCTTTTGAAGCTAAGTGAGTTGACCTAACCAATCACTCCTAATACAAGCATTAATATACAAGTACAACAGATATCTCGAACTTAAACATTAGATAAGCATTATCTCATAATCGAATGGGACCTTTTATACTGTCTTTTATGCAGATTCTTTGTTGGAATATCAGGCAGATTCTTTGTTGGAATATCAGGGGTTTGGGTAGGGCTCGCAAAAAGAGAGCTGTTAGGAACATCGTGTTAAATAAAAAGATCACTTTTGCTATGATACAAGAATCGAAGTTTGAAACAATTAGTCCGTTTGCGATTAAGAGGTTCTGGGATTTTCCGAATGGTAGGTGGGAGATTGTTCCTTCGGTGGGTCTTTCAGGAGGCTTAGTAACACTATGGGATGAGGATTTTTTCACAGCAGAGGAGGTTCATTCTAGTAATAGGTGGTCCATCATCAGGGGAAAAATTAGAATAAATTCTTTCCCTTAGTGTTCTTGTAAACGTTTATGCGCCTAACGACTTGGCAGGGAAGAAGGCACTTTGGGAAGAGCTCCCAATTAAAATCTGTCTTCACAGATCCATGGTGTGTTGGAGGAGATTTCAATTCGACTATGTCAGTTTCAGAGAGAAGGGGTTGCTCTGTTAGATCTCTTGACATGGTGGCATTTGAGGAGTTTATCAGCAGAACATATCTTGTTGATATTCCGCTAATAGGGAGAAAATTTACATGGTCCAATTCCAGGGGCAATATGAGCAGATTGGATCGGTTTTTGTTATCTCCAGAGTGGATTGCTGAGATGCAAAATATGAAACAATGGGCTTTATCCAAGTCATGTTCCGATCATGTTCCTATTATGTTAGGGGAAGAGGCTAAAAATTGGGGTCCACGGCCCATTAAAGTCTTTGATTATTGGTCAAACCACATAGAGTTTATGCATAGTGTTAAATCCAAATGGATTGAATTTGGGTATTTAGGCACAACTGGCTTCAAACTGCATTTGAAGTTAAAGGTAGTTAGAAGAGCCCTTAGTGAGTGGAACTCAAGGTCAATGGGAAATTTGGGATCAAAGGTGGCAGCTTTGGAAGAGAAGATCAACAATTTTGAACTAATTCAGGAAGGTAGACTTTTGGTTGACTCTGAGGTGGAAGAAAAGAAAAATTGCGAGGCGGAACTGGATAAAACTAGAAGAAATGGAAGAAAGCCTATGGAGACAAAAGTCCAGGTTTAAATGGGTCAAAGTAGGCGATAAAAACACGCGGTTTTTTCACGCTATTGCTAGAGGGAGATATCGAAGAAATATCATTGATAGGATTTGGGTGGGAAATGAGGAAATTTCAGAGCCGCATTTAGTGAAGTCTGAGGTCCTAAAGTTCTTTAGAAATAATTTCGTCTTCTAATTGGTCCAGACCTCGATTGGATGATGTTGAGTTTGCCCACATTGGAAGCGAAAATGCAAATTGGCTGGAAAGACCGATAGTCGAAGAAGAAGTGTATGCGGCATTGAAAGAGTGCGATGGTAGCAAAGCTCCGGGTCCGGATGGCTTTAACTTGAACTTTATTAAAAAGTCCTGGGACGTGGTAAAAGGGGACATCTTGGCTTTTATGCATGACTTTTTCAACAACGGTAGGCTGCTAAAGGGTCTGAACTCCTCTTTCATTTCGTTGATTCCTAAGGTTGATAACCCTGTGAGCTTGAAGGATTACCACCCTATCAGCCTAGTGGGATGCATCTATAAGTTGTTATCTAAAGTTTTGGCAGCCAGATTGAAGTTTGTACTCCCAATGGTTATTAGTGAAATCAGTCTGCCTTTCTGAAAAATAGGAAGATTTTTGATGGAGTGTTCGTAGCAAATGAAGTCATTGCTTGGGTCAAAAGAAAGAAACGCTCTGGTTTTCTGTTCAAAGTTGATTTTGAGAGAGCTTACGATTGTGTGGATTGGTCCTTCCTAAATTACATGATGTTCAGAATGGGTTTTGGATCAAAATGGAGGTCTTGGATAATGGAGTGTGTAACCACTGCTTCAATTGCCATACTGGTCAATGGATCTCCGATAGATTTCTTCTCCATGGAACGGGGGCTGCGCCAAGGCGATCCGTTATCAGCTTTTCTCTTTCTTATGGTGGCAGAAGGCCTTTGTGGTATGTTGAAAAACGGCTGCAATGCGAATCTATTTAGCGGAGCGAAGATTGGAAGAAGCAACATTTAAGTATCTCATTTGCAATTTGCTGATGATACTATTATTTTTTGTAATGCATCAGAAGAAGAAGCTGTAAACATTAGAAGGATTCTCAGATGTTTTGAGATGGTGTCTGGGCTTAGTATTAATTTCTCCAAAAGCTCCCTAATTTGAGTGACAGTTAACGATGATATTCTAAGCTCGGTTGCGTCTAAATTGAGATGTAAAGCGAATTCCCTACCTATCCCCTATCTTGGATTCCCATTAGGTTCCGATCCACGCTCTGCCAAGACCTGGGATCCAGTTGTGAAAAAAGTAAAGGGTAGACTGGGCACTTGGAAAAATAGGTATTTATCGGTGGGAGGTAGAATTACATTTATTAAATCTGTGTTGCAAAATCTTCCGATTTATTATATGTCTCTATTCAGAGCCCCATCAGGAGTGGGAGTAGCAATTGAAAAACTGATGAGAAAGTACCTTTGGGAAGGGGTATCTGACAAATCAAAGTTACACTTGGTTAAATGGGATTCAGTTTGCCAAGACAAAAGGTTTGGTGGCATTGGATTGGCTCAATTAAAGACAAAAATGCGGCTTTATTGGCGAAATGGTGGTGGAGGTTTGGTTATGCGGATGACTCTTTGTGGAAAGCAATCGTGTGTGATCTGTGTGGATGGAAAATAGACCAATGTATAAACATAAATAATTCTCTGTCTTTCCAAAAATACCCTTTGTAAATAATTGCCAAGAAGAAACTAAAATACCTTCCAACTGAGCATTTTTCTACAACATTAATTAGAAACATGTATCAAATATCACAATGAAAGTTTTAAAGATTACCATTCTAATCAAGTTCATGTACAAAACAATAACGTTGTCAATAATATATCTTAATTTAACATACTGCACCAAACATGAACAATAAAGTAATCCACAGCCATTTGATTACTTGTGAGCAACAATTGTGAGAAAAAATAAAAAAAACCTAGAGTGTCCTCCTCGAGAGTAGCAAACCCTTTTCATCCACGCCTACTACGTTCTGCATATCAATATCCTTCTGTGCCTCTCAGATTCTCCATATAGTTTTCACCTTGCTATTTCTACCTGCATAAGAAAAATATGTATACCAAGGGCAAGAGCAGAGTCTCCACTATCATTGACAACATTATACATATGTATATATATATATATATAAACTAGGCGATAACCCGTGCTATGCACGGGCTATTTTGAATTAAACCACAATCCCCCTGCACAAAACTGAACAACAAAGCTAGATAGAGTATAAACAAAAAAGCAAACTAAATATCAACATTTCAAAATTGAAGAAAGCCAAAATTTAAAACCCCAAAAATGGAGCCTGATGGAAATTAATAATATTTAAAAAAAAGAAAGAAAAAAAAAGCACAATTGAACTAAACAATAGGAATAGAGAAGAATTATGCAAAACTCATCAAATTGAATCAACAAATTGCTGCTACTATCAAAACCCATTTATTAAAAGCATACCACAATCAAGTGAGTCTGGCCCATATTATATTGAAGCATCTTTCATGTTACCATCAAAATTTCAGTAACACACATATATGTATGTAAAACATAGTTCTCACCTAGATTCATCAATAGAAATGTGACTCCAGTATTTCGGATCATCAATTCTGGTTCTTGCCAATTCTTTTGAAGAAATCACCAAGCAAATTCTTTATGTTCTTCTATCCAACCAAACTTTCTGCACATGATAAAAAATTGACAAACACAAGTTACAAAATAGTTAACATGAGAGAGGGAAGAGATGGGAAGAGGAAGAGACAACAAATGGAGAGACAGATTGGAGCTAGTGCTAACACAACCAAAAATAAAAAAATAAAACAATAAAGAAAACACCATTGAGATTCCCAAAAGGCAATTTGTGTGTAACCTTTTTGAAAACAGCCCTTGGAATAAGTGCATAACAATTCTGAAAAGAACCAAGAGATGGCTATAGATATATAGATATCCAGATCTTATCTTGGACATCTATTCAAACAGTTAATGTGCAATTCTAGGAGAATGCAGCAAGTATCCAAATAGCAACCATTAATCAAAAAGCCAATTGGATGACATATGTCAAATACTAAATCTATCTTAATATCAACCCCTGAGATTGAAATTAGGTGTCTGATAACAAAATAAAGCATACATAAGAAAACAATTTCATTAAAATGTGAATAAAAATCAAAAACTAAAAGACTCAAGATCATAGCCATAGCATTTGAGCAACAAATTGGTGATTATGACTGCATATCTTCTCTCCCATCCTACAAACCCAAACTACATATATATTAAAAAAATGTCCTCCTTTCTGAGGAAACAAACAAAGTCCTATTTTAATCTCTTGAAACAAATAGCAAGAAGTTAAAATATTCTGGAAAAAAAAAACATGTACTATATCAAGTCCTCGGTTCAATCCCTTTGGACATAAAGATACCATCCATAAGTACCCTTTGGATACCCCACGAAGTAACATACTTCCGATCTAGAATCCAACTTGCTCATCTTTCCTTTCAGCACATGTGCCGGACACCCCCATATCCGGAGATGTTGCAAAGAAGGCTTGCGCCCAATCCACATCTCCCGTGGTGTCCTGGGAACAGATTTGCTTGGTACTAGATTTAGTATGTACGTAGCGATTTCCAAAGCATAACCCCAAAGGAATAAAGGCAACTCCGAATAAGTCATCATCGACCTAGCCATGTCTAAAAGAGTCCGGTTCCTTCTCTCCGCTACACCGTTCTGCTGAGGCGTACCAGGTGCAGTCAACTGTGACAGAATCCCATTCTGTACGAGGTGATCAATAAACTCATTAGAGAGGTACTTACCACCTAGATCAGATCGAATGGCCATGATATGTGTTCCTAATTGCTTCTCCACTTCAGCCCTAAACTCTTTGAACTTTTCAAAGGCTTCAAACTTGTGCTGCATTAGGTACATATATCCATACCTAGAGTGGTCATCAGTAAATGTTATGAAATACTCATAACCACCCCTTGCTCTAATATTTATTGGTCCACATACATCAGTATGAACTAATTCCAACAATGCATTGGTTCTATTGCCCTTTACAAGAAAAGGCCTTTTGATCATCTTACCCTCTAAACAAGACTCGCAGACTTCCATTGGTTGGAGAATCAAATCGCCTAAGATCCCTTCTTTGACTAGTCTGCCAATGCTATTTAGATTGATATGGCCAAGCCTCATATGCCAAAGCATTGTTGAATTAGTGGAAGGTTCCTTTCTTTTAGATGGTACAGTTACCATTGAGTTATTAAGTTCCATATAAGAATCTTTAGAAATATTGAGAGTAATCACATACAAGCCATTAGTTTTAACACCAGAACATATAAAAGAACTATTTCTTTTAATAACAACTTCTGTTCCAAAATGAAAAGAATAACCATTATTCGATAAATTTGAAACTGAAATTAAATTACGTCTCATCAAAGGGACGTAAAGTACATCTGATAAAACTATTGTTTTATTGTCCAAAAACTCTAAAACTACTACTCCTATAGCAACCGCAGAAACGGTTGCGCTAGAACCCAGAGTCAGCACGATTTCCCCATCACTGCATTTCCTGGTTGATCTGAACCCCTGCAACGAATTACAGATATGGTTAGTCGCACCAGAATCAATGCACCAAGTGTTTGAAGTATCTGTTATAAAACTTACGTCAATCACATGTGATTCAATCATACCTTGAACTCTCGTAGCTAAGAATTCTGGACAGTTCCTCTTCCAGTGGCCCTTCTCACCGCATTGGAAACATTTCCCTTTGCCTTGGCCACCCACCTTCCCTTTCCCCTTACCTTTTCCCTTAGATTTTGCAATCTTAGGGACCGGTCCAACACTTGGACCACCAGTGCCAACTTTCTTCTTCCCTTTCTTTCCTTTCAGCATAGATCGGGAAGAGGAAGCGCTTTTCTCAACGTTCAGAACGTTGACCCCAGGTTTGATCACCCCTTCCGCTGCCAATAAAGAACTCATTAATTTGTTCATTGAAAAATCCATTTTATTCATATTATAGTTTAGTTTAAATTGAGCGAATGACGGCGACAGCGTGTTGAGGATCATATCAACTTGGGTCTGTGCATCGATGTTGGCACCTAGGGTCTCCAGCTTGTGCAAATAACCAATCATTTTTAGAACATGTTCTTTGACTGGAGTCTCTTTCGACATCTTAGCACTCATTATCTTCTGCATAGCTATATGCTTGGCAGGACTGCCATGCTCCCTAAACATCTTTTTCAGGGATTTGATACTGTCATTGGCAGAATTGTTCGACTGGAATTGGTGTTGCAACACACCAGCCATTGAGGCTAGAATGTAGCAACGAGCCATTCCATTCGACTTATTCCATTTATCGAACTCGTGTCTGGCAGCTGCCGATGCATTTGCCGCGGGTTCGTCAGGGCATGGGGTGGTGAGGACATATATGTGATCCTCCGCAGTTAATACGATGTCAAGGTTTCGTTTCCATTCAGTGTAGTTATTTCCAGTTAATTTGTTTTGAGTGAGTATGGTGGCAAATGGACTAAATGTAGATCCAGACATTATGATTTACTGTAAAAATCAAAAGACAATAAATATGAATATCAGATTTTGACTGTTTGAACTAAAAGAATCCTTAAAACTCTTATTTTAAAAACAAAGTCGCCGGAATATCGAAACAAAAGAATGAAGCCTCCGTGTGGTGGTCAATTTTCGATTTTTCGATTAATCACGACTTGTCCGCTATGCAACTCTTGCAAAACAAGTTATGACTCCCGATCCCTTTTGATCTCTAAGTTTCTGAATAATGCCCGTGTGGAATCCCTTATCCATAGCTTAGCCAGTGTGTACCATTAACTAGGATCCAATCACAACCGTCTCAAGTAGCGCCTCCGTGTGGTGGTCACCCTCTAACACGTCTGATTGATCCTATTCTTAGGAAGTTCATATCTAGTAACCAATGAGTAGTGTACCCTTCGTATGGAATGATCACCCCTGGCAAGGTGACACAGAATGCACTACTCATCTTACAATGAACCGTTAATGGAAGATCGTGGGTGTTATTAATAAGACCCTCTCCTACTAGATTTGGTAAATAAGGATTTTGCTTTTGAAAAAATTGTTTCCACACATTACCCATAAACATCCAATGTTTACTAATGCGTTGAAAACTGTTTTTGAATTTTATTTTAGAAAACTTGTTTTACGTGCATGCGAGTAGTAACAATATAATTAAATGCCAATCACAAACCAAGCACATAAAACAAAAACTAAAATGAAAATAAAAGCATCCAAACGATGCCTCTATCTCCCATGGCTCTATCTCCATAGAACCTCCTTCTTGGTTTGATCGCCTCCAGCTCCATCTTCATGGACAACGGCTTACTCCTCCATCTTCATGTATAGTCTACTTCTATTACATTGGTCCTATGCTTCTTTCGAAGCTTACAATTCATCTAGAAATAAAATCAACAAGAAGAAAATAAAGAAGGCTAGGGAAACCGGTGCGACTTTCCTTTTCATACGATTGAAGTCGCAGCGCCCTTTACACATGCCTTGAACCAAACCAATAAAATACACAAATCTCAAAACATTCAAACACAAAAATTAAATGCTCTTGGTGCCACGGGAGATAGGGACTAACTTGCTGCAAAAGGGTTAGTCGAACGTATATCCACGCATATATCTCAAATATATGTACCTATTGGAACCCATGATTGATTTGCAAAGTACATAAACTCTTTAGGTACTGAATTAGAACATTAAAACATCTTAGTTCTCTGTCACAGTTCGATCGATCGAAGACTGTTCGATCGCTCGAACCTTCGATCGATTGAACGTTGTTCAATCGCTTAAACTTTCTGTTTCACATACTGATTTGAAAATATTTACAGAATAATTTAAAATTAAAGTATATAATTTAAAAGCCTTTAAAACTGTGAATAAAACTCCGGGACTGAAAATCGATCTCGATCGATCGATCGAACCCTATTCAATTGATCGAACAAAACCAAAGTTCGATCGATCGAAACTTGTTCGATCGCTTGAGAACAGAAGATGTTCGATCAATCGATCGAATTCATCATGCATCCAATGCAATCACAGATTTGTATTCTACTACGATAACAGCGCAGAAACAGATCTGTGACGCTGCAGTTTCGAAAAAACAGTTCTAAAACAACATGCAAATCAAAACTAGTGTTCCAAAACGCATCTATAGATCCAAACAAGCGTGGCTCTGATACCAATTGATGGAAAAAACAGGTTTAAATTGAAGTTTTAAACGCACAGCGGAAAGATTAAGTTTCAAAAACTTATTGGTAGCCCAGGGTCTACTACTTGTCAATTCCTTAGATGCGTACAAGAGGGGACAAGAGTTATACCTTAGTGTCTTGAACCCAATTCTGATTTTCTTCTTCCTTGGTGATGCAGCAGCCTCCACTAGGTTGTCTTCACCCTTATGTCTCCTGCGGATGCTTCCCGGAGAGACTAGAGATGGTGGGATCTCTAATAGAGAGGAAGGAGAAGGTTTGGTACTCTAAAACAGTTTCTGCAGCGTCTGGTTAATAAAAGCGACTAACCTCTTTTCCAGAACGTTGTTGCCCTATTTATAGATTTCCAGAACCGACCTAACCTTCAATCGATCGAAGGACTTCGATCGATCGAACATTCGGTCGATCGAACCACTCTCGAGCGATCGAACCTGCCATGACTTTAATCGATCGAACTAGCTTCAATCGATCGAACCTGTCTTGACAGCTTCCTCAAGTGTCTTCCTAAGTATCCTGGTGGAGCTAAGAGTGGGACCTCCTATGCTCTTTATTGTTGGCTTAGATCAGTTGATTAATTCCCATGACCAAACTCTTTGATCAGCAAATTAATCGACTGACCAGTTAACGTTTACTCCACTATAAAACGATAACTGAACTCCAACGCAAAAGAACATATCTGAAGCGATAACTGGACTTGTATGGTGTACTAATGTCCCTCTACCGCTAGCATTCGTAATCATATTCAGGTAGTCGGATAACTGGTACTGTCAACCTGAATCATGATTACTTCTTGTATTCCTCGAGCCCCATTCACTTCTCATGATTACTAAACATGTTGATAACTACTTATCAACAAGACTGCAGTTCTCAGTAATCAACTTGATGACATTCTCAAGGGAATGCTTACTTTGAATTAGAGGGTAGATTCTATCTTGACAATATATGTTCACAACCCTATGTACATGACATACCCAAGATACCCAGGTGTTGATCTTCTATAGACCTCACTGATTGGTAAGTCAAAGCAGCCATATCCATAGTCTGTGTTCATAATTGTCTCAAGATTGAGAACACGTACCTTATACAAGTTATGAGTTCCTATCGACTGATTGACAGTCTTGAGTGTCAATAGGAAAGCTCAGGTCCGTCAATGCACTATGAGCACTAGCATATTAACTAAGAGTTACACTCTAGTGATTGAGATTCATCACTCCATCCAATGGTAGTTAATCATGCTACAGTGTAAACCTGATGAGATATCCAGTCTCATCATCCTGTGACAAATTCTAAGTAACAAAGAATAGTAATTTGTATCTCAAACGTATGTATCTCATACATACACGAATTACTTACTATGATACTTAAGGATTAACAATCATCTCATGAAAGAAACATATACAATGAAATGTAAAGCTGATATCCATATATTAAAATGCTAATGTCTCATACATAAAGTAATGGTTTGAGGGCACAAACCCAACAAACCCAAGAGACAATGTTATTCTGCCCAGTCAGCTGAAGCTTACGATATTTTAAATTGCGGTGAACTATTACAAATTTACCAGATTGGGTGTCGACTGTAAGTGTGTGGACTTGACCTGCGTCTCTCTTGAGTCGTGGGAGGCTGGACAATTGATGGGGACATCTCCTCTTAAATCGTAGGAGGGTGTATGAGTCTATGAGATCACGTATCGCCTGAGGGAAAGAAGGGATTGTACGAATAACTGCAGGAATGAACTCAATGATAAAGCGCGCTTGTGGCAACCAAGAGACAGAGCTGCGTTGTACACCAAGATTTGGACCATTACTACTTTATTGAACTTTACTGTTCCTATGAATTCGAACTATGCCTTTCGATGGATGTTCTTTCAATTCTTTTAGCTATGTATTGCATTATTGCTGAGGAGAATTGAAATGAAAGTCAGAGAACCACTGAATCATCCATATATGGGTGTGCATTCAAGATCGGTGGAGAATAATCCACTCTTTAGTTGCATGTATGTGCATATGTGCCTGTACGACACAAACAACCCCCTACCCATCCACCAGAGAAGTATTAGTGTATGCTTGTGTGTGCGCGCGCGTGTGTGTATGCACGTCCAGACATTTATATCCTTGATAGTTAATCCATGAATCTGAGTATATCCACAGTTACTGCTTTATTAAACTTCACTGCTTTGAATTTGTACTGTCTTTTGATGCATTTTCTTTCAGTTTTATTATTTTATACTTGAGATTGCATTACTGCTCAGAGAATTGAAATGACAATCAGGGAACATTTGAAATATCTATATTACTAATTTACTATATATACATGTGTGTGTACAAGATTGGCGGTTAAGGGTGTAAGCAAACCGACCGGACCGACCGAACCGATCGGTTTTCAAAAATTTCGGGTGTGTTTGATAAACCCAATTAAGTGCTGAAAAGGATCGGTTCGGTCGGTTTTCAAAAATTTCTGGTTTGTTGGATAACCCAATTAAGTGCTGAAAATGAAAAGTTTCAGCACTTTTTTTTCTCTCTTTTTCAAGTGTGTGTGATAACTTGCCAATTAATTGAAAAAGCAGCCAAAAACCCACTGAAAACTTTAAGTGAAAATTTTCTGCGGAAAATAATCACTGAATGCATTCTATTTCATTTCTTGAAACACTGTTTTTAGTACTGCAAATTCAATTCAATCGCTTAAAATTTTCAGTGCTTAAAATTCAGCACTTAATTTTCACTACTTAATTTTTAGTTTTATCAAACGGAACGGAACGGAACGGAACCGAACCGAAAATTTACACTAAACTGAACCGAACCCGATCAAACCGTTTTCACCCCTATTGTCGGGCCATAATCCACTATTTGGTTGTTCTACTAAGAGAGTATTTTTTATTGTGAGTTCTCAACTATGGGTAAGCCACTAACATCTTTTATGTCCCATCATTTCCTCTCTCGTTCTTTAAAAGAAGACTTTTTTCTAGTCCTGATCTAACATGCGATTGATGATATAGCTGAACATTATTGCCTTTTTTGACTCTCACCGGCTCTGTTGTCAAAATCGTACGATTCGCGATACGAATCTTACGATTCGATACGATTCATCATGAAAACGATACGTATCGATGCACGAATCGAACATGTAAAAGAATCTAAGGTGAATCTTACGATTCGCAAGTGAATCTTACGATTCGATTCGCGATTCTTACGATTCACTTGACTGCTAGGCACAAAACTTAATTGTTCCAGTTTTTTTGTTTTTCAATTTTTTCTTAAAAATTTGATTACCAACCCTCTTTTAAACCACTTAGGATATGTTTATACACTCCTAGAACAAAAAGGATATGTTTATACAAGCCTAGAAAAGAAAAGAATATGTTTATATGGTTTTTTTAATTTGTTACCGAATCTTACGATTCACGATTCGCGAATCCCGATTCGATTCACATGTATCATTTCGATTCACGATGCGAATCCCGATTTGACAACTATGCTCACCGGGACTACAATTTTATCAGGTTGGCACTGGTGGGTTAGGTTACATTTGGTCACTCAGTGAAGGAGGCCTTGAAGAAGAATATAGGCATTCAGTTGCGCCCATTCCCGGGGATAAACTTGCTGAGGTTACACAAGCTATGAATGATGATCTTGATATATCAACTCAAGATGGCAACTTTCTTCCTCTTTCAGGAGAGTTGAAACCTGACTCCAACAGTAATTATTCTGACAATGATGAAGAGAATAGAGATAGCTCTCATAACTTTGAGGAAGAGGTATGCGTTTACCGGGATGCTGATAATAACCTCAGATTGTTTGGATTGAACCTTCAAACGTACGTTTCTGTTTGTAGGTCCAACAAACTTTTCTAAGGGCTGTGCAAGATAATATTAAAGAAGAGGATGTAACCTTGGAAGTCAGTGGTCTACGGTATGTAATGTTTAGTTTCGTTTCTTTGTAATCTTGGTCAGTATTTCTCATAGCTTGTGTGCAACGGCCCTTGTGGAAAAAGTAAAACAATCAGAGGTTATCATTTGCGTAATCAGGGTTGTTAAAATCAGTCGATTCATGAGTCAATTCACATGAGTCGATTTGAGTTTCAGACAACCCGATTCACAATTTGATACGATTCACGATTTATTAATTTGAGCTTTGAAGGCTTAAGTTTTAAGTAATAAACTTTGAACATTTTGGGCCCTGACATTGCATGAAACTGGTAATAAATTGGTCATTGGGTTCATTTTAAGCATTAGCTATTATTTTTCATTTTCTAAGAAAAGTGAATCTCACGATTGATGATGCATAATTTTGGCTAACCAATTTGCAATTTGATTCACGATTTGACAACTCTGCCGCTAATGATGGTTGTTTAAGATAGTAGCAGAATCCATATTTCAGAATTAGGGAAAATAGTAATTAGGTACACTTCTCGAATTAAAGCAATCATGCCTCGAACCAGTCCGAATTTCCTGATGTGTCCTTCCAGCTGCAAACTTTGAGAAAATTGATATACAAATTGTAAAGTAGTACAATAAGCGAAATTGATGCGATATGGGGAAAAAATATTCGAAAGGAGAATGATACACAACTCCGACAATTGGTCTTTAAAGTTTCCTCCCACGCAATTTACTCGACAATAATGCATCTTAATGATTTTTTCTCCTTTCATGGTATTATTGTATTAAGGAAAATAGAATTAATTTTGCTGCTGCATTATAAACATACTAGAAGGGTGGCACCCACTACGTGAGTGCAAGTAGGAGAGAGAGAAGCTAGGAAGCACCGGTGCGGGGGTGCGGGTGCGGAAATTCGGGTACTGGGGATTCGCCAATTTTCCAAAAAGCAAGGGTGCGTGTGCGGCGGGAGTAAAAAGGGCAGCCGGGTGCGGCGGGAGTACTTGTATAAAATATTAAAAATGTATTTTATATTTATTCTGTAACTACATTGTCTTGTTTGTAAATTCCTTTTTCTTTCTTTGTAATTAAGACTTGAATAATAATTAACAGGTAGCAAGTACAAACGCTACATAAGCAAGTAACCATAAACTAATGGTTTACTAATAAGCAATGCAATGCAAAGAAATAATAACAAAACAATGTTAGAGCATTAGTGTTTAGAAGTGTTTACAAATTTGTTAGTGCATTAGTGTATACCCTAGATAATTTTTGTTATATCTTCTATTATTTCTCTTTTGTCATGCCCCAAACCCACAAAGGGTGGCTTTAGGACACGTGACTGCTACCAAGGCCTGTCCCCAATTTATTAACATTGAAAACGAGTTTTTAAACTCCCATTTAAACCTTATTTGCAAATGATTGGATAAGACTCCCTTGGCATTAAAAAATTTTTTCGGGAATTTTAAAAATAAAGACAGGTAAGGTTGAAAAATGCTGAAAAATGGCATTCTGCCCGAGCGAAATAAATATTTTGCCCGGGCGAAATAAAGCTGAGAGCTAGATTTTGCCAAAACACTTGCACATTTCATGCCCAAACATGCTAGGATCACAAAACTCTAACCAAAGCATTTATCTATGAATATAAGAATAGTTTTTTACAACATATACTACATGTTCCATTTTCATAGCACAACATTTATCCTTTACATCATAACTTTGAACATACATTCAATGTTGTCAAACCGTGAATCGAATCGTGAATCGGTTTGCCAAAAATATGAATCAAATCGAATCGTGAATCGTAAGATTCACTTTTTTAGAAAAGAAATAATAATACACTTGTATGTGCACATAAAAAACAAATGTTTATACATATAAAATGTGTGCTTTTTTAGGATGTGAAGCCCAACATTTCACATCATGCATGAATGTGACTATGAAAAAAGAACAAACATAAGGACAATGTATTTATAATGGCATTACTGCTGGTTTTTCCTAATAAAAAGATTTGCATTATTTTACTAGTCACATATTTATTTACTAACAAGCATAAGCTTTATATGTAGAAGTTGTATCACAACTAAACAACCAAGGGCATTTAACACGAAAACTAATAATAATAAGACCACACCCTTTTTTGTAAAAACAAAACTCAGAATTTTTATGAATCGTGTGAATCGTCCCGAATCGAATCGTGAATCGCTGATTCAGTGCGATTTCTGATTCATAGGCACGATTCGAATCGTTCAGTGTGAGAATCGAATCGTATGAATCGAATCGTGAATCGTACGATTCTAACAACCATGCATACATTCATTATCCAATGCCCATGCTTATCATAATCCCCTATTCCAATCATACAAGTAATAACTAATCATATTTCCCTACATTTAAAGTTATCATCATATCTCATTAGTACATAAACATTCAATCATTCTCACAAAATCTACTTTCACACAACTTTAACATATTATGCAAGTATAAGAATTCCCTCTTATTTTCCCCTTTCAATCTTATTTCCATGATTTGCATTTTCATGCTTATTGATTGTGTTTCTCTCACAACATATGACCTATTCCTTCCACATGAGTCCATTAATCACTCCATGTACACACATTACTTTCTATACTTCGATATACTAGTACAGTAGTACTCTTAAGGTCTTTCCAAATGTGGCTTCGCCTCTATGGTACCACTTCTATCCCTGCCACACCATCATTATTATAGGATTTGTAGTTCATTTACATGTTACATCATTTACTAGTGCTCCTTTGAATTACATAGTTACATCATAAATGAAATAATTAAATCATGTTCTTCCCTTCTAATTCCGTTTTTCTTCAATCTCCTGAAATGGTTATATAAATAACCAATGAGCTATAAAGCTCAGTGAATAACATAATCGGTGAACATAATTATCACATAATATTTAAACATAACGATGATTATTAACACATTAAATGAACACATTGTTTCTTATCTCACATAGATACCATATAATTCTGCACTTCCTCTCATTCCCTTTCACATTTCTTGCTCTCTTTTAAAACTTTTCCACATCCCCTTTGATACTTCTTACTTTCCTCTTTTCATTTCATGAAGAAATTGTCATTATCACATATCTTTCATCATTCCATCATTATAACTCAATATAGAGCATACTTAGTTAAACACATAGCATCTTGAACTTCTCAACGATCATCTTTTAGCTCAATGAACTTGTATGCAAACATCATGCTCTTATGAAACATATAATCCACACATAGAGTCCATATCCTTAATATCAATTGAACATAAATCAGTCCCTTATCATCACTTCGTAAATTCAAAGACTAGAGGTTACTCACCTTGCTAGAAGATTCAATAACATAATTAGGAGTTTAATCCTACACTTCCCTTAATCCACCTACATCAAGTATTCAATAAGTAACACACACACACACACACACACACACACACATATATATATATATATATCACGCTTCTCTTCTTAATCTACTTTTAATCAACTAGAATGGAATTAAACCATAGATTAAAGGTTTACTTACCCTTGGGGATAATATTCCAACTCCAATTCATTTTCCCTAACTTTCGTTTCCATTTCTTCTCTTTTTCTCTCTTGTTTTTCCTTCTGTCTGTCCTTTCTTTCACCTCCTTGGTTGTGTAGAGACAAGTTCCTCTAATGTGCAAGTATATTTTGTAGTACTTCCATTTCTCTCTCTTAAATGAATCACACATACACATGTCAATTGGAGATTCAATCTCCCAAGACATGACACTTAACACCTACTTGCTTGGCACAAGCAAGTACCTTGATTAAGGCTTAGTTTGGCCCCCACGTGGTGCTTCTCCTTTTTTAAAGCACAATTTCATGTTAATTCATTTGATAACTAGTTTATGAGCTTTGCAAAAATTGAACTTAGGGCTTTTTTGGAGTGAGCTTTTAAAAGCTCTACAATGGAGCTTTTAAAAGCTCAAGGTTGCTTTTTGATTTCATGATGTCTTTTTGAAGAGTAGTGTGTCACTTGTATAAAATTATCAAAAAACTTAGTAATAAATTTCATAAGCTCCTTTTAAAAAGCCACATGGGGGCCAAACTAAGCCTAAGCTAATTAACCTTGATTAGGTTAATTAATCCTTAATTAGGGAATTCCACCATGTTCTAGAATTGAACTTTCCCAATTTATATTTTCACCTACTACACTTTTCCATATAACATTCTAGCTCCTCAGACTTTCTTGAATTGCCATTTGACCTACTCCACTTTCGATTATTCCAATATAGCCATGAATTACTATTTGACCAACTAGTTGTAAATATGTTTACACTTGCACCCTTATCGTTCATACCCTTCCTACCAATGTTAACTCAACTCAATAAATTCATTCGTACCGAGATACTAACATACCCCCATATTATGCACTTTTGCTTATTACCAAATAACACCTCACATTCTTGTGAGTTACTAGTTATCCTACCAATTATGGAAACGTTTTCATTTCGTTGTCTCTCTCCTCTCCTGCTCATTTGTATCTCCCGTTCTCAATTTCCCTTTGTGTCTCCTCCCAAATACTTTCATCCTTTGCGGAGTATTTAACTCAAGTGGCAAAAACTACATTCTATCGTTTCCTTTTATCTCATTCCATTCTTTCATTTCCGTAGTAGAGTTCAGTCTTATGTTTCTTATCATAGAACCATTACATCTCTTTAATGAAGGCTGTTTTTCCCCTATTCATTTATCATACACTAGCACGATTCGTGCTTACGTATTACAGCATAAAAACAATATAGAAATTCCGGGTCATTACACTTTTAAAACCCCAAAGTTTTCAAAATTGTATGAAGAACCTGTGTTTTTTCCCCAAAAGAATGCTTCACACTGCACTCGTGACACACCCAGACGAATCCTTGTGCTCCCGAAATCCAACTTGAACTCCAAAAGAACTCAGAAGAATCCTCAGCGCAGTGTGAAACTGAGTCCAGGTGCGGCGGCCTTTTCGAAGAGTCTGTGCTTCATAGGAGAGAAGTATAGAGGATGTGAAAGAAATGGAAGAGGTGGCCCAGGTAGGTTAGTTTTGTATAATGAATTACTTTTAGCCACCCTTGCGAGTATATTTCATACAAAGAGTACATTAGTTTATTGTGAATATCGGTGTTGGAAGAATTTCAATATACCTCCTTTTCCCTTCCTATTAGTATATAGATTTAGAAGGGAATTATATGCACAAACTAGTTCATAACTTCATTGGCTAGTAAACTGCTACATCATTATATGTGCTCAAACGATGGAGAAATTCGGTTTTCGGTTGGAAGAGCCAAGAACATGAGCTCCAAGGCTATGTTTGTATTCAACAAATGACCTTTAAAATCTCTCAAAAAAACTGCTCAAGACTGGTTGTACTTCTACTATTTATACTCCATTCTGGATACCCTACCCTTACATGGTACTAAACAGAATAATAGCCTAAATACAATTTATTATAAAAGTATAGCACGTTAAGCATGTTGTACAACATAAAGCAACACCTAATAACCTAATGCACTACAGCATATTGCCTTTTATTCAAATTAACTACATCACTTCCCTCATGATCAAACTGTTCTAAGGGTCTGTTTGGATTGGCTGTGGATTTTACGTTCGGACAGAAATAGTAGTCTTAATCACAAGGGCACCATAGTATTAAGAAAATTTGGTTAAAACACAAATCTGTTAGCATCACATTTGGGCTGAAGCACCTCTGGACCTACCTCAGCCAAAATGTGTTTTTGGGTCTCAAAGTACTTAAATTTACCGTAATAGGCTAATATGTGCGTTTTGGGTCCTAGAAATACGTTTGGTCCCAAATGTGCTTTGAGAATTGATTCCACGGAGGTCCTAAACAACTCTTTTCTACATGTCCTCTTCTGTAAGAAGTAAAACATGCATCTTTCTTATCAAATAACTTATGGGCTTTTGAAAACTATTTGTTTGTTTATTGATTTGTCAATTCCTCCATAGTCCATATTATTCAAGACTTGCTTTGATTGCGTTAATGATACAATGCTTTTGTCCGAATTTGGTGTGATATCTTACCATTTCATTTCTTGTGCATTCTATGAAACAGGTTGTCATTCAATATGACGTCTGTGGACTGTGCCGGAGCTTTATTCTATTCAATGATGCAATTGGCATTAGATACTCCTCATGGTTCAGCTAGTGAGTTTTCTCTGCTGTTATATTACTTTAATCTTTCTGTATCTTCTATCAGGTAGGCAGTTTCTAGTGCTTTAATGTCATAAACCTTTTGGGATATGGATGTGAAGATTTTATGTTTATTTTGTACTTCACTATGATCTGCGTGTCCAGATGTGTTATTAGGTCAGTAGTTGATGTTAAGCTCCTCTCTCTCTCTCTCTCTCTCTCTCTCTCTCTCTCCCTCTCTCTCTCACGTACACACACACGCACAAATCATTGATTGATGAATAAGCTCTTAGTTTTTACATGATGTGGCTGTATTAGGGAACATTCATTTTATTAAATCCTAAATGGAGTTGGTTCACAATTGATCCTTGTTAAATTGTATATATGGAGATTAGGATTTGAGAAAAAGATAAGAAAAGAATTAGGGCAACTTAACCATTTTCCTCTTACGCTTGCGTCTAGATATGTACGTATATATATACATGTTTAGGGGCTGCTATCATACTACATGAAGGTAGTCGAAAAGTTCTTGACACCTCATTAAAATAGGGTTACAAAGGTAATTTATAATGAGGGCACTGAAGTGATTTATACGGTAAATATCACCTACCTCCCCTGAAGTTTGACCAGTAACACCCGTTACCCCTCGCGTTTCAGATATCACTCTGGCCCCCTTGTCCGAGTCTGTCATATAACAACATTAACGGAATCAATACATTTTCTGTTGTGTCCTTGCTCTTTGAAATAATTTTGTTTTGAATTTCTTTTAATGTTAGGGCAATGGTTGAACAAGCATAAAGACAAAAGCTATCATTCCATAGTCATCTTTTCGCCTTTCTTCTACTCTAACCCTCACATTTTACTTGGCCAGCCACCATAGCCGATCTTCCACTACCCCTGCTAATTGATCAACACCCTTCCACCACAAGTTCGAAACCATCAGAAAATGGAAACATGCCAATCTTATCAGTTTGCTTGGACAGTGATGTCGATGGTGGTTTTCGCGGCCGACTTTCAGAGCTGGATTTTGCCCCTAATGTCGGCCACTTCCAGATAGTTAAAAGAACTTGAAGCTCTTTTACCCTAGAAATTGATCTGTTTATACTTAATTTTGGCCATTGGTATGCTACCTCACGTCAAAATTTAGACCATTTCTCAACCAAAGACTAGCTTTTATGGAGAAGGGTCTTCGCCGCGGCCACTGCCACTGCCACTGCCGAGAAGCTCCCATCCCTTGTGTTAGAATATAAGTATTAGTATTAAGGGTATTTTTGTAATTTTCTTGAATATATGATTGATTTATATATATATAAGTGTGGGCTAACCTAATTAGGTTAAGCCTTCTCTTTCTCTCTATTCTCTCTTTGAACATGGTATCAGAGCCACCCGAATAGGCTTCTCGGTGCCGCACACCACCACCACCATCACAGCCGCATCACTATTCACGCAGTTACTGTTCACGCGAGCACTGTTCACGCAGTTACTATTCACGCAGTTACTGTTCACCGAAAACACTGTTCATCGAAAACACTATTCATCGAACACTGTTCACGCAGTTACTATTCACCGAAAACACTGTTCATCGAACACTGTTCATGCAGTAACTATTCATCGGGCATTGTTCATGATCTGATTCTGCACTTTTTTTTTAACTCCAACCGTCCAAGGGATTACATTCGCATACATCAGAACTCGATTAGGCAATTTTGATTGGTGGTTTCTTCGTTCGTGTTGTCTCGGTCCCTTTATGGACCTTATTGGTTAGTTCCGTTTGAGTTTATTGGCGTTGATGTTGCTTCTTGTTCGTTGTTAGTATTTTTCCTTTGTTATTGGGTATAAGACTCCTACTGTTTTTGGTTGATATGGCTGACAAGAAAGGTTTTATTTCTTCGTCCGATGTTGTGAGTATGCAAATTATCACTACTAAGTTGAATGGGTCCAATTACTTGTTGTGGGCTCAAGCTATGAAAGTCGCCTTAGGGGCTAGGAAGAAGTTGAAATATATTGAGTCTGTTGCTCCGACTAAGGATAGTAAGGATTATGAAGATTGGGTGTCTGAGAATTATGTGGTTATGTCCTGGTTGTGGAATAGTATGGAACCTACTGTGTGTTCAAGTGTCATGTTCTTGTCCTCAGCTAAAGAGATTTGGGAGTCTGTTCATGAGACGTTTTCTATGGAAAAGAATGTTTCTCGCGTTTTTGAGGTATATCAAAATTTGTTTCTGCTTCAACAGGGTGATAAGCCGGTTAGTGAATACTACAGTACATTTAAGGGACTCATGGATGAGTTGAATCAGTATCATCCTATCACTAATGATGTTGACGTTATCAAGAAGCAACGAGAGGAATTTTATGTCTCCAAGTTCTTATCTGGTTTACATTCGAATCTTCAGTCTGTTAAGTCACAGATTTTGGCCGGTGATGGTAGTATTCCATCCTTGAGCAATGTGTATTCTCGTGTGCTCCGTGTTACTACAGAGTCCTCCTCCATCTCTTCTGAGCCTGTTGGGAAAGAAAATTCTGCACTTCTTACATCTACGGGATATAGAGGGGCCTTTCGAGGTCGTGGCAATTTTTCTGGTAATAATCGCGGTCGCAGTGGTCGTGGCTTTGGCAATTCCCCTCCTATGTTTAATGGTAATCGAGGACGAGGAGGTCCTCCGGGACGTGGTCGTGGTTTTGGTCGAGGCCGTGGTTCTCTTTATTGCACACACTGCGGGGGTGACAATCATACTGTGGATAGGTGTTATGATATCTATGGTAAGCCGTGGGAGACCTCACCTAATCCAGCCCTGTACTCTTCTGACACTGCTTCTGGGTCTCAACAGGAAGTTAGTACTCCTCCACCTGCCGTAGCATCTTCAAATGAGTCTATCACTCTCTCCCGCGAGGAATACAATGCCTTAATCCAACAGCAACAGCATCAATCCTTGTCTAGTACTGCTGGTTTTGCACAGTCAGGTAATATTGCGTGTTTTTCTTCATCTGCTCCTTCACCATGGGTCATCGACTCAGGGGCTTCGGCACATATGACTGGTAAGTCCAATGTATTTACACAATTGCTTAGTCCACCCACACAGCCTTCTGTTGTTTTAGCTGATGGACGATCTTGTCCTATTATTGGTCATGGTCCTGTTTCTCCCACCTCATCTCTTTCATTGTCATCTGTAAATTATATTCCTCAATTTCCCTTTAGTCTCCTATCGGTCAGTCAACTTACTAAATCTTTAAATTGTTATGTAACATTTTATCCCTCTCATTGTGTTTTTCAGGACCTCAGCTCGAAGAAGATGATTGGTGGAGGTCGTGAGCGAGATGGTCTTTATTACCTGGAACAACATTCAATAGCGAATAAATCGACGGCTTTACATACAACTGTTTCACCACATCAATGGCACTGCCGTCTGGGTCATCCTTCACTACAGTCCTTGCAGTTGGTTTTTCCGTCCTTTAAGTCTATGTCTAGTTTAGAGTGTGAGGCTTGCCAGTTAGGTAAGCATCATAGGGTGTCTTTTCCTTTACGTAAAAATAATCGTCGGGCCACTCCTTTTGAGTTGGTTCATTCCGACGTTTGGGGTCCGTCTCGACATAAGAGTCTATTAGGTTTTTCTTATTTTGTGTCTTTTGTGGATGATTGTTCCAGGATGACATGGTTATTTTTAATGAAAGAACGTTCAGATATTTCTTCAATTTTTCAATTATTTTGTAAAGAGATTATGACTCAGTTTGGTTGCACTATTCGTATTTTACAATCTGATAATGCTTTGGAATATGTTAAAGGACCTCTTCAGTCCTATTGTGATTCTCAGGGGATAATTCATCAATCCTCTTGTGGTTATACTCCACAACAGAATGGGGTAGCTGAACGAAAAAAATAGACACCTTCTTGAGGTTGCCCGAACAATTATGTTGCACATGCATGTTCCTAAACAATTTTGGGGGGATGCTGTACTCACTGCCTGTTATCTTATTAATCGAATGCCTTCATCTGTTCTTAGTGGTGGCATTCCTCATTCTGTTCTCTATCCAGATAGATCATTGTTTGCCTTACCACCACGTGTGTTTGGTTGTGTTGCATTTGTTCATGTTCTTACTCCTGGTCATGATAAATTGGATCCTCGGGCCACCAAATGTATATTTGTGGGATATTCACGCACTCAAAAAGGTTATAAATGCTGGAATCCTCAGAGTCGTCGTTATGTGATTAGTGCAGATGTCACCTTCTTTGAAGGTACATCATTTTTTTCATCCTCCGGTGCATCCTTAGATGTTGATGTTCTTGCTCCATCGTCCACTATTCCCTTACCCATTCCTCCTAGTTCTCCTCCCTTGCAGGTGTATCGTCGTCGTGACAAGCCATCCAGTATTCATGACCCGCTAGCTCCACCTCCATCTTCATCCACTTCGGCTGAGGTTCCTCAATCTCATGATCTACCCATTGCTCTTCGAAAAGGTACTCGTTCTTGCACTCACCATCCTATTGATCAGGTTGTTTCGTATTCTCATTTATCGTCTTCACTGCGCTCTTTTGTTAGTGCTTTATCTTCAGTCTCTGTTCCTCAGTCTCATACTCAGGCATTGGTTTCTCCGGGTTGGAAGAGTGCTATGGATGATGAGATGTTGGCGTTGTCCAAAAATGGTACGTGGGAGTTAACTGATCTTCCTTCTGGGAAACATGTTGTAGGTTGTCGTTGGGTTTATGTGGTTAAGTATCATCCGGATGGTACTGTCGAACGGTTGAAAGCTCGTTTGGTGGCTAAAGGGTACACTCAGACTTTTGGTGTGGATTACTTTGAAACCTTTTCCCCTGTAGCTCGTCTCAATTCTGTTCGCATTTTATTGTCTGTTGCTGTTACTAAGGGATGGCCTCTACATCAACTTGACATAAAGAATGCCTTTCTTCATGGTGACCTACAAGAGGAAGTGTATATGGAGCAACCTCCTGGGTATGTTGCTCAGGGGGAGTCACATAAAGTATGTAGGTTGAAGAAAGCTATTTATGGCCTTAAACAGTCTCCAAGGGCCTGGTTTGACAAGTTTAGCCAAGTAGCTAGTTCATATGGGTTGAGAAGAACTAGTTCTGATCATTCAGTTTTTGTGAGACACTGTGAGAAAGGTACGATAGTTCTAGCAGTTTATGTAGATGATATAGTGATTACCGACAGTGACAGTGAAGGTATACAGTTATTGAAATCTCATTTAAGTAAGCATTTTCATATGAAGGATTTGGGGCTACTACGTTATTTTTTGGGTATTGAGGTAGCAAGGTCTAAGGAAGGAATTTTCTTATCTCAAAGAAAGTATGTCCTTGACCTTCTAGATGAAACAGGATTGATGGGTTCAAAACCTGTCGACACTCCAATGGACTCAAATATTAAGTTTAGTAAAGATGATGGAGAAGACTTCAATGATGTTGGAAGGTACAGAAGACTTGTGGGTAAGTTGATTTATTTAACCGTAACTCGACCTGATATCACCTTCTCTGTTGGAGTTGTTAGTCAGTTTATGCAGAGTCCCAAGTTATCACATTGGGAGGCAGTGTGTCGTATATTGAGGTATTTAAAAGGTGCCCCTGGTAAAGGCTTAGTGTTGAAGCCTTCAGATAATTTGGAGATAGTTGGTTTCTCAGATGCCAGTTGGGCAGGAGATAGTCTTGATAGGCGTTCAGTATCAGGGTTTTGTGTGTTCGTTGGTGGAAATCTCGTCAGTTGGAAGAGCAAAAAGCAAAATGTAGTTGCAAGATCAAGTGCAGAGGCTGAGTATAGAGCTATGGCTCATACTGCGTGTGAGTTGTTATGGGTGAAGACTATTCTGCAAGAGATGGGATTTCCAAGTAGTAAACCTATGAAGATGTATTGTGATAATCAAGCAGCTATATACATTGCAAGTAATCCAGTGTTTCATGAGAGGACCAAACATATTGAAGTTGATTGTCATTTTATCAGAGATATGGTTATGAGAAAGGAAATTGTTACTTCGTTTGTTAGGTCTAGTGAGCAACTAGGAGATATTCTTACCAAGGCACTAAATAGAGGATCGTTCTATAATCTTTGTAACAAGCTGGGCATGATAGATATCTATGCTCCAGCTTGAGGGGGAGTGTTAGAATATAAGTATTAGTATTAAGGGTATTTTTGTAATTTTCTTGAATATATGATTGATTTATATATATAAGTGTGGGCTAACCTAATTAGGTTAAGCCTTCTCTTTCTCTCTATTCTCTCTTTGAACACCTTGTATGCAGTGACACTACTACTATCGCCATCTCCGGTGACGACCAAGAGTCATGGAGTTATCATAGCAAGTTTGGCATCGATCGCTGGTAGCAGGTGGCCAAGAAGTGGGTTTCACCATTGGTGATGAAAAAGCAGTCTACTTTTGCCTAATTCAATTATTTCTTCCAAAAATCCACCCCAACTCAACTATGGAAATCATGTTCTACAAGCACTCATATTCTATCTTTCTTATACTCGAACAAAACTCTGACGATATACCATCGTTAAAAATTCCTCTTCAAACAAGGCAAAATCTATTTTGGATCGACTTTTCTTCTTGATCTTGGTGGTTATGCTATTGTTGATTTCCATTAAACAAGGCAAAATCTATTTTGGACTTCTTTGTTCCTTTTATTTTTTCATCTATTGACTACTAGCAAGCATTTGCTTGCTAGTGCTGGGTCATAGCCACTTCAATTTGGGTGTCCGTGTTTGACACTGACAGTCGAACACATGAAAAGACTTGTCCTAAACTTTTTATACTGGGCATGCGATTGATCCAGCCGGATACAGGAGGAGATACAGAAATGTGGCTGTCATTGGAAATTTTTATAGAATTTTGAGGTAAGTCTTGATATATTAATGTGGGCGATAAGTAATTGTTTTATTTGAGAATTTAGGAAGTGGGAGTAGACATGACGCGGTAAAATTGTATTTAGTTAGGAAATATAAATTTTTATCCACCATAACCTAGCCATGTCCCTATCCTACATTCTTAGAATTTGCTGTGTCACCGTGTCCCTATCGTGTCGTATCCGTCTCCTATGTCCGTATCCATGCTACATAGATCATATCATTCTTGATATTATTTTTGAAGTTTAGTGCAGATATTGGGCTTGTTGAGTTGCAATATTGGTGCCCGTATTGATTATTTACATTGTCACAGTGGCAATAGTACTTTCACCTGACTACCAATATATCTCATTTTTACTACTATTGTTCTTGGAGGTGCGCGTGTGTGTGTGTAGGTTTTTTGTGGTCAAAGTGCATGTGGTGCCGTTATTTTATCATATTTCTTATGGAAATGTTATTTTATTATTTTTTTTTTGCAGGTGAATTGTTGAAAAATGCTGCTAATGTGATCACAACGTGGCAAAAACTTCTGAAGTATTACCTGCCAAGCCTAGATGAGGAGGTTAGTATTTGTTGACACTCTTTAATGTCTGTTGGCGTGTTATCATTCATCTGAGCAGAACCATATATCTTCTATTTCTGGAATAAAGAAATTTAGGGTGCCCATGTAAGCAGCCATTCAATCCTAACATCCTATCATTTGATCACTATGTAATACACAATGAAAAGACGATTGCCTGAATATGTATATTATATATATGCAACTTTGTTTCAAACTTTCCTGCTTTTTTAAAATGTTGTAAGCCTTATTTTCAATGTATCTGCTTGAATCGCCTGATATTGATGCAAGATGCTGCAACTTGAGGGTCTCGAAGACCTCCGAGTCGGTAATCAATATATGACTTCACACCATGTCACTATCCCTTCTTCCACTATAACTACCAATTCCACTGTCACATAGGTAATATTTAATGTCCACGCTCTTGGCCCCTCACATACTTTCTTGTTTACCCCCTCTTTGGTAGTGATCTCAAACATGCTCTCACTTCGTAAACATTCAAAATATGCAATGTCAACATGCCAAACAATGGTGCCTAAATTTATTTCCATGTTAGTTGCTGTTGAAGCTGCGGATAATAATTTTCACGTCCATTGCGTAGACCTTGAAGAAATACATGAAAAAAAAATAAAAAAATCATCCCAAAAGGCGAAAAGTACTTAGAAGTGGATACATTTTCAATAGTAGTGAAAATGTTGCAATGGCTGATAAAAAGCAGACAATTAACACTGTTTAGATTCAGAAGTGAAGGATTAGGGATACAGTTACGAATTCCAACTTGATAGAATATCGCTTTGGCAAATTAGTGGTTGAGTTGGACACCATGTTAGACACGACCTCTGGTTATTCATGTTGCATACTTGATGATACTTGACAATGACTAGCCCAAGTAGATTTAAAATGACATTATGAGAAAAGTTCTATTGCTGTAGCTTTAAAGTTCAGACTATTGTTGTGTCAAATATAATTGAAATAATTTCTGAATCTACAGCCCAATATTGTCCTTGATTATGGTTGTGATTGTGACAATTTTTCGTCAGCTCGACTTCAACATCATTGCACTTGGGTTTAAGGCTTTAAGCGTGCAAAATAACTGAATCTTCCACAAGCATCTTGGATTTGACGTGTGACATAAATTGTCCAAGTTTATTGAATGACGAGATGCGCTTAACACCCACTCAAGTGCATGAACTTTTATAGTCTCTGAGCCTGTTGGGAGAAAAGCAAGATTCATGTCAATTGACTTGTGAGGATATTACTCATTGCATGCTGCATATGTGTCATCTCACATCTGTGTTATTTTCTTATGAATTAAGTTTATAATACTATGGAAGATGTCTATTGTATGGCAATTTATATGCCAACTCTTGTGTAAAGCATGATTTTGATTCAATTTAAGGTACTGAAGTTTAGATTTTGTCACGTCAGTGTAGCAAATGATTTTGACTCATTAGATTTTATCATATCACTGTAGCAACAGATTTGACTTGAGTAAAAAATTCATGGCCCTTGATTGACAATTTATCGTTTCTAGCCTCTTTTTAATTGGTTGGACTTAATGCTCAATATTCCATTATGCCTGTCACTTTTAACTACTCTTCTTGGGTCTCTACAGATTGAAGTGATATTGAAATTTGAAGAGATGTGCTTGGAATCTGCCAAGGAATTTTCTCCGCTATTTGTGCAGGTATGCTTATTCTATTTGAATTTCATTGGTCAATGCAATTTATTGCACTGTTGTGCTTTTTTTACTTTGCTAGTTATCTACTTGGTTCTGTAACAACTTATTGTTCCAACAACCGCTATACATACTTGTTAAGTTACCAATTGCTCTAAAAGCTTAAGCTGTTAGAGAATGGACCCAACATTGTATATCAAGCTTCAACACCCTCCCTCACGTGCGATCCCGTCTCGGACGTGAAGAGCCAGCAAACCAAACTCCGTCATAGTGGAGAGACGAATAACAAGGTGGAAATATGCACACCAAATGGGGAAGGAGAGTCAAACCCTAGACCTCCCACAAACAAGGCTCCAATACCATGTTAAGTTACCAATTGCTCCAAAAGCTTAAGCTGTTTGACTGGACTCTACTTTGTAAATCAAGCTTCAACACTTGTCACTATCTAAGAAGCACTGACACGGACACAGCACGGCACGAATACGTGCGCACGATAGTTCTAAAAAAAACAGGATACGAATAAGTATGGCACACGTAGAATTTTTTATTTTTTATTTTTAATATATATTTTGAAAAAAATAAATACTTTACCATGTCTAATCAAAATTGGCACAATATTATGATATTTTTAGTAGTAACAAGGCCAATAAATAAAATTCAATAACATCTTGATTACTCATCATTCATCAACGTTCATATGTTAGTTACGTTACTTATGTATTTACCAAATGAATTGGTCATAGTATATACTTTATCTTTTTTTTAATCTTAAACTTTCTTTATCACAATTTAAAAAAATTTCATAAACAACCATTATGTATAACAATTTTAGAAAAATTAGAGTTTAACCCCCAAAATTTCAAAACATTATCTAAAAATAGCAACTTAGCGTGTCCCGCACGTGCCCTAAGAGTGTTGTGTGTGTGTCCTTTGCATATCGGTTAGGTGTCCGTTTGAAAAAGAAGAATTAACAATTCAGGCACTAGTTAGAGTATCTGACATGTGTCCCGAGAGTGTCTTTGTCGGGTATGAGGCCAACACTAATACAATAGCCAAAATAGAGTAATGGGGAACAAAATGGTGATTTCGTGATTCTCGTATTTGATCCGGGAGGTAATTGTATTTAAGTTATTTTATTTTAGGAATCTTTATTTAACTTTATTTAAAGAATAATATATGTTAGGAGATTTTATCCGTAGATTCCTTTATGTTGGGAGATATTATCTTTAGGAAATAATTATCTTAGGAAGTTTCAGATTTATGGAATAAGTTTTATTATTAGGAAGTTTTATCTTTTAGGCAATTTTATCTATTAGGAAGTTTTTATGTTACTAAAAATAAGTAAGCTTTTGTATTCCACAGTTGATTAGGAATAAAATTTACTGATATTTGATTGCAAAGGGATGCCTTCAATTTTTTGCAAACTTTAGGTACAAGCAAGGGCGGACCTACAGTGGGGGCGAACGGGGGCAACCGCCCCCACTGAATTTTCGGGAAAAAATAGGTTATATATGATAATTTAAAAAAATATGTAGACTTTTATTTAGATTTTCTATTAATTCGGGGGCTTTTTGTAAAGAGTAATGATATGCTTTCCAAATTTCCAACCCAAAAATGCTTCCCAAATGATTTGGCAGTTGGGCCAGGTCAAATACAGTGAGACCAGTTGAATTTTGATTGGAAATTATTTACCTTGCCCCACTACTAGGTCATTTGGGAAGTCTTCTGATATAGAAATTCAGGAAGCAAATCATTACTCTTTTGTAAATTTTAGAACTTTGCAGAACTTTGACACTGTTTTAATTGACAACTTGTTCTAACTCTTAATTTTATAGTATTATATATTGTGTGTATACATGTATATGTTATATATTGAAAGACCGAAAAGCAAAACAAAAACCACTAGAGTTCCCTGGTGTCCCACTAAGGCATTTTTAAAAAATAAAAATAAAAAAATGTTCCCACGCACATGAAGTTTGAAGTTTCGAAGAAGCCCTCGAAAGACTCAAAGACCTCTTATCCACCATTAAACATAAAAAAAATGTTCCCACACAGAATTTCCAACCCCTATATATACACGAAACTTATGGAAAAAATCACATAAAATTATACTATTTCTACAAAAAACAATTCGGTCGGGGGCTCTGCCCCCCGAACCCCCGTAAAAACTTCGCCCCCACTGAATTAAAGTTTTAGGTCTGCCACTGGGTACAAGGATACCTAGGGTGCCCGAGGTACGGGGATACCGAGTGCCCTTTTCCTTTTGTTTCTTCTCCTATTACTTTATTCTTTAAATTCCCATCTATTCTCCCAACATATTTCAATTTCTTGAGTGTCCTGCATCAAATTTGGTATCAGAGCAAACTACGATTCCTTACCGATTCTTTCCCTAATCTCTATACACAAGAGACCCTTTTGCTCTTTTTCTTATCCTTTTCTCTTTTTAATTCTCAGCCACATCCCATTTGTGTTTCATTTTAAATAACTAAACCCCAGCCCTTCTTTTTCTCTTCTTTTTCTTTTTTTTTTTAAGATAAAGATAAAGAAACCAGCCCCGTTTTATCTTTTAACTAAACCAAACCAAAACCCATTTACTGTCCTAGCCCATTTGCCTTTAAACCAGGCCACAAAGTCCAACCCAAGACCATTTACATGATAAAGCAGCCATCTATTTTTCAGAAAAAAAAAGCAGCACCGGTCCCAAGCCCAATAACAAATCAGCCCAGCCAACCCAACTCATTTGTTTACTATAACATTCCAGCCCACGCCTAAAATAAACCCAGAAAATCCAAGGCCCCCTGTTTAACAATAATCCAGCCGCCTTGTTTTACCCAAAGTCACTACCCACATCCAAGACGTCCAATTTTCTGTAACTTACTGAAAGGACCCTTGAGATCCTGAAATTACCGAAGTGTCCCAAAACTTTCTAGAAATTACAGAAGAAACTTCAAATTTTTCCGTAACCACCATCTTACCTTAGCAAAGATGTATGATATTCTCCGATACCTTCAACCACAAATTGATGATTCTAACCGGTATCCGTGGGCTAGACACTTTTGGTTTCCCGCACTAGTTGCCGATGTGTTTCATACCTACATCCACTGCGGGGACTAGGTTTGCAAAATACTTATTGATAGAAAATTTTCGACGAATGTGGTTTCTCCACCTGGCATTAAACCAGATCCACGACCATATAAGATAGTTCGGGGAGATCGTTCTGCCTTTCTTGTGTCCGAGCAGTGTTTAGTGCCATTCCAATTGGTCGACTTATGTAATGAGCAAATTTGGGGTGATGTGTTGCCATTAAATTTTAATTATCTAATTCTTGGTCATCGGTGGATTGATGAATTTGGTGTGTGCAAAGGTAAAGACGTATCCTATTGCTTTCGGTATTATGGAAAAATTATTAAACTTGTGAACCACACTCCTCCGACGACAACTCTTCCAAATTCGCCCGAACCGAGTCGGATAACAAAACATGTGAGTCTGACTTAGAGAAGGAGTTGGTGGCTATGGAAGCTCCTCATTGTGTGCCTCTAAAGCTGGTTGACCCATCACTTGCGATGATTAGCATACCAACAGTTATTCACTAGGAAACACCTAAAGGATATTTCCACTGAGTTGCCGCCCCTCAATAATCACACACATATTGCTAGCTTTCAAATCGACAGTTATTGCCGAGTTATTTTGACTATTGGACTTAATGGATTCGTGTCTTCAGTTGTTGTTCCTCCATCCACCCGCTCCAAACGCAGCTATTTCTACACGGATGTCCTTTGCTTTATCTGGCATAGCCATTGTCATAACTCGCCGGAGTCGAGGTCTTCAAAGACGGGGAGAATTGATGGGGAACAAAAGGGTGATTTCGTGATTCTCGTATTTGATCCGGGAGGCAATTGTATTTAAGTTATTTTATTTTAGGAATCTTTATTTAAGGAATTTATGTTAGGAGATTTTATCTTTATAGTAATTTATGTTGGGAGATATTATCTTTAGGAATCCTTATCCTTAGGAAATAATTTTCTTACGAAGTTTCGGATTGATGGAATAAGTTTTATTAGGAATTTTTATCTTATAGGCAATATTATCTATTAGGAAGTTTTTATGTCACTAAAAATAAGGTGGTAAGCTTTTGTATTCCACAGTAGATTATGAATAAAAATTATTGATATTTGATTGCACAGGGATGCCTTCAATTTTCTGCGAACTCTAGGTACAAGGATACCTATGGTGCCCGAGGTACGGGGATGCCAAGGGTTCTTTTCCTTTTGTTTCTTCTCCTATTACTCTCTTCTTTAAATTCCCATTAATTTTCCCAACAATATTTCAATTTCTTTAGTGTCCTGCATCATAGTGCGTCGGTGCTTTATTGGTTACTATCAAAAGGTTTGTGTAGCAAACAGTACATTCAACACTATTGCTAATCTTTGTCTCTATAAGAGCAGACTGGATTAGGTTTTTATATTAGCTACATTCTGGTTCTAGATGTCCGAGTTGTTGTGTTCTTGTGCATGTCTAATATATGATAATGTAATTTTTCGAGAAGTTTGGACTTTTTTTTGTTGCATATGCTCCTTTGATTTCATAATAGCTTTTGACAACATGCTGTTGAACTCAATCATGTGGAAACATTAACCTTCAATTGTGGTTTAAAGTGCATGAGATCCTTTTATCGAAGTTCTTGAGTGTGGAGCTTGATGATATTGTACTCTTAGCCCCAGTGTTGTGGATCCTTTTTGGAGGGGTGTTTTGGTAATTTGCAAAGTGTTTTGGTAATTTGCATACTTATAGCCAATTTGATGTCATAAAAATGTCTGGAACTGTTGTATTCTGCTATTGTATATTTATATTTATAGCCTTTTGAGTATAGTAAAAAACTCAACCGCTCCGTGGACGTAGCCCTAGTTCTGGATGAACCAATTATATCTAGTTGTCTTGTGTGATTGTTTTCGTTTCTGTTTCGTATCTTACAGATCTTGGGATAGGGTAAATTCCAAACAGCTCTTCTATGAAAATCTTGTTGAAACTTTTATAGCCATCAAGTTGTCCTTCCTTTTTCTGCATCTTTATTTGATGAATAGCGGATGAGCATTGATTCATCTGTTTTTTTCCTGGTCTAACCGCAATCAGTTTCTGCCACAGATCTTACATATTCTGTATGACAAAGATATTTTACAAGAAGAGGCTATTCTCAGCTGGGCATCTGAAAAAGAAGGGGCAGATGAATCAGATAAAGTTTTTGTTAAACAGTCAGAAAAGTTCATTCAAGTAATCCCTCTGTACTTAGTGTGTTTATTACAATGTTTGAACTAGCTGTTATTCTCGTTTCATGTCAATCAACAAATGTTCTCAATAGTTGTGGCTGTGATGAAAAGGCCGTCTGGTGTTGCTGCTGAATAGTAAATTTTTACTTCAATAGATTTTCAAGAAAGCAGCAAATTGCTGTTTCTGATTTTTAACTTGTTTTTTCATCTTAAAGTGGATTCAAAATTTTAAAATGCAGTGAAAAAGTTTTTGCCAAGCAAACCCAAATCTCGCTTTAGTTCCCAATAAGTGATTGTTGGTCCAAAATAAGCTCCATCCATACGGGCTCAAATTCTCTATCCTCTCATTCACACGTTTGCTGCACCTATTTTACGCAACTTCTGAAAGTAAAAGTCCATTTTGGGATGTGGACTTTATCAGATGGACTGTTAGATGGCCTTAAAAAAAAGGTAATTGTTTAGTGCATGTGTGTTTTAGAAGTGCTTTTGAATTAAGAAGTGCATCTATGTTTATTGGCGACATCTTAAAAGTCTAATATTATACCTTCTTAGCAATAATATCTTTAATCTTAAATTTAAAACTTATCCTTAATCTTATATTTAGAAATGAGGGATAAGGGATAATAGGGGAATTCTATCTAGGGATTTTAATATGAGAATCATGACTTCCCTAGAAGTTTAAAAGCATGGTTTGAGAAGCTAGGATTGGGAGCGTATGTTGATGGACATTTCAGAGATGGATTTCTTGTCCAAAAGTCAAAAATACAACTGCACGAAACGTAATTTACATTTGTAAATGGACTAATTGTCCCAAAAGTCCATTCCCAGCATTCTCCAAACATTCTCTTAAGTATTTTCACGAAGCAGAATTTGTTTTTGTTTCCAAATTAGGCAACAGCTAAAACCAAAGCAACTTGGACTTTTGCAAGAGCAAGTGCTTTTGCTAACAATTATGCTACTTGGTTCTATAGTTTTACATTGCTTTAGCCATGCCAAAAATGCTTGGGAAAGGGGACCACCCTATTAATGCATTTACAAAGAACATACATGAGTGCTTATGTGCACTAGTTAGTAGTTAGGGTTAGTTTGGTTAGAATTCACACCCAGAGTACACATAAATATTGAAAAGAAAAAATAAGCTCAATTTGATTACTGATTGTGACAAGAATATTTAACGACATTCCTCAAACCGTGGTACTACCATATTAAACTATTAGAAAATGGGGGGTTTCTGATATGAGGTTGATCTGGTTTTTGATGAGTTCATCACTCCTCTGGAGAAATGTCTAAAGTGTTGTGGATTTATGCCATCAGAGAGTCAATGTTGTGGATTTATGCCATCAGAGAGTCAACATTGGGTGTTTATCTCATGCTAGAAAACCTTAGTAGTTTACTACTACTGCGGTGACATTCGACTGAGTGGGCGGATAGCGCGAACCGATCATGTGACACATTATGTCAATACCACATAAGATATATATGATAAATGTACATACATCCATACATAGATACATAGATACATACATACATACATACATACATGCATACATATATATATATATATGTTTGTGTAGTGCCTGGTGTGTAGTCATTCCAAATATGTTATTAAACTTTTTTGCATTCAAAAAGGCTGAAACCCGCCCCCCTCTCTAATCTTTTTCTTTTCTACATTTGTACTTTGTGGACTGTCCCAAAAAGTGTATTGACGCTGCACCATGCTCCTCTGTCAACTTGAATATACAGAACTCGTTCCATTATTCATTTTTCTCTAATAACCATGTGAAGCTGGCATATCCACAATTGCCTCACAATTTGTTTATGTAATTTGAAAATTAATGTATTAGGCTTGCCACATGTATATTTTTTCCACGTCATTATTTTCCTTTATGCTAGATGGCATCGTGTTTTTGCATTGTAGCATTTACGACTTCGGTTTTAATTTTTGGTGCAGTGGTTGAACGAGGCATCCGAGGAAGAGGATTAAGAGAGATCTGAGGAATTTATACAGAAATTGTTACCCCTTTTTCTCCGAGAAGTGCAAGGAAAGTCGCAGTAAATTCTTTTTGAGACCTTTTACAGAGGTTTTACATGGCAAGAAGAAAAAATGGAAAAAAGAAAATGAAGAAAAATTATCTACAGGGGATTTAGAAAATTTGTAGGTCTGCCATTGTCGACAATAATTACAATAATTTAGAGTTATTTTCTGATTTTTCCTTTTTCCTTTTTTATTTGTTGGCAATAAGAAAGAAAAACGCACAGAACTTCAAAGACTCGAAGACTAAACTAAACTCCCCGTAAAAGTATAATCTATCTCCACACCTTCCTCGGTCTTTATTTGGTTCATGGTTTAGTGAGGGAAAAGAACGAATAAAACTAAGGAAAACGTTTCATTTCTTGACTTACCAAGGGAATAGAAGAAAAAGAAGAAAGGAAAATAGTGAGAAAATTAAAACTTCAGAACTTTGTGAGCAATCCAAAAAAGCATTTAAATTTTTGTGTATTACTTTGAAAATTTGAACAAAATCAAGATTTACATAAACAAAGAAATTAATTACACGTAACAATTTGTATTTTTTAAAAAGAGTTCCAACTTATTCTATAGAGGTGCAAGTATTTGTTCACTACAAATTATCATTCTTCAATCCAAATGGTTTTCAATGTTTAAAACATTCAGTCCAGCTTGAAACCCTCTTTGATTATGATGAAATCCTCTGATTTTGTGATACTCTGACTCTCCAATTCACTCTTGTTACACCGAAGGATGTATAGGGTGACACACGAAAATGGAGGGAGTTGAAATGACAAAAAAAATTGTCCATTTAAGTGGGTCATGTGTGTCCATTCTATCCATTGTTGACAGAATTCTTAAGGAATATGCTTTGAGTAAATTGCAAAAATTTAAATATTAGAGAGTAAAGTGCAAAACTGGGTATACATTAGAGTGCAAAGTGAAATTTACCCTAAAAGTTATTACAAGCACACGCAATTAAGTACAATGAAAATAAGTTTTTATATTGGCTACAAATGCATCTATCTTGGCTATAAATCAATACTGGTTATGTACTACAATACAGAAGGACTCGCATTGGATATAGAAATTATAATTAAAATCTGGGTTAATTGCACTTTGCTCCCCTGAAGTTTGGGTATTTTTGTAATTTGTACTCTAAAGGTTTAAATTTGACATTTTGGTTCCTAAAGTTTCAAAAATGTGCCAAATAAGTCCAAATGATGAATGATTCGCCACTAAAAGTAAAAAATATTGTCGCAAAGAGTCTTGGAGGGACTAAAGTGCAACTCATCCCAAAATTTTAGGGACCAAAGTGCCAAATTTGAAAGTTTAGGATGCAAAGTGCAAAATACCCAAACTTCAGGGGTGTAAAGTGCAATTAACGAAAAATAGTAATAGAGTAACGTAGGGAAAAATTAAATGTGGAGGAAAAAATTAAGTGTGGAATGAAATAGAATGAAGGTGACAGTAGAGAAAATTAGTAGCATTTGTAGAATAAAATGGTCAATTTTAAAAAGTGTAAAACACTTGAGGGAGAATTAATTAAAAGTTCCTAATTGAGACTGTAATATGAGAATAGTCCAGTCCGTTTTTTCTCAAGTGATAAGGACGAGTTTTTGAATTGTTTGGCATTAAGTCCATTTTAAACTAAAAATAAGGTTATTGACAGATTTACCCTCATTTCACACACGTAGTGTTTTGCCACCTTAGCAAGTTATTTTATTTTATTTTTTTTCAAATATTAAAATACCAACTTTCAAACCACAATTCTATTTTGAATAAAATTTATATATCTATAATTTAGAAGAAAGTATCTATCAAACAATATCCCTAGTGACTATGAAAAAATGAAAAAAAATTAAAAATTAAAAAAATCATGTCACTATCGAACCAATATAACGTAATGTCACTGTCTTGACATTTTGACTACCCTTGAAAAAATATTTTCTATTTGATGATATGTTACTGTATTTATCTTGGGTAGTATTGTAAAGGTAACAACATTGTAAATTAGCCATAATTTAGCGATTATTTGGTTAAGTTGAAGCAATGCTATCGTCGACATGTTAATGTGGCTTTTGTGCAATCCAATGTCACAAATCTTGACAAAATGTTACTATTTTTACTTGAGCAGTAGCTTCAGAAAATAGCCATAATTTCACTAATTTTTTTTTGTTTGTTTGTGACAATGACATGTTACTATTTTTACAAAAATTATTTTTATTTGATGATATGTTACTGTTTTTACCTGTGCACTATTGCAAAGGCAGTAATATCTGTAAATTGATCATAATTTTGTGATTATTTGATCAATTTGAAACATGTCACTGTCTTTACCTCGACAACATTATAAAGACAATATCATCTGCTAAAACGACTATAACTTTGCGATTATTTGGCATTTTAGGACAAATTTTTTTTTTTAATTGGGCTAATTTTCGAGATCTACGCAATGGAAGTGTTGATTTTACAAAAAATAATTTTTTTTATCTCCGTTTTTGAGTTGCTAAATTCCAAATTTTTTTTAAAAAGAATTTAATATTCAATATGCATCTTGTTTTGTAGATCCTATTTTGTAAATCACGGATATATAAATTTTATAAAAAACTGAGTTGTAGTTTGAAAGTTCTGATATTTTAAAGATTGAAAAAAAAAAAAAGAAGAAGCTATTTTGGGAAATGTGCAAGTTAGTTGCTGAAAGAAACGTGCAAGTTAGTTGCTGAAAATAAGGAAACAGACATGTTAATAGCATTTTAGAGTTATTTTGGTCTAAAAAAAATCCTCAAGAACCTTTGGCATGAAAACCAAAGTGTGTGGACTAATTGTGCATTTTAAACGGACCCAACACTTAAAGGATTTGATGCTTTTATACAAAATAAAATATATAGATATAGATATTGATATAGACAAAAAAAAAAAAAAAAAAAAAAATTGATATAGATAAACACACAAAGAAATTTCTCTATGCGAACCTATACTTCAAACAACCATAATTTTATGTTTGGGGCGATTTATTTTTGGGCAACTTTTCGTGATCTATGCTCTAGACGAGTAAATATTGAATGTAACGGAATACCACGCCATAAAAAATAATACACTAATAGATTTAAAATGTGTGCTTATTTGAATGGAATTTCTCCTAAAATAAGGGATATAGATAAATAAATAAAGAGTTTTGATTAAATTATAATACCGCATCAACAAAATAACCATTATAGTGAATATTTTCTCGCTCTTAGACATTCTAAGTGGTCAATAACGAAGTCATTTCTTTGTCCCTATTTTCAAGTTTAACCTGTCTTCAAGGCCGAGGCATCTCTTCCTCTTTGGGGCTAGAGAATTTCTCTGCCATAAAAAATTGAAATTCAAACTCCCATAACTTTCCATCATTTTGCTGTTCGGGAAGAAGTTATTTTATAGTTTGGGTATTCTTAGAGATCTATGCACTTGGCTTCAGGGGCAGAGTAAGGATTCAATATTTTTTAGGAGAACAAGGTGCACGGCCAGTGCTCGTGGCCCCTTTTTTTTTTTTTTTTTTTGGGTATAATGTTATGTGCACATAAAATGTGCACATAAAGATCTGAGCCATTCATTTCGGTGGAACCCATGCCTATATACATGGGATCCACCAAAATTAATGACTCAAATCATTATGTGCACACTTTATGTGCACCAAGCATTACTCTTTTTTGGGTAAAACTTCTCAAAATTTTCGTTTACAGGGTTTTAAACATCAGAAAATTGCCAGTAAATCGCTTATTGATGGACATTTATGGTTAAAGGACACCCAATATTCTATTTTAGTATAAGATCCTTGAAATCCTGGTTAAGAAACTTAATCATGGTTAAGATTTCTTTTATTGTCCTAAATACCCTTGTATATATTTTAGGGTAAATAGCATCTAGAGCCCCTGAGGTTTGCTTTAATCACACTTAAACCCCCTCACGTTTCAGTAATATCACCTACACCTCCTAAGGTTTGAAGCGCGTATCACCTAAACTCCCTCCGTCAATTCACCGTTAAAAAAGTGACGGACTGGCATAAATAAATTCAAAACATACCCCTGAAAGTTTGGTCTGTTAGGGATATATACTAAAGTCATGCTTTATGTAGTTGATTTATTATTCATTTAATAAAATCAGTTATTCCATTTTTATGAGAATCTGTGTGGGCAATGTTTGTATTGTATTATTTATTTAATATTATGCATATGTGCCTCTCATTCTACATAATAGATGATTTGGTGTGTAAAGTTTGATTTACACACGGACATGCACCCCCTCCCCCCCCCCCCCCCCCCACAGAATTTTTGAAACACTAGTATGATATACACACACAAACATAAACAGTGACTATTGCCTAAGTTTTATATAGATAGTAAAAAAATCTATTTATTTATATAGATAGTACTCTACAAGTTTTTTTTTTAATATTAAAGTTTTACAGAGTACTTTTTTGACCAAAAAATGTTTATTTATATAGATAGTACTCTACAAGTTTTTTTTTTAATATTAAAGTTTTACAGAGTACTTTTTTGACCGAAAAATGTTTATTTATAGTCTTTTTTTTTTTTTTTTTTTTTTTTATAGATGGCTTATAGTCATTTTTTTTTAGAGATACAATTTTAGTGGGAGTTTTAAATAATTAACTAAATAACTATAAAATTTTAGTGGCTTATGTACTTTGAAAGTGGTAATTATAAATAACTAAATAAGCATATAACACAAATTTTTTCGTGTAAGATTTGTGGGAGAGATTAGTTTGTCTTTGAATAACTATGTTTTACCTTCCGACCCACTATATCTGAAACCCACGAAAAAAAATTACACAAAATTATGCAATTTCTACTAAAAAAATTTGGGCCGGAGGAACCCCTGGTATAACTGTCTGCCCCCCCCCCCCCCCCTGAGTTAAGATCCTGGATCCGCCCCTGCACACGGAAGATCAGACCATCGGATCTTGTAGAATGTAAGATTTTGGTTTGCAGTCTTAGATGGGTTTGGACACACCATTGGTAGGACTGCAACATGGTGTTGTAGTAGGTTTGTCTTAACTATAGGAAACGGTATAGTTTCAACTCACTATGCTGGTACACTTTGTGTATTAAACAGGACCGACTTGGGGTAATTATCTTTATACTGACTTATAAGATAATTAATACCTTATGACTATTATGAGTGCTTATGCTCTAAATCCTAAGTTAATTTATAGACACATACATTTGTTATTTACACTTTGATCTATAAAAGGGTGAGATCCTTAAATGAGTCAATATCTTATTGGATTGGGTGACAATATTGATTGTGTGGTGGATATAAATTAATGATGAAATCCATGCCTCAATTTTTGGGATTGATGATATCCCATTGAGAAAGCTTATAAGTTTTGATTATGTCAAACTCTGCAAGTAGATTTTGTATCCGACATATCAAATAAGTTAAGTAGAGAATCTCAAGGAATTTTAAGAGATTAATTAAATATGATTGTCAGTAATTATATTTGATTAATGGATATCTGTAATCTTAACGTGGGGAGATAATAAGCATTTAATAACATGGAGCTCGAAATATATTTTTGAGATAAGGGTATGAGTGCAATTATAATTCTTTAGTGGTATGAATTATAATTTATGAAAATAGGAATCTGATTCAGTTCGATTTGGGGTTTCCTAATTCCATAAGGAAGCCTATTCCTTATTGACTTCTTATGATCCCTATCGTAGCCTATATATATATGCTGCTTTGGCTCTCCTCTCGATTTACGTTTTTTTTTCATATAGAGTATTATAACCCGAAATAGAAAAGAGAGCGTAAAAAGGGAGAGCAAAAAACTAAAAGGATTTTGATAGAGCCCACACTCAGTTCGATATTCTGGCAGCAGATGAATACAGTAGAAGATCGTGAGCTGTTATCGAGCTCGTGTTCTCGATTCGTCTATTACAACAATCCGTTTTTGCAGTTTAAGGTAACCCCAGTTCTGCCCTTGTAGGGTTATTGCAGCTTTCACCTAAATTTTTGCAGTACCAACTTATACGCACTGTCAACGGATTCTGGGAACACAGTTTCCCAACATGGTCCTTGTGTCATTTTAGTCCCTGTAGTTTCAATTGGATCAATTTGGTCCCTACAATTTTAAATTGAAGCAATTTCATCCAAATGTCCCATTCTGTGAGAAAAATTGATAGAATTTACCCACTGTCATGCACAATTACGCTAATAAGCAGGCTGAGAGATTTGTGGTATTCCATTTTTGCCCTTAAAAAGTGTGACAATGATAGTATGTGAGTAAATTCTGTCAATTTTTCTCACAGAATTGAACATTTAGATCAAATTGCTTCAATTTAAAACTTTAGGCTCAAATTGACCCAATTGAAACTATAGGGACTAAAATGAAACAAGGCCAAACTTTCAGGGGTATTTTTTGTATTTATTTATGTCAATCTGTCAATTTTTTAACGGTGAATTGTTAAAGGGGGTCTAGGTGATATGCACTTCAAATCTCAAGGGGTGTACGTGATATTACTGAAACGTAAGGGAGTTTAAGTGTGATTAGAACAAACCTCAGGAACTCTAGATGATATTTACCCTATATTTTATAACATATAGATACATGCAGTATATATGCAACCAATCTTTCATGGGTATTTTTTGTATTTATTTATGTCAGTCTGTCAATTTTTTAACGATAAATTGATGGAGGGGGTCTACCTGATATGCGCTTCAAATCTCAAGCGTATGTGATATTACTAAAATGTGAGGGAATTTAAGTGTGATTAAAACAAACCTTAGGAAGTCTACATGATATTTACCCTAAATTTTATAACATATAGATACATGCAGTATATATGCAACCAATCCGTCACTTTATTTGCTGATATTATTTCTTGCAATTTCCATATTGGCATATTGAGTTTAATGGGAGATTAAATGTAAGCTATACACACCCTCATAGATCACTCCATCTTGATGATGTGATTTCCATAGAAAGGAAAATAAACTATTAAAGAGGATTTTTGACTCATTTATGTGGTTACAATTTTGCACTAACTAGTGATCCTCAAAATTATGACATTTGAAAAGAACTTTTAATGATAGTTGGATGTATATTTTTTTTTGTTGCTTTTAAGTTTTTTTTTCTTCGAAAAATGATAAATATATTCTAAAAAAGACGGTGTACAAAATGTACAAAGACCATACCCCGAAATATACAAAAAGCTCAGATCACGAGGACATGAAGCAAAACAAGCAACCTAGACTCTAGACCAAGGTCAAAACCTTACCTGTTACAAATATCATTAATAGGCAAATCCAAAAAGTCCATTAATTCCAATTACATAGAATCCTATCAAAATTTGCTTGGTGTTTCCACTTCACCCTGATTTGCGCATTGATTTGAGATATAAGGTTCTTAAGGAGAATCTATTTAGGGGTGGTGTGGATATTCGTAGTTTTACCCACGCTTTTCATTTAAAACTTTTCACATTAAAAAATACGATTCGTCACTTAATTTTTAAAAGGAAAATTAAGAAATCGTTTTAAAGCAAACTGGTCTTTTTTTTTAGAAACTTGAAGTTCTAGATCCGGAGATTATGGAATGAGAGGGGAAGGAGCCCGACAGACTAAAATACCCCCTCTCATCCTATCTCATGATAGGCCTCTGCTCAACATCCTTTTTAATCGAAATATTAATCTAAGCATGTCCTCAATACATGTGTATAAGTATACATTACAAAAGCATGTCTAAAGGATGCAAAATTGCTAACGATAAAATATCATTCATAAACCACATACTTCAAGTAGCAAGCAAGATGATGTGCAAATAGTGTTATTGGTGCTCCTTGATCTTGAACATTTACCCACCAATCCTGGGCTCCACCCTTCAGTACATCACTTGCATTTTCCATTTTCTCCCTATCGGTCATCGGGATAGATCGGAAGATTCGTTCCATGTTCATAATCCAATGTTCTGCGAGCATTGGGTCGGGTGTCCCATAGAATTCCATTGGTTTCTTTCTAGCAAATTGTTCAGATACTGATCTCATACCTCTATTCTCAGGTGCATGCACTACATCTATTGGTTCTACTTCAATTGAAAGCGTTGGAGGTGATAGTTTTGCTATGTTCTGGATCATATCTCCTATACTCCCCATCATTTCTGCCATTTCATTCATACGTCGGGTATGCGGTGATAATTCTCAGTCACCCATGATTTTTCAACATGTATCTCGATGCATAAATACTATGCATGTATGACATGAACAATATCATGTATATCTCTACTATGTATAGATGCACCCTAGAATATTTAACAATTCGCTCAACACTCCACTCGTCGTCGATCATTCCCAAAGTTTTGTTACCTCTAGCTTTGATACCAATAAATGTCACGACCCATCCCGCTAACGTGCGGATACAGGACACGTGGCATGCCATCAAGGCTTATCCAGTTCATTAAAGTGTGAAAAATAGCAGAAACACAAGTCAAATCTATTTAAAATCAGAGTTATAAAAATTTTTATCCAATTGGAATACTTCTCAAAAGGATTCAGGTTTGAAAACAGAGGTCCAGTTGACTGAATCGGGGTCCAGTCGACTAAAGACCTAAAGCAGTGAAGTTAAAACAGGATACCAGCCCGTCCAGTCGACTGTGATAGGGATTCAGTCGACTGGGGCCTTCATTTTTCAGTCGACTGTGCCTCTAAGCAGAAACAAAATCAACATTTTTGAAAAGGGTCCAATCAACTGTAACATAGTCCAGTCGACTAGATTTGCCACAATTAAAAGCAGTAGCCAGAATTGAATAGTGGTCCAGTCGACTGAGGCCTAGTCCAGTCGACTGATCCCCTGGCAGTCAGCCCTGTTGTGAAGTTTATCAACCTAACGTCTTCCAAACCAAAACCAACACAATCACAACGATACACTAACGATTAAAACATAATTACAGGTGTTTGAAAACAAGATTTCAATACTACGAAACTAAACCATGATTCTATTACAAACTATTACAACTTCCCAAATCCTTATACAAGTTTAGGAAAGGAACAAAAATATAAACAAGAGTGGTTCCCGTCGTCTTATCGACCTCACTCCTCCCGTTTCTTCTTATTTTTCTTCTTACCTGCAATGGAGTAAATCTCCACTGCTCAGCTATATGCTGAGTGCACAAGTTCTAACATATGTATATATGATAAAACATGCTTTAATCTCATAAATCATATCAATAGTCTCTAGGGAGACAAATACGCATTCATCCGGTAGTGGAAGGTTCAAGCCTTAAACCGCGATGTCAATGGCTAGTCCAAACCTACAACCATTACATCCCCAAGTGCCCTAGCAAGTCCAAGCCTTAAACCATGCATAGTAGTCGTCGCTACTATAATTCTCAAACATCGAGAAGCTTGCTCTGGCATAAATTTGTATAAGTCCCCCCCTTTGACCCACATAGACAACTCAACGTGCTCACATAAATTTAGACATGCTTTTCATATTTAAGCGCGTGCATAATTAACGGGCCTACTATTAACACATGAATTTTGCCCGGATCACAATTTCGTCGTCGAAATATAAAACATGTATTTCTCTATATTTCACAAGTTAGAACTTCATACCTCGAGCGATTTTTCCCAAACTTTGAAGGATCGACGAGAGGGCCGATTAAACGTTGGATTTCAGATTTGAGGTGATTCGTACAAGTTTACAGGGGTTTTCTCCAAATTCCTAGAAATTAGATTTTTTACAAAAGTTTACCAAACATGGCCTAAGTGGTATCAAAAATGAAGTACATACCTCCACGAGTTCAAATCTCGAATTTGGAAAAAATCTGACGGACGAAAGGTCGCCGATCGTCGTCGCAAAGCCTATAGGATCAAATCTCCTTTCTCTCTCCTCTCTCAAGATATTTATATGAGTTTTGCAACTAATGCAAACTCACCCTCACCTATTTATAGAAAAACTTCTCGAAAATCGCATTTACCACCCCGCGAGTTCTCAAAACTTCTAGTTATCTCCCGAAACGTGGCACACGTCCATTTTATAACTTTACGAGTGAAAATTATAATTGACAAAAGTTTCTGACTAAGTCTCATTTGGGTCCAAAAATTACGTTCAGAAACTAAATTCTGTGAAATTTCTACACAACCTACCTTTTATATAATGTGACACTCACGTTCTCACCACAGTTCTCTAAATGATATTTAACAACATCGACATTACCAGAAATTACATTACACAAGTATAATTCACTATTCATGAAATATCAGAAAAGTCAAATAACATTCAAATCACATAAATGCCATTTAACCATGCCAATGCAACATGAAGTACCATGTTCCCGTGTCTTCACTGACACCTCACCGTTGACCCATAGTCAACCTCTCCCACCGTTGTCAAATAACATTAATAATTCATAAAATTCCAAATATGCATGCTAAAACCATGAAATTCTGGAACGGATGTGATAATTTTCAACACAATAAAATAAAGGGTAAATTATGTAGACATCTCCTCATGTATTGCACTTTTTCACTAATACCGCTAAACTAAAAAAACTCAACAAACTGACATCTTCAACTATTTGTAAGGGGGACTCTTTGATGGGGTCAATCTGAGGAAAAAAAATAATAGTTTAAGGAGTCAAGTTGTTGAATTTTAAGTTTAGGGGGTGTTAGTGAAAAAGGACACTACATGAGGGAGTGCCTATATAATTTACCCTAAAATAAATTTCTTAAATAGTAAGAATTCCAAAAAGGTGAGGCTAAATACAAAAAGTTTTTGTGTACTCTCAAGGTAGAATTTATGTAGTGCCCAACATCCAATGAGGTAGCGCCACATAGGCCATTTAAATTTTTTGTGGTGGGTTCCATTGTTCGTGTGGCACGCTACTATTGGGTACGGGGTACCAAGTGGCATGCCAGCCAAAAATTTCTCGACTAAATACACCTGTGTTTTTTCTATTTTCTCTTTTTACCAAATATACCCTTTACATTTTGGAAATATAGTACTTAACCCTACCCTAACTGTCTCTCTCTCCCTCTTCTATCTCTTCTCCCGCTCTCTCTTCTCTCAAGATCTCATCACCACTACCACCACCCTCTCTCTCTCTCTTATCGAAACGCCCCTCCGACCACCACAAACCACACTCCTACCCACCACAACCCCACAAAGACAGAGACATCCAAACAAAGACTTATTTAAGAAAGAAAAAAGGCCCAAAACTTCAAATCTATCCCTCAATTTCTCTCTCTCTATCTCTTTCACCGGCACCAAACATTTCCAACTCATCTCCTTGGTTCTCAGCCCACACAAAGCTTCGACTCTTTAATTGCATTCGATGGCTCTTGAAACCCAAATTCTCCATCAACCAATACCCATAACCTTTTGACTAATTTGATTTATAACAGAGGATCACAGAAACAGCGATTAGAGAAACATAGGAGAGAGAGAGAGAGAGAGAGAGAGAGAGAGAGAGAGAGCGCTATGTTTTGCAAAGCTTTGTAAAGAGACTTCACTTTGGTAGCTGGGAGGAAAAGGAAGTGGCGGCAAGGGAGATATGGCGGGTTGGCCAGAGAAGACTTAAAGGTGATGAAGTCATTGTCGGAGCTCAGAGTTGTGTCGCCATTGGTGGTGATGGTGAGGTGTCAATTTGGGGGTTAGCGGGTTAGTGTTGGTGAAGAAGGTGATTCAGGTGGGGTTTGGTGGTGGAGATGGTTTTGAAGGTGGTTGTGGGGATGATGATTGGGGGGGGGGGGGGTGTTAAGAGAGAGAGACGGTGGTGGTGGTGAGATCTTAAGAGAAGAGAGAGAGAGAGAGAGAGAGAGAGAGAGAGAGAGAGAGAGAAAGAGAGTTAGGGTAGGGTTAAGTATATTTCAGAAGGTAAAAGGTATATTTGGTATAGAGAGTAAAATTGGGTCAAAAAAAAATGTGGGTTCCTATTCCATTAATTTGAAATGGAGGGATTAATAATTAGCTTAGCCTAGATTACTCAATAATCAATATATCAAAAATTAGTATGAGAGAGAGGGAGAGAGAACTAACCATGAAGATATGAGGCGGTATACGCCACCACAGAGAAAATCGAAGCAGCCACAAGGTCCAGGATGTCCTCGTGGTGGACCCGGTGGCGGTCGCCAACCTGGTGGAGGCATATGATGTCACACCCCGATTTTTTTTAGACAACAAAATATTCAATCCAGAGCATGTATCCAGACTAATATTCAATTTCCAAAACACCGAGAGTGACATCCTCACACAGGCTAATAAATAATTATTGAAAATAGTATTTTATACTCATTAAATAAGGACATGTAATCCTGTGTTTAAAGAAAAACTCTTTATTATTAAACTTGTATTCCCAAACATTCATTTTCATTATAAAAGAAATTAAACTCCATTACACATATTATATCCTTTCGATTTACAAATGAAATATTAGGTTCATTCAATAAAACCCTCTTTACAGAGTTCAGCAGAAAGAAAATAAATAAGCATAAAATCCATACATCCATTGGTCAGAGCAACTACAACGTTCCCAAAACCCGATATATAATTCTTATTACAATTATACACATATGGCCCACACTGTCAGAAATAAAATAAAGTACAACAAAAAAATAAGTACAACTCTAATACTAAACAACACCGCGACCATCTCTTCACCCAAACAGAAGCTCCAAATAAAATCTCCAAATACTCAACTTGCACATACATTCGACTACGTTTCATATAGAAACGCACCCGAATGCATAACACACTCGGGTCAGTCACATGACTGGTATGAGTTAAACAAAAATAATAAAATCTGAGGGCTCCAACCTGAACCCGTAGACTACAACCACATTACAACACTATTAGGCCAAGACAGGTAGTTCTACACACATATTTGGACAAAAGAGTAGTTTCCATTTATGTGATGGCAATTAGTTTCTTGCCCAAAATCCAAAGTTACTACGAGTTTTATACTTACCTCGGATATCTATGGTGAGCCAACCCTGCATAAAAGTTAGTGGACCCACCATCCCGTAAATCGAATGATCACAAACCAGGCAAATAATTCCATACATAAGCCGTCCACATTCTAACTTAAATGTCGCGTTCATTATTTCACGCTTATCAGTCTTATGAAATAATTCATTTTCATTATTTATTAGCATTAAATTTATCTTTTTGTTCCCTAGGTTCACCCCTTGGCCACCCTCCATGGTACAGCCCACACATACATCCCATGTGTGCCCGGACATATTACCAACACCTACTCTGGTGCTAGTTTGGTTGGGGTATCACCCAAACTAGGTATACACAACGGAAGGCCGGTCAATATACTTAGATGCCTATACAATATAAGCCGAGTATAAGGCTTAGGCCAGCTTGATCATGAAGCCACTGGCAAAAAGTACACTCAACAAGTCTTAAGCCAGCTTGATCATGAAGCCACAGGCAAAAGAGCGCGAGCTACCAAAAACAATAACACAACAACGGGGAGCGGTGAACACTAAAGAACTATGTTGCAATTATCACTTATCGTTCGTATTATCCCAATAATTGTGAATTTCACGTTTATCACATAGTTCCGTCTCATCATCCAATCACATCTCTAACTTTTAGATGTATTCCAATTTCTTACAATAAAGGGTTTTATCAATTAACCCATAACAATCTTCCCTAAAAAAATTTCAATCAAATTACAAGATCCCCAATATACTATTCAACGTATCTAATTTACTCATTTTTATCAAAATGACCACACAATAAGGTCAGTTATTTCAGGTACAATAACCTCAACCCAACATTCAATACCAGCCTACATGAAATCCATAATAAAAAATCAAATTCTCATATCGTAAAGTATTATAACAATCGTTCCACAATATTTTCATCGGACTCAACGTTAGTGACTATCAACCATTTTTTTTTATAGCTCAACATTATATGAGAATTCATGTATCTCTAAGTAATTTTCGTTAAGTCATACGAACGAATAAAAAAAAAACACAACGAATCATATTTCTCCAATTTCGTACATTTTAATATACTAAAAACTGCTACTGAAATCTTCAATTTCTGCCCGAACGGTGCAGAATCAGGAAAAACTCCATTAGACGAAAAGTGTGCAAAATTGCGTTTTACATAAGACAGGCGAACATAATGTTCAAATTCAAAGCCACGATTTTACAATAATTTTCTAAAGTTTTTGCAACTGTGTTAATTAAAAAAACGAATTTCACACATATTTCTTAATTACCATGAACATAATCTTCAATTTCACATATGGTTTTATCAAACTCACTATTCACCTAACCTTTTCGAATACCCTAAAGTCAAAATCACAAAGTCACACGAAGGGGAAAGAAAATATCTAGATTACTTCAACAACAACAACGTATATCCATTACTAAGATTTAACCCTAACAATTAAATTAAACATGTACTACTTTAATTTACTCCCGTATACATGCATATATACATACGTGTATATATATACTCGCATACACAAAATTTAACTCACCTCGTTGATAAAAAATTGACCACCACGAATGCTCCGCGATTCCCCACGTGCCCATGAACCCGGGACCCTTCTCCTTTCTCTTCCCTTTTCTTCTTCTTCTTTTTCTTTTCTCTCTCTCTCTCTCTCTCACACACACACACACATACACACACACACACACACACAAACCTCTGTTCTCTCTTCTTCTCTCTTTTCTTCTCTTCCCTTTTTGTTTTAATATGGGCTCTAGGGTTTTTAATATAAGTATATATGTACACTACACACATAACACATGTCAATAAAACACACACAAATATATAAATCCCGTTTTTTGTCTAAGGGCCTCACAAAAAGGCTTTATATGGGCCCGAAAATGCATTCTAAAGTGACAAATAATTAGCCCAATGGATACCCATGACCCCGGGCACTAAATTTCTATGTTAAGCACACTACTGAACATACTAACGACCCGTACACACTACTTCAACATTTTTTTATTAGGTGTCACTAAGATAAATACACATAGTTAATGTCTAATACTTGAAAATAATAATTTAAAAATGACTAAAAGCACTTAGAAAATCAGGGTTGTTACATATGATCTCTCTGTGTGTGTGTGTGTGTGTGTGTGTGTGTGTGTGTGTGTGTAATGCAAATGCAATATATATATATATATAACTGAGTGTATATAACTGGTGAAACTTTGAAGAGAGAGGGCTTTACAGTCTTTTTGGTATGCCATAAACTAGAAAAGAATTGATTTGCAATTCTTATTTGTGGAAAATCATGTGTTTGGTTTGACACAAAAAGTAGAAATGAATTAATTTTCAATTCTTGAGAATTCAAGTTTTAGCCCAAAGTGAAATCCGATCAAAATTGGTCGGATTGGTGAGAATTCATTCTAAAACTGTGTTCTTTCCAAAATACTCTAACCTGATTTCTTCTTCTTCTTCTTCTTCTTCTTCTTCCTTTCACTTCATCTTCTTCTTCGTCTTTCTCCTTCGCAGCTTCTTCTTCTTCTTCTTCTTCTTCTTCTTCGTCTTTCTCCTTCGCAACTTCTTCTTCTTCTTCTTCTTCTTCTTCTTCTTTTTCTTCGTCTTCATCGTCTTTGTCTTTCTTCTGTTCGTCTTCATCTATCTGGTCTGATCTGTTAGTTTAGGGTCTGTTTGTTTAAGGGTTGTTTGGGTCTGTTAGTTTAGGGTCTTTTGGGTTTGTTAGTTTAAGGTCTAGGGGTATTTTAGGAAATAGCTATATTTCTTTTCAATTTTATTCTTTTTATTTCTGTTTTAAACCAAACAGGAGAATTGAAATTGCAAATCAATTCTATTCTTTTCTTTTTCTATTCTATTCTGTTCAATTCAATTCAATTCTATTTTACAATCATACCAAACGGACTGTTAATCTTACTGAAGTACTCTTAGGCTACATTTGAATTGGCTTCGGCGTTTGCATTAATATCGAAGTAGTTAAGCAAAAGCAGAAGCAAAGTCATAATCACAAGGGTATTATAATAATTAATTAAAAAAATCATAAAACTAAAAGTGGAATTCTATATAAATCCACATATGTTGCTCTATATATTCATCTTTTAATGATTTTTTTAATTACAATTCTACTTATGTACAACATGACAAGTGTACATGACAAGGACAATAAATATAAAATGCTACAAAGAATTACTCGCTACACACCAGCTCTATAAAATAGATATGTAGACATATGTGTATAATGCCTATTTACTTGAGGTTTTTTTGGAAGGGTGTAGAGAGTAATAAGAAATGTTAGAAATTTTTAAGGTTAGAGTTACTTTAGAGATGAATGGTGGGTGTAAAGAATAATTTATTTTTAACTTATATTAAAATGACAGCTGGTGTAGAGAGCAAAAGAGTGTATGCATAGAATTTCCCAAACAAAAATCTGCTTACTCGATTACGTTTGGACAAAAATACCTTCAGCTAAAATGTGTTTTGGGACGTGGGACGTGCACGTGCTTATCAATTTATTCTTTTTTTTTTTCCGTAATTCTTAACAATTTATTCAAATGAGCTAATATAAGCATTTTAGATTCCAGAAGTGCGTTAGGACCCCCCCCCCCCCCCCCCCCCCCCCCCCAACGTACGTTTTGAGGAGTGATATCAAATACTTTGGAATATGTTGTGGACTAGTAAGTGGAACGTTGCATCACATTTCATCTGCTGTTCTTCTTCAATCTACACTTCAAAGTTATGGTTCATACTATGAACCACCTTATTAAATGAGCACATACCATCGACATATATATATATACACACACACATATATAGGGTGGGGCTAAATGCACCACCCTTTTTGCTAATTACAACATCCATTATTACACTGACCTCCCTTGACCTTTTTGCTAATTGCACCACCCATTATATACACACACACACACACACACACACATATATATATATATATATATAGGGTGGGGCTAAATGCACCACTTTTTTTGCTAATTGCACCACCCATTATTACACTGATCTCCCTGGACCTTTTTGCTAATTGCACCACCCATTATTACACTGACCTCCCTTGACCTTTTTGCTAATTGCACCACCCATTATTACACCCCTTGATTGAGGTTTGGTGTAATAAAAACTATAGTCCCATTAGTTTGACAAAAAAATCAAGGACCTCCCTTGAGATTTATAACTTTATAACAATTAGCCCCATTTTCTTAAATAAAGTTAGACAAACTAACAGATATTTATAATATTGGATAAAAAAAATAATAATAATAACTGAAATGCCATTGGTAAAAATGGCATTAGGACATGCTATTTTGGAATATATTAAGGACAACTAAAAAAAATATGGTGATAAGTCCTCCAAATAGTCATAGACAAAAATACATTCATCCTCATCATTTAACCCTAAGCACCATTACCACCACCCCTACCACCTCTGGCCCTCACCTCTGTCACCTTCGGCGATCTCACTTGACCTCCGGCGACCACTACATTTCCAACATCTTACCACCATCCCCGCCACTCCTAGTGACCACCCTCCACTAGACTAACCTTGGCGACCACCACTATCACTACTGAAGATTGCTTTTTTGGCTTAACAAATGTGAAATTTCACTTAAGATATCTTAAATGGAATTTCTCGTAAGATAATATCCCAAGTGAAATTCACTTAATATCTTCGCATCCTACCAAGCCCTAGGGCTTACAAGGCCAGTCAACAAAAATTGGAAAAAAAAACTTACTAGGAATGTGGTGGTGGTGGTGACTCACGGTAGTGCTGGTTGAAGATTGCTTTTTTTGCTTAACAAATGTAAAATTTTACTTAAGATATCTTAAGTGAATTTTCTCTTAAGATAATATCTTAAGTAAAATTTTACTTAAAATTTTACTTAAGATTGTACATTCTACAACATACCTCATATATAGTGACCTTGCATGGTGGTCACCAGAGTTCATTATGGCGGCGATATCCAGATCAATATCTAGATCTAAATCTAGATCTCAATCACTGGTCAAGATTTAGATCTAGATCTAGATTTAGATCCCAGCTGCACGTCATTGGAGATGAAGAAGATTGATGGCTGATGAAGATGAAGACAATGATGTAGGTGATGGTGGTGATGATGGTGGTGGTGGTGGGGGTTGGCGATGGCGATGGTGGTGGCGATAGTTTGCAATGGTGATGGTGGTGGCTCACGCACGATGGCGATGGTGGTGGTAGTGGCTCACGATAGCGGTGGTGCGTGATGGTGAAGGTGGTGGTTCGTGGTGGCGCAGAGGTGGTGGTGGCCACGTCAGGGAGGAGAGAGAAGAGGGATGGTGCAGGGGGGAGAGATAAAGTTGGAGAGAGAGAGAGAAAAGAGAGATGGTGGTGGTTGTGGTCCCATACGGTTCTAGGGGCAATTTTTCCTTTTACAATAAAATTTAAAATTTTAGAGGATTTTTAGAGGAAAAGTTAAAATTTAGGGGGACTACAGGAGGAACATTTTTTTTAGAGCGTGCCCTTGTGTGGTTTTTTGCTTATGGCTTGTCCTTTAGTCCAAATTGACTAAACTTTAGGGACCTTAGACCAAGCTTTCCTTTCCTTTTTTTATATATATATAACTTAAATTAATTTCAAGAAAATCTTATTAGTTTAGGTTTCAATCCACGCTCCGTTTGTTTCGACGTAAAACGTTCTACAACGGAAAACATTTTCCATGAAAAAAATTCTCATGTAACTCGTTTTTTTTTTTTTTTTGATGTTTTTCTATGTTTGGATAAAATATTAAAAACATTTTTTGGCTTATGTTTACACATCGTGTCTTGCTCAATACACATCTCTAAATTCTTATGATTAAGCCCACGGTCACCACCTTGTCTCTCTGTCTTCTTCTCTCTTTCTCTATAATGTATTACCTCCATGACTTTTTTGTCAAAACTAATGGGGCTAGTTGTTATTACACCAAATCTCAAGGAAGGTTAGTATAATAACGAGTGGTGTAAGTAGCAAAAAAGGAGGAGCGCATATATATATATATATACTATATATCTCTTTACATACATTACATGCCAATCTTCTTGGTAGTGTTTACACATAACTAACAACATAATGAATATTAAGAAAGGAGCCCCATGTACCATGGGCACACTACTATTTTAGGGTCACGGGTTGCCTATCAATTTTTCAAAATTACCTTTTTAATCTTATGTTTTATTTAATGCATTTATATCCCCACTAAAATTTTATTTTTACCATTCTAAACTCAAAATCCTCATTTTGGTCATTCAATAATTTCTAACTTTTACCTAAACAAATATTCTATTTACCCAAGTAGTCTTAAATTTTTAATCATTATAGACATCCTTATGAACATATAGGGATTCTTTGTTTTAGAAATGAAAATAGTAGAAAAACTAGGTGTCATGCCTCGGAGTAAACTAAAAATGGAAAAAAAAATTTAAAATTTCCTTTTTGGATCCGTTGGACACGTGACTGGTTGGAGATCACCTGATTGTCCTCAACATAATAATAACAGAAAGTATAATAATAATGAACATGTGTCTAGTTCAAATGCGGCATAGTTATTAAACATTAACAGTCAAGTTAACATTATATTTGTAATACTCGTACCTGGGAAAATGGTTAATTAACATGTTAATATGCATTAATTTACATAATTAGTGTATAAAATGGGTTAAGGAGAGGCTTGGACTCGCCCATGGAAAATTCCCCAGTGAGGAGGGACAAGTTTGGAAGTGGGACCCAGTGAAGGGCCCAGATAAAACATAAAATAAATTGCATTTTAATCATTAGATGCATTTTATATGACTATTTGGAATATGTTTAGTTGTTTCAATATCAAATTGTTAATATGCTAGCTTTTGATATCTACTAATTAACCCAATAAGGGCATTTTTGCAAAAATGTGCATAATTAGTAGGTACGATAGTAACTTCACAAAATATGTGGGACCCATGCGGAACTTAGACAAACACTCATTAGATAATTGGGTAGTTAATAAAATGTTTGGGGATGTCATAATAAGAAGTTAGAAACATTCGGGGGTGTAAATGCAAAAGGGCAAAAATGTGTTGCCAACACATTGCATGTATCATGCATGTGTCAAGAGAGGGATTAAACTCTCAAAACATTACAGAAAATCAAAGAAAAAGAGAGAGCTCGGAGAGAGACGACGAGATTCCGTAACTCCAACGCCGTTAATTCGCCGTTTCGTCACCGTTCTTCGTCCAATTCACAAATCGAACCCATATTCGGACTTGTGGAGGTGAGACGATCATTTCTATACCTTTCGTTTACGTTTTAATTGTCTTAATTTTGTGACCCTTTCTAATCGGTGAGATACGGTTGTTGAATACATGTAGGAAATTACACCAGAGTGAGTTTTGAGCTGGGTTTTGGTGAAATTCAGCATCTCTTAGCTTAAATTGGGGTAGAAATCATAACGGTGAGTTTTCTAACTTAAGCTTGATGTGGGTACATGTTATGTGCTTCAATTTCTAGTTAAGAAATAATAATTCTGGATTTAATAGTCAAATTCATGTTAAAGTTAGAATTACATGTTGATTTGGTAAAGAAATATTCATAACTATGTGACTATGTGCTTATGTGTTAAGTGATCAATGAATGATTGAGAATAATGGTTCATTATGGTGAAATAAGGGAGGAGAAGAGGAAGAAATCCGCTTTAAGAACGGATGTCCAAGGAATAGAAGTGGTCGCGGGACCAAGGGAAAGGTCTTCGGGTCGGAGTGAACCATTAGCCCATGAATTCTGCGATTACGTATGCTTATGTGCTTAAATTGTTGCATTACACATGTTCATGACATCACTAGCATGTTAGTTAATTCACTAAGCGAAATGCTTAAGAAAACCGTTTTCCTATTTCTGTTGTGGTACATAACAACCACCGCAGGTTCGGAACAAGGTACGAAAAGGAGGTGAATCGAGCTTGGGAATGGGCAAGACTTGGGATTTATAGTACATGCTTAATCTTGAAGTACGATGTAAATTATGGTTTTTGGACTTGTGATACTTAAGTTATAATGCTTATAGTCATGGGAGTTGGAGTTAAAACTTAGAAGAACTTATGTAACTCATTTAGTCATTTTGTCTAAACTATGGATTTTGTATATTAGTTGGGTTGGACCACTCCGGAAAGTCCGGGTGTGTGTCGCAACCATTTTGGACAAGTTTTGCTTGTAACTAAGTTATATGTGAAGTTTTGAACTCTTTTCCTATAAAATTCTATGTTCATATAAGTTTAATCAAGGTTTGGGCTTGTATGTCTTATTTTGATTCAATTAAGCTTGGGTACAAGTGTAAAGAGTGTCAAAGTATCCCAATGTGTATTAGGATCATGTTCAAGAAGTTTTATAAGCTCTCAAAAGTGTTTGAGTGACTTTTAGTTCCAAAATTTTGTATAAACAGGTTGAAAGTTGCTGTTGTAGAAATGGTTCTGCAGAGGGGCTTTCGACTGCTCGAAGGGACCTGTCCGACCGGTCGAAAAACCCACTGTCAGTCCTTTAATTCTAAATGTTTTCATGGTTTGTTTTACCTTTTAAAAGGCCAAGAGGGTACCCTTGGGGTCCCATTGACCTATAAAAACTTCACTTTCAATTACAAAGGTTGGTAGGTATTTTTCATAGAATTTCCTAATTGGCACTAGTTATACTAGTGTTATTTGGCTCAAGCTTGTTTAATAAAGCTTCAAACTCTTCCTCAAAATGTTTTCATGCATATGCTAGTTCTTGGAAAGAACTTGAGCTAGTTGCTTTCTGGAATTCAGTTGGACTGAATTGAAATCTTCCAACGGTTGCGTGATTTGATGAGTTTTCGATGCTTTTGTGCACTTTTCGGTAGTTCTAAGTTGGTTGGAAAGTAGCCCCAAGTGACTTGTGTATTTGGGGACTTCTTAGAATGTTAAATGGGGGAAAATATGGTTCAGAGGGTACTTAGACCGGTCGAATTGACCCACTCGACCGGTCGAATGCCCCTCTGCATAAGACAGTGATTTCAAAGGTATTTTTTGTCAATTTTTACGGAAACGGGCATAACTCTTTGTAGAAAATTCGAATTCATGCACCGTTTTTTTTCATTGGAATCGGGACTCAACGAGCTATCTTTTGATGTAAATTTTTTTCATATTTTCTTAATGACCATTTTGCCCTTGGGGCTGTTTTGTCACAGTAAACCCTATTATGTTAGTTCAAATAATGTTTTTCCTTAATGACTAACATGGTTCTTACTTATTAGTGTATTTTGGGTGATTATAGTCTTGTTACATGTATCCTAATCTGTGGGGGCGGGTTGGGGGTGTAACAATTTTTGGTATCAGAGCAATAGTTTAGAGCCTTTGGGACGAGAGACGTACGACGCGTAGTGTGCACACAATGACACGTAGCTACATGAACATGCATACACGTTTACTTAGCATGCTTTTAATGTTGATTAGCATGCCATATGTTTTTTTAAAAGTAACGTGTGTTTGTGTAATATAATGTGGGTTCCAGGCATTATGTCTGGAGGTGAGAACCCAAATCGAGTGGAAAGTATGGAAAGGGCTATTGAAGGATTGGTCCGAGTGGCCGAGACACGTGTGACTGAGGAAAGACTGATACAACTGAATCCAAATCTGAGGGAGGAAACTATTACTATTTCAAAATTTCATAAACATAAGCCAATAATTTTCCGTGGGGAAACTGACCCAATTAAGGCAAACTTTTGGATTTCTGATATGGAGAAGATCTTCAGGGTATTACCGTGTACAGAAGAGCAGAAAATTCTATTTGCCGCTGACACGTTAAAAGATTAGGCACAATATTGGTGGCGAACTAAGCTAGGCCCAAGTCAACCGACTACATGGGATCACTTTCTGGAGACATTTAATGAACAATACTTTCCAGAATTATTTGGGGATCAAAAGGCTCAAGAGTTATGGAGTCGGTGCAAGGGGGAAAGACAATTCGCGAATATTCAACACAATTTACAAGTTTGGGAAGGTTTGCGGGGGATATGATAACAACTAAAAAAATGAAAGCAAAAAATTTTGTGGCGGGGCTTCGAAGTGATAACCGGGGACGAGTGACTGTATTCCGACCAGAGACGTTTGCTAAGGCACTTGATATTACCTCCATAGCTAAAAGAGACCTTGGGTATACATCGAGTATGCCTCCAGCACCGAGCCAACAAAGTAAATGACCGGGATCAAGTCAGTTCAGTGGTCAAGGTAGTGCAAAGAGGCAGAGTTCGGGAGGTTCGTCGGCTAGTAGTGGCAGTGGTTCTAGTGGAAATAAGCCGAGGTGTCAAACTTGTCAGAAGTTTCATTGGGGACGATACAATCAACTTCCAAATTTAAACACGTGTAATCCTTGCCGACAACCGGGGCATATTGCAAGAAATTGTCCTAACCAAAACTTGGATATGAGAGGCCGATGTTTTATCTATAAGGAGTTGAAACACCAAGCTAGAGATTGTCCTACCAAGCGTCAAGGAGCCTCAGGCTCAGGTTCTTCCGCAACTAGTGCCATCACACCGAGATCTACTCAGCAACCCCCGAGGAGGGAACATCGGCAGGCAAGATCATTTTAGCTCAGGCCAGGAGAGACTGCTTCTGTCGATACCGTTGTCTCAGGTATGGTTCCCATTTGCTCACACCTAGCAAATGTACTTGTTGATTCGGGATCTACACATTCGTTCGTATCGCACCACTTTACTAAACATTTAGATAAACCACTAGAATTCTTAGATTATGATTTATCTATTGCAATACCATTGGGAGCTCCATTGGTTAGTTCGGGTGTGTTTAGAGGATGTGGAATAGATATAAATAGTAAGGGGCTAACCGTCGATTTGGTGCCGTTAGTGATCCAACACTTTGATGTCATATTGGGTATGGATTGGTTAGCGGCTAATCACGCGAGTATTGATTGTAACAATAAAGGGGTAGTCTTTCGTATTCTAGATCAAGAGGTATTTTATTTCCAAGGCAGGGGTGTTGTATCACCGCCGTATATTGTGTCAGCTATTAAAGCATGTCGGTTGTTAAAGAAGGGTTATCGTGGATATCTATGTAGTATTCTTGATACTAGGGGTGTCGATCCTAACCTTGAAGACATCCCGATAGTTAGAGAATTCCTGAATGTACTTCCAGAGGAGTCGCCTAGTGTGTTGATTGAGCGAGAGATTGAGTTTGGTATTGATGTTATGCCAGGGACACAACCTATTTCACGAGCACCATATCGAATGGCACCAGTTGAGTTGAAAGAGTTAAAGATTCAATTACAAGAGTTATTAGATAAGGGTTTTATTCAGCCTAGTGTGTCTCCGTGGGGTGCACCTGTGTTATTTGTGAAGAAAAAGGATGGTACAATGCCGATGTGCATTGACTACCGAGAAATCAACAAAGTAACGATCAACAATAAGTATCCATTGCCACGTATTGATGACTTATTCGATCAGTTTCAAGGGGCTCAGGTGTTTTCAAAGATTGACTTGAGGTCTGGGTATCATCAACTGAAAGTTAAAGCAGAGGATGTAGAGAAGACATCCTTTAGGACCCGATACGGACACTATGAATTCCTAATGATGCCATTTAGGGTTACTAATGCGCCAGCTGCCTTTATGGACTTAATGAACCGTGTTTTTAAAACTAATTTAGATGAGTTTGTGATAGTATTCATTGATGATATTCTTATTTATTCTAAGAGTCCGGAAGAGCATGAGCAACACTTGAGATTAGCTTTGCAGCGACTTCGGGAGAAACAATTATTTGGGAGGTTGAAGAAAAGCGAATTTTAGCTTACAGGAGTCACTTTTCTAGGCCACGTGATCTCCAAGGAGGGTATTTTTGTAGACCCACAGAAGATAGAAGCTGTTAAGAATTGGTCAAGACCGAATAATGTGACAGAGATTCGAAGTTTCTTGGGGTTGGCTGGATACTACAGAAGATTTGTCAAAGACTTTTCCAAAATCGCGACTCCAATGACAAGGTTGAAGAGAAAGGATGTACCGTTTGAGTCGAACCAGGAATGTGAAGATTGTTTCCTAGCGTTGAAAGAAAAGTTGACAACAGCACCGATACTTACAATCTCGTCAATTACTGGTAATTTTAGAATTTATAGTGATGCTTCTCATTAAGGGTTAGGATGTGTTCTAACACAAGATGAAAAGGTGATTGCTTATGCTTCAAGACAATTAAGACCTCGCGAGAAGAACTGTCCAACCCATGACTTGGAATTAGCGGCGGTAATCTTTGCTTTAAAGATTTGGAGGCATTACTTATACAGGGAGACTTGTAAAATCTTCACCGATCATAAAATTCTGAAATATCTATTTACTCAAAGGGACCTAAATATGAGACAAAGAAGGTGGTTGGAGCTTATGAAAGATTATGACTTGAAAATTCAATATCACCCGGGGAAGGCCAATGTAGTTGCCGATGCCTTGAGTCGGAAGTCATCAGAAAACTTAGCCTATTCCTTGATTGGACAAGAAAAGTTGGTGAAAGAATTTGAACAATTGAACCTTGAAGTAATTCCTAGAGTTAAGGGTGGTTTAATGGCTGTAATCGTGGCATAGCCGAGTCTTATTGGTGAAATTAAGTCTAATCAGCTTTTAGATCAAGATTTCAAGAAGATTGTGGATGAATTACTTGAGAGTAGAAGGCTGGAGTTTAGCTTTCAAGATGGTGTTCTGAGATACATTAATCGATTATGTGTTCTTAAGGTTGGAAATTTGAGAGATAGAGTTATAGAAGAAGCTCATAATGCCAGATATTCCATACATCCGGGTAGCACTGAAATGTACATAGACCTATGGGAGATTTACTGGTGGAGTGGTATGAAGGGAGAGGTAGCAGAATTTGTGTCTAAATGTATGACCTGTCAAAAAGTAAAAATGGAACATCAACGACCTGAAGGATAGTTACATCCTCTAGAGATACCGGAGTGGAAGTGGGAGCATATTACGATGGATTTCGTATCTGGGTTTCCAAAATCTCAAAAGTTAAAAGATAGTATTTGGGTTATTGTGGACCGGTTGACTAAGTCAGCGCATTTTCTACCTATCAAGACCAAAGATCCATCGAAACTTGCAAAAATTTACATTCGAGAAATTATTCGGCTTCATGGAACACCAGTTTCGATAGTGTCAGACCGTGATATCCGATTTGTATCAAGATTTTGGGAGAGTTTACAAAGGGCTATGGGAACAGCTTTGCATTTCAGTACTGCGTTCCATCCCCAGACCGATGGTCAATCCAAAAGGGTGATTCAAATTTTGGAGGATATGTTAAGAGTATGTGTTTTGGATTTTAAAGCCGACTGGGAAACTCATTTGCCATTGATTGAATTCTCCTACAACAACAGTTTCCAAACTATCGGAATGGCACCTTATGAAGCATTATATGGGAGAAAGTGTAGATCACCCGTTTATTGGACAGAAGTTGGTGAGAAACAACTTTTGGGGTCAGAGATAGTACAAATCACTACCGATAAGATTAGATTGATTAAACAGCGGTTGCAAATGGCTCAGAATCGTTATAAAAGTTGTGCAGATACGGGTAGAAGACCGTCGGAGTTTGAGGTAGATGAGTATGTTTTCTTGAAAGTGTCGCCTTCAAAAGGCATAGCACGGTTTGGTAAGCGAGGTAAACTGAGTCCAAGATATGTTGGACCTTACTTGATTCTTAATCGGGTGGGACCATTAGCTTATCGGTTGGAATTACCACAAGAGTTGGCAAATGTTCATAAAGTGTTCCACGTGTCGATGCTTCGACATTATATATCGGATCCAGGACATGTCATTATTCCAGAGCCATTGGAGATTCGAGAGGATATGACCTATGTGGAGCATCCAGTGCAAATCCTTGATAGAAAGAATCAGGTGTTAAGAACCAAGGTAATTCCGCTTGTAATGGTTCAATGGCGTAGCCATTCAATTGAAGAAGTTACTTGGGAGCGGGAGGATGAAATCTGAGCCAAGTACCCGCACTTATTCGACACTTGAGGTAAGAGTAAGTTTGGGGACCAAACTTCTTTTTAAGGAGGGAGAAATGTAACACCCGTACCCGGGAAAAGGGTTAATTAACATGTTAATATGCATTAATTTACATAATTAGTGTATAAAATGGGTTAAGGAGAGGCTTGGACTCGCCCATGAAAAATTCCCCACTGAGGAGGGACAGGTTTGGAAGTGGGACCCAATGAAGGGCCCGGATAAAATATAAAATAAATTGCATTTTAATTAGATGCATTTTATATGACTATTTGGAATATGTTTAGTTGTTTCAATATCAAATTGTTAATATGTTAGCTTTTGATATATACTAATTAACCCAATAAGGGCATTTTTGCAAAAAGGTGCATAATTAGTAGGTACGATAGTAACTTCACAAAATATGTGGGACCCATGCGGAACTTAGACAAACACTCATTAGATAATTGGGTAGTTAATAAAATGTTTGGGGATGTCATAATAAGAAGTTAGAAACATTCGGGGGTGTAAATGCAAAAGGACAAAAATGTGTTGCCAACACATTGTATGTATCATGCATGTGTCAAGAGAGGGATTAAACTCTCAAAACATTATAGAAAATCAAAGAAAAAGAGAGAGCTCGAGACGACGAGATTCAGTAACTCCGACGCCGTTAATTCGTCATTTCGTCGCCGTTCGTCGTCCAATTCACAAATCGAACCCATATTCGGACTCGTGGAGGTGAGACGGTCATTTCTATACCTTTCGTTTACGTTTTAATCATCTTAATTTTGTGACCCTTTCTAATAGGTGAGATACAGTTGCCGAATACATGTAGGAAATTACACCGGAGTGAGTTTTGGGCTGGGTTTTGGTGAAATTCAGCATCTCTTAGCTTAAATTGGGGTAGAAATCATAACGGTGAGTTTTCTAACTTAAGCTTGATGTGGGTACATGTTATGTGCTTAAATCTCTAGTTAAGAAATAATAATTCTGGATTTAGTAGTCAAATTCATGTTAAAGTTAGAATTACATGTTGATTTGGTAAAGAAATATTCATAATTATGTGACTATGTGCTTATGTGTTAAGTGGTCAATGAATGTTTGGGAATAATGGTTCATTATGGTGAAATAAGGGAGGAGAAGAGGAAGAAATCCGCTTTAAGAACGGATGTCCAAGGAATAGAAGTGGCCACGGGACCAAGGGAAAGGTCTTCGGGTCGGAGTGAACCATTAGCCCATGAATTCTTTGATTACGTATGCATATGTGCTTAAATTGTTGCATTACACATGTTCATGACTTCATTAGCATGCTAGTTAATTCACTAAGCGAAATGCTTAAGAAAACAATTTTCCTATTTCTGTTGTTGTACATAGCAACCACCGTAGGTTCGGAGAAAGGTACGAAAATGAGGTGAATCGAGCTTGGGAATGGGCAAGACTTGGGATTTGTAGTACATGCTTAATCTTGTAGTATGATATAAATCATAGTTTTTGTACTTGTGATACTTAAGTTATAATGCTTATAGTTGCGGGAGTTGGAGTTAAAACTTAGAAGAACTTATGTAACTCATTTTGTCTAAACTATGGATTTTGTATATTAGTTGGGTTGGACCACTCCGCCAAGTCCGGGTGTGTGTCGCAACCATTTTGGACAAGTTTTGCTTGTAACTAAGTTATATGTGAAGTTTTGAACTCTTTTCCAACAAAATTCTATTTTCATATAAGTTTGATCAAGGTTTGGGCTTCTATGTCTTATTTTGATTCAATCAAGCTTGGGTACAAGTGTAAAGAGTGTCAAAGTATCCTAATGTGTATTAGGATCATGTTCAAGAAGTTTTATAAGCTCTTAAAAGTGTTTGAGTGACTTTTAGTTCCAAAATTTTGTATAAACAGGTTGAAAGTTACTGTTGTAGAAATGGTTCTGCAGAGGGGCTTTTGACCGGTCGAAGGGACTCGTCCAACCGGTCGAAAAACCCACTGTCAGCCCTTTAATTCTAAATGTTTCCATGGTTTGTTTTACCTTTTAAAAGGCCAAGAGGGTACCCTTGGGGTCCCATTGACCTATAAAAACTTCACTTTCAATTACAAAGGTTGGTAAGTATTTTTCATGGAATTTCCTAATTAGCACTAGTTATACTAGTGTTATTTGGCTCAAGCTTGTTTAATAAAGCTTCAAACTCTTCTTCAAAATGTTTTCATGTATATGCTAGTTCTTGGAAAGAACATGAGCTTGTTACTTTCTGGAATTCAGTTGGAATGAATTGAAATCTTCCAGCGGTTGCGTGATTTGATGAGTTTTCGATGCTTTTGTGCACTTTTCGGTAGTTCTAAGTTGTTTGGGAAGTAGCCCCAAGTGACTTGTGTATTTGGGGACTTCTTAGAATGTTAAATGGGGGAAAATATGGTTCAGAGGATACTTGGACCGGTCGAATTGACCCACTCGACCGGTCGAATGCCCCTCTGCACAAGACAGTGATTTCAAAGGTATTTTTCGTCGACTTTTACGAAAACGGGAATAACTCTTTGTAGAAAATTCGAATTCATGCACTGTTTTTTGCGTTGATACCGGGACTCAATGAGCTATCTTTTGATGTAAACTTTTGTCATATTTTCTTAATGACCATTTTTCCCTTGGGGCTGTTTTGTCATAGTAAACCCTATTATGTTAGTTTAAATCATGTTTTTCCTTAATGACTAACATGGTTCTTTCTTATTAGTGTATTTTGGGTATGTATAGTCTTGTTACACGTGTCCTAATCTGTGGGGGCAGGTTGGGGGTGTGACAATATTATAGACCATGATTATCCAAAAGAAACAAAGATAAAAGAAAATGGTCTTGTGACATCCAATGTGACAAAATCCGACAATACTATATTATTACATTAAAAGACAAAAGATAAATAGGAGACTAGAGATCTCCGTCTTCAAATGGAAAAACCATAGACGGCGCCATAGTGGTCGTCTCCAGTGTACTCCTCTTCATAAAAGCCCTCATCAGTAAATCCCTCAGCGGTGTACCAGTCATTGTCATAATCACCCTCCGGTTGGGCACCACCTGCTAAATCTGGAATCGCTGGACGTGAAAGGTCCAGTGGCATAAAACGTCGTTAGCTTGAATACAAGTTGAGTGAGCATAAAGCTTTACAAAGCACCATTAGTTTCAGTTAATAAAACAACTAGGTTCGCTATTCTTATTCGACTTATATACGTCTCTGCAAGTTATTAAGGAGTTATGACCACCTGAGTGATGATAAGGAAACCAAACTCGATAAATCCTCACAACTCACAACTGAAAGGAAGAAACCACAAAATGAGTAACTCGGTTCACAGACTCATACCCAATAACTTCTCTCTTTCTCTCTCTCACAATCCCGGCATAAGCTGTTATTATAGAATATGCATACCTTAAATAGCCACTTGATGAGTATCCTTCATACCTTAACAACCAACTCAATCAAGATATTCAAGATCAATGACTTATCCTAGCATACTTTAACAGTCGAATGATTTGTATACCATACAAACCTTAACAACCGCTTGATCACACGCAGTGCATCAAGATGGTATCATACCTTAACAGCTGACTACATCACTAATATCTAAATAAAGATTCATCATTTTGCAATCATATGCCAATCCCATTGCCAATTCTTGAAAAATGGACATCAATGAAATTTTGAACCAACAAGACTCGAACGGTACTATAAGAAATATAAATTAACCAAAATCAAGAGAAATTAACCAAAATACAAGTATTCATGCACGTAGTACGATCCGGTGAATCGTAGGATTAGTAACAAGTTCCGATCTTATTACGCGTATATTATTCTTATTATCAATACTGGCGTGTTACGGAAGTCATCATTATTATAACTATGGTCCTTAAGTATAAAAGTAAAGAACTAATTACCATTATAACGATAGTTTCTAGTGCACATAGGCATAGAATATTTAGGCCTTAATTAGCAACTAAGCAAATAACCTTGTGTACATGTGTGTTAGGTGAACATGCAGGGCTTATATAAAAAATTATTAATATCGATTCGCACATGCAAGTAAAAGGTATTCTAATCTATACATAACATCATATAATTTATAATAGAAATACACCACTCGAGCACTCAAGGATGCGAGCACTCGGGTTTGACAGAAAGCAGATTCTAAGATATTCTCACGTGCATGAACGTCGGAAATAAGTTTTAAGACACATGTAAGTACTCAAAACTTGTAAAAACTATTTCTAAAGGTATTTAAGTGAGGAACTATACTCACAACGTCTTAGGTTGTGTTTGGATGAGGATAAATGTATGTAAATGTTGAGAAAGAGCTTGTTCTTGAGCTAAAGAACTTCAATGGCACTTATCTTCTTCTTGATCATGAAAAAGACTAACTCTTGGACTTCTTCTTCATGGTTTCCTTCTTCTTGAATCAGCACATTGTGGATAATTGAAGTGTATGTTTGTGTATATGCTTGGATTCAAGCATGCATATGTGTATGAGGGTGTATGCATGTGCTTATGTATGAAATGAAACTACTCAATCTCTCAAGACAGTTATACATGACAGTCTCTCTCAAAACTCTATTTTATAAAACGTACAAATGAGAGATGCATTGAAGCTATTTATAGGCAATTAGAAGCTGCATTCAAGCACTCCAGCTATCTCGAGCGCTCGGGACTCGAGTGCTCCAAGGGTCTCGAGCACTCAACAAAGCTTTCCCCAATGTCCAAAACAAGCATACAACAATCAAAATGGTAAACGAGAAATAGAAAGACGATTTCATATATATAATATAGGGCACTTACAAAGATATCTGGGAAAATAGAAAGGAAAAATACAGGTGCTACACTAGGCATATAAACACAGTGAGTTCTATAGAAATTAGTTTGCCTTTGAATAATAGTGTTATACTTAACCTACTACGCATGGAACCCACCTATAAATCATACAATTTTTAAAATTCTTGAAATAAAAAATTATAATACTTCTACCTAAAAAATTTGTGCCAGAGGCGTTGCCCTCCAAACCCCTTGTAAGTTTCTACCCCCACTAACTTCAAATCGTGGCTCCCCCCTCTCTCCTTAAAGGAACAATTCATTTTGAAAACCGCAATCTAGTCGACTGGGTCAGGAGCCCAGTCGACTGCTTTGGAAGTTACAGAAAGCATAACAGTTAGCCATCCAATCTAGTTAACTGCCCTCCTATCTTGTTGACCGAGTTCTCAATTTCCCAGTCGACAGTGGTTAGTTTGGTCGACTAGACCTTGACTTAGCAGAATGTATGTTTCATAACCACTTTTCAGTCGACTAGTTTGTTAACCTAGTCGACTGCACCTCTAACATCTGGGGAGAAATTTTTGTTAAAACAGGGGTCCAGTCAACTGTAGACCCGACCCAATCGACTGTTTTCCCACGTACTGCACATTCTTTAGAAATTCAACTAAGGTTATCCAACTCATTCCAAAATTAAAACACCTACCAAACGCATCCAAAAGTGGTTCTATCTATACTTGCCAGGCCCTGGAGTAGCAAAAATAGAGAAAAATAAATTTCCTTTTTGGGTCCATAGGGAATGATAAGTGAAAGTCACTAAATATCCACACCACATAGTACTAGTCCACAAAGTAAACAAGAACAGTAACAACTGAATATAATAACAGAAACACTATTACAAACATCAGATTATGGTCCACAGGATCATAACAGGTTTGGAAACAACACATGCCCAAGTACCCGTTAAACTAAAGTTCAACAGAAATAACAGAAATATAAACTGGACATAACAATCTTCAAATCTTCAGCTGGCGTAAGGATAATCATCAGCGTAACCTCCTTGTCCAGCGTGACTGGCATCAGTGGGGCCACCTTCTGCATATTCTTCCTCAGGGTAGTAGCTATCATCATAAGTTCCATTATCTACATTAAAAGGGGCAGGATAATCTGGACGGGGAATGTCCAAGCAATAACGGCCGTCAGCTTATTGAGAGTTGAGTGAATAGAAACTCACAGGGTATCAATGATATAACCTATAACAAGTTATTAAAGTCACACCATATAGTTCTACTACATAATATCTTCTTTGTATTCCAACGTCGTGAATCGACCCTTATCATCTTTTTATCCTGAGACCGATAATCAACATACTCTACTTAGAAAGTACAGACTCAATCGTTTCACATATATAGGCATACCATCATTCTGTCCATTGCTCATCAAGGATATATACCATCCACCACAATCATGGACACCACGTCAGTCCGTCCCCCACTCGTTAAGGATATAAACCATCCACCGCATGTCAGGGATACAACGCTTTGAATAACAACATATCAAATCTATTACCACGACTTAATGTTGTATACCAATGATCCCCATCCACCGCTCGTTAAGGATATAAATCATCAACTGCTCGTTAAGGATATAACATGGATCATCTGGCTACCTTAGGACTACATGGTCCTGCCCACTGCTCGTTAAGGATATAAACCATCCACCGCATGTAAAAGGATATCATGACCAGGCATCCGCCCACGTACCATTTCCAAAACTTATCAAACCTACTTAATACTCAGTGCTAATACCGATACATGACTTCCTATGTGGCCTGACTACTCTGATTGAAATGAACGGATATCGAACTCATACATGAACTACATAGTATCTAACGTCATTACATTAATCTATTATTGTTAAACATACTTATCTGTGTTGTGACATTATCCCAAATTAACCCACAATCGTATAATAGAAGTCTGAATAGCGAATCGAACATTCGAACCTCATATATAAAAACCAAAAGGACTACACCAAGTTCTGCCAAGTTTGATCGATTAAAACCATTTCGATCGATTGAGGAAAAGTAATGTTCGAGTGATCGAAGTCTGTTCGATCGATTGAACTTAGTTCAATCGCTCGAGAATCGTCTTCTCTAGCAGATTCGTAACAGTAATATATAAATGTCTAAGGGACGTGTTAAATACATCTAAACATGCCAAAAACATTTGTAAAGCATTATATAAATGAGACCAAGTGAGTAAAGACTAACAAAAAGTCGCTAAGGGCACGTTTGGCAAGGCTTGAACTCTGAAATTTAATGGTGGCTCTTCCTCTCTCTCTGCTCCTCTGTCTCTGTCTCTCTATCTCTTTCTCTTCTTCCTCTCCTCTACTTCTCTCTCTCTCTCCCAGACTATGTATATATATATATGATATAGATGTGTGTATAATATATGTATTTGTATATATACAACACAACACTCTCTCTCTCTCTCTCTCTCTCTCTAACCTCTGAAGTTTCAGGAAATATAATCACAGACATGCACAGAGTATATATAGGGAAGAGGGGATATATGTGGCTGTTTTTTCGTGAAACCTGGAAATTATGATAATTACATGTTTAATCGAACGAAAGTAGTTCGATCGCTCGAGAGCAAATCGGTCAAGTTTGATCGATTGAAAAAGGTTTGATCAATCAAAGTGGGGACCACGTCATAAATTTGTGTCGGCAGGGTTTCGATCGCTTGAACTTAGAAATGTCTGATCGCTTGAAAGAGGTTCGATCGATCGATGATAAAATCTCAAGTAAAAATAAAAGAAGTATAAAGAATCTCTTGTATAAATACTTATTGAAAATACAGGGTATTACATCATCCACCACTCATTAAGGATTTCATCCTCGAAATCAAAGGCATACAGAGTTAAAATAAAAATGGAAACTTCTCACTCATCTCTGACTCTAGCTCCCACGAAGCTTCTCCTTCACCATGATGCTTCCACTGGATCTTGACTAATGGAATTTCTTTATTCCTAAGCTTCTTGATCCCTCAATCTAGAATACGAACCGATCCTTCGTTGAATGTAACATTGTCGTTGACTTCAATATCTTCGAAGTTGGATATGAGCACACTTCCTCAGCATACTGATGTGGAATACGTTATGCACTCCTGACATCTTCGGTGGTAACGCAAGTCGATAAGCAACCTTCCCAACACGTTCTAGAATCTCAAATGGTCCAATGAAATGCGGCGATAGCTTGCCTCTCTTCCGACCAAATTTGACGATTCCTCAAACAGGTGAAACTTTAAGCAACACATAATCTCCAATGGAAAACTCCAAGTCTTTGCGTCGCTTGTCAGCATAACTCTTGTGTCGGGTCTGAGCTGTCTCCATCTTCTCACGTACAATTTGAATCTTCTCGCTGGTTTCTTATACCATCTCTGGCCCAAGAAGTTGAGTATCTCCGACTTCGGTCCAACACAGCGGTGATCAACAAGGTCTTTCGTATAAAGCTTTAAACGGTGCCATCCCTATACTCGTATGATAACTGTTGTTATAGGCGACGTCGATCAAAGGTAAACGTGTCTCCCAAGAACTCTCAAAATCAATAATGCAAGCGTGTAGCATATCTTCCATCACTTGATTGACTCGTTCAGTCTGTCCATCGGTCTGCGGATGAAAGGATGACCTTAAGTTTAATGTTGTTCCCATTGCTATTTGGGGGCTCTTCCAAAATTCTACAGTAAAGCGTGAATCTCGATCTGACACGATAGAAATAGGTACACCATGTAACAGTACAATGTGCTATAGATACATCTGGCTCAAACGTTCTACTAGATACGTCATACTATGGGTGATAAAATGTACCGTCTTTCTAAGTCAATCCACGATACCCAAATAACATCGTGGTTCTGCTGTGACTTTGGTAATCCTACCACAAAATCTATGGTTATGTGTTCCCATTTCCATTGAGGAATAGGTAACGGCTGTAGAAGTCCAGGTGGTCTATGATGTTCTGCCTTTACTTGCTTACAAGTAAGACATTGGGCTACATACTCAGCCACTTCTCGCTTCATTCCTTCCCACCAAAAAGTCCTCTTCAGATCCTGTACATCTCAGTACCTCCCGGATGAATCGTCATCCATGACTATATGCTTCATCGAATATTTCTTTCTGGAGATTTTCTTCGTTAGGTATACAGAGTTTACCTTTACATCGTAAGGCTCTCTCTATACTAATACTCCAAACTTTTGGTTCTTTCATTGACAACTTCGCAAACCATAACTTCAAATCTTCCATCATCTGCTGAGCTTCTATGATACTGCTGATCAAGGTTGACTGTACCATAAGACATTCAAAACTCTGTCCTTCCATTAGTCCCACTGGCTGAAGATCAAATTTTGCTAAAACTTCTAATGCTTGCCATTCTCGAATTAATAACGCAACAATCACTAATCGAGGTTTACAACTTAAAGCATCTGCTATGATATTTGCTTTACCTGGATGGTATTGTAATGAAAAGTCATAGTCCTTGAGCAACTCCATCCATCTTCATTGTCGCATCTTCAATTCCTTCTAAAATAGATCAAACTTTTCTCTATGAGATAGTGTCTCCAAATCTTCAATATAAACACTATTGCTGCTAATCCCAGATCATACGTAGGATAATTCTTCTCATGTACCTTCAATTATCGGGATCCATATGCAATGATATTCCTGTCCTGCATAAGTACACACCCATGTCCTTGGTGCGATGCATCGCTGTAGATCACATACCTTTCTCCACTCTTAGGTATCACGAGTACTGGTGCAGAAGTCAATCATTTCATTAACTCCTGAAATGCACTCTCATGCTTGTCTGTCCATTCATACTTTTTCTCTTTTCTTGTCAAATGGTCTTGCTATCTTGGAAAATCCTTCTATGAATCTTTGATAATATCCTGCTAAGCCAAGAAAACTCCCAAACTCTATCGCATTGGTTGGTCTGTTCCAGCTTAAGACTACATCAATCTTAGATGAGTCCACTGAGATACCATCTTGAAATATAACGTGTCCCAAGAATTTGACCTCCTATAGCCAAAATTCACACTTACTGAACTTAGCATACAACTTACTATCTTGAAGCGTCTGTAAGGCAATCGATGAATTATAATGAATTTATCCAGATATAGTCTGAATACTCTATTCATCAAGTCCATAAACACTGCTGGCGCATTCGTTAATCCAAAAGGCATGACTAGAAACTCATAAATGCAGTCTTCGATACATCTTCCAGTCGAACTAATAACTGATGATATCCTGAACGTAGATCAATCTTAGAGAAGATCCTTGATCCTTGTAACTGGTCGAATAGGTCATCTATCGGAGGAAGTAGATACCTATTCTTGATTGTAACCTTGTTCAACTCCATGTAGTCTATGTAGAATCGAAGTGTTCCGTCCTTCTTCCTTACAAACAGAACTGGTGCTCCCCAAGGTGACGTACTCGGATGAATAAAACCTAAATCTTCAAGCTCCTATACTTGCTTCTTCAATTCCAACATCTCAGTCAGCGCCATCCTATATGGAGTCTTAGTTATTGGCAATATTCCAGGTACTAGTTCCACACAAAAGCATATTTCTCTTTTCGGTGGAAGACCTTTAATATCCTGGAATACATCCTGAAAGTCTTGTACGGTAGGAATCTACTCCATCTTGAGTTCCGTACTATTACTACCAATCGTAGCTAAACCACTTGTCAAGAACATATCGCTCGTTGACTGACACTGAAATCTAGTCGTCGGTTATCCTGGTATCGGAAATACAATCGTCCTAGTAGGGCTGTCCAAATTGGCCTCATACTTAGTCAACCAATCTATCCTTAGGATAGTGTCAAACTCTGACATTGACAGAACCACTAAGTTTGCTTCCCAAGGTCAAAGGGAAATCTTTGCACACTTTACCTAACTTAACGGTCACTCCCAATGCTGACACAGCATTAAGCGTTGGCTAAAGTGTCTGGGGTGCTAAACCTAACTGACGCATAATCTTAACAGTAATAAACGAACGTGTAGCTCTAGTATCAAATAAAGCTTTACCTGGACTATGAAAGAGTACAACCGTACCTTCCAAATATTGCTGCTCATCAGCATTAAAGCATGCTTCTGCTGGGATGATAGCATTCATCCTTGTTTGATCTGGGGGTCCTTGAATTCCTTGAACTGATGCCCCATAGTATCCTCCTCGTAGTGCACGGCAATCCTTGCTCAAGTGCCCTGGCTTGTTGCAATTTCGGCAGTTAGCACTCATCCAGTGGTTAACCCTGGAAGCTGTGCAGAACTTGGCAATGTGCCCTTGGCTTCCCATAATTAAAATATCCTCCGGTGTTGGTTGGCCGGGCTATTAGCAAAGCCTAAGGTTGTGATCCTCGCAATTGTTATTGCTGAGGTCGAGGGTAACTTAACTGAGGCTTCATGGTCCCATCCTAGGTTATCTTGTTTCCTTGGAAATTTCCTTGAGGTCTCCAACTTTGAGTATTCCTTGGCAGTTGGGTCTAGAAATTCCGGGACTGAAATCCTCTTGACGATTGAGGTCGATTCATCTGTGGTCCTTATGCTGGATAAGCATCCTTTTCCAATCCTACAGTAAACCTGGTAATTCCCTCAAATGACTGATTCAGATGACCAACCATCATATGTCTAAGGTGGAGGTTCAATCCTTGATGAAATCTCTTCACCTTCTTCTGTGGAGTATCTATCATATGTTGAGCAAAACGAGATAGACACTCGATCTGTGTTGTATATTATCGCGCAGTCCATCCTCCCTGGACCAAATTGAGAAAGTTCTTCTCTTGCTGATCTCTCTCATCTTCTGGGAAATATTTTTTCAGAAATCTTTCCCGGAATATCACCCAAGGCATTCTTCGTGCAGCTTCTGCTCCTATTGTAGCTCTTTCGGCCTCCCACCAATCCACGACAGCGTAAGTCAACTGAAATGTAGCAAGACGACGCTTATCTTGCTCAGTACATTCCAAAACTTCAAAAATCAATTCCATTTTGCGTATCCATTGTTCCACCTTCCATGACTCTGTTAGTCCGTCAAATTTCTCTGGGCGTAACCTATGGAAACGTTTGAGTAACTTATCACCAGTCTATCTCGGTAGCAGTGGTACAACAAGTCTCTGGTGAGTAGAGTGGTTATAAGTATCTCCCACATGTTCCATCCTCTGCATGAAGGCTTCAAAAACTCTCGTTGGATCCATACCTTCTGGAATAGGGGCTCCTAATCATGCTTGATTCCTCGGTCTAACCATATTGATAATGTGTGCCATGTACCTACAAAAGACCTATTGATTAACAGAAAGTCTTCTCATAGAAACAAAATCAAGATAGAACTAGAAGCAACTAGAATTAACAGTTCTACTAATCAGCATACAACATCCAAACATACAATTAATATCAAAAGTACTAGTCGTATATATATATATCAAAAGATGTACCATGGAGTAAACAGTAACCATACCATGTACCACATGGGATATAAGCAAATACAGTGCTAAGGGCAACTATACTAGTGGCATCTAGCTATACAATAAAGCTATAGTCAAATAGCTATCTCTAAAGCTCCCAAAAATCTAGGGACAACATGTCCTGATATAAAACTAACAAAAACTAAACCCTGTCGATCCTGACTCAAAAGTCATCAGCATCTGATCCTGCTAGTGGTGCCTCATCCTCTGAATCGATATCCATATCCTCGAGTGGATCATCCTCAACTAGTGTAGACACCCCGATTTTGACCAAACGTCAAATCCAAGGATTGTCTACCTCTAAAAGACCGATGATGACGATGACCGATGAAATTCAAAGTTTTTCCAGAAAATTCAAATTCTTCAAAGATTCTTTGAACCAAGTTTCAAAAATAAAAAAAAAAAAAATCAAAAGAGAGTTGGGTGTTCGGGAGAAACTCGAATGTTGAAGAACATATGAGAAAGTCAGCCTGGAGATTTATCCTAAAAAAAAGAGAGAGAAAATGAAAAGAAGTTTTAAAAAAAAAAGAGAAGAGAAAAGGATAGAAGAAAAGAAAACAAAAAAAGAGAGAAAGAAATAAAATGATATATTAAAGTATATACTATGCATATGGATGTATCCTAATGAAGTACATTACAAATATAAGTACATCAGTATATACTTTACTAAATAATTAAGTTTGTGTTAATATATATTGAAAATTAAAGGCAAAAATTCTGTTAGCCCCGGCACGCGGCGAAGCCGGCGGCACTCGCTGAGTGCTGCCCGGCAGTCAGTGAGTGCCGCTCGACAGTCAGTGAGTGTCGTGGGCAAGTTGTCGAGTGCTATATGCTGTAACAGACTGCTTTTATCACATGTTCTAGAAGAAAACTTTGCACATGGATTTTCACCCGAATTTACCCATTTAACCTTGTAATGTTGGTCTATATAAACAGACCTTCATCTCCATTATTGGGACTTTTCACTTAACCTTTGAATCAAATTGAGATACACAAGAGTTATATATATACAATAGAGAGAATTGAGAGAGGAAAAGAGAGTTTTCTTGAAGAATTTGAAGAAAAGGAGAAGAATTTGAAGGTTTTTGGAAGAGCTTCACAAGAGATAGAAGAAATCCTTGAGGTCATAGAGGTAAACTCTCAATCCTTAGTAGAATTAGGCAAATTCAATCACAAGTTCATAGTTCTAGGATCTTTACACATTTTTAAAACCTCTCTTCCTACCTCATTTCATCACACACCAATTAGAGTTTGTGATTGAATCTCATAATATTTCGTTAATTTGGATCTAATTAATGCCTTGGGTTTAAGATAAGTTTGGTTTTGAAGAATTTGTGTTCCAATTTCTCTAAGTAAACTTTGATTCTTCATTTCTATTTTCCTTTTGAGATTCATAAAACTTTATGTATTCCTTTGAGTTCTTTTTGAATTCAATTCCTTAGTTTCCTATGGTCTCATGATTCATATGGAGATTAAGGAAAACTATAGTCATGTCTACACATAGTGGGATTCAAATCTCAACTCATGATTTAAATCTCCTCACTAAGAATCTTATGGGATTCATGTTATATTCCATAGAGGTTTATGTAGATTTGGGTCTCATTTAGTCTCCAAGGACCATTAATTTGAGATGGGATTAGGATGTCATGACTCTATATTCCTCAAGGATCATATGTTTGAGAGAGGAATTAGATTTAGATTTTCATAGTTTATATTCAAAATTCATAAGATTGAGTAAGACCTTAGGATTCTCTTGCTATGAGATCTATGATGGAAATCCATTAAGGCTAAATCTATGAACCTCTTCATGTTTCATTATTTATTCCAATAATCATAGTCATACTTGATCCTAGTTCTCTCTAGAATCATGGATCAAGTTTGATTTGAAATATGAACGCCAATTCAACAAAGGTGTAGTGAATCCATAAACTAACTGTGATCAAAGATTTTTTTATAAAATCATGGTTCATTAGAATTGGATAAGACCAATTGGAGGATGTTCATAACCCATTTAAGTACCTCTGTGATTTTTTTTTTTAATGAAATTCCATGTTTAAGATGGTTTGGTCTTGTGATTTCAAAACAAGCAACTCTCTGTCCAAAATTCCATAACAGTAAGTCCGTTTTAAAATTAATAAATCAGAATCTTAATCGAACTTCCTTGGCCTCTAATAATTTTTTTTAAGTATTGTAATGTGTTAGGAAGGTACCCTAAAAAGATCTAAGTGTTTATCATTTGTTTACTATTTTTAGAAAATCGTACAAGATCTCTGGACAGAGAGTTGCAGATTCATGAGTGATGCCTAGTGTTTTCCATATTCCTAGAGATCTAACCGTTCAAACCTTGATTTTATTTTTGGGTTAGAAATTAGACTCACAGAGGTATATCATATCCAAAAAAAACATTAAGATCCAACAGTTGGAAGCATGGTTTTTTTCTATCTTTGAAAGTTGGGTCTGCTCTCTGTAATTCATAAGAAACTATCACTGTTTTACCTAATCTTATTGATTTTGACTTAAATGGTTTCCTAATGTCTTGGGACCCAAATAAAGTTTTGAATAATGATAATTAATTGTAAATCCAGAGGCTAAGTGATCCAAATTAGTGAATAATTCATAGCTCATTCATGTTCATATCCATGCATTCATTCATGTATATAGATGCTTGTAGTTAGGCTTTAGCTCTATGTTGTTTTGTCCTTAGTTGAACTTAATTGTAAGTTCCTTATAATCATATTGGGATTATTCCACCTCTATATGGACATTGAACTAGCTCCTAGTTGAGACTTGTATATCTATAGAGGTGCTATGGCTTCAACTAATCAAAAGGAATTCACAATTTTGTCAATTCTTTCCATGCTTGATAGATTTAAGCTAGAAGCTTAGGGTTGATTATTTGATATCTTTGATCAAGGCATGTGTACTAATCTTTATTTTGTAGCGCATTTGAGGTACAATTTCTCAACTCCTTTCTCTAGTTTGATTTACTTCTTTGATTTTAATTGATTTGAAATCTCATGCGCGACACATTAGCCTAGGTTTTTGCCTTATGTGTTTATATGCGTTAGAGACCTTTTCTTAGGTTTTATTTTATACGTATGCATTGCACGTTTCTATTTCGTGGCTGGATCCTGGGTATGTTTTCTAGTTCCCTGTTTGCATATCATATTGATTGCTATTTGAATTACGTGGCTTATAAATGATATTTTGTCGTTAGCTATTTTGCACCCTTTTCAACATGCTTGTGTAATGTATTATTTATATATATGTATTAGTTGAGGATATGCTTAGATTAATAATTCGATTAAAAAGGATGATGAGTACAGGCCTATCATGAGATAGGATGAAATGGGGTGTTTTAGTCTGCCGGGCTCCTTCCCCTTTCATTCCATAATCCCCGGACCCAGATTATCTTTGGTTTCGCAAAAGATCAGTTTGCTTTCAAAATGGATTCTTACTTTTCCTTTAAAAATTAAGTGGCGACTCATATTTGAATTTGAATTTGAATTTGAAAAATGTTTTAAAATTAAAATAAGTGGGCCCAAATACCGGTATCCACAATTGGGGCGGTAAGATCTCCGACTACCACTCCGATATCCCAATCCTCAATTATGTCATCCGCCATCATTGCCTGATTAGCGACGTCGACGGCTACAGTAGTGAATCCATCAGTTATATCCAAAGCTTCTGCTAATGTAGCCTCTCCCATAACAAAACCAACTGGCTGTCGAAGCATCCTAGCTATCCATCCTACTGCCATATTGGGCATGGCTGCGATGTGTACTATCGATCCGGCGGGTAAATGATGCAATACGAGTACCTCCAGCACAACTATCTCCTCATCGGGAACGTCCCCTTCTACTACCTCCATGATCACGACTCCCTCTACTACTATATCTACCTCAATAGCCTCGGGGTCCTCTGGCTCTTGCTCTGGCTCTCCCTTATCAGGAACATACTCTGACTCCTCCGGGTCATCCTCCGACTCATCATCATCATCGTTGTCTATAGGCTCCTCCTCCGCTGGGTCCTGATCGTCCATAGACTCCTCATCTCCATCCCCGTCAATATCCTCATTGGGATGCTCATCTTCTGGCTCTAGGTCCTCCTCACCTTAAATTGGCTCAGGCTCTAGAACTGGTACGTCGGGTACTGGAGATGGTGGTGCTGTCGGTGCTGGTGCAGCTACAGGCTCTGGTGGAACAGGCCCTGCTAAAATAGCTAGCAACTCAATCTCATCTATCTCTGGCTTACTCTAAATCAATCTAGCCATCTCTTGGTATATGGATGTTCGGTTCATAGCGTAGTGATACGCATCCATATGTATCTCGGTCGGGTGTGTCGTGCCCATAACATAGAGAGAAGTCCATATCCTCTCCTCCAAATATCGATTAGCGGTTTGGCGAATATGGCACTGGTATATCTCTGGTATGGCTGGCTCCATTGTATCACCATGAATAACATGTCCGCCAAAAGAGTCGTCCACAAACAGGTAGAAATCTGGATCCATGCTAACCTGTAAAGGAAACAATCTGTGGTCAGGAAGACGAACTTATCTTAAACTCATATCTCATCTCAGGAAATCTCAAATACTAGGACCGAATGGTGTGTAATCGTTAAGTGAACGAAAGTATCATAAACCTAGGGCTCTGATACCAAAAAATCCTGTCACGCCCCAGAGCAGCAAAAATAGAGAAAAATAAATTTCCTTTTTGGGTTCATAGGGAATGACAAGTGAAAGCCACTAAATATCCACACCACATAGTACTAGTCCACAAAGTAAACATGAATAGTAACAACTGAATATAAAAACAAAAACACTATTATAAACATCAAAGTGTGGTCCGCAGGATCATAACAGGTCTAGAGACAAAAGAACTAAACCATGTTCTGCCAAGTTCGATCGATTGAAACCATTTCGAGCGATTGAGGAAAAGTAATGTTCGATCGATTGAACTCAGTTCAATTGCTCGAGAATCGTCTTCTCCAGCAGATTCTTAACAGCAATATATAAACGTCTAAGGGATGTGTTAAATACGTCTAAACATACCAAAAACTTGTAAAACATTATATAAATGAGACCAAGTGAGTAAAGACTCACAGAAAGTTGCTAAGGGCACGTTTGGCAAGGCTTGAACTCCGAACTTTAATGGCGGCTCTTCCTCTCTCTTTCTCTCTCTCCTCTTTCTCTCTGTCTCCTTCTCTTCTTCCTCTCCTCTACTTCTCTCTCTCTCTCCCAGACTGTGTATATATATAGATATAGATATGTGTGTATAATGTATGTATGTGTACATATATCAACACAGCACTCGCAACTCTCTCTCTCTCTCTAACCTCTCAAGTTTCAGCAAACACAATCACACACACAAACACAGAGTATATATAGAGAAGAAGGAGTGCTGGTGGCTATTTTTGCATGAAACCTGAAAATTATGATAATTACACGTTCGATCGATCGAAGGTTTCGATCGCTCGAAAGCAGATCGATCAGGTTTGATCGATTGAAAAAGGTTTGATCGATCGAAGTGGGTACCACGTCATAAATTTATGTCAGCAGGGTTTCGATCACTTGAACTATACTCGATCGCTTGAACTTAGAAATGTTTGATCGCTTGAAAGAGGTTCGATTGATCAAAGATAAAATCTCAAGTAAAAACAAAGGAAGTATAAAAAATGTCTTGTATAAATATTTATTGAAAATGCAGGGTATTACAGTACTACAACATCATTAAAGTATAATTTCAAGAGTTACAATACTACAAATCCATCCTGAAATTCAAGTTAAACAAATGGTTATGACTTCTCCAAAACTCCTATTATAGTTTGGAATGCAATTACAAAAGTATGAACAAGAGATGTCCCAATCATCTCATCAGTCTCACTCTTCTCGCTTCTTCTTTCCTTTCTTCTTATCACCTGCAATGGAAGAAGTCTCCACTGCTCAGCTATATGCTGAGTGCACAATTCTAAACATATGCATATGAGGTAATTCATGCTTTAATGTATCAAAACACATCAAATAGTCTCTAGGGAGAATGGTACACATTCATTCGGTAAACAGAATTAATGTCGTTGAAGGCCTTCTCCTTGCCACTCATCTAGCACCCTAGCTGGGCCTTCTCCCAAACCATGCACAGTGCCCTGGCTGGGTCTTCTCCCAAATCATGCACAGTAGCCGTCACTACTATAATCTCAAACATCGAGAGGCGAACCCCGGCATGAACTTGTACCAAACCCCCTTTGACCTAGATAGCCACTTAGCATGCTCACATAAACATATCAGCATATTTTTCATACGTACTCGTAGTAAAATTAATAGGCCTATATTAACACATGAGTTTTACACGGATCACAATATTGTACATGATAGGTAAAACATCCAAAATTCCCTATATTACATAGTTTCAGAATTTATACCTCAAGCTACGGCTCTATAATTTTAGGGGAAGTACTAGAAGTTCGATTCTACGCCGGATCTCTGATTACCAGTGATCCTACAAGTATTTATCCGTTTTCCCCAAATTTTCAAAAATTAGATTTTTGTAAAACTTAGCCAAATGAGGTCTAAGAGGTATCAAAATGTTGTTCTTACCTCGAGGAGTGTGAATATGAAATTTGGTTGAAAATAATCTGGCAGAAGTTCGTCGATTTACTTCGTGAAGCTCGAAGGAACAAAATCTCCCTTTAGCTCCTAAGCACCCAAATTGGTTTGGAGATATTTATGAAAATTTCTCCACCTCAATCCAATATATAGGCATAATTCCCAAAAAAATATGTTTACCTCCCCACGAGTTTTCAAAACTTCTAATTATCTCCCAAAATGTCTTAAACATCTAAGTTATCGATTTCTGAGTGAAAATCTATAATCTATAAAAGTTTCTGTCTAAGTTCCATTTGGATCCGCAATTACGTTCCGAAAACCATTTCTGTGAAATTTCTAGATAACGTACCTTTTATGCAACGCATCATATTGGTTACCACAATGACATTCAATTTGATCTTTAACAAGATCAACACTATCAGAAGATACACGAAACAAGTATTTTCACTATTCACAAATACCAAATAATATCAAATAACATTTAAATCATATAAATGTCATTTAACCATGTCAAGTTCCTCATGAATTCCTACCTTCCCGTGTCCTCGATTGACACTCACTGTTAACCCTCAGTCAACTCCATTCACAAATAAATTGACATTAATAGTTTCCAAAAATCAATTATGCAATTTAAAATAAGGATTTTTCGAGGCGGGTGTGACAACTCTCCCCTTCAAAATGATAATTAGTCCCCAAACTTATGCCATCTCTTCAAATCATACAAACTTCATGTAAATACTTCCAACGTTTGTCTTATCACAAACCACACATCTCTACTGAGATATCACAATCTCACGTGGAAGATAAATCCTCAAGCTCTGAAGGATAATAAATCCTCAGAGCCCTGTCTCAATTCGATTGAAGATTCAAACCAAATCCTAGCAATACATCGAAGCATCTTGATAAGTAAGAACATCAATACCTGAGTAGAACATATTCAATAGTCAACCTGACACTAAATCACATCTCTACATCATAACATCAAATCACATATACTTTCATTGTACTTGTCACATATCTTTTTCAAAACTCAAAAGTTTCATCACAAATACCCAAAATAAAGGAAATTACTCATATCACTTTCACCCATCTTTCTTTTCGACTAAAAGTCATTGACAACAGGTCTCAACTGGTTAACAACCATATTCGATTCTTCATCTCAAAGTGAAGCAAAACTGAGTACTATCATATATACTACATACCCAGTCGATAAGCCAATGCTTCAACCAACTATTTCATACACCATAGATGCAATCCCTTATCTTACTAATCGCAAAATACTTGTAGAGTGATAACACGTTTCAACATTTCTCATTCCTGATCAATTTCAAATCCTTCTTTCCTAAGAAATCCATATAACGACAACATCAGTTCAAATGAATAACACTTAGTCAGTAGTGCGTCACACTAGTACTCTCTTCTGCCTTTAATAATTACTATCATTCCATTTCGATTTAACTAACCCCGTACTATACTTCTAATCATACATGCCTCATAAGGTACCATTCAGATTCTCAATTGAAAATTTCATACTACTTCACTTCTTCGAGACCACATAATGGCCCGAATTATCCTCGGTGGGATCAAACACATTCGTCATTTGTCTCTCCAAAGCCCGTGCTCGAACTACTGTCGATTGACATAGAAGATTACATTTTACAATTTCAATTCAAAACTTTCAACAAAGTCAAATACATTTCTTATTTAGGTTTCAAAACAAATTATTTTGCACATAACACTTTTATCTCTTTCACAACATAATTACCTCACACTCTGTCGTAACCAATAACATTGTTAATCAAACTTGACTTAGTAAATCATGCCCATACCCCAGAGTTCATCAAAACGTATTCCCATGCTCAAAACATACCTTGTTCCTATCCCAACTCTTTGACCATTCACAATCCATTCCATTCATATAGTGTACACACACCATGAGTCAATTACTTTTCTATTGGAGATCTCAACTGTAATGTAATCCATTCTCATCTCATACCCTACTCATTTACTATCCTTAGTCTATCATTCCAGGTAGATCCACTACCATTTATGTAGTTATACGACACCTCTTTCACCTTTACACAGTCCGTACCAATCATACTTCTGTATCTCAACTCTTATTGAGTTCCTGACAACCCTTAACACCAAGCATATACTCTTCGTATCACATCTCAAGGCACCATACCTTATTCAACAATTTAATGTCATAAATCTAGCCAACCTGACTTACTCCAATTTAGAATCTCTAATGATTTTTTTTTTTTTTTGCTATTCGGGTCTAAATCCACTGTTCTCGAATAACCTATTGCTCAAGCAATCATACCATTCCTGTAAACCATCTGAAGATAATCCGATAATTAAATCTTCCCATAAGGTACTGTAATCTCACTGTATCTGAAAAATTCCTTATCAACTTTCAATTTACGTACCTTGTATGACAAAATCTTAATGTCGCTCTAATCTCACTCAGGTTACTAATGTCAACTGATTCATAACTGTTATCTCAACTTTACAGATTTCATTAAGTTCCTAATCATTTAAAACTTCAATCATTCATAATCTCGGGTTATTCCAATACTTAAATCGAAATCAAACCCCCTTTGGAACAATACTCACGACAACTCCTTTAATGCATAACTTCCAACTTACCAAATTCAAGTGCACAAAACCTCACCAACTCTTTACTTTAGGAATTCTAAATTCACAATTTATTCACATAGGACCCCCTCATTCAACAAACATCGATGTGTCCCCAGCACTAAGCATACCATATCCATCCACAGTACCCTGACTTCCAAAGTTCACTTGATACCTTCTCGTATGTAACTATTACTAATTTTTCTTATTTAAACAAAAGTTATGTTTTAAATTATTTTAAACATTTTAATTTACTTGGGGATGAAATCTAACATTCTCAAAACCCTCTACCCTCGTTTGAGTCCAGGACAATTGAAATAGCATTCCATTGTATTCACCATTGTCCTTTAATCGTTCTTACATTTCCTACTATCATATCCGATAATGAACTCAACGTGCTAACCACTCTTACCGTTCTAGTTCACTTACTCATCAAGGCTTCGTCTTCCCAATTTATATTTTCACCTCTTTAACTTGACTTATCCAAAGTCTCTTTACTCCTCTATCCATTTCCACTACCGCTCTTGTTCAATATCGTAATACTCATCGTACTTTAACTTTCCGTTGACCACTCCTTGCTTCAAACACACAATGATATTTTAAAAGCACTAAAAGATTTTCATTTTATTTCAAAATACATTCAAAATTCAGATTTAAGGTTATCCGTACTACAACTCTCTGTAACAACAACTCTCCCCGCAGAGTTCTCTATCAAGATCCTCTTCTCTTTATGATATCTAAATATCAATTTGATTCCTCTAAACTTCTATCACTCTTGATCCATCACATTTATCTTTCACTTCAAGTCCTATATTCTTACTTCCTTTATTCTATTTCCTTTGACAAAGCACCTCAAAACACCAAGGGGATCTTATTACGATTCATTTCCATCCATTTATCTTTCCTCAAGAAATTCTACAATTTCTTCTCTGACCTATGACATTCTTCAATCGTTATCATTACATTCACGAGTGTATGCCCAACCCGTCTAGACACTACTCCAAGATTTTACCATGAATTATGCTTCTACTAACTGTAGCTTTAAGCTATTCAAGCATACTCTATCATTTCATTTCTTAACCCCTCGTCTCAGATCCATCTTCAAATACCAACTTTTCACTTACACAATCAATCCGATAACTTTCGCTACTAATCCTCCTATCACATCTAAATTCACTATGGTACCACGTCTATTCGAAGTCAGGTTCGGTTGAGAGATTCCTCAATAACCACAATACTAATAACTCGTTGAGATATTCCCCAATCCCCAATACATATTGTATGATAGGTTGAGAGATCCTCAACCATCTAATACATACCGTAAGATAGGTTGAGACACTTCTCAACCATTTAATCATCCCAATAATGTACCATAAGTTGAAAGATTCTTCAACTACCCGACATACACCGTAAGAGAAAACCATAAGATAACCCGTATGATCATACTGCAAGTTAACAACGTAAAATGAGGTGAGAGATTCGTCACCCACCCTCCACACACGAGCAATACATACTGTTGGACTATATTTTTGTCATAATACCTAATTGTACATCTCTATCATCTCACGTCATGACGTTTAGCCTATGTATGAAACAAAACTCTCATCAATCAATCCCAATACTCGACCATGAACAATCACTTGTTGCCCTCCATGTGAACCCCAATAAAATCCCTTCCATTGTTCACCACTCGAATTCGTTCCCGGTTAAAGCCCTTCAAGGGCACTCATTACTAACACTTTAAAATATTTACTGATTCGATCAAAATCATTTTGTTTTCGTTTAGAAATTTAATTGTTCATCACTACCAAGATATCATCTCTCGCTCATGTCATCACACAAGGTCTATTATGACATACTTCAACTCATCACACAGCTCCACATCCGTATGATTCCACTGATTTGCAAATGCATAAATATTGTGTATGTATGACAATAACGTGATCATGTATGTATAACAACATACCATATTTATCAACATCTTTACTATGTGTGAATGCATTCTAGAGTATACATCAAATCATTCAAGACTCCACTTGACGCCGAACGTTCCCAAAGTTTTGTTACCTATTGCTTTGAAACCAATAAATGTCACGACCCATCCCGCAATGCGGGAAAATAGGACACGTGGCATGCCACTAGGGTTCAACCAGTTCAATTAAAGATAAATAACAGTTGAATAAGATAAGTAGGAATTATAAAATCAGAGTTATAAAAAGTTTTTTTTCCATTTAAACGGTTAAAGGAACAATTCATTTTGAAATTCGCAATCCAGTTGACTGAGTCGAGAGCCCAGTTAACTACTTTGGAAGTTATAAAAAGCATAATAGTTGGCCATCCAATCTAGTCGACTGTCCCTCCTGTCCAGTCAACCGAGGTCTCAATTTTTCCCAATCGACTAGGGTTAGTCTGGTCGACTGGACCTTGACCCAGCAGAATGTTTGTTTCAAAACCACTTTTCAGTCGACTAGTTGGTCAACCCAATCGACTGCACCTCTAACATCTGGGGAGAAATTTTCGTTAAAACAAGGGTCCAGTCGACTGTAGACCCGGTCCAGTCGACTATTTTCCCACTTACTGCACATTCTGTAGAAATTCTACTAAGGTTATCCAACTCATTCCAGAATTAAAACACCTACCAAACACATCCCAAAGTGGTTCTATATGTACTACAACATCATTAAAGTATAATTACAAGAGTTACAATACTACAAACGCATCCCAAAATTCAAGTTCAACACATGATTTTGACTTTTCCAAAACTCCTATTATAGTTTGGAATGGAATTACAAAAGTATGAACAAGAGACATCCCAAGCAGCTCATCGGCCTTACTCTTTTAGCTTATTCTTCCCTTTCTTCTTATCACTTGTAATGGAGGAAGTCTCCACTTCTCAGCTATATACTGAGTGCACAATTTTAAACATATGCATATGAGGTAATTCATGTTTTAATAAATCAAAACATGTCAAATAGTCTCTAGGGAGAGGGGTACGCATTCTTCCAGTAAATGGAATTGATGCTGTAGAAGGCCTTCTCATTGCCACTCATCCAATACCCTGGCTGGGCCTTCTCCCAAACCATGCACAGTGCCCTGGCTGGGCCTCTCCTAAACTATGCACAGTAACCGTCGCTACTATAACTCTCAAACATCGAGAGGCCAATCCCGGCATGAACTTGTACCAAACTCCTCTTTGACCCACATAGCCACTTAGTATGTTCATATCACCTTGTTTTTCATATGTACTCGTAAAATTAATGAACCTATATTAACACACGAGTTTTGCCTGGATCACATTATCGTACATGATATGTAAAACATCCAAAATTCCCTATATTACATAGGTTTAGAATTTAGACCTTGAGCTACGGCTCTATAACTACAGGGGAAGTACTAGAAGTCTGATTCTACGCCGGATCTCTAATTACCAGTGATTCCTACAAGTATTTATACGTTTACCCCAAATTACCAAAAATTAGATTTTTATAAAACTTAGCCAAATGAGACCTAAGAGGCATCAAAACGTAGCTATTACATCGAGGAGTCCGAATATGAAATTTGGTTAAAAATAATCGGGCAGAAGTTCGTCAATTTGCGTCGTGAAGCTCGGAGGAACAAAATCTCCCTTTAGCTCCTAAGCACCCAAACAAGGTTGCTAAGAAGCTTCGATGTCTATAAATAGAAAGAGTTTGTGTTCGAAAGAAGATCCTTGGATCATAATCAACACATATCTTTTAGTGCATTTACTGTATTTCTATCTAGGAACTTAGATTTAGAAGTAGAATGCCTTCGAAGTTATTTTCAAGGTTAGATGGTATTTTCTTTTAACTTAATAAAATAGTCTGTTACTTTCATTTACTGTTCTTGTAATAGGAGTAGTTGATAATTAACTAGTTCAAGGTTCATTTAGTTGCATCTTTACACAATTAAAGTCCTTTTAATTAAGGCATCTAACGTCACCACAATTTGCCAGGTGAGGCGCAGTTTGGATCACACACATTGGCAACTTGCTTGCCTAGCACGCTCGCACATTTTAATTTTCCAACCAAACATTTTTGGCACGCCCGGTGGGACACAAGCGTCAAGATGAATTTTGAAGAGTTGAATGTTTTACCTTCTTCAACACCATATTTTGGTGACAACAATTTCGAATGGTTGTATGTTTTACCACCAACACCATATTATGGTGATCAAAAATGGTTCACTGATTTTATTTCATTATTGGAACAAGTAGAGGACCAATTGTTTATTTTAGAAAATGAATTTCACAAAATGGCTCGAGGGGTGTCAACTATTCTTAAAAATTACGAGCCAATGAATGAAAATAAATTATTATGAAGAATCTTCATGATCCTTTAATGGTGGAAACAAAAAAATCACCAATGTCATCATCACTTCTATTGGTTAATCAACCAAATGATTGTGGTGAAAATACACTCGGGGGGGTCCATTTTACAATCAAATATGGTTGAAGATCATGAACAAGTTTTGTTCATACATTTGAGTTTTTTGACACTATACAAAGTGTTGACCCATATGAATTATTTAAGCCAATCATGACTTTAGTTGGTCAATATCCACTTTGACTTTGTGGGGCTCATCAAAAGTGGATTGTGACCATGTGAATTTTTAATTGGCAGTTTTATTACGAAGAGAAAAAGAAACTGTGAATTGAATATAAATATTTAATTCGGGTATTGTATTACCTATATTGGTGATGGCGATGCTGCTTATTTTGATGTGGAAAAAGATTACAGAAATGCCGCCCATATGCTTGATTTTTATGGTAGTAATAACGGTTATTGCGAACCGTTGTACTATGCATTTGGACCAAGAGTAGAATCAAATTTGCTCTGGAAGGTTTTGTTGTTGTCATGGCTTCTATAAGCATGGTAATCTAAGTTGTAAGGTATTGTTTAAGTGGGATCCATTTGGTGATTGACCACGACAAGAAAATGTTTTGATTAGTTGCTTTACAATTGAAGTGCATAGCATGTGCATAAAAAGTGAGAAAGCCAGAGACAATTATTCTGTCTCATAAGTAAGACCGAAATCGGTCTAATTGATAGTTGGTGTATTTATTTTAAATCGGTCCAATTAGTAAAGACTGATGTTTATATATGTACAGAAAAATAACAACCTTTTCAGTTCATTACTTCTTTGATTGGATGTGTTTAAACCAAAAGTTTGTTTTGATTAATGGTGATATACCAATGATGATCCATTCAAATGGTAATAGTTTTGGGGATATTGTCATTGGCTTTGAAGCAAGTTAATTAAAGCAATTTATTTTCTGGGTTTGAAACTCTTATATTGATTTCAAATCCAGTTTTAAGCCTTCATTTTTTGTTAAAATCTTTTTCATTGGCTTCGAAGCAAATTTAAAACGAGTCATTTTCTGTTCGAAGTTTTGCATTGGCTTCGAAGTAAGTTTAAAGCCACTTTTTGGCCTCGAATCAAGATTAAAGTCATTAGTTTGTGTGTTCAAGGTTATTATATTGGTTTCAAAGCAAGATTAAAGCCATAATTTTGTGCGTGAGACCATTGCATTGGCTTCGAAGTAAGTCTAAAGCCATTTTTTGGTGTTTAAAGTTAGTCCATTGGTTTTAAACCAATTTTAAAACTGTTAATTTATATTCGGGGCTATTAGATTGGCTTCGAGGCAAGTTTAAAGCCATAATTTGATGTTCGAATCTATTACTTTGGCTTCGAAGCAAATTTAAAAGAATTTATTTCGTGTTTGAAGCTATTACATTGGCTTCGATGCAAGTTCAAGGCAATTTTTATTTTCGTATTTAATGTTGTTTTATTGGCTTCAACATCAATTTAAAGCCATTTTTCATGCTCGAAATTGCTATGTTGGCTTCGAAGCAAGTTATGTTATTTTATGGAAATCAAGGAATTGGTTCTTCAAAAATTACGTACGCTTCATTTTCAAAGAACCAGCAGGCTTATGTTTATACCATAAAATATAATTTTAATATGTTACTATGCTACTATATAATAATAATAATAATATTATTATTATTATTATTGTAAAATATTTGGCTTGTCATGGAAGCCATTTAGTAGCTTTACTTGCAGGACACTTGTCATCGTAGGAGTGCATCAAAAATGGTTACTTGAATATCAATGGTGATGATGAAGAAGGAAGTTAATTTGGAGGGAGCTTCTTTGGGAAGAAACACATGTGTATTGAATTTAAATTGGTAGTTAAATGTAATTGGAGGGAAAGATTCAAATTCAAATGGGTAGTTATGTGTTTCTTCTATAATAATTGTATTGTACTCCTTTGTAGAGGTCCTTGACCAAACAATAAAATCAATACATAATGTAGCATTTCCTTTTGCATTTCAGGCTCCACGCCAAACAGCCCCTGCGGCTATCAGTAACTTAGTTTTTCTTAAGATTTTCATTTACTTACCATGTCCTTAGTTTTCCTTAGTTCTAGTGCTTCGTTCAATATCATTTCCTTAGTTTTAGTTCTTTGATTTTAATGCTGCTTTTAGTTCTTTTTTCCCAGCAAATACTATTTCTTTGTTTATGCTCGCTTTGTATTTCTTTTCCTTGATAATCTTTATTTCATCTCACACGATTAAAGTCCTTTTAGTTAAGGCATCGAACGTCACCACAATCTCCTTGGTGAGGCGCAGTTTGGATCACACATATTGGCAAGTTGCTTGCCTGGCACGCTCGCACACTTATAAATTTTCCAACCAAACAAGAGGTTACAAAGGTTATGATATGAATCAGAAAGTAGATAAAATTGTACGATAAATATAGACATCCAAAATAAAATGCTGCCTGGCCAAGAGTAGAAGAGCCCAGAAAATCAGAAACTGTTTGCGAGAAAAAAATAAAACCATATTGTGGTTTGTATGTAAATTGGTTTTATAAATTGAAGTAATTAGTAAGTTCCAATTTATTACATAGGTGTCCTTGCTTAGTCGGAATAAATCTCTGAGTTCTCTGTCAATCCAACATAACATATTCTCACCCAAAAAAAAAACAGATAAAATACCAGATCCTAATTTAATTATTTAAGGCTGTCAATGCGTGAGAAAATTAGCAGCTCAGAAACTAGATGACACAGTAACCTTCTGCTGAAGGCCCCAACTAGGGCAGTCTAACCGGAGCCAGAACCATGCCCAGCCCAAACTCATGGCGGACTTAACATTAATAAATTTAAGGGTAGGCTTGGTGCTAAAATAAATCATAAATCCAACCTGATTTTGAGCTGAACTTAGACCAAGGTATCAAACAACCACCTGCCCATCCAAGCCAAATTACATGAACAATATACACATATATATATATATATATAGGGTTGTGTGTGTGTGTGTGTGTGTGTGTGTAATAAATATAACTCAGGATGAACTTGAGCTGAACTAGTCGAACTTGACGTTGACCGATCTTGGCAAATTCCGCTAAATCGGGGATGAACCTGAACAGCCAGAACAGCATAATTTATCATACTTAACTAAATAGATTCAGCTTTAAATGACATTCAGACATAACTTAAAAGGGGATTTAAGTAAAATGCCCTAGATGGAAACTGGACAAACATACCTCAATTTACCGTAATGAGACTTCATTTTCTCTACTACCGAACCAAAGTCTTGCAACAATATTACTAATGAATTCGACGTACACTGCAAATAAGTTTAAATTCCCAACACCGAGAAAGCGAGATACGCATAGAAAAAACCGCAGATTTTACAATAAAAAGGACCAATTGCCTAAAATACCCAAAATTGTTAGGATTGGCACTAGCATGTAGATATAATTCCCCACAAAACTTCTCAGTCTTCACTCTTTTTCTTCTTCTTTTTCTCTTTTTTCTTGCTTGGTGTTTCGGTTTCTTCTACTTCAGGCTCGGCATGCTTTCGCTTCTTTTTCTTCTTCTTCTCCACTTCTTCAACATCCTCACCTGCATTCTCATCCAAATGCTTCTTCTTTTTCTTCTTTTCCTTTTTCCCCACCTCTTCACTCACTGGCCCATCTGGCATTTCTGTGTCCACCACATCAGTTTTCTTCTTCTTTTTCTTCTTTTCTTTCTTCTGCTCATCAATTACTGGTGCCTCCTCTACAGTAACGATCTGAGTTGGTTCTGTTACGGTCCGCCCAAGAACAGAATCTGCTGAAGGATTATAAGTCTACATGCAAGAGTAAAGTCATTTAGTATGGCAACAGAGGTGCAAAATACAGACACAAACATACATACGGGAAATGTATAATAAGTTTCTACACGTACGCATATTTATATGGGCTAAAAAGTCCCCGTCATCTCACTAAAAAGAAGGGTACTACATAAGGGCACTACAGTGATTCTACAAAGGATCTAAAGTAAATTTCTTTAGTACCCTTAAGCCATCATTTTAATGGGGTGACGGTCTCTTGTCCATTTATGACTTTGAACTAAGGATCTAAGGTAAATTTCTTTAGTACCCTCAAGCCGTCATTTGTGAGGTGGCACTTCATGGCAGGACTTTTCTTGCCCATCAGTGATTTGAACAAAATGCTATCTTACTACACCAATGTAATAGAATAGCAAGCCCCTATAAATACGTGTGTTTATGTATATACACTTATGACAGAGAAATGACATGGATTCCAGACCTTGGCCGGCGTTATCAACGCCCCTGCTCCCTTTTTGCGGTCTTTATCATAGAACTCGATCTTTGGTTTGCCTTTAGCTGACCCAGCAGACCGACCAAGTTCTCTGCCTTCTAAATTCCTCAACCGTGCTTCAAGCTACAAGAAATTACACCAACGGAAAATAATTAAAAGGAGAATTTATCTACAAGTACAAAAACTTATCATATAAGTAGTAGTCCAGTCCAGTTTACCTTGGCTCGATTCTCCAGCCCCATCGTGTTATCTTGGTTGTCTGCAAGAGCATCATATCGAATCGCCAGTGCTGTTTTGGCAGCAAGCGATCGTGATATTTTTCCCTTATGTTTCGGTGCCGCCTGACCAATCAAAGAAGCATGATAAATAAGTCCATATTTTGGGGTTGCGTGCTTAGTCTTCAGAGCCCTAAAAAGTGCCTTCTCTGCACCAAGAATCTGAACTGTACTTCCGGGCTGCTTTGCAAGATTCAATAAGCTGCCACCATGGGCAATTAGGCGAGCACCGACAAGTTCTCCGACCAGAGCTGTGAGATTTGGGGCAATTGTGTTCATTCTGCTCTTGAGATAGTCATAAAGTTGAGCTCTGTATTCTGCAAGTGAGAGAACTTGGTCACAGAGATCTTTAATGTTCATCAAATCGAGGTCACTAACTTCAGTTCCCATGGAAATCACGGCAGCCTCTTTCAGTTCCGTCTCCACCTCTTCGGTCAAAATCTGTTTGAATATTCCAAAAGAGCATTCATAAGCATGAATTTCATCATCGATCATAGGGGTGTTATTGGCCGGTATTGGTCGGTTTTCAACTAACTTTCCTAACCGAACCGACATGCTCGGTGTTCTATTTCCCAACACCGACTTCGACCATAGCAAAATGACCTCCATGGTCAACCGACTGTTCTTTGGTTGGTCGATTTCAGTCGGTGTTCGGTGACACACTAGGTTAGTATTTGTTTTCCATTTTTCTCTCAACAAACAATAATGATTCCAAGCCAACTAAATATCTAACAAGAAACCTCTCCATCGATTAGATTCAAAAGGGGGGAGAGAACAGGAGAGAGAGAAAATTAATTACCAGATCACTACATTGAGTAATTGACAAGGAAAATTTTATAAATCAACAATTTGACATACTTGTTTCTTCGAGTATGCACCTTTCTGGATATTTTATGCCTTGATTTCTTTTGCTCTTGCTTTTTGGGGCTTGATTTGGATTTATTGGCTTCTTTGGGCTTCAATGGGTGGACGCCAGTGAGGATTATCAGAGGAGAGTGGGCAGCGGCTGCGATGCTTTTAGTTTTAAGATTTTTGATTCTTGGTCTGAGAGAGTAAAACACATTTACAGTGTTCGGTTGAATTTGTTTAAGTTGGGTAAAGGATTTGTATGGCTTTGTTGTGTACTGTAATTGTGTCTCAGAGAGAGAGAGAGAGAGATGAAGGAGAGGAGAGAGAAGAGGGAGAAGAATAAAGGTGAAAAGTCTAGTCTACTCTAAACCAAAAAAAAAAAAGCAGTCAAAGTTAAGAGTTCTGTAATGACAATAAATATATTGAATCTTTTGAGAGAGAGAGAGAATGGATAAAATAAGAAAAAGTTGAAAAGACAGATCTTGAAAGTTGTATTATAAAAGTAGTAGTGTCAGATACTCAAATGCGTGTTGAGCAAAACGTATTCATTGTCTCGGTCGGTTCGGTAAAAATCGGTTTTATATTTTCAAAAGCCGACACATAACCGAAAACAGGGAATTTCTATGTTTTAAAACCGTGCACCGACTGCTTGTAAGTTACACCGACCAAAACCGCATATTCCGGTCGGCTTCGGCCGGCCGGCTTGGTTAGGCGGTTATTTTTAACACCCCTAATCGATCAAGACGAGCAGCTCTTTAACAAAATAGGAAGATGTTACTTCCTAGCATGGCAAATTGGTTAAAATGTAAAGGCCTGTTTGGGAATGCTTAAAACAGGATCAAGTTGAGATCCATTTTCAGTTTTATCTAGTTTTTACGAAAACTAGCATTGTGCTGGTTTGATTAAGAACCAGATCTTGAGGTATTTCTAAGTCAAGCACAAAAAAGCAGCTACACAAACACCGAACTACTTAAAGAACGGGTTTCTTGAACTACCCAAAAAGCCTCTAAGATTAGTGAGTCAATTCAACAAAGACATATTCCGAACAGTGAGAAAATAAAATTGATGTCACACATAGTAAAGAACATGTAACCAAGAAATAATCCACAGCTTGTCCTCTACTCATTCTACTGGAAGAAGAGAATACTTGTGATCATCACCTGATAGTGTGGAATTAGGAACCAAATGACACAGTACAAACCATATATGGTTATCTCATGCTGCCCAAATGGAGAAAACTGGAGCACCATCACAGATATGACCATGGTTGTCAAATCGGGATTTGTATCGTGAATCCAAATGATACATGTGAATCAGTCGGGATTCGCGAATTGTGAGATTCGGTAACAAATTTTTTTTTTTTTTTTTTAAAAAAAACTATAAACATATCCCTTTCTTTTCTAGGCTTGTATAAACATATCCTTTTTTTTCTAGGCTTGCACAAACATATCCTAAGTGATTTAAAAGAGGGTTTAGTAATTAAATATTTTTTTTTAAATGGAAAAATTAAGTTTTGTGCGTAGCAATCAAGTGAATTGTAAGAATCGAGAATCAAATCATACGATTCAGTTGCGAATTCTTCGATCGTGTATCGATTCATATTGTTTTCATGGTAAATCGTATCGAATCGAAAACTTAAGTTGTGCCTAGCAGCCAAGTGAATCGTAAGAATCAAGAATCGAATCGTAAGATTCTTCAATTCATGTATCGATTCGTATCGTTTTCACGGTGAATCGTATCAAAACGTATGATTCAATACACGAATCATACGATACTGAATTTTTGATAACAGAGGATATGACAAAAAAAAAAAAAAAAAAACCAAAGCACTACCTCAGAGAAATCAAGCTTTGCAGCAGTAGAACGATAACCCATCAGCTTCACTGCCTTGGCATAGAGAATGTTGTCTTGTATAATCTTTGCAAGCTCTGGAAAATGCCATCCATACCACTCTCGCACCCTCATTGCATAGGTGTTGAGTTCTTTATCAAGATCATCGAGCAACCCTATGGCCTGAATTATCATTGTATCCACCTAGAAGAACAATAAAATATCGAGTGATAAGACTGAAATCCGTCTTAACAAAACAAGTAACGAACACCATGGGAAGGTAAAACATGTTTGTCAGATTAATAACCCATCTTTCAATCGAATCACCTCATTATTTCCCAACTTATGAAACGAATCAGCCACACACAACTTCAAGTTTGGGCCGTCAGCAGGTAATCAGAAAACAGAAGGCACGCATAAAGACACAGAACTATAGAGAAAATCAAAGTTCAAAAGAAGGTACAAAGACTCGAAATACACTTGGAGGCATGGACCATAATAAATTGAACTCATACGAGTGGAAAAGTGCTGATCAAAGGAGTGTCAAATTTTGACCAACAAAATAAAATAAAATAGCTCCACCAAAAAATAAATAATAGTATCACTAATTTATGTTTCCTTACTAGTAGACTGCCTTCAGACATTATGAAGTAGGCAGACATTGCTGTCAAATTACAAATCAAATCGTGAATAGGTTTGCCAAAAGCCTGAATTGTGAATCGTAAGAACTTTTCTAAAAAATAAATAATCACAAATGTGTACCCACTGTATATATACAAACAATTAAATAAACACACACACACACACACACACATCTAGGTCGTGCTTAAAATGAACAAAAAAACAATTTAACAAAGTTTAATCCAATATAAAGGCTGAAAATATTGAAAATTTTGGACTTCAAGACTTCATAGTGTATTGTTATATGGAACTAAAAAGAGTTTGACCAGCTGAATTACATTGATTTCATCTTTCTTTTTTACTTGGTTTTGCCATGAAGCTGTAAATGGTATCAAGAGGTGTAGATGTCTGGATATTAAACATTTCTTGATCTCCATCTTTCCAGGAGAGAAAAGAAAAGAAGAGGGAAAAGATATTAGAAAACGAATTTACCTTATCAGGACTAAATTTTAGCTTGTATCTGGACAGGCTGTGAGATAAACCCAAGCTCATTGGAGCCAAATCTTGAGTAGCTAGACCGGAGATGAGTTCAGTAAGTTGACTTCTCACCCCTCTCATCAGTTCCATGACAGTATTGTTATGAACGCATTCAATTTGCTGCAAGACATCAATTGATCATCTAATATAAAAAAAGGAATCACAAATAAATTGGAATGACATGTAATAATTCTTATACATGAGGACATTTACTGACCAGCTTCTCTTTGATTGCATTTCCGAGCTTAGAATCAGCCACAGCCAAGGTTTCACCATCACAATGGGCACGCAAGAACTTGCGCAGACCTTTGCTGGGCTTGCTATCAATCAACAAAGTGGCTGCTGATAATGCCTCTGATGTGTTCTCAAACTTGGAGAAAGCTTTTAGTTTCACAATCTAAACACGATAATCAAACCAAACAAATGGTTAGATGAATAATTCAGTGACAAATTAAAGCAAGCATGATAACATCTAGGTAAGCCAGAGCAAGAAAGAAAACTAATCTACGAAATTAAGACAGCCCCATTTAGTTTGCAAATTTAGGAAAGGCTAAGAAAAGGAAAAGGAAAATGAGAAGAAAAACCATTTCACTAGAGAGGCAAATGTCGAAACTCATAAAGATCTGTATCAATATTCCTTCTGGGTTTTCATTGTCATATTTCAACATCCAGAATGGCACAAACATCGAGTACGTCATCAGGTCAGACACCTCTCGGATGGCTCGAACACCAAAAAGTTAGATATGTAAATGTCTTGACAAGTAAATATTTTCTGAACAGATTGTCTATGCAGTATTTAGTCTTACCCCTCTATGTTTTCCATGATTTCCCCAAGTTTCTCCAAATTTATAACAAAATCGACCACTAAACTCATGCGCATAAAAGTATAAGCCTTCATTGAAAACTCAAATCTTAATCATTGCATACAATGACCAGAACATAGAATCCCAACAAAATCAGAACAAGATTTCTCACAGACATAGAAAGCATATACAGCACACACATAAATATACTATACTATACTATACTATATTATTTGTGCGTATATGCAAACACACAAATATAAACATGGAGTCATGGATGCATAGGGAAGACCTGTCGAGCTGTATCTGCAGAGTTGAACTCCTTCCACAAGTCCTGCAACAGAGATCAAAACGATTAGAACACAGAATGCACAATTGATGAAATCTATAAAACATAAAACACATTTATTCACAATCGAAGGAACAAATGATAGAACTTACCTCAACTTTTGAGAGTTTCCCTTCATCTAATACTTTAAAAAGGGCAAAGCCCGCCGGAGTTTCGAATAACACAAGCATTTTTCAAGCTCAAAATACACCTGAAACCATAAGATCACAATCATCTTTTGAATTTTTTTACCCAGTAAAGCAAACAAATTTTTTTTTTTTTTTAATTAACTTGCAAAAATCCCACTTTGTAATATTTATCACTTTCTATGAAAAGTAGTGAAAGTTGAATGCTTAAAAACTTGCATAAACAGAGAGAGAAGGTGGTTTCTGAGCTCCAACGGTAATATTTTTTGAGATATAGACAATAACCAGCAAGAGGAAACTCACCTAGAGGTGCCGGAATTGTCAGCGGAGTGGGGGGCCGGTTTGGGTCTCTCTCTGTGTCCTTAATTGATATGGTGGATGGTGGTGGTCGATAGTGAGGGAGGGTGGAGCGGCTGGACTGTCGAATGTGAAGGAGGGATTTATTAGGGTTTTGTTTTTCAGGAAGACCGTAAGCGGAGGAGGGTTTTAGGGTTTGGAGGTTAGTATTTATATTGTTGTTTCTCATCTATCTAATTCTTTCGAATAATTACATTTCAATCAATTTTATTTCAATCAATTTTTTATTTAGTACTCCGTGCAATGCACGGGTCCGTCAAAATTGAAAAATAAATTAGATGTATTTATTGTTAATGCATTTATAGTTTTATCACTTGAAAAAAAATTAAATCAAATAATACTAAATTCTAAAAAAATTAAAATCAAACAACATTAAATCCTAAATTTATTAAATGTGTACTACTAACAAAATAAAGTTGTAAACGTAAAAGTTTCAATAATCCTAGATGGAAGCAAATGTATTTTCTTTTCTTTTTTTTTTTCGTTTCCAAATCTTTTTTTAGTGTTTTCACTTCTGCTTGTTTTAGCATTTCTCTCCTTTCATTTATTTATTTTTTTAACCACAATTTATTGTATGAATTATGTACAAAATAATGTAACTACGTATAAACTTTATACAGTAAAGTTGAGAGTAATGTTGTTTAAAAGTAATAACTTATTTTTAATATCATAATACGTGATATTTTGAAAAATTTTATCATCTTTTGTCTTTTGTCTTTTTCTTTTTTGTTTAATTACATGTAAACTTCATACGATGAAGTTGAAAGTGTTATTTAAAAGTAAAATTTTAGTTTTAACATTATAACATATGATATTTTGAAAAAACTAATCATATTTGTTCTTCTTTTTTTTTTTTTTCCTTTTTATGGGAAAGATATGAAATTGCAAGAAATTATAAATTTCAAAAATAAATTTATTAAATTTATTAAAACTATTATTATTATATATTTATTATGAGTATGTAAATAATTGTAAATTACAATTTGTCTTTTAAGCTTGCAAAGTATTTCATATATATTTATTATGCGTATGATAGAAGTGTATGTATGTGTGAATTAAATTTATAGGAATGCGTATGTAATAAAATATGATTGTAGATGTATTAGTAATTGTAAATTACAATTTGTCTTTTCACTTTACAAAGTATTTCTTATTATTATTATTATTATTATTATTATTATTATGATTATTATTATTATTATTATATATTTATGATGATGAATTAAATTTATTATATCTATTATTATTATATATTTTGAGGAGTATGAAATGCTATGAAATTAAATTTAAAAAGAAAAACGAATGTATGTGTGTGTGAATTAAATTTATAGGTATGTGTGTGTGATAAAATATTATTTTTGATGTATTAGTAATTGTAAATTACAATTTGTCTTTTAACTTTACCAAGTATTTCTTATATATGTATTACGATTATTAGTATATATTTATTATGATTATGAAAATATATGAAATTGTATGAAATAATAATTTTATAAAACAAATGAATTAAATTTATTAAGTGTAAATTATATATGTGTAAAGCCTTGTTTTGAAAAAACCAAAACAAAAACCAAAGCACAAAATGAATTGCCAAACAAGGCACCGAATTTGTTGAATTTTGATCCAATATATGTGTGTAAAGCATTGTTTGGGAAAAACGAAAACAAAAAAATCAAAACAAAGCACAAAATCGGTTTGACAAACAAGGTAGCCGAAATTATTGACTTTTGATCCATGGGTTTAGTGCCTTGTTTGGGAAAAAGTATAAACAAACAAGATAAACAAAGCCACAACTGATTTTCCAAACAAACCCTATTAGTTTTTGAGTGCCTTGTTTGGGTATTAAAAAAAACGCAAACACAAACAAAGGCAAAATTCGGTTTGCCAAACAAGGCATAGCATCTCAATGTATTAGTAAAGGCAAAATTACATATAAAGAGCCAACTATTTAAAGAATTCCAAATTAGGACAAAATTGAAATTGAAATCACTATAAGCCTTTTTTTTTAGAGTATAGTGAAGAAATTTAGAAGTTAGGCTACAATTTAAAAAAAAAAAAAAAAAAATTTAAAAGTCAATAAAAATTTTAAAAAGTCATCAACAAAATTTTTTTAAAAAAATAATAATAATAATCAAATTTTGAAGAGTCATTAAATGTTTTAGTCTACTTTATGTTTATATCATTGTGAAGTGTGAACTTGCACTAAAAAAAAAACTCTAAAAGGCATCGTTTGTTTTACAGGACTAAGAGCTGCATAGGGGGATAGGACTATTAGTCCATTTTAATTCAATAGTTTAGTGTTTGGTTCAGCCACCTTGCACCAGACTATTAGTTTTTTTTAAACTAAGGCCGGTAATAAAGGCACCTTCATTTTTTAATTAGGACACCTAAATTTAAGTTAAAAAATCAGTTTTTATCTTTTACGTTAATTAGTAAGGGCACCGCAATTATTTTACTATATATATTATGAGCTTAACTATATTTTACACTCTCTTAGTTTGCATTTTATGTCAATTTGGTCCCTGTGGTTTAGAAAATGTCATTCTAGTCCATGTAGTTTGTTAAGTGTGTCATTTTAGTCCCTCAAACACTTTTTGTGACAAATTTTTTTTACTTTAAGTGACAAAATTATTCATCACTAAGGGACTTATAGGATTTACTGGACTTATTTGACACACGTATGAACCTACAGGAACTAAAGTAACACTTTCTAAATTACTAGACCAAACTACATGGACAAGCATAACACACATAATTAGGTATTATATTTTTGGGATAATTACACTTTGACCCCCTGAAGTATAAAACCCTTTTTAACTTACTCCCCTCATGTATTAAACACAACGAGTAACCCCAGCGAGTTGACTCACCATTACTTTTTCTCACTAAAAAATGAGATTTTACCATTTTTACCCCTAGTTAAGCACTTGATTGAAGAATTTTTGGGTCAATTTTCTTAATTCCGAAAATGCCCTTGTGAGTGGGTTTTCCCCTCTATCTGTTACATTTCTAACCTCTCTCTCTCTCTCTCTCTCTCTCTCTCTCTCTCTCTCTCTCTCTCTCTCTGTGTGTGTGTGTGTGTGTATCTATTCTTATATATATATATATATATATATATTTCCTTCATTTTTCTTGATTGCCACTCTCTGTATAACTTTTACATTATACATGTGTGAATCTAAATTGATTAAAATCTATTAACTTTGCAAATTGGATTCCAGTAGAAGTGACCTACCAAAGTGGTTTGCCATTCTTTTTTCCCATCTTCAATTAAATCTTTGGGAGAAAGTTGCAATTTTGCTTTTATGCCAATGTCAATTTATATTTTTTAGATAGTGGTTTGATGGGGTTTTTTTTTTTCGTCTTTAGAGTTGATGAATGCTTCCCCAGATCTAATATTGTTGTAGGTTTTTCTCATTTTTCATTTTTCATTTTTCATCTCATGTATGTACCATAAATACTGAGCTCGTATTGGGTTGTTTCTTAAAAAATTTAGTGTTATTTTTTCTGATAACAATGGGATTTTACTATGCTTTTTATTTTTTGTAATGAACGGATGTATGAAATTAGTTTGATTTAACACCAGAATTCTTTTTTTCAGTCCAAAGGGTGAGCCAATGAGCATGAATCTTCATTATGGTAATCAATTTTTTTGGATGCTTTTGTATGTATAGCTAAACATTGCAAAATCTAAACTTTCCAATATGAATCTATTTTAAGTACTACAAACAATTACAAATGTCTTCACAAAAACCCCCAACTTCTCTTTTATATATATGCACAAACCTACTAACAAACACACATCCAAACAAAGGGATCCATTTACTACAATTCAGGGGACCCTCATTGTGTTCATGTGTGTGTGTGTGTGTGTGTGTCTGTGTGTGTTTTCAGTGTGTACATACCTCAACAACAATGGAGTAAGGTTTGATGTTGATCAATTTTGTTACAAAGTAAAGAATTTAGAGAGAGAGAGAGAGAGAGAGAAATCCAGACCAGAAGTTATAAAGAGAGTGTGTGTGTGTGTGTGTGTCTTGTACATAACCAAAGGGTATTTTGGTCCCAACAATTTCAACAGATCATCAACAAGGGTATTTTGGTAACTTCAATAATTTATTGCACATCATGGTCTCTGACTGGGAGAATAAGGGCTGATGTTTAAAGTGTCCAATAATGTAGGGGGGTGAGTTAAAAACCGGTCATACTTCAGGGGGTGGAAGTGTAATTAACCCTATATTTTTTCATAAATATTTAAAATTAAAAGATATTCAAAGAATAATAATAATAATAATACTAATAATAATAATAATAATAATAAATAAAAAAAAAAAAATTTGGTACGTGCAATAGTGTTACTTGCAATTATAGAGTTATATAACAACTGAATTTACTAGTAATCCTTCTTCAGTGCAAGACGTTTTGCAATGTCTATGGCTTCGTCACTTGATATCTAGATATCATAAGACCATTAGATTATACAAAAGGGAAAACGATATGGCTGCTAAATTGCGACAAGTATAAATCTGGAATAAATACGACCCATGCCACACACACACACACACACACACACGCGTGCGCACGCACACAAACATAATTTCACCATAAAGTGTATTAAATTGATGATGCAAAGAAACAATCTCGAAAATCTGATATGGGCAAATTCACATTATTATATAAATTATGCTCAGGAGGATCATGTGACACCTATTGAAAAGAGAGAAGAATCACAATTAATGAAAACAAAAAAACTTACAAGAGAAGAAGTCAAATCGAAGAAGACGCTGAATACAGATTAAGAGTTAATAGAGAAAGAAATCAGAAGTAACTAAGGATTTGAAAATAAATAAGGAGAGAGACACAAAGAGATAATATATAGTAAATTAAGTGAGGTGCCCTTACTAAAAGTAAAAGATTAAAAAAAAAAAAAAAAAGCTAATTTTTTAACTTAAATTTAGGAGCCCTAATTAAAAAATGAAGGTGCATTTACCACCAGCCTTAACTAAATAGTCCCCCAAATGGGCCACTATTTTATCTCATGGGGGGTTGGTATTAATAGTCCCTCAAATAGTGAAGGGGAGAAGTAATCCCTCCTAATGCTGTCCAACGAAACAAACGTGGCCTAAGGGGAGTGGCTAAGTGGGGCGGCTTAGGCAAATGGGAGTAATCTCCATTTGGTCTCAAGTTTGAAACCTCACTTGAGTACTACTATTCTTGGTCTCAGTAAACCTACGAGTGGACATTACACGACCATGGGGTGCGGTGGCCACGTCTATGAAGGGGGATTAGTCGAACTGCACGCAAGCTGGCCCAGACACCACTCCTGACTTGCCAAAAAAAAAAAACTTGCACTAAACGTTGTGAATATTGCTCCCAACGATGTGTACATTTGCTCCTAACGTTGTGAAGAATTGTTCTCGGCTTAACTCTCAATGTTTCGTAGAGTTGCTCCAAATCGTCATATTAAAATTTGATAACTTTTTCATTTTATAAAAAAAGTTGATAGTTTTTTTAATTTTAAAAAGTAATAGATTAACTTTTAAATTATATACAAAAAGTAAATTGAAAGTTAATTATCCCATTCTTATATAATATATAATAAAGTATTCATATCTTATATATGTCCCGTAATATAAAGTGAAATCAGACACTTGCCACGTGTCAGCTCAGTGATTTTTCATATTTTTTACACACGCACACACATATATATATATATATATAATATTAAATCAAGCTATATATTTGCTACTTTTTATTGCATATCTAATCTAATCTGTATCTTCTTCTTCTTCTTCTTCTTTTTTGATAACGACATCAGAAAATTTCATTTTACCAGAACAAGGGCAAGTTTCAGAAGAAATAAATACAAATTAAAAGAAAGAAAAATTACAAAGTAAAGCATAACAATCTCCTAAGATGTATTGCAATCTCCAAATGCAAAGATATATCGAACTGTGGTGTAACTCAACATGGAACTAGGGCTAAAGAAGAAAGCTGGCAACAAACTTCAACAAAGATCACTAAAAGCACTATGATTGCGAAAATAGCACATTGAACCGATCTGACAAAAAAAATACCGGAAGTACAATAGACAAGATCGGATCCAACTACAAAACAAAGACTGGAAAGATCTAGCAGAACACCAAGTGACCAAAACAAAAAAACAAAAAGTAATGCTTCCCACATTTCTATCCCAAAAGTGCTTCCCAAATGATATAACAATGAGGTCATGTCTAATACAGTGGGACCAGTTAAATTTTTGATTGAGAAGTTGTTTACCTGACCCCATTGCGACATTATTTGAGAATCACTTATTGGATATTAATTTGGAAAGCATAGCATTACTCAAAAACAAAACACTCCTAAAGAGGGACAAAACCCTCCCAACTAAGGGACAAACTCTCCTAAAGAGAGACAAACAAACAAAAAGAAGCATAGTTTTTTTTTTTTTTTTTTTTTTTTTTAAGTTTTTCAATCTTTAAAATATCATAACTTTCAAATTACAAATTGGTTTTCGAAAAAAAAAATTATATATTCGTGATCTACAAAACAAGATCTATAAAGCAAGATGCAAAAAATTGTCAAAATTATGGCCAATTATCAGATGTTATTGTCTTTACGTCACTACTCAAGTAAAAACAGTAACATATCGTCAAAGATTAGTGACATTATATGACATAAAAGATATAGTAAAATGTCGTCGACAGTAACATTTCTTCAAATTGACCACATAATCGCAAAATTATGGCCAACTTACATATGTTACTGTCTTTATAATATTGTCCAGGTAATGACAGTAACATAATATCAAGGACAATATTTTTCAAAGATAGTACATGTCCCTGCTGCAAAGATAGTGACATTACGTTATATTGGTCTGATAATGACATGATTTATTTTTTCCATTTTTTTCATAGTTACTATAGATCTTGTTTGATAGATCGTTTCCTCTAGATTACAGATATATAAAGTTTATTCAAAATGGAGTTGTGGTTTGAAAATTATGGCATTTAAAAGTTTGAAGAAAAAAAAACCTGCCTTGAAACATGTGTTGAGGTGGTAAAATGTAATACCCTATATTTTGGAGTGTATGTTAATGAATAAAACTTTGTACTAATTCATGTATACTTGTATGATCTTTACCTTCCCTTTGGTTAATTTTGTGTCATAATTGACTGGCATGTTATTCTAATCGATTGCCACTTTTTGGTATCCAATCGATTGCCATCTTTCCCAATCGATTGTCATGCTGCCGACCTGAATTCATTACGTGGCACTATCCCAATCGATTGCCCTTCATCTCAATCAATTGCATTGAAATATCTGTAATCAATCGATTGCCACTGAGCCCAATCAATTGCCACCTACAAAGATAAGTTTTCAACTTTGTTTCATGGTTTGACACATGGCACTCTCAAATTCTATATATATACCTTCATTTTAGGTCTTGGGTCTATTTGGACTGATTTGGTTTAGAGAGAGATTGTATACATATATATATACACATCCATACACATACATATATATATATATATGTATACAAACACACACACACACACACACACACACACACACACACTCTACTGGGCAGCAAGAAGGAGAAGAAGAGGAAGAAGAAAAAAGAAGCAGAAAGAGAAGAGACAGAGAGGTAGAGAGAAGACAGAGAGAGAGAGAGAGAGAGAGAGGAAGCTCAAGGCTCCATAGCCAAACACACCACACACTCAACTAGGTGAGTTTTAACTCACTTGGTCCTATTATGTGATATTTTTAAAAGTTAATATGAGATTTAGATGTAACAAACACGTCCTTAAGACGTTTATATATGTTGTTTTATAATTCTACTAGAGAAGACGAAGTTCCAATTGATTGGACTTTTCCTAATCGATTACCATCAGTTTGGACCCAATCAATTGGATAGTTTTCCAATCGATTGTCATTATTTCTAACCCAATTGATTGCCAAAGTTAGCAATCGATTGGCATTGTTTTGGATCCAATCAATTGCCTTTTCCCTCAATCGATTGTTATGATTTTTATACTAATCGATTAGACCTTTGTCCCAATCGATTAGCAGTTACAGAAAATGGATTGTTTCTTTTGTTTATTATATAAGGGGTTCGATCATTCGATTTTTGATTCAGACTTTCATTATGCGACTACTAAGGATAATCAGGGATAATGTGATACCAAAGATAAGTACTATTGAGAATAATGGGTTAATGTTATAGCATTAGTTATTATGTTGTTCGTGTTTGAGTTCAATATCCGTTTCATTTTAATCATAGTAGTGAGGCCACAATGGGAAAGTCATGTATCAATGTTAGTACGGAACATAGATAGGTTTGATAAGTTCTGGGAAATGATACGTGGACAGGACTAAGGGGTTCTAACTAGGCAAATGATCCATGGTACATCCTCAACGAGCGGTGGATGGTTTATATCCTTAATGAGCGGTGGATAGGGGATCACTGATAGACATCAATGAGTCGTGGCAATAGATTTGATATGTCGTTGTTTGAAATGTTACATATCCTCGACATCCAGTGGACGGTGATATGTCCTTGACGAGCAGGGGATGGACTGACGTGGTGCTCATGATATGCGGTGGATGGTATATGATATGCCCAAAATTGTCCAGTAATCTAGTGTTCCGAGTTCGACCCCGACCGACCGACAGGCTCGACCTCCAGGTCCGACCTCCAGTGTTTCAGGTGTGACCCCGACCGACCAACCTCTAGGTCCAACCTCGATCTATGGGTCAAAATACGTAGTCCAGTGAAATATGGCTCAGGTCCAGCTCAGCTAACTCAATGGCGCATCCCGAACTACTCGAACTCTAGCAGTTTCCTAAACCAGCTAGGAAACTTTCCAAATATGCAGCTATCAACACTTTCCTAAATAAACTAAAATATCTTGTAAGGGAGGATTCTTCCTCTTATAAAAGGGTCCTCCCGTCCCCTCGAAGGGGGATCCGGAGCCTAAGGGATTCATCTAATATACTGTCTAGCCTCTCCCAAGAAACACTAAATATCATCCCTACATGGCCGACCCTTGGCAGTCACCATTATTGGATCACCAAGGTCCCTACAGTAGTTTCTCTACTTGTGGAAATGCTCTGACACACACGTGGATGTAGGTTCCTTCATTAATAGGGTCAAACCATACAAACACACTGCCTATATTTCTCTCTCACTCTCTTCCATGCTTTTAATCTGCTTTTAAACCTTAAATCTGACCGGTACCAAAAATTGCATCATTAGTTTGGTGCCGTCTGTGGGAATCGAAAGCTTTTTCTGCAAAATAAATCCAGTGGCTAATACACAATGGCTAGAAAACATGGTCAAAAGTTTGGGAAAGAAGCAGCCCAGCAGATCTAATAGCCCTGATGCCAGAACAGATCTGCCAGTTCTGATGACAGAACAGATTATTGTTACGCTTTTGCTGCGCTAACACATATCAATGAAGGATAGTGTCATACATAACAACAAATCGACAACCTGGTGGCCATAAAGTAGACAGTCCTGCATAGTCAGGAAGAAGTCTCATTCACTGGCCCAACTTACTATACAAACAGTGAACTGGGCGGAGTATATATATTGGACAAAGACCTGGAAAGAGGCCTCTGCAATCCAGACCCGACCTCCAATCTCGAGCTGCTAGGGTCCGGCGATATTGACCCGACCCGACCTACAGTTCACAGTGGTCAGGTCGGATGATCCCAATCTGCAGCGGTCAAGGTCCGGCGATCCCGACCCGAACTCCAATTCACAACAATCAGGGTCCGGCAATCTCGACCGGACCTCCAACTCGCAGCGGTCAGGGTCAAGCAATCCCCACCCGACCTCCAATCTCGAGCGGTCAAGTTCCGATGATCCTGACCCAACCTCTAGTTCACAATAGTCAGGGTCTGGCAATCTCGACCTGACCTTCAACTCGCAACGATCAAGGTCAGGCAATCCCGTCCCAACCTCTAATCTCAAGCGATCAAGTTCCGGTGATCCTGACCCAACCTCCAATTCACAATAGTAAGGTCTAGCAATCTGACCCAACCTCCAATCTCGAGCGGTCAAGGTCCGGCGATCCCGACCTGACCTCCAGTTCATAGCGGTCAGGTTCGATGATCCCGACCCAACCTCCAATCTACAACGGTTAGGGTCCGGCAATTCCGACCCGACGTCCAGTTTGCAACGGTCAGGGTCAGGCACTCTTGACCCGACCTCCAATCTCAAGCGGTAAGGATCTGGCACTCCTGACCCGACCTCCAGTTCACAATGATCAGAGCCCGGTAATCCCGACCTGACCTCCAGTCTACAACGGTTAGGGTCCGACGTTCCCGACTTGACCTCCAATTTATAGCTGTCAGGTCCGGCAATCCTGACCCAACCTCCAATCTCGAGCGGTCAGGGTTCGGCGATCCTAACCCGACCTCTAATTCATAGCGGTCAGGTCCGATGATCCCGACCAAACCTCTAGCCTACAACGGTCAGGGCCTGACAATCCTGACCCGACCTCCAGTTCGCAGCGGTTAGGGTCAGGTAATCCTAACCCAACCTCCAGTCTCCAATGGTCAGGTTCTGTAATCCTAACTCGACCTCCAACCCCCAGCGGTCAGGGTTCGGCAATCTCGACTGGACCTCCAATTTACAGTGGTCAGGGGCTCGGTGACCCCAACCCGATTCATGTCTCCAATAGTCCAGGCAACCCCAACGATGGTTTTTTTCACCGACCATAGCACAAGACTCCACAAATTATGTCAAAGAGCTCCTACAAAGATTCAGATTGCCTAACAAATTCCCAAAACACAACAAAAGTCTTTGGTCATTCCAAGGCACCAAAAAGATCACCATGTGGCAAAAGTCCTTGGTTAACCAAAGGCAGAACTTCACTTAGGCCCAAACCGACGATAGAGGAGACTAAAGCCTATTAGGTTGGCCCACGATAGAGGAGTAAAAGAAATCCCTAAAATGCATACATTTTGGGTCTCCAATTAGGCCCAAACCAATGATAGAGGAGACTAAAGCCTCTTAGGTTGGCCCATGATAAAGTAAAACAACACACTTTAGGTTAGCTTTATCAACATGGTCAAATTCTTCAACCAACAGCTCTGAGGAAGGCTTACTGGGCTGAAGATAACTATCCTGGGAGCTAACATAAAAAAATGGACACTAAAGTAACACGCTTTAGGCCGGCTTATCCAACATGGTCAAATTCTTCTACCAACAACCTTGACGAAAGCTTACTGGGTAGAAGATAAACATCCTGGGAGCTAAAATAAAAAATGACCTGTGGATACCGGCATTTGGGCCCACTTTTAATTTTAAAAAAATTTCTTAGTCAAATTTCAAATTTAAATATGAGTTGCCACTTAATTTTTTTAGAAAAATTAAGAAACCATTTTAAAAAGCAACCAATCTTTTGCGAAACCAAAGATAATCTGGGTCCGGGGATTATGGAATGAAAGGGGAAGGAGCCCGACGGACTAAAACACCCCCTTTCATCCTATCTCGTGATAGGCCTCTACTCATCATCCCATTTAATCGAATTAATAATCTAAGCATGCCCTCAACTAATACATAGATATAAGTATACATATCATAAGCATGTAAAAAAGGGTGCAAAATTGCTAACGATAAAATATCATTCATAAGCCACATAATTCAAGTAGCAAGCAAAATGATGTGCAAGTAGGGAACTAGAGAACTTACCCGGGATCCAGCCGCGAAATGGGAAACGTGCAATGCATACAAAGAATAGAAATCCTAGGAAAAATGTCTCTAATCACATATACATATAAGGCAAAACCTAAGCTAAGGTGTCGCACATGGAGTCGAAAATTAATAAAATCAACAAATGAAATAAACTAGAGAAGAGATGAAAAGTCATACCTCCAAAGCGCTACAAAACAAGGGTTAGTCCACATGCTTCACAAATAATATGACATCAAATAATCAATCCTAAATCTCTAGCTTAGATCTATCAAGCATGGAAAGAATGGACAAAACTTTGAATTCCTTTTGATTAGTTGGAGCCATAACATCTCTATAGATATACAAGTCTCAAATAAGAGCCAATGTGATGTCCATATAGGGGTGCTATAATCCCGACATGATCATAAGGAATCCATGGTTATGTTCAACTACGTCCAACTTTATCCAATAACTAGTCCTAATCATAAGCATCAATGTACATGGATGAATGAATGAACATTAACAAGAATGAGATATGAATTTATTTACTATTTTGGATCACTTAGCTCCTGGATTTAAGCTAAATTATCATTATTCAAAATATGATTTGGGTCCCAAGACATTAGGAAACCGTTTAAGTTAAAATCAATGAGACTAGACAAAAACAGTGACTGTTTTTCCTAAATTACAAAGAGCAAACCAGATTTTAAGAGGTAGAAAAACCATCCTTCTAACGGTTGGATCTTAATGATTTTTGGATATGATATGCCTCTGTGAGTCTAGTTTTTAACTCAAAAAGAAAATTAAGGTTTGAACGGTTAGATCTCTAGGAATGTGGAAAAAACTAGACATCACTCAGGAATCTACAACTCTCTATCCAGAGATCTTGTACGATTTTCTAAAAATAGCAAAAAAATGAGAAACACTTAGATCTTTTTAGGGTATCTTCCTAACACATTGAAATACTTAGAAAAAATTATTTTGGGTCAAGAAAGATCAATTAAGGTACTGATTTATTAATTTTAAAATGGGCTTACTGTTCTGGAATTTTGGACAGAGAATTGCTTATTTTGAAATCACAAGACCAAACCATCTTAGACATGGAATTTCATCAAAACAAAAATCACAGAGGTACTTAAACGGGTTATGAACACCCTCCAGTTGGTCTCATCCAATTTCCAATGAACCATGATTTTATAAAAATCTTTGATCACAGTTGGTTTATGGATTCATTGCACCTTTGTTAAATTGATATTCATATTTCGAATCAAACTTGATACATGATTCTAGAGAGAACTAGGATCAAGAATGATTATGATCATTGGAGTAAATAATAAAACATGAAGAGATTCATAGATTTATCCTTAATAGATTTCCATCATAGATTTCATAGCAACAGAATCCTAAGGTCTTACTCAATCTTATGAACTCTTGAATATTCAAGTTCCCTAGATTTCAACAAACAAACTATGAAAACTTACATCTAAATCCTCTCTCAAACATATGATCCTTGAGGAAATTAGAACTATGACATACTATTCTCCTCTCAAATTAATGGTCCTTGGAGACTCAATAAGACCCAAATCTACTCAAATCTCTATGGAATATAGTATGGATTCCATATAATTCCTAATACGGAGATCAAAGTCATGAGCTAAGACTTGAACACAATCAACTATGTATAGATATGACCATGACCAATCTTAATCCCTATATAAATCATAGGATCATAAGGGACTAGAGGATCAAACTCAAATAGATCTAATGAGATATTGAAGATCTCATAGATCCTATGAGAAGAATATAAACAAAAGAAATGAAATCAAAGGTTATTTGAAAACTTCAAGTCAAAACTCTTTTAATCTTAAATCCAAAGCTCTATTTAGACCCAAATCAATGAAAATAACACATGATCATTCAATCACAAATTCTATGTGGTGTGTGATGAAATGAGGCAAGAAGAGAGGTTTTGAAAATGTGTAAAAATCCTAGATCTATGAATTTGTGATTGAATTATGTAGAACAAGTATGGAATAAGGATTTAACCTCTAGATCTTCTCAGCATTTGATTGATTTGGAGAGATCTAAGCCTTACAAGCAATACTCTTCTTCTTCTTCCTTGAAGCTTCAAGGTTCTTCAATGGAGATTTGAGGAATTGGGTGATTAGGTAGGATTTCTATAGGATTTTGGGTTTCTTTCTCTATATTTCTCTAAGAACAACTTCATCTTCAAAATTCAGCCTCTCTTTCTAAGATTCAAGTCTCATCTTCCTAGATTCAAGTCTCCAACCTCTCAAAATGAGAGAAAATGGGATTTTTATCGACTTTTTGTTATCTTAGGGGCTAAGATAAGGGTAGATAGGTCAATTAGGGATGGTGGGAGCATGGTTTGCATGACCTAGGAGTAGTAAACACGTACATAAAAACGGCATCGTTTGGTGCATTCATTTGATCAAAGATTGAAAAAAATTTTGACTTAAAAATGCAAAGTAGCCCAGGTTGGCACTCGATGAAGATGGAACGGCACTTGCTGAGTGCCGCAGCGGCATTCACTGACTGTCGTTTGGGCACTTTGAGTGCCGCTGCACAGTAGTTCAGCACTATTCACAGCAATTCAGCACCTTAATTTCATTTCATGTCATTTCATTTCATGTCATTTAAGTAAATGTCATTTAATTTATGTATTTACTTAAGACATAAAATGTAAGTAAGGAAATACCCCCCATTTGGATTCAATAAAAATATCTAAAAATCAAAATCCTTAAGGAAAAAAAGTCAACTCTCCCTCCGAAGGCAAAATTTCCAATTCCTGCACAATTCTTCTTAAAGACCTTTCGATTTCTCAATGTTCTTTTCATTTAAAAATTCTTAAAAATCATTTCTAGCATAAGGGAGACCCTATGAACAATTACCGGGACTTTTCATCTTGAAATTCGAGAATCTTACGATTGATTCCCTTTTGACCTGTTGACATTTCACTGGGTCAATTGTTGACTTTTTTTCGGGGTTCATGCTGAATTTCTCTCCTTTGAAAAAAATGGTTTTAAGATGTTCCGAGGACAATGTCGTGTTTCTATACATGTTCAAAACTCATGGTCTACAAGGTGACGGGTAGATGAGAATTTTGGACTTTTTTGGCTAAAAAAGGTGATTTTGAACCGAGATTCTTCTAGGAAAAAAGTCAGATTGCTTGTAAGAGTCTTGATTCTGATGAGACATATTCATCATTGATCTCTAGAGGTAAATCCCCCTAAGTTTAATAGTTCAGTCAAAATTAGGGTGTCTACAGAACCTTAAAGCAACACGCTTTAGGTTGGTTTATCCAACATGGTCAAATTCTTCCACCAACAACCTTGATAAAGGCTTACTGGGCTGGAGATAACCATCCTAGGAGCTAACATTAATAGAAGACTCCGAATTAGGTTAAGTTTCAACTTTTAGCCAATTCCCAAGCACTTAAAAGACTCCGAATTAGGCTAAGTCTCAATTCTTAGCCAATTCTTAAGCACTTAAAAGACTCTGAATTGGGCTAAGTCTCAAGTCTTAGCCAATTCCCGAGCATTTATAAGACTCTGAATTAGGCTAAGTCTCAACTCTTAACCAATTCTCGAGCACTTAAAAGACTCCAAATTAGGCTAAGTCTAAACTCTTAGCCAATTCCCGAGCACTTGAAAGACTCCAAATTAGGCTAAGTCTCAACTCTTAGCCAATTCCCGAGCACTCAAAAAGACTCTGAATTAGGCTAAGTCTTAACTCTTAGCCAATTACAAAACAATTCATGAGACTCAAAAGTTCCAAGGTAATTTCCTCGAGCAATCACAATGTTACTGATCTTGACCCATTACTGATACAAGGTTGACTCACTAAGATCTGCGGACTTTAAATCATAAGGTGCATCGCTCCCCGAGAAAATCCAACTTTGCAAACACCAGACAGTGGTAAGCGGAATCAACAGATTTCCAAACTTGACCCGATGTAGCATCAAGCCAACCTTGGAAATGGGGGGCAACTGATACATCCAAAATTGTCCAGTAATCTAGTGTTCCGATCTCTAGGCTCGACCTCCAGGGCTGACCTCTAGTATTCCGGGCCCGACCCCGAACGACCGACCAACAGACCAACCGATCTTTAGGCTCGACCTCCAAGGCCGACCTCCAGTGTTTTGGGCCCGACCCCGATCGATCGACCAACTGACCGACCTCCAGGTCCGACCCCAACCTATGGGTCGAAATATGCAGTTCAGTTAAACATGGCTCAGGTCCAACTCAGCTAACTCAATGGCGCATCCCGAACTACTCGGACTCCAACAGTTTCCTAAACCAGCTAGAAAACCTTCCAGATATGCAGTTGTCAATAGTTTCCTAAATAGACTAAAATATCTTTTAAGGGAGGACTCTTCATCTTATAAAAGGGTCCTTCCACCCCCTCAAAGGAGGATTCGGAGTCTAATGGATTCATCCAATATACTGTCTAGCCTCTCCCAAGAAACACTAAATATCATCCCTACATGGCTGACCCTTGGGAGTTCCAATCACCATTGTTGGATCACCAAGGTCCCGGCAGTAGTTTCTCTTCTTAGTGGAAGTGCTCTAACACACATGTATACATAGGTTCTTTCATTAATAGGGTCGAACCACATACAAACATGCTGCCTATATTTCTCTCTCACTCTCTTTCGTGCTTTTAATATGCTCTTAAACCCTAAATCTGACCAGTACCAAAAATTGCATCATCAGTGTATGTCCTTAACGAGTAATGGATAGAATGATGGTGTATCTATAGAGTTGAACAATTGAGTTTGTTCATTTAGCTAAGAGTACATTGGTTATCAGTCTTAGGATAACAAGACAATAATGGCTGGTTACGACGAGATATATTGAAGAGAAGAGATTATTTATTAGAACTTAACTTAACTCGTGTCTTCATAACTAGTTTATACTTCAGATAACTGGTATCCTGTTAGTTTATATTCACTCATTAAGCTGACGGCCATTATTGCTTGGACATTTCCCATCTAGACTACCATCTTCCTAACCTTGTAGGTGACGATCATTACCAGGATGGTTACTATGTAGAGGAAGGCTATGCTGAGGATGTGCCGGGGGAAGGAGGCAAGGGTAGACAAGACTATTATGCTGACGACTATGTATACTCCAGCTGAAGACTAGATAGTTGTTAGTTTTATTTTTGTAAACTTATGTAGAATTGGTACTTGGACATTTGTTGCTTCCAAACCTTTTCATAGTCCTGTAGACAACTCTGATGATATAGTAATAACTAGAATGGTTGTAATATATTCAGTCATGTATATTATTGTTCTTGTTGTTTTGTCAGGCTAGTATTGTATTGTATGGTGTGGACAATTTAGTGACATTCACTTGTCATTCCCTATGGACCAAAAAGGAAATTTATTTTTCTCTATTTTTACTATTTTGGGCGTGACAGGTTTTTGGTATTAGAGCTCTAGGTTTGATACTTTCGCTCACTAATGGTTCTACACCATCTGGTCCTAGCATTTAATATACCTGAGATGAGATGTGAGTTTAAGATAAGTTCGTCCTTGTGACGATAGATAGTTTTCCTTTGCAGGCTAGCATGGATCCAGACTTCCATATGTTTATGGGTGATCCATTTGGAAGACACGTGATTCACGGAGACACGGTTGAGCCTGTTATACCAGAGATATATCTTAGCTATATTCGCCAGACGGCTAGTCGTTATTTAAAGGAGATGATGTAGATCTCTCTGTAAGTTGAAGGCATGACACACTCGACAGAGATATGCATGAATGCGTATCACTATGCGATGACCCAAGCAGCTATATACTAGGAGATGGCTCGACTGATCCAGAGTAAGCTGGAGATGGCGATCGAGTTGTGGGCTATTTTGGCAGGACCCATTCTGCCATCACTTGCAGGATAGGTAGCATCACCGGTACCCTATGTACCAATCCTAGAGCCATAAGATCAGCCTGATGAGCCAGAACTAGAGCCAGAGCCAGAGCTAGAGCCAGAGCCAGAGCATGTGCCAGTGCTGATTTTGGATGGTGAGGAGCCAGAGGATGAGCATCCTAATGAGGATATAGATGGAGAAGGTGAGGAGGAGCATATAAGTGATGAAAAGAAGTCAGAGGATGACCCTGAGGAGATAGAGTATGCACCAGTAGATGACCTAGAGGATGATTCGGAGGATCCGGAGCCAGTTGATATCGATGATACAGTTGAGGAAAATGTGGTAGTTTCGGAGGACTATATAGTAATGGGAGACAATGAGATGGTTGAGGTAGCCGAGGAGGATGTTCCTAATGAGGAGATCATTGCACCTGAGATATCGTGGTACTTGTATTACTAGCAGGACCCATAGTATATATGACAACCATTGCTAATATGGCAGCAGAGTGGGTAGAACAGATGGTTGCACAGCCAGATTGATTCATTGTAGGACAGGCCGACCTAGTAGAGGCTATGGCCGTAGTTAGAGGATTTGCCGAGATAGTCACTGATATCGCCGAGCAGCATTCAGTATTAAGGATATGGATGTTGATGAGATGATGGTCAAGGATTGGGATATTGGAGTAGTAGTTGGAGGTCTCGCCACACCAGCAGAAGATGATCCACCGGTAGAGATGGACATTGCATCCGAGAATGAGGGGTGGCAGGATTAGATGCTTGTAGACACCCCAATTTTGACCAAACGTCGAATTTAGGAGAGTGTCACCTCAAAGTCCAATGATGATAATGACCGAAAGATTTAAAGTATTCCAAACTCTTTAGAAAGTTCTCCAATAGCGATAAAATTTGCACAGGAAAAGAGAAATACTAGGTGTTCAGGAAAATTCGGGTATAAGACACTATTTTCGAAAAAATAAAACTTTTTAGAAGAAAAAGAAAGAAAAGAAAAGGTGAAAAAGAGGAAATTTACTAAAACGCGGCACTTGGACGTTTTAGCGGCACTCGATAAGTGCCGTGCGGCTATCGCATTTTTCTTATCCACAGCTTTTCTTTCAAAATATTTTTTCAATTTAAAACACAAAACAATGAGTCACCACTTAATTTTCTTAAAAGGGAAAACTAAGAAACCATTTTTAAAGCAAACTGATCTTTTAGAAACCAGAGATTGACTAGGTTCGGGGATTATGAATGAGAAGGGAAGGAGCCCATCGGACGAAAACACCCCTTCTCATCCTATCTCACGATAGGCCTCTGCTTAACATCTTTTTAATTGAATTATTAATTTAGATGTGCCCTTGACTAATACATATGTATAGATATACATTATAAAAAGCATGTCTAAAAGGGTGCAAGATTGCTAACGATAAAATATCATTCAAAATCAAGTAGTTCAATTAGCAAGCAAGATGATATGCAACAAAGGACAAGAGAACTTACCCGGGATCCAGCCGCAGTATTAAACATGCAATGCGTACAAAAATGAAGATCCTAAGAAAGGTCTCTAATAACATATACACATAAGGCAAAACCAAATCTAAGGTGTCACGCATTAAGTCGAAAAATCGATAAAATCAAGAAATTAAAATAAACTAAAGAGGAGTTCAAGAAATCATACCTTAATAGCGCTACAAAACAAAGGGTTAGTCCACATGATATACAAAATATAAAGTTGGATCTTAAATAACAATCCTAGATTTCTAGCTTAAATCTATAAAATGTAATTAAATCTAAAGCAAACAAGTCCTAATTAAAAGCATCAAGCCACATGGATGAATATGTACATGAACAAGAATAAATTATGAAATACTCAGTGACTTAGATCACTTAAACTTTGAATTCAAGCTTAACTAATCATTATTAAAACATGGTTTGAGCCCAAGGTCATAGAAAAGTCATTTGGACCATTATTTACAAAGTTGGTCAAATATGTTATAAAATTCTGAAAATTACAGAGAGCGGACCAGAAAGTAAAAGGCATAAAAAGCATGCTTCCCATGGTTTGATGTCGGTGAATTTTGGACACAAGATGCCTCTGTGTGTCTAGTTTCCATCCCAAAAAGAAAATCAAAGTTTCAACGGTTAGATCTCTGGGTAATGGACAAAAACCAGACATCACTCAGAGATATACAAATCTCTATCCAGAGATTTTATACGATTTTCTAAAAATAGCAAAAAGATCAGAAATGCTTTGTTCTTTTTAGGGTAGCTTCCTAACACATTAATCTACTTAGAAAAAATTATTTTGGGTCACAAATACTTGATTAAGGTTTTGATTTGCTTATTTCAAAAGGGTGTTACTGTTCTGAAACTCTGGACAGATTGTAGTGACTTCACAAAACTCATGACCAAACCATTTTAAACATGAAATCTCCTTAAAACAAAAATTTCACTGGTAGACCTTTGAGTTATAGACACTTTCCCGTTAGTTTCACTTAATTCCAACGGTTAGATTTCGAACTAAAAATCTTTGATCAAAACCGGTTTATGAATCCACTGTTTCATTGTCAAGTTTAACTTTTATTTGTTAACCCAAACTATTAAACCATGAAGTTGGACTTAAACTAAACCATTTTCTCCTACCATTTGATGGTCATTGGAGACTAAAGACCCTTATACTTGTAGATTTTCAAATGAAGTACGAATAGACTTCTTAAAATCTCAAGATGATGAATCTAAACCATAGAGATGGGCTTAGACTCAAACTACTTTCTCCTACCATTTGATGGTCATTGGAGATGAAGATATGACTAACACTCATGAGTCTCGAAGGAATATAGAAAGGATTCCATGCAACATCAAGCTAGAGGACCCAAGTCATAAGTATAGACTTGGATCCATCCATTTGTTTATAAAATGAAATGATGATCAAACTTTGACTCTCATGTGAAGCATAAGCTTTCATGAGATTCAAAATATCAAACTCAAGAGCCTTCAAGAGAGATATTAAAGATCTCCAAGAATATCAAAAGAAAAGTATAGACAAAAAAAGAAATGAAATAAAGAAGACAAAGAGAGCTAATGCTCTAAACCCATCAAAGAGCCTTTTGGTAAAACTTGTTTACTTCAAATTCATAGATGCTTTCTAACCAAGCTAAGAAGAAATAAAAGAGAATGAAAACTTAAATAAGATTAGAGGCTTAATAGAAAGAATGAAAAGGAGACAACTTATGGTTAGAGGATCACCTCCAAACTATCCTCAAAGCTTCTCTACTTTGAAGATTAAGCTCTTCTTCAAGCTCTCCAAAACTCTCTATCTCTCCCAAATATGTGTTGTTATATTGGTATATTATGGTATATCCCTCTCTTCCCATCCCAAGGAATATCCCTCTTCTTTTATAAACAAAATAACCCAGGTATTTTCAGTGAATTCGGAGTAAAAGACAGGTATAAATATCTCATTTGGTGGTACAATGCGTACTTTCTAAAAAAAGCAGACTGCTGGAGTTAACGGCAGTCAGGAAGTCTTCTGCGGCACTCTGGGAATACCGGAACGGCACTCCGTGAAAGCCGTGGCGGCACTCTATGACTGCCGCGCGACACTTACTAAGAGCCGCGCCACATTATTGATTGCTGCGTTTATGTCAGCCTTACTTTATCAGTTTTTTTTTGTTTTTATCCGCATACATATACGTATTATACCACAAAATACGGACTTTAAAAGCAAACAGCAGTCAGAAAATGTTGGCGGCAGTTGATGAGTGCCGTAACGGCAGTTGGTGAGTGTCGCACGATACTTATCGAGTGCCGCTAAAACTTCCAAGTGCCGCGTTTTAGAAAATTTCCTCTTTTTCACCTTTTCTTTTCTTTCTTTTTCTTCTAAAAAGTTTTATTTTTCCGAAAATAGTGTCTTATACCCCAAATTTCCTGAACACCTAGTATTTCTCTTTTCCAGTGCAAATTTTGTCGCGATTGGAGAACTTTGTGAAGATTTTGGAATACTTCAAATCTTTTGGTCATTATCATCATTGGACTTGGAGGTGACACTCTCCTAAATTCGACGTTTGGTCAAAATTGGGGTGTCTATAGTTTGCCCTTCTTCGATAGAGCTTGTGGAGCAACGCGTTTCATAAGTGAATGTCGAAGCTTGCGTGAAGACAAGCCTTTGACCAAACTGTCAGATTTAGGTAAAAAACAAAATGTGTTGCAAAAAGAGAACATGCGCGTGGCAAGGGTTCACGCTGGTCGAACTCAATGGTGAGCTGCCTACGTATCCCGTCAGGAATCAGACCAACACGTAGTTCAGGCAAACACACGCAAGCGCAAGTAATCACACGGATGGATGCACCTATCCTGTTGTAATGCACATGTTGTGCAATGATATTCTTTGAATGGACCTGATTATGCAGGTGCCATGCTTACTCTATATCATGTCTCCTTCATATATGGCACACATTACATGATGCAAAAACTGAGAATGTAAATCCGTTACATTCTCAAAATAAAGGATTGACGTAAATTTGTTACGAAGATTGAAAATATAAATCTGTTATAATCTCAGAACGGGGGTTGACGCAAATCTGTTGTGAAAACCGAGAATGTAAATCCGTTACACTCCCAAAATAAAGGATCAACGTAAATCTGTTATGCGGATCGAGAATATAAAATCCGTTATATTCTCAGAACGGGGGTTGACGCAAATCTGTTGCGAAAGCCGAGAATGTAAATCTGTTACACTCCCAAAACAAAGGATTGACGTAAATTTGTTACGCGGATCGAGAATATAAAATCTATTATATTCTCAGAATGGGGGTTGACGTAAATTTGTTGCGAAAACTGAGAATGTAAATCCGTTACATTCTCAAAACAAAGGATCGACGTAAATTTGTTACGCGGATCGAGAATATAAATCTGTTATATTCTCAGAACGGGGGTTGACGCAAATCTATTGCGAAAACCGAGAATGTAAATCTGTTACATTCTCAAAACAAAGGATCGACGTAAATCTGTTACGCGGATCGAGAATATAAATCCGTTATATTCTCCGAACGAGGGTTGACACAAATCTGTCACAAAAATCGAGAATGTAAATATGTTACACTCCCAAACAAAGGATCGGCATAAATCTGTTACGCGGATCAAGAATATAAAATTTGTAATATTCTCTGAACGAGGGTTGACGTAAATCTGTTGCAAAAACCGAGAATATAAATCCATTACATTCTCAAAACAAAGGATCGACGTAAATCTATTACGCGGATCGAGAATATAAAATCTGTTATATTCTCTGAACGAGGGTTGACGCAAATTTGTTGCGAAAACTGAGAATGTAAATCCGTTACATTCTCAAAACAAAGGATCGACGTAAATCTGTTACGCGAATCGAGAATATAAAATCTGTTATATTCTCTGAACGAGGGCTGACGCAAATCTGTTGCGAAAACCGAGAATGTAAATCCGTTACATTCTCAAAATAAAGGATTGACGTAAATCTGTCATGCGGATCGAGAATATAAATCTGTTATATTCTCAAAACGAGGGTAATCGTATTAAGATGAATTTGAAGTCCACAGACCCAAAATTTATTCATAATCGGGAGCCCACGGGCTTTGATCTTTTTCAAGTTTCAAGAATTGGGAGCCCACAGGCTCAAATCTATTTCAAATTTTCAAGAGTTAGGGCCCGCAGGCTCAAATTTTTATTCGAATTTCAAAATCAGGAGTCGATCAGACTCAGTTTTATTTTTATCCCAAAAATCAAGGGTCAATCAGACCCAAGTCCATTTAAAATTTCAAGATTAGGGGTTAATCAGACCTAGATTCACCTCAGTATTCGAAATCAGTAGTCGAATAATATTATTTGGGGATAAAAGTGCCAAAAGTGGGCAAAATCAGGGGGTTTGGATTAAAATTTTGGGGTTTATTTTGAAATTTGGGGAAAAGACAGGCGGCACTTAAACCGCCTCAACTGCGGCACACGCTCCAAAATGCGGCAGTCCGTGACTGCCGTACGGCAGTCCGTGAATGCCGCGACGACATTCAGTGAGTGCCGCACGGCAGTGTAGAGACTGCCGCACACGGTTCCCCGAGTGCCGTTCTGAGTGGCAGAATGCTTAAACCGAAAGTTTCAATTCATTTCTCAGTCACTCCTCAACACTTTCACACTTGGATCCTCTCCGGAGATTTTTCTTCTTTTATTCGCATTGATCCAAGAGATTCACAGGTAAGTTCTGCTCGATCATAACCTCGAAATTCTCTTTATTTTGATTGATTTCCTGATTTATTTTGAAGTTTAACTCTCGGTTCCTCTTTTCTTCTAAACATACTATGGCTAGTGGTTCGAGGAGTAAGAAGAAGAAGGCCAAGTATACGGCCATTCCCCACTCCGACCCTTCCTTCCTGCTTCTGGACCCGGGCCAGGACTTGTCAGCACGAGCGCTTCAGCGAGAGGTATACGTGCTTTCACTCGTTACTTCTTTTTTCATATTATCCTATTACGAATCTTATGAACATATCGGCATTATATTATCTCTTATGAATACGGTGCCTGACGAAACTTCCCTTACTTTCGTGCAATGCAACTGTCACCCTTATGAACCACGTTCATTCCCATGTTTAGTTCTTCATTCATTTGTTTTATTTATAATAATTATTATTTTTTATATTTTCTATTAGTACTCACGAATGTAATGTATTTTAATCACAACTTTGTACACCTTTCACCAATGCAACTTTTATGCTTACGAGTGCTACAGTCACCCTTCTTTTATTCATTTACCTCATTTCTTCTTTTATCCTCATGAAGGTAATGCATGTTTACGAAACAAACAGTTCATTCATCTTCTTACGAGTATAAACACTATTTTTCATTATTATTATTTTTATTTTATCAGATGTTTTTTAGAAAGGAAAGAATTTCCTGATTGCTTCGACTGCTCTTTTCACTGACTTTATTATTCAGTCCCCCTTTTTCCTATTTTTAGACCTGTATGATAATGAAAACCCCTTTCCGAGATTGGAATGTCATTTTGGGTCGTTTATCCTTTATTCATACTTGCTCTGTTCCATTCTCTCCATTTTTATTTCTTTTGCTGATGTGAAATTTTTTTATTTATTTATTATTATTTTTTTTTAACTTTTGCAGCTTTCGCCTGACGTGCTAAAAGGGCACGGGAGTTTGGCCCACTGCTTTGAGTGGTTCGGGGAGCTGAACCCGACGGTGAAGAGTCTAGTTATTGCTACTGGCTTCGGGGACTTCGTCAAGCTCTTGACGAAGAGCTCGAATGATCTCTGACAGATTCATGCCTTAGAGGAGCGTTTGTGGGATACCACCAACACGTTCCATTTCGACTTTGGAGAGATGACCCTGACCACGCTCGACTTCTCGATGATTATGGGGATTGCCTTTGGTGGAGAGCGTTTGCGGTATCTGGCAGATACGGAGTGGGACCAGGTGGAGCCATTGTTGGGAGTGGTCCCGGAGGAGTCTTTGGTCACAGCCCGATGGTTCATGGATACGTTTAGGGGTCAGCAGGGTTTTACCGACCAGCAGATGACCCGGGGTTTTCTCATGTGCATGCTGGGGTGCTCTCTGTTGAGCACCAAGGGTGACCGTGTCTCTATTTCCCTGGTAGCGTCCCTGGAGCACCTGGACCAGATCGATGAGTATGACTGGGCTAGTGCAGGGTTAGCCATCTTGTACAGGCATATGGGCGACATTTCCCGGGATAGGCCGGCTTCCACTGGTGGCTATTGGAGAGCGTGAGAGGTATACCCTTTTCTATATTTCACTGCTTATTACACTTTCAGAAACTTATTTAAATTGCGAGACTAACCTCTTCTTTTCTCTCTTTTTTTATTTATATTACAGATTTGGTCCCACGAGTATCTCCGCATGATGTCCCCTGAGACATGCGATGTTGATGCCCTCATCATGCCCCAAGGGCTGAAATGGGCGAGGGATAGAGTCGGGCGGAAGACTGGGGCCTGCGATTTTATTTTGTTCAGGAACTTCCTAACGAACCTAAGGGATCAGCATGTTCACTGGCAGCCATGGCTTAGGGTGCTTCCTGACGCTCGCGTGGGGATCCGGCAGTCGGCTGGATACGACCTGACGAGATAACTTCTTCATGGGCCAGAGGGCCAGGCGTGGTACTTGGGAGGGAGGGTGACTAGGCAGTCACTAGCAGCCCCCGAATTCTTTGTGCCATACCCTCCTCCTGACTCTATGAGAGCCACAGACACACTCCAGGGTAGCGAGCTTATGATTGCTCTGACGGGCTTGAGTATCCACGACTTTGTGGACTCTCCCACCGGAGACCTAGCGTTCCGTGCCACAAATCTGATGCCGAACTTCCCTCTGATGGAAGTGACTCGGGTGAGTAAATGATTCCATCATTCGTTTATGAGTTTTCTTTCATCCTTTACTTACGTTTTATTTTTTTTGTTTGCAGCCTGTTCTTGCTGCGGCTCGTCCTCTTGCCTTACCCGAGTGGGATTGGACCATGTCGACTGTCTCGTTCGGCGAGCCCTTCTTGACAACGATCCCCTGGCTTTCACAGGGCGCCCCTACTATTCCTCTTCATTATGACGTCGTCCCGTGTGCTTATACGGAGGAGGGCTTGATGTATGCCCACAGCGTGCTGCAGTGGGTTCTCGGGTGAGAGGGGATGGTAAGAAACTTATCCTCGCCTTTCACTTTGACTTTGATTGCCTCTCCTTTTATTAATCTTTATTCTTGGTTCTTGTTTTTAGGCTGAGGGAGCTCGGGTGACTGTCGCGACTCAACTGAGGGCCCAGGTATGATCTTTATCCTTTTATTCTCAGTATTTCATTTGTCCTTTCAACACTTTTCGGATTCATCTTTTCTCATTTCAAGCGGAGGAGATCAGAGTCCTGTCCCAGCAGGTGGGGCAGCTTCAGCAGCAGCTCCAGCAGTTTGGCATTTCCCTCAGCGATACTCCTGGAGGTAGCAGTGCTCTTGAAGGTGTGGGACGAGGTAGCGGCAGGGGTAGTAGTGGAGGCAGGGGTGGCGGGAGCGAGACAGAGCCGGAGGAGGAGCCCCTCAGACGAGTTACCCGGCAGACTCGAGGCCGGGGCCGGGGTTGATCGCTTTTTTATTTTTGAGTGTTCTTGGAGAGGATTATGCTGCATTTTTGGATGGTTGTATATACTTATGTACACATTTTACTCTTGATGATGGCTCTATGATAGCCGGTAGGATACGCACTTGCATTACCTTTATCTTTTCTGCTTTTTTCATTGATATTCACCGTATGTGTGACCATAGCTTGGTCCTTCTCTTGCCGTATATAGGACCATAGCTTGGTCCCCCTTTTATTTGAGCTTTGAATGCTTCTATCTCTTTTTGAAATGAGTAAATGAATGAATGAAAGGGTGAATGTATGCTGCCATAGCCTGGTTTTGTTGAACGTACTGCATGATGCGTACGTTTTATTGTTCTTTATTCAGTTTTTTGTTTGCAGGTGGGCTAAAACTGTTACAAACAGACCCTGGCCAAAATGAGGCCCAGGACGGCACTCTGTTAGGCTATAGCGACACTCAGTGAGTGCCGCAGCGGCACTCCGTGAATGCCGCAATGGCACTTACGGACTGCTGCGCGTCACTTCGTTGTGTGTCGTCCTACTTTATCGAGTGCCGCGGGTAGGTGGACAGTTCTATTCTCCTATTTATACTACTTCCTTCCCCAATACTCCGCAAAATACCATTTTCCCTTCTTTACTTCCTTCTCAAATGGCCCCCATTAGCTCCCAAATCTTATTTCCATGGATGGATACCCTTTCCGGCATTGACAGGCTCAACTTTGAGTGCTTCAGACTGAATGATCTTTTCTCTTTTCGACAGATGAATTTGAATGAGGGCCTACTTCGAGCTGCCATCCAATGTTGGGATCCCTCTCTCAACGTCTTTTGTTTTGGCTCTCAGGAGACTTGCCCCTTGTTTGAGGAATTTAGCGTCATTCTGCACACTGATCCTTTTGCTGAGTTGAAAGTTCCTTTGGTTCAGGCCGGGTGTGTCCGGGATTTAGTCACTCTTCTCCATACATCTCGGAATGCGGCGGGCTCTTTTATTTGTGACAGGCAGATTGATTTTGAGCGCCTCTCTTCCGTTTACGCTCCCATAGGAGACCCTTATGATGGAGAGTATCAGATCATTTGCCGCAGTGCCCTGTCGATTGCTATGCTTTCTTACTTCTTCTTTCAGTCGTCTTCCGACATTCTTATACCCATTGCCTGTGGTTTGCGGGAGATAAAGAGTGCTGTTAGGCTGATTCTTGGCGAGACTCTGATTGGTTTGGGCCATGCTCATAATGCTGAGGCTATGTTATCCGCGGGAGCACCTTTTGTTTTACAGGTTTGGCTCATGGAACGCCTTGATCTCTTCATACACTCCTCACATCTTCGTGGGCCACTTTCCTATGACCGTATAGAGGTTCATTGCCTATTCCACTCTGCCGACGCTTGGCTTGGCTGGTTCTGAGGTCTTTCTCCTGGTGACATTTGCTAGACCTGCCCGCGGTGGGTTTACTACTCTGTCGTCGTACGCCTTCCTGGGCGACCCGGCATCTGGTTGCCTGGCTTGCATGCTACCACTTTCTATATTCCTGGCCGGGTGGTCCGTCAATTCGGACTTTTACAGGACATAAATGAGACTGTTACCGCTGATTTCACCAGGGGGTCCACTTTGCGCCCTTCTATTGTGAAGGCTTTCATTGAGGCTTGGCATGACAGGGTTTCAGCTCCTTTCCGGAGAATCCCGGCTTCGATAGTGCCTACCGCTGAGTACATTTTTCAGATTCAAACACCGATCTAGAGACAGGCTTCACAGATATGTATTGATGGAAGCAAGACAACCAGGACAAAGCTCTATTTTACAAAAATTTTAGACAAGTCCTGCCTATCCTTTTACGCTTTTGAATGTGATTTTCTTTATTATTTTTTGAAAGAATCCTTTCATCTTTTTAGGAAAAGCTCTATCATGTTTAATCAAAATGTTCACTCCTCCGATTAATCTTCTATGAAGAATTTCTCCTTTTAATGTCACTTCTTGGCTCTTTACTTTGCTTTGTGTTTTGCTTAAAGCTTTACTCTTTCTGTACCGTGAATTCTCATTTGTTTTATAGTACTCATTTTGATAGCCAGGAAATCCAGAGATGGGTTTTAGGTAAATATCTGGGTTCTTCGGACAACAAACGAAGTTTGCCCTTGGTTTTGGGGTTTCGAAGTGGTTCCGGGCAAATGCCAGTTTGCCCCTAGTTCAGCATAGGGCTTTTCTTTTTAGGTTTTCATGGGCCGAAGGCTTTTGAGAGCCTGCCTACTTACTCCCGAATGGGTATCAGGCCTGCAGTAGTTCGGTTCAAGGCTTGAAGGAAGATGCCGCTTGGGCGGTTTTATTTTTTAATGACCAAACCAAGTAGGTTGCCTACGTATCCCCTAGCGGGAATCAGGTCAAGCGTAGTTCATCGAGGTAGGAGGTTTTGAAAGAAATGGTTTCAAGCAAAGTATTTCTTGAGGCGATCGAGGTTAATCGGTTGCTTAAATTCAACCATGTCTAGGTCCATAAGATAGGCTGCCCCTCCAGAGAGGAGAGTCTTGATGATGTACGGAACGACCCAATTGGGTTTGAACTTTCCTCTGGGGTCATAAACGGGCACTTTAAGTTCTTTGAGGACCAGGTCACCCTCAGCAAGCTTCCTTGGGCGAACCTTTTTGTTGAAAGCACGGGCTATCCTTTTCTGATATCCTCGTGTATGGTTTATTGCAGCCAGCCTTTTCTCATCGAGCAACATCAACTCTTCATACCTCCCCCTCGTCCATTCTAGCTCGGTTACTTCGCGTTCTGCCAAGACCCTGAGAGAGGGTATTTCTACCTCAATCGAAAGGACCACCTCCATCCCGTACACTAACGAATACGGTGTAGCATTCGTTGAAGTTCTTACCGAGGTTCTGTATCCCCACAAAGCAAATGGCAGCTTCTCATGCCAATCCTTGTACGTATCCGTCATTTTTCCCAAGATTGCTTTAACATTCTTATTCGCCGCTTCTACTGCTCCATTCGTCTGAGGCCCATACGGGGATGACTGATGGCGAGTGATCTTATACTTTTCTAAGAGCGGGATAACCTCTCCTTGGAAATGACTACCATGATCGGAGATGAATTCATTCGGGACCCCATACCTGCAGATTATGTTCTTCTCGATGAAACTCACCATGTCTTTGGCTTTTAAAGTCGCATACGAGGCTGCCTCTACCCATTTGGTAAAGTAATCGATTGCCACGATTATGTATCGGTGCCCATTGGAAGCCTTCGGAACTATCTCACCAATGATATCAATCCCCCATACGGAAAATGGCCAAGGGGTGGTCATGCTATAGAGCTGTGACGACGGGGTGTGCATTAGATTTGCATGAATCTGACACTTGTGACACCTTCTAACATATTCGCAACAGTTTTTGTCCAAGGTCGTCCAATAATACCCTTGTCAGATGATCTTCTTTGCCAGCATGTGCCCATTCATGTGGGGTCCACACACTCCCTCATGTATTTCCTCCATCATTCTCTTGGCTTCTTTCCCATATAGGCACTTCAGATTATACCCGATGTAGGATTTCTTCCATAGCTTATCTGTATAAATCACAAATTGGGCGGCGAACCGTCGAATCGCCTTTATGTCCTTTTCTGAGGTTCCCTCAGGGTATTCTCCTTCTTTAATGAAATTCCACACATCCACATACCACGGTATTTCCCCCTCGTCTTTTATGGCCGCGACTGTCTCAAATAAGGGTTGATTTCTGATCTCTATGGATAATGGGACCATCGTGACCCCTGGGGGGATCTGTATTATTGATGCCAGGGTTGCTAGGGAATCGGCCAATTGGTTTTCCTCTCGAGGAAGGTAGTAGAATGATATCTTCTTGAATTGTTCTTTCAAACTCTCCAAATAGTCATGGTAGGGCCTCAGCTTTTCGTGTTTCACCCTCCAATCTCCCCCGCACTTGGGATATGATCAAATTGGAATCTCCGAACACATCAACTTTTCTAACTTTTAAGGCCAGCACCACCTCCATTCCCACTATGCATGCTTCGTACTCTGTCGTGTTATTGGTAGAGTTATACTTAAGCTTGACGGCCAATGGGGTAGGGGTTCCATCAGGTGCTACAAGGATAACCCCGACTCCGTAGCCTAATTGATTGGCGGCCCCGTCGAAATACATCTTCCACAAATCCTCCCTTACCTCCATTACTCCTTCGTCAGGAAACTTGAATTCTCTTTTTTCCCCAGTTTCCACGGCGAAGTCAGCTAGGTACTCGGCGATGGTTCTTCCCTTGACAGATTTGGAGGTGACATATCTGATATCAAACTCGGCTAGCATCATGGTCCATCGGGAAATCCTACTGGTCAAGGCGGGTTTCTCGAACAGGTATTTGAGCGGATCCATTCGGGAGATTAAGATCACGGGGAAGGCTAACATATAATGCCTGAGGCGACGGGTACACCAGACCAAGGCCCAACATGCTTTTTCTAAGGGTGAGTATTTCAACTCGTATCCGGTCATCCGTTTGCTCAAATAATAAATGGCCTTTTCTATGTGTCCTTCTTTTCCTTCTTGGGCCAACATGCATCCCATTGAATCCTCAGTCACAGAAAGGTACAGCAGCAGAGGCTTCCCGGGTGAAGGTGGTGACAGGACAGGTGGGTTTTGGAGGTAAGTTTTAATCTTATCGAAGGCTTTCTGGCACAAGGTATCCCACTAGAGCTTCTCTCCTTTTCTGAGTAATTTAAATAGCGGGTCGCAGGTCATGGTGAGCTTTGAGATAAAACGGCTTATGAATTGTATTCTACCCAGGAACCCCCTCAGCTCTTTTTCATTCTTGGGTGGTTGCATTTCGACTATGGCTTTTATCTTGGTCAGGTCTACTTCGATTCCCCTCTGAGTAATAAGGAACCCTAACAATTTTCCTGTGGTGACTCCAAAGGTACATTTCTGTGGGTTCAATCTCATCCTAAACTCCTTAAACTCCCGAAGAATTTCCTCAGAGCCTCCAAGTGACCTCCCCTCTCCTTAGATTTCACAATCATATCGTCCACATACACTTCCACCTCTTTATGGATCATGTCGTGCAATAACGTGGTAGCGGCCCGCTGATATGTTGCTCCTGCATTCTTGAGCCCAAATGGCATCACCCTATAGCAGTATGTTCCCCACGACGTGATAAAAGTGGTTTTCTCTCTATCTTCCGGTGCCATCAAGATCTAGTTATAGCCGGAGAATCCATCTATAAAGGACAGGAGCTCATGTCCGGCGGTGTTATCAATGAGGACGTCGATATGTGGTAAAGGGAAATCATCTTTAGGGCTTGCTTTGTTTAGGTCTCGGAAATCAACGCAAATCCTAACACGACCATCCTTTTTAGGGACGGGCACTATGTTGGCGATCTATTCTGGATACTCGGTGACCATTAAGAATCCGGCTCTTAACTGCTTTTCAACTTCCTCTTTAACTTTATGTGCCCATTCAGGCCTCATTCGCCTCAATTTTTGTTTTACTGGTTTTGAATTTGGGAAAACAGGGATGTGGTGTTGGACTATCTCTAGATCAATGCCTGGCATATCATTATAAGACCATGCAAAAACATCTTTGAATTCACTCAATAATTTGATTAATTCTTTGCCTTCTTCTTTGACAAGCGTAGAACCGATAAAGACATTTTGAGGATTATTCTCATTTCCTAGATTAATTGTTAGAGTGCCCTCAATGATTTTACATGCAGATTCTTTTTCTTTTTCAATTAATTTTTGCAACTCAAAAGGTATTTCAAGATCATCACATTCATTAAGCGCGTTCGAGTAGGCAGAATCAGTCATGTTCTCATTGATTTTCTTTGGAGTGATTACAACAGACATAGAAATTGAAAGACGCCTCATTTGGGCCATTACAAACTCTGGGTGTGGGGGAAACCTATCACTAGATTCAAAAATCCATTCTCTTTTGTTCTCTCCTCCCAGATCAGCGATGAAGCGTTCTTCCAGATCCCTAGTCTTGGTAATCTCTTCCATCTCTTCTTTCTCGGCCCTTCCTTTGTCGGTCTCCCTCTGATCTTCCTCATCTTCCTCACTTTCGGCTGCCTCTTCCACCAGACCTTCAACGTATTCACCCTTGGCCCTTCTATGATTATCTTTCATAACCTCTGTGCTCCCTTCGCCCAATAGATCTTTTATGACAGAGCCGTCTAGCGCACCAATCCAATCCTTGGCAGTGACTGACTTGGCAGGCAGCCGCAAGTATGGATCTTCATATGCAAAAAATTCATGGGGGAAGAAGATCTCAAACCCTGGCTTTAAACACTTATCTTTCTGGTCCACCCATGGCTCTAGGAAGCCACAAAAGGGGAAATATTCTCCTTCCTTCATAAAATATCCATTGACCGTCTTTAGGTAAGGGTCTAGTGGTGCATCGACGACCTTCTTCTTTGCCCTTAGTTCCTTCTTTGTCAGCTGGTAACCCAAACCATGAGTCTGAGTCTGAGTCAGAATGTGCGGTAATTCAAGCATGCCTTGATGATTCTTTCCCAATCCCATGCCTGGGAAGAAACCCATCTTTTTCATTATACCTGCTACCAATGGACTGGCATACTAATCAAAATGGAGCGGTAGAAACTCTCTTGGCTTTCCCTCTTCCAACATGCTGATGAACTCGAATCCTCCCATGTTTGCTTCTTCTTCTTGTAGCTGTAATTCCAGAACTGGTGCGCTTGATGAAGCTTCAAACGAACGAATCCAGGTATTCCCGAGGTTGTCGCAGACCTTGCCCTTCCAAACACATTTGACCTTTTAATGAATGGTGGATGGTATGGCACCCAAGCTATCCAACCATGGCCTCCCTAGCAATAAATTAAAAGAGGCGGGGATATCGATGATTTGAAATTCGGCTTGTTTATCCACTAGTCCAATGACGAGGTTAAGAGAGATGATACCCATGACTGCTCTCTGAGTGTTGTCATATGCCCTGACCTTTTGTTGGGATGGCACGAAGGATAATTCATCTAAACCCATCCGTTTGGCTATTCGGAAGGGGCATACATTCAGAGTAGACCCGTTGTCAATGAGATAAGCGGGTACGGTGTTCCCCAAACATTCAACAGTGACATACAGGGGCTTGTTGAGCATGGGTCCTCCGGGGGGTACGTCATCTGAAGAAAAGGTAATAGCCAAGGTCGGGATTCTGCCAATCATTCCCACGATTTCTTCCGGTGCTGTGTTGATGGGAACATCAGATTGATTAAGGGCATCCAACACTGCCTGCCTGTGGCGTTTTGATGCTATCAGCAACCCCCAAATGGTGATATTGGCCTAAGTTTTCTTCATCTGCTTTAGAACCCTATCTCCTTCCTCTTCTTCGTTCATTTTCCCTTTTCCTTTATCTAACTCTCTCCCTGGATGATCTTTCTCCAACTCATGTGATTTAAAGTGTCTGCCCGACCGAGTTAAATGACTGACTTCTTCCCTTGCCCACAGATTATCAACTTCTGGATCAACTTTCAAAGTACCCTCCACCATCTCCATTTCTTTGTCGCTCTCGTACCAAAGATCATCTTCTACCTAGCCCACGTCTCGACCGTTACTCCCTTGAACCCACCAGTCTGACTGTTCTATTTCACTCTTCTTCAGCTGATCCTCCAAAGCATAGATTGTCGAATCCTTAGGCAGCTGATATGGCTTTCTTGGTGTCCCGGCCTTAATGATTAGCCTAGACGGATCGAAGGTTGCTTCTTCTATCCCCAAGAAATAAAGGCCCTGCGGTGGTGGCATAGCTTGATGATTTGGAAGTGGATTTCTAGTAACGTTCGGAGCTTTGGCAGGTGGTTCTGAAATTACTTTGTTATCAATGAGGTCCTGGATTTCGTGCCTTAATCTCATACATCGATCCGTTGAGTGACCCTTCTGCTGATGAAATTTGCAAAAGAGGTCCCCTTGGAAATTTGGCGGAAGTGAACTTGGTAGAGGTCGAGGTTCCAACTGATGGAGATGCCCCTTTGTTAACAGTCTATCGAGGGCAGTTGATAGTGACACTCCCAGATCTGAGAACTTCCTTGGTGCCTTGTCCCCTCCTCTCTTTGGTGTTATGTCGAATTTCCTTTCTGGCCCATTTAGTGCATTAACATCGGTGGGGCCGGAGTAACCCCCCATTTGTCCTCCATTGGACCCATAGTTTGGCCTCCTATACCGGTTTGGTTGCTCCTCTTTCTTGATTACCCCCTCTTAGATTGCATCCTCTATCCTTGTCCCGACATCGAAAACCTCGGTGAATCTCATCTTTTCTTGGTACACTGGTTGTAGATTCTTCATTAGCATTCGGATCTGGTCCTTCTCAGATGGCCTTTGTACCATTTTAGCTGCCTTTCCCCTCCATCTGCTTAGGTATTCGGCGAATGATTCTTTATTCCCTTGCCTAGTGGTCTCCAAATCTCGGACGGTGACATCTAAATCTTGATTATACTCATACTGTGCCACAAATGCTTTGATCAATTCTTCCCACACCCTGGTTTTGCTTAGTTCGAGAGTAAGGTACCAGGATAAAGCAGCTCCCGTTAAAGTTTGTTGGAATAAGACGGCCATCATGGTAGTGCTTAGTCCGCTTGGCTGAAAGGCGCCTATGCACATTCGAACATGGCTCCGGGGGTTTTCGATTCCGTCGAATTTATCAAAAACTGGCATCTTAAAACCGGTTGGCAGTGTCTCGTGGACCCCGTCGAACAGACCTTCCAACTCCATCAAATAAGTGTCGTCCCCTTGAGCCTTACGCATCACCCTTTCCAACTTCTCTATTTTCTCGCTCAGCAGTCTATCTTTCTCAGCTTTCTCTCTGTCTCTGTTGACCCGCAGTGCATCAGTCCATTGTGCCTCCTGATCATCAAACCAATCTCCATCCCCTCCTCCCAAAGGTGGGTCCATAACTGGCGGAACTATAGGTGGTGGTCGGCGATTTAGCTCTTCTATCATTCCCATCATGCGGTTCATATTTTCAGCCTGCCGCCTCATTTGCTCTATTTGTTGTTCTACCAGGGTTCTTAGCCCAGCTATTTCCTCGTTGTTTCTTTTTTCTGCCATTTCACTATCTTCTCTTCTTATCAGCCTCGTTGTGGGTCCCCTAAACCAGGTTAAATACGAACTTGGCGCTATCTTGCCCCTACAAAAAGGTTTAATTTTGTTTTAAAACCTTTTGATTTGCTTCTTTTACCGCATGTATGTATTCATTTATTTATTATTATTATTATTTTTTATTTTAAGGTGAAAACCCTTTTTATGCATGTCATGCGGATGCAATGCATGTGTGCGTGTGTGCCTATTCTATATGCTAAGGAAAAGAAAATCCTAATCCTAACACGTAAACACATAAGCACATAAAATCCTCACCCATGTTAAGTACGCTAATTTCTCCTCTTATTGTGATCCTCATTACCTTTTCGAAGGTTGGATTTTTTCAAAATTCATTTCTTAAGATGATGAGATCTTCCAAAAACAATTCTCAAAAATTTTGAATCTTTTATTCGAAAATGAGGATGTGAAAACATTTTATCAACAAAAGATGATTGGGTTGAAAATTCATTTAAAAAAAAAACACTTCTTTAGTTGGTGAACTTTTTCAAAAGCAAACATCCCAAAAATTTTGAGTTCTTCCTTCGAAGATAAGAACGTGAAAATATACCTTGGCAAGGTTAGTTTGGAGTTTTATTTAAAAAAAATGAGCCCCAACGATTTTGAAAAGAACGATTGAAAACTTTCGAATAAAGACGGTAAAAATCCATTTGCTTTTAAAGATGGATTTGAAATTTATTGGGTAGGAGGACCACATGATTGGATTATCATCGTACTTTTCATGGATTCGGATGCATACAAGGTCAATGATGCTTTAGCTAAATATGGTATGGGAGATGTAATCTTATAATCACAATCTAACACCTTCCCAAATGTCATGGGACATAAAAAGGGAATTGCTTGAGAGTGATTAAGAGTTTACATGACCCATATTAAGTGAGCGTCGTCATCATCTCAAATAATCCCTTTCGGGCATACAAAACTCCCTAGCATATAACCCTAATCAAGAGTTGATTTCCTAAGATTGAAAGGTTGTATAGAAATTACTATGCAAAAGCTTGGTTTTGGTCAAATAAGGGACCCTTGACACACATCCGATAGGATACTTTATATACCAAATCATGGTACGAGATCAAGGGTGATCACACAGTCCCATGATAACTTGACCGACCGGGTTACCCCGAACCTCCAAGGTCATAGTTCCGTGCAATCGACTGGTGAGACATGCAAGTGCAATGCAACAGGCACTCAAAGATTAATTAATTCAATTAAAAGGATGCTTTCAAGTCTAATCCTCGAGTGAACCCAAAATCAGAAATTTCTGGTCTGCGAAACCAGAGACTCTGGCTTCGATCCCCAGCAGAGTCGCCAGATTGTGGATATCGCATTTTTCTTACCCACAACTTTTCTTTTAAAATATTTTTCAATTTAGAACACAAAACAATGAGTCGCCACTTAATTTTTTTAAAAGGGAAAACTAAGAAACCATTTTTAAAGCAAATTGATCTTTCAGAAACCAGAGATTGACTAGGTCCGGGGATTATGGAATGAGAAGGGAAGGAGCCTATCGGACTAAAACACCCCTTCTCATCCTATCTCACGATAGGCCTCTACTTAACATCCTTTTAATTGAATTATTAATTTAGATGTACCCTCGACTAATACATATGTATAGATATACATTACAAAAGCATGTCTAAAAGGGTGCAAGATTGCTAACGATAAAATATCATTCAAAATCAAGTAGTTCAATTAGCAAGCAAGATGATATGCAACAAAGGACAAGAGAACTTACCCGGGATCCAGCCGCGGTATTAAACATGCAATGCATACAAAAATGAAGATCCTAAGAAAGGTCTCTAATCACATATACACATAAGGCAAAACCTAATTCTAAGGTGTCGCGCATTAAGTCAAAAAATTGATAAAATCAAGAAATTAAAATAAACTAAAGAGGAGTTCAAGAAATCATACCTTAATAGCGCTACAAAACAAAGGGTTAGTCCACATGATATACAAAATATAAAGTTGGATCTTAAATAACAATCCTAGACTTCTAGCTTAAATCTATAAAATGTAATTAAATCTAAAGCAAACAAGTCCTAATTACAAGCATCAAGCCACATGGATGAATATGTACATGAACAAGAATAAATTATGAAATACTCAGTGACTTAGATCACTTAAACTTTGAATTCAAGCTTAACTAATCATTATTAAAACATGGTTTGAGCCCAAGGTCATAGAAAAGTCATTTGGACCATTATTTACAAAGTAGGTCAAATATGTCATAAAATTCTGAAAATTACAGAGAGCAAACCAGAAAGTAAAAGGCATAAAAAACATGCTTCCCATGGTTTGATGTAAGTGAATTTTGGACACAAGATGCCTCTGTGTGTCTAGTTTCCATCCCAAAAAGAAAATCAAAGTTTCAACGGTTAGATCTCTGGGTAATGGACAAAACCAGACATCACTCAGAGATTTACAAATCTCTATCCAAAGATTTTATACGATTTTATAAAAATAGTAAAAAGATCAGAAATGCTTTGCTCTTTTTAGGGTAGCTTCCTAACACATTAATCTACTTAGAAAAAAATATTTTGGGTCACAAATACTTGATTGAGGTTTTGATTGGCTTATTTCAAAAGGTTGTTACTGTTCTGAAACTCTGGACAGATTGTGGTGACTTCACAAAACTCATGACCAAACCACTTTAAACATGAAATCTCCTTAAAACAAAAATTACAATGGTAGAACTTTGAGTTATAGACACTTTCCCGTTGGTTTCACTTAATTCCAACGGTTAGATTTCGAACTAAAAATCTTTGATCAAAATCGGTTTATGAATCCACTGTTTCATTGTCAAGTTCAACTTTTATTTGTTAACCCCAACTATTAAACCATGAAGTTGGACTTAAACTAAACCATTTTCTCCTACCATTTGACGGTCATTGGAGACTAAAGACCCTTATACTTGTAGATTTTCAAATGAAGTACGAATAGACTTCTTAAAATCTCAAGATGATGAATCTAAACCATGGAGATGGGCTTAGACTCAAACTACTTTCTCCTACCATTTGATGGTCATTGGAGATGAAGATATGACTAACACTCATGAGTCTCGAAGGAATATAGAAAGGATTCCATGCAACATCAAGCTAGAGGACCCAAGTCATAAGTATGGACTTAGATCCATCCATTTGCTTATAAAATGAAGTGATGATCAAACTTTGACTCTCATGTGAAGCATAAGCTTTCATGAGATTCAAAATATCAAACTCAAGAGCCTTCAAGAGAGATATTAAAGATCTCCAAGAATCTCAAAAGAAAAGTATAGACAAAAAAAAAAGAAATGAAATAAAGAAGACAAAGAGAGCTAATGCTCTAAACCCATCAAAGAGCCTTTTGGTAAAACTTGTTTACTTCAAATTCATAGATGCTTTCTAACCAAGCTAAGAAGAAATAAAAGAGAATGAAAACTTAAATAAGATTAGAGGCTTAAAAGAAAGAATGAAAAGGAGACAACTTATGGTTAGAGGATCACCTCCAAACTATCCTCAAAGCTTCTCTACTTTGAAGATCTTCCAAGCTCTTCTTTAAGCTCTCCAAAACTCTCTATCTCTCCCAATTATGTGTTGTTATATTGGTATATTATGGTATATTCCTCTCTTCCCATCCCAAGGAAGATCCCTCTTCTTTTATAGACAAAATAACCCAGGTATTTTCAGTGAATTCGGAATAAAAGACAGGTGTAAATATCTCATTTGGTGGTACAATACGTACTTTCTGAAAAAAGCAGACTGCTAGAGTTAACGGTAGTCAGGAAGTCTTCTGCGGCACTCTGGGAATGCCAGAACGGCACTCCGTGAAAGCCGTAGCGGCACTCCATGACTGCCGCGCGGCACTTACTGAGAGCCGCGCCACATTATTAATTGCGGTGTTTATGTCAGCCTTACTTTATCAGTTTTTTGTTTTTATCCGCATACATATACATATTGTACCACAAAATACGGACTTTAAAAGCAAACGGCAGTCAGAAAATGTTGGCAGCAGTTGATGAGTGCCGTAACGGCAGTTGGTGAGTGCCGCACGGCACTTATCGAGTGCCGCTAAAACTTCCAAGTGCCGCGTTTTAGGAAATTTCCTCTTTTTCACCTTTTCTTTTCTTTCTTTTTCTTCTGAAAAGTTTTATTTTTCCGAAAATAGTGTCTTATACCCGAATTTTCCTGAACACCTAGTATTTTTCTTTTCCTGTGCAAATTTTATCGCGATTAGAGACCTTTCTGAAGAATTTGGAATACTTCAAATCTTTCGGTCATTATCATCATTGGACTTGGAGGTGGCACTCTCCTAAATTCGACGTTTGGTCAAAATTGGGGTGTCTACAATGCTGACAACTTTTGAGTCAGGATCTGTGGTATTTAGATTTTGTTAGTTTTATCAGAACATGTTTCCACATAATTTTTGGGAGCTTTAGAGATAGCAATTGGACCATAGCTTTGTATAGATGTTTATCAATAGTAGTGGGAGTGTAAATAGCTGACCTTCGTATTATATTAGCCTATGTCACATATGGTAGACAATTTGACTAGTGTACTATGCGTTACATCTTGTGATATATATATATATATATACGAGCAGTACTTTTGAGATATCTGTGATATTATTCTAATTTGATGATGTTATGAGTTGACATATAAAATTGATAGTTCATCTCATTATCTTCTTATTTTGATTTCATTTCTCTGAGAAGCCTTTCAGATAATAGATAGGTCCCTTGTAGGTACACTTCACACGAGATCATTATGGTTGGACCTAGAAGGAATCCACTATGACTTGGAGTACCTATTCCAGAGGGCATGGACCCTAATGGTGTCTTCGAGGCCAAGTACCTATATAGAGGATGGAGCACCTAGGTGACACCTATAACCATGCTACCAATCAACGACCTGTCCAACCCCCAAGTTGCACCATTTCTACCAAGACAGACTGTTGCAAAATGTGCCCAGAGAAGTTCGACGGATTAACCGAGCCATGGAGAGTTGAGTAGTGGATAAGGGAGATGGAGTTGATATTCGAAGCCTTGGAGTATAATGAGCAGGATATGCACCGCCTTGATACATTTCAGTTGACTTACATCACCACAGATTGGTGGGAAGCCGAACAAGCCACCATAGTAGTTGAAGTTATAAGGAGGATGCCTTAGGGGACTTTCAAAGAAGATTTTTGGAAAAATACTTTTCGAAAGATGAAAAGGATCAACAGGAGAAGAATTTTCTTAGCCTGGTCCAAGGAGGTTGGACTGTACACGAATATACAACGCAGTTTGAGCAATTGTCTCGATTCACTCCACACATAATTGACACCCCGCAAAAGAAGGTAAAAAGGTTTCATCAAAGACTAAACCCTCATCTTCGTTTATATGATGATTGGGTACCTAAATCAAAGTTTTGAAGGATTGGTAAGACTTGTTGTGAGTCTGGAAAAGGTCGTCTATCTAGTATAGTGACAACAGATGAACCAACCTCAACTATTGAGGAGCTTCCAACAGAGGAATTTCCAAAACCCACCGTTGAGGATACCCAAGGGTGGAGACCTCAGGGTAACTTTCAAGGGAACAAGCACACCTGGGATAGAGCTAGGAAGTCTCAGCAGAATTTTTCTCGACCCCAACAATATTGCTAGCAGAGACCATAGCCTTTGGCACTGCTTACTGCCCCACTGCTAGGCGACATGGGATGTTTTAATTGTGGGAAGCGAGGGCACATTGCCAAGTTCTGCACAGCCCTCAAGGTTAACCACCGGACGGATGCTATCTATTGGAATTACAACAAGCCAGGGCACTTGTTGCAGAAAAAATAGGTTTAAAATATTTTAAACGCGCATAAAAAAGATTGAGTTTCAAAAACTTATTGGTATGCCCGGATCAATTACCTGTTAATTCTATAGATGAGTACTAATAAGAGGGAGAAGAAATATACCTCAAGTCGTGAACTCAATTATGAAATCTTCAACCTTGATGATGCAGCAGCCTCCACTAGGTTGTCTTCACCCTTATGACTCCTACGGATGCTTCTCGGAGAGACTAGAGATGGTGGGATCTCTAACAAGGAGGATAGGAAGGTTTGGGAAGTCCTAAACAGGTTCTGCAGCTTTCGTATAGGAAAAACGACGATGATCAAACCCTGTATGCAGCTACCCTATTTATAGATTTCCAAAATCGACTTTAACCTTCGACCGATCGAAGTGGCTTCGATCGATCGAACTACTTTCGACCGCTCGAACCTATCTAGACTTCAATCGATCAAAACCTGTTCGATCGATGAAACATGTCATGACAAGATCCTATTGTGCCATTCTAAGCATTCTAGCAGAGCTAAGAGTGAGACCTCCTAGGCTCTTTATTATTGGCTCAGATTAGTTGTTAATTCCCATGACCAAACTCTTTGATGAACAACCTAACCAACTGATCAGTTAATGTTTACTTCATTATAAAATGATAACTGAACTCTAATGCAAAATGACATATCCAAAGCGATAACTAGACTTATATGTTGCACTAATGTCCCTCTACCTTCAGCATTCGTAATCATATTCAGGTAGTCGGATAACTGTTACTGTCAACCTGAATCATGAATACTTCTTTTATTCCTTGAGTCTCATTCACCTCTCATGATTACCAAACATGTTGATAACTACTTATCAACAAGACTGCAGTTCTCAGTAATTAACTTGGTGACATTCTCAAGGGAATGCTTACTCTGAATCAGAGGGTAGATTATATCTTGACAATATATGTTCACAATCCTATGAACATGACATACCCAAGATACCCATGTGTTGATCTTTTATAGACCTCACTGATTGGTAAGTCAAAGCAGCCATATCCACAGTCTGTGTTCATAATGGTCTCAAGATTGAGAACACGTACCTTGAGTTCCTATCGACTATTTGACAGTCTTGAGTGTCAGTAGGAAAGCTTAGGTCTGTCAATGCACAATAAGCACTAGCATATTAACTAAGAGTCACACTCTAGTGATTGAGATTCATCACTCCATCCAATGGTAGTTAATCATGCTACAGTGTATACCTGATGAGATATCCAGTCTCATCATCCACTGTGACAAGTTATAAGTATCAAAGAATATTAATTCGTATCTCACTTGTATGTATCTCATACACATACGAATTACTTACTATGATACTTAAGGATTAATAATCATCTTATGAAAGAAACATACATAATGAAATGTAAAGCTGATATCCATATATTAAAATGTCAATGTCTCATACTGTAATACCCCACTTTTTATTTTAAATAATTCATAGTGTCTTAATTAGAATTTTTAAGATTTTTAATTACATTATTAATGTGCTCAATATACGAATAACCGGCGTGAGTGCTTTACACTATAAAAAAAATAATGTGGTTTAAAAAAAAAAGGGGGAAACGTGCAAGTGTGTGTGCAGTTGTGTATGTGTGTGGTAGTATTAATATATAAATATATGTGGTATGTATCATATATAGGATATAATATAATATTATGTTAGGTATGATATATTAAAATATTAGGTTAGATAGAAAACAATAAGAGAGAACCCTCACCTCTGTTCAGCCGAGAGAGAGAGAGAGAGAGAGAGAGAGAGAGAGAGAGAGAGAGAGAGAGAAAAGAAGGAAGAAGAAGAAAAGGGAGAAGAAGGAGAACGGTCCCGGGTTCGTGGTCACATGTGGATCGTGGGGTATTCGTGATTGCCTTTTTTTTATCAACTTGGTGAGTTAAACTTTGTGTATTCATATATATATATACACGTATGTATATGTGTATCCGGGAGTAATTAAATTAGTACGTACACATTTAATTTAATTGTTAGGGTTAAATCTTTGTAATGGATACACGCTATTGTTGAAGTAATTTAGATAGTTTATTTCCCCTTCGTGTGACTTTGCGATCATGACATTAGGGTATTCGAAAGGGTTAGGTGAATCGTTAGTTTGATCAAAACCATAGGTGAACTATTCATGTTTGTTAGAAAATATATGTGAAATTCGTTTTATGTGTATTTCACACAGTCGCAGAAACTTTAGAAAATTATTAGAAAATTGTGGCTTTGAATTTGAACATTCTGTCTGTGAGTCTCATGTAAAACGTGATTCTGCACGTTTTTCGTCTAATGGTATTTTTCCTGATTCTGCACCGTTTGGGCAGAAATTGAAGATTTCAGTAGCAGTTTTTAGTATATTAAAATGTACGAAATTGGGGAAATATGATTCGTTGTGTTTTTTTTTATTGTTCGTATGAATTATCGAAGATTACTTGGAGATACATGAATTTTCCTATAATGTTGAGCTATGAAAATAAATAGGTGACAGTCATTAACGTTGCGTCCGATTAAATTGTATAATTCAAAAAATGCAAAATAGTTTCAAGTTCCTTAGTGTTCACCGCTCCCAGTTGTGATATTGTTTTTGGTAGCTCGACTTGCTGAGTGTACCTTTTTGCTAGTGGCTTCGTGATCAAGCTGACCTAAGCCTTATGCCCGGCTTATTTGTTAGACGTCTAGGCATATTGACTAGCCTTTTGTGTGTATACCTGGTTTGGTTGATACCCCAACCAAACTGGCACCAGAGTGGATGTTGGTAGTATGTCCAGGCACACATGGGATATATGTGTGGGTGTACCATGGAGGGTAGCCAAGTGGTGAACCTAGGAAATTGAATAACGAATCGTACATAAAAGTAAGAGAATTATTGTTAATAAAATTTCCTATGGGTTAAAGGATATAAAATGTTGATTTCCTCGTATGTTGTTCTTTTCTTATACGTTGTATTGGGATGTGTAGTGAGTAAATTGTGATAATGATCCTTCCTTTATCTTAGTACAAGTAGTTCTGCATATTCTTGTAGTATTTTGCTGTTATTAATCTTGTGGTTGCAAGATGGTGGGTCCACTAACATTTTGCAGGTATTGACTCACCATGGGACGTTAGGTAAGTATTACTTTGTTTAAATTCGGGCGAGAACTGCATGGCCACCACATAAAGGGAAACTACCGCTCGTCCCAATATGTGAAGTGGAACTACTCTCTTGCCCGAGTTAATATTTTGTGTGGTAGTTAAAGGGTCAACGGGTGATCCTGAAGCTGTGTGTGTATTGTTTAACTCATACCAGTCACGTGACTGACCCATTGAGTTTTTCTCGCGGGTGCGTTCTTGTTGGAGCGTAGCCGATCATAATTTGCAGGGCTAGTAGGGAGGTCGCGGCACCTGGCAGCAGGAGGCATGCGGAGTCTTGTGCTATTTTCCTTATTCATTTTTTTTATTAAATCCTAGAGAGTTTAGAAATAATTTCTGGCATTGTGGGCCATTTTAACAATTTAAGATTTTATTTAGTGAAGTGTTCTTTTTAGATTTTTATTATGTTTTGGAGTCGGATTTAAAATCTTGGTTTGACTTTTTGGTTGGATGTTGATAGTTGCTTTAGCTCATGTGAGTAATGATTTATTTCAGTACAAACTGTGTGATGTTATTATATTGCAAGCACCTTGATGATTGGACAGCTGGATATTGGTTGAGGGTTCTCCCTTGACTAATAATTGGTTGTCTAAAAATTGGGGTGTGACAGTTTGGTATCAAAGCTCACGGTTGCCCTAGACTAGAGAGTGTCTAGGTGATCTTAGGAATGTGGTGAATGGGTTGTTAATTACAATGAACGAGTTTGTTTCAAATATTTATGTATGTGTGGTTGTCTTATGAAGGTTATGGCTGGAGGCTACAATACCCGTCATGGAGCTCAGACTGAAGGTGGTGAGAGTTCTAGAGGAGCTGGGGCAGGAAATCCCAACTTAGTTCAGGTCGACGTGGGGGCTATGATGAACCAGATTCTCCAAGCTGTGCAGAACAATCAGCAAGGAAACCAAGGTGACCCGTTCGCTAAAAGGAACAAGGATTTTGTTTCTATTGGCGGCCGAACATTCGATGGGGAAAAGGGTCCGTTAGCAGGAGATGCTTGGATACGAAAGTGTGAGTTCGTGTTCGAGAGGATGCAGGTCACAGAGGTGCAGAAACAGGAGTTGGCATCTCAACAGCTTGAGGGTGCAGCTTTGCTTTGGTGGGAATCATTGAGGGCTACTTATGACGTGGCGGAGATGACGTGGGAGGAGTTCAAAGTATTATTTGAGGAGAATTTTATTCCCAGTGCAGTGAAGTCACAATTGGCTAGGGAATTCCAAGACCTCACTCAGGGTACTATGACTGTGTGGGAGTATGTGAAGAAGTTCAACGAGCTATCTCAGTATGCTCCTCATCTGATTGATATAGAGGAGAAGAAAAATGAGAAATTTATTGATGGATTGGGACATCACTTGTCCAAGGAAGTGTTATCTGCAGAGAGTGAGCCTTTCAACAAAGTGGTGGATTTGGCTTTGAAGTTCGAGCGGAAGGAGCAGAAATTTCAGGCTGAGAGGTCAGCAAGGGAGAAAACCAATGAGAATTCTAGAGACACTCGGCCTCAAACTCAGCAAAAAGATACAGGACGTAGTGGGAACAGATTTAAGCCTTATGATCAGGGGTGGAGAGGTCAGCAGTTTCAAAGACAAGGATATGGCGGTCAGCGGTTCCCAAGAAATCAGGGGAACTTCAGGCAGCAGAACCAGCAGTGGAATGGTCAGGGTGGTCAGCGTAATCAGGGTTTCCAGGGTCAACGTCAGCAGGCCCCGCAGCCACAGATTGGTTTCCGTCCACCAGTGCCTCAGATTGGAGCACCACCGGTAAGATGAGAGATGGTTGTAGCTCCTAAAGTGTGTTTCAATTGTCAATTACCTGGGCATATTGCTAGGGAATGTCCTCACCCTCCTAGGAATAAGCAGGCCGCGAGACAGGGTCAAGCAGCACCAGCCAAGGCATTTGCAGTGATGCCAGGCAATGAGAATGTGCAAGGTAGCCTCAAACTTTTTCATTCCGATGTTCGGGTTATGTTTGATTCGGGTGCATCCCACTCTTTTATTTCTCGTCAGTTTGTTTTGAGAGAGAGTATTCATGTTACGCCTTTACTTGTTCCTGTGAGCGTAGGAACACCTCTAGGGGGTTCAGTTACTCTATTTGAGCATTGTAAAGATTTTGTGATAGACTTTGGGGATAGGACTTTCCTCGTTAATTTGATTGTATTGAGGTTTGAAGGGTTTTCCATTATTTTGGGGATGGATTGGCTTAGGGAGAACCATGTTATCCTTGATTGTGCTAAGAGGACCATTCATATAGATACCCCAGGATTACCTCGTTTCTCTTATACGTATCTAGATAGTGGAGAATTAGTTATGTCTAGTTTCCTATATTCGGTGGAGATACCGAAGAAGGATATTAGTGATGTGGAAGTGGTATGCGACTTTGAGGATGTTTTTCAGGAGATCCCGGGCATGCCGCCTAAGAGAAAGGTGGAATTCCGGATTGATCTTGTACCGGGGACAACACCAATTTCTAAGGCGGCATATTATATGGCGTTCAAGGAGTTGGGAGAGATGAAGAAGCAGTTGGATGAGATGCTTCAAAAAGGGTGCGTTAATTATTTCTTTCTTGTAGATTCATTTTCTTCGTAGTTGATCTTTCTTTCTAGTAGTGTAATTCTTTTGAGGTGTGTATGAATCAGGTTCATACGTCCTAGTAACTCACCGTGGGGAGCTCCGGCGATATTTGTATCCAAGAAGGATGGTAGTCTTCGTATGTGTATAGACTACAGGGAGTTGAATAAGGTGACGATCAAGAACAAGTATCCTTTGCCCAGGATTGACGACCTTCTTGACCAATTGAAGGGAGCGGCGGTCTTTTCACAGCTTGATTTGAGGACCGGGTATCACCAGATGGGAGTGGTGGAAGAGAGCACTCCCCGTACAATTTTCCGTACTCGGTATGGGTTGTATGAATTTCCAGTGATGCCATTTGGTTTGACCAACGCTCCAGCGTTCTTTATGGATTTGATGAATAGGGTGTTCAGGCCGTATTTGGACCGTTTTGTCATTGTCTTCATAGATGACATTTTGGTTTATTCACGGACTCAGGAGGAGCATAGAGAACATTTGAAAGTGGTGTTGCAGATACTTCGGGAGCATCAGTTGTATGCCAAGTTCAGTAAGTGTCATTTTTGGGAGACCGCAGTGAGATTTCTAGGTCATGTTATTTCAGCTGAGGGAATATCAGTAGATCCTGAAAAAGTCGCAGCAGTGCAAGACAGGGCACAGCCTTCTAATCCGACAGAGGTGAGAAGTTTCTTGGGATTAGCATGTTATTACAGGAGGTTCATTAAGAAGTTTTCTCTCATAGCAGCTCCAATGACGAAGTTGACTCGTAAAAATGTGAAGTTTGTGTGGACAGATGAGTGTGAGCAAGCATTTCAGGAGTTGAAGCAGCGGTTGACCACCGCGCCAGTGTTGACTATCCCGACTGAAGGAGGGAAGCTTGTAGTGTTCACAGATGCTAGTGGGACTGGTTTGGGTTGTGTCTTGATGCAAGAAGGGAAGGTTGTTTCGTATGCTTCTAGACAGTTGAGGCCACATGAGAGGAGGTATCCCACTCATGACTTAGAGTTGGCAGCTGTTGTGTTTGCACTGAAAGTGTGGAGGCACAATTTGTTTGGGGAGAGATTTGAGTTGTATACAGATCATAAGAGTCTCAAGTACTTGTTTTCACAAAAGGAACTGAATATGAGACAACAGAGTTGGGTTGAGTTCATTAGTAGTTACAACTTTGAGATTCTTTACCATCCGGGTAAGGGTAATGTAGTGGCCGATGCCCTGAGTCGGAAACACAGTGTGATAGCTTCTTTGATGGTTAGGGAGTAGAAGTCTCTTGAAGTGTTAGCATCTCACGATATTCAGCCAGGGCATGAAGGTGAGAAAGCAAATATTGGGAGTCTGGTTGTCCAACCGACTTTGATAGGAAAGGTTTGACAGATGCAGAGGTTAGATACAATTTTAGTTAACCGTCTCAATGACTTGGTAGTGGATTTGCTTGATGAGTGTCCGACGGATTGGTCCGTGGATACAGAAGGAAGTTTATGTTTTCAAGGAAGACTCTGTGTACCGAATACTGAAGAGTTGAAGAGGGAAGTACTTGATGAGGCACATCGGTCTCGATACACTATAATCCTGGCGGGACTAAGATGTATCATGACCTGAAACGAACCTTTTGGTGGGAAGGTATGAAGAGAGATGTTGGAGAATATGTTTCTAAGTGTATGGTGTGTCAACAGGTTAAGGCGGAACATCAGAGACCGTCTGGTTTGTTGAAACCTTTAGAAATACCTGTGTGGAAATGGGAGTGTATTTCTATGGATTTTGTGGATGGTTTGCCGAGATCCAAGAAGGGAAATGAGTCAATTTGGGTGATTGTGGATAGGCTAACTAAGTCGGCGCACTTTATTCCAGTGAGTGTGCATCGGACGGCAGACAAGTTGGCACAATTGTATATTCGGGAGATAGTACGTTTGCATGTGACTCCGGTCTCGATTGTGTCGGATCGAGATTCGTTGTTTGTGGCAGAGTTTTGGGAGAGTTTTCAGAGGGCGATGGGGACCCGGTTAGACCTTAGTACTGCTTATCACCCTCAGACCGATGGGCAGACTGAAAGGGTTAACCAGATTCTTGAGGATATGTTGAGGGCTTGTGTAGACACCCCAATTTTGACCAAACGTCAAATCTAGGGATTGGTTACCTCTCAAAGACCGATGATGACGATGACCATGACGTTCGAAGATTTTCCAAGAAATTCAAAATCTTCAAGATGTTCTTCAAGATTAAATTTACAAAATTAAAAAATAAAAAGAGAGAGGATTTGGGTATTCGGGAGAGACCCGAACATTGAAGAACACATGAAGAAATCAGTCTGAGAATTTGCTCAATATACATATAAAAAGGTTTTTTTTAAAGAAGTATAAAATAAAAATGATAAAAAAAGAGAGAGAGTTTTAAATAAAGAAAAATTGTCTCTTGAAAAAAAAAATAATGAATAATAAGAAAAGCATAGTATATTGAAGAATATACCATGCACATGGGTGCATATCACCCACATGGGTGCATTTTAGCACAAGTATATATAAATATATAAAGAAAAATCACCAAAATTAAGTTTTGATTAATATTCCTTTCGAAAATTTAAAAAAGGAGCAAATTTAGTTAACCACGGCACCCGGAAAACCCGGCGGTAGTGAGTGCCGCGTCGGCACTCACGGGTTGCTGCCCGACATTCCGTGAGTGCCGCCCGGCACTCAGTGAATGCCGCCGGCACCCGTCGAGTGCCGCTGGCTGTAACAGACTGCTTTTCTCACATGTTCTAGAAGAAAACTTTGCACATGGGTTTCCACCCGAATTTACCTATTTATCCTTGAGATAATGAGGTCTATATAAAGAGACCTTCATCTTCATTTGAGAGGAGGAGCTTTTGAATCATTTTTTATATATACAAGATATATACTTGAGTTTTGGGAGAGAGAGAAGAATCATATGGAAAATTGAGAAGAAGAGAAGAATTTCTTGAAGAATTGGAAGAACTTTGAGGAGAATTTGAAGATCTTGGAAGAGCTTCATAAGAAATTGAATAATTCTTTGAGGTCATAGAGGTAACCTCTTAATCCTTGGTAGAGTTAGGCTAATTCAATCACAAGTTATTAGATCTAGGAACTTTTTCACATTTTCAAAACCTCTCCTCTTATCCCATTTCATCACACACCACTTAGAACTTGTGATTGAATCTTATAACACTTCATTAATTTGGATCCAATTGATGCCTTGGGTTTGAGATAAGTTTAAGTTTGAAGAATTTTTGTTCCTAATTTTCTAAATAAACTTTGATTTCTTATTCCTAATTTTCTCATAAGATTCAGGAGATTTTACATATCTTAATGAGTCTCTTTGAGTTTGATTCCTTAGTTTCCTATGATCTTATGATCCATATGGAGATTAAAATGAATCATGGCCATAATCTACACATAGTTGGTAAGATACTAATATCAACTCATGACTAGGATCTCTTTGCTATGAATCTTATGGAATTCATACTATATTCCATGGAGATTAGAGTAGATTTGTTTTTTTTAGTCTCCAATGACCATCAAATGGTAGGAGAAGTAGTTTAGTTTAAGTCCACCTTTATGGCTTAGACTAATCTATTCCTTGAGTTTTGAGAAGTTCTCTATACTTCATCCAAAACCTACATGTATGTGTGTCTTTAGCCTCCAATGACCACCAAGTGGTAGGAGTAATGTTTTGAACTCAAGTTTTGGTCCATGAGTTTGAGTTCATTGTTTTGGATTTTTGATTTTGTGAAGTTCATTTCATACTTCATCAAAAATCCATAAGTCTAAAGATGTCCTTAGTCTTCAATGACCATTAAATGGTAGAAGAGGTGATTTGGTTTAAGCCCAACATTATGATTTAATAGTTGAGGTCCACCAACAAAGTTGAACTAGCAAAACGAAAACAGTGGTTTCACAAACTGTTTTCGATCCAAGATTTTTAGCTCAAAATCAGACCGTTGAAATCAAGTAAAACCAACGGGAAAGTGTCAATAACACAATATTCTACCACTGTAATTTTTGTTTTAAGGAAATTTCATGTTTACAATGGTTTGGTCATGAGTTTTAGGAAGTAGTGATAATCTGCCCAGAGTTTCAGCACTGCAACACTCTTTTGAAACTAATAAATCAGAATTTTAACAGAGTTTTCGGGGTCCCTAATAATTGTTTCTAGGTACCTTAATGTGTTAGGAAGATCCCCTAAAAAGATCTAAGTGTTTTCCATTTGTTTACTATTTTTAGAAAATCGTGCAAGATCTCTGGACAGAGAGTTACAAATCCCTAAGTGATGTCTAGTGTTTTTCATATTCTCGGAGATCCAACCGTTCAAACTTTGATTTTCTTTTTGGGATGGAAACTAGACTCACAGAGGCATATCATATCCGAAAATCATTAAGATTCGACCGTTGTAACTTTGGTTTTTCTAGCTTTGAAAGTCTGGTCTGCTCTCTGTAATTCATAAAAACTGCTACTGTTTTTGTCTAATCTTATTTATTTCAACTTAGATGGTCTCCTAATGTCTTTGGACCCAAATCATGTTTTGAATAATGATAATTTAGATTAAACCCAGAGGCTTAGGGATCCAAATTAGTGAATAAATTCATATCTCATTCTTGTTCATGTTCATGCATTCATTCATACATGTTAATATTCATAAGTAGGACTTATCTCTTGTCTAAGTTGTATCTAATTGAACATGACTTAGGATTAATTTTTTTTGATATTATACCTTGTCTAAGGCATGTGTACTAACCTTTGTTTTGTAGCGCATTTGAGGTACAATTTCTCAACTCTTCTCTAGTTTAATTCTATTATTTGATCTATATTGATTTTCGACTCCATGTGCGACACCTTAGCCTAGGTTTTGCCTTATGTGTATATATGTGTTAGAGACCTTTTCTTAGATTTATTTTGTTCTTGCATGCATTGCACGTTTAATATTCGCTGCCGGATCCCGGGTATGTTTTCTAGTTCTCTATTGCATATCATGTTGCTTGCTACATGAATTACGTGGCTTATGAATGATATTTTGTCGTTAGCAATTTTACACCATTTCCAACATGTTTGTGTAATGTATATGTACATATGTATTAATTGAGGGCATGCTTAGATTATTAATTTGATTAAAAAGGATGTTGAGTAGAGGCCTATCACGAGATAGGATGAAAGGGGGTGTTTTAGTCCGTCGGGCTCCTTCCCCTTTCATTCCATAATCCCCGGACCCGGTTTATCTTTGGTTTTGCAAAAGATCGGTTTGCCTTTAAAATGGTTTCTTAATTTTTCCTTTTAAAAATTAAGTGGCAACACTTTAAAGAAATTTTTTTGGAAAAGAATTTAAAAGAAAAGCTGTGGGTAGTTAAACTGCGATATCCACAATCTGGCGACTCTGCTGGGGATTGAACCCAGAATCTCTGGTTTCGTAGACCAGAATTTCTGATTTTGGGTTCACTCGAGGATTAGACTTGAAAGCATCATTTTAATCGTGTTAATTAATTTTTGTATGCCTGTTGCATTACACTTGCATGTCTCGCCAGTTGATTGCACGGAACTATGACCTTGGAGGCTCGGGGCAACCCGGTCGGTCAAGCCATCATGGGGCCGTGTGATCACCCTTGATCTCGTACCATGTTTTGGTATATGAAGCATCCTATCGGGTGTGTGTCAAGGGTCCCTTATTTGACCAAAACCCGGCCTTTGCATAGTAGTTTCCATAGAACCTTTCAAAATTAGGAATTCAATTCTTGATTAGGGTTATGTGCTAGGGAGTTTTGTATGCCCGAAAGGGATTACTTGAGATGATGACGATGCTTACTTGATAAAAGATGTGTAACCTCTTAATCACTTTTGAGCAATTCCTCTTCATGTCCTATGACATTTGAGAATAAGCCGAATCTTGATTATAAGATTACATCTCTTGTATCATGTTTAGCTAAAGCATCATTGACCTTGTATGTATCTGAATTCATGAAAAGTGCGATGATTATCTAATCGTATGATACTCCTACCCAAGAATCCAAAGTTCATTGTTTATGAAATTTTTTTTCACTATCTTTAAATCCAAAAAAATATGTTTTGAAAAATTATCCTTTCAAAGAAAAAGGTCCAAGGTTCATTTCCTTTAATCAAATAAAACCCAATCATCTCTTATTAAGAAAAACTTTCATGTCCCCACTTTCAAAGAGGAAATCCAAAAATCTTGGGAATCGTTTTGATAAATGCTTTTCAAATGAATTTCAAAGCAAAGTTTCAAACCAACAAATTTGTTAAAGAATGTTTTACATCCCCATTTTCAAGGAACTCTCAAGAAAGCTTTCACATAAGAAATACTTTCCAAATAAATTTCAAAATTTTAATATTTAAAAGGGGTAATGAGGATCACAATGAAAGGAGAAATCGGCATACTTGACATGGATGAGGATTTTATGTGCTTATGTGTTTATATGCTAGGGCCAGAATCTTCTTTTTGGCATATAGAAATAGGCACACACACACACATGCATTGCATCCGTATGACATATGAACCATCCATGAACATTGCACTAAGCATTTTTCAAAAATGATTAAAGTTGTTTAAGAATTGATTAAAAATAAAAATGGTTGTAGGCAAGATAGCATTGAACGCCGGGACAGTTTGGGTCAGGGATTCGAGTGCAAGGTTAGTACGAAGAGAGTCGGAGATAGAAGGAGAAATGGACCAGGATCAGCATGCTGCAGAGATAGCACAGTTGAAAGAGAGAATGGACCAAATGATGGCCATGATGGAAGCACTGACCCGCCAAAGGCCAGTAAATGATCCACCGATAGCCGACCCGCCTCCGCTTCAGGAAGATGAATGGTTTGAAGATCCAGAAGCACCTAGACATGATGCACCTAGGGCAGAAAGGGAGAAGATGGAGAAAGCTGAGAAAGAACGTATCGAGATGAAGGAGAAGGTGGAAAAGCTAGAGAAAGTTGTCCGCAAATCCAACGAGGTTGACAGCTATCTGCTAGAGCTAGAAGGATTATTTGAAGGGACTAAGGAAAAACTGGCAGTTGGTTTCAAAATGCCAGAGATAGATAAGTTTGATGGTTCCGGTAACCCTAGAAACCACGTGAGGATGTGCATCGGGGCTTTCCAGCCAAGTGGTCTAAATCCTGCCATGATGGCCATGCTATTTCAACAAACTTTGACTGGAGCAGCTTTATCCTGGTATTTCACATTAGAGCCAAGCAAGAGTCGCATATGGGAAGAAGTGGTGAAGGCTTTTGTCACCTAGTATGAATACAATCAAGAGCTTGATATAACTGTGAGAGATCTAGAAACGACTACGCAAGAGAATAGAGAGTCATTTGCTGAATTCTTGACGCGATGGAGGGGGAAGGCTGCAAAAATGACCCAACGGCCATCAGAGAAGGAACAGATCCGGATTGTAATCAAAAATCTCCAGAGCATCTATCAGGAGAAACTCATGTACCAGTGCATTCATACCTCTGCAGAATTATTTGAAATTGGAATCAGGATCGAGGACGCAATCAAGGATGGAAGGATTAAGAAGGAGGAACCTCAAGGGAACCGCTCTAGAAGACCATTTTATGGGGTGAACACGGGAAACCAGGTAACGACTGATGTCAATGTTTTGAGCAAGGAGGGTGCGCCAAGACCAAGGTTGGGGGGACAACCACGTCAGTTCACTGATTTAGGGATCTCATTGACCACCACTCTCAAGCGATTGATGGAAAAAGGATATCTAAAGCCGCTAGACCTGAGGCCAATGCCTAGTCCCCTCCCACCAGGCTTCAAAGCAAATCTTTACTGCGAATTCCACCAAGCACATGGCCATACAACTGACCGATGCATGAGGCTGAGACATGAAGTACAGAATCTGATTGATAACAAGACCATTTCTCCTCCACCTGCAGATCGACCGCATGTGACTCGGAACCCACTCCCTAATCATCATGCTGTACCACCACCACGAAACATCAACCTCTTGAATGTTGAGAAGGAAGTCTTCGACCCATCCATGTTGATCGTACCGGTAGGACAAGCTACCAAAGCTTATAAATTTCCAGAAGATCAGAGGACATGCCTTATAGTAGTCGAGGAAGAGGATTGGTTGATAGGAGGAGAAGAAGAACAAGCATTTGAGGAAGATATGGACAATGAAATCATCCAAATCAATTGGTGGGATCCAAACAATCCTACTGATAACTCCGTCTGGGAGGAGGAGGTTTATAGTGACACAAATGGTCTGTGGTCCGAAGGAGAAGAAGAAGGAAATGCTGAAGAAGTGGTCAACCATGCCAAGCTGTTAGATGGGAATGACTTGAAGAAAGGGAAAGGGAAGGATCTTGAAGAAGGAAGTCAGGCATTGCATACACACTTCATCAAGAAAGGAGAAGATTTCCCCTGCTACGGCTCTCTAGAGCCATGGGTGGACTGCAAAGATAAGTACTTGGAGCAAAGGTCTGAGATTTCTTTCTTACATAAGTTCATTGACTATGAAGATCCATACCTGCAAGCGCTCACGGAACCTATGTCTGTCCAAGATTGGATTTATGCACTGGATGGCCTGGCCATGAGGAATCTCTTTAATGAAGAAAGTAGTAAGACCGAGGAGAGTGGTCCAAAGAAGATCATGGAAGTGAAGATTGGGAAAGACCAGATGGGAGAAATACTGAAGGAAGAGGTCAAGGGAAATAAAGCAAGGAAGGAGGAGCCGGAGAATGGAGGAGAGATAGAATCAGGGAATTTGCCAAGAGGTCCTTGAGTCTAGTGATAGGATGACCCTACCTCGGAAGTCTGTAATGGCCAGTATGAGCCAAGCCTTTTAATTTTCTATTATCAATGAAAGTGACTGATTCTGCTTACTTGATTGCGCTTAATGATTTTAATAACTGTAAAAAAAAGAAGAAGCAAATGAACCTGCATGCAAAATCATTGAGGAAACCTTGGCATTTGACTTAGAAAATGAAGAAGATTCTCAAAGTGATTCTTTCCATATTTCACCCAATAAAGATAAAAGCATAAAATTGATCTCATTGCTAAAAGAATACAAGGATGCTTTGCATGGTCCTATGATAATGTGCCAGAATGAATTCAGAAATTATCCCACATCACCCCCTTTATACCAAACCTAAAAGGCGAGCTCACAGTCCAAAGCCATGAACTTGTTCCTTAATGGTAGCTAGATATCTTAAATGAACTTTTTCTTCTAAAAAAAAAAAGAAGAAGAAAGAAGGAAAAGAGCTTGCTAGGATGAAAACCCGAAAGGGCGCCTAGGCAAAAGTTAGAGCAAAATAAGATGCGTGTTGATTTCAAAATCCGAATCCTAGCCAGTTAAAATCATGAAGAGAATAAGAGGTTGTGAGAAAAGAAAAGAAAAAAAAAAGAGAAAAAGCAGAGAATAAATAAGATTGAGAATTCTTGAGCACTTCAAAGTACATGAATTATCCCAAGAAAAAAAAATTGGAAATGAAAAGAAAGATTTGAATGTATCAATTAAATTTTTGTGAGAAACTCAATGGATAAGTGATAAGTGGGCCTAAAATAATGCAAAAATATCTTTGAGAAAGATAAAGAGTGATTTGGAGGGCTAATGTTACTTTATGAATATGATAGAATATGATTAAAACACGATGTGTTATGAGAGTTGTAAAGATTGATTGGCTAGTGATAAGAAGAAAAGAATCAACCGCCACAAAACAAAAAAGAAAAAAAAAAGGGAAGGAAGAAAAGAGAAAAAAAAAAGACAAGAAAAAAAAGAAAGAAACAAAAAAGGAGAAGTAGTTCATGTTCTCATCATCTTGTTTGAAAGCTGCCACGAGGAATCTGTTTCAGAAAATCTGTCCAGAAAGGGCACTCATTGAACCCAAATGAAAACATGGCTCGAAAAGCCCACCAATTCTTGAAGCCTTATTCTTTCAAGACCTCCAAAGTAGATGAACTACGTTTTGACCTGATTCCCATTTGGGGATACGTAGGCAGCCTGCAAGGTTCGGTCACAACTACACACACAGTCAATCATTGCACTTCTTTCAGGCCTCAACCGAACTACTAAAGGACCTGATGCCCATTCGGGGATAAGTAGGCGGGTCTCCCAAGGCCTCGGTCGAAGGAAGAAACCCAACCAATTCATGAAATTACCTTGAAAACTAGGGGCCAACTATCATTTGCCCAGAGGCCGCGTCACCTCCCTCAAATCAGGGGCAAACTTCTTTTGCCCAGCATTTCCAAGCCCCTATCAAACTAGGGACAAACTGTCGTTTGCCAAATGAAATATTGCTGTGTTGACTGGTTTTCAAGGACCAAGCTTAGGCATCCTGAGAATTCTTGAAGTAAGAAGTTGAAGTTTTCATGCATAAATCTGAAATTGATTTAAGATGGAAAGAAACATGAAAAGGAGAATTCTTTATCATCATAAAGTCAATCGTAAAGGAAGATACAATGAAAGAATATTATGGGATAACAATTTTTTCTAAAGTTGATCAGAGAAGCGCAAAGAAAAGAAAGCAGAATTGGTCACAAAATTGAAAATGTGTGTATCTCAATTCAGTTTGAGTCTACCTTCTTGAAATCTGAAAGATATAATCCTCAGAGGGATCAACAAGAGTTGGAAACTTCGGTAATAAGCACGAAGGACAGGAAGTCAGATTCTGCTCCGCCAAGGAAAGGGCGAGTAATACTCTCAGAGAGAACAAAATCAGGAAAATATATTGAGCTCTAAAGCTAAACATCAGATGTAACAGAAAGCCTTTGAACTTGTCCATAGTCGAAAGGAGAATCCGTGAGTCGAAAAGTGGGGTTATCTGGCTCGTACTTCTTCCTCTTCTTACCCGAATCGCCCAAACTGCTGCCCATAGCAAGCAATCTAACAAAAAGAAAAATTTGAAAAAAAAAAAAAAACGATAAAGATAAATCCGAAATAAGAAGCATATAAACGTCTCTTCAACTAGAATAGCCCCAAGGCAAATCTCCTTGAGCTAGACCAGCTCCGTTCATCAAAATCCTCGGTCTTGGTATAAGTCGTCTATCGCATGCTATAAGTCACCGATCAAATCCTCGGTCTTGATATAAGTCGTCTATCGCATCCTATAAGTCACCAATCAAAATTCTTGGTCTTGGTATAAGTCGTCTATCGCATCCTATAAGTCACCGATCAAATTCTCGGTTTTGGTAAAAGTCGTCTATCGCATCCTATAAGTCACCGATCAAATCCTCGATCTTGGTATAAGTTGTCTATCGCATCCTATAAGTCACCGATCAAAATCCTCGGTCTTGGTATAAGTCGTCTATCGCATCCTATAAGTCACCGATCAAAATCCTCGGTCTTGGTATAAGTCGTCTAACGCATCCTATAAGTCACCGATCAAATCCTCGATCTTGGTATAAGTCGTCTATAGCATCCTACAAGTAACCGATCAAATCCTCGGTCTTGGTATAAGTCGTCTATCGCATCCTATAAGTCACCGATCAAAATCCTCGGTCTTGGTATAAGTCGTCTATCGCATCCTATAAGTCACCGATCAAAATTCTCGATCTTGGTATAAGTCGTCTATCGCATCTTATAAGTCACCGATCAAAATTCTCGGTCTTGGTATAAGTCATCTATCGCATCCTATAAGTCACCGATCAAATCCTCGATCTTGGTATAAGTCGTCTATCCCATCCTATAAGTCACCGATCAAATTCTCGGTCTTGGTATAAGTCGTCTATCGCATCCTATAAGTCACCGATCAAATCCTCGATCTTGGTATAAGTCGTCTATCGCATCCTATAAGTCACCGATCAAATCCTCGATCTTGGTATAAGTCGTCTATCGCATCCTATAAGTCACCGATCAAATCCTCGGTCTTGGTATAAGTCGTCTATCGCATCCTATAAGTCGTCTATCGCATCCTATAAGTCACCGATCAAAATTCTCGGTCTTGGTATAAGTCGTCTATCGCATCCTATAAGTCACCGATCAAAATTCTCGGTCTTGGTATAAGTCGTCTATCGCATCCTATAAGTCACCGATCAAATCCTCGATCTTGGTATAAGTCGTCTATCGCATCCTATAAGTCACCGATCAAATCCTCGATCTTGGTATAAGTCGTCTATCGCATCCTATAAGTCATCGATCAAAATCCTCGGTCTTGGTATAAGTCATCTATCGCATCCTATAAGTCACCGATCAAAATCCTCGGTCTTGGTATAAGTCGTCTATCGCATCCTATAAGTCACCGATCAAATCCTCGATCTTGGTATAAGTCGTCTATCGCATCCTATAAGTCACCGATCAAATCCTCGGTCTTGGTATAAGTCGTCTATCGCATCCTATAAGTCACCGATCAAAATCCTCGGTCTTGGTATAAGTCGTCTATCGCATCCTATAAGTCACCGATCAAAATTCTCGGCCTTGGTATAAGTCGTCTATCGCATCCTATAAGCTCGATCTTGGTATAAGTCGTCTATCGCATCCTATAAGTCACCGATCAAATCCTCGATCTTGGTATAAGTCGTCTATCGCATCTTATAAGTCACCGATCAAAATTCTCGGTCTTGGTATAAGTCGTCTATCGCATCCTACAAGTCACCGATCAAATCCTCGGTGTTGGTATAAGTCGTCTATCGCATCCTATAAATCACCGATCAAATCCTCGGTCTTGGTATAAGTCGTCTATCACATCCTATAAGTCACCAATCAAAATTCTCGGTCTTGGTATAAGTCGTCTATCGCATCCTATAAGTCACCGATCAAAATCCTCGGTCTTGGTATAAGTCGTCTATCGCATCCTATAAGTCACCAATCAAATCCTCGGTCTTGGTTTAAGTCGTCTATCGCATCCTATGAGCTATTGATTAAATTCGGATCTTTGAAAATAGAAAAATGAATTTTTGGTCCGTGCGACTCCAGTTCTTTTTTTAAAAAAATAGAAAACAGATTGTTAAATCCACATGACTGTTCTGAAAAGAGAAAATGAAAGGGGATTTACCCTAGCAAGACCGAGCTTCCTTTCTGTTATCTGGGGTCATTGAATCTGGAGTGATTCTGACCTTTCTACAAAATATATCTTTTTTGGAAGACACTGGAGTATAAGGCGCAAAGCGCATCTCAGTCTTTCAACACACTTCCTAACTCGGCACCGGAGTATAAGACGCAAAGCGCATCTCAGCCGATCGTTATTCTCATAAAAATGGCAGTCGCGACTTTCCTAGAATAGGACGATAGCATAATAGGAAAACTTGAAGTATAGGATCCATTTCTGATGATAAGAAGGAGCATGGTTCTGTATCATCACATTCGGGAGCATGGGACACCAATTTGTTGAGCATATGCATCACGATAAGATAGGAGCATTCATCTGTGTGACTACCTGCGCTTGCGTATCGTCGTCCCTTGCCCGAACTACGTCTTGGTCTGATTCCCGATGGGATACGTAGACAGCTCACCCTTGAGCACGACCAGCATCTCGGCTCTCCGCACGCCCAATTTTGCAACGCACTTTTGTTTTTACCTAGATTCGACTGTTTGGTCAAAGGCTTGTCTTTCACACAGGCTTTGACATTCATTTGTGATACGCGTTGCTTCACGAACTCTATCAAAGAGGGGCAAACTGTAGACACCCCAATTTTGACCAAACGTCAAATCTAGGGATTGGTTACCTCTCAAAGATCGATGATGACGATGACCGTGACGTTCGAAGATTTTCCAAGAAATTCAAAATCTTCAAGATGTTCTTCAAGATTAAATTTGCAAAATTAAAAAATAAAAAGAGAGAGGATTTGGGTATTCGGGAGAGACCCGAACATTGAAGAACACATGAAGAAATCAGTCTGAGAATTTGCTCAATATACATATAAAAAGGTTTTTTTAAAAGAAGTATAAAATAAAAATGATAAAAAAAGAGAGAGAGTTTTAAATAAAGAAAAATTGTCTCTTGAAAAAATAATAATAATGAATAATAAGAAAAGCATAGTATATTGAAGAATATACCATGCACATGGGTGCATATCACCCACATGGGTGCATTTTAACACAAATATATATAAATATATAAAGATAAATCACCAAAATTAAGTTTTGATTAATATTCCTTTCGAAAATTTAAAAAATGAGCAAATTCAGTTAACTCCGGCACCCGGAAAACCCGGCGGCACTCACTGAGTGCCGCGCCGGTACTCACGGGTTGCCGCCCGGTATTCCGAGAGTGCCGCCCGGCACTCAGTGAATGCCGCTGTCACCCGTCGAGTGCCGCTAGCTGTAACAGACTGCTTTTCTCACATGTTCTCGAAGAAAACTTTGCACATGGGTCTCCACCCGAATTTACCCATTTATCCTTGAGATAATGAGGTCTATATAAAGAGACCTTCATCTTCATTTGAGAGGAGGAGCTTTTGAATCATTTTATATATATACAAGATATATACTTGAGTTTTGGGAGAGAGAGAAGAATCATATAGAAAATTGAGAAGAAGAGAAGAATTTCTTGAAGAATTGGAAGAACTTTGAGGAGAATTTGAAGATCTTGGAAGAGCTTCATAAGAAATTGAAGAATTCTTTGAGGTCATAGAGGTAACCTCTTAATCCTTGGTAGAGTTAGGCTAATTCAATCACAAGTTCTTAGATCTAGGAACTTTTTCACATTTTCAAAACCTCTCCTCTTATCCCATTTCATCACACACCACTTTGAACTTGTGATTGAATCTCATAACACTTCATTAATTTGGATCCAATTGATGCCTTGGGTTTGAGATAAGTTTAATTTTGAAGAATTTTTGTTCCTAATTTTCTAAATAAACTCTGATTTCTTATTCCTAATTTTCTCAGAAGATTCAGGAGATGTTACATATCTTAATGCGTCTCTTTGAGTTTGATTCCTTAGTTTCCTATGATATGATTCATATGGAGATTAAAATGAATCATGGCCATAATTTACACATAGTTGGTGAGATACTAATATCAACTCATGACTAGGATCTCTTTGCTATGAATCTTATGGAATTCATACTATATTCCATGGAGATTAGAGTAGATTTGTTTTTTTTAGTCTCCAATGACCATCAAATGGTAGGAGAAGTAGTTTAGTTTAAGTCCACCTTTATGGCTTAGACTAATCTCTTCCTTGGGTTTTGAGAAGTTCTCTATACTTCATCCAAAACCTACATGTATGTGTGTCTTTAGCCTCCAATGACCACCAAGTGGTAGGAGTAATGTTTTGAACTCAAGTTTTGGTCCATGAGTTTGAGTTCATTGTTTTGGATTTTTGATTTTGTGAAGTTCATTTCATACTTCATCAAAAATCCATAAGTCTAAAGATGTCCTTAGTCTTCAATGACCATTAAATGGTAGAAGAGGTGATTTGGTTTAAGCCCAACATTATGATTTAATAGTTGAGGTCCACCAACAAAGTTGAACTAGCAAAACGAAAATAGTGGTTTCACAAACTGTTTTCGATCCAAGATTTTTAGTTCGAAATCAAACCGTTGAAATCAAGTAAAACCAATGGAAAAGTGTCAATAACACAATATTTTACCACTGTAATTTTTGTTTTAAGGAAATTTCATGTTTACAATGGTTTGGTCATGAGTTTTAGGAAGTAGTGATAATCTGCCCAGAGTTTCAGCACTGCAACACTCTTTTGAAACTAATAAATCAGAATTTTAACAGAGTTTTCGGGGTCCCTAATAATTTTTTCTAGGTACCTTAATGTGTTAGGAAGATCCCCTAAAAAGATCTAAGTGTTTCCCATTTGTTTACTATTTTTAGAAAATCGTGCAAGATCTCTGGACAGAGAGTTGCAAATCCCTAAGTGATGTCTAGTGTTTTTCATATTCCCGGAGATCCAACCGTTCAAACTTTGATTTTCTTTTTGGGATGGAAACTAGACTCACAGAGGCATATCATATCCGAAAATCATTAAGATCCAACCGTTGTAACTTTGGTTTTTCTAGCTTTGAAAGTCTGGTCTGCTCTCTGTAATTCATAAAAACCGCTACTGTTTTTGTCTAATCTTATTTATTTCAACTTAGATGGTCTCCTAATGTCTTTGGACCCAAATCATGTTTTGAATAATGATAATTTAGATTAAACCCAGAGGCTTAGGGATCCAAATTAGTGAATAAATTCATATCTCATTCTTGTTCATGTTCATGCAGTCATTCATACATGTTAATATTCATAAGTAGGACTTATCTCTTGTCTAAGTTGTATCTAATTGAACATGACTTAGGATTAATTATTTTTGATATTATACCTTGTCTAAGGCATGTGTACTAACCTTTGTTTTGTAGCGCATTTGAGTAACAATTTCTCAACTCTTCTCTAGTTTAATTCTATTATTTGATCTATATTGATTTTTGACTCCATGTGCGACACCTTAGCCTAGGTTTTGCCTTATGTGTATATAGGTGTTAGAGACCTTTTGTTAGAATTATTTTGTTCTTGCATGCATTGCACGTTTAATATTCACGGCCGGATCCCGGGTATGTTTTCTAGTTCTCTATTGCATATCATGTTGCTTACTACTTGAATTACGTGGCTTATGAATGATATTTTGTCGTTAGCAATTTTACACCATTTCCAACAAGTTTGTGTAATGTATATGTACATATATATTAATTGAGGGCATGCATAGATTATTAATTTGATTAAAAAGGATGTTGAGTAGAGGTCTATCGCGAGATAGGATGAAAGGGGGTGTTTTAGTCCGTCGGGCTCCTTCCCCTTTCATTCCATAATCCCCGGACCCGGTTTATCTTTGGTTTCGCAAAAGATCGGTTTGCCTTTAAAATGGTTTTTTAATTTTTCCTTTTAAAAATTAAGTTGCGACTCTTTAAAGAAATTTTTTTGGAAAAGAATTTAAAAGAAAAGCTGTGGGTAGTTAAACTGCGATATCCACAGCTTGTGTTCTCGATCTCGGTGGTAGTTGGGAAGAATACTTGTCATTGGTAGAGTTTGCTTACAATAACAGTTACCATTCTAGCATAGGAATGGCACCTTTCAAAGCGTTGTATGGGAGGCCATGTAGATCTCCAGTGTGTTGGACAGAAGTGGGTGATGTACCTATTTTGGGTCCAGAGATGGTTTGGGAGACTACTGAGAAGGTGAGTGTTATTCGAGAAAGGATTAAGACTGCTCAGAGTCGGCAAAAGAGTTATGCGGATAGGAAGCGCAAGGGTGTAGAATTTGAAGTTGGAGATTTTGTGTTCTTGAAGGTATCTCCTATGAGGGGTGTGATGCGATTTAGTAAGAAAGAGAAGCTTGCTCCGAGGTTTGTAGGACCTTATGAGATTGTCGGAAAGGTTGGAGAGTTGGCCTATAGAATATTGTTGCCACCGGCATTGGCGACAATCCATAACGTGTTCCATGTATCCATGTTGAGGAAGTGTGTGAAAGATCCTGAACAGATTGTTCGTCCGACAGAGCTTGAGATTAACGATGACCTCACGTATGTTGTTCGACCTATCAGTATTGTCGATCGAGATGTGAAGTATTTGCGGAAAAAAATAGTGAACCTTGTGAAGGTGCAATGGAGTGAGAGAATTAACAATGTTACGTGGGAACTGGAGGAGAAGATTCGGAAATCGCATCCTGAGCTATTCGAATAATGTTCGCGCGTATTGCAAATCTCGGGATGAGATTTTCTTTGAGGTGTGTATAATGTAATACCCCACTTTTTATTTTAAATAATTCATAGTGTCTTAATTAGAATTTTTAAGATTTTTAATTACATTATTAATGTGGTCAATATACGAATAACCGGCGTGAGTGCTTTACACTATAAAAAAAATTAATGTGGTTTAAAAAAAAAAAGGGGGAAACGTGCAAGTGTGTGTGCAGTTGTGTATGTGTGTGGTAGTATTAATATATAAATATATGTGGTATGTATCATATATAGGATATAATATAATATTAGGTTATGTATGATATATTAAAATATTAGGTTAGATAGAAAACAATAAGAGAGAACCCTCACCTCTGTTCAACCGCAAGAGAGAGAGAGAGAGAGAGAGAGAGAGAGAGAGAAAAGAAGGAAGAAGAAGAAAAGGGAGAAGAAGGAGAACGGTCCCGGGTTCGTGGTCACGTGTGGATCGTGGGGTATTCGTGATTGCCTTTTTTTATCAACTTGGTGAGTTAAACTTTGTGTATTCATATGTATATATATATACATGTATGTATATGTGTATACGGGAGTAATTAAATTAGTACGTACACATTTAATTTAATTGTTAGGGTTAAATCTTTGTAATGGATACACACTATTGTTGAAGTAATTTATATAGTTTATTTCCCCTTCGTGTGACTTTGCGATCATGACATTAGGGTATTCGAAAGGGTTAGGTGAATCGTTAGTTTGATCAAAACCATAGGTGAAATATTCATGTTTGTTAGAAAATATATGTGAAATTCGTTTTATGTGTATTTCACACAGTCGCAGAAACTTTAGAAAATTATTAGAAAATCGTGGCTTTGAATTTGAACATTCTGTCTACGCGTCTCATGTAAAACGTGATTCTGCACGTTTTTCGTCTAATAGTATTTTTCCTGATTCTGCACCGTTTGGGCAGAAATTGAAGATTTCAGTAGCAGTTTTTAGTATATTAAAATGTACGAAATTGGGGAAATATGATTCGTTGTGTTTTTTTTTTATTGTTCGTATGAATTATCGAAGATTACTTGGAGATACATGAATTTTCCTATAATATTGAGCTATGAAAATAAATAGGTTATAGTCATTAACGTTGCGTCCGATTAAATTGTATAATTCAAAAAATGCAAAATAGTTTCAAGTTCCTTAGTGTTCACCGCTCCCAGTTGTGATATTATTTTTGGTAGCTTGACTTGCTGAGTGTACCTTTTTGCTAGTGCCTTCGTGATCAAGCTGGCCTAAGCCTTATGCCCGGATTATTTGTTAGACGTCTAGGCATATTGACTAGCCTTCTGTGTGTATACCTGGTTTGGTTGATACCCCAACCAAACTGGCACCAGAGTGGATGTTGGTAGTATGTCCGGCACACATGGGATATATGTGTGGGTGTACCATGGAGGGTAGCCAAGTGGTGAACCTAGGAAATTGAATAACGAATCGTGCATAAAAGTAAGAGAATTATTGTTAATAAAATTTCCTATGGGTTAAAGGATATAAAATGTTGATTTCCTCGTCTGTTGTTCTTTTCTTATACGTTGTATTGGGACGTGTAGTGAGTAAATTGTGATAATGATCTTTCCTTTATCTTAGTACAAGTAGTTCTGCATATTCTTGTAGTATTTTGCTGTTATTAATCTTGTGGTTGCAGGATGGTGGGTCCACTAACATTTTGCAGGTATTGACTCACCATGGGACGTTAGGTAAGTATTACTTTATTTAAATTCGGGCGAGAACTGCATGGCCACCACATAAAGGGAAACTACCGCTCGTCCCAATATGTGAAGTAGAACTACTCTCTTGCCCGAGTTAATATTTTGTGTGGTAGTTAAAGGGTCAACGGGTGATCCTGAAGCTGTGTGTGTATGGTTTAACTCATACCAGTCACGTGACTGACCCGTTGAGTTTTTCTCGCGGGTGCGTTCTTGTTGGAGCGTAGCCGATCATAATTTGCAGGGCTAGTAGGGAGGTCGCGGCACCTGGCAGCAGGAGGCATGCGGAGTCTTGTGCTGTTTTCCTTATTCGTTTTTTTTTATTAAATCCTAGAGAGTTTAGAAATAATTTCTGGCATTGTGGTCCATTTTAACAATTTAAGATTTTATTTAGTGAAGTGTTCTTTTTAGATTTTTATTATGTTTTGGAGTCGAATTTAAAATCTTGGTTTGACTTTTTGGTTGGATGTTGATAGTTGCTTTAGCTCATGTGAGTAATGATTTATTTCGGTACAGACTGTGTGATGTTATTATATTGCAAGCACCTTGATGATTGTACAGCTGGATATTGGTTGAGGGTTCTCCCTTGACTAATAATTGGTTGTCTAAAAATACATAAAGTGGTGGTTTGAGGGCACAAACCCAACTTGTGTAGGGATTACCGTGCACCATGCAGAGGGTATAATAGGGCCCTAGTTCAAGGCATACAAGGACCCTTAGATCAGACACAAATGAATGCCATCTTTCCCATGGAAGCAGGCAAGGACCCTTAGATCAGACACGAATGAATGCCATCTTTCCATGGAAGCAGGCTTTAATGTTAATGAACAGCAACATCTAGAAGGTATGCTTGTGCTTTTTCATAATCAAGTTAAGGCTTTATTCGATATTGGCATTGCACGTTCGTTTATTGCTCTTAAGATTGTGCGTCAGTTGGGTTTAGAACCCCCAATACTTAAACTAGTACTTAATGCCTTTTTACCATTGGGAGTAACTGATAAGTTGAGTAAAGTATGTAAAGATTGCCCACTGACCTTAGGAGATAGAAATCTTCTTGCAAACTTGGTAGTTCTATCGATGTCAAATCGATGTCTGAGTTTGACATTATCCTAGGAATGGATTAGCAGACCAAGTACAGTGCCAACTTAGATTACCTTACCAGGACGATTATATTTTTGATACCTGGATGTCCGACGATCAGATTTTAGTGTCATCCAATGAGCGACATGTTTCTCACAAGTTGTTTAGCTGCAGTCGGGAGTACGAGTACACAACCAATAATGGTTCAAATTCGTACCGTATAAGATTTTGAAGATGTATTCTAGGATATTAAGGGACTTCTATCGATGAGAGAAATAGACTTTTGCATGGAACTAGTACCTGGTACATTACCGATATCTAAGACTCAATATCAAATGGCTTCAATTGAGATGTTGGAATTAAAGAAGAAAGTTTAGGATAGGGTTTGTTCGCCCAAGTACGTCACCTTGGGGAGCACCAGTTCTATTTATGAAGAAGAAGGACGGAACACTTTAACTCTATATAGACTATAGAGAGTTGAACAAGGTTATAATCAAGAATAGATATCCGCTTCCTCAGATAGATGATCTATTTGACCAGCTTCAAGGATCAAGGATCTTTTCAAAGATCGATCTACGTTCGACATATCATCATCTATTGGTTTAACCAAAGGATGTGTCTAAATGGCATTCAATACAAGATATGGGCATTATGAGTTTTTGGTTATGCCTTTTAGGTTGACGAATATGCCAATAGTATCTATGGACTTAATAAATAGATTCAGACCATATCTGGATCAATTCATTATAGTGTTCATTGTCTACATCCTAATCTACTCAAAGACGGAAGAGGATCACAAAGAGCACTTACAGATTACTTTGCAGATGCTTCGAGATAGTAAGTTATATGCAAAGTTTAGTAAATGTGAATTCTGGCTATAGGAGGTCAAATTTTTGGGACATGTTATATCTCATTGTAGTATCTCCGTGGACTCATCTAAGATCGATGTAGTCTTAAGCTGGAACAAACCAACTAACGCGACAGAGGTAAGAAGTTTTCTTGGTCTAACAGGATATTATCAGAGATTCGTTGAAGGATTTTCCAAGATTTCCGGACCTCTGACGAATTTGACGAGAAAGGAGGTAAAGTATGAATGGACAGACAAGCATAAAGGTGCATTTCGGGAGTTAAAGGAAAGATTGACATATGCACTGGTACTTGCGATACCTAAGAGTGGAGAAAGGTATGTGATCTTCATTGATAGGAATACCATTACTTATGGATCTAGATAGTTGAAAGTACATAAGAAGAATTACCCTACACATGATTTGGAATTGGTAGTGATGGTGTTTACATTGAAGATATGGAGACACTATCTCGATAGAAAGAAGATTTATCTATTTTTCATCATTAGAGCTTGAAGTATTTGTTCTCTCAGAAGGAGTTGAACATGCGATAATGAAATTGGATAGAGTTATTCAAGGATTACAAATTTTCATTGCAGTACCATCCGAGTAAAGAAAATGTCGTAGCAGATGCTTTGAGTCGGCGACCTCGACTAGTGATCTCTGCATTACTAATTCAAGAATGGCAAGCATTGGAAGTTTTAGCAGGATTGAATCTTCATCCAGTGGAAGCAACCAAAGGACAACATCTTGGATGCCTTATGGTACAACTTTGATCAGCCGTATCATAGAAGTTCAATAGACAACAGAAGATTTGAAGTTGTGGTTTGCCAAGATGTCAGCAAAAGAACTAGAGGTCTAGAGTATTGGTACAGACGGAGCCTTACAATGTAAAGGTAGACTCTGTGTACCTAACGAAGAAAATCTCTAGAAAGAAATATTGGATGAAGCACATAAGTCACGAATGACGATACATCCTAAAGGTATAAAGATGTATAAGGACTTGAAGAGGAATTTCTGGTGGGAAGGAAAGAAATGAGAGGTAGCTGAGTATGTATCTCAATGTCTTACTTGTAAGCAAGTGAAGGCAGAACACTAGAAACCACCTGGACTTTTACATCCATTACTGATTCCTCAATGGAAGTGGGAACACTTAACCATGGATTTCGTGGAATGTTTGCCAAAGTCTTAGCAAAACCACGATGCTATTTGGGTAATTGTGGATCGACTTACGAAGACGACACATTTTATCTCCTATAACATGACGTATCCAGTAGAACGATTGAGCCAGATGTATATATAGTAAGTTGTATGACTGTAGACACCCCAATTTTGACCGACCGTCGAATTTAGGAGAGCGTCACCTCCACGTCCGATGATGACAATGACCGAAAAATTCGAAGTATTCCAAGCTCTTCAGAAAATTCTCCAAAACGCGATAAAATTTCACAGAAAAAGAGAAATACCAGGTATTTAGGAAAATGCTGATATAAAAATACAACTTTTGGAAAAGATATTCAAAAATAATTTGTTTCAAAAAGAGAAAAGATCTAAAAGGGGAATTTTAGTCAAACACGGCACACGGCGGGATTCCGCGGCACTTGGTGACTGCCGTACGGCAGTCATAGAGTGCCGGCACGGCACTCATCAAGTGCCGCCGCAGGTTTCTGACTGCCGTTCGCTTTTAAAATCTGTATTTTGCAGAGCAATACGTATGCGCATGCAAATAAGAACAAAAAACTGATAAAGTAAGACTGACAAAGTTGCGGCAATCCATTAATTGGCGCGGCATTTGGTGAATGCCGCGCGGCAGTCATTAAGTGCCGCAACGGCATTTGATGAATGCCGCAGCGGCAGTCACGGACTGCCGCGTCAGTGTCTGGACTGCCGCGCTGGACAGCAGTCTGCATAATTTCAGAAAGTACACATTGTACCAACTAATGAGGGAATTACACCTGTTTTTTTACTTCGAAATTCACCAAAAAATATCTGTTGATTTTGCCTATAAATGAAGAGGTATCTTCATGAAGAGAAGAGGAGAACCAAAAAAATAGAGAGACCAAGGAGAAGAACACCAAGAGACATATTGGGAGAGAGAGCATATACTTCCATTTCACCAACATTTTTAGAGAAAACAAGTGTTTAGAGAATTAGAGAGAAGAGCTTGGAAGATCTTCAAAGAAAAGAAAACTTTGAGGATAATTTGGAGGTGATCCTCTAACCATAGATTATTAGCTTATCCTTTCTTCTCATCTCTAGTCTTAAAATCTTTCATTATTCTCTTTGTTCATCAAGTAAACTTAGGAGTTTTCTTTTGTTTCCATGTTATTTTCTTCCATTCTCTTGTTTATTTTCTTCTCTTGAAGGTCTTGGAGATCTTCAATATCTCCTTTGATCTCTAGAGCATGATCTTTTGAACACCTATGTAGGCTTGTGCTTCACATAGGAGTCAAAGTTTAATTAACACTTCACAAGAGGATCCAAGTCCACACTCATGATTTGGATCTTCTAAACTTGATGTCTTAGGAATCCCTTCAATATTCCTTTAAGACTCATGAGTCATGGTCATACCCCCCCCTTTTCTCCAATGACCATTAAATGGTAGGGGAATGTAGTTTTGAGTCTAAACCCATCTCCATGGTTTAGATTCTATATCTTATAGATTTCACGAAGTCTATCCATATTTCATTTGAAATCTATGAAGAATAAAGGTTTGTAGTCCCCCATGACCATCAAATGGTAGGAGAAGTGGTTTGGTTCAACTCAACTTCATAGTTTAATAGTTGGAGTTACCAAATAGAAGTTGAACAAGCAAAATAAAAACAGTGAATCCATAAACTGTTTTTGATCAAAGATTTTTAGTTCGAAATCTAACCGTTGAAATCAAGTGAAACCAACGGGAAAGTGTCAATAACACATTGTTCTACCACTGTAATTTTTGTTTTAAGGTGGTTTCATGTTTAGAATGGTTTGATCATGGTTTTTGTGAAGCAACAATAATCTGTCCAGAATTTCAGAATAGTTTCAGAATAGTGACACTCTTTTGAAATAATTAAATCAGAGTTTTAATAAGGTGTTTCTGACCCAAAATAAATTTTTCTATGTAGTTTAATGTGTTAAGAAAACCCCCTAAAAAGAATGAAGCATTTCCCATTTTTTTACTATTTTTAGAAAATCACGCAAGATCTCTGGACGGAGAGTTGCAAAATCCTGAGTGGGGTCTAGTATTTTCAGTATTATCGGAGATCTAACCGTTGAAACCTCGATTTTCTTTTTGGGTTAGAAACTAGACTCACAGAGGCATAACATATCCAAAAATCATTAAGATCTAACCGTTGAAAGTATTTTATTCCTATTTTTGAATGCCGGATTTGCTCTCTGTAATTCATAAAAAAAAATGCTCATGTTTTCTTTGTCTAAATCTTGTTTATTTCAACCCAAATGGTCTCTTAATGTCTTGAAATCCTCAAATCATGTCTTGAATAATAATAATCTAGCTTAAAAGCTTAGCGATTCAAATTAGTGAATAAATTCATATCTCATTCTTTGTTCATAACCATTCATCCATTCATATATATTGATGCTTATAATTAGGACTTGTTCTCGGATAAAGCTTGGATTTAGTCGGATCTAATTGAACTTGACTTAGGACTAATTATTCTTTGATACCATATTCTTGTCTAAAGCATGTGTACTAACCTCTTGTTTTGTAGCGCTATTAAGGTACGATCTCTCAATCCTCTCTCTAGTTTATTGAATTCTTTGATTTTATTTGATTTTCGACCTCATGTGCGACACCTCAGAATTAAGATTTGCCTTATGTGTATATATGATTAGAGACCTTTTTTTAGGACTTTCTTTTGTGTGTACGCATTGCACGTTTAATATCGCTGCTGGATCCCGGGTAAGCTCTCTTGTTCCCTATTGCACATCATATTGCTTGCTACTTGACATATGTGGTCTATGAATGATATTTTTGTCATTAGCAGTTTTATACCTTTTGGACATGCTTTTTGTAATGTATATATGTATATATGTATTAGTTGAGGGCATGCTTAGATTAATAAATTTGATTAAAAGGATGTTGAGTAGAGGCCTATCGCAAGATAGGATGAGAGAGGGTGTTTTAGTCCGAAGGGCTCCTTCCTCTCTCATTCCATAATCCCCGGACCTAGTTAATCTTTGGTTTCGCAAAAGATCAGTTTGCTTTAAAATGGTTTCTTAATTTTTCCTTTTAAAAATTAAGTGGCGACTCATTTGTTTTTGAAATTGAAATTTAGAAAAGATTTTAAGAAAAGCTGTGGGTAAGTCAACCTGCGATATCCACAGTAAGTCAACCTGCGATATCCACAATGACTACATGGCATACTTGTCTCAATAGTGTCAGATCGAGATTCGCATTTTATTACAGAATTCTGGAAGAGTCTTCAAATAACAATGGGAACAACACTAAACTTGAATTCAACTTTTTATCCTCAGACCGGTAGGCAATCTGAACTAGTCAATCAAGTGATGGAGGACATGTTGCGTGCTTGCGTCATTGATTTTGAGAGTTCGTGGAGATGTACTTGCCGTTGATCTAGTTCACCTACAATAATAGCTACCATACGAGCATAAGGATAGCGTCATTTGAAGCTTTGTATGGAAGACCTTGCCGATCGCCGCTGTGTTGGGCTGAAGTCAGAGATACTCAACTTCTTGGGCCAAAAATTGCATGAGAGACCAGTGACGCAAAAACTTGGAGTTGGCAGTTGGAGGTCATGTGCTACTCAAAGTTTTACCTATTCGAGGCATCATTAGATTTGGTCAGAAGAGAGGCAAGTTGATCGGCGACGAATAGTTCTCGTTTATAGTCCTGAAGATACGCTTTGTTAGCCCACTTCTTTTAGTTATTAAGTATTTTTACTAAGTATTCTATGTTTTGTAGGTTTTGAAGCTTTAACATAAAAATGCACTAAATCCAATGATAATTAGTAGCTTTGGAAGACATTTTGTGCTCAAAAGGTGATTCTGGTGAAATCTGGAGATAGTAGCAACCTCGGTAAATTGCATTTTTGACAAGGAATACTTTGAATTTGAGAAATTTCTTCAGAGATATAAAATGTAGATCTTGGAGTTATAGACGCGTGGCCATAAATGGTGAGTCAATATAAGGTTTGAATAAAAAGTTATCGTAATTCTACCGTCGGTGCGCAAAGTTGAAAAAAGTTAGAAAAATGGCATCTCGCTGGAGTAACCCGTTGAAAAAGTCAAAAATGCATATTTCGAGGTAATGAAGAGCCCTATACGATCCGAATTGGCTAAATACGTCCAAAACGTAAAAAAAAAAAAAAAATAGCAGTTTTAGTGCAATTAGGTTTAGAAAAGCCTCCTAATCCTTCCAAATCTATGTAAATCCTATTCTAAATCAATTTTGGGGTTACACAATAATATTCCTTCAACAACTAAACTTCAGCCATTAAAGAGAGGAAAGTAAGGAGAAGAAGAAGAAGACCAAGGATTCCCATGGCCTCCTCCATCAACCTCTTGCGTGCTCCTATTTTATGGCCAACTAGACCTGGATCTAGGGTTTCAATGAAATCCTAGCCAATTAATAGGGTGTTATTTATGTTTTTTCTTTTAGATTTATTATGTATGGATGATGATTACATGTTTAGAGGATTTTAATTAATAAAATTTTATTAAGTGATTAAATCATTGCTTTCAAAATCTATTCTTATCTTAGATCTATTTTGGATGTGATAGTCTATATTTACTGTGCTTATATAGATTATTTACATGTAATAGTGCTTATTTGAATTGTGATATCAAGTAGTCGAATAGTTCATGCCTAGGGAAGACAGAGTGTGCCGCAACCCTAGTTTAATGTGAGACACTCCGTGCCAACTGAAGATGAATTATGTTGATGCTTCAATCGTAGTTATCTTCTTGATGGAGGAATTGGGCTTGTAGCTATAATTCCCCATTATCATCCAATGTAATAAGCTAATTGAATGCATAGATACCCTTATGAAGAAGCTAGTGGTGAGTCGAGTGGTCTGGTGAGTCGGGTGGGCGGGTGGATTTTGTGCAGCCCTAGTGGTGGATTTACAATTCTAGGTTCAATACATATATTTATCACAACAACGTTTAATCCTTTTCATAGTTAGATTTATTTTCTTAGTTTCTTAGTTTAATTAAAATCAAAATCAAAATTCTATTTTCTTAATTAATTAGGTATAGGTTTTAAAATTAAAGTGCTTTAGTATTTCAATCTCTGTGGGTTCAACCTCTATTTCCACACTACAAATCTTTTAAAGTAGAGTATAGTACTTTTTATCTTGATTTTGACGAGATCAATTTTTGGCACCATTTTCGGAGATTGCAAACTACTACCTTTAGTTTTAGAATCTTAGTTCAGTTAATTTGTAAATATTAGATTAAGTTTTCTTTTTCTTATTCTTCGTTTTTGTTTTGAGTCCACTAACTTTGCCTTTTGTTTTGTAGTTTCTCATGGCATCAAATTCTAGCGTGTCGGAGTGGAAGAGCTTAGCACATCAAAGGAGCTTACGTGAATCAATTAAAAAAATTGAAAAAAAGAAAGAAAAGTAAAAATTCAAGTAAATCGCTTCTTTTAAAATTTGCTTCAAATCACTGTAAGTTAGGGCGCTGAGACGCACTATTTGCATTAGTTTAGGGGTGATTTGCATGTGCATTGGCTAGAAAACCCGGGGTGCTGGACTTTGACGCGAATCACTGCATAATAGGATAATTGCATGCATCATAGTAGTGTTGTGTGAGTGGTCTCTTTTTTTGCGTTGTTTTTTTTCTTTTCTTAATTGGTTTGAGTCAATCTTAGTTTAGATTAGTTCTCGTAGTGTATGTTTGGTACCCAGTCGAAGCAACCCAAGTTACACCCGCTTAACCTCGAACTCGAACGTACTTTAAGAGTCCTTAGGTCATCAACCCAAGCTTCTAGAGCTCGATTGATGTTAGACGACGAATCAACTTCGAATCGTCATCATCGTTTCAGGCCAAAATTTAAAGCACCCTAAAACGTTTAAGAAAAACTCGAACTATTAACATCGAACCTATTCTAATGGCCGACTTTGGAAACAACGGGAACAACGAAAATAATAGAAATAACCCTAATATACCTCAACCGCCTCCCTTAAAAGATTATTACATTCCTACGGCCTACACACCACAAGCATGTATCGAATTACCGGAGGTGACGGCGTCTCACTTTGAGATAAAGTCATCTACTATCGCGCTACTCCCTTCATTCCATGGCCGTATTAAAGAAGATCCTTATCATCACTTAGGAGAGTTCCAAGACATATTCTCTACATTGAAAATCCAAAATCTAACTGATGATGAATTAAATTGTGTCTCTTTCCATTCTCCTTAAAAGATAAAGCTAAGTATTGACTCCAATCTTTTGAGCCAAACACTATTAGAACATGGAAAGCATTACATACCGCATTTTTACAAAACATTTTCCGCATCACAAGAACTAATCAAATAAGAAAATCCATAATGAACTTTGTAATGCAAGATGGGAAAATGCTCTATGACACTTAGGAACAATTTAAAGAACTATTACGCTCTTGCCTACATCATCAGATTCCCAAGTGGCAATTGGTACATATCTTCTATGAGTGACTTGTTCCCTTAGTTCGTTATATTGGCGATGCCGTTTGTGCGGGTACCTTCCTACACAAAAGCGCTGATGAGGCATGGAAAATATTTGAAACATTAAGTGAAAATTTGATGCATCAAACCGTGTCGGTACGTCCTGAGGGGTGCCTTCCCCCTCAAACTAAGCAAGAGGAGCGGTTTGAGTCAAGTCACTCCATTGAATTGCAAAAACTATCTAAAAAACTTGACTGATTTATGATGATGAACCAAACGTCGGGTCCACCCTTTTACGAAATTTGTCAAATATGTTCCGATCCTTTGCATACTACACTTGCATGCCCATCCGCATCTCAATTTCCAGAATTTGTGGAGTAACACATACACTCTATTCAACAATTTCCATGAAATAATTATAATCATATGACGTACAATCCGGATGCCCCATGTAGAAATCATCCTAACTTCTCGTGGAGATCTAATAATAATAATGAGACGACTAATTTTTCTAATACTTACCAACCCCACTATTAACAAAGTCAATACCAATACCCCCCCTCCTAATCCTAACCCTCCAAGGGATAACGCTTTTGAGGAGAAGGTGTTGGCGTCCCTTAAGAATATCGAAACGCAAGTGCAAGCACAAGCACAACTAGTGCATTCTCATAAACAATCCATTGTGAAGCTTGAGTCCTAAATGGGACAACTAGCTAATGCGGTGAGTCATAGAAACGAGGGTAAGTTGCCTAGTCAAACTATTCAAAACCCTAAGGGACAATATGAGATTGAAGGTATGAGTGAGCAAGTAAATGCCGTCTTGACTAGGATGACTACATGAGAGGAAGAAGCTACAGAGATTCTGAGAGATGATTTAAAAGATGTGAACATTAATTTGAATCAAGAGAAGGGTGAGGACACGAGTCGAATTAGGAAAGAAAATGAAACGGTCCTAACTAATTATGTTCCAAAAATACCATTCCCACGAAACATTGAGGAACCATCACATTTTTCAAAGAAAGGGTCAAAAACTGAAGATATACTCGAGGTGTTTAAATAAGTGAAAATAAATATTCCATTCCTTGACGCTATTAAATAAATTCCCGCTTATGCTAAATGTCTTAAAGACCTATGCACTCAAAAGCGCAAGTTGTGCAGTCATATTCTAAAAAAGGTGTTCCTCACTGAAAAAGAAAGTTTGATTTTCCAACACGCTCCTCCAAATATAAGGATCCCGGAACACCAATGATTTTATGTATCATAGGTGACACTATCATTCATCGGGCTCTCCTTGACTTTGGAGCAAATGTTAATCTCTTACCTTACACCGTCTATAAATAACTAGGATTAGGTGAACTTAAGCCCACGGCTGCTACCATACAATTAGCGGATCGTTCCATCAAAATCCCCAGGGGAATCATCGAAGATGTCCTAGTTAAAGTCGACAAATGCTATTATCCCGTCGATTTCATGGTCCTTGATACTGAACCGGTGATAGATGCTATAAAACACACTCCTATCATTCTTGGTCGTCCATTCTTAGCCACCGCTAATGCGCATGTCAACTGTCGAACGGGGGTAATGAAAGTGTCGTTTGGGAACATGAACCTAAAATTAAACATTTTTAATGCTATTTATCAACCTCCCAATGATGATAATTACCAATGTGTGGTGGATAAAGAGGTTAGACGAACTATTGAACCTAATAAAGAAATAAGTGTGAGTAAGGAGAACAATATAGTGAGTAATGAGCGGACAAATTCAAATAATCCGGATCCTAACGAGGATTTTACTCGAAAGGAGAAAAATAGATTTGAACATGATTAAGGAGAATTGTCAAGCGAATCAACTCATAAAGATATCATTTCTGTTTTCAACCGTGGTCTTCCTCCTGTTAATAGGGGCACAACATCCAAGTCTCGGCCTCCATAAGTCTTGAGCGTAGCACGGTCTAGCTTAATACGTAAAAGACAACACTTCTTGGGAGGTAACCCAAGCTTTTATCATTCCGTTTTCTCATTTTTTGTACACTTTTTGGGTCATTTTGAGTCAGCTTTTCATTTTTTGGACAGGTTTGGGGGTCGAGGTCAATTTATTTTGAACTTATTCACGTTGAAAGGAAAGAAAGGAGAGAAAGAGGTAACTCGCTTCCGCGACTTGCTCGCGCGAGAGGTTGATCGCGCGGCCAACACGAGTTTTGGACTTAGAAAATTTATAAGTTTTTTTAATATAACAAACCTCAGTATTTCCTCGCACGAGGAATCACACGCACGATGGGTAGTTCACGCGACCCGCTAGCGTGAAGGGGGGATTTTTGTGTTTTCCTCTCTTATTCTCTTATTCTCACTCCTAACCCTTACGTATATGTTTTTCTCCTTTCTGTTAGCTCTCTTATGTTCCTTTTAGATCAAGTCCTTATTTATTTTGATAGTTCCGTTTGTCCTTATTTTTTTTATATTTTCATTGAGTCTTTTGGTTTTAGTTTAGTTTCTCAACAAGTACGACACGGTCTGCATTACATATATATATATATTTCTATTAGCTATCGTTGTTCTTTTGTTTGTTTATTTTCTTTTGTCACGTATTGACAGGTAAATTAGTGACTCCATTTGGAGCATTTGAACTTTATCGCCATATTCATTTACGTTCACCTGGTTTGTGATTGCCGAGATCGAGGTAATGTCGTTCCTTCCTTACATACTCTCCTTTCTGTCATTTTATTGTTTCATTGGAGATAATGAAAGGTTTAGGTTTGGGGGTATGCACTCACATGCACATCATTATGCACCAATTTTTTATTTTTTATTTTTTGATACTTGTGCTTAAATAAACAATATTACCGAAGTTTTTGCTATCTCGAGTCGATACTTTTTGTTAGGTAACTTAGATTGTTATAAAATGGTAAACATGAGAAGATGTGGTTAAACATTTGATAAAGTCATGATGCAACGTTTTAGGTTATGTATCGCTCGAATCATAGTTTTATATAATAGATTTGCACACAAACCTATGCATTGCATGTAGTCGCTTGAATACATGTTTGATGTGAACTATAATTAATATGATTCGGATTTCTAGATAACACATAGTGTGGAGACTAAACCCGGTGAGCTTTTGAGCATATCTTTTCATTTTAAAGGGTTATAAATACATTTTGTTTGTCGAATTTCATTGAAATAGCGCATTAACTTGTTGTTTAGTCTCATTATTCTTGTTTTGGTTGATAGTCAAGTTAAAACTTTGTTACCATACTAAATAATCTTCCGTTGTAAACGTTGAAGAACCGTATCACCCTAGGATATGATTTTAGGCCTTCTTTGTTTTCCACCCTTTTGACCTTTGACCTATCAAGATAAATGATAAAATTTCCTTAGTTTGCCCCTTTGAGCCTTTAAAGTGCCTCTCTTTCTTTAATCACCATGATCCTTTTTTTTTTGCTCCAACTTGGTCAATTTGGAGTTTACCATTGAAAGATTGATCAACTTTTAGTAGTGATAAGGCGATGTGTTGATTGAGAACAAGAAGAAAACAAGATGATATTTGTGGTAGTTGCCTTGGTATTCAATGAATAATCGTGGCAAAAGCAACGAAAAAGAAAAGAAAAAGGTTGAAAGAAAAAAAAAAAGAAAAAAAAGAAGAGGAAAGAAATTAAAAAAAAATATGAAGAGAAGAGAATGAAAAGATGTAAGTTGGTAGAAGAATGAATGAAAGAAATTGAATATGCCATACAATGCCATTCTAAAGATTTCTTGATGAAACCGTTCTATTATTTTCCAATGTCTCAGCCACGTTACAACCTTTGAAAAGTCCTATTTGATCCTAGAAAACATGGTTTGGATATGTAAATGATGGGAGGGTGATTAAAATATGGTAACGATTAATTTTTCTTGACTATTGGCGTCCTATCCATGAGACTACTGTTCTTTTGTGTCATGCGTCTTTTTTGAGTCATATATGAGCGTTTCTCATTTTGAAAACATATTTCCTTTGCTCACATATACTAGAGAGATTACACATGTTATGAGTGTTTCATTTGAGAGAGTAATTAACATTGTGAGATTCGTAGTTGAAGCATAGTTGGATGGTTATCCGAGTTATATCAAAGTTCATGACATGTGCGTGTTCATTTGACTACCATATCACACACGTGCAATTTTATGATAAACTCTATTGGCTGTGTCCCAAAAGTTGTCTTTGGGTGTGTCCCAAAAGTTGTGTCTTTGGGTGTGTCCCAAGTATTACACAGCTTTTATTTCCAACACCGCTAATATCACCTCCACGTGTATTTCAGTTATGATTTTCCCTAATAACCTACACCTATAATAGCTTTGGAATGTTAATGCTTGGAGCTCAAAGTGGGAGAATTATAGATTTAAAAAAAAACAGATTATTTCAACCAAATTTTCAGATAGTGACTAAGGAGTTATTATTATTATTTTTCTATTTGGTATGAACTAAGGAATTATTTTGAGCTCTTAATTTGGATTGTTGTTGAATGATGTGGGCAACTAAGTTTTACTAATCTTTTGTTTCGTCGTGCCCACGGGCACGGGAATGTATTAGTAAATAAATAAATAAAAGGCCACCATTATTACTGGTAATTGTAAAGATATGTTTTGATGAGACTTGGAAGTTTCTCTTTGGGACTTGGCATTCTATATGTAGATTATTATCATTTTCCCTTCATAAGTGTGTACCTCACTGTTTTTGGTTATGTAAGTACTCCTTATGTTGATCTTATAAGAGGTCACTAAAGAAAATCTAAAACATTATGCTGAAAGGTTACCATTTGTTAGATTTCATTTTCTTCAATGGATTTGTTTGTCTTTGCATGTTATTTACCCACTACATATTTCTCTTTGATAGTGCTTAGCTATTTCAATGTTTCTTCTACCTACTTTATCTTTTTAATTGTGATGGTTTGGATTCTTTACTTAACTACTTTGTGAAAAAAAAAAACACTTTTACATGTTTAACTTTGCCATTCGTATCCTTGCATAACATTTTGGTTCTGAACAGTTTGACACTGTATGGTCACTATTCAGTAGATTTTGAGGAGTAGGGTTAAAGACACGAGAGAAGACATCATTTCCTAGAATGAAGTTCAAATCCAATTTTTGGAGCGCGGTCTTAAGTGTCACGACACCATTTTGAGGGCACCTAAATTTTCCTTTCTGCATATCCAACTGGAAAGTTAGTTACAACAAGTTGCACCATGCATTGATCAATAATTGATTAGGGGTTATATTCGAGCTATACTGAGTAGTATATAAAGTATGTTTTGCGAATTTTAGATATCTGGCTGCGAAATTGTTAATAAAATTCTATTATGATTCGCTCTCTATCTATCTTTCCGTATCTTCTTTACTTCAATTCTCTGTAAAATTCCGATTAAAGAAAAGATTGTTACAGTAAGGATCAAGGTCCTTACACACTTGTGTCCAAGGCCCGTACAGTCTGTGCATTGCACGGAGTATCCACTAGTACAAATATTAAAGTGCAAGGATACTATTGACTTTTGTGCATTCAGAACTATGTTTTTAATTCTTGGAATCAAACACATTTATGAGTTGTTCAGACAACATAATTAGTTGCACAACAAATCAACCAAACACCCAAACCATAATAACCAGTTCTACTTTTAAGCAGTTCTACCAATCACGATTTTTAGATCTACAACTTTTTGAGTTGTTCTTCCACAATAATGTGTATTCATCCATGTGTATATGTTTGTGTAGGGTTTCATAGAATGTTGAAAAAATGTTAGATCTGAGCTTTTCTCCTTAGATCTACAAACATATTTGTCAAAAAAAAGTTAGATCTATTGAAAAAATGTCGAAAAGATGCCCAATAAATGTTAGATCTATTGGAAAAAAAAATGTCGAAAAGATGCCCAAGAAATGGTAGATCTTTCGAATAGGGGTCTTTCACTAATTTTTTAATGTCTAATTTCATTGATTTCTCTAATCACACAAACATATTTTCTAGAGAATCAAAAAATGATATATGTATGAATATATATGTAGCATCTTAGAGGGTTGAAATTTATAGATTGTAGCATATATGGGACTCTTCTCACTGTCAATGATGTTTCTAATTGCATTTCATTTGTTGAAGAGTGTAATTGATATCGATGTTTCAATTTTTATTTTCACTTATTTCCGCCCTTGTTTGTCTTTTGCTAATCACACACATATTTTCAAAATCTATGAATAGAAATTTGACAGTTCAGTGTCTGTTTGTTAAAATTGACATTCACGTATATGTCTGTCAAGTGCTTTAGTAGATAAAATTGATATTCATGTATTTCTTTTTTATGTATATATATTAAATGGAAATCTAGATCTGAATCTCTCAGAATCTCCTCAATACAAACAATTGGTTTAATTTTTGGGGCTATCACTCATTCAAAAGATTTTAAAAAGCAAAGAGAGGATACCCAAAACAAAAAAAAAAAATTGGTATACTAATTATTTGTTTGATAATATGTTGTTTCTTGACATATTTGAAAGGCTTTGAAAAGACTATTCATGCAAATTAGGTTTTATATGTTCATGACTTGAGTTGAAGAATTTTATAGGTTGCAATTTTCTTGTACATCCCTTGGGACTTTTAAACTACTAGAATTCCTAATTGAAACTTTTCTGATTTCAGGTGTATCAAATTGCAACTGAAACCAACAACAAATAATCAACTTGTAGTGAAGATAGTAAACAATCATGTGATTGATATTTTCTTGTTGAGATTTTATGAGGCATATGATGAGTTAGTAGCATCAATTTAGCTTTGTCACTTTTGTGAAAATACTATAATCTTTACTGATTTCTATCATTTTCTTTTCTAACCACTCTTTATGTCAATTTATCACTTTTGTGAAAATGTTGTAATCTTATCTTTCATTGTAGTAATATCTAGGGATTGTTGAAAATGAATAAAAAGCTGGAGTATTGGGTGATCTCAAACTTTCATGGTGATTTTGATATTTTGTTTATATTTCCTTTTCTATAATCTTGTGTAATCTTACATCTTTCCCAAAAACATGCATGCTTATCTTTGTTACAGATATTGATTGAAACCATAGAGAATAAGAAGGAATGGACGTTCTGGACTACTCTTCTTTTTTGTCTAGTTTATCATTTGGTCACTGTGAACACTTGGTTTTTGATTTTGTTAATCAACAAAGTTTTGATCTTTATTCAGATACCTCCTCGATCTCCCGTATGATTTGTTTTGAATGTTGTGGAAAGACTACCGATTGTGCACAGGTTTCAACTACTAATTTCTTGCAAACATACAGCTGAAGTGATGAAAACAAAGAAGTCCATTTGGCAAACCACAAGGCCTTTAGGCACATCAAACAATGAGGAACACTTTAGGAGGAATATCTTATCGTTACTTAGATCTATGTGAATCCTAAATGACAAGACATTTACATTTTTACAATTACCTAGTGGGTTTGAAGTTTTTTTAGGCATAAAAGGGAATTTTCAACTAAAACAAGAACAAAAGGGCCTAATGAGTTGAAGAAAAGTAGCTTGAATTTTAACTTGGACTTGTTTTCTTTGAGGGGTTATGGCAAAAGCCCCCCAAATAAAATATTATGGTTGACTATCTTGGGTAGAGTTGAAAAGTGTGAGGTAGAAATTAAGTGCAAATTGGTACACCTTAAATTTGTTTCTTCCCTTGGAGATGATCGATCAGAGGTTTAAATTTCTTAGTATTAACATTACACAATGCACCACATTGCCCGCTGTGGAAAAGTTTCTTTTGTTTTTCATGTTAATAACAGTGCATGTTTAATCGAATTCGCAAGAGTGACATGTCTATGTGGGGTAGTGAGAGAAAGCTCTCTCAATCACTAAAATGCGCAATTAGTTTCAACTCCTTTTTGTGCCAAAATTTCTTCTTCTTCTTTGTTTGATTTATGCTTTTAGGGCTTCTCTATGAATGATAGAAAGGGATCTTAGGAGCTTTCTTTTTCTTTTTTTGGGTACAACACTTGTGTGTTTTTTGTTTGCTATATGCAAATGAAGCCTATCCTTTATATAGTCATTATCTCTATAGTGGATGGTAAGAACGCACTTGATCCAACGGAGGCCAAGGAATTTTCAAAAAACTCTTGAAACTCTAGAATTCTCTACACTCATCTATTATTTCCATCTAAAGAGTAAGGTTAAATCTCATTGCACAATGTGCCATATAGCCCATTGTGGAAAAAGCTGGGGGTTATTTTTTATTTTTTATTTTTTTTTCTTTAGGCTTATTTTATTTTATTTATTGCATATTAAGTCATTTTAATAAATCAATAGCCATATAAGCCTAAGTGGAGAAACCATAAGCCTTCTTAATTTCGTTCCAAAACAATAAAAATTTGTATTTCTAAAAAAGACACATACACGCACACACACATATATATATATATATATGCCTATTATATATACTATATAAGACAAAGTATAAAAAAAAAGCTCTTCTATATTTTGCCACATCATTTTCTTAATTTTTTTCTTTTTTCTTTTAGTTAAACCTATTGAACTTCCAACCCTTCCACTAACCAAACCAAACCAAGCCTTGTGTCCCAATCAATTGGGGTCGGCTGTATGAATCCTTTTTCTCCATTCTGCATGATCAAGAGCTATATGCTCATTTAAATTATATGTATTCATATCTTGTTGCACTACATATTCCCAAGTCAGTCTAGGTCTGCCTCTCCCTCTAACCATTCCAGGCACTACGATCTTATCACTTTTTCGCACAGGTGCATCTATAGGTCTTCGTTGCACATGGCTGAACCATCTAAGTCTATTCTCCCTCAACTTATCCTCAATATGTGTCACTTCTACAGTCTCTCGGATGTACTCATTTCTAATTCTATCTTTCCTAGTCTTACCACACATCCATCTTAGCATCCTCATCTCCGCTACACTCACTTTGCTAATGTGTTGTTTCTTAGTTGCCCAACACTGTGTCCCGTAGAGCATAGCTGGCCTAATAGCTATCCTATAAAATTTTCCTTTCAATTTTGCTGGTATTCTTTGGTCACATAATACTCCAGAAGCACTCCTCCACTTAAGCCAACCCACTTTAATTCTATGGGTCACGTCATCACCAATCTCTCCGTCTCTACTGATCATTGAACCTAGATAGCGAAAGTGTTCCCTCTTTGGGATCTCTTGATCTTCAATCTTCACTGCTTCGCTGTCTCTACTTCCATTATTGCTAAAAGTACATTCCATGTATTCTATTTTTTGTCCTACTTATCTTTAGCCCCTTAGTCTCCAATGCTTTTCTCCAAGCTTCTAGTTTAGTGTTGAGTCCCCTTTTAGTCTCATCAACCAAGACAATATCATCTGCGAACAACATACACCATGGGACCTCATCTTGAATGTGTCTAGTCAATTCATCCATAATTAGGGCGAACAAATAAGGGCTCAAGGCCGACCCCTGGTGCAAACCTACGGTAATTGGGAATTTGCTTTTTTCTCCGGCTGGTGATCTAATTGTAGTAACCGCTTCATCATACATATCCTTCACCACGTCAATATAACCCTGGGTCACTCCTTTCTTCTCTAGCACCCGCCAAATTAAATCTCTAGGCACTCTATCATAAGCTTTCTCTAAATCAATAAAAACCATATGTAGATCTTTTTTCTTCTCTCGATACTTTTCCATTAGTCTTCTAAGTAAATAAATTGCTTCCATAGTTGATCTCCCAGGCATAAATCCAAACTGATTTTCTGACACTGATGTTGCGCCTCTTAAGTGATGCTCCATCACTCTCTCCCATAGCTTCATTGTATGGCTCATCAACTTAATACCTCTATAGTTGTTGCATTATTGTACATCTCCTTTACTTTTATATATAGGCACTAGGATGCTCTTCCTCCACTCTTCACGCATTTTTCTACTCATTAAAATCCTATTAAAAACTTTTGTAAGCCAAGATGCCCCCACATCTCCCAAGCATTTCCAAACCTCAATGGGGATCCCATCTGGTCCTAAGGCCTTGTTGGGTTTCATCTTCTTCAAAGCAAATTCCACCTCAAACTTCCTTATTCTTCAATAGAATCTGTATTCTCTAGTTTCATAGTAACTTCCAGTTTCTTCTTCCATTGTGTTATCCATATGTTTTTCATTCAGCAACTTCTCAAAATAGCTCTTCCACCTTTCCTTAATCTCTTCGTCATTCACTAATACCCTAGAGTCATCGCTTTTTATACACTTAACCTGATTAATGTCTCTTGTTTTCCTTTCTCTCGACTTAGCAAGGATATAAATACATTTTTCTCCCTCTCTAGTGTCTAGTTTGGTGTAGAAGGCGCCATAGGCTTCCATTTTAGCAACTCTAACTGTCCTTTTAACCTCCTTATTTGCACATTTATAGCTTTTGAAGTGTTCCTCACTTCTATCATTTTGCCACTTCTTAAAACAATCCTTTTTGGTTTTTTACTGCAGCTTGTACCTCTTCATTCTATCACCAAGTATCTTTAGAAACTAACCCTCTTCCCTTCGACTCTCCGAGGACCTCCTTCGATATTCTCGTGATGCACCCTGCCATTCTGTCCCACATAGTATTGCTTCCATCTTCCAAATTCCAAGGTACTTCTGTATACATTATCTCTTGGAATATTGCTAGCTTCTCGCCTTTCAGAATCCACGACCTAGTTCACAGGATTATAGGGTCTTTTCTAGTACAACATTGTCCTTTTTTTATGGATATCTAAAATAGTAAGTCTATGTTGAGATGTTAAACTCTCTCCTGGGATGACCTTACAGTCTTTACATGCTAAGTGGTCTACCTTTCTCACAAGGAACAAATCGATCTAGCTTCTATTAGATCCACTCTTAAAGGTTATCAAGTGTTCTTCCCTCTTTTTGAAAAAGGTGTTTGCTACTACAAGATCATATGCCATGGAAAAATCTAAAATACTCACCCCTACCTTATTCTGATCTCCAAAACCATACCCCCCATGCACCCTCTCATATCCAGTTCTATCTTTGCCTACATGGCCATTAAAATCTCCACCTACAATTATCTTCTCTCTTCTCGGTATTTCTTGCATTAAAGCGACCAACTCATCCCAGAATTGTCTTTTAGTGTGATCATCCAATCCTACTTGGGGCACGTTTGCACTAATCACATTAATTATATCCACTCCAACTAATAGTTTGATAAGCAATATTCTGTCTCCTTTCCTCGTTATTGTCAGAACTTTATCCTTGAGGTTCTTGTCAACCACGATTCCATCAACATTTCTATGCCTATCTTTCCCTGTATAGAATATCTTATACCCAGTCTTCTTACCTCCTTAGCTTTCTCTCCAACCCACTTTGTTTCTTGTAAACATACTACATTAACCTTCCTTCTAATCATAGTGTCTACTAGTTCCATAGCTTTACCTGTTAAGGTTCCTATATTCCAAGTTGCTAACCTAAACCTATAGTTCTGGACTAGCTTCTTTACCCGCGGTGGCCAGATGAGCGCGGGAACCCTTGCTTATTTAACACTGCACCCGGGCATTGATGCGACGCCCCTTACACATTTTTCAAAACACTCGAAGGCAGGCGCAACGCGTTGCTTAAAGGGAACGCCCTAGCATTTACACGAGTATTCATATTTGGATTCATATCATAAGGATCCGACGGTTTTTTTTACGTGTTGGCTGTCGAGCTACCTAATTCACTAACCCTCCTCTTTCATTTAATATATTACTGACTTCTTGATCATTTCCATTACTATTACAAATACTAGAACTAAATTAATTTTCCACTTGTATGGAATATATGAGATGTATCCAGAGAGTTAGTACCCCGGTTACCAAGCTAAGATGCGACACCATTTTATGTTTGGGATAACATATTATTTTCTAATTCAGTCAATGTAATGTTTTGAAATTTTAATTAAGGGTTTTGTGGTAATTTGGTGGTCAATGAGTGGTCTCAATTTGAACTTGTATATTTTAATGACTGACAGTTGATTTGTGGTATCACATTTGAATTTAAATTGGCACGTGTATATATATGTTTATATTTGTATGTGTGAGACATGCATATACAAATATTTGTATTTTTTTCCTAAAAAAAATGTGTGAGACATATGTGGGACCCACCCATCCCATCCAACCAACCCCAAAGCTTCCTAGGAAAGCTTCTCTCTCTCTCCTCTCCCTCACCCATCTGTCCACTCCCTCCCTCTCATTATTTTTCTTTTCTTTTTTCCTTCTATCTTATCTTTATACTTCCCTTTCTCTCTCATACTTTGAAGAACAAATACCCCCATTGTTACTATTACTTCAAGCTTCATTTCGGAAGTCTAGGGTTCATTTTTTGCGCAAGCTATTTGAAGCAAAAATCATCACTTTATCAAGAGCAGTCTATTGGTTCTTTTTTTTTTCCCTCCATTGTGTTCTCTAGCTCTAGCCATGGTCTAGAGGAAGAAGTAGAACTTTCTATTTTCTTGCTCTTGGAGCTCTACATCTTTGGCCTTCTTATTTCCCTCTTGGGTTCTCTATTTCTCTTGCTCATTTTTGTCTTAAGATCAAATGTAGATTACATTGTCTTGGTTCACTATGTATTTTATTTCTAATGTATGATTTGTGTTAGAAAATGGTACGATTGAAATGTAGATGTTAATTTTAGTTGTTCAACAACACCCCCCCCCCCCCCCCCCCCCCCCCAAATTATAATTATGTGATTTGTCCAAGTAGCTTAAATGAAGTGATATGCCTAGTTAAATCAATTGTTTAAGTGTTGGTTAATTGCCTAAATGAACTACTTGTTAATTGTTTAAAGTAGTCATTGTGCCCTAAAGTTGAATTCTTGCTAACAGGAGTTTGTATGCTTAAATGTTGACACTGTCATGCCCCGGAGTAGCAAAAATAGAGAAAAATAAATTTCCTTTTGGGTCCATAGGGAATGATGGGTGTATGCCACTAATTGTCCACACCACACAGTACTAGTCAACTAGAAGCAACAAGAACAATAATAATATCAAATTGAATATATTACAAAAGTTCTAACTATTACAATAACATCAGAGTCGTCCACAGGAACATTACAGGTCTGAAAGCGACATATGCCCAAGTACCCGTTAAACTAATAAAATTTAACAGAAATATAAAACTAATAACTATCTAGTTCTTCAGCTGGCGTAAACATCATCATCAATGTAGTAGTCTCTCCCGGTATAACCATCCCTGGTAGGGACACCCTATGCATACTCCTCCTCTGGGTAGTAGCTATCATCACCAGCTCCATCACTTGCATTAATAGGAACATGGTAGTCTGGATAGGGAATGTCTAGGCAATAATGACAGTCAGCTTACTGAGAGCTGAGTGAATAGAAATTCAGAAGGTACCAATTATATAACGTAATAACAAGTTATGAAAGTCATAAGATATAGTTCTACTAAGTAATATCTTCTCTTTATTCAACCCCGCATTACCCGAATCCACGTCTTATTATGAAAAGACCTATAGACACTGACTCATAAGATACAGATCTAATTTAATATTCTTGGATATACCAATGCTCTGTCTACCATGGTTGAGAACATAGAGCACATATTCTCAATTTCCCGTAAGTCATCGATACAATCCATCCACCGCATGTTTAGGATACAGCGCTTCGAACAATGGCATATCATTCTATTGCCACGACTTAGTGACATTTTGCCAGTGATCCCCTATCCACCACTCGTTAAGGACATAACCCATCCACCACTCGTTAAGGGTATAATATAGATCACCTAGCTATCTCTAAAATACTTGGTCCCGCCAACTGCTCGTTAAGGACATCTCACCGTCCATCACTTGTTAAGGGCATAATATGACCAAGCGTCCACCCACGTACAAGTTCCTAGAACTTATCAAGACCTATCTATGTTTCGTACTAACATTAATACAAGACTTTTCCATTGTGTCCTGACTACTCTGATTTAAAATAAAACAGATATCGAACTCAAACATAAATAACATAGTATCTAACGTCATAACATTAATCAATTATTCTCAAACGTACTTATCTTTGGTATCACATTATCCCTGATTATTCCCATAGTTACATAATGAAAGTCCAAATTGAGAAACGAATAATCAAACCCCTTATATAATAAACAAAAGAAACAATCCATGTTCTATGATCGCCAATCGATTGGGACAAGGGTCCAATCAATTGGGTTCCATCTGATGGCAATCGATTGGGAAAGGTCCAATCGATTGGGGCTTCCTCTTCTCCAACATAATTGCAAACAACATATATAATCGTAAAAGGGATGTATTAATTACATCTAACCTTCTAATATACTCATAAGCATTCATATAAACGGAACCAAGTGAGTTAAAACTTACCTAGTTGAATGTGGAGGGTGTTTTTGGCTTATGGGGCTTTGAAACCTCAAGGTCTCCCTCTCTCTCTCTCTCTCTCTCTCTCTCTCTCTCTCTCTCTTTCTTTCTCTCTCTCTCTCTCTCTCTCTCTCTCTCTCTTCTTTCTTCTATTTTTCCTTCTCTTCTTCTTATTCTCTTTCTGTCCAGTAGAGTGTGTGTGTGTGTGTGTTTGTGTGGTGTATATATATGTATATACCACAAGGTGTATATATAGAGGAAATGAGTGCCACATGTCAATCCATGAATCAAAGTTGAAATCTTATCTCTCTAGCTAGAAATAAATTGGTACTGATGTCAATTGACTGGCATTAGATATTTCAAGTCAATCGATTGGGAAAAATGGCAATCGATTTGGATAATTCCACATAATGAATTTAGGTTAGCATGATGGCAATCGATTGGGAAAGATGACAATCGATTGGTAACCAAAAAATGGCAATCAATTGGTATAACAAATTGTCCAAATGAAGGGTAAGGGTTATGCTTGTATGCAGAATAATTTCAAATCTTATTTATTAATACATCAAAAAATATAGGGTATTACAGACACTCCTTTGAAATCATATGCTATCATGATAAGTGTTGAAATAATTGGATTTAACTCTGTCGAGCATGTTGATTATCATTATAAAAGAAGACACTTGCATTGGAATCATAGAATTCACGTGCATTGTTGCCAAGTGGGCACATCTCATAGCATAGCACGATTGCATATGAGAAATCCCGAAAATGGGGATATATATAAGTGAAAATTCGGATGTAGGTTGTGGGTGAGATAGGTTGGATATACCTAAGAACATTCCAAACTCCAGTTTATATTTGCTAGCTATCAAAAAGTTGGTATGCTATATTCCCAGCTAAGAAGCACTGACACGGACACGCGACATAGATATGACACAAAACGAATACGTGAACATGATCTTTCTCAAAAAAGAAGGATACGAATACGTTGATTTTTTTTTCTAATTTTAAAAAATATATTTTACCATGTCTAATCAAAATTGGCATAAAAATACATTTATCACAACAACATTATGAAATTATCAATAACAACAAAGCCAATGAATAAAATTCAATAAAGTCTTTATAAATCAACATTCATCCACATTCATCAACCAAGTTTCGAAGTAGATTTGCTAACTACTAATTTGTTTATGGATTTGTCCCCAAAAAATATGTCAATACTATGAATGAAAGCCAAGTCTTCTGTCATTTTGGTGTCATCTTATTCCTTCTCGTCGAGTACACAAAGGAGTGTAAAATCCAATTCCTCTCACAACACAACGAAGAAGAAAGGTGCACAAGTAGCTTCAAATATAAGGTTTGAAGCAAAGGTGCACATGTACCATAGGTTACCCACCAATGGTGAATGGAATCAACATCCGCAAACTCTCCCGACCTACTTGAGTATCCAACACGTGTCCAAAGAGTGCAATGGTGAATGGAATCAACATCCATAAACTCTCCCGACCTACTTGAGTATCTAATACGTGTCCAAAGAGTGTCAATTCAAGAAAAACTAATAAAATATTAGGACATGATATTTTAAGTATCTGACACATGTCTAAAGAGTGTTGGTGTCGGATACACTGTTGACAGTGATACAAGGAGCAACAAAGAATGTCGTTGCCTCATAGATTCCCAATGGGGGTAGCACACAGTCCGATAATGAGGCGAGTGATCACATGTGATAGCCCGAGAGCTTTCTAGTTGCATTACCTAGGCCGCAATCATGGCACCACATGTTGCATTTTAGTTATGGGATCCATATTGAATCTCTACAATGTTTTCTACAAAGTCGTCATTCTTAATGAATCCATACACCCCCCTTATTTTTTTCAGGTGATCTCAATAAGGGTAAAGCCCGCAAGTATTTCGATGCCCTAGCATCTCTTTTTGAAAGCTTCCCGCTAGATATTCCAATCTTTTGAATACTTACTTGACATAGTTCATTTGTTAAGCTAAGACTTGCAATAGATGTAATCTGAAATCATAAATATTATATTTGAATTATGGAACTTACAAGTACTTTGATCTTATTCTTTCATATATGTAATCTTGAAAGCTATAAATCATGCTTGGGCACTTGTTAGCCCCCTTTTTTTATCTAATGGTTATATTTTAGAGTCCATATCTTGGAACTCATCTTAAGACTTGTAATATATTTTCGATGTTTATATTCGTGGTTTTGTATCTGGGATCTTCGAATCCCCTATGATCCGTTTATGCTCTTAAACTCTTTTAAACTTGTTAGAGTTCTAACTTGAAGTCTTTTGAATCCATGTTAGAAATGGTAAAATATTTGTACTTGGTTCAATCAGGAACTTCTTGTTGGTGTTGCTATAGAAGTACCCTTTGACTGGTCCATTGGGGCCCTTTGACTGGTCGAAAGGTACACTATATATACTTTGACTGGCAGAGGTACCTTCGACTGGTCAAAGGTGCCCTTTGGACTGGTCAAAAAGACCCCCTACCAGACTTATAGATCTTGGCTTAAACTTTAAAAATTTTGAAATCTAATTTGGTTTATACTTTGCCTATGGTTAGTAGTTTGGGCCTAGCGTGTTCATGAGGACACACTTTGTGGACGTGCAGCGGTTGTCACATCATCAAGCTTGTACGGTCGGGTTCGGGGTATGACAATTTTATGGTATCAGAGAAATTAGTTTTAGATCATTAGGTGGTAATTATGTTTAATGTTGATAGTGATGATTAACTGTGACAGAGCAATAGGATTAGATATGTTAGTACCCAAACAATTCGGTTAAATCCTTCGATGATGGAATTATTTATTAATGGGTCGATAGAGATAATATGGCATTATGTTCTAAAATATAGTTTATTGGATCTATAGTGATTACTGAATGATGTTAGAATTAGATTTTTGTGATTTTGTGGACGATTATAGTTAGTTATTTCACCACACAATATAGACCATGTATGTTGAACTCTAGATTTTAAGTGTTGATGTTTGACTTGAAAACTTTGTGGGTTCACCAACTGCTCTACTATAGGGGTTATATTGGTGTGAAATTTCTTGTTTTGGGATTCAAAGGTGTACCTTTTGACAATTTTTTTTAGAGTCAAGTTGTGGTTATGGCGACACTAGTACTAAGAGTTGACGTTTTAAAATTAAATGTTTCAGTCATTGAGGCAATATGATAGACAGAGAGAAAATGTTATTATTATTTAGACAAATAAGATGGATAACAGGTCCTTAAATAGTTAGGGCAATTAGTGTAAGAAATTTCATCAAGAATTTTGGGAGAGATTTATTATCACGATCGGGTATTATATCATTTTAGAGAAAAAATCTGATAATTGTATCAATTTGTAGCTTTGAACCAAAAAAAAAAAAACAAACAAACATTTGGGAGGTAAATCTTCTACTCTTTTATATGGTAATTGAGAATATAAAGGGATATAGAGTGGCAACTAGGTGACATTGTCATGACCCATCCTGCTACGGGCTGAAATAAGACACGTGGCATGCCATCGAGGCTTATCCAATTCATTGAAAGTAAACGCAGCCGAAAAGAAACATAAAGAAACTCTGTAAAGCAAAGTTCAGTTGAAAAACATTGACCTTCGAATCTGTAAAATTCGTATAAATTTAAAAAGTTAATTATATTTCAAAACAAGAATATAATAGTTAATAAGGACTGCAAAGGTACCCTAAGAACCAATTAGAACCTTTAAAGATTTTCCAAAAAATATAGCTAAGAGTAACCGGGCAGGGTCATTCCGACCGGCCGAACTGCCCCCTTCGACAGGTCGAATAGGGCTTGGACAGAATCCTACTTACTTGATGGATTTTGTCAAGTCTCACTCAACCAATTCAAACCAACACTTCTATAACTCATGAAAGACATTGTAAAATATTTCCAAAATATGCATCTTACCAACAATGACTAAAGTTCATAAACAAGTTAAAACTCACTTTGAAACCTTTTGACAAACCAAAATGTTTGAAATAAACCCCAAGGGTAAAATTGTCATTTATATTTTATGGCCAAATTTTATATCAAAAGGTAGATCTTTGAGTCTAGAAACCAAGGCAACAAAAGGGGAGCGAATCCGAATTTTCTACAAAGAGTCATGCCCGTTATCGTAAAAGCCGACGCAAAACCAAAAAATGAAGTTTCTGACAAAGGGTGTTTGACCGGTCAAACTACCCCACCAACAGATCGAAATGGACCTATGTAGAATTCCTTCCTAAAATTTAGATTTGCCTAGTTCCCTATTGACACGCTCAAACTGGCAACTCTCTCCAAACCTTTGATATTCAAAACATAGAAATTTCCTATATAATATAGGTTAGGAATTCATACCTTAAGCTACGATTATATACTTTTGAGAAGAGTTCAAGGATGCCGATACTAAGCTTAATCTTCGATTATACGCAAAACCTACAATTTTTACATGCTTTTCAAGAAAATACAAAATTAGAATATTTAGAAATTTTTGCCAAACAAGGCCTAACAAGTATCAAAACATAGCTCTTACCTCAAGGAATCCAAAAATATATCTTTGGTTGAAAAATAACTAACGGAAGTTCGTTGTTTAGCGTCGCAAAGCCGGAGCCAAAGAAATCTCCCTTTCCCCTCTCTTGCCTCACTTTGGTTTTGAGATATTTGTAAAATATCTTCGGACCTCATTCTATATATAGACACATCTTTTGGAAATCATGTTTAACTCCCCACAAATTCTCTAATCATCCAATTATCCCCCAAAACATCTTAAACATCTAAGTTATCACTTCACGAGTGAATATCTCTAATTCATAAAAGTTTTGTCTAAGTTCCGTTTGGGTCTATAATTACGTTCAGAAAACAATTTCCATAGAATTTCTAGATAATATTCCTTTTATGCAACGTATCATATTAATTATCATCAAATCCTCCAAAGTGATAAAAAAGACATGATCTAATCTATTAGTAAACATACAAAACATGTATATTTACTATTTATGTAAATCAGGTAAAGTCAAATAACATTTAATCACATAAATATCATTTAATCATGCCAATTCCTCATTGATCACCAATTTCTCGTGTCCTCAATTGACATCCTCCGTTGACCCATGGTCAACCTCATCGACAATTATTAAACCACGTTAATCATTTTTATGATTCAATGATGCATTTAAAATGACTAGATTTTTTCGGGACGGGTGTGACAGACATAACTTTTCTTGATGTAGACAATTTGTGACAATCATGTTTGATAGTTATCGGGAAATGGTGAACAGCATAAGCGGAGAAGAATTATTTTGGCTTTGTCTGTGAAGAATGATTTTGGAGGATATAATTTTATGCGGAGTGCTAGAATCTCCTTGTTGAAAAAAAAAAAAGAAAAAGAAAAAGAAAAGAAAAGAAAAGAAAGAGGACTTACATATTAGGAATAAAGTAGAGTTATCTAGGAGTCTCCTTGCATGAATATTGTGCAGTGTGTGGATATAGTAGCAAATAATATTCTAATACTATATGCAATGCAGGTTGGAGAATATGCTAGTGAATAAAATTTACCGTTGGATATGGAGTGAGAGGTGATACAATGGATAGTAAGGAACCTGGATGTAGAGACAGTTAATTAGTTTGCTCCTGTCTATTCATAGATGCATTACAAGAAGAGTGAGAAGTATGTCTAATATGGAATTAACAAAAAGGATCGATTTAAATTTTGTTGCTTGTTGTGGATTTGTCTGAGCTTCAATATTATTTTTTTGTTGTCATGTAACTAGAGAAATAGATTAGTTTTAGGATCTATATATCTACATTATTGAGAGCTAAGTACGTGATGGAAAGCTTTACATTTTTTTTGAGGTGACCCTAAGATAACATAAGGGTAAATGGTGTCATCATAGTTTTAGTTTCAATATATTATTTTTGTGGATGGTAAAGTATTGGTTGATTAGCTATGCAGTTTTGCTAATTTTGGCATAGCCTATATATATATTTTCCTTCCTCAAGAAATTTAGACTTTCAATGACTTATTTTTGAGGTAACATCCAAGTATATGATCTCCAATCTAGTGAAAAGCCAAATGAGTATGTTAGAATCTTTGGGTTTAGGAATTACAATGTGATGTTTGGGAAAATTCTTGACTTACTAAAACTCCTAGAAATTATTCCTCTTTCATCTTAGATATTGCATTTAAAGTTATTATTTTGGAGACCTTGAGGTGTAGATTTTGAGTTTGGAGATGAAGTGGTGAATTTTGAAAAAATTAAGGAAGCAATGCTACTCAAAACAGTACTATGGAAAGTATGGTGTTATTTTCTTTTCCTAGACCCAATTAGAAGTGTTAAATGATTTTTACTATTAGACTTTGTAATGGTTCTTGTTGTGAAGTATTATTTGATGAGTAAGACCTTAGGATTATTCATTACAGGTTACAGACATCTTAACGAAATAGAATATTAATTTGGTTGCAGAGTTTGGAGGATCATAAGCTTGGAAGTTGGAACATATCAATTGGCAATGAGTCCGATAATAAGAGTGTTGTCACCCAGAATGGATCATGTTCAAAACTTTTTTGAGTATGAAATCAGAGACAGTGCAACCTTACTAAATTAGGCCATTACTATATGATAAAGATTTATGATGAGTTTCGTTCATGGTTCAAGGTCGCAGTATCAGTTGCGATCGCTGAGGTTGCAGAGACGACTCGGTCACGGTGCCGCAGACTGGTATCGGGCGATACGCAAAGATACGCTAGATTAAAGGTTCAAAAAAATCTGAAAAAATAATGGAAAATTCTAAAATCATTTGAAAACCAAATTTAGCCTAATCGATTGGCACAATATACAATATACCAATTACAATGTCACATTATATCCAATACACACGATGTGGATTGAGTATCTGATAACACTACATACATAATTAGGATCACCTTCATCAATAACTACCAAATCAATGCCACATAGAGTGTCGTGGGGGCTGAAAATCATCATAGTCGTTATTTCCCTGATTGTTGAATGTATTCGGTGGATATGGAAATTGAAGCCCCCCAAACAATATAGAAGCATAATCTGAAGGTGCATGTTGAGATGACTGGCTTGATGATCCATAATATGGGTTCTGTGGTTGAGAATAATTGACAGGCTGATGATAATATCCAGCTCCTCGATACTCAATGCTGCTACTCGATGATCCATCATGATGGCGGCCCAAATCATAGCCACTATAGCCTCATCCACCACCCGTGCCAGTGCTAACTGATGTATCTTGGTACCTCCTACGAGCACGATCATAATACCCGTACTAGTAGATTTTTCAAGCTGTCGTACTGGTGATAGGTGACCCATACCATCAGTGGTACTACTTGAATATCCAAGTTCACCTTGAGAACCATATCCATATCTTGTAATGGCATGATGGGGTGGCCAGTATATTCCATAATCCTTAAATCCTATCCCCATATTACGTAACTGGTCATCAATACCCATACTAGCATTGTGTCCACTAGAATAATCGTCACTACTAGAAATCACACACACACTAGCCAAATATTGATGTTGTGCATCGATTCCTGGCCTATATCCATGGTCTGTGTCTTGTGTGGCATTATAATGATCATCTCCCTGTTTTCATGACATGCCAGTAGGAAAGTTAGAATGACCACTCCCACCACCATCTCCACCACCGCCGCTATAATCGCCACCATTTCCCCTTTCAGTGTCATGATTACCATCATCATCATCATCATCATCACTACTAGAATTGGAATTAGAAAAAATTTATTTACTACTTTATGCAACACCCTTCCCCATTTTGTTAATTAATGATTGCTTTGATGTTGACGGAATAGGAGTATCGTCTTCCTTTTGTTCTTCATCTCTTACACTTTGACCTTCGTCATTGTTTTGAAGAGCTGTGTTCAACCACGTATCATCATCTCCAAGATCAGATGGTTCAATCCCTAATCCAATCAGATAATATATCATCATCTTCAAACATATGATTAAGATCAATTTGATTATAATAATCCTCATCATGTAACGACCCACCTCCCCATCTAGCAACAATATTGTCCGCTTTGGGCCTAAACACAAAGAACTTCCCAGGGGGGTCACCTATCCCTGGTACTGCTCTGGCAGCAGCACGCTTAACTGTGAAGTTCTTTCATGCTTAGCTCCCTCACGGTTTTAAAAGGCCTTGTTGCATATAGAGGGGCGATTAATCCTTATAAACTAGTCCAGGAACTTCACCCCAGGCGATGTAGGACAAGCCCCCACACCCAACCTCACCTCATCCATCTTGACCATCCTGCCTCAGGAGTATTGGCTCTTGGTCGCCACACATCATTTGTCAAGTACATATTTTTTACTCACAAGCACAAATTGTAGAGCACAAAAACTAGTTTACGCAACTTCTGTATTGCCAAGCGATTGCGTAGTTTGGTGTGAATTATTGACCACGTGCTTCAATTTCTCTCACAACCCGAAGAAGAGCACGTTTGGCTGAGGACATTAATTGCAATTCGCCTAAAATGTTGATCTTCCACACCATAGTTATACCACATTTAGCTGCAAGAAAGCATAATCATAAACTTATATATATTTTTTTAATATACATTACATGCAATAAACAAGAACCTGGGAGATTTGTTGTCCTTGCTTTCTTTGTTAGATGTTGTCCAAACTCTCCTCTTGCATCCACATAAATTTTTTCCTACAAGTGAAAAAATGATTTATTATTTTTTTTGTTATGAGTTGTTTTTATATTACCAATAGTCACATTCCAAAAATAACTTACCTCACCCATAACTTTTGCTTGGTTTGTTATGTTTGGCTCTAACCTCTTAATTACTTCCTTCCAGTCATATCGCACCTCCGGATGATCAAAAAAAATTTGAGAATACTGAAATCAAGGGTTTAAAAAATAAGTTGTTTGTATGTCAGATAGACAATAATTTATTAGTTTTTTAAGTATTGATTCACACATCTATTAAAACATCATTTGAATCACACAATGTACCTACTGTATGAAGGTGCCTATGTAATTGACTCTCCCATCGGTAGTCAATGACATCCCAATACTTTTGAAATCTTTGATTGACGCCTTTATTGCTAGCTTAGCTCTACCTATTGCCTCATAGATAATAGACATTGTAGGCACCTTGTCTTGATAAACTATATTTAGAACCCTAACAAGCGGTTCCATTATGGATTTAACAACAGTTGCCTTCTTCCAAAATCTATCCGTTAAAATTAGATCAGACACATGAGATGCAATATTTCTTCTCCTTTTTTCATGATTGAAGTCACTCCATTCACTAGATGTGCACATCTTCTTCAAATCAACTTGATAGCGTAGAAGGCTTTCAATCGTAATAAATTCAGTTGCAAATCTAGTGATCCCCGAATCAACAAGCTACCGTTGGTATATGTCCTCATAAGATTCACTACTTTTAGACTATTATAAATAAAACTCGTTATTTTCTTTGCTTGGTCAAGTGTATGCTTCACAAACGTTATCTTTCCAATATTTTCTAGCATTAAATCAATACAATGCATTAAATCAATACAAGGAGTCCAAAACAAATTCTTCCTCTTCTCCATCAACAATTGTCCAGCCGCTTTAAAGCTTGACTCATTATCCGTAACAACTTGCACAACGTTGGACTCACCAACCTCTTCCATAACTTTATCCATAAGTGAAAAAATGTAGGATACAGTCTTGGACTTGTTTGTAGTATCAATCGATTTATAGTACAACATGTTTCTATCACAATAAACCATAAAGTTGATGATACGATTGTTAGTTTTTGAACTCCACCCATCACACATGATCGTGCATCTATAATTGGGCCATTTTTGTTTCAAAGACCCAATGTATGTTTCTAGCTCTTTTACCTCTTCCTTTGTCACACCCCGATTTTTGGAAAGCCAAATAATTAGCATAGAACTAAATCTAGACTACTATTCGACTGCCCAACTATCGGAGTGAACACCACGAAGCTCATCCTATTAAAACTTTTTAATGAAAACAAATCTTCTTAAAAACCTAATTAAAACATTTGTAATAAATCTCCATTTATGTTTTTAAAACAAAACCACCACATTTCCATCTAAAAAAAACACTCATGTGGTTCCGAAAATACTCAAATATATTTGATTAAAGCTACAACAACTAAATCACTTAAATTGAAAAAGCAGAAGCTAAAAAAAAAACATTTCTAAATTCTCATTAATAAAAAAAATCTTTTCATTTACAATTAAATCTTTAAAAAAATAACCTCTATTACAACCTCTGGTCAAAGCTACTAAATATCCCAATACCAACTACAATAATGGCCCACAATGCCAAATAAAAGAAAATATCAAATGAATAGTAAAGGTCTTCAAGCCTTCAAGTAAATCCATGCAATCCAACAGTCATACCGGTCTACTCCTTAATCTGCAAAACGGGTGCGTTTCCGGTGGAACGCCCCTGCATGATAAACATCACACGGGTCAGTATTGTATAACAACATTGGTATGAGTAAGCACGCCCCAGTCTCAAGGATCACTCGTGGTCCCCTCGACTCCAACCCAACAATAATCAATTAACATAATAATACCCAATAAATTTCCCTGAGGTTGGGAATCCGTTGGGCCCCCTTCCTTTCTTGACTACAAACACATACAGAGTTGTAGGCAGAACTGTAGTTCCATATGAGTGAGGACAAGCGGTAGTTTCCCCAAGTCACAGCGGCAGTTTGTTCTACCCACAAAGTAAAAGAAACACTTACTCTTAAATAACATGGTGAGCCAAAGCCTGCATACAATGGTTAGTGGGCCCACCATCCTGCAACTCGAGAGTTAGCACAAATCCTTAGTATCATAATAAGCAATTCTCTAATACCAAATCATTTTATCAATTTCCTTACCATTTCGAGTTTTCAATTTCATGTTTCGTAATAGTTTGTCCATTTGCATTTAACGCTCTACAATCACTGTCATTTTTTTCTTGCCCTAGGTTCACCATTAAGGTCACCCTACTCATGGTCAACTTACTTTTATGAACGATTCATTATTCAATTTCCTAGCTTCACCACTTGGCCACCCTCCATGGTACAGCCCACACATATATCCCATGTGTGCCCGGACATACTACCAACATCCACTCTGGTGCCAGTTTGGTTGGGGTATCAACCAAACCAGGTATATACACAGAAGGCCAGTCAATATGCCTAGACGTCTAACAAATAAGTCGGGCATAAGGCTTAGGCCAGCTTGATCATGAAGCCACTGGCAAAAGGGTACACTCAGCAAGTCGAGCTACCAAAAAACATATCACACAATGGGGAGCGGTGAACACTAACGAACTTGAAACCATTTATTTTTTTACCATCTACGTTAATTCACATAAGTATCCATTCATGAGGGTTTAATCACGTCATTAACCACTTCAGGAATTTATCATTTATTCCATGGATTATCATTATCCGATTATTCACGATAAGGCCCTTGCACCAAAATTGTATTCACTTCTCTAACGTAGTATTTCCACAATCATCATTTAATACTGCACATAGCACAAATTATAGCATTTAAAATTAGCACTCAACGGTACTATTTAAAATTGTTTCAAGCAAACCTTATATTAAATAGCCCCAAAACCAACTTGGGCTGAAATTGTTCCTCATGATAATTCCACACAAAGAAATATCTCTAACAATTTTCATAAACATAATTCAAATTTTGGAGTTGACATTTACTGCTACTGTAATATGGATTTTCTGCCCAAAGGGTGCAGAATTAGGAAAAACACCATTAAACAAAAAACGTGCAGAATTGCGTTTTACATTGACCATTGCGGACGGTTTTACCAAAAACAAAATGTATGAATTAATAAGAATTATTTTCTAAAACAGATCTGAGAGTTTTCTTCAATTTTACCCAAATCCTAATTTTGTGTTAGTCTTTTTTTTTTCAATTTTTTAAATAACTCATATCCAACCTTTGATATATATATATATGTATATATATGTATATATATATATATGAATATATCACTATAGATCCGTATCATATAAGCATCCATCCATACGATTTATTCATACTATAATGATCACAAATCGAAAATCAATCAAAACTACAAATCAACCCTACAAATCAAAATGTTTACTCACCGACTTGGGAAAAGAAAGTTGATGTTGATGATCATGAACTCCCTTCTTTTCTCTTCTCTTCACTTTTTCTTCTCCTTCTAGGTGGCTAGGGTTGCCTCTTCTCTCTTTGTCTCTTGTTCTCTCTCTCTCTCTCTCTCTCTCTCTCTCTCTCTCTCTCTCTCTCTCTCTCTCTCTCTCTCTTTTCTTCTTTTGTTTTAACTAACCCTAGGATATATTATCTATGTATATACATATAATACACACAATACATATATTATAACACTCACATAAATATTAATAATCCCGTTTTTCTTTTTATGGGCTCCCAAAAGGAACGTAACTCAAATCACTAAAATGGCTAGCCCAAAGGGTACAGTACTCATACCCCAGGTACTTAATTTTAATATCAGATTCACTATTTGATACATTAGCGGGCCTGTAAACACTAACCAAACCAAACCAAACCAAACCAAGCCTTGTGTCCCAATCAATTGGGGTCGGCTGTATGAATCCTTTTTCTCCATTCTGCACGATCAAGAGCTATATGCTCATTTAAATTATATAAATTCATATCTTGTTGCACTACATATTCCCAAGTCAGTCTAGGTCTACCTCTCCCTCTAACCATTCCAGGCACTACGATCTTATCACTCTTTCGCACAGGTGCATCTACAGGTCTTCGTTGCACATGACCGAACCATCTAGGTCTATTCTCCCTCAACTTATCCTCAATATGTGTCACTCCTACAATCTCTTGGATGTACTCATTTCTAATTCTATCTTTCCTAGTCTTACCCCAAACATCCATCTTAGCATCCTCATCTCCGCTACACTCACTTTGCTAATGTGTTGTTTCTTAGTTGCCTAACACTCTGTCCCGTAGAGCATAGCTGGCCTATTAGCTGTCCTATAAAATTTTCCTTTCAATTTTGCTGGTATTCTTCGATCACATAATACTCCAGAAGCACTCCTCCACTTAAGCCAGCCCACTTTAATTCTATGGGTCACGTCATCACCAATCTCTCCGTCTCTACTGATCATTGAACCTAGATAGCGAAAGTGTTCCCTCTTTGGGATCTCATGATCTTCGATCTTCACTGCTTCGTTGCCTCTACTTCCACTGTTGCTAAAAGTACATTCCATGTATTCTGTTTTCGTCCTACTTATCATTAGCCCCTTAGTCTCCAGTGCTTCTCTCCAAGCTTCTAGTTTAGTGTTGAGTCCCCTTTTAGTCTCATCAACCAAGACAATATAATCTGCGAACAACATACACCATGGGACCTCATCTTGAATGTGTCTAGTCAATTCATCCATAATTAGGGCGAACAAATAAGGGCTCAAGGCCGACCCCTGGTGCAAACCTACGGTAATTGGGAATTCGCTTGTTTCTCTGGCTAGTGATCTAATTGTAGTAACCGCTTCATCATACATATCCTTCACCACGTCAATATAACCCTTGGTCACTCCCTTCTTCTCTAGCACCCACCAAATTAAATCTCTAGCCACTCTATCATAAGCTTTCTCTAAATCAATAAAAACCATATGTGGATCTTTTTTCTTCTCTCTATACTTTTCCATTAGTCTTCTAAGTAAATAAATTGCTTCCATAGTTGATCTCCCAGGCATAAATCCAAACTGATTTTCTGACACTGATGTTGCGCCTCTTAAGCGATGCTCCATCACTCTCTCCCATAGCTTCATAGTATGGCTCATCAACTTAATACCTCTATAGTTGTTGCATTGTTGTACATCTCCTTTACTCTTATATATAGGCACTATGCTCTTCCTCCACTCATCAGGCATTTTTCTAGTCATTAAAATCCTATTAAAAGCTTTTGTGAGCCAAGATGCCCCCACATCTCCCAAGCATTCCCAAACCTTAATGGGGATCTCATCTAGTCCTAAGGCCTTGTTGGGTTTCATCTTCTTCAAAGCAAAATCCACCTCAAACTTCCTTATTCTCTAATAGAATCTGTATTCTCTAGTTTCATCGTAGCTTCCAGCTTCTTCTTCCATTGTGTTATCCATATGTTTTTCATTCAGGAACTTCTCAAAATAGCTCTTCCACCTTTCCTTAATCTCTTCGTCGTTCACTAATACCCTAGAGGCATCGCTTTTTATACACTTAACCTGATTAATGTCTCTTGTTTTCCTTTCTCTCGACTTAGCAAGCTTATAAATACATTTTTCTCCCTCTCTAGTGTCTAGTTTGGTGTAGAAGGCGCCATAGGCTTCCATTTTAGCAACTCTAATTGTCCTTTTAACCTCCTTATTTGCACATTTATAGCTTTTGAAGTGTTCCTCACTTCTATCATTTTGCCACCTCTTAAAGCAATCCTTTTTGGTTTTTACTGTAGCTTGTACCTCTTCATTCCACCACCAAGTGTCTTTAGAAGCAACCCTCTTCCCTTCGACTCTCCGAGGACCTCCTTCGATATTCTCGTGATGAACCCTGCCATTCTATCCCACATAGTATTGCTTCCATCTTCCAAATTCCAAGGTGCTTCTGCATACAATCTCTCTTGGAATATTGCTAGTTTCTCGACTTTAAGGTTCCACCACCTAGTTCGCGGGTTTATAGGATATTTTCTAGTACGACATTGTCCTTTTATATGGATATCTAAAATAGTAAGTCTATGTTGAGATGTTAAACACTCTCCTGGGATGACCTTACAGTCTTTACATGCTAAGCAGTCTGCCTTGCTCACAATGAACAAATCGATCTGGCTTCTATTAGATCCACTCTTAAAGGTTATCAAGTGTTCTTCCCTCTTTTTAAAAAATGTGTTTGCTACAACAAGATCATATGCTACTGCGAAATCTAAAATACTCACCCCTGCCTCATTCTGATCTCCAAAACCATACCCCCCATGCACCTTCTAATATCCAGTTCTATCTTTGCCTACATGGCCATTAAAATCTCCACCTACAATTATCTTCTCTCCTCCCAGTATTTCTTGCATTAAAGCGTCCAACTCATCCCAGAATTATCTTTTAGTGTGATCATCCAATCCTACTTGGGGCGCGTATGCACTAATCACATTAATTATATCCACTCCAACTACCAGTTTGATAAGCAATATTTTGTCTCCTTTCCTCGTGACTGTCACCACTTTATCCTTGAGGTTTTTGTCAACCACGATTCCGACACCATTTCTATGACTATCTTTCCCTGTATAGAATATCTTATGCACGGTCTTTTCTACCTCCTTAGCTTTCTCTCCAACCTACTTTGTTTCTTGTAAACATACTACATTAACCTTCCTTCTAATCATAGTGTCTACTAGTTCCATAGCTTTACCCGTTAAGGTTCCTATATTCCAAGTTGCTAACCTAAGCCTATAGTTCTGGACTAGCTTCTTTACCCGCGGTGACCCAGATGAGCGCGGGAACCCTTGCTTATTTAACACCGCACCCGGGCGTCAATGCGGCGCCCCTTGCACATTTTTTGAAACACCCGAAGGCAGGTGCAACGCGTCACTTAAAGGGAACGCCCTAACATTTACACGAGTATTTATATTTGGATTCATATCATAAGGATCCGACGGTTTTTAATACGTGCTGGCTGTCGAGCTACCTAAAAAAAATATATAACAAAAATACATTCATTTTTTTTACGTGCTGGTTGTCGAGCTACCCGAAGGCAGGCCTGTAAACACTATATAACAAAAATACATATCAACCATTCATTTTTTTTAAAAAATATATGTAAATTAATAAAATATAATACTCAAACTAAACAGGCTCACTCATGATTTAATTTACATGTCCACCAAACACTTAAAATTTTCAAACACATGTCTTACATAGGCACACTCATATAATATTGCTAACTGAAAATAGTAATTAAAATAATTATTTACATACTTAGAAATTTAGGGTTGTTACATCCTCCAAGTATACCTAGCCAATTTGATAACCGGAAGGTCCCTTAATACCAGGTCCAGAATCAGCAATAATGTCAATCATCGACTGGTAGTATGGCCCATTATCAGCTGCATTGAATGAAATCCTATTGTAATAGAAAAACTTGGAAATTGCTTTCCCTACTTTCTTCACATTTTCGGTATTAAACGTGTCCTTCACCCTTTTTTGAAATCCAGACTTTGGCCTAAACATATAAGGGCCAGTACCTGATTTGGGCATCTCAGCGTTTTCTCTCTCTGAAATTCCTTCGGGGTGGTGGTTCACGTTTTGATCCAGAAGCTATCTGAGATCCAGTGGCAAACTGGGAGATATTAGTCTAATGTACTCCTTTGCAAACGAAGTGCCTACGCCTATCCTCGTCCATGTACGCCATATTCCTACTCTCTTTTAGTGCTTGTTTGAAATGTCGTCTTTCAAGATGAGACATTCCTCTAATGTCGTCCTCGTACTCGTTATCATAATCATCACCTGCATCAATATTCTCCTCTTCGTCGTACAAGAAATCATCTCGGAGACTGGCAATAAGTTTTTCCTTTTTTCTCTTCTGAAGTTCCCTTGCACTAGCAGTTTTAGCAAGATGTTGTTTTAAGTGTTTTGATGATTCCTCGGGGGCTTTAGGACACTAATTCACCTCTCCCGATACTCTACCCACGTGTTGCTTCAATCTCGTGATACCGTCATGCACAATCTTTCCACAATAATTACACATGACTATCCGTCTACTCCCTCCGACTGGGTTTCGATGATCCCAACCGATATCTTGTTTTGGAGGCATTCTAATAAATGTCAATAAACACAAACTTAGTTTTGAATAAACAGTAAACTTATTTTCAAATGTGACAAATAAATCGAATGGGTATTTGTAATTTAAAATATAATTTAGCAAGAAATAATAAGTGATTTATTTATTAATAATTAAGTTTTTTGTTTATTAATAATGATTTATTAATAATAAGTTTCTAATTTCAAATTAAATTTATTTTTTAAAATGATAAGTTATAATTATTAATTTAATAATTAAATAATGTGGTAGTATATAATTATAATTAATAATTTAATAATTATATAATGTGGTAGTATATAATTATAAATTGGTGTATTATAGTGTTGTCTAATATAATGTGGTAGTATTTAATAAGTCACTTAAGTGTTAAGCATAATATATTATACTGTATATTATACTATAATATACAACCGAATATAAGTGTTAAGTCATTACTTAAGTCAAACACAACCACATATACAAGTCGGTAATCACACACTCGTACAACCAAATGCCCAAAAAAAAAAAAGCCAAACACAAAACAAACCCTAACCTTTCTCCTTTTCTTCAAGCTGAGACCAAAAAATGGCAAGAGAGAGACAAAGAGACCTCCAGTAGATCGAGCAGAGAGAGAGACGCGAACTGGAGAAGCCCAAGAACTGAAGTCGAGATCGCACAGAGAGACAGAAAGAGAGACGAACTGGACTGGAGAAGCTGAGAAGTCGAGGCTCGATCAGATCTGGTCGCCGTAGATCTATGGGAGCGAGAGAGAGAAAGAGAGAGAGAGAGAGAATCGAATATTGAAGATGGTTAAACCACGATTCTGACCTCAGGTGCAAGTTTTCCTTTTTTTCCCCTCAAATCTATACCTCTGAGATTCAAGCTGTCGTCTCGTCTGAGATCTCGTGCAAGACGGATCCATCTTGTTCGATACATGGCGGTACGGCCGAGATGGTGTCCGATCCTACGTCGTTTTGATTATTATTTGGCTGACTCTAGATCTCGTCTCGTTATCCTACAAAATCGAGTTGACTCGGCCGAGATGACTCAATTTCGTCCGAGTGGTTCCGTTAAGTATTATTAGATAATTATGTGGTATCACAATTTTGAGAATAGTTTGATTTGTACACGCACGCAAGTTGTATATCCATCTACTATATGGTGATAGTTGCTCTTCTTCTTCTTTTTCCAAAAAAATAAAATAAATAAACAAATAAATAAAAAAATTTAGTCCATACATTATGAGTAAAAGTTCAGGCACAACCATTTCCACAACCTCACCCCCCACAACCTAATGTGTCAATCATGTAGTGGGAGTATCATATGTGAGGTTGTGTTAAATGGTGGGTCTCATCCCACTACATGGTTGACACATCAGGTTGTGGAGGGTGAGGTTGTGGAAATGGGTGTGCCTGAAGTTTTACTCTACATTATACTGATATCTTACTCCCTTATATAGACTAACGAATAATTAGTTCACAATACTTTTGCCTGATAGGATAAATGAGTGTTGTATCAATGACATTGGGAATACGTATTACGTTCGACATTGGAAAAGAATAAGCATGGGTAATATTTGGGACACATTTAAAGATATAATTTTTGGGACACAACCCAAGAGATGTGTCTATCTCTCTCCTGTGTTATTGTGGGGTCCAGTTATATCATAGAAGAGATATACACACATCTTTTGAGTTGTGTACCAAAAATTATATTTTTGAGTGTGTCCCAATCTTTACTCTTTTCGATCTACGTACTACCCAGTGAGGGATCGACCAAGGAATTTTCAGTTCTAGCGTCCTAGTGTTATATCACCACGGTTTTAAAAGAAAGGGTAATGCTACGTGCACATAAAATGTGCACATAAAGTGTGCATATAAAGATCTGAGCCATTCATTTTGGTGGGATCCATCCCTGCACACATAGGATCCACCAAAATGAATGGCCTAGATCTTTATGTGCACACTTTTATGTAAGGATTTGTGAATACATTATTTTTGGGTGAAGTTAGTTTTCTATGTGCATTTTAAATCGGGCAATTTACTATTATCATATTAGTGGATATTTAGAGCCATTGAACTTCTACTATTTATAAACAGTATTAGGCGTGATTTATTTCTTAAATGGCAGTCGAAGAGTAGGTTTCACTCAACTTTTTGGGATTCAGATTTAGAATGAATAGACCACTTAATTCGAAAACTAGTATATCAAGTTTAGAGGACTAAAATTATCAAAAAAAGTTTAGAGGAAGGGATTTCTCGTAACAATAGGAGACAGACAGATCAGATATAGAGCACTAAGACAGTCAATCCAGGGTGAATCTCATTGTGCATCTACTTCCGCTCATCGAAAGTCTACCTCTGACTGAATCAATATCTCATTTTCCCTTTGCTGTCACGGAGAGCGATGTTCCGCCTCTTTCTTAAACTGCTCTCGCTCATTCATTTCACTGAACCTGAACCCTTCCATCAAGAAGACAAGCGGAGCGATCAGTGTGATCAAGCGAGCTATCATGCTTTTTCTGGCTTCTGGCCTACACAGATCAGGTTGTTTTGTTTTTGTTTGGAGGGCGCTCAGTAGGATCCCGTTTTCTTTGTCTGTTAAGCCTCACAGCTATGGTTTTTCTTCTTTTGTCGAATTCGAGTTCTTCATGCCATGAAGACCAGCCAAGACGAACTAAAGCTTCATACCCCGTTCAACCCTTCTCGTCATGATTATTAATTGGAGTTTTTTTAGTTGTGGTTCATAGTTGAATTATCAGAAAACTAGAAGACGTAAAGATATATTTGAAAAAAGAGAATTGTAATACCTGTACCTCGAAAATGGAAATAATATTTATTTTGTATGCATTAATTAGTATAATTAATTACATATGATGATTTGGGTAAGTTCCAGTTACCCTAATATGATAAGTACTTGATAAAGGGCACAGTTGGACACAGGAGGTTCAGATTGGATAATTGCATTAGTTGTGTGATTAAATGGTAGACATGTAAATGTAAATGTGTATATTATAATACATGTTGATGCCATATGATTATTTAATTGATAAAATATTAAGTACTTTAATATTATATTATTGTTCATGATTATTTATGAGACCAGTTTGGTACCCTTGTAAGGGCGTAATTGGACACGTGGCATAATTAGTAAGCTAATTAGTGTCTTCATATGATATTTCAGACCTCGTTTGGGACTCATACGCGACATAGATATAAACTCACTTAAATAATTAGGTAGCTAATATAAGTTATGAGGGTATAGTGCGAATAAGCCAAAGTTGACTTGGAGCTCATCACTTTAACGTTTAAAAAATAAAGAAAAAAGAAAATAAAAGACCAAAAACAAAAATGCAAGTCTGTTGTGTAAGGCGGTAGTGTAATATATATATAAAAAAATTATATTAGTTCATTAACAAAAAAGCAAAGGATAGGGGAAAAAAAAAAAAAAAGTATCGAGAGAGAGTAAAATGAGGGTTACACATTTTTGATGCCATAACTTTATCGTATGTTGCCTAAATCGCGATACGAAGTCATATTTGGACTCATGGGGGCAAGTCTAACTTTATTATATAATTTAATTTGAATTTAATTTAATTAATAGATTTTTTATGACCAAATGGGTTGGTAACATTTAGTTTACCAAAATTGTGTAAGATTAATTACAGATTCATATTTGAGCTGAATCTAGGAAAAATTCAGAGTTTCTAAGCTTATTTAATTATTCGTGGAGATGAGTGTCCTAATCCCAAAATTAGGTGTTTAATGTTGTTTATGTGATATTGGTAGTTTTAATTTGCTTAATCCTTGAAATATTATAAAAGCATGTGTTAATCTAAAATCTACCTGTCCATATGTTGATATTGCCATGTTGATATGAGAACATGCTTATGTGCTTATTTGGGTCAAAGGATGTCAAGTGATAATCACCATTATTTAGCCCTATATAAGGGACGTTGAAGTCCTCAGAGAAAAGGGGACAAAGGTGACGATCATAGCAAATTGACTTCGGTCACCTGAGTGTGTGTGTGATATTGCTTTAAAAGCGACGACAAGTGAGAAGGCTCGGAATCAGGGGTCCAAAACGATGGTGATTAGTTACTTGAGATGCCGGCAACTAATTTTATTGTTGTGAATACTTAAATATTACAAATGCTGCATTTCACACTCCGATAGCATGATTAGAATTTTCACTAAGCGAAAGTTTAAACAAACTTTATTTTCTGTTGTGGTTATTGAATAACCACCGTAGGTGCAGATCCGAAAGAGGAGAGGAAATAGTCAAGACTATGGGACTGGGTCTAGCTTGTTTATATATTTATATGTGAGGATTTGAATAAGGTTGTAATAAGCTTAAAGTTTGTGTTTTCAGATATGTTTAGAAATAAATGATAGAATGAGTTTATATACTTTAGTTGGGTTTCGGTACATTTTGGAATATTTAAGGAAATAAAATGTTACAGAGGTTTAAATATTTTAGTTTATGAAAACAGGGTGAATTGTGCTATAATAGGAGAAACTCTGCCCAAGTACCATCCGACAGTTTTAAAAGTTTATTTTATTTCTTTTTATTATTTTTTTGAAAAAATAATATTTTTGTCCTTAATATTTCAGTCAAAATATTAATTTTTAGAACATTAAAAATGATTATTTGATCCTTGTTGTCTTGGTTACACGTGTCCTAGCCGACGAGAATGAGTTGTGATGTGACAGGAATTGATTGCCTTTCCACATTCAAAAATGTGGACCATGGTAAGTTACATTACATGAATATATCTACACTATACTATAAAAGAGGCTTAGAGTGGTTTCAATTTCAATTTTGTCCTAATTTGTCATTTCTTGATTTGTTTGAAATCACATTTTTACCCTTACTTTTCTTTTTTGTTCCATTTCCCTTTGATGATTACTTTCATTTTTTGTCATTTTGTGAGGGTAGGTTGGTCATTTCATATATATATATATATATAAGTTTCTAAGCAACATAAATTGATAATAAATATCATTTACATCTCCATTATAAATATATTTTCGATTATGCATATTGAGTATAAGTATCCAAACCCAATTGGTACATATGAGTGCATAATGAGAATAGATATACACACCCCAAGATAGCATAAGGACACAAAAGTAGACCAATAAGTATCCAAACCCAATTGGTACTATGAGTGCATAATGAGAATAGATATACACACCCCAAGATAGCATAAGGACACAAAAGTAGGGCTGACAAGAGAAATCCATTTGAAAGAAATTGGAAAGGGGAAAACGAGAAGGATTGGAGAGTCACTTGGATGTGTGTAAATTTAGGAGACTGAGGTAAGATCTATACCCTACTTCCATTTTCTAAATACTTATTTATCTCATAAAATATGCATTGAAATACATTTCTACCACAATGGGACCAAGAGTGTGAATGCTTTTGAAAATCATTCAGAATTATTGTTATTGATACTCTCAGTCTAACTATGCTTTGGGCTCTGCCAATGGGGATTATACATTAGTATCATGCATGATCATTGGGAGTAGTGTACCTCTGGACCCCGTCACACGGATGATATGTAGTGTAACACATTGAAATTCTGGACCCAGTCACAGGGGTTATATGTGGCCATTATCAAATTGATTGTTGGGTCTACTGTTTATGAAATCTTGTATTTATGTATGTTTTGTATGAAAATTTTATTTGAATTGATAAAATGTATTTTCTGAAAGGTTGATTTATCGAATAAGATTATTTGACACTACTTGGATCCTCTAGTAGCGTAGCGGTTACTTACCAAGCTATCTAGTTGACTTAACCTACCATTTTTCAGATACTGACGAATAGTACAGTTGGATAAATGGGTCTTAAGAATAGACAGAAGGACGCCTTTATGTCAAGTGCTAGTTTTTCAAGTTCTTGTTTGGTATGGGTTATCATGTAATGTGGGGATCATCTCGAACATCGGAACTAGAGTGTTATTTATGAGCTATCTTGGAATATGGAATTGCACTAAGTAGAGAATTTTGAGAATAGTAGTTTGGGCCTAGTATGTTCATGAGATCACATATTGTGGACGTGCGGCGATTTCCATATCATCAAGCTCGTACGGTTGGGTTCCCGACATGACAAAACCAAGAGCAAAATTCTTTCTTTTTAGGGAGCTTACCCACAACACATAAGCTGAGTTGCACAAAGAATGGACTGGGGGCAAAACATACCAAGTAGCCGAGCCCCTAAACCACCAAATACCTACACAAATGCCCAAACACACCCAACCATTACAGTCCAAGCTTTAAAACTTAATCACCACACAAGAAATGGAAAAGAAAAGCAAAAAAAGCTTTCCCAAAAAAGGCCAATCAGAGGTACAAGAAACCCAACAAGAAGAAGCAATAGCACTACGAACTAAGCAATCTGTTTTACAAATGCGTTTCCCTCTTTCAATATTGATGAGTACAAAAGCATAGCAAATTTCATAAGAAGGAAGACAGAAAATTACCTGATCAAGCTAGCAACATCACTAAGTTGAGCTCAAGTTGGGGTTTCAAAATTGGTTCGTGGCACGGCGTGACTTACTCCAGCCGCAATATTACAGTAGTTGTATGCTAGCACGGTCGCAGCAGTGCAGTGAGTGGTGGTGTCGTAGTGTAAAGAGCGGTGTTGGTACCGCAATTTGGTGTTTGGTGACTCAGATCGTGTGATGCAGACCGGTACACTTGTAGTGGCACGGTGAGGGGTGGCGTCGCAGTGTGATGTGCGGTGTTGGCACCGTGATGTGATGTTTGGCTTATTCAGATCGCATAATATAGGTCAATACAGCAATGGCTTCGAAGTACAACCGCGGATCGCGCCCGCTTGGTGAGTGGTGGTGTCACGGGAGGGTGAGTATGGTGCGGTCGCAGCGAGGTGAATGGTGTTTGGTGATCGCGGTGTGGTCTGGACAGGTGGGGTCGTGGCGACTTGGTGCTTGGCGTAGGTCGTAGCATAGTGTGAGGAGTACGTCGAGGAGTTTTGGCGTGGTCGCGATTCGTACAGGAGCGGTGTGGGTGCAAGCGCCATTTGGCGAGGTGTGGTGTGGTCACGATTCGTACAAGCATGGTATGGTTAGCGGGGTAAGTAGTACGGTTGCAGTTGTGATGGCAGTAAAGATGAAGTTAAGGCTTACAATATGAAGTAAAATTGGAAATTTAGGTCTTGGACGAACCCCCCACCCCCCCCCACTCCAAGACAACCCTCCACCTCCACTCTGTAAAAAAAAAAAAAAAATTTGTCGTAGTGCCGCCTCCACCTCCACCCCCACCTCCACCTCCACCTCCACCTCCACTCCGTCAAACAAAAATTAAATAATTTGTCTCGGTGTCCCTTCTGCCTTCCCCTCCCCCTCCCCATCCCCCTTCCCCTCCACCTTTAAGACAACCCTCCACTTCTACTTTGTCAAAAAAAAAAAAAAAATTTATTTTGACGCGGTGTCCCTCCCTCCCCCTCCACCCCCAATACGAACCCTCCACCTCCTTTACATGTGAAATCACGCCCTTCTAAAGGCTCTCCATGTCTCCACCAGAATTGAAGATTCCACAATTCTAAAACTCCGTCCTACAAAAAAAAATGTCGTGGTGCCCCCCCTGTAACACCCGCTCCCGCGTTTAATGCTAATTACATTTTAGCACGCATACACATTATTTAATGGTATTTATTAACACATGCATAAGTGGATTTTGACTCACTAGTTGATTTTTGGGTGTTCAAGTGGGAACCTAGTATTGGCCAGAGTGGCGGTCCCAAATTGGGACATGTGTTGTGATGTTCCATTTGAGATGGGACAAGATTGGGATATCACTCTTATGTGACTCAAATGTTTATTTAAACATTATATGGTAAATTATTTAATTGCTTTAATATTCTAGTATTAGTCATGAATATTTATGTGGTCAATTTTGGGTACCCTAGTAAGAGCAAATTGGACATGCTACATAATTAGTAGGCTAATTAATAACTTTATAATATTATATGGGACTATTTATGAGACCCATGCAAGATATAGACCAATATCCATTTAAAAATTTGGTGTTAAAATTTTAATTGATACACTTATTGGTAGGACCCACATGTGTGAGTCATCAACCTCATCACTTGACACATGGCAGTGAGTTGTCAAACAACATCACATACATTTAACATATGAATTGGATTAAAACAAGAAAAAGAGGACTTTGTCTTCTTAATTGCACTGTACGACCGAACCAGGATAAAAAAACGTGACGTGGTTTTGTCACCATTTCGACGCCGTAGGACGTGCCATTTGACGTTGGTTTTTAAAACAGAATACATATTCAGACTTCTGGAGGTGAGCCTAACACACGGGTACCAATTTTATTGAGATCTACGACCCATTTTAGGGCTTTAGCATATAATTTACAATTTTCGTATAAGATTTGTATCCAGAGCTTAGTAGGACCTTAAATTTATGTTTAGGAGTGAAACCCAAGAGGCGAGTGATTTAAATTATATTTTTGAATGGAATCCATGTTTGGATCCATATGTCTTGATATGGGCATGTCTAATCAAATTGAATAATTGTATTTAATTTTTATTGGGCAAATTCATGTGGTTAAAATTAGGCCCAATTATTGTAAAAGCATGTATATGTGAAAAGCATGGTGCAATGAATTATATGTGAGCATGCTAAGTTGCTTATGTGGATCGAAGGGAGACTTCTAGTGTTCCACTAGATTTTGCCTCCCAAAGCCTGGGGTGTGGTGCGTAGTGGTGGTTGGTGGAAACATACTTGCTCTACTTGGAGATCAATTATATGTTGTTTGATGAATTTGAAATATGTGGTGCCATTCATGTTTACGATTAATATTGCTCACAAGCATATAGCTTATATATTACAGTGGTTATTAAATAACCATCGTAGGTGTTCGCGGCAAGGTTGTGAGGAATCGAAAAGCTGATGTGGGGGAAAATGAAGTCACGTGGTCTGGAATTATATTTATGGTTTTTATATTGGGTTGTATTTAATCTTGTAAGTGCTAGTACAAGTTTTATGTTGTAGCTAAACTTGTAATCAGTTATTAATTCAGATTTATAGAACATGCTATAATCTCACATTTGTAGGTAGTGTTTGGAGTAACTCTTGTAAGTTTAATTAATTTATAGCTCGAGCTTGTATCTCACTTTAGTCTTGTTAGTAGGAATTGTGAGAATTGGCTCATCTTATGTATTGTGTTAACCGTGCTCAAGTTCATATTAGCTTCTTGAATTAGATTTATTTTAAAAGCTTTCAAATGGTAGCAAGGGCTCTTTTAAGTTCATAAGTGTAATCCCAATTGTGTTTTTAAGATGTTGAGAAGGATTGTATGAGTTGATGTTGGTTTTAAGTTTATGTTTGAAAAGTTGTGGATGAATTCTTTTAGGGTAAATATCACCTAGACTTCTTGAAGTTTGCTCTAATTATACTTAGACCCCCTCACGTTTTTGTAATATCACCTCCACCCCCTAAGGTTTGAAGCGCGTATCACTTAAACCCCCTCCGTCAATTCAACGTTACAAAAGTGACGGATTGACATAAATAAATACAAAAATACCCCTAAAAGTTTGGTCCTTCTATCATTTTAGTCCCTATAGTTTCAATTGGGTCAATTTGGGCCCTGAAGTTTTAAATTGAAACAATTTGATCCAAATGTTCAATTCTGTAAGAAAAATTGACAGAATTTACTCACATACTATGCATTGTCACACTTTTTAAAAGCAAAAATGGAACACCACCAATCTCCCAACCCAATTATTAGCTTAATTGTGCATAACAATGGGTAAATTCTGTCAATTTTTCTCACATAATGGGGCATTTGGATTAAATTGATTCAATTTAAAACTGTACCGACCAAATTCACCCAATTGAAACTACAGGAACTAAAATGACACAATAACCAAACTTTCAGGGGTATGTTTTGTATTTATTTATTTCAGCCCGTCACTTCTTAATAGTGAATTGACTGAGGGGGGGGTCTAAGTGATACGCCCTTCAAACCTCAAGGGGTGTAGATGATATTACTAGAACGTGAGGGGATCTAAGTATGATTAGAGCAAATCTCAGGGGGCTTAGGTGATATTTACCCATTCTTTTATATTAAAGTAGGATTTTTAAGCTAATTGAACTCGCAGAGGGTAACTCGACCGGTCGGAGGGACCCGTTGAACCATTCGAATGTACCCCAGCTGGGAGTCTTTCTTGCATAGGGATATTCGACCAGTCTAAGGGGACCGCTTGTCCGATCGAAAACCCCTCTGATTGATTTTTTTTTTCTATGCTTTCTCAAGGTTTATAATTCAAACTTTTTACAAAAAAGGGATATTCTTGGGACTCCTTTGATCCACAAAAAAATGGAACTTTTGAAATCCGACCTTTTTACGGGTCATACTGAGCGGTTGCATTTGGACTTTTGAAGAAGTCATTGCTAGTATGTGGTTTATTTTCATATTAAGCTTGATTTGATGAAATTTAATAACGTGAGACGAGCCTTGATAGCATGCCACGTGTCCTAGAATCATATAGATGGTTCTCTGGAGTGACACTCCCCAACTCTCCTCCCCTCCAAGGCAACCCTCCACCTCTTGTACCTGTGATATCACACCCCTCTGAAGGCTCTCCATCTCTCCACCCAGTATTGAAGATTCCATACATTCTAAAACTCAGTCCCACCAAAAAATTCATGGTGCCCCCCCCCCCCCCCCCCCCCCCCCCCCCCCCCGCCCCCCCAAAAGGCAACCCAAAGTCCTCCATTTTTATAGTAAAAGGGGGGACAATACAAGTTCTTCATTTTTATATCAAAGTCCTCCATTTTTTTTCAAAAAAAGGGGGAGTATACAAGTTCTCCATTTTTATCTCAAAGTCCTCTACTCTTTTTTTTTTTAGTAAAAGAGGGGAGAATACAAGTTCTCCATTTTTATCTCAAATGCCTCCATTTTTTTTAGTTCTCCATTTTTATCTCAAATTCCTCCAATTTTTTTTAATAAAAGGGGGAGAATAGAATTACTGGAAAATACTACTCCATACTTTCAAAAAATTCATTCAATTTACAAAGAAGAGATCCAATCTAACATCCCATTAAGGTGGCGCGAGCATCAAACTCCAGGTGGCACAAGCATCACGCTATCCCCTGCCCCCAATTCGGGTGGCATGAGTAACACCCTCGACTTGATTGGGAGCCTCACTAGGGTGGAACGAGCCATGCTCTCCCCGTTTTCAGAAGGGTAGCATGAGTATCGTGCTCTCCACCTCAGGGCAACACGGGAATCACACTCTCCCCCTGCCCCTAATTCAAGTGGCACGGGTAATACCCTCTACTTATTTGGGGAGCCTCACTAGGGTGACCCATGAGCAACACGCCCTTCCCGTTTTGAGAACGGTGGCAAGAGCATCGCGCTCTCCACCTCAGGGTGGCACGAGTATCACACTCTCCCCTATTCTACGGGGGTGGCATGGGCAACCCCCCATCTCCTGTGCTCTCCACCTCAGGGCGACACGAGTATCACACTCTTCCCTATTCCATGTAGGTGGCACGAGCAACCCCTCCCCCATTTGAGAATTAGGGCAGCAAACTGTCACGCTCTCCCCTTTAGGGTAGCACGAGCATTATGCTCTCCCCGCTACCCTAAAGTTAACCACTGATCTCTCCATTTTTTTGAGTGCACAAAATACTGATCTGAACATAGAGGAGCCTACACAAGCAATAAGAAAGGATATACTGTGCAGAATCTATGAAGAAGCAGTAGTAAAGAGGGGTCATATTTTATCAACAGCCACAAAGATTACATCAGCCCTACATACATATGCTAGAAGCCATATTACAACTATTGCCAAAGTGCAATAATGTCACGCCCCGACGTAGCATAAATACGGAAAGCGTTTAATTTCCTTTATGGACCCGTAGGTCGCGACAGTTTGAAGGATCGATTCCGTCTCAAACGTCGAACAGCAATTAAACAATATAAATCAGAGCAGAGCAATCAAGGCTTACAAATATTTTTCTAACTCAATAGTAATTACAGCACGAGGTCTCTAAAGGCACAAACCGCTTAAATCAAAAATAACATCTATTGTCTATTATAGTCATCCTTATTACAAAAACTGGTTCACAATTTAAGACATGTAATGATAAGTTTTCCTTCCCGAAGCCTTTCTCAATTTGCGTAATCGTACGGCCCAGCATAGTCATAACCTGAAAAGCTTGAACACGAATGTCCAGGGTGCATCAACGCCGTCAGTTTATTGAAGCTGGTGAATATTAAAAACATAACTTTGAATGTAAGATATACTCATTTACCATTTTCCAATTCTCATTTATTCATCGAGTTTACATTAAAGGAAAGAGTTCATATTATAAAGCAACCATAATATCATTTAAAAACTGTAATTCACATATATGTGACCGTGTATGAAAATAATGCATCAACTCATCTTACCAACTCTTTTCTCTCGACAAAACACAACACCCAACTCTCTCACACCAGTATCTTTGAAATGCTAAGATAGCCACACTTTAGTACAGGGGTACCAGGGAATGTCCAGTTTGCCTCACACTTTAGCACGGGGTGCCAGGGAATGTTCAATGCCTCACACTTTAGTACCTAATCCACCTCGGAAATACATCACACAGTATCCAGACTTGGCTACCACGGAGTGTCCATAGGCCACACTTTAACACTACCATGGGTGTCAGGGAATGTCCAAGTTGACATCACACACTTTAATACTACCATGGGCATCAGGGAATGTCCAGTTTTGCCACCGTCGCATTTCAAAGATACTCTAGCCACAATCTCAACCACAACACACTTTGGTACTCACTTACCAGGGAGTGTCCACACACAAACTCAACCACCTACTCTTTTTCCACACTGACCACTACTCACATTCCCCATGCATGTACAACTGACACCATATGAATGTCGTGTAACTATAAACAGAACATATGAAATGCCAGGAATGATAGCCATATATATTTGAAAGGAAACGAAACCATAATCTCTATTTGATAACCAAAACATAACAAAACCGAGCCTGTATTGACATATCTTCCAAACAGAGCCTTAAAAATTTATAAAACATCACCCAAATAGCTTCTTAACAGAAAATAAGCAAAAACCAGAAACTGTCAGAAGTCGCACGCGCAGGCCGCTCGTGCGGGGATCGCTTGCCCGGGCCGCTCGCGCGATCTACCTAATTTTCATATTCTTTTAAAAACTTTTCTATCTGCCAGAAAGCATGAGGCTCACGCGAGTAGGCTGCTAGCGTGAGGGGTCGAGACCCTTGCGCAGGCCGCTCGCGCGATCGCGGGCGCGAGTTCAGGCAGTAGCTTCATCTTCTTTCAGAATTTCAGGGTCTTTTTGACCCATTTTGCAATATGTGACTATATATATCATACAACATATGAATCTCTTCATTTTTCGACGAGGATTAGGAATCTACAACCAATTTTACATGAATCAATCCATATCTCTCGGATTTTATGAAAAACTAAAAGTTGACAAAACTTTATTTCTTATATACTTTCTCCCATGAACAAATTAAGCTCTAAAACTCCAACCATAGTCTATATGTACTATAATCTTTCATTATTATCTATAAAAACATATTTTGGTTGAGTTTGGAAAAATTAGGATTTTTAAGCTATGAAACTTCAAACGTGAACTCACCAATGGTGATTGCAATTTAACTACACAAAACAGTAAATCAAATGTGAAATACATTCTGAGTGAGTTAGAAATACTCACTATGATTAGAGAATTAAGTAGATGTTGAGAAAGATAGCAAGCCAAGAAATTCAAACCCAAGCTTTGGCTATGGGGATTGTTCTTCCTCTCTCTAGCAAATTCTGAGATTGAACTCTCATGGTCTCTCTGTTTATCTCCAGATTGTGTGTCATGGGAGGGAGTGTGAGCTCAAGTGTGTGTATATATAAGCAAGCAATGTGAAGAACTTGGGCTCCAAGTTCTCCCTTGTTCACTTAACAAATTAATTGTATTTCCAATTACTAATTACTATATATGCATATACATATATGAGTCTTCATATACACAGATGAAAGACTCTCCAGATGTGTTAAAGGCCAAGTGTAGGGGTATAGGGGCCAACACAAGGTGTTTGGGTAAATTAGTTTATGGCACAACAATAACTCACACAAGTTAGGCATTGGCAAACAAGACATGAACCACTAGCCTAGGAAGCACTTCTCATGTTTGACAAAACAACTTATAACACTAAATTAACACACCAAATAGGAGCATACCCAAACAAAGCTTATTCAATCATTACTTGCCATTAATAGAAATAAAGCATAAGTCATGTCCAATTTTACATCACTTCCAAAATTTGTGGAAGTTTAACACGGCGCATACAGTTTTAAACATAAACTGGTATTTTCGTGGCGCGGTGGTCACCACAAAAATACAGAAAATTTATTTTAACGAAGGAAATACTTTTCTGATTTTATAAAAAATATATATAGTTTGAGTCCAAAGAAATTATTTTCACCGTTTTGAAATACTGATTTGGAATTCAACACAAGCGTTACTAAATGTACAGAAATTGTAATTTGACCCCAATAATAATTTCAATATGAAATAAAACTAATAACAAGGTTTAACACATGAGTATAGAAATTAAATAAAAGCATACAATCCCAATTAAATTTTAAATGCGACAAATGCCATTACAACTAAATTAAATATGGACATGAATTTTAAATTAAAGGGAAATGCAGGTTGGTATACCCTTCCTCCCTTAAACAGGATTTCATCCCCGAAATCAAGATCAACTAGTCCTGAAACAATTTCGGGTACTTTTTCCTCATCTCAGCTTCAACTTCCCACGAGGCTTCATTCTTGTCATGGTGATTCCACTGAACCTTCACCAACGGAAAGTCCTTATTCCTCAGCTTCTTGATACTTTGATCCTGAATTATCACAGGTCTCTCCTTGTAAGAAACGTTATGACTTGTCTCAATATCGTCATAATTGACCACATGTGAGGGATCTTGTACATACTTTCTCAACATACTCACATGGAATACATTGTGAACCCCAGACATCCTTGGTGGTAGCGCGAGTCGATAAGCCACTTTCCCAACACGATCCAAAATCTCGAACGGTCCAATGAAACGCGGAGCTAACTTCCCTCTTTTGAGACCAAAACGTACCACTCCTCGGGTTGGTGAAACCTTAAGAAGTACGTGATCTCCAACACTAAATTCCAAATCTTTTCGACATCGATCAGTATAACTCTTATACCTGCTCTGAGCAGCCCTTATTCTTTCCTTGACCAAAGAAATCTTCTCGTTAGTTTCTCTAACCAAATCTGGTCCCAACAATTCTGTATCTCCCACCTCTGCCCAGCACAACGGAGAATGACATGGTCGTCCGTATAATGCTTCGAACGTAGCCATCCCGATACTCGTGTGATAACTGCTGTTATAGGAAAATTCGACCAAAGGCAAGTATGTCTCCTAAGATTCCTCAAAATCGATCACACAAGCCCTAAGCATATCCTCTATGATTTGATTAACACGCTCAGTTTGCCCATCTGTTTGAGGGTGAAAAGTAGTGCTTATCTTGAGCGAGGTCCCCATAGCCTCTTACAGACTTTCCCAGAAACCAGAAGTAAAACGATGCATCACGGTTTGACACAATTGACACAGGTGTACCATGAAATCGCACAACTTATTGTACGTACATTCGGCTCATCTTCTTTACCGGATATGTCATACTGTAAGCAATAAAATGAGCAGATTTTGTCAGCCGATCCACAATTACCCAAATGGAATCATGATTCTGTTGCAATCGGGGCAATCCTACTACAAAATCCATGGTTATGTGCACCCACTTCCAACCAGGAATAGGTAACGACTGCAACAATCCCGACGGTCTCTGATGTTCGGCTCTGACTTGCTGACACATCAAACACTTGGATACAAATTTGGCCACGTCCTTCTTCATACCTTCCCACCAGAAATTTCTTTTCAAGTCTTTATACATTTTTGTTCCTCCTGGGTAAACTGTATATCTTGACTTATGTGCTTCTTCCAGAATATCCTTCCTTGGCTCACCACAATCTAGCACACATAATCTATTTTGGCATCGATATCCTCCGTCAATTCCCACTTTCCATTCGGTCCGGTCTTTCTCTGACATCTTAACAAACCATGTCTGAAACTTCTCATCTCCTTTTTGAGCTCCAATAATGCGGTCGATAAGAATAGGCTATAGGATAAGACATCCAAAAAGTTATCCTTCTCTTTCCTCAGTATTCTGCACCTCGAATTCTGCCAACGTCTCCAATACTCGCCATTCTCTAACCATCAAGGAGGCGATCGTCTCCCGAGTCTGTCGACTCAAAGCATCAGCGACTACATTAGCTTTACTCGGGTGGTATTCTAACGTGAAGTCATAATCTTTGATCAGCTCCATCCATCTATGTTGCCTCATGTTCAACTCTTTCTCTGTAAACAAATGTTTCAAACTCTTGTGATCGGAGAACAAATCAAACTTCTCGCCATAGAGATAGTGTCTCCAAATCTTGAGTGTGAATACTACTACTGCTAACTCTAAATCATTAGTTCAACTCATTCGGCTTCTGTCACGACCCATCCCACTACGCGTGGAAATAGGACACGTGGCACGCCACCAAGGCTCATCCAAACGTCATATATCTATACGCAGCGGAAAGAATTTTAAAACAAACCTGGTATTTAAAACTTAGGAAATATTCCCCTCTGAGTTGTAAAATCCATTGAAATTAGAGTTATAAAAGGTTTTGTTCAATTGAAGGTGTTCACAAAAATCTATTTCAAGATACAGGGGTTCAGTCGACTGCCCCGTCGACTGTGCCTGGCAGAAACTAAAAACCTAAATCCTCAACAGAGGTCCAGTCGACTTCTCAGTCGACTGGGTTATGCAGAACCAAAAATACAATATTTTGAAAAGGGGTACAGTCGACTGATCTGGGGATCCAGTCGACTGGTTTTACCATTCATCAAAGCAGTAGCCAAAACCAACAGTGGTTCAGTCGACTGATCAAAGGGTTCAGTCGACTGCTTCTCTTACTATTCACTTTCAGTGTCTCAAATACACGGGATCCAGTCGACTGATCTTGGGTCCAGTCGACTGCTCCCCTGCTGGCAGCCCTGTGTTGAAAATTAACAACTCATGTTCTTCAATATTCACAACCAATCACTACCAACACCAATAACAACATATTAAAACACAATTACAGACGTATTATTACAATTACCAATCCTTATACAAGTTTTAGGATTAAAACAAAAACATATACAAAGATGATTTCCCCGGCGTTCATCGGCCTCACTCATCACGCTTCTTCTTGTCTTTCTTCTTACCTACAATGGAGTACATCTCTACTGCTCAGCTATATACTGAGCGTACAATTCTAAATGTATGCTTATATGACAATTCATGGTTTAAGCATCTAAAACACATAGAAATAGTCTCTAGGGTGAGTGGTACGCATTCATCCGGTCGATGCCGTAGGAGGCCCACCTCTCCCACGCATCTCGTACACTGGTTGGGCCTTCCTCCATACCAGGTACCGTGTACTGGTTGGGCCCACCTCCAATCCAGACACAACCACAAATTCCAATTCCATTTCAATCACAATCACAATCCTCAAGGTTCGAGAAGCTTACCCCGGATGAATTTGCACCAAACTCCCCTTTGACCCAAGTAGACACATAACATGCTCACATAAACAGTTATACGTGCTTTTATCATAATTTCACGTGCATAATTAACGGGCCTAACTAATACATGAATTTCGCCCGGATCCAAGAATATCAAAGTTGATGTTCAAAACATGAAAATCCATATATTTCATAGATCTAGAATTCATACCTCGTGCGAATCTCTTCAAACTTTGAAGGATCGTCTAGGGGGCTAAATAATCGTCGGATTTCAAATTATACGCGATTCCTACGAGTTTTACCTGATTTTTCCCAAAAGTCTAGAATTAATATTTTTACAAAACTTGGCCAAACACGGCCTAAGTGGTATCAAAACGTAGATCTTACCTCCACGAGTTCAAATATGAAATCTGGAGAAAATCTGACAGACGAACGATCGTCGTATGTCGCCGGCAAGCTCGTGACAACTAAATCTCCTTTCTCTCTCCTCTTTCAAGATATTTTTGAGTTTGGATGAGAATGAAATCTCATTCTCATCTATATATAGGCAAACTTTCTGGGAATTACGTTTACCTCCCCGCAAGTTTCTCAAACTTCTCATTAACCCATGAAACATCGCACACGTCCATTTTATAACTTTACGAGTGAAAACTATAAATTTCAAAAGTTTTCGACTAAGTCTTGTTTGGGTCCAAAATAACGTCCGAAAACTATATTCTGTGGAATCTCTACACAACCTACCTTTTTAGTTAACGTGTCACTCACGTTCTCACCACAGTTCTCAAAACGATATATAACAATATCAAAGATTACCAGAATTATACTACACAGGTATAATTACTATTCACAGAAATACCAGATAAGGTCAAATAACATTTAAATCATATAAATGCCATTTTCTCAAGATTATGCAATATGAACTTCCATGTTCCCATGTCCTCACTGACACCTTACCGTTGACTCACCGTCAACCACAACTCAATTTATTAATAACATTAATAAATTCAAAATCTCAATTGATGCATGTTTCAAAATCATAAATTTCTGGAACGGGTGTGACAGCTTTAGTTGTCTAGATCCATAAGAGATAACTCTACTATCTTGCATAAGTACACACCCTAATCCTCGATATGACGCGTCACTAAAGATAGTGAACTTCTCATCAGGCTTGGGTATGGCTAATACTGGTGCGGTAGTGAGTCTCTCTTTCAATTTCAGAAAGGCACGCTCATGCTTCTCTTTCCACTCGAATTTTAAATTCTTCTTCATCAGTCCAGTCAAAGGTGCTGCTATCTTGGAGAATCCCTCAACAAATCTTTGGTAATAGCCGGCGAGTCCAAGAAAACTCCGAACTTCTGTAGGGTTGCTTGGCCTAACCCAGTTCGACACAGCATCTGTCTTGGATGAATCCACAGAAATTCCTTGAGATGACACCTTGTGTCCCAAAAATTTCACTTCCTATAACCAGAACTCACACTTATTGAACATGGCATACAAGTGGTGGTCCTTAAGTGTTTGCATCGCAATCTATAGATGTTGCTCGTGTTCTTCTCCTGACTTAGAATAGATCAAGATATCATCTATAAAGACGATAACAAACTGATCTAAATAAGGCTTGAACACTCTGTTCATCAGATCCATAAACACTGCCGGGGCATTCGTCATTCCAAACGGCATCACCAAAAACTCATAATGACCATATGGAGTTCTAAAGGCAGTCTTAGGTATATCTTTCTTCTGTACCCTCAACTGATGGTATCCTAACCGTAGGTCTATCTTGGAAAATGTCGTAGCTCCTTGTAGTTGATCAAACAAATCATCGATCTGAGGCAAGGGATACTTATTCTTGATAGTCACGCGGTTCAATTCTTTGTAATCGATACACAGTCGAAGCGTCCCATCCTTCTTCTTTACAAACAAAATTGGTGCTTCCCTAGGCGATGTACTTGGGCGTACAAAACCTAGGTTCTCGAGCTCTTAAACTTGTTCCTTCAATTCCAAAAGTTCGGTGGGGGCCATCCTGTAGGGAACCTTGGTGATCGCAGTCATACCTGGTATAAGCTCAATACAGAACTCTATACTTCTCTAGGGCGGTAAACCAAAAATGTCTTGAAATACTTCTTCGAAGTCCTTGACTACAGGTATAGACGATAATGTCATCTTTGTACTAACGACTTCGATATTCGCTAAACATCTTGTGAGGAGCATAGCCCTTGGGTACGATTCATTGGTGGTCTATTTCCAAAATTACCCCTCTGAGGAGGTCGGAATTCAAATTATTTCTGATTCACCCAAGCGTCTTCTTCTAGATCAGTGGCCAAGACAACAATCCCTCAGAAGACTTATCCAAGTGACCGAGAGTCAGGCGGCAAATTTGCGGTGCCAACCCTTGGTTGTACTTCCTTATCTTCTTCTCTTCAGTATCCACCAGGTGTGGAGCGAACTAAGAGAGTCTCTCAAACTGCATGGTATACTCTTGCACTGACTTAGTTCCTTGAGTCAGGTCCATAAATTCATTCTCTCTCATGTGCCTCTCCGTAGCCGGGAAATACTTTTCCCAAAATCTCCCCTTGAACGTGGTCCAAGTCATTCCCATCGCAGCTCCATTCCCGATAGTAGCTATGACCGAATCCCACCAATTTGTGGCGTCATCGGTTAGTTGAAAGGTAGCTAACCTTCTCTTGTCCACTTTGCTGCACTGAATAGCTTAGAACATACGGTCTATTTGCCTTAACCATTGCTTTGCTTTCCAGGGCTCCGCGGTACCCGCAAACTGCTCGGGCATGAGCACACAGAATCTCTCTAGCAACTTATCTCTAGTTGGACGGTCTCGTCAATTTTCATTCTGATTACTAACCCTTTCGAGATGTCTAACAAAGGCTTCAATCATTCTGGTGGGGTCAGCAGCTAAAGGTGCATCTTTGATAAAATTCTTGTTCCTCCTTAGTCCCCTAGCCATTCTATACATGATAATGATTACAAGATGAGAAACATGCATGAAGCAAAAATGTAAAGCGATTTAAGCAATGACAATATCAAAAGAGTATTTCTATATTATAACTTCTTGTCAAGTTGATACAAAAAGCGTGTATGATCAGGTTAATGCCTACCCTATCTATACGGGTTAGGACGTACATCGTCCATTCAAAAGTTAAAGTTACAAAAATGGGGTCATTATCCTATACTTGAATGCATGTAAATATAGTTTGCAAAAAGATAATAGAGCTATAGTAAAAAATAGTCAATATATACAAGGCGATATCTAAACGGTAGTCATCATCGTAGGTAGCCATCAAAAGGTCAAGCGAGTCAGCTTGATGAAGTCGCTGAACATGAGATGGACCTGCCCCAAAATTACAGCTATGCAAGGTCAACAACGAAGTAGGTCCAGGGGCATCTGCCTCAGGCAAGGCTAGCTCGAGTGCTAGTGCCTCCTCAAGGTCGACTTCGAAGTCGTCCCAACCTATGCCATCCTCCTCAGCATCCTCGATAATAGGAGCAAGTACAATGTCACCGTCACCATCATCCTCAACAGCGGGGACGACTGGTGGAGGCATCTCCAGCTGTGCAAGATGAGCCTGCACAACTTGAACCTCAAGAGGTAAATAGAATGCATCTCTGTTAACCAAACGAACCATCTCAACAAGCACTAAACGCTGAACCTCAATAAAGTGAAGGATCTATAGGCGAGTACGGGATAAATTGACCAATCATATCATGTGGATCTGGTGCCAGAGATCTAACTCGACTGTCGCAGCTACCCGTTGCCCAATAGCGGTGAAATAATGTGTCGCTGAAGCCGGTACTATCGCTCCCAAAGTGACCCAGTGCCCCCCAAATGCATCTGGTACAAAGAATGGCTGAGCTGGATCCATACCTGATAAGAGGGTACTAAATTAAGTCAGGACAAAAGTAATCTTAGGCGTTTGGGTTCCGAGTTTGTCCTCCTGTTGTATCATCGGGTGTGCAAAGCTTAAGCTAACAGAATGTGGAATCGGGTCTAAACTTGGTAAACCCTAACTTGGCTAAACTGTTCTGAGATAACCGGGCTCTGATACCACTAAATCCTGTCACGCCCCGACGTAGCTGATTCGAGGAGAAAAATGCATATTTATAGTGTATTATGTGGTATTTTATGCATACTTTTATCCCCAAAGTCCCTACATTTAGGTGCATTCTAATAACAATGTTCTTTTTATTGTGTTAATGCTAAAATATATGTTTTTGCATTGTTTTATAGGTATTAGGATGTAAATCAATGAAGTGAAGCTAAAGAAAAGTGATTCTGGTGAAGAGAACAACGGAAGCAGCTGAGAAAACGCCAATTTTGACAATGAAGACTTCAGATTTGGAATATTTCCTAGAGATATGAAATGTAGATCTTTAAGTTACGGTCGCGTGGTCGTAAACGGGAGGTCAATCCGAGGTCCGAGTAAAAAGTTATGGCTATTCTCCCATCGGTGCGCAGAGTTGTCAAAATCAGAGAGTTCAATCGATTAAAGAGAGTTCAATCGATCGAACCTTCGATCGATCGAACTAAGCTCGATTGATCGAACTTTATATTCATCCAAAAGTTGCGTAAACTCTGCAGGAACCCTGTATATAAGTCATTTTGACGCCAGACGAAGGGGGGACGCTCCAGAACGCAGAAAACAACAGTTTAAGGTAAACAACAGTTTAAGGTAGTTTTAGGGTTAGATTAGGAGTAGATTAGGTTAGATTCTTATCTTACTTCCTCTTTTTCATTAATATATTGAAGATTATTGAAGATTCAAGTTGGTTTTATGTTTATTACAAGTTATATTCAGATTATTCTAGGTTTTTCTTTTCCTTTTCTCTATTTTATTGTTTATTAGTTTATATGTTATGATAACTCTAGGTTATTGTTTCTGTACTAGTTTTATTATGTTTCCGTAGTTTAGACGTTGGAAATATGTGTTGAAACATTGATTCCCAACCTCTGCCATGCAATCTTTAGAAACCTTGGGCTCGATCGATAGAAGGTATTTTAATCGATCGAACCAGAGCCATAGTCAAGCGATCGAAGGCATTTCGATCGATTGAAGAATGAGGCAGTCCGATCGATCGAGAGCGCTTTGATCGATCGAACTTGTTAATTCCTGAGATGATTCTTTTAAGTATTCCATGACTTCCTGTTTTAGAAATCCATCATCAAATTGTCCCAATAAGCTCAGTTTGTCACAATAGTTTTTAGAACTTAAAGCCTTAAGGTCTTTTCTTCAATGACTTTTGAAAACCACTTTGAATGCTAACACCATTTAGAGTGCAAGTAATTACCATTGTTTTAAACCGTCTTCCAAGTATTTTAAATCACTTGTGATGATGTAGTCCCGGTCATGAAAGGGCTACTGATTTTTTATCTTTGGAAAAATACGGAATGCTGAAGAGGAATGAACTCCATAGAACATTAATGAGTATGCATGGTAGATGGTTAGGATTAATGTGGATTCACGTATTTCCAACACCTTTAGTTTATCTGTTTAATTAGTTATGTTTCTATATGTTTAGTTTATTATTTAGTTTAATTTAATTAATTAGGATTCGTTAGACCCTCAATCCCTATATTCATCTTTTTTTCCTTTTCTTTAGGTTGTAACTTAGTAGATATTCTTCCTATTCCTTCCCTGTGGGATCGACCTGGACTTCCAGTACTATATTACTTGCACGATCACCTACACTTGGGTGTTGCATAAGAGCGCACAACTTTTTAGTCGTGTCAGTAGCATAAATAAGGAAAGCGTTTAATTTCCTTTATGGACCCGTAGGTCGCGACAGTTTGAAGGATCGATTCCGTCCCAAGCGTCGAACATCAATTAAACAATATAAATCAGAGCAGAGCAATCAAGGCTTACAAATATTTTTCTAACTCAATAGTTATTACAGCACGGGGTCTCTAAAGGCACAAACTACCTTAAATCAAAAATAATATCTATTATCTATTACAGTTATCCTTATTACAAAAACTGGTTCGCAATTTAAAACATGTAATGATAAGTTTTCCTTCCCGAAGCCTTTGTCAATTTGCGTAATCGTAAGGCCCAGCATAGTCATAACCTGAAAAGCCTGAACACGAATGTCCAGGGTGCATCAACGCTGTCAGCTTATTGAAGCTGGTGAGTATTAAAAACATAACTTTGAATGTAAGATATACTCATTTACCATTTTCCAATTCTCATTTATTCAACGAGTTTACATTAAAGGAAAGAGTTCATATTAGAAAACGACCACAATATCATTTGAAAACTGTAATTCACATATATGTGACCGTATATGAAAATAATGCACCAACTCATCTTACCGACTCTTTTCTCTCGACAAAAAAACAACACCCAACTCTCTCACACTAGTATCTTTGAAACACTAAGATAGCCACACTTTATTACAAGGGTACCAGGGAATGTCCAGTTTGCCTCACACTTTATCATAGGTTGCCAGGGAATGTCCAATGCCTCACACTTTAGTACCTAATCCGCCTCGCAAATACATCACACAGTATCTAGACTCGGGTACCAGGGATTGTCCATAGGCCACACTTTAGCACTACCATGGGTGCCAGGGAATGTCCAAGTCGGCGTCACACAATTTAACGCTACCATGGGAATCAGGGAGTGTCCAGTTTTGCCACCGTCGAACTTTAAAGATACTCTAGTCGCAATCTCAACCACAACATACTTTGGTACTCAGTTACCAGAGAGTGTCCACACACAAACTCAACCACATGCTCTTTTTCCACACTGACCACTACTCACATTCCCCATGAATGTACAACTGACACCATACGAATGTCGTCCAACTATAAACAGAACATATGAAATGCCGGGAATGATAGCCATGTATATTTGAAAGGAAATGAAACCATAATCACTATTTGATAACCAAAACATAACAAAACCGAGCCTGTATTGACATATCTTCCAAACAGAGCCTTAAAAATTTATAAAACATCACCCAAACAGTTTCTTAACAGAAAATAAGCAAAACCAGAAACTGTAAGAAGTCGCGCGCGCGTGCCGCTCGTGCGAGGCTCGCTTGCGCCGGCCGCTCGCGTGATCTGCCTAATTTTCATCTTCTTTTAAAAACTTTTCTATCTGCCAGAAAACACGAGGTTCACGCGAGTGGGCCGCTCGCGCGATCGCGCACGCGAGTTCAGGCAGTTGCTTCATCTTCTTCGTCAGAAATCCCCTGTTTCAGAATTTCAGGGTCTTTTTTACCCATTTTACAATCTGTGACTATATATATCATACAATATATGAATCTCTTCATTTTTCGACGAGGAATAGGAATCTACAACCAATTTTACATGAATCAATTCATATCTCTCGGATTTTATGAAAAACTAAAAGTTGACAAAACTTAATTTCTTATATACTTTCTCCCATGAACAAATTAAGCTCTAAAACTTCAACCATAGTCTATATGTACTATAATCTATCATTATTTTCTATAAAAATAGATTTTGGTTAAGTTTAGAAAAATTGGGATTTTTAAGCTATGGAACTTCAAACGTGAACTCACCAATGGTGATTACAATTTAGCTACACAAAACAGTAAATCAAATGTGAATTACATTCTGAGTGAGTTAGAAACACTCACTATGATTAGAGATTTAAGTAGATGTTGAGAAAGATAGCAAGCCAAGAATTCAAACCCAAGCTTTGGCTATGGGGATTGTTCTTCCTCTCTCTAACGAATTCTGAGAGTGAACTCTCAAGGTCTCTCTGTTTATCTCCAGATTGTGTGTGATGGGAGTGTGAGCTCAAGTGTGTGTATATATAAACAAGCAATGTGAAGAACTTGGGCTCCAAGTTCTCCCTTATTCACTCAACAAATTAATTGTATTTCCAATTACTAATTACTATATATGCATATACGTATATGAGTCTTCATCTACACAGATGAAAGACTCTTCAGATGTGTTAAAGGCCAAGTGTAGGGGTATAGGGGCCAACACAAGGTGTTTGGGTAAATCAGCTTACGGCACAACAATAACTCACACAAGTTAGGCATTGGCAAACAAGACATGAACCACTAGCCTAGGAAGCATTTCTCATGTTTGGCAAAACAACTTATAGCACTAAATTAACACACCAAATAGGAGCATACCCAAACAAAGCTTATTCAATCATTACTTGCCATTAATAGAAATAAAGCATAAGTCATGTCCAACTTTACATCACTTCTAAAATCTGTGAAAGTTTAACACAGCGCAGACAGTTTTAAACATAAACTGGTATTTTCGTGGCGCAGTGGTCACCACAAAAATACAGAAAATTTATTTTAACGAAGGAAAAAGTTTTATGATTTTATAAAAAAAAAAAAATACAGTTTGAGTCCAAAGAAATTATTTTCACCGTTTTGAAATACAGATTTGGAAATCAACACAAGAATTACTAAATTTACAGAAATTGTAATTTGACCCCAATAATAATTTTAATATGAAATAAAACTAATAACAAGGTTTAACACATGAGTATAGAAATTAAATAAAAGCAGGCAATCCCAATTAAATTTTAAATGCGACAAATGCCATTACAACTAAATTAAATATGGACATGAATTTTAAATTAAATGGAAATGCTGGTTGTTACAAAAAGCCTAAACCCTAATCCCAAAAGCTAATAGACAATTCAAAAATCACCAAGGAAGCTCCAAATACAAATATATCATGGAAAGCACATTGCCCCAACCAAAGATTTCCCGAAAACCAGCATATGCCTCTTGAGGGACGTTCTCCAGTAAAGACAAAGATTTCCATTCTTTTTCCCAGTAAAGACAAAGACTCAACAATTCAAAGGCACAACAACCGGATTGAATGTGTAGCCACCGTGGAAAGCTTCAAAACATCTTTGAATACAAAAATAGTCCACCAGAGCAATCTCGAGAGCATATGTCCTAAATAGCTCACCAGGAGATTACCCATTACTATGAAACTTTCGGACGATCAGGTATAAAGAATAAACTTGAAGATCGCCTCCCTTAATATTGAAACAAGGAAATTGTACACCACATGAAATGAAGCATCAAAAATCTAATCAAACCTCCAGTAGAACAGGAAGATGTCTCACACACACTGCGTTCTATGGGCCATCCCAAATCTTAGCTTGGATTTGTACTCTTAGGGAATTTATGCCCGCCTTCCACGTGCAACATACTCGACATGCGGTCAATGAGGCTAATGTAGGTAATCGGTAATAGCATACTATGTGGCGTGTACCCATATTACACCCAACATCACATATCCCTAACAAGTTTAATGATTCATCTCCATGTGGATGACAGCTTAACCCATATCCACATATAGAGGGCCATATTAGTACTTGATCGTCCCTATAAAAGGACTTTAGTGCCTCGGACCCACTTGCGGAGTCACACTCACACGGGGCACCAAGAGGGGACCATTGCCCCCAGTGCATTCACCATTCCAAGTACCACTAACCCCTCCAGTTACTACCACTGCCCCCAATGCATTCACCTTTCCAAGTACACCAACCCTTTTAGTTACTATCGATGTCCCCAGTGCATTTACCACTCCAATACATTCCATCATACATGTCACTTCAAGGTGTTCTATCATACTTGTCAATTCATAAGCAACTTATACTAACACGCTTATGTATATTTACATATATTTTATATATACATATATGCTTTATTATCACAAACTAGCAATTGGATCAACCATTCTCGGTTAAGGAGCAGTACTTGAAGGTGGCCATATCTGTAGGGATCTCGAGAGTTCATGACTAGGTGGCTAGGGTTAAGGATATATCCCTAACCTAACGCCCCTTATAGGAAAAGTGAGGGTTGGTTCTAAGGAGAAAGTGAGACAGGTGGACACTCATGTGCTATCCCTGTCCTCGTCATACCCTCTTTAAGACAAGGGAACCATACCTTCTCAACCCCCTCTAACACTCACACCAATCCACATCTCGATAATTCCTCCCTCAACGGTAAATCTCATCACATCATCACTCTGCTCCGAACATAGTCCCATATCACAACCTCCCTAACTTTTGCAGAATGACTTCGCATTTAATGCCTTCCATTCGATGCCTCAACAGTTCATCTTTGCATTTAATGCCTGTCATTCAGTGCCTCAACTGCTGAAAGCGGCACCGAACAACTCATGTCTCATTGAATAACTTCAACCACCATGCCACTCAGAAACTAGTATAAATATCCCTACCCCACTCAATAACCCTAAGTTTTAATGATAAGTCATTCTCACTTTCTCTGTCATTTCTACTCTCAAAACAACCTACGACTAGCAAAAGCTCTCACTTTCAATCCTCATCCTCCACTATCCTCATCACCCTACCCTTCATCATCAACCTTAGCCTCTCAAACAATTTCACAGCCCCATAATTCCATCAGTTCCATAACCTTAAAATCTCTGAAACCTCCACCATTTATTGCATGCCTCTTCACCACCACTATTTCTCTCTCTCCTCTTTGGAACTACCTTGGCTCTCACTCGAGCCACGTACTCTCTGGGACCATCAACTCTACACACACTTTATATTATTTTACTATAATTTTGCACACACTAACCTGTCTACGTGTTATACCTCTCTTTACACACATAGGCAGGTTAGTGTGGGAAAAATATAGTAAACTAATAAAATGATAGTAGAGTAAATGGGTCCCAGAGAGGATATGGCTTGAGTAAAAGCCAAGGTAGTTCAAAAGGAGAGAGAGAGAGAGAGAGAGAGAGAGAGAGAGAGAGAGAGAGCGTAAAGGGGTGAATAGTAAATGGTGGAGGTTTCAGAGGGGTTAAGATTGTAGAGTTGATGGAGTTGTGAGTCAGTGAGAATGGCTAGGATTCGTTGTAAAGAGTGGAAGAGTAGGGTGGTTGTAACACCCGTATTTTCTAATACTAATAATGTAATTTTTAAATATTTATTATCGATATTTTCTATTTATGTAAATGAGATTTTGAGTATGCTTGACATTCCATGTGTGATCATGCATTTCATATCATAAATTCTTTAAAACAAAGAAAAACTTTGTTATTCAGCAAACCCGAGCGCTCAAGTAGCGCAAGCGCTCGAGGCACGAGTGCTAGAGCTACAAAGGTATAAAATGTCTATTTTGCCCCTGGGCTCTAAAAACTCTATAAATACACAGTCATTTTACGATTTTTCATGGTTGTAAACCTTTATTTCCAGAGAGAGTTGTGAGGGAGAGTTCCTTAAGTTAATTTATATATAAACATACACATTTTCATTTTCATGTCTATGGATTCTTCATCCAATCCTTCTATAAACACATACACACATGCATTTCAACATCCTTGAAGTTCTGGAGCTAAGTCTTAGAGAATCAAAAGAAGATTTTAGTTTTAGAGCTTGCATGTGGAGTTCTTGAAGCTTGATCATCATCATCATATTCTTTTTTCTCAACATATATTTCATTATCTACTTGTCTTGATCATCCTTTGTGAGTGTTACAACCCACCTACAATGGGTACATGTGTATTTATAAGCTGTGAAATTGAGTTGCATGTGGTTATTTGGAGAAAATCTAGCTCATGAACACTATAACCTTCATTTATTCCTTAAGTTTATATTAATTTCATCATCCATTGGGTATTGATCACTTTTGGAGTGCTATAATTCATATATGATGTGTATATGTACATGTATAATATGTTTATTAAGTTATATATGTGCTTTGAGTAGAAAATTCAAAGTTTTATAATCAAATCAAAGTTATATTACAAAGTAAAATAAACTGCTGAAAATCTGCTAAATTCGAGCGCTCGATCAAGCGTGAGTACTTGAGCCTAGAGTGCTCGGGTGGTCTGAACGCTTGAGCTTGACAGTATTTTGATTTCTTTATTTGTTTGTATGATTGAAGTTAATATAGTTGTGCTATGGCTTATACTATGAATTTTGTTTTAACTGAACTGGGAGTTATATATGTTATAGATGATCAAGTTTATCAATTTTGTAGTTGTACTATATGCTTGCTAAGTAGTACCATATTTAAGACAATGATTAAATCATTCGTCATATGTCAAATTTGATAACCTGTAATTTGACACGTCTGTAGATTATTGTTATGGTCAGTTTAATAATGTCATTAGTAATGCATCGAGTCGAATCATTAATGATGTAATAAAGTATAATGCGCAAATAATGTACCTAAATGAATAGGTTTTATCAATCGCGTGTGAGACATAGCTGTGTTGCATGTTTGAGTTGGATGATCTCGTCGACTATCCCGCGTGTGGTTGCATATGGTCGTATAACCTTAATGGTCATGTTGTCAGTGGAGTTGTGTTCATGAGGTATTGTTGCCAGTATGATGTGGTTATTTCATATGGTCTGTGTGTCGTTGAGTTAGGGCTGAATTGGGCTAGGACGATTGAGTTAAGGCCGAATTTGGCTAGGACAATTGAGTTAGAGTCGAATTGGGCTAGGCGATTGTGTTGAGGCCGAATTGGGCTTGGAATGTATGTTATTGGCCGAATTGGGCTTGGTGTTGTGTTAGGGTTGAATTGGGCTAGGAGTTGTGCTGTGGCCAAATTAGGCTTGTTTATGAATTTGAGGCCGAATTGGGCATGATGTGTCAATTGTCAAGTGTTGTCGGAAGCTAGTATCGCCAGTTTCGTGTTGTTATGGTTGGGCAGAAGCTAGTACTGCCCGTGTTGTGTTATGAGTGACAGAAGCTAGTTCTGTCAAGTTATGAGTTGTTGGCACGGTGGGTTTGTGCGCGTTATATTGCATTGGTATGGTTGTATAGTCAGGAAGAACATTGGGTGTCGAGCAAGAACGTGCATATCGTCGCGATAACTTTTCAGTGATAATATAAATAGTGTATATGTTCATATTGGATGTGCTTTGTAGTATTTTACTTAGCTTTCAACTGATGGGTGTGTGGCCCTGAACATCCATGTCCAATTGTTGTAGTTCCAGGTATTAGAGATGTTGTTCTAGAGAACGCGTTTTATGATGGTGAGCACGTGGACGAGGAAGGCTGGGGCTTCGCCAGTTGAAGAAGACTAGTGATGAAGCCATTTGGTTCCCGCTGGGGAATTTTTATTATCATCTTTAATTTTGTTTTTTTTGTTGTTATTATCAGTTGTTTGGCCTTAAACTTCTATATCTTTTGGATTTGATATCTATAATATATAAGTACGTATAATGGGGAATTGTAAGACTCTGATGTTGCTTTCGCTGAACTTAGAACATTTTCGTTATTGTTATTATTTTGGACAATCATGTGATCTGTAACCTATTATGAGCCTGCGGGTCCGATAAGGAAGCTTACTTTCCTTAACGCCGGGGCATGACAGTGGTAAGGACGGTAGATGATGAAGGTTAAATGTCAGAGCGAGTGATAATAACTTGTCATTGTTAATTGGGGTTATAGAGTGGGGTAGGGATATTTATACTGGTTTCTGAGTGTTGTGGTGGTCGAAGACAGTTAATGAGAAGTGAGTGTCAGTGCAACTTGAGCCGTTGAGGCGTCGAGTGATAGACATTAAATGCAAAGTTGAGCCATTGAGGCCCTGAATGTGTCACGCCTCGGAGTAGCAGAAATTAGAGGGAAATAAAATTTTCCTTTCTGGATCCGTAAGCCATGACTAGTTACATTAATTAACTTTCCTTTCTACATTCTACACATGGTTAAAAGAGCTTAAGCATAAAAACATCTATTGGTATTCCTCAATAGAACTCAAATGTCTGGGATCCAAATATTACATCATGAGTTCCAAATAAGATAACTATAAAGACAGTCTAGGGAGATCTATGCCGATCACAACACATATCTAAAACATTACCTCAAATAAAAAACAATAAAGCAAATTAAGTAATTCTAATACAACTATGTCGGAGTCCTTCGCTTCAACTTGTACATCTGTCGTGTCCTTTTAGGTAGACTTCATCTTGGTAGTCATCTCCTACGAAATCTAGACATAATATGTCCAGGGCAGGAAGAGCCATTACCTTTTGAAGCTAAGTGAGTTGGCCTAACCGATCACTCCTAATACAAACAATAGTATACAAGTATAACAAATATCTAGAACGAAAACATTTTATAAGCATTATCTCAATACGTATGATTTATGACATGGCGGTATGAATGAGATACGACATGATGCATCATCAATATAGTCGACTTTACTCGATCACAGACACCACAACTGACTCGTGTGACTTGTTACATTACCAGTGTAACGCCGTTAGCTTAAAGCAAAATGATCACGTTACTACTGTCGCCTAACAGGGCCAAATAGCAGTTTTGGTTTAAAAGATTGTAATCATTTTACTCTTATGTCCTCGTGACCTTGGTTGGGGAATAGAGTATTTACAGCGCTATCGTCGCCTAACAGGGCCCAATAGCAATATAAGTTGTAACCATTGTATTCAAGACTCGTGCTTGACTCACATAACTTGTAACATTACCAGTGTAACGTCGTTGGCGTCGAGTGTAATGATCACGTTGCTATCGTTGTCTAATAGGGCCCAATAGCAGTTGTACTTTAAAATATTGTGATCACTTTACTCTTAGGTCCTCATGACCTTGCCTAGGGAATAAAGTAGTTACTGCGCTATCATTGCCTAACAGGGCCCAATAGCAGTTGAAGTTTTAACCACTATATTCAAGACTTGGGTGGATATTTTGCTATCGTCGCCTAACAGGGCCTAATAGCGTATAAAACACTAACTCATGCATAACTTCATTAATTCGAATGGGTGCTTCAGCATTCGTCGCCTAACAGGGACCAATAGCATTTAAAGTTGTTCTCATTGATTTGACTAGACTACTCGAACCACCGCGGTCGACTAAACATGTATGATAAGTATAAGTGGGTCAGTCTCCTCGACTAACCATGTAGACGTCAACTTTGACATCACGACTTGCCTACGTTCATATGAGTGTCATGCGAGTGTGTGACGTATAATTAACCGGCATAAACCATAACAGTTGAGTTATTCATATAACAGCATGTATCATAACGGTTAGGACATAATAGTATAATTCATATCATTTAGACTAGGCATAAAGTATAATTATCTAAACATGCGATCTCATTTAAATAGTTCATTTCTCACTACGCGTACATATCGCCCATAGAATATACATATAACATACACATATAGGGTACATGTAATTATTCATCTAATAAACATGGAGTCTGTAAATATACGATACATGGAATCTACACAGATATGATACATGGAATTTTTATTTAATACACCAAGTATAATTGTCTAAGCATGAGTTCTCATTTCAATAAGTGGAGTTTACTTCTAAAATCTGCACATATAATATATATATATATAGAATATCTCTATAATATACCAAGTGAGTTAGGACGACTCACCTCAATATGGATTCATGAATACAAGTATAGCTTCGGTCCCTACAATTCATATAAATTCACAGAACGAAAATTAATATTCATTCTATTTACAAGGGTATAATGGTAATTGTGCCAAATGGGTTCCTAAACCTCTTTATCTTGACATTATTCTGAGTCTAACGCTATTGACTAGACTCAAATCGAAGTCCGTCATATAAAAGGATGAGTTTTCTATACCAATGGGGGCCCTACCGGTAAGCTGTATTTTTGGCTGAGTCAGAAAGTCACTTAACTTAAGGAAATATGTCTACACGTCATTCTAGGAATTTAGGAACTGACTGCGTATTTTTCTGATCTACGTTTTATTTACCACGAATTATCGAACTCTTATTTATATAATTATAGTCTTAGGAGTCCTATAATTATAAAATACAATTTAGGAAGATGAATGGTCCTTGAAAATATTTTTATTAAATACTAGACATTAAAATAAGCTTGTAGTACTTTTCTCATAATTTTTGGAACTTGTTTGGTATTTAAATTAATTAAAACATTACATAAATGACTCCTCGATAATTACTAAAAATACCCAAAATGTAGCTTTATAATTTAACAGATTATAAAACATAACTTGAATACTTTTAAAACAATAAGCATAATTTTTCAGAGTTTAATATGGCCATTAGATATTAAGTATCTATTTAAATCTAAGTGGGTACTAATATTTATTATTTATTTAAGCCCAAATAAATAATAACTATGATATATAAATACTGATGTTTGGATTTTCTAAATCAATAATTTATAAGACAAGTGCCTTAGGCCTTAGGATCCACAACAAAATTTTCCAGATTTTTAAAATAGCCATTAGTTATGTATTACCTAATTATCATACTTAAAACTAATTCTTATTATTTATTTAAGCTAACTAAATAATAAACATGTTAAATAAATAATAAAGCATAATTCAGAATATAATAAATATTAAAATATAATATTCCAGAATATTGAAATCAAATAATTCATACTCTAAAACTATTTTTTTTAGAACATTTACAACTACCAATATCTTTTTTACTTTAATTAAACTAACATTTATTATTTATTTTAAATTTAAATAATTATTAAATATATTTAATATTACTAAAGTGATTTTATAATATATGAAATATTATTTACTAACATTTTGAGAAATTAAAACATGTTGATTATGCATTAGAACTATTATTATACTAATTAAAACATATTTACTAACCAATACATACCGTACAAATATACTATGTAAATGCACCATAGAAATCTCTTAAGCATTCTTAATCTTCTTTCCACGACTGCTGTGAGTGTTCATAAGCTACTGAAATAATTAGAGGGCAAGGGGAAAACTTACATTGGGGTCTCTTTCTCCCTCTCGGGTTCTCTCTCTCTCTCTCTCTCTCTCGGGTCTCTCTCTTCTCAACTCTCGGTTTCTCTCTCTCTCTCTCAAACTGTCTATCCCTAAATTTATATATACACTAACATACCATATACAATAATACATATATAATACATATAATACAACACATAACACAACATACATATATACAATCCATAAAAGTGTGTGTGTGGTGTGTTTGGCGGTCAAAGAGGGGGGATCAAGGGGGAGTATCCAATGGGTTGAGGGGGATTTGAGAGGGACTGATTTGAGGGGATGGGTTGAGGGGAAGATCCGACAGTTGGGAGGGGAGAGTGAACGATTTGGGGGTGGTGTGACATGTCTCAAGCCACGTGCTAAGCAATTTGGGAAGATACAAATTTTACGGGTCCGCTTGTAAATTTATAGTCCGGGTCTGATATACAATCTAGGCCTATATCTTAATGTTTAGGGTTAAAATAAAATGTCGATATAGATATAACTATAATTATAGTTGCAGAACTAGACAGTATCGAATTATAAAATATAACCTATGCTTATAAAATTAAATGACTGTGAATATCTAACAGATCCTATAGTTAAAATATCAAGCGACAATGAACAATATGATCAATACCATATTAATATACGATAGCAAATATTAAAATATGGCATTAATACACTATAGTTATAAAACTTAGAGACTACGAATATTAAAAATACTATAGTTATATTATCTAGCAACTATGAAATATATTACAACCTTTAGTTATAATATAACGATAACCAATATTAAAATATAATATTAATATGCAGGATCGGACTTAGTAATTAAAAATCATATAATTAAAGCGATGAGAATTCTATGAATACTACAATCTCGATAACCGTTGAATACATATACATATATTAGTACAGTTTACGGGAATAATTACTGGAAATAAACTCATAAGTATAGACAAAACTCTGGGAATCCATTCTATATATATAAGAAATTTGCGGGTATTATAGAATGACATGCATTTAATGCGAAGTCATTCTGCAGAACTTAGGGAGGTTTGGTATGAGACTATGTTCGGCGCGGAGTGACAATGGGATGAGATTTACTATAGAAGGAGTTGTCGAGATGTGGGTTGGTGCAAGTGTTAGAGGGGCTAGAAGAGGTATGGTTCACTTGTCTTAGAGAGGGTATGTTGAGGACAGGGGTAGCACGTGAGTGGTCACGTGTCTCTCTTTCTCTTTGGAACCAACCTTAACTTTGCCTATGAGGGACGGCTGGTTAGGGAGATGCCCATGACTCTAGTCACCTAACCATGAACTCTCGAGATCACAATAGATATGGCCACCCTCAAGTACTTCTCCTTAACCGAGAGTGGTTGATCCAATTGCTAGTGTGTGATGGTAAAGCATATATATATAATATATTTATATATATATATATGTATACACGATCAGACTCTCCACTGAACTGGGTGAGTGAACTAGGGCTTAAAAAGCCAAGGACCCTACCCATCACATAATCTCGTGGGTCAGTGATCAGTTCCTTAGCTTTTTAAGCCTAGTTCACTCCCCAGTTCACTGAAAAGCCTGACCATATATATATATATATATATATAAACATATACATAAGCGTGTTAGTTAGAATAAGTCACTTAGGAAGTGGCAGGCATGATGAAATGTCTTGGAGGAAGAATGGAGTGTGCACTGTATATTGAAGGGTTGGTGGCGAGGCAAGCGTATGTACATGTGTCGTATTGGGGGTTGTGGCGGAATGGCCGCTTGTTACATTCATTTTGGAGGGGTTGTTACATTTTGGAGGGCTTGGTGCCATAGTGTGGCAAACACATTCATTGGGACCAGCCGTAGTAATTGGAGGGGTTGGTGTACTTGGAGTGGTGAACGCACCGGGGACAATGGTAGTAACTGGGAGCAGCGGTAGTAATAGGGGTGCAACTCGGACGGGACTTAAAGGATTTTGGCTCTGTCCAGGTCCGAACCCGAATTTAAGTAGTCTGTCCAAGCCCGAGTCCAAGCCCGACATAAACCCGAACTTACCAATCCGAGCCCGGTTTGTGAATTAGTTCTCCAACCCGAGCCCGAATTACAATATTTTTTTTGGTGCAAAATGATTTTTAGTATGTAAACAACAATATGTAGAGTATCAAATCTATTTTTTTTGTTTAGATTTGAGAAAAAACATTCATATATTAATTTAGTGCTAGAATAATAACTAATAGTGTATTATTATCACTAAAAAATACTAGAATATAATGCAAAAAATAATACATATATAGAATTCGGGCTCGGGCTCGGGTTCCACGGGTTAGCAAAATTCTGCCCAAGTCTGTCCCGAATTGAATTCGGACTTGCATTTTTCTGCCCAAGTCCGCCCATGGTGAAAGTATCATGGGCCCAAACCTGGTAATTTTCGGGTCGGGCCCGGGTTGACCACGGGTTAATCCGCCCGAGTTGCACCCCTAGGTAGTAACCACAGGGGTTGGTTTACTTGGTGTGGTGAATTTTCTCACGATTTTATCTATTAATCACAATCAAAATTGCAAAACCACAAGGATGGACAAATGGGCTCTGCATAACGTGTGGGTCAGTAGCAAAATAAATTATTATTGACCAAACAAAAAATATTAAGCTTCTTGTTGGTCCTGATTTTATATGATTAAATAGCAGGAGTAGATACCAAGCGAGCCCCAGACACGACCCTGGGGGTAGGCAGGGCAGGTGGCCGCCGCACTGGGGGCAGCGGTCCCCTCTTGGGGCCCCGTGTGAGTGTGACTCCGCACGTGAGTCCAGGGGCACTTAAGTCCTTTTGTAGGGACAGTCACATGCTACTCATGTGGCCCTTCTATGTGTGGATGTGGGTTAAGCTGTCATCCACGTGGAGATGAATTGTTTGATCTGTCAGGGACATGTGATGCTGGGTGTGACATAGGCACACACCACGTAGTTGGCTATTACCGATTACCTACACCTCACTCAAATCTCTTTCTCACCCAATTTCTATAGAGTAATTCTATTCACACTCACCTATTTTGCTCTCTAAACCCACCTATTTTCCAAAATTAACCCTAATCTTAAACAGAATATAAGTTTTTGGAACATATGGTGAGTACATAGAGTAGGTGGGTGTAGAGAGCAAAATAGGTGGGTGTCTATAGAATTACTTATTTCTATGGTCACGCAGTGAATGTAAACCTTTCTAAAATTAATGAAGGTAATATAAAACTTCAAATTAAAATTAATTTTTTTAAGATAATAATTTACGACCATGAACGGTAATTAAGGAAAATATGTGGTATAAACATTCACAAATGTACATGAAAAGTAAAAATAAGTAAAAGTCAAATAATATACTATGGTTTACTATCTTGGGTTAGAGTGCAAAAGTGTGAGTTTGCGAAGTACAAATTTGCTCTCAAATTTGCTTCTCCCCTGGATGATCTAAAAGAGATTTAAGTTTCTTAGTAATATCATTATGGCTAAATTACCTTGACCTGGCCTGGCCGTATGTCCAACGTACAAGAAGCGCTCTCAAAATTTTAAAAATTACACTCACCGCCCCTATCATACCTAACAGAATTAATTGTGGATGCCAAAACACCAATATGCAGTTGAAACAAACTTAGAGTAAAGCTATGCTTACCAAATCCTAATTCTAAATTTACATCTCTTATGATGTGACAGTGACCTACTGAATTTTGATTGGATGATGTTGAAATGATCCCATCATTAATGAAGGTGATCCTATTGCCACATCGTTTCCACATCATTTTTTATGTGAATTTTGGATTAGAATTTGAGAAACACAGCATTACTCATATACTTAATTCTCAATCTATAAGTGAACACACGTCCTTAAGACTGCGGAGGAAACAAAATTTCCCCTGAAATTGTTATTTTTCAAGCGAGTAATGCTAGGCACACTTTGAAATCTACACTGAATTTGACATATTAATACATGTACCTTGTGCTGTGTGAATTTTTCACACTTTTCTTTGCACCACTTACACATCACATGATACATGCATTTAAAACTGGGTGTCAAATTCAGTGTAGATTTCAAAGTGTACCTAGCATACTCCTTTTAAATACTGAAATTAATTACTAATTTCTTTTTTTTTTTTTGACTCGTTAAGGGCAAAGTGGTCTTATTAAAAAGACTTAACCAAACAATTAATGTTCAACAAACCATTGACTAACAGAAGACAAATTTCTTGTTTACATAACTATAAACCTTAAGGTAGGTCGAAGTAATTTTTCATACACCACCAAAGGGGAGGTCAATGTAATTTGCCCTTAACATCATTTACCATATTACATGCATGAGTAATGCTATGCTTTCCAAAAATCTATCCTAAAAGTACTTCCCAAATGATGTGACAGTGAGATTAGGTAAACAACTTCCAATCAAAATTCAACTAGTCCCACTGTAATAGGCCTGACTCTACCGCCCATCATTGGAGAAACACTTTTGGGAAGCATAGCATTACTCTTACATGCATACCTAGAGTTGAGAAGCATTAGAAGTAAAAATCATCCTTAATGGACTTCCCTATCTTCCCAGACAATGTTCTTGAAAATGCTACACTACTATGAGCCTTCAGCTTCAGAAAAATTCAAACCTTCTAAGACAATATTGGATGCTAACTATTGAGAAAAAAGTATTCTACATTCCATTTTTCAAAAAAGAGGCATCAAAGTACTCCATATATATATCATTCTGATTTATTTTCGATCACTTGTGGGCCACAAGTTGTGGCTCTTATGCAACTGCTATAATTTTACTCTACCAAAACGGTAAAAGAAAAAGAGAAAAAAAAAAACAGGGAACATTTTGAAGAATCTGTGTACTAATCATACTCGAAGCTTACTAAGTTCTGAAGTTGCTTCTGTGACATCTTCTTTTTCAGGATTTTTGTTTTTCGCCTGTTGTTCGGATGACTCGCCAGCCTTGCTTGAACTGGGCATATTTCTCACAGGTGGAGCAGAACAGACCGGTACAACTGACCTGATTTGAACAGCGGGGGCCACAAAACGGGGAACACCTCCAAATTCCATTCTTGACACAGTAGATATTGAAGGAATTCCAGTTCTCATTCTTGATGGAGCAGGAACCTGGTTAGCCAAAAGCTGCGGTCTGTGTCCCACAGTTCTGGTCATTACAGGGGCCGCTGCAAATGGTGGTTTACGGACCCCTTGAGAACTTGCACTTGGAGGATGATTAGGTCTAAGGTTCAATCGAGAAGATTCAAAACCAATAGGCCGAAATCCATAACCAGCGCCGCCAATTCTAGTTTCCAAACCACTTTTCTTCGCTTTGTTCTCCTCCTTCACAGGTTCTTTGCTTATTGGTCGAGTCTTATGCTCCCCCTGGAGATCAAGAACTTCAGACGGGGGCAAATTAGGTAACTTCTCATTTCGCTCTTCTTGTATCTCTTGTATAGTCACCACGGACCTCCCACTAATTGAATCAGGAATCAAATGGCTTGACGTGTACAATGCTGGGCTAGAAGCAACAACTGGTGATCCGGGTCCCCCAGGAATCAGTTCTTTCTCGATTTCTACAAAACACAGACGGTGATCGGGGTGGAAAACAGACTGCACATGTGGAAGAACCTGTGGGCCATACAGAGGAGCTGGTAGGTGACTCTGCAGCTGTGATAACTGTGCTTGTTGCCACATTTGATACAAGGCCAGATCTGTAGGGAAACTCGGATAAGCCCATCTTTCATACTGTATAGGATATAAGCTTGGTGCAGCTAAATGTGGGTCCCGATGGGTGGGAATTGATCTCATGTGACCATCTTGACTGTCATTTCGGGTGGGTTTATTTGATTCTGGTGGGCGTAAATTAGAAAGAACACGGGCAATAACAACTTGTTCCTGTTCTTCACCAACTTCGGACTCCAAAGGAGAGGCAGATGAAGAAGAGGAAGATGAGCCACAATGAGCCACTGTATGAGCAAATTTGAGAATAAATTACACCGAGGTAGAAAATATTTATATGATAGCAATTAACTCACAAATGCACTGGATATAAAAGCAAATGATTGCAAAGAACAAAATGGACTATATTGTGTAGATTTTTTAACCCAAATTAGGAAACCATGGTACACTAAAATACATTAAGTGGGTATTTAGTTAGCCACAAACACTCGGGAGAATATGACATTCAAGTTGTCCATTCCTTGGGGCAAATGTATTTTACATTTTTCAGTGTAGAAAGTTTAAGGGTAGAAACAGTGAAGGACTATGAAAGAAAGTTCTGAAATGGTAGTCTGTTTTAAATCCCTGCTGTTGTTATTTGCTGATTACTTCTTCTTTTTTCCCCCTTCACGTGGGGGCAAGCAAAGTGGGTGTGAATCTTGTTTGAAATAACCTTAGACATCAAGAATTAGTATCCTGAGGAGAAGTATCTCAAGTGAAAGATGAGACGATTGATTTCAATGAAAGAAATGGGCAAGTGTACCTCGAAAAGTACAGACAAACCCTCATAATTAGCTTGTCACCGAAGAGAACAATTAAAATGCTTGGACACCAAATGTCAGGATGATTCTACCAGTTGGGAAAAATTCCTTTTTCTAGTACTAGTGTATTAAGGGCGAACGTAACTCAGCACATGGCTGGAGTAAGAGATGACAATCACAACAGTGCAGCCATGTGTCATAAAGATACAAGATTGTTTGTTCTTTCTCTAGAAATACCAAGGAGGTGTATTGTGTATTGTACAAATAATCCTAAGAATACTGGTTAGGGTATCATACTATCATGGTAGGGCATGAGGGGGCTGCCATGATCAATTACCATGCCAGATAGGCTCGACTCATCACAATGGATGAGAAGAACCAAGATATAGTAAAAGTAACTCATATGGTATAGATACAGAAGGCAAATCAATCTATCTCATAGTTGTACCTCAACCCAGAGAGGTGAACCTCAAACATTCCATCAAGTTCGACTTTTAGTCTAGGAGGCCCATGTATATCTCGTCCTAGCATCAACAAGATTAACATGAAAAACACCCAACGGAGAAATAAGATGTAACCTTGGCACATGGGACCCTTTAAGGTGCCATTGGAGTGTGCCCCATGACAATAGGCGATACAAATTAAACCAAGTACCCAAACTTTTATTCTTTTAACTTTGAAAGCATGTCTGAATTATGAAAAAAAATAAATAGATCATTTGAATTGTTTTGAAAAGAGAACATCCCATTTTCTAACCTGAATCAAACTAATACCAACTGACGGCCACCATGTGAAAACAGAGATTCCAAGGCTCTTGGTAGAAGAAACAATTCATCCAATCATCTAGCCTCTAGTAGTGATGCACCACATGATAGAACAGGTGTGTAGTGTAGTGGTCTAGTTAAAGTGCATTAATAGTAAGTCTCCGTTTGGTTATGACTGTAGTGAAGGAAAAGAACAGGGAGAGGATAAGGAGAACGGAAAAACTAAATCCCTAGTATATTCATTCCCTCACGCTAAAATAATAGAAATTTAAAAAATTTCAAACATAGCAAAAATTTCCGTAAAACACTCGGGAAAATGACGTAAATTAAAAATTCTTTCCCTCTAGTGCTTCTATCCTGCTGTTTTCCCTACCAAGCAAACAAATAAAAGTGTTTTCCTTGGTGTTTTCTTTTCTTTTCCGCCGCAAAATCCATGAACCCAACGGAGCCTAAAATAACCGACTTATTTCACTTTTCCTGGGGAGGTGATATTTGGGTGAAACCGGTGAATGCCTAACACTACTATGGTGTAACCACTAAGGCACTGAAAGCGTTGGGTGTTTCTTTTCGCAACTTCAGGGCATCCAACTCTAAATGCAGCATGCAGTGCCCACTTATCACTTTATAGTTGCCAAAACAGAAAGGAGAGAATAATAGAAACAAAAAAGCACAAAACGCAAAACAAAATATGGAAATTCTCAAAATCAAAATTCAATTAAGAACAATACTTGTTTGTTTCGGAACTCTCAAATGAAATCTCACAGGGAGGGAGGGACTGTTAACTAAGTAATTTGAAATCAACATATAAAATCCTGCTATGAAGGATTGAAGAAATATACACCCCGAAAACACACACACACACACACACACAGAGACAGAGTCCTGACCTTATAAATACACTACTTTCCAGTTCCTTAACAGCTAACACAAGGATAATGACACACTTCCTATCCCTCAGTTGCTCCCCACTACGATGAAATTACATGTGACAAAACCCAGTGGTAGCCTGGGCACTATGTAAAATTCGCATGTTGAGAGACAACTAGACAAGGATTTAGCATAATTCCAGGGAAGAGAACTCCTAAGAGTGGTTCATGACAACAGGCGGGTGTCACCTGCTGCAGTTAAATATGTTAACCCCCCCCCCCCCCCCCCCTGGATTGAAGAAATATACACCCCGAATTTTGTTGATCCGAGTGAATGGAAAGGAAAAAACAACGGACGAATTCCACTTTCACTTTAAAGAGACATGCTATAAAAATAGCCCAATTTATGAAACTTCTTATCTGGATGGGAATCAAGAAAATTCGAAATTCAAAATACTTGAAAACGAAGATAAAAAGTTTATGAAAATTAATAAAAAGATTGATACATAAGATAAATACAAGAACAGATAAGAAGAGATGCGCCCGCCCCCTACATATCTGATGCCTTCTCCCACAAAGAAACTCATAACAAGTTGTGGACAGATGGCTGGGATTTTTAAGACTTCAAGTCTCAAGACAACGTCTCTGAAGATTCTTGGACAGCAGTGTTATTCTTCTACAACTTCTAAATGTTAACTGTGTAAATATATAATACAGAAAAATTGTATGCCCATATACAAATAAACTGAACAAGTGTATACAAATGTTATAAATAAGTTGAACCTTCCACAAATAGCAATTCAATGTAAAAAATTCCGACTGGAAGGAGGAAGGAGAGACGGTAGTCACAGCTAATTTGTCTATTCGTGCACACATTTAAGCATGATACTTTACAAACATAGGCAGTAGTTTCGTTTTGTAGTCACCTATAAGAACATGTCCTGTACATATATATTTTTCACTTTGTATCATGTCAATATCCATGTCCATGTAACCAAGTACTGCAACAAATGGGGGAAGGTGAAAAACGAGTTAAAGTATAGGCAGTGAAACATAAATGGTGACTTTACAGTTGATGGAGGTTATGGACCATGGTTCAAGGTCGCGGTCGCGGAGGCCGCTGAGACGAACCGGTTGTGGCGCCGTGGCCTGATATCGGGTGATATGCAACGATACGCTAGAATAGCAACAATGAAAGGAAGAAGGGGGATGGGTGGGTGGGTGTTCTCATGCTTTACAGTCCAACCCTTTGCCAATCACTAAGCAATTTTTATGGTCCAAGAGAGAGTTAGAAAGAAAATAGAGTTCTTGAAGTTGCTCTCAATTAGGTTCAAGTTTTGAACTCATTAACTTTTGTCGGATAAAATCAATTGTTTAACAATTTAGAATAATCTCCGAATTAATAGTTTTAACAAATCAACTCGATCGCTTAGAGAATGATTAGTATATCTATTAACCACACAATTACGTATCATCATTAGATGTGAGAATATTGGTATAGATAAATATACAGTTACATTTGTTCATATGACTCCAGTGAGAAAAAACTAGTCCAACTGGGGACTGGCCACACCGGTTTTTCTCTTATGCGGAAAATTTCATACTATATTAAAGGCCATTTACCCAGTTGGTATCTCCTATTCGGAGTGCTGATGGAGGTATTTAACTGGTTACAAAAGAAGTCAATAATATACGACTATTGGAATCCACCTAAGTAGAACTCGCTACAAGAGATATTGAAGGATAAGTTGGAAAAGTAGAAACAGAAAAGAAAAAGATATTGTTTTATTTTTTTTGGGTTATAAAACAACAGGTTCTATTAAAATTTTATAGCAAGCTTGTTATATAATTGTTGTTGAAGTAAAAGTTAATATCTTCAACCATGACAAATCTTGGCCAATAAAACTTCCCCAAAATTTTGATCAATACGGAAACTACCTATCTTAAAAAAATTCAAGCAATTATTCACTCAAATCCATTAAACAAATTTTTCCTATGCAATTAACTGGAGATACTATATAGTTCTTATTGGAAAGACAATACACGGCCTTCTCTTGATGCATGAAAATATGCACTCATAAACGAGTTTATTTGTTAATAGATAACACAATTGATTATTCTATTACTTATTGGCTTTTGCATCTTCCATTATCAACATGGTTCAAGCCTTCAAGGTCTCAGTCGTGGAGCCCGTTGTGACGACTCGATCGCGGCGCTGCGGCCTGGATCGGGCGACTCGCAACAATGCGCTAGAAGAGCAACAATGAAGTGCAAGAGGCATCATTCGTTGGCTTGAAACCAAAGTCAACATGCTGATACTGTTTTAAGTACGTTATTTCTTTGATGTCAAGTGCAATTCTTTCACCTTTGCTGACACCAGAAAAGAGGGAAAAAGTGTTTCATATTCTACCAAGAAATAGTGAAACACAGGTAGGGACAATCATCTAGCATATTAGGTGATCGTAGAGAGACAAAGTGACAGGTAAATGTCCCAATAGCTGGCCAATGTTCTTTGTTGAGATTATAATCCCACATCGGGCATTTAAAGCCTTGCTACTCAATATATAAGACACGGGGCTACTCCACCCATTGCCAATTGGTTTTGCGTTGTATGCTCCAATTCAACATGGTATCAAAGCAGTTTATTGTCGGGCCAGTTTGGCCATATGTGCTCCACGTTACCCTATCCTAGTAATCCACGTGTTTGGCTCTTAGTCACGCCACACGAGCGGGAGCGTGTTGAGATTATAATCCCAAATCGGGAATTTGAAGCCTTGTTACTCAATATATAATATCTTAGGGCTACTCTACCCATTGCCATGCTCCAATTCAACACTATTAAATACAGAAAAACTTTAACATAGTATGAACACTTCAAAGCAGAGGCATCGTAGCTAAGAGGAGAAGCGTGCATTGCTTTGGGCAGAATAAGAAGAGCCTATTTTACTCTAAGGCTCTATTTTGTTCATGGATTTAGTGAGAACTAAAATAAAATTTTGAACTACATGAGTCGCTTCGCTCCCTTTTCCAGTAACTACATTTTGCAATTTTCAATTTTAATGCAATCTCAATGTAGAGGAAAGAAAAAGGAACTAGTTTTCCTTCGATTCTTCCTCAGATTAGTCATACGAAAAATCTTTACTTAGAGAAAAGTATATATAATACTCTAGGCGGTTCATCGAGGGCTTCTCGGGTGATCGGAGATTCGGAAGGCCTTAAACTGCTTTTGCCTTACCTTCTATCATATTAATAAAGTGCGAACCAACCAAACCTAAAGAATATACAGCACACAAATCAACGAGTTATAATGAATGATCATACATTGTTTAAGTGCAGACCAAGCAGCCATGGCAGCATTTTTCTGAGCCTGTTTCTTGGTCTTAGCAGGTTCCCCTGGAAAGCTCATTCCCGCAAGATCAACTGTGCATGAGAAAACTGGTACATGACCGGGTCCAGATCTGACAGTGGTATATACTGGAAGGGTTAACCCGGCTCTGTGAGCTGTCTCTTGAAGCAAATTCTTGTAGACCCCAGTTTCATCCTGTGCAGCAGAAAAGCACACAACATTTGATCAGTTATTTTCTAGTGGCAGGTCACAAGTAATATGGATAATGTGGTAGAAAAATGATGATGATAATTTGTGAAAGAGCACATGTCAAGCTGACTAGTTAGGCTCTGCTTGGTTTGCAGGATTTAGAAGGGAAAAAAAAATAAGTGCCACTTATAGCTTCCTTCTTAATCAAACAAAGAAAAGTGTTTTCCTTCTTTTCTCTCACTAACAGATGCATAGTTTCTACATATATTTTAGATTCCTTGTGCTGTACACAAACTTAATCATGGTTTAATTGGTATCTTGATTCTTGAGCCCGATGAAATTTTTTGGGTAAATACCAATAATTAAATCGAATAACATATCTACTGGATTAAGTGAAGATGCCACGAACTTAGTACGCAATAAGTCTCAAGCCCAAAGATGCTCCATTAATATTCTCAACTTCGGCAGCTCAACTCAGCATAAACTAGTAAAGCATAATGTTCACCACTCACCAGGTTAAGAGCGTCAAGAATAATGGAAATTTTCAAGGTAACAAGACAATGAAAAAAGAAAATGGGAAGGAACAAGTTACAAAAGGTATTGCTGATGATGATGCAGACTAGTAATGTAGCAAAGACAAAAACACAAGACACAAACACAGGACAAGGAAAAATCTTCTAGTGGCGCTCTGATATATATAGGGAGGACACGGAATATAAACACAACTTTGAATATATGTACATCTATGACACCAGATAAATACGCCTCTTGACAAATTATCCAGATTTCCACTTTAACGATTGTATGACAACAAAGAAAGATCTTGAATAGACATGTAGACAATTTTCATACAATATGTCCTACTACCATTTCTCTCAGTCTATTTCCTTACTACTGTACTCTCCTACAATGTAAATAGTGCATATTTCATGAGAGACTAGTATCAATGATTTGCACAAGATAAACTTTTGCAAAGGAAAAGCAATGATGACAGTTAGAGTAAACTGAGGTATTTACTTTAGTTTTTCGAAAAGAAACTTGGCTCCTCTGAAGACCAGCATCGGCATCCAGAACGGGGAGACTCCTGTATAAGAGTATTCATGCTACTTAGGTTTGCGCGATGTTATGGCCTACTTATTAGCCTTCAAGGCATTATTACAATGGTGATACTTGCTGACTTAGATGAACCATTTTGCACTAAATATGTTATACAGGGAACATGTTGGGTGCGGCTCATATTCTACTAAGTCTGTTACACTAGGCCCAGGGTTAAGTGGGAGGCCCTGTTGTTCTTTATTATTGTTTGTGTGTGTATTACGATAAAACAAAACACCATAATTGAAAAGTAAAACCACGATTTTGATAGTCTTGAGTTCTACACTACGATGTGTGATATCTTTTGTTTAGAAGATGGAACACGAGTCACATTCCAAACAATAATTGGTTCACTCGTAAAATTATTATTGTTGAGATGTGCTATTTATTAGCTGACAATTAGTTGTCAATTAGTTATTATGGAGTTGTTAGTTTTTTATTTTTTTCTTTTATTTGCCTAAGGGCACCTTTGTAATTTCTCCCTTATCAGTGATTAATATAAATAGGGTTGAGACTCTTGGTCTCAATCTAAGCTTGATCAAATATTGCTTTTAACATGGTATCAGAGCCACCACAACCCTAACCCTAACCACCACCTGCGCCAATCCACCACCACCACCAATATGACCTGAGCACTGTTCACGGCTACTGTTCATCGGCACTGTTCACGGCTACTGTTCATCGCTGCTATTCATTGCAACTTTTTTTTCACTTTCATATAGTTATCAACCGCTCCTATTTTGATTGAAGTTTCTTTCTCTCATTTTTTTTGGGTTCTTCTATGGACCCTTGATTAGTGATGACTGATATTTCTGCATCCTATATGGTGATTTGAGTTTCTCTTGTGTGCTACGACTCCGTTGGTACCGGTTCCTATTCTGTTTTTCAGTGATTGTTGCGGGTAATTTTCTTGTGGGCTGATTTACGATGTCGGACGATTCTGAAAGATCCACCGTCAATTCGCAGCCATCTAGAAGTGAGAACATAGTTGTTGCTCACCCTAACAACCCGAACTTTAAGATCACTACTTCCCTCTTCAATGGCCAAAATTTTCTGGCTTGGTCCAAGTCTGCGACCTTGTTTCTTAAAAGCAGAGGAAGATGGGGTACATCAACGGCCGAAACAAAGCACCAAGCACCGAGGATGCAGCTTATGACAAATGGGAGTTGGAAAATTCCATTGTCATGACATGGTTAGTTCACTCTATGATCCCTGAAATTGGTGAGGGCTTCTTGGACATGGCGACTGCCCAAGATATTTGGGAAACCATGGTTAACACTTATTCCAGAAAGGGCAATCCTTCCCAGACAATTGAGTTGGGACGTAGCTCAGGGGGACGAGGAGAGAATTCTCGTGCTTATCATACAGAGGTTGTTGGTCCCTCCACTGTTGATGATTCATCTCCACCTTCATCCAGTACTTTATCTTCCTCAGAGTTGGAGACTCGTCTGGATACACCTACTATTGCCTCATCATCTTTTGCTCGTTCAGGTAATTTAGCTACTTCAGTGAGTGCATTCAATTCCCAAACTAGTCTTCCTTGGATTATTGATTTCGGGGCATCCGATCATATGACCGGTTCATCTCCCATTTTTTCCGATTATAAACTATGTTCAGGTCAGGATAAAGTCAGGATTGCTGATGGAACCGTCTCTTCGGTTTCAGGCAAAGGTTTAGTCCGTGTCACTCCCTCGTTGTCTTTATCTTCTGTTTTACATGTTCCTAGCTTTACCACTAACCTCTTATCTATTGGTCGTATCACCCGTGATCAAAATTGTAGTGTCACTTTTTTTCCTTCTCATTGTGTGTTTCAGGACCTTATCACGGAAAGGACGATTGGCAGTGGTAGAGAGGAGAATGGTCTTTATATTCTGGAACCACAGGACCGACAATAATTGGCTCATCATACTACTCTCACTGGCTTTACATCTAGTGATATCATGCTCTGGCACAGACGCCTAGGACATCCCTCCTTTGGTCTTCTAAAGCATTTATTTCCTTCTTTGTCATCTAATAAAAATGTTTCCACCTTTCGATGTGAAGATTGTGAACTTGGAAAGCACCACCGTGCTTCCTTTTATCCTAGTAATAATAAGAGTTCTGTTCCTTTTTCTCCTATACATTCAGATGTTTGAGGTGCCTCTCGTGTTGTTGCACTTAAAGGCCATAGGTGGTTTGTCACATTTATAGATGATTTTTCTCGTACTACTTGGGTTTACATGATGAAAGAAAAGAGTGACGTCCATTCAATATTTAAAACCTTTCACAAAATGATTTGTACCCAGTTTGGTGCGGTTGTAAAAATTGTTCGTTCAGACAATGGGGGGGAGTACTTTAAATCTGGTCTTGAGAAGTATTTTTTGTAGATCGGCATAATTCACCAATCTTCTTGCACCAATACTCCACAACAAAATGGAGTTGCGGAGCGCAAGAATCGTCACCTCTTAGACACTGCCAAATCAATGTTATTCTCAGCCCAAGCTCCGAAGTCTTTTTGGGGTGAAGCAGTCTTAACTGCTGCTTATTTAATCAATCGGCTTCCTACTCAAGTTCTTCATAAACAATCACCCGTTGAGGTTCTTTCTAGTCCTTCTGATCTTTTTGCCATTCCTCCTAAGGTCTTTGGTTGTGTCTGCTTCGTTCATAATCATGCTCCCACAAGGGGAAAACTTGATTCTCGAGCTATCAAATGTGTTTTCCTTGGTTACTCTCCCACTCAAAAAGGGTATAAATGTTACCATCCTCCTACTCAAAAGTGGTATGTTTCCATGGATGTCACCTTCTTTGAGGAACAGTCCTATTTCACACCTCAGGCTCCTCTTCAGGGGGAGAAAACAAGTACAGAAGAGTTGCCTGAACTACATGTTCCTAATTTACCTGTGTCTAATCCATTTGAGATATTGAGCACTCTTGATAAGGAGGAAGAGGTAGGAAAAATTGATGGAGAGCAAGAGACTGAGCGAGAGACATTTGTGGAACCCACCATCGAAAAAGAAAAAAATCCAGAGAAAGAGGATATAGTATATCAGAGAAGAACTTGGAGGATGAAAGATAAGACCATTCCTCCTGATCCACCACTCCCGTCTCCTTCTCTTGATGAGGGACCAGGTAATCCTAATTCTCCTACTGCTATTACCGATGATTTAGATATTCCAATTGCTACACGTAAGGGTGTTAGGTCATGTACTCAACATCCCATATCTAAATTTGTCTCATATAGTCGTCTGTCTCCTTCTTACCAAGCCTTTGTATCCAAACTTGCTTCTGTGTCTATCCCTAACCATGTACAGGATGCACTCATTGATCCCAAATGGAAGCATGCTATGATTGAGGAGATGAAAGCTCTCCACAAAAATGGCACTTGGGAATTGGTTGAAATACCTAGAGGGCACAAGACAGTGGGTGTTTACAGTCAAGCATAAGGCAGACGGATCTATTGAGAGGTATAAAGCTCGTTTGGTGGCAAAGGGATATACACAGACTTATGGAGTGGATTATGAGGAAACATTTGCTCCAGTTGCTAAAATGAACACTGTAAGAATTCTTTTATCCCTTGCTGCAAATTTAGATTGGCCTCTCCACCAGTTCGATGTTAAAAATGCCTTTCTACACGGGGACTTGGCAGAAGAAGTTTATATGAATATTCCTCCGGGGTTTGAAGACGCCAAAACTAAAGGAAAGGTTTGCAGACTTAAGAAGTCCATGTATGGACTTAAACAGTCTCCGAGGGCATGGTTCGAAAGGTTTACTCAAGCTATGCTCAAATATGGCTTTCAACAAAGCCAAGGTGATCATACTCTTTTTATCAGACATTCCTCACAAGGGAAAGTAACGGCTCTCATAGTATATGTGAATGATATTGTTCTTACAGGAGACGATGTGGAAGATATACAGGAGTTGAAGAGATACATGGCCAAGGAATTTGAAATAAAAGACTTGGGAAGCCTCAAGTATTTTCTGGGAATTGAGGTAGCAAGAAGCAAACAAGGGATCTTCATCTCCCAGAGAAAATATGATCTTGATCTCCTGCAAGAAACTGGTATGCTAGGGAGTAAGGCATGTGATACTCCTATGGAAGTTAATCAGAAATTAGGGGATGACACAGATGGAGAAGTGGTTGACAAGGGGAGATATCAGAGATTGGTTGGAAAACTGATTTATCTATCTCACACTCGCCCTGACATTGCCTTCGCCGTAAGCGTTGTCAGCCAGTTTATGCATGCTCCTCGTGAGTCTCACTATGATGCTGTTCTTCGAATCCTCAGGTATTTGAAATCAGCCCCTGGGAAGGGTTTATTCTTTGGTATACATAATCACCTTCAAGTGGAAGGATATACAGATGCAGATTGGGCAGGTTCAGCTACAGATAGAAGATCTACCTCAGGGTATTGTACCTTTGTTGGAGGAAATCTTGTTACTTGGCGTAGCAAGAAACAACCTGTTGTATCTAGATCTAGTGCCGAGGCAGAATTTCGTGCTATGTCTCAGGGAATTTGTGAGTTGTTGTGGATAAAGATTTTATTGAGAGACCTTAATCTTATGCCCCCTGATCCTATGAGACTATACTGTGACAATAAAGCAGCCATCAGTATTGCTCACAACCCAGTACAACATGACCGAACTAAGCATGTGGAGATTGACAGACACTTTATTAAAGAGAAACTGAGTAGTGGTGTGATCTGTACTCCGTTTGTGAAATCCAGTGAACAGTTAGCAGATGTTTTCACTAAAGGTCTTGGAAGTAGGCCTCATCATTATATCCTTAGCAAGCTGGACATGAGAGATATCTTCGCACCAGCTTGAGGGGGAGTGTTGAGATGTGCTATTTATTAGCTGACAATTAGTTGTCAATTAGTTATTATGGAGTTGTTAGTTTTTTATTTTTTTCTTTTATTTGCCTAAGGGCACCTTTGTAATTTCTCCCTTATCAGTGATTAATATAAATAGGGTTGAGACTCTTGGTCTCAATCTAAGCTTGATCAAATATTGCTTTTAACAATTATGTCACCAAGTACTCTAATGCTTCAATTGTTAGAGAATGGGCCCAACAATGTACATCCAGTTTCAACATAAACCTACAGTTCTATGGTCGTTCATGGTTGGCTGAAATTTTGCTGATGAGAATTGACGAGATAATTTGATACATTACTTGGCTAATCATTAGTTAACTGCACATTATCTTGTTGCATCAGGTGCATATGTAAACTTACTAATATTTAATTTCCTTGATTTAACACTGTCTTTGAAATTTATTCTTTTTCCAAGTGAAAAATGTCTTTGAAATACGTATAGATTCTTCAGTGACCTAGCTTCCCATCAAGCTCACATCTTCCCTTTTCTATTAAAGAAATTGGAGTATGTTTCAATTATTTTCTCTCACACCAAACAAAGAAACAATTAAATAGAGCAATTTCTTTTTAAAAAAAAAACCCATCTATTTCAAGCATATTTTCCCAACAAATGATTTTAAATAAGTATTCAATAAAGGATAAAAACATGTTGTATGTATGCAGCAAGAGTAGCTTGGAGTAAAAGATAAAAACATGTATGTACAGAGCAAGAGTGGCACACTTGCTTCACAATCAGTGAACCACCCACCAAGTTGATAGATTAAAGTTATATCTGCAATGTATTAATTCAGATGAACCATGCTTGTAAGACTGTGAGTGATTCAATCAGTGTTCTGAAACCCATGCTATCCAATATAAAAGGGGTGTACTCGGCTCAAGCTTTGGAGGCTCGGCTCGAGCTCGACTGGTGAGGTTATCACCTTTGCTCAAGCTCAGCTCGAGCTTGGTAAAATACTAAACGAGCTAGCTCAAGCTCGGCTCGATACAAAATCACAAAGATCAAGCTCAGCTCCATTCAACTAAAAAATGTCTGCGCTACTGCACTAGAGTTGAAGCTCAAAAAATGGCTCACTCTGTGCTACAGCACAAAAAATGGCTCGGCTGACTTTATGCCCAGCAAGGCCCAAGGAGACTAAAACTCAAGCAGTCAAGCTTGGCCCAAGAGGCACTGATGCTTTGGTCAAGTGGCACTGACCGCTTCCTTATAGAAGCACCTTCCTTCTCTTTCTTCTTGCGTTACCGATGTGGGATGTTAAGGAAAGAAGCACACTTTGGTCACTTTGTTTTAGATCACCTTTCCTTATTTTTGTATATTTTATATGCATATATATATATATATAGTAGTCTTAGAGCACGTGCTTTGCACATGATTGGTGCACAAGAGGGTAGATATGAACAAATAGAAAGATCAAACTGGCTAAACAATTGACTTGTTCTTAACATCTGTTTGAGAAGTATTAAAATCTAGGAGAATCATGTCAGACGTCTAATATTAATTTGTTTAGATTATAAAATATCTCTGAAGTGTAGTACTCAAACACTTCCAAATTGTTTACTTTAATTTATCTCATCATTTTTAAAAGGGTAAATTACCTTTTACCCCCCTGTGGTTTGAGAGAATGGCACATAACCCCCCTGTAGTTTCAAATGTGACACATAACCCCCCTGTGGTCTTGTGCAAAGTGCAACTGTTAGTTTTACTAACATCAAATGTGAAAAGTCAAATGTTCCCTCCTCCTATCTATATAAGTTGCCACATTATAGAGATAAAATAATGGCTAGAGTAGATTTCGATTGATGTGCAAAGTGCAACTTTTGCAATTGCACTAGATTTCAATTCTTTATTCAAGAACACCATGGCTGAAACTTGGTTCAATGATTAAGGAAATATTGATCCAGGTGAGGTCTCGTTAGGCCAAAACCTCTCAAATTTGCTTAGACTTGCTTTGCTATACATATTTGGAGGTTTATATATAGACACTGATATTATAATCTTGAAGAGCATTTGAGAAATTCGATTGGGGCACAGACCATTGATCTTCAAACCAAGAATTGGAGCTGATTGATTTGATTGAACAATGATTTGATGATCTTTGATAAGGTTTATTGAGGAATTTTCACTCACATTCGATTGAAACAAGTGAGGACACTATCGTCCTTAATTTTGTGGGATCAGTAGTTGATGTTGAAACCCATCACCGACTTCCCTCCTCATCGCCTCTCACTCTAGAAGCTGTTGAGTTGTTATGTTTTTTATTATAATGTCTTATAGTTGGGGTTTTATTGTAATTTCTTTTTCTTCTTAATGATTAATATAAAAGGGGTGTGACAGATTGTCAACCCTAAGTTTTGCCAAATACTCTTTCAACATGGTATCAAAGCCAAACACCATGCCCTAACCTTCACCACCACCAACCAGCCTTGCACCGTGACCTACCACCACCAAACAGCCTTGCGGCAGCCTCTCCAGCCCATCCCAGCCTGCGCCGGACCCTCTCCAGCCCATCCCAGCCTTCGTCGGACCTTTCCCCTTCCACCCTGGCTTGCGGCGACCTCCAGTCCATCACCCTGGGCTGCGCCTAAGCCTCCCTCACTCCAGCCGCAAGCCTCAGCCTTCCCTAGACCCAGCCGCAAGTACCACTCTACTCTGGCTTGATTTCCAACCTCTTAATCTTCCTTCCTTTCAACTCTAGGGCAGATTTAAACCCTAGCCCAATATCAGTGTGCTGGTTTGATTGAGACCTAGTTTTCTCGTTTTTGTTTGGTCCCTTGATGGGCCATTGATGACAGTTTTTGATCGTGCCTGATTATTGTTTCTACATCTTCTCCGTTTCCTCGTATTTGGTGTGGGTGTTTGCGTATCGAAACCATGACAATTGAGACTAAGACCACGTCTCCTGATGGTTCGAAGACGTCTACCAGTGAGTCTCCCGTTATTACTACACTGGATAATCCCAACCTGAAGATTACTACCACTTTGTTCAATGGCCAGAATTACCTTACCTGGTCACAATCTGTGGCTCTTTACTTGCGGGGTCGAGGGAAGATGGGCCATGTCGATGGTCGTATTCAGGCACCGGACATGACAGATTCCACGTATGATAAATGGGAAATTGAAAATTCCCTTATTATGTCTTGGTTGATTAATTCTATGATTCCTGAAATTGGTGAAGGCTACTATGGTATGAAGACTGCTAGAGATATTTTGGAGACAGTGGCTTCTACCTATTCACGGAAAGGGAATTATGCTCAGGAATTCGAGCTGACATGCTCCATTGATCGTTCAGAGCAAGGGTCTATGACTGTGACTCAATACTTTACTTTTCTGACCACCAATTGGAACCGGGTGGACCATTTACAGGATTACCAGCCGGTTTGCCCTGTTGATTCTGCCGGATATCGCAAGCTTCTAGAGAAACAACGAGTGTTTAAGTTCCTCCAGGGACTCCACACAGACTATGACTCAGTCCGTAGTCGGGTTCTGGGAATGGATAATCTTCCCTCTCTTCAGGAGGCTTTCGCTTATGTGCAAAATGAGGAAAGTCGTCGTTCAGCCATGCTTACTCCTGACACCACTGAGCGGTCTACTTTAGTTTCCATTCCACCCCCTGATAACACCAAGCAGGCCCGTGGTAAAGATATATCGACTGAGTCTGGTACTTCGGACAGGGGCACACAGTTTTGTGACTATTGTTCTCGACCTCATCATACTAGAGAGACATGTTGGCAACTTCATGGTCGTCCTCCGGGTGGTCGTGGTCGTGGCCGTGGTCGTGGGGGTCGTTCTGGGTACACTGGAGGTCGTGGTGGTCAGGCCCGGGCTCATCATACCGTGGTCACAGATGCCCCAGATGCTACATCCGTTGAGCCTTCTACTGTTAGTCCTTTATCCGCTACTGAGTTTGAGACGCTTAAGAATCTGATGGCTCGTTGTGCTCCGTCTACATCTCCTTGTGCCTCATCCTCCTTTGCCCAATCAGGTAACTTAGTCCCTCCAGCAAGAGCTCTCCTCTCTCATTCTTCGTTTCCTTGGATAATCGACTCTGGTGCTTCGGATCATATGTCTCGTTCTTCTAACTTATTCTCTGATTATAAGCCTTATACAGGTCAAGAAAAAGTTAAAATTGCCGATGGTACCTTCTCTTCAGTTTCCGGGAAAGGTTTAATTCACGTGACCCCCTTTTTATCACTAACCTCTGTATTGCATGTTCCTAGTTTTTCCCATAACCTTTTATCCTTGAGTCGTATTACACATGATTTAAATTGTTGTGTAACCTTTTTCCCATCTCACTGTATTTTTCAGGATCTTACCACGAAGAGGACGATTGGCAGTGGTAGAGTGGAGAACGGGCTTTACATATTTGATGAAGGAGAGAAGTTAGCTCATTACACTACTATTTCTAGGAATAAAGCTGAAGACTTAGGACTTTGGCATAGGAGATTAGGCCATCCATCAGTTTATTTACTTAAACATATGTTTCCTTCTTTTGTTTCCAATAATGATGTTTCTAGTTTTTCTTGTGAGGCTTGTGAACTTGGCAAACATCATAGGGCTTCTTTTGCCCCTAGCAATAATAAAAGTGCTCTTCCATTTGATTTAATACATACTGATGTTTGGGGTTCGTCCCGTACTGTTTCTTTAAAAGGTCATCGGTGGTTTGTGTCATTTATTGATGATTTTTCCCGTACAACTTGGTTATATATGATGAAAGAAAAACGGGAAGTTTTTTCAATTTTCAAACACTTTCACCAAATGGTAGGCACACAGTTTGGAGCTGTTGTTAAGGTCTTACGTTCAGATAATGGGGGTGAATACATCGATTCAGGTCTCGCTGATTATTTTTCTGCTCAGGGCATTGTCCATCATGTTGGGTTTGTGCCCTCAAACCATTACTTTATGTATGAGACATTAGCATTATAATATATGGATATCAGCTTTACATTTCATTGTGTATGTTTCTTTCATGAGATGATTGTTTAATCCATAAGTATCATAGTAAGTATTTCGTGTGTGTATGAGATACATACAATGAGATACGAATTACTATTCTTTGATACTTAAAGCTTGTCACAGTGGATGATGAGACTGGATATCTCATCAGGTATACACTGTAGCATCATTAACTACCATTGGATGGAGTGATAAATCTCAATCACTAGAGTGTGACTCTTGGTTAATATGCTAGTGCTTATAGTGCATAGACGGACCTGAGTTTCCTATTGACGCTCAATGCTGTCAACAGTCAATAGGAACTCATAACTTGTATAAGGTATGTGTTCTCAATCTTGAGACGATTATGAACACAGACTGTGGATATGACTGCTTTGACTTACCAATCAGTGAGGTCTATAGAAGATCAACACCTGGGTATCTTGGGTATGTCATGTCCATAGGGTTGTGAACATATATTGTCAAGATAGAATCTACCCTCTGATTCAGAGTAAGCATTCCCTTGAGAATGTCACCAAGTTGATTACTGAGTACTGCAGTCTTGTTGATAAGAGTTATCAACATGTTTGGTAATCATGAGTAGTGAATGGGACTCAAGGAATACAAGAAGTAATCATGATTCAGGTTGACAGTAACAGTAATCCGACTACCTGAATATGATTACGAATGCTGACGGTAGAGGGACATTAGTACAACATACAAGTCTAGTTATCGCTTCGGATATGTTCTTTTGCGTTGGAGTTCAGTTATCGTTTTATAGTGGAGTAAACGTTAACTGACCAGTTGGTTAGTTTGCTGATCAAAGAGTTTGGTCATGGTAATTAATAAACTGGTCTGAGCCAACAATAAAGAGCCTAGGAGGTCCCACTCTTAGCTCCGCTAGGATGCTTGGAAAGACGCTTGAGGAAACTGTCCTGGCAGGTTCGATCGATTGAAGATAGTTCGATCGATCGAAGGCATCAGGTTCGATCGATCGAGAAAGGTTCGATCGATCGAATGTTCGATCGATCGAAGTCCTTCGATCGATCGAAGGTTAGGTCGGTTCTGGGAATCTATAAATAGGGCAGCTGCGTTCTGGAAAAAGTTGTTCGTCGTTTTTATACGCAGAAGCTGCAGAAACTATCATAGTCTTCCCAAAACCTTCCTATCCTCTCTATTAGGGTTCCCACCAACCCTAGTCTTTCCGGCAGGCATCCGCAGGAGTCATAAGGGTGAAGATCATCTAGTGGAGACTGCTGGAAGTTGAAGTTTCAGAATTGGGTTCAAGACACTAAGGTATAATTCTTGCACCCCCTTGTACGCATCTATGGAATTGACGAGTAGTAAATCCTGGAATACCAAAAGTTTTTATTACTTGTTTTTTCCGCTGCGCGTTTAAACTTTTCTTTTTAAACCTGTTTTTCCAACATTTGGTATCAGAGCCACGCTCGTTTGGATCTATAGATGCGTTTTTGGAACCCTAGTTTTGATTTGCATGTTGATTTTAGAACTGTTTTTGAAACTGCATCGTCACAGATCTGTTTCTGCAGTGTTATCGCAGCAGAATACAAAACTGTGATTGCATAGGATGCAAGGTGGGTTCGATCGATCGAACTTGTTTCGATCGATCGAACATTCTGTTCTCAATCGATCGAACTAGTTTCGATCGATCGAAGCCTTCTGGTGTTCGATCGATCGAATAGTGTTCGATCGATCGAGACAGATTCTCTGTCCAGGTGTTCTGTTCACAGTTGTAAAGTTTTTTTTAAATTATACTTTAATTTTAAATTATTTCTGTAAAATTTTTTAAATCATTCTGTGAAACAGAATGTTCAAGCGATTGAACAGTGTTCAATCGATCGAAGGTTCGAGCGATCGAACGGTCTTCGATCGATCGAACTGTGACAGAGAAGTAAGATGCTGTTTTAAGTTCTAATTCAGTATGTAAAGTGTTTATATACTGTGTGAATCAATTAAGTGTTCCAATAGTTACATATATTTGTTATGTATGTGTGGATGCGTGTACGACTAACCCTTTTGCAGCAAAATAAGTCGCTATCTCCCATGGCACCAAGTCGTTTAAATATTTATATTTAAATTGTTTGAGATTGGTGCATGTTGTAATTTATTAATGGTTTGGTTTTAAGGCATATGTAAAGGGCGCTGCGGCTTCAATCCTACGAAAAGGAAAGTCGCACCGGTTTCCCTAGCCTTTTATTTCCTTTTTGCTATTTTTTTTTAGATAAATTGTAAGCTTCAAAAGAAGCATAGGTCCAATGTAATAGAATTAGAAATTCCATGAAGATGGAGCAAGGAGCCGTTGTCCATGAAGATGGAGCCGGAGGTGACCAAACCAAGAAGGTGGTTCTATGGAAATAAAGCCATGGGAGATAGAGGCATTGTTTGAATGCCTATATTTCATTTTAGTTTTTTGTTTTATGTGCTTGTTTAGTGATTGGCGTATAATACATTGTTGCATGCACTTAAAACAAGTTTTCTAAAATAAAATTCAAAAACCGTTTTCAACACATTAGTAAACATTGGATGTTTATGGGTAGTGTGTGGAAACATTTTTCAAAAGCAAAATCCTTAATTTACTAAATCTAGTGGGAGAGGGTCTTATCAAATAACACCCACGATCTTCCATTAACGGTTCATTGTAAGATGAGTAGTGTATTCTGTGTCACCTCGCCAGGGGTGATCATTCCATACGGAGGGTACACTGCTCATTGGTTACTAGATGTGAACTTCCTATGGATAGGATCAATCAGACGTGTTAGAGGGTGACCACCACACGGAGGCGCTACTTGAGACGGTTGTGATTGGATCTTAGTTAATGGTATACACTAGCTAAGCTATGGATAAGGGATCCCACACGGGGCATTATTCAGAAACTTAGAGATCAAATAGGTTCGGGAGTCATAACTTGTTTTGCAAGAGTTGCATAGCGGACAAGTCATGATTAATCGAAAGATCGAACATTGACCACCACACGGAGGCTTTATTCTTTCGTTTCGATATTCCGGCGACTTTGTTTTAAAATAAGAGTTTTTTAAAGGATTCTTTTATTTCAAACTGTCAAAATCTGATATCCATATTTATTTTGCCTTTTGATTTTTACAGTAAATCACAATGTCTGGATCTGCATTTAGTCCGCTTGCCACCATACTCACTCAAAACAAGTTAACTGGAAATAACTACACTGAATGAAAACGTAACCTTGACATCGTGTTAACTGCGGAGGATCACATATATGTCCTCACCACCCCAAGCCCTGAAGAACCCGCGGCAAATGCTTCGGCAGCTGCCAGACGCGAGTTTGACAAATGGAAGAAGTCGAATGGAATGGCTCGTTGCTACATTCTGGCCTCAATGGCTGGTGTGTTGCAACATCAATTCCAATCGAACGATTCCGCCAGTGACATTATCACATCCCTGAAAAAGATGTTTGGGGAGCATGGCAGGCCTGCCAGACAGGTAGCCATGCAAAAGATAATGAGTGCGAAGATGTCGGAAGGGACTCCAGTCAAGGAACATGTTTTAAAAATGATTGGTTATTTAAACGAGCTGGAGACCCTAGGTGCCAACATCGATGCACAGACCCAAGTTGATATGATCCTTAATTCGCTGTCGCCTTCATTCGCTCAATTTAAACTTAACTATAATATGAATCAAATGAATTTTTCAATGAGCGAATTGATGAGTTCTCTTTTGGCAGCGGAAGGGGTGATCAAACCTGGGGTCAACGTTTTGAACGTTGAGAAAAGCGCTTCCTCTTCCCGATCTGTACCGAAAGGAAAGAAAGGGAAGAAGAAGGCTAGCACTGGTGGTTCAAGTGTTGGACCAGTCCCTAAGATTGCAAAATCTAAGGGAAAAGGTAAGGGCAAAGGGAAGGTGGGTGGCCAAGGCAAAGGAAAGTGTTTCCAATGCGGTGAGAAGGGCCACTGGAAGAGGAACTGTCCAGAATTCTTAGCTACAAGAGTTCAAGGTATGATTGAATCACATGTGATTGAAGTAAGTTTTATAACGGATACTTCAAACACTTGGTGCATTGATTCTGGTGCGACTAACCATATCTGTAATTCATTGCAGGGGTTCAGATCAACCAGGAGGTGCAGTGATGGGGAAATCGTACTTACTCTAGGTTCTAGCGCAACTGTTTCTGCGGTTGCTATAGGAGTCGTAGTTTTAGAATTTCTAGACAATAAAATTTTGATTTTATCAGATGTACTTTACGTCCCTTCAATGAGACGTAATTTAATTTCAGTTTCTAATTTATCGAATAATGGTTATTCTTTTCATTTTGGAACTGAAGTTGTGATTAAAAGAAATAGTTCTTTTATATGTTCTGGTGTTAAATCAAATGGTTTGTATGTGATTACTCCCAATATTTCTAAAGACTCTTGCATGGAACTTAATAACTCAGTGGTTACTGTACCATCTAAAAGAAAGGAACCTTCCACTAATCCAACAAGGCTTTGGCATATGAGGCTTGGCCATATCAATCTGAATAGGATTGGCAGACTAGTCAAAGAAGGGGTCTTAGGCGATTTGGTTCTCGAACCAATGGAAGTCTGCGAGTCTTGTTTGGAGGGTAAGATGACCAAAAGGCCCTTTCCTGCAAAGGGCAATAGGACCAATGCATTGTTGGAATTAGTTCATACTGATGTGTGTGGACCAATAAATATTAGAGCAAGGGGTGGTTATGAGTATTTCATAACATTTACCGATGACCACTCTAGGTATGGATATGTGTACCTAATGCAGCACAAGTCTGAAGCCTTTGAAAAGTTCAAAGAGTTTAAGGCTGAAGTGGAGAAGCAATTGGGCACACATATCAAGGCCATTCGATCTGATCGAGGTGGCGAGTACCTCTCTAATGAGTTTATTGATCACCTCGTACAGAATGGGATTCTGTCACAGTTGACTGCACCTGGTACGCCTCAGCAGAACGGTGTAGCGGAGAGAAGGAATCGGACTCTTTTAGACATGACTAGGTCGATGATGAGTTATTCAGAGTTGCCATTATTCCTTTGGGGTTATGCTTTGGAAACCGCTGCATACATACTAAATCTAGTACCAAGCAAATCTGTTCCCAGGACACCACGAGAAATGTGGATTGGGCGCAAGCCTTCTTTGCAACATCTCCGGATATGGGGGTGTCCGGCACATGTGCTGAAAGGAAAGATGAGCAAATTGGATTCTAGATCGGAAGTATGTTACTTTGTGGGTTATCCAAAGGGTACTTATGGATGGTATTTTTATGATCCAAGGGAACAGAAAGTGTTTGTTAGTACAAATGCTGTTTTCTTAGAGGATGATTATATCATGAGCCATAAACCTAAGGGAAGGATAGATCTTAGAGAGATAGAAGGAGAGCCCTCAGTCCAACCCGCAGTTGATAACGATGAAAATCAAGAAAATACCACTTCTTCACCCATTTCCGCACCAGTACCTCGTCGTAGTGGGAGGATTATCAGCCAGCCTGATAGATACATGTTCTTAGGAGAAGTTTTTGAAGCTGTCTCCATAGAATCTGAATCTGATCCTGCCACATACGAAGAGGCAATGGCTGATGTAGACTCGGCTCATTGGATTAAAGCTATGAAGACTGAATTGGAATCTATGGATTCAAATCAGGTCTGGGATCTTGTAGAACTTCCAGCCAATATTAAACCCATTGGCTGCAAGTGGGTCTATAAGAGGAAAAGAGGATCTGATGGAAAGGTTGAGACCTTTAAGGCAAGGCTTGTGGCGAAAGGCTATACTCAGAGGGAGGGCATTGACTATGAGGAAACCTTCTCGCCGGTAGCCATGCTCAAGTCCATCAGAATACTCTTATCTATTGCTGCATGCCTAGATTATGAAATCTGGCAGATGGACGTCAAGACTGCATTCTTGAATGGCAATCTTGAGGAGGACATCTATATGCAACAACCAGAAGGGTTCATAGCTGGTCGGAAAGGTAACTTGGTATGCAAGTTGCAAAAGTCCATTTATGGGCTTAAGCAGGCATCCAGAAGTTGGAACATCCGATTTGACCAAGCGGTCAAGTCGTTTGGTTTCATACAAAATCTGAATGAACCTTGTGTATACAAGAAATGTGAAGGGAAAGTGGTGGCCTTTCTTGTGCTTTACGTTGACGACATTCTACTCATTGGAAATGATGTAGCGGCACTGTCAACGGTCAAGGTTTGGCTAGCTAGTACTTTCGATATGAAGGATCTAGGAGAGGCGAGCTATATTCTTGGGATAAAGCTCTTTCGGGATCGCAAGCGAAAGATAATGGGATTATCTCAAGCTGGTTATATCGATAAAGTACTAACTAGGTTTTCAATGGATAATTCGAAGAAAGGTTTGTTACCTTTCAGGCATGGTTTAGCGTTCTCCAAGGACCAGTGTCCAAAGACACAGGAGGAGAGGAATCGCATGACAGGAGTTCCCTATGCTTCTGCAGTGGGAAGTCTCATGTATGCGATGTTATGCACTAGACCAGATATCTGCTTTGCCGTTGGCATGGTTAGCAGATATCAGTCGAATCCGGGTCCAGAGAACTGGACAGCCGTTAAGCACATTCTTAAGTACTTGAGAAGAACTAAAGATTACATGTTTATGTACGGCGGTAGTGAGTTAATTCCAGTAGGATACACTGACTCGGACTTTATGTCAGATAAAGATTCGAGAAAGTCGACATCCGGACATCTCTTTACCTTGGGAGGTGGTGCTGTCAGTTGGAGGAGCATTAAGCAGAAATGCATTGCAGACTCAACTACAGAAGCTGAGTATGTGGCTGCTTGTGAAGCCGCAAAGGAAGCTGTTTGGCTCAAGAAGTTCCTCATGGAACTCGAGGTGGTACCAGCGTCGCTGTCACCTATTATGCTATACTGCGATAATAGTGGGGCAGTGGCTCAGTCCAAGGAGCCAAGGAACCACGGGAAGGGAAAGCACGTAGAGCGGAAATATCACCTAATCCGAGATATAGTTCAACGTGGAGATGTGACTGTCACCAAGATTGCCACCGCTGACAATCTTGCTGATCCGTTTACAAAGGCCTTACCACAGAAGGTCTTTGATCGTCATCTAGATAGTCTAGGTCTTAGATGTAGTTCTGAATGGTTGTGAGTGCAAGTGGGAGTTTGTTGGGTTTGTGCCCTCAAACCATTACTTTATGTATGAGACATTAGCATTATAATATATGGATATCAGCTTTACATTTCATTGTGTATGTTTCTTTCATGAGATGATTGTTTAATCCATAAGTATCATAGTAAGTATTTCGTGTGTGTATGAGATACATACAATGAGATACGAATTACTATTCTTTGATACTTAAAGCTTGTCACAGTGGATGATGAGACTGGATATCTCATCAGGTATACACTGTAGCATCATTAACTACCATTGGATGGAGTGATAAATCTCAATCACTAGAGTGTGACTCTTGGTTAATATGCTAGTGCTTATAGTGCATAGACGGACCTGAGTTTCCTATTGACGCTCAATGCTGTCAACAGTCAATAGGAACTCATAACTTGTATAAGGTATGTGTTCTCAATCTTGAGACGATTATGAACACAGACTGTGGATATGACTGCTTTGACTTACCAATCAGTGAGGTCTATAGAAGATCAACACCTGGGTATCTTGGGTATGTCATGTCCATAGGGTTGTGAACATATATTGTCAAGATAGAATCTACCCTCTGATTCAGAGTAAGCATTCCCTTGAGAATGTCACCAAGTTGATTACTGAGTACTGCAGTCTTGTTGATAAGAGTTATCAACATGTTTGGTAATCATGAGTAGTGAATGGGACTCAAGGAATACAAGAAGTAATCATGATTCAGGTTGACAGTAACAGTAATCCGACTACCTGAATATGATTACGAATGCTGACGGTAGAGGGACATTAGTACAACATACAAGTCTAGTTATCGCTTCGGATATGTTCTTTTGCGTTGGAGTTCAGTTATCGTTTTATAGTGGAGTAAACGTTAACTGACCAGTTGGTTAGTTTGCTGATCAAAGAGTTTGGTCATGGTAATTAATAAACTGGTCTGAGCCAACAATAAAGAGCCTAGGAGGTCCCACTCTTAGCTCCGCTAGGATGCTTGGAAAGACGCTTGAGGAAACTGTCCTGGCAGGTTCGATCGATTGAAGATAGTTCGATCGATCGAAGGCATCAGGTTCGATCGATCGAGAAAGGTTCGATCGATCGAATGTTCGATCGATCGAAGTCCTTCGATCGATCGAAGGTTAGGTCGGTTCTGGGAATCTATAAATAGGGCAGCTGCGTTCTGGAAAAAGTTGTTCGTCGTTTTTATACGCAGAAGCTGCAGAAACTATCATAGTCTTCCCAAAACCTTCCTATCCTCTCTATTAGGGTTCCCACCAACCCTAGTCTTTCCGGCAGGCATCCGCAGGAGTCATAAGGGTGAAGATCATCTAGTGGAGACTGCTGGAAGTTGAAGTTTCAGAATTGGGTTCAAGACACTAAGGTATAATTCTTGCACCCCCTTGTACGCATCTATGGAATTGACGAGTAGTAAATCCTGGAATACCAAAAGTTTTTATTACTTGTTTTTTCCGCTGCGCGTTTAAACTTTTCTTTTTAAACCTGTTTTTCCAACATTTGGTATCAGAGCCACGCTCGTTTGGATCTATAGATGCGTTTTTGGAACCCTAGTTTTGATTTGCATGTTGATTTTAGAACTGTTTTTGAAACTGCATCGTCACAGATCTGTTTCTGCAGTGTTATCGCAGCAGAATACAAAACTGTGATTGCATAGGATGCAAGGTGGGTTCGATCGATCGAACTTGTTTCGATCGATCGAACATTCTGTTCTCAATCGATCGAACTAGTTTCGATCGATCGAAGCCTTCTGGTGTTCGATCGATCGAATAGTGTTCGATCGATCGAGACAGATTCTCTGTCCAGGTGTTCTGTTCACAGTTGTAAAGTTTTTTTTAAATTATACTTTAATTTTAAATTATTTCTGTAAAATTTTTTAAATCATTCTGTGAAACAGAATGTTCAAGCGATTGAACAGTGTTCAATCGATCGAAGGTTCGAGCGATCGAACGGTCTTCGATCGATCGAACTGTGACAGAGAAGTAAGATGCTGTTTTAAGTTCTAATTCAGTATGTAAAGTGTTTATATACTGTGTGAATCAATTAAGTGTTCCAATAGTTACATATATTTGTTATGTATGTGTGGATGCGTGTACGACTAACCCTTTTGCAGCAAAATAAGTCGCTATCTCCCATGGCACCAAGTCGTTTAAATATTTATATTTAAATTGTTTGAGATTGGTGCATGTTGTAATTTATTAATGGTTTGGTTTTAAGGCATATGTAAAGGGCGCTGCGGCTTCAATCCTACGAAAAGGAAAGTCGCACCGGTTTCCCTAGCCTTTTATTTCCTTTTTGCTATTTTTTTTTAGATAAATTGTAAGCTTCAAAAGAAGCATAGGTCCAATGTAATAGAATTAGAAATTCCATGAAGATGGAGCAAGGAGCCGTTGTCCATGAAGATGGAGCCGGAGGTGACCAAACCAAGAAGGTGGTTCTATGGAAATAAAGCCATGGGAGATAGAGGCATTGTTTGAATGCCTATATTTCATTTTAGTTTTTTGTTTTATGTGCTTGTTTAGTGATTGGCGTATAATACATTGTTGCATGCACTTAAAACAAGTTTTCTAAAATAAAATTCAAAAACCGTTTTCAACACATTAGTAAACATTGGATGTTTATGGGTAGTGTGTGGAAACATTTTTCAAAAGCAAAATCCTTAATTTACTAAATCTAGTGGGAGAGGGTCTTATCAAATAACACCCACGATCTTCCATTAACGGTTCATTGTAAGATGAGTAGTGTATTCTGTGTCACCTCGCCAGGGGTGATCATTCCATACGGAGGGTACACTGCTCATTGGTTACTAGATGTGAACTTCCTATGGATAGGATCAATCAGACGTGTTAGAGGGTGACCACCACACGGAGGCGCTACTTGAGACGGTTGTGATTGGATCTTAGTTAATGGTATACACTAGCTAAGCTATGGATAAGGGATCCCACACGGGGCATTATTCAGAAACTTAGAGATCAAATAGGTTCGGGAGTCATAACTTGTTTTGCAAGAGTTGCATAGCGGACAAGTCATGATTAATCGAAAGATCGAACATTGACCACCACACGGAGGCTTTATTCTTTCGTTTCGATATTCCGGCGACTTTGTTTTAAAATAAGAGTTTTTTAAAGGATTCTTTTATTTCAAACTGTCAAAATCTGATATCCATATTTATTTTGCCTTTTGATTTTTACAGTAAATCACAATGTCTGGATCTGCATTTAGTCCGCTTGCCACCATACTCACTCAAAACAAGTTAACTGGAAATAACTACACTGAATGAAAACGTAACCTTGACATCGTGTTAACTGCGGAGGATCACATATATGTCCTCACCACCCCAAGCCCTGAAGAACCCGCGGCAAATGCTTCGGCAGCTGCCAGACGCGAGTTTGACAAATGGAAGAAGTCGAATGGAATGGCTCGTTGCTACATTCTGGCCTCAATGGCTGGTGTGTTGCAACATCAATTCCAATCGAACGATTCCGCCAGTGACATTATCACATCCCTGAAAAAGATGTTTGGGGAGCATGGCAGGCCTGCCAGACAGGTAGCCATGCAAAAGATAATGAGTGCGAAGATGTCGGAAGGGACTCCAGTCAAGGAACATGTTTTAAAAATGATTGGTTATTTAAACGAGCTGGAGACCCTAGGTGCCAACATCGATGCACAGACCCAAGTTGATATGATCCTTAATTCGCTGTCGCCTTCATTCGCTCAATTTAAACTTAACTATAATATGAATCAAATGAATTTTTCAATGAGCGAATTGATGAGTTCTCTTTTGGCAGCGGAAGGGGTGATCAAACCTGGGGTCAACGTTTTGAACGTTGAGAAAAGCGCTTCCTCTTCCCGATCTGTACCGAAAGGAAAGAAAGGGAAGAAGAAGGCTAGCACTGGTGGTTCAAGTGTTGGACCAGTCCCTAAGATTGCAAAATCTAAGGGAAAAGGTAAGGGCAAAGGGAAGGTGGGTGGCCAAGGCAAAGGAAAGTGTTTCCAATGCGGTGAGAAGGGCCACTGGAAGAGGAACTGTCCAGAATTCTTAGCTACAAGAGTTCAAGGTATGATTGAATCACATGTGATTGAAGTAAGTTTTATAACGGATACTTCAAACACTTGGTGCATTGATTCTGGTGCGACTAACCATATCTGTAATTCATTGCAGGGGTTCAGATCAACCAGGAGGTGCAGTGATGGGGAAATCGTACTTACTCTAGGTTCTAGCGCAACTGTTTCTGCGGTTGCTATAGGAGTCGTAGTTTTAGAATTTCTAGACAATAAAATTTTGATTTTATCAGATGTACTTTACGTCCCTTCAATGAGACGTAATTTAATTTCAGTTTCTAATTTATCGAATAATGGTTATTCTTTTCATTTTGGAACTGAAGTTGTGATTAAAAGAAATAGTTCTTTTATATGTTCTGGTGTTAAATCAAATGGTTTGTATGTGATTACTCCCAATATTTCTAAAGACTCTTGCATGGAACTTAATAACTCAGTGGTTACTGTACCATCTAAAAGAAAGGAACCTTCCACTAATCCAACAAGGCTTTGGCATATGAGGCTTGGCCATATCAATCTGAATAGGATTGGCAGACTAGTCAAAGAAGGGGTCTTAGGCGATTTGGTTCTCGAACCAATGGAAGTCTGCGAGTCTTGTTTGGAGGGTAAGATGACCAAAAGGCCCTTTCCTGCAAAGGGCAATAGGACCAATGCATTGTTGGAATTAGTTCATACTGATGTGTGTGGACCAATAAATATTAGAGCAAGGGGTGGTTATGAGTATTTCATAACATTTACCGATGACCACTCTAGGTATGGATATGTGTACCTAATGCAGCACAAGTCTGAAGCCTTTGAAAAGTTCAAAGAGTTTAAGGCTGAAGTGGAGAAGCAATTGGGCACACATATCAAGGCCATTCGATCTGATCGAGGTGGCGAGTACCTCTCTAATGAGTTTATTGATCACCTCGTACAGAATGGGATTCTGTCACAGTTGACTGCACCTGGTACGCCTCAGCAGAACGGTGTAGCGGAGAGAAGGAATCGGACTCTTTTAGACATGACTAGGTCGATGATGAGTTATTCAGAGTTGCCATTATTCCTTTGGGGTTATGCTTTGGAAACCGCTGCATACATACTAAATCTAGTACCAAGCAAATCTGTTCCCAGGACACCACGAGAAATGTGGATTGGGCGCAAGCCTTCTTTGCAACATCTCCGGATATGGAGGTGTCCGGCACATGTGCTGAAAGGAAAGATGAGCAAATTGGATTCTAGATCGGAAGTATGTTACTTTGTGGGTTATCCAAAGGGTACTTATGGATGGTATTTTTATGATCCAAGGGAACAGAAAGTGTTTGTTAGTACAAATGCTGTTTTCTTAGAGGATGATTATATCATGAGCCATAAACCTAAGGGAAGGATAGATCTTAGAGAGATAGAAGGAGAGCCCTTAGTCCAACCCGCAGTTGATAACGATGAAAATCAAGAAAATACCACTTCTTCACCCATTTCCGCACCAGTACCTCGTCGTAGTGGGAGGATTATCAGCCAGCCTGATAGATACATGTTCTTAGGAGAAGTTTTTGAAGCTGTCTCCATAGAATCTGAATCTGATCCTGCCACATACGAAGAGGCAATGGCTGATGTAGACTCGGCTCATTGGATTAAAGCTATGAAGACTGAATTGGAATCTATGGATTCAAATCAGGTCTGGGATCTTGTAGAACTTCCAGCCAATATTAAACCCATTGGCTGCAAGTGGGTCTATAAGAGGAAAAGAGGATCTGATGGAAAGGTTGAGACCTTTAAGGCAAGGCTTGTGGCGAAAGGCTATACTCAGAGGGAGGGCATTGACTATGAGGAAACCTTCTCGCCGGTAGCCATGCTCAAGTCCATCAGAATACTCTTATCTATTGCTGCATGCCTAGATTATGAAATCTGGCAGATGGACGTCAAGACTGCATTCTTGAATGGCAATCTTGAGGAGGACATCTATATGCAATAACCAGAAGGGTTCATAGCTGGTCGGAAAGGTAACTTGGTATGCAAGTTGCAAAAGTCCATTTATGGGCTTAAGCAGGCATCCAGAAGTTGGAACATCCGATTTGACCAAGCGGTCAAGTCGTTTGGTTTCATACAAAATCTGGATGAACCTTGTGTATACAAGAAATGTGAAGGGAAAGTGGTGGCCTTTCTTGTGCTTTACGTTGACGACATTCTACTCATTGGAAATGATGTAGCGGCACTGTCAACGGTCAAGGTTTGGCTAGCTAGTACTTTCGATATGAAGGATCTAGGAGAGGCGAGCTATATTCTTGGGATAAAGCTCTTTCGGGATCGCAAGCGAAAGATAATGGGATTATCTCAAGCTGGTTATATCGATAAAGTACTAACTAGGTTTTCAATGGATAATTCGAAGAAAGGTTTGTTACCTTTCAGGCATGGTTTAGCGTTCTCCAAGGACCAGTGTCCAAAGACACAGGAGGAGAGGAATCGCATGACAGGAGTTCCCTATGCTTCTGCAGTGGGAAGTCTCATGTATGCGATGTTATGCACTAGACCAGATATCTGCTTTGCCGTTGGCATGGTTAGCAGATATCAGTCGAATCCGGGTCCAGAGCACTGGACAGCCGTTAAGCACATTCTTAAGTACTTGAGAAGAACTAAAGATTACATGCTTATGTACGGCGGTAGTGAGTTAATTCCAGTAGGATACACTGACTCGGACTTTATGTCAGATAAAGATTCGAGAAAGTCGACATCCGGACATCTCTTTACCTTGGGAGGTGGTGCTGTCAGTTGGAGGAGCATTAAGCAGAAATGCATTGCAGACTCAACTACAGAAGCTGAGTATGTGGCTGCTTGTGAAGCCGCAAAGGAAGCTGTTTGGCTCAAGAAGTTCCTCATGGAACTCGAGGTGGTACCAGCGTCGCTGTCACCTATTATGCTATACTGCGATAATAGTGGGGCAGTGGCTCAGTCCAAGGAGCCAAGGAACCACGGGAAGGGAAAGCACGTAGAGCGGAAATATCACCTAATCCGAGATATAGTTCAACGTGGAGATGTGACTGTCACCAAGATTGCCACCGCTGACAATCTTGCTGATCCGTTTACAAAGGCCTTACCACAGAAGGTCTTTGATCGTCATCTAGATAGTCTAGGTCTTAGATGTAGTTCTGAATGGTTGTGAGTGCAAGTGGGAGTTTGTTGGGTTTGTGCCCTCAAACCATTACTTTATGTATGAGACATTAGCATTATAATATATGGATATCAGCTTTACATTTCATTGTGTATGTTTCTTTCATGAGATGATTGTTTAATCCATAAGTATCATAGTAAGTATTTCGTGTGTGTATGAGATACATACAATGAGATACGAATTACTATTCTTTGATACTTAAAGCTTGTCACAGTGGATGATGAGACTGGATATCTCATCAGGTATACACTGTAGCATCATTAACTACCATTGGATGGAGTGATAAATCTCAATCACTAGAGTGTGACTCTTGGTTAATATGCTAGTGCTTATAGTGCATAGACGGACCTGAGTTTCCTATTGACGCTCAATGCTGTCAACAGTCAATAGGAACTCATAACTTGTATAAGGTATGTGTTCTCAATCTTGAGACGATTATGAACACAGACTGTGGATATGACTGCTTTGACTTACCAATCAGTGAGGTCTATAGAAGATCAACACCTGGGTATCTTGGGTATGTCATGTCCATAGGGTTGTGAACATATATTGTCAAGATAGAATCTACCCTCTGATTCAGAGTAAGCATTCCCTTGAGAATGTCACCAAGTTGATTACTGAGTACTGCAGTCTTGTTGATAAGAGTTATCAACATGTTTGGTAATCATGAGTAGTGAATGGGACTCAAGGAATACAAGAAGTAATCATGATTCAGGTTGACAGTAACAGTAATCCGACTACCTGAATATGATTACGAATGCTGACGGTAGAGGGACATTAGTACAACATACAAGTCTAGTTATCGCTTCGGATATGTTCTTTTGCGTTGGAGTTCAGTTATCGTTTTATAGTGGAGTAAACGTTAACTGACCAGTTGGTTAGTTTGCTGATCAAAGAGTTTGGTCATGGTAATTAATAAACTGGTCTGAGCCAACAATAAAGAGCCTAGGAGGTCCCACTCTTAGCTCCGCTAGGATGCTTGGAAAGACGCTTGAGGAAACTGTCCTGGCAGGTTCGATCGATTGAAGATAGTTCGAACGATCGAAGGCATCAGGTTCGATCGATCGAGAAAGGTTCGATCGATCGAATGTTCGATCGATCGAAGTCCTTCGATCGATCGAAGGTTAGGTCGGTTCTGGGAATCTATAAATAGGGCAGCTGCGTTCTGGAAAAAGTTGTTCGTCGTTTTTATACGCAGAAGCTGCAGAAACTATCATAGTCTTCCCAAAACCTTCCTATCCTCTCTATTAGGGTTCCCACCAACCCTAGTCTTTCCGGCAGGCATCCGCAGGAGTCATAAGGGTGAAGATCATCTAGTGGAGACTGCTGGAAGTTGAAGTTTCAGAATTGGGTTCAAGACACTAAGGTATAATTCTTGCACCCCCTTGTACGCATCTATGGAATTGACGAGTAGTAAATCCTGGAATACCAAAAGTTTTTATAACTTGTTTTTTCCGCTGCGCGTTTAAACTTTTCTTTTTAAACCTGTTTTTCCAACACATCAGACTTCCTGTACTGATACCCCTCAACAGAATGGGATCGCTGAACGTAAAAATCGTCATCTCTTAGATGTTGCTAGATCATTAATTTTTCTGTCAATGCTCCTCGGTCATATTGGGGTGAAGCTGTCTTAACAGCTGCTTATTTGATTAATCGCCTCCCAACTCGTGTTTTGAATAAAAAATCGCCTCTTGAAGTTCTTTCCCCGTCCTCTTCCTCCTTTTCCATCCCTCCTCGTGTGTTCGGTTGTATATGCTATGTTCATAATCATTCTCCAGTCCGTGGGAAGTTGGATCCTCGTGCCATCAAATGTGTTTTCGTCGGATACTCTCCTACTCAGAAGGGGTATAAATGCTATCATCCTCTGTCTCGTAAATGGTTTGTGTCCATGGATGTCACGTTTCACGAGTCTCAGTCCTATTTCCTTGATTCTAAGTTACCTCTTCAGGGGGAGCAGCCATATATAGAAGAGGTATCCGAGGGTCCTTTTGTGTTGCCTACAATGCTTGAAGTGGAGAATAAAAAGGTTGATGAGGGGGTGGAAAAGAAAAATGATGAGCCAGAGAATAATGAAAAGGAGAAAGAGATGTTAGTTTATTCTAGAGGGACATGGAGTAAGAATAAGAGGGGGACCAATGAGGCTACTTCTCCTCCACATCCACTGCCATTCTCTCTAAGTGATAATGATCCTAGTGACTCTAACTCGGGTAATTCTAGTACTTCTCTTTCTGAACCTGATGATTTGGATGTCCCTATTGCAGTTCGTAAAGGTGTTAGGTCTTGTACACAACATCCTATTTCGAACTTTGTGTCTTATTCTCGCTTATCTCCTTCCTATCGAGTCTTTCTTTCAAAAGTTTCCTCTATTAGTGTTTCTAACCATTTTCAGGAAGCTCTTGCGGATCCCAAGTGGAAACATTGCATGATTGAAGAGATGAAAGCTCTTCATAAGAATGGTACTTGGGAACTGACAACGTTGCCTAAGGGAAAAAGGACTGTGGGGCGCAAGTGGGTGTACACAGTGAAACACAGGGCTGATGGCTCTATTGAGCGTTATAAAGCTCGGTTGGTGGCCAAGGGATTTACTCAGACCTACGGTGTAGACTATGAGGAGACCTTTGCACCAGTTGCGAAGATGAACTCAGTCAGAATTCTTCTGTCTCTTGCTGCAAATCTAGACTGGCCGCTTCAACAATTTGATGTGAAAAATGCCTTTTTACATGGTGATTTGGAAGAAGAAGTGTACATGGATGTGCCTCCAGGTTTTGAGGATTCAAAGACTGAAGGAAAGGTGTGTAGGCTCAAGAAGTCTTTGTATGGTCTAAAACAATCCCCAAGAGCGTGGTTTGAGAGGTTTTCACAAGCTATGCTCCGTTATGGTTTTAGACAGAGTCATGCTGATCATACTTTGTTCATCAAACACTCATTGCAAGGTAAGACTACAGCTCTTATAGTGTATGTTGATGACATTGTACTTACAGGGGATGATTTAGAGGAAATGAAAAAATTGAAAAATTACTTGGCCACTGAATTTGAAACAAGGACTTGGGTACTTTGAGATTTTTCCTTGGCATTGAATTAGCTCGGTCTAAAGATGGAATCTTTATCTCTCAGAGGAAGTATGTTTTAGACTTACTAAAAGAGACAGGAATGCTTGGGAGTAAAGCGTGTGATACATCCATGGAACCAAATCAAAAGCTTAGTGATGATAGTAGTGGAGCTATGGTGGATAGGGGGAGATATCAGAGACTCGTTGGGAAACTCATTTACTTATCTCATACTCGCCCCGACATTGCGTTTGCCGTTGGAGTTGTTAGCCAGTTTATGCACTCTCCACGAGAATCACATCAGGAAGCTGTTTTTCGGATTCTTCGATACTTGAAATCTGCTCCAGGGAAAGGATTATATTTCGCTAAGCATAACCATCTTAGGGTGGAAGCTTATACAGACGCCGATTGGGCAGGCTCTGTTACTGACAGGAGGTCTACCTCTGGGTACTGCACGTTTATAGGGGGGAATCTGGTCACTTGGAGAAGTAAGAAGCAAAATGTTGTTGCCAGATCAACTGCAGAAGCTGAGTTCAGGGCTATGGCCCAAGGTATTTGTGAGCTCCTTTGGATTAAGTCGCTTTTGAGAGATTTGAAGGTTGAACATTCGGATTCTATGAAGCTATACTGTGATAATAAGTCTGCAATTAGTATAGCTCATAATCCAGTTCAACATGATCGAACCAAGCACGTTGAGATTGACCGACACTTTATTAAAGAGAATCTTAATAATGGTACCATTTGCATTCCCTTTGTGAAGACGGGTGATCAGGTTGCAGATGTTCTTACTAAGGGAATCGGAAGTCGACCGTTCTACTCAATTTTAGACAAGCTGGAAATGAGAGATATCTTTGTACCAGCTTGAGGGGGAGTGTTGAGTTGTTATGTTTTTTATTATAATGTCTTATAGTTGGGGTTTTATTGTAATTTCTTTTTCTTCTTAATGATTAATATAAAAGGGGTGTGACAGATTGTCAACCCTAAGTTTTGCCAAATACTCTTTCAACAGAAGCCTCCATTAATTTCCCCAATTTCTCTACCACTAGAAGCCTCTCTCTCTCTCTCTCTCTCTCTCTCTCTCTCTCCCTCTCTCTCTCTCTCTATATATATATATATATATATCTATGTGTGTGTGTGTTTGGTGTATGCATGTGAGTTTTGTTTATGAGGTTATTTTCTTGAGAGAAATTGAGTCACGTAGTTGAGACAATAGTTGGGTCAGTAAAGTTGAGTGCTTGGGTGAGATTTTAAGGGAAGAAGATGGACCCTCTGTTTCTTTCACCTCTCTTCCATGCCCTCTGTTTCCTCTACTGGTCTAAAGTTTTTAAAGAAAGAAGTGTTAAGGTTTTAAGGGAAGAAGATGAGGGCATTTTCGTCATTTTCTGTTAGTACATTTTGGAGCTAAATTTTCCTGCATGTTTGCTTCATGAGAACTTCACTATGAAGCACCGACACTTCAAAATTGAAGCGTACTGGTGTCAGACACGTGTCAGACGCGGACACGCGCCCGACACGCAAGGGACACGTGTCCGACACGCAAAAAGTGTGTCCAACTTTGTGTAATTGAGTTTTAACCCCCAGACACGTCCTCGACACGCAATGGACACGCACGGACACTCACGGGACACGTACGGGACACGCAAGGGACACGTAAACCCTAAAAAAAAAATTAAATTTCATTTTTTTTAAAAATTTTTTAAATTTTTTTTTTAATTTTTAAAATCCTAACTCTATTGTAAACCCTAAAATTATAAAGAGAAAAAAGAAATAATTGGTGTTGCTAACTTTGTGTAATAGAGTTCTAACAGTGTTTATGCAGGGGTCTCAGTCTGGAAGGTTTCTGGTTTTGCTTTGGGTTTCATTTTTTGATTTGGTTTGCTTTTTCTTTGTTTAATTAATTGGTGTTTCACTGTTTCTTTTTCTTTGAAAGTGATAACTGACAGTAACTAGTAAATGAGTAATTAATTGAATAAAATTTAGGTACATTTTTTTTAAAATATAATAGTGCCTAGTGGGTATTTTTTTAATTTGATAATTGATATTCTGTAGGTATGAGTTCTCATTAATTTTAATTGGTGTTGCTTTCGATTGGTAATGGGAGATTAGTTTTATTGGTTATTTGTTCAAATTTATGCAAAAAATTTTAAAAAATCTAACAGTGCCAAGAACTAGACTAGTGGGTATTTTAAACTTGTAAGTAAAAAAAAGGGCAACCCAATGCACGAGGCTCCTGCCATTGCGGGGTCTGGAAAGGGTGAGATGTATTCGGCCTTACCCCTGCAAGTAGAGATGTTGTTTACAGATTCGAACCCGTGCTTGTAATGCTATGCTTGTAAGTACATAGCAAAAAAATATATTTTTAAAAAATATTTAAAAATAAACGTATCCCTAGCATGTCGTGTCCTTGTTTTTTAGAATTTGACGTGTCGACGTGGCGGTGTCGTATCGTGTCGCGTGTCCGTGCTTCCTAGGAACTACACTAGTGTCGTTTAATCAAACAGAAACTTTGACAGTTGCACTTTGCACAAGACCACTGGGAGGTTATGTGTCACATTTGAAACTTCAAGGGGGTTAAGTGCCACTCCCTCAAACCACAGGGCGGTAAAAGGTAATTTACCCTTTTTAAAAAACAATCGTCACAATTATGACTATGTTCTATTCTTGCTAATTATGTGATCATATAGGTGCAAGTTAGAATGAAAACTCCGAAACCAATTTGAAAAAAACTACGATTATAAGCACATGCGTTGCACATGGATGATGCACAAGTAAAACCACTAATTTGGATTACATTTTTATCACCCAATTCCCCTTGATAAAATTGTCTTAGTTTGTTTCATTAGTTAAATTTTAAGTAATTATGGTTCTTCCTCCACAAACAGTAGTATATTATGTGTCTTAAATTTTTTTTTTTTTTTTATTAGATGCATGTCTTAGTTTGTTTCATTAGTTAAAATTTTTTTTTTTTTTTTTTTTTTTTGCTATTATGTGTGTTAGTGATTTATACTATGCTTCTTATCCACAATTTTATCAAGAGGAATTGGGTGATAAAAATGTAATCCAAATTAGTGGTTTTACTTGTGCATCATCCATGTGCAACGCATGTGCTTATAATCGTAGTTTTTTTCAAATTGGTTTCGGAGTTTTCATTCTAACTTGCACCTATATGACCACATAATTAGCAAGAATAGAACATAGTCATAATTGTGAGGATTGTTTTTTAAAAAGGGTAAATTACCTTTTACCTCCCAATGGTTTGAGGGAGTGGCACTTAACCCCCTTGAAGTTATATTATTATGCTCATAAAGTTTAGGCAAATATCGTTTTCATTACCTGAATTCTCATAATGTATAATGCTTGATAATTTTTGGATAATTGTTCTTATATTCTTTTAATGAGCTTTATATAGTGATTAATAGAATAAATTTTATTTTATAATAACGCTTTGTTTCCCAAATTTGAATCCCAAATTTGGTTCCCAAAAAATTAAAAAATTATATCACATATTGTGGCAGTGATTAGTAGTATAGCACATATTACTATATGTGGTACAACTGAAAATAACGAAAATTCTAAAATGGGTCAAAAAAATCAACATTTAAAACCCTTTATGAGGTTAGATTAACCCCCACATGTGGAGACAATGTCGCCATTTATCCCACCTATGTATGACTAATTTTTAACACTAAACCCCCTTGTAAGGCTAATTTTGGGATTGACTGCCTTGTAGGCTTAATTTTGTCACTTACTCTCTAATGTGGGGCTAATTTTAACATTTAATCCCCATGTGCGGTTGTTATGAGAGAAATCATAACAGTTTCATTTTAGCCTGAAACAACAAAGGGGTAAAGTGAAAATGAGCTTAAACATAGGGGATAAAATGTAATTAACGTTATAATATAAGAGCTAACTTAATACATGCATTTTCAGAAGCTTTCATTAAGTCTCAGGTTATAACTTCTGCGTACAAAATATTCAGCAGCTCAGTTACTTTGTATGCTACCACATTGTGATAGATTTTTTGTTTCCTCTGAAATAATATTAATGAAAATATTAAATTAGCAACTTAAATGTTCAGAGATTATTATCTCTACTTACATTCAAATTAAATAGAAAGTAAAGTCAATATTCAAATAACTAATAATATAATTTGGAGTACACGAACATAGAAACCAAGTTAAAATAATTATTTACATTTTTCAGATTCTCTCTTGCTGATAGAATTTATCTACTTGAGAATCCCATTACTCCAACTTAGCTGATTGCTCTATGTTTTATTCTATTTCATCATACAGGTACGCTAATAATGATAACAAAGTATTAGAAATAAATAGAATCATTCATTAAAAAAAAACGTAGAAGAAGCATGCTTCAAACTTTGATACTATATAGCAGACAAGAACTATGTTGCCAATAGATACTTAAGAGTATTGGGGATTGCCATGCTATTATGCTCTTTTTTATTTGGGTATATGAGGTATGATCTCGGTTTTAGAGGTGATAGAAACAATGGATAATTGAGTCTTAGAATTGGGTGTCAATCTTCCAAGCGTTCTATAATTATTGATGTCAATAAACACAATTTCTTTCTCGTTCAAAAATAACTTTAAAGAAAAATACAGAGAGAATACTCGGACAAACTACTTATGTATGGTATAATATTTTATTTTAGTTCATTCTAGTTAGAGTCACATATTTATAGGAGGTGATATTAGACAGAGTCCTTATCATCCATGGAGCCAGGTAGGGTATATTCCCATCCCCAGAAGGAAAAAAAAAAATGATACTAAACCATTTTGTATAGGATACATCATCTATGTGTTAATTTCATAAAACAAAAAACGGTAAATTGTATCATAGAAGTGTGACTACTTTGGAATTACATTTTTAAAAAGGTACATTGTCATTTAGCTTTCACTCATAATTTAACATTTGATCTAAACAATCTATTATGTAATGAAGCATGTAAAACGAAGCGTATTTATGACGCTATAAATAAGCTTTTAACTTCCTATCCAGGAAAATACCTTGGACTTTTGCATTTGTTTCAAAAATTTAAGTAAACCATATTACATGTAGAATGTGCATTCATAAGAATAAAATTGCAAATTATGTTGTACTTAGTATAAATAAGGCTAATTATCAATAAATTATCAACATTACTAATTTCATTTAATAGATTAACATGACCTATCATACAGTATGACTTACAATTTTGACCAAATGTTCAAACTTAAAACATGCTCTGCTAATTGCCCTAGGATCTAAACTATATGCAGTTTAAAGGGAGAAAATCACTACAAATTAAAAGCAGAAAAGAATAAATTTCAAAAATGCATTAATTTACCTTTCTTATTTCGGAATAAATACATCATCTCATATTTTATAAAGCATTTTTCCATTGCATAATATTCTCCAAATAATTCCTGTATAAAAAAATCTTAAAAATTCATTTTCAACCATGAGGGTGGCCACACGATACCATCACAAATTTAATTAATTTAGTGAAATTTATGATTCAATAATGACTAATCACACAAAAATAAATTATTTTGGTTTTAGTCCACTATACAAAAATACTTTCTTTTTTTTTTTTGTAATTAATAACCTTATATCTCAAAAATTAATTAAAAAATATAGAAACCTACCTAAAACTTGTGCACGATAAAGAGGAATGAATGTTGTTGGGAATATTTTTGAGAGAAATATAGTGAGAAATAAGAAACAGGCAAAAGATGTGTCAAATAGCGTGAGAAATTTTGATTCCCTAATTTAGTACGATGGTTAGTGATAGTAGGTTGTAATGTATTATTAATATATTTAGTATTGTCTATGGGATCACAAATCATGCATGAATGATTATGTTGCAGCATTAATTTGGAATTTCATAGAGAGATTAAGGATATGTAGGTTACTATTCCCATCATTTTGTGATTTAGAGAGAAGATTAGGGGTACAAAGATTAGAAAAAAAAAAAGATTAAATATGTACTCTCAGAATTATAAGAGAATAAATGTGAAAAAAAAAAAAAGAAGAGGTGTTCTATAAGCACTCAAATAACAATTAAAGAATATACAAATTAAAATTGAGTGATAAAAGAAAAAGAGAAAAATACAAATTAAAGTTGACCTTTGTTAGGATTCATATGAACGTGTAGAATTTTTCCACCATAAGTTTTAGGCCTTTATAAGGATTCCAATTACATTAATGAGTCTTGCTGTGTGAAGAGTCCTAATTAATAACCTTTATGAGGATTCTCATAAAATTAGACAGCCCTTATCAGACTTGATCTTTCCAAAGAGAGGAAGAAAAAAACGTGACATACAATCATAGTACATTATATCTAACAAAAAAAATGTAGGACTCTCATGGACACACCACAAATAAAAAAGTGGAATACCAAACTTTTAAAACTCGAAGGAAAATAGTTAAGGAAAAGTGCACCGATTGATAAAAACGTAAAACATGTATTCACATTGGTACATTTATATATATTATAGATATAGATATAGATATATAAATATAAATATTATACACATACACATAAACAAGCTTATTCACGAGCTTTTTCATGAGCCTATTAACGAGCTATTCACGAGCCTTATCGAGCCGAGCCCATGTGTGCTCAAACTTGACTCGTTTATTAAATGAGCCTGGTATTAGCTTGGCTCGTTTATTATACGAGTCGAGCCACAAGCCCTTGTTAAGTGGCTCAACTCCTGTACACCCCTACCAGTAGGCAATACGGAGAGGGTTTATGGGCTTAACAATTGACTGTCCAAACCACTTGACATCCAATGCACGAGGCTCCTCCCACTCCGAGGTCTTGGGAGGGTTAGATGTACGCAATTATCCCACATGCGGGTCGGCCCATCCATGATGGAAAAATAGTGAGGAAATAGATGAATTCACATGACTAAATAAAATAATAATGACCTTTCAGTAGGGAGTAGTTACATTTTGCAAAACCCAGATGGAACTAATATAAGTGTAACAATCAGAGTTACATACCAAAACTCTAGCAGCTAGTGTTCTCGAAGGCCCTCTGTTTGCTAGTGTGTTCAGAGCTACCTCGGCTGCAGTATGTTCTGCCTGTCTCAGAGTGGAGCAAAATGAAGGGCTTTCAAAAGTCTCGCCATTAAAATTGACCGTTGATTTGAATCGGGGGGCATGGTCTGGGCCTTCTCGGATACATGAATAAGATGGCAGATTGAAGCAGCTTCTTTGAGCCAATTCTTGCAATTGGTTCTTATACATGCCTATATGAGAGAGTGCATGTAAGAATAAATCAACTCAATTTTCTCAAAATCAAGGAGAAAATGCAATAGAAGACAGTCTCCTTGTCTATAATATGATAATAGTAATACCCTTAACTTAATGAAGTTAGATACTCAGGTAACATCATGGTAACTTCACCTCAGAAGTTGAAAATTTCTCGATTTCGTACAGATGAAGTAACAGATTGCACCATCAAGAATCCCTTTAAAAACTTTGCTAAAGAAAGATGTAAATGATAAAAAACAAATCGCCAAATGTTGCACTTCCAAACAAAAAATCATTTACATTATGGTCTTTGTGGGAATGCTTAAAATAGGATCTTGTTCAGCTCTTTTACCACTTTGTACATGGTTTTATGAAGCCACGGTTATGTTGGTTTGACGAAGAACCAATGGTAAGAGGGTTACTAAATTGGGCACGGCTTCTATGCAAGGACAGTCACCAAACACTTAAATTAATAGAATCAACTCACTTATGAACTCTGGCATGTGTGGGAATGCTTAAAATAGAATCGGGTTCAGTCCTAGTATCACATTGTATATGGTTTTCCATATGGTTTACATGAAATCACGGTGGTTTGACAAAAAACCAATTCTAAGAGGGTCATTACTAGGCAAGGCTCCTGTGCAAGAAATGGACATTTACCAAACAATTGGATTTGTAGAATCAGCTCACCTATGAACCATAGAACCGGTTCTTTGCCTTCCCAAACAGCCCCTTAAAATTAATCATTTATGAGTGGATTAATGGCTATCATGCAACCTAGAAGTCATGCCACGTATGTCAAAAATGCAAGTCTTAATTGCCTATGCTTTTAAGTTCGAGATGGTGTATCCCACATGAGGACATGAGTTTGGGGCTGACGGAATTTCACGCCCATCAACTTCTATTGCAAATAACTCTCCCTCTATAATGTTTCTATCATTATCTCTACCCCTTTTTTTCCGTTTTTTCTCCCAACATATAAAATATATCAATTCGATGGATGTGGTATGAAAAAAGAAGTCGCTTCCGAACAAAACGGAGCATTACACTTTTCATCTTCAACTAAATTTAAGGATACGTTCTAACACGAATTTTAGATTTCGAGAAAGCAAGTCTTGCTTCCGCTATTGGAGATGGTGGTGAATTGCACATGAAGACATAAACGGAGGTTGACGAAACTCAATCTCCTCAACTTCAATCGACATAAATTTCATCTTTATCATGTTTCTATATCTATATCTACCCCTCTTATGTCTTTTTCCTCTCTATCTATATTTAAAGATTGTCAATAGTAGTAATGTGCTTAAAAAAAAATGCTCGTTTGTTATAGTCTAACCCAGATTAAGGAAGTTACCTCCGTTCCAAACGCTGAATTCTTTTCGTGTGACTAGAAATCTGTTAAACCACACTACACTTTTAAATTCATGAAAAGCATTATCCACTATTGCAGGCCAAAAAGTCGCATTTAGGGCCAGTTGACGCATCTTTCAAGATCCTCTTTTAAGTTCTACTTATACCAATGTTCTAAAAATGGCTAGGCGGTGGAGGGGGGCCTAGCGCCTAGGAGCCTAGGCGAGGACTAGGCGGAAAACTAATTTTTAAAACAAAATTAATAATATAGAGAGAACAAAACTCACATTATCAACAAACTAGATTTCTAATTCATATCATCAAACCGACTGAAACTGTTCGGCGGTATCGTAGTTGACCGAAACGAAACCACCAGGAATCACGAAATTCAAGTGCTGCTTCGCAGGAAATGAAGTCTCGTTTCGGTGGGGGGTGTGTGTTTCGTCCCCAATGTTTCAAGGAAACGAGAGTAATCATGTTCAGAGAGAGAGAGAGAGAGAGAGAGAGAGAGAGAGACCCCATCCCATGTGAAAACAACTGAAAAGTAAGTGGGTGTTTCAAATTTCAATCAATTTTCGAATCAATCAAAAAATGCATAAATGAAAATTTGGGGAAAACCAGAGAGAGAGAGAGAGATTGATTCTCTGAAAAAAAAAATGAAGAAATTGATTTTGAGGGTTTTTGGTTATAAAGCACTTACCTGGTTGAGGAGTCTCTTCTCCAACACTCTGTCCGATCTGGTCTAGGGTTTGCCCTTGCACTCAGTCACTCTTCTTCTTCTTCTTCTTGGTCTTCTCGCCTATGGTTCCTGCCTTGCTAAGTTGCTGGTTGGTCTCTCTCCTCTCTCTCTCTCTCTCTCTCTCTTCTCTTTAAACTGAGCTTTGGGTGCTGACGATTGACGGAGAGTAAGTAGTGATAAAGGAAGCTCCACTGCACTGTACTACTCTGTAGTTAGTGCTATGTCATTTATTGCATTTTTGAAAGTTTGTGCACTCACTTTTTTGCTAAATGGTGAGAAGTTATTTATTGAACCCGTCACTTATTTATTGAACCCGTCACGCTACGTTAGTATGTTGATTTGATGTGATCATTTAATTTTAACCATTCATTTGTTCCTTATTTTTAAGGAGATTATGACAAGTGGTTAGTGGAATTTCAAATTTCAAATATGATAAGTGGTTAGTGGAATTTTAAATTTCAAATATGATAACCACTTGTCATGATCCCTCTAAAAAGAGGGAGCAAGTGCGTGGTTAAGATTAAATAATCACACCATGTCAGCATGCTGACATGGCGTGACGGGCTCACTAAATAATTTCTCGCAAATGGGCGGGTTGAGTCGAGTCATTTGCGTATTGGGCTGAGGTGGGGATAGACTTTTGATGAATTCCAGTAAATGAGTTGGTAATGGGCTTGAGTTGGATTTGGACTTGAATTTTTCAATGACTCATATTCGAACCATTCAAATGACATGACCCCATTTTTTATTTTTTTTCATATTTAATTTTTTGTTTTTTTGGGCTTTTGGGTGTTGTTTGGATGAGGCCAAAATGTTGTTTAGGCTTGTGGAATCTTCAACCAACTATATGATGAGCATAATAAACCAAATTATTTGGTTAATTGATGAAGAAGCTAAGAAAAATTTTACTAAAGTGAGCAACTTCATATTTCAGTATCAAATCAAGAATTTCAAGAAAATTATCCTAGATTGCCTATGTCTTGTTTGGCAATGCTACATGTATGTGTGTTGAATTGTGTCCATAAGTTAAAATTGCCAAACACTTCAATATGACCCCTAGCATCCTAAATGACTCATGTACCATTTCACACTGATTATATACGTATACGAGAGTTGTATATGTGTATTCATATAATTAGAATTGAAAATAGAATTTGTTGGGTAAACCTTAATGAACCTGGGGGCCAAGTTTAGCAAAATCTCTATATAACTCTCTCACATAAACTCTCACATTCACTACATGTTTACAATTGAAACCAGAGAGAAAAGAATAAGATATAGAGAAGAATTTACAGAAATTGTTTTAGAGAGAGAGAGCTTCAACACCATAGCCAAAACTTGAAGCCTGGATTTCTTATTTGGCTTTCTTTCTCAACATATACTTCAATCTTTAATCTCAATGAGTATTATGAACTCACTTAGAATGTAATATATGCTTTGTTTACTGTTGGTATAGCTTAATTTGTAAAACATCATTGCTGATTTCATCTATGGAGCTTGAAGCTTGAAAATCATGATTTTTCAAACTTAACCAAAATCCATTTTAAGAGATGATTATGAAAGATTATAGTCTATAGAAGTTATGGTTAAAGTTTTAGAGCTTAATTCATTCATACTAGGAAGTATATTAGAAATGAAGTTCCGTCACCTTTCGGATTTTCGTAAAATCCGAGAGTAAAATCAGAGAGCTACGGTTCGATTTGCGTTAATCCTATTGTAGATTTGTAATTTTTGCGGAAAAATGAAGAGAATCATATACTATATGTCATGTTTGCATTCGGATTTCAAAATGGATCAAAATCATCCTTTGAAATTGAAATAGAGGAGAAAAACGAAGAAGATGAAGTCTCAGCACTTTGTCGCTCGCGTGAGCGACCTCTCGTGCGAGCGGCTCGCTCGCGTGACCTGTGTAATTCTGACAGTCCTGGAAGTTTTTTAAAAGAAATGAAAAAATATACGTATCGCGAACGCAGCCCGCACGAGCAACCCCGCTCGCGCGACTGGGCATTTTTCCAATTCTGACCATTTTTGTATAAGGAATTGTTTGGAAGAAGTTTTAAAGGTTTTTAAGATATTGTTTGGGAAATATGTTAGCTCAGACTTTGTTTTTAAAAGGTTAAGTTAAAAAGACTCGAATTCTCGTATGCTCGTTTGTTGTTACTTACTAGTAATTATGTATTGCCCGCATGAGTCATGTGACATACATAGTATAGTCGAGTTGACATGTATAGTATGTATTGGTGAGTTAAGGAGAGTCGAGAAAATGTGTTATGTGAGTTGCGACCCCAATTATCCCAGGTCGATTCGGATACTGCAGGTTAATTGAGAAGGATTGAACGCAGGTCGACTCGTATACGGCAAACCAATCAGCGATGTGTTAAAGCCTTAATTATCCCAGGTCAATATGGATACGGTAGGTTAATTAAGAGGGATTGAGCCCAGGTCAACTCGAACAGCAGGCCAGTCCGATCGTGTCCAGGCCGACTCGGATACGGTAGACTGATTAGGTTATTATAACCTTGAATATCTAGGTACATCCAGGTCGATTCAGATATGGTAGACATACCGACATATATTCAAAACCTAACGGCCGTGGGCCAGTGGTTCAGGGGAACCGTTTGTGTTGGGTTTTGTAGTCGAGGTAAAAGAGTCAGTGAGATGAGTGGGCTGCATTGTTTCATGCACGGTTACATGTTTTATGGATAATCTTGTTGATGATTATTTTCTGTTATTCCTTGTTTTATTATAATGTTAATCTGAAAAAAGGGTACTTTTATACTAAATATGTTGATCTTTTGTTTCTTTTAAATACGAATTCACTCATGTATTTCTAACATGTTGAATAATAAACCTGTGAAACGGAAATGGTAAGAAAGTATGTTTTACATTACAAGCATATGTTTTTAATACTTACCAGCTTCTTGAAGTTGACGGCGTTGATGCGCCCTTGACATTTATGTCTAAGCTTTTCAGGTTATGATCAAGATGGGCAATACAATTATGTGAATTGAGAACAACTACTTGTGGAGGTAAACGATTTAATTCTGCCTTTTATAATAAACTGAACTTGTAATCAGGATTGATGTAATAGATATTATTATTTTGTAAGGCGGGTTGTGCCTTAAGATTCCTACGTGATGTAATAATTATTATGTTTGAAAAATTTTATAAGTCTTTGTTGGAATGTCCCACATCGCCCATTTATAGTCCCTCTGTGCGGTTTATAAGGCTTTAGTTTCCCTCTCCTTAACACCTAGGTTTTAAGGAGTTGAATGGGTTGGGCCTTACAAGTGGTATCAAAGCTTGGTTGGTCTTGTCTTCCGACGTGCCGAGTGTCCGGCTGCTGTGGTACAGGGTATGCCGAGTGTCCGGCTCCTGTGGTTCAGGGGGTGTGTTGGAATGTCCCACATCGCCCATTTATAGTCCCTCTGTGCGGTTTATAAGGCTTTAGTTCCCTTCTCCTTACCACCTATGTTTTAAGGAGTTGAATGGGTTGGGCCTTACAAGAGTCTTAATTGCTCTTACTCTGATATAAGTTATTATAATGTTTGACATTTGGGATGGAATCGATCCTTCAAGTTGTCGCGACCTATGGGTCCATAAAGAAAATTAAATGCTTCCCTATTTATGCTACTTCGGGACATGACATAACTTATCTCAATGCTCATATCTTAAGGATCTCAAAAAGTTCTAGGACCAGATGGTGTGGGACTATCAGTGAGTGAAAGTATCAACCAAGGCTTTGATACCAAAAATCCTGTCATGCCTCGAAACAGCAAAAACAGAGAAAACAAATTCTTTTTTGGGCCCGTAGGCCATGACTGGTGAATGTCACATAATTGTCCACACCACATAGTTCTAAACAACAGATGATAATAAACTAAAAATCAACTAATCATATTATAACATACTAATTATTACATTAGAGTTCAAAACATATACTAAGGTCTTGGGGCAACATATGCCCGGTTATAAAACAACATAATAAAGTATGGAATAGAAGCTATAGCCTTATTCTATTCTTCAGCTGGCATAGATGTAGTCGTCAACATAGTAATTCTCCCTAGCATACTCCGTGTTGGTGGGGCCACGTTCCTCTGTGTAACTACCCTCCTGGTAGTAGCCATCATTATTATAGACTTCATCATCACCTATAGGATTAGGAACATGGTAGTCTGGATGGTGAATGTCTAGGCAATAAAGGCCATCAACTTGCTGAGAGCTGAGTGAGTAGAAAACTAACGGGATACCGTTATATGAAGTAAAACAAGTTATGGAAGGCATACATTAAGTTCTACTAAATAGTATCTTCTCTATATTCCAACTCGTGAACCAACATTATCGTCTTATTATCCTAAGACCGATAACTAACATACTTAGGATGAAAGAATAGATGCAATCGTTCGACTCTATGGATACACCATTATTTTGTCCACCACTTTTAAGAACATATTCACAGCTCACCACATGTCATGGACTCTACGTCAGTCCATGCCCAGCTTTTAAGAATATATTAATAGCTCACTGCAATACAGGGACACAACATTTCGAATAAGGCATATCAATCTATTGCCATGACTTAGTAATGTCTACCAGTGATCCCAGCTCACCGCTCTTTAAGAACATATTAACAGCTCACCGGCTTTTAAGAACATATCATAGATTCCCTGGTTTATCTTAGGACTACTTGGTCTAGCTCACCGCCTTTTAAGAACATATGTACAGCTCATCGGCTTTTAAGAACATATCATGACCGAGTGTTTACTCACATACAATTCCCAAAACTTATCAAATATATCTATGTTCCGTACTAATACTGATACATGGCGTCCCATTGTGGCCTAACTACTCTAATTGAAATGAAATGGATATCAAACTGATTCACAATTGACATATTATCTAACGTCATAACGTTAATCCATTATCCTTAATCATATTATTCTTTGATACTACATTATCTCTTCATTATCGCATAGTTGCATATCGAAGGTATGAAACGATAATTGAACAATGAAATAGTTCATATAATAACTAACAGAAGCTATCCATATTATGTACCTTCTAATCGATTGGGACAAAGGTCGAATCGATTGGGTAAATAGCAGTAATAATCGATTAGGGAAAAGTCCAATCGATTGAATCCAATTCCATACCAATAGATTGCTAATACTTTGGTAATTGATTGGGTTCTATGGCAATCGATTGAGAAATATACCAATCGATTGGAACTTCGTATTCTTTAGTGAGTTGACAGTCTAGAAATATAAACCAGAGGGGGACAGTTTTGCTACGTCTTTCCTTCTCTAAAACTTGTAAAAACATCATATGAAGAGACCATGTGAGTTTAGAACTCACCTAAGGTGTGTGTGGTTGTGTGGAAGCTATGCAGCTTCAAAAGCTTCAAGATCTCCCTCTCTCTCTCTCTCTCTCTCTCTCTCTCTCTCTCTCTCCTCTGTCTTCTTCCCTCTCTGTCTTTCTTCTCTTATTCTTCTTCTCCTTCTTCTATCTTCTCTGCCTAGGTAGTGGGTGTATGTGTGTGCATGTTTGTGGGTGTATATGTGTGTGTGTGTGTGTGTGTGTATATGTATCCAATCTCTGTCCCTCTCAAAATTCTGTCAAACTACTATTGGAAAAATTACAGAAAATACAGCGGAAGGATTTCAAAAAATTTCTAGATCCTCACAGTGGTTAACTAATCATACAATTAAGTAGAACAATATTATCTTTAATCGTTACCTCAAACTCTGAAGTTGAAGATGATACAGTATGTAGCCTTTGACACCATCGAACCTTCACTGTTATTCTCCGGCCTTCAGATGCGCACGAAGATGGTAGGAATCTGCCAAGCCACTCAAAGCTCTCAATATGGAATATGTGATTTTTCAGTCACGTTAGTTTTTGCCTAACAAATATGCACGTATATATAAGATATGAATATAGAGATATAGTAGCACTAAATCTCTTATCTATTTAAAATTAAAATTAAAATTAATTTAAATTTAACATATATTTATCTTTACCAAAAGATAAATTATCCATATACTTATATATAAATAAAATATGTTACGTACTGTAGTACCCTATATTTTTTATATGTATACATAATAAATGAGATTCTATATGAATACCTTTGCTATACCAGCAATTTAGCTTTCGATCGATCGAACTTTCTCGATCAATTGAAGTTGTGCAATTTCAATCGATCGAACCTCTTTCAATCGCTCGAAACTCTGCTAACATAATTTATGACGTGGTCCTCCTTTCCCAATCGATTAAGCTCTTTTCAATCGATCGAACCTTGATTGACTTGTTCTCAATTGATCAAACTTGTTTTGATCGAACGTGGGAAGATTTTTATTCCCAGTTTACGGGGAATCTACCACCTTGCACCCTCAACCCCTATATATGTTGTGTTTATGTGTGTTGGTGTGTTTGGTAGTTTAGAGAGAGTGAGAGAGAGGAAGTGGAGAGTATATATATACACCCTCATATACATATATACACACACACACATTTACACTATATATATACTGAGAGAGATAGGGAAAGATAGCAGAAAGAAGAAGAAGAAGAAGAAGAAGAAGAAGAAGAAGAAGAAGAAGAATGAGAGAAATACAGGGAGAGGCAGAGAGATGAGGCAGGAGAGAGAGAGAGAGAGAGAGGATAAGCTCCATCGAAGCTTGAGCTTCAAACTCACACCCAAGCAAACCCTCTACACTTTGGTGAGTTCTAAACTCACTCAGTACCTTAAGTGTGTTGATTTGCAAGTTTTGAATGTGAAGAAGTGGACCCAAACACACGCCAGATATTCGGGGCGTTCACTGCCCAGTTTTTGGAAAAGACAACTTTTAATCGATCGATCAGGTTCAATCGATCAAAGAGTTAATTGATTGAACATGTTCAATCGATCGAACTTATTGTTCCTTTAATCAATCGAATCCAACTCTCCCCAATCGATTGAAAATGACTTAAATCGATTGGTACTTACAGAGTTGGAATATCCTTGTTTATATATGCTAGAAGCTACTTAGTTGTTTAAATTATCATTTCATACTTTCACTACGAGATATGGGTTGAATAAGGAATACTACGACATGATAATAAGACGTGATTAAGAGTAATGTGAGAACATTCGTAACATATGATAATGTGGTGGTCGGGATCAACTTGGTATCCGTTTCATTTCAATTAAAGTAGTATCCCTAAAGAAAAGTTGTCACCTTGTGTCACTATTCCTTGCTCCCCTTGTGATGATTGATAAATTCATTTGGCCTTTTTTTTTTACACCAAATGGTCAATACAGTGTTAAAAGTGGGTACCAGCGTGCTAATGGGCCAAAATAAGCTTCTTAGTTGTGCCCCGACCCTCTCTTTCTATTTTAGATGATCTTTGGAAATTGCTTTGGAAAGTACTTAAAGCTGCCCCTAAAGTCCTTGTATTTCTTCGGAAAGCATGGAATAATTAATGCACTCCCTGCTAAAGAGAGAAAGGTTGTGTCCCATTTGCAATCAAGAACCAGAGACAAGAATTATGTGGTAAAAGCTTATATTTTGTGAGTGATTTTGGTATTCTTATTAATGCTGTGAATTATTTTTCTGCTAGAACTCCATGGGAGCTTCATGGAGTCTGTAGTGACATTCTTTCCCTTGCAAAGAGGATTGATGAGTTCTAGTTTAGTTCCTTTTGATCTCCTTGCTATTGGGCCCGTTTGTTGCACCTTAAAATAAGCCGAGAAGCTATAATCTCAAAAGCATCAAAAACCCTGCTTTTGATAAGTTAGTTTATTTTCCACTTTTAAGTTATTTTTTACTTAAAATAAGTTGTAAGCTATACCCTGTTTGGTGCAATTTAAACTTATAATTAGCTATAAGTTGAAAAAGTCAACTTATAAACTGCAACAAACACCCCATTGTAATCTCCAACTTCACCCTAAAGGAGATTGGTTAGTTTGTTTTGTTGTATATGTTTCCTGTTGATATAATAAAATTCTCTCTTTTAACAAAAAAAAAATGATGATTGTAAAAAAAAAATGGATTACACCTATATTTTAAGGAGACTTGTACTTTATTACATGAGATTATCACACCACGTCATCTTGCTGACATAATGTGGCACCCCGATCATGTAGGATCATGTGACCTCTAAAAAATAAAAAGCACATAACAACTTAACAAGTGTAGAAATTTAGTAAAAAAAATCTCTCATTTTAGATTAATTAAGTTTAAACGACAACCCATTTTTTTTAAATTTTTTATTTATTTTGGTCAAATCTCTACAACTAGTGAAACTTAATCAGATTAAGCTCCTTTGTTTAAAAGTTCAATAATGCTAGGCACACTCCAAAATTCGCACTGAAATCCACAAAGGACAATCGTGGTCGTTGATTTTGGTGGGGCTCTTGTGGGTTTCACATGGGTCCCATGCGGATCCCACTGAAATCAACAGCCACGATTGTCCTGTGTGGATTTCAGTATGGATTTTGGAGTGTGCGTAGCACTACTCGTAAAAGTTAGGTGAAATTCAAATAACGATTTATGTGAAATTTCACATAACTAATTCAATTTTTTTTATGAAAGTTATCAGAATTTCACACAAGTTTTATAACATATGGACTTTTTAATAAAATAAAAACAGGTTGGTCCTAGTACTAAAAAAAATCTATTTTAAAGAACTTTTGACTAAAATTCCCCAACAAGTAGTGGGGAACATGACATTTTGTTTGAAGCTGCAACTACTTGTCATGTTCACCTAAATATAAGGACCACATGAACCCATATAATTGGATCCTCACCCACGTTAACATTATGATGTGGTGTGATGGTCTCAATTAATCATTTCTTTATGGGCAACTGAAGCTCTCAATAAGTATTCACATTTTGGGATTGTGTTGGATATCTTTGTTTTTGGTTTAAGATTGTTGTGTGCTCGCTTCTTAACAATTCACTCGAATTCTCGAATGAAACTCAACTTGTTTTGTTTTTGAAACTGCATATAGTATTCCTAAGGTTGTCCTTGTTTGGTTTGTGGATTGAGAAGGGAATGAAAAGTAGATTTGTTGCATTTTCTTCCGTAATTAAATAACATCAAAATTAAAGATCTTTAAAATGAAATTCTAACTTGAGAAAAAGGGGAGCAACGTGACACAAATTTGAAAACCTTCACAAAATTTCTTGCTCTAGCTATTTTCTTTTCCTTCCTAATTTCCTCACTAAGTTTCAGAAGAATGTAATGAAGACAAAGCTTCGGTGTAGGATGGTTTAATTTTGGGTTTACAAAAAAGGAGTGGTGGGTGATCAAACAAGATATCATGGTATTTTTAAAGAGTAATGCTTGGGACACATAAAACATCTACGTAAAGTTACTCACAAAAACTTATTGTGTCTATCGATCTCCTCAGCGGAGCCCACAATGTCTGTGGACCCCCCCACCAGGAGAGAGTCTATAGACACAATAAATTTTTGTGAGCAATTTTATGTGGATGTTTTTTGTGTCCCTAACATTACTCATTTTAAAATGATTTATGTGTTTCTGGGATATTGGAAAAGGGCCTAATGCCACGTTTATTGCGCTCATTCTGAAAATTCTATCACCAACGTGTATGGGGAATCTTTGACCAATTGTCATATTGGGTGCATCTATAAGCTGTTAGCGAAAATATTAGCCGATAAACTAAGGATGGTAGGTAATATCCTTGCCAACTCTCAACAATCAGCCTTTGTTAAAGGCAGAAACATCTTAGACTCCATGCTAGCTAGTGGCTTCAAAAGTGGTAGAGTCGATGTAAAAATCTAGGAGGGAGGAATTCTGTTCAAGGCTGACTTCGAAAAGGTGTACGATTCAGTAAGATGGGAATTTTTTTATGTTATGTCATGACTAAAATAGGTTCTAGGGCTAAGTGGAGGGGATGGATCATCCAATGCATATCAACACTTACTTTATCAGTGCTTGTTAAAGGGGTCTCCAACGGAAGAGTTCAATATGTCGAGAGGATTCATGGGGGGATCCACTTTCTCCAGTACTATTTAACTTGATAGCGACAAGTTTGAGTCTAATAATCACGGAAGCAACGAGCCTGGATTTGGTGAAAGATATCCCAGTATGTTGAGGGAGGGGATATAACTTATCTCTAGTACGCTCATGATACGCTTTTATTTTGTGAAGCTCAATAGGACCAATTGACAACGTTTAAAGCCTATTGTGATGCATTTTCAGTTACTGTCTGGACTACTATTAAACATAAACAAAAGCGTGCTTATTGGATGTAATACTAATCATATTATAGTGGTAGATGGGTAGTTCCGATCCTGACATTTGGGGGGCCCTAAGCCAACTTAAAAAATGGGAGCCCTCTAGAAATGTTTTTAAATAATTTTATTAGACATGTACCAACATGCCACGCCCCTCCCAAAAAATCATTGTTTTAAAAATGCATATTTGATTTTTTGTGAATTATCAATGTTATTTTGATAATTGAGAATGAGGTTGACTGGAGGTCAACGGTGAGGTGTCAATCGAAGACACGGTAATAAGATATCATATGGCATCAACACGATTTAAATGACATTTATGTGATTAAATGTTATTTGAGATATCTAGTATTTTCATGAATAGTAAATTTACCTTTGTAGAGTAATTTCTGGTAGTTTTGATCTGGTTTTAGATCATTGTGAACACTGTGGTGAGAACATGAGTGATGCGTTGCTTAAACAATAGGTTATCTAGAGATTCCACAAAATTAGTTTCAAAACGTATATTTTGGACCCAAATGAGACTTAGTCGAAAACTTCTGAAATTTATAATTTTCACTCGTAAAGGCATAAAATGGACGTGTGCGACATTTCAGGAGTTAATTAGAAGTTTTGAGAACTCGTGGGGAAGAAAACGTAATTCCCGAGAGTTGTGCATATAAATAGTAATGAATGAGATTTTCATTCTATCTAAACTTATAAAAATATCTTGGGAGAAGAGAGAGAAATGAGATTTAATCCTATGACCTTTCCGACGACAAACGGTGACTGTTCGTCCGTCAGTTTTCAGCCAAATTTCATATTTGGACTCCTCGAGATAAGAGCTTCATTTTGATACCTCTTAGGCCTCGTTTGGTAAAGTTTTTCCAAAAAGTTAATTTTAAGAATTTGGGAAAAACATGTCTATACTTGTAGGAATCGTTTAAGATTGGAGATCTGACGTTTATTTGGTCTCCTAGTACTTCTCCTGAAGTTTGAGAAATATTGCTCGAGGTATGAATTCCGAACCTATGTGATATAGGGAATTTTGGATGTTTTAGATATTTTGTATGAATTGTGATCCGGGCAAACTTATGTGTTAAATTAGGCCTGTTAATTTTAGCGAGTACGTATAGAAAAACATGGTAACATGATTATGTGAGTATGCTAAATGTCTATGTGGGTCAAAGGGGAATTTGATATAAGTTCACGCTAGTGCACGCTTCTCGATGTTTGAGAGTTTATAGTAGTGACGACTACTTGCTTGGTGTGGGAAGTGGCCAACCAGAGCAGATGGATGCAATAGTTGAGTGATCTTTGGCTAACCATTGGCATCGCAGTTTAAGATTTAAGACTTACCGATATACTGGGCGAATGCGTATCTTTCTCCTCGGAGACTAAATTATGTGATTCAGATGTTTAAAACATGAATGACCTCATATGCATTTGTTTAGAATTATACACTCAACATATAGCAGAGCAGTGGAGACTTCCTCCATTGCAGGTGAAAAGAAAAAAGGAAAGAAGAAGCGAGAAGAGTGAGGCAAGGAATGCCGAGGAAATCACACTTGTTTATACTTTTGAGTTATTTCTAAACATGTAATAAGAACTTTGGATTCGTAACATGTTTAGTTAAAATCTTGGAAGATATGGTAGTATTGTAATATGTTTAAACTCTTGTTTTATGTTTGGAATCGTGAATCATAGTTGTGTTCATGTTGGGAATTGGTTGGAAGAACCTTAGTTTGGGATTGCTGCAGATTGGACTTTTTTGCCATAAATCAGTCGACTGATCCCTGGTTCAGTCGACTGGACCCTTGTGTTTCAGCAATAATCCCTTCAGTTTTGAAAGGCTTCAGTCGACTGATGATGATTTCAGTCGACTGGTTTCTGCACGAAAAGAGGGCATTCTGCATGCATAGTGTCCAGTCGATTGGACAAGGCACCAGTCGATTGAAAAATTGAGGCCCCAGTCGACTGAGTCCCCGACAGTCAACTGGACAGGCTGGGAAAACTTTTTTTACATTCTGTTTTGAACCTCCAGTCGACCGGACCCTCTATCAGTCGACTGGATCTCTGTATTTCAAAATGAATTCTTTTGGACACGTTTCAATTGGCCAAACTTTTTCTAACTCTGATTTTAAACGATTTTACTTATGTTTTCCGCTGCTATCTGGAACTGGATAAGCCTTGATGGCATGCCACATGTCCTATTTCTCTGCGTAGCGGGATGGGTTGTGACATTTATTGGTATCAAAGCTAGAGGTAACAAAACTTTGGGAACGTTCGACGACGAGTGGAGTGTTGAGTGAATTATCACATGTTCTAGAATGCATCCATACCTGGTAGAGATGTTTGATGCGTATAGTATGTTGTTATACATACATGATATTGGTCTTGTCATACATGCATAGCATTTATGCATCGAGATTAACAGGTTGAACAATCATGGGTGACGGAGAATTATCACCGCATACACGACGTATGAATGAAATGGCAGAAATGATGGGGAACATGGGAGATATGATACGTAATATAGCGGACCGATTGCTCCAACGCCTCCATTTGAACCAGCATCGATAACCGTGGTGTCAATTCCTGAGAACGGGGGTATGAGGTCTGTGTCAGAACAATTTGCAAGGAAGAAGCCGACAGAGTATCATGGAACTTCTGATACGACGTTAGCAGAACATTAGATTATGGATATGGAGAGAATTTTTTGATCTATTCCGATGACCGATAGGGAGAAGATTCAGAACGCTAGTGATATACTCAGGGGTGAGGCCCATAATTGGTGGGTGAACGTCCTAGAACAGGGAGCACCGATAACATGGGAGGGATTTAAACCAGAGTTTAATCGCCGATTCTTTCCAAAGGGCTGCTCTTAATGCGAAGAAGAGAGAGTTCGATAATCTTCAACAAGGGGATATGATTGTGACAGAGTACACTTCAAGGTATAACGCTTTGTTGAGGTTTGGAAAAGGGTATGTGTTGACAGAGGAAGACAAAGCAAAAAAGTACGAGAATGGGTTGAGAGATAATATCCGCCTGAGGGTAGAAACCTATGAGCACTCGACTATTGCCGCAGTACAACAAACGGCACTTGTAGCCGAAAGTGGTATGGAAAGATCAAGGCAAAATCAGCAAAACCAACAAGGAAAGAGAAACCATGAGAGTAATGACCGGAGTTATGGTGGATCATTCAAGAGGCCGTTTGCAAGAGGCTCTAACTCTAGTTTCAGTGGTTCAGGAAGCAGACAGGTAATATACCATTGTGTCCATTGTGCAATTGACCACACACTGGTCGATGTTTCATGATAAATTTCCCGAACAAAACTCAAGGAACTAATAGTGCAAGTGCTACACCGGATATGAGGGGCAAGTTCTATGATTGTGGAATGTTTGGACATCAATCCAAGGAGTGTCCAAGAAAGCGTCCTCAACAAGGAGCTAGTTCTATGGCTTCTAGTGGTTCAAAGCCTAGACAGACCAACGATGGAGGACAAAGGACAGAGCAACGTCAAGGAAGGTCATTTCAGATGAACCTAGGAGATATGGCTGCTTTGGAGACAGTAGTCTCAGGTATGGTGCCTATATGTTCACATCTAGCACGCATACTTGTTGACTCAGGATCCACGCATTCATTTGTATCGCATAATTTTGTTGAACATTTGAATGTTAAATCGACACTGTTAGGATATGAATTATCCGTTGCTGTACCCCTTAGTAAGCCAAAAGTGACGTCTATAGTGTACAAGGACTGCGAGGATAAACTAGGTGGGAAGCTGATAACTGTAGATCTTATACCGATTGTGATGAACCATTTTGATGTGATACTAGGGATGGATTGGTTAGGTCTTAACCAAGCCCCGATAGATTGTAAACAGAAGGAAGTTAATTTTCGATCACCGATATACGGAAGCTTTTGTTTTCAAGGGAGTTGGGTAACACCACCACCGTATTTGATTTTGGCTATCCGAGTGGGTAGATTATTGAGGAAAGGATGTCGAGGATTTCTATGCTTAATAATTGATACTTCAGCGACCGAATTGAAAGTAGAAGATATTCCAATAGTACGAGAGTATCCAGATGTGTTTCCCGATGACCTACCAGATGTTCTTATCTAGAGGGAAATTGAATTCACTATTGAGGAAATGCCAGACTCAAGACCAGTATCAAAAGCGCCATATAAAATGGCACCCGTGGAGTTGAAGGAGCTGAAAGTTCAACTGTAAGAGTTACTTGACAAAGGTTTTATCCGACCTAGCATATCATTGTGAGAGCTCCAGTGTTGTTTTGTAAAGAAGAATGATGGTTCAATGAGAATGTATGTGGACTATTGAGAACTAAAAAAGTTGACAATTAAGAATAAGTATCCATTGCCGAGAATTGATGATCTATTTGATCAACTTCGTGGAGCACAAGTATTTTCCAAGATAGATTTGAGATCGGACTATCACCAGTTGAGAGTGAAAGTGGAAGATGTAGAGAAGACATCTTTTAGAACGCGCTACGGACATTACGAGTTTCTAGTCATGCCATTTGGAGTTACGAATGCACTAGCCGCATTCATGGATCTTATGAACCGAGTTTTTAAGGACTACTTAGACAATTTTGTGATAGTGTTCATCGATGATATTCTTATCTACTCGCCGAGTGAGATAGAAAACGAGAATTATTTGAGATTGATACTTTTGAGATTGCGGGAGAAGCAACTGTATGGTAAATTTAAGAAGTGTGAATTCTGGCTACCCAACATTACTTTGCTTGGTCATGTGATTGACAAGAATGGAGTTTCAGTTGATCCTCACAAAGTGGAGGCAGTATCAAATTGGCAGAGAGCGACTTCAGTGTCAGAAATTCGGAGTTTCTTAGGTCTAGCTGGATACTACCGCCGTTTTATTGAGAATTTCTCAAAGATTTCATTGCCTATGACAAAGTTGATGAGGAAGGGTATTACTTTTGAGTGGAGTCAAGAGTGCGAAGACAGTTTTCAAGAGTTAAAGTTGCGATTGATGAGAGCACCTATCTTGACGATACCATCTGGAATTGAGGGATTTGTGATCTATAGTGATGCATCACATCAAGGCTTGGGGTGTGTACTGATGTAAGGGGGTAAAATGATCGCTTATGCGTCGAGATAGTTGAAGACACATGAGGTAAACTATCCGACTCGTGATCTTGAATTGACCGCAGTAATCTATGCTTTGAAGATTTGGCGACACTATTTGTATGGGAAAAAATGTGAGATCTTCACCGACCACAAGAGTCTGAAGTACCTATTTACATAAAGAGATTTGAATATGAGACAAAGAAGATGGTCAGAGTTGATGAAGGATTATGATCTTTCGATTGAGTATCACCTGGGGAAGGCTAATGTAGTAGCCGATGCATTAAGCCGGAAGACGCCAATGAACTTAGCCGACGAGTTAACTAGTCAAAAGGAATTTATTAGAGACATGGAACGTTTAGAGTTGGGTGTAATTCCAGAGACTAGTGGTGGCTTAATAATGGTGATCATAGCACACCCAGATATTATTGATGAGATTAAGAGGGAACAGTTTAACGATGTCTATCTGTGCAAAATGATAGACGAGATACCTTTGGGAAAGCAACCTAATTTTGTGTTAGAACAAGGAACGTTGAAGCTTGCGAAACGATTGTGTGTGCCGAATGTGAAGGACTTGAAAGAAAGGATTCTAGAAGAAGCACATAGTACTAGATATTTAGTGCATCCGGGAAGCAACAAAATGTACTGGAACTTACGGGAGAACTTTTGGTGGAAAGGTATGAAGTGTGAAATCGCTTAGTATGTCTCAGAGTGTTCGACATGTCAATAGGTCAAAGCAGAGAGACAAGTACATGCGGGACTATTACAACCATTGCTTGTGTCAGAGTGGAAATGGGATGAGATCACGATGGATTTTGTATATGGATTTCCACAATCGCCTAACAAGAATGATGAGATTTGGGTTATAGTTGATCGATTAACAAAGTCAGCTCATTTTCTACCAATCAAGATGACTAAGCCATCCAAAATAGTAGAATTGTATATGAAAGAGATTGTAAGACTACATAGAGTTCCAGCAATGATTGTATCAAATTGTGATAGTAGTTTTACGTCGAGGTTTTGGAGAAGTTTACAAGAAGCTATAGGTACGAAGTTGAGTTTCAATATCGCATTTCATCCTCAGACCGACGGGCAGTCAGAGCGCATGATTCAGACGTTAGAGGATATGCTTCGATTGTGTGTTCTAGACTTTTGATTGGGAGAAACACTTACCGTTAATTTAGTATGCTTATAACAACGGTTTTCAGTCAAGTATTGGAATGACACCGTATGAAGCTTTGTATGGACGTAAGTGTCGATCGCCGGTTGTTGGACCTAGGTTGGGGAAAGAAAGCTACTAGGACCTGAATTAATACAGGTGACTACTGAAAAGGTAAAGTTAATTCAGGAGTGACTTAAGGTAGCTCAAAGTCGTTATAAGAGCTATGCAGACTGTAAGTGACGGCCGATGACATTCGAAGTCGAAGACTTTGTATACTTGAGAGTATCGCCTTCGAAAGGCATTGTCCGGTTTGGAAAGCGAGGGAAGCTTAACCCGAGATTCATAGGACCGTTTAAGATTCTAGAAAGAGTAGGACCAGTGGCTTACCGATTAGCTTTATCATCTGAGTTAGCATTTGTGCATAACGTGTTTTACGTGTTGATGTTGAGACAGTGTATGACGGATACAAGTAAGATCATCGTACCAGAACCATTATAGATCTAAGAGGACTTGACCTATATAGAGCATCCTGTAGAGATATTAGATTAGAAGGAACAAATGTTGAGAACGAAGACGATTTTGATGTTAAAGGTGTTGTGGCACAGTCACACGGTTGAGGAAGCTACGTGGGAGAATGAGAAGAGATGAGGAACGAGTATCCGCACCTGTTCGACGCATGAGGTATAAGTTTGGGGACAAACTTCTTTTTTTTAGGGAGGGGGGGGGGGGGAGTTGTCACGCCCGTCCTAGAAAATCATTGTTTTAAAAATGCATATTCAAATTTTTGTGAATTATCAATGTTATTTTGATAATTGAGAATGAGGTTGACTGGAGGTCAATGGTGAGGTGTCAATCGAAGACACGGTAATAAGATATCATATGGCATCAACACATTTAAATGACATTTATGTGATTAAATGTTATTTCAGATATCTGGTATTTTCATGAATAGTAAATTTACCTGTGTAGAGTAATTTCTGGTAGTTTTGATCTGGTTTTAGAGCATTGTGAACACTGTGGTGAGAACGTGAGTGATACGTTGCTTAAACAATAAGTTTTCTAGAGATTCCACGAAATTAGATTCAGAACGTATATTTTGGACCCAAACGAGACTTAGTCGAAAACTTCTGAAATTTATAATTTTCACTCGTAAAGGCATAAAATGGACTTGTGCGACGTTTCAGGAGTTAAATAGAAGTTTTGAGAACTCATGGGGAAGAAAACGTAATTCCCGAGAGTTGTGCCTATAAATAGTAGTGGATGAGATTTTCATTCTATCCAAACTTATAAAAATATCTTGGGAGAAGAAAGAGAAAGGAGATTTAATCCTACGACCTTTCCGACGAAAAACGGCGACCATTCATCCGTCAGTTTTGAGCCAGATTTCATATTTGGACTCCTCGAGGTAAGAGCTTCATTTTGATACCTCTTAGGCCTCGTTTGGCAAAGTTTTTCCGAAAAGTTAATTTTAAGAATTTGGGAAAAACATGTCTATACTTGTAAGAATCGTTTAAGATCGGAGATTTGACGCTTATTTGGTCTCCTAGTACTTCTCCTGAAGTTTGAGAAATATTGCTCGAGGTAAGAATTCCAAACCTATGTAATATAGGGAATTTTGGATGTTTTAGATATTTTGTATGAATTGTGATCCGGGTAAACTTATGTGTTAAATTAGGCCCGTTAATTTTAGCGAGTACGTATAGAAAAGTATGGTGACATGATTATGTGAGTATGCTAAATGTCTATGTGGGTCAAAGGAGAGTTTGATATAAGTTCACGTCGGTGCAAGCCTCTCGATGTTTGAGAGTTTATAGTAGTGACGACTACTTGCTTGGTGTGGGAAGTGGCCAACCAGAGCAGATGGATGCAATGGTTGAGTGATCCGTGGCTAACCATTGGCATCGCGGTTTAAGATTTAAGACTTGCCAATATACTGGGCGAATGCGTATCTCTCTCCCCGGAGACTAAGTTATGTGATTTAGATGTTTAAAACATAAATGACCTCATATGCATTTGTTTAGAATTGTACATTCAACACATAGCTGAGTAGTGGAGACTTCCTCCATCCCAGGTGAAAAGAAAAAGGGAAAGAAGAAGCGAGTAGAGTGAGGGCGAGGAATGCCGAGAAAATCACACTTGTTTATACTTTTGAGTTCTTTCTAAACTTGTAATAAGAACTTTGGATTCGTAACATGTTTAGTTGAAATCTTGGAAGATATGGTAGTATTGTAATATGTTTAAACTCTTGTATTATGTTTGGAATCGTGAATCATAGTTATATTCATGTTGGGAATTGGTTGGAAGAACCTTAGTTTGGGATTACTGCAGATTAGGCTTTTCTGCCATAAATCAGTCGACTAATCCCTGGTTCAGTCGACTGGACCCTTGTGTTTCAGCAAGAATCCCTTCAGTTTCGAAAGGCTTTAATCGACTGAGGATGATTTCAATCGACTGGTTTTTGCACAAAAAGAGGACATTCTGCATGCATAGTGTCTAGTCGACTGGACAAGGCACCAGTCGACTGAAAAATTGAGGCCCCAGTAGACTGTGTCGTGGACTCAACAAGGGCTACATATACTAAGCTACATATACTAAGTCCCCGACACAGTCGACTGGATAGGCTGGAAAAACTTTTCTTACATTCTGTTTTGAACCTCCAGTCGACCAACCCTCTATCAGTCGACTGGATCTCTGTATTTCAAAATGAATTCTTTTGCACGTGTTCCAATTGGCCAAACTTTTTCTAACTCTGATTTTAAAGGATTTTACTTATGTTTTCCGCTGTTATTTATTCTAAAGGAACTGGATAAGCCTTGATGGCGTGCCACGTGTCCTATTTCCGAGCGTAGCGGGATGGGTCGTGACACAACAAGGGCTACATATACTAAGCTATTATTTTGAGTCAGCTCTCTATTGAAGTGGGTGCCCAAAGCGGTTGCTTGGGTGGCTTGCGCTCAGGACCGTTCTGAGCACAAGTCGCGAGGCTGAAATGCAAGCACGGTTCGTTCCCGATCAAATATTTGGGATTCTACTGGGCGCATGCTAACCCAAATAGGGTGGCAACTTGGACACCGGTGATAGAATTGATTCGCAGAAAACTTATCTTCATGGAAGGAGAAGATGCTATCAATAGGTGGTCGCTTAACAACCCTTATCAAATCAGTGCTGAATAACATGTCAGCTATTTTACCCGGACTTTGCAAAAGGGGTGTCATATTCGTGTCGACGCGGGTGCGACTCGGATCCTGACACGGGATACGTGTCAGACGTAGTTCGTAGCTTGCTGGACACGGATCTCCGAAATTTATCTCATTTCGACCAAAGAGAAAGACAAGAAGGACAGTTGTTGCCTTGTCAGAGCAGATTGTTTGAGATCTGAATACTTCTCCGTGGAACGAGTGTCATAGGAGAGAGAGAGAGAGAGAGAGAGAGAGAGAGAGAGAGAGAGGCGATGATTATGAAATACTAACCTCCTCCTTCTTCTTTCTTCTTCTTCTTCTCCAGCTTCGTCTTCTTTGATCTTGTTCTGCTTCTTTTCTTCTATTTTAGCATTTCTTTTTCTTCCTTTTGTTTTTGGTCTCAGAATTTTTGTTTTTTGGTCAACGGTCTGACAGTCTAATTAACTACTCTTGACTCCAAAAAAAAAAAAAGAAGATACATTTTACAGTTGCATTCCATAGTAACTAAATTAAATGTTTTATATATATAATAAAAAAAGTTGTATACTCAAAATACTTAAGAAGAAAAGACAAAAGTGGACCATGGAACCAAGATACTTGAAAATGAATTACTTTTTTTTTTTTTTTCTGGCCCTTAAAAGGAATTACTTCTTTGTAAATAGATTAGAATTAGTCATTTATCTTAAAATTTACAGATAGTACCCCGAATTTGTTTTTATTTCTAAAAGGCTAAAAGTCACAAAAATAAAAATAAATTTGAAAATATCACATGCCCTGCCCCTAAACTTTATTTAACTTCTCTCAATATTAAATGTATAGTATTTAATTAACATAGATGTATCTGCGTACCCGTATCCAATTTTTTGATCCTTTGTGGCCGAGTCTCCTTGTCCTAAAAATTCAGAATCTACCGAGTCTGACTCCTGGATACACGCCCGCACCCGACGCTCGTACCCAAGTCCGGGTAACATAGCATGTCAGTGTACTTTATGTACTTTTCTCTCGTTCCAAAATCAGTCGTTACGGACATCGAGCGGTTGCAAAGGCAGTTTCCATGGGGTGGATCTGAAGACAAAAAGAAGATAAGCTGGCTAGCCTGGAGCAGGGTTTTAAAAAACAAAAGTAAAGGAGGTTTAGCGCAGGTAACATCTTTGACAAAAAAAAAAAAAAATTTATAAAGGCAGTTTTCTTATCAATTCACAGTAAAGTCGTTTTGCTTATAATTCAAAAACCGCAGAGGGTGGATCCAATCATCCCACCGTAGTATTTGGGGGCTCGAGAGAGTTCAATTGACTATTTTTTTGCAAATCATCTCGCAAAATCCGGGGGTGTACACAGCATTTCCTGTTTTGGCATGCCTTTTTACATACAGTTTGTAGGACTGCTTCCAACTTTTTTGATGAGCTTCATTGGCAGTGGATCTACAGAAGGATTATTTAGAGGATGATCAATTGGGGTTTTTATTTTTATTTTTTTGGTTTTGTTTTGTCCTAACTAGTGTCGTATAGATGTTCTGTTTTTTAAAACTTCTTGTGGAATGCCCCTTGCTTCTTTTTTGTAGATTGGCAGCTCTTCTTGTTTTCGTGGGGGGCTGTATCATGTAATACTCCATATATGAATAGGAATTGCCGTTAAAAACAAAAACATGTTTGATAATTATTTCATTTTTTTTGTTTTCATTTTTTAATTTTTAAAATTTTTTGTGTTCATTTAAAAAATAAAAAATTAAAATTGCGTTTGGTAACTTTGTTTTGTTTTTTAAAAAGAGAGAACAAAAAACAAATAAAATGTATTTGGTAAACTATTTTTTTGTGTCAAAATTTTATAACTACTTAGTAAATGACTATTTTGCCCTTAAAACTTCAAAATATCATAACTTGTTAAAAAAAATTACTAGAATTTAACGTCGTCAAAGTCTAAAAGCTCAGATTATTATGAAAACCATTTTGGAAACTAAAAAAAATATAAACGTCGTAAAATAACCAAATTGCCCTTAGAATTTACATAAAATGAGTTAACATTGTTAAAATCTTCAAATAATACAGAGTAACCTATCCCAATGTTTTTCGACGTTCTGGATCCAGTGGTAGGGTCCATTTGGCGTGCATATATATTTGTAAAATGACTATTTTGCTCTTCAAATTTCAAAATGTCATAACTTGTTAAGAGTAAACTAGAATTGAACGCCGCCAGAGCCTGTGAGCTCATATTTAAGATAAATAACACTTGGGGAACTAAAAGTACATATATGGTAAAATGACCAAATTGCCCTTGAGGTTTACAAATACGAAGTTAACATTGTTAAAGTCTTCAAATAATACAAAGTGGTCTACCTCGAGATTTTTTGACATTCTGGATCCAATGGTAGAGTCTACTTGGTCTGAATATATTTATAAAATGACTATTTTGCCCTTAAAACTTTAAAATACCAGAACTTGTTAAAAAAATAAGAATTTAACATCGTCAAAGCCTGTGAACTCTTATTATTATGAAGAACATTTTGGAACCTAAAAAGTATATAGATCATAAAATGACCAAATTGCCCTTGGGGCTTACATATAAGAAGTTAACATTGTTAAGGTCGTCAAATAATACGGAGTGACCCAACCTTAGTTTTTTGACGTTCTGGATTCAATGGTAGGGTTCATTTGGTATGAATCTATTTATAAAATGACTATTTTGGCCTTCAAACTTTAAAATGCCATAACGTATTAAGACTAAACTAGAATTGAATGTCATCAGAGCTTGTGAGCTCATATTAAGATGAAGAACATTTGGGAACGTACAAGTATGTGTATATATATATGGTAAAATGACTGGATTACCCTTGGGACTTGCTTGTAATAAGTTAACATTGTTAAAGTATTAAAATAATACCGGATGACTTAGACTAAGGTTATTCAACATTCTAAATCCAATGGAGGGGTTTATTTGGCCTGAATACATAAGACAAAATGATTATGTTACTCTTAAAAATTCAAAATACCATAACTTGTTAAGATTAAATCAAAATGTCTAAAAAGTATACAGATCATAAAATGATCAATTCTAGCTAAATCTTAACAAGTTATGGATAGTTAAATTTATAAGGGCAAAATAGTCATTTTACAAATATATTCATGCAAATGCACCTCGCCATTAGATTCAGAACGTCGAAAAATCTCGGGCTAGGTCACTCTGTATTATTTGAAGACTTTAACAGTGTTAATTTCTTAAATTTTAGCCCGAAGGGCAATTTGGTCATTTTACGATCTATATACTTTATAGGTCACAAATGTTCTTCATCTTAAATATGAGCTCATAGGCTCTGACAGTGTTTAATTATAGTTTAGTCTTAACAAGTTATGGTATTTTGAAGTTTGAAGGGCAAAATAGTCATTTTACAAATATATTCAGGCCAAATGGATCCTATCTTTAGATGCAGAACATCAAAAAACCAAGGGATATATTACTCCGTATTATTTGACGACTTAAACAATGTTAACTTATTATATGTAAGCCCCAAGGGCAATTTCGACATTTTACGATCTATGTATTTTTTAGGTTCCAAAATGTCCTTCATAATAATATGAGTTCACAAGCTTTGACGACGTTAAATTATGATTTTATTTTAACAAGTTATGGCATTTTAAAGTTTTAAGGGAAAAATAGTCATTTTACAAATATATTTAGGCCAAATGGACCCTACCATTGGATCCAGAACATCGAAAAACCTCGGGGGTAGTCACTCTGTATTATTTGAAGACTTTAGCAATGATAACTTCGTATATGAAAATCTCAAGGGTAATTTGATCATTTTGCCATACATGTACTTTTTAGTTCCCAAATGCTCTTTATCTTAAATATGAGCTCACCGGCTCTGACGGCGTTCAATTATAGTTTAGTCTTAACAAGTTATGACATTTTGAAAATTTGAAGGGCAAAATGGTCATTTTAAAAATATATTCAGGCCAAGTGGACCCTACCATTGGATCCAGAACGTCGAAAAACCTCGAGCTAGGCCACTCTATATTATTCGAAGACTTTAACAATGTTAACTTCGTATATGTAAATCCCAAGGGCAGTTTGGTCATTTTAGCATATGTGTACTTTTTAGGTCTAAAATGTTCTTTATCTTAAATATGAGTTCACAGGCTCTAGCGATGTTCAATTATAGTTTAGAATTAACAAGTTATGACATTTTGAAGTATGAAGGGCAAAATAGTCATTTTACGAATAGATTCACACCAAATGGACTTGCCATTAAATCCAGAACCTCGAATAACTTTTGGATATGACACTTTGTGTTATTTGAAGCCTTGATTTTTTAAATTTATTAAATGAAAGATCTAAGGGTAATTTGGTCATTTTGCGATTATATATTTTTTTGGTCCAACAAAAAAAAAATTGTATGAGTTCATAAGTTCTGACGACATTCAATTTTGGTTTAATCTTAAACATTTATGGCTATTAAAATTTATAAGGTCAAAATCGTAATTATGGATACCAAAATCGATTTTACTTTTGTTGGAAACTACTTATTTTTGTTTTCATTTTTGGTCCATTTTTTAAATTTGTTTTTGAAAAAACTAAACAAAATTAAGTTTACCAAACGCTTTTTTTATTGCCATTTTCAAAAAAATAAAAACAAAAACAAAAAATACCAAAACGAAATGGTTATCAAATAGACCCAAACAAAACAAAGTAACTAATATTGCAAACAAAAGAAAATCAATGAACCAAACAAAGAAAATTGTTTTCCTGTTTTTTCCCCTTTCTTTCTCACCAAATCTATAAACCAAAGAGAATCTGATATTGCAAAGAGTTAAACTAACCTTGTTATGTAAAACTAGATCACTAGCCATCAAAGAGCTTAAAATTCTATTTGAAAAGTCTAGAACTTGATTTTTAATTCTAATCAAACCAGTACCAAGTATTTCAAGTTTAGAGGTCTTTATATTCCATAGAAGTCCATGCTGATTTTTTTTTTTTTTGGTTAGTGTCTCAGAAACGAATCACCTGTGTGACATAAGTGGAGTTAGCAGTTAGTATTAGTAACACACACTCAGGGGGGGGGGGGGGGGGGGGGGGGGGGGGGGGGGTTGCATAAAGCAATTGGCTCCCTTACTTCTCCCACATTCAAACAATCTTAAAGTATGTTCTTTGTCATACCAATAATATGTTAGTCTTTAAAAAAAAACAAACAAACAAACAAACAGGGAAATGAGAATATAAAGAAATGGGAGTGAAACTAAATTTGTTTCTATAAAAAAAACCACACAATCGTGACCCAATCAAAGATCTTTAAAATCAGGGCAATGGGTGATTTTAAAGACTGTTTGGGTAACACAATAACCAAATCTGTGTTTTGTGTTTGTGTACCTGCTATTTAGGTAAGCATGAGTGCGTGTCTGGCTTAAAAATGACCTAATAATTGATTCCCTGGCTTAAAAGTGTCCCAAAAAGTGGCTCTTTGTTAAACCAACAAAGTAGTAGTTCTCATAAAAACTGATAAAAATGTGACTAATAAAACTAAGACTTGGTTTGAACCTATGCCTGTTTTCATCATTCCCAAAAAGTTTGGACCTAAAGCTTAGGCTCTATTTGGTTCATGGATTTCGTGAAAGAAAAGAAAAGGGAAAGGAAAACAGGAAGGAAAACTAGTTCCCTGATATTTTCCCTCCATAACATTAAAAACAAAATTTTTTTTAAATTGTAATTGTAATATATGAATAAAGGACCACATTCAAAATGCTATATTCATTTCGCAACCATACAAAGGAAAATATTTTTCTCTATATTTTTCTTTCTTTTCCCTCACCAAATTCAAGAACCAAACAAAGCCTTATAGAAATAAACAAGAAGATTCTTGTTCTTGTTTAAGGTGAGTCAAACAGTCTAATATTTTTCACACGCTAACCATAAAAGCATAACTATAAACTCACCCAGTCAGCAACAAATCAAAATAGAAAAAAATTCCCAGTACAAACTTTGATTATCATTCCATGGACAATAATTATAACAGGAATAGTACCAGGAAAAAAAGAAAAAAAGAAAAAAAAAAGGCAGCCCCATAAATAAAACATTATAAATAGTCAATAGCTTAATTATTAATATAACAATCTTCCCAATGTTCTTCATAAAGTATGACTGAACTCACGTCGTCGGCGGGCTTATATGGTTGTTACAACTACTTAACATAGGAAATCTTATTTTCTAGTACAAATATCATCAAACCAGAAACACCATTAATACAACTTAACTAATAATTTCTCACACCAAACAGGCCTTAATGGATTTCAAGCTGTAATAGTGATCTTCATCTTCACACCCTGCTACCCTTGTACTTCCTAGCAGCCTCACTACTATCAATAGTTCCTGTGTAATTCTCAGCTGTCTTCACCAGCCTAGATGCTAAGTTAAAGTTTCCATATCTTCGTGCAGCCTCCTTATTATCAATGGTCTCCACATAAGTGTCTCTCTTCGGGGTCTCCACATAAGTGTCTCTCTTCGGTGTCTCCACATAAGCGTCTCTCTTCGGTACTATTGAACTTGGTAGCATAAACCGTGCCTGTGATGGAACGGCGTTGACAGCTGAAGTCACGGCGGCCTCCTTGAGGATCTCCACAGCCGCGCCAATGTTGTTTGTCGGTTTGGATAAGGCGGTTTCGTGACTAGGCGGCGTGGTAGTCCATCCTTTAGGTCCCCTAATCGGGTTTTCGTTTCTTGGGTAGTTGTTATCAAACCTGTTGTCGCGAATGGTGGTACCGCTCGGCTTGGTCTGGTGGTAGTCATCAGACCTGTCGTCGCGAATGGTGTTACCGCTCGGCTTGTTCCAATCATTGTTGTTGTTGTAATTGGTATGCTCATTATGTCCGGCTGCACCATTGTAACCTGGTGATGAGTCAAAACATACATATATTGTTAAGAAAAAGAGAATATACACATATATAGGCTAATAGTAAGACAGAACTATAAGTGTTGTGTTGTAGTTAGTCGAACGATATTGCCGAATCTGAATGACTGGTCGTAGCACAGATACGAATATGGGACACAGGTAGGACACTACATATGTTGGAAGATATGCAGTCAACATGTAGAGATTTAGTGTAGATATTCAAAGATTTTTATGCGCTATCATTGGATTCCTACCGGAGATAATGATATACATAAATTTTCCAAGTATCATATTCTTACAACATACCCTAATATGATACGGCCAATAAAAACTTAAATTCTTAGTCATACAATATACCTCGCCATGTCCAGTTATATTCTTAAATTTTCAAATAATTAATATATTAACCCATTATTTTATCTCCCATTTTAGTATATTAACAATTTTTTCTCCAAATTAATTATAGAGTATTTTTAGAGGAACCACGATGTTGAGTCCACTCCAGCGTCCGACATGGACATGCACGACACCCAAAATTGAAGTGTACGTATGTGCTACATAGTGGTTAGGTAGGCTCAGTCGACTGATCCATTCTCTAGATCTAATTCTAGACAAAACTGATTTGTAACACACGCGCACATATATACACATACATACACAGTTGTGCCATCATGATCTGTTGATAAAAAAAAAAAAAAAAAAAGAATTGGAAAATAGTAGAAATAATCACCATATTGAATAGTGAATCAATCAACTGGTTATTTTTCCTAAAAATTATGATAAAAAATCTATATATGTTATAAATTTGTCCTAAAAATTTGATTTGGTAATGGGCAAATCAGTCAAACTGGCTAGGTATGATCAATATATAGGGAAAGACTAGCCTACTATATCCTTGTGCACTTTTAAATGGACAAAAATTGGAGTGTACCATGCTAAATCAAATTGCCTTAATACCCTTATTGTAAAATTACTTTTAGTGTCTTCATATTAATATTAAATTGAACACAATACTATCCTACTACCTAATTCTAACATATCTGACCTGCGGAATTGGGAGTGTTGCGCCAGTGTGTGGCACTCAGAGGGCCGCTCGTGAGGGGCCTAGTCACTTCGGTCTGGACTGTGGTGACGAACTCTTGGACCCTTTGGGGCCGCTCCACGAACGTGGGAGAGCCGTAGTTGTACTCAGAGACCATACCAGGCGTGTGAACATGCTCAACAATTCTCTCTGTTTTTGTGACATAGCTCTCGGAGTTGATGGGATTGTAGCTAATGATTGGCCTCTTTCGTCCTTCGGCATCAATGATCACGGGGCGGCACAGATGATCAGAGCTTCCATAGCCATTATCATAGCCTGTTTGTTCCATGCCTTGGTAGCTGTTGTAGCCTGATCTGTTTGTGTACCCATAACCAGCCATTTTGCTATATATGTATTAGCTTTGGGACCTTTCTTTTTCTTTTCTTCTCTTCTCCCTCTTAAAGAAACTCTTAATACTTTTCTCCCACTTACTAAAGATGTTGAAACATCTCCTTATTATATAGAAAGATTATGTTCTTTTTTTCTTTTTTTTCTTTTTTTTCTTTTTTTTTTTTACATTCTTTAATGTATTAGCTATGGGACCTTTCTTTTCTTCTCTTAGTATATTTGCCTCTCTTTTTTTTTACATCAACTTTGAATTGTCAAAAGAATCAGATTCTTCTTTTTTTCTTTTCTTTTCTTTTTCTTTATTTTTTTTTTCGACGCTCTTTTTTGTTCATCGAGGAACAAGAAAAAGAATCACCGAGGAAAACAATTTGTTTGTTTGTTTGGTAACAGAAATAAGAAGGAAAAGAAAATAGAGTAAGAATAAATGTAAAACTTTCGAATAATGTAGGGCGTTTTTTTCATCGTTCCTTGAGTTACTATTGCATTTTTAGCTGTTTAAATTTCTAATGTAAAACAAAGGAAATTAGTTTTTTTTTTTCCCTTTCTTTCTCCCCAGTAAATCCATGAACCAAATAGAGCCTAAGGAATAAGATTTCTGTTCCTTTTCTTTCCCTTCTTTCTTGCCTAACTCGAGAAACTAGAGGGAGTCTAAATAATTGATTAGTGGATCATATATTTGAAGAATAAAACTTCAGGCACATCCATTTCTACAACCTCACCCCCCACGTGTCAACCATGTAGTGGGATGGGACCCACCATTTAACACAACCTCACATATGATACTCTCACTACATGATTGCCACTAGTGGAATGAGACCCACCATTTAACACAACCTCACATATGATACTCTCACTACATGATTGACACAACAGATTATGGGGGGTGAGGTTGTTGAAATGGGTATGTCTGAAGTTTTACTCATATTTGAATTGTCAAAAGAATCAACTTCTGTGACATGCAATTGCTATTGTCCGTGAGTTCCCGAGTTCTTGACAATGACTTGTCCATGAAGAACAGTTTGAGGTGGAATTCTGGTGTGACACTAACTTTGCTGGAACCACAGACAGGAGAGAAATTTTTTAGCAACGTACTGTTATTATACTGCTAACATTGTTTCACAATAATAAGAGATTACTATTCATTCAAACGTCGGTATGACGAAGTATCACCTTTGTTTGGAAATGGGGTCAAGGAACAACAATAAATTCCCTCTTTTCGGCCTAAAAAAAAGCATTTGTGCCATTTTGGGAAAGCTTTGTTTCCTTACTGTGAATATTAATTTCCCTTCTGTATTGATAGGAGAATATATAGCTTCCAACTTTCTCTATTTGGGTAATTTTCAGTGTTTTATTTCCTAGCTGACATGTGACACTTTTTTTTTTCTTTTTTTCTTTTTTTTTTTGAGTTCGACATTTGTCACTTTCTAATATGAAGAGTTGTAATAATATAGCAGTACAATTTTTTTTTTTTTTTTTTTTTATCAATAATGACTTTTTATTTTTAGAGATTTTTCTCTTATTTTTGGTGGATTCCCAGAGTTCTGCTTTTGTGTTGTGTGACTTGTCTTTATTTGGTGATAAAATTCACTGCAGCCACTACAAGAGAATATAGAAAAGGTGAGAGAATCAAAATCAAAATCAATATCAATGTGAACATATCATTCTGTTAGATTTGGCAAGGCAAGAATTGGAATAACACTTTGGGACATATTGATTCTCAGTGGGGGGAACATCTTATCTCCATTTTCAAAGTATAATTCTTATCTCTTGCACTTGCATGGAATTTGAATCTAAATGTCGATTTTAAAGCTCAAGCTTTTCTGTGATTGTAGCCTTTGTTGGGTTCACTGATTTAGTGAGGGAAAAAAAAAGAAGGAAAGCAAGAAGGAAGTTAATCTACTTCTTTCGTGTTTTCCTACGCTATGTTTGGGAGTTCAGGGGAGAAAAGAAAAGAAGAGAAAGTCGTAAGTAAGGAGAGAAAAGAAAAGAAGAGAAAGGATAGTAGTTTCTTTCATTTTTGTTTGGGAGTTTAGGAGAGAAGAGAAAGTTAGTTTCTCTCCTTTTGTTTGGGAGTTGAGAAGAAAAGAAGAGAAAAGAAAGAAAGTTACTATTTTATCCATTAATGACTTGAACTAATGAAGTATCTAACATCTCTTCTTTTCATTTTCTATTCACACCAAATAGCATCCAGATTTGCTTGGTACATGAGCTTTTTGCTTTGTTAGGAGAGAGAATAAACGTATATAGTGTATTAGGAGCCTAAGACTTAGATAGAATTAAAATTAGTTAAGAATTAAATAAAAGGTATTGTGGGTATTAAGAAAAATTCCTTAAATCCCACTTTCTTTTCTTTCCATTTCTTCCCAATTTGGAGAGAAAGAAATTGAGAGAAAGTGGGGATTAGTTTTCTCTCCCTTTATCTTCTTTTCTCTCCTCACTTAAACTCCCAAACGAGAGAAAGCGAAAGAAAGTGAGGTACTTTCTCTCCTTTTCTCTTCTTTTCTCTCATTTTTTAAACTCTCAAACATAGTGCTAGTGTTTTCCTCCATCTTTCAATGACACTAGAAGGTAAGATTTTTCGAAGTACAGTAGAACTTAAGAAAAAAGAAAAGAAAATTTCGAGAAAAATATTTCTCTTTGTTTTGTTAATAAGAAAATCAGTGACGAAAAGAGATTAAGGTGAAGAGTAAATCATAAATTTTGCATTTTGTGAGTCACTTAATCCCCTCTTTTTTCTTATGTTTCTACTATACTTCGAAAATTCTTACCTTCTAGTGTCATTGAAAGATGGAGGAAAACACTAGGGAACGCGAAAGAAATAGATTAATTTTCTTCTTGTTTTCCTTTCAATTTTTTGTTCCTCTTTAAATCCACAAACCAAACAAAGGCTTAGAGGCGGATCATTTTCATCTCTGGAAATAGCCCCAGTTTGATATCCGGGGTCAAAAAATGAGCTACTCCATTTGGTTTATGAGTAATGAGTTTAGTGAGAGAAAGAAAAAAAAAAGACACCGAAGAAAATATATTTTTTATTTGGTAGTAACGAAAACATTGACGAAAACATGAAGGAAAAGAAATTAAGTTGAAAAATGAAAAGAAGTTTTGAATTTTGTGAACCACTCGGAAGTGAGAGTTGGTGCCGGTCAACTCGGATTCTACATCAGTCCTCACTTATTTTTATCTTTTCTTGAGTTCTTTTAACATACTAATTTTTTGATTTCACATGTTATTCAATCATAGATGAAAGAGAACAAATTTGCTCACCCATTGCTCACCCAAGCACAACATTAGGTGAGCAAGTGAGACCCACTACATTTCATGGTAAATTATATTAATCCATTCTGTAAATAAATATGCACGCAAGCATACGAGACGGGTTTAGGTCACTTACCTAGCGGAATAACTCGACGGATCGCCGAACGGTGTTGTTACAAGCCCGGCGTCTTCACCCACGAACTACTGCTCCATGTTGCCTCCGTGTTCTCTCTTATGCTTCGCGTAGGTCGTGAAGATCACTACTAGAGCGGTCCTCGTACGTATCACGTGCTAAATCCCATGACTCCTTTGGTGATGGCCAAGAGAGAGATGAACCGTAGGGATAGAGAGAGAGAGACTAACGTGAGTTAGAGAGAGAGAGGCTGCTGTGAATATATGAAATATCCTTAGGTTTTTCATGTGATATATATGTATATATAGGCACATAAAAACCTATAAGGCTTAGGACTCCAAAAGCCCATTATTTGGCGTCCAAGCCAGCCCTCTCTGGACCCAGTCCAATATAATGTGGGTGCCCGTATGACCCAACCACAATATTTGTTACATCTCCCATTCACCCACATAGGGTTGGTACTAAAAACCAATCTCTCAACACAACAGAACTTCTCAACTCTTCATACAGGGAAATAGAACGTGCGACCTTACGAAAAGAAAGTACAGCGACAGGAGTGTAATGCCAAATCATCACCATAACCAGCAAGACACATCACTCGGAAGCTTCTCGTGTATGCCTTAGACGATTCAACCACACCGGACACAGCATTCTCAATCCCTCGGTGAAAAGAAGTGCTGCACCACATCAATGTAATGTACTTATGACATATCAGTAACAAAATACGATTGTCGCAGGCCTGCTAATGAGTCACAAAAACATGGTGTGTTATTGAATGGTCTTCCCTGAGCCCACATGTCAATCCGACTAACTTGATCGCTTGCCCAGACACGCCCCATAGAACGGAATTGTCTCGTCGGCCTAGGATAGCATGCTGAAGTAGCTGTCATCAAGCGTCCTCTTCATGACATAGTCTCAAGTCGTGAAGGCAACCAGTTTGTAGGATAACCAATGTCTTGGATATGCTACATGGCTCACACAACAATGAAGAGGAATCCATTCACTGCTCCACAATCGATCGCAAAAGCACATACAGTATGAAATGTATGTTATGGCGTTCTTCCATAAAAATGGGCATGTCACTCTGTGTTTGGAAAAACAAGTAACGCCATACGAATCTTAGTCTAGACGTTACACAAAACGTCTAACCTGAGTCTCCAGCACAGTCGCTCCTTTTAGCGCCCGTCTGAAAACTCACATTCGGCTGTAAACAGGCTACATAGAGTCGTGGGATATCTCTATGTTCGACCAAGTATAAGGTCTCATCTTAGATCCATCTAAGGCGACATATAGAAATAATAGGGTTTATATCTAGCTCGCTGTTCTTATACTGCGTAGATATAAGTGTTCAAGCTCGCTTTCTAAGCACTATGGACACACATGTCCTAGCTAGCTATTTAAGCGCCATGAACACATGTCTCATCTTGCTCGCCATCTAAGCGTCATGGACACGCATGTCCTAGTTCGCTATCTCGGCGCCAAGGTGAATCACCCGAGTGAGCAGGTCGATTCAAGCCCGGTGACATATAAGAAATGTGCATTCGTTCCACTTATAACAAAAATATATATGGAAACCAACTAGTTTATAAAAACTTGAATAATAATGTCAATATCACAATAACATGTCTAAGCACATCAAATCCCCAATTGGAGATATGCCTCAAGACAAATTCCCTTTGCGCAAACTACATCTCAAAATGTGACAAAAATGAATGTCTATGTGCTAAAATGATTTTTGAGATCTTTTGCATATGCTCAGGCTTATGTGTTATCACCATAGATAAGCACAACCTCATCACTATGAGATAAAGAGCCTAGCCACTGCAAAAACTCTTAAACCAAAACAGCTTCTCTAACAGCTGCAGAGCACACCACATATTATGCTTCCATCGCGGACAGCATAAGGCAAGGTCCACAGTCCTCCTGTGAACATATCGCAAGATACTCTTCACTACTCTCTAGTGACAGGACCATGGTTGCTACGGCAACGACTAATTAAACCAACCGCATAGCAGACATCTGACCGAGTACACACATTAGCATACTTCAGATTCCCTATTGCGGACGGATATGGCAAACTGGACATTTGTTTCCTCTTCTCATTATTCTTAAGACATTGATCTAAGGTCAAGGTGAGTCCCCCAAAAATGGGATGTCTATGGGTTTTCAGTTTTTCATGTGAAAACGTTTAAGAACCTACATCTTGTAAGTCCCTCGAGACAAACAGAGGAGCTTCTGAGAACAATATCTCACAGTCTAAACTTCCAACACATAGTTGGAATCACCCATGTCCTCAATCTCAAACTGAGAGGACAACCACTCTCAAGTGGTGACAATGGAACTCATCTCATTCCCAGCTAAAAGGACGTCATCAACATATAAAAAAATTAAAACACTTTCCTTGGACCATTTAATGTACACACATTGTACCACTGCCTAGACGATTTGAGATAATAAATAGATCGTTTGAGACAGCACACTTTTGCGCTCATTCCCTTTGGTCACAACACCAATGGGATGATCCATATTTATCTCGTCGTCTTGTTCTCCATTGAGAAAAGAACAGTTTAAACATCCAACTAAAAAGGTTCAAAAACTAAATATGCGACAATTGCTAGGATAAGGCGAATGGAGTCAGATCTCACCCTTTGGGAGAACATGTTTCCATGGTCTATACCCTCTCTGGGTACAAACTATCGCCACAAGGCGCGCCTAATACTTATCAATTGAACCATCTGCCTTGCGCTAGATTTTGAAAACACAATTGTCTCCAATCGTCTTACGCACAGGCGGATTGTCAACTAACTCCCAGACCTTATTCGCGTCCATAGAACTCATCTCATCTGGCATAGCAACTATCCACTCAGCTTTAGCAGACGAAGAAAAATGCTTCAACAAAAGAAGTAGGCTCATCCTCATCTACTTGTGCACACATTTGTACACATATGAAAATGTCTTCCTCAATTTCAAAACAGTGATAAGGAACTTTTTCCTCATCACCATATAGTGTACTACCTGAGAATCTTGAGTGCCTAGTGGTGCACTCCCACTATCTAGTACACTCCCACTAGCGTCTAGAGGTGTACTTCCACTCGGCTAGAGACTAGTACCATTTTACAGCGATTACAGGATGTGGAATCTCAATCTCTCCACCCTCGCTTAAAGATGGTATGTTGTCTTCAACATCCTCCAACTCATAGAGGTCAAGATATCTCTTAGTAATACAAATCTGGGGAAGTCATTTTCAATATCATGTGGCACCATTTCTGTCATTCCTATACCCATTTGTTCTTTATACGTAACATAGGCTGTCGAGCTATTAGAATTCCTTATATAGGTATGCTTTCTAGCTCTCGAGCGTAGTTTCTCGCACTTATGCGAGGTATAGTGAACATAGCCTCCTGAGCTCCACGGGCGCAAATGCTCCGAAATGAGCTTTCCGCCTTTCCACAGCTCATAAGGGGGTAGAAGGAATTAACTGAGGAGAGGCACTCTAGTATGTAGGCAGCAATCAAGAGTACATCCTCCCAAAATAACTTTGGGAGGTTGACTTGTGCCATCATAGTCCTAGCCATATCTAGGAATGTCCTATTCCTTGTTTCTGCAACACCATATTGTTGCGGAGTTTCTGGAACAGAAAGTTGTCTGCGTATCCCCTTTTTCCTCACACAATTCCCAGAACTGATTAGATAAGCACTCGCGATCCTCACATCGCACGAAATCATCTATAAAAGTGAGAAAATAAGAGGCACCATGACGTGCCTTTACAATCATAGGTCCACAGATATCTGAGTGAACTAGTTCTAATGCTTGAGTAGCTCTAATACCTCTCTAAAAGGCTTTCGGCATGCTTTGCCAACTAAGCAACACTCACACATAGGCAGGTCAACCTTAGCGAGTGGGCCCAAAAGGGCTTCTCTAGCTAATCAAGTCATCCTATTACATCCTATGCGTTCAAGTCCAGAATGTCATGTCTCAGAATAAATGAATAACAAAGGAAACTAGAATTATATAAAACAACTCTTAAGTAGTTATCCCTAGATAACCATGTCCTAGTAACACTACCACCAAAAAGTATCCATCCTATTAATACCGAACTGGAGAACGCCCTCGATTGCGCTCTTCCACCTTGTTAGCCTTGGGCGCAAACTTGCTAGCCCCACCCTGCCTCTAGGCGGGTTTACTCTTACCATTGCGTTTAGGCCCATTGGCATTGCACTTACTTTCACTTATGAAAGTTGTGGTAATGAGTGTAGCAACACGATTCGCCTTACCTTTTGGCGCTTCATATTCAGCTCAACATGTTGGAAAACGTCAAAAACCAAAAAATTTAACATTTTCGTTGTGGATCATGATTTGTTTTCTATGGACCTGCGAATCAGGCAAAGAACTAATCATAGCCTGAAACTGCAGTTCGCCAGTAAAGATGTTCCGAGTATTCTGAAATCACGAATCATACCTCTCATCGACCTTAGATGTCCATTCATCGTGTACTTGGAACGTTTCCTTTACTTTCCCGAACTTCATAACTAGATGTTTAATCTTGTAGTGAATGTGCCATCGAAAACAAATTTGAGCTGATCTCATAATACCTTGACTATTGGGTAGTGCATATACTTTCCAACAAGATCATGGTGCATGCTGCTTATCATAAAGCGCGTGCTATGATCCTTCTCGAGCCAAGTATTATAGGCTATTAAGGTTATAATGATATTGGGCCGGAGGCCCATTATTCGGTTTAATGGGTTGGACCATAGAATAACCCTAAAGCCCACAAGCTCTTACTCATTCTATCGGTGTGTTACTTTACAGTGCTATATTACAAAAATTAGTCCCTTTTAAACTTGTTACTTTTATAAAGATCGACAAAGTGTGGTTTGGAAAACATTTGTTTTTGTGAATCCAAAAAATTTGAAGAATATTATTTGAGAACATGTGCAAGGGGTTGACATTATTATTTGCACATTTCATAAGGTTTGTTTTAAAATCCAATTACAAATGAGTTTTCCCCTTTCTACAATTTAAGACCAAAAAATTCGCTATTGCTCATTAATCAAATCTTAATTTTGTAAATCAAGAAAAACTTTTTATAATTGATTTTTCTAAACAAACATCAATTAGATGGTACAATTACCTATCTAAGATCATTCACAGTAATATTAAGTGCGCCATACAACAAAAATGCGCATGGACCCCCACGTGGGTCCGAATTGACAACTTAGAGCTCATGTTAAGGTAATTCAAGTGTATGATATATGAACAAAGAAAATCATCCCTTTACAAGTAGGCTTTTCCAATATAAAACTCTTGTCCTCACATTACATTTATAGCCCATAAAAAATAGGGATGCTTTGTTCATAAACATATACAAGAACAACCTTAAACATACGTCGTGAGGACACAAGCTCTATAAATTGTCAATTATTGTCCATTCATTTAAGCCAGATTAAATTGTATTAATCACACACATCAAGCACTTATGTGGTCTTATTTTAAAATGAATGGACTCATCCGTCACTCCACTTAAGGAGGAGGAATTAGAGGTCATAGGGTCAACCAATCACAAACAGCAGTAATTAAACGTGACCAATAATGCAATGAGCCTCTATAAAAATAAAATGTGCAATAAAATGATTATTGCACAGCCCGAATAGCTCCCATAAGCTAGGTAAAATCAATGAAAAAATCCTGAATTTTTCATTAATTTTAACCCAATTTTAGGTCTTAAAACATAATTTAAAACCAATTTATTAAGGAACCTTTAAATTAACAATTAATTTAAAACCTTATGGAAAGTTTAATTAATTGAAAAACAAAATTTTCATTATAAATAAAAATTTCCGGAATTTCACCAAGGCCCAAAAAACATTTTGAATCAATTTAACGAAATAAATTGATTTAGTTAAACAAAATTAACTATGAGCAACAAAGTTTCTAAAAATACAAAAATTTCAAGGAATTTGTTCTCCAAAGATTTTAAGTGGTCTAATATGGTGTTCTAAACACCCCATATTAATTTCAAAAATTAATAATCTATTTTGGCTATTTTCAGCAATTAAATAAATGCCCATATGCATAAATTTTATGCTCTAAAATACAAAAAAAAAATGAGATAATTCATAAAATTTTCTCAAGTCTCCAATTAGTGTATAAAAAACACTAGACATTAAATTCAAGAATTAACAACTTTAATTGGTTATATTTTAAGCAATTAATATTGTGTATTCAACACAATGTATATGCTCTAAAATATGTCCCAAAGAGCGAGAAAATACACTAAAATTATTTTCTCAAGCTACCACTAGTGTTCTAAACACATTGTGTTAATTCCCTGAACTAATAATCAATAAAAATATTTTAAGCAATTTAATATGTGTACAAAAACACACAATTATATGCTCTAAAATTTTAATATGATTGGGATAATTTACCAAAAATTACCTGTGGGTCCCACAAAATTTTATATGGTCTCAAAACAGTGTCCCTTATGTCCCATATTAATTACAAAAATTAATAGTGTATTTTGGCTATTTTAAGCAATTAAATAAATGTCCATAAACATTAATTATATGCTCTAAATACCATAAATACATGATAGTTTACCCAAAAATTATCTTAGAGTCCCTAACAGTGTACTAAACACTACACATTAATCTCCAAAATTAATATGCATTTTTTTTTGGATATTTTAAGCAATTAAAACATATATAACATTTATTTTATGCTCTAAAATATCAAATCAATTAAAATAATTTTCCGAGGGTCCCATACAGTATACATAATACTGAAACATATATATATATATATATGTATATAATATAATATGATCCAAAAAAAATTATTTTATAGAATTTTTCTGAATTTTTTTTAAAGTAATTAAAACCTTTGTTTTTAATAAAACAAAACTGTTTTAATTAATGTTTTCAAACAAAACAAAAAACACATGGTCCCACCCACGTGTGTCAAGCACAACCTTCCCAGGCGTGGGGCCACACGCGCCACTGGAGAGACTGGGTCATGTTGAGAGTTACTGTTCATCTTCTACAATAAAAACATAAAACGCAGCAATGCCATGCTCGCGAGGGGGACTTTGCGGGCTTATATCTCTCTCATTATTGATCCAAAAATCTTGTATTTTACACCATTGGAAAGATTATGGAACATACTTTCATTATATGTTTAAAAACATATTCTAATACATCAAGAATCAGTCCAAAAAACTGCACAAATTTTCTGGAAAAATATTGATTTTATAGATCCAAAAAAATAGGGTTTTGATTTTCTCCCTCTACGGAGATAATCAGACCATGAAACTTCATGGGGGGACTCTAGAGACCATATGGGACACAATCATGTAAAAAATTGAGACCCCTATTGGAGTTTTGTATTAGACCCACTTGAAAATCAATTTTCAAAGTTTTGATAAAAGCTTGCAAAACTCCAATGGCAGATTCGTTTTGAGTGATTAAACGGGCGAATCAACAACCTAATGGCTCTGATACCAATGTAAATAAATATGCACGCAAGCATACGAGACGGGTTTAGGTCACTTACCTAGCGGAATAACCCGACGGATCGCCGAACGGTGTTGTTACAAGCCCGGCGTCTTCACCCACGAACTACTGCTCCATGTTGCCTCCATGTACTCTCTTATGCTTCGCGTAGGTCGTGAAGATCACTACTAGAGCGGTCCTCGTACGTATCACGTGCTAAATCCCATGACTCCTTTGGTGATGGCCAAGAGAGAGATGAACCGTAGGGATAGAGAGAGAGAGAGAGAGACTAACGTGAGTTAGAGAGAGAGAGGCTGCTGTGAATATATGAAATATCCTTAGGTTTTTCATGTGATATATATGTATATATAGGCACATAAAAACCTATAAGGCTTACTCCAAAAGCCCATTATTTGGCGTCCAAGCCAGCCCTCTCTGGACCCAGTCCAATATAATGTGGGTGCCCGTATGGCCCAACCACAATATTTGTTACACATTCTATTATGTTTGGTATGAAAAACTGAAAGGAAGGGACGAGAGGAGGAATGGAAGAGGTATCCCAAGAGAAAGGAATGGAGTATTCCCTCCTCTTGTTTGTTTAAACAAGAAGGACGTGGCGAAAAAAAGAACAGAATATTGTATATTTTGCTATTATAACCTTCCATTAAATTAAAGGGAAAATTGATAAAATAGACTTTAAGCCAATCTTTTTTGTATATAAGGACAAGTTAAATTAAACATTGGTGATAAGTCCTCCAATAGTCCATAGACCAAAATACCATCATTCTCAGGCTCTAACCCTACCCATCCTTATCAAAACTCTGGCCATCACCCTCTCCATCTCCAGCGACCACCATCCTTGTTACTCCTAACAACCAGTGACCACCCCCCACCACTCGACTGAACTCAGTGACCACCACTATTACTTTTGAAGATTGCTTTTTTGCTTAACAAATGTGAAATTTCACTTAAGATATCTCAAGTGAAATTTCTCGTAAGATAATATCCTAAATGAAATTTCCCTTAAATCTTTGCATCCTACCAAGCCCTAGGGCTTACAAGGGCGGCCCTAAAAAATTGGAAAGAAAATTTACTAGGAAGGTGGTGGTGGCATGCAATGGTGGTGGTGGTAGTGGTTCACGGTAGTGCTGGCTGAAGATTGTACTTTTGCTTAACAAAGGTAAAATTTAACTTAAGATATCTTAAGTGAAATTTCTCTTAAGATAATATCTTAAGTGAAATTTCACTTTAGATTGTACATTCTGCAACATACCTCATATATGGTGGCCTTGCATAGTGGTTGCCGGAGTTCGTTATGGTAGTGACATCCAGGTCAATATCTAGATTTCAATTTTGAGGTTGCACGTCGTCGGGGATGAAGGAAATCAATGGTCGTTGGAGATGAAGAAGATGATGGAGGTGATGGTGGCAGTGGTGGTGGCGGTTGGCGATGGTGATTATGGTGGCTCAAGATGGAGATGGTGGTTATAGTGGCTCACGATGACGATGGTGCGTGATGGTGGTGGTGGTGGTTTGGCGGCCATGGCAGGGTGGAGGGAAAAGAGAGATGGTAGCAGGGAGGAGAGAAAAAATTGGAGAGATAGAGAGAGAAGAGAGAGAAAATTGGAGAGAGAGAGAGAGAGAGAGAGATAGAGATGAGAGATGGTGGCAGGGAGGAGGAGAGAGGATAGAAGAGGGATGGTAGTGGTGGTAGTCCCCTAGGGTTCTAGCAGCAATTTTACCTTTTACAATGAAATTTAAAATTTTAGAGGACTTTAGGAGGGAAAGTTTTTTAGAGTGTGTCCTTGTGTAGTTTTTTGTTTATGGCTTGTCGTTTAATCCAAATAGACTTCATTTTAGGGACCTTAGACCAAGTAGCCCTTCAAATGGCATTGATTTTAAGGACGAGAAAGAAAAAGATAATAGAAGCATTTTCTCTATCCTAATCTGTCAACTTTCGGATGGATTAAAATTTGTGGACCGAACAAAAGTAGCATATTTTATTTCCCCTTTATCTTGTTCCCAATTAGGCAAATTACACTTTACACTCTTATAGTTTGGGTTTGATTTCACTTTGGTCCCTACATTTTCAATTTTATCAATTTGGTCCTTGTAGTTTCTGTTTAGGTTCAATGTAGTCTATTCATCAATTTTTGACATATTTAGGTTCAATATAGGTGGGTAAAGTGTAATTTCTCTAAGTAAATTTACCATTATGCCCCGAATGATCCCTCACATGTGCATCACATGACCTATTTCTGTCAAAATTTGTAAGATTTTTTCATGAATGGATTATATTGAACTTAAACTGAAACTGTAAGGATCAAAGTGACAAAATTGAAACTGCAAGGACCAACGTGAATCACACTCATACTATAAGGGTACAAAATTTAATTTACCCTTCCCAATTTTAGTGTGTTTATTTAATGCACCAAATGTTCCCCCAATTTGAAAATTTTCCCCTACAATTTGGCAAACTTTTTTTTTTTTTTTTCGAAGACAACTTCCATTTTAGAAAACTTTATTTGGAACGCTTACTAATTTTTTTTTTATTAATTTTTTTTTGTATTGCTCCAAACAACCCCTAACCCCAACTATAGCCAAACAGTCTTTCAAACCCAACCTTAACCTAAACATCCCCTAATTTCTACTATACCAAACAAACCTAACTTTTTTAAAAATTTATTTGAAAAAACTTCTTTTTAGCTTAAGGGTTGTTTGGTTTAATGGCAACCAAAAACATCCCCCAACTAAATTTTTTTTATAAATTTATGGGAAAATTTTATTTTTGGCTTAAAGGTTGTTTGGCTTAATGGATTTTTGGCTATGGGCTTAAGATCTGTTCGACTTTAAGGCTGTTTGACTTTCGGCTTAAGAGCTTTTTGCCTTGGAATTGTACACCAAAAAATTTTATTATAATTTATCGAAAAGTGCCGAAAAACTTTAAACACGGTTATACCAAGTACTTGAAAATTCAGAGAGAGTCTTTTTGATAACCCACAATCAAAGTGTTCCTGACAGTTCACTTGCAAGAATGCCAAAACATATTTAACATTTAAATTTTGGGGTAAATTCATCAAAACTTAGAATATCTGTTTAGCTCACATATTCACACTTTTAAGTAACCATAATTTTTTTCATTTCCCGGATTTTTGGGTGTTTATTTATTTATTTTTATTTCGTATATTTTTTGAGATTTATGCACTGGACTTGCCTATATTGCAAAAAACCAATAATTCTGAGACACAATTTTAGTGGCTTTTTTTGGGATTTTATCTACACAGACATAGTAGATTATTTGCTTTAAAAATGACAACTTAAAAGGGCAATAACTTTCTCATTTTCTGGCCTTTTTGGTTGTTTTTTTTTTACTTTCAAATTTATTGTATTCTTAAAATCTATGCATTGGGCAAAAACTGATAATTTGGTTAACTGTATTTTTGAAAAAAAAAATAAACAGATAATCTGGAACAAACATATTATGTTTTAAAATAAATTACCATAACTATATCATATTTTTATTCCAAAATAATAATTTTTACAAAAAATTGGACTTGCCGAACAAAAGCTACTGTAATTTAAAGTTTTTTAGTCATAGAAAGGTAATTTTAACCAAAATGTGTGCAAAGGACTTAGGGAGTTGTTGAAAACACACTTGAACTTTATGTTGCACGCATTTGTTTCCAAGGCCCATAACTGAAGTTACCCTTTTTTTTAGTGGGCTAACTAGTAGTAAGTCTATAAGGTGTAACTTTATAAAAATAGACCCAATCAGAAAAACTTCTTAGTGATAGGTCCACAAAAATATTTCAAACAATTCTACCCCTAGCTCCATCATTGCTATAATCTAGAATTTTTAAAATTCAAATAAAAATTTGTTTGATTCCTAATATATATATGTGTATATAATTAAAAAGCTTATCTATACAAGATCTCCTCTCAAACCTTCCTCTCTCTTTCTAGAATTTGGCCAGTTGCTGAATTGAATTGAAAAATGCTGTAATTTGAATATGGCAATGAGTTTGACTTACCAAATCTGTGATATTTTGGGAACGTCGATTCTGATAGTTTCAAGGACCATTTCCAACGATCAAGCACCGACGATCGTGAGTGCTTTGTTGGTGTGGAAATTGTCACACCCGTCCCGAAAAATCTTTAATGTTTTAAAAATGTAAAATCAGTTTTTGAGAATTATCAATATTATTTGGTAATTGTGGAATTGGTTGACTGTGGTCAACGGAGGGTGTCAAGTGAGGACACAGTAATTCGATATCCATTGAGGCATTCATGTGATTAAATGACATTTATACGATTTAAATGTTATTTGACTTATCTGGTAAATTGTGAATAGTAAATTTACCTGTGTAGAGTAAATTTCTAGTCATGTTGCTATTAATAAATATCATTTTGAACCCTGTTGTGAGAATGTGAGTGACACGTTGCATAAAAGGTAGGTGGTATGGAGATTTCACATAATTAGTTTTCTGAACGTAATTACGGACCCAAACAAAACTTAGACAAAAACTTTTATAATTTATAGTTTTCACTCGTGAAGTCATAAAATGGACGTGCACGACGTTTCAGGGGATAATTAGAAGTTTAGAGAACTCGCGGGGAGTTAAACACGATTTCCAAAAGTTGTGCCTATATATATAAAGCCATGAGATATTTTCATTAGTTATAATTCTCTAACCTAAATCAAAAGGAATCCAAAAGGCGGATTTATTGCTTCAAGCTTCAAGACACAAATCGACGAACTTCCAATCGTCAACTTTTCTCCAAATTTTATTTTCGGACTCCTTGAGGTATTAGCTACGTTTTGATGTCTATTAGGCCACGTTTGGAAAATTATTTCCGAAAAGCTAATTTTAAGAATTTGGGGAAAACATGTGTATACTTGTAGGAATCGCTTGTAATCGGATATTCGACGTTTAATTGGTGTCCTAGTACTTTCCCTGAAGTATTAGAGATATAGCACAAGGTATGAATTCTTGACTTATGTTATATAGTCACTTTTGGATGCTTTAAATATCGAACATGATTTGTGATCCGGGCAAAATCCATTTGTTAGTTAGGCCTGTTAATTTACTCGCGAATACGTATGAAAACATGTTTGTATGGTTATGTGAGTGTGCTAAATGTCTGTGTGGGTCAAAGGGGAGGTTATACAAATTCATGCCGGGGGTAAGCTTCTCGATGTTTGAGAATTTAGTAGCGACGACTACTGTGCATGGTTTGGGAGAAGGCCCAGCCAGGGCACTAGATGAATAGTTTGGGAGAAGGCCCAGCTACGGCATCAATTCCATTACCGGGTGATGATGCCGAAAACTGGTAAGAAAGATTTAGGGCAGAAAGTAAAGTGAGAAAAAGGTTTGTATGTGGTTCGGTCCCGTTAACAAGGTGACCTACATCCATGGTTGCGTCTGTGCACTCTCACTAGCAGATCACCGGCGGGCCTGGTGAGCCAACAAAGAGGGGCGGCACTACCAGTAATACCGGCCGGGTGTATGCGTGTAGATGGTGAGTTCTCTCTTAAGTGCTTGTATGCTTAGAGAATAAATTCTTCGGCTCCCCTTTGACAGGGTAGGTGGGCTCTTTTATAGATGCAAGAGTCCACCCTTACACGGTAAGTTAATAGGATTAGGAAACCCAATCTGATTACTACTTGACTTGCGTGATCTTTGGAGAGTTTCCTAAGTTGTTTAGGAAACTGCTATATCTCCCTCTGCAGACATGCAACTGGTTTAGGAAACTGCTGATTGGTCGGGATCCCGAGCGGCTGCGACCGCCGTGCCCGACCAATAGAACCATCCGGTCCCGAGGTTGCCTCGGGAATGCTTGGCTGTGTGCGCCCTCACCGGAAGAACCGGTTCCTCCTAGTGACGTGGCACGGTCCCATTGGCTAGATAATTTTGGACATATCACCGGGTGAACGCGTATCTCTCTCCCTAGCGACTATTAGTTGTTGTGATAATGTTAAGGCATGAATTGTCATGCATGCATTTGTTTATAATTGTACACTCAGCATATAGCTGAGCAATGGAGATTTACTCCATTGCAGGTATGAAGAAAAGAAAGATGGAATGTGAGGAATGAGGCCGTTGGGATCATTCGGAGGAATTGGGGTATAGATTCTTGTAACCGAATCATAAAAGCTCTGGATCATTTTTGGGTTGATGTAATATTCTTTTGAAAACCTTTTTAAGTTGGTTGGAAGCGAATCGGAACTCTTGAGTTCAAGTCTTAGGGTATAACAAGTTGAATTTCATGTTTTATGAATTGTTGTAGCACTTAGGAGATTTTGATCCAAACGAGTCTTTGACTCGTTCCGTTAATGTTTTCAAAGCTTAGACATGCAGTCTAATATATTTATATACCTTTGGTAAAGTTTTAGAACGATTGAGAATTTGTATGTTGAGTTTTGTCGTAATTGCGACGTTTTCAAAAAAGTAAAAATAGGCAAAAGTGGACTGCCCGTGAATAGTGTTTTTACAAAGGAAGTGCCTTTCGGAAAATTTTAAACTGTTCTATTTTGCTTTTAGGGTACATTTGGGGTCCCTAATAACACTTTTATAGTTAATTTGAAATATAATTAACTTTTCAAATTGATACGGATTTTACGGACTCATAGTTCAATGTTTTATTTTTCTTCCAAAATGAACTATGTTTTAAAGAGTTTCTTTAAGTTTCTTTTCCACTGCTAGAGTTATAGAATGAATTGGATGAGCCTCGGTGGCGTGCCACGTGTCCTATTTCCGCCCGTAACGGGATGGGTCGTGACATTTATTGGTATCAGAGCTATAGGTAACAAACCTTTGGGAACGTTCGACGTTGAGTGGAGTGTTGAGTGAATTGTTACATATTCTAGAATGCATCCACATATTGTAGAGATGTTTGATGCATATGATATGTTGTTATACATACATGATTATGATATTGTTATACATGCATGGTATTTATGCATTTGTGAATCGGTGGAATCATACGGGGGTGGAGCCATATGATGAGATGAGGTTTACCATGCGTTATCATAGGCATTGTGTGGTGGCACGAGGGAGAGATGATATATTGGTGGTGATGAACTGTTGAATTTTCTAAACAAAAATAAAATAATTTTTAATCGAATGGTGAATGTTTTAAACATCAGAGGAGATTTCCTTATATTGCACATAGAGAAAGAAAGTTCATGGTTGAGTTTTGAGATTGGGATTGATTGATAAAAGTTCTACTTCAGACATGGGTTAAACGTAGTGATGTGAGAGAATAGAGATGTGCAGTTGGGTATTATGGTAGCAAGATAGTCCAGCAACATGTATTGCTCGTGTATGGGGTAGGTGAGGAATCTCTCACCTTATCTTACAGTGGTATCTTACGGTGTGATCGTACATGTAATCTCGTGGTTTTCTCTCACAGTGTATGTTGGGTAGTTGAAGAATCTTTGTTTGGTATTGAGAAGACTGGATGGTTGAGGAATCTCTCAATCTATCTTACGATATGTATTGGATGGTTGAGGAATCTCTCAACCTATCTTACGGTAGGTATTGGGGGTTGAGGAATATCTCAACGGATTGTGTGTATCATGGTTGTTCAGGAATCTCTCAACTGAACCTGATTTTGAATGGCTATGGCACTAAGGTAGATTCAGATGTGGTATGAGGATTAGAAGTGAATGCTACTAGATTGATTGTGTGTGTGAAAATGTTGGGATTGGAGGATTGACCTAAGATGTGGGGTTAAGAACGGGAATGATAGAGTATACTTTGACGGTTTAAAACTACAGTTGGTAGAAGTTTAATTGATGACATACTTCGGGAGTGGTTACTTAGACTTGATGATTATGTGCGTATTGATGTAACAATAAGGACGATATGGGTTGGAGGAGAAACTGTAGAATTTCTTGATGGAGAGTAAATGGATAGAAATGAAGAGTAATAAGATTCCCTAGTGTTTTGCAGTGGTTTGTCAGAAGAGATAGAATAAAGGAAGCAGGAATAGGAGATTGGGAGTAAAAGATAAGTGTGAATTATGGAACGTGATAAGAGATTCAGAGGAATCGAGTGGATATTTGGATATCATGGAGATGAGAGGACCTTGATAGGGAGCTTGTAGCGAAGGTTGTTATCACAGAGAGTTGTAGTACGGGCGACCTCGAACCTGTATTTTGAATGTATTTTAAAAAAAAAATGAAAACCTTTTCTTCTAATGCTTTTAAAACATCTTTGGGTGTCTGAAGCAAGTGGTTGCCAACTGGAAGTTGGAGTACGATAATTATTACGGTACTGAACAAGAGCAATTGTGAAAATGGATAGAGTAAAGAGACTTTGGGTAAGTCAAGTTAAAGAGATGAAAATGTAAATTGGGAAGATGAATCTTTGATAAGAAAGTAAATAAGAACGGTAGAAGTGGGATGAAGACTTGGGAGTACATTGAGTACATTATCGGATATGATAGTAGGATTGTAAAGCGATTAGAGGATAGTGGTGGATACAATGGAATGTTGTCTCAGTTGTCCTAGATTCCAACGAGGTTGGAGAGTTTTGAGAATGTCAGACTTCATTCCAAGAAAATTTTAAGTTGTTTAAAATGTTTTAAAATAAAACTTTTATTTGAGTAAGAAAAGTGGTAATAGGAGCTGATGATAAGGTATCAAGTAGACTTTGGAAATCGGATATGGTGGGAGGATATGGTATGCTTAGTGCTTGGCATACAACAGTGTTTGTCAAACAAATGAGTTCTACCTGAGCAGATTATGAACTTGGAAATTCTAAAGTAAGGGGTCAGTGGGATGTTGTACACTTGGACTTAATAAGTTGGAGGTAGTGCCACTAAATGAGTTGGCTTAAGTATTGTTCTAAAGGGAACTTGATCTTGGTTTAAATATTGGAGTAACTCGAGGTTATGAATGATTTGAAGTTTTGAATGATCAGGAACTTGATGAGATCCGTAAAGTGTGAAGCATTTAAAGACAGTAGTTATGAATGGGTTGACATTAGTACCCAGAGTGAGAATAGGTGACCTTGAGTATTGTCACGAAAGGTGTGTGAATTGGAAGGCCATAGGGGAATTTATCGAACACAGTGAGACTATGGTACTTGATTGGGAAGATCGAATTACTGAGTTGCCTTCAGATGGTTACAGGAATAGTACGAATTCTTGAGCAACAGGTTCTTCGAGAACAATGAATTTGAGATCAGAATAGCAAAGATAAAGGATTAGAGAATCTGAATTGGAGTTAAGTCACACTGAGTAGAGTTATGAAATATTAAACTGGTGAATAAAGTATAGTGCCTTGAGATGTTATACGAAGAGTATACGTTTAGTGTAAAGGATTGTCAGGAACTCAGTAAGAGTTGAGATACATGAGTACGACTGGTATGGGCTTGTGTAAAGGTGAAAGTGAAATACCAGAGACTTATGCAGTCTTATAACTACGTAAATGGTAGAGGATCTACCTGGACTGATAGACTAAAGGATCGCAGGCGAGTGGGGTATGAGATGAGAATGGATTACATTACAAATGAGATCTCCGACAAAAAAGTAATTGACTCAGTGTGTGTGTACACTACGTGAATAATAATGGATTACAAATGGTCAAAGGTTTGAGACAGGAACAAGGTATGTTCTGAGTATGAGAATGCGTTATGATGAACGTTGTGGTACGTGTATAATTGACTAAGTCAATTTTGGGTTCACAATGTTATTTGTTGCGATGTATAATGAAGTAAATGTGTTGTGAAAGAGATAAAAGTGTTATGTGAGATTTCAAAATAATTTGTTTTAAAAACATGAATGAAAAATGTATTTGACTTTGTTAAAAGTTTTAAATCAAAATTTAAGGTGTAATCTTCCATGTGATTCGACGGTAGTTCGAGTACAGGATTGGAGAAATAAATGACAAGTGTGTTTATTTATTCGGGATATCAGGTGGGCTCGAAGAAGTAGAATAGTATAAAATTGTCAGATAGGAATCTGGATAGTATCTTCGAGGCATGTATGATTAGAAGTATAATACGAGGTTGGATTAAACCGAAATGGAATTTGATGAGGAATGAAAGTCATTTGAAATGTGTTTTCGTTCTATAAGTATTCCGCGATTAGCAGGATAAGGGATTGAATCTACGGTATATGAAATAGTTAATTAAAGCATTGACTTATAGATAGAGTATGTATGTATGATAGTATTCAGTTTTTTTCACTTCGAGATGAAGGATTGTGTATGGTTGTTAACCAGTTGAGAGGTGTTGGAAACGACTTTCAGTCAAAAGAAAGATGGGTGAAAGTGAGATGAGTGATTTCTTTTGTTTTGGGTATCGTGATGAAACTTTTGAGTTTCAGAAAAGATATGTGACAAGTGCAATGAAAGTGTATGCGAGTTGACGTTCCGAGGCCGCGATGATATTGAATGTCATGTTTGACTATTGAGTATGATCTACTCAGGTATTGATGTCCTTACTTATCGAGGTGCTTCGATGTATTACTATAATGCAGTTTAAATCTTCAATCGGATTGAGACAGCGTCTCTGAGAATTTATTTTCCTTCAAAGCTTGAGGATTTATTTTCCTCGTGAGATTGTAATATCTAAGTAGATATGTGTAGTTTGTAATGAGACAAACGTTGGAAGTGCTTATGAGAAGTCGTCGTGATTTGGTGAGGTCGTGATTTGGTGAGATGGTATAAGTTTGGGGACAAACTTTCTTTTTGGAGGGGAGAGTTGTCACACCCGTCCCGAAAAATCTTAAATGTTTTAAAAATGCAAAATCAGTTTTTGAGAATTATCAATATTATTTGGTAATTGTGGAACTGGTTGACTGTGGTCAGCGGAGGGTGTCAAGTGAGGACACGGTAATTCGATATCCATTGAGGCATTCGTGTGATTAAATGACATTTATACGATTTAAATGTTATTTGACTTATCTGGTAAATTGTGAATAGTAAATTTACCTGTGTAGAGTAAATTTCTAGTAGTGTTGGTATTGATAAATATCATTTTGAACTCTGTGATGAGAATGTAAGTGACACGTTGCATAAAAGGTAGGTGGTATGGAGATTTCACATAATTAGTTTTCAGAACGTAATTACGGACCCAAACGGAACTTAGACAAAAACTTTTATAATTTCTAGTTTTCACTCGTGAAGTCATAAAATGAACATGCACGACGTTTCAGGGGATACTTAGAAATTTAGAGAACTCGCGGGGAGTTAAACACGATTTCCAAAAGTTGTGCCTATATATAGAAAACCATGAGATATTTTCATTAGTTATAATTCTCTAACCTAAATCAAAAGGTGGATTTATTGCTTCAAGCTTCAAGACACAAATCGACGAACTTCTGATCGTCAACATTTCTCCAAATTTTATATTCGGACTCCTTGAGGTATTAGCTACGTTTTGATGTCTATAAGGCCACGTTTGGAAAATTATTTCTGAAAAGCTAATTTTAAGAATTTGGAGGAAACATGTGTATACTTGTAGGAATCGCTTGTAATCGGATATTCGACGTTTAATTGGTATCCTAGTACTTTCCCTGAAGTATTAGAGATATAGCACGAGGTTGAATTCTTGACTTATGTTATATAGTCAATTTTGGATGCTTTAAATATCGAACATGATTTGTGATCCGGGCAAAATTCATGTAGTAGTTAGGCCCGTTAATTTACTCGCGAATACGTATGAAAGCATGTTTGTATGGTTATGTGAGTATGTTAAATGTCTATGTGGGTCAAAGGCGAGGTTATACAAATTCATGCCGGGGGTAAGCTTCTCGATGTTTGAGAATTTAGTAGCGACGGCTATTGTGCATGGTTTGGGAGAAGGCCCAGCCAGGGCACTGGATGAGTAGTTTGGGAGAAGGCTCAGCTACGGCATCAATTCCATTACCGGGTGAACTTATCTCTCTCCCTAGCGACTATTTGTTGTTTTGATGATATTAAGGCATGAATCGTCATAAATGCATTTGTTTAGAATTGTACACTCAGCATATAGCTGAGCAATGGAGATTTACTCCATTGCAGGTATGAAGAAAAGAAAGATGGAATGCGAGGAATGAGGCCGTTGGGATCATTCGGAGGAATTGGGGTATAGATTCTTGTAACCGAATCATAGAAGCTCTGGATCATTTTTGGGTTGATGTAATAATCTTTTGAAAACCTTTTTAAGTTGGTTGGAAGCAAATCGGAACTCTTGAGTTCAAGTCTTAGGGTATAACAAGTTGAATTTCATGTATTATGAATTGTTGTAGCACTTAGGAGATTTTGATCCAAACGAGTCTTTGACTCATTCCGTTAATGCTTTCAAAGCTTAGACATGCAGTCTAATATATTTATATACCTTTGGTAAAGTTTCAGAACGATTGGGAATTTGTATGTTGAGTTTTATCGTAATTGTGACGTTTTCAAAAAAGTAAAAATAGGCAAAAGTGGACTGCCTGTGAATAGTGTTTTTACAAAGGAAGTACCTTTTTCGAAAAATATTGAACTATTCTATTTTGCTTTTAGGGTACATTTGGGGTTCCTAATAACACTTTTATAGTTAATTTGAAATATAATTAACTTTTTAAATTGATATGGATTTTACGGACTCATAGTTCAATGTTTTGTTTTTCTTCCAAAATGAACTATGTTTTAAAGAGTTTCTTTAAGTTTCTTTTCCGCTGCTAGAGTTATAGAATGAATTGTATGAGCCTCGGTGGCGTGCCACGTGTCCTATTTTCGCCTGTAGCGGGATGGTCCGTGATGTTCAGAATCAATAGATGGCGAAGATATCGGACCAGTTATCGTCGTTGAGTCCGAGATTCAGAGTGATGCATCCCGATCTGTTGGTGACGTGTTAGGCTTTAATGGAGTCGTCGCCGGAGAAGGAGGTGGTGGTGAAGGTGTATAAGGTTGGGGTTGGGGTTGGGGTTGGGGGTGTGCAAGATAAGGAGGTTGGGGTTGTAGTTGCAGGTTTACGTGATAACACCTCTGGACTGTGTAAAAATTTTACATTATAATGCAATGTAAAATTGTACGAGCTTCGCCCGACAACCTTGTCGCTACATTCATCTTAGCTTGCTGGGTTTTGTTTTGGTTAATGATGATGTGAAGAAGAATCATTTCTCTTATAGAGCTTTTGTATGAGGATTGTATTGTTTTTCACTATAATGAAAATTTTCACTACATTCATCTTGCTAAGTTCTGTTTTGGTTAATGATGATGGTTTTGTTTTGAGCATGATTTTTTATTTACTTTTTATTTTATTTTTTGTGCTTATTGTATTATTCCTGGGTGTTTGCACCTAAAAAATACATTTTTTAAAGTTCAAAGTTGGTAGAGGCCAATTGGAACTTTTTAATCGGAAACAGAGACCGATTGCATAAATTAACCGTCAAGTGACTGGTTCAAAGTTGGTAAAACCAAACGAGTTTCAAAATCGGACTGATTGCGATCGGGCAGATCACATATTTGGACGGACTACATTCAGGGTCCGTTAGATTTCAGTCCTTTAATGTGTCATTTTCTAGAAATCGGTCCATTCTATACGTCAACTTAGAAATCAGTCCCTTACCTATTTTGAGGACCAAAATACCCTCACTCCTACAATTAAGGGTTTTTAAATTTAAAACCCATATAACTCTCTCTCTCTCTCTCTCTCTCTCTCTCTCTCTCTCTATATATATATATATATATATATGTATGTAATAAATCTGAATTTTGAAATTCAAGACACAGATATATATATATATATATGAGAGAGAAGAGTGAGAATTAACATAGCAATATTATGCGAGAGAGAAAGAAAAGTTAGAAATTTCTCACTTTAAAATTACATCACAGAGTGAGAAATTCCTCAATATAACATAATACGAAATTCTATATAATATTGTGAGAAATTCTCACTTCCAACAATAATGTGAAATTTCTCACTTTAACTGAATCACTGACTATAAGTCAAAATTTGTCTATTTTGGTGAGAAATTCTCAGATCTAGAAATTTGATGGAAGTACAATAATACAATTTCTCACCCAAAAAAAAAAATTTCTCACACCCCCACACAAATCAAATATACAAAATACTCAAAACTTCTTACCTTGAAAATTCAAAACTACCTTCACTGCTCAAATTCATACTGAGGGGAGAAAACATAGCAAATCCCTTGACGGTCGTCTTCAGAGTTGACTAGAAGCTATCAATGAAAATGCACTCACAGAATTCACTAGTATTATTTTTAATGATATAGGGATGCATCCTTATACTTAGGAACTCCATACCACCTAAAACCGGAAAATTCCAAAGAATCATTACCAAGTCTGAAAGAAAATAACCTATGGAGATCTACATACACATTTAAAAATAAAAATAAGTCTACAGAAAGGCTCAAGAGAAAATAACATAAAGGTTATTGATGAAGTATACTACGGTGCAAGTAAAAGGGCGTACACATATCATGACATAAATAGTTGCCACATAACAAGCTGTAGAAAGAGGAATGGAGAGAAAGAGTAGAGAGAGAGAGATAGATAGAGAGAAAGAGTAGAGAGAGAACGTGAGATATAGAGAGTGATTAATTTAGAATCATAAATAGTGTAATAATGTGAGAGAGAAAATCATGCACTAATTTGGGTTTCAATTTTGAAACCCTTAATTGATAATGATTATAAATGCAAGGGTATTCATGTCATAGATAGTACAATAATATTGGGGTAAGGACCAATTTCAAAATTATCCTTCGATTCAGGGATGCATTTTCATACACACGATATCAATAGGACCAACCTTACTATAACTGCTTATTCAAGGACCATTTCTAATATTTCTACTACATTCAATCGGACATGAATTCATCAGTAGTCGGGCTGCCGCATGAGACCGATTCAATGGATTATATGCTGACTGAAGGTTATGGTGGGCCACCCTAAATAATGAGACTCAAGTTTAGCCAAATTACAAACTCACTAAGCAAAAGTTGGGAGTAGCCCGATTGCACACAAGTCAGTCGGACTGACCATGTATACATGGCCAATTTGGGAAGTCTAGGTGGTGGGTCCCATGCATGAGTTGTGCACTTATGCACTATGCCAAACCTACAAGCAATGTGTTTTAACCACTTACCACCTCATGAGCTCCACGTGGTTGGCAATACATTGATTCAATCATGATGGATGATGTCATGTTAAAGTGGGCCAACACCATAATGAGTAGGCTATTTGAATATTGGAACACTTTAAGATCATGAATCAGTTGGGGCAGTGTATAGCATTCATCGGACTAACCTTATCATTTGGCTTCCTTCATGTCGGGCTAACCCATAAGTGGCCAATACACGTTAAGTCCGGTCAAATGCTTATGCGACTATGTCCACGGCTTTTTATGCCAGATTGGGAATAATATGGTAGGGGGCCACAATTGGAAGTCCTAATCCCTACAATCTCTTATAATATTAGTGATATACATTATCATATTATGATAAGGGAAATTGAGAGATATGGTATATCTTTAAAAATATTATCAGATATGGAAGATATTATCAATATTTTTAGAGATAATATTGATATACTGGGAAAATATTCAAGATATGGAAAGATAATATCAGTATATCACTGTATATATCTTTTGCTTGGAGGTGAAGTCAGCCGAATAAAGCCAATAAATGGACCAGATTCAAGATTAGTATGCATATACATATATGTATATATTCGAAGATATATGGAAGCCTTTATCAGTTTATGGAAATAAACTGGTATTTTTTACCAGATAATGATTCATCAGTTATTTCCTACCTTATCTAGGAGACCTCCATGGCCGCTATAAATCAACAGGCAGGCCAAGCAATCAAAGGACTCCGTGTCACTTCGACAAACCGCATTCAACCGCATCCCAAAGCATTCAACATGCGTTCTTAGTTTTTTAAGCAAATAAAAAGCATCCTTTTTATTTTTTTCTTAGCTTTCAATTACATTATTGTAATTTCTTTTCTTTTAATTAAATAAAAGTCTATTTTATTTAATTCTTTCCTTCATCACTTGTATGACTTGTATGCTGCAATACTGCCATAGGATTTTAGGTGAGGGTACTTTCCTACTCGCCACACACAATCACCCGTTAGAAGTCAGATTCATAAAGCCTTGTGTATCACTCACACAAGCAATACAGGAAATTAGTTTGCACACACTCGAACCACTATTGGTTCTGGCACGCCCGCGCAAATTACAAGCAAACAATTTGGCATGCCCAGTGTGACCGCCAGGTGATGAGCCATGCACACTGCGAAGCATGGCTGCTGTTCTACCACGACCAGATTCGTTGGAGGAATGAAAAAATATGCCATTTTCATGGTTTAATTTATTGGTTTAAGGACCGATATGATGATGAGATCGGTCATCTTTACAAAGATATTGACCGTTTTAAGACTAATATACAGTTCTTCAATAATGAAATCGGTCTCCTTCTTGCCGTAAGTGAAGCGGAAGAGCCACCACCTCATGGAAATTTTTTCATGTCAATGAAGGAATTTTTAAACGGTGGTTGGAGGAAAAAACCAAGCAATTTTTCAGATTTACCTCTCGGGGGTGCAAGAAGACAAAAAAATGATTGCTAGTGACAGGCCGAAAATTTTTATTTTGGCTAAAGAGACTCTCACTAGCGATGATGAAGAAGAAGAGCCGCTCGGGGGGCAAGCTCTAAACGAGCCTCACAATTATGTTGAGGCCGAAAAGGAAGAGTTTGATAGGCCGAGTGATCATATTTCGGCTGAAGACCCTTTTGAGGCTATAATCGAGGTTGCTCACCGAATCAATTGTGCATGGGAGGATTTCCCAAAGGCCGTTTGTGAACACTTGAAGGCCAAAGGGATCAATTTTTTAAGGCTGAACAATCCTGCAGATTCGGCCATAGAGCCTCCTAGTGAGGACGATGACGAAGACCCCCTTGGTGATGAAAAAATCGGCGATGAAGGGCTCGGGGGGCAAGCTTCGTAGAGACCGATCGACTGTAAATTGGTCCATGAAGCTTTTGAACGTATTTCCTTGAGGAAACTTAGCCTTAAGGAATTGTTCAATTTTTTCGGTCTTGTAATAGCGACCGATTATATTTTTTATTTTAAGCCAATTAATTATTTGGCTTGGGTTGATCTACATCCACGTCGGCTGTGTGGGTGTCACCAAAAACTATCTCTAATTTGGTGGTTGTTTCTCCAACAGTGGTATTATCAAAAGATTGAAAAAAGTACTAAAAGTCGAACACAATATTAATTCGGTCAATTTATCATTCGGACTTGTCGTTCCAGAATGAAGGAAAAGAATAGGAAATTCGGACTGCTACAGATCAATTGTTTACTGGAGCTGCGCTGGTTTTTTGTAGTCTCCTGACCAATAACAAGGCTGCACTAGAAGTTGTGTAACAATGGCCTAATACTGTGGAGGTAAGGGGCTGAAGGATATGAAGTCTGCTTAAAAAAATTCTTTGGTCATCATGGCTTAATTGACAAAAGATAATGTGCTTGCTAAAAGCATTGATAAATTCATTTGGCCAGAACAGTTGGGCCGATGCATTTTAATGAGATAGGGAAGCATGTAGCCCGATCCCACATATTTATTCATGATTGCCATCTTCAACCAGTCTGGAGTAAGTGCAGTACCTAACGTGGTGGGCCCGAGAAGAGGTGAAGAGCAAAACAGAAATTGGCTGACAGAAGACAATCTTGTGAAAGGGTCAGTCTCGTGGGTAAGCCCGATTGCTGTTTGGTCATGGGTGAATGTTTGGGCTAGGAATATCAACTCAAAAAGAGGTGATCGGTCTGTTGGAAAAATTTGGCTATTCAAAATTACATTGCTTTCATTTTAAACAACCAAGGGGCAATTGTTTGCACCTAAAAAATACATTTTTTAAAGTTCAAAGTTGGTAGAGGCCGATTGGAACTTTTTAATCGGAAACAGAGACCGATTGCATAAATTAAGCGTCAAGTGACTGGTTCAAAGTTGGTAAGGCCAAACGAGTTTCAAAATCGGACTGACGCGATCGGGCAGATCACATATTTGGACGGACTACATTCAATCGGGCAGGAATTCATCAGTAGTCGGGCTGCCGAATGAGTCCGATTCCATGGATTATATGCTGACTGAAGGTTATGGTGGGCCACCCTAAATAATGAGACTCAAGTTTAGCCAAATTACAAACACACTAAGCAAAAGTTGGGAGTAGCCCGATTGCACACAAGTCAGTCGGACTGACCATGTATACATGGCCAATTTGGGAAGTCTAGGTGGTGGGTCCCATGCATGAGTTGTGCACTTATGCACTATGCCAAACCTACAAGCAATGTGTTTTAACCACTTACCACCTCATGAGCTCCACGTGGTTGGCAATTCATTGATTCAATCATGATGGATGATGTCATGTTAAAGTGGGCCAACACCATAATGAGTAGGCTATTTGAATATTGGAACACTTTAAGATCATGAATCAGTTGGGGCAGTGTATAGCATTCATCGGACTAATCTTATCATTTGGCTTCCTTCATGTCGGGCTAACCCATAAGTGGCCAATACACGTTAAGTCCGGTCAAATGCTTATGCGACTATTTCCACGACTTTTTATGCCAGATTGGGAATAATATGGTAGGGGGCCACAATTGGAAGTCCTAATCCCTACAATCTCTCATAATATTAGTGATATACATTATCATATTATGATAAGGGAAATTGAGAGATATGGTATATCTTTAAAAATATTATCAGATATGGAAGATATTATCAATATTTTTAGAGATAATATTGATATACTGGGAAAATATTCAAGATATGGAAAGATAATATCAGTATATCACTGTATATATCTTTTGCTTGGAGGTGAAGTCAGACGAATAAAGCCAATAAATGGACCAGATTCAAGATTAGTATGCATATACATATATGTATATATTCGAAGATATATGGAAGCCTTTATCAGTTTATGGAAATAAACTGGTATTTTTTTACCAGATAATGATTTATCAGTTATTTCCTACCTTATCTAGGAGACCTCCATGGCCGCTATAAATCAACAGGCAGGCCAAGCAATCAAAGGACTTCGCGTCACTTCGACAAACCGCATTCAACCGCATCCCAAAGCATTCAACATGCGTTCTTAGTTTTTTAAGCAAATAAAAAGCATCCTTTTTATTTTTTTCTTAGCTTTCAATTACATTATTGTAATTTCTTTTCTTTTAACTAAATAAAAGTCTATTTTATTTAATTCTTTCCTTCATCACTTGTATGGCTTCTATGCTTCAATACTGCCATAGGATTTTAGGTGAGGGTCCTTTCCTACTCGCCACACACAATCACCCATTAGAAGTCAGATTCATAAAGCCTTGTGTATCACTCACACAAGCAATACAGGAAATTAGTTTGCACACACTCGAACCACTATTGGTTCTGGCACGCCCGCGCAAATTACAAGCAAACATTGGGGTATGCCCCTTGTACACCTATACACTTTTTTTCTCCTTTTATTTGATAAATTTTATACTAATAATTTTACATAGGCTATGCTTGGTCCCTATGCTAGATTTTGTTATTCATTGATAATGGCAAGTGTAAAATTATGCATTGTTCCTTCCTGTGAATATTTAAAACTCACAACAAATTACATTATATGTAAATAAAACATTACACATAATATGTTGATGATCACCATCATTCGGTAGGGGGACAATGTAAAAAAGTTAACATTTTTTATGGGTGTAAATATTAACCTGGTAAATTGCTGTTATATTATGGAAGTGTAAAATTTAACACCACATAAATTTTACAGTGGCCAAAAGATGTCTGTGTGTAGTATATGAATACACATTACATATTGTGATATTAATGAAATAATTAAGGGATTTTATATCAAGAAACAGTTATACTAACAACTTGTAAGATATTTGGTTGACTGATTCATATAAATTTGTATATCTACTTATGTATCTATCTATATACGAATTAAAATGGTGACTCCAATAATTTAGGGATTTATAATCAACATTAAGACATGCTAAAAATAAGGGATATTTTCAGTTAATAGAGTCCTATGTATGTATACAGATATATCTTCGTGTGTATCTATGTATATATGACTTAAATGGTGACTCCAACAATTTAGGGATCTATAATCAACATTAAGATATGCTAAAAATAAGGGATATTTTCAGTTAATAGAGTCCTAAGTGTATGTATATTTCTACGTGTATATATTATATCCATGGGTAAAATTGTAACAATATTAACACTAAATTGGGGGGAGGGACTAATTACAATAAACTTCCTATTTGTTTAGACTTAACACTATAATTAAATCTTGAGTGGACCTAATAAAAAAAAGTTTAGTACACTGCACTAGATTAGCCGATTTGTCACTGCTCTGGGAGGTGACAAAAGGCCTTTGTCACTGCTCGTAGATAGGGATTTTCGAGGAGATTTCTATTTTTTAATTGTTTATTTGACAAAGATTTAGAGTAGACTATCGTATGAGGAGTTTTAAGCCATATGTCATGGTGTCCCACTTCAATTGCTTCCACTCTGCCCTTTATTGTTAACTAGTCGATAACCTGTGCTATGCACGGGGTTATCGACCAAAAACAATTAGCCTACATTTGATGGAAAAACAGGTTTAAATTAAGTTTCAAACGCGCAGCGGAAATAGGTCAAGTTACAAAACTTGTTGGTGTCCCAGGATTTACTACCCGTCAATTCCATAGATGCGTACTACCATAGGGGACAAGAGTTATACCTTAGTGTCTTGAACCCAATTCTGAACTTCAACTTTCAGATGCCTCCACTAGATGATCTTCACCCTTATGACTCCTGCGGATGCCTGTCGGAAGGACTAGGGTTGGTGGGAACCCTAATATAGAGTATAGGAAGGTTTGGGAAGACTATTATAGTTTCTGCAGCTTTTGCGTATAAGAACGACGATCAACTTTTTCCAGAACGCAGCTGCCCTATTTATAGATTTCCAGAACCGACCTAAACTTCGACCGATCGAAGTGACTTCGATCGATCGAACTTTCGATCGATCGAACCATTCTCGATCGATCGAACCTGCCATGACTTCAATCGATCGAACATACTTCAATCGATCGAACTTGTCTTGACAGCTTTCTTAAGTGTCTTTCCAAGCATCCTGGCGGAGCTAAGAGTGGGACCTCCTAGGCTCTTTATTGTTGGCTCAGACCAGTTTGTTAATTACCATGACCAAAGTCTTTGATCAGCAAACTAACTAACTGGTCAGTTAACGTTTACTCCACTATTAAACGATAACTGAACTCCAACGCAAAAGAACATATCCGAAGCGATGACTAGACTTGTATGGTGTACTAATGTCCCTCTACCATCAGCATTCGTAATCATATTCAGGTAGTCGGATAATTGTTACTGTCAACCTGAATCATGATTACTTCTTGTATTCCTTGAGTCCCATTCACCTCTCATGATTACCAAACATGTCGATAACTATTATCAACAAGACTGCAGTTCTCAGTAATCAACTTGGCGACATTCTCAAGGGAATGCTTACTCTGAATCAGAGGGTAGATTCTATCTTGACAATATATGTTCACAACCCCGTGAACATGACATACCCAAGATACCCAGGTGTTGATCTTCTATAGACCTCACTGATTGGTAAGTCAAAGCAGCCTTGTCCACAGTCTGTGTTCATAATCGTCTCAAGATTGAGAACACGTACCTTATACAAGTTATGAGTTCCTATCGACTGTTTGACAGTTTTGAATGTCAATAGGAAAGCTCAGGTTCGTCAATGCACTATAAGCACTAGCATACTAACCAAGAGTCACACTCTAGTGATTGAGATTTATCACTCCATCCAATGGTAGTTAATGATGCTACAGTGTATACCTGATGAGATATCCAGTCTCATCATCCACTGTGACAAGCTTTAAGTATCAAAGAATAGTAATTCGTATCTCATTGTATGTATCTCATAAACACACAAAATACTTACTATGATACTTATGGATTAAACAATTATCTCATAAAAGAAACATACATCATAAAATGTAAAGCTGATATCCATATATTAAAATGCTAATGTCTAATACATATAGTAATGGTTTGAGGGCACAAACCCAACAAACTCCCACTTGCACTCACAACCATACAGGATTACATCTGAGACCTAGACTATCTAGATGACGATCAAAGACCTTCTGCGGCAAGGCCTTTGTAAACGGATCAGCAAGATTGTCAGCGGTGGCAATCTTGGTGACAGTCACATCTCCACGTTGAACAATATCTCGGATAAGATGATATTTCCGCTCTACGTGCTTTCCCTTTCTGTGGTTCCTTGGCTCCTTGGACTGAGCCACTGCCCCACTATTATCACAATAAAGCGTAATAGGTGCCAGTGACGCTGGTACCACCTCGAGCTCCATAAGGAACTTCTTGAGCCAAACAGCTTCCTTTGCGGCTTCACAAGCAGCCACATACAAAGCTTCTGTAGTTGAGTCTGTAATGCATTTCTGTTTAATGCTCCTCCAACTGACAGCACCACCTCCTAAGGTAAAGAGATGACCGGACGTCGACTTCCTCGAATCTTTATCTGACATAAAGTCCGAGTCAGTGTATCCCACTAGAATTAACTCACTACCACCGTACATAAGCATGTAATCTTTAGTTCTTCTCAAGTACTTAAGAATGTGCTTGACGGCTGTCCAGTGCTCTGGACCTGGATTCGACTGATACCTGCTAACCATGCCTACGGCAAAGCAGATATCTGGTCTAGTGCATAACATCGCATACATGAGACTCCCCACTGCCGAAGCATAGGGAACTCCTGTCATGTGATTCCTCTCCTCCTATGTCTTTGGACACTGGTCCTTGGAGAACGCTAAACCATGCCTGAAAGGTAATAAACCTTTCTTCGAATTATCCATTGAAAACCTAGTCAACACCTTATCGATATAACCAGCTTGAGATAATCCCATTAACTTTCGCTTACGATCCCGAAAGAGCTTTATCCCAAGAATGTAGCTCGCCTCTCCTAGATCCTTCATATCGAAAGTACTAGCTAGCCAAACCTTGACCGTTGACAATGCCGCTACATCATTTCCAATGAGTAGAATGTCGTCAACGTAAAGCACAAGAAAAGCCACCACTTCCCCTTCACTCTTCTTGTATACACAAGGTTCATCCAGATTCTGTATGAAACCAAACGACTTGACCGCTTGGTCAAATCGGATGTTCCAACTTCTGGATGCTTGCTTAAGCCCATAAATGGACTTTTGCAACTTGCATACCAAGTTACCTTTCCGACCAGCTATGAACCCTTCTGGTTGTTGCATATAGATGTCCTCCTCAAGATTGCCATTCAAGAATGCAGTCTTGACGTCCATCTGCCAGATCTCATAATCTAGGCATGCAGCAATGGATAAGAGTATTCTGATGGACTTGAGCATAGCTACCGGCGAGAAGGTTTCCTCATAGTCAATGCCCTCCCTTTGAGTATAACCTTTCGCTACAAGCCTAGCCTTAAAGGTTTCAACCTTTCCATCAGATCCTCTTTTCCTCTTGTAGACCCACTTACAGCCAATGGGTATAATATTGGCTGGAAGCTCTACAAGATCCCAGACCTGATTAGAATCCATAGATTCTAATTCAGCCTTCATAGCTTTAATCCAATGAGCCGAGTCTACATCAGCCATTGCCACTTCGTATGTGGCAGGATCAGATTCAGATTCTATGGAGACAGCTTCAAAAACTTCTCCTAAGAACATGTATCTATCAGGCTGGCTGATAATCCTCCCACTACAATGAGGTACAGTTGCAGAAATGGGTGAAGAAGTGGTATTTTCTTGATTTATATCGTTATCAACTACGGGTTGGACTGAGGGCTCTCCTTCTATCTCTCTAAGATCTATCCTCCCCTTAGGTTTATGGTTCATGATATAGTCATCCTCCAAGAAAACAACATTCGTACTAACAAACACTTTCTGCTCTCTTGGATCATAAAAATACCATCCATAAGTACCCTTTAGATATCCCACGAAGTAACATACTTCCGATCTAGAATCCAACTTGCTCATCTTTCCTTTCAGCACATGTGCCGAACACCCCCATATCCGGAGATGTTGCAAAGAAGGCTTGCGCCCAATCCACATCTCTCGTGGTGTCCTGGGAACAGATTTGCTTGGTACTAGATTTAGTATGTATGCAGCGGTTTCCAAAGCATAACCCCAAAGGAATAATGGCAACTCCGAATAACTCATCATCGACCTAGTCATGTCTAAAAGAGTCCGATTCCTTCTCTCCGCTACACCGTTCTGCTGAGGCGTACCAGGTGTAGTCAATTGTGACAGAATCCCATTCTGTACGAGGTGATCAATAAACTCATTAGAGAGGTACTCGCCACCTCGATCAGATCGAATGGCCTTGATATGTGTGCCCAATTGCTTCTCCACTTCAGCCCTAAACTCTTTGAACTTTTCAAAGGCTTCAGACTTGTGCTGCATTAGGTATACATATCCATACCTGGAGTGGTCATCAGTAAATGTTATGAAATACTCATAACCACCCCTTACTCTAATATTTATTGGTCCACACACATCAGTATGAACTAATTCCAACAATGCATTGGTTCTATTGCCCTTTGCAGGAAAGGGCCTTTTGGTCATCTTACCCTCTAAACAAGACTCGCAGACTTCCATTGGTTCAAGGACCAAATCGCCTAAGACCCCTTCTTTGACTAGTCTGCCAATTCTATTTAGATTGATATGGCCAAGCCTCATATGCCAAAGCGTTGTTGGATTAGTGGAAGGTTCCTTTCTTTTAAATGGTACAGTTACCACTGAGTTATTAAGTTCCATATTAGAGTCTTTAGAAATATTAGGAGTAATCACATACAAACCATTTGATTTAATACCAGAATAAATAAAAGAACTATTTCTTTTAATAACAACTTTAGTTCCAAAATAAAAGGAATAACCATTATTCGTTAAATTAGAAACTGAAATTAAATTACGTCTCATTGAAGGGACGTAAAGTACATCTGATAAAATCAAAACTTTATTGTCTAGAAATTCTAAAACTACGACTCCTATAGCAACCGCAGAAACGGTTGCGCTAGAACCTAGAGTAAGCATGATTTCCCCATCACTGCACCTCCTGGTTGATCTGAACCCCTGCAATGAATTACAGATATGGTTAGTCGCACCAGAATCAATGCACCAAGTGTTTGAAGTATCCGTTATAAAACTTACTTCAATCACATGTGATTCAATCATACCTTGAACTCTTGTAGCTAAGAATTCTGGACAGTTCCTCTTCCAGTGGCCCTTCTCACCGCATTGGAAACACTTTCCTTTGCCTTGGCCACCCACCTTCCCTTTGCCCTTACCTTTTCCCTTAGATTTTGCAATCTTAGGTACTGGTCCAACACTTGAACCACCAGTGCCAGCTTTCTTCTTCCCTTTCTTTCCTTTCGGCACAGATCGGGAAGAGGAGGCGCTTTTCTCAACGTTTAAAACGCTGCCCCCAGGCTTGATCACCCCTTCCGCTGCCAATAAAGAGCTCATCAATTCGCTCATTGAAAAATCCATTTTATTCATATTATAATTCAGTTTAAATTGAGCGAATGATGGCGACAACGTATTGAGGATCATATCAACTTGGGTCTGTGCATCGATGTTGGCACCTAGGGTCTCCAGCTCGTTTAAATAACCAATCATTTTCAAAACATGTTCTTTGACTGGAGTCCCTTCCGACATCTTAGCACTTATTATCTTCTGCATAGCTACCTGTCTGGCAGGCCTGTCATGCTCCCCAAACATCTTTTTCAGGGATTCGATAATGTCACTGGCGGAATTGTTCGACTGGTATTGGTGTTGTAACACATTAGCCATAGAAGCCAATATGTAACAACGAGCCATCCCATTCGACTTTTTCCATTTATCGAACTCGCGTCTAGCAGCAGCCGAAGCATTTGCAGCGGGTTCTTCGGGGCATGGGGTGGTGAGGACATATATGTGATCCTCCGCAGTTAACACAATATCAAGATTACGTTTCCATTCAGTGTAGTTGTTTCCAGTTAACTTGTTTTGAGTGAGTATGGTGGCAAGTGGACTAAATGCAGATCCAGACATTATGATTTACTGTAAAAATCAAAACAAAATAAATATGGATATCAGAATTTAACAGTTTGAAATAAAAGAATCCTTTTATAACTCATATTTTAAAACAAAGTCGCCGGAATATCGAAACGAAAGAATAAAGCCTTCGTGTGGTGGTCAATGTTCGATCTTTCGATTTATCATAACTTATCCACTATGCAACTCTTGCAAAACAAGTTATGACTTCCGAACCTATTTGATCTCTAAGTTTCTGAATAATGCCCCGTGTGGGATCCCTTATCCATAGCTTAGCTAGTGTGTACCATTAACTAGGATCCAATCACAACCGTCTCAAGTAGCGCCTCCGTGTGGTGGTCACCCTCTAACACGTCTGATTGATCCTATAAAAAGAAGTTCACATCTAGTAACCAATGAGTAATACACCCTCCATATGGAATGATCACCCCTGGCGAGGTGACACAGAATGCACCACTCATCTTACAGTGAACCGTTAATGGAAGATCGTGGGTGTAATTAATAAGACCCTCTCCCACTAGATTTAGTAAAAAGGATTTTGCTTTTCGAGAAAATCTGTTTCTACACACTTCCCATAAACATCTAATGTTTACTAATGTGTTGAAAACGGTTTTTGAATTTTATTTTAGAAAACTTGTTTTGCGTGCATGCAACAATGTATTATACGCCAATCACAAACCAAGCACATAAAACAAAAAACTAAAATGAAATATAGGCATTCAAACAATGCCTCTATCTCCCACGGCTCTGTCTCCATAGAACCATCTTCTTGGTTTGATCGCCTCCACCTCCATCCCATGGACAACGGCTCCTTGCTCCATCTTCATGGAAATTCTAATTCTATTACATTGGACCTATGCTTCTTTTGAAGCTTACAATTTATCTAGAAAAAGGAAATAGCAAGAATTGAAATAAAAGGCTAGGGAAACCGGTGCGACTTTCCTTTTCGTAGGATTGAAGTCGCAGCGCCCTTTACATATGCCTTACAACCAAACCAAAATTTAAAACAACACACCAATCTCAAAACATTTTAATTAAAAAATAAATGCTCTTGGTGCCATGGGAGATAGCGACTAACTTTCGCTGCAAAAGGGTTAGTCGAACACACATCCACGCATATATATAACAAATTTATAACTATTGGAACCCCTAATTGATTCACACAGTATATAAACTCTTTACATACTGAATTAGAACTCAAAACAGCATCTATCTTCTCTGTCACAGTTCGATCGATTGAAGCCCGTTCGATCGCTCGATCCTTAGATCGATCGAAGCCCGTTCGATTGCTCGAACCTTCGATCGATTGAACATTGTTCAATCGCTTGAACATTCTGTTTCACATAATAATTTGAAAATTTTATAGAATATTTTAAAGTTAAAGTTTTTAATTTCAAAACTCTTAAAAAACTGTGAAATAGAGAACTTGACAAAGTATCTGTCTCGATCGATCTAACTTCATTCGATCGATTGAACACCAGAAGGTTTCGATCGATCGAAGACTGTTCGATCGCTTGAGAATAGAGTATGTTCGATCGATCGAAATATGTTCGATCGATCGAACCCGCCTTGCATCCTATGCAATCACAGATTTGTATACTGCTGCGATAACACTACAGAAACAGATCTGTGATGATGCAGTTTCGAAAACAGTTCTAAAATCAACATGCAAATCAAAATAGTGTTCCAAAAACGCATCTATAGATCCAAACGAGCGTGGCTCTGATACCAATTGATGGAAAAACAGGTTTAAATTAAGTTTTAAACGCGCAGCGGAAATAGGTCAAGTTACAAAACTTGTTGGTGTCCCAGGATTTACTACCCGTCAATTCCATAGATGCGTACTACCATAGGGGACAAGAGTTATACCTTAGTGTCTTGAACCCAATTCTGAACTTCAACTTTCAGATGCCTCCACTAGATGATCTTCACCCTTATGACTCCTGCGGATGCCTGTCGGAAGGACTAGGGTTGGTGGGAACCCTAATATAGAGTATAGGAAGGTTTGGGAAGACTATTATAGTTTCTGCAGCTTTTGCGTATAAGAACGACAATCAACTTTTTCCAGAACGCAGTTGCCCTATTTATAGATTTCCAGAACCGACCTAAACTTCGACCGATCGAAGTGACTTCGATCGATCGAACCTGCCATGACTTCAATCGATCGAACATACTTCAATCGATCGAACTTGTCTTGACAGCTTCCTCAAGTGTCTTTCCAAGCATCCTGGCGGAGCTAAGAGTAGGACCTCCTAGGCTCTTTATTGTTGGCTCAGACCAGTTTGTTAATTACCATGACCAAACTCTTTGATCAGCAAACTAACTAACTGGTCAGTTAACGTTTACTCCACTATTAAACGATAACTGAACTCCAACACAAAAGAACATATCCGAAGCGATGACTAGACTTGTATGGTGTACTAATGTCCCTCTACCATCAGCATTCGTAATCATATTCAGGTAGTCGGATAATTGTTACTGTCAACCTGAATCATGATTACTTCTTGTATTCCTTGAGTCCCATTCACCTCTCATGATTACCAAACATGTCGATAACTATTATCAACAAGACTGCAGTTCTCAGTAATCAACTTGGCGACATTCTCAAGGGAATGCTTACTCTGAATCAGAGGGTAGATTCTATCTTGACAATATATGTTCACAACCCCGTGAACATGACATACCCAAGATACCCAGGTGTTGATCTTCTATAGACCTCACTGATTGGTAAGTCAAAGCAGCCATGTCCACAGTCTGTGTTCATAATCGTCTCAAGATTGAGAACACGTACCTTATTCAAGTTATGAGTTCCTATCGACTGTTTGACAGTTTTGAATGTCAATAGGAAAGCTCAGGTCCGTCAATGCACTATAAGCACTAGCATACTAACCAAGAGTCACACTCTAGTGATTGAGATTTATCACTCCATCTAATGGTAGTTAATGATGCTACAGTGTATACCTGATAAGATATCCAGTCTCATCATCCACTGTGACAAGCTTTAAGTATCAAAGAATAGTAATTTGTATCTCATTGTATGTATCTCATACACACACGAAATACTTACTATGATACTTATGGATTAAACAATTATCTCATGAAAGAAACATACATCATAAAATGTAAAGCTGATATCCATATATTAAAATGCTAATGTCTAATACATATAGTAATGGTTTGAGGGCACAAACCCAACAACATTGACACCGTAAAATGTCATAATATGATACAATCTAAATTATAAATTTATCTCAAAAAATTCACAGTTATCTCTCTCTGTATAAAAATATATAGACATACACATTCATCTCAATTCATGGTAAATATGTTACACAATATCTTGTTCCAAATGTTATGAAAAAGCTGCATATAAGTTGCAAACAAATATACATATAAACAATTACTAAAGCCACGTCATGAGCAATAGAAACAATGGCATTACACTAAATATATATAAACATACTTCCACATGTAGTAGAACCCAATTTGAGATATTAATTTGGCATACTCTTTTTTTTCTTCGCTTTCACAACCTCAAAGTTTGGAGTCTATAACTCATCAGATATACTAATGCATATTTGAGTTTTATGCAAAATCTTAAAGTTTATATACATAGATGGCCTTTAATATAGAGATATTCATATGTGTGTATGCATATATATGAGATATTGGCTGCTCCTTCACTTCCTCGAACATCAAGTTCCAATGGGTGATGAATATCTGGAGGCTCTCTATTAGCAAACTTTTTTTTTTTGGATCACAAAGCATGAAAATTCTATTTCACAAAAGGAAAGTTCACAAGGAACAAATCCAAGACAGAAGAAGGAAAAATATATGATAAATCAGAGCAATCTTCTGGTTTGTTCTATAATCTCCAAAATTATGATACCGCGGACTATGGCATAGTTCAAACGCTGAGCCGTCTGAAGGAGAAAGCCGCCAACAACTACAACAAAGATCCGTGCTTCAAAACCATTGTGACTGCGAAGAGGGCCTGAACAAACAACAGATCTAATGCAAATCTGTGTGGAACAGGGTCAGATCCAACCACGAAATACGGAGACTAAGAGATCTAGCTGCATCAATCAACCAAACCAAACAAAAAACAAAACAAACCCTCAACAAGGAGGGACAAAACCCTCAACAAGGAGGGATAAACCCCCTCACAAGATGGGACATATTATTGAAAGCAACAAAATACAGAAAAGAAAATGGTTAAGGGCTCTCTCATGGTGGATGACAGAGCCCCTAAGGGGCGGCTGCAAGGAGAGCACAAAAGTTAGAGAGAAGGGAGAGAAAACCTAGAAAGAGAGAGAGCTCTATAAGCAAACTTATATATATAGAGCTTAGACCCAAAGTATGAGTATGCATATAAATATATATAATAAAAGAGGAAGACGAAGAGGAAGAGGTAGAGTTTTTTTTTTGGGTAAAGAGAAGAGGAAAAGTTGAAATGCTCCATTTAATATTGAAGGTGAAGAATAGATTGGAACAATTTGTCACCTAATTGATTCTCTACAGATAATATATATATATATATATATTGAAATCTCCTAAAAATCCCTATTTATTAAACTTTTTTAGCTTAGACCCACTCATCATTTAAGTGTAGTGTTAGACCCAAACAATCAGGAAGTATTTGGTGATTGGTCCACACCCCCAAATTAGTGTGAATAATGGTACAATTTTACCTTTAGATATATACATACATATATGATTATATTAATTGAAATATTCCTTATATTTAGCATATCTTAAAGTTTATCATAAATCCCTAAATTGTAGGAGATAAGAATTTAACATCAATGTCTTATACACACATATACATGTTAGATATATATACTGATATATATGGATACAGCTGGTTATATATGAAAATATAAATGAAGATTTAATTTGATTTTCAGTTATTCTTATTCCATTAATTCTGGAGTTATTTTTGAAACAAACTAATAATTATCATAGTAGGCATATGCGTTGGAATGGAGAGATTCAATTTGCAATGGACTCTTTTTGTTTTGGTAAGCTCTCATCTCGTCAATTTAAAGACAAACAAACATCCATGCATTGTTCATCCATTTTCAACACCCCACATGGTTTTGTTATGATTATGTGGGGTTTGATATGTTAGATATGCCAAAATTGCAAAAAATGAGTGTAAAATTTGCCACTGTATAATTTTATACTGCATTAGCCCAAAAAGAGCACTCAATGATTGTCATTACAATTTTAACACTGCATTATGAATGACTACAAGAGGAGAATTTTACACTATAGTATATTTTGGCAATGCATTGCTATCCAAAAAAAAAAACACAACGCTACTAAAGTAGCTTCACATTTTTTCAATAAAAACATCGGGTTCAAAAGTTTAAAGAAGTAAGTGCTTCCTATAAATAAATGGGAAAATTGGCTAAAAGGTCATTAAGAAGGGCTTTATTGGGATCAAGGACAACTTAAAATACACATTGGGTATGAGTCCTCCCAATGTCCATAGACAAAAATACCCTCACCTTCAACCTCTTACCCTAAACAAACCCTAGCCACCATTACCACTACTCCACACCACCTCCGACCACCACCCATGCCACCTCCGTCCACCACCCTCGCCATCTCCGGCGACCACCACCCTCATCTCCGGCGACCACCACATGACCATCTCCGGCGACCACCTCCATTGCACTTTTTGACCACCACAACGCCACTCCTAACCACTAGTGACCACTCCCTACCACTCGATTGACCTCCAGCCACCACCCTCGCCATCTCCGGCGACCACCACCCTCTCAATCTCCGACGACCACTCAGTAAGTCAAATTTGACTTAGGATATATCCTAAGTGAAATTTATCTTAGAAATTTCTCTATTCAAATGGGACGGTGGTGATGGTGGTGGTGGTGGTGGTGGTGGTGGCAGTGGAGACTGGTGGTGGTGGTGGATTAGGGACGGTGGCGGTAGAGACTGGTAGTGGTGTTGGTGGTGGAGGTGGAAGTGTCGGTGGTGGAAGTGGACTGAGATCAGTATCGTAAGAGAAATTTCTCTTAGGATGACTGAGATCAGTTTGGCCATGATTTTTGTGTGGCCGGCGGTGGTGGTGGCCGGCAGTGGTGGTGGCAATGGAGGGGGAAGAGAGAGAGATGGTGGTGGTGGTGGCTACGGAGGGGGAGGAGAGAGAAAGTTAGAGAGAGAAGAGAGTTGGAGTAGTGGCGACGACTCCGGCGACGATGAGGATTGCTCCGGTAGTGGCTCCGGTGGTGGTGGTTGTGTTAGTGGTGGCTATGGAGGGAGGAGGAGAGAAAGTTAGAGAGAGAAGAGAGATGGTGGTGGTGGTGGCTATGGAGGGTGAGGAGAGAGAAAGTTAGAGAGAGAAGAGAGTTGGTGGTAGTGGCGAAGGCGACGGCGACGGCTCCAGCTCCGGCGACGACGGCGACAGCTTCGGTGGTGGCTCCGTTGGTGGTGGTTGTGATGGTGGAGGCTATGGAGGGAGGAGGAGAGAAGGTGGTGGTGGTGGCTATGGTAGGGGAGGAGAGAGAAGATGGTGGAGGGAGGAGGAGAGAAGATGGTGGCTATGGTGGTGGTGGTTGTGATGGTGGTGGCTATGGAGAGGGAGAAGAGAGAGATGGTGGTGGTGGCTATGGAGAGGGAGGAGAGAGAGATGTTGGTGGTGGTGGCTATGGAGGAGAGAGAAAGTTAGAGAGAGAAGAGAGATGGTGGTGGTGGTCTCTTAGGATTCCATGTGCAATTTTTCCATTTAGAATGAAATTTAAAATTTTATAGGACTAAGAGGGATAGTTTAAATTTTAGAAGATTTAGGAGGGAAAGTTTTTTTAGAGTGCGTCCTTGTATGGGTGTTTGATTATGACTTGTCCTTTAGTCCAACTTAGCCCAACCTTAGGGGCCTTACACCAAGTCTCCCATAAATAGGATCTCATTCTAAGTAAATGGATAAATATTTTAGCACTTAGCTTACTTACTCTTCCGTGGTTCAAAATCTCTGTCATGATTTCAGTCATGCATTCTATATTCAATATATCTAGATGTGACAAAATTAAGAAGTTGAGAACCCCAATCCTCCAAAAGAAATCTATTACTACAAAAGATAACTTCAGTGGACTCAAAAGTCACATCAATTTTTATGCTCTAAAAATATAGCCATTACTATCAAAAGCACATCCCAAAAGACATATTTTATGGCTCTACTAGCAATACCCTTAGGATTAAAAATCTTAACAAAAGTCAACTAACCCAATATTCAAGAATAATAAAAATTGGGTTTCTTATATACATATATCTTTTTTAATACCAAACAAGAGTAGTGTTGGTTTTAGAGTTGGGTGCTCTATAAGAAAATTAAAATACACAATTTCAACAAATTTTATCCCCAAAAATTCGAATCAAATTTTGTTGGTCCTCAAATGAATAAGACATTTATAGTCAAAACAATTTGGTCCAAATAAAAAGGTTTACATGGAACCAAACACACTCAACAAAATCTCAAAACCTACAACCTCATAAAGCTCCCCATGCTTTTATTGAAAAATAATTTTAGCATTAAATGGAGTACTCTAATAAAATAAAATATACAGTTGAGTAGAACTTATCTCTAAAACTTTGAATCATCTCAACGAGAACTCGAATAAATAGAATATCACTTATCAAAGTTATTGGCTCAAAATAGTAACTAAGTTTTAAAAAAAGAACTAGTTACACCCAATAAATTCTCATTCCATATTAACATCCTCTATCACTATCGAATTTCTAAATCTTCTGAGCCAAAATATAACACTCCAATCTTGTTATCAATAACATAAACATAAGTGAAATTTGAATAATAAAATAACAAATAATTTCTATTCAGGTAGCGTATAAAACACAAAAATTCAACCAATGAATTTAGACTGAATTCAGACCAAGCACTAAATCTCTATAAAATAAAGAGATTTAAAATTTACAAATTATATCTCTAGACCAAAAATAAAATCTGAAAATCTTTATCAAACAACATTAAAGATTCTGTAAAACAAAACCAACTATCAATCACTTAAACCCATTTATATGTAAAATGGTAACTTCTCAAACCTAGGCTTTAACACTTGATCATAAACATATGTACAAACGTCTATAACGTTGGGTGCTTACAACATTAACACAAAAACTATATCCGTTGGGTAAAGTATTGTTCATCATTAGAGGCTATTTATCCTTTGGATATCCAAGTGGTGTAATATTGACAAAAAGTCTAGACATATAATATCTTATAAGTAAATATAATATTTTATTAAAACCAATCCCATTGTTCCATATATATATATATATATGGAACAATGGCTTTAAAACAAGGGTCCAATGAAGTTATGAATCAAAAAACTCTTTCATGCATAACAAATGGCTCTACAACATATGTGCATATTCTAAGTTTTGATGTTTTGAATTTATTGACTACCAACTGTGTACATAGTAATAATCTAATCAAACAAAAATTGTATGTATGACAGTTCAAAAAAATCCCTTAGGACAACTCTGCTTATAAGAATCAACATTTATAAAACAACACAGATATCATTTCAAGGGTCAATTTTCATGGTAGATACCAAAACTTTAAAATTGTTGAAACCGTAAATAGAATAGGAATAATATTACCAAATCATTAGCCTCTTTGAGAAATGTTGGGTTGAATTGTTTCGCGGCAATCATAGCAGCATCCATGATTGTTCTTAAGATTGTTGGAAAATATGAAGGATACGGCTATGATATTGATTGAGGCGTACAAAAGTTTGCACTGTCCTTAAGAACAATTCCGTCCCTCGGAGTCAATGACTCGATGCAGAAGATCTCAGCGCTATGTTCTCCAGGATTCAGCAATCAAATCTTCCAAACGTGCACATGAATTGGAAGATTATGTGAGCGCTCAGAATAGCTCCAAACTGCATAAAGAATTTTGCAAAACTTTGAAGAACCAGAAAAATAGAGAGGAAAATGATAACATAAAATATTTCTGTGTGTAAAATGGGAAGAGAGAATGCTATTTTTATAAGACAAACTGCCCCAACGGTCATTTGATTAAAACAGATTTAATAGCCTCCAACAGCCATATTTTTAATATATAGGAGTTAATATATTTAATAACCTCCAACGGCCATATTTTTAATATTGGAGTTAATAGATTTAATAACCTCCAACGGCCATATTTTGAATACAAGATACTAGTCACATCAATGTAAATGACTTTGTTTGCATTTTTGAAATAAAAAGCCCAATGCCCAAATAAGAGGAAAGTCAATAATTCCAACAAGCACTACCTAATTTAGGATTGACAATTACACGCGAGTAAAGACTACAAATAGGTGAAAATTAAAAAGAAAAGAGAAAAACAAATTCTTCAACAAACACGAATTCACTAATGAAAGTTGACTCTTTTTCTTCCAAAATTGACCACCCCTACAATTTGGGCATGCCTATCTAAAGCTACCGAGCCATTTGTACTCAAGTGTGAGTGGTAGGGAAGCGATCGGTTTGATTCCATCGGTTTTAAACAGTAAATTTTGAAACATAAATTGATTTTGTCAGGCTCAGCTCAGTTTAAGAAACAAACCTTAAATTTAGAACTTATGCTTATTCGTTTCATTTGGACATTTACTTGATGTCCTATATACAGAAGACACAAACATCAAACAGGTTAGTAGTGGAGCAATCAAACAAACAAAAAGAAATGAAAATTTTAATGCTACCGTCTATACAATCCAAATTAATTTTGGCCCCAACATGTTGTGATTTGATCCCAAAATAACATGTGTTTTTGAAAAACTACTTTGATTTTAAAATCAAAATAATTTCCAAACTCACAACATGCATGTTTTGACCAAATCATGAGATAAAGCTTTGGACTATCATAGAGGACCCAAGAGAAATACTTTATTTGCACAGGCACAATCGAAAAATTCACATATGATAACCTCGATGCCCATGATATCATATACAGCTTGCCTTTACCCTAACAAAATTTAGATGAATATGTGCATATTTGGGGAGTAATTGAGATTCATAAAATTGTCTTTCAAGCAGAGATGAATACTCGCATTTTATAGAGAGATCTCTAAACCATAGAGGTAAGAATTAAAAGGCAGGCATGAGTTTGTACGGCTCACGAATATATCTGGTTAGCAGTCGGATTTAAATGAAATATATTAGGCCATTAGTAGGCAGATCAAGAGATCATGGGGGAAAAAATTTGGGGGTAGTGTTTGTATTTATTATGAAGAAAACTCAATGGAGGTAAGTTGTTATAGGAATAATTACATTTCAGTCTATTTTATGTATAGAAATTAAAGTCAGTCTATTGCTTTTTAAAAATTAAAAAATATCTACTTTTTTTTAAATTAAAAAAAAAATCATTGATTTTTCATGACGTTTTGGAGCAACTCGTTATAAGGTCGGGGAGAAAGTCTCTAAAATGTTAGAATTTCAGAATGCGAGGAGCAACTCATGTCAAAGTCTAGTGCAACTCTTCACAAGGTTGGGAGCAAGTCTTCACAACGTCGGAAGGAACAATCCCAACGTTGGTGTAAGTTTACAACGTGAAAAACATAAAATAGGCTAAAAGTCAAAATGATTATTCAAAAGTTGATGTTTTTTTTTTAAATTTTGTTGATGACTTTTTATTTTTTTAAATTGTTATTGATATTTTTTCAAATTTTAAAAAATAGTAGATTGACTTTTAAATTTTATACAAAAAAATTGACTAAAATATAATTTTCCAAATTAAATGACATATGTCAATACCATATTTCTCCAAGCCCAAAGCCACCATTTTTATATATAAAGAATAGATAGATAGATTCATAGATAGATAGATAGATAGCTAGCTAGCTAGATAGATAATAGATAGATTTATATTGAATGTCATTCTCGATTTTTTTATGAGGTTGTATGTAAATAAATTCTCCGACCTTCACATGCCTTTAACGCCAAATTTCTCAAATTGAGAAGTTATTCAGTGAGCTCATCATGTCATGTTATCATATTAATGTGGTGTGACGTCCTAATAATATGAGGATATATAGCCATTAAGATGAAGTGATGTGATAATAAACAATGGTCCCGTATTTTCAAGGGCACATAATCCTTCCCTAGCTACTTGTCATAACCTCCAAATTTTAGTGGCCATGCCTTCATGTTATTAGAACAACACACCACATTAGCATAATGACGTGTTGACAAATTCACCAAACTCACTCCACTTGGTTCCCCATAGATTTTGCTCAGTAGTCAGTATGACTGAAGACGAAAATTTGAGACATATTCTTTATTTTTAATTTTATTTTTCAATAAAGTGCAGAAAAATCATTAGAGTTCAAATTAGTTTGTAGAATCATATATATATACTAGGAAGGTGCCCCGTGCAATGCACGGGCGTTGAATTTCGTAGAAAAAATACAATGTATATTTTTTTTAACGAGGACAAGAAAGAGAAATAAGTTTTTTTTAAATTTGAAAACGGTGTTAGAAAAATATGATTTAACAACTATATTAATTGATTTTAACCTAAAATTTAAGACTCTTTTCTTTATCGTATAGATAACATATATATATATATATATGTGTGTGTGTGTGTGTGTGTATACATACATATATACAAAAAGGATGATATAAAAAAGGCAAAAGGGTAATTAGGTAACTCGATTTAACAAAAAAGCAATTTACAAAAAATTAAGGGTGATTTGATTATTCAATTTGTATTTGCACATACTTTAAATTTTTAGGCTCTTTTCTTTAAAGTACGGATAAACTATATATATATATATATAAATACACACACCCGCGCGCGTATATATTATATATAAAAGGGTAATTTGGTAATTTGATTTAAAAAAATTGTAATTTGTAAAAGTCATAAGGATAATTAGATTATTCAATATATACATATCATAATATAATAAAAGAATTTTTGGTAATTTAATTTAATAAATGAAAATTTATAATTGTAAACACTTTAAACTTTAAGCTATTTTCCTTAAGGGATAAAAATAAAATAGTAATTTGCATAAGGCATAAGAGCAATTTGGTTATTCAATTCATAATTGTACACACCTTTATTCAATTTTGGTATATAATATATTCAATATATATAATACTAATAATAATTTTTTGTAAGGCATGTGTGTGTGCAATAAAATCAAATGTCTAAGCATGTATGTAAATTAAACTTATAGGTACACCTCACTTTTTTCGAGGAAAAAAAAAACCAAAATCGTTTGTCAATAAATGACCAAAAAAGAGTGTGGAGATATATGAAATTGTATAGGATTTCAAAGGGAAAATGGTAAAAATGAACAATTAAAAAAATGACAAATAAGGATAAAATTGAAATTGAAAATCATATTTAGCAATAAGGACAAAATTAAAATTGGAAATCACATTTAGCCTCTTTTATATAGGGTATATATAGATATAGATATAGATATAGATTTATATAGGGTATATAAATCAAATGTTAGTGCTTAATTTGTTTGGGAAAATTAAAAAAACAAAACAAAACATAACCAAACAAGGCATAGCCCAATTTGGGTTGTGTTGTGCCTTGTTTGTGTTAGTGGTTTGTTTGGAAAAACCCAAAAAAAATAAAAACAAAACCAAACAAAACACCAAATATAACCAAACAAGCTAGTGACTTGTTTGGGAAGAACGAAAAAACATATAAACCACAAAGCCAAAAAGCGGTTGTGCCAAACAAGGCACAACCTACAATTGTTGACTTTTGGGTTTGTTGAACTAAATTGTAAATATTTGTAATTATTGCTTGAAAAATTGATTGAATCATTATTAGAGGATTAAATATTTTTAAAAGTTGAATGAAATTATTAACATTTGTAATTATTGTATGAAAGGTTGATTGAATCATCAATTTTAGAATAATTTAATTTTGAAAGTTGACCTAATAGTAATAAGGGTTGTTTTGTGGATGAAATGGCCAACCTACCCTCACAAAATGATAAAAATATGAAAGTAATCATTAAAGGGAAATGGAACAAGAAAGAAGAGTAAGGTAAAAATGTGATTTCAAACAAATCAAAAAATAACAAATTTGGACAAAATTGAAATTGCCCCCGACCCGATATATTTATTTTTTTAGGGGTAGAATAGTATAATTCTGTGGTTTTTTTTTTGTACAAACGAATCTATCCCATAATTTTTTCACGGAAATTTTGTATTATAAGCTTAATTTTTTATTTAATTTTATCAATTTCACTTTGACATTTGTGTGGCAGTGCGTGTCCAACTTTAAATGTATTAGATTGTTTAAAAGATTGTAAAATATTACCACGGTGGTTTAAAAGATTATAAGAGATTACCAGATTATTAAAAGCTTTAAGTGTATCAGATTGTTTAAAAGATTATAAGTTATTTATGAGATAAATTAGTTTGTACAAAAAATCACATAAAATTATACTATTTTTATCCAAAAAAAATTCCAGTGGGGGCGCTGTCCCAAAACCCCCGTATAAGCTTCTGGTCCCATTGAACTATACTCCTGGGTCTATGGACACATAGTGTCATTTTGGCTAGAAATAATATGATATTCCCATTATGCCCTTGCAAAAAATTCAAGCGGGGTCGCTGTCTCAAAACCCTCGTATAAGCTTCTGGTCCCATTAAACTATCCTGGGTCTATGGACACATAGTGTCATTTTGGGCTAGAAATAATATGATATTCCCATTATGCCCTTGCTTATTTTGTAATTGGCGGAATTTTGCACAATTTTCAAACTATAGGGTGTAAATTGCCAAAATTAAAACCATAGGGACCAAATTGTTACAACCCTTAAACTACAGGGGTGTAACTTGAAATTTACCCTAATAGTATCAAAGAAGAAGTAAAATTACACTAAAAGGATAAACAAATTATAGAATTAATACCAAATAAGGACAATCAATTAAAATTTTACTATTCATGAGCCTTAAGGCTCTTTTATATAATGGTGTAGATATAGGGTATAAATTGCCAAAATTAAAACCATAGGGACCAAATTGTTACAACCCTTAAACTACAGGGGTGTAACTTGAAATTTACCCTAATAGTATCAAAGAAGAAGTAAAATTACACTAAAAGGAGAAACAAATTATATAAATACCAAATAAGGACAATTAATTAGAATTTTACTATTCATGAGCCTTAAGGCTCTTTTATATAATGGTGTAGAAAATTACACTAAAAGGAGAAACAAATTATAGATATACCAAATAAGGATAATCAATTAGAATTTTACTATTCATGAGCCTTAAGGCTCTTTTATATAATGGTGTAGATATGGGACTGCTAACTTACAACACGATGGTTGTAGGTTAGCAGCATACAACAACATTTTTAGCGACGAAAAGTAGGTTTTTAGCAACAAAATTTTTGTCGCTAAAGGTTCCAACTTTTAGCGACGAAAAATTTCGTTGCTAAAAGCCCATTTTTCGTCGCTAAAAGTCTGTTGTGTTGTAAGTTAGCGATTCCCTAGATATATATATATATACTATTGAAGAATCATATTCTAGTTATGAAAGGATTGGTATTCCTATTATATCCATAAAAGTTTCAGCTCTTTCCCTTTTTTTTTTCTTTTTTTTTTTTTTTTGCGCCCCGCCAGCAGGATTGTCTTCCTAATTACTTCTCATTTTTCAAGCATTGCAAAGATCAATGGAACAAAGATGGTTAAAAAACCTTTGGTTATCCTGTTTTTTGTCCAAAATTTTGTTTTGGACCCTCTTAAATTACTTGGTTCATGCCAATTAGTTTTAGTTCATGACAATTATTGAAGGCTTGAAATAGTCATATTGAACCTCAATTGTTCTCAATTGAAATCAACATAAAATTATGGGGCAGTTAGTGGAAGGGCAAATTACACTTCAGTTCATTAAACTATACAACTATTTTTAATTGGGTACATGAACTTTTCTTTTTTTGCAATTGGATACATGAACTTTCATCCCCTTTCCAATCAGATCCAATTGATGATGCCGTTAGTTTAAAACTAACGGAATTGCCTAGAATTGTCATTTTTTTGCAATTGGGTACATGAACTTTTATTCCCTTTCTAATCAGATTCATTCGCTAACGGCGTGACATTTTGATGGATAGAATTGTCCAAGTGTCCTTCCTCCAAAAATGGCTAAATCAAAAGCTCTTTTTTTCATTTTATCTGTCAAAGCAGATAATTTTATCTGTTGACAAACAGATAATATTGAGTTAAACAATCCTAATTTTCTTATCTTTTGGCCTTTTGGGATGATTATTTTATTTCAAGTATTTGTTCGAGATCAACGCAATGGGCTTCAAAATTTCACAAAAAAATATGTTGCAGCCTTGTTTAACTCAATATTATTTGTCCGTCAATAGATAAAATTATCTGTTTTGACATATAAAATCAAAAAATGAGGTTTCAAATTAGCCATTTTTCTGTTCCAGCGAGGATGTTTATCTCCTTTTGATGTCGAAGAGTAGTAAAGGGGTTTATAAAAAATGGTCAAAATTTGGAGGAAGGACACTTGGACAATTCTGTCCATCAAAATGTCACACCGTTAGCGAATGGATCTGATTGGAAAGGGGATAAAAGTTCATGTACCCAATTGCAAAATAAGGACAATTCTAGGCAATTCCGTTAGTTTTAAACTGACGACGTCATCAATTGGATCTGATTGTAAAGGGGATGAAAGTTCATGTACCCAATTGCAAAAAAAAAAAAAAGTTCATGTACCTAATTGAAAACAGGTGTATAGTGTAATGCGCTCACCTTCATTATCTAACTCTAATGATCACCATTGATGATGCACTTTTTTGGGCAAGATAAAATTATAACAAATTAAGGAGAGAAAAACAGTGAGAGACTCGGTTTGTATATGGTTCAACCCTATTAATGAAGGACTCTACGTCCATGTGTGTCTGAGCACGTTCATTATACTGTTAAAAAGCCGAAGACCTTTGGTGAACCAACAACAGTTTGAAGCTACCAGAAGTCGGTCGGGCACGATTATGATTGTTAATGAGGTGCTTTGCAAACAAAAAGTGTTCTCTCTCTTGGAGGAGGCGGGTAGTCCCTTTTATAAGTATAAGAGACCTATCCGTACAAGGCAACTACATGGATAAGTAAATACAATCCAATTTGGGATTGATTGGCATCAATCGTGGGGGTTTCCTAATTGGATTAGGAAACAATTTACACTTTCCATTAGTCTTCTAACTTGCATAGGAAACTGCCTAGAACATTCTGGATCACGTCCTGGGGTTGGGCCGTGCTGTACCCCTAACGGGCCCAGCCAGGCCAGCGTTACAATCCTGACCAAATAGGGCCCGGCCAGGCCAGCGTTACAATCCCGACCTATTTGGTCGGACTTCGGAACGCCAGGTCTACCACTTGGGACGAGTCTGCTGACCTATCCTAGACTGTTTGATGACTGGAAGATGCTACCTCGATCCAGGGGTCGGGCTTCCCCTCTAGTGGGGCCCTACTCTATAGGATTAAGAGACCCGAGGGGCCCGCAACGGTTCGGGAAATCGGGATATGGACCGATCGCCGAGTAGAACCGATCGGTCATAGAGTAGAGCCAATTTTGGGCATCAGTTGCCCCCCATTTTCAAGGTTGGCTTGATGCTATATCGGGACAAGTTTGGAAATTTGTTTGATGCTGCTTGCCAATGTCTGAGTGTTCGGGAGTTGGCTAAGAGTTGAGACTTGGTCTAATTCAGAGTCTTTTGTTTAAGTTAGCTCCCAGGATGGTTGTCCTCTGCCCAGTAAACCTTCGTCAAGCTTGTTGGTAGAAGAACTTGACCATGTTGGAAAAGCCGACCTAAAGCATGTTGCTTTAGGATCCTTTTTATGTTAGCTCTCCAGGATGGTTATCTTTTGCCCAGCAAGCCTTCGTCAAGACTATTGAGATAAGAGTTCAACCATGTTGGTAGAGCTGACCTAAAGCGTGTTACTCTAGGGTCATTATTTTTACTCCTCTATCATGGGCCAACCTAAGAGGTTTTAGTTGCCTCTAACGTCTATTTGGGCCTAAGTGGAGTTAGTGCCTCTGAGCATTGTAGGCACCCAGGTTGTCTAAGGGTTTTACTTAGTTAACCCTAAGGCTTGTAAATACTTGGTGTGACTTCCTATAGCCTTTATTCCCTCTTGCCCCCAAGCTTTTGTTGAGACAAGTGTCGCGGGAACAATAACTATAGGCAGCCGACCTAGAATGTTGGTAGTTCCAGTGTCTTTTACTGCCTCGGGTGTGATCTCGAGGTCTTCTGATGCCTCGGGTCTGATCCTGAGGTCTTTTGGTGTCTCGGGTGCGATCTCGAGGTCTTTATGTTGCCTCGGACATGATCCCGAGGTCATTGTAGGAGCTCTTTGATAGTCTGTAGAGCTTCATGCTATGGTCGGGCAAAAGTACCACTATAGCTGGGCTCGCCCAGACTGTTGCAGGTGGTCGGATTGGGATCATTGAGCTCTCGACTGCTATAAATTGGAGGTCGAGTCGAGGCTATCGGACCCTGACCGTTGTAAATTAGAGGTCGGGTCGGGGCTGTCGAACCCTATCCACTGTGAACTGGAGGTCGGGTCGGGCTGCTGGACTCTGACCGTTGCAAACTGGATATCAGGTCGGGGCTATCAGACTCTGATCGTTGGACACTGAAGGAACTGCCAGAACTACTAGGCTTCTTTACATTATTTTTCTCAGGTTGATCTCACTTCCACTTACTTCTTGAAGTCTCGTCACTTACATACCCGGGGTCTTTGGTCTTTAGAAATTCTTCAGTGTCAACATATTTTCCGACCTCTCTACGAGCTCAACCAAGGTTGCCGGTCAATTTCTGTGAAATGACATGGCGCACTTGGTGTGCTCCCAAGTAGAAGGCTATAATGGCAACTGTCTCGTTCAGGTTGTGGACTCAAATCTTCTGTTGGTTGAACCGATCGACATAATCCTTCAATGACTTTCCCTTTCGCTGTCTGATAGTAAGTAGCTGGGTGTCAGACTATGGTTGGTCGCCTATGAATTGGCTGACAAATTGTTTGCTAAGCTCTTTTAAGTCTTTGATTGATTGGGACTTCAGGGAGTAAAACTATTAAGCGGTCAAGCCTTTCAAAGTGCTAGGAAAGGCCAGGCAGTATAGTTCATCGACATTGGTGGCAAGAGTCATCTAGGCCTTATAGGTCCGGACGTGGTCTACTGGGCTACCTGAGCCGTTGTATGAATCCAGGTGAGGCTGATTGAATTTCATGGGATGGCAAACCTTGTGATTCGACAAGAGAACGGTGACTTTATCTTGGTATTGACATGGCACTGAGCAGCATTCTGGCCAAGGTCTTTGGCCGTGCCATCGATCTATTTCTCCAAATCCTTAATACTGGCAACCACACTTCCCGACCGATATCGTAGGTCGGGTCAGTAGAAAAGGCTTCCTTCTCATGGCGTGCTGTCCTCTGGGATGAGGCTCGACTACGACTCCGGTTGATCGTGTGCCTAAGATCACCTCGGCCCCTGGCTGAGTGATCCTGGGCCGATTCCCGAGTCATGCATTCTGGTCTCCTCCCTCTGGTAGCATGCCTACCGTTGATGATGTCTCTGGCATCCTCAACGAGGATGATGTCTCTGGCATCCTCAAAGAGGGACAGGTTAGCTCGGGAACATTGTCTGGTCAAGATTGGTTCCCGACCGTGTGCAACGTTCCTAGGATATTTCCCAACCACTAGAAGATTGCTTAATTGGGCCAGCAGGGCTTCAATTTGCTGTTGGGTTTGATGTTGGCCCTCCAAGAGTTATGCGAGGGTCACAGTGATCTGTTCCAGTGTCAGGACTGCCGCATCCGTCACCGGGGCTGGCGAAACATCCTAGTTAGCCTATTGCGCAGCCTTTTTACCCTTCTTCGGAGGCATGACTATCAGTTAAGAGATTTATTTTTGGAAAACTGTCGCTTCCTACAGACGGCGCCAAGGTGATGATGCACTCTTTTGGGAAAGATAAATTATAATAGATCAAGGAGAGAGAAACAGTGAGAGACTCAGTTTGTATATAGTTCGACGCTATTAATGAAGGAACCTATGTCCATGTAAGTGTCTGAGCACGTTCACTATACTGTTAAAAGTCGGGGACCTTTGGTGGACCAACAACAGTTTGGAGCTACCAGAGGTCGGCCGGGCACGATTATGATTGCTATAGAGGTGTTATGTAAACTAAAAGTGTTCTCTCTCTTGGAGGAGGCAGGTGGTCCCTTTTATAAGTATAAGAGACCTACCCGTACAAGGCAACTACATGGATAAAGAAATACAATCCAATTTGGGATTGATTGGCATCAATTGTGGGAGTTTCCTAATTGGATTAGGAAACAATTTACACTTTCCATTAGTCTTCTAACTTGTATAGGAAACTACTTGGAACATTCTAGATCACGCCCTGGAATTGGGCCGTGCTATACCCCTAACGGGCCGGGCAAGCGTTACAATCCCGACCTATTTGGTCGGGCCTCGGGACGCCGGGTCTACCGCTTGGGACGAGTCTGTTGACCTATCCTGGACTGTTTGATGACTGGAAGATGCTATCCCGATCCAAGGGTCGGCCTTCCCCTTTTGCGGGGCCCTGCGCTATAGGATCAGGAGAACCAGGGTGCCCGCAACTGCTCGGGAAATCGGGATATGGGCATTCGTTGAGTAGAACCGCTCGGTCATAAAGTAGAGCCAATTTTGGGCGTATCTACCATTACCACCACCCCTACCACCTCCAACCACCAGCCCCACCATCGCCGACAATCAACCCACCACCTCCAGCGACTAAAAAAATAAGTGAAATTTTACTTATTATAGCCAAAGTTAAGTGAAATTTCACTTGATATAGAAAAAATAAGTAAAATTTCACTTAACTTTTCCTATAACAAGTGAAATTTCACTTAATATTTATAAAATATGCAACTAACGTGGAGATGGACAGATCTGGTTCGAGTTCGTCGGATATTGCCAGATCTGGTTTGAGCTCGTCGAAGATGGCTGGATGTGGTGGCTGGAACATTGGCGGTGGTGGCTGGGGATAGTGTTGGTGGTTAAAGATGGCTTGCAATCATGGTGGTGATGGTGGTGGCAGAGGGCGATGGCTTTAACAAATATAAGTTTAGTCTAGGGATGTTTACCAAATATAAGTTTCAACTAGAGAGACTTTAACAAACTAAGAAATCTTTTGGACCGTAACTCTCAAGAGTCACTTTGAGGGATTTTCCACTAATTTTTCCTAAAATTAAAGGTGTTAAGTGAAACGTTATTAATTTTAGAGGATAATACAAAACAATGAAAGAATCTTAAACCAAAAAAATAAATAAAGAAAGAAAGAATGTTAAACCAAAAAAGAAAGTAAACGAAGATCTTAAAGTAAATTGTTCATTTGAAGTTACCTTGTTAGAGAGAATTGTGGATACTCAAATCTTCTCACCAAAGAAAGGCAAGAATCAGGAAAAGCAATCTTCTTTTTAGGCTTACATAACAGAACCCTCTTCTTAAACTTTCTTATCTTTTTTTTTAGTAACAAAAAAATTAACATTCGTTATCATAATTTTTGAGTGACCTACTATCACTTAGAGCATCTGCAGTGGTATTAGTGTGAAGGGTAAATTAGGGTAGTTAGTGTACGGCTGTCTCAGAATGGTGTTTGTTAAATAGCAGTCTAGGATAATGTATAGTAATTGAACCTAAGTTTACCCTTTCCCTAATAACGCTCACTATATAGCCAAATAGCAAACGGCAAAGCTATTGTCAGCCCTTTTTTAGCTTAGCTATAAATAATAATAAAAAAATTTTAAAAAAAACTTAGTTTTCTTTTACTTCATATGTCCTTAGATACTATTGAAGCTTTATATCAAGTACCATATAATTCTAATATTTCTAGTGATTCATCTAATATACAACTTCCTAGGATAATGGCTGAAATTGAAGGCATAGAAGGAATAGCTGAAGATGCTCATAGTGGACATGGGATAATATACTATAACTCATTTTACCAGAGCATGAACAACTCTCTTTACGTGATCTATTTACCCCAGAAAGAAACATCACTCCTTACATCACTTTACCTAAACATACATGAAATTTTCATTTTTGACATAGCATGCTACTATCCTTACCAACTTTCCACGGAATAAAAATAGAATATGCTTATGTTCATATTCGAGAATTTGAAGACGTTTGTGGTACGTTTTCTAATCAGACTTGTCCTCTTGAAATAGTCCATCTCAAGCCTTTTCCCTTCTCTTTGAAAGAGAAAGCTAAAACTTGACTTTCATCTCTCCGTCCCGGATCTATAACTTCATGGCATGATATGAATGAGGCATTTCTAAAAGAATTCTATCAGAGAAATTTAACGAATAGCATAATGCGACAAATTAAACTTTTCACTCAAAAAGAAAAGGAACCATGCCATGAAGATTGTGAATGATTTAAGGATCTTCCACTAACTTATCCACATCATGGATTTAAAAATGGCGTCTAATTAGTTTCTTTTATGAAGGACTAGATTTAGAGTCAAAGGAATTAATTGAAGCCATGTGTCAAGGGGATTTTTTAAAAAATAATGATGAAGTTGAATCATACATTGATTGGCTGGGCGATGATGATTCCCAATGGAAAAAAGAAGAAATTACTAGGATAGAAAAGGCCAAATGTTCATAGCAATCACAATCAGAAGATGAATTAGTAATAGAAATTGAAGAATTAACTCGTAAGCTAGAAGTTTTTAAATTGGAGAAAGCTAATCCTCATCTGTCTAAGAAGAAACTAGAACTTTGCAGTACATGTCATATGATGGGTTACTCTACAGAAAAATGTCTAAATGCTCCTGTTTATCAAAGATTTACCCCCGCACAAAAAGTCCTATTATATAACTCAAGACTACATCTTTCTAGAGGACAAATGAAATCTCGATGGACTGGTCCTTACATAGTCAAAATGTTTATCCTTATGGAACGGTCAAGATTGAGGACCCTAAAGATAGACAAACATTTAAAGTTAATGGGCGTAGACTAAAGCCGTTCTTAGAAGATTTTGAAGCTGAGTTGAAGTTCATTCCTTTGGAATACCCCAACTATAATATCCCTTAATCTCTTAAATCATGATTAGAATTATACATAGTAGGAATTTTATTTTAATTTTAATTTTTTTTTACCATTTAATATTTTACAGGAATTATTTCTCAACATATTATCTTATTCTACAGGTAACACCAAGACATGGACCAATTCCAACATGGTAAATCCACTATAGAATGTACAAACTCAGAATTAGACCAACCTAGTTCATCAAATATAAATAACAATGATCTATCAGAGGACAGAATTCTGTCAGTTGATGACCCACGCCCAAGATTCGAATATTTAGAATCTGACAATGACAAGATGTTTTACGCTAGGTCCATTAATAATCTATTAATGAATGATTACATCAAAGGAAATTACCCACCTTTAGAAGATCCTAACTAAGATCCACATTGGCAAAACTTTAGTACGAATTACGATGAATGGGAACAAGCTGAATATGAGGTGTTCCAAAAAATATATAACGAATCTAAAGAAAACGAATGGGAGCGGTACCTGACATCCTTAGAATAATTCCTCATTTATGACAAAATTACACTATTTTTGGATGGGGACCTTTATTAACTAGAGTTATTGATGGAGAACTGTTAAGGTACGCCTTCCAGAGGAATTGGTTCCTTCACCTACTTGAATGGGGAGACTCTCTAGTCCCTATCTTTATTGAACAATTCATTCCTCGAAGAATCATTGTCAGATATAATGTATTCATGAAAGTAACACTATATGATGATCCCGACGTATATGACTATGACACCTATTTGATGTTTCGAGTCTATTGTCCTAGACCTCGAAATGATCGTTTTTCATGGGCATTAACCTTATGCGACATCTAGATATGTTAAGGAATTCCTGTCTTTATTATTATTGTTATTGTACCTTTTTTGTTATATATAAATAAAAAATAAAAAATTTATCACTGTGTTTTAAATGTCAAATCCACTTGCACTTATTATTTCTACAAAAGATTATGAGTTTTGACTTTTTTTTATCAAGTCCTACAAATCTCAAATAATGCTATCTAATAAATGTACTGAATTGTATGTTTGAACTATCCCATTACAGTCCAAAATAAAAAAACACACCAGAAGTATTGTCAGTTTAAAAACTATGCTGCTAAAACTGTCAGATAGTAAAATTTGAACACTAGATCGATCCTTTTAAACTGCACTTCAAAAGATCGATTGTACAGTAATTCTTGGTAACTTTATCTCAGCACAGTAATTGTACATTTATTTTATACGATATATGAGTTAATTTTGTCATTATTATTCTATTTTTTCTTTGTTTATTTATTTTTATTATAGGTGTTTGTTTCTTTTTAGGGTAAATTACACAAACCTCCCCTGAGGTTTGTCTTAATTACACGGACCTCCCCTCTTGTTTCAAAAATTACACAGACCTCCCTCGAGGTTTATAATTAGGTAACAAAACGCCCCCTCCCCTAATGGTCCGTTACTTTTTTTTACATTAGCCTCCCCTGAAAATTATAATTAGCCCCCCTAATATTATAAAATTGTCATACTAAGTCCCCTTTCTCTCATATTTTTGTTCTAGTTATAAAATCCCTCCTCCCTCCTATGTTTTTGGGTTAATTTTTTTAGCATTAATTTATATCATCTACACAAAATATATATAAATAGGTCCAAATTTTTTTTCCCTAAACAAACCTCTATCAAGCCCCATATGTATTAATTTTCTAGATCTGCCCCTGTCCCTATGCTTCAAAAGTGGACGCTTAACCCCCTGTGATTGTGGACTAAAATGGAATTGTTATGATTTCACTCAAAACTGACGAAAATTCTAAATTTGGTTAAAAACATAAACACTTAACCCATTTTGTGATGTTAATTTTGGGGTTAACGCTCTTTGACTGAAATCATAACAGTTCTATGTTAGTCCACAATTACAGGGGGTTAATTGTACACTTTTGAAGCATAGAGACTGGGGCGGATCTAGAAAATTAATACAGGGGGGCTTGATAGAGGTTTGTTCGGGGATAAAAAAAATTTGGACCTATTTATATATGTTTTTTGTATATTTTGTGTAGATGATATAAATTAATGCTAAAAAAATTAACCCAAAAACATAGGAGGGAGGAGGGATTTTAGAATTAGCACAAAAATATAAGAGAAAGGGGGCTTAGTATGACAATTTTATAATATTAGGGGGACTAATTGTAATTTTCAGGGGAGGCTAATGTAAAAAAACTAACGGACCGTTAGGGGAGGGGGCGTTTTGTTACCTAATTCAAACCTCGAGGGAGGTTTGTGTAATTTCTGAAACAAGAGGGGAGGTCCGTGTAATTAAGGCAAACCTCAGGGGAGGTTTGTGTAATTTACCCTTCTTTTTATTATTCTCTCTTTTCTTTTTCCTAACTGCGGCGATCTCTCCCTCTCTCTCCGACTCTCTGCTACTCTCTCGATCTCCCCCGATCTCTCATTTATCCCATTTTCTTTGATTTCTTCGATTCAAAATCAAGATCCACTCTATCGATCACTAAAAGTAAGATCTATAACTAGAGAAAAACTTGATTTCGTTTTATTGTTTTTATAATTCCGATTTTGCTTAAGTTTTTATTTTAGATTTTTTTCTCTCTTTTCCATCATTTAATAAAAATTGAAATCTGTAAGTTGTAGGTACTTGCCAAAGAAGCTTTGAAATACCACTCGATCCATGACCTTACCAAGTTCTTAGATCTCTGTGTGACAGGTGATATTTCTTCATTTCAATATTAAACTACAAAAATTGACAACGCGCTACTTACCGATCTTATGTATTTTGAACTTTGCCTTGTTATTTTCCTAATTATTGTTATTGTAATGCTATGTTGCCATTAAAAAAATTTTAAAAAAAATTAAAGAGAGAGAGAGAGAGAGAGAGAGAGAGAGAGAGAGAGAAATGTAGTGTTTTTTTTAAGTAGTTTCAGAATTTGAAAAAAAATAATAATAAATTATCTTAGTTTTTTTAGTTTCTGAAAAATATAAATATATTTCTTAATATAAATTTAGTTTTAAATAAAATTGCCACCCACCCCCTCTAAGCTCTCTTTTATTAGATCATGGTTGACAGTTGGGAGGAGTGGAGGGTAGAGTCTAGCCTCTCTTGTTATCTGAGAGTATACAAAATGGATCTGATAGTCGATGACTAGACGTTAATGGGTCGCTCATTTGTTTCTGAGCATAAGAAGCCATTTGCTGGCACTAGCCTTAATACCATCAAAAGGAAAGCTAAAAGGCTAGGATGGTATTTGAATTGTTATAGAGAAAGATGTCCTGGTTTAATTTATCACAATGACACTTCTTTTAAAGTTTACTACTGTTACAAAAGATAATTCAAATCAAAACAAAAGAAAATTTTGATTGAGAAAGAAGACTGGATCCTTTGATACCCAAATGAACTTTGATTTCCCATCGTTCATTTTATTTTTTAAATTTATTTTCAGCACATTCAATAATTTTCAGTCAGGTCAGACTTTAAAATGATCCTACGTGTACATCTGGCTTTCATTAGCTGGTTCAATAGGAATAATTTGCACGATCCCAACGTCACTAGATATTGTCTAGTGCGGTGATTGACCATTGAGGAAGTGAAAAACTGGGTAAAGCTAGAGTTATCTCCTAGCCTCTTACTGGCATTCTAGCTTGCTAGTGGTTCTAGACCCATCTCTTTTACTAGAGGTGGATGGGCGATCATGACAACTTGGACGCTCCGGATTGCGTAGCCTCTATCGTATAGGTACAGAGGATACTAGTCGCACCATATATGTATCCAACCTAGTGGATGCGCTTAGGATTTTTCAGAAGTTTTTATTTTACTTCTATATAGGATAAAGTTTGACACGATAATGTCATTTTGGGGATGTTAATAGCATACGACACATTATCACAGGTTTAACTACTTTCAAATGCTAGAAACTCTTTAAACTTTAAACATTAAATATTTTGACAGTGTGAAAATATTTACTGAATCCAAATGAATGAGTGAACATAAACTATGCAGTTTAAAGACAAGTAGTGGAAACTAATTAACCCATGTGAGTTTTTATGCCAATCTTCCTTTCTAGGGGTTACTGTTCCTTTCAGTCTCATTCTCTTTGTTATATCACTCGTTGAAAGTCTCATTATTATTTTATTATTGATCATTAGAAGAGAACGTTCAGGATTTACCAACTTGAATGAACAAAGTCAATCTATTTTGAAAATGATTTAGGCCATCTTTTCTTTCAAATGCACCTCCCTTCACCTTATATTGCCTTATTCTCAATTCTCTCCAAATCATGTCTTGCTCCACCTGGGAGTACAAATCTCACTTCTATATCTAGGTATGTGATTGGACTGTAATGATATTACAAGAAAACAAAGAAGTGGTAAAGAAATAAAGGAATGGCTAAAAAAACACGATGCAAATGATAAAAAGGAGAAGAAAAAGAAAAGATTAGAATGAATTGTGCAACACTCCAATCACATGCTTAGAACAAATACACTCCAAATTAATCTTCTACCCAATACCAGTCAAAGTCCTAATGAATTGAAAGAAATTGATTTTTAAATTTAAGTGATAAGGATGTTCTCCATGGTAGATCGCTCTTCTAGTGCTAAGTATCTTTTCATGAGACTTATTGTACTCCAAAATGCCTATATATTGAGTCATCAAAATGGAAGCAACTTCCCTGCCTTTGCTTTCCTACCATGTAAGATGTTCTCTACACCGGTTTCTGAGACTTTCTCATTAAAAGAGTGAAATCCCAGTGAGATTTGAGTTAAAACTACAAGTTTTATGATTGCTGTTAGTTATGTAAACTTTGAAGTTAAGATCAGTTGCTTGACTTTTCAAGCACACACTATAAGTTTAAAGAGTATAAAAAATTGTTGCCTTTGACAAACTGTGAGTATGTGTGTTGCATTACTATTACATACTTGGAAATTCATTTTATTGTCAAATTTAATCTTATTTGTTGTAAAAGGAGAAAATCTATCTTTATTTTTATGTTTTGAAAATTAAAATTGAATTTTGTGAGCATATTCACTGCAAACCCTCACGAGACAACACTCGTCTACTAGGGGTAACCTAGGGGTTTAACGGCTTGTTGCATATGCTAAATGCAATCGTGATTCCTGCGACAGTGAGTTAGGTTTTATTTTCAGTAGTCTACTCCTACTTTTAATAACTTTTAGACCAATTTCTCTTTCACTTCATTGCTAGGGACTAGCAATAAGCTAGTTGAGGGGTGTGACAAGCAATGAATATTGCATATTCATGTGCTAATATAATAAATAGAGTGCTCATTTAATCCCCAAATCTCTAGTTTTACATGCATTTTGGAATTAATATGATTTAATGATGATGTCACTCAAATGTGTGTAATTATGTGCTTTTACATTTTTTATATGCTTAGGTAAAAATGAAGCTGAAATAATGCAATAAAAGGAAAGGAAAAAAAAAAGCAACGAGCACACAAGATTATCTCCCATGCTCATTTGGGCTTATGGGAAATTGACAGTCTTAGAAAAGAACAAAGAAAAAAACAAAGGAAAAAAAAAAACCATGAAGAAAAAATGAAACAAGGCATTTAATGCCTTAACAACGACAATACTACGTATATATGTAACATATTGGGAATCTCTCTCTCTCTCTCTCTCTCTCTCTCTCTCTCTCTCTCTCTCTCTCTCTACAGATTGATTCAAAATGGTGTCAGAAGAAAAAATGGGCGAAGATTGAAAAAATGAGCAAACCTCACTTTCATCCCTGTTCAAGTGACGAACTCAATGATGCGTCTTCACCTTCCTTCAAGAGTATCTTCGTCTATAAATACCAACCATTGGAAGAAGGATACGAGGACACAAGACACAAACACACACAAGACACAGAGAGACAGAGGAGAAAAGAAGAGAGAAAACCATAGGAAGAATTCCAAAGCCAAAGTTACTATGTAGAAATTTAAGCCTTTCTTTGTTTAATTTTGTTGTAAAAGTTGTAAAGATTTTCTTTTCTGTAATTGATGATTTCAAGTTCAAAAATCTCTGTAATTATTTTCATCTACTGTATGAAAAATTAGTTTTCAGATTTTAGTGTTATTAATGTTTTAGTATAGTTGGTAGTTGTAGATGTTCCCTAAAATAGTTTGAAACCCCAAATTTCTATTTTTGTAACAAAAATTCCATTCACTGTACGACGCAATTTTCAATTAAACTCTAGATTTGTTTGCTACGTAGTTGTTATAATCAACTATTAAAGCCCCAATCATACATACCATATCCATTATCCCACTCCCAAATTAGATTAAGATTTGGTTTAACCTTGCTTGTATTTTGGAGTTCATCCACTGTGACCCAGCAAAAATTCAAAGTCAAAGGTTTAGTATCTTATTTTTGGTTCAGTATTTCAATTTATTTATGTTTTATTAGCTTAGTTGTACTAAACTTTGTTATTTTTCAAATTCCAAGAATTCAATCCCAACAATTGTTAAGTGAAGAAAAAAATATATTAATATTAGTTTTCACTCTTACCTTGGTGTTATGACCTTAATCTTAATTAGATTGTGATTGTGTACATCCATTTAATCTTTCTTTCAAATTTATTTAGAAGATAGTTTCAATTCCAAAAATGGAAGGCTAAAACTTTAATTGGGAATATGTAATAAAAGATTAGAAATCACAGCTTCTGTGCACTAATCTTAAATAGGTAGATTTATGTAGATTGTTTGTTTTTCTATTTCTGGCCAAAAATATCTATAGTGTATGACTATTTAACATATTCATTGACTATAACTATATATATATTGAATTTCAAAGGATTACGTATTTGAAATAAGAATTTAATAATGTGAATTGTCAAACTATGCATTTTGTCATAAAAAAACACCTAGCATACAAAATAATTTATTTAATAAAGTTAATATTTCAAGTGTGTGTATATATATATATATTTCTATCCATTAATGGACAGGAAATCGTGTAGTGACAGAGTGGTGGGGACTGAGCGCCGAATAACTCACGTCTGCGAGCTTGAGTCGAACCTGGCTACTGCCTGATTACCTCTTTATTTTTCTTTAAACTAAACGATGTCGCTTCATATCAAACCTAACAAACTTGATATGACTTCAACTGGCAAAAGTTTATTTTCAAATAAAGAATCACTCTGTTTAAAAATGCCAAACACTTTCAAAGGCACAAAAGTTGTGTGATCTAGTGTTGATTTGCATATTCCCAATCCATTTAAATAATTTCTTCCAAGTTAATTAATGTTTCCTGTTTTTAGATAACTTAGATTAAATATTTGTATTATTTCCATCTTTCGCTATAATAAAATTCAAAAACTTCATTTCATGTGAATCTAGCTATTATCTTATTTTTCTTCCTTTTCTTACTAGCATCTTAGCTAGTCTAATGTGTTAAAATCTTTACCGTAAACTATTAAAAAAAATAGCCTTTTAATTAAGTTTTACTACAAAAATATAATAACTAATAGCTTAGGAAAAGCCCCAAAAATCCGTCATCTTTTATTTTCTTTTTAAGGACAAAATAGTTATTTCCTATCTTAAAAGATATTTTTACCGTTCCCTGTGGGTTTGACCTGGTCTTACCAGAACTTTATTACTTGTACGATCACCTACACTTGGGTTTTGATAAGAAAACGTGTTAGTAGGACGTCGTCAATGATGTTTATCACAAAACCCTAGAGGCTGCTCCATGTATATAGGCTCCTTGAGAAAACCATGAAGAAATGCATTCTTCACATCTAGTTGACGAATCGTCATATTGTGAGTAAGATCAAGAGTAAGAACCACACAGATAGTTTGAGGCTTGACCACTGGGCTAAAAGTTTCTTCAAAATCTACCCCTTGAAGTTTATTATATCCTTTGGCAACTAAACGTGCCTTAAGGCGTTCAAGGGTACCATCAGCATGGAGTTTGGACTTATAGACCCATTTGGTCCTATAATATTCATGGAAAGATCACGTGGAACTAATTCTAGGTTTGATTATCATGCAGAGCTTGAAGTTCTTCTTACATGGCTTGATTCCAACCCAGATGAGACATGGCTTGTTTAAGAGTGCGTGGTTCAGGAGGAATAGATGAATCACCAATGTATTGAATAAGCCCAACATGAGATTTGCCTTTGGTCTTTATGGGATGTGTATTGAATGACATATGTCTCCCAGGATCAAGTGTAGATGAGTGAGGAAGTGGTCTAGAATAGATAGAGGAATGTCGCAGTTGAGATTGCTATGACAACACATCTGGAGTTAGAGAAGAATTCGGCTCGTGAATCACAGGCCGATACTCTGATGGCAAAGCGTCTGGCCGAGACTCTAATGGAAAAGAGTCGTGTGATACAGTGGTTGAAGAGATTGGAGAAACTACGCCATCAGTAGGATGTAATGACATCTCACAAATATCACCTGGCTCATGGAATACATTGGCTCGTGTAGTATCTTCAATGGAAACAATATCACGTACACATGGGGTGTATGTGGCACTATGTGAACTAGCATGGGATCCAGCTTCAAGAGGGATTTCATCACAATTGCTTTCCGCTTGACATTCTAAAAGGTGGAGGGAGCGATTCTATCCTTGTCTTGCAAATGACATGATCTTGAGGTCTTGTCAGAATAAGGAAAAAAATGTCATAAAAAATTACATGTCTTGAGATATAGACACGTCCACTAGGAACATGTAAGCATTTGTACCCTTTGTGAATCAAGATGTACCCAATAAATACACATGGTAGAGACTTAGGCTGAAACTTATTTTGACCATAATCACTAAGATAAGGAAAGTACAGAGAACCAAAGGTACGTAATGAAGAATAATCCAGATGCCTTTGAAATAGTCTTTTATAAGGGGATTCCATTTGCAAGGTTGGAGTAGGACATCTATTTATAAGAAATACCATGGTGTGGAAGGCTTCAACCCATAGATTTAATGGTGCTTGACTATGAAATAAAAGAGTTAATCCCCACTCTACTATGTGTCGATGCTTTCTTTCAGCAAGGCCATTTTGTTCGGTCGTTCTAGGACATGAAACTTGCCGAATTATTCCATTTTGTGCCAGAAGTTCCACGAACTCAGTTTTAATAAATTCACCACCACCATCACTTTGAAAGATTTTAATCTTGTGACTGAACTAAAGTTTAACCATTTTCTTAAACTTCTTAAAATAATCAAAAAAATATGATTTATATTGCAAAGGATATAGCCATGTATACCTAGTAAAATCATCAATAAAGGTGACATAATATCGAAATTTTTGGGAAGAGGCAATAGGAGCAGGACCCCATAAGTCAGAGTGTACTTTATGAAAAGGAACACAACTACGTTCAACTTTATGAGAAAAAGAAAGTTTACAACTCTTTCCTAATTGACAACTTGGGCAAACATAAGATTCTTCATTGAAATCATCAATTGGAATCAACTTAATTTTATTAAGAAAAGTCACTGTTTGTTGTTGAGGATGTCCTAGCCGTTGATACCATACCTTTTCGGCTGCTTTCCTTTGTCTCACAGAAAATAAGGCAACCTTCTCTTCTCCAATAGTATATAGCCCGCCTTCTCTATGCCTAGTTGCTATGGTTTCCAGGTGTTCTTATCCTTGATAAGAAAATTAGTCAATGGGATTACAATAATCCAGGATACATCAATTAACAAGTTGTCCGATTGAAATTAAGTTCTTCGTAATTTCAAGCACCACTAATACATTTTTAAGTTGCAAATCACCAGCTGAAGTAGAAATAATAGCATCACCAATGTGAATAATCTTTAGACTTTTCCATTACCAATGACTATTTGGTCTCTCCCTCTATAAGGTCTTATAGAAAAAAGTTTACCTGAGTCGTTTGTGATATGAGATGTGGCTCCAGAGTCAGGAATCCAGTCTTGGTCTTGTGGATCTTCAATGGACATAGTAGCAAGAGCTTGGGGAATTTATTCTTCTTGGAAGGCATGGTTAAATCTATTGTAGCAGTGCAAGGCAGTATGACCAGGTTTATTGCAAATCTGACATACTATGGTAGACTTTTATTGTTTGTTTTCTCTCTGCTGGTGCACTTGATTATGGTGTGAATTGGAGATGTTTGATTTGGAATTGGATCGACTACTCTGATTTTAAGAAGCTTGAGGAAAACCTCTGCCTTTCCAGTTAAAGCCACCTCCTCTTGTTCCGTGATTATTTCCACAACCCCTTCCTTGCCGGTTGGCAATAAAGACTTGATTTTCATTTATACCACTTGGCTTGTGATGTTTGTCATAAATCGAGATTAGATTAGTGAACTCATCAAAGGATGGTAAAGGGAAACGAACCTGCATCGCAGTAACAAAGATGTGATATTTCTCTCCAAGTCCATTCAATGCCCAATAGACTTTGTCTTGATCCTCCATAGATTGTTGGATTGCAGCCAACTCATCACAAATGATTTTAACTTCTTGGAGATACGCATCGAGGGAAGAATATTCATCCCTTCTCACTCCTTGCAGCCTGCGCATTAATCGTGGGCTCTTTCTTTTGAGGTGTTAGCGTAACGCTCTTCAAGGCACCTCCATACATCCTTTGCGGTAAACATGTCTACAATGAGGTTGCAAACTTCTGATGAAAGTGTTGTTGAGATTAGACTCTTCACAAGTCGATCTTGTTGTTGCCAAATCGCAAACACTGGATTTGGTTCTTCTTTTCCATCAAAAGGTAGGACACTAGCTTGTGGTATTTTTGAATAACTAGCTACGTGATCTACCATTTGAATGCTTTCAATCAAAGGTAGAAGTTGATCCAGCCAAACAATATAGTTTTTGGAGGTTAATTCATCACTAACCATTGCAGCAATATGCGCAACAGTAGTGATATTAAGAGAGGATGATGAAGAGGAGGAGGCCATTGGAAATACTTAATCACGTTGTAAGTGGTAAGGCTCTGATACCATATAAAGATTTTAGAAGCAGATCTAGAAAGAGCTTCCTCACCAAACGTGATGTATGGTCATGTATTGATCATCTATTTATATACATGATAGAGTGTATACAAGAGGGAAAGTTACATGATGAAAAGGAAAGAAAATATACAAAGGTCTACAGGCTTTGAAGAAAGAATCAGATCAGATCATAGAAAAACAATTCTGCTATTGTCCTCACTTCAAATCAACCTGCTGATATACTTCCTTAGTAGGTTTCACATGGAACACATTATGAAATTATGAAAGTGTGTTTGAAATAAAACTATTACAGTAAAATATTTATAGTGGGGACTTCTTTATATGTTGTGCAACTATCTGTTGTAGTGGCTATTGACATAGGCGTGGGAAAGGCTAAACGGCAGAGATAGTGCCATTAGGTTTCACACGAAGGTGTGACTGCCATTTTTCTCTAGCCGGCAGCGGCTCTGTCGTCCACCACCCAAACGACAACCACATTGCCGTTCCATCCCTAGCCGGCAATGGCTCTGCTGACCACCCTCAGCCGGCATTCTCTCCATTGTTCCGCCAATTAGACTACTGTATGGCCCGCTCTTCTTCTCTTGGTACACGAACTTAGCCTATTTTTCCCTATTTTCACGGAAAACCATTCACATAAGAACAATTTTCAAGTGTATTAGTAGCACTACAACTAATGACATGGTATCCCCGTTTATACTAGAAATTGCTCGTGCTCATAGGCACTGTCGAAAAAAATTATTTAGACTTAAATTAATCATATTTTTTAATAAACATAATTTTTATAATATAAATACTTTGATACATCTTTAATTGGAATAATTTATTTTTGTATAGAATTTAAAAGTCAGTGTATTAATTTTTCTAATTTAAAAAAAACATCAACTTTTTTGTAAAATGAATTTTAGATCAGTAAATAATAGTGGAACAGAATTACCAGATCGGTGGCCTCTTTCAAAACCATCTTGGGCCGAGTTGCGGATCTCGCTCTCTTTAAGACATTTTGCGGCTCTGCCCAAATGTGTGCAAGCTGTTCGTATATGCCATGTTGTCCCCAGAATAAAACAGCCCAGAATCTCCTCTGTCTCTGTTTTTTTTTTTTGCACCAAGAAAAATAGGTATACTAAACATCCTTCGGATTTGTAGCTCTATAACCACAAAATGAAAAACTTATTTCTTTTCCTTTTTTCTTTTTGGAAAACAGAACACTCATTGATTCTAGAAAAAAACACTTCCTTTATCTATTTTTGAAAAAATCAACAATGAGAGGAAATATTGAAATATATCTACACGTATCCGTACGTGGGAGACAAGTCTCCCTTTATATTTTTTCCTTAATCTTCTTATCTAGAATTCACCCAAGTTAGAGAGATACACACAAGTAACTTCCCCGTTTGGTCACTGTGTATTTTGCATATATATTGCCCATGTATCCCAATAATGATATAGGTAGCTTTCAAAGTCAAAAACCATAACAGCTAGCATGTTGTTATTCCAACGATTTTCCAAATAAATTGATATTAGTAGCTCATTACTTAATAACGCACTCTTAATCAGAAAAAAAGGTAACAGTAGTTATAATAGTAATAAAGGTTTATAACATATATTTTAAGTATCATTAAACTACATTAATTCCCCACTATATTAAAACACAAATTTATAAAACAAAATTTCAACTAATTTATTAAAATATTCCAACAAACCCCCACTTATTTTAATAAAATTAAAATGGATTTTTCATTGAGCAACTGATCATTTTCAACTTGAACCTTTACGTAGTGATGGTGCTTCCGATTATACTAAAGTAACCATAGTTTTGAACTCAATTTCAGAAAATACCACACGCACAATCCTACTAGGGTGAAATTCAAAAGCTAGCACTTTATGGCCATATGCTAATATCCTAGTATAGCAAAAGCTCTAGAGAATTTGCCCAAATTCCATAGGAAGCAACCACACTTCTACAAGAGCATAGGTGAGTCTAACAAGGATACTCCAGTAGCTAGGTATCCCACTCAACATAGAGTTTAGATCTCACTACGAGTTATAGTAACTCGTCATTTTATCGCTTCAGGATATCATGCTTCACAGGGATGGACTGGGAGAGTTAAGTCCCTATCATATCAATAGTATGATTCTATTCATATCACTTCATGACTTGTTATTACCCTTTGAACCTATTTCTTGGGATCTCCAGTCTATAGGATGGGTTACCATCACAAGTGACTCAACTGTCTATGGGCTTTAGTCCTATCCCTTTCTAAGTTTTTCAATCCTTCTTTCAAGCTAATCCTTTCGTCAAATGATCAGTTATATGTTGGAAATATTTCATCTCATACAAAATTGTTAGAAATATTTCATTGATATAGTTGGAAACAAAAACAGATTCTGAATATAACAAATGAAAACAGTAAAACTACACTTTGACAGAAACAGAAATTAAACAGGAAAATCAAACCGAGGCCTGTGATTTTCATTCACAGTTTCCTTAAAACAGATTCGCCGCCTCACCGGATGTGCTTGAGGAATTCGTCGGCGTCTGTCTCCCAGGATACAGCGGCTTCTAGCAGTAGGACTTGCACAACGTACAACTGCTCCGGCGAACTTCTTATGTTTTGTACTCTCTCAGAAAACTCAGGACAGTAGGAGAAGAGAAGAGAAGACTTTTGTAATTCGTATATCCAGACTGAGGGGAAGCTGTGATATATATAGGATAGTCATATGCCTTTCCATTTTCTGTAACTACAAACTGTTCATATCTTGCAACAGTTTAGAAAACCCAAAGGTTTCTGCAATGCAAAACATGTGCAGAAATCCCAAGAGTCTCTCTTTACAGATTGAAAAAAAAAAACAAAACTTGAGGGGTGTAAAAAGAAATATTCTGTGCGGGCCGCACCCACGAACCCGACCCGACCCGGCACGGCCGGTCGGTCGGACGGACGGCGGCGGCGGCGCGCGCGTGTGTGGAGTAAACCCAAAGGGCCTTAGGTCCTCCCCCTTCCACAAAACTGGGTACCCCTTGGGGCCCAAACCCAAAACATGAAGTAGCCTTGTAAATACACTAAAGGCTACTTCTAGTTTTCCTATGTGGGACAAGGCTAGTTGTGAACCTCTTTCATTTCAACAACTCCTTGTATGGGGCAACCTTTAACCATTAATTTCTCATTCACCCATCAATAGTTTTGGACATGTGAATATCCAAACTTCATCTCCTCATGGAGGAAAACACAAATCCATAAGGACCCCACTTAAACTCTAAGTGGGTCCCACTTTTATTAGCCCTTAAACATGGCCAAACACACATATTTATCCAACATTATATTCTCCTCAAACATGTACATTATCCACTCTTACAGCTATAGTAGAGATAAACTCTCTAATAGAGCTGTATTTGTGACGTATTTGTCACCTTTTACCATTATAATGGTTTTAAACTTTTTGCAATAGCCGCGGTACTATCGCAGTGGATAAACAGCTGGTATCAATCTCTCTCATAAAAGTGTATCTCATAGTAAGCTTTTCAGCCTAGCTACTTTCTCACTAGCAATAGCTAATGGAATCATCTCCGACTTCATCGTGGACTTAACCAAAATAGTCTATTTCTTAGACTTTCATGAAATTGCGGCCCCAGCAATACTAAAAAAGTATCTATTGGTACTCTTGGAGTCGTCTGAAAGGGTATTCCAATCAGCATCACTACATCCTTTAAGGACAACGATAAACATCTCATAATTTAATATAAAGTTCATGATCCTTTTTCAAGTAACACATGATCCTTTTTAATATATAGTCGGTCATGGCTTTGGAGTCTTTCGTTAATAGTAGAAATTGACATCACTCTAACCTTCAAGTACATTGGAAAACTTTTTATAGAAAAATACCTAAATTAATAGGTTTCTTTAAAAATCTCATAATTCTTCCAATTGCATTCCTGATTTTGAAATTGCATACTTATTTCACCAAAAAAAACAATTTGGTTAAAAATCAGTCTTGAAAAACAAAAACTATATATATATTCAAATTTTGAAGTATGCAATACATTTTCAAAACATAATTTCTTCTTATCTCATGGGTAAACAATCCATATTCAAAATTTAATTTCTTCCCGGAAGTGAAATTCAATTTCACTTTGCCAGTTTCAAAACCTTGGCATTGTGTAAATCACCAAGTACAACGTTTGTGATTGTTACACATATGCTCAGAGGCACTCATATCAATTAACTATCCTTCAGAAGCCATCGTGGAATTTACTTCCATAAGTATAGTTACAAGTGACTCTTCGGTCCCATTAGCCAATGGAACAGACTGATGCTTCCGACAGCTTTGAGCAGAATACCAATTTTTCCACAAATAAAAATACATTGGGGTCATTTTGTATCAAAGGAGGTTTCTTTTTTGTATATGCTTTAATCAAAGCGATTTTGGCACTAGTTCAGTAGTGCACCTACATAAAACTCTTTATTGCCTTTGCAATATCATATCGATGTAGCATACTTTGAACTATCAATAACACTAGTAAATTCCTTTTGATTAATTTTATCACAATCATTTGTGAAAAATCTTACAATTTGGATCTAAAGGTGTGTAAAAAAAGGTTTGTAGTCAAACTAATAGTAATTTCTCAAAACCTTGTTTTTCAAAGTACAATCTGCAGTGCTTGTAATTTTAATTCAGAAATTACATAGGCGTCAATCCAATCCTTCACATCAAAAAATTAAGTGACAATAAATTATTGATTTCTTTTGAAACCTCCAAAATAGAACCAATAATAATAATAATAATACCAAACCAAACCAAGCCTTGTGTCCCAATCAATTGGGGTCGGCTATATGAATCCTTTTTCTCCATTCTGCACGATCAAGAGCTATATAATAATAATAATAATAATAATAATAATAATAATAATAATAAAATCTTCAATATCATAACACATACTCCATTTGTAAAATGGTTTGTTCAAATTTCTCATTCCACTGGTTGGGTGCCAGTTTTAAACCATATAACGTGTAAATAAGTATACACACTTTATTTTTATCCATCAACCCTTTAGGATTATCCAAATAAATTCCATCCTCTAATTCTCCATTTAAAAAAAATGCAATTTTAACATCCATTTCATTAGTATGTAAATCATAAATAGCATCAACAATCATTGGAATTCTAATGGATGTAACACACATAATAGGAGAATAGGTTTAAAAAGGCAACAATTCTCTTTTTGTTTAAAATCCCTTAGCTACTAAAGTAGCTTCACATTTCCAATTGAACCATATGGTTTTAAAATCTTTCCAACACTCCACTTACTTCCAATCCAAGTGGTAAATATTCCAAAAATTCCCAAAAAAATGGTTGGAAATAATGTAATCCATCTCGTATTGAATAGCTTCTTTATAAATATTAGCCTTGGATATATAAGAGCATCCCCTAAATAAGCAAGATCTCTTTCTAAATGAATGTATATCAATCACTTCCAAATTTTCTAAGAGCTTAGCTCTCCTACACCTTCGCGATCTAGATTTTATGTCATGATATTAATCGTGCGCCCTAAATAGTAAGTACACAAGGTTTAGGAGGGACGTAGTTAAACAGAAGGTTGAGAGCCCCCACTATACCTCAATTAATAAAGAAAGGCTTGATCCACAAAAATAAGTGTCAATAGATTCAAAAGACACATTATATTCATATATGTCTATGAATCTACAAGCATTACTACTAAAATGCATATCTTAAAAAAAAGGCATATTCTACGGCTCTACTAGTAATTTTCTTAAGATTAAAAAAAAACTAACGTAAGCCAAATAACCCAACCTTAACAACAAATTAAATTGTGGGCTTCTTAATTTTTTCCAATGCTAAAATTTGAGCAATTTTTGTTTTAGAGTGGAAGACTATTAAAAACAAAAAAAAAAAAAAAATTTGTATAGTAATGTTTGATCCCAAATATATGAATCATCTCTATCAAACCTTGAATGAATAAAATATTCATGAGTCAAAACTATTGGGTCAAAAAAAGTTAAAAGGAACTTGCCACACCCAAATAATTTTTCTTACCCTAAACATATGTTTACACATGACACCAGCATAAGATGGCGCAATTGTTGGCTGTTTTGAAATAAGTTATACTCGGTGTAGCAAACTCAAAGAATGACATAGAATACTATCACATCAAAATTCACAAAACACATGTCCTCACCAATTTTAAAGACTTGATTTGTAACCAATAGCCATTAATATGGCAATGCCTTAAAAACCATAATATATAACAATTCCATACACATCCCATTATATTGCCTGAAGTTTAAAATTCAACCAAGGACAAACCAATGAAAAAAAAAAAAAAAAAAACAGAGGATAACAGACATGTAAGCACCATCACAACTAATCACCATATGTAATTCCTATCATAACCATCCAATAAAAAATGATCCAACTATCCAACGGTTGAAATTATGTCTCATGTTTAAAAATATGTCCATGGTGGAATTCTCTTTATGTCCTGTAAGGTTGTAACTCAGATTGTATATCTTCCAAGTATTCTTTTTCAATTTCTTTCAACTGATCCATGTCCAAACTTCCCATTTAAATAATCTTGGATCTTTGGACAAGGAAGATTGTAAGAGACTTTAAGGAGCTAACAAATCGGTATACATCAATTATAGATCGTCGTGTACGTGAATATATGAGCGAGAGTCTCAAATTATCCTAAAAAGCCAAAACTTGTTATCAGATATAGAGACTAAGAGATCCAAAATTTTCAAGGCAAAATATAACGTATTAAAATTGTTAGAACAGTAAATAGAAGTGGAACAGAATTACCGGATCGGTAACATCTTTCAAAATCATCTTGGGCTGAGTCGCAGATCTCGCTCTCTTGAAGACGTTTCGTGGCTCTGCCCAAATGTGTGCAAGCAGTTCGTATATGCCACGCCGTCCCTAAGATAAAACAACCCAGTATCTCCTCTGTCTCAGACTTTCTTTGCACCAAGAAAAACCAGTATACTAAACATCATTCGGATTTGTTGCTCGATAACCACAAAATGGAAAACTCTTTTTTTTTTTTTTTTTTGGAAAACAGAAGGCTCATTGATTCTAGAAAAAACACTTCCTTGATCTATTTTTGAAAGGAAAAAAAAAAAAACAATGATAGGAAATATTGAAATATATAATACATGTATATATATATATATCTACACGTATCAGTACGTGAGAGACAAGTCTCCCTTTATATTTTTTCTTTATTCTTCCTATCTAGAATTGACCCAAGTTAGAGAGATACCCACAAGTAACTTCCGCGTTTGGTCACTGTGTGTATTGCATATATATTGCCCATGTATCTAAATAATAATATAGGTAGCTTTCCAAGTCAAAAACCATAACAGCTAGCATGTTGTTATTCCAAACGGTTTTCCAAATAAATTGATACTAGTAGCTCAATACTTAATAACACACCGTTAATCAGTAAAAAAGGTAATAGCAGTTGTAATAGTATTAAAGGTTTATAACATGTATTTTAAGTATCATTAAAATATAATTATTCCCCACTATATTAAAATACAAATTTTTAAAACAAAATTTCAAATATTTTATTAAAATATTCCAACAATAAAAAGGTCATCAAATTTTATATGACATTATGGAGCAACTCTTTCAAACGGCGGCAACAACTATGCGAAACGTTTGGGAACAATTCTTCAAAACGTAGGAAGCAAATCATTTCAAAGTCGGGTGAAATTCTTCAAAACATCAGGAGCAACTATTCCAAACGTTGGGAGAAATTATCCCAACGTTTTGGTGCAAGTTCACAACATTAAAAATATAAAATAAACTAAAACACCAAAAAACAATTCAAAAAGTTGATGTTTCTTTTTCTATTTTGTTGATTAAATTATAAATTTTTTAGTGATTGTTGACATTTTTTAAATTTTAAAAAATAATAAATTGACTTTTAAATTTTATACAAAAAGTTGACTGAAATATAATTACCCTATTTAATTTAGAGAGAGCGCAAGTGTTTTTTTTTTTTTTTGGGTCAAAAAGCGCAAGTGTTTACAGGGGTTTTTTACTTTTTTTTGGGTCACAAAGGGGGCAATTTTGCTCACAGTACATACCTCACGGATTGCTCACGATTCTTGAGCGGACAAGTGTCTGTGGGATCCACTATTATTTGGTTGCACTAAGTGTTGTTTCTAATCTTTAGTTACATGTTAAGTATTTGCTCAAAAAACAAAAATGTTAGAGATATTCTTTATTGGTTGAACTGGAACAGGAGTGTATTGTTCAAAAAAAAAAAACCTCACGAATTTTAACATGGGATCCACAGTCCACCAACTAAATTAATTACACTACTACATTTTTCACCAAACACAACTCACACAAATGATATTAGTTCGTGACAAATAATTTGAGAACATAAATTTCTTACCTCCGTGAGAATATTTGAAGGTAAATTTTTTTTTTTTTTCAGAAATTTTTTTTAAGGTACTTTTTTTGTATCAACTATCAATAACACATATGCTATTACACTCATTTATTTTTTTTAAGTTTCATAACAAATTTATTAATTCTTTCTTTCTCTCTTTCTAATATTGGTGTGCTTTTTTTTAGAAAATTTGAAGGTAATTTTTTTGTATCAACTATCAACAACACAAATGCTATTACATTCTTTTTTTTTTTTTGAAGTTTTAGAACAAATTTATTAGTTATTTCATCATCTAACCGTGTATTGAATCATTATTGAAATATTAATTTGATAGGGAGTAATTCAACCAAGTTTTCAAGGGCCCGTGCGACAACTACACTTTTCAGATCCATCGACATTGGGAGGTCAAACTACAATTTCACAGTGTTGGCCCAAATATGGAAACCTTAGAGGGGGGGTGAATAAGGTTTTAGCGGATATTAACCTTTTAAAAAAAACTTAATTGCAAATTAAAAGCGAACACAAACAATAATGTAAAGAGATAAGGGAAGAGATACTTGCAAACCAATTTTTCAAGTGGTGCGGCAATCGCACCCCGCGGCCTACGTCCACCCCTCAAGAACACCTCTTGAGGATTCCTTTAATCCGATCTACTTCACGGGTGTAGACCAAACCGTTACAAGAGCCTTCAATCTCTCCCAAAGAAGAACACCTCTTCTTTGCACACAAGGGTTACTAACCCTCACTCTTTACAAATATAATTGAATACAAATTGATAACTCTCTCTCTAGAGTGGATAATACAATTAAAGCTCACTACAATTTTGCTCTCTTCAAGAAATACAATGAAAGATTTGAGCAAATTGATAAACTCACACAACTAGGGCTCAAATGTGAATGATTAAAGATTAAAGAGATGTGTGATCAATACTATGTTTTCCAATCAAAATCTCAACCCCAAATAGCTTGGGAAAACATGTATTTATAGGCCTTGGAAGATTATAGCCGTTGGTGGCATGTTTGGTAATTAAAAGCCCCTTTAAAAACTAGCCGTTATTGCCTTTCAGGTCGCTTCAGTCGACTGGACCTTGAAGCAGTCGACTGGTCCTTGAAGCAGTCGACTGAGATGAGTTTACAGAGGGTTCTGTTTGCATTCTGCTCACTTCGGTCGACTGCATCGGGCCTTCAGTCGACTGCCCCTCCCTGTTTGACAGTCTGACACATCTCCACTAAAATGGCCATAACTCCCTCTACAAAAATCGGATTTGCGATCCGTTTGATGTTTTGGAAACTAGATTCAAATACCTTTCCAACCATATAAGATTCAACATTTAATTATTTTCCAATTGGTTGGGGCATTGCTTTAAAGATGACCTTCTTAAAATTTATTTCCAAAACTTTAACTTTTAGAGTTTGTTTGAGCCCCTATGAGTGTGAGATCAAGATGCCTTACAAAGATGGTCCTAGACTTCAACCAAGGATGAAATATCTTCAAGTCTTCAAGCTTGATCCTTGTTGAGCTCTTTGTAATCTTGATCTACAACAATTAAATCTCATGCATACAAAGATGTTAAAACATTGATACAATATTAATACATGAGATTATATGTGGGCATAAAAATGACTATGATAATAATAAAGAATGAATCAATATGAATCATGTAATTATCATAGCATATTTAACATCATCAAAACATAATTAAATATGCCTTAATATACCTTAAGGCTAACACACAGTTTTCTACAAGCCACACATATCAATGGGATCGGGATCTATAGAGAAATTAAGAAAATATGTAGCCCTTTATCTTTATTGTAATGGTAATATTTATGAAGTTGTAAGAAAATCTGTGTTCTCAAATTGTTTGTCACAAACTAATATCATTTGTGTGAGTTGTGTTTGGTGCAAAATTTATTAGTGTAATTAATTTAGTTGTGTTAGTGTATTAGTGTAACTAATATCATTTGTATGAGTATACTAGGCACACTTTGAAATCCACACTGAATTTAATGTCCAACTTTAAATGCATGTACCATGTATTGTGTAAGTAGTGCAGAGAAAAGTGTGAAAAATTCACACAGTTCAGTATACATGCATTTCAAGTACAAGATGTCAAATTCAGTGTGAACTTCGAAATGTGCCTAACATTACTCGTGGAACAAACACTAGTTGGTGGACTGTGGGTCCCATGTTGAAATTCGTGAGTTTTTTTTTTTTTTTAATAATGCACTCCTGTTCCAGTTCAACCAATAAAGAACATCTTTGACATTTTTGTTTTTTTTAGCAAACACTTAACATGTAACTAAAGATTAGAAACAACACTTACTTCAACCAAATAATAGTGGGTCCCACAAACACTTGTCCACTCAGGAATCAGCCGTGAGCAATCCGTGAGGTATGTACCGTGAGCAAAATTGCTCCCGGGGGACAAATGTAGAGAGAGAGAGAGAGAGAGAGAGAGAGGGATAGAAATGTAAAATGTGTAAAAACCGGAGTGAGTTTTCAAATTTTTTAAAATTCAAATTTAAGTGGTAAAGAGTAGACCGACAAATGTATAGTGAGAGAGGGGATAGAAATTTAAAAGGTGTAAAAACTGGAGAGGTTTTCAAAATTTTAAAACTCAAATTTAAGAAAGTGGTAAAGAGTTGACCTGTTGAACCCACAGGTGATTACACACATCAAAGGTGCAAAGTGTCTTATAGGCTATTAAAGTTTTTTGCTCTAACAATAAGGTTAACCTTTGATCTATTTAAGATATGCGTGTTTATATTCCTTTTGAACTTTCATACCGATGCAATTAGTTTTAAAAAAAGGAAAATTAGACTTCAATCCTTAGCTAAAGTGTCAAAAAGTATAAAATTGCCGTATTTTTGGTAATTTGTTCCAAAGTCCCTGTCATCACTGTCAGCAATTTTGCTCAACAAGCCCACATGCGCTTGGCCTAGCAGCAGCCCAAACATCACAGCCACTCACACCGTGTGAGTGACTGTACTATAGTATTTCTCATTTCCAAAAATATTTCAAAATTTTAACCCTCCATAACTTTTGATCTACAACTTCATTTTTTACAAATTTTATACCGTTGGAATTGTATCGACGAGAGCTACAAAACTAGTACCATTGTTGATATATTTTGAGCAATCTTTTTTTTTTTTTTCAATTTGAAGAAATTTTGAAAAAAAAATAGAATTTGGTGAAATTTCACAAAACAATTTTCACACCGTTACACAAGGCATGTAAGATTTTGATTTTTTATTTTGCTCAAAACATATCAACAATGGTACTAGTTTTGTAGCTCTCGTCGACACGATTTCAACGGTATAAAATTTGAGAAAAATGGAGTTGTATGTCAGAAATTATGGAGATTTAAAGTTGCAAAATATTTTTTGAATTTAGAATATCATACGGTATGCAAAATCATGGCACGTGAAAATTGGGCGAGAGTGGAGAAAATGTGGAAAATGTTTGGGTGCATGTCAGTTTTGTCCTTTTGACAAAGATCAGGGACTTTTGATTAAATGCAGATATTGAAGGTATTTTTTGTTAAATTTTTAGTTGACAAGGGATATATCTCTAACTGTCCCAATTAAAAATTAAATTTACTTGTTTTCCGAAAAAAAAAAATAAAAAAAAATTAAGACATGAATTTTAAGTACTGAAAATTTTTAGCAATTAAATTTGCAATATTGATAACAATGTTTCAAATATTGAAATAGACTGCATTCAGTGACTTTTTTCAATCGAATTTTTTCACTTAAAGTTTGCAATGAGTTTTTGGCTGTTTTTTCAAGTAAGTGATGCATTATCAAACAGACAGACAAAATAAGCGCTGAAAATTTTCATTTTTACTACTTAATTGAGTTTTTTCTTGTTTTTTTCCTCCACACTTAAATAAGAGTGAAAATTAAGAAATTTTAAAATTTAATTGTAAGTCATGAAAAAGGAATGGAAGTGACTTACAAAATTCAATATTCATTTTTTACTCATTGTATTTTTCACATTAACTTCCTTACTATTTTTCACACTAACTTCCTTACTAACCAAACAAGGAAATGTGTTTTCCTCTATTTTTTTTTTTCCTTTTCTTTATCCCTCATTAATTTTATGAACCAAGCAGAGCTTAGTTGCCAAAGAAAGAAGAATGCCAAGGCTTTGTGTGGTTTTTTGAAAAGAAAGGAAAATATAAAAGAAAAACTCTTTTTCTTTATTTGGTTAATAAGGAAAATGATGAGAATAATAAGAAAATAAAACTAAAAAAAAAAAGAAGAAAATAAATTGATATACAAATTTCAACCAAAAAAAAAAGTTGATATACAAATTAAAATTTTTAATGTTGTACGTCATTTTCTTTCCTTTATTTATATACTATAATAACATTTTAGTAACTTTAATTATGCATGTTATTTAAACATTAAGCAAAACAAGACAGAACTAGTTTTCTTTCTTATTTTTCTTTTCCTTCTCTTTTTCCTTCACAAAATCCATAAACCAAGTACAGCCTAGGGTAAAAAATTTCCTTTTTCTGATCACCAAAGAAAATAGTGAGAAAAATTGGAAGAAAAAAATTATAAATAAAAAATAAATTTTCAATTTTTTTGAGTCATCTTCCTCCATTTTTTCTTTGGTTACTAGTATAATTTTTTTCAAAATTTTCAACATTTAATGTAGTTTAAGCATAGAGAAGATCACAAGAGAGATTTTTCTTTCTTGTTTCATTTTCCTTCTCTTTTCCATCAATAAATCCACAAACCAAACATCTTTGATAAAAATACGCTTATCCAACAGCAATCGCACTCAAACTTAGTCAAGAGTACTGCAGACAGAACAAATACCACTGTAATAAATCAAACCTTACATTGACAAAATTTCCATTTTGTGAACTCGGAGAAACAGCTGTACAAAAGATAAAAATGAATAAACAAAATTCTAAACTTTTTAAATATAATTTGACACAAATTCAAATGATTTTATTTTCAGAGAAAAATTTAATGAACTTCAGAACATGTGATTTTTTCGTAAAGTACTATACCACCAAAATACAAATCTACAAACCTTTCGACATCATATCACTAACTTTACTCTCCTCCGCTTATCCTCTTCAGAGTCAAAAACCGTTCTCTTGCCATAACGAACTCTGTAAATATAATTTCTTGGCGAATTCAGGAATGCTGCTCAATTCAACAACCATTTGGTTTTCCTGATTACACGGAAGCTAAATGATTTTGACGATGACGAGCACTTCTGAAGAATAAATTACACGAGCAAAAAACGTCCATCTCGCCATGGGAAACAATTCAACCCTACAACAAGCATAACAATTCAACGGAAAATTCCTCAGATACAAATGATACCTAAAACTACTTACGCATAACACTCTGCAATTGGGTTAAAACTTTTCCACGGACTCGGGCAAATTGACTACCATGCTGACTTGCCAATACTCAAGTCTATGTTTGTGTGTTTGATCCCGACAAATCAGTTTCCCTAAACCCAAATTTTCATAGATCGATATCTTAAGGCAGTGTTCATTTCACAGATTTAGTGAGGGAAAGGATAACATTGTGTGTGATTACCAATACTTGGTCAATGTTTATGTTTGAGTATGATTCACCCCGACAAATAAGTTTCCCTAATTCAAAATTTTCATAGATTGCTGTCTTAAAGGCTTCGTTTGTTTTGACGGAAATAGTCAGGGAAGGACGCGGAATTACTTTTCTTTGTTTTGGGTAATAGGAAAACTAGCAAGGAAAATAGCAAGTGGAAAGTCTGAATTTTGTGGGTCACTTCCCTCCCATATTTCTTTAATTGAAAATTACATATTGAACAATATTTTTGAAGGTTATATGTTCATGGTAAAAAAAAAAAGGGAAAACACACTTCTTGTTTACCTTTCCTTTCACTTCTCGTTCTCTAAATCCGCCAACTAAACAGAGTCTAAATAATTCAAATGAGACGATACCAGATGAGAAGGAAAGAACACCCTAACACCTGAGTGTGGTCAGAATGAGATAATACCTCTCATTGATAACATGGGCACCCAACCCCGTCATAATGAAGCTAATATATGTTTCTGAACTCTGTATGTCTCTCAACATGGGAGAACACGTAAAAACATATCATTCCACACCCCCTCAAAAGATGAGGTTTACACATTGATTTTTCTTCCCTTTCACTTACTTATAATCAACTTAGCATGACTGCGTATTAACTTTTTGCTGAATTCTGAGAATGCATTAATATTTTACTTTAGAGCGATAAATTTTCTTACAAGATGAACATATGTAGCACGCACACTTTAATTTGGGTGTCGTGCCCGCCTCTTAAAAGTGAGAACTTTCTAAAGTCACGCTCGATTCCGGGCTTCTTACTTAGAAGCTTGTCGAAACCTCACTTAGAAAACTATCAGACACTAGAGATCCCTGTTTTGGTACAATCCTCCGAAAAAGTGGTACACTAGCGAATTGGAACACCACTTTTGGCGTTCCCACTTTAAATCACCTAATATTGTAATAACACCACCAAAATCTAATGAATTTATAGCACTAACAAAATTCACATCGATTACATTCTCTCATTTAGAACTTTACTTGACGATAAAATGATAAAAATATTTGTTTCACGTTTTAATCTATCATACTACTTTCCCTCTTAAGATCGGAAGAAGTATAACCTCAATGTACCACATTTTATAGCATATGGCGATCCACGTTCCCGATCCTATTCCTCGTACCGAATCAGTCCGCGATCCAGGTAACCTTGCTCGCTCCCCTCATGTTAGAACCTTCCTCCCCAGCAGCTCACATCACAAATAAATCTCAAAAGGGATAATTAGATTTTCAGTCTATTTTTTTGTGTACAATTTAAAAGTTAGTCTATTACTTTTCTAAATTAAAAAAAAAAATATCAATTTTTTTTTGTAAAATTGTCATCAAATTTTACATGACGTTTTGGAGCAACTCTTTACAAGGGTTAGGAGCAACTATGCGAAGCGTTTGGGAGCAACTCTTTTAAACGTATGGAGCAACTTATTTCAAAGTCGTGTACAACTCTTCACAACGTTGGGAGCAAGCCTTCAAACGTTTTGGTGCAAGTTCAGAACGTTGAAAACTCGACTAAAATATAAAATAACTATTAAAAAGTTGATATTTTTTGAATTTTTTGATAACTTTTTAATGTTTTTAATTATTGTTGATATTTTTTTACTTTTCAAAAAGTAGTAGACTGACTTTTAAATTTCGTATAAAAAATTCACTAAAATCTAATTATCCCATCTCAAAATAGCTTGTACAAAGATCCAAGTTCTTATCTTGCTTAAATATTTTACCGAATATATACATTCTTATTTAGGAAAATATGGTTAAAGACTACTCAAAAACAAAATCTACTATGAAAATATCTTATTTCAATCCAAATTCTTCTTGAAATGTTTGGAAACTTACTGGAAGCTCCAAACCTTTGAAGTTTGAACCTCTTAAAGTTTAACGCTACACGACCCCGCCCCCGCTCCCGCGGCCCTGTTTCGTGCTTATATGGTTTGCATACGCAAAAAAAAAATGTCTTAATTTACTTCTTTTTTTCTCACCGGACATACGTCGGACACGCCGCCGACACAAACAAACATGGGAGTGGACACTGGTTGGCTCCTTTGAAAATGTTTTTAAGTTTCAGAGGAAGAAGTCCTAACATAATAAAATGAGAGATAAGTAACGGGTTTATTTCAAAATTTGAGAAACGAGAGTGGACATGGCATCATATATCGTATAATTGATAGAAACTACATAACTTTCAATCGTCTGTCCTAGCAGTGTTCTTATCCTACCGTTTTAAGATTTACCGTGTCCCATGCCACCGTACTTGTGTCCATATCCGTGCTACATAGAGATAAACTCAGCAAACTCAAAAGGAGCAGTACTTACATTAAATACGATCATTACTAACACCATCACAAGGAGTCACCTGCCCTGCACCAGTCGATAGTTGAGGACAAGGTCGTCAGATTTCTTCCAGATATAAGCCCGGACTGTGGCTAAGCTCATCTCGGGGGATAGGACCTGAACATAACCAAAAAAAACTTCGTATGATTTTGAAAAGCCTAAGAATTTGAACTCAAAGCATGAAAAATTCTCCTATTTTCTCACCCAGCAAAAAGGATCTGATGAACACATCAGCAATCAATAGGAAGCAAGAAATAATGTAGGCTCCAATACAATTCGGTTCCCTAAACTTTTCCTAAAAATGTTATTTTAGACCAAGGCTTCCACTTTTAAAGCGACTTCAATTGAGGACAATTGAGAACGATCAATTTCAATTGAGAGCAAGTACGGTCAATAATAGCTGGCACTCAATCGTCATGTCCGTTAACGATTGTCCTCAATAAAGATCAATTTAAAACCGAGAGCCTTGAGATATTCAATTGATAATAGAGGGCCCAAAATGAAGTTTTAGGAAAAATATGAAGCACCGGAGTGTACTTGACCCAAGAATGTATGTGGTCCTAGTCTTGATGTAACACTCTTCATTAGAATGAAAGAAAAAAGAACATTTTAGAGAAGAGAAACCTCAGGGTGCAACTTACAAGATCTGAACGCGCTATAGAAGTAGATACACAATACTTAAACAAGGAAAAGAAACGACCAGTTTGGCTATGTCTGTGATCGGGCAACAGTTTCAAATACAAAGTGTCAAATTACTGAAATGAGGAAAAGTGACAATAGGGGCAGTTATCTACGAGCGAGTTGGCAATGATCAAATTTCTGAAATTACTATTTTACCCATTTTCATTATCACTGATTTGTATTGTCCAACCTGCAAAGAGGGCACACAAAAGAAGATAGTATACGCTAAATATTTACGATACACATTTCAATTGTTTTCCCTTTTAGCATCACGAATCCACAGATCGGAACACACTAATATGTGCCATGTTTTAACTTCACTTCCTTTTTAAGCATAAAAAGCAAATAACAGTCGCATGTTTTTTTTTTTTTTTTTTTGCAAATGCATAATAAACAAATAAGAGCCCGTTTAGTATTGCTGTGGGAATAAGAGAGACTCTATAATCGATATCCAAAAAGCACTTAAGCTGGTTTTTCAACATTAATGGTGGATTCAATTGTTGAAAAAGCTATGAAAAAGTTTTTTTTTTTTTTTCCGAATGGACTCAAATCTCTCGATAAATCCAAACAAGTGATTCTTGGTCTCCAAATAAGCTATTCAAACAGGTCCAAGTAAACTAGTTTGTTATTCATGTTTCCGCATCCAATAGATTGTAGTAACTTGCCTGATTATTACACAAAATCTCTATAGAAGGCTTAAGCTTTTGCCAAGGCTTCAACCCAGACCGGAAAGAACCATCTCCTCCAACTGTTGGATGCTGTAACTGCCCTCCTGCCAATCCAGGAGCAAAAGTTCCGTCCGCATTCATAGTATCCAATGGTTTGTCGAGAACCATCTTTTCTACGACATAGTTAACAACCTACAAAAACCAATCAGTACAGAATATTAAGAAGCTATTTGGGAAGGTAAAGAACCGGTTCTGTGGTTTATAAGTGAACCGGTTTTATATTCAAGGGTTTGGTGAATGTACATTTCTTGTACAGAAGTTAGTTCCCAGTCTAATATCTCAAATAAGCCAGTTCTTTGCCAAATAAGATGGGCTTGGTTCTAATAAAAACCAGATAGAAAGTGAGACTAGGACCAAACCAGATCTCATTTTAAGCATTCCCCCAAAGGACCTAAATTTGAAGAACCACGTTCTGCATATCTCCAATTAATTCGAGAAATAATCTGCATTTGAAAGTTCTAAAACAAACTGAATAGGTGAACCGTGTGCTATGTTATATGGACTAGGATATGAGTGTCGAGTGCGGGTATGAGTTTAAGTGCCGGACTTCACAAATTCATGAAGTTAAGAATACGGGGACACTGCAATAAATCTATATTTCTCTTATGCTTCCAAGAGAAAATAGTGTTTTTATGTAACGTTTGAAATAATTTTGTAGCAAAAGGAAAATAATTCACGACTTAAATATATTATTATACAAATTACTAACATGCTTCTTGCTGAGTGCCCAACCAAGAATGTAAGGCACACATCCCATACCCTTATCTCAGATGTTCGACATGGGTATTTCAACCTTTTAAGAAGAGTCCATGTAACAAAGACCGTGCGGGTGATAGGGTTGTACCCCACTGAAGGACTCTGCCTTGAAATTAGGCAATTAAAAGTGAAATTTTCAGCAAAATATTGAGGCTTTGTTGGGTTTGCAGATTTAGAGAAGGAAAAGATAACAAGAAGGAATAAAAGAAGTTAAAACTAGTTCCCTTGCGATTTCCTTCATGCTTAAACAACATACAAAACTATCAAAACTTCACCATATGATTTTAACTTGAGAAAAAAGGGAGGGAAGTGACGCACAAAATTCTAAAATTTTAATTTCTCTCTCGCCATATTTTCTTTACCTTCATATTTTCCTTCTTACCCACACAAAGAAATAGTGTTTTCCTTGGTGTCCGTCCCTTTCCCTCAAAATCCAAGAGAAAAAATATATACAAAATAGAGCCTGAAATGCAACCATCAGCGGGGAAACTCACTAGTGAGGATAGTACTCAATTAAATAGAACTAAAAATAACTCTGGTGGCGCACAATTTCTTTCCACAAACACCGATTTTTGTGCATAGTAAACTACCACGCAAAACCAACAAGATCTTACTTTGTGTACTCTCAAAATACGAGGCGCACTTAGTTTCCCTTGCGTGAGAATCTGGACGGATGAACCTTCGCATGGATGTAAATAGAAGCTGCATCTGTGGAAATTGAAACAAGTTATGACATAATGAAAATTAATTACATCAGTGAGAGCTAAATATACCAGATATTCAAAGGAATCCTATAGCAAAGCCTGAGGAAAAAAAAAATTTAATTCTTCATAATACATTTAATTTTCAGTCAACCAACAAAAAGAAAATACATTTTTACAACGGAAAATGAAACTAGAGACAAATAAATTTTAAGTCACCAATTGCTCTAAAAGCTTAATCTGTTAGAGAATGAGCCGAACAGTGCATATCAAGCTTCAATACTCTCCCTCACATGTGACCCGTTCTTCACATGGAAAGGCAACAAACTGAACAAACCAAACTCCATCATAATGACAAACAACAAAGTGCAAACATGCCAACCAGAACAGGAGTGGGAGAGTAGAACCCAAGACATCCCAGAACCAAGGTTTTGATACCATGTTAAGTCACCAATTGCGCCAAAAGCTTATGCTATTAGAGAATGGGCCAAACAATGCATATCAAGCTTCAACAAAAACGCTTCTTCGTAAGATAATTATATTTCCAGTCAGACACAAAAAGAAAAAACGTCCACAATGAAAATTGATACTGTAGACAAATAATAATGTGTCCTCATAAAACATTTTGTTAAAGTTAAAGTGCTTCAAGAGGGAGAGACAGCCAGAGAAGAGAGTCTCTTCTATTAATTAAAACCAACCCACAAGATTCTAAATGGGACACCACGACACAATTCAGTAAGAGAAGATACCAGTATTGTATTCTAAACTTCAAAGAAATATTTAACGGGTTCAAAGTTCAAACTATTTCAGGGGAGAGAGAGAGAGAGTCTTTCAAAGGGATGACATGCTACGGTCACTTTTCAAGCACATGATAATCAAATTACTTGTATCTCAGTTCCTTGCAAATCAAAGTGTCAAACGGCATTATGTAGTGAACGTCAGAGAATTACTTGGTATTTTCCCTGGGAGGAAGGCGATTATTCAATACACAATCCAAACACCACCAAGGGAAGTCTTTCTCATCTTCCGTCCCATCCAAGTCACTAATTTTCTTTCTCCACAGACCCCCTTGAGAGCCTTCGGTAATGATGGAAGGAGGAGAAGCTGTTGAAAATTCGAATGGAGGATACACCGTATTATCATTTTCTGTATTTCCATCGACTTCGACTCTTGACAGTGTAGAAATTCTAGATGAGATTTCCTTCCCAGATTGAACTTCCCCATTTGCTGAAGCTTGGGATCCAAATCTCTGCTTTCTTTTGGTTAAACAATGAGCAAACAGTCCTTTAAGGGTTTCACGTGCCAAATTAACCTGAAGAATTACACAGGTCAATGTCATAACTCATAAGTGACTTTAAACCACTAAGGCTCTGTTTGGTTGATGGATTTAGTGAGGGAAAGGAAAACACTTTTCATTGTTTGTTGGTAAGGAAAACAGCAAGGAATATAGGAAGGAAAAGAAATAAGGAGGGAAGTGACTCACAAAAATTATTAATTCTTAATGTCATTTTAGCATGGATGAAAACACTAGGGGACTAGTTTTCCTTATTTTTTTCTTTCATTTTTCTTTCCCTTCTCTAAATCCACAAAACAAACAGAGCTTAAAGCTACAAGGAAACACAATCACAAACATTCCTAGTTCCACGGTCAAAGAAAAATTATATGCTTCCTATTCATACGCATTAATGGTACATATTAAGCAGAGCCATCTGCTCTAATTCAAGCATTAAATTCGAACTAAAACCATCCGAGTAAAAAAAAATCAGCTGCAATCAACGCCGTGAGAAAAAAAACATTTGACTTTAATTTTTTGTTCATCACATCCTAAAATTTGTGATAATCAATACATTTTTAAGTTGCTAGGGTATTAAATAAATCCCAACATTCAGCAATACATCATGATATTAAACAACATACACAAAGACGAAGTGAATGAAAGAGAGCAATAATCTTAACTTGTTGCAAATTTTTTGTGCCCCGTTAATTTCTTTTGTAAGACCACTGAATTAGCATATAAAGGAAAACCTCATTAATAACAAAGATCAATCAGCACTTGGCTTGTATAACTTAGTTCCACATAATACATCCGACGAGCTACAAATGACCGACTAAAGGCTATACAGCTGCAAAACGGAGATACTGTGAGGTCTTATGAAACTCTTTTAACAATTTTCACCCCAAAAAAGGAAATACAAATACAATTTAAATCTGTATACATGAAAGGAAAAAAACACACACACACAAAAAAAAAAAAAAAAAAAAAAAACCCAAAACAAAACAAAAAAAACAAAAAAAAAAAACAAAACAAAACAAAACACAAAACAAAACAAAAAACAAAAAACAAAAAACAAAAAACAAAAAACAAAAAACAAAAAACAAAAACAAAAACAAAACAAAAAAAGAAAAAAAGAAAAAGAAAAAACCAACAGGATATTATTGCACATTTTATACTTTCCCACTTATTTCTATAGACTACATAATGTGGACACTGCTTCAGATGCATCGCCTGACACTTCATACACTAATTTACCGCAGACAGGACTCCAGTGCCCTGAAATTCAATTCTCTCTCTCTCTCTCTCTCTCTCTCTCTCTCTCTCTCTCTCTCTCTCTCTCTCTCTCTCTCTCTCTCTCTCTCTCCATGCAAGCACAAAAGCTGATTAGATCAGCCCCACATTGACTCCCGGTACATATAACAAAGGAGACCTATGCGCTCACCACCATCCATACCGCTCCCAGACTGAACAGGCCACTCTCTCTCTCTCTCTCTCTCTCTCTCTCTCTCTCTCTCTCTCTCTCTCTCTCTCTCTAAGGTGGTGATTATAGAGAGGGGAAAAGGGAACCCACAATACAATCCAACTGGTAAGGCCAGATTAGTGGAAACATGTATGGTGTGCTTACCTTATCATCTTCAGGTTTTCCAATAATGTTAAGGTCAGCAGAATACATCTCCGCTGAAAAGCATTGTGGGGTATCTAAATGCACTGACAAGCTTCCGAGCCTTGTATCCACAGTAAACCAAGCCGGAATGCTCACCTGAAGAATAAGAGTAAGTCCAAAGGAAAATCCAGATATGACCATTAGGCTGACCAAAAATTATCATCCCTACCATCTCAAGCAGTTCTTCTTTCTTCTCCTCAAATGAAACCTAACCAATGGAGAAAAACTAAGTAAGATCATGGGGCATTCAACGAGTATAATTGTATAATCTCTCCTTGAAAATAAAAAATAAAACTAAAAAATCTAAGAAATATGAACTGTAATTTGCATTGCAATTTCAGTACAGCAACCCAACTCCTTCCTTACAGACATGCATTATCACGGAGCCAAGGATAATGTTGACTATGGTTAGAATTGGCCAGGTTTATACGAGTCGATTCAATTTTCATACAACCCAATCGTTGGCTGAATCACAATTCCACACTGTTCATGATTCATAATTTTGAACTTTCAAGTTTCAAATTTATATGTGGAAAACTTTCACCATTTTTTAGCTTTGATATGGAATAATACTTGTGTTAAACTGTTATTTTGCCAAACCAATTCATTATTTGACAATACTGGTGTGAACATTCTAATCAGACATGATATTCAGAGAAAAAACACAGAAGTAACCTCTCCATAATGCTCAACCACAACACCCCTAGTTATTTCCCACAGCTTCACTGATCCAGCAGCATCCTATCAAATACAAGTTCCAGATATCAATTTCCATAATCATATTAATTGCACTAATTGTAGGGACTTGGAAGAAACAATTGGTTAGGGCTGTAAGGATAACCGAGAAAACTGAACTGGCTGACCGAAGCCGACCGATTTTACCAGTGTTGGTCAGTTAGATTAAGCTCTGGTCAGTCCACGGTTTTTGCTTTCTTAAAAACTGAATTTTCGGTTCGGTCTACAGTTTAAGATAAAAAAAAATTTCAAAACCGACCGATTTTCTTCTCTCTTACATATAGATATAATGTTAATTATATACACTATATATCATGTTATAAAACCCTAGCCACCCAAAGCCTTCCCCCTCATTTCTGCCCATCCTCTCTCTCTCTCTCTCTCTCTCTCTCTCTCTCTCTCACACACACACACACACATACAAATGACAAATCCTACCCAACTCTCGTCCTCTGCTCTCTCTCTCTCTCTCTCTCTCTCTCTCTCTCTCTCCTTTGTGCTCCATGAGCACATCAACAACGGAGGATCCAAGGATGGAAAAGCCAGCAAGGACACTTGATCACCACTGCGATTCCATTAACGGTCACCGGCACTACCGACCATCATCGACGGCAAGGAGGAAAATCTGATCAATCTTTTCTCTCTTTCTCACATTTATAACTCACTCTTGATGAAGGTATTCTTGAATCTATCTCATTTGGTAGAAATCATGTATCAGAATGTGTGATTCTTGTCATAATATATGATTTTTGCTTTCTCATTTGAGATTTTCAAGGTGTCATATGATGAACATCGAAACCGACCACCACCGACATGGTCGGTTGCACACCGACTGAGTGTTGCTGCGATCGGTATCAGTTGTGAGCATGCTAAAACCGAGATGTTCGGTTCGGGAAAAGATTGGCCTCGAAACCGACCGATTTACACCCCTACAATTTGTATCAACTAGAAAATGATTGAAAAATGAACTATATGTGCAAAACAACATAGTACCTTAGTCAAGACATGCCTTCTATTGTTTAATATTTCGTGCTGCACTATTCCTGGAGTTCCATGAATGGTGAATGGTGGATCTTTATAAACAGGAACCTACAATGTTGTCAAATTTTCGCCACTACATTAAGAAAACTAAATATCCCATCTGTCAAGAAAAGGACGCACAAAATAGAAAGAAAACACAGGAAAAAAAACAACCCCCAGGCAAATTTCACCACTCAAGTTGACTCCAGATTGCGATGCACAGGAAAATATCATTAAGATTCAATGCTTTAGTAGGTAGATTTATTTTTCATTCTAAAAGTCTAATGCAGAGTAAAGTGTGAAAGTCAGTAAAAATAAAAAGATAAAGGAATGTGATGAGCATCGTTGGCTACAATAACCAATTATGTTACCACTATTTTATTTAACTCACACAATTATGTGATTGTTACTATTAAGAAAATTATAAGTTTTTACAGAAAGGTTATGTGATTGTTACTATTAAGATAATTTACAAATTGATAAGTTTTTATAGAAAGGAGAGAGAGAGAGAGAGAGAGAGAGAGAGAGAGAGAGAGAGAGAGAGATGAAAGAGACATGAATTTAAAGGCATTTTGAAAACACTAAATCTTTACCGAAAACCCTAAAATATAGAAAAGTAAAAAGACCAATCCCAAAACAACAAATCTCCTACTTATAATCCCTAAATAGCTTCTCCTAAATCCGGATGGCACCATTATTCTTTTCAAGGTTTATGTCGAATGAGTGAAAAAAAATAATAAAGTGATAAACTAGTCCAATAATCGAATCCTGCAAAAGAGATTAATTTTTGTCATTTACACACAATAAGAATCAAAATTAAAAATATAAAATATAAAATAAATAAAAACTTCGCCATGCTTTTGACCAAAAATTAATAAATTTAGTTAGACCGTACAAGTAATTAAGTATCATGTTAGAAACAACTTATGAATGGCAAAGCCCAAATTCAAGACTCCTCTAAACATGTCATATACTTCGGAATTATCCAAAAGAGTGATTTTTTGGGGTGGAAAATATTCGACTCTTCCGGCAATAGATTCGTGTTGGGCAATACTAATTTTCTAGATTATAAAGAAAAAGAAAATACGCAATGAGAGAAGTAAATGTTTTAACACCATAACAATATCTAAAACAGAAAGCTGAAAGAGGGCTTTCAAGGACAATGGACAAACCAACTTTACATAAATAGATACTCGAAATGAATTTAAGAGATTCAAACCACCAGCAATTTTTTTTTTGCAAACAGCTACAGAGTCCAAATGAAGTTTACAAGCAAATAAGATATTTATCATACTTTGCCTACATTTTAACTGGCAAATGAGTTTGCTTAGGGAGAGGAAGAGGAACATTTTGAGAATAGACCATTGCTGTTTCAATAGGTTACCCTTCAGCAAATAACTAGGGGGTGAAAAAAGTCCCTCTGCTAAGATTAGATGAAGTTGGAACAAATGATGGAGATGACAAAAAGAAAAGAACAGAAAAACTCATGGAACTTAGAATTTTATAATTAAGATAAGAGAGAGAGTTTGGATTCAATTGGATAATCTTCTTTACAATACTTCATCCTTTTATATAGGGTGAGAATGAGAGATAAGATAGGAAATAAGAGATAAGATCAAATCTCCTATGATTACAATCATATCAATTTAAATCAAATAAATCTGGATATCTCTAGAATATTCTGGGATTTCTCTCTTTGGAATATCTTCTGGATTTATCTATATTTTCTTCCATATTTTCCAACACTCCCCCTCAAGTTGGCACACGGTAGAACTAGTTGCCCGCCTAGATCAATCAATAGGATACTTGTTGACGTATCCAACTTGCACACGAATATTGAAGAAAATCTTATACCTAACTATCCTCTCTAAAACTCCACCTTGTAGACTGTTGCAGCAGCCCCTCTTAGGTAGTCACTCGTCCACGTACGGCTCCTCTTAGGCGGTCTCGTCATACAAACATCCAAAGCTCCAAGATCACATGGAGAAAGGTGAGATGTGTCCACGGAATAATCCATCGTGTGAACACAATAAATAGAGGTAGTTGTTTTGTCTTCAACACTCCCCCTCAAGTTGGGGGGGGGGGGGGGGGGGGGGGGGAGGAGGGTTGAGTGGGGCGCTGTTCAAACACATCCGTGTGGTGTAGTGGGTCCCTCTTCCGGTGGTCTCGTCTCCCGTGTGATAAAGTGGGCCCCCTCCTCAGGGTCCCGTCACCCGGTCATGTCTCCTCATATTATCCCCCTCAAACTGAAGGTGGAAGTGAAAACGAACACCAAAGTTTGGAAGATTATAGTAAAAAACCATTAAAGCCCAAAGCCAAACATGGCTTTAAAAAAATCTAAAATTTTCTAGAAAATTTGGGAGTGATTTGAAAAATCTAAAAATTTTGGGGCAATAGGGGCTGCCGATCAACAGTGAACAGTGATCGATGAACCATCTTGAATAGTAGCTGCTGAACAGTAACTTCGATGAATAGTAACTGCGTGAATAGTGTTCCGATGAACTGTGCTTTCGTGAACAATACTCGATGAACAATGTTCTCTCTCAATCTCCTTTTTTCCTCTCTATATTTCGGGGAAAAAATAATAATAATAAAATCATGAGAATAGTTTTTTTTTTCTTTGAAATATTTTGGAATATATCTATCAAATCTCGATCAGCCCTAATCACAGTCAATGACCAAAACAGCCTTAAATTGCATTACAAATATAACCCTCAAGTTAACCATATAATCCAACAGGAACCACGTCAATTATCCATTGAATTTTTTCCGAATCTGATCTCCACATAAAATTATAAGCGAAACTGAAAAGGTTACTCAGATCACTGTTTTAAAAATCGGACCGGACCGGCCGGTTGAACCGGGAACCGGTTCAAGAAACGGTCCGGTTTGAACCGGAAAACCGGAAAAATGCAAAAACCGGTCAATTTTGTAAAAACCGGAAAAACCGGTGGTTGAACCGGAAAAACCGGCAATTGAACCGGAAAACCGGAAAATTTTTATTTTTTAATTTTATTTTTTTATATTTTGTATTATTATTAATATTTATTACATAATTATGACATCACGGTTCAATTCCGGTTGACCCAACGGTTGAACCAGTGACCCGTGACCCGGTCATTTTTCCGGTTCAATGACCGGTCCGGTTTTCAAAACAATGACTCAGATAAACCAGAGAATGTGCTATCAATATAAAGTCCACAGAAGGCAGACCTGGTAAGGGAAATAGATGTTCTAATCTAGATTAGGAAAAAGATGTTAGGTATGCTTAAAATAGGATCTGGTTAAGTCCCAGTCTCACTTCCTATCAGGTTTCTATGAGAACCAAAGGTTTGATAAAGAATCAAATTTAAGAGAGATATTAGACTGAGCACGAATTACTGTGCAAGAAGTGAACATTCCCTAACACTTTAATTTTAGAACCGGTTCACTTACAAACCATTGAACCGGTTCTTTGCCTTCCCAAACAGGACCTAAGAAGGAAATGAAAAAGGACTCACCGGGGTGGATCCTTCTAAGGAAGCCCTTGCCCTTGAAAATGACAGGTTTCCGGCCAAGAATGAACCGCCTCTTTGAAAGACCTTCTGAGGATTATGAGCTTCAGCTGGCCATCTATGTACAGAAGAATCTGTTGTCGCAACCCATATACCATCATCATGCAATGCCATTTGCAAAATAGGATGCTCCTTCGTGCAAAGCAAAATACTCTCTCTCGTCGCCAAGTCTGTCAAGTATAACTGAGTATAAACAGAACAGGGAATCAAAGAGATGAGTACTAATGGAAAGGCCACATATACCCAAAAAGACAGTAGTTATTCAGTAATAGTACGTTTGGTCGTCACATGAATTTGAATAGACTCATTAATATTTTGTGTGGTACCTTAAAGTAAATCTATCACCATGAATCAATCCACTAGATAATTCCCCATATTTCGTCTAGAGTAATGCTTGGGACACATAAAACATTCACATAAAGTTGCTCACAAAAACTTATTTTGTTTACCTCTCCTCAGCGGACCCCACAGTGTCAGTGGACCTCACCAGGAGAGAGATAGACACAATAAGTTTTTGTGAGCAAATCTATGTGGATGTTTTATGTGTCCCAAGCATTACTCTTTCGTCTATTATGGTCATTGCTATGTTTTCTTGGTAAGACAAAATTCATAATTTTCAGTATCATTTGTCAAGTAAAATGCTATGTAAAAGCAGGGATGCAATAATTACATTCACGGACACCCAAACAAGTAATAAAGATATGCTTTAATTGAGTTGCAGAACTGGACTCACAGAGAGGTCTCTTCCGCCACTATAAACATGATTGAATGTGGGAGTGCTGGCAAGTGCCCAAACTGAATCCGTATGCACAGCATATGAATGCACACATCGTTGCTGACCCAGATCCCACAGTCTACAAAGATGAGCACCATTATGAATACTAAGAAAAGTTTACTCGATTCAATTCACTATAGCATCTTTAAAGTGCATGGCACATCACATTCCCAATGTTTATACACACTTCTACTGGATTCAACATTGATTTCCCCGCCTGTGTAATGCCACCCACAAACATAAATCAAATAGTTTAGGTAGAAATAAAAATGAGAGAGAGAGAGAGAGAGACCCCAACCCAGTCAAATTACAACCACTCAATACATAAATCATAGAAAAGACGAAGACAACAATGGGCAACTGCCATGGGGTCAAATCCAAGCTGAATCATCTAAAATTGACGGTTCATCTTGAGGGCTCAACCTTGCAACACAAATATGCGTACAACACAATTCCCATTTCTGAGTATGAAGCATTATTAATCATGCTTAAGTAAAAATTTGATGTATCTACCTGATCATAGAATCGGAAGACCCTGATAAGCAAAACCTGTAATATTCAAGAAAAGAAAAGATAAGAATGTTGTCAGCAAAATCCAATTTCATTGCAAATATAGTTACAAGAACAGAGAAAAGGCTATCTAGTAAAACAAAAGGCTGAAGCATATAGTTGCAAATATGCTTCAGTGAAAGAATTACATACACATCAGCACCAGTTCAAATCAAAATACTGAAGAACCCAATTGTCTATATTAAGCAATACACGAATGACGAAACACAGTCGGCAATCGGCATACACAAATTGATTGTTGAAAAGCAAATTTTATACCATATTGGATATGCCGTATGCGATAATATAAGGGATTGTCCTTGGGCGTTATATGTACCAAGTATTTTTTGTTTCTGCAATTTGGTCAGGTATAGGGAACCCTTGTTTCTGCAGCCTCTTGGCAGCTGTGGACTGTCAACTGCCTGGTCTGGATGCAGACCTGTCCTTATTTTCTCTTCTTTAAAATAAAAAATAATAATAAAAATAAAAATAAAAAAAAGTCCTTAACAATTTAGTATTAATATCTTTAACTCATGGAATTTTTTTACATAAAAAAATAAAAATAAAAATAAAAAGCCCTCTTCCTTCCTACTCTTAACATATTAAGACTTTAACCCCAAATATTCGAAAAGACTTTCAAAAATAAAAAATAAAAACAAAAACTTGTGCTGTCAGGTACGTGTCAATGGTGTGTCGGGAAGGTGGTGTCAGGTAAAAAAATGAAAAAAGAAATACAGACAGTGACAGACAAACACGATATATAAATACCCTTTTTAACTAACACGTCATAATCTAGTCTAATACAATGCATAAATTCCTCCGAATCTATTAATTAAGTCAGAAAGTGTACAGATTTCTTCAATATTTCTATAATACAAGGCGAAGATTGGAGTACTGCTTGTCCTGCAATAGAACTAAAATTTTAGGCTACAGGAGGCAAGTGATGGACATGGCCATTAACATGGGCAAAAAGGCTAAAGGAAGAAAGAAGTGTTAAGAGTTATTTAGTTTAGTTTGTATTTTGTAATAAGTTAAAGGACCTATTTGTAATATTTCTTTTCTTCTCCTTTGTGGTTAATATAAAAGGTTCTAACTTAGGTTAGAAACCTAAGCTTTCACTATATTCATATTCTTTCATATTTTACATGGTATCAGAGCCAAACTCAAAACCCTAACCAAATCACACCACCACCTGCTGCGCCACAGCGTCTCCAGCCTCTTCAAGCTGCGCCGCAGCCAAGAACCAACACCACAGGTTGTGCCCAGCCACCAAACACCACCCTCGCCTGCGCCGAAGCTCCGGTGACCTCCTCACTGCTGCACCGAAACCCCACCACCTCTTAGACTAAGCCGAAACCCACCAAACCCAACCCAGGTCACTCTGGCCTAAACCTAGCCCTCATCCCTCTTTACCCTGACCTAATCAAGTCCCACAGGTACCGACTTCTTGAAGCACCATTCCTAGAAGGCTATTTTGATTGGAGGTACTTGTTTGGTGCATTGTTGGTCCCTTAATGGACCCTTGAATCAATTTTGTTGATTCCTTCATACCCATCTCCTTCGTCTTCCTTCAGTTTGTGTGGGTTTTCCATTTGGGCCACGGAATCATGACTGACCTTGACAAACCAACGGCAATCGAACCAATGGCTGCTATCACTCCTGTTACTGTGGTTACCCCCTTGGATCCCAATCTTAAAATTACTACCGCTCCATTCAATGGCCAAAATTACTTGAAATGGTCACAGGCGGTAGAACTTTATTTGAAGGCACGTGGGAAGATGGGGCATCTTGATGGGCGTGTGATCGCTCCTTCTGCTATTAATCCAGGATATGACAAATGGGAGATTAAGAACTCTATTATCATGTCTTGGCTCATCAACTCCATGGTTTTTTAAATTGCGGAGAGTTTTTATCGTATAAAAATAGCTAAGACTATTTGGGACACCGTTGCCTCCACATTCTCTCGACGGGGGAACTATGCTCAGGAGTTTGAGCTACTCCGCTCCATTAACCGCTCAGAGCAGGGTGATATGACCGTCACCCAGTACTATACCTCACTTGCTACTAGTTGGGATCGTCTTAATCACCTGCACTCTTTCCAGCCAGCCTGTACTACTGATGCGGAGTACCAGAAATTTTCTAGAGAGGCAATGGGTCTTTAAGTTTCTTCAAGGACTCCATTCCGATTATGATGCTGGTCGTAGTCGGGTTCTTGGGATGGACACTCTTCCCCCTCTTCAGGAAGCCTTTGCTTATGTTCAGAACGAAGAGAGTCGCCATTATGTTATGCTTCCACCTGCTTCCACTAATCGCTCTACACTTGTTTCTTTCCTGCCTAGAGAGGGGACCCAGCAGTCTATTCCATCAAACCGGCCTGTCGTGGTTTGTGATTATTGTCATCGGCCCCATCATACCCGGGCCAATTGTTGGAGCCTTCATGGTCGTCCCCCTAATGCTCGGGGAGGTCGTTCGGGTGGCTGAGGAGGTGGTACTCGTGCTCTTCATACTACTGCTGATACTGAGACTCCACCGAGTGGTGATACTGCTCCTTCCGATCAGGGTCTGTTATTTCTTGCCAAGCCTAACACTCTTAAGATTTAATGGCCCGGTGTACTTCATTGGCAGCTGCTAGTACCTCATCCTCTTTTGCACAATAAGGTAACATTGTCACACCCGTAAGAGCTTTTTTTTCGCTTTCATCGTCCCATTGGATTATTGATTCAGGTGCTTCTGACCATATGTCTCGTTCTTCTGATCCTTTTTGTGATTATAAGCCTTGTTCAAGTCAGGACAGAGTTAGAATTGCCGATGGTACATTTTCCTCCGTCTCGGGGAAAGGTCTTATTCATGTCACTCCTTCTTTATCCCTGACTTCTGTTTTACATGTCCCTAGTTTCTCTCATAATCTTTTATCTGTGAGTCGTATTACTCGAGATTTGAATTGTTCTGTAACCTTTTTTCCCTCTCATTCTGTCTTTCAGGATCTTATAACGAAGAGGGTGATTGGCAGTGGTAGAGAGACACAGGGGCTCTATATTCTGGAAGAGGGAGAGACAAATCTGGATGAGGGAAAAAAGCTTGCTACTAATACCGTCGTTTTGAAAAATAAAGTGAAAGATTTAGTGTTTTGGCATAGGAGATTAGGCCAGCCCTCTTTGTCTTTACTTAAATATATGTTCCCTTCTCTTGTTGATAATACTGGTAACTCAAACTCTAATACCTTTTGTGATGCTTGTGAACTTGGGAAACATTTTCAAGCTTCTTATGCTCCTAGTAATATTAAAAGTTCTGTTCCTTTTGCATTAATTCATTTTGTTGTTTGGGGTCCTTCCCAGACTATGTTCTTGAAAGGTCATAGATGGTTTGTGTCTTTTATCGATGATTTTTTGCATACTACATGGTTGTATATGATGAAAGAAAAATGGAAAGTTTTCTCTATTTTTCAAAATTTTCACAAAATGATAAGTACCCAGTTCGGGGCAATGGTAAAAGTCTTGAGGTCTGATAATGGGGGTGAGTATATTGATTCGGGTCAAAGTAAGTACTTCGGTTCCCATGGGATTATCCATCAAACTTCTTGCACTAACACTCCACAACAAAATGGAGTGGCCGAGCGTAAGAATCGTCACCTTCTAGATGTTGCTCGGTCTTTACTCTACCAAGTTCAAGCTCCTCGCTCCTATTGGGGTGAGGCGGTGTTAACCGTAGCTTACCTTATCAACCGTCTCCCTACTGGTGTGTTATAGATAAGAGAACACCTCTGCAGATTCTATCTCACTCTTCTCTATCTTCATCCATTCCTTCTCGAGTCTTTGGTTGTGTTTGCTTTGTTCATAACCACAATCCTACACGTGACAAATTAAACCCTAGTGCCATTAAGTGTGTGTTTGTGGGTTACTCCCCCACTCAAAAGGGCTACAAGTGCTGCCATCCCCCTTCTAGGAAATGATTCGTCACTGTGGATGTCACATTTCATGAATCCCAGTCTTACTTTCTTGACTCTCCGGTACCTCTTTCGGGGGAGACGAGGTGTGAAGATATACCGGTTTTGCCTACGATGATTGAGATAGAGAGAGTTGAGACAAAAGAGACTGAAGTAGAGAGAGTTGAACCAGAGACAAAAGAGACTGAAATAGAGAGAGTTGAACCAGGGAGAGAAAGTGAGGAAAGAGAGAGGGCTTGAAGAAGAAGAGGAAATTGAGAGGCAAGGGGAGAATAAGTTGAGAGTTTATTCTAGGGGAACATGGAGTAAAAGAAAAATCAGAGAGACTCCAGAAGTTGGTAGTAGTCCTGCTCCTCAACTACCACTGTCTGTCTCTCTAAGTGATAAATATTCAAGTAATCACTCTCTTGACTTCAATGAGTTAGATGTTCCTATTGCTGTTCGAAAGGGTATTCGATCCTATACTCAACATCCTATATCTAACTTTGTGTCTTATTCTTATCTTTCTCCTTCCTATAAAGCCATCCTTTCAAAAATTTCCTCTGTTAGTGTTCCTAACCATGTACATGCTAGGAAGCATGGGTACTCCATTTTGAGTAAAGTACCCGTACCGAGTACCTGGGGGACACCAACACCCGTACCATACTCCTGGGTACGTGTCGGGTACCCCTCTAGCAGTGTACTGATATTGTTAAGTGAATGATTCAACTTGGGTACGGCTCGGATACTTCGCGGGTACGACATGGGTACGACGTGGGTACGACGCAGGGGTCAGATTGCATTTTTTTAACGCTATGGGGGATACAGCTATGGAGGGGTACTTCGTGGGTACGGCATGGGTACTTCGTGGGTACGCCGTGGGTACTTAGTGGACTTGCTTCTTCTTCTTCTTTTTTATTTATATATATATTTTTTTTTCTTTAGAGTTGTGGACTTGTAATGCTAAAACAATGTTGTTTGGTCCTTAGACTACTTATTTGCTAATATGTGGATTAATATGTTGTAGTGCTGTTCAATCTTCTTCTTTTTCTTTTTCTTTTTTAATTATTAAAAATATATTTTCAAAAATATAAAAATATATTTTTAATCAAGGGACCCTAGCCGTACCCGTACCCTACATTTTTGGAAATTGTCGTACCCCCGTATCTGTATCGTATCGTACCCGTGTCACGTGTCCGTACCCGTGGTACATAGTACAGGAAGCTCTTGCTGATCCCAAGAGGAAACATGCCATGATCGAGGAGATGAAAGCTTTACGAAATTCTGGTACATTGTGAAGCATCGGGCTGATGGTTCTATTGAGAGGTATAAAGCTCGGTTGGTGGCAAAAGGGTTCACTCAGACGTACGAGGTTGATTATGAGGAGACCTTTGCTCCTATCGCAAAGATGAACTCAATTAGAATTCTTCTTTCCTTAGTAGCTAACCAGGATTGGCCATTTCACCAGTTTGATGTGAAGAATGCCTTCTTGCATAGTGATTTAGACGAAGAGGTTTACATGGATATTCCTCCAGGGTTCAAGGACTCCAAGACAGATGGCAAGGTATGCAGGCTTAGAAAATCTCTGTATGACCTCAAACAGTCCCCTAGAGCCTGGTTTGAGATATTCACACAGGCTATGCTTCGGTTGGGATACAGACAGAGTCATGCGGATCACACATTGTTCATCAAACACTCATCGCAGGGTAAGACTACTGCTCTTATTGTCTATGTTAATGATATTGAGTTGACAGGAGATGACCTGGAGGAAATGAAGAGGTTAAAGGAGCAGTTAGCCACTGAGTTCGAGATTAAGGACTTGGGTGCCTTGAAGTTCTTTCTAAGAATCGAACTTGCTCGGTCCAGAAATGGGATTTTTTTTTCCCAAAGGAAGTATGTCCTTGACTTGTTGAAGGAAACAGGGATGCTTGGCAGCAAAACTTGTGATACTCCTACAAAACAAAATCAGAAACTTGGCGATGATAGTAGTGGGGAATTAGTGGATAGGGGGAGTTATCAGTGACTCGTTGGTAAGCTCATTTATCTGTCTCATACTCGTCCAGATATTGCTTTTGCAGTTAGTGTGGTATGTCAATTCATGCATTCCCCACGAGGGTCACATCAAGAGGCTGTGTTTCGGATTCTGCGGTATTTGAAGTCTGCTCCATTTGAAGTCTGCTCCAGGAAAAGGCTTGCACTTTGCGAGACGTGGCCACCTAAGGGTGGAAGGGTACATTGATGCATATTGCGCTGGTTCTATTACTGATAGGAGGTCCACTTCAGGTACTGCACGTTCATGGGAGGTAATCTTGTTACCTGGAGGAGTAAGAAGCAGAATGTTGTAGCCAGGTCTAGTGCGGAAGCTGAATTTAGGGCTATGGCCCAAGGGATTTGTGAATTATTGTGGATCAAGTATTTCGTGAAGGACTTGAGGATTGAACTAATAGATTCTATGAAGCTATATTGTGACAACAAAGTGGCCATCAGTATAGCTCATAACCTTGTTCAACATGATAGAACAAAGCACGTGGAGCTTGATCGCCACTTCATCAAAGAAAATATTAGTAATGGTGCCATTTGTGTTCCCTTTGTGAAGTCTTGCGATCAAGTTGTTGATGTTCTCACTAAGCCGTTAGAAGTCGTCCGTTTCATACTATCCTGGACAAGCAGGGAATGAGAGATTTTTGTACCAACTTGAGGGGGAGTGTTAGAGTTATTTAGTTTAGTTTGTATTTTGTTATAAGTTAAAGGACCTATTTGTAATATTTCTTTTCTTTCTCCTTTGTGGTTAATATAAAAGGTTCTAACTTAAGTTAGAAACATAAGCTTTCACTATATTCATATTCTCTCATATTTTACAAGAAGGGGATCACAAATTTTGGTCTTGGAACATACATCCCGCTAAAAAATATCCGAATCCACCTTCCACAAGAAAGAGAAGACAAGAGATGAAGAACTCCAAACTTCTTATACTCTACATAACGCCTTGTTTCGACATCAGATATGATCAATGTTACATCTGTCGAAATCGATCGATTCATTAGTCAATTTGAGTTTCATACAATCCTTTCACGATTCATAACTAAGAACTTTGATATTAAGTTTTAAGTGGAAAACTTTCAACGTTTTGAGCATTGATATTGCATGAAACCAAGGAACAAAATTTCGTTTCGTGTCTGTCGAAACCATCGAAACTTTTCGGTTTCGTGGCCCACCGACACGAATCATCATGGGAATCTCGAAATTCCAGAGATTCGACAAGTTTCGTGAGTTTCCATGTGTTTCGAACGAAACACGCATGTTTCGAACGAAACAGCTACGTGATTCGACTGTGAGGCAGAGAAATTTGGGGCAAAGATCTGTTTATAAAAACTTACTTGATCAAGATTCAGGTCAGTTCTTCTTCTTTTTCTTCTTTTTCTTCTTTTTCTTCCCCTTCCGCTGGAAACGATTTCGATTTTAATCGAGAGGAGAGCCCTAATTGAACTCTTGTGTATATATCTATATCTATATATATCAAATACTTTACTACTTACTTACTTAGTCTACTTAGTATTAGTTATATAAGTATACAACTTATTACTTACTTATAACTCTTATTTATTTTTTATTTTTTTAAATGAAAATAACATAAAACTTATTCCTTATTACTTATCACTTATAACTTTGTAAATTATAATTTCTTATAATACTCATTGAAACTAATATTCTTAGAAATATAAAAATTAGTTGTAATAAAGTTAATAATTAGTGTATACTAATTGCAATTAATACTAATTAGTAATTAGTCATATAATTGTGATATACTAATTTTAATTTATAAATATTCGTACAAAAAATTTAAAAAATTAAAGAAGAGAGATTTATGTATTCTATGAACTGCTTGACAGTAAATTAACGCCTAAATTATCGTGTATTTTCAAATTGAAAGTATATATTATAGTTATAACTACATATATTGACCTCTCAAAGGTTCAATTAGTCAATTATAAGCTTTATATGTGCATACAGTTCAGTTTGAAGTTATATTTCCACAAATTTCTTAGTGTTTCCAAATTTTTCCGGTGTTTCCACATGCTTCCGAAATGTTCCGAAAAGTTTCCGTTTCCGGGAACATCGAAACACTACACCTAAACGAAATTTTGATCCTTGCATGAAACTTGTGTTGAACCGTTATTTTGTTCATTTTAAGCATTGTACAAGTGTTTTCATATGTATACAGTAAATTCAAATATGTTACTCCCTCCGTCCCATTTTATGTGTCCCCCTTTCTATTTTGGTATGTCCCAAAATTGTTGTCCACTTTCTTAAATTAGTATGTAAATTTTACTTAGTTTCCCAAATTACCCTTTCTTACAACCAATACCAAAACAAAACAAAAAAGAAAGTACAATGATTATGGGCAATTATGGAAAGTAGGTGTAGATTCTTTTTGTTCCCTTAAATAGTTGGATTCCCAAAAAGGGACACATAAAATGGGACGGAGGGAGTATCATTTATTTTCTAAGGAAAAAGAGAGAGAGAGAGAGAGAGAGAGAGAGAGAGAGAGAGAGAGAGAGAATCTTACGCTTTACAATTCAATACGATTCACTATTTCGGTAAACCGATTCAAAATTCAATTCGGGATTTGACAACAACGGTTATTACATCTTACAGGGACTCCCTACTGCCCTCAATGTACCCAGGTTGATAAAAGATGACATGGGTATATTATATATGTCGAACACCCTATGCAGGTCCAACACATGTGATGTTGAAAAGGCAAGAAGAATACCAAAATTAAGAGGAAAGAAATTTCCAGCTTTTCCTATGAGACCACCATGGATAATTTCTGATCAAAAATATTATTAAATAAGATAGCATTAACATCATATATTAAAATGATTAGGATGTGTGTCGTATTCGTACCCAACCTCTGGATACATTTCAACTCGAGTCCTCGTATACGGAGTTTAGACACAAAGCTGCGTTCAACATGTGTACCCAAATCCATGCACACCACAAATTACAGCACCCCTTATAAAAAAGGATGTTCTGACATGTTTAACTTCTATTTGTGATCATGAACAGGAAGAACATATCTTATCTATCATTAATTAGATTTAAAAACAATTGACAGATAATTCCCATATTCCCCTTGGAATTTGCTTTCATGTAGACAGCTAGATCAACATGTCAGATAGAAGGAAATAACAATTGTCTTACCTATTGCCAATACTTTGAAACAACAAGAAGGATGAGTTGCAAAGTGTCCAACTAATTTACATTCATGTAGACCCAATAAACCATCTTGCCAGGTAAACTAAAATTTAGGGAAAATAGAAGAAAAAGAGAAAAGTGTAATTGATGATTAGAGACATAAGATGGCAAAGAAACAAAAACCATTACACTTAATCATGCAATGACGACGTAAAACATCTTTCAAGCATGTACAAGAATGTGCTAGTGTATACAAAAATAAGCATTATTATAGTATTTGATACAACATTGGTATCACACTTGCATATCAGGAAATACTAGTATTTATTTTATTGTTTATCAAAACCCAAGCATGCTAATCCATCTAGACCTATCTTTCCAGATAATTATTAGCCCGTCGATATAGGAAAAGAATTGTGCGCTGACTCATCGAATTCATTTTACAAAGAAGGAATTCGATCCAGAGTTCAATGAAAACAGGACAATTGGTCAAGTTTCTTTTACAAGCAGGAGCAAGATGGAAATAATCCATAGTTTCGTGAAAACAGGCTACAACATGACTTACAATACAGAAGAAAAAAGGGGGGACAACATACAAAGAAAGGCATATAGGTTTTAAGATATACGCCAAAACAATGCAGACTCCAATGGTCCAACCAACCTGCCAGTGGAATCCAAGAGAAGAGCCCTAATATTGTCTGTATGCCCTCTAAGCTTCATAGTCTTTGAACCACTTCTTGGGTCCCAAACGCGTACAACCTACAGAAAACCAAACATTTCACTGCAAGTTGGGGAGACATCATGAAAAAATAGCTTCAAACAGTTGTGAAGATTTATGTAGATCAGATACATCCTTCAGTGGCACAATTAGATTTACAGGAATTTTCAAGAAATTGGTATAACTAAAACATAAGTAATTTTATGATATGAAAACATGGTTAGCAGTCACAGAATTAGTGTAGATCAGAAGGTCACACATGCAACTTGATTGTCGCATATCAGATCGAAATCGGGGATTCACAATGATTCAAAATATAATTGGTACAAAATACAAGCTAACAATTATAAGAAGCGGAAACTATGTAGACAAAATGCATTTATTAAGCTAAAACTAGCATCTACAATGAAAAACATTGTTTTGAAATTCAATAAAGGCGTGACCGTACGTACCTTCTCAGTTCCGCCTGACACAAGAAGGGTTCCACTATCATTCATCGCCAATGCATAAACTGACTCCTTGTGGCCTTTAGCAGTAACGGGAACATATTTATGTGGCTGAGTAGCATACACAGAAATGTTGTTGCTTGAGCTAATAGTACGTAAACTAGTAATGGGTGGTGAATTTCCCGGACCACTGACACCATTCGAACAATCATCTTCCATTGTGTCAAGTGACTTAGTGAGAGGAGCAAGTGCAGCCTCAAGATCCCAAATAAAAACCTCCCCACCAAGGCCACCAGAAGCAACAATATTGCTCTATATTGCATGACACTATAAAAGGATCAGAAACTGATGAAAGTAAAAAAAAAAAAAACAGCATTATGCCTCCAACTCTCCAAGCACAACTTGTATTATGAAATTAAGCAAGGATTTACACAAAACTAACCTATGTAGCACAGGTACAGATACGAAGAATAAAAATCTAATATTTTTGTTGAAATTTGATATACATTGTTGGGCACATTCTATGATAGCTTAAGCTTTTGGAATAACTGGTAACTTCTCATGGTATGAGAGCCTTGGTTGTGGGGGTCTTGGGTTCATTCTCTAGTTTGCATATTCTAGTTTGTTGTTTCTCTCAATTATGATGGAGTTCAGTTTGTTGCCTCTCCACGTGCGAGAAGGGATCGCACATGAGGGAGGGTGTTGAAGCTTGATATATATTGTTGCACTCATTCTCCAACAGTTGAAGGGCAACTGAACACTTTTGATTAACAACATAGTATATCTTCTAGCAAAACAAAAAATAATAATAAAACAGTATATCCACTAGGGTCCACTCCTAATAATAACATAGTATATCCTCTAGGGTCCACTCCTGTTTCCTAAATTTTCAAATAAACTCATTACTCATCTTTGATTTTATTACATTAAGACTTATACCTCAAAATTCGGGTGCCGTGTCCATGCTACACAGAACGGAACCTTTCGCTCATGTATTTAATAAAGTCCACAAAAAGTTGATAAGAAATTACATTTTTTCCTGCTGCAGCAAGACAAGTAACATAATCTGAATGCTGACGAAGAGTCCTGGTACAAGTTCCATCAGACAAGCAATTCCACGTCTGTTGCATCTCGACAAAATTTAAAAAGAACAATAAATAAAAAGTTGATGGGAAAATTATAAAACCAAAAACAAAATGTAAGACAAACCTTGACAGTGGTGTCTGAGGAACAGGAAACAAGTGTGTTACCACCTGCAAGGACAGCATCATTGACCTGCAAAATCCAACACATTCTATTTCTAGCCATTGCCAACATAATACATGGTACATCAGTGAAGCACTAAGAATTTATCAGTTTATACAAAAGAATAAGATCTCTGAATCATAATATTAAAGCCCAGTTTGGTACGAAAGTGACTCTTTTTCGTATTACATGTATCAATATCGAGATATCTAATGTATATATATATAGAGAGAGAGAGAGAGAACTCAAAAGAGGGATAGAGATAGAGTTAGTAACATTACAGGCGAGGTTTTTTTTTTTTTTTCCAATAGAAGCGAAGGAGCATGGGGGTTCCGTCAAGCCCAACTCATGTGCTCTTGTGCAAAAAAACATCTCCAACGTAAAAGGCAAAATCAAGCGAGCCTTGCTTTGGCGAAAAAGTATAAATAGTAACATGCAGCACGTCATTACAATGGGTGAGAATACATTAGTTGTCATTCCAAACACACCCTAAGACCTCAGAATTATTAAGGCAGCCAATTGGACTCCCACTGAAATGTCTTAAAAACTTCCCACCAAAGTTCTAAAGGGACAGTAAAACTCCAGTACTGAATAGCGCAAAGGCAGGAATAGTGATTTTTTTCACCAAAATTCCATCGAGATAGCAAATAACCAAATAATAGTAGCCAAAACTATGCTCACTAATTGCCAACGAGTACGATATATATATATATGTATATTGTGAGTGTGTGTGTGTGTGTGTGTGTGTGTGTGTGAGAGAGAGAGAGAGAGAGAGAGAGAGAGAGAGAGAGAGAGAGAGACAAGCAGGCTCAGAATGAAAAATACCCAATCTACATGTGACTCAAATGTAGCAGAGCATGTTGCGGCATCTTCATCCAATGCCCATCTCCTTAATGTGCCATCACGACTCCCAGTGAAGAGATAATCACTTCCATCTGGAACTGATGACTTTAATACAGCCAAACAATTTATGCCCGCACAATGCTGCAAATAGGAACATTTTAAAATTGAATACAAGAATTGTTCTAATCTGAAAGTATAAAAATCTCAAAATTAAAAAAAAAAAAAAAAGACAGCAAAAATTAAACTTCGCAAATGTCAATATTGATTGCTTGTTACGTCTAGAAATTTTAGCATTCTTATGGAAAAAAGAAACTTCACACATGCGAAGTGGCCAAAATGTTGCTGCGACTGAATGAAGTTAGACGTTAAGCACAAGCCTGTGGTAATTGTGCATCCAATTGATTGAAAATATATCTGATACTGGACAACCAAATGACTTAACATCACTTAAAATGTCAGCCGGTCATCCATGTATCCAATTTGATTGAAAAACCTGTATACCAGTTTCAATAGACAAAGACAAAGTGGCCTACAATATGGTGCCAGATTCAACTAATCGAATTTCCACATTGAACAAGAGCCTGTAGTCAATCATCCATCCAAGTTGACGAAAGAATTATATATGCCTATATAGTTATATTAATACTAGCATTAGTCCATGCCATGCACGGATTTTCCTAGAGCTAATTGGTCATTGTTAAACTTATATCATGTGTGCATGATTTTTATAGATAGAATTAACTGTCTATGAATTCAAGAGAATATCATAAAAATAAATAAATAAATAAAATAATTTAAAATTGCTTTATACTAGATCCTGTTGGAAGTTATTTTATTTTTTATATTTATTATCTTTTCTTAAGCCTTAAGGACCGTTATGTAATTTCTCTATTATTTTTCCATTTAATATAAAAGGGTCTGACAAGTTGTCAACCCTAAGCTTTGCCAAAATAGTATTCAACATGGTATCATAGCCATCCACAATCAATCCCAAACCCTAACCACCACACTATTCATCGCGCACTGTTCACAGTACTGTTCAATGACTGTTCATAGGGCACTGTTCACAGTTGCTGTTCATCAGCACTATTCACGAAGTACTGTTCATCAACTTTACTATTCATCCAATCTGCCCTAGTTTTGCACACCCTAACCACCCACCCAATCCAAATCGCACCTAGATTCCGACCAATATCATCCCATTTGTGCTAGTTTGATCGAAGTTAGTTCTTCTATTTCTTTGGTCCCTGCATGGACCAGAACTCAGTTTTTTGCTCAGCTAACTGCACCCTGAATGGTGCTATGATTTGAGAGTGTACGTGCCTTGGTCTCATTGGTGAGTCTCCATCTTCTCTGTTTATCTGTTATTGTTGAGGGTTTCTTTTTTGCGTTCTGGAATTATGGGTGACACTACTAGTCAGTCCACTATCTGTTTACAGACGCCTAAGGTCGAGAGCCCCTTTGTTACTCCACCAAAAAAACCCTAACCTAAAAATCATATCTTCTTTCTCTAATGGTCAGAACTACCTTGCATGGTCGAAGTCAATGACAATTTTCTTGAAAAGTAGAGGGACGATGGACTACGTAAATGGGAGAATCAAAGCACCTAGTACTATTGTGCAGAATGAGGAGAGTTGTCATCCTGTTATTTATGCTCCTTCCGAGCAGTCATCATTCGTTTCAGCAGTCATAGATACAACCCTTCCAGCTCAGGGTGATCAATCTGCTTCTACTTCCAACAGAGAGTTTGAGGATGCTCCCCAAAATCTGATGGCTTGTAGTACTCCGTCTACATCTATAGTTGCATCCTCTTCGTTTGCCCATTCAGGTAACTTAGCCACCTCAGCGAGAACTTTCCTACTCATTCTTCCTACCCATGGATTATTTATTCCAGAGCTTCTGATCATATGTCTGGATCTTCAAATATTTTTTCTGCTTATAAACCCTATTCAGGTCAGGATAAAGTTAGAATTACTGATGGAACTTTTTCCTCAGTTTCGGGAAAATGTTTAATTCATGCTACTCCCTTATTACTATTGTCATCGGTTTTACATGTCTCTAGTTTCTCCAATAACCTCTTATCAATCAGTTGTATTACTCGTGACTTGAAATGTAGTGTAACTTTTTTCCCTGAACATTGTGTCTTTCAGGATCTTATCACGAAGAGGACGATTGGCAATGGTAGAATAGAGAATGGTCTTTATCTCTTGGATTTAGGAGAGCAGATGGCACATAATACCGTGGTCTCTAATAATAAAACCGAAGACCTATGGCTTTGGCACAAGCGGTTGGGATACCGTCCAATTCTTTACTTCGGCATTTATTTCCTTCAGTTGTCCTAAACAAAAAGGCCTCCTAGTTTTTATGTGTCTTGTGAACTTGGAAAGCATCACCATGCATCTTTTCCTCTAAGTTCCATAAAAGTTCTGTCCCTTTTGCTTTAGTCCATTCTGATGTTTGGGGTCCATCTCGTATTGCATCGTTAAAAGGTCATAGATGATTTGTTACATTCATCGATGATTTTTCTCTCGTCACATGGATTTATATGTTAAAGGAAAAAAGGGACGTCTTTAATTTTTTCAAAACCTTCCATCAGATAATTCATACTCAGTTTGGGGCAGACAAAAAAATTTTGCGTTCTCATAATGGGGGTGAGTACATCGATTATGGTCTTGGAGATTTTTTCTGTTCTCATGGAATAATTCATCAAACTTCTTGCACTTATACACCTCAACAAAATGGGGTGGCCAGACGCAAGAACCGTCACTTGTTAGAAGTTGTTCGTTCCATGATATTCTCAGTAAATGCTCCCAAGTCTTACTGGGGTGAGGCAGTCGTTAACTGGGGTGAGGCAGTCCTAACGACTGCTTACCTCATTAATCGTCTTCCTACTCGTGTTTTGAACAAGAGAGCACCAATTGAAGTGCTCCTCCCCTCTTCAACACTCTTTTCTATTCCTCTCCGGGTCTTCGGTTGTGAGTGCTTTGTTCATAACAATTCTCCAACTCATGGGAAGTTAGATCCTCGTGCCTTTACGTGTCTATTCATAGGTTACTTTCCTACTCAAAAGGGGTATAATTGTTATCATCCTTCGTCTCGAAAATGGTTTGTATCTATGGATGTCACATTTTTTAAGTCTCAGTCTTACTTTCAGAATTCTCAGGGTTCTGGCAGCCATCTCTTCAGCGAGAGTAGAGGTTAGAGGAAGAGATGCATGTGTTCACGTTGCCTACGATTATTGAGGCTGAAACGGAGAAGATCACAAAAAAAGGGTGTGACGAAAAGGTGTCAGAGGGAGAACAAATATGTGAGGCAAAGGAGTCAGAGGAGAAAAAAAGAGTGAGACAAAGGAGTTAAGAAGAAAGAGAAAAAAAAAAAAGGCAACTCCAAAGGAAAAAAGAATTGTTGGTCTATTCAAAGGGAACATGGAGTAAGGGAAAGACTAGAGAAACTCCTTCTCTTGATAAAGAGGCAACTTCTCTGATGCTTTCACTGCCATTCCCTCTGACTGATGAAGATCCAGGTAATTCTGATATACCTTCTCTCATAGAGTCTGATGATCTAGATGTCCCCTTCCTATAGAGCCTTTGATTCAAATATGTCCTCTATTTGTATACTTAATCATGTTCAGGATGCTCTTGCTGATCCCAAATGGAAACATGCTATGATTGAAGAGAGAAACCTCTTCGTAAGAGTGGTACTTGGGAATTAACAGAGTTACCCAAAGGCAAACGAACTGTGGGGTGCAAGTCGGTGTATACAATGAAACACAAGGTTGATGGTTCTGTTGAGCGATACAAAGTCCGTCTTGTTGCAAAGGACTTTACTCAAACTTATGGGGTGGATTTTCAGGAGACAATTGCACCGGTTGCTAAGATGAACTCAGTTAGGATTCTTCTCTCACTTGCAGTAAATCTAGATTGGCCCCTTTACCAGTTTGATGTGAAAAATGCTTTCTTGCACGGTGATATAGAAGAAGAGGTGTATATGGACGTGCCTCCTGGCTTTGAGGACTCCAAGACAGAAGGGAAGGTATGTAGACTCAGGAAGTCATTATACGGTCTCCTAGGGAGCACCAGTGCGAACGCGGGGAGGGGGACGCGAGTGCGGAGAGCCTGGCAATTTCCCCAAAATCACCAGTGCGAATGCGGGCAGGGGTACTTATGTAAAATATTAAAAATATATTATATACAACATTTATATAGTAGTATATACAAACTATTTTACCACTATATTTTCAAATTTAATAATATACACATTTAATCATCAAATATATTTATATATACACATTTAAAATATATGGGGCTAAAGTATAAATATTTAGGAAATTAAATGGGGCTAAAGTCTAAATATAAAATAAAGAAAGGATTTATAAAGAAAACTAAAGTTTTGTAAGTCAGTCTAGGGCTTGGACCCTTTTGGGCCATTTTCAATTTCACGTCACAGAGAGAGAGAGAGAGAGAGAGAGAGAGAGAGAGAGAGAGAGAGGAAATCACAGGGCGACATGATCGAAGAAGGAGAATCGAAGAAGAAGACGAAGAAGCAGAAGACGAAGAAGTCGAAGAAAAAGTCGAAGACGAAGAATCGCAGAAGACGAAGAAGTTGAAGAAGAATCAGAATCGAAGAAGTCGCACCTAGTTTTTCTTCTGCCTTTCTTCATTTTTTTTTATTATTATTATTTTTTTTTCCTAGAATCTGGCGCACTCTGGTCGCACTCCGCCACACTCAGCTGCACTCAAAAATGGCAAAGAGCTCAAATGGAGTCCATACGCACTAAACGCGCACTAAAGCCGCGTCCACACTCCACATGCACTCAGTGCGCGTGCTCCACCAAATCTGCCGCACTAGTGCTTCTTAGACGGTCTCAAACAATCCCCACGGGCTTGGTTTGAGAGGTTCACTCAGGCAATGTTTATATATGGCTTCAGGCAAATTCATGCTAATCACACTTTGTTCATTAGGCATGTCGAGATTGATAGACACTTTATTAAGGAAAATCTAAACAATGGTACAGTGTGCACTCCTTTTGTGAAGACTGGAGAGCAACTGGCAGATATTGTTACCAAAGGGGTTGGGAGTAGTCGTTTCACTCCGCTGTTGGCAAGCTGGGCATGATGGACATCTTCGTACCAGCTTGAGGGGGAGTGTTGGAAGTTATTTTATTTTTTATATTTATTTTCTTTTCTTAAGTCTTGAGGACCATTATGTAATTTCTCTATTATTATTTCATTTAATATAAAAGGGGTCTGACAAGCTGTCAACCCTAAGCTTTGCCAAAATAGTATTCAACACATACCATGACCGAAGAATGCACCATAGAAAAACTCATCCTCAACATAATACTTCAAATTTGTTTTCAGCTTTGAGACACTATTAAGATAGAAATGTTAAAAGCTAAACCATCCAAAAAATATGACCTCACAAACTATGAGCTCTAAATACAAAATTCATATCGTTGATATTTTGAACCATCTAAACTAAATTCCCAAACCCTAAATCCAAACCATAAAACCCCTATAATTGTAAATCTTAAGATATCTAATAATTCTCGAAAATCTTGAGTTAAAATCAACAACTTTAAATACTAGATCATCATAATAAACCATCTAAACTAAATTTCCAAACCCTAAATCCAAACCATAAAACCCCTATAATCGTAAATCTTAAAATATCTAATAATTCTCGAAAATCTTGAGTTAAAATCAACTACTTTAAATCCTAGATCATCATAATAAAGAAAAAGAATACTTAAAACTGCTAGTAGAAAATTATCTTCCTCCAAAAGTTAAATTCTTAAAATCAAGTTAATACTAAATTATATTCGTGATTTTATCAACAATATAAGAGCACCAGCGCTAGGATTTCCAGAAGAAGATGCCATTCGTTTGATGAGAAATAAAAAGGAATATCGAAAATTCGAGTGGCTCAAGCTGAAGCAGCTACTTTCGAAGGCATATTAATGTGTTGGATACTGAATTCTCTTTAACACAAATCTTGGTCTCTCAAAAAAGCTATTAGAGCTCACAATTTTAACCCAAAAAAAAAATTAATGTGTATTCTTGGGGTACTCGTCTACAAGTATACCTTGTTCTTTAATCTATCTACTTGTGAGTTGTGACCTCACTAATCCATCACTCAAACTTAAACCATTAGTCCGCTACTCAAAAGCATCATTACTATATACTTGGGAACATGCATCATTTCCATGACACTGAGCTCAATCAAAAACTATTCAATGTATTCATTATGATCAATGACTTCACGTTATCAACAACCGATATAGCAGATCTTTCAACTATATACAACGATCAGATGGAGAAAGTTCTAAGCATTTATAGATGACTTGGTTATGGCTTTTAGGTTAGTCGCATATGCATATGAAAATTGGTTTACAACACCAAATATCATACCCCGTGCAGTGATTTATGTATATATCGCAATAAGCATTTAAACAAGACCTCTTATTAATACGATGGTGGAGAAGGTGCATTTAATGGTGGAGGGCAGCTTCCTAGATTGCACTGCAACATGGTTAAGGGAATCTTTGCTTCCCTGTAAACTGAATACAGCTCGATCGAAAGAGCAATTGAGTCGGTGAAGAGAGTAGACATAGCATGGTCAATGTGGAAATGGATTCGAGAGGCTAGGAAAGGGGAGTGGATCGTGGTTCGGTGTAAGGAAGCAAGAGGGCATTGATGCAAAGGTTTTGGAAGTGGAGATAGATACCACTAGAAAATTTGTGGAAAAATGAGTATTGAGATAGGCACTTGCATCCACTTGGTTTCTATAGCAAGCACAAGCACTTCTAGGAGGGTCAAATCTCCACATCCAATACGACACGTGACGTACACACCAAAATGTGTGTTACTTTTTCATTATTAATATAAAAAAAAAGTGGTAAAGGTCTCTTGATGCTAACTAGACTAGGATTCATTACACTCAAAATTTGGGTACTTGAAAATATAAATAAATAGGATATTTAGAAGCATAATAGGACTGTTACAAACTGAAAAATACTTATAATTGTGAACAGTGTTCTAAAAATAGACCTAGGCGCTAGGCGGTGCCCGGCCGCCGAGATTTTCCCTAAGCGTTTGAGAAAATCGGCCAGTAGATTAGTCAGCCTCTAGGCGGGGCCTAGGCGGTGCTAGGCGGGGCTTAGGCGGGCTAGGCAGTGCTAGGCGGGCTAGGGTGAGAATGCTAGAGAGTCTTATTTGGGTCTGACTCTTTGGAAAAAAAACCCTAACATTAGTATATGTATACACTTAAGGTTTAAGTGAATTATGGAGAGATCCCTAATAGTTTTTTGAATATTAAAACCTTCTAATAATCTTTACTTATTTCCAACACACACTACATAACCTTTATATATATATATATGTATCTATTATTTGAACCACAAATCTATAATAATTTTTAATTAACACCACCTAACTCGTATATATATATATATATATATCTATTATATAATTAATTTTATTTATAAAACAAATCCGCCTAGGCCCCGGCTAGGCGTCTGCCTAGGCCCCTAGGCGCTAGGCCCCCCTTCGCCGCCCGATTAGCGCCTAGCGATTTTTTAGAACATTGAGTGAAGTCTAAGGTTTTCAAAATTATATCTAATTAGGACCTTATGAAATTAAGAAAATTAGGGTTCTTAGTTTTACTACAAATCATAAGATTTTCTTACCATGTGTAACTTATAGCTATAAAAATATATGTTTTATCATTTTTATGTGTTCTCGCCTCTCGCCATGTTCATGATTAATTTTCTAAAATTTCCCATGTTATCACTTTTGTGTGTGTCCCCGTATCAGTATATGACCTTCCTGTGTTTGTGATACGCATGACAAACTTTCTAATATATTCATCATACAGTAGGATAAAATGAAAAGAACGCGTTAGATGATGAAATTCAGGGGTGTAAGACCAACTAATCTAACACAACCCAATTGAGGGGAACAACCATTTTTTTTTTTAAGTACGAGTTACATGGGAAGTCCTGGAAAAACGAGAGAGAGAGAGAGAGAGAGAATAAAATAGGAAGGACATGATAAACCACTTACCCTTTCTATCTCATAAATGATGTACAAAAGAGTTATGTTACCTGGACTCTCCTATTACCCCAAGTACCTGATCCCCGTGTCCGACCCCCTTACCCAATCGGACACTCAAATCCTCCAAATCTGATCTTGTAAAGGTGAGAAAAAGCTCAAAATTGAGAGTAATGAAGGTTTCTAACTATTCAAATGATGAAACATAGTATATTTATATGTCGAGAAGGTGTCCGCATACCTGTATCCAATGTTTAGACACATGCCCCCAAATCCTAAGATTTAGATTTAGAGAGGTCCGAAACCTAGATACACACCCATACCCGACACCCGTACCCGAGTCTAGGTATCATAACAAAAGAGATAGGGTCATTTTCTCCTTTTAACCATTACTATAATTTGACCTTATTCAAAACATTCTCAGAAAAAGTCTAACAATAAGTTTTACAACAAAACAGAGATATAGATACATGATATATGATATTAAAAGCAACCCCAATGCACGAGGCTCACGCCACTACGAGGTTTGAAAAGACTTTGATGCAGTGTTGCCAGAAATCGTTCAAACCCTAAGGATCCCCGTTCTGGAACAATCAATCCAGATCATGGTTACCGGGATCGTGATACCCCCCATGGAACCACAATCCGGATCTTGTGAACCAAATCGTGGTTCCTAGGGGATCCGGATCCTAAATTTCATGAACCAAATGTAAAGAAGATTTCCAAACTATTACATGGCTGCTTGGTTTTTCTTTGAGAGCTTCTAAAATATTTACACTTGAGACTTAATTTGATCTTATTTTCCTATACTTTTTGTGTTTGAAATTTTATATGTGATGTCATGGAATGATTTAATACTATATATCTATGTATATAATTATTTACATAAGTCTGAATTGAACCAATTATTCGAACCGAACCCCGATCCAAAAAAGTGAACCAACTAAGACTACCCCCTCGTTCCCTGAACCAAGCTAAGTGACGTACTATGCACCCGAACCCATACCACGCGCCGGGGTGAACCACGTTCCAGGTAACATTGTTCCAAATCATGGTACGAACTAGAACGCTACTTTTGGCGTTCCAACTTTAAATCACGTGATAGTGTAATAACACAACCAAAACCACATGATAATATAAAGATACCACCTCCCATTTAGGTCTTGCCTTTTAATGTGTATATATGTATATCTATATTATAAATCAGAAAGGAAAAAAATGACTAGGACAATTTTCATGACTAGGATGAATGGGATTGGCTAAGAAAGGCTGAGTAGGATTGATACTTAGGATGTTTGGGGTAAATTTAGTGGGAAATGATTGGGTTGATTTCAAATTTGGGCTTAATTTAGGGGGAAGATTGGGATAGGATTTGGTTTATTTTCCTGACTTTTATGACTCAACGCCTCACTCACCCGTCCCTCTCAAATCTGGGCTAAACCTTCCTTCTCTCTCCAAACATTTTCAACACTCTCTCACTTCTCTCTACCCCATTTTTCTCCCTCCCTCCGGTGAGTGCTACCACCACCACCCCAGCCGAGATGGCCAGACGATGTTCTTTGTTCTATCTAGCATCTACCTATGTTTGGGTGATCCCAAGCTTTCTTTTCCTCTTTTGTTTTCTTTTTTGGTTTTCAAATCTGATTGTGAGAAGTAGCAGGTCAGCAATCCCAAGCTCAAGTCGAGTACTTCTTGCAGGTACGTGCATCTGTCAATCCCAATCTCAAGTGTCTCTCTCTTTCAACCAGGGTTTAGGGTTCACGTCTTTTCTCCTTTGAGAGGTTAGGGTTCCCCTTAGTGTTACAATCATAGTTAGGGTTCACCTTAGTGTAACAATCATGAATAGGGGTTTGATTTCAGTTACTGTTACAATCATGCGTGATTTTCTTTTCTTTTCTTTTTTTTCCTTTTTTTTTTTTTTTTTTTGGGTCGGATATGTAAACTTGGCTTGGTCCTCATTCAATTTTTTAAATCTTGTGGTTCAATATTCCAAATCCCAGTATTGAATCTCATATTAAGTAAGAACGAAGGTATGGCTTACCATTCCCCACTTAGTACGACGAGAACTGAACCTGTTAACTTGGTGTCTCGGACCCTTGGATTTTGGATGGTTTTTAATGGCCAATTTAGATTGAGACTTTAACTTCTCCCATTTTCATCGATGAACTTAATAGACAGAGAAAAACAGAGTAGAAGTCCCACTTTCAAAAGACTCGGGTATTCTTTTTTCACTCCCAATCTTTTTCACTCTTATTGCTACTTTTTTCACTCTTTTTGGTTTCGAACTCTACAATTTTTTTCCTTCATCAGTATGATGTAGTTGATGAAAGAAAACACATCTCTGATATTGTTTTAAGTGATGTTGCTAAGAGTGGTATACTGGTATTCAAGCCTCTCCAGGTATAATATGCATTGGTTCCTTGCAATATATCTTCTTTTTTTTTTGTTTGATTTGCAGTTTGTAATCAGCCCCTTCCTAAGTAAAAGAAAACACATCTCTGATGTAGTTGATGAAAGAAAACACATCTCTGATATTGTTTTAGTGATGTTGCTTAAGAGTGGTATACTGGTATTCGAGCCTCTCCAGGTATAAAATGCATTGGTTCCTTGCAATATATCTTTTTTTTTTTTTTTTGATTCACAGTTTGTAATCAGCCCATTCCTAAGTAAAAGTTCATTTTGGTGATCTAATGAAATAGTGAAAGATTTAAATGCCTAAGCTCTAATGTGGACCTCCTGGGAGTTCTCTTTGTTTCACATTTTTCTCTTCTTGTTAATCTTGCTTTTGCGGTTGGATTGACCTGTGCAATCTCAAGTGGTTAGTAATCTGAATTTTGTCTAATTGGTACCAAAAAAAAATTTAACCATTATTAATGCTGTAGAGACTATGATTAATTTTGTTTTCTGAAGCTCTAATTTTTACAAGATTCTGATTTTTGCATTAAGTTCAGTTTTTTGCATTAATGATTTTTTTTTTTTTTACCAGTTTGGATGTTGGGTATCTGATGAAAATCGTGATTCAACTAAGGTGATAACCTACATGGTTATAGGACTTAGAAATAGAAAAAAGTTAACCTTTAGGAAAAATGGTAGTGATTGATAGTGAAAAGAGAGAGAGAGAGAGAGAGAGAGAGAGAGAGAGAGAGAAACTAAGCTACCACAACATCCATAATCAAATCATTTAAATATTAGTGCACTAAGATAAAGAGTAAGCTTTGCAGTTCATCATTTGGCATCTGGTATTGTGGACACTGATGTGTTAGTGGTGTTTTTTTTTTAATAATACTCTTTCTCTTTCGTTTGGAAAAAAGAAAGGTGAGGAAAGAGAATGGGAAACTGTAACAGGTTAGTTCATGGACAGAGGGGAGAGGTATATGCATGGTGTATCAGAAGCGTCTGTGAGTGTGTTCGTGATGTGTGTGAAGATGGGCTATTGATATAATGAGGCTGTTCTCTGTAAGTGTTTCCTGCATGTTGTAAGATACTATAACATGCAGGTGGGATGGAACCAACAACCACCACTCTTTAATTATTGGAGATTTTGGTGATTTTTTATTTAATTAATTTTTCAACAAAAAACTGTAATTAAACATTTTTTTTGCTTACTGCCCTTGCACATGGGCAATTGTGGTACCTATTATGTTCTTATTTATTTGTTTTTAGCATACAGTGGAATTGTATCAAGCGCCTAAGGCACGAGGAGCTGGTTACTGACCCAACACATGCATGTAATTTTTCGGTAGATTGCTCAGTAGTAGGGGTGTAAGCCAGACCGAAAAAAGCAAACCGACCGACCGAATCGAGTGATTTAGGTCGATTTCGATTGGTGTATCTAACACAACAATCGGTTTCGGTTTGTGATTAGTTTTTAAAAAAATGATTTTCGGTTCAGCTTCGGTTCTTGTTACTTTCAAACCGCAACCGACCGAACCGAACCGATATTATAATATATATATATATATATATGCACATATCTAGAGGACCATGGATATCAATGCTACAGAAAGAGAAGAAGTAAATTCACACTTTTACTTAACCCAAGAAAAAACGCTGACTTTCTCAGTTTCTCTTTACCCAAAAAAAAAACACTAAAAGACTGATACATACATATACGTATACGTATCATACAATTATAATGGAAGCCAGAGAAAGTAAAGAGTTAGATGGTTTTTACTGAGCCCAAGAAAATCAGCTTTTACTTCACCCAAATAAAACTTTTGACTTTTACCTAACCCAAAAAACAAAACACAAAGAAAGAAAATGAGTCATCTGAGAGACTTCTGAAAACCCTAGAAAGAGCCACCCATTCATCAGTCTTCCTCTTCCCTCCCACTCACCAGCAAACCCTAGGCGTAGATCTAGTCTCATCATCTCTTCTCTCACGGAACCCTCTCATCTTCCCATCTCATCTCTAACGTCAAAGGTCCAGAGATCCAATCGAAGCCTCTGTAAGTCCAGAAGGAGAGGTTCGATAACCCTCCCAAACTCTATCTCGAACGCCGCCCTCGTTCCACCACCTCTACCTTCACCGGCGATGCCTCCGCCGACGATGCCCAAGGACCACTGCTATTCTCATTTATGGTAAGCTCCACTCGCACGTCCCTCTCTCTCTCTCTCTCTCTCTCTCTCTCTCTCTGGGTCTATGTTTGAATCTCCCTCTCTCTCTCTCTCCCTCTTTGAATCTGAGTTGGGGTTTTGACCTAATCTCTACATGTATCTATTTGATTGGTATTTGTAAATCCATTGTGGTTTTGAGATGTAATCTATACATGTATTTTTCATTTGGGGTTTATGTTTTTTGATTTCGGGTTCAATCCACTCTGAACAGTAGAAAACAGAAACCAAACCAAACCGAACCGAGTTTCATTCGGTTGGTTTGGTTCGGTTTCCCATGGTGTTCGGTCTGTTTCGGTTCTACTTGTACAGAAAACCAATTGTCGGTTCGGCGCATATTTCTCACTCAAAACCGAACGAACCGAACCGATTTCACCCCTACTCAGTAGTGGCTTTAGCCACGAGCAATATCTAGTACACTAGGAAGCACGAACACTTCTAAGAGTGCAACGTGTCGTATGTCGTTTCGTGTCCAATACACGGACATGACACTTTGTGAACACTTTTTATGCTCTGTTGACGTGTATTTTTTTTAGAATTAGACGTATCGGCGTGTCAGTGTCGTCTCGTACCCGTGTCGACGTATCCGTGTACGTGTATATATATATATGAATATATATGAAAAATGGTCTAGAAAACTTTTAACCTTTTAATCTACTATACTCTGTTTTGTCTTAGCCATCCATGAACCACATTCCATATCCAGTGCCGATCCACGTTCCCATTCCCATTCCTCGTACCGAAAATCGACCCACGATTCGGATAACCTTGGTTTGATGTATACAGCCTTCCCATTCAAAGAGGTTGTTTCCTTGTTTTAAATGTGCGACCTCCAGGCCAAAATAGAGCAACCTTATCATTACGGCGAGCCTCCCCCTTATATACATATATGTACATAAATAAATACATACAATATACAAAAACTAATTGTAACGCCCCAAGTTTTCCACTAGCCCAACAACTTAACGGGCCTGCCACATTAGCCCTTAAAATGTTTAAGCTCAAGTTGTTAGTAGTAGCCCCCATGATTCTACATATACCAGACTAACTTTTTGTATTTATCCGATGTGGTACGGGATCTCACAATCTCCCCCATACAGAGACGCGGTGTTCTCGTCGCGTTACCCAGTTCTCCCCCTAGCTGGTCGATGTGGAAGCAGATCATTGGTGACTACAGAGCAACTCATAAGCGTGCACAAGGTATACTACCTCAGGGCCTCTACCCCTCTCCAGAGACTCTCCTCCTCTGCCACACCACCACGGTGCCCTTGCGGGACCAGGGTTGACTCTGATACCATTTGTAACGCCCCAAGTGGTCCACTAGCCCAACAACTTGACAAGCCTACCACATTAGCCCTTAAAATGCTTAAGCCCAAGTTGTTAGTAGTAACCCCCTTGATTCTACATATATCAGACTAACTTTTTGTATTTATCCAATGTAGGACGGGATCACACACTAATAGTACAATACATCCTCCTATCATCATCCTTTCTAATACCCAAATTCACTCACATTTTATCAATACAGGAAATATATATATATATCATCTTATCACTATCTTATTCTTAACTAATGCAAATTGATAAATTTTTACAAGAAAGTTTCCCATATTTGAATGATCAAATGAGAACTCAATGGAAATCAAAATATAATCTCACCTTTGCGTCATCCACATCATTCACTACATAGGTCAGTCGTTTCTCCTTACGAGGGCGTACTGAATTTGACGTGTTCCCTGCACTGCCCACACGGTGCATCGCATAAACACCTAAAGCAAATACAAAGAAGGAAATCAATAGATATAAATGGAAGTTAAAAGAACGTATCAGATAAATGGATTCCTTGAAATTAATATACGTCGTCAGTCCTAGCGTTTTTGCAGTCCCCACAACGCAGTAGTTCCACTATGTTGATTTCATGGTAAATGTCACAAACTCATTCAAATGACAAGGTTTAATATTTGCTATTAACTTTCTACTTCGCACGATTGAAATATCTTATCTGTAGATACACATTTTCAAACACAATCTCAATTCCTTCTTTCCTTTTTTTATCATTTGGTGTAGTAGTCTCGTGCGAGGACATAAGTGCCGGGGTCCGGGGGAGGGGGCGAGGTTCGAAACCTGGTTTGAGAAAGAACATAAGCTTGATAAATTAGGGTCTGATCTGACCCCATTTAGAATTAAGCACATTGTGTTGAAGCTTCAAAAGGACCATGTTCTTTCCCTAGAATTCTTCAATTGAGTTGAGCTCCGAAACCCAATTTCCATACTCTCGAAACCCATTCCATAATTCTTCGCATTCTCACCAAGAACCGTAAGTTTAAGTCCGCAGAATCGATTGTGAGAAAACTCCATGAATCGAGTTCATTAGATTTTCCTTCTAAGCTATTTGGAGGCACACTTTATTCATGCCAATTATGTAATTCTTCACCTCGTGTTTTTGACTACCACTTAGGCTAACCATTGCTCGTCTCAATTCCTTATTATATATACCTAATATCTATATACAAGTGTCTTTGAATTACAATCAAAAACCCGAAAAAAGTAAGCAATTAAAGTGAAAACCATAACAAATACTAACCATTAAGTTGGGCCAATTCTGATAAATAAAATAAAATAAAAAATTAAGATGGGAAATTCTATAATTGGAAAATTTGCTAAGATACTTTTCGATCGTATTAAGGAAACTACAGTTAACAACATACACACCCACAGGGGAAAAAAAAATCATAATTGAAAGCTAAGAGCTACAGACCCAAACAATTACGATAATCTCCAATTGCCGCAAAACGTGCGATGAACAAATTAGAATCGAAACAGTCTACTCTAGGGTAAGGATGAATCGTATGAACAAGAGAGAGTCAGAGGAGAGAGTATAGTAGCCAAGTGAAACCCTAGAGCTGATAGAATTTGAAAGGGAGCGTAGGAGAGCTCACTGGAAAATTAATCAAGGCCGGCCACAAGACTGTCTGCTTCCAGCGTCAATTGGAGAGAGAGAGAGAGAGAGAGAGAGAGAGAGCGAGCTTGGAAACGGGCTCAAGGATGGATGGGCATTTGTCTTTGGTACTTTGGGGTAAATTTGGTGTGTTCTCGTTTTCTATGTCATGTCATTTATTCTGAGCAAAAAAAAAAAATGTCATGTCATTTACACCAATCACTGAGCGCCACCTCAGCAAGAGAGTTTCTCCGAAAGAATTTCTCACAAAAGATTACCCGAGCAATGCTAGGCACACATTTTAAACCACACCCCAAACCACATCCTTACTTTAAATGCATGTACCATGTGATGTGTAAGTAGTGCACAGAAAAGTGTAAAAAATTCAAACAGCACAAAGTACATGCATTTAAAGCATGGGGTGTGATTTGGGATGTGGTTTAGAATGTGTGCCTAGTCATGCATCACAATAAACTGCGTAGTCAACACCATGCTCCGGAATAATCAAAACCGGTGCAGAAGTCAATCGAGTCTTTAAAAGTTGAAAAGATTTCTCGCACTCCTCAGTCCAAATGAATTTCACCCCTTTACGCGTAAGTTTAGTCAAAGGTAAAGCAATATGAGAAAAGCCCTTTACAAAGCGACGGTAATAGCCTGCTAAACCCAAGAAACTACATACCTCAAATACGTTCTTAGGTGGTTGTCAATCCATAACAGATTCAATCTTTGATGAATCAACTGACACTCCATCTCTTGAGACGTGTCCCAAAAATTTCACTTCTGTCAACCAAAAATCACATTTAGATAATTTACCGAACAATCGGTGAGTACGCAATACTTGTAGGACAATCTTCAAGTGTTCCTCATGAAGTTCCTTAGAGGAAGAATAGATGAGAATATCATCAATAAATACAATCACAAACTTGTCCAAATAATCGTGAAATACTCGTTGCATAAGGTCCATAAATGATGTTGGGCGTTGGTCAAACCAAATGGCATAACCACAAACTCGAAATGTCCATATCGAGACCTAAAAGTTGTCTGCGAGATGTCTGACTCTCGAATACGGAGTTGATGATAACCTGATCTCAGATCAATCTTGGAGAAATAAGTGGAACCTTTGAGTTGATCAAATAAATCATCGATTCTTGGAAGTGGATACTTATTCTTAATCGTCACATGATTGAGTTTTCGATAATCGATACACAATCTCAACGTTCCATCCTTCTTCTTAACAAAGAGAACAGGAGCTCTCCACGGGGATACACTCGGGCGAATAAAACCCTTACTCTGGAGATCTTCCAACTGAAGTTTCAACTCCTTCAATTCTGCTGGTGCCATACGATATGGCAGAATAGAAATAGGCGAAGTGCCTGGCACAAGATCGATTGCAAAATTGATAACACGAACAGGTGGCAATTCTGATAAGTCTTTTGGAAAGACGTCAGGAAATTCACAAACAATAGGTGGTGATTCCCCAAGAGGAGTGCCCCTCTCCATGGCCAATAAACTAGCCAGAGTTCCAAGAGAAGAATATAAACTACTCCGTGAAAACAATGAGGGTAGCGGTAAATCCAGCTGATCGCCCTCGAATCTACAACTGTCTCCCTCGGGAGTGAAAAGAGTAACCCGACGCTTAAAACAATCTATGAAAGCTCGATACTCAACCAACCAGTCCATCCCAAGGATGACATCGAATCCTAGATTCGACATAACAATCAAATCAACACTCAACTGCCGATCTGTTATCAAAAGCATACAACCACGGCAAACTTGATTCAAATGAATAACACCTCTAACCGGAGTATCAACAGATAAGACATGCTCTAAGCATTCTATCTCTAACCCCAATACTGATGCAAATGCTGATGAGATGAATGAGTGTGATGCACCAGTGTCAAACAATATAGATGCCCAAGAGTTAAACAATGGGACGATACCTCAGATCACAGACGGTCCGGCATTTCCAGAAACATGATAAGCAGATGACATAGGGAGAGCAAAATTCCTTCCTCGGGTTTCTTGGTGTTGTTGTGGCTGAAAACTACCACGATTTTCTGTCCTCTGATAATTACCTTGATTACCTCTGTTCTGGTAGGATTTCACGCTCTGAGCGGATACTACCTCAGATGGTGGATAATACTGTGTTGAACCAATCTACTGAGATTTCTTGGGTGGTGGTTGAGGACAAAACTTGATGAAATGGTTCGGATCACCACATCGGAGACAAACTTTCTCCCCAACGGCATTCACACCTCGCTGTAATCTCGATTGTTGAGAACTTCGATAAAAAGATCTCTGTTGTGAATATGATCGTTGTTGTTGCTGTTGAGGAGGTTGGGACTGAAATTGAGACCTAGTCTCTGTCTTAGCTTTCTTAGACAGACCAGTGCTCTTGGGTGGAGTAATGATCTCTGACAAGCGGGTGTATTTGTAGAATATAACCGCGCTAAAAGAGAAAAATACATTAGAAAAGTCTACAATTCCCCTGTTTATCTGCAGTTTGAATTACAATACCAGTTTTTGCACAAATTGACTAAACTATGATAAGTGGTATTGTTTTAGTGATTATTTGTGCAGATTATTGCTGCTGTATATAAGATTGAAGAATGTTGATAAAAGGAAGTGCTTGGCCCTGATGAAGATAACTCAATGCTGAAATACAAGGTTCGAGCGATCGATAAGGTGTCGAGCGATCGACGTTTCGATCGATCGAATGGAGTTCAAGCGATCTAAGTTTCTGGAAGTTCAATCGATCGAGAGTTTTTTGATCGATCGAACATGCCTTTTATCAGAATATACGCGCACGCAGCATAAACGGGTTTTAACCCTAGCATTAGGTCGAAGCTATATATATTCATTTTGTTTACGTCCCAAAGGGCGCCCCACTTGTTTTTCTTCAGTTTTCATAGAGAGAGAGGAGAGTTGTTCTTGTTTTGTAGGTTATTAACCAAGCTTTGACATTACTAGTTGGGATTTTTCTTGTGATTTAATACGAGTTCTTCATTTCAGGTTAAGTAGTTATCATTTTACTTACATATTGCACTCAGTTAATGGTAGTTAGCGTTTAATCTTACTGTTTGTTTATGCTATATACGTTTAAATCTTAAGTTTTTTATCGTTTTAATGAAAATCTCAAAACCAAACGTTACCTTAATGACTTTTTACGTTAAAAATAAATCTGAGACTCCTCAGATCATCTCTGAGTAGTCCGGGGTTGGGAAATCGCGATGAAACCGTGATTTTAGACCTCTGCCATGCACTATTTTTATTCCTGTGTTCGATCGATCGAATGTAGTTCGATCGATCAGACCAGAGACATAGTCGAGCGATCGAAGTTATTTCGATCGATCGAGAGATGAAGAAGTTCGATCGATCGAATGCGCGTCGATCGATCGAGGACTCTGATTCTTGAGGACATCTAATACAGTATTCCAGGACTTTCTGCTTTACTGATTCGTTATCAAACTGTCCCCATATGCTCAGTTTGTCAAAACAGTCTTTAAACGTTAAGCCATAAGGCATTTTCTTTCAATAAATTTTGCAAACCACCCTCAATGCTAACACCATTGTAGGTGAGAGTCTTAACTATTGGATTAAACCACCTTTGTGTATTTCAAACTTAATTGTGATGATATAGTCCCGGTCATGAAAGGACTATTGATTCTACATCCTTAGAGAAGTACGGGATATTGTAGAAGTTGCCCTCCATTGAGCTTAATTGCATTTGCATGGTAGATGGTTGAGTCATAGTGGATTCGCGTAATCCCAACACTTTCTTTTATTAAGTAAAACCATTTTTAAATCTTGCTTTAGTTAAATAGTTAATCATTAGTTAATTTAATTTAGTTGTTTTTGAGTTTAGTAGTTATTACTTGTAGAACTTCGTGTTCTACACTTCTCTTAAAATATTGAATTTTCTTTTCTTTTAGAGTCTAATCTAAGTCAGTTGATTTTTATCCTTCCTTGTGGGATCGACCTGGTCTTACCAGTTACTACTTGCACGTCCACCTACACTTGGGTGTTGCACAAGAGCACACAAGATTCTTTACGTGTCAATCTCCCTGGCCCTTTTCAGATCCAAATCTACACTTTCAACACCTAACGCCCTTGTCAAAGTATCAGCATAAGTGGTGATAGGTGTGCTAGCCAGACTTTTCCGAATGTAGGGTCGAAGACTAGAGGCAAAGCGTGTAGCCTTGAAATGATCATTGACCAACTACTCTTGAGCAAAATGAGCTAAGGTGGAAAACATTGTAGCATATTCTATCACTGACATGTCCCCCTGCTGAAGGGTAAAGAATTCAGCCCTTTTTACGTCCCTCTGTACTTCTGGGAAGTAATTATCGAGGAAAAGACCCTTAAATGATTTCCACGTCATGCCAGCAAGTGGATGAACACTTACTGTGCAATCCCACCAATGCGTAGCTTCTCCAGAAAACAAGTATGTAGCCAACTTGATGCGGAGAGCATCCTCATGAAGATCAATGAATTCGAATATCTTTGTGATATGCTGAAGCCAATCCTCTGCAGCCATCGGATCAGAGCTACCAGAGAACTGTGGCGGCTTCCTAGCATCGAAATCTTTGGTAATCAACCGCTCCCGAGCTCTAGCGGGATTTGTCTCACCTCTCGGAGCACAAGGGGGAGGAGGCGGCATAGCATCTCTGATTGCCCTTACAATTATATCGACAACATTCTGTAACCCTTGCGGTCCATCAGGAATATCAACCGGTCCTGTGGAAGCTTCAGACTCAAATGCAACATCATGCGCGTGACCTCGACCACGACCACGACCACGGCCTTGACCTTGACCACAGCCTCTACCTGGACCACGTCCTCGAGCACGACCTCGACCTCGGCCTCTAACTGGGATCGAAGCAGTCGATATCTGCTCATCAACCTCTAGTTCAATACTGGGATTCTCACGATGCGGCATAGTTCAACAAAACTAAACATGCGAGCACATAACCCGGCGTCCAAAGTATTCGACCCGGTTACGCTCTGATACCATTCTGTGATACCCCGCCCTGCCACAAGTCCCAGCGACGGGGTGTCAACCGGCAAAAGTACAACAATAACAATAATAACAGTAGGCTTTGACACCAATCGGTAACTCCCCGAGTCCAAGACTCCGAGGGTTACCTGTATTAAACGTTTATCATTTAGAAAACATTTATAAAATAGAATCTGGTTTCGTTTAGAAAATAACCTTTCTTAAAACAAAACGTTTTCAAGATAAGCAGCGGAAAATCAGAGTGAAGTTATCCTTTAATTTAAAAGCTGGTGGACTAACATTTGTCCAATTAAAACATAACATGTTATTTGAAATCAAAGTTTTATTACTTTAACTAAATGATAATCCCTACATACGGGTCTTCAAACTATAGCAAAAGCATTGTCAAGTCTCGGGGCCTTGCCCTTATCTATATCACCTGGAAAAAAAAAGGTTTAATAGTCCATAAGCCAAAAAGGCTCGTATAGTCATATAACCGCACAATAACATCTGTTATATAACATGTGTGAGTGCAATGAATGCCGATGTCATGTATGAAAACCATTTTCATGCCATTTCAAACACTCACCCTCAACCGTCGATATCATTACCTAGACCATGGGCTTCCCGTCCACGTAGGCCTAGCCTCAAACGTGCGGGACTTTGGACCTTACGAATTACACGGAGGCCTAGCCTTTACCGTTACAGGGGTTTCTTGCAGCACATCCCTGATTCTGTCAAAATCAAGTTCTTACATTACCCTTTTACAAACGTGGTATGTTGGAAGTAGGGTGTCGAGTCCACAGGGATTAGAGTGCAACAATACTTGGTGGGCGCTTAATAACCAATTATAATGCGAAGAATGATTAACAAACTAAGACATAGAAATGAGTCTTTTCGACTATGGGTTTGATTCAATTAGTGTTAAATTCAATCACAACGCCTATTTAGGAAATGGTAATTGACTTTGAACAAAGCTAAGTTTAAGTAAAGTTTGGGGGTTTTGCAAATGGAGGAATCAAGGTTGGGGAGCATTCCCCCTCCTTGGACCAAACAACACATGACGTCCATACTCGTAGCACATTCTAGAGTAAAACATTTCATTGTGACAAACCATCAAACATGTGGTAGACAACCAACATGCTAGATGGATGTTCCAATTCAATACATGGGTGTAGTGTTAGAGTTTAGAGATTTAGCAACTTCCAATGCTTGACATTGGAAGTGGAGTCTCAAAACACCCACCCATACACCCACGAACTCTAGATATGCTACAAAGTATGTGATTTCTACAATAAAATGCACATGGGTCCAATGGTGGGTTTATGATCCCCAACCTTCAAGGTCTAGCTACTCATAATGATAATGACAACAATATTAAAGAGAGGGGAGGAGAAATTGTACCTACAAGAGAAAATCACTATAAATGCCATAGGATATCCAAAGAAATCTTCAATAAAAACTACCAACAATTCAATGCATTGACCCTCTCTTCTCTCTAACACTAAATGGAAGTAAGTATTGGTAGATGGGGAGTAAATGAGGGAGAGAGAGGGAGAGAGCTCTAAAAAACAAGTTAACCCTAGCAAAACATTATCACTAACTATATATAGTCCTCTCACAAAAAGGGCAAAGTTGTAATAAAAAGAGAGTCTTCAGCAGAGGCGCGGATCGTTCCCTTCGTAATGGGCGGATCGATCCGCCTTTCATCTGGGGAATTACCGTCTTCTCGAGAAGGCGCGGATCGATCCGCTCATATTGGCCGGATCGATCCATTTATAGGAGTTCCTCGCAGAATGCTCCAGCAAAGACGCGGATCGATCCCTTCACAAATGCGGATCGATCCGCCCTTTTCGAAACTGATAGAGAATTCTTTTTAAACACACGAATCGATCCCCTTTAAATGGCGGATCGATCCGCCTTTCCTAAAACTCCTTTCTTGCACCTTTTTACTTCAAGAGAGCCAAATGGGTGGGGCGTCACTATACCCAAGCATACATAACCTACAAAAAGAGACCTTTATTAGTTAACAGAGGGTAACAACAAGAACAATTAAAAACACAATTTATCCATTAAGTCTCTGATTTGAGTAATAATTTGGGTCCAATATAGGTAAAATTATGAAGTTTTAAAATGCATAATTGGACACGAATCAATCCCACAATTCGAGTTCCTAGTGGTACCCATCTCACACGCTTACCCACAAATTCGAGATTTCTAACTTTTAAAAACAAAATCCCTCCTAGAGGGTTTTATGCATGGAAGCCTCTAAGGTCTTCCCTTTTTAAAACCTGGAAGCCTCTAAGGTCTTCCCTTTTCAAAATTTGAAAGCCTCTAAGGTCTTCCATCCTAAAATCATTTGCGTGATTTTCGTGTTCATGCTCATGCTTATAAAATGATATGACATATGTGAGCTCTAAGGATCCAGACATAATCAATATTTCATAAGACAGATTATTAAGGCATGCTATCAATTCAAAGCAACACAATAGATATGCTAAAATTATCCAGGTAAACACATAAGGCATAGCAACTCAAGTAACCACTTAAGGCATAGCAGCTCAAGTAAACATGTAAGTACACTATTAACATGTTATACAACTTTATTGAGGGTTATACGGAATTACTGTTCACCGAGGATAGACTGAATAATTAATTAGAATAGAAACCGGAACTGCTCAATCTATTACAAATCTCAATATACAATAATGCGCGTATATTAGTGAGGTACAACACCTCAAAGCATGAGTACAACTACTACAAAGGAAAAGTACAACTCTTAGAGCTTAGGGTACAAGGTCCCTTAGCTCGTAACAGACTTAAATACAACAAAACAGAAGATTTCACCAAACTGCCTGAGGTCGCTCGCGCGGGACCTCGCTCGCGCGAGGCCTCGCTTGCGCGGAATGCGTTCAGTAAGGCCACGTGGTTATTTTCAAAACAATTTTCAAAAACTAGCCTGGTCACGCGCGCGGGTCGCTCGTGCGACCCCTCGCTCGCGCGGGTCGGCGCGCGAGGTATCACAGAATCGTCTTCTTCCCTTTCCTTCCCCTATTTTGAAATCAAACACTAGTTTTGACCCATTTTGAAAACTTAATTAAAAATATACTTCCAATATATGAATCTCTTCCTTTTTTTTGCGTAGATTTCAAATATGAAATCAGTTTTTCAAGAATCAAAACACAGCTCTTGATTTTATCGAAAAACCGAATGGTGACAAAACTTTAATTCGACCGTTTGTCGCAACCGCTATGAATTAGCTTTTGAAATTTGAAATGGAGCCTCGTGGGATCGAGACCTTTCATTTGATATAAAGAAATCACGTTTCTGTGACAGTTTTTATGCTCGCTATTTTTGGACCCTTAACAATATACATATGAAATATATATATAGTCACATGTTATAGTGAACTGAAATCAAAACAAAAGCTTAACAAAATCTAAAGCTTGAATTTAAAACTTGAATTTCAATCACCTTGAAATTGTATACATGAATCTGACTATCTATCTATAAATATATATATACCTACACTTAACAGTTTTATAAACTGAAACAGAGGTAGTGTGGACATCGCAGGTTGACTTACTGATGTTGTCAATATCAAGATATAAAAAGTGTTCTTTACTTTTCAAAAGATTTGTAGTGTGAAAGCAAAGGTCGAACCCACAGGGATTGGTTAACTACAGCGACTTAATTTTAAAACCTAACTTTAGTTAATTATGAAAAACGGATTTTGATTTGATTTATAATTCAACTAAAAACAATAAAAGTAAATCTAAACTAGGAAAGCAATTAAAGTTGTTTTCGTAAATATGTAAAGGGAACCTAGGATTGCAAATCCACCACTAGCTTCATAATAGGAATATTTATGAATTATTTTAGCTTATTAAGTTGGATGATAATGGGGAATCGTAGCTACAAGCCCAATTCCTCCGACAAGAAGATATTCATGGTTCAAGCACCAACATAATCCATCTTCGGTTAGCACAAATTATACCACACTAAACTAGGGTTGTGATCTAATCCGTCTAACCTAGGCATGGACTATTCGGATACTTGATAACACAAATCAATAAAGCACCATCACATGTAAACAATCTAAACAAGCACAGCAAGAATAGATCGTTGAGCACATCACAGTCAAAATAGATCTAAGACAAGAATAAATTCTGAAAGCAATGATTTAATCACTAGAAGTTCGATTTATTTATAAAAATCCTCTAAACATGTGACTGTCATCCATACATAATAAAACTAAAATAAAAACATAAATAAAACCCTATTACTCGTCTAGGGCTTCATTGAAACCCTAGATCTATGATCTAGCCGTCCATGGAAGTGATGGATGGCAAGTAGTTGATGGAGGAGGCCATGGAAACCCTTGGTCTTCTTCTTCTTCTCCTTGCTTCCCTCCCTTCAATGGCTGGAAGTATGTGTGTATAATAGTTGCTAATAATGTCTAACAATGTCTAACTCTTTAATTGTAATAAAATAGGGTATATATAGATTTACAACAAGTTTTGGAAGCCTTCCTAACCCGAAACGAACTGAAACTGATGTAATTTACAGTCTAGACGTCGTTCAGCAGTTTCGTTTGCACAGGAGTCTTTAGTATACTGAAATACGCAACTTTGGTTTTTACACATATCGCGCGAGCGGGTCGCGCGAGCGCGACATTTGGGACTTCGCGCGCGCGGATCGCGCGAGCGATTATGGGTATCTCGCGCGAGCGGATCGCGCGAGCGATTTCTGGTTTTCGCGGGCGCGCGCGACTTGGCTTTTTCAGCTTCTTTCTTTGTGCTTTTTCATCCTGTTTAGCCTGGTTTAGGTGATTTCTTCCAAAACCTGTCAGAAAATAGAAAACGAAGTAAAAAAATACAAAAACAGGATAAAAAGGTACTAACAGATGCTCGTTAAGGCGTATAAATAGGATTAGTTCTCTCCCGATCACACCCCCAAACCTACATTTTGCTAGTCCTCGAGCAAAACTAAAACAAAAACTACTAATAAAAATCTATTCCATTTTCGCATGAATCACGATTGCATTTAGCGTATGCAACAATCCTTTTAAACCTCTAGGTGTCCCTAGTCGGACGAGTAAAGTCTCGTGAGGGTTCTCATCAACAAGTCACCCACAACCATATTTATTAACTTGTAAATTTAAAAAGTTTTATTAAAAACTAAAAAACATAATATTCAATACTCCTTATTATAACACAATGATTTGAAATAGAATAACGAACAAGAAGAAACGGAATCAAACGTTCACTTACGTCCTGAAAAAAACAATCCCAAGTACATGAATCGTATAAATCAATAGAATTTCTCATAAAATTGCACGTGTGTGATATGGTAGTCAAATGAACACGCGCATGTCATGAACTTGGAATATAACTCGGATAACCATCCAACTATGTCTCGACTACGAATCTCACAATGTCAATTACACTTTAAAATGAAACACTCAGAAACAGGTGAAATTTATCTAAAATATGTGAGTAAAGGAAATATGTTTTCAAAACGAGAAATGCTCACATATGACTCAAAAAAGACGCATGACACGAAAGAATAGTAGTCTCATGGATAAGATACCAATAATCAAGAAAAATTAATCATTACCATGTTTTAATCCCCCTCCCATCGTTTTTATATCCAAACCATGTTTTCCAGGATCAAATAGGACTTTTCAAAGGTTGTAATGTGGCTCAGACAATGGAAAATGATAGAAAGAATTCATTAGGTAGTTTTAGAATGGCATTGTAAGGCATGTTCGATTTCTTTCATTCTTCTTCTCTACCAACTTTTATCTTTTCTTTCTCTTCATTCCTTTTCATTCATTTTTTTCAACCTTCTTCTTTTTCTTTTTCAATATATTTCTCTTCTCCTTTTCCTTTTCTTGCTTCTCAAATGATTATTCATCGAATACCAAGCAACTACCCCAATAGCATCTTATTTTCTTCTTCCTTTTCAACACATCACCTTAACACTACTAAAATGTGACAAATCTCTCAGTGGTGAACTCCAAGTTTGTCAAGTCGGAGCAAAAACAAGGATAACGGTAATCAAAGAAAGAAATGGCATTTTAACGGCTCAAAGGGCGAACTAAGGGAATTTATAATTCTTCGGTTGGCAGTAAACAAAGAAGGCCTAAAATCATTTCCTAGGGTAATACGGTTCTTCAATATTTACGACGGAAGATTATTTAGCATGGTAACAAATATTTTAACTTGACTATCAACCAAAACAAGAATAATGAGACTAAACAACAAATAGATGCGCTATTTCAATGAAATTCGACAAACACAAGATGTATTTATAACCCTCTAAAAAGAAAAGATAGGCTCAAAAGCTCACTGGGCTTAGTCTCCACCATGTGTTATCTAGAAATCATAATCATATTATAGTTCACAACCAACATGTATTCAAGTGACTACGTGTAGTGCATAAGTTTGTGTGCAAATCTATGATATAAAACTACGATTAGAAACGATACATAACTTAAAACGTTACATCATGACTTCAGCAATTATTTAATCACATCTTCCCTTGTTTACCATTCTATAACAATCAAAGTTATCTAACAAGAAGTATCGACTCGAGGTTGCAAAAACTTTGGTACATCGTTTATTTAAGCACAGCTATTGAAAATGTTTAAAAAATTTGGAAAAATTGGATGCACTGTGCATTGTGCATACCCCCAAACCTAAACCTTTCATTGTCCCTAATGAAACAATAAAACGAAAGAACGGAGAGTACGTAAGAAAGGAACGATAGTACCTCGATCTCGGCAATGACAAACAGGTAAAGGTATAAGAATATGGCGATAAAGTTCAAATGTACCTGGTAATACTAGATAAACGAAAAGAAACTAACGAAGAAAATAGTTAAAGGTAAATGAAACCGAAATATAAAATATAAATCGATAAATTAATCGGTCATAAACTGAACGAACAAACGGAAAAGAAATAAAACGGAAAGTATAATCGTAATAAGGAAAACAACAACTAACACGATCGAAAAATGACCTAATAAACAAAAATAGAAATGGAAAAAAACTACCTGAGCAGGTATGGGGGAAGGATACAGAAAAGAAAAGAAAATATCAAGAAAAGGGGAAATCGCGCGAGCGGAGAAAACGAAAGAAAATACACTAAGGCACATTCTCGCGCCAGCGGGCCGCGCGAGCTACGTCTCGCGCGAGCGGGCCGCGCGCGCGATTTGGATGTTTTTTATTTTTTAGCTAAAATTATGTATATAATATTAAAATAAATTAATTCCAACCCCCAAACCTGTCCAGAATGTCCAAAACAGACTCAAAAACGACCAAAAATAAGAAAAACGAACGAAATAAAGCTTGGGTTGCCTCCCAAGAAGCGCTAACTTTTACGTCTTCAGCTAGACCTTTCTAGCTCAAGATTTATGGAGGCTGTAACTCGGATTTTGTACCCCTAAGGATGTCAGGTAGAGCCCGATGGTAAGCAGAAATTACGTCGCTTTGAATTAATTCAATCGACGGTTTGTTAGTATGTTCAAATTGATTTCTTACCTTCCGAGTAGATTCAGCATTAGGGTCCGAGGTATTAGGGTTCATCCACTCATCATCCGCTATGTCTTTGTCGTTACTCACATTAATTGCTTTGTTAGGCTCAATATTCCGTCTTACCTCACCTTCCGCCTCACATAGGTAATCGTCATCTTTAGGAGGTTGATCAATAGCGTTAAAAACGTTTAATTTTAATTTTATATTCCCGAACGACACTTTCATCACCCCTGTTCTACAATTGACACGGGCGTTGGCCGTGGCTAAGAATGGACGACCAAGAATAACAGGAGTGTATTTTCTATTATCTAGCACCGGTTCGGTGTCAAGGACCATAAAATCAACAGGATAAAAACATTGATCAACTTTTACTAGGACGTCTTCGACGATTCCTCTAGGTACCTTGACGGAACGATCCGCTAATTGAATAGTAGCGGCCGTAGGTTTAAGTTCACCTAATCCTAGTTGTTTGTAGACATGATAAGGTAAAAGATTAACACTCGCACCTAAGTCAAGGAGAGCCCTATGGATGATAGTGTCACCTATGACACATGAAATCGTAGGCGTACCGGGATCCTTATACTTTGGAGGAGCGTGTTGAAAAATAGAACTTACTTTTTCCGTGAGGGAGACCTTTTTAGGAGTATGACTACGTATTTTGCGTTTTTGAGTACATAGGTCTTTAAGACATTTAGCGTAAGCGGGAATTTGTTTAATAGCATCGAGGAATGGAATATTAATTTTAACTTGTTTAAATACCTCGAGTATATCTTCAGTTTTAGACTTTTTATTTGTAAGATTAGACGGCTCCTCAACATTAGGTGGGTATGGCATTCTCGGAATATAATTTGTTGAGACCGGTTCATTTTCTTTTCTACTTTGATTCACGTCCTCACCCCTCTCTTTATTAGAGTTGATGTTCACATCTATCACATTATCATTCTTATTAGGGGTTTCTATCACCTCCTCTCGTGTAGTCATCCTAGTTGAGACGGCGTTTACTTGTTCATTCGACCCTTTAACCTCATATTGTCCCTTAGGGTTTTGAATTGTTTGACTAGGCAACGTCCCCTCGTTTCTACGACTCACTACAGTAGCTAGTTGTCCCATTTAGGATTCAAGCTTCGCAATGGATTGTGTATGAGAGTGCACTATTTGTGCTTGTGCATGTACTTGCGTTTCAATTTTATTAAGGGATGCCAACACCTTTTCCTCAAAAATGTTACCCCTTGAAGGATTCGAATTAGGAGGCGGGTGTTGGTATTGATTAGGTTGAAACTGAGGTCGATACGCATTAGGAAAATTAGTCGCCTCATTAGGATTATTATTATTATTTTTCCACGAGAAGTTAGGATGGTTTCTCCATGGCGCGTCCGGATTGTTAGTAGTTGCATTATAATTATTTCGTGGGTATTGTTGAATAGAATTAATGTGTTGCTCCACGAATTCCGAAAATTGACTTGCCGATGGACATGCAAGGATAGAATGTGAAGGATCAGAACATAATGCACAAATTTCATGAGCAGGTGCGGTTGTCGCTTGATTCATTATCATAAGTTGGTCAAGTTTTTTAGATAATTCTTGAAATTCAATAGAATGACTCGACTCGAACTTTACCTCCCTCTTAGGTTGATTAAGATATCCCTCAGAACGGACAGACACCGCTTGGTGCATCGAATTCTCGCTCAAAGTTTCAAAAATTTTCCAGGCCTCGTCGGCGCTTTTGTGTAGGAAAGTTCCCGCACAAACGGCATCGACGGTATTCCTAACAGAGAGAATAAGCCCCTCGTAGAAGACTTGGACCAACTGCCACTTAGGAACCTGATGATGTGGACACGAACGTAATAATTCTTTAAATTTTTCCCACGTGTCGTAGAGTGATTCCCCATCTTGCATCACAAAGTTTGTTATAGATTTTCTTATCTGATTCGTACGCATAATCGGGAAAAACTTTTGTAAAAATGCGGTGTGTAAGGCTTCCCATGTTTTTATAGTGTTTGGCTCAAGTGATTGAAGCCAATATTTAGCTTTATCTTTTAAAGAAAATGGGAAGAGACGCAGTTTTAATTCATCATCAGTGAAATTTTGGATTTTTAAAGTAGAGCATATATCTTGAAAATCCCCTAAGTGTTGATATGGATCTTCATTTATACGGCCATGGAATGATGGAAGTAGCGAGATGGTAGACGACTTTATCTCAAAGTGAGATGATGTCGCCTCCGGTAATTCGATACCAGCCTGTGGCGTGTAAGTCGTTGGAATAAAATAATCTTTAAGTTGAGGAGGTGGCGGTATATTAAGATTATTCATATTAGCACCGTCGTTTTGATTGTTATTTCCACCGTTAGCCATTTTAATTGGTTCGATGTTATGAAAGCGTGGTTTCTTTAATCTTGTAAGGGTACTACGTATTTCGGATTCAAACAAAGACGTTCGTTTTGGTGTCAAATCGTCGTCTATTAAAAACCTAGCTCTAGAAGTTAAGTTTGAAGACTTATTAACTCTTAGGGTGCGTTCAAGTTCAGAGTCGAAAGGTTGTAATTCCGGTTTATTTGAACGTGTACCTAACATAAACTAAAACAAAGGAAAAGAAACTAAAACGACTAACTAAACAAAAGAAACAAATAGCAATCACGCAAATAGGGCAACATGCACACAACTACTATGATGCATGAATATTATCCTGTAATGCAATGACCGCATCAAGCCCAGCGCCCCGGGTTTCCTAGCTAATGCAGTGCAATTAACCCTAAACTAATGCAAATAGTGCGTCACAGCGCCCTGACTTACAGTGATTGGAGCGAATTCCAAAGGAAGCAATTTACTTGATTGTTATTATTATTTTTTTCGCGTAAGCTCCTTTGATGTGATTAGCTATTCCACTCGGAAACGGTAGGATTTGATGACTCGAGAAACTACAAAATAAAAAGAAAAGTTAGTAACTTAAAATAAAATGAAAAAAAAAAGAAAAAGAAAACTAATCTAATATTTACGAATTAACTAAACTAAGATTATAAAATTAAAGGTAGTAATGCAATCCCCGGCAACAGCGCCAAAAATTGATGTTGTCAATATCAAGATATAAAAAGTGTTCTTTACTTTTCAAAAGATTTGTAGTGTGAAAGCAAAGGTCGAACCCACAGGGATTGGTTAACTACAGCGACTTAATTTTAAAACCTAACTTTAGTTAATTATGAAAAACGGATTTTGATTTGATTTATAATTCAACTAAAAACAATAAAAGTAAATCTAAACTAGGAAAGCAATTAAAGTTGTTTTCGTAAATATGTAAAGGGAACCTAGGATTGCAAATCCACCACTAGCTTCATAATAGGAATATTTATGAATTATTTTAGCTTATTAAGTTGGATGATAATGGGGAATTGTAGCTACAAGCCCAATTCCTCCGACAAGAAGATATTCATGGTTCAAGCACCAACATAATCCATCTTCGGTTAGCACAAATTATCCCACACTAAACTAGGGTTGTGATCTAATCCGTCTAACCTAGGCATGGACTATTCGGATACTTGATAACACAAATCAATAAAGCACCATCACATGTAAACAATCTAAACAAGCACAGCAAGAATAGATCGTTGAGCACATCACAGTCAAAATAGATCTAAGACAAGAATAAATTCTGAAAGCAATGATTTAATCACTAGAAGTTCGATTTATTTATAAAAATCCTCTAAACATGTGACTGTCATCCATACATAATAAAACTAAAATAAAAACATAAATAAAACCCTATTACTCGTCTAGGGCTTCATTGAAACCCTAGATCTATGATCTAGCCGTCCATGGAAGTGATGGATGGCAAGTAGTTGATGGAGGAGGCCATGGAAACCCTTGGTCTTCTTCTTCTCCTCCTTGCTTCCCTCCCTTCAATGACTGGAAGTATGTGTGTATAATAGTTGCTAATAATGTCTAACAATGTCTAACCCTTTAATTGTAATAAAATAGGGTATATATAGATTTACAACAAGTTTTGGAAGCCTTCCTAACCCGAAACGAACTGAAACTGATGTAATTTACAGTCTAGACATCGTTCAGCAGTTTCGTTTGCACAGGAGTCTTTAGTATACTGAAATACGCAACTTTGGTTTTTACACATATCGCGCGAGCGGGTCGCGCGAGCGCGACATTTGGGACTTCGCGCGCGCGGATCGCGCGAGCGATTATGGGTATCTCGCGCGAGCGGATCGCGCGAGCGATTTCTGGTTTTCGCGGGCGCGGGTTGCGCGCGCGACTTGGCTTTTTCAGCTTCTTTCTTTGTGCTTTTTCATCCTATTTAGCCTGGTTTAGGTGATTTCTTCCAAAACCTGTCAGAAAATAGAAAACGAAGTAAAAAAATACAAAAACAGGATAAAAAGGTACTAACAGATGCTCGTTAAGGCGTATAAATAGGATTAGTTCTCTCCCGATCACTTACCCACAGCTTTTCTTATTTAAAATCTTTTTCCAAATTTCAAATTCAAAACAAAAGAGTCGCCACTTAATTTTTAAAGGAAAAATTAAGAAACCATTTCAAAAGGAAACTGATCTTTTGCGAAACCAAAGATTAACTGGGTCCGGGGATTATGGAATGAGAGGGGAAGGAGCCCGACGGACTAAAACACCCCCTCTCATCCTATCTCGCGATAGGCCTCTACTCAACATCTATTTAATCGAATTAATTATCTAAGCATGCCCTCAATTAATACATATATAGGTATACATAACACAAGCATGTTGGAAATGGTGTAAAATTGCTAACGGTAAAATATCATTCATAAGTCACATAATTCAACTAGCAAGCATCATGATATGCAATAAGAAACAAAAGAACTTACCCGGGATCCAGCAGCGATATTAAATGTGCAATGCATACATGCAAAAGAAAGTCCTAAACAAAGGTCTCTAATCACATATACACATAAGGCAAATCCTAATTCTAAGGTGTTGCGCATGAGGTTGAAAAATCAAATAAAATCAAAGAAATGAATTAAACTAGAGAAGGGATGAGGAGTTGTACCTCAAAAAGCGCTACAAAACAAAGGATTAGTCCCACATTTTAAATAAAACATGTCATTTGAACTTCCTAAGTAACAACTCTTTAACACAAGATGAATTCTATTTACAAATACCAATCTACATAGATGCGTGCACGTGAACACATGAGTATGAAAGGAATAAGGTTATGAACTATTCATTGATTTGGATCATTTAGTCTCTGATTTTAAGCTTAATGAACCTTTATTGAAGCATGGTATGAACCCTTGGTCAAGAAAGGGTCATTTGGACCTTTATTTGCTAAGTAAGTATAAATTGTAACAAAACTCTGAAAATTCCAGAGAGCAGACCCGAACTTCAAAGAAATAAAAGGCATGGCTCCTGTGGTTTGATCTTGATGACTTTTGGACTCAGTATTCCTCTGTGAGTCTAGTTTCTAACCCAAAAAGAATATCAAGGTTTGAACGGTTAGATCTCCGGGAATTGGGCAAACACTAGACATCACTCAGCACTTCACAACTCTCTGTCCAGAGTTCTTGTTTGATTTTTTAAAAATAGTAAAAAAATCAGAATTGCTTTGTTCTTTTTAGGGTGGTTTCCTAACACATTAATCTACTTAGGAAAAATTATTTTGGGTCACAAACACTTTATAAAAATCTCGATTTAATTATTTCAAAAGAGTGTTGCTGTGTTGAAACTATTCTGAAATTCTGGACAGATTATAGTTGTCCCACAAAACTCATGATCAAACCACTCAAAACATGGAACCTTCTTAAAACAAAAATCACAGTGGTAGATCTTTGTGTTATGGACACTTTCCCGTTGGTTTCATTCGATTCCAACGGTCGGATTTCAAACTAAAAATCCTTGATCAAAAATAGTTTGTGACCCCACTGTTTTCCTTTTGCTAGTTCAACTTTGTTGGTTGGCCTTAACTATTAAAAACATGAAGTTGGGCTCAAACCAAACTACTTCTTCTACCATTTGATGGTCATTGAAGACTAAGAGACATATATACTCATAGATTTTAATGAAGTATGGCATGGACTTCACAAGATCTAAAGAACAATGAACTCAAATTCATGGATAAAAGTTTGGATTCATATCACTACTCCTACCACTTAATGGTCATTGGAGTTTAAAGACACCTTACACTTATGGATCTTGATGAAGTATTGAAATGAACTTCACAAAATCCTCAAATAAAGAACTCAAACCTATGGACCCAAGCTTGAATTCAACTTGTCACTCCTACCATTTGATGGTCATAAGAGACTAGAGACATACTCATATGTAGGTTTTAGATGAAGTATGAAGGACTTCCCAAAACCTATGGGAAAGATTAGTCTAAGCCATGGGAGTAGACTTGAACTAACACATTTCTCCTACCATTTGATGGTCATTGGAGACTAAATAATTCTTGAACTCATGGGTTTTAATAAAGTACAAAGAACTTCATAATCCCAAGGTAATGGTCCCAAACTATGGATGGAGTTTGGACTTCATTAACTCAATATACTAAAAAAATCAACCTCAATCCCCTCATAAATCATAAGTTTATGAGAATATTGGGTTTTGGTTGCTAAGATTCAAGTGAAACATTGAAGGTCTCATGAATCTAAACAAACACAAATAAAGAAAAGGACCAAAGTTTTACTTCAAGACTCATTTAAACTTCAAATGTATAGACTTGTTTCTGATCCAAATTAACGAGATGAGAGTTCAATCACAATATATAGGTGGTGTGTGATGAAATGAGGTAAGAAGAGAGGTTGTGAAAATGTGTAAAAGATCCTAAGTATCTAAATATTGTGATTGAACTACTAAATAAACTAACTAGTTTAGAGTTTTTACCTCTAAGTATCCTCAACTTTCTTTGATTTCTTCAAGCTCCTCCAAATGATGACCAAACTCTTCTTGTTCTTCCAACAAATCTCTCTAATTTCTCTCTTGATTTGGAAAATTTTAGGTGAGAATCAACATGGAAATCCTAACATTCTAAACTTCCATTTTTTGTCTCTCCTAAACAAAGGGATATTCATCCCTATTTATAGGCAATCATTAGGGGGATATTTTGGGAAATTCGCAGCCAAAACCCTAATTCCCGCCGCCACTTTTCGGGATGTGAACCGACCTACTTTTGGAAAACTGTCACAAAAATGCGGCACTTAATGAAACCAGCGACACTCAGTGAAAGCCGCTGCGGCACTCATTGAATGCCGGGCGGCACTCGCCGAGTGCCGCACCGGCAGTCGCTGACTGCCGTTCGTGCACCCCGACTGCCGCTGCACTGCAATTCAGCACCTTAATTTCATTTCATGTCATTTAAGTAAATGTCGTTTAATTTATGTATTTACTTAAGACATTAAATGTAATTTAAGTAAATGTCGTTTAATTTATGTATTTATTTAAGTAAATGTCGTTTAATTTATGTATTTACTTAAGACATTAAATGTAATTTAAGTAAATGTCGTTTAATTTATGTATTTACTTAAGACATTAAATGTAATTAAGGAAATACCCCCCATTTGAATTCGATAAAAATATCCAAAAAATCAAAATCCTTAAGGAAAAAAAGTCAACTCTCCCTTCGAAGGCAAAATATCGATTTTCTGCACAATTCTCTTTAAAAGCCTTTCGATTTCACCATGATTCCTTTCATTTTAAAATTCTTAAAAATTATTTCTAGCATAAGGGAGACCCAATGAACAATTACCGGGACTTTTCATCTTGAAATACGAAAATTTTATGATTGACTCCCTTTTGACCCGTTGACTTTTCACTGGCTCAACTGTTGACTTTGTTTTTCGGGGTTCATGCTGAATTTCTCTCTTTTTTTCTTTTGTTTTTAACTTGAAAGAGCTTTCGGAAGAGTTTAAGTCATCTTTGGAAGTCCTAAATTAGTCGGATACTTGTCATCATTGGATCTTAGAGGTTGTACTCCCCTTAATTCGACGTATGGTCAAAATTGGGGTGTCTACAGGTAGAATCTTACCCAAAAGCAAAATCCAAAGCCTGAATTGGCTGAGTGTATAAGTATTTGATTGTGTGTGTGTGAGATATAATATGTGTGTGTGTAACCGAGAGAGAGAGACAGTGGAGAGATAGAGAGACTGTTGAGAGAATTGGAGAATAGTTGGGGGAATAGGTGTATATATAGGATTAGTGTGCTTGGGCACCAAGCATATAAATATATACAATACACAAGCACACACTGCGCACCAAATTTGTGTGGCCTCCAAGTTTAACAAGGGGGATTCTTGGGTGTGTTGAGCTCACGCGATGATACACACTCGCAGGTAAAATTATACTGCCAAAATCCAAACTGCTATTTATATGATTAATAAAAAATTACGGGGTATTACATTTCAAGTTCAAATTCCAAATTGATTTTGAAATACAAGCCCTTTAGACAAATTAACTCAATGAACATGTATGACGAACACGTCAAATATCCTATACTTGATCTGTTCCTCATAGTTCATAGTTTTAATTAGTTGTTATTTCAGTTCTTCATAATAAGTGAGGTAGTTTAAACACTTGTTATTATGTGGAATTCACATAACTTGTGTCTAATTTCTTAACTTAATCGTTTACTAAATAAGGAATACTAGAAGGATGAAACCCCAGTTGTTCGTAAATGCTAAATCATGGTTATGGTTGGTGCAATGCAGATTCACATGTTCCCAACATCCTTTTTTAGATATAATTTAAAATCAAACTACTCAATCATATTTAATTTAGCTATTTCTTTACTTTAATTTATTTAATTTCAATCTTAAAATAAGTAGGATCGTTAGAACCTCCATCTTAAAAGAAATCATCTTTTATCTTCTTTAAGTTTCAATCTAGATTTTTTTCTGTCTTCAAATTTTCGTCCCTTGGGATACAATCCGGTCTTACCGGTTATTACTCAACGCGACCTTTTATACTTGGACGTGTTCTTTAAGAGAACACACATTCCTAGTCGTGTCAGCCATGTGTCCTATTTCCGCTCGTAAGGGGCTAGGCCATAACATTTATTGGTATTAGAGCAATAGGTAACAAAACTTTGGGAACGTGCAACATCGAGTGGAGTGTTGAGTGATTTGGCGTATATTCTAGATTACATCAATACATGGTAGAGATATTTGATGCGTATATATGTTGTTGTACATACATGATTTTGTTTATTGTCGTACATGCATAGTGTATATGCATTGAGAGTAACAGGATTGTACAATCATGAGTGACGGTGACTATGGACACGCTTCGCTCGGTCGTCCTGGCGTCTTCCCTCGATAGTGTCCCGGGATGGATCCCAAGGAGCACGCTTCAGGGAAGACTAGAACTTCCTCACGCGGTCCTAGAGACAAAGAGTCGCCACCTAATTTTTATCAAAAATTAGGAAACCCATGTTTGACACGCCCAAAATTGAATAAGGTTACTCGCCCTTCATTACCAGAAACTAGGTTTGAGGGTCTTGGTATGAGAGGGGAAGGAGCCTAAGCTGGACTAAAGCACCCCCTCCTCGCCCTACCGAATGGTAGGCCTTGATTCAAATATCCTTGTTCTTAATTCATAATTGATGTTGTTTCCTCAAACATACTAGATAATATATACATGTCAAAAGGGGACATCTAAGGAAAATCATGTCAAGAGATTAAATCAAGTAGAAATCGGATGCACATGCAATACAAGAGAGAGGTATACTTACAGTGGCTAGTCTCGCCCGGGACCAATGCAAATAAAGGAAACATGTCATGATATGCAAAAGGGAACAAGAAAACTTACATTAGGTTGACTCAAGTGGAGTCGCAAAAGCAAAAAAGAAGTAGAAACGTGTAATGCAATCATGCAACAATCCTAGATAAGATGTCTCTAACAAATAATCACATAAATAGAGACTATCCTAAAGGAAACGTGTCATTGAAAACAAAGTTGTAAACCTAGAAAAATTCTAAGAGAAAGGATAGAGAAGGTACATGATACATGGGCACTAAGCCACATGTAGATGAGGCAAGATCACAAATCGAAGTCCGGATCCACGGCATTCAATTCTCTGCACTAAAACACCAAAGAAGCCCAAGCAATGCAAAAACACAAGCAAACATATGACATGCATGAAAAGCAAGTAGAAAATGTCATCAATCAAATTTCCAGATTCAACAACCTCTAATGAATCCTATCAAAAGTGGTATTAAACATGAGCTGGGTTAAAACCCTTTTTCAAAAAGTTAGATACATGTCTTAGGGAACTTCTCCAAAAAGTAGAACCTCTTTACCATTTTTGAAGTGAGAGAAATAAGAGTTTTGGGAACAGTGCATCAGGACTGTCCACTGTTCTTGTAAAAATTATAATTAATTCTACAAATATCATGTGAAGCTCTATTTAGTATCAAAAGAAAGCTATTTCATTATAGTTTATGAAAAAAAAATAATCCCATGGACATGTCATGAACTTCAGGTTTTTGAAAAAGTGTTTTAAACAGACTCTGTTATTCTGGAAGTTTGATATTATTTTACAAATGAATGCAAAACACCATATAAGTATAATAGAAATTCATGAATCATGTTAATCAAGTAGATCTAAGCTTTTGATCTCTCATCCAATTATCCTAGATGATTTCTAAACCAAGTTTTATTCATCAATTCTTGTTGAGTGATCAAGGTATGACCATTTTGTATACATAATCATAATTGTAATTGAACTTAGAAAATTCCAGAATAGTTGTATCAACTTCAAGCACTTAGAAAATGATCTTAACTCGATCGTATGCTTACGATTTTACATCGGTATATAGATTCATGAGTTAGGAATCATACCCAAAAAGCGGAATATCGATAACTATTATAGATTTTCTGAAATTCAAGCACAAAGAGACTATGTTCAAATCTGTCAACCAATTTTTCAACAATTTCTAAAAATAGCATATGGATCGTAGAAGCTCTCAAAACGGACCGGATGAAAGCTAATTCATCAAAGTTTACCCAAAAAATTTGAAATCCATCAAACTATGGGTTTTGATGGACCAAATCTTATGGACAAAACCAATATGTTTTGCTGAATTTTGACTTGTTCATTTTAAAGTGTGAGAAAAACATCTTAGGTGCTTGGTTGAAGCTTATTTGAGAGATCAAACTCATAGATCAACTTAGTTATCATGATTCCCAATCAATTTATCCCTCAAGTTCTATGAAGAACTTTAGATCATGGATCAAAGGGACTTACAAATATCCTATTGGAGATGAATTTCAATAGGAATTCTAGGTAATAGGAATAATCAAGAGATGCTTATAAACATATGAATCATCCTTCTCATAGATCATAATTCCAAGCCATCATAGAATTCAAAATAGATACATATATATAATCATGTATGCATGGATTTAAATTTGAACATAAGAATGAAATCAAAATTAAAAATCAAGGAGTAAAATAATCTCTAATTATGAATTATTATGAAAATCAAAAGAGATTTGGATCTAGCTATGTGAGTGTGTGAAGAACAAGAGATGAAGAAGATGAGTGTTCTGCAAATAAAATAAAACTAAGCTAGATCCAAATCTTCTAGATCTATATATACAAAATAGGAATTAGAGATGAATTATAGTGTTTACCTCTTGGAGGATTCTCAATTATATAACCAAAGTTGAATTGAAGATCTTCTTCTTCAAGTGTTCTTCAAGCACTCATCCATGGAAGTTGAGGGAGGCAATTGATGTCTAATTCATGATCTAATTACCCTAAGATTAATTTTTCAAACTTCAATTCATAATTGTCTCTCTAGAATTCTCCTAAATTGAAAGTATTTTACAAGTATATTCACTCATGTACTACCTTGTATATTCAAAGCTTCTCTCAAGATATCTCAAGTGTACTCTTAAGTTACTCTAAGCCTCTTCAAGATGATCTAAGATGATCTCATATGAGATGCATGAGATCTTATATAGAGTTTTGAAGACTTTACTCTTAAGTTACAGGGTTAAAACAGGATTTTCAGAGAGCAAAAAAGGGTTAAAATGGTCATTTCGGTGCCTAAACGCAATTTCCAAGCAATTTCCTCGTAGTGGGAGCCTTCTAAAAGGGTTTGGAACCAGAAAAATGCGATGGAGAACACCTTTCCTAGGTGGCAGTTATGGTGAGACCTTCCACCTCACAACCCAAAACCGCCACCTGCTTTTTTTGTTCCTGTTGTCACCCAAAAGCCCTATTTCAAAAATTACGCGCACTGCTTTTCCAGATTTTTGTAAAAATGCTTTTTGGTGTCCGAAATTGTCCGTTTACGTATAGTTGGAAAGTTGTGAGGCTAAATTTCAGTATAAAAATATTCCCAGAGGTTTTGAAATAGAAATTGAAGTCCAATTGAAGCCAGGAAGTCCTCCGGAACTTTCGTAGTCTTTTGAAATCAAACGACGTCTTTTTTAAAATTGCTTTCAAATGTGAGTTAATTTGGAACTTTTCTTTAAAATTGAATCTCTGGATACCTAGAATACTGCGTTTAGAATACTTAATGTTCATATAACCCTGGGAGAATATGAATTGTGAGAGACGATTTTGACAAAACCGGGATTTATCCATGGAAAAGGGCTTTTCTGAGCTTAAAGTCACTTTTCAAAGTTCGATCTTTCGATTGTGTGGAATCCAGTACCTTCCATAGGGTACTTTTCATCATTGAATCTTCTAAGACGTTGTCCACCCTAAATCCTATCATTGTGGTCAAAATTGGGTGTCTACAAGGACTGAGATCTATCGCTACATACTCGATGCATGGACCACATGATAGAAATGATTGGAAACATCAAAGAATTGGTTCAAAATTTAGTGGAGTGATTACCTCCGACACGTCCATTTGAGACAACACTGATAGCTATGGTACATGCACCTGAGAGTCAAGGTGGGAGACTCGTGTCAAAATAATTCATGAGGAAGAAACTGATAGAATTTCATGGGTTATCTGACACGATGCTAGATGAGCATTGGGTATGGGCATGGTGAGGATTTTTCTATCTATCCTAATGCCCGATAAGGAGAGCATTGGGTATGGACATGGTGAGCATTGGGTATGGACATGGTGAGGATTTTTCTATCTATCCCGATGCCCGATAAGGAGAAAATTGAGAATGCAAGTGACATGCTAAAGGGTGAAGCCCAGAATTGGTGGGTGAATGTTCTGGATCAAGGGGCACCGATAACTTGGGAAGGGTTTAAGGTGGAGTTCAATCGTCAGTTTTTTCCATGAGTCGCTCACAATGCAAAGAAGAGGAAATTTGGGGGATATGATTGTAACTGAGTATACTTCCAAGTATAATGCATTGTTGAGATTTAGAAAGGGTTCAGTGCCAGAGGAGGAGGATAGAGCGAGGAAGTTTGAGAAAAGTTTAAGGGAGAATATATGTTTGAGGGTAGAGACCTATGAGCATTCATCTATGGCGGCAGTGCAATAAACGGCGCTTGTAGCCAAAAGAGGAATGGAGAGATTGAGACAAAATCAGCAAGGCAAGCGATGTAATAAGGCGGATCTTTCAAGAGGCCATTTACATGGAGCTCTGGTTCTAATTTTAGTGATTCTAGGAGGGCACCAAGTAACATACCGTTGTGCTCACTTTGTAATCTACCATATACCGATCAATATTTTATGACTAACTTTCAGAACAAAGCTTAAGGAATAACAGTGTAAGTTTTATATCAAATTTGCAAACCAAATGCTTTAATTGTGGTACCGTTAAACACTGAGCAAAGGATTGTCCGAGGAGACATCCCCAATAACGAGTGAGTTTTCTGGATTCGAGTGGTTCGAAGCCTAAGCAATCTAATGAGAGGAAGTAGGGGACATAGCAGCACGAAGGGAGGTCATTCTAGATGAATCTCAAAGATGTGACTGCTATAGATACAGTGGTCTCAAGAATGGTGCATATATGTTCGCACTTAGCACGCATACTCGTTGATTCAGGATCTACACATTCATTTGTGTCGCATCATTTTGTTGAACATTTTAATGTTAGATCAGCACCTTTAGGGTATGAATTGTCCATTGCCGTACCACTTAGCAAGCCGGCAATAACGTCTACGATATACAAGAATTGCATGATAAAACTAGGTGAGAAGTTAATTACCGTAGACCTTATACCGTTGGTAGTGAACCATTTTGATGTGATTTTTGGAATGGATTGGTTATCCCTTAACCAAGCCACAATAGGTTGTGAACGGAAAGAAGTCAATTTTTTATCACCGGTGCACGGAGACTTTTGTTTCCAAGGGAGTGGGGTTACACCGCCAACTTATTTGATTTCGGCTATCCGAGCGGGTAACTTATTGAGAAAGAGATGTCAGGGATTTCTATGTTCAGTAATTGATATTTCGAAGATCGAATTGAGAGTAGAAGATATTCTAGTAGTATGAGAATATCCAGATGTATTCCTAGATGACTTACCAGATGTTCTTATTGAGAGAGAGGTTGAGTTTACCATTGAGATAATGCTAGACTCAAGACTCGTATCAAAAGCACCGTATAGAATGACAACTATAGAATTGAAAGAACAGAAAATTCAACTACAAGAGTTACTTGACAAAGGTTTCATCCGACCTAGCATATCACCATGGGGAGCTCCAGTGTTGTTTATGAAGAAGAAGGATAGTTCAATGTATGTGTGTATCGACTACAAGAACTCAAGAAGTAGACAATCAAGAACAAATATTTGTTGTCAAGAATTAATGATTTAATTGATCAACTTCATGGGGTACAAGTATTTTCCAAGATCGATTTGAGATCGGGCTATCATCAGTTGAAAATAAAAGCCGAAGATATTGAGAAGACAGCTTTTAGAACACGCTATGGACATTATGAGTTCCTAGTCTTGCCTTTAGGAGTTACTAATGCACCAGTCACGTTTATGGATCTTATGAATCGAGTCTTTAAGGATTATTTAGATGACTTTGTGATCATATTCATAGATGACATTATTATCTATTCATCGAGTGATATGGAGCACGAGAAACATTTGAGACTTATACTTCAGAGATTACGAGAGAACAACTATTTCAAAATTTTGAGAAATGTGAATTCTGGCTACCTAGTATTGCTTTTCTTGGTCACGTGATTGACAAGAATGGAGTTTTAGTTGATCCTTACATGGTAAAAGAGGTATCTAATTGGCAAAGACCAACATCCATATTCAAAATTCGATGTTTCTTAGAATTAGCTAGATACTACCACTATTTCATTGAGAATTTATCAAAGATTTCTTTGCCTATGACAAAGTTGATGAGGAAGGGTATTATATTTGAATGGAATCAAGAATGTGAAGAAAGTTTTCAAGAGTTGAAATCGCGGTTGACAAAGCACCTATCTTGACGATACCATCCGGAACCGAAGGGTTTGTGAATTATAGTGATGCATCGCATCAAGGCTTGGGGTGTGCACTTATGCAAGGTGGCAAGGTGATTGCCTACGTGTCTAGATAGTTGAAGACATGCGAAGTTAATTATCCGACTCACGACCTTGAATTGGCCGTCATAATCCATGCTTTGAAGATTTGGAGACACTACTTGTACGGAGAGAAGTGTGAGATCTTCACAGACCACAAGAGTTTGAAATTAATTTTCACGCAATGAGACTTGAACGTGAGACAGAGAAGATGGTTAGAGTTGATGAAGGATTACGATCTTTCGATTGAGTATCATCCGGGAAAGGCTAATGTAGTAGCCGACGCTTTAAGCCAGAAGACGGCAAGGAATTTAGCCGACGAGTTAACCTAGCAAAAAGAATTGGTAAAGGAAATGGAACGATTAGAATTAGATGCAATTCCAGAGAAAAATAGTGGCTTAATGATGGAGATCATAGCTCACCCAGATATTATAGATGAGATTATGGCAGAACAGTTCAACGATTGTTACTTGTGTAAAATGAGATATGAGAGGTCTTAGGAAAAGTGACATGGTTTACTTTAGAACAAGGGGTATTGATGCTTGGGAGTCAATTGTGTGTGCCGAACGTAAAAGACTTGAAAGAGCAACTTTTAGAGGAAGTTCATAGTACTAAATATTTAGTTCATCCGGGAAGTAACAAGATGTATCAGAAGTTGCAAGAGAACTTTTGATGGAAAGGAATGAAGCGGGAAGTCGCTAAGTACGTTTTAGAATGTTCGGCAAGTCAATAGGTCAAAGTAGAAAGACAAGTACCTGCAGGACTACTACAATCGTTACCAATGTTAGAGTGGAAATAGGATAAAATCACGATGAATTTTGTTTCCAGATTTCCATGTTCGCTTAACAAGAACGACAAAATTTGGGTTATAGTTGATAGATTGATGCAATTAGCACATTTCTTATCGATCAAGATGACTAAGCCATCTAGATTGGCAGAGTTGTACATGAAGGAGATTATGAGACTACATGGGGTTCCAGCAGTGATAATATCGAATCGTGATAGTAGTTTTACATCGAGATTTTGGGGAAGTTTGCAAAAGGCTATGGGTACCAAATTGAGTTTTAGTACCGCCTTTCATCCTCAAACCGACGGACAATCAGATTGAATGATTCAGACTTTGGAAGATATGCTTAGACTATGTGTTCTAGACTTTGGGAGTGATTGGGAGAAACACTTGCTCTTAATCAAAATTTCTTACAACAACGGGTTTTAGTCAAGTATTGGGATGGCACCGTATGAGGCTTTGTATGGGCGTAAGTGTTGATCACCGATTTATTGAACCGAGGTTGGAAAAATAAGGTTGATGGGACCAAAGATAATATAGTTGACTATAGAAAAAGTGGAGTTGATTCAGGAGCGACTTAAGGTGGCTCAGAGTCGTTATAAGAGTTATGCCGACTCTAAGCGACGACCGATAACGTTCAAAGTAAGAAACTTTGTGTATCTGAGAGTATCTCCTACGAAAGATATTGTCTGATTTGGAAAAAGGGAAAAGCTCAATTCGAGATTTGTAGGACCATTTGAGATCCTAGAGAAGGTGGAATTGGTAACGTATCGACTAGCTTTGTCGTTCGAGCTAGAACATGTACACAACGTGCTTCATATGTCTATGTTGAGATGGTGTATAATGGATACGAGTAAAATCATAGTACCTGAACCATTATAGCTCCAAGAAGACTTGACCTACACAGAGCATCCAGTAGAGATCTTGGATCGAAAAGATAAAGTATTGAGAACGAAGACAATTCCGACGGTGAACATATAGTGGCGTAGTCACACAGTTGAGGAAGCTACGTGGGAGAACAAGGAGGAGATGAGAAATGAGTATCCGTATCTTTTCGACTCATGAGGTATGAGTTTGGGGACAAACTTCCTTTTTGGGGGAGAGTTGTCACACCCATCCTAGATATATATATATTCGTTTTAAATGCATAATTGGTTTTAAAAATTATTAATGTTGATTAATAATTGAGTTGAGGTTGACTGTGGGTCAACGGAAGGTGTCAAGCGAAGACAAGGTAATCCATCAATCAATGAAGCATTGACATGAGTGAATGACATTTATGTGCATTAAATGTTATTTGAAATATCTGGTGTTTGTGAATAGTAATTTTACTTGTGTAGAGTAATTGCTGGTAATGTTGATCTTGTTTTAGGTCATGTTGAATACTATAGTGAGAACGTAGGTAATACGTTGCATAAAAGGTAGGTTTCATAGAGATTCCACAGAATTAGTTTTCGGAACAAAATTTTTGACCCAAATGGAACTTAGACAAAAAGTTTTGTAATTTATAGTTTTCACTCGTGAAGTAATGAATTAGACATTTAAGATGTTTGAGGAGATAATTAGGAGTTTTGAGAACTCGTGGGTAGATAAACATAATTTCTAGGAGTCGTGACTATAAATAGGAAACTTAAGATATTTTTTCATAAATATTAAAACTCGAAATATCTTAGAGAGAGAGAAAGAGAGAGAGAGAGAGAAAAGAAGATTATTCCCACGAGCTTTGCGACGCCGATCAACGACCTTCTAGTCGTTAGTTTTTCTCCAAACTTCATATTTGAACTCCTTGAGGTAAGATCTACGTTTTGATACCTCTTAGGCCTTGTTTGGAAAATTTTTACGAAAATCCTAATTCTAGAATTTTGGGAAAAAAACCATATTTAACTTGTAAGAATCACGTATAATCGGAGATCCGATGTTTAATCGGGCCTCTAGTTAATCCTTCGAAGTTATAGAGCTTTAGCACGAGGTATGAATTCTAGATATATGATTATAAGAAATTTCCATGTTTTAAATATCTGGTTTCATATTTTGAATTCGGGCGAAATTCATGTGTTAATTAGGCTCGTTATTTATGCACGCGAGTATGCTAGAAAAGCACATAAAAGTGATTATATGACCATGCTATGTGTCTATGTGAGTCAAAGGGGAGTTTGATGCAATTTCATTCCGGGGGTAAGCTCCTCGATGTTTGAGGATTTTATAGCGACAGCTGTAGTGTATGGTTTGGGAGAAGGCCCTGTCAGGACACTTGGATGAGTGGTTGGGAAAAGGCCCTCCACGGCATCGATTCCACTGTTTCATTACCGGATGAATGCGTATTTCTTACCCCGAAGACTATTTTGATGTGTTTAGATGTTTAAAGTATGAATTGTCATATAAGCATGTATGTAGAATTGTGAAGTCAGCATATAGCTGAGCAGTAGAGCTTTACTCCATTGCAGGTGAAAAGAATAGAGGAAAGAAGAAACGCAAAGAGTGAGGCCGATGGGACGACATGATCGCTCTTGTATATGTTTTTGTTTTCTATTTCAAATGTTGTAGTAAGATTTTCAGAAGTTGAAACCATATATTTCGTTTAAAATCTTGGAATGGTTTTGTAATATTGTAACCTGTAGGAAAACTTCTGTAATTATGTTTTGGAATCGTTGAAATATAGTAGTGAATGTGTTGGTATTGGATTGGAGGACCATGGATTGAAAATCTGCAGAATGCTTAGCAAACTGAGGTAAAACAATCAACTGGATTAGGGACAGTCGATTGAAGATCTGGATTGAATCAGCTACTGCTCTAAAATATTGAAAAGCAGTTGACTGGATTTTTGGGTTGAAATGTTATTTTTTGTTCTGTGGAAGAAACAATCGACGGGAAGGTGCCAGTCGATTGGAAAACTTTCACCACAGTCAACTGGACTGGCTGCTGAGATTTTAGGCTCTCTGTATCTTGCATTTTCAGTCGACCGGACCCCTATTCAGTCGACTGGATTGGCTGCTGAGATTTTGAGGCTCTTTGTATCTTGCATTTCTAGTCGATCAGACCTTTGATCAGTCGACTGGATTGCTGGTTTCAATCAGGGCATTTCTTTAAGTGTTTCAAATGCGTAAAACTTTTTATAATCATGAATTTCATGGATTTTACTTATGTTTTTCACTGTTATTTACTTTAATCGGATTGGATGAGCCTTGGTGGTGTGCCACGTGTCCTATTTTCGCTCGTAGTGGGATGGGTCGTGACAATTTATGATAATGAATTAAATTTATTAAATCTATTATTATGGTTATATATTTATAATGAGTATGAAATGATATGAAATTATTGAAATTAAATTTAAAAAACAAACGAATGGATGTGTGTGTGTGAGAGAGAGAATTAAATTTATAGGTATATGTGTGATAAAATATTATTTTAGATGTATTAGTAATTGTTAATTACAATTTGTCTTTTAACTTTGCAAAGCATTTCTTACATATGTTTTATGATTAGGGAATTGTTATTGCCACTCCATGGTACAACTCTCAGAGCATATGGTACCATGTATGCAATGCATGACATGCATGGTATGACATACTTTAAGAGTGGTACCATGGAGTGTCTTGGTTCAATGATGGAGTGCAATAGCATAACCCTATGATTATTATTATATATTTATTATGAGTATGAAATGAGATGAAATTATAAATTTATAAAACAAATGAATTAAATTTATTAAGTGTAAATTATATGTGTGTAAAGCCATGTTTGGAAAAAATCAAAACAAAAAAACAAAAAGCACAAAATCGATTTGCCAATAAGGCACTGAAATTTTTTACTTTTGATCCAATATATGTGTGTAAAGCCTTGTTTGGGAAAAACGAAAATCAAAAAACAAAAACAAAGCACAAAATCGATTTGCCAAACAAGGTAGCCGAAATTGTTGACTTTTGATCCATGGGTTTAGTGCCTTGTTTGGGAAAAAGTGGGAACAAACAAGACAAACAAAGGTCACAACTGGTTTGCCAAACAAACCCTATTTTTTTTTTTCAATGCCTTGTTTGGGTTTAAAAAAAAAAAGCATAAACACAAATAAAGACAAAATCCGGTTTGCCAAACAAGGCATAGCATCTCAATGTATTAGTAAAGGCAAAATTTCATATGAGGAGCAAACAATTGAAAGAACTCCAAATAAGGACAATTGAAATTGAAAATCATTTTAAGCCTCTTTTATAGAATATACTGGGGTAGATGCCCTTAAAAATAAATTAAATGTATTTATCTAGTAAATCAAAATAAATAAATAAATAGTATTAAATTCTAAATGTACATGTGCTGCAGTGAAAACAAAAATTGTAAACGTAAAAGCTTCAAGAATCTGAGATGGAAACAAAATATATTTTATTTTTTTCTTCTTCCTTTTTAAATTTTTTTTTTTCGGATCTTTTCTTGGTGTTTTCACTTCTGTTTCTTTTAACCCTACTCTCCCTTTTTTTTTTTTGGTCTTACTAATAACTTATTTTTAACACCATAACACATGATATATTGGAAGAACTTATCTTTTTTTTTTTTTTCTTTTCTTTTCTTTTTTTCATCTTTTTTTTCTTTTAAATAATTTTTTTCTTTTCTTTTGTTCCTTTTTTTTTTTTTTTTTTAAAGTAAAACTTTTTTTTTTAACATCATAACACATGATAAATTCAAACCCTATCATATTTCTTCTTTTTCCTTTTTTGTTTAACTACATATAAACTTTATACACATATGATTTATTGTGCTAAAATCAAGGGAATGATTATATGTATTACACACACATGCCTATAAATTGAATTTTCTATTTTGATATTATCCACAATCTCCAATATTAATTTTCTCAAGTTTATTTTATGTGCGTAAAAAAGTAATTTCTAACCATGTGTATGTGCGAATTAAATTTATAGGTATGTGTGTGAAATAAAAATATGAAATTCCATTTATATTTATAGCAAAAAAAAAAAAAAGAAGAAGAAAAGAGTTAAAGTTGAAAGAAAATGGAAATGTGTATTTTGTGCAGCATATGATTATAGATGTATTTGTAATTGTAAATTACAATTTGCCTATTTAACATTGCAAAGTATTGCTTATATATGTATTACTATATATATTTATTATGAGTGTGCGTATAATATAGAAATATTAAATGAATTTTATTCCAAAATTAGTGGTGCTTGTTTGGGAAGCAAAAAAACTTAAAAACAAAAGACAAAGGCTGAAATCGGTTTTCCAAACATGGCACAACCAGTTTCACATGTTTTTTATTTTTTTATTTTCATTTTTTTTTGGTTGAAAAAGTGAGGTGGACCTATGAATTTAACTTACACACATGCTTAGAAATTTAATTTTATTACACATACATGCCTTAAAAAAAAAACAAAAACAAAAAACCCATAATTGGTTGTCCCAAAATATTTTGATCAAACACAATGCCTATGAATTTCATTTTATATTTGGATATTACCCACAATCTACAAAAAAAAATTCGTTTATTTTTTTTAAGGCATGTGTGTAATAAAATCAAATGTCTAAGCATGTATGTAAATTAAATTTATAGGCACACCTCACTTTTTCAAGGAAAAAAAAACCAAAATCGTTTGTGAATAAATGACCAAAAAAGAGTGTGGAAATGTATAAAATTGTATAGGATTTTCAAAGGGGAAATGGCAAAAATGAACAATTCAAAAAATGACAAATAAGGATAAAATTAAAATTGAAAATCACATTTAGCCTCTTTTATGAGTAAAGATTAGGGCACACCTAAATACAGAACTTTTGAGACACAACCCAAAAAATGTGTCTATATCTCTCCTGTGATGTCACTAGACCCCACAATGACACAGGAGAGAGAGATAGACACATCTCTTGGGTTGTGTCCCAAAAGTTGTGTCTTTGGGTGTGTCCCAAGTATTACCCCTATTTTATATCGGATGTAGATATATATATAGATTTATATCGGGTATATAAAACAAATGTTAGTGTTTTGTTTGGAAAAAAAAAAACAAAAAACAAAATCAAACAAAGCAAAACAAAAAAAACCAAACAAACCATAGCCCAATTCGGGTTGTATTGTGCCTTGTTTGTGTTAGTGGTTTGTTAGGAAAAACCCAAAAAAATAAAAACAAAACCTAACAAAACACCAAATAAAACAAAACAAAACAAAACCAAACAAGCTAGTGACTTATTTGGGAAGAACGAAAAAAATTACAAACCACAAAGCCAAAAAGCAGTTGTGCAGAACAAGGCACAACCTACAATTGTTGACTTTGGAGTTTTTGAACCAAATTATAAATATTTGTAATTATTACTTGAACAGTTGATTAAATCATCATTTGTAGATTAAATAATTTTAAAAGTTGAATGAAATTATAAAAAATTGTAATTATTATTTGAAAAGTTGATTGAATCATCATTTCTAAATATTTTTATTTTAAAAGCTGACCTAATAGTAATAAGGGTTGTTTTATGGGTGAAATGACCAACCTACCCTCACAAAATGACAAAAAATGAAAGTAATTATTAAAGGGAGATGGAACAAAAAAGAAAAGTAAGGGTAAAAATATGATTTCAAACAAATCAAGAAATGACAAATTAGGACAAATTTGAAATTGAAACCACTCTAAGCCTTTTTTATAGTATAGTGTAGAAATAATAACTAGGAAGACGGACCGTGCAATGCAAGGGCGTTGGATTTTGTAGAAAAAATACAATGTATATATATTTTTAATGTGGACAAGAAAGAGAAATAAGTTTTTATTAATTTTTAAGATGGTGTTAAAAAAATATGGTTTAACAACTATATTAATTGATGTTAACATACAATTTAAGGCTCTTTTCTTTAACGTACAAATAATAAATATATATATATGTATATGTAAATATATACATACATATATACAAAAGGGTAATATAAAAAAGGCAAAAGGGTAATTTGGTAATTCGATTTAACAAAATAGTAATTTGCAAAAGGCTTAAGGGTAATTTGATTATTCAATTTGTAATTGTACATACTTTAAACTTTTAGACTCTTTTCTTTAACGTATAGATAATATATATATATATATGCACACACACACACACACACATGCACGCACACTCGTATATACAAAAGGGTAATTTATAAAATATAAAAGGATAATTTGGTAATTTGATTTAACAAAATGGTAATTTGTAAAAGGTATAAGGGTAATTAGATTATTCAATATATATATATACATATATATATATCGTAATATAATAAAAAGGTTTTCAGTAATTCAATTTAACAAACAGAAATTTATAATTGTAAACATTTTAAATTTTAAACTCTTTTCTTTAAGGCATAGAAACAAAGGGTAATTTGCATAAGGCATAAGAGTAATTTAGCTATGCAATTTATAATTGTACACAATTTTATTCAATTTCGGTATATAATATATTCAATATATATAATATAATAAAACAATATATGTATATATATACATACAAGGGTAGTTTACATAAGGAAAAAGGGCAATTTGATAATTCAATTTTTAATTGTACACACTTTAAATACATAAATAATAATAATAATAATAAATTATAATGTGTGTATATACATATGCACATATATACAAAAGGGTAATTTACAAAAAATAAAAGGGTAATTTGGTAATTCAATTTAACAAATGGGCAATTTGGTTATTCAATTTATAATTATACACACTTTAAACTTTGACAAAAGGGTGCTTTACAAAAGGCAAAATGGTAATTTTAATAATATAATAAAATGATATATGTATATATATATACACACAAGAGTAATTACAAAAGGTAGAAGGGTAATTTGATAATTCTATTTAACAAACGGGTAATTTGGTAATTTGATTTCTAACTGTACACACTTTAAACACATAAATAATAATAATAAGTTATAATATGTATACACACACTCACACACACACACACATACAAAAAGATAATTTACAAAAGTAACTTAAAGCTTGTTTGGTAATTATAAGATTCTTTAAGGCTCAAACAAGTCTTGCCAAATAAGCATTAAATTTCAAAAGTAATCTAAGACTTGTTTTAGAAAAGTGACTGAAGGCTTGTTTGGTAATTTAAAGATTCCTTAAAAAGTTGTCTTAAGGCTCAAACAAGCCTTGCCAAACAAGCATTAATTTATAAAAGTTATTTGCTTTTGGTAATTTAAAGAAACAGTACAAAAAAACACAAACAAATGTTAGTGCTATGTTTCAGAAAACCAAAAAAACAAAAAACAAAACAAAACAAAGCATAGCCCAATTCGAGTTGTGTTGTGCCTTGCTTGTGTTAGTTGTTTATTTGGAAAAATCCAAAAAAATAAATAAAAACAAAACAAAACAAAACAAAACCAAACAAGTTAGTGACTTGTTTGGGAAGAACGAAAAACCATACAAACCACAAAGCCAAAAAGCGGTTGTGCCAAACAAGGCACAACCTACAATTTGTTGACTTTTGGGTGTTTTGAACCAAATTGTAAATATTTATAATTATTGCTTGAAAAGTTGATTGAATAATCACTTGTAGATTAAATAATTTTAAAAGTTGAATCAAATTGTAAATATTTGTAATTATTGGTTGAAAAGTTGATTAAATCATCATTTCTAGAATAATTATGGGTTGAAAAGTTGATTGAATCATCAATTCTAGAATAATTTAATTTTAAAAGTTGACCTAATAATAACAAGGGTTGTGGGTGAAATGACCAACCTATCCTCACAAAAGCACAAAAACTTAAAGTAATCATTAAAGGAAAATGGAGCAAAAGATAAAAGTAAGGGTAAAACCGTCATTTCAAACAAATCAAGAAATACCAAATTGGACAAAATTGAAAATGAAACCACTCTACGCCTCTTTTATTGTATAGTGTAGATATATATATATATAATACTAGGAAGACAGCCCCGTGCAAGGCACTGTCATTGGATTTGGTAGAAAAAATACAATGTATTTTTTTTTATGTGTACAAGAAAAATAAATATATTCTACTAATTATTAAGATGGTGTTAGAAAAAAATATGCTTCAACAATTGTATTAATTGACGTTCAACCTACAATTTAATGCTATTTTTTTTAATTTATAGATAACATCTAAATATATATATATATATATATATATGTAGATAAAAAGCAATGTAGGTGTGATATGGCACTCTCCATATAGTTGGGTTGCCACATGACATTGCTACACAATACTATAGTGTAGATATCCAATGACAGTGTAAGACACTGTCATTGGATTTGGTAGAAAAAATACAATTTTTTTTTTTATGTGTACAAGAAAGATAAATATATTCTACTAATTATTTAGATAAAAATATGCTTCAACAATTGTATTAATTGACGTTCAACCTACAATTTAATGCTATTTTTTTTTAATTTATAGATAACATCTAAATATATATGTAGAGAAATAGCAATGTCGGTGTGATATGGCACTCTCCATATAGTTGGGTTGCCACATGACATTGCTACACAATACTATAGTGTAGATATACAATTGTATATAGGGGTGGCTGGCCGTAGGTCCCCACGTTGGACCATAATAGGGGATAGATCCTTGCGGTTTTTTTGTTTTGACAAAGGTCCCTGTGATTTTCATTGGACAAAAATGCTCACTTTCCTTATATTCAATAATTACACTTAGCATATACCACCTCAGCCCATAATTTAAAGAAGTTAGTTATTTTTTGTTTTCCAAATTTTAAATTGTCATAACTTCTAAACTACAGATTATTTTTCATCAAAATTATATATTCCTAATCTACAAAGCAAGATCTATCAAACAAAATCCATAGTGCATGTAAAATTTTTTTAAAAAAATTTGCAACTTACAAACGGATATCAACAAATTATTTATTTATTTATTTTTTTTGTAAAACCGACACTTCCATTGCGTAGATCTCGAAAAATTATCCTAAATAAAAATAAATAAATAGATAAAATCATCCAAATCGGCTATAGAAACGCAAAGGTATGGCCATTTTAGAACATGTTAGTGTCTTTAAGTGTTGCCCAGGTATAGACAGTAACATGAGATAGTAACATGAGACAGTAACATTTCTTCAAATTGACCAAATAATTACAAAATTATAGTTCTTTTATCAGTTGATACTGCCTTTACAATATTTTTCAAGTAATTACAGTAACATATTATCACTAAACGTTTTTACAAAGATATACATCATTGTTGCAAAAAATTGCAAAATTAGGGCCATTTAGTAGATGTTACTGTCTTTAAAACTATCTTCATACAAAAAACAGTAACATACCATTAAAGATTAGCAACATGATATTGAACAAAGAAATAGCAACATGCCTTTGAAAAAACATAAGGAAAGTGGTTCGACAGTAACATGATACTATTTATTTATTTATATTTTCTTTACATTTTTTTCATAGTCACTATGGATCTTGTTTGATAGATCTTTCCTTCTAGATTGCAAATACATAAATTTTATTGAAATGGAGTTGTGATTTGAAAGTTATAGTATTTTAAAGTTTTAAAAAAAAAAACACTTCCTTGAAGAACATGCTGAGGTGGCACAATTGAAACAACAACTTCATATATGTGTGACGGGGGCAAATTTGCCAATAGCCTTATTTTTCACTTTACAAGGGGACTTGTCACACCCTAAATTTTTGGACAACCAAATATTTAATCCAGAGCATGTATCTAGACTAATATTCAATTTCCAAAACCCCGAGAGTGACACCCTCACACAGATAATTATTGAAAACAGTATTTTATACTCATTAAATAAGTACATGTGATTTTGTGTTTAAAGAAAAACTCTTTATTATTAAACTTGTATTCCCAAACATTCATTTTCATTATAAAAGAAATTAAACTCCATTACACATATTATATCCTTTCGATTTACAAATGAAATATTAGGTTCATTCAATAAACGGAAAGAAAATAAATAAGCATAAAATCCATACATCCATTGGTCAGAGCAACTACAACGTTCCCAATACCCAATATATAATCTTTATTACAATTATACACATGTGACCCACACTGCCAGAAATAAAATAAAGTGCAACAAAAAATAAGTACAACTCTAATAATAAACAACACTGCAACAATCTCTTCACCCAAACAGAAGCTCCAAAGAAAATCTCCAAATACTAAACATGCACATACATTCGACTACGTTTCATATAGAAACGTCCTGAATGCATTACGCACCCGGGTCAGTATATAAAATACTGGTACGAGTTAACAAAAAAATATAAAACGAGTCTTAGGGAACAACGGTGTCCCATAGACTCCCAAAAGTACTCACAAAGAAAAACATAACCACCTCATATCATACAATACTGTTGCACAGAAAATAAACAATGTCATCACACATAATTCATGTCAGGTTAGAACAGTAGTTCCACGCACATTCAGGACAGAACGGTAGTTTCCTTCAATCTGGTGGCAGTGGCTCCAACCCCGAATAAACACAACTGAATACTTACCGGTCGAATATCTATGGTGAGTCAACCCTGCATAAAAGTTAGTGGACCCACCATCCTGTAATATATAGTTATCACAAACCAAGCAAACAAGTCCGTAAACAACATTTCCACATTCTAACTTAAACGTCGCATTCATTATTCCAAACTTATCAGTCTTATGAAATACTCCATTATCATTATTTATTAGCCTTTAATTTATCTTTTTGATCCCTAGGTTCACCACTTGGCCACCCTCCATGATACAGTCGACACATATATCCCATGTGTGCCCGGACATACTACCAACACCCACTCCGGTACCAGTTTGGTTGGGGTATCAACCAAACCAGGTATACACAACGAACGGCTAGTCAATATGTCAAGACGCCTATACAATATAAGCCGAGCATAAGGCTTAGGCAAACTTGATCACACAGCCACTGGCAAAAAGTACACTCAACAAGTCTTAAGCCAGCTTGATCACGAAGCCACTGGCAAAAGAGTGCGAGCTACCAAAAACAAGAACACAACAACGGGGAGTATTGAACACTAAGGTCTTTTCCCAGTTTCTTACCATCTACGTTAAATCTCATAAGTACCCATTCATGAAGGTTTAATCACGTCATTAACCACTTCGGGAATTTATCATTTATTCCATGGAATATCATTGTCTGATTATTCACGATAATGCCTTTTTTTTTTTTTTGCCAAAATTCTATTCAAGTCTCTGGCGTAGTATTTTCATAATAATTATTTAATACCACACATAGAATAAGTTGGGGTTTCTTAACACAACATATAAAATCGACACTCAACAATACTATTTAGAATAGTCCCAAACAGACCCTTACATTAAACAGTCCCAAAACCAAGATGGACTGAAATTATTCCTCATAATAATTCCGCACAAAGAAACATCTCTAACAATTTTCATAAACATAAATTCGAAATTCGGAGTTAACATTCACTGCTACTGTAATATAAATTTTCTGCCCAAACGGTGCAGAATTTGGGAAAAACGCTATTAGACAAAAGTTGTGCAGAATTGCGTTTCTTATAGGCCATAGCGGACAGAATCACGAAAACTCTAACGTATGATTTATTATGAATTTTCTACTCAAATCTGATCCGTGAAAACCCCAAATCCGAAAATTGAATAATTGCTCAAATGTATATTCAATGCTCATCTATAAATCTCAAATCACAACTTCAACCATTGTAAAAAAAAAAAAAACCTAAATCTCATACTCCATAACTACACTAATTCAATAGTCTATCCATTTAAATTTCAATCAAACGAGATTGAAAGAAAATAATAAGCTAACTCACCGATTTAGGGTTTCAATGTTGATGATGATTTCGCAAAATAATATTTGGGGTTCCTCTTTTCTTCTCTTACTCTATTCTTCTTCTTCTTCTTCTTCTTCTCTCTCTCTCTCTCTCTCATACACACACACACACAAACGTCTGTTCTCTCTTCTTCTCTCTTTTCTCCTCTTCCCTTTTTTTTGTTAATATGGGGGCTAGGGTTTCAATATATGTATATGTATACAACACACACAACACATGTCAATAAAATACACACTGATACACCCAAAATTGGCTCTATCCTATAACCGAGCGGTTCAAATCAGCAGCCAGTCCATGTCCCAGTCAAATCATGCACAACTCCTCGGACAAGTATCAGCCCGAGTGGTCTAGTCTACCCGGAACTCATCATCCCGAGCGGTTCATCCACGACCCGGCCAACAGGTCGGGTGTAATACCCCGTGTTTTTAGGTATAGATCCCTAGTACCTTTCTTAGCCTTTGGTGAGGTTGTGTGTCCAATCGATTGGCATGAATCCCAATCGATTGATATGTCAATCGATTGGATGTTTTACCAATCGATTGGCATCCTGCCGACCTAACTCCAATCGATTGCCACCTGGTATCAATCGATTGGAAGTAGCTGGAGTTGGCCACCTCGTTGGTTTTGTGTGGTTGTGATTGTTTTCCCCTCCCTATATATACCCCTCCCCTTATACATATATATGTTTGCTTGTGTGTGTGTGAGGGAGAGAGAGAGAGAGATACATACTCTCATATATATATACACATACATATATATTGTATATATATATTACACACACCCACACTCTCGGGTTGAGAAGAAGAAGAAGAAGAGGAAGAGGAGGAGGAGGAGACCAGAGAGAGAAAGAAGAGACAGACAGAGAGACCGAGAAGGAGAGGAGAGAGATCAACCACCATAGCCGCCGCCGCGGAGCTCGGGACGCCGTCAACGGACCGCCGGGAGAGGTGAGTTTATTAACTCATTCAATAGGTTGTTTTTGTGATGTTTATGTGTGTATAATAACGTGCATGAGGAGGAAAGAGGACCCCAACGTTTTTATAAATAAAACCAGCAATTTTGAGGAAGAAGACAGAGTTCAATCGATTGCCATTTGGATCCAATCGATTGGATGATTTCCCAATCGATTGCCATGGGTTCCAATCGATTGATATGTCAATCGATTGGTATTTTGTCCAATCGATTGATATTGTTTCCAATCGATTGACATGTTTGTTCAATCGATTGGATATGAGCAGAATGTTATTTGTATGTTGTCTTATATTTGTGATATATCAGACTTGTTAATAGTTGTACCTTATGGGTTATTGCGCTGTATGGATAAGATTATAAATACTATGTCAGGACTAGACTTATATGCAATTATCATTGATATTACGAGATGAATTATCCTATGTCAACTGTCGATATGAGATGAATTGTTTAACTGTCATATGTTATTGTCAAACTGAATAGTAGAACGGAATACAACTGCATGTTAATAATCAATAATCAGTAGATATGATTAATACAGAGCATGTGGTATTTCCAGTACTTAGTATATGAGCATTTCACAACATGTGTCAGCATGCATGGGATAGTGATGTGAAGAGGCAAGATAAGCTGATGAGAAATGGGACATGTGACTTATGTGGAATATGAGATATGTGTACTTTGGATCTATGGGATCAACGGCTGACGAGTCGGGTGGACGTGGGAGGGTTAGAGTTCCTAGTACGCCTCTTGCTGTTGAAGACGTCCAGTAATGCGTATGCACTGTTGAAGACGTCCAGTGTACCGTTGACGATTACGTCCGGCTAGTGCCCTAATGTATTTTCACCGTGTAGTTGACCAGTGAGAATATACACAGCGTAGAAGACGTCCGTTGTGCCACTTCCATCGTTTACAGATAGGTGGTACCGTGTAGACGACCGGTAACCCTATCAAGGGATTGTAGAACCTACTGCCTAGTCGGGTGATTCCGATTGGTATTATGGTATCTATGTATGGATACAGATTTGGATTATGGTATCAACGTACGGATACAGAGATGGATATGGATATGAATATGAATATGGATATGAATATGAGAATGGCTAGTAAGAAGATGGTTCAGTCGTGGATCCAGCGTCCCGACGTAAAGGTATATGCATGGGATGGATGCATGGGTTACATGCATGGATTTGATGAATATGTGATAAGATATTATACCATGATCCTTGTCTTTGTCATTACTATGCTTCCTGTTATTCCTGTTACCTTTGATTAATGTACAGTTTAATGAGACCTTTGCTATGTCCGTGAGTGACGTCATTGTTAAGAGATTAACCGCATTTTAAGATGCTGAACAATAACGGTGAGGAGTGTTGTTTAATGTACTCACTCAGCTTTGTATCCAAAGCTGATGGCGTTTGTGCCCTGGACATTCCAATGTTTAGAGCTTCGCAGGACTTGAGGACGAGAGACTGATGTTCTGCCGGTCTTGGAGCTGAAGGCTTGGAGAAGAAGACGTGGTGCTTGTAATAGTTAGTTTATATTTGTTGTTGTTATTGTTATAGGCCTGAGACTATAAGCCAGCTATTGTAATAGATTTAGTAGACTTTTATAATTGGTACTTGGGCATCTATTGCTTCCATACCTTTTATAGTTTCCGCTGTAGCCTCTGATAAATGTTAATAAGATATGTTCTATGAATAGCATCCTCCCTATCGTGGTGTTTATTGGTTTGAGTAGATGACAACGCGGTTATTCACCCGTCATTCCCTATGGACCCATAAAGGAAATTTATTTTTCTCTATTTATGCTGCTCCGGGGCGTGACAGGAGTTTTGGTATCAGAGCCAGGTTTCAGTTGTTAACCGCTTGTCTTTTGCGATTAGAACCTGAGTCCTAAGTTAATATCGATAGCATAAGGATTAATTGAGATGAGATAGAACTGGAATCTTGTCATGTAGACGAGAAGTTTGAAGAATCCATCTGAGAATGTTTCGTTAGCAGGTAGTAACTGTTAGAGCCGATAAGAATCGTTAGAACTGTTGAGAATGTTTCGTTAGCAGGTAGTAACTGTTAGAGCCGATAAGAATCGTTAGAACTGTTGATAGCTGAGTTCACGGAGAACAATGCGTTGAGAGTTAGTTGTGGTTGTGGAGATCCTATATATATAGAGCTGTTGGATTTTAGACGCTGACAAATCCCGAAGCAATCTCGGAACAGTCGGTATGATCTAGAAATAGAAAGAGGTTTAGGATAGGATTATCCTGTTACCTTGAGCCTCATGTTAGTTGAGTATTCTCACATTTTAGTTGAACAATACTCATAGCTTGGAACCTGAGAATGGGAATAGAATGTTTAGATTTGACGTTACGTGTAGAACCTATAGTTTCGTAATCCGTGTCTTGAGCATAGATATATTGGAGTACGCTTAGTAGATAGACTGACCTCTATGGTTATATTCTTATATCCGTATTGATTAATGTGATCGTATTATATAGTGGTACTATATATTGGTTACCACATGTTTTGTTCTTGCTTGAGCTGTAAGATAGAATGTGTCTGACCGAATAGATTTTCATTTTAGGTAGCGACACCGAACACTACCAGTACTCGTTATGGTTAGGACGACTCAAGGAAACCCGGGCCAGCTGAATGGAGTACCTAGTGTAGTACCTCCTGAGATAGATCCAACAGGAATCGTCGGAGTTTTCATCCGTCGCATGGAACAAGTTATCAATCGTGCGGATCACGTCATCGGCAATGAAGCACCAGTACGTCGGACAAGAGTCAAGCTGCTAAAGGAATTTCGTGCTCTTCAACCAGAGACCTTTACCGGATTAACGGGAGCATGGCAAGCTGAGCAATGGATTCGCCAGATAGAACTGATATTTGAGACACTCGAATGTACTGACACTGAGAAAAGACATTTGGCTATATTTCAACTGACATTCTCAGCAGCAGATTGGTGGGACGCAGTGAAAGCTACGATAGGTGAAGAAGCTGTAGGAAGGATGACTTGGGAATCATTCAAGACTCGATTTCTAGAGAAATACTTTCCAGAATCCGAGAAGAACAAAATGGAGATGGAGTTCATACGATTAGTCCAAGGTAGTTTTACAGTGCCAGAATATACAACTCAATTCGAGAGGCTATCACGATTTGCGCCGCATATGATCGATACCCCAAGAAGGAAGATCAAAAGATATCATCAGGGACTAGTTCCACATTTCCGTCATATGACTATAGGACATTTAGATCAATCTTTCGAAGCTCTGGTAGAAATGGCAACGAAGCTAGAAGACGATACTCAGATTAGTGAAGGACCATACTTTGATAAAATATTTCCAGAGTACGATCAGTTTCTCCTAACGGATCAGAGAGGAAGAGATAGTCAGATTGTGTTGGCTGCTAACCAAGTTCAACAAGGAAATACAGAGAGAAGTTACATGGGCAACCGCCAGAAGCGTAAGAGGTTGGGGAACAATAAGAAAGAATCAAAACCAGTGGCGACTCCAACACAACATAGAGAACGAGATATCTGCTACAATTGTGGAGTACCAGGACACCATTCCCAAGAATGCAGAGTATCAAGGAAATCTAGTGGACATGGAATACGATGCTTTAACTGCGGTAAAGTTGGTCATGTCCGTAAGTTTTGTCCATAATTAGAGATGCAACACAATGCTCCAGCGCAACAAGTACTACGAGGGCAGACTCACCATACAAATAATTGGTCTCAACTTAGACAAGGACGATAGACAGAAGGTACAACACTCAACACCTACATCATGTATTATATATGATCCCGATATTGCAGGAAGTTTGGTATTTGTTTGATTTGATTGTAAGAGGATTAGCCTACACCGTAAATTGTAGTTACTGGAACAATTCGTTTGACACTGATCAACAGTAGTTATCCAAGTATAGATATAACATCAATTGCATCCCATATGACTTCTTTTACATCCCTATAAGACTTCAAATGCATCCTTATATGACGTCAATTGCCTCCCTATCGAAAGACTACGCCAACCATTGGTATGTTGGACAGAGACTAGAGATGAGGAATCTAAATTTGCTTTAGATGTAGCTTTGACAAGAGAGGACGAACTAGAAGATTGCGAGTATACGGGAAGAGATACGAGTAACGTAGAGACAACACCAGAATTACAAAGAGTATCATAGAAGGATTCTTTTCAACACCGATTGCATGTTGCTTTCACCCAGTCGAGATTATATAATAGAACGACTCATGAAAATCAGTATGTAGCTCTGCCTAACCTATTTAGGTAATACGTGGAAGCAGAACGAGTATTTAATGGATGGTACGACCTCAAGAGATGATCATATCAATAGTACATGAGAATTTGGAGATACGTAAGGAAGTTTAAATCACCAGTTACGATATTAGAGTCACAAATGCTTTCAAGTCAATATCCTGGGGGACGACGATAATAATACGGGAGTTAACAAGGAGTTCAGAGATAGAAGACAATCAACTGATGCAGCAGTACAGACATCGACAGCACAATAGGAAGCCTCTTCGGAGACAGGAGCAAATAGCAATGCTTCACTATGACTTAGATGAGATTAGAACACTTGATCAGTAGAACCCTTACACCGTAGAGTTTGACCTGAGGGAGGAACCTCATGTGTTTAGAGACTAGCCGTTTCAGATGTTGTGACAGGATTTGATTGTGCTACCTAGAACCTTTTCCCGAAGTTCGACTTACAAATTTTATATATCTAAACCCGAGGATTTGGTAGTTGTCACCCTAGTACTCGTAGATCGTTGATATTTTCGTATCGCGTGTGTAGAACTTGCACCCGTTGGCCGCTGATGTAATCGTTTATGTAAAACGAGAACGTGAGCATTTAGAGTCTGTCTTGCGAGATGGATTTCTTTTTGGTATAGGGGGTACTGCTTAAGATTTCGAGGACGAAATCTTTTGATAAGTGGTGGATGATGTAATACCCCGTATTTTGAGGTATAGATCCCTAGTACCTTTCTTAGCCTTTGGTGAGGTTGTGTGTCCAATCGATTGGCATGAATCCCAATCGATTGATATGTCAATCGATTGGATGTTTTACCAATCGATTGGCATCCTGCCGACCTAACTCCAATCGATTGCCACCTGGTATCAATCAATTGGAAGTAGCTGGAGTTGGCCACCTCGTTGGTTTTGTGTGGTTGTGATTATTTTCCCCTCCCTATATATACCCCTCCCCTTATACATATATATGTTTGCTTGTGTGTGTGTGTGAGGGAGAGAGAGAGAGATACATACTCTCATATATATACACATACATATATATTGTATATATATATTACACACACCCACACTCTCGGGTTGAGAAGAAGAAGAAGAAGAGGAAGAGGAGGAGGAGGAGACCAGAGAGAGAAAGAAGAGACAGACAGAGAGACCGAGAAGGAGAGGAGAGAGATCAACCACCATAGCCGCCGCCGCGGAGCTCGGGACGCCGTCAACGGACCGTCGGGAGAGGTGAGTTTATTAACTCATTCAAGAGGTTGTTTTTGTGATGTTTATGTGTGTATAATAACGTGCATGAGGAGGAAAGAGGACCCCAACGTTTTTATAAATAAAACCAGCAGTTTTGAGGAAGAAGACAGAGTTCAATCGATTGCCATTTGGATCCAATCGATTGGATGATTTCCCAATCGATTGCCATGGGTTCCAATCGATTGATATGTCAATCGATTGGTATTTTGTCCAATCGATTGATATTGTTTCCAATCGATTGACATGTTTGTTCAATCGATTGGATATGAGCAGAATGTTATTTGTATGTTGTCTTATATTTGTGATATATCAGACTTGTTAATAGTTGTACCTTATGGGTTATTACGCTGTGTGGATAAGATTATAAATACTATGTCAGGACTAGACTTATATGCAATTATCATTGATATTACGAGATGAATTATCCTATGTCAACTGTCGATATGAGATGAATTGTTTAACTGTCATATGTTATTGTCAAACTGAATAGTAGAACGGAATACAACTGCATGTTAATAATCAATAATCAGTAGATATGATTAATACAGAGCATGTGGTATTTCCAGTACTTAGTATATGAGCATTTCACAACATGTGTCAGCATGCATGGGATAGTGATGTGAAGAGGCAAGATAAGCTGATGAGAAATGGGACATGTGACTTATGTGGAATATGAGATATGTGTACTTTGGATCTATGGGATCAACGGCTGACGAGTCGGGTAGACGTGGGACGGTTAGAGTTCCTAGTACGCCTCTTGCTGTTGAAGACGTCCAGTAATGCGTATGCACTGTTGAAGACGTCCAGTGTACCGTTGACGATTACGTCCGGCTAGTGCCTTAATGTATTTTCACCGTGTAGTTGACCAGTGAGAATATACACAGCGTAGAAGACGTCCGTTGTGCCGCTTCCATCATTTACAGATAGGTGGTACCGTGTAGACGACCGGTAACCCTATCGAGGGATTGTAGAACCTACTGCCTAGTCGGGTGATTCCGATTGGTATTATGGTATCTATGTATGGATACAGATTTGGATTATGGTATCAACGTACGGATACAGAGATGGATATGGATATGAATATGAATATGGATATGAATATGAGAATGGCTAGTAAGAAGATGGTTCAGTCGTGGATCCAGCGTCCCAACGTAAAGGTATATGCATGGGATGGATGCATGGGTTACATGCATGGATTTGATGAATATGTGATAAGATATTATACCATGATCCTTGTCTTTGTCATTACTATGCTTCCTGTTATTCCTGTTACCTTTGATTAATGTACAGTTTAATGAGACCTTTGCTATGTCCGTGAGTGATGTCATTGTTAAGAGATTAACCGCATTTTAAGATGCTGAACAATAACGGTGAGGAGTGTTGTTTAATGTACTCACTCAGCTTTGTATCCAAAGCTGATGGCGTTTGTGCCCTGGACATTCCAATGTCTAGAGCTTCGCAGGACTTGAGGACGAGAGACTGATGTTCTGCCGGTCTTGGAGCTAAAGGCTTGGAGAAGAAGACGTGGTGCTTGTAATAGTTAGTTTATATTTGTTGTTGTTATTGTTATAGGCCTGAGACTATAAGCCAGCTGTTGTAATAGATTTAGTAAACTTTTATAATTGGTACTTGGGCATCTATTGCTTCTATACCTTTTATAGTTTCCGCTGTAGCCTCTGATAAATGTTAATAAGATATGTTCTATGAATAGCATCCTCCCTATCGTGGTGTTTATTGGTTTGAGTAGATGACAACGCGGTTATTCACCCGTCATTCCCTATGGACCCATAAAGGAAATTTATTTTTCTCTATTTATGCTGCTCCGGGGCGTGACATCGGGAAAACCGCACATGCACATCCCACCGCGGGAACAACTTATCCGGGCCCACAGGCATGATCCCGAGCACTACAGGCAGTTTCCTACTCAAGCTAGAAGACTAATGGAAAGTGCAAACTATTTCCTAATCCAATTAGGAAACCCCTACAATTACATGCCAATCTATATCAATTGGATTATATTTCCTTATCCATGTACGAGTAGGTCTCTTACATCTATAAAAGAGACCTCTCACCCCCCATTGAAAGTGCCGACTTTTCAGTCTAGACAGCACCTCTATAGAATTCACCATTGTATGCATATACCCGGCCGGTATTACTGGTAGTGCCGCCCCTCGTTGTTGGCTCACCAGGCCCGCCGGTGATCTGCTAGTGAACGTGCTCAGACACACATGTGGACGTAGGTACCTTCATTAACAGGGCCGAACCACATACAAAAAAGCAGTCTCTCTCTCTCTCTCTCTCTCTCTCTCTCTCTCTCTCTTTTAAAATTGCTCTACTTTACTCTTACCAAATTTTGGCATCATCAGTTTGGCGCCGTCTGTGGGAAACGACAAGTCTTCTCATCAACAAATCTATTGACTGACCATTATGCCACCGAAGAAGGCTAAGAAGGCTAATCAGCAGTCCAACCGGGAGGTTCCTCTGGCCCTGGCACCGGCTGCAACAGTTATGACATCTGAGCAGATCACCATGACCCTCACACAACTCCTGGAGTGCCAGTGTCAAATCCAACAACAGATCAAAGCCCTGCTGGCCCAGCAAAGCCGTCCTCCAGTGGATGGGAAACGGCCCGGGAATGTTGCGTACGGTCGGGAACCAATCTTGACCAGACAACGTGCCCGAGCCAACCCATCCCGTGTTGAGGATGCCAGAGACATCAACAATAGGCGCACTGCTCGAGAGGAAAGGCAGGAGCATATGGCCCGGGAATCTGTCCAGGGTCACTCGGTCAAGAGCCGAGTTGTCCCTAGGCACACGATGAACCGGAGTCGTAGCCAAGTCCGATCCGAGAGGACAGCACACTGTCATGAAGAAGAAGCCTCTTCCACAGACCCGACCAACCCCTCAGATACCGGTCGCGGAGGAGTGGAAGCCCGAATCAAGGACTTGCAGAAACAAATTGACGGAGTGGCCAAAAAGCTTGGTCAAAATCGTGTTCCGAATCAAGCCAATACCGAGACAGAGTCACCGTTTTCCAGCCAGATCATGAGGTTTGCCATCCCGCGCAAATTTAAGCAGCCTCACCTAGATCCCTATAACGGCTCGGGAAGCCCGGTCGACCATGTCCGGACCTACAAGGCTCAGATGGCCCTAGCCACCAACTCCGATGAACTACACTGCCTAGCCTTCCCCAGCACTTTGAAAGGCCCGACCGTGCAGTGGTTCTACTCCTTGAAGCCCCGATCGGTCCGCAGTTTCAAGCAACTCAGCAAGCAGTTCATCAACCAGTTCATCGGTATGCACGAACGGCCAAAGCCTGACATACATCTACTGACAGTCAAACAAAGGGATAATGAGACCCTCAAGGAGTTCACCGGTCAGTTTAATCAAGAGAAGCTCGGCATCTATGATCTTGATGAAACTGCCACTATCATAGCCTTCTGCTCGGGAGTTCAACACACCAAGTGCGCCGCGTCGTTCCACAGAAATCGACCGAAAACTTTGGTTGAGCTCTCTGAGAGGGTTGGAAAATACATTGATACTGAAGAATTTTTGAAGACCAAAGACCCCGGGCAAGAAAGCGATAAGTCTTCCGGAAGCAAGCGAAAGCGAGATCAGCCTGGGAGTTCTGACAGTTCTACCAATTCACAGTAGTCCGGGTCAGGCAGCCCCGACCCGACCTCCAGTTCACAGCGGTCTGAGTCCGGCAACCCTGACCTGACCTCCAGTTCACAGTGGTCTGAGTCCGGCAACCCCGACCCGACCTCCAGTTTACATAGGTCAGGATCAAGCAGCTCCGACTTTGCCTTCAACAAAGGGAAATCAGGGGCCCAACGATCCTGATCCGACCTCCTGTCTCCATCGGTCTAGATGAGCCCAACTATAGTGGTACTTGCTTGCTCACCACATGAGGCACCACCGATTGTTAGAGAGCCCTTCCAAAGACCTCGGACCTAACCTCGAGGCATCCAAAGACCTCGGGCCTAACCCTGAGGCATCCAAAGACCTCGGGCCTAACCCTGAGGCATAAAAAGACCTCGAGCTCCGAACTCAGGCACAAAAGACCTCGGGCTCCGAACCCAGGCACCAAAGACCTTGGGGTCACGTGTGAGGCACCGGCTTCGCTTAGGTCCAACCGACGATGGGGGCAAACCCCCTAGGTGGCTGATGATGGCAAGCTTCAAAAGACCCTGCAACCACCATGTTCCAGGTCGGTTACCTACAGTTCATAGCCTTTGTAAGACCCTCGTCTTAGCGAAAGCTTGGGGGGCAAGATGGCATAGTGAACTAAACAGGTAATCACACCGGGTATCTACAGGCCTCACGGATAACCAAGTCAAAATCTTGGACAACCCGAGCACCTACAGTACTCAGAGGCATTAACTCCACTTAGGTCTAAAACGACAATAGAGGTGACTAAAATCTCTTAGGTTGGCCGACGATAGAGGAGCAAAAAGACCCTAAAGCAACGTGATTTAGGTCAGCTCCACCAACATGGTCAAGCTCTTCTCCCAACAGTCTTGACGAAGGCTAACTAGGCGGAAGACAACCATCCTGGGGAGTTAACATAAAAGGACCCTAAAGCAATACGCTTTAGGTCGGCTTTTCTAACATGGTCAAATTCTTCTACCCACAACCTTGACGAAGGTTTACGGGCAGAAGATAACCATCCTGGAGGCTAACTCAAGCAAAAAGACTCCGAAGTAGGCCGAGTCTCAACTCTCGGTCACTTTCCTAGCATTCAAAGACTCCGAATTAGGCCTGGTCTCAACTCCCGGTCAGTTCGCGAGCACCTAAAGGTCCCGAGCTAGGCTGGGTCTCAACTCTCAGCCAGTTCCTGAGGACTCACCAGGCTCAGAAGCCCCGGGACAGCTTTCCCAAGCAGTCAGACAGTGGCAAGTAACATGAAATTGATTTCCAAACTTGCCCCGATATAGCATCTGGCCAACCTTGGAAATGGGGGGCAGCTGATACACCAAAAATTGGCTCTGTCCTATAACCGAGCGGTTTAAATCAGCAGCCAGTCCCTGTCCCGGTCAAATCATGCACAACTCCTTGGATAAGCATCAGCCCGAGCAGTTTAGTCTACCCGGAACTCATCATCCCGAGCGGTTCATCCACGACTCGGCCAACAGGACGGGAAAACCGCACAGGCACATCCCACCGCGGGAACAGCTCATCCAGGCCCACAGGCATGATCCCGAGCACTACATGCAGTTTCCTACTCAAGCTAGAAGACTAATGGAAAGTGCAAACTATTTCCTAATCCAATTAGGAAACCCCCACAATTACATGCCAATCTACATCAATTGGATTATATTTCTTTATCCATGTACGAGTATGTCTCTTACATCTATAAAAGAGACCTCTCACCCCCCATTGAAAGGGCCGACTTTTCAGTCTAGACAGCACCTCAATAGAATTCACCATTGTATGCATATACCCGGCCGGTATTACTGGTAGTGCTGCCCCTCTTTGTTGGCTCACCAGGCCTGCCGGTGATCTGCTAGTGAACGTGCTCAAACACACACGTGGACGTAGGTACCTTCATTAACAAGGCCGAACCACATACAAAAAATCAGTCTCTCACTCACTCACTCTCTCTCTCTCTCTCTCTCTCTCTTAAAATTGCTCTACTTTACTCTTACCAAATTCTGGCATCATCACACACAAATATATAAATCCCGTTTTTTTGTCTAAGGGCCTCACAAAAAGGCTTTATATGGGCCCGAAAATGCATTCTAAAGTGACAAATGATTAGCCCAATGGATACCCATGACCCCGGGTACTAAATTTCTATGTTAAGCACACTACTTAACATACTAACGACCCGTACACACTACTTCAACATGTTTTTTAGGTGTCACTAAGATACATACACATAGTTAATGTCTAATACTTGAAAATAATAATTTAAAAATGACTAAAAGCACTTAGAAAATTAGGGTTGTTACAGGACTTAAGGTCATAAAATTCAAAAACGTTGTCTTTTCCTCCTTAAAAAAAAAAACAAAAAAAAAAAGACACACACACACACACACACACACACAATGGGCTGGTCCAATCAACATTAACAGTCCATTCTAGGGACTGTTAATTAATTTTTTCTTGTATATATAGATTTGAAATAAAATAATATTAAAAAAAAAAACATTCTTCCTACGCTCCTACAATTTTGCAGTTTAACTGCCTCTCTCTCACTATATATCCTTCTTCTTCTTTTTTTATGTTTTTTTAATTTTTAATTTTTTTTTGCAGACTTCCTGGGTAGAGATATATATATATATATATAAATAGATAGAGAGAGAGAGATTTTCAAAAAAATTGAATGATATCCGTGCACAGAACGGGCCAACGCCAGTACACACACACACACACACACACATATATATATATATACATTTATACAAAAATGATAATTTACAAAATGCAAAAGCGTAATTTGATAATTCAACTTAATAAAAGGGTAATTTGTAAAAAAGCATGAGGGTAATTTGATTATTCAGTTTACAATTGTACACACTTTAAACTTTTAGGCTCTTTTCTTTAACGTATAGATATATATATATATATATATGTAAACACGCAAATATACAAAAGGGTAATTTACGAAAGGCAAAAAGGTAATTTGGTAATTTGATTTAACAAAAGACTAATTTGCCAAAAGCATAAGGGTAGTTTGGTTATTCAATTTATATATATTATAATATAATAAAATAATGTATATATATATATATGCACACATAAGGATAATTTACAGAATGTAAAAACGTTTTTGGTAATTCAATTTAAAAAAGGGAATTCATAATTGTAAATGTTTTAAACTTTAAGACGGTTTCTTTAAGGTATAGAAACAAAAAGATAATTTGCATAAAGCATAAGAGTAATTTTATTATTCAATTTATAATTGTATACACTTTTATTCAATTTTATGTATATAATAATATATTCAATTCATATATATATAATGATATAATAAAATAATATATGTATATTTATGCACACAAGGGTAGTTTACAAAAAGACCATAGGGTAATTTGATAATTCAATTATAATTGTAGACACTTTAAATACATAAATTATAATTTGGTAATTCAATTTATATATATATAATAATAATATATTAAAATTATATATATATATATGTATATTTATACACACAAGGGCAATTTAAAAAAAGAAAAATGGCAATTTGGTAATTCATTTTATAATTGTACACACTTTAAATACATAAATAATAATAATAAAAAACATAATATATATATATATATATTTATTTATAGATCTATATATCTATAAATAACAATGTAGGTGCCACGTGGCACTCCTGTATTGTTGGGATGCCACATGGGATTACTACACAATAGTATAATACTAGTCAAACATCTGTGCATATGCACGAGAATTTTTCAACAAATAGAAATGCATAACAAATTTAATAGCATAAATTTCATCCAACAATTTTAAATATTTTTTTTATTTTAACCATATTATGCAAATTTGTTCAAATAATAGTAAAAACATTCTCAAACTGGAGCTTAGAGATTGAAAGGAAAAAAAAATTGCACTTACAGAAAACATACTACCAAGATTTATCACAACTTGCAGTCTACTGAATAAAATTCAATTATATTTCAAAAAAATAATAATAAATAAATAAATAAACAAAATCCAATTATCATGTTATCCCAAGAGTGCCTAAATTAAATAATTTATAGTACCTCATAAATATGAAATAGATACACATGGATGTAGGATATTTGAAAATGGAAAACTAAGATAAACACAGTCTTAAGGATTACACATTGATGCTTCTACTTCAATACATTGCTTGAATTATTCAAATAGCAGGATTACATAGGTATTTGTAGGATCTCAAACATAATGTGTCTATCCAAGTCCATGTATCCATTACATTTAATATCATTATTCTTTCAAGATTATTTTAAGACTAATACATGAACTTATGTAATATATCAATAAACAAATGCAAAAAAAGATTCAATGAATTTAATTGTAGAAAGACATATCATGTATACATTAATAATCTAAATATCTGATAAAAATAAATAAATAAATAAATGCCACGTGGGATTTTTGGTGCAAAGAGAGTTGTTGATGTGGAAGCTTGTAAATACTTCATTTGCTTCAGTCTTTACATATAGATAATAGAAATGGAAACATGTGGATATAAGTATAGTTCACTTCACACTTTCCAAGATAAACAAAAGACGTTTTTGATTAAATGAGGGCCTCTTGTTTGTGTAGAAACTTATGTTCATTGTACCTAATGACATGATGATGATGATGAATGTCTTGGGAGTCGGTGGGACCTTTTTCATTCAAATTTCCCATGAACTAAATGCAAGCTTTACTAATTTTGAGAATAAATAAAATCCAAATCTACACTAAAAATAACAAATGTATAAATATTTTCAGCAAAAAAAGAAAAAAAAATCTAATGCATAAATGCAAAACGAAAACAAAAAATAGAAAGGTTGACATGGTAAAAAGAAAACTTGAGGAGATGCCACCTAGATGCTTAGGTGGAGGGCCTGAGGAAGTTCTTTTGGTCTCACTAATAGTACGTAGTATGTAGATAGATACACAATTGTATATATATAGTTATTGAAAATAAATAATATTCAAAAAGTAAAAAAAAAAAAAAAAAAAAAAAAAAACAAACAAATGTATATATATATATGCATGCTATACTCTTACATTTTTGTAGCAACGTCCCTCACACTGACTATAACCGCATCTCTCCCACTATATATCTTATTTTTTCACGTTTTTTAATTTAATTTTTTTTTTCAAACTTCTTGAGTAAATTTAAAAATTAAAAAAAATTAAATAAATCAATGAAACCCGTGCATAGCACGGGCCAACGCTAGTATACATATATACAAACAAGTAATTTACAAAAGGTTAAAGGATAATTTGGTAATTCAATTTAAAAAATTAGTAATTTGGTTATTCAATTTATAATTGTACACCCTTTTAACTTTAACAAATTACAAAAGGCAAAATAGTAATTTTAATAATACAATACAATACAATTCAATAGTATATGCATATATAATATAATATAATATGTATGTATATATATATATATATGCACACAAGGGTAATAATAAAAGACAAAAGGGTAATTTGATAATTAAATTTATAATTGTACACACTTTAAATACATCAAGAATAATAATAAATTATAATTTGTATCTATGTAACTATGTATGTATGTATGTATGTACACAAAAGAGTAATTTACAAAAGTAACTTAAGACTTGTTTGGTAATTCTAAGATTCATTAAAAGATATCTTAAGTGTCACGACCCATCCCACTACGCGTGGAAATAGGACACGTGGCACGCCACCAAGGCTACCAAACATCATCTAATAATACGCAGCAGAAAGAACTTCTATAAAACAACCCTGGTAGTATAAAACTTAGGAAACGTTCCCCCCTGTGTTTGTAAAATACATTGAAATCAGAGTTATAAAAAAAGTTTTGGTCATTGAAAACACATTCAAAGAAAATAGTTTTGAAAAACCGAGGCTCAGTCGACTGCCCCGTCGACTGCACCAGGGTCCAGTCGACTGCTCCGTCGACTGAGTTAAGCAGAACCAAAAATACAACATACTGCAAAGAGGTCCAGTCGACTGCTCAGGAAACCCCAGTCGACTGTGTTATGCAGAACTAAAATTTAACATTGCTCATCAGGGGTTCAGTCGACTGATCAGGGAACCCAGTCGACTGCATTGGTTACTATTTGGATCAGTAGCTAAAATCTACAGTGCCTCAGTCCCACGAGATCCAGTCGACTGATCCTGGGTCCAGTCGACTGCTCCCCTGCTGGGCAGCCTGTAATGAAATATTAACAACTCATGCTTCTCCACACCAACCACAAACACAACCATAACTGATTTTTTCATTCAAAACATAACTACAGACATTCAATTACACGATTACAGTACTGCAGGACTAAATCTATGGTTCTATTACAACATATTACCAAACCTTACACAAGTTTAGGATTTAAAACAAAAACATATACAAGTGTTATCCCCGGCGTTCATCGGCCTCACTCATCGCGCTTCTTCTTGTCTTTCTTCTTACCTGCAATGGAGTACATCTCCACTTCTCAGCTATATGCTGAGCGTACAATTCTAAATGTATGCTTATATGGCAATTCATGGTTTAAGCATCTAAAACACATAGAAATAGTCTCTGAGGTGAGTGGTACGCATTCATCCGGTCGATGTCGTAGGAGGCCCACCTCTCCCACGCATCTCGTACACTGGTTGGGCCTTCCTCCATACCAGGTACCGTGTACTGGTTGGGCCCACCTCCAATCCAGACACCACCACAAATTCCAATTCCAACAAGATCACAATCCTCAAGGTTCGAGGAGCTTACTCCGAATGAATTTGCACCAAACTCCCCTTTGACTCAAGTAGACCCATAACATGCTCACATAAACAGTTATACGTGCTTTTATCATAATTTCACGTGCATAATTAACGGGCCTAGCTAATACATGAATTTTTCCCGGATCCAAGAATATCAAAAGTGATGTCCAAAACATGAAAATCCGTATATTTCATAGATCTAGAATTCATACCTCGTGCGAATCTCTTCAAACTTTGAAGAATCGTCTAGGGGGCTAAATAAACGTCGGATTTCGAATTTGGTATGATTCCTACAAGTTTTACCTGATTTTTCCCAAAAGTCCAAAAATTAAGATTTTTACCAAACTTAGCCAAACATGACCTAAGTAGTACCAAAACGTAGGTCTTACCTCCACGAGTTCAAATCTGAAATATGGAGAAAATCTGACGGACGGAAAGTCGTCAAACGGCGTCGCAAAGCCCGAAGAAACAATCTCCTTTCTCTTTCCTCTCTCTCTAGATATATGTTTGGATTTGGATGAGAATGAATTCTCATCCTCATCTATATATAGGCAAAAGTTATGGAAATTACGCTTACCTCCCCGCAAGTTTCTCAAATCTTCTAATTAATCCTTGAAACTTCGCACACGTCCATTTTATGCCTTTACAAGTGAAAACTATAAGTTTCAAAAGTTTCCAACTAAGTTTCGTTTGGGTCTAAAAATAACGTCTGAAAACTAAATTCTGTGGAATCTCTACACAACCTACCTTTTTAGTTAACGTGACACTCACGTTCTCACCACAGTTCTCAAATCAATATATAACAATATCAAAGATTACTACAATTTACCAAACACAGGTAAAATTTACTATTCACAAAATACCAGATAAAGTCAAATAACATTTAAGTCATATAAATGTCATTTAATCATGCCAATGCAACAGGTGTTACCAATTCCTCGTGTCTCCACTAGACACCTCACCGTTGACTCACGTCAACTCAACTCAATCAAATTATTAATAACATTAATAATTCTAAAACTCGGTGATGCATGTTTTAAAACCATGAAATTCTGGAACGGGTGTGACATTAAGGGTCAAACAAATCTTACTCTACAGAATTAATTTGAGGCTTGTTTGGTAATGCAAAGGTTTCTTGAAAGATGCCTTAAGGCTCAAACAAACTTTGCCAAACAAGACTCAAGTTACTATTCATAGTAACTTGAGATAGATAGATGTGATGTAAAATTATCAAACAATCAAATTATAAATCCAAAATGATCATTAAGGCTAAATTAATTTGGCATGTAGAAAATATTCCATCTTAGGCTCTTTTATTATAACTAGGATAGAGGCCCGTGCAATGCACGGGTCCGTCAAAATTGGAAAATAAATTAGATGTATTTATTGTTGATGCATTTATAGTTTTGTCACTTGAAAAAAATTAAATCAAACAATATTAAATCCAAAAAAATAAAAATAAAAAATCAAACAACAGTAAATCATAAATGTATTAAATATATACTACTAACAAAATAAAGTTGTAAACGTAAAAGCTTCAATAATCCTATATGGAAGCAAATACATTTTCTTTTCTTTATTTTTTTTAATTTCCAAATCTTTCTTTGGTGTTTTCACTTCTGTTTGTTTTAGCATTTCTCTCCTTTCATTTATTTATTTTTTTAACCATAATTTATTGTATGAACTATGTACAAAATAATGCAATTGCGTATGAACTTTACACAATAAAGTTGAGAGTAATGTTGTTTAAAAGTAATAACTTATTTTTAATATCATAACACGTGATATTTTGAAAAACCTTATCATCTTTTATTTTTTGTCTTTTTCTTTTTTGTTTAATTACATATAAACTTCATACAATAAAGTTGAAATTGTTATTTAAAAGTAATAACTTAGTTTTAACATTATAACACATGATATTTTGAAAAAACTAATCATATTTATTCTTTTTTTTTTTTCCTTTTTATGGAAATGATATGAAATTGCATGAAATTAAAATCTTCAAAAACAAATTAGTTAAATTTATTAAAACTATTATTATTATGTATTTATTATGAGTATGTAAGTAATTGTAAATTATAATTTGTCTTTTAAGTTTGCAAAGTATTTCATATATATTTATTATGCGTATGATAGAAGTGTATGTGTGTGTGAATTAAATTTATAGGAATGCGTATGTAAAAAAATATGATTGTAGATGTATTAATAATTGTAAATTACAATTTGTCTTTTCACTTTGCAAAAGTATTTCTTATATATGTATTATTATTATTATTTTTATTATTATTATTATTATTATTATTATTATTATTATTATTATTATTATTATTATTATTATTATTATATATTTATGATGATGAATTTGTAATACCCTGTATTTTGGTATATTAATAAGACCCGGTATTTCATTTCTATACTCGTATAAACTTTCTCTTCCTTTTGGTAATTTTTGATACCAATCGATTGATAAGTTTCCCAATCGATTGACACTTTTTAGATACCAATCGATTGATAAGTATCCCAATCGATTGACATTCAACCGACTAAAAGTGATGACGTGTCATTATCCCAATCGATTGCTATTCATCCCAATCGATTGACATTGTTTCCAATCGATTGACTACAAATATCTGTTGCCAATCGATTGACTTGTGTCCCAATCGATTGAAATAAGCTGAGAAATGTTTTCTTCTTTCCTTCAGCTTTAAACATGTGGCACTCCCATATCTCTATATATATATCTCATTTATTGGCCTTGGGGCTGTTTTCAGACCATTGAGAGAGAGAGACATACTCTTGAGATATATACATACATATATCTATATATCTACATATATACACACTCTATACACACACTCACTGCCTTAGCAGCTGGGAGAGAGAAGAGGGAGAAACAGAAAGAAGAAGAAAGAAGAAAGAAGGAGACAGAGAGGGAAGACAGAGACAGAGAAGAGGAGAAAGAGAGAAAGCTTGGAGGTTTCAAGCTTAAACACATCCAAACGCACCCTAGGTGAGTTTCTAACTCACTTGGTCCCTTTATGTGAGGTTTATGCAAGTTATTATGAAGCTTAGATGTGTTAAATGCTTGTAGTTTACGTTTATATATGCTATTTTTACAATCTGCTGGAGAAGACGTAGTTCCAATCGATTGACATAATCTCAATCGATTGACATCAGTTGTATCCCAATCGATTGAATAGGATTTCAATCGATTGACACTTTTTAGATACCAATCGATTGACATGTTCTCAATCGATTGACATGATTTTGATACCAATCGATTGACATGATCAGAACATGGATTCCTTTGCCTATTTATTATATAAGAGGTTTAGTTGTTCGATTTCTAATTCGGAATTCCATTATGCGACTATGGGGTAGACAGGAGTAATGTGACACCAAAGATTTATGGATAATGAATAAAAAGTAATATGAAGACGTGGGTGACGTGTTGTTTCTGATATGAATTTGATGTCCGTTTTCTTTTAATCCGAGTAGTCAGGCCACATTGGGAATTGTCATGTGTCGATGTAGAATGGAACGTAAGTAGGTTTGGTAAGTTCTGGGAATGGTACGTGGATGGACGATTGGTCATGATATGCTCTTAAAAGCGGTGAACCGGATACATGGTTCTTAAAAGCGGTGAGCTGGACCAAGAAGTCTTAAGATAGACTGGATGGTCTGTAATATGCTCTTAAAAGCGGTGAACAGGACCATTGTTCTTAAAAGCGGTGAGCTGGAATCACTAGTAGATGACGTTGAGTCGTGGCAATAGATTGATATGCCTTGTTCATGCGGTGAACAGGACCATTGTTCTTAAAAGCTGGGGATAGACTGACGTGGAGTCCATGACATGCGGTGAGCAGGATATATTGCTCTTAAAAGCGATGGACATAATAAGGGTGTATCCCTAGAGTTAAACGATTGAGTCTGTTCATGGAAATCAGAGTCTGTTGAGTTCGGTATTTGAGTAACAAGACGATAAGGGTCGGTTTACAAGAATGAATAGAGGAACAAGATAATGTTATCCTTATAATAAGATGTTAACTCGTATTTTCATAAGCTCGTGTTTACTTCAGATAATTGGTACCTCGTTAGTTTATGCTCACTCAGCTCTCAGTAAGCTGACGGCCTTTTATTGCCTGGACTTTCCCCGTCCAGAATATCCTGCCCCTTATTTTGCAGGTAATGACCAGTACACTGATGAGTGTTATCCCGAGGAAGGCCCCACCGATGACGGTTACGCCAGTAAGGATTATCCTTATGCCAGTTGAAGACTAAAGATGTTATAATTAGATTTCTTTTTGGTTGTTCTGTTAAACCTTTTGTTAGCGGGTACTTGGGCATTTGTTGTCTTCAGACCTGTTGTGATCCTGTGGACCATACTCTGATATTTTGTAATAGTTAGCACTGTGTGTTATTCTCAGTTGTTTACTGTTGTCTTTTTGGACTAGTACTGCGTGGTGTGGATTATTAGTGACTTTCACCTGTCATTCCTTATGGACCCATAAAGGAAATTTATTTTTCTCTATTTATGCTGCTCCGGGGCGTGACAGGGTTTTTGGTATCGGAGCCAGGTTTGGTACTCTAGGTTGTGATACTTTTGTTCACTAAGTATTTCCACACCATCTGGTCCTAGTATGATAGAATTTCTTTGAGATGAGATATGAGTATAAGATAAGTTCGTCTTTCTGACGATAGATAGTTTCCTTTGCAGGATAGCATGGATCCGGAGTTTCACCAGTTTGTGACTGATGCTTATGGAGGACATATTATCCATGGAGATACCGTGGAGCCAGCTGACCCAGAGTTTTATCATGAGCGTGTGTGCCAGATAGCTAGTCGACATTTAGAGGAGGATATGTGGAGAGCGCTTTATGTAACCAGGAGTACTCACCCGACACAGATGCGCATGGATGCTTACCATACTGCGAGGGTCGGTAGAGACATTTGCCAGGAGATGTTACGACTAGTTTTGAGTAAGCCAGAGATGGACGAGATTGAGTTGAGAGCCATTGTAGCCGGTCCACCAGAGACTGTAATTGTACCAGCTCTAGCAGCCCCACCATCACCAGTGCCCGACGTACCCATCCCAGAGCCAGAGCCTGAGCCGATTGAGGATGAGGAGGATCTAGAGCCTGAGGATGAGCATCCCGATGAGGACATGGATGGAGATGGAGAGGAGGAGCCGATAGATGACGAGGACCCAGTAGAGGATGAGCATGCAGACGATGCAGATGATGATGACCCTGAGGATGACCCCGAGGAGCCAGAGTTTGAGCTAGAGGATCCAGTACCAGACCCAGAGGCTATTGAGGCAGACGTAGTAGTAGATGAGGAGGTACCCGACGAGGAGATAGTTGTGCCAGAGATACCCGTTGTGCTTCAGATACCAGCTGGACCTATTATGCATATGGCAGCCATGGCCGATATGGCAGTAGGATGGATAGCTCAGATGGTAGCACAGCCAGCAGATTTTGTTATGGGAGAGGTGGCTATAGCAGGAGCTCTTGACATAGCTGACGGTTTTGCTGCAGTAGCTGTTGATGTCGCTAACCAGGCGATAGCAGACGTGATGGAGGACGATGATGCAGAGATGATAGAGGATTGGGATATAGGGGTAGTAGTCGGAGATCTTGTCGCACCAGTTGAGGATGATCCACACGAGGAGATGGATATAGACCCAGAGGACGAGGCACCACCAGCAGGATCAGATACTTACGATTTTTGAGTCAGGACCGGCAGGGTGTAGATTTTGTTAGTTTATATTAGGACATGTTGTCCACTAGATTTTTGGGAGCTTGAGAGATAGCTATTGACCATAGCTTTGTATAGTATTAGCTGACTTTAGTTGTTGTAACTCTTGTCCCATATGGTACACGGTTTTACTAGTGTGTACTATACGGTACATCTTTTGATATATATATATATATATACGAGCGGTACTTTTATTATTGATTGGTTGTTGCGTTGTGCTGTGTTGTTTAGTAGAATGGTTAGTTTTACTGTTTCTTGTTCTATCTTGAGTTCGTTTCTACGTGAAGACTTTCAGCTGATCCATATGTCTCTTGTAGGCGATACTCGTTATCATCATGGTAGGACCCTTGAGAAATCACCAAGCACGTAATGGAGCACCTATTCCGGAAGGGATGGATCCGACGGGAATTTTTGAAGCATTTATGCAGAGGATGGAGCATGTGGGGGATACATATAATCACTCCACCCACCAAAGACCTCTTATACCCCCGCCACCAAGACAGACTGGAGATAAACTATTAGCAAATTTTCGAGGGTTACGTCCCGAAAAGTTAGATGGACTAACAGAACCATGGAAAGCAGAACAATGGATAAGAGAGATGGAGTTAATATTTGAAGCATTGGAATGCAACGAACAAGAGAAACGTCGCCTTGCTACGTTTCAGCTCACTTATGCCGCCGCAGATTGGTGGGAAGCTGAGCAAGCCACTATTGGGATCGATGCCGCTAAAGCTATGTCGTGGGAGACATTCAAAGGCAGATTTTTGGATAAGTATTTTCCAGAAGATGAGAGAGATCAACAGGAAAGGAACTTTCTCAATTTGATCCAAGGAGGATGGAATATACGGAAATACACAACACAGTTCGAGCGTTTATCCAGATTTGCTCAGCATATGATAGACACGCCGCAGAAGAAGGTGAAGAGATTTCACCAAGGACTGAACCCCCACCTCAGACATATGATGGTTGGTCATTTGAACCAGTCGTATGAGGAAATTGTTAGATTTTCTACAGGATTAGAAAAGGATGCTAATCCAGTACAGCAATCACAGACAAATCGACCTCAGTTGTCACGAGGGTTTCAACAGAGAAATTTCCCTAATCGACCACTGAGAAATACCCAAGGATGGAAACCTCAGGAAAATTTTCAAGGAAACAAGAGAATCTGGGAAGGAGCCAGGAAACCTCAGCAAGGTTATAATCGACCTCAGCAAAATCAACAGCGAGAACTACAGCCGCAGGCATTACTAACAGCCCCACCAAGCAATAGTGGAGGATGTTTTAACTGTGGAAAGCCCGGACATATTGCAAGGAACTGCACCGTCTACAGACCTAATCGCAGGCCGGATATTGTTTGCCGCAACTGCAACAAACCAGGACACTTGAGCAAGGATTGTCGTGCACCACGAGGAGGATACTACGGGGCACCAGTGAAAGGAATTCAAGGACCTCCTGATCAGACGAGGATGAATGCTATTATTCCAGGAGAAGAAGGCTTTAATGCTGATGAGCAGCAACATTTGGAAGGTACACTTGTACTCTGTCATAGTCCAGTTAAAGCTTTATTTGATACTAGAGCCGCACGTTCTTTTATTGCTGTTAAGATTGTACGTCAGTTGGGTTTAGAACCCCAGACACTTGAGTCAACACTGAATGCTGTGTCACCATTGGGAGTGACAGTTAAGTTGAGTAAAGTGTGTAAAGATTGCCCTTTGACTTTGGGAGATAGGAATCTTCCAGCAGACTTGGTAGTTCTGTCAATGTCAGAATTCGATGTTATCCTAGGGATGGATTGGTTAACTAAATATGGTGCCAATTTGGATTGCCCTACTAGGACGATTGTATTTCCAATACAAGGAAAGCCGACGATCAGATTTCAGTGTCAACCGACGAGCGATATGTTTCTTACCAGTTGTTTGGCTACAATTGGGGATACGAGTACGGAGCTTGCGATGGATCAAATTCCTACCGTACAGGATTTTCTGGATGTATTTCAGGATATTAAAGGACTTCCACCGAAAAGAGAAATAGACTTCTGCGTGGAATTAGTACCTGGTACATTGCCTATTTCTAAGACTCCATATAGGATGGCACCAACCGAGATGTTGGAACTGAAGAAGCAAGTTCAAGAGCTTGAAGATTTAGGATTTGTTCGCCCGAGTACGTCGCCTTGGGGAGCACCAGTTCTATTTGTAAAGAAGAAGGACGGAACACTTCGACTCTGTATAGACTACAGGGAGTTGAACAAAGTTACGATTAAGAATAGATATCCGTTACCTCGGATAGATGATCTATTTGACCAGTTACAAGGATCTAGGATCTTTTCCAAGATCGATTTACGTTCAGGATACCACCAATTGTTAGTTTGACCAGAGGATGTATCGAAGACTGCATTCAGGACAAGATACGGGCATTACGAGTTTCTAGTTATGCCTTTTGGATTGACGAATGCGCCAGCAGTATTTATGGACTTGATGAATAGAGTATTCAGACTATATCTGGATAAATTCATTATAGTGTTCATTGATGATATATTGATCTACTCAAAGACAGAAGAGGATCACAAGGAGCATTTACAAGTTGCCTTGCAGACACTTCGAGATAGCAAGTTGTATGCAAAGTTTAGCAAGTGTGAGTTTTGGCTACAGGAAGTCAAATTCTTGGGACATGTTATATCTCAGGAAGGTATTTCGGTAGACTCATCTAAGATTGATGCAGTCTTAAGCTGGAACAGACCGACAAATGCGACCGAAGTCAGAAGTTTTCTGGGTTTAGCAGGATATTACAGAAGATTCGTAGAAGGGTTCTCCAAGTTAGCAGGACCATTGACGAATTTAACAAGGAAGGAGACGAAGTATGAATGGACAGACAAGCATGAGGGTGCATTTCAGGAGTTAAAAGAAAGATTGACTTCTACACCAGTACTCGCATTACCTAAGAGTGGAGAAAAGTATGTGATCTACAGTGATGCATCGCACCAAGGACTTGGATGTGTGCTTATGCAAGATGGAAATGTTATCGCATTTGGATCAAGACAATTGAAGGTACATGAGAAAAATTATCCTACGCATGATCTGGAATTAGCAGCAATAGTGTTTGCATTGAAAATTTGGAGACACTATCTCTATGGAGAAAAGTTTGATCTATTCTCCGATCATAAGAGCTTGAAGTATTTGTTCTCTCAAAAGGAGTTGAACATGCGACAACGGAGATGGATGGAGTTACTCAAAGACTATGACTTTTCTTTGCAATACCATCCCGGCAAAGCAAACGTAGTAGCAGATGCTTTGAGCCGTAAACCTCGGCTAGTGATCGCTGCATTACTAATTAGAGAATGGAGAGCATTGGAAGAAATTGCTGAATTTGATCTTCAGCCAGTGGAGCCAATGAAAGGACAACATTTTGGATGTCTTATGGTACAACCAACTTTAATCAGTCGTATCATAGAGGCTCAACAGACAGCAAAGGATTTGAAGTTATGGTTCGCCAAGATGTCAGCCAAGGAACCAGAAGTCTGGAGTATTAGTACCGACGGAGCTTTACGATGTAAAGGTAGACTCTGTGTACCTAATGAAGAAAGTCTCCGAAAAGACATATTGGATGAAGCTCATAAGTCACGGATGACGATTCATCCTGGAAGTACGAAGATGTACAAGGAATTGAAGAGAAATTTCTGGTGGGAAGGAATGAAGAAAGAAGTAGCTGAGTATGTAGCTCAGTGTCTTACTTGTAAACAAGTAAAGGTAGAACATCAGAGACCACCTGGACGTCTACAGCCGTTACCTATTCCTCAATGGAAATGGGAACACATAACCATGGATTTTGTGGTAGGATTGCCGAAGTCACAGCAGAATCACGATGCTATATGGGTAATCGTGGATCGACTTACTAAGACGACACATTTTATTGCCTATAGCATGACGTACTCAGTAGAACGTTTGAGCCGAATGTATCTACAACATGTTGTACGATTACATGGAGTGCCTGTATCTATTGTGTCAGACCGAGATTCGCGCTTTACTGCAGAATTTTGGAAGAGTCTCCAGACAGCAATGGGAACGACATTGAACTTGAGTTCAACTTTTCATCCACAGACAGATGGACAGACGGAACGAGTTAATCAAGTGATGGAAGATATGTTACGAGCATGTGTCATTGATTTTGAGAGTACTTGGGAGATACACTTACCTTTGATTGAGTTCGCCTATAATAATAGTTATCATTCGCGCATAGATATGGCGCCATTCGAAGCTTTGTACGGAAGACCTTGCCGATCGCCGCTATGTTGGACCGAAGTCGGAGATAGTCAACTTCTTGGGCCAGAGATGGTACGGGAAACCAGTGAGAATATTCAAGTCATAGGTGAGAAGATGAAGACAGCCCAGACCAGATACAAGAGTTATGCTGACAAGCGACGCAAAGACTTGGAGTTTGTCGTTGGAGATCATGTATTACTCAAGGTTTCACCTGTTCGAGGAATCGTCAGATTTGGTCAGAAAAGGGGCAAGTTATCGCCACGTTTCATCGGACCATTCGAGATTCTGGAGCGTGTTGGGAAGGTTGCTTATTGCCTTGCGTTGCCATCAAAGATGTCAGGAGTGCACAACGTTTTTCACATCAGTATGTTGAGGAAGTATGTTCACAACCCAGCGCATGAGATCAACTTTGAGGATATCGAAGTCAACAGCGATGTTACATTCAATGAAGGACCTGTTCGTATTCTAGATCGAGGAATCAAGAAACTCAGGAACAAGGAGATTCCGTTAGTCAAGATTCAGTGGAACCATCATGATGAAGGAGAAGCTTCATGGGAACTAGAGTCAGAGATGCGCGAGAAGTTTTCGTTTTTATTTTAAACCTTGTTACTTTTGATTTCGAGGACGAAATCTTTTGTTGAGTGGTGGATGATGTAATACCCTGTATTTTGGTATATTAATAAGACCCGGTATTTCATTTCTATACTCGTATAAACTTTCTCTTCCTTTTGGTAATTTTTGATACCAATCGATTGATAAGTTTCCCAATCGATTGACACTTTTTAGATACCAATCGATTGATAAGTATCCCAATCGATTGACATTCAACCGACTAAAAGTGATGACGTGTCATTATCCCAATCGATTGCTATTCATCCCAATCGATTGACATTGTTTCCAATCGATTGACTACAAATATCTGTTGCCAATCGATTGACTTGTGTCCCAATCGATTGACATAAGCTGAGAAACGTTTTCTTCTTTCCTTCAGCTTTAAACATGTGGCACTCCCATATCTCTATATATATGTCTCATTTATTGGCCTTGGGGCTGTTTTCAGACCATTGAGAGAGAGAGACATACTCTTGAGATATATACATACATATATCTATATATCTACATATATACACACTCTATACACACACTCACTGCCTTAGCAACTGGGAGAGAGAAGAGGGAGAAACAGAAAGAAGAAGAAAGAAGAAAGAAGGAGACAGAGAGGGAAGACAGAGACAGAGAAGAGGAGAAAGAGAGAAAGCTTGGAGGTTTCAAGCTTAAACACATCCAAACGCACCCTAGGTGAGTTTCTAACTCACTTGGTCCCTTTATGTGAGGTTTATGCAAGTTATTATGAAGCTTAGATGTGTTAAATGCTTGTAGTTTACGTTTATATATGCTATTTTTACAATCTGCTGGAGAAGACGTAGTTCCAATCGATTGACATAATCTCAATCGATTGACATCAGTTGTATCCCAATCGATTGAATAGGATTTCAATCGATTGACACTTTTTAGATACCAATCGATTGACATGTTCTCAATCGATTGACATGATTTTGATACCAATCGATTGAACTTAGTCCCAATCGATTGACATGATCAGAACATGGATTCCTTTGCCTATTTATTATATAAGAGGTTTAGTTGTTCGATTTCTAATTCGGAATTCCATTATGCGACTATGGGGTAGACAGGAGTAATGTGACACCAAAGATTTATGGATAATGAATAAAAAGTAATATGAAGACGTGGGTGACGTGTTGTTTCTGATATGAATTTGATGTCCGTTTTCTTTTAATCCGAGTAGTCAGGCCACATTGGGAATTGTCATGTGTCGATGTAGAATGGAACGTAAGTAGGTTTGGTAAGTTCTGGGAATGGTACGTGGATGGACGATTGGTCATGATATGCTCTTAAAAGCGGTGAACCGGATCCATGGTTCTTAAAAGTGGTGAGCTGGGATCACTAGTAGATGACGTTGAGTCGTGGCAATAGATTGATATGCCTTGTTCATGCGGTGAACAGGACCATTGTTCTTAAAAGCTGGGGACAGACTGACGTGGAGTCCATGACATGCGGTGAGCAGGATATATTGCTCTTAAAAGCGATGGACAGAATAAGGGTGTATCCCTAGAGTTAAACGATTGAGTCTGTTCATGGAAATCAGAGTCTGTTGAGTTCGGTATTTGAGTAACAAGACGATAAGGGTCGGTTTACAAGAATGAATAGAGGAACAAGATAATGTTATCCTTATAATAAGATGTTAACTCGTATTTTCATAAGCTCGTGTTTACTTCAGATAATTGGTACCTCGTTAGTTTATGCTCACTCAGCTCTCAGTAAGCTGACGGCCTTTTATTGCCTGGACTTTCCCCGTCCAGAATATCCTGCCCCTTATTTTGCAGGTAATGACCAGTACACTGATGAGTGTTATCCCGAGGAAGGCCCCACCGATGACGGTTACGCCAGTAAGGATTATCCTTATGCCAGTTGAAGACTGAAGATGTTATAATTAGATTTCTTTTTGGTTGTTCTGTTAAACCTTTTGTTAGCGGGTACTTGGGCATTTGTTGTCTTCAGACCTGTTGTGATCCTGTGGACCATACTCTGATATTTTGTAATAGTTAGCACTGTGTGTTATTCTCAGTTGTTTACTGTTGTCTTTTTGGACTAGTACTGCGTGGTGTGGATTATTAGTGACTTTCACCTGTCATTCCTTATGGACCCATAAAGGAAATTTATTTTTCTCTATTTATGCTGCTCCGGGGCGTGACAGAATTAAATTTAGTATATCTGTTATTATTATTATATATTTATGAGGAGTATGAAATGATATGAAATTAAATTTAAAAGGCAAACGAATGTATGTGTGTGAATTAAATTTATAGGTATTTGTGTGTGATAAAATATGACTTTAGATATATTAGTAATTGTAAATTACAATTTGTCTTTTAACTTTGCCAAGTATTTCTTATATTCTCTCCGTCCCATAATAAGTGTCCACATTTCCTTTTTTGGATGTCCCACATTAAGTGTCCACTTTCCTAAATTGGCATATAGCTTTTACTTACTTTCCAAAACTACCCTTATAATAAAGACAAAGTAGCATTTATTTGTGGTCCCAAAACAAGCAAAAAGTCAAACATCCATCACATCTAAGGGTAAAATTGGAAAGTGACCCTTTAATGAACGAAAAAAATTAATATAATACAACTTTCTTAAACAATGTGTAAAATGGAAGTGGACACTTGCTATAGGACGGAGGGAGTATGTATTATGATTATTATTATATATTTATTATGAGCATGAAAAGATATGAAATTGTATGAAATAATAATTTTATAAAACAAATGAATTAATTTATTAAGTGTAAATTAAATGTGTGTAAAGCCTTGTTTGAGAAAAACCAAAAAAAAAAAAAAAAAACAAAGCACAAAATTGATTTGCCAAACAAGGCACTGAAATTGTTGACTTTTGATCCAATATATGTGTGTAAAGCATTGTTTGGGAAAAACGAAAACAAAGAACCAAAAACAAAGCACAAAATCGGTTTGCCAAACAAGGTAGGTAGCCGAAATTATTGACTTTTGATCCATGGGTTTAGTGCCTTGTTTGGGAAAAAGTGGAAACAAACAAGACAAACAAAGCCACAACTGATTTGCCAAACAAACCCTATTAGTTTTTGAGTGCCTGGTTTGAGTTTAAAAAGAAAAACACAAACACAAATAAAGGCGAAATTCGATTTGCCAAACAAGGCATAGCATCTCAATGTATTAGTAAATGCAAAATTACATATAAGGAGCAAACAATTTTAAAAATTCCAAATTAGGACAAAATTGAAATTGAAATGGATCTAAGGCTCTTTTATAATATAGTATGGATATAATAGTATAGATATAGATTGTAAGAGAATTATTATAGATATAATATAATAGTATAGATATAGATTGTAGAAAATATATGTATAGATATAATATAATAGTATAGATATAGATTGTAAGATAATAATAATAATAATAATAATAATAATAATTATATATGAGTTAGGTAATTTTTGTGAACAACATGGTTTGCCACCTATAGCCCCTTCTAGACAAAATAGAATAAATCATAGGAAACACATAGGTCAAAACCAATCAAAAGACCCATTTTATGCAAAACCCAATAAAACTAGTAACAAACCAAATAGGCCAAGTCAAGAAAAGAACCCCAACAACAAAAGTAAACCTGACCTTAAAAATGTCCAATGTTACAAATGCAAAAAATTTGGTCATTATGCTACCAATTGTAAAGTTAAACCCCAGATCAAAGCTTTAGGATTATCTGAAGAAGTCACAGAAAATATTTATAAAATTCTAGAGTTAAGAAATACTGATTCTGAACAGTCAGATAATGAATTTAGTTCATCTCCTTATGAGTCTAATAAGGAACAATCAGATTCTCCTAATATAATGTTAGGTTGCCAAGATGAGTGCTGTAGAAATAAGACAGTTAATGTGTTAGCCAAAAGTAATTTATTAGAAGATCTAATATTAGAAATTTGGCATATAGTTACCCTTCCTTTTATTAGAGATTTTTACCAAGTTAGACCTATTCTTAGACCCATTCCAATTATGCCCAAATTCCACCAAGTAATCATTCATTTGGTAATTGTCTTTTACCCTCTTTGCAAATTTTCAAAAAGTTATAATGATTATGTCCTCAAGACAAATTCTTACAATTTGTTATTCTCACACACCAATATTTATAATCCAGTCAAGAGTTTCATTCCCATTCCTTTTCCTCAGATTACTAACATCATTCTTGATGTTTCAGCAATGTCTACATCAAAGGGAAAAGAAAAAGTTATTGCTACGGATGAATATCCAAGGCAAGATTTTACCTTTGCCCCTATTCATAATCAGTCTGATGGTCAAACTTCGCCAGTCATTTTACAGTCAATTCTTATTCCAATGAACAGATATCCAGGTATGACATGTGATTTATCTGAAAAATCCATTGTCATCCTTGATAATTTATATTCAGCATTCAAAAGAAGTAATGAGAGATCATTTATTAAATCAATGAGAGCAGCAGAATTCCAGTTAAGGGCTCTTGAACTCCAAAGGAGTATTAATCCCAGTAAAACCCAAAGAAAGGATTCCTTGCTAGTCATGGAATGTTTTGCTTTCCTTGGGGGGGAGGAAACATCACCTCCCAATACATTTTCAAAATTACAAATTCATTTTGCCAGTCAAAACAACTTATGGCTTGAAGCAATAGTCCAACCAGATTATAAATTTAATCTCCAAGTCATATCTCTTTCCAACAAAGTCAGAACCCTCCTAAGGTATAAATTTGATCAGTTATTTTCCCACAATTCTGACTTAATGAGTCAATTTGATCCCTTTTTATCAAAAGATTACAAATCATGGTTAAAATTTTACCAGTTACTCCACCAGTCATCCTCTTCCCAAATACCCAGTATTCCACAAGGATTTATCTGTACTGAAAAGTTCAGTTGTGGAGAAATTTATAGAACTGTCCGCCTTGAGTCCAAGGATCCCCAAGTCATTTCTGAAATATTTGAGAAAGGATTCTTGAAAATTTTGGTAGTTACCTCCTTTAGACAACTCTTATTGCTTCCAAGAGTCATTTACAAAACGGTCAAAGAATATATCAAACAAGTTGACAATAGAAGATTTGGATATCTTGCAATTCTTGGTTTCACTTCAGCCAACCCTGAATGGATCCAACCCTTTTATGATCTGTATCCATCAGTCCACCTAGTAAGGATATTCGGTGCTAATGCATGGAATTGTACCTATATCAATGTTCCTGATTTCGAAACAAATTTCAGTCATGCAATTCATGCCAGTAATTCATTTCTTGATCATAGTAAAAGAAGAGCCAAGGCTATCAACACTATTAGAATGAAACTTTCTGATAGGAATTGGTTTACTTGGAACAAGACCAAGAGAATAATAGTTCAAGTCTGCAATCCAAGGAGAGATCCATGGATTTCAAAAATTGACAATGGTCACTTTTCTTATGATAATATTGGTAAAGAAATTACTGATATCAATGTCCAGTCAGAAGAATTACAGTTTTGGTATCCAAAGTTTGAAGAACCTAGAGATGTTATCTACAATGAATTCCATATGCTCAAGAGTCACAATAATGAATGGTTACTCCATTATGACAGTGATCCTAGTGATGATTACCCATTTGATAATAAATCAGAAGCCAACATCTCCAATATAATGGAAGATTGAAGGCATCCAATGCCTTGGAATTAACCATGGTTAATGCAAAAGTTTCCCGGTGAAACTCCCATTAACACCTGGTAAATTCTGAGGTTATAAGGACACCAGTCAAATCAGCCTTTCGGCCACAGTAACAGACAGCTTTTCAGATTCCGCGTGATCAAACAGTTACAAGATAGTCCACTGCTCATCCACAGTTATCCCATGTGATACTCCAGCTTTTCAGAAGACCTTTACAGCTCATTTCCCATTCACGAGCCCAACAGGATCCTTTGGAAGGCTATAAGTAAACCCCTCAGCATTCAGTTAGAGGCAGGCTTCATTTAGAGTTAAAAACTTCATTTGAAGGCTTCTTTTGAGAGTTTTATTTGAGTGACGTGAGATTCTCTTTGAGAATAATTCATCTACTTCTCTCATAAAGATTTCTGTAATTAATTATTGATGTATACACTGAGCAATTCAGTGATTCAATTCCAGTAATCCAATCTGTAAGTTCCAGTTATTTCTTGTGTTTACTATCTTCATTATTTATCTGTGTCTTCCTTCTTCTTTCTTTGTGCTACTCTGATTTTATGGTATCTGCTTCCCCTCTTGGTATCAGAGCCATAAAATCTTTATGGCTCTGATACCAAGAGGGGAAGCAGATACCATAAAATCAGAGTAGCACAAGGATGAAGAAGAAAGACACAGATAAATAGAAGACAGTAAACACAAGAAATAACTGAAACTTACAGATTATATTACTGGAAATGAATCACTGAAGTGCTCAAAGTATACATCAAGTATTACAGACTGTGAACTGAATAATTATGAGAGAAGTAGAAGAATTATTCTCAAAGAGAATCTCACGTAAACTCTCTAAACTCTCAAGGAAGTCTTCAAATGAAGTTTTTAACTCTAAATGAAGCCTGCCTCTAACTGAGAAATGAGGGGTTTACTTATAGCCTTCAAAAGGATCCTGTAGTGCTCGTGAATGGACAATGAACTGTAAAGCACTTTTGGAAAGATGGCTATTCACATGGGGTGACTGTGGATGAGCAGTAAACTGTCTTGTAACTTTTGACTGTTTGATCACGCGGAATCTTGAAAAGCTGACTGTTACTGTGGCCGAAAGGCTGAATTAACTACTGATGTGACTGGTGTCCTTTTGACCTCAGAATTTACCAGGTGTTAATGGGAGTTTCACCGGGAAACTTTTGCATTAACCATGGTTAATTCCAAGGCTTTGGATGCCTTCAATCTTCCATCATATTGGAGATGTTGGCTTCTGATTCATTATCAAATGGGTAATCATCATTAGGATCACTATCATAATGGAGTAACCATTCACCATTGTGACTTTTGAGCATATGGAATTCATTGTAGATAACATCTCTTGGTTCTTCAAACTTTGGATACCAGAATTGAGATTCTTCTGACTGGACATTGATATCAGTAATTTCTTTACCAATATTGTTATAAGAAAAGTGACCATTGTCTATCTTTGAAATCCATGGATCTTTCCTTGGATTGCAAACCTGAACTATTATTCTCTTAGTCTTGTTCCAAGTAAACCAATTCCTATCAGAAAGTTTCATTCTAATAGTATTGATAGCCTTGGCTCTTCTTTTACTATGATCAAGAAATGAATTACTGGCATGAATTGCATGGCTGAACTGTGTTTCGAGATCAGGAATGTTGATAAAGGTGCAATTCCAAGCATTAGCACCAAATATTCTTACTAGGTGAACTGATGGGTACAAATCATAGAAGGGTTGGATCCATTCAGGATTGGCTGAGGTGAATCCAAGAATTGCCAAGTAACCAAATCTCCTGTTATCAACTTGCTTGATATATTCTTTGACTATTTTGTAAATGACTTTTGGAAGTAATTGGAGTTGCCTGAAAGAGGTAACTACTAAAATTTTTAAAAATCCTTTTTCAAAAATTTCAGAAATGACTTGGGGATCTTGGGACTCAAGACGAACAGCTCTGTAGATTTCTCCACAACTGAATTTTTCAGTGCAGATAAATCCATTTGGGATATTGGAAACTTGTGGAAGAATTGACTGGTGTAGTAATTGGTAAAAATCCAACCATGACTTGTAATCTTTGGAAAGAAAGGGATCAAATTGACTCATTAGATCAGTATTGTGGGAAAATAACTGATCAAATTTGTATCTTAGGAGGGTTCTGACTTTGTTAGAAAGAGATATGGTTTGAAGATTAAATTTATAATCCTGCTAGATTATTGCTTCAAGCCATAACTGGTTTTGACTGGCAAAATGAATTTGTAATTTTGAAAATGCATTAGGAGGTGATGATTCCTCCCCCCCCCCCCCAAGGAAAGCAAAACATTCCATGACTAGCAAGGAATCCTTTCTTTGGGTTTTACTGGGATTGATTCTCCTATGGAGTTCAAGGGCCCTTAACTGGAATTCTGCTGCTTTCATTGTCTTAGTAAATAATCTCTCATTACTCCTTTTAAATGCTGAATATAAATTATCAAGAATGACAATGAATTTTTCAGATAAATCACATGTCATACCTGGATATCTATTCATGGGGACTAGAATTGACTGTAAAATGACTGGGAATGACTGACCATCAGACTGCCCATGAATAGGGGCAAAGGTAAAATCTTGCCTTGGATGTTCATCCATAGCAACAATTTTTTCTTTTCCCTTGGACATTGCTGAAACATCAAAAATGATGTTAGTATACTGAGGAAAAGGAATGGGAATGATACTCTTGACTGGACTATAAATATTAATTTGTGGAAATAACAAATTGGAAGAATTTGTCTTGAGGACATAATCATCATAACTTTTTGAAAATTTGCAAAAAGGGATAAAGACAATGACCAAATGAATAATTACTTGGTATAATTTGGGATTAATAGGAATGGGTTTAAGAACAGGTCTAACTTGGTAAAAATCTCTAATATAAGGAAGGGTAACTATATGCCAAATTTCTAATATTAGATCTTCTAATAAATTACTTTTGGCTAACACATTAACTGTCTTATTTCTACAGCACTCATCTTGGCAACCTAACATTATATTAGGAGAATCTGATTGTTCCTTATTAGACTCATAAGGAGATGAACTAAATTCATTATCTGACTGTTCAGAATCAGTATTTCTTAACTCTAGAATTTTATAAATATTTTCTGTGACTTCTTCAGATAATCCTAAAGCTTTGATCTGGGGTTTAACTTTACAATTGGTAGCATAATGACCAAATTTTTTGCATTTGTAACATTGGACATTTTTAAGGTCAGGTTTACTTTTGTTGTTGGGGTTCTTTTCTTGACTTGGCCTATTTGGTTTGTTACTAGTTTTATTGGGTTTTGCATAAAATGGGTCTTTTGATTGGTTTTGACCTATGTGTTTCCTATGATTTATTCTATTTTGTCTAGAAGGGGCTATAGGTGGCAAACCATGTTGTTCACAAAAATTACCTAACTCATATTTAGCTTTTTGTTTATCATTTTTGGCTTGATTACTGATTTTCATATCTATACACATTCTTAATCCTTCTCTTTGGATTGTGCTAACTATTTCACCATATGTTAAATTTTTATAATCTATAATTCCTTTATCATTACTAAGTACTTCTCTAATTTTATGTGCAAATAAACTTGGTAAACCATTTATGAATTTTTCTTTCCAAAATGGTTCATTACTATCATCTCTAAGCATGACTCTGGATATAAAAACTTCTTTATACCATCTGAAATCACTTAAAGTAGGACAGGTTAAATTACTTAACTGATCATGAATTCTAGCAGTTATGTTACTAGGGGTTCCAACAAAATGTTTAACTATAGTATATAGTAATGTATTGACTCCATCAGGAACACCACAATTAATCTTTTCATCAAAGATGGGAATTCCCTCATCATCTTGTTGAATAGCATTTCTAATTTTTTCTTTGGATTCTTCAGTAAGGTGTTTTTCCCACCAAGACTTAAGTGTACCACTAAATCCTGTTACAAATAAATCAACTATTTCAATTTGACTTAAATTATGATTGGTTATATAACTGTTGGCTACCATGGTCATATGGGTTAACTTGTTGAGGATTTCTTGTTCAGATAATCCATCAATATTCCATTCATATAACTTGTCAGCAGAAACTGAGAATTGATTGTGAAAATATCTTTCTTCAAATTGGAGATCAGGGGGTGTAGGTCTTGAATACCAATTTTTGGTAAGGGTAGTAGGGGTGACTTGTGACCCAAAAGATCTGTTTAACCTTCTTAATTCCAATTCAGCAAATTGTTCTTCTATTAAACTTATGTTATCACTTGAATCTGTACTAGTTTTATTAATTGTGCTAATATTTTGGGATAAACTATCTTCAACTACTTCTGTAACTTCAGGTCTTTTGCCTAAGGATTTTTCCATATTTTTTAACATTTTCTCTATTTTATCAACAGTTTTACTAGTGTCTGTTTTAAGGGAAGTACTAATGGGTTTAATTTCTTGTAATTTGATTAAGGGTTCTTCTATCTTGACAGATTTAGGATTTCCTATTTTTGTTTCTATATTTTTTAACTGTTTTCCTAAAACATTTAAACATTGATTAGTATAATTATTCTGTTCTACAACCTTTTTAATTTCAGTATCAGTGGATAACTTAAAAGGTGAGGCAACTATATCTGTTCCTTTGTGGTTAATAATTATGGATTCTAAAGGAGGATTAACTGTAGTTACTTTACTATTGTCTTCCTTTTTTATCCATGTGGTTTTGGTAATTACATTAATAACTTCATTGGGTAAATTTTCTTTTTTACTAGTTTCCTTACAGAGTAAGCTATTATCTGTATTCTTTAGATCTTTTATGGGAGTTTTATCAGGTAATTTACTATTTGTGTCTTTTTCTTTTTTTGACTTATCTTCTTTAGGCTTTGTAGACTTAGATTTACTGATATTCGTATCTTTTTCCTTTTTGGATTTGGATTCTTTAGGTTTTGTAGACTTAGACTTTATAGACTCTTCTTTAGACTCAATAGGCTTAGAATTATTGTTTTTACTTTCTTTTAATTTAATGGTTGGTTGATTACTACTATCTTTCAATGCTTTTTTCATTTTCTTTTCCATATCATAGAATTCATCTTGATAATTTTCTAAATAATCAAAAAGATATATATTTCTTTTAACCAAATTCATGTATCTTATCCAATACTTTTTATGGGTCTTTCTATCTTTTAAACTCCAGTCTCTAACATAACCAAATATTTTATTGTTATTTTTAAATTCTTCTTCTAACATTTTCATATCAATTGTAAACTCCTTACTTATAGTAAATAATTCTTTATTTGGACCTTGAAAGTCTGATTGAGTGGGTGACGTAGGACAACTATCTTCATCTGGAACTTGGTAACAAGGACTATTAACTTGTGCCGTAGTCTTAATTCCTTTTAACTTAATATCAATTTCATTGATAAGATCTTTATCTTTTCTAACTTTTTTAGAAGTGTCAGAAATGTGTGATGTACTTGACTTAGAATCAAAATCTTTAATTCTTAAAGAGGGTAACTTAGTGTGTTGTTCATCAAAACTAATTCTAACTTTTCCATCATTAAATTGTTGAATTCTTTCTAAGTTAACTATATTATTATTATTAGCAAAATTACTTGAATGATTTTCATTTTCTAAAATCCAACATTCTGGTAACTCTACATCTTTCCATAAGATGGTTTTGGGGATTTGAATATTAGCATGTTCAGAACTTCCTAACATAAGTAATGTTTGATTTTTAGGACTTTTGATTAAAGCATGAACATTAAGATTACTTCTAATACATTTATAATAAATTCTGTAAATTAAAGCAAGACATTGTGAACCACTATGCATATTAGTAATTAAGTGAAAAATCCTATTTAAATGCTTAAGTGTGAGCTTGTTAAATTTTTGGGGCAGTATTTGAATTTATCTGAACTTGTGTCACTATATTTAATTATTTATTCATGTATTTATTTTTCTTTCTTATTTGGTATTATTTTATTTTATTACAAATTTTTTTTTTTACTAGGGTTAAAGTGGGTACATATTTTAAATTGGGTGTGTAGGGGTAGACCACACATACACACACATGTACTACATATATCTACATCTCATTTAAAATGTAAGACAAAACAAATAAAAAGTGGGCCCCACCCCTCCCTTTAATGGCCGGCCATACTCTTTCTCTCTCCTTCACTTTCATTTTTTTTCTTTTCCTTTCTCTCTCTCTCTCTTCTTCTTCTCCATCTATAGTTTTGGGTATACACATGGTTCCCTCTTCTTCAAAGCTCCAATAGGCCATTAAAAAGCCATTTTCGTGAGTTTTAGCATTTCACATTTTAGTCTTAGTTTTTCAAGAGCTATCTAGTGGTACCAACGAAATTCATTTTGGTGGCCATTTACTTAGTTTTCCCAAATTACATAGAGCTCCCAAATTCCTCTTCTTCAACCATGGAGTCTCCTTGGAAGATTATTACATGCAGTGGGTTCCTAGGCTTCCTAGGATATCTCTTTTCAACTTCTTGGAGCCACTTGGTGTTCTTTGGTTTTCCTTGGGAATTTTTGCTCTTCCATTTATTTTGGAAGAAATCTCCATTGAGGTAGATTAATATTGTTTCATTTCCATATGTTGTGCTTGACTAAAATGCTTTGAGTTTATTTTATGTTAGGAGAGAACCTAGATACATGTACTAGGATTTTCCCCCAAAATTATAATGTTAGGGTTTTATGCCTAAATATAATTTACATGCTTTGGTTGTGCAAATTGTGATGTTGATGTGTTATATGTGATTAAAATGAGGTGAAGAGAATAATTTAAGCACATGCATGAGGTTTCCCCAAAGTTGTAAATTTAGAATTATATGCCTTGGTTGTATAAGTTGTAAAATTTGGGGTGTTAAATGTAATTAAAATGATGTTAAGGGAATAATATGGACACATGCATTATTTTTCCTCAAAGTAGTAATTTGGAGATTTTATGCTAGATTATGAATTTCATGTTTTGGTTGTACTAAAGTTGATTATGTGATGTTAGATGTGCTTAGGATGCTCCCTTTATGTGTTAAAGCATGTTAGGACGTTAGTTTAGAAATCCTTTTTAGGAATGTTATATTATGAATTTTAATTCAACCCTTGATATCTTTGATACATGTTCAACATGTAAGAATTATTGTGTTCACTAATTTGTTGGAGCATCTATAATGTCATTTTAAACATTTCATGCATTGAGGCCAAATCGGCAAGCATTCACGTATCACGACATATATGTTTTATTTGAAAAAGAGAGAAAAACCCCATGTGTGGGAATTTGATTTAAGAAATCCGGACGTGGGTTGTGATGTGAGACAGGGAGAATGACCCTTAGAAACATTCAAACTCCAAACTATATTCGGGTAGCTCCCGGAAGTTGGTATGCTACACTTCATGCGTGGGTGGCTCATGGTCCGGTAACGAGAGAGATGTGCATTTGTCATGCATAGCCTTGCGGCTTTAAACATTTCATGGTAGCCATGGTGGCGATTCATTGCACCTCATTTCATTTTAGTCATGGATAGCATATAGATTTGTTACAATGTTGTCTACGAGCCGTCGTTCTCATAAAAACGACAAAACATTTTTCAGGTGAACTTGATAATGGAAAAAGGGCACATGTGACCCGACGCGTAGACGTTGATGCATTTTGTTCTATTTTGAAGACTCATGCTTAGATATGTACATGGATAGTTCCCATGTTAATTTAGCCTTTTGGCAAGAATGTAATAGTTTAGTGCACTAAAGAAAATTGTTGTATTATTCTTGTTCGAAACTTCTTGGGCATAGACCTCCATATTTTGTCATCGGAAAGCCGTGTTGTAATTTTGATGGACAAGTGTTAGTCCTCATTTTCTTTATACTTGTTCAACTTATTTATGGTATGTAATTATGTTTCCGAGACCGTAGTTTTCCTTCTAAGGTTTTATGTTTGTGTGTTAAGTTGAATCCTTGCCGGATTTGGTTGTGTTTGGTTTGTCCTTGCCGGACTCATTGTTCTTTTATTTTGAATCCTTGCCGGATTCGGTTATGTTTATTTTGTCCTTGCCGGACTCATTGTAATTGTATGGAATCCTTGCCGGATTCGTTTATGTTTGGTTTTGTCCCTACCGGACTCATTCTCTTTCTCTTTCTCCCTCTCTTTGACCTCTTTCCATTGCTCAAACTTTCTTTTCTTTTGCTTATATTGGAATTATATTTTTTCTTATAAATGTTTCCGAATGTGAAAATACACATGTGTGCGTGTTTAGAATACCTTCCCTCTATCTCCCTCCCTATCTCTCCCTATATCTCTCTCCCAATCTCTCTCCCTCTCTCCTTTTTCCTCTCTTTATCTCTTTCACTTCTCGTTTTTAATAAATTTCGAGTGTATGAAGTTCCGTTTGGTCTAGGAATGTGTTATATGTCATTTAGGACTTGTTTAGTCATATATTGAGGTTTAAATTTGAGGATTTAGCATAATTGAGAACATTTCTACAAGTTGTAAAAATGCTGTCAAAAGTTTCTGTCATAGAAAAACTGCTACTGTTTTCTTTATTTTCTTCCCAAATGGTGCAGAATTGGAAAAAATGTTATTAGACGAAAGTGGTGCAGAATCGAATTTTACATGGACTAGCGCGGACAGAATGTAAAATTTTTAAAGAAATAGTCACTTACAGATGTTTTAAAATTCAGAAATTATCCAAAAATGGCCCTTTATCAATTTTTTTGTATTCCTTGAACTAGTGCTTGTTCGGATAGCCTTTTTATTAATATTTCAAATGCTTTTACCTTTATTTGACTCGTTGATATGTAAGTCCATTTTGGCTTATGTGTTTGTGTGACGCCCCGCAAAAATAAGCGTATTTCCATTGAAAAATTAAATAAATCACACTTGATTCTGAGACAGCCAATCCATTCCTAGGATTATGTCAAACTCCTTCATCGATAGGACGATCAACCTTGCAGGGATTTCTCGGTCTCCTAATCTTAAGGGACAATCCTTGCACACATGTCCTAAACTGACCGCAGCTCCTATTGGTGATGTAGCCTTCAAAGCTTTCTCTAAGCGATGAGGTAAGATACCCAATCTCCGAATTGTATTAACAGATATGAATGAGAGAGCAGCACCCGTATCAAATAATACTCTAACATGGGAGTTAAATAGAGTCAATGTACCTTCCACTGCTTGCTGATCAGGTTGAGCTTCTCCATGATCTCCTTCTTCATATACAGCTCCATCATATCCAGCGGCATCAGGAATAACAGCATTCAAGCGGGTCTGACCCTGTTGCCCATAAGTCGCTTGCTTAGGAGCAGTGCAGAACCTGCTGATGTGACCTGGTTCACCACAGTTGAAGCAGACTATTCCTGGCTGAGCAGCACGCCTTGGTGCCTTGCAGTCCCGAGCCACATGTCCAGGGTTGCCACAGTTGAAGCACTTTACGCCACTACTTCCTTCTCCTACTCGGGGTTGAGTCGGATAGGTAATAGCTTGTGCCTTCTTGCTTCCGTCAAAGTTCCTCTTCTGCCCTTGGGTACGATTCATTGGTGGTCTATTCCCAAAATTACCCCTCTGAGGCGGTCGGAATTCAAATTGTTTGCGATATACTCGAGCATCTTCTTCCAGATCGGTAGCCAGGCCGACTAGTCCTTCAAACGTCTTGTCTAGATGGCCGAGTGTCAGGCGACGAATCTGCGGTGCCAACCCTTGGTTATACTTCCGGATCTTCTTCTCCTCAGTATCAACCATGTGCGGGGCAAACCGTGACAGTCTCTCGAACTGTGTGGTATACTCTTGCACCGTCTTGGTTCCTTGCGTCAGATCCATAAATTCCTTCTCTCTTCTATGCCTCTCCGTAGCCGGAAAGTACTTCTCCAGGAATCTCCCTTTGAACGCCGTCCATGTCATCCCCATAGCAGCGGTGTTTCCGATAGTGGCTATGACCGAGTCCCACCAATCTGCAGCGGCGTCAGTTAGTTGAAAAGTAGCCAATCTCCTTTTGTCCATCTCGTTGCATTGGACAGCTTCAAACATGCGGTCCATCTGTCTTAACCATTGTTCTGCCTTCCAGGGATCCGTGGTACCCGCAAATTGCTCGGGTCTGAGCGCACGGAATCTCTCCAGCAGCTTATCTCCCGTCTGGCGGTCTCGTTGGTTTTCATTCGCATTACTAACCCTCTCGAGACGTCTGATAAAAGCTTCAAATATTCCCGTGGGGTCGGCAGCCTCGGGCGCTCCTTCAATCAGATTTCGGTTCCTCCTTGGTCTTCCAGCCATTCTATGCATGATAGGGGTAGTAGAATGAGAAACATGCATGCAACAGTACTATGACAAAAATTTTCAAAATAGTATATATCACTATATCACATACTCGTATTATCACATAAGCATACAATAAAATATATATTAAGTACATATAACACGTATTCGAACTAGAGCTGTCTAATAGCAAAGAGGTTGTATAGCTTAGTAAAACTTTAGGGTAACCTATGTCACTAATCTATGGCGTGAATAACTGAGCCTGGTCAATCTAGAAAACCTATGGCTCTGATACCATTTGTGACGCCCCGCAAAAATAAGCGTATTTCCATTGAAAAATTAAATAAATCACACTTGATTCTTTAAAATAAAAATACAAAATTTCTTTAAAAACTCCCAGCAGGTCCATCTTCTCCACGGATCTCCTATATCATCCTTAACCTTATCTCCCTTCTAGGCTTCGGTTACCGGCACTGCCTGCATCTAAAAACCATACCGGGAAGTATACAATATGACATGAATAATAAAGGCTCAAAAGGATAATGACAATCAAATACATAGAATGACATCAAATCAATTGACCAGTCTCACAACCCAACTGCTCACACTAGCCAAACGCTCATACCAATAGCATCATACCAGGTTCCTCTTGATCACATAGCAAGAGACACCTCACCTCACCTCACCCGTCTCCAGTACGTCGGTCCCTGAGGCCTGTTGGACTGTTGGTAGGTGCTCCTTGCTCATGACCCTTTAGTCCCATAGCACTTAGCAATAAACACATACTCATTGATTCCAAATGAAAACACAACATAACTGCAAAAAGAGTACAAGTAGAGATAACAAAGAAATACTCCGGAGAATTTAGAAAGCATATTGTACACAACCCGGTACCTATAAATGATGTTGAGCAACTCCCAAACACTTCTCTTCTTCTTCTTCTTCTTCTAACTCGAGGTGTATGTATATCTATAATTGTGTATATATATAAATCTCTCTCTATGTGACTCTCTCAAGCTCTCTATGCTAGAAGTGTAGAATGTGTGTGTTTGAGAGAGTATTTGAGTGAATAAATAGCCAAGCTTCCACTTGGAGACAATGGCCTAACAATCCACTTATTAACCACTAACTTCTAATTAATTGGTAGTTTATAAGGAATATGCAAGATGATGTAAACATACACTAATGCACCTATAACTCCACTAATATTAGTGTATGTTTACATCATCTTGCATATTCCTTATAAACTACCAATTAATTAGAAGTTAGTGGTTAATAATTAGATTGTTAGGCCATTATGCTTGGTTATTTATACACTAATATTAGTGGAGTTATAGGTGCATTAGTGTATGTTTACATCATCTTGCATATTCCTTATAAACTACCAATTAATTAGAAGTTAGTGGTTAATAAGTGGATTGTTAGGCCATTGTCTCCAAGTGGAAGCTTGGCTATTTATTCACTCAAATACTCTCTCAAACACACACATTCTACACTTCTAGCATAGAGAGCTTGAGAGAGTCACATAGAGAGAGATTTATATATATACACAATTATAGATATACATACACCTCGAGTTAGAAGAAGAAGAAGAAGAAGAGAAGTGTTTGGGAGTTGCTCAACATCATTTATAGGTACCGGGTTGTGTACAATATGCTTTCTAAATTCTCCGGAGTATTTCTTTGTTATCTCTACTTGTACTCTTTTTGCAGTTATGTTGTGTTTTCATTTGGAATCAATGAGTATGTGTTTATTGCTAAGTGCTATGGGACTAAAGGGTCATGAGCAAGGAGCACCTACCAACAGTCCAACAGGCCTCAGGGACCGACGTACTGGAGACGGGTGAGGTGAGGTGAGGTGTCTCTTGCTATGTGATCAAGAGGAACCTGGTATGATGCTATTGGTATGAGCGTTTGGCTAGTGTGAGCAGTTGGGTTGTGAGACTGGTCAATTGATTTGATGTCATTCTATGTATTTGATTGTCATTATCCTTTTGAGCCTTTATTATTCATGTCATATTGTATACTTCCCGGTATGGTTTTTAGATGCAGGCAGTGCCGGTAACCGAAGCCTAGAAGGGAGATAAGGTTAAGGATGATATAGGAGATCCGTGGAGAAGATGGACCTGCTGGGAGTTTTTAAAGAAATTTTGTATTTTTATTTTAAAGAATCAAGTGTGATTTATTTAATTTTTCAATGGAAATACGCTTATTTTTGCGGGGCGTCACAGTTTGTAAGTCATCCTTGTAGGAATCCCCGTGGGATCCTAATGTCGCTTCCGCATTTTGTGATTGAGTTTTACTTCTTTTCTCTCTATCTTTCCTCTTTCCTCGCGCTTCGGTTTCCGGGGCGTGACAGCTAACTATTTCACCATATGTTAAATTTTTATAATCTATAATTCCTTTATCATTGCTAAGTACTTCTCTAATTTTATGTGCAAATAAACTTGGTAAACCATTTATGAATTTTTCTTTCCAAAATGGTTCATTACTATCATCTCTAAGCATGACTCTGGATATAAAAACTTCTTTATACCATCTGAAATCACTTAAAGTAGGACAGGTTAAATTACTTAACTGATCATGAATTCTAGCAGTTATGTTACTAGGGGTTCCAACAAAATGTTTAACTATAGTATATAGTAATGTATTGACTCCATCAGGAACACCACAATTAATCTTTTCATCAAAGATGGGAATTCCCTCATCATCTTGTTGAATAGCATTTCTAATTTTTTCTTTGGATTCTTCAGTAAGGTGTTTTTCCCACCAAGACTTAAGTGTACCACTAAATCCTGTTACAAATAAATCAACTATTTCAATTTGACTTAAATTATGATTGGTTATATAACTGTTGGCTACCATGGTCATATGGGTTAACTTGTTGAGGATTTCTTGTTCAGATAATCCATCAATATTCCATTCATATAACTTGTCAGCAGAAACTGAGAATTGATTGTGAAAATATCTTTCTTCAAATTGGAGATCAGGGGGTGTAGGTCTTGAATACCAATTTTTGGTAAGGGTAGTAGGGGTGACTTGTGACCCAAAAGATCTGTTTAACCTTCTTAATTCCAATTCAGCAAATTGTTCTTCTATTAAACTTATGTTATCACTTGAATCTGTACTAGTTTTATTAATTGTGCTAATATTTTGGGATAAACTATCTTCAACTACTTCTGTAACTTCAGGTCTTTTGCCTAAGGATTTTTCCATATTTTTTAACATTTTCTCTATTTTATCAACAGTTTTACTAGTGTCTGTTTTAAGGGAAGTACTAATGGGTTTAATTTCTTGTAATTTGATTAAGGGTTCTTCTATCTTGACAGATTTAGGATTTCCTATTTTTGTTTCTATATTTTTTAACTGTTTTCCTAAAACATTTAAACATTGATTAGTATAATTATTCTGTTCTACAACCTTTTTAATTTCAGTATCAGTGGATAACTTAAAAGGTGAGGCAACTATATCTGTTCCTTTGTGGTTAATAATTATGGATTCTAAAGGAGGATTAACTGTAGTTACTTTACTATTGTCTTCCTTTTTTATCCATGTGGTTTTGGTAATTACATTAATAACTTCATTGGGTAAATTTTCTTTTTTACTAGTTTCCTTACAGAGTAAGCTATTATCTGTATTCTTTAGATCTTTTATGGGAGTTTTATCAGGTAATTTACTATTTGTGTCTTTTTCTTTTTTTGACTTATCTTCTTTAGGCTTTGTAGACTTAGATTTACTGATATTCGTATCTTTTTCCTTTTTGGATTTGGATTCTTTAGGTTTTGTAGACTTAGACTTTATAGACTCTTCTTTAGACTCAATAGGCTTAGAATTATTGTTTTTACTTTCTTTTAATTTAATGGTTGGTTGATTACTACTATCTTTCAATGCTTTTTTCATTTTCTTTTCCATATCATAGAATTCATCTTGATAATTTTCTAAATAATCAAAAAGATATATATTTCTTTTAACCAAATTCATGTATCTTATCCAATACTTTTTATGGGTCTTTCTATCTTTTAAACTCCAGTCTCTAACATAACCAAATATTTTATTGTTATTTTTAAATTCTTCTTCTAACATTTTCATATCAATTGTAAACTCCTTACTTATAGTAAATAATTCTTTATTTGGACCTTGAAAGTCTGATTGAGTGGGTGACGTAGGACAACTATCTTCATCTGGAACTTGGTAACAAGGACTATTAACTTGTGCCGTAGTCTTAATTCCTTTTAACTTAATATCAATTTCATTGATAAGATCTTTATCTTTTCTAACTTTTTTAGAAGTGTCAGAAATGTGTGATGTACTTGACTTAGAATCAAAATCTTTAATTCTTAAAGAGGGTAACTTAGTGTGTTGTTCATCAAAACTAATTCTAACTTTTCCATCATTAAATTGTTGAATTCTTTCTAAGTTAACTATATTATTATTATTAGCAAAATTACTTGAATGATTTTCATTTTCTAAAATCCAACATTCTGGTAACTCTACATCTTTCCATAAGATGGTTTTGGGGATTTGAATATTAGCATGTTCAGAACTTCCTAACATAAGTAATGTTTGATTTTTAGGACTTTTGATTAAAGCATGAACATTAAGATTACTTCTAATACATTTATAATAAATTCTGTAAATTAAAGCAAGACATTGTGAACCACTATGCATATTAGTAATTTGACCAGCAGTTTTAATATTTAATGTTAAGGCTTTTAGTAAATGGGGATCTGTAAGACTTAAAGGAAAATCAGGGAAACAATTAAAATGAACTGGTCCAGCATGAAGACTGGATTCCATAATTCCTATTATACTAGTAGTGAAATCTAAAAATCTAGCATCTCTAAGACATAATAAAATTGAAGAATTTATTCCTTTGAGATTGAGGGGTTTAACTGCAACTTGTATTAATCCTAAGTGAATGAAGTTGTAACCATCAGATCTATGTTTTTTAATTGATTCACTGCTAAGAAGTTGACATTTTTCATATTCTTTATTAATACTATAAGTTTTCTCTACTGTTTTAATATTGTAATCAGTTCTAAAACTAGTCCAACTTGACTTGTAAATTTCTCTAGTGGAAATCTTAGGGATTGTCCAGTTACTGTAATCTTGGTTAACTTCTTCAAACCTATGTTCTTCTTCATTAACTATGTCTGGTAATGTGGGAAAAGGGGTTCTAGAGCTAGAACCTATTGTTGAGTTTGATCTAAATAGTCTATCCATCTTAAGGTGTTTAATCAAAACAAAATTCTTAATCTAGGACAACTATTCAACACATACCCAGGAAGACTCATACCAGAAGACTCATACCCTTTATCCCCCGCTCATGCCCGTCTTACGCTCCTTCTGCAGGTCTTATTGTTTGGTCAGGACTCTAATCAGGTGGTCTCTCAGCTGGTGGTCTCTCAGCCTAGGTGGTTGACCTCGCTATCTTTTGAAAAAGTTTTTTGAAAATCAAAAACACAGGAAGATAGAAATACTAATGAAGATACAAACACTCCAACGGGGTCTTGGCTCTGATACCAAAAAGGAAAAAGATACGAATATCAGTAAATCTAAGTCTACAAAGCCTAAAGAAGATAAGTCAAAAAAAGAAAAAGACACAAATAGTAAATTACCTGATAAAACAACTAGTAAACCTAAAAGATCTAAAGAATCTAAGAATACAGATAATAGCTTACTCTGTAAGGATACTAGTAAAAAAGAAAATTTACCCAATGAAGTTATTAATGTAATTACCAAAACCACATGGATAAAAAAGGAAGACAATAGTAAAGTAACTACAGTTAATCCTCCTTTAGAATCCATAATTATTAACCACAAAGGAACAGATATAGTTGCCTCACCTTTTAAGTTATCCACTGATACTGAAATTAAAAAGGTTGTAGAACCGAATAATTATACTAATCAATGTTTAAATGTTTTAGGAAAACAGTTAAAAAATATAGAAACAAAAATAGGAAATCCTAAATCTGTCAAGATAGAAGAACCCTTAATCAAATTACAAGAAATTAAACCCATTAGTACTTCCCTTAAAACAGACACTAGTAAAACTGTTGATAAAATAGAGAAAATGTTAAAAAATATGGAAAAATCCTTAGGCAAAAGACCTGAAGTTACAGAAGTAGTTGAAGATAGTTTATCCCAAAATATTAGCACAATTAATAAAACTAGTACAGATTCAAGTGATAACATAAGTTTAATAGAAGAACAATTTGCTGAATTGGAATTAAGAAGGTTAAACAGATCTTTTGGGTCACAAGTTACCCCTACTACCCTTACCAAATTATAATTATTATAATTATTATTATTATTATTATTATTATTATTATTCTTTTATATAGGGGAGGAGGATGAGGTTCGAACCCCGAACCTATGTATTGGAGGGGACTTATATATGCCAAGCACTTTGTCACTTGAGTTGTGCCAACCTACACTATTACTATTATTCTTACTATTTGTTATTTTTTGAGAATGAAATTTGTCTAAATCATAAATTATGGGTGTAACATTTACTATGTTCATGATATTTTTCCTTGCATCAATTATGGTTGGTGCATGCCACTGGACTGGTGTTGGTGAATGTGGACCCTTTTTTCATTCATGTTTGCTCAGGCTTCTTAAGAATTCTAATTTCATTTTTAGTTGTGACACCCTTGTGTTTGTTATGGTAGCATTTGTCTGAAGGGGAAATTTTTTTAAAAAATAGTTATTATTTACTAGATTATTAAGGTCGCTTTTAGATTGGCTTATAAGACGATTTTTGGAATCTAACAAACAAGCTTTTAGAAAATTTTTTGAGTGTTTGAATGTTTTTCTAAGAAGAGCTTTTGGACAGATTACGACTTGAAAACCTGTTTTGTAGAAGCTAGGTTCCTTAACTTCTAGCCTTTATTTTTGACAAAAGCCCATTTGAAAAGCCCATCCAAAGAAGGTCCAAGTTCTTGCAATAAAGGAATAAATTACTTGACTTCCTTTTTTTTTTTTCCAAGTATAAGTGAGCAACAAAAAACAAAAAAAGTTAGTGATTCTACTGAGGAACATCCGTGTAACCCGACTCTGAGCCCATACTTCTCTCTCTCTCTCTCTCTATATATATATATATATATATTACAAATATACTATATTCTATATATGTTTTATTTTTAATCATGAGATTTTAGTATTGTGTAGTGACAAAAAACATATTTTTAAATATTATTTAATAACTAAATTGATAGATGGAAAGTTTTATCTTTTTAGCGAAAAAAATAAAAATGAAAAAGAAAAAAAAAAGATGAAAAGTTTTATCTTAATTCTAAACCAAAGAATTTATATTTGGAACTTTATTTTGTTGTTTATCTACTCCAATTCTAGTTCAAGCCGAGCTCATACTCGCGCTTGGGCAGACTCTACTAAAACTCAAGCCCATCTTGGATAAACCTAAAAATGAAATACGCTGCCCGAGTTACAGCCCTAGTAGACACTGGCTTCATTTGTTTTCATAGGATTCAGGTGGATTGAACTAGTTCAAATAAATGGACTAGGTTTGTCTCGCGAATCTAACGTGAGACAATTAGTCCATTCTAACTAAATAGTCTAAAATTTGGACTACTAGATATTCCATGAGAGTGGATTTATTACTCCTTGAAACCATATTTGGATGGCAGTAATCATGGTCAAGAATAGGTATCTCATTCCTATTTAGACTATTCCTTTGATTACCATAGAGATTGGCTACCATCTAAAGGGAAAAAAAAATATAATTTATGTATGATAATATTCCCATAATAGAAAGATATTTATGTTTGTATTAAATGCATTTGACTTAAATATTGTGATGAAAAAGTCATAAATTACTGGACCAATTCTTAACAGTAGCCAAACGACAATAATTAAATTACAATGCTAGACTATTCCTTTGATTACCATAGAGATTGGCTATCATCTAAAGGGAAAAAAAAATATAATTTATGTATGATAATATTCCCATAATAGAAAGATATTTATGTTTGTATTAAATGCATTTGACTTAAATATTGTGATGAAAAAGTCATAAATTACTGGACCAATTCTTAACAGTAGTCAAATGACAATAATTAAATTACAATGCTATTCAAAATCTGGGTAGCTCATTACCAGTTATGGAATACTTAATGCCATCTTTAAATCCGTGACTTGAGTTTAATGCAAAATAGACAACATGGAAGGCATGTGCCTCAAAAGATGAACACACATGTAATATTACGGGTCCAAAACTATAGCGTACTAGAATGTGTTTCATGTGATGTTTTTGAGACTTGTGCCCTTCACTTGGTCCATTTGGATGCCAGTAACCACTTTCCTAAACGAGTTCATAAGTCTAAGAACCTGGCAAAGACATCCATACATGGAGTGCAACAGGTTCAAATGTTTCTTATCATAGGTACAAATATTTTTTACCGTAAGTTCTAAAATTTGTTTGTTTGTTTTTTTTTAATCATGGGTATAAAGCTCCCTTACCAAATGCACAAAGGTTCTTTATTATGGGTACAAAGCTCCCTTATAGAAAGCACTTCTATGCAGTTAGCACAGTGTTGTGCAAACAATGCATCTCACAGTTTGCACAGTGGTTTCCCCAAAAGGCACTGTTTGCACAGCACTGTGCTAACTGCACAGAAGTGTTTTCCCTCCCTTACCATAAGTACAAAGGTATTTTACCACAGGTAAAACCACAAGTGATTTTGGTTTAGTACAAACATTTCTTAGATTTCTTGCCTTGGTACAAACATTTCTTAAAAGAGTGCAACAATTTCTTATCAAGTACAAACATTTTTTAAAAGGGTACACCATTGCTTACCTTGGTACAAATATTTGTTATAAAGGTACAAATATTTGTTACATTGGTAGAAACATTTCTTACCACTACATGTGTTAAGCGGTTTGGTTATATGATACAACCAATTATCACGACCCATCCCGCTGCGCACGGAAATAGAACACGTGGCACGCCACCAAGACTCATCCAATTTCATTAAAGTAAAATAGTAGCAGAAAACATAAGTAAGATTCATTAAAATCAGAGTTATAAAAAGTTTTTGCTCAATTGAAACACTCCCAAAACCAAACCATTAGGAAAACAGCGGCCCAGTTGACTGTGGCGGGGTTCCGGTCGACTGGAGGTCAAAAGCAGAAAGAAAGAAAAGTTCAACAGCCTTGTCCAGTCGACTGTGTCGAGGACTCAATCGACTGGGGTCTCCATTTCTCAGTCGACTGACACTTGTTCGGTCTACTGAACCCATTCTAGCAGAATATCATGTTTTCGTGCAGAAACCAGTCGACTAATTCCCATCTTTCAGTTAACTAAAGCCTATGAAAACTAAAGAGATATCTTTGTAAAACAGGGGGTCCAGTCGATTGATCTCCCTCAAAACTGCACAATCTGCAGCAGCTCAAACCTATGGTTCTCCAATCCAATTCCAACATTTTCATAACTATGATCCAACATTCAAAACATAGATTATAAGGGTTCTTATAGGCGATTATAATACTACCGAACTATCCCAAGGTTCTATTACAACATTTTACAAATTTCCTAATCCTTATTACAAGTTTGGGATGAAAACAAAAGTATGAACAAGGTGATTCCCTGGCATTCCTCGACCTCACTCCTCTCGCTTCTTCTTTCCTTTTTTCTTATCACCTATAATGGAGTAAAGCTCCACTGCTCAGCTATATGCTGAGTGTACAAATTCTAACATATGCATATATGATGAAACATGCTTTAATCTCATAAGTCATATTCAATAGTCTCTAGGGAGAAAGATACGCATTCATCCGGTGCGGCAAGTCCAAGTCTTAAACTGCGATACCCACGGCTAGTCCAAGTCTACAACTGTTGCATCTCCAAGTGCCATGGTAAGTCCAAGTCTTAAACCATGCACAGTAGTCGTCGCTACTAAATTCTCAAACATCGAGAAGCTTACTCCGGCATGAATTTTTATAAGTCCCCCCTTTGACCCACATAATCAACTCAATGTGCTCACGTAAAAGTAGAAATGCTTTTCACATTTAAGCGTGTGCATAATTAACGAGCCTACAATTAACACATGAATTTTGCCTGTATCACAATTTCGTCATCGGAATTTAAAACGTGTATATTCCTATATAACATAAGTTAGAACTTCATACCTTGTGCGATTTCTTCCTAACTTTGAAGAATCAACTAGAGGTCCGAATAAACGTCAGATCTCAGTTTATTCGTGATTCCTACAAATTTACAGGTGTTTTCCCAAAATTTTAAAAATTAGATTTATGAAAAACTTAGCCAAACAAGACCTAAGAGGTATCAAAACGAAGATTTTACCTCTAGGAGCTCAAATATGAAATATGGGGAGAAACTGACGATCAGAAGTTCGTCGATCGGCGTCGTGAAGCTCGTGGCAACTAGATCCCCTTCTCTCTCTCTCTCTCTCTCTCTCTCTCTCTCTAGATATTGGATATTGGATATTTGTAAACAAATATCTTCAGTTTCCTATTTATAGGCATAACTCTCGGGAATTACATTTAACTCCCCACGAGTTCTCACAACTTCTAATTATTCCTTGAAACGTCGCATACATCTGTTATATGACCTCACGAGTGAAAATTATCAATTACAAAAGTTTTCGACTAAGTTTTGTTTGGGTCCGTAACTACGTCCGAAAACTAAATTCTGTTTATAACCTACATTTTATGTAACGTATCACTCACATTCTCACCACAGTATTCAAACGATCTAAACAAGATCAAAACTACCAGAAATTATGCTACACAGGTATAATTACTATTCATGAAATCTGGTATAGTCAAATAACATTTAAAATCACATAAATGTCATTTTTTCATGTCGATCCCTCATTGATTATCAAATCTCTATGTCCTCCATTGACACTCACCGTTGATCCACGTCAACCACATCCACAATTATTAATCAACATTAATAATTCACAATGAATTAATTTTTTATTTTAAAATAAATAGATTTCCTGGGACGGGTGTGACACCAATCCACTTGGTTGTATCATGCATGAAAGTCTTTGCCAAGAGCCTTAGGCAAAAATGAATGTATGTGTGGCCTTTATTGGGGCTTTGTTGTGGGCAATTGTGGAGCTTTGGGGTTGGGTTGGAGTGAGATTTATGTCAGTGTGGTGTGTGAATATCATGCCACAATCCATGTAAGTATCAAAAAATAAAGGGCAAATTACACTGGCACCCCTTGAGTTTTGGCACTTTGTCACTCACACCCCCTGAGGTTTTTGATGTTACACTGACACCCCCTTTCAGATTTATCTGCTTAACGCCGTTAATGGCTATTGTAAAAAGACTATATTACCCTCTTGCCAATTCTTCAGCTCAAGTTGCTCAACCAAATCAAAACCCTAATTCCCTACTTTGTAATCCAAATGCGGAACTAAACCAACACTAAGTTATCTTCTAGCACATTCATTCACCGATAGTCTTGTTACCTCTGCCTTCAATCCCATTAATTTTCTCTATCACTAATCAATATACATCGCCAAAGCCTAGAAAACCAAAACGTAATCACATATGAATTCACATTTCGATACACACACAATCATGAAAAAAACAATTAATAACAAGGAGAGAGAGAGAGAGAGAGAGAGAGAGAGAGAGAGAGAGAGAGAGAGAGAGAGAGAGAGAGAGAGAGAGCCTGCGAGAATCTGATGCAATATGGATGAATACTATCAGATTTGTGATTAGTAATTAGTGAATTAATTTAGAGAACAAACTATTAGTTTGGGATGTTGAATAAGGGCAAAGAAAGCTCTAATGGTTATCCACAGTTTATTTGATACAGGTAAGCACTAAGCTCTAATGGTGATCCACATCCAACCCAGATTTGATCTGCTTGGTCATTTCTCACCAACCCGCGCTGAGCAAAGTTCATATTTCAGAAGCTAACACATATCCATTGACAAAAACACTTCAATAAACTGAATCCACAAAAAAATAAAATAAATTAATAAATTAAAAAATCCTCTTCGATTCGGACCCAAAATCAGTATGAAGAATACAACCTCAAAATGGTTCTTTGGGTCGTGAAATTGGTACTTCTTCTTCTTCTTCTTCCTGGTGGTCGGGTAGTGGTCTAGTGAGAGAGAAAATTAACACAGACATGTGATATTGGGGTTTGATTTTGCTTGATTGGGGGTTTGATTAGTCTCCCTCTCTGGATCAGTGAATGAAGCCATCACCATCAATGGTTGATTCAGTGGTGTTACAATCTGAGAGAGAGAGAGAGAGAGAGAGAGAGAGAGGGGGGGGGGGGGGGGAAGGGAAGAAAAATCCAATTCGGTGGTTGATTTCTAGTGATCAATTTGTGTGAACATATATGTGTTTAATAAATCTGTATAATAGTGCATGTCTAGTGTTGAGAGAGAGAGAGAGAGGAGTGAAAGTCAAGAGATTATTGTTAAAGATGAAGGGCAATTTTGTCCGTTCAGCCAAAGATGCGAGAGACAAAGGCTTAGTTCTAACAATAGTTAACGGCAGGGTGGAAAACTGTTACAACATACAAACTTGAAGGTACACTGTAACGTCAAAAATCTCAGGGGTATAAGTGACAGAGTAGGGGTGTGTTTCGGCCGGATCGGATCGGAAATAGGGGTTTCGGAAAAAATTCCGAAATTTTCGAAAATTATTTCGGCGTTCCGATTCCTATTCCGAAAATTCGGAATTTTCATTTTCCATTCCGATTCCGAAATTTCGGAAATTTCGGAATTTTCGGAATCGGATCATTTTCGGAAAATTTCAAAAAATTTTCGGAATTTTTCAGAATCGGATATTTTCGGAAAAATTTCGGAAATTTTCGGAATTTTCCGATACAAGCTTAGTGCTTGGACTAATGTGGATCAAGTTGGGACTAATTTATAGACTCACATTCCTTATCCTTTTTCATGGCTAACCGATGTGGGACAAGTAGTGTAAGGTAATTTCGGAATTTTTCGGAATTTTTTCGGAATATTTCGGAATATATTTTTCGGAATATTTTCGGCATATTTTCGGAATTTTCGGAATTCTGAAAAAAATTCCGATTCCGATCCGAAATTTTTCGGAATTTTCGGAATTCGGAATTTCGGAATTCGGAATGTATTTTTACTTGCCAAAATCGAAAATTTTCGGATCGGAATCAGTCAGAATCGGAATTTCCGTTCCAAAACACACCCCTATGACAGAGTATCAAACCACAGAATTTATACCCAAAAATAGCAAAGAAGCTGCATGTCTCATAGAAAAACCCAAAATAGAACTTTGAAATTCCAGTTTTACCCATCCGCTGCTCCCGCTCCTGTCTGCAATTTTCTCTCTTTTTTATGTTTTGACAGTTTATTTTTAGATCTACAAGCAAAGATTCTCTTATTTATTTAGTTACTATTTATCTATTGGTCATTGTGACTTCCCAACTGTTCAAGACTTTTCCCACCTAATCAGATTCAGCCTTCAGGGTCTGGGTCTCCTAGTAAACTGATCAATAATTGAAAAACAATGGGAAAAAGCTAATCACCCATTATGGGATTCATGTTTTTCCCTTGATTATACATACATATATATATATACATATATATATATATACACAAGTTCTTTTTAGTTTAAATAAAAATAGCTTCTACTTGTGTTGGTTTCTGGTCAAGAGTGGGGTCACTAAATTTGGGGAGTTTGAATTTTCCACTCACATATCTCATTGTTTGCTTGCTTGAATCCTGGGTTTCCTGATTTTCTAGGGTTTCAGAACTCTTAGCTTTGTTTTCACTCCATCTGTAATTTCTGTTTCTTTTATAGCCAATCTTGCAATCTTTTTCATGTGGGTCTGTCTTGTTTGTGGCTAAGAAATGATCATTGCTACTAAGAAAGAGCATATATCACACCAGAGATAGCAATCACTTTTGCATAGTAAAATCTAAGCTATGCCTCTGTTTCATTTTTGATTTAGGGCTTTGAATCCTTTTGGGTTTCTTATAGGATTTGATTATATTTGCCTTGTTTTCAACTTTTTCTTTGATTCATCTTGTAAAACTATTGATCTTATAGTTTTATAAGAACTATTGAGAAATGTTCATTTCTAACGAAGAAGAACAGATCTCATTGCCTGTAGAGAATGGGGGAGAGTTTTTGGAGTCATCTCCTCAGGGATCAAACTCAGATTCCATTGATGAGCTGCCACCAGCTTGTGCATTACCTGAATCGCCCTCGCTTTCCAATGCTTACACAGATGTAAATGTGGTTCCTGAGCACGAAAAGGATGAGGTTGAGAGGACGATATCGACCCTTGAAGGTAAAATCTCTTGGCATTGGTTTTTTTATATGGTTTTGATGTGAATTCATAATGATTTGACTTCTGGGTTTGATTTGATTTGATTATGCAGGAGAAATTATGGAGCTCAAGCTCAAGAAGAGGTGTTTGGATGAGAAGCGAAGAGAAGCATTGAATAAGATATTAGACATCAAAGGTATATTCATTATAGTTGACTTAGTAAATGGGCTTTTATATATATTAACTGTGTTTTCTGAATATTGGTTTCAAATTATAGGTAGCATTAGAGTATTTTGTCGGGTTAAGCCATTTTTATTGGATAAAAAGAGGAGAATTCAACAACCCATCTTGGTTCGATCAGAAAAGGTTGTGGTTAGATCTGCTGGAACTCGGAGAGAATTCGGACTTGATAAGGTGTTTAGCCAAGAATCAAGCCAAGGTTAGCATCCAATTTTCGTTTGTTCTCTAAATATTGTATCAGTTGTTGTAAGAAAATTTAGCTTGTTTACTTTTAACCAGTTGTTGGAATTGGTCAATTCACGAGTCAGATTCGAGTTTCATACAACCCAATACAATTGCGCAATTCATAATTTTGAATTTTGAACTTTGAAGTTTTATGTTTAAAGTGGAAAACCGTCACTATTTCAAACCCATAGTGCTTGTGTTGAATTGTTTTGTTCTTTTTATATCACTGTACATATTATTCATTTTCTGAAGAAATTATTCTTAGCGATTCATGATTTTGACAACTATGGTTTTAACTTGCCCAAGAAAAACGAAAAAGAAAAGTTACCTTGTTGTAATACTGTGCAGAAGATGTTTTTGCTGAGGTTGAACCAATCCTTAGATCTGCACTTGATGGGCATAATGTAAGTATTATAGCATTTGGTCAAACTGGCACTGGGAAAACATTCACAATGGTAAGGACTTGATATTTCATTGTTTTCAATTTCTCTCGTAGTCCTGTTGTAAAAAACACACTTTTATATATTAATGCTTGGTGAATTATGATTGCTCTTCAGGAAGGGACAAGTAGTATGCCCGGAATCGTTCCTCGTGCTTTAAAAGAGCTTTTTCGCCAAGCCTCTTTGGAAAGCTCTGCTTCATTTACTTTCTCGATTAGCATGCTTGAAGTTTATTTGGGCAATCTAAGAGATCTACTAGCTCATAAACCGTATTGTAGATCATATGAACCTGTGGCAAAATGGTAATTAATCAACTCAACTCAGCCTAGTCATGTACAGGAATATTTGGTATCAGCTACGTGAATCATTTTTCTAATTAACCTGCTAATTACAAACACAGATAGAGAAATTACTTTAGGCTCCGTTTGGTTTACTGATTTAGGAAAAGGAAAGGAAAAGGAAAAGGAAAACTATTTCCCTAGTGTTTACCCTTGTGCTTTCGTATGTGCTTGAGTAGCATTAGAAATTAGAACTGCCCAAAAGATTATGGGAATCCAGGAAAAGAGGAAGGGAAATGACTTACAAAACTGAAATTCCATGTTATACCTTTTTAGCTTTTCCCCCTATTTTCCTCACTGTTTTCCTTTTCAACTTAACAAAGAAATGTGTTTTCTTGTGTGTGTGTGTGTGTGTTTTTCTTTTTTTCTTTCTTCCGCTGATCCATGAACTAAATAGAACTTAAGGTTCATTTGTTAGATCATCTCCATGATTTGACTAACTCTTCCACAGCAATCTCAACATTCAAACAGATCGGAAAGGAATTGTGGAAATTGAAGGTCTCACAGAGGTGGAAGTCTCAAATTTCATGAAGGCAAGTGGGTGGTACTCCAAGGGGAGGCGGGTTAGATCTACATCGTGGACAAATGTGAATGAGGCATCAAGTAGATCACATTGGTGGGTCATTGCATCGTATACAATGTTTTTTTTGCTTTTTGAGTACTTAATTTAGGGGGCAATTACATTATATGTTCAGTTATATATATTTATAGCCTAACGAGGATCACCATTTCCCGACACGGAGATGATACGGGAGGCAAAGCGGAAGTGAGCAAATTGTGGATGGTTGATCTTGGAGGGAGTGAACGACTTCTGAAAACAGGAGCCACGGGTCAAACACTTGATGAAGGGCGGGCAATAAACCTCTCTCTGTCTGCTCTTGGTGATGTTATTGCTGCACTTCGAAGAAAGCGTAGCCATGTTCCATACAGGTAATTTATTTATTGGGATGGTTTTAAGCTTATCTTATACATGCCACTGTTTGTTTCTAGTAAGTTCAGCAGATATGCTCTGAATAAAGGTTTATTGTTTTTGTTTACTGATCGAAGTGGAACTTTTGGTTGCAGAAACAGCAAGCTCACTCAAATTCTCAGAGATTCCGTTGGTAAAGTTTCACATTTGTGTTTTGAGTAATTGTAGGGTGTGTGGACACCACAAGGAAATATTCATAACTAACCACAGAGAGAGAGAGAGAGAGAGAGAGAGAGAGAGAGAGAGAGAGAGAGAGAGAGAGAGAGAGAGAGACCATATTCAACTTGAAAAATAATGCTATGATTCCATTTGTATCCCAAATTTCGTTCCTTGCGTTAGTCGGACCACATTCAGTTATGAGTCCATTTGAATTTCAATGGTGGTGTTTTAAGTGGTCCGGCTGCCTCATCAGTTGGGAAGCAAATTTGGGATACAAATTTGTCCTTTAGAGAAATTTTATAGTTTTTAGCTTTTCCCCATGGACTTTGAGCTGTGAAATGCTAGTGGAAAGCAAACGGAATGATAATTATTTCACTGTGATGTCCCAAAATCCTATGAACTACTTGGGTTGCCAAACGTCTTGTTTTTCTGATTCCAAGTGCTCCAGGTGACGGCTCAAAGGTATTGATGCTGGTGCACATAAGCCAATGTGGAGAGGATATTGGGGAGACGACATGTTCGTTGACTTTTGCAAGGAGAGCAAGAGCAGTAGAATCCAACAGAGAACTCCCAGAGGTATGTTTCTCTGATTTTCCCACAATTGTAAGTACGTGGGGGCAGAAATGCATTCTTCCTCAATTAGAGAGGAGCAGTTCTAGGGTGACTCCCTTTTGGGACTCCCTGTGGACCGAATTTGCCATTTATGGCAAGAAAAACTTTTTCCAATGCAACTACATTAGGTCCACAGGGAGTCTCAAAAGGGATTCGCCCCTGTTTTTTCCATTAGAGAGTGGCTGTTTGGGAAGGAAAAGAATCGGTTCTGTGGTTCATAAATGAATTATATAAATTCAAGTGTTTAGTGAATGCATATTTCTCAGGAGTCTGTGTCAAATTGGTTCTTTGTCAAACCAACATAACCTTGGTTCTCACAAAAACCAGATAGGAAGTGAAACTAGGACTGAACCAGATCTTGTTTTAGTGTTCCTTGACGTCCAGTCACAGTTTACTTTTTTACTACAATACGAACTTGACTTTTGATATATAGTAACTTGTGTCTTTTTTGTTTAAATGAATCCCTTTCTTGTCATTTTTTTGGCCTCTTCATTACCTTTATAATATCCTCTACTAAAATTTCTCTCGTAAGTATTAGGGAGTTGATCGAATGTAGTGCTTATTCATTCCCTTCTTTGGCCTTGCGAATACAAACATATTTGTAATCTGGAATTGTAGATGATTGCATTCTAATTTATTCATGGCTCTAAGTTGTTCGCAGTGGACGAAATTTTGTACCAACTAAATTCATCATTAGACATTTGAATTAGAACTACAACTTTTTTCAGAAAAATAACTGGGAATTATTATTATTATTGTTATTATTATTATTGTTATTGTTATTATTATTATTATTATTATTATTATTATTATTATTATTATTATTATTATTGTTATTGTTATTATTATTATTATTATTATTATTATTATTATTATTATTATGCTTTTTGTTTTGTTTTTTGCCTGGAGATTTGAAAGTTTTGACCAATTTTAACAAAGTCATTATGTTGTAGAAATCAGGAACAACCGCACTAATTAAATAATATGTTGAATTTAAGTAGTTTCAACTTCTCGATTATTCACCAAAATGTATACGTAACTCAACATGACAACAACGTGTGAAAGTTCTTATCTCTGCCAAACTTTTGTCCCGTCATTGTATTCCCCTTGTAAAAATTTACAGACCCACTTTTCTTCAGGCTTCTAACTTCATTTAAGTAATAATATTCTACAATTTTTACCAATTATTGCCTTCATAACCTAGTTAATCTATATGCTATCATTTTGTTACTGATCTCTGTGCAATTTTTCAGGACTTGAAGAAGCAAAAAGAAAAGAGGATTGCCGAGCTTGAGGAAGAGATGCGACATACTGAAGAAGAATGTCAAAAAGTTAGTAATCAACTAAAAATGGCCGATCTCGTGCTAAGTGAAAACAAAAGGCTCATCTCAACCACTGATCAACTTCTTAAAGGCGAGGAAAAGGCCCAAACAAGCCACAAAGAAGAACTTAAAGAAATCTCAGTAACCCCTCGAACGTCCGAGAGAGCAATCAACAAAAGAAACACTACAAATTCTCTTCCTCGGTTCATGACTTCCACTGCGGCCAGTCGTCACCGACAGAGTACTGCAGAGAGAGAAATTGATGGCAGAGGGAAATTGTGGAGATCAGGGACGAGAAGTTCTATCCATTTTTCAACATCCCAGTCCCTTAGTTATTCAGATCCTCGTTTTAAAGCAATGTTGCAGAATTCGAATAAAAAGTATCGATACGGAGAGACAAACATGCCCTTAAGTGAGAGTACCAAATGCAATGTCTTGGATTCAAGGCCATCCTCCATGTCAAGAAGCAAGCTTGTCACTTCTTCGGATCCGAACTTGAAAGTTACACTTGTTCGACACAGAAGAAGAATGTCGGATCTGATTTGATTTCAGGGTAAAAGAATTCATACTAATTCTTTTTATGCTTTCTGTAAAATAGGGTGTTTGTTCTGTGTTGACTAGGAAGAGTTACTAAAAAAAAAGTGAGTGTTTTGTGCCTTCATTTACTTGTTAAAAGGTGTGCTTTGTTTAAGGCTTGTATGGATCTGTCAATATTTTATTTGCATGATCCTTGTAACTGACTGTTTTTCTGGGGCTTGTAGGGATTATTTAGAAAGTGTACCTCATACCTAGAACACCAAGTGGGGCTATAAGCTTTTTTTTTCTTCTTCTTCTTTTTCTTCATTTGTGTGTGTGTGTGTGTGTGTGTGTGTGTTTGAAATGTACAAGAACTTTGGGTTTTTTGTCATTTGCTAATCTCAAATTGTAACCCTATAACCACAAATTGAAATATTGACTTTCGTTCGCTATATTTCTTGTCCTCTAAACTACCACTCTATTCATCTTTCTTATGCCACTTCTTATGATTTCGCACATATTTTTGAGAGTTCTCGTGAACTACTTTCAACTTACATCAACTTCATTGGATACTTTAGGAAGGAATTAAAATAGCGTGAAATTAAATTGGAAAGTTTAAAAAATTTGTGAGTCACTTCGTTTATTCTTTTCTTGATTTCTTCTGATAATTTTGAAAACTTATGGCCTGTTTGTTTTTTCTTTAGAAAACATAAAAATTTAACTCAAAACAAAATATAATAATAATAATAATTGATATGTCCGGAAGTATACTGCTAAAGTCCAACCGCCACGTGGCAGAAGGACCCGAGCTATCCGGGAGGAGATCTTGGAGCCCGCGCCCCTCATTAGACGTCACCGCTCGGGACGATCGGCCGGCCCAGGCGTATAGTATGGCGGTTTCTCATGAGATGTAGTTCGGGTAGGTCTATCCAGAACGTTTCCTTACGTGGCCAGGACTCTATTAAGGAGAGATGAGTAGTTTCCTAAACCACTTAGGAAACTCCCCTAGGATCATGCAAATCTATTGTGATTAGATTAGATTAGGCTTCCTAATCCTACTAACTTACCATGTAAGGGTGGATTCTTGCATCTATAAAGGAGCCACCTACCTTGTTAAAAGGGGGATCCATCTTCTCTAAGCGGATAAGCTCTACTAGAGAACTCACCACCTACACGCATATACCCGGCCGGTATTACTGGTAGTGCCACTCGTCCTGTTGGTTGACCAGGCCCGCCGGTGATCTGCTAGTGAGAAGCGCACAGACGCAATCGTGGATGTAGGTCACCTCATTAACGGGACCGAACCACATACAAACCCTTTTTACTTTATTTTCCTGCATAAGTCTTGCTTACCAATTTTCGGCATCATCAGTTTGGCGCCGTCTATGGGAAAAACAAGTCTTCTCATCAACAAAAATCTTTGACTGATCAACATGCCGCCAAAGAAGGGTAAGAAGACCGCCGACTCAGTCGGTCATGAAAACTTGCAGATCGAGCCGCGGACTGCTTCCATGACCACCGAACAGGTCACAGCGGCGTTGGAGCAACTCTTGGAGGGCCAGCGTCGAACACAACAACAGATAGACGCACTTATGGCCCAACACGAGAAGCGCCCCGCGTCAGAAAATCAGCCTGAGGAAAGCATTCCCGTCCGCAGGCCCGCCCGGGTGCGTAGGAAAGCTCGATCAGCTCCGGTGTCCCCACCAGACTGGGAACGTCCCGCGGACGGAGAGCGCAGTCAGGCCACCAAGCGCTCGTAGAGAGTACCTCGGTACATTCTTCGCCGAGCGCGCCGAGCGGAGGACGCTAGAATCATCATTGATCGGCGGCGCGCAGCAAGGGCAGAAGAATCCGGACGAAAAATCCGGGAATCGGTCGACGACCCTCCCGTCCTGAGCCGATGGGACCTTAGGCACAGGCTTTCCCGGACCCACAGCCGGGTGCTATCCCCAAGGTCGACACACTTTGAGGAGGAGGCCTCATCATCTGACCCCACCTACCGTTCAGACACGGATAGGAGAGCAGGGCGGAGGGACGTCAAAGCCCAGGTCGAGGAACTGCAGCAGCAGATCGAAAGGCTGAACCGCAAGTCCGGTCACGACCTCACTGACACGGAGACAGAATCGCCCTATACCGCTCGGGTGACCCAATTTCCTATTCCGCTAAAGTTTAAGTCCCCTCATCTCAGCTCATACGATGGCACAGGAAGTCCAGTAGACCACATCCGCACCTACAAGGCGCAGATGGCACTGGTCACCATGATAGATGAGTTGCTGTGCTTGGCTTTCTCCAGTATCCTAAAGGGGTTAGCCGCACAGTGGTTCCATGCATTGAAGCCCCGGATGGTTGACAGCTTCAAAACCCTCGGCAAACTCTTCATCAGTCAGTTTGTCGGGATGCTCGACCGGTCACAGCGTGACACCCAGCTGCTGACCGTCAAGCAGCGCAAAGGGGAATCCTTGAGGGAATATGTGGACCGGTTCAATCAGCAAAGGCTCCTGATCCGCAACCTTAACGAAACGGCTGCCATCATGGCCTTCTGTTCGGGAGTTCAGCACACCAAGGTCGCCACGTCGTTCCATCGTGACCGACCGGCGACCCTGGTGGAACTCTCAGAGAGGGTCGGAAAATACATAGACACCGAGGAGTTCCTGAAGGCAAAGCGCGCTGGCCAAGCGGGGGATGATTCCCCCAAAGCCAAGCGTAAGCGCGAAGGGCTCGAGAAGAGTTCGGGAAAGAAGCCGAAGCAAGATCAGAGAGACACAAGGGGTCAGCCCCATACAACTTTCACACCTCTTTCCCGCCCGATCCATGAAGTTATGGCCGCCGCTGAGGCCCAGAGGCTGCTCCCACAGCCAGCTAAACTCAGGGCCCCGCCCGGTAAGAGGAACCGGGACAAGTTTTGCCGATACCATAGGGATCACGGCCATGAAACAGAAGATTGCTTCAAACTGAAGATAGCAATCGAGAAGCTGATTGAGCAGGGACACCTTGCCGAGTTCGTCACAGAAGGACGGTCTCGGCAGGACATCCGAGCTCCTAACCAGCTACCACCACCGCCACTCGGCTACATCCATGTGATTTCTGGAAGAACATCAGGCGGAGGCGATTCACAATCGGCACGGAAGAGGCATGCCCGGGCTTCCCGAGCGGATGTCGGGCAGGTCCAATCCACCGGCTCCTGCCCAACCGATGCCCTAACATTCACGTCCGACGACCTGCAGGGGATCCACTGCCCCCACGACGACCCGCTAGTAGTAACGCTCTCCATAGCCAACTACATGGTCCAGAGGGTGCTAGTGGACACGGGCAGCTCGTCCGACATCATGTTCACATTGGCGTTTGACCAACTAGGGATCTCCAGGGATCGGCTCCGACCGGTCGCTACTCCCCTTGTCGGATTTAACGGCTCCAGTACACAACCGCTCGAAACAATCGAGCTTCCAGTTCTCATGGGGACCTACCCTCAGCAGGCCTCCGTGCTCGCCAATTTTGTGGTCGTAGAGGCCCCATCGGCATACAACGTCATCCTTGGCAGGCCGACCCTCAACAGGGCTAGGGCGGTTGTCTCCACCTACAGCCTGACAGTGAAGTTCCCGACTCCTCAGGGGCCTGGATCCTTGCGCGGAGATCAGAGCACCGCCCGCAGTTGTTATGTTAGCTCATTGCGCCGGGGGGCAATAACAGAAACGTTAAACGTCTAGGAAATGGACCCTCGGGACCAGAGCGACATGATAGGACCAGTGGAGGAACTGGAACAAATCATGCTAAACCCTGAATACCCAGACCGCGCGGTCAGCATAGGGTCCCTACTGGAACCCGCCCTGAAGCAAAAACTGACTCAATTCCTAAGGGAAAATCAAGACGTTTTTTCTTGGAGTCATGAGGATATGCCCGGGATTGACCCCCGGGTCATGACCCATCGTCTCAATGTCAGCCCGGACTGCCGTCCGGTTAAGCAAAAAAGAAGGGGCATAGACCCCAAGAGACAGAAGGCAGTGAGCGAGGAGATCGAGAAGCTCCAAAGGGCACAATCAATCTGAGAAGTCCACTATCCCAATTGGCTAGCTAACGTCGTTCTTGTTAAGAAAAGCAACGGGAAGTGGAGAATGTGCGTAGACTTCACCGACCTCAACAAGGCTGCCCGAAGGACTGCTACCCGCTACCCAGGATAGACCTCCTTGTCGATTCAACGGCAGGTCACTCACTCCTCTCATTCATGGACGCTTACTCGGGGTATAATCAAATTAGCATGTACCCCGGGGATGAAGAGAAGACAGCGTTCATCACCGACCAAGGCACGTACTGTTACAAAGTCATGCCGTTCAGCCTCAAGAATGCCGGAGCTACCTACCAGCGCCTGGTTAACTACATGTTTAAAGACCTCATCGGAAAATCTATGGAAGTGTATGTGGACGATCTTCTGGTTAAGAGCCGGGACAAGTCCGACCACCTAGAGCATCTGGCCGGGGCCTTCAGCATTTTGAAAAAGTTCAAGATGAGGTTGAACTCGGCCAAATGCACCTTTGGTGTCTCATCCGGGAAGTTCCTCGGCCATCTAGTCAGCAAACGGGGAATTGAGGCTAACCCCGAAAAGATCAAAGGTATCATTAACATGCGGTCACCTAAATCAACGAAGGAAGTGCAAAGCCTAGCCGGGCGGGTGGCCGCACTGAACAGGTTCGTGTCCCGAGCCACCGACCGGTGTTTGCCGTTCTTCAAAATCCTTCGCAAAGCGTTTCAGTGGTCTGAAGAGTGTAAGGATGCATTCCAGGAACTCAAGAAGTACCTGGCATCCCCTCCCCTGCTCTCAACACCCGTACCCGGGGAAGAATTATTTATGTACCTGGCCGTGTCACCATCGGCGGTTAGCTCGGCGCTTATTCGGGAAGAGCACGGGATACAGTTCCCAATGTACTACACCAGTCGGACGTTGCAAGGCGCGGAGAGCAGATACTCCCGCATCGAGAAACTAGCCTTCGCCCTTATCACCTCAGCCCGAAGGCTCCGCCCGTATTTTCAGGCCCATGCCGTTGTAGTCCTGACCTATCAGCCTCTACGTCGAATTCTCAGTCGGCCAGACACATCCGGGAGGCTCGTCAAGTGGGCCCTAGAGTTGGAAGAGTTCGAAGTAATTTACCGACCCCGGACAGCCATCAAGGGGCAAGCTGTAGCAGACTTTCTGGTCGAGTTTACGTACCCCGAATACCCAGTCGAAGAGCCCGAGCCTCCGACCTTACCGCCCGGATTAAGTCCCGATGTCCCAACTTGGGTGCTGGACGTGGACGGTTCCTCCAATCAGCAAGGTAGTGGAGCGGGAATCATCCTGACTACCCCCGACGGTATCCAGCTTGAATATGCATTAAGGTTTGGGTTTCGCGCCTCCAACAACGAGGCCGAGTACGAAGCCCTCTTGGTCGGATTGCAGTTAGCCACCTCGATGAGTGCGCAACAGGTACAGGGCTACAGCGACTCCCAACTCGTGGTCAACCAAGTAAACCAAGAATACGAAGCGCAGGAGGACAACATGGTAGCCTACTTGGCCCTTGTCCGGGCGGTCTCCAGGAAGCTCCGGGGATTCTCCATCACCCAGATACCTAGAGAAGAAAATACCAGAGCGGACCGGCTCGCTCGCCTCGCCTCGTCCTCTGAGTCAGACTTGCCCGGGATAAGGATACAATTCCTACCCGAGCCGAGTGTGATCAACTCAGAGGGCATGGAGGTCGACCCGGTCACTTTGGAACCCAGTTGGATGTACTCGCTCGTGACATTCTTGACAAAAGGAAGGCTACCGGACGACAAGGATGAGGCACGCCGGGTTAAGTACCGGGCGACGCGATATCACATCCTTGATGGCATTCTCTACAAGAGGGGATTCACTATCCCGTACCTCTGATGTGTTCACCCTGCGCAAGTGCAAGCGATACTGTTTGAAATCCATGAAGGTGTGTGCGGGAACCACATCGGAGGTCGGGCGCTTTCCAGAAAGGCCCTGCTACAGTGCTACTATTGGCCGACCATGGCCCGAGATTCGCAGGAGTATGTGCGAAGGTGTGACAAGTGCCAGAAGTACTCTCCCATGATCAACCGACTGGGAGAACTCCAGACGCCGATTCACAGTCCCTGGCCATTTGGCCAGTGGGGAATTGACATTGTTGGTCCCTTACCGACGGGAAAAGGGCAAGTTAGGTTTGCCGTGATAGCAGTTGACTACTTCACCAAATGGGCGGAGGCCGAGCCCTTGGCAACGATAACCGAGCGGAAAATGGAAAGCTTTGTGGAAAGAAATATCCTCAGCAGGTTCGGTATTCCCCGAGTCCTGATCAGCGATAATGGCAGACAATTCGACACACCCGTCTTCAGGCAGTTCTGCTCGGGCTATGGGATACTAAATCATTACTCTTCTCCCGAGCACCTACAAGCCAATGGTCAAGCCGAGATAACCAACCGGACAATATTGCAATCAATCAAGACAAGGCTTGAAGGCGCCAAGGGCCTGTGGGCTGACGAGCTACCAACCCTTCTATGGGCATACCGCGCCACATCCCGAGCAGCTACTGGTGAGACCCCGTTCTCCTTAACTTACGGGCTCGAGGCAGTGGTACCCACAGAGCTCGGGCTGCCAACATACAGGGTGGCCAACTTCAGCGATCCGGACAACGGGGAAGCCCTCAGGATAGAATTGGACTTAGTGGAAGAAAAAAGAGACTAGGCCTACATGAAGGTGGCCTCCTACAAGCAAAGAGTCTCGCGATATTACAATAGCAAGGTGAAGCACCATAACTTTCAAGTTGGGGACCTCGTCCTCAAAGCAGTGAACCAGTCTACCCGAATCCCAAGCCACGGCAAGTTGGGGACAAACTGGGAAGGCCCGTATAAAGTGACTCGGGTCAACCATCCGGGAACCTACTGGTTACAGAGCATGGATGGGCATGATCTTACTCATCCTTGGAATGTGCGACACATCCGCAAGTATTATCAGTAGCACCTGATCAGGGGAATTCAGTACTATAGGGAAATTTTTTCTTGTAGCTCTGATGGGGCAACCATTACAGATTACTACTTTTGAAATAAAATTGACTAGTTTGTTTTGAAAAATTATTCTTGTCGGTACCCCGTGCCATGTAAAGCAAAGAAGGAAAAGACCTTGGGCCTAACTCCGAGGCAACAAAGACCTTGGGCCTAACCCCAAGGCAAAAAAAGACCTCGGGCTCCGATCCCAGGCATAAAAGGACCCTGCAACCACCCATGTTCCAGGTCGGTTTCCTATGGCCACTCGCCAACACGCCCTCGCCTTAACAGGACGCCTAGGGCAAGGGGATTATAGACCTAAACAGGAAATTACTTCAAGCTTCGCTTAGGCCCAGCCGACAATGGGGCCAAACCCCTAGGTGGCCGACGATGGCGGGTTTCAAATGCCCCTGCGACCACCCATGTCCCAGGTCGGTTCCCTACGGTCACCTATTCCCGTACTCCCGCCTTAGCAAAATTCTTGGGGGGCAGGGGAATGTTAGGCCAAAACAGGGAATCACACCGGTCACTACAAGAGCTTGGATGATCTTCCTAAGCGCTTACAGTGATCAGAGATATATCCTGGGCCGTAAAACAGGGTATACCTATGATACACCGGGACAACCCGGACGGCAATACAGGGTATTCCTATAATACACCGGACGATCCCAGATGCTAGGTAGGGCTAGTCTCTACAGCGCTCCGGGCGATCACCTTTTAGAAAGGTCAGTAAGACTAGGTGTTCTGTTGGTTACGGTCCTAAAACATTTGCTAAGGCAGGTGTCGGGTCGGCCAAAATCGAACGGATACTAGCAAATACAGAGGCATAGTGTAGAAAAAGAAAAATAGTTATTGGAGGAGAAATCTGACCTCAGGGTCCTTCTCATTAATTGAAATACTACGTACAAAGCCTGGGGGGCAGTTGTAGTAGCCCCCCCCCCCCCCAAAAAAAAAAAAAAAAAAAAAAAAAAAGGGGGAAGGTTCCTTGAGCAGGGAGTCTAGGGGTCATCTACATTAACAATGTCCACATCCTCTTCGACTTCTTCCCCGGGCTGCCCCTCCCGGGCGGCAACTCCCTCCTGGCCAGCCGGGGCAATGGTACCCTCATCAGCAGCAGCTTCGGCGTCAGCATCCTCGGTAGCCTCGGGCGCTATGTCCCAGTAGTCAGAATCAACCCCCTGGTAAGGAGTGGTGTCCCACTCCGGGTGGTCCCGGGCCAGCCTCCTTTTCAAATCTTCGTACCCAAGGAAGAAGCCGTCATCAAAAGTTTCCCTCGGAGGACCAGCGGCAGTCGCCGCCTCCAAGAGTGCCCTCACCTGAGCTTCCGCTGCCGCGTGGCCAGCCCGCTCGGCCTCAAGCTCCGCCAGTGCCACCGCCAGGTCTTCCTGGGCTGCCCCGAGGCTTGAAATCAAGCCCTTGACCCTGTTTTTCTCCACGGTCAAGGCCCTCTCTTTGGTCTCCAGTGCAACCTCTTTCTCGGAGAGGGTGGCCTCGGCGGCAGTGGCTCTCCCGGCCAGGGCCGGCATGAAGGACTCAGCTCCGGCAACCATGCAGCCGACCTACAATCAATGTAAAGGAGAAAATGGTCAGCCACTACTGTCAACAGAGCAGAAAATGCAAAGAGGTCAGCTGATGCAGAAAAGTTATTTACCAGATGGGAGATACTATATAGCCAAGCCTGAAAAACCTGGGGAGACATGCCGGCGCACTTATCCACTTGACTGGGAAGTAGGCATGGTCTGACTCTATCCCGGGTCTCCCTGGACTCATCCAGGGGTGTCCCGGAGGGAATCTCGGCTCGGGGGGCAGACGTTCCGCCCACTACTACAGCTTGAGGGCTTGATGCCTCCCCGAGAGCTCGGGCTGTTGAAGGGCCATGCCTGAGCCGCCTGAACGGGCGCACGTTGCCAGAAGCCTCCACGGCCGGCCTCTTCCCGGTCACCGCCATCCGCTTGGCAGCTGCCGCCTGAAGAGCCCTCAACCGCTCGGGATCCTTCTGGTGGGCCATCTCTTCAAAAGAAAAATAGCCACGGGGTCAGCAACCAAGATAACAAGGACATGTGGCACGGGATAGCCCGAGTTGAGGCAAGTGACAAAAACTCTTACCCGGGATGGTGTCGGGGAAGACTGGCGCTTCAGCAGGATGGCGGGATCGGCGGTCGCCTTTCTGATCTCCTGATCGCGTCAGCACGTCCCAGATATTGACGGGCTGCTCAATCAAACCCCTGATTCTCTCCTCGCACTCTGTCGGAACACGCGGGAGGTCGACTGACCCCGCTGCAAAATAAACCAAAGCGATCAGTTCAAAACCATAATACAAGGCTTGGAAAAGGGGACAGGCGGGATATGGGACGGACTTACCCCTCAGCTCCCCTGCCCAGGAGGTCCTCAGTTGACTCCCAGGGGCTGGCTCGCAGAACCCAGGGGTGGACACTTGGAAGAACTTTTTCTTCCACCCCTTGTTGTTCGGGCAGTTGACGATAACTTTCTTCCCCTGCCGAGCCCCTAGAGAAAAGAATCCGGCCTCCCCATGAATGGGGAAGGGCCGGTGGATCCAGAAGAACTCTTGAAGGGTGAGTTCGTACCCAAAGACCTGGGGCCACAAGGAGACGGACCCCATAAGATACCTCCACCCGTTCGGGGCTAACTGACCGGGGGCTATTCCCAGAAAAATTAAGACATCTCGGGCGACCGGATGGAGGGGGACGCGAAGGCCAGCGACGAAGGCGTCCTCGTACAGGGTAACCAAACCCCAATGATGGATATGTGCCCCGCCGGGGCGAACGAACAAGGAATTGCCATCGGGGATGGCGTACTTACCCCTGATCCGATCGAGGTCCCCGGAATGCAGGGTTGAGGAAATAAACTCGCAAGCGAATGCTACTTCGGGATCAGGTTCCCTAGGCACCTCGTCACCTGAGCCCTGTGACACCGATGCAGCGGGGGTCTCCTGGTCGGACTCGTCGGTCGACGCTCGGGCCGGGATACGACCCTCACTATAACGATCTGAGGGGGAAGCTGTCGGTAGGTCTACACTGGGGTCGGGCGTGCCCGACCTAAACATCTCACTCTCCGATCGGGAGGCAGAGTTGAACCCGAAGTGGTCCATTCCTGATATTCCTGCGGTACAGTAAGGGGGCAGGCTGCGATCTATGTAAGGGTCGGAAACCACAAACCTAGTGTACAGTGGGGGCAACGCCACTAACCTGAATGGCAGCGAATATATGCTTCTTAACACTAAGTAACACTCCCTCAAGACAGCCCACGTGATGCCCACTCGGTTCAACTGAACTAAGGTTCCTCTCGACCTAAAATATGAACAGAATCTGAGAAGATAGATCCCATTCCCGCTCGAACCCTACCAGACTCGTCCTCTCCAACCTCACTCCGACAAGAAGAAAGACGGGGGAAAGAAGAAGAAATCAGTAAATAGAAGTTCGGGATAGAATGAGACTTACAAAGCTTAAAGTGCAGGAGTTTCGTCCGGGAATACTCGTCTCGGCGAAAGTGGTCCAGGAAGTGGCCAAACGTTCCTTATATAGGAGCTATGGATGGCCAAGATCAAAACAGATCCGACGGCCCATGTGACTTCCCGCCCAAACTGTCGCTTCGGGCACGTGAGACGTCGCCTCAAAAGGCGCGCTCACTAAATGCGTGACACGACGGCTCGGTTAGCACGTCAACGATTCGGTTGCGTTCGCACTACCATTTTTGGATCCTAACCTGGCCACCCACCGTTTGGCACGTGGCAGCGATAGGTCCCTCTACACTGATCAGGTTTCCCGCCGGGTGATGATTAGTGTGGGCCCAATCCCAAACAGGGTCCCTGGGAGTACCCGAACGGTTCCTAGAGCAATATGGATTTTTGATCCCTATCCGATGACACATCTAGTCAGTTCCGAAAATGGGGGGCAGTGCTGATTAAGCCAAACGAAGTTCCAAGGGCCAGTCGCTAAGGGGCAGAAAGCCAAAGCCAGGTCGATCAACGAGAACCGATCGGGTATTGGAGGCTAAGTGTAGTACAGAAGTAATGAACAGTCGGCAAAAGCAGAGTAAGGGAAAAGTTGGCCTCAAGGACCTTTTCATTATTCACAAGAGGCAACTGTACAAAGCTCGGGTGGCAGTTTTAGTAGCCTCCCCGGTAAAAGAAAAACTAAAAAAAAGGAAGGAGAAGAAAACAGCAAAAAACAGGGAGGAGTCTTTAAATTCCTTTGCCCTTCAGAGCTTCCACCTCCTCTTCCAGGGCCGTCATCCTCGCCACCAACTCCTTGACAGTGAGCTCTATGGTGTGAACATCCACCTCCTGCATGACAGATTCAGTCTGCAGGCGGGCAGTCTGTTTCTCCACCTCTTGAAGACGACCCTCCAGGTTACCAAGGGCGAGGCCCGTCCAAGAGCTTGGCACATGAAGACCGGTCGGGGATTCCGTCCGGCTCCTTTTTGGTGGGGGTTGAGATTCTTCCCCGACTGCCTTTTCTTTCCCCTTCCGGGACGGGCTTGGTGGCGGGCTCGCATCCCTGGAGGATGGTGAATTGCTGCTGGTGGACAGGGAGACTGGTCCCTCGGGAGGTCCGGCCCTGATCGTGGCGCGCAGACCGGAAGCCATGGACCGGGTGTAGCGGCGCGACCCAGAAGCTGCAGCGTCAGGGGCTGCGGAAGGAGTTCCGACACCTACATTGTCCGCAGGTCCCCCAGCTAAATCAGAAAACGTAAGGCCGGCTTTGATTGCTCGGTCAATCGAATTTGTGTCGGCAACAGAGGGGGCAATACCGCGGAAGGCCGCGAAGGATGTCTTGCACAATTCAGCATTAAAGGCCGCAGGAGGGCAGAGGTCGGGGTCCATCAGCCAATTGCCAGACACAACGACCAGAGGATATTGCCGCCATTTTTTGTTTGGGAAGTCTAGACCTTGGACGAGATTTCTCCCCTCGGCCCCGGGCCGTATGTAAGGCTCCCCACGGTCAATGCCCAGGACGTAGCACCTGGCGATGTCCACCGTGCGAAGCGATAACCCGAATCGCTGGTTCAATACCGATATGCCCCAGAGTAGGCGGGCGACGTTTGGGCGGCACTTAGACAATGGAATACGCAACCCCTGTAGCAGATCACAGAAGGATGCAGGGAGGGGAAAGCGTAGCCCCACGACTAGCAGCAAATAGCTGCTAATGATGGCGAGAGGGAAGGTCACCTCCTCCCCTTCGACGTAGGGACGGACTCCAACGTCATATGGAATGTCGCAGTCTTCTCGGAAAGTTCTGAGTCCATCGTTGGAATTCAGGTCGACATGAGAAGCCATCTGAGAGAAGACTGAATAGTGAAAATGGAGAAAAAAAGAGCTCGGGAACACGTTGCAATCAAAAACCGCTCGGTGGGATGGATCGTCAAATGGGTAATGCGGCTTGGAACGAACAGGTTCCCCTTATATAGACATCATGAACGGTTCAGATCGATGCTAATCGAACGGCTCATACGTACTCCCGCCAGAACGGTTGTTTCAAGCACATGGGGCGTCGCCTCGGAAAGCGTGAGCATTGAATGTGCGACGTGATGTTTCGGTTGCCCACGCAAGAAATTTGGTTACTTCTGCCTTGGCGTCGTTGGATCTTAACCAGACCAGTGACCAGGGGGCACATGGCATTCGGGGTTCCGGGCCTAGTCACCGTTCGGTCGCGGTCCGGGCCAAATTCCGATCTGTGCCCGAGCGGTATCGTGAAGACGATCTTAATTTTTAAACTTCATCCGCCAAGATGTCACATCAACTTTGAAAATGGGGGGCAGCTGATATGTCCGAAAGTATCCTGCTAAAGTCCAACCGCCACGTGGCAGAAGGACCCGAGCTATCCGGGAGGAGACCTTGGGGCCCGCGCCCCTCATTAGACATCACCGCTCGGGACGATCGGCCGGCCCAGGCGTATAGTATAGCGGTTTCTCATGAGATGTAGTTCGGGTAGGTCTATCCAGGACGTTTCCTTACGTGGCCAGGACTCTATTAAGGAGAGATGAGTAGTTTCCTAAATCACTTAGGAAACTCCCCTAGGATCATGCAAATCTATTGTGATTAGATTAGATTAGGCTTCCTAATCCTACTAACTTACCATGTAAGGGTGGACTCTTGCATCTATAAAGGAGCCACCTACCCTGTCAAAAGGGGGATCTATCTTCTCTAAGCGGATAAGCTCTACTAGAGAACTCACCACCTACACGCATATACCCGGTCGGTATTACTGGTAGTGCCACTCGTCCCTGTTGGTTGACCAGGCCCGCCGGTGATCTGCTAGTGAGAAGTGCACAGATGCAATCGTGGATGTAGGTCACCTCATTAACGGGACCGAACCACATACAAACCCTTTTTACTTTATTTTCCTGCATAAGTCTTGCTTACCAATTTTCGGCATCATCAATAATAATAATAAATAATAAATAATAAAAAAAAGAAAGAAAGAAAGAAAAGAAACATAACAATTTTGCCTATTTGGAAATTTTGGAAATTACGATTGCAATTGTGGCAAGAAGGAGCTATTGGCAGTCGCGGTTCCTAAATGAGCTTCTAAATCGCAAACCATAACCCAATGGAGCGTAAAGGCTTGGCGAAACTCATCAGCCACATAGCTTACTTGAACAAGTGTTCTTACCACAGGTTAAACATCTTGTTCTGGTCATCCCCCTTTCTGTCATGAAAATTAACCATTTTGCATCCCTAAATTGATTTGCATTTTGTTTCAGTTAAGATTATTTTAGCAATTTGGTCTCTCAACTTCACATTTGCGATATCAACATTCCATCCGTATTCGTTTGGAAATATGATAGAAGTTGGTCATGCATCAAAATATCACCATTGTTTAATGGATATTTTAGGTAGTCCACAAGGATAAATAATATCTTAACCCTTAAATATTTATCCAAATTATACTTTGGCCTCAAATGTTAAATAAACTGACAGAGAAGGGTTACTTGAGCAGCATGTGACCATTGTTCAAGGACATAGTTGTAAACAATCTAAGCTCTTCCTCCTCAAGCATGATTTTGCCAAAAAAAAAATTGATCTTAAATGCCCTTGAATAGTGGTGTCAAATGCTGCTCACATGACCACCTTTTGTTATATTTTTTTTTTCAAACAACATTAGAGAGACCAAAGTGCAACTCAAGAAAACATTTAAGGATGACAATCTAATCCAAATTTCTAAAATACAGAAGATCTCGTTGAACAATAGTGATCATGCCCTACTAACTTAATCACTGGCACTGCCCTTCATTTGAAAAAAAAATGGATGTCGACAAAGTAGTAATATACATGTTATCAAATGTGTCAAAGTTTGAGATCCATGTGCTACCACTGACTTTTGGAGTGGCAGTGTTAAAGAAACCTGGAAGCAATCTTGATGTTGGAAGAGCCTATTGATTGGTAAGAATTTCCTGCTACGTGTTTGGTTGGAAAATTATTATATATGTGCGAGCGTGCCAGGCAAGCAAGTTGCCAATGTGTATGATGTGATTGATATCCAAACTGCGCCTCACTAAGGAGATTGTGGTGACGTTCTATGTCTTAACAAGGACTTCAAACGTGTGAGATGAAATACGAAAAACAAGAAGAAGAAGAAGAAGAAGAAGAAGAAGAAGAAGAAGAAGAAGAAGAGAAGTGGGAGTTCGAAGGATACCTTCTTAGTGGTTGAACTATTCTATAACTACTCCTACGAATTGCATTAAAGGAAAGTAAAGTATTAAAGGAATACTAAACTAAAACTAAACTAATGTAAAATAAAGTAACAGTCATGGTGGCCAAATAAAAAGGATTACATAATGTTGAAATGTTTGTTATTGGTCCAGGACCTTTACAAAAGAGTACAATACAAGTATTTATAGAGAAACCTATAACTACTTTGGATTTGAATTACATTTCCCTCCTACAATAATAACTAATAATTCAAATTCCTACAACTACCAACTAGTGGGAGATGCTCCTACGATGACAAGTGTCTTCAAGCAACTTCCATCTTCATCATCACCATTGATCTTCAAGTAACCAATCTTGATCTCCCCTTGTAATGCCAAGTGTCCTTCAAGTAAAGCTACTAAATGCCTTCCATAACAAGCCAAATAGTTTATAATAACTGTTGGCCCAAAAAGGAAACTTTAGAGGGGGGGTGAATAAGGTTTTAAAAAACTAATTAAAGATTTATTCAAATTAATTGCCCAATAAGAAAATTCACAAATGCAAAGGAAAGATAAAGAGAAGAAACACTAGGCAAACCGATTTTTTAGGTGGTTCGGGAAACCGCACGCCGCGCCCTACTTCCACCCCTCAAGAACACTTCTTGAGGATTTCACTATCTCAATCTTTGTCGGGTGAAGATTAAACCGTTACAATCTCTCCAAGGAAGAAAATCCTCTTCACTTGAACTAGGGTTACACCAACCCTTAATACACACTTTCTTTATAAATAAGATTTGATACAAGAATGAAGACTCTCTCAATAGAGTGGATGAATACAAGATTAGACCTCACAATAAATTGCTCTTAAGATATACAAATGAAGACTAGAGCAATAGAATTTATGATCTCACCAAACTAGGGCTCAAGGAGTAAATGTGATGAAATTGATTAAGGTTGGATTTGATCAAAAGTTATCAAAAGAAGTACAAATACATTTATTTATAGCTTCCTTAGGATTTCTAACCATTGGAAGTAGTTGGGAGATTTAAAAGCTTCATTAAATGCAGTTAACTAGTCGTTACTGTATCTATCGCAGTCATTCAGTCGACTGGATTCACAGGGCAGTCGGAATCCAGTCGACTGGTATTTAAAAAGGATCAAAATACACAAGGCTCAGTCGACTGCGTCGGGAAGACAGTAGACTGGATTGCACACAGATAACATCTCTGCGTACACAGGTCGACTGTCCAGTCGAATGGACCATTAGTCGACTGAAACGAATCCACAATCGACTGCTCTTTGCAGATTTTCAAAGATAAGTTGGGTTTAACTATGTAGAACTTCTTTGAATTAAATTTAGCCCTTAAGAATGATGTTCACATAAACTAAATTGCTTACATAGAGTCCTAGAAAATGGTCCAAATAAGATTCTTCAACTTGTAAAGCTCCGTTTGGCTTGAAACTTTTGAGCACAAATCACCATGTCTCTATGAAGTGTGAACATATATTGATGTACGATATACTTTCTGCAACTCAATCAACTTAAGATCATTAGAATATACTACTAAGTAGTTTGTTAATCATCAAAATTATCCATTCAACTAATGGAATAACACTATGAGGCTAACAATCTCCCCCTTTTTGATGATGACAAACTACTTGTTGCCCCCCCCAAAAAAACAAGATAATATAATGATCTCATTTGTTCTATGATGTTAATCACAAGATAACAACTATATGAATCAACATTAAATGTGCAACTTTCTATAATGATCTCATTTGTTCTATGATGTTAATCACAAGATAACAACTATATGAATCAACATTAAATGTGCAACTTTCTCCCCCTTTGGCATCAATAAAAATAGAGAAGGAGGCAGAGCTCCCCCTAGAATGATGCAAGGGTGGGTGTGGTTGGGTCGGGAATCACAAAAAGAATCATCATTTTGCCGAGCAAAAACAGAGCAACAATCAAAACAAGAACAGTAGAATAGATTGTATTCAAGGCAGTAAAGAAAAGATATGATGCATTTAAACAAGAAATTGTATTAACACCTAATTGTGCCATATAAACATTCAAATTTCCAAAAGAACTACATAGCCAAAAGACAAAATATCCAGCTATAAAAAAAAAAGTCTAACCCATTAAAAAACAAACTACATATGTCAAGATCCAAAAAGAATTTGTAAGATCAGTAAATAAACATCCAAAAAATGACCATCCATCTATCCAACACCTTATCCAACACACCAAGAAGGACACAATCAAAAGTGCAAGCGAGTCCGGATCACACGAATCTCCTCACGAGCATCATCAACAGAGGCCTGGAGAGACGATAGTCGTCAATCAAGAAGCTCTTGAGTAGCAGCAGTAGAAGTGCGCAAAGTATCCAAAGAGCCGCCAATATAAAAAATATCGGTTCGTAAGGATGCGATGGCGCGCTGATGAAGCTCAACTGCCTCTTGCTGTGAGGAAGAGAAGGTAGCCTGCATTGTCTCAATAGACTGGGTGTGAGAGACAGATAGAGAAGAGATGGAGGTAGAGAGGCTCAGAACCTGAGCAGAAAGAATGGATAGCTGCTCCAAGATGGCAGGAGCGGGTGTATCAACAGCAGGTGGAGGTGGAGGAGCAGAAGATGAAGACGGATGAGAAGAAGAAGAAGGAATGGAAGGGGTAGAAGCAGTAGGAAGTGTGGGATCAGCAGAGACCTTGGGAACATATGCATTTTCCCACGAGTTTGTATCCCATCAGGGATAGGATAGTGGAGGAGTAGAAGTCAGTAGGAATAGGGTCATGACGATCAAATTCATCTTCCAAGGGAACCTTGAAGTGATGAAAAACAGAAGTCAAAGCAAAACCATAAGGTAAAGAACTGGCTTTGGACTTCTTTTGACATTCACTAATGTGGCGGCAAAAGAGATACGACAAATCATAAGATTTGTTCTCAAGAAAGCACCAAATTAAAAAGACATCCAAGAATGAGACTGAATCTCGTCCCCCAGCACGGGGCAGAAGGGTATAGGTGAGAAGATGGTGGATAAGACATGCCTCAAAGGTTAGGGCAGAAGCCTTGGGCTTCACGGGATATGACAACTCATTGTTGCCGGTGATAAGACGGCAAGCAGTGAGAGGGTCGAACCCGTGCCCTTGATTCCAACTATTAATGTTATATTCAGTAATATCACCACGACAGATATGAAAAATAGTAGATACAGAATTGGGATTAAGATGGATTTTAATACCACGAACAAAAGTGTTAAAGGTGTCTAAGCGATGGCTAAAGGTCATATTACAATAAAATTCCTTAACAAGAGTGGGATAGCATGGTTGGTTGAGACTGGTGAAAAGATGCCATCCTAAGCATTCTAAAAGGAATCCAAGACGAAGATTAGCAGATTTAGAAAAGGGAATAGGAAGAATCTTACCAAAAACCACATGTCTGTGCGAGAAGACTTCGTCAAATATCTCTTGTTCCTCTTGAGTAGGGAAACGCTTGGCTTTGGTTGCCTGAGGAGCAGAGGACGGGCCACTCACAGGAGTCTTCCTTTTAAGCTTGGGAGCCATGAGAGAAGGTGGCTATAGACAGTGGAAGAGAGAGAGAGAGAAACGAGATGATGAGGACGCAGGGAAAGAAAGAGATGAAGGAGATGATGTTTAAGGAATTTAAGGAGAGGAGGAAGGAGGAGAGCAAAGGAAGGGAGTGAGAAAATGGGAGGATTTGAGACGGGGAAGAAAAGAAAAGAGAGAAGGAGAATCGCCGAAAGAAGAAGAAGAGAAAAGAAGAAGAAGAAGAAGACGCGGTTAATATAGAAATTATAGGGGCAGTCGACTGTATCGCAGGAGCAGTCGACTGAAGGACAAATTAGGACTCAGAAATTTGGGGCTAACAGAGGCTCAGTCGACACCTCAATCGACAGAATAAGACAGAGATTAAGGATACAAAACCAGTCGACGCCTCAGTCGACGGAAGAAGGCAGGGATTAAAGATGCAAAACCAGTTGACTCCTCAGTCGACTGACTAAGACTGAAGGTTGAGGGTACAGAAATAGTCGACGCCTCAGTCGACTGATATAGGCAGAAACAAAGAATCAAAAGAGAAGGGACAGAACCAGTCGACTGCTTTGGTTAGAATCACATAGAAGGAGTATGTGAGTCTAGATACTGAATTTTAAAGCAGATCACTCAAACATGACAAGCCTAACTCTCTTCTAATAACACAAAAACGTTCTTCGGGAAGAGGTTTGGTGAAAATATCAGCCCATTGACGATCGGTGTTGATGAAAACAAGATCAACATCCCCCTTTTGAACATGATCGCGAATAAAATGATGACGAATCTCAATGTGTTTAGTCCTTGAGTGTTGGATAGGATTTTTGGATAAACATATGGCACTAGTATTATCACAATTTATAGGAATATAATCATAGTAAAGTCCAAAGTCTTCTAATTGTTGTTTCATATAAAGTGTTTGAGCACAACAACTTCCGGCGGCTATATATTCGGCTTCGGTCGTAGATAGAGCTACCGAATTTTGTTTCTTACTAAACCATGAAACAAGCGAGTGTCCTAAGAAATGACATGTGCCACTAGTACTTTTACGATCAATTTTACAACCGGCAAAATCCGCATCCGAAAAACTTGTTAATTCAAAAGAAGTATTTTTAGGATACCAAAGACCTAAGTCTATAGTACCTAGAAGATAACGAAAAATACGTTTGACCGCAATGACATGTGATTCCTTAGGTGAAGCTTGAAATCTAGCACAAAGGCATATGCTAAACATGATATCCGGTCTACTTGCGGTGAGATACACTAGACTACCAATCATTCCCCGAAAAAGCTTACAATCTACCGGCTTGCCGGTTTCATCTTTATCAAGTTTTAAAGTGGAACTCATAGGGGTTTGAAAAACTTTGCCTCCTTCCAATCCAAATCTTTTTAAAAGATCTTTAATATACTTGGATTGATTTATGAAAATGCCATCTTTATGTTGCTTTATTTGAAGTCCAAGAAAGAAATTAAGCTCCCCCATCAAACTCATTTCAAATTCATTTTGCATACATGATGCAAATTCTTCACACATCTTCTCATTTGTAGCTCCAAAGATAATATCATCCACGTAAATTTAAACAAGCAAGATATCTTCATTTGAGGTTTTAACAAAAAGAGTAGTATCAATTTTTCCTCGATTAAAACCAAGATCAATAAGATATTTACTTAATCTATCATACCAAGCACGTGGAGCTTGTTTTAAACCATATAAAGTTTTTGTGAGTTTAAAAACATGATCCGGAAGATGTGGATTTTCAAAACCGGGGGGTTGTTTAACATAGACTTCCTCGGAGATAAAGCCATTTAGAAAGGCACTTTTCACATCCATTTGAAAAAGTTTGAAATTTTTATGACAAGCAAAGGCAAGAAGCATCCTAATGGCTTCTAGTCTAGCTACAGGAGCATAGGTCTCCTCGTAGTCTATACCTTCTTCTTGATTGTAGCCTTGGGCAACTAATCTAGCCTTGTTTCTCACAACAGTGCCGGATTCATCCTTTTTGTTTCGAAAGACCCATTTTGTTCCAATAATAGTGTGATCATTAGGCTTATGAACAAGAGTCCAAACTTCATTTCTCTCAAATTGATTAAGCTCTTCTTGCATAGCCAATAACCAATTTTCATCGTTCTCGACTTCATCAAAGTTCTTGGGTTCAATTTGAGATAGAAATGCTAAGTTATTACAAATATTTTTGAGAGATGATCTAGTAGCTACACCTTGACTAGGATCTCCTAGGATTTTATCAATAGGATGATTAGGCACATTTTTCCATTCAAAGGGAAGATCACTTCTTAATTCCACTCTAGGTGGTTCAATGGAAGGAGGATCTTCTTTCTTAGAGTTTTCAAGAGGTAAAGAGTTTGAACCATTGTTTTCAACATTATTTGAAACATCTTTGGAAGTGTCAATGTCATCATCTAAGACTTTCTTAAAAGGATTTGCTTCATCAAAAACAACGTGCATTGATTCTTCTACAATCAACGTTCTTTTATTAAAAACTCTATAAGCTTTGCTAATTTGAGAATATCCAAGAAAAATGCCTTCATCTGATTTAGCATCAAATTTTTCCAAGTTGTCCTTAGTGTTCAAGATAAAACACTTACACCCAAAAACTTTGAAATAACTTATGTTGGGCTTTCTTCCTTTCCAAAGCTTATATGGGGTCTTATTAAGCTTGTTTCTAATGACCACACGATTAATGACATAGCATGAAGTGCTAGTGGCCTCGGCCCAAAAATACTTTGGTAAAGAGAATTCATTTAACAAGGTTCTTGCCATTTCTTGAAGAGATCTATTTTTCCTCTCGACAACCCCATTTTGTTGAGGAGTTCTAGGTGCCGAAAAATTGTGACCAAAACCATTTTCTTCACAAAAAGAAGTAATCTCATTATTATCACATTCTCGGCCTCTATCACTTCGTATGTTGTTAATCGCATACCCTTTTTTATTTTGAACACGTTTACAAAAGGTAACAAAGAGTGTAAAAGCTTCATCCTTATGTGCAAGAAAGAACACCCAAGTGAATCTAGAGAAATCATCAACAATGACAAAGGCATAGATTTTGCCACTCATGCTAGCAACTCGATTTGGACCAAATAAATCCATATGAAGTAACTCTAGAGGTCTACAAGTTGATATTTCCCTTTTCTTTTTAAAAGATGTTTTGATTTGCTTTCCAAGTTGACAAGCATCACAAACTTTATCTTTAACAAATTTTGTTTTTGGCAAACCTTTGACCAATTCATTTTTAGATAAATTTGAAAGTAAATCAATGCTAGCATGACCCAATCTTCTATGCCAAAGCCAACTTGTTTCATTCAAAGCGGCAAAACACTTAACATCTTGAGAAGAAATATCATCAAAATCAATTGTATACACATTGTCCTCTCTATAAGCAATAAACAATATTTTATTACAACTAGCATACTTAATCATGCAATAATTTGATTCAAACACAACTTGAAAACCTTTATCACACAATTGACTAATCGTGCAATAATTTGATTCAAACACAACTTGAAAACCTTTATCACACAATTGACTAATGCTAAGCAAGTTATGTTTTAGACCTTCAACCAAAAGTACATTTTCAATAGTTAATGAGGAATTCTTACCAATAGTACCTATACCAATGATTCTTCCTTTTGAGTTGTCTCCAAATGTAACATTTCCTCCATCCTTTGGAGAGAGAGACGAGAACTTGGATTTGTCTCCGGTCATATGTCTTGAGCAACCACTATCCAAGAACCATCTATCCTTGCTAGAAGATTTGAGACAAACCTACAAGACAAACTTAAGTGATCCTCTTTGGTACCCAATATTCGTTGGATCCAATTTTGTTAGCAAAGGGAGGTGTTGTTCCTTTTTTAATCCACACCATTTTGAGTTTTCTTTTGTTTGGACACTTGTAGTTTACATGTCCTTTTCTCAAGCAATAATGGCATGTAATACTAGGATTGGAAATACTTGAGGAGGCTTCTTTAACAAAAAAATTTTGATGAGAATTTTTCACTTGATTTTTGTTAGAGCTAGTGGAAGTACCTTTTGAAAAGAAGTTATTGTATTTCTTTTCTTTAAAGGTAGGATTGAATCCTAAACCGGCTTTTTCAAAAACACACCTTTGTTTTCTCAAAAGCATATTTAAATTTTGTTCCCCAAGAGTGAATTTTGTTATTGTTTTGTTTAGATCTTCCACTTGCTTCTTCAAGTCTTCATTTTCTTTCTTTAAGATATTTGAAGAAAAATCGTTTAATGAAAACTCTTCCTTTTCTTTTCTCAATAAATCATTTTGAGATTTTAGGTCAATTAGAGCTTCATTTTCCTTTCTCAAAAGATCATTTTGAATTTTCAAATCACTTAATTCATTTGAAAGTAATGAAAAATTCTTTTTAAGAGAAACATACTTTGCTCCCAAGTTTTCCAATTCTTGATGTAACTCCTCAAAAGTATTTTGGAGTTCATCATATTTTTGAGAATCAAAACAAGTATCGGGAGTAGGATCATTTACCTCACTCAAGTGAGCCATTAGACAAATATTTGCCACTTCCTCATCACTTGAGTCATCTTTTGATGAATCACTATCGGAATCATCCTAAGTAGCCTTCATTGCCCTTTTCTTGGTTTTCTTGTAGTTATTCTTCATCAAAGGACAATCGGCCTTGACATGGCCCGGTTTCTTGCATTTGAAGCATATAATTGGCTCCTTTTTAGCTTCTATCGCCTTAGAAGTTCTCCTAGTGAAGTTCTTATCCTTCTTCAAGAATCTTTTGAACTTCCTTGTGATCATAGCCATCTCATCATCTTCATTGCTATCACTATCCTCTTCATTGTCTTGAGATGTTTTGAGAGCAATGTTCTTCTTCTTGTCTTCCTTATCAAATACCGCCAACTCCATTTCGTGAGTGACGAGAGAGCCCAAGAGTTGCTCCAATGAGAGTGTTGAGAGTTCCTTGGCTTCTCGGATTGCCGTCACTTTAGGTTGCCAATGCTTTGGAAGAGACCTAAGCAATTTCTCAATCATCTCCTCATTAGTATAAGTTTTACCAAGACTTTTTAAACTATTGATAATAATGGTGAAACGAGTGAACATTTCACTAATAGTTTCATTAGAAGACATTTTAAACATCTCATACGATTGAACAAGTAGATTTATTTTTGATTTCTTAACTTGATTAGTACCTTCATGAGCAACCTCAAGTTTATCCCAAATTTTCTTTGCGGATTCGCAAGAAGAAATTCTATTATACTCATTTGGGTCTAATCCACAATATAAAATATTCATAGCATTCGCATTCATCTTGATAAGCCTTTTATCAATGTCATTGTATTCCTCAATAATTTTTTCAATTTCAACACCGTCTACAATCTTGATGGGAATGTGAGGTCCATTCACAACAAGTTGCCAAAGATCAAAGTTTTGAGCAATCATATAGATTCTCATTCGATTTTTCCAATAGGCATAATCTGAACCATTAAAACAAGGAGGTCTATTTGAGGATTGTCCCCCACTATAGATGATAGTGGTAGTGGTGGTTTCCATTTGATCTTTAACTCAAATACGTTAGAAATTTGAGCCGAGGCTCTGATACCAATTGTTGGCCCAAAAAGGAAACCTTAGAGGGGGGCTGAATATGGTTTTAAAAAACTAATTAAAGATTTGTTCAAATTAATTGCCCAATAAGAAAATTCACAAATGCAAAGGAAAGATAAAGAGAAGAAACACTAGGCAAACCGATTTTTTAGGTGGTTCGGGAAACCGCACGCCGCGCCCTACTTCCACCCCTCAAGAACACCTCTTGAGGATTTCACTATCTCAATATTCGTCGGGTGAAGATTACACCCTTACAATCTCTCTAAGGAAGAAAATCCTCTTCACTTGAACTAGGGTTACACCAACCCTTAATACACACTTTCTTTATAAATAAGATTTGATACAAGAATGAAGACTCTCTCAATAGAGTGGATGAATACAATATTAGACCTCACAATAAATTACTCTTAAGATATACAAATGAAGACTAGAGCAATAGAATTTATGATCTCACCAAACTAGGGCTCAAGGAGTAAATGTGATGAAATTAATTAAGGTTGGATTTGATCAAAAGTTATCAAAAGAAGTACAAATACATTTATTTATAGCTTCCTTAGGATTTCTAACCGTTGGAAGTAGTTGGGAGATTTAAAAGCTTCATTAAATGCAGTTAACTAGCCGTTACTGTATCTATCGCAGTCATTCAGTCGACTGGATTCACAGGGAGTCGACTGGTATTTAAAAAGGATCAAAATACACAAGGCTCAGTCGACTGCGTCGGGAGGACAGTCGACTGGATTGCACACAGATAACATCTCTGCATACACAGGTCGACTGTCCAGTCGACTAGACCATTAGTCGACTGAAACGAATCCACAGTCGACTGCTCTTTGCAGATTTTCAAAGATAAGTTGGGTTTAACTATGTAGAACTTCTTTGAATTAAATTTAGCCCTTAAGAATGATGTTCACATAAGCTAAATTGCTTACATAGAGTCCTAGAAAATGGTCCAAATATGATTCTTCAACTTGTAATGCTCCGTTTGGCTTGAAACTTTTGAGCACAAATCACCATGTCTCTATGAAGTGTGAACATATATTGATGTACGATATACTTTCTGCAACTCAATCAACTTAAGATCATTAGAATATACTACTAAGTAATTTGTTAATCATCAAAATTATCCATTCAACTAATGGAATAACACTATGGGGTTAACAATAACTATACTATATAATAATATAGTAATATCATAATAATATATTATAATTATATTTATGGTACAAACATACCCCCTCCGTTCTTTAAGAACAAAGTTCTTGAAGAGTCGGAATATTTTAGCACCAAAACAGATTTTTGAACTAGATTCGAAGCCAATATAGTAACCTCGAATGCAAAAAAGATTGGTTTTAAACTTGCTTCGAAGTATACACAATAGCTTCGAGCGCCAAAACAATGACTTTAAACTTACTTCAAAGCCAATCTAGTTGTTTCGAACACAAGATAATGGTTTTAAACTCGCATCGAAGCCTGCATAATTGCTTCGAACACAAAATTAATGGCTTAACACTTGCTTCGAAGCCGATGTAATAGCTTCGAACATAAAAGAGTGGCTTTAAACTTGATTCGAAGCCAAAACAATAGCCTTGAATACAAAATAATGACTTTTAACTTACTTAGAAGCCAATAAAAAATATTTGAACACAAAACAATGGCTTCAAAGTTGTTTCAAAGCCAATGAAAAGGATTTGATCATAAAATGATGGCTTAACATTGTATTCGAAATAAATATAGGAGGTTCGAAAATAAAGGACTTTAATTTTGCTTCGAAGCCAAAATAAAAGCCTTAAACACATTATAAATTGTTTTTAAATTGGTTCAAAACCAATAGATTAACTTTGAATACCAAAAAATGGCTTTAAAGTTAATTCGAAGCCAATATAGTTGCTTCGAACACTAGATAGTTGCTTTTAAACTAATTTGAAGTCAATGTAATAGCCTCTAAAATAAATTGTTTCGAAGTCAATATGATAACTTTGAACACAAATAAACCACTTTAAACTGGCTTCAAAACCAATAAGAAAACTTCGAACAAAATGAATTTGTTTTAAAATGGCTTTGTAAAGGTGTTTTTGAAAATACTTATATTTAACCTACTATTGGTATATCATCAATCGAATAAACTTTTGGTTTGAACATGTAACCAATCGAAGAACTAATCATACACTAACACCAAGCCAAAACTACTACCAAACATGGTTGTGGCTAACTTGTTGGAATGGAAAATGATATCCATACTTTACTTGGACTTTAGGAACTTCTATGCCACTGATTAACTGTAGACATTTAACAAGCATTCGAATGGGTCCCACAATTTACACCTTTCCCATAGTCATGTGTTATGTACTTCGAGTCTTCAACACTGGCTTTTACACCACCAAATGTGACTTGTACTTAGGCCCATTTCCTTTATATACACTATTGTGTGTATAGTGTATATTACTTCAACATCTACAACACAATCTAGAATTTGTTGCATGTAAATTCGGCTCGAGCAAATTTCAACAAAGCCAACTTTGTGCTTACTTCTGTCTGTTAGTTCGAGCCAGGCATGAACAACAATCTTGGTCCTATTAGACCAATTAAAGCAGTGATTAACTAATTTGATGACCGAATTAGTATTTATATTGGTGTCAATGATCTTTTCCCTTTGATAATAATCTTGCCATAGAATAATCCACATAGTCATAACTCATTTTTGATGAGCACCACAGAGCCAAAGTGGGTATTGACCATCTAAAGCCAAAGTATAAAGTGGCTTAAATAAGTCATAAATTTCAATACTTTGTGTAGTGTCGAAAAACCCAAATGTATGAACAAAAGCATGTTCATGATCCTCAACCATATTTGGTTGTAAAATGGACCCCCCGAGTGTATTTTGATCACAATCATTTGGTTGATTAACCAATAGAGGTGATGATGGTGTTGGTGATTTTCTTGTTTCCACCATTAAAATCATGAAGATCCTTCATAATAAATTTATTTTTATTCATTGGCTCGTAATTTTGAAGAATAGTTGACACCCCTCGAGCCATTTCATACATTTTAGTTTTTAAACTAAATGCTTGATCCTTTAATTCTTCCAATAATGGAACTAAATCAGTGAACCATTTTTTATCACCATAATATGGTGTTGGTGGGGGTATGTGCAACCCATCAAAGTTTCTATAACCAAAGTTTGGTGTTAGTGAGGGTACATATAACCCTTCGAACTCATTATCACCAAAGATTGGTGTTGATGAGAGTGAAACATACAACCCATCAAAATTCATCTTGACACTTGTGTCTCACTGGGTGTGCCAAAAATGTGAGCGTGCCAGGCAAGCAAGTTGTCAATGTGTATAATGTGATTGATATCCAAACTGCGCCTCACCAGGGAGATTGTGGTGACGTTCGATGCCTTAACAAGGACTTCAAACGTGTGAGATGAAATACGAAAAAGAAGAAGAAGAAGAAGAAGAAGAAGAAGAAGAAGAAGAGAAGTGGGAGTTCGAAGGATACCTTCGAAGTGGTTGAACTATTCTATAACTACTCTTACGAATTGCATTAAAGGAAAGTAAAGTATTGAAGGAATACTAAACTAAATCTAAACTAATGTAAAATAAAGTAATAGCCATGGTGGCCAAATAAAAAGGATTACATAATGTTGAAATATTTGTTGTTGGTCCAGGACCTTTACAAAGGAGTACAATACAAATATTTATAGAGAAACCTATAACTACTTTGAATTTGAATTACATTTTCCTCCAACAATAATAACTAATAATTCAAATTCCTACAACTACCAATCAGTGGGAGATGCTCCTACGATGACAAGTGTCTTCAAGCAACTTCCATCTTCATCATCACCATTGATCTTCAAGTAACCAATCTTGATCTCCCCTTATAATGCCAAGTGTCCTTCAAGTAAAACTACTAAATGACTTCCATGACAAGCCAAATAGTTTATAATAACTATACTATATAATAATATAGTAATATCATAATAATATATTATAATTATATTTATGGTACAAACACTACGGCATGTCAAATGGCAAAGAGCTAGGGATCGGGGATTTAGTTTAATATCTGGACTGATTCTTGGATCCCCAGCTGCAGCTACGGTGATCCCAATTTTCAAATGGTCGCGGACCTATTAATCATGATGCTACTAGTAGATATTGGGATGCCAACACACTAGGGCTGCACAAAAAACCCATTACCCGAAGACCCGAACCGACCCGAACCAATTGGGTCGGGTTGGGTCAGGTCTAAAATGAAATGGGTTGGGTCTGGTTCGGATCCAGCCAGAAGATAAATATTTCAGGCCGGTTCGGGTCGGGTCTGGGTCGGTTCGGGTCTGGTCTGGTCCGGTCCGGTTAATAAACAAACAGTTTTTGCTAATTAATTGTTTATTTTGGTGACAAAGTACTCATTTTTCTTTTCATTATATCCATGAGTATATAAAACATAACCACCTTATTAATTTGAACTTTTATAGGTTGCACATCATTATATCCATGAATATATAAAACATTATATCCACTTTCTAATGGTGGGAATTAATTTTTATGAATCTCCACCCTCATCAATCTTTTTAATGGATATATTATACATAGAAGAATAGGTATCCACTACTGAATATGAATATAAATAATAATAAAATAAAATATAAGAAGAAAAAATTGTTTTTTTTTTTTTAAAAAAGCTGGGTTGTGGCCCAGACCCGACCCGAACCAAAGTTACTGGGTCGGGTCGGTCCGGGTCCAAACCTCATCGGTTCGGGTCTGGGTCTCAAAACATGGAACCATTCATAATCGGGTCGGTTCCGGTTCTGTAGAGACCCGACCCGACCCATGTGCAAAAACTTGACACGAGAAAAATCTTGTGCGCTCTTGTGCAACACCCAAGTGTAGGTGGACGTGCAAGTAGTAACTGGTAAGACCAGGTCGATCCCACAGGGAAGGATGAGAATTAAATTACTTAGATTAGACTCTAAAAGAAAAGAAAATTCAATATTTTAAGAGAAGCGTAGAACACTAAGTTCTACAATTAACAACTACTAAACTAAATTAACTAAACTAATGATGAACTGTTTATCTAAAGCAAGATTTGAAAATGGTTTTTCTTAATAAAAGAAAGTGTTGGGATCACGCGAATCCACCATGACTCAACCATCTACCATGCAAATGCAATTAAGCTCAACAGAGGGCAACCTCTACAGTATCCCGTACCTCGCTAAGGATATAGAATCAATAGTCCTTTCATGACCGGGACTATATCACCACAATTAAGTTTGAAATACACAAATGTAGTTTAATTCAATAGTTAAGACTCTCACCTCCAAAGGTATTAGCATTGAGGGTGGTTTGCAAAATATATTGAAAGAAAATGCCTTAAGGCTTAACGTTTAAAGACTGTTTTGACAAACTGAGCATTTTGGGACAGTTTGATAACGAATCAGTAAAGCAGAAAGTCTTGGAATACTGTATTAGATGTCCTCAAGAATCTGAAACCTCGATCGATCGACGCGCTTTCGATCGATCGAACTTCTTCATCTCTCGATCGATCGAAATACCTTCGATCGCTCGACTATGTCTCTGGTCCGATCGATCGAACTACGTTCGATCGATCGAACACAGGAATAAAAATAGTGCATGGCAGAGGTCTGAAATCACGGTTTCATCGCGATTTCTCAACCCCGGACTACTCAGACATGATCTGGGAAGTCTCAGATTTATTTTTAACGTAAAAGTTCATTAAAGACATGTTTGTTTGCGAGTTTTTCATGAAAACTATGAAAACAAAGGATTTTAATTTATCTAGCATACAATACTACGAGATTAAAAGCTAAACTACGAACAAAGAAGTGCAGAATGTAGATAAACTAAAACGAAATAACCTGGAGAAAACAACTACTATTAGTCTTTCAGAAATCCAAGCTACAATGGTGAATCTCGGCACAACCTACAAAGAAAACACAAGAGAAACTCTCTATCCTCTATGAAAACTGATGATACAAAGTTGGGCGCCCTCTGGACGTAAACAAAACAAATATATATAGCCTAAACCTAATGCTAGGGTTCAAAACCCGTTTCTGCTGCATGCGCGTATAATCTGATAAAAAGCATTTTCGATCGATCGAACAACTCTCGATCGATTGAACTTTCAGACACTTCGATCGCTTGAACTACACTCGATCGATCGAAACGTCGATCGCTCGAACCCTGTATTTCAGCTTTGAGTTGTCTTCATCAGGTTCAAGCACTTCCTTTTATCAACATTCTTCAATCTTACATACAGCAGCAGTAATCTGCACAAATAATTACTAAAACAATACCACTTATCATAGTTTAATCAATTTGTGCAAAAACTGGTATTGTAATTGAAACTGCAGATAACCAGGGGAATTGTAGACTTTTCTAGTGTATTTTCCTCTTTTAGCGCGGTTGTATTTTACAAATACCCTCGCTTGTCACAACCCCCAACTAGCGATTTGCTAGTCCCTAGCAATAAAGCGAAAATAAAACAAGCTTACTAAAACTACAATGACTAAAATAACAAAAATAAGACTAAATCAACTAATCTAATAAAATAAAAGAAACTTCCTAACTCACTGTCGCAGGAATCGCGGTTGCATTTAGCAAATACAACAAGCCGTTAAACCCCTAGGTTTCCCTAGTGGACGAGTGTTGTCTCGTGAGGGTTTGCAGAGAATCTACCCACAAAATTCTAAATTTTAAGCTCAAAAAGATATAGAAAAACTTATAAACATTCTTTCCCATTCGACTATCGATTTAGCTCCACATAACATATCAACCTCATACAAACCATGAAGAAATCCACATGTTCCTCATGTCACCAAGATAAATATACATATGCGTTACATTCATGTATCCGTGTGTGTGTGAGGTCAACAGTTATGCAACCAACTTTATTAAGAATTGTTTAGACTATCATACTCTTGGAACTCGTAGTTTCAACTCAATTCTCACATAGGTTTGCACTCAAAAATGAACATCTCACAGAAACTTGTTTAGAAATGATTGCTCATGGTGTGAAAACTTTAACAAGAGTGATGTTCTGGCTACTAGTGTTTCACACCGAACTCGATAAAGGACGCACATTTAGAGTGATATAGTCTCATGAAAAGAATACTACTTACTAGAGGAGCGAAATACCGTGGATAACTCAACTTACACTTTCATATTCAAACTACATCGTCAAGAATCATTAAGGCTTAGACAATTCGGCTTTTATTCAATGAGATAAGGATAAGAGGGGTAAGAAATTACACATCCTTGGCATTTAATGAAGACGAGTTGATTTCTTCTTCATTCCCACCATCCTCTATTTATTTCTCTCTCTCTCTTTTTTTTTATTTATTATTTTATATTCAACATCTCCTTGCATATTTTCTTTTTATACAACCACTTCCACAACTGTTCCCTTCTCGTCACATACCTCAACAATTTTTAGTCACATTAGATGTGCAATCAGGTTTATAACGGTTAAAGTATAAGATGAGGGGTTTTAGGCTCTCATATTGGCAATATTCAATCAGTGTGGGGTTAGAAGGTTCTTGGATGTTGATATAGGTATAAACAAAATGAATAACGATGGCTTAAATCATTTTCTTAACTTCTTAGTTTTAGCACTTCAGTGTTCATTGAGTTTTACTTGGTAAATCCTGAACGTTCTCCTCTAATAAGCAGCCTAAATGAAGAATTTTTGAGACTATCCAACGAATTTAAAGTATATTCAAGAAAAAACAATTCGAATTAATTGTGACAATTCCCTCAAAATTGAAGATTAGGTTCAAGAGCTCACTAAGGGTTGTTAGTTTCCACTAGTTATTCCTTGAAGCATAAAAGTCATATTAACTCTATTTTCAGTTTTCTGCATAACTCTTAACATGTGCAAATGATTTGGATACTAGAATGGTTAACACATGCCTTCCTCTTAGTGAAGCTAGAAAAAAACGTGTGAACTTAAGTCATAATGGGATGAGATGAATATGAATATGTCATTGCTTGATAACAGCTAAATAGGAGAGAAAATCCAAAATTTTTCTACCAATTTAGTTCCAAAACTTGGTTAATTATTTGAAAATTTGCAAATTTTTTTTTTTTAATGGGAGATCTACAATAAATGGAGTGATACAGATTGCTAAGTATAGATATGCACAGGTGATGATCTATCTACATCCTACCCCCCACTGAAAATTACGATGACCTCAGAAGTTGATTTTCAAATAGATAGATAGAGTGATATCACCTGATAAAGCAACGCAATGACTGCAAGCGTAACAATCTGTAAAGAAATATATAATCTCCAAACAACCAAGATCAAACGAAAGATATACAAACGTAAATTAACAAAAACATCACTGGAAGGATAAGATAATGAAAATGACAGAGCAGTGAGAATAAAATGCACACCAACCAAACCAACCAACAAAAACAAATACCCACAAAGATTACCACAATGCTAAAATCCAGAAGACAAAAGAAGAACGGAGAGATATAAATAAGAAAAAGAAAATACTACAAAACTCTCCAAACACTCCCAAAATCAAGACCTACACATCCTCCGCAACATCTGATAGTATCTCGATCGGTGCATCGGGGGTATCCTCAACTCCACCCTCAGCAACAGTACTAGCCGTCGCCGGGTCACTCTCAGTCATGACTGGAGGTGGTGGAAGTGGAGGCTCCGCAGAAAATGGTGCTGCTGAGGAAGATGGTGCAGTAGGATCAGCATGCGGTAGTGGGGGATCAGCTACGGATGGATCGACAGTAGTATGTGCAGTAGGGGGAGTAGTGGTAGGTGGGTCAGTGGTAACCGGTGCGGTAGCAGGAGTAGCGTGAGGTGGAGGTGTATGTAAGGACTGATCAACCCCCAGCTAAATCAAGATAGCCTCCAGTAATGTCTTCATGTGGGCCACCCGGCCCTCAAGTCTGATCCGAGCCTCCCTCTCCTCCAATAATAGCTCATGAACCGTCGAGAGAGGCACGGATGACGAAGACTCTCCCTGGGCCTGAGTTTGAGCCTGAGATCGCTGTCTCAGCTCAAACTGTGCAACCTCCACCAGAGGATCAACCTCATCGTCAGAATCAAGCTCCTCAGCCTCTGTCGGCGTCCCTGAAGCTGCACCCTCAGTATCGGTGCCATTAGCTCTCCTCCTTTTCTCTCCAACTTTCGCTTTCCCCTTACCCTTCCTTTTTCTCCTCTGAGCATCTGAACGGCGAGAAGCTGTCTCGCCAAAGCGACTGCGAGCCTGAGAAGTCGCATCATCAGGTAAGGGAAGGAGGCCAGCCTGCTCGATCACCATGTGAATGGCCCAAGCACCTTTCAGGTGCTTCTTGGCAGCAATGTAGCGAGTGGGGTGCCTCATAAAGTCAATATATAGGCGAGGCAAACAGACTGGTAACCCCGTCCCGATGGCATATAAAACATGAGCATACCAGGCAGCAATCTTCTCCCGGTAGGAGGTCACCAACAGGCAGTTGCTCAAAGCAAGGTGGAGCATATGATAATTATCCGTCAAATAAATATCAGCAATAAGGGCCGTACCATCCCAGCTCGGTAAAGCACCCCCTGTAAGCTCTCGGATAACAGCAGTGGATGAGAGCACTGGCGTGCCAGCACGATGCGGGCATACACAGTTGGGCACCTCCGGGACTCCTAAAGCAGCTGAGACGGTAGCCGGACTGAACACAATCTCCCGGCCGCAAAAGAATGATTGCAGTGTGAATGCGGCATCGGGATCTCTAATCATCGTCGCGCAAGTCGCACGAATCCACGAAAGATTCACTCTCTTCGCCTGAGAGAGCAAATTGTACCAATGTGGCATGGCTCGGAGGCGGGCGAGATACCAGGGAGTAGCGAGCCATGCCGTCTCAAGTGGTCGCTCTATCATGATCTTCCTGGACTGGAGGTAGCGTGTGAACCACTGGCGGTCGGGAGTATTCCGGAAGCCATGATGTGGGACCGGGTTAGGAATGGCTAGGTCAAAAGGCTTCTCCCTGTGATACCCTGTAACAGGGTTCATTGCAAAGATCCTGAAATGGAAAAAGAAAAGAAACGACAAATGAAAATAGAAAACTAAAAAGAAAAGAGAAAACTGCCACTGCCATAGTTCGAGCGATCGAACTTTTATCGATCGATCGAACACCATAAATCGTCGATCGCTTGAACTCGCTCGATCGATCGAACAACGCGATTTGTCGATCGCTCGAATATGCTCGATCGATCGAGCATAGAGATGCGGCAGCAACGAGAAGACGAATCGGAAAAGCAAAGAAAAAAAAAAAAAAAAAAAAAAAAAAGAAAACTATGCAAGGGGACTATAAACTGCAGAAACCGGTCATATGACCAATGGGGGCACCCCCATTAAGATTCGAATGAGAAAACTGGAAAGGGGGGAGGACTCGGAGCTTTACCTCGGGATATGTGTGCAGGGGGAGGATGATGATGAAGATGATGAGTCGGGGAGGAGGGGATCCTCGCCTCGGCGTGTGTGGTAGGAGGAGGGAATAAAAATCGCCCCTGAGTCTTCTCTGTCGTCGATCGCTCGAACAGAGTGAGGGAGATGAAGAGACTGATGAAGTGTACGCTGGATGCCTCATTTAAATACAATTCTCGATCGATCGAAGTAGTTCGATCGATCTAACGTTAGATTGATTGAGAACCTTTCAAGCGCTCGATGATATGACATCATCGATCGATCGAGGAAAGGTCGATCGATCGAAACCAAAAATTAAAAAGCTATCACAGAATGAATAAAACTATGCACCCCCAACTAGCCAACATTATTCTGGACATACAGTAAAAGTGATAAAACAGTGCAGTACAGGACATGTAAGCCAAAAACGCCGCCTCATAGTAGATAAGTGCAATTTTTTTATTTAAATAAAACTTTATAATAGCATCCATATTGCACAATTATTACCCCCAATGGTGTTTAAGACCTTATTTCACTAAAGAAAATGAAAATAAAACTAGAACTGAAAATATTGTTGTCTAGGATTACACTTCAATTGCTAAAATACTAATGAAAAGACAAAGCACAATTGAAGTGGGACACTAATCATCTAACAAGAAGATTCCTTCTTCCACCATTGCTTCATTCCCCGCTAAATCTTCGCATGTGGAGTCCAAACAGGATGATTCCCTTTCCCAGAACAGTCGGAAAGCCGCCAGGACATCATCGAGCAAGTCTGAAGTCTCTAAGGAATTGAAAGCCCATGCAAGAGGTGATCCCATTGGAGACACGGATAACGGAGTGAAATTGTGCAACAGACTTTTCTCTTGCGGTGGAGTGTCTGGGGACCGTATGTATGGTCCAAAGCCATGAAAAAGTTAATGTGGAAGGAATACCAGAATACCATTGAGAAACATAGTGACAATCCTGGACAAAGACAACAAACCGATAGTAAGATAACAGAACACCAGAAACACGGATTAAACACGAAAAGAAAAACAATGAACAGTAAACAAAAATACAACGTAATGTGACTAAGTTCCAACCTCACTATTGGCATAGATTCCCAAAATGCACCAGCTGGTAAGGGGCATTGGAGCCTGAATAGCAGAAAGCTCAGGTGCACATAGCGGTATGGGACCAACTCGGGAACAAGGAAGTCGTCAACAAAAACAAAAACTGCATTGTGACGTTCTGGGACAACATCCTGGAGGTCATGATCTTTCCATGGCTCCCACATATCATCATTTTCCCATTGTGCCATGAGTGCGTCATCCACCATTCTCCCCATGTACAGGTCTTCTTCCTCATCCACCTCATCGTCGTCCTGAAATCCTATATTTTCATATGGATTGATGTCAAGGAGGACCGGTGGGTATGGAATGTACCCTTGAGCAGCATCAATGAGAGAGTGAGCTTCAGGATCTTGATGAAGCAAGGGACAGGGTGTGAGTTCACCCTCAGTCCAGGTGCCACAATGACATTCTGAATCAGCCCATGAACCGATAGAATGAACATCATCACCTCGCATCTATGCACCTGCAACAGAGTGGTTAAAGGTATAACGGATTAGAACTAGATCACAAACACAAAAGAATGAACAAAGACTTAAAAACAAAAGAGAAAAACTAAAATGCAGGGAAAGATAAGGAATACAACAACAATATGGAACTCCACTTTGGAATTTAAGTAGGAGAATAGTTGGGCTCATCCAGCTGGATGTGCTCAACTTCAGTTTGGAAGTTCTCCAAGAACGGTTTCAATCTTTGGCCATTGACCTTGAAACAATCATCGTTCTTTGGATTGACGAGCTCAACCGCCCCGTGTGAAAAAAACAGTTTTTACAATGAACGGCCCTGTCCATCGGGAACGGAGCTTTCCTGGGAAAAAGTGGAGGCGAGAGTCATACAGCAAAACTTTCTGCCCCGGCTCAAATGATTTACAAAAAATTGTACGATCGTGGCGAGCCTTCAACCTTTCCTTATGCAACTTTGCAGAGTCATACGCATCTCGTCGTATTTCCTCTAGTTCTGCAAGTTGGAGCTTGCGTAACTGACCTCCCTCTTGGATATCAAAGTTCAATGAGCGTGTCGCCCAGTAAGCTTTATGTTCAATTTCAACAGGAAGGTGGCAAGCTTTCCCGTAAACCAATCTATACGGGGACATACCTAGATTCGTCTTATAAGCAGTACGGTATGCCCATAAAGCGTCGGTCAGCTTGTATGCCCAGTCTTTTCGGTTGGAGCTAACCGTCTTTTCGAGAATATGCTTGATTTCTCGGTTAGCCAATTCTGCTTGCCCGTTCGACTGTGGATGATAGGCAAGAGCGATTTTATGGTGGACTCTATATTTCTTGAGGAGTGACTCCAAAGGCCTATTGCAGAAATGCTTGCCTTGGTCACTTAGTAAAGCTTTTGGAGTTCCAAAACGAGACAAGATATGCTCTCTTAGAAAGGACAAGACCGTTCTGTGGTCATTGCGTCTCGTTGGTATCGCTTCAACCCATTTTGACACATACTCTACAGCAAGGAGTATGTATTCACAGTTATTAGACTTGGGAAATGGGCCCACAAAATCTATGCCCCAACAATCAAATATCTCAATTGTGATGATAGGGGTTAAAGGCATAGAATTCCTTTTAGAAATAGTTCCAAGCTTTTGACAGCGTTGGCATGTCTTGCAAAAGGAATATGCATCTTTGAAAACTGTGGGCCAGTAAAAACCGCTTTGTAGAACTTTTTGTGCGGTCTTCTGTGACGCGAAGTGGCCACCGCATGCCTCAGAATGGCATGATGCTAAAATTACGGTTATATCCTCATTGGGAACGCAGCGCCTGATAACCTGATCAGCACAGTACTTGAAAAGATATGGGTCATCAAAGAAGAAATGGCGCGCGAACGAGAGGAACCGTTTTCTGTCTTGGTTTGACCAATGATTCGGTGTTTCTCCCGTGACAAGGTAGTTTACAATATCAGCATACCAAGGCAGACTACTTACTGCCAGTAGCTGTTCGTCCGGAAACTCATCCTTAATGGATTGGGATTCAGTATTGTCGACAAAAGTCAACCGTGACAAATGGTCCGCAACCACATTCTCTACTCCTTTCTTGTCTTTGATTGTTAGATCAAACTCTTGGAGTAAGAGTATCCAACGAATGAGCCGTTGTTTAGCGTCTTTCTTGGACAACAGATACTTGAGGGCCGAATGATCTGTAAAACAGACGATTGGTGACCCTATCAGATAAGACCTAAACTTATCCAAGGCGAATACTACAGCCAGCAGCTCCTTTTCAGTAGTTGTATAATTCATTTGAGCTTCATTTAAAGTTCGGCTGGCATAGTATATCACATATGGCTTCTTGTCCTTTCTCTGGCCTAGGACCGCGCCAATGGCGTAATCACTAGCATCGCACATTAATTCGAAAGGCAAACTCCAGTCGGATGCCTGTATTATAGGTGCGGAGGTGAGGAGCTCTTTTAGATCCTCGAAGGACTTTTGGCAATTCTCTGACCACTCGAATGGTGCATCTTTGACAAGAAGTTGACAAAGAGGTCGAGAGATTGCACTGAAGTTCTGGATAAATCGACGATAAAATCCCGCATGCCCCAAGAATGAACGGATGTCTCTCACTGTACGGGGGACAGGTAGATTTGAGATTATGTCGATTTTGGCCTTATCCACTTGGATTCCTTCATCGGAGATTATATGGCCGAGTACTATCCCCTTGGTCACCATAAAGTGACACTTTTCCCAATTCAAAACTAGGTGTTTGTCCTCACATCGCATTAATACCTCCTCGAGATTGCTGAGGCAATCTTCAAAGCTATGGCCAAACACTGAAAAATCATCCATGAAGACTTCAAGGATGTTTTCGACCATGTCACTGAGTATGCTTAGCATGCACCGCTGAAAGGTAGCCGGTGCATTACATAAGCCAAACGGCATTCGACGGTAGGCGAATGTACCAAATGGACAAGTGAATGTGGTTTTCTCCTGATCTTCAGGAGCAATTTCAATTTGGTTGTATCCACTATATCCATCCAAAAAGCAGTAATACTTGTGACCTGCCACACGTTCTAGCATTTGATCCATGAATGGCAAAGGAAAATGGTCCTTTCGGGTCACACTATTCAACTATCTGTAGTCAATACACATCCTCCATCCAGTGGGGACACGTGTTGGTACCAATTCACCATCTTTATTTGGGATGACCGTTATGCCTGCTTTCTTTGGAACAACTTGGGTTGGACTGACCCAAGGACTATCAGATATCGGATAAATCATCCCAACATCAAGTAGTTTAAGCACTTCCTTTTTAACTACTTCTTGCATGTTGGGATTCAGACGCCTTTGCATTTGCCTGAAGGTCTAGCGTCTTCCTGCAGATATATCTTATGCGTGCAAATGGATGGGCTTATGCCTTTGAGATCAGCAATCGTCCATCCCATTGCATCCTTATGCTTGGTTAGCATTTGCACTAGCTTACCTTCCTGTTCATGAGTTAAAGCAGATGAAATGATCACAGGATAAGTTTTTCCAGTCCCTAGGAATGCGTCTTTTAGCTCTTTGGGTAGCTCCTTTAACTCTAACTCCGGAAACTGAAAACTAGAAGGCATTGCCAACTTAGTTTTAGGAGGCAATTGTTCATATGGAATTACCCACATGCATTTTGCTCTATCCTCCTCTATCGTATCCATCATAAGACACGTCTGGTTCAGGTCAGCATCCAATGGAGTTGACTCCGCAGGCTGATAGATATCGCCAAATTGAGTCATCACAACTTCCAAAGGATCTTGGTAGTCGACCAAGTCAACTTCCTCTTCAATGACCGTGTCAATGCAATGCATTTCTTCCTCATCATCATATTCTTCAGGTCGGGGATTAGAAAAAATTTTGACATTCAATGTCATGTTCCCGAATACGATAGTCATGATACCACTTCTAATCTTGATCGTGGCATCAATAGTGTTGAGGAATGGACATCCAAAGATAACCGGGATATGTGCACCAGGATTTGACACAGGTTCTGTGTCCAATATCACGAAATCAACCGGAAAGACAAAAGAGTCTATTTGGACAAGGACGTCCTCTAACACCCCTCTAGGGTACTTCACAGATCTGTCTGCCAATTGCAAAGCGACTCGGGTGGGTTTGAGTTCACCCAACCCTAGCTGTTTATAGACTGAATATGGCAGCAGGTTCACGCTTGCTCCTAGATCGAGGAGTGCGTTATCTATCCTTTGATTCCCAATTCTACAAGAGACAGTAGGTGTACCGGGGTCTTTGAGTTTTGGAGGCAACTCATTTTGAATGATCGCACTTGCTTGGCACGCGACATAAGCATGTTTCTTCATGCTTTGCCTCCTCTTGACCGTGCATAGATCTTTGAGATACTTCGCATAGGCCGGCACTTGCTTGATAGCATCTAGGAGTGGAAGGTTAATTTTGACTTGTTTAAACAATTCCAGAAACTCCTGATTCTTTGTCTCATTCTTGGGTTTCTTCAATCGTTGAGGATAAGGTACAGGAAAAGGGCATTTTGGTGGTTCATCCTTCACAGACTCCTTTCCAGGCCTTCGCTCAACTTTTTCCTCTACTCTTGGAGCTTCAATGTTTGCCTTTATTGTCCCGTCATTAGTAGACGGCTCCTCCTCTTGAGTAGATGGTTGCTCAAGCTCATTATCCACCACTTCCTCCTCTTTGTACACTTCGGGTGTAGACAGAGGCATGCTTTTCTCAATGATTTTTCCACTTCTCAATGTAGTCACGGCTTTAGCATGTTCTTGATTGTTAGGACCATTGTGATGTCCCTTGGGGTTCGGAAGTGGTTGGACAGGGAATGTTCCTCCTGAACCCTCTTACCATGCATCTATCCTTTCTAACGTGGCAGACATTCTACTCATCATCTGTATGAGTTGCTGCGTTAGATTGGCATTAGCAAGTGGCTCTTCTTCTTGTACCTTCTTGTGCGGAGGCACATAGGTATTGGTCTGTGGTGCATTGGAGGGTTGAGCTTGGTTGTAATTATTGGTTCTGTTTTGATTGTATTGATGGGACGGCCTATTGTTTTGCCCTTGATATTGATTGTTGTTGTAGGGCTGCTGTTGATATTGATTTTGGGTCCCAACATTATTTCTCCAATCAAAACCGGGGTGATTCCATCTATTGTTACTTTGAAAGTTATTGTTGGAATTCCCCGCCCCTCGAAAACCTTGCATGGTATTCATCTCCATAGGGGCCTGCTCTTGAAAATACGGCACATTGGGACAATATTGAGTTGTATGTCCCAATATGTTGCATGTGCCGAATGGTTTCTCCGGCATAACTTGCCTAGAGCTCTCTCCTTTCATGCTTAACTCCTCTACCTTCTTTGCCAGTTCTGCATATTTAGTCATGAGGTGATCTTCACTGGTTAGTTGGTAGAGGCTTTTCTCTTCTACACAGGATATCTATGAGCGTGAGACATTGTCAGAATTTGACCATTCATGGGCGTATTCGGCTAACCATTCGAAATGGGCTTCAGCCTCTTCGGTGTTTTTACGCAGAAATGGTCCGGAACTCATACTTTCTACCAACTTCTTCGTTTCACCATTCAATCCTTGATAAAAGAAGCTGATAGTTCGCTATTTCTCAAACCCATGGTGTGGGCACGAGAGAAGCAAATCTTTGAACCGCTCCCACGCTTGTGTGAAGGTTTCATTGCTCTTTTGTTTATAGGAATTGATTTGACGTTGAAGGTCAGTGGTCATGCGAGTAGGATAGAATTTTTTTAAAAACGCGGTGCTCATCGGATGCCAGGTGAAAATTGAATTAGGTTTGAGGGAGTGGAGCCACGCCTTCGCTTTATCTTTCAAAGTGAAGGGGAATAACATTAGATGCGTCACCTCCCTAGGACAATTTTACGAGAATGTTTTGCAAACATCCTCGAAATCAGTGACATGTAAGTACGCCTTCTCACTTTCCATCCCATGAAAGGTGGAAAGCAGTTGGATCATCCCATTGCGAAACTGAAATTCGCCATTATGCGGTGGGATTTGAATGCAAGAGGGCGTAGGTGCGTGTTCTGGTTGCATGAGATCGCAAAGAGGACGTAGCGCCTCATCAATTGGTACCACAACATTGTCACCATTTTCACTCTGATTATCACCCATTGATTCAGTTGGAGTGACTATCGGGTTAATGGAACTATCAGAGTCAGAACGGTAGAAAGGATTTCCAAAAATTCCTTCAATAGAATTATTGGACATGAACTAGGAGAGTCCCCAAGGTGAGTGTTTACCAAAAGAACTGAAAAGAAGAGAAAATAAAAATAGAAAGAGATGAAGAGAGACTGAGGTAATCTAAGGAATTGATCGTCGCCTTCCCCGGCAACGGCGCCAAAAACTTGACACGAGAAAAATCTTGTGCGCTCTTGTGCAACACCCAAGTGTAGGTGGACGTGCAAGTAGTAACTGGTAAGACCAGGTCGATCCCACAGGGAAGGATGAGAATTAAATTACTTAGATTAGACTCTAAAAGAAAAGAAAATTCAATATTTTAAGAGAAGTGTAGAACACTAAGTTCTACAATTAACAACTACTAAACTAAATTAACTAAACTAATGATGAACTGTTTATCTAAAGCAAGATTTGAAAATGATTTTTCTTAATAAAAGAAAGTGTTGGGATCACGCGAATCCACCATGACTCAACCATCTACCATGCAAATGCAATTAAGCTCAACAGAGGGCAACCTCTACAGTATCCCGTACCTCGCTAAGGATATAGAATCAATAGTCCTTTCATGACCGGGACTATATCACCACAATTAAGTTTGAAATACACAAAGGTAGTTTAATTCAATAGTTAAGACTCTCACCTCCAATGGTATTAGCATTGAAGGTGGTTTGCAAAATATATTGAAAGAAAATGCCTTAAGGCTTAACGTTTAAAGACTGTTTTGACAAACTGAGCATTTTGGGACAGTTTGATAACGAATCAGTAAAGCAGAAAGTCTTGGAATACTGTATTAGATGTACTCAAGAATCTGAAACCTCGATCGATCGACGCGCTTTCGATCGATCAAACTTCTTCATCTCTCGATCGATCGAAATACCTTCGATCGCTCGACTATGTCTCTGGTCCGATCGATCGAACTACGTTCGATCGATCGAACACAGGAATAAAAATAGTGCATGGCAGAGGTCTGAAATCACGGTTTCATCGCGATTTCCCAACCCCGGACTACTCAGACATGATTTGGGAAGTCTCAGATTTATTTTTAACGTAAAAGTTCATTAAAGACATGTTTGTTTGCGAGTTTTTCATGAAAACTATGAAAACAAAGGATTTTAATTTATCTAGCATACAATACTACGAGATTAAAAGCTAAACTACGAACAAAGAAGTGCAGAATGTAGATAAACTAAAACGAAATAACCTGGAGAAAACAACTACTATTAGTCTTTCAGAAATCCAAGCTACAATGGTGAATCTCGGCACAACCTACAAAGAAAACACAAGAGAAACTCTCTATCCTCTATGAAAACTGATGAAACAAAGTTGGGCGCCCTCTGGACGTAAACAAAACAAATATATATAGCCTAAACCTAATGCTAGGGTTCAAAACCCGTTTCTGCTGCATGCTCGTATAATCTGATAAAAAGCATTTTCGATCGATCGAACAACTCTCGATCGATTGAACTTTCAGACACTTCGATCGCTTGAACTACACTCGATCGATCAAAACGTCGATCGCTCGAAACCTTCTCGATCGCTCGAACCCTGTATTTCAGCTTTGAGTTGTCTTCATCAGGTTCAAGCACTTCCTTTTATCAACATTCTTCAATCTTACATACAGCAGCAGTAATCTGCACAAATAATTACTAAAACAATACCACTTATCATAGTTTAATCAATTTGTGCAAAAATTGGTATTGTAATTGAAGCTGCAGATAACCAGGGGAATTGTAGACTTTTCTAGTGTATTTTCCTCTTTTAGCACGGTTGTATTTTACAAATACCCTCGCTTGTCACATCCCTACAACACAGTACTGTTTATTACAACTCTTTTTTTTTCCCCAGGAGGTGGCTGTGCGTATTTTTATCTAATCCCACTTTCCCTATCAGATTCTAATGACAAGAAAGTTTGGCCCTTTACTATCAATCCCTCCCTTGTCACATGACTAAGAAGAACAATATCACTGCTGCTGCTGGATTGAATTTAATTTAAACCGGAGGGGTCCTCATCAACTACATTATCGCCCCCCACCCAAGAAAATCTGAAGAATAGGAAGCTTAATTATCCCGTCCCAGATATGTGTCCTTTGTGATATTTAACGAGAATGAAACCATCCAACAGTTGCTCCTCCTCTGTCCCTGTGCCTGGGGCTGGACTAAAGTGTTTGGTTCGGTTCCCAGCTCTCCCCTTCCCCTATCGGCTTAGCAAACCTTAACCAATGGCTTTAATGATTTGATTTTTTAAACTCTTAACTGTTGGGGGTGGGGTTGTTAAAATAAAATTAAAAAAAAAAAAAAAGAAAAAAAAATTCCTTCGTATTTCCTTTGACCAAAAATTAAATTAAATAATCAGCTAGTCACTTTTCGAAAGTTAAGGCTAACTGCTCTCCATTGTAGCTTAGCTATTCTACCTTATTTATTTATTTATTTTTGGTATAACTACTTTCAGGACCCTCAAGGTTAGGACAAATTATACAGACTTCTTCTGTGGTTTTCATAATTATACTGACCGTCCTGAATTTAATGTTTAAGCGACACTGACCTCCCCTTAGTTACAAAAACGTTATAACCCTGACGAAAAATGCTTACGTCATCAAATATTTGTGTTGTTCTTCTGAAAATGCCTTTAATGGTTTCTCTAAGTTTTACTCTAACCACCCTTGAGGTTATGTCAAATAACACGGATCTCGCTTGTGGTTTTTTTTTTTTTTTTTTTTTAAATTACACTGACCCATTTTAAATTTAAAAAGACAAATATCCACCACCTCTAAATCCACATTACCTCACATATACCACCACTCAACTCAATATTCTTTATATTTCTTTTCATTGATCTTACGAAGATACGACACAACAACAATCAATTCAATCATTTTCTGTAATTTTTTTCATTGATCTTCTGAAAGCAGTGATGCAACCCCAATCAAGCAAAATTAAGCCCCATTTACAACCCTAATCAAGAAAATTCTTCTTTTTGTTTGTGTAAAAACTCAAATCGATCATGTATATATAACATTCAAAATCTTTAAATATTGTATGTGTAATAAGCATAAGTGTGCGTATTTTGAGAAAAAGTAACTTAACATTATCTGTTTTTTGGTCAACTCGTTATTGGCTAAAGGAAGTGAGGCACAACCATAAATGATAAATCTCAAAGGATGTCAGCGTTATAATTAGACCATAGCTCATGATAGGTGAGTGTAATGTACCCAATTGAGAGTAAACTTGTACTTTTAAGTAGGCATGTCAATGGACCGGATCTTGGCCCGGATCCAAATTCGGATCCAGCACTTTTTGATGGATCTAAGCTTTTTTTTTTTTTTTTAAGATCCAAATCCATATCCATATCTGGATCCGTTTAGAATATTAGGTTGACAGATCGGATATGGTCTTGTGGTATCTGATCCGCCTAAGATCCAGATCCGAATAAGAATAAACTACGCACAAAAAATATACATACAATACTTTAGATAAGATTACTATTACATATAAAATTGAACAACGTATATAATATACATTAGATTATATAATTAATTTTTTTAGTGGTATATTATTTTAGAGTAATGATTGGTGCACATAAAATGTGCACATAAAGATTTGGGTCATTCATTTCGGTGGGTCCCATGTATGCAGGCATGGACTCCACCGAAATAAATGACTTAGATCTTCATGTGCGCACTTAATGTGCACATTTCATGTGCACATAGCATTACCCATTATTTTGATTTAAAGATAGGATTTTTCCACATAATCAAGTGTATTGATAAATTAAACATTGATTGATTTTTGCGTATGCATAGAGAAAAATAATAGCAATAGTTTCTATGGTAATACTAGAATACATATAAGCAGCTAAGTTGCCGTTTTAGATCCGACAAATGGATCCGAATTTCCAGATCCGATCAAATCTGGATATGGATTAAATAAAGCAGACCCAATGGATAAATAGACCGGATCTGGATAGTAGAATTATTAACGAATCTGGATCTGATTTGTGTGGATCTGGTCCAGATCCGATCCGTTTACAGGCCTACTTTTAAGTAAATTTAAACACCGTTAGTCTACCGCTATTAAAAAGGAAGTTCAATGTAATTATAAAAACCACAAAGGAGACCTAGTCTCAAGGAAGGTCACAGTAGTTATCCCTTTTTTTAGACGGTTGAGATTTATGGTGAGTGATTTTACACAAAAAGGAAACAGAAATGCTAGACGCACAAAAAAAAATGAACAACCAAATGCACAACCTGCTTAAAATTGTTGGACTTTGCGCTGAAAAATCTGTACACACAAAAAGAAAAAAGAAAGAAAGAAAGAGGTGTACAACTTTTTTAGCACGAAGTCCAACAATTTTAAGCAGATTATACATTTAATTGTGTATTTTTTTTGTGCATCTAGCATTTCTCAGAAGGAAAAAAGAAAAGGGCACTGAGATTCCAGAAAAGTCAAAATTGGGTCTTCCAATCTGTAAGCCCATTAGATTAGTTATTCTATTTTTGCTAGCCATATAGATGGCCAAGGGAGTAGATTTTAATGACTTGCTCTCCACGTTAATTAGGAATGAACAATGGATAGCCTGCTAGATGATACTCCCTCCGTCCCATTTTATGTGTCCCTTTTTGGGAATCCAACTATTTAAGGGGACAAAAGGAATCTACACATACTTTCCACAATTGCCCATAATAATTGCACTTTCTTTTTTGTTTTGTTTTGGTATTGGTTGTTAGGAAGGGCAATTTGGGAAACTAAGTAAAATTTATATACTAATTTAGGAAAGTGGACAACAATTTTGGGACATACCAAAATAGAAAGGGGGACACATAAAATGGGACGGAGGGAGTATAAGCTTAATTATGTGCTGGAGATGCTTCAAGCTAACTGGAACACATCATCTCCAAACTCATTCAAGAGGGTATCTATGCTCGGTGTGCTACATTAAAAATCTCCAAATTTATTGTAGAGAAATGCTATATTTTTTAAATTATTTTTTTTTTCAAAAATTATTTTTCAACACATATGGTAGTGTGACCCTTTTCAATAATAGTGAGATCACTTCAATATTAACCAATCAAAATCAACTCGGTCCACTGTCACATATGTTAGAAAACACTTAAAATTTTTCTTTTTTTGGAAAGCATAACATTACTCTTTATTGTAAGTGATTCTAGGCGAGTCAACTTGGCACGTCATTCAGGCTGTTAGGAATGCAGAGAACTAATTCTACATATGTGAATCTATCCTATTAATTCAAGTTTTGGTGAACGTTCATTTCTTGTCCTAGAGCCTGGTTGAGAATATATAAAATATGATCTGGTTCAATGTAAGAGCAACTTTTTATTTGTTTCTTGTGAACCAAGATTAGGTAAGCTTGACATAGGAACTAGTTTGTTTTTCTAAAAAAAATAGTATTAGATAGGCACATACTTCTATGCACAAAATAGACACTCATCATACTTAGTTCTCACAAGAACCGGATAAAAGTTGGACTTGGTGTAAATCTGACTCTGTTTTAGACTTTCCCTAAGAGACCTCTAGAGTCTGTACCTATTCTAATTTCACTCCAAAATCTAGTTTTTATCAAATAAACATTTTTGCATAGCTTGGTATAGCTTAAGTGACAAAGAGCTTGACATATATAAGTCCCCTTCAATGTATAAGTTCAGAATTCAAACCTCATCCTCTCCCCCGTGTAAAAAAATAAATACTAATAAATAAATAAACATTTCTTTAATTCTCATAAAACCACATTAAAAGTGGGACTAAATTCGACTCATAATTAGAAATCCAGCATTATCCTTGATATGGACCAAAATAGCATCCCCTCCTTAAAATGACACGTGTCTAGGTTTGATTCACAAAAGATGCCTGCAGCAGGGCCTTTTGGGCCCGCAATCAAGCCTCAGATCTGGGCTCTGGAGTATCCAGTCCAAGTCCAAATACAATTATACAGCCAAAAATGGTATAAATACACCATAAAGGTACGCTTATACACACACTATTGAATACCTGATACTCTCTCTCTCTCTCTCTCTCTCTCTCTCTCTCTCTCTCTTACTGGGATTGTGTCCTCAAGCTTATTACTTTATGCGTTAGACATTTTGATAGTTATATTTATAGATATCAGTTTACAGTTCATTATGTATGTTTCATGAGATGAATGTCTATTTGTTTGTTTGTAATCCTAAAATATTATTGTAAGGAATTCGTATGTATGTATGAGATGCATACATGGGGATACGAATTGCTATTCTTTGATGTTTAGAATTGTCGTAGTGGATGATGAGATTGAATGTCTCATTAGGTATACACACTAGCATGATTGACTACCATCAGATGGAGTGATGTATCCTATCCAATCACTGGACTATGTGACTCTTAGTTAATATGCTAGTGCATGTAATGTACTAATGAACCTTGAGTTTTCCAATTAAAACTCAATTGCTGTCAACAGTTAATAGGAATTTATAACTTGTATACGACACGTGTTCTCAATCTTGAGACAATAATAAACACAAAACATGTGTGTGATTGCTTTGACTTACCAATCAGTGAGGTATTCAAAATCATTACATGGGTATCTTCGATAATCATATCTCATAGCATTGTGAACATATATTGTCAAGATAGAATCTACCATCTGTTAAAGAGTAAGCATTCTCCAGAGAATGTCACTAAGTTGGTTACTGAGAACTGCATTCTTGTTGATAATAGTTATCAATATGTTTGGTAATCCTGAGAGGTGAATGAGACTCAACGAATAATAAGATACATTCACAGTTCAGGTTGATAGTACTGGTTATCTGACTACTTGAATGTGATTACGAATGTTGAAGGTAGAGGGACATTAGTATCACCTTACAACTCTAGTCACCCCTACATATATGTTCTTATGCCATTGGAATACAGTTATCATTATTTAGTGTTATTAACGTTAACTGATCATTTAGTTAATTAATTGATTAAAGAGTTTAATTACAGAGGAGTTAATAACTGATTTAAGCTAATAATTAAGAATATAGGAGATCCCATTATTAGCTCAAAGAAGTTGACCAATCGATTGGTGGTTTAAGCAATCGATTGCCACTAGGTCGATTTGAAAAACTTATAAATAGAGGACATGTTGGTTGAATTAAAAGTTGTTCGTTTTATGCAAAGAAAAAAAGCCCTATTTCAATTTATAAGCTTTTACACTCCTTCCTATTCACTCTAGAAGGGTTCCCACAAGCATTAGCCTGCCGAGGAGGATTAAGGAGAAACAAGAACGAAGATTTTCTAGAGGGAGCTTTCTGGATTTCTCTGCATCAATCCAACCTTTTGATTCTAGCATTCAAAAGGTATGTCATGTCATCTTGTCTACACATCACCAGATTTAATAAGGAGTAATTCTTATAATACCAAAAAGTATTTTTGCGTATTTTTTCTGCTGTAAATCAGTTTTTCAAAAACTAAATCCAACAATTAGTATTAGTGCCACGCTTATTCGAATATAATGATGTATTTTGAAACCCTGTTTGATTTACATGATGGTTTGGTCTTTTTCCAAAACTATGGACAAACTTGCATTTCTGCAGTAGTTTTACTGCAAAAAACAGATTTGTCAAATTTTGGATAGAAAAATGTGAAAAGCAATTGATTGCTTGGAGCAATCAATTGGTTGTTTTACCAATCGATTGGTGGTTCTTTTTCTCCCATGTGTTTTTGCAGTTTTAAAGTTTGATAAATCTTTATGTTAACCTTTTAAACTATTTTGAAATTATTTTTTTTATTTTTATTTTTGTAAAAGTTTTTTTTCAACTTGGGATGTTCAAAAATGGTTTCAACCAAAAAGAATCAACTCCATGCTGATTTTTGTCGAGTAATGCTATGCTTCTTAAATCCAAAACCCAAATTCACATCCCAAATAATATGGTAGTATTTGGCTGAGAAATTTGTAAATATGAGAGTGCAGGCATGCCAGACAAATATTCTCTTACAATGTGAACAATTTGACGAATCAGACGAGTGAAGAGACATAGGAACAAAATCTCTTCAAATAGGTTCAGATTGCTTTAACCAAAGATTAAAGACTTAAGATATGAGAAATATCGAGATTAGTAAAAGAAGTAACAGAGATAGATTTCCATTAAATCACTTACAAACAAAGATCAATCAGAAGTGGTAATCATGCTTGTAATTGGAATTTAACTATGGATCTACTCCTACAACGAGTAAATAGACTGGAATTGAAAGATAAAGGAAAGGTACAATGCAAAATATGAAAATGCTAAGTGTTCTTGTTGATCGTGGATCATTTCTCTCTTCCATTTCGTTTCCTTATATAGATCGTAGTGACCATAACCGCTGCCCAGCAGTTAAGAAACCACCCAATATCTCCATGATTTGGGAATAGTGGGTCTCGTTCATAACTGCACCTATCACGATCCCTGCATTACACGTGTCACTGATCTGCTTCAACATAACTGCCACTAATCGTTATACCTTTAACATGGCATACACACTGGGTTATAGCACTTGTTATATGTTGCATCAGCGTGTTCTTCCCATCACTCTGCTTTCGCGCAAATTCCGCATGTAATTCCCCCGTCGAATTTGGTGGGCCCATTTTAATTTTTATTTTATGGTACAAACAGGTAGTAAGCTCACTATGAAGTCTTCAATATCCTCCAGTCATAGCAGTGGGCCCACTAGATTATGATTGAAGGATATTGAAGTGACTCCACAGTGGTCCTACTGCCACATCATTTGAGAAGTGAATTTGATATTTGGATTTAGGAAACATATCATATATTACTCTTATAACAGCTTTATCATGAATCTGAGCCAAAAAGCAACAAACAAAAGTTGTAAAACCTACTCAAGATGATGAGATATTCGGCCATTCATGATTCTGTAAGAGAGCCAAAAAGCCAAATCTTTTTTTTTTGTTTGTTGCTAAACAAACATTTCATTCAAAAATAAATAAATACGGAAAGTACAAATAAGACCTAGCCCGTATGGTGGCTCTCCTCCAACACAGAATGAAAAAAGTCGCCAAATAGACTAGGACCAAACATTACAAATGAAAAAACAAAAACAACAAAAACAAAAGGTACAATAGTTGGAAATCCAGAGAAAGCCAAAGAAACCACTTCGCTAGCTGCACGAGAAACCAAACTCCGAACCAAGGGCAACTTTAACCTTATAGATAATAGAGATCACCCAAAGAAAGAAGCTGACATATAGCTGACACGACTTGAAATGTGTTCTCTAAAGAGTACGTCCAAGTGTAGACGGTCGCGTCGCGTTAAAAACCGGTAAGACCGGGTCGAATCCCAAAGGACGGAATGTAAAGGCGGAAGAATCTAGATTGAATCCTAAAATAAAATAAAAGATGATTTCTTGTAGTAGGGGGGTTCTAACAGTCCTAAAAAAATAGAAGAAACAATTTATAGTGAAGCAAAGACTTAACTAGATAAGATTAAAAACTATGATATAAATCAAATATGAAAAAGAGTTGGGAACATGTGAATCCACAAAGTACCAGCCACTACCATGATTTTAACAAGAACGAACAGTTGGGGTTTTATCCTTAGAGTATTCCTTATTTCAAAATGGTTAAGTTAAGCATTCTAGACACTAGGTATGTGTATCTTGCATATTTAGTGGTTTGTTTACCTTACTTATTTATGAAGAACTGAAATAAGTAGTTAATTAAAACCATGAACAATAACTAACAAATTGAGTATAGAATATTCGAAGTGTTTGTTATGAGTGTTCATAGATTTAACTAATCGAAAGAGCTTTTATTCCAAAATCAGATTACAATTTGAACTTGAAAGATCAATTTGGACTTAGTTTCTGAAACAAAAGTTACTGAAATACAGAAAGGAGTAAACCCAAGTCATAATCATATCAATCGATTGACTTAATGTCAATCGATTGACATGGAATGGCTTTCAATCGATTGACAAGTATATCAATCGATTGACTTGGAGTCTATGTCAATCGATTGGATACTGTATCCAATCGATTGGCATTGACTCTTTCACAGAATCATGGCAGAGGGCTGGGAACAATGTTTCTTCACATTATTCCCAACCAGAGTTCTACTCACGCATAATTAAGACTGCATAAACATAAATAAACCGAAAGATAGGATCAAACATAGCCATGGATTAAAATGTTAAATTAAAATTGCTTAAATCAAACTCTAACTATAACATGCATAACAATCACAATTCCTAAGCAACTAAAAACAAGAATTGAAACCTGAATTAGAGATTGAAAAAACAGAATACGAATTTATCCACTGGAATTTTTATCCGAAACCAAAATCAATGGTGAATCCCTACAAAAACAATACAAAATGAGCCAACCCCCAACCCTCTCTACTCTCCTCTATATATAATGTCATAAAAAATGAGCTAGAGGCGTCCAGGTTCATTCCATAACGGCTGGTCGTCGCCTGATTGCTGAGATCTTGCGCCATTAAAACAGACTGTTTCCAGTTTAAGTCAATCGATTGACAAAGATGTCAATCGATTGATAAAGATATCAATCGATTGACAAATAGTTCAATCGATTGGTAGGGAAAGCATGTCAATCGATTGAAACTATGTCAATCGATTGGTATCAAGACTTCATCAATTTGTTTCTTGAGTTATTCCTTTCAACTTGTAATTCCCTTCAGCTTCAGAACCTGCACTCACAGAGCCAAACACAACATACCACGAAAAACACATCATTGTGTAAAGAAGCAAATTAAACACATTTGCAGGTAATACCAGAGAAATGAGGTTATATCCAGTCAGTTTTTACTCCTTATCGAGCTAATATTAAGCCAATATCAGCTCTCATCACGACCCCCAACTAGCGTTTTGCTAGTCTCTAGTAATGAAGCGGAATTAACACAAATTGAGACGACCAACTATTAACGTTACAGTTTTATTGAGCTAAAACAAAAGGGAAATCCTAACTCACTGTCGCAGGAATCGCGGTTGCATTTAGCGTATGCAACAAGCCTTTGAACCCTTAGGTTTACTCTAATGGACGAGTTGTGTCTCGTGAGGGTTTTCAGAGAATTTACCCACAAAATTCAGATGTCAAATTTCCAAACTTATCAAAGCTTCAATTTCTCTTTTATGCTAAAAATTTTGCTTAACAAGGATATGAATTCCTTTACCATGCTATGGAAGTAAACAACATGTTACGAAGTAACTTATTCAAGTTAAGCTACATTCACAGCCTTTATATATCCTTGTGTGTGTGTGGGGAGTTAACAACTACGATATAAATCTTTATCTTAGAATTCTTTAGATTGACATGTTTAAGACTTCATAGTTTCAACTCAATTCTCACACGGTTTACGCTCAAAATAGAAATCACTCTGAAACTGGCGTAAAGCTTATGCACTCATAGTATGAAGCTCAAATGAGTAAATGTAGAGGCAATCAAACATGCTTACATACTAGACACTGAAAAACGCTTATTTGAGGTGCATGAGTCTCATGAATGGAATGCCAATTACAACAAGAGCGATCTACTGTGGAAAACTCATTTCATACTCGAGATTTGTTAAAATTAATCTAGAATCCTTAGGACTTGTGACAGAAATATGAGGAGAGGTAAGAGATAATGGACTGTGAAAAATGAGTTCAAGCATGTGACATAGTAAAACCAACTCCACTTCACATCTTTTATTTAACAATCCTCCAATTTCTTTTATTTATTGCTTTCCACTTTTCTTTTCTTTTCTTTTTTTTTTTTTTATATATATATATGTATATATCTGCAATCACTTCTCCTTTTTCTCCTTTAACTATTTTCACGAAATCGTCACATACTTGATTATAAAAAGGTGATTTTAGGTAGAGACATTGATTTGTGAAAGGTAAGTGAAGTTTTAGATTTCCTCGAGAGATGAGGTGAAGAAACGATGGCCTAAGTCATCTTCTAGACATTATAACTTATCTCAAGTATTTCCTGAGTTTTAAAATTAGTAAATCCTGAACGTTCTCCTGATGCATTAGCCAAATGAAACAAGAATGAGACTCTCAACGAGATAAAAGTGTATTTCAAGAATTAACACGAGTTTTGCGATTAACCCTCAGAATAAAAGAATGGCTAAAAAATCACTAGGGTTAAAAGTTTTCACTATTAATCCATTAACCATGACAATCGTATTTCATTCTCATTCAAAGATTCTTTCGTAATTGTCAACTCGTGCAAAATTGTTTCAGGATATATTCGTGCTATGGATGCAAAACTCGATTAGTGACTAAGTAACATGTAATCGAAATCCATAATATAGTAAGGAAAACATGAATGCATCATTGCACAATAATTTAGCTAGGAGGAACGAAGTTTTTATAGTTTAGAAATTTTGACCACAGCTTTTTTTTTTTTTTTAAAGAAAACAAAACAAACTAAGAAAGCTAGAAACTTGGAAATTCAAATATTAAACAGGTGTGCATTTTAAATTCAAGAGAGAAAACAGGTGGATATCTATTTCCTACCCCCAACTGAAATTGACATTGTCCACAATGGAAGTATTTCAAGAAAAAGAAGATATCACATGATTAAAGCATTTCCATATACATCAGAGAATACACCTGGTTTAATATAACAATCTCCGCACACAACCAAGATCAAGAGTAAAAGGATAATAATAAAAAATATCAACACTAGAAACATAATCCATGAACACACAGAACTATCTGTATAGTAATGTCCAAAATCAATAAAGTCCCTAATACAGAGATAACTGAAAATCAACTAACCACCCACCAAAACACAAAATCCATACAAATACCCACGTGTCCACAAAAGTGCCCAAATATCCACAAATACAAAATAAAGTGACAACAGAGAGAGAAAGATATATGAAATAACAAAACACTCCCTCGCTCGCCACAACTCCCTCCTAAGAATCGGCAGTCTAGTCATCGGATGGCGTGATAACTACCTCACTGCCACCCTCAGCAGCTGTCCCAGTCTGGGCGACAACCGCCGGGTCACTCACAGCTGGCGGTGAAGCAGCAGCTGGAGGTGGTGGCTGTGAAGGTGTCTCTGAGATACTGCCCTCTGGTGGAGCTGACGTAGACGCCGAAGCTGTCGTCGATGCTGGAGCTGTCGGAGCTGTCGTCGATGCTGGAGCTGTCGGAGGAGGTGGCATAGATGAGCGTAAAGATTGCTCGATCCCAAGCAGCATCGAAATCTGCTCAATCTGACCACCAAGCTGCCCGAGTCTCCCCTGAACTGCATCACGATCCAAAGATATCTGGGCAGCTAACAAACACAACTCCGCAGAGAGATCTCTGACCATCCCATGAAGCTGTAGTCTCGCGGTTCGCTCCTCTACCAAGAAGTCGTTAATGGACTGGAGAGATGGAGGGATAGATGTGGAAGCTGTAGGTGGTGTGGATGCTGTAGGTGGCTCACGCATCCTCAACTCATACTGACCCTCAGCCGCGGGCGGCGTCCCTGAGTCCTCATCCTCTGACTCTGATAATGTATCTCCCCTCTTCCTCTTCTTTCTCTTACTACTCTCACCTACTTTTCCCTTCCCTTTTGACAATTTTTTAAATTGCGCTGCTGACCGTCTAGCAGCCGACTCACCAAAAACACCAATCTTAGATTTTAACTGCGCCTCCCCTGCTGGTATCACCAACCCTGCCTGCTCGCAAACTCTATGTATCACCCATGCACCCTTGAGGTGCTGGGCCTTGCCAGGATGACGTGTAGGCTCAACTAAGAACTCGATGAATAGCCTAGCGAGGCAGATGGGCAAACCTGTCCCAATAGCATAAAGAACTCTCGCGTACCACCCAGCAAAATCTAACTTATAAGTGGTGGGGAAGATACAGCTGCAGAGAGTCAAATGTAGAAGATGATAGTCTGGCGTCAGGTCGTGATCGTCGAATACTGTGATCCCTGAATATTTCTTCACCTTCCCGCCTGAGATCTCTGTGGCCACAACATCAAATGATGGAAAAGGACGGTCGGGATGAATGGGGTATATATGATCAGGAACCTCAGGGATACCCAGTGCCTGAGCGACCGTCGCAGGGCTGAACTCAATTGCCCGTCCCGAAACACACGAGAAATATGTGTAAGGAACGTTCGGCACCTTAACCAAACTGGCGCATGCTGGCCGAATCCAAGAAGCATATACTCTCTTATCTGCTGTAAGAACTGGGAGCGTTCCTGAACCCGTGAGCGAGCGGTGGGTCCGGAATCTCGAGAGAGGTTGACTTTTTTGGGTGGGGCCCACTGTCTTTGGGTTTCGGAGCCATGGGAGCTTCAAAAGAAGCATAACAAAGAGTTAGGATGAAAGAACTTAGAATCTGCTTCTCTGTTTATGTCAATCGATTGACATAAGTTGTCAATCGATTGAAGTTGAGTTCCAATCGATTGAACCCTGATGTCAATCGATTGACATCAGCGATCACAGGGGGCTGCCCACAACAAGGTCTCACGTCCCCCTATGATTAAATTAGTGGTCTTAAGACCATGAGGGACTCCCTCAATTGATTTGAACAATGAAAAAGGGTGAGAAAGTGAAATGGGTTTGGGGGTTACCTCAACCGGAATCGCGGCAGAAAGTTCGCCGCCAAAAGAGATGACAAGGAGATTGATGATGATGAATAAGATGATGGTGATGAAATGAGGCCCGAATCCCTCTCCTTTCTCTTCACCCTCTATCCATGCGAGGACAGTGGCCGCGGCGGTGGTGATGAAGATGAAGATGATGAAAATGGAGATGATGAGGGATGATGATGAATGAAACTGGTGATGAAAGTATGGGGAGGGGTTTACTTCACACTTCCCTGGAAATAGCCTCCTCCCTCTCTCTCTCACAGGATTTGAATTGAAATGAGGGAGAGGGAGAAGAGTAGTCAGTACGTCTGGAGGGCTTTTCAATCGATTGACAATATATGTCAATCGATTGAACACAATTCAAGTCAATCGATTGATAAAATTGTCAATCGATTGACAACCATTTATACCAATCGATTGACAATAATATCAATCGATTGAAAAAGAAATTCATGGGAACCCAAATGTTCCTCATGTGATCATCCCCAACAATTTTAAGAATGCAATTTCAAGACAGAGATAAGACTTTGAGCATTCATACAAGCATTAGACTCATCAATCACACAAATAGGAAGAATTTATTCCAAACATCATCAATTCAAAGTTTGAAATGGATTATTATCATCCAATGAGTACAAGTTCTTGGTCAAGAAACAAACAAACAAATAGAAAAACAAGAACAAAATTCTGTCTATTCATCTGCCAAAGGAATTATCAATTCTGCTCAGGTTCAGGGGAAGAAAAGTCTTCTCCCACAGCATACTCCACAGAGTACTCCACAACTTCTCCGTCCGAATCAATCTGAAGATCTTCCAGAATTTCTCGAACTGCGCAAAGCAAATCCCAGGTATTCATATTGGTGATTACCGCAATAGGAGAATCTGGGCATGAACTGGAAAGTGGAGTAAAAATTGGCCTTTCTTGCTCCGTCTGTTCTGGGGTTCCTGGAGAACGGACCCCATGGTAGAGCAAATGTGGTAGGTAATGCAATGGATTCATCCTACAGCCAATCAAAAAGACAGAATAAGAATAAAAGGAAACAAAGAAGCACACAAAGAAAAGAAAACTACTATACAACAACATCAGGTTCTCAAATTTCAAGAAGAATAATCAGGATCATCCAGGTGGATGGTCTCTGATTCTGGTTCGAACCTCTCCAAAAATGGTTTTAAACGTTGTCCATTGACTTTAAAAGCATTACCATTCTTGGGATTAACGATTTCTATTGCTCCGTGTGGAAATACTTCCTTGACAACAAATGGTCCTATCCACCTTGACCTCAGCTTCCCGGGAAAGAGATGAAGCTTTGAATCGTAAAGTAATACTTTCTGTCCCGGTTCAAACTTCTTTCTCAGTATCGATTGATCATGCTTAGCTTTTAACTTTGACTTATAAGTTCGAGCACGATCATATGCATCATTTCTGATCTCCTCTAATTCATTGAGTTGTAACTTCCTCAGTGTGCCACTCTCATGGATATCAAAATTTAGCAATCTCGTTGCCCAATATGCCTTATGCTCTAATTCCACGGGCAAGTGGAAAGCTTTTCCATAAATTAGCCTGTAGGGAGACATCCCAAGATTCGTCTTATACGCTATCCTGTACGCCCACAAAGCATCAGTTAAACGCGACGACCAATCCTTTCTATTGATGTTAACAGTCTTTTCCAGGATATGTTTGATCTCCCTGTTGGCTAACTCTGCCTGACCATTTGACTGTGGGTGATATGATAAAGCAACCTTATGGTTGACCCCATACTTCTTCATCAGCGCCTCAAAGGGTTTATTGCAGAAATGGGTTCCACGATCACTAATCATGGCCTTTGGTGTTCCGAATCTTGACAGAATATTCTCCTTTAAGAATGAGATCACTGTTCTGTGATCATTTCTCCTTGTCGGAATGGCCTCAACCCACTTGGACACATATTCGACCGCCAGAAGAATATATTCGTAATGTGATGATGGCGGGAATGGTCCCATGAAATCGATGCCCCAGCAATCGAAGATTTCAATAGTCATGATCGGGGTCATCGGCATTTCATTTCTCTTTGACAAGCTTCCCAACATTTGGCATCTAGCACATGCTCTACAGAATGCATAACTGTCTTTGAAAACTGTCGGCCAGTAGAAACCACTACTAAACACTTTTTGAGCAGTCTTCTTGGCTGAGAAATGGCCACCGCAGGCCTCTGAGTGGCAAGAAGCTAAAATATGAGAGATATCTTCCTCAGGGACACATCGCCTAATTACTTGATCCGCACAGTACTTAAACAAGTACGGATCATCAAAGTAAAACCATCGGGCGATGGACAGAAACCTTTTTCTGTCAGGGGTGGACCAATGAGATGGGGTCTCCCCTGTTGCCAGGTAATTGACAATGTCAGCATACCAGGGCAAGCTGGTTGCTGCAAAAAGTTGCTCATCTGGGAAAGATTCACTGATTGGAATAGATTGTGAAGAATTGTCTTCAAACGTCAATCGTGAGAGGTGATCAGCAACAACATTCTCCACTCCCTTTTTATCTTTGATAACCAAATCAAATTCTTGGAGCAGAAGTATCCAGCGTATCAATCGCTGTTTTGTATCCTTTTTGGATAGCAGATACTTCAATGCAGCATGATCGGTGAAGCAAATGATCTGCGAGCCAATTAGGTATTGCCTGAATTTCTCCAATGCAAACACAATTGCTAGCAACTCCTTTTCGGTAGTAGAGTAATTACGTTGAGCTCCATCAAGGGTTCTGCTAGCGTAGTAGATCACAGTAGGCTTTTTGTCTTTCCTTTGCCCTAAAACAGCTCCGATCGCTGTGTCACTCGCATCACACATCAGCTCGAAAGGAAGACTCTAATCCGGAGATTGCATTATTGGAGCTGTTGTTAGGTGATGTTTGAGTTTATCAAAGGATTCCTGACACTTGCTGTTCCACTCAAAAGGTTGGTCCTTAACAAGGAGTTGACATAGTGGTCTAGATACAGCACTGAAATCCTTAATAAACCTCCGGTAGAAACCGGCGTGACCTAGAAACGATCGTATTTCTTTCACAGTAGTGGGGACAGGAAGATTTGAAATTATATCGATCTTTGCCTTGTCTACTTGTATTCCCTCAGCGGACACGATATGTCCCAAGACAATCCCCTTTGTCACCATAAAGTGACATTTCTCCCAGTTGAGGACCAAATTCTTGTCCTCGCATCTTTTTAGGACTTTCTGAAGGTTCTCCAGGCAATGATCAAAACTGCTTCCAAATACGGAGAAATCGTCCATAAAGACCTCCATGATCTTTTCTACCATATCGCTAAAGATGCTTAGCATGCACCGCTGAAAAGTAGCAGGCGCGTTGCACAATCCGAATGGCATCCGGCGATATGCAAATGTTCCAAACGGACAGGTAAAAGTGGTTTTTTCTTGATCGGCAGGATCAATTTCGATTTGGTTATAACCACTATAGCCGTCCAAGAAGCAATAGAATTGGTGACCCGCTACTCTTTCGAGCATTTGATCCATGAAGGGTAATGGAAAATGATCCTTCCGAGTTACCGCATTCAACCTTCGATAGTCAATACACATGCGCCAGCTGGTGGTTACACGTGTGGGTACCAATTCTCCTTCTTTGTTTTCTACCACTGTAATGCCAGCTTTCTTTGGCACTACTTGCGTCGGACTTGCCCAGGGACTATCCGAGATTGGATAAATGACCCCAACATCCAGTAATTTTAGAACTTCCTTCTTCACCACCTCTTGCATGTTTGGGTTAAGACGCCTTTGCATTTGTCGACAAGGCTTGGCATCTTCCTCAAGGTAAATCCTGTGAGTGCATATGGATGGACTAATTCCTCTTAAATCAGCAACGGTCCATCCTAACGCACTCCTGTGCTGCTTAAGCAACTGTATCAGTTTGCTTTCCTGTTCGTGCTTTAAAACAGATGAAATTATCACAGGAAAGGTCTTCTCTTCTCCCAAGAATACATATTTCAATTCTTTTGGGAGCTCTTTCAATTCCAACTCTGGAAATTGCAAGTTTGACGGCACAGCCAACTTGGTCTTTGGCGGTAGTTGCTCATATTGAGCCGTCCACATTGTTCTTGCAACTTCCTCTTCAACAACCTCCAATATAGAGCATATCTGACTCATCCTTTCATCTTGTGGAGTGTATTTATCCAATTCATAACATGAGTTAGTTATAATGGACTCCACAGGGTCAGAGTGAGCAGTTGAATCAAAGCAATCTTGAATTACTGCTTCTACCCAATTCACCTCTTCTTCCTCATCATCAAAATCTTCAATTTTTGGATTTGAAAAGATCTTGATATTCAATGTCATATTCCCAAAAACAACGGTCATAACTCCACTTCTTACTTTGATCGTCGCATCAATTGTCGCGAGGAAAGGACGTCCAAAGATCACCGGAATCTGAGATTTAGCATTGTGTACTGGTTCGGTGTCTAGGATAACGAAGTCAACAGGAAAGACAAATGTGTCAATCTGGACCAGAACGTCTTCTAAAACTCCTCGCGGGTATTTGATTGATCGATCTGCCAGTTGAAGGGTAATGCGAGTGGGCTTAAGTTCTCCTAACCCTAACTGTTGATAAACAGTGTAAGGTAAGAGATTAACACTCGATCCTAAATCGAGTAACGCATTGTTCACTTTCTTCTGACCGATTATACAAGAAACTGTTGGTGTGCCTGGATCCTTGTATTTAGGAGGCAAATCGTGTTTTACGATCGCACTTGCCTGGCATGCCAAGTAAGCACTCTTCTTAACACTTTGCTTCCTCTTTACAGTGCACAAGTCTTTAAGGAACTTGGCGTAGGAAGGCACTTGTTTAATTGCGTCTAGGAGTGGGAGATTGATCTTTACCTGCTTGAATAACTCCACAAACTCCTGACTTTTCGTTTCTTGTTGGGGTTTCTTCAACCTCTGAGGATATGGTGCCGGAAAAGGACATTTGGGTGCCTCCTCGATGAGAGGTTCTTTTCCAGGTCTTCTCTTTATTTCATTATCCTCAGGAATTGTTATTTTGGGCTCAACTGTTTCGCCCTCTTTTCCTTCTTCCACCAATTCTTCTTCAATCTCTACCTCTTCTTCATCACTAACTACAGGTTGTAAGGGCAAAGAGACTTTCTCAATTTCTTTTCCACTCCTCAACACAGTTACCGCCTTGGCCTCCTCATGTGGTCCAGATCCCGAGGGTCCTGTACCCGAGTGTTGGCCTTTAGGATTTTGCTCTGTCTGTGCAGGGAACATAGTTCGTTCTCGATCCCCTTGTTGGGCAGCTAACCTCTCTACACTTGTATTGAGTTTACTCATTAGCTGCATCATCTGCTGCATCATGAGTGTATTAGAATCTTCTTGTGCCTTCTTATGAGGTGGCACATAAGTGTTTGGTGAGAGTTGGTTGTTGCTTCCCTGATTGTAGTTGGATTGAGGTGAATGATTTTGATATTGGTTTTGGTGATACCCTTGACTTTGTTGATAAGTAGAAGGAGGTTGGTAACTCTGGTGGTATCCTTGGTTCTGAGGTCGGTATTGGTTTCCTTTATTCGGCTGCCACTGTTGAGATGGGTTTGCTGCAACAGCACTGTTTCTATGATCGAAACCAGGATGACTCCACCTATCATTGGGGTTGAAACGATTAGGGGCATTTACAGCATGTACCTCCACTGAACTCTGTTCTTGGTAAACAGGGTATATTTGGCAATGTTGAGAGGTATGCCCCATCTGTAGACAACTCGAACATGATTCTTCAGATGCAAATTGTATTACCGAGTCCTTCTTCGCTTCCAAAACTTCCAATTTACGAGCTAGTTGCTCGTATTTCTCCAATAAGCCATCTTCCGCCTTCAGCTGATAAATACTCTTTTTACTTGAACTTGAACTGGGCTGAGTTCTCGTCACTTGAGTTTCCCATTCCGGTGCGTGTTCGGCTAACCATTCGAAATGAGCCTCTGCTTGTTCGGCATTCTTGCTCATAAACTCACCGTCACTCGTAGTTTCTACGAGCTTCTTTGATTTTGGACTTAAGCCATCAAAGAAGAAGCTTATTGTTCGCCACTTCTCAAAACCATGATGCGGGCAGAGCAGTAACAAATCCTTGAAACGCTCCCATGCCTCAGCAAAAGTTTCTTCCTCTTTTTGATTATACATCTTGATTTGTCTCAAGATGTCAGTTGTTAACCGATTAGGGAAGAACTTTTTAAGAAAGGCTTCATGAATTGCTGCCCAAGTCGAAATCGAATTCGGTTTAAGTGACAATAACCATGACTTCGCTTTGTCCTTCAAGGTGAAGGGAAAAAGCTTTAATCGGATTATATCACTTGGGCAGGTCTGATCTGTGAAAGTGCCACAAACATCTTCGAAATCTCGAATGTGCAAGTACGCCTTCTCTTTATCCATCCCGTGAAATGTGGGTAACAGTTGAATCATTCCATTACGAAAATGGAATGTGCCTGTGTGTGGAGGGATGCGGATACAAGAAGGTGTGGCTGTTCGATCAGGGGTCAAGAGTTCTCGTAAAGGTCGCTGACCTTCATCGATGAGGTCATGCCTATTTTCTCCTTGTTGGCTCTCCGTATCAGACATTGAGTTAGAAGTGGATGGGGTGAAAATGGGATTATCAGCACTATGGATTGGATCTTCAAAAAGATTTGTGATGAAGGCTTCAGTGGAATCAAAGGACATAAGAGGACACAACAATACAGCTTGTGTTCTGAAGAAATAAAAAGAAAAAGAAAGATAGAAATGGGATAAGAAAAGATTGGATCAAATCGAAATTCCTGGCCTTTGTTACCGTCCCCGGCAACGGCGCCAAAAACTTGACACGACTTGAAATGTGTTCTCTAAAGAGTACGTCCAAGTGTAGACGGTCGCGTTGCGTTAAAAACCGGTAAGACCGGGTCGAATCCCAAAGGACGGAATGTAAAGGCGGAAGAATCTAGATTGAATCCTAAAATAAAATAAAAGATGATTTCTTGTAGTAGGGGGGTTCTAACAGTCCTAAAAAAATAGAAGAAACAATTTATAGTGAAGCAAAGACTTAACTAGATAAGATTAAAAACTGTGATATAAATCAAATATGAAAAAGAGTTGGGAACATGTGAATCCACAAAGTACCAGCCACTACCATGATTTTAACAAGAACGAACAGTTGGGGTTTTATCCTTAGAGTATTCCTTATTTCAAAATGGTTAAGTTAAGCATTCTAGACACTAGGTATGTGTATCTTGCATATTTAGTGGTTTGTTTACCTTACTTATTTATGAAGAACTGAAATAAGTAGTTAATTAAAACCATGAACAATAACTAACAAATTGAGTATAGAATATTCGAAGTGTTTGTTATGAGTGTTCATAGATTTAACTAATCGAAAGAGCTTTTATTCCAAAATCAGATTACAATTTGAACTTGAAAGATCAATTTGGACTTAGTTTCTGAAACAAAAGTTACTGAAATACAGAAAGGAGTAAACCCAAGTCATAATCATATCAATCGATTGACTTAATGTCAATCGATTGACATGGAATGGCTTTCAATCGATTGACAAGTATATCAATCGATTGACTTGGAGTCTATGTCAATCGATTGGATACTGTATCCAATCGATTGGCATTGACTCTTTCACAGAATCATGGCAGAGGGCTGGGAACAATGTTTCTTCACATTATTCCCAACCAGAGTTCTACTCACGCATAATTAAGACTGCATAAACATAAATAAACCGAAAGATAGGATCAAACATAGCCATGGATTAAAATGTTAAATTAAAATTGCTTAAATCAAACTCTAACTATAACATGCATAACAATCACAATTCCTAAGCAACTAAAAACAAGAATTGAAACCTGAATTAGAGATTGAAAAAACAGAATACGAATTTATCCACTGGAATTTTTATCCGAAACCAAAATCAATGGTGAATCCCTACAAAAACAATACAAAATGAGCCAACCCCCAACCCTCTCTACTCTCCTATATATATAATGTCATAAAAAATGAGCTAGAGGCGTCCAGGTTCATTCCATAACGGCTGGTCATTGCCTGATTGCTGAGATCTTGCGCCATTAAAACAGACTGTTTCCAGTTTAAGTCAATCGATTGACAAAGATGTCAATCGATTGATAAAGATATCAATCGATTGACAAATAGTTCAATCGATTGGTAGGGAAAGCATGTCAATCGATTGAAACTATGTCAATCGATTGGTATCAAGACTTCATCAATTTGTTTCTTGAGTTATTCCTTTCAACTTGTAATTCCCTTCAGCTTCAGAACCTGCACTCACAGAGCCAAACACAACAACATACCACGAAAAACACATCATTGTGTAAAGAAGCAAATTAAACACATTTGCAGGTAATACCAGAGAAATGAGGTTATATCCAGTCAGTTTTTACTCCTTATCGAGCTAATATTAAGCCAATATCAGCTCTCATCAATAGCCAAGCCCAAAAAAGTGAAAAAAGCTTCACTAAAGGGAGCAACCAAAGTTGCCTAAAAAGATTCCATGGTAACAAAAGTTATACCATGAAAAGTAGCACTGCAGGCTGCAGAAGAGAGGCCAAATGTAACACCCTGTATTTTCTTTTCCATTTATTTATGAATATTTCCATTTTATTCATATTTAATATATTTAGTTGGGGGTCAAACTGTAATTTCCAAAATATTTTCTGTGGTTTCAAAAACGATATCTATATTTTTTTGTTTAAACCAGGAATTTAATTCCTACGCTAATACTATTTCTGTATTTTTATTTTGAACCGAATAATACCAGTTTTGGTTTGAAGTCTGCGTTATACCGCGTTTTGGGTGTGGGAGCACGTGAGCTCAACCACACCGGGAGAAATCTCCCTATAGCTTGGAGCCCAAACATATCAGTTTATATATATGTAACAGTGTGTCTCTCTCTCACTCACTGTGTCTCTCTCAATTCTCTTCTTCTTCTCAAGATCACACACACACACAACACACATACAGTATATACATATACATATACACATTCATAGTCATATATATATATTGGGTTACCAAAATCAAGAACGGAGGAGGAAATTCTCAACGACGGATTATTACGGCGGATTTCTCGGTCTCAAATTCTCAGTCTAATTAGCCTCAGTGAGTAATTTAAACTCACTCGCCATGTTTATATGTGTATATTTCAGTGTATATATGTGTATATATATCAATACACCATTGAAGCTTGAGGATTGAAGTTTTAGAAATCGTAACCAAAATTGATTCTGTAAATTGGGAATGGAAGATATTGATCCCGATAAGCTGTGGTTCGAATCCTACGCAGTAATTTACCCGTATCGCTACGTATCGTTGATTTTAAGTTTTGTCACCCCCACTTTAATCGCGAATATTTAGATATATAATCCGTATTAGTTAAAATTGATCGCGTATTCGTAATCTACGCGGAAAACTGAAGAGAACCATATATCACATGTCCTAGTACGAACAGATTCTGAAAATGGGTAAAATCTGCTTGAAAACCAGAAACAGGGGAGAAAACGAAGAAGACGACGTTCTGCAAGAACTCGCGCGCGCGACCCGCTCGCGCGAGGTTCGCTCGCGCGGACCCTTCCCCCCCTTCGCGCGCGCGATCCGCTCGGGCGACCTGTCCAGCCCCTCCGCTCGCGCGACCCGCTCGCGCGATCCGGCCTTTCCCTTCGCGCGCGCGACCCGCTCGCGCGACCTGGCAGTTTGAGCAGTTTCTATGTTTTCTTATTAGGGACTGTTTGGAAAATGGTTTAAAAGTTTTTAAAGAACAGTTTGGCAAAAATATTGTTTTAAAGGCCTACGTTTTAAGAATTGTACGAAACAAGAACAACTTAGGCCAAAATTTATGCTCGTACGATTATTCCGGCTTTGTGATTTATTAAGGGTGTTATTTATGAAACATTGACATACATATTAGGGTTGAGGTTGTGTCAACATGCATGTGTGTGAGAAAGCGTGAAAAGAGTAAAGAGTAGCGGTCTGGTGTGCGACCTCAATATCGATCGGATAGTATTCCTGGTATTGGAGGCGACAGTGTTGTGTACGACTTAGATATCGATCGGATAGTATTCCTAGTATCTAAGGCGCGCGTTTCGGATATTGATCGGATAGTATTCCTGATATCCGAAGCGATGGTGATAGTGTTGTGTACGACTTAGATATCGATCGGATAGTATTCCTGATGTCTAAGGCGCGCGTTTCGGATATTGATCGGATAGTATTCCTGATATCCGGAGCAATGGTTGGTTGTGTTTGGTCTAGATATCGATCGGATAGTATTCCTGATGTCTAAGGCGCGCGTTTCGGATATTGATCGGATAGTATTCCTGATATCCGGAGCGATGGTTGGTTGTGTTTGGTCTAGATATCGATCGGATAGTATTCCTGGTATCTGAGGCAATAGTGTGGTGTGTGACTTCAATACTGATCGGATAGTATTCCTGGTATTGGAGGCGATAATGTAGCGTATGAATTGAATGACTGAATACTTATTACTTCTGGTAGCTGAAATAATGTATTGATTTAATTGGATTGTTCTAAAGGAAAGAATTGGCAAAATAAGATGTTTCACAATTCATGTACAATTTCGTACTTATTTATTACTATACTCCCCCGTGATTATGTTGGAATTGGAACCTTGAATATATTACTGTTAAAGTTAAATGGTACCGTTGTTTATTTGCTTATATATACATTGCGAGCACTTGTTTATTTTACTCACCAGCTTTCATAAGCTGACGGCGTTGATGCGTCCTGGACTGTATGTCCAGATTTTCAGGGGCAGGAGCAGCCAGGGTACTTCGACTATGCTAGTTAGAGGCAGGGAACTTTCCAGGAGGCTGCTTATTATTTTCCTATGTCTTTCATTTCTAAAGTTGTAATAGACTGGAGAATAGCTTTTGAATAAGGGCGTTTTGTGCCTAAGACATTGACTTATGTAATAGTTTAGTAAGTTTTAAATTTCGGAGCTTATGTTTATTAGTATCATTTCTTTTAGAAATGTTGTTAAGTTATTTGTTGCAGGGACAATTGGTCATACTCACTTGTCACGACCTACGAGTCCATAAAGGAAATTAAATGCTTTCCTGAATTATGCTACGTCGGGGCGTGACAGGCTTTTTGGTATCAGAGCCAGGTTATGGCTCGACCAATTGTCCAAAACACATAGGATCTCCCGTTAAGATAGAATTGAGATAAGATAGTTCGACTTTATTCCGTGTCTAGTCGCTTTCTATCGTTTAGAATTTTCTTTCTTCTCGAGAGGTTGACCGAATTCTGTTGATTGATGGATAGGTACCTTTCTCTTGAGATATGGCTGGAAGAAATCTCAGGAATCGTCCCGCTATTGAAGATGCACCGCCAGTAATAGATCCAACCGGGATGTTCGAAGCTTTTGTAAGGAGGTTGGAGAGGGTTAGTGATCAGAACGCAAGGAACAATAATCAGAATGGGAATTACAACGGGAATGGGAGGCAAGCCCACCAGACTGGAGACAAGCTTCTCAAGGAGTTTCGCGCTCTGCGACCTGAGTATTTTGCTGGGACTGATGAACCCTGGCAAGCGGAACAGTGGCTACGTCAGATGGAGCGTATCTTTGAGACCATAGAGTGCACTGATTTGGAGAAGAAGCGTCTGGCTATCTTTCAGCTGTCTTATGCAGCGGCTGATTGGTGGGATGCAGAAAAGGCGACCATAGGGGAAGAAGCTGCAAGGAGAATGCCGTGGGTGGTGTTCAAGGAAAGGTTTCTTGAGAAGTATTTCCCCGAAGAAGAGAAGGACAAGAAAGAGAAAGAGTTTATGGAGTTGACTCAAGGGAATCTGACTGTCCGAGAGTACACTACCCGATTTGAGCGTCTGTCTCGCTTTGCTCCACATATGGTGGACACACCCCAGAGGAAAATCAAGAAGTATCACCGAGGTCTCAACCTGTCTCTCAGACATTTGACTATGGGGCATCTGGGCCAGTCATTTGAAGCTCTGGTGAGATTGGCTACGGGGTTAGAGAATGATGGGTGTCAGAATTCGAAGCCGTTTGGAAATCGACCTCCGCAGAAGGGTTATCCCGGACAGAAACCAGGGTACCCTCAAGGACAGAAAAGGACCTGGGATGGAGGGAAGAAACCTCAACAGACACAAGCAGTTCAGCAGTATCAGCCTCTAGCAATAGAAGGGGCCAAAAACAACAACTGCTTCAATTGTGGTAATCCCGGTCACCGAGCTAAGGATTGCAGACAGACTAGGCGTGCTGATCGTCCGGGAATTGTGTGCTATAATTGTGGCATGCCAGGTCACATAAGTCCGGAGTGCAAGGCTCCTAGGAAAGGCAACTATGGTCAGCAAGGACAGGCCCGCCTGAATGCTGTTATTCCCGAGGCTGCTGGTTATGAAGAAACAGGGTATGGAAGAGGTGCTTATGAGGAAGGATTGCCTGAGCAACGAGCAGTGGAAGGTACTCTAACCTTGTTTAACTCTCATGTTAAAGTTTTATTTGACACAGGTGCTACACATTCCTTTATATCTGTTAAGATCGTTCAGAAGTTGGGAATCGTACCGCATCGTTTAGAGGAAGCTTTGAGTGCTGTCTCACCCTTAGGGACCACAGTCAAGTTATTACATGTGTGTAAGGATTGTCCTCTTCGGTTAGGAGACCGCGAACTTTTGGCAAGATTGGTGGTTCTGTCGATGAAGGAGTTCGATATAATCCTGGGAATGGATTGGCTCGAGAAGAATCATGCGAAGTTGGATTGTGCAAAGAAGAAGATCACATTTGCGGACAAGGGGAATCAACTCTTCGATTTCCAATGTAACCCTTCGGGTGATATGTTCCTCACTAGATGCCTAGCAAACATTGAGGTTGTCAGTGCAGAGGTGACAGTATCATCTATACCGGTAATCAAAGAGTTCGAGGAAGTATTCCGAGATATTTCAGGATTACCGCCGGAAAGGGACATAGAATTCTGTGTGGAATTGGTGCCAGGTACTCGACCTATAACCAAGGTTCCCTACAGGATGGCCCCTACAGAGCTGTTGGAGCTGAAGGAACAAGTTCAAGAACTTGAGAAGTTGGGTTTTGTTCGTCCAAGTACTTCACCATGGGGAGCACCAGTGTTGTTTGTGAAGAAGAAGGATGGGTCAATGCGGTTGTGTATTGACTACCGAGAACTGAATAAGGTTACTATCAAGAATAAGTATCCCTTACCTCGGATAGACGATCTGTTTGATCAGTTGCAAGGAGCCACGACCTTTTCTAAGATTGATCTACGGTCAGGGTATCACCAGTTGAGGGTGCGGAAAGAAGACATACCTAAGACTGCTTTCAGGACGAGATACGGACACTACAAGTTCTTAGTGATGCCGTTTGGGATGACGAATGCTCCGGCTGTGTTTATGGACTTGATGAACAGAGTATTCAAGCCATACTTAGATCAGTTCGTTATTGTCTTTATTGATGATATTTTGATCTATTCCAAGTCAGAGGAAGAGCATGAACAACACCTGAGGATCGCGTTGCAGACTCTCAAGGATCACCGCCTGTATGCTAAATTCAGCAAGTGTGAATTTTGGCTTCAGGAAGTTAAGTTTCTCGGGCATGTGATCTCTCAACAAGGAATCGCAGTTGACTCTTCAAAGACCGATGCAGTGGCGAATTGGACTCGGCCGACCAATGCTACAGAAGTCAGAAGTTTTCTGGGACTAGCTGGTTACTATCGGAGATTTGTAGAAGGTTTCTCGAAGATAGCAGCCCCGTTAACTGGTTTGACTAAGAAAGATTTGAAGTTTGAATGGACTGATAAGCATGAACGCGCTTTTCTGAAATTGAAAGAGAGATTGACAACAGCGCCAGTGCTTGCGATACCAAGGGATGGTGAGAAGTTCACTATTTTTAGTGACGCCTCGTATCAAGGATTGGGATGTGTCCTTATGCAAGACGGAAAGGTTATCGCATATGGTTCGCGACAGTTGAAGCCGAATGAATTGAATTACCCAACTCATGATTTGGAACTGGCAGCAGTAGTGTTTACGCTCAAGACCTGGAGACACTACCTCTACGGGGAGAAGTTTGATTTGTTCTCAGACCACAAGAGCCTCAAGTATTTGTTTACTCAGAAGGAATTGAACATGAGGCAACGTAGGTGGATGGAGCTGATTAAGGATTACGACTTTACATTAGAGTACCACCCCGGTAAGGCTAATGTAGTCGCTGACGCCCTAAGCCGGAAGCCTCGAGGAATGATTGCTTCATTGATGTTGAGGGAATGGAAAGCTTTAGAGACAATCGCAGAATTTGATATGCAGATTTCGGAAGGAAGTGTTGGGCAACACTTTGGATGCCTCGTAGTACAACCAACACTTGTGAGTCGAATTATCGAAGCCCAGAAAGAAGATGAGAAGTTTCAAGTATGGTTTGCCAAGATGTCAGAAAAGGACCCTACAGAATGGAAGGTTGGGACCGATGGAGGATACCGATGTCGAGACAGATTGAGTGTGCCAGATTTCGGAGATTTGAGAAAAGATATTCTCAAAGAAGCACATAAATCGAGACTGACAGTACACCCAGGAGGAACAAAGATGTATAAGGACTTGAAGAGGAACTTCTGGTGGGAAGGGATGAAGCGAGAAGTAGCCGAGTTTGTGTCTAAATGTTTGACTTGTCAACAAGTGAAGGCCGAACATCAGAGACCCTCGGGATTGTTGCAACCCTTACCTGTTCCAGGATGGAAGTGGGAGCACATAACTATGGATTTCGTGGTTGGATTACCCCGGTCACAACAGAACCATGACGCGATTTGGGTAATTGTGGATCGTCTGACGAAGTCTGCACACTTTATCGCGTACAATATGACTTACCCAGTAGAACGGATGAGTCGAATGTACCTACAGCAAGTGGTGCGACTGCACGTTGCACCTGTGACAATTGTATCAGACCGCGATGCACGTTTTACCTCGGGATTTTGGGAAAGTCTGCAGAAGGCTATGGGAACTTCGCTCAAGATGAGTACTGCTTTCCATCCTCAGACCGATGGACAGACCGAGCGTGTTAACCAGATTATGGAAGATATGCTCAGAGCTTGTGCAATCGACTTTGAAGAGTCTTGGGAGACGCACTTACCTTTGGTTGAATTTGCGTATAACAACAGTTATCACTCGAGTATTGGAATGGCGCCGTTCGAAGCTTTGTACGGACGGCCTTGTCGATCTCCGTTGTGTTGGGCTGAAGTGGGAGACACGGAACTTTTGGGACCAGATTTGGTAAGAGAGACCAATGAGAAGATTTCACTGGTCAAGGAAAGGATGAAAACTGCACAGAGTAGGCATAAGAGTTATGCGGATCGGCGACGAAAGGACTTGGAGTTCAGTATCGGTGATCACGTACTCCTAAAGGTTTCACCTGTTCGGGGAGTAGTGCGTTTTGGTCAGAAGAGAGGGAAGTTGGCACCTCGTTTCATCGGACCGTTCGAGGTTTTGGAGCATGTTGGGAAAGTGGCTTATCGGCTCGCGTTGCCACCAAAGATGTCTGGTGTTCATAATGTGTTCCACGTCAGTATGTTAAGGAAATACATACGGGATCCTTCACATGTGGTTAATTTTGATGATATTGAGACAAGTCAGAATGTTGTTTACAAGGATAGACCTGTGAGAATTCTCGACCAGAGTATCAAGAGGCTGAGAAGAAGAGACGTTCCTTTGGTTAAGGTTCAGTGGAGGCATCATGACGAGGGAGAAGCGTCGTGGGAGTTAGAGTCAGACATGAGGACTAGATACCCCGAGTTGTTTCAGGATTAGTTAGGTCAGATTTCGGGGCGAAATCTCTGTTAAGGTGGGTAGAGTGTAACACCCTGTATTTTCTTTTCCATTTATTTATGAATATTTCCATTTTATTCATATTTAATATATTTAGTTGGGGGTCAAACTGTAATTTCCAAAATATTTTCTGTGGTTTCAAAAACGATATCTATATTTTTTTGTTTAAACCAGGAATTTAATTCCTACGCTAATACTATTTCTGTATTTTTATTTTGAACCGAATAATACCAGTTTTGGTTTGAAGTCTGCGTTATACCGCGTTTTGGGTGTGGGAGCACGTGAGCTCAACCACACCGGGAGAAATCTCCCTATAGCTTGGAGCTCAAACATATCAGTTTATATATATGTAACAGTGTGTCTCTCTCTCACTCACTGTGTCTCTCTCAATTCTCTCCATTCTCTTCTTCTTCTCAAGATCACACACACACATAACACACATACAGTATATACATATACATATACACATTCATAGTCATATATATATATTGGGTTACCAAAATCAAGAACGGAGGAGGAAATTCTCAACGACGGATTATTACGGCGGATTTCTCGGTCTCAAATTCTCAGTCTAATTAGCCTCAGTGAGTAATTTAAACTCACTCGCCATGTTTATATGTGTATATTTCAGTGTATATATGTGTATATATATCAATACACCATTGAAGCTTGAGGATTGAAGTTTTAGAAATCGTAACCAAAATTGATTCTGTAAATTGGGAATGGAAGATATTGATCCCGATAAGCTGTGGTTCGAATCCTACGCAGTAATTTACCCGTATCGCGACGTATCGTTGATTTTAAGTTTTGTCACCCCCACTTTAATCGCGAATATTTAGATATATAATCCGTATTAGTTAAAATTGATCGCGTATTCGTAATCTACGCGGAAAACTGAAGAGAACCATATATCACATGTCCTAGTACGAACAGATTCTGAAAATGGGTAAAATCTGCTTGAAAACCAGAAACAGGGGAGAAAACGAAGAAGACGACGTTCTGCAAGAACTCGCGCGCGCGACCCGCTCGCGCGAGGTTCGCTCGCGCGGACCCTTCCCCCCCTTCGCGCGCGCGATCCGCTCGCGCGACCTGTCCAGCCCCTCCGCTCGCGCGACCCGCTCGCGCGATCCGGCCTTCCCCTTCGCGCGCGCGACCCGCTCGCGCGACCTGGCAGTTTGAGCAGTTTCTATGTTTTCTTATTAGGGACTGTTTGGAAAATGTTTTAAAAGTTTTTAAAGAACAGTTTGGCAAAAATATTGTTTTAAAGGCCTACGTTTTAAGAATTGTACGAAACAAGAACAACTTAGGCCAAAATTTATGCTCGTACGATTATTCCGGCTTTGTGATTTATTAAGGGTGTTATTTATGAAACATTGACATACATATTAGGGTTGAGGTTGTGTCAACATGCATGTGTGTGAGAAAGCGTGAAAAGAGTAAAGAGTAGCGGTCTGGTGTGCGACCTCAATATCGATCGGATAGTATTCCTGGTATTGGAGGCGACAGTGTTGTGTACGACTTAGATATCGATCGGATAGTATTCCTGGTATCTAAGGCGCGCGTTTCGGATATTGATCGGATAGTATTCCTGATATCCGAAGCGATGGTGATAGTGTTGTGTACGACTTAGATATCGATCGGATAGTATTCCTGATGTCTAAGGCGCGCGTTTCGGATATTGATCGGATAGTATTCCTGATATCCGGAGCGATGGTTGGTTGTGTTTGGTCTAGATATCGATCGGATAGTATTCCTGATGTCTAAGGCGCGCGTTTCGGATATTGATCGGATAGTATTCCTGATATCCGGAGCGATGGTTGGTTGTGTTTGGTCTAGATATCGATCGGATAGTATTCCTGGTATCTGAGGCAATAGTGTGGTGTGTGACTTCAATACTGATCGGATAGTATTCCTGGTATTGGAGGCGATAATGTAGCGTATGAATTGAATGACTGAATACTTATTACTTCTGGTAGCTGAAATAATGTATTGATTTAATTGGATTGTTCTAAAGGAAAGAATTGGCAAAATAAGATGTTTCACAATTCATGTACAATTTCGTACTTATTTATTACTATACTCCCCCGTGATTATGTTGGAATTGGAACCTTGAATATATTACTGTTAAAGTTAAATGGTACCGTTGTTTATTTGCTTATATATACATTGCGAGCACTTGTTTATTTTACTCACCAGCTTTCATAAGCTGACGGCGTTGATGCGTCCTGGACTGTATGTCCAGATTTTCAGGGGCAGGAGCAGCCAGGGTACTTCGACTATGCTAGTTAGAGGCAGGGAACTTTCCAGGAGGCTGCTTATTATTTTCCTATGTCTTTCATTTCTAAAGTTGTAATAGACTGGAGAATAGCTTTTGAATAAGGGCGTTTTGTGCCTAAGACATTGACTTATGTAATAGTTTAGTAAGTTTTAAATTTCGGAGCTTATGTTTATTAGTATCATTTCTTTTAGAAATGTTGTTAAGTTATTTGTTGCAGGGACAATTGGTCATACTCACTTGTCACGACCTACGAGTCCATAAAGGAAATTAAATGCTTTCCTGAATTATGCTACGTTGGGGCGTGACACCAAAGGCCACAACTAACTTCTTGATCCCAATGATGACCAAAACTAATCTACTGTTTCAAGACTGGTCTAAGCCAACAGCTAACTTATTGAACCCAAGGAGAACACAGGGAGACACACGGTGAGAAAAGGAACAAAAAAAAGGTAAAGAACTGGAAATAGGGAAAAGACCTCAGGGAATACCATCACAAAGGAATGGGAAGACCTTTATAGAGAAAGGGGATCTCAAACCTGATTGGTCTGAGGGACAGACCTAAGATCTGCAATAGATCTGAACCAAGAAGGGGGAGGGAGGGCTGGTGGTGGCTGCTGGACAGTAGGGCGGAGGTGAAATAAAGGGACAGAGGCTCTGTAGAAATCGTTGCAACTACTTTTGCCAAAAAGCCATATCATTTGCTAGGCAAACTAGATACTCCAAAATCTTTTGGGCACCACATTCGTCTAGGGCATGTTTGGAAGTCCTTGAATGCAATTAATTGCATTTAATATTTTTACATCACATCTGAATAAAAAATGAATCATATTGAATGAATCCATGTAGAAATATGGTGCTTTCTTAAACTAAAAGAGTTTTACCATTTCTACTACCTCCGCAATTCCAAAATTGATTTGGCCTAATTGGTAATTCTCTAATTTGTTTATCCTTATTGGCAATTTCAAATGGGTCGGGTTCTCAAACAATTCGTTCACGCGATGGCAGTGAATTAATTTTAAAATTACATATAAGTCAATAAAAATGTTTAAATTGTGAATAAGGTAACTATCTCTATAGAGAAGAAATTTTTTAAAAATAAGAAGGAAACAATTTAGAATCTACTACCTCATATAAAAGCGTGAGTTTCCTTGGTATGTGTGCAATTCCAAAATTGATTTGGCATAATTGGTAATTCTCTAATTTGTTTATCCTTATTGGTAATTCAAATGGGTTCTCACATAATTCGTTCCCGTGCCAGCCGCACCTAGTATACCAATAAAGATCTACTTGAGAAGATTAACGGAAATGCGCCCCTGCCTAGTAGAAAAGATGTTCCACAAGAACTCTTGGTATTAGAGTGCAACCGAAAATTTGACACGTAAACAACCAGCCTCATTAAAGAAAAGGAAAGGATAAGAAAAACATAAAAACACCATAAACAGAGAAGTCAAGGTTTACTGAGTTTTTCAGCCTTAGTTCCTTCTAGTACCTCTGTTGTTCCTATTCCCATTCCCACTACTATCCATCCATCTTCCACCACAGCTGCATCATTGAGCATTGGTTCATCAACCATCATGTCCTGTTGATTTACATTTGACTTGGATTCTGGACCATCAACTACCATTTCTGATGAATCATCGTTTCCAAAACCCCCCATCCTCATCATCACTAATCATCAACATCATCATCGAGGGGCTGAGACAGGGTATGAAAGCAAGGGAAAAAAATGAAGATAAAAATCAACAGATGCAATTTGCGAGATGCCACCAAATATTACCCAAATATAAATACACACATATAGACATCCTCATTGTCATTATAATCATCATCCTCACTAAGGCTGAGACATGGTAGAAAAGGCCAATTTTTTTTTTTTTTGAAGATAGTTGGGGAACTTTTGTACACTATGTTAGTTCCTTGCATCCCAGAAGCATATAGGGGTCATTCTTTCCTTTCAATGCCAAACATTTCCCATTCATTAGAAAATCAGTGATGAATACAAAATCCTTCGTAAATTCCACCATCGTCTAATCAAACTAAGAAGCACATATATAGATATGGGGACATGAGACCAACTCCAACCCACCACTCAATTCCAATGCCAATTCCATTATTTGGCATGAGTCGGCATAACCCAACCCATGCCAAATGGCCTACCAAAATTTGGCACAAGAAATGGCGGCACATGTCATTTCTGCTACATCATCACTTTAGTTAACATTTCACCACTTTCCCTACTTTTCTTCTCAAATTTTACATCCCAAATGTTTCGCAAATACATATGGTAGTGGACCACTTGATTTTTATTGGAGGATATTGAAGTGGTCCCATCATTATTGAAGGTGGTCCTACTGCCATATGTATTTGGAGTAACATTTGGGATGCAAATTTGGGAAGCATAACATTATCATTGTGAGATCCAACAACTACTTTGCTCCGGCGGCGGCGGAGACATTTAGTAAATGACCATTTTGTCAACTAAAGGCCACTTTGGAAGATGAATGATAATTGAGCCAAAATATAGCATTTGAAATGGCATGTGGCATTGGAGTAGAAATGTCAAAATATAGCATTTAACACTGTAGCAATACCAAAAAATAGCATTGGCATGATGAAAATGGCACGTTGCATTGGAGTTGCTCCGACCACCACACGACACCACAAGTCAGAAAATCTTATAAAATTAGTTAGGAGTACAACACCACCATGAAAATCAGTAAATAAATGTGTATATATGTATGAATATCAATCAGACAATCACCAAGAATAACAAAATAATATGGTTTGTAGTCAACATAAGATGCTTTACTATCCCATATAAAAGGTCCTAATCAATCCTATTTGAGAAAAGCAAAATTTTGACTGCATACTTCTCAAATATTCTCAATTTGTAAAGGGAACTGCTATTTGCACTCCATGGATGCATGGTATGACATACTGTGGCAGTGGTACCATGGAGTGCATTTAGCAGATTTTGGAGTGCGAATAACGATTCCCGTTCTAACTGCCATGTCATGCATTAGCATGCCCTAAATTACCCTATTTCTATATGAAAACACTATGTACTCCAAGAATCCAAAGTATCATCAATAAGAGGATACTTGGATTTTGGTATGTCAATAAGAGGATACTTGACAAATATCGTGGCATTATTGGACATGGATTTTGGTATGTCTAAGACGTATCAAGGAGGATACAACGCATGTGGGTCTCGGATGTGTAACCATTTTAGGCATGAACATTTTTCCTAACCTCGGAATAGCACCTTTTCTAAGGCAATATATTATGCTACCAAATATTGAACCACAATAGTACTACTCTTCAATGTCTTCATAGTTATCAAAATCGGCCCATGCATCAACCTGGCAAGGTTACTGGTTCAACCGTCGCGTTAATTGGTTGGACCTCATATATATAACAATATAAGTTTATATTATAAAATTAAAATAGTAATACAAAACTAGAAAATGATTATAACAAACTTAGGAAAATGATTTTAAAAATTATCTAGGTGTAAAAAATGACAAATACATATAAAGATATGAACGATATTACTAATATACATGCCAATCTCTAATATAACTAGTTCTCCTTTTATGGCATATTGTATAGTGTATCGCTTGGCAGCAAATCTGGCCTTATGTTTTTGTATACCCATCTTCAATTCTTCATGGTATTTTGTTTTGAATACCAATTTCAAACCAAGCATCTCCTACCTTTTCACAAGCTTCCATGCATCATTTTTCTTAATCATCCTCATCTCTGTCAATTGTCTTTCGCAAACTCTCATCTTATACCGCCCCTTGATAATTTTGTGGCTTACACACAACAAAGTTAATTGACTTGGTTGATATATACTTTTTTGCAAGTGAATGAATCTTCCTAGGAGGTGAGCTTGTCGTGGATGAAATCGAGAATCTTTGAGACGATCATTATCACAAATCTTAATTTTGTTGTGCACTTGGTAGAGGTGAAGAATCTAGGGGCATTTTCAATCTCCTTCTTGACTTATCTCTCTTTATTTCTTTAAATATTGTTGGGACCTGCACTTTCTCTTTGCTCAATTCCAATGAATGATCATTTATCCTAGTTATCTTGTTGGTAAAAGCAACAGCCTTTGGATGCAGCATTGTACCCAGAAGAAAAGCACATTGACCCTTTGTGTTCAACCTTTTCTTTGTCTTGGGAAAGAATAATATAGAAGATACTATTTTTTAATATGTTCTAATTTTGATAATACTTGTGGATTTAGTTTGATATACAAGATGGTGTTTTCTGGTCCTACACATAAGACATCTACCTCCCTTTTGTAGTTGCCTAAGCCCTAAGAACTGAAGTCACCACAGTTATGAAATGAACTCTTGTACACACTTTCCAACACACGAACCTCATTAATACTTTCTAAAAAATTTTGCAATTAATTTGTAACAAGTTTTCTATATTTGTTAAATTCCTCAGGATAGGTCAATGTAGTACCCTTATACTACAAGATGGTAATGCGTGCACTTGGGTGCCTTTTCTTAGCTCCTTTAAATGTTGTCCTTGAATGCCATTGCCCCATGTATGCGGATATTTATTTGAACCAATAGCATTCATGGACAACACGTAAAGGACCCAAGGAACATCAACCAAGTGTTGTCCTACATCTAATTAGTTAGCAATATAGTCTCTCACTCTCCTAACCAATTTTGCATACTTAAATGGATGCACACTGGTACTAAAAGCAATGTTTGCAGGCAACCAAAAGAGGTTCCAAATAATAACATTGATTTTGTCAAATTCCGTGTCATGATATTTGTCAAATTCCTTAGGGCATTTAGGGCAGGTCAATGTAATTTCCCTAATATTACAATATGGTAATGGTTGTACTTGAATGCTTTTTCTTAGGTCCTTTAGATGATGTCCTTGAATGTCATTGGCCCATGTATGCAAGTGTTGTCTGTGAGGATATTTATTTGAACCAATAACATTCAAGGGCAGCACGTAAAGGACCTAAGTAACAACTTCCCAAGTGTTGTCCTACAACTAATTAGTTAGCAATATACTCTCCCACTCTCTCCTAACAAATTTTTGCATACTTGAATGGCTGAACACAGGTACTAAAAGCATTGTCCGCATGACCACCAAAGAGGTTCAACTTATCAAATTGAATTTGTCAAAATCCGTGTTCCGGTATATGTCAATTCATTAGTGCAGGTCAATGTAATTTCCCTAATATTACAAGATGGTAATGTGACTTTATGCTAGTACTTGGATGCTTTTTCTTAGGTCCTTTAGATGTTGTTCTTGAATGTCATTGGTCCATATATGCAAGTGTTGTCTATGTGGATATTTATTTGAACCAATGACATTCAAGGACAATGTAAAGGACCCAAGGAACAACAACCAAATGTTGTCCTACATCTAATTAGTTAGCAATATAGATTATCCCTCTCTCCTAATTAAATCGATTTTGTTCTATATATTATTTGCTTACAACATTTCTATGTAAACAAGTACCAAAAGTTAAGAATTAAAAGGATCAGTTATTCTCATCTTTCAAGCACAAAGACAAAGAGTTACATAGAAATAACTATTTTGGTGAAAGAAGCAATACAAATACCTGTCTGACATAAAAAAAAAAATTGCACCTCTCGGAGGAGTAGTTCTCCTTAGGGTTTCAAACGATTCATAGTTACCTTGCAAAGATTCTTCATGCATAACCATTACTTCGAGCTATCGAAAGAGAAATGAAATTTAAAAGGAAAAAAAAAGAAAAGAAAAGAAAAGAAAAGAATATCACATAAGAAAGACTCCTGAAGCATAAACTCCTGAAGCATAAGACTACGACGATAGAAAACAAAAGAACACAGAAGCACGTAGAATAATGTCAATGAATAGGGGAAAGAAGAGCCAAGGAGTCATCGCGCTTCTACAATCCAGATACAACAAAAGATGGGGGGAAGCATTAGCTACTCTTCAACCATTATTAGCATAAAAAACATGTCACGCCCCGACATAGCAAAAAATAAGGAAAATTTGAATTTCCTTTTTCGAATCCGTAGGCCATGACAAGTTAGAGCTACCGATTGTCCTTCATGTAACTTAATAATAACTTAAAACAGAGTAAAAGACACAAGCAGAAGTTAAAATATACTATTTATTCATAATAATCCCTACGACAACTATTACATCAATAGAGATTGGGCAACAAAGCCACTTACAATTATAATCTTAAATACATATTGTTCAAAGACAATTTATTACATAATAGAAATAGAAGTAAAAGCCTTCTTTGGGGGGACTTGTGCCTTTAACAGGCATGGCCATAATCTTTAAGGTTATCTCCACCTGGGAAATCTGAACGTGGGATTGTCCAGGGCATAAAACACCACCATCTTGAATACAAGCCGAGTGAGCATATAAACATATACGCACAATGTATATAAAAATAAACTTAAAGTCGTCATGGTTTAGCATTTTAAAATACAATTAATAGTTTATTCAAGACGTCGTCTAAAAGAGATAGATAAAGTATAGATAAACATGCGAACATAACAGATTAACATATACTTGCTTTCATCATTCTCAACATATGTACGTTAAAGTATGTGACCGTGCATGAACAATGAATTCTTACATTCTCACTGACGCTTTTCCCTTGGCCACAATTGGTTAGGTTTCCCAGGACCTTTGACTCATTGTTCTCATTCCTCGTTTTAGTACCTTGAAAGGCACATCGTGTCTCTTGTTATCGTACCTCAAAAGGCACTAGGATAACATCGTGTCTCATTTATAACCTGTCTCATTTATTGTTGTGACAGACTCTGACACTCCTTTATTCCCAACACAAACTATGCATGCTTACACGACCTCGTGATGTTCACATAGCTATAGCATGGTTTATCATAAAAATTAAACATGAGGTACAACTCTTATTTATAATCTATAACGGATAAAGTACTGCTTGACTAAGCATGAGGTAACATTTCATAGCTTTAGAATACAACATAACGCAACTTAACATAAGCACAACAAATCAAAACACACAGGAAGGCAGAATGTGGAAAATTGGGATTCTGGTACCCAGACATTACAAAAACTTTGAAACCTCGGTTCGTCACCATACTTATGTATTTTGAAAACTGTTTTAAACCAAGCTAATATAGATCCTAAGCTACCATTTTCCATTCACGGAACTCGTTTTCATCAATGTTTATGAAAATGACATTTTTGCACCATATATACACATATACAAAATATATACATAGCATGCAATCCTAACTAAGCTATAAAAACACTTAAATATACATGGTGAGTGAGTTGGTATACTCACAAAGTATAGAGCTAAGGTGTGTAGAGAAATACAAGAGATCAGCCAAGCTTTGGCTATGGCTTCCTAGAAATTTCTTTCTTTAGTCTCTCTCTCTCTCTCTCTCTCTCTCTCTCTCTCGCTCGCTCGCTCTTTTCCTCTCTAAAATTTTGTGAGTTGTGCGTGGAGAGAATTGTGTTTAAGAGTGAACAAAAGGTGTGAAGAAAATGTTAGGGGGTGATCTATTTATAGGAAAAATCATCTCTAATATCTCTCTTTTCCTCCCAAGTTGACACATGTTGGGCAAGGTGTAAGGTGATGATGAAGATAGAATTCTAGGGAGGTGAGGTGCATCGTGAGATGTAGGGTTAGGGGAGCAAGGCTAGGCTAGGCAGCAGGATTTAAATCTTGATATCAAGATCCCTAGATTTTAGGAAATGATGATGAAGGAGATATTTGATTCTCTCTCTCGAATAAAATACTTTTTTATTCGACATATCCTAGTCGTCTCAGTATCCTACATTTTAGGAATTTGTCGTTTCGCTATCTCCCTACCGTGTCCGTGTCACGTATCTGTATCCGTGCTATATAGACAATTTCTCTCTTCCACACTTTTCCCAACACTCTCTCTTCTAATTTCTCTCTCGACTCGTCTCATCCCTCTCCCCCTCCCCCCAGATCAGATGCGAACTTTCACTCCTCAGTTCATGTCGTGCCGGAAGAAGGGCCAACAGTACCGGTAGATCCCTCTCAACTTGTCTTCTCTTCCCCTCTCTCTCTCTCTCTCTCTCTCTCTCTCTCTGATCATTAAAGAGAACAACGATGGAAGTCCCCCTGCCGGTTGCCGGCCCCCAATTACTGCACTACAGTATTATGGCCAAGGCTAAGACTCAGGCGGGTGCAACCTTTGGACTTCACATTTTCCTAGGCGAAGCCCCTATAAACAGCCCCAGCCTATGCGCGCTTTTCTTGCGACCTTTTGTAAAGTCCACCTTTCAATAAATTCTATTAATCACAGACTAAGGCCCATTTTCTGACCCAACTCTTAATAGCTTTGGACCATATTGTCAGTCTAACAATTTTGGGGACCTAGGTGAACTTTATAAAAAGGGACCCTCCTGAACAAATATGGGTTGGAACAGCAATGGTGTCCCGGACAGCACTCCAACACAAAGAAAAATAAAAAAATTGATTAATCTGTACATATTCTTAGTAGGATTGTCGTATTTGAAAGATTACAACTTTGATCTGTAAGGATTTTAAGCCAGTTATGAGAATTGAGAGGTTTAGTGCTTGTAATCCATATTGTGTGCAGTGTGGGTACCATTATTCACCAACCTATCATCGATTGACATATGTCACCTAATCCACTCAAGAAAGTAACCTCGCGAAATCCCCAATAGATAAGGACGAAGAAGTAGCCATACATTGAAGTGCTCTATGAGCGCCACGACGCAAAGCTTACACTACTTCGTCACTACTCATTTGGACTTCCCTTGGAAGTACTTAGCTCAAATAGACCTCGATTGGGGGCAGGTCTTAGTGCAACGCCACTATACCACGACAATGGTCACTCTAGACCATGGCGCGGTAAAGTCTATCTTATTTCTATTTGGAACTCTCAGGTTATGTGGCTTAGTTGGCTTAAGAGCAGAGCTCGCTTAGGGAGGTCACGACGGTATCTTCCATGATACACTTCCTAAGCCTCTCTAAAGGTCTATGAGGCTATCCGAAATAACTCTCAAGTATACCGCAAGGATATTCCTTGTGTTGTCTTCGGATGACAAGTGGCATTTTGATACGCCTCAATAGGAATGAGCCACGTCAGCAACGCTCATTCCTTGGCATGTGTCCCAATTATTATAAATAGGAACAATACCCTCAGGTGTGACACAAGATGAGACTCTGGGAATTCAAAGAGAATTTTAGACATTCCCCTTGGGATCCGTGCATTTATGAGCTCATTGTGAATATTCCCTCACACGCTTGCTCGACTATTAATTGCATGGGTTTCTCTCTTAATACTCCACCACTCAGTGTCCTTTAATTTGTCTCTCTTTACCTCCTTTCCACTTTCCCTCAAGATTCCCCCTGCACTATTGATTCCTAGATTACTACTCTCTTACGAACTCTTCTATCTCATCCTACCCCCCTCTCAAAAATACCACCTACATAGTGAATCTTGATCTTCTTCTCCCCCAACCCCTTTGTAAGTCTGCCCTTACGTTCAGATCATCACTTTTTTTTGCCATAATTAGGGTTCAAAGTTAATTTCAATTTGTACAGCTTGGACTAATGGTAAAACAATTTGGGTTGGGCTAAACTGGGAAGTGAGAAGAAAATGTGTTTGACAAAATATATAAGATGGGCTAAACTGGGAAGTGAGAAGAAAATGTGTTTGACAAAATATCTAAGGTGGGCTGTATTACAATTGGAACAATATATTACATAGAAGTTTTATTTTCCAATTTTTGGGTGAGCTAGATTCAAATTGGGCAAACATATTATTTATAAATTTTTAATTTTACCTAAGCCAATATAGTTTGGACTTCTTCTTAAAGGTCAAAAGGGACAAAATTTGGTGACCCTAGGTGGCCACCTCTCTCACCTACCCTTTGGGCCACCCTACAATTGAGACCCATTCCAACTTCCAACACAAGGATCACAAAAACATGGGAGTTAATTTTGAAATTTTGTGATATTTCAGACTTAATTATATGTTAGACTAAGGTACACTAGTTTGAAGCATAAAAGAGGCAACTTAATTCACGACTTGAGCTAATAGACAAAAATGTTAATAACTTTGATATTTAGCGATATTAAATGTATACAATAATTTGTGAGTTCTCAATATTTGATTCAGTGTATTTATTATCTTTTTAAAGCATGCATTACTTCGTTCATGCCTGCACTATTTTTATTTTTTTTGCACATCGCATCTTGATCTAGGCCCAATGAGACATTTAAATGCACCGAAGCGGGCCTTGCACCTTTAGTAGTTATGTTGCCGCCTCCTCTCCCTCCTAGTCTCCAATCACTAGTCGCCCTTTTAGCTAGTCACCCTTCCATAAGGCACCTCATACCAATTCAGTATTCACTAGTAATTGACCGTGCCTGTGGGCACAACCCCAAAAAGGTGTGCTAACATTCTCAATATTCTTAAATTGACTTTAAAATTTGAATTCCAAATTTGGTTCCCAAATACTTTAAAAGTATCATCACATGATGTGCCAGTGATCGGTGATACCATGTGGCACTGCATATGCTACAACTAACAAAACATTTTTGAACCAAATTTGGGAAGCATATCATTACTCTTTCCCTTAGATATAGGAATCTTTAAAAGTGGTCACGTTCCCCGCCCCCGCCCCCGCTCCCACCTCCGCTTCTGCTCCCGCCCCGCTCAAGAAGTAACTTTTGAAACTTCGTAAAGTTTGGCGCTTTCCCGCCCCCACTCCCTCTCCCTCTCCCGCTTCGTGCAACTTAGTCTTTACTAATTAACCCTCTAGATCTCTCTTTCCCTCTTTGTTTGAATCTGCATGTAAAAAATTATAAAGCCCATGGGAAGATCCACGGTCCACCACATTGAAACTTCACCCGAAAATCCAAGTGAGCAAAGAGTAAAATAAAAAAGAATTCCAGCAAAACAGAACTATCTGTACACACTTTGATTATCAGTTTTTTTTGTTCTAGTGGCAAAACAACAGTATTTGCACATTAATATACTTTTTTCCTTTGAACAACAGTAAGATTTTATTATAGCAAGGAAGTCCATGAATGGAGAGATTACATCAAGGAACCCAAACGCTTTTAAGTGCACACATAGTGGTGTCAATCGGGTCGGGTTGGCCCGGCCCGCTAGGCCCGGTTCACATACCCCGGGCCGGGGTGGACACCCATCCTTCCGTCCATGGCCCGGCCCGGCCCGACATAGTGAAAAAGCCCGGCCCGGCCCGAAGCCCGCCACGGCCCACTTCAAAAATAGAAGAAAGCCCACTAGCTCGTCCGGCCCGGCCCGATGTCTGGCCCGCTAGGCCCGGGCCACCGGTCCGGGGCGGACACACCCCCTCCACTCCCAAGCCCGGCCCGATGTTTGGTAAAGCCAAGCCCGGCCCGAAGCCCGCTTGGGGCCCGCTTTGACCGAGCCCGGCCCGGTCCGTTTGACACCTCTATGCACACGTAAACTCCAGCAAAAAATAACATAGAACGATAAAGACATTCCAAAGTCAAAACCACCGACCCCTATTCAAACATATCAATAACCACCACCCAATCAATTGAATAAGTGTACTTGTATATTTCATATATATATATATATATATATTAGGGTACCCAATGGCAAGTGACAACTGAAAGTAAACAAAATTAATATAACCATCTTTTTCCTGAAAAACAGAGAACCATAAATACCTTCATTGGAACAATCAAACTTTCTTGGAGAAATCTTCAGCTCTCGCGAAAGAGATTACTGAGAAAGAGAGAGAAATTATCGAGAGAATTGAGATGAAAGGGCCAAAGAGAGCCAAGCTTTTGTGATGGTGCCCGGTGCGTAGGTGGTGATGGTGGTAGTGAACTAAGAGAAAGTTGAGAGAGTCGCCGAAGAGAGTGAGATTGAAGTGAGATTCCCTTTTCCTATCTTAGATGAAATAGAGAGGGGACGAGAGAAGAGAGAGAGTGATGAGAGGTATTGTGACTTGTGAGTGAGCGGGGAGAGAGAGGAGTTTGTCATTTCCATGAAAAGGAGATGGATTGTGTTAATTAGCTGCAAGAGAGAAGCGAGAAAAGGTTATATCACATAAGAGGGAATTAGGTGAGAGATGGATGAGAGAGAGAACTATGGGTAAGGGAAAGAGAGTTGGTGTAAAATTGCATATATTACGTATACCAAACCAAGCCAAACTTAACCAAACTAAGCCTTGTGTCCCAATCAATTGGGGTCGGCTGTATGAATCCTTTTTCTCCATTCTGCACGATCAAGAGCTATATGCTCATTTAAATTATATATATTCATATCTTGTTGCACTACATATTCCCAAGTCTGTCTAGGTTTGCCTCTCCCTCTAACTATTCCAGGCACTACGATCTTATCACTCTTTCGCACAGGTGCATCTATAGGTCTTCGTTGCACATGGCCGAACCATCTAAGTCTATTCTCCCTCAACTTATCCTCAATATGCGTCACTCCTACAGTCTCTCGGATGTACTCATTTCTAATTCTATCTTTCCTAGTCTTACCGGACATCCATCTTAGCATCCTCATCTCCGCTACACTCACTTTGCTAATGTGTTGTTTCTTAGCTGCCCAACACTCTGTCCCGTAGAGCATAGCTGGCCTAATAGCTGTCCTATAAAATTTTTCTTTCAATTTTGCTGGTATTCTCCGGTCACATAATACTCCAGAAGCACTCTGGCCTCCACTTAAGCCAGCCCACTTTAATTCTATGGGTCACGTCATCACCAATCTCTCCGTCACTACTGATCATTGAACCTAGCTAGATAGCGAAAGTGTTCCTTCTTTGGGATCTCTTGATCTTCGATCTTCACTGCTTCGTTGTCTCTACTTCCACTGTTGCTAAAAGTACATTCCATGTATTCTGTTTTCATTCTATTTATCTTCAGCCCCTTAGTCTCTAGTGCTTCTCTCCAAGCTTCTAGTTTAGTGTTGAGTCCCCTTTTAGTCTCATCAACCAAGACAATATCATTTGCGAACAACATACACCATGGGACCTCATCTTGAATGTGTCTAGTCAATTCATCCATAATTAGGGCGAACAAATAAGGGCACAAGGCCGACCCCTGGTGCAGGCCTATGGTAATTGGGAATTCGCTTGTTTCTCCGGCTCGTGATCTAATTGTAGTAACCGCTTCATCATACATATCCTTCACCACGTCAATATAACCCTTGGTCACTCCTTTCTTCTATAGCACCCACTAAATTAAATCTCTAGACACTCTATCATAAGCTTTCTCTAAATCAATAAAAACCATATGTAGATCTTTTTTCTTCTCTCTATACTTTTCCATTAGTCTTTTAAGTAAATAAATTGCTTCCATAGTTGATCTCTAAGGCATAAATCCAAACTGATTTTCTGACATTGATGTTGCCCCTCTTAAGCGATGCTCCATCACTCTCTCCCATAACTTCATAGTATGGCTCATCAACTGTAAATGTTATATTGCAATTGATTTGATTTTGTACCATTTATAGAGGGGAGAGAGAGATTATTGGGTGTGCAACATGTGCACTAGGAGAGTAGATCTAAGGGTGGAAAATGTCTATGGAGATATCCCAAATCTTGGCCCTTGGATGTGGTCTTTGGAGGGGCCCACATCGTCCTACCTTATTATATAGATACAAACATCTGCATTTTTTCTTTTCTTTTCTTTTCTTTTCTTTTTTTTGGGGTGTGTGTGCGTGTGTGTTTGGTTTTCCTGCAACCGTTAAGTGCAAATGTATGTCATTTGCATAGTTATTAAAGGCACAAATGCCTCTCAGGGCCTAGGCGCAAAAAAAGCGCGGTGAGTGAAGTAAAGCCTATTAAGAAAATTAAAGAATCGAATGCACTTAAGCAAATATGAAAAACTCAACAATATTCATATGTATATGAACTGCTAAAATGTCAAAGTAATGTACATTTTTACTTATTAGCTCAAATAGTCTCTCTAAATGCTTCCCAAAATAGTCTTACCTTAGAATAACATAGAAAAGCCACCTATGAAACTATCACAAAATTTCAAAATTTGAACAATTTGGTCTTTTCCGCTCTCTTTTCTTTTCTTTCTCTAAACTTAATTTGGGACCCAACAGGTGAGTTAGGTAGGTCACAAAGAAGAATATCTTTTATTTAAAGATTCAACCCTTATGTTTTTTTATGTTGAAATGACGTAGTGGCCAGTGGCTCTTAATATTGGTCCCAAGTTAACAAGTCCCGAGTCACGAGTTCGTTCTAACGCTAATATTAGTTAGGTCTGAATATGGGCCCTGGTTGCCTTGGGCTTGAATTCAAGATGTGCCTTTAACGACAGAAGTCATTTGATGGGGGTTTGTTGTTCCATCTTTTGTTGCAATGATTAGCACTGGATTCAATTTAGAAAGTTTCAATCAAGTAACTACACTCGAATCAATTTGGAAAATCTTCCGAAGGACCAACAAGACAATACAACACAATGAGACATTAGAGCAAGAGCCGCAAAAACAAAAAAATCACTATTTTTACTGTCCTCCACCGAGGATTTTCACACACACAAAGACAGAGAGAGGAGAAATTATTCAGTGAACCCGTCACGCCACGTCAGTATATTAATGTGGTGTGATCAATTAATCTCAACCAATCATTTGCCCCCTCCTTCTAGGGGATCATGACAAGTGATTATCAAATTTAAAATTTGAAATTCCACTAATCACTTGTCATGATCTCCCTAAAAGGAAGGGAGAAGTGGATGGTTAAGATTAATTGGTCACACCACGTCAGCATGCTGATGTGGCGTGACGGGCTCACTGAATAACTTCTAGAGAGAGAGAGAGAGAGAGAGAGAGAGAGAGAGAATAGTCAAACAAATTTATAATCTTCATTACATGAGCTGAAGCTTAATTATGACCATACATGATAGTAATTAATGCCAACTAATGGACATAAGGAATGAAAAGAAGGCATACCTCCTCGTGACTTCCCTCCCCAATCAGAGTATTTAGAGAAAGCATAAACTCAAGTAACATATACATTCTAAATCATCGATATACAGTGACTCTGTGGAAAACACAAAAATTAACAATCATTGAAAGAGACAAATCATTAATACAAACTGAAGAATCACAGAGCAAACTCTAAAATTAGAAAGGGAATACCAAAATTCCCAAATTTTCTATTGTTAGCTATGGGTTGAATCAAAAAAAATTTCTAACTAAGGTAGTAAACTCAAGAGATGAATTAACAAAGAAACCTTTAATGGTTCATGTGAATCTTTATATCAAAAGATCAAATAGAAACAAATATGCTGCACATTCATCCCCTTGGTTTTGACAGAAACTAATAAGAATATTTCCATGCAATGGAGCACTCAACTAATCAGGTTTTTTTTGTTTTTTAAAAGAAAAACAACGAACTTTCCTCAAAACTCCATGGTAAAACATCCATTTTATAACGATGAAGCGAAAAGTAGCAATCCACCCAATATCAATTCAAACGACATATATATATATATCATATGAATATCATATGAATATATGAGTAGTGTATATGCATATGTATAGATGATATACCTTTGGAGTTTGGATTGGGTGAGCCAAGAGAAGATATGAGCAGAGGGAGGGAGTTGTTGGGACTTGTGGCGAGAATCGCGGCCACCCGACTCCTGGGCGACGGCAATCTGAAGGGCAGTCCATCGAGATAGCAACAAAACGCCTCTAGGTCCATAATTCGTTTAATCTTGGATTCCATTGCATTAGTCAATAAAATGGGAGACTGAACAAAAGTGAACAACCAGCTCGGCTAAGCAAGTTCGCCAAGGCCCATACTCCCCAACGGGGAGGTTGGGCTTCGAGCCTCTTTAATGTAGGTTATCAAGGTAGACAATTTCTTTAAAGTGGGGTTTGGTCCCGCCTTGTGTATGCGTGTGTTACTAACATTTAGGCTACTAACCGGTCAATGTCACAAAATCGGTTAGAATTCTGAGATTACAACCCACCAAAAAAAAAAAAACACAAAGGTGAATAATTTTGAAATTAACAAAAATGTATTCTAATTTTAAAGGACTGGTGAATACACTTGATATAAATAGGGCAAGGTTTATATCCTGACATCTTTATGGAGTATATATTTATATGGTTTTAGAGGACTGGTTAAAACAAATCAAGCTCAAGTATATATGAGATCGGCTCGTTTAATGACAAGCCAAAACTGAAGCATGGATTCCAAGCTCGTTTAAATAAATAAGTCAAGCTTAGTCATACATGAGCTTGCTTCGACTCGACTTGTATACACCTTCCACGAATAAATGTGGATACAATGTTCATGCTAGACACGTGTTTGAATATTGGGATTTTAATTACTATTGATAACACATCATTAATATGACCATGTAATGAATATTTATTCCTCTTTGTCCTTGCACATCCAAATTAATACTGTTAATGAGTCTTTTTCGTTATTTTTTAGATGAATGATATTGAGAGGCTTGGGCTTAGATCCTAACATGTATACTTTAATTTATAAGGTTCAAAAACTTTTTCACTCCTTCCGAAGGTCTTTAGATTTTTTTGGACAAAAGAAGCTCATTTTACATGACATCAGAGCGCAACTGACATCAGATTTTTTTTTTTCAAACATCAAAATGCAATATCTTCGAACAATAACTCTGATTTTAATAAAATTTATAGATATAGAATGATACGAAAATCTATAAATAAATAAATAATTCAAATTTTGCACTTTGTAAATGTCTTTTGAATCCTGAAAAAGTCGGACACCAAAATAAATAAAATGAAAATAAATAAGTAAAAACGAAGAAGAAGAAGAAGAAGAAGAAGATGAAGATGAGACACAAGCATGAAGAAGTCTTGAGTACTATCATTCGACTACTAACAATGTGCAAAGCCATAAGAAGAATCCCTTAAACAACTTTTCCACATTCTTGAAATAGAAATGAAGAGGAAATTAATTTTTAAAGACATATTTGAGCTTAACCAAAAAAATAATCACTCAAATGTCTCTGAAATTTCAGAGACATTCTCTTAAATTCCGAACTTTGATGTGCGTACAAGTCTTTGAATTTGAAAATTTTAGAGACATTTTTCACAGAATGACTTGAAATTTTAGAGACATTTTGTGATTTCAGGGACATCCTCGAGTATAACTCTGAAAAATTAAGATATTTATAGACATTTTCAAATACCTTTTCAATTATGAAAAATTAAGATTTTTAGAGACATTTTCAAATACATTTTCATAGATATAATGTCTCTAAAAATTATTAGTCATGTTATGATTTTCAGTGACATTTTCAAGCAGCCAAAAAATCAAAATGAAGAGCAAAAATATTTTCAGAGACATTTTTTAAGTTAACCAAAAAAAAATGACATTTTAGAAAATATCTCCAAATCCTGGAGACTTCAAAGACGTTTCAGAAAATGTCTTCGAAATTTCAGAGACAATCTCTATAATGTCTCCAAATCTTGGAGAATCTAAAGGCATTTTAAAATCTCCCTCCAATGTCTCTGAAATTTTAGAGATATTCTTTGAAATACCTCTGAATCCTAGAAAATTTATTTAAAAAAATAGCAATAACAATATGGAGATAATAAGAAGATGCAATAGAGTTTGGATAAACATGCATGGGGCTATGAATCTTGGATATTGGTTGTGGTACGGGTTCCACTTCCGTTACATTTGGAATATCCCAAATTCGGGAACCTTAACATTACTAAATATCAATACAACCAAGTAAACAACACATAAAGGTATTGAACCTATTAGAACACCACTTGTACTTGCTCCAAAAGCTTGAGATGTATTTTTGGGATTATTAGATATCAGTACATTATTTATGGATATTTTAAAAGTCAGTTATGTGTTTTTTAAGAATTGAAAAAAAATCTATTTAAACTACCAAATTAAATTTTGTTATGCGACGTAGTAACAAAAATAGAGAAAATAAATTCCTTTTTGGACCCGTAGGCCATGACAGTTGAAAGTCACCATATTATCCATGAATAAAAGTCTAACCATCAGTGTAATGATTCAAACCACGCTTTAGAAATTCTAAGTTCGACAAACAAAATCAAAGTGCATTACTAACTTATTACAAACCATGAGTCGCATGAATAAGTATTATGGCAACATATGCCGATTACAAACTTTACTATTACAACAGTCTCTAAACATGAACAGAAACTATCTATCGTGAAGCTCCAGGTCTTCAGCTCGCGTAGTAGTCATCACCAGTGTAGCTTCCATCATAGTAGACTTCATCCCCGTAGCCCCTAGCCACGTGCACTCACCTGCGATCTCATAACCCTGGCCAGCTGGACGTTGAATATCCAGCGGCATAAAACGCCATCAGCTACACAGGCTGAGTGAATGTCAATACTAGCAAAGTATCCACAGATGTGCAGTATATAAAACAACATCATTAAATAATCATCTCATTGCCGTACTCATGTATGCACCAACTCATTATAACAACTTCGTCACAACCACTCCCCATCTTAACATGGTGTCACGTCCTGGAGCAGCAAAAATAGAGAAAAGTAAATTTCCTTTTTGGGTCCATAGGGAATGACAGGTGAAAGTCACTAATTATCCACACCACACAGTACTAGTTCAACTAAAATAAGAAGAACAGTAATAACATCAACTGAAAAATAACAACAATACTATCTATTACAAAACATCAGAGTGTGGTCTACAGGATCACAACAGGTCTGGAGACAACATATGCCCAAGTACCCGTTAACTAACAAAGTTCAACAGTAATATAAAGCTTAAACATAAACTAGATATCTATCTTCAGTCGTTAACTAGCATAAGGATAATCATCATCGTAACATCCTCTTCCAGCGTAACTAGCATCAGTGGGGCCACTCTCTGCGTAATTCTCTCTAGGATAGTAACCATCATCGTAAGCTCCATTATCTGCATTACAAGGGACGAGGTAATCTGGACGGGGAATGTCCATGCAATAACGGCTGTTAGCTTACTGAAAGCTGAGTGAATAGAAATTCACAAGGTATCAATGATATAACGTATAATAAGTTATTGAAGTGTCTAAGATATAGTTCTACTAAATAATATCTTCTCTGTATTCCAATGTCGTAACTCCACCCTTATCGTCTTGTTATCCTGAGACCGATAATCAACATACTCTGTCTAGAAAGAACAGATTCAATCGTTTCATATATATAGACATACCATCATTCTGTCCATTGCTCGTTAAGGATATAAACCATCCACTGCATTCATGGACACCATGTTAGTCCATCCCTTGCTCATTAAAGATATAAACCATCCACCGCATTCATGGACACCACGTTAGTCCATCCCCTGCTCATTAAGGATATAAACCATCCACCGCATGTCAGGGATACAACGCTTTAAATAACAGCACATCAAATCTATTGCCACGACTTATCGCTATATACCAGTGATCCCCCATCCACCATTCGTTAAGGATATAAACCATCCACCGCTCGATAAGGATATAACATGGATCATCTGGCTACCTTAGGACTACATGGTCTCGAACACTCCTCGTTAAGGATATAAACTATCCACCGCATATGAAAGCATATCATAACCAGGCATCTTCCCACGTACCATTCCCAGAACTTATCAAACCTACTTAAACTCGGTACTACTATCGATGCATGACAATTCCCACATGGCCTGACTACTTTGATTGAAATAAACGGATATTGAACTCATATATGAACCGCATATTATCTAACATCAACACATTAATCCATTATTCTTAATCATACTTATCTTTGTTGTCACATTCTCCTTGACTAACCCAAAATCGTATAATAGAAGTCCGAATCGTGAATCGGGTATTTGAACCTCATATAAAATAAACTAAAGAACTAAGCCATGTTCTGCATGTCTCGATCGACTAAAGCCATTTCGATCGATTGAGGGAAAATAATGTTCGATCGATCTAAGTCGCTTCGATCGATTGAACCTTCGATCGATTGAACTCTATTCAATCGCTCGAGAGTCATCTTCTCCAATGGTATCAGAGCCATAGGTTTTCTAGATTGACCAGGCTCAGTTTTTCACGCCATAGATTAGTGACATAGGTTACCCTTAGTTCAGAAACTAAAATTCTAAGTTGGTTTTATCATAGAAATGATTACCCGTTTGTCTTGTCACATCGACAAGAATGATAGCAATTTCCATATACCTTCAGACATATCCATTTAGGATTAGCCGAGATAGCCATATTTTACGATGCCCTACAGACATATAGTAGCCGAGTTTCTAAGGAGTTAAAGCATACCATAGCCCTCATTAATAGCTTAGGCACTGACCAACTTCCTGAGTCAAATCTCGGAACAGTCAGTATGGCCCACAACCCAGAGTCTAGAGGATAAGAATACGACCTCTTTGCTATTAGACAGCCCTAGTTCGAATACGAGTATTATATGTACTTAATATATATTTTATTGTATGCTTATGTGATAATACGAGTATGTGATATAGTGATAAATACTCCTTTGAAAATTTTCGTCATAGTACTGTTGCATGCATGTTTCTCATTCTACTACCCCTATCATGCATAGAATGGCTGGAAGACCAAGGAGGAACAGAAATCTGATTGAAGGAGCGCCCGAGGCTGCCGACCCCACGGGAATATTTGAAGCTTTTATCAGACGTCTCGAGAGGGTTAGTAATGCGAATGAAAACCAACGAGACCGCCAGACGGGAGATAAGCTGCTGGAGAGATTCCGTGCGCTCAGACCCGAGCAATTTGCGGGTACCACGGATCCCTGGAAGGCAGAACAATGGTTAAGACAGATGGACCGCATGTTTGAAGCTGTCCAATGCAACGAGATGGACAAAAGGAGATTGGCTACTTTTCAACTAACCGACGCCGCTGCAGATTGGTGGGACTCGGTCATAGCCACTATCGGAAGCACCGCTGCTATGGGGATGACATGGACGGCGTTCAAAGGGAGATTCCTGGAGAAGTACTTTCCGGCTACGGAGAGGCACAGAAGAGAGAAGGAGTTTATGGATCTGACGCAAGGAACCAAGACGGTGCAAGAGTATACCACACAGTTCGAGAGGCTGTCACGGTTTGCCCCGCACATGGTTGATACTGAGGAGAAGAAGATCCGGAAGTATAACCAAGGGTTGGCACCGCAGATTCGTCGCCTGACTCTCGGCCACCTAGACAAATCGTTTGAAGGACTAGTCGGCCTGGCTACCGACCTGGAAGAAGATGCAAGAGTATACCGTAAACAATTCGAATTCCGACCGCCTCAGAGGGGTAATTTTGGGAATAGACCACCAATGAATCGTACCCAAGGGCAGAAGAGGAACTTTGATGGGAGCAAGAAGGCACAAGCTATTACCCATCCGACTCAACCCCGAGTAGGAGAAGGAAGTAGTGGAGTAAAGTGCTTCAACTGTGGCAATCCTGGACATGTGGCTCGGGACTGCAGGGCACCAAGGCGTGCTGCTCAGCCAGGAATAGTCTGCTTCAACTGTGGTGAACCAGGTCACATCAGCAGGTTCTGCACTGCTCCTAAGCAAGCGACTTATGGACAACAGGGTCAGACCCGCTTGAATGCTGTTATTCCTGATGCCGCGGGTGATGATGGAGCTGCATATGAAGATGGAGATCTTGGAGAAGTTCAACCTGATCAGCAAGCAGTGGAAGGTACATTGACTCTATTTAACTCCCATGTTAGAGTATTATTTGATACGGGTGCTGCTCTTTCATTCATATCCATTAATACAATTCGGAGATTGGGTATCTTACCTCATCGCTTAGAGAAAGCTTTGAAGGCTACATCACCAATAGGAGCTGCGGTCAGTTTAGGACATGTATGCAAGGATTGTCCTCTACGGATTGGAGACCGAGAAATCCCTGCAAGGTTGATCGTCCTATCGATGAAGGAGTTCGACATAATCCTAGGAATGGATTGGCTGTCTCAGAATCAAGTGAAGTTGGATTGCGCGAGGAAGAGAATTACATTCTCCGACAATGAGAATCAACCCTTTGATTTTCAATGTAACCCTTCGGGAGATATGTTCCTCACAAGATGTTTAGCCAACATCGAAGTCGTCAGTACAGAGGTGACAGCATCATCTATACCTGTAGTCAAGGACTTCGAAGAAGTATTTCAAGACATTTCTGGATTACCGCCCGAGAGAAGTATAGAGTTCTGTATTGAGCTTATACCGGGTACCGTACCAATTACCAAGGTTCCCTACAGAATGGCCCCCACAGAACTGCTAGAATTAAAGGGACAAGTACAAGAGCTCGAGAACCTAGGTTTTGTACGTCCAAGTACATCGCCTTGGGGAGCACCGGTGTTATTTGTGAAGAAGAAGGACGGGACGCTCAGGCTGTGTATCGACTACAGAGAATTGAATCGAGCGACAATCAAGAACAAGTATCCTTTGCCTCGGATCGACGATTTATTTGATCAACTACAAGGAGCTACGATATTTTCCAAGATAGACCTAAGGTCGGGGTATCATCAGTTGAGGGTACGGAAGGAAGACATACCTAAGACTGCTTTCAGAACCCGATATGGTCATTATGAATTTCTGGTGATGCCGTTTGGATTAACGAACGCCCCGGCAGTGTTTATGGATCTGATGAACAGAGTATTCAAGCCTTATTTAGATCAGTTTGTCATCGTCTTTATTGATGATATTTTGATCTATTCTAAGTCAAGAGAAGAACACGAGCAACATCTTCGGATTACGATGCAGACGCTTAAGGACCACCACTTGTATGCCAAGTTCAGTAAGTGTGAGTTCTGGTTGCAAGAAGTGAAATTTTTGGGACACAAGGTGTCATCTCAAGGAATTTCTGTGGATTCGTCCAAGACCGATGCTGTATCCAATTGGGTTAGGCCAAGCAACCCTACAGAAGTTCGGAGTTTTCTTGGACTCGCAGGCTATTACAGGAGATTTGTTGAGGGATTCTCCAAGATAGCTGCACCATTGACTGGGTTGACAAAGAAGAATTTGAAATTCGAATGGACAGAGAAGCATGAGCGAGCCTTTCTAGAGTTGAAAGAGAGACTCACTACCGCACCAGTACTAGCAATACCCAAGCCTGGTGAGAAGTTCACTATCTTTAGTGACGCATCATATCAAGGACTAGGGTGTGTACTTATGCAAGATGACAGAGTTATAGCCTATGGATCCAGGCAGCTGAAGCCGAATGAGTTGAACTATCCTATTCATGATTTGGAGTTGGCAGCAGTGGTTTTTGCACTCAAGATTTGGAGACATTATCTCTACGGTGAGAAGTTTGATTTGTTCTCCGATCACAAGAGTCTGAAGTATTTGTTCACACAGAAAGAGTTGAACATGAGGCAGCGCAGATGGATGGAGTTGATCAAAGATTACGACTTCACGTTGGAATACCACCCTGGTAAAGCTAATGTGGTCGCTGATGCTTTGAGTAGGCAGACTCGGGAGACGATCGCCTCCTTAATGGTTAGAGAGTGGCGAGCTTTGGAGACGTTGGTGGAGTTCGATGTACAGAGTGCTGAAAGAGGAGAAGGACAACTTTTTGGATGTCTTATCCTACAGCCTGTTCTTATCGACCGCGTTATTGAAGCTCAGAAAGAAGATGAGAAGTTTCAGACATGGTTTGTAAAAATGTCAGAAAAAGACCCAACCGAATGGAAGGTGGGGAGTGACGGAGGGTATCGATGCAGAGACAGATTATGTGTACCAGATTGTGGGAATTTGAGAAAAGATATTCTGGAAGAAGCACATAAATCAAGGTATACAGTTCACCCGGGAGGAACTAAGATGTATAAAGATTTGAAGAGAAATTTCTGGTGGGAAGGCATGAAGAAGGATGTGGCCGAGTTTGTATCCAAGTGTTTGACGTGTCAGCAAGTCAAGGCCGAACATCAGAGACCGTCAGGATTGTTGCAACCGCTACCTATTCCTGGTTGGAAGTGGGAGCACATTACGATGGATTTTGTAGTAGGATTGCCCCGGTCGCAACAGAATCATGACGCTATTTGGGTAATTGTGGATCGATTGACGAAGTCAGCTCATTTTATTGCTTACAGTATGACATACCCGGTGGAAAAGATGAGCCGGATGTACATACAACAAGTTGTGCGACTTCACGGTGCACCTGTATCGATTGTGTCAGACCGTGACGCACGTTTTACTTCTGGATTTTGGGAAAGTCTGCAAGAAGCTATGGGAACTTCACTCAAGATGAGTACTGCTTTTCACCCTCAGACGGATGGGCAAACTGAGCGTGTTAATCAGATCATGGAGGATATGCTTAGGGCTTGTGTGATCGATTTTGAAGAATCTTGGGAGACACACTTGCCTTTGGTTGAATTTGCCTATAACAATAGTTATCACGCGAGTATCGGTATGGCTCCGTTCGAGGCACTGTACGGACGACCGTGTCGTTCTCCATTGTGTTGGGCAGAAGTTGGTGATACAGAGTTGTTGGGACCGGATTTGGTTAGAGAAACCAACGAGAAGATTTCCTCGGTCAAGGAAAGGATGAGAACCGCTCAGAGCAGGTATAAGAGTTATGCTGATCGGCGCCGGAAAGATCTGGAGTTTAGTGTTGGAGATCACGTACTTCTTAAGGTTTCACCAACACGAGGAGTAGTACGCTTTGGTCTCAAGAGAGGGAAGTTAGCTCCGCGTTTTATTGGACCGTTTGAGATTTTGGAACGTATCGGGAAAGTGGCCTATCAGCTGGCGCTACCACCGAAGATGTCTGGGGTTCACAACGTGTTTCACGTGAGTATGTTGAGGAAATACATACGAGATCCCTCGCACGTGGTTAGTTATGACGACATTGAGACGAGTCATAACGTTTCTTACAAGGAGAGACCTGTGAAGATTTTGGATCAGAGTATCAAGAAGCTGAGGAATAAGGATATCCCGTTGGTGAAGGTTCAGTGGAATCACCATGACGAGAATGAAGCCTCGTGGGAAGTTGAAGCTGATATGAGGAAGAAGTACCCGGAGTTGTTTCATGATTAGTTAGTCTTGATTTCGGGGACGAAATCCTGTTTAAGGGGGGAAGGGTGTAATAACCTGCATTTTCATGCATTATTATATTTAAAATTTTCATTATCATTTGCATTATCATATTTAAAATTTAATATATATTGTCTGTTTATATGTTAATTCTTATGTGAAAAGTTTAATTCTTGACTAATTTCATAATTGAAATTTCTTTTGGGGTCAAAATGCAATTTTCATAAAAACTTGCAATACCTGTGTTAAATTTCAAAACTGTATTTCAAGACGGTGGAATTATTTCTTTTAAACTCAAACTGTATTTTTATAAAATCAGAAAACTATTTCTAACGTTAAAATGAATTTTCTGTATTTTTGGGATAAACACCGTGTCACGAAAATACTAGTTTAGGTTTAAAACTGTCCGCGCAGTGTTAAACTTCCACAGAATTTTGGGAGTAACTGATTGGACAAATTTCTTTATACCCAATTATTATTGCTAAAGTTTTCCCTTAGGCCTTGTTTGGCAAATGCTTGTAGTATGTGTGTTGTCCTAATGCCATAAGCTTGATTCCCAAACACACCTTGACCCACACCAACTCCACCTACCCTTTCAATTATCAATGGAGCATTATGAATTGCAAGTGTATATTTACACATCATTGCTGCACTTTCTTTGTAATTAGTGGAGATTAATGGAGAATGAGTGGGATGTTAGGCAAATGTTTTCTAAGTGGGAGTTTGAATATTTATACACCCAACCACACTACACATTCTACACTCCTAACATAGAGAGCTTGAGAGAGTCACATAGAGAGATAATAATTTCAGAATTTGAAGAGCTCAATCCTCCATAGCCAAGCTTGAAATTGGAGATTCTTAATTCTTGTATTTCTTTCTCAACAACTTCTTCAATCTACATCACGGTGAGTATTACTAACTCACTCAAAATGTAACTCATTCCTTATTTACTGATTTAGGTAGTTAATTTTAACAGTAGCAGAATTTTGTTTTCAGATTTTTGTTAGGAAAACGAATGAAATTTAAGGTTCTGCCCGCTTTGTCCCAAGTAAAACTCGATTCTGCACACTTTTCGTCTAATGCAATTTTCTCAGATTTTGCACCGTTTGGGCAGAAAATGAGGATTACAGTAGCAGAAAAAGTATATTAGAAATTCAATCTAATATTTTCTCTTTTAATTTTAACAGTAGCAGAATTTTGTTTTCAGATTTTTGTTAGGAAAACGAATGAAATTTAAGGTTCTGCCCGCGTTGTCCCAAGTAAAACTCGATTCTGCACACTTTTTGTCTAATGCAATTTTCTCAGATTCTGCACCGTTTGGACAGAAAACGAGGATTTCAGTAGCAGTTTTTAGAATGCTATTAGTTATGTTTAAAATGATTAAGGCAATGAATTACGAATTTTCAATCCCCGTACGCGTATTGTTTCTTTAATTCTGTGAATTCCTTTATGTTTAAAGTTTGATGACATTCATGTGGAGTCAGTTGTACATGCATGGTGAGTGTTGGTAGTGTGTAAAAGAGTAATGATAGTGTGGAAAAGAGTAATGATTGTGTGGAAAGAGTATGAGTTTGAGTTGTGTTTGTGGTTGTGGTTGTGGTTGTAATTGTGGCTGTGGTTATGGTTGTGGTTGTGGATGTGATTGTGGTTGGAGTTGAAAAAGAGGATGAGGGTGTCTTTGAAATGCGAAGGTGGCAAAAATGGACACTCCCTGACGCCCATGGAAGCGTTAAAGTGTGTGAAGCCGAACTTGGACACTCACTGGCACCCATGGAAGTGCTAAAGTGTGGCCTATAGACACTCCCTGAATGACTCGAGTCTGGATACCTGTGTGGGGGTTGCCCCGGTATTTGCATGGCGGTTAGGGTATTCAAAGTGTGAGGCATTGGACACTCCCTGGTACCCCGGACCAAAGTGTGAGGCAAACTGGACACTCCCTGGCGCCCCGTTGCTAAAGTGTGGCTATCTTAGTATTTCAAAGATACCAGGAGTAGGATAGAGGGTTGTTGGGTTTTTGTCGAGAGAAAAGAGTCGGTTAGATGAGATGGTGCATTGTTCTCATACACGGTCACATATGTGTGAATTTATCTTTTAATTATTGTTGTGGTTGTTTTCTAACAAGCTCTTTATCATAAATATAAACTTGTGGTATTTAAATGGAAATGGGAAAAAGGTAAATGGGCATGTTTTTACATTCAAAGCTATGTTTTTAATACTCACCAGCTTCTTGAAGCTGACGGCGTTGATGCGTCCTGGCTATGTTTTTAATACTCACCAGCTTCTTGAAGCTGACGGCGTTGATGCGTCCTGGACATTCGTGTCCAGGCTTTGCAGGTAATAACCAAGAAGAACCTTATGATTATGCAAATTAAGATCTGTTGCTGAGAAGAGATGTTACTTTTATATGCTTTATGATTATGTGTTGATTTGGTTTTGAGGATGACTGTAATAGACTGTAAGTTATTGTTTTATTTTCAAGGCGGTCTGTGCCTTAGTAAACCCTGTACTATAGGATGTAATAAGTTAGAGATTTAATTTTTATAAGCCCAGGTTGCCCTACTCTGATTAATGGTTTTATGTTGTTCGACGTTTGGGACGGAATCGATCCTTCAAACTGTCGCGACCTACGGGTCCATAAAGGAAATTAAACGCTTTCCATATTTATGCTACGTCGGGGCGTGACAGGATTTAGTGGTATCAGAGCCTGTCCCCAGCCGGAAATGTAGGACTAAGTCAAGGTTAGATAGTCTACATCGCCTGGGAGGAGTCAGAGAAGGTTGAAAGAAAAAAAAAAAAAAAAAAAAAAAAAAATTTTATAAAACAAAATATACTATATTTGTTTTAAACATTATTTTAAGAAATTTATGAAGTTATTTACCAAATGCTTTTATCTCTAGATTTCGGGGACGAAATCCTGTTTAAGGGAGGAAGGGTGTAATAACCTGTATTTTCTTGCATTGTCATATTTAAAATTAAAAATACATTGTCTGCTTTTATTTTAACAGTAGCAGAATTTTGTTTTCAGATTTTTGTTAGGAAAACGAAGGAAATTTAAGGTTCTGCCTGCGTTGTCCCAAGCAAAACTCGATTCTGCACACTTTTCGTCTAATGCAATTTTCTCAGATTCTGCACCGTTTGGGCAGAAAACGAGGATTACAGTAGCAGTTTTAGTGTATCAGAAATTAAATCTAATATTTTTTCTTTTAATAATTAGATTGTTAGGCCATTATGTTTGGTTATTTATAATATTAGTGGAGTTATAGGTGCATTAGTGTATGTTTACATCATCTTGCATATTCCTTAAGTTAGTGGGTTGTTAGGCCATTATGCTTGGTTATTTATACACTAATATTAGTGGAGTTATAGGTGCATTAGTGTATGTTTACATCATCTTGCATATTCATTTTAAACTATCAATTAATTAGAAGTTGGTGGTTAATAATTAGGTTGTTAGGCCATTATGTTTGGTTATTTATAATATTAGTGGAGTTATAGGTGCATTAGTGTATGTTTACATCATCTTGCATATTCCTTATAAACTACCCATTAATTAGAAGTTAGTGGTTAATAAGTGGATTGTTAGGCCATTGTCTCCAAGTGGAAGCTTGGCTATTTATACACTCACATACTCTCTCAAACACACACATTCTACACTTCTAGCATAGAGAGCTTGAGAGAGTCACATAGAGAGAGATTTATATATATACACAATTATAGATATACATACACCTCGAGTTAGAAGAAGAAGAAGAAGAGAAGTGTTTGGGAGTTGCTCAACATCATTTATAGGTACCGGGTTGTGTACAATATGCTTTCTAAATTCTCCGGAGTATTTCTTTGTTATCTCTACTTGTACTCTTTTTGCAGTTATGTTGTGTTTTCATTTGGAATCAATGAGTATGTGTTTATTACTAAGTGCTATGGGACTAAAGGGTCATGAGCAAGGAGCACCTACCAACAGTCCAACAGGCCTCAGGGACCGACGTACTGGAGACGGGTGAGGTGAGGTGAGGTGTCTCTTGCTATGTGATCAAGAGGAACCTGGTATGATGCTATTGGTATGAGCGTTTGGGTAGTGTGAGCAGTTGGGTTGTGAGACTGGTCAATTGATTTGATGTCATTCTATGTATTTGATTGTCATTATCCTTTTGAGCCTTTATTATTCATGTCATATTGTATACTTCCCGGTATGGTTTTTAGATGCAGGCAGTGCCGGTAACCGAAGCCTAGAAGGGAGATAAGGTTAAGGATGATATAGGAGATCCGTGGAGAATATGGACCTGCTGGGAGTTTTAAAGAAATTTTGTATTTTTATTTTAAAGAATCAAGTGTGATTTATTTAATTTTTCAATGGAAATACGCTTATTTTTGCGGGGCGTCACAAATAGATTCTGAATAGCATAAAAACAAGTATCCTAAGGACGTTTCAATAAGTCTAAACATATCAAAAAAGATTGTAAACATTATAATAAAGATACCAAGTGAGTAAAAACTCACGTAGGGTGCGTTCAGCAAAGCTTTGAGCTTAAAAGCTTCAATGGCCTTCAATGGCTTCCTCATTCTTCTCTCTGCTCCTCTCTTTGTTTCTGTCCCTCCTTTTCTTTCTGTTTTTCTTCTGGTTCCTCTTCTTCTCTGTTACTCTCTCTCTCTTTCACAAAATATATATATATATATGGATGTGGATGTATGTAGTGTATATATATAGATGTATGTGTATATATTATATAACACAAGCATAAACTCTCTCTCTCTCAAACTCTCAAGTATTCTGAACCTCACACACACACGAACTAATGTATATATAGAGAAAGGAGAGGGTGCAGGTAGCTGTTTCTACGTGAAATTTGGAATTCTGATAATTACAAGTTCGATCGATTGAACTAAGTTCCATCACTCGAGAGCAAATCGGTCAGGTTAGATTGATTAAAAATAGTTTGATCGATTGACGTGGGGGCCACATATTAAATTCAGGTCAGTAGAGGTTCAATCGCTCGAAAATGGTTCGATCGCTTGAACTTTGGAAATGCTCGATCGCTTGAAAGAACCTCGATCAATCGAAGATGAAATTTCACATATGATCAAGGGAAGTATATAGAATCTCTGTGCATAAATAATTATTGAAAATACAGGGTATTACACATGGACTCTTGGATCCACATCTTGCACGTAGCTTTACTTCCCACTTTCCTATCCTGGCCCGTAGCCCAATACATTTCGACTCATCAAACTCGACACGAAGACTATATTTTCTGGCCAACACACCCTGATTCATTCTCCTCCACGATTGTATCCCTCCTAGTCTCGGTCATGGACCAATGTGACATCCCTTAGCCTCAGTTGGATCTCCTATCTCGGACCAAGGTCATGTACTTTTAACCTCTATCGAACTAGGTTCATGATGTATCCTTCTTAGTCTCGGTCATGGACCAAAGTGACATATTCCTGAAGTCTCTATTTGGATCTCACGTCCCTATTATGGACTAAGGTAATATTCCTTTAGCTTCTATTGGACTACGATTATTGTAACAACTTGCATTTTCATTTAATTATTTGCTTTCGCATTGTCATATTTAAATTTAATTTGTATTGTCTGCTTTTATTTTAATTTCAACTCTCATGTGTTAAATCTTGTTACTTGTTTTATTTCATTTTGAACTTTCCTTTGGGGTCAAACTGCAATTTTATAAAATTTAGTAATGCCTGTGTGGAATTTCAAAACTGTATTTCAAACGGAGAAAATTATTTTCTTTTAACTCAGACTGTATTTTTATAAACCGGAAAATCCTTTCTTAGATTAAAATGAATTTTCTGTTTTTTTGTGGTGATCAACACGCCGCGAATTCAGTTTATGTTCAAAACTGTCCACGCCGCGTTAAGTTTCCACATATTTTGGATTGACGTAATGCAAGACATGACTATTGTTTTATATCCATTAATACTTCTAATGATTGATATAGGGCTTAGTTTGGGAATGCATTTTTGTGAGTGTTATTTTCTTATGCCATAAGTTGTTGTACCCAAACACTTAAGTGCTTCTTAGACTACTTGTAATGGCCTTGTTTGACAATACTTCACAAGTGTGTGTAGAGATTGTACCATAAGCTTCATTACCCAAACATCTTATTTTTGCCCCCTAGGAGCCTATACTTGGCTCTTGGTTAATTGTTGAGTTATATAATCTGTATATACGTATGAATATGTGTTGTGTATTTCTACATATTAGTAATTGAGAACTAATTCAATTGTTGAGTGAAGTTCACTATACTTGGTCCCCAAGTTGTAGAAGTTGAAGTCTATTTAACTCTCAACTCATTCTTCATTACACACACATTCTGGGTTTACAACAAAGGAAACACAGAGAGAGTTAAGAGTTCTTTTACAGAAAATTTTTAGTGAGAGAAAGCTCAACCACCATAGCTACAAACTTGACTTGGGTTTGCTTATTGTGACTCCTTTCTCAACAAATTCTTCCACACTTATCACAACGAGTATTATTAACTCACTTGTAATGTAATTTCATGCTTAATTACAGTTTATATTACTTGAATTAGTCTGTGTTTATATGAAATTCGTTTAAGCTTATTCATGGTGTAAAAATGGTGATTTTTCAAACTTAACCAAAATCGTATCTAATAGATAAAAAAATGAAAGATTACAGTCCCTAGAGGTTGTATTTAAAGTATTAGAGCTTAATTCATTCGTATATGAAAGTATATTAGAATTGAAGTTTTGTCACCCCTCGGCTTTTCGTAAAATCCGAGAGCTACGATTGAAATTAGTTAAAACCAATCATGTATTCATGATCCTTGCGAAAAAACGGAGAGAACCATATATTGCAAGTCATGGTTACATTTGAATTTCAAAATGGGTCAAAAATAGGCTTTAAATTCGTAATAGGGGAGAAAATGCTGATGCCAATCGATTGGCATGTTTACCAATTGATTGGTATGTTTATCAATCGATTGGCATGTATACCAATTGATTGGCACTTTTGCCAATCGATTGACATTTTCAGTAGTGACGACTTTTGGTAAAACGGCCATAACTTCCTCTAGAAAGCTCGAAAATGAGCACTGTTTGAAGCGTTGGAAACTAGACTCAAAGACCTTTCTTTTGATATCTAATTCATGCACAAAAATTATAACTCAGTTTTTAGGGCATTGCTTCAAAGTAGATCCACTTGTGTTCTAGTAGCAATAAAAGCATATTAAAGCATTCTTTGATGAATTCGCTGGTTATTTCATATAAGATTTAATTTATTCTCTTATATCCATGATTATTGTTCCCAGTACTTTATATTTCTGTATTAAGTCACATGTCATTCATGTGGAGTCAGTTGTACATGCATGGTGAGTGGTGGTGAGTGTGGAAAATAGTATGTGGTCGAGATTGTGTGTGAACACTCCCTGGTATTGGTGTACCAAAGTGTGATGTTACGATATTGCGGCTAGAGTTTCTTTGAAATGCGACGGTGACAAAACTGGACACTCTCTTGCGCCCATGGTAGCACTAAAGGGTGTGATGCCGACTTGGACATTCCCTGGCACCCATGGCAGTGCTAACGTGTGGCCTACTAGACACTCCCTGACATGCGTGGTATGGTCAAAGTGTGAGGCATTGGACACTCCCTGGTACCCCGTAGTAAAGTGTGAGGCAAACTGGACACTTCCTGGTACCCTTGTACTAAAGTGTGGTCACCTTAGCGTTTCAAAGATACTAGAGTGAGAGAGTTGGGTTGATATGTTGTCGAGAGAAAAAAGTCGGTAAGATGAGATTGGTTGCATTGTTCCCATACACGATCACATGTGCTATGAATTAAAGTTTATTGATGTTATCCTTTCTGTTTTATAATGTAAACTCATTCATATATTGTTAACTTGTTGAATAATGAAACTGTAAATGGAAAATAGTAAGTGAGTATGGTTTACATTCAAGTTATGTTTTTAATACTCACCAGCTTCATAAAGCTGACGGCGTTTGTAATAACCTGCATTTTCTTGCATTGTCATATTTAAAATTATATATATTTTGTCTGCTTTTATCCTTATGTGAAAAATTTATTTCTTGACTAATCTCATATTGAAATTACTTTTGGGGTCAAAATGCAATTTTCATAAAAACTGGCAATACCTGTTGATTAGAGGTGAAAAATGCATATTTATAGCGTATTTCACGGTCTTTTATGCATACTTTTATCCCAAAGTCCCTAGATTTAGATGCATATCAATGATTAAGTGTTTTCTATGATGTTGAGACTCAAACATGTGTTTTTACACTATTTTGCAGGTCATGGAAAGCAAACATTGCATAGAAAGTGATTCTGGTGAAGAGAACAACAGAAGCAGCTGGGAAACTGCCAATTTTGACAATGATGACTTCAGATTTGGAAGATTTTCCCAGAGACATGAAATGTAGATCTTTGAGTTACGGTCGTGTGGCCGCAAACGGGAGGTCAATCCGAGGTCCGAGTAAAAAGTTATGGCCATTCTCCCATCGGTGTGCAGTGCTGTCAAAATCAGAGGAGTTCAAGCGATTGAAGAGAGTTCAATCGATCGAACCTTCGATCGATCGAACTAAGCTCGATCGATCGAACCTTATTTTCACCCAAAAGTTGCGTAAACTCTGTGGGAACCCTATATATACGTCGTTTTGACGCCAGACGAAGAGAGGACGCTCCAGAACGCGAAAAACAGCAGTTTTAGGTAGTTTTAGGGTTAGATTAGGTGTAGATTAGGTTAGATTCATATTATTCTTCATCCTTTTCATTGTTTTACTCAAGATTATTGAAGATTGAAGTTTCTTTCATGTTTATTTCAAGTTTATTTCAGATTATATCCAGGTTTTTCTTTCCAATCCTTGTTATTTGATTGCTATTAGTTTATATGTTATGATTACTTTGGTTTACTATTCCTGCACTTGTTTATTCATGTTTCCATAGTTTAGACGTTGGGAATATGTGATGAAACATTGAATCCCAGCCTCTGCCATGCAATCTTTAGAAACCTTGGGTTCGATCGATCGAAGGTAGTTCGATCGATCGAACCAGAGCTAGTCAAGCGATCGAAGGCATTTCGATCGATTGAAGGATGATGCTGTCCGATCGATCGAGAGCGCTTCGATCGATCGAACATGTTAATTCTTGAGATGATTCTTTTAAGTATTCCATGACTTTCTGTTTTAGAAATCTGTCATCAAATTGTCCCAATAAGCTCAGTTTGTCACAACAGTTTTTAGAACTTAAAGCCTTAAGGCCTTTTCTTCAATGACTTTTGAAAACCACTTTGAATGCTAACACCATTTAGAGTGCAAGTAATAACCATTGTTTTAAACCGTCTTCCAAGTATTTTAAATCACTTGTGATGATGTAATCCCGGGCATGAAAGGGCTATTGATTCTATATCTTTAGAAAAATACGGAATACTGAAGAGGAATGAACTCCATCGAACGTTAATGAATATGCATGGTAGATGGTTAGGATTAATGTGAATTCATGTATTTCCAACACCTTTAATTTATCTGTTTAATTAGTTATGTTTCTTTCTACTTTAGTCTAATATTTAGTTTAATTTAATTATTTAGGATTCGTTAGAACCTTCTCTTCCACATTCATCTTTTCTATTTCTTTAGGTTATAACTTGGTAGATATTCTTCCTATTCCTTCCCTGTGGGATCGACCTGGACTTCCAGTACTATATTACTTGCACGATCACCTACACTTGGGTGTTGCACAAGAGCGCACAAGATTTTTCTCGTGTCAAGTTTTTGGCGCCGTTGCCGGGGAAGGCAACTAGGTTAGGATTTTACTAAGTTATTTCCATTTTTTTTCTTCTTTTTCTTAAAAAAAAAAAAAAAAATCATTGGACTTTTTCTCTCACAAGAAAAAAAAATATATTTTCTTTTGTTTAAATATTTTGGGTAAACATGTCTTATCCATATTACCCTCCATACAACACAAATACCACGAATGGGTACACATTAGGTAATGAGAACTATACCCCGAGTTGGCAAGCACCCACATATGATGCACATTATCAACCTGAGTGTTACCAATCACCACAATGGGAAAACCATCGTGTTAGTCCCCCATGTTATCAAACGTATCAAGAACCTCCACCTGGAGAGTTCTATCAATCACAATGGGGATATAACCAAAATGATAGTGTAGGATATAGTAGTAGTTCCCACGATTACCAAATGCACCAAGACTTTCCTTCTGGGGAGTCTTACACACAAACACAATGGGAAGGGGACTATTACCAACAACAATGGGGTGAAACTTCATACAGTTATAATGAGGAGAATAACCAAGTTGAGGATAATGGTATGTTAGAATTGTTGCTTAGTGAAATGAAGAGGCTAGAGAGTGCAATTGATAAATTAGGAGCTAGATATGAACAAGCATTTGATAGCCAACCTTTAGAACACTATACCAGTCCTTCAACGCTACAACCTGAATTTCAAGACACTAACAATGGAATGGAATTAGAGGACAATGATGGGTTCATACCGAGTGAGGTTAACAACTCATTTGAGAAAGTGATAACCCAACAAGAACTCCAAAACCAAACCATTGAGCATGAAGTTGTAGAACAATCTTCTCCTCAAGATACAACCCCCGACATCAACTTCTTCACTGCCTGGATAAAGTTGCACAATTCCTTTATCCAGAGTACTTCAATAGATGACACATATAGTGAGGAGAGTTACGAGGATGAGAATGGGATTTTAAAAGATGACGAGAGTTTAGGTGATTGCACGCAATTAGGAAAGGAAGAGTCCCCTGTTGACTCTACCCCTACCTTTGAAAGTGACCCTAGAGAGGACATAATTGAAAAATCTAAATCTGATTTAGATTCTTGTGATATTCATGAACCCTCACCTCTTTCGACCGAAGAGGTGGTGTCACCAAGTTGCCCATCACCTATCCTTGCTATCAATCAAAGTTCTCGTCCTGAGCTTGAATGTTATGTGTACCCCATTCGTGAACAAACAGAATGTGTTGTGGAAGAGGATGGTAAGGATACTAGCACATGTTCTTCACAAAATTTTAACTTTAAAAATTCTTTGAGAGAAGACTTGGAAAATATTGGGCCCACTTTAGATGATCTTAAAATTCAACAAGAAGCTAGCAATCTTTTAGACTGCTTGACCTTCTTGAGTGATTATGACATTGAGGCCCAAATAGATAGCTTTATCCAAGTCCAGTCCAAAACCATGTGCATAGAACAGAAATTCAATTCCTATGATTATATCTCCATAGATTCTGTTCTAGGACAAGCGGAGGGTGGTGAAGCTTCATTAGAACATCACTTCGACCCTGCCCCTTTTATTGAACCATGGCCTCCCCCTGTTTTTAGTATTAAAATAGAGGCTGTTATAGGAAATACCAACACCAAAGATCGTTTCTTGCATATAATTCTTAAAAAGTGTGGTATTCCTCTTATAACCATGCCCAACAAATTTGGAAGCCATTGGTTTTGCATCATCTCCTCTGACCTTGAGCCTGACATTAGTTGGGGGGAGTTGCATTTTTATGAGGATCTCAAAAGTCTTGTCATTGTTAAATTATTTCCCTGGGAAGATCCTCAAAAATTTCGGTTGTTACTTTATGATAAGTATCTTGATTAACCGAATTTATTAACTGAGTTGTTATATTATGTTCTCTATTTTTCCTTGTTGCTACTGATGATTTTGCAGGTAACTTGAAAAAAAATGGAATATTAATGTCTCGAGGTAACATCCTTCCTTCTCTCGCTTTACTTTACATGTCCATGTGCTTAGTTTAGAACATTGAGGACAATGTTTAGTTTTAGTTGGGGGGGAGTGAGTCATTGCATGCCTCATATCTTTTTGTTGTACTTTAGTGTCATATACCTGCTTAGTAACATGTGACTCAGTAAATTAAAACTGTCAAAAAAAAAAAAAAATTTAAAATTTTTATTTTTTTTAAAAGATAATAAAATGGTTCTTGTATTTCTCTCATAGTTAATGTAGTTAGTTATGATGCATTAGTGTTATTTTCTGTATGTTATTAGTATGTGATATACTATGGTAGTTTCTTTACTATCTTAGTTATAGCATGTTCTATGTTTTTTTAATCTTCAAATACTTTGAGCAAGTTGTGACAACCTTGTACTTAGCTAAAATGGATTAGTGAGCATAGCTTAGGTGTCTTGAGAGACTATAGTGGAGACTAATAACCCAAGTGAGCTTTTGTGCCATTCTTTGTTTTTGAGGGTTTTATAAAATTACTCTTACTTTTTGAAAAGCGTATTCATTCGTTGAAAGTCTCATTTTTCTTCTTCATTTTGACTGATCACTAGAAGAGAACGTTCAGGATTTACCAAACTTTAGAGCTCTTGAATTTACTGAAATGAATTATCCTATTAACTTAGAAGATGATTTAGGCCATCTTTTGACCATACATGGATAATACAGTCTTGGCCTACCTCTATGCTATTCCTTTACTTCACCTTTTGAATCTTATCATAATCGCCTTGTGTTCACAATCCTAAAGTTCATACCTAACTCCAAATTAGGAGTTCAAGCATCAGTTCTTTATCTAGGTGTGATTGGGATGTGTTGCGTTAACAAGAAGTATGTTAGTGTGAATGATGGAAAGAAGAAAAAAAAAAGAAAAGAAAGAAAAAACATGAAAAGAAGAAGAAAAAAAAAATGCCAATGGTTGCTACAAAAGAAAAAAAAAATAACAATAAAAAGAAGAGTGAAAAAAAAAGAAGAATAAAAAGAGAAGAGAGAGATTGGAGATGTGGGGAAGTTTGAAAAGTTATAGTAGACATTCCAATCACATCCTTTGACCCAATTGAATATCACGAGCCTTTTTCTTCTTAATCTAACACCTCTTTTTCAAAGTCCTGATGATTTTAAGTAAATTGGATTTGAAGTTAAGGTAATGAGAGAGTTCTCCACGGTATCTCGCTCTTCTAGTGAAAAGTATCCATTCATGAGACTCTATGCACTATAAATGTCCGTTTTTCTATTTAGATATGAGAAGCATTAGATTCCATTTACATTTACTCTTTATAGCTTCCATATCATGAGTGATAATTATTACACCGAATTCGAAGTGATTTCATCTTGAGAGTGTAATCCCGGTGAGAGTTGAGTCAAAATGAACGTCTTGATAGAATCTTAGGTTATGCAAGCTTTGAAATTAAAGTTTTGTATTTTGGTTGTCCATTCACACACACACTTGAAGATTAATAGGTATGGAACATTCTAATGACTTTGATAGTAGATTAACTGTAATGTGTGTGTTGCATTGCTATGGCATACTAGAGAGTTTCATGAGATTGTTGAGCTTAACTATATTGCTAAATGAGAGGAAAAATTTCCTTGAAAACATTTAAACTAGAACCATTACCATAAACATGAATTTTGTGGGTAGATTCACTACAAACCCTCACGAGACAACACTCGTCCACTAGGGGGAACCTAGGGGTTTAAAGGCTTGTTGCATACGCTAAATGCAATCGCGATTCCTGCGAAAATGAGTTAGGATTTTTATTTTCTTTTGTTTTCAATTTTTAGAGTTTAAATAAACATTGCTGTAGTTCGCTTCATTGCTAGGGACTAGCAACGAGCTAGTTGGGGGGTGTGATTAGAGGTGAAAAATGCATATTTATAGCGTATTTCACGGTCTTTTATGCATACTTTTATCCCAAAGTCCCTAGATTTAGATGCATATCAATGATTAAGTGTTTTCTATGATGTTGAGACTCAAACATGTGTTTTTACACTATTTTGCAGGTCATGGAAAGCAAACATTGCATAGAAAGTGATTCTGGTGAAGAGAACAACAGAAGCAGCTGGGAAAATGCCAATTTTGACAATGATGACTTCAGATTTGGAAGATTTTCCCAGAGACATGAAATGTAGATCTTTGAGTTACGGTCGCGTGGCCGCAAACGGGAGGTCAATCCGAGGTCCGAGTAAAAAGTTATGGCCATTCTCCCATCGGTGTGCAGTGCTGTCAAAATCAGAGGAGTTCAAGCGATTGAAGAGAGTTCAATCGATCGAACCTTCGATCGATCGAACTAAGCTCGATCGATCGAACCTTATTTTCACCCAAAAGTTGCGTAAACTCTGTGGGAACCCTATATATACGTCGTTTTGACGCCAGACGAAGAGAGGACGCTCCAGAATGCGAAAAACAGCAGTTTTAGGTAGTTTTAGGGTTAGATTAGGTGTAGATTAGGTTAGATTCATATTATTCTTCATCCTTTTCATTGTTTTACTCAAGATTATTGAAGATTGAAGTTTCTTTCATGTTTATTTCAAGTTTATTTCAGATTATATCCAGGTTTTTCTTTCCAATCCTTGTTATTTGATTGCTATTAGTTTATATGTTATGATTACTTTGGTTTACTATTCCTGCACTTGTTTATTCATGTTTCCATAGTTTAGACGTTGGGAATATGTGATGAAACATTGAATCCCAGCCTCTGCCATGCAATCTTTAGAAACCTTGGGTTCGATCGATCGAAGGTAGTTCGATCGATCGAACCAGAGCTAGTCAAGCGATCGAAGGCATTTCGATCGATTGAAGGATGATGCTGTCCGATCGATCGAGAGCGCTTCGATCGATCGAACATGTTAATTCTTGAGATGATTCTTTTAAGTATTCCATGACTTTCTGTTTTAGAAATCTGTCATCAAATTGTCCCAATAAGCTCAGTTTGTCACAACAGTTTTTAGAACTTAAAGCCTTAAGGCCTTTTCTTCAATGACTTTTGAAAACCACTTTGAATGCTAACACCATTTAGAGTGCAAGTAATAACCATTGTTTTAAACCGTCTTCCAAGTATTTTAAATCACTTGTGATGATGTAGTCCCGGGCATGAAAGGGCTATTGATTCTATATCTTTAGAAAAATACGGAATACTGAAGAGGAATGAACTCCATCGAACGTTAATGAATATGCATGGTAGATGGTTAGGATTATTGTGAATTCATGTATTTCCAACACCTTTAATTTATCTGTTTAATTAGTTATGTTTCTTTCTACTTTAGTCTAATATTTAGTTTAATTTAATTATTTAGGATTCGTTAGAACCTTCTCTTCCACATTCATCTTTTCTATTTCTTTAGGTTATAACTTGGTAGATATTCTTCCTATTCCTTCCCTGTGGGATCGACCTGGACTTCCAGTACTATATTACTTGCACGATCACCTACACTTGGGTGTTGCACAAGAGCGCACAAGATTTTTCTCGTGTCACCTGTGTTAAATTTCAAATCTGTATTTCAAAACGGTGGAATTATTTCTTTTAAAACTCAAACTGTATTTTTATAAAATCAGAAAACTATTTCTAACGTTAAAATGAATTTTCTGTATTTTTGTGATGAACACCGTATCACAAAAATACCAGTTTAGGTTTAAAACTGTCCGCGCAGTGCTAATCTTCCACAGAATTTTGGGAGTAAATGATTGAACAAATTTATTTATACCCAAATTATTATGCTGATGCTTTTCCCTTAGGTCTTGTTTGACAAATGTTATAGTATGTGTGTTGTCCTTATGCCATAAGCTAGATTACCCAAACACACTTTGACCCACCTCATCTCCACCTACCTCTTACTTTCAGCAGTGGAGAATAAAGGGCAGTGTATACACATCATATCTGCACATTCATTGTATTTAATGGAAGTTAATGGAGATTGAGTGGGAGGTTAGGCCAATGTTTTCTTAGTGGGAATTTGATTATTTATACACCCAACCACACTACACATTCTGCACTTCCATCACAGCATAATTCAGTATACACAGAGAGTTTAGAGAGTGCAGAGAAGTTCTTCAATTTCGTAGAGAGAGAGAAGAGCTCAATCCTCCATAGCCAAAGCTTGGAATTTTGGGAATTTCGTAATTATATTTCTTTCTCAACAATTTCTTCAATCTATATCACAGTGAGTATTCTAAACTCACTTGGAATGTAATTTCATATTTATTTGCTGATAGTTTAGTCTAATTTGCAGAACACCATTTTCAATTTACGTATGAAAGCTTGAAACTCAAAAATGGTGATTTTTCAAACTTAACCAAAATCGATTTTGTGAATTGAAAATGAAAGATCTTAGTCCCAATAAGCCATGGTTCGAATACTACGGCTTAATTCATTCGTATCACGACGTACCGTTGATTTAAAGTTTTGTCACCTCTCGGTTTTACGTGAAATCCGAGAGCTACGATTGAAATTAGTTAAAACCGATCACGTATTCGTAATCCTTGCGGAAAAACGAAGAAATCCATATATTACATGTCTTGGTTGAAGCAGAATTCAGAAATGGGTCAATTTGGACCCTTAAATTGAAAACAGGGGATAATCAGTGAAGAAGACGAAGCTACTGCACAGAGAATTAACGGCGTTTGTCCTGAAGCGCCGGGAAATTAACGGCGTTTGTCCTGAAGCGCCGGGAAATTAACGGCGTTTGTCCTGAAGCGCCGGGAATTAACGGCATTTATTCAAAAGCGCCGGGAATGATTCTGGCAGTTTCTAATTCTTGCTTGTTTCGTGTTTTAGGGGCTGTTTGGGTAGTATTTACGAACTGTTAAAGCCCTGGTTGGGAAATTTATTAAAACAGAATCTTAATTGGTTGTGATGGGACGAGTAGAACGATGTATTAAGACTTATAAAACCCCGTACGTACGTTGTGCCTTTAATTCAGTATTTTGCTTTATGTTTAAGTTCATGACATACATGTAGAGTCAGTGGTACATGCATATGGTTGTCAGTATGTGTGGAAAAGAGTAATGGTAGTGTGGAAAAGAGTAATGATAGTGTGGAAAGAGTATGAGTTTGAGTTGTGATTGTGATTGTGGTTGTGGTTGTGATTGTGGTTGTGGTTGTGGTTGTGGTTGTGGTTGTGGTTGTGGATGTAGTTGAAAATGCGGATGAGGGTGTCTTTGAAATGCGAAGGTGGCAAATATGGACACTCCCTGACGCCCATGGAAGCGTTAAAGTGTGTGAAGCCGAACTTGGACACTCACTGGCACCCATGGAAGTGCTAAAGTGTGGCCTATGGACACTCACTGATAACTCGAGTCTGGATACTTGTGAGGGGGTTGCCCCGGTATTTGCATGGCGGTTAGGGTCTTCAAAGTGTGAGGCATTGGACACTCCCTGGTACCCCGGACCAAAGTGTGAGGCAAACTGGACACTCCCTGGCGCCCCGTTGCTAAAGTGTGGCTATCTTAGTATTTCAAAGATACCAGGAGTAGGATAGAGGGTTGTTGGGTTTTGTCGAGAGAAAAGAGTCGGTTAGATGAGATGGTGCATTGTTCTCATACACGGTCACATATGTGTGAATTTATCTCTTAATTATTGTTGTGGTTGTTTTTCTAACAAGCTCTTTATTATAAATATAAACTTGTGATTTTTAAATGGAAATGGGAAAAAGGTAAATGAGTAAGTTCTTACATTCAAAGTATTGTTTTTAATACTCACCAGCTTCTTGAAGCTGACGGCGTTGATGCGTCCTGGACATTTGTGTCCAGGCTTTGCAGGTAATAACCAGGATGAACCATACGATTATGCTAATTGAGATCAGTTGCTGAGAAGATATTTACTTTTATATGTTTTACGTTTATGTGCTTTAAGATATGTTTTGGTTTTTGTAATAAGGATGACTGTAATAGACTGTAAGTTATTGTTTTATTTCAAGGCGGTCTGTGCCTTAGTAAACCCTGTACTATAGGATGTAATAAGTTAGAAAATTTTTATAAGCCCAGGTTGCCCTACTCTGATTAATGGTTTTATGTTGTTCGACGTTTTGGGACGGAATCGATCCTTCAAACTGTCGCGACCTACGGGTCCATAAAGGAAATTAAACGCTTTCCATATTTATGCTACGTCGGGGCGTGACAGGATGTGGTGGTATCAGAGCCATAGGTTTTCTAGATTGACCAGGCTCAGTTATTCACGCCATAGATTAGTGACATAGGTTACCCTTAAGTTTTACTAAGCTATACAACCAAGTTCTAGTGTTAGTTTAGTACGGATTACCCTTAGTTCAGAAACTAAAATTCTAAGTTGGTTTTATCATAGAAATGATTACCCGTTTGTCTTGTCACATCGACAAGAATGATAGCAATTTCCATATACCTTCAGACATATTCATTTAGGATTAGCCGAGATAACCATAACTTATGATGCCCCTACAGACATATAGTAGCCGAGTTTCTAAGGAGTTAAAGCACACCATAGCCTTCATAAATAGCTTAGGCACTGACAAACGTCCTGAATCAAATCTCGGAACAGTCAGCATGGCCCACAGCCCAGAGTCTAGAGAATAAGAATAAGAATACGACCTCTTTTCTATTAGACAGCCCTAGTTCGAATACGAGTATTATATGTACTTAATATATATTTTATTGTATGCTTATATGATAATACGAGTATGTGATATAGTGATAAATACTCCTTTGAAAATTTTCGTCATAGTACTGTTGCATGCATGTTTCTCATTCTACTACCCCTATCATGCATAGAATGGCTGGAAGACCAAGGAGGAACAGAAATCTGATTGAAGGAGCGCCCGAGGCTGCCGATCCCACGGGAATATTTGAAGCTTTTATCAGACGTCTCGAGAGGGTTAGTAATGCGAATGAAAACCAACGAGACCGCCAGACGGGAGATAAGCTGCTGGAGAGATTCTGTGCGCTCAGACCCGAGCAATTTGCGGGTACCACGGATCCCTGGAAGGCGGAACAATGGTTAAGACAGATGGACCGCATGTTCGAAGCTGTCCAATGCAACGAGATGGACAAGAGGAGGCTGGCTACATTTCAACTAACCGACGCCGCTGCAGATTGGTGGGACTCGGTCATAGCCACTATCGGGAACACCGCTGCTATGGGGATGACGTGGACGGCGTTCAAAGGGAGATTCCTGGAGAAGTACTTCCCGGCTACGGAGAGGCACAGAAGAGAGAAGGAATTTATGGATCTGACACAAGGAACCAAGACGGTGCAAGAGTATACCACACAGTTCGAGAGGCTGTCACGGTTTGCCCCGCACATGGTTGATACTGAGGAGAAGAAGATCCGGAAGTATAACCAAGGGTTGGCACCGCAGATTCGTCGCCTGACTCTCGGCCATCTAGACAAGACGTTTGAAGGACTAGTCGGCCTGGCTACCGATCTGGAAGAAGATGCTCGAGTATATCGCAAACAATTTGAATTCCGACCGCCTCAGAGGGGTAATTTTGGGAATAGACCACCAATGAACCGTACCCAAGGGCAGAAGATGAACTTTGATGGGAGCAAGAAGGCACAAGCTATTACCCATCCGACTCAACCCCGAGTAGGAGAAGGAAGTAGTGGTGTAAAGTGCTTCAACTGTGGCAACCCTGGACATGTGGCTCGGGACTGCAGGGCACCAAGGCGTGCTGCTCAGCCAGGAATAGTCTGCTTCAACTGTGGTGAACCAGGTCACATCAGCAGGTTCTGCACTGCTCCTAAGCAAGCAACTTATGGACAACAGGGTCAGACCCGCTTGAATGTTGTTATTCCTGATGCCGCTGGATATGATGGAGCTGTATATGAAGAAGGAGATCTTGGAGAAGTTCAACCTGATCAGCAAGCAGTGGAAGGTACATTGACTCTATTTAACTCCCATGTTAGAGTATTATTTGATACGGGTGCTGCTCTTTCATTCATATCTGTTAATACAATTCGGAGATTGGGTATCTTACCTCATCGCTTAGAGAAAGCTTTGAAGGCTACATCACCAATAGGAGCTGCGGTCAGTTTAGGACATGTGTGCAAGGATTGTCCCTTAAGATTAGGAGACCGAGAAATCCCTGCAAGGTTGATCGTCCTATCGATGAAGGAGTTTGACATAATCCTAGGAATGGATTGGCTGTCTCAGAATCAAGTGAAGTTGGATTGTGCGAGGAAGAGAATTACATTCTCCGACAATGAGAATCAACCCTTTGATTTTCAATGTAACCCTTCGGGAGATATGTTCCTCACAAGATGTTTAGCCAACATCGAAGTCGTCAGTACAGAGGTGACAGCTTCATCTATACCTGTAGTCAAGGACTTCGAAGAAGTATTTCAAGACATTTCTGGATTACCGCCCAAGAGAAGTATAGAGTTCTGTATTGAGCTTATACCGGGTACCGTACCGATTACCAAGGTTCCCTACAGAATGGCCCCCACAGAACTACTAGAATTGAAGGGACAAGTTCAAGAGCTCGAGAACCTAGGTTTTGTACGTCCAAGTACATCGCCTTGGGGAGCACCGGTGTTATTTGTAAAGAAGAAGGACGGGACGCTCAGGCTGTGTATCGACTACAGAGAATTGAATCGAGTGACAATCAAGAACAAGTATCCTTTGCCTTGGATCGACGATTTATTTGATCAACTACAAGGAGCTACGATATTTTCCAAGATAGACCTTAGGTCGGGATATCATCAGTTGAGGGTACGGAAGGAAGACATACCTAAGACTGCTTTCAGAACCCGATATGGTCATTATGAATTTCTGGTGATACCGTTTGGATTGACCAACGCCCCGGCAGTGTTTATGGATCTGATGAACAGAGTGTTCAAGCCTTATTTAGATCAGTTTGTCATCGTCTTTATTGATGATATTTTGATCTATTCTAAGTCAAGAGAAGAACACGAGCAACATCTACGGATTACGATGCAGACGCTTAAGGACCACCACTTGTATGCCAAGTTCAGTAAGTGTGAGTTCTGGTTGCAAGAAGTGAAATTTTTGGGACACAAGGTGTCATCTCAAGGAATTTCTGTGGATTCGTCCAAGACCGATGCTGTATCCAACTGGGTTAGGCCAAGCAACCCTACAGAAGTTCGGAGTTTTCTTGGACTCGCAGGCTATTACAGAAGATTTGTTGAAGGATTCTCTAAAATAGCCGCACCATTGACTGGATTGACGAAGAAGAATTTGAAATTCGAATGGACAGAGAAGCATGAGCGAGCCTTTCTAGAGTTGAAAGAGAGACTCACTACCGCACCAGTACTAGCAATACCCAAGCCTGGTGAGAAGTTCACTATCTTTAGTGACGCATCATATCAAGGACTAGGGTGTGTACTTATGCAAGATGGCAGAGTTATAGCCTATGGATCCAGGCAGCTGAAGCCGAATGAGTTGAACTATCCTATTCATGATTTGGAGTTGGCAGCAGTGGTATTTGCACTCAAGATTTGGAGACATTATCTCTACGGTGAGAAGTTTGATTTGTTCTCCGATCACAAGAGTCTGAAGTATTTGTTCACACAGAAAGAGTTGAACATGAGGCAGCGCAGATGGATGGAGTTGATCAAAGATTACGACTTCACGTTGGAATACCACCCTGGTAAAGCTAATGTGGTCGCTGATGCTTTGAGTCGGCAGACTCGTGAGACGATCGCCTCCTTAATGGTTAGAGAATGGCGAGCATTGGAGACGTTGGCAGAGTTTGATGTACAGAGTGCTGAAAGAGGAGAAGGACAACTTTTCGGATGTCTTATCCTACAGCCTGTTCTCATTGACCGCATTATTGGAGCTCAGAAAGAAGATGAGAAGTTTCAATCATGGTTCAAGAAGATGTCAGAGAAGGACCCGACAGAATGGAAGGTGGGAATCGATGGAGGGTATCGGTGCAGGAATAGATTGTGCGTGCCCGGTGATGGAGAGTTAAGGAAGGATATCCTGGAAGAAGCACATAAGTCAAGATATACAGTTCACCCAGGAGGAACGAAGATGTATAAAGATTTGAAGAGAAATTTTTGGTGGGAAGGCATGAAGAAGGATGTGGCCGAGTCTGTATCCAAGTGTTTGACGTGTCAGCAAGTCAAGGCCGAACATCAGAGACCCTCAGGATTGTTGCAACCGCTACCTATTCCTGGTTGGAAGTGGGAGCACATTACGATGGATTTTGTAGTGGGATTGCCTCGATCTCAACAGAACCATGATGCTATTTGGGTAGTTGTGGATCGATTGACGAAGTCAGCTCATTTTATCGCTTATAGTATGACATACCCGTTGGAAAAGATGAGCCGGATGTACATACAACAAGTTGTGCGACTTCACGGTGCACCTGTGTCGATTGTGTCAGACCGTGACGCACGTTTTACTTCTGGATTTTGGGAAAGTCTGCAAGAAGCTATGGGAACTTCACTCAAGATGAGTACTGCTTTTCACCCTCAGACAGATGGGCAAACTGAGCGTGTTAATCAGATCATGGAGGATATGCTTAGGGCTTGTGTAATCGATTTTGAAGAATCTTGGGAAACACACTTGCCGTTGGTTGAATTTGCCTATAACAATAGTTATCATACGAGTATCGGTATGGCTCCGTTCGAAGCACTGTACGGACGACCATGTCGTTCTCCATTGTGTTGGGCAGAGGTTGGGGACACAGAATTGTTGGGACCAGATTTGGTTAGAGAAACCAACGAGAAGATTTCCTTGGTCAAGGAAAGGATGAGAACCGCTCAGAGCCGGTATAAGAGTTATGCTGATCGACGCCGAAAAGATCTGGAGTTTAGTGTGGGAGATCACGTACTTCTTAAGGTTTCACCAACACGAGGAGTAGTACGCTTTGGTCTCAAGAGAGGGAAGTTAGCCCCACGTTTCATTGGACCGTTTGAGATTTTAGAACGTGTCGGGAAAGTGGCTTATAAACTAGCACTACCACCGAAGATGTCTGGGGTTCACAACGTGTTTCACGTGAGTATGTTGAGGAAATACATACGAGATCCCTCGCACGTGGTTAGTTATGACGACATTGAGACGAGTCATAACGTTTCTTACAAGGAGAGACCTGTGAAGATTCTGGATCAGAGTATCAAGAAGTTAAGGAATAAGGATATCCCGTTGGTGAAGGTTCAGTGGAATCACCGTGACGAGAATGAAGCCTCGTGGGAAGTAGAAGCTGATATGAGGAAGAAGTACCCGGAGTTGTTTCATGACTAGTTAGTCTTGATTTCGGGGACGAAATCCTGTTTAAGGGAGGAAGGGTGTAATAACCTGCATTTTCTTGCATTGTCATATTTAAAATTATATATATTTTGTCTGCTTTTATCCTTATGTGAAAAATTTATTTCTTGACTAATCTCATATTGAAATTACTTTTGGGGTCAAAATGCAATTTTCATAAAAACTGGCAATACCCGTGTTAAATTTCAAATCTGTATTTCAAAACGGTGGAATTATTTCTTTTAAAACTCAAACTGTATTTTTATAAAATCAGAAAACTATTTCTAACGTTAAAATGAATTTTCTGTATTTTTGTGATGAACACCGTATCACAAAAATACCAGTTTAGGTTTAAAACTGTCCGCGCAGTGCTAATCTTCCACAGAATTTTGGGAGTAAATGATTGAACAAATTTATTTATACCCAAATTATTATGCTGATGCTTTTCCCTTAGGTCTTGTTTGACAAATGTTATAGTATGTGTGTTGTCCTTATGCCATAAGCTAGATTACCCAAACACACTTTGACCCACCTCATCTCCACCTACCTCTTACTTTCAGCAGTGGAGAATAAAGGGCAGTGTATACACATCATATCTGCACATTCATTGTATTTAATGGAAGTTAATGGAGATTGAGTGGGAGGTTAGGCCAATGTTTTCTTAGTGGGAATTTGATTATTTATACACCCAACCACACTACACATTCTGCACTTCCATCACAGCATAATTCAGTATACACAGAGAGTTTAGAGAGTGCAGAGAAGTTCTTCAATTTCGTAGAGAGAGAGAAGAGCTCAATCCTCCATAGCCAAAGCTTGGAATTTTGGGAATTTCGTAATTATATTTCTTTCTCAACAATTTCTTCAATCTATATCACAGTGAGTATTCTAAACTCACTTGGAATGTAATTTCATATTTATTTGCTGATAGTTTAGTCTAATTTGCAGAACACCATTTTCAATTTACGTATGAAAGCTTGAAACTCAAAAATGGTGATTTTTCAAACTTAACCAAAATCGATTTTGTGAATTGAAAATGAAAGATCTTAGTCCCAATAAGCCATGGTTCGAATACTACGGCTTAATTCATTCGTATCACGACGTACCGTTGATTTAAAGTTTTGTCACCTCTCGGTTTTACGTGAAATCCGAGAGCTACGATTGAAATTAGTTAAAACCGATCACGTATTCGTAATCCTTGCGGAAAAACGAAGAAATCCATATATTACATGTCTTGGTTGAAGCAGAATTCAGAAATGGGTCAATTTGGACCCTTAAATTGAAAACAGGGGATAATCAGTGAAGAAGACGAAGCTACTGCACAGAGAATTAACGGCGTTTGTCCTGAAGCGCCGGGAAATTAACGGCGTTTGTCCTGAAGCGCCGGGAAATTAACGGCGTTTGTCCTGAAGCGCCGGGAATTAACGGCATTTATTCAAAAGCGCCGGGAATGATTCTGGCAGTTTCTAATTCTTGCTTGTTTCGTGTTTTAGGGGCTGTTTGGGTAGTATTTACGAACTGTTAAAGCCCTGGTTGGGAAATTTATTAAAACAGAATCTTAATTGGTTGTGATGGGACGAGTAGAACGATGTATTAAGACTTATAAAACCCCGTACGTACGTTGTGCCTTTAATTCAGTATTTTGCTTTATGTTTAAGTTCATGACATACATGTAGAGTCAGTGGTACATGCATATGGTTGTCAGTATGTGTGGAAAAGAGTAATGGTAGTGTGGAAAAGAGTAATGATAGTGTGGAAAGAGTATGAGTTTGAGTTGTGATTGTGATTGTGGTTGTGGTTGTGATTGTGGTTGTGATTGTGGTTGTGGTTGTGGTTGTGGTTGTGGTTGTGGTTGTGGATGTAGTTGAAAATGCGGATGAGGGTGTCTTTGAAATGCGAAGGTGGCAAATATGGACACTCCCTGACGCCCATGGAAGCGTTAAAGTGTGTGAAGCCGAACTTGGACACTCACTGGCACCCATGGAAGTGCTAAAGTGTGGCCTATGGACACTCACTGATAACTCGAGTCTGGATACTTGTGAGGGGGTTGCCCCGGTATTTGCATGGCGGTTAGGGTCTTCAAAGTGTGAGGCATTGGACACTCCCTGGTACCCCGGACCAAAGTGTGAGGCAAACTGGACACTCCCTGGCGCCCCGTTGCTAAAGTGTGGCTATCTTAGTATTTCAAAGATACCAGGAGTAGGATAGAGGGTTGTTGGGTTTTGTCGAGAGAAAAGAGTCGGTTAGATGAGATGGTGCATTGTTCTCATACACGGTCACATATGTGTGAATTTATCTCTTAATTATTGTTGTGGTTGTTTTTCTAACAAGCTCTTTATTATAAATATAAACTTGTGGTTTTTAAATGGAAATGGGAAAAAGGTAAATGAGTAAGTTCTTACATTCAAAGTATTGTTTTTAATACTCACCAGCTTCTTGAAGCTGACGGCGTTGATGCGTCCTGGACATTTGTGTCCAGGCTTTGCAGGTAATAACCAGGATGAACCATACGATTATGCTAATTGAGATCAGTTGCTGAGAAGATATTTACTTTTATATGTTTTACGTTTATGTGCTTTAAGATATGTTTTGGTTTTTGTAATAAGGATGACTGTAATAGACTGTAAGTTATTGTTTTATTTCAAGGCGGTCTGTGCCTTAGTAAACCCTGTACTATAGGATGTAATAAGTTAGAAAATTTTTATAAGCCCAGGTTGCCCTACTCTGATTAATGGTTTTATGTTGTTCGACGTTTTGGGACGGAATCGATCCTTCAAACTGTCGCGACCTACGGGTCCATAAAGGAAATTAAACGCTTTCCATATTTATGCTACGTCGGGGCGTGACAGCGTTGATGCGCCCTGGACATTCGTGTCTAGGCTTTTCAGGTTATTATCAGGCTGGACCATATGATTACGCGAACTGAGAAAGACTACCGAAGAAGAATTTACTATAATATGTTTTAAGTTATAAACTGGGTTTGTAATAAGGATAACTGTAATAGATAAAAGATATTATTTTGTTTCAAGGCGGCTTATGCCTTTAGCAACCCCGTGCTGTAATAATTATTAATTTGAAAAAATATTTGTAAGTCTTGATTGCTCTACTCTGATTCATATTATTATGTTTATTCGACGTTTAGGACGGAATCGATCCTTCAAACTATCGCGACCTACGGGTCCATAAAGAAAATTAAATGCTTTCCATATTTATGCTACGTCGGGGCGTGACAATTATAGCATCGACATAACCCTCAGTCTCAGTCTTGGACTAACATGACCATGCCCTTGTCTCTATCGGATCTCTCATGTTTCGGTCTTAGACAAGGCGATATTTTGTTAGCCTTTATCGGACCAGGTTGCTAGCCACATTTCCATTCTCACAATATGTATCCCTTAGTCTTTCTCGTGGACTAAGGCGATGCCAACCGTATATCCCTTAGTATCTCTCGTGGACCAAGGCAATGTGAACCGTATATCCCTTAGTCTCTCTCGTGGAATAAGGCGATGCTAACCGTAAATCCATTAGTCTCTCTCGTGGACCAAGGCGATGCTAACTGTATATCCCTTAGTCTCTCTCGTGGACCAAAGTGATATAGGTACTTGACACAAGCCATGTCTATTCACCACCAAGCCTGACTGTCTCAACTCATTTAGATCCAACGCCCAACGTTGTATGATCTTTGCGATCGCATTCATGCATACCGATATAAATAGTATCGACCTCTGCGATCGATAGACCCACTATCATGCACGTCAGTTTCTCATCCCCGTTTGCCACATTATATCATCATTATACAAATGGTTCCACTATTTAATGCATTAGTCCATTATTCAACGTGTGTATTATTCAAATACAGTATTGTTAGGTTTGTGGCCTCAAACCATTACTTTATGTATAAGATATTGGCATTTTAATATATGGATATCAGTTTTAAATTTCATTGCGTATGTTTCTTTCATGAGATTACTGTTTAATCTTTAAGTATCATAGTAAGTAATTCATGTGTGTATGAGATACATACAAGTGAGATATGAATTACTCACTCTGTTCCTTTTTTTGAGTCCTATATTTCATTTTGGGATGTCCCAAAATTAGTGTCCACTTTCCTAAATTGATATACAATTTTTACTTATTTTCTAAAACTACCCTTCCTTGAAATTTACACCAAGACAAAACTAAAAAGTTATTGTAATGATTAGGGGCAATTATGGAAAGTAGGTGTAGATTCTTTTTATCCCCTTAAAAAGTTGAGTTACCAAAGGTGGACTCAAAAAAAGGGACGAAGGGATACTATTCTTTGGTACTTAGAATTTGTCACAGTGGATGAAACTAGATATCTCATCAGGTTTACACTGTAGCATAATTAACTACCATTGGATGGAGTGATGAATCTCAATCACTAAAGTATAACACTTAGTTAATATGCTAGTGCTTGTAGTGCATTGATGGACATGAGCTTTCTTATTGATGCTTAAGGCTGTCAACAATCAATAGGAACTCATAACTTGTATAAGGTACGTGTTCTCAATCTTGAGACGATTATGAACACAGACTGTGGATTTGGCTACTTTGACTTACCAATTAGTGAGGTCTTAAAGATCAACACTTGGGTATCCTGGGTATAGGGTTGTGAACATATATTGTCAAGATATAATCTACCATTTGTTCAATAGTAAGTAATCCCTTGAGAATGTCACCAAGTCGATTATTGAGAACTGTAGTCTTGTTTATAAGTAGTTATAAACATGTTTGGTAATCATGAGAGGTGAATGAGACTCAAGGAATAGAAGATGTAATTATCATTCAGGTTGATAGTAACAGTTATCCGACTACCTAAATATGATTATGAATGCTAATAGTAGAGGGATATTAGTACACCATACAAGTCTAGTTATCGTTTTGGATATGTTCTTTTGCGTTGGAGTACAATTATCGTTTTATAGTGGAGTAAATGTTAACTGACCAATTGGTTAATTTGCTGATCAAAGAGTTTGGTCATGGGAATTAACAATCGGTTTGAGCCAATAATTAAGAATATAGGAGGTCCCATTCTTAGCTCTGCTAGCATGCTTGGAAAGGTACTTGAGGATGCTTTCAAGACTAGTTCGATCGATCTAAGTTGTTTCGATCGATTGAAGTCTAGACAGGTTCGATCGATTGAAAGTGGTTCAATCAACTGAAGCCACTTCGATCGATTGAAGGTAAGGTCGGTTCTGGGAATCTATAAACAACAATGCTAGAGGCACTAACAAATTTTACTAACACTCACACCCACACTCTATCTCTTTCCTAGTGGCACTTTGGGTCCACTAAAGACCCCACAATGCCACTAGGAGAGAGATAGAGTGTGGGTGTGAGTGTTAGTGGAATTCGTTAGTGTCCCAAATATTACTCATCTATAAATAGGGCAGCTGCGTCCAGAAATTAGAGTTCGTCATTTTTAACAAGCTACAGAAATGGTTTAGGGTTCCCAAACCTTCTCTAACCTCCCTATTAGAGATCCCACCATCTCTAGCCTCTCCAGGAAGCACTCACAAGAGACATAAGAGTGAAGACAATCTAGTGGAGCTACTGCATCATCAAGGAAGAAGAGAATCAGAATTGGGTTCAAGACCTGAGGTATAACTCTTCTCCCTCTTGTGCATACACATCTATAGAGTTAATAAGTAGTAGATCTGAGCTACCAATAAAGTTTTCGAACTTTGCTTTCCACTGCGCTTTTAAATAAAAATTTAAACCTAATTTTCCTTCAAGTATCACATTATCTCTTATTACCTCATAGTTGCATCATAGAAGTCCGGATCGAAAATCGAACGATCAAACCCCTTATATAATAAACAAAAGAAACAATCCATATTCTGTAATTGCCAATCGATTGGGAAATTTGGCAATTGATTGGATCCAAACCAATGCTAATCGATTACAAACTTTGGCAATCGATTAAGTTAAAACCAATGGCAATCGATTAGAAAACTATCCAATCGATTCGGTCTAGACTGATGACAATCGATTAGTATAAAAGTCAATCGAGTGGGACTTCGTCTTCTCCAGTGAGAAAACAATCCAGCATATATAACGTCCTTAGGACGTATTAACTACGTCTAACCTTCATGAAAACTTATAAAACATCATAGTATAAAGGTAACTGATTCGTGTCCAATATTGCATTCTTAACTTCATGATTTTACCCTTATTGAACACAAATTATCACTTATATTGGGAGATTTAATGGATAAATTGTACTTTTGTTGTTCTTGTTGTTGTACACTTTTTGTTAATAAAATCTCTTTCTTGTAGGTTTTGGTGACTTGTTCAAAGTGGGAACTAACCCTGTTGGTTCTTATCTTGTAAGAAGAGGAGGAAATCCATCCCAGCAAAGGCGGATCGATCCGCCCCTTTCACTTGGATCGATCCGCGCGTTTTATAGAACTCTCTGCTTGAAAATGTGAGTTGCGGATCGATCCGCCTCCAAACCATGGATCGATCCGCCCGTTTTTCCAAAGTCTCTGCCCAGATTTCGCGATGCGGATCGATCCGGATTTTCAACGAGGATCGATCCGCGACTTCCCGAGCAGATTCTAACGGCGAATTAAAGAAGCGGATCGATCCGGATTTTTGCCTTGGATCGATCCGCGGCTGCTGAAGACTGCTCTATTTTATTTACAAGTTTGCCATTGTGTGAGTTTTGGGTATAAATAGATAGAGATAGAGATTTTTAGGGTTATCTTATATCTTGCATTTTTATTTGGGGCTATCTTGTATTATTTTCTCCCAACATTCTTCTTCTTCTTCTCTCATTTTTTGGGAACCCACTTGGGTTCCCTCCTATTTCTTCTTCATTTGTATAAACTTGAAGCTTGGATTGAAGTGTTAATGGCTAGGTATATTTTCTATCTCTTTTCCTTTGATGATATTGCTATGTTTTCCATTGATTAGTTAGGTTTACTTAGGTTGTGGATCATGAGCTCTTGGATTTAGTGTGATAGCATTTCTAGGGTTCATTTGTGTAGGATTCAAAACTAAGGGATTCATCTTATTTGTATTGCAACTATGATTGTTAAAACTTAGACTTTGAATCCTACCCTATGTATTTCATATGGAATATTATGTGACCTTGTGTTTTGCACTCCTTGTGTTTGATAAATGTTGTGTGTGGGATTTATAACTTGGGGTCTTCATCTTTGATGTTAAGCATCTTTGATTGTTCAAACTCTTGGGTTTTAAATACTATCTTTTGAAGGCTTCATAGGTGATTTGCCCACCAAGTAGATTAGTTAGTGTAGGGTGGACAAATCATTCGGATTAGAAGCATAGAGGCTTCATCTTGTATGTCATGCATCCTTGATAGTCAAACGTTAGCTTCAAATCCGTTTCTATGGAAATCTTCAAAGCTCATTTCATCTAACACATAGGGGCATTCCAAGTGTTTGATAATATGCCACAATGAGATGTTACCTTAGAATGTGCTTGAAACTTTAGTCCATTTCATCTTGTTGTGACCCAAGATGGGGGGAATGATCCCAACCTATTGCTTTTTAGATTAGTATTTATTTACCCTTTTATCCTCCAAAAACCAAACAAAAAAGCCGCAAGACGCAATGTTATTTTTATTCCCTTTCATCATCTTTTCTTATTTATTTCCTTTGAGCATTATAATTAGTTACTAAACCTCCCAAACGTTGTTCTTGTATCAATCCCTGTGGACTCGACACCCTACTTCCAACATACTACGTTTTTAATAGGGTTAAATAAGAACTTGATTTTGACATAATCAGTAACCAAGTGAGTTAGACTCACCAAGGGTGCGTTTGGGTGTGTGTTTGGCTATGGAAGCTCCAAAGCTTCTCTCTCTCCTCTTCTTTCTTTCTTCTCTGTCTCTCTTTCTCTTCTCTTTCTCCTCTCTTCTCTTTCTCCTTTCTGATTTTCTCTTCCTCTCTTCTTTCTTCTGCCAAAAGGCAGTGCATATGTTTTTTGTGTATATATATATATGTGTGTACATATGATATATGTAATACTTTCTCAAGCTCAAGATTGTCAAACAAGCTCAAGAGAAGAAAATGAGCTCATATATATAGAGAAATGAAGTGCCACACATTAAACTATGAAGCAAAGAAGAAAACTTGTCTATACAGGTGCCAATCGATTGGAACCAGAGGCAATCGATTGGGCACATATATTTCAAGGCAATTGATTAGAATATCAGGCAATCGATTGGGATAGTGCCACGTAATGAAATCTGGTCGACAGCATGGAAATCGATTGATACTGATGGCAATCGATTAGAACAAGAAATGACATATATTTCAAGGCAATCGATTAGACAACAAGGCAATCGATTGGGATAGTGCCACATAATGAATTTAGGTCGGGAACATAGAAATCGATTGGTACTGATGGCAATCGATTGGGGTTCAAAAGATGGCAATTGATTGGTATAAAGGCCAATCGATTGGGACCTAAAATTCAATAAAGATAAGGATAAATCAAAGGGTCTTTATTTATATATACAGAAATACCAAAGTATAATGAAATTACAGGGGATTACAAATTTACATCAACGTTTGATGTTTTTTCTAAATAAAACTCAACAAAATCACACTTTTGCCCTCATCTTCTTCCTCTTCACCAAGAAAACCCTAATCTAACCTCACCCAAACAAAACACCATCTCCACACCACTACCAACAACAACAACCAACCAACCACCACCATGACCAAATCCAGTAGTATCACAACTACCAATCAACCACTACCACGACCACCACAATCGAAACCGGCACTACTAGCCCCCATCTCTCTCTCTTTCTCTCTCTCTCTCTCTCTCTCTCTCTCTCTCTCTCTCTCTTTTAAATCCTAGCCTTTTTGTAATCTCTATGGATTTTTCACGACTTCTACTAATTTTGGTGACCTCCATGGATTCTGCAGAAGGAACAAGCCTAAAACGCATTAGGTGCAAGTTGTACAACGTGGGGAGTAAGTCTAAAACATATCAGTTGCAAGTCACTACAACATGTTTTAGACTTACTCCCGATATGTTTCGGACTTGCTCCCTTTGTTGTACCACTTGCACCCGATGTGTTTTAGACTTGCGTCTTCGCTAAAATCAATGGAAGTCGCAAAAAAAGGATGGGGCTGGTAGTGGTGGTGGTGGTCGTGGTGGTGCTAGTGGATCTGGTCATGGTAACCAGTTAGTTGGTTGGTGTGGATACCACAATTTATCCTACCCACATCTTTTATTTAAAACCTTTTTCGGATTCAAATTCACAAATGAGTCGCCACTTAATTTTTAAAAGGAAAATTAATAAATCATTTTTTTAGACAAACTGGTCATTTTGAAACCAGAGATTAACTAGGTCCGGGGATTATAGAATGAGAGGGGAAGGAGCCCGGCGGACTAAAACATCCCCTCTCATCTTATCTTGCGATAGGCCTCTACTCAACATCCTTTTTATCGAATTATTAATCTAAGCATGCCCTCAACTAATACATATATAAGTATAAATTGCAAAAGCATGTCTAAAGGGTGTAAGATTGCTAATGACAAAATATCATTCAAAATCACTTAATTTCAAGTAGCAAGCAAGATGATATGCAAATTAAGGAACTAGAGAACTTCCCTGGGATCCGGCCGCAAATGTTAAACGTGCAATGCATGCAAATAAACAAAATCTTAGCAAAGGAGTCTCTAGTCACATATATACACATAAGGCAAAACTTAATTCTAAGGTGTCGTATAAGTAGTCGAAAATCAATAAAATTAATAATTGAATAAACTAGAGAGGAGTTTTGAGAAATCATACCTCGATAGCGCTACAAAACAAATGGTCAGTCCACATGCTTTAAACAAGATACATTTATTAAATTCCTAAGTAATAAATCCTAACCTAAGATGAATTCTAATTACAAGTATCATTCTATATGGATGAATGCATATGAATATATGAATATGAACAAGATAAAGCTATGAACTATTCATTTATTTGGATCATTTATCCTCTAGATTTAAGCTTAACTAATCATTATTATAGCATGATATAAGCCCTAAGTCAAGAAAAGATCATTTGAAATATCATTTGAAAATTCCAGAGAGTAGACCTGAACTTCAAGAAAATAAATGGCGTGGTTCCCATGGTTTGATATTGATGATTATTGGACACAAAGTGCCTCTGTGAGTCTCGTTTTTAACCCAAAAATAAAATTGAAAATTGAACGGTTCGATCTCTGCGAATTAGGAAAAGACCAGATGTCTCTCAAAGAGCTACAACTCTCTGTCTAGAGATATTGTTTGATTTTTTAACAATAGTAAACGAATTAGAAACAATTTGTTCTTTTTAGGAGATCTTCTTAACACATTAAACTTCTTACAAAAAATTATTTGAAGTTAAAAATGTTTGAATAAAGGTCAGATTCACCCATTTCAAAACTGACCTTCTATTCTGGAATTTTGGACAGAATATGGATGTTCCATAAAACTCATGATCAAACCAAGTTAACCATGGAATCTCACTAAAACAAAAATTACAGTGGTAAAACTTTGAGTTATTGACACTTTCCCATTGGTTTCACTTAATTCCAACAATCCGATGTTTAATTAAAAATCCTTGATTAAAAATAGTATATGAAACCACTGCTTTCATTGTCAAGTTAATCTTTGTTTGTTAACCCCAACTACTAAACCAAGAAGTTAGGCTTAAGCCAAACCACTTCTCCTACCATTTGAGGGTCATTGGAGACTAAGGACATTTATACTTGTGGATTTTAATGAAGTATGAAGAGACTTCATAAAATCCCAAGACAAAGAACCTAAACCAAGAAGTTAGGCTTAAACCAAACCACTTCTCCTACCATTTGACGGTCATTGTAGACTAAGGACATTTCTACTTGTGGATTTTAATGAAGTATGAAGAGACTTCATAAAATCCTAAGACAAAGAACCTAAATCATGGAGATAGGCTTAGACTCAAACTACTTATCCTACCAATTAATGGTCATTGGAGACTAAGGACACTTATGCTTGTAGATTTTAATGAAGTATGAAGAGACTTCATAAAACCCCCAAAATAATGAATTCAAACTATGGATAAAAGCTTGGACTCATTGACCCAATACACTAATATCAACCTTAATCCTCTCATAAATCATGAGTTTATGAGAATGTTAAGGGATTCTAAGCTCAAGAATTCAAATAATACATTGAAAGTCTCATGAATTCCAAGAAATAAACATAATCAAGAGAAAGGAAACCAAATTTCAAATATCATTTAAATCAACTTCAAGATTCACTTAAACTTTAAACCTTAAGCTAATTTGATCTAAACTAATGAAATGAGAGTTCAATCACAATATATGTGGTGTGTGATGAATTGAGGTGGGATGAGAGCTTTTGAAATGTGTTAAAGATCCTAAGAATCTACATATTGTGATTGAACTTTGAATAATGGAACTAAATAATCTAGAGATTACCTCTAATTATCCTCAACTCCTTGGTTGTTCTTGGACTTTTCCAAGATTAATCAAGCTCTTATTCTAACTCTGTCTATTACTCTCTTAATTTAGAAGGTTTTTGAAGAAGAATCAATATAGGGATGCTAACATTCTAAATTCCAAGTCCTTTGTAATGGGAAATTCACTTCCCTTCTATAGGCAAATTTTGAGAGGGTATTCCAGTCATTTCAGTGCAGAAACCCTAATTTCGGACGTCGTTTTGGTGGTACAAAACGTGCTGTATTAGAGCTGTTTACCAAAAAATGCGGCACTTGCTAGAGATGGAAGCGGCAGTCAGTGACAGCCGGTGTGGCACTCAATGAATGCCGCGGACAACTCCAAGAACTGCCGTCTTTTCAGGATTTCTCATTTTTGCGACATTTGGTGCATAGTAACGCCATTCAATGGCCGCCATTACGGTATTCACTGAATGCCAGTCCGAAAATCAGTGACTGCCATACCGATAACCCGTATCTGCCACAGGTTCTGCCCTGTGTCATTTTTTTCCTATTTTTTCTGTTTTCTCTTTTTTTTCCTTTCATCTAAAAAGAAGAGATTTTGGAAGAGCTTGAGTCATCTTTTGGAAGCCCTGGATTAGTCGAACATTGTCATCATCGGATCTTAGAGGTAACACTCCCCTTAATCCGATGTTTGGTCAAAATCGGGTGTCTACAGTTTGCCCGTCTTTGACAGAGCTTGTGAAGCAACACGTGTCATAAGTGAATGTCAAAGCCTATGTGAAGACAAGCCTTTGACCAAATTGTCGGATTTAGGTAAAAGCAAAATGAGTTGCGAAAGAAAACAAGCGCGCAGCAAGGTTCAAGTTGGTCGTGCTCAACGGTGAGCTGCCTACGTATCCATTCAGGAATCAGACCAAGACGTAGTTCGGGCAGGGGTCAAACACACACAAGCACAAGTAGTCACACATATGAATGTACCTATCCTATCGTGATGCACGTGTTCATGCAATGATGACTGTTAACGCAACTTCATGCTTCATGCTTTTGAATTATGTAAATACAATGATTTGAGTATATAGCTGCAATCCATGCCTTATGCTACTCAATGCTTATGTTAACTCTCTTCAAGATACACAGCCGTTTCTGCCAAAAGGACGAACACAATTGACTTGGCGGCACTTTGCGACTTAGACCCCGGTGCCGACGCGTATTTACTCTAAAAATTTGTAGTCGTTCGGCCCCGTCGGATATGTTTGCTCTATTTCATGTGTTTACTACATGATGTATGATGCATGATGTGGTAATCAAAGAAAATTCTCTGAGATAGGCCCAATGGAAATCTGTTGCGAGGACCGAGAATGCAAATCTGTTACATTCTCAAAATTTTGATCATCGTAAATCCGTTACGAGGATCGTGAATATAAATCTGTTATACTCTCGAAAGCAGGGCCAACGTAAATCTGTTGCGAGGACCGAGAATGTAAATCTATTACATTCTAAAAAATTTGACTATCGTAAATTCGTTATGACGATCGAGAATATAAATCCGTTATACTCCCAAAAATAGGCCCAACGGAAATTTGTTGCGAGGACCGAGAATGCAAATCTGTTACATTCTCAAAATTTTGATCATCGTAAATCCATTACGAGGATCATGAATATAAATTTGTTATACTCCCGAAAGCGGGGCCAACGTAAATCTGTTGTGAGGACCGAGAATGCAAATCTGTTACATTCTCAAAATTTTGATCATCGTAAATCCGTTACGAGGATCGAGAATATAAATCCGTTATACTCCCAAAAGCGAGGCCAATGCAAATCTGTTGTGAGGATCAAGAATGCAAATTTGTTACATTCTTAAAATTTTAATCATCATAAATCCGTAACGAGGATCGAGAATATCAATCCGTTATACTCCCAAAAGCGGGGCCAACGCAAATCTATTGCGAGGACCGAGAATGCAAATCTGTTACATTCTCAAAATTTTGATCATCGTAAATCCGTTACGAGGATCAAGAATATAAATTTGTATTACTCCCAAAAGCGGGGCCAACGCAAGTCTATTGTGAGGACCGAGAATATAAATCTGTTATATTCCCAAAAGCGAGGTCAATGCAAATCTGTTGCGAGGACCGAGAATGCAAATCTGTTACATTCTCAAAATTTTGATCATCGTAAATCTGTTACGAGAATCGAGAATATAAATCCGTTATACTCCCAAAAGTGGGGCCAATGCAAATCTGTTGCGAGGACCGAGAATATAAATTTGTTACATTCTCAAAATTTTGATCATCGTAAATCCGTTACGAGAATCGAGAATATAAATCCGTTATACTCCCAAAAGTGGGGTCAACGCAAATCTGTTGCGAGGACCAAGAATGCAAATCTGTTACATTCTCAAAATTTTGATCATTTTAAATCTGTTACAAGGATCGAGAATAGAAATCTGTTATACTCTCAAAAGTGGGGCCAACACAAATCTATTACGAGGACCGAGAATGCAAATCTGTTACATTCTCAAAATTTTAAGAGTAGAACATATTCAAATTATTCTGGAGTCGAACAAGCTCAAATTCTTTTCAAATTTCCAAATCAGGAGTCAGTTAAACTCAAATTCTTTTCAATTTTTCAAATCAGGAGTCAATCAAACTTAAGTCAATTCAAAATTTTCAGAGTCAGGAGTTAGTCAGAATCCACTCGATTTAAATTTTCAAAATCAGGAGTCAATCGGACTCAAATCATTTCAAATTCTAAAATTAGGAGTCAATCAGATTCTTATCAAATAAAATTTTCAAAATTATGAGTCAATCAAGCTCTATTCAATTTTTCACAATCCAGGATCAGTCAGAGTCAACTTAATTCAATTATTTAAAAAAAAAGTTGGGAGTTAAACAGACTCAATTCAGTTTATTTTCAAAATGGGAGTCCGACAGGCTCAAATTATTTCAAATTACAAAATCCGGAGTTATCCAAACTCAAAAGAATTTTTAATTCCAAAATTGGGAGTCCACCAGACTCAACTCAATTCAATTCAAAATCTGGAGTTAGTCAGACTCGATTTAGTTTAGTTCCAAAAATCCGGAGTCCTTCAAACTTAATTTCTACTTTCTAAAATCGAGAGTCCATCAGACTCAAATAAATTCCCTTCTTAGTCAAACCAATTTCATTCAATTTATTTTCAAAGTTTCGGGGCTTATCAGACTCAAATCTTATTCAAATTTTCTATAATCAGAAATCAGTCAGACTCCAGTCAATTCAGAGTCAAATAAATTCCTATTTTGCAAAATCGGGGATCGATTAGATTCAAATCAATTCAATTTCTAAGCTCGGGGGTTAAGTTAAACTCAAAAGAATTTACTTCCCACAAAATTCGGAGTTAAACAGACTCACCTAATTTCAAATTTCTAAAACTAGGAGTCAATTAGACTCAAGGAATTTTAATTTTCAAAATCGGGTTTTTGAACTAGACTAAACGAATCATTGAGGACTAAAGTGAATGTGAGGTTGCCATTGAGGACTAACAAAAAGTGCCATAAAGGGCTAACGAGGATTGCCATAGAGAACTAATGAGGAGAGTCGCTAGAACGGGAATCAATTTGACTCAAAAAGAATTTATATTTCGATCAGACTCAGAAACTTTCAAAAAAAATCAGGAGTCGATTTGACTTCAAACGTATTTCTACTTCTCGGCAACTTGGAGTCAAACAAACTCAAAGAATTTCTTGTTTCCAAAATCTGGGAGTCGATCAAACTCAAAACAAATCCTATTTCCAAAACTTGGAGTCCATCTGACTCAAAACAAAAAATTTTATTTTCAAGTTGTGAGTCGATCAAAAAACTCAGAGCATTCAAATTTTTCAAAAATTGGGAGGCAATTCGACTCTACAAGAATTTTAACTTTACAAAATCCGGAGTTCATTGGACTCAAAGAATTTCTCCTTCACAAAATTGGGAGTCGAATCGGACTTAAGGAATTTTCAAAATTTCTAAAAACAGGAGTCAATTCGACTCAAATAGGGAGTCAATTCGACTTAAAACACTTTATATTTTCTTCCAAAGCGGGAGTCAATTAAACTCAAAACAATTTCTATTTCAAAATTCGGGAATCAAACTAACTCAAAGAATTCTCATGTTACAATAGGAGGGTCATACGATCTATGAAAATTCACATTTCTCGAACGCAGAGTCATACAAACTTGAAAATTCACATTTTTACAAATACAAGATCACACGGACTAAAAAATTCATAGTTTACAAACATGGAATCACATGGACTCAATAAATTCACTTTTTATACAAATGGAGTCACATAGACCCAAAGAATTGGTTTTACAAAGATGGGGAATCCTTGGACCCAAAGAATTGGTTTTACAAAGACGGGGAATCCTTGGACCCAAAGAATTGGTTTACAAAAATGGGGAGTCCTCGGACTTTAAAGATTTGATTTTATAAAAATGGGGAGTACTCGGACTCAAAGAATTGATTTTACAAAAATGGGGAGTCCTCGGACTCAAAGAATTGATTTAACAGAAATGGGGAGTCCTGAGACTCATAGAATTTGGACGGCGCTGATAGAAAGAATGATTTTCTGCATTTGCGGACCTTCGGAAGAAACATATTGATCTTTTCAAAAGAGGGAAGTTACCTTTGCCCCTAGTCTTGGACTCTTCCTATAGTGTTACTTTAGCATTATGTTGTAATAGTGTTCGAAACCTCTGCTCGTATTGCTCTCGGGATGGAGACTTGTCAAATCTTTATTCATCATCTTGAACCCACACAGTTGAGACCATTCATTAACTTACCAAAGGGGGACGAACTTGACAACATAACTGACTCAAATTATGTATCAATGTGTTTTCACCGTGAATAATGTATCATCTCACTTTTTATTCGTCAATTTACAAATGGCAGTGCTTTGCTGATAAATCTAAACTTTTCCTTTTGATTTAGCGAATTCTTTGCCCATCTAGAATGTGCTTCAAACTAGTGCTTTAGTGTATAGAATGAAAGGCACTCTATTTTAATCTTTTCAAAACAAACTAAATTTCTTGAGAACTTGCCTTTGGCATAGAGGGATTTTGACAAACAAAGTTTGACCCTAGTTTGAAAGAGACCTAGGGGCTTGCTTCTATGATAAAAGGGGTTTTCAGCAAACAAAGTTTGCCCCTAGTTTTGCGATATATATGCGGTTCCAGGCAAACTTATGCAAGTTTGCCCCCTAGTCTGAAGGAAGGAAACCTAAGGCGCAAAGGGCGATGCTTACGATTTAAGGATATGGTTATGGACCGAGAACCTTGGAAGGTTTGCATACTTATCCCCGAACGGGAATTAGGTCCAAAGTAGTTCGGCTGAGGCTTGACAGAGAAATATCACGTGGTGCAATGATGTTTGTGACCGAACCGCATAGGCTGCCTACGTATCCCCAAGTGGGAATCAGGTCAAAATGTAGTTCATGGACTCTGGAGGTCTTGAAAGAATGAGGCTTCAAGAATTTGTGGGCTTTTTTAGCCATGTTTCCATATGTGCTCTTTCTTGGGCATATTTCATAAAGCAAATTCCTTGTGGTAGTTTTTGAACATGATGATGAGAACATGAACTGTTTCTCCCTTTCATTTTCTTCTTTTCTTTTTCCTTTTCTTCTCTTTCCTTTTTTTTTGGTTTGTGGTGATTGATTCTTTTCACCTTCTCACCTGCTAGTCTATCTTTACAATGTCTTATAACACATCATATTTTTTAATCATACTCTATCATGCTCACAAAACAATATCAGCCCTCCAAATCACTCTTTATTTTTCTCAAAGATATCTTTGCATTATTTTAGGCCCACATAGCCATTGAGCCTCTCACAAAATTTTGATACTAATTGATACTTTCAAATCTCTCTTTTCATTTCCAATTTCTTTTCTTTGTTGAGAACACAAAGACTTGAGATAATTTATGTACCAATGATGTACTTTGCAGTGCTAAAAAAATCTCAATTTTTTTATTCTCTACCTTTTCTTTTCTCTTTCTTTTCTTTTCTCTACCTCACTATCTCTTATTCTCTTCATGATTTTTACTGGCTAGGATTCGGATTTTGAAATCAACACGCATCTTTATTTTTGCTCTAACTTTTTCTTAGGTGCCCTTTCGGGTTTTCATCCTAGCGAGCTTCTTTTTTTCTCTCATTTTTTCTTTTGAAGAAAAAGTTCATTTAAAACATCTAGTTACCATCAAGGACCAAGTTTATGGCTTTGGACCATGGGCTCATCTTTTAGGCCTAGTATTTGGGAGAAGGGGATGGTGAGCAAGCCTCAAGTCCCAAGTTTATCTTTTCGAGATTGAGTAAGAGCATCTTTAATTAAAGTTAAGCTAATCAATTCTCTACTCCTCCTTGGTTTTGGCACAAAATTTGCTTTGATCACTTGGGGATCCTTTTCAATGCAAAGATTTATTAACAAAGTATTTTCCATGATCATTTGAAAAAGTGATTTTTTTTTCTTTTCTTTTTTTTTGGCTTAATGATCTATTCATTCACGACTTAACACACTGAATCAAGCGAAATGCGATTTTATTCAACTAGTAGAGAAAGAGGGTTACATTACTTGACTCGATAAACAAAGCCTTGAAAAACAACTGACTGACTCAAAGACACGACTGGACTTAACACTTAACTCCTACTTAATATGACTTGATTACCAGACTAGACTTGACATGGTCTCAACCGGAGTGTCACAGATGATTTTTAATTTACTGGGTCCCCAACAGCATCAGTTCCAAACACTATCACTTCACTACCATCATTTGGACCTTCGGGTTCTCCTTTCCCCAAGAACACGTGTGCGTAAACACCATCCACGTCCATGGACCAATTTTTAGCGGGACAGTATTCATTTGACTCATACCAAGTGTTGTCAACGCCCGTTCCAAATTTGTTGATTGGGCCAGGGCCAGTTGGTTGTTGTGTACCCATGGGAGCAGCAAATCCCTTGAGGGTACTTAGCGATGGCTGAGATCGAAAGGTCAGAGAGAAAAAAGCTTACAAGTCATTGTGCCAAAGGTCACTCATTGAATTCAATGAAGGAGTGATAATTTTCTGATCAATGAGATCTTAGATTTCATGGCGAAGTCTTGTGCAAGAATCGGTCTTGTGGCCATGGGTCTGATGGTAACCATAGTACAATGAGGAATTATAGTTGCGGGGTATGGGACTTGGTGGTGGCCTTGGGTCCAGGGGTTTGAGGTGGCCTTTCTTGGCGAGGTGGTCAAGGGCTATGGACAATGGTATGCCAAGGTTGGTAAAGGTTCTTAATTTGTGTATTTGGCTTGATTTTTTATTTGATTTTGAGTTGGCTTTTGGGTTAGAGGGGATTGGACCTAGATATGGACTTGAGATCGAAAATGGTTTTTGGAGATTGGCCGGGCAGGACTGCTGGATTTGGTGATTGACTAGATATGAGCTCTGGTGATTGATTGGGCTTGGGTGCACGACTGGATTTGGACATGGGCATTGGTGCATGGGTGGGTTTGGACATGGCTGTTGGTTCTTGGTTGGGTGATCCATTATTCCCTTCTCCAGATGATCCATCTTTTTCTCATTATTGCCCATTTGATCTTTTAATAACTGAATGAACTCAAGCATGACCTTCTCCAATTGCTTCACCCTCGAATCTTGTTGCTCACCAGCGGCTTGCAATTTGCTCATTTTCTCCTCCAAAACTTTCAAGGCCATTGGTGGATCAATCTCAACATGATGGTCCATGTTCTCCTTTAATCAAGAAAGACGAACCCAAGAAGATTAGAAGCATCCTTACTATGGGATCTTGTTGTTCCACTCTTTCTATAAATCCACAACATAGATGGGAAAAGGTCCGTATGTAGAATTTATTTTCGGGAGGTAAGGAATTTTGAGAAACTATTGGACTACTTTGTGAATTTGTATTCTACACGCATGTAATGACATTGACTGGTATGATGAGAGTGCCAAAATGCACATGCTTTGATGATTTGATGTGGCTAAATGCATGCACCGCACACATGGCACACGAATGAAATGCAAGTGTGTGTGAGTGTGTGCCTATTCTATATGCAAAAGAAAGGAAAATTCTAGTCCTAGCACATAAAACACATAAGCACATAAAATCCTTACTCATGTCAAAGGTGCCAATTTCACCTCTCATTATGATCCTCACTACCCTTTTAAAGGTCGGGTATTCAAAATTTTTTGAAATTCATTCGAAAAGCATTTCTTTAAATGATGAGATCTTTCAAAAACAATTCTCAAGGATTTTGAATCTTTTATTTAAAAATGAGGATGTGCAAATATTTCTCAATAAAGATGATTGGATTGAAATTTCGCTTTGAAATTTATTTGAAGAGCATTTCTTCCAAAAATAATTCCTAAAATTTTTGGATTTTTCCTTAGAAGATGATCATGTGAAAATATACTTTAACAAAGGTTGACTTGGGATGTTAATAAAAAAAAACGATTTCCAAAGTTCCAAAGATTTTTTTTGAAAGAGCAATTGAAAACTTAATTTGGAGTAAAGACAGAAAAAATTTTTGCTTTCAAAGATGGATTTAAAAATTCTTTGGGTAAAAGGATCACATGATCGGATTATCACCATACTTTTCATGAATTCGAATACATACAAGGCCAATGATGCTTATCTAACAAGATATAAGAAGTGCTATCTTATAGTCAAGGTTCGGCATGTCCTCTAAACGTCGTGGGACATAAGAAGGAATTGCTCAAAAGTGATTAAGAGGTTACACATCCTTCATCAATCAAGTATCGTCATCATCTCAAGTAATCCCTTTCGGGCATACAAATCTCCCTAGCGTATAATCCTATTTAAGAATTAATTTCCTAATTTTGAAAGGTTCTAGAGAAGCTATCATGCAAAGGCTGAGTTTTGGTCAAGTAAGGGACCCTTGACACACATCCAATAGGATGCTTCATATACCAAATCATGGGTCGAGATCAAGGTGATCACACAGTTCCATGATGACTTGAGTGACCGGGTTGCCCCGAGCCTCTAAGGTCATAATTCCGTGCAATCGACTGGCGAGACATGCAAGTGCAATGCAATTGGCACACAAAGATTAATAAATTCGATAAAAAGAATGCTTTCAAATCTAATCCTCGAGTGAACCCAAAATCAGAATTCTGGTCTGCGAAACCAGAGATTCTGGGTTCGATTCCCAGCAGAGTCGCCAGATTGTGTACACAGCAATTCATCCTACCCACAACTTTTATTTAAAACCTTTTTCGGATTCAAATTCACAAATGAGTCGCCACTTAATTTTTAAAAGGAAAATTAAGAAACTATTTTAAAGACAAATTGATCATTTTGAAACCAGAGATTAACTAGGTCCGGGGATTATGGAATGAGAGGGGAAGGAGGTCGGCGGACTAAAACACCCCCTCTCATCCTATCTTGCGATAGGCCTCTACTCAACATCCTTTTTATCGAATTATTAATCAAAGCATGCCCTCAACTAATACATATATAAGTATACATTGCAAAAACATGTCTAAAGGGTGTAAGATTGCTAATGACAAATTATCATTCAAAATCACTTAATTTCAAGTAGCAAGCAAGATGATATGCAAAATAAGGAACTAGAGAACTTATCCGGGATCCGGCCACAAATGTAAACGTGCAATGCATGCAAATAAACTAAACCTTAGCAAAGGAGTCTCTAGTCACATATATACATATAAGGCAAAACTTAATTCTAAGGTGTCGTACAAGTAGTCGAAAATCAATAAAATTAATAAATGAATAAACTAGAGAGGAGTTTTTGAGAAATCATACCTCGATAGCGCTACAAAAAAAATGGTCAGTCCACATGCTTTAAACAAGATGCATTTATTGAATTCCTAAGTAATAAAACCTAACCTAAGATGAATTCTAATTATAAGTATCAGTCTGTATGGATGAATGCATATGAATATATGAATATGAACGAGATAAAGTTATGAACTATTCATTGATTTGGATCATTTAGTCTCTGAATTTAAGCTTAACTAATCATTATTATAGCATGGTATAAGCCCTAAGTCAAGAAAAGATCATTTGAACTATTACTTACAAAGTTTGTCAAATCTGTTATAAGATTCAAAAAATTCCAAAGAGCAGATCTGAACTTCAAGAAAATAAATGGCATGGTTTCCATGATTTGATCTTGTGGTTTTTGGACACAAAGTGCCTCTGTGAGTCTAGTCTTTAACCCAAAAATAAAATCGACAATTGAACGGTTCGATCTTTGGGAATTGGGAAAAGACCAGACGTCTCTCAGAGAGCTATAACTCTCTGTCCAGAGATATTGTTTGATTTTTTAAAAATAGTAAACGAATCATAAACACTTTGTTCTTTTTAGGAGATCTTCTTAACACATTAAACTTCTTATAAAAAATTATTTGAAGTTAAAAATGTTTGAATAAAGGTCTGATTCACCCATTTCAAAACTAACCTTCTGTTCTGGAATTCTGGACAGAATATGGATGTTCCATAAAACTCATGATCAAACCAAGTTAATCATGGAATCTCACTAAAACAAAAATTACAACGGTAAAACATTGAGTTATTGACACTTTTCCATTGGTTTCACTTAATTCCAACGGTCCGATGTTTAATTAAAAGTCCTTGATTAAAAATAGTTTATGAAACCACTGCTTTCATTGTCAAGTTTATCTTTGTTTGTTAACCCCAACTACTAAACCAAGAAGTTAGGCTTAAACTAAACCACTTCTCCTACAATTTGATGGTCATTGGAGACTAAGGACATTTATGCTTGTGGATTTTAATGAAGTATGAATAGACTTCATAAAATCCCAATATAAAGAACCTAAACCAAGAAGTTAGGCTTAAACCAAACCACTTCTCCTACCATTTGATGGTCATTGGAGACTAAGTCTCCTTAATCAAACGTTTGGTCAAAATCGGGGTGTCTACAGTTGGGTAATGGTGGCTGCTAGTGATGGTTGGTTGGTGATGGTGTGGGGGTGGTGGTGGTGTTGTTTAGTTAGGGTTAGATTAGATTAGAATTTTCTTGGTGAAGAGAAAGAAGGCAAGGGAAAAAGTGTAATTTTATTGTGTCTTATTTAGAAAAACATCAAAAGTTGATGTAAATTTAATTTTGTAGTTTTAAATATGGAAAGGGGATTATTACATTTCAGTTCACCTTTATGTGCTCATATTATGTGTTAGTCTACTACTTTTTGGTAATTTCAAAGGATGTCTACATAAAAGTCTGAAATTACTCAGACATCAACTTTTAATGTTGACCTAATTTTTGGACAAAACTCTATGTCCCTTGACAAAAATACCCTCATTGTCATCTCCCTGTTCTTTATCCTAATGGTTTTGCAAAACCATGTCATATCTCATCTAATGTAACCATAGTCTTAGTTGAACCTCTCTCACCATAGCTAAACCTCTTCACCATGTCTTTCACTGTCATCCTTCATTAATGTCACCCTTCAAACTGTCATTGCCTTTTACCAATACTCTTTCTGTACATAGATCTATACACATATATATAGATCTGTAAAGATCAAATGTACATATATATGTATAGATATATGTACATATATATATATATATCTACATATTCTGATTTATGTTATTGATTTGCTTTGTAAATTTGGTTTGGAGCTTGAACACTTTTGTCTATATATGTACACACACACACACACAACACACACATACATATATATATATATAAGTTTCTTTTCATTGCCGCCTTCCACCCTCACCAATCGTCGTGAATGTGGGGTTCAACTCACCTATGTTTGAATAAATTGGTCCAATTTTGGAGCAAGTTGGAAAACATAAGAAGCACCTGACCAAAATGCAGAGAGCAACTATCCATACCATAAGGTGCAACCACGTATGTTTGAATGAGTTGGACCAATTTTGGAGCAATTTGGAAAACGTGGGGAGCAACTGTCTTGAACGTGAGGTGCAACGCACCAACGTTTGAAGGAATTGACCCAGTTTTGGAGCAAATTGGAAACGTAGGGAGCAACTACCAAACCGTTGGGAGCAATTGTCTAGAATGTGAGGTGCAAGTCGACCCACAGTACTCCCCTTAAAATTTTATTGAATGCAACAAAATAAATTTAGAACCGTAGTAACATAGCTAATGAGGATTCGAATACAACCATAATGAATAGTAATTACTAACAAGAATATTATTTTCAAGAATGTATTCTTGGTATAGTGTATAGAAGGTAGTGTATGGTTTTTGCTTGGGATGTTTTTTTTTTTTTTCGGTGGCTACTTTTTTGAAACTCACAATTGGAGTACTAGTTTCAACTTGGGAACCCAATCCGAACTCAAAGAAGCTTGATGAATAAATTGGCCCAATATTGGAGCAATTTGTAAAATGTAAGGAGCAATTGTCCATAAAGTGAGGTGCAAGTCTAGAATATGTGTTCATATGTAGACATAGATTTGTGCATATACACAGACTTAAGTTGACAGAACTTTACATATATCATATTTATGTAGATCTATATAACTATATATATATATACAATCAGGCTCTAAAGAGGGCTTCCTTTCTTTATTAAAGAGAGTGCCTCTATTTTGGTCGTCAGATTCAATTTTTAAACACAATCTGAAGGTTAAAACCGAGGTCATCTCTTTAATAAAGAGAGGGCGCCCTCTTTGGAGAATTTTCAATATATGTATATATACATATAAATTTGTGCATTTATATATTGATCTATGGAGAGAGAGAGAGAGAGAGAGAGAGAGAGAGAGAGAGTGTGTGTGTGTGTGTGTGTGTGTGTGTGTGGTGGAGCGTGGCGGTGGACTTAGCCGACCATCATTGTCTCATCTTCTCGGCTGAAATGGTTCGATTGGGAGGAGAAATCTTCACTGGGTTCGCATTTCAGAAGAATTTCAACTCGTGGCGGTGGCAGCAGCGTGGAGGGCTGGGGCTTGGGAGACAGAGAAGGAACTAGAGAGAGAGAAGAGGGGGATTCCATTTGAGTTTGAGAGAGAGAGAGATTGTAGATAAGCGTAACGTGGTCTTTTTACAAGAGAATCATCCTAATTGTATTTATAATTTACCCTAATTGTATTTATAATTTTTACATAGCACCTTAACAATAAACGAAACATCTTGAATGAATCCATGTAGAAATACGGTGCTTGCTTAAAATAAAGAGTTTTACCGTTTATACCAGTAAAGGTTGTTGACTCGATTAACAGAAACGCGCTCTGTCCAGTAGAAAAAGATTTTCCACAAACAGAAACTCTAGGAACTAAAGTGCAAACCAAAATTTGAAACACAAACAAAGCCTCTACTAAATACATACCAGCCTCATTATAGAAAAGGAAAGGGTAAGAAAGACATAAACACCATAAACATAGAGAGGTCAAGGTTCCTTGAGAGTTTTTCAGCCTTAGTTCCTTCTAGTATTTCTGTTCCTCCTTGATCCCACTACTGTCCATCCATCTTCCACTTCAACTATATCATTGAGCCTTGGATCATCAACCGTCATGTCCTGTTGACTTACATTTGACTTGGATTCTGGAAAATCAACTACCATTTCTGATGAATCATCGTTTCCAAAACGTCCATCTCCATCGTCACTACCATCATCATCACTACTATCATCATCATCATCACCAGCGGGCTGAGACATGGCAGGAAAGCAAGGGAAAAAAAACGAAGATAACAATCAACAGATGTAGTTCGCCACCAAATATAAATACGCACATGTACATCCTCATCGTCCTCATTGACGAGCTGAGACATGGTAGGAAAACCCAAAAAAAAAAAATGACTGATATATAAATGTATGTATCTGTATGAACATCAATCACCCAGCGATAACAACATAATATGGTTTGTAAAATTGTAGTCTAACATAAGATGCTTGGATCATCACAAATACGGGTCCTAATCTATCCTAATTGAGAAAAGCCAGAGCTTGAGTTCATACTTATCAAGTATTGTCCATTACAATTCTCGATTCCAATCGTAGGATTCGATTCAGTCCCTAAACCATTCGAATAAGTATCCTAGTCTATCAAATGAAGTAATCGTGCATGAATCTTACGATTCGCATCCGAATGACACGAATCTTACGATTCTTACGGTTCACGAGATCGTAAGATCTAAAAGCTTTTTCCCATTTCTTTTGCTATTTTTTCGTGTTTTTTGAGGCAAAAAAAATCCATAGCCTCTTTTAAGCCACTTGGGGTTGTTGAGAAAATACCCCACCCTTTTCTTCCACTTTCTCTTCTTTCCAAGTACTGTGGGGCTCACTTTCAAGAGAGGAACCTTTTGAAATATAGTTCTAATCAAGAGAATTAATTGGATTCCAGTTTTTTTTGACATGTTTCTACTTACAAGATGGTAATGCATGCACTTGGGTGCTTTTTCTTAGGTTCTGTAGATGTTGTCCTTGAATGTCATTGATCCATGTATGCAATTGTTGTCTATGCGGATATTTATTTGAACCAATAACATTCACGAACAGCACCTAGAGGACCTAAGGAACAACCACCAAGTATTGTCCTACATCTAATTAGTTAGCAACTCTATTATTAGAATCGTGCGATTCGCGATCCAAATGAATCCATCATGCGAATCACACTAACTCATTAATTCAGAGTGAATCGACGAATCGTGAATGAATCATGTCGCACGAATCTTACGATTCAAACAATTCTGAACCTGTCAAACATTGCGACTACCGACTCCTTTGACCATATATTTTCACCTTTAAACAAATAGTCCCACTATTCTAGCCCTACCACCTGCAACTACCGATTCAAGAAAACCCACATTTTGACCCCTTTTTTTGGTTTTTTTTTTTTCTTTATATATATATTTTTAAATTTTTTACCAAATCTTATGATTCACGATTCACAAATCCCCATTCCATTCACTTGTATCATTTTGATTCACCATACAAATCCCGATTTGATAACTACGGTTAGCATTATAGTCTCTCTCACTCTCTCCTAACAAATTTTGCGTACTTGAATTAGATGAACATTGGTACTAAAAGCATCGTCTGCATGGCCCACCAAAAGAGTTTAACTAATCAAACCGACTTTCCTTCAAATATTCTTTGTTTACAACTTAAACTTTTCCATCACTCTCTCACAACAAATTTTTGCATACCTGAATTAGATGAACACTGGTACTAAAAGCATCGTCTACATGGTCACCAAAAGAGGTTAACTAATCAAACCGATTTTCCTTCAAATATTCTTTTACAACTTTTCCATCAGTTCATGAGATATGTACAACATAACTTGCACAGGCACAAGGACAAGCACAAAAAGTTGAAAATTAAAAGGACTATTCAGCCATATAGTTATTGCAAATAGTTACTGACAAATAGCTATTTGGCTTAAGAAGCAACACAAATACCTGTCTGACATAAGCAACTGCATCTCTAGGAGGGGTAATTCCCCTTAGGATTTCTATCGACTGATAATTGCCTTGCAAACATTCTTCATGCATAACCATCAACTTTTCTGCTACCTAAGTCATCGAAAAAGAAAAAAAGAACATCACATCAATAGGTGAAGATTGAAGAACTAAACACACATAAGAAAGAAAAAGAAAAAAAGAACATCACATCAATAGGTGAAGATTGAAGAACTAAACACACATAAGAAAGACTTCTGAAGCATAAGAATACGACATTAGAAAACAAAAGAGTACGGAGGCAAGTAGAATACTGGCAATCAATAGGAAAAAAATTAAAGAGCCGAGGAGTCGTCGCGCTTCAATCATCTAGATGAAGTAAAAGATGGGAAGCATTAGTTGCTCTTCATCCATTATTGGCATACATAAGGATGGCAGCTTGCCCATATAAATCGGACCATGCCCCCCCGCCCCGGGAGCCCTTTCCAACTTTAAAATCCCTTGGTCGAGTTGGGCTACTGTCCTCATTGGCCTCAGAGGCCGATTCCTCTTCACTTGCGGAAGAGCCAATGGGCCCAGCTTTGGGGAATGACCTTAAAACCCTATTCAAGCTCGGTATTAAAATGTACTAACCTGCCACGCACCGGCTAAATACATGACGATATACACTTTTAAAGGTTTTGTGCAATATCTATGTTTACAATTTCTCTCTCTCTCTCTCTCTCTCTCTCTCTCTCTCTCTCTCTTCTTATTCCTCTCGACTCGTCTCATCCCTCTCTCCCTCCCCCTCCCTCCCCAAACTAGAAGGGAACTTTCCCTCCTCAGTTCATCTTGGGCGGAAGGACCACCAGTACTAGCCGATCTCTCTCAACTTGTCTTCTCTTCCTCTCTCTCTCCAATGATTGTAGGGGTGATCAAAATGACCCACCAACCCGACTCACCCGAACCCACCCGACCGTTTTGGATGGTTTTTGAAGACCTTGAATGGAGTCACGGGTCTTGCAGTTTTAAAACCAATGGGTATGGTTCGGATGTCGGTTACTTTTTTCAGGGACCTGCCTAAAACAGACCCGACCGGACAAATACATATATATAATATAATATTTTTAATATACGAAAATTAGGGCACATATACATAGTATCACTTTCTCCATTTTAGGGTTAGAATTTAGAAATGTTCACTCTAATTTCAATGTTAGAGAGAGAGAGAGAGAAAGAGACGGGGACCAAGAGAGAGAGAAATGGAAACCTCTCTCACCATGCCACGGCGCCACTGCCCTACCACTGAGCATGCACCTACCTTCCTCGCCATTGGCCACCACCAACGCCCACCGCCTCTGCCTCCTCTCCTTAGACCTCACTGAAGCTCCAATCCCAGACCTCTCCTCCGTCCTCCCCTTTCTCGTCGTCGCCGGAGGTGCACCCAAAGGGGATCGTGAAATCCACTATCTTAAGAGGTATCTTGTAATGGACACAAGACTGAAGATCAAGTCCACTTTCAGTTGAGCATTTTTCCATTATTGATTCTTCTTCTTCCATCATTTTGATCTTTTTTAATTATTTATTTTCAGTCAGATATGAACATTATTTGTGATTTTCGATCCTTTTAGAAATTGATCTAGGTGGTAGGATTTTTCTATTTAGAAATATTTGGTTGGTTTTACTCTTTAGCTTAGTTGCTTTTACAATTTTTTTTCCCCACATGAATATTCTTATTTTTCCCTTTTCTTGTGATGGAATCGGTTTTCACCCGAATCCACCCGAACCCGAGGGGTTGGTTTCACCCGACTGGGTGAGTGGATGACGAGTGGAGGGGAGGCAACCCGGGTAGGTCACGGGTGGATGATCGGGTGAGGCCCAAACCCGACTCACCCGATCCGTGAGCACCCCTAAATGATTGGAGAGAACAACGATGGAAGACCCTGACGATTACCGACCTCCAATCTCTAGCCTAGGGTATTATGAAGCCTATGTTGTTAAAGGTGCCTCTAAGGCGCAAACTCATGCGGACGTGCCTTTGGGCTTCACCTTGCCCTAAGCGAAGCCCTTCAAACAAGCCCATCCTAGGCACACTTTTCTTGCGCCTTTTTGCAAAGCCCATCCTAGGCACACTTTTCTTGCGCCTTTTTGCAAAGCCCATGTCTCAATCAAACTATGCATAAGCAACAGAATCAGTAGGGGTGTACAAAAAAACCGTGAAACCGAACCGACCGACCGAAACCGACCAAACCGAACCGATTTAATTGATATTTCGGTCGGTCGGTTGGTCGGAGTTCGATTCAAAGAATGTCAAAACCGTAACTTCGGTTCGGTGGTCAGTAGGCCCTTCTAGTGGACCGAAGCCAACCAAAACTGACCCAATTATTCAAGGTCAAAGCCTCATAGGTTTGCAGTGTGTCAGTGAGTGGAGTAAATTAGGTGTTTGCAGTTTTTTTTGGTCATAAAGTGGATACTAAATTAAAGTTGATTGGACATTTGTGTTAAAATACAATTCAAAATTCAAACTTTGCATCTTGGGTTTGGTGCGCAAGGGTCTATCACTGTCCGAATTTTTTTTAAATTTTTTTTATCATATACATGGAGCACTGGGAACCAATCTGCCTATTTGGGAAGTGTGTATTTCTTCTCTCCCTTTCTAATCTCCCTTAGTCCCTCATCTCCCTTTCTCTTTCATCTTCCTTTCTTTTTCTATAATTTGATAACTAAACCATATCCTAGCACTGCGGCCTCAACCCCTCGGCCTCAAGCCCTCCGCCTCGATCTGCCACCATAACACCACCTCCACCACCACGATCAACCACTGCTAGCCGGACGAAATGATGATCTCTCTCTCTCCCTGATATGTGGAATCTGGAGTTTTGCTAACAAACCCCATTTGATTTTTTATTTTTTTTGTGCATTTTGCAGTCTCTCTCTCTCTCTCTCTCTAAGCAAATATAGAAACTGAAAGTGACAGATTTTGAAAATGGGTTTTGCTAAAAATGACAGAAATTTCAAATCCACAACTTAACACTATGAAACTAATTTTTTTTTTTAATTTATTAAATGATTTTGTTGATCCTCTGCAATTCTAATATTAGCATTTTGCACATTTACATTCTAATTTCAAATTCACAATCCTAACACTAAAACTTACTTTTTTTGTAGCCCACCCCGACCAAACTGATCACCCCCACCGAACCCGACGAAACCGAACCAGACCGAAACCGAACTGAGTTTGGTTAGTTTCGGTCCTCACTCTGTCTACCCCGAAAGCTTCGGTTCGGTCCCAAATTGTCCCTATACCCCGACCGAGGACACCCCTAATAATCAGACTAAGGCCCATTTTCAGACCCAACTAATATTTGTTTGACTTAAAACTCATAACCCAACTCTTTTTGGCTTTGGAGCCATATTGACAGCCTAACAATATTTGGGACCTAGGTGAACTTTAAAAGAGGGGGTCGTCCTCAACAATTGCAGCTTGAAACAATACGGGGATTCTGGCCAGCGCACCTAGGCAAAAGTTTTTAATTTATTTAAACATATTCTCAGGAAAGATTACAGTTCTACTCTGTGAGGTTTTCTAGAAGTCTTGACAATTTAGAGGTTTATTGCTTGTAATCCATATTACATATGGTGAATTTTGATCTTCTTTTCCCACGCCCTTGTTGTAAGTCCGCCCCTACGTGCAGATTATCACTTTTTCTAATTATTAGGGTCGATCATTAACTATCGTTTGTAAAGCTTGGAATGATTATAAAACTATTTGGGTTAAGCTAAATTGGGTAATGTGAGAAAGGGTGTTGGGCAAAATATCTAAGGTTGAAAAGATTACAATTGGGCCAATATACTACATATAGATTACAATTGAGCATAAATAAATTACATAATATGTGCAAATCTTAATTTTGGGCATATGCAAATAGTTTGTGGGCCCTTCTTACAAGTCAAAAAGGAAAAAATTCTAGGGACTCTAGGTGGCCACCTCTCCGCCAATTCTTTGGGCCAGCCCTAGCTATTTAGATCCATTACAACACCCACCCAAGGATAGCATTTAACACGGGAATTAATTTTGAAAATTCGTGATATTTCATACTTATATAATGTTATTCTAAGGTACACTATTTGTGAAGCATAACCGAGGCAACTATGAACTAACTAAATGGCATCTTGAGCTAATAGGCCATAATGTCAATTACTTTGATATTTAGCAATATTACATGTATATACTAATTTTTGAGTTCTTGGAATTTGTGTAAGCGCATTTATTATCATTTAAAGTATGCCATACTTCACTCATGCCTGCACTTTTTTCCTGCGCTCTGCACCTAGGCCCAGAAGGCATTTTACACATAAGCGTGCCTTGCGCATTTGGTCTCTCTCTCTCTCTCTCTCTCTCTCTCTCTCTCTCTCTCTCTCTCTGTAGCCTTTTGCCAATCACCTTTCAGTAACACAACTCATATCTACATATAACAAACGTCTACTTTTAGGGGGGGTTTTACTTGAACTGTAATGTGCAAATGTATGTCATTTGCATAGTTATTAAAGGCTCAAATGCCTCTTAGGGCGGCCTAGGCGCAGTAAAGGCACGGTGAGTGACGTAAAGCACACTTTAAGAATACCGATAAATTAAATATACTTAAGATATTAAGAAGTCAACAATTAACATATTCATATAAATTTGCTAAAATGTCAAATAATTTACATTTTGACCTACTGGCCAATTAGTAGGTCATCTCTACAATTCTTAACAAAATAGTGTACCTTCGAATAACATAGCAAAGTCCTAATCAAGTATGAAAGTATCACCAAATTCTAAATTAGTTCATTTGTAGATTATTGCCCTTTCCGTTCTGTCTATGATGCACGGACACTCCAAAAATGGTGCCACAGGGGAACTAAGTGCGCACTTAGTTCGGGTGCGGCTCGGGTGCGGCGGTTAGTTCTTCTGAGTTCCTTTTGAGTTCTTCAGGTGTTTTGGGTGCGGCGTGGGTGCGGCTGGGTGCAGAGTGGGTGCGGCAAGGACACGCGGCGGGTGCGGGAGGGACACTTGTGGGGTGCAGCGGGGGCAATTTAAAAAAAAAAAGTTTAAAAACAATTTTTTTAATAAACTAGGGGTCCAAATATAAATAGTACAAAATTAGTTATAAAAAAACCCTAATTATATCAAGTTATACGACACATTCAGTCAAAAAATGAAAAAAGAAAAGAAATAGGGGAGAAGAAAAAGACATTCAGTCTAGCAGCGATGCTCCAGTCCAAACGATCTAACAGGTTCAGATCTCTCTCTCTCTCTCTCTCTCAGTCGTATCTCTCAATTCGTATCTCTCTCTCTCTCTCTCTCTCTCTCTCTCTCTCAATTCTACCAGGCTTGTGGTCAGGTCAGCCCTCGATGAACCTAGCCCACGAGGAACCGACAACCTAGAAGCATCAATTCGGTATTTTTTTTTTCCAGAGATGATTTTTTCCAGATTTTATTTTTCTTTCTAATTGCAAATGTTTGTTAGTTTGGTGATTTTTATTTTCTTTGGTACCAAATTATTTGTAGTTTGAGTTTATTGCTTGTTTCTTGTTATTAGGTCTTAATCAGAAAAAAAAATAAAATAAAATAAAATAAAATAAAATAAAATAAAATATGAAAACAAGTGTGTCGTACTTGAATATTTCATATAGGAATATATAAAAATATATTTTTAATATTTTATATAAGTATCCCCGCCGCACCTGCACTCTTGATTTTGGGAAAATTGCCGAACTCCTCGCACCCGAATCCCCGCACCCGCGTCCGTGCTTCATAGCGTTCTGTTTTCATTTCTCTCTCTAAATTTGGGAACCATCATATTAGCGTTGGTCACAAAGAAGAATATTCTTTTATTTGAAGTTGTGATCCTTGAGTTTTGGAAATTGTAATGGCCTAATGGGTTTAATATGGGCACAAAGTTAATAAGATGTAGGTCATGAGTTTGGTGTCTAAAGGTAATATTAGTTAGGCCTGAAAATTGAGTTATTGATGCATGATTTTATAGAGGTGCAAGCTTCGTGCCTTCAGCTTTTATGAAAAAAAGCACAAGAAAAGCATGCCTAGGTTGGCCTCGTTTGAAGGGGCTTCACCTTGGGAAAGGTAAGGTCCAAAGGTTGAGCCTGCCTAAGCCTGAGACATGGTCATGCTCAAGACGCACGTTTAACAAACAGAGGTCATTTGTTGGGGTTTGTTTTGCCATTCTTTGGTGCAATAATTATGCTATAAGTAGATTCAATTCAGAAAGTTTTCAATCAAGTAACTACACTGAATCAATTTGGAAAATCTCCCAAAGGACTAACAAGACAATATAGCACAATGAGACATTGGAGCAAGAGCCGGATAACAAAAAAACACTATTTTATTGTCCACCAGGGATTTAAAGAGGGAGAGAGGGGATAGTAAATCAAATTTATAACCTCGAATACATGAGATGAAGCTCATGGATATACACGACAGTGACAACACAAGGATATAATGAATGAAAAGAAGGCATACCTCCTCAAGACTTCCATCCCCAATCTCAGTATTTAGAGAAAGCATAAACTCAAATAACATATCCTCTAAATCATCGATATACAGTGGCTCTGTGCAAACACAATTAACAATCGAGGAAAAAGACAAATCACTAATCAAAACTGAAGAATCACAAAACAAAGAACATGCAAACTCAAATCATAAAAACTTATTAAGTAGCACTCAAACTCTAAACTTCGAAGAAAAAACGATAGAAACAAACTGCTATTGTTAGATAAACACACATGAAACGCCACACACCCAACTGAGAGAAGAAATAAATCCAGTTATGAACATGTCACCAGTGCTTGTTAGGGCCCTAAGGGTTGATTTAGAACGGGTTGGTGACACTTGCACTAAAATATCACCTCTTCTGAAGGAAAAAAAAAAAAAACTGATTTTCTTAGCAAAAGTTAAAGGACGGCCATTATTAAACACTTCAGTTTCTGTTTCAGCTTAAACTTTAAGTAGAAGCTGGGTTAGAGAAGCGACCCCAAACTAGGCCAATATCTCCACTTCATGAAATTAATGGAACCTACAGTTCGGAATATCAAAATCCCAAATTGTCTACTGTTTCCTATGGGTTGAATCAAAAAAACTTATGAGGAAGGTATTCAACTCCAGGGATGAATTGACAAATAAATCCTTATTTATTGGTTCTACGTCCTAAATTTATATTAAAGAAATGAACCTTGTTATCAAAAGATCAAATAGATATAATTATCTTGCTGATTCAACCCGCTGGCTTTGACAGAAAATTTTTCTTCAAAAAAAAAAAAAAAAACAACTATTAACATTATCAAAGCCAATTAGGTAAAAGAAACGAACTTTGCTCAAACTCCATATGGTAAAACATCCATTTGCATATGTATACAGTTAATTTTTAACACTGAAGTGAAAAAAGCAATCCACCCAATATCAATTGAAATGATATGTATATGTATATATATATATGTATGTATCGGCGTATGCATATAAGTGAGATACCTTTTGATTGGGTGAGGAAAGAGAAGATATCAGCATGGAGTTGTTGGGACTTCTCGTGTGAATCGCGGCCGCCCCACCCCTCGGCGACAGCCATCTGAAGAGCAGTCCATCGAGATAGCAACAAACCGATACCTTGTTGGAGCTGCTCGGCTGCCTCTGCTGATAGCTGCTTTGCGTTCCCAGTATCCATTGCTAAGTAGTAAAAGTCTCACAACCCTAACCCTTAGCCCTTCATCGCACATACTTATACTTATTTAGTTTTGGGTAATTTAGTATATAGTCCCAAATTATGCCTACAACTAGAAATAAGCCATTTTTTTAGTGGAAACTAGAAAAAGGTCCCTATTCGTAGGAAATGACAAAAAAACCCCACAACCTATATATCACGCATACCATGCACCTTCCTACATTCCAGTGTTTTTCAAAAATTTAAATGATGGATGAAACTCCCATCAGTCACGCATATCAAGGCAGAAATTTTGTGAGAAAATCTCTCCTTCTATAAGTGTATCCATATTTGCCGTTTGGAAGCTGTCGCATCTTCTAGGTCATCAAAAATTCATTATTGAGAATATTTCTTCAAAAGAAAGACGATCAAACCCACTTTGGCAAGAGTTTCTACGTCTTGCTTCCCATTTTTTCTGCCAAATTTTGCGCTATTTATGGTGATTTACTTCACATAAAGGTACTATCTTCTAATTCCAGTTCAGGCGTCGGACGACGCCAACAATGGCAACGAGCGATGCAAGCGGTAATTTAAAGTTCTCACAATTTATAATGGCTACTATGGAAATATCAAAATTTTTCACTTTTTTTTGCGCGATAATATGGTTATTCTCTTGTTTTTGTATTTCAAAACGCCCGGAAAAAAATGGTTGTAAGTGCAACTAAAACATCAAAAATTCTGATTATTTAGACTCGTTGAGACATACCATACTTTATACATACGTAAATCGATTTCTGTAGTTTGTTGAAATGTGCAAAATTTCTCACTGTTTTTACCTCAATATTCTGGTTATTGATGAACTTTCTGCGTGGTGTGAATTTCTAACAACAAAATATACTCTTCAAATTTCTGCGATTTTCTCAATCATTTCTTTTTTTCGTTACCACACACGAATTGCAATTAAACAATTTTGTGAGAAATTGTACAATTCTGTGAGAAATTGTAACTGTTCATATTGTATAGGGTGAATATTTGACTGTTTAACGTGTGTAAATGCAATCCATATTCTTCAAGATTTCCCAAATCGATTTGTAATCAAATAATTCGTAGTTTATAATTGGTGAGAATTTAACAATTGTCTTGGCCTGTGATTGAATAATGCATGAGATTTTTTGCAGAAAATCTCATATTTTTGTGAGAAAATCTCACAATTGTTGTGTAGTTTGTTGAACTGTACAAAATTGCTCACTCTTTTTGCCTGAATATTCTGGGCGTTGATGATCCTTGTAAGTGGTGTGAAGTTCTAACACCACAATATACTTTGGAACTTTCTGCCATTTTCTCAATCCTTTTTTATTTTCGTTACCACACTAATTCCAAGTTAACAATTTTGTGAGAAATTGTAACTGTTCATATTGTATACGGTGAGTCTTTGACTGTTTAACGTATGTACATGCAATCCATGTTCTTCAAGATTTCCCAAATCGATTTGTAATCAAGTGTTTCGTAGTTTATATTTGGTGAGAATTTATCACTTGTCTTGGCCTGTGATATGAATAATGCAAAAGGTTTTTTTCAGAAACTCTCACATTTTTATTAGAAAATATCACAATTTTTGTATGATGCAAATACAATATAATCTGTTTATATCATTTATTAAATTGTTAGTTTGTAAGAAATCCTAACATTGCATGCTAATACATATATAAGACGACTTTCTTGTTGAGTTTGTATTAGATTTGATTACGATACATTAAATAATTGGGTTTGAAATCACCTATTAATCGTCGTTGAATTACATCAAAACTTGTTCACCGAAAGTATTATAGAATTATGATTGGTTTTAAAAGTTTATGAAAAAAAAGTTGGAAATTGTCACTGATATTGTGTGAATGTTTGAAATTATCGCAGACCCTAAATTCCGATGTAGCTTGATAGCATTTGGTAAACTAATTGACGAAATAACATTACGTGAAACCCACATTGCCGAGCTGCAGAAGACCCCCTTCTGGCACCTTGTCGAGGCATTCATTCAGAAAATGGTGAAATACCATCGAAAGCATACAGATTTGACCATTCGAATCCTCGATCGTTATAGAGCAACCGAGAAAGCATTCAGAATAAACAATGCTTACGTGACCATTCACCCAAGTGATGTGTTGTTGATTTTTGGAATTGTAAATGGTGATAGGAAAATTGATTTGACATACACCCCAAAGACAAAGGTGGACTCGGAATTTGTTAGAAGGAGATTATTAGGTGATCAAGATATAAAGTGTTCTAATTTGAAGAGGATAATCAAGGAAGCCATTGCAGGTGACACACTGGATGATGTACAAGATGTTGTTCGGATGCTTTGTCTACTCCTAATAGGAACATTCCTTTTCGAGGTCGGCGGTGAAAGAGTGAAATGGGGATTCGTCCAATATGTGGATGACATAAATACAATGCGGGAGTATAATTGGAATAAGGCAATCGTGCAAGAACTGATGAACACTATAGGTAAATCTAACGGAGACCCGTCGAAGGTTACCGGGTGCACAACCCTCCTGCAGGTAAAAACCACACAATCAGTTTTAAAAATCACCTATTAATCTTCTCACATTTTCATCATGTAATCTATATTATACATATTGTACACTACATAATTTGTTTCATACCGATTTGCATGTAAATTTGATGGGGGATTTTGCATTAATTTTCTAAATTCAAAATGTAATATTCTGTATTTCAAATTTTTTTTGTGTGAAATTCTCACCTTTTTGTGAGAAAATATAATTTTTTACACGTTCGGCTAAATTAAATGTTTTTTCATTACCACTGTTTCATTGGAATTTCTCACTTATCCTTGTAACAACATAAATGTTTTCACAGTTATGGCTAGTTGAGCACTTGAAGGACTTAAACCCGGGCCAGAAAGATCCAGAAGACAAAACAAAGGCATCAAGACCATCGAAATCAGAAATTCCCCGTTTCATAAAGTGGGACTTGATAAAGATAAGTAACAAGCTTAGAACCAATTCCATATCAACACTCCAGGTATTAAAAATCAACTATGTGAGAATTTTACATATTATTTTCACAAATTCATACCTGACCATGGACGGACGCAGATGGATTGTGTCCCATTGGAGAAAACTCTGTCTAAGGAAGTAGAATATATGCCGTATCTGCACAGAATATATGATCATAGAGTCCCAGTCCCGAAATTCAAAATGTTAATTGAGGGAGATGACATCCAATCCGAAAAGATTTCGGTAGATAACGATCAAAACGTGTCCAAAAGAAGTCAACATCTTGGGTTAGATGACATTGGATGTTCTTCACCATCTGACAATGAACCCGCCACAAACTTCGTCAACACCCTGGTGGAGCAGCTAGTGCGGAACATCATACCTGAAAGGGAAAGTTGTAATGACGAAAATCCACTAATTGAACCTGAACAAAGACTATCTGAAGGAGGCAATGAATTCGAGGACAACGCCCCAATGGTTGATATTAATCAAGAGTATGAAGCTTTGCAAGTCAAATATCAAAATCTAGTTGACTATGTTGACAGTGAAGCTTGTCCCAAATACACCAACCCAGACTTGGGAGTTGAAACATTAAAGAAAAACAATGAATGTATGAAAATACAATTGGAAGAAGTTAGCAAAAGAGAGAAAGAGACAATGAGTGCTTTGCAGTCTGAGTTGGCAACAAAGCAGAAAAACATTGAATTCTTAGAATCAGAATTGAGGAAGTTGCGGGGCATTTCAACACCACAGCAGGTATTAAAAAACATACAGATTTCCACTTTTTTATCCACACTTATTTTATATTAACCAAGATATTCAATTATGTTGCTATTAACCACACCAAATCCGGGCTACATAGGTAGAACAAACATTGCAATCCGTATTAGATCCTCCAAGTTTTGACTTGCAACTGCTGAATTATAGTACACCAAATCAAGTTCAGGTAAACCATTTTGGCTTGGGAAAAATATATTACTCATATTTTAAACAATTTATGACTTTTCCTTGATACTAGGTTGTGTTGGAGGACCCCCATACTACTACATCAAATGTGGCATCACGGTTAAAATTGCGGAAACAAGGCAGAATACATTTACCAAAGCCGAAGGTAACAAACGTTTGACAAAATGGCTTATTTCTAGTTACGCAATTTGTATATAAATTTTACATTTTAAACAAAAAATTTCTCAAGATATTTGTCAAATTTCGCACTCAATACTGACAATATTTCACTTTATACCTACAAATATGTTACATAATGACTTCGTTGAATCTCAAATTGAAAGGAAATACAGCCAACAAAGGAGTTGGAAAATCGAGTAGTGACAAGGAATCGGAGCAAGAGAAAGCCTGCGAACAAAATTGATTACGACTACAGTCCGCAAGTAAGGCCAAAGAGGCAAAGAAAAGCAGTGGGGATGCCTTATCTTGCTGCATCAGATAAAGAACATAATGAGACTGAAAATCGAAAGGCTTTCGATTCAATTGTGTGCATTGATAAACAAGAAGAAGTTGTTGAGAATAAGAAGAAAAAAAGAAGATTGGTCAAAGCATTTGAAAAGGAGAACGAGAAAAGGGTGAAAGGGTTGATTACTATCGGAAGAATAAAAAAGGGAGCCGATAAATCAAATGAGGATGGGGGTAAAGAGTTGGTTCCTTATAAGACGGAAAAAACAAAATTTTTGTCTGATAAGGGAAGGGGCCAAAAACATGCTGAAAAAAAGGAGAAGGATAAACAGCAGTCGGCAAAACCCACTAATGTTCTCGAGATAAACATTGAAAACATCAAATCATACGATGTGCTTTACTCACTGTTGGAAGAGTCACTTGTGTACAAATGCCTATCTATAAATGACAAGCAATTAATCAAAGAAATTTTCACCGCCGATGGACCAACGTAAGTATACATGTTATTTAAATTTCATACTGTAACTCACAATCACTACTTGTTTGATGGAAAATATGCAATTTTAGATAACAAATTTTACCACTAGCACACCATGCTACAACAAACTTGATTCGGATGAGCGACTGACACTTTCTGACTTGTGCGATATCATTCTCATGAGAGAGATCTCCTGCGGTGTAAGTCATCTACCAATACAGCACTGTATAACAATCAGGAAATTATTCAAGATATGTGAACTGCATTTTTCAATTTTAATAACTCCTATAAATTCTCACAAAACTTCCTGATTGATTTAACTATTTGAAGGTCATTGACTGTTATGCTGATGTTCTGATGAGCAAACAACTAGAAAGGGTGAAACAGGCATCAACATCCACACAATCTGACCAGTCATTCATTTTCCCCAGCTTAGTACTTGTATGTTTACAATGACGCTTTACATTGACGCTTCCCTTTTATCCAGAAACAACTTTTTCTGATTTTTATTGTATGACATCATTTTTATATTGTTCGAAATTCTCATTGAATTGTGCGAATTTGTGACAATATTATGTGAAACATCCACAATGTTGTCTGCTACTTTACATTGAACATATTTTTAACTAACAATGTTATAATTTCTCCTTTAATGTTTGATAACATACTGTTCAATGACATTTAAAACTAACAGGATTGGGTTCGCAAGAATGACAAACATGCTCTTAACAATCTAGTAAAGCCTTTCTTAGGAAACAAGAATCAGCCTGCTCGATTCAAGCACTTCCCTCTTCTGTCTCAAGGCGAAGGTCCCAGGTCTAAGCATTGGACACTAGGTGTGTATGACAGCTACACATCAAAGTGGATGTTCTTCAACTCATTGCGATCACAAGTTCCTGGAACCACTGATCCATACCTGCAAGATGTAATTGAGATGGTAATCATCAAAGACTAACGATGCCAACCCATGCTTTTTGATTTGGTTAAAATTAAAAAATGCCTTGATATTGAATATGATAATCTTGCAGAAAAACTATGTGGCTTCTCATTACAGACATCTACGTTTAGAGGGCAAGATTCCTATCGACACCCAAGACCTTGAGTTTGAAGTCGAATATGTTATTGGCTCACCACAGCAAGTACATGGTACCCTCGAATGCGGAGTTATTGTATGTGACTTGATGGCAAGGATATTTCACAACATCCCAGTGACGGGTATGTGTGATACCATTGAACACCGAGTTGCTATGGTTCACGGCTTCCTAAACACACGAGGGCGTTCATACACAAAGGAAGGGCACGAAGCGATGAAAGTTGCTAGAAGTTTTATGTAGGCAGTTTGTAGGTTGAAGTTATTTTGGTTTTTATGAAACAAGGAATATTGGTTTTTGTTTTTGTGGGGAATTGGGAAGATTGGTTTTTGTCTTTGTGGGAAACAGGGAATATTGGTTTTTTTGACAACAAATGTAACAGGGAATATTGGTTTTGAAAAATATTTTTGGGTGAATATTATAGTAGAAGTACGATATAGATTGACAATTCTTCCAAAATGATTGTAATATACCAACTTGGTGAAAATGATAAAATGACAGACTTCATGGTATAACGACCTTTTTTTGTTTAACTTATTTTGTGTGAATTTTACACAATATTATTAGATATTCTCATTTAATTGTGATTTTTTCTGACATTATTATGTGAAATATTAACATTGTTATCTAGAAATTATACACTACAACAACTGAAACACTGCAACCAAATGTCAACTACTGTATTAGCACATCCAACAGCTTTTATGTGGCGAATGTAGTCAAATTTAACACAAAAATTATAAAATTTCAGAAAAATACAAGGTAGACTAAATAACAATATAATATTTCCATAACAAATTATAACACTTGCTAATTTCTTCCTGATAAGTTAACTTTAATCCAAATAAATTCCAACACTGTGAAATCATTATTCATAAAACATTAACAAGCAATAACATCAATTCTTTATCACTTCCCTGCATGATTTCCTATTGTGTCTTTTCTTCTCACCACACCTACTACACTTGACACCCCGCATATTCTCTCCCTTAGATGGGATCCTCTTCTTCTTTGGTCTACCAGGTAACTTCCTAGTAACCGGAGGAAAAATATATCCATCAGATGTGACTTTGTCTATCCTACCAAATGTCACAATTGGGTGAATAGGCTCAGAAACCGCAAGTTCATAATAACTAGTTAAGAAATATGGCTCGATATAATCCATAATCACCTTCCCAGTCAAATGGCTACTTCTGTTAAGAACAGATGCAGCATGAGAACATGGGAATCCATGCTCTTGCCACTTGCCACACTTGCAAATCCTTTGACCAATATTGACAAACATCGACGGTTCACAATGCACCTCAAACAAAAACTCACTGGAAGAGCTAATACGCCAAGTCCTGCCTTTGTCTAACGCTTCCTGCAATCGGTCATGCATCAAAGGCACAAGAGCACTTCCCCAACTTCTGCACTATTTTGTCATGTTCGCCCTACTCTTCATTATTTGCACCCGTATATTGTCAATCATACTAGTAATAGGCATTTGGCGTGCTTCGTCAATCATTTTATTCCACGCCTCCGCAACACTAGAAGACATCTCACCATATCTTTGACCAACAAAAAAAGCATTGCACCAGTTCTGAACAGGGACATCCTTCAAAAAATTTACCACCTTATCTCCCCCCTCGTTCACCAAACAATTCCACTTTTCGAGATACGACTCGTAATCAGGTGCATATGCACATTCAGTCATCATGAACACAAGGCGACTACGAAGTTTCGAATCAACCTTTTTCAGTTTGTCCATCATGTTGTACTTCGTGTGAAACAAGCAATAACCATGGTAATCATTAGGGAAAATTTTCTTTATACCTTCAACGATGCCAATGTGCCTATCCGAAATGAAAGTGATTCTTCGACTAGTGTCCACTATAGATTTCAACTCATTCAAAAACCATTCCCAATTGTCTTTATCCTCAGCACTAACTACAGCAAACGCAAGGGTATACACTTCTGCCAATAAAAAAATATAGAGAAAATAAAATAACGGTCAAAATTAAATTTTCAACAAGTATGTATAAAATTCTCACAATAAAAACTGAAATTTTCACTGTTATCAACGAAATTCTATCATTCTGCTTCTATATTTAACATTCAAATACCCCAACATAGACGCACAGATGGGATATATATCAACCAACTATGATTATATCAATTTTTCAAAAAGAATAAGACAATTTCCCATACAAATATGTAAAATGGTTACATTATTTCAACAATTTTATACTATTCCCAATAAAATTCTATATCACATTCTTTCTAAAATGACAACATATTTTATACCTTTGTTGGCTGTTTTACATGTTGCGCCCAGCAATACACCTCTATGTCGGCCTTTCAAAAATGTCCCATCTAGAAATATTAGTGGTCTAATGTATCTAAACCCATTTACGCAAGCTGCAAAAGACACAAAACAGCGCCTAAACCTGTTCGTCAACGGACTCACGTCAAGAACAAGATGGCTTCCAGGATTCACCCTCCGAGCCTCCTCAAAATACCATCTTAATTGATCAAACGACTCAGAGTAGTCTCCATATATATTGCTCTTTGCATTTTCAACGCCGAACCATGCCTGAAAATATTTAACATCAAGACCATATCTGTCCTTCATCTCCCCGATTATCTTAACCGGAGGAAGCAAGGGTTCATTCCGAATTTTGTCTTCCATCAAATCACCCACCAACTTCGAAGTAACACGAGGATGGTAAGATTTGCGAACAACTAACCCACAAGTATGCTGCTTGTTGAACTTCCGTATATAAAAGAATCCATTGCTCGCCGCCCTAGCGGCATAAATACGCCATTGACAACCCTTGTCATCACGGAATTTACAAACAGCAATCACACGCTGTTTATCATTCTTCAAATACTTGAATTCAAAACCAACTTCTATGGAAAACTTACAAAGAGCTTTACGAAACTCTACTGGACCCCCTTCAAACTTCTGTCCCTCGTTTTGAATACCCAAACTCCACTGAGATCCCATCAACAACTCCTCCCGATGAGCAAAGAAATTAGGTTCATCATCATGATCATCCGCAACAACCACCGACAAAGTACCATTACAGTCATTTCGATCTGCACCCATACATTTACTAAAATCCGAACCATTCATATCAGCTTCAGCCACCCTTACATTTACCTCAATGTCAACACGATTCACATTCATATGCGTACAAACCATAATCATGGTGGACATGTCCACTTCTCCCTCCAGCATACACTTGCTATACCCAGGAACTCCATACCTTAGACACAATTTATCTACATCCATGAATGACCATTTCTCATGGATAAATCTGACCAAATCCAAAAATGTTGCGTTATTTGGAATTGTGTAAACAGCAATCTCCCCAAGATACTCGCAAAATGCAAACATCTGATTCTCCATTGAAGATATTTATCCCTACAAGCACAAACAAATGGTAACAACTGAGTACAATTAATTTTCACAGTATAATATATAGTGTGGATAATTGCATTCCTTGATTATAAAGGAGAGCAAAATGAAAAACCGTGCATACGATATGTGAAATTAACTACATTCATGTGAAATTCTCAAAATATTTACAGAAATTCTCACCTTTTTCTTATCAACCTTTAAACTTCCACTCAATATTAATTGTTTTGTGATACGAAACAAATAACAACGTTTACATGCAGATTTAAATAGGATCTTTTTTGAAAAACAAATCAGCATAATTCGTGGGATACAACACATTATCCATGATATCCTATAAATCCTCTCCATTGAATAACTACCTTATTTAGACTTTTTTTCATTTCAAACTGTTTGCATATATGTGTATACATATATTCAGTTATGTATACATATCTATATATATCAAAAGGGTATAATGGTCTAGAATTTACCTAACAATTAAGGAATAGGGACTAATTATTGATTTCTAGTACAAATTAAGGATTAATTTTTGTAAACCAAATCAGGTGAGGATCAATTCCTATTAATGGGCCAAAATAGGGACCAAACCTTATATTTCTATTTAGTTTTTCACTTGGGGATATTAGCTCATACACCCCCTAAAAAATGAAATGTATTAATAAAAAATTCATACAATTTTGTTATTTTTTTTAAAAGTTCCTCGGTACTTTTTCTGTTTTTATTTTTCTAGCAAAAAGCCCATCTAACATATAAAAACATATGAGTCCCTTTGAAACCTAGGGTTTCTATAGTGAAGTGGCCATCTTCACGGCATCCGTCTCGGATTCCAGTGAAGTTTGTTTGGTTTTGTTCTCTCTCTTGATTGCCTTCTTGTAGGTAGTCACTGTGGTGGGTCTAGTTTGTGCTTTTGTGCTATTTCGTTGCGTGGTGAATATATGGAGGCCAACATTAATCAATTGTTATCCAACCTAGTGTTGACAGAGGCAGAGACAGACACAGTCAGCATTGGACAAGAGGATGCAACCCGAATAGGGGAGAAGCATGGATCTTATTTGGTGGGTTTTCTGTGTGCACCGAGGGTTATCAGTGCAGAGGCAATCCGACAAACCCTAATACCTTTGCGGAGAGGGAAGGGCTATGATATTAGGGTTGTGAGAGAAAAAATTTTTTGTTCATGTTTGATGATGCCAAGGATAAGAGTAGAGTGCTAAGCATGGAACCATGGTCTTTTGATGGTCACCTTCTTGCCATCCGTGAGATTGATCTAAGCACACCAATCACTCACCATGTGCTCGATAGGGTGGCAATATAAGTACGTCCCATATGGAAGCATGACGAAGGAGGTGGGACGGAAAGTGGGGGCTAGGGTTGGAGAAGTGTTGCTTGATGCTGATGCCGCGGGGTAGGATGGGGGGACTGTTTGCGCATTTGAGTGACCATGAACTTTCGAAAGCATTTGATGAGGGGAACAATGATCTCTTTGAATGGTGAGCAACGTTGGATATGGTTCAAGTACGAACATTCACCTTCGTTTTGCTTCACATATGGAACGATTTGACATTGGGAATGAGATTGTAAAGTAGGAACCTTTGAGAACCGATGTCACTCACCGAAAGGTCACAGTATGGAAAATGGCTACAGGAACCTTTGGGGTTTAAAGATAGCTTTATTAGGAAACCGAGACGGAAGGAGGAGGGTGATCATGTGGAAAAGACCAGCCATCACGAGTGATTCGAGGTGAAAAATGCATATTTATAGTGTATTACGTGGTATTTTATGCATACTTTTATCCTCAAAGTCCATACATTTAGGTGCATTCTAATAACAATGTTCTTTTTATTGTGTTAATGCTAAAACGTATGTTTATGCGTTGTTTTATAGGTATTAGAATGCAAATCAATGAAGTGGAGCTAAAGAAAAGTGATTCTGGTGGATAGAACAACGGAAGCAGCTGGGAAAATGCAAATTTTGACAATGAAGACTTAAGATTTGGAAGATTTTCCCAGAGATATAAAATGTAGATCTTTGAGTTACGGTCGCGTGGCCGCAAACTAGAGGTCAATCCGAGGTCCGAGTAAAACGTTATGGCCATTCTCCCATCGATGTGCAAAGCAGTCAAAATCAGAAGAGTTCAAGCGATTGAGGAGAGTTCAATCGATCGAACCTTCGATCGATCGAGCTTAGTTCGATCGATCGATCGAACTTTATATTCACCCAAAAGTTGCGTAAACTTAAAGCCTTGAGATGATTCTTTTAAGTATTCCATGACTTTCTGTTTTAGAAATCTGTCATCAAATTGTCCCAATAAGCTCAGTTTGTCACAACAGTTTTTAGAACTTAAAGCCTTAAGGCTATTTTCTTCAATGACTTTTGAAAACCACTTTGAATGCTATCACCATTTAGAGTGCAAGTAATTACCATTGTTGTAAACCGTCTTCCAAGTATTTTAAATCAACTGTGATGATGTAGTCCCGGTCATGAAAGGGCTATTGATTCTTTATCTTTAGAAAAATACGGAATACTGAAAGGGATGTACTCCATAGAGCGTTAATGAATATGCATGGTAGATGGTTAGGATCAATGTGGATTCACGTGTTTCCAACACCTTTAGTTTTGTTTCTTTATGCTTTAGTTTATTATTTAGGATTTGTTAGTACACCTCCAATTATTCATTTTTATTTTCTTTTCTTTAGGTTATAACTTAGTATATATTCTTCCTTTTCCTTCCCTGTGGGATCGACCTAGACTTATCCAGTATTACTTGCACGATCACCTACACTTGGGTGTTGCACAAGAGCGCACAACTATTTAGTCGTGTCAAGTTTTTGGCGCCGTTGCCGGGAAAGGCAACTAGGTTAGGATTTTACTAAGTTATTTCCATTTTTTTCTTTTTCTTAAAAAAAAATAAATAAAAATACAAATAAAAACTGTTGGACTTTTTCTCTCACAAGATAAATATAAAAATAAATAAAAATTCTATTATTTAAAAATTTTGAGTGAAAATGTCTTATTCATATTATCCTCCATACAACACAAACACCATGAATAGGTACGCGTTAGGCAATGAAAACTATCCCCCAAGTTGGCAAGCACCCACATATGACGCGCATTATCAAACTGAGAGCTACCAACCACCACAATGGGGAAATGATAGTGGTAGTCCCCCGTATGATCAAACATATCAAGAACCTCCACATGGAGAGTTCTATCAATCGCAATGGGGATATAACCAAAATGATAATGTAGAATATAGTAGTAGTTCCCACGATTACCAAACGCATCAAGATTTTCCCTTTGACGAGTCTTGTTCACAAACACAATGGGATGAGAATTAGTACCAACAACAATGGGGCGAAACTTCATATAGTATAATGAGGAGAATAACCTAGTTGAGGATAATGGTATGTTAAAATTGCTACTTAGTGAAATGAAAAGGCTAGATAGTGCACTCGATAAATTAGAAACTAGATATCAACAAGCATATGCTAGCCAACCTTTAGAAGACTATACCAATCCTTCAACACTACAACCTAAATTTCAAGACACTAATAATGTAATGGAATTGGAGGATAATGACGAGTGTATAATAATGTCTGAACTCCAAAACCAAACCATTGAGCATGACGTTGTAGAGCCATCTTCTCCTCAATATGCAAACCCATACATCAACTCCTTCACTGCCTGGATAAAGTTGCACAATTCCTTTGTCCAGAGAACCTCAATAGATGACATGTATAGTGAGGAGAGTTACATGGATGAGAATGAGGTTTTCACAGATAATGAGAGTTTAGGAGACTGCACGCAATTAGGAAAGGATGAGTCCCCTGTTGACTCTACCCCTACCTTTGATAGTGACCCCAGGGAGGACGTTATTAAAAATTCTAAATTCGATTTAGATTCATATGATATTCATGAACCCTCACCTTTTTCGGCTGAAGAAGTGGTGTCAACAAGTTGTCCATCACCTATCCTCACTATCAATAGAAGCTCTCATCCCAAGCTTGAAAGTCATGTGTACCCCAATATTGAACAAAATGAATGTGTTGTGGAAGAGGATGGTAAGGATTCTAGAACATGTTCTTCAAAAAAATTTATTTTTCAAAATTCTTTGAGAGAGGACTTAGAAACTTTTGGGCCCACCTTAGATGATCTTAAACTTCAACAAGAAGCCAGTAATCTGCTAAACTGCTTGACCTTCTTGAGTAATACTGACATTGAGGCCCAAATAGATAGCTTTATCCAAGTGTAGACACCCCAATTTTGACCAAACGTCGAATTTAGGAGAGTGTCACCTCCATGTCCGATGATGATAAGGACCGAAAGATTTGAAGTATTCCAAGCTCTTCAGAAAGTTCTCTAAATGCGGTAAAATTTCACAGAAAGAGGAAAATACCATGTATTTAGGAGAATTCAGGTATAAAACACAATTTTCGGAAAAGATCTTCAAAAATCATTTGCTTTGGGAAAAAGAAAATCTAAAAGAGGGAATCTTAGCTAAAAACGGCACACGGCGGACTGCCGCGGCACTCACTAAGTGCCGCACGGCAGTCATAGAGTGCCGGGCCGGCATTCACCAAGTGCCGCCAACAATTTCTGACTACCGTTCACTTTTAAAGTCTGTATTTTGCAGAGCAATACGTATGCGTATGCGAATAAGAACAAAAAACTGATAAAGTAAGACTGACAAAAACGCGGCAATCCATTAATTTCTGCGGCATTTGATGAATGCCGCGCGGTAGTCGCGTAGTGCCGCGATGGCAGTCATGAACTGCCGCGGCGGCGTTCACGGACTGCCGCGACAGTTTCTGGACTGCCGCGCTGGGCAGCAATTTGCCTAATTTCAGAAAGTACACATTGTATCACCAAATGAGGGATTTACACCTGTCTTTTACTCCGAATTTACTGAAATTACCTAGGTATTTTTGTCTATATAAGAAGAGGTATCTCCATTGAGAAAGATACAACAAGGGGGGAGAGATACAAGAGGTGAGATACAAGAACACACAAGAGATACAAGAGAGAAAATTACTACCACTCCACCAACATATTTTTAGAGAGAAAAGAGAAAAAAGTTTAGAGAATTAGGAAGGAGAGCTTGGAAGATCTTCAAAGGAGAGAAACTTTGAGGATAGTTGGAGGTGATCCTCTAACCATAAGTTGTTTTATTTGCATTCTTTCTTTTGAATCCTCAAACTATTTTGTTTTCTTTGCTCCATTTCTTTTATTGTTCATACTTCCTTCTTGAGACTCTTGGAGATCCTCAATATCTCTCTTGAAATCTCTTGAATATGATCTTTTGAACCCCATGTAAGCTTATGTTTCACATGGAAGTCAAAGTTTGATCATCATTTTATTTTATAAGCAAATAGAGGGATCCAAGTCCATACTCATGACTTGGGTCCTCTAAACTTGATGTCTTAGGGAATCCTTTCCATATTCTTTTGAGACTCATGAGTTTTAGTCATGTCTTGATCTCCAATGACCATCAAATGGTAGGAGAAGTGATTTGGTTCAAACCCAACTTCATGGTTTAATAGTTGGAGTTACCAAATAAAAGTTGAACTTGACAAATGAAAACAGTGAGTTCACAAACTGTTTTTGATCAAAGATTTTTAGTTCGAAATCTAACCGTTGAAATCAAGTGAAACCAACGGGAAAGTGTCAATAACACAGTAATCTACCACTGTAATTTTTGTTTTAAGGTGGTTTTATGTTTAGAAGGGTTTGATCATGGGTTTTGTGAGTCAACCACAATCTGTCCAGAGTTTCAGAATAGTTTCAGAACAGCAAGTCCATTTTGAAATTCATAAATCAGAATTCTAATGGAGTTTTTGGGGTCTCTAATAATGTTTTTGGGGTACCTTAATGTGTTAGGAAGATCCCCTAAAAAGATCTAAGTGTTTCTCATCTTTTTGCTATTTTTAAAAAATCAAACAATATCTCTGGACAGAGAGTTGTACATCTCTGAGTGACGTCTGGTTCTTGTCCTTTTCCCGGAGATCTAACCGTTGAAACCTTGATTTTCTTTTTGATTTGGAAACTAGACTGACAGAGGCATCTTGTGTACAAAATGCACCGACATCAAACCATAGGAGACGTGCTTTTGCTTTTCTTAAAGTTCTGGTCTGCTCTCTGCAATTCTCAGAATTTCATGACACATTTGACCAACTTTGTAAATAATGGCCCAAATGATCCTCTTATGACTTAGGGCTTAAACCATATCTTAATAATGATTAATTAGACTTAAATCTCAAAGCTAAATGATTCAAGTCAATGGATAAATTCATAGTTAATAGCCTACTCTTGTTCATATTCATGAATTCATGTACATTAATGCTTATAATTAGAACTAGTAATTGGATAAAGTTGGATTTCATTGCTTGCTAGGTATAAGCTAGAGAATTAGGATTGATTGTTTGATATCATATTATTATTATGTGAAGCATGTGGACTAACCCTTTGTTATGTAGCGCTATTAAGGTATGATTTCTAGGACTCCTCTTTAGTTTATCTTAATTTCTTGATTTTATTTTTCGACTTAATGCGCGACACCTTAGAATTAGGTTTTGCCTTATGTGTATATGTGATTAGAGACTCTTTTTTTTAGGATTTTCTTTTGTTCGCATGCATTGCACGTTTACTATCGCTGCTGGATCCCGGGTAAGTTCACTTGTTCTCTATTGCATATCATATCGCTTGCTACCTGAATTATGTGGCTTTTGAATGGTATTTTGTCAATTGCAATTTTACACCCTTTGGATATGCTTTTGTGATGTATATGTATATATGTATTAGTTGAGGGCATGCTTAGATTAATAAATTTGATTAAAAGGATGTTGAGTAGAGGCCTATCGCAAGATAGGATGAGAGAGGGTGTTTTAGTCCGACGGGCTCCTTCCTCTCTCATTCCATAATCCCCGGACCTAGTTAATCTCTGGTTTCTAAAAGATCAGTTTGCTTTTAATGGTTTCTTAATTCTCCTTTTAAAAATTAAGTGGCGACTCGTTTGTTTTTTAATTTGATTTTGAAAAGCTGTGGGTAAGAAAAATGCGATATCCACACCAAGTCCAATCCCAAAACTATTTACATAGAACAGAAATCCAATTCATATAATCACATCTCCATAGATTCTGTTTTAGAACAAGAGGAGGGTAGTAAAGCTTCATTAGAACATCACTTAGACCCTGTCCCTTTTATTGAACCATGGCCTCCACCTGTTTTTGATAATAAGAAAATAGAGGCAGTTATAGAAAATACCAACACCAAAGACCTTTCCTTGAGTATAATTCCTAAAAAGTGTGGTATTCCTCTTATAACTATGCCCAACAAATTTGGAAGCCATTGGTTTTGCTTCATCTCCTCTAACCTTGAGCCTGACATTAGTTGGGGGGAGTTGCATTTTTATGAGGATCCCTACATTCTTTTCACTGTTAAATTATTTCATTGGGAGGATCCTCAAAAATTTCGGTTATTACTTTATGATAAAAATCTTGATTAACCGAATTTATTTACTGAGTAGTTCTATTATATTCTCTATTTTTCCTTGTCGCTACTAATGATTTTGCAGGTAACTTAACAATGAAATAAAAGAAAAAAAATTTGGATATTAATGCCTCGAGGTAACATCCTTCCTTCTCTCGCTTTACTTTACATATGTCCATGTGCTTAGTTTAGAACATTGGGGACAATGTTTAGTTTTGGTTGGGGGAGTGAGTCATTGCATGCCTCGTTTCTTTGTTTTTATGCTTTAATGTCAATACACCTGCTTAGCAACATGACTCAGTAAATCAAAATTGCAACAATTTTAAAATTTTTAATTTTTTTTAAAGATAATAAGATGGTTCTTGTATTTCTCTCTTAGTTAATGTAGTTAGTTATGATGCATTAGTGTTATTTTCTGTATGTTACTAGTCTGTGATACACAATGACAGTTTCTTTACTATCTTAGTTATAGTATATTTTATGCTTTTTAATCTTCAAACAACTTTGAGCACGTTGTGACAATCTTGTACTTAGCTAAAATGGATTAGTAAGTATAGCTTAGGTGTCTTGAGAGACTGTAGTGGAGACTAATAACCCAAGTGAGCTTTTGTGCCATTCTTTTGTCTTTGAGAGTTTTATAAAATTACTCTTACTTTTTGAAAAGCGTATTAATTCGTTGTAAGTCTCAATCTTCTTCATTTTGACTGATTACTAGAAGAGGACGTTCAGGATTTACCAACTTTAGAGCTCTTGAATTTACTAAAATAAATAATCGTATGAACTTAGAAGATGATTTAGGCCATCTTTTGACCATACACGCAAAATACAACATTGGCCTACCTCTATGCTATTCCTTGAATTCACTCTCTTGAGCCTTCATCATAATCGCCTTGTCTTCACAATCCTAAAATTCATACCTAACTCTACGAGTTTGAGTTTCTTTTCTTTACTTAGGAATGATTGGGATGTGTTATCTTGACAAGAAGTTTGGTTCTGTGAATAAGGGAAAGTTGGCAAAGAAAAAAAATGATGAAAAAAAAGAAGATGAAAAAAAAAAGAAAAAAGAAAAGCATAAAAAGAAAAAAAAAAAGAAAAAAAAATGCCAATGGTTGTTTCAAAAGAAATAAAATAATAATAAAAAGAAGAGTGTGGAAAAAAAGAAAAGAAAAAAAAAAGAGAAGAAAAGAAGAGAGAGATTGGAGATGTGGGAAAGTTTGAAAAGTTGTAATAGACATTCCAATCACATCCGTTGACCCAATTGAAAATCACGAACCTCTTTCTTCTTAACCAAACACCTCTTTTTCAAAGTCCTGATGATTTTGAGTAAGTTGGATTTGAAGTTAAGGTAATGAGAGAGTTCTCCACGGTATCTCGCTCTTCTAGTGAAAAGTATCCTTTCATGAGACTTTATGCACTATAAAATTTTCGTTTTTCTATTTAGATATGAGAAGCATTAGATTCCATTCACATTTGCTCTTTATAGCTTCCATATCATGAGTGACAATTATTACACCTAATTCGGAGTGATTTCATCTTGAGAGTGTAATCCTGGTGAGAGTTGAGTCAAAATGAACGTCTTGATAGTATCTTAGGTTATGCAAGCTTTGAAATTAAAGTTTTGTATTTTGGTTGTCCATTCACACACACACTTGAAGATTAACAGGTATGGAACATTCTAATGACTTTGATAGTAGATTAACTGTAATGTGTGTGTTGCATTGCTATGGCTTACTAGAGAGTTTCATAAGACTGTTGAGCTTAACTATATTGCTAAATGAGAGGAAAATTTTCTTGAAAACATTTAAATGAGAACCATTACCTTAAACATGAATTTTGTGGGTAGATTCATTGCAAACCCTCACGAGACAACACTCGACCACTAGGGGGAACCTAGGGGTTTAAAGGCTTGTTGCATATGCTAAATGCAATCGCGATTCCTGCGAAAGTGATTTAGGATTTTACTTTTTTTTTTTTTTTAATTTCTAGAGTTTAAATAAACATTGCTGTAGTTCGCTTCATTGCTAGGGACTAGCAACGAGCTAGTTGGGGGGTGTGATTCGAGGTGAAAAATGCATATTTATAGTGTATTACGTGGTATTTTATGCATACTTTTATCCCCAAAGTCCCTACATTTAGGTGCATTCTAATAACAATGTTCTTTTTATTGTGTTAATGCTAAAACGTATGTTTATGCGTTGTTTTATAGGTATTAGAATGCAAATCAATGATGTGGAGCTAAAGAAAAGTGATTCTGGTGGATAGAACAACGGAAGCAGCAGGGAAAATGCAAATTTTGACAATGAAGACTTCAGATTTGGAAGATTTTCCCAGAGATATAAAATGTAGATCTTTGAGTTACGGTCGCGTGGCCGCAAACGGGAGGTCAATCCGAGGTCCGAGTAAAACGTTATGGCCATTCTCCCATCGATACGCAAAGCTGTCAAAATCAGAAGAGTTCAAGCGATTGAGGAGAGTTCAATCGATCGAACCTTCGATCGATCGAGCTAACCTTCGATCGATCGAGCTTAGTTCGATCGATCGATCGAACTTTATATTCACCCAAAAGTTGCGTAAACTCTGCGGGAACCCTATATATAAGTCGTTTTGACGCCAGACGAAGGGAAGACGCTCGAGAACGCAGAAAATAGCAGTTTTAGGGTAGTTTTAGGGTTAGATTAGGAGTAGATTATGTTAGATTCATCTTTTTCTTCCTCTTTTTCATTAATACATTGAAGATTATTGAAGACTCAAGTTGGTTTCATGTTTATTACAAGTTTATTTCAGATTATTCCAGGTTTTTCTTTTCCTTTTCTCTATTTCATTGTTTATTAGTTTATATGTTATTATTGCCTTGTTTTACTATCTCTGCATTAGATTTATTATGTTTCCGTAGTTTAGACGTTGGGAATATGTGATGAAACATTGATTCCCAACCTCTGCCATGCAACCTTTAGAAACTTTGGGCTCGATCGATCGAACCAAAGCCATAGTCAAGCGATCGAAGGCATTTCGATCGATTGAAGGATGATACTGTTCGATCGATCGAGAGCGCTTCGATCAATCGAACTTGCTAATTCTTGAGATGATTCTTTTAAGTATTCCATGACTTTCTGTTTTAGAAATCTGTCATCAAATTGTCCCAATAAGCTCAGTTTGTCACAACAGTTTTTAGAACTTAAAGCCTTAAGGCTATTTTCTTCAATGACTTTTGAAAACCACTTTGAATGCTATCACCATTTAGAGTGCAAGTAATTACCATTGTTGTAAACCGTCTTCCAAGTATTTTAAATCAACTGTGATGATGTAGTCCCGGTCATGAAAGGGCTATTGATTCTTTATCTTTAGAAAAATACGGAATACTGAAAAGGGATGTACTCCATAGAGCGTTAATGAATATGCATGGTAGATGGTTAGGATCAATGTGGATTCACGTGTTTCCAACACCTTTAGTTTTGTTTCTTTATGCTTTAGTTTATTATTTAGGATTTGTTAGTACACCTCCAATTATTCATTTTTATTTTCTTTTCTTTAGGTTATAACTTAGTATATATTCTTCCTTTTCCTTCCCTGTGGGATCGACCTAGACTTATCCAGTATTACTTGCACGATCACCTACACTTGGGTGTTGCACAAGAGCGCACAACTATTTAGTCGTGTCAAGTTTTTGGCGCCGTTGCCGGGGAAGGCAACTAGGTTAGGATTTTACTAACTTATTTAGTCGTGTCAACGAGGATGAGGAGGTGCAGTGCAAATCTCCGTCCAATTCTGAGGAGTTGATGCAGACCACAAGTGCTTCCCATGCAGAGGAGAACGTCAATCCTGATGTTAACTTAACCACAAACACTTCCACCCCTTTGGAAGTGGAAACAATGGAGTTTATTCGAAATGAAAGTGATTCAAATTAAGAAATCTGGTGGGCCTGAGCTAGAGGAGGAGAAAGGGACTGAAGTTATGCTTGAAAAGATTGGTGATGAAAGGCAATTGAAGATTGTCCTAGTGAAAAAGGGGCACCGGCGTACCCTTCCTCGTGTAGTGTCTAGCTCCCAGTCGCAAATGTCAGATGTAAGCATGACTATGGGAGGTAAACATACGTTTGAAGAGACGATTGTAACTTATGATGGGAAGCCAGACCCAAAGAAACCCCGAACTGATGTCTTGGAAATTGCTTTAGAGGCGGTTGTTGTCCTAACACAATGAGTTGGATATGTTGGAACTGTCGTGGGCTTGGGAACCCATGTGCAGTTCGTGCATTGCACTTTCTCGTGCGCTCGGAAGATCCCACCTTTTTGTTTTCGTCAGAAACAAAGTTATTTTCAGCAAGCATGGACAATTTGAGCAGGTCTCTTGGCTTTACCAGCTGTGTGCCCGTTAGTTGTGTGGGGCGCAGTGGTGGTATAGCTTTGTGTTGGAAGGGAGATATGGGGATTACTTTGCTAAGCTACTCTCAACACCATATTGATATCGAAGTGGATGAGGGATCCTGGGTTGGAAAATGGCGGCAAACGGTGTTTTATGGCCATCTAGATCAATCTAAGAGGCAATCTATGTAGAATCTACTACACAGTTTGGCTTGGACTTCTCAATTTCCTTGGGTGGTTGTTGGGGACTTCAATGAGATCGGGGGTGACTGGGAAAAGGATGGGGGGAGGGTGAGAGACCGGTCTCTGATGGAAAGGTTTTGGGACACTCTGGATTTTTGCGGGCTTGAAGATCTTTTATTTAGAGGGGGAAGGTTTACATAGCAAGACAATCATTTCTCTAGAAATTTGATTCCAGAGTGGCTGGATAGATTTGTGAGTTCATCGGCTTGGAGGCCATGTTACCCAAGTTCCTTGGTCCTCCATCTTATGTCTTCAAACTCTGATCCTTGCCCTATTCAAATGTGCTTTGAGGGAATCACAGCAAGGGTTTAGAGGCCAAAGGTGAGATTGTTCCATTTTGAGGTTATGTGGGTTCGGCACGACGATTGTAGCAGGATTATTTCTGTAATACCCTATATTTTCATATATATATATATATAATGGAATTTCATTTATGTATAACTTGATCTTATAACTTATCATAACTTTGCTGAATTTTGGGTCCCAATTGATCGAACTTTATACTAATGATTGTCATCTCTGGTATACCAATCGATTGCCAACTGTCCCAATCGATTGCCACCATGTCGACCTAAATCCATGACGTAGCCCCCATCTCAATCGATTGTCCTCTTGCCAATCGATTGCCCTAATCGATTGGGACCTGCCACCAATTGATTGCCATAGGCTAAACTTGGTTACCAAGTTTATATTGTGTGCATCTTTTTCTATATATATGCATCACATATACACATACACACATTTTTTTGGATAGCCTTGAGTTAGAGAGAGAGAGATATATAACCTATATACACACACACACACCCGTATATATATACCCAAACACACACACACACACACACACACATACACACACATATATACACACACACACACATACACACTCTCGGACTGAAGAAAGAAGCGGAAGAAAAGAAGAGAAGATAGAGACAAAGACAGAGAAATAGAAGGAGAAAGATGAGAGAGAGGGAGACCACCTCGAGGACCCTCGACCACCTCATCATCACCGAACTTTAATGGTGAGTGTCCATACTCACTGGGTAGCTTAAATATGCTATTTATATGTATTTCAATGAGAAAGAATGAAGCTTAAACGTGTTGGTGCAATTCAGTTCGTGTTTTACAGTTTTTGGGAAGAAGTTGACCTTCCCAACCAATTAGACATTTATCCAATCAATTTCTATCTGATCCCAATCAATTTCCAAGTCTAGTATCCCAATCAATTACACTATTCCCTAATCGAACGATCGTCTAATTTTCCCAATCGATTACCATTTTACCCCAATCAATTGGACACTTCAGTTATTGAAATATTTCAGTTGTTTATAGACATTGTACTATTTCATCGATATATGTTATATGTGGACTGGTAGTGCAATATTGAATAGTACACACGTTGAATAACGAACGTAATGCATTAAATAATGGAACCATTGGTATAATGTTGATATATGTTGTTAACCGAATCAAGAAGCCGACTGCATAGTAGTAGGTCTATCGACAGCAGAGGTCGATACTATTTATGTTTGGTGCTCATTAATGCGATCGTGGAGATCGTACGAGGTCGGTTGTGGGATCCTAATGAGCTGGGGGGTAGTCAAGTGTGTTCGATGGTTAAGCGTGTGAGTTTCAAGGAAGGGTTGATTAGAAAACTGGGACTACATGTCAGGCAGGGCATGTTGGCTGTAAGGTATCAAGGCGTGTTGGCTGTAATGTATCAGGGCGTGTTGGCCGTAATGTGTGGTTACGCGAGCATGGGGCCTAGAAAGATTAAGTGTAACACCCACTCCCGCGGGCAAAATTTAATAGCATTTAGCATACATCATTAGCATTAAATTAATGATATGATTATATGTGTTAAGTGAGTTTGACTTACTAAGGTGATTAGGGGTGTCTAGTATGGAACCCAGAAATAGGCCAATGTGGCAGTCCCAATTTGGGACAAATATGAGAGGTCGTCGTGTGATGGGACATATATGAAAAATCAATCCTTATGTGCTTAACTGTTTATTAAGGTATATGTGAATATTTAAATATGTTAATTTTAGCATATTAATTATTAAAGCCCATTGCGATGGTCCATTAGGGATACCTTGTGAGGATGAATTGGACACGTTGCATAATTAGTAGGTTAATTAGCAACTTTATAATATTATGTGGGACCACTCATGGGACCCACACGTGACATAGTCAAACACCCATTTAAGTTTGGGATAGTTTTAATAAGTTACATTAACTAATAAGGGCATAAATGTAAAACTAAAGAAACCTGGGGAGGCAAACATAAAAATGGTAACATGTGGCTCGCATGCCACGCGACACATGGCGGATGATTTATCACATGAGTCATCACCCTCATTAGACTAAGTTAGATGAATTACAGAGAATTCGTATGAAAATTTGACGATGACAACGACGACGCTTTTAACGACGATTAACGTGAGATTTGATGATCAATTTCAAAACAGGCTACATATTTGGACTCCTGGAGGTGAGTCTAACACAGTGGTATAAATATTATTGCATTTTGAGATAGTTTTTATGCGCCCCAATTTGGGAGCTTAGCTCATTTTTTGCTAATTTGATATAGGAATTGTACCTGGTAATCACTAAGCTTATAATTCTGCTATTAGGAGCGAAATCTTCGAGGTGAGTGACAATAATTGTAGAATATGGATAATTGGATGTTTGAAATTATCTTTGTGATGATAAGCATGCCTATTTGTATAATATAGCATGTTTAGTTACTATTGGGCAAAACTCATGTGGTTAATAAGACCCAATTGCTTGGCAATAGCATGGTGTGATGATTTATTTGAGCATGTTGAGTTGTATATTTGGGTTAAAGGAAAACTTGTACTTGCCATCGATGTGATGAGACCAGGTGCCAAAATTGGCCATGAGGTTGCACGCCTAAAAAAAAGGTGTGGATCTCGGTTAGTCGCGCGGACTAATGGAGTAGTCGTGGGCTAATGTGAAAGGGTGGCCGGTCTAACGTTCCCAGTGACCATAGTAATGTGTAAATGGGATGAGATTGAGCATGTCTATTATTCATGTTTATAATTATTGGCATTCACCAACATATAGCTGATATATTAAAATGGTTATTAAATAATCATTGTACGTGATAAAGGCAAGACGTCAAAGGAATGAGAAAATGGCAACGGCGAGGCAACGTGGGGTTTCGGGAATGGTTTTTAGTTAATGTTGTTTTCCTTATGTTCTTAACTCAATCTTGTAATAAGATCGGACATGGCTTTGTATTCAGAATAATTATGTTCATAACTTAGCTAGTTGGTTTATAAAAAGCTAAAATGTGAATATCAAGACAATGTCCGTTGGCTAAGATTTATGTAAATTCAGTCACTTGATTCATGTAATAGATGTGGTTACATTGGGTTCTAAACTTTGTAATCTTTTGGTTTTGTAATGGAATTTGTTTCATGTTTCACCGGCTTTCAATCCGGGTTTAATTCTTTTAATAGCTTTGATTGAGTAGCTTGTGATCTAATAATATGGCTGGGTTTTGTTTTCACAAGTTATGGGTGTTAGATTTGGGTTGTTTTATCAACTGATAAGAGTGTTGGTTTGGCTTTTAGTTTTCAAAACAGGGGACTGCTAAGAATTGGGTTCCACTGCATAGATCAGTCGATCGGACGCGCGACCCAGTCGACTGGATCGTGTAGTACAATGCCAAACTTTTGGAGGTGGGGTGTCCAGTCGACCGAACTTGATGTTCAGTCGACCAGGCCTAAAAAATCACTATCGATGGGGTCACTCAATCGACCGTACCGAGCAGTTAGCTCTCTGCAATTTTGCTTATCCAGTCGACCGGGTCCCCGATCAGTTGACTAAACCACCCTGTTTCAGAATAAGTTATTTTAAACGTGTTTTAAATGGGAAAGACTTTTTGTAACTCTGATTTAATGATAATAATAGACTCTTAGGATTATAATGGGAGCCTTGGTGACGTGCCACGTGTCCTAGAATCGTATGTGCGGTTCCGGGGCGTGACATTAAGCCTGCTTGATTGATCCCAATACAAATCTCATGTCAATAACCATGAGTGAGATTGGCCTTTACTCAATTTTCAAGGTGTTTGACTAGACATTATGTGGACTGTTTCAATTATTTCTAATGCAATCCTAATTCAAGTTATAAACAACTAAAGAAAGAAAATCGTGCAAGAGACTAAGCAATTACATGTAATGTACGTACTAAAACAATCATTCGGGGACTAAACGTATTACTACGCACCCCTATGCATGCGAAATGAAATAAAATCAAATTAAACGTGAAAATTGCACTCAAAACCCTAGAAAAACATGAATTCTATGCACAAATAATCATGTAAGGAATTTAACCATATTTTATCCACCTATACATGCTCCTAGATGATCCTAAGAAAGCAGTAAATAAAAGGGAATGAAGGAACTTACCCAGGATAGCATAGAATTCTCAATGATTCCTATTTAGCCATAGTTAGGATAATAACAGCATGATATACAAGATAATCTAAGTGAATACCCTACTATTCTAAGCATGGATAACGTATATGTATGTCCAAACATAACTAACATGTGTAATAGTGTGCATGTGTAACCCTAATTGAGTATTATCCCTAATATTGATAACCTTCTACGTGAGGATAGTGTGCAAGTGTATGCATGTGGATGGATGTGAATTTAATTAATTCATGGATTAGCTACTATGCATGGATGAATAACCTAGTTCATGGATAAGCATATGAATTAAACTACTATGCATGAATAAAACATGGATAAGATAAAACGTGGATAGCCTACTATCCTAATTACAACATACTTTTTACATGAGTGCCCTAAATCTAGACTTGTAAATTCAAATTAAGGTTTCATTACCTTCGGGGATCGAATATCCATGGATTGGATATCCAACCCCAAAGGCTCCGGCTACCAAAGCATACGGGTAGCTTCGCCTAGGATAACTCAACTTTAATAAGGATACTACAAACAAGGAATTAAAAACTATCCTAGAACTTTAAAGTTCAAAACTAATAATAATTAAGAACGTAAAGAACAAACAAGAAATTAAACCTAGAACTGTGAATATAAAGATCAAACAGGGGAAAAAAAAAGTAAAGAGGAAGGAAGAAGAACTTACCCCAAGAACTCCCCTCAGAATACTACTCCGTCAGAGCTTCACTGGCACTGTGGACTCCAAGACTCGATTCCTAACTCTAAAGACTAAAGGAAAAATAGGTTTCGAAAACATATTTAACGTGCAACGGAAAAACAAAATTCAAAACTTTTTGGTATGCCTGGATCTACTACTTATCAATTCCATAGATGCGTAAAACAAGAGGGATAAGTGTTTATACCTAACAGTCTTGAACCCAATTCTGATTTTCTTCTTCCTTGATGATACAGCAGCCTCCACTAGGCGCTCTTCACTCCTATGTCTCCTTTGAACACTTCCGGAGAGGCTAGAGATGGTAGGATTTCTAATAGGGAAGATAGAGAAGGTTTGAGGAACCCTAAAATAGTTTTTGCAACTGCTGGAGTGAAGAAACATCGATTAAAATAATTTTGCACAAAGCTGCCCTATTTATAGATTCCCAAACTGACTTTCATGTTCAATCGATCAAAGTGGCTTTGATCGATCGAATCGTCGATTGATTGAAGTTTTTCGATCGATCGAACTTGTGTTGAATTTAATCGACCGAAACTCTTTCAACCGATCAAACATGTCTTGACAAGATCCTCATGTACCTTTCCAAGCATCCTGGTGGAGCTAAGAGTGGGACCTCCTAGGTTCTTTATTGTTGGCTCAGACCAGTTGTTAATTCCTATGACCAAAATCTTTGATCAGTAAATTAACCAATTGATCAGTTAACGTTTACTCCACTATAAAATGATAACTGAACTCCAACGCCAAAGAACAAATCTGAAGCAATATCTAGACTTCTATGGTGTACTAATGTCCCTCTGCCGTCAGCATTGATAATCATATTCAGGTAGTCAGATGAACTATTACTGTCAGCCTGAATAATGATTACCTTTCATTCCTTGAATCCCATTCACCCCTCATGATTACCAAACATATTGATAACTCTTATCAACAAGACTGCAGTTCTCAGTAATCAACTTGGCGACATTCTCAAGGGAATGCTTACTCTTTATCAGAAAGTAGATTCTATTGTGACAATATATGTTCACAACCCTATGAACATGACATACCCAAGATACCCAGGTGTTGATCTTTTATAGACCTCACTGATTGGTAAGTCAAAGCAGTCATATCCATAGTCTGTGTCCATAATCATCTCAAGATTAAGAACACATACCTTATATAAGTTATGAGTTCCTATCGACTGTTGATAGTCTTAAGTGTCAATAGGAAAGCTCAGGTCTATCAATGCACTATAAGCACTAGCATATTAACTTAAAGTCATACTCTAGTGATTGAGATTCATCACTTTATCCAATGGTAGTTAATCATGCTACAGTATAAACCTGATGAGATATCCAGTCTCATCATCCACTGTGACAAATTCTAAGTATCAAAGGATAGTAATTTGTATCTCACTTATATGTATCTCATACACACAAAAACTACTTACTATGATATTTAAGGATTAACAGTCATCTCATGAAAGAAACATACACAATGAAATGTAAAGTTGATATCTATATATTAAAATGTCAATGTCTCAGACATAAAGTAATGGTTTGAGGGCACAATCCCAACAAACTCCCACTTACACTCATAACCATTCAGGACTGCATCTGAGACCTAGACTATCTAGATGACGATCAAAGACCTTCTGTGGCAAGGCCTTTGTAAACGGATCTGCAAGATTGTCAGTAGTGACAATCTTGGTAACAGTCACATCTCCACGTTGAACAATATTTCAAATTAGATGATATTTCTGCTCTACGTGCTTTCCCTTTTTGTGGTTCCTTGGCTCCTTGGACTGAGCCATTGTCCTACTATTATCGCAGTATAGTGTAATAGGTGACAATGACGCTGGTACCACCTCGAATTCTATGAAGAACTTCTTCAGCCAAACAGCTTCCTTTGCGGCTTCACAAGCAGCCACATACTTAGCTTCTGTAGTTGAGTTTGTAATGCATTTCTGCTTAATGATCCTCCAACTAACAACACCACCTCCCAAGGTAAAGAGATGTACGGATGTCAACTTCCTCGAATCTTTATCTGACATAAAGTCTGAGTCAGTGTATTTTACTGGAATTAACTCATCGCCGCCGTACATAAGCATTTAATCATTAGTCCTTCTTAAGTACTTAAGAATGTGCTTAACGGCTATCTAGTGCTCTGGACCTGGATTCGACTGATACTTGCTAACCATACCAACGGCAAAGCAGTTATCTAGTCTAGTGCATAACATCGCATACATGAGACACACTACTGAAGCATAAGGAACTCCTGCCATGCAATTCCTCTCCTCCTGTGTCTTAGGACATTGTTCCTTAGAGAACGCTAAACCATGCCTAAAAGGTAATAAACCTTTCTTTAAATTTTCCATAGAAAACCTAGTCAGTACCTTATCGATATAACTAGCTTGAGATAATCCCATTATCTTTCTCTTATGATCTTGAAGGAGCTTTATCCCAAGGATATAACTCGCCTCTCCTAGATCCTTCATATTGAAAGTACTAGCTAGCCAAACCTTAATTGATGACAGTGCCCCTACATCATTCCGAATGAGTAGAATGTCATCAACATAAAGCACAAGAAAGGCCACTACCTCACCTTTACATTTCTTGTATACACAAGGCTCCTCCAGATTCTGTACGAAACCAAACGACTTGACCGCTTGGTCAAAACGAATGTTCCAACTCTTGGATGCCTACTTAAGCCCATAAATGGACTTCTACAACTTGTATACCAAGTTACCTTTCCCACCAGCTATGAACCCTTCTAGCTGCTACATATAGATGTCCTCCTTGAGATTGCCATTTAAGAATGCAGTCTTGACGTCCATCTGCCAAATCTCATAATCTAGGCGATGTCCTCCTTGAGATTGCCATTTAAGAATGCAGTCTTGACGTCCATCTGCCAAATCTCATAATCTAGGCATGCAGTAATGGATAAGATTATTCTGATGGACTTGAGCATGGCTACCGGTGATAAGGTTTTCTCATAGTCAATGACCTTCCTCTAAGTATATCCTTTCACTATAAGTCTTGCCTTAAAGGTCTTAACCTGTCCATCAGATCCTCTTTTCCTCTTGTAGACCCACTTACAGCCAATATATGGGTTTAATATTGGCAGAAAGTTCTACAATATCCCAGACCTGATTAGAATCCATAGATTCCAATTCACCTTTCATAGCTTTAAACCAATGAGCTGAATCAACATCAGCCATTGCCTCTTCGTACATGGTAGGATCAGATTCAGATTCTATGGAGATTGCTTCAAAAACTTCTCCTAAGAACATGTATTTGTCAGGTTGGCTGACCATCCTCCTACTATGACGAGGAGCCAGTGCAGAAATTGGTGAAGAAGTTATATTTTCTTGTCTTACATCATTCTCAACTATTGGAGGAATAAAGGGCTCTCCATCTATTTCTCTCAGATTTATCCTTCCTTTAGGTTTATGGTTCATGATATAATCATCCTCCAAGAAAATAGCATTTGTACTAACAAACACTTTCTGTTCTCTCGGATCATAAAAATACCATCCATAAGTACCCTTTGGATACCCTACAAGTAACATACTTCCTATCTAGATTCCAATTTGCTCATCTTTTCTTTCAGCACATGTGTTGGACACCCCCATATTCAGAGATATTGCAAAGAGCGCTTGCGTCTAATCCACATCTCCCGTGGTGTCTTAGGAATGGATTTTCTTGGAACTAGATTTAGTATGTACACAGCGATTTCCAAAGCATAACCCCAAAGAAATAATGGTAACTCAGAATAAGTCATCATCAACCTAGTCATGTTTAAAAGAGTCTGGCTCCTTCTCTCCGCTACACCGGTTTGCTGAAGTGTACCGGGTGCAGTCAACTGTGACAGAATCCCATTCTATATGAGGTGATCAATAAACTCATTAGAGAGGTACTCGCCACCTCGATCAGATTGAATGGCCTTGATATGTGTACCTAATTGCTTCTCCACTTTAGCCCTAAACTCTTTGACCTCGATCAGATTGATTAGATCTAATTTCATGGTTTGCTATATATAAGATTAGACCTAATCCTTGTTAATCATGATTTAGAGTTTTCCTACATTTTCATCTACGTGCTTATATGCTCTTATATGTGACTAGTTGAAATTATGTTAAACCTAAATGTTATTTAGTTACTGTGTTTTAATTTAATGGGTAAATTACACTGACACCCTTGAGGTTTGGCTTTTTATCACAAACCTCCCCTGAGGTTTGGAACATGACACTGACACCCCCTGTCAGAGTTATATTCCTAACACCGTTAATTTCTCATGTAAAAAGACCATGTTACCTTTGTAGACACCCCATTTTGTCGGCTAAAAGATTTAGGAGGCCACAAGCATGTCAAACCTCGATGATTAAAGAGTTGCATTTTCAGAGATTGCCTCTAACTCTCAAGAAGTCAAAGAATTGGCAAAAAATGACCAAAATACCCCTGAAAGCCCAAACACTCCCAGATTTGGACCAAAAAAAGTGCTGAGAACACAATACATCATAAAAAAGTAATAAAATGAGTTCTAAAGTAAAATTAGGTGAGATTGTCAGCTCCCAGAGACCCCCGGAAATCCCGAAAGTTCCCGAAAAGTCCCAGTTGACTGGTTTGACCCAGATTTGACCAGGTTTGACTGGGATTTGACCGAAATCATCCAAATTTGCCAGAAAGTTCTAAGATCATTCTAGATCATGTGAAAAGTACTCAAACGAGTTTTAAAAGAAAATCGGACAAAAACGTCAACTTCTGGGAGCTTCCAGAAGTTCCCACAACTCCCTAGAGATCCTAGGTTGACCGATTTGACCTAAAAGTTGACTTTGAAACCAGAGCTCCGTATTATTTTTCAAACATTTTTCATGGATACTAGAGGTCAATAGCTTTCCAACGGTATATCATGTATAATTTTTGGATTTGAAATGGTTTTGTTATGAATTTTTGAAGGTGAAAAAGACGATAAAATCGACTTTTATCGCGAATACCGCAAAACTTTTGGAGTTCGTATGCATTTTCTGTGAATTTTGGACGAAATAGGGCCTTTTCACGAATACCAAAACCTATGGGAGCCTAAACACAATTATCTGGGCTACTAAGGAGCAGTGCCGCCGCGGCACTAGCCCAGTGCCACTGCGGAACTCTCCCCCAGAAAGTCCATTTTTGTAATTTTGTTTTGGGGAGTTTTTCATAAATATTAGAAATTAAAACGACGTAGTTTTGGTTCCCAGCTTATTTTGGACCAATGGGAGACCATTTTGAACTTTCTAAAATCCCATTTACACCCCCATATTGGCCTATAAAAGAGACCCTTTGGCTTCCATTTTAAGAGGATAAAAAGAAGAGAATTGAAGTTGTTGGGAGAAAACTAGAGAGTTAGGGAGAAAATAGAGAGAGAAATAGTAATTTTCTTCTTCAAAATCCAATCAAAATATGAGTTTCAACTAGTTTTCTTAAAACTTTGTTCTTCCAAGCTTTCAATCTATTTTCTTTACATCCTTTGAGTTTCCAATGAGTTAGAGAGTGATGTACTCACCCACATACACATGTATGAGAGGTTAAATGCTTGTGGTTCCACCGTTGAAAGATCATTGAATATATACTTGTTCTTCTCTCCTAATCCCATTTTTATTTTCATTTTTCTTTTATTATACTTGTATTTCCCTTCTCAATCCCATTTCTATTTTGATTTCTTTACATTCTAGCATAATCTCTTCTCAACCTCCATTTCTATTTTGATTTCTTCATCATTTGCATCATCTCTCCCTCAACCTCATTTCTGTTTTTATTTCTTCTTCTTCCAAGTTCTTGAGGTTTCAAGTGTTAAGAGGATATTCTAAGTGGTTACATGGTCATCTCAAGTGTTTAAGTTCATGCTTTGAACATCTATTTCAAAACCTCCAATCAAGAACTCAAACTCTATTCCAAAACTCAAATCTATTTTCTCCAAGAATGATCCAAAACAGTGAGCTGTTCAGGTTCAAAGATTTATTTTCAATTACATACTTGAGTTATGATTATGAAACCACTTGGAAAATCTCCTTAATACATCATAGTTTGTCCCCGTTTTTTCCCATTAATTCTAGAGATGTGAAAGTACCATTTTTGGATTTTTAAAGTTCATGTAAATAGTCTGTCTTTCCTCTCACAGATTGTAGTCTGACTTCTTACATTTGTTTTCAGATGTTTTCACCACATAACATGGCATTTTCTATTTTTTTTATTTGAACTTCAATGTGCTAGGAAACTCTCTATATCTTTTGACCATCATAATACTTGATCTTTTATTTATAAAAAATCATACAAAATCAGTCAACAGTGCAGCTTTTGTTTCCGAGTCATGTGTACATTCTTATTTGTTTCTTTTAATCTGTGATAGCTATTGAGGTTTGGTCTTTTTCTGTGCATTCTAGACACATTAGGGAGGCTCTCTGATTTTTCCCACATTTTCTTAGGCATGTTTGACATCCCTTTATAATTTTACAAAGTGATGCATACAGTCTGGACACTATTCACAGCATGACACATTTTGACTTTCACATTTTGATGCAACACTCTCTTGTATCTAGATGAACCCACATCCCATGAACATATTCTTTACCACTCTTAGCATATTGTATCATACCATGTATCATCTATCCTCTCATGTATTATACTTCTATGGATTCTTGAGTTTGGTTTCCAAATAAAACCATGTTTTGCAAATACGTGGGAAGTTCTTGAAATGAGTTAGGAATTGATATTCCAAGTGGCTAGAACATTCATCCAAGTTCTGGAAGTATACTTTCAAAACCCCTCTTAAACCCCTCATTTTGATTTCAAGAAATAAAACACTTGTTTTTCCCCAAATCTTCAAAACAGTGACTTATTCAACTTCAAAATGTCATTCTGAGTTCAATACTCAATGGGTGATTACAAGGCCACTTGGAAAGTCTTCCTAACTCATTAAGGAACACCACAATTTTTGGTTTGATATAAAAACACTTGGAAGGCTTCCTTTGTGACCCAAACATTCCTCCAAACATTCTGTTTTCCCTGTCATAGCAGCTTAGTTGACTTGCAACTTGTTTTCCAGATAACTTTTCCAAATCAAGTGGCTCCAACTTATTTTTCCCTTGAACTTCAATGTTTTAGGGAACATTTAGTATAATATGGGCCTCCAAATGTTTTGTTTTCATTTTCTAAGATTTTTCTACATTTCAGTCGATAATATGGACTCTGTTTATGAGCAACCTCTCTTGTTTATATAATTTCTCTTAATTTGTAACTTCAATAGTGATTTGGCTTTTTGATATGTGTTCTAGACACAATAAGGATAATTGCCATAAAAATCATGAATTAAAAATATTTCTAAGCTCACTTTTCTATTTTTACAAAATCAACTCACTGTTCTGTCCACTATTCATAGCAACCATGTTTTAACTCTTATTCTTTGATTAGATGTTTACACGCATTCCAAATTAGCTCATCTCTTAGGAAGAAGTTCATACTACATTTGTATATATCTTAATGATATTCTTCATAGATTCATGCATATTTTAGACTTCTAAGTCACTTTAGAAAATTCATGTACACAAACACTCTACAACCTTTGCACATTCTAGGGTCATACATTGCATCCATGCCAGATTTGGGGGTTTTGTGACTCCTAATCTAAGAAGATTATAAGGAATGAACTTGATCACACGTTCATGCTCCCCGGTCTAATCTTCTTTCCTCATCCATCCCGAGGATTGAGAGATCTTCTTTCTCAAAGATTAACATGCATCATTCTAGCTTGCTAAGCATCTTTGTTTTCTTTGATTTATTTGTTTCAAGAACAATTCATGTCCCCCTTCTAGACTAGAAAAACTTGATTACTTGATATGTGATTAGACGATTTTTCCTAGGTTTGTTTGTGTGATCTTTCACTTTACATTGTGATATTTGGCTTAGATCTTATGAATGATATCTTATCTTTTGATCTTCCATTTCAAGATTCTTATGAGATGTAATATACCTACCATAGTATTAATTGTCGAACCCAACATAGTATAATATGATTATTCGGATGCTAATTGAGGCTCGTCAAGAGACGGGGCGAGTTGAGGGTGTTTTAGTCATGACAAAGGCTCCTTCCTCTTTTGTACCAAAACCCCGAACCAAGTTCTTTGGTTATGAAGGGTCGGTGCCCTTTATCCAGTTGGGTGAGTCGAATTGGGTTTCATGGTTCCCTAAAGACTAAGTGGCGACTCTGTATCTGGTTTTATAGACTTTTTTAAACTCTTTAAAAGATAGACCTATCTTTCTTTTCTTCAAATCAATTTCAAAATAAGGAAAATCAATTCTTAAACCCCGGGAAAGAACGCGGGGTGTGGGCTCCCGGATTCCGCGTGTCCATAACCCCTATATGCTCTCTCTCTCTCTCTCCCAAACCCAAATGGAAACCCCTTCTTCTCTCTCTCTAGTTCCTTCTCTATGGCTATGGCATGCTAATTCATGGCTGATCAGAATAGTAAAAATACATCAATAATGGAGTCAAAGCCTACACACCCACTTCACCAAATTGCAGTAACCCCAACCCACAAGCTTCTTCTGAAACAATTGTTCAAGGAAGAAGACTTAATCCACGGAAGAATTGCTCTCAAAGAGACCCAAATTGATGTTGTCCAAAGAGATCACGCAACTCTACTGCTTCTTATTCCTCCTTCACCACAGCTCTGATTCTCCTCTTCAATGCCTCTTCTCGCTCGATGAAATTGAATCACAGAGAGACGCCATGGACGGACCTCCATCCAAATTTAATTGTGTTTTCGCCCCTCTTTTCTCAACCAAATCCCCAAATCCCCCAAAACTTGACCTTTTGTTCAAAATACCCAGAGACGCCAAAACCGAGAGAGAGAGAGAGAGAGAGAGAGAGAGAGAGAGAGAGAGAGAGAGAGAGAAATTGGAGCCAATTGGGTATCACTGGGTTTGATATTGGGTATCACTTAAATCTGATACAAAACCACAACGTGCAAAGCTAAACCTGAGAAAGTAGAGAGAGAAGAACAAATTCTTATTATCAAATCCATTAAAAAAAACCCAATACAATCTCTCAGGGCCTTTTTATCAAGCAGTTGGAAGAAGGAGAAGAAATCTAGAGATAGAGAGTCTAAAGGTAGAGAGAGAAGAACAAAATCTTATTATCAAATCCACAAAAAACCCATTTCTACAGAACAACTACTTCAAATTTATTGACATCCATTTCTTCAAATTTAGTGGTTCTTGGTCTACTTGAATGGATTTATTGACATCCATTTCTGTAGAACAACTACTGGGTAGAGACCCACCTTGAGATACCATTTCCTCTTCAAATTTATACTCAATTAGAGAACATCCCGATTTGTGACATGGGACAGGTTGAATATTACTGGTATTTAAAGGGTCGATTTGATTTCTTGGATGTCCCTTGAAACATTTGATTTCTTTGATGTCCCATGAAATTGGGTTTTGGAGGAGAGAGAAAGCTACCAAATTAGCCTCCAATGGTGGATGGGGGGGGGGGGGGGGGGTGTTCTTCTTCCTTAATCCTCCTCTATCTTTTAGCTCCTCTTTGGTGCAGAAACAAATCCCCAAAAGCATAAAAACTCCTAGCAGTTCATTATCCCTATTTTCATATTTTCCCTCTATGTGGGTTTGTGTATATGTGGATTCATTGAGGGGGGGAAGGGTATGATGAAATAGAGAAGTTTAGGGACTATTTTTGTAGGGATCAGTGGGTAAGGGGGCATGTCTGGTGTTGAGAGAGAGAGAGAGAGAGAGAGAGAGAGAGAGAGAGAGAGTGAGTGACGAGAGAGATTGAAGAGATAAGGGGGTATGTGTGTATGACAGGGGGTGTTCGTGTTACCAACCTACAACTTGAAGGGAGGTCAGTGTAACATAAAAAACCTCAGGGGTATGAGTGACAAAGTGTCAAACCTCAGGGGTGTCAGTGTAATTTACCCTAATTTAATTATAGATGCTATAAATCTCTTATTTGCTTAAGTTGTTGGTTATGCTTTACATGATTTCCTCCTAATTATTTAGTCTTGGTATCATGAACTACTATGTATAATTTCTTGACATTGAAAATTTTAGAAATGATATTGTAGTAGCATAATCCATTGTGGTCACATTTCATAATCGCCAAGTCGGCATAACATACGTAGCATTGGCTTGGGAGTATGAATTTGATAGAATTTCCACGATTGGGGAATGTCTTTGGAATCCCCTTTAGGGTTGTAATTTGATGAAATTTCAGTAGCGGGGGTGAGGTGAGGAAGGTTGTTTGTGATCCTTAAAACATTCAAAAATGCAAGGTCATATTCGGCTAGTTACTAGAGATCTAGTATGCTACACTCATGTTGGAGTGGCTCGCATTCAATTTTGAGAGTGAATGGTTATGGAATTGGGTGTTGGGAAGTTGCAAGGTTTGGCCTTATAGCTAATTGCATTGCCACGACGACAAAACATTGCACCGCATGTCTTAGCAGGATCTTAGAAGTAGTAGTACATTTCTTCAATATTTTCTACTGAGTCATCGTGCTTAATGAATCTATAAAATCACTTTATTTCAGGTAAGGTCAACAAGGGCAAGGCCCACGAGTAGTCGACCCGACGAATATTTTTTTTAAAGATGTCCATTGGGGAAATCTTATTTTGAAATGTTTTCAAATGCATAGTTGGATTTAGGGGATTTGTAATAAATGTAATCTAATGCATAGACATTTATGGGATCACTGAGCTTACATGTTCATCCCCTTTCTTTTGTATCCGAACTTAAATTATGTATATTGATTTCATAATAGTTGTATTTGTGCACTTGTTAGCCCTTTTTGAAGTTAAATGTTAAGATTGTAAAACTTAAGGGACTGGAGACATTTCAATCTCTCTCGTCAATGTTTATGCATTGATTATGTTTTTGAACTCATGTTTAACATGTTTAAATAGGTTTAGATCATTCGCAGATGTTTATAAACGTTATAATCATGTTAGGATTGAGTTGTGGAAGTTACACACTTAACCCTTTTGTGCAAAATAGAGTTTTAGGTGTTTATCACTAATAATTCAGGTCAGGTCCCTTTCGACCAGTCAAAAGGGGCATCTCGACCAGTCGAACACCCCTTTGCCAGTAGTGTTTTGTGAGGATACAGTGTACAGTTCACTACATAGTGCCTTCATTGTATGTTAATTCCATTCATGTCATTTATTGTTTCTCCCTTCCATTTATTATTTTACTTAAGTCATTAATGTAATTAACGAAATACCTCCCATTTGGATTCATAAAAATACTTTAAAAATCCAATTCCTTATAGAAAAAAAAGTCAAATTTCCCTCCAAAGGCAAAATTACCGATCTTTGCACAGTGTATAATGTTGGAGCACCATTTTCATTAGGTTCCATTCCTTTTAAAAATTCTTAAAAATCATATTTGATACATGGGTATCTAGATGAACTATTCACGGGGCTTTTAAACTCTTGAATCGAAAGTTTTATTTTTTTGACCATACTTAGCCGTTTTGGCCATTCTGAGTCAACGATTGACTTTTCTTTGGAATCTACATAGGATTCTCTTATGCTTCTGTCTTGGTGGATTGATCCACGTAGGACTATTTCTTGCTTTCCTTTGTATTGTTTAACCCGTTGACCTCGCCCACGTGGTTTAGTTTTCGGAGCGTTACAGGTATAGTGTGGTTATTAAAAGGTATGGAAGGAGAGGAAGATGGAGAAGTTCTGGTGACTCACAATACGGACGAAAGACGAATTTACTTCCGTCTTTAGCCTATATCGCTCCTAGCCTTTCTCTTTCCTTCCTTTCTAGCCTACCTCTAAAGTTCTCCGCTGTCACCTAGGCCCGAGACATGTCTCCTATCGTGCTTTCCTCCCTGCCCCCCTACTTAAGAATCCAAAGGTGACTTCTCTCCTAACTAGCTTGCTACCCGGGAAGCTCCTCTGCTCTGACCTCCTTGCATTCAAAGGCATAATTGAATTGGGATGCAATGGAAAATGAGAAATACATGGGTGCTATTTATAATGGTATAATTACAGTCCAGTGCAATTCCTAAGGAAAATTATTTGGAAAAGTCCTACTAATGGAATTAGGCACATCCATGCATCCAATTAACTCCCAAGATGAATAGAGCTGGGAATAGGAAAAGCCGTGACCTCATTTATAGTGAACAAAGATGAATGGTTGGCCAGAGTACATGTCTTTATTGGAAAGGGTGAAAAAAAAAATCTTCTAGGGAAATCCAAAAAATAAAGAGTTGGAAGTTATCTAAATACATAAATACAATATATGTATATATGTGTATATGTATATAGATCTATTAAGGAAGAAAAGGGGAGAAAGTGCCCCATAGGTTAGAGAGAGAGAGAGAGAGAGAGAGAGAGAGAGAGAGAGAGAGAAAGAGAGAGAGAGAGAGAAATGAGGGAGAGTTATCACATAGAATTTTTTAGAGTTGATGAAGTGGAAGTGGGATTTCTTGATCTTTATATATATATATATATATGAGGTAGTTGGCCACAGCTCCCTGTAAATGTCCTAAATAAACCAACAGTCCAACCCATTTTTTTTAATGCCATATGTCTTCATAGTTTTTTAATCTTTAAAATGTCATAACTCTCAAACTACAAGTCGGTTTTCGATAAATTTTTTATATTCGTGATCTACAAAATAAAATCTACACAACCATATCCATATTGGCTATAAAAAAACTTGTTTAAAAAAAAAACGTTATTTTGCAGCTGGAACACGGATATTGAAAAAAAAATTCTTTGTCAAATCAACACTTCCATTGCGTAGATCTCGAAAAAATAGCTCAGGTAAAAAAAATTGTCCAAAACAGCCCCAAGATTGCAAAGTTATGGCCATTTTAGGAAATGTCACTGTCTAATATTACTGTCATTATAATACTACTAGGTAGTGATAGTGACATTTGTTCAAATTAACCAAAAAACACAAAATTATGGCCAATTTTCATATGTTACTATCTTTACAATACTCTCCAAGTAAAGACAGTAACATATCATCAAATTCCAAAAAACAAATTGACGATAGTATCATATCACTGTCATTTGCGACTGTGACGTCATACAGTGACATGATTTTTATTTTTTTTTTCAATTTTTCAGTTTGATAGATTTTCTCTTCTAGATTACAGATACTACATAAATTTTATTCACATTGGAGTTGTGGTTTGAAAATTATAGCATTTTAAAGTTTGAAAATAAAAAAATTGTCCTCCTTGCATTAAAAAAAATAGCCTGGACAAATTGCATGATACTGCCTATTTTAGGGACTGCTAATTATTTTTCCCTATATATATATATATATTAGATTCCATGAAATATAATAATCAATAAAAAATACTTTAAGCAATTTATTAAGTGTACAAAACACATAATTATATGCTCTAAAATATTCCAATTACTTAGATAATTTAATAAAAATTATATATGGTTCCCACAAAAAAATTATATGGTCTTTCAATAGGTGTCATTTATGTCTCTTATTAATTACAAAAATTAATAATGCATTTTGGCTATTTTAAGTAATTAAATGAATGCCCTAGATCACAAATTATATGCTCTAAAATACTATAAATACATGACAATTTTTCCAAAAATTATTTTATTCACTTACAATGTACAAAAATACAAGGGTTTAAATTTTTTTGTAATTTTGTAGAATTTTAAATGAATTAAAACTCTAATTTTTAATTAACAAAAGCATTGTTTTATTAATTAAAAATATACTGGATTAATATATATTAAAATATAAAATATATTAAATATCTAGGTGGCTAGGGGACCCACACTTGCCAAAGGTGAGGTCTATGGACCACCGTTGGCGCATGCGTCACCACTCTCCGCTGCGAATGGGTTTGGCTTATGGTGGTCATCTTCTTAAAAAAAAAAAACCCTAAAACGCAGCCCTATGGTTGCGCAACCCCCCTACTTTGCAACCTTGCCACAACTTCGTTATACGTCTGATATGCACAAAAATATCGAGTCAAAGTCAAACCTCGCCACCTCAGCAAAGAGAAGCCAAGTCACCTTGAATCTGGGCTGACTACTCAGTCATCCCGAGCCGTTAGACGAAACCGCCCGGTTTGATCCACAGCCTGGGCGTTCATTCTGAACCGGCCCCACAGGGGCGCATTGCCAGAAGAGACGGTGGCTTGCCCAGCAAGCCCCCAGACAGTTTCTTATCCCAGCTAGAAGACTAAATGGAAGGAGCAAGTAGTTTCCTAAACCGCTTAGGAAACTCCCCTTGAATCATGCTAATCAACTTGTAATTAGATTAGGCTTCCTAATCTACAAACTTACCATGTACGAGTGGTCTCTTGCACTTATAAAAGAGGCCGCTCACCCCCATTAAAGGGGATCGCATTCTGACTCTAAAGAATAACATACAAATAGCCTACTATTATACATATACCCGGTCGGTCACCAAACACCACCGGTGATCTGTTAGTGAAAGCGCACTGACGCAACCGTGAACGTAGGTCACATCATTAACGAGGCCGAACCACATACAAAGTTCACTGTGTTTATCTCTCTCTAAACTATTCTTACCCAGATTTTGTCATCATCAGTTTGGCGCCGTCTATGGGAATGGATAAGTTTTTCACCAACTAATTTCTTGACTGATCAACATGCCACCGAAGACGGGTAAGAAGAATACCGCCCAGGCCGCTCAGGAGAACCTGCAACTCGAGCAGCAGGCCGCCTCCATGATCTCCGAGCAAGTAATAGCAGCGCTCGCGCAACTTCTGAAAGGCCAGCGGCAAACCCAGCAGCAAATCGAAGTGCTGTTGGCCCTACAGGTAAAGCGTCCCCAATCCGAGAACCAGCCCGGTAAAAGCGTCCCCGACTGGGAGACCGCACGAATCCGGAACCATACCCACTCTGTGCCAGTGTCCCTGTCGGATTGGGAACGCGACAGGGATGTTGATCATAGTAGAGCACCCAGGTGTACCAGACGGCGAGTCCAGACCAATCCTCGCCAGGTGGAAGATGCTATAGATATAATCAACAAACGACGCACCACCAGAAGGGAGGAATCAGGACAAAAGGCCCTGGAATCTGCCAAAGACCCTCCGGTCAGAAGTCTGGGAGATTTGAGGCACACCATTACCCAGAGTCAGAGCTGGGCTCTATCCCCGAGGATGACGCATTTTGAGGAGGAGGCCTCATCATCGGACCCAACATACTGCTCGAATATGGAGAGGAGAACCGAGCGAAATGTAAAGGCCCAGATCGAGGACTTGCAGCATCAAATCAAAAAGTTAAATCGCAAATCTGGACAAGATCTCACCAACACAGAGAGCGAGTTGCCCTATACCGCCCAGATAATGGGATTCCCCATCCCGAGGAAATTCAAGCCACCACATCTTAGCTCCTATGACTGTGCAGGGAGCCCAGTGGACCATGCATGCACATACAAAGATCAAATGGCCCTGGTTACCATGGTCGATGAGTTATTGTGCCTGGCCTTTCCAAGCACTCTTAAAGGGCCAGCCGCGTAGTGGTTCCATGCTTTGAAACCCTGAACGGTTGATAACTTAAAGACTTTGAACAAGCTCTTCATCAGCCAGTTTGTGGGGATCTCGACCAGTCATAACCGGACACCCAGCTGTCGACTGTCAAGCAGCAAAAAGGGGAATCCCTAAGGGAGTATGTGGACCATTTCAACCAACAGAAGCTCTAGATTCGTAATCTAAATGAAACGGCCTCAATCATGGCATTCTGTTTGGGAGTCTAACACACCAAGGTTGCCATGTCGTTTCACCGCGACCAACCGGCAACCCTGGTAGAGCTCTCGGAAAGGGTCAAAAAGTACATCGACATCGAGGAATTCCTCAAGGCCAAGTGCGCTAGTTTGGCAGAAGACGAGTCCTCGGGATCAAAGCGGAAGCGCAAGGCCTCTAAGAAGGGCTCGGGAAAGAAGATAAAACAAGATCAGCCTAAAAGTGGTCGAGATCAGCCCCTGATCAAGTTCACACCCCTTTCCCAGCCTATTCATGAGGTTATGGCAGCCGTCGAGACCCGACAGCTCCTACAGGAGCCGGCAAAGCTGAAAAGTCTGCCCGGTAAGAGAAACTGGGATAAGTTTTGCTGCTTTCACAAAGACCACAGACATGACACAGAGGATTGCTTTAAGCTCAAGATCGCAATTAAAAAACTGATTGAGTAGGGGATAGACGACCTCGACAAGACACCCAGGACCCCGAGCAAATCAATGTAGTCTCTAGGGGAACTTCGGGTAGAGGGGATTCACAGTCGGCCAGGAAGAGGCATGCTCGGGCATCCCGATCGGATGTCTGGCATGTCCCATCCACCAGCTCCCCCCGACTAATGTGTTAACATTCTCATCCGAGGATATGCTAGGCCTGCACTGCCCTCACGATGATCCGCTGGTGGTGACGCTCTCTGTAGCAAACTATGTGATTTAAAGGGTGTTGGTGGACACGTGCAGCTCCTCCGACATCATGTTCGTCTCAGCATTCGATCAGCTCAGGATATCCAGGGACTGGCTCCAACCAATGGCCACTACCCTGGTAGGTTTCAACGGGACTAGCACCCAACCACTTAGTACCATTGAGCTCCCGGTCCTCATGGGAGCCTATCCTCAGCAGGCATCTATACTGGCAAGTTTTGTGGTCGTGGAAGCTCCATCTGCGTACAATGTCATTCTTAGGAGGCCAACCCTCAACAAAGCCAAGGCGGTCGTGTTAACGTATAGCCTGGTGGTTAAATTCCCGACCCCTCAAGGACTCGGGAGCCTACGTCGAGGCTAAGCTGTCGCCCGGAGTTGCTATGTTAGTTCTTTGCACCAGGAAGCCATTCCGGAAACGCTAAACATTCAGGAGTTGGACCCTAGAGACAAAAGTGACGGAGTGAGCCTAATGGAAGAGCTGGAACAGGTGGTGTCAGATCCTCAAATTCTCGACCGGACCATCAATATTGGCACTCTCTTAGAGCCAGGCCTCAAGGAGGAGCTGGTTCGGTTCCTGCGACAAAGCCAGGATGTCTTCGCTTGCAGCCATGAGGATATGCCTGGGATAGATCCCCAGGTCGTGCCTCACCGTCTCAATACCAACCTGGATTCCCGGCCGGTCAAACAAAAGAGACGGGGTATGGCACCCAAGAGACAGGCGGCAGTATGTGAAGAAGTCGAGAAGCTCCTGAAAGCAAATTCCATCCGAGAGGTCCACTATCCCGACTGGCTAGCAAATGTGGTACTAGTCAAGAAAAGCAACAGAAAGTGGAGAATGTGTGTAGATTTCACTGATGTGAACAAGGCCTATCCCAAGGACTGCTATCCATTATCCAGGATAGACTTCCTTGTGGACTCCACAGCCGGTCATACGCTCCTCTCGTTCATGGATGCCAATTCGGGGTACAATCAGATCAGCATGTATCCTGGGGACGAAGAGAAGACTTCCTTCATCACAGATCAAGGAACGTCTGCTACAAAGTGATGCCCTTCGGCCTCAAAAATGCCAGGGCAACCTATCAATGCCTGGTCAATCACATGTTCAAGGATCTGATTGGGAAGTCCATGGAGGTTTACATCGACGATCTTTTAGTTAAGAGCCGAGACGAGTTCGACCATCTCGAGCATCTGGCTGGGCCTTTCAGCATTTTCAGGAAGTTCAGAATGAGGTTGAACCCGGCCAAGTGCACATTTGGCGTCTCATCTGGGATGTTTCTAGGACACCTAGTCAGCAGACGAGGTATCAAAGCAAACCCTGACAAAATCCAGGCCATCAAAAATATACGGTTGCCCAGGTCGACCAAAGAAGTTCAGAGCTTGGCCGGGTGGGTCACCGCGTTAAACAGATTTGTTTCTCGAGCTACCGATCAGCGCCTGCCATTTTTCAGAATCCTTCGCAAGGCCTTTCAGTGGTCGGAAGAGTGCGAGAAGGCATTTCAAGAACTCAAGAAGTACTTGGCATCGCCCCCTTTACTCTAAACACCCATGCCAAACGAGGAATTGTTCTTATATTTGGCAGTGTCACCTTCAGCGGCCAGCTCGGCTCTCATCCGAGAAGAACACGAGATTCAATTCCCAGTCTAGCAGGGCACTTCAAGGCGTGGAAAGTAGATATTCTCGCATAGAGAAGCTTGCATTCGCCCTCATTACCTCCGCCCGTACTTTCAGGCCCACATCATCATGGTCCTCACAGATCAACCTCTTTGCAGGATCTTGAGTAGGCCTGAAACGTCTGGGAGGCTTATTAAATAGGCCTTGGAATTAGAAGAGTTTAAAGTGGTCTACCGACCCCGGACGGCGATCAAAGGACAAGCCATAGCAGACTTTCTTGTTGAGTTCACATACCCGGAGGATCCGGTGGAAGAGCTCAACCCGCCAGTTCCACCGCTCGGGCTTCAGCTAGGTGTCCCAACCTGGATACTTTACGTGGATGGGTCTTCCAACAAATAGGGCAGTGGGACAGGGATCATCCTGACTACGCCAGATGGAATCCAGCTCAAGTATGCACTTAGGTTTGGATTCCGAGCCTCCAACAATGAGGCCGAGTATGAAACCCTGTTGGTTGGACTGCAACTGGCTACCTCAATGGGTGCACAACAGATTCAAGGGTACAGTGACTCCCAGCTCATGGTAAACCAAGTCAATCAAGAATACGAAGCTCGGGAAGACAACATGGTGGCCTATCAGGCCCTTGTCCGAGCGATTTCAAAGAGGCTGCAAGGGTTCTCCGTTACGCAAATATTAAGGGGAGAAAATACTAGGGCCGATCGGTTAGCCCACCTGGCTTCGTCTTCTGAGTTAGACTTGCCTAGGATAAGGATTGAATACCTACCCGAGCCAAGTGTAGCCTACTCAGAATGCATGGAGGTCAAATCGGTCGCCCTAGGACCTAGCTGGATGGATCCAATCGCGACATTTCTAACAACCGGGGCTTTACCAGAGGCGAGAGGGGAAGCCCGTCGGGTCAAATATCGGGTGGCTAGATACCACATCGTTGATGGCATCCTCTAAAAGAGGGGATTCTCAATCCCATATCTCCGCTGTGTCCATCCCGCACAGGTCCAAGCAATATTGTACGCAATCCACGAGGGAGTGTGCGGGAATCACATCGGAGGCCGGGCACTCTCCAGAAAGGCCCTACTGTAGGGATATTACTGGACGACCATGGCCTTGGATTCCCAAGAGTACGTCAAGAGATGTGACACATGTCAATGATTTTCCCCTATGATTAATCATTCGGGAGAGCTTCAGACGCCAATTCTCAGCCCCTGGCCGTTCGCTCAATGGGGTATAGATATTCCAGTCCCCTCCCAACGGGAAAAGGACAAGTCAAGTTCACTGTCATTACTATGGACTATTTCACCAAGTGGGCAGAAGCTGAACCCTTGGCCAAAATCACCAAAAAGAAAATGGAAAAGCTCATTGAGAAGAATATCCTAAGCAGGTTCTGTCACGCCCCGACGTAGCATAATTCAGGAAAGCATTTAATTTCCTTTATGGACTCGTAGGTCGTGACAAGTGAGTATGACCAATTGTCCCTGCAACAAATAACTTAACAAACATTTCTAGAGCAAAGGATACTAACAAAAACATAAGCTCCGAAATAAAAACTTACTAAACTATTACAGCAGTCATAGTCTTAGGCACAAAACGCCTTATTCAAAAGTCTAAACTAGTTTATTACAAAACCCAAATTAAAAGACATAGGAAATATAAAGCAGCCTCCTGGAAAGTCTCCTGACTCTAAGTAGCATAGTCAAAATATCCTGGCTGCTCCTGACCCTGAAAATCTGGACGTACAGTCCAGGACGCATCAACGCCGTCAGCTTATGAAAGCTGGTGAGCAAAATAAACAAGTGCTCGCAATGTATATATAAGCATATAAACAACGGTGCAATTTAACTTTTAAAAGCAATAAATTCAAGGTTCCAATTCCAACATAAGCCACGGGGGAAAATAAAGAAAGCAATAAATAAGCGACCATGCATGAGCAATGTAATATCTCATCTTTCTGACTCTTTTCTCTCAACAAAACTCAACACAACCAAACCATTATCTCAGATACCAGGAATACTATCCGATCGATATCCAAAACAGCACACCAAACTATCGCTTCAGATACCAGGAATAATATCCGATCGATATCTAAGCCACACTCAATACCATCATTTCGGATACCAGGAATACTATCCGATCGATATCCGAAACAAGCGCCTTAGATACCAGGAATAATATCCGATCGATATCTAAGCCGTACTCAACACTATCACCATCGCTTCGGATATCAGGTATATTATCCGATCAATATCCGAAACGCGCGCCTTAGATACCAGGAATACTATCCGATCGATATCTAAGTCGTACACGACACTGTCGCCTCCAATACCAGGAATACTATCCGATCGATATTGAGGTCGCACACTAGACCGCCACCCTTTACTCTTTTCACACTTTCTCACACACATGCATGTTGACACAACCTCAACCCTAATATGTATGTCAATGTTTCATAAATAACACCCTTAATAAATCACAAAGCCGGATAATCGTACGAGCATAAATTTCGGCCTAAGTTGTTCTTGTTTCTTACAATTCTTAAAACGTAGACCTTTAAAACAATATTTTTGCCAAACTGTTCTTTAAAAACTTTTAAAACATTTTCCAAACAGTCCCTAATAAGAAAACATAGAAACTGCTCAAACTGCCAGGTCGCGCGAGCGAAGGGAAGAACAAATCGCGCGAGCGAAGGGGCAGAACAGGTCGCGCGAGCGGATCGCGCGCGCGAAGGGGGGGAAGGGTCCGCGCGAGCGGGCCGCGCGAGCGAGCCTCGCGCGAGCGGGTCGCGCGCGCGAGTTCTTGCAGAATGTCATCTTCTTCGTTTTCTCCCCTGTTTCTGGTTTTGGACTGAAATTTACCCATTTCTGTTTTCTGTTTCAATTATGTCGTGCAATATATGGATCTCTTCAGTTTTCCGCGTAGATTAAGAATACGCGATCAATTTTAACTAATACGGATTGTATCGATTAATTTCTGCGATTAAAGTTAGAGTGACAAAACTTAAAATCATCAGTACGTCGCGATACGGGTAAATTACTGCGTAGGATTCGAACCACAGCTTATCGGGATCAATATCTTCCATTCCCAATTTACAGAATCGATTTTGGTTACGATTTCTAAAACTTCAATTTTCAAGCTCTCATGGTGTTTTCATATATATACATATATACACACTTATATACACTGAAAAATACATATATAGACATGGCGAGTGAGTTTATGATACTCACAGAGACGATTATACAGAAAATTAAAGGCCGAGAACTTCCGCCGTAATAATCCGTCGTCGTGAGAATTTTCCTCCGTCTTCCTCTCTTGATATATATATATATATAACTATGTATGTGTGTATGTGTATATGTATATGGTATATAATCTGTATGTGTGTGTATTGTTCTTGAGAGGAAGAGAGAATTTGAGGGAGATTGAGAGAGAGTTGAGAGAATTGTGAGGGAGAGAAGAACTGTGAGAGTTAAACACACATATATGTAGATAAAAAATGTGTAGGCTCCAAGCAATACATAGATTTTACACGGTGTGGTTGAGCTCACGTGCTCCCACACCCAAAACGCGATATAGACACGGATTTTAAAACAAAACTGGTATTTTACGGTTAAAAATAAAAATACAGAAAATTATATTAACATGGGAATTTAAATTCCCGGTTATGCAAAAATATAGATATCGATTTTGAAACCACAGAAAATATTTTGGAAATTACAGTTTGACCCCAGATAAATGTATTAAAAAGAAATTAAAACAAATGCTCATGGAAATGAAATGCCGTATTTATTTATTAATGATAATAAAATACAGGGCGTTACACCCTACCCACCTTAACAGAGATTTCGCCCCGAAATATGAGCTAACTAGTCCTGAAACAACTCGGGGTATCTAGTCCTCATGTCTGACTCTAACTCCCACGACGCCTCTCCTTCGTCATGATGCCTCCACTGAACCTTAACCAAAGGAACGTCTCTTCTTCTCAACCTCTTGATACTCTGGTCAAGAATCCTCACAGGTCTATCCTTGTAGACAACACTCTGACTCGTCTCAATATCATCAAAATTAACCACATGTGAAGGATCCCGTATGTATTTCCTTAACATACTGACATGGAACACATTATGAACACCAGACATCTTTGGTGGCAACGCGAGCCGATAAGCCACTTTCCCAACACGCTCCAATATCTCAAATGGCCCGATGAAACGAGGTGCCAACTTCCCTCTCTTCTGACCAAAACGTACTATTCCACGAACAGGTGAAACCTTAAGGAGTACGTGATTACCGATACTGAACTCCAAGTCCTTTCGTCGTCGATCCGCATAACTCTTGTGTCTACTCTGTGCAGTTGTCATCCTTTCCTTGACCAGTGAAATCTTCTCATTGGTCTCTCTCACCAAATCTGGTCCCAAAAGTTCCGTGTCTCCCACTTCAGCCCAACACAACGGAGATCGACAAGGTCGTCCGTACAAAGCTTCGAACGGCGCCATTCCAATACTTGAGTGATAACTGTTGTTATAAGCAAATTCGACCAATGGCAAGTGCGTCTCCCAAGACTCTTCAAAGTCAATTGCACAAGCTCTGAGCATATCTTCCATAATCTGGTTAACACGTTCGGTCTGTCCATCGGTCTGAGGATGGAATGCAGTACTCATTTTGAGCGAAGTTCCCATAGCCTTCTGCAGACTTTCCCAAAATCCCGAGGTAAAACGTGCATCTCGGTCTGATACAATCGACACAGGCGCACCGTGCAGTCGCACCACTTGCTGAAGATACATTCGACTCATCCTTTCTACTGGGTAAGTCATATTGTATGCGATAAAGTGTGCAGACTTCGTCAAACGATCCACAATTACCCAAATCGCGTCATGATTCTGTTGTGACCGGGGTAATCCAACCACAAAATCCATAGTTATGTGCTCCCACTTCCATCCTGGAACAGGTAAGGGTTGCAACAATCCCGAGGGTCTCTGATGTTCGGCCTTCACTTGTTGACAAGTCAAATATTTAGACACAAACTCGGCTACTTCTCGCTTCATCCCTTCCCACCAGAAGTTTCTCTTCAAATCCTTATACATCTTTGTTCCTCCTGGGTGTACTGTCAGTCTCGATTTATGTGCTTCTTCGAGAATATCTTTTCTCAAATCTCTGGAATCTGGCACACACAATCTGTCTCGACATCGGTATCCTCCATCGGTCCCAACCTTCCATTCTATAGGGTCCTTTTCTGACATCTTGGCGAACCATGCTTGAAATTTCTCGTCTTCCCCCTGGGTTTCGATGATTCCACTCACAAGTGTTGGTTGTACTACGAGGCATCCAAAGTGATGTCGTCACTTCCTTCAGAAATCTGCATATCAAATTCTGCGATTGTCTCTAAAGCTTTCCATTCCCTCAACATCAATGAAGTAATCATTCCTCGAGGCTTCCGGCTTAGGGCGTCAGCGACTACATTAGCCTTACCGGGGTGGTACTCTAATGTAAAGTCGTAATCCTTAATCAGCTCCATCCACCTACGTTGCCTCATGTTCAACTCCTTCTGAGTAAACAAATACTTAAGGCTCTTGTGGTCCGAGAACAAATCAAACTTCTCCCCGTAGAGGTAATGTCTCCAGGTCTTGAGCGCAAACACTACTGCTGCCAGTTCCAAATCATGAGTTGGGTAATTCAATTCATTCGGCTTCAATTGTCGCGAACCATAGGCGATAACCTTTCCATCTTGCATAAGGACACATCCCAATCCTTGATACGAGGCGTCACTAAAAATAGTGAACTTCTCACCATCCCTTGGTATCGCAAGCACTGGCGCTGTTGTCAATCTCTCTTTCAATTTCAGAAAAGCGCGTTCATGCTTATCAGTCCATTCAAACTTCAAATCTTTCTTAGTCAAACCAGTTAACGGGGCTGCTATCTTTGAGAAACCTTCTACAAATCTCCGATAGTAACCAGCTAGTCCCAGAAAACTTCTGACTTCTGTAGCATTGGTCGACCGAGTCCAATTTGCCACTGCATCGGTCTTTGAAGAGTCAACTGCGATTCCTTGTTGAGAGATCACATGCCCGAGAAACTTAACTTCCTGAAGCCAAAATTCACACTTGCTGAATTTAGCATACAGGCGGTGATCCTTGAGAGTCTGCAACGCGATCCTCAGGTGTTGTTCATGCTCTTCCTCTGACTTGGAATAGATCAAAATATCATCAATAAAGACAATAACGAACTGATCTAAGTATGGCTTGAATACTCTGTTCATCAAGTCCATAAACACAGCTGGAGCATTCGTCATCCCAAACGGCATCACTAAGAACTCGTAGTGTCCGTATCTCGTCCTGAAAGCAGTCTTAGGTGTGTCTTCCTTCCGCACCCTCAACTGGTGATACCCTGACCGTAGATCAATCTTAGAAAAGGTCTTGTCTCCTTGCAACTGATCAAACAGATCGTCTATCCGAGGTAAAGGATACTTATTCTTGATAGTAACCTTATTCAGTTCTCGGTAGTCAATACACAACCGCATTGACCCATCCTTTTTCTTCACGAACAACACTGGTGCTCCCCAGGGTGAAGTACTTGGACGAACAAAACCCAATTTCTCAAGTTCTCGAACTTGTTCCTTCAGCTCCAACAGCTCTGTAGGGGCCATCCTGTAGGGAACCTTGGTTATAGGTCGAGTACCTGGCACCAATTCCACACAGAATTCTATGTCCCTTTCCGGCGGTAATCCTGAAATATCTCAGAATACTTCTTCGAACTCTTTGATTACCGGTATTGATGATACTGTCACCTCTGCACTGACAACCTCAATGTTTGCTAGGCATCTAGTGAGGAACATATCACCCGAAGGGTTACATTGGAAGTCGAAGAGTCGATTCCCCTTGTCTGCAAATGTGATCCTCTTCCTTGCACAATCCAACTTCGCATCATTCTTCTCGAGCCAATCCATTCCCAGGATTATATCGAACTCCTTCATCGATAGAACCACCAAACTCGCCAAAAGTTCACGGTCTCCTAACCGTAGAGGACAATCCTTACACACATGTAATAACTTGACTGTGGTCCCTAAGGGTGAGACAGCACTCAAAGCTTCCTCTAAACGTTGCGGTACTATTCCCAACTTCTGAACAATCTTAACAGATATAAAAGAATGTGTAGCACCCGTGTCGAATAAAACTTTAACATGAGAGTTAAACAAAGTTAGAGTACCTTCCACTGTCTGTTGCTCGGGCACTCTCTCCTCATAAGCACCTCCTTCATATCCTGTTTCTTCATAACCAGCAGCCTCGGGAATAACAGCATTCAGGCGGGCTTGTCCTTGCTGACCATAGTTGCCTTTCCTAGGAGCCTTGCATTCCGGACTTATGTGACCTGGCATGCCACAATTATAGCACACAATTCCCGGACGATCAGCACGCCTAGTCTGTCTGCAATCCTTAGCTCGGTGACCGGGATTACCACAATTGAAGCAGTTGTTGTTTTTGGCCCCTTCTATTGCTAGAGGCTGATACTGCTGAACTGCTTGTGTCTGTTGAGGTTTCTTCCCTCCATCCCAGGTCCTTTTCTGTCCTTGAGGGTACCCTGGTTTCTGTCCGGGATAACCCTTCTGCGGAGGTCGATTTCCAAACGGCTTCGAATTCTGACACCCATCATTCTCTAACCCCGCAGCCAATCTCACCAGAGCTTCAAATGACTGGCCCAGATGCCCCATAGTCAAATGTCTGAGAGACAGGTTGAGACCTCGGTGATACTTCTTGATTTTCCTCTGGGGTGTGTCCACCATATGTGGAGCAAAGCGAGACAGACGCTCAAATCGAGTAGTGTACTCTCGGACAGTCAGATTCCCTTGAGTCAACTCCATAAACTCTTTCTCTCTCTTGTCCTTCTCTTCTTCGGGGAAATACTTCTCAAGAAACCTTTCCTTGAACACCACCCATGGCATTCTCCTTGCAGCTTCTTCCCCTATGGTCGCTTTTTTAGCATCCCACCAATCAGCTGCTGCATAAGACAACTGAAAGATAGCCAGACGCTTCTTCTCCAGATTAGTGCACTCTATGGTCTCAAAGATACGCTCCATCTGACGTAGCCACTGTTCCGCTTGCCAGGGTTCATCAGTCCCCGCAAAATACTCAGGTCGCAGGGCGCGAAACTCTTTGAGAAGCTTGTCTCCAGTCTGGTGAGCTTGCCTCCCATTCCCGTTGTAATTCCCATTCTGATTATTGTTCCTTGCGTTCTGATCACTAACCCTCTCCAACCTCCTTACAAAAGCTTCGAACATCCCGGTTGGATCTATTACTGGCGGTGCATCTTCAATAGCGGGACGATTCCTGAGATTTCTTCCAGCCATATCTCAAGAGAAAGGTACCTATCCATCAATCAACAGAATTCGGTCAACCTCTCGAGAAGAAAGAAAATTCTAAACGATAGACAGCGACTAAACACGGAACGAAGTCGAACTATCTTATCTTAATTCTATCTTAACGGGAGATCCTAGGTGTTTTGGACAATTGGTCGAGCCATAACCTGGCTCTGATACCAAAAAGCCTGTCACGCCCCGACGTAGCATAATTCAGGAAAGCATTTAATTTCCTTTATGGACTCGTAGGTCGTGACAAGTGAGTATGACCAATTGTCCCTGCAACAAATAACTTAACAAACATTTCTAGAGCAAAGGATACTAACAAAAACATAAGCTCCGAAATAAAAACTTACTAAACTATTACAGCAGTCATAGTCTTAGGCACAAAATGCCTTATTCAAAAGTCTAAACTAGTTTATTACAAAACCCAAATTAAAAGACATAGGAAATATAAAGCAGCCTCCTGGAAAGTCTCCTGACTCTAAGTAGCATAGTCAAAATATCCTGGCTGCTCCTGACCCTGAAAATCTGGACGTACAGTCCAGGATGCATCAACGCCGTCAGCTTATGAAAGCTGGTGAGCAAAATAAACAAGTGCTCGCAATGTATATATAAGCATATAAACAACAGTGCAATTTAACTTTTAAAAGCAATAAATTCAAGGTTCCAATTCCAACATAAGCCATGGGGGAAAATAAAGAAAGCAATAAATAAGCGACCATGCATGAGCAATGTAATATCTCATCTTTCTGACTCTTTTCTCTCAACAAAACTCAACACAACCAAACCATTATCTCAGATACCAGGAATACTATCCGATCGATATCCAAAACAGCACACCAAACTATCGCTTCAGATACCAGGAATAATATCCGATCGATATCTAAGCCACACTCAATACCATCATTTCGGATACCAGGAATACTATCCGATCGATATCCGAAACAAGCGCCTTAGATACCAGGAATAATATCCGATCGATATCTAAGCCGTACTCAACACTATCACCATCGCTTCGGATATCAGGAATATTATCCGATCAATATCCGAAACGCGCGCCTTAGATACCAGGAATACTATCCGATCGATATCTAAGTCGTACACGACACTGTCGCCTCCAATACCAGGAATACTATCCGATCGATATTGAGGTCGCACACTAGACCGCCACCCTTTACTCTTTTCACACTTTCTCACACACATGCATGTTGACACAACCTCAACCCTAATATGTATGTCAATGTTTCATAAATAACACCCTTAATAAATCACAAAGCCGGATAATCGTACGAGCATAAATTTCGGCCTAAGTTGTTCTTGTTTCGTACAATTCTTAAAACGTAGACCTTTAAAACAATATTTTTGCCAAACTGTTCTTTAAAAACTTTTAAAACATTTTCCAAACAGTCCCTAATAAGAAAACATAGAAACTGCTCAAACTGCCAGGTCGCGCGAGCGAAGGGAAGAACAAATCGCGCGAGCGGATCGCGCGCGCGAAGGGGCAGAACAGGTCGCGCGAGCGGATCGCGCGCGCGAAGGGGGGGAAGGGTCCGCGCGAGCGGGCCGCGCGAGCGAGCCTCGCGCGAGCGGGTCGCGCGCGCGAGTTCTTGCAGAATGTCATCTTCTTCGTTTTCTCCCCTGTTTCTGGTTTTGGACTGAAATTTACCCATTTCTGTTTTCTGTTTCAATTATGTCGTGCAATATATGGATCTCTTCAGTTTTCCGCGTAGATTAAGAATACGCGATCAATTTTAACTAATACGGATTGTATCGATTAATTTCTGCGATTAAAGTTAGAGTGACAAAACTTAAAATCAACAGTACGTCGCGATACGGGTAAATTACTTCGTAGGATTCGAACCACAGCTTATCGGGATCAATATCTTCCATTCCCAATTTACAGAATCGATTTTGGTTACGATTTCTAAAACTTCAATTTTCAAGCTCTCATGGTGTTTTCATATATATACATATATACACACTTATATACACTGAAAAATACATATATAGACATGGCGAGTGAGTTTATGATACTCACAGAGACGATTATACAGAAAATTAAAGGCCGAGAACTTCCGCCGTAATAATCCGTCGTCGTGAGAATTTTCCTCCGTCTTCCTCTCTTGATATATATATATAACTATGTATGTGTGTATGTGTATATGTATATGGTATATAATCTGTATGTGTGTGTATTGTTCTTGAGAGGAAGAGAGAATTTGAGGGAGATTGAGAGAGAGTTGAGAGAATTGTGAGGGAGAGAAGAACTGTGAGAGTTAAACACACATATATGTAGATAAAAAATGTGTAGGCTCCAAGCAATACATAGATTTTACACGGTGTGGTTGAGCTCACGTGCTCCCACACCCAAAACGCGATATAGACACGGATTTTAAAACAAAACTGGTATTTCACGGTTAAAAATAAAAATACAGAAAATTATATTAACATGGGAATTTAAATTCCCGGTTATGCAAAAATATAGATATCGATTTTGAAACCACAGAAAATATTTTGGAAATTACAGTTTGACCCCAGATAAATGTATTAAAAAGAAATTAAAACAAATGCTCATGGAAATGAAATGCCGTATTTATTTATTAATGATAATAAAATACAGGGCGTTACAGGTTCGGCATCCCTCGGGTCCTGATCAGTGACAACGGCAGACAATTTGACACCCTAGTATTCCGGCAATTCTGTTCAGGCTACGAGATATCGAATCATTACTCCTCCCCCGAGCACCCTCAAGCCAATTGCCAGGTCGAGGTGACCAACCAAACTATTCTGCAGTCAATCAAAACTAGGCTTAAAGGCGCCAAAGGCCTTTGGGCAGAAGAACTACCAACCCTCCTATGGGCCTATCGTACAACTCCCCGAGCGGCAACATGCGAAACACCATTCTCCCTTACCTACGAGTTTGAGGCTGTAGTCCCCATAGAGCTTGGGTTGCCTACTTACCAAGTGGAAAATATCAACGAACAGGGCAACGATGAAGCACTTAGAGGAGAACTAGACTTGGTAGAAGAGAAAAGAGATCGGGCTTATCTGAAAGTGGTAGCATACAAGCAGATCCGGTACTTCAACAGCCGGGTCAAGCACCGTGGTTTCTAGGTAGGAGATCTAGTTCTCAAAGCAGTAAACCAGTATACCAAAGTCCCAAGCCACGGGAAGTTGGGGCCGAACTAGGAAGGACCGTACAAGGTTACCTAAGTCAACCGTCCGGGAACATACTGGTTACAAACTCTGGACGGACACGACTTCTCTCACCCTTGGAACGTGTAGAATCTCTGCAAGTATTTCCAGTAAAGCATGAAATTTTTTTTGGCTAGGAACCATGTAGCTCTACTCGAGCATGTCTATTCATATAGTAATAAAAGTTTCTTTTTTCGCCAAACAACTCTTCTCCGTGCTTGCTCATTCAAAAGACCTCGGGGTATGACCTCAGGCACTCAAAAGACCTCAGGGTATGACTCCAGGCACTCAAAATATCTCGAGGTACGACTCTAGGCACTCAGAAGACCTCAGGGTAAGACCCTAGGCACCCAAAAGACCTCGAGGTAAGACCCCAGTCACCCAAAAGACCTCAGGGTAAGACCCCAGGCACCTAAAAGACCTCAGGGTCCCACCCCAGGCACACAAGACCTTGGCCAACCCCCAAGGCATCGGCTTCACTTAGGCCCAACCAACAACGGGGGCAAATCTCCCCAAGTGACTAACGATAGCAAGCCCCAAAAGACCCTGTAACCACCCATGTTCCAGGTCGGTTTCCTACGATCACTCCTTCTATATGCCTACCTTAGCAAAAGCTTGGGGGCAGGGGAATACCAGGCTAAACAGGAAATCACACTGGACACTAACAGGACTTGGAATCCTAGGACACCTAACATTCCTAAGTGCCTAAAATACCTAGAGAAACCGCTCGAGTAGTAAACAATCACAAACCTTTACTATACCCGAGTGGGGCTCCATATCAGGTCCCTAAAAGACCAAGTGTTCTCTACCGGTTATGGTCCTAAACCTTTTGCTAAAGCAGGGGTTCAGAGTAACTAACAATCAGTCAGGCATTGGCAAGTGTTCTCTATCGGTTACAGTCCTAACTTTTACTGAGGCAAGGTTCCTACGGGATTCACAACCAGTCGATCATAGGCAATCGCAAACGGGCATTCAAATGCAAGATAATAAACAGTTAATGCAAAAGATGGCCTCGATGGACCTTTTCATTAATTAAACATTTTGTACAGATACTGGGGGGCAATTGTAGTAGCCTCCCCACAAAAAAAAAAAACCAAAACAACAAAAAAAGGAAGAAACAGGCCGGGGACTAAGAGTCATCCACCATGACCACGTCTTCAGTCTCTCCGATCTTTCCCACTAGAGCGGTTCCTTCACCCGGGACCGAGCTACCGCCCAGGGTAGCGAACGCATCAGCAGCTCTGGCCAAGGCAGCGGAGTCATCAGCTTCTCCGGCCAGATCGACAGAATCATCAGCAACGAGAGGACCAAGATCCCGGTAGTCTGAGTTAATACCCTCATAGGATGAGATGTCCCATTCTGGCTGATCCTGGGCTAGCCTTCACTTAAGGTCCTCGTAACCTTGAAAGAAGCCATCATCGAAAGCCTCTTCCATGGACCTCGCCGCTGTTACCTCAGCTGCCGCCTTCGCTTGAGCCTCCACGACTACCGTAATGGCCCGGGATGCCTCCAGATCCGCCAGGGCAGTCGCCAATTCCACTTGGGCTGCTCTGAGGCTCAGGGCTAAGCCCTTCACCTTGTCCTTCTCCAGAGCCAGGGCATTTTCCCTGGCCTCTGAGGCACCCTACTCCTCTGCCAGAGTAGCTTCAGCAGTAGCGGCCCTCCCGGCTAGAGAGGGAAGGAAGGACTTAGCTCCAGCGGCCAAGTAACCGACCTGCAAGAAGCCAAAAAACTGGTCAGTTATCTGGGTACATAAAAGAAGAGTAGTGGCAATAAATGGGCAGAGGTGTCAATGCTTAGCATATGGGAGAGGCTGTACAGCCATCCCTGGAAGGCCTCAGGAGACATGTTTGTATATATCTCCACTTGGCTGGGAAGTGGGGCAGATTTGACCCTCTCCCTGATCACTACTGATTCCTCAACCGGCACCCCGGATGGTATTCCCGCTCATGGGGAGTCTCTACCACCACCAGCGGGGAGCTAAAGTCCCCACAGGTTCCGGACGATTTGCAGTCCCGTGCCGGATACGCCTCAGTGGGTTCGCTGCCCGAGGCTTCTATAGCGGGCCTCTTTCTTCCTCTATTTGCTGCCCGGGTGGCGATAGTAGTGGCTTGCCTAGCCCTTAACTATTCAAGATCTCTCTTGGGGGCTATTTCTATAAAAAGGAAAGAAAAACGATTAGTAATTAGCAGATACAATGGGAATGTAGATAAGACCAGGCCCGCCCGGGCACTTACTAGGAATTTTGGGTGGAAATACAGGAGCTTTGACAGGCTCGGCCGGGTTGTAGGACGCTCTGAAATTGCCCAGCCAAGTTAGCACGTTCCAAATGTTGGTTGGCAGCTCTGCCAAGCCCCTGATCCTGGTCTGGCACCCTTCGGGAATGCTCGGTAGACTGGTAGATCCCGCTGCAAGGCAAAATATAATGCGGTTAGTCTTAGATCGAAGTAAAGGAAGTGATCGGAAGATACTGCACTAACTTACCCCTCAGTTTTCCCGCCCAAGAAGTCCTCATCTGGATCCCCGGGGCCTGTTCACAGAGCCCAAGGGTAGGTACTTGGAAGAATATGTTCTTCCAACCTTTGTTGTTGCTCGAGCAATTTACTATGATCTTTCTCCCTTGCCGAGCCCCGAGAGAAAAGAACCCGACCTCTCTATGTACGGGAAATGGTCGGTGCGTCCAGAAAAATTCCTGAACGGAAAGCTCATACCCAAAAACTTGGGGCCAAAGGGAGATAGACCCCATGATAAACCTCTAACCGTTCAGGGCCAGTTGCCCCGGGGCAATCCCCAAGTATATCAGAACATCCCGAGCTACCAGATGGAGGGGAATGCAAAATATAGCCATGAGGGTGTCCTCATATAAGGTGGTAAAACCCCGCTGGTAGATCTGAGCTCCACCGGCATTTACAACCAGGGAGCAATAGTTGGGAAGGCTATACCTATCCCTAATGTGGCTGAGGTCTTCAGCCCGCAAGGTGGACAAGATGAACTCACTGGCGAAGGCAACCTTGGGGTCGGGTTCCCCTGGTGTTTTATCACCCGAACCCCGGGAAACAGAGGCAACGGGGGCCTCCTGGTTTGATTCATCGTCAAATAGACGGATTGGAATTCTGCCCTCACAATGGTGATTAGAGGGGGTTGCGAAAGGTGGACTTAAACTTGTGTCCGGCATCTCTGGCCCGAACCGCTCATCCTCCGACCGGGAAGAGGAGTCAAATCGGAGTGACACATCCTTGGGGTTTCAGTGACTAAATGAGGAAACAAATGATGACCTAGGTATGGGTCAGAAACCCCGAGTCTGCGGTATAAAGAGGGCAGGGTTATCAACCTAAAAGGCAAAGAATATATAGTCTTAAAGATAAGGTGACACTCGCCCAAAACTACCCCGGGGACACCCGCTCGGGTCAACTGTCCTAAGGTACCTCCTGATTTGAAGAAGGAACAGAACCTGAGGAAGAAAAAATCTCACTCCCGCTCTAGCCTAAGTGGGTTTATTCTCTCCAGCCTCACTCAGAAAAAGCAAAAGGAAAAGAGGGTAAAGGGAAGAGCAGTGAATTGCAACTTAGGAGTGAGAAACTTACACGAATAAACGTAGAAAAGGGCTCGGGAAAGCTTAACTGGGGACTTTTTGCTCTCAAACCGCTCGGTAATCTCTAGTTTGGCAGTAAGGAATGGCTGAAATGGACAAGTGCTTCTTATATACATAGCACAGACGGTCCAGATCAGATCAGATCCAACGACCAAGAAGCCTTCCTGCCAAAACCTACCGACAGCTGTCACCTCAGGCACACAGAATGTCGCCTCAAAAGTTGCACACATTTAATGCCGGACGTGACTGTTCAGTTACGTTCATATTAGACTCGATGGATCCAGACCTGGCCAGTGACAAGCTGACACATGGTAGAAGTCAGTCCTAGTCCCACATATACATCGCTCGGTCCAGACCCCGGAGAATCGACGCGACTGGTCACGTCCCTGGTAATGTCCCAGCCTCTTTCCCAAATGGTTTTTCTGGAGCAGTGCTAATTTTCAAAGCCTCATCTGATAGAGCATCACATCAGTTTTGAAAATGGGGGGCAGCTAATATGCATAAAAATATTGAGTCAAAGTCAAACCTCGCCACCTCAGCAAAGAGAAGCCAAGTCACCTTGAATCTGGGTTGACTACTCAGTCATCTCGGGCTATTAGACAAAATCGCCCAATTTGATCTACAGCCCAGGAGTTCATCCCGAATTGGGCCCACATGGGTGCATTTCCAGAAGAGACGGTGGCTTGCCCAGCAAGCCCCCAGACAGTTTCCTATCCAAGCTAGAAGACTAAATGGAAGGAGCAAGTAGTTTCCTAAACCACTTAGGAAACTCCCCTTGAATCATGCTAATCAACTTGTAATTAGATTAGGCTTCCTAATCTACAAACTTACCATGTACGGGTGGTCTCTTGCACCTATAAAAGAGGCCGCTCACCCCCATTAAAGGGGATCGCATTCTGACTCTACAGAATAGCATACAAACAGCCTACTGTTATACATATACCCGGTCAGTTTTTGGTAGTGCCACCCACTCTGTTAGCTCACCAAACACCACCGGTGATTTGTTAGTGAAAGCGCACTGACACAACCGTGGACATAGGTCACCTCATTAACGTGGCCGAACCACATACAAAGTTCACTGTGTTCATCTCTCTCTAAACTATTCTTACCCAGATTTCGGCATCATCAACGTCCAAAAAATGTGTATCTTATACCGTTGGAAAGCCCTCACGGCATAGAACACAGTCATGCCAAAAAATAGAGGGTTGCAACCTGTGGAGTTTTTGTAAAATTGGTGCAAAGTTTGGAAAATAATGTTTTTGTTTCCGAAAAACATAAACTTTATTTTGCTTTAGCTTACTCATCGGAGATAATCAGCCCGTGAAACTTCATGGGTGGACTCTAGAGATCATTAGAAACACAACCATATAAAAAATTTGGACTTCTATCAAAAATAATTCGTAGAACTACTTTGAAAAACGAATTCCAAAGTTTATGGAAAAGAACTTGAAGAAAACTTGAAGATCCAACAATGGCAGATTTGTTTTGCGTTCAAAAATGGGCAAATCAATAACTTGTGGCTCTGATACCAATGTAAATAAATATGCACACATGCATACGAGTTGGTAGGCCTGTCAATTGGGTCGGGCAAGCCCGAAGCCTGCATGTTCGGCCTGCCTAGTTTCGGGCTGAGCTTCAAATGGGAATGGGCTGAGCCGAGCGGGCCAGATTTCAAGCCTATTTAAGGTGACCAGCCCGTTATAGGCCTAGCCCGAACTGAGCATATATAGTAGTGTAATTTACTAATTTTATAAGATACATACCTTACTTACTTATGCATGTGCAGCATGTTATATAATCTATTAGGGTTACAATTGCAAACTCACGTTATATATATAAGATGACTATTAAAATGATATCAGTATCACAAACAGAAATTGCATTCATGAATCATTATAGACTACGACTCTATCTCTCTCGCTCTCTCTGATACAACCAAGTTGTCTGGAGTGGCTCTTTGATTCCGATCATCTAATAGAGGCATATTTACACTTTCAATTTTGAGGTTAGTCTCTTTCTCATCTTCATCCCAAAATCAAATCAAAAGGCAAAAGTCAAGTTATTCTCAAGCGTTTGGGAGATCAAACAAAAGAAAATAATTACTGGATGATTCTTTATGTCAAAAGGAACTACAAACATGATTCACCTCTTTGATGTAAAATAATTTTTTGATAGTGAATGATTATATTGAATAGAAATCTGGAACCATTACATGATCAGGACATGCCATGTGGTCCTTCACAGTGCACTTTTTTTCATTTTTTTAATGGGCTAACATTTTAGCATTTTGCACAAGGCACTACCGCACTGTTAAGATTGTAGGATTGTATTAAATTTGGACCACATTATTTTCTATTACAATTTAGATCTTATTGTAATGATTGTTCAATTCTTCTTTTTTTTTTTAGGAGAAATATTGTTCAATTCTTCTTTTTTTTAGTAGATTTTTTTTTTCAATTCTTCTTTTTTTTTTTAAAGGAGAAATATTGTTCAATGCTTCTTCTTCTTTTTGTTAGGAGAAATATTGTTCAATTCTTCTTCTTTTTTTAAGGACAAATATTGTTCAATGCTTCTTCTTTTTTTTTTTAGGAGAAATATTGTTCAATTCTTCTTTTTTTTTTCTTAGGAAAATTATTTTTCAATTCAAAGAAGGTATATTTACATAATTTTGAATAGTCTCATTTATGGCCACTTTTAATATGCTATTGTAACAGTAACCTTTTTTCTATTTAGAAGGCAGATACAAATAACAATGATGTTGTGGACCTTACTCAACCAGAAGCAACTAAGGAAGAGAAGGCAAAAAGAGAAGTGAAGTTAAGATCTCAAGTTTGGCAACATTTCACAAAGAATCCGGATAAACCTAAGGAATGTAAATGCAACTATTATAAAAGAAGTTTTTTCTTGTTTAACCAAAGGAGGAACAACCCACTTACTTCGTCACATAAACAAGGGGTTATGTACTCACTACAAGGCAAAGACTCAGGAAAAGTAACAAACTCTATTAGGTTATTTAAAAGGTAGCTCAGAGCAGGGTAGTACTATTATTCCATGGAAATTTGATCAAGAGTGTAGTAGGCGTGAACTCACAAAACTCATTATAAATCGGGAGTTGCCTTTTAGTTTTGTCGAAGATCCTACATTTCAAAAATATATCTGGGGTATATATCCAAAATATAAGTTTGTCTCAAGAAACACTGTGAAAATCAATTGTTTAAAGCATTATGAGGAAGAGAAAAATATTTTGAAGGATATCTTTAAAACTTCAAATGTAATAGTATGTTTAATACAACTGACACATGGACCTCGAGTCAGGAGTTACCTTACTTGTCATTGACAGCTCATTTCACTGATGATGGGTGGAGGTTACACAAGAAAGTTATTAATTTTGTCATGGTTTCAATTAAGGCAACTGGAGAAAATCTTGTAGATATCATTGTGAAATATTTGCTAGAGTGGAATATTGAGAAGATTTGCACCATTACGATGGATAATCATACTGCCAATGCTGTTGTTGCAAGAACACTTACAGAGAATTATTGTTCAAGAGGATTGTAGTTACTCCGTGGTCGTGCACTTCAAGTATGTTGTTGGGGTCACATTCTGAATCTAATCGTCCAAGAAGGACTAGATGATATTAAAGATGCAATTCTTAGGGTTCGAAATGCGGTAAAATATGTGAAGGTGTCTCCTAGAAAAAAGGTTGTATTTTTTGAATATGCTAATCAAGAACGTATTACTCGGAGTAAGATGTTGGTTTTAGATGTGTGCACTAGGTGGAATTCAACATACGTAATGCTTGGGTCGCCATTGCATTATAGGAGAGCTTATGATCGTATATGATCACGTGACCCACACTTTAAGGATCCACCAACTTTGGAGGACTGGGAAAAGGCTGAAATTGTTCATGGCATTTTGGATTCTTTTTATATTGCTACAAACATATTTTTGGGAAGCAAATATTGTACATCAAGTTAATTTTTTGGTGAGGCATATAGGATTCCAATGGTGTTACATGAAACTACGAAGGATTTGGATAATTTGCTTGGAGATATGGCACAGAGTATGCTAGGAAAATTTGAAAAATATTGGTTAGAGAAAGAACCCAACATTTTGCTTTCCATAGCCGTTGTTCTTGACCCTAGGTTCAAGCTAGAGTACTTAAAGTTCTGCTATGATAGAATTTATGATTCTTGTTTGGTTATAAAATTTATGGATCGTGCTTCGTAATCTCTTTGATGAGTATTCAGCTACATATGAGGTATCTTTACGCATGGAAGAGACTTCAAATAAGAGCAAGGATAAATGCGATCCAATCAATAGTAACTCTTTTGTAAAGAAGAGAAAAGTGGACTTCATGGAGGAGGTTTACAAATTCGGTGAGGAGGAGGACATTTCCCAAAAAAAAACAGAGTTAGATGTCTACCTAGAGGAGAAGCTCCACCCAAGCAAAATGTCCAATGACAGTGAAGATGAGTTTGACATTTTACAATGGTGGAAAGTTAATTCTTCTAAGTTCCAAGTGTTATCAAGGATGGCACGCGACATTTTAGCCATTCTTGTGTCTTCAGTTGCTTCTGAGAGTTCATTTAACACGGGTGGTAGGGTTCTTAACAAGTTTCGTAGCTCATTACTTCCTACTACAATTGAAGCATTGATTTGTACTCAAGATTGGATTCGAGGAGAGGCGATTCAAACATAATTTGTTGAAGAAATTGACACTGCTTTTTTTTGGTGGATGCAATTAACTCACTCTAATTAAATTTTCTTATTTTTGGATTAAAATTTTCTTTTTAGTAATTTTGGTAATAATGCTTTACATTCATTTTCTATATATTGTTTTTTTAGCTCTTGATAAATTGGAAGATTTGGATGGTAAATAGGACTTAGAAATTGGAAGTTCTGTATCTTGGTTATTGTTGTCACTTTATCCATCTAGTAAGTTTTAGAAATGCCTTTTCCTTCATTTTTTCAATTTATTACTTGATAGTGTTCTCAAACTTGGTCTGCAAATTGTTGATCGTATTCTTTCAGTTATGGCATGTTGCTGTTGTTGGAATGCTTCTTTATCAGAAACAAAGAAGAATGGGAGAGGATATCAATATTTTGATTTCAATGCTAGCTGGACATTTTGTTTTTACTTTATTGTTACATTTTGACTGTTTTGGCATATGGTGGCTTGACTTCCTTCTCTTTTTTTTTTTTTGCTAATAATAGTGGCTTGTCTTTCAGTTATTGACTCTTTCTGTTCAATTTTACGTTTGTTTACTTTTCTTTCTTTTTTTTTCCTTCTTTCTTAATGGTTATTTCTCAATTAAAGTGGCTTCCACTCACCAGTTTAACATGCTAGCGTAAATAGTGAGTAAACAAATGCAAATTTTGGCAAGGCCCAAACTCAAGCCCGAAGCATGTGGGAAGCCCGTGGTAATTGGTAGGCTGAGTTTGGGAGTGGGGGTTGTGTTTTAGAATGGGCCGAGCTTGGGCTTGGGAAGATGTTAACATACTTTGGGCCGAGCTTGGGCAACCTTAAACCTGGCTCACTAAGCCAAATTGACAGGCCTACGAGTTGGGTATAAGTCTTACCTAGTGGAATAAAGCCTGACGGATCGATGAATAGCGTTGTTATGAACCCGACATGAACACCATGAACCGTTGCTCATACGAAGCTTCAGTGTACTTTCTTGTGCTTCGAATCGGTCATAGGAACCACTATTAGAGCAATCCCTTTGAAATACACGCTCTAAATCCCAAGGCTCACAATTGTGATGGCCTTAGAGAGAGAAAACGTGTGTGTGTATGTGTGTGTGTGTGTGTGTGTGTGTGAGAGAGAGAGAGAGAGAGAGAGAGAGAGAGAGAGAGAGAGAGAGAGAGAAAGAGAAAGGATGGTCGAACCCCTTAAGGTGTGTTGTGTAACCCCTATATGTGTATGAAATATACATATATATATATATAGGCATACACATCTACTTGCCCTAGGACTCCCAAGCCTAACTCACTTAGGATTACTTAGTGACTAAGCATGTCCCATTGGACCCGGTCGAATGTTATGTGGGAGCACCACTAACCCACAACATTTCCTACACCTCTAAATATGGACAATTTTACTTCTAGGACTTCAATGCAAAAACGGAAAGGTACACATGTAAGCCTTGAAATTTTTTAAATTGATTCTTACTGAATGCATTTACTTGAATTAATAATTTTACTTTAATTAATTCTTTTTTCTGCATTAAGGTAGCTTTGATGCTTACCTTTTTAATTATTGGTTGTCATTTAACAAAAGAAGTAGAAAAACAAATAGTCCTGTAGAACAAGAAAGATGATTAAATTTCCTTCTTAATTAATGCTTGTTAGATAAAGAAGTAAAACATAGCCCTGCGGATCAAGATAGTTGATTAATTGTAACAACCCTAATTTTCTAAGTACTTTTAGCAATTTTTATATTATTATTTTCAAGTATTAGATATTAACTATGTGTATGTATCTTAGTGACACCTAATAAAAATGTTAAAGTAGCATGTACGGGTAGTTAGTATGTTAAGTAGTGTGCTTAACATAGAAATTTAGTGCTCGGGGTCATGGGTACCCATTGGGCTAATCATTTTGTCATTTTAGAATGCATTTTCGGGCTCATATGAAACCTTTTTGTGAGGCTCTTAGACTAAAACGGGATTTCAATATTTATTTGGGTGTATTACATAGATATATACATTTTATAAACCCTAGGTTTAATCATTAAAAGAAAGGAAAATAGAGAAGAGGCAACCCTAAGAAAAAGAAGAAGAAGAAGAAGAAGAAGAAGAAGAAATACAAGAAAAGAGGAACTTTACGTTTGGCTTGCGTATACATCATCGATCTTAAAGCCCCAATAAGGTGAGTTAATCTCAACCATGTGTACATGGGTACACATGCATATACAAGTATGTATATGTTGCTATGGATATATATTCTACAATATATATCATTATTGTGGTGTATATCCATAAATTGTGTGTTGTGATTTTATTTTATTATGAACAAACAAATACATACGTGAGCATGAAAACTATGGGAATGTATTGGCACTTACATGTTATAGGATGATTAATCTTTTATTAGTATTTGTGGGTCCTGATGATAAACCTTGATCCTAAAGAAGTAAACCCTAAAAGACTTTGGAAACTTTGATTTAAAGGGGTGCTGAAAGTAAATAAATTTTTATTTGTTCGTGTGTTATGTATTTTAAGAATCTGTCCGCGTGTCCTATGTAAAACATGATTCTGCACACTTTTAGTCTAATGAAGTTTTTCGTAATATCACTTCGTTTGGGCAAAAAATATTAATATTACCGTAGTAGTAATATGCGGTTAAAAAGTGCTTATTTGCTTAATTATATGCTTGCATGATTTCGTGCACATTAATAAGAATTAATGTATTTATATTTGGAGATATATTAGTTCTCATGTATATTGGGCTTCGTGAAATCGTGACTGCGTGAAGGTCTGTGTGGATTATGTTTTTGTGTGAACCCGTATCCGTTAATACAGTTTAGAGTAAATTTAGTTAGAGATATATGAAATTTCTTGTGATGTTGGGATTTGTGAAAAACGTGGCTGTGTGATGTCCTATGTGAAGTCTTTAAATAGAATTTAAATGGTAGGAAAATCCTTAGAGTTCACCATTACTCCATTCTGTGTGGTTTGGCCACCGGTGCTAAGTGATCTCCAGAGTTATTGCTATGTGTATTTGGCCTTACTGTGTGATTTTAATAGCCTTGCCTGGCTATAATTGTTTGTCTCATGATAGATAAACAAAGATTATTTTCAACGTTGTTAACGTAATATCTAACCTTTCAGCATAAAGCTAAAGTTCTGTGATACCCCTAGGAAATTTGGTGCCGAAGTGGACGTTAGAATTATGTTAGGAGACACACGGGATATCTGTGTAGGCTGAACCGTGGTTGGGTGGCCGAGGTGGTGAACAAGAGGTATTAAATTTGAAATTGGAGTTATTAAAATTTTAAAGTGTTGTTAGACTTTGAAATTTTGTGTAGATTTCTTCGTTCACTTTTAAATTATAGAAATTCAATAGGATGTATTAAACATAATTCTGAGTAACTTTTGGGTTTCAGTTTAATCATAAACTGTGTGTCTTAAGTTTTTAATTTCGTTTGACAGATTGTTATATGAGAACTTATTTTAATTTATAGTGTAGCTAAATTATGTGGTGGAGGGTATTATAATTAGCTCTTAGAATTTTAATTTAGAAAGTAGGGATTTGTATGATTAGAACTATGGTAATCTGTTTTGCAGGATGATGGGCCCACTAACTTTTATGCAGGGCTGGCTCACCATAGATTTTCGATGGGTAAGTATTCAGTTGGTATTATTCGGGTTTGGAACCACTGCCACCACATTAAAGGAAACTACCCCTCTGTCCTGAAATGTGTGTAGAACTACTATTCTAACCCGACAGGATTCTATGTGATAGCATTGTTTATTTCATCTGTGATGATAGTGTATGATGTGATGTGGTTATATATTCTTTGTGAGTATTTTGGCAGTCTATGGGACACCGTTGTTCCCTAAGACTCGTTTTAAATTTTTGGTTAACTCGTACGAGTATTTTATATACTGACCCAGGTGCGTAATGCATTAGGGGCGTTTCAATATGAAACGTAGTCGAATGTATGTGCAAGTGTAGTAATGGAGTAGATTTTCTGTGGAGCTTCTGTCTGTGTGAAGAGATTGCTGCTGTGCTGTTCCTGTCAGAGTTGTATTTATTTTTCTTATTGCACTTGATTTTTTTTTTTTAAATTTCTGGTAATGTGAGCCATATTTATGATATTGTAGTATAGATTGTATTATTGAGATTGGGAACGGTGTAGGGGCTCTTGACCAAACAATGTCTAGAATTTATTTTATTTCCGCTAAACTCTATATGGAGATTTTATTTAATGAAAATAGTGTTTTTTTTTTAAATTGAAAAGGGAATAACATTTGCAATGGAACAGTATTTCTTTTATGATGAAAATGAATGTTTGGGAATACAAGTTTAATAATCGAGAGTTTTATTTAAAATACGTTCATGTGCTTTTATTTAATGGGTATTAAATTTTGTTTTCAATAAAATCATTTGTCAACCTGTGTGAGGATGTCACCCTTAGGGTGTTGACAATTGAATATTAGTCCGGATACATACTCTAGATTGAATACTTGGTTGTTCAAAAATCGGAGTGTGACATTAATTTTCTGCACCTCTCTTATCATATCGTGTTCCATCTTTTCAGAAGCATAACTCTCCACCTTTCAATCATTGAAGTGTAACACACAAAAAGAAAGACCCCAAAGCACCAAAAAGTTAAAGTTTTCAACCAAAATATCTCATAAACTTTCACTTTCATTCCCTTATTGAAGCTTCGACCATTTTTTTACCTTTCCTTCATCTCTTGTAAATGCTGAACCAATTTTCTACCCAAACCTCTAGCCTCAAAAACTAGATATAAACAAGCCTAAAAAGTGCTCTTTACCATACGGTGTTTTATCTGGCTGAAGAGTGCACCTTTGATTAAAGGTGGCATTCTCGGGGTGGACTGCAATAAGCAGGATGAAGAGTTCATGGCTACCTACTTTTACATTTATGTCCCTACTGTTTTCTAGGGATAAATACTAAAAGCCATGCTTTATGTAGTTGATTTATTATTTTAATAAAATTAATTATTCCATTTTTATGAGAATCTGTGTGAGCAATATTTGTATTATATCGTTTATTTAATATTGTGCATGTGTGTCTCTTATTCTACATAGTATGTGGTTTGGTGTGTAGAGTTAGACTTACACACGGAAGATCAGACCATCAGATCTTGTAGAATGTAAGATTTTAGTTTACAGTCTTAGGTGGGATTGGACACACCATCAGGAGGACTGCAGCATGGTGATGTAGCAGGTTTGTCTTGACTGTGGGAAACGGTACAACTTCAACTCACTATACTGGTACACTTTGTTTATTAAACAGGACCGACTTAGGGTAATTATCTTTGTACTGACTAATAAAATAATTAATACTTCATGGCTATTATGAGTGCTTATACTCTAAATCCTAAGTTAATTTATAGACACGTACATTTGATATTTATACTTTGATCTCTAAAAGGGTGAGATCCTTAAATGAGTCAATATCTCATTGATTGGTGACAGTATTAATTGTGTGGTGGATATTAATTAATGATGGAATCCATGTCTCAATTTTGGGATTGATGATATCCCCTTCAGGAAGCTTATAAGTTTTGATTATGTCAAACCCTACAGGTGGATTTTGTATCCGACATATTAGATAAGTTAATCAGAGGATCTCAAGGAATTTTAAGAGATTAATTAAATATGATTGTCAGTAATTATATTTAATTAATGGATATCTGTAATCTTAATGTGGGGAGATAATAAGCATTTAATAACATGGAGCTCGAAATATATTTTTGAGATAAGGGTAGAAGTGCAATAATAATTCTTTAGTGGTATGAATTATAATTTATGGAAATAGGATTCTGATTCAGTTCGAATTAGGGTTTCCTAATTCCATAAGGAAGCCTATTCCTTATTGACTTATTATGGTCCCTATCGTAGCCTATATATGCTGCTTTGGCTCTCTTCTCAGTTTGCGTTTTTCTAAAAGAGCATTATAACTCAAAATAGAAAAGAGAGCGTAAAAAAGAGAGAGTAGAAAACAAAAAAGATTTCGAAAGAGCCCACACTCAGTTCGTTATTCTGGCGGCAGAGGAGTACAGTAGAAGATCGTGAGCTGTTATCGAGCCCGTGTTCTCAATTCGTATACTACAACAATCTGTTTTTGCAGTTCAAGGTAACCCTAGTTCCGCCCTTATAGGGTTACTTTAGTTTTCACAAAAAAAATTTCAGTAACTGATCTCGTCAGAATCAAGATATAAAGTATGCTTCACTTTTTAAGGATTTGTAGTGCGGAAGTAAAGGTCGAACACACAGAGATTGCTTATTTTTATCCTTTAATTAAGAAAACCTAAATCTAGTTAGCTATTGAAAACAAAAGTTTGATTGATTGTTGATTCAATTCCTACTATTAACTAAACTATGAATTTAAACTATAGAATTCTGGAAGTTATAAGATTCTAAAATTAAACTAAGTAAACGAATGCAAAATTTGAGATTGTTTTAATATGAGTGTATGAGATCTAGAATTGCAAATCCACCACTAAATATGCATCGGGGGTCTAGACTTTCTATTTTAGGTAGATCGTGACTACAAGCCCAATAGTATCAACAAGAGGATATCACTAGTTTAATCTAAGCATAACTCATCTTCGGTTCACATGAATTATCTACCTATAACTAGGGTGTAGCATAACTCATCTTTTCTAAGCATGAATTATAAAAGATATAAACATCGCAATCACATAAGCACTATTGATTTGAATATTCTTATCAATCACAAAAATCAAGGAATATTGGGTTCAATAAGCATAAGGAAAAATCTAAGACAAGAATAGATCCAAAAGACTCTTGATTATTATCATTAAAAACCGATTATATATAAATACTCCTCAAACATACAATTATTATCCAATACATAAAATCCCTAAGTAAGAAAGCAAAGAAATCCCCCTTTACATAGTTAGGGTTTCATTGGAGCCCTAGAAGAGTGGTTTGGTTGCACATAATTGAGGAAAATATTGAGATGTAGTTGATTGTAGCCATCAGCACCTTCAAACTAGATCTTTTTCTTCTCCTTGCCTCCAAAGTTGTGTAAGAATATGTGTGTGTAACCCTCCAATAGCTTTAGAATCATCTATATATAGCCATAGAAGGTTTAGGAGAGCTTTTGTAAACCTACTCTGACTGAAACTGATGTATTTTCCTTTCTAGACGTAATTAGGCAATTTCATTCGCGCAGGGGTCTTCAGCACTCAAAAAGACGCATTTTAGGTTTTTTGTAAGGATCGCGCGAGCGATATGCTGGTTTGTCGCGTGAGCGGGCCACTTCCGCGAGATGGCTTTTTCTGGTTCTTTAATTCTGCTTTTTCTCCTTATTAAGCCTGAAACTCTTGCTTTCTTCTAAATCCTGACAGAAAATGAAAAACAAAGTAAAAGTACACGAAAACAGCCTGCTAACAAATGTGAATTAAGGCGTGTAATTAGGACTTGTTCTCTCCCGATCACACCCCCAAACTTACATTTTGCTAGTCCTCGAGCAAAACGAATAGAAAAACTAAACTACTAACAAAAATAAAATTCCTACTCCATTTTCGCATGAATCGCGATTGCACTTAGCATGTGCAATAAGCCTTTTAAACCACTAGGTGTCCCTAGTCAGACGAGTGAAGTCTTGTGAGGGTTCTCATCCACAAGTTATCCGCAACCATCTTTATTAACTTTTAAAGAAAAACTTTTATTCAAAAATTTCAATATGTCAACCTTCGCATACTTCCTTGATAAAACCATACCTCTAATAAAACTTTAATTTATCGAAAGTACTGTAATCATACGTCCACCTAAATCACAACAATAATCCGAAAACATATATTGGGAGAATCAATAGAATATATCGAAGACTCGCATGTGTGTGAATGGTAATCAAGTGGATACACGGTAATTATGAACTTGGAATATAACTCGGATTACTAACTAGCGATGCTTTGACTACAAATCTCACGTTATTAATTATACTCTAAAATAAAATCTCTCAGAAACATGTTTAATAACTCGAATAAATGAGAGGTAGATAATCATTTATAAAACAAAAATATATATATATCGCATATGACTCAGAACAACGTATAACACGACAGAAAATAGTCTCAAGAATAGATATTGATCGTCAAGTAAATATCATTACCACCATGCTTTTATTCTCTCTTTCTATCAGTTCCATATTTCAATTCACGTTTCCCTAGGATCAAATAGGACTTTAAAAAGGATATAATGTTGGTCAAGGGTTATGGCTAAGGAAAGAAGGGTAAAAGGATTCAAATAGTCCGTAAGTAGGTGGGAATGATCGTAACGTGTAACACAAGGGCTTTACTACAATGACTCTTTATTTCTTTTACTACTACTTCATATGTTTTTTCAATCTCTTTATTTCTTTTACTACTACAACTTCTTTTTCTTTTCCGACATCTACTTCTTCTTTATATAACTCTTTGTTTTTCTTCTTTTTTCTATTTTTCTTACCCACACTCTATTAGTCACTTATTAGCCCATTTGCTTTTTGAAAAATCATTCTCAAACTACTCTTAGACTTGGGTTAAGTAATTTTCATATATCGGTGAACTCTATATCGGAGTGGGTAGGATAATGGGTGAACAAAGAAAATGCTTATTCAATGGCTCAACCGGCTAACAAAGGATATAAACATATTTTATTGGGCAGGTCAAGGCTAAAACGGGTTTATATAGACAGATGGCCTAATATCATTTCCTAGAATCACATGATTCTTCAATGTTACTATATCAAGGGAAATAGATTTATATATATGTATATTTTTTAAAACATGGTATTTACAATATTATCTCGACTTTCAATCAAAATAAAGAAATAATGAGACTAGATCAACAAAATATTGCGCTTTGTCAAAGAGATTCGATAAAAGAAATTTTAAAAACTCTTACAAAGATGAAAGGCTCTAAAGCTCACCGGGTTTTAGTCTCCACACTATTGCTCTCTAAAAATCCGAAGTATATTATAATTCAATATAAACTTGCATCCACATTACTACGTGCTGTGCAAAAGTAAATATGCAAGTATAAGATATTAAACAATGATTCCATTAAAAGATACTTTCAAGACATACCTTCACAACCTTAGTAGACATTGGATTACATACTCTCTTAATCTCAAGTTTCAAAAAAATCTAGTTAAAATAAGAAATAATGCAACATTGAACAATATTAAGAACAAAATAAGAAAATCAACGGACTATGCGGGGGTAGCTAATTAGGTCTGGGTTGCAGAAAAAGAGAGGTAGGGCCAGTTATCGGGTGACTAAGGTGTTATAGCCCCACCTCACGTCGTCATAGACGCAAAGAAATCAGCGTTGATGGTGGTCTCATAGTTTAGGCCTCGGTTTGCGTATTTGGGTGAAAGGTCATTAGGCTTAGGGTCGGTTTGTTTTTCTTTTCCTTATGATTTCTTTTGGGGTGGTTGAGAGCTAGAGGCTGATTTTACGGTTCGTTTGGTCGTGGTTTAAAGAGGTGTAGGTGATAAAAGGAAATTTTGGAAATGTCTGATTTATTTTTCACTAAGCCCAGAAAAGAAAAAGAAAAGAGGGAAAGGGGGGTACGGTCACCTTCAAAGAGAGAAATCCCAACAAGGGATAAAATCAATATAGAATGTTGTAATTAAAAAAATAGGGTCCTCAGGGTGACACCTAGCAACTGTGAGAAAGGACTGCCCCCTTCCTACTCATCGTCCCGACAAGAGCACACACATTGCGGCAAGTCATGGGATACTTGCCGCATGTTCAAATGAATGAAGGAATGTAAATAATTCTTAGAATATCATATAAGTTAGATTTAATTGAGCTTAGAATGGAAGTTCATTAAAAAGGGTAGGTTGGGGAATCATTTTTGAAAGAACGTAATATGATTTCATTGTTCTTTATTTAAAAATATTTATAAACGTGTTGAGATGCTAGGATAGAAGTAGATTCGAAACCGTGTTTGGCAAATCAACGAAGGGTAAGTCTATGATAAAATAGATTTAAAATTGGACCAATACGTTCATTCAAATAAAAAATCAATGTCGTCAATTATTGACATTATTGAACTACTCTAAGCTCATATTACTGAAATCAAAATTAGTAAACTCAATTCATACTATAGAACCATTGATCACGAATGTGATTTAGACCAAGCATGGGTTCAGTCATATGTTCTGGTCAGGGTTTGCTTAAATTGGTTTTGAGAGTCAAAATCCATTTCTACGTATGCACCTTTCAATACTCATAAATATGTGGATAAGAAACATCAAGACTAGTTTAACCTAAGCTTTATGATTCAGTCAACACAGATGTAGTAAGAATTCAGTTAACTATTCAAAAATTAATGTACTGAAGTTCCATACAATAAAAAAGACTCTATATTGAACTCTCAACTGATCGTTCCAATTTGTATGAATATATATTGAATCTAAAATTGTTTTGGAGAGACTAAACGGAGCTCAGTCAGCACCAATGATGGTAACCGGAAGTTTTATTGTCAATAAGTACACTAAAATTAAACCCAACAGTTACCTAAATTGAATCGTAAATTTGTCGTGGAATTAAACTTTTGAAAGAAAGTTATGGTTTTTTAGGGTAAGATTGTGTGTGGATAGATATATGTATATAGATACGTATATCTATAAATCACAAACCCTAAGTAAAATCAGTGAGTGTGTGGGTGAAAATATATATGTAAATCTGCCCAAGCCCTAAGTTAGAAACCCTAAATGATAATCAGTGATGTCTAAGTCAGGGGTTAGGTTTTGTGGATGAGTTTGTAAATCTAAAGTGATTTCAGTGTGCATTGTATACCTATATACATACACGCATGTATATACATATATATATGGTCATTGAAAATCCCCCAACACACAAACCCATTAGTGTGTTAAGGGTTATGATCACTTGAAAGGAATCTAGAGTTAGGGTTTAGGTTTATGAGTGTGTGGATTATGTATGTATGAATCGAATCCATGTGTGTAAATCATATATATATAGATCTATGTATATATACTTGTGAAAGAGAGGGAGAAAGGGCCGAATTTCCAGCGGTGACGGTGGTGATTTTGGTGGTTACGGCGGCAGCAACTGGTGATGACTAGCCGACGGTGGTCGGTGGTGTGTGTGGTGGTTTTGTGGTGGTGGATGGTGGTAGATGGTGGGTGGGGGAAAAGAGAGAAGATGAGAGATCTAAGAAAAAGAGATGATCACGAGAGAGAGAGAGAGAGAGAGAGAGAGAAAGAGAAAAGAGAGACTGAAAAAATTAGGGCTAAGCAGCCCTATTTATAGGGAAAAAGGGACCTTGCTCGAGTGGACCGCGTGAGCGGCTTTCGCGCGCGGGAGTCCCTCCGCGAGGTGCAGCTGAGGCATACTTTAAGTTCAAGGAAAATTTTTTCTAAGGCAGGATATCACGCGAGCGACCAACTTGCGTGTGCGATTTTAGGTGCGAGATAATACTTTTCAAAAATTTTTGTCTAAGGGGCAAACTCGCGCGCGCGATTGGCCAATTTTTCACTTTGCTCACTTGTTTTGATGTATAGGGGTATAAATTGTCAGACTTTTCTTCTGTTAGGTCATCAAAAATTAAGACATTGGCCCTAAAACTATTAAAAAGTGTACAAAACTTAAAGAAAAACTCTATAAATGCTTGGGTTGCCTCCCAAGAAGCACTAAGTTTTACGTTGTTAGCTTACCCGGGAATAACCTTAATTTTGAATTAAAAACCATACACGTTGTCCAACTTCAAATTTTTTCTTATGATCATTTTATCATGGAAAGCTTTCGATCGTTCTTTATAGATTCCAGCATTCGCATAGGCCTTGTTTCTCAATTCCTCAAGTTCTTGTATTTGAAGTTTACGGTGGCACTCTGCCCCTCTTATATCTTGGATAAGCAATTTTACGACCCAATAAGATCTATGTTCAAGTTCCACCGGTAGGTGGCATGCTTTACCAAAGACTAGTCGGTAAGGAGACATTCCAATAGGAGTTTTATAAGCTGTTCGATATGCCCAAAGTGCATCGCTCAGTTGTTGTGACCAATCTTTGCGATCTAGACATACTATTTTTTCTAGTATACTTTTTACTTCTCTATTTGAAACTTCAACCTGGCCTTGGGTTTGAGGATGGTATGCAGTTCCTACCTTATGAGTGACGGAATATTTTCAGACGAGGGCTTTAAAGTGATGAGTGCAGAAATGTTTTCCCCCGTCACTTATAATCGCTCATGGCGTACCAAATCGACAAAAAATATTATCTTTAATAAAAGAAACCACAACTTTATGGTTGTTGGTTCTCGTCGCCACTGCCTCCACCCACTTAGAAACATAGTTGACCACGACTAAAATGTATTCAAAACCACAGGACGATGGGAATGAACCCATAAAATTGATGCCCCACACATAAAATATTTCAATAATAAGGATCGGAGTAAGAAGCATCGCATCACGATGGGACATATTACCTGTTTGTTGACAACGTATACACTTTAGACAAAATTCATGTGCGTCTTTAATAGTCTTGACCAATATAACCCACTTTGGAGGACTTTAGCAGCCGTACGATGGCCACCAAAGTGTCCTCTGCATTCTAAAGAGGGACAAAAGTTTAGAATTGAATTGAACTCACTCTCCAGAACACAACATTGTATCATTTGATAAGAACAATGCTTAAATAAAAGTGGGTCGTCCCAATAATAATGTTTAATTTGTGAAAAGAAATGATCTTTATCTCGGCTTGACCAAGTATGAGGGATATATCCTGTAGCTAGAAAATTAACAATGTCGCTTAACCATGGACGTTTCATGGCAGCTAAAGTGAATAATTGTTTTTCTGAAAACGAATCTTGGAGAGGGGTAATATCTTTAGACTCGACAAAGATTTGTGACAGGTGATCGGCAAAAACATTTTCACAACCCTTTTAATCTCTTATCTTGTAATCAAACTCCTACAGGAGTAAAATCCAATGAATTAGACGAGGTTTTGTTTATTTCTTATTCAACATATGACACAATGCGGCGTGATCGGTATAAACTATAACCTTTGACCCTAATAAGTATGAACGGAATTTATCAAGGGCAAACACGATTACGAGTAATTCTTTTTCAGTAGTCGTATAGTTCAATTGCGCATCATTAAGGGTTTTACTCGCATAATATATCACATGAGGCACTGTATTTACTTTCAAGCCTAAGAAGGCTCCAACATCATAATTGGAAGCGTCGCACATCAATTCAAATGGACGTAACCAATCAGGGGATTGGATCACCAGAGCCGTGGAAAGTAGGGATCTTAACGTTTCAAATGCCTTCAGACATTCATTATCAAAGACAAAAGGGACGTCCTTGGCGAGCAAATTGCACAAGGGTCTTGAAATTTTACTAAAATCTTTGATAAACCTTCGATAAAAATCGGCATGACCGAGAAATGAACGAATTCGACGAATGGAAGACGGTGGTGAAAGTTTGTCTATCAATTCAATTTTCACCTTGTCGACCTCTATACCACATTTCGAAACAACATGACCCAAGACTATTCCTTCTTGAACCATAAAATGGCTCTTCTCCTAACTCAAAACCAAATTCGCTTCCTCGCAATGGGCGAGGACTTTTGTAAGGTTTTGGAGATACTCGTCAAATGTAGGACCAAAAACTGAGAAATCATCCATGAATACTTCAAAAAAAATTTCAACCATGTCTGAGAAGATTGCCATCATACACTGATGAAAGGTGGTCGGTGCATTGCACAAACCAAACGGCATCCGGTGATAAGCAAAGGTGCCAAAGTGACATGTAAACGTTGTTTTCTCTTGGTCGTCAGGATAGACAGGTACTTGATTATAATCAGAGTACCCATCTAAAAAACAATAAAAGCTTTGACCTGATAAACGTTCTAATATTTTATCAATGAATGGGAGAGGGAAATGATCCTTACGAGTCATTATATTAGTTTACGATAGTCAATGCATACCCGCCAATGGGTAGTTTTGTGGGTGGGTATGAGGACTCCTTTTTCGTTTGGCACAACCGTGATGCCCGATTTCTTTACGACAACCTGCGTGGGGCTGACCCAATTACTATCGGAGATCGGGTAGATAATACATGCATATAAGAGTTTTATAACTTCTTTCATGACCACTTCCTTCATATTAGGATTAAGACGTTGTTACATTTCTCTACATGGTTTAGCATTTTCTTCTAAGTTAATTCGATGTATGCAAATAGACGGATCAATTCCTTTTAAATCAGCTACCGTCCACCCTATCATTTTTTTATATGATTTCCTAGGACCTTTAATAGTTGCACTTCTTGACTTATAGTTAAATTTGAAGCAATTACAACTGGGAATGTTGTATTAGGTCCTAGAAACGCATATTTCAAAGAGTTTGGTAATGGTTTAAGCTCAAGTTTCAGGGGACACTCGATGGGTGGTAGTGCAGGTTCATGCACGAGAGGTGGTAGGGCCTCTATCTTGGGCATCCATGGAAGGACACTAGTCATGTTCACTGATTCCAACAAATTATTTAATTCTTCAATATTCGTATCAATGTTGAAATCATTAAAATTGAAATGAGATAAACACGCTTCCAAGGCTTCTTTAGTTAATATAAAAGGTGTCGCCTCTTCTACTAATTCGTCAATTAAATCAATTGCATAACAGTCTGCCTCCTTGACATCTGTATAAGGTTGATTCAATGCATTAAAAACGTTAAGACGAACTGTTATATTTTTAAACTTTATATCCATTACTCCAGTCCTACAGTTGATGATTGAATTAGCATAGCCAGGAAAGGACGTCCTAGGATAACTGAGACATGTTTACTAGCATCAAGGACTGGTTCAGTGTCTAGCACAATGAATCGACCGGGTAGTAGCAACTATCCACCTTTACCAACACATCCTCTATCACCCCACATGGTACTTTAATTGAATGATCTGCTAGTTGTAAGGTAGCAGCGGTCAGTTTTAATTCTCCCAAGCCCAAATGTTCGTATACTGAATAAGGTAATAGATTCACACTTGCTCCAAGGTCAAGAAGGGCCTGGTGTATATATTTGTCACCTATATGACATGCGATTGTTGGCGTACCCGGGTCCTTGTATTTGAGTGTGTTGTGTAGAAACATAGAGATAACCTTCTCCGTTAAAAAAACTTTTTTTTAGATAAATGATTTCTAGACTTCCTCTTTTGAGTGCATAAGTCTTTTAGAAATTTAGCATATGGAGGTATTTGCTTAATGGCATCAAGCATTGGGATATTTATTTTTACTTCTTTAAATGTCTCTAGGATATCCTCCGGTCGTGTTCCCTTCTTTGAGAAGTGAGATGGGATGTCTACCCTTGGAGGAAACATCATCCTAGGCATATTATTCGATGGATTTGTTGCTTAAGACGTATTAGATACCGAAGGGGTAGAGTCCTTCGTGACTGTATTATCATTCCCATCTTTTTCTTTACTAATTTCTTTTACCTTATCTTTTCTAGGTTCGGGAGGAGGTACGACCTCCTTCGACCGATAAGTTCTTCTTGTCGACACTGCATTTACTTGGTCACTTGCCGTACCAACCTCATACTGCCCTTTAGGGTTTTGAACCGGTTGACTCGATAACTTCCCTTCATTACAACGATTTAATGTATTAGCTACTTGTCCCATTTGGGATTCTAACTTAGCGATGGATTGTGTATGGGAGTTCATGAGTTGAGACTGCGACTGTGATTGGACCTCTAACTTTTTCAAAGATGCCAACACGTTCTCTTCAAAAGATTTAGCCCTAGGAGGATTAGCACGGAAGGGAGGTTGTTGGTATTGATTAGGTTGAGGCCTATATGCATTTGCAAAGTTTGTCGTCTCAGGTTTTGAATACGGTCCTTCACTATTTGACTTCCATGAGAGGTTTGGGTGACGTCTCCATGTCGTGTCCAGTTTATAACCAACGAGGTTATAACTGGGTCTTTGGAATTGTTGAACAACATTAATATGTTGTTCCATAAATTTCGAAAACTGTGAAGCAGACAAACATGCCATTGTAGAATGAGACAGATTAGAGCATAACTGACATATTTCAGCAGGAGTAGGTGGGCCCTGCATGTGGCCCATCGTCATGAGTTGGTCCATTTTCCTATTTAATTCTTGAATTTTAAATGAATGGCTTGACTCAACTTTAGCCTCTCTTTTTGGTTGTGGTAGAAGATAGCCCTTGGGGCATTGAATTTTCACTTAGTGTTTCGAATATCTTCCAAGCTTCGTCAGCACTCTTGTGGAGGAACATCCCCGCATAAACAGCATCGACTATGTTTCGAACAGCGAGTACAAGTCCTTCGTAGAAAACCTATACTATTTGCCATTTCAGAATCTGATGATGAGGGCAAGAGCGTAGAAGTTCCTTAAATTGTTCCCATGTGTCGTAAAGTGTCTCACCATCTTGCATCATGAAATTCGTTATAGATTTTCTAATTTGATTTGTGCAAGTGATGGGAAAAAACTTTTGTAGGAACGCCATATGCAACCCATCCCATGTTCTTATAGAGTTTGGTTCCAAAGATTGGAGCCAATATTTCGCTTTATCTTTAAGGGTAAAGGGGAAAAGACGCAATTCTAGCTCATCATCTGTTAAATTTTGAATTTTTAGTGTAGCACAGATATCCTGAAATTCACCCAAATGATGATAGGGATCTTCCTTAGCTCGACCGTGAAACGACGGAAGGAGTGCGATAGTCGATGACTTGATCTCAAAGTGAGATGCAGTCACTTCCGGTAATTCTATGCATGACGGTGGCGTATAAGTGGTGGGGGTAAAATAATCTTTTAGCGGTGGAGGCGGAGGTATGTTACGATTGCCTCCATTATTATGATTATTTCCATTATTCCCGTTATTTCCAAAATCAACCATTGGAATAGGTTCGATTTGAATAGTTCTAGTTTTCCTTAGGCGTTTAAGAGTACTTCGAATTTGAGACTCAACCAAAGATGACGGTTCTAGTGTGGATTTGTCGTCTAGCATCAATCGAGCTCTAGAAGCATGGGTTGAAGACCTACGGACTCTAAGGATACATTCAAGTTCAAGATTAAGTAGATGTAACTTAGGTTTACTCAAACGGGTACCAAACATAAACTAAAGAAATTGACAATATAATAAGGATTGAGTCAACCAAATAAGAAAATAAACTACGCAAATAATCAAGCATGCAAGCACACAATACTACTATGATGCATGAAGTTATCCTGTTATGCAGTGATTCGCGTCAAAGCTTAGCGCCCCGAGTTTCCTAGCTAATGCAGTGGTCACTCCACACCTAACCTAATGCAAGTAATTGCGTCTCAGCGTCGTGACTTATAGTGGTTTGATGCGAAATTAAAAACAATGAGTTTACTTGATATTTTTAAATTGATTGCAATTTTAGTTTTCAGGTTCGCATAAGCTCTGTTAACGTGAACAACTGCTCCACTCGAACTTGCTAGAATTTGATGACTTGTAAACTGCGAAACATGGATAATTTTAGCGACTTAAAAATTAAACTAGAAATAAAGAAAATAAAATCTAAGCGAATATTTACTATCTAAATTAAGATTTTAAAAATTAATGGAAAAAATATTGCAATCCCCGGCAACGGCGCCGAAAATTGATCTTGTCATAATCAAGATATAAAGTATGCTTTACTTTTTAAGGATGGGTAAGTCTATTGTGAGAAGCTTCTCATATGAGAAGGCGGGTTTTAACCGTTGGATGAGCATCTAGCAATAATGCTTCTCCAGATTCCTGGAAATCTTATGGCTAGATGCTCATCTAACGGTTAAAACTCGCCTTCTCATATGAGAAGCTGCTCACTATAGCATTGCCCTTAAAGGATTTGTAGTGCAGAAGTAAAGGTCGAACCCACAGAGATTGCTTATTTTTATCCTTTAATTATGAAAGCCAAAATCTAGTTAGCTATTGAAAACAGAAGTTTGATTGATTGTTGATTTAATTCCTACTATTAACTAAACTATGAATTTAAACTATGGAATTCTGGAAGTAAGATTCTAAAATTAAACTAAGTAAATGAATGCAAAATTTGAGATTGTTTTAATATGAGTATATGAGATCTAGGATTCCAAATCCACCATTAACTATGCATCGGGGTTCTAAACTTTCTACTTTACGTTTTATGATTGGACAGCCACGATCTATCGTAGCTACAAGCCCAATAGTATCAACAAGAGGAGATTACTAGTTTAATCTAAGCATAACTCATCTTCGATTCACATGAATTATCTACCTATAACTAGGGTGTAGCATAACTCATCTTTCCTAAGCATGAATTATAAAAGATATAAACATCGCAATCACATAAACACTATTGTATGTAAATATTCCTATCAATCACAGAAATCAAGGAATATTGGGTTCAATAAGCATAAGGAAAAATCTAAGACAAGAATAGATCCAAAATACTCTTAATTATTATCATTAAAAACCGATTATATATAATACTCTTCAAACATACAATTACTATCCAATACATAAAATCCTAAAGTAAGAAAGCGAAGAATCCCCCTTTACATATATAGCTAGGGTTTCATTGGAACCCTAGAAGTGTGGTTTAGCTGCGCATAATTGAGGAAAACATTGAGATGAATTTTATTGTAGCCATCAACACCTTCAAACTAGATCTTCTTCTTCTCATTGCCTCCAAAGTTGTGTAAGAATATGTGTGTATAACCCTCCAATAGCTTTAGAATCATCTATATATAGTTATAAAAAGTTTAGGAGAGCTTTTGTAAACCTACTCCGACTAAAACTGCTGTATTTTCCATTCTGGATGTAATTAGGCAATTTTGTTCGCGCATGGGTATTCAGCACTCAAAAATACGCATTTTAGGTTTTTTGTAAGGATCGCGCGAGCGAGCGAGCCGTGCAAGCGATATGCTGGAATGTCGCGCGAGATGGCTTTTTCCGGTTCTTTCTTTTTGCTTTTTATCCTTATTAAGCCTAGAACTCTTGCTTTCTTCAAAATACTGATAGAAAATGAAAAACAATGTAAAAGTACACAAAAACAGGCTAAAAACTGCTAAAAATGTGAATTAAGGCATTTAATTAGGACTTATTCTCTCTCGATCAGTACTAACTTATACGCGCTGTCAATGGATTCTGGGAACGCAGCTTCCTAACACTATTGACACTTTTTGGCGAACATTGGGTGAGATCAACAATGGATGTTGTGACTTCATGGAAACTAGACTAGAGGAGCTTCGCATATTTCCCAAAAGAATCGGAGATCCTGTTTATTTGATACCAAGATAAGAAGAGAAGATCCTTTGATAAGATGAAAACTTATTTACATTGTGTCAATATTTTTTTGATGATTTAGGAGCTTAGTTTGAGCAATTTTTGTAGACACGTCTTATGTACATGGAATCCTACCTTTTGCAGTACTTGTCTAATGACATTTATCTGGACTAACAGAATCCACCCTAGTTGGAAGACTCAAGCCCTCAGGGACTGATCAATTACCTCTCTGAGATGACCCAAGACCACCACCCTTATTGGACATTTGTCATGATTCATAGAGATGCCAACTCAATTGAACATAATCTAGCTTAATGGTTTGCTAGGATAGAATTTTCTGGTTATCTCCATTGAGAAAACCTCCCTAGAGATGTTTGGTTGGCCCTTTTTTTTTACTGAATTCTCTTCCATTTAGTGCTTTCTTGTGCACAGACTTTGGTTCTTGTACTATCTTCGTGACATGTGCCCTCATTTTTATCAGCAAAATAAAAAACACACGCAATACAAAGGCTTGGCTTTTGTCAGTCAAAGGACTAATAATAAAACACGAATCAGGGGAGATCATGGAGTACATCTATAGCATGAAAGAATATTGAGGAACTACTGGAATCAGAATGCTCCAAGAAAAAGACAATAGGACTGAACTAAAAGTCTCCACGGAAAATTTTCTACTCTTAAATGGACAAGAATATCCTGGTAGCATTTCTGCAAATGCACCTATCCGTAGCGATCAAAGATATTGGTATCTTAGTGCCAGTAGTGGCATGATTGTGCACCTAACCCAACTCCAACCGAGATAACTCAGAGTCAATGTGTGTGTCTAATATCTTCCCTTGTCTCTTTCTATACCTCAATACTACCAAACTCAAAAATCAACCAACACTAACAAGGCCTAATGTAGAGGTGCCAATTGGGTCGTGTTGGCTCGGCCTGGCCCGATTTAGCCCCGCTGGGCCCGGTATGCCCGAGCAATTCTATCCAGTCTGGGCCGGATAGAACTAGTCCCGTCTACCGCCCGGCCAACTTGTTAGCTCGAAACTCGACCTGGCCCGCTAGCCCACAAGTTCAACCCAAAAGCCCCGATGAGCTAGCCATTGTGGCTCAGCCCGACGCCCAGCCCAGTAAGCTCGCCGAGGCCATAACAGCTAGTTTGGCCTTTTTTCAATTTTTTTCCACTTTTTATCCCCTCTAACGGCTATAAAACGGCTAATTTTGGAGGTAAAAATGTAAAAGTGATTTTTGACTTCCCAAAATTCCCCTTAGCTCATTTTCTATAAATATCAAACTTCCCACAATATATTTTCTCGCACAAAAATCAATTATCTCTCTCTAGTCTCTATTTTCTCTATACTACTCCATAAACTTCAAGTCTACAAGCATTTCAACTCTACAAGTTGGTGATTCAAAGCTCTAGTTTGTAAAAGCACTTCTAGTCTTCTACAACTTACAAGCTCTCAAGTCTCAAGTCTTATTATAATTCATAGTTCTTCACTTCTTCTTCTACTACTATAAGTTGAGGTAAATTTATTTATCGTTTCACTTCTTGTTTTAGTTGCTTATTTAATTGTTGTTATTTTAAATCTTTTATATTTCTTTCCCTTATTTTTTTTATTTTTTAAAAAATGGCATCTCATTCAAGATCTTCAAAAACTAGAGAAGGGCCAACTTATGACTTTAAAATTTTAAATTATGGAAAAAGAAATGAGATTAATGATTTGGAATTGGAAGAGGAAGATGACGAAGTTGAAATTATGGGGTCTAATCCATCTCCTTCAAATCCTAATGATCCCACCACTAAAAGAAAATTAAAATCATCCGCTTGGTTATTTTTTAAATTAAATGACGAAAAAAATGGAGTTATTTGCAAAATATGCGGACTCAAATTTTCTTATAAATGTGGAGGAAATAACACACTTAAAAGGCACATCATAAGCAAGCATAAAGGTGCATGGGAGGCTAGTACCGCTCAAGCGGGTGGCCTAGTACAATCCCATATTTCTGCTTCTACCGGCACAAGTGTTGGAACTTTTCTTTATAATAAAAAAAATGAGAGAAGGCTTGGCAAAATTTGTGTGTGCATCCGATATGCCTTTTACTTTGGTTGAAGAAGAGTGTTTTACACATTTTATTCAAACTTTTTTACAACCCGCCTACCAACTTATTACTAGAAATACCCTTAGAAGTGATATACAATATGGTTTTCAACAAACCAAAAAAAAAAAAAAAAACTAATTGAGGATTTTTCTACTTTTAATTGTACAATTGCATGCACTTCTGATTTGTGGACTGGTTGTAATAAAACAGGATATACATGTATAACGGCGCATTTGCAGATGAAAATATCAAATGAAATAAAAATATCATTGCTTTTCGTGCATTAAACTATCCTCATACTAGTGAAAATATATATAACTATATAATCAATGCTTTTTAATGAGCATGATATTATAAAATAAAAAAAAAAAAAAAACTATAAGCATTACTTTTGACAATGCTAGTGCTAATACAAATGCTATAATATGTTTAAAGATCTTATGCGCCCAATGTTGAATGGAAAATTATTCCATGGTCGTTGTGTATGTCATATCATTAATTTGATTATCCAAGATGGATTAACAAAAATTAATGATCACATAGTTAAAATTAGAGAGGCAGTGGTCTTTTGTTGTTCAATGCCTAGCCGTCTACAAGCATTTTATGGCGTTTATAAACAAAATTGTCTTAATCCAAAGAAATTGCAAACTGATATTAAAACTCTCGTTGGAATTCTACTTATCTTATGATAGATTCGTGTAAAAAGTATAGTGGTATTATTACTTTGTTAATGTTATTTATCCTCTACTAAACTTAACTTCAAACGATTGGGATATGGCATTTGAATTTCATAGATTTTTAGAAGTATTTTACAATGCTACAAATAAACTTTCCGGTGTTTACTATTCTACTTCTTGTTTGGTTCTTATGGAATTATATAATATGGCTCATATATATCATAGTTATAAGAGAAAAAAAAATAATAACATTCTTATTGATATTTGTGAGAAAATGAAAATGAAATATATATATATATATATATATTGGTCTAACATTCCACTGTATTTTACTTATCTGCAATCTTGGATCCTAGAATCAATTTTGATGGTGTTTGTGAAATGGTTAAACAAAAATTTGAATTGATGCAAGGACCAGATGGTGAGTCTGGTCTAGAAATAACTACTTTTGAAATGGAAAATACTTTGGAATCTTTATTTCGTATTTACTATAGAAAAAATATACAAATAAATAAAGTACTACTACTACTTCTTCTTCTTCTTCTGCTTCTAATGTTGAGTTAAGTTCGGGAGCGTCAGGTGGTTCCTGGGCGAGCCAGTTTCTCAGTCGAAAGAAACAAAAGGGTGTTAGTCAATCATTTGTAAGTAGTTCTAACATTCTTGGTGAATTAAATAAGTATCCAAAAACCAAGTGGGAAAATCGATTAATTAACGAGGAAATTGTCGATTTAAATCTTTTGACATGGTGGAAAGAACATATAAGAGCTTTCCCTATTATTTCCATCATGGCTCGTGATCTACTAACTTCTACGATTTCCACAGTTGCATCGGAGTCTGCTTTTAGTGTAGGTGGAAGGGTGCTAGAGGAAAGGAGGAGCAGATTATCTCCTAATATGCTTGACTAGTTGACTGCTTGATGTGCTTGAAGGATTGGGACCGTGCACAATATCGAAATCAAAACCACCAAGATCCTATTCTTGAAGACTTTGCAAATTTGGAAGTTACTGAAGAAAATTGAAGAATGAAGAATTGAAGACTGAATATGAAGTGTTGAAAATCATTCAGTTCCAAGCAAATCAATTGTAATACTCCTGGCTCGCATGAGCATAAACTGTGAATGGCTTAAAAAAAAAATCAATCCTATAAAATGTAATCTTTACTTTTTATTATACAAATTAATGATAAGTAATCTTTATTTTTTATTAGACTATAATTTTTAAATATCAAATACTAGTAATCTCTTTAATTTTTATTGAATAATAAGTAATCTTAAATTTTTTTGTTAAATAAAGTTCTTTTAGTAATCGCTAATCATTAATGAATAAATCTTTGCTTTTTTATTATACAAATTAATGATAAGTAATCTTCATTTGTCACACCCGTTCCAGAATTTCATGGTTTTAGCATGCATGTTTGGAATTTTATGAATTATTAATGTTATTTGATAATGGTGGAAGAGGTTGACTGTGAGTCAACGTTAAGGTGTTGGTAAGGACACAAGAATTTGGTAAGCGAGATTGCATTGGCATGAGTAAATGACATTTATGTAATTTAAATATTATTTGACTTATCTGGTACTTTATGAATAGTAAATTATACTTGTATAGTATAATTTCTGGTAATCTTAGTATTGTTAGTATCATTTTGAGAACTGTGGTGAGAACGTGAGTGTCACGTTATATAAAAAGGTAGGTTGTGTAGAGATTCCACATAATTTAGTTTTCGGACGTAATTTTTGGATCCAAATGAAACTTAGTCGAAAACTTTTGTAATTTATAGCTTTCACTCGTAAAGGCATAAAATGGACGTGCGCAACATTTCAGGAGTTAATTAGAAGTTTTGAGAACTTGCGGGGAGGTAAACGCGATTTCTGGAAAGTTTTTCTATAAATAGGTGAGGGTGAGATTTCATTTTTCATAAACTTTATAAAATATCATTGGAGAGGAGAGAGAAAAAGGAGATTTGATCCTACGGGCTTTGAGACGACGATCAGCGACCTTTCGTCCGCCAGATTTTTCCCAAATTCGAGATTTGAACTAGTGGAGGTAAGATCTTCATTTTGATACCACTTAGGCCATGTTTGGAAAACTTTTGTAAAAATCTAATTTCTAGACTTTTGGGGGAAACCCATGTGGTAGGAATCACCTCAAATCTGAGATCCGACGTTTAATTGGCCCTCTAGTCGATCCTTCAAAGTTTGGAGGAAATTGCACGAGATATGAAGTTCTAACTTGTGAAATATAGAGAAATACATGTTTTAGATTTTAATGACGAAATTGAGATCCGGGCAAAGTTCATGTGTTAATCTTAGGCCCGTTAATTATGAACGCTCTTAAATGTGAAGGCATGTCTAAATTTACGCGAGCATGTTGAGTTATCTATGTGGGTTAAAGGGGGACTTATACAAATTCATGCCGGAGTAAGCTTCTCAATGTTTGAGAATTTTAGTAGTGACGGCTACTGTGCATGGTTTAAGGCTTGGACTTGCCATTCACTTGGGGATGTAATGGTTGTAGGCTTGGACTAGCCATTGACATCGCGGTTTAAGGCTTGGACTTGCCGCTACCGGATGAAGGCGTATTTTTTCTCCTTAGAGACTATTGATGTGATATATGATATTAAAGCATGTTTTGTCATATATGCATATGTTAGAATTGTACACTCAGCATATAACTGAGCAGTGGAGACTTCCTCCATTGCAGGTGAAAAGAAAAAGGGCAAGAAGAAGCGAGAAAAGTGAGGGCGAGGAATGCCGGGGGAATCACACTTGTTTTGTCACGACCCATCCCGCTAACGTGCGGAAACATGACACGTGGCACGCCACCAAGGCTCATCCAATTAATTAAACGATTATACGCAGCGGAAAAGAACTTAACACAACCTTTCGTATATAAAACTTTAGGAAACATTACCCTTCGAGTTTTAAAATCCGTATAAAATTTAAAACGAAATCATATTTCAAAACGGATGAATTTATGTTGAAAGGGGTCTCAAAGGTACCCTAAGAACCAATCAAAACCTTTTGAAAATTTTCGGAAGGTGTATAAAAAGATTTCTGGCAGGGGGCATTTCGACCGGTCGAACGACCCCATTCGACCGGTCGAATGACCCTCTGGCAGAATCCTGCAGAATGCTGCAGAATTTTGCCAAAGCATCACTCAACCTCTTCACTTCCATGCTTCCTAACATGTTGAAAACTTTTTAAACTTCACCATCTATACTAGATTTTCAAGATCGTCATAACGACATAATAATCCACAGAAAGAGATAATTAACGGAACAAGCTAAGGCTTGTTTGGCTCAAAATATAAAAGAATAAGTACAATCCTTCAAACCGTTAAATTTACAAGTAGAACCTTCCAAAACACGAATCCACGAGTTCGGATTCATTACCACGAATTCAAAAGGAGTTAAGTACATAACATGACCTTACAATTCCATTCCAAAACTTAGAAGTGACGTTTCTAGTCCTAACTTCCAAAAATTACATTATCAACCAAGGAATGGAAGACAAAAACATATACAAAGTGGTTCAACCCCGTCGTTCCCGCGGTCTCACTCTTCGCGCTTCTTTTTCCCTTTCTTCCTGTCACCTGCAATGGAGGAAATCTCCACTGCTCAGCTATATGCTGAGTGTACAATTCTAAACAAATGCATATGAGGCAATTCATGTTTTAAACATCTAAATCACATAATTTAGTCTCCGGGGAGAGAGATACGCATTCACCCAGTATATCGGCAAGTCTTAAATCTTAAACCGCGATGTCAATGGTTAGCCAAGGATCACTCAACCATTACACCCATCTGCTCTGGTTGGCCACTTCCCACACCAAGCAAGTAGTCGTCACTACTATAAACTCTCAAACATCGAGAGGCGTGCACCGGCGTAAAATTATATCAAACTCCCCATTGACCCACATAGACATTTAACATACTCACATAATCATGTCACCGTGCTTTTCTATACATACTCGCTAACTTTAACGGGCCTAATTTAACACATAAGTTTGCCCGGATCACAAGTCATACAAAATATCTAAAACATCCAAAATTGTCTATATTACATAGGTTCGGAATTCATACCTCGTGCGATTTTCCTATAACTTCGAAGGATGAACTAGGAGGTCGATTAAACGTCGGATTTCGAATATCAAGCGATTCCTACAAGTTTACAAGCGTTTACCCCAAAATTCTAACATTAGGATTTTTATAAAACTTAACCAAACTAGTCCTAACTAGTATCAAAACGAAGCCCTTACCTCAAGGAGTTCGAATCTCAAATTTGGTTGAAAACTGACGGACGAACGGTCGCCGTTTGTCGTCGCAAAGCCCGTAGCAATCAATCTCCCTTTCTCTCTCCTCTCCCAAGATATTATATAAGTTTTGTAACTAATGCAAATACATCCACTCCTATTTATAGACAAACTCTTCGGGAATCTCGTGTGACGCCCCGAAAACCAAACCACATAAAGGAAAGCAAGGGATAGTTCTACAAAGACCAATCCACAAGGCGGAAGCATATAGGGGAATCCTATGTGGATTCCAAAGAAAAGTTAATAAGTCAAGGGTTGACCCACGAGGACCAAACGGGTCAAATAGGGTCAACCAACATAGTTTGGTTTTTGAAAGGAATTTGTAAAGAAGTATTTAAAATATAATTTTACAAGGAACCCCAATATATTACAAGATCAACAACGTTTAAAAGAAAGAGTTATTAAGCAAGGGCTAAACATATGCCTGATTATAGCTTCTAAGATCACCATATACATGATTCATTAATGGATACAAAAAGGAAAGGAAAGAAACATGTAAGCTTAGTAATCTATTAATGTCTAGGCATTAGATTACACCTATTACAAATCCTTTCTATCCATTTACTAAATATGGAGTTGCTTGTCAAAATAAGACTCCTCGAGGGACGTCTTCAAAAGATACATCCGAGTTGACTACTCGCGGGCCTTGCCCTTGTCAACTTCACCTGAAACAAAGTGGTTTTATAGATTTCATTAAGCACGACGGCTCAGTAGATAGCATTGAAGAAATGTACTACTACTTCTAAAATCATACTAAGACATGCGGTGCAATGATTTGCCGCCGTGGCAATGCAAATAGCCGTAAGGCCGAACCATGCAACTTCCCAATACCAAATTCCATAGCCACTCACTCTCAACACCGGATGCGAGCCACTCCAACGTGAGTGTAGCATACAAGATCTCCGGTAGCTAACCGAATATGACCTTGCGTTTTCGAATGTTTTAAGGATCACAAACAACCTTCCTCACCTCACACCCGCTTCCGGAATTTCATTAAATTACAACCCCAAACGGGGATTCAAAGGTCATTCCCCAATCGGGGGAATTTTATCAAATTCATACTCCCAAGCCAATGCTATGAATGCTAAGCCGACTTGGCGACTATGAAATGTGACTACCATGATTATGCAACTACCATGTCATTTCTATGGTTTCGATATTATGAAGTGAACATAATAACTCATAATGACTAAACAAGAAATCAAGGATCTCAAGTAGGGCATAGATATCATTTAAGTCATCAAAGAAATTACTAGCAACAAAGAGTAATTTAAATCATAACAACTCATTTAACATTTAGGTTTAAACATTTAAATTAACTAGACATGCATATAATGAGCAACTAACCATCAAAGCTAAACATGTAGGAAAAGTCATGAAACAAGATTAGTATGTGACATCTCTAGTCCTACACATAGCAAACCATGAGGTTAGAAAGAGGAGTGCACTTAGTCAATGAAATCTACCTCTTGTTCTTGAGTAGGAAAGCAAGAGAGATAGAGAGTCCAAGAGAGGAAAATAGAAGAACTCAATAGTAGAGCTTCCAAGAACAAGTGACAAAGAAAACCCTCTTCTTCCTCTAGGCCATGGTTTGAGCTAGGGAGCTCCAAAATGAAATATGAGAACACCAATAGAGAGCTCTTGACAAGGGGGACAAAAAAAGCATCTAATAGCCTTTGTCCATTAATTGCTTGAAGGTCTTCAAATGGGTGCTTTGAAGCTTAGGTTTCCATGGAAGCTTTGAGCTTCCAAAACAAGATATAGATGAGAGATATATAGATAGAGAAAAAGAGAAAATGAGAGGAAGAGTGAGATATGGGTTGGTTATATAGGGAGAAAGAGAGGGGGGGAGGTATGGGAGAATGTTGAGTGTAGGGGAAGTCTCCCAAAAGGTGATGGATGGGATGGTGTTAGGTGTGGGTAGTTGAGGGGTAGGTATGGTTCATCACACATACACACACACACACACACACACACAAGCCTATATTCACACATGTGTACCCACATGTAACCAAAAATTGCAACCAACATGTATCCAATTAAAATACATTGTCCCAATTCAAGGCCCACATTGGTCCAAAATTACCAAATTACCCTTTTATAAATTTATGGGTTTCTACATCTCGTTTACTCCCCCGTGAGTTTCTTAAACTTCTAGTTAACTCCCGAAACTTCGCACACGTCCATTTTACAACTTTACGAGTGAAAATTATCAATTTCAAAAGTTTTCGACTAAGACTCGTTTGGTCCAAAAATACGTCCGAAAACTGAATTATGTGGAATCTCTACACAACCTACCTTTTTATGACGTGTCACTCACGTTCTCACCACAGTTCTCAAAATGATATAAAACAGTACCAAAATTACCAGAATTTACTCTTCGCAAATAAATTCACTATTCATGAAATATCAAATAGTTCAAATAACATTTAAAGCATATAAATGTCATTTAGTCATACGGATGCCTCATGGTCCTCCGATTACCGTGTCCTCAATCGACACTCCACCGTTGACTACAGTCAACTACTTATCACAAATTATTAATTAACATCGATAATTTGTGGAATTCAAATATGCATGTTAAAACCATGAATCTTTGGAACGGTTGTGACAACTCTCCCCTCCAAAAAGGAAGTTTGTCCCCAAACTTATACCTCATCGGTCGAAAAGATGCGGATACTCACTCAGTATCTCCTCCTCATTCTCCCACGTAGCTTCCTCGATCGTATGGTTACACCATAATACCTTCACCATTGGAATCGTCTTCGTTCTCAACACTTGTTCTTTCCGATCCAAAATCTCCATAGGATGTTCTATGTAACTCAAGTCCTCTTGAATCTGTAACGGTTCCGGTATTATGATCTTACTCGTGTCTGTCATACATCGTCTCAACATCGATACGTGAAACACATTGTGCACCTGCTCCAGTTCAGATGATAAGGCTAATCGGTAAGCCACTAGCCCTACCCTCTCTAGGATCTCAAAAGGTCCTACAAATCGCGGGTGAAGTTTTCCCCGTTTCCCAAATCGAACAATGCCTTTCGAAGGCGATACTCGTAAGTATACAAAGTCTCCTACCTCAAATGACATCGGTCGTCGCTTAGAGTCCACATAACTTTTATAACGACTCTGAGCTACCTTAAGTCGCTCCTGAATCAATTTCACCTTCTCGGTAGTCATTTGCACCATCTCAGGTCCTAACAATCTTCTTTCTCCAACCTCGGTCCAACAAACCGGTGATCGGCACTTACGCCCATACAAAGCTTCATACGGTGCCATTCCAATACTTGACTGGAATCCATTGTTATAAGCAAATTCAACTAACGGCAAGTGGTGCTCCCAATCACTCCCAAAATCTAGAACACACAGTCTCAACATATCTTCCAAGGTCTGAATCGTTCGTTCTGACTGTCCATCGGTATGAGGATGAAATGCAGTACTAAAACTCAACTTAGTACCCATAGCTTTCTGTAGACTTCCCCAAAACCTCAATGTAAAACTACTATCGCGATCTGATACTATCACTGCTGGAACCCCATGTAGTCTTACAATCTCCCTCACATACAATTCTGCTAACTTGAATGGCTTAGTCATCTTGATTGGTAGAAAATGTGCTGATTTCGTCAATCTATCAACTATAACCCAAATCTTGTCATTCTTGTTGGGTGATCGCGGAAATCCGGATACAAAATCCATCGTGATCTCGTCCCACTTCCATTCTGACACTGGTAACGGCTGTAGTAACCCCGCGGGTACTTGTCTCTCTGCTTTCACTTGCTGACATGCTGAACACTCAGAAACATACTTAGCAATCTCACGCTTCATGCCCCTCCACCAAAAGTTTTCTCTCAAATTTCTGTACATTTTATTGCTTCCCGGATGTACTGAGTATCTAGTGCTATGTGCTTCTTCCAGAATCCTCTCTTTCAAGCCTTTCACATTTGGTACACATAATCGATCTCCAAGTTTCAACGTTCCTTCTTCTAAGGTAAAACCAGGTCACTTTTCCAAAGGTACCTCGTCTCTCATTTTGCACAGGTAAACATCATTAAACTGTTCCCTCTTGATCTCATCAATAATATCTGGGTGCGCTATGATTGCCATCATTAAGCCATCATTGGTCCCTGGAATTACATCCAATTCTAAGCGTTCCATCTCTTTTATCAATTCTTTTTGTTGGGTTAGCTCGTCGGCTAAATTCCTTGACGTCTTCCGGCTTAATGCATCGGCTACTACATTAGCCTTTCCCGGATGATACTCAATCGAAAGATCGTAATCCTTCATCAGCTCCAACCATCTTCGCTGTCTCATGTTCAAGTCCCGTTGGGTGAAAATGTATTTCAAACTTTTATGATCGGTGAAAATCTCACACTTTTCCCCGTACAAATAATGTCGCCATATCTTCAAGGCATGAATTACCGCGGCCAATTCAAGATCGTGAGTCGGATAGTTTACTTCATGTGTCTTCAACTGTCTAGAAGCATAAGCAATTACTTTACCACTTTGCATAAGCACACATCCCAATCCTTGGTGTGAAGCATCACTATAGATTACAAATCCTTCAGTTCCAGATGGTATGGTCAAGATAGGCGCCCTTGTCAACCTTGACTTCAACTCTTGAAAACTGTCTTCACATTCTTGACTCCATTCGAAGGTAATCCCTTTCCTCATCAACCTGGTCATAGGTAAAGAAATCTTCGAGAAATGTTCAATAAAACGGCAATAGTACCCTGCTAATCCCAAGAAACTTCGGATTTCAGATACAGATGTCGGTCTTTGCCAATTTGATACTGCTTCCACTTTGTGAGGATCAACTGAAACTCCATTCTTGTCAATCACGTGACCAAGAAAAGTAATGCTAGGTAACCAAAATTCACATTTCTTGAATTTTCCAAACAGTTGCTTCTCCCGCAATCTCTGAAGTATAAGTCTCAAATGCTTCTCGTGCTCTACTTCACTCGATGAATAGATAAGAATGTCATCAATGAACACTATCACAAAATCGTCCAAGTAGTCCTTGAAGACCCGGTTCATAAGATCCATGAACGCAGCTGGTGCATTTGTAACTCCAAATGGCATGACTAGAAATTCATAATGTCCGTAGCGCGTTCTGAAAGCAGTTTTCTCAACATCTTCAGCCTTCACTTTCAACTGATGGCAACCCGACCTCAGGTCTATCTTGGAGAATACTTGTGCCCCACGAAGTTGATCAAATAAATCATCAATTCTGGGTAGTGGATACTTGTTCTTGATTGTCAACTTGTTCAATTCCCGATAATCCACACACATTCTCATTGAACCATCTTTCTTCTTTACAAACAACACTGGAGCTCCCCACGGCGAAATACTTGGTCGGATGAAACCTTTGTCAAGTAACTCTTGCAATTGAACTTTCAGTTCCTTCAATTCTACTGGTGCCATTCTATACGGTGCTTTGGATACCGGCCTTGAGTCTGGTATAACCTCAATAGTGAACTCGACCTCTCTCTCGATAAGAACATCTGGTAACTCATCAGGAAATACATCTGAATATTCTCGTACTATCGGAATGTCTTCTACTTTTAATTCGGTCGCTGAGACATCAGTCACTGAACATAGGAATCCTTGACATCCCTTTTTCAATAATTTTCCTGCTCGGATAGCTGAAACCAAGTACGGCGGAGGTGTAACCCCACTCCCTTGAAAACAAAAGTTCCCATATACTGGTGATCGAAAATTAACTTCTTTCCGCTCACAATCTATCGTAGCTTGGTTAAGGGCTAACCAATCCATCCCTAATATCACATCGAAATGATTTACCACAATCGGTATAAGGTCTACGGTCATCAACTTCTCGCCCAATTTGATTTCACAGTTCTTATATACAGTAGACGTCATTATCGATTTACTAAGTGGTACAACAATAGACAATTCATATCCTAACGGTGCCGATTTAACATTCAAATGTTCAACAAAAGCATGTGATACAAATGAATGCGTAGATCCCGAGTCAACAAGTACGCGTGCTAAGTGCGAACATACAAGCACCATACCTGAGACTACTGTCTCGGAAGCAATCATATCTCCTGGGGTCATCTGATAAGCTCTTCCTTGACGTTGTTCAGTCCTTTGTCCCCCATCATTAGTCTGTCTAGGCTTCGACCCACTAGAAGCCATAGAACTAGCTCCTTGCTGAGGATGCTTCCTCGGGCATTCCTTGGATTGATGTCCAAACATCCCACAATCGTAGCACTTGCCCCTCATATCAGGTGTAGCACTTGCACTGTTCATCCCTTGGGTTTTGTTCTGGAAATTTGTCATAAAACATCGACCGATGTGTGGCCGATTACACAATGGACACAACGGTATGTTACTTGCCGGCTTCCTGAACCCACTGAAACTAGAGTTAGAACCTCTTGCAAACGGCCTCTTGAAAGATCCACCATAGTTCCGGTCATTACCCTCGTGGTTTCTCTTTCCTTGTTGGCTTTGCTGATTTTGCCTCAATCTCTCCATTCCACTTTCGGCTACAAGTGCCGTTTGTTGTACTGCTGCTACAGTTGAATGTTCATAGGTTTCAACCCTCAAGCGGATATTATCCCTCAACCCATCTTCATATTTCCTTGCTCTATCTTCTTCTGTCAACACAGACCCTTTTCCAAACCTCAACAAAGCGTTATACCTTGAAGTGTATTCCGTCACAGTCATATCTCCTTGTCGGAGATTATCAAACTCTCTCTTCTTCACATTAAGAGCAGCCCTTGGAAAGAATTGGCGATTAAACTCTGCTTTGAATCCCTCCCAAGTTATTGGTGCTCTTTGGTCTAGGACGTTCACCCACCAGTTCTGGGCTTCACCCTTAAGTACATCACTGGCATTCTCAATTTTCTCCTTATCGGTCATCGGAATCGATCGGAAAATTCTCTCCATATCCATGATCCAATGTTCTACGAGCGTTGGGTCGGGTGTCCCATGAAATTCCATCGGTTTCTTCCGGGCAAACTGTTCTGATATTGACCTCATACCCCTATTTTCAGGCGCATGTACTACAACTATCGGTTCTAGCTCCAATGGAGGTGTTGGAGGTAATCTGTCCGCTATATTTCGTATCATCTCTCCCATGTCCCCATCATCTCTGCCATTTCATTCATACGTCGAGTATGTGGCGATAGTTCTCGCTCTTCGTCACTCATGATTTCAATCCTGTAGTTCTCAATGCATAAACACTATGCATGTACAACAATAACAATAGTATGTATGTAAAACAACATCCATATGCATCAAACATCTCTAAGATGCATGAATGCAATTGAAAACATGTAGCAATCCACTCAACACTCCACTCGTCGTCGAACGTTCCCAAAATTTTGTTACCTCTAGCACTGATACCAATAAATGTCACGACCCATCCCGCTAACGTGCGGAAACAGGACACGTGGCACGCCACCAAGGCTCATCCAATTAATTAAACGATTATACGCAGCGGAAAAGAACTTAACACAACCTTTCGTATATAAAACTTTAGGAAACATTACCCTTCGAGTTTTAAAATCCGTATAAAATTTAAAACGAAATCATATTTCAAAACGGATGAATTTATGTTGAAAGGGGTCTCAAAGGTACCCTAAGAACCAATCAAAACCTTTTGAAAATTTTCGGAAGGTGTATAAAAAGATTTCTGGCAGGGGGCATTTCGACCGGTTGAACGACCCCATTCGACCGGTCGAATGACCCTCTGGCAGAATCCTGCAGAATGCTGCAGAATTTTGCCAAAGCATCACTCAACCTCTTCACTTCCATGCTTCCTAACATGTTGAAAACTTTTTAAACTTCACCATCTATACTAGATTTTCAAGATCGTCATAACGACATAATAATCCACAGAAAGAGATAATTAACGGAACAAGCTAAGGCTTGTTTGGCTCAAAATATAAAAGAATAAGTACAATCCTTCAAACCGTTAAATTTACAAGTAGAACCTTCCAAAACACGAATCCACGAGTTCGGATTCATTACCACGAATTCAAAAGGAGTTAAGTACATAACATGACCTTACAATTCCATTCCAAAACTTAGAAGTGACGTTTCTAGTCCTAACTTCCAAAAATTACATTATCAACCAAGGAATGGAAGACAAAAACATATACAAAGTGGTTCAACCCCGTCGTTCCCGCGGTCTCACTCTTCGCGCTTCTTTTTCCCTTTCTTCCTGTCACCTGCAATGGAGGAAATCTCCACTGCTCAGCTATATGCTGAGTGTACAATTCTAAACAAATGCATATGAGGCAATTCATGTTTTAAACATCTAAATCACATAATTTAGTCTCCGGGGAGAGAGATACGCATTCACCCAGTATATCGGCAAGTCTTAAATCTTAAACCGCGATGTCAATGGTTAGCCAAGGATCACTCAACCATTACACCCATCTGCTCTGGTTGGCCACTTCCCACACCAAGCAAGTAGTCGTCACTACTATAAACTCTCAAACATCGAGAGGCGTGCACCGGCGTAAAATTATATCAAACTCCCCATTGACCCACATAGACATTTAACATACTCACATAATCATGTCACCGTGCTTTTCTATACATACTCGCTAACTTTAACGGGCCTAATTTAACACATAAGTTTGCCCGGATCACAAGTCATACAAAATATCTAAAACATCCAAAATTGTCTATATTACATAGGTTCGGAATTCATACCTCGTGCGATTTTCCTATAACTTCGAAGGATGAACTAGGAGGTCGATTAAACGTCGGATTTCGAATATCAAGCGATTCCTACAAGTTTACAAGCGTTTACCCCAAAATTCTAACATTAGGATTTTTATAAAACTTAACCAAACTAGTCCTAACTAGTATCAAAACGAAGCCCTTACCTCAAGGAGTTCGAATCTCAAATTTGGTTGAAAACTGACGGACGAACGGTCGCCGTTTGTCGTCGCAAAGCCCGTAGCAATCAATCTCCCTTTCTCTATCCTCTCCCAAGATATTATATAAGTTTTGTAACTAATGCAAATACATCCACTCCTATTTATAGACAAACTCTTCGGGAATCTCGTGTGACGCCCCGAAAACCAAACCACATAAAGGAAAGCAAGGGATAGTTCTACAAAGACCAATCCACAAGGCGGAAGGATATAGGGGAATCCTATGTGGATTCCAAAGAAAAGTTAATAAGTCAAGGGTTGACCCACGAGGACCAAACGGGTCAAATAGGGTCAACCAACATAGTTTGGTTTTTGAAAGGAATTTGTAAAGAAGTATTTAAAATATAATTTTACAAGGAACCCCAATATATTACAAGATCAACAACGTTTAAAAGAAAGAGTTATTAAGCAAGGGCTAAACATATGCCTGATTACAGCTTCTAAGATCACCATATACATGATTCATTAATGGATACAAAAAGGAAAGGAAAGAAACATGTAAGCTTAGTAATCTATTAATGTCTAGGCATTAGATTACACCTATTACAAATCCTTTCTATCCATTTACTAAATATGGAGTTGCTTGTCAAAATAAGACTCCTCGAGGGACGTCTTCAAAAGATACATCCGAGTTGACTACTCGCGGGCCTTGCCCTTGTCAACTTCACCTGAAACAAAGTGGTTTTATAGATTTCATTAAGCACGACGGCTCAGTAGATAGCATTGAAGAAATGTACTACTACTTCTAAAATCATACTAAGACATGCGGTGCAATGATTTGCCGCCGTGGCAATGCAAATAGCCGTAAGGCCGAACCATGCAACTTCCCAATACCAAATTCCATAGCCACTCACTCTCAACACCGGATGCGAGCCACTCCAACGTGAGTGTAGCATACAAGATCTCCGGTAGCTAACCGAATATGACCTTGCGTTTTCGAATGTTTTAAGGATCACAAACAACCTTCCTCACCTCACACCCGCTTCCGGAATTTCATTAAATTACAACCCCAAACGGGGATTCAAAGGTCATTCCCCAATCGGGGGAATTTTATCAAATTCATACTCCCAAGCCAATGCTATGAATGCTAAGCCGACTTGGCGACTATGAAATGTGACTACCATGATTATGCAACTACCATGTCATTTCTATGGTTTCGATATTATGAAGTGAACATAATAACTCATAATGACTAAACAAGAAATCAAGGATCTCAAGTAGGGCATAGATATCATTTAAGTCATCAAAGAAATTACTAGCAACAAAGAGTAATTTAAATCATAACAACTCATTTAACATTTAGGTTTAAACATTTAAATTAACTAGACATGCATATAATGAGCAACTAACCATCAAAGCTAAACATGTAGGAAAAGTCATGAAACAAGATTAGTATGTGACATCTCTAGTCCTACACATAGCAAACCATGAGGTTAGAAAGAGGAGTGCACTTAGTCAATGAAATCTACCTCTTGTTCTTGAGTAGGAAAGCAAGAGAGATAGAGAGTCCAAGAGAGGAAAATAGAAGAACTCAATAGTAGAGCTTCCAAGAACAAGTGACAAAGAAAACCCTCTTCTTCCTCTAGGCCATGGTTTGAGCTAGGGAGCTCCAAAATGAAATATGAGAACACCAATAGAGAGCTCTTGACAAGGGGGACAAAAAAAGCATCTAATAGCCTTTGTCCATTAATTGCTTGAAGGTCTTCAAATGGGTGCTTTGAAGCTTAGGTTTCCATGGAAGCTTTGAGCTTCCAAAACAAGATATAGATGAGAGATATATAGATAGAGAAAAAGAGAAAATGAGAGGAAGAGTGAGATATGGGTTGGTTATATAGGGAGAAAGAGAGGGGGGGAGGTATGGGAGAATGTTGAGTGTAGGGGAAGTCTCCCAAAAGGTGATGGATGGGATGGTGTTAGGTGTGGGTAGTTGAGGGGTAGGTATGGTTCATCACACATACACACACACACACACACACACACAAGCCTATATTCACACATGTGTACCCACATGTAACCAAAAATTGCAACCAACATGTATCCAATTAAAATACATTGTCCCAATTCAAGGCCCACATTGGTCCAAAATTACCAAATTACCCTTTTATAAATTTATGGGTTTCTACATCTCGTTTACTCCCCCGTGAGTTTCTTAAACTTCTAGTTAACTCCCGAAACTTCGCACACGTCCATTTTACAACTTTACGAGTGAAAATTATCAATTTCAAAAGTTTTCGACTAAGACTCGTTTGGTCCAAAAATACGTCCGAAAACTGAATTATGTGGAATCTCTACACAACCTACCTTTTTATGACGTGTCACTCACGTTCTCACCACAGTTCTCAAAATGATATAAAACAGTACCAAAATTACCAGAATTTACTCTTCGCAAATAAATTCACTATTCATGAAATATCAAATAGTTCAAATAACATTTAAAGCATATAAATGTCATTTAGTCATACGGATGCCTCATGGTCCTCCGATTACCGTGTCCTCAATCGACACTCCACCGTTGACTACAGTCAACTACTTATCACAAATTATTAATTAACATCGATAATTTGTGAAATTCAAATATGCATGTTAAAACCATGAATCTTTGGAACGGTTGTGACATGTTTATACTTTTGTTCTATTCCGAACTTGTAATAAGGATTTTGGATAGTTGTAAAATATTGTAATAGAATCGTGGGATAGTTTTGTAAGTATTGTAAACACTGGTAAACTCTTGTAGTTATGTTTTGGAATCGTTGGTTTACTCCTGTGTTTGCGTTGGTTTGGAATCAAAGGACCTAAGCTTGAATTCTGCAGAATGCTTAGTGTGCTGATGCCGATCAGTTGACTGGTTTTTAATTCAGTTGACTGGATCATTGTTTTAAACTGAACACTGCCTTGTATGTTTAGGGATCAGTCGATTGGGTTGAGAAAGCAGCCGACTGGATGATGGCCCAGGGCAGGTGATTCTGCTTTGCTAGAGTATCAGCCGACCGGACAACTTCAGTCGACTGAAAATTTGAGGCCCCAGTCGACTGAGTCTCCGACACAGTCGACTGGACAGGGTTGGGAAGCTTTTCTTACATTCCTTTTTGAACCTCCAGTCGTCCAGAACCTCTATCAGTCGACTGGATCTCTGTTTTTCAAAAATGTATTCTTTTGGGAAGTGTTCCAATTGGCAAAACTTTTTATAACTCTGATTTTTAAATAGATTCGACTTATGTTTCCGCTGTTATTCAAACGGTAATGAACTGGATAAGCCTTGATGGTGTGCCACGTGTCCTGTTTCCGTGCGTTAGCGGGATGGATCGTGACATCATTTTTTATTTTACTATAATTTTTAAATATTAAATACTAGTAATCTCTTTAATTTTTACTGAATAATAAATAATCTTTATTTTTTATTTTTGTTAAATAAACATTTTTTAATAATCACTAATCATAAATGAATAAATCTTTACTTTTTATTATACAAATTAATGATAAGTAATCTTTATTTTTTATTATACTATAATTTTTAAATATCAAAAATACTAGTAATCTCTTTAATTTTTATTGAATAATAAATAATCTTTATTTTTTTTTGTTAAATAAACTTTTTTTAGTAATCACTAATTATTAATGAATAAACTAAACATATAAAAAGAGTAAAAGTTAAAACTCCCCCCAATTCCCAAACATTAAACTTTAAAAGTTATAAGTTAAAACTTTCCTCCAAAACTCCGGCATGGCCCGGTCTGGTGGCCCGGCCCGTCTACCAACCCGTCCATGGGCCCGTCCACGAGCCCAACCCTAAGCCCGACCCTAGTGAGCCCTGGCCACAGGTCTTGGGGCGGACACCCCCCTTCCCTTCCCAAGCCCAGCCTGGTGTTAGGTGAGGCCTCACCCTCTGGCTCAGTTGGGTCCGCTTTGAACGAGCCCAGCCCGGCCCATTTGACACCACTAGCCAAATGCCGGTTCATCACAACTAACGTCGTCATCCTCCCCATCCCACGACGAAACCAGAGACCGAGGAATGGATTGTTGTGAAAGGGAACGGTAAAGGTAAGTTGGTTAATTCTGTGGATACTCCCCAGAACGTGAACAATATGTTTTCTGTGCTATCCCTTGATACCGAGGAAACTAACCAGGAGCCAAGCCAGAATGAAGTTGTGGCTCCTGTTCTCAAGAAGGACTTAGTTGTGGCTGATTCAAATACTGGGTATGATATGGGACGAGAGGCTTCCAAACCCCCCCTGCTGAAGGGTGTGCGTTTAGTGAGGATGATCTTGAGGGTGGGACCATAGTTACGGACAGCCTAGCCTCCAACAAACAGATTAAGCGTGAGGCAAAGATGAAGTTTTGCAGGAACCACCCTAAGGGTCGGCATCGAACCTAGCTTAATTTACCTATTGAGCCTTGTCTTTGTTGTTCTTTTTTCGTTAGGCCTTGTTTAGCCTTTGGGCTTTGGTTGCTTTTTGCCTGTTGGGCAGACTTTGTTCTCCATACTTCTCTAGCACATTTTTTCTTGAGCTCATTGTAACATCCTGGGTATTGCCCTTTTTAGTTTTTTCGTTCAAATTTACCATTTTCAGGAAAAAAGAAAAAGAAAAAAGAAAAAGAAAAAGAAAAACTGATTTCCTTTGAACACAACTACACAAACACAATCAAACACATCATCTATCTTCTTCCCTTTGAACCACATTAAACTTAATCCTTTTACTTAATAGGGATCTAAAGTCACTAAGGCTGTGTTTTGGATCATGGATTTTGTGAGAAAAAGAAAAGATTTGGTGAGGGATTCCGTATCCCTTGTTTGGTTACTGTGGATTCGTAGGGGAAAAAGAAAAGATTTCCTTTCGCTTTCCAACACAACCAAACAAGAGCAAGGATTTTATATCCCTCCATTTCCTTCTGCATTTCTTTCCTTTTCCCTCCACTTTTCTTTTTCCTCACGAAATCCATGATCCAAACACAGCGTAAATAAATCAAACACAAAGCAGCACACTGCTAAATGCTTTGCCTACGAGTCAATGGGAATATCTTATCCCATTTACCTGCATTGAAGTCTAGCAATAAATCAAAGTCATAATTGAACCAAGTAAAAGAAAAAACAAGCCTAAGTAAAGCAAGCCGAATTTATCCTATATTTCACATTATTAAAAGTCCAAACTCTCCTTTTGAAGTTAAAGACCAGCAATGGAACACTGAGAGTAAGCTTCCTTATTTTTATGTGTTTGATATTATGTACTAACAAAGTCATGAGACAGTGCACGAGTGGAGTGGTGGCATCAAAAGTAAGTTGTTTAGTGCAGAATGTACTTCAACAGCTTTCCTTAAGATTCAGTAGCGAGGCAGGTTGTTTATATGTGGAACCTGCACCTGCAAAATCAATGAGGCCAAAATTAACTACCAATTTGACTTGCCAAAAATTCAAAACATGAAATTGTTAATTAAATAAATAAAAAGCATATTACTTCAGTATGTGCGCATGTTGCTCGATACCAAGTAGAATCCTTGGATGCCTTGCAATTCTGGCAAACAACAAGCAGCTGATCATGGCTAAATTTCTGTAACATCCCTCCAAGGAGCAGAATTTCCTCTGATATACCTCTGCAGCCTGACTTGGTTATGTCTAATGTTTCCAGCGAGTCCAGGTTAGTCAACAGGTGCAGCAATCCACTTCCTGACTGTATGCAACCTGAAATGTCCAAGTGCTGCAGTCCCTTGAAGAATTCTACTATCTTTTTGCCACAATCCAGATTGATACAGCCTTGATATATCTTGAGTTTTGTGAGACTTAAGCATCCTCTGGACAATTTTTTCATCAGTGCTTGACCATCATAATAATCATCCTCGTCCCCGTCTGGTATGAAGATATCACCAGGTAATTTCAAAAAGTTTATGTTCTTCAGATAGCGGGGTACCAGCGAGAACATAAATCTTGTCATAACTTCCGGGCATGTGCGGATAACCAAATCCACCAATGTCTACACTGTTAACACGAAAATGATCAGAGGCAAATCCAAGGTAAGTCAAATAATAAGCGTGACATGGGACTCCCTTAAATTGGATGTGGGCCTAAAATGGGTTACAACCCAAGGCTGAAACTTTTTCGGCCCAAATGTAATAATTAGGTAGTTTCAAACAACTTACTCGCTCAAAGCTCGACATATGAAATCAACTGTCCTAGTCCCATGCGGCATTTCCAGCATTTCAAATTTGCCTTCATTAAATTCAGCCAAGCTCCTTATCACAGCATCAATGTGCCGGACTAGGTGCTGCTCCTCTTGTTCATCTCCGAACGGGATTGTGGATGCCCAAATCGATTTATCACTCCTCATTAAATTTTCCATGTCTTCACTGGCTTTGAGCAGCCTGAATTTGGATGCCAGGGGTACTTTATGTATTATCCTAAGAAGGATTTCAGCAGAGAAGTCTTCCAAATGTCTAGTGTTATAGGATAGATAACAAAGCAAACAATCAGTATTGTTAGAAAGATAGAACTATACATTGACCAAATTAAAATAACTGACAGGAATAGAAAGAAAAAAAAAAAAGTTATTGACGGGGAAAAAACAATTTACTGGTCATCAGTGATATTTTCAGGTGCCATTGTTGTAACCCCTAAATAACATAAATCAATCACCAGGTCATCGGTTATTCACCAGTAATGAATTATTCATATAGCCTAAAAGCAAATAAAGAACAAGTTGCAATATGTGGTTAGAAGAAACAGTGCAACTGATAAAGAATAAAAATCACCAATCAGCTTTATTTGGGACGGTAACAGTGCAACAAAAGGAAAACTAATCATCAATAACATTAGTACTAATACAGTTCTAGTACAACCTTTCTGGGTTTATCAATCTAGAACATATTGTAACTCTTTGGTTTTTTTTTTTCTTCTCATTTTTGGTCATATGAAAATTAAATAGCACGCATACATACCAATATAAAGCTTTAATTTCCACACAATTAATCTCTAAAAAGCCCTACAGGCCTCGTCAGTCAAAACATCATAGCTAGCTTCTGCTTGTTTTTTTTACCAACCCCATTAAAACAAGACAAAACCAAAATCGAAAAAGGAAAGACATATCAGAAACTCCAGCAGCCTCTTCAATCCAAGCAAGATTCAATGTTAATTTGCCATCATCAGACCACTCAAAGCCAGAATCAACACCATTCAATAAGCACTTCTATGGTGAAACACTTGAGTAGGCTAAGAAAGTCCCACCACCTTTGACTTCAATTTTCACACCACCTTCAATGTACTCCAACCCTTGTATTGTTCCACCAGTATTGAACATGTTGGTCAGCCCAATTGGTGCGATTATTCCTTTCAATCACATAAGCCATGGACATAAATTTTGTTGTGGTTTTTAACTTGGCTATGTTTGGGGAGCTATCCTTAGTGAAGAAAAAATGTTTCGGGAGCAATTATGTTTTGGCTTACTGATTCCTACTGTTGTTTAAAAACAACAAAAGAACATAAGACTTATAGGAGGAAGAAGTATGCTAACTGCACCACACTCTTCAGTCCAACAAAAAACTACAAAATAAGTACTTGAAAAAAAAGGGAGGGATTTATTTAAGTCTGAATTCTTATTAATCATAGAAATCTCAATAACTTTTCTTTAGACCTTATTTCTCAAAATCGAGAGGTGAAGTACATGCTCGCATTGTCATTATGCTCATTAATTTCAAGTTAACCGCGGATTAATAGACGAGTTATTCATATAGGTGTTTTGATATTTTTATTATATTATATACAGTAAATTTTAGGATGTTTAAACACAGTCACACACAAAAGTGATTTTGGTGCAGCATTAATTGTTGCTAATTAAGGTAAATACAGGAGCTCAAAATGTCAAAGTACTGGAAGGCTTTAAAATGAGGCTGAAAGCAAACAAATCAAAACAGCACTAAAAACAATTTGTGGCATGGTATAAACAAGGCATAATTTGTGGCGTATTATAAACAAGGCAACAATAGTAGCTATTGTTTAAGAGAATCTCACAGAGTTGAAGCATTAAGAGAACAAAGCAGATAGAGATTTGAACTCTAGCAACATGTAGTGAAGGCTTCAGTTTCTAATTCCTATATATACCTTGTTTTTTCAACGGAGGTTTTCTATGAAATTGATTCAACTTAGCAATGCATTGTCAATCAAGTTCTAAATCTCCATAGACAATCTTATTAAACCTCTGTTAATATCAAATTCCATAGAATAGACACCAAAATTATCTCAAACAGATATTAAAGCAGTACTCGTAAGTTTAAATTTGAATTTGGAATAACCAAATACATACATATATATATATATATATGTATGTGTATGTGTATGTGTATGTGTTTGTGTGCGCGCGCAGAATATTTGAGTTAAATGAGAATTCAGCTTGTAATACCAGAGAAAATTGACTTTAGAGTCGATCTAAAATGCAATACGTTGAATTAGAGAAAACAAACTATAAATCAATAATTTAAGCAAAAATAACAACTGTATAAAGCAGAAATTAACAATTGTAACATCTTGTGAAGACTTAGTTCCAATTCCTAGAAATTGATTGTTCAACAGAGCTTTTCTTAGAAATTGGTTCAACTTAGCAATACCAATGCATTGAATTATAGAAAACAAGCCACAAAAATTATCGATAGATCAACAATATATCAAAGAACAATTGTATAAAGCAGAAAATTCAATCGCTTTCATCTCTGTTATGGCAATCTTGAATACAGAGTATTATAAATTAAGCAGATTATCTATTAAAATCAGATTATCATCAATAATGCTAACCTGTTATGTGATCTCCGATTACTTCTAAATATGTGCAAGTGTGCAACTAGCTGAAAATTTAGAGAAGATAGCTTTGAAATTCAGAAGTTAATCAACTACTGAGAGAGAGAGAGAGAGAGAGAGAGAGAGAGAGAGAGAGAGAGAGAGAGAGAGCATGTTTGAAGACGAAACAGAAATGAATGATTCAAACCTTGCCAGAGACTGTAGCTTTTGAAAATGGAAGTTTACGAGGAAACTGGCGGGAGACGAAGGCCTTGAGGTGTGATATATATATATATATATATAAACACACACACACACATTGGCGCTGATTTTAATCACGGTTAACGAGGGAACTACAATGCAAGTAGCGTTGCCACCTTGGCGAATTTATTCAGTGAGCCCGTCATGTGTGATAGGCTGCTGTGGACCATTGATCTTGTGGGTTTCACGTGAATTATACAGTGATCAACGGTTCATAGCAATCTGTGATACATGTTATGGGCTCATGGAATAACTTCTCACTTGGTTCATGCTGTACGATTTGCATGCAAATATGTCTGGGTAATGATAGACACATTTTGAAATTCACAAATTTACAGTGACACTGTAAATTTGACATTCTATGTTTTAAATACATGTACTTTGTGCTGTGTGAATTTTTTTATACTTTTTTGTGCACCACTTATACAGCACATGGTGCATGCATTTAAAGCTAACTACATGTACCTTGTGCTGTGTGAATTTTTCGCACTTTTCTATGCATCACTTATACAGCACATGGTACATGCATTTAAAGCTAACTGTCAAATTCAGCGTGAATTTCAAAGTGTGCTAGCATTACTCGCCTTACCAGTTACATGGCTACTTACATCTTTGGATTCAAATTTTTACCCATGTATATTGTGTTTTATGCATTTGTGCCCCTTAAATTTTTAATTTACAATTTCTTAATTCACAAATCTCACTTTGGATATTAACTTTTTCTAATATTCAACCAAAAAAAATCACATCGACTCTATTTTCAAGTATTTAAGTCCTTATAAATTCACATTTTGAAAATAGTACAAAAATTTCTTTATTTTGTGCATAAAACTTGTTAACATTAAAATAAAAGTTAGCATATGAACATAATTTTTTCTTTTCTGGAAGATTTATGGAGGGATTCGTTTGTCTTTTGAATGATTATGGTTTACCAATTAACCCATTATATGTGAAACACACTGAACAATCACACAAATTTTAAAATTCAAGAAATTCAAACTATAGCATTTCTTCCCAAAAAAATTGGATCAGGACGGCACTCTCGAACTGCATGTGAATTTATGCCCAGGGCCGGCTATGAACATTTGGGGGCTTTAGGCGAGCTCTTCAACTGAGGCTCCGTGTAGCGGAGCCATGCATGAGGGAGTTTGGGGGCAGCGACCCCGAGGTGACTTTTTTTATTCATTTATATATCTTTTCTGGATAGGATTTTTTGTATAAAAATACTTCTATGAAGCTTTACAGGCAGCTTGAAAGTTGGGAGGTTTTGGTGTTTATAAGAAAATATTTTTCTTTGTTTGATAAGTAAAGAGAAGAAAGTAGGAAAGAGAAGAAAATATAGTGATAAGTAAATTTGAAAATAGTGGTTATTGTTAAAGCAAACTAGCTATGTAACAAATTGGGACTTATGCATGTAACTAATTTGCATTGGCAATAGCCACTATTGCTTTGGCAATAGTAATAGCCAAAACAATTTTAAAATACAAGAAAAAATATCTTAGCATGGAGGAAAACACAAGAAAAAAAATACAAGATAACTAATTTTTATTTTTGTTTAATCCTTCTCTCACTTTCCTCACTAAATCATTAGCCAAACAAAGCCTAATAATGGTTGATTGTTAATTGTAACTTGTGAAATTCTGACTAATTGCAAAACAATAAGGTTGTATTTGGGGGCCTTTGGACTTAAAACCTAACACTACTAATAATTTAGTGTTTAAGATTTGGGACCCTTAAATTGTCCAATAGTTTGGGGCAGTGGCCTACATTTCTATTCGGCAAGGCGGTCTGTTTGTGCCCCCACTAACATTAAATCCTAGCTCCACCCCTGTTTGGAGACGCATGTAAGGTGAGCTTCGTGAGACTATTTGGTAATATCCATATAGGATCCAAAAGTCTAACTTTTTATCCAGTTTTTGTAACAACCAAGAGTAGCAACTTACTGTATGTTTGATAACTCAATTAAATGGTGAAAAAATAAAAATTTCAACACTAATTTTTTTTAGTGCATTTGGTAATGTATCACTTAATAAAAATATACGGAAAACTTGTAGTAAAAACTTCTACTGAAAATAGTCGTTAAATGCAGTCTAGTTCAATACTTGAAACATAAGTTCCAGTACTACAAATTCAATAGTAAAAATATTTTCAGTACTTAAAATCGAGTATTCAGTTTTTCAATCCTTAATTTTTAGTTTTATCAAACTAACCTTATTTGACAAATAACTAGTTTGTGGAGGTTTATTAGACTGAACACGAACTCCTATGTGAAAGAAATAGACACTTAACATAACACTTGAGTTTATAGTACTGGTTCATTTATGAACTAGACAACCATTTCTTTGTTTTTCCAAACTTGTATTTCATATCAATCGGCTTAAAGATAGACATTATATTCAAGCCACACCTTCTCTCCTCTTGATGGTATTCGCTTCTTCTAAGTTCTCACCTCTTGATGGTATTCTCCTTTTCTTAGGCCTCCCTAGTAGCTTCCTTGTGGTTAGCGGAAGTATTTCAAGAGTAGGTGACACAACTTCAAGCCTTCCAAATGTTGCAACGGGGTATATTGACATAGAAAACTAGTGCATGTTGGTAATGTCGGACAAAAAAAGTATTGTTCTATGTATTCCATCAAGTCCTTCCCGGTTTGTTGGTTACTACTATTGAGCACAGCCGCTGTATGTGAGCACGGGAATTCAAAATGCTGCCACTTCCACGTGAACACAACCTAGGTGCAATGTTAACATACACGGATGGTGGCTCGCATTGAAACTCGTAAAAAATTTCATTTGATAATCTAATAGTCCATATCCTACCGTTTTCCAACACCACTTGCAACCGATCATGCATCTTTGGGTATAGTAGGTCGTTCAACTTTTTTACTTTGGGTCCTCTTAATCTCCATGTCCTCCATTGTTTGGACCCTTATACTGTCGACCATGTTGGTTATGGGCATGTATCATGCCTTATCAATCATTTTGTCCAAGACTCGGCAAGACCCAAACACATCTCACCATACTTCTGACCGACAAAAAAAAAGTATAGCCAATTTTTAGATGGTATATGACAGAAAAAATCCTTGACCCTTTGGCCTCCTTTTTTAAGTAGTGAATCCATCAAAGTGTCATACCTCTCAACGTGGGGTGCATATGCACACTTCGACATCTTGTACACAAGCCTATTTTAAAGAAGTGGATGAACACCCTTGAGCTCGTCCATTCTATACATATTTTACCCCCTCAATTATACTTGGATGCATGTCGAAAATGAAGGTGATCTTACGTTCATGATCCAAAATTGTTCCTTTGGGAACCACAAACATTCTCGATATCCTCTAATCCAACTACAGCAAACGCAAGGCTATATACTTCCACTAACAAAAATAAGGCAAAATCTGCTAACAAAAATAAGGAAAAATGGAGTAAACAGATTCATCATGCCAGGTGGATGGCATCTTCAGATCGAGACTGCATATGGGTCTTTGTATGTATGGATTCCCCTTGCAAATGCATAGATTCACCATGCCCTTTGGGGGGATCATTGTAATCCACTACTCTCGTGCTAGTTGGTTTTGTTTGAGAAATTATCATTTTCTACAGACGGTGCCAAACTGATGTAGCAAAAAAATGTACCTTTTGGATCAGTTAAAATGAGTTGGTCTTTGATGAGATCCTCCTGGGTTCGATCTGGAATTTACCTGCAAAAGACCTCGATTAGGTTGCCACCAAAGTCCCTCCGATGGTTAAGTTAGTAACTAGATGGATTGTTGTAAGGTTTTCAAATCAAGCCCAACACCCAAGAAAAGCTCGAACAAGCCCGAGCATTTAGGAAAACGGGCTTCCAAAAACTTGAATGCGGGCTGGTTTCAGGCTGATTAGCTTATTTGTAATAATTTTGTGGGCTTTGACGGGCTAAAAATGGGCCCATGTGGTGCCAACAATATATAAGCCGTCACTGGAGCCAACTAGGGTTAGTAATTTTTACTACCTCTTTGTGCAGCAACTTCTCTCTCTCTCTCTCTCTCTCTCTCTAAGAAAGAAAATCAGTCAAAGCCCTCTTCTACTATTACTGAAGAACCAAGCCTCTCTTTTTGTCACACCCCGGAACAGCAAAAATAGAGAAAAAAAAATTTTCATTTTTGGGTCCATAGGGAATGATGGATGAATGTCACTAAATTGTCCACACCACACAGTACTAGTCCACAATGTGAACAGGAGCAGTAAGGTAACTTAAATATAACAACGGTCCATAAATTACAAACATCATAGTGTGGTCCTCAGGATCACAACAGGTGTGGAAACAACATATGCCTATTACCCATTAACTATAAGTTCAACATAAATAAAACTAAATATAAATATCTTCAGATCTTCAGCTGGTGTAGGGGTAGTCGTCAGCGTAACATCCTTCTCCAGAGTAACCGGCATCAGTGGGGCCACCCTCTGCATAATCACCTTCAGGGTAGTAGCCGTCGTTGTAAGCTCCATTATCTGCATTAAAATGGACAGGGTAGTCTGGACGGGGAATGTCCAAGCAATAACGGTCATCAACTTACTGAGAGTTGAGTGAATAGGAGCTCATAGGGTATCAATGATATAATGTAATAACACGATATTGAAGTGTCTAAGATATAGTGTTACAATAATATCTTTCTTTGTATTTCAACATCGTTTTCTCAACCCTTATCGTCTTGTTAATAAAACTCTTCAACCCTTATCGTCTTGTTAATAAAACTCTGCACCTTATTGACTCTTGGAACAAACTTGATAGTAAAACTCCTGGATATACCAATGCTCTGTCTACCGCGTCACCGCAAGTTATAGATACCTTCTATCGCATAACACCGCAAGTTGTAGAGGTCACCAGCCGCGTGCACCACAAGTCATAGATAATATGTCAGTCCATTCCCCACTTTTAAGAACATATGTACAATCTACCACATGTCAGGGATTTAACGCTTCAAGCATCGATACATCAATTCTATTGCCACAACCTATCCTTAGATCTACTGCGTACTTATAATCAAGGTTCACCGCAAGTCATAGACACCTTCGTCTGTCTATCGTGACGTATGATCAAGGTTCACCACATGTCATAGATACTATATTACCGCAAGTCATAGACACATACGTCTGTCTACCGCGTTCACCAGTTAATCAAGGTTCACCACATGCCATAGACACATTCGTATGTCTACCACGTACTTATGATCAAGTAGTATGCATCCCCGTTCTCTTCCCAGAACTTATCAAACCTATTTAACGTTATACTGCTAATAGTTATATAACAGTCCCCTTTGTGGCAAGACTACTCTGACTAAAATAATCGGATACCGAACTCGTACATGAACCACATAGTATCTAACGTCATCTCATTAATCCATTATTCTTAATCATACCTATCTTTGTTGTCACACATTATCCCTGATCAACCCAAATTCGTATAATAGAAGTCCGAACCGAGAATCGAACGATCGAACCTCATATATAACAACTAAATAAACAAAACTACGTTTTGCAACGTTCGATCGATTGAACCCATTTCGATCGATTGAGGAAAAGAATGTTCGAGTGATCAAAGTTGCTTCGATCGATTAAACCTTCGATCAATTGAACTCAGTTCAATTGCTCGAGAGTCGTCTTCTCCAGTAGATTCGTAAAACAACAATATAAACGTCTTACGGACGTGTTTAATACAACTAAACATCATCAAAAGGTTGTAAACATTATATTAAAGAAACCAAGTGAGTAAAAACTCACTTAGGGTGTGTTTGGCTTGATCTCCTCCAATGGTGGCTCCTCTTCTCTCTCCTTAGTCTCTGTCTCTCTCTGTCTTCTCTTTCTCTCCTTCTTTTGCTTCCTCTTCTTCCGTTTTCCCTCTTTTTGACTAAAAATATACATATATATATATATATATATGTGTGTGTATATATATAACAAGTATCAATTCTCTCTCTATTATACCCTATATTTTTTGATACATGGTTATATAAATAAGACTCTATATGCTTGTGTGAACCCTTGGTGAAGAATCTTTCTTGATCGATCGAAGTCTTCTCAATCGATCAAACCTTGTGGTTTTTTGAGCAATCGAACGTACTTTGAGTGATCGAAACTCTGCCGACCTGATTCTATGACATGGACTTTTTCTCAAACGATTGAACTTCGTTCAATCGATCAAACCTTAACCGACCTGTTCTCGGGCGATCGAACTCACTTCGATTGATCGAAAGTGTTAGTATTCCTATCTTACGTGTTTGCCACCGGCACCTCTTTCCCTCCCTGTATATATATATATATATGTTAGTTCGTGTGTGTATGTGGGGGTTTTGGTAATTTAGAGAGTTAGAAAGAGAGAGAGAGAGAGAGAGAGAGAGAGAGAGATAGCTTGTGTGTTATGTATATAACCTTGTGTGTGTATGCATGTGTATATATATATGTGCTTAGAGCAGAGAGAGGAGAAGAAGAAGAAGAAGAAGAAGATAGACAGAGAGAGACCAGAGAGAGACAGAGAAGGAGAGGAGAGAGAAAGCTCACTGCCACCATAGTCGCCGTCGCAAAGCGAGGGAATGTCGCCACCGGACCGCCGGAGCAAGGTGAGTTCATTAAGTCACTCAAGGGATGCCTCTAGTATGATTTATTTACAGTTTATATATGTATATAGTGACCCTGAGACTTTTGTTCGTCTCTGTCCAGTTTTTGGGTGGAAGATGATTCTCGATCGATCGATCGGACTTGCTATTTCCTCAATCGATCGAAGGGACTTTGATCGATCGAACTTACTTTAACTTCAATCAATCGAGAAGACCATAATCGATCGAACCTCGCAGAATATGTCTATTTCCTATTGATTATAATATGAACTGTTTAGCTATTTAAATGTTAATTCATGTTTCAATATACGATATTGTTAATTTAAGAGATAATGCAATATTGTTATAAGATTAACTGTTTAACGGTTACATGTTGTTACCGTTTAACTGAATAGTAGAATAGAACATAACTTCATGCTAATAATCAGAAATGAGTAGATGTGATGAATATAGAGCATGTGGTAATTCTTGTTTCTAGAGTGATGCATTTCACGATATGTGGTCAGTATGTATGGGATATTGGTATGAAGAGATGAGAGGATATAATGAGAAATTAGAACTATGATTTATGTGGATTCAAAAAAAAAAAAAAAAAAAAAAAGAACTATGATTTATGTGGAATAATGAGATATGTGTACTTTGGATCCGTGGGATCAACGGCTGATGAGCCGGGTAGACGTAGGATGGTTAGAGTTCGTTGTGTGCCTCTCGCGGTTGAAGACGTCCAGTGATGCGTATGCACTATTAAAGACATCCAGTGTACCGTTGACGATTACGTCCGGTGCTCTAATGTATTCTCAACTGTGTAGACGACCAGTGAGGGTATACATTAGTGCTAGTGCTTTAATGTATTCTCAGCTGTGTAGACGACCAGTGAGGGTATATGCATCATTGAAGATGTCCGATGTGCCGCTTCCATTGTTTACAAATAAGTGGTACCGTGTAGATGATCGGTAACTATATCAACGGATCGTGGGACCTACTGCCTAGTCGGCTGATTTTGATTGGTATTGTGGTATCGACGTATGGATACAGATTGGTATTGTGGTATCAACGTATGGATACAGATTTGTATTATGGTATTGACGTATGGATACAGAATGGTATTATTATCAACGAATGGATGCGGAAATGGATATGAATATGAGAATGGTTAGTAAGATGATGTTCAGTCGTGGATTCAGTGTCCTAACATAAAGGTAGATGCATGGGTTACATGCATGAATTTAGTGAATACGTGATGAGATATTTATACCATGATCATTATTATTGTTTTCATTTAATATGTTTCCTACTATCATTGAATTCATGAATAGTTTAATGAGACATCTGCTATGTCCGCGAGTGATGTCATTTTTAAGAGATTAACTGCATTTGAGATGCTGAACAATAACGGCGAGGAGTGTTGTTTAGTGTAATCACTCAACTTTGTATTCAAAGCTGATGGTGTTTGTGCCCTGGACATTCCAATGTCTAGAGCTTGGTAGGTCTTGAGGACGGAGACTGATGTTCCGCCAGACTTGGAGCTGAAGGTTTGAAGATGAAGGCGTGCTACTTTGTAATAGTTAGTTGGTATATCTGTTGTACTTTTGTTAATTATTTGTTGTAGGCCTCAGACTATAAGCCAGCTGTTATAATAGATTTAGTAGACTTTTATAATTAGTACTTGGGCATATGTTGCTTCCAAACCTTTTATATTTATGTTGTAGCCTCTGATTATGTTAATAAGATATGTTTTATGAATAGCACCCTCCCTATCATTGTATTTGTTGGTTTATATAGATGACAATACGGTTATTCACTAGTCACGAACCTACGGGACCAAAAAGGAGCTTGTTTTCTTTATTTTTGCTTCTCTGGGGCGTGACAGGATTTTTGGTACCAGAGCCTAGGTTTTAGTTGTTAACCACTTGTCTTTTATGATTAGAACCCAAGTTCTAAGTTATTGTCGATAGCATGAGGATTAGCTCAGATGAGATGGAACTGTTGTTTTGTCACGTAGACGAGAAGTTTGAAGAATCCATTCGAGAATGTTTTGTTAGCAAGTAGTAACTGTTGGAGCCAATAAGAAACCTTTAGAATTGTTGGTAGCTGAGTTCATGGAGAACAAGGCATCGAGAGTTAGTGTGGTGTGGAGATCCTAATTATAGAACCGTTGGAGTTGGACACTGATAAATTCATGAGCGATCTCAGAACAGTCAGTATGATTTAGAAATAAAAAGAGGTTAAGGATAAGATTATCCCATTACCTTGAGCCACATGTTAGTTGAGTGGTCTCAGATGTTAGTTGAGTAGTACTTGTAGTCCAGAACTTGGGAATAGAAATAGAATGTTTAGATTTGACATTACACTTAGAACCTGTAGTTTTGTGACCTTTGTCTTGAGCATAGATACATTTAAGAATACCTGGTAGGTAGTCTGACCTCTGTGGTAATGTTATTATATTCGTATTGCTTGATGTGATCGTAATATATAGTGGTACTATATATTTGCTACCGCATGTTCTTGCCTGAGCTGTAAGATATAATGCGACTAACCGAATAGTTTTTCATTTATAGGTAGCAACACTGAACACTACCAACACTTGTTATGGTTAGAACAACTCGAGGAAACCCGGGCCAGCTGAATGGATTACCTGATGTAGTACCTCCCGAGATAGATCCAACAGGAATGGTCAGAGTTTTCATCCGTCACATGGAACAAATTATCAATCGTGCTGATCGTGTCATTGGCAGTGAAGCACCAGTACGTCAAACAAGAGTCAAGCTGCTAAAGGAATTTCGTGCTCTACAACCAGAGTCCTTTACAAGACTAACTGGAGCATGGCAAGGTGAGCAATGGATTCGCTAGATAGAATTGATATTTGAGACACTCGAATGTACTAACAGTAAGAAAAGACATTTGGCAGTATTTCAACTGATGTTCTCAGCAGCAGATTGGTGGGATGCAGTGAAAGCTATGATAGGTGAAGAAGCTGTAGGAAGGATGACTTGAGAATCATTCAAAACTCAATTTCTAGAAAAGTACTTCCCAAAATCCGAAAAGAACAAAAGAGAAATGGAGTTCATATAATTAATTTAAGGTAGTTTTACAGTGCCAGAATATACAACTCAATTCGAGAGGCTATCACGATTTGCACCACATATGATAGATACACCAAGAAGGAAGATTAAAAGATATCATCAGGGACTGGTTCCACATATCTGTCATATGACTATAGGACATTTAGATCAATCTTTCGAAGCTCTGGCAGAAATGGCAACGAAACTAGAAGACGATACTCAGGGTAGCGAAGGACCATACTTAAATCAAACGTTTCCAGAAAACGATCAGTTTTCCCTAACGGATCAGAGAAGAAGAGATAGTCAGGTTGTGTTGGTAGCTAACCAAGTTCAACAAGGAAACATAGAGAGAAGTTACATGGGCAACCGCCAGAAGCGTAAGAAATTGGGGAACAACAAGAAAGAATCCAAACCAGTGGCGACTCCAACACAGCACAGAGAACGAGATATATGCTATAATTGTGGAGTACCAGGACACCATTCCTGAGAATGTAGAGCATCATGGAAATCTAATAAACGAGGAGTACAATGCTGTAACTAAGGTAAAGTTGGTCATGTCCATAAGTTTTGTCCAAAACTAGAGATGCAACACAATGTTCCGTGGGAACAAGTATCACGAGCAACAAGTAATGGATCTCGACTTAGACAAGGACGATAGACAGAAGGTACAACCCTCATCACCTACATTTTGTATCACATATGATCCCAATATTTTAGGAAGTTGGTATTCTTTTGATTGATCGTAAGAGGATTAGCCTGCACCGTAAATGGTAGATACCTGAACAATTCATTTGACACTGATCGACAGTAGTTATCCAAGTATAGATATAACATCAATTGCATCCCATATGACATCTTTTGCATCCCCTTAAGACATCAATTGCATCCCTATATGACATCATTAGCCTCCCTACACGAAAGACTACGCCAATCGTTGGTAAGTTGGATAGAGACTAGAGATGAGGAATCTCAATTTTCTTGAGACGCAGGCTTGACATGAGACGATGAACTAGAAGATTACGAGTATGCGAGAGAGGATACTAGTGACGTAGAGATGATACCAAAATTACAACGAGTACCACGGAAGATTGCTTTTTGACACCAATTACTTGTTGCTTTCATGCAGATAAGATGTTATACAGTAGGTCGACTCACGATATCAGAGTATAGCCTTGCCTAACCTATTTAGTTGGTATGCAAAAGCAGAACGAGCATTCAATAGATTGTACGACCTCAAAGAGATGATTATATCAATAGTATGTGAGAATTTGGAGACACATGAGGAAGTTTAAATCACCAACTACGATGTCCGAGTCAAAATGCTTTTAGGTCAACACACTGAAGGACTACAACAACCAGGGAGTTAATAAGGACATTGTGTACAACAAGAGATTGACTAACGACGCTGACAATCATAACAAGAAGTCCAGAGATGGAAGACAGCCAACTGATATACAGTAGAGACATCGTTAGCACAGTTTAAAGCATCATTGGAGATGGGAGTAGACGATAACGCTTCTCTATAACTTAGATAAGATTAGAACACTTGATCAATAGAATCCTCACACTGTAGAGTTTGACCTGAGAGAGGAACCTCATGTGTTTGGGGACTAGCCGCTTCAGATTTATAAGATGATTAGATTGTGCTACCTTGAACCTTTTCCTGAAGTTCGACATACAAATTTTATATAGCTAAGTCCTGAGGATTGGTAGCTATCACCTTAGTACTCATAGATCGTTGATGTTTTTGTATCACGTGTTTAGAACTTAACCCTTTGGCCGCTGATGTGATCGTTTATATAAAACAAAAACTTGAGCATTTAGAGTATGTGTTGCGAGATGCATTCTTTTTGTTTAGGACCGCTGCTTCAGATTTTGAGGATGAAATCTTTTGATAAGTGGTGGATAATGTAATACCTTATATTTTCGGATACATGGTTATATAAATAAGACCCTCTATGCTTGTGTGAACCCTTGGTGAACAATCTTTCTCGATCGATCGAAGTCCTCTCAATCGATCGAACCTTGTGCTTTTTCAGGCAATCAAATGTACTTCGAGCGATTGAAACTCTGCCGACCTGATTCTATGACGTGGACCTTTTCTCAAACGATTGAACTTCTTTCAATCCATCGAACCTTGACTGACCTATTCTCGAGCGATCGAACTCACTTCGATCGATCAAAAGTGTTAGTATTCCTATCTTACGTGTTTGCCACCGGCACCTCTTTCCCTCCCTGTATATATATATATAAGTTAGTTCATGTGTGTATGTGGGGTTTTTGGCAGTTTAGAGAGTTAGAGAGAGAGAGAGAGAGCTTATGTGTGTTATATAAATATAACCTTGTATGTGTATACATATGTATATATATGTGCTTAGAGAAGAAAGAGGAGAAGAAGAATAAGAAGAGGAGAAGAAGAATAAGAAGAGAGACAGAGAGAGACCAGCGAAGAAGAGGAGAGAGAAAGCTCGCTGCCACCATAGTCGTCGTCGCGAAGCTCGGGAATGTCGCCACCGAACTGCCGAAGCAAGGTAAGTTCATTAACTCACTCAAGGGATGCTTCTAGTATGATTCATATGCAGTTTATATGTATATATAGTGAGCCGGGTGGACGTGAGATGGTTAGAGTTCCTAGTGTGACTCTCGTTGTTGAAGACGTCCAGTGATGCGTATGCACTATTGAAGACTTCCAGTGTACCATTGACGATTACGTCCGGCTAGTGCTCTAATGTATTCTTAGCTATGTAGACGACCAGTGAACATTGAAGGCATCCGATGTACCGCTTCTATTGTTTACAGATAGGTGGTATCGTGTAGATGACCGGTAACCCTATCAAGGGATCGTGGGACCTACTACCTAGTCGAGTGATTCCGATTGGTATTGTGGTATCGATGTATGGATACAGATTGGTATTGTGATATCAACGTATGGATATAGATTTGTATTATGGTATTGACGTATAGATACAGAATGGTATTATTATCGACGAATGGATACGGAAATGGATATGAATATGAGAATGGTTAGTAAGATGATGTTCACTCGTGGATTCAGTGTCCCAACGTAAAGGTAGATGCATGGGTTACATGCATGAAATTGGTGAATACGTGATGAGATATTTATACCATGATCGTTATTATTGTTTTTAGTGGTGTCAATCGGGTCGGGTTGGCCCGGCCCGGCCCGCTTTTTTCGGGCAAAAAGCCTGGCCCGCTAGGCCCGGTTGACATACCCCGGGCCGGGGTGGACACCCATCCTTCCATCTATGGCCCGGCCCGAAATGGTGAAAAAGCCCGACACGGCCTACTTCAAAAATAGAAGAAAGCCCGCTAGCCCGCCCGGCCCGGCCCGATGTCTGGCCCGCTAGGCCCGGGCCACCGGTCCAGGGCGGACACACCCCCTCCACTCCCAAGCCCGGCCCGGCCCAGCCCGATGTTTGGTGAAGCCCGGCCGCCAGGCCCAGCCCAGCCCGAAGCCCGCTCGGGGCCCGCTTTGACCGGATCCGGCCTGGCCCGTTTGACACCTCTAATTGTTTTCATTTAATATGTCTCTTGTTATCATTGAATTCATGAATAGTTTAATGAGATATCTGCTATTTCCATGAGTGACGTTATTTTTAAGAGATTAACTGCATTTGAGATGCTGAACAATAACGGTGAGGAGTGTTTTTTAGTGTAATCACTCAACTTTGTATTCAAAGCTGATGGCGTTTGTGCCCTGGACATTCCAATGTCTAGAGCTTGGCAGGTCTTGAGGACGGAGACTGATGTTCTGCCCGACTTGGAGCTGAAGGCTTGAAGATGAAGGCGTGTTGTTTTGTAATAGTTAATTGGTATATCTATTGTACTTTTGTTAATTATTTGTTGTAGGCCTCAGACTATAAGCCAGTTGTTGTAATAGATTTAGTAGACTTTTATAATTGGTACTTGGGCATATGTTGCTTCCAAACCTTTTATATTTCCGTTGTAGCCTCTGATTATGTTAATAAGATATGTTTTATGAATAGCATCCTCCCTATGATTGTATTTGTTGGTTTGTATAGATGACAATGCGGTTATTCACCAGTCACGAACCTACGAGACCAAAAAGGAACTTGTTTTCTCTATTTTTGTTTCTCCGGGGCGTGACACTCTCTCAAACTCTCTAGTATTCTGAACACTCCCAAACACGAGCGCAAGGTATATATATAGAGAAAAGAAAGGGTGCATGTGGCTGTCTTTGCGTGAAACCTAGAAATCCTGATGATTACAGGTTCAATCGATCGAATTTAGTTCGATCGCTCGAGAGCAGATCAGTCAGGTTTGATTAATTGAAAAGGGTTTTGATCGATTGAAGTAGGGACCACGTCATAAATTCATGTCGGTAAGGTTTCGATCGATTGAATAGGGTTCGATCGCTTGAACTTTGAAATGCTCGATCGCTCAAGAAAGCTTCGATCAATTGAAGATAGAATTTTAAGTATGATCAAGGGAAGTATATAGAAACTCTGTGTATTAACTAATTATTGAAAATATAGGGTATTACATCATCCACCACTCAATAAAAGATTTTATCCTCGAAATCAGAGGCATACAGAGTTAAAACAAAAATGAAAACTTCTCACGCATCTCCAACTCTAGCTCCCACAAAGCTTCTCCTTCATCATGATGCTTCCACTGAATCTTTACCAACGGGATTTCCTCCCTCGATCCAGGATGCGAACTGGTCCTTTGTTAAACGTAACATTGTTGTTGACTTCAATATCTACGAAGTTGATCTCATGTGCTGGGTTGTGGGCACACTTCCTTAGCATACTGATGTAGAACACGTTGTGTACTCTTGTCATCTTGGCGGCAATGCATGTCGATAATAAACCTTCCCAACACCTTCTAGAATCTCGAATGGTTCAATAAATCATGGCGATAACTTGTCTCTCTTTTGACCAAATCTGACGATGCCTCGAATAGGTGAAACTTTAAGTAGCACATGGTTTCCAACTGCAAACTCTAAGTCTTTGCGTTGCTTATCAGCATAACTCTTGTGTCGAGTCTAAGCTGTCATCATTTTTTTATGCACGATCTGAATCTTCTCGCTGGTTTTTTGTACCATCTCTAGCCCAAGAAGTTGAGTATCTCCGACTTTGGCCCAGCATAGCGGTGATCGGCAAGGTCTTCCATACAAAGCTTCGAATGGTGCAATTCCTATACTCGTATGATAGCTATTATTGTAGGAAAATTCAATCAACGGTAGGTTTGTCTCCCAATAACTCTCAAAATCAATAACGCAAGCGTGTAGCATGTCCTCCATCACTGGATTGACTCGTTCAATCTGCCCATCAGTCTATGGATGAAAAGTTGAACTCAAGTTCAATGTTGTTCCCATCGCTGTTTGGAGACTCTTCCAAAACTCTACAGTAAAGCACGAATCTCGATCTGACACGATAGACACAGGTACTCCGTGTAACCGTACTACATGCTGTAGATACATCTGGCTCAAACATTCTACTAGATACGTCATACTGTAGGCAATAAAATGTGCCATCTTTGTAAGTTAATCCACGATTATCCAAATAGCATCGTGGTTCTATTTAGATTTCGACAATCCTACCACGAAATCTATGGTGACGTGTTCCCATTTCCAGTGGCGAATTGGCAATGGTTGCAGAAGTCTAGTTGATTTCTGATGTTCTGTCTTTACTTGTTTATAAGTAAGACACTGAGATACATACTCAACTACTTCTCGCTTTATTCCTTCCTACCAGAAATTCCTCATTAGATCCTTGTACATCTTTGTACCTCCAAGATGAATAGTCATCCATGACTTATGCGCTTCATCTAATATGTCTTTCCAAAGATTTTCTTCATCAGGTACACAGAGTCTATCTTTACATCATAAGGCTCCGTCTGTACTAATACTCCAGACTTCTGTTCCTTTACCGACATCTTTGCAAACCAGAACTTCAAAACTTTTGTTGTCTATTGAGATTCTATGATACGACTGATCAAAGTTGGTTATACCATCAGACATCCAAAATGTAGTCCTTCTATTGGTTCCACTGGCTAAAGGTCAAAATCTGCTAAAACTTCCAATGCTTTCCATTCTCAAATTAATAATACAGCAATCACTAATCGAGGTCTATGACTCAAAGCATCTGCTACGACATTTGCTTTACCCGGATGGTATTGTAATGAAAAGTTGTAATCCTTGAGTAACTCCATCCATCTTCATTGTCGCATATTCAACTCCTTCTGAGAGAACAAATACTTCAAAATCTTATGATAAAAAAATAGATCGAACTTCTCTCCATAGAGATAGTGTCTCCAAATCTTCAATGCAAAAACTATTGCTGCCAATTCCAGATCATGTATAGGATAATTCTTCTCATGTACCTTCAATTGTCTTGATGCATATGCAATAACATTCCCGTCTTCCATAAGTACATAACTAAGTCCTTGGTGCGATGCATCACTATAAATCACAAACCTTTCTCCACTCTTAGGTATCACGAGTACTGGTGTAGAAGTCAATCTTCTTTTAATTCCTGAAATGTATGCTCATGTTTGTCTACCCATTCATACTTTGTCTCCTTCCTTGTTGAATTTGTCAAAGGTCCTGCTATCTTGGAAAATCCTTTAACAAATCTCTGATAATATCCTGCTAGACTAAGAAAACTTCTAACTTCTGTCGCATTAGTTAGTCTGTTCTAGCTTAAGACTGCATCCATCTTAGATGAGTCCACAGAGATACCATCTTGAGATATAACAAGCCCCAAGAATTTGATTATAGCCAAAAGTCGCACTTGCTGAACTTTGCATACAACTTGCTATCTCAAAGCGTCTGTAAAGCAATATGTAAGTGTTCCTTGTGATCTTCCTTCATCCTTGAGTAGATCTATATGTCATCGATGAACACTATAATGAATTTATCCATATAAGGTCTAAATACTCTATTCACAAGTCCATGAATACTGCTAGAGTATTCGTCAATCCAAAAGGCATAACTAGAAACTCATAATGCCCGTATCTTGTCCTGAAAGCAGTTTTCGACACATACTCTCGTCGAACTAATAGTTGATGATATCCCAAACGCAAATCGATCTTGGAAAAGATCTTTGATCCTTGAAACTGATCGAACAGGTCATCTATCCTGGGTAGTGGATATCTATTCTTGATCGTAACCTTGTTCAACTCCCTAAAGTCTATGCAGAGTCAAAGTGTTCTGTCCTTCTTTTTCACAAACAGAACTGGTGCTGCCCAAGTAGGGATGGCAATGGGGCGGGTTCCCCACCCAACCCTGCCCCTAATAGGTAGGGTATGGGGGGCTTAATAGGGTTAGGGTGGGTATGGGAGAGGTTTTTGTAACCTTGGTCGGGGTTGGGGATAGGGTCGAATAACCCGAACTCGCCCCGATTATACTTAGAATTTACTAAATTGTCCTTATAGTTTGTATAATTACCTAAAATACTAATACTATATATATACTTTAGGGTTTTAACTTTTATGTTCTTAACAATATATCAATAACAGATTTAAGAGAAGAAACACCAAGTCGCAGTAGAAGTGGGAAGACGCACGCAATGCTTGGTGAGATTGAAGAGTTAGAAGTCAAGCCTAGTCCAAATCGTGGAATGACACCTCATATATTTGAATTCTTGTTGCAAAAATCAGAGCTGTAACTTTCAGTCCCTGTGTTTGATTTTGCTTTCTTGTACCAGGAATTTTAGCTAAACATAGGATCTGCTTCTCTTATTTTCTGTGATTTACAGGAAGAGGAAAGTCGATGGGATGAAAGAGTAACATACAATTGCAAATGCTCCTTTTTAAAGATATACAATGAACAAATCTTCTAGACTCTTCTTCTATAAACCTACATTTTCAATTTGTTTTTTTGTTTTTTTTTAAATCTAACTCTTAACCAGGGTGGGGTGGGGTGGGGTGGGGTGGGGTGGGGCCGGGGACCCCGAGTGCGGGGTAGGGTCGGGGTCGGGAAGAGGCACTATATGGGGCGAGCCGGAGCAGGGGGAGGGTTCAGTGAAATGGGGTGGGGGCGAGATATGGGGGCCCCGTCCCATACCAGCCCCATTGCCATCCCTATCCCCAAGGTGACGTACTTGGATGAGCGAATCCCAAATCTTCAAGTTCCTGAACTTGCTTCTTTAGTTGCAACATCTCAGTCGATGTCGTCCTATATGGAGTCTTGGATATTGGCAACGTACCAGGTATTAGTTCTACACAGAAGTCTATCTCTCTCTTTGGTGGAAGTCCTTTAATATCCTGGAAAACATCTTGAAAGTCTTGTACGGTAAGAATGTGATCCATCGTTGGTTCCGTACTCGTACTACGTATCTAAGACACTTATCAAAAACATATCACTCGTCGGCTGACCCTAAAATCTAATCATTGAACATCCCGGTATCGGAAATACAATTGTCCTGGTGGGGCAGTCCAAATTAGCATCATACTTAGCTAACCAATCCATCCCTAGGATAATGTCGAACTCCACATCGATAGAACTACCAAGTCTGCTGGAAGATTCTTATCTCCCAAGGTCAATGGGCAATCTTTACACACTTTACCCACCTTAATAGTCACTCCCAACGGTGACACAACATTAAGTGTTGGCTCAACTGTCTGGGGTTCCAAACCCAATCGATGCACAGTCTTAATAGCAATAAATGAATGTGTAGCTTCAGTATCGAATAAAGTTGTAACTGGACTATGAAAGAGTACAAGCATACCTTCCAAATGTTGCTATTCATCGGCATTAAAGCCTGCTTCCATAGGAATGATAGCATTCATCCTTGTCTGATCTGGGGGATCCCTGAATTCCTTGAATTGGTGCCCCATAGTATCCTTCTCGTGGTGCATGACAATCTCTGCTCAAATGTCTTGGCTTATTGCAGTTGCAGCAAAACTAATCGCTATGGCGGTGGGTCTTGGGAATAAAGCAATTCCTCACAATGTGCCCCGACTTTTCACGGTTGAAACATCCCCCGTCACTTGGTGGTGGGGCAGTAAGCAATGCTTGAGGTTATGGTCCTACCTATTGATAGTGCTGTGGTCGAGGGTAGCTTGATTGAGGATTCCTGGTTCCATCCCAAGTCCTCTTGTTCCCTTGAAAAGTACCCTGAGGTCTCCAACCCTGGGTATATCTTGGTGGTTGGTTCTAGAAATTATTGTGGCTGAAAACTTCTCGACGACTGGGGTCGAATCATCTGTGGTCCTTGTGTTATATATGCATCTTTTTCTAACCCGGCAGCAAATCTGACAATTCCCTCAAACGACTGGCTCAAATGACCAACTATCATATGTCTGAGGTGGGGGTCAATCCTTGGTAAAATCTCTTCACCTTCTTCTGTGGGGTGTCTATCATATGTTGAGCGAATCGAGATAGATACTCAAACTATGTTGTGTATTCTCGCACAGTCCATTCTCCTTGGTCCAGATTGAGAAAATTCTTCCCCTGTTTATCTCTCTCATCTTCTGGAAAGTATTTCTCCAAAAATTTTCCATTGAACATCTCCTAAGGCATCGCTTTTACAGCATTCATACTTATAGTAGCTCGCTCAACTTCCCACAAATCTGCGACAGCAAAGGTGAGCTAGTACGTAGCAAGACGACGCTTCTCTTGTTCACTGCATTCTAATGCTTCAAAGATCAACTCCATCTCTCGTATCCATTGCTCAGCTTTCCATGGTTCTGTTAATCTATCAAACTTAATAAGTTAACAAGGAAATTTCTAAGTGATAAACCTTAAGATGCTTCGAACTAGTACTTTATTAAGATAGTTCTTTTGGTGAAATAGGTAACATGGAACCCACCTATGTCCCAGACGACTTCGAAGGTCGTCTAATATTTTTTGATAGTGTAGAGCCAGTAAACCCAGATGTATATCATCACCAAATCTGATAACTCGCTAGAGATGGAGGAAAGAGAAACCTATGGATCGATATGAATAAGAGTAATATCCATAACCCTGACACACTACATCTAAAAGCTATCTATGATGCTGAGATCATCAAAAAAGTCCATGATGAGATGGTTAAGCTACTCGAGAACCCTGAGAATTTCCAAAGGGTGTATACCAGTGCCTATCGGATGTCCCCCACCGCCTTCCGTACTTTTCCAACAACCCCCGCAATTCCAAGGAGTGCTTATGCATCGAACGTAATCTCGAGAACTAGGCTACTATGTAAATGACGACTTTGGAGGATATATGATTTACCCCGATGGCATCGAACCTTCCGACCTAAAAGGATTCATTGAGAATGTAAAACTGAAAGCACATCAACACCTTTGTGGCAGATTAGGAGTCCAGCATCATATATACCATATCTCTGACCCATACCGACTTCAAGCTAAAGTCATTCATACCGCGTATGCCCAATGGTTAATGCTTGGAGAGATAAAAAGGTTAGCAATGGATGACATAGTCTTCCAATCTCTAGTAAACGAGATAGCACAGGAACCCTCCCTCCACCCAGAGGACCACCTTGTTTGGCCACCTAATGAGAATGCCCTTGTATAAGTAGAAATCCCAGTGGTAGAACCTGCTGCCAACCCCAACAGTATAGAAATGTCTGATGATGAATCGAACATGTATTTGGAAGAAGAGGATGACGAGAAGGATGATCCAGAAGAAAACCCTAAAGAGGAACCCGAGCAGGTAGTACCCCTTCAACCTATATGGAACTAACCTATAGTAGAAAGTCCTATAAATGATGACGAGGGCAATGTTGAAATCGAGGATTGGGACTTGGGTAAACCCAATTTGGATGAAGATGGACCTTGCGACTCTGACATAGGAGAGATCACATCCGAGTCTGACATGGATGACTAGTCAAGATTGTTGGGTTTATGCCCTCAAACCATTACTTTATGTATGACATTAGCATTTTAATATATGGATATCAGTTTTACATTTCATTATGTATGTTTCTTTCATGAGATGATTTTCAATCCTTAAGTATCATAGTAGGTAATTTGTGTGTGTATGAGATACATACAAGTGAGATATGAATTACCATCCTTTGATACTTAAAGCTTGTCACAGTGGATGATGAGACTGGATATCTCATCAGGTATATATTGTAGCATAATTAACTACCATTGGATGGAGTGATTAATCTCAATCACTAGAGTGTCACTCTTAGTTAATATGCTAGTGCTTATAGTGCATTGACGGACCTGAGCTTTCCTATTGACACTTAATGCTGTCAAACAGTCAATAGGAACTCATAACTTGTATAAGGTACGTGTTCTCAATCTTGCGACAATTATGAACATAGACTGTGGATATGGCTGCTTTGACTTACCAATCAGTGAGGTCTATAGAAGATCAACACCTGGGTATCTTGGGTATGTCATGTTCATAGGGTTGTGAACATATATTGTCAAGACAGAATCAACCCTTTGTTTTAGAGTAAGCAATCCCTTGCGAATGTCACCAAGTCGATTACTGAGTACTGCAGTCTTGTTGATAAGAGTTATCAACATGTTTGGTAATCATGAGAGGTGAATGGGACTCAAGGAATATAAGAAGTTATCATGATTCAGGTTGACAGTAACAGTTATCCGACTACTTGAATATAATTACGAATGCTGAAGGTAGAGGGACATTAGTACAACATATAAGTCTAGTTATTGCTTTGGATACGTTCTTTTGCATTGGAGTTCAGTTATCATTTTATAGTGGAGTAAACGTTAACTGACTAGTTAGTTAGTTTGTTGATCAGAGAGTTTGGTCATGGTAATTAACAAACTGATCTGAGCCAACAATAAAGAGCCTAGGAGGTCCCACTCTTAGCTCCACTAGGAAGCTTGGAAGGGCACATGAGGATCATGTCAAGGCAGGTTCGATCGATTGAAGGAGTCTCGATCGATTGAAGTCAAGGCAGGTTCGATCGCTCGAGGGTTGTTCGATCGATCGAAGGTTCGATCGATCGAATACACTTCGATCGCTCGAAGGTTAGGTCGGTTCTGGGAATCTATAAATAGGGCAGCTGCGTACTGAATGTTTTTAATCATCATTTTTATACGTAGAAGTTGCAGAAACTATTTAGGTTTCCCTAAACCTTCCCTATCCTCCCTATTAGGGTTCCCACCAACCCTATTCCTTCCGGCAGGCATCCGCAAGAGTCATAAGAGTGAAGACAACCTAGTGGAAGTTGTTGCACCATCAAGGAGAAAGAAGTTTTCAAAATTGGATTCAAGACCTGAGGTATATTTCCTCTCCCTCTTGTTAGTACGCATCTATGGAATTGACGGGTAGTAGATCTTGGGCTACCAATAAGTTTTTATTACTTGACTTTTCCGTTGCACGTTTAAACTTTTAATTTAAATCGGTTTTTCCATCAAAGATGACCTAATATAATATGCTAGTAGTTTAGTTAATTGTACTTAGGTTAACTTGGGCTAATGACCCTCTTTGTTGTAAGAATACATGTAATAGGGTAATATCCCTACTTTTGTATCCATGTAATCTAGGAAGGCTTTAATTATGTCATCGTTATCTTATTTATAAAAGAAGATATTTTAGTACTATACTTGCTCCAATGATCGCATTACTTGCTTGTTTGTTTTATAAATATATTCATAGATACCAGGTGAACCCTGCATATAAGTCCTAAGTAGAATACTTCTGTAGGTAAACCAGACAACCAATGGCAAATAGACCAAGAAGGAATCGACGCATAAGACCCCCAAACCCCGCTGGAGGAGCACCAGAAACTATTCCTACTGGAATGGATCCTATTGGAGTGTTTGGCGTGTTTCTGCAACGCTTAGAACACATTGGAAATAACCACGGTCCCAACAACAACAATGCTAACAACAATCCCATAGTTCCACCCAGACCACAAGAGGATCGTATAGTGGAACAATTTCGTGGAATGTGGCATGGAATTTATTTTGTGTGCACTTGTGTGCTATACCCAAGTGTAGGTAGACGTGCAAGTAGTATTCTGGTAAAAATCAGGTCGATCCCACTGGGAAGGTTGTAAACTAATTACTTAGACTAAACTCTAAAAGAAAATGAAACTTCAATATTTAATGAAGGTGTAGAACACGGAGTTCTACAATTAATACCTATTAAAGATAAAGCAATTAAACTAACTACGAATTTACTATTTAACTAAAGTGAATTTAAAGCGGGTTTTACTTTAATAAAAAGGGAACGTTGGGATCACACGAATCCACAGTGACCTAACTATCTACCATGTAGTTACATTAAAGCTCAATGGAGTACATCTTCTACAGTATTCCGTATTTCTCTTAAAATAAAGAATCCATATCCCTTTCATGACCGGGACTATATAATCACAGTCGATATGAAATACAAGAAAGTGGTTTAAATCAATAGTTAAGAATCGCACTCTGAATGGTGTTAGCATTCAAAGTGGTTTGCAAAAGTTATTGAAGAAAAATGCCTTAAGGCTTTAAGTCCAGAAACTATTTTGACAAACTGAGCATTTGGGGACAGTTTGATAACGAATCTCAAAAATAGAAAGTCTAGGAATACTGCAAAAGACATTCTCAAGAATCTGAAGGTTTCGATCGATCGACGCGCGGTCAATTGATCGAACATCATCATCTCTCAATCGATCGAAATGTCTTCGATCGCTTGACTCTATCTCTGGTCCGATTGATTGAACTAACTTCGATCGATCGAACACATGTTTTAAATTATTGCATGGCAGAGGTTGGAGATCACTATTTCATCATGATCTCCTAACCCTAGGACTACTCAGACATGGTCTGGAGTGTCTCAAATTTGTTTTTAACGTAAATATTCATTAAGGTTGCATTTGGTTGTGTTTTAAACATGAAACTTACAAAAATTATGGGTTTGACAATATCTAACATGCAAAACTATGATTCTAACAGATTATCCTACGAGAACTATTAGCAGAATGTAAACTAAATAATATATAAAAACCTAGAATGAAGAACTTTGATTACACACTAAGAATCCAAGCCAAAATAATAATAATCACAAAAACAAAAACAAATCTCTCTATAAACTGTTGAAAAATAATGTGGGCATCCTTATAGACGTCTTACAAACTAATATATATAGATAACCTAAGAGCTAGGGTTATACCGAACGCGCGTAAGTTCTGATAAAAGGCATGTTCATCGAACATCACTCGATCGATTGAAAGTTTGGAATACTCGAGCGCTTGAACAAACTTAGATCGATCGAAACTTCGATCGCATGACGGTCCTTCGAATCGCTCAAACTTTAGTTTTTGTCTTTGAATTGTCTTGCTCATCATCAAGCTTCCCTTTTATCTTGGTATTCATTTCTTCACTCAACGAACCAATGATCTGCACAAATACTAGTTAAAATAGTGCAACTTATCATAGATTAATCATATTGTGTATAAACTAGCATTGTAATATGAATTGCAGATAAAACAGGGAGTTGTAAACTAAATTAGTGTAGTTTCTTCCTTTAGTGCGGTTGTATTTTACAAATAACCCCGCTTGTCACAACCCCCAACTAGCTTATTGCAAATCCCTAGTGAAAAAGCAAAAATAAAAACAAGCTAAACTACTACTACAACGACTAAAAGAAGACAAAATAAACTGAAGCAAACTAATCTAAATAGAAAGATATACTACCTAACTCATTTTTGCAGGAATCACGGTTGCATTTAGCGAATGCAACAAGCCGTTAAACCCCTAGGGTCCCCCTAGTGGACGAGTGTTATCTCGTGAGGGTTTACAGCGAATATACCCACAAAATTCTCAATTTAAGTTAAAAAAGATATAGAAAAAACTTCTAAACACTCTCTCCCACCAAGATAGATATAACATATGTATCATAATCATGTATCCATGTGTGTGTGAAATTAACAGCTATGCGTTAAACCTTACTAAGAGTTATTTAGACTATTGTACTTCTAGAACTCGCAATTTTAACTCAATCCTCACATAGGTTTACACTCATAAATGAGCGTCTCATAGAAACTTGTTTAATAATGATCGCACATGTATAAAAGCTTTGATAAGAATGATATTATGGTTACTAATGCTTTCATACCTGACTCTATGAAAAACGATTATTTAGAGTGTATAGTCTCATGAATAGGATACTACGTACTAGAGGAGCGAACTACCGTGGATAACTCAACTCACACATTTATGTTCAAACTAATTTATTAAGAATCATAAAGACTTTGAATTGTTTAGGTTTTATGAAGTAGATAAAGATGATGAGAAAGAAAAAATGCGCGTCTTATCATATGATGGAGCTTATCATCTCATTTTATTCTCATTTCATTCTTTTCACATCTCCAACCCACTTTCATCCTTTCATATTCTCCCTTTTTCTTCTTGTCATTTTTTTTTAAAACATAACTCCTACAACTACTCTCCTCCAATCATATACTTTGATAGATATTTATTATTAGATGCGCAATGGGGTTCATTAGAGTCAAGGTAAAGGATTAGGAGTTTGTATTTTCATAATAGAATTGGCAATTATTGAATCAGTGTGGGGTTCGAGACAAAACGGTTTCTGTGGGTAAGGGGATATGGATAATGGTATGAAATGGGTAACGATGGCTTAACTCATTTTCTTAATTTATTAGTTTCAGCACTTCAGTTTTCATCAAGTTTAGTTGGTAGATCCTGAACGTTCTCCCCTAATAAGCAGCCAAAATTGAAGAATTATTTTAAACTAGTGCAACGAATTTTTATAAGCATAATCAAGGAAAGCGATTCGAGTTTATGTGAAAATTCCCTCAGAAACAAAGATTGGATCAAAAACTCACTAAGGGTAATTAGTTTCCACTACTCATTCCTTGAGCACAATAGTCGTTTTAACTCATTTTTAAGGCTTTCTACATAGCTATCAATTCTGCTGCGTGTGAACGTTGGATACATGAAAAATCAACATATGCAATCATCCTAGTGTAACTAGAAAAATGCATGAATTTAATTCATAAAAAGATTAGAACAATACGATTGTGTTATTGCCTAATAACAGCTAAACAGGAGTGAAAGTTCAAAGTTATTTATCAATTAAGTTCAAAAATTTTCAAATTATTTTCAAAATTTTCAAATTTTAATAATTGAGATTGTATGTTACTGAAATTTCTCAAAGTTTGAAGTGCTGTATGTGAAAAATGCAGGTGAAAACTTATCTATCCCCTACCCCCAACTAAAAACAACAATGTCCTCAGAAGTTGATTTTTTGAAATAAAAATGGATAGGGTTCACCTGATTAGAAGCAAACCAACAACAGCATACATAGCAACCTGTAGTATATCAGACAATCTCCAAACAAACCAGATCAATAGATGTATCATTACAAAACAAGATCCATGCATACAAAAAAACCAAATCACTGGAAAAGTGAAACAATGATGAACAGGGCAGTGATCATAATGCCCAAAAATAACCCAACAGTCCCACAACATAGCCAAACAACCAAAAAAACTAAGAGAGAGGAGAGAAAAAATAGAAAGAAAATAAAAACAAGAAAACTCCCAAACTCTCATCTAGCAGAATCAACTAATCATCGGCCACATCTAATAAAATCTCAATCGGCGCGACAGGAGCATCAGTATCACCACCCTCTGGAATTGGAGGCGGTGGAAGTGGAGTCTCGGAAGTGGTGTTAGAAGGAATGGTAAATGGAGGAACAGTCCCAACCAGAGGTGGTGCAGATGATGATGATGGGGCAGAAGGATCAGCAGATTAAGGTACTGTAGAAGATGAAGGATCAGTGGTGGGTGTGCAGTGGGTGGTGGTGGATGTGAAGCTGTGTGTAACAATTGGGCTACCCCTAACTGGATCAGAAGTGTGTCAAGCTAGGCAACCACATGATCAACCTTGCCCTCGAGCCTCATCCGAGCCTCCGTCTCCTCGAAAAATAATGTGTGGAGAGTCTGGAGAAACACGGAAGAAGACTCTCCCTGGGCTGGAGCCTGAGACCGCTGTCTCAACTTATGAGAGTCTAAACTATTGTTTTAAACCATTTTTGCGTATTTAAAACTCCATTGTTGTGATATAGTCCCAGTCATGAAAGGACTATAGATTCTTTATCCTAAGAGAAATACGGAATACCGTAGAGAATGTGCTCCATTGAGCTTCAACGTACCTGCATGGTAGATGGCTAGGTCGCGGTGGATTCGTGTAATCCCAACATTTCCTTTTATTAAGAAAAACACGTTTTAAATTATCACTTTAATTAATTAGTTGGTAATTAGTTTAATTTAGTTGAATTGTCTTATCATTAGTAGTTGATAAATTGTGGGACTTTGTGCTCTGCATTATTTAAAATATTGATTTTTATTTTCCCTTTTTGAGATTAATCTAAGTAATTAGTTTAACACCTTCCCTGTGGGATCTACCTGGACTTAACCAAACTACTACTTGCACGATTACCTACACTTGGGTATAGCACACAAGCGCACACAGAAAATTCTCGTGTCAACTGGATTGTTATCAAATTGTCCCCAAACACTCAGTTTGTCAAAACAGTCTGTAAACTTTAAGCCTTGAGGCATTTTTCTTCAATATATTTTGCAAACCCCCCTCAATGCTAACACCATTGTAGGTGAGAGTCAAAACTATTATTTTAAACCGCTTTTGTGTATTTCAAACTTAATTGTGATGATATGGTCCTGGTCATGAAAGGACTATAGATTCTTTATCCTAAGAGAAATACGGAATACTGTGGAGAGTGTGCTCCATTGAGCTTCAACGCAACTGCATGGTAGATGGCTAGGTTGCGGTGGATTCGTGTAATCTCAACATTCCTTTTTATTAAGAAAAACACGTTTAAATTATCACTTTAATTAATTAATTAGTTGTTAGAGTAATTTAGTTCAATTGTTTTATCTTTAGTAGTTGATAAATTGTGGGACTTTGTGTTCTACATTCCTTTAAAATATTGTTTTTTTATTTTCTTGTTTGAGATTAATCTGAGCATTTAGTTTAACACCTTCCCTGTGGGATCGACCTGGACTTAACCAGGCTATTACTTGCACGATTACTTACACTTGGGTATAGCACACAAGCGCACACATAATAAATCTCGTGTCAACTGCCACTGCAAGGCCTTTACTTCTTAGGGATAGAAGAGACAATCTTCGATCTGTTGAGGCTGATCACTAAAGTCGGGACACCAAGGAAGCCTATCAGATGCCAGAGGATCCGATGATATGAACTTTGGGGAACCAACTAGACTGGTGGGTCCAAGAGACTAGCAATGCTGATGTGGGTCAGGTAGAAGATGACCTATGGTATGAGAGTGGTAGAGAAGAAGCAGAAAAAGAAAGTTCAGTAGTTGTTTCTGAAGTTGACAATCTGTGGGTAAAAGAAGAAGTCAGTCATCTGACCCGGTCAGGGAGACATTTCAAGCCTCATGAGCTAGAGGAGGAGCACCAGGGGAGAGAAACGGATAAAGGAAAAGGGAAAACGAATGAAGAAGAGGAAGTAGATAGGGTTCTGAAGCAAATGAAGAAAACTCAGGCTAACATCACCATCTGGAGTTTATTGATCGCTTCTAAACGTCACAGGCAGGCGGTCTTGGATGCTTTGAACCAATCTGACATTTTTTTTATACAGCACCAGAAGACCTCGTGGGAATGATCAGTAAAATCCCAACTCTGGCTATTACCTTCTCATCAGATGACCTACCTCCGGGAAAACATGTTCACAATAAACCGTTATATGTCACTATTGAATGCTTGGGGAACACTGTGACTGCTTGTCTTGTTGACAATGGATCTGCTCTAAACATATGTCTATTCCGAACAGCTAAGCGCATGGGTTTGGATGAATCAACGTTCATACCATCTGAGCAGAAGGTGAGAGCGTATGACAACACTCAGAGAACAGTCATGGGGATGATTCTCCTTCATCTCGCTGTCGGGCCTGTGGAAAAGGAAGCTAAATTTTAGGTCATCGACATACCTGCTTCTTTCAATTTACTACTTCGAAGGCCGTGGCTAGACAGTTTGGGTGCCATACCATCTACAGTTCATCAGAAAGTTAAATGTGTCTGAAAGAGCAAGGTCTGTGATATTCTCGGGGATAGTTGGGTTCATCCGTCCGAAGCTTCATCAAGCGCGTCGGTTCTAGAGGTACAATTTCAAGAAGAGGAGACAGGTCTGTGAGGATTTGAGTTCATCAACATGTTGGAGGGAGAGAAGTCGAGAGAGTTCCTACCACTATACTTTGATCAGTACGCAAGTCCGTTGGTCACTGGGATCATGAAAAATATGGGTTTCTTCCTAGGCATGGGATTGGGTAAGAATCATCAAGGTTTGACGGAGTTTCCAAAGATCGCCACCCCACCCAGACTCACACTCATGGTCTGGGTTATCAACCATCGAAGAAAGAGATGAGAGATAAGAAGAAGGCAGCAGACGCACCATTGGACCCTTACCTGAAGACGCTCAATGGATACTTTGTGAAAGAGGGAGAGGATTTCCCCTTTTGTGGCTTTCTAGAACCATGGGTAGATCAGAAAGACAATTGTTTGAAGCCAGGGTTTGAGTTCTTCTTCCCCCATGAATTCTCTGAGTATCAAGATCCATATCTACAGGTACCCGTGAAGTCAGCTACTGCAAAAGATTGGGTTGGTGCGCTGGATGGCTCGGTCATAAAGAATCTGTTGGGCGAGGAAAGCACAAAGACCAAGGGAACGGGCCAAGAAGGGGTCGTGGAAGACAAGGCAGGAAAAGAACATGCTGAGGGACTGGTAGAGGAGGTGCAAGATGAGGAGAACGACATGGAAAAACCCAATAAAGAAGAAATGGAGGAGATTACCAAGATAGGGGATCTAAAGGAGTGCTTCATCACCGATCTGGGAGGAGAAAGCAAGAAAGAGTGGGTCTTTGAGTCTAGTGATAGGTATCCCCCAAACCCAGAGTCTGTAATGGCCCAAATGAGGCGTCTTTCAATTTCCTTGTCTGTTGTAATTTCTCCAAAGAAAATCAATGAAAGCATGACCAATTTTGCCTACTCGAATGTAGGGGTGGCAATTTCTGACACGATAACACGGTTTACTGAGACAACCCGATTATGACACGATATGACACGATTAAATTAAAAATGTTCATATTTTTATTGAATAGTATTCAAAACTAAAAATCAACCCAAAATCACACAACCTAATTATGACACATCTAACCCGAATTGCCACCCCTACTCGAATGCGCTAAATGAATGTGATGAATGTGATGATCATGAAACACCAAATGAATTGTAAAAATTAATCGAAAAAGAAAAAGAGTTTGCATGTAAAATCATTGAGAACACTCTAACGATCAATCTAGGAAATGAAGATAATCCTCAAAATATTTTTATTGGCTCTACACTTAGCAAGAAGAAAGTAAAGAATTAATCAATCTATTAAATGAATGCAAAGATGTTTTTGCATGGTCTCACAACGATATGCTAGGTGTCGATCCAGAAATAGTCCAACATCATATCCCCCTCTTTCCCAATTCAAAACCCATAAAACAAAAATTGAGGCGAATGAGGCCTGAATGAGCACTAAAAGTCAAAGAAGAAGTTGAAAAGCAGTTGAGAGCTGGATTCTTAATGGTCACCGAGTATCCAGAATGGATCGCCAATATTGTGCCTGTCCTGAAAAAGGACAGTTGCATTAGGGTTTGTGTTGACTTCCGAGATCTGAACAAAGCCAGCCCTAAGGACAATTTCCTTTTTCCTCACATTGATGTGTTAGTGGATAATACAGCGGGACATGAACTCCTATCTTTTATAGATGGGTTCTTAGGGTATAACCAGATTCTAATGGTGCCCGAGGATAGCGAGAAAACCACTTTTATCATACCATGGCTCATACTCCTATAGGGTGATGCCGTTTAGGCTAAAAAATGCAAGCGCAACTTACCAACAGGCCGCTACAACATTGTTGCACTATATGAACCATAAGGAGGTAGAAGTGTATGTGGACGATATGATTATGAAATCTAAGAAGAGGAAAGGACACTTGGGTGCATTAAGAAAGTTATTTGGAAGGTTAAGAGAATTTAGAATGAGGCTGAACCCTCAGCAGTACACCTTCGGAGTCACTACCGAAAAGTTGTTGGGGTTTCTCATCACTCAGAGAGGGATAGAGGTGGACCCGACCAAAATAAAGGCCATAGTCAAAATGCAGCCACCCAAGAATGAGAAGGAATTAAGGGGATTTCTGGGTAGAATACAGTTCATAAGCCATTTCATCTCAAAACTCACCCTAACCTGTGACCCTTTATTTAAGCTGCTTAGAAAAGGAGAGAAGTTCTAATGGGATACCTTATATCAACAAGCCTTTGAAAAGGTCAAAACCTATCTCCAAAACCCGCCTGTCTTATCACCACCCTTACCCGAAAGACCCTTGTTACTGTACCTTTCCGTGTCCGAAGATTCAATGGGGTGTATGCTGGCACAAGAAGGAGAAGAGGGGCATACAGAAAGAGCCATTTATTACTTAAGCAAAAGGATGATTGGATACGAGTTGAAATACACCTTTGGAAAAAGCCTGTTGGGCCTTGGTCTGGTGTACCCGTCGCCTTCGTCACTACATGTTAGCCTTCCCTGTAACCCTGATATCCCAAATGGACCCACTCAAATACCTATTCGAAAAACCTGCCTTGACCAGCAGAATTTCCCGATGGACCATGATGCTAGCCGAATTCGATATCAAATACGTCACTACCAAGTCTGTAAAAGGAAGGGCTGTAGTTGAGTTTTTAGCAGATCTCGCTATAGAATCCGAGGATAAGGGGGAATTTAAGTTTCCTGATGAGGGAGTAATGGAGGTAAAGGAGGACTTATGGAAAATGTACTTTGATGGAGCGTCTAACCAAACAGGCTACGAGGTTAGAATCATTCTCATAGCACTCGATGGGGCCCCTACCCTGTTAGCCGTCAAACTCAGATATGACTCGACCAATAACACCGCAGAGTATGAAGCATGCATAATTAGGATGGAAGCAGCCTTAGCCCTGAAAGTTGAAAGGATTGACATTTTTGGAGATTCTAACCTGATCATATCCCAAGTACGAGGTGATTGGAGGGTAAAGCATGAAAAGTTGAGACCTTACCATGACTACCTAGAGAGCCTAAAAGTACAGTTTAAAAAGATTTCCTTTTATTACCTTCCCTGTGAAGAAAACCAACTATCTGATTCCTTAGCAACCCTAGCCTCAATGATCTAGATCCCCTCGAGAACTACCATGATCCCGCTATCCATAGAAGTGAGAAGCCAATCGTCGTTTGAAATGATCGCCGCCATAGAAGAAGAGGGTGAAGTGCCTAGGTATGAGGATGTATGGAACTTCGTTAAGAAGGGAGGTACCCCGAAGGAGCATCAGAGAAGGATAAAAGGCGGTTCGACGATTCTCTGCTCAGTTTGTGATCTACGAGGATAAACAATGGAAGAAGTCCTACACCGGGTATAATCTAGAGTGCTTATATAGGAGAGAAGCTAAGAGAATGATGAAGGAAATACATGAGGGAGTGTATGGACCCCACATGAATGGGCACATGCTAGCAAAGAAGATTATCCGATAGGATACTATTGGATGACCTTGGACAAAGACTGCTGTCAATATGTCAGAAGGTGCCATAAGTGCCAAATCCATGCAAATCTAATGCACACCCCGCCATCACAACTCTATAGCATGACCACCCCTTGGCCATTTTCTGTATGGGGAATCGATATCATTGGTGAGATAGTCCCAAAGGCCTCCAATGGGCACCGCTACATAATCGTAGCAATTGATTATTTTTCTAAGTGGGTAGAGGCAGCTTCATATGCGACTTTTAAAGCCATGAATGTGGTGAGTTTCAACAAAAAGAACATAATTTATAGATATGGGGTCCCGAATGAGTTCATTTCTGATCATGGCAGCCATTTTCAAGGAGAGGTTATCTCGCTCTTAGAGAAATATAAGATCACTCGCCATCAGTCGTCCCCGTATAGGCCTCAAACAAACGGAGTAGTGGAAGCAACAAATAAGAATGTCAAGGCGATCTTGGAAAAAACAATAGATATGTATAAGGATTGGCATGAGAAGCTGCCATTTGCACTGTGGGGATACCGGACCTCTGTGAGAACTTCCACAGGAACCACATCGTATTCATTGGTTTATGGGATGGAGGTCGTCCTTCCAATTGAGGTAGAAATACCCTCTCTCAAGGTCTTGGCAGAATGCGAAGTAACCGAGCTAGAATGGATGAGGGGGAGGTATGAAGAGTTAATGCTACTTGATGAGAAGAGATTAGCAGCAATAAACCATACTCGGGGGTACCAAAAGGGGATAGCTTGTGCTTTCAACAAAAAGGTCAGCCCAAGGAAGCTTGCTGAGGATGACCTGGTCCTCAAAGAACTGAAAGTGCCTGTTTATGACCCTAGAGGAAAATTCAAACCCAACTGGGTCGAGCCATACATCATCAAGACTCTCCTCTCTGGAGGAGCTGCCTGTCTCATGGACCTAGATGGGGTCGAATTTAAACAACTGATTAACCTCGATCGCCTCAAGAAATACTTTGCTTGAAACCCTTTTCTTTCAAAAACCTCCAGAGTTGATGAACTACGCTCGACCTGATTCCCGTTAGGGGATACGTAGGCAACCTACTCGGTTCGGTCATTAATAATTATCTGATTGGCGCTTTCCTTTGCAGCCTTAAACCGAACTACTTGGGACCTGATACCTACTCGGGGATAAGTAAGCTGGCTATCGATCAGCCCTCGGTCCATAAAAAAAAAATCCCTGTGCCAAACTAGGGGCAAACTTGCATTTACCCAGAATCACATCATAGCCTCATAACTAGGGGCAAACTCCGTTTGCTATCTGAATAACCCAGATATTGCTTAAACCCGCTTTTGGATCACCTGGCTATCAAAATAAGTACTATAAAGAAACAAATAAAGGATTCATGATATAGAATGATTAAGATTCCAAAAACAATTTTCAAAGCAGTAGTAATAAAAGCTGAGAAAAAGCATTAAAAGGGGAGAATCTTCATAACTTACAGATGAATTGGAAGAGTGAACACTTTGATTGAACATGTTAGGACATTTCCTAAAACATGAAAGCATTCTTTAAAAGAAAGACAAAATCACATCTCAAAAGCGCAGCAAGAGTAGGCAGGGTCTGTCAGAAAGTTTTGTAAAAAGCAACCTTTTCCCTATTTTTTCATCTGTTTTATTTCATTATGCCTTTATCCATCAAGCCTGTCTCGCAACCAGGGTCTGGATCTCTAGAAGATACTCAACAATAGGCATAGTCGAAGCAAGAGTCCTCGGGCATGGAGCAGCCATCCTGCTATGTCAAGCCTCAATGAAAGCCTTCACAATAGAAGGGCACAAAATGGACCCCCTCGTGAAATCAGCAATAACAGCCTCGGTGGTATCCTGCAAAAGCCCAAATTGGCGAACTACCTGATCAGGAATGTAGAAAGTAGTGACATGCAAGCCCGGTAGCCAGATACAAGGCCACCCAGGGAACCGTACCGTGATAGAGCAATGATCCCACTACGGGCAGATCCAACAGATGTCATCAGAAGAAAGACCTCAGAGCCAGTCGAGCCAGGTATCGACAGCATGGAATAAGTGGTTGATCTCCATACGATCATAGGGAAGTGATCCACGCAGGTGCGAAGGGTGGATAAAGATGTCCAAGAATTCCATGATCTAAATCTGTAAAACAAAAGGCGCCCCAGTAGATAACACGGCCTTGGTAGAATGGGCACGATCCAGTCCCATCAAAGTTTTACCAAGAACCAGCATAACAGCACTTTTCATTTCCATCAAACCACAGGCAATGGGTATAAGGATGTCGAAAGATGATTGAAAGAGGAAATAAAAAATCATAGCAATCGATAAAGCGCTACGTCGTGCAACCTGATACCTACTGTCATAAGGATCCCTGATGAGAGCGTAGATCGAAGAGAGACGCTCAAAATTGACCTGTCTGTCATGTATAAAAGAGCCCGTGGCACTATGGGATATATAGAGAAGAGCTGCCAAATCTTGAACATACCCAGCTTGCACTGAAGGGACATTCAGATCCGCAGAAGGATTAGTATGAAGAATAACGCTAAACTCCTTGAACAGAGGATAAATCTCTTGGTAACCAAAACGGAAGACGTGGAGTGAGGGATCCCAACATTGAGTAGCGGTTTGAAGCAAGCTTTCATTTAGAATCATCCGTCGAAAGGAGAAGAGGTCGTTCAATCTAGAGCATTCAAAGTTGAGCTTATCAATACCAGAGAGAGTATCCATCCACAGGAAGTGGATTTGAGAGATAATGGGGGCCATTTGAGAAGAAAGCGAAGACAAGGAGAGAGTGATTTGCAGAGCATTGATGAAGGGAGGCTTTAAACAAGAGTGGATCTGCCCAAAACACAGGGCGACACTCGGTAAAGTAGAACGACACTCGAGTAAGTGCCGCATGGCAGTCCGTAACTGCCATTATGGCAGTTACTAACTGCCACAGTGGCATTCACTGAGTGCCGTTGAAGCAAAACTGAGTGCCACTTGGAGTTTTATTTTGGCTAGGTGTGTTTATAATACTTTCAGCTCACCTGCAAACAAAAATTGAATAAAAATAATAAAATGTGCGCATCATGCAGCACGTGCAACTAAACCAATCCATGGTCACACATACGATGAGCAATAGTAAAAAACAGAAAAAGTAAGAAAAAAAAAGCAGTAAGCAATAAAATGCGGGATCAAGTCATGGTCGCAATCACCAAAATGAAAGTATGCAGGAAATAAAGTTGTGCAGATGCCTATCCTATCTCGGCTATCTAATAGCCACCATCAAAATAAGTGTATGAATATATACACTCATCCAAATGTGTGTGACCTCTCCAGAAACACTCAGAAAGTAAAAGAAAATATAAAAGATGTGTGGTCAACCCCGACCCCGGCCTTGAGTCTGGCGTGTGATACGTCTGAGGGGCTCCTCCTCTGACTCTGCTCCGCTCCCGCCAACTCCGTCTCCCCCTTTACCTCCACCTCGTCCGGCACCAGTACCCCAAGAGCGTCGCTAAAATTGATGCCGAAGTGCTGAAGCCGTTGTTGAAGCTCCCCCACCTGCTGGGCCAGCGCCCTATTTTCTTCCGCCTAATAGGAGAGAGGAGGTAAAACTCGAGAGTTCTTAAGATAAAATCAAAATTTAAAAGTAGAGTAGAGATTTTACCTGAGTCCTCAGCTAGGCCGCGGCCGTCGCCCGAGCTCCCTCATGATGAAACCAAGAGCCGAAAATAAAGATCAATAAATAAGAGGCAGCCAAAATCAATGTGAGAGACGAGAATAAATTCTTACCATCCACTCTTGCCCAAGGACCCACTACCGCACGCTGTGAGTATACGCCAAGTCCTCCTCCGCGTAAGCACGCGGGACATCATCATACTAAAGAGGAATGGTAGGGGCACCTTGAGAGAGTCGGGGAATCATCGTCGAGAATTGCTCGCTGAAGGAGACAGTCGACATAGCCCAATCCCACTCAGGTAGGGCGGGAGGACGAACAGCAGCAGGGACGGGCTACAAACAACAAGGATGAAATGTAAATAAAGAATAAGAGAGAACTCAGGAAAGAATTAAGAAATCATATACTCACCCTAGTCACTTCCATCAGAGGGAAGTTTGGCATTAGCTTAGCAATGCGAAAAGCTGCATATCCCGTGGAGGGGTCCATGAAGTCACGGATGCCCAAGCCAATCAGAGCAGCTGTAAGCGCACTACCCTAAAGTGTGTCTATGGCTCTCATAGAATCTGGAGGAGGGTATGGCAAGAAGAATCCGGGAGCCGCTAGAGAATGCCTAGTCACCCTCTCTCCCAAATACCATGCACAGGCTTCTAGCCCATCTAGTAGCCGTCTCATCGGGTCGTACCCGCCCGATGCCTGTATCCCCGTGGAAGTAGTGGGAAGCACCCTAAGCCATGGCTACCAACGAACGTGTAGTTCTCTCAAGTTCGTCAGAAAATTCCTGAATGCCATAAAATTGTGAGCCCCGGTCTTCTACTTGACCCTATCCTTCGCCCATTTCAGTCCCTGGGGCATGATGATGGTGTCAGCATCGCGTGTCTCAGGAGACATCATGTGAAGATACTCGTGGGACCAAATCTGCAATATAAATAAGGAAAAGAAAAAAAGGGGCGTGAGTCTCGCAGTTTAAATAATTTTTGAAAGTGTGATAAATAATGAAATATAGTAAAAAAAAAAAGAAGAAGAAAATCAAGAAGAGGACGTACCTCCCATGCCCTCCAGACCACACCTGTAGAAGCTGGCCAGTCTCGAGAAATATCTCCCATATGCCTGTACAGGATGGCTAATCCTGCACCGGCCCAATCATACTAGTAAATCTCTCCCATGACCTCCAAAGACCCCACCAACGCCACAAAAATTTGATCCCCTTGGTGCTCAGTAGGGAGCACCCAAGCATATACATGAGGAAGCCCTGAGCTATCTGCTCATCCGTAAAGCCCTCCTGGCCCCTAAAAGTATCTATAAACCACTTGGCCATGACCAAGGGCTCCTCGGGGACGACTCCTAGCAAAAGCAGAATCCTGTCCCACTCGATGATGGTATCTAGGTACCGTAGGCACTCCCCCCGGAAAGAGATCCCTGTGATCATCGAGAAGTTGAGCAGGGTCATGGTCATCTCCCCAAAGTCAAAATGGAACGTGCTGGTAGTGTCCTACCAATGCTCTGCTAGGACATGTATTTGACGAAGATTGTTCGAGCTCTTTGTCAAGAGCTTGATGAAATCTCCGAAGCCAGCAGCAATAATGAGGCCCTTCACGGTCTCGCTCAACTCCTCGTACCAGGCAAAGCCATGAGCTAGGCTACCGCATCCTTTCAGCACGTCGGGATGAAGGTACAAAAGAAAATCGCAAGGTTTAAATGTCAGCAAGTGAATGAAATAATGGAAGGAAATAAAGAAACAAAGAGTGATAAACAAAAATAATATAAATAAATAAATAAATCATAATAATAAATGAAAGAGCAATGATAATAAAACAGGAATGAATAAGGAAAGGAGTGAAGACGAAAGCGTCTAAGTGCTTGGGGAGATTTCACGGGTTAATTTCTTGAGAAAACGTATGTAGTCCTGATGATATGACTAACGCCCTCGAATCTTGTGTGAGAAGGTTTGAAATGAGCATAGTTTCAAAAGAAAATCACAAGCATAAGGGTCGTTATTCATAAGGAGTGTTTGAAAATTTGATTAACGTGCATAGCATTTAAAAGGTCCTTGAGAAGAGTTGAGGGGGAAAAATAATGAAATTGATACAGGTGAAAGATTCGAAAAAAACTTTACAGGCATAGCATTCATTTTCATGTGAAGTTTTGTCCCTACATTCATAAAGTCCATAGGAAATAAGATAAAGAAAACAAAAAAATTGAATGAGTATTAAATAAAGCATTGGAAGCGCTCGAGAGCACTATAAGCACAGCATTTCCATACACAAAGAGGCATTTTGAAGTTGTGTTGATCACGCATTGCATTCATAAAGTTTATAATGAAGAGGAATCGCAAAAGGGAACTGGAGGAAGCGTGTATACCTGTCGCTGGAATGCTCGTGCAGATAGATGATCGCCCAGGTCCCGGAGCAAAAAAGTAGGATTGGAGTGGGCAGTGGCCGTGTACTTGGCCTTCTTCCTACTCCTCGAGCCACTAGCCATAACCTGGTGAGGAAAAGAGAGTAAACTGAGGGTTAAACTTTGGAGTTAATCAAGGAAACAACTAAAATAAAGGGAATAACAGAGTTCTAATTGAGAAGTAACTTACCTTTGGATCCTTCAGATCAATGCAAGGAGAGGAGAGAAAAATCTCCAAGAGAGCTTCGACTTTGAGAGATTGAGAAGTGAATGAAATGAAATAGAAAACTCGAGTATAAGCATTCTGCCACACCTAACGGCACTTGAGAAAATGTGCGCGACAGTTGATGAAGTGCCATGCGACACTTGTTGAGTACTGTTCTGGCATTCCGTGAGTGCCGTACGCTAATTACAAATTGCCACAAACTTCAGTGTGTGCTGCGGTTAAGGTGGTTTAAGAGGCATTGATTTTTCCCCTAAAATTCAAAATAAACCCCAAAATTTGAATTCAAATCCCCTGATTTTGCCCACTTTTGACAGTTTTATCTCCAAATAATATCTTTCGGAGTCTTTCGGTCACTGATTTTGAATTTAAAATGAATTTGGGTCCGATTGACCCCTGATTTTGAAAATTAAAATGAATTTGGTTCTGATTGACCCCTGATTTTGAAAATTAAAATGAATTTGCTTCTGATTGACCCTTGATTTTGAAAGTTGAAATGAATTTGGGTTTGATTGACCCCTGATTTTGAAAATTGAATTGGATTTGGGTCTGATTCACCCTTGATTTTGAAAATTGAAATTGATTTAGGTCTAATTGACCCCTGATTTTGAAAATTAAAATGGATTTGGGTCTAATTGACCCCTGATTTTGAAAATTGAAATGGCTTTGGGTCTTATTGACCACTGATTTTGAAAATTTTGAGCAAACATATCCGACGGGGCCGAAGGGCTATGGATTTTCAGCGTAAACATATCCGACAGGACCGAAGGGCTGCAGATTCTCAGAGCAAACATATCCGATGGGGCCGAAGGGCTGCAGATTTTTAGAGTAAACATATCCGACGGGGCCATCATTGCGTGGGCACGTGCATCACGACAGGATAGGTGCATCCATCCATATGATTACTTGTGCTTGTGTGTGTTTTTCCCTGGCCCGAACTACGTCTTGGTATGATTCCCAAAAGGATACGTAGGCAGCTCACCATCGAGCACGACCGATTTGAACCTTACTGCGCGCCTATTTTCTTTTTTTGCAACGCATTTTGTTTTTCCTAAATCTGATAGTTTGGTCAAAGGCTTGTCTTCACACTGGCTTCGACATTCACTTGTGAGAAGCGTTGCCCCGCAAGCTCTGTCGAAGAGGAGCAAATTGTAGACACCCCAATTTTGACCAAACGTCGGGTTAATGGGAGTATTACCTCTAAGATCCGTTGATGACAATGGCCAACTAATCTAGGGTTTCGCAAGATGATCAAGCTCTTCCAAAAAGCCCTTTCAATTCAAAACCAAAAGGAAAAAGAGAGAAAAAAAGAAAAAGAGAAAAAAATGGCACATGGTAAGATATGCGGCAGTCACGGGTTGCCATACGGCACTAACTCAAGTGCCGTAACGGTACTCCATGAATGCCATAAATTTTACCACATGCCGCGAAAAAATGGATTTCTAAAAAAAAAATGACAGTCTGGGGAGTTGTCCGCGACACTCCTTGAATGCCGTTGCGGTATTCACTGAATGTCATTTTGGCAATCAGTGACTACCGCATCGGCAATCATTGGCTGCCGCTTCCATCTCCAGTAAGTGCCACATTTTTGGGCAGACAGTTGTGAAATAGCACGTTTTGTACCATCAAAAGGACATACGAAATCAGTATTTTTGTCCCTAAAATGAATTAAATACCCTTTTAAATTGCCTATAAAAAGAGGGTGAATATCCCATTACAAGGGATGAGAATTTTCCTTTGAATCTTCTAACCTTATCTTGGTTCCTTCCTCTTAAATCTCTACAAAATTTTCTAAACATATTTGAGAGTTGCTTTTGTAATTTGAAAAAAAGAAATTTGTGTGTGAGTTAGAATTGAAGAGCTTGATCAACTTGTAGAATTCTTCCAAATTACCAAGTTGAGGGTATTTAGAGGTAGACTCTAGACTAAATCATCCTTTGCATACATGTTAACTTAGTTTATGTTTTAATGTTGAGTCTTTATTTTTGGTTGTGTTCATCTCTTGGGATTTGTCAGACTTTCAATGTCTCATTCAAATCCTTCGATTTGAAATCTCTTGGTCTTCTTATAAGTTTATAGTTTATAAGAAGATTAAGAGTGATAATGAGCATTTTGGTTGACAAGTTCTAACCCACCTCCATGGTGTGATTTTCTCATTCTAGGGCTTCATGAAGTTTCTTCACTCTTCATTAGAGTCCATCAATTATGAGAGTCATGAGTCTCCCATGACCATCAAATGGTAGGAGGATTAGCTTAACTAAGGCCAAGTATAATGGCTTTGTAGTTGAAATTGGTAAATGAAAGATAATCTTGACAATGAAAGTAGTGGTTCCATTACCTGTTTTTAATCAAGGATTTTTAATTAAACACCAGACGATTGGAATTGAATGAAACCAACGGGAAAGTGTTTATAACTCAAAGTTCTACCACTGTAATTTTTGTTTTAGTGAGATTTCATGTTTTAAGTGGTTTGTTTATGAGTTTTAGGAAACAACAACAATCTGTCCAGAGTTTCAGAACAGAAGCACCTTTTTGAAATGAGTAAATCAGAATCTTAATCAAACATTTTTTACCCCAAATAATTTTTTATATGAATTTTGATGTGTTAATAAGGTCCCCTAGAAAGATCTAAGTGTTTTTGATTTGTTTACTATTTTTAAAAAATCATACAAAAACTCTGGATAGAGAGTTATGAAGTCCTGAGTGACGTCTAGTATTTGTTTAATTCCCAGAGATCTAACCATTGAATCCTTGATTTTCATTTTGGATTAAAAACTAGACTCACAGAGGCATCTAGTGTCCAAAAATCATCAAGATCAAACCAAAGAAACCATGCCTTTTGTTTCTTTGAAGTTCTTATCTGCTCTCAGCAATTTTCAAAATCCTGTCACAACTTTGGCCAATCTTGTGAATAATGGCTCAAATGATATTTTCATGAGTTAGGGTTAAAACCATGCTTCGATAATGATTAGTTAATGCTTGAATTCAAAGTTTAGATGATCTAAATCAATGAGTATTTCATAAGTTATTCTTGTTCATGTATACATTCATCCATGTGGCTCGATGCTTGTAATTAAGATTCGTTTCTTTAGATTTAACTATATTTGATAGATTTAAGCTAGAGGCCTAGGATTGTCATCTAACTTTATATCTTGTATATTATGTGGACTGGCCTTTGTTTTGTAGCGCTAATAAGGTATGATCTCTCGACTCTCCCTAGTTTAATTATTCCTTAATTTCATTGATTTTTCGACCTCATGTGCGACACATCAGAATTAAAACTTGCCTTATGTGTATATGTGATTAGAGGCCATTTTAGTAGGATTTCAACTTTTGTATGCATTGCACGTTTAAATATTCGCGGCTGGACCCCGGGTAAGTTTTCTAGTTCTCTTTTTTTGTATATCATATTGCTTGTTAAATGAACTACTTGGTTTTGAATGATATTTTGTCTTTAGCAATTTTACACCATTTCGACATGCTTGTGTAATGTATATATATATATGTGTATGTATTAGTTTAGGGCACATTTAGATTAATAATTCGATTAGAAGGATGTTGAGTAGAGGCCTATCGCGAGATAGGGTGAGAGATGGTGTTTTAGTCCGCCGGGCTCATTCCTCTCTCATTCCATAATCCCCGGACCTAGTCAATCTCTGGTTTCTAAAAAGATCAGTTTGCTTTAAAAATGGTTTCTTAATTTTCCTTTTAAAAATTAAGCGGCTACTCGTTTTTGAATTTGGATTTGGAAAAGATTTTAAAAAAACTGTGGGTAAGAGAAAATTGCGATATCCATAGTGCCCCCAAAGGAGGAAGCTATGGTCAACAGGGACAGGCCCAACTGAATACAATCATTCCCGATGCCGTAGGATATGAAGAAGGTGGTTATGATGAAGCTGGGTATGGAGGAACCCAATATGAAGAACAATCAGAGCAGCAAGTCACGGAAGCTACTTTAACACTTTATAATCATCGTATGAAAGTCTTATTTGACACGGGTGCCACACGCTCTTTTAATGCTGCCAAAATTCTTCCAAATGTACGTATATTACCTCATAGGTTAGACGTAGTATTGAATGCTGTCTCACCATTAGGGGCTACTATCGCACTAAAACATGTATGCAAGAATTGCCCTGTACACCTAGAGAATTAGAATCTTCTAGCTAATTTGGTTGTCCTATCAATGAAGGAATTTGATGTGATATTAGGAATTGACAGGCTCACTAAATATCATGCTAAGTTGGACTGTGTTAAGAAGAGTATTACTTTTTCGGTACCTGGAGGTCAACTTTTTGAATTCCAGTGTAACCCTATGAGTGATATATTCCTCACCAATTATTTACCTAACATCGAGGCTGTTAGTACGGAAGTGGTTATCTCATCGATACCCATAGTCAGAGACTTTGAGGATGTTTTTCAGGATATCTCTGGGTTACCACCTAAGAGAGAGATTGATTTCTGCATCGATCTAGTGCTTGGCACTCTCCCAACATCCAAGGTACCTTACAAAATAGCTCCTACAGAAATGCTGGAACTAAAGAAACAAGTTCAAGAACTTGAAGATCTGGGATTTATACATCCAAGTACATCACCCTGGGGAGCACCAGTGTTATTTGTAAAGAAGAAGGATGAATCCCTTTGACTGTGCATCGACTACAGAGAGTTGAACAAAGTTACCATCCAGAACAAGTATCCTCTACCCCGAATAGATGATTTGTTTGATCAATTGCAAGGTGCTACGATCTTTTCCAAGATGGATCTACGATCAGGATACCATTAGTTACTCATACGACCAGAGGATGTACCAAAGACAGCTTTCAGAATGAGGTAGAGTCACTATGAATTTTTGGTAATGTCCTTTGCCGCGGCAGTGTTCATGGATCTGATGAACAGAGTGTTCAGGCCTTACTTGGATCAATTCATCATTGTCTTCATTAATGACATCTTGATCTATTCAAAGACCAAGGAAGAGCATGAACAACACTTGCGAATCGAATGGAATGATAAGCATGAGCAAGCTTTTCAGGAATTGAAAAAAAGACTCACCCTAGCACCAGTATTAGCCATACTAAGAGATGGTGAGAAATTCTCTATTTTTCAGTGATGCATCATATCAAGGATTGGGATGTGTACTTATGCAAGACGGCAAGGTTATTGCTTATGGTTCAAGGAAGTTAAAGCCGAATGAATTGAACACCTAACTCATGATCTAGAATTGGCAGCAGTAGTATTTGCTCTCAAGATCTAGAGACATTATCTATATTGGGAGAAGTTTGATTTGTTCTACGATCACATGTGTCTGAAGTATTTGTTTACTCAGAAGGAGCTGAACATGAGACAACGCCGATGGATAGAATTGATTAAGGACTATGACTTTACATTAGAATACCACCCTGGTAAAGCTAATGTAGTCACAGACGCCTTAAGTCAGAAACCTCGAGGTATAGTTGCATCTCTAATGGTTAGAGAATGGAAAGCCTTGGAAACTATAGCTGAATTCGATGTTCAGGTTTCTACAGAGGGTGAAGGGCAACACTTTGGATGTCTTGTAGTGCAACCGACACTTATAAATTGTATTTTGGAAGCTCAACAGAAAGATGCTGATCTTCAACTATGGTTTCAAATGATGTCAGCAAAGGACCTAGAATAATGGAAAATTGGGACCGATGGAGCACTTCGGTGCAGAAATAGATTATGTGTGACCAACATAGATGACCTAAGGAAGGATATTCTTGAAGAAGCACACAGGTCTAGATTAACAGTTCATCCAAGAGGAACTAAAATGAATAAGGATCTGAAGAGAAATTTCTGGTGGGAAGGAATGAAAAGAGATGTAGCCGAGTTTGTGTCTAAGCAATTGACTTGTCAACAAGTGAAAGTCGAACATCAAAGACCCTTGGGACTTCTGCAACCCCTACCTATTCCAAGTTGGAAGTGGGAACACATCACAATGGATTTTGTAGTTGGATTGCCCCGAACACAACAACACCACGATGCTATTTGTGTAATTATGGATCGTTTAACGAAGTCCGCCCACTTTATTGCTTACAACATGACTTATCCAGTGGAGAAGATGAGTAGGATGTTTATTCAACAAGTTGTATGACTACATGGAGTACCAGTGTCTATCGTATCAAATCACGATTCACGATTTACTTCAGGGTTCTAGGAAAGTCTTCAAGAAGCTTTGGGAACTTCATTGAGTTTAAGTACTGCTTTTCATCCACAGACCGGTGGACAAACTAAATGCACCAATCAAGCTATGGAGGATATGCTCAGGACAAGTGTTATTGACTTTGAAAGTTCATGGGAAACACATCTTTCGTTGATCGAATTTGCTTACAACAACAGTTACCATTCAAGTATAGGGATGGCTCCATTCGAAGCATTGTATGGATGACCGTGTCGATCCCCGCTTTGTTGGGAAGAGATTGGAGATAAAGAACTGTTAGGGCCAGACTTGGTTAGAGAAACCAACGAGAAGATAGCAGTTGTGAAAGGGATGATGCGTGCCACACATAGTAGATAGAGGAGCTACACCGATAAGCATAGAAAGGATAAAGAGTTCACTGTCGGAGATCACGTACTTTTGAAAGTGTCACCAATTCGTGGAGTAGTTCGATTTGGTCAGAAAAGAGGTGAGTTGTCACCTCATTTCATTAGACCATTTAAGATACTAGAACGCGTTGGAAAAGTAGCCTATCGACTTGCGTTGCCACCAAAGATGTCTGGGGTACATAATGTCTTTCATATTAGTATGTTGAGGGAATACAAGGGAGACCCTTCACAAGCTATCAATTTCAACGACATAGAGATCCATGAGAATGTCACCTACAGGGAGAGACCTGTATGCATTCTGGATCACAATATGAAGAAGTTGCGAAACAAGGATATTCTTCTAGTGAAAGTTCAGTGGAAGTATCACGATGAGAACGAAGCATCTTGGGAATTGGAATCCGAAATGAAAACCAAGTACCCGGAGTTATTCCAAGATGAGTCAGCTTAGATTTTGGGGCGAAATCTCTTTTAAGGAGGGAGTGATGTAGCAACTTGTATTTTCGCAACCCTAATAATAAATAAGAGATGTCAGTTTTTATTTATTTACTATTTGTTAATTTTAGTTATGGTATTATATAAATAAATACATATTAATACTCGCGTTATTAGTTGTTAATGTAATGCCATTTTATTTACTACGATGTATTATTTTTATAGTGATTCTATTTCCATAAAAGAAAATTTCTTATGTTGATTTATTATAATTATATGACACTAATTTTGTGACCCGTTAGTAATTTTATTTGAATTAATTTTGCTTAAAGACTGAGCCCCTAAGTTACCCTATGATTTGAGATTGAAACTACTAATAAAAATGTTTATTGCGTCGCTTACATTTTTGGACCCAACTACTTATTTGGGTATTTTCCTAGACTACCCGGACTACCCTAACTGGACTAACTGAACCAACTGTTTAACCAAACCGACTGCATTATTTACGTGACTGATTGCAGTCACTTCTAAACCAACTGTAAATTCTTATCTTAACAATCATTGATAGTTAGAAGTTGCAAGAGTGATTGGGGCTATTTATGTTCACATTGGCAACCCATTTTAGGGAAATCCTCTTGCAAAATAACACACACACTTTGCAATACTCTCACAGTAGCACTCAAAGCTCTCATCTTCCACCTCCAATTACTCTCTCCCTCTCGGCAATATATATATATACACACAATCACAACTCAAGCACACACACATAGTCACATATATTCTGGGTAAGAAGAATAAATACAGAAGCATATCACAGTAGGCTTAAGAAAGGAGAAGCAGTAAGCTCCAAGAAGCCAATGTTAAAGCTTGACGTTTATTTCGGAATTTCCGTCTTTCTTCGGTAAATCGCGCCGCCTTATCTAAAGATCGGTGGCATAATGTAGTATTTGTCATTATGCACAAACCAGGGGTATCGAAAGTATGTATATATGCCTATATATATGTATATATAGCTATGGAGGTCCAAAATTAGCGGTACCGAAAATATTAACGGAAACAAATTCTGTAAATTGGAAATGAAAGTATATAATCCCAGTAAGTTCCCTTATAATCAGTTTGTTAATTGGTTGAGTTCTTGACCCCCAAAAGTGGAATTTTGTATTTTCCATGGTTTTGGAATTTTGGAAATTTTAAATTAAAATTCAGGATATATTATGTAGATTTTTAGAATCCTTGCGAAAAATCATGCAACTTTCATATAGGACTCGTTGCGATCCGATAAGTAACGAGAGAGATATAGAGACTTTAAGAGGTCTTGGGCTAAAAGATAGCCAAACAAAGCCTTAACCAAAGTTGCAGAAATTTTGGGGGAGACGATTCATGGTTTTAATAGACTAGCATTAGGAGTATCTAAATATTTAATTATGATAATTTAAAATGTAAATACAAGTTGACAGAATGGTTTGGTGTATTGTTGTTTGACCTTTAAGTTGGGTGATCAAACCTTGTTAGCAACATATTATTTTGTAGTTGTTTTTTTGGTACATGGATTGACTAATGGGCTCAAAGTGCCCAACCCAACAAGTCCCCCAACAAGCCACACGAGTTTAGGTATTGGGCTTGGTTTACTATAAGCCCATGTGAGAAATAAAATTTATAAATGGTTGTTTTAATTATGAAAAATTCCTAAATTATGTCTTTTTTTTTTTATAATTATTATAGCATATTTTAATTTCAAAAATATTATCACAATAATATTTCTTACTTTATGAAAATTTTCTTTGTAATGCTAAATTATACTTATTATTTATTTTATGTGAAATAAATGATAAATTAATTACTATGTATAAAATAAGTATTAAAAATACTTATTGACCCTATTAAATTCTACATTATTGTTAACATGTTGGAGGTCATTTTATATAGTTTTTTAATTTATCAAATTATAAAATAAGAACTTGGTATTTTTAATAAATTAATTAGTGGTTATTAAATTAGTAGCTTATTTATTTCAAATGCCTATGATACTTCTAAAGTCTTGGAAAAATAGAGGAAATTATATTTTGATGTGTTGTCTTTATTAAAAATAATGTCAAAGCATGTACCCTATACTTTATGTATTTATGTCATTAAGAAGGGTATTGTGGCTATATTTATATGTTATTTTTATACTCTAAAATTTGTGACAAAAAAATTCTATGACTCTGAAAATTATGCCATCAGTTTCCTAAAATCAAACTGAGATAAATTGGTTTATTTGATGATAATTACGAGTTTAATACAACCACTATCCTGTTAAAGAAAATAGTAAATAGAATAACTTACACATTTGCATAGTCGAGTTGGCATGTATGGAAAGGGGTTGTTGGTCAGCATATATGTTGTGAGAATGTCTCGGGACGAGTAACCTTAATTATCCTAGGCCGCTTGAGATACGGTAGGTAAATTAAGAAGGATTGAGCCCAGGCCGCTTTTGATACGGTAGGTCAATCAGAGTCTTGTAATAGCCTTAATTATTCCAGGCCGCTGCAGATACGGTAGATTAATTAAGAGGGCTGAGCCCAGGCCACTTTTGATTCGATAGGTCAGTCTGGTGGTAGCTTTAAATTATTCCAGGCCGCTTCAGATATGGTAGATTAATTTAAGTATTCCACAGGTTATTGTAACCATGAATGTCTAGGTATGTCCAGGCTAACTTAAATACGGCAGACATATCGACAGACCTTCTAAACTAATGGCATTGTGCCAGATGGTTCTAGGTTGACCGAATGAGTCAAGAGATTGTGATCGAGATAAAAGAGTCAGTGAGATGAGATGGTTTCATTGTTCATGCATGGTCTTAATTATTCATTACTTAATCTGTTATTAATTATTATCATGCGATGATTGGAATAATGGATTAATTGTACTCTAAGGTACCAAACATTTATAATAACTGTTAATGTACTTTTATATACATTGATTGCGTGTTCGTTATACTCACTCGGCTTTCATTAGCTGATGACTTTATTTTGTCCTGGACATCCAAAATGTTCAGGAAATGGTTATGCAAGAAAATATGATTATGCGCCTGCAGGGTTACTTTTATACTTTAATAAAGTTGTAATAAGGATATGGATAATGTTTTTAATTTGATTAAAGCGGTCTGTGCCTTAAAGATATTTGAACTTAAGCCTATGTAATATTTGAAGTTGTACTATACTTAATATTATCTCCCCTGTTGCTTGATGTTACTCTATTTTCTGGTACATGTTAACCTAAGTACAGGACAAGCGATCCATCACCTGTCATGACCTACGGGTCCAAAACGGAAATAAAATTTTTTCCTTATTTTGCTACGCTGGGGCGTGACAATAATGACTTATTCCAACAGCCAAGATCTCCTCGTAATGACTTATTCCAATAGCCAAGATTCATATGTGTTGACTTATTCCAACAATCAAGATTCATTAACTTATTCCAACAGTCAAGATTCATCTGTATTGACTTATTCCAACAGTCAAAATTCATCAGCGTTGACTTATTCCAGCAGTAAAGATTCATTCACTTATTTCAATAGTCAAGATTCAGCTCCATTGACTTATTCCAACAGTCAAGACGGTATCTAGACAATGACGTATTCCAACAGCCAAGACGGTATCTAGATAATGACTTATTCTAACAGCCAAGATCTCCTCATAATGACTTATTCCAATCGCCAAGACGGTATCTAGATAATTAATTATTCCTAAAGCCACTGTATCTTTGCAATCATTTGATGTTCAATTTCAGTGTGGCTATAACCCTCTTAACAATCATTTGGTCAATTCAATTTGACTAACGCTTAGCTCAACAATACCCAAATTGTATTCTGCTATTTCAACTGAATGCCGCTTGACTCGATGAGGCTTAAGCTAATTTTTTTAAATAACTCTGATGATTTCATACTCAACTCAGCTTATGTTGCAACTTTGACTAATGCAATAATAGTTTTTAAAACTTTTGCTCGTACACTCGTCTGAATACTTTCAAAGATTTTATAATTTGATTTCGAAAACTCATTATTAATCAATTCAAACCCACACATTTGAGATCGTGACAAACTTGATGACTGATATATACTGGCATACGAGGACAAACACACTTGACGCTGAAACAAAATTTTTGAGGAAAGAACTCAACTTGCCATGATTTAATACACTTTAGTCATCCCTAATGTATCTACTTGTCATGTTCTCTTCTCATCTTACCGTGATAATACTCAACTGATAAAATTATGCTTTTGAAAATGTTTCCCCATTAATCTAATTGACCTTTTGGTTTTTCCAAAGTGTACTTCAAATTAGTGCCTTAGCTTAGAGAATAAAAGATGATTCATTCCAATTCTTTTCTAAAACATACTTGACGGCTTGTAGGACTCGCCCTTACTTGAAAAGGTATTGGCAAACGAAGTTTGCCCTTAGTTTATAGGGGACTTAGAGGCTTACTTTTAGGATGAATGGGACTTTTGGGCAAGTACAACTTGCCCCTGATTTGAAGATATGATAGAGAGCACACAAACTTATCTCAATGGGTTTTGAAAAGATGGTCACACAAAGATATTTGAAGTGCATTCGCCCATAGCTTGGAAGCAGTCATCATGAATTGGGTAGGATGAGGCAGGACATCCCAATACTAATGGGCAAATAAAGTTTACCCCTGGTTTGGCAATACAAAATGACTTTAGGCAAACACGAGTTTTCCCCTAGTCTGAAAGAATTGAACCAAAGGTGCAAAGGTTGGTATTTACGGACTGAGAGCCAAGTGAGGCTCGCCTACTTATCCTCGAGATGGAATCAGGTCCAAAGTAGTTCAGACAAGGGTTGAAAAAAAATTTTATAACATGGCAAGGGTGTCGGATAGGTTGTCTACGTATCCCCAAGTGGGAATCGGGTTAAAAGTAGTTCAAGTACTCTGGAAGTTTGGAAAGAATAGAGCTTTAAGAATTGGTGGGCCTTTTGAGCCATGTTATCATTTGAGTGAGGGTCACTTGTGGTAGCCCTTGTGTATGATTCTGAACTACTTCTCCCTTTTATTTTTCTTTTTTATCTTCTTCTTTTTCTTCCTCTCTCTCTCTCTCTCTCTCTCTCTCTCTCTCTCTCTCTCTCTCTCTCTCTATCTCTCTCTCTTGTGGCAGTGTATTCTTTTCACTTTTCACTAGCCAGTCAACTTTGCTCCTCTTATGATACATCGCATTTTGATTACACTCTCATATACTCTCAAAATGATATCAACCCTTCAAAAAATTTTTTTTTTGTTTATTTGGGCTCATTCAAAGATACCTCTTCACTTGTTTTGGCCCATTTAGCCTCTAAATACCTCTTTACTTGTTTTGACACATTTACCCTCTAAATATATCACTGATGCTTTCAAAATTCTATCTTCAAACTTTTTGTTTGCTTAGCACAACTCAAAGCCCCGAGATAATTCATATGATAATGATGTTCATTGAAGTATTCATGAATTTTCTTCGTTCACTCTTCACCTTTTTTTTTTTTTTTTTTTCATTTTCTTCCTCTTATCATCTCTTATGATTTTGACTGGATAGGATCCGGATTTTGTATCAACACGCATTTTATTGATGCTCTAACTTTTGTCTAGGTGCCCTTTTGGGTTTTCATCCTAGTGAGCACCCTTTCGGGTTTTCATCCTAGCGAGCCCCCTTTTTTTTTTTTTTTGGAGAAGAAGTTTATTTGAAACGCTTGGCTACCATCAAGGACAGAGTCCGTATAACTTTCAATTAGACAATTTTGCATGGCTTGCAATTGGATTGGGTTCATACTTTTAGGCTTAGTGGGGAGAAAAGGGATTAGACAAGTCTCAAGCTACTATCAAGTATGTCTTTTTAGGATTTGAGCAAAATCATCTTTAAATTCTTAAAGTAAGATAAATCAATTCTTAGCTTTCTTCAGTGTTAGCGCAAAATTGACTTTGATTTTTTCAAGATTTTTTTGATGCAAAAATTCATTAACAGAGTAATTTCCACCATAATCCGAGATGCGATATTTCAGTTCAGTGATTCATCCACTCATGACTAAGTGTAATAGATTAAGCAAAACGAGATTTCATTCCAAGATAAGAATTTTATTACTCGACATGGGCTCAGTACAACTCGATGATAGACAGACAGACTCAATCACAAGACTAAACTTGAAATACACGGAACAGACTCGACTTGACCCGACTTGACTTCACCTCAAATGGAGTGTCACTGTGACTCACTTATTATTTCTTTTTTTTTTTTCATTTTTTTCAATAAAAAGCATCAATGTTGGTTTCAATAGCAGCTGTTCCAAACACCATCACTTCACCGTCTCATCCTAGGCTCATCTGGTGTAATGATCCCTTGCTTAATAAAATCTTGAATTTCATGCCTCAGCCTCAAACATAGGTCAGTATCATGTCTATGCCTTGATGGTAAGCTCAATACTCATTCACATTATATCTCAGCGGGATAGGGTCAGGTATTGGCCTTGGATCCAACTTCTCCAAGTATCCATGTTCTAACATTCTCTCTAATGCCAAGCTCAGAGGCACATCCAAATCAGCAAACACCCTATGCTCTCTTGGCGATCCACGATTGGACCTTGATTGGTTGTTTATCATAATAGAAATATTTTGACATTAGCCTTACTGCCTTCTCGATTGATTGAATGATGAATGAGGTGCTAAGGCATTGACATCTAGCTCATGATGATTGTTCTGATACACTGGCCCCTTGGACTTATTTCCCTGATTATCTCTCGTGATTATCCCCTCTCTGATGGTATCTTCAATTCTTGTTCCCATATCGAAAACCTCAGCAAAAGTGTTGATAGACTAGAACCTCACCCTCTCTTAGTAGACAGGTTGTAGGTTTTTCATCAACAATCTGATTTACTCTTTCTCGGATGGCCGTTGAACCATCTTAGTCGCCTTTCCTCTCCATCTACTCAAATACTCAGCAAATGACTCCTTATACTCTTGTTGAGTGGTTTATAAATCTTGGATTGTCACATCTATCTCTTAATTGTACTCATATTGAGCCACGAACAATTTGACCACTTCCTCCCATATTCACTTCTTGCTTAGTTCGAGCAAGAGGTACTATGCCAGGGCAGCTCCCGTCAGTGTTTGTTGAAATAGGATGGCCATCATCGTGGTGCTTAACCCACTAGGTTGGAAGGCCCCAATACACATTCAGATGTAGCTACGAGGATTTCCCGTCCCGTCAAATTAATCAAAGATTGGCATTTTAAAATCTACATGCTATGTTTCATACACCCCTCTTACAACCCCTCTAACTCCAATAGTTAAGTATCGACTCCCTGAACTTTACGGACCACCCTCTCAAGCTTCTATACCTTTTCGGCCATTACCCTTTCTTTCTCGGCTTTTTCTTTTTCTATTTTCTCTCTTTTAGCTCACGGTATTTCGGGCCTCTATGTTTCTAGATAGTTATACCAATCCTCTTCTCTTGTACCCATGGGAGGATCAACGACTTGTGGATTTGCTGCGGGTATCTACTGTGCCATTGTTTCCATCATAGTCATCATGCGGTACATATGTTCAGCTTGTTGTTCTACTATTGCCCTCAACTCTGCCACTTCTGTCATGACCCATCCCACTAACGTGCGGAAACAGGACATGTGGCACTACATCAAGGCTTATCCAGTCCATTCAACAAGCGTACGCAGCAGAAAAGAACATCTAAAACAACCTTGAGTATTAAAACTTTAGGAAACATTACCCTCTGAGTTGTAAAATCCGTATAAAATTGAAAATGTAATTTTATTTTGAATCGGATGAACATATATTAAAAGGGATCCCAAAGGTACCTTAATTACCAAACAACTTTTAAAATATTTCCAGAAGGTATAGAAAAAGGATTCTGGCAGGGGGCATTTCGACCGGTCGAACGACCCTATTCAACCGGTCGAATGACACTTTAGCAGAATCCTGCACAAGCTACAGAATTTTGCCTAAGGCATCACCTAACCTTACTCCTTTCAATCCTCTAAACAAGTTTACCTTATAATAAGCTTCACAAGCTACAACATGTTATCAAAACCAAAGTTTAGGCTTACTAATCCATGAACAGAAACAAAAGCGGACAAGCTAGGGCTCGTTTGGTGAAATTTACAAAACTCCATCCATTTTTTCCTTTGAACTTCAAAAACGATAGGTCAAGCATTCAAACATTAATCCATGAGTTTGGATTCATTACAACATAACCAAAACAAGTTTTAAGACTTATTACAACATCATTAACACCATACTACACCTTCCAAGTTAATTACATAGTTCTAGCTATTCGGAAAGTTCACTATTACAAATCTTGAAAAAGAAAACAAAAATTTATACAAGAGAAGGATCCCCGTCGTTCTTCGGCCTCATTCCTCACGCTTCTTTTTCCCTTTCTTGTTTTCACCTGCAATAGAGTGAATCTCCACTGCTCAGCTATATGCTGAGTGCACAATTTCTAACATATGCATATATGACAGCACATGCTTTAACTTCATAAATCACATCAATAGTTGCTAGGGAGACAAATACACCTTCATTCGATAGCGGCAATTCCAAGCCTTACACCGCAACATCAATGGCTAGTCCAAGCCTACAACCATTACGTCCCTAAGTGCCCTGGAAGTCCAAGCCTTAAACCATACATAGTAGCCATCGCTACTAGAATTCTCAAACATCGAGAAGCTTACTTCGGCATGAATTTGTATAAGACCCCCCTTTGACCCACATAGGCAACTCAACGTGCTCGTGTAAATTTAGACATGTTTTTCACATTTAAGCACGTGCATAATTAACGAGCCTAAGATTAACACAAGAATTCTGCCCGGATCACAATTTCGTCATCGAAATATAAAACATGTATTTAACTATATAACATAGGCTTTTATACCTCGAGTTAACTTCGTATAACTTTGAGAGAACGACTAGAAGCCCGAGTAAACGCCAAATCTCCGATCCTACGTGAAACCTACAAGTTTACACTCGCTTTCCCCAAATTCCTAGATTTAGAAATTTATCAAAACTTAGCTAAATGTAGCCTAAAGACTATCAAAACATAGCCCTTACCTTGGGGAGTTCAAATACGAATTTTGGTGAAATTCAAACAGACGAAGGGTCACCGATCGTCGTCGCAAAGCCCGTAGGATCAATCTCCCTTTTCTCGCTCCTCTCATGATATTATATGAAGTTTGTAAGTAATGACAACTTCATCCACTACTATTTATAGACGAACTCTTCGGGAATCGTGTTTGCTTTCCCGCGAGTTTCTCAAACACCTAGTTAACTCCTGAAACTTCGCACACGTCCATTTTATAACTTTACGAGTGAAAACCGCCAATTATAAGAGTTTTCGATTAAGTCTTGTTTGGATCCAAATTACGCCCAAAAATTAAATTCTGTGAAATCTCTACACAACCTACCTTTATATAACGTGACACTCACATTCTCACCATAGTTCTCTAAATAATATATAATAATATCAAAATTACCAGAAAATTATAATACACAGGTATAATTCACTATTCATAAAATACCAGATAAGTCAAATAACATTTAAATCACATAAATGTCATTTACCCATGCCAATGAAATCTCGATTACCAATTACCCGTGTCCTTATTGACACCTTACCGTTGACTCACAGTCAACCTCAAACCAATTATTAAATAACATTGATAAACTCCCAAATTCAATTATGCATGATAAAACTTATGAAATTTTGGTACGGGTGTGACAACTTTCCCCTCCAAAAAGGAAGTTTGTCCCCAAACTTTACCTCATACGTCAAATAGGTACAGGTACTCATTCTTCATCTCTTCCTCACTTTCCCATGTAGCCTCATCAACCATGTGACTACGCCATAACACTTTCACCATTGGAATTGTCTTCGTTCTCAGTACTTGTTCTTTCCGATCCAAGATTTCTACTAGATGTTCTATATAGGTTAAGTCTTCTTGAATCTGTAATGGTTCTGGTACTATGATCTTACTTATATCTGTCATACATCGTCTCAGCATCGACACATGAAATACATTGTGCACATATTCCAACTCTGATGATAACGCCAATCGGTAAACCACTGGATCTACCCTTTCTAGGATCTCAAAAGGTCCTACGAATCTCGGATTAAGTTTCCTCCTCTTTTCGAATCAAACAATGCCTTTCGAAGGCAATACTCATAAGTATACAAAGTCACCTACTTCGAATGTCTTCGGTCGCCGTTTTGAGTCAGTGTAACTCTTATAACGACTCTGAGCTACCTTAATTCGCTCTTGGATTAACTTCACATTCTTAGTAGTCACCTGTATTAGTTCAGGTCCTAACAACTTTCTTTCTCCAACTTCGGTCCAACAAACCGGTGATCGACACTTACACCCATATAAAGCTTCATATGGTTCCATACCAATGCTCGATTGAAATCCGTTGTTGTAGGCAAATTTAATCAAAGGTAGATGTTTCTCCTAATCACTCCTAAAATCTAGAACACATAAACAAAGCATATCATCTAATGTCTAAATTATACGCTCTGACTGTCTGTCTGTCTGAGGATGAAAATTAGTACTAAAAATCAACTTCGTACCCATGACCTTTTGTTTCCCCAAAACCTCAATGTAAAACTACTGTCGCGATCTGATACAATCACTACTGAAACCCCGTGTAGTCTTACAATCTCTTTCACATACAACTCAGCTAACTTCAAAGGTTTAGTCATCTTAATCGGTAAAAAATGAGCTGACTTCATCAATCTATCAATTATAACCTAAATCTTATCATTTTTGTTTGCGATCATGGAAATTCTGAAACAAAATCCATCATGATCTCATCCCATTTCCACTCTGACATAGGCAGTGGCTATAATAACCCCGTAGGTACTTGTCTTTCTGCTTTGACTTGCTGGCATGCTGAACACTCTGAAACATACTTAGCAACTTCCCGCTTTATACCTTTCAACCAAAAGTTTTCTCGCAAGTTCCAATACATTTTATTGCTTCCTGGATGAACTGAATATCTAGTGCTATGTGCTTCTTCTAGAATTCTCTCTTTCAAGCCTTTCACACTCGGCACATACAATCAATTTCCATGTTTTAATGTCCTAACATAAAACCAGGTCACTTTCCCAAAGGTATCTCGTCTCTCATCTTACGTAGGTAGACATCGTTAAACTGTTCCCTCTTGATCTCATCAATAATATCTGGGTGTGCTATGATCGCCATCATTAAGCCAACACTAGTCTCTGCTCTGGAATCACATCCAACTCTAAACGTTCCATTTCTTATACCAATTCTTTTTGTTTTGTTAGCTCGTCGGCTAAGTTCTTTGGCATTTTCTGGCTTAATGCATCAGCTACTACATTAACCTTTCCCAGATGATATTATATTGAAAGGTCATAATCCTTCATCAATTCTAACCATCTCCTCTATCTCGTGTTCAAATCCCTCTACGTGAATATGTATTTCAAACTCTTGTGATCTATGAAAATCGCTCACTTTTCCCCGTACAAATAGTGTCACCAAATCTTCAAAGCATAGATTACTATGGCCAATTCAAGATCATGAGTTGGATAGTTAACCTTGTGTGTCTTTAGCTGTCTAGAAGCATAGGCAATCACCTTGCCACCTTGCATAAGTACCATCTCAAATCCCGATGTGACGCATCGTTATAAATCACCAATCCTTCAGTCCTAGATGGTGTTGTTAAGATAGGCGCTCTTGTCAACTGCGACTTCAACTCTTGAAAACTGTCTTCACATTCTGAACTCCATTCAAATGTAATGCCCTTTCTCATTAGCTTCGTCATTGGTAATGATATCTTTGAGAAATTTTCTATGAATCTATGGTAGTACCCAGGTAAACCTAAGAAACTCTGAATTTCAGATACGGATGGCGGCCTCTGCTAATTAGATACAACTTCTACTGTGTGAGGATCAACTGAAACTCCATTCTTGTCAATCGCGTGACCAAGAAAAGTAATGCTAGGTAGCCAGAATTCACATTTCTTGAATTTCCCAAATAATTGCTTCTCTTGCAATCTCTAAAGTATCAACCTCACGTGGTTCTCATGTTCTATCTCACTCGGTGAATAGATAAGAATATCGTCGATGAATACTATCACAAAATCATCTAATTAGTCCTTAAAGACTCAGTTCATAAGATCCATGAACGCGGTTGGTGCATTAGTAACCCCAAATGGTAGTACTAGAAACTCATAGTGTCCGTAGTGCGTTCTGAAAGCAGTTTTCTCAACATCTTTGGCCTTTACCTTCAACTGATGATAGCCCGATCTTAGATCTATCTTTGAAAACACTTGTGCTCCACGAAGTTGGTCAAATAGATCATCAATCCTTGGTAATGGTTACTTGTTCTTGATTGTCAATTTGTTTAACTCTCGATAATCCACACACATACGTATTAAACTGTGTTTCTTCTTTACAAATAACACTAGAGCTTCCCATAGTGATATACTAGGTCGAATGAACCCTTTGTCAAGTAATTCTTGTAGTTCGATTTTCAATTCCTTCACCTCTATAGGTACCATTCTATACGGTGCTTTGGATACTGGTCTTGAGTCTGACATAACCTTAATGGTGAACTCAATCTCCCTCTCAATAAGCACGTCTGGCAAGTCATCGAGAAATACTTCTGAATATTCTTGCACTATCGAAATGTCTTCCACCTTTAACTCAGTCGCTGATGTATCAAGCACTGAACACAGGAATCCCTGACATCCCTTTCTCAACAACTTACCCGCTTGGATGGCTGAAATCAAGTACGGTGGTGGTGTAACCCCATTCCCTTGGAAACAAAAGTTCCCATGCACAGGTGATCGAAAATTTACCTCTTTTCATTCACAATCTATGGTGGCTTGGTTAAGTGCTAACCAATCCATTCCTAGTATCACATCAAATTGGTTCACGATGATTGGTATAAGGTCTATGAACACCAACTTCTCTCCTAGTTGAATTTCACAGTTCTTGTATATCGTAGACGTCATTATCGATCTACTAAGTGGTACGGCAACAGATAATTGATATCCTAATGGTGCCGATTTAACATTCAAATGTTCAACAAAGGCATGCGATACAAATGAATGCGTAGATCCTGAGTCAACAAGTATGCGTGCTAAGTGCGAATATACAAGCACCATACTTGAGACTACTATCCCTGAAGCAGCCATGTCTCCCGGGTTTATCTGATATGCTTTCCTTTGACATTGCTCTGTTCTTTGTCCACCATCATTGGACTGTCTAGGCTTCGAACCACTAGAAGCCATAGAACTAGCTCCTTGTTGAGAATGCTTCCTTGGACAATTCTTGGCTTGATGTCCAAATACTCCACAGTCATAACACTTGCCCCCCATGTTAGGAGTCGAATTAGTGCTACCTCTTCCTTGATTCTTGTTTTGGGGTTGGGTCTTGAAACATCGATTTGAGTGTGGTTAGTTGCAAAGTGAACACAACGGTATGTTACTTGGCGTCCTCCTGAAGTCACTGAAACTAGAACCAGAGTCTTTTGAAACGGCCTATTGAAAGCTCGGCCTTGGTTCTTATCACCACCCACATTTCCCTGTTTACTGTGCTGATTTTGCCTCGATCTTTCCATTCCACTCTCGGCCACAAGCGCTGTTTGTTGTACTAATGCCATAGTCGAATGTATGTAGGTCTCCACCCTCAAACGAATATTTTCCCTTAAACCCTTTCAAATTTCCTTGCTCTATCTTCCTCGGTCAACACCGATCTCTTTCTAAATCTCAACAAAGCATTATACTTTGAGGTGTATTTTATCACAGTCATCTCTCCCTGTCGAAGATTATCAAATTCTCTCTTCTTTGCATTGAGAGCAGACCTTGGGAAGAATCGACGATTAAACTCTGCTTTAAATCCCTCCCACATTATCGGTGCTCTCAGATCTAGAACATTCACCCACCAGTTTTGAGCCTCACCTCTGAGTATATCACTGGCGTTCTCAATCTTCTCTCCATCAGTCATCGGGATAGATCAAACTATGTCCATAACCCAATGCTCTGCCATTGTCGTGTCAGAAGTCCCATGAAATTCTGTCAGTTTCTTTCTGGAAAATTGTTCAGATATTGATCTCATACCCCTATTCTCAGGTACAGGGACTACGGTTATCAGTGTTGGCTCGAATGGAGGCATTGGAGGTAACCGTTCTGCTATATTCTGAATCATGTCTCCCATATTCCTCATCATTTTTGTCATTCATTCATACGTCGGGTATGCAGTGATAATTCTCGATTGTCACTCATGATTGTTCAACCTATTAATCTCGATGCATAAACACTATACATGTACTACAAGAACAATATCATGTATGTAAAATAACATACATATGCATCAAACATCTCTACCATGTATGGATGCACTCTAGAACATGTGATAAATCACTCAATACTCCACTCGTCATCGAACGTTCCCAAAGTTTTGTTACCTCTAGCTTTGATACCAATAAATTTCACGACCCATCCCGCTAACGTGCGGGAACAGAACACGTGGCATGCCATCAAGGCTTATCCAGTCCATTCAACAAGCGTACGCAGCGAAAAAGAACATTTAAAACAACCTTGAGTATTAAAACTTTAGAAAACATTACCCTCCAAGTTGTACAATCCGTACAAAATTGAAAACGCAATTTTATTTCGAATCGGATGAACATATGTTAGAAGGGGTCCCAAAGGTAACCTAATAACCAAACAAAACTTTTAAAATATTTTCAGAAGGTATAGAAAAAGGATTCTGGTAGGGGGCATTTCGACCGATCGAATGACCCTTTAGCAGAATCCTGCATAAGCTACAGAATTTTGCCAAAGGCATCACCAAACCTTACTCCTTTCATTCCTCTAAACAAGTTTACCTTATAATAAACTTCACAAGCTACAACATGTTATCAAAACCAAAGTTTAGACTTACTAATCCATGAACAAAAACAAAAGCGGAACAAGCTAGGGCTCGTTTGGTGCAATTCACAAAACTCCATCCATTTTTTCCTTTAAACTTCAAAAATGATAGGTCAAGCAATCAAAACACGAATCCATGAGTGCGGATTCATTACAACATAACCAAAACGAGTTTTAAGACTTATTACAACATCATTAACACCATACTACACCTTCTATGTTAATTACATAGTTCTAGCTATTCGGAAAGTTCACTATTACAAGTCTTGGAAAAGAAAACAAAAACATATACAAGAGAAGAATCCCCGTCATTCTTCGGCCTCACTCCTCACGCTTCTTTTTCCCTTTCTTCTTTTCACCTGCAATGGAGTAAATTTCCACTGCTCAGCTATATGCTGAGTGCATAATTTTTAACATATGCATATATGAAAAAATATGCTTTAACTTCATAAATCACATCAATAGTCACTAGGGAGACAAATACGCCTTCATCTGGTAGCGGCATGTCCAAGCCTTAAACCGTGAAGTCAATGGCTAGTCCAAGCCTACAACCATTACGTCCCTAAGTGCCCTGGAAGTCCAAGCCTTAAACCATGCACAGTAGCCGTCGCTACTAGAATCCTCAAATATCGAGAAGCTTACTCCGGCATGAATTTGTATAAGACCCCCCTTTGACCCACATAGGCAACTCAACGTGCTCACTTAAATTTGGACATGCTTTTTACATTTAAGCGCGTGCATAATAACAGGCCTAAGATTAACACATGAATTATGCCCGAATCACAATTTTGTCATCAAAATATAAAACATCTATTTCAGCTATATAACGTAGGCTAGAAATTTATATCTCGAGCTATCGTCGTATAACTTTGAGGGAACGACTAGAAGTCCCAGTAAATGCCAAATCTCCAATTCTACGCGAAACCTACAAGTTTACACGCATTTTTCCCAAATTCCTAGATTCAGGAATTTATAAAAAAAAAACTTAGCCAAACGTGGCCTAAAGACTATCAAAACGTAGCCCTTACCTTGGGGAGTTCAAATACAAATTTTGGTGAAATTCAGACAGACGAAGGGTCGGCGATCGTCGTCGCAAAGCCCGTAGAATCAATCTCCCTTTTGTCTCTCCTCTCTCAAGATATTATATGAAGTTTGTAAGTAATGACAACTTTATCCACTCCTATTTATAGACGAACTCTTCGGGAATTACGTTTACTTTCCCGTAAGTTTCTCAAACACCTAGTTAACTCCTGAAACTTCGCACACTTCCATTTTATAACTTTACGAGTGAAAACCACCAATTAAAAGAGTTTTCGATTAAGTCTTGTTTGGATCCAAAATTACGTCCGAAAACTAAATTCTTTGAAATCTCTACACAACCTACCTTTTATATAACGTGACACTCATGTTCTCACCATAGTTCTCCAAATGATATATAACAATATCAAAATTACCAGAAAATTATACTACATATGTATAATTCACTATTTATAAAATACCAGATAAGTCAAATAACATTTCAATCACATAAATGTTATTTATCCATGCCAATGAAATCTCGATTACCAATTACATGTGTCCTTACTGACACCTTACCGTTGACTCACAGTCAACCTCAAACCAATTATCAAATAACATTGATAAACTCCCAAATTCAGTTATGCATGATAAAACTTATGAAATTTTGGTCCGGGTGTGACAACTTCCCTATTGTTAGTCTCTTGTGCCATTTTAATGTTGATGGTGGCTTCCTTCCTCAATAATCCCTCTAAACCAAACTGAATTAGGCGCTATTTTGCCTACAATCACATTTTATTTTAATCTAATTTTGATTTTCAAAAGAAATTTGTTATTTATTATTTCCTCTCTTTCTTCTTTGCCATTGTATTTTCATACTTCTATTTGATTTTATTTGTTGCAAATGCTTAGTGATATGTTCATGAATGATTCATATGTCATACGGATGCAATGCATATGTGTGTGTGCCTACTCTACATGCTAAAGAGAAGTAAATACTAATCCTAACACATAAACACATAAACAAATAAGCACATAAAATCCTCATCTATGTCAAGTGTGCCAATTTCTCCTTTCATTGTGATCCTCAATACCCCTTCAAAGATTGAATTGTTTTAAAAAATTTTGAAATTCATTTGAAAAGCATTTCTCTAGATGATGGGATCTTTGAAATTCTCAAGAATTTTGGATTTTTCATTTGAAGGCAAAAACATTTCTCAACAAAAGATGATTGGGTTGAAACTTTGCTTTGAAATTCATTTGAAAAGCATTTCTTTAGATGAGGAGATCTCTCAAAAACAATTCTCAAGATTTTTGGATTTTTCTTTTGAAGGTAAAAATATTTCTCAACCAAAAGATGATTGGGTCAAAATTTTGCTTTGAAATTCATTTGAAAAGCATTTCTTTAGATGATGAGATCTCTCAAAAACAATTCTAAAGAATTTTGGATTTTTCCTTTAAGGTAAAAACATTTCTCAACAAAAGATGATTGGGTTAAAACTTTGCTTTGATAAAAAGAAATTGAGTTTCAAAGTTTTTTATTTTTATTTTTATTTTTTAAAAAAGTGATTTTTCAAAACACTTTGGGATGAAGGTGGTGTATAATCAAAATTTGTTTGCTCATGAAAGTGGATCTAGAACTCTTCGGTAAAAGGATCACAAGATTGGATAATTATCGTACTTTTCATGAACTATGATACATACAAGATCAATGATGCTTAGCTAACATGCCATAAGAAGTGTACTCTTATAATCAAAATTCGGCATCTTCCCAAATGTCATGGAACATAAAGAGGATTTGCTAAAAGGTTATTAAGAGGTTACACGTCCTACATCAAGCAAGCATCGTCATCATCTCAAATAATCCCTTCCGGACCTACAAAACTCCCTATCACATAATCCTAATTAAGAATTGATTTCCTAAGATTGAAAGGTTCTATAGAAGCTATCATGCAAAGGCCGAATTTTGGTCAATTAAGGGACCCTTGACACACATCCGATAGGATTCTTTATATACCAACACATGGTATAAGATCAAGGGTTATCACACGGTCCCATTATAACTTGACTTACCGGGTTTCCCCGAGCCTCCAAGGTCATAGTTCTCTGTAATCGACTAGCTAGACATGCAAGTGCAGTGCAACGGGCACACAAAAATTAATTAATTCGATTAAAAAGATGCTTTCAAGTCTAATCCTCGAGTGAACCCAAAATCAAAAATTCTGGTCTGCGAAACTAGAGATTCTGGGTTCAATTCCCAGCTGAGTCGTCAGATTGTGGATATCTTTGTCTAGCCATGCTTTTTTAAACTTTTTTCAAATTCAAAATACAAGTCGCCACTTAATTTTTAAGGGAAAATTAAGAAACCATTTTAAAAGCAAACTGATCTTTTGGAAACCAGCGATTTCTAGGTTCGGGGATTATGGAATGAGAGGGGAAGGAGCCCAATAGACTAAAACACCCCCTCTCATCATATCTCGTGATAGGCCTCTACTCAACATCCTTTTAATCGAATTAACTATCTAAGTGTGCCCTCAACTAACACATAGATATATACATTACAAAAGTATGTTGAAATGGTTGTAAGATTGCTAATGATAAAACGGTATATAAAACCACATAGTTCAACTAGCAAGCAAAAATGATATGCAATAGTGAACAAGACAACTTACCCGGGATCCAGCTGCAAAAGAAAATGTGCAATGCACAGAAATAAAAGAAAATCCTAGAAAAAGAGTCTCTAAACATATCTACGCATAAGGCAAACCCTAATCAAAGGTGTCGCGCATGGAGTCAAAAAATCAATAAAATCTAGAAATAAACTAAACTAGAGAAAAGTGTCAAGAAATTATACCTCCATAGCGCTACAAAACAAAGGGTTAGTCCACATGCTTTAAACATCAAATCCTAAATAAACTTAAATCTATCAAATATGGAAAAAATTGACATAACCATGAATTTCTTCAAACTAGTTGAAATTACAATATTTTTATAGATATACAAGTCTCAACTAGGAGCCAATGTAATGTCCATATAGAGATGATATAATCCCAACATGATTACAAGGAACCCATGACTAGGTTCAACCAATTATGACTCATTACAACACAAAACAATGCACATGATGATAGTGAATGTATGAATATGAACAAGCTAAGAATCATTTATTTGATTTGGATCATCTAACCTTTGGATTTAAGTTCAACTAATCAAAATTAAAACATGGTTTAAGTCCTAGGTCAAAATAAAAGATATTTGGATCATCATTCACAAATTTTATCAAACCTATCACAGAATTTTAGAATTTACAGCGGACAGATCATACTTTCAAAAATGGGAAAATCATATTTCCCATGGTTTGATCTTAATGATTTTTGGACACACAATGCCTCTGTGAATCTAGTTTGTAAAGAAAATTAAAGATCAAACGGTCCAATCTCCGGGAATTGGATTACGAATAGACTTCACTTAGTATATATAAATTCTCTGTCCAGAGATTTTGTATGATTTTTTTTAAAGTAGCAACCAAATCTAAATTGCCCTAATCTTTTTAGGGGGTCTTATTAACACATTTACCTTTATATTAAAAAAATATTTGAGGTAAAAAATGTTTGGTTAAGGCTCTGATCTATTCAAATTAACACTGACTTACTGTTCTAAAATTTTGGACAGAGAGTAGCTGGTTCATGAATCCTAAGATCAAAACATGTTAACTATGGAATCTTACAAAAACAAATATTACAGTGGTGTATCTTTGTGTTATGAACACTTTCCAATTGGCCTCATTCAATTCCATGGATCATGATTTAATTAAATCTTTGAACACAGTTGGTTAATGAATTCACTGCACCAATGTGATATCTAACCATGAAAATTGGCAAGCCTAACTCCTATCCCAAGTGGATAATCCTTGAGGAATGTAGACTCATTTCATTCAATTATCCTCCCAAGTTAATGGTCCTTGGAGACTAAATATAACCAATCCATATGAACCTCAATGGAATATGAAGAGGATTTCATGAGAGTTCAAATTAGAGGACCCAAATCATAAACCAAGAATTGAATCCACTAATTATGTATGGATATAACTATGCTCAACCTGAATTCCCATGTGATACGTACAGAAATTTTAGGTCAAGGTCTTACCGCCACTTCAGCAAAGAAATGCCATGTCATCCGAAGTGGACGGTTGCTACTCAACCATCCGAGCTACCTAGCCTATGACCGCCCGGTCTGGGCCCACAACTCAGGCTTACGAAGCGAACTCGCCCCCTAGTGGGCGCGACCCAGGCCTGCCCCGTGGCTTGCTCTACAACGTTCTAGGCAGTTTCCTATCTCAGTCAGAAGACTAATGAAAAGTGCAAGTTGTTTCCTAAACCACTTTAAAAACTTCCATGATTTATGCTATTCACTTGTAATTAGATTAGGCTTTCTAAATTAGCTAGTTACCTTGTGCGAGTGGTCTCTTGCATCTATAAACGAGACCACTCACCCCCATTAAGGGGGAGGGCATTCTTGTCTCATGGGAATAGCAATATAGATCACTTATACGCATATACCCGATCAGTTTTTTGGTAGTGCTGCCCTCTTTGTTGGTTCACCAAAGGCCACTGGTGATTTGTTAGTGAACGCACTCCAACGCACACGTGACATAGGTCACCTAGTTAATGGGACTGAACCACATACAAACTTCTCTTCACTCTCTCTCTTTCTCTTTAAATTTCCCTTCTCGCTCTTACCCAAATTTTGGCATCATCAGTTTGGCACCGTCTGTGGGAAGCGGTAAACTCTCTCAGAGAAACAAATCTTTGACTGATCAACATGCCGTCGAAGAAGGGTAAGAAGATTGTTGCTCTAATATGTCAGGCAGATTCACAGGCCAGGCAACCGGCTGCTTCCATGACCTCTGAACAAATTACCATTGCTCTTGCACAACTCCTAGAGGGCCAGCAACAAACTCAACTATAGATCGAAGCACTATTGGCCCGATAAGAAAAGCTCCCTCAAATCAAGGATCAGCCCAGGAAGGGCGCGCACGACCGGGAGCCTGTACGGGTCCAAAGGTGTGCCCATACTGAACCTGTATCCCTGCCGACTTTGGGGCAGTTCGAGAATGATGAGCTTAGCCAGGCTTCCGAGCGGACTCGACAATGTGCCCAGGCCAACTCGCGCCGGGCAAGGGACGCTATAGAGATAATCAATAGTAACCGCGTTGCCAGAAGGGAGGGGGTCCCATCCCCGAGGATAGCATACTTCAAGGAAAAGGCCTCATCATTCGACCCAACATACTGCTCTGATATAGAGCGAAAGTCTGGTCAGAAAGATGTTAAGGCCTAGATCAAGGACCTACAGAAGCAAATTAAGAAATTGAGCAGCAAGCCGCGCCATGATCATACCAATATAGAAACTGAGTCATCCTTTACCGTCCAGGTCACAGGATTCCCCATTCCCCAGAAATTTAAACCACTGCATCTCGATTCTTATGACGGTTCGAGGAGCCCGGTGGATCATGTCCAGACTTATAAGGCCTAGATGGCACTGGTCACCACCGCGATGAACTATTGTGCCTAGCCTTTCCCATCACTCTCAAAGGGTTGGCCGTACAGTAGTTCCATGCTCTCAAACCTTGAACGATTGATGATTTCAAGGCACTCAACAAGCTCTTCATCAGCCAGTTTATGGGGATGCTCGACAGGTCACAGCCCAACACCCAACTGTTGGCCATCAAGCAGCGCAAGGGAGAATCTATGAAAGATTACATCAACCATTTTAATCAACAAAGGCTCTAGATTCGCCACCTGAATGAAACAGTCACTATCACGGCCTTCTGCTCAAGAGTTCAGCATACCAAAGTTGCTACGTCGTTCTACCATGACCAACTGGGAACCCTGGTTGAGCTCTCCGAGAGGGTTGGAAAGTACATTGACATGGAGGAGTTCCTAAAGTCCAAGCGCACCAACTTTGTGAGAGATGACTCCCCAAAATCCAAACGCAAATGTGAGGGCCCCGAGAAGGGCTCTGAAAAGTAGCCAATGTAGGATCAGCAGAGAGGTGGTTGGGATTAGGCCCGATTACCTTCACACCTCTTTCCCAGCCTATTCACGAGGTCATGGCTGCCGCCGAGACCCAGAGGCTGCTCCAATAGCCAGCAAAGTTGAAGAGCCCTCTCGGGAAGAGAACTGAGATAGGTTTTACCGGTATCATAAGGACCATGGTCACGATACAGAGGACTGCTTCAAGCTTAAGATTACCATCGAGAAGTTGATCTAATAAGGTCACCTCGCCGAGTTTATCATGGCGGATAGATGACCTCGGCCAAACACCTGAGTTCCCGATCAGCCACAACCCCTCAGGCAAATCATTGTAATCACCGGAGGAACTTCGGGCGGAGGAGACTCACAATCGGCTATGAAGAGGCATGCTTAACCATCCCGATCGGATATCTAGCGTGTCTAATATGCCAGCTCCCCATCGACCGATGTGCTGACGTTCTCGTTTGGCGATGTAAAGGATCTGCATTGCCCCCATGAAGATCCGCTGGTAGTGACACTCTCTATAGCAAATTATATGGTCAACAGGGTGCTAGTGGACACAGAAAGCTCCTCTGATATTATGTTCGTCTCAGCTTTTGATCAGTTTGGGATACCAAGGGATCGACTCCGATCTGTAGCCACTCCCTTGTTAGGATTCAATGGATCTAGCATACAACTGCTCAGTACGATCAAGCTCCCAATTCTCATGGGGACTTACCCTCAGTAAGTCTCTATACTTACAAACTTTGTGGTGGTAGAAGTCCCGTCCTCCTATAATGTCATCCTAGGGAGGCCAACGCTCAATAAGGCCAATGCAGTTGTGTTAACATACGGCCTAGTGATCAAGTTTCCAACCCTGTAGGGTCCTGAGAGCTTACGTAGAGACCAAACATCCGCCCAGAGCTTTCATGTCAGCTCCTTGTGTAGAGAAGCAGTTACAAAAATGTTGAACGTTCAGGAGATGAACCCGAGGAATATAAGGAATGGAGTCAGCCGGTAAGAGAGTTGGAACAATTGGTGCTGGACGCCCAACTCCCCGACCGGTCTGTTAGTGTCGGCACTCTCTTGGAGCCAAGCCTCAGGGAGAAGTTGATCCAATTCCCAGGATGTCTTCGCCTGGTCCCATGAAGACATGCCCAGAATTGACCCCCGGGTTATGTCCCACCGTCTCAATATTGACCCCGATTCCCGACCAGTCAAGTAGAAGAGGAGGGGCATGGCTCCTGAAAGATAAGCAACAGTGCATGAAAAAATTGAAAAGCTCCTGAAGTCGAAGTTCGTCTGAGAGGTCCACTATCCTGACTGGTTGGCAAATGTGGTACTAGTCAAGAAAAGCAATAGGAAGTGGAGAATGTATGTAGATTTTACCGACCTGAACAAGGCTTGCCCCAAGGATTGTTATCCGCTACTGAGGATAGACCTCCTTGTTGACTCCACGGCCGGCCACTCACTTCTTTCATTCATGGACTCCTACTTGGGGTACAACCAGATCAGCATGTATCCCGGGGACGAAAATAAGACTTCTTTCATCACCGACCAGGGTACATATTGCTACAAGGTGATACCTTTTGGCCTTAAAAATGGCGGGGTAACATATCAACGCCTGGTCAACCACATATTCAAAGATTTGATCAGAAAGTCAATAGAGGTGTATGTTGATGACCTCTTAGTCAAAAGTCGGGACGAGTCCGACCATCTCGAGCACTTGGTAAGGGCCTTCAGCATCTTAAGAAAATTCTAGATGAGGTTGAACCTGACCAAGTGCACATTTGGAGTCTTGTCCAGAAAGTTTATGGGTCATTTGGTAAGTCGACGAGGAATCAAAGCAAACCCCAAGAAGATTCAAGCTATTATTAACATGTAGTCACCCAGGTCAACCAAAAAAGTTCAGAGTTTGGCCGGACAGGTAACCGCATTGAATAGATTCATTTCCTGAGCTACCGACCGATGTCTGCCATTTTTTAAAATCCTCCGCAAGGCCTTTCAGTGGTCGGAGGAGTGGCGAGGAGGCATTTCAGGAACTCAAGAAGTACCTGACGTCACCCCCTCTACTCTCTATACCCATACTAATGGAGGAGTTGTTATTATACTTGGTGGTATCACCCTCGGTGGTAAGCTCAGTACGCATTCGAGAGGAGCACAGGATATAATTCCCGGTTTATTATACCAGTCAGGCGCTACAAGGTGCAGAAAGCTGGTACCCCCGCATCTAGAAACTAGCCTTAGCCCTCATCACCTTTGCCCAGAGACTTCACCTGTACTTCCAGCCCCTTATCATCATGGTCCTTACAGATCAGCCTCTTCGTCGGATCTTAAGTAGGCTTGAGACATCCGGAAGGCTCGTCAAGTGGGCATTAGAATTAAAAGAATTTGAAGTAGTCTATAGACTCCGGACGGCAATCGAGGGACCGGCAGTGGCAGATTTTCTCATTGAGTACACATATCCAGAAGATGTAGCCTAGGAGCTCGACCCGTTTGTCATACCTCCCGGTCTACAGCTTGACACCCTGACTGGGGTACTTTATGTCGACGGGTCTTCCAAAAAATAGGGCAGCGGGCCAGGAATCATCCTGACCACACCCGATGGAATCTAGCTGGAGTATGTACTAAGTTCAGGTTCCATGCCTCTAATAACGAGGCTGAGTACGAGGCCCTGTTGGTTGGATTGTAGTTGGCTACTTTGATGGGCACACAATAAGTCCAAGGGTACAGTGACTCCCAGCTCATGGTCAGTCAAGTTAATCAGGAGTATGAAGCTCAGGAAGACAACATGGTAGCCTACCTAGCCCTTGTTCAAACAATCTTAAGGAAATTTAAGGGGTTCTCCATCACACAGATCCCGAGAGAAGAGAACATGAGGGCCGATCAATTAGCCCACCTTGCCTCATCCTATGAGTCAGACCTACTCGGGATAAGGATAAAATACTTACCCGAGCCCAGTGTGGTCAACTCAGAAGGCATGGAAGTTGAACCAGTCGCTCTGGGGTCCAGCTAGATGGATCCGATCATGATGTTCTTCACGACTGGTACTTTACCAGACGGAAAAGAAGAAGCCCGGCGGGAAGAGTACCGGGAGGTCAGATACCACCTTGTTGATGGCATCCTCTACAAAAGGGGGTTCTCTATCCCGTATCTCCGGTGCATCCACCCTACACAGGTCTAAGGAATATTGCATGAAATCCATGAAAGAGTGTGTGGAAGCCACATTGGAGGTCGGGCACTCTCCTAAAAGGCCCTGTTGCAAGGCTATTACTGGTTGACGATGGCCCCGGATTCCTAAGAATAAGTAAGCGGTGTTACAAGTGTCAGAGATATTTTCCTATGATCAACTACCCGAGAGAGCTCTAGACACCAATCATCAGCCCCTGGCCGTTCGCTTAGTGGGGTATTGATATCATCGGTCCCCTCTGGATGGGAAAAGGAAAAGTCAAGTTCGCAGTCATTGTCGTGGACTAATTTACTAAGTGGGTAGAATTCGAGCCCTTGGCAACAATCACTGAGAAGAAGATGGAGAGCTTCATAAAAAGAACATCCTCAGTTGGTTCGGCATCCTCAGGGTCCTGATCAGTGACAACGGTAGGCAGTTCGACACTCCGATGTTCAGGAAATTCTGATCGAGCTATGGAATAACAAATCATTACTCTTCCCCCGAGCACCCTCACGCCAACGGACAAGCCAAAGTGACAGACCGAACAATCCTGTAGTCCATTAAAACTAGACTTAAAGACGCTAAGGGGAAACCCCCTTCTCTCTCACCTATGGCTTCAAGGTAGTGGTCCCCACAGAGCTCAGATTACCGACTTATCGAGTAGCAAGTTTCAGTGAGCATGGTAATGAGGAAACCCTCAGAGGAGAGCTCGACTTAATGGAAGAAAAAAGGGACCGAGCGTACCTGAAAGTGGCAGCCTATAAGCAGCGGGTCTCTCGGTATTTCAATAGCAAAGTCAAGCACCGTAGCTTCCAGGTGGGAGACCTGGTCCTTAAGGCGGTAAACCAGTCTACCAAGATTCCAAGCCACGAAAAATTAGGCCCAAACTAGGAAAGACCATACAGGGTTACCCGGGTCAACCGACTGGGCACTTACTGGTTACAGACTCTAGACGGGCATGATTTGTCTCACACTTTGAACATACAACATCTCTGCAAATATTTTCAGTGATGCTTGGATAAGAATGGGCTAGTATGGGTTAGAAAACAAATTGTTTGCTTTTCTATAGCTCTTTCTGAGTAGTCTTTATTTATTTATCAAATAAAATTCTTCTTTTGCGAAATGACACTTCATCCCGTGTTCCATTAAGCCAAAAGGCCTCGGGATCACACCTGAGTCACAAAAGACCTCAGGATCAAACTTGAGGCACAAAAGACCTCGGGTCTACACCCCAGGCACAAAAAACCTCAGGACTACACCCCAGGCACAAAAGACCTCGGGGTCACGTCTGAGGCACCAGCTTCGCTTAGGTCCATAACCGACGATGGGAGAAAATCCTCCTAGGTGGCTAATGATAGCAAGCCTCAAAAGACCCTGTAACCACCCACGTTCCAGGTCGGTTCCCTACGGTTGCTCCCTCTACCAACGCTTGCCTTAGCAAAAGTTTGGGAGACAGGGGGATACTGGACTAAAATAGGAAATCATACCGGGCACTAATAGGGCTTGGGATTCTAGAACATTCCTAAGTACCTACAGCGCCCAGAGAAACCGTCTGGATAGTAACAGGACCAAAATTCTACACTATACCGGGCGGGACCTTCAAAACAAGTCCCTAGAAGACCAAGTGTTCTCTACCGGTCACAGTCCTAAACCTTTTTGCTAAGAAAGGGTTTCAGTATAACTAACAACCGATCGGGCACGGGCAATTACAAACAGACAAGTACAAAAAAAGAAACACATTCAAAAGCTTTGATGCAAAAGGGTTGCCTCAAAGGACCTTTTCATTAAAAACAAAAAAAATGTACAAAGCCTAGGGGCAGTTGTAGTAGCTTTCCCCCCCTCCCCCCTCCCTCCCTCCCAAAAAAAAAAAAAACAGGTACGGAGGTTAAGCATTGTCCACCACAACCACGTCCTCGATCTCACTAGCCTCTCCTCCCGGTCAGCATCTTCAATAGGTCTGGCCACAGTAGCAGAACCTTCAACAGTGAAGGGACCCATGTCCCAATAGTCTGAGTCCATCCCTTTGTAGGATGAGATGTCCCACTCGGGATGGTCACGGGCCAACCTCCTCTTCAGGTCTTTGTAGCCCTAGAAGAAGCCATCATTAAAGGCTTCCTCTGTGGACCCTACCGTCACAGTTTCTTCCAAAGCCTTCGACGCCACCAGATTAGACCGAGCGGCCTCCAGCTCTACCATAGTGGCGACTAATTCAGCCTGATCTGCACCAAGGCCTAGAGCCTAGCTCTTGACCTTGCCCTTCTCAACGGCCAGGGCGGTCTCCTTGGCCTCAAAGGCTATCCGCTCCTGTGACAAGGCAGCTTCAGCAGCGGTGGCCATCCCGGCCAGGGAGGGCAAGAAGGACTCTACTCTGTCGGCTATGTAGCCGACCTACGGAAGACAAGCATAAGCTGGTCGGTCAGCAAAGCAAACAGACTAAACAAAGGATGAAGAACAAAGTGGCAGAAGTACTTATAAAGTGGGAAAGGCTGTCCAGCTACCCCTGGAAGACCTAGGGAGACATGTTTGCACACATCTCCACCTAACTTGTGAGAAGGCCTGGCCTGACCCTCTTCCTAATCTCTGACGACTCTCCCAGTGGAGTCCCGGACGGTAAATCTGCCCGGGGAACGGTCTCCTCCACCACCACCACACAAGGAACCGACGTCTCCCCGAGCTCCTGGTGAGCTATCGTCTCGTGCCTTATCTGTCTAAGCGGGCAGTCTCTATTTAAGGCCTCGATGGCTAGCCTCTTCCCTCTCCCTGCCAGTTGCTCCAAATCTCTCTAGGGACCAATTTCTGCAAAGGGAAAGGTCATGCGGTTAGTAATTGGGAGAGCAATAAAAAATGACCAAGGCTAAAGAATCCACCTAAAGCTTACCAATAATGATTAGAGGGAAGATCAGGGCTTTAACCGACTGATCTGGGTTGTATGTCACCTTTCGATCTCCCCACTTGGTCTACACGTTCCAAATGTTCATAGACATGCTCGCCAAGTGCCGAATCCTATTCTGGCACTCTTCAGGGATGCTAGGCGGATCAATTGACCCCACTGTAACACAAAGCACAAAGGCGATTAATCCTATGGTTATAATTAGGGTAAAGGAAAAGTAAAGGAGAGAGAGGTAGGATGGGCTTACACCTCAGCTCCCTCATCCAAGACGTCCTCAGTTGGATTCTTGGGGCTTCCTCACAGAGCCTTGGGGTGGACACTTGGAAGAACTTGTTCTTCTGCCTCTTGTTGTTGCTCAGGTGGTTGATGATGATTTTCCTCCCCTGCCTAGCCCCTAGAGAGAAGAACTCGACCTCCCCATGCATAGGGAACGGCTGGTGAGTCTACAAGAACTCTTGAAGGGTGAGTTCATACCTGAAAACTTAGGGCCAAAGAGAAATGGACCCCATCAGGAGCCTCCAACCATTCGGGGCTAATTTCTCGGGAGCGATCTCCAAGTAGATCAGAACATCCTGAGCAACCGAATGCAGGGGGATGAGGAAGCTAGCCATGAGAGCATCCTTATAAAGGGTGACGAAGCCCGAATTATAGAAGTAAGCTCCGTTGGCATGTACAGCCAAGGAGAAGTGATCGGGGATGGTGTACCTTTCCCTAACTCGGCTAAGGTCCTGCGTGCGCAAGATAGAAGGAATGAACTCGCCGGCCAATGCTACTTCAGGGTCAGGACCCTCCGGTATCTCATCACCTGAACCCTGCGAGATGGAGGCTACTGGGGACTCATAGTCCGACTCATCGTCCGACACCTGGAGAGGGATCCTACCCTTGCTATGATATTCTGACAGAGTAGCAGAAGGTGGGTCCAAGCTTGTGTCCGTGGTCCCAGACCGGGATTGTTCATCCTCCGACCGGGAAGAGGAATCAAAACTAGAGTGACACATCTCTGGTACTCCTATGGTGGAATGAGACAGTAGCCAACGACCTAAGTAAGGGTCAGTAACCCCGAGCTTAAGGTATAAGGGGGACAAGTCCAAAAGCCTATGGTGCAAGGCGTACAAGGCCCTTAGGGTAACGTAACACTCGATCAACACTACCTCAGGACAACCCGACCTGCTCAACCGCTCTACCAAAGAGGTGAACTACCTGACCTGAAAAAGATGAACATAAGGAAGAAAAAATCCCACTCCCATGCGAACCCTAGTGGATTCGTCCTCTCCAGTTTTACTCAAGGAAGAAAAAGAAAGAGGAGAAGGAAGAGTATAGTGAATTGAAACTGGAGAAGTAAGGACTTACAAAAATTAAAGCAGAAAAAGAGCTCGAGAAGCTTGACCGGTAGCTTTTCTCTCAAACTGCTCGGTAATCTCTATCTCAGGGTAGTAGGAATGAAAAACAATGAACAAGTGTCCTTTATATACAAGGTATGAATGGTCTAGATCATATTAGATCCAATGGCCAGGAAACTTTCCCGCCCAAATTGCCTGACAACTGTCCCCTCGGGCACATGAAGCATCGCCTCAAAAGGTGAACGCATTAAATGTATGACATGATGGTTTGGTTACCACACAACTATTCAGTTACAGCCACCCTAACCTCGTTGGATCCTAACTAGACCAATCACCCTTGATACATGGCAATAACCTACCCCGAGGACCCGAGGCTACCGTTCGATCAAACCCCCCGGCTGACCAGGGCGGCAGGTCCGGTCCCGAATAACCTCCTGGGTAGGGTCTCGAGCGGTATGCCGAGGTATAGTAATTTTTAATCCTGATCCGATAGCATCGCATCAGCTTTGAAAATGGGGGCAGTTGATATATACAGATATATCAGGTCAAGGTCTTACCGCCACTTCAGCAAGGAAATACCATGTCATCCAGAGTGGGCGCTTGCTACTCAACCATCCCGGGCTGCCTGACCTATGACTACTCGATCTGGGCCCACAACTCGGGCTTACGAAGCAGACTCACCCCCCAGTAGGCACCACCCAGGCCTGCCCCATGTCTTGCTCTAGAAGGTTCGAAGCAGTTTGCTAACTTGGTCAGAGGCTAATAGAAAGTGCAAGCTATTTCCTAAACCACTTAGGAAACTTCCATGATTTATGCTAATCACGTGTAATCAGATTAGGCTTCCTAAATCAGCTAGTTACCTTGTGCGAGTGGTCTCTTACATCTATAAAAAAGACCACTCACCCCCATTAAGGGAGAGGGCATTCTTATCTCACGGGAATAGCAATATAGATCACTCATACGCATATACTCGGTCGGTTTTCTGGTAGTGTCGCCCTCGTTGTCGGTTCACCAAAGGCCACCGGTGATTTGTTAGTGAACGTGCTCTGACGCACACATGGACATAGGTCACCTAGTTAATGTGGTCAAACCACATACAAACTTCTCTTGTCTCTCTCTCTTTAAATTGCCCTTCTCGTTCTTACCCAAATTTTGGCATCATTACCATGTAAATCATGAATTTGCAGGGAATTGAAGGATCAAACTCAAGGGATTCAAGTGAGATATTAAAGATCTCATGGATCCCAAGAGAAGAATATAAACAAAAGAGATGAAATCAAAGTTTAATTGATGATCAAAGTCAAAGATCTTTTTTGGGAACTTGTTTTGTCTTAAATCCTTAGCTACTAAGATCCAAATCAATGAAAACAAATGAGAATTCAATCACACCAGTGGTATGTGATGAAATGAGGTGGGAAGAGTCTTTTTAAAAATTGTGTAAAAGGTCCTAGAGGTCTATGAATTGTGATTGAATTGGAGACAAAATAGGTCATGATTAGAAAATTACCTCTAGAAATTCTCAGATTTTTCTTTTTTTTGGATGAAGATCTTCAAAATCTTCAAATTCTCCTTCAAGTTCTTCTTCAATCTCTTGAGTTTTCTTCAAAAATGCTCTCAATTCCTCTCAATTGTATCTAGATTTCCAGTATTTTTTTTGCTTGTCATGAATTCCCTATAATGGAGATGAACATCCCCATAATAGACCAATCTCAAGGGGTTAATTTAGTAAATTCGGGGTAAAAACCCATGTGCCATGGCATTCAATATGTATTGGAGAAAAATAGTCTGTTACAGCGGGCGGCACTCAGTGAGCTGTCTGCGCCACTCAGCGAGTGCCGTTCTGGCACTCAATGACTGCCGGCGCGACACTTAGCGAGTGCCACCTGCTTCGCCTCGTGCCGTTTCTCTTATTTTTTATTTACATATATTTATATAGATTATATATACATATATATTTATTTATATTTTTTTTGTTTTCTTTTCTTTTAAAATTCTTTTTCTTCCTTTTTTATTTTCTTTTCAAATAGTTTCTATATTTTATATCAAAATCAAATTTTCTAAATTGGTTTTTTCTTATACATTTTTTATACCCGAATTTTCCTGAACACCCGGTCTTTCTCTTGAAAACTTTATCGAGACTGAAGAACCTTCTAAAGAACTTGAATCATTTAAAAAGAAATCTTCGAATTTTGTCGGACATTGTCGTCATCGGTTTAGGATCCCCTGAATTCGACAGTAAGTCAAAATGGGGTGTCTACAACTACCGTTTTGAATCATGTAATAATTTCATGTGCATTCACTATACTTAACAAATACTTATGCATGGGAGACTAGATATAAATTATAAATTTAGAACCACTTTATGCAACTACTGAGAGCTAAAGGCTGGGAAGATTGAACCTTATCATTCTCGATGGGTTAAAATTGTGCATGAACACCTGGAATGCACATGTGAACCATGCATCTTGTGTTCGTTCAATATTACTTATAAGTCTCATTAATCCTATACTTGTGTTCGTTCAATATTACTTATAAGCCTCGTTAATCCTACATTGAAATTTCTATTACTTGGTATTTGCAGTTTCATGATTTCTTGGTTGTAATGTTATCGAAAAAATTACCACTGATTTCATTTATTTTAGATACTACTTTGGCTAGAGTAGTAGATGTGTTATTTCATCAATAGATTGTTGGTTTTTAGTGAGATTATGTTACCTATATTACGATTCATAATTCCTAATCTTTCTGGATATTTGCTTGTAGCCTTAAATTCTAACCAATAGGATTTGAAAAGCAAAAAAAACACCAGCAGGAATTACAAAGGCTACTTTTGTAAAACTTAGTAAGAAAATAATTTGTAGGAATTGAAACAAGTTTATAAGGACGGTCTTCTATTCTTTTTAGATATTGTAGCTTTTTAATTGAGTTCTATTGTTGTTAGATAAGTTTCAGAAAAGTAAAAATACCATATCTCTAATTGTATATTGTCTTAAAATGCAGTACTTTTATTGTTATTATGTAGTATGTTTGTTCAAAACACTAATATATATATTAAATCAAGAATAATACAATAAGCATCTTGGAATATCTAATCCTTTTCTAACATTCACGAATATGGTCATATAAATTATAGAGATTTCTCATTTAGATGACTAATTATTATTATTTTTATGACTATTCATAATACAATAAAAATTAAGCGAATAGTTTAAGAAAGACTTGCAAAGAGTTTGACTATAGTATGATGAGTTTTCTTAGTAAAAATAAGTTTTGCTAATATATTTGACATTGCATTTATTTTGCATTTGATAAATGTAATTATATTTTTGTTTGACGATGCTATTCGATATCATTCAATTATTCTTAAATTTAGTATTTCAAACTTGTTTTAAAATATGTTGATTGGAAAAATAAATAGAATGAAATTCTGAAAAAAGAGAGAACTAAAATTATAGGTGATTCTAACACAGGCATTCAAAATGATTGTGAACTTTGATAGAAAGGTGTATAAGTTGTAGACGCATTATATATACTTCATCAAAATCGAAGAACTGACTTTAAAAATACTAGAGCATAAATTTAAGAGAAATACGAACCTTAATTTACAAGTAATCCTTCATATTATCGTACTTTATAAGTTGATGATTTATTATGATAATTATGAGAGTCAATCGAATTTGTCAAACACTTTCCATATTATCTCTTGTCTGTAAAAAGAAGTTTCCATATTCTCTTCAAACTCTTTCCATTAACAAATAATGTTGCAAATAGAAAGGAAAAGTGAGAATCTGAATTTTTCAAAAGAAGCTTACGATAGGTGACTCAACACTCTAATAACACTCTGGTTGTCCGGATCTCCTAGGAACCATGATCTGGAATGCAAGATATGGATCTTGGTTCCATGGGGGTACGACAATCTAGCTAACTCTGCTCAGGACCTCATGAAAACCTGTCACACCCCGGAGCAACAAAAATAGAGAAAAATAAATTTCCTTTTTCGGTCCATAGGAAATGATAGGTGAAAGTCACTAAATTTTCCACACCATATAGTACCAGCCACCAAATAGTAACAAGAGATGTAATAAACCAATCAGAGATATATTACAAAAGCCCTAGCTGTTACAATAATCAGAGTTTGCAAACAAATATATAAAAGGTTTGGAAGCAACATATGCCCAGGTGCCAATTATAATTTCAACAAAAAAAGAAACTAATAACTATCTAGTCTTCAGCTGGCGTAGACATAATCGTCAGCATAGTAGTCTTCCTCAGCGTACCCATCATTTGCGTGGCCACCTTATGCATAATCTCCTTCCAGGTAGCAGCCATCATTGTAAGCTCCATCACCTGCATTATTAGGAACATGATAGTTTGGACAGGGAATATCCAGTCAATAATGGTCGTTAACTTAGTGAGAGTTGAGTGAATATAAACTAACAGGGTACCAGTTATATAACGCAATAACAATTTTGGAAATGAATAAGACATAGTGTTACAATAGTATCTTCATCTTTATTCCACATATCATAATCAACCCTTATCGTGTAATTATTCCAAGACCAATAATCGACAGACTCTAACTGAAAAGAACAGACTCAATCATTTATCTCATATAGACATACCATCATTGCGTCCACCGCTTTTAAGAGCATGTTCACAGCTCATCGCATGTCATGGACTCCACGTCAGTCTGTTCCTAGCTTTTAAGAACATATCACTGCTCACTGTAATACAGGGACACAACATTTTAAATAATAGCATATCATCCTGTTGCCACGACTTAGTGACATCTACCAGTAATCCCAGCTCACTGCCTTTTAAGAGCATATTAACAGCTCAGCGAGAACATATCATGGATCACTTGGCTATCTTAGGACTACTTGGTCCAGCTTACCGCCTTTTAAGAACATATAACTGCTCACTGGCTTATAAGAACATATCATGACCAAGTGTCCACCCACGTACAATTCCCAGAACTTAACAAACCTACCTAAGTTCTGTACTAACATCGATACATGACGTTCCGTTTGTGGCATGACTACTCTGATTAAAGAAACGGATATCGAACTTAATCATGAATGACACCTTAGCTATTGCTATAACGTTAATCAATTTATTCACCATCGTACATATCTTTAGTATCACATTACCCCTGATTATCCTCATAGTCGCATAATGAAATTCGGAATCAAAAATCGAATAATCGAACCCTTTAAATAATAACGAAGGAAACAATCCATGTTCTATAACTACCAATCGATTGGGGCAAAGGTCTAATCGATTGGGATAAACCAAGTAATAATTGATTGAGGAAAAAGGCAATCGATTGGGTTAAAATAATGCCAATTGATTGCTAACTCTGGCAATCAATTGGGTTAGAAATAATGACAATCGATTGGAAAACTATCCAATCGATTAGGTCCAGACCGATGGCAATCGATTAAAAAAAGTCCAATCGATTGGAACTTCATCTTCTCCAGCAGAATTATAAAACAACATATATAAATGTCTTAAGGATGCGTTTGTTACGTCCAAACCCTATATAAACTTGTAAAACATTCATTTAAAGGAACCAAGTGAATAAAAACTCACTTAAGGTATGTGGAGGGTGTGCTTAGCTTGTGGGGCTTTGAAACCTCAAGCTTTCTCTCTCTTCTCTTCCCTTTCTCTCTACCTTTGTCTCTCTTCTGTTTCTCCTTCTTCTTTCTTCTTCTTCTTCTTCTCCTCCTTCTTCTAGCAGTGAGAGTATGTGTGTTTGCTTGTGTATATATATATGTATATGTATGGATGTGTGTAGATATATCAAGTCTCTCTTTCTCTCTCTTATAAGAACTATAAAAACAACCCCTGCCACAAAATGAATGCAGATATATAGAGAAATGAGAGTGCCACATGTCATACCACAAATCAAAGTTGAAAACTTACCTCGATTGGGACTAATGGCAATTGATTGGTTACAAATATTTGAAGGCAATCAATTGAAATGAAGGGCAATTGATTGGGGTAAGGACACATCATGAATTCAGGTTGGCAGAATGGCAATCTATTGAAAACACGATAATCGATTGGTATCTAAAAAGTGGCAATCGATTGGGACAGAAGATTAACCAAAGGGAAAGTAAAGGTCATACAAGAATCAGTATAAAATCTTATTTATTAATATACACTCCAAAATATAGGGTATTACAAAACCTGGCTCTTACACCATGTCAACCGACCATCTCATCTTAAAGCTTAACATGCATCAGGGTTGAGTTTTACTTCCATGCCGCCATTTTGTCTATTTGCCCTCTCCTCATGCATTGGGGCTGCTTGCGAGGGGGGTTTGTTTATACATTGTGAGCCCACTCTATAACAACTTGAGCTTTTAAATCAAGTGGTAGCTTGATAGGATAGAGGGGAGATAGGCTAAAACTCAGCAACTCTGTACAAAAGAAAAAGGAAATGTGAATAACTCAAATATTAAAAATATGAAGTCTCTCAAAGCATTAAAAAAAAAAGGCCTAATGTTTATAGGCAGTCATAAACCTAAATAAATACGGAAATGAAGTCCTAATTTAATAATAGTACTAAAATCCTAATCAAAATTAAACAAAGGTAAAGTATTCTAATACAATTCTAATCTCTAAAATTTATCTCGGTGGTTTCCCGTTACCTACTATTGCCCCTCTGGTGTTTACTAGAGTAGAAACGATTAATAATAGCCAGGACTCGGGATAAAGAAAATGTACTTCATAATTCCTCTCTTTGATTTTCTAAATTCCAGAAAGAAGATGAGAAGTGCAATTGAGGACTTATTTATTGATTAATTCGAGAGGAAGGAGGCTTTTTTTTCTTTCTCATCTAATGGTGCATGAGCATAAATATTTGCTCAAATTAATTAAATAAGTGGAGTTTGGGCGTCAGAAATGAGTATAGATTGTGATGTCCTCTCTATTTTTGCAGGCCATATGTCAACCAAATGATAGAGGACTACAAGAACTGCACTGTCGTCCTAAATCTGCCCACAACCATCTAAAGGAAGTTCATATTAGTGGATTTCATGCTTATGAAGATTGTATTGAGCTTGCTCTGTATATGCTAGAAATTGCTGCTTCACTCAAGCGGATGGGTATAGAACCGTGACTAAGAGTTTGTGAAGGTTTTGGATGGCATTGGAAGACTCTGCTTAGATGGGATTGGGGTAAAGGAGAGCATGCAAAGGTTTGTTCAAGACTCAAGAACCATGTCAAAAGCTCACTCATAATAATATTATAATTTTATTTGTTAGAATGTAGAATCTTTTTTTGTTGAGTTTATTACTATTGTGTAAGATTATTTTATAAACACTAGGACAGAGGCCCATGCAATGCACGGGTCCGTCAAAATTGAAAAATAAATTAGATGCATTTATCGTTGATACATTTATAGTTTTGTGACTTGAAAAAAAATTAAAAACGACATTAAATTTTTATTTTTTTTTTTTTTTGAGAATTTAATGTTGTGTTTCTCCAAAAAAAAAAATTTTAATGTCGTTTGATTTAATTTTTTTTTTCAAGTCACAAAACTATAAATGTATCAACGATAAATGTATCTAATTTATTTTCCAATTTTGACGGACTTGTGCATTGCATAGGCATCTGTCCTACTAACAAAATAAAGTTGTAAATGTAAGAGCTTCAATAATCCTGGATGAAAGCAAATATATTTTCTTTTCTTTTCTTTTCTTTTTTTCCTTTTTTTTTTTTCGTTTCCAAATCCTTCTTTAGTGTTTTCACTTATTTTTGTTTTAGCATTTCTCTCCTTTTATTTTTTTTAGCCACAATACATTTTATGAACTATGCACAAAATAATACAACTGCATATAAACTTTATACAACAAAGTTGAAAGTGTTGTTTAAAAGTAATAACTTAGTTTAAACATTATAACACATGATATTTTGAAAAAACTAATCATATTTGTTCTTTTATTTGCCTTTTTATGGGAATGATATGACATTTAATGAAATTATAAGTTTAAAAAACAAATGAATTAAATTTATTAAATCTAGTATTATTATGTACTTATTATGAGTATGAAATGATATGAGAATTGTAAATTACAATTTGTCTTTTTTATGTTTGCAAAGTATTTCATATGTATCTGTTATGCATATGATAGAATTGTATGTGTGTGTGAATTAAATTTATAGGAATGTGTATGTAACAAAATATGATTATAGATGTATTAGTAAATGTAAATTACAATGTCTTTAACTTTATAAAGTATTTCTTATGTATGTATGTATGTATTATTATTATTATTATTATTAGTATACATTTTTATTATGATTATCAAATGATATGAAACTATTGCAAAGTATTGCTTATATATGTATTATTATTATTATTATTATAGATTTATGTCACACCTGTCCCAGATATATATATATATATATATTCATTTTAAAAGCATAATTGGTTTTGAGAATTATTAATGTTGATTAATAATTGAGTTAAGGTTGACTGTGGGTCAACGGAAGGTGTTAAGCAAAGACACGACAATCCAACAATCAATGAGGCAGTGATATGAGTGAATGACATTTATGTGCATTAAATGTTATTTGCAATATATAGTGTCATGTTTCAAAATTTTATTGAAGGGCAATTGGGTAATTTTACCTTTTCTGTTGGGGGCTCTAAATTTATTCGACTGTATTTAAATTTATGGAGCATGACTATATTATTTATTTACCCTTTCAGGTGCTTTAAAATTTATTTATGTTCGTGTGGGAGTGTTTATTTAATTTTGGGTTCACACTGTTGGGTCAGACTGTCCGTGGGAACACCAAACAGTTCATTTTTGGAACAAACTGGAGAGTGAGCCCCACCCCACTCCCTATATTCGGCCAACTCATCCTCTCCCCTCATTACTCACGTTTCATTCTCTTCCTCTCATACTCTTCTTCTCTTTCAAGCTTCAAGAGGCCAAAACCTTCAAAGATCTTCACTCTTCTTCTATCTCTAACTTCAAGATTGCTAAGGAAGGTCAAGCTCTTCATCTTCAAGCTCTCCTAACAATCTAGGGCTTGACATCCTTCCATTGGTAAGTTTTCTTGAAACACCCAAATTCTAGGGTTTCATTAGTTTTCTAAATTTTGATTTATTCATGGACTTCTTTCACTTTGTACAGCTTCCTTGGAGAACACAGAGTTTCTCTTTCATATCCTAACCATTTCTATGGAGAATTTCTTATGTGGGTAAGTTTTCCCAATCTCTAACAACCTAGGGTTTGCTAGTTTCATGATTTCTATCCCAAATTTTGGGTTGTTCTTGATTAGTGGTACATACTTGAAGCATCCTTCAAGATTCTAGCACAAGCATTGAAGCTATTTTGGATTTTCTTAGCTCTCTTGAGTTGCCATTGATATTTGGAAGCTAAGGGTTGAGGTAGATTTACATTGTGCAATTCTATATATTATACTTGTCTAAGATGTCTTGAGTTCACTTTTATGATTGGAGAGAACTTAGACATATGTATTAGGACATTTCCCCAAAGTTGTAATGTTAGGGTTATTTTTCCTAAATGTGAATTATATGCCTTGGTTGTATAAGTTGTAAATTTGGGGTGTTAAATGTAATTAAAATGATGTTATGAGAATAATTTAGACACATGCATAGGGTTTTCCCCAAAGTTGTAAATTTAGAGTTATATGTCTAATTGTGAATTTACATGCTTTGGTTGTACTATACTTGATTATGTGATGCTAGATGTGCTTAGGATGCTTCCTTTATGTGTAAACACATGCTAGGGCGTTAGTTTTAGAAATCCTTGCTAGGAATGTTTAATTGTGAAATTTAATTACATTCTTTGAAGCTCTTGATATCATGTCTAATGGACTAGAATTATGCTTAATTTATTGTAGTGGATCATCCATAATGTTATTTTAAACATTACATGCATTGAGGCCTAATCGGCAAGCATTCATGTATCACGACATAAATGTTTTGTTTGAAAAAGAGAGAAAAAAAACCCATGTGAGGGAATTTGATTTAAGAAAATTCGGATATGGGTTGTGATGTGAGACAGGGAGAATGACCCTTAGAAACATTCAAACTCCAACTATATTCGAGTAGCTCCCCAGAAGTTGGTATGCTATACTCCATGCGCGGGGGCTCATAGTCTGGTAACGAGCGAGATGTGCATATATCACGCATAGCCGTGAGGCTCTAATCGTTTCATTGTAGCCGTGGTGGCGATGCATTGCACCTCATTTCATTTTAGTCACGGATAACATATAGACTTGTTACAATGTTTTCTTCGAGCCATCGTTCTCATAAAAATGACAAAACATTTTTCAGGTGAGCTTGATAAGGGCAAAGGGCATATGTGACCCGACGCGTGAACTATGAGGCATTTTGTTCTATTTTGAAGATTCATGCTTAGATATGTACATGGATAGTTTCCATGTGAACCTTGGACTTTTGAGAAGTTTGTATTAGTTTTATGCTCTAAAAAAAGAATTCTTGTATTAGTTTTACTACAAAACTTCTTGAGTTTAGACTTCCATCTCTTGTATTTGAGAAGCTTCTTTGATTTAAATGGGACGAGTGTTAGTCCTTGCTCTCATAGTTATTTCTTTCAAATGTTAAGCTCGTTTTATGATGATGTATTTACTTTCCGAGGTCGTTGAACCTCTTTAAGTTCTTGTCTTTTTGATTTACATGCCCATTGTTTGTTTTTTCCTTTTGTTTGGATCCTTGCCGGATTGGTTTGGGTGGTTGCTTTTATGAGAGTTCATTTATTGTAGTTAGTTCATTTTATAGTTGGGTCTATGCCGGATCAAACCCTCATTTTAATTCCAACAAGGTTTCAAACATTTAAACGTTCTAAATCTCTCCCATTCTCTTTCTTTCCTCTCCCCCTCTTTGATCTCTTTCCCTTTCTCAAATATTCTTTCCTTTTACTTATGTTGGAATTATGTATATATATATTTTAAAAATATTTTCTAATGTGAAAATACACGTGTATGTGTGTGTGTAGGTTTAGAATACATTCCCTCTGTCTCTCTCCCTATCTCTCCCTATATCTCTCTCCCAATCTCCCCCTCTCCCCCTTTTCCTCTCTTTATCTCTTTCACTTCTCGTTTTTAATAAATTTTGAGTGCTTGAAGTTCCGTTTGGTCTAGGCACATGTTATATGTCATTTAAGACTTGTCTAGTCATGTATTGATGTTTAAACTTGAGGATTTAGCATCATTGGGGACATTTCAAAAACCTGTCAAAATGCTGTCAAGGTTGCTGTCAAATAAAAACTGCTACTATTATTTCAATTTTCTGCCCAAATGGTGCAGAATTGGAAAAAAAAGTCATTAGACGAAAGTTGTGTAGAATCGAATTTTACATGCATTATCGCGGACAGAATGTGAAAATTTCAAAGATATAGTTACTTACGGGTGTTTTAAAATTCAGCAACTGTTAAAAAAATAACCTTTTATCAAATTCGTTGTAATTTTTTCCTTCTCTCCTTGATCTAGTGCTTGCCCGGAAAGTCTTTTAATTAAATTTTCAAATGCTTTCATTTTTGTCGAACTCGTTAAGCCAAATTCGTTGACTTGTAAGTCCATTTTGGATTTACGTATTAGTAAGCCATCTCTGTAGGAATTCCCGTGGGTTTCTAAAGTCGCTTTCGCATTTGTGATATGAATTTTAATTCTTTTCTCTCTATTTTTTTCTCTTTCCTTGCGTTTCGGTTTTTGGGGCGTGACAGATTGGTATCAGAGCTAACTGGGTTCAAATACCTAGGGGCTATGGGTGTTTTCTTTTGGGTTTATCGCATTTCCGTTTGTGTTTACTCTGTGCTTACTCCTTATTGCATTCTTCGTTTAAGTTGCACATGTTGAGGCGTTGCGATGCTGTGTGGGTATACGTATGTGTTGAGTGCCTTCAGGACTTACGTGCTTACATGTTAAAAGAGCTTACTCATTTGATATGCTATTTATGCTAAGTGCTTACATGATAAATGTTCACATGTTCAAGTGTTATGTGTTTCCATCTATGAATCTTTTGCATTATGTCTTGGTGTGGATGTCTGACGGTATATAACTATTGACCGTGAAAGGTTTAAAAGTATATATATGAGGGTTTCCTTGTTTGGATTATTCGCTCAACGTACTATGCCTGGTAAGGTTGGTGGTTAGGTGTCGATCAGTGCTTCACACCGAGCTGTATGCTTAAGGACCTCTGTTGTGTTTATAAAATTCACGTTACTTGCTATTTCCATTTACGTTGTTGAGATAGCATATTTAGGTGTTGCACGCCTACATGATTATATGTTCACATGCTTGCATGCTCATGTGGTTTACTTGCTTATAGTAGAATATATTGAGATCATCTATTATATTATAGATGGAGAAATTTCATTTTTTGAAAAAAAAAAAAACTCAGAGATATAAAGTTTTAAACTTTTTGGAAAACCAACGTGTGTATATGTTGTGAGTATATGAAGAGATGCTTTATATGCTTTTATAGTATATATTGATAGACTAGTTATATTGTTAATCACAAGTTGGTGTGAGTAGCTTGTTGTGCTATGTTTTGTTAAGTTGTATCTTCGGATCCTTGTGGTTGTGCCTTAGCACATATTGTTTCTTTCTTTTGAGATGCATACCTTCGGATAGCAACAGAGTTGTTTAGCAATCGGTGCTATTTTTCTTTTGTACCTTGGGTACGTTTTCCTCATTTGTGAGTTCCGCATCGTGTTGGAATAATCCTCTCTTTTGTCAGGCTATTGTATTCCCTTTCCGTGAGAGACTCTTTGATAAGTTGTTTGTTGTATCTTGAAATTATCCTTTCAAGCAAATTGCACTCCTCTCTATCGCATGAACTGTTTTGTAGGGTTGTAAGTACCTACTTTTTCAACGTTTGGTTACGTAATTGGTTGATTGATGATGGAGTGGTTTTTTTTCCCATTCTTCGGGATGACCTGTGGTTCCTCTTTCTTCATGGGGACTTTTACGTTTAAATGTCTGTTAGATATTGCTTTTACTACCTTAAGTATATTTATTCTTTGAGATGGGTTGTTGCTTGTTGGCTCCCAATCCATTGCATCCACGTTAGACTTTGCAGTGAACTATTAGTTACCCTCCTATATGATTTATTGCATATAAGGAAATTCTGTTGTGTGAGTTATTGTTGGATCTTGACGCAAGCTTCTTGTTCTAAGCTTAGACTTGTATCGGTTCATTTTTATCGCTCCTTTGCTTGGTGGGTGTCGTTTGTGAGTATTCTTCGCGACTCTAATATTTGTCTATTATGAGACTATGCTATTGTTAATTGCAGAAGTTTTCCTTGTTTCATAGTGAAACTATACATCTTGCGAGTTAGTGAAAATTTTCTTCACTAAGCTCTTTATCATATTTACGCTCTTTATCATATTTACATAATCTTGCTAAGTACGTTTCTCCTCAAGGTGGTCAAAATTCTTTTATGTGGTTATAGTTATCGATATTTACCGAGTCCTATTTGAACTTCGTTAACATTGGATGTTTAACACTTTGATGATTGTTTAGAAACACAAGCATTTTAGTGTTTCCTCCTTGTAAACAAGTTTGGCTCTTCATTTAGTAATACTTGTTCGAAGTAAATCTATTTTCTTGTTTGGTCCTAGTGACCTTTGGCCCTTTTAAGAGTATTGTTTTATGTTCGTTCCTAGCTTGTTTGGAAAAGCTATTTTTCATGTGCTTTTGATTTCAAAACCTTTCGTTGAACGAGAACTCGTACCTTGTCGGCTTGATATTTTCTTTTGGGGTAAGGCATGATGATTTTCAGTTTCGCCGTCCATGGACTTCGAACTTGGGTGTTTCATGGTGTTGTATTAAGATGTCCTTTTCCTTGGACTTCTTGACTATTGGATTAATATTCTTCAGCGGTCTTGCCTTTTTGAGTTCATCAATTTTGATTGTATTGGACTCGAGTGTGAAAAATTTAATAACTTCAAATATTTCCCTACTTATTGAGAGATAGGTTGATTTGGACGATTTAGTTACCAAATTCTTCGAGTTGACGGTTTTGTGAACTCGTCATCATTAGACTCCTTGGGAGTATGACCTTGTATCATGATTTGATTTCTTGTTATTGGTTGCCTTGGCTGTTGTTTACTAAGGCTAGATCCTAGTATCGTTGTTCATGAAATAAAAGTTCTTATTTCATTCTTGGGGACCTTCCATTATCCCTTACAGGCAAAATTACTTATACCTTGACTTGCTATGATAGTGTCCATAGTAACTTTTATTGGATTGGTGTAGTTTTAGCAAGGTGGAATAATTTATTTCTATTTCACGACTTCGAAGTTTTATGAATCCTCGAACCTGTGGGCAATGCCTATTGTCTCAAACGTTATTGTTCCGTAAATCCTATGACTGGTCCATAGGGATTCTTTTGCTAATTATCCAGTGGTGTACATTCGACCATAGTGAGTTTTAATATTTGATCCCGTCGTTTTAACTCTTTCTCCATTGTTGTGACAAAGAGTGCTTCGTTGAACTCATTTTCTCTTGATTCCGTGTTAGTGCAAGAAGGGCACATGATTGTATATCGTTTCATACTAGTGTTCTTTTACTAGTATGTCGATCATTCTAAGTTAGAAAGTTAGACCATTTTGGTTCTACATTTATTGTTGATGATCTTAACGGATCAAGTGTATCATGGTTATGAGCTTTTGAGAGCTGATCGAACCCTTTCTCTTTGAATTCCTACCTTTCAATGGTTTGAATTTTGATGTCATTCAAGAAAAATTTGCTTTGAGCACTTGGTGCGATCTTGCTAGTTTTATCAGCGAGGCTTGTGTTTGTGTTAGATCATTTTGATCTTTCGACTTTGTCCTTGCCTTATGCGAAGGAAATGTCTTGGTGTTCGCTTGTTGTGCGATTGGTTGTGGTGGTTGAAGCAACTTCTGTATAGGTTCCCTCCTCCTTGTCGTGAGTTTTCAGGTGCATTTTTTTTTTTAAGAACTTACTTTGGTTATTACTTACTGGTGATGTGGTTTCACAATAGTTTCTGGCTTGAGGAAGGATGTCGGATATGTTCCCTCTATTCGAGTAATGTCTTAGTATCACAAAATTTGGAGTTTCAGTTTTGGGATTTGATTCTTATATATCTCCATCCTTGAAGTAAATTGTTTAATTGTTTCGACTTTTGCATCGATTTCTTTGGGTTGTAACGAGTCGCGTAGGCTACAATTTTATTCATGATTCGGTCAAGGCACATATCCTTTGATATCTTTTGATTTGTTGCGAGTAGTAATGGTTGTTGTGAATTTGTCTGGTTATATCCGTGCGTTCACTTATTCGGTTTATCATTGCTTTGTTGATGATACTCTTGTCCTTGTTCGAAATATATGTATGTGCTGAAGTTTCTTGGTAGTTATGGCTTTGGGCATTGCGCTCCTTTGCCTTGATGTTTCGAGAGCAAGATTTGGGTTTGTTGATAGAGAGACTATTTTTGGTTTATCACCAGGAGCTTGTTCTTTGGAATTTAGTATTCCTCGGTTTTATTGGCTTACCACCAATATTTGTTTCGATAGACGCTTTTCAGGTCCATCTTTGTTGTTCCTTTTAAGGATTGGAGTTTTCCGTTTATTCTTGTGGTGGAGATGTAATGTCGATTCATTACAATCTTTTGTATTAGCATTCGTTTGTAACTTTGTGAGAACTTTTCTTTGGTATTATTTAATATAAGCTTGGACCACTCCTTGGGAGTTGATCACATAGTTTAGTTCAGGTTTGAACGCTTGTGAAGGAATCAGGCTACCTAACTTTTGTGACAATTTGTGTAACTTTTACCAGTCGATTCATTTCTTTGAGCTCCTTGGATTTAGTTGATTGAAATTCAATCTCTTTGTAGAATTTACTTTGAGGCGAATTCGTTGAATTTCTCAAGTCTTCAAAGTTTTGTTGAGACCCTTGCATTTGGCTATTCAAATATTTTTCCCCGTGATGTTACTGCACAACAATGAGAATACTTTTCTTGATCCTCACTAGTATTGCTTGAAGCTTAGTAAGAGTTCTTAGAACCAGATTCGATGTTCTATTGGAAATTGACTTGTTCAGTCTTTGGACTTATTGACCTTGGGTCCTGTCCATTTTGGATAATAACTTTTGGTGAGTTGATGCCTCATACGCTAATGGCGCTTGGCGATTTTGTGCATTTGGTACATTCAATTTAGTTCCTAACATTTAGTGGTTTATTCCTTAGTCTTGTTAGTTAGTATTGGAAGGACATAGGAACGCCTTGTGAAAACAGCACACTTGGTGATATAATGTTGATTCTTCGGATCTTGAAATTGTTTCTTGCAGTGATGAAATTTTATTCCATGTCATTGGTTACCCTTCTTCTCGGGTTGGATTTTCAGTTGAGTTTTGGATTCTATCCATTCTTTGTCGCTTGTGTTGTGTGTTACATATTAGTCAGTTGTTTGACACCTTGGGGTGAGTTAAAACTGCATGTTGTATTCTTTTGATTATGTGGTCCTTTCATGAGGATCATTTCGGTATTTGACCAATAGTGGTACGAAATTCATTTGTATTCTTGACTTAGTTCGTTCGACGACTAAGAAGATCAAGTTGTCATTGATGCTTAATATTTGGTCATGTCAGTTGACGTTGGAACCGTGTATGTTCCTTGAGATTGTTCCTTGTGAGCCTTGGTGAGTCTTGGTGTCTATGTATTAGTATAGATTGTTACCTCTCCAGTTGTTTCCCTTTGAGGTATATTCGAATTCCGGGACGGAATTCTTTTAAGGGGGGTAGATTGTCATGTTTTAGAATTTTATTGAAGGGCAATTGGGTAATTTTACCTTTTCTGTTGGGGGCTCTAAATTTATTCGACTGTATTTAAATTTATGGAACATGACTATATTATTTATTTACCCTTTTAGGTGCTTTAAAATTTATTTTTGTTCGTGTGGGAGTGTTTATTTAATTTTGGGTTCACAGTGTTGGGTCAGACTGTCCATGGGAACACCAAACAGTTCATTTTTGGAACAAACTGGAGAGTGGGCCCCACCCCACTCCCTTTATTCGACCAACTCACCCTCTTCCCACATTACTCATATTTCATTCTCTTCTTCTCATACTCTTCTTCTCTTTCAAGCTTCAAGAGGCCAAAACCTTCAAAGATCTTCACCCTTCTTCTATCTCTAACTTCAAGATTGCTAAGGAAGGTCAAGCTCTTCATCTTCAAGCTCTCCTAACAATCTAGGGCTTGACATCCTTTCATTGGTAAGTTTTCTTGAAACACCCAAATTCTAGGGTTTCATTAGTTTTCTAAATTTTGAGTTATTCATGGACTTCTTTCACTTTGTACAGCTTCCTTGGAGTATACAGAGTTTCTCTTTCATATCCTAACCATTTCTATGGAGAATTTCTTATGTGGGTAAGTTTTCCCAATCTCTAACAACCTAGGGTTTCCTAGTTTCATGATTTCTATCCTAACTTTGGGTTGTTCTTGATTAGTGGTGCATACTTGAAGCATCCTTCAAGATTCTAGCACAAGCATTGAAGCTATTTTGGATTTGCTTAGCTCACTTGAGTTGCCATTGATATTTGGAAGCTAAGGGTTGAGGTAGATTTACATTGTGCAATTCTATATATTATACTTGTCTAAGATGTCTTGAGTTCACTTTTATGCTAGGAGAGAACTTAGACATATGTATTAGGACATTTCCTGTCACGCCCCGGAACGGCAAAAATAGAGAAAAATAAATTTCCTTTTTGGGTCAAAAGGCAGCGACGGGTGAAGTCACATGATTGTCCACACCACGCAGTACTAAGCAATAAGAAGTAATAATGCAGCAAGAATGAAGTCTAGGTTCTGATCACAACGTAATACCAAGTTAACAGAAGTTACTAACTATTACACATCAGAGTCTCGAATCAAATATAAGACAGCGGAAGTACAATGTCGAGGCAACATATGCCTGACTACAAAAAAGGGGTTTCTAAAACGGTAAAGATAATTAGCTACAATTCTAGTCTAGTCTTCAGTTGGCGTAAAGGTAGTCCTCGGCGTAGTAGTCTTCTTCGGTCTGACCTCCATCGGGGAAATTCTCCACAGGGACGTCGTCACTAGCATGGTAGTCTTCTCCTGCGGGCCCTTCACCTGTATGGTCATAATCAAGGTGCGCTGGAACATAAAATGTCCAGCGACATAAACGCCGTCAGCTTAATGAAAGCTGAGTGAGTTAGATACTAACAGGGTATCAACTATTGAAGTTATTACAAGTCATAATTTGTAAACAAGTTAGAATTCAGTGAGGGTAACTCCTCTAGATCAAACTGATTATCCGATTACTAGCGTCTTACTCGTTTTAAGACCGATAACACGTCTTGATAGGGGAACCGACTCGACAGTAGTTCAACTCTATAACACACCATTGCTCTGTCCACCGCTTTTAAGAACATATGCACAGTTCACCGCATGTCATAGATATCACGTTAGTCCATCCCCCGCTTTTAAGAACATATGCTCAGTCCACCGCATGTCAGGGATATAACGCACTAAGCAACAGTACATCATTCTATGCCACGACTTAGCGACGTCTACCAGTGATCACGGTCCACCGCATGTCATAGACACCTTCGTCTGTCTACCGCTTTTAAGAACATATGATTAGATCATCTGGCTATCTTAGGGCAATTGGTCCGGTTCACCGCAAGTCATAGACACCTTCGTCTGTCTACCGCTTTTAAGAACATATGATCGACCAAAGCCCGCCCACGCAAGGTTCCCGAATCTTAGCAAACCTACTTAAGTTCAACTCTATTACCGATACATGACAATCCCAATGTGGCCCGACTACTCTGAATGAAATGAACATTAACTCCAAAGGATTCACGACTATTCCGTTTATCTAATCATCATAAACATTATCCGTTAATCTTGTTGTTACTACGATCCTACGCTGCATTAACTTATTATCATGTCTGTATTACAATAATAAAGCATACTGGGAAATACTGAACAGTAAATAAACAACTAAACAGTTATTATAAGAAAAGCAGTATCCTGGAACTTCAAATCGATTGGTATAGAGGCCAATCGATTGGTATAAAAGTGACATCAATCAATTGGAAGAAGGTTCAATCGATTGGTATAAAAGTGGCATCAATCGATTGGTAAAAAGTTCAATCGATTGGATCACAATCCATGCCAATCGATTGGGACCTGAAAGATGTCAATCAATTGGTATGAATATCAATCGATTGACACTTCGTCTTCTTCACAGTGAAGATTGTCCAGCAACATATAAACGGGAATACATGGTTTACACTCCATTTCTTCATTTAAGCATGTTCTAACACCAATATAAAGCTACCAAGTGAGTTTAAAACTCACCTTGGGATTAGAGGGTGTGTTTGGGAATGTGTATTGAAGCTTGGAGCTTCAATGGTGGTCTTCTTCCCTCTCTCTCTAGTTTTCTGTCTTCTCTCTTCTCTTTCTCCTTCTTTTCTTCTTCTTTAGAGTCTTCTTCTTCTTTCTCTTCAATCCATCTGTGTGTGTGTGAGTGAATGGGTGTATATATGTGTATATATATATATATATATATGAGTGTATATATATAAGATACACACACAAGACTCTCCCTCTCACTCTCTCTGATTTCTATAAACAGAAATCCGCCCAAAATAGGCTGGTATATATAGGGAGAAGGTGTTCACGTGGACAAACCCCAGCCAGAGAAAAAGAATCTGCCCAGCTGCCTCCAATCGATTGGTATAAATGTCAATCGATTGACATAAGCAATCGATTGGTATACTTGTCAATCGATTGGTATCCAAACTAAGGTAATCGATTGGAAAACTTATCAATCGATTGGTACCTGAACTATACCAAGGGTAAGGCCAAGCTCATACAAGTATTAAAAGAAAACCTACAAGGTCTAATTCATATAATGTATTACAAAAATACAGGTATTACATCATCCATCACTCATTAAAGATTTCGTCCCCGAAATCCGAAATAAGCAGGGTTAAAACAAAAATGGAAACTTCTCTTGCATCTCCAACTCCAATTCCCATGAAGCTTCTCCTTCGTCGTGGTGCTTCCACTGAACCTTCACTAGCGGAATATCCTTGTTTCTGAGCTTCTTCACTCCTCGGTCCAGAATACGCACTGGTCCCTCATTGTAGGTCACGTTCTCGTTCACTTCGATATCTTCAAAACTGATCTCGTGCGTTGGGTTGTGGGCACACGTCCTCAACATGCTGATGTGGAAAACGTTGTGTACTCCTGACATCTTTGGCGGCAATGCAAGGCGATAAGCAACCTTACCAACACGTTCTAGGATCTCGAACGGTCCGATGAATCGTGGCGATAGCTTGCCTTTCTTCTGCCTGAATCTGACGATACCTCGAACTGGCGAGACTTTGAGTAGTACATGATCTCCAGCTGCAAACTCTAGATCTTTCCGTCGCTTGTCGGCATAGCTCTTGTATCTGGATTGCGCTGCCTTCATCTTCTCTTGTACAATCTGGATCTTCTCATTGGTTTCTCGAATCATCTCGGGCCCAAGTAGTTGAGTATCTCCGACTTCGGCCCAACACAGCGGCGATCGGCAAGGTCTTCCATACAAAGCTTCAAACGGTGCCATCCCTATGCTCGCGTGGTAGCTGTTGTTGTAGGCAAACTCGATCAAAGGTAGATGTGTCTCCCATGAACTCTCGAATTCAATGACACAGGCTCGTAACATATCTTCCATCACTTGATTGACTCGTTCTGTCTGACCATCTGTCTGTGGGTGAAAGGCTGAACTCAAATTCAATGAAGTTCCCATTGTTGTCTGAAGGCTCTTCCAGAATTCTGCGGTAAAGCGTGAATCTCGATCTGAAACTATTGAGACAGGTACACCGTGCAGTCGCACAACTTGCTGTAGATACATCCGGCTCATTCTTTCAACAGGGTGCGTCATGCTGTAGGCGATAAAATATGCTGACTTGGTGAGTCGATCCACTATTACCCAAATAGCGTCGTTGTTTCGTTGAGATTTTGGCAATCCAACCACAAAATCCATGGTGATGTGCTCCCATTTCCATTGGGGAATCGGTAGCGATTGTAGGAGTCCAGGTGGTTTCTGATGCTCTGCCTTCACTTGTTTGCAAATAAGACATTACGATACATACTCGGCCACTTCTTGCTTCATTCCTTGCCACCAGAAGTTTCTCTTCAAGTCCTTATACATCTTGTTTCCTCCTGGGTGGATAGTCATCCTTGACTTGTGTGCTTCGTCCAGAATGTTCTTCCTGAGACCATTGTCATTTGGCACACAGAGTCTACCTTTGCATCTCAGTGCTCCGTCCGTACTAATACTCTATATTTCTGGTTCCTTTGCAGACATCTTGGCAAACCATAACTTTAAATCCTCGTTCGACTGTTGAGCTTCCAAGATACGGCTGATGAGAGTTGGTTGCACGACAAGACATCCAAAGTGTTGTCCTTCTCCTGCTTCCACTGGTTGAAGGTCGAATTCGACTAACGTCTCCAATGCTCGCCATTCCCTAATCAAAATCGAAGAAACCAAAAGGCGTGGCCTCCGGCTCAGAGCGTCGGCTACAACATTTGCTTTACCCGGGTGGTATTGCAAAGAGAAGTCGTAGTCTTTGAGTAGTTCCATCCATCTCCGTTGTCGCATGTTCAACTCCTTCTGAGAGAACAGGTACCTTAAACTCTTGTGATCTGAGAACAAGTTGAACTTTTCTCCATACAAATAGTGTCTCCAAATCTTCAGGGCGAACACGATTGCGGCTAGTTCCAAGTCATGTGTCGGATAGTTCTTCTCATGCGGCTTCAATTGTGTCGATCCGTATGCGATGACATTCCCCTCTTGCATTAGCACACAACCAAGTCCTTGGTGTGATGCATCACTATAGATTATGAATCGTTCACCACTCTTAGGTATCGCACTTAGACTGGGAGAGTAAATCGTACCAATACGGCATGGCCTGTATTCAGGCTAAGTACCAGGGGACGGAGAGCCATTCCGTCTCGAGAGGGCGCTCGATCATAACCTTTCGAGACTTGAAGTGTCGCGTGAACCACTACCGATCTGGAGTTTTATGAAAACCATGGTATGGGACCAGGTCAGGAATCGCGAGATCAAGGGGCTTTTCTTTGTGGTATCCTATAACAGGATTCATCTTGAAGTCCCTAAAAACGATAAGAAACGGCTAATGAAAACAAGAACAAAAGACCAAAAGAAGAATCTGCCACTGCAATAGTTCGATCGAACTATTTTTGATCGATTAAAAAAAGGGTGGTCTCGATCGCTCGAACCAAGCTCGATTGATCGAGCACAGTGCACACGCAGAGACAGAAAATAAAACGCAAGAACAAAAGAAATACATAAGAATCCTAACACTAAGGTTACTATTAGTTGGTCTTAGGACCAATGGGGGGCACCCCCTTATGGTGATAACAAGAATTGAACTAGGGGGTTCATGGGATCCTTACCTCAGTGAAAATACAGCGAAAAAGAGATGAGGATGATGACTGTGAGGATTTGGAGGTACTAGGGTTCTCTAATCGATGGGTGTGAGTGTGGAAACCCAAAATCGCCAGAGCTCTCTCTCTCTCTCTCTCTCTCTCTCTCTCTCTCTCTCTGTATAAGAACTTGAGAGTGAAAGTGAAAGTGAGAGTGAGAGAGAGAAACTGATGAAGTGTACACTGGATGCCTTGTTTAAATACATTTCTCGATCGATCGAGATAGTTTGATCGATCGGACGGTCAATCGATTGAATATTATTCAAGTGCTTGAAGAATCCAAGACTTAGATCGATCGAATGTAGTTCGATCGATCGAAACCCAAATTTTCAAAACTTTTTAAATATAAAACCTATGCACCCCCAACTAACAAAAACTATTCTGGACATACAGGAATATGATAAAAGCAGTGCATTAACAGGACATGTAAGCTAGAAATGATCATCATAGAAATATAAACTGCAAATTTTATAAACATAACTTTTAATAGCATCCTTTTGCAACATTATTTCCCCCACTTGGTAAGTAAGACCTTATTACAAAGAAAACTAGAATTAAAAACCAAAACTACTAAGTCCTTTGTCTAGGATTATACTTCAATTGAAAGAAGATTGACCAAATGCTAAAACACCACTGAAGCAGTTCACTAATCTTCGAACATGAAAATATCATCTTCCACAATTGTTTCATTCTTCACTGAATCTTTGAAAGTGGAGTCCAAACTTGATAATTCCCATTTTTAGAAGGATCAAAAAGCGTCAAGAATATCATCGAATACGTCAGAAACCTCTAAAGAGTTGATTGCACCGACAAGAGGGGATCCTGGTGAGCCTGACAGCGTCATAGATAAAGGAGTATAACTCTTCAACTGTTTGCTCTCTTGCGACAGAGTACCAGGGGGACCCTACAGGAAGTCCATGAAATAATAAATGCGAAAGGAACACAGGCAGACCATTGTGGAACATAGTGATAATCCTAGACAAAGACAACAAATGAAAAAAAAAATGAAAAAAATTAAATAAAATAAATGAAAGAACTAAACGAAAGGAATAATCAAAGAAAGAAAGAAAATAAAATGTGTTTATGAATTAACCTCACTATTGGCGTGATAGAACCATGCGCACTAGCAGGTAGGGGGCATTGAAGCCGAAACAACAAATAGCTCATGTGCACAAAAATGTATGGAATTGATGCGATGTTGATGAATTCGTCCATATATGTGAAGATATTATTATGGCGTTCGGGCACCACATCTTGTAAATCGTCTTCATCCCATGGTTCCCACATCGAGTCGTTCTCCCACTGTTCCAAGAGTGTGTCATCCACTTCCCCAATCAAATACCCCTCTGGTTCTTCTTCTTCCTCTGGGAGATCCATATGTTCAAAGGTTTTAATGTTGAGGAGAGCAGGGTCGTAAAGGATGTACCCTTGGGTCAAGTCAATCACATCATCTACCCCCAGCCCTTGATAAGGATAAAGGTAGAATGGAATCTCCTCGGCAATCTATGGCGGGTTAGGATATTTAGAATTAGCCCATGACCCAATCGAGTAAACGTCATCATCTCTCATTCTTACAGCCTGTAGGGGAGAGATTATATGGAATAGAATATTATAGTTGAAATCACACTCAAAAAGACAGAAATAAATAAAACAAAACAAAGTGCAGTAAACGGAACAGATACAACAATAATGTGAGAACACTCTTTAGTGTTTTAAGTAGAGGAATAGCTGGGCTCATCCAGCTGGATGTGCTCAGCTTTTAGCTGAAAGTTCTCCAAGAACAATTTTAATCTTTGGCCGTTGACCTTGAAATTTTCATCATTCTTGGGGTTTATGAGCTCAACGGCCCCATATGGAAAGACAGATTTAATAATGAACAAACCTATCCACCGGGATCGAAGCTTACCTAGGAAAAGGTGAAGGCGAGAGTCATACCACAGGACTTTCTGCCCTGGCTCGAGTGATTTACAAAAGATATTTCTATCGTGACGGGCCTTCAACCTCTCCTTATGCAACTTAGCAGAGTCATACGCATCTCTACGGATTTCCTCTAGCTCTGCAAGTTGAAGTTTTCTTAACTGTCCTCCCTCTTTAATATCAAAGTTTAATTAGCGCGTCGCCCAATATGGTTTATGCTCAATCTCGACAGGGAGGTGGCATGCCTTTCCATACACTAACCTGTACGAGGAAATTCCCAGGTTTGTTTTGTAAGTAGTACTGTAGGCCCATAGAGCATCAGTCAGCTTGTATGCCCAGTCTTTTTTGTTTGAACTAACCGTCTTTTCGAGAATATGCTTGATTTCTTGGTTAGCCAATTTTGCCTGCCCGTTAGTTTGTGGGTGGTAGGCTAGAGCGATCTTGTGATTGACCCCGTATTTCTTGACGAGTGACTCCAAGGGCCTATTGCAGAAGTGCTTGTCTTGGTCACTTATTAACGCCTTTGGGGTTCCAAAATGTGACAAGATATGTTCCTTTAAAAAGGTCATCACTGTTTTGTGGTCATTGTGTCACGTCGATATCACTTCCACCCATTTTGACACATACTCCACAACTAGGAGTATGTATTCGTAGTTGTTTGATTTAGGAAACGGGCCCATGAAATCTATGCCCCAATAATTGAATATTTTAATTGTGATAATAGGAATTAAGGGCATAGAGTTCCTCTTTGAAATTATACCAAGCTTTTGACAATGTTGGCACAATTTGCAAAAAGAATAGGCATCTTTAAATACGGTGGGCCAGTAGAAACTGCTATGTAGGACTTTTTGTGTGGTCTTTTACGAAGCGAAGTGGCCACCGCAAGCTTCAGAATGGAAGGATGCTAGGATGACGGTTATATCCTCATTTAGAACGCATCGTCTGATGACTTGATCGGCACTATACTTGAATAAGTACGGGTCATCGAAGAAGAAGTGACGTGCGAATGAGAAGAAACATTTCTTATCTTGCTTTGATCAATGCCTGGGAGTTTCTCCCATGATAAGATAATTACTATATCCGCATACCAGGGCAAACTGGAAATAGCCATCAGTTGCTTGTCTGGGAATTCATCCTTAATCGGTAGCAGTTCAGTATTGTCGATAAACGTTAACCAAGATAAATGGTCAGCGACCACATTCTCTAATCCTTTCTTATCTTTGATTATGATATCAAACTCTTGGAGCAAGAGTATCCAATAGATAAGCCTTTGTTTCACATCTTTCTTGGATAACAGGTATTTGAGGGCCAAGTGGTCTGTGAAACAGACAATTGGGGACCCTATCAGATAAGACCTGAATTTATCCAAAGCGAAAACTATAGCCAGCAGCACTTTTCAGTAGTTATGTAATTCATTTGAGCTTCGTTAAGTGTTCGACTGGCATAGTAGATTACATAAGGCTTATTATCCTTCCTCTATCCTAGAACTGCACCAATGGCATAGTCGCTAGCATTACATATTAATTCGAATGGCAAACCCCAGTCGGGTGCCTGTATTATTGGTACAGAGGTAAGGTGCTCTTTTAGTGCATCAAAAGATATTTGACAGCTTTCCGACCACTCGAACGGTGTGTCTTTAACGAGCAGTTGACAGAGTGGTCGGGATATTACACTAAAATTTTGGATAAATCGATGATAAAATCCCGCATATCCCAAAAAAGAGCAGATGTCTCTGACTGTTCGGGGGACAGGTAGATTCGAGATGATGTCGATTTTTGCTTTATCCACTTGGATACCTTTGTCAGATATAATGTGGCCGAGGACTATTACACTGGTTACCATGAAATGACATTTTTCCCAATTTAAGACCAGGTGTTTGTCCTCGCATCGTGCTAGCACACGTTTAAGATTATCAAGGCAGTTTTTAAAACTATGGCCGAACACAGAAAAATTGTCCATAAAGACTTCAAGTATATGTTCGACCATATCACTGAAGATACTTAACATGCACCGCTGAAAAGTAGCAGGTGCAATGCATAAACCGAAGGGCATACGACGGTAAGCAAAAGTACCGAACGAACACGTGAAAGTTGTTCTCTCCTGATCCTTAAGAGCGATTTCGATTTGGTTATACCCACTAATCTATCCAAAAAGTAATAGTACTTATGACCGGCCACTCGTTCTAACATTTGATCCATGAATGGTAATGGAAAGTGGTCTTTTCGGGTCACGGTATTCAGTTTTCGGTAGTCGATACACAACCGCCATCCAGTGGGGACTCGTGTTGGTACCAATTCGCTGTCTTTATTAGGAATAACTGTTATGCCAGCCTTCTTTGGTACCACTTGGGTTGGACTGACCCAAGGGCTGTCAAATATAGGATATATAATCCCAACATCAAGTAGCTTTAAAACTTCTTTTTTGACTACTTCTTGCATGTTGGGATTCAGACGCCTTTACATTTGTCACGACGGTTTAGCATCTTCCTCCAAATATATTTTATGCGTGCAAACAGATGGGCTTATGCCTTTAAGGTCGGCAATAGTCCATCTCAATGCTCCCTTATGTTGTTTCAGCATTTGGATTAATTTACCCTCTTGTTCAGAATTTAACGTAGATGAAATTATGACAGGATAAGTCTTTTCAGTTCCTAGGAAAGCGTATTTAAGCTCCTTTGGAAGCTCCTTCAATTCCAAATCGAGAAATTAAAAGTTTGAGGGCATGACTAGCTTTGTTTTCGAAGGTAATGGTTCATATGGTGTTACCCAAACGCATCCAGCTCTATCCTCCTCTTTCATTTCCATCATGAGGCAAGTTAGATTTAGGTCGCCATCCAATAGGGTAGAGTTTTTAGGTTGGTAGACAACATCAAATTGTGACATCACTACCTCCAAAGGATCTTTATAGTTAACCAAATTAGCCTCATCTTCAATGACCGTTTTGATGTAGTTAACTTCTTCCTCATCCTCGTATTCTTCAGGTCGGGGATTTGAAAAGATTTTGACATTTAAAGTCATGTTCCCGAATACGATGGTCATTATACCACTTCTTATTTTTATTGTGGCATCAATTGTGTTGAGGAATGGATGTCCGAATATCACCAGGATTTGTGCACATGGATTGGACACAGGTTCAGTGTCTAAGAATACAAAATCAACCGGGAAGACAAATGAGTCTATTTGAACAAGGACGTCTTCCAGTATTCCTCTAGGGTATTTCACAGACCTATCTGCTAGTTGCAGTGCAACTCGGGTAGGTTTGAGCTCACCCAACCCTAGTTCTTTGTAAACTGAGCATGGGAGCAGGTTTACGCTTACTCCTAGATCGAGGAGTGCGTTGTCTATTCTTTGATTCCCAATTTGGCATGAGATAGTGGGAGTACCAGGGTCTTTAAGTTTTAGAGGCAATTCATTTTGGATTATTACGCTTGCTTGACAAGTGACATAAGCGTGTTTCTTCACACTTTGCCTCCTCTTGACCGTGTATAAGTCTTTAAGATACTTAGCGTAGGCAGATACTTGTTTAATAGCATCGAGGAGTGGAAGATTTATTTTGACTTGTTTAAACAGTTCCAAGAACTCCTGATTCTTTAACTCATTTTTGGGTTTCTATAGGTGTTGCTGATAAGGCGTGAGAAAAGGGCATTTAGGTAATTCATCATTAACGGGCTCCTTTCCAGGCCTTCTCTCAACTTCTTTCATTTCTTTAGGAGCTTCATCATTGAGTCAAATGGTTCGTTTTTAGTAGATGGCTCCTCTTCCTGAGTGAAGGGTTCATTTTTATTCAACTTCATCCTCTTCATACTCTTCAGGAGTGGAGAGAGGTATCTTGTGCCCTATAATCTTGCTGCTTCTCAGAGTAGTCATGACTTTAGCATGTTCTTGATTATTGGGACCATTGTTGTATCCCTTAGGTTTTGAAGTGGTTGGGCAGGAAAAGTGTAACAACCTGCATTTCCATTTATTTTTAAATTACATTTTCATAATTAATTTGTAATGGCATTGTCATATTTAAATTTGTATTGTTTGCCTTCTTTTTATTTCAATTCCCCTGTATTAAAACTGGTTGCTTGTTTTAATTCATATTAAAATTCTTTTGGGGTTAAACTGCAATTTTATAAATTTAAGAAATACATGTGTTGGATTTTAAAACTGTATTTCAAAACGGTGGAAAAATTTTCTTTTAACTCAAGCAGTATTTTTATGAAACCAGAAAACTATTTCTTACATGAAAATGAATTTTCTGTATTTTTGGAGTGACCACCGCGCCACGAAAATACCAGTTTGTATTCAAAACTGTCCACACTGTGCTAAACTATCACAGATTTTGGAAGTGATGAAAAGTTGGACATGACTTATGCTTTATTTCCATTTATGGAAAACTAATCATTTGTTAGGGCCTTGTTTGGATGATGCTTTATTGTATGTGTAATTGTTATGCCTAAAGCTACTTTCCCAAACATCTCTAATTTGGCCCCTACACACCTATGTGGCTCTTGGTTTAACTGTGTAGTTATATACATCAGTGTGTATACGTATGTATAATTCTATATGTGTGATCTGTATTTTAGTTAGTTCACTTAGAAATTAGAAATAATTTAGTTTGTTGAGTGAGTATCACAACTCACAACTTGGAGCCCAAGATTGTGAGTTCTATATAACTCATACACTCACATACTCTCTCAATCACACACATTCTGCACATCAATTTCAGAGAGAGAAAAGAGAGAACACAGAGAGTTTAGAGAAGAGAATTTTAGTAAATATTATAGAGAGAGAAGCACATCACCATAGCTTTCAAGCTTGCAATTGGATTCTTATTTCACTTTCTTTCTCAACAATTCCTTCTTCTCTAATCTCAGTGAGTTTTATTAACTCACTCCCAATGTAATTCATGTCTTAATTTTGTTTATATAGCTTGATTTGGAAATCACCATAGTTAATTTTTTGTTGATGTTCCATAGCTTGAAAATCATGAACTCTCAAACTCAATCAAAATCTGTGTTGATAGATAAATATGAAAGACTATAGTATGTATTGACTATGTTTAAAGTATTGAAGCCTAATTTGTTCATATGAAAAAGTATATAAGGAACTAAGTTTTGACAACTTTTAATCTTTCATAAAATTCAAGAGTTATAGATTGAATCATGTGAAATTGACTTTGGATTCTTAATCCTTATTGAAAAACAAAGATTTTCATATATTACATACCTTATTTACTTTTGGATTCGGAAATGGGTCAAAATACCTCCTGAAAGCTGAAACAGAGCAGTTTCAGTGAAGAAGACGAAGCATCAGTGAAAACTCGCACCACGCTCGCGCGAGCGAGGGTTGCGCGAGCGGACCGTGCGAGCGACCCCTCGCGCGAGCAGCCCGCACACGCGAGCCTCGTGTTTTCTGACCGTTGGAAAGGTTTTGTTAAGAAAAAGGAAAATTAGGCAGATCGCGCGAGCGGACTGCGTGAGCGAGTCGCGCGAGCGATCCGCGAGCGCGATCTTCATGAACTCAGGCAGACAGAAAAGTTTTATAAAAGAATACGAAAACAGGCATATCGCGCGAGCGACCCCTTGCACGAGCGACCCGCGCGCGCGACTTCTAGCAGTTTCTTGTTTTTGCTTGTTTTGTGTTAAGGAACTGTTTGGGTGGTATTTTATGAACTATTAAAGCTCCGTTTGGGAAATTTACTTAAACAGAATCCTATTTGGGTATGTCTGGACGGTTAAAACATTGTATTGTGACTTATCAATCCCCGTACACTCGTTGTTTATATAATTCAGTGTTTTGCCTCATGTTTTAAAGTTTCATAACATACATGTGGTGTCAGTTGTACATGCATGGTGAGTGTGAATGTTGGTCAGTGTGGAAAAGAGTAATGGTCAGTATGGCATAGTGAGTGCGGTTGAGATTGTGTTGTGGACACTCCTTGGTAAGTAAGTACCAAAGTGTGATGTGATTGAGATTGCGGCGAGGGTGTCTTTGAAATGCGACGGTGGCAAAACTGGACACTCCCTGACGACCATGGTAGCGTCAAAGTGTGTGAAGCCAAACTTGGACATTCCCTGGCACCCATGGAAGTGCTAAAGTGTGGCCTACGGACACTCCCTGATACCCGAGTCTGGATACTGCATGAGGGTTCCTCCGGTATTTGCATGGCGGATTAGGTAGTCAAAGTGTGAGGCAATGGACACTCTCTGGTACCCCGGACCAAAGTGTGAGGCAAACTGGACATTCCCTTGCACCCCTGTGCTAAAGTGTGGCTATCTTAGCGTTTCAAAGATACCGGTGTGTGGTGGTGGGTTGTTGGGTTTTTGTCGAGAGAAAAGAGTCGGTAAGATGAGATGGTGCATTGTTCTCATACACGGTCATATACACGAGAAATATATCCTTTAAATAATATTATGGTTGTTTCTTAAAATGAACTCCTTGTTTTAATATGGGACTAAATGAGATATGTAAAGACGTAAATGAGTATGTTTTACATTCAAAGTTATGTTTTTAATATTCACCAGCTTCTCGAAGCTGACGACGTTGATGCGTCCTGGACATTCGTGTTCAGGCTTTTCAGGTTACAACTATGCTGAGCCTTATGACTATTCTAATTGAGAGCGGCTGCTTTTGGAAGAGAAACTGTTATTGTCATTGCATATTTTAAGTTATATGTTTTAAGTCATGAACCGCTTGTAATAAGGATGACTATAATAGACATTAAGTTATTATTTTGTTTCAAGGCGGTCTGTTCCTTTAGACGACCCGGTGCTGTAATATTGTTTAAGTTAGAAAAATTTTATAAGCCTTGATTGCTCAACTCTGATTATTATGTTTTGTTGTTCGACGTTTGAGACGGAATCGATCCTTCAAACTGTCGCGACCTACTGGTCCATAAAGGAAATTAAACGCTTTCCTTATTTATGCTACGTTGGGGCGTGACAGGATTTAGTGGTATCAGAGCCAGGTTATCATTTATCTCAAGATGGTTTAGCCAGGTTAGGGTTTACCAGTTTAGACCTGATTCCACGATCTGTTAGCTTAAGCTTGCACCTGATGTTACGACAGGGAGGATAGACTCAGAACCCAAACGCCTAAGATTATCTCTGTCTTGATTTAAGTTAGTACCTTTTTCAGGTATGGATCCAGCTCAGCCTCTTTTTGTACCCGACGCTTTTGGAGGGCATTGGGTTACTGTAGAAGCGACAGTGCCAGTTTCTGCGATACTTTATTTCACCACCGTTAGGCAGCGTGCAGCTGCTACCGTCGAGTTAGATCTCTGGCACCAGATTCATGTGTTAGGGCTGGTCAACTTATCCCATGCTCGCCTCGAGATCCTGTACTTTATCGAGATCTAGCGCTTAGTGCTCATTGAGATGGTTCGCTTGGTTAATAGCGATGCCTTCTATTTACCTCTTGAGGCTCAGGTTGTGCAGGCTCACCTTGCACAGCTAGAGATGCCTCCACCAGTAGCCACCGTTGTTGAGGATGATGGTGACGATGACGTTGTACTTGCTCCTATTATCGAGGACGCTGAGGAGGATGGCATGGGTTGGGACGACCTCGCGGTTGAACTTGAGGAGGCACTAGCACTCGAGCTAGTTTTGCCTGAGGCAGATGACCCTAGACCTGCTTCGTTGTTGACCTCACATAGCTGTAATTTTGGGGCAGGCCCCTCTCATGTCCAGCGACTTCATCAGGCCGACTCGCTTGACCTTTTGATGGCTACCTATGGCGATGACTGATCGTTTAGATGTCGCTTTGTATATATTTACTGCTTTTGACTAGTAGCTCTATTCTCTTTTTGCAAACTGTAATTACAAGCATTAGAGTGTAGGGCAATGACCCCATTTTTGTAACATTAACTCTTGCATGCGTCCTAACCCACATAGATAGGGTAGGCATCAACCTAATCATATATGCTTTTTGTATCAACTTGACAAGAAGTTATATATATAATATACTCTTTTGAATGTTGTTGTCATCGCTTAAATTTTGTTACATTTTGCTTCATGCATGTTTCTCATCCCTTCATCACTATCATGCATAGAATGGCTGGGAGACCGAGGAGGAATCAGAATTTGATTGAGGGAGCACCCGAGGCTGCCGATCCTACGGGGATGTTCGAAGCATTTGTCAGACGTTTGGAAAGAATCAGTAATATGAATGACAACCGACGAGACCGCCAAACTGGAGATAAACTGTTGGAGAGATTCCGTGCGCTAAGGCCCGAGCAGTTTGCGTGTACTGCGAAGCCCTGGAAAGCAGAACAATGGTTAAGACAGATGGACCGCAAGTTCGAGGTTGTTCAGTGCAACGAGATGGATAAGAGGAGATTGGCTACATTTTAATTAACTGATGCTGCCGTAGATTGGTGGGACTCGGTGATAGCCACTATTGGGAACACAGCTGCTACGCGAATGACGTGGACTACGTTCAAGGGGAGATTTTTGGAGAAGTATTTCCCGACTACGGAGAGACACAAAAGAGAGAAGGAATTCATGGACCTGACGCAAGAAACCAAGTCGGTGCAAGAGTACACCACTCAGTTCGAGAGACTGTCTCGGTTTGCTCCGTACCTGGTTGATACTGAAGACAAGAAGATACGAAAGTATAACCAAGGGCTGACATCGCAAATTCGCCACCTGACTCTCGGTCACCTAGATAAGTCGTTTGAGGGATTGGTTGGCTTGGCTACTGATCTAGAAGAAGACGCTCGAGTGAACCGTAAGCAATTTGAATTTTGACCGCCTCAAAGGGGTAATTTTGGAAATAGACCACCAATGAACCGTACCCAAGGGCAGAAGAGGAATTTTGACGAAAGCAAGAAGACCCAAGCTATCACATATCCGGCTCAACCTCGAGTAGGAGAAAGTAGTAATGCTGGAAAATGTTTCAACTGTGGCAACCCCGGTCATCTGGCTCGAGATTGTAAGGCACCAAGGCGTGCTGCTCAGGAAGGAATAGTCTGCTTCAACTGTGGTGAACCAGGTCACATCAGCAAGTTCTATACTGCCCCTAAGCAAGTGACTTATGGGTAACAAGGTCAGACTCGCGTGAATGCTGTTATCCCAGATGCCGCTGGTTATGATGGAACTGTGTACGTAGAAGGAAATTATGGAGAAGCTCAACCTGATCAGCAAACAGTGGAAGGTACATTGACTCTGTTTAACTCTCATGTTAAAGTGTTATTTGATACGGGTGATGCTCTTTCGTTCATATCTGTTAATATAATTCGGAGATTGGGCATCTTACCACATCGTTTAGAGAAAGCTTTAAGGGCTACTTCGCCATTAGGAGCTGCTGTCAGATTAGGACACGTGTGCAAGGATTGTCCTTTACGGTTAGGAGACCGTGAAATCCCTGCAAGGTTGATTGTCCTATCGATGAAGGAGTTCGACATAATCCTAGGAATGGATTGGCTCTCTCAAAATCAAGTAAAGTTGGATTGTGCGAGGAAGAGAATTACATTCCCCGACAACGAGAATCAACCCTTTGATTTTCAATGTAACCCTTCGGGAGATATGTTCCTCACGAGATGTTTAGGGAACATCGAGGTCGTCAGTACAGGAGCGACAGCATCATCTATACCTGTAGTCAAGGACTTCGAAGAAGTGTTTCAAGACGTTTTTGGTTTGTCGCCCGAGAGAAGTATGGAGTTCTGTATAGAGCTTATACCGGGTACCGTACCGATCACCAAGGTTCCCTACAGAATGGCCCCCACCGAACTGTTGGAATTGAAGGAGCAAGTTCAAGAGCTTGAGAACCTCGGTTTTGTACGTCCAAGTACATCGCCTGGGGGAGCACCGATGTTATTCGTGAAGAAGAAGAATGGAATTCTACGGTTATGTATCGACTACAGAGAATTGAATCGCGTGACTATCAAGAACAAGTATCCCTTGCCTCGAATTGATGATTTGTTTGATCAACTACAAGGAGCTACGACATTTTCCAAGATAGACCTATGGTCGGGATATCACCAGTTGAGGGTACGGAAGGAAGACATACCTAAGACTGCTTTCAGAACCCGATATGGTCATTATAAATTTCTGGTGATGCCGTTTGGAATGACGAACGCCCCGACAGTGTTTATGGATCTGATGAACAGAGTGTTCAAGCCTTATTTGGATCAGTTTGTCATCGTCTTCATTGATTATATTTTGATCTATTCTAAGTCAGGAGAAGAACACGAACAACATCTACGGATTACGATGCAGACACTTAAGGACCACCACTTGTATGCCAAGTTCAGTAAGTGTGAGTGCTGGTTGCAAGAAGTGAAGTTTTTGGGACACAAAGTGTCATCTCAAGGAATTTTTGTTGATTCGTCCAAGACAGACGCTGTGTCAAACTGGGTTAGGTCGAGCAACCCTACGGAGGTTAGAAGTTTCCTTGGACTGGCGGGTTATTACCGGAGATTTGTTGAGGGATTCTCCAAGATAGCCGCACCTTTGACTGGATTGACGAAGAAGAATTTGAAGTTTGAGTGGACAGAGAAGCATGAGCGTGCATTTCTAGAGTTGAAAGAGAGACTCACTACCGCGCCAGTACTAGCTAAACCCAAGCCTGATGAGAAGTTCACTATCTTTAGTGATGCGACATATCAAGGATTGGGGTGTGTACTTATGCAAGAGGGCAGAGTTATCGCCTGTGGATCTAGACAGCTGAAGCCGAATGAGTTGAACTATCCCATTCATGATTTGGAGTTGGCGGCAGTAGTATTTGCACTCAAGATTTGGAGACACTATCTCTACGGTGAGAAGTTCGATTTGTTCTCCGATCACAAGAGCCTGAAATATTTGTTCACACAGAAAGAGTTGAACATGAGGCAACGCAGATGGATGGAGCTGATCAAAGATTACGACTTCACATTAGAATACCACCCCGGTAAAGCTAATGTGGTCGTTGATGCTTTGAGTCAACAGACTCGTGAGACAATCGCCTCCTTAATGGTTAGAGAATGGCTAGCATTGGAGACTTTGGCGGAGTTTGATGTACAGAGTGCCAAAAAAGGAGAAGGACAATTTTTCGGATGTCTTATCCTATAGCCTGTTCTTATCGACCGCATTATTGGAGCCCAGAAAGAAGATGAGAAGTTTCAAGCATGGTTTGCAAAGATGTCAGAGAAAGACCCGACAGAATGGAAGGTAGGAATTGATAGAGGATATCGGTGTAGAAATAGATTATGTGTGCCAGGTGATGAAGAGCTAAGAAAGAATATCCTGGAGGAAGCACATAAGTCAAGATATACAGTTCACCGGGGAGGGACGAAGATGTACAAAGATTTGAAGAGAAATTTCTGGTGGGAAGGTATGAAGAAGGATGTGGCCGAATTTGTATCCAAGTGTTTGATGTGTCAACAAGTCAAGGCCGAACATCAAAGACCCTCGGGATTGTTGTAACCACTACCTATTCCTGGTTGGAAGTGGGAGCACATTACGATGGATTTTGTAGTAGGATTGCCTCGATCTCAGCAGAATCATGACGCTATTTGGGTAATCGTGGACCGATTGACAAAATCTGCTCATTTCGTCGCTTACAGTATGACATACACGGTAGAGAAGATGAGCCAGATGTACATACAACAAGTTGTGCGACTTCACAGTGCACCTGTGTCAATTATGTCAGACCGTGACGCGCGTTTTACCTTTGGATTTTGGGAAAGTCTGCAAGAAGCTATGGGAACCTCGCTCAAGATGAGTACTGGTTTTCACCCTCAGACAGATGGGCAGACTGAGCGTGTTAATCAGATCATGGAAGATATGCTTAGGGCTTGTGTGATCGATTTTGAAGAATCTTGGGAGACGCACTTGCCTTTGGTCGAATTTGCATATAACAACAGCTACCATACGAGTATCGGTATGGCTCCGTTCGAAGCATTGTACGGACGACCATGTCGTTCTCCGTTGTGTTGGGCAGAAGTTGGGGATACAGAATTGTTGGGACCAGATTTGGTTAGAGAAACCAACAAGAAGATTTCCTTGGTCAAGGAAAGGATGAGAACTGCTCAAAGTCGGTATAAGAGTTATGCCGATCGGCGCCAAAAAGATTTGGAATTCAGTGTTGGAGATCACGTACTCCTTAAGGTTTCACTAACCCGAGGATTAGTACGCTTCGGCCTCAAGAGAGGGAAGTTAGCTCCGCGTTTCATCGGACCGTTTCGAGATTTTGGATCGTGTTGGAAAAGTGGTATATCGACTTACTTTACCACCGAAGATGTCTGGGGTTCACAATGTGTTTCACGTGAGTATGTTGAGAAAGTACATACGAGATCCCTCACATGTGGTTAGTTATGACGATATTGAGACGAGTCATAATGTTTCTTACAAGGAGAGACCTGTGAAGATTCTCGATCAGAGTATCAAGAAGCTGAGGAATAAGGACATTCCGTTGGTGAAGGTTCAGTGGAATCACCATGACGAGAACGAAGCCTCGTGGGAAGTTGAAGCTGATATGAGGAAGAAGTACCCGGAGTTGTTTCAGGACAAGTTAGTCTTGATTTCAGGGACGAAATCCTGTTTAAGGGAGGAAGGATGTAACAACCTTCATTTCCATTTATTTTTAAATTACATTTTCATAATTAATTTGTAATGGCATTGTCATATTTAAATTTGTATTGTTTGCCTTCCTTTTATTTCAATTCCCCTGTATTAAAACTGGTTGCTTGTTTTAATTCATATTAAAATTCTTTTGGGTTCAAACTACAATTTTATAAATTTAAGAAATACCTGTATTGGATTTTAAAACTGTATTTCAAAACGGTGGAAATATTTTCTTTTAACTCAAGCAGTATTTTTATGAAACCAGAAAACTATTTCTTACATGAAAATGAATTTTCTGTATTTTTGGAGTGACCACCGCGCCACGAAAATACCAGTTTGTATACAAAACTGTCCACATTCTGCTAAACTATCACAGATTTTGGAAGTGATGTAAAGTTGGACATGACTTATGCTTTATTTCCATTTATGGAAAACTAATCATTTGTTAGGGCCTTGTTTGGATGATGCTTTATTGTATGTGTAATTGTTATGCCTAAAGCTACTTTCCCAAACATCTCTAATTTGGCCCCTACACACCTATGTGGCTCTTGGTTTAACTGTGTAGTTATATACATCAGTGTGTATACGTATGTATAATTCTATATGTGTGATCTGTATTTTAGTTAGTTCACTTAGAAATTAGAAATAATTTAGTTTGTTGAGTGAGTATCACAACTCACAACTTGGAGCCCAAGATTGTGAGTTCTATATAACTCATACAATCACATACTCTCTCAATCACACACATTCTGCACATCAATTTCAGAGAGAGAAAAGAGAGAACACAGAGAGTTTAGAGAAGAGAATTTTAGTAAATATTATAGAGAGAGAAGCACATCACCATAGCTTTCAAGCTTGCAATTAGATTCTTATTTCACTTTCTTTCTCAACAATTCCTTCTTCTCTAATCTTAGTGAGTATTATTAACTCACTCCCAATGTAATTCATGTCTTAATCTTGTTTATATAGCTAGATTTGGAAATCACCATAGTTAATTTTATGTTGATGTTCCATAGCTTGAAAATCATGAACTCTCAAACTCAATCAAAATTTGTGTTGATAGATAAATATGAAAGACTATAGTATGTATTGACTATGTTTAAAGTATTGAAGCCTAATTTGTTCATATGAAAAAGTATATAAGGAACTAAGTTTTGACAACTTTTAATCTTTCATAAAATTCAAGAGTTATAGATTGAATCATGTGAAATTGACTTTGGATTCTTAATCCTTATTGAAAAACAAAGATTTTTATATATTACATGCCTTATTTACTTCCGGATTCGGAAATGGGTCAAAATACCCTGTGAAAGCTGAAACAGAGCAGTTTCAGTGAAGAAGACGAAGCCTCAGTGAAAACTCGCACAACGATCGCGCGAGCGAGGATCGCGCGAGCGAACCGCGCGAGCGGACCGCGCAAGCGGCCCGCACGCGCGAGCCCCGTGTTTTCTGGCTGTTGGAAAGGTTTTGTTAAGAAAAAGGAAAATTAGGCAGATCGCGCGAGCGGACCGCGTGAGCGAGTCGCGCGAGCGATCCGCGAGCGCGATCTTCGTGAACTCAGGCAGACAGAAAAGTTTTATAAAAGAATACGAAAACAGGCATATCGCGCGAGCGACCCCTCGTGCGAGCGACCCGCGCGTGCGACTCCTAGCAGTTTCTTGTTTTTGCTTGTTTTGTGTTAAGGAACTGTTTGGGTGGTATTTTATGAACTGTTAAAGCTCCGTTTGGGAAATTTACTTAAACAGAATCCTATTTGGGTATGTTTGGACGGTTAAAACATTGTATTGTGACTTATCAATCCCCGTACACTCGTTGTTTATATAATTTAGTGTTTTGCCTCATATTTTAAAATTTCATGACATACATGTGGTGTCAGTTGTACATGAATGGTGAGTGTGAATGTTGGTCAGTGTGGAAAAGAGTAATGGTCAGTATGGCATAGTGAGTGCGGTTGAGATTGTGTTGTGGACACTCCCTGGTAAGTAAGTACCAAAGTGTGATATGATTGAGATTGCGGCGAGGGTGTCTTTGAAATGCGACGGTGGCAAAACTAGACACTCCCTAACGACCATGGTAGCGTCAAAGTGTGTGAAGCCGAACTTGGACATTCCCTTGCACCCATGGAAGTGCTAAAGTGTGGCCTACGAACACTCCCTGATACCCGAGTCTGGATACTGCGTGAGGGTTCCTCCTGTATTTGCATGGCGGATTAGGTAGTCAAAGTGTGAGGCAATGGACACTCCCTGGTACCCCAGACCAAAGTGTGAGGCAAACTTGTCACGCCTGTTCCAGAAAGTTCATGATTTAACATGCATTTTTGAATTTCGTAAGTTATCAATGTTATTTGATAATTGAAATGAGTAGTTGACTGTAGTCAACGGTGGAGTGTCGGTTGAGGACACGGTAATCGGAGAACCATGAGGCATTCTTATGATTATATGGCATTTATATGTTTTAAGTGTTCTTTGAATTATCTGGTATTTCATGAATAGTGGATTTACCTGTGTAGAGTAAATTCTGGTAGATTTTGATACTGTTAGATATCATTTTGAGAACTGTGGTGAGAACGCGAGTGACACATTAAATAAAAGGTAGGTTGTGTAGAAATTCCACAGAATTTAGTTTTCGGACGTAATTTTAGATCCAAACGAGACTTGGTCAAAAACTTTCGAAACTTATAAGTTTCACTCGTGAAGTCGTAAAATAGACGCGTGCAACTTTTCGGAGAATAATTAGTAGTTTTAGAAACTCATGTGGAGGTTAACGCGATTTCCGAAGAGTTTGCCTATAAATAGAAGTGGATGGAATTGTCATTTGTTACAAACCTCATATAATATCTTGAGAGAGGAGAGAGAAAGGAGATTTGGATCCTACGGGCTTTGCGACGACGATCGGCGTCCTTCCGTCCGTCTGAATTTCACCAAATTCGAGATTTAAACTCCCCAAGGTAAGGGCTACATTTTGATAGTCCTTAGGCCACGTTTGGCTAAGTTTTTGTAAATTTCTTAATCTAAGAATTTGGGAAAAACGCGTATATACTTGTAGGTTTTGCGTAGGATCGGAGATCTAGCGTATATTCGGGCTTCTTGTCGTTCCCTCCAAGTTATACGACGATAGCTCGAGGTATGAATTTCTAGCCTATGTTATATAGGTGAAATACATGTTTGATATTCCGGCGACGAAATTGTGATCCGGGCAAAATCCATGTGTTAATTGTAGGCCCGTTAATTATGCACGCATTTAAATGTGAAAAGCATGTCTAAATTTACGCGAGCACGTTAAGTTGTTTACGTGGGTCAAAGGGGGGATTCATACAAATTCATACCAGAGTAAGCTTCTCGATGTTTGAGAATTTAGTAGCGACGACTACTGTGCATGGTTGATAGACTTGGACTTGCCATGGCACTTGTGGATACAATGGTTGATAGACTTGGACTTGCCATTGGTATCGCGGTTTAAGACTTGGACTTGCCGCTACCGGATGAATGCGTATTTCTCTCCCTAGAGACTATTTGTTATGAATTGTGAGTTTGAGCATGTGTTAGTCATATATACATATGTTAGAAATTGTACACTCAGCATATCGCTGAGCAGTGGAGATTTCCTCCATTGCAGGTGACAGGAAGAAAGGGAAAAAGAAGCGCGAAGAGTGAGACCGCGGGAACGACGGGGTTGAACCACTTTGTATATGTTTTTGTCTTCCATTCCTTGGTTGATAATGAAATTTTTTGAAGTTAGGACTAGAAACGTCACTTCTAAGTTTTGGAATGGAATTGTAAGGTCATGTTATGTACTTAACTCCTTTTGAATTCGTGGTAATGAATCCGAACTCGTGGATTCGTGTTTTGGAAGGTTCCACTTGTAAATTTAACGGTTTGAAGGATTGTACTTATTCTTTTATAATTTGAGCCAAACAAGCCTTAGCTTATTCCGTTAATTATCTCTTTCTGTGGATTATTATGTCATTATGACGATCTTGAAAATCTAGTATAGATGGTGAAGTTTAAAAAGTTTTCAACATGTTAGGAAGCATGGAAGTGAAGAGGTTGAGTGATGCTTTGGCAAAATTCTGCAGCATTCTGCAGGATTCTGCCAGAGGGTCATTCGACCGGTCGAATGGGGTCGTTCGACCGGTCGAAATACCCCCTGTCAGAAATCTTTTTCTATACCTTCCGCAACTTTCTGAAATGTTTTGATTGGTTCTTAGGGTACCTTTGGGACCCCTTTGAACATGTTTTCATTCAATTCGAAATACAATTACATTTTCAAATTTATACGGATTTTACAATTCGGAGGATAACGTTTTCAAAAGTTTTATACACTCAAGGTTGGGTTAAGTTATTTTTCCGCTGCGTATTGTTATAGGATGAACTGGATAAGCCTTGGTGGCGTGCCACGTGTCCTGTTTCCGCACGTTAGCGGGATGGGTCGTGACATTTATTGGTATCAGAGCTATAGGTAACAAAACTTTGGGAACGTTCGACGACGAGTGGAGTGTTGAGTGATTTGTCACCTGTTTTCAATTACATTCATACATCTTAGAGATGTTTGATGCATATGGTATGTTGTTATACATACATGATTATGTTATTTGTCATACCTGCATAGTGTTTATGCATTGAGAACTACAGGATTGTAATCATGAGTGATGATGAGCGAGGACTATCGCCACACACACGACGTATGAATGAAATGGCGGAAATGATGGGGAATATGGGGGAGATGATCCGAAATATAGCAGATCGGTTACCTCCAACGCCTCTATTGGAACCAGAACCGATAGTAGTAGTTCATGCGCCGGAGAATAGGGGTATGAGATCGATATCTGAACAGTTTGCGAGGAAGAAACCAATGGAATTTCATGGGACGCCTGATACAACATTGGCAGAACATTGGGTTATGGACATGGAAAGAATTTTCCGATCTATTTCGATGTCGGAGGGAGAGAAGATTGAGAATGCAAGTGATGTGCTGAGGGGTGAAGCCCAGAACTGGTGGGTGAATGTACTAGATCAAGGGGCACCGATTACGTGGGAAGGGTTTAAGGCAGAATTCAATCGCCGATTCTTTCCGCGAGCCGCCTACAATGCAAAGAAACGAGAGTTTGATAACTTGAAGCAGGGGGATATGACCGTAACCGAATATACTTCCAAGTACAACGCTTTGTTGAGGTTTGGAAAGGGTTCTGTACCAGAAGAGGAAGATAGGGCAAGAAAATTTGAAGAGGGTTTAAGGGATAATATTCGGTTGAGAGTAGAGACCTATGAGCATTCAACTGTTGCCGCAGTACAACAAACGGCGCTAGTGGCCGAGAGTGGAATGGAAAGGTCGAGGCAAAATCAATCCGGTAAACGAAGCAATGAGGGTGGTGACAGGAACCAAGGTGAATTTTTCAAGAAACCGTTTCAAAGAGGCTCTAACTCTAGTTTCAGTGGGTTCAGGAAGCCGGCAAGTAATATACCATTGCGTCCACTATGCAACCGACCACACACTGGTCGATGTTTTATGACAAATTTCCAGAACAAAACCCAAGGGATGGGCAGTACAAGTATTACACCTGATATGAGGGGCAAGTGCTACGATTGTGGGATGTTTGGACATCAATCTAGGAATTGCCCGAGGAAGCGTCCTCAGCAAGGAGCTAGTTCAATGGCTTCCAGTGGGTCGAAGCCTAGACAATCCAATGATGGAGGACAACGAACAGAGCAACGTCAGGGGAGAGCATTTCAGATGAACCCAGGGGATATGGCTGCTTCAGAGACAGTAGTCTCAGGTATGGTGCTTGTATGTTCGTTCTTAGCACGCATACTTGTTGACTCAGGATCTACGCATTCATTTGTATCGCATGCCTTTGTTGAACATTTGAATGTTGAATCTACACCGTTAGGATACGAATTATCCGTGGCCGTACCTCTTAGTAAGCCGATAGTGACATCTACAGTATACAAGAACTGTGAGATCCAGCTAGGTGATAAGTTGATGACAGTAGACCTTATACCTATTGTTGTGAACTATTTTGACGTGATCTTAGGAATGGATTGGTTAGCCCTTAACCTAGCCACGATAGATTGTGAACGGAAGGAAGTTAATTTCCGATCACCAGTTCATGGGAACTTCTGTTTCCAAGGGAGTGGGGTGACACCACCGCCGTATTTGATTTCGGCCATTCGAGCGGGTAAGTTATTGAGGAAAGGATGTCAGGGGTTTTTGTGTTCAGTGATTGACGCATCAGCGGGTGAATTGGAAGTAGAAGACATTCCGATAGTGCGGGAATATCCAGATGTATTTCCTGATGACTTGCCAGATGTTCTGATTGAGAGGGAAATTGAGTTCACCATTGAGGTTATGCCAGACGCAAGACCCGTATCCAAAGCACCATATAGAATGGCACCCGTGGAATTGAAAGAGCTGAAAATCCAACTACAAGAGTTACTTGACAAAGGGTTTATTCGACCTAGTGTATCGCCGTGGGGAGCTCCAGTATTGTTTGTAAAGAAGAAAGACGGCTCAATGAGAATGTGTGTGGATTATCGAGAACTAAATAAATTAACCATCAAGAACAAGTATCCATTACCCAGAATTGATGACTTATTTGATCAACTTCGTGGAGCACAAGTATTCTCAAAGATTGACTTGAGATCAGGCTACCACCAGTTGAAGGTAAAGGCCGAAGATGTTGAGAAAACAGCTTTTAGAACACGCTATGGACATTACGAGTTCCTGGTCATGCCATTTGGGGTTACCAATGCACCAGCCGCGTTCATGGATCTTATGAATCGAGTGTTCAAGGACTATTTGGATGACTTCGTGATTGTATTCATCGACGATATCCTTATCTATTCGCCGAGTGAGATAGAACACGAGAACCACTTGAAGTTAATACTTCAGAGGTTGCGGGAAAAGCAACTATTCGGAAAATTCAAGAAATGTGAATTTTGGCTACCTAGTATTACTTTTCTTGGACATGTGATTGACAAGAATGGGGTTTCAGTTGATCCTCACAAGGTAGAAGCTGTATCAAATTGGCAGAGACCGACGTCTGTATCAGAAATTCGAAGTTTCTTGGGATTAGCAGGATACTACCGTCGTTTTATTGAGCATTTCTCAAGGATTTCTTTACCTATGACCAAGTTGATGAGGAAAGGGATTACTTTTGAATGGAGTCAAGAATGTGAAGACAGTTTCCAAGAGTTGAAGTCAAGGTTGACAAGGGCACCTATCTTGACAATACCATCTGGAACCGAGGGGTTTATGATCTATAGTGACGCTTCGCATCAAGGGTTGGGATGTGTTCTTATGCAAGGTGGCAAAGTAATTGCTTATGCTTCTAGACAATTGAAGACCCATGAGGTTAATTATCCGACTCATGATCTCGAATTAGCTGCTGTAATTCATGCTTTGAAGATTTGGAGACACTACCTGTATGGAGAAAAGTGCGAGATTTTCACCGATCATAAAAGTTTGAAATACATTTTCACTCAACGGGACTTGAACATGAGACAACGAAGATGGTTGGAGTTGATGAAGGATTACGATCTTTCTATAGAATATCATCCGGGAAAGGCTAACGTAGTAGCCGACGCTTTAAGCCGGAAGACGCCAAGGAACTTAGCCGCCGAGCTAACACCACAGAAAGAACTGGTAAGGGAAATGGAACGTTTAGAGTTGGATGTGATTCCAGAAACTAGTGGTGGCTTAATGATGGCGATCATAGCACACCCTGATATCATTGATGAGATTAAGAAGGCACAATTTGATGACGTATACCTATGCAAAATGAGAGACGAGATACCTTTGGGAAAACGACCGGGGTTTACCTTGCAACAAGGAGTATTGATGCTTGGGAACCGATTATGTGTACCGAATGTGAAGGGATTGAAAGAGAGAATTCTAGAGGAAGCACATAATACTAGATACTCAGTACATCCGGGAAGCAATAAAATGTATCGGAACTTGCGAGAGAACTTCTGGTGGAAGGGTATGAAACGCGAAGTCGCTAAGTTTGTATCTGAATGTTCAGCATGCCAACAGGTCAAAGCAGAGAGACAAGTACCTGCGGGGTTATTGCAGCCGTTACCTGTGTCAGAGTGGAAATGGGATGAGATCACGATGGATTTCGTATCCGGATTTCCTCGATCGCCTAATAAAAACGATAAGATTTGGGTTATAGTTGATAGATTGACAAAGTCAGCTCATTTTCTACCGATCAAGACGACTAAGCCTTCGAGGTTAGCAGAATTGTATGTGAAAGAGATTGTGAGGCTACATGGGGTTCCAGCAGTGATTATATCGGATCGTGATAGTAGCTTTACGTCGAGGTTTTGGGGTACCTTGCAAAAAGCTATGGGTACGAAGTTGAGTTTCAGTACTGCATTTCATCCTCAGACCGACGGACAGTCAGAGCGTATGATTCAGACGCTAGAGGATATGCTGCGATTATGTGTATTAGACTTTGGAAGTGATTGGGAGAAACACTTGCCACTAATTGAATTTGCGTATAACAACGGGTTTCAATCGAGTATTGGAATGGCACCGTATGAAGCTTTGTATGGCCGTAAATGTCGATCACCGGTTTGTTGGACCGAGGTTGGAGAAAGAAGGTTGTTAGGACCTGAGATAGTACAAATGACTACCGAGAAGGTGAAATTGATTCAGGAACGACTTAAGGTAGCTCAGAGTCGTTATAAGAGCTATGCGGACTCTAAGCGACGACCGATGACATTCGAGGTAGGAGACTTTGTATACTTGCGAGTATCGCCTTCGAAAGGGATTGTTCGATTTGGGAAACGGGGAAAACTTAACCCGCGATTCGTAGGACCTTTTGAGATCCTAGAGAGGGTAGGGCCGGTGGCTTACCGATTAGCCCTATCATCTGAACTAGAACATGTGCACAATGTGTTTCACGTATCGATGTTGAGACGATGTATGTCCGATACGAGTAAGATCGTGATACCAGAACCATTACAGATTCAAGAGGACTTGAGTTACATAGAACATCCGGTGGAGATTTTGGATCGGAAAGAACAAGTATTGAGAACGAAGACGATTTCGATGGTGAAAGTATTATGGCGTAGCCATACAATTGAGGAAGCTACGTGGGAGAACGAGGAAGAAATGAAGAATGAGTATCCGCATCTTTTCAACCGATGAGGTATAAGTTTGGGGACAAACTTCCTTTTTGGAGGGGAGAGTTGTCACGCCCGTTCCAGAAAGTTCATGATTTAACATGCATTTTTGAATTTCGTAAGTTATCAATGTTATTTGATAATTGAAATGAGTAGTTGACTGTAGTCAACGGTGGAGTGTCGGTTGAGGACACGGTAATCGGAGAACCATGAGGCATTCGTATGATTATATGGCATTTATATGTTTTAAGTGTTCTTTGAATTATCTGGTATTTCATGAATAGTGGATTTACCTGTGTAGAGTAAATTCTGGTAGATTTTGATACTGTTAGATATCATTTTGAGAACTGTGGTGAGAACGCGAGTGACACATTAAATAAAAGGTAGGTTGTGTAGAAATTCCACAGAATTTAGTTTTCGGACGTAATTTTAGATCCAAACGAGACTTGGTCAAAAACTTTCGAAACTTATAAGTTTCACTCGTGAAGTCGTAAAATAGACGCGTGCAACTTTTCGGAGAATAATTAGTAGTTTTAGAAACTCATGTGGAGGTTAACTGATTTCCGAAGAGTTTGCCTATAAATAGAAGTGGATGGAATTGTCATTTGTTACAAACCTCATATAATATCTTGAGAGAGGAGAGAGAAAGGAGATTTGGATCCTACGGGCTTTGCGACGACGATCGGCGTCCTTCCGTCCGTCTGAATTTCACCAAATTCGAGATTTAAACTCCCCAAGGTAAGGGCTACATTTTGATAGTCCTTAGGCCACGTTTGGCTAAGTTTTTGTAAATTTCTTAATCTAAGAATTTGGGAAAAACGCGTATATACTTGTAGGTTTTGCGTAGGATCGGAGATCTAGCGTATATTCGGGCTTCTTGTCGTTCCCTCCAAGTTATACGACGATAGCTCGAGGTATGAATTTCTAGCCTATGTTATATAGGTGAAATACATGTTTGATATTCCGGCGACGAAATTGTGATCCGGGCAAAATCCATGTGTTAATTGTAGGCCCGTTAATTATGCACGCGTTTAAATGTGAAAAGCATGTCTAAATTTACGCGAGCACGTTAAGTTGTTTACGTGGGTCAAAGGGGGGATTCATACAAATTCATACCGGAGTAAGCTTCTCGATGTTTGAGAATTTAGTAGCGACGACTACTGTGCATGGTTGATAGACTTGGACTTGCCATGGCACTTGTGGATACAATGGTTGATAGACTTGGACTTGCCATTGGTATCGCGGTTTAAGACTTGGACTTGCCGCTACCGGATGAATGCGTATTTCTCTCCCTAGAGACTATTTGTTATGAATTGTGAGTTTGAGCATGTGTTAGTCATATATACATATGTTAGAAATTGTACACTCAGCATATCGCTGAGCAGTGGAGATTTCCTCCATTGCAGGTGACAGGAAGAAAGGGAAAAAGAAGCGCGAAGAGTGAGACCGCGGGAACGACGGGGTTGAACCACTTTGTATATGTTTTTGTCTTCCATTCCTTGGTTGATAATGAAATTTTTTGAAGTTAGGACTAGAAACGTCACTTCTAAGTTTTGGAATGGAATTGTAAGGTCATGTTATGTACTTAACTCCTTTTGAATTCGTGGTAATGAATCCGAACTCGTGGATTCGTGTTTTGGAAGGTTCCACTTGTAAATTTAACGGTTTGAAGGATTGTACTTATTCTTTTATAATTTGAGCCAAACAAGCCTTAGCTTATTCCGTTAATTATCTCTTTCTGTGGATTATTATGTCATTATGACGATCTTGAAAATCTAGTATAGATGGTGAAGTTTAAAAAGTTTTCAACATGTTAGGAAGCATGGAAGTGAAGAGGTTGAGTGATGCTTTGGCAAAATTCTGCAGCATTCTGCAGGATTCTGCCAGAGGGTCATTCGACCGGTCGAATGGGGTCGTTCGACCGGTCGAAATACCCCCTGTCAGAAATCTTTTTCTATACCTTCCGCAACTTTCTGAAATGTTTTGATTGGTTCTTAGGGTACCTTTGGGACCCCTTTGAACATGTTTTCATTCAATTCGAAATACAATTACATTTTCAAATTTATACGGATTTTACAATTCGGAGGATAACGTTTTCAAAAGTTTTATACACTCAAGGTTGGGTTAAGTTGTTTTTCCGCTGCGTATTGTTATAGGATGAACTGGATAAGCCTTGGTGGCGTGCCACGTGTCCTGTTTCCGCACGTTAGCGGGATGGGTCGTGACAAAACTGGACATTCCCTGGCACCCCTGTGCTAAAGTGTGGCTATCTTAGTGTTTCAAAGATACCGGTGTGTGGTGGTGGGTTGTTGGGTTTTTGTCGAGAGAAAAGAGTCGGTAAGATGAGATGGTGCATTGCTCTCATACACGGTCACATACACGAGAAATATATCCTTTAAATAATATTGTGGTTGTTTCTTAAAATGAACTCCTTGTTTTAATATCGGATTAAATGAGATATATAAAGACGTAAATGAGTATGTTTTACATTCAAAGTTATGTTTTTAATACTCACCAGCTTCTCGAAGCTAACGACGTTGATGCGTCCTGGACATTCGTGTTCAGGCTTTTTAGGTTACGACTATGCTGAGCCTTATGACTATGCTAATTGAGAGCGGCTGCTTTTGGAAGAGAAACTGTTATTGTCATTGCATATTTTAAGTTTTATGTTTTAAGTTATGAACCGCTTGTAATAAGGATGACTGTAATAGACATTAAGTTATTATTTTGTTTCAAGGCGGTCTGTGCCTTTAGACGACCAGGTGCTATAATATTGTTTAAGTTAGAAAAATTTTAGAAGCCTTGATTGCTCTACTCTGATTATTATGTTTTGTTGTTCGACGTTTGGGACGGAATTGATCCTTCAAACTGTCGCGACCTACTGGTCCATAAAGGAAATTAAACGCTTTCCTTATTTATGCTACGTCGGGGCGTGACAAAAAGTTCCACCCGATCCCTCTTGTCGTGCATCCATTCTCTCTAACGTCGCAGCCATTTTGCTCATTATTTAAATTAACTGTTGTGTTAAGTTTGCATTAGAGATTGGATCTTCCTCTTGTACCTTTTTATGTGGTGGCACGTACACGTTCGACTGTTGGTTATTGGAGGGTTGAGCTTGGTTGTAGTTATTAGGTCTGTTTTGGTTGAATTGCAGAGGCTGCCTATTGTATTGCCCTTGATATTGATTATTGTTATTATAGGGCCGTTGTTGATATTGATTTTGGGTCTTAGCGTCGCTTTTCCAATCAAAACCGAGGTGATTCCATCAATTATTATTATTTTGAAAATTATTATTGTTATTATAGGAGTTACCCGCCCTTCTATATCCTTGCATGGTGTTCATTTACATGGGGGCTTGTTCTTGAAAATACGGCATGTTGGGACAGTATTGAGTGGTATGTCCCGACATATTGCATGTGCCGCATGGTTCTTCACTCAGGCAAAATTTGTGTAGAGCCCTCTCCTTTCATCCCTAACTCTTCTACTTTCTTTGCTAGTTCTTCATATTTGGTCATTTGGTGATCTTCACTTTTTAGCTGGTATATACTTTTCTCCTTTACACCTGATATCTGTGTACGTGGGACATCATCAGAGTTAGACCATTCATGTGCATGTTCAGCTAACCACTCAAAGCGAGTTTCAGCCTCTTCAGTGTTTTTGTGAAGAAATGGTCCTGAGCTCATGGTTTTAACCAGTTTTTTCGTTTCACCATTTAGTCCTTCATAAAAGTAGCTAATGGTTCGCCATTTCTCATACCCGTGATGTGGGCATGAGAGAAGCATCCTTGAAACGCTCCCAAGTTTGGGTAAAGGTTTCATTGCTCTTTTGTTTGTAGGAGTTAATTTGACGTTTAAGTTCGGTGGTCATGCGAGGTGAAAAGAATTTCTTTAAAAATGCAGTGTTCATCGCATGCCATGTGAAGATTGAATTTGGCTTAAGGGTGAGTAGCCACGCTTTTGCTTTATCCTTCAAGGTGAAGGGGAAAAGCATTAGCCGTGTTACATCTACTGGACAGTTTTGTTAGAATGTTTTGCAATCCTCGAAGTCCTTAACATGTAGATATGCCTCTTCGATTTCCATTCCGTGAAAGGTTGGAAGGAGTTGAATCATTCCGTTTCGAAATTGGAATTCGCCCACATGGGGTGGAATGAGAATACAAGAAGGCGTAGGTGCGTGTTCGGGTTACATAAGATCGCACAGAGGATGCAGAGAATCGTCAATAGGCACAACGATATTCTTACCATTTTCACTTTGATTGTCACCCATCAAATCTTTAGGTGTGGCTGCGGGATTAATAGAACTATCAGAGTCAGATAAGTAGAATGGATTTTTGAAAATTCCTTCAATGGAATTATCGGACATGAAAGGGAAAAGTCTAAAACGATTAAAACATAAAGGGAAAGAAAAAAATTCAAAACAGAATTAGATGAAGAAAGAGCGAGGTTATCTAAGTAAAAGATGGTCGCCTTCCCCGGCAATGGCGCCAAAAACTTGGCACGAAATTTATTTTATGTGCGCTTGTGTGCTATACCCAAGTATAGGTAGATGTGCAAGTAGTATTCTGGTTAAGACCAGGTCTATCCCACAGGGAAGGTTGTAAACTAATTACTTAAACTAAACTCTAAAAGAAAATGAAAATCAATATTTAACGAAGGTGTAGAAAATGGAGTTCTACAATTAACAACTATTAAAGGTAAAGTAATTAAACTAACTACGAATTAACTATTTAACTGAAGTGAATTTAAAGTGGGTTTTACTTTAATAAAAAGGGAACGTTGGGATCACACGAATCCACAGTAACCTAACCATCTACCATGCAGTTACATTAAAGCTCAATGGAGTACATCTTCTACAGTATTCCATATTTCTCTTAAAATAAAGAATCCATAGCCCTTTCATGACTGGGACTTTATCATCACAGTCGATACGAAATACAAGAAAGCGATTTAAATCAATAGCTAAGACTCGCACTCTGAATGGTGTTAGCATTCAAAGTGGTTTGCAAAAGTTATTGAAGAAAAATGCCTTAAGGCTTTAAGTTCAGAAGCTGTTTTGACAAACTGAGCATTTGGGGACAGTTTGATAACGAATCTAAAAAACAGAAAGTCTAGCAATACTGCAAAAGACATTCTCAAGAATATGAAGGTTCGATCGATCGATGCGCGTTCGATTCATCGAACATCGTCATCTCTCAATCGATCGAAATGTCTTCGATCACTTGACTCTATCTCTGGTCCGATCGATCGAACTAACTTCGATCGATCGAACACAGGTTTTAAATTGCTGCATGGCAGAGGCTGGAGATCACTGTTTCATCGTGATCTCCCAACCCTAGGACTACTCAGACATGGTCTGGAGTGTCTCAGATTTGTTTTTAACGTAAATATTCATTAAGGTTGCGTTTGGTTGTGTTTTAAACATTAAACTTACGAAAATTAGGGGTTTAACAGTATCTAACATGCAAAACTACGATTCTAACAGATTATACTATGAGAACTATTAGCAGAATGTAAATCAAACAATATATAAAAACCTGGAATGAAGAACTTTTATTACACACTAAGAATCCAAGCCAAAATAATAATAATCCTTGAGAAACCTACAAAAACAAAAACAAATCTCTCTATCTCTCTATATACTGTTGAAAAACAATGTGGGCGTCCTTATAGATGTCTTACAAACTAATATATATATAGATAACCTAAGATCTAGGGTTACACCAAACGTTTCTGCTGTGTGCGCGTAAGTTCTGATAAAAGGCATGTTCGATCGATTGAAAGTCTGGAATACTCGAGCGCTTGAACAAACTTAGATCGATCGAAACTTCGATCGCTTGACGGTCCTTCGATCGCTAAAACTTTAGTTTTTGTCTTTGAATTGTCTTGCTCATCATCAAGCTTCCCTTTTATCTTGGTATTCATTTCTTCACTCAGCAAAGCAATGATCTGCACAAATACTAGTTAAAACAGTGCAACTTATCATAGATCAATCATATTGTGTATAAACTAGCATTGTAATATGAATTACAGATAAAACAGGGAGTTATAAACTAAATCAGTGTATTTTCTTCCTTTAGCGCGGTTGTATTTTACAAATACCTCCGCTTGTCACAATGCGTCCAGATAAATTCAACAGGATGACTAAACCATGGGAAGTGGAATAGTGGCTTCGTGGATTGGATATTATCTTTGATACCTTGGGATGCTCTGAAGTTGAGAAACGTCGATTGGCTACCTACCAATTAACTTATTTTGTAGCTAACTGGTGAGAGTCAGCAAAAGCAACGCTACGAGGAGCCGCACAGAGGATAACATGGGCGGCATTCAAAGAGTTGTTCCTAGAAAACTACTTTTCCCAGACGGAAAGGAACTAAGAGGAGAAAGAGTTCACTGATCTGATCCAAGGGAACCGAGCGGTATGAGAGTACACAGTGCAATTCGAGTGTCTCTCTTGATTTGTGAACCATATCATCAATACCCCGGATAAGAAGAACTGAAAATATCACCTAGGACTTTCCCTACCCCTGCAAAAGCTGGCCTATGGCCACCTAAACCAAAGATTCAAAGCTTTAGTAAGAATGGCTCATGGCTTCGAAGAAATCATCGATCGTGAACAGAATCTCTTTGTGAACCGACCACCCCCTCCGAGATTCAATTCAGGACAAAGACAAGCTCCTGCTCATAACCAGGGATACAAGAGAAACTAGAATGGCGAAAAGAAACCGCAGACAACTCCCTTCCGTAACAAACCAACTATACCATAAAATCAACTCCACCCCAAGGATAATCAAGGACGACAAATAATAACCACAGAGTCTACTTCAACTACGGAATCCCTGGACAAATGTTTAAGGATTGTCGTGCCCCGAAGAAGAATAGTCGCCCAGAAGTGGTCTGCTTTAACTGCTACAAGAGAAGACATCTGGCTAAGGATTATAGAGCACCCCAAGGCGGTTACTATAGAAGATCTACACAAGGACAGACTCGCCTCAATTCTATTATCCCCGAAGAGGAAGGATTTGATGGAGAGGAGCAGCAGAATCTCAAAGGTACTTTAACCCTTTTTAACAGTCAAGTAAAAGCTTTGTTCGATACTGGTGCATCAAACTCGTTTATCACAATTAGAATCGTGCAATGCCTAGGCTTAGTACCCCAAGTGATAGACATAGCTCTGAACGTGACATCACCCCTAGGAGTGAGTGTTAAGTTGGGAAAAATCTGCAAAGACTGCCCTCTAAACTTGAAAGATCAGAATCTCCCCGCTGATTTGATAATTTTGTCAATGAAGGAATTCGACGTGATCTTAGGAATCGACAGGTTCACAAAATATCATGCCAAGCTAGTTTGTGCCAGCAAATCGATAACCTTTTCGGTACCCAAAGGCAAACCTTTTAATTTTAAGTGTAATCCCTCATGTGATGTTTTCCTCACCAACTATATAGACACACTTGAAACCATGAGTGATGAAATTCCTATAGCCCAAATCCCCATAGTTCGAGATTTCGAAGACATTTTCCAAGAAGTTAAAGGACTACCACCTAAGAGGGATATCGATTTTTGTATTGAGCTAATACCCAGAACCTCACTGATATCAAAAACACCCTATCGAATGGCCCCAATGGAGATGCAAGAACTAAAGACGTAAATACAAGAACTTGAGGATCTTAGATTTATTCGTCCAAGCACTTCACCATGGGGAGCACTGGTGTTGTTCGTCAAGAAGAAGGATGGAACACTTCGACTCTGTATCGATTACAAAGAATTTAACAATGTCATAATCAAGAATCGGTACCCACTACCGAGGATTGACGATCTATTCGACCAACTACAAGGAGCTACAACATTTTTAAAGATAGATCTATGGTCCAGATACCATCAATTGCTCATTTAACCTAAGGATGTTGATCGGGAGAGAACAAATCCTATTTATACGCCTTAACGAGCATTTGTTAGTACCTTTTTATCCTGTTTTTGTATATTTTTACTTTGTTTTCTATTTTCTGACAAGTTTTGGAAGAAATCAAGTAAATCAGGCTAAACAGGGTGAAAAAGCAGAAGAAAAGAAGCTGAAAAAGCCAAGTCGCGCGCGCGAACCTCGGGCGCGAAAATCCGAGAATCGCTCGCGCAAGCCGCGCGCGCGAAAACCCAGAAATCGCTCGCGCGATCCGCGCGCGCGAAGTCCCAAAAGTCGCGCTCGCGCGATATATGTAAAAACCAAAGTTGCGTATTTCAGTATACTGAAGACTCCTGTGCAAACGAGATGTCCTAACTGCGTCCAGATTGTAAATTATATCAGTTTCAGTTCGTCTCGAGTTAGAAAGGCTTCCAAAAACTTGTTGTAAATCTATATATACCTTATTTTACTTCAAATAAAGGGTTACACATCATTAGCCAATAAATATATACACATTTTCAGCCATTGAAGGGAGGGAAGCAAGGAGAAGAAGAAGAAGACCAAGGGTTTCCATGGCCTCCTCCATCAACTACTTGCCATCCATCACTTCCATGGACGGCTAGATCATAGATCTAGGATTTCAATGAAGCCCTAGTCGAGTAATAGGGTTTTATTTATGTTTTTATTTTAGTTTATTATGTATGGATGACAGTCACATGTTTAGAGGATTTTTATAAATAAATCGTACTTCTATTGATTAAATCATTGCTTTCAAAGTTTATTCTTGTCTTAGATCTATTTTGACTGTGATGTGCTCGATGATCTATGCTCGCTGTGCTTGTTTAGATTATTTACATGTGATGGTGCTTTATTGATTTATGCTATCAAGTATCCGAATAGTCCATGCCTAGGTTAGACGGATTAGATCACAACCCTAGTTTAGTGTGGGATAATTCGTGCTAACCGAAGATGGATTATGTTGGTGCTTGAACCATGACTATCTTCTTGTCGGAGAAATTGGGCTTGTAGCTACAATTTCCCATTATCATCCAACGTAATAAGCTAAAGTAATTCATAAATATTCCTTATTATGAAGCTAGTGGTGGATTTGCAATCCTAGGTTCCCTTTACATATTTACAAAAACACTTTTAATTGCTTTCATAGTTTAGATTTATTTTTATGTTCTTAGTTTAATTCAAATTAAAATCAAACCCGTTTTCTTAATTAACTAAATTTAGGTTTTAAAATTAAGTTGTTGTAGTAAATCAATCTCTGTGGGTTCGACCTTTACTTTCACACTACAAATCTTTTGAAAAGTAAATAACACTTTTTATATCTTGATATTGATAACATCAATTTTTGGCGCCGTTGCCAGGGATTGCAAATTACTAGCTTTAGTTTTATAATCTTAGTTTAGTTAATTCGTAAATATTAGATTAGTTTTTATTCTTCTTATTTTCCGTTTTTGTTTTAAATTACTAACTTGTTATTTTATTTTATAGGTTTTCGAGTCATCAAATTCCAACGTTGCCGAGTGGAATAGCTAATTACATCAAAGGAGCTTACGCAAATAAAATAAATGGAAATTAAGTAAATTGCTCGCTTTAACTCGCTTTAAACCACTGTAAGTCAGGGCGCTGTGACGCACTATTTGCAGTAGTTTAGGGTTAATTGCACTGCATTAGCTAGGAAACCCGGGGCGCTGGGCTTGACGCGGTCATTGCATTACAGGATAATATTCATGCATCATAGTAGTACTGTGTGCTTGCTTGTTGCTCTATTTGCGTGATTGCTATTTGTTTCTTTTGTTTAGCCAGTTTTTGGTTTTAGTTTCTTTTTCTTTATTTTAGTTTATGTTAGGTACACGTTCAAATAAACCGGAATTAAAACCTTTCGACTCTGAACTTGAACGTACCTTAAGACTTAACAAGTCTTCAAACTTAACATCCAGAACAAAGTTTTTAATAGACGACGATTTGACACCAAAACCAACGTCTTTATTTGAATCCGAAATACGTAGTACTCTTACAAGACTAAAGAAACAACGCTTTAATAACATAGAACCGATTAAAATGGAAGACATTGGAAATAATAACGAAAACAACCAAAATAATAACGGAGCTAATATGAATAATCTTAATATACCGCCACCTCCTCCACTTATAAACTATTTTATTCCTACGACGTACACGCCACAAGCTGGTATCGAATTACCGGAGGCGACAGCATCTCACTTTGAGATAAAGTCGTCTACCATCTCGCTACTTCCATCATTCCATGGCCGTCTAAATGAAGACCCTTACCAACACTTAGGGGATTTTCAGGGTATATGCTCTACTTTGAAAATACAAAACCTAAATAATGATGAATTAAAATTGCGGCTCTTCCCATTCTCCTTAAGAGACAAAGCGAAGTATTGGCTTCAATCACTTGAGCCAAACACAATAAAAACATGGAAAGCCTTACACACCGCCTTTTTACAAAAGTTTTTCCCTATTATGCGTACAAATAAGATAAGAAAAGATATAACTAATTTTGTGATGCAAGATGGGGAGACTCTTTATGACACTTGGGAAAAATTTAAAGAATTATTACGCTCGTGTCCACATCATCAGGTTCCTAAGTGGCAACTTGTGCAGGTCTTCTATGAGGGGCTTATTCCCTCGGTTAGGAATACCGTCGATGCCATTTGTGCGGGAACTTTCCTACACAAAAGCGCCGACGAGGCCTGGAAGATTTTTGAAACTTTGAGCGAGAATTCATGCACCAAGCGGTGTCTGTCCGTAATGAGGGATATCATACACAACCTAAGAGAGAGGTAAAGTTTGAGTCGAGTCAGTCAATTGAAATTAAAGAACTATCTCAAAAACTTGACCGACTTTTAACAATGAATCAAACGACCGCCCCACCCGCTCATGAAATCTGTGCATTATGTTCAGATCCGTCACATTCGATACTTGCATGTCCATCGGCGAGTCAATTTCCAAAATTCGTGGAGCAACACATTAATTCTATTCAACAATACCCACGAAATAACTATAATTCGACTACTAATAATCCGGATGCGCCATGGAGAAACCATCCTAACTTCTCGTGGAAAAATAACAATAATAATCCTAATGAGGCGACTAATTTTCCAAATGCGTATCGACCTCAGTTTCAACCTAACCAATACCAACAACCGCCTCCTAATTCGAATCCCTCAAGGGGTAATGTTTTTGAGGAAAAGGTGTTGGCGTCCCTTAATAAAATTGAAACACAAGTACAGGCACAAGCACAAATAGTGCACTCTCATACACAATCCATTACGAAGCTTGAATCCCAAGTGGGACAACTAGCTACTGTAGTGAGTCGTAGAAACGAGGGGACGTTGCCTAGTCAAACGATTCAAAACCCTAAGGGACAATATGAGGTTAAGGGGACGAGTGAACAAGTAAACGACGTATCGACTAGGATGACTATTCGGGAAGAGGAAGCTGTTGAACTTCCAAATGAGAATGTGAAATATATGAATACTAACTCGAATAAGATGGGTGAGGATGTGGATAAAAATAAAAAAGATAAAGAACCGGTCCCAACTAATCGTATTCTGAGAATGCCGTATCCACCAAACGTTGAGGGACCGTCACATTTACCCAAGAAAGGGTCAAAAATGGAAGATATACTCGAGGTATTTAAACAAGTTAAAATTAATATTCCTTTCCTCGATGCTATTAAGCAAATTCCAGCTTATGCTAAATGTTTAAAAGACCTTTGTACACAAAAACGCAAAATACGCAGTCATATTCCTAAAAAGGTCTTCCTCACGGAAAAAGTTAGCTCTATATTCCAACACGCTCCTCCGAAGTATAAGGATCCTGGTACGCCTACGATTTCATGTGTCATAGGTGACACTATTATTCATCGGGCTCTCCTTGACTTAGGTGCAAGTGTTAATCTCTTACCTTATCATGTCTATAAACAACTAGGTCTAGGTGAACTTAAACCTACGGCCGCTACAATACAATTAGCGGATCGTTCTGTCAAAATACCTAGAGGAATCGTCGAAGACGTCCTAGTAAAAGTTGATCAATGTTTCTATCCTGTAGATTTTATGGTCCTTGACACCGAGCCGGTGCTAGATGCTAGAAAACACACTCCTGTTATTCTTGGTCGTCCATTCTTAGCCACGGCCAACGCACGTGTCAATTGTAGAACAGGGGTGATGAAAGTGTCGTTCGGGAATATAAAATTAAAATTAAATGTTTTTAATGTTGTTGATCAACCTCCCAAAGACGATGATTATCTAGGTGTGGAGGGTAGTGAGGTTAAACGGAATATTGAACTTACTAACGTAATAAATATGGGAGAGGGGAATAATATAAAGGATGATGATTGGATGAATCCTAATCCCTCGGCCACTAATGAAGAATTTACTCGAAAGGTAAAGAATCGATGTAATAACGATAATGGTGAGCCGTCAAATAAATTAACACATAACGACCTTGTTTCGACGTTTCACCAGAATCTACCTATGGCCTTAAGAGGTACAAACTCTGATTTACGACCTCCATGAGTCTTGAGCTAGAACGGTCTAGCTAAAGACGTAAAAGTTAGCGCTTCTTGGGAGGCAACCCAAGCTTAATTTTGTCTATTTTCTTTGTTTTTGGGTGATTTTATTCTGTTTGTGAGGTTCTGGACAGGTTTGGGGGTTGGAGTAAAGTTATATTTTAATTTATATGCATAAAATAAGTGAACCAAGAGAAAACACCAATCTCGCACGCGCGGCCCGCTCGCGCGAGACGTCGCTCGCGCGGCCCGCTGGCGCGAGAATGTGCCTTAGTGTTTTTTCTTTCTTTTTCCTTATATGAGCTCTCAGCATTTACTCGGGCCTCATTTCGCGGGCGCGAGGTTGCTCGCGGGCGCGAGGGGGTCCCGCTGGCGCGAGTTTAAAAACAAAATTCGCGCGCGCGACGGCCGCTCGCGCGGACCGCTCGCGCGATTTCCCATTTTTCTGATATTTTCTTTTATCTTCTTTATCCTTTCTCCACACCTGTCACACAGTTTTTACTTTTCTGTTTTTGTTTCTTAGGTACTTTTAGATCGAGTCTTTGATTGTTTTCATAATTCTGGTTATGTTTGATTTCCTTCTATAGCTTAGTTTCGTGTTGTCTTCATAGTTTTGTTTCTTCTTATAGTTTATTTAGTTTCGTTTAGCTTAGTTATAATTCTTTTAGCTGTTTTTATTATTTTGGTTGTGTAATTTTCTTTTGTTAAGAAGTAACAGGTAACATTGAACTTTATTGTCATATTCCTTTGTGTTAACCTGTTCTGTGCTTGTCAAGATCGAGGTACTATCGTTCCTTCCTTACGTAATTTCCGTTCTTTCATTTTATTGTTTCATTGGGGACAATGAAAGGTTTAGGTTTGGGGGTATGTACACACATGCACATGCAAAATTTTAAAATTTTGCAATAAGTGTGATGTTATCGACGTTTTTGCAATCTTAATTTGATATTTCTTGATTATGTAACTTTGATTGTTATAGAATGATAAACAAGGAAAGATGTGATTAAACATTTGCTGAAGTCATGATGTAACGTTTTAGGTCATGTATTGTTCGAATCGTAGTTTTATATCATAGTTTTGCACATAAAGTTATGCACTGCACATAGTCGCTTGAATACATGTTTGATATGAACTATAATATGATTCGGATTTCTAGATAACACATGGTGGAGACTAAGCCCAGTGAGCTTTTGAGCCTATCTTTTCTTTTTAGAGGGTTATAAATACATTGTGTTTGTCGAATTTCATTTGAAATAGCGCATCTACTTGTTGTTTAGTCTCATTATTTTTGTTTTGGTTGATAGTAAAGTTAAAATATTTGTTACCATGCTAAATAATCTTCCGTCGTAAATATTAAAGAACCGTATTACCCTAGGAAATGATTTTAGGCCCTCTTTGTTTATTGCCGGCCGATAAATGATAAAGAAATTCCTTAGTTCACCCTTTGAGCCATTAAAATGCCTTTTTCTTTGATTACCATTATCCTTGTTTTTGCTCCGACTTGACAAACTTGGAGTTCACCATTGAGAGATTTGTCAACTTTTAGTGGTGTTAAGGCGATGTGTGATTGAGAAGAAGAAGTAAATAAGATGATGTTCGGGGTGGTTGCCTTGATTCTTTTGAAAGCAACGAGAAGGAAAGAAAAAAAGATAAGGATTGGAAACAAAATAAAGAAGAGAATGGTTGAAAAAAAAATGAAAGAAAAGAAGAAAAATGAATGAAAAGGAATGAAGAGAAAGAAAAGATGAAAGTTTGTAGAAGAAGAATGAAAGAAATAGAACATGCCTTACAATGCCATTCTAAAACTACCCAATTAATCCTTTCTATCCTTTTTCATTACCTGAGCCACATTATAACCTTTGAAAAGTCCTATTTGATCCTAGGAAACATGGTTTGGATATGAAAACGATGGGAGGGGATTAAAACATGGTAATGATTAATTTTTCTTGATTATTGGCATCTTATCCATGAGACTACTATTCTTTCGTGTCATGCGTCTTTTTCGAGTCATATGTGAGCATTTCTCGTTTTGAAAACATATTTCCTTTACTCACATATTTTAGAAAAATTATACCTGTTTCTGAGTGTTTTATTTGAGAGTGTAATTAACATTGTGAGATTCGTAGTCGAGACATAGTTAGATGGTTATCCGAGTTATATTCCAAGTTCATGACATACGCGTGTTCATTTGACTACCACATCACACACGTGCAATTTTATGAGAAACTCTATTGATTTATACGATGCATGCACTTGATTGTTTCTCATGATGTAGGTAGACGTTTGATTCTGTTTCTTCTTGTTCGTTATTCTATTTCAAATCTTTGTTATATAATAAAGAGTATTGTTTATTAGTTTTTCGGTTTTAATAAAACTTTTTAAATTCACAAGTTAATAAAGATGGTTGTGGGTGACTTATTGACGAGAACCCTCACGAGACTTCACTCGTCCGACTAGGGACACCTAGGGGTTTAAAAGGCTTGTTGCATACGCTAAATGCAATCGTGATCCATGCGAAAATGGAGTAGTACTTTATTAGTAGTTAGTTTTTATTTTAGTTTTGCTCGAGGACTAGCAAAATGTAGGTTTGGGGGTGTGATCGGGAGAGAACAAATCCTATTTATACGCCTTAACGAGCATTTGTAAGTACCTTTTTATCCTGTTTTTGCATATTTTTACTTCGTTTTCTATTTTCTGACAGGTTTTGGAAGAAATCAAGTATATCAGGTTAAACAAGGTGAAAAAGCAGAAGAAAAGAAGCTGAAAAAGCCAAGTCGCGCGCGCGAACCGCGGGCGCGAAAATCCGAGAATCGCTCGCGCGAGCCGCGCGCGCGAAAACCCAGAAATCGCTCGCGCGATCCGCGCGCGCGAAGTCCCAAAAGTCGCGCTCGCGCGACCCGCTCGCGCGATATATGTAAAAACCAAAGTTGCGTATTTCAGTATACTGAAGACTCCTGTACAAACGAGATGTCCTAACTGCGTCCAGATTGTAAATTATATCAGTTTCAGTTCGTCTCGAGTTAGAAAGGCTTCCAAAAACTTGTTGTAAATCTATATATACCTTATTTTACTTCAAATAAAGGGTTACACATCATTAGCCAATAAATATATACACATTTTCAGCCATTGAAGGGAGGGAAGCAAGGAGAAGAAGAAGAAGACCAAGGGTTTCCATGGCCTCCTCCATCAACTACTTGCCATCCATCACTTCCATGGACGGCTAGATCATAGATCTAGGGTTTCAATGAAGCCCTAGTCGAGTAATAGGGTTTTATTTATGTTTTTATTTTAGTTTATTATGTATGGATGACAGTCACATGTTTAGAGGATTTTTATAAATAAATCGTACTTCTATTGATTAAATCATTGCTTTCAAAGTTTATTCTTGTCTTAGATCTATTTTGACTGTGATGTGCTCGATGATCTATGCTCGCTGTGCTTGTTTAGATTATTTACATGTGATGGTGCTTTATTGATTTGTGCTATCAAGTATCCGAATAGTCCATGCCTAGGTTAGACGGATTAGATCACAACCCTAGTTTAGTGTGGGATAATTCGTGCTAACCGAAGATGGATTATGTTGGTGCTTGAACCATGATTATCTTCTTGTCGGAGAAATTGGGCTTGTAGCTACAATTTCCCATTATCATCCAACGTAATAAGCTAAAGTAATTCATAAATATTCCTTATTATGAAGCTAGTGGTGGATTTGCAATCCTAGGTTCCCTTTACATATTTACAAAAACACTTTTAATTGCTTTCATAGTTTAGATTTATTTTTATGTTCTTAGTTTAATTCAAATTAAAATCAAATCCGTTTTCTTAATTAACTAAATTTAGGTTTTAAAATTAAGTTGCTGTAGTAAATCAATCTCTGTGGGTTCGACCTTTACTTTCACACTACAAATCTTTTGAAAAGTAAAGAACACTTTTTATATCTTGATATTGACAACATCAGATGTACCCAAAACGGCCTTTAGAACCAGAGATGAACATTATGAATTCCTAGTTATGATGTTCGGACTGACTAATGCCCCAACGGTATTCATGGATCTAATGAACAGGATCTTTAGGTCTTACTTAGATCAATTCATTATTATATTCATAGATGACATCCTTATCTACTCTAAGACAGAGGCAGAACACAAAGGACATGTGAAGACAGCACTTCAAACCCTACGAGACAATCACTTGTATGCAAAGTACAGCAAGTGCGAGTTCTAGCTAAAGGAAGTCAAATTTTTTAGCACATGTTGTCTCACAAGAAGGAATAGCAGTAGACTCGTCAAAGATCGATGGTGTCTTTGTCATAATTCATTTTTTATATATAAAGGAAATAGCCGTCATTAATGCAAATGGTGTGCCTATGAAAAAAATTTATTTGTTCCTTTAAATTTTATGCATGAGTTATGATATAAGTATATGCTAGTACTTCATGCCTAGAGGGTTATACATGGGTTAATCATGTGGAGTTATATTACTTTCACTAGCAAAAACAAACTTTTAATTGCTACCCAACACTTGTCATCTCTTTATTGGGCCATATGTTGAGTTAAGCACCTTGTAAACATCAAGCAAAAAAGAAAAAAAAAATGATGTCTCTGTGGACTGGTGCGCTCGGCGGTCCTGGCATTCTCCCTCGATAGTGTCCCGGGATGAATCCCAAGGAGCACACTTTCAGGGAAAACTATGACTTCCTCACACGATCCTAGAGACAAAGAGTCGCCACCTAATTGTTATCGGGAATTAGGAAACCCAAGTTTAACTCGCCCAAAATTGAATAAGGTTACTCGCCCTTCATTACCAGAAACTAGGTTAGGGGATCTTGGTACGAGAGGGAAGGAGCCCAAGCAGGACTAAAGCACCCCCTCCTCGCCCTACCGAATGGTAGGCCTTGATTCAAATATCCTTATTCTTAATTCATAATTGGTGTTGTTTCCTCAAACATACTAGATACTATATACATGTCAAAAAGGGAACATTTAGGAAAAATCATGACAAGAGATTAAATCAAGTAGAAGTCGGATGCACATGTAATATAAGAGAGAGGTATACTGACAGTGAGTAGTCCCGCTTGGGACCGATACAAGTAAAGGAAACATATCATGATATGTAAAAGGGAACGAGAAGACTCACATTGAGTTGACTCAAGCAGAGTCGCAAAAGCAAAAAATAAAAATAAAAGAAACGTGCAATGCAATCATGCAACAATCCTAGATAAGATATCTCTAACACATAAGCATATAAACAGAGACTATCCTAAAGGAAATGTGTCGTTGAAAACAAAGTAGTAAACCTAGAAAAATTCTAAGAGAAGGGATAGAGATAGTACACGATACATGGGCACTAAGCCACTTGTAGACAAGGCAAACCCACAAATCAAAGTCTGGATCCACGGCATTCAATTCTCTGCACTAACACACTGAGAAATACCCAAGCATTACAAAAACATAAGCAAACAAATTATATGCATGAAAGACAAGTAGAAGATGTCATCAATCAAATTTCCAGATTCAGCAACCTCTAATGAATCCAATCAAAAGTGCTCTTAAAACCCTTCTACAAAAGTTAGATACATGTCTTAGGGAACTTCTCCAAAAAGTAGAACCTCTTTACCATTTTTGAAGTTCGAGAAATGAGAGTTTTGGGAACAGTGAACCAGGACTGTCCACTGTTCTTGTAAAAATCATAATTAATTCTACAAAAATCATGTGAAGTTCTATTTGGAGTCAAAAGAAAGCAATTTTACTGTAGTTTATGACAAAACAAATCCCATAGACATGTCCTGATCTTAAAGTTTCCAAAAAGTTGTTTTAACCAGACTCTGTTATTCTGGAAATTTGGCATCACTTGACAAATGAATGTAAACCATAATAGAAGTATAATAGAAGTATAATAGAAGTTCATGAATCATGTTAATCAAGTAATCTAAGCTTTTGATCTCTCATCTATTTATCCTAGATGATTTCTAAACCAAGTTTTATCCATCAATTGTTGTTGAGTGATCAAGGTATGACCATTTTGTATACATAATCATAATTATAGTTAAATCTAGAAAATTTTAGAATAGTTGTATCAACTTCAAACGCTTAGAAAATGATCTTAACTCGATAGTATGCTCACAATTTTACATCGGCATATAGATACATGAGTTAGGAATCATTCCCAAAAAGTGGAACATCGATAACTATTATAGATTTTCTGAAATTCATGCACAAAGAGACTATGTTCAAATCTGTCAACCGATTTCTCAACAATTTCTAAAAATAGCATATGGATCCTAGAGGTTCTCAAAATGGATCGAATGAAAGCTAACTCATCAATGTTTAACCAGAAAATTTGAAATCCATCAAACTATGAGTTTTGGTGGGCCAAATCTTATAGACAAAAACCAATTTGTTTTGCTAAATTTTATCTAGCTCATTTTAAAGTGTGAGGAAAACATCTTAGGTGTTGGTTGAAGTTTATTTGAGAGAACAAATTCATAGATCAACTTAATTATCATAATTCTCAATCAATTTAGCCCTCAAATTCTATGAAGAAATTTAGATCATGGATCAAAGGGACTTACAAATATCCTATTGGAGATGAAATTCAATAAGAATTCTAGGTAATAGGAATAATCAAGAGATAGGTATGAACATAGGAATCATCCTTCTCATAGATCATACTTCCAAACCATCATAGAATTCAAAATAGATACATATATATATAATCATGTATGCATGGATCTAAATTGAAGAATAAAATCAAAATTGAAAATCAAAGTGAAAATCAATCTCTAATTAAGAATTATCAAATAAAATCAAAAGAGACTTGGATCTAGCTATGTGAGTGTGAAAAGAACAAGAGAGGAAGAAGATGAGTGTTCTAAAAAAGAAAATAAAACTAAACTAGATCCAAGTCTTATAGATCTATATATAAAAGTAGGAATTAGAGATGAATTGTGTGTTTACCTCTTGGAGGATTCTCAATTATATAATCAAAGTTGATTTGAAGATCTTCTTCTTCAAGTGTCTTCAAGCTCTTCAAGCACTCATCCATGGAAGTTTAATGGAGGTAATTGATGTCAAAACTCTCTTCAATTATCTTATCTAACTATCTTAAAGTTTATTTTAGAAGAAATCAATTCATGATTCACTATTCTCTCTCTAGAATTCTCTCTTAAATTGAAAGTATTTTGCAAGTATATTCACTTGTGTACTCTCTTGTGTATGCTTATATACTTGTGTGTCTATATATCCTCTTGTATGTCAAAGATGATCTCATATGGATCTATATATAGATTTTTGAAAACTTAACTCTTAAGTTACAGGGTTAAAACAGGATTTTCAGAGAGCATAAAAGGGTTAAAATGGCCATTTCAGTGCCTAAACGCAGTTTTCAAGTAATGTTCCCACAGTGGGAGGCTTCTAGAAGGGTCTGGAACCAAAAATGCTCGATGGAGGGGGCACTATATGGGTGGCGGCTTAGGTGGGACCCGCCAACCCACATATGGGACCTGCCACCTGCTTTTCCTCCTCTGGTTGCCCTTAAGCTATGTTTAAAATTATACGTTCATTGCTTTTCCAGATTTTTGTAAAAATGCTTTTTGGTGTACAAAATTGTCCATTTACATACCGTTGAAAAGCTGTTGAGTTGAATTTTAGTATAAAAATATTCCAGGAGGTTTTGAAATGATAGTTGAAGTCCAATTGAAGCCAGGAAATCCTCCGGAACTTTCGTCATCTTTTTGAAATCAAACGACGTCTTTTCCAAAATTGCTTTCAAATTTGCAACGATTTCGAACTTTTCTTCAAAATTAAATCTCTGGATTCCTAGAATACTGCATTTAGAACACTTCATGTTCATTCAACCCTGAGTGAATATGAATTCTGAGAGACGATTTTGACAAAACCGGGATTTATGCATGGAAAAGGGATTTTCTGAGCTTGAAGTCACTTTCCGAAGTTCGACCTTTCGATTGTGTGGAATCCAATACCTTCCATGGGGTACTTTTCATCATCAAATCCTCTAAGAGGTTTTCCACCCTAAATCCTATCAGTGTGGCCAAAATTGGGTGTCTACAGTTTGCCCCTCTTTGGCAGAGCTTGTTGTGAACAACGTGAACTGCAAGTGAGTGCCAAAGTTTGAGGGCACCCAATAACCATACTGAGATGTTTTAGGAAAAACAAAAAAAAAAATTGCAAAAATGAAAAATTCAAAATCAAAGAAAATCAAGAAATCACAAATGCAATGCAATGCTGGGTAGAGGCAGCTAAATCTAAGATGCTGGTGATCGTGCTCCGCTGAAGCTTCCTACGTATCCCTTCCAGGAATCAGACCAGGGCATAGTTCAAGCGTGCAAGGAGACAAAAAACACACAAACAACAATATAGATGAAATGCTCCTACCCTAGGATGTTGATGCAGTATGAAAGCGTGAATGTGAACATACTGGAGGAATCATCCTCAAGGGTTCCCTAGATGCAAAATCTAATGCAACGGATGCGACAACTCTCTCTTACATATGGAAACTTTTGACACAATCTCTCCTATGTGATTCAGGTTTCTTAATGAAGAGGGTTCTAGACAAGTCTTATTCTCAACAGATCTTAACTTAATCCTAGACATGATATGATCTTAAACCCGACCTATTCTTATATTTGGGCGTGGTCATAAACTCGACCTATGATCTTAAACTCGACATGATCTTAAACTCGATCTAAAACTCGACATGATCTTAAACTCGATCTAAAACTCGACATAATCTTAAACGCAATCTAAAACTTGACATGATCTTAAACACGATCTAAAACTCGACATGATCTTAAATTCGATCTAAAACTCGACATGATCTTAAACTCGATCAAAAACTCGACATGATCTTAAACTTGATCTAAAACTCGACATGATCTTAAACTCGATATAAAACTGGACATGATCTTAAACTAGATCTAAACCTCGACATGATCTCAAACTCGATCTATTCTTAAACTTGATTTAGTCCTAAACTTGACCTGATCTTAAACTTGATCTAATCTTAAACTCGATCATATCTTAAACTTGACCTGATCTTAAACTCGATCCAATCTTAAACTTGATTCTGTCTTAAACTTGACCTGATCTTAAACTCATTCTAATCCTAAACCTGATTCTGTCTTAAACTTGACCTGATCTTAAACTCGGATGATTTATGATGAAGCATGTTTTTAAAACTTTAAATGATTTTTGAGAGTCCTAACCACTTAGATGATTGATGAAAGTCCTGTACTGGGGAGATTGCTAATGTAGAGTCATTCTATTGGGGATAAATCTTCTAAAACAGGTCACTCTGCCAGAGAAAAATCTTCTGTTCTTCTGAAACAGGTCGTTCTTTGGGGGACAAATCTTCTAAAACAGGTCTGGAGGCAAATCCTCTGAAATAGGTCTCTCTGTCGGAGACAAATCTTATGTTCTTCTAAAATATGTCCTTCTTCTAGACAAATCTTCTGTTATTCTAAAACAGGTCCTTCTTCTCGACAAATCTTCTATTCTGATGCATGAATTCTGAGAGATACACGGATTCTGAGAAATACCCTTCATCTGGAGGCAACATTGATACATTATTCTGAGACACACACGATTCTGGCAATTCTGGTGTACAAACTTCTAAGAGATATCCTACATCTGGAGTCAACATGAATTTTGAAAGTTCTCTGCTTGGGGAGGTATCTGAGATTTATGAGAGGTGAGCACATATTCTGGAGGCCCTGCTAATTCAATCTGAGACTCATATAGGTGCTTTGACCAGCTCAAACATTCTTGCAAATACATCTGGTTTATTCTGACCCTATTATGAATCCCGATTTATCTTCTATAAATCCTTTATGGATGTAATTCTTGAGCGACAGTAGACCCAAATGTCCAACACATAATCAACCCAAATCTATGGGAGTTCGCTGCAAATCAATAATTCTTGGCTATTTCAATCTGCAGTGCCCTCGATTCTTAATGTCTGGGGACTTTTCTTCAACTCTAAATAGTTACCAACAAGGGTCCTTTAGACCAATTCAAACAAGTTTCAAGCACTCTTAAGGCTTATATATCATGATCGAACCAATTTGGGGTTAAAACAAGAGTTCCTAATATCACAACTCTGATTCACAATTGATAGGTACTCAAAAGACCTGATGATTTTGGCATGACTTTGACGTGCTTCATAAGTCTTCAACCAATTCTAGCAGATATTCATGCAAGGCACTCTGATCTGTTTTAACAATGGCTTAACTCAATATCCAAGGCAAGTCTTCTGATTAGTATCTTTCCATCAACCACTCGATGCTTCATTTTTTACTAGGATTAATTGATGTAACAACAATGTTCAGAACTTATGCTTGTATCCACCTTTGGATGCTTTTAAAGTTTCACAATTTTAGATCACTTTGGACCCACACACTCGAGATCACGACAGACAAGACGACGATTGATTAGACCACGACATAGATTGATAGACATTGACACAGGAAGATGATACTCTTGACACTGAAATAGAAGTTTGGAGGAGAAAACCCAATTTTCCTTAATCTTAATGCGCGTTTGTCATGTTTGACGTATCTCTTTGCTTTCATGTGCACTTCTCATCTTATCGTGATAATACTCAACTGATAAAGTAATGCCTTGAAAATACTCCATATGGATCTCAATCAATCCTTTACTTTTTCTGAAATGTGCTTTGAATTAGTGCCTTAGCTTATAGAATAAGAGACAATTCATTTCAAATGTTTTCAAAGATATACTTGACGAATCAGGATTCGCTTATGTTTAAAGGGGGTATAGGCAAACGATGTTTACCCCTAGTTGATAGGGATAAATGGAAGTTTGGGCAAACGCATCTTGCCCCTAGTGTGGCAGTGATATCTTGAGGCTTTGGGCAAACTTGAGAGTTTGTCCCTAGTTTGTAAGGTTCAGGGACCGAGAGCCAGGAAAGCTTACCTGCTTATCCCCAAGTGGGAATCAGGTCCAAAATAGTTCGTCCAAGTCTTGAAATAAGGTATTTGAGATGTGGCTGAATGTTTCAGTAGTAGTGACCGAACCGAGTAGGTTGCCTACGTATCCCCAAGTGGGAATCAGGTCAAGCATAGTTGCTCGAGGCTAGAGGTTTTGAAAGAGCAAGGTTTCAAGAATCGGGGGCTTTTCAAGCCATGTCATCAAACAGATTTTCTGAAGCAGGTCACTTGTGGTAGCGTTGAAAGAAATTAAACTACCTCTCCTTTTTCTTTTCTTTTCTTTTTCTTTTCTCTTTGTGTTTTTTGACGGTTAACTCTTTCACATTTTCACTAGCCAGCCAGTTTTTCATTTCTCATCATACATCATACATGTTTTTAGAGCAAGATTAGCCCTTCAGATCTTTTGGGCTCACTCAAAGAGATTCTAATTCAAAGCTATGGGACAATTCATGTTCCCGATTTCTCGATCTTCTTCATTCTCATTCCTCTTCTTTCTTTTATTTCCTTTTCTCTCTAAAGTTTTGACTGGCTAGGATCAAGTTCTTGAAAACAACACGCAAAATTTTCTTTTCTTTTCATGCTCTAACTTTTGCCTAGGCGCCCTTTCGGGTTTTCATCCTAGCGAGCTTCTTTTTTTTTCTTCTTTTTCTTTTGTGGTCTAACTTTTGCCTAGGTGCCCTTTCGGGTTTTCATCCTAGTGAGCTTTTTTTTTCTTTTCTTTTTGAGAGCAGTAGTTTATTTGAAATATTTTGGCTACCATCAAGGACAAAGTGTACATGGCTTGCAAGTTAAACAGGTTTGAATGGCTCATTTTTCTTGGCTCAAGATTTTAAAATGGGAAGATCAGGGATTTAAGCTAGTCCCGAATCACTATCAAGTATATCTTTTCAAGATTTAAGCAAAAGCATCTCAAGATTATTGAAGTAAGACTAATCAATTTTTAGCTTTCTTCAGCGTTAGCGCAAAATTAACTTTGATCGTTTCAGGATTCTTTTCAATGCACAAAATCATCAACAGTGTATTTTTCATAATGATCAGAGAAGTGACATTTTCAACTTAGAGATGCATTCATTCATTCATGACAAGGCACATTAGATCAAGAAAATCAAGATTTTTATTACTTCGAAAAGAAGGATTACAGTACTCGATATAGACTCAAACACAACTCGATAACAGACAGACTCAACAACAAGACTCAAAAACACAAAACAGACATGGACTAGACTCGACTTGATCTCAGGTGGAGTGTCACTGTGACTTTCTTATTCATTTTTAAACATCCATTCGCTTCAACAAGCAGCTATTCCAAACATCATTACAACACTGTCCCTTGTAGGCTCTCCCAAATTCTTCATTCTTCGACAAAGGCTTGAATTCTTTGGCCAATTCCTCAGGCCTTTTGTGGTAGAGGAATGATGATACCCTTTTCAATCAACTCCTGAATTTCATGCCTGAGTCTCTAGCATCTATCTGTGCTATGCCCACGGCTTTGATGGAAATCGCAGTAGTACTCATTCTTGAAGCCTCGTGAAAGTGGATCAGGTTTTGGCTTGGGTTCCAACTTCTCCAACTACCCTTCCTCTAGTATTTTTTTCAAGTGCGCTACTCATGGACATTCCTAGCTCAGAAAATTCTCTCTTCTCTTTCTTTTGCCCTTGATTCTAGTTTTCCCTTGCAACTCGGGTATTCTTCCCCCATTGATGTTGAATTGGTCTCTTTGACAGTTGTGGTGCTAATACATTGATATCAGGTAATGGATATTTGTTCAAATGAAGTGGCCCTTTAAACTTTTTTGAAGGCCTTGCATTGGGCATATCAAATAATCCCTTCCTATCAAGCTTGTGGTCACCAATTCTTTTGCTTTTGCGGGTCACATGAGCTTGTCAAGGATTTTCTGATCCAGAGTTTGTATTCCTATATTAGCCAATCTTTCAAACCACTCATTATCATAACAAGGTGCAAGAGGTGGAGATGGAGTCGGAGGCGTTGTGTTAGCCAATTACTTTATCACACCCATCATTTTCACAAGCAGCTCACTGATTTGGTTGACAGTAGATTCCATAGAAGTCATCCTGGCATCCATATCAGCTTCATGTATCATCTTTCCAACCCTGACTGATTCAGCTGATCTTACCCCAAACTCTGATTTGATATAACAATTGCTCGAAGCTCTGACCTAGGAGAGAGCACAACTTTTCAGTCCTATCTTCTCTCTTTTATTAGGGATTTTTAAATAATCAGGTGTCTTATTTGCAAAAGAACTTTTGAAGAATGGTATTTACAAGAGAATGGAAAATCGAAGATAGTAAATCATTTCTTTTTCAAAATATTTTCTAAAAATGAGGAAATCTTTTTCAAAATTCTGAGGAAAACAAATCTTTTCTTTTCAAAATTATATTAGAGGCGTCGCACTCGTGAGCCATATGATGCAATACTCGTGTAATGTATGCAATGCAGATGAAATGCAATCTAATCTAAATGCAATGCACCTTAATCTAGCATAGACCTAGCATATCAGCACATAAACACATAAGATTCCTTGAATATGCTAATCACGTTACTAATCCAATCTTTATCCAAGGATTTTTAGCTTTGAAATTCTTGATGGCTCATGTTTACAAAATTGAATTTTTCATGAAATTCTTAAAAGAGGCGAGAGATTTGTAATTTTCAAAAGTTGTTTTGAACCATCAATGCTTGTGTTACGAATCATGATTCTTGAAAACCGAGGTAGGAAATTCTGAAATTCTAAAAATCTGGAATTGAATCATCAAAGTGTGGAATCATGATTTCTTTTGGAATTCAAAAACCAAAGTAGGAGTTTTAAATCCTCTAAAATCTGAGATGAGGTTTTAAAATTCAATCATCAAAGTAGGAATTTTGAAATTCTCTAAAACCTAGGGAGATTTTTGGAAGAATTTTGTGAAAGGAATTTCAAAGCAAATTTTCAAAAGGGATAATCTTGGAATTTTCAAAAGACTCGGGTTTTTCAAAGAAATACTTGTATTTTAAAAAATTTCAAAAATTATCCTCGAATAATGATTGGATATTTGGATAAAGACCATACTACCCTAGAGGAATCCACCATACAAGGTTTGATGATGCCTTCGCATACACGTCCTCATCATCCACATAACCCCTTACGGGCAAACGCAAATAATTCATCACATTGTCCTAATCAAAAGATGAAAATCTAGATCCTAATTGAAGGGTTCTATAGAAACTATATGCAAAGGCCGGGTTTTAGTCTCATAAAGGGTCCATTAAGCTCAGCGGTGTGGGTGACCGCCTCCCCGAGGGCGTGTCGTTCACACATGGGCTCTATATACCGCACGCGGTACAAGGCTCATGGTGACTACATGCTACCAAAGTCTCTAGACAAAATGGAGGAAAAAGGGCCCTCCACCCACAAGGCAATGGTCTCAAGAAGTCACGGTAAAAGAACAATGCAAGTGCAAATACAGGCAGAAACAACACGCTTATCGAATAAATAACAAGAACATTCTTTGGCTCAAGTCAAACCCTCAAAGAAAAGAAACTATCGGTTTCATGTTCAAATCCCCAGCAGAGTGGCCAAATTGTGGGCCGGTGCGCTCGGGAGTCCTGGCGTTCTCCCTTGATAGTGTCCTTGGACGGATCCCAAGGAGCACGCTTTCAGGGAAAACTAGGACTTCCTCACGCGATCCTAGAGACAAAGAGTTGCCACCTAATTTTTATCGGTAATTAGGAAACCCAAGTTTGACTCGCCCAAAATTGAATAAGGTTACTTGCCCTTCATTACTAGAAACTAGGTTCGGGGGTCTTGGTACGAGAGGGGAAAGGAGCCCAAGCAGGACTAAAGCACCCCCTCCTCGTCCTACCGAACGGTAGGCCTTGATTCCAATATCCTTGTTCTTAATTCATAATTGTTGTTGTTTCCTCAAACATACTAGAAAATATATACATGTCAAAAAGGGAACATCTAGGAAAAATCATGTCAAGAGATTAAATCAAGTAGAAGTCGGATGCACATGCAATACAAGGTGGAGGTATACTCACAGTGGTTAGTCTCGCCCGGGACCGATTCAAGTAAAGGAAACATATCATGATATGCAAAAGGGAACGAGAAGACTTACATTGAGTTGACTCAAGCAGAGTCGCAAAAGCAAAAAAAAAAAATAAAAGAAACGTGCAATGCAATCATGCAATAATCCTAGAGAAGATGTCTCTAACACATAAGTATATAAACGGAGACTATCCTAAAGGAAATGCGTCGTTGAAAACAAAGTTATAAAACTAGAAAAATTCTAAGAGAAGGGATAGAGATAGTACACGATACAAGGGCACTAAGCCACATGTAGACGAGGCTAACCCACAAATCAAAGTCCGAATCCACGGCATTCCATTCTCTACACTAAGACACTGAGAAATACCCAAGCATTGCAAAAACATAAGCAAACAAATGATATGCATGAAAGACAAGTAGAAGATGTCATCAATCAAATTTCCAGATTCAGCAACCTCTAATGAATCATATCAAAAGTGGTCTTAAACTTGAGCTGGGTAAAAACCCTTTTACAGAAAGTTAGATACATGTCTTAGGGAACTTCTCTAAAAAGTAGAACCTCTTTACTATTTTTGAAGTTTGAGAAATAAGTGTTTTGGGAACAGTGGACCAGGACTATCTACTGTTTTTGTAAAAATCATAATTAATTCTACAAAAATCATGTGAAGTTCTATTTAGTGTCAAAAGAAAGCTATTTCACTGTAGTTTATGAAAATAATAATCCCATAGACATGTCATGATCTTAAAGTTTCTGAAAGTTGTTTTAACTAGACTCTATTATTCTGGAAATTTGGCATCACTTGACAATAGAAGTATAATAGAAGTTCATAAATCATGTTAATCAAGTTAATCTAAGCTTTTGATCTCTCATCTATTTATCCTAGATGATTTGTAAACCAAGTTTTATTCGTCAATTGTTGTTTAGTGATCAAGGTATAACCATTTTGTATACATAATCATAATTGTAGTTAAATCTAGAAAATTCCAGAATAGTTGTATCAACTTCAAACGCTTAGAAAACGATCTTAACTCGATCCTATGCTCACGATTTTACATCGGCATATAGATACATGAGTTAGGAATCATCTCCAAAAAGCGTAACATCGATAATCATTATAGATTTTCTAAAATTCAAGCACAAAGAGACTAAGTTCAAATCTGTCAATCGATTTCTCAACAATTTCTAAAAATAGCATATGGATCCTAGAGGTTCTCAAAACGGATCGAATGAAAGCTAATTCATCAAAGTTTACCTAGAAAATTTGAAATCCATCAAACTATGGGTTTTGGTGGGCCAAATCTTATGGACAAAACCAATCTATTTTGCTAAATTTTATCTAGTTCATTTTAGAGTGTGAGGAAAACATCTTAGGTGTTGGTTGAAGTTTATTTAAGAGATCAAATTCATAGATCAACTTAATTATCATGATTCCCAATCAATTTAGCCCTCAAGTTCTATAAATAACTTTAGATCATGGATCAAAGGGACTTACAAATATCCTATTGGAGATGAAATTCAATAAGAATTCTAGGTAATAGGAATATTCAAGAGATAGGTCTGAACATAGGAATCATCCTTCTCATAGATTATACTTCCAAACCATCATAAATTCAAAATAGATACATACATATTGTAGACACCCCATTTTGTCGGCTAACAGATTTAGGAGGCCACAAGCATGTCAAACCTCGATGATTAGAAAGATCGGATTTTCATAGATTGCCTCTAACTCTCAAGAAGTCAAAGAATTTGCAGAAATGACCAAAATGCCCCTAAAAGCCCAAAACTCTCCAGATTGGCCCAGAATCTCAAAAATCATTCGATGTTGTTCGAAACAAAAAAAAGGTATTTTAAAAGATGAATATTTGAAATCGTAAGCTCCCAGAGACCCCCCGGAAGTTCTTAGAAAGTCTCCGTTGACCGGTTTGACCAAAGTTTGACCAAGTTTGACCAAGTTTGACCAAAATCATCTGAATTCGCCCAAAAGTTCCAAGATCATCCTAGATCATGTGAAAAGTCTTTAAATATGTTTTAAAAGAAAATCGGACGGAAACGTCAGTTTTTGGAGGCTCCCAGAACTTCCCAGAATTTCCTGGAAGTGCACTGTTTGACTGATTTGACTGCAAGTTTGACCAAAAATCAAAGTCTCCTTTTCGATGTTGAGATATTTTTATCAAATACTAGAGGTCAATAGCTTTCCAACGGTATATCGCACATAATTTATGGATCTAAAACGAATTTGTTATGAATTTTTGAAGGTGAAAACTGCGATCAATTCGGCTTTTATCGCGAATACCGCAAAACTTTTCAAAGTGACCCAACTCCAAACTATTTTTTACGGAAATTAGACCTCAATACCTTTCCAACGGTATATCACAAGCTCAATTTGGATTTTGTATGAATTTTCTGTGAATTTCGGACGAAATAGGGCCGTTTCACAAATTCTGGGAGTTCCGGGGGCCAAAATGCAATTTCTTGTCAACGGGGGAGTTGACTGCCGCGGCGGCACTGGCCCACTGCCGCGGCGGCAGTGGCCAAGTGCCGCGACGGCACTCTGAGTGATTTTCCATTTATTTTTGTAATTTTTGGTTAATTTTTGGGTTTTAATTCAAATTTTCAACAAATAAAACGACATAGTTTTGATTATTCCGGGATTTTAGACCAATTAGAGACTTTTTAAAACCTAAAATACCTCCCCAAGTTGGCCTATAAAGGAGGCCCATTTACTTCCATTTAGAGAGGAGCTTGGAAGCCATTAGAGAGAGATATAGAAAGTTAGGAAGAAATAGAGAGAGAAATCAAGATATTCTTCTTCAAATCCAAGCCAAATGTGAGTTTTTATTTAGTTTTTCTAAAAACTAAACTTTTATTTTCAAGCTTTCAATCCATCCTCTTTGAGTTTCCTATGAGTTAGAGAGTGATGTACTCACCCATATACACACATATGAGAGGTTGAATGCTTGTGGTTCCACTATTGAATATCATCTATTGATTTGTTCATTTGCTTGCTTATATACAATGTTCATCTCTTCTTACCTCATTTTTTTTATTTTATTTATTTACTTACTAGTCCATCATCATCTAAATGATGCCATGAAGTTTGGGGTGAGTGAATCCTTATGGATAGTAGCTCTTGACCTCAAAAACATGTTTGATAGATGATGATCATAACTTCAATACCTCCAAGGCATTCTTGAAGTTATATTCAAAATAAAATAAATCTCTCCAATAATATTGGGGGTTCTTGATGATGAGTTTGATGTTTATATTCCAAGAGGTTATAATCTCTATTTGATGTTGAAAATATACTTTCAAAGCATCTATTTCAAAACCCCTCTCAATCCCTCTCATTTTGGTTTCAAGAAACAAAACCTTGTTTTCTCCAAAATCTTCAAAACAATGAGTCAAAACAGTGAGTGAGCTGAGTTCAAAGATTTCTCTAGAACTCAATACTCAACATATGGATGCAAGGCCACTTGGAAAGTCTTCCTAGCTCATTGGAGAACACCCATGATTTTTGGTTTGACTTGGAAGTACTTGGAAATGGTCCATTTGGACCCAAACATTCCTTCCAGACATTCTGTCTTTGCTGTCACAGCAGCTAGGTCCACTTCCAACTTGTTTTACAGAAAACTTTTCCAAAAGGGGTAGTCCTAACTTATTTTTCCCTTAAACTTCAATGTCTTAAGGAACTTTCTGTATAAAATGGGCCTCTCGATCATTAGTTTTCATTTTCTAATATTTTTCAACATTTCAGTCGACGGTACGGACTCTGTTTCTGAGTGACCTTCATTGTTTATATGATTTCTCTCAATCTGTGATAGCTATTCAATATTGGCCTTTTGGGTAGTGTTCTAGACACAATAAGTAAGATCTCCATAAAAAATCATGCATTGAAAACATTCCTAACCCCTCTTTTCCATTTTTGCACGATCATGCTACTGTTCTGTCCACTATTCACAGCAAGCACATTTCAACTTTCATTCTTTGATTTGATACCTACATGCATTCCAAATTAGTTCATATCTTAGGGAGTAGTTCATACTACATTTGTACATATCCCATGTTGATTTCATTCATTCAATCATACACATTTTAGACTTCTAAGTCATTCTAGAAATCCATGTACCCAAAACACACTACAACCTTTGCACATTTTAGATACATACATTGCATTTGTGCAAGATTTGGGGTTTTTGTAACTCTTAATCTAAGAAGATTATAAGGAATTATCACGATCACACGTTCATGATTCCCCCGATCTAATCACCCTTTCTCATCCATCCCGGGAATTGAGAGGTCTTCTTTTCTCAAAGAATAACATGCATCATGCTAGCTTGTTAAGCATATTTTGATTTCTTTATTTATTTGTTTCAAGAACAATTCATGTCCCCTTTAGATTAAGGAGACTTAATTACTTGATACGTGATTAGACGATTTTTCCTAGGTTTATTTGTGTGATCTTTCACTTTACATTGCATGATATTTGATTTAGATCTTATGAATGATATTTTATCTTTAGATCTTCCATTTTCACGTTTCTTATGTAATGTAATATACTATCATAGTATTAATTGCCGAACCATACATAGTATAAGATGATTATTTGGATGCTAATTGAGGCCCGTCGAAAGACGGGGTGAGTTGAGGGTGTTTTAGTCGCGCAAAGGCTCCTTCCTCTCTCGTACCGAAACCCCGAACCAAGTTCTTTGGTTATGAAGGGCCGGTGCCCTTATCCGCTTGGGTGAGTCAAATTAGGTTTCTTGGTTCCTTAAAGACCAAGTGGCGACTCTGTATCTATTTTCAACAGACCATTTTCTTTCTTTGATCAATTTCAAACAAGTTTCAAAAACCCAACAAAGAGGCGGAAGCCCAGTGTCCACACATATACTCATGTATGCATGGATCTATATTGAAGAATAAAATCATAGTAAAAATCAATCTCTAATTAAGAATTATCAAATAAAATCAAAAAAGACTTAGATCTAGCTATGTGAGTGTGTAGAGAACAAGAGAGGAAGAAGATGAGTGTTCTAAAAAAGAAAATAAAACTAAACTAGATCCAAGTCTTATAAATCTATATATAAAAGTAGGAATTAGAGATGAATTGTGTGTTTACCTCTTGGAGGATTCTCAATTATATAATCAAAGTTGATTTGAAGATCTTCTTCATCAAGTGTCTTCAAGCTCTTCAAGCACTCATCCATGGAAATTTAATGGAGGCAATTGATGTCAAAACTCTCTTCAATTATCATATCTAATTATCTTAAAGTTCATTTTAGAAGAAATCAATTCATGATTCACTATTCTCTCTAAAATTCTCTCTTAAATTGAAAGTATTTTGCAAGTATATTCACTTGTGTACTCTCTTGTGTATGCTTGTATGTACTTGTGTGTCTCTATATCATCTTTTATGTCAAAGATGATCTTATATGGATCTATATATAGAGTTTTGAAAACTTAACTCTTAAGTTACAGGGTTAAAACAGGATTTTTAGAGAGCAGAAAAAGGTTAAAATGGCCATTTCGGTACCTAAACGCAGTTTCCAGGCAATTTTCTCGCAGTGGGAGGCTTCTAGAAGGGTCTGGAACCAAAATAGCTCGATGGAGGGGGGACTATATGGGTGGTGGCTTAGGTGGGACCCACCACCCCACATGTGGGACTCACCACCTACTTTTCCTCCTCCTCTGGTTGTCCTTAAGCTCTGTTTAAAATTTTACGTTCACTACTTTTCTAGATTTTTGTAAAAATAATTTTTGGTGTCCGAAATCATCCGTTTACGTGCCGTTGGAAAGTTGTCGAGTTGAATTTCAGTATAAAAATATTCCAGGAGATTTTGAAATGAAAATTAAAGTCTAATTGAAGCCAGGCAGTCCTTCGGAACTTTCGTTGTCTTTTTGAAATCAAACGACGTCTTTTCCAAAATTACTTTCAAATGAGGGTCGATTTTGAACTTTTTTCAAAGTTGAATCTCTGGATACCTAGAATACTGCATTTAAAACACTTCATGTTCATTCAACCTGAGTGAATATGAATTCTGAGAGACGATTTTGACAAAACCGGGATTTATGCATGGAAAGGGCTTTTCTGAGCTTGAAGTCACTTTCCGAAGTTTGACCTTTCGATTTTGTGGAATCCAGTACCTTCCACAGGGTACTTTTCATCATTGAATCCTCCAAGACGTTGTCCACCCTAAATCCTATCAGTGTGGCCAAAATTGGGTGTCTACAGTCTCCCTCTCTCTAACTCCATTTGGCCGGCCACCTCACCCTCTCACTTTGATTTTTCTCTTTCTCTCTCTTTATTATACATACACAAAAATACATATCTCTAAAAGACTCCATTTTCATTTTCTTTCTACAAGCTTCAAGCTTCTAAATGATCATCAAGATGTGATTTTTGAGCTATTTTCTTATTTCATAAATAGTTCTTAGAATTGCTTGGGCATTCTAGAAAACCCCTCAAAATCCATTTACAAGCTTGTTCTCACCACTTTCCAAAAATTGGCCTAGAGCTTGATAAATTGATGATGAAGACTTAGAGGGTTTGGGTTCAATCTAGCTTTGGGTATTGTTCTTGGGATTGCTAGAGTTACCTTTGGTGTCCATTTGGAAGCTTTTGGTGGTGTTCATTCAAAGTTTATTTCTTCAAGTTAGGCTTCAACTATTTATTTTAGTTGAACTTCAAGAGGTAGATTCATTGAATAACCACACTGTGCTATTTGTTATTGGGTGTGTTTTGAGTTCATTTCTATGTTAAAAATAAGAGCATAGACAAATTTCTAGGTTTTCCCCCAAATTGTGAATTTAGGGTTTAAGGGTAAATAGTGACTTTCATGATTTATGCTTCTAATGGTGTTCATGTGAAATTAAACATATTTATGTGATATAGAAGTGATTAGGATGATTCCTTTATGTGATAACGTGTTAGGACATTAGTTTAAACTTTTAATGCCTTCTTTGGAAATGGGATTAACATGTTGAAATGTGACTAGCATTAGTTCTTTTTGCTTTATAATGTAAGATGAATGTCCTTGTTAGTAGAATATGTGTTGGAATGTTAGTTTGCACAGTGCCCTTCGATGGTACTAATTACATTGAAACTTGCTTATCATGCTAGAGAAGTTCCGTAGACTTTTAACATGATTATCGATATAGAAATGTTAATATCACGTGCATGGAAGCCTAATCGGGGTACTTCACTTTCTCATGGCATAAACATTAGTTGCATATGAGAAACCCCTAAAGAGGGAGTTGAATATGAAAATTCTGGATATGGGTTGTGACGTGAGACAGGGAGAATGACCCTATGAAACATTCAAACTCTAACTATATTCTGTTAACTCCCGAAAGTTAGTATACTACACTCCACGTATGGGTGGCTTATAGTCCGGTAACGAGGAGAGTGAACATGTTATTCATAGCCAATACGGCAATACACATTTCATTGTTGCCTAGGTGGCAATTCACGGCACTTCATCACACACTTGATAATGAATAGTATATTGTAACCTTTCAATGTATTCTACTTAGCCGTCATGCTTAATGAATCTATAACACCCCTTTTTCAGGTGATCTCGATAAAGGGGAAGAATTGCATGTGACCCGACGTTATGTCATCGTTTATTTTGAAGGCTATGCCTTAGTTTGAATTTTTAATGGCTTCTCATGCCTTCTTGTATTTGTAGAGTTTGTAATAGCTTAATTCACTTTGACTTGTTGTATTAAGTTCTTACAAAACTCATGTACTACTCCTTTCATATCTTGGGTCCGAGAAGCATAATTTGTAATATTTTTGGACAAGTGTTAATCCTTGCATATTTACATGTCAAACTTATTTGGTTTATAACTCTGTATCAAGATCTTTGTATTTCACTTAAAGTTTTATGCGTGTATATTTATGTCACGCCCCGGAACCACCCAGATGATCCTAGGACACGTGGCATGCCATCAAGGCCTTACACCAGTGATTAAAGTTCCAAAATAAGTTTAAAATAAGCTTAAACCAAAGAAGCTCAACCAACAAAGGGCAAAATCCTGTCTCTACAATCAGCCAAAAATCCTATTTCAGCAAATAGTACATTCTCAAATAATATTACCAAATCACAAGTTGAAATCAACACTAATGCTTTAAACCATTTAAAATAAAACCAAAGTTACAAGCATGAGCTTCCAAGTTCAAGCAAGAGTTTTTAAATATTCTAATAAAAGTACTAAATATAACCATTAACCGATCAAACGCAAAGAGTAAAACTCCAAGATTAACGTCCCAAACTAACTCAAGCTTTATACATAAACATTTAACCACCCAAACCATATATTATAAGCATCAAGACTACCAACTCCTATTATGCAAGTTTTACACCAACTATGTTACAACATACTCTACCATCGGGATTTGAAACTAAGTACAAACATATTACAAGTTTAACACTAAAAAGCAGGTAACTATTAAAAAAATTACAACAACTTTCCAAACCCATAAACTAGCCAAGCCACTTCCCAGCTATAGACACAATTTTGACCGCACTGATAGGATTTAGGGTGGACAACGTCTTGGAGGATTCGATAATGAAAAGTACCTCATGGAAGGTACTAGATTCCACACAATTGAAAGATCGAACTTCAAAAAGTGACTTCAAGCTCAAAAAAGCCCTTTTTCATGGATAAATCCCGATTTTGTCAAAATCGTCTCTCAGAATTCATATTCACTCAGGGTTATATGAACATTAAGTGTTCTAAACACAGTATTCTAGGTATCTAGAGATTTAGTTTTAAAGAAAAGTTCGAAATCGATGCACATTTGAAAGCAATTTTGAAAAAGACGTCGTTTGATTTCAAAAAGACGACGAAAGTTCCGGAGGACTTTCGGGCTTCAATTGGACTTCAATTCTCATTTCAAAACCTCCTGAAATATTTTCATACTGTAATTCAATGCAACAGCTTTCCAACGGTACGTAAACGGACAATTTCGAACACCAAAAAGCATTTTTACAAAAATTTGGAAAAGCAGTGCACGTAATTTTTGAAACAGGGCTTGTGGGCAACCAGAGGATGCCAAAAAGGAGATGGCGATTTTGGGTTGTGAGGTGGAGGGTCCCACCATAACCGCCACCTATAGGGAGTGTTCTCTATTGGGTTTTTCTGGTTCCAGACTCTTCTAGAAGGCTCCCACTACGAGGAAATTGCCCGAAAATTGTGTTTAGATGCCGAAATGGCCATTTAAACTCTTTTAAGCTCTAAAAATCCTGTTTAACCCTGTAACTTAAGAGCTAAGTCTTCAAAACTCTATATATAAATCCATATGAGATCATCTTTGACACACAAGAGGATACATAGGCACACAAGTACATACAAGCATACACAAGAGAGTACACAAGTGAATATACTTGCAAAATACTTTCAACTTAAGAGAGAATTCTAGAGAGAGAAAATTATGAATTAGAATTCCCTAAACTAATCTCAAGATAATTAGATTAGATGAATTAGACATCAATTGCCTCCATTAACTTCCATGGATGAGTGCTTGAAGAATACTTGAAGAACACTTGAAGAAAGAGATCTTCAATTCAACTTTGGTTATATAATTGAGAATCCTCCAAGAGGTAAACGCTATAATCCATCTCTAATTCCTATTATATATATATAAGATTTGGATCTAGCTTAGTTTTGTTTTATTTGTAGAACACTCATATTCTTCATCTCTTGTTCTTCATACACTCACATAGCTAGATCCAAATCTATGTAATTTTGTTGATGATTCATAATTAGAGATTGATTTTCAATTTGATTTTTAATTTTGATTTCCTTTTTTCTATTCTAGTTTTAGATTCATGCATACATGATTATATACATATATATATGTATCTATTTTGAATTCTATGATGGTTTAGAAGTATGATCTATGAGAGGGATGATTCCTATGTTCATACTCATCTCTTGATTATTTCTATTACCTGGAATTCCTATTAAAATTCATCTCCAATAGGATATTTGTAAGTCTCTTTGATCCATGATCTAAAGTCCTCCATAGAACTTGAGGGCTAAATTGATTGAAAATCATGATAGTTAAGTAGATCTATGAATCTGATCTCTCAAAACAAGCTTCAACCATCACATAAGATGTTTTCCTCACACTTTAAAATGAACTAGATGAAAATTCAGCAAGACAGATTGGCTTTGTCCATAAGATTTGGTCCATTAAAACCCATAGTTTGATAGATTTCAAATTTTTTGGGTAAACTTTGATGAATTAGCTTTCATTCGGTCCATTTTGGGAACTTCTAGGATCCATATACTATTTTTAGAAATTGTTGAGAAATCGGTTGACAGATTTGAACATAGTCTCTTTGTACTTGAATTTCAGAAAATCTATAATAGTTATCAATGATCCGCTTTTTGGGGATGATTCCTAACTCACAATGCCGATGTAAAATCGTGAGCATATGATCGAGTTAAATCATTTTCTAAGCGTTTGAAGTTGATACAACTATTTTGGAATTTTCTAGATTTAACTACAATTATGATTATGTATACAAAATGGTCATACCTTGATCACTCAACAAGAATTGATGAATAAAACTTAGTTTAGAAATCATCTAGGTAATTGTGTCACGACCCATCCCACTACGCGTGGAAAAAGGACACGTGGCACGCCACCAAGGCTCATCCAAACATCATATAACTATACGCAGCGGAAAGAACATTAAAACAACCCTGAGTAATTTAAAACTTTAGGAAACATTACCCTCTGCGTTGAAAAAAATCCATTCGAATCAGAGTTATGAAAAGTTTTGGCCAAGTGAATCCTTTTAAAAGAAAACAGTTTTGAAAACAGAGAAACCAAAACCCACATTTCTCATCAGAGGTCCAGTCGACTGATCAGGGAACCCAGTCGACTACATTGGTTACTATTTGGATCATTAGCTAAATTCTACAGTGGTCCAGTCAACTGATGTAGGATCCAGTCGACTGCTCCTATTACTATTCACTTTCAGTGTCTCAATCACACGGGATCCAGTCGACTGACGTAAGGTCCAGTCTACTGCTCCCCTACTGGGCAGCCCTGTTGTGAAAATTAACAACTAATGCTTCTCCACACCAACAACAATCACAACCATAACTGAATTACGACATTCAAAACATAACCACACACGTTCAAATACAGGATTACCATACTACGGCACTAATCCATGGTTCTATTACAACATATTACAATTTCCTAATCCTTACACAAGTTTTAGGATTAAAACAAAAACATATATAAATGTGGTTCCCCGGCGTTCCTCAACGGCCTCACTCCTCACGCTTCTTCTTGTCTTTCTTCTTACCTGCAATGGAGTACATCTCCACTGCTCAGCTATATGCTAAGTGCACAATTCTAAATGTATGCTTATATGAAAGTTCATGGTTTAAGCATCTAAAACACATAGAAAATAGTCTCTAGGGTGAGTGGTACGCATTCATCCGGTCGATGTCGTAGGAGGCCCACCTCTCCCACGCATCTTGTACACTGGTTGGGCCTTCCTCCATACCAGGTACCGTGTCCTGGTTGGGCCCACCTCCAATCCAGACACCACCACAATCACAATTCCATCACAATCACAATCAAAATCACAATCCTCAAAGTTCGAGGAGCTTACCCCGGATGAATTTGCACCAAGCTCTCGTTTGACCCAAGTAGACACATAACATACTCACATAAATAGTTATACGTTCTTTTCATATAATTTCACGTGCATAATTAACGGGCCTAATTAATACATGAATTTTGTCCGGATCCAAAGATATCAAAACTGATGTTCAAAACATGAAAATCCATATATTTCATAGATCTAGAATTCATACCTCGTGCGATTCTCTTCAAACTTTGAAGGATCGTCTAGGGAGCTAAATAAACGTCGGATTCCAAATTATACGCGATTCCTACGAGTTTTATTGGGTTTTCCCCAAAAGTTTAGAATTAAGATTTTTACAAAAATTGGCCAAACACGACCTAAGTAGTATCAAAACGTAGCTCTTACCTCCACGAGTTCAAATCTAAAATCTGGAGAAAATCTGACGGACGAACGGTCGTCGATCAGCGTCGCAAAGCCTGAAACACCAAATCTCCCTTCTCTCTCCTCCCTCAAGATATTTTGAAAGTTTTGGATGAGAATGAATCTCATCCACTACTATATATAGGCAAACTCTTCGGGAACTGCGTTTACCTCCCCACGAGTTCCTCAAACTTCTAATTAGCTCTTGAAACTTTGCACACGTTCATTTTATACCTTTACGAGTGAAAATTATAAATTCCAAAAGTTTCCGACTAAGTCTCGTTTGGGTCCAAAATTTACGTCTGAAAACTAAGTTATGTGAAATCTCTACACAACCTACCTTTTATTTAACGTGGCACTCACGTTCTCACCACAGTTTTCAAAATGATATAACAATATCAAAGATTACCAGAATTTTCACAACACAGATAAAATTACTATTCATAAAATACCAGATAGGTCAGATAACATTTAAATCATATAAATGTCATTTAGTCATGCCAATGCAACTGTGAAATTCCATGTTCTCGTGTCCTCACTGACACCTCACCGTTGACCCACGTCAACTCAACTCCAATTATTAATAACATTAATAAATCCACAATCTCAAGTTATGCATTTTCAAAACCATGAATTTCTGGAACGGGTGTGACAAATTGGATGAGAGATCAAAAGCTTAGATCTACTTGATTAACATGATTCATGAATTTCTATTATACTTCTATTATATTTTACATTCCTTTGTCAAATGTTACCAAATTTCTAGAATAATAGAGTCTGTTTAAAACAACCTTTCAGAAACCTTAAGATCATAACATGTCTATGGAATCAGTTTTGTCATAAACTACAATGAAATAACTTTCTTTTGACACAAAATAGAGCTTCACACGATTTTTGTAGAATTAATTATGATTTTTACAAGAACAGTGGACAGTCCTGATCCACTTTTCCCAAAACTCTTATTTCTCAATTTTCAAAAATGGTAAAGAGGTTCTACTTTTTGGAGAAGTTCCCTAAGATATGTATCTAACTTTGGATAAAATGATTTTTACCCAGCTCATGTTTAAGACCACTTTTGATAGGATTCATTAGTGGTTGCTGAATATGAAAATTTGATTGATGACATGTTTTCTTTGTTTATCATTGACAAACACTGAATATTGCACATTCATGTGCTAATATAATAGACATAGTGCTCATTTAATCTCCCAAATCCCTAGTTTTACACGCATATTTGAATTAATATAATTTAATGGTGATATCACTCACATGCGTGTAATTATGTGTTTTTACATATTTAATATATTTATGTAAAAATGAAGTGAAATAAAGGGAAGGAAAGAAGTAGCAACTACACCGAAGCATTTCTCATATATTAGTCAAAATATGCATAGCAAACATTTCGTAAACTAATCAAAATATATATATATATATGATATAAAATAATAATAAAAATCAAACCAAAACCAAATTGTCAGAAGAATCCAAAATCAAGTGTGGAAAAAAAAAAACAAAGGATTGACAATGACACATAAATGTATATGTATGTAATGAGTTCTCTCTCTCTCTCTCTCTCTCTCTCTCTCTCTCTCTCTCTCATTTGTACAGATTGTCAAACAATGTCAGAAAACTTTGAAAAATTGGACAAATGAATTGAGCAAAGGATCAAAGTTATGTTCAATATGATGAATGCAATGACGAAATTCGTCATTCACTTCGCCTATAAAAAGGCAAGCAGCAGCTACAACAAGGAGAGCCTACAACACACAGCTCCACACCAACAGTTTACAATCACTATTAGGGAGAGAATAGTTTAAGGAGGTTATCATGTGAGCACTTCATATTGTCCCTAGAAATAGGAAACTTTAGTTTTTCTTTGCTTTTTCTAGTTCTAGCATTAGTAAAAATTTACTTTTATGTAATTGATGATTTCATGTTCAAAAATATGTAGCAAAACTTTCTGTATTGTAATTCTCAAAATTTAAATATTTGTTTTTTGTATAACCTTTGTCAATTTATAGTAGTAAAAATATTCCTATTAAAATTTAGATTTAATATTTTTAGTCTAGTAGTACTTACAGTTGTCCCCTAAAATAGTTTGAAACCCTAAATTTTTCAGTTTTTATAGCAATATTTCCATTCACTAGAAGACAGATTTTGCGAGTAAATGCCAGATTTCTTAGCCACGTAGTTGTTATAATCACTTACTAAAGTCTAAAAGTACATCATACCCATATCTCACTCCAAAAGTAGATTAAGATTTGGTTTGACCTTATTTGTGTTCTTGGAGTTCAACCACTGTGACCCCACAAGAATCCAAAGTCAAAGGTTTAGTATTTTATTATTAATTCAGTATTTTCATTTATGTATATTTTATTAGCTTAGTTGTACTCAACTTTATTGTTTTGCAGATTCCACAAATTCAACCCTAACTCATGTTAAGTGGAGAAAATAATATTATAATATTAGTTTTTACCCTTACCTTGGTTTTACAACTTTAATTTTAATTGGACGGTGATTGCGTGCATCTATTTAATTTATCTTTAAATTTTATTTGGAAGACAATTTCAATTCCAAAATGGTAGGCTAAAACTTTAATTGGGGATATGCAATAAAAACTTAGAAACCACAGCTTCTGTGCACTAATCTTAAATGGGCAAATTTATCTAGATGGGTTGTTTTTCCATTTATGGCCAAAAATATCTATGTATCTATAGTTTATGACCATTTAACATGTTTATATACTATGGCTATATTGGGCTCAAAAGATTACATATTTGAAATAAGAATCTAATTATGTAGATTGTCAAACTATGCATTTTGTCATAAAAAAACACCTAGCATACTCAAACAACTCATATGACAAAATTTATATTTCAAATATGTGTTTATATATTTCTATCCACTAATGGACAGACAATTGTGTAGTGGCAGACTGGTGGGGACTGGACGTCGAATAACCCACGTCCGCGGCGGGGCACGGTTCGAACCTGGCTACTGCCCAATTGCCTTTTTATTTTTCTTTAAACCAAACGACGTCATTTCATATCAAACCTGACACACTTGATATGACCCTTACTAGTGAAAGTTTATTTTTAAATAAAGAATAACTCTGCGATCTTAAATGCCAAATGCTTTTCAAATGCACAAAAGTTGTGGGATCTAGTGTTGGTTTGCATATTCTCAATTTCTTTAAATCATTTCTTCCAACTTAATTAACATTTTCTGTTTTAATAACTTTGCTTAAATATCTGTATTATTTCTATCTTTCGCTATTATTAAATCCAAAAAGTTTATCTCACAAAAATTTAGCTTTTATTTATTTTTCTTCCTTTTCTTACTAGTACTTAGTTAATTTATTTTGCACTGTTAAAATCTTTACCGTAAACTACTTTAAAACAATAGCTTTTAATTAGTTTATTGCAAAAATATAAAAATTAGTAGTTTAGTAAAACTCCACAAAAAAAATCTATCATCTTTTATTTTCTTTTTAGTGACATAATAGTTATTGCCTATCTTTCTATTCCGTTCCCTGTGGGTTCGACCTGGACTTCCAGAACTTTATTACTTGTACGATCACCTACACTTGGGTGTGATAAGAAAACGCGGCAATAGTATGTCGTCAAGTTTTTTGCGCCGTTGCCGGGGAATGGTTAATAAAAATAATAAATAAATAAACAAGTTAGGTTTAAAACTGTCTCCTAATATATCTATATCTATATATATACATACCTATTCTACCTTATAAATAATCTAGTTTTCTTTTTAAGAAAAAAATAATTTAAAAAAAACTATATATAATTTGTTTCCTTGTGAAATATAAATATAAATATATATTTATAAGTACATAAGTGTTTATCTTCTAAAAAAAAGAGCATATATATACATATATAAACCTATCTTCTAAAAAATAAATATATAAAAAATATCAAATAAAAAAAAGAGTTTTATTTTTACTTAGCTAGTAATAATAATAATAACAACAACAACAATAATAATAATAATAATAATAATAATAATAATATTTCTATTACTTAGTTTTTCTTTTACTTCATATGTCCTTAGATACTACTGAAGCTTTATATCAAGTACCACATAATTCTAATATTTCTAGTGATTCATCTAGTATACAATTTCTAAGAATCATGGCTGAAATCGAAGGTATAGAAAGAATAGCTGATGATGCTCATAGTGAGCAGGGGGAAAATATACCACAATTTCTTATACCACAACGTGAACAACGTCCTTTACGTGATTTATTTACCCCATAATGAAATATCACTCCTTCTTGCATCACTCTACCTAGACACACAGGAAATTTTCACTTTAGACATGACATGATTCCACTCTTACCAACTTTCCATGGAATGGGGTCAGAACGTGCTTATCTTCATATTCGTGAATTTGAAGTAGTTTGTAGTATGTTCTCTGAATAAAGTTGTCCTATTGAAATAATCCGTCTTAAGCTTTTTCCTTTTTCTTTAAAAGATAAAGCTAAAGCTTGGCTTTTATCTCTCCGTCCTGGATCTATAACTTCATGGCATGATATGAATGAAGCATTTCTAAAAAAATTCTATCCAAAAAATTTAACTAATAGCATGATGCGTCAAATTAAACTTTTTACTCAAAAAGAAAAGGAACCATTCCCTGAAGTTTGGGAACGTTTTAAAGATCTCCTACTAGCTTGTCCACATCATGGATTTGAAAAATGGCGTCTAATTAATTTCTTTATGAAGGATTAGAACCAAAATCAAATAAATTAGTTGAAACTATATGTCAAGGAGAATTTTTGAGTAAAACTACCGATGAAGCTTAATCATATTTTGATTGGCTTAGCGAAAATGCTTCCCAGTGGCAAAAAGAAGAAATTGGTAGGACGGAAAAAGCTAAAAGTTTATACCAATTACAATCAGAAGATGAATTAACGTTGAAATATGAAGAATTAGCACGTAAAGTAGAAGCTATAACAGTAGAAAAAAATAATCCGCCTAAGAAGAAAAGAGAACTTTGTAACGGCTGTCATACTTTAGGACACTCTGCGAATGAATGTCCTAATAGTTCAAACTGTCAGGAAACAGCTCCAGCAGAGATAAACGCTATGAATAATTATAGGGGTCCCCAAAACGCCTATGGTAATTCATACCAATCTAACTGGAGAAATCCTCCAAATCATATGTCTACAAAAGAGGGTATTCTACAATTTCAAACTCAACACCAACCTCCTCAAAATAATCAATATTTACCTCCTCCGCCTCATTCAACAAACACAAAATACATATCCTAATACACAGCAAAATTCTAATGTTTATGTGCCTCCGCACAAGAAAGTGCAAGAAGAGCCTTTACAGTCTATGATGCAACAATTAATACAAATCATGGAAAAACTACAAACATCTGTGGATAGGATTAATAATCAACATGATTCTAAAGGAAAAGGCATTTTTCCTGCCCAACCACATCCTAATCCAAGGGGACAACCACAAGGTGATCCCTCAACTTCTGGTAATAATCAACAAGAACAAGTAAAAGCTATAACTGTACTAAGAAGTGGTAAGGCTGTTGGACAAGAAATTTCACCTTCTTTAGAAAAAATTGAGCATACAAATAAGGAAGATAATATGATAGAAATTGAGGAATAAATAGATGAAGATAAAATTACTGACGAAGTTGAATTGAAACCCTTGAAAAATAACAAATTTCTCAAGAAAATGAAACATCTGATTTACCAATGGAAAAAGAAACAGAGGAAACTCCTGAATACTCTCCTCAAATTCCTTATCCACAACGTTTAAGAAAACACCAAAATGATAAGAATCAGGAATATTTAGAATTATTTAAACAAGTGCATAGTAATATTCTTCTCTTAGATACAATTAATCAAGTACCTGCTTATGCAAAATTCTTAAAAGATTTATGTACTGTCAAACGTAAGTAAAATGTACGAAAGGATGCGTATTCTGCTGACTTCATAGAAGAAATTTATTCTATCGTACAACATAATTTACTAACAAAATTTAAAGACCCAGGTACACCAACAATATCGTGTATTATTGGAAATCACAAAATTAATCACGCACTCCTTGACTTAGGAGCTAGTGTGAACTTGCTTCCTTATTCTGTTTATCATGAACTTGGATTAGGTGAGCTAAAGCCTACTCGCATGGTATTACAACTTGCTGATAGATCTACAAAATACCCGCGAGGAATTCTGGAAGATGTTCTTGTCAAAGTTGAAAATTTTATTTTTCCCAGTAGATTTTGTCATCCTTGATACAGAACCAGTATTAGATACTAATGTTCAAATACCAGTCATATTTGGAAGGCCCTTCTTGGCTACCATTGATGCCACTATTCGAATCCGCAGTGGTATGATGACTGTAGTATTTGAAAATATGACTTTAAATATTAAAGTTTTTTATAATCCACAACATCAAGAAGAAGATGAGAATATTGAAGAAGTTCATGCTATTGAATCTCTATCACGAGAATATTTTAACTTGACTTGTTACAATGATCCAGTAGAATCTGTTATTAATAACTCTATTCAGAAGCTAGATAGTAATAATCTACAAGAACATCTTATGAGTCAAGTATGTTTTAATGAAGATTCTGTTGGGTTTGTGCCCTCAAACCATTACTATATGTATTAGACATTAGCATTTTAATATATGGATATCAGCTTTACATTTTATGATGTATGCTTCTTTCATGAGATGATTGTTTAATCCATAAGTATCATAGTAAGTATTTCGTGTGTGTATGAGATACATACAATGAGATACGAATTACTATTCTTTAATACTTAAAGCTTGTCACAGTGGATGATGAGACTGGATATCTCATCAGGTATACACTGTAGCATCATTAACTACCATTGGATGGAGTGATAAATCTCAATCACTAGAGTGTGACTCTTGGTTAGTATGCTAGTGCTTATAGTGCATTGACGGACCTGAGTTTCCTATTGACGCTCAATGCTGTCAACAGTCAATAGGAACTCATAACTTGTATAAGGTATGTGTTCTCAATCTTGAGACGATTATGAACACAGACTGTGGATATGACTGCTTTGACTTACCAATCAGTGAGGTCTATAGAAGATCAATACCTGGGTATCTTGGGTATGTCATGTTCATAGGGTTGTGAACATATATTGTCAAGATAGAATCTACCCTCTGATTCAGAGTAAGCATTCCCTTGAGAATGTCACCAAGTCGATTACTGAGTACTGCAGTCTTGTTGATAAGAGTTATCAACATGTTTGGTAATCATGAGAGGTGAATGGGACTCAAGGATTATAAGAAGTAATCATGATTCAGGTTGACAGTAACTGTTTATCCGACTACCTGAATATGATTGCGAATGCTGACGGTAGAGGGACATTAGTACAACATACAAGTCTAGTTATCGCTTCGGATATGTTCTTTTGCGTTGGAGTTCAGTTATCGTTTTATAGTGGAGTAAACGTTAACTGATCAGTCGATTAATTTGCTGATCAAAGAGTTTGGTCATGGGAGTTAATCAACTGATCTGAGCCAACAATAAAGAGCCTAGGAGGTCCCACTCTTAGCTCCGCTAGGATGCTTGGAAAGGCAAATGAGGATGATGTCAAGACAGGTTCGATCGATCGAAGTTGTCTCGATCGATTGAAGTCTAGACAGGTTCGATCGATTGAAGATGGTTCGATCGATCGAATGTTCGATCGATCGAAGCCACTTCGATCGCGTGGCTTCGATCGATCGAGAGCTAGGTCGGTTCTGGGAATCTATAAATAGAGCAGCTGCGTTCTGAAAAAGGTTGTTCGTCGTTTTGAATGTCAGAAGCTGCAGAAACTGTTTTGGAGCCCCAAAACCTTCTGTATCCTCTCCATTAGGGTTCCCACCAACCCTAGCCCTTCCTGCGAGCATCCATAGGAGTCATAAGAGTGAAGACCATCTAGTGGAGGCTGCTGGAAGTCAGAGATTTCAGAATTGGGTTCAAGACAGTAAGGTATAATTCTTGTCCCCTCTTGTGCGCATCTATAGAGTTGATGGGTAGTAGATCCGGGCATGCCAATTAAGTTTTATAACTTGATTTTTCCGCTGCGCGTTTAAACTTAGAACTTAAACCAGTTTTTCCAACAGATTCAACAGAAGAAATAATTTAAGAAGCAATGTGGACCACATATTTTGAACCTTTACCACCAAAGACTACATTAACACTTCCATCTAATTTACAAACTCCACAATTAGAATGAAAAGAACTCCCTAAAGAGCTTAAATATGCTTTCCTTTGTAGTAATAATACTTATCCCGTAATAATACCATCTCTTCTAGACTCTAATCAAGAAAATAAACTCATTAGTATGCTTCAGAAGCATAGAAGTGCAATTGGTTGGAGTATAGCAGATTTAAAAGGAATAAGCCCTTCAATATGCACTCATAATATATATCTTGAAGATAATGCTAAAACCTCAAGAGAAATGCAACGAAGACTTAATCCTATTATGCAGGAAGTGGTTAAGAAGGAAGTTCTCAAGCTACTCGACATGGGCATTATATATTCAATATTCGATAGTAAATGGGTAAGTCCAACACAAGTTGTGCCAAAGAAAGCAGGAATTACAATTGTTCCGAATTCAAAGGGAGAATTAATTCCCACTCGTGTCACTACTGGATGGCGTGTATGCATAGACTATAGAAAACTCAATGTTGTAACTCGTAAGGATCACTTTCCTTTACCTTTTATGGATCAAATGTTAGAAAGAATAGCGGGTCATAAGTATTACTGTTTTCTAGATGGTTATAGTGGTTACAATCAAATAGAGATTGCACCAGAAGATCAGGAAAAAACTACTTTCACGTGTCCATTTGGAACTTTCGCCTATCTCCGAATGTCCTTTGGTCTTTACAACGCACCTGCGACTTTTCAAAGGTGTATGCTAAGTATTTTCAGCGATATGGTAGAAAAGAATTTAGAAGATTTTATGGATGATTTTTTAATTTTTGGCAAATCCTATGATGATTGCCTTAGCAATCTTCAGAAAGTTCTCCAAAGATGTGAGGAAAAAGGCTTAGTTTTAAATTGGGAAAAATGTCATTTTATGGTCACTAAAGGTATTGTCTTAGGACACATTATTTCTGAAAATGGGATACAGGTAGACAAAGCCAAAATAGATCTTATAGCTAATTTACCTATTCCCAAAACTGTAAAAGACATCCGTTCATTCTTAGGACATGCAGGTTTTTATCGCCGATTCATAAAAAAATTTTGTACTATTTCTAGGCCTTTATGGCAATTATTGGCCAAAGACACACCTTTTGAATGGACTAAAGAACGTCAAAACTCCTTTGAGCAATTAAAAGAGCATCTCACTACTGCACCTATTATGCAATCTCCTGATTGGAGCTTACCATTTGAATTAATGTGTGATGCTAGCGACTTTGCCATTGGAGCTGTCCTAGGGCAGAGAAAGGATAAAAAGGCATCAGTCATATACTACGCCAGTAGAACTCTGGACAGTGCTCAAATGAACTACTCAACTATTGAAAAAGAATTACTAGCCGTGGTATTCGCCCTTAATAAATTTAGGCAATACTCTATTGGTTCCCCTATTATCTGTTTTACTGACCACTCAGCTCTTAAATATCTTCTTTCAAAGAAAGATAGTAAGCCTAGGCTTATTAGGTGGATACTCCTACTACAGGAATTTAATTTAATAATTAAAGACAAAAAGGAGTAGAAAATGTGGTAGCTAATCACTTGTCCCGCCTCACTTTTGAAGACAATATCAGTGAACCCCTACCTATTCAAGACTCTTTTCCTGATGAACAGTTATTTTCTGTGACTTCTTTGCCATGGTATGTTGATCTTGTTAATTATTTAGTAACTGAAAAAATACCAAGTAATTGGTCATCATCAGATAAAAAGAGATTCCTAGCTATTGCTAGCTAGGCATTTCTACTTTGATGACCCATATCTATTTAAATATTGTGCTGATCAGGTAATTAGGAAATGTGTTCCTAATGAAGAAATCGAAAACATACTTTTCATGTGTCATTCGTCCTTTTGTGGAGGACATTTTTCATCTCGAGTAACTGCCATGAAAATTTTACAAAGCGGTTTATATAGGCCCACTCTATTTAAAGATTCATATTTATACTGTAAAGCTTGTAACCGTTGTCAAATGTTAGGCAGTATTACAAAAAGAAATCAAATGCCAATGACCCCTATAATAACAATTGAAATATTTGATTGTTGGGGCATTGACTTTATGGGACCTTTTCCTCCATCTTGCCAATATGAATATATTTTATTAGCAGTCGAATATGTTTCAAAATGGGTAGAAGCTATTCCTACAAAAAAGAATGATCACCGTACAGTTATTACATTTTTAAAAGATAATATACTTTCTCAATTTGGAACTCCAAAAGCAATAATAAGTTATCAAGGAACTCATTTTTGTAACAAGCCATTTGAAAAAATAATGAAAAGATATGGAGTGACCCATAAGGTGTCAACTGCATACCATCCACAAACAAATGGACAAGCTGAATTAGCTAATAGGCAAATTAAGCATATTCTCGAAAAAACTATGGATTCTAATCGTAAAGACTGGTCTTCAAAATTAACAGATGCTTTGTGGGCATATAGAACTGCTTATAAGACCCATTTAGGGATGTCTCCATACAGACTTGTCTATGGAAAAGCTTGTCACCTACCAGTAGAATTAGAACATAAAGCATATTGGGCTACTAGAACTTTAAATTGTAATATTGAAGAGGGAGGAATTTTAAGAAAATTACAATTAAGTGAGCTTGAAGAAATTTGTAAAGACGCGTATGATAATGCTCGAATTCATCAAGCAAGAACTAAAATGTATCATAATAAGAATCTTTTGCGCAAAAGATTTACCCCCGCGCAAAAAGTTCTATTATATGACTCAAGACTGCATCTTTTTAGAGGAAAGATGAAATCTCGATGGATTGGTCCATATATTGTAAAAAAAAATATTTATCCTTATGGAACTGTCGAGATTGAGGACCCTAAAGATGGAAATACATTTAAAGTTAATGGACATAGATTAAAGTCATTTTTAGAATGGTTTGAACCTGAGTTGGAGTCCATTCCTTTGGAGGACCCCAACTATAATGTTCCTTAATATCTTAAAACATAATTGGTATAGGACATAGTGTATCAGAGTATTTATATTTTCATAAGTCCTATACTCTTAATTAGATAAATTTTTATAGGTACAAGATAATTTTGTCATTATTATTCTATATTTTCTTTGTTTATTTATTTTTATTACAGGTGTTATCCTTAGCTACTTTTTCTCATCTCACTCATTGAGGACAATGTCAGACTCAGTTGGGGGGGACGGTTTCACAATTAACACCATTAACACATATTTGTTTGTTTTATCTTTATTTCTTGTTTGTTTGTTTTATCTTTATTTCTTAAAAAAAATTAATCTTTTTAGAGAGAGATACACTGAAAAAGAGAAAATGGCTATATATAGGGCTTCGAACCCTAAAAAATTTTCCCTATCTCTCTTTTTCTTCTTCCTCTCACCCTTTCGCCGCGATCTCTCTCTCACTCTCTGCAACTCTCTCACTCTCTCGACCCAATCTCCCTCTCTCATTTTCTTTCCATTTTTTTTTTATTTTCTGCGATCTAAAATCAAGATCCACTCTAGCGATCACTAAAAGTAAGATCTATAATCCAGAGAAAAACTTGATTTTGATTTTGTTCTCTACTTTTTCTGATTCGGCTTTAGTTTTTATTTTCTCTCTTTTCCATTATTTAACAAAAATATAATACATAAGTTGTAGGTACCCACTCACCAAAGAAGCTTGGAAATACCATTCGATACGACACTACCAGGTTCTCATATTTCCAAGAGACAGATGATATTTTTCCTTTTCTTATAAATAAATAAAATAAATAAAAAAAATGGACGACGCGCTAGCTATTGGTCTTATAGATTTTGAACTTTATCTTGTTATTATCCTAGTTCTTGCTATGTTAGTGTTGCGGTGCCCTTGTTAAAAAGAGAGAGAGAGAGAGAGAGAGAGAGAGAGAGAGAAATATAACTGCCTTTTCCTAGTTTTCTGTTAAAAAAAATGCATGACTCAAAGTCAAAACTTTTATAATTTTTGAAGTTTATATCATAATTCTTCTTATTACTATTATTGTAATGATGCATTGTCTTAAACTTTGTTTAAAGAGAGAGAGAGAGAGAGAGAAATGTAATTTTTTTTTGTGTGTTCTAGATTTTTTTTTTTTGTTAAAAAAATGTAGTTTTCTAGTTTTTTGTTTAAGAAAAAGAAAAAAAAGTATTTTCTTTTTAGTTTCTGAATGTATATATTTTTCTTAATATAATTATTTTTAGTTTTTAAATAAAATTCCCACCCACCCCCTCTAAGCTCTCTTTAATTAGATTTTAGTTGATAGTTGGAAGGAGTGGAGGGTTGAGTCTAGCCTCTCTTATTGGCTGAGAGTATAAAAAATAGATCCAATAGTCGATGACCAGACGTTAATGGGTCGCTCACTTGTTTCTGAGCAGAAGAAACCCTTTGCCGGCACTAGCCTTTATGTCATCAAAAGGAAAGCTAAAAGGTTAGGATGGTGTTTGAATTGTTATAGAGAAGAATGTCCTAGTTTAATTGCTCATAATGGCACATCTTTTAAAGTTTACTACTGCTACAAAAGACAATTCAAATCAAAACAAAAGAAATTTTTGGTTGAGAAAGAGGACTGGATCCTTTGATACCCAAATAAATTGTGTTTTCTCATCCCTCATTTCTTTTTCTTTTTATTGTTTTTGTTTTAAATTTTTTTTTCAGTACATATAATAATTTTTAGTCAGGTCATACTTTAAAATGATCGTACGTGTACATCTGGCTTTCATTAGCTGGTTCGATAGGAGTAATTTGCATGATCCCAACATAACCAGATATGCCTAGTGCGGTGAATGACTCTAGAGGTAGCGAAAAATTAGGTAAAGCCAGAGTTATCTCCTAGCCTCTTAATGATGTTTTAGCTTGCTAGTGATTCTAGACTCATCTCTTTTACTAGAGGTAGATGGGCTATCATGACAACTTGGACGCTCCAGATTGCGTAGCCTCTTTTGTATAGGTGCAGAGGATACTAGTTGCACCATATATGTATCCAACTTAATGAATGCGTTTAGGATTTTTTTTCAAAAATTTTTCTTTTACTCTATATAAGATAAATTTGACACGTTAATGTTATTTTGGGTATGTTAATAGCATACAACACATTGTCACATGTTTTACTATTTTCAAATGCTAGAAACTCTTTAAACACTTTTTGAAATAGTGTGAAAATATTTACTGAATCTAAATGGATAAGTAAGCATAAACTATGCAGTTTAAAGACAAGTAGTGGAAACTAATTAACCCATGTGAGCTTTTGTGCCAATCTTCCTTTATGAGCGTTACTATTCTTTTCAGTCTCATTTTATTCTCTTTATCATATCACTCGTTGAAAGTCTCATTATTTTTCTTTTTCTTTGACTGATCATTAGAAAAGAACGTTCAGGATGTACCATTAGAACTTCTAAATTACTTGAATGAACAAAGTCAATTTATTTTAAAAAATGATTTAGGTCATTTTTTCTTTCAAATGCACCCCCCTTCACCTTATATTGCATTATTCTCAATTCTCTCCAAATCATGCCTTGCTCCACTTAGGAGTACAAAGCTCACTTTTATATCCAGGTATGTGATTGGACTGTAAAAATATTTCAAGAAGTGGTAAAGAAATAAAGGAGTTGATTTCAAAAAAAAAAAAAAAGAAAAAGAAAAAGAAAAAAAAATGAGAAACTACAAAAAAAAAAACAATTATACAAATGATAAAAAGGAGAAGAAAAAGAAGAGGTTGGAATGAATTGCGCAAACACTCCAATCACATACTTAGAACAAATACACCCCAAATCTCCTACTCATCTTAATTTCTAACCTACCAGTCAAAATCCTAACGATTTAAAAGAAATTAATTTTTAAATTTAAGTGATAAGGATGTTCTCCACGGTAGATCGCTCTTCTAATGCTAAGTATCCTTTCATGAGACTTATTGTACTCCAAATGCCTATATATTGAGTCATCAAAAATATGGAAGCAACTTTTCTGTCTTTGCTTCCCTACCAAGTGAGATGTTCTCTACACCGGTTTCTGAGAGTTTCTCATTAAAAGAGTGAATCCTAGTGAGATTTGAGTTAAAACTACAAGTTTTATGACTGTTAATAGTTATGTAAACTTTGAAACTAAGATCAGTTGCTTGACTTTTCAAGTACGCACTGTAAGTTTAAAGAGTATAAAAAAAAATGCTATCATTGACAAACTGTGAGTATATGTGTTGCATTACTATTACATACTTGGAAATTTCATTTTATTGTCAAATTTAATCTTATCTATTGTAAAAGAAGAAAACCTACTTTTATTTTTTATTTTACTTTATTTTACATTTAAATTTTTTTTTTTAATTTTGTGGGTATATTCACTGCAAACCCTTACGAGACAACACTCGTCCACTAGGGGTATCCTACAGGTTTAACGACTTGTTGCTGTTCGCTAGTAATTTGCGCGGGTGTGCCAGAGCCAAACGGGCTCGGTGTGTGTGTGTGTGTGTGCGTGCAAACTAATTTCCTAAACGCTTGTGTGAGTGATACACAAGGCTTTATGAATCTGACTTCTAAACGGTGACTGTGTGTAGTGAGTAGGAAAGTACCCTCTCCATAAATTCTTTAGCAGTACTGAAGCGCACAAGCTAAACAGTATTAAGAGTTTATCAGGTAAACCATCACAAACGGATTAATAAAACGTAGATTTTATTAAGTGTTTGGAAAAAATAAACAGATATAAAGAACGAACCAGAACACACTGATTATCCAAAAGAATAAAAAGAAATAACAAAAGGGAAGACCTATTTGCTATGAATACTGAAAAAACATAAAGCTTTGAATGCTTCGAATGCAGTGTGTATGCTGTTTTCGAGATGACGCGGAGTCCTTTGCAGCTTGGCCTGCTTCCATATTTATAGCTGCCATGGATGACTTATGATTAGGAAAGGACTCCTTGGCTTACGCCCTAAGCTACGTGGCTGATTGGCTGATGGTGGAAGAAACCTTCTCAATCTTTAACTCCTACCTTATCCAAATTCTTATTGAATCAATCCCACTAATTTAGGGATTAACCTTCTAAATCTAGCTGGACGTGATCAGATTCTTTTCCCAAACGGACTCTTGCTTCCTAAAAATCTGGGATGACGTCGTCCTGTCAGCTGTGAATAGCACCGCCTTCCCCTTTCAATCCATCGGCCTTGTCAACTACCTCTTTCAACTGAATCGGGCTTAACCAATTTCAATGCTTTCTTTCATACCCGATTACCTGCTTATGGCCGATCGGACTCATACAGCCATCCTACATTACACGGTGCCCGATCAACCTACATGCTGCTTTTAATCCACCATCGGGCTTATGCTGAATTAGGTTATGTTATTCTCGTGTCCGATTAACATCATCCATGCCCATCCTTCCAATCGGGCTCATACTACAACACCCATCAACCTGGTGCCTACCATCGAGCTTACAATCTCCACTTGAGTCCGCTGAATCATAGATTCCCTGGGCCGGCCTCCCCTCTATCCAATTTCATGCCACTTGGTCTCAAAAACCTTTAACGATTTTTGGGTGCAAACAATTGCCCCCCAAAAAGTCATATCAAACGTCCCGCCTTGATTGATGTGACATTTTTAATTTTAAAATTGCCACGTATCATACATGCAGAGAGTGTCAGATCATTGAGAATCCCACCAGTTACTCCGTATTTAATGCAGTGTGGTATTAAACGACAAGATTTTCAAAAACTCTTTCCACCTCCCTCATTTGCGCCTTCTCTTTCTCTCTCTAAAATCCCAAGCATCTAGAGCTTCTCTCTCTAGCCTCCATTTTTTCCGGCGAAGTACTCCTCCATCCCTTCTGCAGAATGACTCCTAAAACAGCTCCGACGACCACTTCCAAAGGCAAAAAGATCTTCGTCGATGCTTCACCACCACAGAACCAATGCAGAGAAGTTAGGACCCTGGCAAAAACCCATGCTTCCGAGATCTCTACCGAGTTTTTTACCCCTTACAATTCTCCTAACGGTACTCCGATAGCACCTGGACTTGGCGTCACGTTTCATAGTGATCCACCGACAGCATTCAATCCTTATTTTCCTCTGGTGGAAAATGAATCGTTTCTCCAGGTACCTGCCCACTGGGGCAAATTCCAAACTACTACCCACCCCGTTAGAGGTTGGCCGACCCCTGCTGCTGACTGGGACAACTGGGTTATAAGAATATCAGCCTCTAAGGCTAATATCTGGAAACATACGGGCATTTATGATGCCATAATGCTCAGTCGGGCTAGGATTGAGATAGACCGACCTCTTCTACTCTCTGCTCTGTTGTTTTGGTCTTCATCCTGCAACGGATTTCTCTTCCGCTGCGGACCGATGGCCCCAACCCGTCAAGAACATTAGTTACTTGCTTGGTCTTTGGCCTCACGGGTAAGAAATTATCCCCGGGCTTAACGTAAGAATGACCAGCTTCGCTTACCCTCAGCAAGAGACTATTAGGGACGGGGTCATTTCATATAGACCGATTACAGCCTATGGAGGCTTTCTTACTGCTTGCATTGGAGCGGATGAGACGGAGGTGTCCGACGCCGAACACAGCGCATTCCTTATATACTGGCTCGACAAATATCTCTTCTGCTCGGCCAGCCAAGCCATTACCAAAGAGTACACCACCTTGGCCTTGGCTCTCGCGTCGGGGAAACCCTTAGCTATGGCTACCCTTGTCTGGGCACACTTGGTCCGTGGTGTGACAGACTTTGTTCACTCGGGCTTCGGTGCTGGTGGAAGCCCGATATGGATACTTCAACTCTAGTTGTACTCCTATTTCCCGGAGTTTCAGCCAACCATTCGCGCCACATGGCCGATGTCCCTATTTTTGCCATCCAGTTTATGGACGTAGCGCCTTCTTCCCACTCCTTTGAGGAGTGTTTCACCTTCTTCTACCAAGGGTGCTCCCCTTGGGCCATAAATCTCTTTTACCCATTTCTTTTCGCTTCAATTCTCTTCATTCCTTCAGCTTTCCAACAATCCTTCCAACTGGGGCTTGGGCACCCAGTCTACATACAACAAAATCTTCTCTAGCTACTTGGTAGCTAGGGATATAATTTTTAGCCCAAGTATCCCTTCGGCCAACAATAAATGCGGAGCAGAGTATTACTTTGCTCCCCTCTATGCCCATCAATTCGGACTTACTCAACTTGTGCCCGTTCCCCCAAGCATTACTATTAATATGTTGACTGGATAGAACGCGGCCTTATCGTCAATGATGGGCAAGTAAAGAAAATCAAAGAATGGTCAGACAAGCTCAAGGTCGCATTCAACTTCACCCCCTTCTCCGCCCAGCCTGTGGTATCAGAAGAATTCACTAAGTGGTGGAACGATCGGGTAAGCCACGTATTTAAAGATACTGCTGCTAAGGCCCTCGTACGATTTGCTGCATCATCAGCTGTTGAGGCCGATGCTCCTGCTCCAGCAGCAGCTCCAACCCGGCGCAAACAAGTTGCAAAGAGACCGGCCCGCAAGCTAGCTCCGGGCAAAGGTCCTACTCAAAAGAAGAAGAAAACAACATCGGCCTCAACCACTCAGGTTACATTTACTTTATATCTGACCTGTTAAGCCTAATTACATCATTAAGTTCTAATCCTTTCCCCTTTCACTTTAGCTTGTCGACGAGGACTCCGGAGAAGACCTATCGTTGACTGGAGCAGATCCCCAACCACCACCGATCCAACCTCAAACTCTTCCCACTGATCTTCCTACATCTCCGGCATCCGCAGTGGCCTACCTAGAACGAGTCACCGTGAGAGTTATGACACTTCACATTGTGCCACCTCTCACCCCTTCGAGCGATGATGAAGACAGTGCTCCTACCGGCCATATTCCTGAACAAGTCATTCTCTCCTCCAGCAGCGAGGACGTGGCCGATGCTGGAACTGCTATGGAGGCAGCTGAAGAAGAAATTGAACAGGCAGCCACAGCTGTAGTTGGAACACCCTTCGGGCATGATGACACTAGTGCTGCCACAGGATCGTCCTCTCAAGCCACAAGGGAACCTGTTGAGGCCGATCCTGCCCAAACTCCTGAAGATTCAGCAGCTCCAAGGGTTGAGGACGGGGCGAATGACTCAGGCTCTGTCCAGGGCATTCAAATTTTACAGACTACAGAGACCGTTACCAGCCCAGGGGTGGAAACCAGTACTGCTCCCTCTTCTTCCGGACTTGATCAGTCGTCCTCTCAACCAAAAACCTCTTAACCAAGTGAGGCCGCTGTTCGTCAAGAGATCTCGGCCTCGCTTGGCCTTCACGCCTAGGTATTGTAGCCTCTTACCTTATTTCATTTATGAACTCTTAAAAACATCTTTTGGCCCCTATTCTTTTGAACAGGCCGTTCCCATCGGTCTAGAGTCGTACATCCCATTTGATGATTTCTTCTCTGACCTGGACCTAAGAGCTTTTGAACTTAGTCCTCTAGAGCCCGAGGCGGTCTCTCCTTCACGCCTTCAGTAATCAAAAGACCTACTCCTCAGGCTTGCTGATCAGGACCTCTCTACTCTTCCTCCTACTGCTGATGTTGAAGCAGCTTTGAACACCCTCATGGCCGATCCCTCTCTTTCTGACGAGCAGCTATCCCTACTCCGTGAGACACAAGAAAGACTCCCAAGTTGCGATTTCCTGGACCGATCGGCCTTGAAGGTTCAAACTGATGCAGAACTTCACTTGAGATCTCGGCAAAAAGCAGTGAAGTTTCTTAAGGGGGACAAGGCTAAGTTTGAAGCAGGAAAGGCCTCTTGGGCTCAGGTTCATAATTGATCAGTTGATCATATTCCAACCCTGGATTTGGTTTATAGTCAAGATCGATGGTCTCCCACAACGTATGATAATAGGACTTTAAATATTAACCATTGATTAGTCGGACATGAACTGTCCCATCTATATCACGTAGCCTATATGCACCACGTCTCTTGACTTGATAGATGATGAACGGGCCTTCCCAATTGACCGACCATTTACCGTAACGGTTATCCTTTCCCCGATAGGTAAAACGGCCTTCTATACTAAATCCTCCATGCAAAAAGACTTCTCTTTCACCCTTTTGTTATAAGCTCAGGCTGCCCGTTACTTTTGCACCTTTAATGAGTCTAAGGCCATGAGCCTCGTTTCATCAAGCCCTTCTAACTCAACTATCATAGCCTCTGTGTACTCAGCAGTCTCAAGCTAATTCTGTAAAGCCCTTTTGGCTGATCGGACTGTGACTTCCATAGGTAACATAGCGTCATGCCCATAGGTCAGCATAAACGGTGTGACTCTGGTACTTGACCTTTTAGATGTCCGATAGGCCCATAGAGCTTCAGACAGGAGCTTGTCCCATTCCCTAGGATTTTCAACGATCATCTTTTTAATAATCCCCTTAAGGATCTTGTTTGTCGACCCGGCCTGCCCGTTAACCTGTGCATTGTAGGGTGTAGAATTGAGAATTTTGATCCCCCTGCTTTCTACAAAAGCTAACGTTTCTGTTCCTGTGAAAACAGATCCTTGGTCGGCCGTAATTGTCTCTAGCAGGCCAAACCTGTGGATAATATGTTCCTCAATGAATTTTATTACGGTGGCCTGAGTTACCGCTTACTGTTCTGCAAGGTATGGCCTCAGCCCACTTGGTAAAGTAGTCTGTAGCCACTATGATGAAACAGTGCTGGCCCGATGACGGCGGTAGGACTTTGCCAATTAAATTCATAGCCCATCCTCGGAACGGCCACGGTTTGATCACTAGTTGCAGCTCTTTAGCTGTCACATGCTGGATCGGGCCGTGCTTCTGCCAAGCTTGACATCCCTTTGCATAGCTGATACAATCTTTCAGCATACCGGGCCAGTAATAGTTGTATCTTCTCAGCAACCACTTCATCTTTGTACCGGCCTGATGTGCCCCACAGATCCCTTCATGTACTTTATCATAACCTGCATGGCCTATTTTTTACCTAAACACCTCAAGATCATGTCATCACCGATGGGTTTCTTGAACAATTCTCCATCGAGCATCACGAATCGGACTGTAAATAGTCTAACTCTTCGGTCTACCCTGACATTTGGGTGATTCAGGTATTCAATGATGGGCATTCTCCAATCGTCGTCCTCCATCAAGACCAAATTGGTGGTAGTATACCAACCTCTCCTTGCAACGGACGATAATGATCGGACAAGAACAATGATAACTTGGTCTTCTAAGTTCTTCCCAGAAGACGTGGCTGATCCTGTTTTTGCCAGCTTATTGGCCTCGGTATTTGTGGTCCTCGGAATATAACTCATACTAATGTCGTCAAATGCCTCCATGAGTTGAGTGGCCACAGCGTGGAATGGGCAGAGTTCCCAACTTCTTATCTGGAATTCTCCACCAGCCCTGAGTCTCCTTTTATGTGTACGGACGATGCCCCCATTTCAAGGAGTATCTCTAGTCTAATGATAAGTGCTTCGTATTCGGCCTGATTGTTGGTGCATTTGAAATTGAGCCGAAACAACATTTTTGTCTTCTTGTACTTGGGTGATACAATAACCACACCTGTCCCAGCACCCTCTGCGTTTTTGGAACCATCAAAGATTAACGTCCATGGGACTAAGGACGTGTTTAGGACTTTGGGTGTTAAAGGCAGTTCTCCCAGATCAGTAGGATTTGGGTGATCGGCTAAGAACTTGGCTATGGCCTGGCCTTTGACCGATTCTGTGATCGGTACTGGATGGCAAATTCCATCAAGGCCAAGGTCCATTTCCCAATTCGGCCTCGCATGATTGGTCTTGACAACACATATTTTATCACATCAGTTTGACATATTATGTAAGTTGAAACGGGCAACATATACGTTCTTAACTTTTGTGAGGAAAAATACAATGCCAAGCATTACTTCTCAATCGGTGCATAGCGCTGCTCGATTGGAGTCAAAATTCTACTTAAATAATAAATGGCCTGCTCGTTGCCTTGCTCATTGTCTTGAGCTTACATACTTCCTATGGAGCAGTCAGAGGCCTATATATACAACTTAAGGTACCTACCCTTCTTGGGTGGCATGAATACTGGAGAAGTTGACAAATATTGTTTAATTCCCTTGAAGGCTTGCTGATGGTTGTCTTCCCATTTGAAGTCTTCATCGGTCTTGATCTTCAATAGTGGGGTCCATACTTGGGTCTTCCCTGCACAATTGGATATAAATCTTCTCAAGAAATTGATCTGCCCGGGGTATTTGTAAAATACAACCGCGCTAAAAGAGGAAAACACACTAGAAAAGTCTACAATTCCCCTGTTTATCTGCAGTTTGAATTACAATATCAGTTTTTGCACAAATTGATTAAACTATGATAAGTGGTATTGTTTTAGTGATTATTTGTGCAGATTACTGCTGCTGTGTACAAGATTGAAGAATGTTGATGAAAGGAAGTGCTTAGTCCAGATAAAGACAACTCAAAGCTGAAATACAGGGTTCGAGCGATCGAACAAGGTTCGAGCGATCGAAGTTTCGATCGATCGAGTGGAGTTCAAGCGCTCGAAGTTTCTAGAAGTTCAATCGATCGAGAGTTGTTCGATCGATCGAACATGCCTTTTATCAGATTATACGTGCACGCAGCAGAAACGGGTTTTTACCCTAGCATTAGGTTTCTACTATATATAATCATTTTGTTTACGTCCCAAGGGACGCCCATACTTGGTTTTTATCAGTTTCATAGAGAGAACAGAGTTTACTTGTGTTTTCTTGTAGGTTTTATCAAGATTCATCATTGTTAGCTTGGATTTTCTATAGTTAATACAAGTTTCTTCGTTCCAGGTTACTTACTATTGTTTTGTTTACATTCTGCACCTAGTTAATCGTAGTTTAACCTTCAATCTCGTAGTATTGCATGCTAGATAAGTTAAAATCACTAGTTTTCTTAGTTTTCATGCAAATCTTACATCCAAACAAAGCCTTAATGTTTTCATATAATAAAAACCAATCTGTGATACTCCAGATGATGTCTGAGTAGTCCTATGGTTGGGAGAACACGATGAAACAGTGATCTCTAGCCTCTGCCATGTAGCAGAATAAATCCTGTGTTCGATCGATCGGAGATAGTTCGATCGATCGAACTAGAGTTAGTCAAGCGATCGAAGGACATTTCGATCGATTGAGGGATGAAGGCTTTCGATCGATCGATCGAACGATCGTCGATCGATCGAACTCTCTGATTCTTGAGGATGTTCCCTGCAGTATTCCAGGACCTTTTGTTTTTGAGATTCGTTATCATACTGTCCCAAAATGCTCAGTTTGTCAAAACAGTTTTCAAAATCAAGGCCCTAAGGCATTTTCTTTCAATACATTTTGCAAACCACCTTCAATGCTAACACCATTGTGGGTGCGAGTCTTAACTATTGAATTAAACCGCTTTTACGTGGTTCAAGTTAACTGTGATGATATAGTCCCGGTCATGAAAGGGCTATGGATTCTTTATTTTCAGAGAAATACGGAAAACTGTGGGTAATATACTCCTTAGTGCTTCAAAGTAACTGCCTGGTAGATGGTTAGATTACTGTGGATTCGTGTAATCCCAACATTTTCTTTTTAAAGTTAAATCCAACATTTTCTTTTTAAAGTTAAATCCAATTTTAGAGTATTGCTTTAACTAGCTAATTAGTTCTTTAGTTTAATCTGAATTACTTTTGTTAGTAGTCTTAGTTTGTGGAACTTTGTGTTCTGCGCCATTATTAAATCTTATTGATTTTGTTTCTCTTTCTGTTGAGTTTAGTCTAAGTAAATAGGTCAACACCTTCCATGTGGGATCGACCTGGTCTTACCAGTTACTACTTGCACGCCTACCTACACTTGGGTATTGCACAAGAGCACACAAGATTTTTCGCGTGTCAAGTTTTTGGCGCCGTTGCCGGGGAAGGCGACGAGTTAATATTTAGATTACCTCAGTCTCTCTTTATCTCTTTCTGTTTTTATTTTCTTTTCTTTTCAGTTCTATTGGTAAACACTCACCATAGGAACTCTCCTAGTTCATGTCCAACACTTCTATTGAAGGAATTTTTGGAAATCCTTTCTACCGTTCTGACTCTGATAGTTCTATTAACCCGATAGCCACTCCAACTGAATCAATGGATGATAATCAGAGTGAACATGGTGACAATGTTGTGGTACCAATTGATGAGGCGCTACGTCCTCTTTGCGATCTCATGCAACCAGAACACACACCTACGCCCTCTTGCATTCAAATCCCACCGCATAATGGCGAATTTCAATTTTGCAATGGGATGATCCAACTGCTTCCCACCTTTCATGGGATGGAAAGTGAGAAGGCATACTTACATGTCACTGATTTCGAGGATGTTTGCAAAACATTCTCGCAAAATTGTCCTAGGGAGGTGACGCATCTAATGTTATTCCCCTTCACTTTGAAGGATAAAGCAAAGGCATGGCTCCACTCCCTCAAACCTCATTCAATTTTCACCTGGCATGCGATGAGCGCCGCGTTTCTAAAGAAATTCTATCCTACTCGCATGACCACAGACCTTCAACGTCAAATCAATTCCTATAAACAAAAGAGCAATGAAACCTTCACACAAACGTGGGAGCGTTTCAAAGATTTGCTTCTCTCGTGCCCACACCATGGGTTTGAGAAATGGAAAACTATCAGCTTCTTTTATCAAGGATTGAATGGTGAAACGAAGAAGTTGGTAGAAACTATGAGTTCCGGACCATTTCTGCGTAAAAACACCGAAGAGGCTGAAGCCCATTTCGAATGGTTAGCCGAATACGCTCATGAATGGTCAAATTCTGACAATGTCTCACGCTCACAGATATCCTGTGTAGAAAAGAAAAGCCTATACCAACTAACTAGTGAAGATCACCTCATGACTAAATATGCAGAACTGGCAAAGAAGGTAGAGGAGTTAAGCATGAAAGGAGATAGTTCTAGGCAGGTTATGCCTGAGGAACCATGCGGCACATGCAACATGTTGGGACATACAACTCAATACTGTCCCAATGTGCCGTATTTTCAAGAGCAGGCCCCTATGGAGATGAATGCCATGCACGGCTTCCGAGGAGCGGGGAATTCCAACAATAACTTTCAAAGTAACAATAGATGGAATCACCCCAGTTTTGATTGGAGAAATAATGCTGGGACCCAAAATCAATATCAACAGCAGCCCTACAACAACAATCAATATCAAGGGCAAAACAATAGGCCGTCCCATCAATACAATCAAAACAGAACCAATAACTACAACCAAGCTCAACCCTCTAATGCACCACAGACCAATACCTATGTGCCACCACACAAGAAGGTACAAGAAGAAGAGCCACTTGCCAATGCCAATCTAACGCAGCAACTCATACAGATGATGAGTAGAATGTCTGCCACGTTAGAAAGGATAGATGCACGGCAAGAGGGTTCAAGAGGGACATTCCCTGCCCAACCACTTCCGAACCCCAAGGGACATAACAATGGTCCTAACAATCAAGAACATGCTAAAGCCGTGACTACACTGAGAAGCGGAAAAATCATAGAGAAAAGCATGCCTCTGTCTACACCCGAAGTGTACAACGAGGAGGAAGTGGTGGATAATGAGCTTGAGAAACCATCTACTCAAGAGGAGGAACCGTCTACTAATGACGAGGCAATAAAGGCAAACATTGAAGCTCCTAGAGTAGAGGAAGAAGTTGAGCAAAGGCCTGGAAAGGAGTCTGTTGAGGATGAACCACCAAAATGCCCTTTTCCTGCACCTTATCCTCAACAGTTGAAGAAACCCAAGAATGAGACGAAGAATCAGGAGTGCCGGCCTATGCTAAGTATCTCAAAGATCTATGCACGGTCAAGAGGAGGCAAAGCGTGAAGAAACATGCTTATGTCGCGTGCCAAGCAAGTGCGATCATTCAAAATGAGTTGTCTCCAAAACTCAAAGACCCCGGTACACCTACTGTCTCATGTAGAATTGGGAATCAAAAGATAGATAACGCACTCCTTGATCTAGGAGCAAGCGTGAACCTGTTGCCATATTCAGTCTATAAACAGCTAGGGTTGGATGAACTCAAACCCACCCGAGTCACTTTACAATTGGCAGATAGATCTGTGAAGTACCCTAGAGGGGTGTTAGAGGACGTCCTTGTACAAATAGACTCTTTTGTCTTTCTGGTCGATTTCGTGATATTGGATACAGAACCTGTGTCTAATCCTGGTGCACACATCCCGGTTATCTTTGGACATCCATTCCTCAACACTATTGATGCCACAATCAAGATTAGAAGTGGTATCATGACTATCGTATTCAGGAACATGACATTGAATGTCAAAATTTTCTCTAATCCCCGACCTGAAGAATACGATGATGAGGAAGAAATTCATTACATTGACACAGTCATTGAAGATGAAGTTGACTTGGTCGACTACAAAGATCCTTTGGAAGTTGTGATGACTCAATTTGGCAATATCTATCAGCCTGTAGAGTCAACTCCATTGGATGCTGACTTGAACCAGATGTGTCTGATGATGGATACGATAGAGGAGGATAGAGCAGAATGCATGTGGGTAATGCCATATGAACAATTGCCTCCTAAAACTAAGTTGGCAATGCCTTCTAGTTTTCAGTTTCCAGAGTTAGAGTTAAAGGAGCTACCCAAAGAGCTAAAATATGCTTTCCTAGGGACTGGAAAAACTTATCCTGTGATCATTTCATCTGCTTTAACTCATGAACAGGAAGGTAAGCTGGTGCAAATGCTGACCAAGCATAAGGATGCTATGGGATGGACGATTGCTGACCTCAAAGGCATAAGCCCATCCATATGCACTCATAAGATATATCTGGAGGAAGACTCTAGACCTTCAAGACAAATGCAAAGGCGTCTGAATCCCAACATGCAAGAAGTAGTTAAAAAGGAAGTGCTCAAACTACTTGATGTTGGGATGATTTATCCGATATCTGATAGTCCTTGGGTCAGTCCAACCCAAGTGGTTCCAAAGAAAGCAGGCATAACGGTCATCCCAAATAAAGATGGTGAATTGGTACCAACACGTGTCCCCACTGGATGGAGGATGTGTATTGACTACAGAAAGTTGAATACTGTGACCCGAAAAGACCATTTTCCTTTGCCATTCATGGATCAAATGCTAGAACATGTGGCAGGTCACAAGTATTACTGCTTTTTGGATGGATACAGTGGATATAACCAAATTGAAATTACTCCTGAAGATCAGGAGAAAACCACATTCACTTGTCCATTTGGTACATTTGCTTACCGTCGAATGCCGTTTGGCTTATGTAATGCACCGGCTACCTTTCAGCGGTGCATGCTAAGCATATTCAGTGACATGGTCGAACCCATCCTTGAAGTCTTCATGGATGATTTTTCAGTGTTTGGCCATAGCTTTGAAGATTGCCTCAGCAATCTCGAGCATGTATTAATGCGATGTGAGGATAAACACCTAGTTTTGAATTGGGAGAAGTGTCACTTTATGGTGACAAAGGGAATAGTCCTCGGCCATATAATCTCCGATGAAGGAATCCAAGTGGATAAGGCCAAAATCGACATAATATCAAATCTACCTGTCCCCCGTACAGTGAGAGACATCCGTTCGTTCTTGGGGCATGCGAGATTTTATCGTAAGTTTATCCAGAACTTCAGTGCAATCTCTCGACCTCTTTGTCAACTTCTTGTCAAAGATGCACCATTCGAGTGGTCAGAGAGTTGCCAAAAGTCCTTCGAGGATCTAAAAGAGCTCCTCACCTCCACACCTATAATACAGGCACCCGATTGGAGTTTGCCTTTCGAATTAATGTGCGATGCTAGTGATTACGCCATTGGCGCGGTCCTAGGCCAGAGAAAGGACAATAAGCCATATGTGATATACTATGCCAGCCGAACTTTGAATGAAGCTCAAATGAATTATACAACTACTGAAAAGGAGCTGCTGGCTGTAGTATTCGCCTTGGATAAGTTTAGGTCTTATCTGATAGGGTCACCAATCGTCTGTTTTATAGATCACTCGGCCCTCAAGTATCTGTTGTCTAAGAAAGACGCTAAACAACGGCTCATTCGCTGGATACTCTTACTCCAAGAGTTTGATCTAACAATCAAAGATAAGAAAGGAGTAGAGAATGTGGTTGCGGACCATTTGTCACGGTTGACTTTTGTCGACTATACTGAACCCTAATCCATTAAGGATGAGTTCCCGGATGAACAGCTACTGGCAGTAAGTGGTCTGCCTTGGTACGCTGATATCGTGAACTACCTTGTCACGGGAGAAACCCCGAATCATTGGTCAAACCAAAACAGAAAACGGTTCCTCTCATTCACACGTCATTTCTTTTTTGATGACCCATATCTTTTCAAGTAATGTGCTGATCAGGTTATCAGGCGCTGCGTCCCCAATGAGGATATAACCGTAATTTTAGCATCATGCCATTCTGAGGCATGCGGTGGCCACTTCGCTTCACAGAACACCGCACAAAAAGTTCTACAAAGCGGTTTTTACTGGCCCATAATTTTCAAAGACGAGTATTCCTTTTGTAAGACATGCCAACGCTGTCAAAAGCTTGGAACTATTTCTAAAAGGAATTTTATGCCTCTAACCCCTATCATCACAATTGAGATATTCGATTATTGGGGCATAGATTTTATGGGCCCATTTCCCAAGTCTAATAACTGTGAATACATACTCCTTGCTGTAGAGTATGTGTCAAAATGGGTAGAAGCGATACCAACGAGACGCAATGACCGCAGAACGGTCATGTCCTTTCTGAGAGAGCATATCTTGTCTCATTTTGGAACTCCGAAAGCTTTACTAAGTGACCAAGGCAAGCATTTCTGCAATAGGCCTTTGGAGTCACTTCTCAAGAAATACGGAGTCCACCATAAAATCGCTCTTGCCTATCATCCACAGTCGAATGGGCAAGCAGAATTGGCTAACCGAGAAATCAAGCATATTCTCGAAAGACGGTTAGCTCCAACCGAAAAGACTGGGCATACAAGCTGACCGACGCTTTATGGGCATACCGTACTGCCTACAAGACGAATCTAGGTATGTCCCCATATAGATTGGTTTACGGGAAAGCTTGCCACCTCCCTGTTGAAATTGAGCATAAAGCTTACTGGGCGACACGCTCATTGAACTTTGATATCCAAGAAGGAGGTCAGTTACGCAAGCTCCAACTTGCAGAGCTAGAGGAAATACGACGAGATGCGTATGACTCTGCAAGGTTGCATAAGGAAAGGTTGAAGGCTCGCCATGATCGTACGATCTTTTGTAAATCATTTGAGCCGGGGCAGAAAGTTTTGCTGTATGACTCTCGCCTCCACCTTTTCCCAGGAAAGCTCCGTTCCCGTTGGACAGGCCCGTTCATTGTAAAAACTATTTTTCCACACGGGGCGGTTGGGCTCGTCAATCCAAAGAACGATGATTGTTTCAAGGTCAATGGCCAGATGTTGAAACCGTTCTTGGAGAACTTCCAAACTGAAGTTGAGCACATCCAGCTGGATGAGCCCAACTATTCTCCCACTTAAAATCCAAAGTGGAGTTCCATATTGTTGTTGTATTCCTTATCTTTTCCTGCATTTTAGTTTCTCTCTTTTGTTTTTAATTCTTTGTTCGTTCTTTTATGTTTGTGATCTCATTCTAATCCGCTATACCTTGAACCACTTAATTGCAGGTATATAGATGCGAGGTGATGATGTTCATTCTATCGGTTCATGGGCTGATTCAGAATGTCATTGTGGCACCTGGACTGAGGGTGAACTCATACCTTGCCCCTTGCTTCATCAAGACCCTGAAGCTTACGCTCTCATTGATGCTGCCCAAGGGTACATTCCATACCCACCGGCCCTCCTTGACATCAATCCATATGAAAATATGGAATTTCCTGATGACAATGATGTGGATGAGGAAGAAGACCTGTACATGGGAAGAATGGTGGATGATGCCCTCATGGCACAATGGGAAAATGATTATATGTGGGAGCCATGGGAAGATCATAATCTCCAGGATGTCGTCCTGGAACGTCACAATGCAGTTTTTGTTTTTGTTGACGACTTCCTTGTTCCCGAGTTGGTCCCATACCGCTATGTGCACCTGAGCTTTCTGCTATTCAGGCTCCAATGTCCCTTACCAGCTAGTGCATTTTGGGAATCAATGCCAATAGTGAGGTTGGAACTTAGTCACATTTCTTTTTATTTTGTTCTGTTCCTTGTTTTTCTTTTCGTGTTTAATCCTTATTCCTTGTTTTTCCGTTATCTTAATATCGGTTTGTTTGTCTTTTGTCTTTTCCTTGTCTAGGATTGTCACTATGTTTCTCAATGGTATTCCAGTGTTCCTTCCACATCAGCTGTTCCATGGGGCTCGCACACAGTCCCCTGGTACCCTACCGCAAGAGGAAGAACAACTGCGGATTTTCACACCATTATCCATGTCTCCACCGCAGTCTCCTCTCATGTGCACCCCTCATTCCCTAGCAACTCCAGACATGCTGAATGACACTCTTGCCGCTTTCAGATTATTTTGGGAACGGGAATTGTCAAGTTTGGAGTCCAATCTCGAAGATTTTGGTGGTGTTCGAAGCAATGAAGGATGAAGAAGTTTTCGTATTGGAAGTTTAGTGATTCACTTCAGTTTTGTTTTGTCATTGTCATCCTTTCTCAATTGAAGTGTAATCCTGGACAAACAATATTATTAGTTTTAGTTTTATTTTCGTTTCCTTTAGTTGAATAAGGTTTTAAATGCCATTTGGGAGAATATTGTTACAATATGGATGCTATTAAAAGGTTTTATTTATATCAAATTGCAATTTTCAATTATGAGGATGAGTTTCGGCTTACATGTTCTGTCAAATGCACTGTTTTTCACTTTTCTGGTTGTCCAGAACATTGGTGTCTTGTTGGGGGTGCTAAATTTCTTATATAAAATTTGGGTGTTCGATCGATCGAACTAATCTCGATCGATCGACAGTATCAGATCTTTGAGCACTTGAAGAGACCTCAATCGATTGAAATGTCGATCGATCGAACTTTCTAGATCGATCGAGACTTGTATTTAAACGAGGCGTCTCCAGTACACCTTCTCAGTCTCTCTCACACTTTCATATCTTCGAGCGATTGACCACAGAGGAGCACTCGGGGCGATTCTTGGCTCTCCCTCATCAGTCACGCATTTTGGGAACCCCTGAGCTCTCCTCTCATCACCTTAATCATCATCAAGGTCACCCTCGCCTTCTAATCAGCGCGTAGTCCAAGGTTAGCCCGAGACCTCCCTGATTCCTTTTCATTTCAATTCTAGTTGGGGGTGCCCCCCAGTGGTTATTTAGACCTTTTCTTTTAGTTTCTATCTTGTTTTGTGTGTGTGAGGGCTCTTTCTGTTCTCGAAAGTAGTCACCGCACATTCGCTGTGCTCGATCGATCGAGATGGGTTCGATCGCTCGAACCCAGCCCTTGCTCAATCAATCGACAGAGTCTCGAGCGATCGAACTCTGTCCTTTCTCAATCGATCGAACATTGTTCGATCGGTCGAACACAAGCAGTTTCAGTTTCTTTTCTTTTCTTTCTTGTTTTGATTTCTATTCTGTATTTTCTTCTATTTTCAGGGACCCACAATGAACCCTATCATGGGGTATCACAAATTCAAACCTCTGGATCTCGCTATACCGGACCCCATACCCGATCATGGGTTTCGGAGTACCGAAGAGCGTGTTTGGTTTAGCCGCTATTTTCAGACGCGTAAGGTGATGCTCGAGCGGCCATTGGAGTCCGTATGGCTTGCCGCTCCATGGTTCCTAGCACGGATCAGAGACATGCCATTGTGGTACGACATGTTAATCCAGATCAAGAAAATCAATATCCACTGGGTTTGTGAAGCTTGCTATTCCATGATCAAGGATCTCGCGGCCCCGTTTACCTACCGATCATTCTTTCGCAGGCACGAGATCGTTTTCAGTCCTGCCACAGTCTCTGCAGCTTTGGGGGTTCCTGAGGTCCCTGACTGTTTCTATCCCTCATTACCAGGAGCCCCAGCGATCTCGTCCACCACCATTATCCGTGAGCTCACAGGAGGTGCCGTTCAGTTTTGGAACGGCGAATCAAATATCGAGGATAAGTTTCTGACTGAGAATTACCACCTCCTCCACCTTGCATTGGTCAACTGTATTCTGATGACGTCCTACCATGAGAAATTTGCTCTGTGGTATGCCCGTGCTCTGTACTCAATTGGGATAGGACAGCGTGTCTGTTTGTCTCGCCTGTATATCGACTTTTTCGTTCAGCCTACGCGGTACATTGCCGCCAAGTGCCATTTGAAGGGCGTTTGGCCTATACATAGGGTTATTGAGCGGGCCGGACTAGTCCCGTTGGCCACAGATTCCATTCTTCAGGCCTCTAGTTGATTTGGTGAGATAGCGGCCCGCCGTTCTGATGCTCAGAAAAAAGAGAAAAGCAAAGGGTAAGGCAAAACTGAGGGTGAAAAGGAGACGCGGAGGCACTGATACTGAGGGTGCAGCTTCTGGGACGCCCACTGAGGCTGAGGAGCATGATTCTGACGAGGAGGAGGATCCAGTGCAGGAGGTTGCGCATTTTGAGCTGAGACAGCGATCTCAGGCTCCAGCCCAGGGAGAGTCTTCGTCTGCGCCTCTCCCGACTATTCACGAGTTGTTATTGGAGGAGAGGGAGGCCCGGATGAGACTTGAGGGCAAGGTTGATCATATATCCGCTATGCTGACCACCCTGTTGGTCCAGCTAGGGTTTGACCCGATCGTACCCCCATCTTCCACTCTATCTGCATCTCCACCACACACCACTGGCCCATCGTCCTCTGCACCTACTGGTCCCTCTACCTCCGATCCCCCGGTTGATCTTTCTGCACCATCGACATCAGCTGCACCATCTATCGCCCCATCATCATCAGCCACACTTACTGCTTTGGAGACACCACTTCCACCTGCTCCTGTCATGGCCGACACATCTGTCACTACTGCAGCTGCCACGACGACGAGCTATCCAGCTACCGCTACTATAGGTATCGAGGGTGGAGTTATGGATGCTCCAGATTTATTGATAGAGATTTTGTCTGATGTTCCCGATGATGGGTAGTCATTTGGTGTATTTTAGTAGATTTTTGGATGTTATGGGTTGGTTTGGGATATTGTTGTTTGTTATGTTTTTGTTGGGTATTTTTGGACACTGTTAGGTTATTGTGGTTTGGTTTGGTTGTACTTTCCTATCACTTTTTTTTTTAGTTTCTTTATTATATCTTTCCCGTGATTGGTTCAGTATTTTATGTGGATCATGTGTTTTTTTAATTCTGTGTATCTTTCTCTTGATCTTGGTTTTTGGAGATTGTATGTTTATTTACAGATTGTGATGCCTACGATTATTGCAGTGCCTTATCAGGTGATATCTCTCTATCTATTTTGAAAATCAACTTCTGAGGTCATCGCAATTTTCAGTTGGGGGTAGGATGTACATAGATTATCACCTGAACTTGTATATCTTACACAATCCCGATCACAGATGCACACAAACCAAACATTTAACCGAACTTTTCATTTCAAAATTCTTGAAATTTTTCTTTTATTATGAACTTTATTGGTAGAATAATTTTGAATATTCATTCCTATTTAGCTGTTATCAAACAATGATGTATTCATATTAACCTCATCCCTTTATGAATTAATTTCATGCATTTGTCCAGTCCACTAGGATAAATGCATGTGTTGACTATTCTTGTATCCACATCCATTTGCACGTGTTGATAGCTATGCAGAAAATTGAAAATAGAGTTAATACGACTTTTATGCTTCAATGAATAAATAGTGGAGACTAATGACCCTTAGTGAGCTTTTGAACCCAATCTTCAATTCTGAGGGAATTGTCACATTAATTCGAATTGTTTTTCTTGAATATATTTGAAATTCGTTGAATAGTCTGAAAATTCTTCATTTAGGCTTGTTAGCCCCTTCCATTAATTGAATGGATAATTTTGATGATTAACAAAACACTTGGTAATGGTTTCTAATTATCTCTAGTTGATTAAAGTTGCAGGGACATTGATTTATATCTTTTCCTCTGTCATGGTGATTGTTGTTCTTTTGTCCTAAGCCAAACGGAGCCTTACCAGTTGAAGAATCTTATTGTAATCACTATTTTAGGACACTTTGTAAGCAATCTGTTTATGTGATCATCTTACTTGAGGGCTCAAAATTAATTAAAATGGTTTCACTTAATTAACCCAACCTTTCTTTTAAAATCTGCATAGAAGCAGTCGACTGTGGCATCATTTCAGTCGACTGAATATCCAGTCGACTTTATGGTCGACCTGGGTACACAGAGTTTTCAAAAGGGTACAAAACAGTCGACTGCCATCGCGACACAGTCGACTGATCTTCTTAGTGTAGTACATCCTTTTGAGAAGCAGTCGACTGCCCTGAGAAGACAGTCGACTGAATCACTGCGTTAAACACTGTAACGGCTAGTTAATTGCATTTATTGCAGCATTTATTACTCCCAACTACCCCCAACGGTTGGAAATTAAAAGAAAGCTATAAATACATATATTTGAACTTCATTAATGCCTCTCCTTGGAAAATCTAACTAAGTTTTTCATCTCATTAATATCTTGAGCCCTAGTTTGGTGAGATCATAAATTGTATTGCTCTAGTATTCATTTGTAAATCTTGAGAGCAATTTATTGTGAGCTTAAATCTTGTATCTATCCACTCTATTGAGAGAGTCTTCCATTCTTGTATCAAAAACCATTTATTAAGGAAGTGTGTATTAAGGGTTGGTGTAACCCTAGTTCAAGTGAAGAGGATTTTCTTCCTTGAAGAGATTGTAAGGGTTTAATCTTCACCCGAAGAAGATTGAAATAGTGGAATCCTCAAGAGGTGTTCTTGAGGGGTGGAAGTAGGGCGCGGCGTGCGGTTTCCCGAACCACCTAAAAATTGGTTTGCATTGTATCTCTTCTCTTTCTCTTTACTTTGCTTTTGTAATCTCTTCTTGATTGGGCAATTAATTTGAACGATTTTCTAAATTATTTTAAAAACCTTATTCACCCCCCCTCTAAGGTTTCCTTTTTGGGCCAACAATTGGTATCAGAGCCTCGGCTCAAATTTCTAACGTTTTTGAGTTAAAGATCAATGGAAACCACATCTAATACTATCATCTATAGTGAGGGACAATCCTCAAATAGACCTCCTTGTTTTAATGGTTCAAATTATGCCTATTGGAAAAACCGTATGAGAATCTACATGATTGCCCAAGATTTTGATCTTTGGCAACTTGTTGTGAATGGGCCTCACATTCCCATCAAGATTGTAGATGGTGTTGAAATTGAGAAATCTATTGAGGAATACAATGACATTGATAAAAGGCTTATCAAAATGAATGCAAATGCTATGAATATCTTATATTGTGGATTAGACCCAAATGAGTATAATAGAATTTCTTCTTGCGAATCCGCAAAAGAAATTTGGGATAAACTTGAGGTTGCTCATGAAGGTACTAATCAAGTTAAGAAATCTAAAATAAATCTACTTGTTCAAACGTATGAGATGTTTAAAATGTCTTCAAATGAAACTATTAGTGAAATGTTCACTCGCTTCACCATCATTATCAATAGCTTAAAAAGCCTTGGTAAAACATATACTAATGAGGAGATGATTGAGAAATTGCTTAGGTCTCTTCCAAAGCCTTGGCAACCTAAAGTGACGGCAATCCGAGAGGCCAAGGAACTCTCAACACTCTCATTGGAGCAACTCTTGGGCTCTCTTGTCACTCATGAAATGGAGTTGGCGGTTTTTGACAAGGAAGACAAGAAGAAGAACATTGCTCTCAAAACATCTCAAGACAATGAAGAAGATAGTGATAGCAATGAAGATGATGAAATGGCTATGATCACTAGGAAGTTCAAAAGATTCTTGAAGAAGGATAAGAACTTCACTAGGAGAACTCCTAAGTCGATAGAGACTAAAAAGGAGCCAATTATATGCTTCAAATGCAAGAAGCCGGACCATGTCAAGGCCGATTGTCCTTTAATGAAAAATAACTACAAGAAAACCAAGAAAAGGGCAATGAAGGCTACTTGGGATGATTCCGATAGTGAATCATCAAAAGATGACTCAAGTGATGAAGAAGTGGCAAATATTTGTTTTATGGCTCACTTGAATGAGGTAAATGATCCTACTCCCGATGTTTGTTTTGATTCTCATAAATATGATGAACTACAAAATGCTTTTGAGGAATTACATCAAGAATTGGAAAACTTGGGAGCAAAGTATGTTTCTCTTAAAAAGAATTTTTCATTACTTTCAAATGAACTAAGTGATTTGAAAATTCAAAATGATCTTTTGAGAAAAGAAAATGAAGCGCTAATCAACCTAAAATCTCAAAATGATTTGTTGAGAAAAGAAAAGGAAGAGCCTTCATTAAACGATTTCTCTTCAAGTTCCTTAAAGAAAGAAAATGAAGATTTGAAGAGGCAAGTGGAAGACTTAACCAAAACAATAACAAAATTCACTCTTGGGGAACAAAATCTAAATATGCTTTTGGGAAAACAAAGATGCGTTTTTGAAAAAGACGGTCTAGGATTCAATCCTACCTTTAAAGAAAAGAAATTCAATAACTTCTTTTCAAAAGGTACTTCCACTAGCTCCAACAAAAATCAAGTGAAAAATTCTCATCAAAATTTCTTTGTAAAAGAAGTCTCCTCAAGTATGTCCAATCCTAATGTTACATGCCATTATTGCTTGAGAAAAGGACATGTAAACTACAAATGTCCAAATAAAAGAAAACTCAATATGGTATGGATTGAAAAGGGAACAACACCTCCCTTTGCTAACAAAGTTGGACCCAACGAATATTGGGTACCAAGGAGGATCACTTAAGCTCATCTTGTAGGTTTGTCTCAAATCTTCTAGCAAGGATAGATGGTTCTTGGATAGTGGTTGTTCAAGACATATGACCGGAGACAAATCCAAGTTCTCATCTCTATCTCCAAAGGATGGAGGAAATGTCACATTCGGAGACAACTCTAAAGGAAGAATTATCGGTATAGGTAACATTGGTAAGAATTCCTCATTAACTATCGAAAATGTACTTTTGGTTGAAGGTCTAAAACATAACTTGCTTAGTATTAGTCAATTGTGTGATAAAGGGTTTCAAGTTGTGTTTGAATCAAATTATTGCATGATTAAGTATGCTAGTTGCAATAAAACTTTGTTTATTGCTTATAGAGAAGACAACGTGTATACAATTGATTTTGATGATATTTCTTCTCAAGATGTTAAGTGTTTTGCCGCTTTGAATGAAACAAGTTGGCTTTGGCATAGAAGATTGGGTCATGCTAGCATTGACTTACTTTCAAATTTATCTAAAAATGAATTGGTCAAAGGTTTGCCAAAAACAAAATTTGTTAAAGATAAAGTTTGTGATGCTTGTCAACTTGGAAAGCAAATCAAAACATCTTTCAAAAAGAAAAAGGAAATATCAACTTGTAGACCTCTTGAGTTACTTCATATGGATTTATTTGGTCCAAATCGAGTTGCTAGTATGAGTGGCAAAATCTATGCTTTTGTCATCGTTGATGATTTCTCTAGATTCACTTGGGTGTTCTTTCTTGCACATAAGGATGAAGCTTTTACATTCTTTGTTAACTTTTGCAAACGTGTTCAAAATGAAAAAGGGTATGCGATTAACAACATAAGAAGTGATAGAGGCCGAGAATTTGATAATAATGAGATTACTACCTTTTGTGAAGAAAATGGTTTTGGTCACAATTTTTCGGCACCTAGAACTCCTCAACAAAATGGGGTTGTTGAGAGGAAAAATAGATCTCTTCAAGAAATGGCAAGAACTATGTTAAATGAATTCTCTTTACCAAAATATTTTTGGGCCGAGGCAACTAGCACTTCATGTTATGTCATTAATCGTGTGGTCATTAGAAACAAGCTTAATAAGACCCCATATGAGCTTTGGAAAGGAAGAAAGCCCAACATAAGTTATTTCAAAGTTTTTGGATGTAAGTGTTTTATCTTGAATACTAAGGATAACTTGGGAAAATTTGATGCAAAATCGGATGAAGGCATTTTTCTTGGATATTCTCATATTAGCAAAGCTTATAGAGTTTTCAATAAAAGAACATTGATTGTAGAAGAATCAATGCACGTTGTTTTTGATGAAGCAAATCCTTTTAAAAAGGTCTTAGACGATGATATTGAGACTTCCAAAGATACTTCAAACAATGTTAAAAACAATAGCTCAAACACTCTACCTCTTGAAAATTCTAAGGAAGAAGATCTTCTCTCAATTGAACCACCTAGAGTGGAATCTAGAAATGATCTTCCTTTTGAATGGAAAAATGTGCCTAATCATCCTATTGATCAAATTCTAGGAGATCCTAGTCAAGGTGTATCAACTAGATCATCTCTCAAAAATATTTGTAATAACTTAGCATTTCTATCTCAAATTGAACCCAAAAATTTTGATGAAGCCGAAAATGATGAGAATTGGTTATTGGCCATGCAAGAAGAGCTTAATCAATTTGAGAGAAATGAAGTTTGGACTCTCGTTCCTAAACCTATTGATCACACCATTATTGGAACAAAATGGGTTTTTCGAAACAAAAAGGATGAATCCGGCATTGTTGTGAGAAACAAGGCTAGATTAGTTGCCCAAGGCTACAATCAAGAAGAAGGTATAGACTACGAGGAGACTTATGCTCCCGTAGCTAGACTCGAAGCCATTAGGATGCTTCTTGCCTTTGCGTGTTATAAAAATTTCAAACTTTTTCAAATGGATGTGAAAAGTGCCTTTTTAAATGGCTTTATCTCCGAGGAAGTATATGTTAAACAACCCCCTGGTTTTGAAAATCCACATCTTCCGGATCATGTTTTTAAACTCACAAAAGCGTTATATGGTTTAAAACAAGCTCCACGTGCTTGGTATGATAGACTAAGTAAATATCTTATTGATCTTGGTTTTAATCGAGGAAAAATTGATACTACTCTTTTTGTTAAAACCTCAAATGAAGATATCTTGCTTGTTCAAATTTACGTGGACGATATTATATTTGGAGCTACAAATGAGAAGATGTGTGAAGAATTTGCTTCATGTATGCAAAATGAATTTGAAATGAGTTTGATGGGGGAGTTAAATTTCTTTCTTGGACTTCAAATAAAGCAACATAAGGATGGCATTTTCATAAATCAATCCAAGTATATTAAGGATCTTTTAAAAAGATTTGGATTGGAAGGAAGCAAAGTTTTTCAAACCCCTATGAGTTCTACTTTAAAACTTGATAAAGATGAAACCGGCAAGCCGGTAGATTGTAAGCTTTTTCGGGGAATGATTGGTAGTCTATTGTATCTCACCGCAAGTAGACCGGATATCATGTTTAGCGTATGCCTTTGTGCTAGATTTCAAGCTTCACCCAAGGAATCACATGTCATTGCGGTTAAACGTATTTTTCGTTATCTTCTAGGTACTATTGACTTAGGTCTTTGGTATCCTAAAAATACCTCTTTTGAATTAACAAGTTTTTCGGATGCGGATTTTGCCGGTTGTAAAATTGATCGTAAAAGTACTAGTGGCACATGTCATTTCTTAGGACACTCACTCGTCTCATGGTTTAGTAAGAAACAAAATTCGGTAGCTCTATCCACTGCCGAAGCCGAATATATAGCTGCTGGAAGTTGTTGTGCTCAAACTCTTTATATGAAACAACAACTAGAAGATTTTGGACTTTATTATGATCATATTCCTATTTTCTGTGATAATACGAGTGCCATTTGTTTATCCAAAAATCCTATCCAACACTCTAGAACTAAACACATTGAGATTCGTCATCATTTTATTCGCGATCATGTTCAAAAGGGGGATGTTGATCTTGCTTTCATCAACACCGATCGTCAATGGGCTGATATTTTCACAAAACCCCTTCCCGAAGAACGTCTTTGTATTATTAGAAGAGAATTAGGTTTATCCTACTTGAATGATCTGCTTTAAAACTCTGTATTGGCATTTTTTTTTAAAAGCAGTCGACTGATTTCCCGTCGCAGTCGACTGGTTCTTTTTATTCTCCCTTAATCCTTTTTTGTTACCTACTCCAGTCGACTGATGCGTCGACTATGACGTCGACTGTTTTTCATCAACCAAATCCCTGCCCACTCACGTCGACTGAGGAGTCGACTGTTTTTCTTCATTCAAATCCCTGCCTACTCCAGTCGACCGAGGCGTCGACTGTTTTGATGCTTCTCAATCCCTGCCCACTTCAGTCGACTATGGCGTCGACTGAGACTCTGATTAGCCCCAATTTCTAGCCCTAATTTGATGATCAGTCGACTGCTCATGCGACGCAGTCGACTGCTTTCTCTGCTCTATATATATTGCGGCCATTTCTTTTCTTCTTCACCTTTCTTCCTCCGGCGATTTTCTTCCCCTCTTTCTTTTTTTTCTTTCCTTCTTTCCCCATCCTATTTCCCCATACCCTCTATATATCTTCCACTTCCTTTTCTTCTCCTCCTCCCCTTTACTCATCCATCCTCGTTATATCGCTCTCCTCCCTCTCCCTTCCTCTGAAATTTTTTTTCTCTCTCTCTCTCTCCTCTCTGTCGCCATTATCATGGCTCCCAAGCTCAAAAGGAAAGCACCTGCTAGTGGATCATCCTCAGCATCTCAAGTAACCAAGGCCAAGCGTTTCCCTACTCAGGAGGAGCAAGAAAGCTTTGACGAGGTTTTCTCCCACAGAAATGTGGTGTTTGGTAAGATTCTTCCCATCCCGTTTTCCAAATCTGCTAATCTTCGTTTAGGATTTCTTCTAGAACGCCTAGGATGGCATCTCTTTACTAGTCTTAGCGAACCCTGTTATCCCACACTCGTTAAGGAGTTTTACTGTAATATGACTTTTGGTTATCGTGCTGACTCCATTACTTCTTTCGTTCGCGGTGTTAAAATTCATTTGGATCCAGACTCTGTCTCTTCTATTTTTCATATTCGTCGTGGAAATATTACTGAATATAATATTAATTCTTGGAATCAAGGGCACGGATTCGACCCTCTCATTGCTTGCCGTCTCATTACCGGCAACAATGAGTTGTCTTATCCCGTGAAGCCCAAGGCTTCTGCCCTCACCTTTGAGGCACGTCTTATTCACCATCTTCTCACTTATACCCTTCTGCCCCGTGCTGGGGGTCGTGATTCTGTTTCATTCTTGGATGTTTTTTTAATCTGGTGCCTACTTGAAAATAAATCCTATGATTTACCGTACCTCGTTTGCCGACACATTTGTGAATGCCAAAAGAAGTCTAAATCTAGTTCCTTACCTTATGGCTTCGCATTAACTACTGTTTTTCGTCACTTCAAGGTTCCCTTGGAGGACAAATTTGATCGACATGACCCTATTTCTACTGACTTCTACTCTTCTACTATTCTATCCCTCATGGGATACAAACTCGTTGAAAATGCTTTTGTTCCTAAGGTCTCTACTGATCCCACAACCCCTACTGCTTCTACCCCTTCCATTCCTACTCCTTCTTCTCATCCCTCTTCATCCTCCACTCCTCCTCCTCCTCCTCCTCCTCCACCTACCTTTGATACACCCTCTCCTGACATTTTGGAGCAGCTTTCTGTTATTTCCGCTCAGGTTTTGAGCCTCTCTACCTCTTTCTCCTCTCTATCTGTCTCTCACTCCCAGTCTATTCAGACTATGAAGGCCTCCTTATCTTCCTCACAGCAGGAGGCCCTTGAGCTTCATCAGCGCGCCCTTGCATCACTACGAGCTGATGTTTTTGAGATTGGTGGGTCGTTGGATACTTTGCGCACTTCTACTGCTGCTACTCAGGAGCTTCTGGATCGTCGTCTATCGTCTCTTCAGGCTTCTGTTGATGATGCTCGTGAGGAGATCCGTATTATCCGGACTCGCTTACACTTCTGACTGTATAGTTCTTAGTTTATTGGACATGTTTTTGGGGTAAATGGATGGTCTTGGCAAATTTACTGATCTTACAATTCTTTTTGGATAGTGACTAGTTTTTGTATCTGTTGATAGTTACTTTTGTTTGACTTTTGACTGTGTAGAAAAATTACGTGTTTATATGACAAATTCAACTTTAATGCAATCTTTTGTTTATCTGTTAATGGTCTTTCTATGATTCTTCGTATTGTTTCTTTGCCTCCTTATCTATTTTTTGTTAATGACAAAGGGGGAGAAAAAGTATGTGACCCATGAGATCTTTATAAAATTTTCTTTTAAAGGCAACAAGTGGTTTGTCATCATCAAAAAGGGGGAGATTGTTAGCCCCTTCCATTAATTGAATGGATAATTTTGATGATTAACAAAACACTTGGTAATGGTTTCTAATTATCTCTAGTTGATTAAAGTTGCAGGGACATTGATTTATATCTTTTCCTCTGTCATGGTGATTGTTGTTCTTTTGTCCTAAGCCAAACGGAGCCTTACCAGTTGAAGAATCTTATTGTAATCACTATTTTAGGACACTTTGTAAGCAATCTGTTTATGTGATCATCTTACTTGAGGGCTCAAAATTAATTAAAATGGTTTCACTTAATTAACCCAACCTTTCTTTTAAAATCTGCATAGAAGCAGTCGACTGTGGCATCATTTCAGTCGACTGAATATCCAGTCGACTTTATGGTCGACCTGGGTACACAGAGTTTTCAAAAGGGTACAAAACAGTCGACTGCCATCGCGACACAGTCGACTGATCTTCTTAGTGTAGTACATCCTTTTGAGAAGCAGTCGACTGCCCTGAGAAGACAGTCGACTGAATCACTGCGTTAAACACTGTAACGGCTAGTTAATTGCATTTATTGCAGCATTTATTACTCCCAACTACCCCCAACGGTTGGAAATTAAAAGAAAGCTATAAATACATATATTTGAACTTCATTAATGCCTCTCCTTGGAAAATCTAACTAAGTTTTTCATCTCATTAATATCTTGAGCCCTAGTTTGGTGAGATCATAAATTGTATTGCTCTAGTATTCATTTGTAAATCTTGAGAGCAATTTATTGTGAGCTTAAATCTTGTATCTATCCACTCTATTGAGAGAGTCTTCCATTCTTGTATCAAAAACCATTTATTAAGGAAGTGTGTATTAAGGGTTGGTGTAACCCTAGTTCAAGTGAAGAGGATTTTCTTCCTTGAAGAGATTGTAAGGGTTTAATCTTCACCCGAAGAAGATTGAAATAGTGGAATCCTCAAGAGGTGTTCTTGAGGGGTGGAAGTAGGGCGCGGCGTGCGGTTTCCCGAACCACCTAAAAATTGGTTTGCATTGTATCTCTTCTCTTTCTCTTTACTTTGCTTTTGTAATCTCTTCTTGATTGGGCAATTAATTTGAACGATTTTCTAAATTATTTTAAAAACCTTATTCACCCCCCCTCTAAGGTTTCCTTTTTGGGCCAACAAGGCTGTTTATTAGAGGAGAATGTTCAGGATCTACCAATTAAAACTCAATGAACACTGAAGTGCTAAAACTAAGAAGGTAAGAAAATGATTTAAGCCATCGTTATTCATTCCTTATATTTAATATACCTATATCAACATCCAAGAACTTTCTAACCCCACACTGATTGAATATTGCCAATATGAAACCCTAAAACCCCTCATCTTATACTTTAACCGTTATAAACCCGATTGCACATCTAATGTGACTAAAAATTGTTGAGGTATGTGACGAGAAGGGAGCAGTTGTGGAAGTGATTGTATAAAAAGAAAATATGCAAGGAGATGTTGAATATACCAGGTTAAAAAAAAAAGAGTAAAAGAGAAATAAATATATATGAAAATAGAGGATGGTTGGAATGAAGAAGAAATAAACTAGTCTCCATCACATGTTAAGGATGTGCAAATCTTGCCCTCTTTTCTCTATCTTACTAAATAAGAGCCGAAAAGTCAAAGTCTTAATGATTTCTAACAACTTAGTTTGAATATGAATGTGTAATTTGAGTATCCACGGTATTTCGCTCATCTAGTAAGTAGTATACCTTTCATGAGACTATATTACTCTAAATGTTCGTCCTTTATCGAGTTCGGTGTGAAACACTAGTAGCCAGAACATCACTCTTATTAAAGTTTTCACACCATGAGCGATCATTTCTAAACAAGTTTCTGTGAGATGTTCATTTTTGAGTGCAAACCCATGTGAGAATCGAGTTAAAACTACGCGTTCCAAGAGTATGATAGTCTAAAAAATTCTAAATAAAGTTGGATGCATAGCTGTTGACCTCACACACACGGATACATGAATGTAACGCATATGTATATTTATCTTGGTGACATGAGGAACATGTGGATTTCTTCATAGTTTGTATGAGGTTGATATGTGATGTGGAGCTAAATTGAAAGTCGAATGGGAAAGAATGTTTATAAGTTTTTCTATATCTTTTTTAGCTTAAAATTTAGAATTTTGTGGGTTTATTCACTGAAAACCCTCACGAGACAACACTCGTCCACTAGGGGGAACCTAGGGGTTTAACGGCTTGTTGCATTTGCTAAATGCAACCGCGATTCCTGCGAAAGTGAGTTAGGCAGTTTCTTTCTTTTTAGTTTTAGTTTAGTTTGCCTTAGTTAATGTTATTTACTTTAGTCGTTGTAGTAGTAGTAAGCTTGTTTTTATTTTCGCTTTATTGCTAGGGACTAGCAAATCGCTAGTTGGGGGTTGTGACAAGCGGGGGTATTTGTAAAATACAACCGCGCTAAAAGAGGAAAACACACTAGAAAAGTCTACAATTCCCTTGTTTATCTGCAGTTTGAATTACAATATCAGTTTTTGCACAAATTGATTAAACTATGATAAGTGGTATTGTTTTAGTGATTATTTGTGCAAATTACTGCTGCTGTGTACAAGATTGAAGAATGTTGATGAAAGGAAGTGCTTAGTCCAGATAAAGACAACTCAAAGCTGAAATACAGGGTTCGAGCGATCGAACAAGGTTCGAGCGATCGAAGTTTCGATCGATCGAGTGGAGTTCAAGCGCTCGAAGTTTCTGGAAGTTCAATCGATCAAGAGTTGTTTGATCGATCGAACATGCCTTTTATCAGATTATACGCGCACACAGCAGAAACGGGTTTTTACCCTAGTATTAGGTTTCTACTATATATAATCGTTTTGTTTACGTCCCAAGGGACGCCCATACTTGGTTTTTATCAGTTTCATAGAGAGAACAGAGTTTACTTGTGTTTTCTTGTAGGTTTTATCAAGATTCATCATTGTCAGCTTGGATTTTCTATAGTTAATACAAGTTTCTTCGTTCCAGGTTACTTACTATTGTTTTGTTTACATTCTGCACCTAGTTAATCGTAGTTTAACCTTCAATCTCGTAGTATTGCATGCTAGATAAGTTAAAATCACTAGTTTTCTTAGTTTTCATGCAAATCTTACATCCAAACAAAGCCTTAATGTTTTCATATAATAAAAACCAATCTGTGATGCTCCAGACGATGTCTGAGTAGTCCTATGGTTGGGAGAACATGATGAAACAGTGATCTCCAGCCTCTGCCATGCAGCAGAATAAATCCTGTGTTCGATCGATCGGAGATAGTTCGATCGATCGAACCAGAGTTAGTCAAGCGATCGAAGGACATTTCGATCGATTGAGGGATGAAGGCTTTTGATCGATCGGTCAAACGATCGTCGATTGATCGAACTCTCTGATTCTTGAGGATGTTCCCTGCAGTATTCCAGGACCTTTTGTTTTTTAGATTCGTTATCATACTGTCCCGAAATGCTCAGTTTGTCAAAACAGTTTTCAAAATCAAGGCCCTAAGGCATTTTCTTTCAATACATTTTGCAAACCACCTTCATTGCTAACACCATTGTGGATGCGAGTCTTAACTATTGAATTAAACCGCTTTCACGTGTTTCAAGTTAACTGTGATGATATAGTCCCGGTCATGAAAGGGCTATGGATTCTTTATTTTCAGAGAAATACGGAAAACTGTGGGTAATATACTCCTTAGTGCTTCAAAGTAACTGCCTGGTAGATGGTTAGATTACTGTGGATTCGTGTAATCCCAACATTTTCTTTTTAAAGTTAAATCCTATTTTAGAGTATTGCTTTAACTAGCTAATTAGTTCTTTAGTTTAATCTGAATTACTTTTGTTAGTAGTCTTAGTTTGTGGAACTTTGTGTTCTGCGCCATTATTAAATCTTATTGATTTTGTTTCTCTTTCTGTTGAGTTTAGTCTAAGTAAATAGGTCAACACCTTCCCTGTGGGATCAACCTGGTCTTACCAGTTACTACTTGCACGTCTACCTACACTTAGGTATTGCACAAGAGCACACAAGATTTTTCGCTGTCAGTTTAGGTTTCTGAAGTTAATACAGACCCTCAGCTTCCCATTCTTCTTTACTACCGGGACCACATTCGAGACCTATTCAACATACCAGGCTGTCCGAATGAAACCAGCGTCCAGTAGTCTCTCAATCTCCTCTTTAACCTTCAGAGTTACTTCTGGTGACATCCGCCGAGGTAGCTGCTTGAACGGCCTGAATCCTGATTTAATTGGTAATCGGTGTTCCATCAGTTCCCTAGATAACCCTGGCATTTCATCATAATCCCAGGCAAAGCAATCTTTGTACTTGTGCAAAAGTGCAATCAACTCGGCTTGACACTGCGGATCCAGCATCTGACTGACATAAGTAGGTTTGTGCTCTCCTTCTTTGCCTAGGTTGACCTCCAAGAGGGGGTCTTGGACATCGACCTTTAAATCATCAAGCTTTGCTGTGGCTGTTTCCAATTCGTCCATTTGAATCTCTTCCTCCCTTGGCGTTTCTTCTTCATAGATACAATCAGCCAGATTAATCATTCCGTCAACTAGGCCAATTTCCAGTCTTCTATCGGCCAGGTATGCATACCATCTGGCATTGACGTCTTCCTATTCGATGATCTCAATCGGCCTTGATTCTTCAGTTCGACTGAGGTTATGATAACACGTCTTCATGTCCGATATATTTCCTTTAAGGAAGGTAGCCGTAATCGGTCTTCCCATTTTGTTGTAACCCAGTAACTTGACCGGCCCAATATCATCTTTCGTACAAGACTGCATCGGCCGTTTGCACACGAGCTACGAATGGCTTTGTATCTCCTCCCACCACTTTTACCTCGTCGCCTCTCCAGAAAATTAGTAACTGATGAAGTGTGGAAGGAATTCAATAATTTGGGTGTATCCAATCTCGGCCGAGTAATGCACTATAGGCTGCCGAGGTTTCTACGATGAAGAAGGCAATCATGACCATTTTACTGCCAATGGTCAGCTTAAGGGATAGGATACCCTTTGTTCTTGAGGGTGCCCCCGTGAAGCTTTGCACATTCATTTCGGTCGGAATTAGCTCCGACTCGGACTTCTGAAGGATTCTCAACATTATTTGAGGCATAATATTGATGGTAGACCCACCATTAACCAAAATTCTGTTTATCGGGACCCCCTCAATATGTCCTTTCACGTATAATGGCTTCAAATGTTGGGACATCTGTGTTGGGTTTGTGCCCTCAAACCATTACTTTATGTATGAGACATTGACATTTTAATATATGGATATCAGCTTTACATTTCATTATGTATGTTTCTTTCATGAGATGATTGTTAATCCTTAAGTGTCATAGTAAGTAATTCGTGTGTGTATGAGATACATGCAAGTGAGATACGAATTACTATTCTTTGATACTTAGAACTTGTCACAGTGGATGATGAGACTGGATATCTCATCAGGCTTACACTGTAGCATGATTAACTACCATTGGATGGAGTGATGAGTCTCAATCACTAGAGTGTAACTCTCAGTTAATATGCTAGTGCTTATAGTGCATTGACGGACCTGAGCTTTCTTATTGACACTCAAGACTGTCAAACAGTCAATAAGAACTCATAACTTGTATAAGGTACGTGTTCTCAATCTTGAGACGATTATGAACACAGACTGTGGATATGGCTGCTTTGACTTACCAATCAGTGAGGTCTACAGAAGATCAACACCTGGGTATCTTGGGTATGTCATATTCATAAGGTTGTGAACATATATTGTCAAGATAGAATCTACCCTCTGATTCAGAGTAAGCATTCCCTTGAGAATGTCACCAAGTCGATTACTGAGTACTGCAGTCTTGTTGATAAGAGTTATCAACATGTTTGGTAATCATGAGAGGTGAATGGGACTCAAGGAAAATAAGAAGTAATCATGATTCAGGTTGACAGTAATAGTTATTCGACTACCTGAATATGATTGCGAATGCTGTAGGTAGAGGGACATTAGTACAACATACAAGTCTAGTTATCGCTTCGGATATGTTCTTTTGCGTTGGAGTTCAGTTATCGTTTTATAGTAGAGTAAACGTTAACTGATCAGTTGATTAATTTTCTAATCAAAGAGTTTGGTCATGGGAATTAATCAACTGATCTGAGCCAACAATAAAGAGCCTAGGAGGTCCCACTCTTAGCTCCGCTAGGAAGCTTGGAAGGGCACATGAGGAAGCTGTCAAGACAGGTTCGATCGATCGAAGTCATGGCAGGTTCGATCGATCGAGAATGGTTCGATCGATCGAATGTTCGATCGATCGAAGTCCTTCGATCGATTGAAGGTTAGGTCGGTTCTGGGAATCTATAAATAGGGCAGCTGTGTTCTGGAAAAGGAGTTCGTCGTTTTAGAACGTCAGAAGCTGCAGAAACTATTTTAAGAGCACCAAACCTTCTCCTTCCTCTCCATTAGGGTTCCCACCAACCCTAGTCCTTCCTGCGAGCATCCATAGGAGTCATAAGAGTGAAGGCCATCTAGTGGAGGCTGCTGGAAGTTGAAGATTTCAGAATTGGGTTCAAGACACAAAGGTATAACTCTTGTCCCCTCCTCCTGTGCGCATCCATAGAATTGACGAGTAGTAGATCCTGGGCTACCATTAAGTTTTCATAACTTGACTTTTCCGCTGCGTGTTTAAACTTTAAATTTAAACAAGTTTTTCCATCAATCTGATATGTGGGTTTCTCGAAAACCACTTTGACTGGTCCGCAAGGCTTCACCCCCTCCTTAGTATGATGTCCTTTCGGCCTCAAAATAGTGATCTTCCGGTCAGTCTGCTCATCGGTGGCATCCACATTCTTGCTTGTGGCCTCCACCACATTAGGTTTAATGGTCTCTCCCCCATTCCAGAATACATCTTCTATCATGGCTGAGTCCTTGGTCAGGCCCTCCATTATATCCCCTTCCATGGCCGCAGGCTGGTCTGGCTTGGCCATAAAGGACCTAAGCAAAGTAAACACCATGTTGGATGACAAGCTTACCGGAATAGTTCCGAATTGAATTGGCAAGGTGCTGGAGTCTGATAGATCACCATCGGATTCCATACTCATCTTGTCTGATGTGGGCCTGCATCCCTCCTGTGATTTTACCTATCTGAATCTTTCCTTCAGGTGCCCAGTAGAAGTATGCATCGCCCCAGCCTCTCTGTCACACAATGGTTCTGCCTCAGTTGTGAGTTTTTTAGTGTCGGGCAATGGTAATGTATGCGATGTGGGTTTAGGAGCGTTTCTAACCCGATTGTTCCAGTACTAGCGTTCCCGCTCGGCCTATCTCATACGTTGATACCTCCTTTTTTTAGACTTGCTATACTGTGGTCGCGTTGGGAATTTGGAATGTTCAGCCCTATGGCATCTCCCATCTTCCATTCGGGGTGGCAACACCATCCTTGGGCTCCTGTTTGAGGTTGATGATCTTGTTTGCAGCTTAGGCTCTGGAATTGTTCAGGTACCTCTTGCCTCGAATCGGCCTGACTTTCTTAGGCCGGTTTGCGGAGCCAAGGAAGGTTTTGCCCGTCACTTGGGCTTCGCCTGACTCTGCCAAGGTAGTGACAACCTCTCATATACAGATCTTCTCGGGCTTTGGCTCCCGATGTTCATTGCCTCTTGGCCTCTTACTCGGGCTAGAGACTTGCTTTTTGATATCAGCCTTGCATCTTGGGCAAAGGCCTTGTTCGATGAACTCCAGTTGTCGTCGAAGATCCGCTATCAAGTTATCGGTATCGGACCTAGCAGTTTCTACCTCGGCCTTATGGCCCTTTTCTTTATATTCCTGATAACTTCTTTGGAGGTCATGTATTGTCACTTTCGGCCTATCTGTGGCAGAAATGGCGATTTGTTTCCCTTCCCTCTGCCTTGGCAAAATTTCTCTGTCGATCAAGTCTATCTTTGGCCTTGCCCTCGTTAGCTTGGTTAAATCGGGCATAACCATATTGGTACCAGTGATTTGGGGAAACGGATTTGCGTCAATCCCCATAGCCTTGTCCGAAACTTGAAAACTCCTTTCTCCATATTTTCCTGTATAACATTACGAAAAACAACGCAATTATTAGTGGAGTGCTTCCAGGAATTGTGCCACTTACAGTATTCTTTATTTTTTAGGTCATCGGCCTTGGGGATCCAACGGCCTTCACCCAGCTTGATCACTTTATCGGCCAACAAGGCATCAAATATTTGATCGCCATGGTTATGTCAAAAGTATAATTTTTTCCCGCCTCAAATGCCATCTTCTTTGCAGCGGCATAATTGTTGATAGGTTTATTCAAGGCGTTATATACGATTGGCCGTTTGCAGATTAACTCGGCCATATCGCTCTCTGTTTCGAGGTCACACTCCGTTAGGTGGACCTCGTAGTTAGGGTCTTTATAATACGTCCCTTTGGACGAGTTCTTCTTCTCCTGCTCATCCAAAAGGATGCGCTCATAACGAGCGGCCCGCGTGGCCAGCTCGAATAAATCACGGAAGTCAGTTCCTTCAAACCTCTAGCGAAGTTCAAAGGACATGCCCCCCATGGCCATTTTAGCATATTCTTCCTCAGGCAAAATCGTCTTGCACTGATACTTTGCCTTACGGAAAAGGGCTATGTATGTTTCTACAGTTTCTCCTACTAATTGCATCATCCTAGATAGGTCTGCCAGGGATGTTTCGGGCTCAGTCCTATAGAACTGGCCATGAAATAACTCTTTCATCCCTTGCCAAGTTTGCACCGAATTGGCGGGGAGATTGACATACCACAAAAACGCCATGCCCATTAGCGAATTTGGAAATAACCTCAACTTTAATGGGTCACTACTACCCACATGGCCGCATTGAACAATGAAACAGCCAATATGCTCCACCGAAGACTGTTCACTCTCGCCAGAAAATAGAGTAAAGTTTGGTACTTTATACCCCTGGGGAAATATGACCAGGTCAATTTTGGGGGATACGACCGTCTGTACGTCGGTCTCTCCAGTCTTCTCATAAACGAGCCATACTCTTCATGTATGGCTACTACCAACTCCTCCCTATTGATGGGATGTGGAGCTACGGGCTGAACATTCCTCAACGAGGGTACCAACGACGGTGGTAATTGCTGTTGATTGTTATTGGTCTGATGAGTCCAAAATCCACCATTGTTTCTTTGCCCCCCAGTAGCGTGACCTGGAGGTTGCATGTGGTTGACTGAGCTTTCAGTATGGCCTATTGATCGACCAAAACCTGGTGTCGCTGATCCATTAGGATCGATAACTATCGAGGGAAGCCAGCCATTCTGGTCTGTGATTCAGATTGTTTGCCTAAGCCATTACCCTCCCTAAGGTTCGGACAGATGTAGGGTGGGTCTTTTGGCTTATCGATCTCGATCAATGTGCCAGAGCCCGATCCATTGACTTGCTATTTGCTGCCTCTAGCCTTATAGGTCTCTATCAGCCTTTCTATCATGTCCGACAGGCGATCCAATTTTACATGGGTGGTCCTTGTCTCCATGACCAAGTCAGGTTGACTCTTATGAACATCGGCCGTCTGGTTGATGACCGCCTTGAGATTGCCCATTGATCCTATTAGCACCTTGTATTCCTGCCACATGGGCTCAACGTTCACTCTCATGGCCTCCGAAATTGCCTCAAGAGTGACACTGTCATCTTGTGGAGAATGGCCAGTACTTTCCTCCATAGGTGGGTCCATGGGAGAATCGTCTTGGCCGTTCTTAGTTGACTGTTTATCTTTCTTTAGAGGCATGGCTTGACACTGTGGGTCCCACCGGCCGTGCCAAAATGTTTGCTAGTAATTTGCGCGAGCGTGCCAGAGCTAAACGGGCTCGGTGTGTGTGTATGTGTGTGTGTGCAAACTAATTTTCTAAACGCTTGTGTGAGTGATACACAAGGCTTTATGAATCTCACTTCTAAACGGTGACTGTGTGTAGTGAGTAGGAAAGTACCCTCACCACAAATTCTTTAGCAGTAGTGAAGCGCACAAGCTAAACAATGTTAAGAGTTTATCAGGTAAACCATCACAAACGGATTAATAAAACGTAGATTTTATTAAGTGTTTGGAAAAAATAAACAGATCTAAAGAACGAACCAGAACAGACTGATTATCCAAAAGAATAAAAAGAAATAACAAAAGGGCAGACCTATTTTCTATGAATACCAAAAAAACATAAAGGTTTGAAAGGTTTGAATGCTTCGATGCAGTGTGTATGCTGTTTTCGAGATGACGTGGAGTCCTTTGCAGCTTGGACTGCTTCCATATTTATAGCGGCCCTGGATGACTTCTGATTAGGAAAGGACTCCTTGGCTTACGCCCTAAGCTATGTGGCTGATTGGCTGATGGTGGAAGAAACCTTCTCAATCTTTAACTCCTACCTTATCCAAATTCTTATTGAATCAATCCCACTAATTTAGGGATTAACCTTCTAAATCCAGTTGGACGTGATCAGATTCTTTTACCAAACGGACTCTCGCTTCTTAAAAATCTGGGATGACGTCGTCCTGTCAGCTATGAATAGCACCGCCTTCCCCTTTCAATCCATCGGCTTTGTCAACTACCTCTTTCAGCTGAATCGGGCTTAACTAATTTCAATGCTTTCTTTCATGCCCGATTACCTGCTTATGGTCTATCGGACTCATACAGCCATCCTTCATTACACGGTACCTGATTGACCTACATGCTGCTTTTAATCCACCATCGGGCTTATGCTGAATTAGGTTATGTTATTCTCGTGTCCGATTAACATCTTCTATGCACATCCTTCCAATCGGGCTCATACCACAACACCCATCAGCCTGGTGCCTACCATCGGGCTTACAATCTCCACTTGAGTCCGCTGAATCATAGATTCCCTAGGCCGGCCTCCCCTCTATCCAACTTCATGCCACTCGGACTCAAAAACCTTTGAGGTTTTGAGTGCAAACATACGCTAAATGCAATCGTGATTCCTGCGACAGTGAGTTAGATTTTTTTTTCCTTAGTTTATTCATCCTTTTTAATAAAACTTTTAGAAATATTTCTCTTTCACTTCATTACTAGGGACTAGCAATAAGTTAGTTGAGGGGTGTGACAAACACTGAATATTGCACATTCATGTGCTAATATAATAGACAGTGCTCATTTAATCCCCCCAAATCCCTAGTTTTACACGCATATTTGAATTAATATAATTTAATGGTGATGTCACTCACATGCGTGTAATTATGTGTTTTTACATATTTTATATATTTATGTAAGAATGAAGTGAAATAAAGGGAAGTAAAGAAGTAGCAACCACACCGAAGCATTTCTCATATATTAGTCAAAATATGCATAGCAAACATTTCGTAAACTAATCAAAATATATATATATATAATATAAAATAATAATAAAAATCAAACCAAAACCAAATTGTCAGAAGAATCCAAAATCAAGTGTGGAAAAAAAAAACAAAGGATTGACAATGACACATAAATGTATATGTATGTAATGAGTTTTCTCTCTCTCTCTCTCTCTCTTTCTCTCTCTCTCTCTCATTTGTACAGATTGTCAAACAATGTCAGAAAACTTTGAAAAATTGGGCAAACGAATTGAGCCAAGGATCAAAGTTATGTTCAATATGATGAATGCAATGACGAAATTCGTCATTCACTTCGCCTATAAAAAGGCAAGCAGCAGCTACAACAAGGAGAGCCTACAACACACAGCTCCACACTAACAGTTTACAATCACTATTAGGGAGAGAATAGTTTAAGGAGGTTATCATGTGAGCACTTCATATTGTCCCTAGAAATAGGAAACTTTAGTTTTTCTTTGCTTTTTCTAGTTCTAGTAGTAGTCAAAATTTACTTTTTATGTAATTGATGATTTCATGTTCAAAAATATATAGCAAAACTTTGTGTATTGTACTTCTCAAAATTAAAATATTTGTTTTTTTGTATAACCTTTGTCAATTTGTAGTAGTAAAAATATTCCTATTAAAATTTAGATTTAATATTTTTAGTCTAGTAGTACTTATAGTTGTCCCCTAAAATAGTTTGAAACCCCAAATTTTTCAGTTTTTATAGCAATATTTCCATTCACTAGAAGACAGATTTTGCGAGTAAATGCCAGATTTCTTAGTCACGTAGTTGTTATAATCACCTACTAAAGTCCAAAAGTACATCATACTCATATCTCACTCCAAAAGTAGATTAAGATTTGGTTTGACCTTATTTGTGTTCTTGGAGTTCAACCACTGTGACCCCACAAGAATCAAAAGTCAAAGGTTTAGTATTTTATTATTAATTCAGTATTTTCATTTATGTATATTTTATTAGCCTAGTTGTACTCAACTTTGTTATTTTGCAGATTCCACAAATTCAACCAGGCCCAACTCATGTTAAGTGGAGAAAATAATATAATAATATAAGTTTTTACCCTTACCTTGGTTTTACAACTTTAATTTTAATTGGACGGTGATTGCGTGCATTTGTTTAATTTATCTTTAAATTTTATTTGGAAGACAGTTTCAATTCCAAAATGGTAGGCTAAAACTTTAATTGGGGATATGCAATAAAAACTTAGAAACCACAACTTCTGTGCACTAATCTTAAATGGGCAAATTTATCTAGATGGGTTATTTTTTCATTTATGGCCAAAAATATCTATGTATCTATAGTTTATGACCATTTAACATGTTTATATACTATGGCTATACTGGGCTCAAAAGATTACATATTTGAAATAAGAATATAATTATGTGGATTGTCAAACTATGCCTTTTGTCATAAAAAAATACCTAGCATACTCAAACAACTCATATGACAAAATTTATATTTCAAATATGTGTTTATATATATTTTTATCCACTGATGGACATGCAATTGTGTAGTGGAAGAGTGGTGGGAACTGGACGCCGAAAAACCCACGTCCGCGATGGGGGCACGGTTCGAACCTGGCTACTGCCCAATTGCCTTTTTATTTTTCTTTAAACCAAACGACGTTGTTTCATATCAAACCTGACACACTTGATATGACCCTTACTAGTGAAAGTTTATTTTTAAATAAAGAATGACTCTGCGATCTTAAATGCCAAATGCTTTTCAAATGCACAAAAGTTGTGGGATCTAGTGTTGGTTTGCATATTCTCAATTTCTTTAAATCATTTCTTCCAACTTAATTAATAGTTCCTATTTTTAATAACTTTGCTTAAATATCTGTATTATTTCTATCTTTTGCTATTATTAAATCCAAAAGGTTTATCTCACAAAAATTTAGCTTTTATTTATTTTTCTTCTTTTTCTTACTAGTACTTAGTTAATTTATTTTGCACTGTTAAAATCTTTACTGTAAACTACTTTAAAAAAATAGCTTTTAATTAATTTATTGCAAAAATATAAAAATTAGTAGTTTAGTAAAACTCCACAAAAAAAATTTATCATCTTTTAATTTCTTTTTAGTGACATAATAGTTATTGCCTATCTTTCTTTTCCATTCCCTGTGGATTCGACCTGGACTTCCAGAACTTTATTACTTGTACGATCACCTACACATGGGTGTGATAAGAAAATGCGTCAATAGGATGTCGTCAATCATACATATCATTTGTTTGCTTGTATTTTTGTAATACTTGGGTATTCCTTGGTGTCTTGGTGCAGAGAATTGAATGCCGTGGATCCGGACTTTGATTTGTGATCTTGCCTCGTCTACATGTGGCTTAGTGCCCATGTATCGTGTACCTTCTGTAACAACCCGAAAATTTGTAAGTGTTTAAATAATATTTTTATTGAAATTTCAATTAGCAATGTTATATGAGTGTACCTATGTAAGACATGTGTTTGAAAAATTTAAGTGTTTGGTGGACGTATCAATTAAATCATGAGTGAGCGCGTTTAGTTTGGGAGTTAAATTTTATTAATTTATACTTGTTAAAAAAAAAGTGAAGGGTTGATATGTATTTTTGTTATATAGTGTTTATAGGCCCGCGAATGTGTTAAATAATGTAATTAACATTAAAACTTAGCACCGGGGTCATGGGTACCCATTGGGCTACTCATTTTAACACTTTGTACTGCATTTTGGGCCCACATGAGTCTCTTTTGTGAGCCCATTAGACAAAAAACGGGATTTGATATGTATATATGAGTTATTTGTATAGGTTGTGCATGTATATAGTATACTATGTGTGTAATACATATAAACTTATACCATTAACCCTAGCCACCCAAAGAGAGAACAGACGTGTGTTGTGTGTGTGTGTGTGTGTGTGTGTGTGAGAGAGAGAGAGAAGAAGAAGAAGAAGAAGAAGAAAGGAGAATGATCTCGGGTTCGTGGGCACGTGGGGAATTGCGAAGCATTCGTGGTGGTTGATTTGTGATCAACTAGGTGAGTTAAAATTTATATTTGGGTATATATATACACGTATGTATATATATATATGTGTGTGTGTGTGTGCAAGAGAATCCAAATAGTTCTTATTAATTTTGTGGTTGGTGTTAAATTGTGTGTGGATTCCCATTCGTTATTATTGAATGATATAAATATTTATTTTCTTCGTGTGATTTTATGATTGTGATCTCGGTGTACTTGGATAGATCATGTGGATAGTTAATTTGATGAATACACAAAGGGGAATAATTTTGATAATGAATAAATAATAGAAAATTCGTTTTATTTTTTTTTTTAACAGTGGCAGAAACTTTGAAAAAATATTATAAAACCATGACTTAGATTTATGGAATTCTGTCTGCGTTGGCCTGTAGGAAACGCGATTCTGCACACTTTTCGTCTAATGGTATTTTTCATGATTCTGTACCATTTGGGCAGAAATTGAAGATTTCAGTTGCAGTTTTTAGTATATTAAAATGTACGACATTGGAGAAATATGATTAGTTGTGTTTTTTTTATTCATTCGTTTGACTTAACGAAAATTACTTATAGATACATGAATTCTCATATAATGTTGAGCAATAAAAAAAAAAGGGTTGATAGTCATTAACGTTGAGTCCGATGGAAATATTGTGGAACGATTGTTATAATACTTTACGATATGAAAATGTGAATTTTTTATTATGTGTTTCTTGTAGGCTGATATTGAATGTTGAGTTGAGGTTATTGTACCTGAAATAACTGACCTTATTTTGTGGTCATTTTGATAAAAATGAGTAAATTAGATACGTTGAATAGTATATTAGAGATCTTGTAATTTGAATAGAAATTATTGAGGGAAGATTGTTATGGGTTAATTGATAAAACCCTTTATTGTAAGAAATTGGAATGCATCTAAAAGTTAGAGATGTGATTGGATGATAAGACGGAACTATGTGATAAACGTGAAATTCACAATTATTGGGATAATACGAACGATAAGTAATAAGTGCAACATAGTTCTTTAGTGTTCACCGCTCCCCGTTGTGTGATATGTTTTTTTTGGTAGCTCGACTTGCTGAGTGTACCCTTTTGCCAGTGGCTTCGTGATCAAGCTGGCCTAAGCCTTATGCCCGGCTTATTTGTTAGACGTCTAGGCATATTGACTAGCCTTCTGTGTGTATACCTGGTTTGGTTGATACCCCAACCAAACTAGCACCAGAGTGGGTGTTGGTAATATATCCGGGCACACATGGGATATATGTGTGGGCTGTACCATGGAGGGTGGCCAAGGGGTGAACCTAGGGAACACAAAGATAAATTTAATGCTAATAAATAATGAAAATGGATTATTTTATAAGACTGATAAGCGTGAAATAATAAATGCGACGTTTGGAGTTAGAATGTGGACGGTTGGTATGCAGAATTGTTTGCTTGGTCTATGATCATTCAATTTGCAGGATGGTGGGCCCACTAACGTTTTACAGGTTTGGCTCACCATAAGTAAATGGGTAAGTATGAAATTCGTAGTAACTTTGGATTTTGGGCAAGAAACTACTTGCCACCACATAGATGGAAACTACTCTATTGTCCAGATATGTGTGTGGAACTACCTGTCTTGACCCAAGAGTGTTGTAGTGTAATTTGTTGTCTACGGGTTCAAGTTGGATCCCTAAGACTTGTTGTTTTGTTTAACTCATACCAGTCATGTGACTGACCCGAGTGTGTTATGCATTCGGGGGCGTTTCTATATGAAACGTAGTTGAATGCACTTGTGCAGGTTTAGTATTTGGACATGTCCTGTGGAGCTTTTGATGTCTTGGAGTTGCAATTGTGTAGAAGTGTAGTTTGTATTTGGTTGTATTTTTATTTATTTATTTATTTTAGGCATTTTGGGCCGTATTTGGATTATTATAACATGTATTGTATATTGAGTACTGGGAACGTTTTAGTTACTCTGACCAAAGGATGTATAGATTTTATTCTTTTTTTTTTCCGCTGAACTCTGTATGTGGACATTTTATTTATGAAAATGATATATTTTTTTTTAAATTAAAAAGTGATATAATATTTATAATGGAACTTTAGTTCTTTTATAATGAAATGGATGTTTGGGAATACAGGTTTATTAATAAAGAGTTAAAACACAAGATCACATGTCTTTATTTAAGGAGTATTAAATACTGTTTTCAATAAATTATCATTTAGCTTGTGTGAGGGTGTCACTCTCGTGATTTTTGGTAATTGAATATTAGTTCGGATACAAGATGTTGGATTGAATATTTGGTTGTTCAAAAATTGGGGTGTGACAATGTAACGACCTTGGTGTTGTGGGCGGGCTGCTGTAGGTGCCTTTGAGGCTGCAGTAGGTGCTGGCAGGCTACACACTATGGGAAGTTTGTCCCACATCGCCTGGGTGTGGAAAAGTAATGTGCTATATATGTGTGGTTTCAAGTCTCCCTAGTAAGAGGCCTTTTGGGTAGTGACCCAAGAACAAATCCGTGCGGGTTTGGGCCCAAAGCGGACAATATCTTACTGAGCGAGACTTGGGTCGTGACACCTTCTCTATCCTTTCTCTTAAAAATTTTCTAGGTTTACAACTTTATTTTCAACGACACAATTCATTTAGGATAGTCTTCGTTTATATGATTATTTGTTAGAGACATTTTATCTAGGATTGTTGCAAGATTGCATTACACGTTTCCACTTCTTTTTGTTTTTGCGACTCACTTGAGTCAACCCAATGTAAGTTCTCTTGTTCCCTTTTGCATATCATGACATGTTTCCTTTATTTTGCATTGGTCCCGGGCGGGACTAGTCACTGTAAGTATACCTCTCCCTTGTATTGCATGTGTATCCGCTTTCTACTTGATTTAATCTCTTGAAATAATTTTCATTAGATATTCCTTTTTGACATGTATATATTTATCTAGTATGTTTGAGAAAATAACATCAATTATGAATTAAGAACAAGACTATTTGAATCAAGGCCTACCATTCGGTAGGGCGAGGAGGGAGTGCTTTAGTCCTGCTTGGGCTCTTTCCCCTCTCGTACGAAGACCCCCGAAACTAGTTTCTGGTAATAAAGTGCGAGTAACCTTATTCAATTTTGGGCGAGTCAAACTTGGGTTTTCTAATTCCCGATAAAAATTAGGTGGCTACTCTTTATCTCTAGGACCGCTGGAAGAAGGTCTAGTTTTCCCTGAAGTGTCCTCCTTGGGATCCGTCCCGGGACACTATCGAGGGAAGACACCAGGACATCCGAGCGACACGTGTCCACACCAGCTCACTTCCCCGATTCCTCATTGTGATCACCTACGATGGTTATTCAATAACCACTACAATATATAAGTTATATGCTTGTGAGCAATGTCAATCATAAACATGGATAATAAACACGCTCAATTCAACATATTACAAAGAATGATAGTCTCTGGAAATTACTAGTTCTCTCCCACCACTACCGGCTAGCCCGCGGCTCTACTCCCCAAGCCCACGTGACTAGTCATGACCCACGCCCTCACACGTGCGGTCCCATAGGCCTCTGGCGGCCGTGATCGTCACCACAAAGATTACCTCATGGTGGTATAGAACTAGCAATTTCCATCGACTCAAAAAGACAACTCAACATGCTCATTTTATCATTACACCGTGCTTTCACAAATAAATTGGGCCTAATTTAGCCACATGAATTTTGCCCAATAATAAGCTAAATAAATTAAATTACGATAATTAGGCATGCTTTGGCATCACAATTGAACCCAATATGAAAATCATCCAAATATCAAAATTAACATCACACACCTCTTGGGTTTCGCTCCTAATCTTGAGATTAAAGTCCTATTAAGAACCAGACACAAATCCTATACATAAATTACAAGTTATGAGCTAAACCCCCAAAATAGGTTGCAGAAAAACTGTCACAGAACTCAATAAAATTAGTACCAACGAGTTAGACTCACCTCTAGGAGTCCGAATATGTAACCTGTTTTGAAAACCGACTTAGTTTGGCGTGTCAATTGGCATCGAGAACGTTGTCGACGTTCCGTCACAATTTCCATATCTTACTCTGTGTATTAGCCAAAATGAAGGTATATATGATGATGGGTTGATGATGAGTCATCACCCATGTGTCATGTCCATACCATTTCCTATTTTTATTATGACACCCCCCTACAAGTTTTGGTAGTTTTGGAATTACGCCCTTATTATTTATTAAACCTTATTAAAACTATCCCAAACCTAAATGGATATTTGTCTATGTCTCGCATGGGTCCCATAAGTGGTCCCATATAATTATATGAAGTTGCTAATTAGCCTACTAATTATGTAACGTGTTCAATTTGCTCTCACAAAAGTACCCCTAATTGACCCCAAAAGTGGTCTCCAACTAACAACATGATATTATAAACAATAAAATAATAAATTATTTAAGCCTTAATAAACATTTAATCACATAGGATGTTTCACATATTCCTGTCCCATCTCAACTGGGACCCATCAACACATGTTCCAAACTGGAATTGCCACATTGGCCATATCTGGGTTCCCAATTGGAAACCCATATCAACTCAGTGGGTCAAAATCCACATCACATATACATTTTCAACATTATTATATAGCTAATAATGTGTATTAAATATGATTAATAAAATCCGCAGGAGCGGGTGTTACAATTTATCTTTAAATTGAATTTTTGCCGGATTCGTTTATGATTACTTTCGTCCTTGCCGGACTAGTTGTTTTATTTCCAATCCTTACCGGATTGTAGTGGGTTAAATTGATCCTTGTCGGATCTTGTTATTGATTTTAAATTATTTGGTGGGTAGACTTGTCGTCGCCACTAACTTCATTTAAAACCTTCATTGATTAGTTAGAACATGTTTTAAATGGTTAGAAGTGTTACCATATTGATCCATCACTTGGCCAAAGAAGAAAAAAAGAAAAGAAAAAGACACTGAATAGTAAAAACTGCTCCTTTGAAAAGCTCACTGCATGTGAATGGTAACCTTTGCCTATTGCTATACTTTTTCTTCGTCCGTGGCTGGGCTAATTAAAAACTTAAGTTTTCTAAACAATTCTAAGGTATCCTGACCATAAAAAGAGGTACTCCTTGGGTGTTTTTAAAATCTTATTTTTCACATAATGCCTTTTCAAAATTTTTGTTTTAAAACATGTTATGGCTTAGGGTATTGGATGGTCTTAGGTTCCTTTTCAAACGATTTCAAAAACATTTTCAAACGGGTAGTTGTTTATTAGACTCGTTGACACTTAACTCCACTTCGGATTCACTTATTGACTTGTCCTTTTGGCTAGGAATCCCGAGTGATTCCAAAGTCGCTTCCGCATTGCGTTGTTATGAGATTTTTTCTTTTTCTTTCTTTTCCGTTCACGTGTCCTCAATTTTTGGGGCGTGACAGTTTTGGATTGGAATAGACCAACCACAGCAACAGAAATCAGAAGTTTTCTTGCTCTAGCTCAATACTACCAGAGTTTCGTAGAAGGACTCTCCAAGATCGCAGCCCCTCTTACCGAATTAACCACAAAGGGCTTGAAGTACGAATGGAGCGACAAGCATGAACATGCATTCCAGGAGTTAAAGAAGAGATTAACCACGGTGCCAGTACTTGTAATACCGAAAAGTGGTGAATAGTTCACCATATACACTGATGCATCACATCAAGGACTTGGATGCGTGCTTATGCAGGACAGGAGAGTGATAGCATATGGATCATGACAGCTAAAACACACATGAGCTTAACTATCCTACGCATGATCTGGAACTAGTTGTAATGGTTTTGCACTCAAAATTTGGAGACGCTACCTTTAAGGAGAAAAGTTCGATCTGTTTTAAGATCACAAGAGCCTGAGGTACTTGTTCTCTCAGAAGGAGTTGAACTTGAGGCAGCGACGTTGGATGGAATTATTAAAGGACTACGATTTCACGCTGCAGTATCACCCTAGTAAAGCAAACATTGTTGCTGACGCACTAAGCCGGAAACCTGGCAAACTCATCGTATCCTCTCTCATGGTTAGAGAATGGAAAGCATTAGAGATGTTAACAGAATTTTATTTTCAGACTACCGAGTTAAGTGAGGGACGACTCTTTGGATGCCTCGTGGTACAACCAATGCTTATAAGTCGTATTCTCGAATCTCAAGGAAAGGACGAAGGACTTCGTCAATGGTTTGAGGACTCCACCGAATGGAATATAGGGGTAGATAGAGGATTCAGATGTCGCAATCGACTTTGTGTACCCGATGAGGATAACTTGAGGAAAGATATATTGAATGAAGCACACAAGTCAAGGATGACTGCTCATCCTGGAGGAATAAAAATGTACAATAATCTAAAGAGAAACTTTTGGTGGGATAGAATGAAAAGAGAAGTAGCAGATTATACATCCAAATGTATGACCTGCAAACAAGTCAAAGCTGAACACCAGAAATTAGGAGGACTATTACAACCACTACCAGTTCCTGGATGGAAATGAGAATACATTTCGATGGATTTCATTGTAGGAATGCCAAAATTACTACAGAACTACGACGTTGTTTGGGTGATCGTGGATCGACTCACCAAATCGTCTCATTTCATTGCCTATAGCATGACTTACCCGGTCGAGAAATTAAGCAGAATGTACATACAACAAGTTGTTCGATTACATGGAGTGCATGTATCAATCGTGTTAGACCGCGGTTCACGTTTCACATCAGGATTTTGGGAAAGTTTACAAAAAGCATTGGGAACTTCGTTGAAGTTAAGTTCAGCATTTCATCCCCAAATCGACGGACAGACTGAGAGAGTCAACCAAGTCATGAAGGACATGCTCCGAGCCTGTGCGATAGATTTTGAAAGTCCATGGGAAGAGAATCTACTGCCAATAGAGTTCCCATACAACAACAACAACAACAACAATAATCACTCGAGTATAGGGATGGCACCATTCGAAGCTTTTTACGGAAGACCGTGTCAATCGTCTTTGTGCTGGGTAGAAGTTGGTGATGACAAACTTCTAGGACCTGAGATGGTTCGAGAGACGAATGAAAAGATTAATATCGTCATAGAAAAGATGAAAGCGACACAGAGCAGGCAGAAAAGTTATGCAGACAAGCACCGAAAGGATTTGGAATTCAGTGTTAGAGATCACGTATTCCTAGAAGTATCCTCGGTATGAGATGTTGTCAAATTTGGACAAAAGAGAGGAAAGCTTTTGTCGCGTTACATCGGACCGTTCAAAATTCTGGAACGCGTGGGAAAAGTTACCTACAAACTTGCACTGCCACCCAAGATGTCAGGAGTGCATAACGTCTTTCATATCAGTATGCTAAGGAAAGTCGTGCACGATCCATCTCACGAGATTAATGTCACGGAGATCGAAGTAAACGATAACGTGACGTACAATGAGGGAGCGGTGAAGATTGTAGAACAAGGAGTTAAGAAATCAAGGACTAAGGAGATTCCTCTAGTGAAAGTTCAGTGGACACATCATGATGAGTGGGAAGCTTCTTGGGAGTTAGAATCAGAAATGTGTGAGAAATTTCCTTACATGTTCAGTGTATAGCTAGCTCTAATTCTGGGGATGGAATCTTTAATAGGAGGTGGATGATGTAATACCCGTAAAATTCCTATATTAATAAAACAAGCCCCGTATTTTGTTCGTATTTCCAGTATCTTATATATATTATATAACTAATACGTATTTATTAATTAACTTAGATTGTAAGTTACAACCCGGACTGACTCATCACGTTAACACGTAAAATCTGTATAAAATTAGACTATATGGCACGTAGTTCCTAGTGACGACTAACCATACATATATGGAAATAAGAATATTACCTCAAATGCCTATTGTACTACCCAAACCTACCCTTAACCATTGTGTAAACTCCCCCCCACTATACACCCACACAAACCGCCGAACAAACCCCACCCCCTCTAACCGCCGGCCTCTCCTACCTTCCCAAGTACACCTCTCAATATCTCAATCATCTCTCTTAAATCAGTTCTAGAAGATAGATAGGATCTTGGGTGTATCTGTGTAAATCTATGTATGTATACACATGTGGGTTTGTGTATATATATGGTACCATTGAGAGGGAGAGAAAGAGACCCCAAGAAAACAACCCTCACTCTCTGTCACCATCTCTCTGCCTTACTCTCAAACACACATACCCACACTGAAGACCAGCAGAGGAAGAACAAGAAGCTAAGAGAATGAGAGAGAGAGACCGAGGCTTTAGAAAGAGAAAGAGACCCCGGACTGTTCTGGTAAACTCCTACACCCCCTCTATACTATTTCTTTGTGTATTGTGCACCTTACTTACAAACATAGACCGCCATGCACGAACCAAACAGAGCCTAAGGCTTTATGTGAGCTCCGGTAACCATTTAAGCTTCCTCACCGGAGCTTTAAATCCAAACTTAACCAAAGCTTACAAAAATTATACCAAACAGACCCTATAGGTCCCAGATGAACCCCCCATGAATGGCCTAGAGACTGGACCACGTTTGGTTGGCCATGCATATCATTATTCTTTAAAAACCGAAAAGAATAATCCATTCATGGGAGCCCAAAATGAATAAACCCAATTCTCAGCCCCTAGTATGTTGTAGAGGGCCTCAAACTGAACCATTTGGTGTTGGTTTCATCAATTTACGTGGAGAGATGAGAGACATATGACTAATGGAAGTTTTCCAGCGAAAATGGGCTCTGCCGGTGGCAGGTTGGTTCACCGGAGAAGACCCGACCCACTTTGGGATCGGGTTATATCATTTTATTAGGGGTTGAGTTGAATTCGAGTTTTCATGTGTGTGTATATGGGTAGAGAAGATCGAGTCGGGTTCATTTAAAAAAAAAAACCATGGCTACTAAATGAAACGACGCCGATTCGTTTCGGAGCATACCATATTGTGGACACGCGGAAGTGGACCACTTCTCTTGTTTGAGATTATTTTTAAGAAAGGAAAGGAAAAGAAAAGGTCTGTTGAAAGCAGATACAGAGTCGCCACTTGGTCTTTGAGGAACCAAGAAACCTAATTTGACTCACCCAAGCGGATAAGGGCACCGGCCCTTCATAACCAAAGAACTTGGTTCGGGGTTTTGGTACGAGAGAGGAAGGAGCCTTTGTCGCGACTAAAACACCCTCAACTCGCCCCGTCTTTCGACGAGCCTCAATTAGCATCCAAAAAATCATCTTCTACTATGTTTGGTTCGACAATTAATATTTACGATAAGTATATTACATTACATAAGAATCTTGAAATTGGAAGATCAAAAGATAAAATATCATTCATAAGATCTAAGTCAAATATTATGCAATGTAAAGTGAAAAATCACACAAATTGTCACAGCCCGGTCCCACAATAGCGGAACCAGAGCCCGTGGCACGCCACCGAGGCTAAACCAATTCATTAACGTTCCCAAAATTTTGGTTTGAAGAACACACGCAGCGGAAAACAAAACACATTTTCAAAACCAGAGGTTCAGTCGACTGCTCAGTCGATGGAGGAAGGCAGGGATTTAAATAGCAATTCCAGTCGACTGAGACTGGGGGTCCAGTCGACTGATGCGAGGTCCAGTCGACTGCTGCGGGGTCCAGTCGACTGCTTTTGCTAAAATAAGAAGCAGTTGCTAACAGACTCAGGGGTTCAGTCAACTGCTCAGTGGACTGCTCCCCTGCAGCAGCCCAATCTGCAGAATTTCAAGTTTAAAAGCTTTCTAACTTTCACCAAAGATCAACCACTCAATCCGAACTCAAACCAAACTCAGTCTAAAGTAATTCTAGCTGTATTAAAACATTACCAAACATAATTACAACATGTTATAGTCCATTACAACGTTCTAGATCCATTCTATCATACGAAGTTAAACATGGTTAAAACACCCAATTTCTTATTACAACATTCTTATTATCCCAAAACTACAAGATTAACATTTCAAGTTGCCTCCCAAGTTAAACTCCCAATCCCCGTGCTCACTTCTGCGATTCCTCGCCAGCATTAACACCTGCAATGGTTATTTGAATAACCACACATATTTTGATTTGTTTAAGCTAAAGCTTAGTGAATAAAACAACATATGTACATGAATGATAAACATGCCCGCATTCACATCTCTACATTTCATACTAGTCGCCGGAGACTCACGTGCCCGTCCATACTCCCAATCCGCGACTCCTCGCCAATAAGTCCACGCGAAAGGGTAAGACCCACGATTCTTCTCTTCAATCGTGTGACCTTAATGCCTATATCGGCTCCACAAAATGGCACGGTGACCACGTGCTCCTTCTGACCCAAATAAGCAACTTAACATGCTCAAATACATATCACCATACTCGCGATAATTAAAACATATCACCATGCTATTGAGCCTACTTATCAATATAAATGCCCAATATGAACTACACAATATATCTCTAAGAATTAATACATGCTATTCACACAAAACATGAATACATGTCAATAAATCATTCCAAAACATAGTTGAATCACTCACCTCCAAATAACGCTCCTACAATTCAATCTGAAGAAAACCCGTGCACAAAGAACGCGCAGAAGTCCGTCTAGTACAATTCCTATGGATCAGAATTCCATTTATCAACTTTTATGAAAAATTCTAGAAAATAACTTTTCGGAAAACTTAGCCAAACAGGCCCTAACATATATCAAAACGAAGCTCTTACCTCGAGGAGCTCGAATATGAAATCTGGGAGAAAACAAACTGACGGAAGGTCGTCGTATGGCGTCGCAAAGCTCTAAGCAATCAAATCTCCCTCTAGCCCCCTTTTGGCCTCCTTCTTGAGTTTTAGGTTAAGCTTTGTGAAATATCTAAGTCCATCTCTATCTATATATAGGCAACACTCTCGGGGAATTACGTTTACCTCCCCACGAGTTTTCCAAACTCTTAATCAGTCTCTGAAACTTTCTATACAGCTTATTCATAGCTTTACGAGTGAAACTTCAAAATTATAAAAGTTTTCGACTAAGTTTCGTTTGGTCGCTAAAATGCGAATTTCTACATGACATTTCCGAAGTTGCTAATTAGCCTACCAAATTAATAGCGTGTTCATTCGTCCTCACCAGGATACTAAATCTAACAACAGAAATAAATTCTAAAACAGAAAATAATACAGATATTGAAATACACAGGTAAACATTTATTTCCAGATAAACATTTAAGATGTTCGCCAGTGACCGTCTCATACTTGGAGAGACTTCACAAACAATAAATCTTCAATCACAACAGTTTCAAAGGGTTCTCTAATACAGACACCCAAATCAACTCGTGAGTTAAAACTCACTCAACCAAGTGTCATAAGACACGCCATATCACATTATCATGCATGACAATGTAATGCAAATGAAATAACACAAATGTGGGTGTTATACAAATAAACCTAGAAAAAATCGTCTAATCATGTATCAAATAATCAAGACTTCCTAATCTAAAAGGGGACATGAATTGTTCTTGAAACAAATAATCAAGAAATCAAAGTATGCTTAGCAAGCTAGAATGATGCATGTTAATTTTGAGAAAAGAAGATTTCTCAATCCCCGGGACGGATGAGAAAGGACGATTAGATCGAGGGGAAGCATGAACGTGTGTTCATGATCATTCCTTATAATCTTCTTAGATTAGGAGTTACATAAACCCCAAATCTTGCATGAATGTAGTGCATGTGTCTAGAATGTGCCAAGGTTGTAGGGTGTTTTGGTGTTCATGGATTCCTAGAATGACTTAGAAGTCTAAAAGGTGTATGAATGAATGAATTAAATCAACATGGGATATGTAAAAATGTAGTATGAACTACTTCCTAAGATATGAACTAATTTGGAATGCATATAAGCATCAAATCAAATAATGAAAGTTAAGGTATGCTTGCTGTGAATAGTGGATAGAACAGTAACTAGATCTTTGGAAAATTGAAAAGAGGGGTTAGGAATGTTTTCAATGCATGATTTTTTATGGAGATCTTCCTTATTGTGTCTAGAATACAACCCAAAAAGCCAATCTTTAATAACTATCACATATTGGGAGAAATCATATAAACAACAGAGGTTACTCAGACACAGAGTCCGTACTGTCGACTGAAATGTTAGAAAATCTTAGAAAATGAAAAAGAATGATCTAGAGGCCCATTTTATATAGAAAGTTTTTTAAGACATTGAAGTTTAAGGGAAAAATAAGTTAGGACCACTCCTTTTGGAAAAGCTTTCTGAAAAAGAGGTTGGAAGTGGACCTAGCTGCTGTGACAGCAAAAACAGAATGTCTGGAAGGAATGTTTGGGTCCAAATGGACCATTTCCAAGCACTTCCAAGTCAAACCAAAAATCATGGGTGTTCTCCAATGAGTTGGAAAGACTTTTCAAGTGGCCTTGCATCCATATGTTGAGTATTGAGTTCTAGAGAAATCTTTGAACTCAGCTCACTCACTGTTTTGACTCATTATTTTGAAGATTTTGGAGAAAACAAGATTTTGTTTCTTGAAACCAAAAGGAGAGGGATTGAGAGGGGTTTTGAGATAGATGTTTTGAAAGCATATTTTCAATACTCAATAAGGATTATAGCCACTTTAAATGCCAACATCAAACTCATCATCAAGAACCTCCAAGATTGTTGGAGAGATTTATTTTATTTTGAACATAACTTCAAGAATACCTTGGAGGTATTGAAGTTATGATCATCATCTATCAAACATGTTTTTGAGGTCAAGAGCTACTATCCATAAGGATTCACTCACCTCAAACTTCATGTCATCATCTAGATGATGATGAACTAGTAAGTAAATAAAGAAAATAAAAAAGAAATGAGGTAAGAAGAGATGAACATAATATGAATAAACAAGTAAATAGCAATCAATAGATGATAATCAATGTGATATTGGACTTGTAGCTTGGTGTTTCACTCATAGATTTTGAGATTTGGACATGGAAGTAGCTTCCTAACTCAAGAATGGTGATTGGGGGGTGTTTGGAATGTGAAGTATAAGAGAGGTAATGGAAGAAAACAAGATTAAAACTCACTTTCTATAGCAAAATAGTAGGAGAAAGCTCATTTTCTCTCTTCTAAACCTATCTCTATCTCTCTTCTTCTCTACAACTTTTCAAGCTTTTGCACTTGGCCCCCCCAAAATGAAGAGCAATGGGGGGTTTATATAGGCCAATTTGGGGGTGGTTTTGGGGTTTTAGAAGTGTTCCCATTGGTCCCAAACATCTGAAATCATGAAACTACGTCGTTTTGGTTTTTAATTAATCAAAATGGGACCCCAAAATTATTTACAAAAACATACTGTTCTAGAGGAGAGTGCCGCGGCAGCAGTGGGCCAGTGCCACGGCGGCACTGCTCCTCCTTCGTCCAGATAATGCTGTTTAGGCCCCCAGAGGTTCCGGTATTCGCGAAAAGGCCATATTTCGTCCGAAATTCACAGAAAATGCATACGAACTCCAAATTGAGATTGTAATATACCGTTGGAAAGGTAATGGAGTCTACTTTACATGAAAAATAATTCGGGGATAGGTCACTTTGAAAAGTTTTGCGGTATTCGCGATAAAAGCAGACTTGATCGCCTTTTTTGCCTTTAAAAATTCATAATAAATTCGTTTTAAATCCAGAAATTATGTGCGATATACCGTTGGAAAGCTATTGACCTCTATTATCCATGAAAAATATTAAAAAATTGTTACGGTGCCCCGATTTTAAAGTCAAATTCTGGTCAAACTGGTCAAACCTGGGATTCCCGGGAAGTTCTGGAAACTTCTGGGAGTTCCCAGGAGCTGACGTTTTCGCTCGATTTTCTTTTAAGCTTATTTTAATACTTTTCTCATGATCTAGAATGATTCCGGTGAATTCGAATGATTTTGGTTAAACTTGGTCAAACTTGGTCAAACTTTGGTCAAACCTGGTCAAACCGGTTAACGGGGACTTTCTGGGAACTTCCGGGGGTTTCTGGGAGCTGACGATTTTATCCGATTTTTCTTAAAAACTCATTTTATCACTTTTTCTTACGACGTAGCATGTTTCCAGAACTTTGGAACCAAATCTGGGAGTTTTCGGGCTTTCAGGGGCATTTTGGTCATTCTGAGCATTCTGAGAGATAGAGCTGACTCCCAAGAGTTCTTTTGAATCTTTTACGATCATTGTGAACCACCAAGCTATGGGTCTCCTAAATCTGATAGCCGACAAAATGGGGTGTCTACACATATTAGTCCGGGTCGGGTTAAAGCTAACGAGTTGGGTTAGTTTGTGAGTTAGTATGGGTATGGGTTTGGGCTTGGGTTCAGCTCGGGTTAGGTTTGACCCGATTTAGTTTTTAATGATGGGTTGGGTTGAGTCTATATACGGGTGGTCCGTTTTAGTTAGGATCGGGTCGGGTCGGTTCTGACCCGCGAGTTCTTTTACCAGGACTCTATTGAGATTGTATACGGGTAACCCATTTAGTTCGGGTCGGTTCGAACTGCCCCGCGGATTTTCTGTATTATTATTTTAATTTCTTTTATTCTATTTTAGGATTAGAATGTTTAAATGCCTTTTAATGTTTTAAATTATGTATTTATAATTCTAATGATGCCCTAATTATTGAAATCTTATGATTTAACATGTATGATATTCTGAAAATATTATTTATATAAAATGGATTCTGTATCTTATTATGAAGGAACAATAATTAATAGTTTTAATTCCATAAACAATTATGTGTTAATGATAAATGGTTTTAATTATTTTAAAAATAGTTTTAAATATCAAAAATTAGTTTTAAATATTTTGAAATATTATATTCTTATATTCTACTATTAACAAGGTACTAATTATATATTATACTTATAATTATTTAGTCAAAATCAATTGAAAGAATTAGTTTTAAATTAAAATAATTAGGTAGTAAATACCTAATGACCAGTTTAAAATATAGGGAAATTATATCAAATTTTTCGAAGGCCCAATGCTTTTGTTTTATAAATTATTATTTATAAAATCCAAATTTTAGTATTTTTAATATTGTTTAATTAATTATAAAGAACTCGTTTGGTTGCATTTTAATTAATTTGAATACCAAAAGAACTCTGTAATTGTAAGAAAAATATCACTAGCCTATTTAAAGGCTTAGAATTTAATAAAAATATTTATGAGGACCCAATTTCCTAAAATATATTTTATAATTAGGGTGTTCCTAATGCTATTATTAGATGTTTAATACTCCAATAATTCGCATTAAATAGACCGTAGCTCAGAAAAATACGCGATCAGTTCCTAGAGTTTTAAAATAATATCTAGAACTATTCCCTTAAGTTTGATGACATTTTGATGCGGTCAAAATTATAGCTTATTATTAGGGCCCACACTAGTACAGAAAACCCAACCTTTTATATGACGGATTCTGATTTGAGTCTAGTCAATGTCGTTAGACTCATAATGATGTGTAGATCATTATGTTGAGGTTTAAGAACCCATCCGGCACAATTATGTGCATGTTACTAGTATGCGTATTAACCGCCGTTCTATGTATTTATATGAATTGTAGGGACCAAAGCTACGCTTGTTTTACGAACTCGAATCGAGGTGAGTCGTCCTAACTCACTTGGTATATTATATAATTATTTTATGTGTATTATGAGAACATCCAGTGTGTCATGGGTGGACATATCTGATGAGTCTTATATATGTGTACATTAAGATTAACTATCTATATGATGAACGCATAATTAGATAATTATACGCCGTATCTGATTGATAACTGTTGTTATGACTCACGTTTATTACATACATGTTATGAAACCACATGAACACTCATATAGACATAGTCGAGTCATTATGTCAAAATTGATGTTTGCATGGTTAGTCGAGGAGATTAACCCAAGGTTACTGTCATACATGTTTGAGTGGACCACGGAGGTCCAAGTGGTGCAGTTAAATCAATGGGAACAACGATAAAAGCTATAGAGGCCCTGCTAGGCGACGATAGCAAAAGTACCCATTCGAATCACCGAAGTTAAACATGAGTTGATGACTTATACACTATAGAGGCCCTGCTAGGTGATGATAGTGAAAATATTTATCTAAACTTTGAATACAATAGCTACCTTTTATAATGCTATAGAGACTCTACTAGGCGACGATAACTCTGTAACTATTCTATTCTCCAGACAAGGTCATAAGTACTTAAGATTAAAGTGATTAAACTACTATAGAGGCCTTGTTAGGCGACGATATTAATGTAATCATTTCACTCTGAGCTACGGCGTTACACTGATAATGTAACAAGTCACATGAGTCATTAATAGTGTCTGAGTAAAGTCGAAAATATCGATACTGCATGGTGTAATCAAACTATCATGTTATATGCTTATCAAATGTTAGGTCAAGTCACTTAGCTTCAAAAGCTAACGACTCTTCCTGCCGTGGACATATATTACGTCTAGGTTATAATGAAGAAGATCATCAAGGTAACTATGAAGAGGAGTATCTCGATGCTTAAGAAAGGGGATTATCAGGAAAGTTACCCTCTCATGTGTTTTAAAATTTTGTTGAGTTGACAAATTTTTTTTTGTGAGTTGGACAAATATTCTCCTAAAAATAAGAGGCCGAATGAATTTATACAATATACTAGTAATACCCCGTGCCCGTGGACATGGAGCGAAAAAAAAAGAAGAAATTCAATACTTCAAAAGATCAAATCTTTTGCATAAAATTGTCCATGTCATTCAAACCCATGTGAAGATATTGGTTCTGCGAGTACAACGATATACGTTTATAAATATATGACAGTATAAAATACAACTTCTTTCCCCCTTCCTTGACTGATCACTTTTTCCTTTCCTTTCCTTAATTGAGTATACCATTAATGATAAAATGATGTGGCAAATTTTTTTTTGGAAAGCTTATATTCACTGAGAGATTTTTGGCAAGCATTTGATCCAATGGTTTAAAATATCTAAACTTGTCTCAATGACTCGGATTAAAAGTTATTAATTGTGAAATAACCCACGCCGCTCTAACTTATTATATAAACTAGTAATAATCCGTGCCCGTGGGTACGAAGCGAAAAAAAAAAAAAAAATTCAATCAAGAATTGCCAGGCACGATCGAAAAGCTGCTAAATTACATGCGTTATTTTTTTTTTTAGGATAACACCAACCTTGCCCAACCTTTTTGAGGATATACCATTTCATATTTTCTTTCTGGCAACAGTGGTTGGGATTATTCCAGCTTCCTATAATACTGACTCTATGCCTGGCAATTGAAACAGTGGGTATCATTATTCCTGAGATTATGATAAAGAGGTTTCCGGTCTTTTAGGTTTATGAAACATCTAATGCCTGGCAAGGACTCTGTTATACCTGAAACATCTTATTTTTCTGTAAGGTCCCAAATTCTCCTTTGCCAAATAGGGTTTCTCTAAAATATTGACACTTCAAAAGTTTCATAAACACATGCATAAAAGCCCACACTTCTACACACGAACCCACAAATGCGCGCGCACGCGCACACGCACACAGAGAAACACATTGTACATACCCACACAAAAAAAGCAATTAATGAGAAAGAGAGAGGGATACCTGGTGGTCGGAGATGGTGGCAATGGTGGTGGTCGGAAATGGTGAGAGAGGGCCGAAGATAGTTATAGTGGTGGTGGTCGTGAGAGAGAGAGAGAGAGAGAGAGAGAGAGAGAGAGAGAGAGAGAGAGAGAGAGAGACGTGAGTAAGAGCCCAAAAAAAGGAAGCAATTAGTGGTTTTTTTTTCTTTAAAATGGCAACTGTCTATACTATAATATGGTAATATGATTCATTAATTATATGATTTTATTGTCATATAGGTCAATGACTATATTAATATAGGTCAATGATTATATGATTACTAATATGGTAATATGGTTTTTTTGAAAAATACTCTGCGTAATTAGTATTTGCCAAAGATTAATGTAGCTTTTGCTTAATTAGTATTTACCATAGCACTTGTTAAGAGTAAAGAGTAATGCAGCTTTTGCATATGGTCCGGGGGTTTCATACTTTCGGGGGGTGTGAATGTAAATCTCTTGCATGTGTAGGAATTAACACACGAATTAAGAGTATGGTCCGAGGGGGGGGGGGGTGTAAATGTAAATGTCTAGCATGTGTAGGAGTTAACACACGAAATGAGAGTAAAGAGTAATGCAGTTTTTGCTTATGGTCCGGGGGTGTATAAAATCAAATTGATTTCTTTGGTAAAAGAGAGAATTAGGGAGTATGAGAGAGAAAGATATATAAGGCAATATATATATACATGTTTGATATATGTAGTATTTTTGATCCAACGATTTAAAATATCTCAACTTGTCTCAATGACTAGGATTGAAAGTAGCTAATTTAAGAGAGACCACACCACTCTAACTTATTATATAGATTTATTGGATCCTCGTACCACCGTGTAGGATTCTACGTCCAATTGTACTCCTCAATATTTAGCCCTCACTGAGAGGGTTGTTTATAAGAAAATTTCCCGATAGGAAAAAAAAAAAAAAAACTGGAGAGAGAGACCAACCAGCAAGGCAGGAACCCTAGGCGAGAAGGCCAAGAAGAAGAAGAAGAGTGACGACTGCAAGGGAAACCCTAGTCCAGATCGGACGAAGACTGTTGGAGAAGAGAAGAGAAGAGAAGAGACTCCTCAACCTCAACCAGGTAAGTGATTTATAACCAAAAACCCTCAACATCAATTTCATAATTTTTTCAGAGAATCAATCAATCTCTCTGGTTTTCCCCAATTATCATTTATTCATATTTTGATTGATTCCAAATTGATTGAAATTTGAAACACCCACTTACTTTTCAGTTGTTTTCAGATGGGATGGGTCTCTCTCTGAACACAATTACTCTCGTTTCCTTGGAAACATTGGGGACCAAACACACACACGCACACCACCGAAACGACTTCATTTCGTGCGAAGCAGCACTGGAATTTCGTGATTCCCGGTGGGGTTTCGTTACGTTTCGGTCAACTACGATACCGAAAAGTTTTGGTCGGTTTGATGATATGAATTAGAAATTTAGTTTGTTGATAATGTGAGTTTTGTTCTCTATATTATTAATTTTGTTGTAAAATTTTAATTTTTCGCCTAGTCCCAGCCTAGGCCTCCGCCTATGCCCCTAGGCGCTAGGCCCCCCTCCACCACCCACCTACCGCCTAGCGATTTTTAGAACATTGGTATGATTGGGTGCTATTGTTTTTGGTTCGAGTTTGCTAGATTGGAGGTTGGGTGTCCCATTGTCAACAAAACTTCTATAATGGGGGTGTCTTTTTGTTTTTGTTTTTTTATTTTATTTTTTATTTTATGTTTTAGTCCAGTAATTGGGTGTTCAACTCACCCACATTTGAATGAATCGGCCCAGTTTTGGAGCAATTTGGAAAACGTAGGGAGTAACTAACCAAAACGTAGGGAGCAACTATCCAGAACGTGGGGTGCAACTCACCCGCGTTTGAATGAATTGGCCTAGTTTTGGAGCAATTTGGTAAACGTAGGGAGCAACTATCAAAATGTAGGGAGCAACTGTCCAGAATGTGAGGAGCAACTCACCTCACATTTGATTGAATTGGCTCAGTTTTGGAGCAATTTGAAAAACAAAGGGAGCAACTACCAAAACGTGGGTAGCCACTGTCCAGAGCGTGAGGAGCAACTGCCAAAACGTGCAACTCACCTCATGTTTGAATGAATTGGCCCACAAACAACTAACACACTCAATCACAAGGAGGAAACAACCAAACACTACCCTACCATGGATTGAACATCATTATTTGGAAGCAAAGAAGTCAAATAAGGACCACACCGCCGCCACACCACTAAAACTTCCGTCTTCTCTCTCCCTCGTCGCCGGCCACATCCACCACAACTCTCTCTCTCTCTATATATATATATTTATCTGCATATCTACACACATATTTGTATCTATATATATATGTATGTGTGTGTTTCAAAAGTTGCTCCTAACATTTTCAGAAGTTGTTTCCAACGTTTTAGAAGTTGCTCCCGACATTTTAGAAGTTGCTCCCAATGTTTCAGGAGTTGCTCCCAACGTTTCAAGAGTTGCTCCTAACATCGTCTTTTTGAATCCAACATTTGTGTGACAGAGAAGAAAGATTCAAGGGGTATACTTTCAGATTTGGGGAGACGACAATGGAGCTGCCATTATATGGGGGTCATTGTTGGGGTCAAGTAGGTAATGTTTGGAGCAACATTTTGAGATGTATAGGAGCAACATTTGAGATGTATAGAGCAATCTTTGAAATGCTAGGAGCAACTTATTGAAACCTTAGGAGCAACTCTACAACAATGCATAAAAATTAGTCATAGCCACAAAAACTTGCTCCTCACGTTCTGGACAGTTGCTCTAAACGTTTGGTGACTTGCTCCGAACGTTTGACTTGTTGCTTCCAAACGTTTGGTGTAGAGTTTCCATTTCTTCTTTGTGCGTTGTTCAAGGTACACCAAAATTAGAAGAATTCAATATGCACAAAGACATGTGTGTATATATATTTACACAAAAGTGTTCAAGTCCCGAATCAAAACTAATAAACTCCATCAAAAACAAACTCATCTCTGGAATGTGTGCGCACATATATGTAGAGAGAGAGAGAGAGAGAGAGAGAGAGAGAGAGAGAGAGAGAGAGAGAGAGAGAGAGAGAGAGGTGGCCATCAACGAGGAGAGAGGAAGGGAGTTGCAGAGTTGATGACGCCGACGAGTTGCTGTAGCGGTGACGACTGATCTCTCTCTCTTGACATCTCTGTAATTTTTTTGAGCAAGGGTTTCAAGTTGAAGAAGAAGGGTAATTTCGTCAAAAGAAAATGAGATCTTTTCCCATAATTATTTAAAGGTCAACTTTGATGTCTGTCTAATATTTTATGGAAGACATCCTCTTAATATCCAAAAAGCAATAGACTGACTTTTAATTTTACCACATATAATAGACTGATATCTAATAATCCCTTCTTTGTTTCTTGTCTGTTGACAGGACATTGCTGTGAAGATGGTTTTGGCTATTTCTTGGATCCCCAAAGGGGCCTCAAAGTCTGTACCAACTGTGGCTGAGTCTCCTTCTAAACAGGAGATTGAAGAAATATTGAGAAGAGGTTCTCTTGAAAGACGGTAAAGACTTTTTTATTCTTTCATTTGGTTAATTATTTCACTTGTGGTGAATTAGTTTGGCACACAGCCCACAGCTCGAGAAGATATTCTTTGTATAGGATCGGGTGATTTTTGATGCAATGAATTCTCTCTCTCTAGAATCTCATTGTTTTATATTGTAATGAAGAAAAAGCTATTACGAGATGTATTATTGTAATTGTAGAAAAGGCACGCGACGAAGTGAAGATCCTTTTTCACATCTATTGTACCATGTAAGGAGTACATGAACATAAAACCACAATGAACCACATCAATTGAATATTTACTAAGGGTGATGCTAATGCCAAAGCACAATGTGCTAATGCCAAAGCACAAAGTGTCACTAAAAGCTTTAGTGACACTTAGATATGTGTCACTAAAGCTTTTAGTGACACTTTGTGCTTTCGCATTAGCACATTGTGCTTTCGCATTAGCACATTGTGCTTTGGCATTAGCACTAGCCTTTACTAAATGGTCCTTATTAGTGCAATATGTGATTTTTAATTCATCTGGAAGACATCATCAGAGGGATGGATAGTGGTATATGGATGTTCCCTTTGTTTTGCCTTGTTTCTTTTGTTGGGATGGTTTTCTGTTTTGGTGAGCTTTCTTGAAGTTGTGGTTTGTAGTTTGGTAAGGATAGTATGGTGAGAGAATTTATACTTTTACCTTTTATATTTGTGTATATAGATATAATTACGATATATTATATTATAGTATTATAGTATATATGTTCCTTTTCTCGTTATTGGTGTACAGACGGCCTGCCATGGGGAGTCCTCAGTGTCCAGATCTTCCTCTGGGCTACCTCTTGGGCGTGATCTTTACTCGGGTTATTTTTGGTCTCACCTCTGAGCTTATTGCAGCAGCTTCTTCCTTGAATTTTGAGAGAAGAGCTGAGTGCAGAAAGCTATAGAAGAGAGTTGGCTTCTTGCAGAGGGCCCCCTTCAAACACCTATTGGCCAGCGTATGTCCAAGAAAGAGGAACAGTTTGAACTCCCAGGTGGGTGGAGTCTTCATTTTTGGCCTACCTCTACCTTTGTTTCTAGGTGACGGTAGGCTTTTGCCAGACTGGTGACTCTTCGACATCAAACATTGGGCTTGGTGCTTAGCTTTTTTCCTCGTGGTTGCTTTGGGTTATTGGTACTATGGCTTTGGGTTCTCTTTGCAGTTTTTACTCGTGATGACCTTCAGGTTCTTGGATCCGAGAGCTTTTTAGTGAAGCTTTATTGTTCTTGGAGCTGTTTGGGTTCTTGGCTTTTATTGGGCCTGAAGAAAGGTTTTTGGGGGCTGCTCTTCTTCACATTCTTTTGGTCGATTGCTTGTTTTTTGGGGATTCTTGACCGCGATGTTGCATATCTGTTTTTTTACTTCCGTTTAATTCTCTTTTTCTTTTGTTGTTTTTTTGTTGCCTTCTGGCTCTTTCCTGTGTCTTCTCTTGCACCTCAGTTCTTTTGGTTTTTGCAGCGGAGATAGTGAGAGTGAGGATGACGAGGAAGATATGGATGTTGATGCTGCCAAGCAGGCTGATGAGGTTGCCCATGCATTAGCTGCAGCAGATGCACTAGGGAAGGGTCCTGAGAACACAACTTTGGGGACCTGTTTCGAGGATATAACTGATGGTCTGAAGGAACTGGATATGGAACATTATGATGAAGAGGATGATGGTATCTCTATCTTCGTGTGCTCTCTTTTCCGTTCTTTATTTATCTCATACTGGTTCCTTTTATGGTAGTTAAGTTGGAATCAGTCATATGACTCATATTACTCTAATTCTAGTCTACCTGAATGATGTTACCTGACCTCACAGAACTATTGTTCAAACCCTTGGGTTGTTAAGCATGCTGATTTTTCTTTTTATATCTATCTACATGTGTGTGTATATATCTATTAGTAAATACTAACAGCGGAGAGCGTTGGCCTTGAAGACGACATGTGGCAATTGAATGCGTCTCTCTCCATTGATATATATATATATCACTATTGAAGCCTCTCTGCTTGCAGGGGTAAGGCTACGTACATCTCACCCTCCCCAGACCCTGCAATGGTGGGAGCCTTGTGCACTGGGCTGCCCTTGTACTATTGATATATCTCTCTCAGTTAATAGTCTAAACAGCCAATGTGAATGCCAAGAGACACAACACTGCCTAATGGCATTGAAAGCAATCAAAACTATGTATATAACATTCCAATTCACCCAAATAATTTAATTCTCTCTCTCTCTCTCTCTCTCTCTCTCTCTCTCTTCTATATATACACACACACACATATACCTTTTGCTCTTCGTCTTTTGATTTCTTGACAGTGAATAAAATTGTTGCAGTGATTGTTAATTTCTTCTTGTGGATTGTGCAGGTGTGACTCCTAAAGCATCAAATGGCAATTTTGTTGAGGAAAGGCATAAAATGTATTTGACCCTTAATTTTATGCCTTTCCTATTACAATTTTGTTATAAATATATGGATATTTAGAATGGGCTGAGGAAAGTATTTTACTAGGATTTGTAAAATTAAATCACCCCAAGGCCTAAGCTGTGGCTCCGTTCTTCATGAAGCAGGGAAAACAGGAGAAATTTGTGCTTAAATCTGCATGTGAGTTGGTGGGTGGGCTTTGTAAATGGTTAGCTTATCTAATTTGGGCTTCAACTTCGTTTAATGCAGAAGTTTTAAATGAGCCCATCACACCATATCATACATGGTGTGAAACTGTGACGTCCCAATCTAATACGGGTCATGTGACCACTAAAATTAGGAGGATATGATAGGTGGGGAATCATGTGCCTCCTGAAAATAGGGCAGGCCGTTTGTACCCCCAAAAAAAAAAAAAAGGACAGACCGTGACTTGCTTAAAATCTGCAAGTGTCATGCCACTTTACTTTAGTGGTTACATGGGCCCATGTGATTGGGACATCACACTATGTCAGAGTGATGACGTAGTGTGACAGGCTTATTGAATAATTTCTCGATTTTATGGGGTATTAGGGTTGGTTTGACATAAGAGTAGTCTTATGTATAGTTTAAACATAAGTTGTGAAGTGAAGCTTTATAATTTATTAGAAAGAAGTTAGGTATAGACCCTATAGATTTGTATATTGGGTCTTTCACCCAAAAATTTTACTACCTATCCAGGCATTACGTAATGTTTGTAGATTCAAGAAAAATAAACAATGAATAAATATCTTGAATATTTGTGATATGCAGAATTGATACTTTTAACTTTTGCAGGTTGATATTTGTTAAAGCTTTAAGGTTGTTTCTGTTTATCGCCCACACACACCAATATTTTGGTTATTTGTTACCAAAACTTCATCCTCAGGAAAACCTTTCAATACCTATTGTTTGGGTAATATGCATACTATTGAGGTTCACACCAGTTTATATGGATAGTAGAAAGCAATGATTTGTGCTTTCAACTTTGGTTTTTGGACTCAGTTTGCCACTAAAAGTCGCCGAAGGATTCTTGGCCGCACGGCCGGGGGCAGCAATTGGCAGCGCCTGCGTGGCACTGGCAGGACCACAGTTTTTAAATTTTTATTTTTTATTTTTATAAAAGTTATAATAATGACAACTTCTCGAAGTTGCTTTCAAAAGTCCGGTCTTTCATGGAATTTTTTTCTTACAAACAGTGTACCCACGCATTGCGCGGGTTGCATGCTAGTATATGTATAAATATAATATATTGATAGGTAGGCCTGGCAAATGGGTGGGTTTGGATGGATTTGGCCAGTTGATAAATGGGTTGGGTTGTAAATGGGTCGACACCCAATTACAACCCATGTTAATTGGGTTGGGTTGGGCCATTAACCCAAGACTAAGTTATCTTCTAGCAGTAGCACATTCCCCTTCTCGTTTAATTAACACGAGAGAGAGAGAGAGAGAGAGAGAGAGAGAGAGAGAGAGAGAGAGAGAGAGAGAGAAGAGAAGAGGTAACAACTAACAACAGACCCACCAGTTCATCATCTTACTGAGTAGAGAGAAATTTGCAGCTTATCTTCAGGTCATGTCAGACCCACGACCCACCAGTTCATCATCTTTCTGAGGAGAGAGAAATTTGCAGCTTATCTTCAGGTCGTGTATGGGTCCACGTGGTCATGTCAGACCCACGACCCACCAGTTCATCATCTTTCTGAGTAGAGAGAAATTTGCAGCTTATTTTCAGGTTGTGTATGGGTCCACGTGGAGCCACGAAAACCAATTAGCAGTTTAATGCCACACCTTCAACCCAATTATGACCCATTTGAAAAAAAATTCAACCCAAGTTCGTGTGTTGCTAGGTTTATTTGGGTGGATTCATGGATTTGGTGAATTGCCGGCCCTATTGATAGGTAAAGACTGTATTGGAAAAGCACCAAGGTGGTGCACCCCCATATACCCAAGGAGAATATTAAAAAGACAAAACAAGCTGCCTATCAAAATAATGAAAAGCAGCAACCTGTTGCTGGCTAAATACTAGAAAAACAAAACTGAACCGAGGAAGAAAAAAGACAAAACATAAAGAGAAGCCGTATCTAAAGACAGCAATGCCCGGGGTAGAGCACCAACTCAAAACAGCCTGTCCATGCACCCTGCGTCGAAACCCTCTGAGCTTCCACTGAAACCTGACAGAACCGCTGCAAGCCTGCAACCCGAAGCGAAGAAAGCGAAAGGCCGCTCGGGAAAAACTGAGAGACCAGGGCAGAAGCCCCAAACAGACTATGACGAATACACAAGAAGAGCCACCCACGGGCAGCTCTGTCATCCGAACAGAGTAACCTTAAACGTTGACCGATCTCAGGGATCTCAAGAAAATAACTGAGCCCTACACTTCAAGCAAAGGGAAGCTACTACTAAAATACTAACTTTTAGTATTCATATACAAAAAATCTGCCATATCTACAAAAAATCAAGACAAAACAGGCTCACAAAACCACTTCCAAGCTCCAATAACATTACACCAATCCATGCTCATCATCAACAGACCTAAATAGTAATCACCCATCAAAACCAAATGTGGAAATTGGCTCTCGAGGGACCCAACTGAAGTGTAGAGATAAGGAAGCCTGGGCCACAAGACCCGAAAATACGCACCAATCTCCAACCAAGATTAAACCACAAACTGAATAATTACATCCACTCTACAACTTATCCAAAACAGAAAACGGTTAGAGGTTCAAGCAATCCAAAAAGTCAAGAAGGGACAGAAAAGGAGTTAGGACTCTTGCTTTTTTCCCAAGAAAGAAAGGATAACATAAGCAGTAATTCACAGCATGAACCGAGTTTTCAAAGCCATCAAAAAGTCCCCTATTCCTTGCCTTCCAAACAGACCACCATAAGTACATGTTGGATATCCCACATCGCCCGGGTAGAGCCCTCGCATGTGCTTCTTATAAGCTTGGGTAATCCTCCCCTCATAAGGTGTCTTTTGAGGGTGAGTCAGGCTCATTGATCTTTCTATTTGGTGTCAAAGCTAGATTATGCTCCTCCCCTTGTTTTTCTTGCCCTGTCGCTACTGGTGTAGAGGATATGTTGGATATGCCACATCGCCCGGGTAGAGCCCCAACCTGTGCTTCTTATAGGCTTGGGTAATCCTCCCTTCATAAGTCATCTTTTGAGGCCAGTGGTCTTTCTATTTTGTATCAGAGCTAGGTTGGTGATGGAAATCAAGGGAATATTTGTAATTTTAGTTGATGGAGATCATAGTTTTGAGAAGGTTAGGAGATTTGGTAAAAATGAAGATTCTAGAGTGTGTGTATTTTTGTCCCTTGGAATATTCTAGAAGTTTAGGTTTTTTAAACTTTGTTATTGTTATTAGGAATATTCTAGAAAAGTCTTGGTCAAGGTTTTTGTCTTAGTTTCTAGAAACATCTTTTGGAGTCATAAAGTGTAAGACACATTTTAGTTGAAACTTCTAGAAGTGTCTTTTAGCGCAACAAATCTAGGAGTTCTAGAATTATCTTCAGCAGTCTTTGTTTCGGTTTATGTCTTCATATTTCCAGAAGTATATTTTGGGGCTTTAAACTAGACTAATCAAGAAGCTTCTAGATCTTGTACTTGTGGCCTATAAATAGGGCATTGATGTAAGTTTTGGAGAAGATAGATTGGAATGAAGAATCCTTTTGCATATTTTCCTACTCTTGTGTGATACTTGAGTGTGCTTGGAGTGAGTCCAAGATATCCTTGGTTTGATTCCAAGCCTGGAGTGAGTCCAGAATCCTTCTTGGAGTAATTCCAAAAAACCTTTGGTGTGATTCCAATGGATCCTTAGGTGTGATGCTTAAGGTTGCCTAGGTGTGAGGCCTAGATTACTACTTGTCTGACTAATTCATTTCCTTTTTCTTGTCCCAACCTTCTATATACCTTATTCACACACAAAACAACCCATTTACTCATTCACCACTACTCCCATAACCTCAAATCACTCCTGCTTCCTATTTGTTAACATTACAATCAACTTTCCATCTTGTCCTACATCATATTTGGTATCAGAGCTTAAGGTTTCACCATGATGTTTTCACATCGTGGGAGATCCTATGAGCCTCCTTTAATAGAATGGGAGCTAATTCAAATGTGTCTTCTAAAGAGACATCGAGAATACATGAATGATCTTCATCATCAAATGTGTACGCTTGAGCAAGGAGATATGTCTGTGGCAGAATACATTAGGAAATTTAAAGAATTAAGAATAAAGTGTAACCTTATTGAAGACGAGAGGATGATGATCGCTTAGTTAAAGAATGGACTTAATTTTCAAAATCCAAAGGAGGATGCCTTATAGACATTTCATAGATTTGGAAGATGTCATTGTCACCGCTTTTAGGTGCGAAGAAATCATAATGAGGCATCTTAATTGACTTACCCGTTATGTCGAAGCAAGCCAAAATGTCAAAACAATGGGTGAACAACGGATCTCAAGATGTAGCAAAGCTAAACTCCCAAGTTGAAAGTCCAAAAGAGCTCTTAGAGAAACCCAAAAGGGTGTATGAATATAAATCAACAAACTACCAATGAGAACAAACATCTTCCAATCACTTGAAGATGTGAAAGTTGAAACAAAAGAAGACACCACCATAACAGAAAAGGTAAGGAGCCAGAATTCTCCAATAATGGTAAGCTAGAAGATTTGGTAGAAAATGAAGAAGAAGTGGAGCACAAGGGAATGGTTGTTGTTGCTACTTCTCAAGTGGAGATTAAGGAGCCTACAAAGATCATATCGTTTAGTGCTACTCAAAGCGAGATTGAGGGTGAGTCAGGCTCTGATAAGATCAATGAGCTTGACTCACCCTCAACAGACACCTTATGAGGGAAAGATTACCCAGATTTATCAGAAGCGCATGCAGGGGCTCTACCTGGGTGATTTGGGATATCCAACACACTCCCTTCACCAACAACTACAGGGCAATCCCAACAAGGGGTAGAGCCCAACCTAGCTCTAATACTAAGTAGAAGACCCAATGGTAGGCTTATAAGAAGCACATGCGGGGACTTTACTTGGGCAAAGTGGGATATCTAATAGTACAGGGGAACCATGGTCCAAACTCTTTTACCTCCTTTCGATTTCGCACACATTCCCGCGCTAACAAGAAGCCCCAAGTATTTTTCGACGCAACCCAGTTAATGCCAAATATCATACTCCTCACATCTCTCACCATCTAAAAGGCAAAGTTGCTTTCTGCTAAGTGACCTATGGATTTGTAGGCTCTACAAAACCTTAATACCACAATAACATTCTATATATATATATATAGTTATTTTAAACCTTAAAAAATATCCAAAAATTAAAAAAGAATTTAGTAGTCTTCTCTTATAGAAAGAATGCTAGCATTGGAATCATTGAAGACCCAAATTAATATTAAATTGTTTTTTAATACTTCTATTTTAAGCATAAATTCTTGTTTGCATAATTTTACCCTAATCTATCATTGGTTCTTTCCATCCAAAAATGTCATTCAATTTTAAGCAAGTATGCATCTGATATTGGCTTACCACAGGAATTGAGCTGTTTGGTGCGGGGCTAGGGGACAATTATTACCCAAGTAATGACATGGATCCATATTTGAAGGATGAGGATGTAAACGCAACTGTTTCCGAATATCATTGTTTGGCTTTCCTAACTTATTTTCCTTCTGATGCTAAATTGTATTGTTTTCCGTTCTTCTTCTTAATCTTGTTGTGACGAATATTATAAATTTTTTGTTCTCTCAGGATGATGACTCGGAAGAGCTTGAGGACATGACCATAAAATCTGAGGATGCTGTCATAGTTTGTGCACGGATTGAAGATGATATCAGTCTTCTCGAGGTACGTAATAGTTGGTGACTATTTTCTTCCACTTCTCACCTCTTTATGCTAGGCCACTACTTATTGGTAAGCTCAATGTGTACAAACAGGTTTGGATATATGAGGACCTAGCTGATGGTGATTCTAACATGTATATTCACCACGATATCATAATTCCAGCATGTCCTCTCTGTACAGCATGGCTTGATTTCCCACTTAAAGGGGGCGAAAAAGGTGCGATGTATATTCATTTAGGCTGTTGTGGGCATTTGTTCTTAGGGTCTCGATTCCCCTCTATTTTAAATTTGGATGATTTTCAAAGTCAGTGTGTTATCTACTATAGCGACACAATTTTAACGGGCCTTAAGCGATACAAAAGCTAATGCAATTACAAACTCAGGTTACCATCTGAAGATGCCAAAATTTGGTTAAGGTAATTAAAGCAATTTAAGGAGAGAGAGAGAGTGAGAGACTGGTTTTTTTGTATGTGGTTCGGCCTTGTTAATGAAGGAACCTACGTCCACGTGTGTGTGTGAGCACGTTCACTATATTGTAAAAAGCCGGGGACCTGTGGTGAGCCAACAATAGTCTGGAACTACCGTAGGTCGGCCGGGCGTGTTGATGACTGCAATAGAGGTGCTGTATAGACTAAAAAGATGATCCCTTTGTATGGGGGTAAGGGGTCTCTTTTGTAGATGCACGAGACCCACTACTACACGGATAAGGAAATATAATCCAATTAGAATTGATTGACATTAATTGTGGGGGTTTCCTAATTGGATTAGGAAACAATGTGCACTTTCCATTAGTCTTCTAGTTTGAATAGGAAACTGTCTGGAATATTCTGGGGTGTATCTCGTGGCCCAGGTGAGCTGTCCTTGCGACGGGCTATGCCTGCGCTGCCTTCCTGACCTGTTGGTCGGGCTTCGTATATATACCGCTCCGGAAGTCTCGGACAGACTAGACCGCTCGGGATGAGGCTTGTCCAAGGAACTGTGCATGATTTGTTCGGGACAAGGACCTGCTGCTGAGTTGAACCGCTCGGTCATAGGATAGAGCCAGTTTTGGGCGTATCAGCTGCCCCCATTTTTAAGGTTGGCTTATGCCATATCGGGGCAAGTTTGGAAATCTGTTTGATGCCACTTGCCGTTGTATGAGTGCTCGGGGAAGCTGCCTTGGAGCTTCTGAGTCTTGTGAGTTCTCGGGAATTGGCTAAGATTTGAGACTTAGCCTAGCAAGGAGTTTTTAAGTGCTCGGGAATTGGCCACGAGTTGAGACTTAGCCTAATTCGGAGTCTTCTGCTTGAGTTAGCTCCCATGATGGTTATCTTCTCCCCGTAAACCTTCGTCAAGGTTGTGGGCAAAAGAATTTGACCATGTTGGAAAAGCTGACCTAAAGCGTATTGCTTTAGGTTCCTTTTTTGTTAACTCCCCAGGATGGTTATCTTCCGCCTGGTCAACCTTCGTCAAGACTGTTGGGAGAAGAGTTTGACCATGTTGGTGGAACTGACCTAAAGCGTGTTGCTTTAGGGTCTTTTTGCTCCTCTATCGTGGGCCAACCTAAGAGGTTTTAGTCACCTCTATCGTCGGTTTGGAACTAGGTGGAGTTATTGCCTTTGAGTAATGTAGGCACCCGGGTTGTCTAAGAGTTTGACTTAGTTAATCCCAAGGCCTGTAAATTCCCGATGTGATAGCCTGGTTTGTTCATTGTGCCTTCCTGCCCCCCAAGCTTTTGCTAAGACGGGGGTCTGTAGAGGCTATGACTGTAGGTAACCGATCTGGAATATGGGTGGTTGCAGGGTCTTTTGAAGCTTGCCATCATCAGCCACCTAGGGGGATTTGCCCCCATTGTCGGTTGTGGAGTTAAGCGAAGCCAGTGCCCCGGGCGTGACCCCGAGGTCTTTCACCTCAGGTGTTAGCCCGAGGTCTTTTGTGCCTGGGGTGTCATCCCGGGGTTGAGCCCGAAGTCTTTTTAGTGTGCCTCGGGTGAGGCCGAGGTCTTTTGAGGTGCCTCGGGTGTGATCGCGAGGTCTTTGTAAGAGCTCTCTGACAGTTTGTGGGGCCTCACGCGATGATCGGACAAGTACCACTGTAGTGGGGCTCATCTAGACTGATGAAGACAGGAGGTCGGGTCAGGATCACTGGGCTCTTGATTATTTTGAGCTGAAGGCTAGGTCGGGATCACTGGATCCTGACTGCTGCAAACTAGAGGTCGGGTCGGGGCTGCCGGACTCAGACCGCTATGAACTGGAGGTCGGGTCGGGGCTGTTGGACCCCGGACCGTTGTGAACTGAAAGAACTGCCAGAACGATCGGGCCTCTTCACATTGTTCTTCCCGGGCTGTTCTCGCTTCCGCTTACTTCCGGAAGGCTAGTAGCTTTCATGCCCGAGGTCTTTGGTCTTTAGAAACTCTTCAGTGTCAATGCACTTTCCGACCCTTTCTGCGAATTCGACCAAGGTTTTTAGTCGGTTTCTGTGAAACGACGTGACGCACTTGGTGTGCTGAACTCCTGAGCAGAAGGCTATAACAGCGACGGTTTCATCAAGATCATAGATTCCGAGCTTCTCTTGATTAAACCGGTCTGTGAATTCCTTGTGGGTCTCATTATCCCTTTGTCTGACTGTCAGTAGCTGCATGTCAGGCTTTGGCCGTTCATGCATACCGATGAACTGGTAGATGAACTGCTTACTAAGCTTGAAATTGCGGACCGATCGGGGCTTCAAGGAGTAGAACCATTGGGCGGCTGGGCCTTTCAAAGTGTTGGGGAAAGACGGGCACTTCAGTTCGTCAGGTTTGGTGGCTACGGCCATCTGAGCCTTGTAGGTCCGGACGTGGTCGACCGGGTTTCACGAGCCGTTATAAGAATCTAGGCGGGGCTGTTTAAATTTGCGTGGGATGGCGAACCTCGTGATCTGGCTGGAGAACGGTGACTCTGTCTTGGTATTGGCGTGATTCTGAGTAGGGTTTTGACCCAGCTTTTTGGCCACTCCGTCAATCTGTTTCTGCAAGTCCTTGATACGGGCCACTCCCGACCGGTATCCGGGGGGTTGGTCAGGTTGGTGGAATAGGCTTCTTTTTCATGGCTGTGTGCTGTCCTCTGGGATCGGGCTCGTCTATGACTCCGGCTGATCGTGTGCCCAAGGCCACCTCGGCTCTTGACCGAGTGACTCTGGACTGATTCCCGGGCCATATGCTCCTGCCTCTCCTCTCGGGCAGAACGCCTACTCTGATGTTTGTGGCACCCTCAACGCGGGACGGGTTTGCTCGGGCACGTTGTCTGGTCAAGATCGGTTCCCGATCGTACGCAACGTTCCCGGGCGGTTTCCCGGCCACTGGAGGGTTGCTTTGTTGGGCCAGTAGGGCTTCAATCTGTTGCTAGGTTTGACGCTGGATCTTCAGGAGCTGCGTGATGGTTGCGGTGATCTGCTCCGGTGTCAGGAAGCCGGGGTCGGCGGGATAGCCAGGTTAGCCCGCTGCGCAGTCTTCTTACCCTTCTTTGGAGGCATGACTGTCAGCTGAGAGATTTGTGCTTTGAGAAATCTGTCGTTTCCCACAGACGGCGCTAAGCTGATGATGCCAAAATTTCGTTAAGGTAATTAAAGCAATTTAGAGAGAGGGAGAGAGTGAGGGACTGGTTATTTTGTATGTGGTTCGACCCTGTTAATGAAGGAACCTACGTCCACGCATGTGTGTGAGCACGTTCACTATAATGTAAAAAGCCGGGGACCTGTGGTGAACCAACAATAGTCTGGAACTACCGTACGTCGGCCGGGCGTGTTGATGACTGCTATAGAGGTGTTGTATAGACTGAAAAGATGATATCTTTGTATGGGGGTAAGGGGTCTCTTTTATAGATGCAAGAGACCCACTACTACATGGATAAGGAAATATAATCCAATTATAATTGATTGCTATTAATTATGGGGGTTTACTAATTGGATTAGGAAACAATGTGCACTTTCCATTAGTCTTCTAGTTTGAATAGGAAATTGTTTGGAATATTTTGGGGTGTATCTCGTGGCCCAGGTGAGCTGTCCCTGCAACGGGCAGTGCCTGCGCTACCTTCCCGACCTGTTGGTCGGGCTTCGTGCATATACCGCTCGGGAAGTCTTGGACAGACTAGACCGCTCGGGATGAGGCTTGTCCAAGGAACTGTGCATGATTTGTTCGGGACAAGGACCGGCTGCTGAGTTTAACCGCTCGGTTAGAGGATAGAGCCAGTTTTGGGCGTATCACTATCTATATTGAGAATTCTGCATATGGCTAAAATAGCTCGATTGTGGGGATTCAATTGGATCAAATGTTGATTTCTTTTTTGATAAGTTAATATATTAAAGGTATGGCCACCTCAAACTCTCCGAAAATCTACCATAAAAGACTACGGCCAATCCTTTTTGGCCAAGAAAATAGAAGAAGTAAAAAACTACCTTTAGAACTATGAGCGGGCTGTTCAGCATCTTAAAAAATTCTCCTATTCTGCGTTTTCCACAAGCTCCATAACAGGCACAAAACAGTCATTCCAGGCTCTCTTCAACTCATTCCTCCACCTACAACCATCCCAACTAATGAGCATAGCTCTAACTGAGAATGGCATCACCCATTGACAACCAAAAAGGGTGAGAAGCATGCTCCATGCATCTATAGCGTAATCACAATGAAGCAACGGGTAGCCACTCACTCTGGCTATCCTTTGCACATTATGCACTCCTGTGAAGATTTTTCATGGTTAAGATGCTGTGCAAACAGAAAAGGCAGCCTTGGATGGGTTGCCCAAGATGAAAGACAGCCTGGATGGGATCTGGGAGGTCTAAATTAGTCTCCCAGGGAAGTGTGAGGCTCTCTTCCGTATCAACCGTGAAATAGGATCTTACTAAGAACTCCTTAGACTTGCACAATATCCAAATCAAGTGGTCTTCTCACTCTTCCACAGACCTGAAGCGAGTGATAACTTGCATCAAATTAAGCACATCATCAACCTCCCAGTCATGAAGGTCTGTCTTACCCCCCCACCCCCCCCCCCCCCCCCCCCCCCCCCAAGTTGGAGACACTATTACCACAAAAACACCTTTGGACAAAGAGAGATTGTGTAGAAGAGGGAACCTCATGCTAAGGCTAGCATCACCCCACCAAGAGTCCTCCCCAAACCTTACTATATCCCCCTCCAGACCTCAAAATGAGTGAAAACTCTGAAACAACCTCTTCCTTCGAGATAAGCTTCCACACATTGCTACCATTAACTCGGTCGACCCCTTAGTTAACCAGTCGCTTGCCTTGCGTCCATCTTTGATTGCCACAATTTGTCTCCAAAAGTTGGATATCTCCATGCCAAATTTTCAAAGCCGCTTCCGAGAGCCGCCACAGAATATTTGACCTTTTTCCAATTGACCAGGTGTAGTTTCCTCTCCTCATCCAACCCTCCCCATAGGGAGATACTGTCTCACTTAGAGAGATACTGCCTTTTCCACCCCATAGAGACCAGGTGTAACTGTGTAAGTTCCTTTAATTTACCTCACTTGGAGAGATACTGCAGCCTTTTTTGAAATCTCTCCACCTACAAACCAAAACACCAGCCAGGTCTTCTGTCCTACCGACATCCGCATGGGGAAGGTCTCTCTTCCTCAAATTAATTCTAAGCCCCAACACTGTCTCAAAGTAGACCAAAATACAACGAAGGACCTCAATTGTCTCTCCTTGGCCTAAAAAAAACAGTGGTATCGTCTGCAAACAGCAAACAACATGTGTGAAATTTCAATCTCTCCTGCACAGTTGCTCCCTGAACCTTTTCAAAAAACCACCTGAAGAAGCTTTAGAGATTATCCTAGAGCATGTTTGGCACAGCGATAGCTTTGCGATTGCGATAGCTTAGCGATTGCTTTTGTAATAATAGATTATGGTCATAATAGATTATGATAGTTGTAGTGTTTGGGTAATATTTGTAAAAGTGGTTACTGGAACATAATAAATTATGTAAGTGTTTAGTTTTTCTGTGTCTAAAGACAATTGTGTCCTTCTATTATTTATAGATGTATAATAGTATTTATCGACAGAAAATACTTCTGTTCATCCAAAAAATGGTTCACCAATGCTCACTCAAGTATCTCATTGGCCAATGCAGTGGGACCCAGGATTAAACAAATGATGTTAATCCTGGGTCTCACTGCATTGGTCAATGAGATACTTGAGTGAATATTGGTGAACCATTTTTTGAGTGAGCAAAAATACTCTCTCATTGACATCATTATAGCGAAATGAAGTACCGTCAATTTCAAAAATATTGGAGTGGAAGAATTTTGTCTTGTAGCAGGGTATGAAGGTAAATACCTTAAAAGGACCAAAGGCATGTGTGTCATTTAACTGAGTATTGACCCAGTGGTTTGACCGCGTTCAGTCGAAGCTGAGGGACCCCAGCTTTTGCTAAAAGACTGCAAATCGCAGCAAAAACGTGGAATTTCCATAATTGTGATTGACCAAAATCGCCCCAAACAGGCCACGATCTGCGATTCCTCCTATAAGCTATTTGAACGCAAAGAAATCGCCCCCCCCAAACGGCCTCCTAATAAGGGCTTCCATCACAATCACAAATAAGAAAGGAGAAAGCGGGTCACCTTGTCTCATCCCCCGCGAGGGCTTGAAGAAGTCTTCTGGGACATGCATAATTAACAGTTTTGACCTTGTAGGGTAAGAAGGTTCTCGATTATGGAGGCTTCAAATCAATTTTTATCCCAAATGCCATATTTTCTCACAAAAATTTGGCACTACAATACTAGATGATCATATGCACATCTGAAGTTTATTATTGACATCCTATTCTAGTTCGTCTGCGGAATTCTCATTCTTGTAGTCTGCTTAGTTCTTGTGAATAGTTACTTTGAATTTGTTTTCTTCCGAATTCATGCCAAAGGGAGTAGAATCAGTATGTTAGCTTACCTTCTCCAGTCTATTGTTATCTTTCATTTTAGTGAAGATTGAAGAATATAATTTTTTTTTGTTGCTTGCAATGGATTAGTGTAACCGATATTAGTTTTTGCTTATTCAAAGCTTGGATTGCTTTTTGGTTACTTCTTTTATTTCCTTTATATATATATATATATATATAATATTTTATATTGTAATCCTTTTTAACAATTTTGTACTTCGGCAGGGAACTTCGTAGCTGTAAGCTCAATGGAACCAGCCATTGAGATATGGGATCTTGACATGGTATGTGAATTATGGATCTTGATTTTGGTAGACTTAACTTGATGAAGCTTTTGAAGCAAAATTTTATTGCAGAATCATCTAATTTTTGTTTCCCCCTACTGTTCTCAGATAGATGAAGTCCAACCATGTGTGGTCTTAGGTGGTATTATTGCAGAGAAGAAGAGGAAAAAAGGAAAGAAGGTTAGCTAGTGAATTTTTTGCCAGGACTTTATTTTTTTTTTAAGAATATTGAGTTTATCTAGAACCCCTATATTACCACATTTATTTTTCTGGAGATTGTTGTCCGGTTGTATGATGTTGAACCCTTGTTCTATATAAGTGTCAATCAACATACTATTTATTGTAAAAGTGCACAATAAATGAATTTGGGGTGTAAGCAAGGATCAAAATTTCGTTTCGGTCTATTGTTTCGGTCTACCCAGAAACGGAAATGTTTCGAAAACATTTCGGAAACATGTGGAAACAGACGAAAAAATTGGAAACATTTAGAAACATGGAGAAACATAACTTCAAACTTAACTATATGCGTGTATAAAACTAATAATTGATTAATTGAACATTTGAGAGGTCTATATATGTAGAGATGAATTAAAAATGTGTAATTCAAATTGAAAATACACGAGGATTAAGTCGCCAATCTACTGTCAAACACTTTATAGAATCTCAGAACACTTCATAGAATGCAAAAGTTACATATAAGTACATAGTAAGCTAATAAATCATCTCTAAAATAAAATGGTTGTTCATATGACAAGTACACAACCACATGATTATCTCGATGGAAACAAGGATGTTTCGTTGGAAGCAAATGAAAGGATGCGGAATCATAGGTTTGTTTCGATGGAAACAATTATGTTTCGATGGAAACAAAAGAAGCAAAGTCGTTTCGATGGAATCCATGGAATTTCGAGATTCCATGGCTGTTTCGTTTCCATGAGCTAGGAAACGGAAACGTTTCGGCCGTTTCGATGGAAACAAAAGGAAATTTTGATCCTTGGGTGTAAGGTTTTGACTTTGAGAGTCCACCTATTCAGGTGGTTCTAAATGTGATCTCCTAGTAGCTATCTAATATCACTTCTTTCCTTTTTATTTTTATTTTTTTCAAATTATTGATTTGTCATAATGTATGGCATAGGGATTTATACTTGATTATATGGTGATAAGTCCTAAATTAATAGCATTGTTCCTATTTCGGTCGGTTTCAGGATATATTTGTCGACTTACCTTCGGATTGAAGAGTTTCAAATGGATTTCATGACCTGATACACAATTGTAGAAAGTTTTAATTGAGTTGGTTTTAACTCATTCCAACTTGGCTGAGATTTGAAGTGAATTTCAATATTTATCCTGAGACAACTTGGAAACATCGAGTCGTATGGCAATGCAATTGTTGCATATATCAATAGCTTTGTTTCTGCTGTCTTTTTTAGATATATTTATATATACATAAATACACGTTCATATATACAGTCAGGCTCTATAGAGGGCTCCCTCTCTTTATTAAAGAGAGGGCCTCTGTTTTGGCCGTCAGATCCAGTTTTTAAACATGATCCGATGGTCAAAACAGAGGCCCTCTCTGGAGAATTTTCGTACATATATATATATATATATAGAGAGAGAGAGAGAGAGAGAGAGAGAGAGAGAGAGAGAGAGAGAGAGAGAGAGAGAGAGAGAGAGAGTTTTTGGTTGGAAATTACTGAAAATTTATTCAACTTAAAAATATTGAATATGCTACCAACAAGAAAATTTCAAATGTTAAAATTGTGGATCTTGTAGTGTCTAGCTTAGGTCTAGGTGTATAGGTGTTTTATGTTAGATCGGTATGTAGGTAACAAATCCCCCCCTCTTTTAATTTTCTAATTTTCGGAAAGTATTAAAGCTCATCTAACATCCAGATATTCAAATTGTGGGTACGAAATTATATTTTACAATTAAAAGTATGAAGATGGACCTACTTTCTGTTGCATGTTCTCCTTTTGCTCCTTGAATTTTAGCTAATAGTATTTTTTTTCCTTCAAGAGTTACTTGCTGGCTCTTCATGGATCCATTCAAGTCATTATTCCTCATTCACCATGATTATTCATCCTTTTTAGGACATTATAGAGGCTTTCTTTTTTACTTTCCTTAACTAATCTGCATATTTATTCGCTGTGCTAGGCATCATCAATCAAATACAAAACAGACAGCCATACTGATTCAGTGCTTGGTCTTGCTTGGAACAAGGAGTACAGGTTTGAGATGCTTTTGTGTTTGATCTGGATATTTTTTATTTGAGTTTGATCTTACTCTAAATTTTAATACTTTTTTTTTTTCAAAATATTATCTGCAGGAATATCCTTGCCAGTGCTAGTGCTGACAAATTAGTCAAAATTTGGGATGTGTCAATTGGAAAGTGTGATATCACCATGGAGCACCATACGTCCAAGGCAAGAACTAGGCCTTTCACCAATTTATTTTATGTCTTTTTATATCTAATAATATCCTAGAACGCAATTATATGTAATCTCTGTATCTTCCTTTTTCTTGATCTACTTGTAATCAGTGATCTAGATACAGTTTTGGGTAGAGTTTTCTTTCCCCACCTCCCACCCCCCACGCTTTGCAAAATCATTTCATTTCAAGCACGTCAGTTTTACAATTTTGTTGGTAAATGTATACTTATACCTATGGTGCACATGGGTCGGGTCGGTTTAGCTCTAAACCCTGTACCGAACCGACGTATTCGGTTATACAAAACTGTAGAACCAGAACCTGGACTTCTTTTTTATAGTCCTGAACCAAACGAACTAGAGAAAATGGGGGTTCTTGGTTCTACCAGATTATTAAACCTTTATTTGCAAAATCAGGGGTAACAAAATACTTTACAACTCCCCTTCTTGTCTCCTTGAAACCTCTCTCTTTCCTATGTGTTCTCTAGTAACGACAACAAAGGGTGCTGATGGAGGTGGCCAATGGGGGTGGGTGCAATGTTTAGGGCTGAGAGAGAGAGAGAGAGAGAGAGAGATAGAGAGCGCCAATGTTAGCTATGGAGGACCTAGAATGCACGGACAATTCGGTGTCGATGTGCAAACAATTATTTTTTATTTATTTATTTATTATTATTATTATTTTTTATCATTATTGAGGACTATAGGGAAGATGGTGATGGCGATCAATTTCGTCACACGTAACGGTAGAGATGCTCGTGGCTATGCTTTGCCGATGGATGGTCAAGTGGCAATTGCAGAGTTGGTGGATTTTCTTGGAACAACGAAGATGATGGTGGTGGTTTTGGCTTTTCTTACTGATGCATGGGTGAGGTTGTGATGGACGATGCGATGGGATTCATTGCCGGTGCCGAACAATGAGGTTTTCGCCACTTTTTATTTCCGGCACGGGGCATATTTTGGACTTGGACTAAAAATGCTAGTTCCAAGATTTTTTGGACCACCTTGTATATGTAATAGATGAATTTGGTCAAAAATACTTTCTTAGAAAAAGTTCAAGGTTTGGTCCGTCCGTTGTGTACTAAGTCCTCCACTAGAAAGCAATGTTTTGAAAACCGGACCGTTCATCGAACCGGAAAAATGAACGGGTCACGGGTTAACGGTTCAACCGTCGGGTGAATCGGAATCCACCCGTGACGTCATTATTACGTAATAAATGCATTTATTATTAATATTAATAGTAATTTAAATTTCAATCCGAACAAAAAAATATATAACTTTCAAAATCTTAATAAAAAACCATGATTCACTCGTATCAAATCATATTCCATAGAAATAGGATTCTATCAAGGCTACTGTCAAATGATTAGAATAAACAATTACCAAATAAATCAATTGATTTGCTTTGTTCATTATCTACTTACAACTTTCCTTCAAATCAAATTAGATGAAAAAGGAAATTAGGAAACTGTTTGTTCAATTAAATTAGGGTGTAAACATCATTATAGGAGCTACCATACTACCCCTATGAACGATTCATTGCCAAACATAAAGCATTGGGAAGGGTTCACGAGAGAGGGGAAAGAAAGGGGGAAGAGGGAAAGATAAATCTAACCTCTTCAGTCCACACTCCATACTCCATAGCAATGATACAAAATGGATCTTAGGTCCACACACCACAGCACTGGTACAAAATGGACGACGATGACGGCGATGAGTGGAAGCAGGCGGCGACTCCTGGCGGCGCGACTTTAGGAGCGGCGGCGCTACTCATGGCAGAGGCTCCAGGCGACGCTTCGGCGAGGCGACGAGAAGGGTAGGGGGCTATCAATCTGTCTTGGGCTCTTGCCTCTTGAGTCTCTGGAGAGAGAGTGGAGAGGAATAAGAGAGAAATGAGAGAAAGAGATGCCTAAATCTAAAATAAAAATATCTTGTTTCCCCCTTTTTTTTTTTGCACGAACCGGGTGTGTTAAAAAAACCGGCTCTGGTTTTTCGGTTTTCCAGTTCAACCGGTCAACCCACCGGTTTTGGGCGGTCCTATAGCCAATAACGATTTCTGGTGCAAACCGGACCGGAGTTCCGACCGGTCGACGGTTCAACCGGTCGAACCGGCCGGTCCGGTCCGGGTTTCTAAACCATGCTAGAGAGTACCCTGTCCAAATATAGTACTAGTTATGCATCTTAGTCTGGAAAAAAGAGATCGATGAAAGCAAATATTCACTCTCTAAGCTGCTTAAAGGGTGGACAATTTGCTAGAGCAGCGGGTGCTGTAGCAAAACTGATTACAAAGCAAAAGAGTGAAAATTGGCCACATTAAAATTACCTTATGGGGAGGTCCGTTTGATATCCTAAAACTGCTTAGCAACAGTCGGACAAATGGGTAATGTTGGGGGTGTTTGGGTGCTTTATGAGTTGAAGATCCCCAGGAGATCATTGAATTTGGTCATCATCATAGTTGTCAACTCGTGAATCAAAATGACACTAGTGAATCGTATCGTGAATCGTAATATTTGGTAAGGTAACAACGTAAATAAGATCATAAAAGTTTACGTAGAATAAAATCAGAAGAAAAGAACAATCAAATAATGACATAAAACACGTCTAATTACATGATCACTTTGTATGAAAGTTTGTAAAGGCTTTGCTTTCCTGGCAAGAGACGTGGGTTCGAATCATCTCCTTATACCATTCCTTTTCTTCTCCTTCTTCCTCATTTTCATTGTCAATCTTTACAATGTCATCCACTCTCTTTCCCTTTTCCCATTTTAAGGCATTCAAGTTCCTTGGTCCTATGATCATCAATTTATCATTGTTAAGAAAGGATTTATTACTATAACAACATTGATCACATGCTATATCGAAATAGAGAAATTAGTATATACCTCTCTTTCTCTTGTTGTTACTTGGACCTTCATCAACTTTGAAGCATTCTTGAACATCCATCTATGAGCAATCATAACTCTGACATGGTTCTTCCCTTTCGGTAATCTAGTTATCATCGGATTCTATATCCGACAAACAAAGTGGATCATAAACTACTCCCCTTTCTCTTGTCTTTTTGCATGTCTCGAACTCAAGTTGAATGTTGTGCTTTTCAAATACCAAAGCATTCAACAGCCTTTGTTGCTCCAAAGAATTCCTTTTCTTAGAGTGGACTTGCTCAAATGTGCTTCAATTTCTTTCACATCCGGTGGCTGTACAAGTAACTAAGGGCTTAGCACCCGTATAGCCTTTGGAGGTCTTTGAACTCTTCTCCGGTATTCTCCTACCATAAAGCTAAAAGTAGAAAGTACAAGTGGTTAGATTTTAAAATATGTTAGTAGGGGTGAAATCTGTTCGGGTTTTGGTGGTGTTTCGGTTTCTCCAAGTATGTCAATCAATTGTACATGACACCGAACCAAATCGGCCGTTGTTACTTCGGTTTGATTTTGTTCGGTTTTCAGTTTATGCTATTATAAAAAAATTGAAAAGAAGAAAGTAGAAGTTAGAAATCTTAGCAATTATGCTGGTGACCAACCAGCTGCAACAAAAGATACGAATCGAACCCAAAAAGGGCTTTTTATCAAGCACAATGTTGAAATTAGAAATTCGAAGGAGTTAAAGATTTTAATTAAAGAAAGAGATTAATATTATATAGTCAGAAAACCCATCAATGATGGTCTATAGATTACAAGGAAAAAACTATTAGACAAAAGTGCACAAAACTAGAGACACAAGTGAGATTCAATTTTGCAGAGTGAAAACGATGGAGTGTTGCGTGCTTGTATTTTGATACTCTTATTCCGATACCATTTTGTGTGTGTGTGTGTGTGTGTGTGTGTGTGAGAGAGAGAGAGAGAGAGAGAGAGAGAGAGAGAGAGAGAGAGAGAGAGTGAGTGAGTGATGGTTACAATGAGACCTCACAGGTGACTTTGAGGTGCCGTGGGTGGTAATGGGTTGTGTACCTTGTGCTGGAGTGTCAGGCTTCGAGTGCGATGAGAGTTTAGAAAGAGATTGAGGTGCTAGGGTTTTACCAAATTATAGTTACCCTCACGCTGTATATGATACATATATTATATATAAACGTTTGACTCTCTATACTCTACAATCGAAAACTGAACTGTAGATCAATTTCATAAAAACCGAAAACTGCACACCGACCTTTGTATCTAAATACTGGCCAAATCCAGTCAAATTTGTCCGGTTAGGTTGTCATTCAGTTTTTCGTAATTTTTTTTTTTCATCCCTAGGTCCATATAACTATTTTGATATGTTCTATTTTAATAAAAGAGATTACCAGGTGGTTTCTTGTCTCTTGTCAAGATAGCCATCTTCACCCAGACATACCATCGGCTCTCTTGAACTTCTCAAATTGTGAATCTAGGTACACCCCACCATCTTCAATTCAATTTTATACTTAACTAAACTTGCATTGACACTTTTGACTTCCTTTTAAGAAAAGTGAATCTAGCTTCATTCTAACTTGCTAGTTTCAACCCCTCTCCATATTCACCAATCGATTTCATCATCATCGAAACTACCAAGTTAGACTGAAGCTAGATTTAACTAAATTAAATGCCAAAGAATTTCCATACAAAAATTTGCATGTCTCTAACAACTGGTTCCCTATCTTTAAGCATCTCGTTCAAAGTCTTTTGTGTAAACGTGTTTCCCTTAGGTTTTGCCTTCCACAACAAATCCAATTCCCTTTTTATGACCTTTTTTAAATTTCTCAAAGCATTCTTCAACATTATCATTACCTACACCATTCTTTTCTTTCAAATCTTTCAAAATAGCTGTAAACAACTTTCTTATTTCTTCTGTAACATGAGGGCAAAATGCTACATTGCGACGTGTACATGCTAAATGATGTTTCATTCTAATGACTCCACCCCAATAGTCCTTTCCACAATAGTCACTTATAAGGTGCATCCTACTCTCTTCTCCCTCGTTCACTCTCTTACAATGATCCCAAGTTTGGTCACTATTTTTCCTTCCTTTTTTTTTTGGTGACACTATATAAGAAAAATACCGAAGGAGATATCCAAACTTGTAAATATTAAAAAATGAAATAAACTTACCCCACTAACCTCCAACCTCCAAAGTTCTTCAAAGTCTTTAATAAATGCCTCTAACATCCTCCTATTACCACTAGAAACACTAAGCAAAAAAGTCAAGAATATCTGGGGAAGACGAAAATGGAGAGAACAATTTTTTTTTTTTTTTATAATAGACATATACTAGGTATCTTATAAAAGGGCTGGAATGGAACCACTTACATTTTTTTAAACAAAAAAACAGGGAAAAAATGCCAAAAAAAGAAGCCAGAAGGGTATTGTGTCTGAAATCATGAACATGCTAGCGACAGGGAATCGTGCGATTCATTTGGGATCGCAATTCCTACAATTCTCATATGATAAGGAGACTAATGGAAAAGTACAGAGAGAAGAAAAAATATCTACATATGGTTTTCATCTACGTTGCACCAGTGCCGGGATTCGGATGCGGGTGCGAGGGTTTCGCCAATTTTCCAAAAAGTGGTGTGCAGGTGCGGCGGGAGTACTTGGATAAAATATTAAGAAATTTCTTTCATATAGTAGTATGTACAAATTATTTTATAACTATTAGTGCATTATTGTATACCTATTAGTGCATTATTGTATAACCTAGATAATTGCTATTATTTATCTTTTAAACCCCCAAAGTTTTCAAAATTGTATGAAGAACTTGTGTTCATTTTCAAAAGAATGCGACAAAAAAGCCCCAGCCACACTCCAAAAGAACTCAAAGAATCCACGGAGCACCAAGTACGGGTGCGGTGACCTTTTCAAAGACTCCGTGTTTCGTAGGTTTTCATTGATCCAGAAAAAGCTTATGATAGGGTGCACAGAGACTTAATATGGTGGGTGCTAGAGAAGAAGGGGGCGACCAAGGGTTATGTTGACGTGGTAAAGGATATGTACGATGAAGCTGTGACTACAATTAGATCACCGGCCGGAGAAACAAGCGAATTCCCCATTACCGTAGGCCTACACCAAGGGTCGGCCTTGAGCCTATATTTATTCGCCCTAGTTATAGATGAATTGGCTAGACGCATACAAGATGAAGCCCCATGATGTATGTTGTTCGCAAATGATATTGTTTTGGTTGATGAGATTAAATGAGGACTCAATACTAAACTGGAAACTTGGAGAGAAGCACTTGAGACTAAAATACTTAAGATAAGTAGGACAAAAACTGAATATATGGACTGTAACTTTAGTAACGGTAGAAGTAGAACCAGTGAAGAAGTGAAGATCGAAAATCAAGAGTTACCAAAGAAGGAACATTTTCGCTATTTAGGTTCGATGATCAGTAAAGATGGAGAACTTGGAGACAATGTGACCCATATAATTTAAGTAGGCTGGCTTAAGTGGAGGAGTGCTTCCCTCTGTTGTGAAAGGCGCGCCTCAGCGCAAGGCGCAGGCGGGCACAGGCAGTGAGCCTCGCCTAAGGCAAGGCGCAGCTCCTTCAACCAGACGCATTATAGGCATGCCTTTTAGGGTTTTTCATCGAGTAGCAAGGCGCAAAAGGCGACGCCTTTTGAAATCGAGGCCTAAGCCCTAATTTTATGTCGATTTGGAGACCAACCAGGTATGTCGATTCATTTTTTTTGCTTCCTTCCTTCTTCTTCTTCTTCTTTCGAGCTTCAACTTCTTCTTCTTTGATTTTTTTCTTCTGCGACTTCGACTTCTTTCTTCTTCTTCTTCTTCTTCTTCTTCTTCTTCTTCTGCCACTTCTTCTTTCTTCTTCTTCTTCGACTTCGACTTCTTCTTTCTTCTTTCTTCTTCTTCTTCTTCTTCTTCTTCTTCGACTTCTAATTTTGCGACTTTGACTTGTTTCTTCTTCGTCTTTCTTCTTCTTCTTTCGTCTTTCTTCTTCTTCTTCGACTTGTTTCTTCTTCTTCTTCTTCTTCTTTCGTCTTTCTTCTTCTTCTTCGACTTCTTTCTTCTTCTTCCTCTTTTTTTTTTTTTTCTCTATTTCTGTTATGTTTACCTTCTTATTTATACTATATAGTTATATGTAATGACTTTATTTTTTCTATTATTTTTACCAATTAGCATATCAATTGAATAGTAATTGTTAATTTAACTTAAAACTGTTAAATTTGATACCCCAATTGTATTCTTATTGTGTATGGAATGATTGGAATCTATGGATTTTAAATTTGATACCCCATTTTGCATCTCTAAATTTAATAAAAAACACAGCCTTTTTTTTCTCTTCTATTTCTAAATTTGTATTTTTTAAAAATAGCTTTTTTTATCACTTAATTATAATGTTTTTTTTTAATTTGATAGAAGATATCACATGTATAATTATATATATATAAACAAAAGTGCGCCTCGCTTCACTCGGGCGTGCGCCTTGCCTTGCGCCTCGCGCCTAGGCTCTAGCCTCCAGAGACCGTTGCGCCACAGTGCGCCTTAAATACCCTTGGTGCTTCCGGCGTTTTATGTGACAAGAGAATACCGGCAAAGTGGAAAGAAAATTTTTATAGAACATCAATTAGGCCAGCTATGCCCTACGGGATATAATGTTGGACTACTAAGAAACAACGGATTAGCAAAATGAGTGTAGCCGAGATGATGATGCTAAGATGGATGTGTGGCAAGACTAGGAAAGATAGAATTAGAAATGAACACATTCGAGAGATTGTTGGGTTAACACACATTGAAGATAAGTGAGGGAGAATAGACTCAGATGGTTTGGCCATGTACAACGAAGACCTGTAGACGCACTGGTGCGGAAGAGCGATATGATCGTAGTGCCTGGAGATGTTAGGGGGAGGGGAAGACCTGAGCTAACCTGGAACCTGTAGTGAAATAGGATATGAATATATTTAATTTAACCGAGCATATAGCTCTTGATTGTGCAGAATGGAGAAAAAAGATTAATACAGCCGACCCCAGTTGATTGGGACTCAAGGCTAGGATTGGTTTGGTTTACTAGTGGTTCTCCCATCACACTTTCAATTGGAGCATGCAAAGATAAATTTTTTTGTTAGATTTCTTTGTTTTGCAACTGAAAAAAGATAAGATGGTAATTCCTTTCCCTAACCACAACGAAGGTAAATGGTCTGCACGAATTTTTTTTTCAAATAATTATCCAAAGTAAGTTATTAACTAAAATTTACAAGTGAATATGATTCAGCGTGTATGATGAAGTTAACGGAACAAAAACTTGGCCTGTGATCACCCAAATTTCTTTTTTTTCCACAATTAGGAGTTAGTGAGACAGAAAAATGTTGATTGATGTATTTTCTATTTTTTGGCTGGACAATGTTCCGTAAACTTGAAGTAGTACCTCTAAATATGTTCTAGTGCTTTCAAGTTAAAAGTACACCTTTGGGTGATGTTTATCACTATTACATGAAACACACGAACTAACTCACAGTAACTTTCTGCTGCTAATACGATGGGTTTAGGCTTCCAATTAGCTATTACCACTGATACGATGAAGTAACCTCTTATATCTCACTGCATATACATTTCAACAACTATTGTCTATTGATCTTATCAACATTCAGCGTTAGTGCTATATGCATCCTTTTTTAACCTTAACACTGATATTCTAAATGGTGTAAAAATTATTCAGTTTCTCAGAAGAGCAAAAGTTGAACCTTTACAGCATTATTGTTTTGTGTATTTTCTATTCTTTTGGCTGGAAAATGTTGAGTAAACTTGAATTACTACTTCTCCATATGTTCTAGCGCATATTTTAGTTCACTTTTGGGGTGATGTTTAGCACTTCTCCATGAAATGCACGAACCACCCCAGTAACTTTCTGTTGCAATGGCCTAACGCTATGTGTGTTGGCTTCCATTTAGCTATTACTACTGCTACGGTGAAGTAACCTCCTATATCTCATCACATAACATTTCAGCTATTGTATATTATTCTTATCAACATTCAGCCTTATTGCTATCTGCATCCTTTTTGAACGTTTACACTGATCAATGGTGTAAAAAATCACAGTATCTTCGAAGATTAAATGTTGAAATTAAGTCATATGGTAAGTCTTGCTGAGGCAAGTTGGTTGTTCATGACGATTATTGAAGGACTGTAAAATGGCATCTGGTCTTCTATAGTGCGGGGCTTTTGGATATTTTATTGGATATGGATATTGTATGCATATAACTTAGTGGAATTAAAAAGAATAAAAATGAAATGTCAAATACCCATCTAAGCCACCCTGTGTGGCGCTCTCTGTGTCTGATCGTATCATATTTATTGTATTCGAATATTAAGAAGCTGCACAATCTTGAGATCAGGAGTTTTTGGAATCCTTTCCACGAACTAGTTTTTCATTATTAGTGTCAGATGTAGCCTCAACTACCTGTATTTACTGTGCCAGGTTCAATGCTAAGTATTATTAGTTTCACTTGCTTTAATGCTAAGTATTTCCTGTGGATTCTTCTCAGGTTCAAGCAGTTGCATGGAATCATCATGTGCCACAAGTTCTTCTTAGTGGATCTTTAGATCGTTCAGTGGTGATGGTAATACGTATTGTTATTTTTTTCTTTCGAAGATTTATTATGAATTCATACAATCATCGTTTTGCTGCATTTATGTGTCCTGATTATCCCTTGCGTTGAATTTATGCTTACAATTGATATTTGTGTATTGTAGAAGGATGGAAGGATACCCTCACATACTGGATTTAAGTGGTCAGTTGCAGCTAAGGTTGAAAGCTTGGCATGGGATCCACACATTGAGCACTCATTTGTGGTTTGTATTTCAACCTTTTGTCGGGGGGCTAACCATTTAGAGCATGAAAAGTTTATTATTTCAAATGAGCAAATCAGCATGATTGTGAAAAAGGAATCACATAGGATATATGTTTCTAACTACTGTTTATTGAGATTTTACTTGAAGAGGCCATACAAAACTGACTAAACATTCATTGCGTTTTCAGGTGAGTCTAAAAAATGGTACAGTTAATTGTTTTGATGTCCGAACTGCCAAGTCCGATCCAGCTTCTGAGTCAAAGCCAAGTTTCACTCTCCATGCTCACGACAAAGCTGTTTGCACAGTCTCTTATAATCCATTGGTACCAAATGTACGAGTCGTCCTCTCTCTAGCCTAACTTAAATTATTATTTTGTACACTCTGTAATAACTTTGCCTCCACGATTTTTGTAGCTTCTTGCCACTGGATCCACTGATCAAATGGTAATCTCTCACTCGTCCTTTATATGTACCACCCAGATAATGGGTGTTCTGTACCTTCTCCACTTGATACTCTTAATTTGCCGCAGGTGAAACTCTGGGATTTGTCAGAAAACAGACCTTCATGCATTGCTTCTATTGATCCTAAAGTGGTACACATTCTTTCATACATATGTCAACATATATTTATATATGTGCATAGTCACTATATGTGTATCTTTGGAGTAGACTTGGCAAATGGGCGGGTTCGGGCCGGGCCAGGCCGGGCTCAGATGATGGTGATGTAATATCAGGCCGGGCCGGTCCATTAAACCCGTTCCTCTCTCTCTCTCTCCTTCGCCCATCTTCTACTTCCACCCCCCTCCCCCCCCCCCCCCCCCCCCAACCAACCAACCAACCAACCAACCAATCAGTGTTCAAATGATACTCAAACTAAAAAATCAGTTTCCTTGAAAAATCAAGTAGAATGAACAGAATATAAAACAAAGAAATATGACCGATAAAGAAGAAAAGGCTTACAAAATCAAAACAAAATTGAACAATCAGATTCAAAGAAAGAACAAATCAAAATTTCAAAAACATCTACACAAAAACCAGAGCTTCAAAAACAAATACAATTGGGCACAAAATTTGTAACAACTCAAACATAGAGCTTCAAAAATCAACACATATTGTGTTGGTGTGATGTTGCAAATGGTGTTGATGTGAATCTTATGTACCATCAAAACATAAAAAAAAAAACAGAATCTGCTATGGAGGAGCCGAGCTCTGAATTCCTCGAAAAAGCCTAGAGAAATCAGCGAAAAACTTGTTGATCTAGTGGAAAATGTTGATTTTGGAGACACCCAGTTCCTGTTTTTCCTTGCTGATGGAGAGAGAGAGAGAGATAGAGAGAGAGAGAGAGAGAGAGAGAGAGAGAGAGAGAGAGAGAGAGAGAGAGAGTGGCGCCGCTTGAGATGAGAGAACAGAATGAAAATGTGATTCTATACCCTAGTTCTAGACTTCTGAAACTTTATTTTTGCCCCCCATGTAAACCCCCGGCTTCAGCTTGCAATTTTTAAAGGCCCAGCCCGATACGACCCGGATGCAAATAATGTAGGCCCAGTTGTGGAAAATTCACGGGCTTATGCGGGCTGGCCAGCATCTTCGGGGCTGTTTTGCCAGGTCTACTTTGGTCCAAATCTTTTGAAATTTTGAGACACAATGGTATGTTCCTTTATTTGATGTTAGATGGATTCTCACGTTTTGTTCTAAATGTCATTAGGGAGATGTACTTTCCATTTCCTTCTCAGAGGATAGCCCCTTTTTGCTGGCTATAGGAGGCTCTGAGGGAAGACTCAAAGTGAGTGGAAAAACTCTACTGCTTCTGGTTTTACAATCTTATTTTGGTTTCTTGAGGGCCTGTCGACATGTCCTTTGAATCTGAATGGCATTGACAATTTCCGTAGCATGTTTGGAGTAAAAGTTCATCACCTTGAAGTGATCCACTAGAATAATGAAAAACTCAACCTCTTCCGTTGTGGTCTTTTATATATTTTCTTGCAATCACGAAATTCGTAATTTTTTATGCATCATTTTTTGAAAAAAATAAAAATAAAATACCACTTCTTGAACACAGATCATCCGAGATGATGAGTAATGCCATGATTACCAAATTTGGTTCTCAAATGATGTGGTAGTGGTTCTAGTGGAACCACATTCACTTATAGTTTTTATTTGAAGTTTTTCTTTTGTTTTTTTGTTTTTTTGTTCTGTCGTCCCACTCTCAGATCTTATGACCCCTAATTTGTGAATATTCATTGTTTTAATAGGAATTATTGCTTGTTAAAGTAAATGAATCTTTCCATTCAACACAGCCCTGAAAGTTGTGCAGTTGAGATTTTTTGCTAAATATATCTATATATATGTTTGCAGATGTGGAATACGTTGAAAGATGTTGGGGTATCCCGAAGATATGGGAACTACCGCAATCAAATGAGACCTTGACCCTGAGTCCTGACGTGAATTACAAAACAAGGACTATTTGGTTCATGGATGCCGTCGCGGAAAGGAAAAGTAAATATGGAATGGAGGAGAATACTTTGTTTTTTGGTTAGGTTAAAGGGAAAATAATTGAAAGAAGATAGGGAAGGGAAAAATAAGTTAAAAAATTGACAATTTTGTAGTGTTATTTAATATTTAGACAAGTGCCAATAAGTCCCTAGCCACCCACCGTATGTGGTTAAAGGACAACAGAAAATCTTGGCACATCATATTTTTTTGTAACAAGTTCTTTAAACAACATAATTTATCATTTTATGCACTGGTTCACCCTAGGTAGATTTTATGTACATAACGAATGCGGGTTTGTTTTAGATATCAAATCTCATAGTTATGGATTGAGAGATTTTAGCTAATATATCTATCACATCTAATAAAAGTGAAGGAATATGTTTGGGTAACCAATTCTCATAATAACAGATTGAGAAATTTTAGTGAATATTTTATTGCACCACTTCACGAAATTGTCTCACTTACATTTTGAATATATTTCATTATAAAATATCCACAGATACCATTTTCAACGATATTCATCAAGCCAAACTCATCATTTGTTCTTTTCTTTTCTTCTACATTGTTATAAATTATTATTTTTTTTTATTTTTTTTTTATTTTTGAAGTTTATCATTCTGCTCTAGAGCTTATTATCATTCTGCTCTAGAGCTTATTACTTGTTTTATTATGCAATTTTTGATCGTTTTAACGACATTGTTGAACAAATTTACAGAAAATGTTTTAGATGGCACATACAAATTAAAACATGAGAGAAATTTCTCACGAGATCTATAAATTTGAAACTAATCCTGCTCACATAAATTTTTTCATTAGGTTCGAAGTATGAGAAAATTTTCATATCTATATAAAGCTTGTAGTTTTGAAAATTTTCATATCTATATAAAGCTTGTAGTTTTGGGTCTGTTTTAGACAACAATTTTCAAAACAGGATGAAAAAGAATTTGTAAATTCGAATTTGATTTGTGAATTTGTGATCACATTCCAAATTTCTCATAAAGTATAAAGTTCAAGCGAAGTTTTTCATATCTGTATAAAGTTTGTAGTTTTGGGTTCGTTTAATCCAATAATGATATGATAAATTTCTTAAAACTTTACGGACGTGTTTTTATAGTTTTTCACAATCAAGGTATTGGGAATTTCCATAAACCATCTGAATGAACCTTCGAACGTAAAATATGTGAAAATTTTCATCGGACTTGTAAATGTGTGAAAATTTCATCGGAGTTGTAAATGAATGATCGCAAAAATTGGAGTAGAATTTAGATGGATTCTCTTAAATAGACTTTCAAACTGACTAAGGACAAATACTATTCGGATTTTTAAATGAAAATGTTACATCCGATAGTTATTACAACCTTCCAACATTAAATACAAGAGAAGACTTTTCTTTTACATTTATATTTTACAATTAATACATTTAATGCAAGAGTCCATGTGTCCTCTTTCCCGTGTTTTAAAAAGTGACCCTGTTTGGATAACTTTTTCTTCTTATTGCAGAAACCTCCACGTGTCCTGGATAAGGTTGGAGTCGTTCCGGAGTCTTCTACAATAATTCACCCTTGGCTGGGTCCCACTATGCTTCCATAGCATTTACCAGGTTTTGGTATGCTTCGTCTTCAAAGTCGTGGATGCTTTCGTCATCTGGGTCCTGGCTGAACTGTTGTGTATGAAATTGCTCCACGTCATCTGCTGTCATAGACAGATCTAGAGGAAGATCTAATTGATCTCTCTTTCTTAGTTTTTGTACCAGTTCTACTTCTTTGATTTGTTCATCTGACCTTGTATAGGCCATAGCATGGTAAGTAACAAATAGTATTCTTCCATCTGTTACAATAAATGGGAGTGTTGCTGAGCCATTAATGTCTGTAGCATTTGAGGAGATAGATAAAAGACTATCTACCCAATATTGTGCTGGATCTAATTTTCTAACCACGTCTGATGAATCAGTTTTAATTAAATCATTTTCAAATTCCCATTCTCCTGTGGGTTTAAGATACAAAATCTGATATGGTTGAAAGAATTTTTCTCTTTCTCTCCATTCAACGGTGCTTGCGATCCAAAAAGTAAAATATTTATTCCACATATAGGTTTGAACTATATAGGAAAGCATGCACTTAATCATAGCTGGGAAATGAATCCAATTATGGGATTCAAAAATTTGAAAAATAACTTGATTAGCTATTCCCCATTGGATGTCTTCATAAAACCATTCTTCGTGGTTTAGAAAGATGGTTATCTTAGGAATCGTATCATGAAAATTAATATTTTCATGAGATCAGTAAAGCATGAATCATTTCTTGATGATCTTCCACCATTTCTTTAATTTGAATAAAAATATCTCTTGGTAGGAGATGTCTTGCTTTTTCAAAGAGACAAATTCTCTTAATTTTTTCAAAAATTGGATCTGAGAACTCATGGCTTATGAGATCAGATATTTGAAAAAATTGTTTATTTTTTCAAAATTAAAATCTTTTGCCCAATTCATTTGTTTAATGATATTGAAACAAAGATTTTGAAGACTAGATAATTTGGCTGTTTTTTCATCTAGTTTAGCTGTTTTTTCAGCTACTTTATCGGCCAAAGCACTCATATGCTTTCGAAATCTTGATCTTTCATTGGCACAATGGGTTTTTCATGCACCATTGAGTTCATCATAAATTTCCGTAGGTAGTCTAGGATTATAAAAATTAGAACTCCCAGATTCATCATTTGTTGATGTCTGAGTATTTTCAAATCTTGGCATATGCTCAAATTGCTTGTTTGGCAATGACATAGGAATAATAGAGTAGTAGGCTTTTCTAGTTTTTGTCATGCTCTCATAAGATAGATAGCATGCTCCAGGAAACTGATTAACTTGCTGATGGCATTCTGGCCATGATTGATAAATGCCTGGTTTTCTTCTAGTAAAAACAACATAAACTTTCTTTTGGAGTTCATTTGCCTTTTTGGCAATAGTAACCCAATCTCCTTGTGAGGGTTGTTTACCCTTATTCATGCTCCTTGGAGTAGCAGTTTCTGCTAAGCAAATCTGCAAGCAAATTATTAGTACCTTTAAGATGTTCTACCTCAATAGTATATTCAGAAATTTTATTATACCTAGCCAATCTTCTTCCTTGTTCAATAGTTTTTTTATTTACAAGGAAATCTCTTACAACTTTATTGTCTGTTCTAACAATAAAATTTTCTGGTGCCAAGTAAATATGAAATCTTTTGATTGCTAATTTAATAGCAAGTAATTCTTTTTCAAAAATGATATATTTTTGTTCGTTTGGTTTAAACGTACCAGAATTATGTCCACAAATAAGTTCTTCTTTTTGAAGATACAAAGGAATTGGTTTCTTCCTTAGTTTTATAATATTAACAGAAAGAGGTGGTTCTTCTTCTGGCCATAAAGAAGCAGGAATAGCTTTTGTTGGTCCAAATGTGGAAACCTTAGAGGGGGGTGAATAAGGTTTTAGCGGAAAATAACCTTTTTAAAACTTAATTGCGAATTAAACACAATCACAAATAATAAAGTAAAGAGATAAGGGAAGAGACACTTGCAAACCGAGTTTTCAAGTGGTTCGGCAATCGCACCCCGCGGCCTACGTCCACACCTCAAGAACACCTCTTGAGGATTCCTTTAATCCGATCTACTTCACGGGTGTAGACCAAACCGTTACAAGAGCCTTCAATCTCTCCCAAAGAAGAAAACCTCTTCTTTGCACACAAGGGTTACTAACCCTCAACCTTTACAAATGATTTGGGTACAAATGATAACTCTCTCTCTAGAGTGGATAATACAATTTGAAGCTCACTACAATTTTCTCTCAAAGAAATACAAATCAAATACTAGAGCAAATTGATAAACTCACACAACTAGGGCTCAAATATGAATGATTAGAAATCAACAAGTTGTGTGATTTAAATAGATGTTTTCCAATTGATTGATCAACATAAAATGGTGTGGGAAAACATGTTTTTATAGGCCAAGAAAGATTAGAGCCGTTGGTGGCAAGTTTGGTAAATAAAAACCCCTTTAAAAACTAGCCGTTATTGCCTTTCAGCGCAGTCCAGTCGACTGGTTCGAGGGTTCAGTCGACTGGGAAGTTTAGAGCAGTGAATAGGCAATTTCAGGGCTGTCCAGTCGACTGAAAAGTTCAATCAGTCGACTGATTCTATAAACCAGTCGACTGGACCCTTAAAAAATCAGTCGACTGATTTTAAGCAGATTTTGGCAGACTGACACCTCTTTACTAAAACGGCCATAACTCCCTCTACAAAACTCGTATTCGCGATCCGTTTGAAGATTCGAAAACTAGATTCAAATACATTTCCAGCCATATAGAACTCAAGATCTAATTCCTTACCAATTGGATCAGGTTTGCATTTAAAGTTGACCTATCTGCGCAAAGGTACTTTCTTTTGACTTAGCCACTTTGAAAACTTTTGTGAAGTGAATTTATTGAGTGGTCTAAGTATGTTTAGGTCCTTGAAAGTAATTTAAAGTGTGAGTGCAAGAATCCTAAAGTCCAATTAAAGTTACTTGAGCCCCTATGAGTGATTGATCAAAATGCTTACATATAAATCCTAGTCTTCAACCAAGGATGAAAAAAAATCTTCAAGTCTTCAAGTTTGATCCTTGTTGAGCTCCCTCACTCTTGGACTTCACCACATGCTATCTCATGATATCAAACAAAGTTAGTTAGAACATTTAAGTACATGAATCAAGAGATTAACATAATGAAAATGACATGATAATTGATTAAAATAGAATCAATGAAAGTATGCAATTATCACTAGATTTGTCATCATCAAAACAAAACAAAATTAATGCCTTAAATAAATTCAAGGCTAACAATTTCCCCCTTTTTGATGATGTCAAAACATGTAATAGAGATATAGCAATTTAAAGCACAATAGGTGTCATTTTCATGTTATCATTCTAATTAACAAGATATGCAAAGTATGACTCCAAGAATGATAACTATTTACCCTCTTTAACATCTCCATCAATTTCCCAAGAATGATAGCTTAATTCTTTTTCTCAAATTCAAGAATCTCATATTTAAATATCATCTCTATATTATTTTTCCCCTTTTTGACAACAACAAAAAGATTGGGGGTTGGAACTAAAAGTTCCCCCTCAAGATATGCAACCCTATGATACCAAGGAAAACTCAAGTAAACATATCATGGAAGCAATAAGATACCAAATTGCCAAAATATGATACCAAAAGTAACTAAAGTGAGCATAATATCATGATACCAAGAAATCAAGACAACTAAAATAAACATAGTAATATGTTCCCCCTCAACATATGCATATACGAATGAATACCAATTATAGGATCAACATTATGCATTATCTCCTTAGGAGGATGGAATAGCTATGAACATCAAAACAAGATAATGTGATGAATTATCATGCTATCAAAATCAAGAGAAATATCGAAACAAGTTAATCTAACCTACTCCTACTGGGCTTAAGGTAAAAGATTTAACCATTGTCCAAGCACCTCTTGGATGCAACATTTGCCGAGGAAGTAAGAAAGGATCCCTTCACAACCCAAACCATGTTAATTTTCTTTCGAAATGAACATTTGTAATTAACATGCCCCTTTTTCATGCAATAATGACAAGTTACATGGGGAAGGGTCTCATTTGAGATTGATGCCTTGACAACGAAATTCTTGTGAGCATTTTGAGAATTTGAAGTAGAGGATGTGGATTTTACGAAGAAGTTTTTGTACTTCTTTTCCTTGTATGTGGGATTAAATCCCAAACCGGCCTTATCAAAAACACATTTTTGTTTTCCCAAAAGCATATTCAAATTTTGTTCACCTTGGGTAAACTTGGCCAAAGTTTTTGTCAAATCATCCACCTCCTTTCTCAATTCAACCTTTTCTTTTTCAAAAGATTCACTTGAAGGTTGATTGGTTGAAACAAGCTTTTCTTTCCTCAAAGTTTCATTTTGAGATTTTAACTTATCTAATTGCTTTTTCAACTCCAAATTTTCTTTTTCAAGCTTATTTGAAGATTGTGCTCTTAAAACATGTTTTTCATTTTCAATCTTCAAAGATTCATTTTGGGATTTCAAAATATTTAACTCATTTGATAGTTTGGAAAAATTCTTTTTAAGAGTTATATATTTAGATCCCAAATTCTCCAATTCCTCATGTAACTCCTCAAAAGCACATTGAAGCTCATTATAGTTAGGAGATTCAACAATAGAGGGAGGATTAGAGTTTACCAAATTCTCTTGTGCACCTACTTGGTCACATGAGTCGTCATCGGATGAGTCATCATCATCCCAAGTGGCATCTTTTGCCATTTTCTCATTCTTATCATCTTCTTCATTGGCAAATAGGCACACTCTTTCTTCTTCACAAATTTGGTTAGTAGTAATGTGAAAAGTTTCTAAACATAACCAAATTTCATTAGCACTAGAGCATGAACGAATTCTATTATATGAATTATCATCCAAAGAATTATATAAAATTTTCATGGCTCTAAGATTCAATAGAAAGTTATTTTGATCACTTTCATTCCATTTAATCTTTGGTTTAGGAGAAAAACCATTTTTGACAATTTTCTAAAGATTTATGTCAAGTGATATAAAATAAATTTCTATTCTCCTCTTCCAATGATCATACTTATGATCTTTCAACGATGGAGGAGTTGTAATGCAATAACCTTCTTGAAATTTTGTTTCCATAGAACTTGACTCAACATTTTGAAAATCATTGGAGTCATTTAAAGAGCAAGAAGTAGAGGTTACCCTATTTTCGATTGCCATGAGGCAAAGATTGACGATCTCATCTTCATTTGAGTCGTCGCCCAATGATTCACTCTCGGAGCTACTTTGAGTGGCCTTCATTGCCTTCTTCTTGCGTTGTTCATCTTTAGTAAGCTTCTTTCCCAATTTTTCTTTCTTTAGAAACTTTGCGAATTTTTGGGTGATCAAAGCCATTTCTTCATCCTCATCATTCTCATGATCTTTTCCGTTTCTCTTTGAGCTTGAGGACTTCAAGGCCATATCTCTTCTTTTGATCTCCTTTTTCTTGTCTTCTTCGACAAGCACGGCTAACTCCATTTCATGGGTAATGAGAGATCCCATGAGTTGTTCAATTGACAAGTTTGTCAAATCTTTTGCTTCCCGGATAGCCGTGACCTTCGGTTGCCATTGCTTTGGTAAAGCCCTAAGAATTTTCTCAATAATTTCTTCATTAGCATAAACTTTACCAAGATTTTTTAAGCTATTGATGATAGTTGTAAAACGGGTAGACATATCACCAATAGACTTAAAAGGCAACATTTTGAACATTTCATAAGATTGAACAAACAAATTAAATTTTGACTTTTTGACGTGGCTTGTTCCCTCATGAGTCACTTCAAGTTTATCCCAAATTTCTTTTGCGGATTCGCAAGATGAAATTCTATTGTATTCATTTGGGTCTAAACCGCAATATAATAAATTCATTGCCATAGCATTCAATTTTATGAGTTTCTTATCGGCATCATTATACTCATCTTCCGGTTTTGAAATAGAAATACCATTTTCAATGTTTGTAGGAAGATGAGGCCCTTTGACCACTATTTGCCATAAATCAAAATCTTGAGAAATCATATAGATTCTCATTCTATTTTTCCAATAAGCATAATTTGATCCATTAAAACACGGTGGTCTATTTGCCGATTGACCCTCACTATATGAGATGCGAGAAGTGGTGGTTTCCATTTGGATCTTAACTCAAATTTTTCAAAAACTTTTGAAAATAGAAGAGCCGAAGCTCTGATACCAATTGTTGGCCCAAATGTGGAAACCTTAGAGGGGGGTGAATAAGGTTTTAGCGGAAATTAACCTTTTTAAAACTTAATTGCGAATTAAACACAATCACAAATAATAAAGTAAAGAGATAAGGGAAGAGACACTTGCAAACCGAGTTTTCAAGTGGTTCGGCAATCGCACCCCGCGGCCTACGTCCACCCCTCAATAACACCTCTTGAGGATTCCTTTAATCCGATCTACTTCACGGGTGTAGACCAAACCGTTACAAGAGCCTTCAATCTCTCCCAAAGAAGAAAACCTCTTCTTTGCACACAAGGGTTACTAACCCTCAACCTTTACAAATGATTTGGGTACAAATGATAACTCTCTCTCTAGAGTGGATAATACAATTTGAAGCTCACTACAATTTTCTCTCAAAGAAATACAAATCAAATACTAGAGCAAATTGATAAACTCACACAACTAGGGCTCAAATATGAATGATTAGAAATCAACAAGTTGTGTGATTTAAATAGATGTTTTCCAATTGATTGATCAACATAAAATGGTGTGGGAAAACATGTTTTTATAGGCCAAGAAAGATTAGAGCCGTTGGTGGCAAGTTTGGTAAATAAAAACCCCTTTAAAAACTAGCCGTTATTGCCTTTCAGCGCAGTCCAGTCGACTGGTTCGAGGGTTCAGTCGACTGGGAAGTTTAGAGCAGTGAATAGGCAATTTCAGGGCTGTCCAGTCGACTGAAAAGTTCAATCAGTCGACTGATTCTATAAACCAGTCGACTGGACCCTTAAAAAATCAGTCGACTGATTTTAAGCAGATTTTGGCAGACTGACACCTCTTTACTAAAACGGCCATAACTCCCTCTACAAAACTCGTATTCGCGATCCGTTTGAAGATTCGAAAACTAGATTCAAATACATTTCCAGCCATATAGAACTCAAGATCTAATTCCTTACCAATTGGATCAGGTTTGCATTTAAAGTTGACCTATCTGCGCAAAGGTACTTTCTTTTGACTTAGCCACTTTGAAAACTTTTGTGAAGTGAATTTATTGAGTGGTCTAAGTATGTTTAGGTCCTTGAAAGTAATTTAAAGTGTGAGTGCAAGAATCCTAAAGTCCAATTAAAGTTACTTGCGCCCCTATGAGTGATTGATCAAAATGCTTACATATAAATCCTAGTCTTCAACCAAGGATGAAAAAAAATCTTCAAGTCTTCAAGTTTGATCCTTGTTGAGCTCCCTCACTCTTGGACTTCACCACATGCTATCTCATGATATCAAACAAAGTTAGTTAGAACATTTAAGTACATGAATCAAGAGATTAACATAATGAAAATGACATGATAATTGATTAAAATAGAATCAATGAAAGTATGCAATTATCACTAGATATGTCATCATCAAAACAAAACAAATTAATGCCTTAAATAAATTCAAGGCTAACAGATTTTAATACACATCCCCAGCATGTATCAGAAGTATCTGTTTTTAAGATTAATTTATCTCCATTTTTTGGAAGATAAACATCTGGTAATTGTGAGATATTATCCTTGATCTGTTTGAGTAATGTAACATCCTTATCAGTCCAATCAAAAATTTTATCTTTCTTTAGTTTGGCTAACCAAGGAATTTCTATTTTTGATAAATTCTGAATAAAATTTCGTCCGTAATTTATAAATCCTAATAAACTTTGTAATTGATTTTTATTTTTCAGTATATCAGGAAAATCACGAACTTTTACTAAAATATGCTCTTGTAATTTTAAATCGTTTTGATTTAAAATTACTACCAAAAATTCAATTGATTCTTTTTCTAGCTCAATCTTTTTTGGGGACAAAATGATTCCATGTTTTTGAAATCGTTCACAGAGAATTTTTAAATGATGTTTATGCTCCTCCCTTGTTTTGGAGAAGATGAGTATGTCATCATTGTATACAACACAATTTTTTTTTAGATCTTTGAAAATTGTATCCATCCATCTCTGATAAACTTGAGGTGCAATATTTAATCCAAAGGGCATAACCTTCCATTGGTAATGACCTCTAGGTGTGCTAAATGCTGTCAAGGGTTTTGACTCTTCAGTTAATTGGATTTTCCAAAATCCACTTTTACAATCAAATTTACTAAAGTATTTTGATCCTTGGGTTAAGGAAATCAAAACATCTTTTCAGGGTATAAAATATCCGTTAAATTCTAATTGCTCATTTAGCCTTCTATAATTTACTACCATTCTAGCTTTTCCTCTCTTAATCTCTGCATGGTTTCTTACCATGAAGGCTGGACTAGAGTGAGGGCTAGTGGTTTCTTCTATAAGCTTCTTGTCTAGAAGTTCTTGAGTTTGAATATCAAATTCATCTATATCCTGTCTGGTATAGATCATAGGTTTTACTCTAATGATGACATTAGGATCTCTTAATTTTAAAGTGCAAAATCTAGGACTTCGAGACCATAATTTTAATGGATCTTCACTAAAATTTTCTTCTAAAATTTTATAAATCCAATGTGATTCATCAATGGTTTTGATGATGGGTGTCATTTCACCACGTGGAATTGGTGCAAACTCTGTATCACATACATATTTATGTTGTTCAAGTAAAGGTATCTGAATCAAAGAATTTTTAATACTTAAAACAATACCTTTGTCATAGATATGCATAGGTAAATATTTATAAATAAAATTATTTCCTAAAAGAAATCACCATGCAAATTAAGGGAAACACAAGATTTTAGGTATGATGAATTTATTTTCACCTAACCAGACTGCTACGTCTTTAGCTTTGAATTGAATTGAGGTGTGGTTACCATCAATTCCAGTGACAAGGATAGGTTGTTTCATTAAAGTCCATTTTTCCTTGGGAATTGATTCCATTTACAAGAACTAATTGTAACTCCTGTGTCTATTAGAACACAACGGTTATATGGTTTATAACCTGCAAAATTAAATGTTCCTTGAACATAGGTATATCTCTTTTTTCCTTGACTAGGAGAAAAAAAATGATAAAATCATATTTTGTTTGAAGATGATAAATAGAAGCAGATTTTATTTCATCTTCCTTTTGAAATATTGTTCCGGGTAAAATTGGAACTTGAACATTATTGTATCCAATACTTTTTTGTCTACTGGATTCTCCTTTTTCTAACTGTTTATTAGAAAAATCTCTTTCAAAGACGGAGGTAGAAGTTGTTCTTTTTTGGTTTTGAATATACAAGTTTTTTCCTGAAGCTTGTAGATTCATCATAGGAGTTGCATTTCCCCTATTTTCCTCTTCTACAAGATCTGAAATTAACCATTGTCTAGGAATTTTTAAATCACTCCAGTTAATCAATCTAGGTTGAATAACTGTGTCAAAGGGTCTAGGTTAAAAAATTTCTACTAATTTATTTTCTGTTTGTTTGACCCTGGTTTCGGTAAACCTTGTTAATTCATGGATTGTTTTCCATTTTATTGACAAGTCATGGGAATTTGCTTTCATATCAATTCCTTTGGTTTTAATTCTTATCCTAACCGTGTCTTCAATATTAGGATCATTTATTGAAATAAAGAAATTTGGTCTAATGTTCAACCAAATTACTCCATTAGCCATATTAGACTGGATTCCTCCAATGATTGCTTTCATTGGGTCTGAAAATCTTTTGTCAAAAATTACTGCTAAAATTGGGGTGTCTAGCCCTTGCCTAAATAAAGCAGTAATGGTAACTTGAATAACACCAATACGAATATATTGGATATGGGGGTATTTTACCTTCCACCTAGCTACCTTTCTTTGATAAAAAAGTGGAATATCAATTTTTTCTTCGCTAGAAAATTGACCTTTTGTGTTTTCACTATATTGTTCAAACACTCGTGCTGAGAAAAAATTAAATTTGAAATTTTGTAAATTTCTGGTACAGTAAGAGTTTGAAGTTTTTCAAATCGTGCTAGTTCAGATTCAGTGAGAGTGACTTCCTCTCTTATAACATCTTTAAGGCGAATATTTTCTAATTCGTCTTGTGGAATTTCTTGAATATTATTTTGCATCATGAAAATATATACATTAATTTCTTCATCTGAAGAACTGTAGTCTTCGCTAGAAATTTCATAGAGAATTTCTTCCTTATCTGAGATTTCTTCTCCGAAGAGTACTTCGTATTCTTGTTGTTCAAGAACTTTGATCATTTTCTTTGCACTTTTCCCTTTTTTGGGGCAGTCAGGTGTATAATGACCTTCTTCATTACATATGAAGCACCTACAAGTTTTCTTTTTGAAAGTACCTGTATTTTTTTTGTTTTTTCCTATGAACATATTTTTTCTTTTTGGAAAATTTTTTATTTTTATTCCATAGTTTCCACTTGAACTTTCGTTTCTTAAATCCTTTCTTTTTCCTATAGGATTGAGTTGAACATCCTATATTTAGATTTTTCCTTAAAATTTTGTCGCAACATTGTTGACCATATTTATTATTGGGAATCTGGTTTTTTACCTGTTTTTTTCGCTTTTAGTTCTAAACAGTGATGGATTATCAACCGAAGACCATATTGTATGCGAAAACCTAAGTTATCTAAATCTTCCTTTCCTATTTTCTTAAGAAAGTCAGGGTAGCCTTTAATAGCTAACTCATCCCATGGATTAGGGAGTTTATGAAAAAATTGATCAAGCCAATATGTTGTGGCTGATGGATCAAGTTGATAATAATACTTTTTAAAGGTTGTAACATAGTCTTCATAAAGACATATATTACACAATTCTATTTTAGCAAGAATATAATTTGCATCTTCTTGCAAATTACTGTCACCTACAAAGCCACATAAATTAGTTTTTAAAAGAAGGGTAAATTTGGCTAGGATTTTGTCAAAGGAGTCATATTCTAACAATTCCTTTTTTTGGGCTTGTCCTAACTCACTTTTTTCCCATTGCTTTAACTATTGTATTGCATCACCTTGTAGGGTGGCTGCAATATAATCTAGGAACTTTGCTTTAGTCCATACAGTACCATAATTTGTAATGATGATGGACAGTGATTGTGCCCAATCTTCAATGGCGGCTATTTGGTCTCTAAATGGTACATTAGTAAGATTTAAATAAGTACCATTCTGGGCTATTGGGTACTTATGGTTATCATCTCTCCTGGCTGTTACTGATTCAAGTGTTGATTCTGAAGTAGAGGGTTTGTCTACTTTAGCTTTTCCATCCTCCCTGCTTGAATAAATTTGTCCTGATTGAACTCATTTGTTCCGAAATCACCAAAATATTCTGGATCTAAGGGTTCACTAGCTTTTCTTTTTCCCTTAGGAGTTGGGATTTCTTCCTCATGGGTTTCATCTGAGGATTCTTTTGAAGAGGATGATTGACTATCATCATCTGATAAGACATTTATAGAATATTCAAAATGCCTTAACAATTCTTCATATTGCAGAGAAGTGTCTCTTATCTGTTTTATTATCTTATTTCTTTCTTCAACAGTTAAATCTGGGTCTTTATATAGTTGACGCCAGTAATCTAGGATTTCGACGATATTCTCATACTCAGTTTTATTATAGGATTTTTCTTGTAACATAAGAATATCTTCGGATCCATAATATAATCGAGGGATTTATTATCACCTGGATTATTCATACCATTATCTATTTTTCCATTAGTTGCTCTTTCCAAACTTTTGATTAAAAGACCAATATGTTTTTTGGTTTCTTTTTCCAGATCAATACTAGTAATAAATCCAAGATTATTTATCTTATGATCTATTGAAGTTACTACTGACTCTAGATAGTTGTGGTTTATTTGTTGGGTTTTTTCTAGTTTAGAAAAGCAATAACATATAATATCTGTTATACTACTTAAACTGGAACACATACTACCTATAGTAGCTGACTCTTTTTCAATATGAAGTGCATGATCATATGAGTTATTTATACATTCTACAGTATTTCCTACACACGTTACCGTCTTATACTTATATGTCATTATGGAAATTTCTTTCTCAAGCTTAGTAATTATCTGGTGCCTAAGACCTCCCAAGAGTTCACAAAAGACATGAACAAGCCTAACTACAACAACAAAAGGTCAAGAACAGATGGGTATATGGGCTCTGACAACTAATAATCAAGAGAAATAACAACCTTAAGAACAGAATAATATAAGCAAGTAAGATGTATTTAGAGAAGATATAAACAAAGAGAATACTTACAAAGATGCTATATAGATCTTCAATATACCTTATAGATAGAATACTTAAGCTATGAACACTGATGCTCTGATACCAGTTACAAGACTTCTAGCAGTTACACAAGTTATACCAAAAGAAGAAAACGAAGATGAAAGGAAGAAAGGAACAAGTATTTTCTATTGATAGTAAATGTTACAAGACTTTTTTCATAATCTTACAGATGTTAAAAAAAAAATACCATCAACCCTAAATTTGGTGAGCAAACATGCAACAAGTCAATTTAAGTGAATTTTATGTGAAGTTATATCAATTTTCACTCTTCTTCTTTTTTTTTTGGTTGCTGAGACAAAAAAAGGGAGAAGAATCAGCGTAGCAACCCTCTCTGGGCATGACCATAGGAGCCCCTCCCCGATGTGGAATGTCCGGTTTGAGCCAAAGCTATTGCCTGTGTAGGCGAGCCAGTCACCACACCCCCACCGAAGCGACCAGAGGGCCAGCAGCCTATCCACAGACCACAGAAATCAGGCTTTACTCACGCAAGCGCTGTCAACTTACGTCCGGATTCGAACTCCTGACCTTGGGGTAAGAAATGTGAGCCCATCCCAACTGGTCTACCAACATGATGGTCTATCAATTTTCACATAAAAATCATTGAATCACAAACACCTTCTACCCATATTTCATATTTTGTAATAGCGATGAAAATGATACGAGTATTGTGAGAAGTTTCGTCTAAAGGGTGGCACCTTTATATATGTATGTGTATATATATACCATGTAATACTACTTTCTTATAATAAAAAAACAATAGAAATTGTGTAATGCTATTGTTAGAGCAAATAATGTCGCTAAAACTTTTAACGACACTTTTTGCTATTTAGCGACTTTTTTGCTCCGAAACTATCCTAGAAATTTAGGTGGAAGTCCCTAGAAGCAATTGTTACGATTGAAACTTCAATTTGATTTGTAGTTTGTTAAAAAGTTGAAATTTCATTTTAATATTCATGTACGATTCGGTGAAATTTCACTTAATATTCATATATGGAGGACCTTTCCCTAATGATGAATCGCATTTACTCTTGACTCTGTGGCTGTGTTTGGATCATGGATTTCGAGAGGGAAAAGAAAAGTGGAGTGAAAATGAAAGAAAAGCGGAAGAAAATGGAGGGATACAAAATGCTTGCTCTTGTTTGGTTGTGTGGGAAAGCAAAAGGGAATCTTTTCTTTTCCCCGACGAATCCACAGTAACCAAACAATGGATATTGAATCCATCATCGAATCTTTTCTTTTCCCTCACGAAATCCATAATCCAAACACAGCCTAAAAGAAAATGGTATAATGGGCTGATCACTAAATCACTCATTGCCATTAAAAAGCTCGTATTAATAACTCCTAAATAACCTCTTATTATATTCCCAACATACCAAATCACTTAACAATTGCCTAGAAAAAAGGCGCCCTTTATTGTAACTAACTATAATACATCTAGGGAAATGCTAATACTAAAGTAGTATTTTGCTAATCTAGAGCAAATTTGAACACCTATTATTTTATTTTTATTTATGAGTAATTCTTTGGTAACAACTTTCATACCACTTTCACACAATCTCTTAAAGGATGTGTCTATCTCTCTCCTGTGTCACTGTGGTGTCCAGTGACATTATAGGAGAGAGATAGACACATCTTTTTAAGAGGTTGTATGAAAGTTGTCACCAAAAAATTACTCTTTATTTTATTAACGAAAAAAATCCGTTAGAAATATCCTCAAGTGTTAGAATATACTCTGAAGTAGCAAATACTGCTTTGGCATTAGCATTTTCCTACATCTATTCCTAACAAAATAAAATAAGATACATGTAAATTTGGAAAAGCAAGAGAACCTACCAGTGCCTCCTTAAGTTCAAGGCTTTAAACCTATCATAAAGCAAAACCAAGAGAAGAAAAATCATGTGATTTTTCATCTTGTTCTCTTTCCTTCGTACCTTGTACCGTGGAAGTTTCTTTCCGCCCCACCCCCAATTACCATATTGATATGGATAGTTTGAATTTAGTTTCAGAACCCCAAGTCCTAATAGAAGTTTTACAAGAAATCATAAACACTCCAAATGATTTAATAAATTTTATCAAATAAGTAGATGTTTTTCCAAATACATTGATGGCTTATTGAATCATATAACAATACCTGTAATAGTCGCTTCCCCAGAACGAAGGTTTTCAAAACTGAAGTTGACAAAATAGTACTTAAGCTCAACCATGTTACAAGAGAGATTAGTGGACTAACCATGTTATCTATTGAAATCGAATTTTAAATAATCTTGGATATATATCAATTAGTAAATTTGCATCTCAAAAGGTAAAAAATAAACTTTAAGTAATAAAACAAGATATAATTTTGAATATATAATATGTAACGTCAGGGGTGGTCCTGACTATTTAGAGGCCTGGGACGAACTATTGAAATGAAGGCCCTTATACGGAGGTTCGGGGGCCCTCGAGGTAATTTTTTGGGGTTTACTTATTCATAATTGACAATTTTTTTAGGGTTTACTTATAAATAATTGGCGATTTTTTTGGGGTTTACTTATGATATGTCCAAAATAATCCAGCCATGAAGTCAGTCTGCCACATCACCAAGAGCCGAGCTATCCCGAGGCGTTCGTCAGAACCGCACGGTTCATGTCAATAGGCCGGGAATGGAAGACCGCGGCATCCCGTGGGCTTGGCCTAATCTGGCAGTTTCCTAAGCCAGCTACAAGTCTGCAAGATGGAATGTGGCAGTTTCCTAAACCACTTAGGAAACTCTCCCCAAATCATACAAATCAATTCTAATTAGATTAGTCTTCCTAATCCAATTAACTTACCATGTAAGGGTAGACTCTTGCATCTATAAAAGAGCCAACCTACCCTGTCTATAGGGATCCGATCGGAAAATAATTCTTTAAGCTTACAAGCATACAACAGAGAACTCACCATCAATGCGCATATACCCGACCGGTATTACTGGTAGTGTCGCCCCAAATTGTTGGCTCACCAGGCCCACCGGTGATCTGCTAGTGAGAGCGCACAGACGGAACCGTAGACGTAGGTCACCTCGTTAACGGGACCGAATCACATACAAATTCTTGTCTTATTTTCTTTCTAAATTATTCTAACAAATTTTAGGCAGCATCAACGCACATTCTTAATAGCTGTGAAAGAATAGGTAGCACTGGTATCAAACAAAACTCTAACTTAACTGTGAAATAAAACGAGTGTACCTTCCAAGTTATGCTATTCCTTAGTATTGTATCCTGCATTGTCAGGGATGATGGCATTCACCTTAATCTATCCAGCTGTCCTTATTGTCCTTGAGTAGGTGCTCTATAGTAGCCTCCACGAGGTACTCGGCAATCCCTGCTCATATGACCAAGCTTGTTACAGTTGGGATAGACGAGGTCATTACGGCAGTTGGTCTTGGGGGCTGTGCAATACTTTGTAATGTGTTCGGACACTCTACAGTTGAAACATCCATCAGTGTTATGTCGCTGGTTGACGGGCCATGCCTGAAGTGGTCATCGCTGTTGATTCTGCTATCGAGGAAAATTAGCTTAGGGCTTCCTTGTCCCATCCCAAGTGTGCTTGGTCCCTTGGTAGTTGTTAGTTTGGGGTTTCCATCTCTGATTGTTTCTCGATGATTGCACGGGGAAAGTTCCTCGGGTGGAAGGTCCTGGGCAGATGTCGATTCACTTGTGGTCCTTGTACTGGATAAGCATCCTTTTCCAAACTTGAAGCAAGATGAACAATCCCTTTAAACAAATCGCCCAGATGGCCTATCATCATGTGGCGGAGGTATGGGTTGAGTCCTTGATGTAATCGCTTGACCTTCTTAGCGGGGGTATCTATCATGTACGGAGTGAAACGGGAGAAAGTTTGTCCCCAAACTTATACCATCTCTTCTTGTCATACAAACTTCACATAAATACTTCCAACGTTTATCTCCTCAAAAACCACACATCTCCACTGAGATATTACAATATCACGAGGAAAATCAATTCTCAAGCTTTGAAGGAAAATAAATCCTCAGAGCCTCCCTTCTCAATACAATTGAAGATTCACATCGAATACCAGTAACACGTAGAAACATCTTGGTAAGTAAGAACATCAATACTTGAGTAGAACATACTCAATAGTCAATCCCAATGTTAAATCACATCACGACATTACAATGTCAACTCATGTATCAGTTCATCGTACTTATTACATATACTTTCCGAAACCCAAATGTTCTATCTCAAAGCAAAGGAAATAACTTATCTCTCAATCACCTATCTTTCTTTTCGACTAAAAGTCGTTGTCAACACATCTCAACTGGTTAACAACCATACACGATTCTTCATCTCGAAGTGAACCAAAATTGAGTACTATTATACATACATACCCCTTTGATAACCCAATGCTTCAACCAACTATCCAATAATCTCTAGAATTAATCCTTTATCTGATTAATCATGAAATACTTATAGAACGATAAAACGTTTCAAACGACTCTCATTTCTTATCAAATTGCAAACCTCCTTTCCTAAGAAATCCATATAAATGGCAACATCAATTCAAATGACTATTACTTACTTGGTAGTGCATCATACTAATACCCTATCTGCTTCTAATAATTCTTATCATTCTATTTTGGTTTAACCAACGTCGTACAATACTTCCAATCATACATGCCTCGTAAGGTATCAATCAGGTTTTTCATTAAAAATCTCACACCATTTTACTCGTTCGAGACTACCTAATGTCCCACATAACCCTTAGTGAGGTCAAACACACTTATCATTTATCTCTTAGATTCTGTACTCGAACTACCGTCGATTAACATAGAAGATTACATTTTAAAATTTTGATTTAAAACTTCAATAAAGTCAAATACATTTCTTATTTATGTTTTAAAATAAACTAACATTGTTAATCAAAATTGACTTAGTCAATCATGCACGTACCACATAGTTCATCAAAATGTATTCCCATGCTCAAAACGTACCTTATTCTTGTCTCAAACCTTTGACCATTCACAATCCATTCTATTCACATAGTGTACACACACCACGAGTCAACTTTTCTATCGAAGATCTCAATTGCAATATAATCCATTCTCATCTCATACCCTACTCGTCTACTATCCTTTAGTTCATCAGTCCAGGTAAATCTACTACCATTTACATAGTTATACAGCTCCATAAGTCTCTGATGTTTCACTTTCACTTTTACACAAGCCCATATCAATCACACTCCTGTATTTCCTCTCTTATTGAGTTCTTGACAGTCCTTTACACTAGGCGTATACTCTTCGTATAACATCTCAAGGCACCATACCTTATTTAACAATTTAATATTTCATAACTCTAGTCAACTTGACTTAACTCCAATCCAGACTCTCTAATCCTATATTTTTGCTATTCGAATCTCAATCCATTAATCCTGAATAACTTATTGCTCAAGCCTTCATACTATTCCCGTAAACCATCTAAAGATGATCCAATAATTAAATCTTCCCATAAAGTATTTTAATCTCATTGGGTTCAAAAATCCTTATCAACTTTCAATTCACATACCTTTTGCGAAGATATCCAAGGTCACCCTGTTTTCACTCTGGTTACTAATGTAAACCGATTCATAATTGTTGTCTTGTAAGTGCTTCACACTTTACGGATCTCATCAAATTCTTGATCGTTCAAAACTTCAAATCATTTATAACCTCAGGTGATTCCAATACTTAAACCAGAATCAAGTTCCCTTTGGAACAATACTCAAGTCAACTCCTTTAAGGCACTACCTCCAACTCACTAAGTCCAGGTGTATGACATTTCACCAACTCCTTACTTTAGAATTTCTAAGTTCACAATCTGCTCACGTAGAACTCATTCATTCGGTAACACCGTTGCATCCTAAGCGCTAAGCATACCATATCATTCAACGATACCCGACTTCCAAAGTCCACTTGATACCTTTATCTATTGCCACTTTTCTTACTCAAACAAAAAGTTAAACTTTAAAAACATTTTAAAAACTTTAACATTTTCTCGGGATGAAATCAGACACTCTCAAAATCCTCCAACCTCATTAGAATCCAGGACAACTGAGATAACATTCCATTGTGCCCACCACTATCCTCTAACTGCTTTACCTTCCTACTATCATATCTGATAATGTACTCAACGTACTACTATCAAAGATTTATCTTCCCAATTTATATTTTCACCTCTCTAACTTGACTTACCCAAAGTGTCTTTACTCTTCTATCCATTTCCACAACCACACTTGTTCAATATCGTAATAGTTATCGTACTCCAACTTCCCAGTGGCCATAACTCGCTTCAAACACTCAACAATATTTTAAAAGCATTTAAAAGATTGTTATTTTATTTTAAAATATGTTTAAATTTAGGTTCAAGGTTATCTGTACTACAACTCTCGGTAATAACAACCTTGTCCACAAGATTCCCTATTAAGATCCTCTTTATCTCGATGATATCCAAATATCAACTTGATTCCTTTGAATCTCTTATCACGTTCAATCAATCAGACTTATCTTTTACTTCCAGTCTCATATTCTTGCTTCCTTTATTCTATTTCCTTTGACAAACCACCTCAAAACACCAAGGGAAACTTACTACTATTCATTCCATTCATTTATTTCTCACCAAGAAACTCTATGATTTCTCCTCTGACCTATGTCGTCCTGTAATATCATTCATCATCCTTATCGTTACACTCATACGTGCGTAACCATCGAGTTTGAGCAACTATTCTAGACACCTATCATCAATTACACTTCAACTCTATTTTCAAACTGTTCAAGCATATTGTATCATTTCCACTTTTAGCCACTCATCTCTGATCTACTTTCCACTAACACACTCAATCCAGTAGTTTTCGCTACTATTCTTCTTATCACATCTAAATCCACTATGGTACCACGACCACTCGAAGCCAGGTTCAGTTGAGAAATTCCTCAACAACCATAATACTTACAACCCATTGAGATATTTCTCAATCCCCAATATATACCGTAACATAGGTGTAGACACCCCATTTTGTCGGCTACCAGATTTAGGAGACCCATAGCTTGGTGGTTCACAATGATCAAAACGACTCAAAAAGGACTCTTGGAAGTTAGTTCTATCTCTCAAAATGCTCAAAAAGTGGTACAAATGACCAAAATGCCCTTGAAAGGCCAAACACTCCCAGATTTGGACCGAAAATTCTGGAAGCATACTATGTCGTAAGGAAAGTCCTAAAATGAGTTTTTAAGAAAAATTGGATGAAATCGTCATCTCCCAGAGACCCCCGGAAGTCCCGGAAGTTCCCGGAAAGTCCCCGTTGACCGGTTTGACCGAAGTTTGACCAGGTTTGACCAAGGTTTGACTGAAATCATCCAAATTCGCTAAAAAGTTCTAGGATCATTCTAGAAAATACTAAAATGAGTTTTAAAAGAAAATTGGACAAAAACGTTAGCTCTGGGGAGCTCCCGGAGGTTCCCGAAACTTCCCGGGAATGCCAAGTTTGACCGATTTGACCTAAAAGTTGACTTTGAAATTGGAGCACCGTATTATTTTTCAAACATTTTTCATAAATACTAGAGGTCAATAGTTTTCCAACGGTATATTGCACATAATTCCTGGATTTAAAACGAATTTATTATGAATTTTCGAAGGTGAAAAAGGCGATCAAATCGGCTTTTATCGCAAATACAGCAAAACTTTTTAAAGTGACCTACCTCTGAACTATTTTTTTTATGTAAATTAGACTCCATTACCTTTCCAACAGTATATGACTACCTCATTTTGGAGTTTATACGCATTTTCTGTGAATTTCAGACGAAATAGGGCCTTTTTGCGAATACTGGAACCTCTGGGAGCCTAAACAGCATTATCTGGATGAAGGAGGAGCAGTGCCACCGCGGCACTGGCCCACTGCCGCCATGGTACATGCCCAGTGCCACCGCGGCACTCTCCCCCAGAACAATCCATTTTTGTAAATTATTTTGGGGGTCCATTTTGATTAATTAGAAATCAAAACGGCGTAGTTCCTTGTTCACAGACATTTGGAGCCAATGGGATCACTCTTTAAATCCCAAAACCACCCCAAATTAGCCTATATAAACCCCCCTTGACTTCTCATTTAGGGGGTGCAAATATAAAGCTTAGAGAAGTTATAGAGAGAAAAGTTGTAGAAGATAAGGATAGGAGAGTGAAAGTGAGATTCTTCCTTTGATTTTCAACTAAAAAGTGAGTTCTAAACTTTTTTTTCTACTTCATTACTCCCATTTACTTCACATTCAATATACCCAACCACCATTTTAGTGAGCATTTGTGAGATAGAAAGCTTCTTCCATGTCTAAAGTCACCATATATGAGTGAAACACCAAGCTACAAGTCCAAAATCATCATGAATATCATCTATTGATTACTTACTTGCTTGTTTACATATTATGCTTATCCCTCCTTAATCCCATTTCTTTTTGATTTTCTTTATTTACTTACTAGTCTATCATCACCTAGATGATGACATGAAGTTTGAGGTGAGTGAATCCTTATGGATAGTAGCTCTTGACCTCAAAACATGTTTGATAGATGATGATTTCAACTTCAATACATTCCTATGTATTCTTGAAGTTGTCTTTAAAAATGAAAACAATGTCTCCAACAATCTTGGAGGTTCTTGATATGGGTTCAAATGTTGATATTTCAAGTGGTCATAATCTCCATTTAAGTGCTGAAAATCTACTTTTAAAACCTCTATTTCAAAACCCCTCTTAAACCCCTCATTTTGATTTCAAAGAATAAAACCCTAGTTCTTCTCAAAATCTTCAAAACAGTGAACAATCCGAGTTTAAAGATTTCTCTAGGACTCAATACTCAAAGTATTAACATGATGCCACTTGGAAAGTCTTCTTAACTCATTAGAGAATACCCATGATTTTTGGTTTGACTTGGAAATACTTGAAAGTGGTCCATTTGGACCCAAACATTCTCTCCAGATATTCTATTTTTGCTGTCACAGCAGCTAGGTTGAATTTCAACTTGTTTTTACAGAAACCTTTTCCAAAAGGAGTGGTCCCAACTCATTTTTTCCTTAAACTTCAGTGTCTTAAGAAACTTTTTGTATAATATGGGCCTCTAGATATTTTGTTTTCATTTTCTAAGATTTTTCAACATTTCAGTCGATAGTACGGACTCTGTTTCTGAGTAACCTCTATTTTTTATATGATTTCCCTCAATCTGTAATAGTTATTGAGATTGGATTTTTGATTTGTGTTATAGACACAATAAGGATGATTTCCATAAAAAATCATGCATTAAAAACATTCCTAACCCTACTTTTCAATTTCCACAAGATCAAGTCACTTTTCTGTCCACTATTCATAGCAAGCACACTTTTACTTTCATTCTTTGATTTGATGCTTATATGCACTTCAAATTAGTTCATATCTTAGGAAGTGGTCCATATTATATTTGTACATATCCCATGATGATTTCCTCCATGCATTCATTCATATTGTAGATTTCTAAGTCACTTTAGAAAGTCCATGTACACAAACCACCACAACATTTGCACATTTTTAGGATCATACATTGCATCCATGCAAGATTTGGGGTTTTTATGACTCCCAATCTAAGAAGATTATAAGGATTGAACTTGATCACCCGTCCATGCTTTCCCTCGATCTAATCATCCTTTCTCATCTGTCCCGAGGATTGAGAGATCTACTTTTCTCAAAGAGTAACATGCATCACTCTAGCTTGCTAAGCATATTTCGATTTATTTGTTTATTTGTTTCAAGAACAATTCATGTCTCCTTTAGATTAGGAAAAATTTATTACTTGATATGTGATTAGATGATTTTTCCTAGGTTTATTTGTGTGATCTTTCACTTTTGCATTGTATGATATTTGGCTAAGATCTTATGAATGATATCTTATCTTTTGATCTTCCATTTCAAAATTCTTGTGTGATGTAATATACTATCATAGTATTAATTGTCAAACCATACATAGTATAAGATGATTATTCGAATGCTAATTGGGGCCTGTTGAAAGACGGGGCGAGTTGCGGGTGTTTTAGTCTCGACAAAGGCTCCTTTCTCTCTCGTACCAAAACCCTAAGCCAAGTTCTTTGGTTATGAAGGGCCGGTGCCTTTTATCCGTTTGGGTGAATCAAAATTAGGTTTCTTGGTTCTTTAAAGACCAAGTGGCAACTCTGTATCTGTTTTCAACAGACCTTTTCCTTTCCTTTTCAAAACAATCTCAATTAAAACAAGATGTGGAATTCCGCGTGTCCACAATAGGTTGAGAGATTTCTCAACCATCCAATCATCTCAAATACCGTACAATAAGTTGAAAGATTTTTCAACTACTCAACACACTTTGTAAGAGAAAATCATAAGATAACCCGTACGATCATACCGTAGGTTAACACCACAAGATAAGGTGAGAGATTCCTTACCCATCCCATACACGAGCAATACATGCTGCTAGACTATCTTTCTATCATGACACCCAACTATACATCTCTATTCTCTCACGTCACGACACTTAACCCATGTCTGAAACCGAACTATTATCAATCAATTCCAATCCCAAAACTCAACTACGAACAATCACTTTCATTCTCTATGTGAACTATAAGGAAATCTCGTCTAACGATCACTACTCAAAACTTCGTTCTTGGTTAGATCCCTCAAAGGACACTCATCACTATCGTTTAAAAATTCACTGTTGTGATAAAAAAAATCATTTTATTTTTGTTTAGAAATTCAACAGTTCATCACTACCAAGATGTCATTTAACCCCCGTGTCACCATACACGGTCTATGAGAACGCATGATAAATCTCATCGCACCACACAGTTCTACATCCGTACGATTCCACCAATTCTTTATTACAATACATATGACAATATATATCATGACATGTTATACAATATGCATGCAAAACATTATGTTATGCAAATCACGTGATTAATCATGTCTCAACATGTACTTACATGCCATGTCAATTATATATATATATCTCTAAGTGGGATCTTACATCGTATCATCTCATGACACCGTTTCTCATCCCCCAAGGTTCTATCCTTATTCGTATAATGCATTACTGTAAGTTTTTTTTGCCACTTATTGCTCTGATACTAATAAATGTCATGACCTATCCCACTACGGGCTGAAATAGGACATGTGGCATGCCACCGAGGCTTATCCAATTCATTTAAAGTAAACATAGCAGAAATAAAACTTAAAGAAACTCTTTAAACAAAACTCATTTGAAAAGCATTCAACTACGAGTAGGTAAAATCTGTATAAATTTGAAAATGTAATTACTTTTCAAAACAATTATATATTAGTTAATAGGACCCCAAAGGTACCATAAGAGCCAATTGGAACCCTTAAAATTTTTCTAAAAGAGGTAGCTAAGAGTAAACCACCAGAGGGTAGTTCAACCGGTTGAATGGGGACTGAGTAGAATCCCTCCTTGTTTGATGGATCTTGCTTAAGTTCCACTCAACCAAACCACAACCATAGTCCTATAACTCATGAAAGACATTGTAAAAACATTTTCAAATGCAAATTTGATAAGTGAATCATCCGAAACATGAACTCACGAGTTCGAATTCGCTTCAAACCAATTTAAGAAGGATTTCAAAAGAATATTACATCCAACCCATAATGATCTAGAGCTTATACAATTCGATTACAAGAATCAACACTTTCAAATCTCTCTGATTTCAACATTAATAGTTTGGGTTACATAGTCTTACGAAATCTCTTACCGAGAGCATTACATCAACCACACAAGAGATTACCCATGACAATATTCCGAATAGTCCCAATGGCCTCGTTCCTCGAGTTCCATCTTTTTTTTTCTTCATACCTGCAATGGAGTAAATCTCCATTGCTCAGCTATATACTGCGTGTACAATTCTAACAAATGCATATATGGCAATTTATGCTTTAAACATCTCAAAACACGTCAAATAGTCTCTAGGGAGAGATACACATTCAATCGGTATACCGGTAAGTCCTAAGACCCAATGTCATATCCAAAGTCTATCAACCATTGCATCCAACTACTCTAGCAGGGCCAGTTCCCAAACCAAGCAAGTAGCCATCGCTACTAGAATTCTCAAACATCAAGAAGTTTACCCCGATATAAAATTATACTTAACTCCCCTTTGATCCACATAATCACTTAGCATGCTCACATAAGCATACAAACATGTTTCTTATACGTATTCGGAAGTAAAATTAACGTGCCTAAATTAACGCATGAGTTTTGCCTAGATCACAATATCATACTCGATATTCAAAGTATCCAAAATTTTCTATATAACATAGGTTAGGAGTTCATACCTTATGCTACGATCCTATAAATTCAAGGGAAGTTCAAGGAGTCCAATTATACGCCGAATATCCGATTACAAGTGAATCCTACAAGTTTTACATAGTTTTTCCCAAAATTCCAACATTAGAATTTTCGTAAAACTTAGCCAAACAAGGACTAATAGGTATCAAAATATAGCTCTTACCTCAAGGAGTCCAAAAATATAAACGAGGATGAAATCCGACAGACGAACGGTCGTCATTTGGCTTTATGAAGCCTAAAGTAATAAAAAATCTCCCTATCTCCCTCTCTTGATTTAGGTTTAACAAAAGTTGTAAATGAACATATCTTGTCACTTTCTATTTATAGGCACAACTCTAAAAAATTTTGTTTAACTCCCCACGAGTTCTCTAATCTTTCAATTATACCCCAAAACGTCTTAAACGTCTTAAGTTATTACTGCATGAGTGAAAATCAATAATTCATAAAAGTTTTCGTCTAAGTTCTATTTGTTTCTGTAATTACGTTCTGAAAACTATTTTCGTGGAATTCTGGATAACCTACCTTCTATGCAATGTATCATTTACGTTATCTCTATTTCATCCACAACGATCTTAAAAAGATTAAACCTATCATAAATTGAACTACATTGGTATATTTACTATTCACATGTACCAGATAAAGCCAAATAACATTTAATCCGCATAAATGTCATTTAATTAAATCCACATAAATTTCATTTAATCATCTTAATGCCTTACGATTATTGGATCACCGTGTCTTCATTTGACACATTTCGTTGACCCACGGTCAACCACATTCACAATTATTAATCAACATTAATAATTCTCAAAATTTTGGATTATGCATTTTAAAATGAAAGTATTTTCCAGAACGGGTGTGACATATGTCATAAGTCTTCTACATACGGGTATAGTACGGGACACTAGCACCCTATGGTAAGTGATCTTTGCGATTGGTCTCTTATAGGAAAGACAATGTCACTAAGTCATGGCAGTAGAATGATATGCCGTTGTTCAAAGCATTGTATCCCTGACATACGGTGGATGGCTTGTATCCATGACCTGCGATGGACTGAGAATATGTACTCTATGTTCTGAACCGTGGTAGACAGAGCATTGGTGTATCCAGGAATATTACAATCAGATCTGTGTCTTATGAGTTAGTATCTATAGGTCTTTGTGTAATAAGACGCAGATTCGGGTAACGCGGGGTTGAATAAAGAAAAGATATTACTTAGTAGAACTATATCTTATGACTTTCATAACTTGTTATTTCGTTATATAAGTGGTACCTTATGAGTTTTTATTCACTCAACTCTCAGTAAGCTAATGGCCGTTATTGCCTGGACATTTCCCGTCTAGACTACCCTGTTCCTATTAATGCAGGAGATGGAGCTGGTGATGATAGCTACTACGCAAAGGAGGAGCATGTCGAGGGTGTCCCTACCGAGGATGTATGCCGAGGGAGACTACTACGCTGACGATGACGTTTACGCCAGCTGAAGAACTAGATAGTTATTAGTTTTATCTTTGTTGAACTTGATTAGTTAAACGGGTACTTGGGCATATGTTGCTTTCAGACATGTTATGTTCTTATGGACGACTCTGATGTTATTGTAATAGTTTGGACTTTTGTAAAATTTGATATTATTACTATTCTTGTTGCTTCTAGTTGACTAGTACTGTGTGGTGTGTACAATTAGTGACATTCACCCATCATTTCCTATGGACCCAAAAAGAAAATTGATTTTTCTCTATTTTTGCTGCTCTGGGGCATGACACAATTTTAGTGCTTTTAAGGCTTGGGAAACCTCCTAAACTATGAAATATATATATGAGTTATATACTCATTGGAGCCAACTTTCATTCATATTCTACAACCTAGAGAGAGGAAAAAGCAAGAAGCAGTGGAAGAAGAAGAAGAAGAAGTCCAAGGTTCTCTGTGGATTCCTACATCAGCTCCATGCTGTGGACACCGGAAGTGGACCACTTCTCTTGTTTGAGATTGTTTTGAAAAGGAAAAGAAAAGGTCTGTTGAAAACAGATACAGAGTCACCACTTGGTCTTTAAGGAACCAAGAAACCTAATTTTGACTCACCCAAGCGGATAAGGGCACCGGCCCTTCATCACCAAAGAACTTGGTTCGGGGTTTTGGTACGAGAGAGGAAGGAGCCTTTGTCGCGACTAAAACACCCTCAACTCGCCCCGTCTTTCGACAGGCCTCAATTAGCATCCAAATAATCATCTTATACTATGTTTGGTTCGACAAATAATACTATGATAGTATATTACATCACATAAGAAACTTGAAAATGGAAGATCTAAAGATAATATATCATTCATAAGATCTAAGTCAAATATCATACAATGTAAAGTGAAAGATCACACAAATAAACCTAGGAAAAATCGTCTAATCATATATCAAATAATCAAGACTTCCTAATCTAAAGGGGACATGAATTGTTCTTGAAACAAATAAACAAAGAAATCAAAATATGCTTAGCAAGCTAGTGTGATGCATGTTAATCTTTGAGAAAAGAAGATCTCTCAATCCCCGGGACGGATGAGAAAGGATGATTAGATCGAGGGGAAGCATGAACGTGTGATCAAGTTCATTCCTTATAATCTTCTTAGATTAAGAGTTACAAAAACCCCAAATCTTGCATGAATGTATTGTATGTACCTAAAAATGTGCGAAGGTTGTAGTGTGTTTTGTGTACATGGATTTCTAAAATGACTTAGAAGTCTAAAATGTGCATGAATGAATGGATTAAATCAACATGGGATATATACAAATGTAGTATGAATTACTTCCTAAGATATGAGCTAATTTGGAATGCATATGAGCATTAAATCAAAGAATGAAAGTTGAAATGTGCTTGCTATGAATAGTGGACAGACTGCATGTATTACTTTGTAACATTATAATGGGAGGTCAAACGTGCCTAGAAAAATGTAATAAAACTCAGAGATCATAATTATTGTGTCTATAAAATAACACAAAAAGCCAAACATCAATAGCTATCACAGATTAAAATAAATAAATCAGAATGTACACATGACTCAGAAACAAAAGCTGCACTATTGACTGATTTTGTATGATTTTTCATAAATCAAAGAAAAGGTTTATGATGACCCATTATATACCAAAGGTTTCCTAAGACACCCAAGTTTTATAAAAAAAATAGAAAAGATATATGTACAGTGATGAAAATATCCAGAATAAGTGCAAGAAGTTGGGTGAACATTCTGTGAGAACAGAGGCAGATTCTGAATATGAACTTCTCACATCCAAAACAAATACTTTCACATCTATATAATTAATGGGAAAAATTGGGGACAAACTATGATGTATTAGGAAGATTTTCCAAGTGGTTTCATCATCATAACTCGAGTATTTAATTCAAAACAAATCTTTGAATCTGAACAGCTCACTGTTTTGGATCATTGTTTTGGAGATTTTGGGGAAAACAAAGTTTTGTTTCTTGAAACCAAATGAGAGGGATTGAGAGGGGTTTTGAAATAGATGTTTTGAAAACATATATTCAACACTCAATAAGGATTATGGCCACTTAGAATACCAACATCAAACCCATCATTAAGAACCTCCAAGATTGTTGGAGAGATTTATTTTATTTTTGAACATAACTTCAATACATTCCAAGAATACCTTGGAAGTATTGAGGTTATGATCATCATCTATCAAACATGTTTTTGAGGTCAAGAGCTACTATCCATGAGGATTCACTCACCCCAAACTTCATGTCATCACTTAGATGATGATGAACTAGTAAGTAAATAAAAAAAAATCAAAAAGAAATGGGATAAGAAGAGATGAACAATAAATAAACAAGCAAGTAATTAGCAATCAATAGATGATAATCAATGTGATTTTGGACTTGTAGCTTGGTGTTTCACTCGTAGATTTTGACATTTGGACATGGAAGTAGCTTCCTATCTCATGAATGCTCAAGAATGAGGGTTGGAGTGGACTTTGAATGTGAAGTATATAGAAGGATGATGGAAGAAAACAAGAATAAAACTCACTTTCTTATGGGAAATCAATGGGAGAAGCTCCCTTTCTCTCTTCTAAACCTATCTCTATCTCTCTTCTTCTCTACAACTTTTCAAGCTTTGCACTTGGCCCCCCCAAAATGAAGAGCAATGGAGGGTTTAAATAGGCCAATTTGGGGTGGTTTTGGGGTTTTAGAAGTACTCCCATTGGTCCCAAACAACTGTGAACATAAAACTATGTCGTTTTGACTTTCATTTAATCGAATTGGACCCCCAAAAAAATTACAAAAATGGACTCTGCGAGGGTTGAGTGCCGCGGCGGCACTGGGCCAGTGCCGCGGCGGCAGTGGGCCAGTGCCGCGGCAGCACTGCTCCTCAGACGCCCAGAAATTTACGTTTAGGCCCCCAGAGGTTCCGGTATTCGCGAAAAGGCCCTATATTGTCCGAAATTCACAGAAAATGCGTATGAACTCCAAACTGAGATTGTGATATACCGTTGGAAAGGTAATGGAGTCTACTTTACATAAAAAAATAGTTCGGGGATGGGTCACTTTGAAAAGTTTTGCGGTATTTGCGATAAAAGCCGATTTGATCGCCTTTTTCGTCTTCGGAAATTGATAATAAACTCGTTTTAAATCCAGAAATTATGTGCGATATACCGTTGGAAAGCTATTGACCTCTAGTATCCATGAAAAATATTTGAAAATTGTTTTGGTGCCCCGATTCCAAAGTCAAATTCTGGTCAAACTGGTCAAACCTGGGATTCCCGGGAAGTTCTGGAAACCTCCGGGAGTTCCCGAGAGCTGATGTTTTCGCTCGATTTTCTTTTGGAACTTGTTTTAACACTTTTCTCATGTTTTAAAATGATTCTGGTGAATTCGGACGATTTCGGTCAAACTTGGTCAAACCTAGTTAAACCGGTCAACGAGGACTTTCCGGGAACTTCCGGGACTTCCGGGGGTCTCTGGGAGCTGACGATTTTATCCGATTTTTCTTAAAAACTCATTTTATCACTTTTCTTACGACGTAGCATGTTTTCAGAACTTTGGGACTAAATCTGGGAGTTTTTGGGCTTTTAGGGGCATTTTGGTCATTCTGAGCATTTTGAGAGATAGAGCTGACTTCCGAGAGTCCTTTTGAGTCTTTTACGATCATTGTGAACCACCAAGCTATGGGTCTCCTAAATCTGATAGCCGAAAAAATGGGGTGTCTACAGTTTGCCCCTCTTTGGCATGAACTTGCGAGGCAACGCATGTCGCAAGCGAGTGCCAAAGCTTTGAAGAGACAGGACTTTTTGGAGGCTATAGATTTAGGATAAAAGCGTTGCAAAAGATGCAATGATGAAAAAAAGATGCTAAGGTCAGTGTTGGTCGTGCTCTGCGTGAGCTGCCTACGTATCCCTAGGGGAATCAGACCAGGGCGTAGTTCAGGGCATAAAGGAACAAATCACACATGCACAACAACACATGCGGATGCTATGCTATGAGGATGATATGCAATGCATGGATGTGATATGAATTGTGTCATGAGTCTTATCTTGTCTAGTGTTATGATCCTAGTATGAGCAGGTGTTGTGGTGTGTGCCACTCCGAGTGGGCTGGTGTTGTGATAGTGTTTGCGACTGTGATGTGGTGGATGACTCGGATAAAGACATCAAGGTTTAGAAGACTCCGGGTCTGGGGGCAAACTTCTGGAACGAGTAAGATAGATCAGATGCGCTTTGTTTAGAAGATGATAGCCAAAGGTGACCGAGGGATCTTGTGGTAAAGCTGTGAGAAAATTCTTGATAATCAGGAGATCTGGATGTGGGCGATGCTCTGATTGTTCCTGACGGCCGATTTTCGGGAATCAGTTCTGGCTAGTGGTCGTATCTTTTGTATTTACCCTTGGGGATGATGTAGGTGTTCTCGGAGAATCTCTTTTCTTGATCGGGAACCAGGATCCATCCCTGAATCTCTCACGGTTGATCAAAATCTGTCGGCGCTCAATCCAAGAGAGCCGGTTGTGGCTTCTGGGGTTCTCGGGGAATCTCTTTTCTTGATCGGGAACCAGGATCCATCTCTGAACCTCTCACGGTTGATCAAATCTTTCGGCGCTCAATCCAAGAGAGCCGGTCAGGGCCTCTGGGAGCTGGTATCTGTCTGCTTCGGTCCTCGGGGGATGATGTAGGTGTTCTCGGAGAATCTTTTTTCTTGATCGGGAACCAGGACCCATCTCTGAATCTCTCACGGTTGATCAAATCTTTCGGCGCTCAATCCAAGAGGGCCGGTTGGGGCCTCCGGGAGCTGGTATCTGTCTATTTCTGTCCTCGGAGGATGATGTACTCTGCTAGGAAGAAGGAAATACGTCCATTAAATGGGAGTAAAGGTATCATTCTATTTGTGATGAGGGATACGGAGATGGCCTGCGGCAGTTAAGGTTTTGATATTGAAAGAGAAGAGTGATGGACTTATGTTGCTAGGAGAAAGGAAGATCATCAACAGCCACTCATGGACTTATGTTGCATGAAGAAAGATGAGAGATCAACAGCCACTCATGGACTTATGTTGCTAGGAGAAAGGAAGATCATCAACAACCACTCATGGACTTATGTTGCTGGGAGAGAGGAAGATCATCAACAGCCACTCATGGACTTATGTTGCATGAACGAAGATGAAAGATCAACAGCCACTCATGGACTTATGTTGCTAGGATGAAGGAAGATCATCAACAGCCACTCATGGACTTATGTTGCATGAACAAAGATGAAAGATCAACAGCCACTCATGGACTTATGTTGCATGAAGAAAGATGAGAGATCAATAGCCACTCATGGACTTATGTTGCTAGGAGAAAGGAAGATCATCAACAGCCACTCATGGACTTATGTTGCATGAAGAAAGATGAGAGATCAACAGCCACTCATGGACTTATGTTGCTACTCAAATCTTTGACGGTGCTTCTCAATGCTTCTTGATTCTCAATGGTGTTATTCAAATCTTAATGACGCTCCTCGACTTTTAAATGATGCTTTTCAACTCTGCTGACGCTCCTCAACAAATCTGATGCTTCTCAACACATCCGATGTTCCCCAACTCTTCAACGATGCTTCTCAACAAATCTGATGCTCCTCAACACATCCGATGTTTCTTAACTCTTCAACATCCAATGTTCTTCATCGATGCTCCTTAACACACCCGATGCTCCTCTTCAACAATAGTCTCTTCTGATGTTCCTCGATGCTCCAACAATGCTTCTCAACTCTTCTGATGTTCCTCGACACATCTGATGCTCCTCCTCAACGACACACTTGGACTTTGAACCTTAAACGTCTTGATAACACATCTTATCAAAACATCCGGACTCTGAGCCCTAAAACACATCTTATCAAAACTTCTCATCAACACATCTGGACTTTGGGCCCTAAAACACCTCGACAACGCGTCTCATCGACACACCTCATCAACACGTCAGCAATAGTTTCTTGGTGTTGGCGATATTTCCTCCGATCAGTCACCTTGAGGAACAAACTATCGGTTTGTAGTTTGCAACCACTTACAAGTTTATACCACTTGTACCTGGGACACTTCTCATGTTGTACCTTGACTGGTGTAGTAATAATGTTTGGTACTTCTGCTTATATCCAAAGTTTTTTTTTTTTTTTTTTTTTATTTTATTTTTTTTTTATTTTTAATTGAGAATCACCTTTAACCCACACATTTGAGACCATCAGGACAAATGGACTTAACAGGAACGACAAGGAAAGTTGAGTTAGTTTGTATGAAACCTCGATCTCTGACACACTTGTGATCAGATTACTACTGACTCAAACAAAGAAGGATTGACTTGGACCTGAAATTCTCAAATTGCCACGATCCAATGTGCCTTCATCATGAATGATGTACCGCTCATCTTTTATGTCCACTCCTCATCTTAATATGACAGCACTTTGCTGATAAATCTGGTTTTTGAAAATTCCTCCCTATTGATCTAATCAATTCTCTACTTCTCCCTGGAAGTGCTTTGAATTAGTGCCTTAGCTTTTAGAATAAAAGATGCTCTATTTAAAAAAAATTTTAAAACAACTTGGTGACTTGAAAACTCGCCCTTGGTGTGAAGGGATCGTGTTAGGCAAACGGAGTTTGCCCCTAGTTTGAGGTGTACGAAGTAGAATTCATAGGCAAACGAGGTGGGTGACCGAAGTTTGCCCCTAGTTTGGACAATGGTTTATTGGAGGTTTTGGGCAAACGAGGTAGGTGACTGAAGTTTGCCCCTTGTATGAAGGGTAGATAATGGAGTTCAGGCAAACGAGGCGAGTAGCCAACGTTTGCCCCTAGTGTGGAAGGTGATTTCTGACTTGAGGCAAGGACCGTGACTTTAATCTCTCAAATGCTCATAACTTTTGCCTAGGCACCAGTGAGGTGACCTAACGAGCTCTTTTCTCTCTTTTGTTATTGCTTACTTTGGATTTAGCTCTAACTTTTGCCTAGGCGTCCTTTCGGATTTTCGACCTAGCGAGCCATCCTTTTTCTTTTTGAAAGTCTGCCTATGTACCCCCAAGTGGGGATCAGGTCCAACGTAGTTCGGGCCATGGTCGGAAAGAAGCGGGTTGATTTTTAGGTAGGCGGGGTGACCGAACCATTGTGGTTGCCTACGTATCCCCGAGCGGGAATCAGGTCAAGCGTAGTTCAAGGCAAGGTCTTGAAAAAAATTGGGTATGAGGGTTTTTCAAACCAATCATCAAATCAGTTCAAACTTGAGCCACTTGTGGTAGTTTTGAATAAAAGGATTCAGTTTCAATCCCCCTTTTTTTCTCTTTCTTGTTCTTTTTATTTTGAGGATTGATCCTTTTCACTTTCGCCTAGCCAGTCAATTTTGCTTTTCACGTAATTGATTCTTACAAGATCTTTCAATCGCAATCTTAGAATTCCGAAACGTGCATGTCAACTCTCAGAATTTTGTGGTTGTTCTGTGCCTTTGGAAATGTGATCCAGGCACGTTCTTATGATGTACCTTGAAGCATACAATTTTCTCATTTGTTTCATCAAAATTTTCTTCAACCTTTTGACTGGCTAGGGTCAGATTTTGGAAATCAACACCTTTTTAGCTCTCATTTTTGCCTAGGGGCCCTTTTCGGGTTTTCAACCTAGCGAGCTTTTTTTTTTTTTTTTTTTTTTTTTTTTTTTTTTTTTTAAAGGGGGAAGAAACTCATCGAAATGTTTGGCTACCAACAAGGACCAAGTTCGCAAAGGTTCGCATGGCTATCAATTGGATTGGGTCCGAGGCTTTGAAATGGTAGAAATGGTGGAAAGGGTGTTAGGCAAGCCCCAAATCAGTCTTAAGTATGTCTTTTCGAGATTTGAGCAAAAGCATCTTTAAATTCTTAAAGTAAGACTATTCAATTCTCAGCTCTTCTTTAGGGTCAGTGCGAAATCGACTTTGACCTGTTTGGGATTCTCTTTTTTTGTTTGATGTAAAAATTTATTAGCAGGGTAATGTCCATGGTAATTTGAAAAGTGACATTTTCAGTTCAGCGATTCATGCACTTATGAATATACACATCAGATTAGGCAAAATGAGACTTCATTCCATCAGAAGAGAAAGATTACATTACTCGATACAGACTCACAACAACTCGATGATAGACAGACTCGACCACAAGATCAAACTTGAAATAGACACAAAAAATAGAACAGACTCGACTTGGTCTCAAATGGAGTGTCTTTGTGACCCATTTATCATTATTGTTTTTATTTTTTATTTTTTATAGCAGAAGTCCCAAACACTATCGATCCACTACACGAATTCAACATTCATAGGTGTCAGTAAAAGGGATCATTTGAGAGAATAGGCAATGGGCTTAGGTGACATGGGGTTGAATGGGTGGTGGCTCGATGATTCCTCGATCAATGAGGTCTTGGATATCATGGTGGAGACGTATGCATCGGTCGGTGTCATGGCCTGGGCCTTGGTGGTAGGCACATCGTTTGGACAAGTCACAGTTAGGTGGTGGGGTATCGGCACGAGGCTAAAGGAGTTGGAGGTGTCCCTTTTTTAGCAGGCGGCCTAAGGCTACGGAGGGAGAGATATCCAGCTTGGAAAATTCACGGGGTACCCTATTTTGGTAAGGGCGGCTAGGCGAGCTGGTTTGGTTTGTGAACTGGTATGATTGGGGAGAACAGGCTATGGGTTGGTTACTAAGGGCGTTGACATTCGAAGGGTTTCGGGAGTAGTCGGGCCTCTTGGGCTGGCTTTGTGATTCTTCATTCTTGATTTTCCCTTCCCTGATTGCATCCTCGATTCTAGTCCCAATCTCAAACAGTTCTTCAAATGTTGAGATGGATTGGTAGAAGAGTTTCTCATGGTACAACGGCAGTAGATTCTTGATCAACATCCGGACTTGTTCCTTTTCGACTGGTCGGTGGGTCATTTGGGCCACTTTGTTCCTCCATCTGCTCAAGAACGCAGCGAAGGACTCATTGAGGTTCTGTCGGGTAGTCTCCAGATCCCGGATGGTGACATCGAGCTCTTGGTTATAGGAGTAATGATCAACGAAGACCTGGACTATATCTTCCCAAGTCCGTGTCTTAGAAACCTCCAAGGTCAGAAACCAGGATAGAGCAGCCTTGGCGAGGGTTTGAGGGAATAACATTGCAATGTGCTCATGGGTGCAGCCCATTGATTGGAAAACACTCATGCAGAACTTTATGTGGCTCTTCGGATTCCCAGTTCCATCAAAACGATCAATTTCAGGCATCTTGAAGTTCTCCGGCAGTTTCAGCTTAACAGGCTCAAAGAGGCCTTCCAGATCTAGCATGTAGTCATCGATCCCTTTGCTTTTCCTCAATACGCTTTCTAGCTTGTCAACCCTGTCCATTTTTTCTTGGAGCTTTTTCTCATATACAGGCGGCGGGACCCCTTGAAACCATTCTTCTTTTCCGCCGTTATCATGTAAGGGTGGTTCAAACCCAGGTGGAGGTTGCGGCCGCTGCTGCTTCAATTCCTCCATGAAGGCTAAAACTTGGGCTAACCGGTCAGACTGTTGTTTGATCATTTCTGTCATTCTTGTTTCCAAACCTTCTGGATCCATAAAGCTATCTTTTGGCAGAGTGATTCTGATAAGGTGGCTCCCTGACCCACAACGCAGATCCTAGGTACTCGAAACTTATACTGACATATGGATGTGAAAAGACTATGTCAGATGATTGGGATGACAACTATAGTGATGTTAACAGATGTGGACTGACTCGTGTACAGCCTGACTGAAGTGCGTGCAGACCGACTGGAATGGTGCATGCATGTGAGACAAGCATGCGGATGTAAGCCCTAATGCTCCTATTTCTAACAGATAGCAGTTTAAACAAATACGGTCCTAACCATATGGAGTGTGCCAATCTTACTTTCCAGTACAATCACCAAGGGATAAAAGGGGTTTCCAGGTTTTTATGAAGGCTTCTAGGAGGGACTGGACATTTCCGGTTGATTTGAACAGAGTTTCTGGGAGAAATGGATCATATCTGGGATATTTGGACAGAGTTTCTGATATTTCCAGAAAACTTGAGCAGGGTTTCTGGGAAAAACTGGTTAATGTAATTATATCTGGGATATCTGGACAGAGTTTCTGGAAGAAACGGGTTAGTACGGTTATATCTGGGATATTTGGACAGAGTTTCTGGGAGAAACGGGTTAGTATGGTGATAGTGATCGTACTTTCTAGCAGGTTTTCATACTCCTATGCCTTAGGACCAACAAACAAGGTTTGCGGTGTATATCTTTGTGAGCATGGAGCAGACATCCTTGTCATGGTGCCTAGGCAGATCAACTCAATGTGATCACATGTGAGTGATTGCCTTGGGGATCATAAGAAAGAGGTTCTGCCTCATGCCACATAAGCATCTACACCGCGCAGGTAATCCCACAAGGGCATACAGCAGTTATATCACATTGTCCTATCTGAAAAGATAAATGAACAGTCCTATGAAAGGTTCTACAGGAATCTATATGCAAAGGCTGGGTTTAGTCAAAGAGGGTCCGTTGACGAGAGTTCCAATATACCGTCGGAGAGACAGTACGGAGGTTTTTACTCTTTTTGATATACCTTGGAAGGTACAGTATCAACGGTGACTTGTGCCCTGGCACAGCAAGACCTGAACAATGTCAGCGCCGCGTTTCAGACACAGTCGAAGGGGAAATGCAAAAGTGCAATGCGGTGAACCAAACACAGTAAAAAGATGATTTTAAGGATGCTTCTTATGAGTCAAACCTCTGTATTATTTTGTTTTAAAAATAAAAATCCCCAGCAGAGTCGCCAGATTGTGGACACCGGAAGTGGACCACTTCTCTTGTTTGAGATTGTTTTGAAAAGGAAAAGAAAGGTCTGTTGAAAACAGATACAGAGTCGCCACTTGGTCTTTAAGGAACCAAGAAACCTAATTTTGACTCTCCCAAGCGGATAAGGGCACCGGCCCTTCATCACCAAAGAACTTGGTTCGGGGTTTTGGTACGAGAGAGGAAGGAGCCTTTGTCGCGACTAAAACACCCTCAACTCGCCCCGTCTTTCGAAGGGCCTCAATTAGCATCCAAATAATCATCTTATACTATGTTTGGTTCGACAAATAATACTATGATAGTATATTACATCACATAAGAAACTTGAAAATGGAAGATCTAAAGATAAGATATCATTCATAAGATCTAAGTCAAATATCATACAATGTAAAGTGAAAGATCACACAAATAAACCTAGGAAAAATTGTCTAATCATATATCAAATAATCAAGACTTCCTAATCTAAAGGGGACATGAATTGTTCTTGAAACAAATAAACAAAGAAATCAAAATATGCTTAGCAAGCTAGTGTGATGCATGTTAATCTTTGGGAAAAGAAGATCTCTCAATCCCCGGGACGGATGAGAAAGGATGATTAGATCGAGGGGAAGCATGAACGTGTGATCAAGTTCATTCCTTATAATCTTCTTAGATTAAGAGTTACAAAAACCCCAAATCTTGCATGAATGTATTGTATGTACCTAAAAATGTGCGAAGGTTGTAGTGTGTTTTGTGTACATGGATTTCTAAAATGACTTAGAAGTCTAAAATGTGCATGAATGAATGGATTAAATCAACATGGGATATATACAAATGTAGTATGAATTACTTCCTAAGATATGAGCTAATTTGGAATGCATATGAGCATTAAATCAAAGAATGAAAGTTGAAATGTGCTTGCTGTGAATAGTGGACAGACTGCATGTATTACTTTGTAACATTATAATGGGAGGTCAAACGTGCCTAGAAAAATATAAGAAAAATCAGAGATCATCCTTATTGTGTCTAAAAAATAACCCAAAAAGCCAAACATCAATAGCTATCACAGATTAAAAGAAATAAATCAGAATGTACACATGACTCAGAAACAAAAGCTGCACTGTTGACTGATTTTGTATGATTTTTCATAAATCAAAGAAAAGGTTTATGATGACCCATTATATACCAAAAGTTTCCTAAGACACCCAAGTTTTATAAAACAAATAGAAAAGATATATGTACAGTGATGAAAATATCCAGAATAAGTGCAAGAAGTTGGGTGAACATTCTGTGAGAACAGAGGCAGATTCTGAATATGAACTTCTCACATCCAAAACAAATACTTTCACATCTATATAATTGATGGGAAAAATTGGGGACAAACTATGATGTATTAGGAAGATTTTACAAGTGGTTTCATCATCATAACTCGAGTATTTAATTCAAAACAAATCTTTGAATCTGAACAGCTCACTGTTTTGGATCATTGTTTTGGAGATTTTGGGGAAAACAAAGTTTTGTTTCTTGAAACCAAATGAGAGGGATTGAGAGGGGTTTTGAAATAGATGTTTTGAAAACATATTTTCAACACTCAATAAGGATTATGGCCACTTAGAATACCAACATCAAACCCATCATTAAGAACCTCCAAGATTGTTGGAGAGATTTATTTTATTTTTGAACATAACTTCAATACATTCCAAGAATACCTTGGAAGTATTGAGGTTATGATCATCATCTATCAAACATGTTTTTGAGGTCAAGAGCTACTATCCATGAGGATTCACTCACCCCAAACTTCATGTCATCACTTAGATGATGATGAACTAGTAAGTAAATAAAAAAAAATCAAAAAGAAATGGGATAAGAAGAGATGAACAATAAATAAACAAGCAAGTAAATAGCAATCAATAGATGATAATCAATGTGATTTTGGACTTGTAGCTTGGTGTTTCACTCGTAGATTTTGACATTTGGACATGGAAGTAGCTTCCTATCTCATGAATGCTCAAGAATGAGGGTTGGAGTGGACTTTGAATGTGAAGTATATAGAAGGATGATGGAAGAAAACAAGAATAAAACTCACTTTCTTATGGGAAATCAATGGGAGAAGCTCCCTTTCTCTCTTCTAAACCTATCTCTATCTCTCTTCTTCTCTACAACTTTTCAAGCTTTGCACTTGGCCCCCCCAAAATGAAGAGCAATGGAGGGTTTAAATAGGCCAATTTGGGGTGGTTTTGGGGTTTTAGAAGTACTCCCATTGGTCCCAAACAACTGTGAACATAAAACTATGTCGTTTTGACTTTCATTTAATCGAATTGGACCCCCAAAAAAATTACAAAAATGGACTCTGCGAGGGTTGAGTGCCGCGGCGGCACTGGGCCAGTGCCGCGGCGGCAGTGGGCCAGTGCCGCGGCAGCACTGCTCCTCAGACGCCCAGAAATTTACGTTTAGGCCCCCAGAGGTTCCGGTATTCGCGAAAAGGCCCTATATTGTCCGAAATTCACAGAAAATGCGTATGAACTCCAAACTGAGATTGTGATATACCGTTGGAAAGGTAATGGAGTCTACTTTACATAAAAAAATAGTTCGGGGATGGGTCACTTTGAAAAGTTTTGCGGTATTTGCGATAAAAGCCGATTTGATCGCCTTTTTCGTCTTCGGAAATTGATAATAAACTCGTTTTAAATCCAGAAATTATGTGCGATATACCGTTGGAAAGATATTGACCTCTAGTATCCATGAAAAATATTTGAAAATTGTTTTGGTGCCCCGATTCCAAAGTCAAATTCTGGTCAAACTGGTCAAACCTGGGATTCCCGGGAAGTTCTGGAAACCTCCGGGAGTTCCCGAGAGCTGATGTTTTCGCTCGATTTTCTTTTGGAACTTGTTTTAACACTTTTCTCATGTTTTAAAATGATTCTGGTGAATTCGGACAATTTCGGTCAAACTTGGTCAAACCCTTGGTCAAACCTAGTCAAACCGGTCAACGGGGACTTTCCGGGAACTTCCGGGACTTCCGGGAGTCTCTGGGAGCTGACGATTTTATCCGATTTTTCTTAAAAACTCATTTTATCACTTTTCTTACGACGTAGCATGTTTTCAGAACTTTGGGACTAAATCTGGGAGTTTTCGGGCTTTTAGGGGCATTTTGGTCATTCTGAGCATTTTGAGAGATAGAGCTGACTTCCGAGAGTCCTTTTGAGTCTTTTACGATCATTGTGAACCACCAAGCTATGGGTCTCCTAAATCTGATAGCCGACAAAATGGGGTGTCTACACATGCCTTCCACTCACTCCATGGGCAACTAAATCTCTGTTCTAGGATTTCAATGAAATCCTAACTATGTAAAGGATTTCTATTTATGTTTATTTTTAAGATTCACTTGTAGTCATGGATGATGATTGTATGCTTGAGGATTTTTAATATAAAATTGTACTTTATTGATTAAATCATTGTTTTTAGAAGTCATTCTTGTCTTAGAGTTATTTTGAGTCTAATGTGCTCAACAATTATATTTTCGATGATTGTATGGATTGTTTGCATGCAATGGTGCTTATGAATACTCTATGCCTAGGAAAAATGGGGTGTGCTACAACCCTAGTTTAGTGTAAGACACTCCATGCTAACCAAAGATGGGCTATGTTAGTAATTAAGTTGTGATTAATATCTAGAAGGAGGAATCAGGCAGGTAACCATCATTCCCATAGTCATCCAAATGCAATAATCTAATTGAATGCATGAATATTCCTTTTTATATAGTTAGTGGTAGATTTGAAATCCTAGATCCCTTTTCTCATATGCCTAAAACCTTTTCAAAACTACTTTAGTTGTTTATTGTAAATTTAGTTATTTTATTATTTAATTTCATTTTGTTAATTAAAATCAAAACAATCAATCAAATTCATTTTCTTATATCAATTGAAATTAGGATTAGAGAATTGAAGTAAATTTATAGCACAATCTATGTGGAACATGACCCCTGCTTATCTCTATATTAATATTTTTAGTAGGGTAATTTTGCATTGATTCTGATAATATCAGGTACCTATCAAGGGATTATCCTTATCGAGTTTTGCGAAAATAATGGCCAGCATGGCCTATCCAACATGGTCCGATCCTAAAGCTGCTTCAAGGGGGTCTAATAGGGTCCTTGAGGGTCTGTTTGGTGGTGGCTTGAGGCTGTTTTGTGATAGTTGAAAAACTAAGCTCAAAAGGAGCTTTAATGGCCGATCGGCCATGACAGAGGGCCTGGAGCCATGTTTGGCCACATGCATGTTTACATGTGTGTTAATGAGGGTCATTCAAATAAGAAAAATAGAAAGTGAAGGGACTGGGCGTACTTTACTAGTCCCGGTTTCTCTATCTCCTCTTCTTCTTCTCTTCACCTTCTTATTTCTTCTTCCTTTCTTCTTCTCTGATCCCATGGTGTGTGCGTGTTGAGAGTGAGTAGAGAGGGGGGGGGGGGGTGGTTCAGTGAGAGTGAAGGCATGTGTGTGTTGTGTTTTGCGGGTGTGTGTTTCTCTCTCTCTCTCTATATATATATATATTTTTTTTTTTCTCTCTCACTCTCTCCAATCTCTGTGTGTGTGTGTGTGTGCAGATTGTGTGTGCAAGGGCGTATAGGGCCCTGGGCTTATGAGAATTAGTCCTATCTTTTCTCTAAATGATCTAGAGACATTCTATCTCATTTTTGACGATCACTAATGGTTAATCTCTCTACCTTCTTTTGACAATTGTGAGGCAATGGATGCCATTAAAGAGTGTAAGAAGGGAGGGAGTGGAGAAATATTTGAACAAAAGTATAAAGATTGTAATCTCTTAAAATACTATGGTAGGTATACAAAAATAGGACAATATGGGCCCCCATATTGTCCTATTGAAAATCATACCCTTATAGATATGATATGATGAGTACTTAGTATGTTTATGAATTTTCTTCACCCCTTGTGGAATAATCCTTTAAGGACACAAGTGTAAATCACAAATAGAGTTCCATTTAAGGTTATTTCTTATGCACTTTTTGAGGCAAAGAATGGTGGAATCTAATTTAATTAAGTTACACATAAAGTTTTGTCCTATTGAGATTAAGGCATGAAATTCATAAATTAAAAATGGGCCCAAAAACAGTTAATATATCTACTTACCATTGGCTATAAGATATTTCTTTTGCACATCAAGAACTATTGACATAAGTAATGATAAATTTACTAGTTATGTTGACTTGAGTGGAAGGATCATAATATTTAAGTACAATACTTGTGAGTAAAGGTGAGTTGTTGACCAATTCAAGAACCACCTATGAGGAACAAGTCACCATATTGTCTACATCTTGTAAATTTAGAATGATGTTGATGATAAACTTTACTTACTTGATCTCATCGTGCATTCATATGTCATGATTGGAGGAAAGTTCTATCTATTTAGTATGATGTCATCTAGAGTATGAAAAATGCTCAATGGAAGACATCATATGCCCAAGAACCTTCTATTTTGGTAAAATAATGGCTTATTAAGATTCATGGTATTATTGGCTTCTTGAATTTTGAAGCTAGGAAATTGGAATTTTGTTCTAATAAAGATAACCATTTGATTTTATAGCTAATTATTTCCTATGTGGATCTCTTTAAATGATGTTTAAAGTTTCACAATTTTGTAAGGTTGACAAAGAATGTTGTGAATACTTGAATATACATCGAGTTTAGTGAAAGTAATTAGATGTGGATAATTTTTCACTTACAGCCACTGTCTTAAATTTACTACATACGAATAACTTATTTGATTCTTTTAAACATTGGAAATAGAGGTTTTGAGTGAATTCTTCCGTGTCATTGGACATAGAAATCATAGAGAGACGTATTAAAAAGACATTCAGTTTGTCTCATGAGTAGATTTGGAAACATTTAGCATGGATGAATGTACTAACGATCTTAAAAGTTGGACGATACTTGTAAATAACTAAGAATAATAAATGGAGCAACTTTATGTGCTGTTCGGCTAAGTATTTGTCATCACAAGGTCTTGGTGATGTTTTTCGAGACCCTAAAAGTTTTATTTGGTGAAATTTTTTGAGACCCTAAAAGTTTTATCGTAATAATGTTTCTTTTAAAGACTTAAGACACTGAAAGTTTATTGTGATAATGTTACTTTAAAAGAATTATAGGTATTATAAGGCAACTAAGCACATTAAGATGAAATATCTATCTCTTAAGAAAGAAGTTTAGAAATGATGAATGTCAATTGAACACATTAGTACGAGTTTAACCATAGCAAATCAATTCATGAAAGGGTTATCACCAAATGCATTTATGAAGCATGCTAAAGGAATGAGTCTTGGTGTGTAACCAATAGAAGGTTTGAATTATGGGTTGCTAGTGCTTATTATTTGACATTACATTTTGATCAATTATTCTGAATTCTTAAAATTCTGTCTTGCATTAATGTGTTCATATATATATATAAATGAATGTGTATGTGTGTGTGTGTGTGTGTGTGAGAGAGAGAGAGAGAGAGAGAGAGAGAGAGAGAGAGAGAGAGAGATAATGAATGAATGAATGAATGAATTTGATAGAAAGTCTTTTTAAAGACATTATGGGACCATTAATGTAAATTCCTAATTTATAGACTTGTTGAATAAGTCATTAGTGTCGTAGTACATAGAAGGGACCATACTCTTAAATTAGTGTGAAACTGCAATGACTCACATTCGTGGTTTATTTAATTAAGGCAAACCATTAGGAATGACTAACCTAATTTTATACGCGCCTTACATTGCTTGAATTAGATTATAAGGATTATTATACAAACCAAGTGGGAGACTATTGGAATTAATTTTGTTTAATGTAAATTCAGAATTAATTCCATTTCCTAACTTTATGTGGTCTACATAATAATATAAGTCTAATAAAGATATAATTAGGAAAGTCTATACTGATAAGGATTGTGGGGGAATTAGTTTCCTAATTCAAGTCTACTATGATGGAAGGTAGAAATTAAGTCCTATTAGGGATTGGGTCCTCTCTCTCCCTATAAAGATGTAGACGGTTCCATCAGAAACCTACAACATGTGAATACACAAAAATACACTTTAAGAATGGTTTATAGGGCAAGAGAAAGAAATCCAAAGTTCCAAATTCACGTTTTTTTGTTTATTTTTTGGGCTGAGCAAATCTTATTAGAATTGGATGAAATTTTGACACAACGTTCTTGACATCGAGACAAAGCTGCTGTAAAAATTTTAGGTCAATCGGAGATCGTTAAGGTCATCTACCGAACTCATCTTTATTTGAATAGTGTGTTCGAGTAGTTTCAGCACTCAAAGTTTTTAACAAGAATGAAGATAATATTCAACATTCAAAGGTATGTATTTCCAACTAATCATATTAGACAGTATTGTATGAGATCATTAAGATTCAAGATCATGGGATTTATGGTTTATGTCTTGTTAGAATTAGGTTTATACGATTGTATGTTTCCACCTAATCGTATTCAAGAGTTTCTAACATCTTCTCCTTGTGAATTTGAGTCGTGAGTGGGATATATTCTTTGAAAAGGTGAAATTATTTTACAAACGACATGACATTGATATACTTGATATTTGTTGTCACTACAGAGAAGGTCGGTCTCATCATCAACAAGATCCTATTACAATTGAACATCATTATCGCATTGTCACACCCGTCCCGAAAAATTAATGCTTTTGAAATGCATAATCAAAATTTTGAGAGTTTTATCAAGGTTAATTGACAATTGTAAATGAGGTTGACGTGGGTTAACGGTGCTGTGTCAATTGAGGACATGGTAATTGAAAAATCATGAGGAAGTAAAACGACTTAAACAACATTTATGTGATTAAATATTATTTGTTTTACCTGGTATTTATGAATTGTGAAATTACCTGTGTAGTGTGATTTCTGATAGCATTAATCCTGCATAGGATCATTTTGATGGTTTTAGCGGTAACCAATAAGATGCGCTGCATAAAAGATAGGTTATCTAGAGATTTCACGAAAATTAGTTTTCGGACGTAATTACGACGACAAACAAAACTTAGTCGGAAACTTTTATAAATTATGTTTTTCACTCGTGGAGTAATAAATTGGACGTGTAAGATGTTTTGAGGGATAATTAGGAGTTTTTAAAACTCGTGGGGAGGTAAACGTAATTTCTGAGACTTATGTCTTTATGTAACAAGCCCAATATATTTTCATTTCAAGTTTTTCTCAAAACCTAAAATCAAGAGGGGGATTATTGCTTAGAGCTTCAAGACGCAAATCGACGACTTTTCGATCGTCAATTTTTCTCCAAATTTCATATTTGAACTCCTTGAGGTAAGGGCTACGTTTTGATATTTATTAGGCCTTGTTTGGATTAGTTTTTATAAAAAGCCTAATTCTAGAATTTGGGGAAAACACATGTTTACTTGTAGGAATCACTTGAGATCAGAGATTTGACGTTTAATCAGGCTTCTAGTTGTTCCCTCAAAGTTATACGATGATAGCTTGAGGTGTGAATTTCTAGCCTATGTTGTATAGGAAAATTTCATGTTTGATTTTTGACGACGAAATTGTGATCCGGGCAAAATTTTATGCGTTAGTATTAGGCCTGCTAATTATGCATGTATTTAAATGTGAAAAGCATGTCTACTTTTACGCGAGCACGTTGAGTTGATTATATGGGTCAAAGGGGGGACTTATACAATTTCATGCCAGAGTAAACTTCTCGATGTTTGAGAATTTAGTAGCGACAGCTACTGTGCATGGTTTTAGACTTGGACTTGGCATGGCACTTGGGGATGCAATGGTTGTAGACTTGGACTAGCCGTGGGCTTCGCGGTTTAAGACTTTGACTTGCCGCTACTGAATGAATGCGTGTTTTATCCCTAGAGAATATTGAATGTGACTAATGAGAGTTAAAGCATGATTTATCGTATATGCATATGTTAGAAATTGTGCACTCAGCATATATCTGAGCAGTGGAGATTTACTCCATTGCAGGTGAATGAAAGAAAGGAAAGAAGAAGCGTGAAGAGTGAGGCCGTGGAAACGACGAGAATCACCCTTGTACATATTTTTGTTTCCATTACAAATAATATAATTTTGGATAGATTTGGGTTATGTACTTAACTTAGAACTTTGGAATAGATTAATAAGGATGTAATGTGTAACAAAACTCTTTTTGGTTATGTTGTAAAGAATCCAAACTCATAGATTTGTGTTTTGAATGCTTAACTCGTCAATTTAGCTTTTTTTGGAGGAATGTAATAGTACTTCATTATTTTTAATTCAATCAAGCCTTCACTAGTTCAAAGTATCGTCTCTTTTCATGGATTTAGTAGATTAAACTTTGTTCTTGAAATCTTGTTGTAGTTGGAAGGGTTTGGAATAACGTGCATAAGGTTGGAGTATCGAAATTGGTGACGGTTGATTGTCCTTAGGCAAAATTCTGTTGCCAAGGAGGGTTTCTGCTAAAGGGTCATTCGACCAGTCGAACGGGGCATCTCGACCAGTCGAAATACCCCCTGAATGTTTTATTTTCTACCCCTTTTGAAAATTATTTAAATGTTTTGATTGATTCTTAGGGTACCTTTGGGACCCCTTTCAACATAAATTCATCTGATTCGAAATATAATTGTGTTTTCAAATATATATATATATATATATTTTATGGATTTTACCACTCAGAAGGCACCGTTTTAAAAAGTTTTAAATACTCAAGGTTGTTTTAAAGTTCTTTTCCGCTGCATATAGTTATTTAATGATTGGATGAGGCTTGGTGGCGTGTCACGTGTCCTATATCCGCCCGTAGCGGGATGGGTCATGACATGCATTGATGACTTCAATTGTGCAATAGATTTTCAATTGATGGAGTTAAACAGGAGATTCAACGAGGGAGTAGTAGAACTTCTTAGTTTTAGCACAACTCTAGATCCTAGTGATTTGTTTAAATCATTTAACAGGGAAGATATTTGCAATCTTGCCAAGAAATTTTATCCTCAAGATTTAATTTAATTGGATAGAAAATTCATGCTTTGAGATGTGAGTTGGAACACTATAAGCTTGATATAACTTGTGATCCCGAGTTTCAAAAACTTTCTACCCTTTTTGAATTATTCCGATAATTGGTTGTAACAAGAAAGTCAAAGAACTACGATCTCATTGAGAGATTGATTTGTCTTGTTCTAACTCTTCATGTTTCTACGGCTACAATAGAACGTGCATTTTCAGCTATGAAGCATGTTAAGGCAGCGCTTCAAAATAGGATGGATGATGAATTTCTTGGTGATTGTATGACTCTCTATATTGAATGAGAACTTGCCAAGCATGTTGATTTAGATTCAGTATAGATGATTTCGATTCTCTAAAGCTACGCCGAGCACAACTTAAATAGGTATTTTGACATCATGTATTAACTTTTGTCAATTTTTAGTATAGACTTATCCATTTAAAGATTTTTGTTATAAAATAGAGATATAATTTGTTTGTTACTAGCCTTTTTTTTTTCAATCTTAGTCCACCCCTTGGAGAGATCCTGAATACGCCTTTGTGTGTGTATGTGTAAAGTATTGTGAGTGTGGTGGGGAGTACATATAGAGAAAAGGAAGGGCATGTGTCCTTGTGTAGTCTTGCATGCTTGCCAAGTGGCTAGGGTTGGTGCACATGGCTGCTACATGGCAGCGAGTGGGGCCCATGCACCAAGCTATCATTGCACCAGATTGGCCAATTTGTCAACGCACCATACCGTGACAATTCCGGTGGTGACAAAAAATTTTGTCACTGCTCTGAGCAGTGACAATTTCGTTTGTCACTGCCCGTTTGAGGACCCCTTAAATGGTTACTTTCCTTCACTTTGTCACCGCTCTTAACCGTGACAATTTTGAATATTGTCACTTCCCGATCGAAATCGTGACAATGTTGGTGACAATAATTTTAATTTTGTCACCGTTCTATACGGTGACAAGATTGGGTGACAAATTATGTATTTGTCACCTCGGTAAACAGTGACAAATGATGGTGACAATTTATCAAATTTGTCATAGCTATTAATTTATGGGTTTGTCACTACTATGAACTGTGACAAATTTTGAAAAAACTTTCAAAAAGATATTTCGTTTCTTTTAGTACCTGTACAATTGCAATCCAAAACAATTTAACTATAAACACACAAGTAGCAAATTGCAATCAACTACAAAGTGCACTAATTAAACACCATTTGTTTCAGATTTGAAAAAAAAAAAAAGAAAAAGAAAAAAAAACCACTCAATCTATTCAAATTCAAAAAAAGATATCTTGTACCCTCTAAACACACAACCTTGTACTGTTCTCTCTCATTGTCCACGTCTTGTTTCCAAGCATCGCCACCATTTACTTTGGTTTGGCTCGATTTTTTTTTCTTCGAGCTGTTTAGCCCATTTCTTCGCAGCTTCTGTTGCTGTAATTGATAGTTGTTTGGATTCACAAACAGTTTCGAACTTGCCGGTTAGTTCTTGAAGGGTTATGTTGGTCTTTTCGAGTTCTCTAAGTGCTTGGGATTTAGTAGTTTCGGAGCTTGATCTCTAAACTTGTCTATTTCTTTGAGGGCCAAGTGTAGTTGTGTCTCTTTCTCCAAAACTCTCTGCAATAGCACAAAACCATAAGGAAAAAAATAAGCTTCTTTGCAAAGAAAGACCACATTAGCTCATGCTTTTTAAAATACTAGCTAAAATGGTATTGATAGCATGTGATTTGGTAAATGTACATGGGCATTGAACCATTCATGAAATGGCCAAAATGGTATCTAAAATGGATCCGAAATGCTGTGATATTGGTACCACCCAAAACAACTTCTATTGAAATATGATACAACACTTTGAACTACGTGCTTGACTACAACTGTGTGTGTACGGGTCCAAGTATAGATTTGTATGGGTTTCTAATTAGAACTATACTATCTGAGGACTTGTTCGTACTGCTAAGACTATGTTAACAACGTTGTTGTCGTTATGACGATAACAAGCGAATCTTATTGTCGGATTCTCAACTTCGGTTATCCTAAGGGACTTTCTAGAATTAGGATAATCCTATGACGGTGACACTAATTCACAAGTAGTATGAGGAAATTCGTATCTGAAATTCTAGGTGCTACACAAATAAAACATGATACACAACTACAATAATTTAGCATATGAAAATAGCATTCCACTGGAATTGTGTTTTATTAGGTACTATATGTTAAATTTGGCATGTCAACGTACATGTCTATAAGTCAATTTAATTTTTTTTTTTTTTTTGTCTATACAAGCAAAGGAATATTATTTCTTTTTGACTTTACCATTGAAGTATATGTGATGAAAATCAAACATAGCTATCTAATATTTGTGTATATGTATATATATAAATTAGATATAAAAGAATAACATTTAGTATTGGAGATATATACTCTAAATACATGTGGTCAATCATTAAGTACTCTCCATTGATTGGTTGAAATGTAAAAGCTAATTAAAGAATTAAAACATAAACTATGGCCAAAATATATTCAAGGTTCCATTCCAAAGAAGCTAGCACTTCAATGCTAGCTGCATAGATATATAATTACTCGTTTTAGTAATATCCATCAATTCACCATGTAAGACTTGGTCTCCAGCTTTAAGATTTCAAAGACACTTGTCTTCAACCCACCAATTAAGACAGTGAAATGCTTATAGGGTCACAAGTACATGTAACAAACGTTACTCCAAAAAAGATGGTATAAACTAACACTTGTCACCATAACACTCAACCACAACTATACAATAGGAGAGCCAACACAATCTTTGTGCATATATGTTGACATATATATTGCTAAAATTGAGCCTAAAGCACCAAAAACTGACCACCTTTTTGCTTGAATCTGATTCACAAACACCTATTTCACTAATAACCAAGAATAATGAGCCAGGAACAGCCAAATAGGCCACAATCCGAACAAGAACCAGTCAAATTATATGACGATGACGTGGTCGAGGTCAGCGACAACCTTGGGGTGCGGCCGGTGGCGCCGACAGATCCTGCACCAATGCAGCCGGCGGTAGTGAATTCGATCCTTGGACAGATCCCAAAAGGGTGGGCGGCCTCAGTGGTGCAATCGGCAGCAGTGGGATCAACTGGAGGGGTGGCAATTACTGGGAATGATACACCCGGTAGACGTATTGTGACTGAATCAGTTGGAGAACAGGTTTTCTATCTCCATGGCCTATTATTTATTTATTCATTTTTACAATAATATATATATATATATATATATATGTAGAGCCATTTGATTACTTTCGTACTTATTTGCTTTGACAACTATAGATATATAGGGATATAGACAAAAGTAAGTCTTTAATCTCACAAACACAATTCACAAACAATAATAAATGTGTCTATCTATCTCTCTCCTCTGTGACCCCACAGTGTCGTTGGACCCCTACCCTACCAGGAGAGAGATAGATGCATTTTAATGTTTGTGATTTATGTTTGTGAGATTTATTTGCACCCAAAAACTTACTCATAGACAATTAATTCACGATGAGTATATATATATATATATATATTATTAAACATTGCTGCTCCAATGCCATAAGCAAATGATGTCCTGTGTCCAGCAAAAAATAAAAAAAGATAAGCAAATGATATATTTCTGATTTCAAATATGACTAATTATCTTTACTGACAAAAATTTTAATTAATTATTTCAAACTTTGAAAGTCTTTGATTTCATAAAAAAAGTACGCTGAATTTGTTTTTTTTTTTTTGGTTTTTTTAAAAAAGTATACTGCTGCTTTTATTCACCCAAATTATGAGCACAAATAATTCTAGTTGCTATTATTACTACGAGGGCCTTGGGCCAAAATAAGTTATAAAAGTAGGATACAAATTTTTCTGTCTGTGTCGAAAAGTACCCATATACGCCGTGGTAATGCGTGATAGGGGCATAGTTTATCATAGCCTCATAGGGTTCTACATCAAGAACCTTTTTCTCCTAAAATAAATAAATAAAAATAAACTAAATTTGGGACTAGAGAATAATTTGCTGAATGGAATGGCTTCACCACTTGTCTATTTGCATCGTTGAAATCATAGAATACAAATGATTATACTTTTTACATCTATAAACCATATTTGTAGCAAGGATTTGTTGAGAGAGTAATGATTGGGTTACTTACATTCACTTTTACAAATAAAATTTATTACTGCTAGCAATGTAGGCTTCGTTTAATATCAATGTATTCCGCAGTACTACTTAGAAAAAAAATAAACTATTAATAAATTTTATTTATAAAAATTGTTAATGCACATGGCATTACTGTTGTTGAAATTAGACTTGAATAATAGCCTAGACTAGTAGATATCGTTGATCATAGGCTTTATCACATGGAATTGAGAAAGTGGACAGCAGACAGTGCCCGATTAAGGGTTTGATCCGGTACTCCTTCCTCCAACCCCCCACTAACTAACTCACTAAAACAAATTACTGATGTATTTCGAACACCTCAAAAATAAATAAATAAAGTTCGTTTATATGAATTTTATTAGATAGACGCCAAAGATTAAATGTATAGAATTTAAAGGAATTAAGTACACATTGAGGTAAATAAGAAGTCAATAAGTGAGAAAACTGTATGGAATACTTAAAAGTTTGCGCAGTAGAAAATAAAAATTTAAACGATTTTCTAAATTCCTGATTTATGATGTATACAAAACACATAAAACATTCATAGGGGGTTAACCAAATTTTTACCCTTGAAGCGTGTTTTATAAAACTTTTAGATTCTTTTTCGCTTTGCCTCCTTTTGATACCCTCGTACAAAATTCACTTAAATTGTCCAAGTATCCGATCTTTAAATGTATCCACATAAACAATTCACGAACTAGAAGAAGCATTTGATCTTCTCCGACAATTGAAGAAGATGAAGATGGGGGTCACAATTTTTGGCTTGGGCAATTGGGTTGGGATAATATTTGATGTGCTAGCATTCATATTCTCTCACCACTTCATTATATATAATAAATCTATAAGTTACATTCCTAATCGATTTAGAAAATCATAATTGATTAAAAGACTTTCTTAAATTAAATATATACTTATAATATTATTATACTACTCCCATATTAACTACTTAATATTAATTAGGTCCTCACAACTTCTTCTAATTACACATTGTCATTTTGTGTGTGAGCCCCAGGGTCAGTCTAAAGGGGACAACTGCCCTAGGCCACGAAAACTCATTAAATTTTGAGGGTCCCAAAATTTGAAGTTTTTTAAGTACACGTAATAGTTTAGCCCAAATGTAATTTAGTCCACCCTAATTAAGTATTCCAAACTCAATTTGATACCATGCATTGTTGATAAATAGACTAGGCCAGAACTCAATTTGACGCAATACTTTGTTGATTAATAGATCCCAAAATGTATAAATATTACCCCAAAAGGTAATTCTGTTCTGAAATATACACCCAAAAAAAAAAATTAATTTCGGGGGCATGGAGGGGCTAGCTCCCTTTTAATAATTTGTCTCAGGCCTCCAAATACTCGGGGCCGGCCCTGGTGACCCCTTGGGTTCATACTAATCAAGTAGTAGATCCAATACTTCTAAAGAATTCCAATTAGAACCCCCTTCTAATTATTTTGAATTACAACACTTCTTAACTCTCCCTTACAGGAGATAATTAATATTACTATTTATTATTTTCGGGCTTCTACTAGTCATGAGTGATGCCGATGCATTCCAGATAATCTGAAAAATAGTGAACCTTTCTGTTAACAGTTACCGTAAAATTCAATCCTTCTATCTTACAATGTTCTAATTAAATCTTTTGGGTAATTGACATATTTATCAAATTAACCCTGATTTAATCATATGTTCTCAACCTAATTGATATTAGTCTGTCTAGTGAAATCAAAAAACTCTTTTCTAATTGTCACCTTGCCTTGGCTAAGGAACTTAACTTGAGTTAGTATCTTAGAAGATCACATAGGATAATCTCTCTCTCACTTAATAGTGACAGATTCCTTGTTGTACATTCACATGCCACTATGTGCAACTCACCACACCCAACAGTACATAAATATGCCGCTAGTGAAAACATAAACACCGTGCACAGTTAAAGTGTGACAACCTACCCATAAGATAACCATGATGTCTCAGTTCTAAAGGTCACTTGTACTACTGTAACTAAGAACAACCTAGATAAGCAAACTCCATTTGGATGTTCTTTATTAAAATTGATCACTGCGTTCAGTGAACTCGTTATCTAATCAAGCATCTACGTGTCTAATCCAGTGTTTCCACACTGATGACTTAAGACTAGTTATATTTTATCAAATAAAAAACATAGCACGTATTAGTCTAACTGGCTTACTAAATGCCCAATTTAATAATCATACGACTAAGAACACTTTAAAAATAAAGTTATCGAGAAGTACAAGGTCTTATTTCTTAACTCTTTAAGTACATATCTTCTCAACTCTAATTCTATAGACTCATCATGAAGATTAAACAATAATAGTTACCATGATAAATAATAATCTTGTCATTTGATAAGTAATGAGACTGTTAATGAATATAATATTCCTAAAACACTATTCTAACAATTGGCTTTAATTTAGGTCATATTACTGGCGATAAGATGACTTTTGTCTTGCTGTATAAGACAATGATTTAGAGCCCGTTTGGGTTAGCTGAAATATTAAGTGCTAAAATACCGTTTAGGTTAGCTGAAATATTAAGTGTTGAAATTTTAAGTTACTTTTTTCAACTTAATTTTTCAGCTGATATTTTCAAGTGCTGCAATTTTAAACTTAACCCAAACACTACAACTTTACAAAACAAATACTTTTTTTCCCTCAAAATTTACAGTTTATTACTTAATTTTCAATTTTCAGCTAGCTAGCCCAAACGGGCTCTTAATCGAGGGCCACTCTTTTTTTTTTTTGTTAGAAATGTAGGGCCAGATTTGGTGCAAAAGAAAAGTTGTTCTATTGTCACCGGAGGTTGTGGGCTCAATAGCAAAAAACAATAGTCCACATACAAAATTAAGATTGCATACATGTATGGCTTGTTTGGTTGTCCTTGATTGTAATAATTACATTTTATTATTTATATAGAGCTTCACAAAAAAAAAAAAATATGGTGAGCTTGAATTATTCCATTTAGAAAAAGGATGCTAGATGCTTGCAACCGTAAATTTGGGATTCTGGAAAAAGATAGAAATGGTCACATGATAAGAAGAAATATGGTAAAGTTTCCTATTTTTATAAATGAAGTCATTCATAGTGATGAATTTTGCTTAAAAATTCAACATGAAATCTGAATGAAACTTTTCAAATCTAAGTGACAACCAAACATGCCCAATAACTCTAAGGCTTAGTTTGGCCCCCACGTGGTGCTTCTCCTTTTTTTAAAGCACAATTTCATGTTAATTCATTTATTAACTAGTTTATGAGCTTTAGAAAAATTGAACTTAGGGCTTTTTTGGAGGGAGCTTTTAAAAGGTCTAGAATGAAGCTTTTAAAAGCTCAATGCATGTTGTTTTTTGGTTTCATGATGTCTTTTTGAAGAGTAGTGTGTCACTTGTATAAAATTATCAAAGAAGTTAGTAATAAATTTTATAAACTCCTTTTAAAAAGCCACGTAAGGGCAAACTAAGCCTAAGTGGTTGCAAGAGCCTCAATCATTGGTTCGCCATTTTCTATATCTTGTGCTCGAGAAAATTTTAGGTACAAGAAAGTTACCACGTGGATGTCTAATATGCATGGTATCCAACAGCCAATCAAAATGCTAAGTGAAATTCACACTTCGAGACCAAAAAATAGTAGGAAGTGTCAATATATTACATCCACAATACTTATTCAAAAGAATATCACCTGGTCTGAGTTACCCTCCAAACAACTAAAAAATTCAGGCTAAAGTGCTACTGACACATACACATATATGCAAATGTGTATATAAATAGTTATACCTACATGCATAGTGAGGACTATCTATATATATATATATTTGTACAGGCGGTGGGGCTGTATAGCCAACCAGTGGCATTGGCACCGGTATCAACATTTCAACATGGAAATATAACAATAGGAGAGGCCCTTGAAGCAACGGCACTGATATCGGGAGGCAGAGCGGTGGACTACAGCGACGCGGCCGCAATACAGGCGGCGGAGGTCAGAGCAACCGGCCGGACCAACATTATCCCGGGTGGTGTTGCCGCCGCAGCTCAGTCTGCTGCAACTCGCAATGCTCGTACCCCTCGCGATCAGGACAAGACTAAATTGGCTGATATTCTCTCCGTACGTACTAATATATATATATATATATATATTTCCCTCTCATCACACCAATCTCCATCTCTCCATATCAAATAAATATTATTACATAACTACTTATCAAATATGTTTCTATACACTCTCGGTCTAATGAGGGATCTTGACCGTTGGAGTGAATGACCAATGGTCAAAAACTAGGAAATTATTCAATGAATCTGTCACACTACGTTATTACGCTGTCGTTGTCGTGGTATGACGGCTTAATCTTAATCGTACACGTGTCCCCTATTTTCAGGAGATCATGACAATTAGTTAGCAATTTATTACTTTAAAATATTGCTAACCACTTGTTATGATCCCCTGAAAATAGGGGACATCTGTAAAATTAAAATTGAGCGGTCACACTATATATCGTGTTGTGACAATCTCACTGAATAGATTACAAGGCCAACATATTACAAGTCCTCACTTTAAAAAAAAAAAAAAAAAGTGCGGAATCCCTTATTAGAACGGGACTGCATTTCTATATACTCATTTTTATGACCAAAATACTGATTATTAGTTACTCTCAACCACTTAGAGCAAAAATTTCGCCTAGTTTGATTCGATCAAGTCATTAAATGACCTTGACTTTTTTTGAAGATTCACTTTTTGCTCAACAATTTGAAATATTTTCAAGGAGCAATAATTGATTGGTTTGCAACAATATGTCCTATGGTGGTTTCAGCTATTAAGAAGTTGTCATGTGACAATATTATCCTATTAGTGAGGGAAAACATTAGTCCCATATTGATTAAGACCACCATGTGGCAATTCTCCTGGCCAACCAATAACTTTTCTCATTTTCAAAGGACTCTTAAAAAAAATTAATAATTGCTTTTACCTATTGACTCTCTAACATTTCATTAAAGCAGTATCAAAATTATGAGTTCGCAAAGCTAAAATGCTCTAAAAAAGAAGAAGAAGAAAGTACAAATGCTGGAGTGGCTAGTCAAGTTTAATGATTATGAATCATACATGCCCAGATACAAATTTTGGCACTAAGTGGTGTTAGAATATTTTTTAATTTTGAAAACCACTACAACATTTTAGAATCAAACGAAAATGTATATATTTCCACTTTATACAGTTTCTAAAATTTTAATTTGTGAATTTGTAAGACAGAATAACAAATTTGCTTTACCCAAGCATCTCATTGGGTGATCAAGTGTTACCTACCACTATCATTGATGGAAAGCAATTTGGTCAATGTATACATATATTGGGTGCAGGATGCAACAGCAAAGTTACCAGCAGATAAAGCAGTAACTCGGAGGGATGCAGAGGGAGTGATTGGGGCTGAACTGAGGAATGATCCAAACCTTACCACCCGTCCCGGTGGCGTCGCTGCCTCTGTGGCTGCTGCTGCTAGACTTAATCAATCCAAATGACAATTTTTACAATTCTCTCTCAATCCATATGACAATTTTTACAATTCTCTCTCTCTCTCTCTCTCTCTCTCTCTCTCTCTCTCTCTCTCTCTCTCTCTCTCTCCATATATATATATATATATATATACAATAAGGGTGGCTGATGAACTGGCTTTTCTAGTCTATAGTTATAGAACAGATCAGGGTACATTGCACCACCCAAACGAAAACAATCAATTGTTGCAAATTGTGTATTTACTTTAGATGGTTTAACCTTTTCTGTTCCAAATTTTGACTTCCTAGGTGCGTTTGTAATGTCATTTTGGGAATGAAATCCTGTATTTGTAATTTAGCTTCTTTTTTCCTTTTCTTTTTTAAATTTTATTTTATACACTATGATTTATTTTTTCCTTTCTAGAATACAACAATTCTTACTTACTACCACTTTTAAGTTACAGATGAAGCTCATATAATGACATTATTACATGTATTTTCTGATGCTCTTAAATACAATTTTCTTTATTAAAAAAAAAAGAATCTCTACTTCTACATTTAAGTTAGAGATGAATTTCAGACATGAGTTGGAGCTTGACAGGGTACCTAATTTTTCCAGCTAAAAACTCTTTACTCTCTGTCTCTACCTCCACATGCACCTCCTATTTTTGTCAAACAATAGAATATAATGTACATCAATGTTTTTTTTTTTTTTTGGGTAATCGGGTGTCCGGGCCAGCTTGCACGCACCTCGACTAATCCCCCGAGGCCTGGAGGCGCCGGGTGAATACTCCAGTGGCCATGCTCCCCATGACTCGAACACTAAACCTCTTGGATAGTATACCCAAGAAGCTTACCACTCGACCACAAGAGACTTGGTTTACATCAATGTTACTAACTGCTAAAAATTTATTTTTTTTTAGAAGCGAAGCACTTTCTATGGAAGTGTGTACGCTGATATATGAATATATCATTTCAGTCATCTTTTGTTACTTCTACTGTCAACCCTTTGACAAATCCCCTCATAAATTACATAATGATAAGGTTTCCAAAAAATCTCTCTTCCCAATCATGTTAACATGCATGAAAAAAGGAAGAGAAGTACTGCAACTAAAACAAATATGTAACCAAAAGAAAAAATGGCACCAAATTTAGTTCCCTAATTTTGTTTACCCAATGATGTCAATATAAACTTTGAAATTAAAATATAAAGTTATGCCTTTTTTAATTAATAACTTACAGCTTTTTTTTTTGTTTTTACTAATCCACGTCATTAGGTAACTTTTTTTAGGTAGCTATTTTAAGGGTATAGCACCACTCCTACCAAACAGAGCCACTTGGCCTCTGAGAACATTTTTTTCCCCCTCAAACCAGAGCTAGGATAGTTTGATATTGCAGAAAATTAAAGAATACTTCTATAGTGAAGTTTAAGCGCACACCAGCTTGACTAAATCAGAAATTTATCAATACTCAACATCAGATTAGTGAAAAAAAAAAAAAAAAACAAACAAAAAAAAAGAGAAAAAAATAAAAGAACAACTTGACGTACAAGCTTGAGCCTGCCTTTTGGCAATCTGTCTGTCCGTACATGTGGGGGGGTCCATAACAACATTCCAAAGATTACTGAAACACACAACTTTACGTTTTTATTTAATTAGAAATACTATTTAGGAAAAAATTTGAAATTCCTCCTGTATTGCGTTGTGTACAATCATTTCTAGTGAATATAAGATAGGGTAGTACAATTGCAGTGTGTTCAATTTTAAATACACAAAGAGAAGTCCTTGCCACATAATTAATATAAATGCATTGATTCTGACTCATCGAATCAGGGATTCTCGACTGCACAAATTGGTGCAACTCATAATAGGACTTCTAATTGAACTAAAGCCAAGAAATATGGTGGGACAGATCTTTGAAGAAAAGTAATTCAACAGGTACTGCATAGTCTTACGATAAAAAAAAAAAAAAAGAATTAATTCAATGTAAACCTCCAAAAATACATTTCTGTTTCACAGCTATATAACAATGGTATACATTTTGAACCTCTGAGAGTAGCAAGTCAAGAAACTGAATCATTACAAAAGAGCGTTACATAATCATGCTGAGCAGCTGAGGTAACTTTTAATACCCGAAAAATTGATTTAGGAAAAACATAGAAGAAAGAGTAATGTACATGTTTGAAAATATTGCACAATGGAGGAAGAAAAAAAAAATGCTCACCTAATCTCATATGGACAAATAGAATCTCGATACTCAACAGTGTATCAGGTCTGGAACAGCACGTCTCCATGTTTCAACTGACTAAATTGATATTCTGTAGCGCCAGTTCCGTGGATATTAGTCTAAGTAAGACTTGGACTAGCTCCCTCACTCTTGCTTCCCTATCCATGGAAAGAGTTCACAACATAAATAAACTTCAGGATCCTGAATAAATAAGATTTATGTATGCTCACATTATGTATACGTTCTATATTAAGGGATAATAAGATTCTCTCTCTCTCTCTCTCTCTCTCTCTCACACTGGCAGGGCCGTTCCTGACTTTTGGGGGACCCTAAGCGAACTTCGAAAATGGGGGCCCTTGTACAATTATGCATACAAGGGTTTACAAACATGGGCTTATATATAAAATAGGGTTAATTTTAATTGGGGCCCTTAAAAATTGGGGGCCCCAAGCGATCGCTTACTCTGCTTCCCCCCAGGACCGGCCCTGCACACTGGGATGCCCTTTTCTATTTTCATGCTCGTTCATTCATGACTCCATGTTTCCTTGTCATCGCATCGATTATCCTGACAATCACATATCCTACCTTGAGCCCATTTAGAAATAAGAAACTTTTGAGTTTAATTTCTTAACAAGTTTTCTTCTTATGTAACATAGCATTTGTTGACCATAAAATTTTCAAAGGTTGTGTCTCACCCACATTAATCGGTTACACAATTTTACTTCAATCAATCATGAATGTTAAACTTCTGTTTTGCGTCTCTGTGACTAGAGGGCAAGGTACGTTTATTCTCATGTATAATAACATTTCCAACTTTGATGGTCTCATTAACTTCTAAAGTCAGAGTCTGGTCTACTATATAACAAGTTATCATACATGTACATAGGGGAAGGGATAAAAGAAGACTCCAGTTTTAACATGAGCAACAGCATTATCAACATGTCTTTTATACAACACTTTTGGTCATCACTAATAGTTTAAAGTTACCCTTTTGATATCACAATTACGTCAGCCAGTAAGTTGGAACTATATTACATAAGTGACAGGCAAACTTTAGATTTGATGGCCAGGATATTGATGCATGCAAATGAATATGAATGCTCAATTCAAGAGGTGAAGAGATGAGATTAAGAACAAACTAGGGTTTGGCCAGGATATTGATGCATGCAAATGCATATGAATGCTCAATTCAAGAGTTGAAGAGATGGGATTAAGAACAAACTAGGGTTTGGAAGACCAAAACCCTAAAACAAGAGCTCTAGGCTCAATTTGGTATAAAACCAATTCCAAATACAATATATAATCAAAGCTACTTTCTCTTAGCCCTAACCTACTATTTATACTCTATTTAACCTATGCTAACCTCAAATGCTTGTGCTAAACCAAAATAACAATCAAAGGAAATATTATAGGCCAAGTACAATTATTTAAATGTAAAGTACTACAAATAACTGCATCAGACTCTCCCTCTAAAGAAAACTTGTCCTCAAGTTTAAGAACTACTTCATCAATTTCACTTCAGCAGCGGCTTTCCTCTTGATATTAATCTTTGAAAACATGATGGTTTCCAATCTATGTTCAATTGCATCTTCAACACTTGAAATAGAAACAAGATGTAGCTCTCTTCTTCAAACGCCAAATTTTCTTTGTTGTCCATTAAATTTCCCATAGACTCCTCATTGTCAAATCTCATCTCGCTTCTACTTGATACCACGCAATCTGACGTCTTGAATTCGCTAGCCTTCACCTCATTAACAAAAATTTGCAAGTCACCCTTTTACTCACCAACAATCCAAAGGAGGATCGCCAATTTCAAAAATGACATTACCTTCGAGTTCCTTACTTCCATGTTCATGGACCTCTTCACAATTTGGTATAGGAATCTTATTCTCCTTTGGAGACCAAAAAGTTCAATAAATGCCACTTCCTTGTCCTCAAACTCACTAGCACCACAATCATCAAATATTGGTCCCTTGTCCAATTTCTTGTTATCCACATCATGTTGGGTTTCTTCAAACTCGCTCTCATAACAATAATCGAATGTTGGTACCGCACTTAATTCGTGGTCAACCTCTTGGTTTGCCTCAAACCCATTTCATAAGAATCATCAAAAGATGAATCATCGTCCAAGCACTCATCAAACTTCGGTGCCTCATTCAAGTACTCAACACGCTTTGATTTATCATCAAAGTCTAACTTATACAAATTTTGTTTCAACCGCACCCTTATGGTTGGAAAGTAATTCTTGGATAAGAACTTCTCTTTCAATTTCTTTTTCATTTTGTTCCACTCCTTTATCTTAATCTTCCCCTTTCTCTTTCTAACAAATTTGAGTTGGTGCCACCAATCCGCAACACTCCCTTTCAAACTTGTCTCCACCAATTTTACTTTCTCTTCTTTAATCACCTTATAGTAATTGAATAGAGTTTCAATTTCATTTAACCAATCAACAAACTCCGATTTGTCACCATAGAATTCTGGAATTTGGATTCCATTCCAAGGAGGTTGCAAACGCTTTACCTGAAGTGTTAAGGCAGCGATTTGCCTTTTTAATTCCTACATTTCATAACGTTGTCCTCAAAATATGTGGTGTTTCCTCACCCGTTCTTTCTCTTCCGCTTGGAGCCATAGCAACTCACAATCAATATGATAGCAAAAATCACAAACCAATTGATACTGAGATGTCAAACCAACAACAAAACCAAGCCAATTCACAACCACAAACAAGAATACTTGCTGAAAATTGATACCTCAAGCAAATATTGATTGTAAATCAAGAAGAAATAAAAGATAGAGATCAGAGACCCAATCATGAAATTCAGCTGTCTTACCAAATTGAGATTCAACAGCAGCAACCCAAAAGTAACCCAGTATCAGAATCACAGTAGCACCTCTGTTCGCAAGTGCACAAGATGGTTCGAAATGGTCAATTTCAAAGATTCACTACAATCGTAACCTTCTTTTCGGTGGTCTAGTATGTTCGAACTTAGGAATAAACGAAGAAATTGGTTCGGCTACCAATTTCGCAAGTCGTAGTCCCAAACTTGAGTGGATTTAAGGTCTTGTTTGGTTCAATCTCAACAAAAACTCCAATCGATTGGCCTACTCACAGTCACGATGGACTTTAGCCTTGTTTGACTATGTCGCGAGTTCGAGTGTTTGATTCGAATAGATCTGGGGGCTTCGATTGGGTCGATTTCAACAGAATCTCCACTTGATGGTTGTAAATATAAAGAATGATGGGAATATCTTGTATTTAACATAATGAAAATAAAGAGTACAAGTCTTTATATAGGCGAAGCCAAACCTATACATTTTACACACCAACGAATGTGGGACCACCACATAACTACACTTTACATATTTACCCTTTAACACTACCCCTCAAGCTGGAGCATACATATCATATGCACCCCAGCTTGTTACAAATAAATTTCACGTGTCCCACCCAATGCTTTAGTAAACAAATCTGCTAACTAGTCTGCAGATTTAACATGAACAGTATTAATCACTTTCTGTAGGAGCTTTTCACAAACAAAGTGACAATCAACTTCAATGTGTTTCGTCCTCTAATGAAACACAGGATTAGATGCAATATGAACTGCTGCCTGGTAATCACAAAATAGGTTCATAGGCTCAGACTGAGTGAACCCAAGTTCCTCCAACAATTGCTTCATCCATACTAACTCACAAGTAGTATGCGCCATAGCCCTATATTCTGACTCAGCACTAGATCTAGCAACAACGGTTTGTTTTTTGCTTTTCCACGATACTAGATTTCCTCCAACAAGGACACAGTACCCTGTAGTAGACCTCCTATCACTAGGAGATCCGGCCCAGACTGCATCTGTGTAGCTCTCAACTCGAATGTGACCATGATCCTTATACAACAAACCACGGCCCGGAGCCACTTTGAGGTACCTCAAGACTCGTATCACTGCATCCCAATATGTAGTTCGAGGGGAGTCCATAAACTGACTAATTACACTAACTGCGAAGGCAACATCAGGTCTTGTGACTGTTAGGTAATTAAGTTTCTCAACTAAGCATCTGTACTGTCCTAGATCATCAAGTAGCTCCCCCAGATCTGGCATAAATTTGGAATTGGGATCCATAGGAGTATCCAAAGGTTTTGATTCCAACATTCCTGTCTCAGTCAGCAAATCAAGAACATATTTTCTCTGAGATAAGCAGATCCCTTCACTAGACATGGCGACCTCAATGCCTAAGAAATACCTAAGCTATCCCAAGTCTTTGGTCTGAATCTTGATTTGTAAGAAAGATTTCAACTCATGAATTCCCTTTAGAGTCATCACCAGTAATGACGATACCATCACCATAAACAATTAACAGTATCTTCCCAGCTACAGTGTGTATACAAAACAGAATGGTTAACACCACATCTCTGAAGACCAAACTCAGCAATTACATCATTGAACCTGCCAAACTAAGCACGAGGAGACTGCTTCAAACCATAAAGAGACTTTTTTAATTTGCAAACCAGACTAGACAACCCCCCCCCCCCCCCCCCCCCCCCGGCAACAAACCCAGGTGGTTGCTCCATGTAAACCTCCTTAAGAAGGGTATCATTTGTTAACAATAGAATAATGCCAAACTTAGGGTTGACAATTAGTCACACCCCACATATATTATTCAATAATGAAGAGAAATAAACATTACATTAAAGCCTTTATATAATAATGAAATAAAACTAAACTCATTTAACTAACACTCCCCCTCAAGCTGGTGAGAAGATATCTCTCAATCCCAGCTTGCTAAGCATATCATAAAAAGGTTTAACTCCAACTCCTTTAGTAAGAACATCGGCAAGTTGATTACTACTCTTCACAAAAGGAATGCAAATTGTTCCATTATCAAGATTCTCTTTAATGAAGTGCCTGTCGATCTCAATATGTTTCGTTCTGTCATGCTGGACCAGATTGTGTGCAATACTGATAGCTGATTTACTATCACAGTACAACTTCATTGAATCACTAGTTTCCACCTTCAAGTCTTTCAATAGCAACTTTAACCACAGGAGTTCACACACACCTTGAGCCATTGCTCTAAATTCGGCCTCTGCACTAGACCGAGCCACAACACTTTGCTTCTTGCTTCTCCACGTAACAAGGTTACCTCCCACGAAAGTACGGTACCCTGAAGTAGACCTTCTGACTGTCACAGAACCAGCCCGATCCGCATCAGTGTATGCTTCTATTCTGAAATGGTCATGCCTACCAAAAATAAACCCTTGTCGGGTGCTGACTTAAGGTACCTTAATATCCTGTTAACCGCATCTAAGTGTCTCTCATAAGGTGCGTGCATAAATTGACTAACTACACCTACAACAAATGAAATATCAGGACGGGTATGAGAAAGATAGATAAGTTTCCCTATCAGTCGCTGATATCTCCCCGTCTACCATCTTCCCACCTTTTTCATCACTCAATTTCTGATTTGGTTCATCAGGTGTATCACATGCTCTACTTCCAAGAATCCCAGTTTCACTCAAGAGATCCAGCACATACTTTCTCTGAGAGATGAATATTCCATGCTTAGACCTGGCAACTTCAATTCCCAGAAAATAATTTAGCTCTCCCAGATCTTTTATTTCAAACTTGTTTGCCATGTACTCTTTTAATCGTTGCATTTCCTCCACGTCATCACCTGTAAGGATAATGTCATCCACATAAACAATCAGTGCAGTAGTCTTCCCAAGCAAGGAGTGTTTAATAAATAACGTATGATCTGCTTGACTTTGTTTGAACCCATATCTACACATAGCATGTGTAAATCTCTCAAACCAGGCTCTTGGTGACTGCTTTAGGCCATACGACTTCTTGAGCCTACATACTTTACCTTCTGTCTGAGAGTTTGCATATCCCAGGGGAATATCCATGTACACTTCTTCCTCCAAGTTACCATGTAAGAACGCATTCTTCACATTGAATTGATGAAGAGGCCAATCACAGTTGGCTGCAAGGGATAAAAGGACTCTGATAGAGTTCATCTTCGCAACTGGGGCAAAGGTCTCCTGATAATCCAATCCATATGTCTAAGTGAAACCTTTGGCAACAAGACAAGCTTTAAACCTTTCAATGGAACCATCAGCTCTATGCTTTACTGCATACACCCACTTGCACCCCACTGTTCTCTTGCCCGTAGGTAACTTAGTCAACTCCCACGTGCCACTTTTATGAAGAGCATTCATCTCTTCATCCATGGCATGTTTCCATTTGGGATCTCCAAGAGCATCCTGGACATGATTAGGGACAGAAACGGAGGCAATATTTGAAAGGAATGAACGATAAGTAGGAGACAAGTGAGAATAAGACACAAAGTTAGATATAGGGTGTTGAGTACAAGATCTAACACCCTTTCTAACAGCAATAAGAACATCGAGATCATTAGACTCTATAGAAAATGAATTATTAGTGTTACCTGGAGAAATATCAGGGACGTCACCAGTTAGAGAAGATGGCAGTGGAGGAATAGAAGTAATGGCCTCTACCTCCTTACCCTTGTTCTTACTCCATGTGCCTTTAGAGTACACTAACAATTTTTTTTCCTTCGGAGTAACATGTTCTTCTGCACCTTCATTAACCTCATTTTGTCTGAGGGTTATTGGTTCCTCTTCCTCTTCTTCCACTCCTAGTATGGGTTCCTCATTAACCTTCTCCTCACTAGAAATTTTAGGTAAGACAGGAAAGATATGTCCCAGAGTCTCTTCATGTTCCTTCTCCCCCTGAAGAGGTACTCTGGAAGATATGAAGAAAGGGATAGATTCATGGAAAGTGACATCCATAGACACATACCACTTCCTAGTATCCGGATTATAACACTTGTACCCTTTTTGAGTAGGAGAGTACCCCAAAAAAATACATTTAATTGCTCTAGGATCTAGTTTGCCCTTAGTAGGAGAGTTATTATAGACAAAACATTCACAACCAAAGACCCTAGGAGGAATAGAAAAACTGGAAGAAGGATGAATCAGAAGATCGGTGGGTGCTTTTTTATTGAGGACCTGGGTAGGAAGTCTATTAATCAGATAAGCTGCTGTTAAGACAGCCTCACCCCAATATGGCTTAGGGGCATTGGCTGTGAACATCAAGGAGCGAGCAACATTAAGTAAATGACGATTCTTACGTTCCGCTACTCCATTCTGTTGTGGAGTATCGGTGCAAGAAGTTTGATGTAAAATACCCTTGGATGTAAAGAATTCACCTAGACCTGAATCAATATATTCACCTCCTTGATCAGAATGTAAAATTTTTATACCAGTACCAAACTGAGTTAAAACCATCTGATAGAAGGATTTAAAGATAGAAAACACTTCACGCTTCTCCTTCATAAGATAAAGCCATGTAGTGCGTGAATAATCATCAATAAAACTCACAAACCAACGATGACCTTTTAAAGAATTGATACGGGAAGGACCCCATACATCAGAATGAAATAAAAAAAAAGGAACTAAACTTTTATTAAAAGTCGGAGCAAAAGATGTTCGATGATGTTTCCCAAGTTCACAAGATTCACAATAAAACTCAGAAATAAAACTCAGAAACAGGTTTATTAACTAAAGAAGGAAACATATGTTCAAGTAAATAGAAGGAAGGATGTCCTAATCTCTTATGTAATAGCCAAATGTCATCCGACTTATTCTCAGAACTAGTAATATGATGAGCTTCTTTGTTTCCTCCATCCAAAATGTAAAGGCCATTCTCCACTCTACCACTGCCAATCGTCCTCCTTGTGGTAAGGTCATGAAAAACACAGTGAGAAGGGAAAAAAGTTACACTACAGTTCAAATCATGTGTTATACGACTAATAGATAACAAATTAGAAGTAAAACTAGGAACATGTAGAACCGATGACAGAGGCAATTTGGGAGTGGCATGAATGACACCCTTCCCTGTAACAGAAGAAAATGTGCCATCTGCAATACGAACTGTCTTGACCTGAATGAGGAGTATATATAGAAAACAAATCGGAAGAGCTAGACATGTGGTCCGAGGCTTCAGAGTCAATAATCCAAGGGAAAGACAAATGTGATAAACATGCTCGGGCAGAAGTGACTAAGTTACCTGTCTGTGCAAATGAAGAGGAGGCACTGTAGATGCAGAAGTAGAAGCAGAGGCAGCAGAAGTGCGACGGGTCATCAGGTTCCGGAGAGCCTCCTCCACCTCAGAGGCAGTGAACATAGGCGGTGAAGCTGCATGTAGAGACAGATCAATCGAGGCTGGAGCTGTAAGATCAACCGTCGAAGTTTGATAAGCATAAGCATTTCGGCCATTAAACCGTCTTCCACGACCCCTAGACGAGCCAGAACGACCCCCCACGACCTCCTTGGGGATAACCATGAAGCTTGTAGCATGTCTCTCGGGTGTGAAATTTGGTATTACAATAGTCACAAAACTGCTTAGATTTATTGGAAGTACCAGACTCAATAGAGGTGTCACGACCACGGTTTCCATCCTTCTGAGGAATTGAGGTGAGGGCAGATCGGTCCGTAGAAACAGGTGGAAGCATAGCAGAACGTCTACTTTCCTCGTTCTGGACATAGGCAAAAGCCTCTTGAAGAGAGGGAAGTGGCTCCATTCCCAAAACCCGACTGTGAACTGGATCCAAATCAGGGTGAAGTCCTTCTAGGAACTTAAAAATTCTTTCCTCAGCAACAAGTTTATGATAGGCCACTGAATCAGTAGGATAAACTGGCTTGAAGTCCAACAGATGGTCCAAGCATTTCCAACTGCTGGATAGGGAGGTGAAGTATTGGAGAACACTCTTCTCCCCCTGCTCAGATCTGCCAATCGACCTTCGTAATTCAAATATCTGTGCTGAATTACCCTTACAGGAATAAGTTTGGATCATGGTCTCCTAAATTTCTTGGGCAGTCGCCATGTCCAAGAAGCCCTCGGCAATTTCCGGAATCATAGAGTGGCAAAGCCAAGTCATGACAGTGGAATTTTCCATCTCCCACTTGTCATAGGAGGCATCCTCGGTGTTAGGTGCTTTAATTTTCCCATTAATATACCCCATCTTCCCTCTTCCCTTTAAGGACATAATCACAGATCCGGACCATGCTACGTAGTTCTGTCCATTGAAAAGAGAGGTAGCAAGTTTGACGTTCGAGCTATCGGTCGATGCAACAATCACACGTTCATCCTTAAGTAACTGTGTATTCACGTTGGATTTATCTAGATCCGCCATCATGAATCAACACAAAAAACGATACCCGCAACGAAGACTGTATGAGGAAGAGGAACTGGGACCAAGGAACTATGAGCACACAACTAAAAAAAGATCACCATATAGGATGCCAACAGTCTAATCATTCAGCAATGGGCCACGAAAGAACCCAAAGAAAGAGAAAAAACTTCAATCAAAATATTAGAGGTGGAGGAAGACAAAGAGTGCAGAGAAGGACAGCAAATCAAGGAAGGAGATGACTTGCGGCTAGTTTAACGAGGCATAGGAGGGTGCGCAGGTGTAGTGGGGGGGCTAGGGGGTTGCGACAGGGGTGGATTGTGGTGGTGGTGGTGTCGGCTTAGAAGTGGATGGCCATGGGAGGTGCGGCGCAGGTGGGTAGGGCTACGGCGCAGGTGTAGGGGGCTGGGGTGGGTCCGGCGAAGGGGTGTGGAGGTCGCAGGTGGCTGGGATAATGATGGTGGTGGTCGGCGTCGGGTAGGGTTAGGTGGTGGTGGGTGGCACAGGGTAGGGTTAGGGTTAGGGGTGATTTGGTGGCTCTGATACCATGTTAACAATAGAATAATGCCAAACTTAGGGTTGACAATTAGTCACACCCCATATATATTATTCAATAATGAAGAGAAATAAATATTACATTAAAGCCCTTATATAATAATGAAATAAAACTAAACTCATTTAACTAACACCATTTAGAAACGCATTCTTAACATCCAACTGATGAAGGGGTCAGTGATAAGTAGTGGCCAGTGAGATGAAAAGGCGAACAGAGGCAATCTTGGCCACGGGAGAAAAAGTCTCTGAATAATCAAGTCCATAAACTTGGGTGTAGCCTTTGGCAACAAGGTGTGCCTTCAACCAATCCAGAGTGCCATCTGGATGAACCTTAACTGCATACACCCAACGACAACCAACCATAGATTTCCCTGGCGAGAGATGGACCAAGTCCCAAGTACCAGTTTCCTTAAGGGTACACATCTCATCCTGCATAGCTTGGTTCCAACCAGAATGGGTAAGTGCCTCCGCAACATTCCTAGGAATAGATATGGTAGACACGAAAGCAACAAATGAAGAAAATGTAGGAGACAAATGATCATAAGACACAAGTTAGAAATAGGATGAAAAGTAGTACAAGAACGCTTACCCTTCCTGAGAGTAATGGGAAGTGTAAATATTCGTAATATTGATTGTATTGAGATAACAATAAGGTTACAAGAGAGGCCTATATATAGGCAACTTAAAATGGAAAATACTAAATCGCCCATAGGGCTTACATAATCAATGACCGAAGCAATGACCAAAGCCCTAAATACTAAATGACTATTCTATCCTCTAACACTCCCCCTCAAACTGAAGGTGGAAATGAAAATTACAACCTAAGTTTGGAAAGGGATTATAACCGAAAAACAATTCTCAACTCTATTGGAAAGCAAAACTTCAACTCCAGGGTTGGCACAAATAAATCTCGGCTTCACTGAATGTGTCGGTAACGAAATTTGCGTCTGAACGATGATTGTTAAATAACAATCCAAACAAAAGCTTGTAGCAAATCTCAACCATACGCGGCCGGCAAAAAGGGGTTCTTGATTTCACGAAGAAGACTATCGACAAGGGAACACTCTCAATATCTCGAAAAAGTTTGACAAAAAAGGATGAGATTCTTCTCGATCTCACAATACTGATCGGCAAGTGGATACTCTCAATCTCACAAAGAAGATTGGCAATTAACAATGTCAATCTTACAATAAGATTGGCATAATATCACTATAACTTTGGCTTGGGGCACAGCATAATATCACTACTCTCCCCCTAAAACCGAAGGTGGGAGTGGACATGAACACCGAAGTTTGGAAGGAAATCCAAACAAGCCTTTGAGGGTTTAATCCTAGATATATGAAAAGGTTGGGGGTCAAACTGAAATTTGTAGAAATTTTGGGGCTTGTTTTTTAAATTCTGGAAATATTTGGGGCCAACTTGAAAAATCTGTAAACCTTAGGCGATGTCCGCAGGTTGCCTCTTTTTTTTTTTTTTTTGGTTAAACAATATGAAGAAGAAGATGGGCTGCCGATGAACAATGTCATGAATAGTAGCATGAACGGTAGACGATGAACAGTGACCGTGAATAGTAACCGATGAACAGTGACTATTCTATCCTCTAAGAGGAATGTCTAAATCAATCGGTTTTGGAGAAGATGGTGGATCTGAGGACATGGTAGACGGAGGCAGAGCAGCGGAGTCCAGTAGAGTCTCTGGAGGTGGACGACGAGAATAAATTTGCAAATCAGGCCGAGACAAGTGTGTAGAAGCATCATGAGTAGGCGGTGTAGTAGTCGGAATAGGGTGGGGTGGGACGACAATGGAGCTACTAGCATGTGTCTCTGTTATGCCCATCCCGAAAACAATAAGTGCACTGAAGAGTCTGGCCTCTACTACGGCCAGGATGACCACCCCAAAATCCCCTTCCGTGTCTTCCATGATTAGGGTCACCACCCCTACCAGGAGCTGGTGGAGTCTGAGTAACGAGAGCGGAGCGATCAACAAGCGAAGGTGAAGGAGGTGGGTCCCGAGGGGTGGTCCGTAGAACACGCTGATATGTCTCAGCAAAAGTAGGAAGAGTATCACTCACAAGAATTTGAGACCGATTAGCCTCATATTCAGGTTTGAGACCGGTAAAACCTTTATGAACAACATTTGTTCCCTCTGTTTCTGTTGTTCTTGATCATTGGTGGTAGGGGGCATAACAGTATTCAACTCTTCATGTAACTGTTTCACAGCAGCAAATAATTCGTAACAGACAAATCATTCTGCTCGAGCTTGAAATACCGAGAGGACAAATCATACATCCGTGTTATGCTACTGGAGTAAAGAAGATGAAGATAGTCCCAAATCGCCTTACAAGAGGCCAAGTGATTACACAGATCAGCAACCTCGGGCTCCATAGAGTACCATAAAAGGGTCACGAGTTGAGCATCCAACCGTTTCCACTCCAGCACAGCCTTGTCGTCAGTGGTGGGAGGAGACCCAGTAAGATGGGCATCATGACCTAAGCTAGTAAGAGTCATGGTAATAGCGTTGGTCCATTGAAGAAAGTTGTTGCCATTCAACTTACGATTTGTGAGTTGGATGATAGATTTAGACTCCATGATCAATGAAGGACCCAAGTTGAACAATATATGAACTCAATCGGAAGGAAAAAGGAAGATTGGAACCAAAAAATCACTAATCTGAACTTAAACACAGCAGATCTGAAGGAAAAAGGTTCACCGGAGAGTTACCGGAGGCCGGCGAGGGTCGCCGGGGGGCGGCGGGGGTGGCCGGAGGGTTACCAATGTCAGAGGGGCTGCCAGAGGTGGTGGGATGGCTGGGTGGCCTGTGACTAGGGTTTTGGGGACGGGGCTGATCTGCGATGGCTTTTTGTTTTTTTTTTTGATAAACAGGACGGAAAGGGAAAAAAAAAAAAAAAAATCTCAAGAGAGATTAACTACCCGAACATCTCAATCACGACGAAGGCGGAAGAAGAATGAGCAATCCCAGATTCGGGACGCTCTGATACCATGTAAAGATAAAGAGTTACGGGAATATCTTGTATTCAACATAATGAAAAATAAAGAGTACAAGCCTTTATATAGGTGAAGCCAAACCTATACGTTTTACACACTAACTAATGTGGGACAACCATAAAACTACACTTTACATATTTACCCTTTAACAATGGTTTACTCCCAGTCGCAACTCACTTCTCAAGCTTCCAAACTGATTAGAAAAATGGTTTACGGCACTGTTTGGTTGTCACGTTGATTAGTCCTCTCGTCAACTGTGTCAACAACTCACAACTCTGGTTCGAGATGTTTGAGGGCTATGTTTGGCTTGATTTTTGATTATCACAAGGTTCAATTGGAGGCTTTGATACCAAATGATGCATGCAAATGCATATGAATGCTCAATTAAAGAGTTGAAGAGATAAGATTAAGAACAAACTAGGGTTTGGAAGGCAAAAACCCTAAAATAAGAGCTCTAGGCTCAATTTGGTATAAAACCAATTCCAAATACAATATAATCAAAGCTACTTTCTCTTAGCCCTAGCCTACTATTTATACTCTATTTAACATATGCTAATCTCACATGCTTGTGACTAAACCAAAATATCAATCAAAGGAAATAATCTAGTCTAAGTACAATTATTTAAATATAAAGTACTACAAATTACTGCATCAGATATACACAACAATTGTGGTCCTTTTCCTTCATTTCAAAACATGGTATGTACCCTTCAACTATCTAGTATCGAATTCTTCACTTAGGCTTTGTTTGGTTCATGGATTTAGTGAGGGAAATGAAAAGGAAACTTTCTTCTTCTTCTTTTTTCCCTTTTTTAATTTTTATTTATCGATAACTCTTCACCTTGTCTGGTTAACAAGGAAAATAGGAAGAAAAAGAAAATATAGTGACAAATAAATTTAAAAATTTTGGCTTACGTAAGTCATTTCCCTAACATTTTTCTTAAGTTAGAATAATATTTTGATTTTTTTTTAACTAATATTTAAGCAAGGAGGAACCACAACGGAACTAGTTTTCCTTCCCTTCTTTAAATCCGCAAAGAGCCTTAAAGATTCTCTCCCTTACCTTGATATAACGAGTTCACAAAATGATGGAAATAGAACAAGCAAATGAGGGCGCTTGTCATGATTCTCCTCTGCAAGGCTGCCCTTTAAATTTGGATGTAGAGGAAGAACGGATGCCGTATCTGCGTGAATTATCATGCGGGCCAGTTCTTGAAGGACAAATATTATTTCTTCAGTTCTTGCTGATGGCAATGAACGTTCACCTGTATTTACAGTTGGATTACTCAACGACAGAAACGAAAAGAAAACACTATGAAAAAGCTTTTCCTTGTTTGGTTAATAAGGAAAACATGGACGAAAATAGGAAGGAAAAGAAAATAGGGTGAAAAAAAAAATTTGAATTTAGAAGTTTGTGAGTCACTACCATATTTCTTAAGTTTCAATTATGTTTTGAAAATTTTTAATTTCTAATGTCATTTAGGCTATGTTTGGTTCATGGATTTTGTGAGGGAAAAGAAAAGGGGAAGGAAAACAAGAAGGAAACTAGTTCCCTGGTGTTTACCCTTGAGTTTTCCTTCATGCTTAAACAACATTAAAAGATTAAAATTTCTAGAATCTAATTATAGTACGTCAATAAAAAGAAAGGGAAATGATTCACAACATTCAAAAAGTTTAATTAATTGTCAACTTATTCTCTTTTCTTTTGAATTTTCTCATCGTTTTCCTTATTAACCAAAGGGAAATGTTTTCCTCTATGTTTTCCTTTCTTTTCCCTCACTAAATCCAAGAACCAAACAAAGCCTTAAGTGGAAAATACTAGAGAAAACATGAGGAAAACTAGCAGTTTCCTTCTTGTTTTCCTCTCCTTTTTTCTTTTCCTGCTACAAATCCGTGAACGAAACACAGCCTTAAGATGGAAAGTAAAAGATTTAGAAATAAGTACATATCAAGTAAAAGAATCTACAAACCCAAGTCATTCTCATCAATCAGAAACTTCTTCAAAATGTATTCGCATCTTTTCATGAGTATCATGATCGAAATTTTGCTAACATCAGATCTAGTCAAGTTCCAACTGCTGACTTCGTTGTTGCAACTGAGAACCAATTATTAGCATGTCATTATTTGAAGATTATAAGGGTAGCAAATTAACAAAAAGGAGCTCTTGAGATAAATAAAGATGTCTTCACCATGATTAACAGGTCATAAATCAATCACAAAAAAATGTGCAATGGAGATGCAGAAACAATTCATCAGATAGTAGTAGTAGTAGTAGTAAAGGTCTGTTTCGAGACACTACACGGATACACCTTTGGGCATAAACATGCTTCTAGGACCCAAAATGCATACATTGACCTGTTTGGATTAATTTTTGGAAGCACTTTAGAACACTAAAAGCCCATTTGGCAGAAACAAGTGCGGTGCCAGAACATGATGCGGGAAGCAGACGAGGGTAATGAATTTTTTATAAATTACAACTGTGCCCTTGTGATAAGTGCTTCTGCTTATGCCTAAACGCAAAAGCCAAAGCCAATCCAAACGGGCCCAAAGTGTAAGCTAATTTATTGAACAAAAACATTTCATCAAGAACGGGTTAACTAAAATAATCTGTATGTTATTCAGGTCCTTCTGAAACATCTGACCAACGAATTCCATGAGCAAGAAAGGGCTGGAAAATCATATATTTCTGTGCTATGTAAATATCAAGGGAGCGGCTGCATTGTCACCACCCCAAAGAAAAACATTTGAACAATAGCTCCCATATGGCAATATATATCACCCTATGCAATTTATTACCTGCTCAAGGAAAATAACTTCTGTAAGCAAGTCAAGGAAAATCTGCTACAGTGTGAAGGCATAAGTTCAACAGTTTCAACAGGCAACGAGCATGTTCGTGACGCACAACGGTCCAAAGTGGAAATCAGTCTTTCCAAAATCTGCAGAAATCAACAACAGTTGAATAATATTTGCAAGTGTTGAATAATATTTGCAAGTAATGTGGGTAAAAGGTCCTTCTACAGGTCTGAGTACACAATTTAGAGCCCGTTTGGATTAGTTTATTTGGGACCAACAACCACTTATTTGGGATTGAGAGAGAGATTTGAGGCCGTTTGGCCACAATTTTTTCACAGCTTTTTCATTAATTGAATCCACTTTAAAGATAAAAAAACATCTTATATTAGAGGAAGCAGTTTGCTACAAAATTTTCTTAACGGTATATTTCTTATTCTCACAGCAGTGCCAGATGAGCTCTTAATATCTTCCCTACGTAAATCAGTAATTTGTAGACCAAAGATACAGGTAATGCGATAAAACATAAACCAAGAAAAGTGGATTATCAGGATAATCACTGTTTGCATAACGCAATTTTTAGTTTGTGGATTTATAGAAGGAAAAGGAAATGAAAACAAGAAGGAAAACTACTTCCCCTGTGTTTTCCCTAGTGCTTTCCTCCATTGCTTAAATAACATTAGAAGTTAAAATTTTTCAGAAGGTAATAGAAACGCAAGGAAAGAGGAAGAGAAATGACTCACAAAAATCAAAATGTTTAATTTATATCCCACTTTTCCTTCCAATTTTTCTCGTTTTTCTTATTAACCAAACAAAGAAAAGTGTTTTCCTCAGTGTTTCTTTTCCTTTCACTCACTAAATCCATGAACCAAACACATCCTTAGTACTGTAGAAGAGACATTTAAACCTTGGATTAGAAGATGTTAGAAATGATAGATTCAACTGAACAATCTGAGCGATTTGTGCCTTCTGAACAGAGGATAATTATATGGGAGTTGGGACAGTTGCACAAAAGCATCTAAACTGGCTATGATTTAATGTAGTGACGTTCACTCCCAAAACCTAAGCTAATGGGAGGAAGGGGTCACCCACAAAATATGCCCTAGGACAACCCAGTACATAGTCAATGTGGGACAACACAATACATCAGACACCCCCCCTGATCCTAACGCCCACGGCAGGGCATGTCCGTCGGTCACCACAGGCGGTCCCACACACTAGTACCCTCGAGTTGGCTCTGATAACAAATAATGTAGTGACATTCACTCCCAAAAGCCCAGGCTAATGGCAGATAGGGGTCACCCACTAACTATGCCCAAGGATAACCTAGTACACATCCAATGTGGGATAATGCACTGCATCATGATTTTGACAGATCTTTCCCCAAGTAACTGGATTTCGTGTGCTACCATTACTATCACGATAATCATAATAAGTAACATTACTACTCATATCCTTACCCAAGGAAAAATAAGACTATTTCCATGACATTACAACTACGGGAATATGCATATTTCTCTTCATTAGATTGCGGGGTTATTCTTTAAATTTTCTGTAGGAATTTGTGAAAATATGATCGTTACGAATTTCTACATAAAATCAGCCGAAAGAGTGTTTCTGACATTAAGTGTACAAGCAATTAGTAAAGGACTTCTTATCATTGTTACTTTGGAAGTTAGCCAAGAAGATTAGCATGCGAACAAGTAATGATATTGACGAACTTTTTCACACTAAAATTATCGTTGTTATTGTTATTGTTGCTATCATTACTATCAAGATTATTACAATGATCAGCACTATCATATCCAATAATATGTATAATAAGTGATAAGTAACATTGTTAATTTTAAGATAGGATAGTTGCTCAAATATGCCGGCCCATTACTTGTTTTGACAAAATTGTGAGATCATTGTTACTCCCTTCGTCCCATTTTATGTGTCCATCTGTCCTTTTTTGGCAATTCCAAAACTATTGTTCACAAAGAATATTCCATGATAAAATTTTAACTACTTTCCAAAATTGCCCTTACTCTGATTTTGACATTACCCAACAAAAAGTAAAAGGACAGAAAAAAACAAAGTAAGGGTATTTTAGAACTTTTGCAATAATTCCATGCCCCGTGAATGGCAATCGTTGTGTCCTCTTAAAATGTTGAACTCCCAAAGTTGAACACATAAAATGGGACGGAGGGAGTATATTCTTACGTAGTATTGTGGGAATTATAGCAAAAATCATGATTGATGCTAATTTCTATATAATATCAATCAAATGGTGCTTCTGAGATTAACACTCCGTTTCTTCCAAGTAAAATGTTTTGCACTGGAAAATTTTTTTCATGCAAAATGTTGTAGATGAAAAAATCATTTTGCTTCTTACTTTCCGGGTTGGGTTGTCACTTCAAAAAATTTTACAAGTAACAAAACAATGCACTTTTAAGCACCTTGATAAGTATGAAATTAGTTTTTTAATTCTAACTTGATGAATGTTATTATTACAAGTTTATAACATATATGAGCAATAAAATATGTGTGTACACGTATAACTTTTTTTTTTATTTGCCAATGCATGTATAACATTGGTATATAAAGTAATATGTGCATGTACATCGGAAAATCTTAAGCTCGCATATATCTAACTGTTTATCTGTATGCACAAATATTTTGTATACGCATATATACATATATTAATATGCATACATGTAGATTAATTGTACATTTTCTTGAAAAACCTTGTAAAACATTTTACGGACAACCAAAAACATTTTCCTCAAATTGTTTTACGTCGAAACAAACGGAGTGGAAGTGTACAAGCAATTGCTAAAGGACCTCTTATAATTGTTATTTTAGAAGGTAGGCAAGAAGATTACATCAGGAGGAGTGTCGATCTGCGACTTAAGAATCCTGTCACCCAAAATGTCTAAAATATTCATCTCAAGAGACTCATCTTCCTTGAGCACCACAGGTGCGAGAGAATTGGAAGGAAGAGCACGGCCGCAATAACCCACTAGAAATATTTCATAAACATCTGCAACTTCTTTCCAGACACGTATTTTAGCGGGTCTACTAATAATTTGGTCTGGGCTATAGTTCGTTACTGATTTAGTGACATCGTCAATTAAAATACGGTTGAACCATTCAACAGTAGTTCTCCAAAGTGCACCATCGGGGTTGTCTCTTCTTGTTGTCATACACCTACATGGACATAAAGAAGACTTGTCCTGTTATGCGAAAAAATAGCTTTTCATGGCATAAAAAAAATGATTAAACATCCATTCTTGTTAGAATCAATCGAATTGAGTTTCATGCAACCCAAAACAACTCACAATTCAAAATATTGAAGTTTGAAGTTCTAATTGTTAAATGAAATTTTCAACATTTTGAGCCCTGATATTGCATGAAACTTGTGTTAAATGATTATTTGTTTTTCTACATTTTTTTTATATCTATATATACACACAGTATACATATGTATACATATATATGTATATACATCATTGACTTATGATCACAGTTTGACAGCCATGAAAGCAGCATAAAAACAGGGTAATGATAAGGCAAATTGATTCTTGACTTTTTCTGAGGTGATGCTACCATGATCTACTTGAATAGCATGATGGAATTAAAACTGTCAAATGAAACCTGTCTACCCAAGAGCTCAAGGAGAAATAAAGGCAGCCACTTGGCCTCTGTAATACTCTGTTCGGTTTGCAGATTTAGATGTAGAATAGGAAAAGGAAAGGAAAACAAAAAGGAAAAGTAATTCCCTAGTGCTTTCCCCACTATTTTACTCCAGACTCAACACCACTAGAAATTAGAACGTTTCGAAAAATTATAGGAACTCAACAAAATAGGAAGGAGAGTGACACAAAAATTCGAAATATTCTTTTCCTTCCTCTTTTCCTCACCGTTTTGGTGTTTTTTATCCCAGAGCTAAAGGAGAAATAAAGGCCGGCACTTGGCCACAGTAATGCTCTGTTTGGTTTGCAGATTCAGAGAAAGAGAAGGAAAAGGAAAGGAAAACGCGAAGGGAAAAGTAATTCCCTAGTGCTTTCTGTTTTTCCTCCATGCTTGAATACCATTAAAAATTTTAAATAAAAATAAAAAATATTTGAAATATTAGAATACTCAAAATCCAAAATATTCTTTCCTTCCTATTTTCCCTAGAGTTTTCCTCATTAACCAAATGAAGAAAAGTGCTTTTGTTAGTGTTTTCTTTCCCTTTTCCTCACCAAGCCCATGAATCAAACAAAATCTAAGCGTAACCACATTGAGAGATCACCAACTGTGCATAAACAATCTTCTGCAGCAGATGATTAATTAGAATGTCTTCAGTACACAAAGGCTTTAAACCAATTTATTTAATGAATAAGGTTGGTTTGTCCGAATCTACCCGAAATCTGCCATTCAAGTTTGCAGGACATGCGTTTAAGTGGAAAGAAAGACGGCTATTACTGGGCCATAATCTGACGGATTAAGTTAATAGAAAAAGAAAATATTAAAATCACACACATATGAGATCAGTAGCTTGATATTGGAAGCCAACATTTAGATTTTGATCCCTCAATGAAATAATGGCGATATAAACATCATTTGCAAGAAATGAAAAAGTCGGTTACCGTAATTTTGCATATGCTAGATGCAACAATGAAATTTTATGCCAATTGGGACCAAGATATTATGAGTGGGGCAGCGAATTGTTGGCCTTGTCAACATACTATAAAAGAAATTTTCAGTTGAAGTTGTAAATTTATTTTGAATGTCACAAAATACTGTAGGGCCAGAGATATCTTTTTTAAAAAATAGAAAAAAGTAGGAATGCATCAACGATACCACAATTTCCTGATTTTATACAACTATTACTTCTTTAGAGGGTTGTTAACCCTACCAAGAAAAGGTGCCATAGCATCATTTACCTTCCAAGACCTTGCACGATTTCAGGAAATATTTTATATTTCTCAACTGATGGAGCTTGTAGAAAAAGATCTACGAGGACCGGAACAAGCTTCTCTGCAAACAAATAACTTGAGATGCCCGCCGTTGTATCAGTGTTTGGTGTAGAGCTCAGAGATGGACATTCTGCTTTGTTAGGGGATAAGGAACTCCTCCCATTTGGGATCTCAGACTTTGTCAACATATTAGTGTCTACGAAAATGACAGTCAAAATTTCTCAAACTTCAGCTTGCTTAAAGTAGAATCAATATAACACTGCATTTGTTTAGACATAAAATGTTTACCCCGGAAAATAGTTTTTATGTAAATATCATTTTCCTTCTTATTTTCTGGTGTTTGGTTGACACTTCAAACAAGTAACAATACAATACAATTCTAAACACTTTCGTAAGGATGTACAGAGTCTTTAATATGAGCTTGTATTAATATTAGTAGAAATATGTGCAACAATTAATATGTGCATTATATACATATGTTAGGGTTTAATATAAATACATGTATCTGCACGTACTTTTGTGTGTGTGTGTACACATATATATACAAAAATGTGTATCTGCACAGATACATATATCGGTATACATACATGTTGATTTATTGGGCATTTCCTTCTCAAGTATTGTTCCCGGTAAATGACATACCAAAATTTGTTTCTGTAAGTCACTGTCAGCATTCTAAGCTGCTTTCATTCTCGTGAAAACTCGGTAAGTTTTTTACAGAAAACCAAACACCGGAAAATGCTGAAAACAATTTCAGAAAAATATTTTACATCAACACAAACAGAGTGTAAGTCAGTTTCCACTTCTATATCTATACCTTGAATATGGTTGGCAATGCTAGTATGCTCTGGTTCATCTTCTTCACTCTGTAGAGGAGAATCAGTTCTTGGTAGAAATTGCAAAAGTTCATGGAGAAGGAAGAACCACATCGAAGAGAGATTCTCAGCTGGTCGCAGCATTGGTAAGATCTCCAGCACTGTCCGTTCCAGAGGTGGAAGATGTCCCTGGATAAAAGCAGCTGGATTATCATTACATAAAAGTCATCTACATGAAAACTTATATTAACTGAGGTTCTAAGTAACTAAGTAACTGCTCGTTAAACAAGAAAGCAAAATCCATAACTTCCAAAAATCAGAAAAGGGTGCAGCTTCATAGTCACACTTTGAGAGTAACATGAAATTGGTAGCTAAAATTTGAAATTTTGGAAATGATAGAAAGTTCAATGCGACCATGTATGTTAAATGTACTCGGGTATGAATAGTATGATTATCAGATGTGGATGTGGGCCTAGATCTGGAGGACTCCACCTGAAATGTGTCCCAAAGTTGGATATTGGTATGTAGGCAAGTCCTAAACATACAAAAGATATTAGATATTTATAAAATGTTGTAATGTGTGATGTTATCATATCTAGTCATGGATAAAAATTTCCTTTTGTTTCCATCGAAACGGCCGAAAAGTTTCCGTTTCCTGGGTCAGGGAAATTAAAACAACCATATGGAATCTCGAAATTCCATGGATTCCATCGAAACGACTTTGTTTCTTTTGTTTCCATCGAAACATGTTTGTTTCCATCATCGAAACAGACCTATGATTCCACGTCGTTTAGTTTGGTTCCACTGAAACATGATTGTTTCCATCGAAATAATCCTATGGATGTGCATTTGTCCTATGAACAATCATTTTATTTTGGAGATGGCTTATCATCTTACTAAGTGCTTATATGTAACTATTATTTATTAGAACTTAAGTAGTTTCTGTCCATCTCTTCAAGTAGCTGATAGAACACATTATTTGGGAAAAAGCCTAGGTTCTAACACTAAGCTAGAACCTTTTATATTAAACATAAAGAAGTAAAAAAAAAAACAAATATTAGAACTAGGTCCTTGGACTTATAACAAAATATAACATAACAATAAAATAACTTTAACACTCCCCCTCAAGCTGGTACAAAAATATCTCTCATTCCCAGCTTGTCCAGGATAGTATCAACATCGGCAAGTTGATCGCAAGTCTTCACAAAGGGAACACAAATAGTACCACTAGTAATATTTTCTTTGATGAAGTGTCGATCTATCTCCACGTGCTTTGTTCTATCATGTTGAACAAGGTTATGAGCTATACTGATAGCTGCTTTGTTGTTGCAATATAGCTTCATAGAGTCTGTCAGTTCAACCTTCAAGTCCTTGAGCAAAGACTTGATCCATAATATCTCACAAATACCTTGGGCCATGGCCCTAAACTCAGCTTCTGCACTAGACCTGGCAAACAGGTTCTGCTTCTTACTCCTCCAGGTAACGAGATTACCTCCAACGAATGTGCAGTACCCTGAAGTGGACCTCCTATCTGTAATAGAACCGGCCCAATCAGCATCAGTATATGCTTCTACCCTTAGGTGGTCATGTCTCGCAAAGTGCAAGCCCTTTCCAGGAGCAAACTTTAAATACCGAAGGATCCTGAAAACGGCCTCTTGATGTGACTCTCGTGGTGAATGCATAAACTGATTGACAACACTAACAACAAAAGCAATGTCTGGACGGGTATGAGACAAGTAAATCAGCTTACCGACGAGTCTCTGATAACTCTCCCTGTCCACGAATTCCCCACTAATGTCATCACCAAGTTTCTGATTTTGCTCCATAGGTGTACAACAAGCTTTGCTGCCAAGCATCCCGTCTCCATTAACAAGTCAAGGACATACTTCCTTTGGGAAATAAAGATCCCATGTTTGGATCGAGCAAGTTCGATCCGAAGAAAGAACTTCAAGGCCCCCATGTCCTTGATCTCAAACTCAGTGGCCAACTGCTTCTTCAATCTTTCCATCTCCTCCAAGTCATCTCCTGTAAGCACAATGTCATCAACATAGACAATAAGGGCACTAGTCTTACCCTGCGATCAGTGTTTGATGAACAACGTGTGATCTGCCTGACTCTGTTTGTACCCAAACCGAAGCATAGCCTGAGTGAATCTTTCAAACCATGACCTAGGAGACTGCTTGAGTCCATACAGTGATTTTTTAAGCCTACACACCTTCCCATCTGTCTTGGAGTCTTCGAATCGTGGAGGAATATCCATATAAACATCTTCTTCTAAGTCGCCATGCAAGAAAGCATTCTTCACATCAAACTGGTGAAGTGGCCAATCCTGGTTAACTGCCAGTGAAAGGAGGATTCTAATTGAATTCATCTTCGCGACTGGGGCAAAAGTCTCCTCATAGTCCACCCCATAGGTCTGAGTGAACCCTTTTGCCACTAGCCGAGCTTTATGCCTCTCAATAGAACCATCAGCCCGGTGCTTCACAGTGTACACCCACTTGCACCCCACTGTCCTCTTTCCTTTAGGTAACATGGTTAACTCCCACGTACCAGTCTTTTGAAGAGCCTTCATCTCCTCAATCATGGCACGTTTCCACTTGGGATCAGCAAGAGCTTCCTGTACATGATTAGGAATACTAACAGATGAAAGTTTTGAAAGGAAGGCTTTATAGGAAGGAGAGAGATGAGAATAAGAAACAACGTTAGATATAGGATGTTGGGTACATGATCTAACACCCTTTCGAACAGCAATAGGGACATCTAACTCATCTAAGTCAAGAGAGGGTGTATCGGAGGAATTGCCTGAATCTTCATCACTTAAAGAGGATGGCAACGGCAGTGGAGAAACAGGAGCAGTACAAATTTTTGGAGTCTCTTTGTTTTTCCTTTTACTCCATGTTCCCCTGGAATAAACCCTCAACTCATTCTCCCTATTCTCCCTCTGTCTCTCACTAACATCTTCTTCTTCAGGCTCCCTCTCACTTTCTCTCGGGTTCAACTCTCTCTACCTCAATCATCATAGGTAAAACTGGTATCTCTTCACACCTCGGCTCCCCCTGAAGAGGTACCGTAGTATCAAGAAAGTAGGATTGAGACTCATGAAATGTGACATCTATAGTGACAAACCATTTCCTAGACGGAGGATTACCTAGCACTTGTATCCCTTTTGAGTGGGGAAGTAACCGACAAACACACACTTAAGAGCATGAGGATCTAATTTCCCACGGGTCGGACTATGGTTGTGAACAAAGCAAACACAACGAAAAACACGAGACGGAATGGAGGAGGATAGAGAAGAGTGAGAAAGGACCTGTAGAGGAGATTTCTTGTCCAACACACAAGTAGGGAGATGGTTGATAAGATAAGTTGCGGTTAACACGGCCTCACCCCAATACAAGCGGGGGGCTTGAACTTGGAAGAGTAGAGACCAGGCAACATCCAAAAGGTGTCGATTCTTACGCTCTACCACTCCATTTTGTTGTGGAGTGTCAGTGCAAGAAGTCTGATGAATAATCCCATGGGAACAGAAATACTTACTTAAACTCGAATCAATGTACTCTCCTCCATTATCGGATTTTAAAACTTTCACGACCGCCCCAAATTGAGTGCTTATCATTTTATGGAAATTTTGAAATATAGAGAAAACTTCCCGTTTTTCTTTCATCATGTATAACCACGTAGTACGGGAATAATCATCTATGAAAGACACAAACCATCTATGACCTTTCAAGGACACAGTCCGGGAATGACCCCAAATATCAGAGTGTATTAAAGCAAAAGGAACAGAACTTTTAATATTATGCGTAAGAAGCTCGAAAATGTTTCCCAAGTTCACAAGCATCACAAAAAATAATGGAGTTTGAAGTACTAGATTGTTTAACAAGAGAAGGAAACATATATTGAAGTAAAGAAAAAGATGGATGGCCGAGCCTCCTATGCCAAAGCACTAAATCATCTCTTTATTCTTTAAAACGACAGTATGATCAGCAATCTTTTCTCCCTCATCCAGAATTTTCTCTCCCTCGTCACAATATGTAAAGTCCCTGTATCTCTCTACCACTGCCAATCACCCTCTTCGTGATAAGATCATGAAAGACACAATGAGAAGGGAAAAAAGTTACACAACAATTCAAATCACGAGTGATACGACTTAAGGATAAAAGATTATGAGAGAAACTAGGGACATATAAAACGGAAGTCAGTGGTAAAGAAGAAGTGACACGAATAAGACCTTTCCCCGAGACAGAAGAAAAGGTTCCATCGGCAATGCGAACTCTATCTTGACCTGGGTAGGGCTTATAATCACAAAACAAGTCAGAGGAATGAGACATATGGTCCGACGCACCTGAATCTATAATCTAATGAGATGAAGAGAGAGAAATGAAAGCGCTTGCCGGCACGACTATGTTTCCTGATTGTGCAAAGGAGGATGAGGTACTAGCAGCTGACGATGTAGTACAGCGGGTCATCATATTCCTGAGAGTGTCGAGCTCGGCAGGAGATAACGGGCCATGAGCAGAAACAGGGGCAGTATCAACACTAGGTGGAGTCTAAGTATCAGTAGTGGCATTATGAGCACGAGTACCACCTCCTCGACCCCCCAAACGACTTCCACGACCGCCCCCACGACTACCTCCACGACCTCCCCGAGCTCTAGGGGGACGACCATGGAGGATCCAACAATTGGCCCGAGTATGATGGGGCCGATGACAATAGTCACAAATCTAGTCACAAATCACGACAGTACGGTCTGGAGGAGTAGGTTGCTGGGTCCACTTTCTTGGCGAGAAAGAAATAAGTGCAGAGCGCTCAATCGAAGCAGGTGGAAGCATCACAGAACGACGACTCTCTTCATTCTGAACATAAGCAAAGGCCCCCTGAAGAGGAGGCAAAGTGTCCATCCCAAAAACCCGACTACGAACAGCATTATAATCGGAATGAAGCCCTTGAAGGAACCTAAAGACCCGTTGCCTCTCCAGAAATTTCCTGTACTCCTCTACATCAGTAGTACAAGCTAGATGAAAGGAGTGTAGGTGATCAAGATGATCCCAACAAGTAGCAAATGAGGTGTAGTATTGAGTGACGGTCATATCACCCTGCTCCGAGCGCTCAATGGAGCGGAGCAGCTCAAACTCCTGAGCATAGTTCCCCCGGTGAGAGAATGTGTAGGCAACTGTGTCCCAAATGGCCCTAGCTGTCTCATACGATAAATACTCTCACCAATCTCGGGGACCATGGAGTTGATGAGCCAAGACATGATAATGGAGTTCTCAATCTCTCATTTATCATATCCAGGATCAGTAGTGGACGGGGCGGTAACACGCCCATCAAGATATCTCATCTTCCCTTGTGCCTTCAGATAGAGTTCTACCGCCTGAGACCATTTCAAATAATTTTGGCCATTGAATGGAACGGTAGTAATTTTGATATTGGGATCCAAGGGGGTAACAACAGTCTGAACAGTGGTTACCGTGGGTTTGTCAAGATCAGTCATGATTCAGTGCCCCGAATGGAAAACCCGCACAATATGAATGAAGACGAAGGAGATGAGATATCTCAGGAACAACAACTGATCAAGGGTCCATTAAGAGTGGACCAAGGACAAAACCGCCGAAGGAGGCCCAGAATGGTGATGGGGGGGTGTCGGCAAAGGGAAAGGGGGCTTGCCGGAGGTTGTCAAGCCAGGGTGGGGAAGGGTGGGGCCCTGGTAAGGTTTGGCGCAGCCTTGGAGAGAGGTTGTCGGCTGGACCTAGTGGTGGTCCAGGGGCTGGGGGGGGGGGGGGGGGGGGGGGGGTGTGGGAGGGGTGGTTTGTGGGTAGCGGCTGGGCTAGGTTAGGGCTGGGTAGTGGTCGGCTAGGGCTGGGTGGGGCTGGATGGTGGTCCGGTGGTGGTGGGTTGAATGGAAAGGACGTTAGGGTTTGGCTCTTGATACCATGATAGAAAGCATTATTTGGGAAAAAGCCTAGGTTCTAACACTAAGCTAGAACCTTTTATATTAAACATAAAGAAGAAGCAATAAAAACAAATATTACAACTAGGTCCTTGGACTTATCTATATAATATTGGAGCTCAGTGTGTGTCCAGTCATATTTTTTAAGGTGTTTTAGTGTGTGTACAATCAACAATTAACCAATTAAACTATGCCACATAATCTCACAGTCAGCACTTAGACCTACGCTCTCTCTCAGATCTCTCTCTTTCCCTGTCTCTCTCTCTCTCTCTCTCTCTCTCTGAAAATCTCTTACCCTCTCTCTCCACTGCCGATCAAAGCCCTCTCCGCTTACTCTCTCTCTCTCTCTCTCTCTCCATGATTACACCAAAGAAAGGGGAAGCCTTCTCCGCCTCCTCTCTCTCTCTCTCATTCAAAATCTCTTTTTCGCCAAATAAAGGGTTTTGATAGATCCGGTGACAAAGAAAGGTTCAGACCAAATTTAAATGTTGGATTTTTCCTTGTGGTTTTTGAAATATTGTATATGATGTGCGGGGGCCCTATGAAGTTGAGATTTAAATTTAAAGGCTAGACCAAAACCCATGGAGATCCGGTGAGAAAGAAAGGCTCAGACCCAAACCCATGGAGATCCGGCGACTGATCCGGTTTGTTTTCAAACCCATGATCTGAAAAAGATAGGGTTTTTAAGGCTCAGACCAAAACCCATGGAGTCTCAGACCCAAACCCCATGGAGATCCGGCGACTGATCCGGCGAGCAGAGGAGACGCAGATCAAATATGTTTTCAGAAAGTTCGATGTAATTGTAATCCTCTTCCATTTATTATTATTATTTTTTAAACTTCACAAAAAAAATTTCACAAATTGAATTCTTTCACTACATACTACACATGATCTTAATTTAGTGGTCTTACTGAGTTCTTGCCTTTTGCCCAATTGCCCTGTATATGTTTAAGAGGAAAGTGGAAGGAAAAAAAAAATGAAAAAATTAAGCGTACATACCATTTAGTTTCTTTTTTGGGAGAAAAAAATGGAGCTTAAGTTTGGGAGCATAGGTTTGGTTTTCCACATTGTTTTTGTTTTCACGCCATGGTCAGTTAGAATTCTCAACCCATTGTTAGAATTTCAACTTCTTAAGGGATGGTGATGTATTATGTTTTGTCAGGTATATTGGTTCATTCGATCAAACATTTGTTCAATATGTTATTGGCAAGTAGTAAACCTTATATGTGGTTACTAATCATCTTCAACATTGATTCACACAAGGGGTGAGGTTAAAGTGTGAGGTTAACTACTTACTGCTAGCTATGACTTTTTGAAATATTCTGAGCTACGTGGTTAACTCATGTGTTTTGACCAAAAAAAATTCCATTTAGACATTTGTTGATCATGTACTTCTCTGTGTGTGTGTGTATTTCTTTATTGATTTTATAAAGGGTAGCATCCAAATTTGTGCTTCTTTTGTATACAGATATGGATGATCATGAACATGGACAATTAGGTGACTAATTCTGATTAAATTCTTGACTTTTGTATTCGTTTTGTGGTTTGATCAGGAAATCTGGAAGACTTCATTACTTTTCCTATTATCTTTTTTTTTTTTTTGATATCGAAGTCTTCATTACTTTCTCTACTTATTTGTGGACTTGGGTTCTCTTCAATCAGGTAATATTCATACCATATGGATGGGATGTAAAATATGTTGATCCATGTTACAGTTTGTGATCAAATTTCAAATTAACATTGTCTAAATGAGGTGTGAGACTCTCATGTTCTCTGGGGGTATTCTTCTTGATTTTCCTGCAGATGGTTTGGGTCTTTTTCAGTAAAGTTTTCTTGATTCAGTGGTGCCTTTTCTTGATTTAGTGGTGCCTTTAATATTTTCCTCTTATTTCTCATGCTATGAATCTGTTGGCACACTTTGATTTGCCGTGAGCTACACTTTTAGGATGAAAATTTGGGAATTAAGAATATGGTGGTTGACTGCATTTTCTTTGAATTAAAATCAAAATAATTATTTTTGGGTGTCAATAGAGGATTTCACAACCTAAGTTTTATTCTTGAATTTTACAGTATTCTAGGCTGATTTCATTGACAAAAAGGTGACTACATAATCATTTCTTTGTTTAATTGGTTAAAACCATTTAGTTGTGCAGGGAATGAGGTAAGATCTCTCTCTAAATTCCATTTGAAAAAGGGCTGGCTCTCTTAGTTGAGTTTTATTTTCTTTTTTATGTTGGCTTTTGGTTTGCAGTAGATTGTTACGTTATGACAGGCTAATAATTTGTATGTTAACAAGGTCTAATGTAAAAATAACAGGGGAGATTGTGGTTATTTTTATTTTTAATACAATAATTTATGTACATGCAGCTCATTTTAAACTTAGAAACCTTTTTTTTTTTTTTGGGTAATGCCATTGGACATGAGCAATACACTTGGTAGCAGTGAATGTTGTGTCTCTATTGCTTTATTCTTTATCGCAACAAGTTATTGATCTCAAGAATAAATTGACTATCATTTGCCTTTGTTTAGTTTCTCATGGATTCAAATATGCATGCATCTCCTATACTTTGGTTGCAATTCTGGGTGCGGTATTTGCAATTTTTTACGGGACCATGTTCTTCTGTATTTGTTATTAAGTACATGTGCAAAAAGACGGTACATTGAGTTAGTTACTGGCCGATCACACGTATGATTAGAATTACTGCTAAAGTACGATCAGAGGTTGATAAGCTATTGGCACCGCATCCATTATTACTTTACTAATGTTAGAAGTTATAGTTTGTTGTAAGCACAATTCATAGCAATTTTAAGTGTCGCATGCATGGTTTGAATTGCTCGGTAGAGGCTTTAGCCACGGGTAATATCTAGTAACAAAATACAACATAATAAAATAACTCTAACAGTAGCTACAATAATGATGCCATGCAAAGCTCAAAATCAAGAGAAATGGAAGAAAACTTGTATAGAAATTAGGATTTTTGGGATTGGAACACAAAAGAGAGCCAAACAATGCTCTATTCTCTTAATTTATCTCCAAGTAATATCAAAAACTGCCTACAAAGCTGAGAATAGCTACTACATATACTACTCCTAGGATGCACTAACCTTACATGGTGGTGACCAATACAAAATAACAACCTAAAAGTAAACAAAAGAAACTGCTAACCAAGCTGAGAATACAAAATAACAACCTAAAAGTAAAACAACAAAAGGGACTACTAACAAAGCATAAAGTACTAGTCTAAAAGTACAACTATAGCAAAAGTACTACATCATACTCCCCCTCTAAAAGAAAACTTGTCCGCAAGTTGGTCTAGGTGTAAAAGTACTTACACCCGCATGCTAATGATGTATTAATGATTGCATCATCACGCTCAAAGATTTCATCAAGATGAATGTTAGCTAGGATCGGAGCCTTGAGTAACAACGTCCTCAAAAGTGTGAAACAATATTTTCCCTCTTGTGTCCATTCAACTTCCTTGTCTTGTTCGCTAAAAAGTGTAAACCACTCCATTTCCTCCTTGATCTTTTTGGCATCCACATTTATGTGCTTTGAAGAAACGACAAACCCCCAGAAAATCACCCCATTCAAAGCAAATCGATCTTTCCGCAAGTGGTCATAAAAAATTAAAATCCCTCTCTCCTCAAAGTATCAAACATTGGTGAAATGTCACCTTTTGGTGTCAAAAGAACAGTTGTTGCACAAGAGCTAAAATTCGGGGCCCCTTCTAGCGGAAAAACATCGAAGTATCTTTCCACTACTTCTCCAACAGTGCTAGGAACCTCAAAAACTGCACTATATCTTATATGATTGAAGCAATTATGCATCCACTTTCAACAAGGGGATCAACAAGGTCCTTGGAGGCAAGGAGAGAAGTTTTAGGAGTCTTAGATGGCGTCTATGCATGGGCAGCAATGTGTATTGCTGATTTTCCTTGCAAAAAGTGTGTATTCTTCCTTCCGTCATGCATAGTGTGTCGTTCATATTGCCAAGGTCGTCCAAGTAATATGTGGCAAGCATCCATAGGCACCACATCACACCACACATCATCAAAATACTTCTTTTGGATGGAAAATGAGACCAAACTCTTCTTTGTCACCTTGACTTCACTTCCCTTTTTAAACCAAGAGAGCTTATATGGTTGTGAAAGCTCCTCGGTTTTCAACTTCAATTTGTCCACCACCTCATGGGAGACCATGTTTTCACAACTTCCACTATCTACGAACACGTTGCAAACTCTTTCCCCAATACTACAAGTGGTGTAGAAAATATTGGTTCTCAACCAATCTTCTTCACTTTCATGTTTCGGTGCAAAAAGTACATTTCTTCACAATAAGTGCTAAGCCCTCTTCTTCTTCCGCATCTCCTCCAATTTCTCCATTCATAGCTTCGTCATAGATTGGGAATTGCACATTTTCCTCTGTCATCCGTCCCTTCTACGAAAAGTGTCTTATTTTGGTTCCCATCGCCTTCCGACACTCCGCTGACCGGGTTCCCCACACTTGTAGCATTTAAACCCGTTTCCTTGGGTTGGTTTTCCAACACCCACACACGTGGAATTTTGTAGACTCGGTGAAGATACAACTCCCTTATCCACTCTTTCTTGTTGCCCATCTTTATATGTGAAGCTCCTTCCAACATTTGACGAGTTACCGGCATCGTTAAAATTTTGATTAGGCTGCCCGTACCTTGAACTACTCTGAAATTGTTGCTCTCAACCAATATAGCCCGGTTAAAAGCTTTCGAAACCGTCAACAATGGAAGTAGAGAAAGGGTGTCTTGAATGGAGGGTTTCAAACCACTAATATACTGTGCCACCATTTGCTCCTCACTCTCATTCAAATCAACTCTAGCAACAAGTTGATAAAATGCAGCGGTGTATTCTCCACGCTTCCAACTTGTCGACGATTATGCAAATTTTTATAAAGAGTTTGCATGTAATTGAAAGGAAGGAATTGCCCCGTGAGCTTCTTCTTCATCTTGTCCCGCTCTCTAATTTTCCCTTTTCCCCTTCGTTGTCTACTAGTTTGCAATTGTTCCCACCAAGCCGAGGCTTGCCCCTTCAAACGAATAGACACAAGCTTCACTTTCTTCTCATCGGAGACTTTATAGTAATCAAACACCCTCTCAAGAGCATTCAACCAATCAACAAACTCATCCGGATTCAAGCTTCCATGAAATTCCAGGAGTTCTACCTTGATGTTGTGTTCCCACTTGCTTTCATGTCTCTCACCCACATCCCGACGTCTTTGAGGGACTCCGAAAGGATTCTCAAAGTGGGATTGAGTGTCAACCGACTCATCATCCCGCACACTACGGGTTGGAGTCGTTGCACCATCTCCGTACGAGCGGCTACTTGCCCCTGTAATTCATCCATCTCATTCCTAAGAATAGGAATTTCTTCATGGGCACCATAGGTCCCATCGGATGTGGCAAATCAGCCCCATCCCCAGAGTTCATGGCGTTTCCTCGCCCTCTCATTGAGCCATAGCAACTTTCAAGCAATTTGACCACCACAATCAATTTCAAATCAACCAACAACAAACCACAACCAAGTAATTTTTTTCTTTTTTGGCGAAAAATTAAATCTCAACCCAATTACCACCCTCGTCGGAACTCGAGTCGAAATCGCAACCAAAAATTGAAAACCGAAGTCAAAATTAACATTCAAACCCCAATTGAAAACAACTCACCTAGTCGCAATCACAAACCAGTCCAGAAATCAAACTCAGCTGCTAGCCACTGCTACAACAATTAGACAACCATCGCCAGGCCAAAGTGGTGTTTCGCAAGGCTTTGTTTGGTTCAGATTTTGTTGAGTTGGTAGCGAAGGTCTCCTTGCTCGCAATGCACAGTCGCAAGTCCCATTCTGGTTTCGAGCAGTCGTTGAAGTCTGGAGGGTCTGTTTGGTTCAATTATGGTGTTGCGATGCACTCTGAGAGGTCTGGGGTGTCACTGATGGTTATGTGAGGTGTTTGGCTTTGTTCGGTTGAAATTTTTCCACAAAATCAACTGGGTTTATCAACTCTCAGGTTCGATTGCATGCTCTAATACCAAATGATGCCATGCTGTTGAGATTGTCTGTCCCACATCAGAGACTTATAACCTAGCTACTCAATATATAAGTTCAATTGGCTACACCACCTATTGCCAATTGGTTTTGGGTTGGATGCTCCAATTTAACATAGTATCAGAGTAGGTTATTGTTGGGCCAATTTGTTTACGTGTGCTCCACGTCACCCTATCTCAGTAATCCACGTGTTTGGCTCTCAGTCATGCCACACGTGCGGGAGCGTGTTGAGATTGTCCCACATCGGGGACTTATAACCTTGCTACTAAATATATAAATTCAAGGGGCTACTCCACCCATTTCCAATTGGTTTTGGGTTGGATGCTCTAATCCAACATGGTATCAGAGCAGGTTATTGTTGGGCCCAATTTGTCCACGTGTGCTCCACGTCACCCTATCTCAGTAATCCACGTGTTTGGCTCTCAGTCATGCCACACGTGCGGGGGCGTGTTGAGATTGTCTGTCTCACATCGGAGACTTATAACCTAGCTACTCAATATATAAGTTCAAGGGACTACACCACCTATTGCCAATTGGTTTTGGGTTAGATGCTCCAATTTAACATGGTATTAGAGCAGGTTATTGTTGGGCCAATTTGTCCACGTGTGCTCCATGTCACCCTATTTCAGCAATCCACGTGTTTGGCTCTTAGTCATGCCACACGTGCGGGGGCGTGTTGAGATTTGTCCCACATCGGGGACTTATAACCTTGCTACTCAATATATAAATTCAAGGGGCTACTTCACTCATAGCCAATTGGTTTTGGGTTGGATGCTCCAATTCAACACATGCAAAGCTCAAAATCAAGAGAAATGGAAGAAAACTTGTATAAAAATTATGGTTTTTGGGATTGGAACACAAAAGAGAGCCAAACAATTCTCTATTCTCTTAATTTATCTCCAAGTAATATCAAAAACTGCGTACAAAGCTGAGAATAGCTACTATATATACTACTCCTAGGGTGCACTAACCTTAAATGGTTGTGATCAATACAAAGTAACAGCCTAAAAGTAAAACAACAAAAGGGACTACTAACAAAGCTGAGAATAAAAAATAACAACCTAAAAGTAAACAAACAAAAGGGACTACTAACAAATCGTAAAGTACTAGTCTAAAAGTACTACACCTATAGCAAAAGTACTACATCTCTCGATTCTCTATAAAATACTGGTATCCTTTCAATTGTGTTATTCCGAATGTTAGATAAATGTAATGCATACGCAGTAGAAGGTTGAATACAAGAATTGATTACTCCAAACAGGTCAAAATGAAGCAGAACGATCGGATTGTAAGCAATTATGTACTAAAATTAACTTACAAAATCAGCTTCAAAGTTGGTATTTACAGACTTTGCTTGTTTGACTGCCATATGTACAACTGCTAGCAACCGTGTGTACATGCCATTGTCAAACATTCCCTGTGCTTGCACATATAATTCTCCTGTAAAGAGTTTCACAATAATTTTTCTCATTGCTCAGGATATAGATTCATGGATTAGGATAAAGAAGCAACAACATAATCAAGACATAATGATCCCTGTGACCTTCGTCATTTCATAGTTGATAGGGGAAATCGCAAAAGTGTATATCTCAAGCAAACAATATCTTAGTGGAAAGGACAGTTATGCTCCCTTTGTTTCGACATAAAATGTTTACGGTGGAAAATATTTTCACGAAAAATAATTTACCTAAAAAAGAGATCATTTTCCCTCTTATACTCTGCCATTCTGGTATTTGGTTGACTGTTGGAAAATATATTAAAAGTAACAAAACAATGCACTTTTAAGCACTTTTGACAAGGACAAATATAAATTTTCAATATTAGTAATTTAGTATATAGGAATACATGCAAGTAAGATTACATGTGCATGTATATAAAACAAGATGTGCATGTGTATAAGTTTCTATATATAATTATATATATACATGAGCATATACAAACATTTATCTACAGACATGTCGAGTATATTATTATTCTTTCGGAGAATGGCTTACGAATTATTTTTCCATACATCATTTTCAGCATTTTAAGCAACTTCCATTTTTCTGAAATTCTTCGGAAAACATTTTACAGAGAACGAACCACCAGAACATTTTCCAGAAAGTGAGAAACAAAGAGACCATTATTTTGACTTTTTAAGTGGTTGCAGTTACACAGATGAGTAAAGCGTGGAAAAATCTGAATACAAAGCTCATGCTGCTTTGTTACATTACCAAGACCATGTAAAATCTCTTGCTTCACCTTGCTAGCTGCATTACCACCGTAGGTTGGTGACTTCTGAAGAACCAGCTCATAAACATCAAGTACTGATTTAAGATAATCCATTGGCAAGTCCCCCTGATTCACACAATTATTTTAGTGGAAGGAGGAATAAGCAATTACTAGTCCCTTAAAACCGTAAATTACGAGTCTCATCATTGTGCTATACACATTTCAGTACCCTCTATTATCTCCAGAATTTTATTTAAGGCCTTTTATTACAAACTTTGTTGCTTAATGCCCTCGAGTTTCAAATCGATATCTATTGAGGACTTTTCAGTACAACAATTAAAGACAGGTCTTTTAAGATAACGATTCTCTTTAATCGAAATCGATTTGAAACTCAAGGGCTTTAATTGATACAAATTATAACAGAAGGCCTAAAATGAAAATTTTCAGAAAATAGAGGGTGCCGAAATGTAGTATTTGATCCTCATAAAAAAAAAGGTCTGATGAGGCAATCATACAGCATTCCCACGTCTACATTGAAATGAAGCAGTAGATCAGATTCAGAAGATGTACCTTGGGAGTATGAGAAAGGACAGTAGACTGTAAACAATTTATAGCTGCAAGAGCAACCTCTTTACTACCATGTAAAATGCTATTCTTAACAAAAAGAAGCAAAGATTCCCATCCTGCAGATGCAAAACAATACAAGTTTTGACAGAGTTGGTGACAAGTTGACAACAAATATTAATGAGATAATAATATCACGAAAATAAAAACCATATTATGGCCTCACCAGACCAGAAATTTCTCAAACTTCTAAGGAAAGGAAAGAAAGTTCTTAGAAGTCGGGCTATTCCACCCAGAACCAGTACAAGTGTCTCATCCCACTGTTTCTGAGCTGTGTTACGGCTGCAAATCCATTCAAGATAAATTTGTATTAGAAAATAAAAAAATAACTATTTGGAGTCAAATTGAAGGAATTAGAATTTTGATTGATTTACACTTTACCTCCCCTTGGTTGGGCATGTTTTCACTTTACCCCCTACTCTATGGTTCAAAAGTTGACACTTAACCCCCCTTTGGCAATAGGCTAATTGCAAATTCTGATGGGGTAAATTTTTCACTTCATAGGACTAATATGCCTTCCAGTTACTTTTGACTTTCTTTGTGTATCTTTTTGCATAATTAAAAAAACCTCAATCACTCATTTACTATACTTATATTTCGTATGGTGGGTTCCCGTGGTAGGTGGTGGTGGGTGGAGGTGGCAGTGGTGATGAGAATGGTGGATTGAGGAAGAAGAAAGAACAGGAAGAAAAAAATGGGAAAAAAGTTAACACTCAAAGACACAAAGCTAACATTTTCACATTCAAGATTTCAAGCTAAAATTTTTCCCACCAAAGAGAATTTTTAAACTTCCCATTGGTTTTAACAATAAACCCAACACTTTCAACTTAATCACGGACACGGGGAAGTGTCTAACCTTTGAACCATGTGGGGGTGACATTAAAACAGGTTTAGCTACAGGGAGGCAACATGCAAATAACCCTTGAGTTTTATATACCTATGATGAATGAGCATGTGAACTGCTTTTCCTCCACGAGTTCCAAGTTCTTTCCCTTGCCATTCATCTTTTGATGAAGTTGCAGCCTTACCCAGAAGAATATTACATCAGCAAAGGCAAAAAAAAAAACCAGCTGTTATGCATCTGTCAGGATGGCTTCAGCTTACCATGTGAGAAGCACGATCTAATGTAGGGAAAACGTAATTCCATAGACAATCTTCCCACATACTCCTGGAAAGCTTTTGCCCATGACTTCCAAGAGTCTGAAAAAGTGTCCTTACAGCAGAATTCCTGACCTGAAAACAAACAGATCTATTTAGAGCCAGTACACAAAGAGAAAATAGAGAGAATGAAGGCTTAACCTAACACATTAGCCAACATATGTATATATATAATTAATGAGGAACAATTACAAAAATACCCTTGTACTTTAACACTCTCCTCAAGCTGGAGCATAGATATCTATCATGCCCACCTTGTTACAAAGATCATTGAAAGGTCCCTTATTCAGAGCCTTAGTGAAAATATCTCCTAACTGATCATTTGTCCTAATAAAACACGTAACAATTTGTTTCCTCATGATCATATCTCTAATAAAATGACAATCAATTTCAATGTGTTTGGTCCTCTCATGAAACACTGGATTACTGGCATGGTTTAAGGTCACGGTATCAGTTGCGGCTGCTGCAACGACTCGGTCGCGGCGCCGCGGACTAGTAACGGGCGATACGCAAAGATACGCTAGATTTAAGGTTCAAAAAAATCTGGAAAAATAATGAAAAATTCTAAAATAATTTGAATAACAAATTTGGCCTAATAGATTGTCACAATACACAATATACCAATTACAATGTCACATAATATCCAATACACACGCTGCGGATTGAGCATCTGATAACACTATTTGTTTATTAATAATTTAGTTATTTGTTTATTAATAATTAAGTCTTTTGTTCATTAATAATTATATAATGTGGCATACAAATTTTTTTTCCAAGCATTATGTAATCAAAATTTTTGAAAAAAAAAAACAATATATCCTACTATCTTATATTAAGTCTAATATAGTGTAAGTCTATTATAAGTGTGTTATATATTTATAATGTTAAGTCTAATATTTATAAATAAATAAAAAAGTGTTCAGTTTAAGCAAAGCCTACTCTATACTTGAGTCACTTTAGCAAAATATTAAACCACAAACAAGTGAAACCACATCCAAATAAATAAATAAAACAAAACAAAAGCAGCCCTACCTCTCCTCTACAGATCATGCACACAGAGAAGAGAAATGGAGAGAGAGAGAGAGAGAGAGAGAGAGAGAGAGAGAGAGAGAGAGAGAGAGAGAGAACTCCAGCCGCAGATTAGCGAGGTGCAGGTCGAACAGAGAGAGAGAGAGAGAGATGATCCACAGAAGTCCAGATCGAGATCAAACAGAGAGAGAAAGAAGGACGAAAGTGTGGGAGTATGCTAGGGCTTTATATACATTGTTGGGCCCTTTCTCTAACAGCTTAAGATTCTGGAACTGGTGACTTAACACAGGTAGAGGAGTGTTAAATACATGTGTTCTTTAGTCAAAAAATTGATTTTTACTGCTACAAATATGGGTTCAATTGTAGATGATATAATCTATAGAATTAAAGCACAATGGCCCAAATGAACGATGGCATGCTGTGAGATGGACATATACCTTTAAACCTAAAAGAGATATATTATATGACAGCTATCAGGTTAGTTGTGCTTTATGGGGCATAGAGTTGGGCAACTAAGAAACACTTGCTACCATGGATCAAAATTTCCTTTTGTTTCCATTGAAACGGTCAAAACGTTTCTGTTTCCTGGGTCACGGAAACAATACAGCCATGGAATTCCTAAGTCATGGAAACAAAACAGCCATGGAATCTCAAAATTCCATGGATAACATCGAAACGAATTTGTTTCTTTTATTTCCAAACGAAACATGATTGTTTCCATCAAAACAGACCTATTATTCCACACCGTTTCATATGCTTCCACCGAAACATGATTATTTCCATCGAAATACTCCTATGGACACATTTGTCATATGAACAATCACTTTATTTTGAAAGATGGCTTATTAGCTTCCTATGTGCTTATATGCAACTTTTTTGTTCTATGAAGCATTTTGTGGATTCTATGAAGTGTTCCACAATAAATTGGTGACTTAATCCTCTAAGTATTTTCAGTATGAACTACATATTTTTAATGTAACTACACATATAGATCTCTCAAAGGTTCAATTAATCAATTATTAGCTTTACACTTGCATATAGTTAAGATAAAAGTTATGTTTTCCCATGTTTCCTAATGTTTCCAAAAAAAAATTTCTAGTGTTTCCACATGTTTCTGAAATGTTTCCAAAACGTAATTTGATCCATGCTTGCTTCTAAAATGAGTTGAGCAAAATGCATATGCTACGATGAATTTGTGATATATAAGAAACTATTGAATTAGAAACAACCTATTTACACAGTGGTAGATGTAGCTCTATAAAATACAAGAAAACCACCTAAGATGGTTTAAATACGTGCAAGAAAGACCACAAATTGTATAGTTAAGAATAAGAATATTGATATGAGTGGATTAAGTTACATAAAATGTGATAATGTGCAGGATGAGGAAGGTTAAGGTCTCCGACTAAGCAGATTGTTGCTGACCCAAAATAATTTGGGATAAGTCTTAGTTGACTTCTGTTCTGTTTTTTATGATTTATTATTTAGTACAGGTAAGATATCATACCTCCGGCCTCTCATCAGCTCCTAGCTTTTGAAGCAATGCGAAAACAGAAGTTAGCAACTTGTCATAATCTACTATGTCTATCAAGGGAGCTTGAGCATGAACTATATTGACAAGATTGAGAGCCTCTTCTTCCCTCTTTTCTCCATCCAAGTGCTTCGGATCTAAATTCACATCTGAAATTCCTTGATGTAACACAGAGAACCAAATAAACACTTAGTACAGGTGTATATCAATGACTAAGAACAGATAAATTAATAGTTGGGTCAAATACACTTCCCTAGGTTCTTTTTCCAACATTTTATTTTAGCCTGTCTATTATAAATTGCATCAGTTAGGGCCTTCGATTTTCAACTCCATTTCAATTGAGGAATTCAGAACAAATGATTTAAATTGAGAACAATTATGGACAACGTTTAATGCACACAATCGTCATGTTCGATAACGATTGTCCTCAATTAAAATCGCCTTAAAAATTGAGGGCCTTAAGTGATTCAATTGATACGACCGAGCTAGAGTTTTGGAGAAAACAAGGTAATAGTTATATAATGCCAATTCAACCTGTTTCCTTTTCCTCTGCAGGCCCAGCATGAAGGCCCTTCACAAAAAAATCAGTTGTGGTCCATAAAAGGCCTATTGCTGTCAAGCTTATATTCAATTCAGTCTTTTGAATGCTGTATGCTCCAGCAACATCTATACAGCTGAAAATGCAGGATTAATAATAGTAAGACTTCTTATGAGCAATAAATGTTGACCAGCTAGTGTATCGAAAGAAAAAGATATTTGTAATCTAAAAGGAAGATGTTAGTAGGCACAATCCAACAAGGTTTAAAACCGGGCTAGATTTAGGACAGGCTCGTGGACCAGGGAACCCACTTCTTCTGGATCTTCATCGATGGGAAAAAGAGTTTTTGATGCAGCAAATTGTAAATCTTTTAGCATTGTTAGCAGCAGTACCTAATGCTGTACTTGCTGCAGTTTGTCCCATAACTGTGCTTTGGTTGTCATGTAGTGGAGTCTGATAGAATAAATAGCTTAAGGGTAGTCTTGTCTTTTGTCTCTTATTGCAACCCTACTATAAAAAGGTTATTTTATTCTGTTTGTTTCTTTACACTTTTCGTATCGACTGTTATTTTGTGCAACTTTATGGAATAATATTTCTCTCTTCCTTCTTTCTCTCCTCTTTGATTGCTATGTTAACATGGTATCAAAGCTTGATATTCAGACCTTGATTTGTATTGCTAAGTTGTTGGAGAAGAAAAGCTGCACCATCAGTAGGGCTGACGTCATCATCTGCACGATGACATCAGCATGACGTCGGCAACCAACGAGATTGGTCTCTAGGGTTTGGATCGTCTCTGCTAGGGGAGTATTTTGGTATTTTTTTGAAATTTTTGGAAATCATCTTTAGAAGGTTTTTGATTTTTTGAAACTTTTTTCAAAAAAGGGGCATAGATTTTCGATCTGCAGATTTTGGTATGATTTTTGAGTTTTTGATGCTTCAATCTCAACCCTTCGGGTGCGCCTACGTGTATGAAGACAGGTTGGAGTGGTTTTAGGTCCATTTGATTGGATTAGCTTTGACGAGTTGGCTTTTTCGAACAGATCTATTCTTGGGCTGTTCGTAAGATCTGCAACCAGACCTGGTTTGGGTGCTTTTAGTGTGCTGTTTGGCTGAGAATTTGCTTCTTGTGTCTTGTTTGGTTATTAGTTTGGTTAACTCAGTCTTGTGTGACTGAATTTTGATCGTTTTTCCCTTTTGGGTAATCTTTGATTATTACAACATTATATGACTATAGCAAGTGGGAAATTCTGACTCTCTTCAAGCCATCAGTGTCCGATTAAATGGAAGTAATTATACATATTGGGCGTATGTGATGAAAAAAAAATTTCTAGGTAAGAGTATGTGGGGCTATATAACTGGGACATTTGGAGTGTCATGATATTTCTGATTGTAGTGGATGCAAACTAGCTAAGTTTTCTACATTATCTTTTAATAAAAGTACTACTGTTTCTCTTGCACCTTTTGATCTTGTTCATTCTGATGTGTGGGGACCCTGCTCCAGTCTCTACTAAAGGAGGGTCCCGATATTATGACTATTCTAGGTACTATTGGGTTTCTCTTATGAAGAAACACTCTGAATTCTTTTCTATCTTTACTGCATTTCGTGCCATGATTCGTACTCAATATTCATCCACTGTAAAATGTTTTAGATGTGATTTTGGTGAGAAGTATTCTTCCAATGCCTTTATTGATTTACTCACTTCTGATGACACTATTCAGCATTCTTCTTGTACAGATACTCCTGAACAAAATGTTGTCGCTGAGCGTAAGCATAGACACATCATGGAAACTGCACGGTCCCTTTTGTTATCAGCTAGTGTTCCGAGTTCATTTTGGGGGGAAGCTGTACTTACTGCAGTTCATCTAATTAATCGTATTCCCACTGCCATCATTTCTGGCGTTTCACCTTTTGAGCGATTGAGCGGTAAATCTCCTGATATCTTTTCTTTGCAGGTGATTGGATATACCTGTTTTGTTTTACTGCCTAAAGTTGCTCGTACCAAGCTTTCTGCTCGCTCTGCGCTGTGTGTGTTTCTTGGTTATGGTGAGAGACAAAAGGGTTATCGTTGTTATAATCTTGTAGCTACCAAACTTCATGTATCTCGCCATGTGGTTTTTATGGAACACATTCTTTTTTTCTCTATTCCTTCTGCTCCACACACTTTGTACAAGTCTGATCTTGTTTATCTTGATCCTTTTCCTGATGAAGTTCCTTCTGATTCCTATATCAGTGATGTGTCTGTCTCTAACATGCCTAGTCTGGTGTTACTTGTCCTCCAATTCTTCATACTTAGTATAGACAAAATACAGTTGTCTCTTCTGCAGGCTCAAATCCACCTCTCTTGGTTGACTCTCTACCAGCTTCTGAAGACGTGGATCCTACCATTACTCGCTATCGTACGCGTACTCGTAAGTGTCCTGATAGGTTTGGCTTTTCTAACTCTTGGTACTCTCCTTTTTTAACTTTTGTTCACTCCTTCTCTGAACCTACCTCCTATAAGGAGGCTTCTCTTGCTCCTCTTTGGCAACAAGCTATGGCTGCAGAGCTTTCTGCATTGCATAAGACAGACACGTGGGACTTAGTGCCATTACCTCCTGGTAAACATGCAGTTGGGTGTTGCTAGGTGTACAAAATTAAGACCCACTCTGATGGTTCTATAGATCAGTACAAAGCTAGGTTGTTGGCGAAGGGATTCACTCAGGAGTATGGTATTGACTATGAGGAGACGTTCGCTCCCGTGGCTAAGATGACCACAGTTCGGGCCATGATTGCAGTGGCAGCGGCAGCGGCCCGTACATGGAGTCTTTCTCAAATGGATGTAAAGAATGCTTTTCTTAATGGGGACTTATCTGAGGAAGTTTATATGGTTCCTCCTCCTGGTCTCCATCATAACCACGGTGAGGTGTGCAAACTTCGCAAGGCTCTGTATGGCCTCAAACAAGCCTCGTTAGCTACGTGGCACCTTGCATCAGAGTTTGTTATTCCCTTCATACTCCTCTTTGGAGCTTCGAGCTATTCCGATGCTATCTAGCCTGGGAACTCTACGCATCGAAAGTCCACTACTGACTACTGTGTATTTCTAAGTGACTCTTATTTCTTGGAAAAGCAAGAAGTAATCTGTTGTGTCTCGCTCTTCTGCAGAGGTTGAGTATTGTGCGATGGCTACGACTACTGCTCAGATAGCTTGGTTGCATTGGTTGCTTGCTGACCTTGGTGTTTTGCTATCTCCTCCTACTCCTATATATTGTGATAACGAAGAGTGCATTCAGATTGCGCACAATTCTGTTTTTTCATGAGCGTACGAAGCATATTGATATTGACTGCCATTTTGTGCGCCATCATCTTCAGCTTGGCACTATCTCTCTTCCCTTTCTTCCTGCTACTTTGCAATTAGCCGACTTCTTCACAAAGTCTCATACTGTTACGCGCTTCAGCTTCCTGCTTGACAAACTTCTCATGCTTCTTGCTGCAGCATCATAAGTTTGAGGGGGGGTGATAGAATAATTAGCTTCAGGGTGGTCTTGTCTTTGGTCTCTTATTGCAACCCTACTATAAAAAGGTTATTTTATTCTGTTTGTTTCTTTGCACTTTTTGTATCGACTGTTATTTTGTGCAACTTTATGGAATAAAATTTTTCTCTTCCTTCTTCTTTCTCTCCTCTTTGATTGCTAAGTTAACAGAGTCCCCTCCATGTGAGGATATCAATAGCTAGAATAGGGGATAGATAAGGAGGTATAGTATATACATATAAGGTTCAGTCTTTCAGTTGTAACAGAATTCTCTTCTAGAAACAAAGTTCAAGCTATTGTTCTTTGAATCCCAGACCTGGAAAACCCTAATTTTATTCTTGACTCCACTTTATTCTTGTCAATTTTGAGCATCAATTGTATCATTTGATAATAAAACTAGTTTCAACGAAAACAGAGCATTGAATCTCTCCTGTGTCTTTTGATTCCAAGATCTAACGTTAATTTCTCCTATTTTCTCTGCACATTCTTGTGGTACTGACCATAGGATGCATCAGTTTCAACTGGTGGGGGCAACAAGCCAACTATTTTGGACCAGACATAAAAATCCTTGCACACTAGTTTGATTAAACTAGGGCCTTAAACGGCCAGGACACTCGTGGCTTTGGTGCAAACGTACAAAATGAAAACGAAAAAAGAAAAAGAAAAACGCTACAGCCTCATACAGGCATAAACTAGAAAGGAGGAACGAGTTTGTGAAGTTGAAGGAGAAAAACCAATATAACAAGAAGTAGTTGTCTGAGGTTCAAACAATAGTAATTGTGCTTATGAACCTATTGTAGGGTACCTAATAGAGTCTCGAGCATAATTATCAATCAGTTCTCTATTAACATCAAAGACGATGGATCTATTATAATCAAGTCCACAATAATCTGAGAATGTCAGAAGAAGTCTTGGTGCTTTATTGGAGTGGTACAACATGTTTTAAAGCGAGCTATACATTGGCACAATGGGCATGAAGACATCAAGGTTTGACATATATAACTTCGACAGAAGTGTTAATGGGATTCTCTCTCTCTCTCTCTCTCTCTCTCTCTCTCTCTCTCTCTCTCTCTCTCTCTCTCACACACACACACACACACACACACACACTGGGCACAAAGACATCAAGGTTGCAATAAGGTTAACAGAGAAAAAAATGTCATATGCATAAAAACTGTTAAGCCACCAATTGCTCCAAAAGCTAAGGCTATTAGAGAAAGGGCCCAATGATGTATATCAAACTTCAACAACCACCCCCCATGTCCGACCATATCTCACACATGGACACAATAAACAAAACTCCGTCATAATGGAGACAAAAAACAAACTGCAACAAAATGCAGCAGTCAAAATATTTGGCTGGATGTGTTCTCTCTCTTGTTGATAGTTATCATTATTTTACCTGTTTTTACTTCTGATTAGTCCAAGGACAATCTTATAATATTTATTTTCCTCTTTCTCTTCAATAATATAAATAGGGGATTGACACATTGTCAACCCTAAGTTTGCCTAATAAAATTGCAACATGGTATCAGAGCCACCACCACCACCATCCGACAACTCCCACCACCAACCCTAATAGCCGCTAGCCACCGCACCACCACCAACACCATCGCCGACCACCACTCCTCACCCTAACGCCGACCACCTTTATCACCATCTTCACCCTCGCCACATCCCTCTACACCTCTAGCCCTGCGCCGAGTCCCTCTCACTACCTAGCTATTTCCAGGATGCTCTTGCTGATCTCGAGTGGATACATGCTATGATTGATAGATGAAAGCTCTTCATAGGATTGGCCCTTGGGAATTGACAACACAACCTAAAGGGAAAAGGACTGTGGGGTGCAAGTGGGTTGCACAAGGCTAACTGTTCTATTGAGCGGTACAAAGCTCGATTGGTGGCAAAGGGTTTTAATCAGACTTAAGGTGTGGACTATGAGGAGACTTTTGCACCACTTGCAAAAATGAAAAATTGGCCAGAATCCTCCTTTCCCTTACAGCAAATCTGGATTGGCCTCTTCACCAGTTTGATCTGGATTGGCCTCTTCACTAGTTTGATGTGAAGAATGCTTTTTTGCATGGCGATTTAGAAGTAGTTTACATGGATGTTCCCTCGGGCTTCGAGAACACCAAAATAGAGGGGAAGGTGTGTAGACTCAAGAAGTCATTGTATGGCCTCAAACAGTCCCCAAGAGCTTGGTTTGATAGATTTCGTAAGCTATGATCCGATATGGTTTCAAACAGAGTCACATTGATCACACTCTGTTCATCAAACACTCATTGCAGGGTAAGACTACTGCCCTTAATGTATATGTTGATGACATTGTGCTTACAGGAGATAATTTGGAGGAAATGGAAATATTGAAGAAACATTTGGCCACTAAATTTGAAATCAAGGATCTGGGAAGTTTTTTGTGGAATTGAACTCGCGAGGTCTAAACATGGGATTTAATTTCCCAGAGGAAGCATGTCCTAGATTTATTGAAGGAGACAAGAATGCTTGGGAGCAAAGCATGTGACACACCTACAGAACCAAATCAGAAGCTTAGTGATAACAGTAATGGAGAAATGGTGGATAGGGGAGATATCAGAGACTTGTCGGGAAGATAATTTACTTGTCTCATACTCGTCCAGACATTGCTTTTGCAGTTAGTGTTGTCAGTCAGTTTATGCATTCTCCACGAGAATCACTTCAAGAGGTTGTCTATCGGATTCTTCGGTACTTGAAGTCCGCACCTGGAAAGAGCCTGTACTTTGCCAGACATGACACCTTAGGGTGGAAGCGAACATTGATGCCGATTGGCCAGTTCGGTTACTGATAGGAAGTCCACTTCGGGGTACTGCACATTCGTACGAGGAAAACTTATTACTTGGCGAAGTAAGAAGCAAGACGAAGTAGTCAGATCTCATTCATAAGCCGAATTCAGGGCTATGGCCCAAGGTATTTGTGAGCTCTTGTGGATTAAGTCATTGTTGAGGGATTTGAATGTTGAACAGACAGATTCTATGAATCTATATTGTGATAATAAGGCAGCAATTAATATAGCTCATAATCATGTTCAACATGATCGAACCAAACATGTGGAGATTGATCGACACTTGTTGGAATTAAGAGCCTTTTACGAGATGTTATTCTAGGATTTATGAGTCATGTTGACCATAGTTTATTATCTTTATTTTTCTTTTATTCTCTTTATTCTCTTTCCTTTCCTATCTCACCCTTGTAACCTATATATCATTAGGGTGTAAATCATACAAACTATCTTTTTCTGCCAATTCTATTGCACTTCATCAAGGAAAATCTTAGTAGTGGTACTATATGCATTCCCTTTGTTAAAACCAGTGATAAAATTGTAGATGTTCTCACCAAAGGAATTGGGACTCACCCATTTCACCTTATTCTAGGCAACCTAGGCATGAGAGATATATTCATACTAGCTTGAGGGGGAGTGTTGAGAGTTATTATTATTTTACCTGTTTTTATTTTCTGATTAGTTTAAGGACTATGTTGTAATATTTATTTTCCTCTCTTCAATAATATAAATAGGCGATTGAAACATTGTCAACCCTAAGTTTGCCTAATACAATTGCAACATCTCTCTCTCTCTCTCCATCGAAACTACTATATAGCATTTTGCTCCCTTTCCAGAATGCAATAAGGTTGACAGAGAAAGAAAGTTGTCATATGCCTAAATACTGCTAAGACACCAGTTGCTCCAAAAGCTAAAGCTTATGAGAGAGCAGGCCTAATAATGTATATAAAGCATCAACACCCACCCTCCATGTACGACCCTGTCTCACACATGGAGAGGCAGCAGATGAAACTCCGTCATAATGGAGACAAACTGCAATATGCAAACCAAAAAGCAGAAGGAGACTCAAACCCAAGACCTCCCACAAATAAGTCTTTGTGCCATGTTAAGTCACTGGTGGCTCCAAAAGCTTAGGCTATTAGCAAAGGGGCCAACAATGTATATCAAGCTTCTACGAATAATATGTCGAAACATTCAGATACATATATTATTTGGGTGTAACATGGGGCCATCATAGCACTTTCCGAAGGAGGGGTTCTATGTGATGTCTACAAGGCCACATTTCGCCACCTTTTCCAAGGCTTGTTTTCAAACTAGACATCTACTTGCACTACATATGCACATTCGATAACCCATAAGTGTTTTACACTCCTGTACTTTAAGAAACATTTATTAAGTTCTACTTTACTTTAGTTCCAGGTTATAGTCATTCCTTTCTCTCTTTTTCCTTTGTTTTAAATAGTCTCAGTTTCATATTTCTCTTCTAGGAGTACATTGCACCCAAGGTCACTTTATTAACATTCTTAGTTTTCATTTGAAAATAACTAAAGCTCATTCTACGACCAATGTAACTTCTGAATAAATTGCCTCAAGTTCTTTGATGGCCTAAGACAAGACACAGCCGAAGAACTCATATTCACTTTAGACCTTTACTCTACCTTGAAATTAAAAATATATATATATTTCTGACATTTTCTTACACAAGCACTCACAAAGCTGACAGTGATTTTGTAGTATTATATATTCTATCTCACAAAATTATAATGTTTGCAGTTGTAGTAATTATGACAACAAAAAAGACAGGAATAAATAAATTGATAGAACAGAAAAAACGGAAGACGAGATAATAAAAGGCATGCAATAAGAGAAACATAAGTTACAGAAATTATTAAACAGAAATAAAAGGCATACAATAACAGAAACAGAAGTTGCAGAACTGTTAAACAGAAACTTACACATGAAGACAATCCACGGGTATAGCTGATAGCCCATCATTCATAACAACACGTAAACTCTATCAAAAAAGATTCCAAGTCAGCATGATTACATACTACAACCTGAACTGTTGCTGCATCAAACAACTGATTTCCAAATGACAGCAGTTACCGAACTTCCTGGACTCAAATGCATACAGACAATGGATAATGGAGCTTAACTTTTGTTTAATTAATAAATAAACTTATATCTCACCATTTGACCACCATTGTCATGGCTAGGGTGGGGCTAGTGGGGATGGGACGGGGATAGCGGATGCATACATAGAAAAGGGAATTGCTAATTGCATCCACCAAATTACTCTCTACACCACATCTACAACATGAGATTCTGTATGTTATCCACCTCACTGCATAATGTGGATGCAACAAAAAAATTTGGTGGGTGTATTTAGTAGCACTCATGGAAAATATGCTCCACAAGACAGACCCAATATTGAAGTAATGGAAACGTATCATATGCTTATTTAAAACTTTATAATTACCAAAAAAAAACACTCAAACAAGAAACAGAATTCCCATTTCGGGTTAGGCAAATAAGGGACTTCTGATGTAGCTAAATCATATGCAAGTCAGTCAGTTTTGTATTCAGTTGTGTTCAGGTGCAGTTGTTTTCTGCTGTACAGTAGGCTATGCATGTTCTGCCTGGTGTGTCTGTCTCTATTTGATTGTCATTTTCTTGGGTAATCAACATGTAAGGGTAGCCCCTAAGCTTACTAGCTTAGGAGTGTTACAAAATACAGGAAAGTCTCGGCTAGACACAGTTTTCAATTGTCACCGAATGCTGTTGCATGAACAAACAGAGTCTTAAGGTCTCATTCTTGATATTCCAACCCAAACCCTAAAATTTCTTCAACTCCTTCAATTTCTTGGAGTATTGAGTCCTGAATGCATCAATTCTTTCTACTAAAGAATGACAAGGGTACATAGGATCCCATTTGCGCAGTTAGTGAGTTTTTTGACAATCCAGAGACAACCTGGTATACCAGGGACAGAGTTTAGATGTTGGAGTTATGGGAATTCTCCTGTTCATATCTCCCTGTACAGGAGCAGGTGGTTCATGATATAAAAGCATGATCGTACATGTCAACAACTTAAAAACTGTTTGCAGTTTGGTCCCTCTTCCAATTGCAATGTCAACCTTCTGCTAGCTTCCATTTGGATTACAGAAAGCTACCACATGGTGCAATGTCCACCTTCCACGTGATGTGTTTCCGTCACTTTTTCAAAGGGGAGTAAAGGAAAGTTGACATAGCAATTGACCTGAAATGCTGAAAGTTAAGGGACCAAATAGCTACAACTGAACGATGAAGGACCAGATTGTAAATCAGTATACAGTTCAAGAGTGCAATCTGGAATTTTATTTTACTCTGTATCCCAATGTTGGTACAATTCCCTCATATCAATCTCTGATAACTACAGTCTATGTTCCTCTCATTTTTCCTTCTTTACTGTGTTTCGCTTGGCAATTGGCGCTGTAAAGTATAAAACATGAAGAAAATGACTAGAAAGTGTTAAGCATCCATTTATGCTTCAAACATACTTATCAAGTAAATGATGAGGTTAGTCAGTTAAACCCAACTTGTCTCATGCTAAGTATATACTCCAAACAATAGCACAATAGCTCCACTATACGCCTATGAAAAAGTGAAATTTATACTAAAGCCATTGAATAACAAACACTACTTATACTACGTGAACTGCTCTCCACGACACAAAACACTGGCATTCTATACATACGGAAAAGAAAAAGAAATAAACATTTTTTTACATGTCTATTAACAGTGACCACGTATATATTTCTAAATTCAGGTAGAAAATACCAAAATAGCATAATATCGTATTCCCAAAGGCTCAATTACATGTTTCTTTCCTACTAACCTGGAACCCTAGAGTGACAAGATCCTTTTCTGATGCTTCCGCTACAGACCTTCAAAACAAAGTGGATAACGATCAACAAAGAAAGAAGTACCAAAACAAAAAAATGAACAGAAATGAATTCTTCAAGTAGAAGACTAACCTCAACATTTCAAGAATATCTGGCCAACTAGAGTGTAACTTCTCTCCATGCCTCTGAAAAGAATTTGGAAGAAGACAAGTGCAGTTTGAAAATAATGAACGCAAAATAAAAAATAAAAATAAATATTAAAAAAGTCAAGTAATATTTTATTGTTAACCAAACATTACCTCTAAAACATGCAGGAGAATTTTTAGAGATCCATAACGAACATCAATACTTTGAGTTGAAAAATAAAGTACCCTCAATGGGGATACAACAGCACACTCAAGCGACTTCAACTGTGGACCAAAACTATAACGTTATTGTATATTTGAGAAGACTATTGGGCTGCCAACCAAAAAAAAAATAACATTCTTACATCATGCGATCCAACATGGGTTCCGGAAGGTCTATCTTCCTGAAATTGATCTGAACCCAAAACAGCACAAATTGATCGATCCAATGCATCGAGTCCCATGTTTCTTAAATGCTGATTAGAAATATCGGCAAGCTGCAAATATTCTAGTGATGTTAAAAGATAAGTTAACGATGTTTCACAAAAAGAAGAAGAGAAGTTAGCGGCGAGAGCATCAAACATTATATGAAGAGACTTAAATCACCTCAAGAAAATGTCCGACAACTGGATCCCAAAGTGGCTCCACCCCTGTTCACACAGTTAATTAGTTAAAACAAAGTAAACAATTAATTGTAGCTATCTTTCTCTCTGCACCAACAAATGAAAAACAGAAAAGAAAAATGGAAACATATAAATTAGGCATATCCTAACTTCAATTAACTTCTTGTAGTTTGAAAAAAAAAATTTGTAAAATCACAAGATCACAGAAATCCGAAAGGCCCAAATAAGGTCATAATTGTTAGAATAACTAGCAATAAGGGTATTTTGGACTTATTGTCCTTTTGCCCAACCCAACTACAAAGAATTCTTTATTAGATAACTAGCAATAAGGGTATTTTTGACTTTTTGTCCTTTTGCCCAACCCTACTACAAAGAATTCTTTATTTTATTCCGTATTATCTTCTGAATTTCTCTTTGAAATGTACACTTGCAAGGAGAAAGTTACTCTTTCCTTTCTTCTTCTTTGTCTTCCCCTTATCAAAGCCTCGATCAAGTGTCCAACCTATTCAAATGCACTAAAGGGAATATCGAAAAGCTTACGGAACAGTTGCAAAGTGATAACATCATCGTCCAACGTCAACATAATGCCAATATCAGCAACTTTCAGAAAATTTCCGGTTGTAACTTCATAAATTATGTTCAACTCTCTGAACTAAGTACGCTCGTGATTTTTGCAAATATTTATTCCAAAGCCAGATAAGTAGGGCTTATCATTTTCAAATGTTGTTCAGAAACACACCCTTTGTTTCCATCTGTTGATTTCTTGTTCTCTGGAGCGTTTTGTTGCTTTGATCCATTTAGGAAGTATTACGCCTACTCCTAGGGGTTACTTGTAGTGCCCCACGGCCATTGAACTGGTTTAGACTAAAAAAATCTAGCATTTTGGGATTTGGCTGTGTAGTCGGAAGCATTTTTTCTGAACTTCTGGTTTAGGTTATTTTGTTTGCTATTTGTTGATTGGTTGGTAATTCGTATGTAGGAGTTGTGTTTGGTTCAAGGACCAAAATTTCGTTGCAGTCTATTGTTTCGATGTACACGGAAACGGAAACATTTCGGAAACATGTGGAAACACCAAAAAAAATTGGAAACATTGAGATACTTGTGTAACATAACTTTAGTCTTAACTTTTTGCACATATAAAGCTAAAAATTGATTAATTGAACCTTTAAGGGGTCTATATATATACTTACATTTAATAGTATACTGATCAAATTAAAATTGTACGAGTATTTAGACACCAATCTACTGTGAAACGGTCCAAGGAATACATATTAATACTTTTTTTAGTTAATTTGCACTATTCCATATATGGATTTATATCACATATATGCATTTAAATAATCACCACATATTTAAATTAACTGACTTTATGAACAATAGTTGATTACAATTAGGTATTTGAAACAAAATTTTGTTCCTTGGTTTGGTTGCTGGTATAGTGGTATGGTCTGTTATGGTGTGTGGGTACTGTCTGGCTACTGTGATGTAGTGTTTTAATTGCATTTTTGGTGTTCTTTGATTTCACATCGCATTTTCATAAGAATCATCAAAAGATTAATCATCGTCCAAGTACTCATCAAACTTTGGTTCCTCATTCGAGTACTCAACACGCTTTCATTTATCATCAAAGACTAACTTATACAAATTTTGTTTCAACCGCACACTTATGGTTGGAAGGCAATTCATGGATAAGAACTTCTCCTTCAATTTCTTTATCATTTTGTACCACTCCTTGATCTTAGTCTTCCCCTTTCTCTTTCTAATAAATTTCAGTTGTTGCCACCAATCCGCAACACTCCCTTTCAAACTTGTCTCAACCAATTATACTTTTTCTTCTTCAATTACCTTATAGTAATTGAATAGAGTTTCAAATTCATTTAACCAATCAACAAATTCCGATTGATCACCATACAATTTCGGAATTCAGATCCTCTCACAAGGAGGTTGCAAACGCTTTACCTTACGAGTTAAGGTAGCAATTTGCTTTCTTAAGAATTCAGAAGAAAGGCATATTTTTCTTGTTTTCCAACAAGACTTTATAACGTTTATATACAAGTAGAAAGGGAGACAAGAAAGGAAATTAAATATTAGGAAAGAAAAGAAAAGAAAAAGGAAAGAAAAGATTACAATAATATAAAGATCATGTAATAAAAGATTACAATCATATAATTCATACATTCCCACACTCCCCCTCAAGCTGGAGCGAAGACATCTGTGAGACCAAGCTTGACCAAGGAGGACTTCAAGAGAGATGGTCCGACGGATTTGGTGAACACATCTGCTGTCTGTTCTGAAGAAGGAACAAAGCACGGAATAATCACATCAGAGCGAACTTTTTCACGGATAAAATGAATATCGACTTCAACATGTTTGGTACGCTCATGAAGGACAGAGTCAGAAGCAAGCATTATAGCAGACTTATTGTCACAAAACAATGTAGAGGGTTCAGCTGCAGGGAACCCCAACTCTCGTAAAATAGACCGGAGCCATAGAAGTTCACAGGTACCTTGTGCCATAGCACGATATTCTGCTTCAGCTGATGATCTTGAGACTACTGCAGGATATGCATGCCCCACGATATTTTCCAAGAGACAAGATGTTTACCATAAAAGGTACAAAAACCCGAAGTTGAACGCATGTCACTCTTAGACCCAGCATAGTCGGCATCTATAAAGCATGATATCCCAGATTGTTTCCCTGCAGTGAAGAAAAGACCCAGACCTGGGCAAGTTTTTAAGTACCGTAGAATATGATGAACAATATCCATATGAGAAGTACGTGGGGCATGCATAAATTGGCTGACTACGCTAACAGCAAATGTGAGATCAGGTCTAGTGTTGGTCAAATAAATGAGACGACCAACAAGACGCTGATAAGAAGATGGATCAGACAGAAACTCTCCTGACTCGGATGATATTTTTATATTTGGGTCCATAGGCGTAGAAGCAGACCGACAACCCATCATGCCGGTATCACTAAGAAGGTCCAAGATATATTTCCTTTGAGTCATTGAGATCCCATGACGAGACCGCGCAATCTCAATACCAAGGAAATACCGAAGGGGACCCAAGTCTTTGACATCAATGACAGTTCCAAGTTTTGCTTTCACCTCCGTAATTCCTGTAGTGTCATCGCCAGTAATGATAATATCATCAACATAAACAGATAAGATAATACACCGACCATCCGGACGACGTCGAATGAAGCAAGTGTGATCGGAATGGCACCTGGTGAACCCAATAGACAGAACAACCTCACTAAAGCGACTGAACCATGCCCGAGGAGATTGCTTCAACCCATAAAGAGACTTACGTAATCGACAAACTTTCCCACAATACTCCCCCTCAGCCCGAAAACCCGAAGGCGGGTCCATATAAATAGTTTCCTGTAGATCCCCATTCAGAAATGCATTTTTCACGTCAAGTTGGTGGAGTGGCCAAGAGTAGGAAGCAAATGTGGCACTGAAGTCTTTGCCTAGGATTTGAGTAAAGCCTTTTGCAACCAGGCGAGCCTTATAATGATCAATGGAGCCATCAGGAAGATACTTAACTGTGTAGACCCACTTGCACCCAACTATCTTTTCCCCTGGATGGAGAGAAACAAGCTCCCAAGTCTGGTTATGTTGAAGGGCATCCATTTCTGCTTGCATGGCAGTGACCCAATGTGAATTCTGGAGAGCCTCCGACATAGACCGGGGAATCGAAACGGAATCAACCTGACTAAGAAAAGCTTGATAGGAACCTGAAAGAGCTGAATAAGAGATATACTGGGAAATAGGGTGATGAGTAGAACAAGAGTAACCATACCGATTTACAGGGCGAGAGACCCTGGTGGATCGTCTGAGCGGTGTAGGAAATGCAGGACCTAGATCCGGAGAAGCATTGGATAACGAAGCATGAGCCTGTGGACGCCGAGAGTAATGAAATTCAGGGGAAGATGTGATCACAGGTGGAAGAGAAACCTCAGGAGGAGGAGAGTCAAATATGGGAACAGGACGGGGAAGATTGTCTGTTACAAGAGGGGTTTCCTGAGGAACCGAGGCAGGTGAAGAGTGAGGACCTGCAAAGAAAGAGACATCTTCCAAAAAAGTAACATCCATAGAGTTATAAAAACGACGAGAAATAGGATCATAGCACCGATAACCTTTAGACATGGGGGAATAACCAAGAAAGAAACAACGGATAGCCTTATCATCTAGTTTAGTGCGATGAGGGCTGCGGTCCTGAACAAAACAAGTGCAGCCAAAGACCCAGGGCAAGACATGAAAAAGGGTACAATCGGGCTGAAGGACATGCAGAGGTGCCTTCCCATTCAAGACACGACTCGGGTTACGGTTAATGAGGTAAGTAGCTGTGAGAACAGCGAAGTTCCAAAAATATTTAGGCACCTCCATACCACGAAGAAGACACCGGACAACAGACATAATGTGATGGTTCTTTCGTTCCGCCACACCATTCTGTTTCAGGGTATAAGTGCAAGTGAGTTGTTGGAGGATACCTTGTTTATTTAGTTCAGAACAGAAATCATTAGAGATGTATTCACGACCATTGTCGGACCGGAGAGCATGAACAACAGTTTTATACTGGGTTTTTATCATTTGTAAAAATTGAATAAACAATGGAAAAACCTCTGATTTTTTTCCTAAGAATATACACCCATGTGCAACGTGAATAATCATCTATGAACGTAACATAATAACAGTACCCAGTTAAAGCAGTAACAGGGGAAGGTCCCCACACATCTGAGTGTACAATATCAAAAGCACAAGGAGCACGAGACATGCGAGGAATATAAGTGGAGCGAGTATGCTTAGAAAGTTCACACACCACACAATGAAAATTATGAGTCTTACAAGCTTTTATTAATGCTGGAAAAAGTAAACAAAGATATTGAAAATTAGCATGTCCTAGGCGAGCATGGCATAACTCTAAAGTTTTATTAGAAAATGAACTAGGTAAAACAGACGCTTGCAGACTGGAAGACACAAGTGGTGGTGGTGGTTCCCCGAAGAAATAAAGTTCATCACGCTCATGGCCCGTACCAAAAATCTTCTTCGAAGTCAGGTCCTGCAAGAGACAACGATCAGGTAAGAAGATGACTGCACAGTCATAACTCTTAGCAAGACAACTAACGGATAAAAGATTAAGAGAGAAATAGGGGACATGAAGAACAGAGGACAAAGTAATATCTGGAGATAAACATACATCACCCTTACTATGGACACGAGTGGTTGAACCATCAGCAATACACACAGATTTGTTAACAGAAGTGAGAAGGGATGAAAAAAGTGACAACTCACCAGTCATGTGGTCATAAGCTCCAGAGTCGAGAACCCACCTTGGGGTGCCTGACTTAACATGTAAAGCAGTGGAAGTACCTGTAGCAAGTGCAGAAGTGGAAGAAGATCCGGGATGAGTCTGCTGAAGAAGGGAGCTGAGTTGGCTCTGAATCCGACCAATCTGGGACTGAAACATACTCTAATTCTGATGAAGTTGACCAATATCAGGCGTAATAGGATCAGGACCAGATTCAGCTATTGCAGCTGTTAAGTTACCAACTACTCTAAAAGCTTAAGCTATTAGAGAATGGGCCCAACAATGTATATCAAGCTTCAACACCCTCCCTCACGTGCAACCCCGACTTGCACGTGGAGAGCAAACAAACCAAACTCTATTATAGTGGAGACAAATAACAAAGTGCAAATATGCACAACAATGCGGGGATGGAGAGTCGAACCCAGGACCTCCCACAAACAAGGCTCTGATACCATGTTAAGTTACCAACTACTCTAAAAGCTTAAGCTATTAGAGAATGGGCCCAACAATGTAGATCAAGCTTCAACAGCAGCAACGCGGGAAGATCCAGGATTGTGGCCACAAGCATACTGTTTCTTCAACTCTGGATGTAGTTTAAAGCAACGATCTTTGGTATGACCAACAACATTACAGTACTTACAAATGTGTGGTTGCCGGCAACTAGGGCGAGCTCCAGTATTAGCTGCAAAGGCCATTTGATCAGGAACAACAGGAGGGTCAGAGACTGGATGAGGAGAAGCCTGAATCAAGAGTCGTCGACGCTCATCACCATCAATTGTAGCAAAGGCCTCGTAGAGCGAAGGCATAGGGGATGTGTTCAAAATCTGAGTGCGAAGGAATTCGAACTCAGATTTCAAGCCCATAAAAAACTGATAGGTGTGCAAACGATCAAGACGCTGAATAATAATAGTGGAAGCTACAGCAGAAATATCATCAAGAGGCTCATACTAAGCCAACTCCTCCCAACGGGACTGGAGATAGGCAAAAAAGTCGGAGACACTAAGCTGGAGAGAGTCCTGAGAGGCATGAGAAACCTCCCGATGAAGCTGACAAATACGGGACTCATTGCGCTTATGCGCATACATCTTGGTCAAGGCATCCCAAAGACCATGGACTGAGTTGTGATACATAAACATCTGATAAATACGATTTTCCATAGAATTAAACCACCTACCCAAGATAGCGCAATTATCCATAGTCCACTGATCGAATGTGGAGTCAGTAGAAGCAGGCTTAGGAACGTTGCCAGACAGCCCACTAGTCTTTCCCTTGGCACCAAGGAAGAGACGAAGAGAATGCGACCATGCGGCAAAGTTGTGCCCATCCAATAGGACACTCGTAACACGTTGCGCAGGAGTATGCTGAGACCAGTGTTCTAAAAATCGGCCTAGGCGGCCGCCTAGGCGGCCGCCTAGGCGGCGCCTAGGCGCTAGGCGGTGCCCGGCCGCCGAGATTTTCCCTAGGCGTTTGCGAAAATCGGCCAGTGGTTTAGTCGGTCTCTAGGCGGGGCCTAGGCGGTGCTAGGCGGGCTAGGCGGTGCTAGGCGGGGCCTAGGCGGGCTAGGGTGAGAATGCTAGAAAGTCTTATTTGGGTCTTACTCTTTGAAAAAAAAAACTCTAACATTAGTTTATATATACTTAAGGTTTAAGTTAATTATGGAGAGATCCCTAATAGTTTTTTAAATATTAAAACCTTCTACTAATCTTTACTTATTTCCAAAAAAACACCACATAACCTTTATATATATATACATATATATATTATTTGAACCAGAAATCTATAATTATTTTAATTAACACCACATAACTTGTATATATATCTATTATATAATTAATTTTATTTATAAAAAAAAATCCGCCTAGGCCCCGCCTAGGCGTCCGCCTAGGCCTCTAGGCGCTAGGCCCCCCTCCGCCGCCCGACTAGCGCCTAGCGATTTTTAGAACATTGGCTGAGACACAGAGAGATCCAAACGAGGTTGAGATCCAGGAGTAGGCTGTTGAATATCCTTGTCCTTACCAGCGGTAATCATGGATCCGGAATAAAAAAACTAGCAGCAAAAATCAGCAAGGCGCAACACAAGAGAGAGAAAGCGCACGGAAGGGCTTCTAATTCATCACAGAGGAAGACCCAACTGGGTAAGACACAGCAATATAGGCTGTGTAGCAAAGAGGCACAGCACAGGGGCTGCGCAGAGAGACTGCGAAGTGGCTGGGACTGCCGAGGGGGCTGGGTTTGTTCGGCGAAGGGTCTGTGGTGTTTGGGAGGTTGCGGCGAGGTGGTTTGGTGGTGGGCTGGATCGGCGAGGTGGCTGAGTGATGGTGGGGCTGCGGTGAGATGGTGGAAGGGCTAGGGTTTCCTTTCGACTCTAATACCAAGAAGAAAGGTATATTTTTCTTATTTTCCAACAAGACTTTACAACATTTATATAAGTAGAAAGGAGACAAGAAAGGAAATTAAATAAAAGGAAAGAAAAGAAAAAGGAAAGAAAAGATTACAATAATATAAAGATGATGTAATAAAATATTACAATCATATAATACATAAATTCCCACATCTTCCATTTCGTAATGTTGGGTACCATTAGGTCCCATGGGATGTGGCAAATCAGCCCCATTGTAATAACCCGTATTTTCATGTTTAAATTGACGATTTAGACTTCGTGTGCGATTTCAGTGAAAAAATTGGTCACAGGGGTATTTTGGTCATTTTTCCAATTTTATAAGTCATGAACTGAAAATATAATTTTTGGGGGAAGTTGCGTAAGTTTAAATGATTTGCTAATCGTATTGGAAGTTAAGAGTTTTCGATATTTATTTAGAAGACATCTCGATTTTAGTCATTTTGAGAAAATATCCGTTTTGTATTTATACGACCTTTTTTGTATTTCGACGACTTTTTAATTATATTATTTAATAATATAATTACAAGAATAATAATTATAATAAAAGATAATATTTTCCTAACTAGATTTCCTAAACTATACTACCTAGCCCATATGCATTTGAGAGGTGTCTTGCGAGGTGTCTTGTGTGCTTAAGTGCTTGTGAGGTGTCTTGTGAGGTGTCATGTGAGGTGTCTTGTGAGGTGTCTTGTGTGCTTGAGTGCTTGTGAGGTGTCATGTGAGGTGTCTTGTGTGCTTGACTGCTTGTGAGATGTCATGTGAGGTGTCGTGTGTGCTTGAGTGCTTGTGAGGTGTCTTGTGAGGTGTCTTGTGCACTTGAGTGCTCGTGAGATGTCTTGTGAGATGTTGTGTATAATATATATACATATTGGTGGCCTTCCCCCTTTCTCTATAAAAACCCCTCCCATTAGTTGTTGAAAAAGAAAAAAATTGAGAAAGAGAGTTAGGCAGAGAGAGAAAAGAAAGAAGAAGAGAAGTGTTTAGGAGTTACTCAACATCATCTATAGGTACCGGGTTGTGTACAATATGCTTTCTAATTCTCCGGAGTATTTCTTGTTATCTCTATTTCTACTCTTTTGCAATTTTGTTGTGCTTTCATTTGAAATCCATGAATATGTGTTGTTATTGGTCTAAAGGCTCCATAAGTAATGAGCACCCACCAACAGGCCAATAGGCCTCAGGGACCGACGTACTGGAGACGGGTGAGGTAAGGTGAGGTGGCTCTTTGCTGTGTGACTTCTTTGGTGAGAGCGGTTATGTAAGCGGTTGAGTAAGTGCTATGGAACTAAATGGTTCATGAGCAGGGGGCACCTACCAACAATCCAACAGGCCCTAGGAACCGACGTATTGGAGACGGGTGAGGTGAGGTGAGGTTGGTGGCCTTTGCTGTGTGACCAAGAGGAACCTGGTATGATGCTCTAGGTTTGGGCGGTTGGCTAGTGTGAGCAGTTGGGTTGTGAGATTGGTCAATTGATTTAATGTCGTTCTATTAATTTGATTGTCATTATCCTTTTGAGCCTTTGATATTCCCGTTATATTGTATACTTTCCGGTGTGATTTTGAGATGCAGGTAGTACCGGTAACCGAAGCCTAGAAGAGAGATAAGGCTAAGGATGATATAGGAGATCCGTGGAGAATATGAACCTGTTGGGAGTTTTAAAGAAATATTGTACTTTTATTTTAAAGAATCAAAGTGTAATTCATTTAATTTTTCAATGGAAATACGCTTTGTTTTAGCGGGGCGTCACACCCATCTCCCAATTTCATGGCATTTCTTTGCCCTCTACCGATTCTTCTTCCTCTTTGAGCCATAATAATTCACAAGCAATTTGAACACCAAACGATGGAAAATCGAATCAAAATATCAAACAAGAAGCCAATACCCAACCTAAACAAACTACACCCAAACCAATTCACAAACCCCAACCAAAATTACTTGCTGAAACTTCAACCTCAAACCAAGTTGGAACGATAACAGCCGAGAAGAAATTCAAAATCGAAAACGAAATTGGAGAAACCAATCGAAACTGACTTACCCAAACGAAACCAATCTTGAAGCAAGCTACTCTAGTCACAATTCACCAAACACAACCCAACCAAGGCTCAATTGAAGCCCAGTCCATGTCGCACTTCCTCAAGAGGTTCGAAAGTCCAATCTCAAGGTCGCTGCGATGGTCGAGGCTCGATTTCAAGGCCCCACCAAGGTTGCGAATGGTCCAATCACAATTTGGCCCTAGTCGCAGGTTCAGCTGGTTTAATTAGAGGCTCTGTTTGGTTTGTATGTGGATCACAACACTCTCTCCAGGTCTGGACGTAATCACGAGCTCGCTAGGATTGTTGGTTGGTGATCGCGAGTCCAATTAGCTCTGGTCGACACCTTCGCAAGGTACTGTTTGGTTCAAAAATGTGCAAAGTACTCCTTCGGTTGCATTCAACTTGCAATTTCGCAAGTCACAGTGGAAATTCTAACTGATTTAGGCGTTGTTTGGTTGAGATTCACACCCCCTCTTTGAATTCCAGGTTTGATCTCAAGCTCTGATACCAAATGATGCATGCAAATGCATTGGAATGCTCAATTCAAGAGTTGAAGAGAATAGATTAAGAACAAACTAGGGTTTGGAAGACCAAAACCCTAAAACAAGAGCTCTACGCTCAATTTGGTATAAAACCAATTCCAAATACAATATAATCAAAAACTACATTCTCTTAGCCCTAGCCTATTATTTATACTGTAACTAATCTCACATACTTGTGACCAACACTATAAGGACAACTAAAATAAATAACATGAAAGACTATTAATAAAGCCTAAAGTACTACATCATATTATTTACAACTATATAGCATAATTACTACATGCAAATTCTTTGCATCATTGAGTTTAGTCAGGAAACAACCCAAGCAAAAAGGCATAATTGACAATACTATTGCTGCATTTAAAAGGGACAAGAAACTGAGTAATGACTTTGTTTAAGAGAAGTCTCGAAAACTATGAAAGAGGCGTCCTGAAATAATATAACTCTAATGTGGCATGATAATTTGTCAATCTTAGCAGCTAGTCTGGAAGATAACATAGCACAATCGTAGAGAAAAAGAAAGCTAAAAAATGGACAACAGATACGTACTATGAAGATTATTGATGAGGATGGATATCATTCTCTCCATAGCAAAACTTATGCTTCCAATCTTTTGACTTAATGTTTGCCCGAAACTACTTACAGTTCCAGCAATACACTCAGCAATACACTGATGTGACAACTGACATAGTGCAGAAACAAGGGACTTAACCGCTGATATGTGCATCAGCGCTGAGCTCTCGAACAGCTGTTCAGAGAGGAAAAAAGATATACAAAATATTACCAAAAGAAAAAAAGAAACATAAGTTTTGAAAACGAAAAGGAAAAAAAGCTAACCTGAGAATTTAATGAAGAAAGGATGTTGAAATCACTGTATTGACCAGATGATTCCCTAGTTAGTTTTGTGACAGCTGTGGAGACCTCCTATAAATACAAATTGATGAATTACCAAGCTTTAACGAATGACATTACATAAAAATCTATGAGCGAATATACTAAACAATTGATTGGGTTAGCTGGGATCACATCAATTATATACAATTGATGAATTACCAGGCTTTGACAAATGGCATTACATACAGATCTATGAGAGACTATACAAAACAATCTATTGGGTTACTTGGGATCACATCAATTATACGAATTCAAAACTTCCATAGGAAAACAAGTGAAGTGCTGCCAAATCATCAAAACTACATGGCAAGTTACACGCAATGGCAATCCTTCTGTTTTCTTTCTTTGACCTACCGCTTCTCCACTGGCAGTTTGCAAAATAGACAAAACATGCTTTAGCTTTTTCGGGGTCAACAATCACCTACAAGGGATTGTTTAATAACCAGTGACCGCTTGGATTTTCACAGCTTTTTTAAAAATCCGATTCCTGTTAAAGCTAAAACAGCTATTTTAAAAAGCTGCAATTTGTAGATTTTTTAAGTATCTCTTATTCAGAAAAGTGATTCTTTTAAACTGGCCCAAACTGGCTCTTAATCAAAATAATCACAAAATACAAAGGTTTTCTTGATTGACATTCTCCCCTACCCCAATTCTGGTTTGAGCCATTATCACTTGCAGGTAACAAGTGATAGTGGTAATGACAAGATTATGGACCCAGTAACGTAGCGCATTTGCGCATCAATGTCAGTAGCCGCTAAAGATTATCAGAGTGGGTTAATTACTGGAAAGCAAATGGATATTCAGCCAGATATCTCTAGCAATGACTTTGCAAAATCATGCCCTCTGGTCCATCTTTCTCTTTATTTGTCTTTTTTCATAAAATAAAAAAAATAATAAAAAAACACTCACTTTGGCCCTTTCAAAATAACCTATACTAGATATACTTATCCGCAGCCATCTCTGAAAGGTCTTGAAGCAAAGGACAGAGTTAATATTCCCAAAAAGATTTTGATCAAGCCCACAACAAATTTACAGTTTCCTCTTAAAGTACTGCCACATACAAAAACTCGTGGAGTTAGAGTTGACCTCATACTGATAGAATCTTACTTAGTCTTTACTTTATATGTCACGGAAAATGTCTCCAGCCATTGGAAAAGTTTGAGCATTGAGCTTTCTATCTCTAGCTATGGTAATTTGGTGAATCTGGGTTATAAATTGCGGTGTTAAAGAATTTTGTTCAATTTCTCATGTATATGTAGCCCTTTTGTCGGCATACTAGTAAATGCTAGGACTTCGGTTTTTTTTTCCCATGAATTCCCGTGCCCGTAATGCTGACTCCTATTATCTGTACTTTGACTAATATTACCCGAGCTTTTTAGTTGTATTCACTTCTAGGAAATAGCCGATATCTCTTCTTCTTTTCCTCCTTTCCATGATCAAATATTTATTGACAAAATATGCAAACTCATCTTTGCACGCAGAACCTACACAAGATGTAATACAAACTATGTTCTTGACCCACACAAATCCCTACAAATATCAATCAAAAGCAAGGAATTTTCTATGATCCTAACATGAAAATAAATCCACAAACAAGAAAAAGAATAGAATACGGGACTAAAAAATACAAAGCTTAAATCCAATTTAAATATTCCCACCTGTCAAAGGAACAACCACCCCCTCAAAATACAAAACAACCATTCAGCTTTGGTCATATGCGAACTTGTAAAACAGAATGTAATGAGAGCAAAACTATGTTTTAGTTGTGAGCCCCTTCAAACACTTTCTTCGGAGTTTAGCTCCTAGACAAGATTCTATTTAGGACTCGATCAATTTCAAATGCATCTCTTCACAAACCAGGCCACTGAAGACACCAATATAGTCATATAGGATGACACCAATTATTAGGGGCTGCTTGGGCAGGTGCAGAACAGGTTCTGTGGTTTATGTGAACTTGTTCTACAAATTCAAGTGTTAGGTAGAGGCCCTTTTGTTTGTGTGGGAGTCCGTGCTTAGCCTAAAATCACTCCTAAAACTGGTTCTTTATCAAACCATCATGCCGTTGGTACTCATAAGAACCAGATGGAAATAGATGTGGGAACATAGCCCTACTTTGTGCATTCTCAAACAAGCCCACAGACAACCACAAGAAATGACAGAAAATAAACAATCAAGTTAATCAACATTAAATTTGCCATCAAGGGGAATGATATACACGTATATACTATAAATACATAAAGCAATTACCAATCAAGCATCACGAATTAGGCTTGCATCAGAAAATAAAAAATAAAAATAAAAAGATGATTGCCTAACTCACCTGTGTTGTTGCATGTGGTGAATGGATTGCTCGGTCCAAAGCTGCCAGTGTCTCCAACACCTAAAAATGTTCACCATCTAAAGCATAAGGAGAAAACCTTAAGTATTTTCATAAGCATGTGAAAAGAGGACAACATACCAACACCCAAGAAGGGCCCAACACATTGTGCAATCGATGAGCAATGTTGAAGAGAGTCCTTAAGGCCTGATTTGCAAGAGCAATTAAGATCAAAATATAATTTTTTGAAATCATTGTCTTGAAACTAATGCATTTCATAGAGAAATGAACTGCAGAAGAAAATGGCCAGCTAGAGAAGAGCAACATTAGGGTAAATATCAGTGACCTCACTTGTGTCTCTTAATATCACTTAGCCCCAAAAGTTGAGACATAATACCATTGTCCTCCTTAACTTTTTGTATTTTGTGTTTCAGTTTGCCCCACCAGCCATATAATGCCTCAAAATGACTATAATATGACTAATGTTATTTAGCCACTAATAAATAAAAATCAGAAATTGTCTAAAGCAGGTATGCGATTGTAAGTAATGCATATCAGAGATACTTTGATGATTTTTAATTTTTTATTCACAATTATGTGTAATACATTGAGGAATATTATAGTATTCTGGATGACTACTATGAAATATGAATGCAGAGCGAAAAATACCTGGACATTCTTTGGAGTAAGGACAATGCTTTCCCTCTGATCAACCAATGTTTCAGGACGTTTAGAACCAGAGAATTGTAAAGCACTGCACCAAATATAAGTTATAAGCTAAAATCTCAACCCTTCCCATGTCTCTATAATGTCAAAAGTCGAAACTGAAGCATAAAGAAGACAAATATCACACAAAAACATCCTATAAGCATCCCATTCAATAATCAGTGTTCTTCCTAGCAATCCCTAAAAAAAATTAGAACACTAAAAGACCGACTAAACCATTTCATGCTAATGTCTGAGATATTCAGAGGAAGAAACTAAAAAATCACATGCCTAATATAGCCCCTTCCCACTGTTATGAAGCTTGATAGCAATGGTTGAAAAGATTCCTTAACAGCTTAAGCTTCTAGGCATTTGATAGTATAGCATTAGAATACAGTTTTGGTAGATCTTGGATTCAAGCCTCTTCATTGCTGTTTACAATAATTATCACTTTTTCAGCTATGTAGGTGATGAATTTCAGTTTGAGTTCAATTGGTGCTTTAAGTACCACAACAGAGCATGCTGCACTTGATCACTAACTTCTGAGCTCACAGTTGAGATGTGCAATACATGGTTGGATTGAACAGGTCATTTGATAGGGACTGAAATGAGCTTCTCCTTTTCTTTCCCTAATCCAAGCTTACACATTTAAGGCCAGGGTGCCACTAAATACTTCGTTGATTTCCACAACAAAGCTCAATAAGACCAAAGATGTATTTTAGGGGCACATTAATGAGCATAAAGCATTCAGTATTTAGTATGCAAGAGAAAGACAACGATCTTCAAAGTCCGACAGTAGAGAGAGAGAGGGAGAGGAAAACTACAAGTATTTGCATATCAGAACATCCTTAGCTACCAATATCTACAAAACTATAAGAGTAACAACTATTGCTTAATAATTTTGACACCAAAAAAAAATACGATAAACATTGGTAATTTTAAACATTATTACAATTTTGGTAACTAAAATATCAGTATTAACCATTAATTTCATGAATAATACATATGGACACACAATGATCCCACTCTTTTCTAAGAACCCAAGAGTATAACGAAATAATGACAGAAACATCAACCAGATAGTGGAACTTAAATGTATGCTGAGCAATTAGAATCAGCTGTAAAAATGACAGCAAATTTCATACCACAACTGTGGACTCATACCCAAACTAAAAATTGTACTCCGAAAATATTACTGCATTTCAAACTTAGGAACTTAAACTAAATAATTTCTATGATGGGTATTACTAAGGGAAGGGGAAGAATGGAAGTTCAAAATTGAAACGATTAGGAATAGTTTGGATTAGACTTCACTGAGTGAGTCCTATAATTTCTTATGTGGGAGATGGCCTAACTATATAGAAAAGTAAAATTCAATTTATTATATATCAAAGCTATGAGAACTTTCCATTAGACATTTGTGTAAACTATGTCTACAAGCATACAAGTGTGAGGCCAGTATTTTGTCTCTGTGGGGGGCAACTTAAAACTCACCAATAACATTAATTTGATGCAATAAAATCTATAAAGTTAAATTTTGCTACATGTAACTCTAATAATTTAAAAGGAAAAAAAAAATTTGAAGTCTAATATAAAGTTTACAACAATGTATATTACACCTTTTGCACATATTGTACATGAAATTATCATCGCTTGATGTCTTCTATACATTTTAATCAATAGTTTATTTGGGATTACGTCTCCTTTGTTAAAGGTGCACCACAGGCTCAGGCTCAGGCTTTGAGCTTGCCTTGCCCTAGGCGAAGCCCTTTCAAACAGGCCCACCTAGGGGAGCTTGTCTTGCACTTTTTATAAAAGCCAAGTCGCAAACCCCGTGCCTCAATAATAAACTTATGCATCAATAAGTTAATTAGGCATGAAATAAAGGCCCATATTCATACCCATCTAATATTAGCTTTAGACCAATCTCACAACCCACCTCTTGTTAGCTTTGGACCTATATTAAGAACTATTACGCCATTAAAACTTCCGAAAACACAAGGGTCACATTCTTTAAAGTAAAAGAATATTAATTCTTCTATGGTTCCCAAATTCAGAGAAGGAAAAGAAAAGTGAACGGAAATAGCTTAACTATACAACATTACAACCAATCTATATGGGAATTTTGTGATGGTTTCCAGCTGATTAGGTATTAACTACGTTGTACCAAGGTTGACTATTTTGTTAAGCATTGTAAAGACAACTTACGAATTGTCCAATTGAGCTAATATGTCAAAATGTACGTTTTTGGATGTTTTAGCAACTTGTATGTATACATTGCTGGTTGTGTTCTTTATAATTGCGTTAGCATCTTCGATTTATAAGTTTTCTTCAAGTGCACCTTACGTTGCGTAGGCCTACAACTTGCGCCTAGCCACCCCCCGCTAGGCATTTGCTTTTTTGAGCCATTACAAAATATGGATTAGGCTTTGGTACTAGTGAGTGATGGAGATGAACAAACATGGGTCAAAGCGTCTAGGGTTCCAAATGATAGAGGCAAAGAGACGGGATAAAGAGGCTTTAAATGAAGAAAATAATTTGAGGGGGCAAAGTAGTGAATTTTTTTAAAATACTAAACTGGTCATATATTTTTCTTTAGATTTCAGTGGGGGAGTGCCCCCATTTTAATGCTGCCACTGCAAGTATAGTGACATAACAGTCAAGCAGATTTTATCCACACAAAAAAAACATCTAGTAGATTAGGCATAGGCGTGTACACGAGCTGAGCCGCTCAACAAGGGCTCGTGACTCGGCTCGGCTCAGATCGTCTCGTATAATAAATGAGCCAAGCGCAAGCTTGAATACCAGGCTCGTTTAATAAACAAGCCAAACTTGAGCACACATGGGCTCTGCTCAATAAGGCTTGTGAACAGCTCGTTAGTAGGCTCGTGAAAAAGCTCGTGAACAATATATATACGTTTATATATATATATGTATCGAAATCTCACCTTTTGGAAACCTAATATGTTAAAATTGTATCTTATTAACCAAATAAAATAAATTCCTCAACCAAAAAAAAAAAAAAAACTAAATAAAGTAAAAGAGTAGTGCTATGTTTCCCAATTAATTTTTACGTCCCAAATATTTCCTAAATTGTGTGTTAATGTGCTATGCTTCCCAATTGACAACATATATTTTACAAAGGGACAAGGTTATCAAAAAGAATATTTAAAAAAAAAAAAAAGGGGGGGGGGGGGGGGGGGGGGGGGGACAAGTGAGCATTGGTCTGCCAACACCTGAAGTTTTGGATACAAAAACTTATTTCTCATTGTCCCACATCGGAGAAGTATGGGAATTGTATCAGGAATGATGCCTATATAAGGCACTAAGGTTGGGTGATGTTTGAGGTCTTTGAAATGGTAAGGGATGAGCTGTAAAAATGGTCCCATGGTCAGATCAAAAAATTATTAAAAAAATAAAAAGTAGTCCCACGTATTAACTCCCTTCAACCCAGTTTTAGTTCGAGCCGAGCTTCGAGCTTGAGTTCAAGCCAAGCTTTGAGCTTGAGTTTGTTTGGATCTTAAGTTAAATCGAGCCGAGCTCGATCTTGTGTATTTTTTATCGAGCTAGCTCATTTAAGATTTTTGTGAGCTCGAGCCGAGCTTGAGCGAAGTGTTAATCATCCGAGCCGAGCTCTAAAAGCTCGGCTCGTTTACACCCCTAATTCGGTATAATATCATTTGAGAGTTAAAACATACCATAGGAACTTATAAGGAAAGGATGTCAGTTCTGTCCATGGTTGTCAAATCGGGATTCGTATCGTGAATCGAAATGATACATGTGAATCGAATTGGGATCACAAATCATGAATCGTAAGATTCGGTAACAAATTTAAAAAAAAAACCTATAAACATCCTTTTTTTTCTAGGCTTGTATAAACATATCCCTTTTTACCTAGGCTTGTATAAACATATCCTAAGTTGTTTAAAAGAGGTTTGGGAATTAAAAAAAAAACAAAAAAGAAAAAGAAAAAAATTGAAAAAACAGTTTTGTGCTTGGTAGTTGAGTGAATCGTAAAAGTCACGAATCAAATCGTACGATTCACTTGCGAAGCGTAAGATTCACCTTCGATTCTTGTATATGTTCGATTCGTGTATTGATTTGTATCGTTTTCATGGTGAATCGTATCAAATCGTGAATCGTACGATTTTGATAACAGAGGTCCTATCTACCAGAACAACAAACCCCAGGGACTTGCATAATATTAGGACAAATTCATACGATCTATTCATTTATGACATATTAGCTATGTTACCCAGACTCGAGTATTGGTGTCGGGTCCAAACTCGGGTACGGTGTCGGGTTCGTCCAGTTTTCAAAGATTTTGCACTATTTTGAAGGGTCGGAGAGAGAAAAGTACCATTATCCCGGTGTCGTGTCGGGCACGGGTACTCCATGCATTATAAAGGGACCGGTTAACATAGCATATTAGAACCAATAAAGAAATAAAGAAGGAATAACAATCTTTAGCAAATTGTTCAATATATGCAACAATTCTAGTGAATTCCTCCATATACGCACCTCCGCTTTTCAGGTTCATTAGGAATACTGATTGTAAATTTGCACAGAGAAGCTAGATATGAGTTTAAAGGTTCAATAGCATGAAGAACCCCACATGCCTGCGCAATAATCAGAAAAACCATTGTCACCTATCACACAGTCTGAATGGCAGGGTAGCTTATTTGAAAGGAAGATAAGCTAATGAATACATAAGCAAAAGGAGCTATTTAGAATGTAAAACTTTGGGCTTAAGGACGACTGGTCGTAATTCAAAGAAAATTGGAGAGAGAGAGAGAGAGAGACGGATAGCCATAAACACAAAATACAAGCGTATGTATCCCAGCAACAACCCATACTACCATGCACCATGTAGTACCAACAATACAAACTATAAATAATCATTAGGGCTGATGGGGGGGGGGGGGGGGTGAAGAACCAAACGGTTTCACTTACTACGGTCGGTGGTTGGTATAGTTCAGCACAAAAACTTATTCTTAGTTCGGCATATATTTCTTCAAAAGCCACACAAAAAACCGGCCGAACCGACCGGTTTTCCTTCAAAAACAAAGGCATTACTAATATCGAGGATTGTGGAACCCAATACACATAAGACTTGAAAGCATCAAGGGTCAAGCCAGTACCTATCGCTAGAATATTTTAAACGTCATTCCTCTCTGACCTTCGTCCCTCCAGGCTACCTCTTTCAAAACCCTAAACCTAAGGTCACTGCCACAGCCAGTACCGACCTCACGCTCGTCACTTGCTCACCGTTGATCTCGTCTGAAGGTGTCGAGTTTCCAGTCCTCATCGATCTTCCTCGTCTCACCCACCGAAGGAAATTATCCTCTTCAAAGCTCTCCAACTCTCTGGAACTCAAATCTACCCTCCCTCTCTCTTTTGATCTTCCTCTTTGCCTCTTTGATCTTTGTCTAGGTATATATATGTATATAATAACTATAATAACTGTACATATCTATACATGCTGATCATATGCCTTTCGAGTCCCTAATTTATTTTCAATCCCTATTTTATTTTCGTGTAGCTTATTTGCTTTGAAAACCCAAAGTAGAAGAGGGTATGTGAACTTGAAATTACCCTGCAATTCGTATAGTTTATTTTTTATCCCTGTTTTATTTTGGGCCTTTGAAAACTACAATTCATATTCGGTACTTTCTAAACCGAACTGGAAACCGAAAAACGGACCGTCCGATGTCACTGTAGGTTATGAAATGCAAACCGAAGCAACTGGTCGGAACGGTTCAAAGAATGTGCATACCGAATGTCTTGGTTCGGTTAAGTAGGCTTGAAAACCAACCAAAACCGATATCACCCCTAATAATTATTATAATTACAATGACAATGACGGCGACGGTAAAAATAAAAGACTTAGGACTTATTTGTTACGCCTGCTAGAAAAAGAAAGTAAATAAATAGTTCTAACAGGTTAATCAGTGCAAGGCATCAGGTGACAGAGCAAGGTTTCGGTAGAGTAGTCATGTCAACATATGATCAATCCAATCTCTAGAGTATAACCATCTCTAGAGTATAGCCGCCTAGGCCGATTTTTGGAACACTAGGTAAAAGGAACAAATTGCAAATCATTTTAACGTTTTCAAGTTATTGTTATTTTATTCAAATATTAACGCTAGGCGGTGCCCGGCCACCTAGATTTCCTCTTATACATTTAGAAAATCGCCCAACATATTAGCTAGGGGTCTAGGCGAGTTCAGGCTGGTCTAGGCGGGCTGGGGTGAGACTGTAATTTTGTTAAAATAAGAAGGGAAAAAAATTACTCTCACGTTTACGTCTTAATGTTTAAGTTAATTATTAATAGATCCCTAATAGTTTTTTAAATATTAAAAACCATCCCATAATGTTTACTTATTTCCAAAAAACACCACAAAATCTTTATATAGATCTATTATTTGGACCTCAAATCTGTAAGCATTCTTAAATAACACCACATAACTTGTATATATATATATATATATCTATTAAATAATTAGTTTTATTGAAAAAAAAATTCCGTTTATGCCCCCCTCAGCCGCACGACTAGCGCCTAGCGATTTTTAGAACATTGCTTTTACCCACAAGCCGTTTTTTAGAATGATTATTGAAACTCGCATGCATAAACAATAAACATGATATATTACCATCTGAATTCACATACATGCCCCCATATCCCGAGATCCGAGGGTGAGAGTGAGGGTAAATAATTTATTAATGATAGAGATTTCAGGATTATTACAATTTAAATAATTTCGCAATCAATACCTTCATTGAAGTCAACTAAAACCATTAAATTATAGAGAAGACAACAATTTGCAAAGAATTTTACAAAAGGCATTACTCGTGATTTATGAATTTTTACAGTGATTTTGTAATTGTTATGAGTTTCTTGCTTAAATTTGTAAAAGTTAAAGTTACCTGAGTAAATGCCTGATATCCTTTTAATATCTCCAACACAATCGCCTCTCCTTGTGACCTTCCAAATTAACTTCACATTAGATATAGAGGAATAGTCTTTTACTTAGGACTAAAATATAAAATACAATCTACCATACTTTGATAGGATCAGCGATAAAGCATCAAGTATGGTCAGCCACACTGAATCAACCATTGACAAGCAGATAAGTGTTGTTTTCCCAGTACATTTCACTGGAAGATCAAAATCACCTCTAGGGGATTCAAGCTGATTTTGTCAATTACACAAGCAAACAAACAAACAAAAGGTGAGCATTCGCCGCATGACATTTTACCACGTGAATAGGAGAAAAGTGACAATTAACATGGGCACACGAGCAAATCTGTGTAGCACGGATACTGTAATATGGGTGTTGTGTCTATGGTGGACACGTATCAACACCGACAAGCGTTGGGCACACCCCGAATCGTGTGTCTGAGTCTATGTCTATGCATGTGCCTTAATTTGGGTGTTGTGTTGTGTCTTTTTTTTTTTATATCGGGTAGGCGACCGACACTGGAGTGGACAAGGCACAGTGGCTTTTTTGAAACTATTTGCAAAATTTTAAGGTATAAATCTTGGTGCATTAAAACGGGAGAGAAGTGATGGATTTATCTGAAAATTTAAAAAGAATGGACAAAGCTAGGTATATTGTATATTCGATTACAATATAATATCTTATTCGTTTTGTCCTAGCCATGTCCGTATCCTCCATTTTTAAGATTTTCCCGTGTTGCCGTGTCTGTATATTGCTACATAGGCACAAATACACATGCACAAACACCATTACCTCACCAACATCCACAGCCTCATCTGTCAAAGTAGCCACTGTAAACACAACACCCAAAAGACCCTCGATCGCCAAAGTAATTGCATGGGCTTCACTTGCAACCAAAACAGCGGCATTGGATGCATCATTGTCTAAGCTCCATTCAATCCCTGCCAGTAGTGCAAATTGTCATTTTGTACTGGGTGGTTATTGAAGCAAGAAATAGATCATCTGAATGCATAGTAGACATATAACTTACGGCTAAATTTAGTGAGAGACAAGAAAAAAGGCATGTCAAAACAGGACCTTTCAATAACTGCAGGCAAAGCAATACCAACTTCTCTAGGACATACTACCACCTAAAAGAAACAGATCACTATAAACTTGGATCTCCCATAGAAGTCCCACCAGATCAGCCCCCCTAAGGCTCTGTTTTAGTTGTAGATTTACAGAAGGAAAGAAAAACTAATTAACTAGTGTTTCCTCTATGCTTCAATAAATTAGAAGAAACAAACTCAAAATACTATAGAAACTCAAGGAAAACGGATGGGAAATGACTCACGAAATTCCAATTTTTAATTTATTTCTCACCCTATAATATTTTCCTTCCTATTTGGTCATTGTTCATCGTATTAACCAAACAAAGAAAAATGTTCTGTTTCCTTTCCCTCACTAGAGCCTAAAAGAAATAAATCACACCAGATTAGTCCAGGGCCTGGACTCCAGGCTCTCAAAACTCCGTAAGAAATACCGACGAAGCACCCAACTGAACCATGACTGAGGTAGAATATGATCTGGAAACCCACAAAAAGGTTTCGGAAAAACAAAGATGTCGACTTCAAGCCTACCCCTATCTGAGAAGTGTTTTTATACACTGACAAGAGCCAAAAAAAAATGCCACCACTGCAAGAGCAGAACAAAAGCAAACACTCCAACTCAAGTAATGCCCGTTCAGGTTAACAGAGAACCCCCCTTCCAACTACAGATCAGCCTTGAAAGAGCACCATTCCGGTTATACTTGTGCCTCTCCATGCAGTGAATTCACTGATTTCCTCTAAGTGAGACTCTTGAAGGCCTTGATGAGATTCTTAGGTTACCTTCTTTCTCTTATCTTTTTCTTCTTCCACTTCTGTGATTTGCTTTGCTACCAATATTGCATCCCATTCTATACAACCAAAGACAGCCTTCCTATATTTAGAAACCTAAAACCATGTATTCTTGACCATAAAACAGTCTACGAATTCTAAAACCATACCATGAAATTGGAACCTTGTCTACAATCCCAATAAAATTATTTTTACTCCATCCATGAAACATGATATCATTTTCCAATTACATATTTCATATATCAAAGACCATGCCCGCTAGCAGTACACAGCCTTGTTTTATTTTTTAAAAGTTTCTCCAACATAGCTAAAGCAACCTCCAACCAATGTGCTTGACAGACCACATAAAGGTGGTATCATCATTGTTGTTCCATAGCGAATTAGTTGGCCAAGTAAATGAATCGTGAATCGTAAGATTCACTTCTTGTAATAAATAACAAAATTTGCTGTACACTGTGTACATATGAAAAAACACATGTACATTGCCTGAAATAAACAAAATAACAATTCATGCAACATTAAGACTTGAGATGTTGAAACTTTTCCACTTAAAACTTCAATGTGCAAAATTATAAATCATAAATCCTAGGGGGTTACATGAAGGTCGAATCGAATCGTATGCATCAACCGATCCTAACCACCATGATCAGAATATGTTAGGGTACATGTTATATATGGGTAATCACATAAAAGACTTGGTGTTTTATAACCTATTTGAGGAACAGTTTCACATGAAAAATCCAGCTCAGACGAGGTATTCACATGGAGAATCAGCCTAATCAAGGAAGGCAAGTAAATAACAGATTTTCTAGACTATACACGAATAATAGGAGCTAGCACAGCTACAATTATTTTAATCTACATATAAACTAGCTAAAGAAGATGGTGAAGTCTCTAGGAGATAGAATGGCAACATAAGTCGTTTGACTTCTGGTCTCTAGGTAATTATGATCATTGTTTCAGCCAAAGGTGTCAACATTTTATCTATAGCACTATTCAGAAGGGCGAAACAAAAAGAAACGTTAACTATCAGACAGCAACGAAGTTGTCAGTACAATGACATCCTAGGCTTCAGTGTTCTTCATGCCGTCAACAGAATCATTGCTTACCAAACCTATATCATAAGTTGCAGCTCAGCAAAACTATATGAAGGTATATTTTTCTATCAAGCTACATACAAGACGTGAAACTTAAAAAGTGATTACCTTTAGCTTTACTGCTAAACATTCCCGCAACAGCTGCCAAACTTTCCTCACTAGTATCCTGTACCTGGAATGCTATCGTTTTTATTAATCATGATCACTCTTCTCTTTATAAAAATTAGAGTACCATTAAGAGCAATGTAAAAAGGACAAGTGAAAGTACAAATAGAATTTCCATCATATAGACCACATCTATCTCAATTTTAATCAACTGTTCACATATTGCAACAGCCGTGTGTGTGTGTGTATGTGTGTGTGTGTGTGTGTGTGTGTGTGTGTGAGAGAGAGAGAGAGAGAGAGAGAGAGAGAGAGAGAGAGAGAGAAGAGAACTATCACTATTTTTCTCATTATTAAGCCATAGTGCTACTTTTGTATCTTTCTGCTCATACCATCATAATATAAACTCCAAGGGATAGAGATAAGCTATAACCCTCCTCATCTTTCCTGAAATTTTCTCTTCTTCCCTCCAGTCTTTTCTTCTTTTCTTAAGATAAGAAATGAGAAATAGCAAACATTTTTTAATCTCGGAGAGCATCTATAGCTTGATGTTCTGGGAGGCATATCTTTCTAAGGTTTGACCCCAGTTATATGGTACTACAAGTCTACAAGAAGATAATTAGCCTTTTAAATTAATTGTTACAAGTCCATAATAAAGACAAGGCACATAAAAACAAACTAATAGGACTGCTATATAGAGTCAACTCCATATATCTTTAGATAGTCAAAATTTATTATTTCTCTGTCCAAATGATATTCTATAACTTGCAGAAACTGAAATAGCAGACTATTAAGGAAACATGTATTTCACCTGAATACTATAAACAACACGTGCAAGAGCTTTTACCATACCCTCCACGACCTTTGTGTTCTTAGGATCCCTACAGGTCATATCAAAGGCGGTGGCTTAGACAAATAATAATGCAAATGGAATACACACTGAATATTACTTTTCTTTTTCTCTCTTTTCTTTTCTTTTTTAGTTTTTTAAGCAAAACTATAAGAATAGATCAGGCATTTCTTTGAGTTAGAAATTTTAATCCCTCAATTCGTATAACAAATGAAGTCAGAGTAACAGCCATTGACATTGTATATCATTTTAAAATTTGCGAGTGTTACAGCCATTGACATTGTATAAAGCATATAGCATAAGTTTTGGCATAAAAATTTGTGAGTGTTACAGCCATTGACATTGTATATCATTTTAAAATTTTTGGTTTTGACTGTTACAAAGCTACAGTAATCAATAGAATTGGAATTAGGTTTTAGATTTTTCAATCCAGAGTTTATCTTCCACATCTTCTGGTCAGTGTGTAAGATGACTCCAACCCATACTCTCGATATATTGCATACATCCTAGCTAGTTTAACAAAGGCATATTATGAAGATAGGAAGAGGTATAGATCATCTAGCTTCATGTAATTAGTCTTAGAGGTTCATATGTACAAAACCAAGGCATAACCTACCAATGTGTGTGAATATACATATTTTCACACACACATATCATGTCATCTGCAAGTTGTAAACTTTCTGCCAATGCCCAAGGATCCCAAAAGGATCATAAACCAAATGTTTGAGGTGGGCTAAAGTTGATATCTGGTCATTAGAACGGAGCGCACCACGTAAGATACCAGATTGTTCAATGATGCAAAAGACAATCACATATCTCGCGGCAAATAACCATGAATGAATTAATGTTATCTAACAAAAAGATTAAAAGATATACCTTGATATAATCTTTTAAACTATTAGAGGTGGCAAACGGATGGGCTTGGTTGGATTTGGCTTTCAGTTGGGTCAAAACTAGGTTGAACCCACATTCAACCTGCACATAAATGGGTCAATTTGGGTTTGAACCAGGTTGACCCATATTAACCCAAAACACACCTCTCTAAGTCTCTTCTCAGATTTTTTTGAGGCCTAGCTTTTCCCTTTCATCTATCCCAAAAAAAATTATTAAAGAAATGCCAGAAAAAACAGGGATAATCAATTGCTTTGCCAAAGTTGGGAAGAAAAAAAATACCTGAAATGGACAGGAGTGGTTTGGGGTGTTCAAAAAAACCGCCAAACTGAACCGGCCGACCGAAGCTGACCGAATTTGGCGGTTATGGTCGGTTAGTCTCCAACACAGACAATGCTCGGTTTTGAAGTTTAGAGAAATTCAATTATCGGTTCGAAATCGGCTGTTGTACTTTGATAACCAAGAATAGCCGAACTGACCGAATATAAACACGTATAAAGTGTTTGTATTTAATTTCTTGAAATACTGTCATACATGTTCTCAATCTTCTACTTTTTGACAGCATAGCAAAACAGTTTCCAAAGATGCCAGTACATCTCATTAATTTACTCTCTCTTAAAAGACTCACAAAGGTAATACTTTAATTCTGACCATTCAAACACTACCTAACCTGACTAGTGAGTAGTGACTACTACTTGGAGTATGCTGATCAACTTCCTAGTTGAAGTCTTTTCATCTCTTCCTTTTCTTTACTTTTTTGGTTCTCTCTCTCTCTCTCTCTCTCTCTCTCTCTCTCTCTCTCTCTCTCTCTCTCTCTCTCTCTCTCTCTCTCTCTCTCTCTCTCTCTCTCTCTCTCAACAACACACACAGAGCTTTACTCAACGGCTTATCTTCTCTCTCTCTCTCTCCCTCGAACCTTCAAGGTTTTCATGGAAAAACTTTAACTCACAATCTCCAGATTCGATAAGCACTCCGTCGCACAGTTCTATAGTCATGGTCTTCCGTCTCCGGTCATGATATTAGGTTGTAGTGTTTTTCCTTTACCCCTCACCTCTTTCTTTCCAGGAGTGTCAGAGTCATCAACCAAATATACATAGTAAGCTTCCATGATTTACCATTTTAGATCTTACACTTTTTCCCCTTTCAACATGCTTTGACAAAAAATCTTTCAAAAGTATTTTGATTTTGTAAAACCGATGATACCGACCAAAACCAACTGAATCTATCATGGTCGGTTTCGCTATGCTCCGATCTCAATACAGTCAGAATCGGTTTTGACTTTTCTTAAACCAAATTGATCGGTTCGGTGGTAAAATTTGAGGAAAAAGCCGACCGTGAATGGCACTAGGAGAGGTCCTTTAGAAAGGGGAAAAAAAAAGAGACTAAGGCAAGGAATAGTGAATAAATGTTGAGAGAGAGAGAGAGTCACTGGCCAATGAATTTGAGAGAGAGTGTCTATCACATATACTATACATATACAGTACATAGAGAGAGAATGTACAATGTGTGCATTTCTAGAGAGAGAGTGAACTGACATTTTTGAGAAATGGCCCGGGCCCACCCACGCATTTTTGAATCTTAAAGCTTTGACTGATTGACTCTCTCTCTCTCTCACTTTCTCTCTCTAAGCCATGTTTGGTCTCGCATTTTTGACATGGGCTGAAATAGTTTATAAATGGGCCGAAAATGGATTTGCAGAACTGTTTACAATCTTGGGCTGGTAACGCGTGAACTGTTTATAACCCAGTGACAAAAATTTTTAAACCCAAATTTAGTTATCAACAGGCTTAAATGGGTGGGTTGGCGGTTCCAAAACTATTTTTCCAGGCCTTTAAACTATACATTGTCTTGATTTAAAATATATATTTGTAATTAAGATAACTAACAAGCATAAATAAGCAATACTAGCCTTAGACGTGTAATCCAACTCCCGACATTCGTAAATTGACTCCAAAGATTTTAAATTTATGTTGGAGTCCCCTTTTTTCCAAAAATAAAAATAAAAATAAGAAGAAATAAATGAAAAATAAAAATCCGCATCCGAGAAAAATCCACACTAGTGCGAGTGCGTATTCTTCGACCTTTAGAAGAATCCATGCTTCCTTGTAGACAGGACATAAACACAGGTACTAACAGCTATGACGTTAATTGTCTAGCTGGAGAAAATTAGCTCCAAATTTGTAGGTTTTATCATCAATTCCATAATTCAAAAGCCAAAATCAATGTGGCAAGAAAGCAATTACAAAATCAGAAATACCTAGCATATATTTAGCAAGGATATATTTAAGTACTGGCACAAAATAACAGTATTAACCACAGCCAGTCTGCTTACATGTCGAAGATTTGGAAGAGAATTCGCAAAGTCCATGCCTCCACACAAAAACCCTGTCAAATTTAATGGATATTAACTACTGAGCATATGTCCGATAATTATTACTCCCTCTGTCCCAAATTGAGTGTCCCTTTTGGGAATTCCAACTACTCCCTCCATCCCTTAAAAATAGTCCACTCTTGGGAACTCAACTTTTTAAGGGGACAAAAAGAATCTACACCTATTTTCCACAATTGCCCCTAATCATTACAAGAACTTTTTTAGTTTTGTCTTGGTGCAGATTTCAAGGAAGGGTGATTTTGGAACGTAAGTAAAAATTGTATACCAATTTAAGCAAATGAACAATAATTTTGGGGGATTCCAAAAAGGAAATGAGGACTATTTTTTTAGGGACGGAAGGAGTATTAAAGGACCCTCTTTCATTGTTATGAAATTTTTCAACTTTCCATAATTGCCCTCTTTTTAAGTTCAAAATACCAGTGTCAAATGAAGAGTGGGAGATTTTTCTTAATAAAAGGTGAACTTGGAAAGTGTGTAGTTAAAGTACATTGACTTTACAAAGAGGACTCTTAAAATGGGACATCCCAAAATAGATTTAAGGACTCTTAATTTGGGGTGGTGGGAATAGATAGAGGTCTCCTAGAGTGCAAAAAGCAAAATTGTCAGTGAATGCAATGTTTGGGGGATAAATTCAGGAAACCGAATCCTTCAAAAAAAAAAATCAGGAAAATAATAACTTCCTGCACCCAGTAATTGGACTAACCCGCAAGATTTCAAGAACAAGAATGCGATGCCATAATGGCAAATCAAGAGATACAACCTTCACCAACATGCTAAGGAAAACCTGCAGTAAAAGGTACATGTGATACTTACATAAAGATGTCAGCGAGTACTTTCCTCTTTGTGTAAATCATACTCGCATACATAGAAGAAACCAGATAAAATGGCAGGTTAAAGTTCCAAAATTCAAAGCTAGGGCTAAGCAGTGGACACAAGATGTAGCTTAAAAGGAATAAAGGGATATTGTACAGTGTCAAAAGAGCAAACGATAAATATAGTGGATTTTTAGACTAGGAAACAAACATCGGTGTTAATTATGATACATAAAGAACACAACAAAACCACAAAAATCCCACGTAATTTGTTTCATTTCTTATTTCAAAAAAAAAAAAAAGGATGGACCAAACAAGACAGATAACGCATTTTTCGAAATAATCTCTGACAGCTTAAGCTTTTAGAGCAATTGTGAACTTAACATGGTATTAGAATCATGTTTCTACGAGGTCTTGGGTTACATCAATATACATTGCAGTGCTGTAGTTTGAGGAACAGTTATAACTCAGTAATAGATGATACCTCACTTTCAGTGATGAGAGATGCACTGTAAAGCCTGATTATGTGGGCCACTGAACGCAACACCAAGCGACGAAAATAAGGTTCACCGGCTTCTCCTTCAAGCTAATTTACCATAGAATGATGAAGAAAATAATACATTACAGATGGCACATCAAATCCCTAAACAATGAAGGAGATTCCTAAGGTCCTGTATGGGAATCTTAAAACAGGATCTAGTTTACCCCAAGTCTCTCTTTCTATCTTGTTTTGTGAGAACCAAGGTGATGTTGGTATGACAATGAACCACTTCTAGAGATTTATTAGAGTGGGCACAGACCCCTACCAAGAAATGGACGAGTCTAAACACAAACTTACAGAACTGGTGCACTTATGAACCAGAGAACTGGTTCTATGCTTTCCCAAAAGGCCCTAAGACTACATTTTTCAAATTGAGAAATCACCTCAGCATTAGTACGAAGCGAAGTCATGAGAAGTGAACAAATCTGATGACGCAAGACCTGTTCCATACATTATAACTTTTGAATAATGAGAGGTATTAACTTTTTTTTTTTGCTTGAATGAGAGGTATTAACAAAAACAATGTACTCCCTCCGTCCCATAATAAGTGTCCACTTTCTTTTTGCACAATGTTTAAGAAATTGGTTCATTAAAGAGTCATTTTCCAATTTTACCCTTTGATGTGATGGGTGTTTGACTTTTTGTTTGTTTTGGGACCACAAATAAATGCTTCCTTGTCTTTATTATAAGGGTAGTTTTGGAAAGTAAGTAAAAGTTATATGCCAATTTAGGAAAGTGGACACTTATTGTGGGACATCCAAAAAAGGAAATGTGGACACTTATTATGGGACGGAGGGAGTAATATAAAATAATAGACATTATGGTAGTCACCTGTTCATAGGAAACCAAGGTTCTAAATACAACCACATAATTTGACAGAATGAACCTGCAAAACCATATAGCATCAAGTAGGGGGAAAACAGATCAAAACAAGAGAATCTATATTCTGTCTAATTGAGAATCAGAAAACTATGCTTTTATAAGTCACACAGACCTTTTCTAACAATTTGTTCACTTGTACTAGCAGTAAAACAAGCATTCTAAATACTCCTTTTTCCAGTTTCCATAGACTACATTACAGACAGACAGATATTAAGGCCTTGCAGTATTATATAATATGGGTACATGCTTCACAGAGGAGGTTAGCAATCATGAATAGGTTAAAAGTAAAAGATAGTAGGCAAAATGACTTAGGGTATGTTTGATAACCCAATTAAGTGCGGAAAATGAAACAATTCACCACTTATTCTTTTTCAGTGCGTTTGATAACGTACCACTTAATTGAAAAACCAGCCAAAAAAACACTGAAGACTTTAAGTGAAAATTTTCTACTGAAAATAATCACTGAATGCATTCTATTTCAGTAGTTGAAGCACTGTTTTCACTATTACAAATTCAATCACTTAAAGTTTTCAGTACCTAAAATCCAGCACTTAATTTTCAGTTTTATCAAACGCACCCTTAGATCCAACTTAAAAACTTTTTGACTAATAGGTTTCTAAATGAAATTCTAAATAGGTATATTTTTAAAAATGGGTAGAATGCTTTACCCATTCTAGAACAATCGGATAATGACAGATCTCTATCAAACATTGGCATTATTTATTTGGGTTAATTACACAAACCTCCCCTAAGGTTTGCCTTAATTACACAGACCTCCCTCGCATTTTGAAAAATTACACGGACCTCCTTTGAGGTTTAGGTTTAGTTACACTCACCTCCCCTCCGTTAGTGGGCCATCCACCCCGACGGATATCGCTGATGTAAGCGATTTTTAGTTACCTAATGCCAAAAATACCCTTCCTTATCCGAATAAAAGATAGGGATAATTACACAAACCTCCCTTGAGATATTGTATAATTACACGGACCTCCCTCATTATGAAAATGTTTTTTTGTTAAAAAAATTTCTCTTCTTCCTCTTCCGTCTCTTAACAAAAAAAATATTTTTTCAAAATATAGAAACATCTCGCTTATTTTTCAAAATGACTATATTAGAGCATCTCCAACCATGCTCTCTACATTTTTGCTAAAATGCCTAAAAGTTACTATAGCTAGTCTAGTCATGTTTAAGCCACTTGTCCCAACCATGCTCCCTACAATAGAGAGCGGTATATATTTATATTAATTTGTAGATAAAATTGATATCTCTAATGTACTCTCTCTCCTCTTAAGTGTCCCAATAGTGTTACTGTGATTGTTTCAACTTTGGCAAGCTCTCCAAACCCACAAACTCTCCCTCATCATATTTATCTAGCACATGCGGGGCTCTCCATTATAGAAAGTCATGTGAAGAGTCCATTGGAGCACCCAAAAAGTACCATGACTCTCCAAAATAGCTAAAAAGGTGCAATGGACAGCATGGTTGGAGATGCTCTTACCTTACCATTTTTCATAGTCTCTTCAATTTTACTAAAGCACATAAAGTTCTTTTCAACAAACTAAATTGATGATTGCCTTTTTGACCAATCATGTCCGTTATATTTATTCCATAAATATTAGAAACTAAAAAGTGGAAGATAATAAATTAAAACATCTTTCTTCTTCACTGCTGAGCTGGAGTTTGTTACTGAGCTGATGGTCTTGACAGCAGCAGTTAGTTATAACCAGCTTCAGTTGGTTAGTTTGTTAAGCAATTCTGTTAATCATAAACCCTATAAATAATAGTGAGAGAGCAATGACGTAATTGTGTTCTTGAATGTTAATAAATTAATATCTCTTTCTTCTTCATTGCTCTATTTCTGTTTTTCTTCTGCGCATTACAATTCTACAGCTCCATGGTCCCTTTTTCTTCCAAAATTGCCATCGTTTTGATATAATATTTTATATCATCACATCTAATAAAGAAAATGTTAAGCAGGATTCATGTATCAAACCACAAATAGTTGGGCAAGGCTTCTTTTACGGATTACGTTGAGTTGATTTCTTCATGTACTCTTCGTACTTTTGTAAATTAAGCGACACCCATTCTACTCTTTTAAGGCTGCCATACTGCATACCTCGACATCTTGGTCGGTAATCGATGATGACACATACCAAAAGAACACTGATTGACAATTTTAATAAGACGGCCCATAAAACATTTCCAGTTCAATTATACATGTGTATTTACGATCCTAACATTCAGCAGAATCCAGGTGAATATAAATTTGTTACTGAAAATTTAGATTTCTTACTCAAGTATATCAAGCGCAAATGTCCTTTGAATGGAATTAACGCGTAACCAAATTGCCTGAAAAATGTAGGCAAACAAAAAATTATTACTTGTAAACTACCTAAAACTATCAAGTTTTGGTGAGCAAATGATATTATGATTGATGGTTGCACTAAAGCAAAGAAGAAAATAAGAGGGGGATAATTAATGCAACACACCCTGAAAGACAATTTTTATTTTTAAAAAATGGCCATTACCTAGTGATGATCTCGCTTATGGGATGAACCTAACCTTTAAAATTTTCGCACAAATTGTCTACTCTCGTCGTCAAACTTGCAATCTCTCACTTGTCAACTATACATCTTTTTAAAATAAACCCAATGGGGCATTGATCCACGACCCTTAGCTTTGTTAAGTTATAGTAGCTAAATTAAATGGAAAATAGGCTAGTGTCATTCCCTTGCCAATTGTAACAATTCATGGGACAAACTTGTGCTTGCTTTCTCTCCCATTGAATGTTTTAGACAGAGCTCTCTCTCTCTCTCTCTCTCTCTCTCTCTCTCTCTCTCTCTCTCTCTCCATGTCTTCTCTATACTTTCTCATCGACAAGATATGAAACCCTCACCAAACCACTACCATAACAGCATCACTACCCCCTTCCACCGACAACTCCCCCACTAACGTTGCTGAATACGATCAGAACACCATCTAGCATGACCAATTGACCATTAAAACTTTCAACTTGTACATTCTCTCTGCTCTCTGCTTTCTGCTTTCTGCTCTCTCTCTCTCCCTAAAGATATAGGGTTCTTTTCATTTGTTTAACACCCTCCGCCCAACCCCCCCCCCCCCCCCCCCCCTCCTCTTCTCTCTCTCTCAACTTCCGACAAATCATATTTAATTTTTATTCAGTCCTAGCATTCCCATAGCCTATGTTTCATAAGGGTGTGTAGATGTGTAGATGTATATATATAATATATATGGGTAGATACATGAATGGTTTCTACATATGAACATATATACGGTATACAAAAATATGTGTGGGACATACATGCAGAAATAGACAATGAAATGTAGTTGCTTCATGGGTTGTATATTCGTATGGTATTGAGGTCAAATTTGGACGATTTATTGTCCTATTGTGTTTGCTTCAGGGAAACACAATGAAGGGAGACTAGGAAAAAATTCCAGACAGTAGAGAGATATGCAAATAAAAGAAACAAAACAAAATTGTAGAGAGTGACGTGTTGAAACCTAAAAATAAAGATTTTGCAAATTGAGGTCTATGGTTGATATTTGTGATGGATTCTGGAGGAAAAGGGGGAAACACACATATGGCTATATAAATAAACAAGATACACAAAATAGAGCTTCCTCCCCTTTCCACCATAGCCGAAACTCAGGTTAACCCATTACCATTACTTAACCCCAAAATAACCAAGAAACACTCCCAACAGTTCGAAAAAAGAAGATAAACCTGGAAGCTTTCTGCCACAAAATTGACGTTCAGAATCCCACTTTAACACCATGTGCCCAATTATGAAGATTTGAACAAGATGCAAAAGAGATAGAAAGAAGATATAAGTAGTGTCATAGTATGGGAAAAGTAACAGTGTCTTTGGATGCTTACGATTGATGATCACAAAATGATCTTTGAGACGATGCTTTGACTTTGTGTGTGTGTGTGTGTGTGTGTGTGTGTGTGAGAGAGAGAGAGAGAGAGGGCTGATCCGGGCTGTTTTGTATCCATTGAGCAAAGACGGGTTTCTAGGATTAAATTAAACAAAAGGTCAGTAACATCGGTGAATTAGGTGAAAGTATGGAAAGAGAGCCAAGGCTTAGCTCAGGACCCCACTACTCCACCCCGTAGGAACTACGAGATCACCCCGTGGTGGGGGGTGGGGGGGCGTAGGTATAGATTAAGAGAAAGCATTAAATATGGATTTCAAAGAAGTTTGGGAAAAGATAATTTTATTAATCTTCATCCCAACGTGTGTGTATATATATACATCAAGCTAAGGAATTAAAAAGGAAAAACAAATCTCCTAATAAATACGAAATAAAGATGATCAACGTGACCAAAATAGATGGACTAAATAAGAAATGAGAATAAATAAGTTGCATAGAAATCTCCAAATTCCAACACGCCCCCTCAAGCTAAGGCGAAGATGTCAACGAGCCCCAACTTGACAAGAGATGACTGCAATAATGATGGACCAACAGATTTAGTGAACACATCGGCAGGTTGATCAGACGAGGGAACAAAGCTTGGTATGATAACCACCTGAACGAACTTTTTCCCAAACAAAGTGAATATCAACCTCTATGTGCTTTATCCTCTCATGGAGTCAGAGGACAACATAATAGCAGAACTATTATCGCAGAACAATGCAGATGAGTCCTTTATTGAGAAGCCTGACTTAGACAGAAGTGAACGAAGTCAAAGAATCTCACACGTGCCCTGAGCCATGGCACGGTACTCGGCTTCTGCCGAAGACCGTAAGACACTGCTTGCTTCTTACTTTTCCACAACACGAGGTGATTACCACCAAAAGTACAAAGACCAGAGGTAGAACGCCTACCACTCTTTGACCCCGCATAATCTGCATCCGTAAAGCACGAGAACCCTGATTGTACTCCTCTCATAAAAGCCCAAGACTAGGATAGGTATTAAAATACCGAAGGATATGATAAATGACATCCAGATGTGAGATACGCGACGAATACATGAACTGGTTCGCGACAGAAACTACAAACGTAAGGTCTAGTCTTGTGTTTCTCAAACGTCCCACAAAGACGCTGATATACTGAAGGATCCGGTAATAACTCTCCTGACTCTGTTGACAACTTTAAGATTCGAGTCCATAGAGGTAGATGCAAGCATACACCCAAGCATACCCGTATCCTGAAGAAGATCAAGGGCATACTTCCGCTGAGATAGAGAAATGCCCTAGCGAGAACGAGCAATCTCAAAGCCAAGGAAAATTCAATATCAAAGGGACCTGGATCCTTAATATCAAAGGTTGTCCCGAGGTCACGTTTCACCTGGACAATACCAAGAGCATCATTGCCCGTAATAATGATGTAATCAACATAGATTGAGATGATAAGCCACTGTCCCATAGGCTGGCGGCGAATAAAGCACGTATAGTATGAATGACACCGAAAAAATCCCGTAGATAGAACTACATCACTACAACGACTGAACCATGCTCGGAGAAACTGCTTAAGTCCATAGAGGGATTTTCGAAGACCACATACTTTTCCCAACTACTCCCCCCGGAGCCCGAAAACCCGATGGTGGATCCATGTAGATACTCTCGGACAAGTTGCCATTGAGAAACGCATTTTTGACATCCAGTTGATGAAGAGGGCAAGGATAGGAAGCAGCAAGTGAGACTAGAAGACAGAACGTGGTAAACTTAGCTACAGGGGCAAGGGTAGCACCAAAATCTTGACCCGGAATCTGAGTGAAGCCCTTAGCAACGAGGTGAGCTTATATCGGTCGATAGAGCCATCTGCTAAATGCTTCACGCTGAAAACCCACTTGCAACTAACTATGCGCTGAGTGGCAGGCAGAGCAACAAGCCCCAAGTCTGATTTTGCTGAAGAGCATCCATTTCCATCGTCATAGCTCTCGGTTAGGATTCTAAAAAGCCTCATGAACGGATCGGGGAATAGAGACCGAATCAACTTGGGTAAGGAAAGATTGGTAGGAAGCGGACAGGCCTGATGGGTATACTTGGCAATGGGATGGTTAGTACTGCTCAAAAGAATTAACCAAGAAGGGGGGCGACGAGCGCGGATAGGATAACGAAGAGGAGCAATATTAGGAACTAAAGGAGAAGGAAAGATACCTTAATCCGGAGAAGAAACTGGCGATGGATCATGAGGGCGACAAGAGTAAACCTGGGAGGGATCAATGGTGATAACTGGAGGTAGGGACCCGCTAGAAGAGGAGGGCCCAAGTACGCGAACTAGACGCGGGAGCACAGAAGTATCCTCCGAGGGAGTTTCCACAATAGGCCGTGGCACGGAAGAGGTACCTGAAAAGAAAGGGACAGTCCAGAAAAGTAACATCTAAAGAGTGATAAAAGTGACGCTTGACAGGATCATAGCACCTATACCCTTTAGACATTGATGAATACTCTAAGAACACACTGAACGGCCTTATCATCAAGTTTGGTACGAATAGGACTCCGATTTTGAACAAAACAAAGTACACCCAAAGACACGAGATAAGATAGGAAAAAGGGTGCTATCAGGTTGAAGAAGATGAAGGGGGCCTTGCCTTAAAGTACCAGACTGGGAGTGCAATTGATATGGTAAGTGGCAGTAAGAAATACCATAGTCCAGAAACATTTGGGAACTCCCATACCACATAAGAAATAGCAGACCACAGACATAATTTTTGTTCCACCATACCATTCTGCTCAAGGGTGTATGCTTGTATGGACAGGTAAGTTGCAGAAGAATACATTGCTTGTTAAGTTCAAACTAAAACTCATCCGTTATATACTCGCGCGACCATTATCAGACCGGATATTACGCACAATAGTGTGATATTGAGTTTTTATCATTTGCAGAAAGGTGGTGAAGTGAGTGAAAACTTGAGGTTTTTTCTTCACTAGGTAGACCCATGTGCAACGGGTATAATCATCAATAAATGTGACATAATAGATGTGTTGTGAGAGGGTCGTGACAGGTGAATGCCCCACACATCAGAGTGAATGAGATCAAAAGCACCACGTGCACGATACATGCGAGGAATATAAGTAGTGCGAGTATGTTTTGACAATTCACAAACCACACATTTGAAATTAAAATTCTTGCAAGTTTCTTCAATGGTGGAAATAACCAACATAAATACTGAAAGTTTGCATGTCCTAAACGAGCATGCCACAAATTTGAAGTTTCAAAGAAAAAACAGGAGACTTAGAAGCTGGTAAAACTAAAGCTTGCAGACTAGAGAAAGACAAGGGACAATCGCAAAAGTAGTAGAGGCCATCACGCTCATATCCCCTGCCAAAAATCTTCTTCGAAGTCAGGTCCTGCAAAAAGCAACGACCAAGTAAGAAAACAACGGCAATATTATGGTTTTTTGCAAGGTGGCTAACAGAGAGAAGATTATAGGCAAAATTAGGAACGTAATAGACAGAAGGAAGTGTGATGTCCGGGGACAATCGGGCATCACCCTGACTACGAATGGGAATGGAGGACCCATCGGCAATACGTACAAACGGATCAATGAAAGTAAAAGGTGAAATGAAAGTAGAGATCCCACCAACTATGTGATTATTGGCTCTGGAATCCAGAATCCAAGTAGGATGGCTTGACTTACCATGAAGAGCGGTAGAAGACATGCAGCAATAGCAACTGTGGGGCCGGAGGACGAGGAGGAAGGTGGTAAGCCCAAGTGTGGCTGAAGCTGCGCAATCTAGGAATGAAGCTTAGTATAATCTGGTAGAGGAGGTGGTACAAGAAGCGACGACGTTGCCATCTCCATCCATAGTAGCGAATGGCTCGTACAAAGGAGGCAGTGGAGATGTGCTTAAAATATGAGTTCGAGGAGCCTCAAACTCAAGTTTTAAACCCATCATAGACTGATAAGTATGGCGATGATCAAGGCGCTTGGCCCCAACACTGGTGTCATGAGAAAAATCACTAAGGAACAGCTCCTCCCATCTAGTTTGGAGGTACCCAAAATGATCCGCAACAGAGAGTCCTAAGGCAGCCTGAGAGGCATGAGCGATATCCCAGTATAGCTAAAAGATCCGTGAATCACAATGTGCATGGGCATACATCTAAGTCAAGGCAGTCTATAACCCATAAAGTGTATTGTGATACATAAACATATGATAAATCCTTTCTTCCTTCGAATTGAACATCCAACCCAAAAACAATGCAATTGTACATTTCCCAATGATCAAATTTGACCGAACTCAGAGGGTTTAGACTCCTTTCCAAAAATCCACCCAGTCTTGCACTTTCCACCAAGATAAAGCCGAAGTGAGCGAGACCAGGCGTGAAAGTTTGTCCCATTCAACAACCCGCTCGTGACACGTTGAGCCGTGGTGTGATGGGATAGAGAAAGGTCGGGATGAGGAGCTATAGCAGTGGGAGTGACATCCTTACCGCTATCAGCCATAAAGCCAAAGAAAGGAGCCTGAAAGAATATGGAGCAGATAGATGAACCCAAAGCCAGAGGGCCACGGCAAGAAAAAACAATCACAGACGGACAAATACGGCTGTAGAGATAAGGGCAACCAAACACTCAATTACCCGGATAGAGGATAAAGAGCACGAAAATGGCTCTAGCACATCACAAATAAGCCCAACTAGGCAAAAGATGCAGCCAGAAGGCTGCTGGACTGAGCCGAGGGGCTCGGAAGAGGCGATGCTGGGTGAAGAAAGCCCTAAGGGCAGCGGCGCAGGGCAGCGAGGGGTTGGGTGGTGTTGGCGATGGCTGGGGGTGGACTGGGGGTGTCGCCTGGCTAAGGTAGGCTCAGCGATGGGCTGGATAAGGTGTCGGCTGATGGGGGTGGAGAGAGAGAGAGAGAGAGAGAGGCTGGTGGTGTCAGATCTAATACCAAAAAGACGTTTGGGAAAGAAAATTTTATTAATCTACATCCCTATGTATATACATATATATATATCAAGCTAAGGAATAAAAACGAAAAACAAATCTCCTAATAAATACGAAATAAAGATGGTCAACATGACCGAAAATTGTAAGAAAAGAGAATAAATAAGATTGCATAGAAATCTCCTAATTCCAACAGATTTATTACTTTGAGCAAGGGCAAGTTGAAATTTAGTTTTAACTATAATTATCCAGCTGAGTTAACTCCAAGAGAGGACTATATGTTTTATAGTTTGAGGGTTTCGCATATTTTTTGAGTCACTACTTAAGGGTGTTATGCAATTAACCCAGGACAAAAAAAAAAAAAAAAAAACACCACACACACACACACGAAAAAAAAAAAAGAAATAGAAAAAGTGGGAAACAATTCCTAAGAGCGACTAAGTCAAGAGACATCATATGTGAATCCATCAAGGAAACGGTTTACTAATATTCAATTAGCACATACAGATCCACCTGCAGCTAGAGCTGTCAGGTCTTCGAGCAATCGAAGCCCAAGCTTTCCAGCTTTAGTTAAGGTCTCCCTCATCAATGGTGGCCCTCCAGAGGCAACCTCATGCTCCAATGACCTGTTGCAGGTAGATATTAGCTATAAGAGTATGGTAGAGAGTTCAAACTATATTGTTCCAACTTCACGCTATACAAGCACATTGCAGAATATGCACACTAACCAATAAGCGTGCCACATAAGCACTGAGCTGGCAAAAGCAAAAGCGTCTACTTTCATATATATATATGTGTGTATATAAATAAGATGACGAAGGAAAGAGAAAGGAAAAGTACAGAGTGCACACCCATGCCCACAAATTATCTTCTATTTCATACAAGTGTAAGCTTGAAATCACAACTTTTCACGAAACGCAAAAAGAGTATATGCATGCCCCCCACTTCATTCTATTTCAGACACAGAGATGGGCAGGAAATAAAATGAAGAGGCGAACTTAGATATTAACAAGATATCACATACTCTGAGCGACTAATACTTCGATTAACATCGCTAGTAACGGAACTAGTTCGAGAAATGTATCCTCCAGAACCATATTTGCCCGCTGGAAGCGATTCAGAACAAACCACATGATCAAAGACTAAGGCTACTGCTTGCCTGAAGGTCGCTGCAGCAGTACTGAAATAGATTCACATGAAATGAGATGTTGAATATTTATAAAGTGACTTTGTTAAAGTAGGTAATAATATGAAATGAAAAATAAACTAAGGAGGTAATGAGATTAAGGACAAAAGAATTGAAAAACTATATATCTAATCCAAGGTTGTCTGCTCATAACATGACTTACTTCCTCACACTGTCAGAGGATCTGTTATTTTCAAGGAGCCGGAGACTGATACCAAGAGCTTGAGCCATGTTGTCCTGAAATTCATAGAATTGTTAAGGCAAAAAGATTCCATAACACTCCCCCCCTCCTTTTGCATGAGAGGGCAAAAAAACAAGAAACTCAACTCAACTTGACTAAGAGCCCGTTTGGGATAGCTTTTTCGGGCCCAAAAAATATTTTAAAGAGTTGATTCCTTCCTAAAGCTGAAAAAACAGCTTTTCCAACAAAGATCCAATTTGTAGCTTTTTAAAAAATTAAAAACTCTTCTTCTCAAAAAAAAAATTAAAAACTTTTATTCCAAAAAGTGATTATTTTAAAAGCTAACCCAAATGGACTCAAAAACTTGTCCCAAATTATTCAAGGTTGGCAACATGAATAACCTCATTCGCTCGGTCTGAAAAATAACCTCACTTTAGACCACGGTCATCAACAATTCAACGCCCCCCTCCTTCCTTTCGCAGGAGAGGAGAAAAAGAGAGAAAAACGAACTAACAAAAGCAAAGAAGAAGGTAATCTACGAAGTGAATACCAGTCAATATCTAGGCCAAAGAAAAGGAAAACTTAATCTTCAATTTCCCAATCAAGGAAAAAAAATATAATTATTAGGTATGCAAACTCTTTGAACATTGGGCAACAAGTCTTATCCACGCATACTGCTTTTTAGGAAGCACCGACACTTCAAATGAAGTGCTATATTTGTGTTGGGTAATTTATTTAACATCTTAATTCTTAGTTATTTTATGAATATTGTTATATTTAGGCTAAAATACACTTACACCCCCTGTGGTTTCACCAATTTTCACTTACCCCCTGTGCTTTAAATTTTGGCGCTAATACCCCGTGGTTCAGACCAAAGTGTAACCGTTAAAATTGCAAACAAAGCAAGTTGAAATGACCGAATTACCCCCAAATGTTCACAATAGTGTTAAGAACAGAAGTTGTTTGCTTCAATTCATTTAGGGAGGAACCTATTGTTTCAAACTGGGTGAGGAAGAACCTTTGACATTTTTGAGGATTTTCTTGGTACAGGTCATGCTTAACCCAAAGAAAATGGCTTATGACTTATCTCCCTTTTAATATGACTTTCACGGGCAAAAGAGACATGTGTAAAACCGTTACATTGGATGGAAAAACTCATGGTTACACTTTAGTCAAAACCAAAGGGGGTATCGGTGCCAAAATTTAAAGCACAGGGAGGTAAGTGAAAATCAAGAAACCACAGGGGATGCAAGTGAATTTGTAATATCCCAATATTTTGACATGTGATTCTGACGTCTTAATGCGCATTATATGGTAATGACATGAATATTTATGTGATTTGCATACTTAATCTTATTATCAAGTGACAGAAGGATTAAGAGTTGATAAACTCTTGTTATGTATTACACATGGCAATCTATTTGGCGTTTGCATATTTTGAAAGACATGGAATTATTTGATGCCTTGCATTAGATACATATTTGATGTTAAATGTTGAATTGCTAGACAAGGGCATAAATGATAGGAGTGAAAAGAATACATTTACATAACTAATAAGTGAATTAGCAATTCACAAGAACTAGAGGAGCTATTGTGTAATTATTAAGAAATATAGTAGGTGAAAGTGTAATTTAGAAGCCTTGATCTCTAGAATTTGGTAGAATCTTCCTAATCAAGATTAATTAACTTAATTGAGAATAATTAGTTTAATGATGACTAATTATCCTAATCAAGGTGCTAGCTTACATTACCTAAGCTAGTAGGTGGTCAAGTAGGAGGTTTTGGGCTATATTCGGTAAATTCTATGTGTATTCAAGTGGGCAAGAGAGAGAGAAATGAAATAATAACTAGTTAAATAAGATGTACATCTTTTTGAGGTGTTTGTCTCTACACAAGTAAGTAGGTGCAAAGAAGAAAGGGAAAACAAGAGAGAAAGGAAGGAAACCGAAGGGGAAAGGGAGGTAGGAAGATTTCTATCTCAAATTGAAGCTAGGCTTGAGAAGTTAAGGGTAAGAGGATTCTTTCTATGTGATTTAATTTCATTTCCATAGAGTTTTGATGGATTAATTAGAATAATTCATATTGATATGCTATGAAATCTTATATGACTTGTAGGAGTTTGGAAGTGAGTGTTATATCTTGTCTATTCTATATCCAGAGCAAGGTGAGTAACCTCTATTTGAGAAAACTTTTCAAGTAATGATATTGTGGCATATAAATGATTTACTTTCAATCATGAATTATGTTGTATATCATGATTAACTATATGTGAAAGAGATAGAAAGGATTATGTTTGTTGGAATCATACTTATGTGATTATGTAGTTGAAGAAGCAATTGTCCTATCACTACAAAGAGAAAGCTCCAAAAGGGAGTGTAGAAAAGCCTTCTAAGGCTTGAGTGTTCAATACGCCTTGTATGGGGTATTGGATAGCTCGGAACAAGGATAAAGGGGTGCCATTACGGGCACGGGATAGTGAGAAGAACAAGAAGCTTTGGAGATAAATACTTACTTGGCTGTGATTCATTATGTTAAATTTAATTGCATATCACGTGTTTATATGATTTACACGAATTTATGTCAAAGAGCACGTTATTCACTGAGCTTCAGCTCATATGGTTATTGTATAACCATTTCAGGTGAAAGAAAAGAGAAGGAGAAAGAGAAATAGAGGAAGAAAGAAGAGAGCAAGCGTTTAATGTGCATATTGTATATATATATGGCATAGTTGTTGTAGTAGTTTGGAACTAAAGAACTTGTAAATTATGTTAAGTGAGCAGGTGTAGGACTTGATGTATAAGACTCTTATGTTCATGTACAAAAGGTTTTGACAAGTGCTTTCGCTATTCAAACATGTTTAATTGCTAGATGTTCATAGCTAGAGTTGTGGACAGAAGCTGCTTCGATCGATTGAAATACACATTGTTTTAATTGGTTCAAAACGACGACTTTTACGGAAACAGACATAACTTTTTCTAAGAATTTTGAAATCATGCACCATTTTCAACTTTGGAACCTAGACTCAAACGGCTATCATTTGGTATAAAATCTAACTCAAAATTTCAAATTCCTATTATACCCTTGGGGCTAATCACTTGCAAAAGTGGTTTAACTAGGAGTCTAAAAACCCATTTTGTACGTTATTAACATAAGGTCAGGCCAGGAAAAGCTAAAGTGGTGGCAGATGCTTTGAGTAGGAAGTTTTCAGGTAATTATGCTTATTATCTTACTACTCAGTATCAATTGTTGATGGACTTCGAAAGAATGGAAGTGGAAGCAATTCCTTCTGATAAAAGTGGAGTTCTTGCAACAATGGTAGTGCAACCTACGTAGCTTGAAGAAATAAAAGGGGCACACATGAATGATGCATTTCTTAAGAAGATTTGTGATGAAATACATGAAAGTAAGCGAGCTGATTTTTCTATTCAACATAATGTTTTGAAGTTTAAGAATCGAATGTGGTCCTAATATAGATGAAATCAGAAAGAAAGTTTTGATAGAACTATAGAAGCTCATAATACCAAGTATTCCATTCATCCTGGGAGTACCAAGATGTATCGAGATTTGAGAGAAATTTATTGGTGGCCAAGAATGAAGAAAGAAAATGCAGAATTTGTATCACATTGTCTGATATGTCAACAAGTAAAGGTGGAGCATCAAAACCCAGCAGGGTTACTCCAACCACTCCGTATTCCTGAATGGAAATGAGAACACATTATGATGGATTTTGTGGTGGGGTTTCCGAGATCATTCCGAGGTAACAATGCTATTTGAGTAATTGTTGACATGTTAACTAAATATGCGCATTGCTTAGCTATGAAAACTACTTATTCGAAAGAGAAATTGGCCGAGTTATACATTCGGGAAATTATTAGATTACATGGTGCACTTGTCTCTATTACTTCTGATCGAGATCCTAATTTTGTAAGTCGATTTTTGGGAGAGTTTGCAGCGGGCAATGGGTACAACCTTAAACTTTAGCACTGCCTTCCATCCGCAAACTGATGGACAGAAAGAGTAATTCAAATCTTAGAAGATATATTGAGGGGATGTGTTTGGATTTTAAAGACCCGTGGGAACATTTGCCACTTATCGAGTTTGCATACAATAATAGTTTTCAATCTAGCATTGGTATGGCTCCTTGTGAAGCGCTATATGGAAGGGAATGTCGTTCACCAATTTGTTGGACTGAGATAGGAGAAAGAAAGTTATTGGGACCGGAGATTGTACAATTGACTACTGATAAAATTTAATTGATCCAACAGAGGCTTCGAACAGCACAAAGGCGACAGAAAAGTTATGCGGATACTAGCAGAAGGGACCTTGAATTCCAAGTAGGTGACTATGTCTTTTTGAAGGTGTCTCTATCGAAAGATATAATCCGGTTTGGAAAGAGGGGAAAACTTAATCCTCGATATATCGGACCGTTTCAGATCTTGGAAAGGATTGGACCGGTATCTTATCGTTTAGCTTTACCTTCAGAATTGAGTAATGTACATAATGTATTTCATGTATCCATGCTACGGCGGTATCTCTTTGATCCGGCACATGTTTTGGCACATGAACCCTTGGAGTTTCGGAAGCATTTAACGTATATAGAGCATCCGGTTGCAATTCTAGCTCAACGGGATCAAGTATTACAGACCAAAGTGATTCCTTTGGTAAAAGTTTTATGGCGGAACCATTCGTGGAAGAGGCTACGTGGGAAAGGGAGGATGAAATGCTTGAGAAGTATCCTTCTTTATTTGGAATCATAAGGTAAGACAAGTTTGGAGGACCAAACTTTTATAAGGTGGGGAGGATGTAATATCCCAATATTTTGACACGTGATTATGATGTCTTAATGCACATTATACAGTAATGATATGAATATTTATGTGATTTGCATACTTAATCTTATTATCAAGTGATAGAAGGAAATTAAGAGTTTATAAACTCTTGTTATGTATTACACATGGCAATCTATTTGGCGTTTGCATATTTTGAAAGACATGGAATTATTTGATGCCTTGCATTGGATCTATGATGCACGGACACTTCAAAAATGGTGCCGCAAGGGAACTAAGTGCGCACTCAGTTCGGGTACGGCGTGGGTGCGACGGGTGCGGCAGGTAGTTCTTCGGAGTTCCTCCCGAGTTCTTTAGGTGTTTTGGGCAAGGATCAAAATTTCGTTTCGGTCTATTGTTTCGGCCTACCCAGTAGCGGAAATGTTTCGGAAACATTTCAGAAACATGTGGAAACAGTGGAAAAATTTGGAAACATTGAGAAACATGGGGAAACATAACTTCAAACTTAACTATATGCGTGTATAAAGCTAATAATTGATTAATTGAACATTTGAGAGGTCTATATATGTAGAGTTGCATTAAAAATGTGTAGTTCAAATTGAAAATACATGAGGATTAAGTCGCCAATCTACTGTCTAACACTTCTTAGAATCCACAAAACACTTCATAGAATGCAAAAGATACATATAAGTACATAGTAAGCTAATAAGCCATCTCTAAAATAAAATGGTTGTTCATATGACAAGTACACAACCACATGATTATCTCGATGGAAACAAGCATGTTTCGTTGGAAGCAAATGAAACGATGCGGAATCATAGGTTTGTTTCGATGGAAACAATTATATTTCGATGGAAACAAAAGAAACAAAGTCCTTTCGATGGAATCCATGGAATTTCGAGATTCCATGACTGTTTCGTTTCCATGACCTAGGAAGCGGAAACGTTTCGGCCGTTTCGATGGAAACAGAAGGAAATTTTGATCCTTGGTTTTGGGTGCGGCAAGGGTGCGGAGGGGTGCGGCAAGGGTGCGTGGGGGTGCGGGAGGGACACTTATGGAGGGGCAATTTTTAAAAAAAAAAAAAAGTTTGTAAACAATTTTTTGGGGTAGAAAAAACAAATAATGCAAAATTAAAAACCCTAATTCAAGAGACTCATACGAAACTCAGTCTCACAGTCCAAAAAAACAAAAGAAAATGGGAGAAGAAAGAGGCAATCTACTCGGCTACTCCAGACTCGAGACTCCACTCCAGGTTCGTCTCTCTCTCTCTCTCTCTCTCTCTCTCTCTCTCTCTCTCTCTCTCTCTCTCTCTCTCTCTCTCTCTCTCTCTCTCTCGTCCAACTGGGCTATACCATTCTCCCTCTTTCGACTCTCTCTTTCATCTTCTTTCCTTTTGCGTCTCGATCGTCTCTGTTTATCTTCAGTCGCTTTGCTGCTGTGAGTCAGTGAGTGAAAGAATGAAACCCTAACATTTGGGGAAAAGAAAAGATGAAGACCCCATGAACTTTCAGTGATATATTCTTTTATAATATTATTATATTCCCATCTTTTAGTCACTATCTTTTATTTTATTAGATTATATTACCTAAAGATTACCAACTTCATATATTATACTCCTATCATCTTTAGTTCTGTTTTCTTAAAGTTGTGCCCAGCTGTCAAAGTTATGTAGTTTTGTGATTTTTGTTTTCTTTGCTATCAATACTTGGCTTATGCTTATGCGTTTATTATTTGTTTATTGTTAATAAGTCTTAAATGCTTAATCAGGAAAAATAAAATAAAATAAAACAAGTGTGTAATGTTAGAATGGTTCATATATAGTAATATGAATACATTGTTGCTCACCCCAAAATTGCTCACTCATTGTTCACCCAACTCTCCAGTTGGTTAATGTAGTGGGACCCAGAATAAAATAAGGATTAATTAATGGTAAAAAGTTATGGATCCCACTGCATTAGCCAATGGGCGAGCAATTTTTGGGTGAGCAAAACTGCACTCATAGTAATATATAAAAAAAATACTTCTAATATTTTATATAAGTACACCGCCGCACCCGCACTCTTGATTTTGGGAAAATTGCCGAACTCCTCGTACCCGCGTCCATGCTTCATAGCATTGGATACATATTTGATGTTAAATGTTGAATTGCTAGACAAAGGCATAAATGATAGGAGTGAAAAGAATACATTTTCATAACTAATAGGTGAATTAGCAATTCACGAGAACTAGAAGAGCTATTGTGTAATTAGTAAGAAATATAGTAGGTGAAAGTGTAATTTAGGAGACTTGATCTCTAGAATTTAGTAGCTTAATTGAGATTAATAGTTTAATGATGACTAATTATCCTAATCAAGTTGCCAGCTTATATTACCTAAGCTAGTAGGTTAGCAGGTGGTCAAGTAGGAGGTTTTGGGCTATATTTGGCTAAGTCGATGTGTATTCAAGTGGGCAAGAGAGAGAGAAATGAAAGAATAACTAGTTAAATAAGATGTACATCTTTTTGAGGTGTTTGTCTCTACACAAGCAAGTAGGTGCAAAGAAGAAAGGGAAAAACAAGAGAGAAAGGAAGGAAACCAAAGGGGAAAGGGAACTAGGGAGATTTCTAACTCAAATTGAAGCTAGACTTGAGAAGTTAAGGGTAAGAGGATTCTTTCTATGCGATTTAATTTCATTTCCATAGAGTTTTGATGGATTAATTAGAAGAATTCATATTGATATGCTATGAAATCTTATATGACTTGTAGGAGTTTGGAAGTGAGTGTTATATCTTGTCTATTCAATATCCAGAGCAAGGTGAGTAACCTCTATCTTTGAGGCAACTTTTCAAGTAATGAAATTGTGGCATATAAATGATTTACTTTCAAACATGAATTATGTTGTATATCATGATTAACTATACATGAAAGAGATAGAAAGGATTATGTTTGTTGGAATCATGCTAATGTGATTATGTAGTTGAAGAAGCAATTATCCTATCACTACAAAGAGAAAGCTCCAAAAGGGAGTGTAGAAAAGCCTTCTAAGGCTTGAGTGTTCAATACACCTTGTATAGGGTATTGGATAGCTCGGAACAAGGATAAAGGGTGCCATTACGAGCACGGGGTAGTGAGAAGAACAAGAAGCTTTGGAGATAAATACTTACTTGGTAGTGATTCATTATGTTACATTGGATTGCAAATCACGTGTTTAAATGATATACACGAATTTATGTCAAAGAGCATGTTATTCACTGAGCTTCAGCTCATATGGTTATTGCATAACCATTTCAGGTGAAAGAAAAGAGAAGGAGAAAGAGAAATAGAGGAAGAAAGAGGAGAGCAAGTGATTAATGTACATATTGTATATATATGACGTAGTTGTTGTAGTAGTTTGGAACTAAAAGACTTGTAAATTATGTTGTGTTAAGTGAGCATGTGTAGGACTTGATGTATAAGACTCTTATGTTCATGTATGAAAGGTTTTGGCAAGTGCTTTCGCTATTCAAACATGTTTAATTGCTTAGATGTTCATAGCTAGAGTTGTGGACAGAAGCTGCTTTGATCGATTGAAATACACATTGTTTTAATTGGTTCAAAACCAACGACTTTTACGGAAACGGACATAACTTTTTCTAGGAATTTTGAAATAGTGCACATTTTTCAACGTTGGAACCTAGACTCAAACGGCTATCTTTTGGTAAAAAATCTAACAAAATTTCAAATTCCTATATACCCTTGGGGCTAATCACTTGCAAATGTGGTTTAAATGAGAGTCTAAAAACCCGTTTTGTACGTTATTAACATAGGGTCAAGCCTCGATGGCATGTCACGTACCCGTTTTGTACCTTATATTTATGTTGCATGTTACATATCAAAAATATAAATATATATAAGCACTATTTCCCGTGCCGTATCGTGTCGCGGTTTCGTGTTGTGTTGTATCAAAGTCGCCGAATCCGTTATCGGTGCTACTTAGGGTTTCTCCAACAATGATAGAAAGGAAAACACATAAATCTCCTTCTCCCAAGGATAAATTGTTAGTTACAAGGAAGTTATGGGAAAGGAGAGAGTTCATACGTGAGAGAAATCCATGAGAATAGTTCAGCATTTTAAAACATAATGTTTATTTTGAAAGTTCAAAGTTCAAACAACTAACTTCAAAAATATTTCTGCAAGACCTGACAACCAATTGGAATTAATATGGATTGTACACCAAAAAGCATATTCTCATATGATTTCTTGTGTCCAACAAATATCTTCTCATGCTGAAACAACAAATATCCAAAGTCTATAACCTCTTAAGCATTCTCAAATCAAATTCCCATGTCAAATTCAATGAATAAACAATTGGGTTAAGGATGAGCATAACGGATATGTTGCATATTTCCATAGTTTCTCACCAAATCCTGAGGAATCCAAAAATTATGGGCTAATAAGATGGATAATTTTGGTTATTAAAAGTGATGAGAAAAAATTTGGCCACCAAGCAAACAAATTCACTCTAACAAGAAAGAAACAAATTCTAAAATCGATGATGGTCACCTCTTTTTCAGGTTGTAAACGTGACTGAAATATTATTAATATCGTCTGTAGAGTCTTTAGTTGAACACTCTCATCTGCCATCTCAGCATGCTGGTTAAAGAGAGAGAGAGAGAGAGAGAGAGAGAGAGAGAGAGAGAGAGAGAGAGAGAGAGAGAGAGAGACAGCATAAGTTTTCAAGGCCAAAATTGAAATGCTCATCATGAACAAAGAAGTAACTTGAATAAAATATTATTAAACTTCCCAATCAAATTCTGAACACAAATATCAATATAGAATACTCCAAATTGAAATTGGGACGTCAGAGAAAAGTAATAATCTTTTTTGGCAGTAGGGGAAAATTATTTTTGGGTAAGGACAAAAAAGTGATTTTCACTTATACATCTGCTTCCACAACAGAATCTAAGCACAATTCATATGCGGATACGGGATATCCACTAGTGATGCAGGATGAATATTAGCTGACTACCAATGCATGAGGAACATTAGCTCATCAATGTCATGTCAACGATACATGATACATTTCACCATTATAAGTTATAACAAACACTTCAATATAGGCCAAGAAAATATAACAGTAGACACTAAAAGAGGGAGGAGGACGGAGGAGAAGTTGCACATCATTTTTTTTTTTCTTTTTGCACTTTTCATCAAAGAAATTAGAGAAATGGGATACGACTAAGGGAAGAACATCTTGTTATATTCTTTCCATCCAAAAGAAATTCATCAACTCAGGAAATGCCGCTGGACCGAATAGCGCATCCAATCGAAAAGAAGAGGGGTAGACTCAGTAGACTGCCCATGGCTAAACAGACTCTTCCCAGGAATTACCAACCGATTCAGGAATGGACTGACACCAACAAAATATCGAAAGCATTTGAAGAATATATATATACATATAGATATATTTCCCTAAATACACACCTGTGCAATATGCTAGAGTGCACTGCGCACCAAAGAAGAAGGTCATAGACTCATAGTACAGACTACAAAGTGCATAAGCTGAAGTATTGAGTTGACACCATGCAAATCCCATGGTATAAATAACCCCATGTGAATGCCAACTTCTCAAGAGAAACCCTTGGATTATTGGTTCCAGAAAGCTTATGTATCCTCAATTACTCAACCCCACAAAGATTCCCTTTCCCGGGCAAATCTCCGCATTCCCCAACCAGGTTTGATTCATAGAGTCAATATCTTAATCATCATCACCTCGCTTGATGGGCAAGCAAACTGTAGTCCTTATCCATCTCCAATTCCAGAACAAAGGGAGTCCCTCTTGTCCAACTCTTTTGCTATCAAAACAAGAATGTTAAACTTTTAAAATAATTAAATGTAAAGTAGTTATTAGGAAACTTTTCCTTTGAGAACTGCTCATATTTGATTGGAAGGTAATCCACAGGTAAGAACTGCCCTCCAACTTCTTTTTCATTTTAATCCAATCCTTAATTTTTGTCTTCCCTTTTCTCTTTCCAACAATTTTGACTTGTCTCCACCACTTCGCAACCCTTCCCTTTAAACTTTTTCAGGCCAACTTTACTTTCGTTCCATCAACGGTATCATAGAAATTGAATATAGCTTCAACTTCATCTACCCAATCAACAATTCCGATTCTTCACAGAATTTGGATTCCATTACAAGGAGTTTGCAAACGCTTTACCTTGAGGGTTAAGGCATCAATTTGCTTTTTTAATTCATCCATTTCAGGTCGTTGGATACCCTTAGGTCCCATGGGATGTGCCTAATCAAACTCAGCGCAATCCTCAAAATACAATAGCAAACCATGACCAAATAGAGTCAAATTTCAACCCTACAACCCCACAACCAGCCACAATTCCACAACAAGCCGATTCACAAAACACAAACCAAAATTACTTTGCTGAAAATTTCAACCTAACACCAACTAGACAATGACAACCAAACTTGAAATCGAAAATCGAAATCAAAACCAAACTTGCTCACCTAGTCACGACTCACAACTCAGTAACAATCTGCAGCGCCAATCGCCAGCCCAGCTTGATTTTGGTCAGCTGCGAGTCTGCGACTAACTTCAACTGGTTTCAAGTCATGTTTGGTTCGGATTACACAAGACACTCAACCGACCACACTAGAATGGCAAACCGCAAGTCACAATCAAGTTTCGAACAAAATTAAGGCCTCATTTGGCTCAATTTGAACAAAAAACTTTCAAATCTAGCAAATCTCCAGTCGGTTGGGTTTGGCAAATTGGGTTCGACTAGTTCGCACTTGGTGTCGGCTGGTTTAAAAACAACTGCAAAGGCAATTGCGAAGTGGAGATGGGTGTCGCCAACAATCACAGGACTGCTTGGGGTTTGATTTGGATCAAATTGTTGGAAATTCAGCGAAATTGCTCTTAAATTTAGGTTCACTTATAGGCTCTGATACCAAATGATGTAATAGAATTGCAATTACAAGAGGAATTGAGGAGTAATTGAAGAACTAGGGGGTTTGGGAAGAGAATCTCCATTAAAGAGCTCGAAGCTCAGTTGGTTTACAACCAATTCAATAATACAATATCCCAAAACTGATTTGTCACAACCCTAGCCAACTATTCATACCATATATAATAAGTCATGCTACCTTCACATGGTTGTGACCAAATACAACTAAAACTGAACAACATAAAAGTACTACTAAAGCTTAAAGTACTACATCTATAAGTACCAGTGTTAAAATATTAAGTACTACATCACAACAAACAATTAAGGCTTAGTTTGGCCCCCACGTGGCTTTTTAAAACTAGCTTATGAAATTTATTATTAAGTTGTTTGATAATTTTTTACAAGTGACACATTACTCTTTAAAAAACACATCATGAAACTAAAAAGCAACCTTGAGCTTTTAAAAGCTCAATTCTAGAGCTTTTAAAAGCTCCCCCCAAAAAAAGCCCTAAGTTCAATTTTTACAAAGTTCATAAACTAATTACCAAATGAAATTAACTTGAAATTGTGCTTTAAAAAAGGAGTACCAAATGGGGGCCAGCCAAACTAAGCCTAAGTATCTCAATTCAAAGTTCAAACTCTTTACCTTCAGGAACTGGTACCATACACAAAATTTCTTCTAGAGTAGCAACAACTATGTCATATAAAACGAATCCACATTTAAAACTTACATCTTTCAGTGTAGCAAGGATCTCCGTCAAAGCTGAAGGAGCAACTGCATCATGAGAAATGAGCTTTTGCATGCAAGAAAGTCCAATAACACTCAGCTTAACATTTTTAACCTCGCAAGCCATCAAAAATATCCGTAGTATATCCTCATTATGTGCAATTTCACTGGGGCTCGACAATGAACGGAGCTGCAAGGAGAGATCATCAACTCCCCATCAGTGCAATAGAAATGATGCGTAATCGTTGAATATTTTTACATCCACAGATTGATTTACACAAGTTTGAAAGATCTATAATTCTAAAATTTACTACAAAAAAACTAATTACACTCTGCAAGGCAACAGAATTTTGGTTGCAAAGGAAATGCAAAAATACCAAGAAGCAACGTTCTGAAGGTACACATCTTACTATTGAGGATCCAAGGAAATGAAAACCTACTAACTGAGCCCCTAATTGCCACTTGGTGTACTAAATTGTCTTCCAAATTCGGAGAAACAATGACTACACTTAAATGAAATGTATTACAAGCTCGTTTTTCACTTCTACTCCACTTAGGCTAAATTTGGCAAGCAGATTTAGCAAAAGAGAAGAAAAATTAATCTCTCTCTATCTCTCATGTTTTCTCGTTCAACTAAAAATATGGAAATGCTCCAGTTGGTATAAATTCAATTTTTTTTTGTAGCATTTTGTAGCACATGTATAATTTATTATGTACAGTAGATATAGAGAGAGAAAAATAAGATGAAAGAATGGTAAAGATGAAATGGAACCATTATAGAGTGATAGTTCTTTGGTATAAAAGTGAAAGGAGTATGGATCATGTCCCTATATGCGTAACACCTGCTCCAACTTAAAAGCAGAAACAAGTAAGACATACTTTTTTGAAGAAGCAAAAAATGTATTAGAATGCATCTTGTGAAGATGATGATGATGTAGTTGTAAATGGCAAGAATGCATTCGGCAATTGTCATTCCAAATGTAAGTTCCTCATAAAATAGTTGAAGTTTTCTTTTCACTGTTTGATTCTTCACTTAAATCTGCCTGAGTTGTTTCAACACTGCCGGTCCCAAGCCCGGATAAAAGAGGAGGGTTAGTGCGTTAGGTAGCTCGACAGCCAGCACGTAAAAAAAAACCGTCGGATCCTTATGATATGAATCCAAATATGAATAATAGTGTAAATGCTAGGGCGTTCCCTTTAAGCGACGCGTTGCGCCTGCCTTCAGGTGTTTTGAAAAATGTGCAAGGGGCGCCGCATCGACGCCCGGGTGCGGTGTTAAATAAGTAAGGGTTCCCGCGCTCATCTGGGCCACCGCAGGTAAAGAAGCTAGTCCAGAACTATAGGCTTAGGTTAGCAACTTGGAATATAGGAACCTTAACAAGTAAAGCTATGGAACTAGCAGACACTATGATTAGAAGGAAGGTTAATGTAGTATGTTTACAAGAAACAAAGTGGGTTGGAGAGAAAGCTAAGGAGGTAGAAAAGACCGAGTATAAGATATTCTATATAGGGAAAGGTAGGCATAGAAAGGTGTCGGAATCGTGGTTGACAAGAACCTCAAGGATAAAGTTGTGACAGTCACGAGGAAAACAGACAGAATATTGCTTATCAAACTGGTAGTTGGAGTGGATATAATTAATGTGATTAGTGTATACACGCCCCAAGTAGGATTAGATGATCACACTAAAAGACAATTCTGGGATGAGTTGGACCCTTTAATGCAAGAAATACCGGGAGGAGAGAAGATAATTGTAGGTGGAGATTTTAATGGCCATGTAGGCAAAGATAGAACTGGATATGAGAGGGTGCATGGGGGGTTTGGTTTTGGAGATCAGAATGAGGCAGGGGTGAGTATTTTAGATTTCGCCGTAGCATATGATCTTGTAGTAGCAAACACCTTTTTCAAAAAGAGGGAAGAACACTCGATAACCTTTAAGAGTGGATCTAATAGAAGCCAGATCGATTTGTTCCTTGTGAGAAAGGCAGACCGCTTAGCATGTAAAGACTGTAAGGTCATCCCAAGAGAGAGTTTAACATCTCAACATAGACTTACTATTTTAGATATCCATATAAAAGGACAATGTCGTACTAGAAAAGACCCTATAAACTCGCGAACTAGGTGATGGAACCTTAAAGGCGAGAAACTAGCAATATTCCAAGAGAGAATATATACAGAAGCACCTTGGAATTTGGAAGATGGAAGCAATACTATGTGGGATAAAATGGCAGGGTGCATCACGAGAATATCGAAGGAGGTCCTCGGAGAGTCGAAGGGAAGAGGGTTAGCTTCTAAAGATACTTGGTGGTGGAATGAAGAGGTACAAGCTGCAGTAAAAACCAAAAAGGATTGCTTTAAGAAGTGGCAAAATGATAGAAGTGAGGAACACTTCAAAAGCTACAAATGTGCAAATAAGGAGGTTAAAAGGACAGTTAGAGTTGCTAAAATGGAAGCCTATGACGCCTTCTACACCAAACTAGACATTAGTGAGGGAGAAAAATGTATTTATAAGCTTGCTAAGTCGAGAGAAAGGAAAACAAGAGACATTAATCTGGTTAAGTGTATAAAAAGTGATGACTCTAGGGTATTAGTGAACGACGAAGAGATTATGGAAAGGTGGAAGAGCTATTTTGAGAAGTTGCTGAATGAAAAACATATGGATAACACAATGGAAGAAGAAACTGGAAGTTCCGATGAAACTAGAGAATACAGATTCTATCGGAGAATAAGGAAGTTTGAGGTGTAATTTGCTTTGAAGAAGATGAAACCCAACAAGACCTTAGGACCAGATGGGATCCCCATTGAGGTTTGGAAATGCTTGGGAGATGTAGTGGCATCTTGGCTTACAAAAGTTTTTAATAGGATTTTAATGACTGGAAAAATGCCTGATGAGTGGAGGAAGAGCATCCTAGTGCCTATATATAAGAGTAAAGGAGATGTACAACAATGCAACAACTATAGAGGTATTAAGTTGATGAGCCATACTATGAAGCTATGGGAGAGAGTGATGGAGCATCGCTTAAGAGGCGCAAGAAAATCAATTTGGATTTATGCCTGGGAGATCAACTATGGAAGCAATTTATTTACTTAGAAGACTAATGAAAAAGTATAGAGAGAAGAAAAAAGATCTACATATAGTTTTTATTGATTTAGAGAAAGCTTATGATAGAGTACATAGAGATTTAATTTGGTGGGTGCTAGAGAAGAAAGGAGTGACCAAGGGTTATATTGATGTGGTGAAGGATATGTATGATGAAGCGGTTACTACAATTAGATCACCAACCGGAGAAACAAGCGAACTCCCAATTACCGTAGGCCTGCACCAGGGTCGGCCTTGAGCCCTTATTTGTTCGCCCTAATTATGGATGAATTGACTAGACACATTCAAGATAAGGTCTCATGGTGTATGTTGTCCGCAGATGATATTGTCTTGGTTGATGAGACTAAAATGGGACTCAACACTAAACTAGAAACTTGGAGAGAAGCACTGGAGACTAAGGGGCTAAAGATAAGTAAGACGAAAATAGAATACATGGAATGTACTTTTAGCAACAGTGGAAGTAGAGACAACGAAGCAGTGAAGATCGAAGATCCCAAAGAGGGAACACTTTCGCTATCTAGGTTCAATGATCAGTAGAGACGGAGAGATTGGTGATACCGTGACCCATAGAATTAAAGTGGGCTGGCTTAAGTAGAGGAGTGCTTCTGGAGTATTATGTGACCGGAGAATACCAGCAAAATTGAAAGGAAAATTTTATAGGACAGATGTTAGGCCAGCTATGCTCTACGGGACAGAGTGTTGGGCAACTAAGAAACAACACATTAGCAAAGTGAGTGTAGCGGAGATGAGGATGCTAAGATGGATGTGTGGTAAGACTAGGAAAGATAGAATTAGAAATGAGTACATCCGAGAGACTATAGGAGTGACACATATTGAGGATAAGTTGAGGAAGAATAGACTTAGATGGTTCGGCCATGTGCAACGAAGACCTGTAGATGCGCCTGTGCGAAAGAGTAATAAGATCGTAGTGCCTGAATTGGTTAAAGGGAGAGGCAGACCTACACTGACTTAGGAATATGTAGTGCAACAAGATATGAATATATATAATTTAAATGAGCATATAGTTATTGATAGTGCAGAATGGAGAAAAATGATTCATACAGCCGACCCAATTGATTGGGACACAATGTTCGGTTTGGTTTGGTTTGTTTGATTCTTCACTTGGTGTTTTACATATCTCAGCAACAGAACGAGGAATATTCTACTTGTGTCAAGTAAGAACAACGAATTCAATTAAACCTCTCGATCGATAACAAAAGGTTCAAATTCGACAACAATGATCTCTAAATCCAATATGTGCATCACAGAAATAACATACGAAACGAATTTAATTAACAAATAACATTACTCAGATCATTTGTCACAATTCAAACAAGGCAATAAAAGGGTCTAACCTTCAAGATGGCGTGCTCGGCTCCGTCTTTGACAGCTGGATACCTCCGTCGAGCTTCGGCGGAGAGAGCCCGCAGATCTGACTCCAAAACCGCCATGAAAGCCATATCTCTCTCTCTCTCTCTCTGAAGGTTTTGGCTTACAAATAGGCCTAAGTCCAGAATTCGAAGTTCAAGAATAGAACATTACAGAGAGAGATCTATTACAGATCAAAATGTCGACCGTTGTGTTGTAGATCTTTCTTCTTGACTGAGAATTGAGAGCGAGAGAGAGATCTGGTGTGGATCTTCGAATGTGTTGCATTGTACGGGCACGGAGAGAGAGAGAGAGAGGAGGGAAAGAATGTTGGGCTGACATGCACAGAACTAGTAACTCTGGCCCATTTTTGGACATGGTTTAGGCCCACTAAGTAGTGTTTTCCACACTCTGGATTTTATGTAAATATGTTGTGGGCCTAATATTTGTGCAAGAATTAGAAGAAACAAATGATTTTCTCTCTCATCCACTTTAAAATTGACTCTTGGATTTTCAGTTCTTAAGGCTTGTTTGGTTGTACACAAAAATGTTTTCCATTTATTGGTGTTTTGTTGTCAAAATGAATCGATTACAAAAATCAACATATTTGAGCTTATCACACAAAATCAAAATGAGGCAATTTTACCTAAAACATGAAATTGCCTAATTTAAAATGAATCAATTTTACCTTACATATCAGTCCCGATCGTTCTCGCTCAACCCTCGATTTTTTTCTCTGCCTTTCACGAGCTGATGAACTGGTGAGTCTCTCTCTCTCTCTCTCTCTCTCTCTCTCTCTCTCTCTCTCGCGGCTCTCTTCTCTATCTCTCTGTCTGTATATATGTGTGTATATATATATATGTATATGCACCCATTATCTTGCCCTAGTCTCAACTGAACTCAAACATTTCTCTTTGCAGATCTAGAGGTTTGTTCTAAAGCAGAGGAATCATCATTTTGCTGGTTAGCCCTAGTCTCAACTGTGTAATAATTTTTAATTTTTCTGTTGATTTTCTATGTTGTTCGTATAGATTTGAAAATTTTTCATATCAGCAAAATCTAAGATTGTATATTAGAGTGTTTCTAAGTTATTTAGATGTGAATTTTTGCTTATTTATGAGTAATTTTTATTTTTTAAAAAATTTTACTTAGATTTATTTGTCTCTACATGGTTGATCTAATCTATTTTTTTAGGGATTTTGGAATACAATGATATGGAAATTTTCAATTTGTTTATATTTTTATGCAATTTTTTGTAACTTTATCTTGATTGTTTCAATGGACTAAGTTTTGTTTAGGTTTTCATAATTGAACTATTTTGATGTGATCTTCAATATACTTTGTTTGTTATGTTGCATTAGGTAAAATCTCAGTTGCAAAATCTTGCATTTGCATATTTAGCTTTACTCCTCTTATCCATGGCTCTTCTTATTACAAAGGTTGGGTTGAAAAGAAAAAAAATAATAATCAAAGGCTCTCTTTCTTTAGTACTTTAAATTATTTTCACGGGACCAAATCCAAATGGGTACTTATTGACTCTCTTCTTTCTTTCTCTCTCTTTTTTTTTCCCCTTATGAATCAAGTAGATAGGAGCTTGCCATTTTACCTCACTTCCTTGTTTTTTGAGTTGTTACTATGTTTTGTATATATTTGTTTATTTTTTACTTTTAGTGTCAAGGAAAATATTAGGAAAAAATTGCTCGTCAACCCCGTTCAGTTAGTCCAATTTTCTATGTTGGTTGCTTAGAATCCTTCAAGAAAAGAGGAAAGAAAGTGACAACCAAAATTCAAAAAAAAAAAAATTTACTTTTCACTTCCTTGTTTATTTTTTCCTTCCTATATATCTTTGTTAATTTATTTTTTCATTCCTTCAAGAAAAAATTACTTTTCACCCAATGTTTCCCTTTATTTTTCACTCATCTTCTTGTTGCTTTACATGATAGACTAGCACAAAATGTCAACTTCGCAAGATACAACACAAACACGTAATCATCACGAGATGCATATTTGGTGGATATTGATCGGCGACGAATAGTTGCCGTTTATAGTCCTAAAAATACGCTTTGTTAGCCCATTTCATGTAGTTATTAAGTGATTTTTAATAAGTATTCTATATTTTATAGATTTTGGAGCTTTAATATGAAAATGCACAAAAATCCAATGATTAGTGGCTTTGGAAGTTATTCTGGGCTCAAAAGATGATTCCGGTGAAAGTTGAATGCAGTAGCAGCCTCGGAAAATTGCATTTTTGACAAGGAATACTTCAGATTTGAGAAATTTCTCCAGAGATATAAAATGTAGATTTTCGAGTTACGGACGCGTGGCCACAAATGGTGAGTCAATACGAGGTCCGAGTCAAAAGTTATAGCAATTCTACGATCGGTGCGCAGAGTAGCGAAAATCTGAGAAAAAGCTAGAAAATGCCCAGGTTGCTGGAGCGACCCGCGCGAGCGACCCGTTGAAAAAGTCAAAAATGCGTATTTCGAGGTCTTGAAGGCCCCTGTGCGATCCGAATTGGTTTAATACGTCCAGAAACGTAAATATAGCTGTTTTAGTGTGATTTGACTTAGGAAAGCTTCCTAAATCCTTCCAAACTCTATATAAATCCTATTCTAAATCAAATTGAAGAACACACATCATTACCCAACATTAGAGACATCTATATGCAACTAAAATTTTAGCCATTGAAGGAAGAAAAGCAAGGAGAAGAAGAAGAAGACCAAGGATTCCCATGGCCTCCTCCATCAACCTCTTACCAATCATCAATTCCATGGCCAACTAAACTTAGATCTAGGGTTTCAATGAAACCCTAGCCAAGTAATAGGGGTTTTATTTATGTTTTTATTTTAGTTTTATTATGTATGGATGATGATTACATGTTTAGAGGATTTTTATAAATAAATCGTACTTCTATTGATTAAATCATTACTTTCAAAGTTTATTCTTGTCTTAGATCTATTTTGACTGTGATGTGCTCAATGATCTATATTTGCTGTGCTTGTATAGATTGTTTACATGTAATGGTGCTTAATTGAATTGTGCTATCAAGTATCCGAATAGTCCATGCCTAGATTAGACAGATTATACCACAACCCTAGTTTAGTGTGGGATAATTCGTGCTAACCGAAGATGGATTATGTTGGTGCTTGAACCATAGTTATTTTCTTGACGGAGGAATTGGGCTTGTAGCTACAATTCCCCATTATCATCCAACTTAATAAGCTAACGTAATTCGTAAATTCCCTTATTATGAGGCTAGTGGTGGATTTGCAATCCTAGGTTCCCTTCAAATATCTTTAAAACAACTTTAATTACTTTCATAATTTAGATTTACTTTTATTATTATTAGTTTAATTAAAATCAAATCAAAATCTGTTTTTCTTAAATTAACTAAATTTAGGTTTTAAAATTAAAGCGCGATAGTTAATCAATCTCTGTAGGCTCGATCTTTACTTCCACACTATAAATCCCTAGAAAGTAAAGTATACTTTTATATCTTGATTTTGACAACATCAGATATGTTTATTGACCAATACAATTCTTCAAAAGGGTGTCAAAATGGGTTCACAAGTCAACAATTTAAAGTAACACGAGCTTTTAATAAAAATTTCAATATTAATCTAGAAGAAGAAGAAATAAAGAATCGTTACACTATTTTGAAGAAGGACTATGATATTGTAAAAAGTATACGTAGTAGTAGTAGCTATTTTGGATGGGATGATGTTCAGAAAATGGTTAGGGTGTCAGACAAAGTATGGGCAACATACCTTGCGGTACGTAGTGTTCTTGTTCTACAAATGAATATTGACATTATAATTAAACATTGAAGATAAGCTTATAAGGTATAAATGTAGGCACATAGCGATGCGAAACCTTTTCGACGTAGGGCTTTCCTTTGTATGAGCAACTATTAATTATTTTTGGAGGCAGTTTCTCTAAATACTTTTTGATGATGCCTAAATTTTGTTAAAAGAGAATAAGAAGAACGAGGCAAAAGAATTTATATGTGGTTTGGCCCTGTTAACGAAGAGACCAACATCCACACTGTGTGTCGGAGCACTTGTACTATCAAATCGTCGGGGAGCTCTTTGGTGCACCAACAATGGAGATGGATCTACTAGAGACCGACTGGGTGAATATATATATATATATATATATGCCAGTATATTAAGCAACAGTACACCTCTTTGAGATAAGAATGCCCTTCCCCTTGTAGGGGGTGAGTGGTCTCTTTTATAGATACAAGAGATCTACTCGGACAAGGTAAGTAATCTGATTAGGCAATACAATCTTATTAGGATTGATTAGCACAAATTGTGGGAGTTTCCTAATCGGATTAGGAAACAATCCAATCCTTCCACTAGTCTTATATCTGGAACATTTTGGATCACGTCAGGGGACGTGGCTAGACTGCATCTGCAATGAATTGAGCTGGCACAGTGTTTCCGACCTCTTGGTCAGAACTGGATAACATCGGGCGAACCGCTCGGGTTAGGTAGAGGCAGAACTTTGCTTTCCCCTGATATTTTTGTGCATATCAGCTGCCCCCCATTTTCAAGGCTAATATGATGCTTCATTAGATAAGGGTTGAAAATTTGCATAGCTCGGTAAATCATCCGGGATAGCTCAGGGAATTGCTCGGGACTGGACCGGTCGCTTTGGTCACTTGGGGTCTGTACCGATTGGTCACTTCGGGAACTTGGGGTCAGTACCTGCCACATGTCTTAGGGTGGTTAGCCTGGCTAGGATCCAACGAGGCTGGTGTAAGCTTAACCGATCAGTTACATCGTAACTGAACTGTCACATCGTGCATTTAATGCGCACGCCTTTTGAGGCACCACTTAGACTGCCTAAGATGCTAGCTAGCGAGCATTTAGGCAGGAGTTCTGAAGGACCGTTGGATCTGAGATCATTTAGACCGTCCGTGCATTCTACAAAAGTAGTACTTGGGCATTTTTGCTACTTCTACTACCCATCTCCTGATTTTACCGAGCGGTATAAGAGAAAAAACGTCCAGTTAAGACTTCCAAGCTCTTTTTTTGCGCCCTTTTCTTATAAGTCTTCCTCCTTCTAATCTTACAATTCACTGTTATTTTTTTCCTTTTCCTTCTCTTCTTCATTTGCCAACATTCTCGAGTGAGACTAAAGAATAGGAATTCGCTAGGGCTTATGAGGGAGTGGGTTTTTTTCTTCCTCAGATTCATTTTCTTCTTTAGGTCAGGTAGTACCCTCTCCCTGATAGAGCAGTTGAATTGGTCGGGGTGTCCTGGAGCAGTTTTGACCGAGTGCTACCTTACATTGAAGACCTTGTACATCCTGCCTTACTGGCTTTTAGTCTTGCCCCCCTTGTACCTTAGGTTTGAGGTTTCCGACCCCTACTTTGGTCGCTAGCTGCTCCCCTATCCCGTTGCAGAAGCCTTAGAGATGTGCCATTCTGACTTTAACTCATCTTCCCGGTCGGAAGATGAGCAATCGAGGTCGGGGACCCCGGAAACAAGTCTAGACCCTTTGTCGTTGACTCCGTCAGACCACCACAGCGAAGGGAGGACTCCTATTCATGTTTCTGATGATGAGGCAAGCCAGGGGCTCCATGTAGCCTCTGTGTCTTCGGGGTTGGGCGATGAGGCATCAGTGCTAAGCAGTCCCAATGTAGCTTTTTCTTGCGAGTGGACTGCTAGCAATCTGCTCGTCAATGACCTAGGACGGATTAGGCACATATACGATATCCCCGGCAACAGTTCTTGGCCAGACTCGACGGTGGGTCCGCCGGTCGGGTTTCGTTACCCTTTATGAGGACGCCTTCTTGGCGGGCCTTTGTCTTCCCCTCCACCCTCTCGCCCATGATGTGCTGATTTACCTCGGGATTGCTCCTGCGCCTCCAACACCTGGGACTACAACAGCTGGACATGGATGTCCAGGGCCACACACCCATTAGTTGAAAGCTGAGTAAAATACTATAAACCAAACACAATATGAACATATATACCATTTATGTTACCACTTAGCAGTTATCAAGGCATTACGCAAGTTCCTGCCCAAAACCCAACGTTCTGTCCTGACTATGCAACCATACCAATGCAACACATCGCGCATGAATCCACTATGTCAACAACTCATGACTTGAGAGTACTAGCTCACGTCAACTCGCGACCACAACATTGGCAGCACTAGCTTCTACCCAGAACCACAACAACATCAAATCGACGGTGCTAGCTTCTGTCACACTCGACACACGACATACAACACACAACACATCATGCCCAATTTGGCTTTAATACTCTCACTTAGCCCACACTTGGCCCTAAATCAATTGCATTATTCTACATGGCCACACATGGCTCTCAAATGCAAAATACGACCACACATGGCCCCCTAATTACTTGCTCAGCCCATAATTGGCCCTAACTTAATCGCATTCTTCCACATAGCTACAGATGACCCTTAAATGCAAAATACGGCCACAGATGGCCCCCTAATTGCTCGCTTAGACCACAACTGGTCCTAACTCAATAACACAAAAAAACATTATCTAGACTTCCAAAATCCACACAACGCAACTGACAACAAGACCGATGAGGTCAAACGACACTATACAACCATGCTCAGAATAATCGATGAGATCATCCAACTCAAAACATACAACACAACCATGCTACACATGACTGATAATACTTATTCATTTAAGTACATTTTTTGTGTATTATACTTTATTACTCGATTAGAGATTCAACCCGACGGCTTTCCTTTAATCGTTATCAACAATGATCACAATAATATTTTAGCAAACTATGAAATTGGCATGTTAAGAAAACTAATATTTATATGGAAGTTAAGTTTAATCATTTACTTCTCAAAAGTTCCTTACATAAAGTTACATCCAAGTTTGGTTAGACATGGTACTATAAAGCAAGCATACAGTTCAACTTTGGGAAACATGACATTGGCATGCATATACTTCTCCATCATATATACTCAAGGTACAACTAACAAAGCTTGTAGTGTAATACATATAGCAGGGAACATATTAAACTATTTATGAAAATAAAACAAATCTCAGCATACTGCAAAGCTCGAGCGCTCGCACCACTCGAGAGCTCCGGGCTCGAGCGCTTATGCTTGCTTGAGGGCTCGGGTTTAGCAGATTTCCAGTAATTTTGTTTATTTAGTAACATAGCTACGATTTTAATACTTAAAACATTGAAACTCAAAGCAAATAATATATGCAACTTAGTTTACAAGTTATACATGTACATATACACATTACATATGAATTGGAGTATTCACAATGAGATCAAAACTAAATAGATCATGATTTATGTATCATTTAAGCAAGAAAGAAAAATGGTGATGTTCTTGATGCTAGATCATGTTCAATTCTCATATGCAACCAAATTTACAGATTATTATATGTAAATATAAACATTGTAGGTGAGTTGTAATACTCACAAGATGAATAAAGATCAAATATATAAAAATGTTAAGAAAGAAGATGATGATGATGAAGTTGTTGAACTTCTTAAGCTAGAACTCCAAATACTCCAAGTTACTTTAAGAATTTAGTTCTCGAACTTCAATGCACTTGAGATAACTCCAAATTTGCAGCAAAGAAGGTGATCCAAAGCTTGGATCATGGCATGCAAGTGAGGAATGTACGTTTGTATGTAAACTTTGCAAGAACACTCCCTCACAACCCCTCTCTGTATCTCTTTGTTTCTGTAAACCAAAATGGTATGGTATTTATAGAATTTTAGGAGCCTAGGGGCAAAATAGTCTTTTCACTCTTTTTAAGCTTAAGCGCTTGCGTTGAGCTCGAGCAGTTGCGCCTCGAGCGCTGATCGCATTGCTTGAGCGCTTGGGTTTACTGAATAAACAAAGTTTTGTTTTGTTTTAAAGGATTTATACTATAAAATGCATGATCACATATGGAATGTCAAGCATACTCAAAATCTCAAATACATACATATATATACAAAATATTAATAACAAATATTAAAAAATTACACTTTAGATAATAGAAAATACGGGTGTTACAATGTGAGTAAGGTTTGAACTTTTTGGACTTCACTTATGATGTCAAGCATCACAAGTTGTTTAGTCCTTCGATTTCAAACCTCACCTCATATGTTTCATTCAAACTTCTATCAAGCATTGTCGGTTGACCACCATATGTTTGATGGTTAGTCTCAATGGAACTTTCTACCCTAGAATATACTATATACATGGAATTCATTCGTCGTTTGGTCCAAGGTGGGGGAATGCTTCCCAACCTCTATCTTTCCATTTGAAAAAGCCCCCTTTCCAATTAAACTAGTCTCTGATTACAACTCACTTTTCACTTTTAATAGTCATTGTAGTATAACTAGTGCTAATTGAATTTTACTAAAAAGACGAAAAGTCATTGTTATTGTGTTTAGTTTTCTAATTTGCTCGCATTGTAATTGGTTATTAAGTGTCCATCAAGTGTTGTTACATTCCAATCCCTATAGACTCGACACCCTACTTCCAAAATAATACCTTTTTAATAGGCTTAACAATTAACTTGATTTTGACATAATCAAAATGTTAATGATTGTCTTTGAAGGATTAGCCTTCATTTGAAAATTAATAAGTCGCTCCAATGTCAAATCTGAGCATTGCAGGTATAACTAATCCCTTTGCATCCAATACTAATGCTAGCTCTAGTAGTAGTAGTAGTGGATCTTTTTGGCGGTCACCATCCATCCCATCCCTTTCATTTACGCAAAGCTCTTTCACATATGGCCACCAAGAATCAAAATTTGACATTTTGGACCACACAACTTATGCCATGGAAAGTATGAATCCCATGGATTGATTCCATCGAGAGCAATGGGGTCAACATAACCCTACATCACCTCCCATTCATTTGGTGTACATGCCGCATCTACCACCACTCTTCCAATATCATTATCCACCTCCACTTCCTGTTGATCAAAATCAGGAGAACGATCAGGGAATACCTTCAACCCGAGATGATTTCTGCCCCATTATGTATAACATTCTTGTATAATGCGGGAGTGTTCCGTTTTAAACTGGGAATGATCAATCTCTTTCCTAACTTCCATGGATGAGAAAATGAAGATCCCTATAATTAAGCACACTAGGGAGTTTGAGGATATTTATGGTACGTTTAAACAACAAAGATGTACACCTAAGCTAATAAGGCTCAAGTTGGTCACTTTCTTGCTTAGGGATAGGGCCAAAGATTGGCTCGTAACCCTTCCTCCAAATTTGATAGGCTCATGGCCAAAATTTCAAAAGCAATTCTAGAAGGAGTTCTTTTTCATACATAAGACATAAGCATTGGTTAAACAAACCCAAAAATTTCTCCTAAGGAGAACATGAAACCTTTATCGAATGTTGATTGAGATTCAAAGATCTCCTCCAGAAATGTCCACACTATTGTTTTGACAAATTTTGTTAAATTTCTATATGTTATGGAGAGTTACTCTCCAATACCAAACAATTGATCAAAACCATGTATTCCAGGCTAAAGCTCATTTGGAATATGTTTATGAGACTTTCAACGGTTAGGGTACAGCTAACCCTCATAACGGAACTCTTTCGATAACCGTTGCCCCAGTGAATCAAAATCTCTACCTAGTGTCTAATGAGGCCAATCCTATTTCTCAACTCACGAGGAAAGTGGAAGCCTTGGAATCCTATCAATTCACCGAGCTCACCAACTCTATCCCGGCAAAGTGTTGCATTTGTTACGATCTGAAACACTTGCTGAATGAGTGTCCCATGCTTCCCATTCTTTAAGCCCAAGCCTTAGAGCAAGCATGTGCCCTTGGGATAAATATTAGGCCAAGATATAATCCATCACTTCATGATGTCTTAAATCCTATGGAAAGGTGGAGTCAACCCAGATTCAACTACCATAGCAACAAAGGGGTAATCATAGCACCCCATGATCCTCCACAACTATACTACCCACATCATCCACCTCCATCACCTCAAAACTTTGGTTCACCCATACTTCAACCTCTGTAGACACACTATTTTGTCAGCTATCATATTTAGGAGACCTATAGCTTAGTGGTTCACAATTATCGAAAAGGACTCCTGGAAGTTAGTTCTATCTCTCAAAATACTCAAAAAGTGGTACAAATGACCAAAATTCTCCTAAAAGCCCAAACACTCCCATATTGGGACCAAAAGTTCTGTAAACACACTACGTCTTAAGAAAAGTAATAAAATGAGTTTTAAAATAAAATCAATTGAAATCATCAGCTCTGAAAGACCCCCGAAAGTCCTAGAAGTTCCTAGAAAGTCCCCGTTGACCGGTTTAATCCAGGTTTGACCAGGGTTTAATCGAAATCATCCGAATTCACCCAAAAGTTCTGAGATCATTTTAGATCATGTGAAAAATATTAAAATGGGTTTTAAAAGAAAATTAAACAAAAACATCAGCTCCTGGGAGCTCCTCAAGGTTCCCTGAACTTCCTAGAGGTCCTTGGTTTGATCGGTTTGACCTAAAAGTTAACTTTGAAATCGGAGCATTGTATCATATTTAAAACAATCTTTATGGATACTAGAGGTCAATAGCTTTCCAATGGTATATCGTACACAATTTCTGGATTTAAAATGGATTTATTATGAATTTCCAAAGGTGAAAAAGGCGATCAAATCGGCTTTTATCGCGAATGTTGCAAATATTTTCTAAGTAACCTGACTTCAAACTATTTTTTTTTAATGAAAATTAGACTCCATTAACTTTTCAACGATATATCACAACCTTGGTTTGGAGTTCGTACGCATTTTCTGTGAATTTTGGACGAAATAGGGCCTTATCGAGAATATTGGAACCTCTGGGGGCCTAAACACAATTTTCTGGGGCGTCTGAGGAGCAGTGCCATGGCAGTACTCAACCCCTGATGGGTCCATTTTTTTAATTTATTTTGTGACCCCAAATTGAATAATTGAAAATCAAAATGACGTAGTTTTATGTTCACAGATGTTTGGGACCAATGGGAGCACTTTTTAAATCACAAAACTCTCCCTAAATTGGCCTATATAAACCCCCCTTTACTCCTCATTTTGGGGGTGGAAAATGCAAGTTTATAGAAGTTGTAGAGAGAAAGTTGTAGAGATAAGGTTAGAATAGAAAGAAAGAGAGCTTCCTCCTTTGATTTTCAACAAGAAAATGAGTTCCCAACCTTGTTTTTACTCCATCACTCCTTTTTACTTCACATTCAATACACCCAACCACCATTTTTGTGAGCATTTATAAGATAGGAAGTTACTTCCATGTCCAAAGTCATTACATATGAGTGAAACATCAAGCTACAAGTTCAATATCTCAATGATTATCAACTATTGGTTTCTATTTACTTGCTTGTTTATATATGTTCACCTCTCCTTACCTTGTTTTTTTTTTCTTTGATTAATTACTAGTTCATCATCATCTAGATGATGACATAGTGTTTGACGTGAGTGAGTCCTTATGGATAGTAGCTTTTGACCTCAAAAACATGTTTGATAGATGATGATTCAACTTCAATACATTCCTATGTATCTTTGAAGTTATCCTAAAAAAGAAAACAATCTTGGAAGATTTTGATGATGAGTTTAAAGTGAATATCCCAAGTGGTTATAATCTCCATTTAGTGCTGGAAATGTGTTTTCAAAACCCCTATTTCAAAACCCCTCTAAAACCTCAACATTTGGATTCCAAGAAATAAACCTTATTTTCTAAAAAAATCTTCAAAACAGTGAGTTATTCAACTTTAAAATGTCATTCTGAGTTCAATACTCAATGGATGATTAAAAGACCACTTGGAAAGCCTTCCTAACTCTTTAAAGAACACCCATGATTTTTGGTTTGATTTAAAAACACTTGGAAGTGTCTCATTTTGACCCAAACATTCTTTCCAGACATTCTGTTTTTCTGTCACAGCAGCTTTGGTTGACTTCCAACTTATTTTCCAGAAAACTTTTCCAAAAAGAGTGGTCCCAACTTATTTTTCTCTTGAACTTTAGTGTCTTAGGGAACTTTCTGTATAATGTGAACCTCCACATGTTTTGTTTTCATTTTTTAAGATTTTTTTACATTTCAGTCGACAGTTCGAACTCTGTTTTTAAGTAACCTCTCTTGTTGATATGATTTCTCTCAATCTGTAACTTCAATAGTGATTTGGCTTTTTGCTATATGTTCTAAACACAATAAGGATGATCTCTACAAAAAATCATGAATTAAAAATAGTCCTAACCCCACTTTTATATTTTTATAAAATCAGTTTATTATTCTGTCCACTATTCACAACAAGCATGTTTGTACTTTAATTCTTTAATTAGATGTTTACATGCATTCTAAATTAGCTTATGTCTGTATATATCCTACAATGACATTCTTCATTCATTCATGCATATTTTAGACTTCTAAATCACTTTAGCAAATCCATGAACACAAACACAGTACTACTTTGCACATTCTAGGGTCATACTTTCATCCATGCAAGATTTGGGATTTTTTGTGACTCCTAATCTAAGAAGAGTATAGGGAATGAACTTGATCACATGTTCATGCTCCCCCGATCTAATATTTCTTTCTCATCCGTCCCGAGGATTGAGAGGTCTTTTTTTCTCAAAGATTAACATACATCATACTAGCTTGCTAAGCATTTTTTTTTTAATTTCTTTGATTATTTGTTTCAAAAACAATTCATGTCCTCCTCCTAAACTAGGAAAACTTGATTACTTAATACGTGATTAGACAATTTTTCCCAGGTTTGTTCGTGTGATATTTGGTTTAGATCTTATGAATGATATGTTATCTTTTGATCTTCCATTTCAAGATTCTTATAGGATGTAATATATACTATCATAGTATTAATTGTCGAACCAAACATAGTATAAGAAGATTATTTGGATGCTAATTGAGGCCCGTAGAGAGACGGGGCGAGTAGACGGTGTTCTAGTTATGACAAAGGCTCCTTCCTCTCTCGTACCGAAACCCCGAGCCAAGTTCTTTGGTTGTGAAGGGTCGGTGCCCTTTATCCATTTGGGTGAGTCAAAATTAGGTTTCTTGGTTCCTTAAAGACCAAGTGGTGACTCTGTATCTATTTTCAACAGACCTTTCTTTTTTTCAAAACAATTTCAAAACAAAGGAAAATCAATTCCGAACCAGGAAAGAACACGGGAGCGGGCTCCCGGAGGCTGCGTGTCCACAACCTCAAGGACCACCTTTTGCCTAAAATCAAGGGGCACTACATCCTTCACCTCCTTATGTGCCCCCTCATAAGAAAAACTTCAAGGACCCTAAGCCTTGCATGCACAATCTATGCAAGGGTTGCAAGCCCAATTGGCCCAAATTCTCCAAAATCAACAAGTCATTAAGAAAGGGAAGCTCCCAGCTTAACCCATCCAAAATCCAAAAGGGCAAATGAATATTGTAACCTCTGATTCCAATGACCAACATGTCAAGCAAGCCAAAGCGGTCACTACCCTTCGTAGTGGCAATGTCGTGGACAACAAAGTCCAAATGTCTCCTCTTAAGCCAACCTTAATTAATATTCCAGTAAGAGTTAAGGCCGAACTCAATGTTGAGGACACATCGACCCCAAAAAGCATTGACCTTGGAGAGGACTTGCCACAAACCTCGGGGTTTAACAACCCTTCACCTCTTCCAATTCCTCAAAGACTCAAGAAGAAAGTCGAGAACTCAAAAACTAATGAATTCCTGGAGATGTTTAAACAAGTGCAAATCAATATCCCTCTCATGGATGCAGTCAAGCAAGTTTTGACTTATGCCAAATTCCTTAAAGACCTATGCACCATCAATGAAGGCATAATGTCAAGAAGAAGGCCTACATGGCCGCTCATGCTAGCTAGTTGATTCTCAATGAGACTCCTCCAAAATATAAGGACCTTGGTTGTCCTAGTATCGCTTGCATTATTAGACAACACCACATTGACCAAGCACTCCTTGATTTGGGTGCTAGTGTGAATCTACTACTGTACTCGGTGTATGTCCAATTAGGCTTAAGAAAGCTATAAGAGACAAGAGTCACATTATAATTGGTCGAAAGATTTGTTAAGTTTCCACGGGGCATCATAGAGGATGTCATCTTCTAAGTTGGTAATTTCTACTACCCGGTAGATTTTATCGTGCTAGACATGCAACCTGTTGAAAGAGAGAGTGTGGAGATTCCGATCATCTTAGGTCGTCCATTCCTAGCCACCGTTAATGCCTAAATCAATTATAGGAATGGTCTCATGAGCTTGACTTTCAAAAAAATGATGTTGGATGTTAACATTTTCTCTATTTTCAAACAACTTAATCTTGATGAGGAAGATGGTGAGGAGATTTATGAGGTGTGCCTCGTTGATTCTTTAGTGCAAGGCTACTTTGGTTTCTCATTTATTTTAAGCACTTGTGAAACAAGTGCTCCTCATTTGAAAAATATGATTTTTTACTCAAAGCAAATGTTGATCTTGATGAGGTAGAAAAATGTTTCCAATCGATAACGAGTCTTTAGAGTACAAAAGTGAACATAGCGATGAGGATGAGTCTTATGAGGATGAGGTTGATGTTGAGAGAATCCTTGAGGAAGCGATGTGGACTACCACCTTAAAGAAATTACCCCAAAGGAATAGTCTCCCCTTTCCTACTAATATTGTCACGCCCATACTTGAGCTCAAAACATTGTCATGCGAGCTCAAGTATGCTCATTTAGGAGAAGAGAGTATGTTCCCGGTAGTTATCTCATCCTACCTTGACTAGGGCTGCAACTTGGGCGGGCTAACCCGTGGTCAACTCGGGCTCAGCCCAAAAATTACCTGGCTTGGGCCTATGATACTTTCACCATGGGCGGGCTTGGACAGAAAAATGCAAGCCCGAATTCAATTCGAGCCGGGCTTGGGCAGAATTTTGCTAACCCGTGGAACCTGAGCCCGAATTCTATATATGCATTATTTTTTGCATTATATTATAGTATTTTTTAGTGATAATAATACATTATTAGATATTATTCTAGCACTAAATTAATATATGAATGTTTTTTCTCAAATCTAAACAAAAAAAATAGATTTGATACTCTACATATTGTTGTTTACATACTAAAAATCAATTTGCACCAAAAAAAAAATTGTAATTCGAGCTCAATTCGGGCTCGGGCTCGGGTTGGAGAACTAATTCACAAATCGGGCTCGGGTTGGTAAGTTCGGGTTTATGTCAGGCTCGGGCTAGGGCTTGGGCAGACTGCTTGAATTTGGGCTCGGGCTTGGGCAGAGCCAAAACCCTTTGGGTCCTGCCCGAGTTACACCCCTAACCTTGACCTATGTCAAGAAAGGAAGTTAATGGAAGTCTTGAAGAGGCACAAGAGTGCCCTTAGGTGGTGTATTTCCAATTTGAGGGGTATTTTTCCAACCATTTGCACCCATAAAATCTATTTGGTGGATGATGCCAAACCGTCTCAACAAATGCAAAGACGGTTGAATCCTAAGATGAAGGAGGTTGTGATGGCCAAGGTCATCAAGTTGTTGGATGTTAGCATCATTTATCCTATATCTGATAGCGAGTGGGTAAGTCTAACTCAAATGGTTCCCAAGAAATTGGGAATCACAGTCGTGGAGAACAAGAGTGGTGAGTTAGTGCCTACTAGGACTACCACGGGATGGAGAGTATACATAGATTATAGGAAGTTGAAAATGGTCACTAGAAAGGACCACTTCTCTTTGCCCTTCCTAGGTCAAGTTTTAGATAAAGTAGCCATGCATAAACACTATTGTTTCCTTGATGGTTACTCAAGGTACAATCAAATCGAGATAGTCCCCCAAGGATCAAGAGAAGACCACCTTCACATGTCCCTATGGCATCTTTGTCTATAGAAGGAAGCCATTGGGCTTTGCAATACACTCGTGACATTTCAAAGTTACATACTTAGCACTTTTAACGACATGGTTGAAAAGTTCTTAGAAGTCTTCATAGATGACTTTGGTGTGTTCGACGACTCCTTCGATGAGTGCCTTGAGAACCTTGAGAAAGTTCTTATGAGATGCATAAAAAAGAACTTCGTGCTCAATTAGGAGAAGTGCCAATTCGTGGTGACACAAGGCATTGTTTTGGGCCACAGAGTGTCTAGTGAGGGCATGCAAGTCGACAAGGCCAAAATCGATGTTATCTCTAATCTTCTACCCCTGAAAACTCTTAAGGACATAAGGTCATTCCTAGGACATGCAGGTTTCTATCGGCATTTTACTAAGAACTTTAGTGCTATTTTCTCGACCCATGTGCCACCTTCTCGCTAAAGATGTCACTTTTGTGTGGACCCAAGAATGCCAAGAGGCATTTGATAAGCTTGAGGAAGCACTTACCACTACAGCCATCATTTAGGCTCCCAATTGGAGCCTCCCTTTTGAACTCATATGCAATGCTAGTGAGTATGTCAATGGGTCCGTGTTGGGGCAAAGAAAGGATAAGAAATCCCACATCATTTACTATGTAAGTCGAACCTTAGATAGTGCCCAAATTAACTACTCTGTGACGGAAAAAGATTTACTTGCCATAATTTTTGCCTTAGAAAAATTTCGATCGTACGTGATAGGATCCCCCATCGTTTGTTTTACCGACCATGCTGTACTCAAGTATCTTCTTTCCAAGAAAGATGCTAAGTCTTGGCTAATCCAATGGATCCTTCTCCAACAAGAATTTAACCTCTCGATCAAAGATAAAAAGGGGGTTGAGAATGTGGTTGCTGATCACTTGTCACACTTGACATTTGAACATTACCATATCCACCCAGTCCCTATTCAAGAGTGTTTCTCGAATGAGCAATTGCTCAATGTTTCAACTCTTCCGTGGTACATCAACGTTATGAATTTCCTTATCATGGGAGATCTCCCTCAAGATTGATCTATTCAAGACCAAAAGAGGCTTATGGTAATGGCATAATCCTTATTTTATGACGATCCTTATGTTAAGATTGTGCCCTTAAACCCAGTTTTTTTGTATTTGACATTTGGCATTTTATATATAGATCTCATATTTACGTTTCTTTATGTATGTGTCATGAGATGATTAATGTAATCCATAAGTATCATAGTAGGTAATCCATGTATATATGAGATACATATAAGAGAGATATGAATTACCATTCTTTGATACTTAGAACCTATCACAGTGGATGATGAGATTGGACATCTCATCAAGTATACACTGTAGCATTATTAACTACCATCGGATGGAGTGATGAATCTCAATCACTAGAGTGTGACTCTTAGTTAATATGCTAGTGCTTATAGTGCATTGATGGACCATGGGATTCCTATTGACATATAAAATTGTCAACAGTTGATAGGAACTCATAACTTATATAAGGTATGTGTTCTCAATCTTAAGATGATTTTGGACATAGACTGTAGATGTGACTTCTTTAACTTACCAATCGGTCTTACAAGATCAACACCTGGGTATCTTGGGTATGTCATATTCATAGGATTGTGAACATTCATTGTCAAGATAGAATCTACCCTCTAATAAAGAGTAAGCATTCCATTGAGAATGTCACCGAGTTAATTATTGAGAATTTTAGTCTTGTTGATAAGTAGTTATCAACATATTTGGTAATCATAAGAGGTGAATAAGACTCAAGGAATGGAAGATGTAATCATCATTTAGGTTGACTGTAACAGTTATCCGACTACCTGAATATGATTATGAATGCTGATGATAGTCGGACATTAGTACACCTACAAATCTAGTTATCGCTTTGAATTTGTTCTTTTGCATTGGAGTGCAGATATCATTTTATAGTGGAGTAAACGTTAAATATATAATCAGTTAGTTAATTTGCTGATCAAAGAGTTTGATCATGGGAATTAATAACTAGTTTGAGCCAATAATAATAAATCTAGGAGGTCCCACTCTTAGCTCCTCCAGAATGCTTGGAGAGATATATGAGGATGATGAACTAATTGATTGAAAGAGTTTCAATTGATTAAAGGTTCAGTCGATCGAACTTATTTTGATCGATTGAACTAATCGATCGAAACAAAATTGATCGAACTTGTTTCGATCGATTGAACTCAATTTGATCGATCAAACTTGATTCAGTCGATTGAAGGTTCGATCTATTGAAAGTTGAAAGCTTAAAGTCAGTTTAGAAATCTATAAATAGGGTAGCTGCGTAGTATTGTTTAATCATCGTTTTTATTATCCTAGAGCTGTGAAAGCTAGTTTAGGATTTCCCAAATCTTCTATATCCTCTCTATTTGGGTTCCCAGCAACCCTAGCCACTATGGGAGCTAGCTAAGGGTGAAGATCATCTAGAGGAGGCTGCTGGAAGTTAAAGAATTCAGAATTGGGTTCTAGACCATAAGGTAATATTCTTGTCCCCTCTCTCGACGCTTTTATAAAATTGATAAGTAGTAGATTCGGGCATACCAATAAGCTTTTGAAACTTGCTTTTCCACTGTGCATTATTTAATTTTTTTGAAACCTAAATCCATCAATTGGTATCAGTGCCTTGCTTATTTGGATCTATAGATGCATTTTTGAAATACTAGTTTTGATTTATATGATGGTTTAAGGACTATTTTTGAAGCTGCATAGTCACAGATCTGTTTCTGTAGTGTTTTCGTAGTAGAAAATGAATTTGTGATTGCCTTGGATGCATGCCAGATTTGATGATTGAAAGTGTTTCGTTCGATCAAAACTGTCTAAGTTCAAGTGATCGAACTTTGTTCTGTTCGATCGATCGAAGTTGTTTCTCTGTCCAAGTGTTTTTCACAGTTTAAAAGTTTCAAAATTTATTTTATTTTTTAATTTTTTATAACATTCTAAAAATTTTTAATCAATCTGTGAAAACTTAAGTTCAATCGATTAAACTTGGTTCAATCGATCGAATGTTCGATCGATTGAAGTTGCTTTGATTGATCGAAGGTAACAGAGAACCAGTGATGTTGTTTTTTATGTTATAATTCTTTCATAAAGAGTTTATGGAATATACGAATCAATTAGGGGTTCTAATAGACATATAATTTGTGTATATATGCGTGGATGTGTTCAACGAACCTTTTGCAGCAAGGATTAGTCCTCTGTCTTCCATGGCACCAAGAACATGCTTAAATTTTATATTTGATGTTTGTGATTGGTGTGATTTAATATTGGTTTGGTTTTAAGGCATATGTAAAGGGCGCTGCGACTTCATTCCTGCAAAAAGGAGAGTCGCATCGGTTTCCCTAGCCTATTTAATTAATGTTATTTCTATTTCTAGATAAATTGTAAGCTTCAAAAGAAGCATAGGACCAACCAATGTAATAGAATTAGATAGTCCATGAAGATGGAGCGAGAAGTCGTTGTCTATGGAGATGGAGCTGGAGGCGACCAAACCAACATATGGATCTATGAAGATAGAGCCATGGGAGATAGAGGCATTGTTGAATGCTTTTATTTCAATTTTAGTTTTTCGTTTTTATATGCTTGTTTGTGACTAGCGTTTTTAAATCTTGTTACTACATGCATGAAAAAAACTATTTTTCTAAAATAAAAATAAAAAATTGTTTTAACTCATTAGTAGACATTGGATGTCTATGGGCAATGAGTAGAAACAATTTTTTCAAAAGCAAAATCCTTAATTATCAAATCTAGTGAGAGATGGACTTATTTATAACTCCCATAATCTTACATTAACGGTTCACTATAAGATGAGTGGAGTACTCTGTGTCACCCAGCCATGGGTGATCATTCTATACAGAGGGTATAATACTCATTGGTTACCAGATGTGAACTTCCTAAGGATAGGATCAATGAGATGTGTTAGAGGGTGATCACCACACAGGGGTGCTACTTGAGGCGATTTTCATTGGATCCTAGTTAATGGTGCACACTAACTAAGCAATGAATAAGGGATCCCACACGGGGCAATATTCATAATTATAGAGATCAAATTGGTTTGGGAGTCATGACCTATTTTGCAAGAGTTGCATAGCGGACAAGTCATGATTAATCAAAAGATCGAGTGATGACCACCACACGCAGGCTTTATTCTTTTGTTTCGATATTGCGGCGACTTTGTTATGAAATATGAGTTTTAAGGAGTCTTTTGTTTTATGCTGTCTAATTTTTTATATCTATATTAGAATGTCTGTTATTCTTTTTCAAAATTCATAATGTCTGATCTGCATTTAGTCCACTTGCCACCATACTCACACAGAATAAACTAACTGGAAACAACTACACTGAATGGAAACACAATATGGATATTGTTTTAACTATGGAGGATCACATATATGTCATCACTACCCAATGCCATGCAGAACCCGCAGCAAATGCTTCTATAAATGCCAGACGCAAGTTCGACAAGTGGAAGAAGTCGAATGGGTTGGCTCTTTGCTACATTCTGGCCTCTAGGGATGGTGTGTTGCAACACTAATTCTAATCGAGCGATTCCACTAGCGTTATCATGACCTCCCTAAAAGAAATATTTGGGAAAGATGGCCGACTTACTAGGCAAATAGCCATGCAGAAGATCATGAGTGCGAAAATATTGGAAGGAACTCCAGTAAAAGAGCACGTTTTAAAAATGATTGGTTATTTAAATGAACTGGAGACTTTGGGTGCCAACATTGATGCATAGACCCAAGTTGATATGATCCTCAACTCCCTGTCACCATCATTCGCTCAATTCAAACTTAATTACAATATGAATTAATGAATTTTTCAATGAGCGAATTGATGAGCACTCTTTAGTCACCAGAAGGGGTGATCAAACTTGGGGGCAACGATTTGAACATTGAAAAAAGTGCTTCCTCTTTCCGGTCTGCACCAAAAGGTAGGAAAGGAAAGAAGAAGGCTATCACAGGAGGTCCAAGTATTGGACCAGTCCTGAAGATTGCAAAATCTAAGGGAAAGGGCAAAGGCAAGGGGAAAGGGAGGTGGTCAAGGCAAGGAAAAGTGATTCCAATGTAGTGATAAAAGCCACTGGAAGAGGAATTGTCCATAATTCTTAGCTACAAGAGTTCAAGTATGATCGAATCACATGTGATTGAAGTAAGTTTTATAACGGATACTTCAAACACTTGGTGCATTGATTTTGGTGCGCCTAACCATATATACAATTCATTACAGGGTTTAGATCAACCAGGAGGTGCTATAATGGGGAGATTGTACCGACTCTAGGTTCTAGCGCACCATATCTGCGGTTATTATAGGAGTGGTAGTTTTAAAATTTTCAGGCAATAAGACTTTTATTTTATCAGATGTACTTTGCGTCCCTTTAATGAGATATAATTTAATTTCAATTTCAAAACTTTCAAATAAAAATTATTCTTTCTCTTTTGGAACTAAAGTTGTGATTTCTCTTCTGGTATTAAGTCGAATGGTTTGTATGTGATTATTCTAATTATTTTGAAGGATTCTAACAAGGCTTTGGCATATGAGGCTAAATCATATCAATCTAACAGGATTGGAAGACTAGTCAAATAAGGAGTCTTAGGTGATTTGGTTCTCAAACCAATGGATGTGAATCATGTTTAGAGGGTAAAATGACCATAAGGCCCTTTCCCACAAAGGGAAATAGAACCAATGCATTGTTAGATTTAGTTCATACTGATGTGTGTGGACCAATAGATATTTAGAGCTAGGGGTGGTTATGAGTATTTCATTATATATACTAATGACCACTCTAGGTATGGATATGTGTACCTAATGCAGCACAAGTTTGAAGCCTTTGAAAAGTTTATAGAGTTTAGGGTGAAGTGGATAAGCAATTAGACACACATATCAAGGCCTTCGATCTGATTGAGGTGGCAAGTACCTCTCTAATGAGTTTATTAATCACCTTGTACAAAACAGGAATCTATCACAGTTGACTGCACCTGGTATGCCTCAGCAGAACGGTGTAGCAGAGAGAAAGAACCGGACTCTTTTAGGCATAACTAGGTCGATGATGAGTTATTCTGAGTTGCCATTATTTCGGTGGGGTTATGCTTTGGAAACCGCTATGTACATAGTAAATCTAGTTCCAAGCAAATCTATTCCTAAGACACCACGGGAGATGTGGATTGGACGCAAGCCCTCTTTGCAACATCTCCGGATATGGAGGTGTCTGGCACATATGCTAAAAGGAAAGATGAGCAAATTGGAATCACGATCGGAAGTATGTCACTTTATAGGGTATCCAAAGGGTACTTATGGATGGTATTTTATGATCCGAGAGAACAGAAAGTGTTTGTTAGTACAAATGCTATTTTCTTGGAGGATGATTATATCATGATCCATAAACCTAAAGGAAGGATAGATCTGAGATATGGAGCCCTCTATTCCTCCAACAGTTGAAGACAGTATAAGGTAAGAAAATACCACATCTTCACCCATTCTTACACCGGTACCCTGTCATAGTGGGAGGACAGTCAGCCAGCCTGACAGATACATGTTCTTAGGAGAAGTTTTTGAAGCTGTTTCCATAGAATCTGAATCTGATCCTGCCACGTACGAAGAGGAAATAGCTGATGTTGACTCAGCTCATTGGGTTAAAGCTATGAAGGCTGAATTAGAATCTATGGATTCCAATCAGGTTTAGGATCTTGTAGAACTTCCAGCCAATATTAAACCCATTGGTTGTAAGTGGGTCTATAAGAGGAAAAGAGGATATGAAGGAAGGGTTGAGACCTTTAAGGCAAGGCTTGTAGCGAAAGGTTATACTCAAAGAGAGGGAATTGACTATGAGGAAACCTTTTCACCGACAGCCATGTTTAACTCCATCATAATACTCTTATCCATTGCCGTATGCTTAGATTATGAGATCTAGTGGATAGACATCACGACTGCCTTCTTGAATGGCAATCTTGAGGAGGACATTTATATGCAATAACTAGAAGGGTTCATAGCTGGCAAAAAAGGTAACTTGGTATGCAAGCTGCAAAAGCCCATTTATGGGCCTAAGCTGGCATCCAAGAGCTAGAACATTCGATTTGACCAAGCGGTTAAGTCATTTGGTTTCATACAAAATTTGGATGAACCTTGTGCATGCAAAAAATGTAAAGGTAAAGTGGTAACTTTTCTTATACTTCATGTTGATGACATTTTACTCATTTGGGAATGATGTAGGGGCATTGTCATCAATTAAGGTTTGGCTAGTTAGTACTTTCAATGTAAAGGATCGAGGAGAGGCGAGCTATATCCTTGGGATAAAGCTCTTTCGAGATCGTAAGCGAAAGATAATGGGATTATCTCAAACTGGTTATATCAAAAATGTACTAACTAGATTTTCCATGGATTATTCGAAGAAAGGTTTGCTACCTTTCAGGCATGGTTTAGCATTCTCCAAGGACCAATATCCTAAGACACAAGAGGAGAGGAATCGCATGGCAGGAGTTCCTTATGCCTCAGTAGTGGGAAGTCTCATATATGTGATGTTATGTGCTAGACCAGATATTTGCTTTTCCATTAGCATGGTCAGCAGGTATCAGTCGAATCCAAGTCTAGAGCATGGGACTGTTGTCAAGCACATTCTTAAGTATTTGAGAAGGACTAAAGATTACATGCGTATATATGGCAGCAATGAGTTGATTCTAGTAGGATACATTGACTTAGACTTTGTGCAAGAAAAAGATTTGAGGAAGATGACATCCGAACATCTCTTTACCCTTAGAGGTGGTGTTGTTAGTTGGAGGAACATTAAGCAGAAATGCATTACAGACTCAACTATAGAAGCTGACTAAGTGACTGCTTGTGAAGCTGCAAAGGAAGCTGTTTGGCTCAAGAAGTTCCTCGTGGAACTTGGGGTAGTACTAGTGTTATTGTCACCTATTACGCTACACTGCAATAATAGTGGGGCAGTGGCACAGTCCAAGGAGACAAGGAATCACGGAAAGGGAAAGTACGTAGAAAGGAAGTATCATCTCATATGAGATATAGTCCAGTGTGGAGATGTGATTATCACCAAGATTGCCACCGCTGACAATCTTGCAGATCCGTTTAAAAAGGCTTTGCCACAAAAAGTCTTTAAACATCATCTAGATAGTCTAGGTCTTAGATGTAATGGGTAATGAGTGCAAGTGGGAGTTTGTTGGGATTGTGCCCTCAAACCTAGTCTTTATGCATTTGACATTGACATTTTATATATGGATATCATATTTACATTTCTTTATGTATGTGTCACGAGATGATTGATATTATCCACAAGTATCATAGTAGGTGATCCATGTATGTATGTGTGGATACCGGGCTTCCGCCTCTTTGTTGGGTTTTGAGACTTGTTTGATTTTGATCAAAGAAAGAAAATGGTCTGTTGAAAACAGATACATAGTCGCCACTTGGTCTTTAAGGAACCAAGAAACCTAATTTGACTCACCCAAGCGGATAAGGGCACCGACCCTTCATAACCAAAGAACTTGGTTCGGGGTTTTGGTACGAGAGAGGAAGGAGTCTTTGTCACGACTAAAACACCCTCAACTCGCCCCGTCTTCCGACGGGCCTCAATTAGCATCCAAATAATCATCTTATACTATGTATGGTTCGACAATTAATACTATGATAGTATATTACATCACATAAGAAAATTGAAATGGAAGATCAAAAGATAAAATATCATTCATAAGATCTAAGTCAAATATCATGCAATGTAAAGTGAAAGATCACACAAATAAACCTAGGAGAAATCGTCTAATCATGTATCAAGTAATTAGTTTCCTTAATCTAAAGAGGACATGAATTGTTCTTGAAACAAATAAATAAAGAAATCAAAATATGCTTAGCAAGCTAACATGATGCATGTTATTCTTTGAGAAAAGAAGATCTCTCAATCCCCGGGACGGATGAGAAAGGATGATTAGATCGAGGGGAAGCATGAACGTGTGATCAAGTTCATTCCTTATAATCTTCTTAGATTAAGAGTTACAAAAACCCCAAATCTTTGCATGGATACAATGTATGTATCTAAAATGTGTCAAGGTTGTAGTGTGCTTTGTGTTCATGGATTCCTAGAGTGACTTAGAAGTCTAAAATGTGTATAAATGGATGAATGAAATCAACATGGGATATGTACAAATGTAGTATGAACTACTTCCTAAGATATGAACTAATTTGGAATGCATATGGGCATCAAATTAAAGAATGAAAGTTGAAATGTGCTTGCTGTGAATAGTGGACAGAACAGTAGCATGATCTTTTGGAAATTGAAAAGAGGGGTTAGGAATGTTTTCAATGCATGATTTTTTATGGAGATGTTCCTTATTGTGTCTAGAACACAACCCAAAAGGCCAATCTTGAATATATATCACATATTGAGAGAAATCATATAAACAATGAAGGTCACTCAGAAACAGAGTCCGTACCGTCGACTGAAATGTTAGAAAATCTTAGAAAATGAAAAAGAATGATCTAGAGGCCCATTTTATACAGAAAGTTTCCTAAGACATTGAAGTTTAAGGGAAAAATAGGTTAGGACCACCCCTTTTGGAAAAGGTTTCCGTAAAACAAGTTGGAAGTGGACCTAGCTGCTGTGACAGCAAAGACAGAATGTCTGGAAGGAATGTTTGGGTCCAAATGGACCATTTTCAAGTACTTCCAAGTCAAGCCAAAAATCATGGGTGTTCTCTATTGAGTTAGGAAGACTTTCCAAGTGGTCTTACATTCATACATTGAGTATTGAACTCAAAATAATTCCTTGAAGTTAAATGACTCACTGTTTTGAGGGTTTTGAGAAAAACAAGGTTTATTTCTTGAAATCAAAATGAGGGGTTTAAGAGGGGGTTTTGAAATGAGGGTTTTGAAAGTATACTTTCAGACCTTGGATGAATATTCTAACCACTTGGAATATCAATTCCTAACTTATTTCAAAAACTTCCCAAGTATTTGCAAACCATGGTTTTATTTGGAAACCAAACTCAAGAATCTATGGGAGTATGATACATGAGAGGATAGATGATACATGATATGATATTGCATGATAAAAGTGGTAAAGAACATGTTCATGGGACATGGGTTCATCTAGATGCAAGAGAGTGTTGCATCAAAGTGTGAAAGTCAAAAAAGTGAAATGCTGTGAATAGTGGACAGACTGTATGCATCACTTTATAACATTATAATGGGAGGTCAAACGTGCCTAGGAAAATGTGAGAAAAATCAGAGATCATCCTTATTGTGTTTAGAAAATTACCCAAAAAGCCAAACCTCAATAGCTATCACAGATTAAAAGAAAAAAATCAGAATGTACACAAGACTCAGAAACAAAAGCTGCACTGTTGACTGATTTTGTATGATTTTTCATAAATCAAGAAAATGGTTTATGACGACCCATTATATACCAAAAGTTTCCTAAGACACCCAAGTTTCATAAAAAAAATAGAAAAGATATATGTACAGTGACGAAAATATCCAGAAAAAGTGCAAGAAGTTGGGTGAACATTCTGTGAGAATAGAGGCAGATTATGAATATGAACTTCTCACATCCAAAACAAATACTTTCATATCTCTAAAATTGATGGGAAAAATTGGGGACAAACTATGATGTATTAGGAAGATTTTCCAAGTGGTTTCATCATTATAACTCAAGTATTTAATTCAAAACAAATCTTTGAATCTGAACAGCTCACTGTTTTGGATCATTCTTGAAGAAAATGGATTTGGGTTTGAAATAGAGTTTGAGTTCTTGATTGGGGGTTTTGAAATAGATGTTCAAAGCATGAACTTAAACTCTTGAGATGACCATGTGACCACTTAGAATCTCATCCAACCTTGAATCATCAAAGAACTCCCAATATTATTGGAGAGATTCATTTTTATTTTGAACATAACTTCAAGGATACCTTGAAGGTATTGAAGTTATGATCATCATCTATCAAACATGTTTTTGAGGTCAAGAGCTACTATCCATAAGGATTCACTCACCTCAAACTTCATGTCATCATTTAGATGATGATGAACTAGTAAGTAAATAAAGAAAAGAAAAAGAAATGAGATAAGGAGAGATGAACATATATATAATCAAAGCAAGTAAATAGCAATCAATAGATGATAATCAATGTGATATTGGACTTGTAGCTTGGTGTTTCACTCATAGATATGGACATTTGGACATGGAAGTAGCTTCCTAACTCAAAAATAGAGAAATGGTGATTGGGTATATTGATGATGAAGTATATAGAAGAATGGTGGAGGAAAACAAGATTAGAACTCACTTTGATTGAAAAAATGGAAGAAGAAGACTACTTCTTCTCTTTCTCTCTCTATATTTCCCTAGAGTTTCTTCCTAAGCTCTCTCTAAGCTTCCATGTCTCTCCTCTAAATGGAAGTAAATGGCTTCTTTTATAGGCAAAGGAGGGGTGGTAAATGGAGTTTTAAAAAGTTTAAAATGGTCTCCCATTGGTCCAAAATAAGCTGGGAACCAAAACTACGTCGTTTTGATTTCTAATATATCAAATTAAACCCCCAAAATAAATTACAAAAATATACTGTTCTGGAGGAGTGCCGCGGCGGCACTGGGCCTGTGCCGCGGCGGCAGTGGGCCAGTGCCGCGGCGGCAGTGCTCCTCCTTCATCCAGGTAATGCTGTTTAGGCCCCCTGAAGTTCCGGTATTCGCGAAAAGGCCCTATTTCGTCCGAAATTCACAGAAAATGCATACGAACTCCAAATTGAGGTTGTGATATACCGTTGGAAAGGTAATGGAGTATACTTTACATAAAAAATAGTTCGGGGATAGGTCACTTTGAAAAGTTTTGCGGTATTCGCAATAAAAGCTGACTTCTTTTGGAACTTGTTTAACACTTTTCTCATGATTTAAAATGATTCTGGTGAATTCGGACGATTTCAGTCAAACTTGGTCAAACCTGGTCAAACCTTGGTCAAACCTGGTCAAACCTTGGTCAAACCGATCAACGGGGACTTTCCGGGAACTTCCGGGACTTCCGGGGGTCTCTGGGAGCTGACGATTTCATCCGATTTTTCTTAAAAACTCATTTTATCACTTTTCTTACGATGTATCATGTTTTCAGAACTTTGGGACCAAATCTGGGAGTTTTTGGGCTTTCAGGGGCATTTTGGTCATTCTGAGCATTCTGAGAGATAGAGCTGACTTCCGAGAGTCCTTTTGAGTCTTTTACGATCATTGTGAACCACCAAGCTATGGGTCTCCTAAATCTGATAGCCGACAAAATGGGGTGTCTACAGTATGAGATACATACAAGAGAGATATGAATTACTATTCTTTGATACTTAGAACCTATCACAGTGGATGATGAGACTGGATATCTCATCAAGTATATACTATAGCATTATTAACTACCATTGGATGGAGCAATAATCTCAATCACTAGGGTACAACTCTTAGTTAATATGCTAGTGCTTATAGTGCATTGACGGACCATGGGATTCCTATTGACATATCAAACTATCAATAGTTGATAGGAACTCATAACTTGTATAAGGCACGTGTTATCAATCTTGAGATGATTATGGACACATAATATGGATGTGACTACTTTGACTTACCAATCACTGAGGTCTTGCAATACCTGGGTATCTTGGGTATGTCATATTCATAGGGTTGTGAATATACATTACCAAGATAAAATCTACCCTTTGATAAAGAGTAAGCATTCCATTGAGAATGTCACTGAGTCGATTACTGAGAATTGAAGTCTTGTTAATAAGTAGTTATCAACATGTTTGGTAATCATGAGAAGTGAATGGGACTCAAGGAATAAAGGTGTAATCATAATTCAGGTTGACAGTAACAGTTATTTGACTACTTGGATAGGATTATGAATGCTGATGGTAGAGGGACATTAGTATACCATACAAGTCTAGTTATCACTTTGGATTTGTTCTTTTGTGTTGGAGTGTAGTTATTGTTTTATAGTGGAGTAAATGTTTACTGATCAGTTAGCTAAATTGCTAGTCAAAGAGTTTGATCATGGGAATTAATAAATGGTCTGAGCCAACAATAAAGAACCTAGGAGGTCCCACTCTTAGCTCTGATAAAATGCCTGGAGAGGCATATGAGGATGATGAACCAATTGATTGAAAGAATTTCAATTGAATGATGGTTCGATTGATCGAACTTGTTTCGATCGATTGAACTCAATTCAATCGATCGAACTTGCTTCAATTGATTGAAGGTCCAATCAATCGAAAGTTCTTTGATCGATCAAAAGCTTAAAGTCGGTTAAGAAATCTATAAATAGGGCAGCTGCGTACAATATTATTTAATCATCATTTTTACCATCCAAGAGCTACAGAAACTATTTTAGGATTTCCTAAACCTTCTATATCCTCTCTATTTGGGTTCCCACCAACCTTAGCCACTCTGGGAACATTCATAGGAGACATAAGGGTGAAGATCATCTAGAGAAGCTTGCTGGAAGTTGAAGAATTCAGAATTGGGTTCAAGACCACAAGCTAATATTCTTGTCCCCTCTCCCAACGCATCTATAAAATTGATAAGTAGTAGATCCGGGCATACCAATACATTTTTGAAACTTGTTATTCCGTTATGCATGATTTAATGTTTTTCGACACCTAAATCCATCAATTAGATCAGAGCCTCGCTTATTTAGATCTATGGATGCATTTTTGGAACACTAGTTTTGATTTGTATGATGGTTTTAGGACTATTTTTGAAACTGTATCGTCATAAATCTATTTTTGTAGTATTTTTGTAGCAGAGAATAAATTTGTGATTGCATTGGATGCATGACAGTTTAGATCGATTGAAAGTGTTTGGATCGATCAAAACTTTCTAAGTTCATACTATTGAATTTGTTCGATCGATCAAACTAAGTTCTGTTTGATCGATTGAGGATCCCAAGGATGGAAACATCTCTAAGGTCAATGGGCAATGGCTCAAACCTTTCATCGAAGGTTTTGGCACTGAGTTGGTGTCGATTCCTTTGGACAACCCCAAAGTGAGGGATGAATAGGCTCAGTGTAGCCTAAACCTTTTTGTATGCCCATTTGATTCATTCTGGGCATAATTTTGTTTGTGTCATGCTCTGTGGCCCACTAAACTTTTCCTTGAGTTCTTGGTATGTAATTCTCGATTCAGGCGGACCCTAGTCTCGCTTACTAGATTAATTCTTATGATGATGACTCATTCGTTATCGAGTCCTCGCGTTCTTTTTATTTTTATTTAATTTTCCTTGTTTTGGTATCTCGGTTATTGACTCTTATGAGTCTTTCGTTGAGGTTCATTGGTTTAAAGTCTCTTTGGTTGCTATTTTGGTAAGCTATGTCTAGAGGGGCATTCGACTAGCCGAAATGGCCCATTCTACCAATTGAGATGGGTGCTATTTGTGTTTGATCAGAGGGGAGTTCGACCTGTCGAAAAGGCTCATTGAACCGGTCAAAAGGGGCTTTATGAGGGTTTTTATTTCAAATTTTCTTTTCTTTTCTTCTTCGTTACACTTTCTCCCTCATCTCTTTGCCTCCACCCCACCTCTAGATCACCCAGCCACCATAGCCATTCACCACCACCACCCAGCACACGTCGTTGCTCCCCTCACTAGCTGCCAACCACCACCACCACCACATGCCACCAACCCCATGTCTCTCGCCCCATCATCGATCTCTCTCTATCTCATCCCACATCAATCTCTCCCTCTTTTCTCTCCAGCCACTTCAGACCACCATCATCCCCACCACCTGGTGCCACCCATTCTCTCCATCTCTCTTCTCTCCCATTTTTCCCACCACTCACCACCGTATCCCACCTCTCACTCCACCACCACCATCATACCCCCATACCCCAATCTCTCTCTCTCAAACCCTAACCCCCGAAACCCTAGCCTACCCCCAATTTCCAACCCTAAATCCCTACCCCCAAATCTCAACACCTCGACCCCTCTTCGAATTCTCACCATGACCAAACCTACAGTCCCCGAGGTCCCTCAACCCACGGATGCTAAACCCTTACATCCTATTAGTGGCTTTCTATCTATAAAGGGGAAGGCATGACATGATGCCTACTTCCAGCACCGGTTGTGCTCAAGGAGAGATCCTTCGATGCCTCGATCTTCTTACCCTTTGTCTGAGATGCTTTCACTACTTGTGGGTGGGACACCTACTTCGCCATTGAGCACCATGTCATAGTTGAGATCGTCCAATAATTCAATGCTAGTCTGATCCCAGATCCTGATTCCACCCACACTTTCTTCATCTATATGCATGGAAAGTGGTTCAAACTTACCCCTTGCGTCCTAGCCTGGTTCATAGGTATAGACGAGAAGCCCACTGCTGCTATCCCTTAGAAGGGTGCCTACTGGCTCCCGAAGCATATTGTCTACCAAGATTTAACTGGGTAAGAGTTTAATTAGGATGACAAGAAGTTACTGGCAGGTGCCTTAATCAAAGACTTTACTAACGTCGTAATTATCTTCTGTCAGACTTTGCTGCTCACCATGCACAAGTCTACTTTCGGCCACCATCATGCGGCCTACCTAGCTACTGTCAGGTCTGAGGACCTTATCTCCCTGCTGTATTTTATCCTGAGCATCATGTATATAGTCTTGGCTTCTACCTCATCCCGGGTGAGTCTGCCTTACAGCGCCCTTGTCACCTGACTCTGTTTCAATGACGAGGTCAAGGTGGGCTCTCACGATATGATCATTCACATCCAGGCTTCCCTACCGCTCAGTTGCTTAGCTAAGTCGAAGATTGGGTTCCATTCGCATGCTGCTTAGTAGCTACGTATTGACCTGATTATGGCAGGATCGTCTGTAGAGGCTGAGGAGGCTTCTAAGGGTGATGTGAGTAATGAAGAGGCCGCGAGTAGTGAGGAGGAGGCTACACGTGAGAGGACCCCATTCCAACTCTTATGGGACCTGAGTACGCTCGTCTAGAGTGCCTTCTTCTCGAGACCAAGATCAAGATGAAAGAGATGGAGGCCTGAGTCATGTCTCATTTTGACTCATTACAAGAGAGTATGGAGATGGCTACAACTTAGCAGGTTGAGTACGAGGAGATTTGGCTCTGGGCCCTCTTTGCAGCCATTGAGCCCGCCCGTGGTGTCAAACCCTCTGTGCTAATTTTTGGATGTGATTAGATTAGCATCAAACTTACTTGGCATCGCCTCTGTAGTTGCTAGACCTTTTTATATCGGTTGTTTCCGTATTTTTTTTCTAGGCCATGTGGGCCACCCTAGTTTTTTTTCTTCTTTTCAAAGCCGTTTAGGCATCTTTTGTACTTCTGTTTCATTTTAATGTAATTAATTAACAGAAGTTCTTGTTTTTATTCTTGTTTCTTATTTATTGTTGCACTATTGTTTATATCTCTGCTTCCTTGATTTGCTTGTTAGTTTTTACTTATGCAGGACTGTCTTCATCGAGCTCATTCGGGATCGTCCTAATTAGTGATATCTTCTTCTTTCACTCGATTTATTCTTTTGTTTTTGATGCTCATGCATTGCAGACATTGTACGGATCTAGTAGGGGTGGGGATAGTCACTATTCATTAATTGAACTTCATCATCTTCTTGCTAGTATCCCTATTACCATTTTTAGATGGTTTAAAAAAACAAACAAAACTAAAAATTTGCTTATTTTCTTGGTTCATGCTTCTAGTGATCATAGCATAGTTGGCCTGTTCATGTGCTGAGCGATGACGCTTGTCTCGAAATTTTCTTATGATATTAACATGTAACACGTATTGAATCCCATGAGTCCTAGAACTATCTTGATTATCGCAAGCTTCATAAATTTCAATCTTGGACCATTGGTGCACGTTGCATGATTACTTGTGTAGGATGGTGTTTAATGCATTTATGACCCAGAAATCATTCAAAAGACTTGTGGAGACTTGAACCGTGTGAGCTTTTGTGTCGTTCTCCTTTGTTGAGCGCATACACTAATTCTCTTTTATTGAAAAACGTATCAAAGTCGTAGTTAATCGTAATTTTCTTGTTTTGATCATGCAATAGAGGGCTTTCTTGTGAATTACAAACTCGTACTTGCTTTTCATAATAGTGGAGAACAATGAATCGCAATACTTTGAGGAAATGATTTTAGGCCCTGTTTTTCACCAATTTTTTTTACCTCTTTTGCATACATCACTTACATACCATCCCATCACTCCAATACCCCCACACAATTCCCATTTCTCTTGCTTAAGTACATTTTTGGGAGGTCACTTGCATAAGGTCATGTGTTAAATTCTAAAGAGTTCGAGTAATGTCGTTTGGGAGAGTGCCAAAAAGAGATATGAAAGACAAAAAAATTAAAGAGAAAGGAAAAAGAGCAAAATAGAAAAGAAAATAAGAGATTCACGAAAATAGTACTTCTCCTGTGTGCCTCATATAAATTCATCATTTCTGACTCATCTCGAGCATTTTTCGGTCCTTGTGCAACCTCATGACCCCAAGTTTATTCCCAAAACACCTCCTGTCCCCATTTCCTACATCTCATCACCCCTTTCCACCTTCTTTTCCATTGACATCATTTTCAATCCTTGAAAAATTGTGATTCTGAGTTCGAGATGAACATGACAAATAGTTAGAGTTTCATTTCAATCCTCTATGGTATCCTTCATGAGATTAGTTTTACTCATTTGAAAAGTTTAACATTTTTCATACTTGACATATGCGCGACCTGACTTTCCACTTTCTATTACTCTTTGCCCGCATGTTATGATCATGTTACCCAATTCGAGTGTTTCATTTTTGTGAGTAATACTAGTGAAAATTGTGTTGAAGCACATTTTTTTTAATGGAATCCAGTTAATGAAAGCATTGCATCATCCTGATGCTTGTAGTTGTACATGCCACGCCACGCTCATCCGAGAGTTGGAATGAATGAAGTCTTTTTGATAACCTTGATAGTTTGTGGATTCTTGGAATCATGTGTGTAACTTTGCTAAGATTCGTGGAAATTTTCTTGACTAGGTTGATCTTTAGGCATTTTAAATAGTTGGCAACTATTGTGAGGAAGTTTGATGTTTGCGGGTATCATTCTAAGAACCCTCTGGAGACAAAACTCCTCCTCTAAGGGTAACCTAGAGGTTTAACGGCTTATTGCATCCACTCAATGCAGTCGTGTTTCCCAGGAAAGTGGTTTATCCTCCCTCTTGACTAAATTGTTGTATAATAGCGTTCTTTGAGCTACATTTCTCTGCTTAATTACTAGAGACTAGCAATATGCTAGTAGAGGGTGTGATTAGACTCACATTTTGCATTCTTGATGTCCTTTTCTTGTGTAAAATACAATTCCCAGAGATTCTAAGTACATCAATTGTACACTTTTACCATGCAACCCTTGTTTTTCTTTCTTGCATCATTTATGTGGGATTATTGGTTATTTTGTAGGTAAATAAAGTCATGCTTGTAAAAAGGGAAGTCCTATTTCAAGATTAGCACAAAAGCTTCAACTTTTATCCTAATTTGAGTATTGAAAACCATAATGTGAGAAGCTACTATAATCAAGGTTAATGTAGTTCATCGAGTTAGCTTCACGTGGCCATAAATTTCACGTCAATTCGATGTCTGAGCTACAAGATATGGCGATTCTATAATCAGCGCGCAAGATAGGAATGAAGTCAAAGTTGTGCACCAACTAGTGGGGCATTTAATCGGTCGAAGGGGCCCGTTCGGCTGGTCCAAATACCCCTGTAACTTTCCCTTTTGTTTTTACTAGTTTTCCATTGAGGGGCTTACTATTTAAGCTTGCCTTACGGTTTTTGGATGAACTATCTAATTTTTTTCCAATAGTTTTTGGTTGAACCTCTCTTCTCTCTCTTAGGTTTCTCAATCTCCTTTGTATTTACGTCTTCATCTACCTCCATTAGTGTAGTTAATGTTAGAGAGATAGAGAGAAGATTGGTCTTGTAACTTTGTTTTCTTGAAGTACATTGAAGTTTCTACTTGCATTTATGATAATTTATCTTAGTTGGTATCATTTCTCTTCCCCCCTCTTTAATATTCATGTCTATACTTCCATGAGTAGCTAGACTATGTATCTGAGCTCTCATTTAGGATTTCCATGTTTTATAGCATTTCTAGGGTCATATGAGTAAGACTTGAACTTCTATGACTTCAGTTATGATGTCAAGCATCATAAGTTGTTTAATCCTTTGATTTCAAACCTCACCTCATGTATTTCATTCAAACTTCTATCAAGCATTGTCGGTTGACCACACATGTTTGATAGTTTGTCTCAATGGAACTTTCTACCCTAGAATATATACATGGAATCCATTGTCAATTAAAGCTCACTTTCTACTTTTAATAGTCATTGTAGTATAACTAGTGCTAATTGAATCTCACTGAAAAGACGAAAAGTCCCCCTTTCCAATTAAACTAGTCTATGATTAAAGCTCACTTTTCACTTTTAATAATCATTGTATTGTAACTAGTGCTAATTGAATCTCACTAAAAAGACGAAAAGTCAGTGTTTTAGTGTTGATTTTTCTAATTTATCGCATTGTAATTGGCTATTAAGCGTTCATCAAGTGTTGTTACATTTCAATTCTTGTGGACTCGACACCCTTCTTCCAAAATACTACATTTTTAATAATGTTAGCAAAGAACTTAATTTTGACATAATCAGGGAGCTTAAGGGGGTCATTATGGTCTATTTGGGCATTGGCTTTAGGTGATATAGTGACGGTTTGAAAATCGAGCTCGGTGGAACTTTCATGGTGGTTGGCCATAACTGGGAGCAGGGAGCTCCATGTGGGACTGCAGGGGTGGTTTGTGTGAGGGTGTCTAGAGTTCTAGAAAATATACAGAGGGGGTGTGGAGATTACTTCTCCGGTCTCGGTTGCAGTCGCAGTCTCAGAGTCGCTCTTTCTTGTCTTTTCGAGGCTCTTTCTCTCTCTCTCGCTCACTCTCTCTCTTCTCTTCTCCTTCTTCTTCTTCTTCTTCTTCTTCTTCTTCTTCTTCTTCTTCTTCTCCTTTTCCTCTCTGTCTGTGTGCTATGGTCTGTGTGGTGTGTGTATAAGGGTGAGGCAGTGAGGGTTTGGGTGGTGTTTGGGTTGGCAGTAAGGGAGTTTGGGGGTTAGTGTTTGTGGGTTTTCCTTTTCTTTTTCTCTTTCTATTCTCTCTCTAGTTCTCTCACTCTCTCTCGACTGTCTTGCTCTCTCTCTCTCTCTCTCTCACTATCTATATATATAAAACATACACACACGATTAATATAATATATATCTACACAACATACAACATAATATGTATATATATAAACATAATAGTATGTGTGTGTGTCTTGTGGGTGGTCGGAGGCGGGTCAGTGAGGAAAATGGGAAGATTTTATGGAGTGTTTTAGGGGGGATAGTACATAGTGTATAAGCTAGGGTACTAGTAGGGTACCAATAAGTAGTACTAGGCTAGCGTCCAAGGTGTACTTGTTCCCTGATTCATGGGATTGTGTACACGTTTTAAGCCACGTTCCACTCTATCCTGAAAATACCATATTTTATGGGTTTACATGTTAATTTCACAATCTGGGTTCGATATATATTCCGGGTTCTATAAATCTTAGTCCGGGTCTAATTTTAACATCTGACGTTTAAATAAAAATATCAATAATAATATAATCCTAATTATAGTCATGAAATTAAAACGACATTGGGTCCGAATAATATAACCTATAGTTATAAAACTAAGCGACTACGAATATTAAAATAATATATTATTACAATATTATATGCTAATAGAAACATGATATAACCTATAGTTATAATTTAACGATAACAAATATTAAAATACGATATTAATATAAGGGGGTACAAGGTAATTATAGAAATAAACTTAGGAATCTATGTCTGTATTTTCTAATTTCACGGATATTACAACTGGCCATGATGGGGTCCACCTAGGTCCTCGTGCTATTTATGAGGTTTGCGTGCAAAGTCCTCATTATTCGTGTTGGTCTCGATTAGCGTGCAAATGAATATTATTTATAATGTTCGGGTCCGAGAGCGGGACTAAGTTTAGTCTAATTATGATTGAGTAGGTATAGTGCCCACCATCTGGTTAGTTAAACTAATGCAACAATGTATTCTCATAATTCTGATCAGTCAAATATTCAAGTTCACTTAATTAAAATAATAAAATAGTGAGCTATATAATCGAAATTCGAAATCGATTTATTAGAAGGAGAGGAAAATTATAGGTACTATATCATCTACCACCTATTACATGATTTTGTCCCTGAAATCAAAGTAAATAGTACTAAACAGAAGCAAAAATCTCTCCCGCATCTCCGATTCCAGCTTTCGAGAAGCTTCTCTTTCATTATGATGCTTCCACTGAACCTTCACCAGCGGGATCTCCTTGTTTCTCAGCTTCTTGATCCCATGACCCAAAATTTATACGGGTCCTTCATTGAATGTAGCATTGTCATTTACTTCGATATCCTTGAGGTGAATTTTGTGTGACGGGTGGTGATCACATTTCCTTATCATACTAACGTGGAATACATTGTGAACTCTTGATCTTGTCAGAATCAAGATATAAAAGTATGCATTACTTTCTAAGGATTTGTAGTGTGAAAGTAAAGGTTGAACCCACAGAGATTGAATTACTAAAGCACTTTAATTTTGAAACCTAAACCTAGTTAATTATGAAAAACGGATTTTGATTTTGATTTTAATTAAACTAAGAACAATTAAAATAAATCTAAACTATGGAAGCAATTAAAAGTTATTTTAAACGATATTTAGAGTGAACCTAGGATTGCAAATCCACCACTAGCTTCATAATAAGGGTATTTATGAATTCAATTAGCTTATTACATTGGATGATAATGGGGAATTGTAGCTACAAGCCCAATTCCTCTGTCAAGAAGATAACTATGATTCAAGCACCAACATAATTCATCTTCGGTTAGCATGGATTGTCTCACACTAAACTAGGGTTGCGACACAATCCGTCTTTCCTAGGCATGAACTATTCAGCTGCTTGATATCACAATTCAATTAAGCACTATTACATGTAATTAATCCATACAAGCATAGCAAATATAGACTATTGAGCACATCACATCCAAAATAGATCTAAGACAAGAACTTTGAAAGCAATGATTTAATCAATAGAAGTACAATTTTATTATAAAAATCCTCTAAATATGTAATCATCATCCATACATAATAAAACTAAAAGAAAAATATAAAATACACCCTATTACTTGGCTAGGGTTTCATTGAAACCCTAGATCTTGGTTTTAGCGGGCCATGAAATCAAGGATTGGCAAGAGGTTGATGGAGGAGGCCATAAGAATCCTTGGTCTTCTTCTCCTTCTTCTCCTTGCTTTCCTCTCTTTAATGGCAGAAGTTTTTGTTGTATATGGATCAGTATAATATTGTGTCTAATGTTGTGTAACCCCCAAAATTGATTTAGAATAGGATTTATATAGATTTTAGAGGGAAAATGAGGCTTTTTCTTAACCTAATCGCACGAAAACTGCTGTTTTTACGTTTCTGGACGTATTCAACCAATTCGGATCGCACAGGGGTCTTCAGTACCTCAAAATACGCATTTTTGACTTTTCCAATGGGTCGCACGAGGGGGTCACGCGCGCGGGTTGCTCCAGCGAGATTCCACTTTTCCAACTTTTTCTCAGATTTTCTCAACTTTGCGCATCGATCATAGAATTGCAATAACTTTTTATTCGTACCTCGTACTTACTCAATGTTTATGGCCAGATGTCCGTAACTTGAACATCTACATATTATATTTCTAGAGAAATTTCTCAAATCCAAAGTATTCCTTGTCAAAATTGCAATTTTTTTACGCTGCTACTGCATTCAGCTTTTACCGGAGTCAACTTTTGAGCCCATAATGACTTCCAAAGTCACTAATCATTGGATTTTTGTGCATTTTAAAGTTAAAGCTCCAAAATCTACAAAATATAGAATACTTATTAAAAAACAACTAATAACTAAGTGAAATGGGCTAACAAAGCGTATCTTTAGGACTATAAACGGTAACTATTCTTGCCGATCACACCCCCAAACCTACACTTTGCTAGTCCTTGAGCAAAGAAAAACATAAAAATAAATACTACTGTATTTAAAAATCCTAACTCACTGTCGCAGGCAATGCGATTGCATTTAGCATATGCAGCAAGCCTTTTAAACCCTAGGTGTCCCTAATAGGACGATTGAAGTCTCTTGAGGGTTCTCGTCAAATAAGACACCCACAACCATCTTTATTTCATTATAAATTTAAAAGTTTTATTAAAAATGAAACACATAATATTTAATACTCCTTATCATAAAACAATGATTTGAATAGAATAATGAACAAGAAGAAATGGAACCAAACGTCCACCTACGTCACGAAAAACAATCCCAAGCACATGCATCATTTAAATCAATAGAATTTCTCATAAAATTGCACGTGTGTGATGTGGTAGTCAAATGAACACGCACCTGTCATGAACTTGGAATATAACTCGGATACCCATACAACTATGCTTCGACTACGAATCTCACAATGTTAATTACACTCTCAAATGAAATAGTCAAAAAATAGGTATAATATCTCGGGTATATTCGAGCAAAAGAAATATGTTTTCAAAACAAAAAATGCTCACATATGACTCGAAAAAGACGCATGACACGAAAGAATAGTAGTCTCATGGATAGGACGCCAATAGTCAAGAAAAATTGATCGTTACCATGTTTTAATCCCCCTCCCATCGTTTACATATCCAAATCATATTTTCTAGGATCAAATAGGACTTTTCAAGGGTTGTAACGTGGCTCGGGCAATGAAAAAGGATAGAAATGATTAGTTAGGTAGTTTTAGAATGGTGTTGTAAGGCATATTCGATTTCTTTCATTCATTCTTCTACCAACTTTCATCTTTTCATACTCTTCTTTCCATATTTCTTTTTATTCTTTCACCCATTTTTCCTTCAACCTTCTTCTTTTTTTTTCTTCTCTTCTTTCAACCTTTTTTCTTTTCATTTCGTTGCTTTTGAAATAAATATTCATTGAATACCAAGGCAACTACCCCAAACATCATCTTGTTTTCTTCTTCTTCTCAATTGACACACCGCCTTATCACCAGTAAAAGTTGACGAATCTCTCAATGGTGAACTCCAAGTTGGTCAAGTTAGAGAAAAAAAGGATAATGGTGATTAAAGAAAGACAGGCACTTTAAACTGCTCAAAGGGGCAAACTAAGGAAATTTTATCATTTTTACAAAAAGGGCCTAAAATCATGTCCTAGGGTTATATGGTTCTTCAACGTTTACAACAGAAGATTATTTAGCATGGTAACAAATATTTTAACTTGACTATCAACCAAAACAAGAATAATGAGACTAAACAACGAGTAGATGCGCTATTTCGATGAAATTCGACAAACACAAAATGTATTTGTAACCCTCTAAAATGAAAAGATATGCTCAAAAGCTCACCGGGTTTAGTCTCCACCATGTGTTATCTAGAGATCCAAATCATATTATAATTCACATCAAACATGTATTCAAATGACTACGTGTAGTGCATAGGTTTGTGTGCAAATCTATGGTATAAAACTACAATTCGAATAATACATATCCTAAACGTCGCATCATGACTTCAACAAATGTTTAATTACCTCTTCATGTTTACCATTCTATAACAATCCAAGTTACATAACAAGAAGTATCGAATTAAGAATGCAAAAACGTTGGTAACATCAGTTATTTAAGCACAAGTATCAATATATTTTTTTGTGAAAAATTGGTGCATTATAATGTGCATGTGAGTGTATACCCCCAAAACTAAACCTTTTATTGTCCCCAATGAAACAATAAAATGAAATAAAGGAGAGTACGTAAGGAAGGAATGATATTACCTCAATCTCGACAATCACAAACCAGGTAAACGTAAATGAATATGGCGATAAAGTTCAATTGATCCAAATGGAGACACTAATTCACTTGATAATACTTGACCAAAGAAAATAAACAAACAAAAGAACAATGATAGCCAATAGATAAATATAAATATATATAATGCAGCCCATGGCATATGTGTTGAAAAATAAAACTATACATAAAAGACTCGACGAAAATAAAATAAAGAACAAGGACAAACGAAACTATGAAAATAAAGAAGGACTAATTCTAAAAGGCCTAAGATAGCAAACAGAATAGAAAAACAACTAACCAGGTTCGAGAGAAAGGAGATAAGAGAACAAAAGAGAAAACACAAAAAATCCCCTATCACGCGAGCGGGCCGCGCGAGCGACCTTCTCGCGCGCGAATCCCTCTGCTAGTTGAAGCTGAGGCTGTTTTTAAAGTTCTGGAGAAAAATTTTCCAAGGCACAGGTTCTCGCGAGCGGGCCACTCGGGCAAGTACCCTCGCGTGCGTGACTCTAGGTGCGACGAGAATCTGAGGGTATATATAAAAAACTTAGAAATTTTTTGCCTAAGGTAAAATCTCGCGCGAGAGGGCCGTACGAGCGACCTGTCGCGCGAGTGGGCCACGCGCGAGTGGTCTTTTTCTCCTTTTCCACTTGTTTTATGTGTATAAGTTCAAAATAACTTAACCCCGACCCCCAAACATGTCAAGAAAACTCAAAAAGGTCTCAAAACTGACCAAAAATGTCCAAAAAGTGTACAAAAATGAGAAAATAAAATGATAAAAGCTTGGGTTGCCTCCCAAGAAGCGCTGTCTTTTACGTCTTCAACTAGATTGCTCTAGCTCAAGACTTATAGAGGCCATAAATCGGACTTTGAACCCTTGAAGGCATTAGGTAGATTCCGGTGGGAACTAGGTCATTATGAGTTAATTCATTCGACGGTTTACCTTGATCATGTTCAAATCGATTTCTTACCTTCTGAGTAAATTTGTCATTAGGATCCAGATTATTTGAATTTGTCTGCTCATTACTCACCATATTATTCTCATTACTCACATACATTTCTGTAGTAGGTTCAATAGTTCATCTAACCTCACTATCCGCCTCACATAGGTAATCATCATCATTGGGAGGTTGATCAATAGCGTTAAAAATATTTAATTTTAGATTTATGTTCCCAAATGACACTTTTATTACCCCCGTTTGACAGTTAACACGAGCGTTAGCTGTGGCTAAGAATGGATGACCTAGAATGACAGGAGTGTGTCTCCTATCATCTAGCATAGGTTCGGTGTCAAGGACCATGAAATTGACGGGATAATAGCATTTGTCAGCTTTTACCAAGATGTCCTCGCTGATTCCTCTAGGGATTTTAACAAAATGATTCGCTAATTGTATGGTAGCAGCTGTGGGTTTCAGTTCACCTAATCCTAGTTGTTTATAGACAGTATAAGGTAAGAGATTAACACTTGCCCCTAAGTCAAGGAGAGCTCGATAAATGATAGTGTCACCTATGATACATGAAATCGTTGGTGTACCGGGAACCTTATACTTTGGAGGAGCGTGTTGGAAAGTCGAACTTACTTTTTCTGTGAGGAAGACCTTTTTTGGAGTATGACTGCGCAACTTGCGCTTTTGAGTGCATAGGTCTTTAAGACGTTTAGCGTAAGCAGGAATTTATTTATCGCATCGAGGAATGAAATATTGATTTTTACTTGTTTAAACACCTCGAGTATATCTTCAACTTTTGACCTTTTCTTTGAAAATTATGATGGTTTGTCGACGTTTGGTGGAAAAGGCATTCTCGATACTAATTAGTCGGGGTTGGTTCATTTTCTTTCGTAACTTGGCTCATTTTCCCACCCTTTTCTTGATTCTAATTAATGTCCACCTCCTTCTCACTCTCATTCGGAATCTCAACAACTTCCTCATCTCGAATAGTCATCCTAGTCGAGGCTACGTTTACTTGCTCATTCGAACCCCCATTCTCGTATTATCCCTTAGGGTTTTGAATAGTTTGGCTAGGCAACTTACCCTCGTTTCTATGACTCACTGCATTAGCTATTTGTCCTATTTGGGACTCAAGCTTTGCAATGGATTGTGTGTGAGAGTGCACTATTTGTGCCTGTGCTTGTACTTGCGTTTTGATATTCTTAAGGGATACCAACACCTTCTCTTGAAAAGCATTATCCCTTGGAGGGTTAGGATTACCAGGGGGTATTGGTATTGACTTTGTTGAAATTGGGGTTGATAAGTATTAGGAAAATGAGTCGTCGTAGGATTATAACTATTTCATGGGAATTGTTGAATATAGTTTATGTGTTGTTCCACAAATTCAGGAAATTGAGATGCAGATGGGCATGCAAGCGTAGAATGCGAACATTCGGAACATAATTGACAACCTTTGTAAGAGGATGAGCCTGACATTTGGTTCATCATCATAAATCGATCAAGTTTTTTAGATAGTTCCTGTATTTCGATTGAATGACTTGATTCGAACCGCTCTTCTCACTTGGGTTTAGGAGGAAGACACCCCTTAGGACGTACCGACATGACTTGATGCATCAAATTCTCACTTAATGTTTCAAAAAATTTCCATGCCTCGTCGGTGCTTTGTATAGGAAGGTACCCACACAAACGACATCGACAGTATTACAAAGCGAAGGAACAAGTCCCTTGTAGAAGATCTGTACCAATTGCCACTTGGAAATTTGATGATGTGGGCAGGAGCACAATAATTCTTTAAATTGTTCCCAAGTGTCATAGAGCATTTTCCCATCTTGCATCACAAAGTTCATTATAGATTTTCTTATTTGATTAGTTCTTGTGATGGGGAAAAATTTTTGTAAAAATGCAGTGTGTAATTCTTCCCATGTTTTAATAGTGTTTGGCTTAAGAGATTGAAGCCAATACTTAGCTTTATCCTTTAAGGAGAATGGAAAGAGACGCAATTTTAATTCATCATCATTTAGATTTTGGATCTTCAATGTAGAGCATATGTCTTGGAAGTCTCCTAAGTGTTGATAAGGATCTTCTTTAATACGGCGATGGAATGAAGGGAATAGCGTGATGGTAGATGACTTTATCTCAAAGTGAGATGCCGTTACCTCCGGTAATTCGATACTTGCTTGTGGCGTGTAAGCCGTAGGAATGAAATAATCTTTAAGCGGAGGAGGCAGAGGTATATTAGGGTTATTTCCGTTGTTTTGATTGTTCCCGTTATTTTCGTTGTTACCATTATTTCCAAGATTGGCCATTGGAATGGATTTGATATTAATAGTTTGAGTTTTTCTTAAACGTTTAAGAGTACTTTGGATTTCGGCCTGAAATAATGACGACGGTTTTGGAGTTGATTCATCATCTACCAACCGAGCTCTAGAAGCCCGGGTTGAAGACCTAAAGATTCTAAGAGTACGTTCAAGTTCAGGTTTGAAAGAATGTAATTCAGGTTTACTTGAACGTGTACCAAACATAAATTAAAGAAAATAAACTACACTAAGATAAAAACTGACTCAAGAAAATAAGGAAAACAACTACGCGAATAAGACAACAAGCATACAACTACTATGATACATGAAAGTTATCTTGTAATGCAGTGATTCACGTCAAAGCCCAGCGCCCCGGGTTTCCTGGCTAATACACGTGCAAATCACTCCTAAACTAATGCAAATAGTGCATCTCAGCAACCTGACTTAGAGTGGTTTGAAGCGAGTTTTAAAGGAAGTGATTTATTTTATTTTATTTTATTTTTCTGCATAAGCTACTTTGGTGTGCTAAGCTTTTCCACTCCGAAACGCTAGAATTTGATTACTTGAGAAACTACAAAACAAAAAGAAAAGTTAGTGACTCAAATCAAAAATGGAAAATAAGAAAATTAATACCTAATCTAATATTTATGAATTAACTAAACTAAGATTTTAAAACTAAAGGTAGTAGTTTATAATCCCCGGCAACGACACCAAAAATTGATCTTGTCAGAATCAAGATATTAAAGTATGCATTACTTTATAAGGATTTATAGTGTGGAAGTAAAGGTCGAACCCACAGAGATTGAATTACTAAAGCACTTTAATTTTGAAATCTAAACCTAGTTAATAATGAAAAACGGATTTTGATTTTGATTTTAATTAAACTAAGAAAAATTAAAATAAATCTAAATTATGGAAGCAATTAAAAGTTATTTTAAACGATATTTAGAGTGACCCTATGATTGCAAATCCACCACTTTCATAATAAGGGTATTTATGAATTCATTTAGTTTATTACTTTGGATGATAATAGGAAATTGTAGCTACAAGCCCAATTCTTGCGTCAAGAAGATTACTATGATTCAAGCATCAACATAATTCATCTTCGGTTAGCACGGATTGTCTTACACTAAACTAGGGTTGCGACACAATCCGTCTTTCTTAGGCATGAACTATTAGGCTACTTGATATCACAATTCAATTAAGCACTATTACATGTAACTAATCCATACAAGCACAACAAATATATACTATTGAACACATCACATTCAAAATAGATCTAAGACAAGAATAAATTTTGAGAGCAATGATTTAATCAATAGAAGTACGATTTTATTATAAAAATCCTCTAAACATGTAATCATCATTTAAACATAATAAAACTAAAAGAAAAACATAAAATACACCCTATTACTTGGCTATGGTTTCATTGAAACCCTAGATCTTGGTTTAAGCGGCCATAGAATCAAGGATTGGCAAGAGGTTGATGGAGGAGGTCATGGGAATCCTTGGTCTTCTTCTTCTGCTCCTTGTATTCCTCTCTTCAATGGCTAAAGTTTTTGTTGTATATGGATGTGTATAATGTTGTGTCTAATGTTGTGTAACCCCCAAAATTGATTTAGAATAGGATTTATATAGATTTTTGAGAGATTAGGAGGCTTTTTCTAAACCTAATCGCACTAAAACTGCTGTTTTTACGTTTTTGGACGTATTTAACAAATTCGGATCGCACAGGGGTCTTCAGTACCTCAAAATACGCATTTTTTACTTTTTCAACGGGTCGCTCGCACGGATCACTGTGGATATCACAATTTTTTTCCTTACCCACAGCTTTTTAAATTTCTTCAAAATTCAAATCACGAGTCGCCACTTAATTTTTAAAAGGAAAATTAAGAAACCATTTTTTAAAGCAAACTAATCTTTTTAGAAACCTGAGATTGACTAGGTCTGAGGATTATGGAATGAAAGATGAAGGAGGCCGACAGACTAAAACACCCTCTTTCACCCTATCTCGCGATAGGCCTCTACTCGACATCCTTCTAATCGAATTATTAATCTAAATGTACCCTCAACTATTACATATGTATATATATATATATATTATAAAAGCATGTCCAAATTGTGTAAGATTGCTAATGGTGAAAATAACATTCAAAACCACATAATTCACTTAGCAAGCAAGATGATATGCAACAAAGGACAAGAGAACTTACTCGGGATCCCGCCGCGGTAATAAACGTGCAATGTACACAAAAATGAAGATTCTAAGAAAAGGTCTCTAATCACATATACATAAGGCAAAACCTAATTCTAAGGTGTCACGCATTAAGTCAAAAAATCGATAAAATCAAGAAATAAAAGTAAACTAAAGAGGAGTTCAAGAAATCATACCTTAATAGCGCTACAAAACAAAGGGTTAATCCACATGATATACAAGATATAAAGTTGGATCTTAAATAACAATCTTAGACTTCTAGCTTAAATCTATCAAATGTAATTAAATCTAAAGCAAACAAGTCCTAATTACAAACATCAAGCCACATGGATGAATATATACACGATTACATAGATGTGAACAAGAATGAGCTATTGGATTATTCCTTGATTTATATCATTTAGCCGCTGTATTTAAGTTTAAATAATCATTATTAACACATGATTTAAGCCTTAGGTCATGAAAATATCATTTGGACCATTGTTTGCAAGGTATATCAAAATTATGACAGAATTCTGAAAATTACTGAGAGCAGATCAGAACTTCAAAGAAATAAAAAGCATGCTTCCCGTGGTTTGATCTTGATGATTTTTGGACACAAGATACCTTTGTGTGTCTAGTTTCCATCCCAAAAATAAAATCAAGGTTTTGACGGTTAGATCTCTGGGAATTAGACAAACACTAGACATCACTCAGGGACTTGCAACTCTCCGTCCAGAGTTTTTGTATGATTTTCTAAAGCTAGTAAAAAAATTAGAAATGCTTTGGCCTTTTTAGGGTAGCTTCCTAACACATTAAACTATTTAGAAAATTTTATTTTGGGCCAAGAGCGCTTGATTAGGGTTCTGATTTGCTTATTCCAGAAGAGTATTACTGTTCTAAAACTCTTGACAGATTATAGTTGTTCCACAAAACCCTTGACTAAACCACTCTAAACGTGAAACTTCCTTAAAACAAAATTCTCAGTGGTAGAACTTTGAGTTATAAACACTTTTCCTTTGGTTTTATTCGGTTCCAATGGTTCGATGTTTAACTAAAAATCTATGATCAAAAACAGATTGTGAACTCACTGCATCATTTACTAAATATAACTTTGTTAATTAATTTCATCCATGAGCCATAGAATTTGGCTTGAACCATACTACCTCTCCTACCATTTGATGGTCATGGGAGACTAACTACATTCATATCTTGAAAGTCTCAAAGAAACATGGAGAAATTCCATGAGGCCTAAACATAACAAACCTAAACCATGAAGATAGGTTTAGATTTATTAATCAAGTGTACTAATATCAACTTCAATCTTCTTAAATCATGAGCTTACAAAAAAAATTAAAGGATTTCAAGTCTAAGGATTCAAGTAAGACATTGAGGGTCTTATGAATCTCAAAGATTAAAAGGAAGAGAAAAAGAAAACTCAAAGACTCTAAGTATATTAATGATTAGAATATAATTAGGACTAATTAACTTAAAGTTTTACCTCCAAAATATCCTTAACTTTGTGTTTTTGAAGAACTTCCAAAGACTAATCAAGCTTTCCACCCTCTTTAACTCTTCTAAAATTCACTTCTATTGTGTATAGAGAAATTTTTTTGAAAATTTAAGGACATGGAGAACTAATACAACCTCTAGATTCAAAGAAAATTCCAACCTCTTGCAAGAGGATATTCATCCTCTATTTATAGACAAATTTGAAGGGGTATTTCAGTCATTTCAGAGCAGAAAACCCTAATTCGGACTGTCTTCTAGTGGTACAAAATGTGTTGTATTACAGTTGGCTATTACAAAATTGCGACACTCAATAGAGATGGAAGCGACACTCACTGAGTACCGAAACAACACTTGGTGAATGCCGGTGCGGCATTCTCTGAATGCCGCAACAGCACTCATAGAATGCCGCAGACAGCATTCAGAGAATGCCGCAGACAACTCCATGGACTGCCGTCTATTCAGGATTTTCAATTTTAACGGCACTTGAAGCATTTTAGAGGCAGTTACTGGATGCAGGTGTGGTTCTCCCTGAATGTCATTCCGGCAGTTAGGGAGTGCCACAGTGGCTACCCGTGACTGCCGCAAATCTGCGAAAGTGCCGTTTTACCTCTATTTTCCTCTTTCTTTCTTTTTTTGCTTTTTGTTTAGGTTAGAGAGTCTTTCGAAGAGTTTGAATCATCTTTGGAAGTCTAGATTGGCCGGACATTGTCATCATCAGGTCTTGGAGGTAACATTCTCCTTAATTCGATGTTTGGTCAAAATCGGGGTGTCTACAATCACGCAAACGGGTTACTCCAACGAGATTCCACTTTTCCAACTTTTTCTCATATTTTCTCAGATTTGTGCACCGGTCGTAGAATTGCAATAACGTTTGACTCAGACCTCGTATTGACTCACCATTTACCGACATGCGTCCGTAACTCGAACATCTATATTTTATATTTTGGAGAAATTTCTCAAATCCAAAGTATTCCTTGTCAAAAATGCGATTTTCTGAGGCTGCTACTGCATTCAGCTTTCACCGGAATCAACTTTTGAGCCCAGAATGACTTCCAAAGCCACTAGTCATTGGATTTTTGTACATTTTCAAGTTAAAGCTCCAAACCTACAAAATATAAAATACTTATTAAAAAACAACTAATAAGTAAGTGAAATGGGCTAACAAAGCATATCTTTAGGGCTATAAACGGCAACTATTCGTCGCCGATCAACTCCTAACATCTTTGGTGGTAACGGTAGTCTGTAAGCGACTTTCCCTATGTGTTCCAGAATTTTAAATGGTCTGCTATAGTGCGGGGACAATTTTACCCTCTTTGGTCCAAACCTCACAATGCTTCAAACCGAGAAAAACTTTTGAAAACAAATGATTTCCAACTTCAAATTCCAGATCTCGTCATCGTTTGTCCGCATAGCTCTTGTATCTGCTTTGCACTGTTTTCATCCTTTCTTTTATAGTGTTGATTCCTTTATTGGTTCTTGGAATAAATCTGGTCCCAATAGTTTTCCATCCCCAACTTCAGCCCAACACAAAGGTGATCGGCATGGACTCCCTGTAGACATTAAAATTTTGGTAATTATTTAATTACCAGTTGATTGATTAATTATTAATTAATCAAAATTGTTACAATTAGTCAAAATCAAGAGATTAAATTATCTCAAATATGGGCCCTACAGGATACAAGTGGACCAATTTATTTGTGACATGTGTCATATACACCACATGAAACCATATAAATAATGGTCTCTAAAGTGGTGACACGTGTCAAAATCTCAAGGGAGGACTTCAAATCCACGGTTAGGATGTATTGAGTCACCAAATAAAACTCTATACCCTAAGCCTATAAATAGGGGTCTCTACCCATGTAGAAGGGACTTTTGACCCTTTCAACAAGCTGAGATTTCTCCATAAGAATTGAGAGCTCTCTCTTACATTCAAATCACCCAAGCCTTTCTGAAGAACAAACATACAGTTTGTTGTTCTTCGGATTCAAGTCAAGTCTGTTTAATCCTTTCTTCAAGAAGTTGAAGGAAGATTAAGCGTCCGTTTGTTCGAGATCAAGCCCCGGCCCTCGTTCAAGCTTTCCTACAAGCACTTCATCCAGCGTGAAGATTTGAAGGACAAATCTACGGTTCAAGAACAAGCTCCAGAAGCCCTTGAATCTTGAACAATCAAGGAGATCGAATCAAAGGAATTTTCTTTTCATTGTAAAAGAATTATACAGAGATTGTACTCATATTTTCTGAAATCAATAAAATCATATTTGTTCCTCAATTTTCTCGTTATTTCCATACTTGAAATTTGTTGCGTACAAATTTCTGGCACGCCCGGTGGGACATCTCTGCCTTTCATCTCTTTCTCCTACATCAAAGTTTCAAAATCCTACTTTAGCAACATTCAATGGCATCCAAGAAGGTTCAACTTCCCAAAGATACCAAGAATAGTGGCAAGAACGTTGTTACAAGTAGCAATAGCAACTCCTCTGCGAAGAGCACCGACAGTGTCTCTTCAGGGCCATTCACCCGTAGCAAAACAAAAGTTGCTACCTCCGCCGGTGGTCAAGCCACTCCGCTGAAATCAGCACACATGAAAGCTCACGCGGTTGTCAACACTGCTCCTATGGGGACAAAAACAGATGACATGTTGCACCCCAAGAAACTTCCAGTTGTTACAGAGGATGAAACTGTGAAGAACTTGTCAGCGTGTTCATCTCGCTCGATCTCAGATGCTGAATCAGACTCAGATTCGTCCTCAGGGTCCTCTCCAGGAAACCTGAAAAAGTTCATTCCTTCGAAGCACACAAGCTCTAACACGTCTTCCTACACAATGGAGATGCCGGTCATGATGACCAATACAACTTCAATCGAAGAGCAACTAGCTACAATGGCTCGTGCAATTGAACAACTTACAAAGACTGTTGAAGAAAAGGACTTACAAATAGCTTCTTTGATGAACAAGTTGGAGGGTCAAAACATAGGGGAGTCAAGCCAAAGCCTGAAACACCCTCCTGGATTTACACCTCTAATTACATCCACATCGGATGACCAACAGGTGCCGCCTACTAAACAAGAGGGAGAGCAAATTGCTACCTCAACATCCGTTGGTGCGTTATCTGTCCAACAGCTCCATGACATGATAACAAATACAATAAGAGCACAATATGGCGGCGCTCCTCAAAGTAATCTCATGTATTCAAAGCCTTACACAAAAAGGATTGACGACATGAGGATGCCTGCGGGGTACCAACCTCCTAAGTTCCAACAGTTCGATGGAAAGGGAAACCCTAAGCAACATGTCGCCCACTTTGTTGAAACATGCAACAACGCTGGAACTGAAGGGGATCTTCTCGTCAAGCAGTTTGTCCGCACCCTTAAAGGCAATGCTTTTGATTGGTATACCGACTTGGAGTCACAATCAATTGATAGTTGGGGACAGATGGAGCGAGAATTTCTGAATCGCTTTTACAGCACTCGTCGCACGGTTAGCATGATCGAGCTCACCAGTACCAAGCAATGGAAAGACGAACCCGTGGTGGACTTTATCAACCGATGGCGGTCACTTAGTCTAGATTGTAAAGACCGACTCACTGAAGTATCTGCCGTTGAGATGTGTATGCAAGGTATGCACTGGGGCCTCCTTTATATCCTTCAAGGTATAAAACCACGTACCTTTGAAGAACTGGCAACACGTGCGCATGACATGGAAATTAGCATTGCTAATCATGGTGGTAAAAATCCTCCCGTTGTGGAACAACGTAAGGAGGTGAAAGATGTGAAGAAAAATGACAAAACGAGCAAGACTGCAGCAAAAGGGTCTATGGTGGTGACTACTGTTCCCGTAAAGATCCCCTCAAAGGATAAAATGGAAGTAGTAAAGAAACAAGACCAACCCCGTGAAAGTCAAAAGCAACGATCAACTCTAAAAGAGTTGCAGGAAAAGGAGTACCCTTTTCCAGATGCTGACGTACTAGGCATATTAGAGTACTTGCTCGAGAAGAAGGTGATTCAACTCCCAGAATGCAAACGACCCAATGAGATGGGCCGTGTGAATGACCCAAAATATTGCAAATATCATCGCATTGTCGGTCATCCCATTGAAAAGTGTTTTATTCTCAAAGAGGTTATCATGAATTTAGCTAAAGAAGGCAAAATCCTGTTGGACACAGAAGAAGTAGCAGCGTCAAATCATGCTGCCGTCGTTTCTCAGCCTCCGAACGACGCGTATGCACAACGCTCTCAAAAGCAACCATCATTCCCCACACTGGGGGCAAGTGTCAGGTCAATCCAGTTTGGCTCTTTTGAGCCGGTACAAATTCAACTGTCACCAGAATGCCAGCTGAACTGTCCCGTCTTTCATAAAGAATCATCAAAAGAAGATAATGAAGGATGGACCCTTGTTACAAAGAGAAAGGCACGAAAGCAACAAGTACTCTTGCAAGCCACTGTCAATGAAGATAGAGTGCTTCAAAAGAGAAATACATTTTGGTGCCCCAAGAAGAATAACAAGAAGCAGTGGGTAAAACGTGAGATATATGTTGATGATGTGTTACAACAGCCGCCAAGTTTCGCTTCTTTGCGGGAATATTTTCCTAAGGGGTATTTCAATGATAACCTAGTTGTGACAACTTACGCAATTTCTGTTCAAGAGGCTGATACTGAAGATGATTATGAAAATGAGCAGATGCAAACTTCTAGAATCGACGTTGTGCATGCAAATGAACAAGTTGAAGTGTCAAAGACGCTTCAAAGTTTACCAGCAAAGTTTAGTCTTCACGAGGCTTCACAATTTCCACAACAGGTGCGCTCTGCGCTAGTTCAAGTGCTACAAGAGCCAAACAAACATGCTGCCGTTATTAGTAAGCTTGGCGACAATAATGTTAGTTCTAGCTCTTGTGCATCTTGCTGTGCAGCAATTACTTTCACTGATGAGGACTTGCAGTTAGGGTCAAAACTTCATAATCGACCACTTTTTGTTTCGGGTTTCATACGAGAACAAAAGGTTAATCGCATTCTCATTGATGGAGGGTCAGCAGTAAATATTATGCCAAAATTCATCATGAAACGCCTTGGTATAACAATCGACGAACTATCTTCTAGTCGTCTCATCATACAAGGATTTAACCAAGGAGGCCAACGAGCAATTGGAATGATTCGTGTCATTCTCACAGTTGGAGAATTAGAGGCAGAAACTTTATTTCACGTGATCGATGCGAAGACATCATATAACTTGTTATTGGGCCGACCTTGGACCCACTGGAACGGAGTCATCCCATCGACTCTTCATCAGTGCTTGAAGTTCAATAAAGGTGGCGTAAAGACAGTGATAGGAGATATGAAGCCATTCACCGAGGCTGAAGCTCACTTTGCTGATGCAAAGTTTTACATCGACACTGATACTGACGCATCATTAGAGGCTCTTTCCATAAAAACTTCTTCAAAAGAAAATGGCGAGCACAAAAAAGATAAATGTGTAGAAGTTCCTCCCACTAACGCTACGGCAAACGAGAGTGATGATCTTTCAAGGGTTGTTCTGCCGCAAGAGCTGGAATCATCGGCAAGGGTCAAGACCTCATCACTGATTTTCAAGTATATTCCATTGTCTTGTCGTAAAAAGGGAGAGTCACCTTTCATTGAATTCTCTAAGGATGAGAAGGAAAAAAGAAAATCTCTCGTAGGAGCAAAGCCAGAAGACATTCAGTTGCTAAAAGAAAATTTAACTATCCCGCTTACCAAGGTTGAACGAGATGAATCATTGAAAACTCCTTTAAAAGGGTTCGTAAAACCATTTGGAATAGCAACAGAACATGGAGCACTCCCTGATAAAAGAACAATTGAAGGGTTTGATCCAAAGGCATATAAGTTAATGGTAAAGTCGGGATATGATTTCTCGAATCCTACACCCCTTGGAGTCCTTAACCCTCAATCTACAGGAGAGAAGGTGCATGGTCTCACCGAAACTCAAAATAAGCTGAGGCAACAAGGACACATGATTACCTTGCCCAAAACTGGACTAGGATTTACCCCTGATGAACCTATTCGTATTCCAGTTAGAGGAAAAAGCAAGAAAGTAAATGCCCAGTACATTACGGTAGAAGAAATTGATGATGAGAAAAATTCCCAACATACTTCTCGTGTTTCGGTGTTTGACCGCATTGGAACATCATCTTCGCATACTTCTGTCTTTAATAGGTTGGGTGAGCGTGTACCAAATGAAGATCGTTCACCTTCTCATACGAAACTTATGTCCCGCACATCTGCTTTTAATAGGCTGGGTACTTCTAATCAAATGGAGGAAAATCAAACCCCTCAATTACGAAATTCAGTCTTCTCTCGAACCACCAAAACAAATTGTTGGCTTACAAAGAGGCGTAATAATGACGTTCCTGAAAGGATCGAAATTGAAAGAAAGGAAGATACTGAAACTCGGAGTTTGATTCCCTCTCGCATGAAGCGCACTACCAAGCTAGATGTAAGTATGGATGATGTGTTGAAAGCTAAACGGCGAACCATCGTGTTGACAAACCAAGATGATGTTGGGAACCAAGAAGCCGACAATGAAGAAGTAGCTTATACATCATCTTATCATATTACATTCGAGGAGGCAGGCGATGACGACTCCATCGGGGATGATGTTGATGAAGCACCCTCAACACTCGAAGACGGGGGGCAACCTACTGTCGACGAGCTCAAGGAGCTGAATTTAGGGACAATAGAAGAACCTAGACCAATCTTAATCAGCACACTATTGGAGCCTTCAGAAGAGGAAAAATACTTTGAATTGTTGGTTGAATATAAGGATGTGTTTGCTTGGACATACAAAGAAATGCCAGGTCTAGACCCCAAAATTGCAGTACATAACCTTGCAATCAAACATGGAGCACGCCCAGTCAAACAAGCTCAACGTTTCTTTAGACCAGAGCTTGTTCCAAAAAATAGAAAAAGAAATCAATAAGTTGATTGAAGCAGGGTTTATTCGAGAAGTAAAGTACCCCACTTGGATCTCAAGTATAGTCCCGGTGAAAAAGAAGAATGGACAAATACGCATTTGTGTCGACTTTCGCGACCTAAACAATGCTTGTCCTAAAGATGACTTTCCTATTCCTATTGCTGAACTGACAGTCGATGCAACTACAGGACATGAAGCTCTTTCCTTTATGGATGGTTTCTCAGGTTATAATCAAATACGGATGACCCCTACAGATGAAGAGTTGACTGCTTTTCGGACCCCAAAAGGCATTTATTGTTACAAAGTTATGCCATTTGGTCTTAAGAATGCAGGGGCTACTTACCAACGTGCAATGCAAAAGATCTTTGACGACGTACTCCATAAAAATGTGGAGTGCTACATTGATGACTTGGTAGTCAAAAGCAAGAATAGGGAAGACCATCTTCATGATCTGCGTATGGTGTTCAATAGGTTGAGAAAATATCAACTTAAAATGAATCCCCTTAAGTGTGCTTTCGGCGTTACTTCAGGAAAATTCTTGGGCTACATTGTTCGACATCGTGGCATTGAAGTTGATCCAGCCAAAATTGATGCTATTCAAAAAATGTCACCACCTAAGAATTTGCATGAATTACGAAGCTTACAAGGTCAACTCGCTTTTATTCGCAGATTCATTTCAAATTTAGCCGGACGATGCCAACCTTTCAGTCGTCTTATGAAGAAGGATGTACCTTTCATATGGGATCAAGCTTGTCAGAATGCTTTGGATAACATAAAGAGGTACTTGCTTAATCCCCCAGTATTAGGAGCTCCCATAGTAGGAAAGCCACTTGTACTTTATATTGCTGCGCAAGAAGAATCACTTGGGGCTCTCCTTGCGCAAGAGAATGAAGAGCGCAAGGAAAAATCATTATACTACTTGAGTCGTCGCTTGACTGTGACAGAGCTAAAGTATTCTCCAATTGAAAAGACATGTCTAGCATTGGTCTTCGCATCACAGAAGCTAAGACATTACTTTTTAGCTCACACAGTTCACTTAGTGGCAAGAGCCGATCCTATAAAGTACGTCATGTCCAAACCAGTTCTTTCAGGACGACTTGCACGATGGTCAATCTTATTCAATGAATTTGAAATTATTTACGTCCCTCGAAAGGCCGTCAAAGGACAAGTTATAGCAGACTTCTTGGCTGATCACCCAATCCCAGCTAATTGGGAAATCTCAGAAGATTTTCCTGATGAAGATGTACTATTCATTGATATACTTCCCCCATGGATGATGTTTTTCGATGGAGCATCACGGTTTGATGGAGCGGGGGCAGGCGTAGTCTTGGTTTCACCACAAAGGCAAATTTTTACATACGCTTTTACACTCGGTGAAAAGTGCTCTAACAACGTTGCCGAGTATCAAGCTTTAATCATTGGCCTGGAAATGGCAGTAGAAATAAAAATTCCTGACTTAGAAATCTATGGTGATTCAAAGTTAGTTGTCAACCAGCTTCTCAAAGACTATGAAGTTAGAAAAGATGACTTGGTGCCATACTTTCGATATGCTTCTCATCTTTTGGAAAAGTTTGATAGTGTCGTGTTGGAACATGTTCCTAGAAAGGATAATCGACTAGCAGATGCCTTGGCGAACTTGGCTACAACGCTAGCATTATTGGAAGATGAAAAGGTCGACATTCCTGTGTGCCAACGGTGGGTGTTACCCCACTTACTCGATTGCACGTTAGAGGAGGTTAACTTGATCTCAGTTTTAGTCATTGAAGCAGACGATTGGCGGAGACCTCTCATCGACTACTTGGAGCATGGAAAACTTCCAGAGGACTTACGTCACAAGACTGAGATAAAGCGGCGAGCTCCACGGTTCATATACTACAAAGATACCTTGTTTCGACGCTCTTTTGAAGGACTATTTCTACGCTGCCTTGGAGAAGTTGAAGCAACTCAAGCTATGGAGGAAGCGCACTCTGGAATATGTGGGGCCCATCAGTCTGGACCAAAGCTTCACTTTCGTGTGAAAAGAATGGGTTATTATTGGCCTACTATGGTGAAAGATTGCATGGAATATGCGAAAAGATGTCAAGCTTGTCAGTTTTATGCAAACTTTATCCATCAACCACCAGAACCCTTACACCCTACTATCGCTTCCTGGCCATTTGAAGCGTGGGGACTTGATGTAGTTGGACCTCTGACAAAATCATCTAGAGGTCATTTGTACATTTTGGCGGCAACCGACTATTTCTCAAAATGGGCTGAAGCTGTCCCGCTCAGAGAAGTGAAAAAGGAAACTGTCGTTGATTTCATCAAGACTAACATCATCTTTCGGTATGGTGTTCCCAGATACATCATTACCGACAATGGAAAACCTTTCTACAATTCTCTCATGGATAACTTATGCGAGAAGTTCAGTTTCAAACAACGGAACTCCTCTATGTACAATGCTCCAGCCAATGGTCTTGCAGAGGCGTTTAACAAAACCCTGTGCAACTTGCTTAAGAAAGTGGTAGCCAAGTCAAAGAAGGATTGGCACGAGAGGATTGGCGAGGCATTATGGGCGTATCGCACAACTCATAGAACATCTACACAAGCCACTCCATATGCACTCGTTTACGGCGTTGAGGCCGTTTTTCCATTAGAGCAACAGATCCCATCGTTGAGGATTGCATTACAAGAGGGCCTAACAAATGAAGAAAATGCACGTTTGCGTCTCGAAGAACTAGAAGCGTTGGATGAAAAGAGACTCGAAGCGCAGCAAAGAATGGAATGCTATCAAGCACGACTCTCCAAAGCTTTTAACAAGAGAGTACGACATCGGTCCTTTCAAGTTGGAGACTTAGTATTAGCGGTTAGACGACCCATTATACTTAGTCATCGCACTGGCAACAAGTTTACGTCAAAGTGGGACGGTCCGTATGTCGTGCGTGAAGTCTACACCAGCGGTGCCTACAAGATTGTTGACGAAGATGGATTACGTGTAGGTCCAATCAATGGGAAGTTCCTAAAAAGATACTATCCATAAAAGCACACCGCACTCCTGGCCCGCACGAGTATAAACTGTGTACGGCACACTAAAAAAAAAATAAATAAAAATAAAAAAAAAAAAATTCTGTCTTTTGGAAATAAATGCTTTGAACTACGTAATGACTTGATCCCTTTCTTAGGGTACGTAGGCAACTTGAAATTTCAAGTTCAGTCAACATTAATGAATAGGCACATGCAAATCACTATTGATAGAATATGTGGTTAATTTGATGAGATGCAATAACAATCACAACAGGGTATGCAATATTGTTGCCTCATGAAGAGGCAAGCTGTAAATAAACAATATGAATGAGCATATCAGAAAGGAAAAGGGATGTCATTTATTATTGAAAGAAAGTTAGTAATAATGTCATCTGGATAAATTACTAAGCTGCTAAAGCTAAAAAAAAAAAAGAAAAAAGAAAAAAGGGGGGACATGGAGAGGTCTCTAAATATATCAATCCATCCAACATGAAGAATCAAGTGACGACTGAAGACTCTCAACCTGTCTGCGCAAATTCTGTAGCATGTCTGCATCTTCAGTTGTTACCGTTGGAATCAAAGTTACATCATGTAGAACCTTTTCCGCTGCTTCTACCTGGTGCTTAGCTGTTTCAACTGCGACATTCTTAGCCTTCAAGTCTCCTTCCATATTCGACTCTTCCTGCAACAGAGAACGTAATGTCGCCTCAAGAGTGATTCTTTTCTTCTTGACATCAGTTAAAGCGGAAACGAAATCACTTTGATCCTGCTTTGCTGTCATGAGGTTGGACTTGACAAATTCAAGGTCCTTTGTTGCCTTAACCCTTTTGGTTGCTATGTCATGCGTGGATACACACCCAGTGAGCTGCTTTTTAAATTCTAAGTACGCATTTACACTACCCACATATGAATCTACAATGGTTTTTAAGGGGTATGGGTCACCATTAAGACTACTAATGCTCTTGTATACGGATGAAGCAACTTCATGCACCTTAGAGACACGATTAAGTGAGGCCTCCTTAAGTAATTTCAGCAAGTCAACTCCTAACCCTTCAATCGCCCTCTTGACAAGAGACGAAGCGATATTGCTAGGTTGATACGTAGAACATGAACGTGTAGGAACGTCATTAGGTTGTGATACAATGGTACGACCTCCAAGGTATGTATCTACCTTCGTAGCTTGGGAGGTAATATCTTGTGTGTTCTCAAGCGTCTTGGTTCCTGAATCATCGTGCAATGGCCCAACTACCGAGTTTTCGCTACAGCTGAAAGCATCAGCCTCCAAAGTCTTTTCATCGTCGTCCTTTTCATTGTCTTCCCCGACAACCAGTTCGCATTCTCCTAACTGTAAAAAAAAAAGTGTGGGGTAAGAAATCAAGTACAAACATTGTTAAAAAAAAAAAAAAAAAGGAATTAAGGGACATTACCTGTTCATGTGTCCCTATGATTGCACACGACGAGCTGGGAACTCCATCAAAAAAGGATTCAAGGTTAGTATCGCGAAGGACAATCCTTGGAAGCACCGAAGATTTATTCTTTTTAGGAGCTGACTGCTTGTAAGGATCCTCATCATGCTTTTGAGAGTCCCCTACTTGCTCTCCCTCCTGACGGTCTGGGTGAGATCTTTTCATGCTTGGTGTGCCTGCAGCAATCTGGCGAATTGATGAAGTACGTGGAACTGGTGGCTTACTTATGTTTTTAGCATCTCTAGCCCCACCATCACTGTCATCACCATCATCTTCCAAATCTAGCAACTCTTCCGAGTCAGAGCTTTCTTGGGATTTATGCTCTTTTCGCTTAGATTTAGACAACCTTGTACTCTCAATAAAAATCTCCAGCCCATTACTTAAGTAGTCACCATGCCTGGTTGACCACCATTCTTGGTAAGTTTGAGTAGTGTGGATATTTGGGTCATCACAACGCGCAGGTAAAAGTACGTTGGCAAAGGTACCCTTTGCGAGGCATATGCGCCAATATTCAAGAGCTTGCCTCCAAGTAGCAGAACGAACATCGTCTTTTAAGTCACCTGGTATGTCTTGACAAAACCCAAATTGTCTGCTAAATCGATTGGGACTATAAGGTTCAACTATGATAGAGCTTTCTTGACGCAATACCAAGTAACTCGAACGAAGGCTAAGGAAATAGCTTTGTTGTGGAAGACGCAGATTTCCGTCATCAATAAATGTCTCATTGCTGTTGTTGAGCATCATTTCGCACCATTTTGCTTGGCTACCCTTGTGGATAAGTTCTCGAGCCTCACGTTCATCAAAATATTTGGCGCCTCCTGCACCTGAGTATCTGGACATTTTGGGTCCTTGCACAGCCCCTTGCGTCTCGTGAGGAATTAAATAGTGTGTACCGAAATAAAAAGCTAGCCATCCGTACACGTAATGAAAGGGCAAATGCGAATGCGACCGCCCGGGGTCTGAAGATTTAGATAATCTATTCAACCCATCGTAGATACTAGCTAACACGGGCACAGCAAGGCTGTACGTACGACCTCCGGCCAAGAAGCTTGCAACTTTGAAAGTTCCCGGACGAATGATGTTTCCTTTGTTAGTTGGGAGGACGAACACGCACAACCAACAAGAAAGAAATGCAGCTAAGTATGTCTTATCATGAAAAGTACTACTAATCCCAAGATCTGCAAAAACTGAATCCTCTTTCGGTGTCCTAGCTCGAGGCTCATCAAGGTCTCCAGTAGGATTCTGAGTTGACTTAGGACGAGTGACACTTTTAGACTTGCGAGTTCGGGGTTTATTAAATTTGTGTTTTTCGTCTCCTCTAAACCAAAATTCAACCCATTCAGCGATTGACACTTGAGAATTCCTCCCCTTCCTTTTCCGCAAGAAATGGTAAGCTGAGAATAGGAACGGGCATCTATTAGGAACATGTCTGGTATTTGCCTTTTTGTCTATCCCAGTTAATTCCAAAGCACTCGGGCTGATTTCTTCATAAATCGCACCAACTATAGGAAGACCGCCTATTAGTCGTAGATCCCATAGAGATATAGACAACTCGCCTGCGGATGTGTGAAGTGTGTTAGTGGATGGACACCAAGCTTCACAGAATGCTCTCATGATATTAGGATTCCGGTCATACGTATACAATGAGGCATAAACGGCATTGTATATACGGGCTGTTTGAAGCACCGTTGAATAATTCCCAAGGATATATTCAGTCCATTCCCAATACCGTTTGATGAATCTGAATTCACCTTCAAGCTTCAACGTACAGCCCCAATGTACATCTCCTGAAACTATTCGGTGACCCAAGGTCTTGAATGACTTTGCACGTGAGATATTTGAGTGAAAGGGCGATTGCAGAAAAATACGATCTGGTGATCCGGAAGAATCTGCAACTGACCATTCTGTTAATTTGGGTAAACTCTCTAATTTGGGCCATTTTTGTGAAAATGGACCGGCTGAAGGTGTGAGAACAGAAAATATACTACCTGTTTGCTCTTCGTCATCCTTGTTATCCACGATGGACATGAAATGTTTTCGGGATGAGCTAAAGTCCTTGAAAAAAACCATGACCAATCTAAAAAATAAAATAAATAAATAAGACATTAACTGTTGCGGAGGTTGAATAAATAAAGATATAATGCAAAAGCAAGTAAAGCGACATATGAAAGATGGTACGTTATAAAGCAAGATAGATCTTCGGAGTCACAATGGAGTGTTTGCCCATGAGGATTAATAGCTCTGGGGTAGCAATTCCAAAGGGTGTTCCCCGAAAGTCGGAGTCACAATGGGTTGTTTGCCCATGAGGATTAATAGCTCTGGGGTAGCAATTCCAAAGGGTGTTCCCCGAAAATCAGAGTCACAATGGGTTGTTTGCCCATGAGGATTAATAGCTCTGGGGTAGCAATTCCAAAGGGTGTTCCCCGAAAGTCGGAGTCACAATGGGTTGTTTGCCCATGAGGATTAATAGCTCTGGGGTAGCAATTCCAAAGGGTGTTCCCCGAAAATCAGAGTCACAATGGGTTGTTTGCCCATGAGGATTAATAGCTCTGGGGTAGCAATTCCAAAGCTGTTCCCCGAAGGTCGGAGGCACAATGGAGTGTTTGCCCATGAGGATTAATGGCTCTGGGGTAGCAAGTCCAAAGCTACTCTCCAAAGGTGTCGGATAATGTACTACCATGAATCCCTGTTAAAAAAAAAAAAAAAAAAGAAAAGAAGCATGCCTGCAAGACAAAATGCAAAAATGCTACAAATACATATTTTTAACCAAAAGGAAAGGTAAAAGAGATGTTTACCAGTAGTAGGCGTATCCTGGAAGCCTCAAGACTAATAGGTATGTTGAATGTTTCAAATCTCAGCCTGGAAAAGGAGGAACTGTAAAAAAAAAAAAAAAAAAAAAAAAAACACCACTTTTAGAGTCTGATGGTTTCTCAACTGTGCACGTATAATCGCAAAGCTGTAGGCGCCAAATATAAGACTCTGTATATTGTGGATTAAGGCAAGATGAAGATTATTTGGTGCATCATCATAGAAACTCGTGTGGTGTAACAATTCTACTATGGCAAGGGCATTCTAGTATTCCTAATGGTGCAACCCAACATATAATCGAAAAAATCACCCTTGGGCTCTTTTGGAATAAAATAATATATATATATATATATATATATATGTATGAATAACTGGGAAGGACACCAGATCATGTACTGCGGTATTGCCATATGGAGATTATTTAGTGCATCATGAAGATTGTCTATGTGGTATTGGCAGCATATAGGCTGCAGTTAAAAAAAAAAAAAAAAAAAAAAGTATAGCTAGAGTCATGTTTGGCTTCAAGTGTGCATGTCTAGTTTTGCCCCAAGTAACTCAATAAGAATCAAGCATATCAATAACTCCTATAGCAGTTACAATGCAAGACTTGAAAGCTTTGAACATGTGAAGGTATGGCGTGAGAAAAGTGCAACCAATGTTCATAAATTTGATTTGGTGTATCGTGGTGCAATTGAAATTTGTTAGATCATCAATAATTAAAATATGTGTTTTGTCATGCTACTCACATAGAGTTTAAACCAAAAGTGGTTTTCAAAGTCACAACATGCTTTGGGGCCTAGGCTATATTCTTTTGGACACCAAATTGAGATACATGATTGGTTCTAAAATCAATAGAATACACCATAAGAGATCCCTTTAAAAGTGTTCTTTACACTATTTTTACAGTGCTTACATATGTGCATATGGATATACAATCCGAATAATTGATGAAGACAAGGAAAGAAGATGAAGCTTTAAAAAAAAAAAAAGAGAGAGAAACCAGCTCCATGAGGAAATACTTACTGGTAATATAGTGGCGTGAAAAGACAGTAACTCCATGAAGTAATACTTGTAATTGCAAAGGTTTGGTTGGTGACAATTGAGTGCTCACGTGTACCATATATATAACACAGTTGGCCACAAATCAAGACCTAGTAACCAAGTTTGCAAAGAAATACATGAACTGATGGTTCTTTATTGTGTATACGTGTATTTATACACATATACATTGATTACTACATAACAAGTCATCATGTAAGTAGGAATTAAAAAGTGACAGTAAAAAATAATAATATATATTTATATATATATGATCGTTGATCAGTAGCTTGTGCGGCAATGATATCAATCAATAATCGCATAGAAACTGTGGTGCGTGATTCATAGGGTTGCATTGTGCACCTATATAATATGGTTTTTGAATGGGGTAAGTCCTGATTCTGAACAGGATTTAATTTCCTAATATGAGACGATTACACTTACCCGTAGTGGGCAGGTTTCTTCAGCCTCAAGATTCGGCATATAACTCATGAGAGTCCAATTTAAATTGTGACTTCCATGAAGTGGATTTACACGTGCAGTTGGCTGGGAGCTTAGAGTTAAAAGTCCCATGAGACATGTCACATGCTAATAAAAGGTGTTTGTGCCATATGAAAAAATTCACAGCAAGTATGTACATATTGGTACATGGTATTAGTGCTATGATACTCAAATTTGGACTCTAATTTTGGTTCCCAAACGCTTTGAAGATCACATTACTACATGTGTCACTCCTATAATAGTTGGGATATTCTAAACCTGAAAAATATATATATATATATGTATATATTATTTTCCAAGTTGAATAAAAAAAAAAAAAAAAAAAAATGTTGTCCTGCTTGAAAAAAAAAAAAATATATATATATATATATATATTTATATTTATAGTTCCGCTAGGCTATTATACAGATATGCGCTAAGCTGGTATGATGGACTACAAATTAGCTCAAGACACGTGTTGAAAAAAATTTACGTGACTGAATTACTTCAAGTCTCGTCGCGCGTGTACGGTAAACATAATGTCGACGTGCCATGAAGTGGGGGCATTTGTAGACATTAAAATTTTGGTAATTATTTAATTACCAGTTGATTGATTAATTATTAATTAATCAAAATTGTTACAATTAGTCAAAATCAAGAGATTAAATTATCTCAAATATGGGCCCTACAGGATACAAGTGGACCAATTTATTTGTGACATGTGTCATATACACCACATGAAACCATATAAATAATGGTCTCTAAAGTGGTGACACGTGTCAAAATCTCAAGGGAGGACTTCAAATCCACGGTTAGGATGTATTGAGTCACCAAATAAAACTCTATACCCTAAGCCTATAAATAGGGGTCTCTACCCATGTAGAAGGGACTTTTGACCCTTTCAACAAGCTGAGATTTCTCCATAAGAATTGAGAGCTCTCTCTTACATTCAAATCACCCAAGCCTTTCTGAAGAACAAACATACAGTTTGTTGTTCTTCGGATTCAAGTCAAGTCTGTTTAATCCTTTCTTCAAGAAGTTGAAGGAAGATTAAGCGTCCGTTTGTTCGAGATCAAGCCCCGGCCCTCGTTCAAGCTTTCCTACAAGCACTTCATCCAGCGTGAAGATTTGAAGGACAAATCTACGGTTCAAGAACAAGCTCCAGAAGCCCTTGAATCTTGAACAATCAAGGAGATCGAATCAAAGGAATTTTCTTTTCATTGTAAAAGAATTATACAGAGATTGTACTCATATTTTCTGAAATCAATAAAATCATATTTGTTCCTCAATTTTCTCGTTATTTCCATACTTGAAATTTGTTGCGTACACTCCCATATAGTGCTTCAAATGGCGCCATTCCTATGCTTGAATGAAAGTTGTTGTAAACAAACTCAATTAATTATAAGTGATTTTCCCACGAACTTTCAAAATCGATAACTCATGCTCGGAGCATATCCTACATTACTTGGTTTATCCTTCCGTTTGCCAGTCGGTTTGTCGGTGAAATGCAGAACTTAACTTCAGAGATGTTTCCATTGCCGTTTGAAGACTCTCTCAAAATCCAGTTGTTAATCTTGATTCTCGGTTCGATACAATCCACACAGGTACTCCATGCAATCGTACAACCTAATGTAGTTTTAGTCGACTCATCTTTTCAATGGGATAGGTCATGTTGTAGGTGATAAAATAAACTAATTTGGTCAGTCGATCCACAACTACCCACATAATGTCGTGGTTTTGTTGGGGATAATCCTACAACGAAATCCATTAAGATATGCTCCCATTTCCATTCTGGGATCGGTAAAGGTTGTAGTAATCCCATAGGTCATTGGTGTTCTGCCTTGACTTGGCTACATGTTCTGGGACTTCTTTCTTCATTCATTCTTGATGTTGTCAAAATCAAGATACATTAACCCTACTAAAAATATGAGTATAGTGAAAAGCAGGGGTTGATTCCTCAGGGACTGTGCTATGAATTTAATTAGATTCTCAAATAATAATTCTAATTATCTATTTAAAAATAAGATTAATTGATTTATTAAGTACTTAAAATTAATGAAAAGTGATCTTGATTAAAAAGTTAATAAGTAATTAACTACTAACTAATTAACTAAATAAAGCAATAAATAGAATTGACGAAAAGATATGGAAGAGAGAGATCTAAGATTGCAAATCCACCACTAGCTATATAAAAGATTCATTCGTGTAACCTTTTAGATTACTGTATTTGGATGATTATGGGGAATCATGGCTACCAGCCCGATTCCTCCATCAAGAAAATTACTGAGATCTAATTACTAATATATCCCATCTGCAGTTAGCATGGAGAGTCTTGTAATAAACTAGGATTGTAGCACACTCCATCTTACCTAAGCATGGCGTATTCAGCAATTACAACCATGGTTCCGTAAGCACTATTGCATACACACACCTCATACAATCACTGAAAATATAAACTGTGGAGCATATTGAATTCAAAATAGATTTAAGACAAGAATAAACTTTGAAAACAATGATTTAAACATTAAAGTATGATTTTATATAAAAATCCTCAAGCCTGCAATCATCATCCTTGGAGTATAAGTAAAATCAAAAGACTACATAAATAGAATGATTTAACATAAGTAGGGTTTCATTGAAACCCTAGAACATGTGATTAGTTGGCCATGGAGGGAATTGAATGCATGGAGTTGATGTAGAAGTTCATGGAGAACCTTGAACTTCTTCTTCTTCTTCTTCTTGCCTCTTTCTCTCTCTCTCTCTCTCTCTCTCTCTCTCTCTCTCTCTAGGTTATAGAATATGGGTAAAAGTTATTTATAATGAATATATATGTTAGATATATATGTTTTCCAAGTTTAGGAGGTTTTCTGAACCCTTAAAAACACTAGGAACAACATCTTTTTATGTTCTTTTATGTTTCTGCATGTTATTCACGTTATCAGCACAACTGCCTGGGCGGTCCGCTCGAGCGGTGCCCGCTGGGGCGAAAATCCAATTTAGTGCAATTTTTCTCTTTAAATCTGCAGAATTACTCCCAAGTTGACTGTATACTTGAATAATCTGAAATAAAATAGAGCAAGCATAATATCTTTTAAATAAAAACAATCTCGGGACTAATAAAGGCTAATTAGGTTTAGTGATCGGGAATTATTCATCCCCTCACACCCCCAAACCAACACTTTGCTAGTTCTCGAGCAAATAAATAAAATAAAATAAACAACAAATCTAACTCACTTTCGCAGGAATCGTGATTGCATTTAGCATATACAACAAACCTTTAAACCTCTAGGTGTCCCTAGTAGGACGAGTTATAGTATTGTGAGGGTTTACACTGAAGTTACCCACAAACATCGATCTTTCTATATTTTTTTAGAAAGAAAAACTAAAAATAAATAAATAAACTCTATACTATAATGACTCAAAACTTGACTCAAGAAAAACCTCCTCATCAATTCTATAGATTAAATCAGAATAATATGCAGTGAAAACAATATTGTAACCCATACTCATTAATGAAACACAATTCTAAGTAATTATGTAACTGAAATAAATAGATATATATCCTATAATTGCATGTGTGTGAGATGGTAGTCAATAGAACACGAGTTTGTCATGAATTAAAGAATATAACTGGGATGACTTCTGACTATGCCATGACTACAAATCTCGCTAGGTCAATTATGCTCAAAACAAAACTCTCCGAAACAGGTGTAATCTCTCAAATATATGTGAGTAGAATAAAATTTTCAAGACAACAAATCTCACATATGACACGTGAAAACGTGAAACATTTAGAAGAACAGTCTCAAGAAAAAGATACCAATAGTCTAAAATTATTCCACAGGTTATCATACCTACCATGTTAGTCCTCTCCATATTTTTTTTAAATTTTTTTTTGCGTACATGCGTGTATAGAGTTATTTCCCCATACCATCCTAGAATCAATTAGGACTTTATTACAAGGACAAAATGTAGGTCAGGGTTCATAGCTCAGAAAGGAAGGAAAAGGGGTAATAAAAGGTTTGAGAGTGATGTACATGGGTAACAGAAACTCTAGGCTTTTATTCACCTCTTTTGACTTTTCTTTTTATTTTTCTTCAATATCTCATTATTTTTTTTAGATCTTTTTATTCCACTGCTTTTCTTTTTATTTTATTTTTATGCCCCCAACCTTATGGATAAACCTAGCTATTATCAGAGCATGTCTTTACCATCATCACCACTAACCCTTTCTATTTATCTCTGAATCACATTTCCAATACACTCTCAAACTTTTGGTAGGTTTTGAAACAAATTTAAACAAGTTTTTTTGGCGAACTCCAATTTGGAGTAGGTAAGGAAAATTGGTGAACAAAAAAAAAGGTTTTTATTTATAAATGCTCAAGGGGCTAACTAGGGACATAAAGTTGATATATTATTCAAAGGGTAGGTAAAAAGTTTTAAAAGGATTAAATAACAAGAATGACCTACTATCACTTCCTCGGAGAGTATGATTTCTTCATCTATACACATATTTTATTCACTGAATATGTATTGAAACTTTTCTTAACTATTAGCCAAATAACAAAGAAAAATAGGAATAAACAACGATATGATACGTATTTCAAGAAATTTGACAAATATTGAATACTTGTAACCCTAAAAAAGGAAGATAGGTGCAGCAATGCAATTATCCTATTATGCAATGTTTTGCGACCAAGCCCAGCGCCCTAGATTTCCTAGCTAATGTAAGTGCACAATACTCTACACCTACGCTAATGCAAGTAGTGCGTTTTGGCGCCCCAACTTATAGTGCTTTGATGTGAGGTTAAAATAAGTGAAGTTACTTCGTATTTTTGATTTTTGCAATTGTTATTTAAAATTGCGTATGCTCAGTTGATGTGCACTAGTGCTTCACTCCAAGCTGCTAGAATTGATAACTTGCTAACTGCAAAACAAAGGATAATTTCAGTGACTTGAAAATTAAATGTAAGATAAGAAAAAGAAAATCAGGTCTAATATTTACAAACCAACTAGACTAAGATTATAGAAATTAAAGGCAAAAATATTGTGAGTCCCCGACAATGGCGCCAAAAATTGATCTCGTCAAAATCAAGATAAAAAGTATACTCTACTTATTAGGATTTGTAGTGTGGAAGTAGAGGTCAAACCCACAGGGACTGCGATTGCTACTACTCTTTAATTTATAAAACCTAAATCTAATTAGCTAAAATTTACGTAAGTATGATTGGTTTGATAATTCTATTATTATTAAGAACTGAACTATGAATGCAAGAAAATTAAAACTAAGTGAATGAATGCATTTTTTAAGATTTGTTTACTTATGTGAGTGAATCCACCACTAACCATGCATTGGGGTTCACTACTTTTTAGTTTAGGGTTTATGATTAGATAGTTAAGATATACCGTGGCTACAAGCCCGATAGTATCAACAAGAAGATATTACTAGTTTGATCTAAGCATAACTCATCTTTGGTTGGCAGGGATTGTCTACCTAAACTAGGGTGTAGCACAACCCACCTTCCCTAGGCATGAATCATAAAAGATATAAACATCATAATCATGTAAGCACCATTGTATGTAAATACTCCTATCAATTACAGAAATCAAGGAATATTGAGTTCAATGAATATAAGGAAGAATATATGACAAGAGTAAATCCTCAATACTATTGAATATAAACATTAAGATCTAATTACATAATTATAATCCTCGAAACATACAATTCACTATCTAAATACATAAAATCCCTAAAGAAGAAAAGCAAATAAATCCCCTTTACATGGCTAGGGTTTCATTGAAACCCTAGATTAGGTGTAATTGAACATGGTTGATGAAAGCATGGAATTGGAGATGATGGTTGCCATTAGAAACCTCAAGTTAGATCTTCTCTTCTTCTTGCCTTGATCTCCCAAGTTGACTGCAAAGTTGTATGCTAGGATCTGTGTATACTGTGTAACCCTAAATTGCTAAACAAGAGCCCCTTTTATAGATCGTAGCCAACAACAGATAACTTTCGTTATGCGTTTTTGCAATTCTATTCGCATTGGACTCTTTAAGTCAGTGAAATATGCAACTTTGATTTTTTTAAGGGGTCGCGCGAGCGATGGGGCTTTTTCTACTTGGTAAAGTATAATAAAATAGAGTACTAAGTGCTAACAAGTGCAAATAAGTGCTAACCATGGATATAACTCAGAACTGTTCACTCCCGATCAGTAGCCCCATACATCACAATCTATCGAACCTAACACGAAGTCATAACTTTCTGGCCAAACATCTTGACATAATCTGGCCGATATTCCCCAACATACTTTGGCTGTCACGCCCCGATATACTCTGGTCAACATGCCCCAATATACTCTGGTGAACTTGCCCCTGATACATTCCGGCCAACACGCCCTGATACATTTCAGCCAACACGCCCTGATACATTTCGGCCAACACACCCTACTTCATTCTGGCCAACACGCCTTTTAATACATTCTGGCCAACACACCCCTTGATACATTCCGGCCACCATGCCCCTTGATACATTCCAGCCAACACGCCCCTTCTGTATTAAACTCGACACAAAGTCCCCTATCACACAACCTCCCCAAGTTTGACACGCAGTCCAACGCTATCATACATAAGCCTGACACGCGATCCTAGTCCTATCCCATCACATTAGGATCCCACACCCGACATCACATGATCTTTAAGACTGGATTCATACTCACAAATACAAATAGTATCTTCGATAGATCCACTACTATGCACGTCGACTTTACAATTCGATCGATAGTATTATATCATCATTATTCCATGGTTCCACTGTTTAATGCATTAAGTCCATTATTACACATGTGTATTATTCTAGTACAGCTACCAATAACCACCGCATGATAATAATAGCTTAATAGTTCATCAAGTATAAACAGACTAGACTATTAACATTCTATCAGGTTCAATCGATTGAAGTCATTTCAATCGATTGAGGAAAAGTTTAGTTCGCTCAATTGAAGTCGTTTCAATCGATTGACAAAAATAAAGTTCAATCGATTGAGATTGGTCTGTGTTCGATCGATTGAAATCAAGTTCGATCGATTGAGAAGTGGTTTTCTTCTCAGACTAAACTGGACCTCCCTCGCATTCGGCTAATTTTGAAATTATGGATAACTAATTAGGGGTACCCATATTGTTATGACTATCCCAAATATTTACATTAGAACCAATAAGAATTCTCTTCTAAAATATAAATAGTAGAGTACTAAATTGTAAAAACACAAAAGATAGTTTTATGGTAGACAAACTATATGACATTCATAAAGCTATTTTCACACTCAAAAAGTACCGATTAACAAAAGTTGTCCTTGGACAACTTCTCTCTAACCACTATTTGTGCTATTGCTATCACAAAAATTAGCAATCCAAACAACTATCCATTGCCATTTGTGAGGTTAAAACCACGTTTGAAACACAAACAAGCTCCAAATTGCCGTTTGTAAAATATTGCAGTATTGAAGTTTTGAATAAAGAATGCTACTTTATTTGGTTTTTTTTTATCGGCTACTTTACATTGTTTTGATAAAAGAGAATGTTGCTATATTGGCTTCTAAAGTATAATGAATTTTAAAGTTGTGTTAAATAACACATTCATTACATTTTTTTAGAAGAAAATTTTGTAATTTTGATGGAATGATCTATTGGTGAATAAAAAGGAAAAGGAAAACATAAATTAAAACACTATTCATTGTTTGGATAGAAAAAAATGGATAAATTATATTGACCACCTTTGCGGTAAGTTCTAAATACAAGAACCTCTCTCATATTTTTGAAAAATTACACTGGTCTCCCTCATAGTTGTATAACACTTACCCCCTTCCCTTAGCTATAGATCACTAATTTTTCGGTTAAATTATTTTTAAAAATCTATTTTACCACTATTGAAGTATAAAAAACAAAAAATTAATCAAATCCCAAAATACTAGTTTTTTTCCTCTTCTTTTGTCATAAGGGCATATCTTAGGATAAATATATCTTTTCATAATTCGTTGACTTTTATAATTAACCAAATCTATTTTATTTAGAGTTAATTAGTATAATGTCCAATTTAGTGTAACTTTGTTGTAATAGATCCAACTCATAAAATAATTTGGTCAAAAATCCACATAAAAAATCTGGACCAATCTACCCTCCTAGTCCCACGCACACACTATACCATCTCCTTCAAACTTGTCATAAATGCCAATTGTTCACATAAATCAGGCAGCAAAATATCACATATCCCCCACGATCTCGGAACCAAATCTTCAAATTTAAACTGTAATCACAACCATTATCAATTATATATGTGTATATATATATGCATAACCAAATTTGGGAGAATTGTGAGTGAACTTACAACAAAACCTAGTTACTCATCGACGATGTTGCCGTTTGATTTGTCATCGTTGCCAGCTTCTTTGTCGGAGCTTTGGCCAGAAAATGAGAGGGGTTTGCCGGGGAGGTCACTGGGGAAGGAGGAGTAGAAGTGGAGGGAGAAGAATTAGGGTTTGAGGAGTGAAGGCAAGAGAAAGAGAGAAAAGGGGGTTTTAGAAGAGAGATGGGAAGGGGTCTGTGATTAGAAGTTTTGAAGAGAAGAGGAGAGCCATTGTGTGTGTGTGTGTGTGTGTGTGTGTGTGTGTGTGTGTGTGTGTGTGTGTGTTTGGAGTGAAGAAGGTGGAGGTGGAGATTTTGTGGGTCTATTTAAGGTCTCACATTGTGGCCATTTGTTTTCTATAAAGATGTATGTTAGCCTTGAATTTTTTTAAGGCATTATTTATGTTTGTTCTGATGATGACAAATCTATTGATAATAGCATGCTCTTAATCATTCTATCTATTATATATGTAAAGGTTGAAGCACAAAAAGCATGTACAAGCTGCCACATCAGCATTTCATGCTTCAGCCAAAAATCCTATTTGGCACTATTCCCTGTTCTAAACGTTTACATTATTCCCAAACCTAAAAAAAAAGTAGAACAAATGCCTCTCCTCCCACACTCAATGTCTCCTCTCCTCTCACTCGCTTCATCGTCTCCTCCTGTTCAAAACCTAGAATATACAGCAGCGACTCCATTCCACTTTCTCTCTCTCTCTCTCTCTCTCTCTCTCTCTCTCTCAACTTCTACGCTTCTCTATTTCATCTTCCTCACCACTATCATACTACTGGATCTATCCACCACTACAGAAAAATCACCACCGGCCGGTATCATTCTCTTTTCCATCTATACATATGCATACATATGTGTATATATATGTATCTAACCTTTTGTATTTGGTTAAATTTTCAACTGACTTGTGATAAATCTATTAGGTTTGCAGTTCTATATTTTCTGGCTTTTAGGTTTCTCTTCTCTAATTGAATTTCCCAATTCAAGGATAGATTAGGGATTGAACTTTATTTCAAGGGAGTGTAGGATTTGAATTCTCATTGCTCTCTCAATTTGTGCATTCAATCGAACTGGATCGCTGCAATGGAAAATTAAGGAGGATAGAAGAATATGGTTGATGTGCATCTTAGAAATTCAAACTTACAGAGGCCAAAACTCTTAAATACTATTCTGATTAAGTGTTTGAGCAAGGTACACACACTACTTGAATTTTGCAAATTTTTGGCTTAGATCGAGTTGGACTATCAAAGTTAGTTTTATCATATATGCATCCTATTATTGCTTAAGGCGATTATAGGAGAAGTACAAAAATCAGTGCCAAAATTTCGTCAATATTGATTTCCTTTCAGTTTGCAGAATTTGATCATTTATTTGTTATTACATACGTAATTGGAAACTACAAAACGATTAAAGCAAACAACCTGTGATCATCTCCTGCCAATGTTTTATAAATCTTAAGGCTAATAGAAAGTCTAATCAGCCTGTACATGCAAGAAGAAACTTCAAGTGTGTTTCCTATTTCAAGATTTTATCTTATTTTCCTCAAGCACTTCTTGGGACCTGATTTGTTTGGTTATCACCATGTTTGCAGGGGGTAAATGAGGTGCGGGCAAGTTTGGGCTCGGCTATAGACAGACACCATATCTACTATAGGTGAGCAGTGAGCTCTTTATTCTTTCCTTTCAATTGCTTGCATATGCATCTCCAACACTTTGTCTTTGACATTTTGTCCCTTTTTAATATTTTTTTCCATGAAACTTCATAGATATTCTTTTCTTTTCATTGTTTGTGGTTTTTTTTTCTTTTTGTTTCCCCTTTTTTTTTTTCCTATTAGGCTTCTCTAAGAAAATGTCTGGCTTCCAAATAGAGGCCACATTCTACACTTATTTCTTTAAAAAAGTCTTAGTATGAGGTCATGTTCATAATTCGAAGACAGAGAGTTTGTTTCATGTTTTTGCTGCCTACTTGAATGTGTGTCCCTTTCTTTATTGGGAAAAAATTCAAGTATTGAGACTGTTCTATGTATTGCTCTATGTATTGTTTACAAAATGAATCACTACATCAATAGCGACGAAATTATTTCGTCGCCATTTTTATCTATGGCGACAAAAGATAAATTTCGTTGCCAGGGGCCTTTGGCGACAAGGCAAAGGCGACGAAATTGGCGACGAAATTTTTTCGTCACTAAAACCTTTAGCAACAAAAAATGGACTTTTGGCGACAAAATCAGTTTGTCGCCAAAACACATTTTTGTTGTAGTGATTATTATGGAGTAGTAATTTTTGTTATGATGGAGAAACCACCTCCTAGAGTCATATGTTTCTACTTTCTACGTAGTATTTTTATTTTTCTCTTAAGAGTTGTGCAACAATCTTTAGAATTGAGGAAGATCTAATGCTAAGAACCATTAGAACCAATAATATTTAGTTGAATTTGTTAATATGATTTGAAACTAAAGATATTCTTTCCTTACATCCTTGGGTTACAAGGATCATGAATGAGAAGCCAATTATTAAGGTTTGATCTCTATTCCTTGCAGTTGAGTCTAGCCAATGGCAGTAGTGATAACAGTGATTGATTAAATTCTTATTATTTAATATTTTTTAGGGGGTTTTTTCGGTTGCTATATATGATGGTAGTGATTGATTTTTCTTTGTTTTTTTTTTTTTTGTTTTTTTTTTTGGGTGTCAAAGATGATATTAGACACATTTTTGAAATATGCTTGTGCTTTGAAAATTTTGAACTCTCAAAAGTCAAAACCTGGCTGAAAAATCGAAACAAGTGAATTGTAACAATTGTCTTGGAAATCTATTATCTTTTGAGTTGGAATGGGGGAACTCGGATACATTGCTTGCTGTTGGTGAACGGGTTGCATCACTTGAAGTGCATTAACCTCATTAACCATTCTAATTCAAGTGTATCAATTCTTTTGTTGGTGATTGGTATAGACTCCATGTCACGCCCCGGAACCGCACATACGATTCAAGGACATGTGGCATGCCACCAAGGCTCCCACTACACTCCTAGTCTCCATTATTAACAATAAATCAGGATTCTAAAATGTCGTTCCCATTAAAAAACACTTTTTAAACAAAATGGTTTTTACAACAGAGTATCCAGTCGACTGATCGGGGACCTAGTCGACTGAAAATGCAAATTGCAGAGAACATTTTTCGAAAAACTACTAAAATGCCAATGATTATACTAAAAACGGTTTTGAAACTAAAAACCAAACCAACATTCTCATCACTTGATAAAACAACTAAAATTCACACTCATAACTCATGGAGATAAAGTACAACCATTTTACAACACCTACTAGTTACTTAATCAAGGTATTACAAGATTTAAACAAACATGAAACTAACTACACTTATCACAACCACCCCGAGCATCCCTCGTTGCCTTGCCGATTTCATGTTCTCATTCTTTTGCCATCTTGCCTTTATCACCTACAATGGTTATTTAATAACCACTACAATATATCAGCTATATGCTGGTGAATGCCAATGATTATAAATATGAATAATAAACATGCTCAATCTCATCATCCTACACAAAACTATGGTCTCCAGGAACACAAATACCGACCACCCTTTCACATTAGCCCGCAACTACTCCATTAGTTTGCACTACTAACCGAGACTCACTCCTCCTTTTGCCAGACTTGCGACCTTATGGCCATTAAGGCACCTAGTTGCATTTCCAATGGCAAGTACAAGTTCCTCTTTGACCCACATTGACAACTCAACATTCTCACATAGTCATTACATTGTACAATTCATAAATTATATATGTCTTATTAACCACTTAGGTTTGCCCACTAACAATTAAACATGCTAATTAATACATGTAGACATGCATTTCATTACAGAGATAATCTCAAACATCTAATCATCCATATTTCACAATTATTGTCACTCACCTCAAAGATTTCACTCACACTAGCTAAATTATAAGCCTAGTAATTCCCAGGTACATATCCTATACAAAAATTATGGATTGTGAGCTAAACTCTCAAATTGAGGCGCAAAAACACTATCTTAAAACGCCATAAGATTAGTACCCACGCGTTAGACTTGCCTCCAGGAGTCCAAATATGTAGCCTATTTTGCAATTGCATGTCGTTAAGTGCGTCAATCGGCGTCAGAATCGTCACCGTCGAGACCGTCGAGATTTCATACAAAATCTCTGTAACTCATTTGTTTTGTTAACAATGAAGAGGTTGATGGTGATGAGTCACCATGCCACGTGTCGTATGGCATGTGAGCCACATTTTATAGTTTTTATGTTTGCCTTCCTGAGTTTCTTCAATTTTACATTTATACCCCTACTAATTAATAAAACTTATTACAACTATTCCAAACTTAAATGGGTGATTGTCTATGTCATGTATGGGTCCCATAAGTAGTCCCACATAATTTATGAAGTTGCTAATTGACCTACTAATTATGCAATGTGTCCAGTTCGTCCTTACAATGGTCCCTAACAATTAACATGCTATAAAATCAACATATTAAAATATTCACATATGCCTTAATAAACAATTAAGCACAAGGGTTATTTTCCATATTTGTCCCATCACACGGGGACCTATCATCACTGTCCCAAACTGGGACTGCCACATTAGCCTATCTCTGGATTCCAATATGGACACCCCTAATCATCCCAGTGAGTCAAAACTCACTTAATACAAGTAATCATATCATTAATAAAATATTAATATGCATGCTAAATGCAACTAAATACTTTCCTGCAGAGCGGGTGTTACATCTCTCCCCTCCTTAAAGAGGAGTTTGTCCCCAAACTCCTTATACCTCAAGTCTCGAATACGTATGGGTACTGATCGTGCATTTTCTTCTCTGCTTCGCACATGGCTTCCTCAATCGAATAGTTTCACCACAATACCATGACCAATGGAATGGTCTTTGTCCTCAATACTTGCTCTTTCCGGTCAAGAATTCTGACTGGATATTCAATATATGTCAAGTCTTCTCGGATTTCTAACAGCTCTGGTTCAATTATTTTACTCGAATCCGATACATACTTTCATAGCATTGATACATGAAAAACATTATGCACATTGGCTAATTCTTGCAGCAAATCTAATCGATATGCTATCGGTCCAACTCTTTCAACAACCTCAAATGGTCTGACATATCTCAGATTCAACTTTCCTTACTTTCCAAATCCCATAACCCCCCTTTGTAGGTGATACTTTTAAGAATACATAGTCTCCCACTTCAAATTCTATCGATCTTCTCTTTAAGTTCGCGTAGCTCTTGTAAAGACTTTGAGCCATTTGTAGCCGTTACTGTATCACTTTAATCTTTTTCGTAGTTTGTTGAACGATTTCTGGTCCTATCAACTTCCTTTCCCCTACTTCAGTTCAACAAACTGGTGAACGACATTTTCGTCCGTAAAACCTGGAAAGGCGCCATTCTAATACTAGATTGGAAACTATTGTTATAAGCAAACTCTGCTAGAGGCAAATGTTCTTCCCAATCACCCTTAAAATCTAAAACAAGTAGTATATCCTCTAATATTTGGATTACACGCTCTGACTGGCCATCAGTCTGAGGATTGAATGTCGTACTAAAACTCAGTTTAGTACCCATAGCCCATTGTAATCCTTGCCAAAATTGTGATGTGAATCTACTATCTTTGTCAGAAATAATTGATACTAGAGCTCCATGTAATTGTACTATCTCTTGAACATATAATTCTGCTATTTCATCGGATCATTGGTCTTGATTGGCAAAAAATGCGCTGACTTGGTCAACTGATCAACATTTACCCAAACATATCATTTGACTATCTTGATCTCAGCAAACCTGATACAAAATCCATTGTAATATTCTCCCATTTCCATTTCGGTATAGGGAATATCATCAATGGTCCTGCTGGTCTCTGATGTTCTATCTTTACCTGCTGGAAAACTACACACTTAGCTACATATTCTGCCACCTCTTGTTTCATTCCTAACCACCAATAGACCTCTCGTAAGTCATGGTACATTTTCATGCTTCCCGGGTGAATCAAATACTTGGTATTATATGCCTATTCTAGAACTGTTTCTTTGATTCGATCTATATTGGGTACAGAAACTCGATTCCTGAACTTCAATATATCAATCTCAAAAGTAAACTCTGGTTGCTTACCCTCCGGTACACCATCACAAATCTTCTTCAACTCTGGATCCTGAAGTTGCTTGTTTCGAATCTCGTCTACTAAAGATGGTTGTGAAATAATAGCTGACATCAAAAAACCTCTAGTCTTTGGGATTACTTCTAATTTCAACTTCTCCATTTCCCATATCAGTTTCTCTTGAGTAGTCAAGGCATAGATCAAATTACTTGTTGATTTTTGACTTAACGCATTGGCCACCACATTGGCTTTTCCCATATGATAGTGAATAGTTAAGTCATAGTTTTTCATTAACTCTAACCAACACCTTTTTCGCATGTTCAAGTCCCTCTGGGTGAAAAGGTATTTCAAAATTTTATGATCAGTGTAATCTCACACTTTTCCCCATATAGGTAATGCCTCCAAATCTTTAAAGAAAATATCATGGCTGCTAACTCCAAGTCATGTCGGGTATTTAACTTTATTGGCTTCAGTTGTTGAAAAGCATAGGCAATGACTTTATCGTTTTACATCAAGACACAGCCCAACCCCTGATGTGAAGCATCACTATAAATACTGAACCCCTTAGTACCTAAGGAAATGGTCAAGATCGGTGCTGACATTTGTTTGTGGATTCCAATTAGCTATGGCTTCAATTTTCTGTGGTTCCTCTGATGCACCTTCCTTTGATATTACATGACCCAAAAATGCAATTTTAGTTAACCAAAACTCACATTTCTTCAACTTCCCAAATAGCTTCTTCTCTCGGAGTCGTTGTAAAATTAGTTGAAGATGCCTTTCATGGTCTTCTATACTCTTGGAATATATTAAAATGTCATCAATGAAGACAATCACGAACTTATCTCGGTAATCTTTAAACACTCAATTCATCAAGTTCATGAATACTATCGATGCATTAGTAACCCCAAATGGCATGACAAGAAATTCATAGTGGCCATAGCGGGTCGTGAATGCAGTCTTCTGTACATCTTCTTCTTCCACCTTCTACTGATGATAACCTAATCGTAAATCAATTTTAGAAAATACTTGAGTTCCTTGAAGTTGGTCGAACAAATCATCAATTCTGAGCAACGGATATTTATTCTTGATAGTTAGCTTATTTAGTTCACGGTAGTCAATACACATCCTCATCGTTCCATCTTTCTTCTTAAAAAATAAGACCGGTATACCCCACGGCGATACACTAGGTCTAATAAACCCCCTTATCCAATAACTCTTGTAACTGAATTTTTAGTTCTTTGAGTTCTACTGGAGCCATTCTATACGACGTCTTTGATACAGGCTATGTTCCTGAAGCTACCTCAATAGTGAATTTTATTTCTCGTTCAATCAATTTATCTAGAAAGTCCTCAGGAAATACATCTGGAAATTCCCGTACTACTGATATATCTTCTACTTTGATACCCATAACTCGTGTATCAATTATAGAACATAAGAATGCCTGACAACCCTGTTTCAGCAATTTACCCACCCGAATTGCCGACACTAAAAATGGTGGTGCTACGACACCAACCCCCTGAAAAATAAATTCTCCCTGCCCCAGTGATCGAAAAATAACTCTTTTCCGTTCACAATCAACGAGGGCTTGGTTCGCGGATAACCAATCCATACTCAAAATCACATCAAAATAATTAACGGTCAACAGTATCAAGTCACTGTCAATTCTCTATCGTCTACCTGAATGTTACATGCCTTGAAAATCAATGAAGTCATTATTGATTTGCTAAGAGGTAGAGATACAGACAACTCATATCCTAAAGGTTCGAACATGCCATGTAAATGTTTGAAAAATTCACATGCAACAAAAGAGTGTATCGACCCCAAATCTATCAAACCATGAGCTGGATGCGAACAAATTAGTAATATACCTGATAAGACAAAGTCAGTAGCTAAAATATCTCCTGGTGCCAATTGGTAAAATCTTCCTTGCCTCGGCTCGACCCATTTTACCTTATCCATGTTGGTTTCGGACGTTACGCTGGTTGTAGCCATTGAACTTATGCTTTGTTGCTTCTTTGTTGGACAGTCTTTGGAGTGATGTCTCGGCACACCACAAGTGTAACATATACCTCTTACTTCTGGATTGGAACCTCCCATACTCTGAGCTCTGACTTGCGGACAATATCAAGCTACATGCCCCAGCTGTTTACAAATATTGCATACTAAAGTAAGGTAGCAAGCTCCCATGTGTCGTCGGTTACATGTTAGGCATAACGGGGTAGTCTCCCCGGAGTAGGTATTCCTTCCTTGGCTTCTTGTACCCGAGCATGAACGCTGTGAAAATGCTCTCTTAGAGAACCCCTATCCTTTCCGTTTGTCCTCATATGCTTGTTTGGCTTGTTTCCCTTGCTTGAATTTCTCAATATCTCTCTCTACTATCAAGGCCACGTCTTGAACATCAACCACACTTTGGTGTTGAAGTGTATCAACACGGCTGCGAATGTTATCCCTCAATCTCTCCTCAAACTTCTAAGCTTTATCGACTTCTCTTGGGATAAACTGGTATCCAAAGTGGAGTAAATCATTGTACTCTATAGTGTACTCATTGATAGACTTTTCCCCTTGTTGCAAATTTGCAAATTCCTGACTCATTTTTGTCTTTGCTGATGCCGAAAAATACCATTTGTTGAACTCTTTTTCAAACCTTCTCCACGCCTCTAGCGGTCCTTGGGCAATCTGATTAATCCACCAACTCTGAACTCCCCCTTAAGGGTGTCGGTGGCACACATAATCTTTTCAGCGTCTGTACACTCCATAGCTCGGAAAATGCATTCCATATCCATTAACCAACGATCGGCCAATGATGTGTCAGGACCTCTCTCAACCTGAAGTGGCTTCCGTTTGTAGAACTACTGAATGATTCCTTATTCATGTCGTAGATTTATAGGTCTAATATCACCCGTTGGTATTCTATCACTGGCGGCTTTGACAAAATTACTCATGATATCCTCTAAATGATTCAACCTTGAATGTGGTGAATGTTCTCAGTTTGGGTCTGCCATTTCTTACCTGTCAGTCAAATCCGCATAAATACAATGCATGCTATGCCAATATATCATGCAACATTCATATCTTATATCAGTATGTACTCATGATATGTATATAATTACTCGCCTTTATCAAGTTCTCTCAAGTCATCGTCTCTCTTACCTAAAGTTCTAAGCCTATTACTATGATACCACTAAATGTCATGCCTCAGAACTGCACATATGATTCTAGGACACATGGCATGTTACCAGGCTCCCACTACACTCCTAAGTCTCCATTACTAACAATAAATCAGATTTATAAAACACCGTTCCCATTAAAAACTCTTTTAAAACAAAACGGGTTTTACAGCAGAGTATCCAGTCGACTAATCGGGGACCCGGTCGACTGGAAATGCGAATTACAGAGAACATTTTCTGAAAAACTACTGGTCCGGTCAATTGGACGGTCCGGTTAATTGAGAAATTTGAGGTCCGGTCAACTAAACATCGGGTATAGTTGACTAAACACCCCAAACTCCAAAAATTTGGCATTCTGCTACATGATCTAGTTGACTGGGTCATCCTTTGGTCGACTGATTCACAGCAACAGAACCCAATTCTCAATAGTCCCCTATTTTGAAACTAAAAACCAAACCAACATTCTCATCACTTGATAAAACAACTTAAATTCACACTCATAACTCATGGAGATAAAGTACAACCATTTTACAACACCTATTGGTCACTTAATCAAGGTTATTACAAGATTTAAACAAACATGAAACTAACTACATTTATCACAACCACCCCCGAGCCACCCCCGAGCATCCCCTGTTGCCTTGCTGATTTCATTTTCTCATTCTTTCACCGTCTTGCCTTTATCATCTATAATGGTCATTTAATAACCACTACAATATATCGGCTCTATGCTGGTGAATGCCAATAATTATAAACATGAATAATAAACATGCTCAATCTCATCATTCTACACATAACTATGGGCTCCGAGAACGCAAGCACTTTCACGTTAGCCCTCGACTACTCCATTAGTCTGCGCGACTAACCGAAACCCACGCCTCTTTCTGTCAAACGTTCGACCTCATGGACATTAAGGCACCTAGTCACATTTTCTATGGCATGTACAAGTTCCCCTTTGACCCACATTGACAACTCAACATGCTCACATAGTCATTACACTGTGTAATTCACAAATTATATAGGTCTTATTAACCATATGGGTTTGCCCAGTAATAATAAAACATGCTAATTAATACATAGAGACATGCATTTTATTACAGAGATAATCTCAAACATCTAATCATCCATATTTCACAATTACTGTCACTCACCTCAAAGATTTCGATCCTATTAGCTGAATTATAAGTCTAATAATTCCCAGGTACAAATCCTATACAAAAAATATGGATTGTGATCTAAACTCCCAAATTGGGGCACGAAAAAACTGTCTCAAAATGCCATAAGATTAGTACCCACATGTTAGACTCACCTCCAGGAGTCCAAATATGTAGCCTATTTTGCAATTGTACGTCGTTAAGCGCATCAATCGGCGTCAGAATCATCACTGTCGAGACCGTCGAGATTTCGTACGAAATCTCTGTAACTCATTTGTTTTGTTAACAATGAAGTGGTTGATAATGATGAGTCACCATGCCACATGTCGGATGCCATATGAGCCACGTTTTATAGTTTTTATGTTTGCCTCCCCGAGTTTCTTCAGTTTTACATTTATACCCCTACTAATTAATAAAACTTATTAAAACTATCCCAAATTTAAATGGGTGTTTGTCTATGTCACGTATGGGTCCCATAAGTGGTCCTACATAATTTATGAAGTTGCTAATTGACCTACTAATTATGCAACATGTCTAGTTCATCCTCACAAAGGCATCCCTAACGGACCATAAAATGGTCTCTAATAATTAACATGCTATAAAATCAACATATTAAAATATTCATTTTTACCTTAATAAACAATTAAGTACATAAGGGTTATTTTCCATATCTGTCCCATCATACGGGGACCTATCATCATTGTCCTAAACTGGGACTGCCACATTGGCTGATCTCTGGGTTCCAATCTGGACACCCCTAATCATATCATTAATAAAGTATTAATATGCATGCTAAATGCAACTAAATACTGCCCGCGGGAACAGGTGTTACACCCCATGTTGCAGTGCATTGGGAAAATTTCCTGTGTGGAAAGGCTTATTCATGCTAGAGTAATTATATGATTTTTCGTATTGTATTACTGATTTGAATGTTTTTAAGAAACTGATGGTGGATTGTGAGGCTTCTTTGGGTCCTATTTGTCTTTTTTTTAATCTTCTTGGCTTTTCATTCTAATTAGCTTTCTAATTATCCCATGGCTATGTACTTGGTAAAAGATATAAGCACATGCATAAGTTTGTTAGTTCTTAAAATATGCTAAGAGTGTTGATATATATAAAACTTCAAAACTTGCAGTTCAAAATAGTTCCAGACTGGAAGGGAACACCAACTAGATCAGCTAAGAAACGGATTTGAGGAAGATTCAAGAAGGCATTTCCAATGGGGAGGCCAACTGCTGTGAAAAACCTCTTGCAGGTCACGAATATACAAAACCTGGTATTTGTCCTTGAACTCCCGTTACCCTTTCTTTTCTCTTTTCAATCACTTCAAAGCAGTAACAATACTGCACAGATTTATACATGTACCATGTGTATGAATTGGCTGTATTCATATTTTTCTTTCTGGGTTTGCTAATCAAGACACACAAACGTATGTTAAAATACCCTAGAGAACTATGTATTGATGGAAATGGGAGCATTTATTCATATCTTTCTCTTTTTAACCTCACTTTGGTTAGCTAATTCCAAACTTTTCCTGATTTAGGCCTAGGGTATTTATGTAGTATTTAGGGTATGGAACAGAGGCCTTAGTGTAGTTATTGATATTGATCTTACACTCTAATTTTAGGACTTCTAAAATAGTGCTGATTTTTTTTATAAAATTTTTTGTCACTAGGTTGAAGTTAACCGTTTGACATAAAAGTGAACTCTTTGACAGAAGAGTACTCAAAACTTACCACTCATGTTGCGTATTTGTACATATTTATTTTCTGTAAATTGTTCTTGTATAGTTGGCACTGTATACAGGTTTGCCATGAAATCTGGACCAAGAAATTGTATAACACGTTTACTGTAGATTGAGAAGATGAATGGTTATGTATGCGTGCATTTACACAACGAGGGATTATTTTGAATTCTTTAAAACTAGGTGCCAGCAACAGTGTTTTTTTTTGGACGGTCTAACATGATTCAAGAGATTTCATATGTTTTAATTAATTTTGTTGATGAATGAGTGTAATGTTGATGTGGTTTCGTTTTTGTTTGCTTCTGCTTATATATTTGAAATTTGAACTTACTATTTTTTGGTTTTTTCAGCTTCAAATTTCTTTACGCATGAATTCTATGATTCTTTGGTTAACTTTTAATAAAGTTGGTAGAAATTGAATAAAACAAGGATCATTATCCTAGCACGGTTGCTTCTAACATTTGGCTAAAAGCCAAATGCTCAAATTTGTTTTCTTTTTGGGATTTGAATTCGCTTTTCCTTTAATGAAGGATATGTGATTAATATTCAAGATTAATATTTGCACCAAGAAACAAAGGTTAGTTAAAAGTGTGCATTTATTGGGTGTATTCTTGGGTGAGCTGACAAAACCGAAGCTAAGATACTAACTTTGGAGGAAAACTCCAGGGCTATAGAATTTTTTTTTCAGTACATGCATGTGTGTGTATCATATTTTTGCAATTCAATGTTTTGTATAGCTGTTTGGTTGGAAAATTTATATAGTGTGTGCGAGCGTGCCAGGCAAGCAAATTGCCAATGTGTAAATGTGATAATCCAAACTGCGCCTCACCAGGGAATTGTGGTGACGTTCGATGCCTTGAACAAGACTTTAATTGTGTGAAGATGTAACTAATTGAAGAACTTTGAACTGACTAAATTAATATCTACTCCTAAATAAGAACAGTAAAGTGATTAAAAGTAACGAACTACTTTTATTAAATTAAAGTAACTACAATCTAACCTTGAAGATGACTTCGAAGGTGTTCTACTCCTAAAACTAAGTATCTAGATAACAATACAGTAGATGTATTGAGAGATATATGTTGATGTTTGATCGAAGGATCTCTTTCGAATACACAATCCTTCTATTTATAGACGTCGAGGCCTTAGCAACTTGATTTGAATGTTCCCTCCTCTTTTCAAACTGATAACTGCTCTTATACGTGGCATTTTCTCAAGTTGACAACTGCCCTTTAGTTACTCCATGATGGTCAACACGTGTCTTCCATCAGTTAAATATTTGAACGAAATGAATTAGCCTCAACTGCTTATAATGGTTCCAATGTCCATCAGTATCCACCAATTATCCTGCCACGTCACATCTTGTGTGTCAAACCTGCATTGGCTGGATATTTTCATCACAAACATTACCCCCGCGCCATTTTCCTTTTGGTTTAAAAAGATAATGGTGATCGTGGTTAGATCATGCTGGGCAGTTAACATCTTATGCAATCTTTGAATGTTCTTAAATTGCATGGCCATCTCTTCAATTCACTCCAAACCATCGCATTTGCTTGACCCTTGAGCCCCTGTTACTTTGAATTCACTCTCTTGGTCATGTCTTCTTCTCAATCTTCGTTCGATGTTAGCGATAGCTTTCCTGTTGATCTTCCCGAAGAAGTGATGCTATCAACCAAACGCCCTGAAATTCCTCCTCGAACCAATTGGGATCCCCTTGACGTTCCTCCCGAACCTTTCACCTACTCGAAATGGGGAAAATGGCATGAGATGTTAAACGGACCAAGTGCTCCTTCATCAGGGCAGCATTCATCCTCGAGCTCCTCTAAATCGATTTACAATAACCAAACGTTCCCTCCCGCTTGGTAACAACATATTTCCCATGGTGAAGGAGTAGGATATTACAAGGGAATGAAGCTCGAAACCCCAATCACAGTGCCTTCAGTTGTTCATCCAAGCTTCGAGCACCCTGAGGCCGCAGGTGTTATTCGAAGTAGGACAATAAAACCATACTATCCATTTTCGAATCGTCTCTCTCGAGAGCAAAATCTGTTGAATGCCTGGCTAATCTCTTCAACCAGTCCTCCTGGTGAGAGACTTCAAAGAGGTAATGTCTTAATTCCTCAAGGCAGACCTCCTATCCACACATATGTAAGGGCATCTCATGAAAATTTTTCCAATGAGCACTACTCCTCAGCTTTCCTTTCGAAATGCAAACTTTTCGAGAAAGATTATGAAGAGAGGGTACTTCTCTTTGATCATTCTGTACTAGGCTTTCCTGACACCTAAGTTCAAGTAATATATCCTACTGAAGACATTAGTGATCCTTTTTTAAAGCTAGACCAATTGTGTAGACATGGTCCTACCTTCGAGCACACTCCATCCATTACATCACCCTCCCCATGCTTGATTATTCAAGCTCAAAGGCTATTAGTTGCCTTTTCTCATCTTCCATTCTCTATTCTGCAAAATTCGAGGGCTCGAATCAACTTCAAATGGAGCTGTCACATCTTATGTCATGAATGGAATATTTCAACGCTTGTTCGAACTCAAATGGATTTTACCCTTCGAACTTTGGCTTCCCACATGAGATGGTATTCTCATCATCAAGAAAGTGTCCATCATCTGAATTATCTATTAGATCTCTATGAAAGTCTCAAAGAAACCCCCAATGCACTCCTTGATGAAGTCCTAGAATTCAAAGAGAAGTATGTTTATGGTTGTGGCAGCTCTGATGAAGAAAGCACCATTTCCCATTATTCGAAGCCCGATCTCGAAAGTTTAATTGCATATCTCAAAGATGAAGCCAAAGCTGTTGGTATTTCCCTTCGAGGCAAGACTCCATTGGCCAAAGAACTTCGAAGTCTCCGCAGAGCTCTATTCAAGATCAATTCTCAGTTAAGCCATTATGAAGAACAACTCAAGGAAGCTTACCTCGCCCTTCGAAGTGAAGATAAACTGGCATTAGAAACCAGAAACCTATGTTTCGAGATAGAACTAGAGGCAGTATTTTGCCTATTATTGGGCTATGTTTCACAATTTAGTTACTTATGGGTTTCCCCACTTTTACCAATTATGTCTTTGAATTGTAACTGCACTCTCTTCTTAATGTAATGAATGATGGAACATTCACATTTCTATTAATAGATTAGTTCATTCTGAACCAGTATGTCTTTTCCTTTGACACAACGGTCCAAAAAGGTAACCGAATCTAACGGCTATTTCTCAATAAATGCACCTCTTTCCAAACGTCACCAAAGGTTATAAATAGATAAGCACAAAGAAAGACAATCCTTCTGACTTCCACCAATTTGCTTTGCCCTAACCCATTTATTTCTTCGCAATCCAAAAAATGGCAAAATCTGATGACAATACTCAACTTCAAAAGATTTGCGATGATTTTGAAAAGATCATTAGAGATGAGCAAGAGCGCTATTTGAGTGGGCAAGAGACTTCTCTGGTTCACGAGATTCTTGTTCCCATTACTCTTCCCAACCAGGAATCTTCAATTGCTGTGGGTCCCTGCCTAAGCATTCCAAGCTTGAGACTCCATATCTATTACCCTAGATTAGGAAAACAACGCTTGACTTACCAACGGGAACTCCCAAATCCCAAGTATGATTGGAAATTTAGACACTGGCCTAAACCGCAAAGGATTGGCCTGAATGGGTAGATAGGATTTTGGAGAATAGGAGAAATTTTGATCACCATAGGGGTTTACCATGCTGTCAATCTTTCAAAATTTCCCATCGAATCCAGTCCTAACTTAATAGCCGCAGCCCTCTGTTTTTGGAACCCCATTTTCAATCACTTCCAATTTCGATTTGGTCCAATAGGTCCAACTGTTCTAGACATTTGTCATTTATTAGGGTTTCTATCTCATGGGGAAGATGCTCATCCCTATATGGCTGAATCTAATAGTCCCCCAATCAACACTGACTCCAAATCATTAGGGTACACCAACTTCCTAATTACCCACAGAAAAACATCAGGAGCAGTGACTGATAAAGAATATTACTGCTTCCTTCTGTATTGGCTTTCGAAGCATCTATTTTGTACTTCTTCTCAGAGGGTTGTCCTCGAATTTTCTAATATTGCCAGAGCTCTGGCTGCCGGTCGAAGGTTAGCCTTAGCACCTTTTGTTCTAGGATCTCTCTATAGATCTTTTTCTGATTTGTGCTTCGATCCTTTCATTCTCACCCAAGGTGGTCCTTTCTGGATTTTGCAGTCATGGTTATATGCTTACTTCCCAGAAATTCATGACTTAGGACCCCTATCTAATACTGTGGCACATGGGACCTTTTTTGCTTTATTGCCAAGTGTTGATAAAACTTTCAAAGAATCCCTCTCTCTTTTTTTCAATCTTCCTGAAATGAGGTCAAACAAACTATTCCAACCATTCGAAATCCTCTACAGTTCTGAAGACAGATCTCCTCTTTCCCCCCATTGGCTTTGTCAAATTTTGGACAGAGCAGCAAATGCTCTCAAATTAAAAGCTGCATGGGGAAGTTTCCTAATTAGTAGGGACTTATTCTTTGGGAACACCCTTAGCCTCAAATCTCAAGGTGAACTCTACCTCCCCAATCAGTTTTCGAGGCAATTTGGACTTACTCAATCAATTCCTTTCCCAATTAGAAGTCAGGCCAATATACTCATGGCCTATAAAACTCATTCGAAGGTGCCAGAATCCGTGATAACTGCTGCATTGGCAGTTTATCATAACAAAGTCAGCAACTTGGAGTTTACTTCTCTACCAGTGTATACCACTTGCACTCCTGCATTCTCAAGCTGGTGGGAAAATTTAATGTCAGTGGAGATGGACAAATGCCATCTTCTGAGATACATTGATTCGAAGCAACCAGGTAATCATAATTCTTACCGAATCCTTTCCTTTTTAAATGATGGAAAAAACTTTGACTTATGATTGTTTGGACTTCATAACACAGGGGTGATAGCTGGTGAAAGCTCTTCACCAACAACCAGAGCTTCGAAAGCAAAACCAAGCACTCTAGCCCCCTCGAAAGCTTCAAAGGCTTCTGCTCCATCATCTCCTAAATCAAAGAGGAAACTAATCCTATCAACAGAGAGTTCTCCTGTAGCCTCCGGACATGCTGATTCTGAAAAAGAAGAGGACACCAGCCCAATCTCCTCATTAATTCAAAAGAAGAAGAAGGCCAAAACAGTCAGTGAACTTTCTGCTGGCACAGAGATCATGAAAATAGTACCTATTTTAGCAGTCCCCATTTCGAAGGTAGCACCCCATCCTGAGCATGAAACGGCGCCAATCATTCCAGAATCAAAAACTCAGAGTCCTAAGATCCCAGAAGTCACGAAATCTCCTCCCTTGAACACTCATGCTACATTACTCGAGTACCAACCAGTGGTAAGACGTCCAAAATCCTTTGACTCCTGGTCTCCTTTCATAGATAAATTATGAACTAATTCCTAACTCTTTGTTGAACAGGTTGAGTCTGTTCCTGAAACTGGGGTTAGCTCTTCGAAGCCAAGTGCAAGTTCTAATCCTAAAGCTGCTCCTATTTCTGCTTCATTTAAACCTCAAGCTACCTCAGGTGTCTCAAGTTCTGAAGAATTTCACCTGCCTCTTTCTCCTAACTTGACTACAAAGAAGTCAAGGACTTTAAAAAGAGTTTGAAGTTTGTTCTGAAGATGGAGGATGTCACTTCGACCAATGTTCAAGAATTCTTCCAACGAATGACAGGTCGAAGCAAACCAAAAGCACCTTCAATAGATCCAGTGGCTGCTCTTGCTACCTTGAGGCTTTTTAGTCAAGTTTCTTTTGAGGTTTTTGAGGACAAGGAAGTACAAAGAGCTATGAAGGTCTTGTGCCAATTCATGTTAGAAAGTCCTAACATTTCTATTCCAGACAAGGAGATAATTTCTGCAGTCATGTCAACTTTTGATTTCAATTGCTTTTTATTAGAAAAGGTCATCGAAGAAAGAGAGAAATTAGAAGTTGACATGGAGTATACTACAGAGAAGACTCTTAAGATGGATCGAACTTTGACAGAATTTGAAGAAACCAACATGTCTATTGAAAAAGTATCTGCCAAAGTGAATCAACTAAAAAAGGATCTTGCACTTGCAGAAACTGAATTGGCAAACCTGAAGATCAAACAGCAAGGTGTTGAGGCAAAACTTCTAGTTTTAAAGACAGAGTTTGAATCGAAGCCTCTAAAGACTCAAGAATCAATCTCAAGGAAAAAGTTCATCCTTAGTCAATCAAAACTGTACACCAGGTCTTGGGATAACTTTAGGTTAAAAGCCCAATTCATAATAAAGTTGGTATGAATAATCTATACCAATGTAGATCTTGTAATTTACCAATAGCTGGTTTTTGTATTTATCTTTCTATGAAATACAAGTTCTTGCTCGAATGCTTTATTCTAAATTTCTTGCCTCCCAAATAGTGGGATAATATTGCTTGAGAAATTTGCCATTGATTTTCCTTAAATGGACATACCCATTCAGATTTTTCAAATGATAAAATCCACCTTTAAAAATCTTATTGACTTGGAAAAGGCCTTCCCATTTAGGTGACCAATTCCCAAACTTTGGGTCCTTGGATCCAATAGGCAATATTGTCTTCCAAACCAAATCCCCTTCATCAAAGGTTCTTGGTTGTACTTTTTTATTATATGCCTTCGATGCTATTCTCTTTTGTATCAAAATATTATTGAGAGCTTTGATTCTCTCTTCATCAATATCTTCCAACTCAATAGCCATGGATGTTTGATAATCATCCAAAGATAACTGATTCTGCTTCATCACTCGAAGAGAATTAATATTTATTTCAATAGGCAAAACTGCCTCATGTCCAAAAGTTAAGGCATAAGGAGAAACACCTGTACTTGTTCCCTTTGAAGTCCTATATGCCCATAAAACTTCTGGCAAAACCTCATGCCACATTCTTGGATTATTTTTTATGACCTTAGCCATATTTTCTTTTATGACTTTGTTGGTGGCTTCAGCCTGTCCATTCGATTGAGCATAATATGGGGTTGATTTTGACATTATAATTCCCAACTTATTTGCAAATGCAATCACATCCCCTTCGAATATAGAGGCATTGTCAGATACAATGGTTTGAGGAATACCAAATCTGTAAATTATGTTTTCTAAGAATTTTACAACCATTGTTTGAGTCATAGTCTGCATAGATTCTGCTTCTACCCATTTAGTAAAATAATCTGTGGCTAAAATAATGAATCCATGACCCTTCGAAGAAGGAGGACTGATTTTTCCTATTACATCTATGGCCCATCCTCTAAAAGGCCAAGGTTTTACCACATATTGAAGATCAACAGTTGGTAAATGCTTTAAAGGACCATGCTTCTGACACTCTTGACATCTTTTGGCAAACTCAATACAATCTTTCAAAATAGTTGGCCAATAAATGTTGTGTCTTCGAAGCAACCATCTCATCTTAATTCCAGATTGATGAGCTCCACATAATCCCTCATGAATTTGAGCTATAGCTTCTAATCCTTCGAGGTTGCTTAAACACTCCAGTAATAATCCATCCCTTCCTCTTTTGAATAATTTCTCACTATACAAAATGTAATTGACATATTTCAGCCTTATACCTCGATCAGGCTTTTCATTATATCCTGAGAGATAATCTATGATTGGTTTTCTCCAATCATCATGAACCTCTATATTTACGATACCAACAGAAGATAATCTATTTACCAATATTGGTAATAATTTCCTATAAGTCACCTGCTCCATTTCAGCATCCTCATTATTTGTCTTAAATCCAGATGCCTTCTGAGCTACATCATTAGCTTCTTTATTAAAACTTCTAGGAACATGCAACAGGTTTACATTATTGAATTTGGATAACAAATCCATTGTAGTTTCATAATACACCTTTAATGCACTACTCATACATTTATATGTCCCATTCATATGATTTATGACCAACTGGGAATCTCCAAATATATCTACAAATGTAGCTTTAAGATCCAACAAAGTTTCAAGACCCATGATAAGAGCTTCATACTCAACTTGATTGTTGGTACATTGATTCGAATCTAGTTTGAAACCATATTTGGTTTTAATTTTCTCAGGTGATTCAATGACAAAACCAATGCCTGCAGCAAATTCAGTTTTTGAACCATCGAACCATAATTTCCATGGACTGATATTTATTTGTCCAATTTCATAATTCCCTTCTGTTTCGAGGCAATTTGGATGATCAGCCAAAAAATCTGCCAAAGCCTGACCTTTTACTGCCTTTTGTGGCACATAAAATAAACAGAATTCTGACAAGGCCAAAATCCATTTACCAATTCGATTTCTCAGAATAGGTCGAGTCAACATATACTTAATCAAATCAAACTTAGCAATCACATAAACTTCAGTGGGAAGAAGATAATATCTTAATTTCATAACTGCAAAGTACAAAGACAAACATAACTTTTCTATAAAGGAATATTTGCATTCAACAGAATTTAAAAACCTACTAAGGTAATACACAACTTGTTCTTTCTTATCATCATTATCCTGGGCTAACAAAACCCCAATTGATGCTTCTGCTGCTGAGATATATAACTTCATAGGCCTATCTTTTCTTGGAGGCATTAACACTGGTGGCTTCACCAAATAATCCTTCAAGGCTTGAAAGGCAATCTGATGTTTATCTTCCCACTTCAACTCTTCATGATCCTTCAATTTCAAGAAGGAAGAAAAAATCAAAGTTTTTCCAGCAGTATTGGAAATAAATCTTCGAATAAAATTGACTTGTCCTAAGAATCTTTGCAATTCTTTTTTGGTCGAAGGGGGTTTACTTCGAATGATTGCTTGTGCCTTATTCTTATCCACTTGAATTCACTTTTCATGTACCAAATATCCTAGAAAATTTCCAGTACTGACTCCAAAGGCACATTTTAATGGATTTAACTTAAGTTTGAAAAATCTCATTCTTTCGAATGTTGATTTCATGTGAATAAGATGATCATCGAATGCTTTTGATTTAACAATTATATCATCTATATAACATTCTAAGAATGTTCCAATCATGTCATGGAAAATAGCATTCATGGCTCTTTGATAAGTAGCCCCTGCATTTTTTAAACCAAAAGGCATTTGTACCCACTCGAAGGTACCTATACTACCTGGACATCTAAATGCAGTTTTATGAATGTCTTCCTCAGCAATACATATTTGATTATATCCTGAGTGACCATCCATCATGGACATTATAGTATTTCCAGCAGATCTATCAATTAATAAATCAACTATTGGCATAGGATATTCATCCTTAGGTGTGGCTAAATTAAGGTTTCTATAATCAATACAAACTCTTAATTTACCATTTTTCTTCATTACTGGAACAACATTCGATAGCCATTCCACATACCTGGCAGTTCTAATGAATCCTGCCTTGAGCAATCTTTTAATTTCTTCTTTAATCTTCAAAGTGACTTCTGGAGTCATCCTTCGACGTTGTTGTTTCACTGGTTTGTAGCCAGTTTTGATAGGCAACTTATGCTCTACTAAGCTTCTTTCGAGTCCTGGCAATTCATCATAATCCCAAGCAAAACAATCTCGAAATTCCTTCAACAATTCGACCAATTTATACTGGTCATATTTTCCAAGTTTGGAACTTAAGTAAGTAACTCTCTTTTGTTGATCTGATCCTAAATTGACTTCTAAAAGAGGATCATGTGATACTTCCTGTATTGAATTTTCTGGCAATACAGATAATTCTTCCTTGCCACCATTTTTTAGTTCTTGTGAATCTTCTTCAAAAACATAATCTGACCAATTTATGGTCGATTCTTTTTCAATTTTTGACTCTAAATCTGTTATCATTAGCTTTTGCAAGACCAGTCGAATGGTCTCTTCTACATCTTTCATTGCCATGGATGTATGAGTCATCAAATTATCTTGTCATCACCCAATGGTTCCAAAGAACCAAATGGCATTTCAGCCAAAATATCCCAATTTTCTTCTGGGGATTCGTCTTCTGACTCTTTTAGGTCAATTGGCTTGACATTCTCTTGATACAATTGAGCTTCGACACAATTGGAACTTGCATGAAAAGGCTGGACATCAGCCTTCACTGTTTCAATTTCACAGTTTTCCTTCACTAGCAACAATTTCTGATGCATTGAAGAAGGAAAACATTTATTAGCATGAATCCAGTCTCTTCCTAATAAGGCATGATAATTAGGATTAGCATCTACCACAAAGAAAGCAGTTTTGGATTTATTCGAACCTACTATGGTTTCAATAGGTATTACCCCTTTGGTGTTTTTCTTATCACCAGTAAATCTTGATATCATAATGTGGATTTTTATCAATTTTGCATTTTGTTTATTGATCTTTTTCAAAGTATTCTGGGGAATAATGTTGACAGCAGCACCATTATCAACCAATATCTTGTTTAAAAGAACACCATTTAAACAAGCCTTTATGTATAATGGTTTAAGGTGTCTAGTCATTTCTGCGGATGGTTCTTCGAATGAATAAACAAAATTACAATCATTAAAAATAAACTCAGGAAGATTTACCTCAGAAACATCCTCAGTAGATGCTTCCACTTCCATTTCTTCAACTAACTGTTGATCTTCTGCTACCTCAAAAATTTTTGGCAACACAAATGTAGCAGTGTTAACTTCCATTTGTTCTGGAAATGTACCAAATTGAATGAGCATATTCTCATCATTAACCACCTCATTTTCCAGTTTCATTTCAGCATTTCCCAAATCCTGAGATTTCACCATTGTCATTGCTTCATCCCTATCATCAATACTCATTGCCTTTTCTAATTCCAATACTTTGGCTTTAATGATACTTTCCTCAGACATAGTATCAGTATCACCCTTTGGATTTCGATCGAACCTAGGATTAGGCTTCGAATCATCACTGAAATCCTTTTTCATTTCACTTCCTAACTCCTGGCTTCTAGCCTGCATATTAGAAAATTCTTTCCACATGGTAAACTTCCTCTGCAGTCTTCTCTGTTGAGTCCTATTTATCATAGGGACCATGTTCTGGTTTTTTCCCTTGGGATGTTGAAGTACATGCCATGTATTCTTTTCAACATGAGGAGGTTTGATCATCCTATTTTTGTTTTGAGGGCCTTGCTGTTCGATCATATTTTTTACCCTATCATCTTGCAAAACAAACCAATTTGGCACTCCTGGTACCAATGTAGACTCACCTGATTGTAATGTCTCACCAACTTTTGGTGATTCCTTTAATACTTCTGTAATAACCTGCATTTTCATGCATTATCATATTTAAAATTTTCATTATCATTGGCATTATTATATTCAAAATTTAATATATATTGTCTGTTTATATGTTAATTTCGATTCTTATGTGAAAAGTTTAATTCTTGAATAATTGAAATTACTTTTGGGGTCAAAATGCAATTTTCATAAAACTTGCAATACCTGTGTTAAAATTCAAAACTATATTTCAAAACGGAGGAATTATTTCTTTTAAACTCAAACTGTATTTTTATGAAATCAGAAAACTATTTCTAACGTTAAAATGAATTCTCTGTATTTTTGTGATAAACACCGTATCACGAAAATACCAGTGTAAGTTTAAAACTGTCCGCGCAGTGTTAAACTTCCACAGAATTTTGGAAGTAAATGATTGAACAAATATATTTATACCCAAATTATTATGCTGATGCTTTTCCTTAGGTCTTGTTTGGCAAATGTTGTTGTATGTGTATTGTCCTTATGCCATAAGCTAGATTACCCAAACACACATTGACCCACCTCATCTCCACCTACCTCTTACTTTCATCAGTGGAGAATAAAGGACAAGTGCATACACATCATTTCTGCACACTCATTGTATTTAATGGAGGATAGTGGTTCATGAGTGGGGAGTTAGGCCAATGTTTTCTTAGTGGGTATTTGATTATATATACACCCAACCACACTACACACTCTGCACTTCCATCATAGCACAATTCAGAAATTCACAGAGAGTTTAGAGAGTGCAGAGAATTCTTCAGTTGGGTAGAGAGATAGAAGAGTTCAATCCTCCATAGTCAAAGCTTGGAATTCGGGAATTTCGTAATTATATTTCTTTCTCAACAATTTCTTCAAATCTATATCACAGTGAGTATTACTAACTCACTCAAAATGTAACTCATTCCTTATTTACTGATTTAGGTAGTTAATTTTAACAGTAGCAGAATTTTGTTTTCAGATTTTTGTTAGGAAAACGAATGAAATTTAAGGTTCTGCCCGCGTTGTCCCAAGTAAAACTCGATTCTGCACACTTTTCGTCTAATGCAATTTTCTCAGATTTTGCACCATTTGGGCAGAAAATGAGGATTACAGTAGCAGAAAAAGTATATTAGAAATTCAATCTAATATTTTCTCTTTTAATTTTAACAGTAGCAGAATTTTGTTTTCAGATTTTTGTTAGGAAGACGAATGAAATTTAAGGTTCTGTCCGCGCTGTCCCAAGCAAAACTCGATTCTGCACACTTTTCGTCTAATACAATTTTCTCAGATTCTGCACCGTTTGGACAGAAAATGAGGATTTCAGTAGCAGTTTTTAGAATGCTATTAGTTATGTTTAAAATGATTAAGGCAATGAATTACAAATTTTCAATCCCCGTACGCGTATTATTTCTTTAATTCTGTGAATTCCTTTATGTTTAAAGTTTGATGACATTCATGTGGAGTCAGTTGTACATGCATGGTGAGTGTTGGTAGTGTGTAAAAGAGTAATGATAGTGTGGAAAAGAGTAATGATTGTGTGGAAAGAGTATGAGTTTGAGTTGTGGTTGTGGTTGTGGTTGTGGTTGTAATTGTGGCTGTGGTTGTGGTTGTGGTTGTGGATGTGATTGTGGTTGGAGTTGAAAAAGAGGATGAGGGTGTCTTTGAAATGCGAAGGTGGCAAAAATGGACACTCCCTGACGCCCATGGAAGCGTTAAAGTGTGTGAAGCCGAACTTGGACACTCACTGGCACCCATGGAAGTGCTAAAGTGTGGCCTATAGACACTCCCTGAATGACTCGAGTCTGGATACCTGTGTGGGGGTTGCCCCGGTATTTGCATGGCGGTTAGGGTATTCAAAGTGTGAGGCATTGGACACTCCCTGGTACCCCGGACCAAAGTGTGAGGCAAACTGGACACTCCCTGGCGCCCCGTTGCTAAAGTGTGGCTATCTTAGTATTTCAAAGATACCAGGAGTAGGATAGAGGGTTGTTGGGTTTTTGTCGAGAGAAAAGAGTCGGTTAGATGAGATGGTGCATTGTTCTCATACACGGTCACATATGTGTGAATTTATCTTTTAATTATTGTTGTGGTTGTTTTCTAACAAGCTCTTTATCATAAATATAAACTTGTGGTATTTAAATGGAAATGGGAAAAAGGTAAATGAGTATGTTTTACATTCAGAGTTATGTTTTTAATACTCACCAGCTTCTTGAAGCTGACGGCGTTGATGCGTCCTGGACATTCGTGTCCAGGCTTTGCAGGTAATAACCAAGAAGAACCTTATGATTATGCAAATTAAGATCTGTTGCTGAGAAGAGATGTTACTTTTATATGCTTTATGATTATGTGTTGATTTGGTTTTGAGGATGACTGTAATAGACTGTAAGTTATTGTTTTATTTTCAAGGCGGTCTGTGCCTTAGTAAACCCTTTACTATAGGATGTAATAAGTTAGAGATTTAATTTTTATAAGCCCAGGTTGCCCTACTCTGATTAATGGTTTTATGTTGTTCGACGTTTTGGGACGGAATCGATCCTTCAAACTGTCGCGACCTACGGGTCCATAAAGGAAATTAAACGCTTTCCATATTTATGCTACGTCGGGGCGTGACAGGATTTGGTGGTATCAGAGCCATAGGTTTTCTAGATTGACCAGGCTCAGTTATTCACGCCATAGATTAGTGACATAAGTTACCCTAAAGTTTTACTAAGCTATACAACCAAGTTCTAGTGTTAGTTTAGTTCGGATTACCCTTAGTTCAGAAACTAAAATTCTAAGTTGGTTTTATCATAGAAATGATTACCCGTTTGTCTTGTCACATCGACAAAAATAATAGCAATTTCCATATACCTTCAGACATATCCATTTAGGATTAGTCGAGATAACCATAACTTATGATACCCCTACAGAAAGATAGTAGCCGAGTTTCTAAGGAGTTAAAGCATACCATAGCCCTCATTAATAGCTTAGGCACTGACAAATTTCCTGAGTCAAATCTCGGAATAGTCAGTATGGCCCACAACCAGAGTCTAGAGGATAAGAATACAACCTCTTTACTATTAGACAGCTCTAGTTCGAATACGTGTTATATGTACTTAATATATATTTTATTGTATGCTTATGTGATAATACGAGTATGTGATATAGTGATATATACTATTTTGAAAATTTTTGTCATAGTACTATTGCATGCATGTTTCTCATTCTACTACCCCTATCATGCATAGAATGGCTGGAAGACCAAGGAGGAACAGAAATCTGATTGAAGGAGCGCCCGAGGCTGCCGACCCCACGGGAATATTTGAAGCTTTTATCAGACGTCTCGAGAGGGTTAGTAATGCGAATGAAAACCAACGAGACCGCCAGACGGGAGATAAGCTGCTGGAGAGATTCCGTGCGCTCAGACCCGAGCAATTTGCGGGTACCACGGATCCCTGGAAGGCAGAACAATGGTTAAGACAGATGGACCGCATGTTTGAAGCTGTCCAATGCAACGAGATGGACAAAAGGAGATTGGCTACTTTTCAACTAACCGACGCCGCTGCAGATTGGTGGGACTCGGTCATAGCCACTATCGGAAACACCGCTGCTATGGGGATGACATGGACGGCGTTCAAAGGGAGATTCCTGGAGAAGTACTTTCCGGCTACGGAGAGGCACAGAAGAGAGAAGGAATTTATGGATCTGACGCAAGGAACCAAGACGGTGCAAGAGTATACCACACAGTTCGAGAGGCTGTCACGGTTTGCCCCGCACATGGTTGATACTGAGGAGAAGAAGATCCGGAAGTATAACCAAGGGTTGGCACCGCAGATTCGTCGCCTGACTCTCGGCCATCTAGACAAGACGTTTGAAGGACTAGTCGGCCTGGCTACCGATCTGGAAGAAGATGCTCGAGTATATCGCAAACAATTTGAATTCCGACCGCCTCAGAGGGGTAATTTTGGGAATAGACCACCAATGAATCGTACCCAAGGGCAGAAGAGGAACTTTGACGGAAGCAAGAAGGCACAAGCTATTACCTATCCGACTCAACCCCGAGTAGGAGAAGGAAGTAGTGGCGTAAAGTGCTTCAACTGTGGCAACCCTGGACATGTGGCTCGGGACTGCAAGGCACCAAGGCGTGCTGCTCAGCCAGGAATAGTCTGCTTCAACTGTGGTGAACCAGGTCACATCAGCAGGTTCTGCACTGCTCCTAAGCAAGCGACTTATGGGCAACAGGGTCAGACCCGCTTGAATGTTGTTATTCCTGATGCCGCTGGATATGATGGAGCTGTATATGAAGAAGGAGATCATGGAGAAGCTCAACCTGATCAGCAAGCAGTGGAAGGTACATTGACTCTATTTAACTCCCATGTTAGAGTATTATTTGATACGGGTGCTGCTCTCTCATTCATATCTGTTAATACAATTCGGAGATTGGGTATCTTACCTCATCGCTTAGAGAAAGTTTTGAAGGCTACATCACCAATAGGAGTTGCGGTCAGTTTAGGACATGTGTGCAAGGATTGTCCCTTAAGATTAGGAGACCGAGAAATCCCTGCAAGGTTGATCGTCCTATCGATGAAGGAGTTTGACATAATCCTAGGAATGGATTGGCTGTCTCAGAATCAAGTGAAGTTGGATTGTGCGAGGAAGAGAATTACATTCTCCGACAATGAGAATCAACCCTTTGATTTTCAATGTAACCCTTCGGGAGATATGTTCCTCACAAGATGTTTAGCCAACATTGAAGTCGTCAGTACAGAGGTGACAGCATCATCTATACCTGTAGTCAAGGACTTCGAAGAAGTATTTCAAGACATTTCTGGATTACCGCCCGAGAGAAGTATAGAGTTCTGTATTGAGCTTATACCGGGTACCGTACCAATTACTAAGGTTCCCTACAGAATGGCCCCCACAGAACTATTGGAATTGAAGGGACAAGTTCAAGAGCTCGAGAACCTAGGTTTTGTACGTCCTAGTACATCGCCTTGGGGAGCACCGGTATTATTTGTGAAGAAGAAGGACGGGACGCTCAGGCTGTGTATCGACTACAGAGAATTGAATCGAGTGACAATCAAGAACAAGTATCCTTTGCCTCGGATCGACGATTTATTTGATCAACTACAAGGAGCTACGATATTTTCCAAGATAGACCTAAGGTCGGGGTATCATCAGTTGAGGGTACGGAAGGAAGACATACCTAAGACTGCTTTCAGAACCCGATATGGTCATTATGAATTTCTGGTGATGCCGTTTGGATTGACGAACGCCCCGGCAGTGTTTATGGATCTGATGAACAGAGTATTCAAGCCTTATTTAGATCAGTTTGTCATCGTCTTTATTGATGATATTTTGATCTATTCTAAGTCAGGAGAAGAACACGAGCAACATCTACGGATTGCGATGCAGACGCTTAAGGACCACCACTTGTATGCCAAGTTCAGTAAGTGTGAGTTCTGGTTGCAAGAAGTGAAATTTTTGGGACACAAGGTGTCATCTCAAGGAATTTCTGTGGATTCGTCCAAGACCGATGCTGTATCCAACTGGGTTAGGCCAAGCAACCCTACAGAAGTTCGGAGTTTTCTTGGACTCGCAGGCTATTACAGGAGATTTGTTGAGGGATTCTCCAAGATAGCTGCACCATTGACTGGGTTGACGAAGAAGAATTTGAAATTCGAATGGACAGAGAAGCATGAGCGAGCCTTTCTAGAGTTGAAAGAGAGACTCACTACCGCACCAGTACTAGCAATACCCAAGCCTGGTGAGAAGTTCACTATCTTTAGTGACGCATCATATCAAGGACTAGGGTGTGTACTTATGCAAGATGACAGAGTTATAGCCTATGGATCCAGGCAGCTGAAGCCGAATGAGTTGAACTATCCTATTCATGATTTGGAGTTGGCAGCAGTGGTTTTTGCACTCAAGATTTGGAGACATTATCTCTACGGTGAGAAGTTTGATTTGTTCTCCGATCACAAGAGTCTGAAGTATTTGTTCACACAGAAAGAGTTGAACATGAGGCAGCGCAGATGGATGGAGTTGATCAAAGATTACGACTTCACATTGGAATACCACCCTGGTAAAGCTAATGTGGTCGCTGATGCTTTGAGTCGGCAGATTCGTGAGACGATCGCCTCCTTAATGGTTAGAGAATGGCGAGCATTGGAGACGTTGGCAGAGTTTGATATACAGAGTGCTGAAAGAGGAGAAGGACAACTCTTCGGATGTCTTATCCTACAGCCTGTTCTCATTGACCGCATTATTGGAGCTCAGAAAGAAGATGAAAAATTTCAATCATGGTTCAAGAAGGTGTCAGAAAAGGACTCGACAGAATGGAAAGTGGGAGTCGATGGAGGGTATCGGTGCAGGAATAGATTATGTGTGCCAGAGGTTGGGGAGCTTAGGAAGGATATCCTGGAAGAAGCACATAAATCAAGGTATACAGTTCACCCGGGAGGAACTAAGATGTATAAAGATTTGAAGAGAAATTTCTGGTGGGAAGGCATGAAGAAGGATGTGGCCAAGTTTGTATCCAAGTGTTTGACGTGTCAGCAAGTCAAGGCCGAACATCAGAGACCGTCAGGATTGTTGCAACCGCTACCTATTCCTGGTTGGAAGTGGGAGCACATTACGATGGATTTTGTAGTAGGATTGCCCCGGTCGCAACAGAATCATGACGCTATTTGGGTAATTGTGGATCGATTGACGAAGTCAGCTCATTTTATTGCTTACAGTATGACATACCCGGTGGAAAAGATGAGCCGGATGTACATACAACAAGTTGTGCGACTTCACGGTGCACCTGTATCGATTGTGTCAGACCGTGATGCACGTTTTACTTCTGGATTTTGGGAAAGTCTGCAAGAAGCTATGGGAACTTCGCTTAAGATGAGTACTGCTTTTCACCCTCAGACAGATGGACAAACTGAGCGTGTGAATCAGATCATGGAGGATATGCTTAGGGCTTGTGTGATCGATTTTGAAGAATCTTGGGAGACACACTTGCCTTTGGTTGAATTTGCCTATAACAATAGTTATCATGCGAGTATCGGTATGGCTCCGTTCGAAGCACTGTGCGGACGACCATGTCGTTCTCCATTGTGTTGGGCAGAGGTTGGGGACACAAATTTGTTGGGACCAGATTTGGTTAGAGAAACCAACGAGAAGATTTCCTTGGTCAAAGAAAGGATGAGAACCGCTCAGAGCCGGTATAAGAGTTATGCTGATCAACGCCGAAAAGATTTGGAATTCAGTGTTGGAGATCACGTACTTCTTAAGGTTTCACCAACACGAGGAGTAGTACGCTTTGGTCTCAAGAGGGGGAAGTTAGCTCCGCGTTTTATTGGACCGTTTGAGATTTTGGAACGTATCGGGAAAGTGGCCTATCAACTGGCGCTACCACCAAAGATGTCTGGGGTTCACAACGTGTTTCACGTGAGTATGTTGAGAAAGTACATACGAGATCCCTCGCACGTGGTTAGTTATGACGACATTGAGACGAGTCATAACGTTTCTTACAAGGAGAGACCTGTGAAGATTCTGGATCAGAGTATCAAGAAGTTAAGGAATAAGGATATCCCGTTGGTAAAGGTTCAGTGGAATCACCATGACGAGAATGAAGCCTCGTGGGAAGTTGAAGCTGATATGAGGAAGAAGTACCCGGAGTTGTTTCAGGACTAATTAGTCTTGATTTCGGGGACGAAATCCTGTTTAAGGGGGGAAGGGTGTAATAACCTGCATTTTCATGCATTATCATATTTAAAATTTTCATTATCATTGGCATTATTATATTCAAAATTTAATATATATTGTCTGTTTATATGTTAATTTCGATTCTTATGTGAAAAGTTTAATTCTTGAATAATTGAAATTACTTTTGGGGTCAAAATGCAATTTTCATAAAACTTGCAATACCTGTGTTAAAATTCAAAACTATATTTCAAAACGGAGGAATTATTTCTTTTAAACTCAAACTGTATTTTTATGAAATCAGAAAACTATTTCTAACGTTAAAATGAATTCTCTGTATTTTTGTGATAAACACCGTATCACGAAAATACCAGTGTAAGTTTAAAACTGTCCGCGCAGTGTTAAACTTCCACAGAATTTTGGAAGTAAATGATTGAACAAATATATTTATACCCAAATTATTATGCTGATGCTTTTCCTTAGGTCTTGTTTGGCAAATGTTGTTGTATGTGTATTGTCCTTATGCCATAAGCTAGATTACCCAAACACACATTGACCCACCTCATCTCCACCTACCTCTTACTTTCATCAGTGGAGAATAAAGGACAAGTGCATACACATCATTTCTGCACACTCATTGTATTTAATGGAGGATAGTGGTTCATGAGTGGGGAGTTAGGCCAATGTTTTCTTAGTGGGTATTTGATTATATATACACCCAACCACACTACACACTCTGCACTTCCATCATAGCACAATTCAGAAATTCACAGAGAGTTTAGAGAGTGCAGAGAATTCTTCAGTTGGGTAGAGAGATAGAAGAGTTCAATCCTCCATAGTCAAAGCTTGGAATTCGGGAATTTCGTAATTATATTTCTTTCTCAACAATTTCTTCAAATCTATATCACAGTGAGTATTACTAACTCACTCAAAATGTAACTCATTCCTTATTTACTGATTTAGGTAGTTAATTTTAACAGTAGCAGAATTTTGTTTTCAGATTTTTGTTAGGAAAACGAATGAAATTTAAGGTTCTGCCCGCGTTGTCCCAAGTAAAACTCGATTCTGCACACTTTTCGTCTAATGCAATTTTCTCAGATTTTGCACCATTTGGGCAGAAAATGAGGATTACAGTAGCAGAAAAAGTATATTAGAAATTCAATCTAATATTTTCTCTTTTAATTTTAACAGTAGCAGAATTTTGTTTTCAGATTTTTGTTAGGAAGACGAATGAAATTTAAGGTTCTGTCCGCGCTGTCCCAAGCAAAACTCGATTCTGCACACTTTTCGTCTAATACAATTTTCTCAGATTCTGCACCGTTTGGACAGAAAATGAGGATTTCAGTAGCAGTTTTTAGAATGCTATTAGTTATGTTTAAAATGATTAAGGCAATGAATTACAAATTTTCAATCCCCGTACGCGTATTATTTCTTTAATTCTGTGAATTCCTTTATGTTTAAAGTTTGATGACATTCATGTGGAGTCAGTTGTACATGCATGGTGAGTGTTGGTAGTGTGTAAAAGAGTAATGATAGTGTGGAAAAGAGTAATGATTGTGTGGAAAGAGTATGAGTTTGAGTTGTGGTTGTGGTTGTGGTTGTGGTTGTAATTGTGGCTGTGGTTGTGGTTGTGGTTGTGGATGTGATTGTGGTTGGAGTTGAAAAAGAGGATGAGGGTGTCTTTGAAATGCGAAGGTGGCAAAAATGGACACTCCCTGACGCCCATGGAAGCGTTAAAGTGTGTGAAGCCGAACTTGGACACTCACTGGCACCCATGGAAGTGCTAAAGTGTGGCCTATAGACACTCCCTGAATGACTCGAGTCTGGATACCTGTGTGGGGGTTGCCCCGGTATTTGCATGGCGGTTAGGGTATTCAAAGTGTGAGGCATTGGACACTCCCTGGTACCCCGGACCAAAGTGTGAGGCAAACTGGACACTCCCTGGCGCCCCGTTGCTAAAGTGTGGCTATCTTAGTATTTCAAAGATACCAGGAGTAGGATAGAGGGTTGTTGGGTTTTTGTCGAGAGAAAAGAGTCGGTTAGATGAGATGGTGCATTGTTCTCATACACGGTCACATATGTGTGAATTTATCTTTTAATTATTGTTGTGGTTGTTTTCTAACAAGCTCTTTATCATAAATATAAACTTGTGGTATTTAAATGGAAATGGGAAAAAGGTAAATGAGTATGTTTTACATTCAGAGTTATGTTTTTAATACTCACCAGCTTCTTGAAGCTGACGGCGTTGATGCGTCCTGGACATTCGTGTCCAGGCTTTGCAGGTAATAACCAAGAAGAACCTTATGATTATGCAAATTAAGATCTGTTGCTGAGAAGAGATGTTACTTTTATATGCTTTATGATTATGTGTTGATTTGGTTTTGAGGATGACTGTAATAGACTGTAAGTTATTGTTTTATTTTCAAGGCGGTCTGTGCCTTAGTAAACCCTGTACTATAGGATGTAATAAGTTAGAGATTTAATTTTTATAAGCCCAGGTTGCCCTACTCTGATTAATGGTTTTATGTTGTTCGACGTTTTGGGACGGAATCGATCCTTCAAACTGTCGCGACCTACGGGTCCATAAAGGAAATTAAACGCTTTCCATATTTATGCTACGTCGGGGCGTGACAACTTCCATATTTATCTCAGCCTGCATCACATGTGCTGGTACCACTTTCGATGATATGAACTGAATCTGCCTTTCTCTCTGCCCCCCATAATGTTTCTTTGGTGTATGAGAGAACCCTGGCCTCACATATTGCATGTTCCTTGATGGTCGAACATAACTACCAAGATGGAAGTTTCTTGAAAAATTGGCTTTAAAAGGAGCCACTGGTTTTGAGGCATACCTTGCTGTCATAGGTCCAGTATATGTTGAAGCTTGATAAATTGGTCCTCTAAACTACCCTCTCCCAACATTCATGATTGGTTCGAAAGGAGGTTCACCAGAAGTGCTTGGTTTCCTTTGTTCGAACAAAGGCTGTTTGTTTTTCCTGCCTGCTTTGATCCCAACCCTTTCATCATAGATTTCAGTATATCTTTTCCCACAACCAATGCATAGATTCTTTGCATATTCATGGTTGAAAACTGATAAATCAGGGTTTTTTCTTATCATTTCTTCGAGTCTTTTCATATGGTCTTCTGACTTTGCACTCTCTCTTTCTTTGACCAGATCTTCGAAGGAAATGTCATGAACATTGATTGACACCTCCTGTACTGCTGGGAATGGATCTTCATCAACCCCCATTTGTTTTTCAGGGAATTTCAATTTCCCTTTCTTGATCAGATCTTGAATTTTGTCTCAAAAAACAGTACAATTATTAGTCGAATGGGTCCCAGAACTATGCCATATGCAGTATTTCTTACCCTTTAATTCATCATTCGAAGGTAATTTTGTCCCATCAGACAGTTTAATAATTTTTCCTTCTAATAGGTGATCAAATATTTCATCCAATCTATAAACATCGAATGAATATTTCTAAAAGGATCCTTTAGATTTATACACTTCAGCAGAAACATTTTTCTTCACAAGACTCTTGCATGTGAAAGGCTCTTTGCCTATTATTTCTGCAGCATCTATCTCATAATTGGGATCCTTATAATATGTTTTTATTGAAGAAGCATTTCTTTCATTTTCTTCTTCCAATAAAGCTTCATATCTAGAGACTCGAGCAGTCAATTCAACAAGATCTCTAAATTCCAAAGCGTCGAATTTCTTTCTAAGTCTAAATTCGAGGCCATTTTGAGCCAACTTAACAAATTCAGGTTCAGGTAACATGATTTTACATTTTGTTCTAGCCCTTTTAAACCTATTTATGAATTGAGTAGTCTTTTCATCAGGCTTTTGACATAATCTGGCTAAATCAGCCATTGATACTTCTGGTTCTGTCTGGAAAAACTGAGTATGGAAAGATTCTTCCATATGAGCCCAACTATAGTATCTGTTAATGTAGTCTTTTCATTAGGGGCTAGATTAGTAAACCAAGCAAATGTAGTATCTGTTAATGAACTAGGAAACAAACGAAGCCTAAGATATTCATTATTTCCTGCATCAGCACACTGACTGATGAATTTTGCTATATGTTCAACTGTGGATTGACTCCCATCCCCTGCAAACATAGCAAAAGTAGGGAATTTAAATCCCCTGGGGAATTCGATCCTATCAACCCAATCAGGATAAGGCTTCCTATAAACTGGAGTTTGTACCCCCCGAGCCATAGGTCCACAAACCTCATGGATTAAATTAATCATGTCATTCCTATCAACCATATTAAATGGTTGTTGATGACCTGGCTGGCCAAAAAGATGGTTCATTGGTGGTACTGGTGGTGGTTGAGGATTGTTATCCATTCTCCTAGGATTTTCATTCCTTCGACCCACTCCTATCCCAGTAGGGTCTGGTTCGAACATAGGATTGTTATTTATTCTCCTATTCTGGCCTATCATGTTTTCTCTAGGCCTTGGTTCTTCGATATTTATTGTTCTATGACCATGATCTTGACCATTCACATGGTTTCCTTGGATCCCTTCGAATACTGGGAATGTATTATTAGGGACAGACACATAGAAACTTTCTTGTGAATTAGGCCTAAGAGGAGGCCCATTTGTATGATTCATAGGATTTGGCTGAAAAAAGCCATGGCTATGACCTCTTTCATTCTGTCGAATCATAGAAGGATTTCCACTTAGCACCATTGTTGGTGCAAATTGTGGTAAACTGTTGTTAAGGGAAGTGATCAGAACATTAACATTCTGAAGCATATTTCCCAAGTGATCAAATATTGGTGTCAACTGACTCACCAAATCATGTTGATTTTCTGAACCAACATTCCCATTATTTTGAATCGAATTTAAATTTTCAACCCCCACTTCTGGGTTTTCATTGGTTGTATGATTTCCAGTATTGCTATTCTGAGGATCTTGGTGTGAAGAACCACCAATTTCAGCAATATTAACACCAACATTGGCATTATCAACAGACCTATTGCTTCGAAGGTTTCTGTTTGCCATCCTTTGACACTAGTGTCCCACCGGGCGTGCCAAAAAATGTTTGGTTGGAAAATTTATATAGTGTGTGCGAGCGTGCCAGGCAAGCAAATTGCCAATGTGTAAATGTGATAATCCAAACTGCGCCTCACCAGGGAATTGTGGTGACGTTCGATGCCTTGAACAGGACTTTAATTGTGTGAAGATGTAACTAACTGAAGAACTTCGAACTGACTAAATTAATATCTACTCCTAAATAAGAACAGTAAAGTGACTAAAAGTAATGAACTACTTTTATTAAATTAAAGTAACTACAATCTAACCTTGAAGATGACTTCGAAGGTGTTCTACTCCTAAAACTAAGTATCTAGATAACAATACAGTAGATGTATTGAGAGATATATGTTGATGTTTGATCGAAGGATCTCTTTCGAATACACAATCCTTCTATTTATAGACGTCGAGGCCTCAGCAACTTGATTTGAATGTTCCATCCTCTTTTCAAACTGATAACTGCTCTTATACGTGGCATTTTCTCAAGTTGACAACTGCCCTTTAGTTACTCCATGATGGTCAACACGTGTCTTCCATCAGTTAAATATTGAACGAAATGAATCAGCCTCAACTGCTTATAACGGTTCCAATGTCCATCAGTATCCACCAATTAACCTGCCACGTCACATCTTGCGTGTCAAACCTGCATTGGCTGGATATTTTCATCACAAACAATAGCAGACAGTTTTTGTTTTTGTGGAGCATTCTTTTATGTTAATCTTGGTATTAATGTGATCACTATTGATCAATTCAGTTTTATTTGGACTTTGATTAATTCTATTTTATTAGTCTATATGGAAATAGGTAGCCACTGATGGTGCGATGATCCGCAATTGAAGTAAATTTGGGCTCTTTGGGAAGCCGTGTCTCATTGCCATCATCGTTTTCTCGGTGTAATGATTTTTTACATTGAATGTCATTGTTGCTATTAAGGGCGAGAAGGCTACTGCTAATCATTTGGATAACATTTCGTCCGACAATTTGGTTGCTCATATCTTGAATATGTTTGCTATAGGCTTACCTAAGGACATTTTTGGGGTTGATAATTTCCCTCCATGGTTCGTCCATATAGGTAAATCGTGTTGTAACTTTAACTCCTAATTGAATAAAATTCTCCTTTCATTTGTTAAAAAAAAAAGGAAAACGGAAATAGGTAGCAACATCTATGTTGTGTAAGAGTTATACTATTTGACAATAGCTCGTGCTATGCACGGGTTATCGACTAGTTCTAAACTATTATCAAGTCATTTTCTTTGTGCTAATCTCTTGAATTATGCACTTAAATGTTCTAACTTTGTTTGAGTTTATGAGATAGCATTTGGTGAAGTCCAAGAGTGATGTAGCTCAACAAGGATCAAGCTTGAAGACTTGAACTTCTTTTCATCCTTTGTTTGATTCTAGGATTTTATTGTAAAGCATCTTGATCATCACTCACAAAGGCTTAAAGGTTTTAAACTTTGCTAAATCTTTTTAAATAGAAAAATTGTTTTTCATTGGAAAAACAATCGACTGGACACTTCAGAGTTCAGTCGATCGATGGTGAAAACAGTCGACTGATTTGTGTTCTGAAATCATAGTTTCTGCCTCAAAAGGTTTCAGTCGACCGAACCCTTCTTTCAGTTGACTGGTTTAATGGCGTATTTCAACAGTTTGAAATGCAGTCGACTGGATTGATGCGCAGACCAGCATAACAGCTAGTTTTCTGAAAGGCCATTTATTTACCATTTTGCCACTAACAACTCTAATCTTTCAAGGCCTATAAATACATGTTTTCCCAAACCATTTCAGATTGATCATTCCATTGGAAAACATCATATGAATCACACAACTTGTTGATCTTTAATCATTCACATTTAAGACCTAGTTGTGTGAGTTAATCAATTTGTTTTAGTTCTTCATTGTATATCTTTAAAAGAACAAATTGTAGTGAGCTTTCATTTATATTGTCTATTCTTCATTGTATATCTTTGTACCCAAATCATTTATTTATAAAGAGTGAGGGTTAGTAACCCTTGTGTGCAAAGAAGTGGTGTTCTTCTTTGGAAGAGAGGGCACACCCGTGAAGTGTACCAAGACAATTTGATCTACACCTGTAAATAGGTTGATAAAGGAATCCTAAAGAGGTATTCTTAAGGGGTGGACGTATATCATGCCCTGGCATAGCAAAGTAGGGAAAATTTAAAATTTCCACATTTGGACCTGCAGATACATGACTGGTTTGAGGATCGCATGCTTGTCCATACAAGAAAGAACCAAGACAAAAGTAAGAAACAATAAACGGAAGCAGTAACAATAAGCATGGTGTTTCTAGGCTTACATAATATTAAACATAATCATAGTCTTAAATCCAAGTATTACAACCCACAAAAAAGAAAAGGGAAGATAATATTATCCCAGACAAAACCCTACAATATAATAATAATAATAAAATCAGCATCTAGTGCCTCAACTACTAACAAAAGATAAATAAACAAAGTCTTCACTCTTATCAGCTAGCTTGTGAACCCGTATCATTCCTCAGCATACTCCTCGACCGAGTGATCATCATCTGCAAGATCTAGACATTTGATTATCCAGGACATGAAAGTCGTCAGCTTTACTACAAGCTGAGTGAGTAAACCTACTACATTGAACAGGCTCATAAAACACTTGTTAATCCGTTAAGAAAGTTAAACATTCCATTTCTCTTGTTTATAAAAACCTGTCTTTAAGTCTCAATTATTCTAATCTCAATGTAATGCGTACATTTAGGAAACATTCAATGATATTACTCGGATCTTTGAAACACAACTGGCATCCATTGACTTATCACTTTGGACTAATAGTCCAATCTTTACAACTTGACTCTTTGGACCACAGGCCCAGTCTCTTACCCAGTCATGGGTAATCATCTTGTCATCTTTGCCCCAATTGGCCACTAGCTTGACATCTGCCTTACGGCCTCATTACTTGGTAATCCTAATCTTATTCCATTCGGCCTCGATTAACTTGTCATCTTGCCCCAATTGGCCACTTGCTTGATATCATCCCATATGGCTATTAACCATCTCAACGACCAAACCAGAACTCTTTACTCTTTCTTGAACTGGCCATACAAATGAAGCACGATGAACAGACCAATGGACACGACCGTCTCGTTAACGATTAACGCGCGTGGTACAAACCATTAAAACACATTATTCTCAGAGTCGTGTACTTAAGTACTTAACATTCTTGTTCCCATAGTTCTCGTATATCATATGTAAAAGTATTACAGGTTGATCATACTAATAAGTTAAGAACCTACCTCCTACGATACTTCATAAAAGTTGTTATTACTAAAGTACTACTAGATTAGCATAAGGTACACCTTATGAAAAGCTCAAGCAGGCATAAATATAAAATATAACACAACGCACAACCATCACAGCTTATGGTACCACCATTCACAACATAACTCATCTTAAATATACTTACAACAAACTATCCTTTTAAACTTTGCTTAGCTAGAGCGCTCGGGATTGGCCCGTTCATTAGGCTCGAGCACTCGCGGCTGGTCTCAGAGCTCAAGTTTAGCAATTTTAAACAATGATAGTTTTAGAAACTTAGTTTTAAGCTTTAAATCTTAATGCATGTTACATGCATGGCCCTTGAACATCAATAAAATTTAAAACAAAAATGTTTATTAGTGAGTAAGAGTACTCACAAGGATTTAGATTATCAAATTGGTGTTTGATGATGAAAATGAAGTCGACGTGTGTGTGTGTGTGTGTGTGTGTGTGTGTGTGTGTGTGTGTGTGTGCGCATGTGTGTATATATGTGTGATCTTGAGCTCTAATACTACTCCAAGAGTGCAAGATCCTCCAACTTTCTTCTTCTTCACCTTAATCCTTCAAGATTCACCTCCAGAGCTTCATAGTGGCTATCATGCATGTGTTTGTATGTGTTGATTATGAAATGGAAGCCATGTAAGCATGAATGTGTGAGTGTGTGTGTGTGTTTGTGTATAGAAGCATATAAATTCACAAACTTTCTCTCTCAAAAGAACACTCTAGAAAATTAGAGTTTTAACACCCCAAAAATGCTGAGACGTGCTGGTATTTATAGACTTTTTGAGACACAGGGGCAAAATAGTTATTTCACCCCTTTTTAAGCTCTAGCGCTCGCACTAGCTCGAGCGCTTGTGCCTGAAGCACTCCCAAGGTCTGAGTGCTCGGGCCTCTCAAATTAGCAATCCTTTCAAAGTTTCAAGGGTTCAAAGGTTTAAGGAATAAACATCCATACTAACTATCATTCAAGTTCCTTACGAATGCGATCGCAACTTATATACTGATCCAGAAAATACAGAGATACATCCATATATAGATAATTACAGATTAAAGGGTCGGTGTTACATCTCTCCACCACCCAACAAAAGATTTTGTCCCCAAAATTTGAGCTAAGACTCACTAAACAAATCCGAGTACTTCTCTCGCATAATGGGTTCCATCTCCCAAGAAGCTTCACATTCGTTGTGGTACTCCCATTGAACTTTCACTAGTGGAATCTCATTATTCCTCAGCTTCTTGATCTCTCTTCCCAAGATTTGTACTGGTCTCTCAGTGTACGATACCCTGCTATCCACCTTGATATCTTTGAAATCAATCTTGTGCGTTGATCCATGCATGTACTTCCTCAGCATGCTAATGTAAAACACGTTGTGAACTCTGGACATCTTCAACAGCAGTGCTAACCTGTAGGAAACTTTACCCATGCGTTTGAGAATCTTAAAAGGTTCAATGTAGCAGGGTGAAAGCTTTCCTCTCTTCTACTCAAATCTCACTACTCCTCTTACCAGAGAAACCTTCCACAAAATGTGGTCTCCAACACGAAACTCCAAGTCCTTTCGACACTTATCCGCATAACTCTTCTGTCAGCTCTGGGATGCTATTATCTATTCTCTGATGATGTTGATCTTCTCATTAGTCTCCCAAACCATATTCGGTCCCAAAAGCTTGCCTTCTTCCATTTTTGCCCAATAAAGAGGTGATCGGCACGGTCTTCTGTATAATGCTTTGAATGGTGCCATCACGATGCTTCAATGATAACTATTATTGTAAGAAAACTCGATGAGTGGCAGATGTGTCTCCCAGGTGCTCTCAAAGTCAATCACGCATGCTCATAGCATATCTTCCAATACTTGATTAGTCTGTTCCATTTGTCCATCAGTCTGGGGTTGAATTACAGAACTTAGCTTCAGCGAAGTCCCTATAGCTGCTTGTAGACTCTCCCAAAATAATCGAAATGGGCACGTCGTGTAGTCGAATAATCTGTTACAAGGACAATTAGCTCATCTTCTCAACTGGATACATCATGTTATATGCAAAGAATTATGTTGACTTAGTGAGTCGGTCCACAACTACCCAAATAGCATCATGGTTATGTTACAACCTTGGTAAACCCACAATGAAATCCATGGAAATGTGCTCCCACTTCTATCCTGGTACCGACAGTGGTTGTAAAAGTCCTGACAGCTTTTGATGCTCATTCTTGACTTGTGTTGATAGGTGAAGCACTTCAAAATGTGTTTCGTAATGTCCCTTTTCATGCCTTCCCACCAAAATTCTCTCTTCAAGTCCTTATACATCTTCGTATTCCCTGGACGAACTACCAACCTTGACCGGTGCTCTTCATTCATCACTTCTTCTCTTAAACCATCGTCTGTTGGCTCGCAAAGTTTATCTCTACATTAAAGACTCCCGTCTTGTCCAATTCTCCATTCCTCCAAGTACTTAGCTATCCCCTTCTCAAACCATTGTCGCAATCCTTCATTCTTCTTTTGAGCTTCAATGATTTGACTGATAAGGGTTAGTTCAATGATAAGGCATCCAAAATTGTTCCCTTCTTCCAAATCCAAGCTTGATATTAAATTCAGCTAAAGTTTCCAATGCTTGCCACTCTCTAATCATCAAGGAAATAATCCTACTATGAGGTCTCCTACTCAAAGCATCGGCGACTACATTTGCTTTACCAGGGTGATATTGTAAATTGAAGTCATAATCCTTTAGTAGCTCCACTAGCGTCGTTGTCTCATATTGAGCTCCTTTTGGGAAAACAAGTACTTAAGGCTCTTGTGATCCAAGAATAGATCAAACTTTTCTCCAAAGAGGTAGTGTCTCCAAGTCTTGAGGGTGAAAACAATAGCTACTAGCTCCAAATCGTGTGTTGGGTAGTTTACCTTGCGTGATTTTAGTTATCGCGATCTATAGGCAATCACTTTTCCCTCTTGCATAAACACGCATCCAAGTCCTTTATAAGAGGCGTCACTGCAAATAGTAAATCTTTCTCCACTCTTTGGTATGGTGAGTACTGGCGCAGAAGTTAACCTTTCCTTTAACTCCTGGAAAGCGCATTCATGCTTGTCTAATCATTCATATTTGAATCCTTCTTTGTCAAGCTGGTTAATGATGCTGCTATCTTTGAAAATCCTTCTACAACTCTCCAGTAGTAACCCGCGAATCCAAGGAAGCTCCTTACTTCTGAGGCATTAGATGGCCTATTCCAACTTAAGACTACGTCAATCTTGGATGAGTCCACCGTAATTCCTTTCGAAGAGACTACGTGACCCAAGACTTTACTTCTTCTATTCAAAATTCATACTTACTGAGATTAACGTACAACTGATGGTCCTTAAGCGTTTATAACGCAATCCGAATATGGGTCCCATGCTCCTTCTTCTTCTTTGAATAGATCAATATATCATCGATGAACATGATCATAAATTAATACAAGTATGGTCGAAACACCTAATTCATCAAACTCATAAATACAGTAGGGGCATTAATGAGTCCGAACGACATCACCAAGAACTCTTAATGACTATATATGGTTCTGGTCAAACGAGAAGTTGATGATATCCTAACCGTAGATCTAACTTTGATAAGGTCATCGCTCCTTATAGCTGATCAAATAAATCATCTATCAGAGGCAAGGGATACTTATTCTTAATAGTGACCTTATTTAACTCTTGATAGTCAATACAAAGTCGAAGCGATCCATCCTTCTTCTTTGTGAACAACACTAGCGCTCTCCAAGGTGAGGTGCTTGGCCGAATGAATCCCAAATCTTGAACTTTCTTGTTCAACTCCTGCATCTCCATCAGGGCCATTTGGTATACGATTTTGGAAATTGGCAACGTCCCTGGTGCCAACTCTATACAAAAATTGATTTCCCTGTTTGGCGGTTATCTAGCAATATCTTGAAACACTTCCAGAAGTCCCAAACCACAGGTATCTGGCTCACAGAATTCTCAGTGTTAGAACTCTCTCCGGCGGCCAGACGACTAGTTAGAAATGCATTACCCAAGGGGTCGCACTAAAAACAGAAAGGTGCTCTCCTAGTTACGGAGAACAGAATCGACTAGTACAATCTAACTTGGCATGATACTTCGTATGCCAGTCTATTGCAAGAGTCACATCAAATTCCTTCATCTTCAACACGATCAAATTAGTAAGAAGAACTCAGTCTTCTATGGTTAAAGTGCAATCCTTGCATACCTTACTTAACTTAATCGATACTCATAGGGGCAAGACAGCGTTAAGAGCATCCTTAATCATCTAAGGGTGCTCAACAATCTCAAGCGACATGTCCCAGTTTGCCATAGTTATAGAAGACGATGTCAGTACGAGAATTATTCTTTGGGCACCAGTAATCTTTGGCAAGTTTCCCTAGTGTTCCGCAGTTATAGCAATTCCCTAACTTTCCTCCGGTAGTAGCAGGTTGTCCTTGAGGTACAGCTAGTTGATTACGAGGAAAGGTCGTCTGAGGCTTCTTTTTTCTATTCTAGGTCCTCTTTGTTCCTGAAAGCGACCCGGGGGTCTTAGCATGAACTTTCTTCTCATAGGGGGTCGGGTAACCAATTTTGGGTCCTTGACATCCTTATTTCTTTAACTGGTTGCCAATCTCACCAATGTCTCGAACATCGTATTCAGATGTCCCAACGTTATATGGCACAGATGGAAATTCAATCCTCGGTGGTATTTCTTGATCTTCTTCTACTGAGTATCTATCTAATGCTAAGTAAAACAAGATAACCTCTCAAACTGGGTAGTGTACTCGTGCACCATTATGTTGCCCTAGGTCAAGTCCATAACTCTTTGGTTCTCTTCTTCAGGAAAGACTTCTCCAAAAACCTTTCTCTGAACGCAGTCCATATCATCCTCTCAGACTCTTCAACTCCCATTGTCACCTTTTCAGACTCGATCCCACCAATCGTCAGCAATACAGGTGAGCTGGAATGTAGCTAGACAGTATTTCTCTTCTTCATCGCACCTCATCCTCTTGAAAATACGGTCCATAGTCCTCATCCATTTCTCAGCTTGTCAGGCTTTACCGATTCAATCGAATGTATCAGGGTACAGAGTTCTGAATCTCTCGAGTATCTTGTTTCTGGTGATTAACAGCGGAGGTATAGGTTGGTGGTTTGTCCGATTATTGTTGTCGTTATTATTATTGTTGCAGTTTCCATGACGATCGTCATCGATGTACTCTAAGCGTTGCAGAAAAGCTTCGAAAGCTTTGGTAGGACCATGTTCTCAGGAATAGGGGCCCTTCCTCGTCGATTCCTTGTGTTTCTCATTCCATTAGCAATATTGATAACCTACACGATCGTCTCAACGTCACTTGCTAGCCCTCAAAGCAAGAGATGATGAATATATGGTAAAGGAAATCAACACCCAAAGTAATAAACATAAATATCTAGTAGGGATGAACACTCAGAAATGATAATAGGCAAAAGCATGCTACTGATATATATATATAATCAAAAACACTTATAATATTGTATGGTAAGGCATTTACATCACATTTACACATATACCACTACCATCAAAATCATATACAACATATACACAAAAGAAAGTGGGCTACGATCTAGACCCTAGGGATTGGATCCTAGTAGTCCTCCACATCTGACTCAAATGGAGGCAACTCATCTGCTGGAACATCAACCTCCTCAAGTGGCACCCAGTCAAGCCATAAATCAAACTCATCAACCATCTCAAAGATCATATCATCCTTAGGCTGAACATCTGGTATCTGTCTGTCGGTAGGTAACCAACCTCCTCAAGTGGTTGGTCAAGCCATAAATCAAACTCATCAACCATCTCAAAGATCATATCATCCTTAGGCTGAACATCTGGTATCTGTCTGTCGGTAGGTAACCAACCTCCATAAACTACATGCTGTGGCAGAACTGGTCCTACAACAAAACCCTGGGATACCTGAATCACCTCAAACTCCTCACCATTGGCATCATCCATAGGCATGACCTCACCATCCTAACCATTATCCTCATCCTCATCGAGCTCCTCCTCCAGCTCTCCTTCTTGCTCGTCAATTGTTCTTCCTCCTGCTCATCCTCATGGTCACCCTCATGTCCATCCTTGTCTCCCTCAAGCTTGTCCTCTGAATCATCATCGTGATCCCCCTACCCCTCGGGCTCAGCATCAGAATCATCCTGGTGGTCCTTGTCATCCTCTGCATCATCTTCTCCATTCTTGTTATCATCTTCATCACCCTCGACTCCATAGGTCATCATCATCCTCCTCGGGCTCCATCTCGGGCTCCTTAGGGTCCCCATTGTCATCATCTGCTAGATCTACAATAACCTACTAATCGTCGTCCTGAGCTAAAACAACCGATGGTGCAATAAGCTCCTATGGCTGGGGCACTGGCATGTCTGGATGAATCTGGACCTCTGGCTTTAGGGCTGGGGCTAGAGCTGGTGCTAGAACTGGAGGTCATGGCACTGGGAGTGCCTACGTAGGATCGGCTAGAATAGCCTGTAACTTGATAGCATAAAAATCCTCATTGTCGAATACAATCTAACCCATCTGCATATAGATAAGGTCCATAGTACAAGCATAATACTTAGTGCCCATATGAATCCTATCTGGATGCAATAGTCCCTCTATGTGCATAAGATGCCATAATTATTCCTCCAGCCACTCTCGGGCTCTCATCCGGATACACTGATGATAGAACACGGGATCAGCAGCCTTTACTCTGGTGACGTAAATGATATATCCTCCCAGCTCATCATCTACATGCATCGGCTCCATGATCTGAAAAGAAAACTATCTTAAGTCAATACCAGCGCAAGGTTTCTTAAGGCTCAAAATTTATAGGATAATCAATGAGCACAACTAAAACCTAGGGCTCTGATACCAAAAATCCCCATCAAGCCCCGGCATAGCAAAGTAGGAAAAAATTTAAAATTTCCACCTTTGGACCCGTGGATACGTGATTGGTTTGAGGATCGCGTGCTTGTCCATACAAGAAAGAACCAAGATAAAAGTAACAAACAATAAATGGAAGCAGTAATAATAAGCATGGTGGTTCTAGGCTTACATAATATTAAACATAATCAGAGTCTTAATTCTATGTATTATAACCCACAAGAAAGAAATTAGAAGATATGATTATCCCAGGCGTAAAGCCCTATAATAATAATAATAATAATAATAATAATAATAATAAGACCAGCATCTAGTGCCTTAACTACTAACAAAAGATAAATAAACAAAGTCTTCACTTCTATTAGCTAGCTTGCGAACCCGTATCCTTCCTCGGCATACTCCTCATCTGGGTGATCAACATTTGCAAGATCTGGACGTTTGATTGTCCAGGACATGAAAGTCGTCAGCTTTATTGCAAGCTGAGTGAGTAAACCTATTACACTGAACAGGCTTAGAAAATACTTGTAAATTCATTAAAAAAGTAAAATGGTCCATTTTTTCTTCTTTTATGAAAATTTGTCTTTACTTCTCAATTATTCTAATCTCAAGGTAATGCATATATTTAGGAAACGTTCAATGATAATACTCGAATCTTTGAAACACAACTGCCATCGATTGACTGATCACTTTGGACTATTAGTCCAATCTTTACAAACTTAACACTTTACTTTGAACCACAGATTCAATCTATACAACTTGACTCTTTGGATCACTGATCCAATTTTTGGACCACAGGCCCAGTCTCTTACTGACTCGACTCTTGCATGCATCCGGCACGAGTGTCGTTGGCCTAGAATATCGCCGCTTTTTGGTCATGGGTTAACATCTTGTCATCTTTGCCCTAACTGGCCACTTGCTTGACATCTGCCTTACGGCCTCATTACTTGGTAATCCTAATCTTATTCCATTCGGTCTTGGTCAACTTATCATCTTGCCCCAATTGGCCACTTACTTGACATCAGCCCACAGGGCTATTTGTCGTGCCGCAAAAATGACTCGGATGGGACGATGTAGGATGTGCATGTAGGTTTTGAAATAGAAGTTAATCCTTGAAAAAGTGGAGGGCCTTTATTCATTTTTACAGAGTTGCCACCTAACTGGTTTAAAGACGTGTAGGCCATGTAATTTTTTTTTAAAGTAACGTAAAAGGCCCATTTAAAATGCATGACACTGTAAAAATGATCTACTAGGCCAAAGAAAGGGTTCGAAGGCTCAATTATATCAGGGAAAGGTATTAGGCACACCTAAACATCCCTCAAAATGGTTACCGTGCTACTTTAGTGTCATATCAGCTTTTAAGTCAAAGTGAAAGTAAAATTGTATCAGAAAATGGGAGATGGGTTTTTATTGGTACGACTGACTACGTATCTCGAATATGATCAAGAATCAGGTCATGCATAGTTTTCCCTTTACTAGGGAGAATTTAAAAAGTAGTTTAGTTATCCTCATGGCGAGGAAGTAAAATATGGTACCAGTTATACTCATGGTGAGCTTAAAATATGCCAGTTATACTCATGGTGAGCTGACAAATGTGGTTAGGGAACTTTAGCCTTCAACGGCGTGGTTCCTAATTTTGACTGAAGATGTGGCGTGGCTGGGAACTTGAGCGTAGAGATACACTGTCCCAGACTTTAGGCAAATGTGTTTTGAAAATAGGGACTTAGTCTTGAATCTTGAAAATGTGGGATTTAATCCCAGAACTGATTTAAAAATGTAGGACTTAGTCCCAAAAAGACTTTGGAAATGTGGGACTTGGTCCCAGAATTGGTTTTGAAAATGTGGGATTTAGTCCCAGAATTGACTTTGAAGATGTGGGATTTAACCCTAAAATAATTTTGAAATGTGGGACTTAGTCCCAGAATTGGTTTTGCAAATGTGGGATTTAATCCCAAAATGATTTGAAATGTGGGAATTAATCCCAGAATTGGTTTTGTAGATGTCGGATTTAATCCCAAAATTAATTTTGAAAATGTAGGACTTAGTCCCAAAATAGATTTCAAAAATTATAGATTTTGAAAATATATGACTTGGTCCCATAATTGGTTTTATAGATATGGGATTTAATCCCAGAATAGATTTTGAAAATGCGAGATTTAATCCCACAATAGTTTTGCAAATGTGGGATTTAATCCCAAAACTGATTTTGAAAATGTGTTGGTTTTGAAAATGTGGACTCAGTCCGAAAATTGGTTTTCAAAATGAGACTTAGTCTCAGGAATGATTTTGAAAAATGTGGAATTTACTCCCAGAATTAATTTTGAAAATGTGGGATTTAATCCCATAATAGATTTGAAAATGTGGGACTTGCTCCAAAATGATTTTGAAAATTGTGGAATTTAATCCCGAAATTGATTTGAAAGTGTGGGACGTAATCCCATAATAGATTTTGAAAGTATTTTAAAAATGTGGGATTTGATCCCATAATAGATTTGAAAATGTAGGACTTAGTCCTAGAATTAGTTTTGTAGGTGTGGGATTTTATCCCAAAATTGATTTTGAAAATATTGTGAAAATATGGGATTTAATCCCATAATAGATTTTGAAAATGTGGGACTTAGTCCCAAAATTGATTTGAAAATGTAGGACTCAGTCCTAGAATTGATTTTGAAAATGTGGGATCTAATCCCGGAAGAGGTCTTGAAAATGTGGGACTTAGTCCCAGAAATGGTTTTGTAGATGTGGGATTTAACCCCAAAATTGATTTTAAAAATGTGGGACTTTGTCCCAAAAATGGCTTTGAAAATGTGGAATTTAATCCCAGAATATATTTTGAAAATGTAGATTTAATCCAAAAATAGATTTATGCTTCATTGAAATTCGGCATTACAACGGTTGAAAATGGGGAAATTTGAAATGTGGGATTTGATCCTGGCTGATTTTAGAAGAAGTGGTATTTTTTTTAAATGGCTTTTGAAGTAGTTTTCAATTTCTAGAAATTTTGGCATTATAACGGCATAAAATGAGAAAATGGGAAATGTGGGATTTTGAAAGGTATGTTTGAAATTATTTTTGAGTTTCTTGAAAATTCGGCAATATAACGGCGTAAAAATGAGAAATTGGAAATTGTGGGATTTGAAAAGTTATGTTTAAAATAATTTTTGAGTTTATAAAAAATTCAGCATTATAACAGCGTAAAATGAAAAATTGGAAATTGAGGGATTTGATCCGATGTGTATTAAAAGTGAACAGTGATCAGAGAAATTTAAAAAGTAGATATGCGATTGACTGGAGTTTTTTTTTTTTCAAAGTTTCATCATTATAACGGCGTAAAAATAGGTGGCTCGAATGGGTTTCGTCTATTTCCCTTCCCTAATCCCAACCGCGGTAAACCCGTCAGATCGAGAAGAGTTCAAATACTGAGAAACGTAAGGTTGAATTTTTTTTTTTAAGAAAAGAAAGAAATAAAATAAAGAATTTGAATATTGCTGTTTGAGTAGGCAGTTCCATTATGTACCTGAAAAAAAGAAACAAATAGAATACAGAAAAACACATATTTTTGTTGTTCTTTTTTGAAGATAGAAGAATAAACTGAGAAAATAAAATGAAATTTTTTTCTAGTAAAATAAAAGTCTTTCTTTTCCATTTTTTTTTGCAAGTAGTAAAAAAACCTTCCTTTCTTTTTTTTTTTCACAAGTAATAAAATGGCTTCTCTTTTTTTGTTCTTGAAATCAAATGGGAAATAAAAGAAACTTTTTTTTTTCAAGTAAATAAGTAAACAAAACAACAAAAATCTTTTCTTTCCGTTTTTTCTTTTCTTTTCTTTTTTTGAAATAGGATAAAAAAAACAAAATAAAATATGTACATGTATATATATATGTATGTATATGTGTGTGTGTGTGTGTGACAGTGGATTGTGGGGGGATTAGGGGAGGGTAAGAAGTGGTGGCGCTTGGGGTTTTGTGGTGGTTGAGGGTGGAGGGGGATTAGAGAGGAGGAGAGAAGTGGTGGGGATGGCGACCGGAGGTGGTGGCCAGCGGCGGGGTGTCCGGCTGTGAGGTGGCCGGTGGTGATGGCTATGGAGGAGGAAGGAGTTTGGAGAGGAGGAGGAGGAGGTGGAGATCGAGGGTTGCCGGAGGTTGTGGTGGGGTGGGGGTTGTTCGAAGGGGGGTGGCTGGCCGGGTGTCGAGGTGGCTGCCCCTCTCCTTTTTCTTCTCCTCTATTTTTTTCCTCTTTTCTTTTCCTCTCTTTTGATACCTCTCTCTCTACTTTTTTATTTTTTCTGCCGAGCCGTCCTCTTCTCTCTCTCCTTTCTCCCCTTTTATATATGTATAGAAATATATGTATCCCTATATGTGTGCATAGTTACATGTATATATTTAATAAAATAAAATAAAGTAAAAGAAAAAAAACACAGACACCCCCCCCCCCCCCCCCTCCCCAATCCCCTTTTCGGCAGAAAAGGGGGGTGTCAACATCCACTTCTTTTTTAAACTAAGAGAATAATATTAAATAGTAAAAAATCCAGATATTTTGTACATGCGCTTGTACTTTCCAAACTTACGGAACACAGTGCGACTGAGATTTGAACCACCAGGTCACCTCGACAAACGCAAAATTTTGATGTAAAAATGAGATTTTTCAAATGTCGTATGGCGGGCGTTTGGCATCAGTTTGTGCCAAAAATGCTTGATAATATACTTATTTCTGAAATTCGAAATCAGAATGAGATGAAACTTCAGGGGTCCCTCTATCTCGATGTGGAAAGTATTTTGGTCCAGTCTGAAAATAGCACATGCACTCCAAGCTCAAGGAGTGGAGCTTTCAGACGATTTAACAGTATAAAATGACATACCTGTAAGAGATCTTACTGTAGTTTTCCAACTTTCGTCGTCAGATGGTGACAAAATTTCTGTCAACCCTTCATATTGACAAATGTGAATTTTTGGTACCATTTCTGAGCCTCCAAGAGCTGTCTCGTGATGAAACAAAATTTTCCTGTTTGAAATCAACGCCTAATAAAGTGACTTTTCCAGGTTCGATGTCGAATTGCGATAAAATTTCAGGGCCTCATCGATTTTAGCATGTACTCTAAGTTTGGCATAAAAAATGTTTGCTCTGACATCCAGAATGTTGAAAAAGTAGATCTTTTCCCTCTTTTTGCAAATCACAGATTCTTGAAACTTTCGAATGCGATCCTATCTTCGTTTGTAGTCCAATTTTGACGATTCGAGTCTAGGGACCTTGTATTGATAGGCTCTTTACATATTTTGGACTTGATACAACTTATTGATATATGTTTATTGGGATAAGCAAAAATCAGGTGTCTACAATTGCCCCTCTTTGTCAGATTTGCGAAGAAAATCATGGCAACGATCGGAGACACCTTATATTTGCGGGCTTGATCCTTTGGCAAGGAATCTCTTCACTGAGCTCTTCTCTGCTATGTCTTCTCTGAACCTTTTCTTCAAATTCTAAGGAATGTCTTTGTCGTTGCCCTGGCATCTTCTTATGCTATTGTCGGTCGTTCCCACAAGTTAGAGAATTACCCTTTGAAGTTGAATTGAATTGGGATGTCACCTGGGGACTTAGACTTGATGCTGAATTGAAATGGGATGCCGCCTGGGGTCTTACACTTGATGCTGAATTGAATTGGGATGTCGCATGGAGACTTACACCTGATGCTGAATTGAATTGGGATGCCGCATGGGGACTTATACCTGAAGTTGAAAGTGAACATAGCTATCCCGAGCAGGGGGTTTATGTGAGGTTTGACACTGTCAATGAGAAGCTTTTGGGTTATGGGTGAGGTTCATGAATTTGTTCGAGAAGTTCATGACCATGGAAGTATTGGATCCAGCTACACCTACTACAAAAACATGAATTGTCTGCTATACTACATGAAAATTGGATGTCACTTTCTGAAAATTCATGACATATTATGTATTTGCATTTAAAAAAAATGTAATCAATGAATGAGTTTTATCTATAAAATGAATGCTCATGACTTAGTAGATATTGACTGTTTTGTTACCTATTGAACATTATGAGACAAAGTATTTGACTTTGTGAACTCGATGTTTTGCTAATCTCTGACTGTCTGGCTGTCGATCAGAAGGATGTAGATCTTTGCATGTGAGTCCAATGCCCTTTCACAGGTTTTCACCAAATCCGGTTCTGTCATTTTGCACTCCAATGCCCTTTCAGGTTTTTGTTGTGCCGACAGTTTTGCATTTTGCCACAGTTTTTCTTTCTTACTCGCAGTGCCCTTTTGGGTTTTCACTATGCCCATCAAACCATGCATTTGAAATTGAAAGCATTTGATACCTTTGTTAAAGACAGAATGCATAAATATGATTTAATGAACCCAACAAGACTTGTGTCAATCAGAGTGGAATTTACTGGGTTGTAATGTAGGCTAGGGTCATGGGTTGAGAAATGAAGGGACCGCATGAACGCTCAAAATTTATTTGTAGAAGTTGGCTGAAATTCTTGGGATCACCTGTGCTCTCTTTCCTTCTCCTATTTTCTTTTTCTATTCTTCACTTTTTTTTCTTTTTTTTTTCTAGTTCGTCCTGGTTTGGCGCAGGGTACTTTTTGCTAGATAAAAAAGCTCTCAGGGAGCAATGACCCCATAAAGTTGGAATCTAGGCCTTCTGAAATAATTTGCTTTGGGGGATCTACCCCAAATTTGCACTGATATTTTATTTTATATCTCTAGTGTCCTTTCTTTTAGCACTGCCCCAATGTAGGGGATGATCCTCGGGGGTTTGAATTTTGAAAAAAAAACATTGTAAGACTCAAAAGGGTGAGCAATGGAGAGTGGTGTATGGATAGCTGAAATGAATGCCTCTCATCCTTTTGACATAAGCCAACTTGAAATGCAAAAATCATAAATGTGAAGTACTGAAAATTATGAACCCAGGAAATGTGTCCTTACTCTTACAATTTAGATCTAAGGAAACCTCAAAAATAATGTGTGAGTGGGCGACGGTTGTGAATAACCTCCTTGCCTTGTTATGATAAGGGGGGCACTGACCCAGTTGATGTACGAACTTGATGAATGGCATGCCCCATAATGAATGGAGGTATTTCTTGGCCCTGAATGTCTGTTATTTGTCTGCTCTGTTATCATGTAATTGGATAACATCAAGCAGCAGCTGGAGTTTTTAAGGCATGTTCTGGCTCTGACTGTGCTCTCCGATGTGATCGAATGTAGTCTGCTTCTCTGAAAATTTTAAAAGTCTAACTCGATGTCTAAATGCATTCCTTAGGTTCTAGTTCACTCATATCTAATGAATCGTGAGATTAAAGAATGAATTAAAATGTTGAATTTTGAATGGTGAAATAAGTAACTGTGTTTTGAAAAATGCATTTTATGCAGAGCAGACAAAGCATATAATAATAGCATGGAGAAACTGCCCTGTGTGGCATTTGGTTTCTTATAAGGAATTGTATATACTGGGTTGTGGGTTGGGAATGGGTCCCTCATGAGGATTGTTCAGAAGTGATTAAAGGGCATATAAATGTATCTGGGTAGAAATTGGCCTATTAGTTTGGAAGTCTAAGGATTTGGACATTCGCAAATGCGCTGGTATTGCTTAGATTTGCCAATGTCAATGTGATAGCAGATTTAACTTGGCTTTAAAGTGGGTGCTGACACAGGGTTGGGGCTTGGAAGTGATTTTGTATGGTTAGGATTTGACAGAGTTTGGCTTTAGATAAATGGTGGGAGGCCTGTCAACTGGATTTGTTCGAGTGTGCACTTAGCTATGTTTGGATTTGGAAGTTGGAGCTGCCCAAAATTGACGTTGATTCGGGTTTGTCAACGGCCCCTGCTTAGGTTTGGCGACTTGTCATTTTTGGATTTAGAAGCTGGAGTTGCTCAGACAGCTTGATGTCCACTCATGTTTATCGAAATTCTTGGATGGCCCATCTCTCAAAACAACCATGTAGCCACGGACTCCAATTCAGTATGATGATGGAGAAGCAAAGACCCTGTTGACATCTTTTAGAATCAACCTGAAGGGGTAGAGGTTGGAAGAAAGTGAAGTAGAAGATATAAAGTCAGTCATCTGAAATAAAATAAGAGATATGAGGATTCTCCTCAAAATGACTTATTAGAGATGTAAGACACTGCCCCGGTTCGATGAATGCATCGAACTGCCCCAGTATAATGTGAATATGATGGGCCTCAAAGTATAAGACAAAAATGGTTAGCCTTTTGGCGTCACCAAGCATTTTGAAATGTGATTTTTTTTAGGTTCTATGTAAAGTATGTGAATGAATTTGAAAGAATCAGGTAGCCATTTGGCACCATTTATGAATTTTGAAAAGTGGATCCAGTCTCGATGAAATGTCAGGATAAGATGATAAAAATTTGGCCACCTGTTGGCACTACTATGAATTTTGAAAGAATGTTCCCATCCTCGATAAAATTTGAGAATAAGACAAGAAAAGGAAGTAGCCTTTTAGCTCCTTTCATGAATTTGAAAAATTGTATCCATTCTTGATGAATATGAGAGGATGAAAGAATTCAGCAGCCTTTCGAAGCTATTTATGAATTTTGGAAAGCCGTATTCATTTGCAATAAAATGTGATGATGACAAAATCAACAGCATTTTTGGCACTGCTATGAATTTTGAAAAATGAATCCATCCTTTTTAAAATGTTAGGATAAGATGAGAAAAATTGGGCGGCCTTTCGGTGCCACTATGAATTTTGGCAAATGTGCATCCGTCCTTGTTAAAATGTAAAGAAAAGGTGAGTAGAATTGGGTAGAGTCTCGGCGCTTGTATGAATTTTGACAAATGTATGTCATCTTGTAAATATGTAAGTATATGATAGGTAAGATCGGATAGCCTTTTGGCGTCACCATGTGCTTTGAAAAAGTGCATCTATCGTTGATAAAAATTAATGGTAAGAGATAAAAATTAGACAGCCTTTCGGCTCTATTATGATTTTTTTGAAAAAAAGTGCATCTTTCCTTGATAAAATGTAAGGACAAACTCGGGTAGCCTTCCGGTGCTATTTTAAATCGTGCATCCCTCCTCGATAAAAAGTGATTATAAGACAGGTAAAATTGGGCAGCCTTTCGGCGCTGTTCATGAGTATTGAAAAGCATATCTTTGAATTGTAAAAAGTGAATTGGACAGCCTTGCAACATCGTTTATGAATCTTTGAAAAAGTAAATTTATCATCAATAAAATGTGAGGCTTAGATAATGAAATTTGGCAGTTTTTTTATCTTGGGGATTTGTATGAATTTCGAAAAATCGGGCAGCCTTTCGGCATTGATTATAAATTTTGAAAAAGTGTACTCAACCTCAATAACATGCAAGGATGAGATATGAACAATTGGACAGCCTTCCAGTGTCATTTATGGTTTTTGAATTTTTTTATCAATTATCTGAAAAATGCAAGGATGAGATGTAAAAAATCGAACAGCCTTCCAGCGTCATTTATTGCATTTGAAAATTTTATCTATCTTTCGAAAAATGCAAGGATGAGATGTGAAAAATCGGACAACCTTCTGGCGTCATTTATTGCATTGGAAGATTTTGTCTATCATCTAAAAAAATGCAAGGATAATATGTGAAAAATGGGACAGCCTTCCGGCATCACTTTGAATTTTGAAAATTTTGATCTATCCTTTGAAAAATGCAAAGATAAGATTTAAAAAAATCGGACAGCCTTCCGGCATCATTTATGAATTGTAAAAATTTGACCTTTCCTTAGAAAAATGCAAGGATATGATTTGAAAGAAAATCGGACAGCGTTCCGATGTCATTTATGAATTTTGAAATTTTGATCTATCCTTAGAAAAATGCAAGGATAAGATTTGGAAAAATCGGACAGTCTTCCGGCGTCATTTATGCATTTGAAAATTTGATATGTCCTTGTTAAAATGTAAGAATAAGGTAAGAAAAAATGCACTTTGAATGTGGCTGAATCATTCCATCTTTTGTGAATCCATTGTGAAAAAAAATAGAGAAAGGATAAATGTATAAATTAAAAACAAGATTTTTTTTTTGAATATGGCTTTGAAATGTGAGATTGACGTCTCATTTGAAAGGTGTGACAGATATCATGCATGCAAAATGTGGCTTTTGGCTGACTAATGTATCCTAATCGTTGCAGGCCTGGTTCCCAAATCTTTAGACCACCGAATCCGAAGCTACCATCTTTAGTCAGTGATTCGAGTGGGAGAGGTCCTACCAAAATTCCATCGGCAAAGGTAAACCCTTCATGTCTCTGGGCCCAGTATACTGACCCCCTAACTATGTAAAGGGACCAAACGGGGCATGTTGTGCTGAATGAAATGCATGAATTTTAACCCCAATTGCGATGGGAATGGATGAGAAAAGTTTTTTTTGGTCCTCCCAATTGCGGGATTAGGACAAGTACCTCTGTAATTGCAATTCTGCACAGTTGTGAATGAAAGAAAACAAGTATATACAAATATACAAGATACAATCTCTCTTTCGCTCTCATAAAAAGCTGATATGACACAAAGTAGTTGAAGTGGCTTGAGCCTGCTTACTCCCCAGTAGAGTCGCCAAGCTGTCGTGCCCCAAAAATGACCCGGACAGGATGATGTAGGATGTGCATGTGGGTTTTGAAATAGAAGTTATTCCTTGAAAAAGTGGAGGGCCTTTATTCATTTTTATAGAGTCGACACCTAACTAGTTTAAAGACGTGTAAGCTGTCTAAAAATGTTTTTAAAATAATGTAAAAGGCCCATTTAAAATGCGTGACTCTCTAAAAATGATTTGTTATGCCAAAGAAAGGGTTCGAAGGCTCGATTATGTCAGGGGAAGGTATTAGGCACCCCTAAACATCCCTCAAAAGGGTTACCGCGCTACTTTGGTGTCATATCAGCTTTTAAGTCAAAGTGAAAGTGAAATTGCATCAGAAAATGGGAGGTGGGTTTTTATTTGGTGTGACCGAACCCCTCGTGGGCTGCCTACGTATCTCGAATTTGATCAAGAATCAGGTCATGCGTAGTTCTCCCTTTTCTAGGGAGAATTTAAAAAGTAGTTTAGTTGTCCTAATGGTGAGAAAGTAAAATGTGGTACCAGTTATACTCATGTTGAGATGACAAATGTGGTTAGGGAACTTTAGCCTTCGACGGCGTGGTTCCTAGTTTTGACTGAAGATGTGGCGTGGCTGGGAACTTGAGCATAGAGCTACATTGTCCCATACTTTAGCCAAATGTTTTTTGAAAATGTGGGACTTAGTCCCGAATCTTGAAAATGTGGGATTTAATCCCAGAACTGATTTTAAAATGTAGGACTTAGTCCCAAAAAGACTTTGGAAATGTGGGACTTGGTCCCATAATTGGTTTTCAAAATGTGGGATTTAGTCCCAGAATTGACTTTGAGATGTGGGATTTAACCCTAAAATGACTTTGAAATATAGGACTTAGTCCTAGAATTGGTTTTGCAAATGTGGGATATAATCCCAAAATGATTTTAAAATATGGGACTTAATCCCAGAATTGGTTCTGTAGATGTGGGATTTAATCCCAAAATTGATTTTGAAAATGTAGGACTTAGTCCCGAAATAGATTTTGAAAATGTGGGACTTGGTCCCAGAATTGGTTTTGTATATGTGGGATTTAATCCCAGAATAGATTTTAAAAATGCGGGATTTAATCCCATAGTAGTTTTGTAGATGTGGGATTTAATCCCAAAACTGATTTTGAAAATGTGTTGGTTTTGAAAATGTGGGATTTAGTCCGAAAATTAGTTTTGAAAATGAGACTTAGTCTCAGGATTGATTTTGAAAAATGTGGGATTTACTCCCAGAATTGATTTTGAAAATGTGGGATTTAATCCCATAATAGATTTGAAAATGTGGGACTTAGTCCAAAATGATTTTGAAAAATGTGGGATTTAATCCCGGAATTGATTTGAAACTGTGGGACGTAATCCCAGAATAGATTTTGAAAGTTTTTTTAAAATGTGGGATTTATTCCCATAATAGATTTGAAAATGTAGGACTTAGTCCTCGAATTAGTTTTGTAGGTGTGGGATTTAATCCCAAAATTAATTTTGAAAATATTGTGAAAATGTGGGATTTAATCCCCGAATAGATTTTGAAGATGTGCGACTTAGTCCCAGAATTGATTCGAAAATGTAGGACTTCGTCCTAGAATTGATTTTGAAAATGTGGGATCTAATCCCGGAAAAGGTCTTGCAAATGTGGGACTTAGTCCCAGAAATGGTTTTGTAGATGTGGGATTAACCCCAAAATTGATTTTAAAAATGTGGGACTTAGTCCCAAAAATGGATTTGAAAATGTGGAATTTAATCCCAGAATTTATTTTGAAATGTGGATTTAATCCAAAAATAGATTTATGCTTCAATGAAATTTCGGCATTACAACGGCTAAAAATGGGGAAATTTGAAATTTGGGATTTGATCCCAGCTGATTTTAGAAGTGGTATTTTTTAAAAATGGCTTTTGAAGTAATTTTGAATTTCTAGAAATTTCGACATTATAATGGCATAAGATGAGAAATTGGGAAATGTCAGATTTTGAAAGGTATGCTTGAAATTATTTTTGAGTTTCTTGAAAATTCACCATTATAATGGCGTAAAAATGAGAAATTGGAAATTGTGGGATTTTGAAAGGTACGTTTGAAATTATTTTTGAGTTTTTCAAAAATTTGGCATTATAACAGCGTAAAATGAAAAATTGGAAATTGTGGGATTTGATCCGTTGTGTTTTAAAAGGTACAGTGATCTAAGAAATTTAAAAAGTAGATCTATGACTGACTGGAGTTTTTTTTCAAAGTTTCGTCATTATAACGACGTAAATATAGGTGGCTCGAATGGGTTTCGTCCATTTTCCTTCCCTAATCCCAACCGCGGTAAACCCATTAGGTCGAGAAGAGTTCAGATACTGAGGAACGCAAGGTTTATTATTTTTTTTTTTAAGAAAAGAAAGAAATAAAATAAAGAATTTGAATATTGCTGTTTGAGTAGGCAATTCCATTATGTACCTGAAAATGACAGACAGATAGAATACAGAAAAAAAAAAAATTTTGTTGTTCTTTTTTGAAGATAGAAGAATAAAATGAGAAAATAAAATGAAAATTTCTTTCTAGTAAATTAAAAGTAATTCTTTTCCTTTTTTTTTTTTTTTGTGTTTTTGCAAGTAGTGAAAAACTTTCCTTTCTTTTTTTTTTTCACAAATAATAAAATGGCCTCTCTTTTTTTGTTCTTGAAATCAAATGGCAAATAAAAGAAAACTTTTTTTTTTTCCAAGTAAATAAGTAAACAAGAAAACAAAAATCTTTTCTTTCCTTATTTTCTTTTCTTTTCTTTTCTTTCCACTCTTTTTTTTTTATATAATAAAACTAAGAAAATAGTATTAAATAGTAAAAAAATTCAGATATTTTGTACACGCGCTTGTACTTTCAAAACTTCCGGAATACAGTGCGACTAAGATTTGGACCATCGGGTCACCTCGACAAACGCAAAAATTTGATGTAAAAATGAGATTTTTCAAACGTCGTATGGCGGGCATTTGGCATCAGTTTGTGCAAAAAAAAGCCCGATAATGTACTTATTTATGAAATCCGGAGTCAGAATGAGACGAAACTTCAGGGGTCCTTGTGTCTATATATGGAAAGTATTTTGGTCCATCCTAAAAATAGCACAGGCACTCCGAGCTCAAGGACTGGAGCTTTCGGATGATTTAAGAGTATAAAATGACATACATGTGAGAGATTTTACCGCAGTTTTCCGACTTTCGTCGTCGGATGGTGACGAAATTTGTGTCAGTCCTTCATATTGACAAATGTGAATTTTTGGTACCATTTCTGAGCCTCCAAGAGCTATCTCGTGATGAAACAGAATTTTTCCGTTTGAAATCAACGCCTAATAAAGTGACTTTTCCAGATTCAGTGTCGGATTATGATGAAATTTCAGGGACTCGTCGGTTTTAGCATGTACTCTAATTCTGGCATGAAAAATGTCTGCTCTGACTTCCGAAATACTAAAAAAGTAAATCACTCCCCTCTTTTTGCAAATCGCAGATTCTTGAAACTTCCGAATACGATCCTTTCTTCGTTTGTGCTCCGATTTTGACGATTCGAAGTCCAGGGACCTTGTATTGACAGGCTCTTTCACATCTGTCAGACTTGATGCAATTTATTGACATGTTTTTATTGGGATGAGCAAAAATCAGGTGTCTACACTATTAACCATCTCAACAACCGAAACAGAACTCTTTACTCTTTCTTGAACTAACCATACGAATGAAGCACGATGAACAGACCGATGGACACGACCGTCTCGTTAATGATTAAAGTGCATGGTACAAACTGTTAAAACACATTTTTCTCGGAGTCGTGTACTTAAGTACTTAACATTCTTGTTCGCGTAGTTCTCATATATCATACGTAAAAGCATTACAGGTTGATTATACTAACAAGTTAAGAACCCACGTCCTACAGTACTTCATAAAAGTTGTTACTACTAAAGTACTACTAGATTAGCATAAGGTATACCTTGTGGAAAGCTCAAGCAAGTATAAATATCAAATAAAACCCAATGTACAACCATCACAGCTTATGGTACCACCATTCACAACATAGCTCATCTTAAAGATACTTACAACAAACTATCCTTTTAAACTCTGCTGAGCTCGAGAGCACTCACCTCTCGAGCGTTCGTGCCTGGCCCGTTCATTAGGCTCGAGCGCTCGGGTTCAGCAGTTTCAAATAGTGACACTTTAGCAACTTAGTTTTAAGCTTTAAATCTTAAAGTATAAGTTAAAACAAACATATTTATGAGTGAGTAAGAGTACTCCCAAGGATCTAGATGATCAAATTGGTGTTTAATGATGAAAATGAAGCCAACGAGTGTGTGTGTGTGTGTGTGTGTGTGTGTGTGTGTGTGTGTGATCTTGAGCTCCATTATGACTCCAAGAGTGCTAGATCCTCCAGTTTTCTTCTTCTTCACCTTGATCGTTCAAGATTCACCTCCAGAGCTTCATAGTGGTTGTCATGCATGTGTTTGTGTGTCTTGATTATGAAATGGAAGCCATGCAAGCATGAATGTGTGTGTGTTTGTGTATGGAAGCATGTAAACTCACACACTTTCTCTCTCAAAAGAACTCTTTGGAAACTCAAAGTTTCTACGCCCTGAGAAATGCTGATATTTATCCACTTTTTGAGACCCAGGGGCAAAATAGCCATTTTACCCTTTTAAAGCTCGAGCACTCGCGCCTCAAGCGCTCCAAAGGTCCGAGCGCTCGGGCCTCTCAAATTAGCAATCCTTTCAAAGTTTCAAGGGTTCAAAGGTTTAAGGAATAAACATCCATACTAACTATCATTCAACTTCATTACGAATACGATTGCAACTTACATGCTGATCCAGAAAATACAGAGATACATCCATATATAGATAATTATCGATAAAAGGGACGGTGTTATAATGTAGGCCGCGGTGTGCAGATTGTCGAACCACTTGAAAATCCATTCCCCCCCCCCCCCCCCCCCCCCCCCCCCCCCCCCTTTTTTACAGCTTCCATTTCGGGCTAACAATGTAGTATATGGTTTTTGCGATAGTGATTGGATGAAGCTTTTGTTTATGTTTTTCCTTTTTTTTTTTTTGGGTCCAAAACACTCCAATTCTTGATTTCTTTTCATTTGTAAGCATGTAGAATGACCCATCAATATATTGATTGGATGTTGACAAAAAGTTGCAAAAATTGGGTTTATACCAAACATGAACTTGTTCGACTTGTGCAAAATGTGAAATTTCACACTCATATGTTTGGAAAAAATCTAACCTCAAAATTTTACACTAATATTGTATAAAATTTCACACTCACACTTTCACAAATGCCCTTGCGAATAGCAGCTATAGTGTTAAGAGATCAATGTGAGAAATTTAACACTCAAGATGCATATTTTTTACTAATCAACTTGAATATATATATATATTTACAGTAGTTGTAAAATGAACCAATTGCAATGAAAAATTTCACACTAATGGTAGTAGTGTAAAATGAACTAGTTGTAGTATAAAATTTCACACTAATGAACCTGTTGCAGTGTAAAATTTCACACTAATGAGCCAGTTCCAATGTAAAACAAACCAGTTGTGTAAAATTTCACACTAATGAACCAGTTGCAATGTAAAACGAACCAGTTGCAGTGTAAATTTCACACTAATGAACCAGTTGCAGTGTAAAATTCAATACTCGCATAAATGTATGGTGCATGGTAAAAAGCTAACAACTAAACATTTTATGTGATCAATGATTATTGGTAGAACATATAAAAGTGGGATATCCACATAAAAATAGAATTAGAAAGATTCAAAACACTCATAATGTACATGACTAAAGTTATGAGATTTTATTTCCATATTTTTGATATGCAAAGCAATGAGATCTTTAAAATAGATTTATTTCCACATATATATATATATATACAAAGATTCTCTAAAGAGGGCCAACGCTCTTTATTAAAGAGAGGACCTCTGTTTTGGTCATTGAATTGTGTTTAAAAACTGTGAAATGACAAAACTGCCATTAATGAAAATACGATCCAACGGCCAAAACAGAGGTCCTCTCTTTAATAAAGAGAGGGCGCCCTCTTTAGAGTCTGACTGTATATATATATATATATATTTATGTATGAGGGTAAAACAGTCACTAAAATTATCTATTATTGAGAATTGTGGACTAATCTCTAAAATATTTACCTATCTTAGATTTATTAAGATAAAGATATTATTGATGGACCTATACAAAAAAAATAGTTAAGTAAAAGGAGACTTTTCACCAAAATTTTATTTTATTTAAGGATAGTTTGTACTTTCGCTTGAACCATTAAAAATTCATTCCAAGGAAGGACAATGCAGTTTGTGAAACTACGAAGAAAGTCATTGTATTTCTAACATGCTTAAAGAGAGGTCAATGTAATTTAATATTAAAAAAAAAAGTTGAGGAAAGTAAATATTATAAGACTTAATTTTTTTTTTGCTAAAATTATAAGACTTAATTACATATACACTCCTTTTACTTAGATAGCTTTTGGCCCATGCGTGGGTATTTTGTTAAATAATTAGTTTAGTTTTTGGAGTTCATAATTATTAGCAAACTTTAAAAGTTGTTGTTAAACATGACTTATGTCGGTTAAATTTAATTGATTTACTAACCGTTTCAGTTTAGTCCAAAATAAAAAAGGTATTAGTGATACAATTTAGGATAATTCTTTGGTGATAACTTTCATACAACCTCTTAAAAGATGTGTCTATCTCTCTCATGTGTCACTGTGGGGTCCAGTGACATCAGAGGAGAGAGATAGACACATCTTTTTAAGAGGTTGTATGAAAATTGTATGAAAGTTGTCACTAAAAAATTACTCTATAATTTAAAGTACAGAAAAGTGAAAAATGATTTAAGTATAGAGGGTGTATCTATAATTCAAACCCATATTACAACTAAGAATATAAAAAGCAAACTAATAAAAATATGGTACTGCGACTAATTGATATTTGTATTTGCTAATTTGCTGTCAATCGGAGGCGGCTCTGCTTTGGTTATGTCGTCCCACATCGACTAATAAGAAGGGAAGAGTTAAAAAGTCGGTGTATAAATAAAGACAGCTGAACAACCTTGAAAATTTACATACCTGGACGGGGTCAATGGGTGATCAAGTAGGCCCATGGCCTAGGTTGGTGACCTCCATTGCACATATACTGGAGGGGCACTCAGCCTAACATCTCCCCTTGCTTGGGAGACTGTACGTCTTAATTTCTGGCAGTGGGGGCCTGCGCTCGCGCGGCCCCTATCAATTCCCCCCCTTAAACATATATTAATAATGTTAAGTCTTACACAATATTTCACAAAAAATTTTACACACAATAATTTTAGTTCTACAAAATAATTTTGGTTCTTGAATTCAGTTGGTCTCATATGGGGAACACATGGGTTTTACACAGGATTCATTGAAATTAAGGGATATGATTGCTTTGTGTAGATTATTGTGTGGGTGTAGCATTACTCAACATATATATACAATTAGAGAGCATTTTTGTTCATTTGGTGTTATGTTTCATTTCAGTAATTATGTTGATAGTACAAAAGTAAGTGAAATAAAATCGAATATATGTCACCCAGTGAAAACCTAATAAACAATGATGAATCAAAATATGGTGAGCAAAAATGCTCTCATACATCTATATATATATAGGGGCGGACCCACAGTGAGGGCGAGCGGGGCCAGCTGCCCCCCACTAAACTTTCGGGAAAAAAATAGATTATATATAATAGTTTTAAAAAATATGTAGACTTTTATTAAGATTTTCTATTAATTCAGAGGCTTTTTGTAAAGAGCAATGATATGCTTCCCAAATTTCTATCCCAAAAATACTTTCCAAATGATTTGGCAGTGAGACCAAGCCAAATACAGTGGGACCAATAGAGTTTTGATTGGAAGTTGTTTACATTGCCCCACTGCTAGGTCATTTGGGAAGCTCTTTTGAAATATAAATTTAGGAAGCATAGCAATACTTTTTTGTAAATTTTAGAACTTTGCAGAATTTTGACATTATTTCAATTGACAACTTGTTCTCACTCTTAATTTTATAGTATTATATATATATTGTGTGTGTGTGTGTGTGTGTGTGTATATGTTATATATTGAAAGACCAAAAAGCAAAATAAAAACCACCTAGAGTCCCCTAGTGTCCCATAGTGCATATTCTAAAAAATAAAAATAAAAAAATGTCCCCACGCAGATGAAGTTTGAAGTTACGCAGAAGCCCTCGAAAGACTCAAAAGACCCCATATCCACCATTAACCTCATCTTGCTCCTGTTTAGCAGGGAAAAAAAATCCTCTTACTCCTTTTCTGTGAGATAGAAAGAAAAAAAAAATACAGAATTTCCAACCCCCTATATATACACGAAACTTACGAGAAAAATCACATAAAATTATACTATTTCTGGCAAAAAAAAAAAATACATATATATATTCAGCCGGGGGCGCTGCCCCCGACCCCCGTAAAAACTTCGCCCCCACTAAATTAATGTTCTGTGTCCGCCACTGTATATATATATATATATATATAAATTATATATTAATCGATCTGATATAATTGGTTGATTCTATTAAGGGTTGTTTGGATTGACTCTTGCTTCTGAATAGTAATACACTTTTGTTTCTCAAAATGATTTCACAGTTGTATCACATGTTGCTACGTGTGATACAATTAACAAACATTTGAAAACAAAATTTGAGATTCAAATTAAGATACATCATTACATCATGAGAATAAAAATTAAAACTCAATTGGGGCACTATTATTTTTTAATTATTTATTTATCAAAACTCAAATGAAGCACTTTTAGACATTTCAATTAAAATATGTTTTGGGACTTTTAAAGTACTTCACATTTATCCAAACAAGCAATATATGCGTTTTATGTTCCATAAGCACTTTTGGACCCAAATGTTTGAGGAGAAATTCCAAATAGGGCCTAAAGGCCTAGTTGGCAATAGTTTTTGCAGTTCAATCACAATTTTTTGGCCAATCACAAACGCGAATATCACTTCTTTTTCAATCAGCTAATTTGCTAAACAGTTTCACTTTTAACTTTTGAAGTCAATAACCGCCTATGGACGCCAAAAGTTGTCGATCAAATGAGGTCATAGTTTTGCCTATAAATTGTTACACTCACTCCCGCAGGTTATATTTAATTGCGTTTAGCATGTATTATTAATTGTCACGCCCCGGATCCAATTAAATACAATAGGGTTTTCTCATTATCCTTTATATTTCTTCTTCCCATCCTAATATTTACTCATGCTACCTACAACTTGAGTTGAGAAAATTCTCAAACTTTACGTAGTTTCTGTTTGATAACCAAATAGTCCCTAGTCTCTCTGTTTTCTTTCCTCCCTCCCTCATTGTTAGTCACAGCTATATATATATATATATATACTAGCTGGAGTCCCGTGCGCTGCTCGGAAAATTTAATTGTGTCATTTCGTGTGGTTAAGTGGTTGTTAAAAGTGTATAATAAGATGTTAAAACGATTAAATAGAAAATTATAAATATAGCTATTATATTTAAAACTCTTCCTACGGAAGAAGTTGATAATTCTGACTATCTTATAAATGAGTAGTAATGGTACCTAATAAATCACCACTAAAAATATATGACACAAGTACGATATTTCTCCTAAAAAAGGACATGAATGTGTTTGTAAACCCTAATTGATATTCGAAGCAAAGATTTGAATCATAAAGATGCAACAGAATGCTGATTCAAATGTTATTATACATATTACAATCTATAAATCCTAAATTTGAGAGAAAAAGTTAACCAGAATGTAAATAATAGTGGCCAATTCATAAATAGCCATTGAAATAGCCACTTTATTTGACATTTTTTGAAGTGAAGTATAAATATCCAAGAACTTGCTGACCCAAATGTAATTACACATATTACAATAAATGAATCCTAAATTTTAGAGAAGAAATTGACCAAAATGTACATATTAGTGACCAATTCCTAAATAGCCACTAAAATAGCCAATTTTTTTTGGACTTTTTTTAAGTGAATAATAAATATCCCAAAACTTAGTGATCCAAATTCAATTACACATATTACAATATATGAATCCTAAATTTGAGAGTAGAAATTGATGAAATTGTAAATATTAGTGACAAATTCCTAAATAGCCGCTAAAATAGCCACTTTTTTTTTTTTTTACTTTTTTTGAAGTGTATAATAATATCCAAAAAATTATTGACCCAAATGTAATTAGACATAAGCTTGTTAATTCAAACCTCATTTGAGAGAAGAAGTTGACCAAATTGTAAATATTAGTGACCAATTCCTAAATAGCCACTAAAATAACCACTTTTTGACTTTTTTTTTGAAGTGATTAATAAATATCCCAAAAATTGTTGATCCAAGTGTAATTAGACACAAGATTGTTAATTGAAACCTCATTATTATATTAAATAAAATTTTAAAAGCTAACTTGAATGTAATTATTTGTATAAAATGACTGATTTACCCTTACATAGATCAATATATCCTTATGACGTCTAGATAAATGTATGAGTAATTATGGTGTAGTGAAAGGCAAAAGAGAAAGTTTATAATTTTTGACGTGCCAGCTTATTCATTCTTTTAATATAGTAGAGATATAGAGATGTTCACAGCCCAATTCATTAGGCACAAATGATAAACTAATGGATAACTATTATATCCATCCATATGCATACATTAGGATAATATGATTATCATCATCATCATTATCTGATGAAAGGGTTATTCTTTCATTTATTCATATAAAATGAATGATATTTATCCATAAAAAATATAAAAAAGATAGTTTTAAACTAACAGCGTCAAGGGGCCAATTGCCTAAAAAAATTTTTTTTTTTGAGCAATTCCGTTAGTTTTAAACTAACGGCATCATTGATTGGATGGGATTGAAAATGGGTTGAAAGTTCAAGGGGCCAATTGCAAACAAAAAAAAAGGGTTCATGTACCCAATTGAAAATACGTGTCTCGTACGATGGGGTAAAGTGCAATTAGGCCTTGTTTTAATAATATGATAATTGTTAGAGACCACATATGTGGTCAGTTAGGGATACAATTATAAAAGCGAATTGGAAACGTTGCATAATTAGTAGATTAATTAGCAACTTCATAATATTATATAGGACCGCATATGTGACCTATACGTGACATAGACAAACACTCATTTATGTTTGGAATAATTTTAATAAGTTTCATAACTAATAGGGGCATAATTGTAAAATTAATGAAATTGTGTGGAGGCTAAAATAAAAAGGAAAAATTTTAATAACATGACACCTAGCCAATGACTCATGACCAGCCTCTTCTTTTTCACTCAATGCAATCAAAACATTTACAGAGGAAAGAAATACGATAATCTCCACGAAACTTCAGCGACGCTTCGACACCAAACGACGCGTCATTTGACATCGATTTTTAAAACAAAACACATACTCGGACTCTTGAAGATGGGTCTTTCGCATAGGTACCAATCTTGTTGATTTCTGTGACAATTTTTCTACGACCCGTTTCAGGGGTTTAGTTCATAATCTGTAATTTTTGTATCGGGAATTGTGCCTGAAACTTGCTAGTATTATAATCTGGTTATTAGGATCAAAAAGTAAGAGGTGAGTGACAACAATTATGAAAATTTGATGATTGCATGTTTGAGATTATCTTTGTAATGTTAAGCATGTTTAGCTAGCTTAATTTCACATGTTTAGTGTGATTTTGACAATTCAAGTAGTAACTGTGTGATTAGATGGTGTAATATTATGTGAGAATGTTGAGCTGTATATATGGGTAAAAAGAAAACTTGTACTTGCCATCGGGTATTGTGATAGAGCTAATTTGGCTATGAGGGCTGAATGAGAGAGGTGCAGGTCTCGGCTAGTCACTTGAACTTATGGAGAAGTCGCGAGCTGGTGTGAAAGAGTGGTTAGTACTTGTGTCACGACACATCCCACTATGCGGTGAAATAGGACACGTGGTACGCCACTAAGGCTTATCCAGTTCCATTAAAGTGTGAATAGTAGCGGAAAACATAAGTAAAATCCATTAAAATCAGAGTTATAAAAAGTTTTGTCCAATTGAAAACACTTCTAATAGAATACATTTTGAAGAACAGAGGTCCAGTCGACTGATCGGGGACCCAGTCGACTAACCATCAAAAGCAGTAAGTTTAAAAGATCAACAGCTTGGTCCACTCGACTGTGTCGGGGACCCAGTCAACTGGTGCCTAAATTTATCAGTCGATTGAAGTTGTCCGGTCGACTGATACTCCAATCAAGCAGAATCACCTGCTTTGGGGCATCATCCAGTCGACTATTTTCTCAACCAAGTCGACTGATCCCCAAAGATACAAGGCAGTGTTCAGTTCCACACAGTGATCCAGTCGACTGAAACAAAAATCAGTCGCCTTATCGGTATCAACACACTAAGTATACAACATAATTCAAGCTTAGGTCCTCCGATTCCAACCCAACGTAAACACAGGAGTAAACCAACGATTAAAACATAATTACAGGTGTCTGAAAAACAAGATTTCAATACTTCAAAACTAAACCATGATTCTTTTACATTCTATTACCACTACCTAAATCCTTATGCAAGTTTAAGGAAAGAGAACAAAAGTTATAAACAAGAGTGGTTCCCGTCGTCTCATCGGCCTGACTCCTGCTGCTTCTTTGTATCTTTATTCTTACTTGCAATGGAGTAAATCTCCACTGCTCAGCTATATGTTGAGTGCACAAGTTCTAGCATATGCAATATATGACAAAACATGCTTTAATCTCATAAATCACATTAATAGTCTCTAGGGAGAAAAATGCGCCTTCATCCGGTAGCGGCAAGTCCAAGCCTTAAACCGCGATGCCAATGGCTAGTCCAAGCCTACAACCATTACATCCCCAAGTGCCCCTGGCAAGGCCAAGCCTTAAACCATGCATAGTAGCCATCGCTACTAAAATTCTCAAACATCGATAAGCTTACTCTAGTATGAATTTGCATAAGTCCTCCCTTTGACCCACATAGACAACTCAACGTGCTTGCGTAAATTTAGACATGCTTTTCACATTTAAGCACGTGCATAATTAACGAGCCTAAGATTAACACATGAATTTTGCATGGACCATAATTTTGTCGTCGAAATCTAAAACATGTATTTCTCTATATTTCACAAGTTAGAACTTCATACCTCGTGCGATTTCCTCCAAAGTTTGAAGGATCGACTAGAGGGCCAATTAAATGTCGAATCTCATATTTGAGGTGATTCCTACAAGTTTATAGGAGTTTTCTCCAAAAGTCTAGAAATTAGATTTTTACAAACTTTTGCCAAACATGGCCTAAGTGGTATCAAAATGATGATCTTACCTCCACGAGTTCAAATCTAGAATCTGGAGAAAATCTAACGGACGAAAGGTCGCCGATCGTCGTCGTAAAGCCTGAGGCAACAAATCTCCTTCTCTCTCCTCTCTCAAGATATTTTTAGAAAGTTATAACAAATGAATTCTCACCCTCCTCTATTTATAGGAAAACTTCTCGAAAATCGCGTTTACCACCCCGCGAGTTCTCAAAACTTCTAAGTAATCCATGAAACATCGCATACGTCCATTTTACGCCTTTACGAGTGAAAACTAAAATTTACAAAAGTTTTCGACTAAGTCTTATTTGGGTCCAAAAATTACGTCCGAAAACTAAATTTTGTGGATTTTCTACACAACCTACCTTTTATATAACGTGACATTCACGTTCTTACCACAGTTCTCAACATGCTCTACAGCGATAATAAAATTACCAGAAATTATACTACACAGGTATAATTTACTATTCATAAAATACCAAAAAAGTCAAATAACATTCAAATCACATAAATGCCATTTAACCATGTCAATGTAACATGAAGTACCATATTCATGTGTCTTCACTGATACCTCATCGTTGACTCACAGTCAACCTTATCCTCAATTATCATATAACGTTGATAATTCATAAAATTCCAAACATGTATGCTAAAATCATGAATTCTGGAACGGGTGTGACAACTCTCCCCTCCAAAAAGGAATTTTGTCCCCAAACTTATACCTCATACGTCGAACAATTGCAGATACTCATTCTTCATTTCTTCCTCACTTTCCCATGTAGCCTCTTCAACCATATGACTACACCATAGTACTTTCACCATTGGAATCAAGACTTGTTCTTTTTGATCTAGAACTTCTATCGGTTGTTCCACATAAGTCAAATCTTCCTGAATCTATAACGGCTCAGGTAGAATGATCTTGCTCGTATCCGATATACATCGTCTCAACATCAACACATTGTGGACACGTAGAATTTTACTTCTTTTTTTGTTTGAAATCGTTTTGAAAGGGAAGGAAAAGGAAAAAGGTCTGTTGAAAACAGATACAGAGTCGCCACTTGGTCTTTAAGGAACCAAGAAACCTAATTTTGACTTACCCAAATGGATAAAGGGCACCTGACCTTCATAACCAAAGAACTTGGTTCGGGATTTTGGTACGAGAGAGGAAGGAGCCTTTGTCACGACTAAAACACCCTCAACTCACCCCGTCTTTCGACAAACCTCTGAATAATCATCTCATACTATGTTTGGTTCGATAGTTAATATTATGTTAAGTATATTACATTGCACAAGAAACTTGAAATGAAAGATCAAAAGATAAGATATCATTCATAAGACCTAAGCCAAATATCACACAATGCAAAGTGAAAAGATCACACAAAACTAACTTAGAAAAAACGTCTAATCATTTATAAAGTAATCCATTTTTCCTAATCTAAAGGGGAACATGGATTGTTCTTGAAATAAATAATCAAAGAAAACAAAATAAACTTAGCAAGATAGAATGTATGCATGTTGATTCTTGAGAAAATCAAATTTGGAGTAACATGAGCTAATTTGGAGTGCATGCAAGCATCAAATCAAATGATGGAAGTAAAAGTATGCTTGCTGTGAATAGTGGACAGAATAGTAACATGATCTTTTGGAAATTGAAAAGAGGGGGTTAGAAATGATTTCAATGCATGATTTTTTATGGAGGTCATCCTTAGTGTGTTTAGAACACAAATCAAAAAGCCAATCCTCAATAACTATTACAGATTGAGAGAAATCATATAAACAATAGAGGTTATTCAGAAACAGAGTCCGTACTGTCCACTAAAATGTTATAAAATCTTAGAAAATGAAAACAAAAGATCTAGAGGCCCATATTATACAGAAAGTTTCCTAAGACATTGAAGTTCAAAAATAAGTTGGGACCACTCTTTTTGGAAAAGTTTTCTGTAAAACAAGTTGAATGTCAACCTAGTTGTGTAACAGCAGAGGCATAATGTTTGGAATGAATGTTTGGACAAAAATTGACCTCTTTCAAGTATTTCCAAGTCAAACCAAAAATCATGGGAGTTCTCTAATGAGTTAGGAAGACTTTCCAAGTGGTCTTGCATCCATACTTTGAGTATTGAGTTCTAGAGAAATCTTTGAGCTCAAATCATTCACTATTTTGACTCACTGTTTTAAAGATTTTGGGAAAAACTTGAGTTTTCTTTCTTGAGATCAAAATGAGAGGGTTTGAGAGGGGGTTTTGAAATAGAGGTTTTGAAAGTATATATTCAACATCAAATAGAGATTATGACCTTTTGGAACATAAACATCAAACTCATCATCAAAAACCCCCAATATTATTGGAGAGATTCATTTTTATTTTGAATATAACTTCAAGGATACCTTGGAGGTATTGAAGTTATAATCATCATCTATTAAACATGTTTTTGAGGTCAAGAGTTACTATCCATAAGGATTCACTCACCTCAAACTTCATGTCATCATTTAGATGATTATGAACTATAAGTAAAACAAAGAAAATCAAAAAAAGAAATGAGGTAAGAGGAGATGAATATTGTATATAAGCAAGAAAATAAAAAAATCAATAGATGATATTCAATGGTTGAACCACAAGCATTCAACCTCTCAAATATGTGTGTATGTAGATGTAGATTGCTCTCTAACTCATTGGAAACTCAAAGAAGATGAAGAAAATAAATTGAAATCTTGTAAATACTAGTTTAGTTTTGAGAAAACTAAATAAAAACTCACATTTGGCTTGGATTTGAAGAAGAAAATCTTTATTTCTCTCTCTATTTCTTCCTAACTCTCTATATCTCTCTCTAATGGCTTCCAAGCTCTCCCCCAAATGGAAGCAAATGGGTCTCCTTTATAGGCCAACTTGGGGAGGTATTTTGGGTTTTTAAAAGTCTCTAATTGGTCCAAAATCCCGGAATAATCAAAACTATGTCATTTTATTTGTTGGAAATTTGAATTAAAACCCCAAAAAATAACAAAAAAAAAATGAAAAATCACTTAGAGTGCCACTGCGGCACTCGGCACCTGCCGTCACGGTAATGGGCCAGTGCCGCCGCGGCAGTCAACCCCCCCGGTTGACCAGATTTTGCGTTTAGGTCCCCGAAACTCCCAGAATTTGCGAAACGACCCTATTTCGTCCGAAATTCACAAAAAAATCATACAAAATCCGAATTGAGATTGTGATATACCGTTGGAAAGGTATTGAGATCTAATTTCCATAAAAGAAGTATTTTAAAGTTGGGTTACTATGGAAAGTTTTGTGGTATTCTCGATAAAAGCCGATTTAATCGCCTTTTTCACCTTCGAAAATTCATAATAAATTCAATTAAGTCGCGAAATTATGTGCGATATACCGTTGGAAAGATATTGACCTCTAATATTTGATAAAAATATTTTAATTTTGAAAAGGCAACTTTGACTTTTGGTCAAACTTGCAGTCAAATCAGTTAAACAGTGCACTTCTAGGAAATTCCGAGAAGTTTTGGGAGCCTCCGGACACTGACATTTCCGTTCGATTTTCTTTTAAAACATATTTTTAAACTTTTCACATGATCTAGGATGATCTCGGAACTTTTGGACGAATTCGGATGATTTTGGTCAAACCTTGGTCAAACTTGGTCAAACCTTGGTCAAATCGGTCAATAGGGACTTTCCGAGAACTTCTGGGACTTTCGGGGGTCTTTGGGAGCTGACAATTTTCAAGCATTTCTCTTTTAAAATAATTTTCTTTTTATTTTGAACGACATCGAATGATTTCTGAGATTCTATGCCAATCCGAAGAGTTTTGGGCTTTTAGGGGAACTTTGGTCATTTCTACCAATTCTTTGACTTCTTGAGAGTTAGAGACAATCTCTAAAAATTTGATCTTTCTAATCATCGAGGTTTGACATGCTTGTGGCCTCCTAAATCTGTTAGCCGACATAATGGGGTGTCTACACACATGAAATACATTGTGCACGTGTTCCAATTCGGATGATAACGCCAATCGATAAGCTACTGGACCTACCCTTTCTAGGATCTCAAAAGGTTCTACGAATCTCGGATTTAGTTTTCCCCTCTTTCCGAATCGAACAATGCCTTTCGAAGGTGATACTCTCAAGTATACAAAATCTCCAATTTTATATACTAGCGATCGTCGCTTAGAGTTCGCATAGCTCTTATTTTGGCTCTAAGCTGTCTTGAGTCGCTCTTGGATCAGCTTTACCTTCTCAGTAGTCACTTGTATTAACTCAGGTTCCAGTAACTTCCTTTCTCCAACTTCGGTCCAACAAACCGGTGATCAACACTTACGCCCATACAAATCTTCATACGGTGCCATCCTAATACTTGACTGAAAGTCGTTATAAACAAACTCAATTAGTGGTAAGTGTTTCTCCCAATCGCTTCCAAAGTCTAGGACACACAATCGAAGCATATCCTCTAACATCTGAATCATGCACTCTGACTGTCTGTCGGTCTGAGGATGAAACAAGGTATTGAAACTCAACTTCGTACCCATAGCTTCTTGTAAACTTCCCCAAAATCTCGATGTAAAACTAATGTTGCGATCTGATACAATCACAGCTGGAACCCTGTGTAGTCTTATTATCTCTTTCACATACAACCTAGCTAACTTCGAAGGTTTAATCGTCTTGATCGGTAGAAAATGCGTTGATTTTGTCAATTGATCAACTATAACCCAAATCTTATCATTCTTGCTAGGGTTGTGAAAATCCAGAAACGAAGTCCATTGTAATCTTATCCCACTTCCATTATAACACAGGCAATGGTTGCAATAGTCCCGCAGGTACTTGTCTCTCCGCTTTGAACTACTGACATGCCGAACACTCTGAGACATACTTAGCGATTTCACGTTTCATACCCTTCCACCAAAAGTTCTCCCGTAAGTTTCGGTACATTTTGTTGCTTCTCGAATGCACTGAATATCTAGTACTATGTGCTTCGTCTAGCATCCTTTCTTTCAAGCCTTTCACATTCGGCACACACAATCGATTTCCAAGTTTCAACGTTCCCTGTTCTAATACAAAACCAGGTCGCTTTTCCAAGGTATATCGTCTCTCATTTTGCATAAGTAGATATCGTTAAACTATTCCCTCTTGGTTTCATCAAGCTATAATTGTCATCATTAAGCCAGCACTAGTCTCTAAAATTACATCCAATTCTAAACTTTCCATGTCTCTGATCAATTCTTTTTAACTAGTTAGCTCGTCGGCTAAGTTCTTCGGCATTTTCTGGCTTAATGCATCGGCTACTACATTAGCCTTTCCCAGATTATACTCTTGTGGTCCGTGAAGATCTCACATTTTTTCCCATACAGATAGTGTCTCCAAATCTTCAGAGCATAGATCATTGCGGCCAATTCAAGATCGTGACTCAGATAGTTTACCTCATGTGTCTTCAACTGTCTTAAAGCGTATGTAATTACTTTACCACCTTGCATCAGGACACACCCCAAACCTTGATGCGAAGCATCACTATAGATCACAAATCCCCCAATTCCAGATGGTATCATCAAGATAGGTACTCTCGTCAATCATGACTTCAACTCTTGAAAACTGTCTTCACACTCTTGACCCCACTCAAAAGTAACACCCTTCCTCATTAACTTGGTCATTGGCAACAAAATTTTGGAAAAATTCTCGATAAAACGGCAGTAGTACCCCGCTAACCCTAAGAAACTTCGAATTTCTAATACGGATGTTGGTCTTTGCCAATTAGACACTGCTTCTACTTTGTGAGGATCAACTGAAACTCCATTCTTTTCAATCACGTGACCAAGAAAGGTAATGCTAGATAACCAAAATTCACATTTCTTGAATTTCCCAAACAGTTGCTTCTCCCATAATCTCTGAAGTATCGATCTCAAATGATTCTCGTATTCCGCCTCGCCCAGTGAATAGATAAGAATATTGTCGATAAACACTATCACAAACTCTTCCAAGTAGTCCTTGAAAACTCGATTCATAAGATCCATGAAAGCGGTTGGTGCATTTGTAACTCCAAATGGCATAACTAGGAACTCATAGTGTCCATAACGCGTTTTGAAAGCTGTCTTCTGTACATCTTCCGCTTTCACTTTCAACTGCTGATAACTCATCTTAAATCCATTTTTGAAAATACTTGTGCCCTATGAAGTTGATCAAGTAAGTCATCAATTCTCGGTAATGGATACTTGTTCTTGATCGTCAACTTGTTTAGTTCTTGATAGTCCACACATATACGCATTGAACTGTCTTTTTTCTTCACAAACAACACTGGAGCTCCCCACGGTGATATACTAGGTCGAATGAAACCTTTGTCTAGTAGTTATTGTAATTGAATTTTCAATTCCTTCAATTCTATAGGCGCCATTCTATACAGTGCCTTGGATACAGGTCTTATGTCTGGCATAACCTCAATGGTGAATTCAATTTCCCTCTCAATCAGTAAGTCTGGTAAGTCATCAGGAAATACATCTGAATATTCTCACACTATCAGAATGTCTTCTACTCTTGATTTGGTCGCTGAGACATCAGTCACTGAACATAGGAATCCTCGACATCCCTTTCTCAACAACTTACTCGCTTGGATAGTTGAAATCAAATAAAGTGGCGGTATAACCCCACTCCTTTGGAAACAAAAACTTCCATGTATCGGTAATCGAAAATCAACTTCTTTTCGTTCACAATCTATGGTAGCTTGGTTAAGTCCTAACCAATCCATTCCTAATATCACATCAAAATGGCTCACAGCGATTGGTATAAGATCTACGGTCATCAGCTTCTCACCTAGTTGAATTGCACAGTTCTTGTATACCATAGATGTCACTATTTATTTACTAAAGGGTATGACAATAGTTATTCATATCCTAATAGTGCCGATTTAACATTCAAATGTTCAACAAAGGCATGCGATACAAATGAATGCTTAGATCCTGAGTCAAAAAGTATGCGTGCTAAGTGTGAGCATACAAGCACCATACCTGAGACCACTATCTCTGATGTAGTCATGTCTCCTGGGTTCATATGGTATGCTCTCCCTTAACGTTGCTCGGTCTTTTGTCCCCCATCATTGGATTGTCTAGTAGAAGCCATAGATTTAGTTCCTTGCTGGGAATTCTTCCTCGGACAATCCTTGGCTTGGTATCCAAACACTCCACAATCATAACACTTACCCCTCATGTTAGGAGTTGAATTTGTACTACCCCCTCCTTGGTTCCTATTCTGGGTTTTGGTCATGAAACATTGGCCTGAGTGTGGTTAATTGCAAAGTGAGTACAATGGTATGTTACTTGGTGTCCTCTTGAAACCACTGAAACTAGAACCAGAGCCTCTTTGAAATGGCCTCTTGAAAGATCCGCCTTGGTTCCTATCACCATTCTCATTCCCCCATTTACCGTACTGATTCTGCCTCGATCTTTCCATTCCACTCTCGGCCATAAGCGCCGTTTGCTACACTGCCGCCACAGTCAAATGTTCATAAGTTTCTACCCTCAAATGGATATTTTCCCTTAAACCCTCTTCAAATTTTCTTGCCCTATCTTTCTCCTCTGTCACTAAACCCTTTCCAAATCTCAGCAAAGCATTGTACTTAGAAGTATACTCAGTTACGGTCATGTCTCCTTGCATGAGGTTATCAAACTCTAGCTTTTTCACATTATAGGCGGCTCACGAAAAGAATCGACGATTACACTCTGCCTTGAATCCCTCCCATGTAATCGATGCCCCTTGATCTAGAACATTTACCCATCAATTCTGGGCTTCACTCTTTAGTACATCACTTGCATTTTCTATTTTCTCCCTATAGGTCATCAGGATAGATCGGAAGATTCGTTCCATGTCCATTATCCAATGTTCTACGAGCGTTGGGTCGGGTGTCCCATGGAATTCCATTGGCTTCTTTCGAGCAAATTATTCAGATACTGATCTCATACCTCTATTCTCAGGTGCATGCACTACAGTTATTGGTTCTACTTCAATTGAAGGGGTTGGAGGTAATCGCTCTGCTATGTTCTGGATCATATCTACCACATTCCCCATCATTTCTGCCATTTCATTCATTCATCGGGTATGCAGTGAAAATTCTCAGTCACCCATGATTGTTTAACCTATTAATCTCGATGCATAAACACTATGCATGTATGACAAGAACAATATCATGTATGTAAAACAACATACATAAACATCAAACATCTCTACCGTGTATGGATGTAATCTAGAATATGTGACAATTCACTCAATACTCCACTCATCGTAGAACGTTCCCACAGTTTTGTTACCTATAGCTCTGATACCAATAAATGTCACGACCCATCCCGCTACGTGCGGAAATAGGACACGTGGCACGCCATCAAGGCTTATCCAGTTCCATTAAAGTATGAATAACATCGGAAAACATAAGTAAAATCCATTAAAATCAGAGTTATAAGAAGTTTTGCCCAATTGAAAACACTTCTAATAGAATACATTTTGAAGAACAGAGGTCCAGTCGACTGATCGGGGACCTAGTCGACTGACCATCAAAAGCAGTAAGTTTAAAAGATCAACAGCTCGGTCCAGTAGACTCTGTCGGGGACCCAGTCGACTGGTGCCTAAATTTATCAGTTGACTGAAGTTGTCTCGTCGACTGATACTCCATTCAAGCAGAATCACCTGATCTGGGGCATCATCCAGTCGACTATTTTCTCAACCCAGTTGACTGATCCCCAAACATGCAATACAGTGTTCAGTTCCACATAGTGATCCAGTCGACTGAAACAAAAACCAGTCGACTGATCGGCATCAGCACACTAAGTATGCTGCAGAATTCAAGCTTAGGTCTTTTGATTCCAACCCAACGTAAACACAGGAGTAAACCAACGATTAAAACATAATTACAAGTGTCTGAAAACAAGATTTCAATACTACAAAACTAAACCATGATTCTATTACATTCTATTACCACTTCCTAAATCCTTATACAAGTTTAAGGAAAAGAGAACAAAAGTTATAAACAAGAGTGGTTCCCGTCGTCTCATCGGCCTCACTCCTCCCGCTTCTTCTTATCTTTCTTTTTTACCTGCAATAGAGTAAATCTCCACTGCTCAGTTATATGCTGAGTGCACAAGTTCTAGCATATGTAATATATGACAAAACATGCTTTAATCTCATAAATCACATCAATAGTCTTTAAGAAGAAAAATACGCCTTCATCCGGTAGCAGCAAGTCCAAGCCTTAAACCGCGATGCCAATGGCTAGTCCAAGCCTACAACCATTACATTCCCAAGTGCCCTGACAAGTCCAAGCCTTAAACCATGAACAGTAGCCATCGCTACTAAAATTCTCAAACATCGAGAAGCTTACTCCGGCATGAATTTGTATAAGTCCCCCCTTTGACCCACATAGACAACTCAATGTGCTCGTGTAAATTTAGACATGCTTTTCACATTTAAGCGCGTGCATAATTAACGGGCCTAAGATTAATACATGAATTTTGCCCGGATCACAATTTCATCGTCGAAATCTACAACATGTATTTCTCTATATTTCACAAGTTAGAACTTCATACTTCGTGCGATTTCCTCCAAACTTTGAAGGATCGACTAGAGGGCCAATTAAACGTCGAATCTCAGATTTGAGGTGATTCTTACAAGTTTATAGGGTTTTCCCCAAAAGTCTAGAAATTAGATTTTTACAAATGTTTGCCAAACATGGCCTAAGTGGTATTAAAATGAAGATCTTACCTCCACGAGTTCAAATCTAGAATCTGGAGAAAATCTAACGGACGAAAGGTCATCGATCGTCGTCGCAAAGCCTGAGGCAACAAATCTCCTTCACTCTCCTCTCTCAAGATATTTTTAGAATGTTATAACAAATGAATTCTCACCCTCCTCTATTTATAGGAAAACTTCTCAAAAATCGCGTTTACACCCTGCGAGTTCTCAAAACTTCTAATTAATCCATGAAACGTCGCACACGTCCATTTTACGCCTTTACGAGTGAAAACTAAAATTTACAAAAGTTTTCGACTAAGTCTCGTTTGGGTCCAAAAATTATGTCCGAAAACTAAATTCTGTGGAATTGCTACACAACCTACCTTTTATATAACGTGACATTTACGTTCTTACCACAGTTCTCAACATTCTCTACATCGATATTAAAATTACCAAAAATTATACTACACAAGTATAATATACGATTCATAAAATACCAAAAAAGTCAAATAACATTCAAATCACATAAATGCCATTTAACCATGTCAATCCAACATGAATTACCATGTTCCCGTGTCTTCACTGACACCTCACCATTAACTCACAGTCAACCTCATCCTCAATTATCATATAACATTGCTAATTCATAAAATTCCAAACAAGCATGCTAAAACCATAAATTCTGGAATGGGTATGACAACTTGTGTCCCCGGAGACCATAGTTATGTGTAAAGAGATTAAATGGAGTATGTTGTTATTCACTAAGCGTATATCTTATATTGTAGTGGTTATTGAATAACCATTGTAGGTGATCAAGGAGACGGTTCAAAGAAGAAGTGAAAATGGCAAGGGCGAGGCAACTTGGGGTTTTGTGAATGGCTAGAGTTAATGTAGATAACTTCATGTTTTGGACATTAACTTGCAATATGGTTGGAACTGGACTTGTATTCAGAACAGTTTATATTATAGTTTAGTTTTCTAACTCATGTCAAGTTGGGTTGTATTGTAATTTTAAGACTATGCTTGTTAGTTAGTAGCTTATGCAACTAGGATATGAAGTTCATGTAATGGTTAGATGACAAGTTTAATAGTTGTAATATAATGTTTAACTCATGTTTTTGGTTGAAATGTTGCAACTCTTCTTTTCTGTCACGCCCCGACGTAGCATAAATAAGGAAAGCGTTTAATTTCCTTTATGGACCCGTAGGTCGCGACAGTTTGAAGGATCGATTCCGTCCCAAACGTCGAGCAACAAAACATAATAATCAGAGCAGAGCAATCAAGGCTTATAAAATTTTTCTAACTTAATAAATATTACAGCACGGGTCATCTAAAGGCATAGACCGCCTTGAAGTAAAACAATAACTTAATGTCTATTACAGTCATCCTTATTACAAACCAGATCATAACTTAAAACATATAACTTAAAATATGTAATGACAATACAGTTCTCTTCCAAACGCAGTCGTTCTCAATTAGCATAATCATAAGGCTCAGCATAGTCGTAACCTGAAAAGCCTGAACACGAATGTCCAGGACACATCAACGTCGTCAGCTTCAAGAAGCTGGTGAGTATTAAAAACATAACTTTGAATAAAAAACATACCCATTTACAAATTCTCTCTTTTCAAGTTTTGTAAAATCAACGGTTTTACCATAGAAAGAATTCAATTATAAACCAACGGGGAAAGTATTTAAAATGTCGTTCATTCATGAAAACATATGATCGTGTATGAGACAATGCACCACACTCATCTAACCGACTCTTTTCTCTCGACAGACACAACAACCCACTACCTCACTCCAGTATCTTTGAAATACTAAGGCAACCACACTTTAGCGACGGGGTGCCAGGGAATGTCCAGTTTGCCTCACACTTTAGTCCGGGGTACCAGGGAGTGTCCAATGCCTCACACTTTGAATACCTAAACCGCCATGCAAATACCGGAGGAACCCTCACGCAATATCCAGACTCGAGTATCAGGGAGTGTCCGTAGGCCACACTTTAGCACTACCATGGGTGCCAGTGAGTGTCCAAGTTCGGCGTCACACACTTTAACGCTTCCATGGGCGTCAGGGAGTGTCCATATTTGCCACCGTCGCATTTCAAAGATACCCTCACCGTAATCTCAACCACAACCACAACCGCAATCTCAATCTCAAACTCGATCTCATACTCTTTCCACACTGACCATTACTCTTTTCCACACTGACTGACACCCACATGCATGTACCACTGACCCCACATGATTGACATGAACTTAAACATAAAGTAAATCGCTGAATTAAAGGCACAAAGTACGTACGGGTATTGATAAGTCATAATACAACGTTATACTCGTTCAAACACAACCAATTTAGATTCTGTTTTAATAATTTTTCCAAACAGTACTCAAATAGTATATAAATTTATCCCAAACAGTCCCTTATCACAAAACAAGCAAAACTGGAAACTGCCAGACGTCGCGCGCGCGGGCCGCTCGCGCGAAGGTCGCTCGCGCGGGCCGCTCGCGCGATATGCCCATTTTTCCTTTTCTTTTATAAAACTTTTGTCACTGCCAGAGTACAGGGAAATCGCGCGCGCGGATCGCTTGCGCGATAGATCGCTCGCGCGGTCCGCTTGCGCGATTTGGCCATTTTCATTTTCTTTATTAAATCTTTTCTGTCTGCCTGGAAACACCAACCTCGCGCGCGCGAGTCGCTCGCGCGGATCGCGCGCGCGAGCTTCAGCAGAAACTTCGTCTTCTTCCCCAATTTTCCCCTGTTTCAGATTTTCAGATCCATTTTGCAAACTGGACAAAACCTAGCCTTATTATATATGGATCTCTTCATTTTTCAATGAAGATTAAGAATCTATAATCAATTTAACATGATTTAAACTATAGCTCTCCAATTTCATGAAAAATCAAAACATGTCAAAACTAATTTCCTTATATACTTTCTCATGGGTTAAATTAAGATCTAAAACTTCAACCATAGACTATATGTACTATAAACTTTCATTATTATCTGAGAAAATGGATTTTGGTTGAGGGGGAAAAATCTTGATTTTCAAGGCTATGGAGTTCATACGTAAGAGCTTCAAGGGTGACATACAATTATACACATACAAGCAGTAAATGAACATGAATTACATTAGGAGTGAGTTTAAATTACTCACTGAGTTCAAGAATGAAGAGGTTGTTGAGAAAGAAATAGATATATAAGAAACCCAATTGAAGCTTCAAGCTTTAAGCTATGGAGATATAGGCTCTCTCTCTCTAAAATTCTAAAATTAACTCTCAAGCTCTCTCTCTTTTCTCTCTGAATGTAGAAGTACAGAATGTGTGTAATTGAGAGAGTATATGGTGTATATATATAGGAGAGTAGCCAAACTTGGCCACCAAGTTCAACCTCAAAGACTCTACAATTTAGTTTTGATTCCAATTTATGAGTTGCATAATATAAATACAGATATATACGTATATCAGTTATACTAACTCTCAGATGAGCCAAAGGTCAGGAGTAGGTTAGTAGGGGTCAACTATTGGTTGTTTGGCAATTTGGCTTTTGGCACAAAAATAACATACACATGGATTAGTTTGCCAAACAAGGCCCAAGTCAATGATTAGTTTCCATAAATGGAAAGTAAAGTGTATGTCAAATCCAACTTTACATCACTTCCAAAATCTGTGGAAGTTTAGCACAGCGCGGACAATTTTAAACATAAACTGGTATTTTCGGGGTGCGGTGTTCACCACAAAAGTACAGAAAATTCATTTTAACGTAGGAAGTGATTTCCTGGTTTTATAAAAATATTGATTTAGTCAAAAGTAAACTTTTCCACCGTTTTGAAATACAGATTTTGAAATCCATACAGGTATTACTAACTTTATAAAAATTACAGTTTGGTCCCAATAAGAATTTCAATAGTAACTAAATAAAGATTTAACATGTGAGAATTGAAATTAAATTAAAAGCAGTCAATCCCAATTAAATTTTAAATGCGACAAATGCAATTAGAACTAAATTAAATATGGACATGAATTTTTATTTAAATAAAAATGCAGGTTGTTACATTTTCCTTGTTAGTTGGTTTGGACGATGAACTCAAAGGCTATACTCAATGTAAGAAATGTGGGCCATACGGTCACCCACATACATGGGACCGGGTCCAATGGGCCTTGGCTCTTGGAGCCCTAGGGTTTGGTGAATGTGTGTGTATATATATATATGATATATAATACACATATGTGGATATGCAAAAACATACTCAGCAGCCTCTCTTTCTCTTTCTCTCTCCTCACGTTTTTCTCTCTCTATAGCTTATCACCATGGAGCTTGGGATTTAGATCATGGAATCATCAAAGTTTGCTCTAGTAGCTTTCTCTACGACTAATGCAAAGCATAAGAGAGTACACGGAGGCTACAAGGAGCAGCAGTTCATGGGTGAAGACGTCGGGCTCGTAACAACACCGTTCGGTGATCCGTCGGGTTATTCTACTAGGTAACGAACCTATACCCGACTCGTATGCTTGCATGCATATTTATCTACATTCAAAGAGTTCGACTTAAATTGGATTTGGTTTATACTTTTTTTATATTAACTTGTGCAAATGGTTTGAAATGAACTTATGGAGTCTGAGACTTTGATCCGCTGGTGTTTTTATATGCCTTTGGAATGTATGGTGTTTTAAGATGTTTGAAAGTTGTTCAAATTCGAGTTAGTTGTTTGGCTTCTAGGAAAAATTCTGCAGCAGGGGAAAATTCTGCCCAACGATCATTCGATTAGTCGAAAGGGGTAGTTCAACTAGTCGAAAACCCCCTGGTTTGTTCTTAGTTCTCCTACTTCAAGAGTTCAGTTTTACTTCTAATTAAACATGAGGGTACCTTTGGGACCCCTTTGAACTATAAAAGTGACACTTTCAAAAACGAACTTCATTAAGGTGTGTTTGGGTATGTGTGTGTGTGTGTGTGTGTAAAATTCTTTGGTAATGTTCGAAATGTGTTGAGTTCATGAGTCAAAACTTTTACTAATGTGATTTCTATAAATTTATGACTTGGAACGTGCCTTGGTGGCGTGTCACATATTCTAGAATCGTCTGTGCAGTTCTGGGGCGTGCCAAAATTTAACGGATTTAAGATAGGGTAAATTACATTTTATACCCTTGTAGTTTGGATGTAGTATTATTTTGGTCCCTGCAGTTTTAATTTTGTTAATTTGGTTCTTAAAGTTTCACTTTATGTTCAATATAGTCATTCATCAATTTTTGATAGATTAGGTTCAATATAGGTGTGTAAAGTGTGATTTCTTTTACTATATTTACCATTATGCTCCTAATGATACATCAATTATGCATCGCATGACTTATTTCTGTAAAAAAAAATAGTACAAAAATTTTATGAATGGACTACATTGAACCTAAATTGAAATTGTAAAGACTAAATTGAAAAAATTAAAACTGTAGAGAGCAAAATGGCATTACATCCAAACTGCAAGAGTGCAAAACATGTTCCGAAATGTTTATAGTGAAATTGCAGTTACACACACACAAAAAAAAATGGGGTTGTAGTTACCCGTAGAATTAATAGTACAATATGCATTTGGGTAATTGAACAAAAAAACGATCACCCAATGCGTTAGCCTTGCAGGCCCAAGTTCCAGTTTGGTCTTGGGAGCCAACTTCTGTGATCCTAGCCAAGAGTCAAAGACCATGTTCGAGTAGGCTACTAAAGTTTAGGTCCAAACCAATCAAAATTCGTTTGTAGGTGTTTAAGAGCAGATCCAGATCATAGTTCGTTGTAGTTTTTGGCCACAACATACATCATAATTCAAGGGTCCTAAATTATTCGACTCTTCATCACTCTATTAAAATTAGATTTTGAAAAATTTTAAACTTCCTCCTCGTTTTGTACATTTTGCATTTCCCTTATCAGTTTCAATACTCTCTTTGTACATAAATATGTATTAACTTTTAATATTATAAAAGAATTTTTTTTTTGTTTTGTAAACTTAGGTTTACTTTACTATTATTATTATTATTATTTTTAAGGGCGGGGGGGTGTGTGTTTTAATGTGAAACAAACAATTTCTACTTTGAGTATGGAGGAAGATGCTTAGGATTTTTTATTTATTTTTTTAAAAAAATATTTTTTTTCAATTTTTTTCTCATAATTTTCATTATTCAGACTTCTAAAAAACGAAGTCTTGCAGACAAATGAGCTAAATTGTGAGAAATAGAGGTGTCTTCCCTTGGAATCTTCACAAATTTTCAATCGGTTAATCTTGCTAAGTGATGGTAATTAAAAATGGTGAAAAATTTAATTACGAACTAGCATATACAGACCACACTATTAGACACTTGCTAAGCATCTTAATGTAGATACCCAATTTTGACCACACTATTAGGATTTAGGGTGAAAAACGTCGTAGAGGATTCAGTGATAAAAAGTACCCTGTAAAAGGTACTGGATTCCACACAATCGAAATATCGAACTTCGAAAAGTGATTTCACGTTCAAAAAAGCCCTTTACAAGCATCAAAACTCAATTTTGTCAAAAACGTATTTCAGAATTCATATTTACTCAGGGTTAAATGAACATGAAGTGTTCTAAATGCAATATTCTAGGTACCGAGAGATTCAATTTTAAAGAAAAACTCAGAATCGATGAACATTGGAAAGCAATTTTGAAATGGAAGTAGTTTGATTTAAAAAAAAGACGTCAAAAGTTCCGGAGGACTTCAATTGGCCTTCAATTCTCATTTCAATTCCTCCCGGAATATTTTTATACTAAAATTCAACTCAACAGCTTTCCAATTGTACATAAATGAAAGATTTCGGACACCAAAAAGCATTTTTACGAAAATGTGGAAAAGTAGTGCGCTTGATTTTTGAAACAGAGTTTTAGGGCAACCAGTGGAGCCTAAAAAGCAGATAGCGACTCCCATATGGAGATGGCGGATTAGGTGGGAGCTTCCACCTACAAGTTGCCTCCTCCATCATGTTTTTTTTGTTACTGGACCCTTCCAACGGGTTCCCACTGCAAAGAAATGACTCAGAAACTGCGTTTAGGCATTGAAATTGTCATTTTAGCCCTATTTTGATCTCTAATGTCCCTATTTTAACCCTGAAACTTAAAATTTTAGTTTTCTAAACTTTATATATAGATCCATGTGAGATCATATTGGATCAATGGTTGAATATCCTAGAGATACCATAGCATATACTTACAAGATATATAAGAATATACTTTGAATTCAAGAGATGTCTAGAGAGAGATTAGTGAATCATGAATTAAATTCCCTTAAAATGAATCTTAAGATAACTAGATTAGATAATTGAAGAGAGTTTTTGACATCAATTACCTCCTTAAGCTTTCACCATTGAGGAGTGCTTGAAGGACTTGAAGTTCACTTAAAGAAGGAGATCCTTCAAACTCAATTTTGAAGTATAATTGAGAATCCTCCAAGAGGTAAACACTATATTTTATCTCTAATCCCTACTTTTATATATAGATCTAAAGGACTTGGATCTAGTTTAGTCCTTAGAACACTCATCTTCTTCGTCTTTCATTTTTCACACACTCACATAGCTAGATCCAAGTCCTCATTGATTTTATTGATAATCCATGATAATAGATTCAATTTTACTTCAAACTCAGTTTAGATCCATGCATACACGATTATTTATATGTAACTAGTTTGAGTTCTATTATGGTTTAGAAGTACGATCTACGAGAAGGATGATTCCTATGTTCATACATTTCTCTTGATTATTTCTATTACCTAGAACTCTTATATTGAATTTCATTTCCAAGAGGATATTTGTAAGACCCTTTGATCCATGATTTAAAGTTTTGGGGGGAAAATTTGATTGAAAATTCTGATAATTAAGTTGATCAATGAGTTTGAACTCTCTAATGAACTTACACCATCACCTAAGATGTTTTTCTTCACACTTTAAAATTAACTAGTTAAAATTCAATAAAACAAATTGGTTTTCTCCATAGGATTTGGTCCATCAAAACCCATAGTTTGATGGATTTCAAATTTTCTGGATAAACTTTGATGAATTAGCTTTAATTCGATCCGTTTTGAGAATTATTAGGATCCACATGCTATTTTTAGAAATTGTTGAAAAATCGGTTGACAAATTTGAACATAGTCTCTTTGTACTTGAATTCAAGAAAATCTATGATGGCTATCAATGATTCGCTTCTTGGGGACGATTTCTAACTAATGTATCTACATGCCAATGTAAAATCGTGAGGATACAATCGAGTTAAGGTCATTTTATAAGCGTTTGAAGTTAATACGACTATTCTGGAATTTTCTAAGTTTAACTACAATCATGATTATGTTTACAAAATGGTCACACGTTGATCGTTCAAAAACCATGAATGAATAAAACTTGGATTAGAAATCATCTAGGATAAATGGATGAGAGACCAAAAGCTTAGTTCAACTTGATTAACATGATTCATGAAGTTCTATTATGATTTGCATTCCTTTTGTCAAATGATACCAAATTTTCAGAATAGAAGAGTCTGGTTAAAACAATTTTTCAGAGATCTTATGATCACAGAATGTCCATGGGTTTATTTTTCTCACAAACTAAAATGAAATAGCTTTCTTTTGACACCAATTAGAACTTTACATGATTTTTGTAGAATTAATTATTAATTTTACATGAACAGTGGACAGTCCTAATCTACTATTCCCAAAACTCTTATTTCTGGACTTTCAAAAATGTTATTAAGGTCTTACTTCTTTTTTTTTTTGAAAAATCTCCCTAAGACATGTATCGAACTATATGTAAAAGAATTTTAACCCAGCTCATGTTTAAGACCACTTTTGATAGGATTTATTAGAAGTCACTGAATCTAGAAAATTGATTTATGACATTTCTTATTGTTTATCATGCATATCATTTGCTTGCTTGGATTTTTGCAATGCTTGGGTATTCCTTGGTGTCTTAATGCAAAGAATTGAATGTCGTGAATTCGGACTTCCATTTTGTGGATTTTTCCTCTTCTACATGTGGCTTAGTGCCCATGTATCATGTATTTCTCTCTATCATTCTCTTACAATATTTCTAGGCTTACAACTTTGCTTTCAACGACACAATTCCTTTATAATAGTCTCCGTTTATATGATTATATGTTAGAGACATCTTATCTACGATTGTTGCATGATTGCATTTCATGTTTCCTTTCTTTTTGCTTTTGCGACTCCGCATGAGTCAACTCAATGTAAGTCTTCTCGCTCCCTTTTGCATATCATGACAGGCTTCTTTGATTTGCATCGGTCCCGGGCGGGACTAACCATTGTGAGTATACTTCTCTTTTGTACTGCATGTGCATCCGATTGCTACTTGATTTAATCTCTTGAAATGATATTCATTAGATGTTCCTTTTGTAATGTATATATTATCTAGTACGTTTGAGGAAACAACACCTATTATAATTTAAGAACAAGGATATTTGAATCAAGGCCTACCATTCGGTAGGGCGAACATGGGTGCTTTAGTCCTGCTTAGGCTCCTTCCCCTCTCGTACCAAGACTCCCAAACCTTGGTACTGGTGATGAAGGGCGAGTAACCTTATTCAATTTTGGGCGAGTCAACTTTGGTTTCCTAATTCTTGATAAAAATTAGGTGGCGACTCTTTGTCTCTAGGATCGTGGGAAAAATTCTAGTTTTTGAAGTATGCACCTTGGATTCATTCTGGGACACTGTCAAAGAACGACAGGACCTCTCCTTCCCCGTATGCACACTTAATTTAAAAGGATTGCAAAGAATTATCAGTGAGAATAGCAAATTTCCTCTTATAAAAAAGGGTAAATTACCTTTTACGCCCCTGTGGTTTGCCCTTGTGACACATAACCCCCCTGTAGTTTAAAATGATACACATTACCCCCTGAACCTATGGGCAAAGTGCCATAGTTAGTCTCTCTAATGCCCCATGCATAATTACAAAAGAGCCCTCTCAGTATTACTGAGATAGCATTGATAAACCAAACCAAAAACACATTTTATCAAAAACAAATTTGGGGGCTAGGGTTTCTCCAATGGTGATTGATGATGCCGATTGAAAAACTCGAATGTAGGGAGGGATTCGATTGAATGTAGGGTTTGAATACGAGAAGATCGAAGCTCAAGCTAGGGCATTCAGAATCGTTCGAATCACACTGAGACAAAGGTATGTGTATGTTTGCCCTAAACAACTCAGTGGAAAAATTATCATCCTACTGACACAAAGGTATGAAAACATTTTTATAAATAGAGATTTGTGCATTACATAAGCTGAGTGTAATGCCATTATTGTGAAAACATATTGTTGTTTGATGGTTTTTCGAATTTGCATTACAAAAGTTATAGTTTTTAGAATTTTTTTCAGAGACATGGACCCTACAATGTCTGTCATTTGGGGATTCTAAAATATATGTTTATATGTGTTGGATGCAGAATGGCAAAATTGTTTACTATTGAAATGCACTATGGGGGACACATTGTTTGGAATCCACGTCTAATGTATAAAGGGGGTTCATACATTGACAACTGTGACCCAGACTTGATGTCTTTGTTTGAGATACAACTGATGTTTAGTAAGTTGGGGCCTCCACCAACTAGCAAAATGTACTACAACATCCTAGGTAAGAATATTGAAGATGGACTGAGACCTATAGAAATAGATTCACATGTGGTGGAAATGTTTAAGTTGTACATTGGGCTACCAGTAGTTGTTGTTTATATAGATTCAGGAGAAGGTCCAAGTGATGATGAAGATGGAGAAGGTCCAGTTGATGCAGATAATAATGAAGAAAGTGATAATAGCTATGATGCAGACTGGTTAATTGATGGTCTAGAGGGGAAGGATGATGAGGATATGTTTACTGAAAAAGATAACATTGGTGAGAATAATGCAACATCCGTACTTGCACAAGTTACAGGGATGGATCTTGTGGAAGGTTTTGAGGACTGGTTCTCAGATGTTGTAGATGAAAACAAGTAGTATAGCTTGGATGGATCTTCTGAACGAGAAGGTGAAATTAGTTTTCCAGAGTTCAACGAATATCTGGATGTGGTTAAACCTGAGTTAAAGGTAGGGTTGATGTTCACAAATGCTCAAGTTTTTAGAGAAGTTGTTAAAGAATGGAGTGTACAGAATGGATACGACATCAAATACTTAAGGATTGAGAATGCTAGAATCACAACTGTATGTAAGAATGAATGTGGGTGGAGAATTCATGCTTCTCCTATGCAGAATGAAAAAACTTTTCAGATTAAGTCATTGAACCCAGTACACAAATGTGGGAGAAGTTATGACAACCATCTTGTCACTTCAAGGTACTTGTCAAAAAAGTACTTAGAGAAATTGAGAAATGACCCTGAGTGGAAGATTAATGCTATGCAAAAGAGTGTTAAGAGGGACATAATGGTCAATGTTAGTAGAAGTCAAGTGTACAAGGCAAAGAGAAAGGCAACGGGATTAATATAAGGTGATCACAAAATTCAGTATGCTAGGTGGTTGATGGTGCAAAGGCTAACACCTGAATTGCAACCATGGTTTCAGAGAATGTATGTAAGACTTGGTGCACAAAAGCAGGGGTTTCTAGCTGGATGTAGACCACTTATTGGGCTAGATGGTTGTCACTTGAAGGGACACTATAGTGTGCAGATGCTTGTAGCAATTGGAAGGGATGGAAATGACAATATGTTTCCTATTGCTATTTCAATAGTTGAGGCTGAGACTAAGGATTCATGGACATGGTTCCTAACTGAGCTTATGGATGACATCGGGGGAGTGGAGGAAAAAGGGTAGACCTTTATTTCAGATAGGCAAAAAGGACTTGTTGAGACATTTGAAGAGTTGTTGCCAAATGCAGATCATAGATACTGCTTAAGGCATATGTATGCCAATTTTAAGACTAAGTTTAAGGGAAAAGAGCTAAAAGATGCAATGTGGAAGGCAACTTCATCATCCACAGTTTGGAATTTGAAATTCAGATGAAGAAAATTCATGATATGGACCTAGAGAAGCATGAGGCTTATAATTGGCTAAATAAATTGAACCCATCATTGTGGAGTAAGTCACATTTTAGTACAAGGAGTAAGTGTGACATTTTGGTGAATTATCTTAGTGAATCCTTTAATCGATACATTTTGGAGGCAAGGGACAAACCTCTAATCACTATGGTTGAATGGATAAGGAGAAGTCTAATGAATAGAATCCAAGTGAAAAAGAAAGGCATGGAGAAGTATGAAGGTCTATTAAGTCCCACAATTCAAGACAAGATGGAGAAACTAAAAGTTGAAGCAAGAAATTGCTTTCCAAGTTATGCTGGAGATTTAAGTTTTGAAGTTGATTGCCTTAACACTACTCATATTGTGGATCTTGAGAAATGGTCATGTGGTTGTAGAATGTGGGATCTCACAGGAATACCATGTAAACATGCAGTGAGTGCAATTTATAGTAATAGGCAGACACCAAAGGAGTATGTACACCCATACTATGGTAAGGAAGCATATCTCAAGACCTACTCTTATATGATATACCCTGTTCCTGGTCAACATGACTGGGTACAAACCAGTTTTGATAAGATTTTGCCTCCAAATGTGAGGAAGCCACCTAGGAGACCCAAAAAGCTAAGAGAAGAGATGCTGATGAGCCTAGAAACCCATATAAAGTGTCAAGGAAAAACAAAACAGTTACATGTGCAAGATGTGGAAGGGGAGGGCATAATAGTAGGTCTTGCAAAGGGCCTATTCCAGCAACTTATCAAGGCAACAAGAATAATACAACAAAGACAAAGGTTCGTGTAAGTTAATGATCTATTTTAAAATGTTCCCACAATTTAGTTCTTCACTAACCAATCTCTTGATTTGTAGGTTGGCAACATTGGAGAAGGTTCATCAAATTCAGTATCTCAAATGGGAAGGGACAAACTCCCATGTGTTGGTGGAAAAGGCTCAATGAGAGGAAGGGAAAGTGGATCAATGAGAGGAAGGGGAAGTGGCTCAATGAGAGGAAGAGAAAGTAGCATAGTGAGGGGCCTTGGATTAGTGAGGTGGAGCAGCACTGGACCGTGAAGCCTACTGGTTCTCAATGTGCTGAAAATGTTTATTTTTAATTTTTGTTCTGTACCATGAAACCTGCTGCATATATCAATGAGCTGAAACTGTTTTTTTGGTTTTGTGCACAAGAATGTATATGCATATGCTGCATATGAATGCTATGTTATGCTAAGCTTTTCTTTGATTTAATAGCAACTTACAATAAGAGATTACATATAGCTTTTTTGAATTTGTTGCTTGATTAACATACATAGCCACGAAATAGTGCACATTACATCCAGCAACCAGGTTAAGAAGAGCAGCCGATATGCTCTGTTTTTTGTAACTGGGTCTGCGATTTTGGTATGTGTGGTTGGAGATATATGGCTGAACAAGATGAGGGTAATTTGGTCATTAAATCAAAGTATTTTGGTGCCCAATTAGTGTCTCAAGTCCCATTTACAATTTTAAGCATTTTTCGTTACTTTTGACAGCAAGACTAACTGTGGCACTTTGCCCACAAGTTCAGGGGGGTAATGTGTATCATTTTAAACTAGAGGGGAGTTATGTGTCACAAGGGCAAATCACAGAGGGGTAAAAGATAATTTACCTATAAAAAAAATAACAATTTCCTTAGTAGAGCATTGTCTACAAAGAATTCTATAAGTAGTACATATTCGATAAGATTGATTCAAAAAACAACAATGCTAAGCTGACATTGAAATTTACACTCAATTTGACAATAAAGACTAAGTAGCAATATTGTTTAAAATATATGGAGTCCACTCCTACACACATGGCACAAAAACACACATTGTTATCTCTCTCTCTCTCACACACACACACAAGATGGAGCCAAAATCCCCAAATTGACGTGTAGACATTCACAGTCCACCCAAACACCCCCGACCTCCCTCCACCAACGGCGGTGATCTTCTCTCTCTCTCTCTCTCTCTCTCTCTCTCTCTCTCTCTCTTTCACACAGTTTGGGTATATCTGTGTGTATATATATATGTATATAGTGATATATACATATATCAATCAGGTGGATATTTCTTAAAATCCCCAGAGAATTGCAAATAGTGTGTTATTTGAACCCAATTGGTTTTGGGAAAACAATTAACCAAAAAAAAAAACCTGCAAACATTGGCATCCAAAATTAAGTTTAGTTGGCTCAAGGCTATATTTTTACTAATTTGTTTTGTAATTGGAATCTCACCAATAAAATTGGCTTAGAATTTTCACGTTGAATTGATTTGTCATCTAATGAAATTTCCTGAGTTTTTTTTGGGTAAAGAATTTCCTGAGTTCGTTTGTTTCTTCTGTTGATTAACATTGAAATTCTGCATTTTGTTGTTTGTTGTAGTCGTTGTCCAGATGTCTGGTGTTTTATTTTGCTCGTGTCTTTGGTATATGTGCTAGATAGTTTTTCAACACTCAATCCAGTGAACCAACTAGTAGTTCTTAAGAGAGAACAATAAGAAATTTGTGATATATATATACTATATGCATATATATATATATATATACAGATATACCCAAACTGAGAGAGAGAGAGAGAGAGAGAGAGAGACTGTGAAGGTCTGGGGGACTCAATTTGGGAATTTTGCTCCATTTTTTGAGAGATACAGTAATGTGTTTTGTGTGTAGAAGTGGGTTCTACATATTTTTACATATTGGTGCTTAGTTTTTAATATTAAATTTAGTGTGAATTTCAACGTGCATTATTAATGTAGTTATGTACCATACAATATAGGATGCAGGCTATCATAGGTCATTTCTACCGTAATGATAGAGGTTCTCTACATATTAAAGATCTTTGAAGCTCAACAGACCCGGGCACATGGATCTCATTTAAGCCTATTCGATGGATATTCGAATCCGACAGATGTATCTGATTTTTATTTTTGTTTGTTTTATGAAATGGAACGTAGATTTCATTGAAGGAGGTTTGACCTGAGAACACTTATCTCCTTCAAGTTTAAAGAATAACACTTCTCTCTTGAGCTTTTATTAGTCATAACAAATCATTCTTCCTATTTATTGAACGGTGTTGGTTTATTAAAATATACCTAAACTATCTTTACCCAATTTTTTAAAAATTAAAATGATATTGAGGCTGTGGTATAGATTCATCTTTTCTTCTTCAAATTAAAAATTACATAAATTTTAAAACAATTTATACGAGAGAACAATGCTAGAGGTATAACTAGTTTTTATAACTCATTTACAACCATCTCTATCTCTCTTATAACTGTCACTATGGGGTCCGATTAAATTTCAATAGACCCTAGTGCCACATAAGAGAGGGATAGAGATAATTGTAAATGAGTTGTAAAAAATAGTTGTACTACCCCTAACATTACTCTTGATACGTCCAAAATTATGGGCAGTTTCCTACTCAAGCTAGAAGACTAATGGAAAGTGCATCTATTTCCTAATCCAATTGGGAAACCCCCACAATTAATGTCAATAAATCCTAATACAATTAGGAAACTTACTTGATTGGTGTCAATCACACCCTAATAGGATTATGTTTCCTTATCCATGTATGAGTAGGTCTCTTACATCTATAAAAGAGACCTCTCACCCCCCATTGAGGGTGGGACAACTCTTTAGTCTACACAGCACCTCTACAAAATTCACCATTATATTCATACACTCGGCCGGTATTACTGGTAGTGTCGCCCCTCTTTGTTGGCTCACCAGGCCCGCCGGTGATCTGCTAGTGAACAGACACACCCGTGGACGTAGGTACCTTCATTAACAGGGCCGAACCACATACAAAAAATAGTCTCTCACTCTCTCTCTCTCTCTCCTAAATTGCTTTACTTTACTCTTACCAATTTTTGGCATCATCAGCTTGGCGCCGTTTGTGGGAAATGACAATTCATCTTGTTAGCCTTAAGGTTTATTAAGGCATATATAATTATGTTTTGATGATGTCAAATATGCTATGATAATTACATGATTCATATTAATTCATTCTTTGTTATTATCATAGTCATTTTCATGCTCATATATAATCTCGTGTATTAATATTGTATCAATGTTTTAATATCTTTGTGTGCATGAGATTTAATTGATGTAGATCAAGATTACAAGGAGCTCAACAAGGATCAAGCTTGAAGACTTGAAGATATTTCATCTTTGGTTGAAGCATAGGACCATCATTGTAAGGCATCTTGATCTCACACTCTTAGGGGCTCAAACAAATGCTAAAAGTTAAAGTTTTGGAAACAAATTTTAAATGGGTCATCTTTAAATCAATGCCCCAACCAAATGGAAAATAATTAGATGTTGAATTTTATATGGTTAGAAAGGTATTTGAATCTAGTTTCCAAAACATCAAACGGATCGAAAATCCGAGTTTTGTAGAGGGAGTTATGGCCGTTTTAGTAAAGATGTGTCAGGCTGTCAAACAGAGGGGCAGTCGACGGGGCAGTCGACTGGGCAGTCGACCGAACTGAGCAGAATGCAACAGAACCCTCTGTAAACACGTTTCAGTCGAATGCTTTTAAGGGGCAGTCGACTGCTTCATGTTTCAGTCGACTGAATCGACCTGGAAAGGCATAACGGCTAGTTTTTAAAGTGGCTTTTATTTACCAAACTTGCCACCAACGGCTATAATCTTCCAAGGCCTATAAATACATGTTTTCCCACACCATTTTATGTTGATCAATCCATTGGAAAACATCTATTTAATCACACAACTCTTTGATTTCTAATCATTCACATTTGAGCCCCAAATTGTGTGAGTTATCAATTTGCTCTAGATTTCAATTGTAATTCTTGAGAGAGCAAATTGTAGTGAGCTTTTATTTGTATTATCTACTCACTAAGGAGTTATTGTGTGAGCTTCAAATTGTATTATCCACTCTAGAGAGAGAGAGTTCAATTTGTATCAAATCAATTGTAAAGGTTGAGGGTTAGTAACCCTTGTGTGCAAAGAAGAGGTTTTCTTCTTTGGGAGAGATTGAAGGCTCTTGTAACGGTTTGGTGCACACCCGTAAGTGCTCCGGGAAACGGTTTGGTCTACACCCGTAAGTAGATCGGATTAAGGAATCCTCAAGAGGTGTTCTTGAGGGGTGGACGTAGGCCGCGGGGTGCGATTGCCGAACCACTTGAAAAATTGGTTTGTTTGTATCTCTTCCCTTAACTCTTTACATTATTGTTTGTGTTTGTGTTTTAATTTGCTATTAAGATTTTAAAAGGTTAATTTCCGCTAAAACCTTATTCACCCCCCCTCTAAGGTTTCCACTTTTGGGCCAACAATTGGTATCAAAGCCTCGGCTCTTCTATTTTCAAAATATTTTGAAAATTTTGAGTTAAGATCCAATGGAAACCGACTCTTCTTGTATTTATTATTGTGAGGGTCAATCGACATTAAGACCACCATGTTTTAATGGCTCAAACTATGCCTATTGGAAAAATAGAATGAGAATCTATATGATTTCTCAAGATTTTGATTTATGGCAAATTGTGGTCAAAGGGCCTCATCTACCTACAAAAATTGAAAATGGTTTTTCTATTCCAAAGACGGTAGATGAATATAATGATGCCGATAAGAAACTCATAAAAATAAATGCTACGGCAATGAATTTATTATATTGTGGTTTAGACCCAAATGAATACAATAGAATTTCATCTTGCGAATCCGCAAAAGAAATTTGGGATAAACTTGAAAATGCTCATGAGGGAACAAGCCAAGTTAAAAAGTCTAAAATCAATTTGCTTGTTCAAACTTATGAAATGTTTAAAATGTTGCCATATGAATCTATTGGTGATATGTTTTCTCGTTTTACTATTCTTATTAATAACTTGAAAAATCTTGGTAAAGTTTATACTAATGAAGAAATGATTGAGAAAGTGCTTAGATCTTTACCAAAGGATTGGCAACCAAAGGTCACGGCGGTTCGTGAAGCAAAGGAGCTTTCAACACTCTCCTTGGAACAACTCATGGGTTCTCTTATAACTCATGAAATGGAATTGGCCGTCTTCGAAAGTGAAGACAAGAAATTGGAAGTGAAAGAGGCCAAAAGGAGAGACATGGCTTTAAAATCCTCAAGCTCAAAGAAAAAGATGAAAGATGTTGAGAGTGATGAGGATGAGGAAATGACAAAGATCACCCGAAAATTTGCAAAGTTTCTAAAGAAAGAAAAATCGGGAAAGAAGTCACCCAAGGAGGAAAAACACAAAAAGAAGACAATCAAGGCCACTAATAGTAGTTCCGAGAGCGAATCATCGGACGACGACTCAAATGGTGAAGAGATTGTAAATCTTTGCCTCATGACATTGGAAAGGGCCTCTCCTACCACCTCGGCAAATGGAGCATCCAAGAGGCACTTGGACAATGGTTAAATCTCTCACCTTAAGCCTAGTAGGAGTAGGTTAGATTAATTTGTTTCAAATCACTTTAATTTTGTTTAGATATGCATACTTGATTTTTTATGCATAAATCTTGTTTTAATCATCCTACTTAATTTTGTTTTAATTGATTTCATATCATACACTTATTTGTTTCATCCACTTGTGATTTGGATATGTCTTTACACAAATCATCATGCTTTTGATATTGCTTATTTGAAAATTGATGATATGCTTTTGTTTGATTAGACCAAATGATGTTTTGTAAATCATTCAAATTTTTTTTTTTTTTTGCTGCTAAACTGTCATTTTTATGAACTGCTGAACAAAGCAGTCGACTGGTACCCCGACACAGTCGACTGATTTAGCTGTGAGGCTTTGATTTCTTTTAATTCTGTATTGGTAAGTCGACTGAGGCGTCGACTGTTTTTGCACACCTTAATCCCTGCCCACTTCCGTCGACTGTGGCGTCGACTGACCCGACTGAATATTTGTTTTTCATTGATTTTGAGTTCTCCAACTTTATTATTGGTATCTTTTGGGAGATTATGCTCTCTATTCATGTCTTTTGGTATCTTTTATCATTGCACATGCTTAGGGGGAGCACTTTCATGTATCATTAGCTCACATGTGGTTGTATTTGTTAATTTTTGGTATCATTTTAGCCTTTTGATTTGAATGCCTATTGTGAGGGGGAGCTTTATGTTTTATCCCCAAATCTTTTTGATAATGTCAAAGGGGGAGAAATATGAGAAGTATTGGGGAGAAGTAATTGGGTAGTTATCATTCATGTTCTTTAACATATGGTATCCATTATGAATGATAATATGAAAATGACCAAATTGTGCTTATATTGGCATATCTTTCATTGGTTGTTTGCCATCATCAAAAAGGGGGAGATTGTTAGCCTTAAGGTTTATTAAGGCATATATAATTATGTTTTGATGATGTCAAATATGCTATGATAATTACATGATTCATATTAATTCATTCTTTGTTATTATCATAGTCATTTTCATGCTCATATATAATCTCGTGTATTAATATTGTATCAATGTTTTAATATCTTTGTGTGCATGAGATTTAATTGATGTAGATCAAGATTACAAGGAGCTCAACAAGGATCAAGCTTGAAGACTTGAAGATATTTCATCCTTGGTTGAAGCATAGGACCATCATTGTAAGGCATCTTGATCTCACACTCTTAGGGGCTCAAACAAATGCTAAAAGTTAAAGTTTTGGAAACAAATTTTAAATGGGTCATCTTTAAATCAATGCCCCAACCAAATGGAAAATAATTAGATGTTGAATTTTATATGGTTGGAAAGGTATTTGAATCTAGTTTCCAAAACATCAAACGGATCGAAAATCCGAGTTTTGTAGAGGGAGTTATGGCCGTTTTAGTAAAGATGTGTCAGGCTGTCAAACAGAGGGGCAGTCGACGGGGCAGTCGACTGGGCAGTCGACCGAACTGAGCAGAATGCAACAGAACCCTCTGTAAACACGTTTCAGTCGACTGCTTTTAAGGGGCAGTCGACTGCTTCATGTTTCAGTCGACTGAATCGACCTGGAAAGGCATAACGGCTAGTTTTTAAAGTGGCTTTTATTTACCAAACTTGCCACCAACGGCTATAATCTTCCAAGGCCTATAAATACATGTTTTCCCACACCATTTTATGTTGATCAATCCATTGGAAAACATCTATTTAATCACACAACTCTTTGATTTCTAATCATTCACATTTGAGCCCCAAATTGTGTGAGTTATCAATTTGCTCTAGATTTCAATTGTAATTCTTGAGAGAGCAAATTGTAGTGAGCTTTTATTTGTATTATCTACTCACTAAGGAGTTATTGTGTGAGCTTCAAATTGTATTATCCACTCTAGAGAGAGAGAGTTCAATTTGTATCAAATCAATTGTAAAGGTTGAGGGTTAGTAACCCTTGTGTGCAAAGAAGAGGTTTTCTTCTTTGGGAGAGATTGAAGGCTCTTGTAACGGTTTGGTGCACACCCATAAGTGCTCCGGGAAACGGTTTGGTCTACACCCGTAAGTAGATCGGATTAAGGAATCCTCAAGAGGTGTTCTTGAGGGGTGGACGTAGGCCGCGGGGTGCGATTGCCGAACCACTTGAAAAATTGGTTTGTTTGTATCTCTTCCCTTAACTCTTTACATTATTGTTTGTGTTTGTGTTTTAATTTGCTATTAAGATTTTAAAAGGTTAATTTCCGCTAAAACCTTATTCACCCCCCCTCTAAGGTTTCCACTTTTGGGCCAACACTTCTCAACAACAAATTCTTGACTGATCAATATGCCACCAAAGAAGGGTAAGAAGGCTGCGCAACAGTCCGACCGGGATGTTCCTTTGGCCCCGGCGTCGACAGCAACAGTCATGACATCTGAGCAAATCACCGCAACCCTCACACAACTCTTAGAGGGCCAGCGTCAAATCCAGCAACAGATCGAAGCCCTGCTAGTCCAGCAAAGCAATCCTCCAGTGGCCGGGAAACGACCCGGGAACGTTGCGTACGGTCGAGAACCGATCTTGACCAGACAACGGGCCCGAGTCAACCCGTCCCGTGTTGAGGATGTCAAAGACGTCAGCAGTGCGCCTGCTGGCCGAGGGGAAAGGCAGGAGCATATGGCCCGGGAATCAGTCTTGGGTCACTCGGTCAAGAGCCGAGTTGTCCCTAGGCGAACGGTTACCCGGGGTCATAGCCGAGCCCGATCCCAGAGGACAGCATCCCGCCATGAAGAAGAAGCCTCTTCCACCAACCCGACCAGTTCCTCAGATACCGGTCGGGAAGGAGTGGAACCCCGAATCAAGGACTTACAGAAGCAGATCGACGGAGTGGCCACAAAGCTTGGTCAAAACTGTGTTCCGAATCAAGTCAATACCGAGACAGAGTCACCGTTCTCCAGCCAGATCACGAGGTTCTCCATCCCGCGCAAATTCAAGCAACCTCGGCTAGATTCATACCACGGCTCGGGAAGCCCGATCGACCACGTCCGGACCTACAAGGTTCAGATGGCCCTAGCCACCAACTCCGATGAATTACACTGCCTAGCCTTCCCCAGCACTTTGAAAGGCCCGGCCATGCAGTGGTTCTACTCCTTGGAGCCCCGATCGGTCTGCAGTTTTAAACAACTCAGCAAGCAGTTCATCAACCAGTTCGCCGGTATGCATGAGCGGCCAAAGCCAGACATGCAACTACTAACAGTCAGACAAGGGAATAATGAGTCCCTCAACGAGTTCACCGACCGGTTCAACCAACAGAAGCTTCAAATCCGCAATCTGAACGAGACAATTGCCATCCTAGCCTTCTGCTCGGGAGTTCAACACACCAAGTGCGCCGCGTCGTTCCACAAAAACCGACCGGAAACTTTGGTTGAGCTCTCTGAGAGGGTTGGAAAATACATCGACACTGAAGAGTTTCTGAAGACCAAATGCACCGGGCAAGAAAGCAACGAGTTTTCCAGAAGTAAGCGAAAGCGAGATCAGCCCGGGAGTTCTTACAGTTCTTCCAGTTCACAGAGGTCTGAGTCCGGCAATCCCAACCCGACCACCGGTTCACAGCAGTCCGGGTCGGGCAGCCCCGACCGGATCTCCAGCTCACAACAGGCATGGTTCGACAGTCCCGACCCGACCTCCAGTTTACATCGGTCAGGATCACGCAGTTCTGACTTTGCCTCCAGCACAGAGAAATCTGGAGCCTGATGATCCTGATCTGACCTCCTGTCTCCATTGGTCTAGATGAGCCCGACTACAGTGGTACTTGCCTGATCACCGCGTAAGGCTCCACCGATTGTCAGAGTTCATACAAAGTCCTCGGGCCTAACCCCGAGGCATACAAAGACCTCGGGCCTAACCCCGAGGCACCTACAAAGACCTCGGGCCTAACCCCGAGGCATCTCAAAAGACCTCGAGCTCCGAACTCAGGCACTAAAAGACCTCGGGCTCCGAACCCAGGCACCAAAGACCTCGGGGTCACGCCCGAGGCACCGGCTTCTCTTAGGTCCAACCGACGATGGAGGCAAACCTCTTAGGTGGTTGATGATGGCAAGCTTCAAAAGATCCTGCAACCACCATGTTCCAGGTCGGTTACCTACAGATCATAGCCTCTTTAAGACCCTCGTCTTAGCGAAAGCTTGGGGGGCAAGATGGCTTAGTGAACTAAACAGGTAATCACACCGGGTATTTACAGGCCTCGCGGATAACCAAGTCAAAATCTTGGACAACCCGAGCACCTACAGTACTCAGAGGCATTAACTCCACTTAGGTCCAGACCGACGATAGAGGTGACTAAAATCTCTTAGGTTGGCCGACGATAGAGGAGCAAAAGGACCCTAAAGCAACGTGATTTAGGTCGGCTCCACCAACATGGTCAAGCTCTTCTCCCAACAGTCTTGACGAAGGCTAACTGGGCGGAAGACAACCATCCTGGGGAGCTAACATAAAAAAGGACCCTAAAGCAATACACTTTAGGTCGGCTTATCCAACATGGTAAAACTCTTCTACCCACAACCTTGACGAAGGTTCACGGGCAGAAGATAACCATCCTGGAGGCTAACTCAAGCAAAAAGACTCCGAAGTAGGCCGAGTCTCAACTCCCGGTCACTTCCCGAGCACTCAAAGACTCCGAATTAGGCCGGGTCTCAACTCCCGGTCAGTTCCCGAGCACCTAAAAGTCCCGAGCTAGGCAGGGTCTCAACTCTCAGCCAGTTCCCGAGGACTCACCAGGCTCAGAAGCCCCGAGGCAACTTCCTCAAGCACTCAGACAGTGACAAGTGGCATCAACTAATTTCCAAACTTGCCCCGATATAGCATCTGGCCAATCTTGGAAATGGGGGGCAGCTGATACGCCCAAAATTATGGGTAGTTTCCTACTCAAGCTAGAAGACTAATGGAAAGTGCATCTATTTCCTAATCCAATTGGGAAACCCCCACAATTAATGTCAACAAATCCTAATACAATTAGGAAACTTACTTGATTGGTGTCAATCACACCCTAATATGATTATGTTTCCTTATCCATGTATGAGTAGGTCTCTTACATCTATAAAAGAGACCTCTCACCCCCCATTGAGGGAGGGACAACTCTTTAGTCTACACAGCACCTCTACAAAATTCACCATTATATGCATACACCCGGCCGGTATTACTGGTAGTGTCGCCCCTCTTTGTTGGCTCACCAGGCCCGCCGGTGATCTGCTAGTGAACGTGCTCAGACACACCCGTGGACGTAGGTACCTTCATTAACAGGGCCGAACCACATACAAAAAATAGTCTCTCACTCTCTCTCTCTCTCTCCTAAATTGCTTTACTTTACTCTTACCAATTTTTGGCATCATCAACTCTTATACGAGAAGACATAGGGTAAAAAAAAAAAATTTGGGAAAAAAATGTTTATGTGTTTCAACTTTCAAAGGATTGTCAAAATGTTGAAAATAGATTTCACATTTGTGAAAAATTGTGAAAATTTCAAAAAATTTAACAGAATTATGAAAATTGTTCAAACGATTTCAAAAATACTTTTTTAGAATCATAAAAATTGTAAAATTTGTAAATACCAAGTAGATGAGCTCTTTGGATATTTTGTAAATACTTTCAATTATTATTTTTAATTAATTTTGAGGGCTAAATTGTAATTTAATTATCACAGGAGGGGGAAAGTGTTATTTTTCAAACGTGAGGGGTAACTATTCTAGTCAAACCTCAAAGGTGATATGTGATATTAACTATTTTATTAATGTGTAATGTTATGATTTCCATATTTGTATTACAAATTTAATTTTCAATCAGTGTGGCAGTGGGATCATAGTTAATGATAGTGAGATCTCTAGTTTTCATTAGATGTTCTTTTTAGTGGTCCAACTGTAACATTTGTGGGAAATAAAATTTGAAAACATAGCATTACTCTTGATTCAGGCTTGGAACCATAAGGAAAATTCTATGATACAACTAAGTAGTTTATGATGAATCATACGTCGTAATCAAGTCCCTTGTGGCCGAGTGGTAAGCTTCTTGGGTGTACTATCCAAGAGGTTTAGTGTTCGAGTCATGGGGAGCGTGGCCACTGGAGTATTCACCCGGCGCCTCCAGGCCTCGGGGGATTAGTCGAGGTGCGCGCAAGCTGGCCCGGACACCCTCGATTACCAAAAAAAAAGAAAAAAGAATCATACGTCGTAATGATTTTAGTACTAAAATGTAATAACTTGTTGCTAGAATGCAATACCATCTGAAAAAAAAAAAGAAAAAAAGAAAAAAGAAGAAGAAGAAGAAGAAGAAGAAAAGTTTTCTAAGTAAGAGCATCCACAGCGGGTATAGTAAATTTAAGGCTGATGTTTGGTAAGTTTAGTGTACAGATGAAATACACTCGCAATGGGTATTTGTTCAAACGATAATGTGAGTGCCATGTGTGATATCAAACGGCTCACAATGTGCCGTGTATGATATCAAACGACGCCGTGTGAGAGTAGGCGACACAATGTGTGCCGTGTGATATCACACGGTGTGAAATCACACGGCACACATTGTGCCGTCTGGATATCACACGGCACAATGTGTGTCGTTTGGAGACTCACGGCGCTCCTTGTGCCGTTACCCTTGTACAATAGCTGAACTTATCTGTACACTAAACTTAAGTTTCCTTAAATTCCATTATTGTATACTATTGTACCAACGACCCATTACAAGCGTTCCCATCCAAACTAGCCTTAAGTTTCCTTTTTAAATTCCATTATTGTATACTATTGTACCAACGACCCATTACAAGCGTTCCCATCCAAACTAGCCTTAAGTTTGTTGTATAATCCACCCAGTGCCGGTCTTGAGTTTTGGGAGGCCCTAAGCGAACTCTAAAATATAGGCCCTAAGCTATACAGAGGTTCGAGGGTAGTGCCCTCGAAGTTAATTTTTTTGGATCTTCTTATATATAATTATATGTAAAATTGATTTTTTATCACATCTACAATTGGAATTGGAGACCCTTTGAATGTAGAGACCCAAAGCGATTACTTAGTTTGTTTCTCCCAGAACCAGCGCTGAATCCACCCATGTGGATGCTCTAAGATAATTTTTCGAAAAATAAAGTGAATTTTGAAGTTTCAACCAATTGACACAAGTTACCATATTTTGACATCTAAAATATTAGTATAAATTAAAGGGTAAATTACAATAACACCCCCTGAACTATGACCGTTTTACACTTACACCCCCTAAACTTTAAAACTGAATACACTCACCCCCTAAACTATGCTTTGTTGACACTACACCCCCTTCTTCAGGGGGTGAGTTTGTTCATTTTAGATAGTTCAAAGAGTGAGATGTTTAATTTTAAAGTTGAGGGGGTGTTAGTAAAAAATAGTCATAGTTCAGGGGGTGTTACTGTAATTTACCCTAAATTAAATGTATAATACATCGTGAAGCACTAGGATGCATACGTATGACTCCCACTGATGGAAGCAGTGGACGGGACACTTGAATGGCTAATGAATGACAAAAAGTTCGAAAAACATAAGTGACGTGACGACAACAAAGTTGTAGTCCGTAGTAGTATTCAAATTCCATCCCACATCGGTTGGATAAGAAAGAGGAGCTGCGGGGTAGGTGAATATAAATAAGTGGAAGGTGCAACGTTAGAACATACTTACCTGGACGGGGTCATTGGGCGATCAAGAAGGCCTAAGGCCTAGGTCTGTGACTTCCATTGCACTTTGGAGGGGCACTTGCCTAAGATCTGTCCAACGTGGCAGAGTCTACGTCATAATTTGTGACAGCGGGGGCCTGCGTTCGCGCGGCCCCTACCCAAATTTACTCTTAAAGCATTGATTATCCTTAAGTTTAATTAAGGGGCTGTTTTAGTAGGTTCATTGTAAGGTTATCTTTTGTTGGTTTTTATGAAAAAATAAAAAAACAAATAGTTACTGTCTTATTTTATGTGTCTATTTCAAGGAATCTAGCTATTTAAGAAGTTTTAAGGAATCTAACTATTTAAGGAGCAAAAATAATTTACACTTATTTTCTACAATTTCTCATAATTATTGTACTTTTTTGTTTTGTTTTGTTTTGATGTTGATTATAAAGAAGGGTAGTTTGGAAAACTAAGTAAAATTTGCATACTAATTTAGAAAAATGAACAACAATTTTGGGACATCCCAAAAAGAAAAGATGGACACATAAAATGAGACAGAGGGAGTACAAAATATCCTAGACAAAAGAACAATTAATTAATTATTTTCATTTTGGTTTTGATCCCTTAATAAATATCCTAGACAAAAGAAAATAAAAAACACATGTGCTTCATGCCCTGTTTCACTTCCCCATCCTGCTCACACCGTGTGAGAGCACACACAATAGTAGCCTCTTTGAATGTGGAGAAATTTCATAAATTTCACAAGTTTTGACACTCAGAATTAAAAATGGTGATATTTCACCACTGTTTTAAAATATACTTAAAAAAAAAGGGAATTGCTAAGTACACCGCTAATTTTGCTATGTACACCGCTCAACTTTACAAAAGTGAGAATTTTTAGAATAAAAATGATTAGAATAAAGGAATTTAGGAGTACATATCAAATACACGGATATACATAGCAATTCCAAAAAAAAAAAAAATGACGAAACAGTGGTAAAACATCACTTTTCAAATGTGGTGAGACAATGGTGAAATTACACTACTATTTAAAAATGTGCTGAAAATATTGATAAAATTTCACCACTTTTGAAATGTGGTGTGAAAGTGAAACAGTGGTGAAATTTCAGCACTTTTCAGGAACAATACTGTCAAGGCATGTAAATTTTTTTTTGCTAAAAAAATGTCAACAATGATACTAGATTTGTAGCTCTCGTCGACACAACTCCATTGATATAAATTTTGCAAAAAATAGAATTGTAAATCAAAAGTTATGGAGGGTTAAGGTTAATTTTTTTTTTTGAAATGAGGTTTTATCTGGTACAACCACTCACACGGTGTGAGTAGCCGTGAAAGCTGACGAGAGCGTGTGGCGTGGCTGGTCAATTGGATTCTTACCGTTGAATTTTAAAAATGCTAAGGTGTGTCATGCATATGGCGAGCTGGTAGCTAAGGAGGGCTTTTCTATCCAAAATTTTTTTTGAGGGACTTACAACCAACATTTTTTTTTTAAATTATCCTTAAACTAACATATTTACAATAGAATATTATATCTAATTGACCCTAAATTTTGTCCAAAAAAAAAAATAAAATTATTTGACGAAAATTTAACTATTTTCATCTATTTTTCCAATTTTTTTTTCGGCAATGATACATGCACAACAAAAATTCACAACCAATTGCACAACCTGCTTAAAATTGTTGGACTTCGTGCTGAAAAAGTTGTACACACAAAAAGACAAAAAAAAAGGAAGTACAGTTTTTTCAGCACGAAGTCCAATAATTTTAAGCAGGTTGTGCAATTGGTTGTGGGTTTTTGTTGTGCATCTATCATTACTCTTTTTTTTTTCCCTCATAAAAGTGAACTTATTCTTCATAGATATAAAGTGAGTGAACGTCTCGAAATTCTGTCAAAAATAGAAATGCATATGAAATTAAATAGCATATATAATCAAATATTTGCATGAACGTGACCATAATGATTCTTGAAATACTATACTGTAGTGAACGTTTGATACTCAATTTGCCACACACTTAAAACACCAAATAAAAATTCGGACTTTCAATAGTCAACGTAAACGACCACCACATAAACACCAAGTAAAAATTCACAATTTTAATGGTAAATATTTCAAACGTAATCAGTCACAGATACATGTAGAAGAAATTCATAATAATTGGTGAATGTTGACCATCCAACGACTTATATATGATGATATACAGAGATTTGTGGAGAGTAAGAAGCTATAAGAGAGTTGATAATACCAAAGCGTGACACAACTTCTAAGAAAACTTATTTTTTGATTCCATGAAAGGATTTAGGGAGGTTAGTGATCCAATCATTGACCTAATGATCGGCGAGAAGCGAGCACTATGTCTGTTAGTCCTCTACCACACGAGCTGAACATCTTTCTAAAGTCACTCTAACTTCTATATCTACACTAGGATTTAAAATAATGGCCCCGTTTAGACTTTGGAGCAACTTGTGAGGTTCATTTCTCGAGGGAAAGGGAATCAAAAGTGATTATTTTTTAATTCTTGGAAAAAAAAATCCGACTATCCCAGTGAACTTGGACAATCTGTTAAATACAATCACCAATCTCTATCTATAGCTAGATTATCCAACATCTCCTATTAGAAAAATGGGTGAATCGAAATTTAAAATCATTAATTTGATAACTCCCAGTTACATTATTTTTCTCCTCCGAGTTAATGCTAGAGACCCGTATAAAGCCAGCTCCCAAAAAGTCAAATTTTAGCCAAATCATGGTTTATTTGACTTGCATTTCGTGCACAAGGACAGAAGTTGATAACACCATACCTCTTTTTTTTTTTTTTTTTTTTTTGGTTTAAAGCTTGAAAATATACTCTCCTATAGTCATCCTTTATTAGCTTTCCTAAATCTGTCCACGCAACCATTGTTTGGTCAACAATAATCATTGATCAGCTTAAAATTTAGACATACAAGTATTGTTTATAAGCAGCAGGACTTGAAAATTGAAGAGCACGCGCGAAAAGAGGGCTAATAGAGAAATTAGTTCATGTAACTGTCACATGATAACTACTACGATTTTTTTCATTACTGTGTGACACAAGTGAGACCCACAGAAAACTCGTATCAAAATGTAAGTCACACAGTTGGGACAGTCCAAATAATTTTACCTAGAAATGGGGGCAATGAACATTAAAAGAATGTAAATGCCAAGTAAGATCTATATGTGGTCAACAAATTCCATACTGTACCCTGTTTGATGTTCTAGAATGCAAAATTTTCACTCCAATTTGTGAAACTCATCGTAAACTTGATCATCATTTTTGTATTGTAATACCAGCAACCATGTAATGGAATCATAATCGTCATATATTAAAAAACTATGTAAACCTCTTCTAATATATTATTCAACAAACTTTAGTTTATTCCATACTGTGGATTCTAATTCAAGTCTATGAAGTTCTTCCTCATACAACACTAGAAAAACGTTCACAAAATTCACCGAATTTATTGAGAAAACATGGATGAAGTAACTGCCCCCCGAATCAAAGCTGCCTTGTGACTTTAAAACCATAATCTCATGTGCATATTTCGTAACCAAATAGAGATAAATCGATGACAGCACCTTTATGGAGTTCGAAAACACTTCAGGGCTCAAAAATCATATTCTCTGCCTCCTTTTTCAAGGAGTCAAACAACACTGAAGACAGATAACGCTCTCCAAAGCTTGGGAACACAACCTGTCGAGGTAGGAAGATAGAAGATTGTTAGGAACATTTGTTTTAAAGAAAATAACTTTGAAACGAATTTAGTGTCATGAAGTAGCAAAAAAATCACATAGAATACGGATATATACTTGGCTTGGCTTTTAAGCCTAACGTCCGTGGGTAAGGAAGAAAAGCTTCCCTAGTTGGATAAGGGAATACACGCTGTCTATATAGAATCTTTTTATATCACCTATATTTTCTGTCTTTATCATCACATCCTTTTACAGGCTTAAAATCATTATAAATTTATAAGGGTACAATCTATAGGCAAAGAGTTACAACGCCATAATTGTAGGCAAACCAAAATGATAAAAGCATATTACAACTCCATAACTATGGAAAAAGCCAAAAGGCCCAAGTTTGTGTGGGTAGATATCCACCTATAGATTATTCTTTTGTGTGTGTGTGTGTGTGTGTGTTGCAAAAGAACTCTTAACACTACTAATGCCATTTTTGTATGTTATATGTTATAATTGATGTTTAAAATATACAAGACTTCATTCTAGAAATTAAAAACCCTCCTGTGTTACGAACTCACTAGGTAGAACTGACCCTTGAAAATCGGCTTGCAAGGCGAGGGTGCCTAAGGATTAATAAACCATCAACCAATCCCAAAATTCGTCGAGATGTGGGACAGGATACTAATAATCCACTACGCTCCGCAACCGACGTCCATAGCGGCCCATCTTCCAAGTTGGATACCTTCGCGGATCCCACAACGGGTAGCAGAGCTACCCAGGTCGTTCCGTCCACAATACGCCTGCGAAGCCGCATCCCATACTATGTACGTGGTGCCTGCTCTGATACCATTTTTTATGAACCCATTGGATAGAAATCACCCTTGAAAACCGGCTTGCAAGGGGTTGGTGCCTAGGGATTAATAACCGACTAACCATTCCCATAATTAGTCGATGTGGGACATGATCCAAACAATCCACCATATTCTGCAATCGAGGCCAACGATGGCCCATCTTAATGTTATAGTATTCATATAGTTTTATTATTAAACTATAATTAGTTTAATATTTGCTATGGCTAGTGGGTAAAATAATTGTGGTGTTAAGTCGGTGGTTAGTGGGATATTGGCACTGCAACTCTGTCTATTTAAGTCGTCGTCATTAATGAAAGAGGGGGGAAGTTTAAACCCATTTTGTGTTAGTTTATCTAATCTTGGAGGTTGATTACCCTCAAAAGTAATCATTTGGAGGTCCGGTTGCCTCGATTCAACCATTCTCTCATCTTCTCTTTTTAATCTCGATTTTTCATATTACGACCTTTTAGGTTTGTAACACTATGAAACAACAGCAAGACAAATCCTTAAAAATAAAACATAAAACTACAATTTAAAACTTACAACAATGAGTTTTCCTTCATTTTCTGGCCTCCTTGCTATCTTGATTGCTGCAGCGGCAGCAGCACCAGATGATATTCCTACCTGCAATACAATACATATTATCCCAACAAATAACATAATTGCAAACAGTACAAGGCAATGTAGAACAGCAATCACACCAACGACACGAGACCCATTGCCGAAGCAGATCTATATTTGAGTCCTTACCAGCAAACCTTCTTTCAGGGCCAGAAGCTTGGCAGTTTCAATAGCTTCCTCACTTGATATCTGTAATTGCATACATTCATCATACTTCAGTGATGGTTAGCTAAGATTAGCTTACAGCCTCATAGATAGTAGATGGCCATAAATGCATGCACAAGTAATGAGAACTCCACAAGCTCACTTGTTCAAACATATTCGATACACCACATTAAGGCTCTATTTGGTTCATGGGTTTGAGAAGGAAAAGAAAAGGGAAGGGAAAACAAGAAGGAAAAACCATTTTGCTACTTGCTTTCAAATATAGTAGGAACTCAATAAAAGAGGAAGGGGACCGACTCGTACAAAATTTTGAATTATTTGTCATCCTCTGTTCTTGTCCTTATTTTCCCAACTGCTTTCCTTAGTAACCAAACAAAGAAGAGCCTTTCCAAATTGTTTTTTTGTTTTGTTTTGTTTTTTTTTTTTCATTTTTGCACCACCCACAGAATCCATAAACCAGATGGAGCCCAAGTATGACACTAATCATTGAAAATAAACAACTTTAACGATTCCCAACACAGATCAATAGCTCAGTAAAAACAAAACACATATTAAAAGAACACAGAGCTCAATAATTTCCAGTGTACGATGAGCATAAGAACTTCTACTCAACAAAACATTGATCAGGATACGCCATCCCAATATAACAGTTGAACTAAGGAATTGTCCTTGGACTAAGCGCTTCTGTCAAACAAATGAATAGGCAGAGTATCAATTCACCCATTTTAAAAATCCTAATCCTGGTTCTAATGATACTTTTCTCCCCAACTTAGCACAATATCATTCTGTCCAAAGCCATGCACACAGACAATATGGTACATGAGAGTCACATGGAAAATTCAAATTTGATTTTTTTTATTTGGGATTTACCCTATTCCAGAACCTGTGTGATACGAAAAACAGAAACGACGAATCACACAAGACAGCCATATTTACGTGGTTCACCCAAAACAGAATTATTGCACGGAGTTGTGAGACTTTCCTATGCTCAAAGGCTGAAGACGAGGACTACATAATACAATGGGGTCGTCCCTATATATAGCATAATGTTAGGGCTACAGACTAAGAGCGCAAGATACCTGTTGAAGCTTGATATACATTGTTGGGCCCATTCTCTAATAGCTTAAGCTTTTGGAGTAGTAGGTAACATAACTTGGTATCAAAGCCTTGATTGTGGGAGGTCCTGAGTTCGACTCTCCATCCCCGCTTTGTTGTGCATATTTGCACTTTGTTATTTGTTTCCACTATGATGGAGTTTGGTTTGTTTGCTCTCCACGTGCAAGCCGGGGTTGCACGTGAGGGATGGTGTTGAAGCTTGATATACATTATTGGGCCATTCTCTAATAGCTTGAGCTTTTGGAGTAGTTGGTAACTTAACGTGGTATCAGAGCCTTGTTTGTGGGAGGTCTTGGGTTGAACTCTCCATCTCCGCTTTGTTGTACGTATTTGCACTTTGTTATTTGCCTCCACTATGATGGAGTTTAGTTTGGTTTGCTCTCCACGTGCAAGTCGTAGTTGCACGTGAGAGAGGGTGTTGAAGTTTGATGTACATTGTTAGGCCTATTCTCTAATAGCTTAAGCTTTTGGAGTAGTTGGTAACTTAACAATACCAAAATACCCTAAGTGTACTGTAGAATCAGGCTTAACACAACCTATTAATGTGCTGACAATTTGAGACTATACAAAGCCAAACTACTCATGAAATAAAAGCAAATGACCATCAAAACTGAACAATTGTCCTCTTCTGCTGAGGAGTGAAATGTCCATGTTTAAATTCTGGCTACAGTATTTTCTCATTTGATGAAAGAAAACGAAAAAAAAAATTCCACTTTCTAATTAGAGTTGTAATTATTAATAGCAACAAATGCAAAATAGACAAATCCACATGATTCTGAAACTGCAAGATACTGCCTAATCACAAGTTTTGGGGCTTACTTGAACATATTCATTAATTAAAGTTTCATCCAGTACTCCAGGAATAAAACCAGCACCAATTCCTTGGATTTTATGTGGGCCTAACATCAAAGTAATTTTCATCAAAGTTATTACATAAAGATATAAAATATAAGCAAGTTCGAACAACTCCAAAAAAGTTTTCGGTGTTAAACTAGCCAAGAAAAGTTCAGAAAATTAGCCTATGCAATATGTTAGCTGTCATAAGCTCACCAGGTTTTCCTCCAGACAACACGGCACTTTCAACTGGCTCCACACCGTACAGCTAAACATGAATCAAAGGAAAACCAGGGTGTAATAAGAATATTTCTTACCGAAAATAAAGTGACAGTGATGAGAGAACAATAGAAGAAAGGAAGACAAGAAAAGGATAACCAATGTGCTTTAATATTTTCATACTAAGGACCTGTTTGGAATCACTCCACATTTGGACACAAATGTGCTTCTGGGTTAATTACAGGAAGCACTTAGAGCCCCAAAAGCCAGTTTTGGCTGAAGCATGTCCAAAGGTGCATCAGCCCAAATGTGATTCGTGAAGCATATTACGGGATGATTTTTTTTTTTAATTCCCACCATGCTGTTGTGTTTAGGGCTTCTGCTTTTGCCTAAACGCAAAAAGCCACAGCCAATTCAAGCAGGCCCTAAAGCAGAGACTGAGCTTACCTTTATATCAGGGTTTTGCTCTTTAAGGAACCTTCCTGCACCTGTTACTGTACCTCCCGTCCCTATCCCCGAAACAAGGGCATCAACTTTTCCCCCGGAGCTTCTCCAGATCTCTGGTCCTGTGGTCTCATAATGAACCTGAATAGGTTTATTATATAGACAGTAAATAACCCAATTAGTGGCCAACTTGTAATGGTAATCAAGTTTGTGTGAATCAGTCTATTCACGAGTCAATTCGAGCAAGGACGGATCTAGGAATTTGGAGTTCGGGAGGGCTTGGGTGAAAGGGGTAGCGCCCCCGAGGCCATTTTTTGGGTCTATTCACACATTTTTTGGACAGATAAAGGAATTACAAAAGTTAAAACTGATTGGCACCAAAGGTACAATAAAATGGCACCTTGTCACTACAAATTGAGACAAAGAAGTTGAGTTTTCCATACTTGGGAGGGGGGCTTAAATGAAAAAATATATGTATTTTTAGGGCATATATGAAAAAAAGAGGGGTGGGGGCTTGAGTCCCCCCCTCTTGCCCTACATTAGATCCGTCCGTCCCTGAATTCGAGTTACATACACTCCGACACGATTCACAAGTCGCAAATCGCAATTTTGATGACTTTTGTGTTAAGTGTAAAACTTCAAAGGTTTGGGCTTTGATATGGCATGAAACTTTTTGTTAAGTTGTATTGTTCATTGTAACTTGCAAGTACATGTGTTTTTTACAAGTATGCAATATATAGATATGCATAGTTTCATACATATCTACATTAGATCCGTCCCTGAATTCGAGTTTCATACACTCCGACACGATTCACGAATTGCAATTTTGATGACTTTTGTGTTAAGTGGAAAACTTCAAAGGTTTGGGCCTTGATATGGCATGAAAATTTTTGTTAAGTTGTTTTATTCATTGTAACTTGTAAGTACATGAGTTTTTACAAGTATGCAATATTTAGATATGTATAGTTTCTTATTTTCTGGAGAAAAAAAAGGTGAATCATAGATTCAAGTTTCAATGCGACCCGGGATTCAAAAAATTTAGGCAAACCAATTCATAATTCAAATCACGATTTGACAACCATGATGGTAATAATCAATCTATTGATCCAAATTATACCTTCGGGTTGGCAGGGTTTTCAAATTGTTGAAGTATATAAGCGTTTGGAGTCTTTGCCAGTATCTCTTCAGCCTTTGCAACAGCCCCTTTCATGCCCCTAGCAGGATCTGTGAGAACCAACTCAGCTCCAAAAGCTCGGAGGATGACTCTCCTTTCAAGACTCATGGAAGCGGGCATGGTAATAATTAGCTTATAACCCTTAGCTGCCGCCATAAATGCCAGGCCAATGCCTGTATTGCCACTTGTAGGCTCTATCAGGACACTCTTCAGCAACAATCATTCCGAGAATCAAGAAGAAAGCAAAGTTTTCAGTTTTCCATTAACATGAAAGCAAAAGAGCACGAAACATAAGATGGTTTTGCACTAAGCTAAAAAAAATCTCTTCTGTTTGCAGATAATCTCTGCACCTTAGATCTTCATCAGTCCATAAGATTAAGACCCATCTGGATTAACTTCGTTGGGACCAATAATCACTTATTTGGGATTATTGAGATATTGTGTAATTGTGTCCATTTGGCAAAAGCTTTTCACAGCTTTTTCAAAAGTCAGATCCATTTGCAAAAGTCAGAAGCAGCAATTTGCTGGTTTTTTGGAAATCAATTAAAGAAGAAAATCTTTAGTTCCGAAAGCAACACCAAATGGGCTCTACGTAGATGGACTTTGCACATTGGTACCAAAGGTTTTGTCAGACAGTAATGTAGACATCCCGTATAATATGCTGGTAAACAACCTTGCAAACACAACAATGTTTATCAAGGTAAAATAGCAACATGACAGAGAGTGGTGATAGTGCTCCTATAGGCTTAGGCTTAGTTTGGCTCCAACGTGGCTTTTTAAAAGTAGCTTATGAAATTTATTATTAAGTTGTTTGATAATTTTGTACAAGTGACACATTACTCTTTAAAAAAACATCATGAAACCAAAAAGTAACCTTGAGCTTTTAAAAACTCCATTCTAGAGCTTTTAAAAGCTCCCACCCAAAAAGCCCTAAGTTCAATTTTTGCAAAGCTCATAAACTAGTTACCAAATGAATTAACTTGAAATTGTGCTTTAAAAAAGGAGAAACACCAAAATGGGGGCCAAACTAAGCCTTAGCCTATAGTCGTGTATATCACCCAAACCATAGCCCCTCAAAACGACCCTAGAATGCTATCACCAAGGATGTAATAACATTGCCATTGAAACCGCAGTGTTCCCAAACAGACTTGAAACTATAACAGGAAATATCGAACATAATCACGAACTATATGCTCGACTTGAATAAAGTGGTTGGGGTAGTTAAGGGATTAAGGGAGGGTAATGATGATATTGTTTGGGAGAAATAGGAGGTGAAGAATAACTCATGATGAATCCAAACGAATTGATCCATGTATAAAGTAGTGCCCTTCTTGGTAATTAATACCAGAGAAGACTGAGATATTTAGGAATATCTACAGAAATGGAGGATGTATAAGTATAAGAATCCTAGGCACATGGGGTTTAATAGATTCAGCAACTAACCTCACCCGGCGTTATTAGGCCCTTCTCCTCCGCATCTTGTATCATACTGTATCCGATTCTGGATCCCAAGAATAAAATGAATTTTGAATCACAAAATTTATAAATAAAATATTCAGAAACAAATCGAAGATTAACATTTAGGCTCTGTTTGGTTTGCAGATTTAAGCAAGGAAAATAAAAAGAAAAAGGAAAAGGAAAGGAAAGGAAAACAAAAAGGAAAACTAATTCCCTGTGTTTTCTTCCATGCTAAAAATAACAAATTGCTAATTTGCCTCATTATATTTTCTTATACTTCCTATTTTCCTCTCTAGTTTCCTTATTAACCAAGCAAAGAAAAGTGTTTTCCTTAGCGCTTTGACTGCTTTCCTTTTCTTTCCCTAACTAAATCCATGAACCAAAGAGAGCCTTAAATCAGTCAACACCAAGGGGAAAAAAAATTAACCAATACCTGTCTTTGACACTAGAGCAGGGTTCCATCATCTCTAACTTGGCAGCCACACGAGCAACACAACCATCCGTGATGCTATTGAGATACACCAGTGGTGTTTTTCCTATTAACTGTACAAGTCAAAGTCGAAAAAAGATACATTCAGTAAACAAGGTTTTTCTTTTATAGTCAAAGCTCAAGAAAAGGCAATGAGTCAGATATGAATATAGCTTACTTCAGTAACGTCTTTCGCAATAGCACACTTGCCCTCTGTCATTTTGATCAAATCACTGCACAAGAAATACAGATTTGAAGATATCAGAAAACGAGAACCGGGGAGAATTCTTTACTGGAATGTAGGCAAAAATTACTGTTTTGAAATCTTTCGAATCATCTATTTACTGCTCTGTTGGCATGAAAGTGACTTTTTTCTCGTAGAAAACATTTTAGTATTATATTACGTGTATATATATATATATATATATAGAGAGAGAGAGAGAGAGGAATCAAAGAAAGAATAGAGATTATTATAGAAACATGATAGAGTTAGAGTTATTTGCTATAGAAGCGAGGAGCATGGGATTCCTCGACCCCCAACTTACGAAGAAAGTAAGAATTGCTTTGTGAAAAAGTAAGTTGATAAAGAAAGAGTACAATTAATGTAATTGGTGAGAAGGCATTCCAAAGTTCTCATTTCAAACACACCGTAATTGAACCCAAAAACAACTCAAAACTACATTATTCATTCCTCTCAATTTTTAATGTTTTTTTAAAAAAAAAAAAAAAAAAATTCAAGAAGTCAAACATAGGGCAAGAATGTGCTGAACTAGCAACCAGGAATAAAACTAAAATGCTAAATAGATCTCAAACAAAGAAGTTTCAGACAAAGCATTTAATATGGATATACATTACTGGAATCCAAATAGTAGACAGATTAAATGAATATAGTGAACAAAATAAAGTTCCAATAATACTCCAGATTGATCCACATGAGAAAGAAATAGAAAGTTGAAATTGATTTCAAGAATATTAAAGTAATTCACAAAATAAGACCAAATGGCCAATATACAAAAGTTTGGTATAAATCTATATTACCTTTTTATTATACTTTCAACTATTTCTAGACAAGAGGGAAGAAGATAAAAGAAAAAATTACAAACAAAATACTAATAACTCTCTAAATAATCGTGATCCCATACTACACGGGCCATAATATTCGGGATTATAAATTATCACAAATCTCCAAACAATAACAAAACACGAGACTGCACACAAATTCATAGATGTGTATGTGTGGGGGCCTGTGGGGTGTGTGTATATATCTGGAAAGAAGATCAAAAGAATTACTACTTACATCAGTATTGAATACTATTCAATTGAAATCCAGAACTAATCACCAAATACTAGATTAAAAAAGATTGAATAGCTCAAAGAATCAGATTACTCCATAACCAACTGTAATGCTCTGTTTGGTTGCCTAGAAAAAGGAAGAAGATGATGAACGAAAAGAATGACAGAAAAAAAAAAAAAAAAAATTCACTTGATCGATTTCCAGAGGGAAAAATTGAACTAAATGGCTAATGTTAGTGCCAAATTGAAGTCAAACGTCCGAAAGATCACAAAAAAACACAAAACAAATATTTTCTCTTGGCTATTTTCTCAGCTCCAAACAGGGCAAAAAAGCAAAATGCAGAGATTCCGAGAAAAGATAAGAAGGGCTAAAAACAATATAAATACACAAACCTGAAAATGACTCAAAATTCGCAACTGAAGATTGAGCTTTCAAAGTTCCAAGTCTCACTCTTAACCAATTCAAGATAAGACGAAACTTCCTTTACCTTGCCTTGCCTGTTATATATATATAGTGAGAGAGAGAGAGAGGCGGAATTTGTAAGAAATCTCCTTCGAAAATGGGTGTCTCTTCGACGTTGGATAGGCCGGTTTTATTATTATTATATACAAAGATTTTTTTAAAGAGGAACACCTCTCTTTATTAACATCTTTTTTTGAAAATTGTCATTAATAAAAATACGATCCGATAGTCAAAAATAGAGGTCCTCCCTTTAATAAAGAGAGGGCGCCATCTTTAAAGCCTAACTGTTATTATATATATACAAAAATTCTGTAGGGAGGGCACCTTTTCTTTAATAAAAGAGAGGACTTTTGTTTTTGGCCGTCGGATTGTATTTTCATTAAGAGCAGTGTTGTTATTTTATAGTTTTTAAATATGATTCAATGATTAAAACAAATGCCTTTTTCTTTAATAAAGAGAGGACACTCTCTTTAAAATCTGACTGCATATATATATATATACAGTCAGGCCCTAAAGAGGGCGCCCTTTTTTTCTTAAAGAGAGGGCCTCTGTTTTGGCCGTCAGATCGTGTTTTCATTAATGGCAGTTTTGTCATTTCACAGTTTTTAAACACAATCCGACGGTCAAAACAGAGGCCCTCTCTTTAATAAAGAGAGGGCGCCCTATTTAGAGAATCTTTGTATATATATATATATATATATATATTTTATGAATTTAATTTATTGGTCAGAAGTCAGAACCGAACTGATAACAATCATAATATGCATCGTAAGCAATTACTAGTTTAGGCTATTGTTACAAGTAATGCTCAGGTAGTGACATCAAACTACGAGTAATATATATATTTTGTCACGTTTGTCAAAAATATCAAAAACTGCCTATAATATTTTCTTAAACTGAGTAATTATACTCGTGAAGAGATGTGATTGATAAGTTACATCACATTAGTATATTTTATACTACATCCGTCTCCGTCCCATTTTATGTGTTTCTTTTTGGGAATCCAACTATTTAAGGGGACAAAAAGAATCTATATCTACTTACCACAATTACCCATAATTATTGCACTTTTTTTTTGTTTTGTTTTGGTATTGGTTGTAAGGAAGGGCAATTTGGATGTAATAACCTGCATTTTCATGCATTATTATATTTAAAATTTTCATTATCATTTGCATTATCATATTTAAAATTTAATATATATTGTCTGTTAATTCTTATGTGAAAAGTTTAATTCTTGACTAATTTCATAATTGAAATTTCTTTTGGGGTCAAAATGCAATTTTCATAAAAACTTGCAATACCTGTGTTAAATTTCAAAACTGTATTTCAAGACGGTGGAATTATTTCTTTTAAACTCAAACTGTATTTTTATAAAATCAGAAAACTATTTCTAACGTTAAAATGAATTCTCTGTATTTTTGTGATAAACACCGTATCACGAAAATACCAGTGTAAGTTTAAAACTGTCCGCGCAGTGTTAAACTTCCACAGAATTTTGGAAGTAAATGATTGAACAAATATATTTATACCCAAATTATTATGCTGATGCTTTTCCTTAGGTCTTGTTTGGCAAATGTTGTTGTATGTGTATTGTCCTTATGCCATAAGCTAGATTACCCAAACACACATTGACCCACCTCATCTCCACCTACCTCTTACTTTCAGTAGTGGAGAATAAAGGGCAGTGCATACACCTCATTGCTGCACATTCATGGTATTATATGGGGGTTAATGGAGATTGAGTGGGAAGTTAGGCCAATGTTTTCTTGGTAGGAATTTGGTTATTTATACACCCAACCACACTACACTTTCTGCACATTCATCACAGCATAATTCAGTATACACAGAGAGTTTAGAGAGTGCAGAGAAGTTCTTCAATTTCGTAGAGAGAGAGAAGAGCTCAATCCTCCATAGCCAAAGCTTGGATTTTGGGAATTTCGTAATTATATTTCTTTCTCAACAATTTCTTCAAATCTATATCACAGTGAGTATTACTAACTCACTCCAAATGTAACTCATTCCTTATTTACTGATTTAGGTAGTTAATTTTAACAGTAGCAGAATTTTGTTTTCAGATTTTTGTTAGAAAAACGAATGAAATTTAAGGTTCTGCCCGCGTTGTCCCAAGTAAAACTCGATTCTGCACACTTTTCGTCTAATGCAATTTTCTCAGATTTTGCACCGTTTGGGCAGAAAATGAGGATTACAGTAGCAGAAAAAGTATATTAGAAATTCAATCTAATATTTTCTCTTTTAATTTTAACAGTAGCAGAATTTTGTTTTCAGATTTTTGTTAGGAAAACGAATGAAATTTAAGGTTCTGCCCGCGTTGTCCCAAGCAAAACTCGATTCTGCACACTTTTCGTCAAATGCAATTTTCTCAGATTCTGCACCGTTTGGACAGAAAACGAGGATTTCAGTAGCAGTTTTTAGAATGCTATTAGTTATGTTTAAAATGATTAAGGCAATGAATTACGAATTTTCAATCCCCGTACGCGTATTATTTCTTTAATTCTGTGAATTCCTTTATGTTTAAAGTTTGATGACATTCATGTGGAGTCAGTTGTACATGCATGGTGAGTGTTGGTAGTGTGTAAAAGAGTAATGATAGTGTGGAAAAGAGTAATGATTGTGTGGAAAGAGTATGAGTTTGAGTTGTGGTTGTGGTTGTGGTTGTGGTTGTAATTGTGGCTGTGGTTATGGTTGTGGTTGTGGATGTGATTGTGGTTGGAGTTGAAAAAGAGGATGAGGGTGTCTTTGAAATGCGAAGGTGGCAAAAAATGGACACTCCCTGACGCCCATGGAAGCGTTAAAGTGTGTGAAGCCGAACTTGGACACTCACTGGCACCCATGGAAGTGCTAAAGTGTGGCCTATAGACACTCCCTGAATGACTCGAGTCTGGATACCTGTGTGGGGGTTGCCCCGGTATTTGCATGGCGGTTAGGGTATTCAAAGTGTGAGGCATTGGACACTCCCTGGTACCCCGGACCAAAGTGTGAGGCAAACTGGACACTCCCTGGCGCCCCGTTGCTAAAGTGTGGCTATCTTAGTATTTCAAAGATACCAGGAGTAGGATAGAGGGTTGTTGGGTGTTGTCGAGAGAAAAGAGTCGGATAGATGAGATGGTGCATTGTTCTCATACACGGTCACATATGTGTGAAATTATCTTTTAAATAATGTTGTGGTTGTTTTCTAAAACGAGCTTTTTTTATCATAAATATAAACTTGTGGTATTTAAATGGAAATGGGAAAAAGGTAAATGAGTATGTTTTACATTCAGAGTTATGTTTTTAATACTCACCAGCTTCTTGAAGCTGACGGCGTTGATGCGTCCTGGACATTCGTGTTCAGGCTTTGCAGGTTATAATCAGGATGAACCATATGACTATGCTAATTGAGATCAACTGCTGAGAAGAGAATTTACTTTTATATGCTTTATGTTTATGTGCTTTAAGATATGATTTGGTTTTGTAATAAGGATGACTGTAATAGACTTTAAGTTATTGTTTTATTTTAAGGCGGTCTGTGCCTTAGTTAACCCCGTACCATAAGTTGTAATAAGTTAGAAAAATTTTTATGAGCCCTGTTTGCCCTACTCTGATTAATAGTTTTATGGTGTTAGAAGTTTTTGGGACGGAATCGATCCTTCAAACTGTCGCGACCTACGGGTCCATAAAGGAAATTAAACGCTTTCCATATTTATGCTACGTCGGGGCGTGACATTGGAAAACTAAGTAAAATTTATATACTAATTTAGGAAAATGGATAACAATTTTGGAACATACCAAAATAGAAAGGGGGACACATAAAATGAGACCGAGGGAGCATACTCTTACGGTCCCCGAAAATAATTTAGATGATTTTATGATTTCAAATAAGAGAACATTTTATATCATTTATATTTGTTCACTCAAAGCCTCCAGTTCAGTAGGGTGTGTTTGATAACCTAATTAAGTGATGAAAATGAAAATTTTCAGCACTTAATTTTTTTCAGTGCGTTTGATAATGTACTACTTAATTGAAAAAGTAGCAAAAAATCCACTGAAAACATTAAGTGAAAATTTTCTACTGAAAATAATCACTGAATGTAATATGTTTTAGTTCTTGAAACACTGTTTTCAGTATTACAAATACAAATCACTTAAAATTTTCAGTACTTATATTCAGCACTTAATTTTCAGTACTTAATTTTCAGTTTTATCAAACACACCCTAAGAGTAATATTTATTCGCTGGAGATTTGGGTGACCAAAAAAGGAAAAACAAATATACTCTCTCCAAATAATTACATGGACTTAATCATTTGTTGAAATACAAATGTAGCAATCAAATTTTAGATCCATAGCATTATAAGTACGAATAGAAGAATAATAGTACTACAATTTCCAAATAGATATTATGCGTCCGGTGGACTGAATCGACTGATCAAACTGATCAATTCAGTTGATTTTCTAAAAAGCACTCATAACTTAAAATTGAGTTGAAACCAACCGCAATCGAAAAAAAAAACGACCGAACCGACTACTTCGGTCGATTTTTAAAAAATGAAAAAATCAAAAAAAAAAAAAAAGAAAAAAGAAAAAGAAAAAAAAGAATCCAGGATGTATTAAAGGGAAGAATTTTGTTAGAAATTATTGTGAATTGTCACAGCCACAATATTTGGTATTTAAGTTTAAGAAATATTTTTGAAAATAATAGAACAACTCTTGTTTGTGTGTTTTATTTGATTGACCAATTGATAAAAAGTTACTTTTATCATGAATAATATTTTAATTTACATAGCGTGGCTCAAACAGTAGTAAAAAAGGAGGGTTGAACAAAATTTATTTATTTATTTTTTTGCACATAAATCCTAACAAAAAAAATTGGTTCGTGCAGCCAATCCAAATTAATTTTGAATAAAAGCTTGGTTGAGTTGAGAATGAGCATTTGATATACTCCTTATTTGGTGTGAGGTAAAAGGTTTACTTGTACACCGAATATTACTTTTAGTCTCTACATGATCTTTTACTCAATCTTGGTGCAACGCTCTTTTGGAGAATAATTTGAGGGTATGTTTGTGCGTTCATGGTTTGAATGAGATCATTCATAACTTGGTAAGTATTTTAATGTAAAATTACTCATTTTGAATTTGTTCAGTTTGAAAAATGAAAAAAATTATCATATCTTTTTCACATGTGCTCATACGTAGATTTTTTATTTTTTTTTGATAATTCATTGATTTGTATAAGCATTACTTCTAATATACGTATCATTTCATTATACCAAATGACCTAATTCAAGATGATAGAATGATACATTCAAATACCTTATTATAAATCGTGAATGATTTCATTTAATTTCATTAAAAAATTATTCATTATTTCTACTGTATCAGTTGTATCAGTGACGTGATATCACTAACCAATAGAAATCTTTTAATTTATCCATCTTACCCCGATTTCCAAGTAAATCGGTTCTCCACATAAGCACTGTCATCAAATATGTTAGAGTGGATAAATAGAGACGTGTTATCCCAATTGTATTCAATATTTGTTCAAATTCATGGACTCGCAAACACTCCCTTATGGTTCTCTCAAACATTTGTCTCAAATTTGTACCAACACATATGACAGTGGGATCGTCTAAAATAAATTTCAATAAAAATCACACTATTTTTATTATACTTAAAGAATGAATTCCATTGCCAAATATTTGGAGATACGAAATTAATAATCATAGCATTTAATAGATGGTCGATTCCAAATACGATGGGTAGAATAGACCCGATCATGAAAAAAATGGCAAAATAGAGACGTAGTTGACTTTGAGTAGGGGATAGATAAACTCTATTAATTGTGTCACTGAATTTCCACCTCATGATTGTACTCGCCTAACTTTATTGATCAGCAAAAGAAATTGTATTGAGGTTTTCTTGTGCTGTTTCGTGTTCTTACCATGGAGTTTTTGTTGGTTTTTGGGTGGCATTTTTTGTTGGCCAATGGTCCTTGTCACACTTCATGGGTTATATTGATTAATATATATCACTATTGCTTAGCCAAAAAAAAAAAAAAAAAAGCAAAGGAAGACTGTGGCTCAAAGGGATCTGTAACACCCGTAATTTTCAAGATATAAATATTTATTTTTATATGTTAATGTGGTCATTCGAATTTTTATATGTGATAAATTAGCTATGGGTATTTATGTTTATGGTTATATATCTATGTGTATTAATTTTTTTTAGTACAAATTACGATGTGAATACTTTTATAAACTTAAGTGATGGGATAAATTTGTGTAAGTTTAAATTTTAAAGAATTGATGTGTTTATAATTTAGTAGTGTTTACAGGGCCCGTAAATATTCTAAACAATGTATTTAACATAAGAATTAAGTACCTGGGTCATGGGTACCCAATGGGTAACTCATTTTAGTACTTTGCCATGCATTTTGGGGTCATATGATGTATTTTTATGAAGGGGTAAAAATAAAAACGAAATTATGTCTTGTTAACCCTATATTAGTTCTCCCAACAATACTTTCACCCCTACTATCTAAACCCTAGCCCCGAATACACTTCTAAACAGAGAGAGAGAGAGAGAGAGAGAGAGAGAGAAGAAGAAGAAGAAGAAGAAGAAGGAAGAACGAGAAGAAAAAGAGAATAAGAGAGGACAATAGGGACTCCAAACCTTTGGCTTGCTTAATCATCATCAACCTTGAATCCATAAATTGGCGAGTTAACTTGTTATTTACTTTCAATCTCGTATGATTGAAAATTTAAATGTATAGATTATTAAATTAGTATGGGTATGGATTATGAGATTTAGGTTTTTTTTTATTTATAATGATTGAAGTTATGATTTGAGATTTATAGATGAGCTTTGAATATGCATTTGAGCAATTATTCAATTTTCGAGTTTGGGGTTTTCACGGATCAGATTTTAGTAGCAAATTCATAATAAATCATACGTTAGAGTTTTCGTGATTCTGTTCACGATGGCCTGTAGGAAACGCAATTCTGCACAACTTTTGTCTAATAGCATTTTTCCCAATTCTGCACCGTTTGGGCAGAAAAATTATATTACAGTAGCAGTGAATGGTAACTCCGAATTTCGAATTTATGTTTATGAAAATTGTTAGAGATGTTTCTTTGTCCGGAATTATTATGAGGAATAATTTTAGTCCATGTTGATTTTGGGACTGTTTAATGTAAGGGTGTGTTTGGGACTGTTTTAAATAGTATTGTTGAGTGTCGATTTTATATGCTATGTGTTAAGAAACCCCAACTTATTCTATGTGTGGTATTAAATAATCATTATGAAAATACTACGCCAGAGACTTGAATAGAATTTTGGCCAAAAAAAAAAAAAAAGTTCTTATCATGAATAATCGGATAATGATATTCCATGGAATAAATGATAAATTCCCGAAGTGGTTAATGACGTGATTAAACCCTCATGAATGGGTACTTATGAGAATTAACGTAGATGGTAAGAAACTGGGAAAAGACCTTAGTGTTCACTACTCCCTGTTGTTATGTTATTGTTTTTGGTAGCTCGCACTCTTTTGCCAGTGGCTTCGTGATCAAGCTGGCTTAAGACTTGTTGAGTGTACTTTTTTGCCAGTGGCTTCGTGATCAAGCTGGCCTAAGCCTTATGCTCGGCTTATATTGTATAGACATCTTGACATATTGACCAGCCGTCCATTGTGTATACCTGGTTTGGTTGATACCCCAACCAAACTGGCACCGGAGTGGGTGTTGGTAGTATGTCCGGGCACACATGGGATATATGTATGGGCTGTGCCATGGAGGGTGGCCAAGTGGTGAACCTAAGGAACACAAAAATAATTAAAGGCTAATAAATAATGACAATGGAGTATTTCATAAGATTGATAAGTTTGGAATAATTAATGCGACGTTTAAGTTAGAATGTGAAAATGTTGTTTACGGACTTGTTTGCTTGGTTTGTGATAATTATATATTACAGGATGGTGGGTCCACTAACTTTTATGCAGGACTGACTCACCATAGATATCCGACCGGTAAGTATTCAGTTGTGTTTATTCGGGGTTGGAGCCACTGCCACCACATTGAAGGAAACTACCGTTCTGTCCTGAAATGTGCGTGGAACTACTGTTCTAACCCGATATGAATTATGTGTGATGACATTATTTATTTTTCTGTGCAACAATATTGTATGATATGAGGTGGTCATGTTGTTTCTTTGTGAGTACTTTTGGGAGTCTATGGGACACCGTTGTTCCCTAAGACTCGTTTTATATTTTTTTGTTAACTCACACCAGTATTTATATACTGACCCGGGTGCGTAATGCATTCGGGGCGTTTCTATATGAAACGTAGTCGAATGTATATGCAGGTTTAGTATTTGGAGATTTTCTTTGGAGCTTCGTTTTGGGTGAAGAGATTGTCGCGGTGTTGTTTATTATTAGAGTTGTACTTATTTTTTTTTTTGTACTTTATTTTATTTCTTGACATTGTGGGCCATGTTGTATTTTATTATTTTGGGGTTATGGGACGATTGTAGTAGCTCTGATTCAAGTTTTGTAAGAGTGTGTATTTCTTATTTTGTTATGGCAACAGAATTCTCTTTATTATTGTAAATTGTAACTTAGAATTTTATCATGGAGATCTCAATGAAAATGATTATTTTTTTGTTACTTAATGTTTGTGAATTATTTTAAAGAGGAACATTTTTCAGCAAAGTTTACTATTTCAAATGTGTGACAAGTTAATTGATTTTCACTCTCAGATTTTTGGGCAATTAAATACTGGTTGGGATATTATTGAATGGGTATTTAGTTGTCTAAAAATCGGGGTGCGACAGGATCTTTATCCTAGCGGTTTTGATAGTCTGCCTTGGAATTCGGTTTCTCCAAGTGCAAATTTCTAGTTCCATCCCTGGTGTACAATAAAATTTTACAAGCCAAAAAGGTGTAGTCATTTTCTCAAGAAATTACCAAAAATGCCTATAGAAGATTTTCTTGTTTAAAGGTACATATATTTTCCATGTAAAGTGGTAGTGTTCCATTAGTTGTGTTCTTGATTTCTTTTTCTTTTTTGGGTTGGAGAGAAATGTGCTCCAGTGCTTGCATTTTGATGGAAAATGCAAGTAAAGAGTCTCGTAGGATGCATACCCCCATAAACACATTCATGACCTGACCTATTATAAATGGGTAATACTTTGGGCATAATTTTTTATTTAGAACTTTTGCTCATAATTTTTTTGTGTCCATCTCTCTACTAATGGGTCTCACAATGTCAGTGGACCCTACAGTGTTAGTGAGACCCATCAGGAGAGAGATATACACATAAAAAAGTTGTGAGGAAAAGCTATGAGCAAAACATTGTGGATCTAGAATTACTCATTATAATTTGCATTTTAGACCCTCTATCATAAATTACATAGATATATAGGAATATGTCCCTCACTATTCATCTTATGTGTAATAAAGTCCATCCCAAATTCTTGCCATAGTTATATCTCATTTATGCATAATGTTTGTTGCAATAGCTCCCTCAACCCTAATTATCATAGAAGTTTTTGACTATTTTCCCCTCCTATATATATATATACATAATGCATATATACGTATTAAATAGCTTGATTATATTACTCAAAATAACACCATAACAGATTTGGTAATAAAATTTCTCAAATTTATACTTGTACGTTTGAATTTGTTACCACAAATCACGCTATTGTGGATTATGTTATAGAATTTGTCATTCTCGAATATACAGAGCTGCATTTTCTGACTGTTTCATGCATAAAGAAGATGTTGTACATGTATGACGTAATATCAACGTATATAAGTATGAAGTTTTCATTCCAAATTTCTCTAAAATTAGAATATATCATTAAATTTCTCAAAACATTCATATGTTGTGTAAATGTACTTAAACTATAAGAATTTTCTCTTGTATAAGCACAATGTTACTTTATGAAATTTCTCACTCACATGAAATTTCTTACTCATGTGCAAGAATATTTTCTATGCAGTGCATGTTTTGTGTAAATATACATAAAAGTAAGAAAAATAATACCATAACATATTTGGTAATAAAATCTCCCAAGTTTAGGAACCCAACCTGTATATATGTTGCATATATGTATATACATAATTAGACCTGGCAATTATTACCCAAACCCGTGAACCCGCCCAAATCTACCAGCTAATAGTGGGTTCGGGTCACGTTTTTTCAAGAAATGGGTCGACACAGGTCGTTCAATTGGAATCCGTGTTTTCAACGGGCTCACACGGTTGACGGACGGGATTGATTGTAAGAATGATTCTATGGGTCGACATAGAAATTGCAAGGTGAAATACAGAGATCTCAAAACTCTGGTTGTGTGGCCGTTTTTCTCAAACTCTGACTCTGAGTCTTGATCTCTCCATATATGGCACCATAAAACTCTCGTTTTGCATTTCACACTCTAGTCTCTCGCCGATTCGAATTGTGGTTTTACAAAGATATAGATGAAGCTCGAATTTGATTCTCTTCCCTCTATTTCAAAGATAATTGTTCAATGTATTACTAATCTGTGTGTTTATATATATAATTTCAGTTTCTATACAGAGAGCCAAGCTCAAATTTAACGCAAACCCCCTGTAGACATGTAATACCCTGTATTTTGGTATATTAATAAGACCTGGTATTTCATTTCTATACTCGTATAAACTTTCTCTTCCTTTTGGTGAAATTTTGATACCAATCGATTGATAAGTTATCCCAATCGATTGACACTTTTCAGATACCAATCGATTGACATGTTCCCAATCGATTGACATTCTACCGACTAAAATTGATTACGTGTCAACATCCCAATCGATTGCCATCTTCTTCAATCGATTGACATTATTTCCAATCGATTGACATCAAATATCTGTCTCCAATCGATTGACATAGAGTCCAATCGATTGACATAAGCTGAGAAACAATTTCTTCTTTCCTTCAGCTTTGAACGTGTGGCACTCTTAACCCTTATATATACTTGCTCATTTGTGGCCTTGGGCCAAGTTTTGGCAGCCTTGGGAGAGAGAGATACATACCCTCTCATATATATATATATATACACACACATATATATTGTATATATATTACACACACACACTCTCGGGTGGAGAGAAGGAGAAGAAGAAGAGGAGGAAGAGGAGACCAGAGAGAGAATAGAGATGGACAGAGAAAGAAAGAGCAGAGAAGAAAGAGAGAGGAAAGAGAACTCACCATAACCGCCGCCGCGGAGCTCAGGACGCCGTCAACGGAACGCCGGAGAGAGGTGAGTTTATTAACTCACTCAAAGAGGTTTGTTTTTGTGATGTTTATGTGTGTATAATAACGTGCATGAGGAGGAAAGAGGACCCCAACGTTTTTATAATAAACCCAGCAGTTTTGAGGAAGAAGACAGAGTTCAATCGATTGCCATAGAGTTCAATCGATTGATATATCAATCGATTGACATTATTCCAATCGATTGACATAAGTCCAATCGATTGACATTATTTCCAATCGATTGGGTAAGAGCAGAATGTTGTTTATCTATTGTTATATGTTATGAGCTGATTGTAATGTACCCAAGCTGTTAATGGTTGTACCATACGTGATATTGGATATGTGCTTAGTCAACATGATACTACGTTAGCCTTATATGATGTTTATATTAATGTTACAAGATGAACTGTTTATTATTTACTGTCGATATGAGATGCTCTAATGGTTAAGTAACTGCCATATGTTATTGTCAAACTGAATAGTAGAACGGAACACGACAGCATGTTAATAATGAATTAATAAGTAGATATGTTGAATACAGAGCATGTGGTATTTCCTGTACTTAGTATATGAGCATTTCACAACATGTGTCAGCATGCATGGGATAGTGATGTGAAGAGGTAAGAAGATCTGATGAGAAATGGGATATTGATATGAAGAGATGAGAAGATATGATGAGAAATGGGATATGTGATTTATATGGAATAATGAGATATGTGTACTTGGATCCGTGGGATCAACGACTGACGAGTCGGGTGGACGTGGGATGGTTAGAGTTCCTAGTGCGCCTCTCGCTGTTGAAGACGTCCAGTGATGCGTATGCACTGTTGAAGACGTCCAGTGTACCGTTGAAGACGTCCGGCTAGTGCTCTAATGTATTCTCAGCTGTGTAGACGACCAGTGAGGGTATACGCATCGTTGAAGACGTCCGATGTGCCGTTCTATTGTTTACAGATAGGTGGTACCGTGTAGACGACCGGTAACCCTATCAAGGGATTTTGGGATCTATTGCCTAGTCGGGTGATTCCGATTGGCATTACTGTATTGACGAAAGGATTTTCAGATTGGTATTATGGGATCGACGAATGGATACGGGTTTGTGTTATGGTATGGATACAGAGATGGATATGGATATGAATATGAGAATGGCTAGTAAGAAGATGGTTCAGTCGTGGACCCAGCGTCCCGACGTAAAGGTATATGCATGGGTGGTTGCATGGGTTACATGCATGGATTTGGTGAATACGTGATGAGATATTTATTCCATGATCGTTATTATTGTTTTCATTCAATATGATTTCTGTTATCGTTGAATTAAAGTACAGTTTAATGAGACCTTTGCTATGTCCGTGAGTGACGCCATTGTTAAGAGATTAACCGCATTTTAAGATGCTGAACAATAACGGTGAGGAGTGTTGTTTAATGTACTCACTTAGCTTTGTATCCAAAGTTGATGGCGTTCATGCCCTGGACATTCTAATGTCTAGAGCTTCGCAGGACTTGAGGACGAGAGACTGATGTTCTGCCGGTCTTGGAGCTGAAGGCTTGGAGAAGAAGACGTGCTGCTTGTAATAGTTAGTTTATATCTGTTGTTGTTATTGTTATAGGCCTGAGACTATAAGCCAGCTGTTGTAATAGTTTTAGTAGACTTTTATAATTGGTACTTGGGCATCTGTTGCTTCCAAACCTTTTATAGTTTCCGCTGTAGCCTCTGATTATGTTAATAAGTTATGTTCTATGAATAGCATCCTCCCTATCGTGGTGTTTATTGGTTTGAGTAGATGACAATGCGGTTATTCACCCGTCATTCCCTATGGACCCATAAAGGAAATTTATTTTTCTCTATTTATGCTGCTCCGGGGCGTGACAAGACACCCCATTTTTGCCCAACCCAATCATTTTAAAATAAAGTGCTCATTGACACTAGCATGTCATTTTTTTGAATCATCTCAATCTGACCTCAAATGGAAAGGATATTGCAAGTCAAAACTATGGGGTCAAAAGGTCAACAATCTCACATGCACCCAACCACACATAACTATTGCTCCACAACTATTGCTCCACATTTTTTTTTTGACAAAAAACTTTCGGTGGTTTCCACCAAAAAAGAAAAAAAAACACCCAACAATGTTTGGATCCCATCTTTTACTCTTCTTTTCTTTTTTCTATCACTCACATTTGTCTCCCACTCTCCTTTCTTTTTCTTTCTTTATTCCTCCCCCTCTTCTCTTCTTGCCAATATATACACCACATTCCCATCAAATACCAAGGGGGGAGAAACCCACTCCCTCATCTCTTCCTCATCTCTCTTCTCCAAAATTCAATCACCATTGAAGTACCAAACAGTCAATGTTGCTAAAGTCCACTGCTGTGATGATAATCAAAGTATCACCACGAATTCATTTTTGATTCAAATCAAATGAAACCAATTGGAGAGTGTTCTTAACTCAATGATATTGGTCTATGATTTTTCTCAGAATTTAAAAAAATCATATGACCCATTTTCAAAGCACAAACACACAAGGCATACAATCTGCCAGAAACATCACAGTAGTGACACCAGATCACATCCACTGTTTGGACTACTTCAAGATTGTTTCTTCACTCCATGTTTTTTGTCCATTTAATATAGCCTCTTAACTACGTCTGTGATTTTTTTTGATTTTTTTTGGATCAGTTTAATTTTTGTAAAAAATCGTCCAATTTCAGTCGACAGTGCAGTCCCTATTTCTGAGTAAGGGTGCTTCTAAATTCAATTTCCCCCAATTCACAAAAGGTATTGCAAAACGGTTTTCTCCCATGGAAACTAGATTCATTTGGGAGCCTTCCATAAAAATTTCAAAAAATTAGAAGCACCGGAACCCCCCCGTTCCATTTTTGGGAGACTTCTCTCAAAGCTGTGAGAAAACTGCATTTTGACATGAATTTTTGTAAAACTTTTCTTTTATCTCTTTCATTTGGGGTTTGATCTTTTTCAAGTGAATAAAGTCCAATATATTAGAAAAAAAAAAGAATAAAAAACAGAAAACAAAAAAAAAAAAAAGAAATTTTATTTTTCTTTTTTACCAAATATTCACGTTTATCAAGTTGTTCAATAACTTTGATAAATGTAAATTTGAGCATCTTTCTACTTCTACTAAAACCGAATATGCCTAATTTATCAAGTTGATCAATAACTTTGATAAAAGGAAATTCGAACATTTTTCTTTTGGGCACCGACCCTTACTTCCGGCATAAAAAATCAAAAAAAAAAAAATCTCTTTTCTTTGTTTTGGGCACCGACCCTTACTTTTCGGCATAAAAATAAAAATACAAAAAAATCTCTCTTTTCTTTCTTTTGGGCACCGACCCTTACTTCCGGCATAAAAAATCAAAAAAAAAAAAAAAAAAAAAAACCACTTCACTCTCCACTCACTTGCACAAACTCATTTCAATCTCAATCATTTTCCAAAATTCTTAATTACACCATTTTTCACTCAAATCACTTTTCAAAACTCACTACTTCAAAGGTTAAAGCCTAGGACTACACCGTACAGGTTAAAGTTCCTAGCTACACCATCTTTGCTCAAAATACTACTTCACACTTACACGGTCTAGATCGACCAACTTTTTTAAAAAACACTTGCACACACACGCGCGCACACACACATGTACAGAGCACAGAACTACGTATGGCCTGATTCTCAGCTTGAGATACGTATGCAACCCTTCATTCGGGTACGGCCATAGCCGCATTTTTTTCCAATACTTGTACATTCTCACACATTATTTCTTTTACTCATGCCCCATTATCATGAAAATCACTAGAATTGGCAACCGTGCTTGGCATGGATGTTCGAGGGTGCCTAACACCTTCCCTCGACATAATCGAGTCCCCGAACCCATATTTTAAAAGATCTCTGGTTTTCGCATGGCTATTCAGAGTCATACTTTTAAAGGGCCCACTTTCTTAAAACCTATTTTTCAAAAGTCAAAGATGAATTATTTTAATTGTCTTTGCAGGGGTCCTAACACCCATATGTTAGGTGGCAACTCTGAATATTTCAAATTGGCTCTACCATACTCTTTTCACCACTTCCAATAAAAATCAAGTCGCAATTCACCCACTTTCAAAAAGAAGCCAGGCCCACACCGACAGCCAGGCTGCGCCGAAAGCGCGGGCTCGACACCCCCTAACTATATATATGCATACATATATATATAATGGTGTATATACACACGCATGTCTGTGTATGTAGTTATGGGAGTACTTGTATCTTAGATCTTGTATCTTAGATCTTTCTCTCACCATTTGTTTGAGAATTGAAAAAGGCCCTTTTATTGAGTAGATTTATGGACCGAGATTCTTTTATGTCACACCCTGGCGTAGCAAGGTAGGGAAAAAGAACTTTTCACTCTTGGACCCGATGAATTGCGACAGTTCGTGAGTAGTTAGATTATCCAAACCATAAGCACAAGCTTAAAGCATAAGCATTACTATCCAATAGAGAAAATAAGGTTATTACAACATAAGTATGGGGATGGAATCCTGATAATCCAAAAGGTACATCATAATAAACAACAGGCCGAATAAGTGGCCAAACATAGCATTTAGGATAAGTTGAACAAAACCAAACATAATTTCGAGGAGCCTCTCGATAAAGTCCTCTAGATGAGCATCTGGTCCTGCCTTAGCTGGTGAAGGAGAACCAATCTTCTCCGTATTGCTCATCATCTTGGTAATTGACTGCTGGATCTTCCTGGAATTGATAGTCTGAGCATGGAATACCTAGGCGAGTACACCGTCAACTATAAAGCTAAGTAAAATACAAAACCGCAGAGTATATCAAACTGCAGAGTATCCCAACAAAACATAGTCTAACATCATACGAGGAAACACAGTTCAACCTCAAAAGAAGGTGTTTAATCAATTTACAATTTACGATTTGACTCGATTATTAACAGTTCATCATACCGCTTTTAGAGTTCATATCACACATCTCACCTCGAAGTCAGTGACCATCATGAATACTTCAATGCAACACACAACACGACATTACACGACACGACAGAATGCCATGGACCACAAGTCCAACCAACACTAATACTGGTACGCTATAGACCAATATTGGTCCCTTGATCTCCCAAGTCCACCACATGGCCATACACTAAAACATACCATCATTTCCTCATCCGAAAGAACACAACATATGAATATCGAATTCCTACTACATAGTCGTTAGTTACCATAGGTAACCACTTTATCCATTGCTATTCATGGATATCATATGCCCACTACATGGCTGTTAGATACCGAAGTATCCCCTTGATCTGTTGCAATTCCTGGTACATGGATATTGTATAGTATCCCCTTTATCCATTACTAGCATAGCCCACTACATGGCCTGAAAGTAATCATGCTCTTTACGAATCCAAGCCCACTACATGGCCTTTCTGTTGGGTTTGTGCCCTCAAACCATTACTTTATATAGGAGACATTGACATTTTAATATATGGATATCAGCTTTACATTTTGTTATGTATGTTTCTTTCATGAGATGATTGTTATCCTTAAGTATCATAGTAAGTAATTCGTGTATGTATGAGATACATACAAGTGAGATACGAATTGCTATTCTTTGTTACTTAGAACATGTCATAGTGGATGTTGAGACTAGGATATCTCATCAGGTTTACACTGTAGCATCATTAACTACCATTGGATGGAGTGATAAATCTCAATCACTAGAGTGTGACTCTTGGTTAGTATGCTAGTGCTTATAGTGCATTGACGGACCTGAGTTTCCTATTGACGCTCAAGGCTGTCAATCAGTCGATAGGAACTCATAACTTGTGTAAGGTACGTGTTCTCAATCTTGAGACGATTATGAACACAGACTGTGGATATGACTGCTTTGACTTACCAATCAGTGAGGTCTATAGAAGATCAACACCTGGGTATCTTGGGTATGTCATATTCATAGGGTTGTGAACATATATTGTCAAGACAGAATCTACCCTCTGTTTCAGAGTAAGCATTCCCTTGAGAATGTCACCAAGTCGATTACTGAGTACTGCAGTCTTGTTGATAAGAGTTATCAACATGTTTGGTAATCATGAGAGGTGAATGAGACTCAAGGATTATAAGAAGTAATCATGATTCAGGTTGACAGTAACTGTTTATCCGACTACCTGAATATGATTGCGAATGCTGATGGTAGAGGGACATTAGTACAACATACAAGTCTAGTTATCGCTTCGGATATGTTCTTTTGCGTTGGAGTTCAGTTATCGTTTTATAGTGGAGTAAACGTTAACTGATCAGTCGATTAATTTGCTGATCAAAGAGTTTGGTCATGGGAGTTAATCAACTGATCTGAGCCAACAATAAAGAGCCTAGGAGGTCCCACTCTTAGCTCCTCTAGGATACTTGGGAAGGCAAATGAGGAAGCTGTCAAGACAAGTTCGATCGATTGAAGTATGTTCGATCGATTGAAGTCATGGCAGGTTCGATCGATCGAGAATGGTTCGATCGATCGAAGTGTCGATCGATCGAAGTCACTTCGATCGGTCGAAGTCTAGGTCGATTCTGGGAATCTATAAATAGGGCAGCTGCATTCTGAAAAAGAGGTTCGTCGTTTTTTATACGTAAAAGCTGCAGAAACTGTTTAGGTTTCCCAAAACCTTCCAATCCTCTCCATTAGGGTTCCCACCAACCCTAGTCCTTCCTGCGAGCATCCATAGGAGTCATAAGAGTGAAGGCCATCTAGTGGAGGCTGCTGGAAGTTGAAGATTTTAGAATGTATAAACTCTTGTCCCCTCTTGTGCACATCTATAGAGTTGATGGGTAGTAGATCCGGGCATGCCAATTAAGTTTTATAACTTGATTTTTCCGCTGCGCGTTTAAACTTAGAACTTAAACCGGTTTTTCCAACAATTGGTATCAGAGCCACGCTCGTTTGGATCTATAGATGCGTTTTTGGAACACTATTTTGATTTGCATGTTGATTTTAGAACTGTTTTCGAAACTGCATCGTCACAGATCTGTTTCTGTAGTGTTATCACAGTAGTATACAAATCTGTGATTGCATAGGATGCAAGGAGGGTTCGATCGATCGAACATCTGTTCTCAAAGCGATCGAACAGTCTTCGATCGATCAAAACCTTCTGGTATTCGATCGATCGAATGAAGTTCGATCGATCGAGATAGATTCTTTGTCAGGTTCTCTGTTTCACAGTTTTAAAGTGTTTTGAAATTAAAAACTTTAATTTTAAAATATTCTGTAAAATTTTCAAATCATTCTGTGAAACAGAATGTTCAAGCGATTGAACAGTGTTCAATCAATCGAAGGTTCGAGCGATCGAACGGTCTTCGATCGATCGAACTGTGACAGAGAAGTAAGATGCTGTTTTAAGTTCTAATTCAGTATGTAAATAGTTTATATACTATGTGAATCAATTAAGTGTTTCAACAGTTACATATATTTGTTATGTATGTATGGATGCGTGTACGACTAACCCTTTTACAGCTAGATTAGTCGCTATCTCCCATGGCACCAAATCATTTGAATATTTGTATTTAAATTGTTTGAGATTGGTGCATGTTGTAATTTAAGTTTGGTTTGGTTTTAAGGCATATGTAAAGGGCGCTGCGACTTCAATCCTACGAAAAGGAAAGTCGCATCGATTTCCCTAGCCTTTTATTTTGTTGTTATTTCTATTTCTAGATAAATTGTAAACTTCGAAAGAAGCATAGGAAAAATGTAATAGAATTAGAAAATCCATGAAGATGGAGCAAGGAGCCGTTATCCATGAAGATGGAGCTAGAGGCGATCAAACCAAAAGGAGGTTCTATAGAGATAGAGCCATGGGAGATAGAGGCATTGTTTGAATGCCTATATTTCATTTTAGTTTTTGTTTTATGTGCTTGGTTTTTGATTGGCGTATAATACATTGTTGCATGCACGCAAAACAAGTTTTCTAAAATAAAATTCAAAAACCGTTTTCAACACATTAGTAAACATTAGATGTTTATGGGAAGTGTTTAGAAACAGATTTTCTCAAAAAGCAAAATCTTTTTTTTAAAAAAACTAGTGGGAGAGGGTCTTATTAATTACACTCACGATCTTCCATTAACGGTTCACTGTAAGATGAGTGGTGCATTCTGTGTCACCTCGTCAGGGGTGATCATTCCATACGGAGGGTGCATTACTCATTGGTTACTAGATGTGAACTTCTTATGATAGGATCAATCAGACGTGTTAGAGGGTGACCACCACACGGAGGCGCTACTTGAGACGGTTGTGATTAGATCCTAGTTAATGGTACACACTAGCTAAGCTATGGATAAGGGATCCCACACGGGGCATTGTTCAGAAACTTAGAGATCAAAAGGGATCGGGAGTCATAACTTGTTTTTGCAAGAGTTGCATAGCGGACAAGTCTTGATTAATCGAAAAATAGAAAATTGACCTCTACACGGAGGCTTTATTCTTTTGTTTCGATATTCCGGCGACTTTGTTTTAAAATAAGAGTTTTAAGGATTCTTTTATTTCAAACTGTCAAATCCTGATATCCATATTTATTTTGTTTGTTTGATTTTCAGTAATCATAATGTCTGGATCTGCATTTAGTCCACTTGCCACCATACTCACTCAAAACAAGTTAACTGGAAACAACTACACTGAATGGAAACGTAACCTTGACATCGTGTTAACTGCAGAGGATCACATATATGTCCTCACCACCCCATGCCCCGAAGAACCCGCGGCAAATGCTTCGGCAGCTGCCAGACGCGAGTTCGACAAATGGAAGAAGTCGAATGGAATGGCTCGTTGCTATATTCTGGCCTCAATGGCTGGTGTGTTGCAACACCAATTCCAATCGAATGATTCTGCCAGTGACATTATCACATCCCTGAAAAAGATGTTTGGGGAGCATGGCAGGCCTGCCAGGCAGGTAGCTATGCAAAAGATAATGAGTGCAAAGATGTCGGAAGGGACTCCAGTCAAGGAACATGTTTTAAAAATGATTGGTTATTTAAACGAGCTGGAGACCCTAGGTGCCAACATCGATGCACAGACCCAAGTTGATATGATCCTTAATTCGATGTCGCCTTCATTCGCTCAATTTAAACTTAACTATAATATGAATCAAATGAATTTTTCAATGAGCGAATTGATGAGTTCTCTTTTGGCAGCGGAAGGGGTGATCAAACCTGGGGTCAACGTTTTGAACGTTGAGAAAAACGCTTCCTCCTCCCGATCTGTGCCGAAAGGAAAGAAAGGGAAGAAGAAAGCTAGCACTGGTGGTTCAAGTGTTGGACCAGTCCCTAAGATTGCAAAATCTAAGGAAAAAGGTAAGGGCAAAGGGAAGGTGGGTGGCCAAGGCAAAGGAAAGTGTTTCCAATGCGGTGAGAAGGGCCATTGGAAGAGGAACTGTCCAGAATTCTTAGCTACAAGAGTTCAAGGTATGATTGAATTACATGTGATTGAAGTAAGTTTTATAACGGATACTTCAAACACTTGGTGCATTGATTCTGGTGCGACTAACCATATCTGTAATTCATTGCAGGGGTTCAGATCAACCAGGAGGTGCAGTGATGGGGAAATCGTACTTACTCTAGGTTCTAGCGCAACCGTTTCTGCGGTTGCTATAGGAGTCGTAGTTTTAGAATTTCTAGAAAATAAAGTTTTGATTTTATCAGATGTACTTTACGTCCCTTTAATGAGACGTAATTTAATTTCAGTTTCTAATTTATCGAATAATGGTTATTCTTTTCATTTTGGAACTGAAGTTGTGATTAAAAGAAATAGTTCTTTTATATGTTCTGGTATTAAATCAAATGGTTTGTATGTGATTACTCCCAATATTTCTAAAGATTCTTGCTTGGAACTTAATAACTCAATGGTAACTATACCATCTAAAAGAAAAGAACCTTCCACTAATCCAACAAGGCTTTGGCACATGAGGCTTGGCCATATCAATCTAAATAGGATTGGCAGACTAGTCAAAGAAGGGATCTTAGGCGATTTGGTTCTCGAACCAATGGAAGTCTGTGAGTCTTGTTTAGAGGGTAAGATGACCAAAAGGCCCTTTTCCGCAAAGGGCAATAGGACCAATGCATTGTTGGAATTAGTTCATACTGATGTGTGTGGACCAATAAATATTAGAGCAAGGGGTGGTTATGAGTATTTCATAACATTTACAGATGACCACTCTAGGTATGGATATGTGTACCTAATGCAGCACAAGTCTGAAGCCTTTGAAAAGTTCAAAGAGTTTAGGGCTGAAGTGGAGAAGCAATTGGGCACACATATCAAGGCCATTCGATCTGATCGAGGTGGCGAGTACCTCTCTAATGAGTTTATTGATCACCTCGTACAGAATGGGATTCTGTCACAGTTGACTGCACCTGGTACGCCTCAGCAGAACGGTGTAGCAGAGAGAAGGAATCGGACTCTTTTAGACATGACTAGGTCGATGATGAGTTACTCGGAGTTGCCATTATTCCTTTGGGGTTATGCTTTGGAAACCGCTGCGTACATACTAAATCTAGTACCAAGCAAATCTGTTCCCAGGATACCACGAGAGATGTGGATTGGGCGCAAGCTTTCTTTGCAACATCTCCGGATATGGGGGTGTCCGACACATGTGCTGAAAGGAAAGATGAGCACGTTAGATTCTAGATCGGAAGTATGTTACTTCGTAGGGTATTCAAAGGGTACTTATGGATGGTATTTTTATGATCCAAGAGAGCAGAAAGTGTTTGTTAGTACGAATGCTGTTTTCTTGGAGGATGACTATATCATGAACCATAAACCTAAGGGAAGGATAGATCTTAGAGAGATAGAAGGAGAGCCCTCAGTCCAACCCGTAGTTGATAACGATATAAATCAAGAAAATACCACTTCTTCACCCATTTCCGCACCGGTACCTCGTCGTAGTGGGAGGATTATCAGCCAGCCTGATAGATACATGTTCTTAGGAGAAGTTTTTGAAGCTGTCTCCATAGAATCTGAATCTGATCCTGCCACATACGAAGAGGCAATGATTGATGTTGATTCAGAACATTGGGCTAAAGCTATGAAGGCTGAATTAGAATATATGGATTCTAATCAGGTCTGGGATCTTGTAGAACTTCCAACCAATATTAAACCCATTGGTTGTAAGTGGGTCTACAAGAGGAAAAGAGCATCTGATGGAAAGGTTGAGACCTTTAAGGCTAGGCTTGTAGCGAAAGGTTATACTCAGAAGGAGGGCATTGACTATGAGGAAACCTTCTCACCGGTAGCCATGCTCAAGTCCATCAGAATACTCTTATCCATTGCTGCATGCCTAGATTATGAAATCTGGCAGATGGACGTCAAGACTGCATTCTTGAATGGCAATCTTGAGGAGGACATCTATATGTAACAACCAGAAGGGTTCATAGCTGGTCGGAAAGGTAACTTGGTATGCAAGCTGCAAAAGTCCATTTATGGGCTTAAGCAGGCATCCAGGAGTTGGAACATCCGATTTGACCAACTGGTCAAGTCGTTTGGTTTCATACAGAATCTGGATGAACCTTGTGTATACAAGAAGTGTGAAGGGAAAGTGATGGCCTTTCTTGTGCTTTACGTTGACGATATTCTACTCATTGGGAATGATGTAGCGGCATTGTCAACGGTCAAGGTTTGGCTAGCTAGTACTTTCGATATGAAGGATCTAGGAGAGGCGAGCTATATTCTTGGGATAAAGCTCTTTCGGGATCGCAAACGAAAGATAATGGGATTGTCTCAAGCTGGTTATATCGATAAGGTGCTAACTAAGTTTTCAATGGATAATTCGAAGAAAGGTTTGTTACCTTTCAGGCATGGTTTAGCGTTCTCCAAGGACCAGTGTCCAAAGACACAGGAGGAGAGGAATCGCATGATAGGAGTTCCCTATGCTTCAGCAGTGGGAAGTCTTATGTATGCGATGTTATGCACTAGACCAGATATTTATTTTGCCGTTGGCATGGTTAGCAGATATCAGTCGAATCCAGGTCCAGAGCACTGGACAGCCGTCAAGCACATTCTTAAGTACTTGAGAAGGACTAAAGATTACATGCTTATGTACGGTGGTAGTGAGTTAATTCCAGTAGGATACACTGACTCGGACTTTATGTCAGATAAAGATTCGAGGAAGTCGACGTCTGGTCATCTCTTTACCTTGGGAGGTGGTGCTGTGTTTGGAGGAGCATTAAGCAGAAATGCATTGCAGACTCAACTACAGAAGCTGAGTATGTGGCTGCTTGTGAAGCCGCAAAGGAAGCTGTTTGGCTCAAGAAGTTCCTTATGGAGCTCGAGGTGGTACCAGCGTCGCTGTCACCTATTACGCTTTATTGTGATAATAGTGGGGCAGTGGCTCAGTCCAAGGAGCCAAGAAACCACGGAAAGGGAAAGCACGTAGAGCGGAAATATCATCTTATCCGAGATATTGTTCAACGTGGAGATGTGACTGTCACCAAGATTGCCACCGCTGACAATCTTGCTGATCTGTTTACAAAGGCCTTGCCACAGAAGGTCTTTGATCGTCATCTAGATAGTCTAGGTCTCAGATGTAATCCTGTATGGTTGTGAGTGCAAGTGGGAGTTTGTTGGGTTTGTGCCCTCAAACCATTACTTTATATAGGAGACATTGACATTTTAATATATGGATATCAGCTTTACATTTTGTTATGTATGTTTCTTTCATGAGATGATTGTTATCCTTAAGTATCATAGTAAGTAATTCGTGTATGTATGAGATACATACAAGTGAGATACGAATTGCTATTCTTTGTTACTTAGAACATGTCACAATGGATGTTGAGACTAGGATATCTCATCAGGTTTACACTGTAGCATCATTAACTACCATTGGATGGAGTGATAAATCTCAATCACTAGAGTGTGACTCTTGGTTAGTATGCTAGTGCTTATAGTGCATTGACGGACCTGAGTTTCCTATTGACGCTCAAGGCTGTCAATCAGTCGATAGGAACTCATAACTTGTGTAAGGTACGTGTTCTCAATCTTGAGACGATTATGAACACAGACTGTGGATATGACTGCTTTGACTTACCAATCAGTGAGGTCTATAGAAGATCAACACTTGGGTATCTTGGGTATGTCATATTCATAGGGTTGTGAACATATATTGTCAAGACAGAATCTACCCTCTGTTTCAGAGTAAGCATTCCCTTGAGAATGTCACCAAGTCGATTACTGAGTACTGCAGTCTTGTTGATAAGAGTTATCAACATGTTTGGTAATCATGAGAGGTGAATGGGACTCAAGGATTATAAGAAGTAATCATGATTCAGGTTGACAGTAACTATTTATCCGACTACCTGAATATGATTGCGAATGCTGATGGTAGAGGGACATTAGTACAACATACAAGTCTAGTTATCGCTTCGGATATGTTCTTTTGCGTTGGAGTTCAGTTATCGTTTTATAGTGGAGTAAACGTTAACTGATCAGTCGATTAATTTGCTAATCAAAGAGTTTGGTCATGGGAGTTAATCAACTGATCTGAGCCAACAATAAAGAGCCTAGGAGGTCCCACTCTTAGCTCCGCTAGGATGCTTGGGAAGGCAAATGAGGAAGCTGTCAAGACAAGTTCGATCGATTGAAGTATGTTCGATCGATTGAAGTCATGGCAGGTTCGATCGATCGAGAATGGTTCGATCGATCGAAGTGTCGATCGATCGAAGTCACTTCGATCGGTCGAAGTCTAGGTCGGTTCTGGGAATCTATAAATAGGGCAGCTGCATTCTGAAAAAGAGGTTCGTCGTTTTTTATACGTAAAAGCTGCAGAAACTGTTTAGGTTTCCCAAAACCTTCCAATCCTCTCCATTAGGGTTCCCACCAACCCTAGTCCTTCCTGCGAGCATCCATAGGAGTCATAAGAGTGAAGGCCATCTAGTGGAGGCTGCTGGAAGTTGAAGATTTCAGAATTGGGTTCAAGACACTAAGGTATAAACTCTTGTCCCCTCTTGTGCGCATCTATAGAGTTGATGGGTAGTAGATCCGGGCATGCCAATTAAGTTTTATAACTTGATTTTTCCGCTGCGCGTTTAAACTTAGAACTTAAACCGGTTTTTCCAACACTTTCCACACACCAACCCACTATATGGCTGAAAAATCAAACCATAACTCACTCTTACTACCGATGCCCCCCGTGGCCTCGATAGCGTTACACATGCAACTCTTAGCTTCCAGGTCCACGTGACTGAGCCAACGCAAATGACATGCAATACGACTCTTACACAGATCATAAACTCAGTTACTAAGTTTGTATCGTCTTCTCTCACATGAAAGGTCCGTCTAATATTTACGAGACGTGTGCATAATTGACTGAATATATCTCGAAATTGAACTAGTGTAGCATTCATACCAGAAATAGTCATCACAGCACTTGGGAAATACTGGAAACATAATTACAACAACTCGAATGGACTTGAAACAACTTAGAAACACATTTTGATGAAACTGTACAAGTAGCTACAACACATTGTATAGATAAGAATAGCAGCAAAAATGACATTTACTAAAACTGTACAAAGGATCGATCTTCATCACCTTCTTCATTAAAATTTCTAAAATCATTAGTTCTGAAAATGGTTTTCATTTGGGATTTTGCATGGCTTCTTCTATATCCTTAAACTATACTTTGAAAGTAAACAAAGGATCTAGTACTTCATCTGGTATGAATATGTATGTGTGTGTGTGTGAACCTTGGTTTGAAGTCTCCAATGGCTTCCTCTCTTCCTCCTTGGTCTCTTCTCTCTCTTTGGAAATCCTTCTCACTCTCTGGACTTAAATGTGTAGCAAAGGAAAGTGAGAGTATGTGTATGGGTTTATATAGAGGAAATGAGAGACCACACACACACCCTCTCTCTCTCTCTCTCTCTCTCTCGGTTTCCTCTCTCCCTCTCTCTATTTGTGCTTATGTGTGTATGTGTGTATGTATATAATCTATGTGTGTATGTTCAGGTGTGAACTGGTGGTGGTGATGATGAAGGTAGAAGATGATGATGGTGGTAGAGGTGATGATGGTGAAGTGACATGACCATGGGAGGCTATGATGAAGCTTACGGGATGATGAAGAGTGTATTCAGGAGGTTTTAGACGTGCAGGGTGGTGCAAGTGAGGTGATGGTGGTACAGATGGTGGTGTAGGATGTTTTTGTCAATTGGCAAAAAACAAAGCAGAGGATCGATCCTAGTAGGGTCGATCTTTCCAAGATCGATCTTATAGAAGATCAATCCTAGGTCAAATTCTATGAAATTCTGGGAATGTTAAGCTGAGTACAGAAATGCAAATGAAATTCACATTTTCAATTATTACAGCACATAGTATAGTACAAATAAGGTTCTAGGGGTTACATTTTATATGTTGTTATATATAATTATGTATATATGCAAATTAGTTGATTGAAAGTTGAAGTGTTTCATAGAATTTGTAAATGCAATACTTATGATCAATAGTATTTGAGTTTTGTTTAATTGCCTTTTCACCTATATATATATATATGGAGAGAGAGAGAGAGAGAGAGAGAGAGAGAGAGAGAGAGAGAGAGAGAGAGAGAGAGAGAGAGAGAATTATAAATAAAATAAAAGCGGGTCCATTTTTGATAGCTGGGTGACCTGAACAAACGGGTCGAATATGGGTCAATGACCAATTCATCACCCGACCCGCATCCGGCCTGCTCAAAACCAACCAGAGCCGTCCATTTTCCACCCATGTAACTGTTGGGTTTGTGCCCTCAAACCATTACTATATGTATTAGACATTAGCATTTTAATATATGGATATCAGCTTTACATTTTATGATGTATGCTTCTTTCATGAGATGATTGTTTAATCCATAAGCATCATAGTAAGTATTTCGTGTGTGTATGAGATACATATAATGAGAAACAAATTACTATTCTTTGATACTTAAAGCTTGTCACAGTGGATGATGAGACTGGATATCTCATCAGGTGTACACTGTAGCATCATTAACTACCATTGGATGGAGTGATCAATCTCAAATCACTAGAGTGTAACTCTTAGTTAATATGCTAGTGCTTATAGTGCATTGACGGACCTGAGTTTCCTATTGACGCTCAAGGCTGTCAATCAGTCGATAGGAACTCATAACTTGTGTAAGGTACGTGTTCTCAATCTTGAGACGATTATGAACACAGACTATGGATATGACTGCTTTGACTTACCAATCAGTGAGGTCTATAGAAGATCAACACCTGGGTATCTTGGGTATGTCATATTTATAGGGTTATGAACATATATTGTCAAGACAGAATCTACCCTCTGTTTCAGAGTAAGCATTCTCTTGAGAATGTCACCAAGTCGATTACTGAGTACTGCAGTCTTGTTGATAATAGTTATCAACATGTTTGGTAATCATGAGAGGTGAATGAGACTCAAGGATTATAAGAAGTAATCATGATTCAGGTTGACAGTAACAGTTATCCGACTATCTGAATATGATTATGAATGCTGATGGTAGAGGGACATTAGTACACCATACAAGTCTAGTCATCGCTTCGGATATGTTCTTTTGCGTTGGAGTTCAATTATCGTTTTATAGTGGAGTAAACGTTAACTGACCAGTTAGTTAGTTTGCTGATCAAAGAGTTTGGTCATGGTAATTAACAAACTGGTCTGAGCCAACAATAAAGAGCCTAGGAGGTCCCACTCTTAGCTCCGCCAGGATGCTTGATCGGCGACGAATAGTTGCCGTTTATAGTCCTAAAAATACGCTTTGTTAGCCCATTTCATGTAATTATTAAGTGATTTTTAATAGGTATTCTATATTTTGTAGATTTTGGAGCTTTAACATGAAAATGCACAAAAATCCAATGATTAGTGGCTTTGGAAGTCATTCTGGGCTTAAAAGATGGTTCCGGTGAAGGAAGAATGTTGTAACAGCCTCGGAAAATTGCATTTTTGACAAGTAATACTTCAGATTTGAGAAATTTATCTAGAGATATAAAATGTAGATCTTCGAGTTACGGACGCGTGGCCGCAAACGGTGAGTCAATCCGAGGTCCGAGTCAAAAGTTATCGCAATTCTACGAAAGTGGTGCAGAGCAGCGAAAAATCTGAGAAAATTCTGGAAAATGCCCAGGTCGCTGGAGCGACCCGCTCGCAATTCTACGAAAGTGGTGCAGAGCAGCGAAAAATCTGAGAAAATTCTGGAAAATGCCCAGGTCGCGCGCTCGCGCGACCCGCGCGAGCGACCCTTTGAAAAAGTCAAAGTTGTGTATTTTGAAGCCCTGAAGAGCCCTGTGCGATCCGAATTGGTTAAATACGTCCAGAAACGTAAAAACAGCAGTTTTAGCGCGATTTGACTTAGGAAAGCTTCCTAAATCCTTCCAAATTCTATACAAATCCTATTCTAAATCAACTTTAGATATACAAATCATTACACACTATTATACACATGAATATACAGCCATATTATACATTTTTTTCAGCCATTTTTGAAGGGAGAAAAAGCAAGGAGAAGAAGAAGAAGACCAAGGATTCACATGGCCTCCTCCATCAACCTCTTGCTATTCATCAATTCTATGGACAACTAAACTCTAGATCTAGGGTTTCAATGAAACCCTAGCCAAGTAATAGGGTTTTATTTATGTTTTTATTTTAGATTTATTATGTATGGATGATGATTACATGTTTAGAGGATTTTTTATAATAAAATCGTACTTCTATTGATTAAATCATTACTTTCAAAGTTTATTCTTGTCTTAGATCTATTTTGACTGTGATGTGCTCAATGATCTATACTTGCTGTGCTTGTTTAGATTATTTACATGTAATGGTGCTTTATTGAATTGTGCTATCAAGTATCCGAATAGTCCATGCCTAGATTAGATGGATTATACCACAACCCTAGTTTAGTGTGGGATAATTCGTGCTAACCGAAGATGGATTATGTTGGTGCTTGAACCATAGTTATTTTCTTGACGGAGGAATTGGGCTTGTAGCTACAATTCTCCATTATCATCCAACTTAATAATCTAATTGAATGCATAAATATTCCTATTATGAAGCTAGTGGTGGATTTGCAATCCTAGGTTCCTTTAAACAAATTTAGAAAAATACTTTTAAATCGCTTTCATAATTTAAATTTATTTTATTGTTCTTAGTTTAATTAAATTCAAAATCAAAATCTCGTTTTCATAATTAATTAGACTTAGGTTTTAAAATTAAAAGTCGTAGTAATTCAATCTCTGTGGGTTCGACCTTTACTTCCACACTACAAATCTTTAGAAAAGTAAAGTATACTTTTATATCTTGATATTGACAACATCAATTTTTGGCGCCGTTGCCGGGGATTGCAAATTACTACCTTTAGTTTTAGAATCTTAGTTTAGTTAATTCGTAAATATTAGATTAGTTTTTATTCTTCTTATTTTCCGTTTTTGTTTTAAATTACTAACTTGTTCTTTTATTTTATAGGTTTTTGAGTCATAAAATTCCAACGTTTCCGAGTGGAGTAGCTAATTACATCAAAGGAGCTTACGCAAATAAAATAAATAAAAATTAAGTAAATTGCTCGCTTTAACTTCGCATCCAATCACTGTAAGTCAGGGCGCTGAGACGCAATTACTTGCATTAGTTTAGGGTGAATTGCACTGCATTAGCTAGGAAACCCGGGGCGCTGGGCTTGACGCGGTCATTGCATTACAGGATAATATTCATGCATCATAGTAGTACTGTGTGCTTGCTTGTCGTCTTATTTGCGTGATTGCTATTTGTTTCTTTTGTTTAGTCAGTCTTTGTTTTTATTTTCTTTTTCTTTATTTTAGTTTATGTTAGGTACACCTTCCAATAAACCATAATTAAAATCTTTCGATCTTGAACTTGAACGTACCTTAAGAACTAGTAAGTCCACAACCCAAGCTTCTAGAGCTGGGTTGCAAGACGACGAATCAACTCCGATTCCGTCGTCGTTGTTTGAGGCTGAAATTCAAAGTACCCGTGAACGGTTAAGGAAAACTCGAACTTTTAAAATCGAACCGATTAAAATGGCTGACGGTGGAAATAACAATAACAATCAAAACGACGGTGCTAATATGAATAATCTTAATATACCGCCACCTCCTCCACTTATAAATTATTTTATTCCTACTACTTACACGCTACAAGCCGGTATCGAATTACCGGAGGCGACGACATCTTACTTTGAGATAAAGTCGTCTACGATCTCGCTACTTCCGTCTTTCCATGGCCGTCTAAATGAAGATCCATATCAACACTTAGGAGATTTTCAGGCTATATGCTCTACTTTGAAAATCCAAAACTTAAATGATGATGAATTAAAATTACGGCTCTTTCCATTTTCTTTAAGAGACAAAGCTAAGTATTGGCTTCAATCACTTGAGCCAAACACAATTAAAACATGGGAAGCCTTACACACCGCCTTTTTACAAAAGTTTTTCCCTATTATGCGTACAAATAAGATAAGAAAAGATATAACTAATTTTGTGATGCAAGATGGGGAGACTCTTTATGACACGTGGGAAAAATTTAAAGAATTATTACGTTCGTGTCCACATCATCAGGTTCCTAAGTGGCAATTGGTTCAGGTCTTCTACGAGGGACTTATTCCCTCGGTCCGTAATACCGTCGATGCCGTTTGTGCGGGTACCTTCCTACACAAAAGTGCCGATGAGGCCTGGAAATTTTTTGAAACGTTAAGCGAGAATTCGATGCATCAGACTGTGTCCGTACGTTCCGAGGGATATCTTCTTAATCCTAAGCGAGAGGAGCGTTTCGAGTCGAGTCAGTCAATTGGAATACAAGAATTAAATAGGAAACTTGACCGACTTATGACAATGCACCAAACAACAAGTGCACCCTCTTGCGAAGTTTGTGCATTATGTTCAGATCCATCACATTCTATACTTGCATGCCCATCTGCATCTCAGTTTCCCGAATTTGTGGAGCAACACGTAAATGCTATGCAACAATTCCCACAAAATAATTATACTCCTAGGTCGAACAATTTTCTTAATACTTATCGACCCCAATATCAACAAAATCAATACCAACACCCTCCTCCTAATCCTAACCCCCCAAGGACTAACGCTTTTGAGGAGACGGTGTTGGCTTCCCTTAAGAATATTGAAACTCAAGTCCAAGGACAAGCACAAATAGTGCACTCTCATACACAATCCATTGCGAAGCTTGAATCCCAAATGGGACAAATTGCTACTGCAGTGAGTCGTAGAAACGAGGGGACGTTGCCTAGTCTAACAATTCAAAACCCTAAGGGACAATATGAGGTTAAGGGGTCGAATGAGCAAGTAAACGCCGTCTCAACTAGGTTGACTACACGAGAGGAAGAGGTAATAGAAATTCCGAATGAGAATGTGATAGATATGAATATCAACTCTAATACGAAGAAGGGTGAGGACGCGAGCCAAAATAAGAAAGAAAAAGAACCGGTCCCAACGAATTATATTCCGAGAATGCCATATCCCCCAAACGTTGAGGGACCGTCACATTTGTCTAAGAAAGGGTCAAAAGTTGAAGATATACTCGAGGTGTTTAGACAAGTAAAGATTAATATTCCATTCCTCGATGCTATAAAACAAATTCCCGCTTACGCTAAATGTCTTAAAGACCTTTGCACTCAAAAGCGTAGATTGTGTAGTCATACTCCTAAAAAGGTCTTCCTCACGGAAAAAGTAAGCTCAATTTTTCAACACTCACCTCCAAAGTATAAGGATCCTGGTACGCCAACTATTTCATGTGTCATAGGTGACACTGTCATCCATAGGGCTCTCCTTGACTTAGGTGCGAGTGTTAATCTTTTACCTTATCACGTTTATAAACAACTAGGACTGGGTGAACTTAAGCCTACGGTCGCTACTATTCAGTTAGTGGATCGTTCTGTGAAAGTACCTAGAGGAATCGTCGAGGACGTCCTAGTTAAAGTTGATCAATGCTTTTATCCCGTTGATTTTATGGTCCTTGACACTGAACCTGTCCTAGATGCTAGGAAGCACACCCCTGTTATTCTTGATCGTCCATTCTTAGCCACCGCTAATGCGCGTGTCAATTGTCGAACGGGGGTGATGAAAGTGTCATTCGGGAATTTGAACTTAAAATTAAACGTGTTTAACGCTGTCAATCAACCTCCCAAAGACGATGATTATTTATGTATGGAGGGTAGTGATGTTATACGACAAATTGAATCTACTAATACACTAAATATGAGTGAGGGGAATAATATAGTAGGTAATGAGAGGATGAATGCAAATAACCTGGACTCTAACGATGAATTTACTCGGAAGGTGAGAAACCGATGTGAGCATAATAAGGATGACCCGTTAAATGAATTGACTCATAGTGATGTTCTTTCTGCTTTCCACCGGAGTCTCCCTGAGATCTTAAGAGGTTCACAGTCCGAGTTACGGCCTCCTTGAGTCTTGAGCTAGAATGGTCTAGCTAAAGACATAAAAGATAGCGCTTCTTGGGAGGCAACCCAAGCTCTATTTCGTCCGTTTCTCTTGTTTTTGGGTCTTTTTGAGTCAGTTTTGGTCATTCTGAACAGGTTTGGGGGTCGGAGTAAAATTATTTTGCATTTATTTACATTTAAATAAAGAAAAAGAGAAAAAGAACAAAGTCGCGCGCGCGACCCGCTCGCGCGAGGTAGGATTTTCTGATTTTTCTCTTTTGTTCTCTTCCCTTCTCTCTCCTTACCTGGTCAGTGGTTTTTTTTTTATACTTTCTGTTTGTTCTTTTAACCCTGATGTTGTCAATATCAAGATATAAAAAGTATGCTTTTATTTATGCTTTACTTTTCTAGAGATTTGTAGTGTGAAAGTAAAGGTCGAACCCACAGAGATTGATTACTACAGCTCTTAATTTTAAAACCTAAGTCTAATTAATTAAGAAAAACGGCTTTTGATTTGGTTTGAATTAAACTAAATAACAATAAAAATAAATCTAAACTATGAAAGCAATTAAAGTTGTTTAAATGATATTTAAGGGAACCTAGGATTGCAAATCCACCACTAGCTTCATAATAGGAATATCTATGAATTACTTTAGCTTATTATGTTGGATGATAATGGGGAATTGTAGCTACAAGCCCAATTCCTCTGACAAGAAGATATTCATGGTTCAAGCACCAACATAATCCATCTTCGGTTAGCACGGATTATCCCACACTAAACTAGGGTTGTGATCTAATCCGTCTAACCTAGGCATGGACTATTCGGATACTTGATAGCACAAATCAATAAAGCACCATCACATGTAAACAATCTAAACAAGCACAGCAAGAATAGATCGTTGAGCACATCACAGTCAAAATAGATCTAAGACAAGAATAAATTCTGAAAGTAATGATTTAATCAACAGAAGTACGATTTATTTATAAAAATCCTCGGAACATGTGACTGTCATCCATACATAATAAATCTAAAATAAAAACATAAATAAAACCCTATTACTCGTCTAGGGCTTCATTGAAACCCTAGATCTATGATCTAGCCGTCCATGGAAGTGATGGATGGCAAGTAGTTGATGGAGGAGGCCATGGAAACCCTTGGTCTTCTTCTTCTTCTCCTTGCTTCCCTCCCTTCAATGGCTGGAAGTATGTGTGTAGAATGTGTATGTATGGGTGTGTAATAATGTCTCCCCCCTTAATTCTAATAAAATAAGGTATATATAGATTTACAACAAGTTTTGGAAGCCTTCCCAACTCGAAACGAACTAAAACTGATGTAATTTTCAGTCTGGACGTCGTTCATCAGTTTCGTTTGCACAGGAGTCATCAGTATACTGAAATACACAACTTTGGTTTTTACGCATATCGCGCGAGCGGGTCGCGCGAGCGCGACATTTGGACCTTCGCGCGCGCGGATCGCGCGAGCGATTCTGGGGCTCTCGCGCGAGCGATTTCTGGTTTTTCGCGGGCGCGGGTTGCGCGCGCGACTTGGATTTTTCAGCTTCTTTCTTTATGCTTTTTCACCCTGTTTAGCCTGATATACTTGATTTCTTCCAAAACCTGTCAGAAAATAGAAAACGAAGTAAAAATACACAAAAACAGGATAAAAAGGTACTAGCAAATGCTCATTAAGGCGTATAATTAGGATTATTTCTCTCCCGATCACACCCCCAAACCTACATTTTGCTAGTCCTCGAGCAAAACTAAAATAAAAACTAACTACTAATAAAATACTATTCCATTTTCGCATGGATCACGATTGCATTTAGCTTATGCAACAAGCCTTTTAAACCTCTAGGTGTCCCTAGTCGGACGAGTGAAGTCTCGTGAGGGTTCTCATCAACAAGTTACCCACAACCATCTTTATTAACTTGTGAATTTAAAAAGTTTTATTAAAAAAAAAACATAACATCTAATACTCCTTATTATAAAACAATGATTCAAAATAGAATAACGAACAAGAAGAAACGGAATCAAACGTCTACCTACATCATGAGAAACAATCAATTGCATGCAATGTACGAATCAATAGAGTTCCTCATAAGATTGCACGTGTGTGATGTGGTAGTCAAATGAACACGCGCATGTCATGACCTTGGAATATAACTCGGATAACCATTCAACTATGCTTCGACTACGAATCTCACAATTAATTACACTCTCAAATGAAACACTCAGAAACAGGTGCAATTTATCTAATATATGGGAGCAAATGAAATATGTTTTCAAAACGAGAAATGCTCACATATGACTCGAAAAAGACGCATGACTCAAAAGAATAGTAGTCTCATGGATAGGATGCCAACAATCAAGAAAAATTAGTCATTACCATGTTTTAATCCCCTCCCATCGTTTTCATATCCGAACCATGTTTCCTAAGATCAAATAGGACTTTTCAAAGGTTGTATTGTGGCTCAGGCAATGAAAAATGATAGAACGGATTAATTGGGCAGGTTTAGAATGGCATTGTAAGGCATGTTCAATTTCTTTCACTCTTCTTCTCTACCAACTTTCTCTTCTTTCATCCTCTTTTCTCATTCATTTTTTTTTCAACCTTCTTCTTTTTATTTTGTTTCTTTTCCTTTTTCTTTTCTTGCTTCTCAAATGATTATTCATCGAATACCAAGCAACTACCCCAATAGCATCTTATTTTCTTCTTCCTTTTCAACACATCACCTTAATACTACTAAAAGTTGATCATTCTTCCAGTGGTATACTCCAAGTTGATCAAGTTGGAGCTTTTACAGAGGATAATGGTGAACAAAGAAAAAGAGGCATTGTAACGGCTCAAAGGGCGAACTAAGGAAATTTTATCTTTTATCGGCCGGTAATAAACAAAGAAGGCCTATAATCATGTCCTATGGTTATATAGTTCTTCAACATGTACGACGGAAGATTATTTAGCATTGTAACAACTATTTTAACTTGATTATCAACCAAAACAAGAATAATGAGACTGAACAACAAATAGATGCGCTATTTCAATGAAATTCGACAAACACAAGATTTATTTATAACCCTCTAAAAAGAAAAGATAGGCTCAAAAGCTCACCGGGCTTAGTCTCCACCATGTGTTATCTAGACATCCGAATCATATTATAGTTCACAACCAACATGTATTCAAACGACTACGTGCAGTGCATAGGTTTATGTGCAAATCTATGATATAAAACTACGATTTGAACGATACATAACTTAAAACGTTACAACATGACTTCAGTAAATGTTTAATCACATATTCTCTTGTTTATCCTTCTATAACAATTCAAAGTTACATAACAAGAAGTATCAAATTAATATTGCAAAAATGTCGATAATCATCGTTTATTTAAACACACTTATTGAAAAATTTTAAAATTGGTGTGCATAAAATAATGTGCATGCGTGAGTGCATACCCCCAAACCTAAACCTTTCATTGTCCCCAATGAAACAATAAAACGAAAGAAAGGAGAGTAGGTAAGAAAGGAACGATAGTACCTCGATCTTGACAAGCATAGAACAGGTGAACACAAAGGAATATGGTTATAAAGTGCAATGTTACCTGTTACTTCTTAACAAAAGAAAATTAAACAAACAAAATAACAAAAACAGCTAAAAAAAATTATAACTAAACTAAACTAAATAAACTATAGGAAGAAACAAAACTATAAATATCCACAAGAAAATAAACTAGAAAAGAAAATAAAACATACTATAAAATAAAACATAACCAGAATTAAGAAAACAATCAAAAATCTAATGGAAAAGGACCTACGAAACAAAAACAGAAATGGAAAACTACCTGAGCAGGTATGAGGGAAAGATACAGAAAAGAAAAACAAATATCAAAAAAAAAAAAAATCGCGCGAGCGGCCGTCGCGCGCGCGAATCCCCAGCGAGGTTTTTTTTTTTTTTTTTTAAAAATCACGCCAGTGGGACCCCTCGCACCCGCGAGCTACCTCGCGCCCCCGAGATCAGGCGCGAGGAGAACCTGAGGGCTCATATAAAGAAAACGAAAGAAAAAACACTAAGGCACATTCTCGCGCCAGCGACGTCTCGCGCGAGCGGGCCGCGCGCGCGAGAATGGTATTTTCCATTTTTTGGCTAAAATAATATATATAATATTAAAATAACTTAATTCCAACCCCCAAACCTGTTCAGAATGTCCAAAACAGACTCAAACAGACTAAAAAACGACCAAAAATAAGAAAAACGAACGAAATAAAGCTTGGGTTGCCTCCCAAGAAGCGCTATCTTTTACGTCTTCAGCTAGACCGTTCTAGCTCAAGGCTTTATGGAGGCCGTAAATCGGACTGTGTACCCCTAAGGATATCAGGTAGAGCTCGATGGTAAGCAGAAATTACGTCGCTTTGAATTAATTCAATCGAAGGTTTGTCAGTATGTTCAAATCGCTTTCTTACCTTCCGAGTAGATTCAGCATTAGGGTCCGGGGTATTAGGGTCCGCTCATCATCCGCTATATCTTTGTCGTTACTCACATTTATTTCTTTGGTAGGCTCAATATTCCGTCTTACCTCACCTTCCGACTCACATAGGTAATCGTCGTCTTTAGGCGGTTGATCAATAGCATTAAAAATGTTTAATTTTAAGTTCATGTTCCCAAACGACACTTTCATTACCCCCGTTTGGCAGTTAACACGTGCGTTAGCGGTTGCTAAGAATGGTCGGCCTAAAATGACAGGAGTATGTTTCCTAGCATCTAGCACGGGTTCAGTGTCAAGGACCATAAAATCAACGGGATAGAAGCACTGATCAACTTTAACTAGAACGTCTTCGACGACTCCCCTAGGTACTTTAACAGAACGATCCGCTAATTGAATAGTAGCGGCCGTAGGTTTAAGTTCACCTAGACCTAGTTGTTTGTAGACATGATAGGGTAAGAGATTAACACTAGCTCCTAAGTCAAGGAGAGCCCGATGAATGATAGTGTCACCTATAACACATGAAATTGTAGACGTACCAGGATCCTTATACTTTGGAGGAGCGTGTTGAAAAATAGAACTTACTTTTTCCGTGAGGAAGACCTTTTTAGGAGTATGACTGCGTATTTTGCGCTTTTGAGTGCAAAGGTCTTTTAAACATTTAGCATAAGCGGGAATTTGTTTTATAGCATCGAGGAATGGAATATTGATTTTAACTTGCTTAAAGACCTCGAGTATATCCTCAACTTTTGACCATTTCTTAGACAAATGTGACGGTCCCTCAACATTAGGTGGATATGGCATTCTCGGAATATAGTTCGTTGGGACCGGTTCTTTATCTTTTTTATTTTTATCCACGTCCTTACCCATCTTATTCGAGTTAGTATTCATATCTTTCACATTCTCATTCAGAAGTTCTATTACCTCTTCCTCCCGTGTAGTCAACCTAGTTGAGACGGCGTTTACTTGTTCATTCGACCCCTTAACCTCATATTGTCCCTTAGGGTTTTGAATTGTTTGACTAGGCAACGTCCCCTCGTTTCTACGACTCACTACAGTAGCTAGTTGTCCCATTTGGGATTCAAGCTTCGCAATGGATTGTGTGTGAGAGTGCACTATTTGTGCTTGTGCCTGGACTTGAGTTTCAATTTTATTAAGGGATGACAATACCTTTTCCTCAAAAGCATTACCCCTTGAAGGATTCAAATTAGGAGGCGGGTGTTGGTATTGATTAGGTTGAAACTGAGGTCGATACGCATTAGGAAAATTAGTCGCCTCATTAGGATTATTATTGTTATTTTTTCACGAGAAGTTAGGATGGTTTCTCCATGGCGCGTCCGGATTATTAGTAGTTGCATTATAATTATTTCGTGGGTATTGTTGAATAGAATTAATATGTTGCTCCACGAATTCCGGAAATTGACTCGCCGATGGACATGAAAGTATAGAATGTGAAGGATCAGAACATAATGCACAGATTTCATGAGCGGGTGGTGTTGTCATCTGATTCATTGTTAAAAGTCGGTCAAGTTTGTTAGATAGTTCTTTTATTTCAATTGATTGACTTGACTCGAACTTTGCCTCTCTCTTTGGTTGATTAAGATATCCCTCAGAACGTACTGACACCGCTTGGTGCATCGAATTCTCGCTCAAAGTTTCAAAAATTTTCCAGGCCTCGTCGGCACTTTTGTGTAGGAAAGTTCCCGCACAAACGGCATCGACGGTATTCCTAACAGAGGGAATAAGCCCCTCGTAGAAGACTTGAACCAATTGCCACTTGGGAACCTGATGATGTGGACACGAACGTAATAATTCTTTAAATTTTTCCCACGTGTCATAAAGTGATTCCCCATCTTGCATCACAAAGTTTGTTATAGATTTTCTTATCTGATTCGTACGCATAATCGGGAAAAACTTTTGTAAAAATGCGGTGTGTAAGTCTTCCCATGTTCTAATTGTGTTTGGCTTCAAAGATTGGAGCCAATATTTAGCTTTGTCTTTTAATGAGAATGGAAAGAGCCGCATTTTTAATTCATCATCAGTAAGATTTTGAATTTTCAAAGTGGAGCAGATGTCCTGAAAATCTCCTAAGTGTTTATATGGATCTTCATTTAGACGGCCATGGAAAGATGGAAGTAGCGAGATGGTAGACGACTTTATCTCAAAGTGAGATGCCGTCGCCTCCGGTAATTCAATACATGTTTGTGGCGTGTAAGTCGTCGGAATAAAATAATCTTTAAGTGGAGGAGGTGGCGGTATATTAAGATTATTCATATTAGCTCCGTTGTTATTTTGGTTATTTTCGTTATTATTTCTAATGTTTGCCATTTTAATTGGTTCTATGTTATGAAAACGTGGTTTCTTTAGTCTTTGAAGGGTACTACGTATTTCGGACTCAAATAAAGACGTTGGTTTCGGTGTCAAATCGTCGTCTATTAAAAACCTTGTTCTAGAAGTTAAGTTTGAAGACTTATTAACTCTTAGGGTGCGTTCAAGTTCAGAGTCGAAAGGTTTTAATTCCGGTTTATTTGAACGTGTACCTAACATAAACTAAAAGAAAGAAAAGAAACTAAAAACAAAAACTGACTCAATAATTAAAAAAAACAAATAGCAATCACGCAAATAAGATGACAAGCACACAACTACTATGATGCATGAATATTATCCTGTAATGCAATGACCGCGTCAAGCCCAGCGCCCCGGGTTTCCTAGCTAATGCAGTGCAATTAACCCTAAACTAATGCAAATAGTGCGTCACAGCGCCCTGACTTACAGTGGTTTAAAGCGAATTTCACAAGAGCAATTTATTTAATTTTTATTTTTATTTTATTTGCGTAAGCTCCTTTGATGTAATTAGCTACTCCACTCGGAAACGTTGGAATTTGATGACTCGAAAACCTATAAAATAAAATAACAAGTTAGTAATTTAAAACAAAACGGAAAATAAGAAAAATAAAAACTAACCTAATATAATATTTACGAATTAATTAAACTAAGATTCTAAAACTAAAGCTAGTAATTTACAATCCCCGACAACGGCGCCAAAAATTGATGTTGTCAATATCAAGATATAAAAAGTATGCTTTTATTTATGCTTTACTTTTCTAGAGATTTGTAGTGTGAAAGTAAAGGTCGAACCCACAGAGATTGATTACTACAGCTCTTAATTTTAAAACCTAAGTCTAATTAATTAAGAAAAACGGCTTTTGATTTGGTTTGAATTAAACTAAATAACAATAAAAATAAATCTAAACTATGAAAGCAATTAAAGTTGTTTAAATGATATTTAAGGGAACCTAGGATTGCAAATCCACCACTAGCTTCATAATAGGAATATCTATGAATTACTTTAGCTTATTATGTTGGATGATAATGGGGAATTGTAGCTACAAGCCCAATTCCTCCGACAAGAAGATATTCATGGTTCAAGCACCAACATAATCCATCTTCGGTTAGCACGGATTATCCCACACTAAACTAGGGTTGTGATCTAATCCGTCTAACCTAGGCATGGACTATTCGGATACTTGATAGCACAAATCAATAAAGCACCATCACATGTAAACAATCTAAACAAGCACAGCAAGAATAGATCGTTGAGCACATCACAGTCAAAATAGATCTAAGACAAGAATAAATTCTGAAAGTAATGATTTAATCAACAGAAGTACGATTTATTTATAAAAATCCTCGGAACATGTGACTGTCATCCATACATAATAAATCTAAAATAAAAACATAAATAAAACCCTATTACTCGTCTAGGGCTTCATTGAAACCCTAGATCTATGATCTAGCCGTCCATGGAAGTGATGGATGGCAAGTAGTTGATGGAGGAGGCCATGGAAACCCTTGGTCTTCTTCTTCTTCTCCTTGCTTCCCTCCCTTCAATGGCTGGAAGTATGTGTGTAGAATGTGTATGTATGGGTGTGTAATAATGTCTCCCCCCTTAATTCTAATAAAATAAGGTATATATAGATTTACAACAAGTTTTGGAAGCCTTCCCAACTCGAAACGAACTAAAACTGATGTAATTTTCAGTCTGGACGTCGTTCATCAGTTTCGTTTGCACAGGAGTCATCAGTATACTGAAATACGCAACTTTGGTTTTTACGCATATCGCGCGAGCGGGTCGCGCGAGCGCGACATTTGGACCTTCGCGCGCGCGGATCGCGCGAGCGATTCTGGGGCTCTCGCGCGAGCGGATCGCGCGAGCGATTTCTGGTTTTTCGCGGGCGCGGGTTGCGCGCGCGACTTGGATTTTTCAGCTTCTTTCTTTATGCTTTTTCACCCTGTTTAGCCTGATATACTTGATTTCTTCCAAAACCTGTCAGAAAATAGAAAACGAAGTAAAAATACACAAAAACAGGATAAAAAGGTACTAGCAAATGCTCATTAAGGCGTATAATTAGGATTATTTCTCTCCCGATCAAACCCTGTTTAGGTTCGTCTGTCTTTGTTTTTATAAGTTCTGTTTGTTTCTTTTATTTTTGTTAAGTCTCTTGATTATAGTTTAGATTCTATTATTCTATTTATTAAAAAAAAAAGAAAAAAAAAAGAATAATAATAAAAATAAAATTAAAAAAATCTAAAATAAAAAAATCTAAATATTTATATATATATTAGCTGTTATTGTTATTATTCTGTTCTTTCATTTTCTATTGTTCAGCATTAACAGGTAACATTGAACTTTATTGCCGTATGCCTTTGTGTTCACCTGTTCTATGCTTGTCAAGATCGAGGTAATATCGTTCCTTCTTTACGTACTCTCCTTTCTTTCGTTTTATTGTTTCATTGGGGACAATGAAAGGTTTAGGTTTGGGGGTATGCACACACGCACATTATTATGCACTAATTTAAAAAAAAATCGATACTTGTGCTTAAATAAACGATGTTACCGACGTTTTTGCAATATAAATTTGATACATCTTGTTATGTAACTTGGATTGTTATAGAATGGTAAATAAGAGAAGATGTGATTAAATGTTTGCTAAAGTCATGATGTAATGTTTTAGGTCATGTATCGTTTGAATCGTAGTTTTATATCATAGATTTGCACATAAACCTATGCACTGCACGTAGTCGCTTGAATACATGTTTGATGTGAACTATAATATGATTCGGATTTCTAGATAACACATGGTGGAGACTAGACCCGGTGAGGTTTTGAGCCTATCTTTTCTTTTTCGAGGGTTATAAGTACATATTATCGAATTTCATTGAAATAGCGCATTAACTCGTTGTTTAGTCTCATTATTCTTGTTTTGGTTGATAGTCAAGTTAAAATAGTTACTACCATGCTAAATAATCTTCTGTCGTACATGTTGAAGAACCATAGAACCATAGGACATGATTATAGGCCTTCTTTGTTTATTACCGACCGATAAATGAAAAATTTCCTTAGTTCGCCCTTTGAGTCGTTAAAATGCCATTTCTTTCTTTAATTACCATTATCCTTGTTTTTGCTCCGACTTGACAAACTTGGAGTTCACCACTGAGAGATTTGTCAACTTTTAGTGGTGTTAAGGCGATGTGTGATTGAGAAGAAGAAGACAAGATGCTATTGGGGTAGTTGCTTGGTATTCAATGCATAGTCATTTGAGAAGCGAGAAAAGAAAAAGAAAAAGAAAAAGAAACAAAATAAAGAAGAGGAAGGTTGAAAAAAAATGAAAGAAAAGAAGAAAAATGAATGAAAAGGAATGAAGAGAAAGAAAAGATGAGAGTTTGTAGAAGAAGAATGAAAGAGATCAAACATGCCTTACAATGCCATTCGTAAACTTACCCAATTAATCCTTTCTATCCTTTTTCATTGCCTGAGCCACATTACAACCTTTGAAAAGTCCTATTTGATCCTAGGAAACATGGTTCGGATATGAAAACGATGGGAGGGGGATTAAAACATGGTAATGATTAATTTTTCTTGATTGATTGGCATCCTATCCATGAGACTATTGTTCTTTCGTGTCATGCGTCTTTTTTGAGTCATATGTGAGCATTTATCGTTTTGAAAATATATTTCCTTTGCTCCCATATATTAGAAAAATTACACCTGTTTCTGAGTGTTTCATTTGAGAGTGTAATTGACATTGTGAGATTCGTAGTCAAGACATAGTTAGATGGTCATCCGAGTTATATTCCAAGTTCATGACATGCGCGTGTTCATTTGACTACCATATCACACACGTGCAATTTTATGAGAAACTCTATTGATTTATACGATGCATGTGCGTGGGATTGTTTTTCATGATTTAAGTGGACGTTTGATTCCATTTCTTCTTGTTCGTTATTCTATTTCGAATCATTGTTTTATAATAAGGAGTATTGAATATTATGTTTTTCATTTTTAATAAAAGTTTTTGAATTTATAAGTTAATAAAGATGGTTGTGGGTGACTTGTTGACGAGAACCCTCACGAGACTTCACTCGTCCGACTAGGGACACTTAGGGGTTTAAAAGGCTTGTTGCATATGCTAAATGCAATCATGTTGCCTGCGACAGTGAGTTAGGATTGTTAAGTATAGTAGTATTTAGTTTTATGTTTTTCTTTGCTCGAGGACTAGCAAAGAGTAGGTTTGGGGGTGTGATCGGCGACGAATAGTTGTCGTTTATAGTCCTAAAAATACGCTTTGTTAGCCCATTTCATGTAATTATTAAGTGATTTTTAATAGGTATTCTATATTTTGTAGATTTTGGAGCTTTAACATGAAAATGCACAAAAATCCAATGATTAGTGGCTTTGGAAGTCATTCTGGGCTTAAAAGATGGTTCCGGTGAAGGAAGAATGTTGTAACAGCCTCGGAAAATTGCATTTTTGACAAGTAATACTTCAGATTTGAGAAATTTCTCCAGAGATATAAAATGTAGATCTTTGAGTTACGGACACGTGGCCGCAAACGGTGAGTAAATCCGAGGTCCGAGTCAAAAGTTATCGCAATTCTACGAAAGTGGTGCAGAGCAGCGAAAAATCTGAGAAAATTCTGGAAAATGCCCAGGTCGCTGGAGCGACCCGCGCGCGCGACCCGATCGCGCGACCTGCGCGAGCGACCCTTTGAAAAAGTCAAAGTTGTGTATTTTGAAGCCCTGAAGAGCCCTGTGCGATCCGAATTGGTTAAATACGTCCAGAAACGTAAAAACAGCAGTTTTAGCGCGATTTGACTTAGGAAAGCTTCCTAAATCCTTCCAAACTCTATACAAATCCTATTCTAAATCAACTTTAGATATACAAATCATTACACACTATTATACACATGAATATACAGCCATATTATACATTTTTTTCAGCCATTTTTGAAGGGAGAAAATGCAAGGAGAAGAAGAAGAAGACCAAGGATTCACATGGCCTCCTCCATCAACCTCTTGCTATTCATCAATTCTATGGACAACTAAACTCTAGATCTAGGGTTTCAATGAAACCCTAGCCAAGTAATAGGGTTTTATTTATGTTTTTATTTTAGATTTATTATGTATGGATGATGATTACATGTTTAGAGGATTTTTTATAATAAAATCGTACTTCTATTGATTAAATCATTACTTTCAAAGTTTATTCTTGTCTTAGATCTATTTTGACTGTGATGTGCTCAATGATCTATACTTGCTGTGCTTGTTTAGATTATTTACATGTAATGGTGCTTTATTGAATTGTGCTATCAAGTATCCGAATAGTCCATGCCTAGATTAGATGGATTATACCACAACCCTAGTTTAGTGTGGGATAATTCGTGCTAACCGAAGATGGATTATGTTGGTGCTTGAACCATAGTTATTTTCTTGACGGAGGAATTGGGCTTGTAGCTACAATTCTCCATTATCATCCAACTTAATAATCTAATTGAATGCATAAATATTCCTATTATGAAGCTAGTGGTGGATTTGCAATCCTAGGTTCCTTTAAACATATTTAGAAAAATACTTTTAAATCGCTTTCATAATTTAGATTTATTTTATTGTTCTTAGTTTAATTAAATTCAAAATCAAAATCTCGTTTTCATAATTAATTAGATTTAGGTTTTAAAATTAAAAGTCGTAGTAATTCAATCTCTGTGGGTTCGACCTTTACTTCCACACTACAAATCTTTAGAAAAGTAAAGTATACTTTTATATCTTGATATTGACAACATCAATGCTTGGAAAGACACTTGAGGTTGCTGTCAAGACAAGTTCGATCGATTGAAGTATGTTCGATCGATTGAAGCATGACAGGTTCGATCGATCGAGAATGGTTTGATCGATCGAAGGTTCGATCGATCGAAGTCACTTCGATCGGTCGAAGTTTAGGTCGGTTCTGGAAATCTATAAATAGGGCAGCTGCGTTCTGGAAAAGTTTGATCGTCGTTCTTATACGCAGAAGCTGCAAAAACTATAATAGTCTTCCCAAACCTTCCTATACTCTATATTAGGGTTCCCACCAACCCTAGTCCTTCCAGCAGGCATCCGCAGGAGTCATAAGGGTGAAGATCATCTAGTGGAGGCATCTGAAAGTTGAAGTTCAGAATTGGGTTCAAGACACTAAGGTATAACTCTTGTCCCCTATGGTAGTACGCATCTATGGAATTGACGGGTAGTAAATCCTGGGACACCAACAAGTTTTGTAACTTGACCTATTTCCGCTGCGTGTTTAAAACTTAATTTAAACCTGTTTTTCTATCAATTGGTATCAGAGCCACGCTCGTTTGGATCTATAGATGCGTTTTTGGAACACTATTTTGATTTGCATGTTGATTTTAGAACTATTTTCGAAACTGCATCGTCACAGATCTGTTTCTGCAGTGTTATCGCAGCAGTATACAAATCTGTGATTGCATTGGATGCAAGGTGGGTTCGATCGATCGAAGTAATCTCGATCGATCGAACGCTCTGTACTCAATCGATCGAACAGTTGTCGATCGATCGAAACGTTCTGGTGTTCGATCGATCGAATATAGTTAGATCGATCGAGACAGACTCTTTGTCAAGTTCTCTATTTCACAGTTTTTAAGACTTTTGAAATTAAAAACTTTAATTTTAAAATATTCTGTAAAATTTTCAAATTATTATGTGAAACAGAATGTTCAAGCGATTGAACAATGTTCAATCGATCAAAGGTTCGAGCGATCGAACGGTGTTCGATCGATCGAACTGTGTCAGAGAAGTAAGATGCTGTTATAAGTTCTAATTCAGTATGTAAAGAGTTTATATACTGTGTGAATCAATTAAGTGTTCCAACAGTTACATATATTTGTTATGTATGTGTGGATGCATGTACGACTAACCCTTTTGCAGCAAAAGTTAGTCGCTATCTCCCATAGCACCAAGAGCATTTATTTTTGTGTTTGAATGTTTTGAGATTGGTGTGTTGTTTTAATTTTGGTTTGGTTTTAAGGCATATGTAAAGGGCGCTGCGACTTCAATCCTATGAAAAGGAAAGTCTCACCGGTTTCCCTAGCCTTTTTATTTTTATTTGTTGCTATTTTTTTTTCTAGAAAAATTGTAAGCTTCGTAAGAAGCATAGGACAAATGTAATAGAATTAGAAAAATCCATGAAGATGGAGCAATGAGCCGTTGTCCATGAAGATGGAGGTGGAGGCGACCAAACCAAGAGCAGGTTCTATGGAGATAGAGCCATGGGAGATAGAGGCATTGTTTGAATGCCTATATTTCATTTTAGTTTTTTGTTTTATGTGCTTGGTTTGTGATTGGCGTATAATACATTGTTGCATGCACTCAAAACAAGTTTTCTAAAATAAAATTCAAAAACCGTTTTCAACACATTAGTAAACATTAGATGTTTATGGGAAGTGTGTAGAAACAGATTTTCTCAAAAAAAGGCAAAATCCTTTTTACTAAATCTAGTGGGAGAGGGTCTTATTATTTACACCCACGATCTTCCATTAACGGTTCACTGTAAGATGAGTGGTGCATTCTGTGTCACCTCGCCAGGGGTGAGCATTCCATACGGAGGGTGCATTACTCATTGGTTACTAGATGTGAACTTCTTTTGATAGGATCAATCAGACGTGTTAGAGGGTGACCACCACACGGAGGCGCTACTTGAGACGGTTGTGATTGGATCCTAGTTAATGGTACACGCTAGCTAAGCTATGGATAAGGGATCCCACACGGGGCATTATTCATAAACTTAGAGATCAAATAGGTTCGGAAGTCATAACTTGTTTTGCAAGAGTTGCATAGCGGATAAGTTATGATAAATCGAAAGATCGAACATTGACCACCACACGGAGGCTTTATTCTTTCGTTTCAATATTCCGGCGACTTTGTTTCAAAATAAGAGTTTTAAAAGGATTCTTTTATTTCAAACTGTCAAATTCTGATATCCATATTTATTTTGTTTGTTTGATTTTCAGTAATCATAATGTCTGGATCTGCATTTAGTCCACTTGCCACCATACTCACTCAAAACAAGTTAACTGGAAACAACTACACTGAATGGAAACGTAATCTTGATATCGTGTTAACTGCGGAGGATCACATATATGTCCTCACCGCCCCAAGCCCTGAAGAACCCGCGGCAAATGCTTCGGCAGCTGCCAGACGCGAGTTCGACAAATGGAAGAAGTCGAATGGAATGGCTCGTTGCTATATTCTGGCCTCAATGGCTGGTGTGTTGCAACACCAATTCCAATCGAATGATTCTGCCAGTGACATTATCACATCCCTGAAAAAGATGTTTGGGGAGCATGGCAGGCCTGCCAGACAGGTAGCCATGCAAAAGATAATGAGTGCAAAGATGTCGGAAGGGACTCCAGTCAAGGAACATGTTTTGAAAATGATTGGTTATTTAAACGAGCTGGAAACCCTAGGTGCCAACATCTATGCACAGACCCAAGTTGATATGATCCTTAATTCGCTGTCGCCTTCGTTCGCTCAATTTAAACTTAACTATAATATGAATCAAATGAATTTTTCAATGAGCGAATTGATGAGTTCTCTTTTGGCAGCGGAAGGGGTGATCAAACCTGGGGTCAACGTTTTGAACGTTGAGAAAAGCCCTTCCTCTTCCCGATCTACACCGAAAGGAAAGAAAGGGAAGAAGAAGGCTGGTACTGGTGGTTCAAGTGTTGGACCAGTCCCTAAGATTGCAAAATCTAAGGGAAAAGGTAAGGGCAAAGGGAAGGTGGGTGGCCAAGGCAAAGGAAAGTGTTTCCAATGCGGTGAGAAGGGCCACTGGAAGAGGAACTGTCCAGAATTCTTAGCTACAAGAGTTCCAGGTATGATTAAATCACATGTGATTGAAGTAAGTTTTATAACGGATACTTCAAACACTTGGTGCATTGATTCTGGTGCGACTAACCATATCTGTAATTCATTGCAGGGGTTCAGATCAACCAGGAGGTGCAGTGATGGGGAAATCGTACTTACTCTAGGTTCTAGCGCAACCGTTTCTGCGGTTGCTATAGGAGTCGTAGTTTTAGAATTTCTAGAAAATAAAGTTTTGATTTTATCAGATGTACTTTACGTCCCTTTAATGAGACGTAATTTAATTTCAGTTTCTAATTTATCGAATAATGGTTATTCTTTTCATTTTGGAACTGAAGTTGTGATTAAAAGAAATAGTTCTTTTATATGTTCTGGTATTAAATCAAATGGTTTGTATGTGATTACTCCCAATATTTCTAAAGATTCTTGCTTGGAACTTAATAACTCAATGGTAACTATACCATCTAAAAGAAAAGAACCTTCCACTAATCCAACAAGGCTTTGGCACATGAGGCTTGGCCATATCAATCTAAATAGGATTGGCAGACTAGTCAAAGAAGGGATCTTAGGCGATTTGGTTCTCGAACCAATGGAAGTCTGCGAGTCTTGTTTAGAGGGTAAGATGACCAAAAGGCCCTTTCCTACAAAGGGAAATAGAACCGATGTATTGTTGGAATTAGTTCATACTGATGTGTGTGGACCAATAAATATTAGAGCAAGGGGTGGTTATGAGTATTTCATAACTTTTACTGATGACCACTCAAGGTATGGATATGTGTACCTAATGCAGCACAAGTCTGAAGCCTTTGAAAAGTTCAAAGAGTTTAGGGCTGAAGTGGAGAAGCAATTGGGCACACATATCAAGGCCATTCGATCTGATCGAGGTGGCGAGTACCTCTCTAATGAGTTTATTGATCACCTCGTACAGAATGGGATTCTGTCACAGTTGTCTGCACCTGGTACGCCTCAGCAGAACGGTATAGCAGAGAGAAGGAATCGGACTCTTTTAGACATGACTAGGTCGATGATGAGTTATTCGGAGTTGCCATTATTCCTTTGGGGTTATGCTTTGGAAATCGCTGCATACATACTAAATCTAGTACCATGCAAATCTGTTCCCAGGACACCACGAGAGATATAGATTGGGCGCAAGCCTTCTTTGCAACATCTCCGGATATGGGGGTGTCCGGCACATGTGCTGAAAGGAAAGATGAGCAAGTTGGATTCTAGATCGGAAGTATGTTACTTCGTAGGGTATCATGGATGGTATTTTTATGATCCAAGAGAGCAGAAAGTGTTTGTTAGTACGAATGCTGTTTTCTTGGAGGATGACTATATCATGAACCATAAACCTAAGGGAAGGATAGATCTTAGAGAGATAGAAGGAGAGCCCTCAGTCCAACCCATAGTTGATAACGATATAAATCAATAAAATACCACTTCTTCACCCATTTCCGCACCGGTACCTCGTCGTAGTGGGAGGATTATCAGCCAGCCTGATAGATACATGTTCTTAGGAGAAGTTTTTGAAGCTGTCTCCATAGAATCTGAATCTGATCCTGCCACATACGAAGAGGCAATGGCTGATGTAAACTCGGCTCATTGGATTAAAGCTATGAAGGCTGAATTGGAATCTATGGATTCTAATCAGGTCTGGGATCTTGTAGAGCTTCCAGCCAATATTAAATCCATTGGCTGTAAGTGGGTCTACAAGAGGAAAAGAGGATCTGATGGAAAGGTTGAAACCTTTAAGGCTAGGCTTGTAGCGAAAGGTTATACTCAAAGGGAGGGCATTGACTATGAGGAAACCTTCTCGCCGGTAGCTATGCTCAAGTCCATCAGAATACTCTTATCCATTGCTGCATGCCTAGATTATGAGATCTGGCAGATGGACATCAAGACTGCATTCTTGAATGGCAATCTTGAGGAGGACATCTATATGCAACAACCAGAAGGGTTCATAGCTGGTCGGAAAGGTAACTTGGTATGCAAGTTGCAAAAGTCCATTTATGGGCTTAAGCAAGCATCCAGAAGTTGGAACATCCGATTTGACCAAGCGGTCAAGTCGTTTGGTTTCATACAGAATCTGGATGAACCTTGTGTATACAAGAAGAGTGAAGGAAAAAGTGGTGGCCTTTCTTGTGCTTTACGTTGACGACATTCTACTCATTGGAAATGATGTAGCTGCATTGTCAACGGTCAAGGTTTGGCTAGCTAGTACTTTCGATATGAAGGATCTAGGAGAGGCGAGCTATATTCTTGGGATAAAGCTCTTTCGAGATCGCAAGCGAAAGATAATGGGATTATCTCAAGCTGGTTATATCGATAAAGTGCTAACTAAGTTTTCAATGGATAATTCGAAGAAAGGTTTGTTACCTTTCAGGCATGGTTTAGCGTTCTCCAAGGACCAGTGTCCAAAGACACAGGAGGAGAGGAATCGCATGACAGGAATTCCCTATGCTTCGGCAGTAGGAAGTCTCATGTATGCTATGTTATGCACTAGACCAGATATCTGTTTTGCTGTTGGCATGGTTAGCAGGTATCAGTCGAATCCAGGTCCAGAGCACTGGACAGCCGTCAAGCACATTCTTAAGTACTTGAGAAGGACTAAAGATTACATGCTTATGTACGGTGGTAGTGAGTTAATTCCAGTAGGATACACTGACTCGGATTTTATGTCAGATAAAGATTCGAGGAAGTCGACGTCCGGTCATCTCTTTACCTTGGGAGGTGGTGCTGTCAGTTGGAGGAGCATTAAGCAGAAATGCATTGCAGACTCAACTACAGAAGCTGAGTATGTGGCTGCTTGTGAAGCCGCAAAGGAAGCTGTTTGGCTCAAGAAGTTCCTATCGGATCTCGAGGTGGTACCAGCGTCGCTGTCGCCTATTACGCTTTATTGTGATAATAGTGGGGCAGTGGCTCAGTCCAAGGAGCCAAGGAACCACGGAAAGGGAAAGCACGTAGAGCGGAAATATCATCTTATTCGAGATATTGTTCAACGTGGAGATGTGACTGTCACCAAGATTGCCACCGCTGATAATCTTGCTGATCCGTTTACAAAGGCCTTGCCACAGAAGGTCTTTGATCGTCATCTAGATAGTCTAGGTCTTAGATGTAGTTCTGAATGGTTATGAGTGCAAGTGGGAGTTTGTTGGGTTTGTGCCCTCAAACCATTACTATATGTATTAGACATTAGCATTTTAATATATGGATATCAGCTTTACATTTTATGATGTATGCTTCTTTCATGAGATGATTGTTTAATCCATAAGTATCATAGTAAGTATTTCGTGTGTGTATGAGATACATATAATGAGAAACGAATTATTATTCTTTGATACTTAAAGCTTGTTACAGTGGATGATGAGACTGGATATCTCATCAGGTGTACACTGTAGCATGATTAACTACCATTGGATGGAGTGATCAATCTCAAATCACTAGAGTGTAACTCTTAGTTAATATGCTAGTGCTTATAGTGCATTGACGGACCTGAGTTTCCTATTGACGCTCAAGGCTGTCAATCAGTCGATAGGAACTCATAACTTGTGTAAGGTACGTGTTCTCAATCTTGAGACGATTATGAACACAGACTGTGGATATGACTGCTTTGACTTACCAATCAGTGAGGTCTATAGAAGATCAACACCTGGGTATCTTGGGTATGTCATATTTATAGGGTTGTGAACATATATTGTCAAGATAGAATCTACCCTCTGTTTCAGAGTAAGCATTCCCTTGAGAATGTCACCAAGTCGATTACTGAGTACTGCAGTCTTGTTGATAATAGTTATCAACATGTTTGGTAATCATGAGAGGTGAATGGGACTCAAGGATTATAAGAAGTAATCATGATTCAGGTTAATAGTAACAGTTATCCGACTACCTGAATATGATTATGAATGCTGATGGTAGAGGGACATTAGTACACCATACAAGTCTAGTCATCGCTTCGGATATGTTCTTTTGCGTTGGAGTTCAATTATCGTTTTATAGTGGAGTAAACGTTAACTGACCAGTTAGTTAGTTTGCTGATCAAAGAGTTTGGTCATGGTAATTAACAAACTGGTCTGAGCCAACAATAAAGAGCCTAGGAGGTCCCACTCTTAGCTCCGCCAGGATGCTTGGAAAGACACTTGAGGTTGCTGTCAAGACAAGTTCGATCGATTGAAGTATGTTCGATCGATTGAAGCATGACAGGTTCAATCGATCGAGAATGGTTCGATCGATCGAAGGTTTGATCGATCGAAGTCACTTCGATCGGTCGAAGTTTAGGTCGGTTCTGGAAATCTATAAATAGGGCAGCTGCGTTCTGGAAAAGTTTGATCGTCGTTCTTATACGCAGAAGCTGCAAAAACTATAATAGTCTTCCCAAACCTTCCTATACTCTATATTAGGGTTCCCACCAACCCTAGTCCTTCCAGCAGGCATCCGCAGGAGTCATAAGGGTGAAGATCATCTAGTGGAGGCATCTGAAAGTTGAAGTTCAGAATTGGGTTCAAGACACTAAGGTATAACTCTTGTCCCCTATGGTAGTACGCATCTATGGAATTGACGGGTAGTAAATCCTGGGACACCAACAAGTTTTGTAACTTGACCTATTTCCGCTGCGTGTTTAAAACTTAATTTAAACCTGTTTTTCCATCAGTAACACAATACATATATATTAAATAACTTGATTGTAGTAGTATCATAACAGATTTGGCTAAGAAATCCCCGCAAGTTTTGGCTTATACGTTTGAGTTTGTTACCACAAATTAATCTATTGTGGATTAAGTTTCATACAGAGGGGTAATATTGTCCAGAAAAATTTTGTGGACTTGTCACTATAATACCTTTTTATAGCTATAAAAGTTCCCTAAATAGGAGTTAAAACTAATTAACCATTTTTTTTACAAAAAAAAAAAAATCTAATTAACCCTTTATTGGAGCATATCATTTAATGTCCTTGATTTTTATGTCTATTTTAATCAAAGACAATTGAGGATATGCTATTTCATTTTAGTACTATTACTTAAGGCCTTCCCGTTAACTATTGTCCTCAATTGATTGATTTAAAAATTGAGGATCTTAAGGACCTGTTTGGTTGAACAAATTGCCTATATTTTTTTTAATCAAGACAATTGAAAATATGCTATTTCATTTGAGTACAATTACTTAAGTCATTCCCGTTAACGATTGCCCTCAATTGCTTGATTTAAAAATTAAGGATCTTTATAAGTGATGTATTTCATAATATAAAGGACTAACATAAAATTTTCTAGAAAATAGAGGGAACAAAAACGTATTTGAGTTAGTTTTTATTTATAGGTGATGATGCTGTTTTTAGGTAAGGAGAGTTTAATGTGTTTAGAGCAGATAAAAGAGAGAGATGAAGAGGGAGAGAGAATTTGTATGTGGTTTAACCCTGTTAATGAAGAAACCCACATCCATGTATATATCAGAGCACTTCCACTATATGAAAGAGACTACTACAGGGACCATGGTGATCCAACAATGGTGACTGGAACAATGGTGACTGGAACTATCAAGGATCGGACGTGCAGGGTAAGTCCTAGGATTTCTTGGGAGTGGCTAGACAAGTAGATGTATATTTTGCTAGGATGAATTTTGGGATCCCCTCTTAGAGGGATGGGAGGACCCTTGTATTGAAGAAAGAGTACTTGTAATACCCTGTATTTTCGGATGCATGGTTATATAAATAAGACCCTGTATGCTTGTGTGAACCCTTGGTGAAGAACCTTTCTCGATCAATCGAACTCTTCTCGAGCGATTGAACTTCTGTCATTCTCGATCGATCGAACCTACTTCAAGCGATCGAAGCTCTGCCGACCTGATTCTGTGATGTGGACCCTTTCCCGAGCGATCGAACTATTCTCGATCGATCGAACCTTAACCGACCTGTTCTCAATCGATCGAACTAACTTCGATCGATCGAACGTTGTATTTCAGTATAAGTTTTCTACCACCTGCCTCTCTTGCCTCCTTATATATATGTATGTTTTGTGTGTTGTGGTGTTTTGGCAGTTTAGAGTTTGAGAGAGAGAGCTTGTGTGTGTATGTGTGTTCTATACATATATATATAACCCCGTGCGTGTATGTGTGTTATATATATATACTTAGAGAGAAGAGAGAAGAAGGAGAACAAGAAGAAGAAGGGAAGAGAAGACAGAGACAAGGAGAGAGATAGAGAAGACAGAGAAGGAGAGGATAGAGAGAAAGCTCGCCGTCACCATAGCCACCTCCGCGGAGCTCAGAACGCCGCCACTGGACCACCGGAGTGAGGTGAGTTTCATTAACTCACTCAAAGAAGGATTGTAGGATGATTATATGCAGTTTTAGAATGTATACATTGTGACCTGAAACCTTTGTTCGTCTCTGCCCAGTTTCTGGGTAGAAGATGATGTTCGAGCGATCGAATGGCTTTCGATCGATCGAACTCTCCGTTTCTTCAATCGATCGAAGGGACTTCGATCGATCGAACTTAGTTGACTTCAATCGATCGAGAGGACCTCAATCGATCGAAGCTTTTAGAACATGATTAATTCCTGTTGAATATAATATGAACTGTTTAGTTGATTAAATGTTTATCCATGCTTTCGTGATGCGATATTGTTAATTTAAGAGATAGTGCAACACTGTTGTGAGATGAACTGTTTAACTGTTACATGATAATATTGCTGAACTGAATAGTAGAATGGAACACGACAGCATGTTAATAATCAGAAATGAGTAGATATGATGAGTACAGAGCATGTGGCATTTCCTGTACTTAGTATATGAGCATTTCACAACATGTGTCAGCATGCATGGGATAGTGATGTGAAGAGGTAAGAGAATATGATGAGAAATGGGATATGTGCTTCAATGTGGAATAATGAGATATTTGTACTTTGGATCCGTGGGATCAACGGTTGACGAGTCGGGTGGACGTGGGATGGTTAGAGTTCCTAGTGCGCCTCTCGCTGTTGAAGACGTCCAGTGATGCGTATGCACTGTTGAAGACGTCCAGTGTACCATTGAAGACGTCCGGCTAGTGCTCTAATGTATTCTCAGCTGTGTAGACGACCAGTGAGGGTATACGCATCGTTAAAGACGTCCGATGTGCCGTTCTATCGTTTACAGATAGGTGGTACCGTGTAGACGACCGGTAACCCTATCAAGGGATTGTAGGACCTACTGCCTAGTCGGGTGATTCCGATTGGCATTATGGTATCGACGAATGAACACAGATTTGTAATATAGTATTGATGTATGGATACAGAGATGGATAGAGATATAAATGTGAGTACGTATATGATGAGATTGATGTTCAGTCGTGGATTCAGCGTCCCGACGTAAAGGTATATGCATGGGTGGTTGCATGGGTTACATGCATGGATTTGGTGAATACGTGATGAGATATTTATTCCATGATCGTTATTATTGTTTTCATTCAATATGATTTCTGTTATCGTTGAATTCATATACAGTTTAATGACACCTTTGCTATGTTCGTGAGAGATGCCATTGTTAAGAGATTAACCGCATTTTAAGATGCTGAACAATAACGGTGAGGAGTGTTGTTTAGTGTACTCACTCTGTTTTGTATCCAAAGCTGATGGCATTTGTGCCCTGGACATTCCAATGTCTAGAGCTTCGCAGGACTTGAGGACGAGAGACTGATGTTCTGCCGGGCTTGGAGCTGAAGGCTTGGAGAAGAAGACGTGCTGCTTTGTAATAGTTAGTTTGTATATCTGTTGTTATTATTGTTATAGGCCTGAGACTATAAGCCAGCTGTTGTAATAGTTTTAGTAGACTTTTATAATTGGTACTTAGGCATCTGTTGCTTCCATACCTTTTATAGTTTCGGCTGTAGCCTCTGATTATGTTAATAAGATATGTTCTATGAATAGCATCCTCCCTATCGTGGTGTTTATTGGTTTGAGTAGATGACAATGCGATTATTCACCCGTCATTCCCTATGGACCCATAAAGGAAATTTATTTTTCCCTATTTATGCTACTTCGGGGCGTGACAGGATTTTTGGTATCAGAGCCTAGGTTTCAGTTGTTAACCGCTGGTCTTTTGTGATTAGAACCCGAGTTCTAAGTTAATGTCAATAGCATGAGGATTAGTTGAGATGAGATAGAACTGGAATCTTGTCATGTAGACGAGAAGTTAGATGAATCCATCTGAGAATGTTTCGTTAACAGGTAGTAACTGCTAGAGCCGATAAGAATCGTTAGAACTGTTAATAGCTGAGTTCACGGAGAACAATGCGTTGAGAATTAGTTGTGGTTGTGGAGATCCTATAAATATAGAACCGTTGGATTTTAGACACTGATAAATCCCGAAGCAATCTCGGAGTAGTCGGTATGATCTAGAAATAGAAAGAGGTTTAGGATAAGATTATCCTGTTACCTTGAGCCACATGTTAGTTGAGTGTTCTCACATTTTAGTTGAACAATACTCATAGCTTTGAACCTGAGAATGGAAATAGAATGTTTAGATTTGACGTTACGCGTAGAACCTATAGTTTCGTAACCCGTGTTTTGAGCATAGATATATTGGAGTACACTTGGTAGATAGACTGACCTTGTGGTTATTATTATTTATGTGAGGTATCCGTATTGCTTAATGTGATCGTATTATATAGTGGTACTATATATTGGTTACCACATGTTTTGTTCTTGCTTGAGCTGTAAGATAGAATGCGTCTGACCGAATAGATTTTCATTGAAGGTAGCAACATCGAACACTACCAGTACTCGTTATGGTTAGGACGACTCAAGGAAACCCGGGCCATCTGAATGGAATACCTAGTGTAGTACCTCCTGAGATAGATCCAACAGGAATGGTCGGAGTTTTCATCCGTCGCATGGAACAAGTTATCAATCGTGCGGATCACGTCATCAGCAATGAAGCACCAGTACGTCTGACAAGAGTCAAGCTGCTAAAGGAATTTCGTGCTCTTCAACCAGAGACCTTTACCGGATTAACGGGAGCATGGCAAGCTGAGCAATGGATTCGCCAGATAGAATTGATATTTGAGACACTTGAATGTACTGACACTGAGAAAAGACATTTGGCTATATTTCAACTGACATTCTCAGCAGCAGATTGGTGGGACGCAGTGAAAGCTACGATAGGTGAAGAAGCTGTAGGAAGGATGACTTGGGAATCATTCAAGACTCGATTTCTAGAGAAGTACTTTCCAGAATCCGAGAAGAACAAAAGGGAGATGGAGTTCATACAATTAGTCCAAGGTAGTTTTACAGTGCCAGAATATACAACTCAATTCAAGAGGCTATCACGATTTGCGCTGCATATGATCGATACCCCAAGAAGGAAGATCAAAAGATATCATCAGGGACTAGTTCCATATATCCGTCATATGACTATAGGACATTTAGATCAATCTTTCGAAGCTCTGGTAGAAATGGCAACGAAGCTAGAAGACGATACTCAGATTAGTGAAGGACTATACTTTGATAAAATATTTCCAGAGTACGATCAGTTTCTCCTAACGGATCAGAGAGGAAGAGATAGTCAGATTGTGTTGGCTGCTAACCAAGTTCAACAAGGAAATACAGAGAGAAGTTACATAGGCATCCGCCAGAAGCGCAAGAGATTTGAGACCGACAAGAAAGAATCAAAACTAGTGGCGACTCCGACGCAGTACAGAGAACGAGATATCTGCTACAATTGTGGAGTACCAGGACACCATTCCCAAGAATGCAGAGTATCAAGGAAATCTAATGGATGTGGAATACGATGCTTTAACTGCGGTAAAGTTGGTCATGTCAGTAAGTTTTATCCAGAACTGGAGATGCAACACAATGTTCCGTCGCAACAAGTATCACGAGGGCAAACTCGCCATACAAATAATTGGTCTCAACTTAGACAAGGACGATAGACAGAAGGTACAATACTCAGCACCTACATTTTGTATTACATATGATCCCGACATTTCTAGAACTTTGGCATCCGTTTGATTGATTGTAAGAGGATTAGCCTACACCATAAATTGTAGATATACAAACAATTCATTTGGCACAAATCAGTAGTCGTCTCTGATAGTAGTTATCCGAGAATGGATATAACATCATTTACATCCCTGTATAACATCTATTGCATCCCCATAAGACATCAATTGCATCCTTATATGATGTTAATTGCCTCCCTATCGAAAGACTACGCCAACCGTTGCTAAGTTGGATAGAGATTAGAGATGAGGAATCTCAATTTTCGTTAGATATAGCCTTGACAAGAAACGACAAACTATAAGATTTCAAGTCTATAAGAGAGGATACTAGTGACGCAGAGACGATACCAGAATTATGAGTACCACGGAAGATTGCTTTTTGACACCGAGTTCCTGTTGCTTTTATCCTTTCGAAATGTTATACAGTAGATCGACTCACAGAATCAGTATACAACATTGTCTAACTTGTTTAAATTAGTACTTGGAAGTAGAACAAGTATTCAACGGATAGTACAAACTCGAGAGATGATTCTATCAATAGTATGTGAGAAATTAGAGACACATGAGGAAGTTTAAATCATTTACTACGATGCCAGAGTCACGATACTCTCAAGCCAACATACTAAAGAATGACGGTGACAACACTGGAGTTAACAAAGATGTCACAGAACGTTGTGTGCAACAAGAGACCGACTAAGGACGCTGACAAACATAACCAGGAGCCCAGAGATGGGAGACAGCCAACTGTTGATACAGTAGAGACATCTTAGCAAAGTTTGAAGTACCTTTGGAGACAGGAGTAGACGGCAACGCTTTGCTACAACTTAGATGAGATTAGAACATTTGATCGATAGAATCCTCACACCGTAGAGTTTGACCTGAGGGAGGAACCTCATGTGTTTAGAGACTAGCCGTTTTAGATGTTGTGAGATGATCTGATTGTGCTACCTAGAACCTTTTCCCGAAGTACGATATACGAATTTCAAACGTCTAAACACAAGGATTTGTAGCTGTCACCTTAGTACCCGTAGATCGTTGATATCTCTATATCATGTGATTAGAACTTTAATCCGTTGGCCGCTGAGGTAATCGTTTACGTAAAATGAGAACTTGAGCATTTTTAGATTCTATCTTCTGAGATGGATTTCTTTTTGGTTATAGGAACCGGTGCTTCAGATTTCGAGGACAAAATCTTTTTATGAGTGGTGGATGATGTAATACCCTGTATTTTTGGATGCATGGTTATATAAATAAGACCCTGTATGCTTGTGTGAACCCTTGGTGAAGAACCTTTCTCGATCAATCGAACTCTTCTCGAGCGATTGAACTTCTGTCATTCTCGATCGATCGAACCTACTTCAAGCGATCGAAGCTCTGCCGACCTGATTCTGTGATGTGGACCCTTTCCCGAGCGATCGAACTATTCTCGATTGATCGAACCTTAACCGACCTATTCTCAATCGATCGAACTAACTTTGATCGATCGAACGTTGTATTTCAGTATACGTTTTCTACCACCTGCCTCTCTTGCCTCCTTATATATATGTATATTTTGTGTGTTGTGGTGTTTTGGCAGTTTAGAGTTTGAGAGAGAGAGCTTGTGTATGTATGTGTGTTCTATACATATATATAACCCCGTGTGTATATGTGTATTATATATATATACTTAGAGAGAAGAGAGAAGAAGGAGAACAAGAAGAAGAAGGGAAGAGAAGACAGAGACAAGGAGAGAGATAGAAAAGACAGAGACAAGGAGAGAGACAGAGAAGGAGAGGATAGAGAGAAAGCTCGCCGTCACCATAGCCGCCGCCGCGGAGCTCGGAACGCCGCCACCGGACCACCGGAGTGAGGTGAGTTTCATTAACTCACTCGAAGAAGGATTGTAGGATGATTGTATGCAGTTTTAGAATGTATATATTGTGACCTGAAACCTTTGTTCGTCTCTGCCCAATTTCTGGGTAGAAGATGATGTTTGAGCGATCGAATGGCTTTCGATCGATCGAACTCTCCGTTTCTTCAATCGATCGAAGGGACTTCGATCGATCAAACTTAGTTGACTTCAATCGATCGAGAGGACCTCAATCGATCGAAGCTTTTAGAACATGATTAATTCCTGTTGATTATAATATGAACTGTTTAGTTGATTAAATGTTTATCCATGCGTTCGTGATGCGATATTGTTAATTTAAGAGATAGTGCAACACTGTTGTGAGATGAACTGTTTAACTGTTACATGATAATATTGCTGAACTGAATAGTAGAATGGAACACGATAGCATGTTAATAATCAGAAATGAGTAGATATGATGAATACAGAGCATGTGGCATTTCCTGTACTTAGTATATGAGCATTTCACAACATGTGTCAGCATGCATGGGATAGTAATGTGAAGAGGTAAGAGAATATGATGAGAAATGGGATATGTGCTTCAATGTGGAATAATGAGATATTTGTACTTTGGATCCGTGGGATCAACGGTTGACGAGTCGGGTGGACGTGGGATGGTTAGAGTTCCTAGTGCGCCTCTCGCTGTTGAAGACGTCCAGTGTACCGTTGAAGACGTCCGGCTAGTGCTCTAATGTATTCTCAGCTGTGTAGACGACCAGTGAGGGTATACGCATCGTTGAAGACGTCCGATGTGCCGTTCTATCGTTTACAGATAGGTGGTACCGTGTAGACGACCGGTAACCCTATCAAGGGATTGTAGGACCTACTGCCTAGTCGGGTGATTCCGATTGGCATTATGGTATCGACGAATGAACACAGATTTGTAATATGGTATTGATGTATGGATACAGAGATGGATAGAGATATAAATGTGAGTACGTATATGATGAGATTGATGTTCAGTCGTGGATTCAGCATCCCGACGTAAAGATATATGCATGGGTGGTTGCATGGGTTACATGCATGGATTTGGTGAATACGTGATGAGATATTTATTCCATGATCGTTATTATTGTTTTCATTCAATATGATTTCTGTTATCGTTGAATTCATATACAGTTTAATGACACCTTTGCTATGTCCGTGAGAAACGCCATTGTTAAGAGATTAACCGCATTTTAAGATGCTGAACAATAACGGTGAGGAGTGTTGTTTAGTGTACTCACTCAGCTTTGTATCCAAAGCTGATGGCGTTTGTGCCCTGGACATTCCAATGTCTAGAGCTTCGCAGGACTTGAGGACGAGAGACTGATGTTCTGCCGGGCTTGGAGAAGAAGACGTGCTGCTTTGTAATAGTTAGTTTGTATATCTGTTGTTATTATTGTTATAGGCCTGAGACTATAAGCCAGCTGTTGTAATAGTTTTAGTAGACTTTTATAATTGGTACTTGGGCATCTGTTGCTTCCATACCTTTTATAGTTTCGGCTGTAGCCTCTGATTATGTTAATAAGATATGTTCTATGAATAGCATCCTCCCTATCGTGGTGTTTATTGGTTTGAGTAGATGACAATGCGGTTATTCACCCGTCATTCCCTATGGACCCATAAAGGAAATTTATTTTTCCCTATTTATGCTGCTCTGGGGCGTGACAGTACTCCTCCCTCACAAGGCGTTTTAGTCTTATTAGGTAACCCTTTGACAGCCTGTGATGATTGCTGCTTATCTGGCCAGTTTTCTAATTTGATTAGGAAACTATTATTGTGGATTCGTGAAGTTTCCTATTCGGTTTAGGAAATTGCTGGATTTTGAATAGTGTGGGATGCATTTCTGGATGAGCCGAGCTGTTCTTGCGACTGGATGAAGCTATCCCGACTTGGCGGTCGGGTTCTTCTCTGAGGGACCCTGTGTTACTGGGCCAGGATGCTCTAGGTGTCCAGGACTGCTTGGGATGGTGCTCATTCGAGCACATGTGCATATCTTGGCCCAGCTATAGGTTGGTCATTAGATATACCTCAGTCATACGATAGAGCCAGTTTTTGGTGCATTAATAGGTATTCTTTGACCACCTCGAACGGATGAGGCAAAACCAAAGTTGCAGCAAATTTGCTGCACATCCTGCTCCACAAGGACATGAATGCTTCAACACGAGCAACAAAATAAGGCTACATATTTGCTGCCCCCCTAAAAAACTTGGTTGTATCTTGAGTGATACAACAAATGGTTTATTGAGATATGCCTACACAATGCAAGAATGAGAGTCCTCAAGAGTGTAGTGCTAGCTTTTGGGTAAAAAAAAAATAAAGTATGTACAAATTATTAAAACCAGTAAAATACATGCAAGAATTTTTTGTTGGAGTGATAAAATTTTGACACATCAAAATCAAATTTTGATATGATAAAGTATAGAATTTGATGTATCATTCTTGCAATTGTCATGTCCTAGAAGCACAGATGTGAGTAAGATTGGGTATTTGTTTATAAAGAACATGTGCTTGTATTTTTAATTCAAGTTGGCTTTAACTATATTATTTTAAAATACTCATTGTAAGTATATGAGTGACATATTCTATGAGCATAATATCTTCTATGGGTCCCACATAAATTTGAATGCATGAATTTGGGAGAAATGTTTATACACCCACTTCAGATGCTATTGGTGGTTCATTTTGAAAAAAATGCACCACGTTGACATTTCTTTACTTCTGCAAGTTTTAAAACCTATTTATATAGAACCCTTCCCCTAATCTATGTTGTGGCATGAAGAAAATTGATGTAAACACCACCAAAGCAGAGAAATGTTGAAAACCACGTCGTACAAAGGTATACCGTCTATGCTATGGTATTAATCTATAACACCCTATATTTTGTAATGTATTATATGAATAAGGCCTTGTATTCTTCTTTTAAATACTTGTATGAGTTTTACTTTACCTTTGGTGTATACTGTGTCCCAATCGATTGGCATCATATCCCAATCGATTGCCATACCTTGGACAGTAATCGATTGGTATCATTCCCAATCGATTGCCACTTTTGTACCTACCACCTGGACCCAATCCATTGGACTTCATCGCAATCGATTAGAGTCATTATTACCAAACACCAATCGATTGGACCCTTGTCCCAATCGATCGGATCATTAACTACCTACCTCAATCGATTGCCACCCCTGCCAATTGATTGGCAGCAGCTGGATAGGTTCTATTACTCTGACTGGGGAGAGGCCATATGAACACATATCCTCCTATATATATGTGACCATTTTGGACATTTTTTTATTTCAAAAATTCAGTGGGAGAGAGAGAGTGTGTTTATGTGTGTTTATATATATATATATATATATGTCTACACTCACAAAGATATATACATAAATGCATCCATACACTCACACACACACACACATGGACTGAAGAAAGAAGAGAGGAAGAAGACGAAGAAAGAAAGAAAAAGAAGGAAGAAAGAGAAGGAAGAGAAATAAGAAGACAAAGAAAGAAGAAAGAGAAGGAGGAGCCACCCTTGAAGCTTCCAAAGCTTCAATCTCATTCCCAAACACCCCCTAGACACCTAAGGAGAGTTTTAAACTCACTTGGTAACATAGTATTGATGTTAGAACTTGTTTAAATGAAGAAAAGAAGCATGAATCATAGTTTTCCTATTTTTATATGCTAGACTACCATCTCTGTGAAGAAGATGAATTCCTAATCGATTGGACTTTTTCCAATCGATTGCCAACTTCGATAATCCAATTGATTGCTATTCTATGCAATCGATTGCCATTATAGAAACCCCAATCGATTGGCATCTTATACCAATCAATTGGCATCTTATACCAATCGATTGGCATGGATTGTGATCCAATCAATTGTTACTTTTTTTATACCAATCGATTGGACCTCTGTCCTAATCGATTGGCAGTTACAAAATGCTATTTTTTCTATTTAGTTGATATTATAAATGTTTAGTTGTTTATATACTGTTCTGAATACCCCGCATGAAATACAGACGTGATATTGAGATAATGAGACGTTGAATCATAGTAACGTTAAGAATAATAGATAATGTTTATAACGTTACATAATATATTAGTCGTGAACTATTTGGGTTCTTGTTTACTTCATTCAATGTAGTTAGGCCACATGGGATTGTTATATATTGATGCTATAGTTGAACTTAAGTAAGTTTGTTAAGATTTGGGAATCTTGCGTGGACGAGCCTTGGTCACTGATATGTTCTTAAAAGCGGTGAACTGTGCATATGTTCTTTAAAACGGTGGACCGAACCAAGTAGCCCTAAGATAGACTAGTGATCCATTGATATGTTCTTAAAACTAGTGAACTTCAGTGAACTGTGTATATGTTCTTAAAAGCAGTGGGCAGGGATCACTAGTAGATGACATTAAGTTGTGGCATTAGAATGATGTACTGTTGCTTAAAGCGTTATATCCCTGAAGTGCGGTGAATTGGGTATATGTTCTTAAAAGTTGGGGATGGACTAACGTGGTGTCCATGATATACGGTGGACTGTGCATATGTTCTTAAAAGCGGTGGACGGAGCAATGGTGTATCTATAGAGTTGAACTACTGTTGAGTCTGTTCTTGTTTCAGAATGTGTTATCGGTCTTAATATAGTAAGACATTAGCAATCGGATAATCGGGTTGATTAAAGAGAAGATATACTCAATAGAATCTAATTGTTTATCAATCGTAACTTGTAATAACTTCAATAATTGATACCCTATTAGTATCTAATTCACTCAACTTTCATTAAGCTGACGGCGTTTATGTCGCTGGACATTTATATGTTCTAGTGCACCCTGTCTATAACTATACAGGTGAAGGGTTTATAGGCGAGGACTACTATACTGGTGATGACGCTCCTGTGGAGGATTACCCTGAGGGCGATCAAGCAGAGGAGGACTACTAAGTTGATGACTACACCTATGCCAATTGAAGATTAGGCTAGATTATAGTTTATTTATCCTTACTGTTTTCAGACCTTTTTGTAATTAGGCATATGTTGCCTTAACATTTGTATTTCAGTTATGTTTTATTTGATTCAAGACTCTGATATATAATAGCTAGTAACTTCCTTTTTTGACATTAAGTTATGTTTTAACCAGAACCTATAATTATTATATTATGATCTCTTTATCCTTGTTGTTGCTTAGTACTGCGTGGTGTGGACATCATGTGACTTCACTAGTCATTCCCTATGGACCCAAAAAGGAAGTTTATTTTTCTCTATTTTTTCCGTTCTGGGGCGTGACATAATCATTGTGAAGACTCACAAAGCACAATAATAACCCAATTGTTGATAGACTCAATACTAATTGACTAATTGTTGTATGTCATAGCATGACCACCTTGGTGTCAACTTCGCTCAAGGCCCATGCATTGTCTTAAGCTATTGAGCCATACCTAGGGATGACCTTTAGTTTTTGGGTTCAAAAGAAACTCTTAAAATGGGCATCATAATTTTTTTTTAAAAAGTGCTGACATATTTTTTGTGCTAGAACATACAATAACATTACCAAATAAAATGAAAATAATGTATCATTAAATGAACTTATATAGATAAAATCTTCTCTTAGTACTTCATAAATCAGCAAAATTTATACAATAAGGAAAAAAAACACTTAACAAAATCTAAAATAAGAACAACTAGAACGAAATTACACAACTTCAACAAAGTATCACTTGAACATTACTTTTCTCACATTTTTAACTGCAGAATGGGCAATTAAGCTTGCATAGTCAAGTTTTTCAACCATATCTTTTTCATTGGATAACACAACTAATCCATTAATTGTTCTTTTGTATTTTTTTTCTTTTGGTAAAACTTTTTTTAATACTTCCAATTTTGAAAACAAATATCTCCAATCAACATAGAAAAACATGTTATGTCTCAAAAAGATTTCTAGGTTGGCACAAGTCTTCAAACTATCATCATTAAAAGAATTTGACTTCAATTAATCGATCAAAAATCCAAAAGTCTCTTCATATATTTGGAAATACTCAAACTGACTCTTAAGTGAAAAAGAGCTAGATCTTTATCTATATGATGTAATTAACTCTAAAGGAGTCTTCTGCTGTCAATGTCCCCTCTTCACTAATGTTCTCATCAAAGCTTCTTTCTATGAATGATATACATATTACAAAATATGGGTTCAATTTCCATTACAGCTACAACTCCTTTAGTTCAATCATGGCCTCTTCAAAACCAATTACTAAGCGGGGAGGGGTTGGTGGTGGTGATTAGGTTTAGTTGTTGATTAGTACCAATTTTAATTTTAACAAGCAATCACTTACAAAGTGTGACTGCATATGGGCCAAAAGACAACGTCAAGCCAATCATGAGTGCACCAGATTTCACATGGAATCCATACATCAGAGAAAACCATAGGCGATGAAGAATCCACTACGAAAGATGAAACATACTAAATAACTCGATTCTGACCATAAATCACCAATCTCGTATTGCACAACACTGAGTTTGAACTTCCTATTGGGAATGTGCCCTCAAACCGATAACTTTATGTGAGAGACATTTTAACTTTGATATTTATGGATATCGGTTTACATTTTGTTATATATGTTTCATGAGATGATTGTTTAATTGATTGTAATCCTTAAACATTGTTGCAAGTAATTTGTTTGTATGTATGAGATGCATACAAGGGAGACACAAATTACTATTCCTCAATGTTTAGAATTATCACAGCGGATGATGAGATTGGATATCCATCAAATTTACACTATATCATGATTAACTACCATTAGATCGAGTGATGTGTCTCATTCACTAGAGTGTGTGACTCTTATTTAATATGTTGATGCTCAAAGTGCATTGACGGACCATGAGGTTTCCTATTAGCATTAATCATTATCAACAATCGATAGGAACTCATGACTTGTATATGATACGTGTTTTTAATCTTGAGACGATTACGAACACAAGTCATGTGTATGGTTACTTTGACTTATCAATCAGTGAGGTCTTCAAGATCAACACCTGAGAATCTTGGGTAATCGTATTGCATGGTGTTGTGAGTGTATATTGTCAAGATAGAATCTATCTTTTGTAATAGAGCAAAGCATTCCCTTGAGAATGTCACCAAGTTGATTACTGAGAACTACAGTATTGTTGATAAGTAGTTATCAACATGTTTGGTAATCATGAAAGGTAAATGAGTCTCAAGGAATGAAAGATGCATTCACAATTCAGGTTGATAGTATTGGTTATCCGATTACTTGAATGAGAATATGAATGCTGATGGTAGAAGGACATTAGTATCACCTTACAAGTCGAACTACCAATTCAGATATGTTCTTATGAATCGGAGTGCAGTTATCCTTATTAATGGTACTAAGGTTAACTGATTAGTTAGTTAATCCTTTGATTAAGGAGTTTAATCTATGAGGGATTAATAATTGATCCAAGCCAATAACTAAGAACCTGGGAGGTCTCATTCTTAGCTTTATAAAGAATGCAAGGAATGTAACCAAAGAAGGATCCAATCAATTGGGGTTTACCTCTAATCGATTGGAATGGAAATCTATTGCCACTTTGGACAATTGATTGGTATGGCAATCGATTGGGCAAAAGTCCAATCGATTGGGCTCGGGCTTTAGGTCAGTTAGAAAACTTTTAAATAGGAGGGCCTACGTGACAGAATACATAACATGTCGTTCTCATCTCCCAGAAAGTCTAGACCTGTCCATAAGTGATCTAGAACTTCCTTCTCTCTCTTCTAGGGTTCTCACAAGCCCGAGTCTTCCTAGTTCATGTTCGAGAAGACATAAGAGTGAAGACTTGCTATAGGAAGTTGTTGGACATCATTGAACATCAAGAGAGAAGATAAAAATCAGAATTTTGTTCAAGACCATAAAGGTATTTTCTCTCTACTATGCATCAATATGCAACAATAAGAAGTAGATCTCGAATACAATGTAAAGTTTTGAACTTTATCTTCCGTTGCACATAAATTTAAGCTTTCAAAACCTAATTTCCAACAATTGGTATCAGAGCCATGCTTATTCGAGTCTATTTGGAATCCTAGTTAGATCTACATGCTTATATTAGCACTTTTCTAAAATTATTTCTGTACAGATCTATTTTTGCAGCAGTTTCACAGTAGAAAACAAATCTGGGGAAAGTTTTGTGAGAAAAGGATAATCGATTAGACTCTGCATCCAATCAATTGCCAAAAGATTGCCTCTTTTGGCAATCGATTAGATGGTTTTCTCTGTATATTGTTCTCTGTACTTCATGAAATTAATTATTTAACCTTTTTACATATTCTGGGAAAATTTATTACTTTTGGTAAACCTTTTATGTTAATCAGTTAGGTTAAGTTCCAATCGATTGGGATGAAAGTCGATTGGGCTCCTTGTCCAATCAATTGGCCTCTGACAGAGAACATATGTTTGTTTTGAGAGCTGAAACTGCTCCACAAAGAGTTTATAGATGATGTAAATCAATTAGGGCTTCCATATGATATAATGTGGTGCTATGGCTTATATATCTCTTGCAGGGGTGCCTTATCTCTCATGGTAAAGTGTGATTACCAATTGATTTTATTTAAAGTATTGTTTTGTTTAAGGCAATTCCTGTGAATAGGAAAGTCACAATGGTTTCCCTCTCCTATAATTTATTCTTTTTCTTAGATCAATTGTAAATCTCAAAAGAGGTATAGGAAATTGATGTAACAATTAGAATAGGAGCATTCATGAAGATGAAGCTGCTATCCAATGACCATGAAGATGGAGCTTGGAGCAAAACCAAGAAGATAAATCTACAGAAGATAGAATCATGAGAGATAAACACACAATTATATGTCATGGATTATTTTGTTTATGTTTTCATGGTGCTTGTTGATACGATTGATATAATGAATGATTGGGTATGAAAAATGTTTTCAAATTAAAAGGAAAAACCCATTTTGACACATTAGTAAATATGAGATATTTATGGGTAATGTGGAAAAAAACAAATTCAAGAGCAAAATCCTTTTTATATTTATATTTATATAACTCCCACAACCTTCCGTTAACAAATTCATTATAAGATAAATGGAATACTTTGTGTCATTCATTTATGAATGATCATTCCACTCGAAGGGTGTCCCATTTATTGGTTATTAGATATGAATTTCCTTTGAATAGAATAAATGAGACGTGTTGGAGGGTGACCGACATTTGAAGGCGCTACTTGAGATGGTTGTTATTGGATTCTAGTTAATAGTGAACACTAGCTAAGCTATGGGTAAGAGACTTCACTCGGAGCATTATCTGGAAATTTAGAGATCAAATTGTTAGAAGTCATAACTTGTTTTGCAAGAGTTGCATAGCGACTAAGTCATGATGGGATTCCCAATGAAAAGATAAAATGATGACCTTCACTCGGAGGCTTCATTTTATTGTTTTGATATTCTGATGACTTTGTGTATAAAATAAAAGTTTTAAAGGATTCTTCTATTTTATATAGTCAAATCAGTGAAATCAATATTTGTAATTGTCTTTATTTATTTTCAGATTAAATATGTCGAGTCCACTTGCCACCATTCTCACTCAGAACAAACTAACTGGAAAGAATTTTACCGAATGGAAAAGAAACCTAGACATTATGTTAACTACGAAATATCACATATATGTTCTTACCGAACCCTATCCTGAGGAGCCAGGGCATATACTGTGGTGTGTGGACATCACCCACAATTTCTGGGATTTTTCCTCGATTTTTCAAATCAATTTAAACAAAAGAAAGAGTCGCCACTTAATTTTAAGGAAATAAATTAAGAAACCATTTTAAAAGCCACAGTTCTTTTGGAAACTAGAGATTTCTGAGTTTGGGGATTATGGAATGAGAGGGGAAGGAGCTCGGTGGAACTAAAGCACCCCCTCTCATCCTATCATAGATAGGCCTCTAGTCACCATCCTTTTATTCAATTTAAGAGTTTATGTGTGTCCCGATCAATACATAGATATAGATATACATAGCACAAGCAAGTCAAAAGGGTGTAAGATTGGTAATGATAAAAGGGATCCATAACTAAGTAAGTTTAAATAGCACACAACATGCAATGCAAAAGGAACGAGAAACCTCACCGAGATGCAGATGCGATAGGGAAACGTGCAATGCAAGCATAAAATAGAAAACCCGAAGAAAAGGTCTGTAAATCACATAAATAGATAAGGCATCAACCTAATTTAAAGTGTTGCACATGAAGTCGCATAATCGATAGATCAGCTAAGACCGAGTAAATAGGAAGGGAATATGAGGGAACATACCTTGATGGCACTGCAAAACATAGGTTAGTCGACATACTTGTACATAAACAATAAGGATCTTCCTAAATCTAGAAAGAAGGGGGAAATCATCTAAAGTTCGAATTCGTTCCTATCATAGGGAATCACACTACTTCTAGGGACATACAAGTCTCAACAGGAAGGTTCCAAGAGATCTTAACCTAGAGCCAATGTAATATCAACATAGAGATAGTATGGTTTCACCATGATTGAAAGAACTCTCAACTTAAAGCAGCAAACAACTACAACCTATCTTCACAACCTAATCCTAAAACACAAACATTATTCCTAAGCGTGATAACAATGGATGCATGGAAGTGAACAAGGCATGAATCACTTGATTTGGATCATCTAATCTCTTAATTTAGGTTCAATTATTCATAATTCAATCATGTTTCACGCCTTAAGGCTTTAAAAGATCATTTGGATAAATTAGCAAGGTTCATCGAATCTGCCTTAGGAATTTAGAATTTACATAGAAGAAACTATTCATTCAAAAATAGAAAATGCATGGTTCCCATGGTTTGATCTTAGTAATTCTTGATTATGGTGTGCCTCTGTGAGACTTGTATCTAATCCAAAAAGAAAATCAAGGATCAAATGGTCCAATCTCTGGGAATTGGACAAAGACCAAACATCACTCAGAACTTATCAACTCTCTGTCTAGAGATCTTGTATGATTTATTTAAAATAGCAAATTAATCTCAAGCCTCTCAAATTTCTTGGAGGATCTCATTAACCTATTAAACTTCATAGAAAAAATTATTTGAAGCCTAAATAATTCAATTAAGGCTCTGATCCAAACATTTTAAAATAGATTCATTGTTCTGGAGATTCACTAGTCTACTAATCCCAAGATCAAATCATCTTAACCACAAAATTAAGGTAAAAAAAAATTGCGTGGTAGATCTATGAATTAGAAACATATTCCAATTATTCTTATTCAAATCCAATGGATCATGAGTTAATTAAAAATCAATAATCACAGATCGTCATTGAAATCACTGCACCATTGATGAATTGATGTTCATAACCCAAAATCAAGCTAAACCTAAAATTCTATAGAGAATTTAGGCTTAGTGTAACCATAATCAACAAAAGAGATACCCACTTATCATGAGGATTCCATGGATTTATCCTTGAAGAAGTTCTAATCATAGATCTCATGAGAGAATCTAGAGATAGGTTCTAAGGTTTTACTCAATCCTATGGGAATAGACTTACCCACTTGAATTCTCTTGAATCTAATAACAAATCACATGAACAACTAAAATCTAAACCTAACTCCTCTCCCAAATTGATGATCCTTGAGGATTGAGACTTTATTTCCATGGAAACCAATGAAACATGGAGAGTTTCATGAATTCCATAAGAATGAACCAAAGTCATGAGAATAGACTTACATCCATCCACACCCATAGGTGTGATCTAGATCAACTATAATCCTCTCAAAATCATAAAATTACAGAGAATTAGAGGATTTAATCTCAAGAAATTCAAAATAGAATATAGAAGATTCTATAGAATTCAAGAGAAGAGCATGAGAGAGAAGAGATAAATCTATGCTAATTTGAATGATCCATGACTAAATTTTGATTTGAGTACATGTTATATATATATATATATATCAAATTACAATCTAGATCCAAATCAATGACAATTCAATATCAATTCAACCATAATTCAAGTTGTGTGTGAAGAAGGGGATAGAGAGGAGTCTTTTTGAAAATGTGTAAAAAAACGTAGTTGAATCTATGAATTATGGTTGAATTATGTAGATAGATTACATTAAATGAGAGAATTACCTTTGGGAATACTCAAATTCACAAGGATCTTGATTGAATTGGATCAATCTTCAAGTTCTCTTTACTTCTCTTCTTCAAGCTTTTTCTTCTTTCTTTCTTTGATCTCTCCAAATTCTTTGATTGATTAATCTTAGATCCTCAAAGGCTGAGTTTCTCTGAAATAAAAAACTCAGATTGTGTCTCTCCTTCTCTCAATTCTCCAAAATTTTGACCAAAATTAACCAACCTCCTATCCTCCTATCCCTTTGGAGGAAGTCTATATTTATAGAAAAATCCTCAAGTGGAGGGTACTCTTGTCTTATCAAGATGATCTTTTCATGTTAAAGATGACTTAAGGGTATAAAATACATCCTCAACAAACGAGGTCGCTTGGGATATTCTAGAGATCTAAAGAAGATTCTAGAAGAAATTTTATTTCTCAAAACTACATCCAGTGCGGCACTCAAAATGGCCTCTACGGCACTCAGCAAGTACTGCACCAACACTCACTTAGTGCCGGCTCGTGGCCCCGAGCGCCAACTCTTGCTATTTTAAACATTTTTTTTCTCCTTTTTATTTTTCTTGCCTTGAAAATCCTTATTTAACTCATCCTAGCTTCAAACATAATAAATAAAATATCCTTGAAATCGTTTCAAGGTTTAGAGCAAGTGAAATTCATTTCAAAATACCTAATTTTCTTGGTTCTTCATCAATTTTTTTTCTTTTCTTCTTTTAAAATAATAATAAAAGAGTAATAATAGTTTCAAACCCCCGAACCTCTTTTCTTGGATCTTTGCCATCCTGAATGCTCTAATTTCTCTACCACATGTATTTGATACTCAATAAATCCTAGACACTTGCCCTTGAAGATCTTGTTCTTTTTTGAAATAAAATTTGATTGAGAAGTTTTCTGAAGTTTATGAAGAGTTTTTTGAAGATTGTCCAAGCATGCCAGACAGTATCATCATCGTATCCAAAGGTAATTCTCCATAGGTTCTGACAAGCGGGGGTATTTGTAAAACACAACCGCGCTAAAAGAAGAAAATGTGCTAAATTATTTCACAATTCCTTCATTTATCTGCAATTTGAATTACAATGCTAGTTTGTACACAATTTGATTAAACTATGATCAGTTGTTTGTTTTAGCTGTAGTTTGTGCAGATTATTGTTGTTGTGTAAAGAATTAGATGAGAAAGATAAAAGGGAGTGCTGAATTTTAGTGAAGACAAGTAAAGGATGAAAAGTGAATCTCGATCGATTGAAGACTATTCGATCGATCAAAAGAAGCTCAAGCGCTCGAAGACCCCAGAAGTTCAATCGATCGAAAGATGTTCGATCGATCGAACATGGCTTTTATCAGATTATACGCGCACGCAGCAGAAGCGGAATTTTTAACCCTAGCATTGGTGTTTTAGTATAAATACTCGTATTATTTACGTCCAAAAGAACGCCCACTTTCATTTTTTATCAGTTTATAGAGAGTAGAGAGCTTTACTTTGCTATTTGTGTATGTTTTCATCAAGAATATACATTATTTGTTGGATTCTTCTTAGTTCGATACAAGTTTTCGTTTCCAGGTTACTTGTTTATGTTCTGCACTTAATTTATAGTATTATATCTGGTTATCTAGTAGTCTTGCATGTTAGTTATAGTTATACAATTAGTTTTAATAGATTTATTGCAAAAATCACAGACAAACACACCTTTAATGGAACTTTACGTTAAAAACGAATCTGAGACACTTTAGATGATGTCTGAGTAGTCCCCAGGTTGGGAGATCACAATGAAACCGTGGTCTCAAGCCTCTGCCATGCAGTAGAATAATTCCTGTGTTCGATCCATCGAACAATCTCGATCGATCGAAACATCGATATAGTCGAGTGATCGAAGTCAGTTCGATCGATCGAGGGATGAAGATATTCGATCGATCAAAAGTGCATCGATCGATTGAACTATCTGATTCTTGAGGACATTCTATGTAGTATTCCTAGACTTTCTCCTTTACTGATTTGTTATCAAATTGTCCCCAAATGCTCAGTTTGTCAAAACAGTCTGTAAACTTTAAGCCTTGAGGCATTTTTCTTCAATATATTTTGCAAACCACCCTCAATGCTAACACCATTGTAGGTAAGAGTCTAAAGTATTGTTTTAAACCGCTTTTGTGTATTTTAAACTTAATTGTGATGATATGGTCCCGGTCATGAAAGGACTATAGATTCTTTATCCTAAGAGAAATACGGAATACTGTGGAGAGTGTGCTCCATTGAGCTTCAACGTAACTGCATGGTAGATGGCTAGGTCCAAGTGAGTTTGTGTAATCCCAACATTTCCTTTTAGTAAGAAAAACACATTTTGGATTATTATTTAAATTAATTAGTTAGTAATTAGTTTAATTTAGTTTAATTGTCTTATCTTTAGTAGTTGATAAATTGTGGGACTTTGTGTTCTGATATTGATTTTTATTTTCCCTTTTTGAGATTAATCTAAGTAATTAGTTTAACACCTTCCCTGTGGGATCGACCTGGACTTCCAGTACTATATTACTTGCACGATCACCTGCACTTGGGTGTTGCACAAGAGCGCACAATTATTTAGTCGTGTCAAGTTTTTGGCGCCGTTGCCGGGGAAGGCGACAAGCTAACGCTTCGATTACCTCAATCTATCTTTATCTCTTTCTGTTTTTCTTTTTCTGTCGTTCTTTAAAAAAAAAAAAAAAACTACTTAGGGTCTTTCCCTTTATGTCCGATAATTCCATAGAAGGAATTTTCGGACACCCATTCCATTCATCCAGTTCATCTAGTTCTATTAACCCCATAGTTACACCGATCGATTCAATGGCTGATAATCAAAGTGAAAACGGTGATAATGTGGTTGTACCAATCGACGATTCACTGCGTCCTTTGTGCGATCTCATGACACCCGAACACGCGCCTACGCCATCTTGTATTCTCATTCTACCTCATGCAGGCGAATTTCAATTTCGCAATGGAATGATTCAACTTATTCCTACCTTTCATGGAATGGAGAGCGAGAAAGCGTATCTATATGTCAAGGACTTTGAGGATGTTTGTAAAACTTTCTCACAGAATTGTCCTGTAGACGTGACACGTCTAATGCTATTTCCTTTCACTCTAAAGGATAAAGCAAAAGCGTGGTTACTCACCTTGGAGCCAAACTCCATCTACACTTGGCATGCGATGAACCTGGCATGCGATGAACACTGCTTTCCTGAAGAAATTCTTTCCACCTCGCATGACTACCGAGCTTAAACGACAAATAAATTCTTACAAACAAAAGAGCAATGAAACATTCACCCAAACATGAGAACGTTTCAAGGATTTGCTACTCTCATGCCCACATCACGGGTACGAGAAATGGCAAACCATCAGCTACTTTTATGAAGGATTAAATGGTGAAATTAAGAAATTGGTCGAGACCATGAGTTTAGGGCCATTTCTTCGCAAAAACACGGAGAAAGCTGAAGCTCATTTTGAATGGTTAGCTGAACACGCCCATGAGTGGTCAAATTCAGACGATGTCCCACACTCACAGATATCCTGTGTGGAAGAGAAAAGTTTGTATCAACTAAAAAGTGAGGACCATCTGATGAATAAATGTGAAGAATTAGCTAAGAAAGTGGAAGAATTGGGAATGAAAGGAGAGAGTTCTAGGCAGTTTTTGCCTGAAGAACCATGCGGCACATGCAACATGCTGGGATACACTACTCAATACTGTCCGAATGCGCCATATTTTCAAGAACAACCCCCCATGGAAATGAATGCCATGCAAGGGTATAGGGGGACGGGGAATTCCTACAATAATTACAATTCACAAAATAACAATAGATGGAATCACCCCAGGTTCGATTGGAGAAACAATACTGGGACTCAAAACCAATATCAACAACAACAGCCCTACAATAACAATAATCAATATCAAGGGCAATACAACAGGCAGTCCCAGCCATTCCATCAAAATAGAGAAAATAACTTCAACAACGCTCAACCCCCTAATAATCAACAAGCAAATGTTTACGTGCCACCTCACAAAAAGGTGCAAGAGGAAGAACCACTCTCTAATGCGAATTTAACACAATAGTTAATTCAAATGATGAGTAAAATGTCTACGACATTAGAGAGGATGGATGCACGTCAAGAGGGTTCGAGTGGAACATTTCCTGCTCAACCACTTCAAAACCCTAAGGGATACAACAATGGTCCCCCTAATCATGAACAGGCAAAAGCCATGATGACTCTGAGAAGCAACAAAGTCATAGGAAAAAACATGCCTCACTCTACTCCCGTAGAGTATGAAGAGGAAGAATTGGTAACTAAAAACAACCCATCTACTCAAGAAGAGGAGTCGTCCACTGATGACAATCCATTAGAATCAAACGAGGATGCTCCTAAAGAAGTAGAAGTTGAGAGAAGGCCTGGAAAGGAGCCCATCAAGGATGAATTACCTAAATGCCCTTTTCTCGTGCCTTACCCTCAAAGGCTCAAGAAGCCCCAACACGAGGCAAAGAATCAGGAGTTCTTGGAGTTATTCAAGCAAGTTAAAATTAATCTCCCACTCCTTGATGCAATCAAACAAGTGCCAGCCTACGCTAAGTATCTAAAAGACTTATGCACGGTCAAGAGGAGGTAAAGTGTAAAGAAACATGCTTACGTCGCTTTCCAAGCAAGCACAATCATTCAAAATGAGTTGTCTCCAAAGCTTAAAGACCCTGGCACCCCAACTGTCTCGTGTAGAATTGGGAATCAAAGGATAGGCAACGCACTCCTTGATCTAGGAGCTAGCGTAAACTTGCTACCATATTCAGTATATAAACAACTAGGGTTGGGTGAACTCAAACCCACCCGAGTTGCATTGTAATTGGCAGATAGGTCAGTTAAATATCCTAGAGGAATACTAGAAGACGTTCTTGTAAAGATAGATACATTTGTCTTTCCGGTCGATTTTGTGATTCTGGACACTGAACCTATGTTTAATCCATGTCCAAAAAACCCGGTGATTTTTGGACGTCCGTTCCTCAACACCATTGATGCCATAATCAAAATAAGGAGTGGTATCATGACCATCGTATTCGGGAACATGACTTTAAATGATAATATTTTCTCAAATCCCCGACCCGAAGAATACGAGGGCGAAGAAGAAGTTAACTTCATCGAAACAGTCATCGAGGAAGAGGCTGACCTTGTAGAATACAAAGATCCTTTGGAGGTAGTTGTGTCACAATTCGACGCTACTTATCGATCTAACAATTCTACCCCATTGGACGCTGCCCTAAATCATGCCTGCCTCATGATGGAAACTAAGGAGGAAGATAGAGATGAATGCATGTGGGTCACACCATATGAACCCTTGCCTCCGAAAACGAAGTTAACCATGCCTTCGAACTTTCAGTTTCCTGATTTGGAATTAAAGGAGCTTCCAAAAGAGCTCAAATACGCTTTTCTAGGAACTGAAAAGACTTATCCTGTGATAATCTCATCTACATTGAATTCTGAACAAGAGGATAAGTTGATTCAAATGCTCAAACTGCACAAGGGAGCATTGGGATGGACAAGTGCTAACCTAAAAGGTATGAGCCCATCTATTTGCACCCATAAGATATATCTGGAGGAAGACGCTAAACCTTCGTGACAAATGCAGAGGCGTCTGAATCCCAATATGCAAGAAGTAGTAAAAAAGAAAGTTTTAAAACTTCTAGACATTGGGATAATATACCCTATCTCTGACAGCTCTTGGGTTAGTCCAACTCAGGTGGTGCCCAAAAAGGCTGGTATAACAGTTATCCCAAACAAAGACGGCGAGTTAGTACCAACACACATCCCCACTGGATGGAGGATGTGTATTGATTACCAAAAGTTAAATACTATGACCCGGAAAGACCACTTCCAATTGCCATTCATGGATCAAATGCTCGAAAGAGTGGTGGGTCATAAATTTTATTGCTTCTTAGACGGATATAGTGGCTATAACCAAATCGAAATAGCTCCCGAAGATTAGGAGAAAACGACTTTTACTTGTCCATTCGGTACATTCGCCTACTGTCGTATGCCTTTTGGCTTATACAATGCACCTGCTACCTTTCAGCGATGCATGTTAAGCATATTCAGTGATATGGTTGAACAGACACTCGAGGTCTTTATGGACGACTTCTCAGTGTTTGGCCATAGTTTTGATAACTGTCTAGAAAACCTTGAGAATGTGTTAGCGAGATGCGAGGACAAACACTTAGTACTAAACTGGGAAAAGTGTCACTTCATGGTGACCAGGGGAATTGTCCTCGGCCACATTATTTCTGACAAAGGTATCCAAGTCGATAAAGCAAAAATCGATATTATCTCAAACTTACCGATCCATCGTACAATCCAAGACATCCGATCTTTTCTGGGACATGCTGGATTCTATCAACGCTTTATCCAAAATTTTAGTGCAATCTCCCGACCACTGTGCCAACTCCTAGTCAAAGACGCACCTTTCGAATGGTCAAAAAACTGTCAAATATCTTTTGATTCACTAAAAGAACACCTTACCTCCGCACCGATAATACAGGCACCCGATTGGAGTTTGCCGTTTGAGTTAATGTGCGATGCTAGCGACTATGCCATTGGCGCAGTCCTAGGATAGAGGAAGGACAACAAGCCTTATGTAATCTACTATGCCAGTCGAACACTTACCGAAACTCAAATGAATTATACGACTACTGAGAAAGAGTTACTGGCAATAGTATTCACTCTAGAAAAATTCAGGTCTTATCTAATAGGGTCCCCAATTGTCTGTTTTACAGACCACGCGGCCCTCAAGTACCTGCTATCTAAAAAAGACGCGAAATAGAGGCTTATCTGCTGGATACTCCTACTCCAGGAATTTGATATTACTATCAAGGATAAAAAGGGAGTAGAGAATGTGGTCGCCGATCATTTATCTCGGTTGACATTCACTGACAACACTGAGCCTGTACCTATAAAAGATGAATTCCCAGACGAGCAACTGATGGCTATCTCCAGTTTGCCTTGGTACACAGATATAATAAATTACCTTGTTATAGGAGAAACCCCGAGCCATTGGTCAAATCAGGACAAGAAAAGGTTCCTTTCATTCGCACGCCATTTCTTCTTTGATGACCCTTACTTATTTAAGTATTGTGCTGATCAGGTCATCAGGCGTTGCGTCCCGAACAAGGACATAACTGTAATTTTGGCCTCCTGTCATTCTGAAGCCTACGGTGGCCATTTTGCCTCCCAAAAGACCGCACACAAAGTATTGCACAGCGGTTTCTATTAGCCCACCGTGTTCAAAGATGCCTATGCTTTTTGTAAATCGTGCCAACGATGTCAAAAGCTTGGTACACTTTCGAAAAGGAATTCGATGCCCTTAACTCCCATCATCATGATTGAAATATTCGATTGTTGGGGCATAGACTTCATGGGCCCATTTCCTAAATCTAATAAATGTGAATATATACTCCTTGTTGTGGAATATATATCAAAATGGGTTAAAGCGATACCGATGAGACGCAATGACCATAAAACGGTAATGTCATTTCTTAAGGAAAATATATTATCGCGTTTCAGAACCCCAAAAGCCCTAATAAGTGACCAAGGCAAGCACTTTTGCAATAGGCCTTTGGAATCACTACTTCGGAAATATGGGGTGAATCATAAGATCGCTCTAGCCTACCACCCACAAACGAACGGGTAGGCAGATTTGGCTAACCGTGAAATTAAGCACATTTTAGAAAAGACGGATAGTTTCAATAGAAAAGACTGGGCTTATAAACTGACTGATGCTCTTTGGGCGTACCGTACTGCCTATAAGACAAATCTGGGAATGTCCCCATATAGGCTAGTGTATGGTAAGGCATGTCACCTCCCCGTTAAAATTGAGCACAAAGCATATTGGGCGACACACTCATTAAATTTTGATATAAAAGAGGGAGGACATCTCCGGAAACTCCAGTTGGCAGAATTGGAAGAAATCCGACGAGATGCATATGACAATGCCAAACTTCACAAGGAAAGGTTGAAGGCTTGCCATGATAGATCGATTTTTCAAAATCTTTCGACCCGGGACAGAAAGTTTTACTATACGATTTGCACCTTCATCTCTTCCCAGGAAAACTCCGATCTCGGTGGACAGGACCCTTCACAGTCAAATCTATTTTTCCACATGGGGCCGTCGAGTTATTTAATCCTAAGAATGATGGAAGTTTCAAGGTCAACGGCCAAAGCGTAAAACCGTTCTTAGAAGATTTCCAACCAGAGGTCGAGCACATCCAACTGGATGAGCCCGACTATACCTCAACCTAGAACGCTCAAGTGCGTTTTTAACAATGTTGTTGTACTTTTCTTTTTCTGTTTCTCATTTTGTTTTGTTCTTTTGTTTATCTATTTCTTTTTGAGTGTGATCTTGATCATAATCTGCTATTCCATTTCTATCTCTTGCAGGCTGTCCAACATGAGAGATGACGATGTTCACTTGATAGGGTCATGGGTTGATTCAGAATATCAGAACCCACTGTAGACTGCTGATGAAATAGCATTTTGCTTATCTCCATACCAAGGGCCAGGAGCCGAAGACGTCGTTGACTTAACCCACGGATATATCCCATACGATCCTGCTCTCCTCCAGATCAACCCATTTGAGCACATGGAACTCCCTAAAGAGGAAGGAGCACCTGAAGGATATGCTGTGTGGGAGGTCGATGACGCTTTGATGGAACAGTGGGAAAATGACTCAATGTGGGAGCCATGGGAAGAAGAGGACTTATAGGATGTGATGCCCGAATGCCATAATGCTATAGTTCACATATGTTGACGACTTCCTGGTCATCCATGTGGTTCCATACATTTATGAGTATTTGAGTTACTTGTTGTTCAGGCTTCAATGCCCTCTACCTGCTAGTGCACCTGGGAATATCCGGCCAATAGTGAGGTTAACTCTGAGTCACATTCCTTTATCTTTCTTTTCTTGTTGCTATATTTAATTCTTCCCGGTTGATCTTTCTTTTGCTCTAGTTAATTTGTTTTATCCGTTTTGTTTTTGTTTCCCTTTGTCAGGAATATCACTATGAATCCACCATTTCCACCGTTGTATCTTCCACATCAACTTTTTCATGAATTTGGACCATACATAAGGTCCTCGAGAACTCCGCCGCAAGAGGAACGTCTGATGCGTAATTACATTCCGTTATCCTTGTCTCCATCCGGATCCCCTGTTGTCAGTGAAATCAATTCCCTAGACAGTTCAGACTTGCTCGATGATGTCCTCGCTGCTTTCCGCTTGTTCTGGGAAAGGGAATCATCAAGTTCAGACTCTACATTTGAAGTTCCGGTAGAGAAGGAGGTTGTGGAAGAAGAAATCTTCTTGCTTGAAGAATAGTGCTTGACTTCAATTGTTTTATGTCATTTCATATTTCTTTCATCAATTGGAGTGTATTCTTAGACAAAGTGTTGTTATTTTCAGCTTTACTTTAGTTTTTATTTTTTAATAAGGTTTTAACAACCATGTTGGGGGCAATAATATTACAAGTGGATGCTATTATAAAGATTTATTTATATAAATTTGCAATTTTCTACTATGAGGATGATGTTTTTGGCTTACATGACTTACCAATGAACTGTTTATCACTATTCTGTATGCCCAGACCGATGTTGGTTAGTTGGGGGTGTTTCATTTATCAATTATATAATCTTGTAGAATTTTTGCGTTCGATCGATCGAACAACTCCCGATCGATCGAGAGTATCCGAACCTCGAGCGCTTCAGCAGGGTTTAATCGATCGAGGTTTCGATCGATCGAACCATCTCGAGCGATCGAAACTTGTTTTTTAAACGAGGCGTCGTTCAGAATCTTCTTCTTCTCCTTACCTCTCAATCGCTCGAAGACAGACAATGACTCCCACGCGATTTTGGACCCCCCCCCCCCCCATATACACCAACATCAATTGAGGAGCAACTGGGCACTCTGATCATCATCATCATCACCCTCATCCTCTACTTAGCGCGTCTCTCGAGGTGAGGCCCCGAGAACCCCCTTGTTGTTCTTTTCATTTCAAATTCATATGGGGATGCCCCCCATTGGTTATATTTACTCTTTGTCTTCATTGTCTTATTGTATTGTATGTTTTCGGGCCTTTTCTGTTCTCATCGCTCGAGACTGCCCCTTCGCTGTGTTCGATCGATCGAACTGGGTTCGAGCGATCGAACCCAGCATCCTTTCAATCGATTGAACAAGTCTCGAGCGATCGAACCTGCATTTTTCTCAATCGATCGAACATGCTTCGATCGATCGAAGTATGACAGTTTCAATTCTTTTTCTGGTTTCCCTGTTTTTAATGTTTCTTTGTTTCTTCCTTAGTTTCAGGGCTAAACAATGAACCCAATCACTGGGTATCACAAAGCCAAGCCATTTGACCTAACCATACCTGACCCTATACGCGATCACGGGTTTAGAAACGATGAAGACCGGGTATGGTTCACTCGATATTTCCAATCGCGCAAGGTCATGCTTGAGCGACCCCTTGAGACAGCATGGCTGGCTACGCCTTGGTATCTAGCTCGGATACGTGCCATGCCACAATGGTATACGCTCTTCTCCCAGCCTAAGCACGTTAATCTGTCCTGGATCCGGGAGGCGTGTGTGACGATGATCAGGGATCCAGTTGCTCCATTCACACTCTGCTCATTCTTCCGTGGCCGGGAGATCATCTTCAGTCCGGCCACTATCTCGGCTGCTATTGGGGTACCCGAGGTACCTGATTGTGTTTATCCACATCGCCCCGACACACTGCTGCTCTCCCCGACTATTATTATCAGAGAGATCACTGGAGGTGCTCTTCCGGGATGGGATGGCGAGGCTCTTATTCCTGACTTCTACCTTACAGATAATTATCATATGCTACACCTAGCCCTCAACAATTGCCTTTTAGTGACTTCCTATCGGGAGAAGATTGCAGCGTGGTACGCCCGGGGTGTTATATGCGATCAGGACACGGCAGCCTGTCTGTTTGCCTCGCCTCTACATTGATTTCATGAGGCACCCTACTCGATACATTCAGGCCAACAAGCACCTGAAGGGTGCTTGGGCTATTCACAGGGTTATTGGGCAGGCGGGTCTACTTCCATTGGCGGGTGATGTGACTGCCCAGTCTCGCAGCCATTTTGGCGAGACTGCTTCCCGCCGGTCTGAGGTGCAAAAGAGAAAGAGGCGGGGTAAAGGCAAGGCGAAGGTTGGAGAGAAGAGGAGGAGAGGAGGAGGCACCGATACAGAGGGTTCTGCTTCTGGGATTCCCACAGAGGCTGAGGAGCATGATTCTGAGGAGGAGATAGATCCTGTTGAGGAGGTGGCGAGATTTGAGTTGAGACAGAGGTCTCAGGCTCGTACCCAGGGATAGTCTTCTTCTGCGCCTCTCCCGACTATTCATGAGTTGCTATTGGAGGAGAGGGAGGCCAGGATTAGACTTGAGGGTAAGGTTGATCAGATGACGACTCTGCTTGAGGCGATCTTGATATAGATCGGAGTCGACCAGGCAATTCATGCAGCTTCTGCACCACCACCTAGCGATCCACCGACAGCTGCTCCTGCCATTTCCAATGACCCACCTACCACTTCAGCTCATGTAGTTCCACCACCTACCACCGATCCATAATCTACCGACCCTTCTTCCCAGATTGATCCTGCAGCTTCTACATCATCGGCGTCACCGCCTGCTATAGAGATACCACTTTCACCTCCTCTTGTCGTGGCCAACACACCCTTATCTATTCCAGCTGCCACGATCACGAGTGACCCAGCGGCACCGACTGTTGCTGAGGGTGACGGTGGGGATGCTCCTGATGTTTTTATTGAGATATTATCGGACGTCGCTGATGATGTCTAGTTTCTGGGGGATCGGTGTTGTTGATTGTTTTTGGTTATTGGGTTGTTTAGATATTTTGGTCATTGTGGTTGGATTTGGATGTGTTGGTTGGTTGTTGGATATATTTTTGGATACTGTTGGGATATTTTGTATTGTTGGATGCTTTGTATAGTTCATATTTTAGTTGCATGGTGCATATTATCACTGTTCTGTTCTTTTATTTTATTTTATTATATTTCCAGTGAGTAGTTCCCTTTTATGCATGGATCCAATGCTCTATATTTCATATTCTTTTGATCTCTGCTGCTTGGAGTTTGTATGCTTTCTGTATAGGTTGTTACACTTGCCATTCTTATGATGATATGTATCAGGTGATATCTCTCTATCTATTATTGAAAATCCCCTGCTGAGGACATTGCAATTTTCAGTTGGGGGTGGGATGTAGATAGATAATCACCTGTGCACATTAGTTCGTAGCAATCTGGATCATTCTATCTATTGCGTATGTCATACAATTTCCGCAATTTTCATTAGCAACTAAAGTAAATTATGAAAATTTCACATTCAACAACCTTGCAAAATTTTCTAACAATTAAGTAAGTTTTTGGATTAAATTGGTAGAATAATTCTGTATATTTACTTTTATTTACCTGTTGTCAAGCAATGATACAACCATTTTATTCTCATCCTTTTATGAATTAAGTTCACACGTTTTTCTAGTTTCGCTAGGATGAATGCATATGTTGATTATTCTTGTATCCAAATCATTTGCACGTGTTAATAGCTATGCAGAAAACTTAAAATAAGAGTTAATACGACTTTCGTACTTTAAAGAATGAAGTAGTGAAAACTAGTTACCCTTAGTGAGCTTTTGAATCCAATCTTCAATTCTGAGGGAATTATTGTGGACACGCGGAATCCCTCATCCACTTCGTTTGTTTTTGTTGGAAATTTGATTTGGATCAAAGAAAGAAAATGGTCTGTTGAAAACAGATACAGAGTCGCCACTTGGTCTTTAAGGAACCAAGAAACCTAATTTGACTCACCCAAATGGATAAAGGGCACCGGTCCTTCATAACCAAAGAACTTGGTTCGGGGTTTTGGTACGAGAGAGGAAGGAGCCTTTGTCGCGACTAAAACACCCTCAACTCGTCCCGTCTCTCGACGGGCCTCAATTAGCATCCAAATAATCATCTTTTACTATGTTTGGTTCGACAATTAATATTATGATTGGTATATTACATCACATAAGAATCTTGAAATGAAAGATCAAAAGATAAGATATCATTCATAAGATGTAAGTCAAATATCATACAATGTAAAGTGAAAAATCACACAAATAAACCTAGGAAAAATCATCTAATCATGTATCAAGTAATTAAGTTTCCCTAATCTAAAGGGGACATGAATTGTTCTTGAAACAAAAAAATCAAAGAAATCAAAATATGCTTAGCAAGCTATTATGATGCATGTTAATCTTTGAGAAAAGAAGACCTCTCAATCCTCGGGAAGGATGAGAAAGGAGGATTAGATCGAGGGGAAGATTGAACGTGTGATCATGATCATTCCTTATAATCTTCTTAGATTAGGACTCACAAAAGCCCCAAATCTTTGCATGGATGCAATGTATGTATCTAGAATGTGCCAAGGTTGTAGTGTGCTTTGTGCTCATGGATTCCTAGAATGACTTAGAAGTATAGAATATGCATGAATGAATGAATGAAATTATCATGATATATGTACAAATGTAGTATGAACTACTCCCTAAGATATGAACTAATTTGGAGTGCATGTAAGCATCAAATCAAAGGGGAAAAGTAAAAGTGTGCTTGCTGTGAATAGTGGACAGAACAGTAACATGATCTTCTGAAAATTGAAAAGAGGGGTTAGGAATGTTTTCAATGTATAATTTTCTATGGAGGTCTTCCTTATTGTGTCTAGAACACAACCCAAAAAGCCAGTGTTTAATAACTATCACATATTGAGAGAAATCATATAAACAATAGAGGTCACTCAGAAACAGAGTCCGTACTGTCGACTGAAATGTCAAAAAATCTTAGAAAATGAAAACAAAACATCTAGAGGCCCATATTATACAAACAGTTCCCTACAACACTGAAGTTCAAAGGAAAATTAAGTTAGGACCACCCCTTTCGGAAAAGTGTTCTGTAAAACAAGTTGAAAGTAGACCAAGCTGCTGTGACAGCAAAAACAGAATATCTGGAAAGAATGTTTGGGTCCAAATGAACCATTTTTAAGTATTTCCAAGTCAAACCAAAAATCCTGGGTGTTCTCTAATGAGTTAGGAAGACTTTCCAAGTGGTCTTGTATCCATACATTGAGTATTGAGTTCTAGAGAAATCTTCGAACTCAGATCACTCACTGTTTTGACTCACTATTTTGAAGATTTTGGGAAAAACTTGAGTTTTCTTTCTTGAAGTCAAAATGAGAGGGATTGAGAGGGGTTTTGAAATAGAGATTTTGAAAGTATATTTTCAACATCAAATGGAGATTATAACCTCTTGGAATATCAACATGAAACTCATTATCAAGAACCCCCAATATTATTGGAGAGAATCATTTTTATTTTGAACATAACTTCAAGGATACCTTGGACGTATTGAAGTTATAATCATCATCTATCAAACATGTTTTTGAGGTCAAGAGCTACTATCCATAAGGATTCACTCACCTCAAACTTCATGTCATCATTTAGAGGATGATGAACTAGTAAAAGTAAATAAAGAAAAATGAAAAGAAATGAGGTTAGGGAGAGATAAACATAATATGAACAAGTAAGTAAATAACAATCAATAGATGATAATCAATGTGATTTTGGACTTGTAGCTTGGTGTTTCACTCATATGTGGTGACATTTGGACATGGGATTAGCTTCCTATCTCATGGATGCTTAGAGAAATGGTGGTTGGGTGTATTGATGATGAAATATATAGAAGAATGGTGGAGGAAAACAAGATTGAAACTCACTTTCTATAGAAAAATAGTAGGAGGAAGCTACTTTCTCACTTCTAAATCTATCTCTATCTCTTTTTCTCTCTACAACTATGTCAAGCTTTGCACTTGGGTCCCCCAAAATGAAGAGCAATGGGGGGTTTATATAGGCTAATTTGGGGGTGGTTTTGGGGTTTTAGAAGTACTCCCATTGGTCCAAAACAACTGAAAACATAAAACTACATCGTTTTGGTTTTTAATTAATCAAATTGGACCCCCAAAAGAAATTACAAAAACATACTATTCTGGAGGAGAGTGCCGCGGCGGCACTGGGCCAGTGCTGCGGCAGCAATGGGCTAGTGCCGCGGCGGCACTGCTTCTCCTTCGTCCAGATAATTGTAATTTGGCCCCCAGAGGTTCCGGTATTCGCGAAAAGGCCCTATTTCGTCCGAAATTCACAGAAAATGCATACAAACTCCAAATTGAGGTTGTGATATACCGTTGAAAAGGTAATGGAGTCTATTTTATATTAAAAATAATTCGGAGATAGGTCACTTTGAAAAGGTTTGCGGTATTTGCGATAAAAGCCGATTTGATCGCATTTTTCGCCTTCGGAAATTCACAATAAACTCGTTTTAAATCCAAAAATTATGTGCGATATACCGTTAGAAAGCTATTGACCTCTAGTATCCATGAAAAATATTTGAAAATTGTTACAGTGCTCCGGTTCGAAAGTAAAATTTTGGTCAAACCGGTCAAATCGGGGATTCCCGGGAAGTTCTGGAAACCTCTGGGAGGCCACAGGAGCTGACGTTTTCGCTCGATTTTCTTTTAAAACTCATTTTAATACTTTCCACATGATCTAGAATGATCCCGGTAAATTTGGATGATTTCGGTCAAACATGGTCAAACTTGGTCAAACCGGTCAACGGGGACTTTCCGGGGACTTTCGGGGGTCTCTGGGAGCTGAGAATTTCATTTGATTTTAATTAAAAACTCTTTTTTTTTTTTACTTTTCTTACAACATAGCATGTTTCCGGAACTTTTGGACCAAATCTGGGAGTTTTCGGGCTTTCAGGGGCATTTTGGTCATTCTGAGCATTTTGAGAAATATAACTAACTTCCAGGAGTCCTTTTGAGTCTTTTTCGATCATTGTGAACCACCAAGCTATGGGTCTCCTGAATCTGATAGTCGAAAAAATGGGGTGTCTACAGTTTGCCCCTCTTTGGCATGAACTTGCGAGGCAACGCATGTCGCAAGCGAGTGCCAAAGCTTTGAAGAGACAAGTCTTTTGGAGGCTATAGATTTAGGGAAAGGAAAGCGTTGCAAAAGATGCAATGATGAAAAAAAAATGCCGAGGTCAGTGCTGGTCGAGCTCCACGTGAGCTGCCTACGTATCCCAAGGGGAATCAGACCAGGTCGTAGTTCGGGGCAAAAAGGAACAAATCACACATGCACAACGAGACAGGCAGATACTATGCTATGAGGATGATATGTAATGCATGGATGTGATATGAATTGTGTCATGAGTCTTATCATGTCTAGTGTTATGATCCTAGTATGAGCAGGTGCTGTGGGGTGTGCCACTCCGAGTGGGCTAGTGTTGTGCTAGTGTTTGCGACTATGATGTGGTGGATGACCCGGATAAGGACATCAAGGTTTGAAGACTCTGGATCTTGGGGCAAACTTCTGGAATTTGGGAAGTGTTCTTTGCAAGCAAATGTGATCGGATGTAGGGTCTTGATGGTCATGGAAGTCTTGGACACAGAAACCCTAAGAATTCCAGTGATGGACACAAAAATCAGAGATGTCAAACGATAGACACGGAAGCGCCATTAATAGACATGGAAGTACAACATATTTTGAATGAGAGTGGTGGTAAAACAATGATGATTAATGGAATGACGATGCATGAATCGAGATGACAAGTAGTCAGTGAACTTATGTGACTGTCATGGATTAAACTGACGATGCACGAATTGAGGTGACGAGTCGACATTGAACTACTGTGACTGTCAGGATTGAACTGACGATGTACGAATCGAGATGACGAGCCAACAGTGAACTACTGTGACTGTCAGGATTGAACTACCGATGTACGAATCGAGATGACGAGTCGACAGTGAACTACTGTGTCTGTCATGGATTGAACTGACGATGTACGAATCGAGATGATGAGTCGACAGTGAACTACTGTGACTGTCATGGATTGAAGTGACGATGTACTAATCGAGATGACGAGTACATGGTGGTTCAATCCTATCTCATGGATGCTTAGAAAAATGGTGGTTGGGTGTATTGATGATGAAATATATAGAAGAATGGTGGAGGAAAACAATATTGAAACTCACTTTCTATAGAAAAATAGTAGGAGGAAACTACTTTCTCACTTCTAAATCTATCTCTATCTCTCTTTCTCTTTACAACTTTGTCAAGCTTTGCACTTGGGCCCCCCAAAATGAAGAGCAATGGGGGGTTTATATAGGCTAATTTGGGGTGGTTTTGGGGTTTTAGAAGTACTCCCATTGGTCCAAAACAACTGAAAACATAAAACTACATCGTTTTGGTTTTTAATTAATCAAATTGGACCCCCAAAAGAAATTACAAAAACATACTATTCTGGAGGAGAGTGCCGCGGCGGCACTGGGCCTGTGCTGCGGCAGCAGTGGGCCAGTGCCGCGGCGGCACTGCTCCTTCTTTGTCCAGATAATTGTATTTAGGCCCCCAGAGGTTCCGGTATTCGCGAAAAGGTCCTATTTCGTCCGAAATTCACAGAAAATGCACACGAACTCCAAATTGAGGTTGTGATATACCGTTGGAAAGGTAATGGAGTCTATTTTACATTAAAAATAATTCAGGGGTAGGTCACTTTGAAAAGTTTGCGGTATTTGCGATAAAAGCCGATTTGATCGCATTTTTTGCCTTCGGAAATTCACAATAAACTCGTTTTAAATCCAAATATTATGTGCGATATACCGTTAGAAAGCTATTGACCTCTAGTATCCATGAAAAATATTTGAAAATTGTTACGGTGCTCCGGTTCTAAAGTCAAATTTTAGTCAAACCGGTCAAACCGGGGATTCCCGGGAAGTTCTGGAAACCTTTGGGAGCCCCCAGGAGCTGACGTTTTCGTTCGATTTTCTTTTAAAACTTATTTTAATACTTTCCACATGATCTAGAATGATCCCGGTAAATTTGGACGATTTTTATCAAACTTTGTCAAACTTGGTGAAACCGGTCAACGAGGACTTTTCGGCAACTTCCGAGACTTCCGGGGGTCTCTGGGAGCTGACGATTTCATTTGATTTTAATTAAAAACTCATTTTTTTTTACTTTTCTTACAACATAGCATGTTTTCGGAACTTTTGGACCAAATCTGGGAGTTTTCGGGCTTTCAGGGGCATTTTGGTCATTCTGAGCATTTTGAGAAATATAGCTAACTTCCAGGAGTCCTTTTGAGTCTTTTTCGATCATTGTGAACCACCAAGATATGGGTCTCCTGAATCTGATAGTCGACAGTGAACTACTGTGACTGTCCGGATTGAACTGACGATGTACGAATCGAGATGACGAGCCAATAGTGAACTACTGTGACTGTCAGGATTGAACTACCGATGTACGAATCGAGATGACGAGTCGACAGTGAACTACTGTGTCTGTCATGGATTGAACTGACGATGTACGAATCGAGATGATGAGTCGACAGTGAACTACTGTGACTGTCATGGATTGAAGTGACGATGTACTAATCGAGATGACGAGTACATGGTGGTTCAATCCTATCTCATGGATGCTTAGAGAAATGGTGGTTGGGTGTATTGATGATGAAATATATAGAAGAATGGTGGAGGAAAACAAGATTGAAACTCACTTTCTATAGAAAAATAGTAGGAGGAAGCTACTTTCTCACTTCTAAATCTATCTCTATCTCTTTTTCTCTTTACAACTTTGTCAAGCTTTGCACTTGGGCCCCCCAAAATGAAGAGCAATGGGGGGTTTATATGGGCTAATTTGGGGTGGTTTTGGGGTTTTAGAAGTACTCCCATTGGTCCAAAACAACTGAAAACATAAAACTACATCGTTTTGGTTTTTAATTAATCAAATTGGACCCCCAAAAGAAATTACAAAAACATACTATTCTGGAGGAGAGTGCCGCGGCGGCACTGGGCCTGTGCTGCGGCAGCAGTGGGCCAGTGCCGCGGCGGCACTGCTCCTTCTTTGTCCAGATAATTGTATTTAGGCCCCCAGAGGTTCCGGTATTCGCGATAAGGTCCTATTTCGTCCGAAATTCACAGAAAATGCACACGAACTCCAAATTGAGGTTGTGATATACCGTTGGAAAGGTAATGGAGTCTATTTTACATTAAAAATAATTCGGAGGTAGGTCACTTTGAAAAGTTTGCGGTATTTGCGATAAAAGCCGATTTGATCGCATTTTTTGCCTTCGGAAATTCACAATAAACTCGTTTTAAATCCAAATATTATGTGCGATATACCGTTAGAAAGCTATTGACCTCTAGTATCCATGAAAAATATTTGAAAATTGTTACGGTGCTCCGGTTCTAAAGTCAAATTTTAGTCAAACCGGTCAAACCGGGGATTCCCGGGAAGTTCTGGAAACCTTTGGGAGCCCCCAGGAGCTGACGTTTTCGTTCGATTTTCTTTTAAAACTTATTTTAATACTTTCCACATGATCTAGAATGATCCCGGTAAATTTGGACGATTTTTGTCAAACTTGGTCAAACTTGGTGAAACCGGTCAACGAGGACTTTTCGGCAACTTCCGAGACTTCCGGGGGTCTCTGGGAGCAGAGGATTTCATTTTATTTTAATTAAAAACTCATTTTTTTTTACTTTTCTCACAACATAGCATGTTTTCGGAACTTTTGGACCAAATCTGGGAGTTTTCGGGCTTTCAGGGGCATTTTGGTCATTCTGAGCATTTTGAGAAATATAGCTAACTTCCAGGAGTTCTTTTGAGTCTTTTTCGATCATTGTGAACCACCAAGCTATGGGTCTCCTGAATCTGATAGTCGACAGTGAACTACTGTGACTGTCAGGATTGAACTGACGATGTACGAATCGAGATGACGAGCTAATAGTGAACTACTGTGACTGTCAGGATTGAACTACCGATGTACGAATCGAGATGACGAGTCGACAGTGAACTACTGTGTCTGTCATGGATTGAACTGACGATGTACGAATCGAGATGATGAATCGACAGTGAACTACTGTGACTGTCATGGATTGAAGTGACGATGTACTAATCGAGATGACGAGTACATGGTGGTTCAATCCTATCTCATGGATGCTTAGAGAAATGGTGGTTGGGTGTATTGATGATGAAATATATAGAAGAATGGTGGAGGAAAACAAGATTGAAACTCACTTTCTATAGAAAAATAGTAGGAGGAAGCTACTTTCTCACTTCTAAATCTATCTCTATCTCTTTTTCTCTTTACAACTTTGTCAAGCTTTGCACTTGGGCCCCCCAAAATGAAGAGCAATGGGGGGTTTATATGGGCTAATTTGGGGTGGTTTTGGGGTTTTAGAAGTACTCCCATTGGTCCAAAACAACTGAAAACATAAAACTACATCGTTTTGGTTTTTAATTAATCAAATTGGACCCCCAAAAGAAATTACAAAAACATACTATTCTGGAGGAGAGTGCCGCGGCGGCACTGGGCCTGTGCTGCGGCAGCAGTGGGCCAGTGCCGCGGCGGCACTGCTCCTTCTTTGTCCAGATAATTGTATTTAGGCCCCCAGAGGTTCCGGTATTCGCGATAAGGTCCTATTTCGTCCGAAATTCACAGAAAATGCACACGAACTCCAAATTGAGGTTGTGATATACCGTTGGAAAGGTAATGGAGTCTATTTTACATTAAAAATAATTCGGAGGTAGGTCACTTTGAAAAGTTTGCGGTATTTGCGATAAAAGCCGATTTGATCGCATTTTTTGCCTTCGGAAATTCACAATAAACTCGTTTTAAATCCAAATATTATGTGCGATATACCGTTAGAAAGCTATTGACCTCTAGTATCCATGAAAAATATTTGAAAATTGTTACGGTGCTCCGGTTCTAAAGTCAAATTTTAGTCAAACCGGTCAAACCGGGGATTCCCGGGAAGTTCTGGAAACCTTTGGGAGCCCCCAGGAGCTGACGTTTTCGTTCGATTTTCTTTTAAAACTTATTTTAATACTTTCCACATGATCTAGAATGATCCCGGTAAATTTGGACGATTTTTGTCAAACTTGGTCAAACTTGGTGAAACCGGTCAACGAGGACTTTTCGGCAACTTCCGAGACTTCCGGGGGTCTCTGGGAGCTGACGATTTCATTTGATTTTAATTAAAAACTCATTTTTTTTTACTTTTCTTACAACATAGCATGTTTTCGGAACTTTTGGACCAAATCTGGGAGTTTTCGGGCTTTCAGGGGCATTTTGGTCATTCTGAGCATTTTGAGAAATATAGCTAACTTCCAGGAGTCCTTTTGAGTCTTTTTCGATCATTGTGAACCACCAAGATATGGGTCTCCTGAATCTGATAGTCGACAGTGAACTACTGTGACTGTCCGGATTGAACTGACGATGTACGAATCGAGATGACGAGCCAATAGTGAACTACTGTGACTGTCAGGATTGAACTACCGATGTACGAATCGAGATGACGAGTCGACAGTGAACTACTGTGTCTGTCATGGATTGAACTGACGATGTACGAATCGAGATGATGAGTCGACAGTGAACTACTGTGACTGTCATGGATTGAAGTGACGATGTACTAATCGAGATGACGAGTACATGGTGGTTCAATCCTATCTCATGGATGCTTAGAGAAATGGTGGTTGGGTGTATTGATGATGAAATATATAGAAGAATGGTGGAGGAAAACAAGATTGAAACTCACTTTCTATAGAAAAATAGTAGGAGGAAGCTACTTTCTCACTTCTAAATCTATCTCTATCTCTTTTTCTCTTTACAACTTTGTCAAGCTTTGCACTTGGGCCCCCCAAAATGAAGAGCAATGGGGGGTTTATATGGGCTAATTTGGGGTGGTTTTGGGGTTTTAGAAGTACTCCCATTGGTCCAAAACAACTGAAAACATAAAACTACATCGTTTTGGTTTTTAATTAATCAAATTGGACCCCCAAAAGAAATTACAAAAACATACTATTCTGGAGGAGAGTGCCGCGGCGGCACTGGGCCTGTGCTGCGGCAGCAGTGGGCCAGTGCCGCGGCGGCACTGCTCCTTCTTTGTCCAGATAATTGTATTTAGGCCCCCAGAGGTTCCGGTATTCGCGATAAGGTCCTATTTCGTCCGAAATTCACAGAAAATGCACACGAACTCCAAATTGAGGTTGTGATATACCGTTGGAAAGGTAATGGAGTCTATTTTACATTAAAAATAATTCGGAGGTAGGTCACTTTGAAAAGTTTGCGGTATTTGCGATAAAAGCCGATTTGATCGCATTTTTTGCCTTCGGAAATTCACAATAAACTCGTTTTAAATCCAAATATTATGTGCGATATACCGTTAGAAAGCTATTGACCTCTAGTATCCATGAAAAATATTTGAAAATTGTTACGGTGCTCCGGTTCTAAAGTCAAATTTTAGTCAAACCGGTCAAACCGGGGATTCCCGGGAAGTTCTGGAAACCTTTGGGAGCCCCCAGGAGCTGACGTTTTCGTTCGATTTTCTTTTAAAACTTATTTTAATACTTTCCACATGATCTAGAATGATCCCGGTAAATTTGGACGATTTTTGTCAAACTTGGTCAAACTTGGTGAAACCGGTCAACGAGGACTTTTCGGCAACTTCCGAGACTTCCGGGGGTCTCTGGGAGCAGAGGATTTCATTTTATTTTAATTAAAAACTCATTTTTTTTTACTTTTCTCACAACATAGCATGTTTTCGGAACTTTTGGACCAAATCTGGGAGTTTTCGGGCTTTCAGGGGCATTTTGGTCATTCTGAGCATTTTGAGAAATATAGCTAACTTCCAGGAGTTCTTTTGAGTCTTTTTCGATCATTGTGAACCACCAAGCTATGGGTCTCCTGAATCTGATAGTCGACAGTGAACTACTGTGACTGTCAGGATTGAACTGACGATGTACGAATCGAGATGACGAGCTAATAGTGAACTACTGTGACTGTCAGGATTGAACTACCGATGTACGAATCGAGATGACGAGTCGACAGTGAACTACTGTGTCTGTCATAGATTGAACTGACGATGTACGAATCGAGATGATGAATCGACAGTGAACTACTGTGACTGTCATGGATTGAAGTGACGATGTACTAATCGAGATGACGAGTACATGGTGGTTCAATCCTATCTCATGGATGCTTAGAGAAATGGTGGTTGGGTGTATTGATGATGAAATATATAGAAGAATGGTGGAGGAAAACAAGATTGAAACTCACTTTCTATAGAAAAATAGTAGGAGGAAGCTACTTTCTCACTTCTAAATCTATCTCTATCTCTTTTTCTCTTTACAACTTTGTCAAGCTTTGCACTTGGGCCCCCCAAAATGAAGAGCAATGGGGGGTTTATATGGGCTAATTTGGGGTGGTTTTGGGGTTTTAGAAGTACTCCCATTGGTCCAAAACAACTGAAAACATAAAACTACATCGTTTTGGTTTTTAATTAATCAAATTGGACCCCCAAAAGAAATTACAAAAACATACTATTCTGGAGGAGAGTGCCGCGGCGGCACTGGGCCTGTGCTGCGGCAGCAGTGGGCCAGTGCCGCGGCGGCACTGCTCCTTCTTTGTCCAGATAATTGTATTTAGGCCCCCAGAGGTTCCGGTATTCGCGATAAGGTCCTATTTCGTCCGAAATTCACAGAAAATGCACACGAAGTCCAAATTGAGGTTGTGATATACCGTTGGAAAGGTAATGGAGTCTATTTTACATTAAAAATAATTCGGAGGTAGGTCACTTTGAAAAGTTTGCGGTATTTGCGATAAAAGCCGATTTGATCGCATTTTTTGCCTTCGGAAATTCACAATAAACTCGTTTTAAATCCAAATATTATGTGCGATATACCGTTAGAAAGCTATTGACCTCTAGTATCCATGAAAAATATTTGAAAATTGTTACGGTGCTCCGGTTCTAAAGTCAAATTTTAGTCAAACCGGTCAAACCGGGGATTCCCGGGAAGTTCTGGAAACCTTTGGGAGCCCCCAGGAGCTGACGTTTTCGTTCGATTTTCTTTTAAAACTTATTTTAATACTTTCCACATGATCTAGAATGATCCCGGTAAATTTGGACGATTTTTGTCAAACTTGGTCAAACTTGGTGAAACCGGTCAACGAGGACTTTTCGGCAACTTCCGAGACTTCCGGGGGTCTCTGGGAGCAGAGGATTTCATTTTATTTTAATTAAAAACTCATTTTTTTTTACTTTTCTCACAACATAGCATGTTTTCGGAACTTTTGGACCAAATCTGGGAGTTTTCGGGCTTTCAGGGGCATTTTGGTCATTCTGAGCATTTTGAGAAATATAGCTAACTTCCAGGAGTTCTTTTGAGTCTTTTTCGATCATTGTGAACCACCAAGCTATGGGTCTCCTGAATCTGATAGTCGACAGTGAACTACTGTGACTGTCAGGATTGAACTGACGATGTACGAATCGAGATGACGAGCTAATAGTGAACTACTGTGACTGTCAGGATTGAACTACCGATGTACGAATCGAGATGACGAGTCGACAGTGAACTACTGTGTCTGTCATGGATTGAACTGACGATGTACGAATCGAGATGATGAATCGACAGTGAACTACTGTGACTGTCATGGATTGAAGTGACGATGTACTAATCGAGATGACGAGTACATGGTGGTTCAATCCTATCTCATGGATGCTTAGAGAAATGGTGGTTGGGTGTATTGATGATGAAATATATAGAAGAATGGTGGAGGAAAACAAGATTGAAACTCACTTTCTATAGAAAAATAGTAGGAGGAAGCTACTTTCTCACTTCTAAATCTATCTCTATCTCTTTTTCTCTTTACAACTTTGTCAAGCTTTGCACTTGGGCCCCCCAAAATGAAGAGCAATGGGGGGTTTATATGGGCTAATTTGGGGTGGTTTTGGGGTTTTAGAAGTACTCCCATTGGTCCAAAACAACTGAAAACATAAAACTACATCGTTTTGGTTTTTAATTAATCAAATTGGACCCCCAAAAGAAATTACAAAAACATACTATTCTGGAGGAGAGTGCCGCGGCGGCACTGGGCCTGTGCTGCGGCAGCAGTGGGCCAGTGCCGCGGCGGCACTGCTCCTTCTTTGTCCAGATAATTGTATTTAGGCCCCCAGAGGTTCCGGTATTCGCGATAAGGTCCTATTTCGTCCGAAATTCACAGAAAATGCACACGAACTCCAAATTGAGGTTGTGATATACCGTTGGAAAGGTAATGGAGTCTATTTTACATTAAAAATAATTCGGAGGTAGGTCACTTTGAAAAGTTTGCGGTATTTGCGATAAAAGCCGATTTGATCGCATTTTTTGCCTTCGGAAATTCACAATAAACTCGTTTTAAATCCAAATATTATGTGCGATATACCGTTAGAAAGCTATTGACCTCTAGTATCCATGAAAAATATTTGAAAATTGTTACGGTGCTCCGGTTCTAAAGTCAAATTTTAGTCAAACCGGTCAAACCGGGGATTCCCGGGAAGTTCTGGAAACCTTTGGGAGCCCCCAGGAGCTGACGTTTTCGTTCGATTTTCTTTTAAAACTTATTTTAATACTTTCCACATGATCTAGAATGATCCCGGTAAATTTGGACGATTTTTGTCAAACTTGGTCAAACTTGGTGAAACCGGTCAACGAGGACTTTTCGGCAACTTCCGAGACTTCCGGGGGTCTCTGGGAGCAGAGGATTTCATTTTATTTTAATTAAAAACTCATTTTTTTTTACTTTTCTCACAACATAGCATGTTTTCGGAACTTTTGGACCAAATCTGGGAGTTTTCGGGCTTTCAGGGGCATTTTGGTCATTCTGAGCATTTTGAGAAATATAGCTAACTTCCAGGAGTTCTTTTGAGTCTTTTTCGATCATTGTGAACCACCAAGCTATGGGTCTCCTGAATCTGATAGTCGACAGTGAACTACTGTGACTGTCAGGATTGAACTGACGATGTACGAATCGAGATGACGAGCTAATAGTGAACTACTGTGACTGTCAGGATTGAACTACCGATGTACGAATCGAGATGACGAGTCGACAGTGAACTACTGTGTCTGTCATGGATTGAACTGACGATGTACGAATCGAGATGATGAATCGACAGTGAACTACTGTGACTGTCATGGATTGAAGTGACGATGTACTAATCGAGATGACGAGTACATGGTGGTTCAATCCTATCTCATGGATGCTTAGAGAAATGGTGGTTGGGTGTATTGATGATGAAATATATAGAAGAATGGTGGAGGAAAACAAGATTGAAACTCACTTTCTATAGAAAAATAGTAGGAGGAAGCTACTTTCTCACTTCTAAATCTATCTCTATCTCTTTTTCTCTTTACAACTTTGTCAAGCTTTGCACTTGGGCCCCCCAAAATGAAGAGCAATGGGGGGTTTATATGGGCTAATTTGGGGTGGTTTTGGGGTTTTAGAAGTACTCCCATTGGTCCAAAACAACTGAAAACATAAAACTACATCGTTTTGGTTTTTAATTAATCAAATTGGACCCCCAAAAGAAATTACAAAAACATACTATTCTGGAGGAGAGTGCCGCGGCGGCACTGGGCCTGTGCTGCGGCAGCAGTGGGCCAGTGCCGCGGCGGCACTGCTCCTTCTTTGTCCAGATAATTGTATTTAGGCCCCCAGAGGTTCCGGTATTCGCGATAAGGTCCTATTTCGTCCGAAATTCACAGAAAATGCACACGAACTCCAAATTGAGGTTGTGATATACCGTTGGAAAGGTAATGGAGTCTATTTTACATTAAAAATAATTCGGAGGTAGGTCACTTTGAAAAGTTTGCGGTATTTGCGATAAAAGCCGATTTGATCGCATTTTTTGCCTTCGGAAATTCACAATAAACTCGTTTTAAATCCAAATATTATGTGCGATATACCGTTAGAAAGCTATTGACCTCTAGTATCCATGAAAAATATTTGAAAATTGTTACGGTGCTCCGGTTCTAAAGTCAAATTTTAGTCAAACCGGTCAAACCGGGGATTCCCGGGAAGTTCTGGAAACCTTTGGGAGCCCCCAGGAGCTGACGTTTTCGTTCGATTTTCTTTTAAAACTTATTTTAATACTTTCCACATGATCTAGAATGATCCCGGTAAATTTGGACGATTTTTGTCAAACTTGGTCAAACTTGGTGAAACCGGTCAACGAGGACTTTTCGGCAACTTCCGAGACTTCCGGGGGTCTCTGGGAGCAGAGGATTTCATTTTATTTTAATTAAAAACTCATTTTTTTTTACTTTTCTCACAACATAGCATGTTTTCGGAACTTTTGGACCAAATCTGGGAGTTTTCGGGCTTTCAGGGGCATTTTGGTCATTCTGAGCATTTTGAGAAATATAGCTAACTTCCAGGAGTTCTTTTGAGTCTTTTTCGATCATTGTGAACCACCAAGCTATGGGTCTCCTGAATCTGATAGTCGACAGTGAACTACTGTGACTGTCAGGATTGAACTGACGATGTACGAATCGAGATGACGAGCTAATAGTGAACTACTGTGACTGTCAGGATTGAACTACCGATGTACGAATCGAGATGACGAGTCGACAGTGAACTACTGTGTCTGTCATGGATTGAACTGACGATGTACGAATCGAGATGATGAATCGACAGTGAACTACTGTGACTGTCATGGATTGAAGTGACGATGTACTAATCGAGATGACGAGTACATGGTGGTTCAATCCTATCTCATGGATGCTTAGAGAAATGGTGGTTGGGTGTATTGATGATGAAATATATAGAAGAATGGTGGAGGAAAACAAGATTGAAACTCACTTTCTATAGAAAAATAGTAGGAGGAAGCTACTTTCTCACTTCTAAATCTATCTCTATCTCTTTTTCTCTTTACAACTTTGTCAAGCTTTGCACTTGGGCCCCCCAAAATGAAGAGCAATGGGGGGTTTATATGGGCTAATTTGGGGTGGTTTTGGGGTTTTAGAAGTACTCCCATTGGTCCAAAACAACTGAAAACATAAAACTACATCGTTTTGGTTTTTAATTAATCAAATTGGACCCCCAAAAGAAATTACAAAAACATACTATTCTGGAGGAGAGTGCCGCGGCGGCACTGGGCCTGTGCTGCGGCAGCAGTGGGCCAGTGCCGCGGCGGCACTGCTCCTTCTTTGTCCAGATAATTGTATTTAGGCCCCCAGAGGTTCCGGTATTCGCGATAAGGTCCTATTTCGTCCGAAATTCACAGAAAATGCACACGAACTCCAAATTGAGGTTGTGATATACCGTTGGAAAGGTAATGGAGTCTATTTTACATTAAAAATAATTCGGAGGTAGGTCACTTTGAAAAGTTTGCGGTATTTGCGATAAAAGCCGATTTGATCGCATTTTTTGCCTTCGGAAATTCACAATAAACTCGTTTTAAATCCAAATATTATGTGCGATATACCGTTAGAAAGCTATTGACCTCTAGTATCCATGAAAAATATTTGAAAATTGTTACGGTGCTCCGGTTCTAAAGTCAAATTTTAGTCAAACCGGTCAAACCGGGGATTCCCGGGAAGTTCTGGAAACCTTTGGGAGCCCCCAGGAGCTGACGTTTTCGTTCGATTTTCTTTTAAAACTTATTTTAATACTTTCCACATGATCTAGAATGATCCCGGTAAATTTGGACGATTTTTGTCAAACTTGGTCAAACTTGGTGAAACCGGTCAACGAGGACTTTTCGGCAACTTCCGAGACTTCCGGGGGTCTCTGGGAGCAGAGGATTTCATTTTATTTTAATTAAAAACTCATTTTTTTTTACTTTTCTCACAACATAGCATGTTTTCGGAACTTTTGGACCAAATCTGGGAGTTTTCGGGCTTTCAGGGGCATTTTGGTCATTCTGAGCATTTTGAGAAATATAGCTAACTTCCAGGAGTTCTTTTGAGTCTTTTTCGATCATTGTGAACCACCAAGCTATGGGTCTCCTGAATCTGATAGTCGACAGTGAACTACTGTGACTGTCAGGATTGAACTGACGATGTACGAATCGAGATGACGAGCTAATAGTGAACTACTGTGACTGTCAGGATTGAACTACCGATGTACGAATCGAGATGACGAGTCGACAGTGAACTACTGTGTCTGTCATGGATTGAACTGACGATGTACGAATCGAGATGATGAATCGACAGTGAACTACTGTGACTGTCATGGATTGAAGTGACGATGTACTAATCGAGATGACGAGTACATGGTGGTTCAATCCTATCTCATGGATGCTTAGAGAAATGGTGGTTGGGTGTATTGATGATGAAATATATAGAAGAATGGTGGAGGAAAACAAGATTGAAACTCACTTTCTATAGAAAAATAGTAGGAGGAAGCTACTTTCTCACTTCTAAATCTATCTCTATCTCTTTTTCTCTTTACAACTTTGTCAAGCTTTGCACTTGGGCCCCCCAAAATGAAGAGCAATGGGGGGTTTATATGGGCTAATTTGGGGTGGTTTTGGGGTTTTAGAAGTACTCCCATTGGTCCAAAACAACTGAAAACATAAAACTACATCGTTTTGGTTTTTAATTAATCAAATTGGACCCCCAAAAGAAATTACAAAAACATACTATTCTGGAGGAGAGTGCCGCGGCGGCACTGGGCCTGTGCTGCGGCAGCAGTGGGCCAGTGCCGCGGCGGCACTGCTCCTTCTTTGTCCAGATAATTGTATTTAGGCCCCCAGAGGTTCCGGTATTCGCGATAAGGTCCTATTTCGTCCGAAATTCACAGAAAATGCACACGAACTCCAAATTGAGGTTGTGATATACCGTTGGAAAGGTAATGGAGTCTATTTTACATTAAAAATAATTCGGAGGTAGGTCACTTTGAAAAGTTTGCGGTATTTGCGATAAAAGCCGATTTGATCGCATTTTTTGCCTTCGGAAATTCACAATAAACTCGTTTTAAATCCAAATATTATGTGCGATATACCGTTAGAAAGCTATTGACCTCTAGTATCCATGAAAAATATTTGAAAATTGTTACGGTGCTCCGGTTCTAAAGTCAAATTTTAGTCAAACCGGTCAAACCGGGGATTCCCGGGAAGTTCTGGAAACCTTTGGGAGCCCCCAGGAGCTGACGTTTTCGTTCGATTTTCTTTTAAAACTTATTTTAATACTTTCCACATGATCTAGAATGATCCCGGTAAATTTGGACGATTTTTGTCAAACTTGGTCAAACTTGGTGAAACCGGTCAACGAGGACTTTTCGGCAACTTCCGAGACTTCCGGGGGTCTCTGGGAGCAGAGGATTTCATTTTATTTTAATTAAAAACTCATTTTTTTTTACTTTTCTCACAACATAGCATGTTTTCGGAACTTTTGGACCAAATCTGGGAGTTTTCGGGCTTTCAGGGGCATTTTGGTCATTCTGAGCATTTTGAGAAATATAGCTAACTTCCAGGAGTTCTTTTGAGTCTTTTTCGATCATTGTGAACCACCAAGCTATGGGTCTCCTGAATCTGATAGTCGACAGTGAACTACTGTGACTGTCAGGATTGAACTGACGATGTACGAATCGAGATGACGAGCTAATAGTGAACTACTGTGACTGTCAGGATTGAACTACCGATGTACGAATCGAGATGACGAGTCGACAGTGAACTACTGTGTCTGTCATGGATTGAACTGACGATGTACGAATCGAGATGATGAATCGACAGTGAACTACTGTGACTGTCATGGATTGAAGTGACGATGTACTAATCGAGATGACGAGTACATGGTGGTTCAATCCTATCTCATGGATGCTTAGAGAAATGGTGGTTGGGTGTATTGATGATGAAATATATAGAAGAATGGTGGAGGAAAACAAGATTGAAACTCACTTTCTATAGAAAAATAGTAGGAGGAAGCTACTTTCTCACTTCTAAATCTATCTCTATCTCTTTTTCTCTTTACAACTTTGTCAAGCTTTGCACTTGGGCCCCCCAAAATGAAGAGCAATGGGGGGTTTATATGGGCTAATTTGGGGTGGTTTTGGGGTTTTAGAAGTACTCCCATTGGTCCAAAACAACTGAAAACATAAAACTACATCGTTTTGGTTTTTAATTAATCAAATTGGACCCCCAAAAGAAATTACAAAAACATACTATTCTGGAGGAGAGTGCCGCGGCGGCACTGGGCCTGTGCTGCGGCAGCAGTGGGCCAGTGCCGCGGCGGCACTGCTCCTTCTTTGTCCAGATAATTGTATTTAGGCCCCCAGAGGTTCCGGTATTCGCGATAAGGTCCTATTTCGTCCGAAATTCACAGAAAATGCACACGAACTCCAAATTGAGGTTGTGATATACCGTTGGAAAGGTAATGGAGTCTATTTTACATTAAAAATAATTCGGAGGTAGGTCACTTTGAAAAGTTTGCGGTATTTGCGATAAAAGCCGATTTGATCGCATTTTTTGCCTTCGGAAATTCACAATAAACTCGTTTTAAATCCAAATATTATGTGCGATATACCGTTAGAAAGCTATTGACCTCTAGTATCCATGAAAAATATTTGAAAATTGTTACGGTGCTCCGGTTCTAAAGTCAAATTTTAGTCAAACCGGTCAAACCGGGGATTCCCGGGAAGTTCTGGAAACCTTTGGGAGCCCCCAGGAGCTGACGTTTTCGTTCGATTTTCTTTTAAAACTTATTTTAATACTTTCCACATGATCTAGAATGATCCCGGTAAATTTGGACGATTTTTGTCAAACTTGGTCAAACTTGGTGAAACCGGTCAACGAGGACTTTTCGGCAACTTCCGAGACTTCCGGGGGTCTCTGGGAGCAGAGGATTTCATTTTATTTTAATTAAAAACTCATTTTTTTTTACTTTTCTCACAACATAGCATGTTTTCGGAACTTTTGGACCAAATCTGGGAGTTTTCGGGCTTTCAGGGGCATTTTGGTCATTCTGAGCATTTTGAGAAATATAGCTAACTTCCAGGAGTTCTTTTGAGTCTTTTTCGATCATTGTGAACCACCAAGCTATGGGTCTCCTGAATCTGATAGTCGACAGTGAACTACTGTGACTGTCAGGATTGAACTGACGATGTACGAATCGAGATGACGAGCTAATAGTGAACTACTGTGACTGTCAGGATTGAACTACCGATGTACGAATCGAGATGACGAGTCGACAGTGAACTACTGTGTCTGTCATGGATTGAACTGACGATGTACGAATCGAGATGATGAATCGACAGTGAACTACTGTGACTGTCATGGATTGAAGTGACGATGTACTAATCGAGATGACGAGTACATGGTGGTTCAATCCTATCTCATGGATGCTTAGAGAAATGGTGGTTGGGTGTATTGATGATGAAATATATAGAAGAATGGTGGAGGAAAACAAGATTGAAACTCACTTTCTATAGAAAAATAGTAGGAGGAAGCTACTTTCTCACTTCTAAATCTATCTCTATCTCTTTTTCTCTTTACAACTTTGTCAAGCTTTGCACTTGGGCCCCCCAAAATGAAGAGCAATGGGGGGTTTATATGGGCTAATTTGGGGTGGTTTTGGGGTTTTAGAAGTACTCCCATTGGTCCAAAACAACTGAAAACATAAAACTACATCGTTTTGGTTTTTAATTAATCAAATTGGACCCCCAAAAGAAATTACAAAAACATACTATTCTGGAGGAGAGTGCCGCGGCGGCACTGGGCCTGTGCTGCGGCAGCAGTGGGCCAGTGCCGCGGCGGCACTGCTCCTTCTTTGTCCAGATAATTGTATTTAGGCCCCCAGAGGTTCCGGTATTCGCGATAAGGTCCTATTTCGTCCGAAATTCACAGAAAATGCACACGAAGTCCAAATTGAGGTTGTGATATACCGTTGGAAAGGTAATGGAGTCTATTTTACATTAAAAATAATTCGGAGGTAGGTCACTTTGAAAAGTTTGCGGTATTTGCGATAAAAGCCGATTTGATCGCATTTTTTGCCTTCGGAAATTCACAATAAACTCGTTTTAAATCCAAATATTATGTGCGATATACCGTTAGAAAGCTATTGACCTCTAGTATCCATGAAAAATATTTGAAAATTGTTACGGTGCTCCGGTTCTAAAGTCAAATTTTAGTCAAACCGGTCAAACCGGGGATTCCCGGGAAGTTCTGGAAACCTTTGGGAGCCCCCAGGAGCTGACGTTTTCGTTCGATTTTCTTTTAAAACTTATTTTAATACTTTCCACATGATCTAGAATGATCCCGGTAAATTTGGACGATTTTTGTCAAACTTGGTCAAACTTGGTGAAACCGGTCAACGAGGACTTTTCGGCAACTTCCGAGACTTCCGGGGGTCTCTGGGAGCAGAGGATTTCATTTTATTTTAATTAAAAACTCATTTTTTTTTACTTTTCTCACAACATAGCATGTTTTCGGAACTTTTGGACCAAATCTGGGAGTTTTCGGGCTTTCAGGGGCATTTTGGTCATTCTGAGCATTTTGAGAAATATAGCTAACTTCCAGGAGTCCTTTTGAGTCTTTTTCGATCATTGTGAACCACCAAGCTATGGGTCTCCTGAATCTGATAGTCGACAGTGAACTACTGTGACTGTCAGGATTGAACTGACGATGTACGAATCGAGATGACGAGCCAATAGTGAACTACTGTGACTGTCAGGATTGAACTACCGATGTCCAAATCGAGATGACGAGTCGACAGTGAACTACTGTGTCTGTCATGGATTGAACTGACGATGTACGAATCGAGATGATGAGTCGACAGTGAACTACTGTGACTGTCATGGATTGAAGTGACGATGTACTAATCGAGATGACGAGTACATGGTGGTTCAATCCTATCTCATGGATGCTTAGAGAAATGGTGGTTGGGTGTATTGATGATGAAATATATAGAAGAATGGTGGAGGAAAACAAGATTGAAACTCACTTTCTATAGAAAAATAGTAGGAGGAAGCTACTTTCTCACTTCTAAATCTATCTCTATCTCTTTTTCTCTTTACAACTTTGTCAAGCTTTGCACTTGGGCCCCCCAAAATGAAGAGCAATGGGGGGTTTATATGGGCTAATTTGGGGTGGTTTTGGGGTTTTAGAAGTACTCCCATTGGTCCAAAACAACTGAAAACATAAAACTACATCGTTTTGGTTTTTAATTAATCAAATTGGACCCCCAAAAGAAATTACAAAAACATACTATTCTGGAGGAGAGTGCCGCGGCGGCACTGGGCCTGTGCTGCGGCAGCAGTGGGCCAGTGCCGCGGCGGCACTGCTCCTTCTTTGTCCAGATAATTGTATTTAGGCCCCCAGAGGTTCCGGTATTCGCGATAAGGTCCTATTTCGTCCGAAATTCACAGAAAATGCACACGAACTCCAAATTGAGGTTGTGATATACCGTTGGAAAGGTAATGGAGTCTATTTTACATTAAAAATAATTCGGAGGTAGGTCACTTTGAAAAGGTTTGTGGTATTTTCGATAAAAGCCGATTTGAACGCATTTTTTGCCTTCGGAAATTCACAATAAACTCGTTTTAAATCCAAATATTATGTGCGATATACCGTTAGAAAGCTATTGACCTCTAGTATCCATGAAAAATATTTGAAAATTGTTACGGTGCTCCGGTTCTAAAGTCAAATTTTAGTCAAACCGGTCAAACCGGGGATTCCCGGGAAGTTCTGGAAACCTTTGGGAGCCCCCAGGAGCTGACGTTTTCGTTCGATTTTCTTTTAAAACTTATTTTAATACTTTCCACATGATCTAGAATGATCCCGGTAAATTTGGACGATTTTTGTCAAACTTGGTCAAACTTGGTGAAACCGGTCAACGAGGACTTTTCGGCAACTTCCGAGACTTCCGGGGGTCTCTGGGAGCAGAGGATTTCATTTGATTTTAATTAAAAACTCATTTTTTTTTTACTTTTCTTACAACATAGCATGTTTTCGGAACTTTTGGACCAAATCTGGGAGTTTTCGGGCTTTCAGGGGCATTTTGGTCATTCTGAGCATTTTGAGAAATATAGCTAACTTCCAGTAGTCCTTTTGAGTCTTTTTCGATCATTGTGAATCACCAAGCTATGGGTCTCCTGAATCTGATAGTCGACAGTGAACTACTGTGACTGTCAGGATTGAACTGACGATGTACGAATCGAGATGACGAGCCAATAGTGAACTACTGTGACTGTCAGGATTGAACTACCGATGTACGAATCGAGATGACGAGTCGACAGTGAACTACTGTGTCTGTCATGGATTGAACTGACGATGTACGAATCGAGATGATGAGTCGACAGTGAACTACTGTGACTGTCATGGATTGAAGTGACGATGTACTAATCGAGATGACGAGTACATGGTGGTTCAATCCTATCTCATGGATGCTTAGAGAAATGGTGGTTGGGTGTATTGATGATGAAATATATAGAAGAATGGTGGAGGAAAACAAGATTGAAACTCACTTTCTATAGAAAAATAGTAGGAGGAAGCTACTTTCTCACTTCTAAATCTATCTCTATCTCTTTTTCTCTTTACAACTTTGTCAAGCTTTGCACTTGGGCCCCCCAAAATGAAGAGCAATGGGGGGTTTATATGGGCTAATTTGGGGTGGTTTTGGGGTTTTAGAAGTACTCCCATTGGTCCAAAACAACTGAAAACATAAAACTACATCGTTTTGGTTTTTAATTAATCAAATTGGACCCCCAAAAGAAATTACAAAAACATACTATTCTGGAGGAGAGTGCCGCGGCGGCACTGGGCCTGTGCTGCGGCAGCAGTGGGCCAGTGCCGCGGCGGCACTGCTCCTTCTTTGTCCAGATAATTGTATTTAGGCCCCCAGAGGTTCCGGTATTCGCGATAAGGTCCTATTTCGTCCGAAATTCACAGAAAATGCACACGAACTCCAAATTGAGGTTGTGATATACCGTTGGAAAGGTAATGGAGTCTATTTTACATTAAAAATAATTCGGAGGTAGGTCACTTTGAAAAGGTTTGCGGTATTTGCGATAAAAGCCGATTTGATCGCATTTTTTGCCTTCGGAAATTCACAATAAACTCGTTTTAAATCCAAATATTATGTGCGATATACCGTTAGAAAGCTATTGACCTCTAGTATCCATGAAAAATATTTGAAAATTGTTACGGTGCTCCGGTTCTAAATTCAAATTTTAGTCAAACCGGTCAAACCGGTGATTCCCGGGAAGTTCTGGAAACCTTTGGGAGCCCCCAGGAGCTGACGTTTTCGTTCGATTTTCTTTTAAAACATATTTTCATACTTTCCACATGATCTAGAATGATCCCGGTAAATTTGGGCGATTTTTGTCAAACTTGGTCAAACTTGGTGAAACCGGTCAACGAGGACTTTTCGGCAACTTCCGAGACTTCCGGGGGTCTCTGGGAGCAGAGGATTTCATTTGATTTTAATTAAAAACTCATTTTTTTTTTACTTTTCTTACAACATAGCATGTTTTCGGAACTTTTGGACCAAATCTGGGAGTTTTCGGGCTTTCAGGGGCTTTTTGGTCATTCTGAAAGGTAATGGAGTCTATTTTACATTAAAAATAATTCGGAGGTAGGTCACTTTGAAAAGGTTTGTGGTATTTGCGATAAAAGCCGATTTGATCGCATTTTTTGCCTTCGGAAATTCACAATAAACTCGTTTTAAATCCAAATATTATGTGCGATATACCGTTAGAAAGCTATTGACCTCTAGTATCCATGAAAAATATTTGAACGATTTTTGTCAAACTTGGTCAAACTTGGTGAAACCGGTCAACGAGGACTTTTCGGCAACTTCCGAGACTTCCGGGGGTCTCTGGGAGCAGAGGATTTCATTTGATTTTAATTAAAAACTCATTTTTTTTTACTTTTCTTACAACATAGCATGTTTTCGGAACTTTTGGACCAAATCTGGGAGTTTTCGGGCTTTCAGGGGCATTTTGGTCATTCTGAGCATTTTGAGAAATATAGCTAACTTCCAGGAGTCCTTTTGAGTCTTTTTCGATCATTGTGAACCACCAAGATATGGGTCTCCTGAATCTGATAGTCGACAGTGAACTACTGTGACTGTCAGGATTGAACTGACGATGTACGAATCGAGATGACGAGCCAATAGTGAACTACTGTGACTGTCAGGATTGAACTACCGATGTACGAATCGAGATGACGAGTCGACAGTGAACTACTGTGTCTGTCATGGATTGAACTGACGATGTACGAATCGAGATGATGAGTCGACAGTGAACTACTGTGACTGTCATGGATTGAAGTGACGATGTACTAATCGAGATGACGAGTACATGGTGGTTCAATCCTATCTCATGGATGCTTAGAGAAATGGTGGTTGGGTGTATTGATGATGAAATATATAGAAGAATGGTGGAGGAAAACAAGATTGAAACTCACTTTCTATAGAAAAATAGTAGGAGGAAGCTACTTTCTCACTTCTAAATCTATCTCTATCTCTTTTTCTCTTTACAACTTTGTCAAGCTTTGCACTTGGGCCCCCCAAAATGAAGAGCAATGGGGGGTTTATATGGGCTAATTTGGGGTGGTTTTGGGGTTTTAGAAGTACTCCCATTGGTCCAAAACAACTGAAAACATAAAACTACATCGTTTTGGTTTTTAATTAATCAAATTGGACCCCCAAAAGAAATTACAAAAACATACTATTCTGGAGGAGAGTGCCGCGGCGGCACTGGGCCTGTGCTGCGGCAGCAGTGGGCCAGTGCCGCGGCGGCACTGCTCCTTCTTTGTCCAGATAATTGTATTTAGGCCCCCAGAGGTTCCGGTATTCGCGATAAGGTCCTATTTCGTCCGAAATTCACAGAAAATGCACACGAACTCCAAATTGAGGTTGTGATATACCGTTGGAAAGGTAATGGAGTCTATTTTACATTAAAAATAATTCGGAGGTAGGTCACTTTGAAAAGTTTGCGGTATTTGCGATAAAAGCCGATTTGATCGCATTTTTTGCCTTCCGAAATTCACAATAAACTCGTTTTAAATCCAAATATTATGTGCGATATACCGTTAGAAAGCTATTGACCTCTAGTATCCATGAAAAATATTTGAAAATTGTTACGGTGCTCCGGTTCTAAAGTCAAATTTTAGTCAAACCGGTCAAACCGGGGATTCCCGGGAAGTTCTGGAAACCTTTGGGAGCCCCCAGGAGCTGACGTTTTCGTTCGATTTTCTTTTAAAACTTATTTTAATACTTTCCACATGATCTAGAATGATCCCGGTAAATTTGGACGATTTTTGTCAAACTTGGTCAAACTTGGTGAAACCGGTCAACGAGGACTTTTCGGCAACTTCCGAGACTTCCGGGGGTCTCTGGGAGCAGAGGATTTCATTTTATTTTAATTAAAAACTCATTTTTTTTTACTTTTCTCACAACATAGCATGTTTTCGGAACTTTTGGACCAAATCTGGGAGTTTTCGGGCTTTCAGGGGCATTTTGGTCATTCTGAGCATTTTGAGAAATATAGCTAACTTCCAGGAGTTCTTTTGAGTCTTTTTCGATCATTGTGAACCACCAAGCTATGGGTCTCCTGAATCTGATAGTCGACAGTGAACTACTGTGACTGTCAGGATTGAACTGACGATGTACGAATCGAGATGACGAGCCAATAGTGAACTACTGTGACTGTCAGGATTGAACTACCGATGTACGAATCGAGATGACGAGTCGACAGTGAACTACTGTGTCTGTCATGGATTGAACTGACGATGTACGAATCGAGATGATGAATCGACAGTGAACTACTGTGACTGTCATGGATTGAAGTGACGATGTACTAATCGAGATGACGAGTACATGGTGGTTCAATCCTATCTCATGGATGCTTAGAGAAATGGTGGTTGGGTGTATTGATGATGAAATATATAGAAGAATGGTGGAGGAAAACAAGATTGAAACTCACTTTCTATAGAAAAATAGTAGGAGGAAGCTACTTTCTCACTTCTAAATCTATCTCTATCTCTTTTTCTCTTTACAACTTTGTCAAGCTTTGCACTTGGGCCTCCCAAAATGAAGAGAAATGGGGGGTTTATATGGGCTAATTTGGGGTGGTTTTGGGGTTTTAGAAGTATTCCCATTGGTCCAAAACAACTGAAAACATAAAACTACATCGTTTTGGTTTTTAATTAATCAAATTGGACCCCCAAAAGAAATTACAAAAACATACTATTCTGGAGGAGAGTGCCGCGGCGGCACTGGGCCTGTGCTGCGGCAGCAGTGGGCCAGTGCCGCGGCGGCACTGCTCCTTCTTTGTCCAGATAATTGTATTTAGGCCCCCAGAGGTTCCGGTATTCGCGAAAAGGTCCTATTTCGTCCGAAATTCACAGAAAATGCACACGATCTCCAAATTGAGGTTGTGATATACCGTTGGAAAGGTAATGAAGTCTATTTTACATTAAAAATAATTCGGAGGTAGGTCACTTTGAAAAGGTTTGTGGTATTTTCGATAAAAGCCGATTTGATCGCATTTTTTGCCTTCGGAAATTCACAATAAACTCGTTTTAAATCCAAATATTATGTGCGATATACCGTTAGAAAGCTATTGACCTCTAGTATCCATGAAAAATATTTGAAAATTGTTACGGTGCTCCGGTTCTAAAGTCAAATTTTAGTCAAACCGGTCAAACCGGGGATTCCCGGGAAGTTCTGGAAACCTCTGGGAGCCCCCAGGAGCTGACGTTTTCGTTCGATTTTCTTTTAAAACTTATTTTAATACTTTCCACATGATCTAGAATGATCCCGGTAAATTTGGACGATTTTTGTCAAACTTGGTCAAACTTGGCCAAACCGGTCAACGAGGACTTTTCGGGAACTTCCGAGACTTCCGGGGGTCTCTGGGAGCTGACGATTTCATTTGATTTTAATTAAAAACTCATTTTTTTTTACTTTTCTTACAACATAGCATGTTTTCGGAACTTTTGGACCAAATCTGGGAGTTTTCGGGCTTTCAGGGGCATTTTGGTCATTCTGAGCATTTTGAGAAATATAGCTAACTTCCAGGAGTCCTTTTGAGTCTTTTTCGATCATTGTGAACCACCAAGCTATGGGTCTCCTGAATCTGATAGTCGACAGTGAACTACTGTGACTGTCCGGATTGAACTGACGATGTACGAATCGAGATGACGAGCCAATAGTGAACTACTGTGACTGTCAGGATTGAACTACCGATGTACGAATCGAGATGACGAGTCGACAGTGAACTACTGTGTCTGTCATGGATTGAACTGACGATGTACGAATCGAGATGATGAGTCGACAGTGAACTACTGTGACTGTCATGGATTGAAGTGACGATGTACTAATCGAGATGACGAGTACATGGTGGTTCAATCCTATCTCATGGATGCTTAGAGAAATGGTGGTTGGGTGTATTGATGATGAAATATATAGAAGAATGGTGGAGGAAAACAAGATTGAAACTCACTTTCTATAGAAAAATAGTAGGAGGAAGCTACTTTCTCACTTCTAAATCTATCTCTATCTCTTTTTCTCTTTACAACTTTGTCAAGCTTTGCACTTGGGCCCCCCAAAATGAAGAGCAATGGGGGGTTTATATGGGCTAATTTGGGGTGGTTTTGGGGTTTTAGAAGTACTCCCATTGGTCCAAAACAACTGAAAACATAAAACTACATCGTTTTGGTTTTTAATTAATCAAATTGGACCCCCAAAAGAAATTACAAAAACATACTATTCTGGAGGAGAGTGCCGCGGCGGCACTGGGCCTGTGCTGCGGCAGCAGTGGGCCAGTGCCGCGGCGGCACTGCTCCTTCTTTGTCCAGATAATTGTATTTAGGCCCCCAGAGGTTCCGGTATTCGCGATAAGGTCCTATTTCGTCCGAAATTCACAGAAAATGCACACGAACTCCAAATTGAGGTTGTGATATACCGTTGGAAAGGTAATGGAGTCTATTTTACATTAAAAATAATTCGGAGGTAGGTCACTTTGAAAAGGTTTGTGGTATTTGCGATAAAAGCCGATTTGATCGCATTTTTTGCCTTCGGAAATTCACAATAAACTCGTTTTAAATCCAAATATTATGTGCGATATACCGTTAGAAAGCTATTGACCTCTAGTATCCATGAAAAATATTTGAAAATTGTTACGGTGCTCCGGTTCTAAAGTCAAATTTTAGTCAAACCGGTCAAACCGGGGATTCCCGGGAAGTTCTGGAAACCTTTGGGAGTCCCCAGGAGCTGACGTTTTCGTTCGATTTTCTTTTAAAACTTATTTTCATACTTTCCACATGATCTAGAATGATCCCGGTAAATTTGGACGATTTTTGTCAAACTTGGTCAAACTTGGTGAAACCGGTCAACGAGGACTTTTCGGCAACTTCCGAGACTTCCGGGGGTCTCTGGGAGCAGAGGATTTCATTTGATTTTAATTAAAAACTCATTTTTTTTTTACTTTTCTTACAACATAGCATGTTTTCGGAACTTTTGGACCAAATCTGGGAGTTTTCGGGCTTTCAGGGGCATTTTGGTCATTCTGAAAGGTAATGGAGTCTATTTTACATTAAAAATAATTCGGAGGTAGGTCACTTTGAAAAGGTTTGTGGTATTTGCGATAAAAGCCGATTTGATCGCATTTTTTGCCTTCGGAAATTCACAATAAACTCGTTTTAAATCCAAATATTATGTGCGATATACCGTTAGAAAGCTATTGACCTCTAGTATCCATGAAAAATATTTGAACGATTTTTGTCAAACTTGGTCAAACTTGGTGAAACCGGTCAACGAGGACTTTTCGGCAACTTCCGAGACTTCCGGGGGTCTCTGGGTGTAACGCCCTGTATTTTATTATCATTAATAAATAAATATTGCATTTTATTTCCATGAGTATTTTAATTTAATTTCTCTTTGTAATAATTATCTGGGGTCAAAATGTAATTTTCAAAACATTTTCTATGGTTTCAAAATCGATATCTATATTTTTGTATAACCGGGAATTGAATTCCTACATTAATATAATTTTCTGTATTTTTATTTCAACCGTAAAATACCAGTTTTGGGAATGGGCAGTATAATTTTACCTGTGTGTGTGTATCATTGCGTGAGCTCAACACACACAAGGGTATCTTGTGTACACATTAGTGCAGTGTGTGCCTAACTTAGTGCTGGAGTGCTTTGTGAGTGTGTGTGAAGTGTCATGTGTGTTTTATATGCATAGTGCTAAGCACTTTGCATATGATATATACACCCACTAATTCCCCCCTTTTGGACTACCTCTCAATCTCTCAGACTCTCTATCTCTCATTTATCTCTCTCTCTGCAGCTCTTTCTCTCTCTCTCGGCAGATAACACACACACACACAGATAACACACATAACACACATACAGTATACACATATATATATACACATATTGGGTTACCAAAATCAAGAACGGAGGAGGAAATTCTCAACTACGGATTATTACGGCGGAAGTTCTCGGCCTTTAAATTTCTGTATAATCGTCTCTGTGAGTATTATAAACTCACTCCCAAAGTTTATATATGTATATTTCAGTGTATATATGTGTGTATATGTGTATATATATAGATACACCATTAAAGCTTAAAAATTGGAGTTTTACAAAAGTTAACCAAAATCAATTCTGTGAATTGGGAATGAAAGATCTTAGTCCCAATAAGCTGTGTTTCGAATACTACGGCTTAATTCATCCGTATCGCGACGTACCATTGATTCAAAGTTTTGTCACCTCTCGGTTTTACGTGAAATCCGAGAGCTACGATTGAAATTAGTTAAAACCGATCGCGTATTCTTAATCTACGCGGAAAAACGAAGAAATCCATATATTACATGTCTTGGTTGGAACAGAATTGAGAAATGGGTCAAAAACAGGCTTCAAATTCGTAACAGGGGAGAAACTGCTGATACCAATCGATTGGAAACATATCCAATCGATTGACATGTTATTCAATCGATTGACATGTGTTCCAATCGATTGACATGTCATTCAATCGATTGACACTTTTGTCAATCGATTGACATTTTTCAGCATTGACGGCTTTTACTAAAACGACCATATCTTCCTCTAGGAAACTCGAAAACGCGCACGGTTTGAAGCGTTGGAAACTAGACTCAAAGAGCTTTCTGTTGATATGTAATTCATGTATACAAATTATAACTCATTTTTAATGGCATTACTTCAAAGTATATTAGAAATTCAATCTAATATTTTCTCTTTTAATTTTAACAGTAGCAGAATTTTGTTTTCAGACTTTTGTTAGGAAAATGAATGAAATTTAAGGTTCTGCCCGCGTTGTCCCAAGTAAAACTCGATTCTGCACACTTTTCGTCTAATGCAATTTTCTCAGATTCTGCACCGTTTGTACAGAAAACGAGGATTTCAGTAGCAGTTTTTTTTGAATGCTATTAGTTATGTTTAAAATGATTAAGGCAATGAATTACGAATTTTCAATCCCCGTACGCGTATTATTTCTTTAATTCTGTGAATTCCTTTATGTTTAAAGTTTGATGACATTCATGTGATTTATTAATGGTGTTATTTATGAAACATTGACATACATATTAGGGTTGAGGTTGTGTGAAAAGAGTAAAGAGTGGCGTTCTAGTTGTGCGACCTCAATATCGATCGGATATTATTCCTGGTATTGGAGGCGACAGTGTTGTGTACGACTTAGATATCGATCGGATAGTATTCCTGGTATCTAAGGCGCGCGTTTCGGATATTGATCGGATAGTATTCCTGATATCCGAAGCGATGGTGGTAGTGTTGTGTACGGCTTAGATATCGATCGGATATTATTCCTGGTATCTAAGGCGCTTGTTTCGGATATTGATCGGATATTATTCCTGGTATCTGAAGCGATGGTTTGGTGTGCTCTTTTGGATATCGATCGGATAGTATTCCTGGTATCTAAGATAATGGTTTGGTTGTGTTGAGTTTTGTTGAGAGAAAAGAGTCAGAAAGATGAGGTGTTACATTATTCACGCATGGTCACATATTTATTGCTTTCTTTATTCCCCCGTAGCTTATGTTGGAATTGGAACCTTGAAGTTATTGCTTTTAAAAGTTAAATTGCACCGTTGTTTATATGCTTATATATACATTGCGAGCACTTGTTTATTTTGCTCACCAGCTTTCATAAGCTGACGGCGTTGATGCGTCCTGGACTGTATGTCCAGATTTTCAGGGTCAGGAGAAGCCAGGGTATTTTGACTATGCTACTTAGAGTCAGGAGACTTTCCAGGAGGCTGCTTTATATTTCCTAAGTCTTTTAATTTGGGTTTTGTAATAAACTAGTTTGGACTTTTGAATAAGGCGTTTTGTGCCTAAGACTATGACTGTTGTAATAGTTTAGTAAGTTTTTTTTTCAGAGCTTATGTTTTGTTAGTATCCTTGCTCTAGAATTGTTTGTTAAGTTATTGGTTGCAGGGACAATTGGTCATACTCACTTGTCACGACCTACGAGTCCATAAAGGAAATTAAATGCTTTCCTGAATTATGCTACGTCGGGGCGTGACAGGCTTTTTGGTATCAGAGCCTAGGTTATGGCTCGACCAATTGTCCAGAACACATAGGATCTCCCGTTAAGATAGAATTAGTTCGACTTTATTCCGTGTCTAGTCGCTTTCTATCGTTTAGAATTTTCTTTCTTCTCGAGAGGTTGACCGAATTCTGTTGATTGATGGATAGGTACCGTTCTCTTGATCAGATGGCTAGAAGAAATCTCAGGAATCGTCCCGCTATTGAAGATGCACCGCCAGTAATAGATCCAACCGGGATGTTCGAAGCTTTTGTAAGGAGGTTGGAGAGGGTTAGTGATCAGAACGCAAGAAACAATAATCAGAATGGGGATTACAACGGGAATGGGAGGCAAGCCCACCAGACTGGAGACAAGCTTCTCAAGGAGTTTCGCGCTCTGCGACCTGAGTATTTTGCTGGAACTGATGAACCCTGGCAAGCGGAACAGTGGCTACGTCAGATGGAGCGTATCTTTGAGACCATAGAGTGCACTGATCTGGAAAAGAAGCGTCTGGCTATCTTTCAGTTGTCTTATGCAGCGGCTGATTGGTGGGATGCAGAAAAGGCGACCATAGGGGAAGAAGCTGCAAGGAGAATGCCGTGGGTGGTGTTCAAGGAAAGGTTTCTCGAGAAGTATTTCCCCGAAGAAGAGAAGGACAAGAGGGAAAAAGAGTTTATGGAGTTGACTCAAGGGAATCTGACTGTCCGAGAGTACACTACTCGATTTGAGCGTCTGTCTCGCTTTGCTCCACATATGGTGGACACACCCCAGAGGAAAATCAAGAAGTATCACCGAGGTCTCAACCTGTCTCTCAGACATTTGACTATGGGGCATCTGGGCCAGTCATTTGAAGCTCTGGTGAGATTGGCTACGGGGTTAGAGAATGATGGGTGTCAGAATTCGAAGCCGCTTGGAAATCGACCTCCGCAGAAGGGTTATCCCGGACAGAAACCAGGGTACCCTCAAGGACAGAAAAGGACCTGGGATGGAGGGAAGAAACCTCAACAGACACAAGCAGTTCAGCAGTATCAGCCTCTAGCAATAGAAGGGGCCAAAAACAACAACTGCTTCAATTGTGGAATTCCCGGTCATCGAGCTAAAGATTGCAGAGCACCTAGGCGTACGGATCGTTCAGGAGTTGTGTGCTATAATTGTGGCATGCCAGGTCACATAAGTCCAGAATGCAAGGCTCCTAGGAAAGGTAACTATGGTCAACAAGGACAAGCCCGTCTGAATGCTGTCATTCCCGAGGCTGCTGGCTATGAGGAGACAGGGTATGAAGAAGGTACCAATGAGGAGGGACCTCCCGAGCAACGAGCAGTGGAAGGTACTCTAACTTTGTTTAACTCTCATGTTAAAGTTTTATTCGACACGGGTGCTACACATTCTTTTATATCTGTTAAGATCGTTCAGAAGTTGGGTATCATACTGCATCGTTTAGAGGAAGCTTTGAGTGCTGTCTCACCCTTAGGGACCACAGTCAAGTTATTACATGTGTGTAAGGATTGTCCTCTTCGGTTTGGAGACCGCGAACTTTTGGCGAGATTGGTGGTTCTGTCGATGAAGGAGTTCGATATAATCCTGGGAATGGATTGGCTCGAGAAGAATCATGCGAAGTTGGATTGTGCAAAGAAAAAGATCACATTTACGGACAAGGGGAATCAACTCTTCGATTTCCAATGTAACCCTTCGGGTGATATGTTCCTCACTAGATGCCTAGCAAACATTGAGGTTGTCAGTGCAGAGGTGACAGTATCATCTATACCGGTAATCAAAGAGTTCGAGGAAGTATTCCGAGATATTTCAGGATTACCGCCGGAAAGGGACATAGAATTCTGTGTGGAATTAGTGCCAGGTACTCGACCTATAACCAAGGTTCCCTACAGGATGGCCCCTACAGAGTTGTTGGAGCTGAAGGAACAAGTTCAAGAACTTGAGAAGTTGGGTTTTGTTCGTCCAAGTACTTCACCCTGGGGAGCACCAGTGTTGTTTGTGAAGAAGAAGGATGGGTCAATGCGGCTGTGTATTGACTACCGAGAACTGAATAAGGTTACTATCAAGAATAAGTATCCTTTACCTCGGATAGACGATCTGTTTGATCAGTTGCAAGGAGCCACGACCTTTTCTAAGATTGATCTACGGTCAGGGTATCACCAGTTGAGGGTGCGGAAGGAAGACATACCTAAGACTGCTTTCAGGACGAGATACGGACACTATGAGTTCTTAGTAATGCCGTTTGGGATGACAAATGCTCCAGCTGTGTTTATGGACTTGATGAACAGAGTATTCAAGCCATACTTAGATCAGTTCGTTATTGTCTTTATTGATGATATTTTGATCTATTCCAAGTCAGAGGAAGAGCATGAACAACATCTGAAGATCGTGTTGCAGACTCTCAAGGATCACCGCCTGTATGCTAAATTCAGCAAGTGTGAATTCTGGCTTCAGGAAGTTAAGTTTCTCGGGCATGTGATCTCTCAACAAGGAATCGCGGTTGACTCATCAAAGACCGATGCAGTGGCGAATTGGACTCGGCCTACCAATGCTACAGAAGTCAGAAGTTTTCTGGGACTAGCTGGTTACTATCGGAGATTTGTGGAAGGTTTCTCAAAGATAGCAGCCCCGTTAACTGGTTTGACTAAGAAAGATTTGAAGTTTGAATGGACTGATAAGCATGAACGCGCTTTTCTGAAATTGAAAGAGAAATTGACAACAGCGCCAGTGCTTGCGATACCAAGGGATGGTGAGAAGTTCACTATTTTTAGTGACGCCTCGTATCAAGGATTGGGATGTGTCCTTATGCAAGACGGAAAGGTTATCGCCTATGGTTCAAGACAGTTGAAGCTGAATGAATTGAACTACCCAACTCATGATTTAGAGCTGGCAGCAGTAGTGTTCGCGCTTAAGATCTGGAGACACTACCTCTATGGGGAGAAATTTGATTTGTTCTCAGACCACAAAAGCCTTAAGTATTTGTTTACTCAGAAGGAGTTGAACATGAGGCAACGTCGGTGGATGGAACTGATCAAGGACTACGACTTCACATTAGAGTACCACCCCGGTAAGGCAAACGTAGTCGCTGACGCCCTAAGCCGGAAACCTCAAGGAATGATTGCTTCATTGATGTTGAGGGAATGGAAAGCCTTAGAGACAATAACAGAATTTGATGTGCAGATTTCTGAGGGAAGTATCGGGCAACACTTTGGATGCTTGGTAGTACAACCAACACTTGTGAGTCGAATCATCGAAGCCCAGAAGGAAGATGAGAAGTTTCAAGCATGGTTCGCCAAGATGTTAGAGAAGGACCAGACAGAATGGAAGGTTGGGGCCGATGGAGGATACCGATGTCGAGACAGATTGTGTGTGCCAGATTCAGGAGGTTTGAGAAAAGAAATTCTCGAAGAAGCACATAAATCAAGACTGACAGTACACCCAGGAGGAACAAAGATGTATAAAGACCTGAAGAGAAACTTCTGGTGGGAAGGGATGAAACGAGAAGTAGCCGAATTTGTGTCTAAATGTTTGACTTGTCAACAAGTGAAGGCCGAACATCAGAGACCCTCAGGATTGTTACAACCCTTACCTGTCCCAGGATGGAAATGGGAGCACATAACTATGGATTTCGTGGTTGGATTACCCCGGTCACAACAGAATCATGACGCGATTTGGGTAATCGTGGATCGTTTGACGAAGTCTGCACACTTTATCGCGTACAATATGACTTACCCAGTAGAAAGGATGAGTCGAATGTACCTACAACAAGTGGTGCGACTGCACGGTGCGCCTGTGTCAATTGTATCAGACCGCGATGCACGTTTTACCTCGGGATTTTGGGAAAGTCTGCAGAAGGCTATGGGAACTTCGCTCAAGATGAGTACTGCATTCCATCCTCAGACCGATGGGCAGACCGAGCGTGTTAATCAGATTATGGAAGATATGCTCAGAGCTTGTGCAATTGACTTTGAAGAATCTTGGGAGACGCACTTACCTTTGGTTGAATTTGCGTATAACAACAGTTATCATTCGAGTATTGGAATGGCGCCGTTCGAAGCTTTGTACGGACGGCCATGTCGATCTCCATTGTGTTGGGCTGAAGTGGGAGATACAGAACTGTTAGGACCAGATTTGGTGAGAGAGACCAATGAGAAGATTTCACTGGTCAAGGAAAGGATGAAAACTGCACAAAGTAGACACAAGAGTTATGCGGATCGACGTCGAAAGGACTTGGAGTTCAGTATTGGAGATCACGTACTCCTTAAGGTTTCACCTGTTCGTGGAATAATACGTTTTGGTCAGAAGAGAGGGAAGTTGGCACCTCGTTTCATCGGACCGTTCGAGATTTTGGAGCGTGTTGGGAAAGTGGCTTATCGGCTCGCGTTGCCACCAAAGATGTCTGGTGTTCATAATGTGTTCCATGTTAGTATGTTAAGGAAATACATACGGGACCCTTCACATGTGGTTAATTTTGATGATATTGAGACGAGTCAGAATGTTGTCTACAAGGATAGACCTGTGAGGATTCTTGACCAGAGTATCAAGAGGCTGAGAAGAAGAGACGTTCCTTTGGTTAAGGTTCAGTGGAGGCATCATGACGAAGGAGAGGCGTCGTGGGAGTTAGAGTCAGACATGAGGACTAGATACCCCGAGTTGTTTCAGGATTAGTTAGCTCAGATTTCGGGGCGAAATCTCTGTTAAGGTGGGTAGGGTGTAACGCCCTGTATTTTATTATCATTAATAAATAAATATTGCATTTTATTTCCATGAGTATTTTAATTTAATTTCTCTTTGTAATAATTATCTGGGGTCAAAATGTAATTTTCAAAACATTTTCTATGGTTTCAAAATCGATATCTATATTTTTGTATAACCGGGAATTGAATTCCTACATTAATATAATTTTCTGTATTTTTATTTCAACCGTAAAATACCAGTTTTGGGAATGGGCAGTATAATTTTACCTGTGTGTGTGTATCATTGCGTGAGCTCAACACACACAAGGGTATCTTGTGTACACATTAGTGCAGTGTGTGCCTAACTTAGTGCTGGAGTGCTTTGTGAGTGTGTGTGAAGTGTCATGTGTGTTTTATATGCATAGTGCTAAGCACTTTGCATATGATATATACACCCACTAATTCCCCCCTTTTGGACTACCTCTCAATCTCTCAGACTCTCTATCTCTCATTTATCTCTCTCTCTGCAGCTCTTTCTCTCTCTCTCGGCAGATAACACACACACACACAGATAACACACATAACACACATACAGTATACACATATATATATACACATATTGGGTTACCAAAATCAAGAACGGAGGAGGAAATTCTCAACTACGGATTATTACGGCGGAAGTTCTCGGCCTTTAAATTTCTGTATAATCGTCTCTGTGAGTATTATAAACTCACTCCCAAAGTTTATATATGTATATTTCAGTGTATATATGTGTGTATATGTGTATATATATAGATACACCATTAAAGCTTAAAAATTGGAGTTTTACAAAAGTTAACCAAAATCAATTCTGTGAATTGGGAATGAAAGATCTTAGTCCCAATAAGCTGTGTTTCGAATACTACGGCTTAATTCATCCGTATCGCGACGTACCATTGATTCAAAGTTTTGTCACCTCTCGGTTTTACGTGAAATCCGAGAGCTACGATTGAAATTAGTTAAAACCGATCGCGTATTCTTAATCTACGCGGAAAAACGAAGAAATCCATATATTACATGTCTTGGTTGGAACAGAATTGAGAAATGGGTCAAAAACAGGCTTCAAATTCGTAACAGGGGAGAAACTGCTGATACCAATCGATTGGAAACATATCCAATCGATTGACATGTTATTCAATCGATTGACATGTGTTCCAATCGATTGACATGTCATTCAATCGATTGACACTTTTGTCAATCGATTGACATTTTTCAGCATTGACGGCTTTTACTAAAACGACCATATCTTCCTCTAGGAAACTCGAAAACGCGCACGGTTTGAAGCGTTGGAAACTAGACTCAAAGAGCTTTCTGTTGATATGTAATTCATGTATACAAATTATAACTCATTTTTAATGGCATTACTTCAAAGTATATTAGAAATTCAATCTAATATTTTCTCTTTTAATTTTAACAGTAGCAGAATTTTGTTTTCAGACTTTTGTTAGGAAAATGAATGAAATTTAAGGTTCTGCCCGCGTTGTCCCAAGTAAAACTCGATTCTGCACACTTTTCGTCTAATGCAATTTTCTCAGATTCTGCACCGTTTGTACAGAAAACGAGGATTTCAGTAGCAGTTTTTTTTGAATGCTATTAGTTATGTTTAAAATGATTAAGGCAATGAATTACGAATTTTCAATCCCCGTACGCGTATTATTTCTTTAATTCTGTGAATTCCTTTATGTTTAAAGTTTGATGACATTCATGTGATTTATTAATGGTGTTATTTATGAAACATTGACATACATATTAGGGTTGAGGTTGTGTGAAAAGAGTAAAGAGTGGCGTTCTAGTTGTGCGACCTCAATATCGATCGGATATTATTCCTGGTATTGGAGGCGACAGTGTTGTGTACGACTTAGATATCGATCGGATAGTATTCCTGGTATCTAAGGCGCGCGTTTCGGATATTGATCGGATAGTATTCCTGATATCCGAAGCGATGGTGGTAGTGTTGTGTACGGCTTAGATATCGATCGGATATTATTCCTGGTATCTAAGGCGCTTGTTTCGGATATTGATCGGATATTATTCCTGGTATCTGAAGCGATGGTTTGGTGTGCTCTTTTGGATATCGATCGGATAGTATTCCTGGTATCTAAGATAATGGTTTGGTTGTGTTGAGTTTTGTTGAGAGAAAAGAGTCAGAAAGATGAGGTGTTACATTATTCACGCATGGTCACATATTTATTGCTTTCTTTATTCCCCCGTAGCTTATGTTGGAATTGGAACCTTGAAGTTATTGCTTTTAAAAGTTAAATTGCACCGTTGTTTATATGCTTATATATACATTGCGAGCACTTGTTTATTTTGCTCACCAGCTTTCATAAGCTGACGGCGTTGATGCGTCCTGGACTGTATGTCCAGATTTTCAGGGTCAGGAGAAGCCAGGGTATTTTGACTATGCTACTTAGAGTCAGGAGACTTTCCAGGAGGCTGCTTTATATTTCCTAAGTCTTTTAATTTGGGTTTTGTAATAAACTAGTTTGGACTTTTGAATAAGGCGTTTTGTGCCTAAGACTATGACTGTTGTAATAGTTTAGTAAGTTTTTTTTTCAGAGCTTATGTTTTGTTAGTATCCTTGCTCTAGAATTGTTTGTTAAGTTATTGGTTGCAGGGACAATTGGTCATACTCACTTGTCACGACCTACGAGTCCATAAAGGAAATTAAATGCTTTCCTGAATTATGCTACGTCGGGGCGTGACACTGGGAGCAGAGGATTTCATTTGATTTTAATTAAAAACTCATTTTTTTTTTACTTTTCTTACAACATAGCATGTTTTCGGAACTTTTGGACCAAATCTGGGAGTTTTCGGGCTTTCAGGGGCATTTTGGTCATTCTGAGCATTTTGAGAAATATAGCTAACTTCCAGGAGTCCTTTTGAGTCTTTTTCGATCATTGTGAACCACCAAGATATGGGTCTCCTGAATCTGATAGTCGACAGTGAACTACTGTGACTGTCAGGATTGAACTGACGATGTACGAATCGAGATGACGAGCCAATAGTGAACTACTGTGACTGTCAGGATTGAACTACCGATGTACGAATCGAGATGACGAGTCGACAGTGAACTACTGTGTCTGTCATGGATTGAACTGACGATGTACGAATCGAGATGATGAGTCGACAGTGAACTACTGTGACTGTCATGGATTGAAGTGACGATGTACTAATCGAGATGACGAGTACATGGTGGTTCAATCCTATCTCATGGATGCTTAGAGAAATGGTGGTTGGGTGTATTGATGATGAAATATATAGAAGAATGGTGGAGGAAAACAAGATTGAAACTCACTTTCTATAGAAAAATAGTAGGAGGAAGCTACTTTCTCACTTCTAAATCTATCTCTATCTCTTTTTCTCTTTACAACTTTGTCAAGCTTTGCACTTGGGCCCCCCAAAATGAAGAGCAATGGGGGGTTTATATGGGCTAATTTGGGGTGGTTTTGGGGTTTTAGAAGTACTCCCATTGGTCCAAAACAACTGAAAACATAAAACTACATCGTTTTGGTTTTTAATTAATCAAATTGGACCCCCAAAAGAAATTACAAAAACATACTATTCTGGAGGAGAGTGCCGCGGCGGCACTGGGCCTGTGCTGCGGCAGCAGTGGGCCAGTGCCGCGGCGGCACTGCTCCTTCTTTGTCCAGATAATTGTATTTAGGCCCCCAGAGGTTCCGGTATTCGCGATAAGGTCCTATTTCGTCCGAAATTCACAGAAAATGCACACGAACTCCAAATTGAGGTTGTGATATACCGTTGGAAAGGTAATGGAGTCTATTTTACATTAAAAATAATTCGGAGGTAGGTCACTTTGAAAAGGTTTGTGGTATTTGCGATAAAAGCCGATTTGATCGCATTTTTTGCCTTCGGAAATTCACAATAAACTCGTTTTAAATCCAAATATTATGTGCGATATACCGTTAGAAAGCTATTGACCTCTAGTATCCATGAAAAATATTTGAAAATTGTTACGGTGCTCCGGTTCTAAAGTCAAATTTTAGTCAAACCGGTCAAACCGGGGATTCCCGGGAAGTTCTGGAAACCTTTGGGAGTCCCCAGGAGCTGACGTTTTCGTTCGATTTTCTTTTAAAACTTATTTTCATACTTTCCACATGATCTAGAATGATCCCGGTAAATTTGGACGATTTTTGTCAAACTTGGTCAAACTTGGTGAAACCGGTCAACGAGGACTTTTCGGCAACTTCCGAGACTTCCGGGGGTCTCTGGGAGCAGAGGATTTCATTTGATTTTAATTAAAAACTCATTTTTTTTTACTTTTCTTACAACATAGCATGTTTTCGGAACTTTTGGACCAAATCTGGGAGTTTTCGGGCTTTCAGGGGCATTTTGGTCATTCTGAAAGGTAATGGAGTCTATTTTACATTAAAAATAATTCGGAGGTAGGTCACTTTGAAAAGGTTTGTGGTATTTGCGATAAAAGCCGATTTGATCGCATTTTTTGCCTTCGGAAATTCACAATAAACTCGTTTTAAATCCAAATATTATGTGCGATATACCGTTAGAAAGCTATTGACCTCTAGTATCCATGAAAAATATTTGAACGATTTTTGTCAAACTTGGTCAAACTTGGTGAAACCGGTCAACGAGGACTTTTCGGCAACTTCCGAGACTTCCGGGGGTCTCTGGGAGCAGAGGATTTCATTTGATTTTAATTAAAAACTCATTTTTTTTTTACTTTTCTTACAACATAGCATGTTTTCGGAACTTTTGGACCAAATCTGGGAGTTTTCGGGCTTTCAGGGGCATTTTGGTCATTCTGAGCATTTTGAGAAATATAGCTAACTTCCAGGAGTCCTTTTGAGTCTTTTTCGATCATTGTGAACCACCAAGATATGGGTCTCCTGAATCTGATAGTCGACAGTGAACTACTGTGACTGTCAGGATTGAACTGACGATGTACGAATCGAGATGACGAGCCAATAGTGAACTACTGTGACTGTCAGGATTGAACTACCGATGTACGAATCGAGATGACGAGTCGACAGTGAACTACTGTGTCTGTCATGGATTGAACTGACGATGTACGAATCGAGATGATGAGTCGACAGTGAACTACTGTGACTGTCATGGATTGAAGTGACGATGTACTAATCGAGATGACGAGTACATGGTGGTTCAATCCTATCTCATGGATGCTTAGAGAAATGGTGGTTGGGTGTATTGATGATGAAATATATAGAAGAATGGTGGAGGAAAACAAGATTGAAACTCACTTTCTATAGAAAAATAGTAGGAGGAAGCTACTTTCTCACTTCTAAATCTATCTCTATCTCTTTTTCTCTTTACAACTTTGTCAAGCTTTGCACTTGGGCCCCCCAAAATGAAGAGCAATGGGGGGTTTATATGGGCTAATTTGGGGTGGTTTTGGGGTTTTAGAAGTACTCCCATTGGTCCAAAACAACTGAAAACATAAAACTACATCGTTTTGGTTTTTAATTAATCAAATTGGACCCCCAAAAGAAATTACAAAAACATACTATTCTGGAGGAGAGTGCCGCGGCGGCACTGGGCCTGTGCTGCGGCAGCAGTGGGCCAGTGCCGCGGCGGCACTGCTCCTTCTTTGTCCAGATAATTGTATTTAGGCCCCCAGAGGTTCCGGTATTCGCGATAAGGTCCTATTTCGTCCGAAATTCACAGAAAATGCACACGAACTCCAAATTGAGGTTGTGATATACCGTTGGAAAGGTAATGGAGTCTATTTTACATTAAAAATAATTCGGAGGTAGGTCACTTTGAAAAGGTTTGTGGTATTTGCGATAAAAGCCGATTTGATCGCATTTTTTGCCTTCGGAAATTCACAATAAACTCGTTTTAAATCCAAATATTATGTGCGATATACCGTTAGAAAGCTATTGACCTCTAGTATCCATGAAAAATATTTGAAAATTGTTACGGTGCTCCGGTTCTAAAGTCAAATTTTAGTCAAACCGGTCAAACCGGGGATTCCCGGGAAGTTCTGGAAACCTTTGGGAGTCCCCAGGAACTGACGTTTTCGTTCGATTTTCTTTTAAAACTTATTTTCATACTTTCCACATGATCTAGAATGATCCCGGTAAATTTGGACGATTTTTGTCAAACTTGGTCAAACTTGGTGAAACCGGTCAACGAGGACTTTTCGGCAACTTCCGAGACTTCCGGGGGTCTCTGGGAGCAGAGGATTTCATTTGATTTTAATTAAAAACTCATTTTTTTTTTACTTTTCTTACAACATAGCATGTTTTCGGAACTTTTGGACCAAATCTGGGAGTTTTCGGGCTTTCAGGGGCATTTTGGTCATTCTGAAAGGTAATGGAGTCTATTTTACATTAAAAATAATTCGGAGGTAGGTCACTTTGAAAAGGTTTGTGGTATTTGCGATAAAAGCCAATTTGATCGCATTTTTTGCCTTCGAAAATTCACAATAAACTCGTTTTAAATCCAAATATTATGTGCGATATACCGTTAGAAAGCTATTGACCTCTAGTATCCATGAAAAATATTTGAACGATTTTTGTCAAACTTGGTCAAACTTGGTGAAACCGGTCAACGAGGACTTTTCGGCAACTTCCGAGACTTCCGGGGGTCTCTGGGAGCAGAGGATTTCATTTGATTTTAATTAAAAACTCATTTTTTTTTTACTTTTCTTACAACATAGCATGTTTTCGGAACTTTTGGACCAAATCTTGGAGTTTTCGGGCTTTCAGGGGCATTTTGGTCATTCTGAGCATTTTGAGAAATATAGCTAACTTCCAGGAGTCCTTTTGAGTCTTTTTCGATCATTGTGAACCACCAAGATATGGGTCTCCTGAATCTGATAGTCGACAGTGAACTACTGTGACTGTCAGGATTGAACTGACGATGTACGAATCGAGATGACGAGCCAATAGTGAACTACTGTGACTGTCAGGATTGAACTACCGATGTACGAATCGAGATGACGAGTCGACAGTGAACTACTGTGTCTGTCATGGATTGAACTGACGATGTACGAATCGAGATGATGAGTCGACAGTGAACTACTGTGACTGTCATGGATTGAAGTGACGATGTACTAATCGAGATGACGAGTACATGGTGGTTCAATCCTATCTCATGGATGCTTAGAGAAATGGTGGTTGGGTGTATTGATGATGAAATATATAGAAGAATGGTGGAGGAAAACAAGATTGAAACTCACTTTCTATAGAAAAATAGTAGGAGGAAGCTACTTTCTCACTTCTAAATCTATCTCTATCTCTTTTTCTCTTTACAACTTTGTCAAGCTTTGCACTTGGGCCCCCCAAAATGAAGAGCAATGGGGGGTTTATATGGGCTAATTTGGGGTGGTTTTGGGGTTTTAGAAGTACTCCCATTGGTCCAAAACAACTGAAAACATAAAACTACATCGTTTTGGTTTTTAATTAATCAAATTGGACCCCCAAAAGAAATTACAAAAACATACTATTCTGGAGGAGAGTGCCGCGGCGGCACTGGGCCTGTGCTGCGGCAGCAGTGGGCCAGTGCCGCGGCGGCACTGCTCCTTCTTTGTCCAGATAATTGTATTTAGGCCCCCAGAGGTTCCGGTATTCGCGATAAGGTCCTATTTCGTCCGAAATTCACAGAAAATGCACACGAACTCCAAATTGAGGTTGTGATATACCGTTGGAAAGGTAATGGAGTCTATTTTACATTAAAAATAATTCGGAGGTAGGTCACTTTGAAAAGGTTTGTGGTATTTGCGATAAAAGCCGATTTGATCGCATTTTTTGCCTTCGGAAATTCACAATAAACTCGTTTTAAATCCAAATATTATGTGCGATATACCGTTAGAAAGCTATTGACCTCTAGTATCCATGAAAAATATTTGAAAATTGTTACGGTGCTCCGGTTCTAAAGTCAAATTTTAGTCAAACCGGTCAAACCGGGGATTCCCGGGAAGTTCTGGAAACCTTTGGGAGTCCCCAGGAGCTGACGTTTTCGTTCGATTTTCTTTTAAAACTTATTTTCATACTTTCCACATGATCTAGAATGATCCCGGTAAATTTGGACGATTTTTGTCAAACTTGGTCAAACTTGGTGAAACCGGTCAACGAGGACTTTTCGGCAACTTCCGAGACTTCCGGGGGTCTCTGGGAGCAGAGGATTTCATTTGATTTTAATTAAAAACTCATTTTTTTTTACTTTTCTTACAACATAGCATGTTTTCGGAACTTTTGGACCAAATCTGGGAGTTTTCGGGCTTTCAGGGGCATTTTGGTCATTCTGAAAGGTAATGGAGTCTATTTTACATTAAAAATAATTCGGAGGTAGGTCACTTTGAAAAGGTTTGTGGTATTTGCGATAAAAGCCGATTTGATCGCATTTTTTGCCTTCGGAAATTCACAATAAACTCGTTTTAAATCCAAATATTATGTGCGATATACCGTTAGAAAGCTATTGACCTCTAGTATCCATGAAAAATATTTGAACGATTTTTGTCAAACTTGGTCAAACTTGGTGAAACCGGTCAACGAGGACTTTTCGGCAACTTCCGAGACTTCCGGGGGTCTCTGGGAGCAGAGGATTTCATTTGATTTTAATTAAAAACTCATTTTTTTTTTACTTTTCTTACAACATAGCATGTTTTCGGAACTTTTGGACCAAATCTGGGAGTTTTCGGGCTTTCAGGGGCATTTTGGTCATTCTGAGCATTTTGAGAAATATAGCTAACTTCCAGGAGTCCTTTTGAGTCTTTTTCGATCATTGTGAACCACCAAGATATGGGTCTCCTGAATCTGATAGTCGACAGTGAACTACTGTGACTGTCAGGATTGAACTGACGATGTACGAATCGAGATGACGAGCCAATAGTGAACTACTGTGACTGTCAGGATTGAACTACCGATGTACGAATCGAGATGACGAGTCGACAGTGAACTACTGTGTCTGTCATGGATTGAACTGACGATGTACGAATCGAGATGATGAGTCGACAGTGAACTACTGTGACTGTCATGGATTGAAGTGACGATGTACTAATCGAGATGACGAGTACATGGTGGTTCAATCCTATCTCATGGATGCTTAGAGAAATGGTGGTTGGGTGTATTGATGATGAAATATATAGAAGAATGGTGGAGGAAAACAAGATTGAAACTCACTTTCTATAGAAAAATAGTAGGAGGAAGCTACTTTCTCACTTCTAAATCTATCTCTATCTCTTTTTCTCTTTACAACTTTGTCAAGCTTTGCACTTGGGCCCCCCAAAATGAAGAGCAATGGGGGGTTTATATGGGCTAATTTGGGGTGGTTTTGGGGTTTTAGAAGTACTCCCATTGGTCCAAAACAACTGAAAACATAAAACTACATCGTTTTGGTTTTTAATTAATCAAATTGGACCCCCAAAAGAAATTACAAAAACATACTATTCTGGAGGAGAGTGCCGCGGCGGCACTGGGCCTGTGCTGCGGCAGCAGTGGGCCAGTGCCGCGGCGGCACTGCTCCTTCTTTGTCCAGATAATTGTATTTAGGCCCCCAGAGGTTCCGGTATTCGCGATAAGGTCCTATTTCGTCCGAAATTCACAGAAAATGCACACGAACTCCAAATTGAGGTTGTGATATACCGTTGGAAAGGTAATGGAGTCTATTTTACATTAAAAATAATTCGGAGGTAGGTCACTTTGAAAAGGTTTGTGGTATTTGCGATAAAAGCCGATTTGATCGCATTTTTTGCCTTCGGAAATTCACAATAAACTCGTTTTAAATCCAAATATTATGTGCGATATACCGTTAGAAAGCTATTGACCTCTAGTATCCATGAAAAATATTTGAAAATTGTTACGGTGCTCCGGTTCTAAAGTCAAATTTTAGTCAAACCGGTCAAACCGGGGATTCCCGGGAAGTTCTGGAAACCTTTGGGAGCCCCCAGGAGCTGACGTTTTCGTTCGATTTTCTTTTAAAACTTATTTTCATACTTTCCACATGATCTAGAATGATCCCGGTAAATTTGGACGATTTTTGTCAAACTTGGTCAAACTTGGTGAAACCGGTCAACGAGGACTTTTCGGCAACTTCCGAGACTTCCGGGGGTCTCTGGGAGCAGAGGATTTCATTTGATTTTAATTAAAAACTCATTTTTTTTTACTTTTCTTACAACATAGCATGTTTTCGGAACTTTTGGACCAAATCTTGGAGTTTTCGGGCTTTCAGGGGCATTTTGGTCATTCTGAGCATTTTGAGAAATATAGCTAACTTCCAGGAGTCCTTTTGAGTCTTTTTCGATCATTGTGAACCACCAAGATATGGGTCTCCTGAATCTGATAGTCGACAGTGAACTACTGTGACTGTCAGGATTGAACTGACGATGTACGAATCGAGATGACGAGCCAATAGTGAACTACTGTGACTGTCAGGATTGAACTACCGATGTACGAATCGAGATGACGAGTCGACAGTGAACTACTGTGTCTGTCATGGATTGAACTGACGATGTACGAATCGAGATGATGAGTCGACAGTGAACTACTGTGTCTGTCATGGATTGAAGTGACGATGTACTAATCGAGATGACGAGTACATGGTGGTTCAATCCTATCTCATGGATGCTTAGAGAAATGGTGGTTGGGTGTATTGATGATGAAATATATAGAAGAATGGTGGAGGAAAACAAGATTGAAACTCACTTTCTATAGAAAAATAGTAGGAGGAAGCTACTTTCTGTAATACCCTGTATTCTTGTAATGTATTATATAACTAAGACATTGTATGTTTCTTTTAATACTTTTATGAGCTTGGCCTTACCCTTGGTATATTTTACATACCAATCGATTGAACTTTATCTCAATCGATTGATTGTTCCAATCGATTGAACTCTATACCAATCGATTGATTGTATCAATCGATTGACACTTATGTCAATCGATTGGAGGCAGCTGGGCAGATTCTTTTGCTCTGGCTGGGGAGAGGCCACGTGAACACTCCCTCTCTATATATACCAGCCCATTTTGGGCGTATTTCTGTTTACAGAAATCAGAGAGAGTGAAGGGGAGGGTTTTGTGTGTGTTATATATATATATACACTCATATATATATATACTCACATATATACATACATACACTCACACACACACAGAGATGGATTGAGACGAGAAGAAGAAGAAGAAGAAGACCAGAAAGAAGAAGAGAAGAAGGAGAAGAAAGAGAAGAGAGAAGGCAGAGAACTAGAGAGAGAGAGAGGAAGACCACCATTGAAGCTCAAGCTTCAAAACACAACCAAACACGCCTTAACGCCTAAAGTGAGTTCTAAACTCACTTGGTAGCTTGATATTGATGTTAGAACATGTTTTGAATGAAGAAATGGAGAAGAAACCATGTTTCCCGTTTATATGTTGCTGGGCAGTCTTCTCTGTGAAGAAGACGAAGTGTCAATCGATTGAACACTATACCAATCGATTGACATCTTTCATGTTCCAATCGATTGACACTATATCAATCGATTTACATCTTTCATGTCTCAACCGATTGACATTTTATGCAATCGATTGACATGGATTGTGATCCAATCGATTGAACTTTGTTCCAATCGATTGACACTATACCAATCGATTGACATCTATATCAATCGATTGGATGTTGCAGTTTACTGTTTTACTTGTTTAGTTAATGTAATAACTGTTTAGTTGTTTATTTACTGTTCAGTACTTCCCAGCATGCTTTACTATTGTAATACAGACATGATAACGAGTTAATGCAGCATAGGATCGTAGTAATAACAAGACTATCGAATAACGTTTATAATGTTAGATAACGGAATAGTTGTGAATCCTTTGGAGTTAACGTTCATTTCATTCAGAGTAGTCGGGCCACATTGGGATTGTCATGTATCGGAAATAGAGTTGAACTTAAGTAGGTTTGCTAAGATTCGGGAACCTTGCGTGGGCGGGCTTTGGTCGATCATATGTTCTTAAAAGCGGTAGACAGACGAAGGTGTCTATGACTTGCGGTGAACCGGACCATTTGCCCTAAGATAGCCAGATGATCTAATCATATGTTCTTAAAAGCGGTAGACAGACGAAGGTGTCTATGACATGCGGTGGACCGTGATCACTGGTAGACGTCGCTAAGTCGTGGCATAGAATGATGTACTGTTGTTTAAAGCGTTATATCCCTGACATGCGGTGGACTGTGCATATGTTCTTAAAAGCGGGGGATGGACTAACGTGGTATCCATGACATGCGGTGAACTGTGCATATGTTCTTAAAAGCGGTGGATGAGCAATGGTATGTTATAGAGTTGAACTACTGTCGAGTCTGTTCCCCTATCTAGACGTGTTATCGCTCTTATAATGCGTAAAACATTAGTAATCGGATAATCGGTTTGATGTAAAGAAGTTACCCTCACAGAACTCTAACTTGTTGCGGCTTATAACTTGTAATAACTTCAATAGTTGATACCCTGTTAGTATCTAACTCACTCGGCTTTCATTAAGCTGACGGCGTTTATGCCGCTGGACATTTCTACGTTCCAGCGCATCCTGGTTATGACTATACAGGTGAAGGGCCTGCAGAAGAAGACTACTATGCCGGTGACGGAGTTCCTGTGGAGAACTTCCCCGACGGAGGTCAGATCGAAGAAGACTACTACGCCGAGGACTACCCTTATGCCAACTGAAGACTAGACTAGAATTGTAGCTAATTGCCCTTACCGTTTTAGAACTCTTTGTAGTCAGGCATATGTTGCCTTGGCATTTGTACTTCCGTTGCTTTATATTTGATTCGAGACTCTGATATGTAATAGTTAGTAACTTCTGTTAACTTTATGTTACGTTGTGATTAGAACCTAGACTTCATTCTTGTTACACTATTACTTCTTGTTGCTTAGTACTGCGTGGTGTGGACAATCATGTGACTTCACCCGTCATTCCCTATGGACCCATAAAGGAAATTTATTTTTCTCTATTTATGCCGTTCCGGGGCGTGACAGGATTTTTGGTATCAGAGCCTAGGTTGTATACCTTTTTCGCTCACAGATTGCCCCACACCATCTGGTCCTAGAACCTTGAGATTCTATAGATGAGTATTAAGATTAGTTCTGACTTAAGGTAGTCCCTTTTCAGGTAGCATGGCACCGCCGCTGTTCGTTCCAGACGAGTTCGGAGGACACTATGTGTATGAGAGTAGTATTGCGCCAGCCGATCCAGAGTACTATGCCTGGAAGGTTAGACAGAGAGCTATTGCAGAGACAGAGCGAGACATGCAGATCGAGCAGCAGAGATTTGGGACCCAGGACCCAGAAGTGATACGTCAGGAGATGATCTACCGCAAGGAGACCTTCAAACGCATCGAGGAGGATTCTCTACTAATGTTACGAGACCGTTCTTCGTACCAGGTTCTACTTGCACAGGTTAGAGCCGCACCTCCACCCCCACCGGAGGAAGACATGGCTGATGCACCCCCAGCAGATGAGGATCCGGAGGATGATGATGAGAGCGATGACGACGATGAGCCAAAGGATGACGACGAGGAGATGGAGGATGAAGAGGAAGAGGACACCGATGACGAGGAGCCGGAGTATGATCCAGAGGAGGAGGACCCCGTGGACCCAGCCGGTATAGACGTGCCAGTTGGCGTAGACATTGTGGTTGCAGAGGGTTATCCGATAGAGGAAGAGGAGGTAGCCGCAGGTGATGACGCAGGTGATGATGCAGTAGTACCAGTCTTACCAGGAGGTGTTATAGCACAGCTAGCAGCTGAGTGGGCCGCAGAGATGGCTGCACATCCCCATGGATTTGAGATCGGAGCACCGGAGTTGGCACAGGCTATGGTACAGGCTGAGGCACTTGCAGCCGCATTTGATGCAGCCCAGGCTGACATGGCAGCTGATGCAGGAGATTTGGGAGCTGTTGTGGAGCATGATGGACCCGAGCTGATCGAGGATGTTGTGATAGAGGATGAGGACATGATGGATGACGATGACATGGATGAGGATGATGTTTTGTCTGAGGTTGCCCCAGAGGACGAGGCTTCCATCTATGGATCCGATGTGGACAACTTTTGAGTCCAGTACCTTTAGGACTTAGACTTTTTCGTCTGACTTTAGGACATGTTGTCCACTTACTTTTGACGCTTACATAGACAGCTATTAACCATAGCCTTTTTGTATAGGTAGCCACCAGTAGTGGTTTTGTATATATCTTTCTTTTGTTTAGATCTTGTATAGGATCATGTACTACGCGGTACACAGATGATCCATTGTGTACTCCGCTGTACATCTTTTGGGTATATATATATATGGCAGATCGTTTCTCTTGATTATTTCTGTTATCATCTCATTATTATGTTATGGTTGTGATGTTGATTCATGTTATGCTTCCTGTTATTTTAATATGATCATTTCCCCGAGAAGATTGTCAGCTAATCGTTAGATCCTTCATAGGTACACCTCACACGGATCACTATGGTGGGACCCACAAGGAACCAAGCACGACTGGGAGCACCCATTCCCGAGGGTATGGACCCAACTGGAGTCTTCGAAGCTTTCATGCAACGGATGGAACACATCGGCGATACCTACAATCATGCCACCAACGACAATGGCAACAACCACTTTATCCCTCCAAGGCAGACAGGCGATAAACTGTTGGAACGATTTCGTGGCTTACGACCTGAGAAGTTCGACGGCATGGCAGAGTCCTGGAAAGCAGAGCAATGGATACGAGAGTTGGAGCTAATCTTTGAAGCCCTGGAGTGCAGTGAGCTGGACAAGAGACGTCTAGCCGCATTTCAACTGACTTACTCTGCCGCAGACTGGTGGGAGGCCGAGAGAGCCACGATTGGGATTGACGCTGCAAGGAGAATGCCTTGGGAAGCATTCAAGACTCGATTTCTCGAGAAGTACTTCCCTGAGGATGAAAGAGACCAACAAGAGAGGAATTTCCTGAGTCTAACCCAAGGAAACTGGACAGTCAGAGAGTATACTACACAATTTGAGCGACTTTCCCGTTTCGCTCCACATATGATAGACACCTCCGTCAAGAAGGTCAAGCGATTCCACCAAGGACTCAACCCACACCTCCGGCACATGATGATAGGCCATCTGGGCCAGTCGTTTGAAGGGATTGTCCGTCTTGCTTCAAGTTTGGAAAAGGATGCTTACCCTGTGCAAGGACCACCAGTGAATCGACCTCCACCCAGGACCTTCCAACCAAGGAACTTTCCCGTGCAATCATCAAGGAACAATCAAGGATGGAAACCCCAGACCAACAACTATCAGGGAACTAAGCGCACATGGGATGGGACAAGGAAGCCCCAAGCAAATTTTCCTCGACAACAGAATCAACAGCGAGGACCACCTCAGGCACAGCCCGTCGCCCAGCGACAAAACACTGATGGATGTTTTAACTGTGGAGTGCCCGGATATATTGCAAGGTATTGCACAGCCCCCAAGACCAACCGGCGTAATGACCTCGTTTGCCGCAACTGTAACAAGCCTGGTCACATAAGCAAGGATTGTCGAGCACCACGTGGAGGCTACTATGGAGCGCTTGCTCAAGGACAGCAAGGACAAGTTAGGGTGAATGCCATCATCCCTGACAATGCAGGGTATAATGCAGAGGAACAGCAAAACTTGGAAGGTACACTCATTTTATTTCACTGTCAAGTTAGAGCTTTGTTTGATACCGGTGCCGCCCGTTCTTTCATAGCTATTAAGATGGTACGTGATTTGGGATTGTTACCCCTAACACTTGAGCCGACCCTTAATGCCGTTTCTCCCTTGGGAGTATCCGTTAAGTTAGGTAAGGTGTGCAAGGATTGTCCCTTGACACTAGAGGATAGGAATCTCCCAGCAGACTTGATAGTCCTGTCAATGTCTGAGTTTGACGTGATCCTAGGAATGGATTGGCTTACTAAGTATGGCGCTAACCTGGATTGTGTTAGTCGGACCGTTGTCTTTTCGACGCCTGGTTGCCCGCAGATCAGATTTCAGTGCCAACCGTTGAGCGACATGTTTATCACAAGCTGCCTAGCCACGATCAAGACTTCAAGCACGGAGCTTACTATCAAGCAGATCCCCGTTATTCAAGACTTTGAAGATGTGTTCCGAAGTATCTCAGGACTTCCGCCGAAGAGAGAGATAGACTTCTGCATCGAGTTAGCACCCGGAACATTGCCGATTTCCAAGACCCCGTATCGGATGGCGCCAATAGAAATGCTAGAACTGAAGAAGCAAGTTCAGGAACTCGAAGATTTAGGTTTTGTTCGCCCCAGTACATCGCCTTGGGGAGCACCAGTTCTATTTGTGAAGAAGAAAGACGGAGAGCTACGACTCTGTATCGACTACAGGGAGCTAAATAAGGTCACGATCAAGAATAGGTATCCACTTCCCCGGATAGACGACCTGTTCGATCAACTACAAGGATCAAGGATATTCTCAAAATTTGATTTGCGTTCAGGATACCATCAATTGTTAGTTCGACCGAAGGATATACCGAAAACTGCCTTCAGGACGAGATATGGACACTACGAATTTCTAGTGATGTCTTTTGGATTGACTAATGCCCCGGCAGTATTCATGGACCTAATGAATAGAGTATTCAGACCCTATCTGGATCAATTCATTATAGTATTTATCGACGACATTCTAATTTATTCAAGGACGGAAGAAGAACATAAGAAGCATCTACAAATTGCTCTACAGACCCTTAGAGACAACAGTCTGTATGCGAAATTCAGTAAATGTGAATTCTGGCTTCAGGAAGTTAAATTCCTGGGACATGTGATATCACATGATGGGATTTCTGTAGACTCATCTAAGATCGATGCAGTCTTGAGCTGGAACAGGCCAACCAACGCGACCGAAGTTAGGAGTTTTCTTGGATTGGCTGGATATTACCGGAAATTTGTGGAAGGATTCTCTAGAATCGCAGGACCATTGACAAGCCTGACTAAGAAGGAGACGAAGTACGAATGGACTGATAAACATGAGGATGCATTTCGGGAATTGAAAGAGAGACTAACCTCAGCACCCGTGCTTGCAATACCTAAGAGTGGTGAACAATTCATAATCTATAGTGATGCATCACACCAAGGACTTGGTTGTGTACTAATGCAAGAGGGGAATGTCATCGCATACGGATCGAGACAATTGAAGCCGCATGAGAAGAACTATCCGACGCACGACTTAGAACTAGCTGCAATCGTGTTCGCCTTGAAGATTTGGAGACACTATTTGTATGGAGAAAAGTTCGACCTGTTCTCAGATCATAAGAGTTTAAGATACCTGTTCTCTCAAAAGGAGTTGAACATGCGACAACGGAGATGGATGGAACTACTCAAGGACTACGACTTCTCTTTGCAATACCACCCGGGTAAAGCAAATGTTGTAGCCGACGCTCTGAGCCGGAGGCCGCGCCTTTCGGTTTCTTTGATTTTGATTAGAGAATGGCGAGCATTGGAGACGTTAGCCGAATTCGACCTTCAACCAGTGGAATCAGGAGAAGGACAACACTTTGGATGTCTTGTCGTGCAACCGACTCTCATCAGCCGCATCTTGGAAGCTCAACAGTCGAACGAGGATTTCAAGTTATGGTTTGCCAAGATGTCCGCAAGGGAACCCGAGATATGGAGTATTAGTACGGACGGAGCACTGAGATGCAAAGGTAGACTCTGCGTGCCAAATGACGATGGACTCAGGAAGAACATTCTGGACGAAGCACACAAGTCAAGGATGACTATCCACCCAGGAGGAAACAAGATGTATAAGGACTTGAAGAGAAACTTCTGGTGGCAAGGAATGAAGCGAGAAGTGGCCGAGTATGTATCGCAATGTCTTATTTGCAAACAAGTAAAGGCAGAGCATCAGAAACCACCTGAACTCCTACAACCGCTACCAATTCCCCAATGGAAATGGGAGCATATCACCATGGATTTTGTGGTTGGATTGCCGAAGTCTCAGCAAAACCACGACGCTATTTGGGTAATAGTAGATCGACTCACCAAGTCAGCACATTTTATCGCCTACAGCATGACGCACCCTGTTGAAAGATTGAGCCGGATGTATCTAGAGCAAGTTGTGCGACTGCACGGTGTACCCGTCTCAATAGTTTCAGATCGAGATTCACGCTTTACCGCAGAATTCTGGAAGAGCCTTCAGACAGCAATGGGAACTTCATTGAATTTGAGTTCAGCCTTTCATCCACAGACAGACGGTCAGACAGAACGAGTCAATCAAGTGATGGAGGATATGTTGCGAGCTTGTGTCATTGAATTCGAGAGTTCATGGGAGACACATCTACCTTTGATCGAGTTTGCCTACAACAACAGCTACCACACGAGCATAGGGATGGCACCGTATGAAGCCTTGTATGGAAGACCTTGCCGATCGCCGCTGTGTTGGACCGAAGTCGGAGATACTCAACTACTTGGGCCCGAGATGATTCGAGAAACCAACGAGAAGATCCAGATTGTACGAGAAAAGATGAAGACAGCGCAATCCAGATACAAGAGCTATGCCGACAAGCGACGGAAAGATCTAGAGTTTGCAGTTGGAGATCATGTGTTACTCAAAGTCTCGCCAGTTCGAGGTATCATCAGATTCGGACAGAAGAAAGGCAAGCTATCGCCGCGATTCATCGGACCGTTCGAGATCCTAGAACGTGTTGGGAAGGTTGCTTTTCGACTTGCGTTGCCGCCAAAGATGTCAGGAGTGCACAACGTTTTCCACATCAGCATGTTGAGGAAGTGTGCCAACAACCCAGCGCACGAGATCAGTTTTGAAGATATCGAGGTGAACGAGAACGTGACCTACAACGAAGGACCAGTGCGTACTCTAGACCGAGGAGTGAAGAAGCTCAGAAACAAGGATATTCCACTAGTGAAGGTTCAGTGGAAGCACCACGACGAAGGAGAAGCTTCATGGGAGCTGGAGTCGGAGATGCGAGAGAAGTTTCCATTTTTGTTTTAACCCAGTTATTTCGGATTTCGGGGACGAAATCTTTTGTGAGTGGTGGATGATGTAATACCCTGTATTCTTGTAATGTATTATATAACTAAGACATTGTATGTTTCTTTTAATACTTTTATGAGCTTGGCCTTACCCTTGGTATATTTTACATACCAATCGATTGAACTTTATCTCAATCGATTGATTGTTCCAATCGATTGAACTCTATACCAATCGATTGATTGTATCAATCGATTGACACTTATGTCAATCGATTGGAGGCAGCTGGGCAGATTCTTTTGCTCTGGCTGGGGAGAGGCCACGTGAACACTCCCTCTCTATATATACCAGCCCATTTTGGGCGTATTTCTGTTTACAGAAATCAGAGAGAGTGAAGGGGAGGGTTTTGTGTGTGTTATATATATATACACTCATATATATATATACTCACATATATACATACATACACTCACACACACACAGAGATGGACTGAGACGAGAAGAAGAAGAAGAAGAAGACCAGAAAGAAGAAGAGAAGAAGGAGAAGAAAGAGAAGAGAGAAGGCAGAGAACTAGAGAGAGAGAGAGGAAGACCACCATTGAAGCTCAAGCTTCAAAACACAACCAAACACGCCTTAACGCCTAAAGTGAGTTCTAAACTCACTTGGTAGCTTGATATTGATGTTAGAACATGTTTTGAATGAAGAAATGGAGAAGAAACCATGTTTCCCGTTTATATGTTGCTGGGCAGTCTTCTCTGCGAAGAAGACGAAGTGTCAATCGATTGAACACTATACCAATCAATTGATATCTTTCATGTTCCAATCGATTGACACTATATCAATCGATTTACATCTTTCATGTCTCAACCGATTGACATTTTATGCAATCGATTGACATGGATTGTGATCCAATCGATTGAACTTTGTTCCAATCGATTGACACTATACCAATCGATTGACATCTATATCAATCGATTGGATGTTGCAGTTTACTGTTTTACTTGTTTAGTTAATGTAATAACTGTTTAGTTGTTTATTTACTGTTCAGTACTTCCCAGCATGCTTTACTATTGTAATACAGACATGATAACGAGTTAATGCAGCATAGGATCGTAGTAATAACAAGACTATCGAATAACGTTTATAATGTTAGATAACGGAATAGTTGTGAATCCTTTGGAGTTAACGTTCATTTCATTCAGAGTAGTCGGGCCACATTGGGATTGTCATGTATCGGAAATAGAGTTGAACTTAAGTAGGTTTGCTAAGATTCGGGAACCTTGCGTGGGCGGGCTTTGGTCGATCATATGTTCTTAAAAGCGGTAGACAGACGAAGGTGTCTATGACTTGCGGTGAACCGGACCATTTGCCCTAAGATAGCCAGATGATCTAATCATATGTTCTTAAAAGCGGTAGACAGACGAAGGTGTCTATGACATGCGGTGGACCGTGATCACTGGTAGACGTCGCTAAGTCGTGGCATAGAATGATGTACTGTTGTTTAAAGCGTTATATCCCTGACATGCGGTGGACTGTGCATATGTTCTTAAAAGCGGGGGATGGACTAACGTGGTATCCATGACATGCGGTGAACTGTGCATATGTTCTTAAAAGCGGTGGATGAGCAATGGTATGTTATAGAGTTGAACTACTGTCGAGTCTGTTCCCCTATCTAGACGTGTTATCGGTCTTATAATGAGTAAAACATTAGTAATCGGATAATCGGTTTGATGTAAAGAAGTTACCCTCACAGAACTCTAACTTGTTGCGGCTTATAACTTGTAATAACTTCAATAGTTGATACCCTGTTAGTATCTAACTCACTCGGCTTTCATTAAGCTGACGGCGTTTATGCCGCTGGACATTTCTACGTTCCAGCGCATCCTGGTTATGACTATACAGGTGAAGGGCCTGCAGAAGAAGACTACTATGCCGGTGACGGAGTTCCTGTGGAGAACTTCCCCGACGGAGGTCAGATCGAAGAAGACTACTACGCCGAGGACTACCCTTATGCCAACTGAAGACTAGACTAGAATTGTAGCTAATTGCCCTTACCGTTTTAGAACTCTTTGTAGTCAGGCATATGTTGCCTTGGCATTTGTACTTCCGCTGCTTTATATTTGATTCGAGACTCTGATATGTAATAGTTAGTAACTTCTGTTAACTTTATGTTACGTTGTGATTAGAACCTAGACTTCATTCTTGTTACACTATTACTTCTTGTTGCTTAGTACTGCGTGGTGTGGACAATCATGTGACTTCACCCGTCATTCCCTATGGACCCATAAAGGAAATTTATTTTTCTCTATTTATGCCGTTCCGGGGCGTGACACTTTCTCACTTCTAAATCTATCTCTATCTCTTTTTCTCTTTACAACTTTGTCAAGCTTTGCACTTGGGCCCCCCAAAATGAAGAGCAATGGGGGGTTTATATGGGCTAATTTGGGGTGGTTTTGGGGTTTTAGAAGTACTCCCATTGGTCCAAAACAACTGAAAACATAAAACTACATCGTTTCGGTTTTTAATTAATCAAATTGGACCCCCAAAAGAAATTACAAAAACATACTATTCTGGAGGAGAGTGCCGCGGCGGCACTGGGCCTGTGCTGCGGCAGCAGTGGGCCAGTGCCGCGGCGGCACTGCTCCTTCTTTGTCCAGATAATTGTATTTAGGCCCCCAGAGGTTCCGGTATTCGCGATAAGGTCCTATTTCGTCCGAAATTCACAGAAAATGCACACGAACTCCAAATTGAGGTTGTGATATACCGTTGGAAAGGTAATGGAGTCTACTTTACATTAAAAATAATTCGGAGGTAGGTCACTTTGAAAAGGTTTGTGGTATTTGCGATAAAAGCCGATTTGATCGCATTTTTTGCCTTCGGAAATTCACAATAAACTCGTTTTAAATCCAAATATTATGTGCGATATACCGTTAGAAAGCTATTGACCTCTAGTATCCATGAAAAATATTTGAAAATTGTTACGGTGCTCCGGTTCTAAAGTCAAATTTTAGTCAAACCGGTCAAACCGGGGATTCCCGGGAAGTTCTGGAAACCTTTGGGAGCCCCCAGGAGCTGACGTTTTCGTTCGATTTTCTTTTAAAACTTATTTTAATACTTTCCACGTGATCTAGAATGATCCCGGTAAATTTGGACGATTTTTGTCAAACTTGGTCAAACTTGGTGAAACCGGTCAACGAGGACTTTTCGGCAACTTCCGAGACTTCCGGGGGTCTCTGGGAGCTGACGATTTCATTTGATTTTAATTAAAAACTCATTTTTTTTTACTTTTCTTACAACATAGCATGTTTTCGGAACTTTTGGACCAAATCTGGGAGTTTTCGGGCTTTCAAGGGCATTTTGGTCATTCTGAGCATTTTGAGAAATATAGCTAACTTCCAGGAGTCCTTTTGAGTCTTTTTCGATCATTGTGAACCACCAAGATATGGGTCTCCTGAATCTGATAGTCGACAGTGAACTACTGTGACTGTCAGGATTGAACTGACGATGTACGAATCGAGATGACGAGCCAATAGTGAACTACTGTGACTGTCAGGATTGAACTACCGATGTACGAATCGAGATGACGAGTCGACAGTGAACTACTGTGTCTGTCATGGATTGAACTGACGATGTACGAATCGAGATGATGAGTCGACAGTGAACTACTGTGACTGTCATGGATTGAAGTGACGATGTACTAATCGAGATGACGAGTACATGGTGGTTCAATCCTATCTCATGGATGCTTAGAGAAATGGTGGTTGGGTGTATTGATGATGAAATATATAGAAGAATGGTGGAGGAAAACAAGATTGAAACTCACTTTCTATAGAAAAATAGTAGGAGGAAGCTACTTTCTCACTTCTAAATCTATCTCTATCTCTTTTTCTCTTTACAACTTTGTCAAGCTTTGCACTTGGGCCCCCCAAAATGAAGAGCAATGGGGGGTTTATATGGGCTAATTTGGGGTGGTTTTGGGGTTTTAGAAGTACTCCCATTGGTCCAAAACAACTGAAAACATAAAACTACATCGTTTTGGTTTTTAATTAATCAAATTGGACCCCCAAAAGAAATTACAAAAACATACTATTCTGGAGGAGAGTGCCGCGGCGGCACTGGGCCTGTGCTGCGGCAGCAGTGGGCCAGTGCCGCGGCGGCACTGCTCCTTCTTTGTCCAGATAATTGTATTTAGGCCCCCAGAGGTTCCGGTATTCGCGATAAGGTCCTATTTCGTCCGAAATTCACAGAAAATGCACACGAACTCCAAATTGAGGTTGTGATATACCGTTGGAAAGGTAATGGAGTCTATTTTACATTAAAAATAATTCGGAGGTAGGTCACTTTGAAAAGGTTTGTGGTATTTGCGATAAAAGCCGATTTGATCGCATTTTTTGCCTTCGGAAATTCACAATAAACTCGTTTTAAATCCAAATATTATGTGCGATATACCGTTAGAAAGCTATTGACCTCTAGTATCCATGAAAAATATTTGAAAATTGTTACGGTGCTCCGGTTCTAAAGTCAAATTTTAGTCAAACCGGTCAAACCGGGGATTCCCGGGAAGTTCTGGAAACCTTTGGGAGCCCCCAGGAGCTGACGTTTTCGTTCGATTTTCTTTTAAAACTTATTTTCATACTTTCCACATGATCTAGAATGATCCCGGTAAATTTGGACGATTTTTGTCAAACTTGGTCAAACTTGGTGAAACCGGTCAACGAGGACTTTTCAGCAACTTCCGAGACTTCCGGGGGTCTCTGGGAGCAGAGGATTTCATTTGATTTTAATTAAAAACTCATTTTTTTTTACTTTTCTTACAACATAGCATGTTTTCGGAACTTTTGGACCAAATCTGGGAGTTTTCGGGCTTTCAAGGGCATTTTGGTCATTCTGAGCATTTTGAGAAATATAGCTAACTTCCAGGAGTCCTTTTGAGTCTTTTTCGATCATTGTGAACCACCAAGATATGGGTCTCCTGAATCTGATAGTCGACAGTGAACTACTATGACTGTCAGGATTGAACTGACGATGTACGAATCGAGATGACGAGCCAATAGTGAACTACTGTGACTGTCAGGATTGAACTACCGATGTACGAATCGAGATGACGAGTCGACAGTGAACTACTGTGTCTGTCATGGATTGAACTGACGATGTACGAATCGAGATGATGAGTCGACAGTGAACTACTGTGACTGTCATGGATTGAAGTGACGATGTACTAATCGAGATGACGAGTACATGGTGGTTCAATCCTATCTCATGGATGCTTAGAGAAATGGTGGTTGGGTGTATTGATGATGAAATATATAGAAGAATGGTGGAGGAAAACAAGATTGAAACTCACTTTCTATAGAAAAATAGTAGGAGGAAGCTACTTTCTCACTTCTAAATCTATCTCTATCTCTTTTTTCTCTTTACAACTTTGTCAAGCTTTGCACTTGGGCCCCCCAAAATGAAGAGCAATGGGGGGTTTATATGGGCTAATTTGGGGTGGTTTTGGGGTTTTAGAAGTACTCCCATTGGTCCAAAACAACTGAAAACATAAAACTACATCGTTTTGGTTTTTAATTAATCAAATTGGACCCCCAAAAGAAATTACAAAAACATACTATTCTGGAGGAGAGTGCCGCGGCGGCACTGGGCCTGTGCTGCGGCAGCAGTGGGCCAGTGCCGCGGCGGCACTGCTCCTTCTTTGTCCAGATAATTGTATTTAGGCCCCCAGAGGTTCCGGTATTCGCGATAAGGTCCTATTTCGTCCGAAATTCACAGAAAATGCACACGAACTCCAAATTGAGGTTGTGATATACCGTTGGAAAGGTAATGGAGTCCATTTTACATTAAAAATAATTCGGAGGTAGGTCACTTTGAAAAGGTTTGTGGTATTTGCGATAAAAGCCGATTTGATCGCATTTTTTACCTTCGGAAATTCACAATAAACTCGTTTTAAATCCAAATATTATGTGCGATATACCGTTAGAAAGCTATTGACCTCTAGTATCCATGAAAAATATTTGAAAATTGTTACGGTGCTCCGGTTCTAAAGTCAAATTTTAGTCAAACCGGTCTAACCGGGGATTCCCGGGAAGTTCTGGAAACCTTTGGGAGCCCCCAGGAGCTGACGTTTTCGTTCGATTTTCTTTTAAAACTTATTTTAATACTTTCCACATGATCTAGAATGATCCCGGTAAATTTGGACGATTTTTGTCAAACTTGGTCAAACTTGGTGAAACCGGTCAACGAGGACTTTTCGGCAACTTCCGAGACTTCCGGGGGTCTCTGGGAGCTGACGATTTCATTTGATTTTAATTAAAAACTCATTTTTTTTTACTTTTCTTACAACATAGCATGTTTTCGGAACTTTTGGACCAAATCTGGGAGTTTTCGGACTTTCAGGGGCATTTTGGTCATTCTGAGCATTTTGAGAAATATAGCTAACTTCCAGGAGTCCTTTTGAGTCTTTTTCGATCATTGTGAACCACCAAGATATGGGTCTCCTGAATCTGATAGTCGACAGTGAACTACTGTGACTGTCAGGATTGAACTGACGATGTACGAATCGAGATGACGAGCCAATAGTGAACTACTGTGACTGTCAGGATTGAACTACCGATGTACGAATCGAGATGACGAGTCGACAGTGAACTACTGTGTCTGTCATGGATTGAACTGACGATGTACGAATCGAGATGATGAGTCGACAGTGAACTACTGTGACTGTCATGGATTGAAGTGACGATGTACTAATCGAGATGACGAGTACATGGTGGTTCAATCCTATCTCATGGATGCTTAGAGAAATGGTGGTTGGGTGTATTGATGATGAAATATATAGAAGAATGGTGGAGGAAAACAAGATTGAAACTCACTTTCTATAGAAAAATAGTAGGAGGAAGCTACTTTCTCACTTCTAAATCTATCTCTATCTCTTTTTCTCTTTACAACTTTGTCAAGCTTTGCACTTGGGCCCCCCAAAATGAAGAGCAATGGGGGGTTTATATGGGCTAATTTGGGGTGGTTTTTGGGTTTTAGAAGTACTCCCATTGGTCCAAAACAACTGAAAACATAAAACTACATCGTTTTGGTTTTTAATTAATCAAATTGGACCCCCAAAAGAAATTACAAAAACATACTATTCTGGAGGAGAGTGCCGCGGCGGCACTGGGCCTGTGCTGCGGCAGCAGTGGGCCAGTGCCGCGGCGGCACTGCTCCTTCTTTGTCCAGATAATTGTATTTAGGCCCCCAGAGGTTCCGGTATTCGCGATAAGGTCCTATTTCGTCCGAAATTCACAGAAAATGCACACGAACTCCAAATTGAGGTTGTGATATACCGTTGGAAAGGTAATGGAGTCTATTTTACATTAAAAATAATTCGGAGGTAGGTCACTTTGAAAAGGTTTGTGGTATTTGCGATAAAAGCCGATTTGATCGCATTTTTTGCCTTCGGAAATTCACAATAAACTCGTTTTAAATCCAAATATTATGTGCGATATACCGTTAGAAAGCTATTGACCTCTAGTATCCATGAAAAATATTTGAAAATTGTTACGGTGCTCCGGTTCTAAAGTCAAATTTTAGTCAAACCGGTCTAACCGGGGATTCCCGGGAAGTTCTGGAAACCTTTGGGAGCCCCCAGGAGCTGACGTTTTCGTTCGATTTTCTTTTAAAACTTATTTTCATACTTTCCACGTGATCTCGAATGATCCCGGTAAATTTGGACGATTTTTGTCAAACTTGGTCAAACTTGGTGAAACCGGTCAACGAGGACTTTTCGGCAACTTACGAGACTTCCGGGGGTCTCTGGGAGCAGAGGATTTCATTTGATTTTAATTAAAAACTCATTTTTTTTTACTTTTCTTACAACATAGCATGTTTTCGGAACTTTTGGACCAAATCTTGGAGTTTTCGGGCTTTCAGGGGCATTTTGGTCATTCTGAGCATTTTGAGAAATATAGCTAACTTCCAGGAGTCCTTTTGAGTCTTTTTCGATCATTGTGAACCACCAAGATATGGGTCTCCTGAATCTGATAGTCGACAGTGAACTACTGTGACTGTCAGGATTGAACTGACGATGTACGAATCGAGATGACGAGCCAATAGTGAACTACTGTGACTGTCAGGATTGAACTACCGATGTACGAATCGAGATGACGAGTCGACAGTGAACTACTGTGTCTGTCATGGATTGAACTGACGATGTACGAATCGAGATGATGAGTCGACAGTGAACTACTGTGACTGTCATGGATTGAAGTGACGATGTACTAATCGAGATGACGAGTACATGGTGGTTCAATCCTATCTCATGGATGCTTAGAGAAATGGTGGTTGGGTGTATTGATGATGAAATATATAGAAGAATGGTGGAGGAAAACAAGATTGAAACTCACTTTCTATAGAAAAATAGTAGGAGGAAGCTACTTTCTCACTTCTAAATCTATCTCTATCTCTTTTTCTCTTTACAACTTTGTCAAGCTTTGCACTTGGGCCCCCCAAAATGAAGAGCAATGGGGGGTTTATATGGGCTAATTTGGGGTGGTTTTGGGGTTTTAGAAGTACTCCCATTGGTCCAAAACAACTGAAAACATAAAACTACATCGTTTTGGTTTTTAATTAATCAAATTGGACCCCCAAAAGAAATTACAAAAACATACTATTCTGGAGGAGAGTGCCGCGGCGGCACTGGGCCTGTGCTGCGGCAGCAGTGGGCCAGTGCCGCGGCGGCACTGCTCCTTCTTTGTCCAGATAATTGTATTTAGGCCCCCAGAGGTTCCGGTATTCGCGATAAGGTCCTATTTCGTCCGAAATTCACAGAAAATGCACACGAACTCCAAATTGAGGTTGTGATATACCGTTGGAAAGGTAATGGAGTCTATTTTACATTAAAAATAATTCGGAGGTAGGTCACTTTGAAAAGGTTTGTGGTATTTGCGATAAAAGCCGATTTGATCGCATTTTTTGCCTTCGGAAATTCACAATAAACTCGTTTTAAATCCAAATATTATGTGCGATATACCGTTAGAAAGCTATTGACCTCTAGTATCCATGAAAAATATTTGAAAATTGTTACGGTGCTCCGGTTCTAAAGTCAAATTTTAGTCAAACCGGTCAAACCGGGGATTCCCGGGAAGTTCTGGAAACCTTTGGGAGCCCCCAGGAGCTGACGTTTTCGTTCGATTTTCTTTTAAAACTTATTTTCATACTTTCCACATGATCTAGAATGATCCCGGTAAATTTGGACGATTTTTGTCAAACTTGGTCAAACTTGGTGAAACCGGTCAACGAGGACTTTTCGGCAACTTCCGAGACTTCCGGGGGTCTCTGGGAGCAGAGGATTTCATTTGATTTTAATTAAAAACTCATTTTTTTTTACTTTTCTTACAACATAGCATGTTTTCGGAACTTTTGGACCAAATCTTGGAGTTTTCGGGTTTTCAGGGGCATTTTGGTCATTCTGAGCATTTTGAGAAATATAGCTAACTTCCAGGAGTCCTTTTGAGTCTTTTTCGATCATTGTGAACCACCAAGATATGGGTCTCCTGAATCTGATAGTCGACAGTGAACTACTGTGACTGTCAGGATTGAACTGACGATGTACGAATCGAGATGACGAGCCAATAGTGAACTACTGTGACTGTCAGGATTGAACTACCGATGTACGAATCGAGATGACGAGTCGACAGTGAACTACTGTGTCTGTCATGGATTGAACTGACGATGTACGAATCGAGATGATGAGTCGACAGTGAACTACTGTGACTGTCATGGATTGAAGTGACGATGTACTAATCGAGATGACGAGTACATGGTGGTTCAATCCTATCTCATGGATGCTTAGAGAAATGGTGGTTGGGTGTATTGATGATGAAATATATAGAAGAATGGTGGAGGAAAACAAGATTGAAACTCACTTTCTATAGAAAAATAGTAGGAGGAAGCTACTTTCTCACTTCTAAATCTATCTCTATCTCTTTTTCTCTTTACAACTTTGTCAAGCTTTGCACTTGGGCCCCCCAAAATGAAGAGCAATGGGGGGTTTATATGGGCTAATTTGGGGTGGTTTTGGGGTTTTAGAAGTACTCCCATTGGTCCAAAACAACTGAAAACATAAAACTACATCGTTTTGGTTTTTAATTAATCAAATTGGACCCCCAAAAGAAATTACAAAAACATACTATTCTGGAGGAGAGTGCCGCGGCGGCACTGGGCCTGTGCTGCGGCAGCAGTGGGCCAGTGCCGCGGCGGCACTGCTCCTTCTTTGTCCAGATAATTGTATTTAGGCCCCCAGAGGTTCCGGTATTCGCGAAAAGGTCCTATTTCGTCCGAAATTCACAGAAAATGCACACGAACTCCAAATTGAGGTTGTGATATACCGTTGGAAAGGTAATGGAGTCTATTTTACATTACAAATAATTCGGAGGTAGGTCACTTTGAAAAGGTTTGTGGTATTTTCGATAAAAGCCGATTTGATCGCATTTTTTGCCTTCGAAAATTCACAATAAACTCGTTTTAAATCCAAATATTATGTGCGATATACCGTTAGAAAGCTATTGACCTCTAGTATCCATGAAAAATATTTGAAAATTGTTACGGTGCTCCGGTTCTAAAGTCAAATTTTAGTCAAACCGGTCAAACCGGGGATTCCCGGGAAGTTCTGGAAACCTTTGGGAGCCCCCAGGAGCTGACGTTTTCGTTCGATTTTCTTTTAAAACTTATTTTAATACTTTCCACGTGATCTAGAATGATCCCGGTAAATTTGGACGATTTTTGTCAAACTTGGTCAAACTTGGTGAAACCGGTCAACGAGGACTTTTCGGCAACTTCCGAGACTTCCGGGGGTCTCTGGGAGCTGACGATTTCATTTGATTTTAATTAAAAACTCATTTTTTTTTACTTTTCTTACAACATAGCATGTTTTCGGAACTTTTGGACCAAATCTGGGAGTTTTCGGGCTTTCAAGGGCATTTTGGTCATTCTGAGCATTTTGAGAAATATAGCTAACTTCCAGGAGTCCTTTTGAGTCTTTTTCGATCATTGTGAACCACCAAGATATGGGTCTCCTGAATCTGATAGTCGACAGTGAACTACTGTGACTGTCAGGATTGAACTGACGATGTACGAATCGAGATGACGAGCCAATAGTGAACTACTGTGACTGTCAGGATTGAACTACCGATGTACGAATCGAGATGACGAGTCGACAGTGAACTACTGTGTCTGTCATGGATTGAACTGACGATGTACGAATCGAGATGATGAGTCGACAGTGAACTACTGTGACTGTCATGGATTGAAGTGACGATGTACTAATCGAGATGACGAGTACATGGTGGTTCAATCCTATCTCATGGATGCTTAGAGAAATGGTGGTTGGGTGTATTGATGATGAAATATATAGAAGAATGGTGGAGGAAAACAAGATTGAAACTCACTTTCTATAGAAAAATAGTAGGAGGAAGCTACTTTCTCACTTCTAAATCTATCTCTATCTCTTTTTCTCTTTACAACTTTGTCAAGCTTTGCACTTGGGCCCCCCAAAATGAAGAGCAATGGGGGGTTTATATGGGCTAATTTGGGGTGGTTTTGGGGTTTTAGAAGTACTCCCATTGGTCCAAAACAACTGAAAACATAAAACTACATCGTTTTGGTTTTTAATTAATCAAATTGGACCCCCAAAAGAAATTACAAAAACATACTATTCTGGAGGAGAGTGCCGCGGCGGCACTGGGCCTGTGCTGCGGCAGCAGTGGGCCAGTGCCGCGGCGGCACTGCTCCTTCTTTGTCCAGATAATTGTATTTAGGCCCCCAGAGGTTCCGGTATTCGCGATAAGGTCCTATTTCGTCCGAAATTCACAGAAAATGCACACGAACTCCAAATTGAGGTTGTGATATACCGTTGGAAAGGTAATGGAGTCTATTTTACATTAAAAATAATTCGGAGGTAGGTCACTTTGAAAAGGTTTGTGGTATTTGCGATAAAAGCCGATTTGATCGCATTTTTTGCCTTCGGAAATTCACAATAAACTCGTTTTAAATCCAAATATTATGTGCGATATACCGTTAGAAAGCTATTGACCTCTAGTATCCATGAAAAATATTTGAAAATTGTTACGGTGCTCCGGTTCTAAAGTCAAATTTTAGTCAAACCGGTCAAACCGGGGATTCCCGGGAAGTTCTGGAAACCTTTGGGAGCCCCCAGGAGCTGACGTTTTCGTTCGATTTTCTTTTAAAACTTATTTTCATACTTTCCACATGATCTAGAATGATCCCGGTAAATTTGGACGATTTTTGTCAAACTTGGTCAAACTTGGTGAAACCGGTCAACGAGGACTTTTCAGCAACTTCCGAGACTTCCGGGGGTCTCTGGGAGCAGAGGATTTCATTTGATTTTAATTAAAAACTCATTTTTTTTTACTTTTCTTACAACATAGCATGTTTTCGGAACTTTTGGACCAAATCTGGGAGTTTTCGGGCTTTCAAGGGCATTTTGGTCATTCTGAGCATTTTGAGAAATATAGCTAACTTCCAGGAGTCCTTTTGAGTCTTTTTCGATCATTGTGAACCACCAAGATATGGGTCTCCTGAATCTGATAGTCGACAGTGAACTACTATGACTGTCAGGATTGAACTGACGATGTACGAATCGAGATGACGAGCCAATAGTGAACTACTGTGACTGTCAGGATTGAACTACCGATGTACGAATCGAGATGACGAGTCGACAGTGAACTACTGTGTCTGTCATGGATTGAACTGACGATGTACGAATCGAGATGATGAGTCGACAGTGAACTACTGTGACTGTCATGGATTGAAGTGACGATGTACTAATCGAGATGACGAGTACATGGTGGTTCAATCCTATCTCATGGATGCTTAGAGAAATGGTGGTTGGGTGTATTGATGATGAAATATATAGAAGAATGGTGGAGGAAAACAAGATTGAAACTCACTTTCTATAGAAAAATAGTAGGAGGAAGCTACTTTCTCACTTCTAAATCTATCTCTATCTCTTTTTCTCTTTACAACTTTGTCAAGCTTTGCACTTGGGCCCCCCAAAATGAAGAGCAATGGGGGGTTTATATGGGCTAATTTGGGGTGGTTTTGGGGTTTTAGAAGTACTCCCATTGGTCCAAAACAACTGAAAACATAAAACTACATCGTTTTGGTTTTTAATTAATCAAATTGGACCCCCAAAAGAAATTACAAAAACATACTATTCTGGAGGAGAGTGCCGCGGCGGCACTGGGCCTGTGCTGCGGCAGCAGTGGGCCAGTGCCGCGGCGGCACTGCTCCTTCTTTGTCCAGATAATTGTATTTAGGCCCCCAGAGGTTCCGGTATTCGCGATAAGGTCCTATTTCGTCCGAAATTCACAGAAAATGCACACGAACTCCAAATTGAGGTTGTGATATACCGTTGGAAAGGTAATGGAGTCCATTTTACATTAAAAATAATTCGGAGGTAGGTCACTTTGAAAAGGTTTGTGGTATTTGCGATAAAAGCCGATTTGATCGCATTTTTTACCTTCGGAAATTCACAATAAACTCGTTTTAAATCCAAATATTATGTGCGATATACCGTTAGAAAGCTATTGACCTCTAGTATCCATGAAAAATATTTGAAAATTGTTACGGTGCTCCGGTTCTAAAGTCAAATTTTAGTCAAACCGGTCTAACCGGGGATTCCCGGGAAGTTCTGGAAACCTTTGGGAGCCCCCAGGAGCTGACGTTTTCGTTCGATTTTCTTTTAAAACTTATTTTAATACTTTCCACATGATCTAGAATGATCCCGGTAAATTTGGACGATTTTTGTCAAACTTGGTCAAACTTGGTGAAACCGGTCAACGAGGACTTTTCGGCAACTTCCGAGACTTCCGGGGGTCTCTGGGAGCTGACGATTTCATTTGATTTTAATTAAAAACTCATTTTTTTTTACTTTTCTTACAACATAGCATGTTTTCGGAACTTTTGGACCAAATCTGGGAGTTTTCGGACTTTCAGGGGCATTTTGGTCATTCTGAGCATTTTGAGAAATATAGCTAACTTCCAGGAGTCCTTTTGAGTCTTTTTCGATCATTGTGAACCACCAAGATATGGGTCTCCTGAATCTGATAGTCGACAGTGAACTACTGTGACTGTCAGGATTGAACTGACGATGTACGAATCGAGATGACGAGCCAATAGTGAACTACTGTGACTGTCAGGATTGAACTACCGATGTACGAATCGAGATGACGAGTCGACAGTGAACTACTGTGTCTGTCATGGATTGAACTGACGATGTACGAATCGAGATGATGAGTCGACAGTGAACTACTGTGACTGTCATGGATTGAAGTGACGATGTACTAATCGAGATGACGAGTACATGGTGGTTCAATCCTATCTCATGGATGCTTAGAGAAATGGTGGTTGGGTGTATTGATGATGAAATATATAGAAGAATGGTGGAGGAAAACAAGATTGAAACTCACTTTCTATAGAAAAATAGTAGGAGGAAGCTACTTTCTCACTTCTAAATCTATCTCTATCTCTTTTTCTCTTTACAACTTTGTCAAGCTTTGCACTTGGGCCCCCCAAAATGAAGAGCAATGGGGGGTTTATATGGGCTAATTTGGGGTGGTTTTTGGGTTTTAGAAGTACTCCCATTGGTCCAAAACAACTGAAAACATAAAACTACATCGTTTTGGTTTTTAATTAATCAAATTGGACCCCCAAAAGAAATTACAAAAACATACTATTCTGGAGGAGAGTGCCGCGGCGGCACTGGGCCTGTGCTGCGGCAGCAGTGGGCCAGTGCCGCGGCGGCACTGCTCCTTCTTTGTCCAGATAATTGTATTTAGGCCCCCAGAGGTTCCGGTATTCGCGATAAGGTCCTATTTCGTCCGAAATTCACAGAAAATGCACACGAACTCCAAATTGAGGTTGTGATATACCGTTGGAAAGGTAATGGAGTCTATTTTACATTAAAAATAATTCGGAGGTAGGTCACTTTGAAAAGGTTTGTGGTATTTGCGATAAAAGCCGATTTGATCGCATTTTTTGCCTTCGGAAATTCACAATAAACTCGTTTTAAATCCAAATATTATGTGCGATATACCGTTAGAAAGCTATTGACCTCTAGTATCCATGAAAAATATTTGAAAATTGTTACGGTGCTCCGGTTCTAAAGTCAAATTTTAGTCAAACCGGTCTAACCGGGGATTCCCGGGAAGTTCTGGAAACCTTTGGGAGCCCCCAGGAGCTGACGTTTTCGTTCGATTTTCTTTTAAAACTTATTTTCATACTTTCCACGTGATCTCGAATGATCCCGGTAAATTTGGACGATTTTTGTCAAACTTGGTCAAACTTGGTGAAACCGGTCAACGAGGACTTTTCGGCAACTTTCGAGACTTCCGGGGGTCTCTGGGAGCAGAGGATTTCATTTGATTTTAATTAAAAACTCATTTTTTTTTACTTTTCTTACAACATAGCATGTTTTCGGAACTTTTGGACCAAATCTTGGAGTTTTCGGGCTTTCAGGGGCATTTTGGTCATTCTGAGCATTTTGAGAAATATAGCTAACTTCCAGGAGTCCTTTTGAGTCTTTTTCGATCATTGTGAACCACCAAGATATGGGTCTCCTGAATCTGATAGTCGACAGTGAACTACTGTGACTGTCAGGATTGAACTGACGATGTACGAATCGAGATGACGAGCCAATAGTGAACTACTGTGACTGTCAGGATTGAACTACCGATGTACGAATCGAGATGACGAGTCGACAGTGAACTACTGTGTCTGTCATGGATTGAACTGACGATGTACGAATCGAGATGATGAGTCGACAGTGAACTACTGTGACTGTCATGGATTGAAGTGACGATGTACTAATCGAGATGACGAGTACATGGTGGTTCAATCCTATCTCATGGATGCTTAGAGAAATGGTGGTTGGGTGTATTGATGATGAAATATATAGAAGAATGGTGGAGGAAAACAAGATTGAAACTCACTTTCTATAGAAAAATAGTAGGAGGAAGCTACTTTCTCACTTCTAAATCTATCTCTATCTCTTTTTCTCTTTACAACTTTGTCAAGCTTTGCACTTGGGCCCCCCAAAATGAAGAGCAATGGGGGGTTTATATGGGCTAATTTGGGGTGGTTTTGGGGTTTTAGAAGTACTCCCATTGGTCCAAAACAACTGAAAACATAAAACTACATCGTTTTGGTTTTTAATTAATCAAATTGGACCCCCAAAAGAAATTACAAAAACATACTATTCTGGAGGAGAGTGCCGCGGCGGCACTGGGCCTGTGCTGCGGCAGCAGTGGGCCAGTGCCGCGGCGGCACTGCTCCTTCTTTGTCCAGATAATTGTATTTAGGCCCCCAGAGGTTCCGGTATTCGCGATAAGGTCCTATTTCGTCCGAAATTCACAGAAAATGCACACGAACTCCAAATTGAGGTTGTGATATACCGTTGGAAAGGTAATGGAGTCTATTTTACATTAAAAATAATTCGGAGGTAGGTCACTTTGAAAAGGTTTGTGGTATTTGCGATAAAAGCCGATTTGATCGCATTTTTTGCCTTCGGAAATTCACAATAAACTCGTTTTAAATCCAAATATTATGTGCGATATACCGTTAGAAAGCTATTGACCTCTAGTATCCATGAAAAATATTTGAAAATTGTTACGGTGCTCCGGTTCTAAAGTCAAATTTTAGTCAAACCGGTCAAACCGGGGATTCCCGGGAAGTTCTGGAAACCTTTGGGAGCCCCCAGGAGCTGACGTTTTCGTTCGATTTTCTTTTAAAACTTATTTTCATACTTTCCACATGATCTAGAATGATCCCGGTAAATTTGGACGATTTTTGTCAAACTTGGTCAAACTTGGTGAAACCGGTCAACGAGGACTTTTCGGCAACTTCCGAGACTTCCGGGGGTCTCTGGGAGCAGAGGATTTCATTTGATTTTAATTAAAAACTCATTTTTTTTTACTTTTCTTACAACATAGCATGTTTTCGGAACTTTTGGACCAAATCTTGGAGTTTTCGGGTTTTCAGGGGCATTTTGGTCATTCTGAGCATTTTGAGAAATATAGCTAACTTCCAGGAGTCCTTTTGAGTCTTTTTCGATCATTGTGAACCACCAAGATATGGGTCTCCTGAATCTGATAGTCGACAGTGAACTACTGTGACTGTCAGGATTGAACTGACGATGTACGAATCGAGATGACGAGCCAATAGTGAACTACTGTGACTGTCAGGATTGAACTACCGATGTACGAATCGAGATGACGAGTCGACAGTGAACTACTGTGTCTGTCATGGATTGAACTGACGATGTACGAATCGAGATGATGAGTCGACAGTGAACTACTGTGACTGTCATGGATTGAAGTGACGATGTACTAATCGAGATGACGAGTACATGGTGGTTCAATCCTATCTCATGGATGCTTAGAGAAATGGTGGTTGGGTGTATTGATGATGAAATATATAGAAGAATGGTGGAGGAAAACAAGATTGAAACTCACTTTCTATAGAAAAATAGTAGGAGGAAGCTACTTTCTCACTTCTAAATCTATCTCTATCTCTTTTTCTCTTTACAACTTTGTCAAGCTTTGCACTTGGGCCCCCCAAAATGAAGAGCAATGGGGGGTTTATATGGGCTAATTTGGGGTGGTTTTGGGGTTTTAGAAGTACTCCCATTGGTCCAAAACAACTGAAAACATAAAACTACATCGTTTTGGTTTTTAATTAATCAAATTGGACCCCCAAAAGAAATTACAAAAACATACTATTCTGGAGGAGAGTGCCGCGGCGGCACTGGGCCTGTGCTGCGGCAGCAGTGGGCCAGTGCCGCGGCGGCACTGCTCCTTCTTTGTCCAGATAATTGTATTTAGGCCCCCAGAGGTTCCGGTATTCGCGAAAAGGTCCTATTTCGTCCGAAATTCACAGAAAATGCACACGAACTCCAAATTGAGGTTGTGATATACCGTTGGAAAGGTAATGGAGTCTATTTTACATTACAAATAATTCGGAGGTAGGTCACTTTGAAAAGGTTTGTGGTATTTTCGATAAAAGCCGATTTGATCGCATTTTTTGCCTTCGAAAATTCACAATAAACTCGTTTTAAATCCAAATATTATGTGCGATATACCGTTAGAAAGCTATTGACCTCTAGTATCCATGAAAAATATTTGAAAATTGTTACGGTGCTCCGGTTCTAAAGTCAAATTTTAGTCAAACCGGTCAAACCGGGGATTCCCGGGAAGTTCTGGAAACCTCTGGGAGCCCCCAGGAGCTGACGTTTTCGTTCGATTTTCTTTTAAAACTTATTTTAATACTTTCCACATGATCTAGAATGATCCCGGTAAATTTGGACGATTTTTGTCAAACTTGGTCAAACTTGGCCAAACCGGTCAACGAGGACTTTTCGGGAACTTCCGAGACTTCCGGGGGTCTCTGGGAGCTGACGATTTCATTTGATTTTAATTAAAAACTCATTTTTTTTACTTTTCTTACAACATAGCATGTTTTCGGAACTTTTGGACCAAATCTGGGAGTTTTCGGGCTTTCAGGGGCATTTTGGTCATTCTGAGCATTTTGAGAAATATAGCTAACTTCCAGGAGTCCTTTTGAGTCTTTTTCGATCATTGTGAACCACTAAGCTATGGGTCTCCTGAATCTGATAGTCGACAGTGAACTACTGTGACTGTCAGTCTTGAACTGACGATGTACGAATCGAGATGATGAGCCAATAGTGAACTACCGTGACTGTCAGGATTGAACTACCGATGTACGAATCGAGATGACGAGTCGACAGTGAACTACTGTGTCTGTCATGGATTGAACTGACGATGTACGAATCGAGATGATGAGTCGACAGTGAACTACTGTGACTGTCATGGATTGAAGTGACGATGTACTAATCGAGATGACGAGTACATGGTGGTTCAATCCTATCTCATGGATGCTTAGAGAAATGGTGGTTGGGTGTATTGATGATGAAATATATAGAAGAATGGTGGAGGAAAACAAGATTGAAACTCACTTTCTATAGAAAAATAGTAGGAGGAAGCTACTTTCTCACTTCTAAATCTATCTCTATCTCTTTTTCTCTTTACAACTTTGTCAAGCTTTGCACTTGGGCCCCCCAAAATGAAGAGCAATGGGGGGTTTATATGGGCTAATTTGGGGTGGTTTTGGGGTTTTAGAAGTACTCCCATTGGTCCAAAACAACTGAAAACATAAAACTACATCGTTTCGGTTTTTAATTAATCAAATTGGACCCCCAAAAGAAATTACAAAAACATACTATTCTGGAGGAGAGTGCCGCGGTGGCACTGGGCCTGTGCTGCGGCAGCAGTGGGCCAGTGCCGCGGCGGCACTGCTCCTTCTTTGTCCAGATAATTGTATTTAGGCCCCCAGAGGTTCCGGTATTCGCGATAAGGTCCTATTTCGTCCGAAATTCACAGAAAATGCACACGAACTCCAAATTGAGGTTGTGATATACCGTTGGAAAGGTAATGGAGTCTATTTTACATTAAAAATAATTCGGAGGTAGGTCACTTTGAAAAGGTTTGTGGTATTTGCGATAAAAGCCGATTTGATCGCATTTTTTGCCTTCGGAAATTCACAATAAACTCGTTTTAAATCCAAATATTATGTGCGATATACCGTTAGAAAGCTATTGACCTCTAGTATCCATGAAAAATATTTGAAAATTGTTACGGTGCTCAGGTTCTAAAGTCAAATTTTAGTCAAACCGGTCAAACCGGGGATTCCCGGGAAGTTCTGGAAACCTTTGGGAGCCCCCAGGAGCTGACGTTTTCGTTCGATTTTCTTTTAAAACTTATTTTAATACTTTCCACATGATCTAGAATGATCCCGGTAAATTTGGACGATTTTTGTCAAACTTGGTCAAACTTGGTCAAACCGGTCAACGAGGACTTTTCGGGAACTTCCGAGACTTCCGGGGGTCTCTGGGAGCGGACGATTTCATTTGATTTTAATTAAAAACTCATTTTTTTTACTTTTCTTACAACATAGCATGTTTTGGGAACTTTTGGACCAAATTTGGGAGTTTTCGGGCTTTCAGGGGCATTTTGGTCATTCTGAGCATTTTGAGAAATATAGCTAACTTCCAGGAGTCCTTTTGAGTCTTTTTCGATCATTGTGAACCACTAAGCTATGGGTCTCCTAAATCTGATAGTCGACAGTGAACTACTGTGACTGTCAGTCTTGAACTGACGATGTACGAATCGAGATGATGAGCCAATAGTGAACTACCGTGACTGTCAGGATTGAACTACCGATGTACGAATCGAGATGACGAGTCGACAGTGAACTACTGTGTCTGTCATGGATTGAACTGACGATGTACGAATCGAGATGATGAGTCGACAGTGAACTACTGTGACTGTCATGGATTGAAGTGACGATGTACTGATCGAGATGACGAGTACATGGTGGTTCAATCCTATCTCATGGATGCTTAGAGAAATGGTGGTTGGGTGTATTGATGATGAAATATATAGAAGAATGGTGGAGGAAAACAAGATTGAAACTCACTTTCTATAGAAAAATAGTAGGAGGAAGCTACTTTCTCACTTCTAAATCTATCTCTATCTCTTTTTCTCTTTACAACTTTGTCAAGCTTTGCACTTGGGCCCCCCAAAATGAAGAGCAATGGGGGGTTTATATGGGCTAATTTGGGGTGGTTTTGGGGTTTTAGAAGTACTCCCATTGGTCCAAAACAACTGAAAACATAAAACTACATCGTTTTGGTTTTTAATTAATCAAATTGGACCCCCAAAAGAAATTACAAAAACATACTATTCTGGAGGAGAGTGCCGCGGCGGCACTGGGCCTGTGCTGCGGCAGCAGTGGGCCAGTGCCGCGGCGGCACTGCTCCTTCTTTGTCCAGATAATTGTATTTAGGCCCCCAGAGGTTCCGGTATTCGCGATAAGGTCCTATTTCTTCCGAAATTCACAGAAAATGCACACGAACTCCAAATTGAGGTTGTGATATACCGTTGGAAAGGTAATGGAGTCTATTTTATATTAAAAATAATTCGGAGGTAGGTCACTTTGAAAAGGTTTGTGGTATTTGCGATAAAATCCGATTTGATCGCATTTTTTGCCTTCGGAAATTCACAATAAACTTGTTTTAAATCCAAATATTATGTGCGATATACCGTTAGAAATCTATTGACCTCTAGTATCCATGAAAAATATTTGAAAATTGTTACGGTGCTCCGGTTCTAAAGTCAAATTTTAGTCAAACCGGTCAAACCGGGGATTCCCGGGAAGTTCTGGAAACCTTTGGGAGCCCCCAGGAGCTGACGTTTTCGTTCGATTTTCTTTTAAAACTTATTTTAATACTTTCCACATGATCTAGAATGATCCCGGTAAATTTGGACGATTTTTGTCAAACTTGGTCAAACTTGGTGAAACCGGTCAACGAGGACTTTTCGGCAACTTCCGAGACTTCCGGGGGTCTCTGGGAGCTGACGATTTCATTTGATTTTAATTAAAAACTCATTTTCTTTTACTTTTCTTACAACATAGAATGTTTTCGGAACTTTTGGACCAAATCTGGGAGTTTTCGGGCTTTCACGGGCATTTTAGTCATTCTGAGCATTTTGAGAAATATAGCTAACTTCCAGGAGTCCTTTTGAGTCTTTTTCGATCATTGTGAACCACCAAGCTATGGGTCTCCTGAATATGATAGTCGACAGTGAACTACTGTGACTGTCAGGATTGAACTGACGATGTACGAATCGAGATGACGAGCCAATAGTGAACTACTGTGACTGTCAGGATTGAACTACCGATGTACGAATCGAGATGACGAGTCGACAGTGAACTACTGTGTCTGTCATGGATTGAACTGACGATGTACGAATCGAGATGATGAGTCGACAGTGAACTACTGTGACTGTCATGGATTGAAGTGACGATGTACTAATCGAGATGACGAGTACATGGTGGTTCAATCCTATCTCATGGATGCTTAGAGAAATGGTGGTTGGGTGTATTGATGATGAAATATATAGAAGAATGGTGGAGGAAAACAAGATTGAAACTCACTTTCTATAGAAAAATAGTAGGAGGAAGCTACTTTCTCACTTCTAAATCTATCTCTATCTCTTTTTCTCTTTACAACTTTGTCAAGCTTTGCACTTGGGCCCCCCAAAATGAAGAGCAATGGGGGGTTTATATGGGCTAATTTGGGGTGGTTTTGGGGTTTTAGAAGTACTCCCATTGGTCCAAAACAACTGAAAACATAAAACTACATCGTTTTGGTTTTTAATTAATCAAATTGGACCCCCAAAAGAAATTACAAAAACATACTATTCTGGAGGAGAGTGCCGCGGCGGCACTGGGCCTGTGCTGCGGCAGCAGTGGGCCAGTGCCGCGGCGGCACTGCTCCTTCTTTGTCCAGATAATTGTATTTAGGCCCCCAGAGGTTCCGGTATTCGCGAAAAGGTCCTATTTCGTCCGAAATTCACAGAAAATGCACACGAACTCCAAATTGAGGTTGTGATATACCGTTGGAAAGGTAATGGAGTCTATTTTACATTACAAATAATTCGGAGGTAGGTCACTTTGAAAAGGTTTGTGGTATTTTCGATAAAAGCCGATTTAATCGCATTTTTTGCCTTCAGAAATTCACAATAAACTCGTTTTAAATCCAAATATTATGTGCGATATACCGTTAGAAAGCTATTGACCTCTAGTATCCATGAAAAATATTTGAAAATTGTTACGGTGCTCCGGTTCTAAAGTCAAATTTTAGTCAAACCGGTCTAACCGGGGATTCCCGGGAAGTTCTGGAAACCTCTGGGAGCCCCCAGGAGCTGACGTTTTCGTTCGATTTTCTTTTAAAACTTATTTTCATACTTTCCACATGATCTAGAATGATCCCGGTAAATTTGGACGATTTTTGTCAAACTTGGTCAAACTTGGCCAAACCGGTCAACGAGGACTTTTCGGGAACTTCCGAGACTTCCGGGGGTCTCTGGGAGCTGACGATTTCATTTGATTTTAATTAAAAACTCATTTTTTTTTACTTTTCTTACAACATAGCATGTTTTCGGAACTTTTGGACCAAATCTGGGAGTTTTCGGGCTTTCAGGGGCATTTTGGTCATTCTGAGCATTTTGAGAAATATAGCTAACTTCCAGGAGTCCTTTTGAGTCTTTTTCGATCATTGTGAACCACTAAGCTATGGGTCTCCTGAATCTGATAGTCGACAGTGAACTACTGTGACTGTCAATCTTGAACTGACGATGTACGAATCGAGATGATGAGCCAATAGTGAACTACCGTGACTGTCAGGATTGAACTACCGATGTACGAATCGAGATGACGAGTCGACAGTGAACTACTGTGTCTGTCATGGATTGAACTGACGATGTACGAATCGAGATGATGAGTCGACAGTGAACTACTGTGACTGTCATGGATTGAAGTGACGATGTACTAATCGAGATGACGAGTACATGGTGGTTCAATCCTATCTCATGGATGCTTAGAGAAATGGTGGTTGGGTGTATTGATGATGAAATATATAGAAGAATGGTGGAGGAAAACAAGATTGAAACTCACTTTCTATAGAAAAATAGTAGGAGGAAGCTACTTTCTCACTTCTAAATCTATCTCTATCTCTTTTTCTCTTTACAACTTTGTCAAGCTTTGCACTTGGGCCCCCCAAAATGAAGAGCAATGGGGGGTTTATATGGGCTAATTTGGGGTGGTTTTGGGGTTTTAGAAGTACTCCCATTGGTCCAAAACAACTGAAAACATAAAACTACATCGTTTTGGTTTTTAATTAATCAAATTGGACCCCCAAAAGAAATTACAAAAACATACTATTCTGGAGGAGAGTGCCGCGGCGGCACTGGGCCTGTGCTGCGGCAGCAGTGGGCCAGTGCCGTGGCGGCACTGCTCCTTCTTTGTCCAGATAATTGTATTTAGGCCCCCAGAGGTTCCGGTATTCGCGATAAGGTCCTATTTCGTCCGAAATTCACAGAAAATGCACACGAACTCCAAATTGAGGTTGTGATATACCGTTGGAAAGGTAATGGAGTCTATTTTACATTAAAAATAATTCGGAGGTAGGTCACTTTGAAAAGGTTGTGGTATTTGCGATAAAAGCCGATTTGATCGCATTTTTTGCCTTCGGAAATTCACAATAAACTCGTTTTAAATCCAAATATTATGTGCGATATACCGTTAGAAAGCTATTGACCTCTAGTATCCATGAAAAATATTTGAAAATTGTTACGGTGCTCCGGTTCTAAAGTCAAATTTTAGTCAAACCGGTCAAACCGGGGATTCCCGGGAAGTTCTGGAAACCTTTGGGAGCCCCCAGGAGCTGACGTTTTCGTTCGATTTTCTTTTAAAACTTATTTTAATACTTTCCACAGGATCTAGAATGATCCCGGTAAATTTGGACGATTTTTGTCAAACTTGGTCAAACTTGGTCAAACCGGTCAACGAGGACTTTTCGGGAACTTCCGAGACTTCCGGGGGTCTCTGGGAGCGGACGATTTCATTTGATTTTAATTAAAAACTCATTTTTTTTAATTTCTTACAACATAGCATGTTTTGGGAACTTTTGGACCAAATTTGGGAGTTTTCGGGCTTTCAGGGGCATTTTGGTCATTCTGAGCATTTTGAGAAATATAGCTAACTTCCAGGAGTCCTTTTGAGTCTTTTTCGATCATTGTGAACCACCAAGCTATGGGTCTCCTGAATCTGATAGTCGACAGTGAACTACTGTGACTGTCAGGATTGAACTGACGATGTATGAATCGAGATGATGAGCCAACAGTGAACTACCGTGACTGTCAGGATTGAACTACCGATGTACGAATCGAGATGACGAGTCGACAGTGAACTACTGTGTCTGTCATGGATTGAACTGACGATGTACGAATCGAGATGACGAGTCGACAGTGAACTACTGTGACTGTCATGGATTGAAGTGACGATGTACTAATCGAGATGACGAGTACATGGTGGTTCAATCCTATCTCATGGATGCTTAGAGAAATGGTGGTTGGGTGTATTGATGATGAAATATATAGAAGAATGGTGGAGGAAAACAAGATTGAAACTCACTTTCTATAGAAAAATAGTAGGAGGAAGCTACTTTCTCACTTCTAAATCTATCTCTATCTCTTTTTCTCTTTACAACTTTGTCAAGCTTTGCACATGGGCCACCCAAAATGAAGAGCAATGGTGGGTTTATATGGGCTAATTTGGGGTGGTTTTGGGGTTTTAGAAGTACTCCCATTGGTCCAAAACAACTGAAAACATAAAACTACATCGTTTTGGTTTTTAATTAATCAAATTGGACCCCCAAAAGAAATTACAAAAACATACTATTTCTGGAGGAGAGTGCCGTGGCGGCACTGGGCCTGTGCTGCGGCAGCAGTGGGCCAGTGCCGCGGCGGCACTGCTCCTCCTTTGTCCAGAAAATTGTGTTTAGGCCCACAGAGGTTCCGGTATTCGCGAAAAGGTCCTATTTCGTCCGAAATTCACAGAAAATGCATACGAACTCCAAATTGAGGTTGTGATATACCGTTAGAAAGTTAATGGAGTCTATTTTACATAAAAAATAATTCAGAGATAGGTCACTTTGAAAAGTTTTGCGGTATTTGCGATAAAAGCCGATTTGATCGCATTTTTCGCCTTCGGAAATTCACAATAAACTCGTTTTAAATCCAAAAATTATGTGCGATATACCGTTAGAAAGCTATTGACCTCTAGTATCCATGAAAAATATTTGAAAATTGTTACGGTGCTCCGGTTCTAAAGTCAAAATTTAGTCAAATCGGGAATTCCCGAGAAGTTCTGGAAACCTCCAGGAGCCCCCAGGAGCTGACGTTTTCGTTCGATTTTCTTTTAAAACTCATTTTAATACTTTCCACATGATCTAGAATGATCCTGGTAAATTTGGACGATTTTGGTCAAACTTGGTCAAACCTTGGTCAAACCGGTCAACGGGGACTTTTCGGGAACTTCTGAGACTTTCGGGGGTCTCTGGGAGCTGACGATTTCATTTGATTTTAATTAAAAACTCATTTTTTTTACTTTTCTTACAACATAGCATGTTTCCGGAACTTTTGGACCAAATCTGGGAGTTTTCGGGCTTTCAGGGGCATTTTGGTCATTCTGAGCATTTTGAGAAATATAACTAACTTCCAAGAGTCCTTTTGAGTCTTTTTCGATCATTGTGAACCACCAAGCTATGGGTCTCCTGAATCTGATAGTCGACAAAATGGGGTGTCTACAGTTTGCCCCTCTTTGGCATGAACTTGCGAGGCAACGCATGTCGCAAGCGAGTGCCAAAGCTTTGAAGAGACAAGTCTTTTGGAGGCTATAGATTTAGGGAAAGGAAAGCGTTGCAAAATATGTAATGATGAAAAAAAAAATGCCGAGGTCAGTGCTGGTCGAGCTCCGCGTGAGCTGCCTACCTATTCAAGGGGAATCTGATCAGGTCGTAGTTCGGGGCAAATAGGAACAAATCACACATGCACAACGAGACAGGCAGATACTATGCTATGAGGATGATATGCAATGCATGGATGTGATATGAATTGTGTCATGAGTCTTATCATGTCTAGTGTTATGATCCTAGTATGAGCAGGTGCTGTGGGGTGTGCCACTCCGAGTGGGCTAGTGTTGTGCTAGTGTTTGCGACTGTGATGTGGTGGATGACCCGGATAAGGACATCAAGGCTTGAAGACTCTGGATCTTGGGGCAAACTTCTGGAATTTGGGAAGTGTGCTTTGCAAGCAAATGTGATCGGATGTAGGGTCTCGATGGTCATGGAAGTCTTGGACACAGAAACCCTAAGAATTCCAGTGATGGACACAAAAATCAGAGATGTCAAACGACAGACACGGAAGCGCCATTAATAGACATGGAAGTACAACATATTTTGAATGAGAGTGGTGGTAAAACAATGATGATTAATGGACTGACGATGCATCAATCGAGATGACGAGTAGTCAGTGAACTTATGTGACTGTCATGGATTAAACTGACGATGCACGAATTGAGGTGACGAGTCGACAGTGAACTACTGTGACTGTCAGGATTGAACTGACGATGTACGAATCGAGATGACGAGCCAATAGTGAACTACTGTGACTGTCAGGATTGAACTACCGATGTATGAATCGAGATGACGAGTCGACAGTGAACTACTGTGTCTGTCATGGATTGAACTGACAATGTACGAATCGAGATGACGAGTCGACAGTGAAATACTGTGACTGTCATGGATTGAAGTGACGATATACTAATCGAGATGACGAGTACATGGTGGTTCAATCCTATCTCATGGATGCTTAGAGAAATGGTGGTTCGGTGTATTGATGATGAAATATATAGAAGAATGGTGGAGGAAAACAAGATTGAAACTCACTTTCTATAGAAAAATAGTAGGAGGAAGCTACTTTCTCACTTCTAAATCTATCTCTATCTCTTTTTCTCTTTACAACTTTGTCAAGCTTTGCACTTGGGCCACCCAAAATGAAGAGAAATGGGGGGTTTATATAGGCTAATTTGGGGTGGTTTTGGGGTTTTAGAAGTACTCCCATTGGTCCAAAACAACTGAAAACATAAAACTACATCGTTTTGGTTTTTAATTAATCAAATTGGACACCCAAAAAAAATTACAAAAACATACTATTCTGGAGGAGAGTGCTGCGGCGGCACTGGGCCTGTGCTGCTGCAGTTGAGGGCCAGTGCCGCGGCGGCATTGCTCCTCCTTTGTCCAGATAATTGTATTTAGGCCCCCAGAGGTTCCGGTATTCGCGAAAAGGTCCTATTTCGTCCAAAATTCACAAACAATGCATACTAATTCCAAATTGAGGTTGTGATATACCGTTGGAAAGGTAATGGAGTCTATTTTACATTAAAAATAATTCGGAGTTAGGTCACTTTGAAAGGTTTTGCGGTATTTGCGATAAAAGCCGATTTGATCGCATTTTTCGCCTTCGGAAATTCACAATAAACTCGTTTTAAATCCAAATATTATGTTCGATATACCGTTAGAAAGCTGTTGACCACTAGTATCCACGAAAAATATTTGAAAATTGTTACGGTGCTCCGGTTCTAAAGTCAAATTTTTGTCAAACCGGTCAAACCGGGGATTCCCGGGAAGTTCTGGAAACCTTTGGGAGCCCCCAGGAGCTGACGTTTTCGCTCGATTTTCTTTTAAAACTCATTTTAATACTTTTCACAAGATCTAGAATGATCCCGGTGAATTTGGATGATTTCGGTCAAACTTGGTCAAACCGGTCAACGGGGACTTTCCGAAAACTTCCGGGACTTCCGGGGGTCTCTGGGAGCTGACGAATTCATTTGATTTTAATTAAAAACTCATTTTTTTTTACTTTGCTTACAACATAGCATGTTTCCGGAACTTTTGGACCAAATCTGGGAGTTTTCGGGCTTTCAGGGGCATTTTGGTCATTCTGAGCATTTTGAGAAATATAGCTAACTTCCAGGAGTCCTTTTGAGTCTTTTCGATCACTGTGAACCACCAAGATATGGGTCTCCTGAATCTGATAGTCGAGAAAATGGGGTGTCTACAGTTTGCCCCTCTTTGGCATGAACTTGCGAGGCAACGCATATCGCAAGCGAGTGCCAAAGCTTTGAAGAGATAAGTCTTTTGGAGGCTATAGATTTAGGGAAAGGAAAGCGTTGCAAAAGATGCAATGATGAAAAAAAAAAATGCCGAGGTCAGTGCTGGTCGAGCTCCGCGTGAGCTGCCTACGTATCCCAAGGGGAATCAGACCAGGACGTAGTTCGGGGCAAAAAGGAACAAATCACACATGCACAATGAGACAGGCAGATGCTATGATATGAGGATGATATGCAATGCATGGATGTTATATGAATTGTGTCATGAGTCCTATCATATCTAGTGTTATGATCCTAGTATGAGAAGGTGGTGTGGGGTGTGCCACTCCAAGTGGGCTAGTGTTGTGCTAGTGTTTGCGACTGTGATGTGGTAGATGACCCGGATAAGGACATCAAGGTTTGAAGACTCTGGATCTTGGGGCAAACTTCTGGAATTTGGGAAGTGGGCTTTGCAAGCAAATGTGATCGGATGTAGGGTCTCGATGGTCATGGAAGTCTTGGACACAGAAACCCTAAGAATTCCAGTGATGGACACAAAAATCAGAGATGTCAAACGACAGACACGGAAGCACCATTAATAGACATGGAAGTACAACATATTTTGAATGAGAGTGGTGGTAAAACAATGATGATTAATGGACTGACGATGCATGAATCGAGATGACGAGTAGTCAGTGAACTTATGTTACTATCATGGATTAAACTGACGATGCATGAATTGAGGTGACGAGTCGACAGTGAACTACTGTGACTGTCAGGATTGAACTGACGATGTACGAATCGAGTTGACGAGCCAACAGTGAACAACTGTGATTGTGAGGATTAAACTACCGATGTACGAATCGAGATGACGAGTCGACAGTGAACTACTGTGTCTGTCATGGATTGAACTGACGATGTACGAATCGAGATGATGAGTCGACAGTGAACTACTGTGAATGTCAGGATTGAACTGAGTATGTACCAATCGAGATGACGAGTGGACAGTGAACTACTGTGACTGTCATGGATTGAACTGACGATGTACTAATCGAGATGACGAGTCGACAGTGAACTACTATGACTGTCAGGGTAGAACTATCGATGAACAAATTGAGATGACGAGTCGACAGTGAACTACTGTGACTGTTAGGATTGAACTGATGATGTACGAATGGAGATGACGAGTCGACAGTGAACTACTGTGACTGTCAGGATTGAACTGATGATGCACGAATCGAGATGACGAGTTGACAGTGAACTACTGTGACAGTCAGGATTGAACTGATGATGTATGAATCGAGATGACGAGTCGACAGTGAATTACTGTGACTATCATGGATTAAACTGTCGATGTACGAATCGAGATAACGAGTCGACAGTGAACTACTGTGACTATCAGGATTGAACTGATGATGTACGAATCGAGATGATGAGTCGACAGTGAACTACTGTGACTGTCAAGGATTGAACTGATGATGTACTAATCGAGATGACGAGTCGACAGTGAACTACTGTGATTGTCATGGATTGAACTGACATTGTACGAATCGAGATGATGAGTCGATAGTGAACTACTGTGACTGTCAGGATTGAACTGTCAATGTACGAATCGGTATGACGAGTCGACAGTGAACTACTGTAACTGTCAGGATTGAACTGATGATGTACGAATCGAGATGACGAGTCGACAGTGAACTGCTGTGACTATGAGGATTGAACTGATGATGTACGAATCGAGATGATGAGTCGACAATGAACTACTGTGACTGTCAGGATTGAACTGATGATGTACGAATCGAGATGACGAGTCGACAGTGAACTACTGTGACTGTCATGGATTGAACTACCGATGTACGAATCGAGATGACGAGTTGACAGTGAACTACTGTGACTGTCAGGATTGAACTGATGATGTACGAATCGAGATTACGAGTCGACAGTGAACTACTGTGACTGTCATGGATTGAACTGACGATATACTAATTAAGATGACGAGTTGACAGTGAACTACTGTGACTGTCAGGTTTGAACTGTTGATGTACGAATCGAGATGACGAGTCGACAGTGAACTACTGTGACTATCAGGATTGATCTGCCGGTTGGACTAGCCTTGATTAGAAGAACTGACGAATTGATATACCTGCTGGGGATTAAATTGAATCTGCTGGGGGGTAAAGCGACTCTGCTAGGGATGAACGTGGTTTCTTCTGTGGTCTTGACTGAGACACACTATATTCATTCAGGACACTTTTATGAAGATGAACTAGCTCTGTTGGGAACGAATTTGATGAGATGATTCTACTGGGGAAAGAATGGTTGCACTACAAATAGAGTGGTTCAGCAGCGGATGAAGAACATTTGTGACATGATTTCGGGTTGGCTGTTGAAGAGCTGGTACAAGATAGCCAGTGGATCTTGTGAATTGATTTTGTAAAGGCAAATAAATGTGATTGGAGGAGTGTTACCCATGCTGGAGGTTCTTGGGACTCATATCATGTTGTAGACTTGACAAGTACGGTAATGGTGTTTGGAATTTTTGCTTGTATCCACATGTTTTATGATTGGTAATCACTTTAAACCCACACATTTGAGACCATTAGGACAAATGGACTTGACAGCAACAACGATGACAAGGAAAATTGGATTGGTCTATATGAACCTTAAACTCCGATACAGTTTCAATTAGATTATTACTGACTCAACCAAACAAGGATTGACTTGACAGAAGTAACGACAATAAGTGACCAAATAAACATAATTCAATGTGTCTTTGTCATAAGCGATGTACCGCTTATCTTTTATGTTCACTCCTCATCTTAATATGATAGCACTTTGCTGATAAATCTGGTTTTTGAAAATTCTTCCCTATTGATCTAATCAATTCTTTGCTTCTCCCAAGAAGTGCTTGGAATTAGTGCCTTAGCTTTTAGAATAAAAGATGCTCTATTTCAAAATTTTCAAAACAACTTGGTAACTTGAAAACTCACCCTTTGGTGTGAAGGGATCGTGTTAGGCAAATGGAGTTTGCCCCTAGTTTATAGGCAAACGAGGCAGGTGACCCAAGTTTTCCCCTAGTTTGGAAGATGGTTGTTCGAAGGTTTTGGGAAAACGAGGTAGGTGACCAAAGTTTTCCCCTTGTATGAAGGGTAGATAGTAAAATTCAGGCAAACGAGGCGGGTGGCCGAAGTTTTCCCATAGTGTGGAAGGTGATTTCTGGCTTGAGGCAAGGACTGTGACTTTAATCTCTCAAATGCTCATAACTTTTGCCTAGGCACCAGTGAGGTGACCTAACGAGCTCTTTTCTCTCTTTTGTTATTGCTCACTTTGGATTTAGCTCTAATTTTTGCCTGGGCATCCTTTCGGATTTTTGACCTAGCGAGCCATCCTTCTCTTTTTTTTTTGAAAGTCTGCCTACGTACCCCCAAGTGGGGATCAGGTCTAACGTAGTTCGGGCCGAAGCTTGAAAGAAATTGGGCTATTTTTGTGGGTGGAGCGACCGAACCGATATGGTTACCTACGTATCCCCGAGTGGGAATCAGGTCGAGCGTAGTTCGGGCCAAAGTCTTGAAGAAAATGGGGTTGACTATGATGGTGTTGACCGAACCGATGCGGTTGCCTACGTATCCCCGAGTGGGAATCAGGTCGAGCGTAGTTCAAGGCAAGGCCTTGAAAGAAATTGGTTGATTATGATGGTGTCGACCGAACCGATGTGGTTACCTACGTATCCCCGAGTGGGAATTAGGTCGAGTGTAGTTCAAGGCAAGGCTTGAAAGAAGGGGTTTGAGGTATGAGGGTTTTTCAAACCAATCGTCAAAGAAGTTCAAACTTGGGTTACTTATGGTAGCCCTGAAGAGGAGGATTCAGTTTCCATCTCCCTTTCTTTTCATTTCTTTTCTTTTTCTTTTTCTTTTGTTTTGAGGATTGATCCTTTTCACTTTCTCCTAGCCAGTCAATTTTCCTTTTCACATAGTTGATTCTTGTGAGATCTTCTGATTACAATTTCAGAATTCCAGAATGTGCATATCAGTTCTCAGAATTTATTTATGGTCGTTCCGAGCCTTTTGAATTGTGATCTAGGCATGTTCTCATGACGTACCTTGAAGTGTACAATTCTCTGTATTTGTTTCATCAAAATTTTTCTCCAACCTTTTGACTGGCTAGGGTCAGATTTTGGAAATCAACACCTTTTTAGCTCTAACTTTTGCCTAGGTGCCCTTTTCAGGTTTTCAACCTAGTGAGCTTTTCTTTTTCTTTTCTTTTTTTTTTGAAGGGGGAAGAAACTCATTAAAATGTTTGGCTACCATCAAGGCCTAAGTTTGCATTGCTTTCAATCGGACAGATTGCGTGGCTCCCAATTGGATTGGGCTTAAGGCTTCGAAATGGTGAAAAAAGGGTGTTGGGCAAGCCCCAAGTCAGTTTTAAGTATGTCTTTTCAAGATTGAGGCAAGAGCATCTTTAAATTCTTAAAGTAAGACTATTCAATTCTCAGCTCTTCATCAGTGTCAGCGTGAAATTGACTTTAACCTTTCAGGATTCTTTTTTGTTTTGTTGTAGAAAAATTATTAGCAGAGTAATATCCATGGTAATTTGAAAAGTGACACTTCAGTTTAGTGATTCATGCATTTATGACTAGGCACATCAGATTAAGCAAAATGAGATTTCATTCCATCAATAGAGAAGGTTTACAGACTTATTAACAACTCGACGACAGACAGACTCGATCATAAGACTAGAATCGAAATGGACTCGGAACATAGAACAGACTCAACTTGACTCGACCCGGTCTCAAATGGAGTGTCTTTGAGACCCATTTATTATTCTTATTCTATTTTTCTTTTAGCAGAAGTTCCAAACACCATCACTTTACTGTATAGCTTCAACATTCATTAGCATCGACGGAAGGGATCATTCGATCGGTGCCAAGATAGTGGATGGGATTAGGATAGGGGACATCTTCTATAAGGTTCTGAATGTCATGGCGGAGGTGGATGCACTGATTGGTGGTATGGCCTAGATTTTGGTGATAAGCACATCATAGGCTCATGTTGTAGTGGGAGAGTATAGGATTTGGTAGCGGCTTATGAGGGAGGAGCTGCAGGTGGCCCTTTTTGAGTAGGTGGTCCAAGGCTGTAGAAAGAGGAACATCAAGTTTGGAGATTTCGCGAAGGCCTTTTGGGCGATTTGGCGGAATGGACTGGTATGGACGAAGGGCGCAGGCCATTGATTGGTTGCTAAGTGCATTGATATCCGGGGAGTCCAGGGAGTAGTTAGGTCTCTTGGACTGGTGTTGGGGTTCATCCTTTTTGAACTTTCCTTCTCTGATGGCATCCTCTATTCTGGTGCCTATTTCAAATAGCTCTTCGAATGTGGAGATGGATTGGTAGAATAGCTTGTCATGATATACTGGTTGCATGTTCTTGACCAGCATACGTACTTGCTCTTTCTCAACAGGTCTGTGGATTATTTGAGCCACTTTATTCCTCCATCTGCTCAAGAACGCAATGAAGGACTCATTGAAGTTCTGCCTGGTAGTTTCTAGATCCCGGATGGTGATATCAAACTCTTGGTTGTAAGAGTAGTGATCAATAAAATTTCTAGCAACGTCTTCTCAGACTTGGGTCTTGGAGGCTTCAAGGGTTAGGAACCAGGATAGTGCGGCATTCTTAAGGGTTTGCAGGAACAGCATCGCAATGTGCTCATGAGTGCAGCCCATCGATAGGAAGATGCTCATGCACAACTTGATGTGACTTTTTGGATTCCCTGTTCCATCAAAATGATCAATTTCAGGCATTTCAAAGTTCTCGGACAGCCTTAGCTTGATGGGCTCAAAGAGGCCTTCCAGGTATAACATGTAATCATCAACCCCTTTGCTCTTCCTCAACACACTTTCAAGCTTATCAACTTTGTCCATTTTCTCCTAGAGCTTCTTCTCATATGCAAGCGGCGGGACCCCTTGAAACCAGTCTTCTTCCCTATTTTTCTCGGTAGGCGGTTCAAACCCAGGCGGTGGTGGTGGTATGAACCCTGGTTATGGTGGGAACCCAGGTGGGTACTGTGGCTGCTGTTGTTTCAATTTTTCCATGAAACTCAAAACTTGGGCCAGGCGATCAGATTGCTGGCTTATGGTTGTTCCCAACACAGTGACCTTATTTTCTAATTCTTCTTGATTCATAATGAAGTAACTTGGCGGGCAGATCTTGACCAAACGACTGTTCAAACTTCTGACCCAGGATGGGGATCTCAGTGGCTGACTTTGGGAATCTATAATGATCTATAGATTCGAGAAGAGTGTATTAGATTCTGATAGTGATGACTGGACAGACAATGACAGTGATGTTAACAAACGTGGACTAACTTGTGTACAGACTGTCTAAGATAGTGCGTGTAGACTGATAGGAATGGTGCATGCATACGAGGCAAGCATGCGGATGTAAGCCCTAATCTATATGATGCTCATATTTCTAACAGATAGCAGCTAAACAAATAAGGCCCTAGCCATACAGAGTGTGCTAACTTTACTTTCCAATGTGATCACCAAGGGATAACAGGGATTTCCCGGATATTTCGGGAATTTTGGACAGAGTTTCTGGGAGAAATAGGGATTTGGATGACTCGGAGAAATTTCTAGAAGTCATTTGAGTTTCTAGGAGAAATAGGGATTTTTGGTTGACTTGGACCGAGCTTCTAGGAGAAATTGGGAAATCAGAATTTCTGGGAGAAATTGGTACATCTAGGTATTTTTGGGAAGTTTGGATGGAGTTGCTGGGATTTTTGGGAAATCTTGGAGATTTGGATAGAGCTTATGGGAAAATATGAAAATTTGGGTAAGTTGGACAGAGTTTCTGGGAGAAACAAGTATACCGGAGTTTCTGGGAGAAATTGATATTTCTGGGTAATCTGAGAGATTTGGACAGAGCTTCTGGGAGAACAGGTATAACTGGGTAAGTCGGACAGAGTTTATGAGAGAAACAAGTATATCGGAGTTTCTAGAAGAAATTGAGATTTCTGGGTAATCTGGGGAGAAATAGGGATTTCTAGGAAATCTGGGTGATTCGGACAGAGTTCCTAGGAGAAACAGGGATATCCTGATGAGTTGGGTAGAGTTTCTGGAAGAAATAGGGATATACGACGAGAATAGGTGATGATGGTGATCATACTGTCTAGCAAGTTTTCATACTCCTATGTCTCAGGACCAACAAATAAGGTTTGCGGTGTATATCTTTGTGATCATGGAGCAGACATCCTTATCATGGTGCCTAGGTAAGTCAACTCAATGTGATCACATGTGCGTGATTGCCTTGGGAATCATAAGAAAGAAGTTCTGTTCTATGCCACATAAGCGTCTACACCGCTCAGGTAATCCCATCAGTGCATACATCAGTTATATCACATTGTCCTATCTGAAAAGATAAATGAACAGTCCTATGAAAGGTTCTACAGGAATCTATATGCAAATGCTGGGTTTAGTCAAAGAGGGTCCGTTGATGAGAGTTTCAATATACCGTCAGGGAGACAGTACGGAGGTTTTTACTCTTTTTGATATACCTTGGAAGGTACAGTATCAACGGTGACTTGTGCCCTGGCACAGCAAGACCTGAACAATGTCAGCGCCGCGTTTCAGACACAGTCGGAGGGGGGAAATGCAAGAGTGCAATGCGGTGAACCAAACACAGTAAAAAGATGATTTTAAGGATGCTTCTTATGAGCCAAACCTCTGTATTATTTTGTTTTAAAATAAAAATCCCCAGTGGAGTCGCCAGATTGTGGACACGCGGAATCCCTCATCCACTTCGTTTGTTTTTGTTGGAAATTTGATTTGGATCAAAGAAAGAAAATGGTCTATTGAAAACAGATACAGAGTCGCCACTTGGTCTTTAAGGAACCAAGAAACCTAATTTGACTCACCCAAATGGATAAAGGGCACCGGCCCTTCATAACCAAAGAACTTGGTTCAGGGTTTTGGTACGAGAGAGGAAGGAGCCTTTGTCGCGACTAAAACACCCTCAACTCGTCCCGTCTCTCGACGGGCCTCAATTAGCATCCAAATAATCGTCTTTTACTATGTTTGGTTTGACAATTAATACTATGATAGGTATATTACATCACATAAGAATCTTGAAATGAAAGATCAAAAGATAAGATATCATTCATAAGATCTAAGTCAAATATCATACAATGTAAAGTGAAAAATCACACAAATAAACCTAGGAAAAATCGTCTAATCATGTATCAAGTAATTAAGTTTCCCTAATCTAAAGGGGACATGAATTGGTCTTGAAACAAAAAAATCAAAGAAATCAAAATATGCTTAGCGAGCTATTATGATGCATGTTAATCTTTGAGAAAAGAAGACCTCTCAATCCCCGGGACGGATGAGAAAGGAGGATTAGATCGAGGGGAAGCATGAACGTGTGATCATGATCATTCCTTATAATCTTCTTAGATTAGGACTCACAAAAGCCCCAAATCTTTGCATGGATGCAATGTATGTATCTAGAATGTGCCAAGGTTGTAGTGTGCTTTGTGCTCATGGATTCCTAGAATGACTTAGAAGTCTAGAATATTCATGAATGAAATTATCATGAGATATGTACAAATGTAGTATGAACTACTCCCTAAGATATGAACTAATTTGGAGTGCATGTAAGCATCAAATCAAAGGGGAAAAGTAAAAGTGTGCTTGCTGTGAATACTGGACAGAACAGTAACATGATATTCTGAAAATTGAAAAGAGGGGTTATGAATGTTTTCAATGCATAATTTTCTATGGAGATCTTCCTTATTTTGTCTAGAACACAACCCAAAAAGCCAATTTTTAATAACTATCACATATTGAGAGAAATCATATAAACAATAGAGGTCACTCAGAAACAGAGTCCGTACTGTCGACTGAAATGTCAAAAAATCTTAAAAGATGAAAACAAAACCTCTAGAGGCCCATATTATACAGAAAGTTCCCTAAGACACTGAAGTTCAAAGGAAAAATAAGTTAGGACCACTCCTTTTGGAAACGTTTTCTGTAAAACAAGTTGAAAGTAGACCAAGCTGCTGTGACAGCAAAAACAGAATATCTGGAGAGAATGTTTGGGTCCAAATGAACCATTTTTAAGTATTTCCAAGTCAAACCAAAAATCATGGGTGTTCTCTAATGAATTAGGAAGACTTTCCAAGTGGTCTTGTATCTATACATTGAGTATTGAGTTCTAGAGAAATCTTCGAACTCAGATCACTCACAGTTTTGACTCACTGTTTTGAAGATTTTGGGAAAAACTTGAGTTTTCTTTCTTGAAGTCAAAATGAGAGGGATTGAGAGGGGTTTTGAAATAGAGATTTTGAAAGTATATTTTCAACATCAAATGGAGATTATAACCTCTTGGAATATCGACATCAAACTCATTATCAAGAACCCCCAATATTATTGGAGAGAATCATTTTTATTTTGAACATAACTTCAAGGATACCTTGGACGCATTGAAGTTATAATCATCATCTATCAAACATGTTTTTGAGGCCAAGAGCTACTATCCATAAGGATTCACTCACCTCAAACTTCATGTCATCATTTAGAGGATGATGAACTAGTAAGTAAATAAAGAAAAATGAAAAGAAATGAGGTTAGGGAGAGACAAACATAATATGAACAAGTAAGTAAATAACAATCAATAGATGATAATCAATGTGATTTTGGACTTGTAGCTTGGTGTTTCACTCATATGTGGTGACATTTGGACATGGGAGTAGCTTCCTATCTTATGGATGCTTAGAGAAATGGTGGTTGGGTGTATTGATGATGAAATATATAGAAGAATGGTGGAGGAAAACAACATTGAAACTCACTTTCTATAGAAAAATAGTAGGAGGAAGCTCCTTTCTCACTTATAAATCTATCTCTATCTCTCTTTCTCTCTACAACTTTGTCAAGCTTTGCACTTGGCCCCCCCAAAATGAAGAGCAATGATGGATTTATATAGGCTAATTTGGGGTGGTTTTGAGATTTTTGAAATACTCCCATTGGTCCAAAACAACTGAAAACATAAAACTACATCGTTTTGGTTTTTAATTAATCAAATTAAACCCCCAAAAGAAATTACAAAAAAATACTGTTCTGGAGGAGAGTGCCGCGGTGGCACTGGGCCTGTGCCACGGCAGCAATAGGCCAGTGCCGCGGCGGCACTGCTCCTCCTTTGTCCAGATAATTGTATTTAGGCCCCCAGAGGTTCCGGTATTCGCGAAAAGGCCCTATTTTGTCCAAAATTCACAGAAAATGCATACGAATTTCAAATTGAGGTTGTGATATACCTTTGGAAAGGTAATGGAGTCTATTATACATTAAAAATAATTTTGAGATAGGTTACTTTGAAAAGTTTTGCGGTATTTGCGATAAAAGCCGATTTGATCGCATTTTTCGCCTTCGAAAATTCACAATAAACTTGTTTTAAATCCAAAAATTATGTGCGATATACCGTTGGAAAGTAATTAACCTCTAGTATCTATGAAAAATATTTGAAAATTGTTACGGTGCTCCAGTTCTAAAGTCAAATTTTGGTCAAACCGGTCAAACCTGGGATTCCCGAGAAGTTCTGGAAACCTCTGGGAGCCCCCAGGAGCTGACGTTTTCGTTCGATTTTCTTTTAAAACTCATTTTAATACTTTCCATATGATCTAGAATGATCCCGATAAATTTGGACAATTTTGGTCAAACTTGGTCAAACTTGGTCAAACCTTGGTCAAACCTGGTCAAATTGGTCAACGGGGACTTTCCGAGAACTTCCGGAGGTCTCTGGGAGCTGACGATTTCATCTGATTTAACTTAAAACTCATTTGTTTACTTTTCTTACAACATAGCATGTTTCCAGAACTTTTAGACCAAATCTGGGAGTTTTCGGGCTTTCAGGGGCATTTTGGTCATTCTGAGCATTTTGAGAAATATAGCTAACTTCCAGGAGTCCTTTTGAGTCTTTTTCGATCATTGTGAACCACCAAGCTACGGGTCTCCTGAATCTGATAGCCGAAAAAATGGGGTGTCTACAGTTTGACCCTCTTTGGCATGAACTTGCGAGGCAACGCATGTCGCAAGCGATTGCCAAAGCTTTGAAGAGACAAGTCTTTTGGAGGCTATAGCTTTAGGGAAAGGAATGCGTTGCAAAATATGCAATGATGAAAAAAAAATGCCGAGGTCAGTGCTGGTCGCGCTACGCGTGAGCTGCCTACGTATCCCAAGGGAAATCAGATCAGGACGTAGTTCGGGGCAAAAAGGAACAAATCACACATGCACAACGAGACAGACAGATGCTATGCTATGAGTATGATATGCAATGCATGGATGTGATATGAATTGTGTCATGAGTCCTATCATGTCTAGTGTTATGATCCTAGTATGAGCAGGTGTTCTGGGGTGTGCCACTCCAAGTGGGCTGGTGTTGTGCTAGTGTTTGCGACTGTGATGTGGTGGATGACCCGGATAAGGACATCAAGGTTTGAAGACTCCGGATCTTGGGGCAAACTTTTGGAATTTGGGAAGTGTGCTTTGCAAGCAAATGTGACCGGATGTAGGGTCTCGATGGTCATGGAAGTCTTGGACACAAAAACCCTAAGAATTCCAGTGATGGACATGAAAATTAGAGATGTGAAACGACAGACACAGAAGCGCCATTAATAGACATGGGAGCACACCATATTTTGAATGAGAGTGGTGGATTGTCATGGATTGAACTTATGTGACTGTCATGGATTGAACTGCCGATGCACAAATTGAGGTGACGAGTTGGCAGTGAACTACTGTGACTGTCAGGATTGAACTGACGATGTACGAATCGAGATGACGAGCCAACAGTGAACTACTATGACTATCAAGATTGAACTATCGATGTACGAATCGAGATGACGAGTCGACAGTGAACTACTGTGACTGTCATGGATTGAACTGACGATGTACTAATCGAGATGACGAGTTGACAGTGAACTACTGTGAATGTCAGGATTGAACTGATGATGTACGAATTGAGATGACGAGTCGACAGTGAACTACTATTACTGTCATGGATTGAACTGATGATGTACTAATCGAGATGACGAGTCGATAGTGAACTACTATGACTGTCAGGATTGAACTATCGATGAATGAATTGAGATGACGAGTCGACAGTGAACTACTGTGACTCTCAGGATTGAACTGATGATGTACGATTGGAGATGACGAGTCAACAGTGAACTACTGTGACTGTCAGGATTGAACTGATGATGTACGAATCGAGATGACGAGTCGACAGTGAACTACTGTGACTGTCATGGATTGAACTGATGATGTACTAATCAAGATGAAGAGTCGACAGTGAACTACTGTGACTGTCATGGATTGAACGTACGATGTACGAATCAAGATGACGAGTCGACAGTGAACTACTGTGACTGTCAGGATTGAACTGTCGATGTACGAATCGAGATGACGAGTCGACAGTGAACTACTGTGACTGTCAGGATTGAACTGATGATGTACGAATTGAGATGATGAGTTGACAGTGAACTACTGTAACTGTCAGGATTGAACTGATGATATACGAATCGAGATGACAAGTCGATAGTGAACTACTGTGACTGTCAGGATTGAACTGATGATGTACGAATCGAGATGACGAGTTGATAGTGAACTACTGTGACTGTCATAGATTGAACTACCGATGTACAAATTGAGATGACGAGTCGACAGTGAACTACTGTGACTGTCAGGATTGAACTGATGATGTACGAATCGAGATGACGAGTCGACAGTGAACTACTGTGACTGTCAGGATTGAACTGTCGATATACGAATCGAGATGACGAGTCGACAGTGAACTACTGTGACTGTCAGGATTGAACTGATGATGTACTTATTGAGATGACGAGTCGATAGTGAACTCCTGTGACTGTTAGGATTGAACTGATGATATACGAATCGAGATGACGAGTCGATAGTGAACTACTGTGACTGTCAGGATTGAACTGATGATGTACGAATCAAGATGACGAGTTAACAGTGAACTACTATGACTGTCATAGATTGAACTACCGATGTACGAATTGAGATGATGAGTCGACAGTGAACTACTGTGACTGTCAGGATTGAACTGATGATGTACGAATCGAGATGACGAGTCGACAGTGAACTACTGTGACTGTCATGGATTAAATTGACGATGTACTAATCGAGATGACGAGTCGACAGTGAACTACTGTGACTGTCAGGATTGAACTGTCGATGTACGAATCGAGATGAGGAGTCGACAGTGAACTATTGTGACTGTCAGTATTGAACTGCCGGTTGGACTAGTCTTGATTAGAAGAACTGACGAATTGATATGCCTACTGGGGATTAAATTGAATCTGATCGGGGGTGAAGCGACTCTGCTAGGGATTAAAGTGGTTTCTTCTGTGGTCTTGACTGAGGCACACTATGTTCGTTCAGGACACTTTTCTGAAGATGAACTAGCTCTGTTGGGAACGACTTTGATGAGAAGATTCGACTGGGAAAATAATGGTTGCACTACGAATAGAGTAGTTCAGCAGCGGATGAAGAACATTTGTTACATGATTTTGGGTTGGCTGTAGAGGAGCTGGTACAAGATAGGCAGTGGATCTTGTGAATTGATTTTGTAAAGGCAAGTGAATGTGATTGGAGGGGTGTCACCAATGCTGGAGGTTCTTGGGACTCATATCATGTTGTAGACTTGACAAGTGCGGTAATGGTGTTTGGAATTTCTGCTTGTATCCACAGGTTTTATGATTGGTAATCACTTTAAACCCACACATTTGAGACCATTAGGATAAATGGACTTGACAGCAACAACGATGACAAGGAAAATTGGATTGGTCTGTATGAACCTTGAACTCTGATACTGTTTCGATTAGATTATTACTGACTCAACTAAACAAGGATTGACTTGACAGAAGTAACGATAAAAAGTGCCCAAATTAGCATAATTCAATGTGTCTTTGTCATAAGCGATGTACCACTCATCTTTTATGTTCACTCCTCATCTTAATATGATAGCACTTTATTGATAAATCTGGTTTTTGAAAATTCTTCCCTATTGATTTAATCAATTCTCTGCTTCTCCCAAGAAGTGCTTGGAATTAGTGCCTTAGATTTTAGAATAAAAGATGCTCTATTTCAAAATTTTCAAAACAACTTGGTGACTTGAAAACTCACCCTTTGGTGTGAAGGGATCGTGTTGGGAAAACGGAGTTTGCCCTAGTTTATAGGCAAACGAGGTAGGTGACCGAAGTTTGCCCCTAGTTTGGAAGATGGTTGTTCGAAAGTTTTGGGCAAACGAGGTAGGTGACCGAAGTTTTCCCCTTGTATGAAGGGTAGATAGTAAAATTCAGGCAAACGAGGCGGGTAGCCAAAGTTTGCCCCTAGTGTGGAAGGTGATTTCTGGCTTGAGGCAAGGACCGTGACTTTAATCTCTCAAATGCTCATAACTTTTGCCTAGGCACCAGTGAGGTGACCTAACGAGCTCTTTTCTCTCTTTTATTATTGCTCACTTTGGATTTAGCTCTAATTTTTGCCTAGGCGTCCTTTCGGATTTTTAACCTAGCGAGCCATCCTTCTTTTTCTTTTTTGAAAGTCTGTCTACGTACCCCCAAGTGGGGATCAGGTCCAACGTAGTTCGGGCTGAAGCTTGAAAGAAATTGGTCTATTTTTATGGGTAGAGCGATCGAACCGATGTGGTTACCTACGTATCCCCGAGTGGGAATCAGGTTGAGCGTAGTTCAGGCCAAAGTCTTGAAGAAAAGGGGGTTGATTATGATGGTGTTGACCGAACCGATGCAGTTGCCTACGTATCCCCGAGTGGGAATCAGGTCGAGCGTAGTTCAAGGCAAGGCCTTGAAAGAAATTAATTGATTATGATGGTGTCGACCGAACCGATGTGGTTGCCTACGTATCCCCGAGTGGGAATCAGGTCGAGCGTAGTTCAAGGCAAGGCTTGAAAGAAGGGGTTTAAGGTATGAGGGTTTTTCAAACCAATCGTCAAAAAAGTTCAAACTTGGGTTACTTATGGTAGCCCTGAAGAGGAGGATTCAGTTTCCATCTCCCTTTCTTTTCTTTTCTTTTTCTTTTTCTTTTGTTTTGAGGATTGATCCTTTTCACTTTCGCCTAGCCAGTCAATTTTCCTTTTCACATAGTTGATTCTTGTGAGATCTTCTGATTACAATTTTAGAATTTCAGAATGTGCATATCAGTTCTCAGAATTTATATATGGTCGTTCCGAGCCTTTTGAAATGTGATCTAGGCATGTTCTCATGACGTACCTTGAAGTGTAGAATTCTCTGTATTTGTTTCATCAAAAATTTTCTCCAACCTTTTGACTGGCTAGGGTCTGATTTTTGAAATCAACACCTTTTTCGCTCTAACTTTTGCCTAGGTGCCCTTTTCGAGTTTTCAACCTAGAGAGCTTTTCTTTTTCTTTTCTTTTTTTTTTGAAGGGGGAAGAAACTCATTTAAATGTTTGGCTACCATCAAGGGCTAAGTTTGCATTGCTTTCAATCGGACAGATTGCGTGGCTCCCAATTGGATTGGGCTTAAGGCTTTGAAATGGTGGAAAAAGGGTGTTGGGCAAGCCCCAAGTCAGTTTCAAGTATGTCTTTTCAAGATTGAGGCAAGGGCATCTTTAAATTCTTAAAGTAAGACTATTCAATTCTCAGCTCTTCATAAGTGTCAGCGTGAAATCAACTTTAACCTTTCAGGATTCTTTTTTGTTTTATTGTAGAAAAATTATTAGCAGAGTAATATCCATGGTAATTTGAAAAGTGACACTTCAGTTTAGTGATTCATGCATTTATGACTAGGCACATCAGATTAAGCAAAATGAGATTTCATTCCATCAATAGAGAAGGTTTACAGACTTATTAACAACTCGACGACAGACACACTCGATCACAAGACTAGAATCGAAATGGACTCGGAACATAGAACATACTCAACTTGACTCGACCCGGTCTCAAATGGAGTGTTTTTGCGACCCATTTATTATTCTTATTCTATTTTTCTTTTAGCAGAAGTTCCAAACACCATCATTTTATTGCGTAGCTTCAACATTCATTAGCATCGACAGAAGGGATCATTCAATCGGTTGGTCCAAGCTAAGATAGTGGATGGGATTAGGATAGGGGACATCTTCCATAAGGTTCTGAATGTCATGGCGGAGGTGGATGCACTGATTGGTGGTATGGCCTAGATTTTGGTGATAAGCACATCGTAGGCTCATATTGTAGTGGGAGGGTATAGGATCTGGTAGCGGCTTATGAGGAAGGAGCTGCAGGTGGCCCTTTTTGAGTAGGTGGTCCAAGGCTGTAGAAAGAGGAACATCAAGTTTGGAGATTTCGCGAAGGCCTTTTGGGCGATTTGGCGGAATGGACTGGTATGGACGAAGGGCGCAGGCCATTGATTGGTTGCTAAGTGCATTGATATCCGGGGAGTCCAGGGAGTAGTTAGGTCTCTTGGACTGGTGTTGGGGTTCATCCTTTTTGAACTTTCCTTCTCTGATGGCATATCCTCTATTCTGGTGCCTATTTCAAATAGCTCTTCGAATGTGGAGATGGATTGGTAGAATATCTTGTCATGATATACTGGTTGCATATTCTTGACCAGCATACGTACTTGCTCTTTCTCAACAGGTCTGTGGATCATTTGAGCCACTTTATTCCTCCATCTGCTCAAGAACACAGTGAAGGACTCATCGAATTTCTGCCTGGTAGTTTCTAGATCCCGGATGGTGATATCAAACTCTTGGTTGTAAGAGTAGTGATCAATAAAAGTTCTAGCAACGTCTTCTCAGACTCTGGTCTTGGAGGCTTCAAGGGTTAGGAACCAGGATAGTGCGGCATTCTTAAGGGTTTGCAGGAACAGCATCGCAATGTGCTCATGAGTGCAGCCCATCGATTGGAAGATGCTTATGCACAACTTGATGTGACTTTTTGGATTCCCTGTTCCATCAAAATGATCAATTTCAGGCATTTCGAAGTTCTCGGGAAGCCTTATCTTGATGGGCTCAAAGAGGCCTTCCAAGTCTAACATGTAATCATCAACCCCTTTGCTCTTCCTCAACACACTTTCAAGCTTATCAACTTTGTTCATTTTCTCCTGGAGCTTCTTCTCTTATGCAAGCAGCGGGACCCCTTGAAACCAGTCTTCTTCCCTATTTTTCTCGGGAGGCGGTCCGAACCCAAGCGATGGTGGTAGTATGAACCCTGGTTGTCGTGGGAACCCAGGTCAAAACTTGGGCCAGGCGATCAGATCTGGTCAAACCTTGGTCAAACCGATCAACGGAGATTTTTCGGGAACTTCCGGGACTTTCGGGGGTCTCTGGGAGCTGACGATTTCATCTGATTTTACTTAAAAACTCATTTTTTTACTTTTCTTACAACATAGCATGTTTCCGGAACTTTTGGACCAAATCTGGGAGTTTTCGGGCTTTTAGGGGCATTTTGGTCATTCTGAGCATTTTGAGAAATATAGCTAACTTCCAGGAGTCCTTTTGAGTCTTTTTTGATCATTGTGAACTACCAAGCTATGGATCTTCTGAATCTGATAGCCGACAAAATGGGGTGTCTACAATTATCTCATTACAATTAGAATTATTTTTCTTGAATATGTCGATTAAATTCGTTAAGCAGTCTCTAATTCTTTCATTTTGGCTTCTTAGTAGAGGAGAATGTTCAGGATTTACCAACTAAACTCAATGAGCATTGACGTGTATAAATTAAGAAGTTGAGAAAATGATTTAAGCCATCGTATTTGCTCCTTACCTTCTCCATTTACCTATATCGACATCTCTGAATATGCGTTGTTCTTAACCCCACACCTAACAAATAATGCGGAATCCATTATGAAATTCTAAATCCCTAATTTCATACCTTGACCTCAATATACCTCATTGCACACCCAATGTGATTAAATTGTTGAAGTATGAGGAGGGAATAGTAGTGGGAAGGGTTGTCCAGGTTAACAAATATATATATATATATATAATGATATGTATGGAGAGAATGGTTGGAATAAAGTGAAGAAATTACTGAACTCAGTCACATGCTGGAAATGTGCAATTTCTTACTCCTTTAATTTCTACCCTACTAAACAAAAACCGAAAAGTCAAAGCCTTAATGATTCTCAACAACTTAGTTTAAACATGAAAGTGTAATTTGAGTTATCCATGGTATTTCGCTCCTCTAGTAAGTAGTATTCCTTTCATGAGACTATACACTCTAAATGTTCGTCTTTTATAGAGTCGAGTATGAAAGCATTAGTATCCGAAAAAATCACTCCTATCAAAGCTTTCATACCATGTGCGATCATTATTAGCCAAGTTTCTGTGGGATGTTCATTTGTGAGTGTAATAACTATGTGAGGATTGAGTTGGAACTACAAGTTCTGAGAGTATGATAGTTTAAATGACTCTAAATAAAGTTGATGTATAGCTGTTAATTTCACACACACACAGATGCAGGGATGTGATGCATATGTTGTTGTTATCTTGGTGACATGAGGAACATGTGCATTTTTTTCATGGTTTGAATGAGGATGATGTGTTTTGTAGAGCTAAATCAATAGTTAAATAAAAGGGAGTGTTTAAAAAGTTATTCTATATCTTTTTGAGTTTAAAATCAGAGAATTTTGTGGGTACATTCACTGCAAACCCTCACGAGACAACACTCGTCCACTAGGGGAACCTAGGGGTTTAACGGCTTGTTGCATTTGCTAAATGCAACCGCGATTCCTGCGAAAGTGAGTTAGGTAGTTTCTTTCATGTTATTTTAATTTAGTTAATCTGGGTCTAGTTTATTTTTAGCTTTTTTATTATAATTGTAGTTTAGCTTGTTTTTATTTTCGCTCTATTCCTAGGGACTAGCAAATCGCTAGTTGGGGGTTGTGACAAGCGGGGGTATTTGTAAAATACAACCGCGCTAAAAGAAGAAAATGTGCTAAATTATTTCACAATTCCTTCAGTTATCTGCAATTTGAATTACAATGCTAGTTTGTACACAATTTGATTAAACTATGATAAGTTGTTTGTTTTAGCTGTAGTTTGTGCAGATTACTGTTGCTGTGTAAGGAATTAGATGAGAAAGATAAAAGGGAGTGCTGAATTTTAATGAAGACAAGTAAAGGATGAAAAGTGAACCTCGATCGATTGAAGACTATTCGATCGATCGAGGGTTCGATCGATCGAAAGAAGCTCAAGCGCTCGAAGACCCCAGAAGTTCAATCGATCGAAAGATGTTCGATCGATCGAACATGGCTTTTATCAGATTATACGCGCACGCAGCAGAAGCGGAATTTTTAACCTTAGCATTGGTGTTTTAGTATAAATACTCGTATTATTTACGTCCAAAAGAACGCCCACTTTCATTTTTTATCAAATTATAGAGAGTAGAGAGCTTTACTTTGCTATTTGTGTAGGTTTTCATCAAGAATAGTTTCCAGGTTACTTTGTTTATGTTCTGCACTTAATTTATAGTATTATATCTGGTTATCTAGTAGTCTTGCATGTTAGTTATAGTTATACAATTAGTTTTCATAGATTCATTGCAAAAATCACAGACAAACACACCTTTAATGGAACTTTACGTTAAAAACGAATCTGAGACACTTCAGACGATGTCTGAATAGTCCCCAGGTTGGGAGGTCACAATGAAACCGTGATCTCAAGCCTCTGCCATGTAGCAGAATAATTCCTGTGTTCGATCGATCGAGCAATCTCGATTGATCGAAATAGCGATACAGTCGAGTGATCGAAGTCAGTTCGATCGATCGAGGGATGAAGATATTCGATCGATCGAAAGCGCGTCGATCGATCGAACTATCTGATTCTTGAGGACATTCTATGCAGTATTCCTAGACTTTCTGCTTTACTGATTTGTTATCAAATTGTCCCCAAATGCTCAGTTTGTCAAAACAGTCTGTAAACTTTAAGCCTTGAGGCATTTTTCTTCAATATATTTTGCAAACCACCCTCAATGCTAACACCATTGTAGGTGAGAGTCTAAACTATTGTTTAAAACCGCTTTTGTGTATTTCAAACTTAATTGTGATGATATGGTCCCGGTCATGAAAGGACTATAGATTCTTTATCCTAAGAGAAATACGGAATACTATGGAGAGTGTGCTCCATTGAGCTTCAACGTAACTGCATGGTAGATGGCTAGGTTCAGGTGGATTTGTGTAATCCCAACATTTCCTTTTAGTTAGAAAAACACGTTTTAGATTATTATTTAAATTAATTAGTTAGTAATTAGTTTAATTGTCTTATCTTTAGTAGTTGATAAATTGTGGGACTTTGTGTTCTGATATTGATTTTTATTTTCCCTTTTTGAGATTAATCTAAGTAATTAGTTTAACACCTTCCCTGTGGGATCGACCTGGTTTTCTAGTATTATATTACTTGCACGATCACCTGCACTTGGGTGTTGTACAAGAGCGCACAACTATTTAGTCGTGTCAGGTTCGATAGTTTGGTCAAAATTGGGGTGTCTGTACAGCAGCTACCAGACGCCTATGACAAGTGGAAGAAGTCCAATGGAATGACTCATTGCTATATGCTTGCCTCAATGGCTGGTGTACTGCAACATCAATTTCAAACGAACGATTCCACTGGTGCTATCATGACTAGCCTCAAAGAAATGTTTAGGGAGCATGGCCGCTGTGCTTGGCAAATCGCCATGCAACAGATCAGTCACACCTGTCCCAGAAAAAAAAATTCTTTTACATGCATAATTGGAATTCTGTAAATTATTAATGTTTATTAATAATTGAGATGAGTTGACTGTGGGTCAATGGTGAGTGTCAATTGAGGACACGAGAAGTTGGTAAATCACGAGGCATTAACATTATTTAAATGACATTTATGTGATTAAATGTTATTTGACATTAACTGATATATGTGAATAGTGATTTTACCTGTGTAGTGCACTTTTCTGATAGTTTGATCTTGTTAAAGATCATTTTGAACAAAATAGATATAACCTATGTGATACATTGCATAAAAGGTAGGTGATGTTGCCAAATTTTGGGTAAGAGATAAGAAGAAGTAGACGAGAAATTGTAAGTGGTTCGGCCCTGTTAATGAAAAGACCTACGTTCACGTGTATGTCGGAGCACTTTTACTATGATATGAATATCGCCAGGGGTCTTTGGTGAACCAACAAAGGGATGGAGCTACCAGAGACTGGCCGGGTAGTGTGTGCGTGCGTGCGTGCAATGTAAAGTTGCGATCTCTCTCTATGGGGCTGAGGGGTTCCTTTTTTAGTTTAAGAAACCTCCTCGTACATGACAAGTGAACTGATAAGGTAATGTAATCCGATTGGGATTGATTAGCATAAATCATATGAGTTTCCTAATTGGATCAAGAAACAATCTTAGCTTTCCATTAGTCTTCTAACCAAGATAGGAAACTATCTTAGAAGGATTTGGATTATGATATGTCCAAAATGATCCAGCCATGAAGTCGGTCTGCCAAGCCACTGAGAGGTGCTGGTCACTTTAGTAAAGGCGCCCATAGCCAAGCAATCCCGAGGTGTTCCTCAGGATCGTACAGTTCGTACCAATAGGCCGGGCATGGAAGACCGCGACATCCCGTGGACCCGGCCTAACCAGTAGTTTCCTAAACCAGCTGCAAGACTGAAAGAGGGAATGTGGCAGTTTCCTAAACCGCTTAGGAAACTCTCCCCAAATCATGCAAATCAATTGTGATCAGATTAGGCTTCCTAATCTAACTAACTTACCATGTAAGGGTGGACTCTTGTACCTATAAAAGAGCCCACCTACCCTGTCTACAGGGATCTGAATAACTCTCTAGCTAACAAGCATAGAACAGAGAATTCACCATTGTACGCATATACCCGATCGGTATTACTGGTAGTGCCGCCCCTCTTTGTTGGCTTACCAGGCCCACCGGTGATCTGCTAGTGAACACGTCCAGACGCAACCGTGGGCGTAGGTCACCTAGTTAACGGGACTGAACCACATACAACTTGTTCTTGTCTTTTTTCTCTCTCTAAACCCTTCTTACTAATTGTTGGCATCATCAGTTTGGCGCCGTCTGTGGGAAACGACTGAGTTTTTCACCAACAAATTCTTGACTGATCAACATGCCGCCTAGAAGGAATAAGAAGGCCATTACCCAACCCGGTCAGGAGGATTCACAGCCCGGGCGATCCGCTGCCTCCATGACCACGGAACAGGTGACGGCAGCGCTGACACAACTCTTGGAAGGCCAGCGGCGAACGTAGGAACAAATTAAGATGCTTTTGGCCCGGCAGGAAAAGCGTCCCGCACCAGAAGATCAGCCCGAGAAAAGCCCTCCCGTTCAGGATACTGCTCGGGCCCGAAGGTGAGCCCGTTCTGCCTCGGTGTCCCCACTGGACTGGGAAAACCTCGGTGATGGTGAGCGTAGCTAGGCAACCAGGTGCCAGCAGAGGCGAGCTCGGCCCAATCCTCGCCGGGTGGAGGACGCCAGAACTATTATCAACCGACGGCGTGCGGCCAGAGGGGAAGAGCCAGGACGGAAGGCCCAGGAATCAGCCAAAGACCCTCCGACCCTGAGCTAGGGGGACCTTAGGCACACGATATCTCGGACCCAGAGCCGGGTTCTATCCCTAAGGTCGACGCGCTTTGAGGAAGAGGCCTCGTCGTCTGACCCAACGTACCGCTCGGATATGGAGAAGGCAACCGGGGGGGATGACATCAAGGCCCAGTTCGAATAACTGCAACAGTAGATTGAGAGGTTGAGCCGCAAGTCCAGCCATGATCTCACTAACACAAAGACAGAACCACCTTACACAGCTCGAGTGACTCAGTTCCCTATCCCGCAGAAGTTTAAACCCCCTTACCTTAGCTCCTATGACGGCACAGGGAGTCCGGTGGACCACATCCGCACCTACAAGGCTCAGATGGCACTGGTCACCACGGTGGACGAGTTACTGTGCCTGGCCTTTCCCAGTACCCTCAAAGGGCCAGCAGCACAGTGGTTCCATGCTTTAAAGCCCCGGATGGTCGATGACTTCAAAGCCCTCAGCAAGCTGTTCATCAGCCAATTTGTCGGGATGCTCGATTGGTCACAACTGGACACTCAGCTGCTGACCGTCAATCAGCGCAAAGGGGAGTCCCTGAGGGAGTATGTGGATCGTTTCAACTAGCAAAGGCTCCAGATTCGCAATCTCAATGAAACGGCCGCAATTATGGCCTTCTGTTCAGGAGTTCAACACACCAAGGTCGCCATGTTGTTTTATCGTGACCGTCCGGTAACCCTGGTGGAGCTCTCGAAGAGGGTCGGAAAGTACATAGACACTGAGGAGTTCCTGAAAGCGGAGCGCGCCGGCTAGGCGGGAGACGAATCCCCGAAGGCCAAGCACAAGCGTGAAGGATTTTAGAAGGGCTCGGGAAAGAAGCCGAAGCATGAGCAGAAGGATGTCCAGGGTCAGCACCCAATTGCTTTCACACCCCTTTCCCGGCCCATACAAGAAGTCATGGCCGCCGCCAAGGCGCAGAGGTTGCTTCAGTAGGCAGCGAAACTTAGAGCCCCACCCGGTAAGAGGAATCGGGACAAGTTCTGCCGCTTCCACAGGGACCACGGCCATGAAATGGAGGATTGCATTAAGTTAAAGATAGCAATAGAAAAGTTGATCGAGCAGGGACACCTTGCGGAGTTCGTCACAGCAGATAGACGACCCCGGCAGGACACCCGAGCTCCCGATCAACCACCACCACTTGGCCAAATCCAAGTGATCTCCGGAGGAACGTCAGGAGGAGGGGATTCACATTCGACTCAGAAGAGGCATGCTCGGGCATTCCGGGCGGAAGTCTGGCAGGTCCAATCAATCGGCTCCTCCCCAACTGATGTTCTGACGTTCACCTCCGACGACTTGCAGGGCGTCCACTGCCCCCATGATGACTCGCTAGTTGTGACGCTTTCTATAGCCAACTATATGGTCAAGAGGGTGCTAGTGGACACAGGCAGCTCGTCTGACATTATGGTCACATAGGCATTCGATCAGCTCGGGATATCCAGGGATCGGCTCTGGGCGGTTGCTATCCCCCTGGTTGGATTCAACGGTTCCAGCACACAACCGCTCGGAAAAATCGAGCTCCCAGTTCTCATGGGGACCTACCCTCAGCAGGCTTCCGTGCTGACCAATTTTGTGATCGTAGAATCCCCGTCGGCCTACAATGTCATTCTTGGGAGGCCAACACTCAACAAAGCCAGGGCGGTCGTCTCCACTTACAGCTTAATGGTGAAGTTCCCAACTCCTCAGGGACCTGGATGCTTGCGTGGAGATCAGACTACCGCCTGGACTTGCTATGTCAGCTCGTTATTGTGGACCGTCGCGAATGGAGGAGGAGGTCCTGGCGCTCTCCCTCGATAGTGTCCCGGGACGGATCCCAAGGAGCACACTTCAGGGAAAACTAGGACTTCCTCACGCGATCCTAGAGACAAAGAGTCGCCACCTAATTTTTATCGGGAATTAGGAAACCCAAGTTTGACTCGCCCAAAATTGAATAAGGTTACTCGCCCTTCATTACCAGAAACAAGGTTCGGGGGTCTTGGTACGAGAGGGGAAGGAGCCCAAGCAGGACTAAAGCACCCCCTCCTCGCCCTACCGAATGGTAGGCCTTGATTCAAATATCCTTGTTATTAATTCATAATAGATGTTGTTTCCTCAAACATACTAGATAGATATATACATGGCAAAAAGAAACATCTAATGAAAATCATTTCAAGAGACTAAATCAAGTAGAAAGCGGATGCTCATGCAATACAAGGGAGAAGTATACTCACAGTGGCTAGTCCCGCCCGGGACCGATGCAAATAAAGTAAACATGTCATGATATGCAAAGGGAACGAGAAGACTTACATTGGTTGACTCAAGCGGAGTCGCGAAAGCAAAAAGAATGTAAACGTGCAATGCAATCATGCAACAATCCTAGATAAGATGTCTCTAACAAATAATCATATAAACGGAGACTTATCCTAAAGGAAATGTGTCGTTGAAATCAAAGTTGTAAACCTAGAAAAATTCTAAGAGAAAGGATAGAGATAGTACATGATACATGGGCACTAAGCCACATGTAGACGAGGCAAACCACAAATCGAAGTCCGGGTCCGAGGCACTTAATTCTCTGCACTAATACACCAAAGAATACCCAAGCATTGCAAAAATACAAGCAAACAAATGATATGCATGATAAACAAAGAAAACATGTCATCAATCAAATTTCCAGATTCAGCAACCTCTAATGAATCCTATCAAAAGTGGTTTTAAACATGAGCTGGATAAAAACCCTTTTACAGAAAGTTAGATACATGTTTTAGGGAACTTCTCCAAAAAGTGGGACCTCAATATCAATTTTATTGTTTGAGAAATAAATGTTTTGGGAACAGTGGATCAGGACTGTCCACTGTTCTTGTAAAAATCATAATTAAATCTACAAAAATCATATGAAGCTCTATTTGGTGTCAAAAGAAAGCTATTTCATTGTAGTATATGATAAAAATAAACCCATGGACATTCTGTAATCACAAGGTTTCTGAAAAAGTGTTTTAAACAGACTCTGTTATTCTGGAAATTTGGTATCATTTGACAAATGAATGCAAAACATAATAGAAGTATAATAGAAGTTCATGAATCATGTTAACCAAGTTGATTTAAGCTTTTGATCTCTCATCCATTTATCCTAGGTGATTTCTAAACCAAGTTTTATTCATCAATTGTTGTTGAGTGATCAAGGTGTGACCATTTTGTATACATAATCATATTTGTAATTAAACTTAGAAAATTCCAGAATAGTTGTATCAACTTTAAACGCTTAGAAAACGATCCTAACTCGATCGTATGCTCACGATTTTACATCGGCATATAGATATATGAGTTAGGAATCATCCCCAAAAAGCGGAACGTCGATAACTATTATAGATTTTCTGAAATTCAAGCACAAAGAGACGATGTTCAAATCTGTCAACCGATTTCTCAACAATTTCTAAAAATAGTATATGAATCCTAAAAGCTCTCAAAACGGACCGGATGAAAGCTAATTCATCAAAGTTTACCCAGAAAATTTGAAATCCATCAAACTATGGGTTTTGATGGACCAAATCTAATGGACAAAACCAATCTGCTTTGCTGAATTTTTATCTAGTTCATTTTAAAGTGTGAGGAAAACATTTTAGTGATAGTTGAAGCTTATTAGAGAGATCAAACTCATAGATCAACTTAATTATCATGATTCCCAATCAATTTAGCCCTCAAGTTCTATGAAGAACTTTTAGATCAAGGATCAAAGGGACTTATAAATATCATGTTGGAGATGAAATTCAATAGGAATTCTAGGTAATAGGAATAATCAAGAGATAGGTATGAACATAGAAATCATCCTTCTCATAGATCATATTTCCAAACCATCATGGAATTCAAAATAGATATATGTATATATATATAATCATGTATGCATGAATCTAAACTAAAATTGAAGAATGAAACCAAAATTGAAAATCAAAGTGAAAAACAATCTCTAATTGTAAATTATCAATAAAAATCAAAGAGATTTGGATCTAACTATGTGAGTGTGTGAAGAACATGAGAGGAAGAAGATGAGTGTTCTAATAAGTAGAAATAGAACTAAGTTAGATCCAAATCTTATAGATCTATATATACAAAGTAGGAATTAGAGATGAACTATAGTGTTTACCTCTTGGAGGATTCTCAATTACAAGACCAAAATTGATTTGAAGATCTTCTTCTTCAAGTGTTATTCAAGTGTTCTTCAAGCACTCATCCATGGAAGTTGAGGGAGGCAATTGATGTTCAAATTGTGGTCTAATTAGCCTAAGTTAATCTAAATTCAATTCATAATTTTCTCTCTCTAGAATTCACCTAAATTGAAAGTATATTCAAAGTATACTTATCTCTCTTGTATGTGCTTCTATGTGTGTTTGTATCTCCAAGTATATTCAAGTGTATCTCTTCCAAGTGTCTAGTGTGTTAAGATGTGATCTCATATGAGATGTATGAGATCTTATATAGAGTTTTGAAGACTTAGCTCTTAAGTTTCAGGGTTAAAACAGGATTTTTAGAGCTTAAAAGAGGGTTAAAATGGCCATTTCGGAGCTTAAACGCAATTTCCAGGCAATTTCCTCGCAGTGGGAAGCTTCTAGAAGGGTCTGGAACTCAAAAAGCTCCGTGGAGGACACAAATGGAAGTGGCGGTTATGGTGGGACCCGCCACCCCCATACCCAAAACCGCCACTTACTATTTGGGTCCCTCTGGTCACCCACAAGCTCTGTTTCAAATTTCATGCGCACTGCTTTTCCAGATTTTTGTAAAAATGCTTTTTGGTGTCCGAAATCGTCCGTTTACGTACCGTTGGAAAGCTGTCAGGTTGAATTTCAGTATAAAAATATTTCCAGAGGTTTTATAATGAGAATTGAAGTCCAATTGAAGTCCGGAAGTCCTCCGGAACTTTCGTCGTCTTTTTGAAATCAAATGACGTCTTTTCCAAAATTGCTTTCAAATGTGCGTCGATTTCGAACTTTTCTTTAAAATTGAATCTCTGGATACCTAGAATACTGCGTTTAGAACACTTAATGTTCATATAACCCTGAGAGAATATGAATTCTGAGAGATGATTTTGACAAAACCGGGATTTATCCATGGAAAAGGGCTTTTCTGAGCTTGAAGTCACTTTCCGAAGTCCGATCTTCTGATTGTGTGGAATCCAGTACCTTCCACGGGGTACTTTTCATCATCGAATCCTCCAAAACGTTGTCCACCCTAAATCCTATCAGTGTGGTCAAAATTGGGTGTCTACAGTTTGCCCCTCTTTGGCAGAACTTGTCGTGAACAACGTGAACTGCAAGTGAGTGCCAAAGCCTTGAAGGCACCCAAATAACCATACTGAGAGGTTTTAGGAAAAACAAAAAATTCGCAAAATCAAGAAATTCAAAATCAGAGAAAATCAAGAAATTACGAATGCAAGAATGCAATGCAATGCTGGGTAGAGGCGGCTAAGTTGAAGCTGATGCTGGTCGTGCTCCGCTGGAGCTGCCTACGTATCCTTTCCAGGAATCAGACCAGGGCGTAGTTCAAGCGCGCGAGAAGACGGAAAACAAACAAACAACAACAATGCGGATGAAATGCTCCTATCCTAGGATGCTGGTGCAATATGAAAACATGAAATGTGAAAGTGCTGGAGGAATCATCCTCAAGGGTTCCCTAGATGCAAAATCTAATGCAAAGGATGCAACGACTCTCTCTCACAGTCGAATATGCTAAAGGTATCTTGGATGATTCTCGAGGTTTTTGTCAAAGTTATTCTTCTGATCTTAAGGCTCGTAGGCGTCATCTGTATCCTGGACGACTCTTGAAATAGCGAAGTATCTTGGATGAATTCTGAGTCATGTCAAACAACTGGACGATTGCTGGTGTAGAGTCCTTCTGCTGGGGACGATTACTGATGTAGAGTCCTTCTGTTGGGGACGATTGTTGATGTAGAGTCCTTCTGCTGGGGACGATTGCTGAAATAGGTCCTTCTTCTGTGGACGATTGCTGATGTAGAGTCCTTCTGCTGGGGACGATTGCTGATATAGAGTCCTTTTGCTGGGGACGATTGCTGGTGTAGAGTCCTTCTGCTGGGGACGATTGCTGATGTAGAGTCCTTCTGCTGGGGACGATTGCTGAAACAGGTCCTTCTTCTGTGGACGATTGCTGATGTAGAGTCCTTTTGCTGGGGACGATTGCTGATGTAGAGTCCTTCTGCTGGGGACGATTGCTGATGTAGAGTCCTTTTGCTGGGGACGATTGCTGATGTAGAGTCCTTTTGCTGGGGACAAATCTTCTGAAACAGGTCTCTCTGCCGGAGACAAATCTTCTGCTCTTCTGAAACAGGTCTTTCTTCTAGACAAATCTTCTGTAACAGGTCTGGAAACAAGTCTTCTGAAACAGGTCTCTCTGCCGGAGACAAATCTTCTGTTCTTCTGAAACAGGCCCTTTTTCCGAGGACAAATCTTCTGTGGCAGGTCTAGAAACAAATCTTCTGAAACAGGTCTCTCTGCCGGAGACAAATCCTCTGTTCTTCTGAAACAGGCCCTTCTTCTGAGGACAAATCTTCTGTTCTGATGCACGGATTCTGAGAGATACACAAATTCTGAGAGATGACCCTTCTTCTGAGAGCAACCCACGGATACACGATTCTGATTTTGAGAGAAACCCTACATTCTGGAGGCAACCCTGATATGCGATGCTGAGAAATACATGATTCTGAGAGAAACCCTACATTCTGGAGGCAACCTAGGATACACGATTCTGATTCTGAGAGAAACCCTACATTCTGGAGGCAACCCTGGATACATGATGCTTGGCATAAACCTTGTATTCTGGAGGCGATTTTGATGCTCAAATTCTGAGAGATACCCTTTATCTGGAGGCAACCCGTGGATACATGATGCTTGCGAGAAACTTAATTCTGAAAGTTCTCTACTGGGGAGATCCTATGATTCTGAGAGATGCACGAATTCTGTATACCTTGACAATATCTGGAAATTCTCTGCTTGAGGAGATATCTGAGGTTTCTGGGACGCGAGCACATATTCTGGAGGCCCTGCTGATTCTTTCTGAGACTCATATTGGTGCTTCGACCAACGCAATCATTCTTACAACACGTCAGGCTTACTCTAACCCTTTCTGAACATCTCGCATTCTGACCCATCTTCTGAAAGTCCTTTCTGGATGTAATTCTCAAGCGACAGTAGACTCAAATGTCCATTTTCTAAGACAACTCATAATCAATCCCAAAACGACGGGAGTTTGCCGTTTCTCGGCCACTTTCAGGCTGCGGTGCCTTTGATTCTTCTCATCTGGGGGACTTTTTTCAATTCTTGAATGGATTTTTACCAAGATTCAAATCTCCAGAGGTCCTCTAGACCAATTCCAACAAGTTTTAAGCACTCTCAAGGCTTATATATCAAAAATGGACCAATCCGGGATCAAATCAAGAGTTCCGGGGGTCAAAACGCGAATATAGAGCAAAATCATATCTCTAGGAGGGCCTTTCGTCAAGAGGTAACCCATTCTTTAATTACTCCTTTGTTTCACATCTTCATACGTGTCTCTTTATTCTTGCGATTCCTTAGAAATCATCCTTTTTCTTTTTAGAATGTGGTTGGTCATCTTAGAGGTCATGGTAGCCATGGAAAATGCCTTGAATGGTTTAATGAATTGTCGGAGTCGCGTCCCCAAGTAGTAGCCAATATCAAGCAAGCGGGCTTCGGGTCGTTTGTAACCTTATTGGAGAGATCGACTAATGATTTGGCCATGATTCAAGCTCTTGCTGAAAGGTGGTGGGATTCCACAAATACTTTTCACATGCCTTTTGGGGAGATAACCATGACCCCTCTTGATTTTGCAATGATAACCGGCATCTCATTTGGCGGGCATCGTCTTGCCTTTGCAAAGAACATCCATAGACATCCTACTATCATTGAGCGTCTCCTAGGCATCATCCCATCCCAGAGAGATCTTCACGGATCGAGCGTAGGCATCACATGGTTCATCAACAACTTCAGGCCTTCTGAAAGAGCGGCTCAATTTACCGATATGCAGCTTACCCGTGCTTTCATCTTGTATTTGCTTGGTTGCTCTCTTCTTTCTACTCGAGCTGAGCGGATTACATTGAATATGCTTGATAGTCTTCGAAATCTTGAGGAGATTGCAGATTTTGATTGGGGCTCTGCTGGTTTAGCCATTCTGTATAGTCATATGGGGGAGCATTCTCGAGGCAAATCCCCTGGATTCGGCGGATTCTGGAGAGCTTGGGAGGTACTGAAAATATTTTCATTTCCAGTTTTTATCATTTGATGTTCTGCTGTTTTGACCACTGCTTTATTTTCTCTTGTAGGTGTGGGCCTTTGACTATTTCTCCATGACGGCTCCATCATTCCGGGAGGAAGAGATTCATATTTTTCCACGGGCTCTGAAGTGGCGTCGCCAAGCCGTAGGTACCAAGAATGATGCTCATAATGTTATTTCTTGCCGGGATTTTCTTACCCGTCTCAGATTCACCCAAGTTAACTGGCATCCTTGGGTGACAAATGGAGATGTGACTGAGATTGGCTTAGCTAGACAGATGACTGGAGAGAGGATTCTTCTTGAGGGTCCCTCTGTTCTTGAGTGGTATCTTGGAGAGAGAGTAGCTCCTCAGACTGATTTGGAGGATCGTCTCTTAGTGCCACAGGATCCGCCTTCTTGTATGAGGTCGGCGCAGAATTTGGAAGATGAAGATCTTATTAATGCTTTGAACGGAATTCCTTCAGCCTCTTTTACTCTGTTTGAGGAGAACTATGACGTCTTCAGGGTTACTCATCTGATGCCTAATTTCCCGCTCTCGGATGACCCGCAGGTATTTCACGACTTCTTCATTTCTGATCGAATGCTTGCTTTATCTTATTTCTCATCATCATTTGCAGGGGAGTTCTTTTGTGGATGGCCCTGGTCGACCTCTACCTCTCATTCCTCCTTGTGATTGGCGAGCCTCGACCATGCTGCGCGGAGTTATATCTTCTGTAGAGATCCCCCGTGATCTTGTAGAGCCTCAGCTAGTTTCAGAACAACATGAGTCCGTTCCCCGAGCCGTTTTCAATGAAGAGCGAGCTTATGCACAGAATCTGAGGGCTTGGAGCCTTGCTCGTGAGGGACATGTAAGTAATTTCTGAACTCATTACCTCTGATTCTTCTGATCTTTCTGACCATATCTTCCTTCTCTTTGCAGTGGGATGGCATGTGCCAGACTTACATAGACCGTGATGCGGCCCTGGTAAATTTCTTGACCTTTTCTTCTTATCTCATTGCTTTTTTCAAACCCCTATACTGATTCTTTTCTTCCACAGGTGGCTCAAGTTAGGCAGCTTCAATCACAGTTGGAGCGGATGAATGCAGGCCCTTCTGGTGGGGCTGGTGGGTCTAGGCGAAGGCGCCAAATTGAAGATGATGATAGCTCTACGGCCTCAGATATGCCTGCTCGGTACCCACGGGCTACTCGTCGTCGCTGATGATGATCATATGCACCCATGACTATCTTTCTGTTTTTCTTGCTTTCTGTGCTGAGACTGATGTTGATGTATTCTGTCTTGATGGGCTTGTACTCTTGACTTTGCTTGATGCTGCTTTATGCTATCCTTCTGTTTCGCTTTGCATCCCTTATCACGAGACTGATTTGATTGACACTTTGCACACTGACACACAGGACTCGATTTTACAGGGAAAGGAAATTTCTGACGATTCCTCTTTCTCGACAATGTCTTTTGACTTGGATATTTGAATTTTCTAAGGATTTGCATGTTTTGAAAATGAGATTTTATCTTGTAGCAGGATATTGTGTTGGCTTTGCATGTAATCTTGAAGCTTTTGAAAATTTTCCACATAATGTTTCAGTCTTGACATTAGATTCACATCTTTAGATTGCTAAAAAACTTTTCAACTTAATATCAAGAATTACCAGATTTTTCACTTAGGTGCTTTAATTCTGATAGCCAAGTGATCCAGAGAGGACAGGTAGCGAGGTATGGGCAAACGACAGTTTGCCCCTAGTTGATAGAGATAAATGGAAGTTTGGGCAAACGCAGTTTGCCCCTAGTGTGGCAGTGATATCTTGAGGCTTTGGGCAAACTTGAAAGTTTGCCCCTAGTTTGCAAGGTTCAGGGATCGAGAGCCAGGAAAGCTCGCCTACTTATCCCCAAGTGGGAATCAGATCCAAAGTAGTTCGGCCAGGTCTTGAAAGAAAGTATGGTTGAGGGTTTCAGGAGCAGTGACCGAACCGAGCAGGTTGCCTACATATCCCCAAGTGGGAATCTGGTCAAGTGTAGTTCCTCGAATGCTGGAGGTTTTGAAAGAACAGGTTTTGAAAGAAAAGGCTTTTAAGCATAGTATCTCTTGAGACGGTCAATGTTGATTGGCTGATTGAACTCAACTCCATCTAGATCCATCAGGTATGCCGCTCCTCCAGAGAGAAGCTTCTTGATGACGTATGGGCCAACCCAATTTGGCTTGAATTTCCCTCTAGGATCGAAAACGGGTGCTTTTAAGGCTTTAAGCACAAGGTCGCCTTCCTCAAGTTTTCTTGGACGGACCTTCTTGTTGAATGCTCGAGCTATTCTTCTCTGATACACATGCACATGATCAATTGCGGCCAACCTTTTCTCATCAAGTAACATTAGCTCCTCATATCTATCTCTTAGCCAATCAAATTCTGGAATCTCGGATTCTGCCACAACTCTCAAAGATGGTAGTTCTATTTCAACTGGGAGTACTGCTTCCATTCCGTAAGCCAATGAATAAGGAGTGGCTCCTGTAGATGTTCGGATAGATGTTCTGTATCCCCACAGTGCATACGGTAACTTCTCATGCCAATCTCGGTATGTATCAGTCATCTTTCTTAGGATCGTCTTCAAATTCTTATTAGCTGCTTCAACTGCCCCATTTGTTTGTGGCCTATACGGCGCTGACATGTGGTGCATGATCTTGTATTCTTCTAGTAGATCCAAAACCTCTTTCTGGAAGTGACTGCCATGATCGGATATCAACTCATGAGGGACCCCGTATCGGCAGATTATATTTCTTCTGATAAATCTGGCCACATCTTTAGCCTTCAATGTCGCATAAGACTCTGCTTCCACCCATTTTGTGAAATAATCAATTGCTACCAGGATGTATTGATGCCCATTAGACGCCTTCGGGGTTACTTCTCCAATAACATCTATTCCCCAAACTGAGAATGGCCAAGGGGTAGTCATGTTGTATAGCAGTGACGGCGGCACATGCTTCATATTGGCATGGATCTGACATTTGTGACATTTTCTGACATATTCATAGCAGTCCTTGTCCATAGTAGTCCAATAATATCCTTGTCGGATGATCTTCTTAGCTAACATGTGTCCACTCATATGAGGACCACACACCCCTTCGTGAATTTGCTCCATCATCTTTCTCGCACTGTTTCCATATAGACATGTCAAGTTGAATCCATTGTAAGATCTCTTCAATAGACTTCCACCACAAATCATGAACTGAGCCGAGAATCTTCTTATGGCTCTCTTGTCTTTCTCGGAGGCGCTTTCCGGATATTCCCCATTTTCAATGAAGTTCCACACGTCGGTGTACCACGGAAGTTCTTCTGCTTCTTCTATTTCCCCAATCATCTCATAAGACGGCTTTTCCCTTTGTTCAATCATCAAAGGAGTTAGCTTTATCCCCACAGGAATCTCAATCATTGATGCTAAAGTAGCCAAAGAGTCTGCTAGCTGATTTTCTTCTCGAGGCAGGTAGAAGAACGTGATATGCAAGAAACGAGTTCGTAAAGAATCAAGATACTCATGATAGGGTTTTAACTTCTCTTCCTTGACTTTCCAATCTCCTCGAACTTGGGATATGATCAAATTGGAATCCCCGAATACATCAAGTTTCCTTACCTCCAAAGTCAATGCGGCTTCTAGCCCCAAGATACAAGCTTCATACTCAGCAGTGTTGTTGGTGGAAGTGTACTTCAGCTTAATAGAGAACGGGGTATGTGCTCCTTCAGGGGATACAAGGATGATCCCCACTCCATATCCTTTCTGGTTTGCAGCTCCATCAAAATACATTTTCCACACATCTTCTTTTAATTCCATCAATCCTTCGTCAGGGAACATGAACTCTCCTTCGTTTTCCAGATTTATCGGATGTTCTGCTAAATGTTCTGCGACAGCCCTTCCTTTAACAGATTTACTCGTAGCATGTATCAAGTCAAACTCAGATAGCATCAATGTCCATCGGGAGATTCTTCCGGTCAATGCTGGTTTTTCAAATAGGTACTTCAAAGGATCCATTCGGGAGATTAAAACAACAGGGAAGGCCAACATATAATGCCTCAGACGACGAGTGGCCCAAACCAAAGCCCAACATGTCTTTTCTAACGGAGAATACTTCAATTCGTATCCAGTCATCCTTTTACTTAAGTAGTAAATGGCTTTCTCTGTACGCCCTTCATCTCCTTCTTGGGCTAACATGCATCCCATAGCATTCTCTGACACGGATAAGTACAACAGCAAAGGCTTCCCTGATTTCGGGGGTGAAAGAACCGGTGGGTTTGATAAATAAGCCTTGATCTTGTCAAAAGCTTCTTGACATTGATTGTCCCATTCGAATTTCTTCCCTTTTCTCAACAAGCTGAAAAGCGGATCGCAAGTAGCAGTGAGCTTAGATATGAAGCGGCTGATGAATTGGATTCTTCCCAGAAATCCTCTTACTTCCTTTTCATTTGTCGGAGGCGGCATATCCATAATAGCCTTGATCTTTGTGGGGTCAACCTCAATTCCTCTCTGTGTGATGAGAAATCCCAGCAGCTTTCCGGTGGTAACTCCAAAAGTACACTTCTGTGGATTCAATCTCATTCTGTATTTCCTTAATCTTTCAAAGAACTTGGCGAGTGCTGTTAAATGCCCACTTCTTTCTTTGGACTTAACAATCATATCATCCACATAAACTTCTACCTCTTTATGGATCATGTCATGTAACAAAGTAGTAGCAGCTCTCTGATAGGTCGCTCCGGCATTCTTTAACCCAAATGGCATTACTCGGTAGCAATACGTCCCCCAGTGAGTTGTGAATGTAGTCTTTTCTCTGTCTTCGGGTGCCATTAAAATCTGATTGTACCCTGAGAAACCATCCATGAATGATAACAACTCATGCCCCGCGGTGCTATCTACCAGAACATCTATGTGTGGAAGCGGAAAATCATCCTTAGGACTAGCCTTGTTTAGATCTCTGAAGTCAACACATACACGGATCCTTCCATCCTTCTTTGGCACAGGAACTATATTGGCTATCCATTCCGGATATTGGGTTACCATCAGGAATCCAGCTTTCAATTGTTTCTCAACTTCTTCTTTGATCTTCAAAGTCCATTCGGGTCTCATGCGTCTCAACTTTTGCTTAACAGGTTTTGAATTTGGAAAGAGAGGGATGTGGTGTTGGACAATCTCTGGATCGATGCCTGGCATATCTTGGTAGGACCAAGCGAAAACATCTTTAAATTCTTTTAATAAGTTGATTAGTTCATTGCTTTCTTGTGAAGTGAGCGTGGTGCCAATATGAACATTTTGTGGATTATCTTCATTATCCAAGTTTATTAGCAAAGTTTCTTCAATAATCTTGCATGCAGATTCATTTTCATTTTCAATTAATCTTTGCAAATCCTCAGAAATTTCAAAATCAAGATCATCAGACACAGAAGAGTAAGCAAAATCCTCGTTCATTTCATTAACATTTTTGGGTACATCAAAAGCAAAAGCAGACTCAACATCATGGCTCATATTGGCCTTTACAGACTTCCGGGGAAATGGGGGAGGGGATTTGTTGACTTCCGATTCTATCACCCAATTGTTCAGAGCTCCCTCTATTGGCTTGATTTCTTTCACATTTCCCAGTGCTTCTTCGGCATCCATCAGCATGTTCAGCTCTTCATCCATTAGCATGTTCAAATCATCACTTGTCATCAGCTCAGCCCAGTCCTTCCTTTCTTTCTTGATAGGCGGAGTATACAAGAACGGATCCTCATAGTCGGAGAACTCATGTTTGAAGAAAATCTCAAATCCAGGCTTAATGTTCTTGGTAGCCGGATCATACCATGGTTCAGGGAACCCACAGAAGGGAAAGTCATCGCCTTCTTTCACGAAGTATCCATTCAGGATTCTTGGCCCAGAACAACCATCGGCCCTTTTCCTTTTGTCATCTTCTTCTTATCTTCTTCAGTCAATTGATACCCAAGCCCAGATTTATCTTTCTGTTCGTGGAAGTTCGGTGGTTCAGTTATTCCTTGTTGACGACGACCTAGTCCCATTCCAGGAAAATAGTTCATCTTCCGCACCATATGAGCCACTTTAGGATTGGCATACTGGTCAAAGTACAATGGCATGACTTCAGGGATCCAATTCTGTCCCACTTCTTCTTGTAGATCTTTGGCAACCGGGTTTCCCTTCTCGAACATCTTTCTATATTCGCGTCCGGTGATGAACGGCTTCTTTTTCTTGATCGGAGTGATTTCTTCGCCCCAGACAGATGCATCAGGAAGTTTCTTCTCATAGCTGAGTCGATCCCAAACGGATTTCTTTTTCTTAGCTCCTTCATTTATCATTCCCACAAAGTTGAATCCTCCCAATTCATTTTCTTCTTCCGGTGTTTGGACTTCTAGCACAGGACCATGGCTTGTCCCTTCTTCTTTGATCCAGCTATCCCCAAAGATTGTTACCACATCCTCTTTCCAGATGAACTTGACTTTCTGGTGGAGAGTGGAGGCGACTGCATCATTCACATGTAACCACGGACGTCCCAATAGCAGATTAAAGCTAGCCGGAATATCAATCACTTGGAAATCAGCTTCTTTGTTTAATGGCCTGACTTCAATTTTCAACTTAATCATTCCCACAATGGCCCTTTTGGTGTTATCATAGGCCCTCACAGTTTGTGTTGATGGCAAGAGTTCTGAAATAGACAACCCCATTCTGAGAGCTGTTTGGAGAGGACATACATTCAAGGCTGACCCATTATCTACCAAGCAGACCGGTACTCTATTCCCCAGGCAATGTACAGTGATGTAGAGAGCTCTGTTGTGGTGTGCCCCTTCCGGCGGTAAATCTTCATCTGTGAATGTGATTACAGGCTTACAAGGCTTTGAAGAGATCATGTTTACTAGATCTTCGGGAGTAGTATTGACAGAAACATCCAAACGATTGAGAGTATCGAGCATGGCCTGCCTGTGTTTGTGAGAGGTCATAAGTAATCCCCATACTGAGATCCAAGCTTGTGTTTTCTTCAATTGCTTTAAGATTTCATCTTCTTCTTCGCTCACGGCTCCTTTACCAGCCTCTTTTGTTTTGACGACTTCTTTCTCATTACGATTTTCTAACTCATGAGGCTTGAAATGACGTCCGGAACGGGTCAAGTGGTTTGCTTCATTGGTGATCCAGATAGACTCAAGTTCTTTGGCTAACTTTTCAGTGCCAACAGTGATTTTCCAAACAGAATCATCGGGGATTATGGTATTATTAACGGAATCATCCTCATCATCATACCACCAATCTTCTTCTTCTTCCATCATTGCAATAAGATCGTCATCTTTGATTTCAAGGTTCTCGACAGGCTTTAGCAATTCTTCTATCGGCTCAGTGCTTTGTTTCTCGGTGACTGCTTCTATGGGCTTTTCTTCCTCATACCAGATCGAGTCGTCGGTGATGGCATTGGGATCCCACCATTCAATTGTAAGATTTCCGTTGGCTATTTCTTCTTCAAAAGCCAGTGCTTCTTCGACCCATTCTTCCTCTTCCATATTCCTCAAGATGCAAATTGCAGCGTCTTCCGGAAGTTGAACATCCATAGCTGGTTGATTCGAGGATGTGATGTAGATCTTTGGGTTATAAATCTGAGATCCTTCTTCTACAAAGTTAACATTTGGCATGTTCCCCTTATGATTAGGGAGAGGATTCTTCTGAACATTTGGCTGAGAGGGAGGAGGGGAGATGACCCCTTTTTCAATCAAGTCTTCAATTTCATGGCGAAGTCTCCAGCATCTATCTGTGCTATGTCCACGGCCTTGATGAAAGTCACAAAAGAACTCTGTTTTGAAACCCGGTGGAAGTGGATTTGGCTCTGGTTTAGGTTCCAATTTCTGCAAGTACCCTTTTTCTATCATTCTTTCAAGTGCGGTGCTTAGTGGCATCCCCAAGTCGGAAAATTCTCTTTTCTCTCTCGACTGTTTCTGATTTTGACTTCCTCTTGCATTAGCCATACTTCGACGCTCTTTCTGAAAAGGCTGAGGAGATAGTGTGTTGACGTCAGCAGACTGATGATAGACTGGCCTTTCTGTCTTTCTGTATCGATTGCTCGTGTTTTCTTTCTTGATCTTTCCATCTCTAATGGCATCTTCTATCAAAGTTCCCACATCAAACAGCTGTTCGAAACTCACAATGGACTGAAATTCTAGCCTTTCCAAGTATTCGGGCTGTAGATTCTTGATGATCATTCGGACCTGATCTTTTTCCGCTGGCCTACTAGTCATTTGAGCAGCTTTAGCTCTCCAACGAGTAAGGAAACCTGCGAAGGATTCCCTATACTCTTGTCGGGTGGTTTCTAGATCTCTTGCAGTTACATCAAACAACTGGTTATATGAATATTGAGCCACGAAAGCTTTGGCCAATGCCTCCCAATCTCTGGTTATGGCTGGTTCCAACGTCAAGTACCATGAAAGTGCTGCTCCACTCAAAACTCTTGGAAACAATAGAGCGAAGAGGTCAGATTCAATGCCCATAGGCTGCAAAGTTCCTACATAAAGCCTCAGATAGCTCTTCGGATTTCCAGTTCCATTGAAAAATTCAATATGCGGCATCTTAAACTTCTCTGGGAGTTTGGTTTTTGGAGCGTCACACAACCCTTCAACATCGAACAAATACTCATCCACCCCTTTGCTCTTTCTGATCACACTCTCTAGTTTGTCGATCTTGGCCAACTTGTCCTGAATTTCCTGATCTAGCTGAACCTTTGGTTGAACTGTCTCCCCAAAATCTTCTTCTTCATGATGCTCTGGAGGTGGTGGTGGTGGATTAGTTAGCTGCTCAATCATTCTCATCATAGTGGCAAGTTGTTCTCGATTCTGCTCCCTGCTCTGATCCAAGGCAGCTTGCATTGCGGCCAATCTGGCTTCCATATCCGCTTCGTATGTCATATCTTCAACCCTAGTCGACTCGGCTGTTCCTTCTTCTAACCCTGATCTGATCAAACGGCTGTTCGGAGCTCTGACCCAGAAAGGAGTACAACTTTTCGGTCCTATCTTTTCTTATCTGGTTTATTTAGGGATTTTCAAATAATCAGGTATCTTTATTGCAAAAGAATTTTTCAAAGAATGATATAAGAAGGTGGATTTACAAAGATGGAAATCATAAATGGAAAATCATTTCCTTTTTCAAAAACATTTTTCTTAAAATCAAAGAAATCTTTTCAAGCTTTCAAAATTCTGAGGAAAACAAAACTTTTCTTTTTTAAAAGTATATTAGAGGCGTCGCACTCGTGAGTCGTATATGCAATGCTCGTGTAGTGCATGCAATGCAGATGAAATGCAATCTAATCTAAATGCAATGCACCTTAATCTAGCTTAGACCTAGCATATCAACACATAAGCACATAGGATTCCTTGAGTATGCTAATCACCCTACTAATCCAATCATTATCCAAGGATTTTGAGTTTTGAAATTCTTGATGGTTCAGGTTTGAAAATTGAAATTTTTCATGAAAATCTTTGAAAGAGATGGGGAGTTTTGTAATTTTCAAAAGAATTTTTGAACCATCAATGCTTGTGGTGAGAAATCATGATTCTTAAAAATTGAGGTGGGAATTTTGAAATTCTAAGATCTGAGAGGAAGATTTTGAAATTGAATCATCATGATTTCTTGAAGACCAAAGTAAAATTTTTTTTTTTTTTGAAATTCTCTAAAATCTAGGAGAATTTGAAATTGAATCATCAAAGTGTGATCATGATTTCTGGAAATAGGAATTTTGAAATTCTCTAAAATCTAAGGAGAATTTTGGAAAGATTTTGTGAAAGTGAATCTCAAAGCAAATTTTCAAAAGGGATATTCTTGGAATTTTCGAAAGACTTGGGGTTTTTCAAAGAAGTGCTTATAATTTCAAAAATTTTCAAAATTGTCCTCAAATAATGATTGGATGTTCGGATAAAGACCATACTATCCTAGAGGAATCCACCATACAAGGTTTGATGATGCCTTCGCATACACGTCCTCATCATCCACATAATCCCTTACGGGCAAGCGCAAATAATTCATCACATTGTCCTAATCAAAGATGATAATCAAGATCCTAATTGAAGGGTTCTATAGAAACTATATGCAAAGGCCGGGTTTTAGTCTCATAAAGGGTCCATTAGCAAGCTCAACGGTGTGGTTGACCGCCTCCCCGAGGGCGTGCCGTTCACACATGGGCTCTATATACCGCACGCGGTACAAGGCTAACGGTGACTACATGCTACCAAAACTCTTGACAAATAGAGGAAAGAGGGCCCTCTATCTTCAAGGCAATGATCTCAAGCAGTCGCGGTGAAAGAACAATGCAAGTGCAAATGCAGGCAGAAACAACATGATTATTGAATTAATAACAAGGATATTCTTTGGCTCAAGTCAAACCCTCGAAGAACAAGAAACCATCGGTTTCATGTTCAAATCCCCAGCAGAGTCGCCAGATTGTGGACCGTCGCGAATGGAGGAGGAGGTCCTGGCGCTCTCCCTCGATAGTGTCCCGGGACGGATCCTAAGGAGCACACTTCAGGGAAAACTAGGACTTCCTCACGCGATCCTAGAGACAAAGAGTCGCCACCTAATTTTTATCGGGAATTAGGAAACCCAAGTTTGACTCGCCCAAAATTGAATAAGGTTACTCGCCCTTCATTACCAGAAACAAGGTTCGGGGGTCTTGGTACGAGAGGGGAAGGAGCCCAAGCAGGACTAAAGCACCCCCTCCTCGCCCTACCGAATGGTAGGCCTTGATTCAAATATCCTTGTTATTAATTCATAATAGATGTTGTTTCCTCAAACATACTAGATAGATATATACATGGCAAAAAGAAACATCTAATGAAAATCATTTCAAGAGACTAAATCAAGTAGAAAGCGGATGCTCATGCAATACAAGGGAGAAGTATACTCACAGTGGCTAGTCCCGCCCGGGACCGATGCAAATAAAGTAAACATGTCATGATATGCAAAGGGAACGAGAAGACTTACATTGGTTGACTCAAGCGGAGTCGCGAAAGCAAAAAGAATGTAAACGTGCAATGCAATCATGCAACAATCCTAGATAAGATGTCTCTAACAAATAATCATATAAACGGAGACTTATCCTAAAGGAAATGTGTCGTTGAAATCAAAGTTGTAAACCTAGAAAAATTCTAAGAGAAAGGATAGAGATAGTACATGATACATGGGCACTAAGCCACATGTAGACGAGGCAAACCACAAATCGAAGTCCGGGTCCGAGGCACTTAATTCTCTGCACTAATACACCAAAGAATACCCAAGCATTGCAAAAATACAAGCAAACAAATGATATGCATGATAAACAAAGAAAACATGTCATCAATCAAATTTCCAGATTCAGCAACCTCTAATGAATCCTATCAAAAGTGGTTTTAAACATGAGCTGGATAAAAACCCTTTTACAGAAAGTTAGATACATGTTTTAGGGAACTTCTCCAAAAAGTGGGACCTCAATATCAATTTTATTGTTTGAGAAATAAATGTTTTGGGAACAGTGGATCAGGACTGTCCACTGTTCTTGTAAAAATCATAATTAAATCTACAAAAATCATATGAAGCTCTATTTGGTGTCAAAAGAAAGCTATTTCATTGTAGTATATGATAAAAATAAACCCATGGACATTCTGTAATCACAAGGTTTCTGAAAAAGTGTTTTAAACAGACTCTGTTATTCTGGAAATTTGGTATCATTTGACAAATGAATGCAAAACATAATAGAAGTATAATAGAAGTTCATGAATCATGTTAACCAAGTTGATTTAAGCTTTTGATCTCTCATCCATTTATCCTAGGTGATTTCTAAACCAAGTTTTATTCATCAATTGTTGTTGAGTGATCAAGGTGTGACCATTTTGTATACATAATCATATTTGTAATTAAACTTAGAAAATTCCAGAATAGTTGTATCAACTTTAAACGCTTAGAAAACGATCCTAACTCGATCGTATGCTCACGATTTTACATCGGCATATAGATATATGAGTTAGGAATCATCCCCAAAAAGCGGAACGTCGATAACTATTATAGATTTTCTGAAATTCAAGCACAAAGAGACGATGTTCAAATCTGTCAACCGATTTCTCAACAATTTCTAAAAATAGTATATGAATCCTAAAAGCTCTCAAAACGGACCGGATGAAAGCTAATTCATCAAAGTTTACCCAGAAAATTTGAAATCCATCAAACTATGGGTTTTGATGGACCAAATCTAATGGACAAAACCAATCTGCTTTGCTGAATTTTTATCTAGTTCATTTTAAAGTGTGAGGAAAACATTTTAGTGATAGTTGAAGCTTATTAGAGAGATCAAACTCATAGATCAACTTAATTATCATGATTCCCAATCAATTTAGCCCTCAAGTTCTATGAAGAACTTTTAGATCAAGGATCAAAGGGACTTATAAATATCATGTTGGAGATGAAATTCAATAGGAATTCTAGGTAATAGGAATAATCAAGAGATAGGTATGAACATAGAAATCATCCTTCTCATAGATCATATTTCCAAACCATCATGGAATTCAAAATAGATATATGTATATATATATAATCATGTATGCATGAATCTAAACTAAAATTGAAGAATGAAACCAAAATTGAAAATCAAAGTGAAAAACAATCTCTAATTGTAAATTATCAATAAAAATCAAAGAGATTTGGATCTAACTATGTGAGTGTGTGAAGAACATGAGAGGAAGAAGATGAGTGTTCTAATAAGTAGAAATAGAACTAAGTTAGATCCAAATCTTATAGATCTATATATACAAAGTAGGAATTAGAGATGAACTATAGTGTTTACCTCTTGGAGGATTCTCAATTACAAGACCAAAATTGATTTGAAGATCTTCTTCTTCAAGTGTTATTCAAGTGTTCTTCAAGCACTCATCCATGGAAGTTGAGGGAGGCAATTGATGTTCAAATTGTGGTCTAATTAGCCTAAGTTAATCTAAATTCAATTCATAATTTTCTCTCTCTAGAATTCACCTAAATTGAAAGTATATTCAAAGTATACTTATCTCTCTTGTATGTGCTTCTATGTGTGTTTGTATCTCCAAGTATATTCAAGTGTATCTCTTCCAAGTGTCTAGTGTGTTAAGATGTGATCTCATATGAGATGTATGAGATCTTATATAGAGTTTTGAAGACTTAGCTCTTAAGTTTCAGGGTTAAAACAGGATTTTTAGAGCTTAAAAGAGGGTTAAAATGGCCATTTCGGAGCTTAAACGCAATTTCCAGGCAATTTCCTCGCAGTGGGAAGCTTCTAGAAGGGTCTGGAACTCAAAAAGCTCCGTGGAGGACACAAATGGAAGTGGCGGTTATGGTGGGACCCGCCACCCCCATACCCAAAACCGCCACTTACTATTTGGGTCCCTCTGGTCACCCACAAGCTCTGTTTCAAATTTCATGCGCACTGCTTTTCCAGATTTTTGTAAAAATGCTTTTTGGTGTCCGAAATCGTCCGTTTACGTACCGTTGGAAAGCTGTCAGGTTGAATTTCAGTATAAAAATATTTCCAGAGGTTTTATAATGAGAATTGAAGTCCAATTGAAGTCCGGAAGTCCTCCGAAACTTTCGTCGTCTTTCTGAAATCAAATGACGTCTTTTCCAAAATTGCTTTCAAATGTGCGTCGATTTCGAACTTTTCTTTAAAATTGAATCTCTGGATACCTAGAATACTGCGTTTAGAACACTTAATGTTCATATAACCCTGAGAGAATATGAATTCTGAGAGATGATTTTGACAAAACCGGGATTTATCCATGGAAAAGGGCTTTTCTGAGCTTGAAGTCACTTTCCGAAGTCCGATCTTCTGATTGTGTGGAATCCAGTACCTTCCACGGGGTACTTTTCATCATCGAATCCTCCAAAACGTTGTCCACCCTAAATCCTATCAGTGTGGTCAAAATTGGGTGTCTACAGTTATGCCGGGGGGCTATCACCGAAACATTAAACGTTCAAGAGATGGACCCCCGGGACCAGAGTGACGTGATAGGTTCTGTGGAAGAATTGGAAAGAGTGATGTTGAATCCCGAATACCCAGACCGTACGGTCAGCATCGGTACCCTACTAGAGCCCGACCTGAAGGAAAAACTGACTCAGTTCCTGCGGCAAAACCAGTATGTTTTTGCTTGGAGTCATGAGGATATGCCCGGGATTGACCCCCAGATAATGTCCCATCGTCTAAATGTCAGTCTGGATTGTCGACCGGTGAAGCAGAAGAGGAGGGGTATGGCCCTTGAGAGACAAACAGCGGTAGCCGAAGAGGTGGAAAAACACCTGAAGGAAAAGTTCATCCGAGAGGTCCACTATCCCGACTGGTTGGCTAATGTCGTTCTGGTAAAGAAAAGTAACGGGAAGTGGAGGATGTGCGTGGACTTCACCGACCTCAACAAGGCTTGCCCCAAGGATTGCTATCCTCTGCCCAGGATAGACCTCCTTGTAGATTCTATGGCCGGCCACTCACTCCTCTCGTTCATGGATGCCTACTCGGGGTACAACCAGATCAGCATGTACCCCGAGGACGAAGAGAAGACCGCCTTTATCACTGACCAGGGGACGTATTACTACAAGGTTATGCTATTCGGCCTCAAGAATGTCGGTGCCACATACCAATGCCTGGTCAATTACATGTTCAAGGACCTGATCGAGAAGTCTATGGAAGTGTATGTGGATGATCTGCTGGTCAAGAGCCGGGACGAGTCTGACCACCTTGAGCATCTGGCCGGGGCCTTCAGCATTTTGAGAAAATTCAGGATGAGGTTGAACCCGGCCAAATGCACTTTCGGCGTCTCGTCCGGGAAATTTTTGGGCCATCTAGTCAGCAGACGGGGAATCAAGCCAAACCCCAAAAAGATTAAAGCCATCATCAACATACGGTCGCCCAAGTCGACGAAGGAGGTTCAGAGCCTAGCCGGACGGGTGGCTGCACTGAACAGATTTGTCTCCCGAGCTACTGACTGGTGCCTGGCATTCTTTAAAATCCTCCGCAAGGAGTTTCAGTGGTCAGAAGAGTGCGAAGAGGCATTCCAGGAACTCAAGAAGTACCTAGCATCCCCTCCTCTACTCTCAACACCCGTGCCGGGGAAAGAATTGTTTTTATACTTGGCATTATCGCCATCAGCAGTTAGCTAGACACTCATTCGAGAAGAGCACGGGATATAGTTCCCAGTGTACTATACCAGCAGGGCGCTCTAAGGGGCGGAGAGCAGATACTCCCGTATCAAAAAACTGCGTTCGCCCTCATCACATCAGCCCGAAGGCTCCGGCCATACTTTTAGGCCCATGTCATTGTGGTCCTCACAGATTAACCTCTCCGCAGAATCCTCAGCTGTCCAGACACGTCTGGTAGGCTCGTCAAGTGGGCATTAGAGTTGGAAGAATTTGAAGTGGTCTACCGACCCAGGACGACCATGAAGGGACAAACCGTAGCAGACTTTCTGACTGAGTTTACATATCCAGAAGACCCGGTTGAAGAGTCTGAGCCGTTGGCCCTACCACCCGGGTTATACGCTGACATCCCAACTTGGGTACTGTACGTAGATGGTTCATCGAATCAGCAAGGCAGTGGAGCAGGAATCATCCTAACTACCCCCGATGGATTCGAGCTCAAGTACGCACTAAGGTTTGGGTTTCGTGCCTCCAACAATGAGGCTGAATACGAAGCCCTTCTGGTCGGATTGCAATTGGCCATATCTATGAATGCACAACAGGTTCAGGGATACAGTGATTCCCAGTTCGTAGTCAATCAGGTCAACCAAGAATACAAAGTGCGGGAAGACAACATGATAGCATACTTGGCCCTTGTCCGAGTAGTTTTCCAGAAGCTTCGAGGATTCTCCATTACGTAGATACCCAGAGAAAAAAACTAGGGCAGATTGGTTGGCCTGCCTTGCCTCATCTTCCGAGTCAGACTTGCCCAGGGTAAGGATAGAATATCTACCCAAGCCAAGTGTCGTGAACTCAGAAGGCATGGAGGTAGACCCGGTCACCATGGGACCAAGCTGGATGGACCCAATCGTCACATTCTTGACAACAGGCGCGCTACCAAACGAGAAAGAAGAGGCCCGCCAGGTCAAATACCGGGCGGCCCAATATCATCTTGTTGATGGTATCCTCTATAAGAGGGGATTCACTATCCCATACCTCCGTTGTGTTCACCCCGCGCAGGTCCAAGCGATATTGTTCAAAATCCACGAAGGAGTGTGCAGGAATCACATCGGAGGTCGGGCACTCTCCACGAAGGCCTTATTGCAAGGTTATTACTGGCCAACCATGGCCCGAGATTCTCAAGAGTATGTCAGAAGGTGTGACAAGTGTCAGAGATACTCTCCCATGATCAACCGACTGGGAGAGCTCCAGACACCAATCCACAGCCCTTGGCCATTCACCCAGTGGGGTATCGACATTATTGGTCCCCTGTCGATGGGAAAAGGACAGGTCAAGTTCGTCGTGATCGCTATTGATTACTTCACCAAACGGGCCGAGGCTGAGCCCTTAGCAACAATAATCGAACGGAAAATGGAAAGCTTCGTCGAAAGGAATATCCTCAGTAGGTTTGGCTTCCCCTGGGTCCTGGTCAGCGATAACAGCAGACAATTTGACACCCCTATCTTCAGGCAGTTCTGCTCGGGCTACGGGATAATAAATCATTACTCTTCCCCCGAGCACCCTCAAGCCAACGGTCAAGCCAAGGTGACAAACTGGACAATCTTGCAGTCAATCAAAACAAGGCTTGAAGGCGCCAAAGGGCTGTGGGCTGAAGAACTACCAACCCTCCTATGGGCCTACCGCATTATACCCCGAGCGGCAACAGGCGAGACGCCATTCTCTTTAACCTACGGATTCGAGGTAGTGGTCCCCACAGAGCTCGGGTTGCCTACATATCGGGTGGCTAACTTCAGTGCGCTGGATAACGAAGACGCTCTCAGGTCAGAACTGGATCTGGTGGAGGAAAAAAGAGACCGAGCCTATCTAAAGGTGGCAGCCTACAAGCAACGGGTTTTGCGATACTACAACAGCAAGGTGAAGCACCGCAGTTTTCAAGTCGGAGACCTTGTCCTTAAAGCAGTGAACCAGTCCACCCGAATCCCGAGCCATGGGAAATTGGGGGCAAACTAGGAAGGCCCGTATAGAGTAACCTGGGTCAACCGACCGGGAACTTACTGGCTACAGAGCATGGATGGGTACGATCTCTCTCATTCTAGGAATATGCAACACCTCCACAAGTATTATCAGTAACACTTGGCCACGGGAATTTAGTATTGGTGGAGAAACTTGTTTTTGTAGCTCTAATTGAGCAACCGCTATAAATTTTTGTTTTAAAATAAAATTAAATAGTTTACTTTGCAAATTTACTCCTGTCAATACCCCGTGCAATGCAGAAAAGTCCTTGGGCCTAACCCTGAGGCAGAAAAGACCTCGGGCTCCGAACCTAGGCACAAAAAGACCTCGGGCTCCAAACCCAGGCACAAAAAGTCCTTGGGCTTCGAGCCCAGTCACAAAAAGACCTCGGGCTCTGAACCCAGGCACAAAAGACCTCGGGGTCATCCCCGCGGCACCGACTTCGCCTAGGTCCAGCCGACGACGGGGAAAACCCCTAGGTAACTGATGATGGCAAGCCTAAAAGGACCCTACAACCACCCATATTCCAGGTCAATTTCCTATGGTCACTCCTCACCACGCCCCCGCCTTCGCAGGACGCTCGGTGGGCATGGGGATACTAGACCAAATAGGAAATTACATAAAGCTTTGCTTAGGTCCAGTCAATGACGGGGGAAAACCCCTAGGTGGCCGACGATGGCAAGCTTCAAAGGACCCTGCAACCACCCATGTTCCAGGTCGATTTCCTACGGCCACTCACTCCTGCACTCCTGCCTTAGGAAAATGCTTGGGGGGCAGGGGAATATTAGGCCAAAACAGGAAATCACACCGGTCACTAAAAGAACTTGGAAGATAATCCTAAGTACTTACAGTGATCAGAGATAGATATCCCGGACGGTAAAACAGGATACCCCTATAATACACCGGGACATACCGGACGGTAAAGCAGGGTATTCCTATAATACACCGGGACATCCCGGACGCTAAACATGACAAGTTCCTATGGCACACTGGGCAATTACCTATAAAATAGGTCAAGAAGACTAGGTGTTCTACTGGTTACAGTCCTAAACTATTTGCTAAGGTAGGGACTTAGGTCGGCTAAAAATCGGATGGATACGAGCAATCGCAAACAGGCACAGTGCAGACAAAAGTGAGTAAAAAATGAAAAGAAAGTTGACCTCGAGGGCCTTTTCATTAATATTAAAAGAAAACTGTACAAAGCCTGGGGGCAGTTGTAGTAGCCTCCCCAAAAAAGAAAAAAACTACAAAAAAAAAAAAACACCCATAGGTCATGGTTCGTCAACAAAGACCACCTCTTCCTCCCCGGCGGCCTGCTCTTCCACAGAGGGGTCCCCGATCGGTGCAGCTTCAGCGGCGACCTCGGAGTTAGCTTGGCCCTCCTTTTAGTAACTGGACTCTGCCTAAGAGTAGCCAGACAGGTCCCAGTCAGGGTGGTTGGCAGCAGCCCGCTTAGCCAGATCAGCGTAGCCCGTAAGAACCTCGAACTCCTCCTCGGCATCCTTGGCTTCAGCATCCCGAGCAGCAATGAGCTCAGAAAGCGTAGCCGTCATGGCTGCCAGGTCCTTCTCAGCAGTGATCCTCCCGGTTTCCGCGGCTGCAGCTTTCATCTCTGTAACCTTTCGGGCAGCCCGCTCGGTTGAAAGAGAGTCGTGGGTCTCCCCCAGCTCCAGGGCCACTACCCGGGATTTTTCCTCCTCCACGGAGAGAGCAAACTCTGCGGACTCCCGGGCAGCCCTCTCCACAGATAGGTCAGCCTCTGCAGTGGCCAACCTCTCGGCAATGCCGGGAAGGGTGGCCTTAGCCCCGGCCACAATACAGCCAATCTGCAAGATTAAAACGACGTCAGTATACGCATGGAAGAAAAGCTAATGTTCATGTTACAAAATAACTCACCATGTGGCTGATGCTGTTGAGCCAACCGATTATGGCCTCAGGGCTTAGTAAGGTGCATTTGTCGATCTGACTTTACAGCAGCCCAGGTCATACCCTTCCGTGGACATCATCCGCCGTCTTGACCGCCGGCCTCGAGGAGGGTCCTGCGTGAGCTGTCTGCTCTATGCTGGGGAAGGAGACCCTAGACGGCATAGCGGCGGGGGGAAGAGGTGAGGGCGCAGCGATGGTAACGTCGGGCGTTGAGGCCGCAGCAGCCTCCTTCTCCGCCCGAATGGAGATTCCCCGAGAGATCCTCTTGAGGGGCTGGCCCTCGGCGGGGTCTTGCTTCTTCATTTTCTGGCCGGCCTGAGCCATCAAGGCCACCACTTTTTCTTTCAAAGCTGTCGCGCTATTGGGAGCCATTTCTGTAAAACCAGAGAAGAGTACATGAGAACTCAGCAAAGTGCCAAATAAAAAATAGCCAGAAGGTCAAGTGATGGAATTTACCAGGAATGATCGTGTAATACCCCGTATTTTATTTTCGTTTTTTTAAAAAAAAAAAAATATAAATATACCATATTTAAAATTTATACAGTGTAATTTTACCTGTGTGTGTATATCATCGCGTGAGCTCAACACACATGTGAATTCCTCATTAGAAGTTAGTGGCCACTCAAGTTAGTGCATGTATACTATATGCATTATGTTATGCTTAGTGCCCCAAGCACTATATATGCATTATGTTATGCTTAGTGCCCCAAGCACTATATAGATTATATATACATATATTCCAAATATTTGGAATTGTTTACCAAACTATTTACATTTTAATTTCGAGGACGAATTTCTTTTTAAGGAGGGTAGAATGTGAGACCCCAACCCAAACAAATTTGGTTTTCCAAACACACCCTAACACTAGTCGGCCAACTAGTTGTGGGTCTAGATTTTTAAATGATAATGGTTGTTGAGTCATTAGATATTACATCCTAGTGATATGTATGCTTTGAGTAAATTAATGAAAAATACATATATTTATTATTTTGATGAGTCAAATGTAACAATCTTAATTTTTTTTTGGTTATTTATTCACTCTTTATTTATTTTATTGCTTTATATTTAATAAGTGTAGTGGGTGGGTCATAGGTGTGTGTAGTGTGACTAGATGTGTTTTGTGTGTGTGTGTATGAGGAGTGCACGGGTGTGTGTGTATTATATTTATACATATAGTATAATATTATATTATATTAAGTTAGGTTAGGTAATAAAAAAAAGAAAAAGAAAGGAAACACTAGTGTGTGTACTTGTGTGTGTAGTGCAAGCATATTGGTATGTTTTATATGCTTGGTGCCTAAGCACTCAAAGTCTATTTATATACACCTAAAGTTCTCTCATCACACTACTACCTCAACTCTCAACAGACTCTCTGCCTCAACAACTCTCCTTCCCTCTCTCGGCAACATCACACATACACACAGAAATTATTACACACACACATATATTGATCCACACCCATATAGTTATATATATTCACACATATACATATATATTCAGAGAGTGGAGAAAGTGATCAACATTATTTTTAAGGTACGGGGTTGTGTACGATATGCTCTTAAATCTCCGGAGTATTTTATTTGTCATCCCTATTTGTACTCTTTTTGATTTATGTTGTCTTTTTATTGGAATCCATGTCTTTTTGGTTATATGTTATTATAATATTATTTTGGCTAAGTGCTATGGGACTAAAGGGTCATGAGTAAGGAGCACCTACCAATAGTCCAACAGGCCTCAGGGACCGATGTACTGGAGACGGGTGAGGTGAGGTGAGGTGGCTCTTTACTATGTGACCAAGAGGAACCTGGTATGATGCTCTTGTGGGTGAGCGGGTAAAATTGTGTGAAGAGGTGGGTTGAGTGATTGGTCTATTTTATTTGATCCCAGCAATTTTTATGTCGTCGTGGTTGTTCATTGTACTTTTGAGCCTTTATTATTCCTATCATATTGTATACTTCCCCGTGTGTTATTTTAGATGCAGGTACCATTAGTAGCAGTCAAATTGGAGCACATTAGAGTACCGTGTGGGTTCGAGTTATTTGGGTCCTAACCATGTAAATGAATTTAAATGAAAATTTGGGCACTCAAATGTAATTCATTTTATTTATTTTTAATAAAAATACCCTTTATTTTTGCGGGGCGTCACAGATCGACGGGAATATGAGAGCTACGAAGTGATGCTGGGGCTCTTAGGAGATCTTCGGACTTCCAGACCGGGTCAGCACTTTATTGATGTCGGTCGGGTCCTCCACCAATGACAAGATCCTCGCTTGGAACTTGTCGGGAAGGCTGGGTGAGTCAACTGATCCCACTGCAAAGCAAAGATACAAACAGGTTAGTCATAGTAAAATAAAGAGACTAATCATGCAAGGAAAGTGATTGGGCTTACTCCTCAATTTCCCCGCCCAAGAGGTCCTCAACTGCACACCCGGCGCCTTTTCACATAGCCCCAGGGTGGATACTTAGAAGAATTTCTTCTTCCATCCCTTATTGTTGCTTAGGCAGTTGACTATTATCTTCTGCCCCTGCCTGGCTCCGAGCGAGAAGAAACCAGACTCCCCGTGAGCTTAGAACGGACGGTGGGTCCAAAAGAACTCCTGTAGGGTGAGCTCATACCCAAGAACTTGAGGCCACAAGGAGATGGACCCCATCAGATACCACCAACCGTTAGGGGGTGAGCTGCCCGGGGGAGATCCCGAGGTAGATGAGTGCATCCCGGGCAACAGGATATAGCGGTAGGCGAAGGCCTGCCATAAAGGCATCTTCGTATAGGGTAACGAAGCTTGACTCGTGGAAGTGAGCCCCGCCGTCGTGGACAGACAGAGAGAAGGGGCCGGGAATATCGTATCTCTCCCTGATCCGACCCAAATTAGGACCGCGCAGGGTGCTGATGATTGACTTGCATGCGAAGACGACTCCAAGACTATTTGGTATAGACCCTTCATCGCCTGACCCCCGAGACGTCGAGGCCACAGGAGACTCCCTGTGCGTTTCCTCGTGAGACGCCTGGGTAGGGATCCTTCCCTCACTTTGCTAATCAGAGAGGGCCGAAGAGAGAGGGTCTAGGCTTGTGCTCAAGGTCCCTGATCGTGACTGCTCGTCTTCCGATCGGGATGACGAGTTGAAGTCTGAGTGACACATATCTAAGTCTATGGAGGACCTAGGAGGCAGACGACAACCTAAAAATGGGTCAAGGACTCCAAGCCTGATATACAAAGAAGACAGATCTAACAACCTGAAGGGTAGGTCATACAAGACTCTAGATGAAAGGTAACACTCTCTCAAGACTCTCCGAGGAACACCCGTTGGGTCCAACTGTCCTAAAGTACTTTCGGATTGGAAGAAATAGCAGAAGCTAAAAAAGAAAAAGCCCCATGCCCGTTCTGACCTAAGTGGGTACGCTCCCTCCAGCTTCGTTCAGAAAAGAAGAAGAGAGTGAAGAACTGAAGATAGAAAGGAAAGACTTACAAGATTTAGCGCAGAAAAGGGGTCGGGAATCTTGCTCGGGATCTTGTTTGCTCTCAAACTGCTCGGTAAACTCTCTCACTTGGCAGCAAGAATTGAAGAAATGAGCAAGTGTTCCTTTGTCACGCCCCGAAGTACCAAAAATAGGGAAAAATAAATTTCCTTTATGGATTCGTAGACACGTGACTGGTTGTGAGTGTCACCTGATTGTCCAAACATGCTTATAACAATAATGTGATGTGGGAAAGTGACTAAGTTCAGCGGAAGTAGAAATTTAAAACATCTAAGTCTTACATCAGTAGTATATTACAGGCCAAAAAGATATCCAAAAGTTATATATTACAAGACCAACTAAACTATTACATCACTAACATAATAATAACAGAACTATAACAAAAGAAAAGCTCCAAAGTCTTCGGCTGGCGAAACCGTAGCCTTCCTCGTAGTAATCTTCACCAGCATAGTCTTTAGTAGTAAAGTCAGCATCTTGATAGCAGTCGGCTCCATCTGGACCTGCAAAGGCTGAACGTGAAAGGTCCAGCGGCATGCAAAGCCGTTAGCGGTTAAGCTAAGTGAGGGTCCCCTTAAGGTTACCACCACTTAAGGTAAGTTATTCTTCATCTCTTCTTATTTCTCGAAACCATATCTCGTTCATCATTTCTTATTCTCGATACTATGTCTTGTTCATCTTTTCTTATTCTCAAAACCATGTCTTATTTAAACCCAATCATTCCCTTTGAAACTTAACCCAGAACTGAACTGACCAATGACATTGACTGAAAGAAGACTTAACTCCAAACGCATTTACTAGTCAAGAAAGAACCACACTCAACAATGAATAGTTAACTGTCGCCCAACTGGCATTCAAACTATCGCCCAAATGGCATAAGTGTGCGGGACATTAACAATCTCTTGGTCGAACACGTCATGCCGATCCTCAGGTCACCCGTACGTTACCGAACACGTCAGGCCGATCCTCAGACCATGGGTACGGGAAATTAATAATAACTTGGACGAACACGTCATGCCGATCCTCAGGTCACCTGTACATAACCGAACACGTCATGCCGATCCTCAGTCCAAGGGTGTGGAAAACTAATCAACTACTTGATCGAACAAGTCATGACGATCCTCAGGTCATTTGCACTTGACCGAACACGTCATGCCGATCCTCAGATCAAGGAACAAAACATAACTCACCAATCGACACTATGGAATTACCGAAAGACCAATTTTGCAAGAAATATCCAAACACGACACGAAAGTTCACGAATCAACTTTGAACGGTAGTCACACGACTAGAAACGAGGCCCAATGTCCCTTATTCGCATTAAATCTGTTATCGAAGGTTTTATCATTATTTTACGCGTTCGCACGTTTCGTAGTTTAGTTCATTAATATCATCCATTTATAACCGTTAATATTTCGCTATACGTCCGACATTCCGTTTTCCTCTCAATATACTTACGATGAAAACTTGAATAACGTGAATTTAATACCAATAAACACATAGACGAAACCCTTAACATACTCATCTACGTGATAGCACTACCATAGCATGAGATTTTCATAACAACACATGTACCGAAAACTAGCATCAACAATCAACGCCATGCATAAACAAAACATTATACAAAAAGCTGTACAATCTGCCAAGATATATTTTCACTGTGTTGACTGAATTAACATGATTTATTTGGGCATGATAAATTGCTTTGTAGATCAAACTCAAAACTAAAACATTATAGATAATAGGAATATCTCCATGGACAAAAAATTCTAGCTTCAATTACATTTTTGAGCTACTCAAACTATTTATTTTACAAGACATTTCTTATATCTCGGACTGTTCTGTCCCAGATTTATAGTACTGCATTGTATGTGAATTTCACCTATGAAGGATAGGTTTTTAGACTGAGCTATAAAAGGATTATTTGTAGATAAATGAGTTAGCTTTCTTCACAAAAAAAACCTAGCTTAATTCTCATTTTTGAGCAGCACAAAACATTCATTTTACTAAACTATGTTCTGCTGAAAGTTTCAGTTTCTCAGATTTATAACACTGTATTGTACATGCATTTCACCCATGAAGGATTAATTTCTAGACTGAGCTATTGAAGAGTTATTTGTAGATAAATGCGTTAGATTTTACCACAAAAAAATCTAACTTAATTCCGATTCGCGAGCTCCTCAAAACATCCATTTTATTCTACTACATTCTGTTGGAAGTTTCTGTTTTCCTAGATTTATAATACTGCGTTGTACATGCATTTCACCCATGAAGGATTGATTTCTAGACTAAGCTATAGAAGAGTTATTTGTAGATAAATGAGTTAGCTTTTACCATAAAAAACCTAGCTTAATTCGGATTTTTGAGTTGCACAAAACATTCATTTTACTAAACTATGTTCTGTTGAGAGTTTCAGTTTCTCAGATTTATGGATTTGTCTTGCATGTCATGAAAACTTCAACACAACAACATCAAACTTCTACTAAACATTAGTACATATTATATGGGTTCTAAATTGAGTTAGATTACTCACAATTACTCACTAAAGCTTGAAATTTAAGCTTGATATTGGTTGATGCTTAGTAAAGCTTGAATCTTCAAACTTCAAGCATGAACTTCTTCTTCTTCTATTCTTCCATGGAGGTATAACTCTAGCTCTCTCTCCCTCTCAATTATATGCAGATTGTAGAGACAAAAGTGTCTCAATTGTGTGTATGTTCATGATATATAGGAGATTGACATGGCTAGGTGTCATTTACATGAGTTCATGCAAAGACACATGTCCAATATGTGGACAAATGTCATGGGAGGAGATGACAAGTGTAAGAAGTGGCACATGGGGCTGCCATGTGGCTGGAGATGTGGGGCCCACCTTGGGTTGTGTGCAACTTTCTCAGTTTACGTGCATACATTCCTTGGTATACATGTCGGTCTCGATTTACGTACAACCGGGTATTAATTCTAATGTCCGGGTCTGGGTATGGGACTAAGTTAAATCTTATTATGGTCGAGTCGGTATGGTTACTACAGTCTATATGGTAATACTACAACACGTCCATACCGTCACGTAATTAAAATAAAAATATAATAATATAGTCGGTCCAATACAGAAATTCGAAAAAAACTGATATTATTAATGAAAGAAAAATTATAGGTGTTACATCTTCTACCACCTATTAAAGGATTTCGTCTTCGAAATCAGAGCTTATCTAGGTACAAAACAAAAAAGGATATTTCTCTTGCATCTCTAACTCCATTTCCCACGAAGCTTCTCTTTCGTCATGATGATTCCACTGAACCTTCACCAATGGAATCTCCTTGTTTCTCAGCTTCTTGGTCTCTCGACCCAAAATCTTGATGGGTCTCTCTATGTAAGACACGCTGTTATTCACCTCAATGTCCTTAAAGTCGATTACATGTGGCGTCGCGCCCTGATGATACTCCTTCAACATACTGATGTGAAAAACATTGTGAATACCTGACAACCTTGATGGCAACGCGAGTCTATAAGAAACTCTTCCTACGCGTTCCAAGATCTCGAATGGTCCAATAGAGCATGGCGACAACTTTCCCCTTTTCTGTCTAAACCTTACGACTCCTCGGACTGGTGATACTTTGAGTAAAACATGTTCTCCTACCTTGAACTCTTTATCAGTACGATGTTTGTCTGCATAGCTCTTATATCGATCTTGTGCTGCCTTCATCTTCTCTCTGACAATAATTATCTTCTTATTAGTCTCTCGAACCATCTCCGGTCCTAGAAGCTTGCCATCTCCAATTTCAGCCCAACATAATGGTGAATGACATGGCCTTCCATACAATGCCTCGAATGGTGCCATACCTATGCTTGAGTGATAACTATTGTTGTAGGCAAACTCAATCAATGGAAGATGTGTCTCCCATGAACTCTCAAAGTCAATCACGCAAGCTCTGAGCATGTCTTCCATTACTTGATTGGTCCTCTCGGTTTGCCCGTCAGTTTGAGGATGAAATGCTGAACTCACTTTCAGTGAAGTTCCTAAAGCTGTCTGGAAACTTTCCCAGAATTCTGCAGTAAATCGAGAATCGCGATCAGACACTATGCTGACGGGTACTCCATGCAATCGTATGACCTGTTGTATGTATAACTGACTCAACTTCCCCACAGAATATGTCATACTGTATGCTATGAAGTGAGCTGACTTGGTGAGTCGGTCTATAATCACCCAAATAGAGTCATGGCTCTTCTGAGATCGCGGTAGACCTACCACAAAATCCATGGTAATGTGTTCCCATTTCCACTGCGGAATCGGTAATGGCTGTAATAATCCTGATGGCTTCTGATGTTCTGCTTCGACTTGTTGACAAGTAAGACACTTAGAAACATACTCTGCCACTTCTCGTTTCATGCCTTTCCACCAGAAATTCTGCTTCAAGTCTCTATACATCTTTGTACCTCCAGGATGAACGGTCAAACGGGACTTGTATGCTTCATCCAGAATGTCCTTCCTCAGAGTCTCCACATCAGGAACACACAGTCGATTCCTACATCGAAATCCTCCATCTGAGCCTATGCTCCATTCCTCGGGTTCCTTTGCCGAAACTTTAGCAAACCACTTCTTCCACTCTTCGTCTTCCTGCTGGGCTTCCAAAATACGACTAAGAAGCGTCGATTCTGCTACTAAACATCCAAAATGGTGTCCTCCTTCTATCTCTGTGGGTTGGAGATCAAATTCTGCTATAGTTTCCAATGCTTTCCATTCTCGAATCATGAGATTAGCAACTATATTGCGAGGTTTACGACTCAAAGCATCTGCAACAACGTTTGCTTTTCCAGGATGGTACTATAGAGTGAAATCATAATCCTTGAGTAACTCTATCCATCGTCTCTGCCTCATATTTAGCTCCTTCTGAGAGAACAAGTACTTCAAGCTCTTGTGGTCTGAAAACAAATCAAACTGCTCCCCATAGAGGTAATGTCTCCATGTTTTCAGTGCAAACACAATTGCGGCTAACTCTAGATCATGCGTTGGATAACTCATCTCGTGTGGCTTCAACTGTCTCGATCCATACGCTATCACCTTCCCATCTTGCATAAGTACACACCCTAATCCTTGGTGTGAAGCGTCACTATAGATGGTATATCTTTTACCACTCTTGGGTATTGCTAACACGGGTGCCGAAGTTAACCTCCCCTTTGACTCTTGAAATGCACGTTCATGTCGATCCTTCTAATCGAACTTCGACTCCTTCTTTGTAAGACCAGTTAATGGGGCTACGATTCTAGAGAATCCTTCTACAAATCTCCTATAGTAGCCAACCAAACCTAGAAAACTTCTAATCTCTGAAGCATTACTCGGTCTTTTCCAATCTAGCACTGTGTCTATCTTTGAAGAATCCACTAATATCCCATTCTGAGAGACGACATGTCCTAAGAATTTGACTTCATTAAGCCAAAACTCGCATTTGCTGAACTTTGCATATAGTTGGTTGTCCTTGAGTGTCTGTAAGGCAATCTGCAAATGTTTTTCGTGTTCCTCCTGGAATATATCAGTATATCATCTATAAAGATGATAGTAAACTGATCTAGGTAAGGCCTAAATACCCTATTCATCAAGTCCATAAACACTGCTGGGGCGTTGGTTAGCCCGAATGGCATCACAAGTAACTCGTAATGTCCATATCTAGTACGGAATGCTGTCTTTGACACGTCTTCTGGTCGAATTAATAGCTGGTGGTATCCTGATCTCAAATCAATCTTTAAAAATGTCGTGGCTCCTTGTAATTGATCGAACAAGTCATCAATATGTGGCAGCGGGTACTTATTCTTGATGGTTACCTTATTCAACTCCCTATAGTCTATGCAGAGTCGAAGTGATCCGTCTTTCTTCTTAACAAACAGTACCAGTGCTCCCCACGGTGATGTGCTTGGACGCACGAATCCCAAATCTTCCAACTCCTGTACTTGCTTCTTCAATTCTTGCATTTCTGTCGGTGCCATCCTGTATGGGGTCTTGGAGACAGGCATGGTTCCAGGTGTCAGTTCTATGCAGAAGTCTATCTCTTGCTTTGGCGGCAAACCTGAGAGACCTTTAAATACGTCCTCAAATTCTCGCACTATCAGAATCTCTGCGATCGTGATCTCTGAGCTTGTGCCCTCGATGGCAGCCAAGCGACTAGTGAGAAAACCATCACTCAACGGGTTACACTGAAAGAAAAAGGGTTGACTTCCAGGTATCGTAAAGGTAATCAACTTGCTAGTACAATCTAAGATAGCATGGTACTTGATGAGCCAGTCAATTCCTAAGATGACGTCAAACTCCTTCATTGACAAGATCACTAAATTCGCGAATAGGTCTCTATCTTCTGTGTTAATGGGATAGTTTCTGCATACCCTATTCAACTTAACAGATGTACCCATCGAAGATACGACATTCAATGCTACAGTAAGGTTTTGAGGTACTAAACCCAAATCTTGTACAACTCTACTAGCAATAAATGAATTTGACGCTCCAGTATCAAATAACGTTTTAACTCTGTTGTTGAAAAGAGTGAGCGTACCTTCTAAATTCTGATGCACTTCGGTGTCAAAACCTGCTACTTCCGGAATAATGGCATTCAGATGAGTCTTAGCAGCTTTCCCTTGAGTGTTGGGTCCATTGTATCCTCGGTGCGGTGCCTTGCACTCTCGGCTCCAGTGGCCTTTCTCTCCACAATTAAAGTATATGACTTCACCACGATCGTGGTTCTTGGAGGTTCTGTAATCTTTGGCATGGTGGCCAGGTATGCCATAGTTGAAGCAACTCCCTGGACCTTTTCCTTGGGTGATATAACCTCCTTGATGTCCAACAGGGACTGGTGCTTGTGGTGCTACAGTGTTGGCTTGCTGTGGTTGCCTTCGTGCCTGCTACGGCTTCCTTTCTCCATTCCTAGCGTGCTTGTTATTCTGATAACGCATGGGTGGCCTTGATCCTTGGACATTTCGTGATGGAAACCTACTGGTAAACCTCTTCTGCCTCTGTTTCTGTATATTCTCCATCTGTGTAGCCAACCCTACCAAAGATTCAAAGGATTGACTCACGTAAACTGCAATCGTCTCTTGTAGTGAAAGAGATAACCCTTGGTGATATTGTTCGTTCTTCTTTTCAGGTGTGTCTACCATGTGATACGCAAAATGGGATAGGCGTTCGAATTGCGTTGTATACTCCTGAACAGACTTGTTCCCTTGAACTAATTCCATGAATTCTTTCTTCTTCAAATTTCGTTCTACTAATGGAAAATACTTTGCTAGGAACCGTTCCTTGAACACGGTCCATGTCATTTCCCTTATGGCTCTTTCTCCCAAAGTAGCCTCTTCCGCTTCCCACCAGTCTGTAGCGGTATATGTCAACTGAAATATGGCTAGGCGGCGTTTTTTGGCCTCACTGCAATCCATGGCTTTAAAGATGAGATCCATCTCTCGTAGCCATTGCTCCGCTTTCCGTGGTTCTATCATCCCATTGAACTTTTCTGGTCTTAATGCGTGGAAATGTTCAAGTAACTTATCCCCTGCCTGCCTTGGGGGTGGTGCTGGGCGGTTGTTGTTTCCTACATTGTTTGAAGCCCCCTCAATCCTTCTGACCAAGGCTGAGAGTAGTCCTATAGGGTCTATCTCATTAGGTATCTCTGGTTCTTCCTCGTTATGTCTATTATCGTTCCTCCTATGTCTTCCAGCCATCTGAAAACAACGCATAAGTTTTACTGCTAATATCCTTTGATTCCATACCAAGTCTTTATAGGTGGTCTTGATGTGTACCAAAGTTAAAATATAATAAGCATTCATATATTACTAAATGTCAATGGAATAAAGCGATATAACTAAAACCATTATATTAAAACAAAAAGATTTACATCAAAGTACTACGTCCAAGGCCAGTACATACTATACAAGAGTTTAAGCATCTCCTAGGTGTGCTTACAAAAAGAACATGTACAAAGTACTTACAACTGAAATATCTATAATACGAGCGACACCAAACAAAACTAATATGTACATCACTATATAGAAGTAATAGCAGCTCTCTGAAGATCATATCAACGTGGTTGGGCATAAAAGCCTGCCTCATCGTCGGTAACCGTAGGTGGTATCTCGTCCCCTGGAACGGTAACTACCTCCGCTGGCATAAAATCCAGCCACTGGTCAAACTCATCTGGTCCACCATCTGGTAATATCCATCCTGGTGCTACGCCATCTCCGCCAACTCCATCCAAGTCGATGTCATCCTCGTCATCTTTCTCTACAACCTCTGGTGGCGCATCGTCCAACTCAACAGCTAACTCGTTAGGCTCAATGACATCATCTGGATCCACATCGTCGTGTAGGTCAGGCTGTACGTCGGGATCGTCCTGAATCAGCTCTATAACTGGATCGTCTGCGGGGTCCTCTAAGAACTCTTCCTCCTCTGGGTCCTCCTCAACATCAGCTGGATCTGCCCCGTGGTCCTGCTCGGGTATCGGTACTATCACGTCCTTATCAGCTGGCAGTACTGGATGTTCGTATGCATCATCCTCTAGTCCCTGAGCATCCTCTACTGGATCGGCCTCCTAGATCGGCTCGTCGTCGCTAATCGCCGAGTCGTCCTCAATCATCAGGTCATCGTCATCATCTGTGTCGTCACCGTCAGATGGGTCGTCTGCTATGTGGCTACCGCCTACAGAATCCTCTCTACTCGCTCAATCGTCATCGCTATCTGTACCAATGGGGTCTGAATCTGCATCTAGCTTTGGTATGGGCTCGGGTGAGAATAGTGGTGCTGGTGCGGCCATGATAATTGGGAAGAGTATATCGTCGTATAGTGCCTCATCCTGAGCCATGCTGATAAGCTCCTGGTGGATAAGTATGGTAGTCTCTGAAGCATGAATCGACTCAAGCTGAAAACGATCTGGATACTGCAGTGCATCAGTATGCACGGCTCTCTGCATGTCCTCCTCTAAAATGTGCCTCGCCCTCTGGCGGATCCGCTGTCGATATAGTACAGGGTCGGCAGGCTGGATACGACCGTTGAGAATATAGTGCCCTCCGAAATTATCGTGAACAAAGATCGGGTCCATAGTCCTGCAAGAGGAACTAACTTAGTGTCAGTGCTAATACGAGATAAATCTTATGCTTATAACTTAAGGTGTAGGACAATCAGTGAGCGCGTCGAAACCTATGGCTCTGATACCAAAAATCCCTATCACGCCCCGAATTACCAAAAATAGGGAAAAATAAATTTCCTTTATGGGTTCGTAGACACGTGACTGGTTGTAAGTGTCACCTGATTGTCCAAACATGCTTATAACAATAATGTGATATGGGAAAGTGACTAAGTTCAGCGGAAGCAGAAATTTAAAACATCTAAGTCTTACATCAGTAGTATATTACAGGCCAAAAAGATATCCAAAAGTTATATATTACAAGACCAACTAAACTATTACATCACTAACATAATAATAACAGAACTATAACAAAAGAAAAGCTCCAAAGTCTTCAGCTGGCGAAACCGTAGCCTTCCTCGTAGTAATCTTCACCAGCATAGTCTTTAGTAGTAAAGTCAGCATCTTGATAGCAGTCGGCTCTATCTGGACCTGCAAAGGCTGAACGTGGAAGGTCCAGCGGCATGAAAAGCCGTTAGTGGTTAAGCTAAGTGAGGGTCCCCTTAAGGTTACTGACACGAATATTTTCTGTGTGCGCTTGTGTGCAATACCCAAGTGTAGGTAGACGTGCAAGTAGTAACTGGATTAAGTCCAGGTCGATCCCACAGGGAAGGTGTTGAATTAAACTACCTAGATTAGACTCTAAAGAGAAAACAAAAATCAATATTTAAAACGAAGTGTAGAACACAAAGTTCCACGGTTAACAACTACTAGAATTAAAGACAACTAAATTAAATTAACTAAACAATCTAACTAAGCAAGATCTTAAAAGAAACGGTTCTTCTTAATAAACGAAAGTGTTGGGATCACGCGAATCCACCATGACCTAACCTTCTACCATGCAATTGCAATTAAGCTCAAAGGAGTACACCTACTACAGTATTCTGTACTTCTCTAAAGATATAGAATCAATAGCCCTTTCATGACCGGGACTACATCATCTCAATTAAGTTTGAAATACATGAAGACGGTTTAATCCAATAGTTAAGACTCTCACCTACAATGGTGTTAGCATTGAGGGTGGTTTGCAAAATATATTGAAAGAAAATGCCTTAAGGCCTTAAGTTTAAAGATTGTTTTGACAAACTGAGCATTTAGGGACAATTTGATAACAAATCCTTAAAACAGAAAGTCTTAGAATGCTGTTGTGGGTGTTCTCAAGAATTAGAATCCTCGATCGATCGACGCGCTTTCGATCGATCGAATATCTTCATCTCTCGATCGATCGATATTTACTCGATCGCTCGACTAAGTCACTATCTCGATCGATCGACATACTTTCGATCGATCGAACACAGGAATAAAAAATACTGCATGGCAGAGGCCTAGAATCACGATTTCATCGCGATTTCCCAACCCTAGGACTACTCAGACATTGTCTGGAGTACCACAGATTGATATTTAACGTAAAAGTTCATTAAGACTATGTTTGGTTGAAAGTTTTGCATTAAAACTATAAAACTAATGATTGTAATCTAATTAACATAAAACTCTACGAGATTAACAAGTAAACTACGATTAACTAAGTGCAGAAAACAGATAAACAATAAATCATAAACCTGGAATGCAGATAAACTTGTATTAACTAAAGAAATCCGGTTCACAATGATAAATCCTCAATGAAACCTACAAAAACCATGAAAAAACTCTCTCTTCTCTATCTAAAACTGATAAAACAAAGTTGGGCGTCCCCTTTTGGACGTACACAATATGAAGATATATAGTAAACCTAAGAGCTAGGGTTTTAAAACCCGCAACTGCTGCATGCGCGTATAATCTGATAAAAGGCACTTTCGATCGATCGAAACTTTCTCGATCGATTGAACGGCTTGAAATTTCGATCGCTTTAACTTCGTTCGATCGATCGAAACCTCGATCGCTCGAACTATGTCGATCGCTCGAACTCTGCAATTCTTCTTCAATCTTCCTTCTTTGAAACAAAGCATCTCCTTTTAATCAAATCTTTCAGTCTTTTATACAGCAGCATTAACCTGCACAAATAGTAGCTAAAACAATACAACTTATCATAGATTAATCATATTGTCTAAAACTAGCATTGTAATGCAAATTGCAGATAAAACGGGAAGTTGTGATCAAAACTAATGCAATTCTTTCTTTTAGCGCGGTTGTATTTTACAAATACCCCCGCTTTGCACAACCCCCAACTAGCTTATTGCTAGTCCCTAGCGATAAAGCGAAAATAAAAAATGAAATAAAAACTCCTAAACTAATACTACCACAACTAAGAAACAAAGAAAAACTAAAAACAACCTAAACTAAGATAAAGAGAAAAAAACCTAACTCACTTTCGCAGGAATCGCGGTTGCATTTAGCGAATGCAACAAGCCGTTAAACCCCTAGGTTCCCCCTAGTGGACGAGTGTTGTCTCGTGAGGGTTTGCAGTGAATATACCCACAAAATTCCAATTTTAAGCTCAAGAAAATTTAGAATAACTTGTAGAATTTCCCCTTCCATTAAACTGTTAATTCAACTCTACAAGGATATAATATCCTCTATCAACCCATGAAAGAGATCCACATGCTCCCCTATATTACCAAGTAAAATATACAAATGTATTACCATCATGTACCCGTGTGTGTGTGGAATTAACAACCATGCGGCCAACCCTTATTAAGAGTTATCTAGACTATTGTACTTTGGAAACTTGCAGTTTTAGCTCAATTCTCACATTGGTCACACTCAAAAAAACAACGTCTCTCAGAAACTTGCTTTATAATGATCGCACATAGTATGAAAGCTTTGATAAAGATGATATTCTAAGTGCTAATGCTTTCATACTTGACTCTATGAAAAACGGACATTTAAGAGTGTATAGTCTCATGAATGGAATACTACTTACTAGAGGAGCGAAATACCGTGGATAACTCAACTCACACTTTCATGTTCAAATCAATTGTTGAGAATCTTCAAGACTTTGAATTATGGCTTTTATTTAGTAGGTGGGGGTGTTGTAGAGAAGAGTGTGCTTTTTAGTATGTGATGGAATTTCCACTTCTCTTTTTATTCTTTATTCTTTTCTCCACCCAATCTCCCATTCATTTCTTTTTTTTTTTTTTTTTTTTTTTTTTTTTTAACTCCTTCATTCATCATCATATATATATATATTTTTTTTTTTAACCTGGAATATCCCACAACAACTTCCTTCCATTTCACATACTTTGATGACTCATTCTCAATAAATTTATCAAACAGTTCGATGAGGTCAAGGTATAAATCAAGGATTTGGATTCTTATGATTTTTATTGGAAATATTTATCTGCGGTGGGATCAGGGGTGAAACGATTCAATGAATGTAAGTAGGCTATGTTAGGTAAAGGAATGGGTAATACGATGGCTTGAATCATTTTCTCAACTTTCAATTTTTAGCACTTAAGTGTTCATTGAGTTTAATTGGTAAATCCTGAACATTCTCCTCTAACAAGCAGTCAAAAATTTTAAAGAAAACTGAGACTTAACAACGAATTCACAAATATACGCAAGAAAAAACCATTCGACAATGTATGAGAATCCCCTCAGAAATGAAGATTGGCTCACTCACAAAGGGTTATTAGCTTCCACTAGTTGTTCTTTTCGTACAATATTCATTTTAACTCAAGTTTCAGGTTTTCTACATAGCTGCCAATTAGTGTGCACAAGTATTGGGTACATACTAGCTATACAAATGCAATTTATTTCAGTGATACAGAAAAACGCGTGGATTTAATCCATAAAAAGATAAGAATACTACAAATGTATCATTGTCGCATTAACAAGCAGGAGAGGTTATTCAGAGTTATTCTATCAATAAGATCCAATAGAAATTTCAAAATTTCAAAATTTTACCAGACTGTGTTCTTGTTCTTAAATTTAAAGCATATCCAAGTGCAAAACTTGATCGTCACGGGTGTATACCTATCTATTATCTCCTACCCCCAACTGAAAACAACATAGTCCCAGAAGTTGATTTTCAACAATTAAAATAGATAGGTATCACCTGTATAGTGTAACGCGATGATAAGAAGCATAGCAACCTGGCATAGAAATATAAAACACAATCTCCAAAACAACAGATCAATAGATAAAGAAAAAAAAAAAAACAAGTAAAACTATGATCCAAACAACATTAACCACTGGAATGAAGAGAAATGAAATAACAGTAGTAATATCCATACATACCCAAAACAACCACAAAAAAAAAAAACAAAAACATAACCCAACCTGTCCAACCACACCAAACCAAAACACCAAATAACCATAAATACAGAAACACCACCTCCCCTAAAAATACTAATCAACTCCAGACGGAGCATCCTCAGCCACATCAGACGGGATGTCGATGGGAGCAGGCGGTGGCTGTGCGGTAGCTGTCAGAATATCGGCAGAAGTAGATGGAAGATCGGTCGTGGATGGAGCGGATGATGATGGATCAGCAGCAGTGGTAACAGGAATAACAGTAGGAGATGGATCGGCAGCAGATGGTGGTGCAGCGGCAGCAGATGGGGGCACAAACAGGTCAAACCCAAGCTGGACCAGCAGTGTAGTCAGCAGGGTAGAGATATGATCAATCTTACCCTCAAGCCGCATCCGTGCCTCCCTCTCCTCCAATAATAGATCGTGAATAGTCGGGGGAGGCGCAGATGACGACTCTCCCTGGGCTGGAGCCTGAGATCTCTGTCTCAGCTCAAAACGTGCCACCTCCCGAATGGGATCATCCTCCTCTGAATCTGGCCCCTCAGCCTCAGTGGGCGTCCCAGAAGCCGCACCCTCAGTATCGGTGCCATCAGCTCTCTTCCTCTTCCCTCCAACTTTCGCTTTCCCCTTTCCCTTTCTTCTCCTCCTCTGAGCATCTGAGCGGCGAGAAGCAGCCTCACCAAAACGACTGCGAGCCTGAGATGTCGCATCGCCCGGTAAGGGAAGGAGGCCAGCACGCTCAATCACTCTGTGAATAGCCCAAGCACCTTTCAGGTGCTTCTTGGCAGCAGTGTAGCGAGTGGGGTGCCTCATGAAGTCAATATATAAGCGAGGCAAACAAACAGGCAACCCCGTCCCTATGGCATATAACACATGTGCATACCAGGGGGCAATCTTCTCCCGGTAGGAGGTGACCAATAAACAGTTGCTCAACGCGAGGTGGAGCATATGGTAATCATCGGTCAGGTAAATATCTGCAATCAGTGCCATACCATCCCAGCTCGGTAATGCTCCTCCAGTAAGCGCTCGGATAACAGCAGTGGGTGAGAGCACTGGTGTACCGTCACGGTGTGGGCATACACAATCAGGCACCTCAGGGACTCCAAGAGCAGCTGAAACAGTAGCAGGGCTGAACACGATCTCCCGGCCGCGAAAGAACGATCGTAGTGTGAATGCGGCACCGGGATCTCTGATCATCGTCGCGCAAGCTGCGCGAATCCATGCGAGATTCACTCTCTTGGCCTGAGAGAGCAAATCGTACCAGTGTGGCATGGCCCGGATGCGGGCGAGAAACCAGGGAGTATCGAGCCAGACCGTCTCTAGTGGTCGCTCTAGCATGACCGGTCGAGTCTGAAAATATCTCGTGAACCACTGGCGGTCGGGGGTGTTCCGGAAGCCATGGAGTGGGACCGGATCAGGAATAGCCAGGTCAAAGGGCTTCTCCCTGTGGTAACCCGTAACAGGGTTCATTGTGGGCCCCTGAAAATAGAAGAGAAACAGAAAAGAAATCAAAACAAGACAAAAATGAAAAGAAAGTGAAACTGCTGGATTTCGAGCGATCGAACAATGTTCGATCGATTGAGAAAAGGCAAAGTTCGAGCGCTCGAAACTATTTCGATCGATTGAGAAAGTGCAAGGTTCGAGCGATCGAACCTAGCTCGATCGATCGAGAACAGCGAATGTGCGGGAACCATTTCTGAGAACAGAAACGGCCCAAACACAAACCAAACACGACAAACAAGCAAAGAAAAAGCTTAAAAACACACTGGGGGCACTCCCTTAAGAAATGGAATCAAGTGAAACGAGGGGGGAACTCGAGGTCTTACCTTGAGTTGCGTGTAGTGGTGAGGATGCCGGAGTTGAGGGTGATGATCTGGGGAGGGAGAGCTCCTCGAATAACCGAGTGAAATGAAAGGAAGCGAAAACTCGCCTCGAGTGTGCTCCTCTGCGCTCAATCGCTCGAGAGTGAAGAGGGAGATGAAAAGACTGAGGAAATGTACGCTGGAAGCCTCGGTTAAATACAAATCTCGATCGATCGAGATTGTTCGATCGATCGAATCTTAGATCGATTGAAAGTGTTCAAGCGATCGAGGATAAGAAATCGTCGATCGATCGAGATACATTCGATCGATCGAACCTGGAAATTCCAAGATATCACAGAATGGATGAACCAAGTACCCCCAACAGATCTAAAGTATTCTGGACAAACAGCAGAAAGATAAAAACAGTGCAAAGACAGAGCCAGTAAGCCAAAAACGCATTCTCAAATAGAAAATTTGCAATTTGAATTAAATAAAACCTTTTAAAAACATCCAAACTACACAGTATTGCCTCCCAATTGGTATTTAAACCGTATTGAGCTAAAGAAAACTAAAATAAAACTAAAACCAAAAACATGTCTGTCAAAGATTACACTCCAATTGATAAACATAAAAGGGAATCAATGAAAACAACTGGAGTGTGGCACTATTCTTCGAGCGTGAAAAGATCCTCTTCCACAATTGCTTCATGCTGCACCAAATCTTCAAAAACGGAGTCCAAGCTCGATGATTCCCTTTCCCAGAACAGTCGGAAAGCAGCAAGGACATCATCGAACAAATCTGGAGTCTCTAAGGAAGTGATAGCATTGGCAAGAGGTGATCCGCATGGAGATAGGGATAACGGAGTGATATTGCGCAATGGACATTCCTCTTGTGGCGGAGTCTGCGGCCGTTGAATGTATAAGCCATGAAAGAGCTGATGTGGAAGGAAAATAGGTGGGTATGGAAGATTCATAGTGACAATCCTGACAAAGAAAAGAAAAACAAAGAATAAAATAAATAAAACGACATCAAGATAACGGAACACAAGAAATAAAATACGAAAGGAAAACAAGGAACAGAAACAAACAAAACACAGAAAAATGACCAAGTTCCAACCTCACTATCGGCAGGGATTCCCAAAATGCACTAGCAGGTAAAGGGCATTGAAGCCTGAAAAGCAAATAGCTCAAGTGCACATAGCGGTATGGGACCAACTCGGGGGTAAGGAAATCGTCAACAAAAACAAAGATTGCATTGTGACGTTCTGGGACGACATCCTGGAGGATATGATCTTCCCATGGCTCCCACATATCATCGTTTTCCCATTGGGCCATGAGGGCATCATCCACCATTCTCCCCATGTACAGGTCTTCTTCCTCATCCAACTCCTCCTCAGTAGGAAAGTCCATATTTTCATACGGATTGATGTCCAGGAGAGCAGGGTCGAATGGGATATATCCGATGGAAGCATTGATTCGAGTGTGAACCTCAGGATCATAAGGATGCAAGGGGCAGGGCGTGGGTTCACCCTCAGTCCAGGTGCCACAACAACACTCGGAATCAGCCCATGAACCAATAGAATGGACATCATCACCTCGCATATTCACCTGCAACAGAGTGGTTTAAGGAATAATGGATTAGAACTAAATCACAATTACGAAAGAAAGAACAACTAAACACAAAAGAAAGAAAGAACTAAAATGCAGGGAACTAATAGAACTACAACAACAAGTTGGAATTCCACTTGAGATTTTTAAGTGGTGGAATAGCTGGGCTCATCCAGCTGGATGTGCTCCACTTCAGTGCGAAAATTCTCCAAGAACGGCTTCAATCTTTGGCCATTGACCTTGAAACACTCATCGTTCTTGGGATTGACAATCTCAACCGCCCCATGTGGAAAAATAGTCTTTACGATGAACGGGCCTGTCCACCGGGAACGGAGTTTTCCTGGGAAAAGATGGAGGCGAGAGTCATACAGCAACACTTTCTGCCCCGGCTCAAATGATTTACGAAAAATCGTACGATCGTGTCGAGCCTTCAACTTTTCCTTATGCAACTTTGCAGAGTCATACGCATCTCGTCGTATTTCCTCTAGCTCTGCAAGTTGGAGCTTGCGTAGCTGACCTCCCTCTTGAATATCAAAGTTCAATGAGCGTGTCGCCCAATAAGCTTTATGTTCAATTTCAACAGGAAGGTGGCAAGCTTTCCCGTAAACTAGTCTATACGGGGACATACCAAGATTCGTCTTATAGGCAGTACGGTATGCCCATAACGCGTCAGTCAATTTGTATGCCCAGTCTTTTCGATTGGAACTAACCGTTTTCTCAAGAATATGCTTGATTTCTCGGTTAGCCAATTCTGCTTGCCCATTTGACTGTGGATGATAAGCAAGAGCGATTTTATGATGGACTCCGTATTTCTTGAGAAGTGACTCCAAGGGCTTATTGCAGAAATGCTTGCCTTGATCACTTAGTAAAGCTTTCGGAGTACCAAAACGAGACAGAATATGCTCTCTGAGAAATGACATGACTGTTCTGTGATCATTTCGTCTCGTTGGTATCGCTTCTACCCATTTCGATACATACTCCACAGCAAGGAGTATGTACTCACAGTTATTCGACTTGGGAAATGGGCCCATAAAATCTATGCCCCAACAATCAAATATCTCAATTGTGATGATAGGGGTTGGAGGCATAGAATTCCTTTTAGAAATGGTTCCAAGCTTTTGACAGCGTTGGCATGTCTTACAAAAGGAATAAGCATCTTTGAAGACTGTGGGCCAGTAAAAACCGCTTTGCAACACTTTTTGTGCGGTCTTCTGTGACGCAAAATGGCCACCGCATGCCTCAGAATGGCATGACGCTAAGATTACGGTTATATCCTCGTTGGGTACGCAACGCCTGATGACCTGATCAGCACAGTATTTGAAAAGGTATGGGTCATCAAAGAAAAAATGGCGTGCAAACGAGAGGAACCGTTTCCTATCTTGATTCGACCAATGAGTCGGTGTCTCACCCGTGACCAGGTAGTTTACCACATCAGCATACCAAGGCAGACTACTTACTGCCAGTAGCTGTTCATCTGGAAACTCATCTTTAATGGATTGGGATTCAGTGTTATCGGTAAAAATCAACCGGGATAAATGATCCGCAACCACATTCTCTACTCCTTTCTTGTCCTTGATTGTTAAATCAAACTCTTGGAGTAAGAGTATCCAGCGAATAAGCCGTTGTTTAGCGTCTTTCTTTGACAAAAGATACTTGAGGGCCGAATGATCTGTAAAACAGACGATTGGCGACCCTATCAGGTAAGACCTAAACTTGTCCAGAGCGAATACTACGGCCAGCAGCTCCTTTTCAGTAGTAGTGTAATTCATTTGAGCTTCATTTAAGGTTCGGCTGGCATAGTATATCACATGCGGCTTATTGTCCTTCCTCTGGCCTAGGACTGCGCCAATGGCGTAATCACTAGCATCGCACATTAATTCAAAAGGCAAACTCCAGTCGGGTGCCTGTATTATAGGTGCGGAGGTGAGGAGATCTTTTAAATCCTCGAAGGACTTCTGGCAACTCTCTGACCACTCGAAAGGTGCATCTTTGACAAGAAGTTGACAAAGGGGTCGAGAGATTGCACTGAAATTCTGGATAAATCGACGATAAAAACCCGCATGCCCCAAAAATGAACGAATGTCTCGCACTGTACGGGGGACAGGTAGGTTTGAGATTATGTCGATCTTAGCCTTATCCACCTGGATTCCTTCATCGGATATTATGTGGCCTAGAACTATACCCTTGGTCACCATAAAGTGACACTTCTCCCAATTCAAGACTAGGTGTTTGTCCTCACACCTCATTAAAACCTGTTCGAGATTGCTGAGGCAATCCTCGAAGCTATGGCCGAATACTGAAAAGTCATCCATGAAAACTTCAAGGATGTTTTCGACCATATCACTAAAGATGCTTAGCATGCACCGCTGAAAGGTAGCCGGTGCATTACATAAGCCAAATGGCATTCGTCGGTAGGCGAAAGTACCGAATGGACACGTGAACGTGGTTTTCTCCTGATCTTCAGGAGCAATCTCAATTTGATTATACCCACTGTATCCATCCAAGAAGCAGTAGTACTTATGACCCGCCACTCGTTCTAGCATTTGATCCATGAATGGCAAAGGAAAATGATCCTTTTGGGTCACAGTATTTAGCTTCCTGTAGTCGATACACATTCTCCATCCAGTGGGGACACGTGTTGGTACTAATTCACCCTCTTTGTTTGGGATGACCGTTATGCCAGCTTTCTTTGGAACTACTTGGGTAGGACTAACCCAAGGACTGTCAGATATTGGATATATCATCCCAACATCAAGCAGTTTAAGCACTTCCTTCTTAACCACTTCTTGCATGTTGGGATTCAGACGCCTTTGCATTTGCCTTGAGGGTTTGGCGTCTTCCTCCAGATATATCTTATGCGTGCATATGGATGGGCTTATGCCTTTGAGGTCAGCAATTGTCCATCCCATAGCATCTTTATGCTTTTTCAGCATATCCACTAGCTTACTTTCCTGTTCATGAGTTAAAGCCGATGAAATAATTACAGGATAAGTTTTTCCAGTTCCTAGGAATGCATATTTCAGCTCTTTTGGGAGCTCCTTCAATTCTAACTCCGGGAACTGGAAACTAGAGGGCATTACCAATTTGGTTTTAGGAGGCAGTTGTTCATATGGCATTACCCACATGCAATCAGCGCTATCCTCCTCTATCGTATCCATCATAAGACACGTCTGGTTTAGGTCAGCATCCAATGGAGTTGACTCTTCAGGCTGATAACTATCGCCAAATTGTGTCATCACAACTTCCAAAGGATCTTTGTAGTCGACCAAGTCAACTTCATCTTCAATGACCGTGTCTATATAATGGACTTCCTCCTCATCATCGTATTCTTCAGGTCGGGGATTAGAAAAGATCTTGACATTCAATGTCATGTTCCCGAATACGATTGTCATGATACCACTTCTAATCTTGATTGTGGCATCGATGGTGTTGAGGAACGGCCGTCCAAAGATAACCGGGATATGTGCACCAGGATTAGACACAGGTTCTGTGTTCAATATCACAAAATCTACCGGAAATACAAACGAGTCTATTTGGACCAGGACGTCCTCTAATACCCCTCTAGGGTACTTCACGGATCTGTCTGCCAACTGCAAAGCAACTCGAGTGGGTTTGAGTTCACCCAACCCTAGCTGTTTATAGACTGAATATGGCAGCAGATTAACGCTTGCTCCTAAATCAAGGAGTGCGTTGTCTATCTTTTGATTCCCAATTCTGCATGAGACAGTAGGTGTACCGGGATCTTTGAGTTTTGGAGGCAACTCGTTTTGAATGATCGCGCTAGCTTGGCACGCGACATAAGCATGTTTCTTCACGCTTTGCCTCCTCTTGACCGTGCATAGATCTTTGAGATACTTTGCATAGGCCGGCACCTGCTTGATAGCATCTAGGAGTGGAAGGTTAATCTTAACTTGCTTAAACAATTCCAAAAACTCCTGATTCTTTGTCTCATTCTTGGGTTTCTTCAACCGTTGAGGATAAGGTGCAGGAAAGGGGCATTTTGGTGGTTCCTCCTTAACAGATTCCTTTCCCGACCTTCGCTCAACTTCTTCATCTACTCTAGGAGCTTCAAGGTTTTCCTTTATTGGTTCGTCATTAGTAGACAGCTCCTCCTCTCGAGTAGATGGTCGCTCAACTTCTTCATCCAACACTTCCCCCTCCTTGTACACTTCGGGAGTGGACAGAGGTATGCCTTTCTCTATGATTTTTCCACTTCTCAGTGTGGTCACAGCTTTAGCATGTTCCTGATTATTAGGACCATTGTTATGTCCCTTGGGGTTCTGAAGTGGTTGGGCAGGAAATGTTCCTCCTGAGCTCTCTTGCCGTGCATCTATCCTCTCTAACGTGGCAGACATTTTACTCATCATTTGGATGAGTTGTTGCGTTAGATTGGCATTAGCAAGTGGCTCCTCCTCTTGTACCTTCTTGTGCGGGGGCACATAGGCATTGGTTTGTGGTGCATTGGAGGGTTGAGCTTGATTGTAATTATTAGTTCTGTTTTGATTGTAATGCTGGGGCGGCCTATTGTTTTGCCCTTGATACTGGTTATTGTTATAGGGCTGCTGTTGATATTGATTTTGGGCCCCAGCATTATTTCTCCAATCAAAACCGGGGTGATTCCATCTATTACTTTGAAAAGTATTGTTGGAATTCCCCGCCCCTCGAAAACCTTGCATGGCATTCATCTCTACAGGGGCTTGCTCTTGAAAATATGGCACATTAGGACAATACTGAGTTGTATGTCCCAACATGTTGCATGTGCCACATGGTTCTTCAGGCATGACTTGCCTAGAACTCTCTCCTTTCATGCTTAACTCTTCCACCTTCTTTGCTAGCTCTGCGTACTTAGTCATGAGGCGATCTTCATTGGTTAGCTGATATAAGCTTTTCTCTTCTACACAGGATATCTGTGATCGTGAGATATTGTCAGAATTTGACCATTCATGAGCGTATTCAGCTAACCATTCGAAATGGGCCTCAGCCTCTTCAGTGTTTTTTCGCAGAAATGGCCCAGAGCTCATTGTTTCCACCAACTTCTTTGTTTCACCATTTAATCCCTGATAAAAGAAGCTGATCGTTCGCCATTTCTCAAACCCATGGTGTGGGCATGAGAGAAGCAAATCTTTGAAACGCTCCCACGCTTGTGTGAAGGTTTCATTGCTCTTTTGTTTATAGGAATTAATTTGACGCTGAAGATCTGTGGTCATGCGAGTAGGATAGAATTTTTTCAGAAATGCGGTGCTCATCGCATGCCAGGTGAAAATTGAATTAGGCTTTAGGGAGTGAAGCCACGCCTTCGCTTTATCTTTCAAAGTGAAGGGGAATAGCATTAAATGCGTCACCTCCCTAGGACAATTTTGCGAGAATGTTTTGCAAACATCCTCGAAATCGGTGACATGTAAATACGCCTTCTCGCTTTCCATCCCATGAAAAGTGGGAAGCAATTGAATCATCCCATTGCGAAACTGAAATTCGCCATTGTGTGGTGGGATTTGAATGCAAGAGGGCGTAGGTGCATGTTCTGGTTGCATAAGATCGCAAAGAGGACGGAGTGCCTCATCAATTGGCACCACAACATTGTCACCATTTTCACTCTGATGATCATCCATTGATGCAGTTGGAGTGATAATCGGGTTGATGGAACTATCAGAGTCAGAGCGGTAGAATGGATTTCCAAAGAATCCTTCAATAGAATTCTCGGACATGAACTAGGAGAGTCCCTAGGGTGAAGGTTTACCTAGAGAACTTAATAAAGAAAAAAAAAAAAAAGAGAAATAGATGAAGAGAGATTGAGGTAATCTAAGAATTAACTCGTCGCCTTCCCCGGCAACGGCGCCAAAAACTTGACACGAATATTTTCTGTGTGCGCTTGTGTGCAATACCCAAGTGTAGGTAGACGTGCAAGTAGTAACTGGATTAAGTCCAGGTCGATCCCACAGGGAAGGTGTTGAATTAAACTACCTAGATTAGACTCTAAAGAGAAAACAAAAATCAATATTTAAAACGAAGTGTAGAACACAAAGTTCCACGGTTAACAACTACTAGAATTAAAGACAACTAAATTAAATTAACTAAACAATCTAACTAAGCAAGATCTTAAAAGAAACGGTTCTTCTTAATAAACGAAAGTGTTGGGATCACGCGAATCCACCATGACCTAACCTTCTACCATGCAATTGCAATTAAGCTCAAAGGAGTACACCTACTACAGTATTCTGTACTTCTCTAAAGATATAGAATCAATAGCCCTTTCATGACCGGGACTACATCATCTCAATTAAGTTTGAAATACATGAAGACGGTTTAATCCAATAGTTAAGACTCTCACCTACAATGGTGTTAGCATTGAGGGTGGTTTGCAAAATATATTGAAAGAAAATGCCTTAAGGCCTTAAGTTTAAAGATTGTTTTGACAAACTGAGCATTTAGGGACAATTTGATAACAAATCCTTAAAACAGAAAGTCTTAGAATACTGTTGTGGGTGTTCTCAAGAATTAGAATCCTCGATCGATCGACGCGCTTTCGATCGATCGAATATCTTCATCTCTCGATCGATCGATATTTACTCGATCGCTCGACTAAGTCACTATCTCGATCGATCGACATACTTTCGATCGATCGAACACAGGAATAAAAAATACTGCATGGCAGAGGCCTAGAATCACGATTTCATCGCGATTTCCCAACCCTAGGACTACTCAGACATTGTCTGGAGTACCACAGATTGATATTTAACGTAAAAGTTCATTAAGACTATGTTTGGTTGAAAGTTTTGCATTAAAACTATAAAACTAATGATTGTAATCTAATTAACATAAAACTCTACGAGATTAACAAGTAAACTACGATTAACTAAGTGCAGAAAATAGATAAACAATAAATCATAAACCTGGAATGCAGATAAACTTGTATTAACTAAAGAAATCCGGTTCACAATGATAAATCCTCAATGAAACCTACAAAAACCATGAAAAAACTCTCTCTTCTCTATCTAAAACTGATAAAACAAAGTTGGGCGTCCCCTTTTGGACGTACACAATATGAAGATATATAGTAAACCTAAGAGCTAGGGTTTTAAAACCCGCAACTGCTGCATGCGCGTATAATCTGATAAAAGGCACTTTCGATCGATCGAAACTTTCTCGATCGATTGAACGGCTTGAAATTTCGATCGCTTTAACTTCGTTCGATCGATCGAAACCTCGATCGCTCGAACTATGTCGATCGCTCGAACTCTGCAATTCTTCTTCAATCTTCCTTCTTTGAAACAAAGCATCTCCTTTTAATCAAATCTTTCAGTCTTTTATACAGCAGCATTAACCTGCACAAATAGTAGCTAAAACAATACAACTTATCATAGATTAATCATATTGTCTAAAACTAGCATTGTAATGCAAATTGCAGATAAAACGGGAAGTTGTGATCAAAACTAATGCAATTCTTTCTTTTAGCGCGGTTGTATTTTACAAATACCCCCGCTTTGCAGTTACCACCACTTAAGGTAAGTTATTCTTCATCTCTTCTTATTTCTCGAAACCATATCTCGTCCATCATTTCTTATTCTCGATACTATGTCTTGTTCATGTTTTTTTATTCTCAAAACCATGTCTTATTTAAACCCAATCATTCCCTTTGAAACTTAACCCAGAACTGAACTGACCAATGGCATTGACTGAAAGAAGACTTAACTCCAAACGCATTTACTAGTCAAGAAAGAACCACACTCAATAATGAATAGTTAACTGTCGCCCAACTGGCATTCAAACTGTCACCCAAATGGCATAAGTGTGCGGGACATTAACAATCTCTTGGTCAAACACGTCATGCCGATCCTCAAGTCGCCCGCACGTTACCGAACACGTCATGCCAATCCTCAGACCAAGGGTACGGGAAATTAATAATCACTTGGACGAACACATCATGCCGATCCTCAGGTCACCCGTACATAACCGAACACGTCATGCCGATCCTCAGTCCAAGGGTGCAGAAAACTAATCAACTACTTGATCGAACACGTCATGACGATCCTCAGGTCATCCGCACTTGACCGAACACGTCATGCCGATCCTCAGATCAAGGAACAAAACATAACTAACCAATCGACACCATGGAATTACCGAAAGACCAATTTTGCAAGAAATATCCAAACACGACACGAAAGTTCACGAATCAACTTTGACCGGTAGTAACATGACTAAAAATGAGGCCCAATTTCCCTTATTCCCATTAAATCTATTATCGAAGGTTTTATCATTATTTTACGCGTTCGCACGTTTCGTAGTTTAGTTCATTAATATCATCCATTTATAACCGTTAATATTTTGCTATACGTCCGACATTCCATTTTCCTCTCAACATACTTACGATAAAAACTTTCCCGATCACTTATCAACGCAATAATCGTGCCATACAATATACTTATAGTTTGGGTATGAACTTTCAACGGTCATTAGACTATATTCATAACAATAGAAAACATAGCACGTAGCTCATGGATTTATAACGTGAATTTAATACCAATAAACACATAGACGAAACCCTTAACATACTCATCTACGTGATAGCACTACCATAGCACGAGATTTTCATAACAACACATGTACCGGAAAACTAGCATCAACAATCAACACCATGCATAAACAAAACATTATACAAAAAGCTGTACAATCTGCCAAGATACATTTTCACTGTGTTGACTGAATTAACATGGTTTATTTGGGTATGATAAATTGCTTTGTAGATCAAACTCAAAACTAAAACATTATAGATAATAGGAATATCTCCATGTAAAAAAAAAATCTAGCTTCAATTACATTTTTGAGCTACTCAAACTATTTATTTTACAAGACATTTCTTATATCTCGGACTGTTCTGTCCCAGATTTATAGTACTGCATTGTACGTGAATTTCACCTATGAAGGATGGGTTTTTAGACTGAGCTATAGAAGGGTTATTTGTAGATATATGCGTTAGATTTCTTCACAAAAAAACCTAGCTTAATTCTCATTTTTGAGCTGCACAAAACATTCATTTTACTAAACTATGTTATGCTGAAAGTTTCAGTTTCTCTGATTTATAACATTGCGTTGTACATGCATTTCACCCATGAAGGAGTGATTTCTAGACTAAGCTATAGAAGAGTTATTTGTAGATAAATGAGTTAGATTTTACCACAAAAAACCTAGCTTAATTTCAATTTTTGAGCTCCTCAAAAAATCCATTTTACTAAACTACATTCTGCTGGAAGTTTCTGTTTTCCCAGGTTTATCATACTGCGTTGTACATGCATTTCACCCCTGAAGGATTGATTTCTAGACTGAGCTATAGATGAGTTATTTGTAGATAAATGAGTTATCCTTTACCACAAAAAACCTAGCTTAATTCGGATTTTCGAGCTGCACAAAACATTCATTTTACTAAACTATGTTCTGCTGAGAGTTTCAGTTTCTCAGATTTATGGATTTATCTTGCATGTCATGAAAACTTCAACACAACAACATCAAACTTCTACTAAACATTAGTACATATTATATGGGTTTTAAATTGAGTTAGAATACTCACAATTACTCACTAAAGCTTGAAATTTAAGCTTGATATTGGTTGATGCTTAGTGAAGCTTGAATCTTCAAACTTCAAGGATGAACTTCTTCTTCTTCTATTCTTCCATGGAGCTATAACTCTAGCTCTCTCTCCCTCTCAATTATATGCAGATTGTAGAGACAAAAGTGTCTCAATTGTGTGTATGTGCATGACATATAGAAGATTGGCATGGCTAGGTGTCATTTGCATGAGTTCATGCAAAGACACATGTCCAATATGTGGACAAATGTCATGGGAGGAGATGACAAGTGTAAGGAGTGGCACATGGGGCTGCCATGTGGCCGGCCATGTGGGGCCTACCTCGGGTTATGTGCAACTTTCTCGATTTACGTACATAAGTTTCTCGATATACTTATCGGTCTCGATTTATGTACAACCGGGTATTAATTCTAATGTTCGGGTCCGGGTACGGGACTAAGTTAAATCTTATTATGGTCGAGTCGGTATGGTTACTAGAGTCTATATGGTAATACTATAACACGTCCATACCGTCACGTAATTAAAATAAAAATATAATAATATAGTCGGTCCAATATAGAAATTAAAAAAAAAAACTGATTTGGAAGGTGGGCCCCATTCGGAGCAGCATTCTCGGAGGATATCCGGATGGTTTCCAAGGCAATACTGATTTTTGATCCTCACCCGATGAAGCATCCAGTCAGTTCCAAAAATGGGGGGTAGTTGATATGTCCAAAATGATCCAGCCATGAAGTCGGTCTGCCAAGCCACCGACAGGTGCTGGTTACTTCAGTAAAGGCTCCCATAGCCAAGCAATCCCGAGGTGTTCATCAGGACTGTGCGGTTCATACCAACAGGCCGGGCATGGAAGACCGCGACATCCCGTAGACCCGGCCTAACCATTAGTTTCCTGAACCAGCTACAAGACTGAAAGAGGGAATGTGGCAGTTTCCTAAACCGCTTAGGAAACTCTCCCTAAATCATGCAAATCAATTGTAATCAGATTAGGCTTCCTAATCTAACTAACTTACCATGTAAGGGTGGACTCTTGCACCAATAAAAGAGCCCACCTACCCTATCTACAGAGATCTGAATAACTCTCTAGCTAACAAGCATAGAACAGAGAATTTACCATTGTACACATATACCCGGTCGGTATTACTGGTAGTGCCGCCCCTCTTTGTTGGCTCACTAGGCCCGTCAGTGATCTTCTAGTGAATGGGGCCAGACGCAACCGTGGACGTAGGTCACCTAGTTAACGGGACCGAACCACATATAAATTGTTCTTGTCTTTTTTCTCTCTCTAAACCCTTCTTACTAATTTTCAGCATCATTAGATTACATCTTCAAGTCTGCATAAGCCATCTTGCGAGCAGGTGGGCCCATACAGCATTCCCGACCTGTAGGACGGGTCCTGTAGCAAAGGGAAAATCGGCCGGGGTCATCGCTGCTTTAAATGGAACTGCTCAGTATGCACACCGATCCCCATACTATTTAGTTGATTATTTTTGTATGTATTAGTTAACCCCCATTTCTAAGGCTAAACTGGTGCTACATCGGATAAGGCTTGGAAGTTAGTGTAGGTCAGAAGAACCTCACGGTACAACTACCCAGGATGAGACCAGACGTCTTGATAACTCGGGTAATGAACCCGACCTGGTGACTCAGGAGCCCGGGGGTTGGAGATGCCACATGTCACGTGGGGGGTTGGTCATGTCGTTCATTAAACATGTGCATCTTTTGAGGTGCTGCTTCATGTGCCCAAGATTCTAGCTGTTGGACATTCAAGCAGGAACATTTCCTGGCCATCGGATCTGGGATCATCTGGACCATTCGCACCATCTATATAAGGGAGACTTGAGAATTTTCATTCCTTTGCTGTCCATAAGAAGAAATTACCACGCGGTTTCAGAGAAGAAGCACCCAGTCAAGCTTTCAGAGCTCTTTCCTGTACTCTTCTTATAAGTCTTCATTCCTCTAGCCTTGTCATTCATTGCACTTCACTTTCTTTCCTTCTTTTATTTTATTCCCGAGCAAGGCTGGAGAATAGGAATCCTTTAGGCTTTGTATGGGAGTGGGATTTCTTTTTCCTCAAATGCTTCTTTCTTAGGTCGGGCGGTTCTCTTTCTTTGATAGAGCAGTCCAGCCAATCAATGCACCGTAGGCGTGCCCTGTTTGAGTGCTATATGATGACTAGGACCATATATGCCCTACCATACAGGTTCTTGTCTCTCTTGCCTTTATACATTAGGCTTGGGGTTTCCAATCCATTCCTAGGCTACCAACTGCTTCCCAGACCTATACTAGGGACTTCAGAAATGTGTCACTCTGATTTTAACTCATCTTCTCGGTCAGAGGATGAGCAATCAAGGTCTGGGACCCTGAGTACTAGCTTGAACCATCCTTCTATAACTCTGTCAGACCACCATAGTGAGGGTAGAATTCCCATCTGGGTACCTGATAAGGGACCGAGTTAGGCATACATTGAGATTTTTGAGTCGAGATAGTTAGATAATGAGGCGTCGACCTCAGGTAGTTCAGAGGTCATCTTTTCTTGTACGAGGACCCCTAGCAGCTTGTTCACATTAGACTTAGCCAGGACTAGGCAAAAGTTTGCTTGCTTCGACGACTTCTCCCTTGCTATATTGGACCGGTCGGGGTACACTTCCTCTACGAGGATTCACTCCTTGCGGGTCTTCATCTTCCTCTCCACCCACTCGCTCGATACCTACTGATCTACCTTGGTATTGCTCTCGGGCAGCTTGCCCCGAATGGTTGGAGATTCTTGATGGGGGCCACATACCTCTGGCCCTAAGTGTTTGGGTGTGAACTTACCCTCCAGGAATTTTTGTGGACCTACCGGCCGTCCCCGTTGCACAGGGAGGTTGATTTCTTTTTGTTGAGTGCCCAGCAAGGGAGGAAGATATTGGCCCTTAGCAACAACAAGGGGTGGAAGAAGAAATTCTTCCAAGTATCCACTCTCAGGCTTAGCGCAGATTCCCCGGGAATCCCCTTGAGGACCACCTAGGCAAGCAAGTTGATAAGTAAGCTGCGTCTTGAGTCTATTTTTGGTTGTTACTTCTTGCTTCCATAATGCTGACTGCCTTCTTTTGTTTGGCAATGGGATCCGCCGACCCACCAAGCATTTCAGGTGAGTGCCAGGACCGAATAAGAGCGCTAGCTCAGGATCCCATGAACATCGTTGACGTGCTATCCCGAACGGGGGATCGGGTGGTAACCTACACACCTGAGAGAGTTTTTGTCACACCGACCTTTCCTCCTATCATTCCTGGTGTAGACACCCCAATTTTGACCGACAGTCAAATTTAGGGGATGATTACCTCTAAACTAGTGACGACAATGTCTAACGGAATTTAAAGATCCTTACAATGATTCAAGATCTTTGGAAGGTTCTTTAGTCTCGATAAAGTTTTTAAAAGAAAGAGAGAGAAAGACCAGGAGTTCAAGGAAATTCGGGTATAAAATACGTATAAGAAAAATAGTTTAGAAAATTTTGATTTTTGACATAAAGTATTTTAAGAAAACTATTTGAAAAGAAAAAGAAATAAAAAAAAAAGAAGATGAAAAAAAGAATTTCAAAATGAAAAAGAAGAGAATTTTAAAGAAAGAGAAAAGAAAACATAAAAAAATATATATGCATAATAACTGCAGTTACACAGGCACGCGGCGAAGCTGGCGGCACTAGCTGAGTGCCGCGCTGGCACTCGGTAAGTGCTGTGCTTATAGTCAGTGAGTGCTAGAACGACACTTGCTGAGTGCCGCAGACAACTCTCTGAGTGCCACCCGCTGTAACAGATTGTTTTTTTATATACGTATTGAATGCCATAGTACATGGGTTTTACCCTGAATTTACTGAATTAACCCCTTGAGATTGGTCTATATAAAGGAATATTTATCTCCATTATAGAGGGGAGGTTAAGAGTGGGAAAAATATTGGAAATATAGCTACAATTGAGAAGAATTGAGAGAGAATTTGAAGAAAACCCAAGAGATTGAAGAAGAATTTGAAGGAGAATTTGAAGATCTTCATCAAGAAACAAGAAAAATATGAGGATTTCTGGAGTTAATCTTCTAATCTTGACTTAGTTTGTCTCCAATTCAATCACAATTCATAGAACTCTAGTACCTTTTACACAATTTTCAAAAAGTCTCTTCCCACCTCATTTCATCACACACCACTTGAATTGTGATTGAATTCTTGTTTATTTGTTGATTTGGATCTAGTTAATCATGGATCAAGTTTTGTAATAACCCCTTTTTTTTAAGAGAAAACTTGCTCATTAACTTAGTTTGATCTCCAAGGACCATTAACTTGGGAGGAGATTGAACAAAGTAAGTTCAAATTCCTCAAGGATCATGTATTTGGGAGAGGAATTAGATGTAGGATTAGTTATTGGCATGACTCGATTGTTAGATTCAAATGAATTCAAGTGTCTTGAGCTCATTATGATTGAGTAAGTCCTTGATATCCATCTCTAGATTTCTCTTAAGAGGTCTATATGGGGATTCATCTATGGATAAATCCTTGAATCTCTTTAATAATTCATTACCATGAGGATGATCAATATCATACATGATCTAGATTCTCTCTAGAATTATGGATCAAGTTTGATTCAAAATTATGAACACCAACTCAATTTTGGTACAATGAATTCATTAACCAACTGTGATCAAAGATTTTTAATTAAATCATGATCCATTGAAATTGAATGAGGCCAATTGGATGTGTTCATAATACAAAGATCTACCACTGTAATTTTTGTTTTGGTGAGATTTTAAAGTTAGCTTGATTTGATCTTAGGATTCATGAACTAGTTACTCTCTATCCAAAGTTTCAGAACAGTAAGTCAGTTTTGATTTGAATAGATCAGAGCCTTAACCAAACATTTTTTACTTCAAATAAATTTTTTCTATAAAGTTAAATGTGTTAGTGAGATCCCTTAAAAGAATTAAAGTAATTCAAATTCATTTACAATTTATAGAAAATCAAACAATATCTCTGGACGGAGAGTTATTAAATTCTAAATGATGTCTGGTTTTGGTCCAATTCCTAGAGATTGGACCGTTTGATCTTTGATTTTCTTTTTTGGTTAGAAACTAGACTCATAGAGGCACATTGTATCCAAAAATCATTAAGATCAAACCATGGAAAGTATGATTTTCCTATTTTTGAAAGTATGATCCGCTCTCTATAAATTTTGAGATAGATTTGATGAAATTTGTGAATAATGATCCAAATGACCTTTCTATGACCTAGGGCTTAAACTGTGTTTTGAATAATGTTAATTAAGGTTAAATCCAGAGGCTAAATGATCAAAATCAACATATGATTCTTAGCTAATTCTTGTCCATATTCATCATGCATTCATCACATATGTATAGATTCTAGCAATTAGGACTTTATTTTGTATTAAGTTATGTCATAATTAGTTGAACCTAGTTGTGGGTTCCTTGTAATCATGTTGGGATTGTACTATCTTTATATGGACATTATATTAGTTCCTAGTTGAGACTTGTATATCTATAGAGGTGTTGTAATTTCAACTAGTTATAAGGAATTCATGATTATGTCAACTTTCCTATGTTTGATAGATTTAAGTGTTAGGAAACTGCGTTCCCAGAATTTGTTGACAGCGCGAATACCTTGGTATTGCAAAAAATTTCGTGAAAGCTATAATAACCCACAAGGGCAGAACTAGGGTTACCTTGAACTTAAAAAATGGATTGCTATAGTAGACGAATCAAGAACACGGGCTCAATAACAGCTCATGATCTTCTACCGTATTCCTCTGCTGCCAGAATATCGAACTGAGTGTGGGCTCTTTCGAAATCCTTTCGGTTTTCTGCTCTCCCTCTTTAATGCTCACTTTTCTATTCCGAGTTATAATGCTCTTTTAGAAAAATGCAAACTGAGAAGAGAGTAAAAACAACATATATATAGGCTACGATAGGGACCATAAGAAGTTAATAATGAATATGCTTCCTTATGGAATTAGGATACCCTAATTCGAACTGAATCATATTTATATTTCCATAAATTATAATTCATACCACTAAAGAATTATAATTGCACTCCTACCCTTATCTCAAAAATATATTTCGAGCTCTATGTTATTAAATGCTTATTATCTCCCCACGTTAAGATTACATATATCCATTAATTAAATATAATTATTGACAATCATATTTAATTAAACTCTTAATTCCTTGAGATCCTCTGCTTAACTTATCTGATATGTCGGATACAAAATCCACCTGCAGGGTTTGATATAATCAAAACTTATAAGCCTCCTTAAGGGGATATCATCAATCCCAAAATTGATACATGAATTCCATCATTAATTAATATCCACCACACAATTAATATTGTTACCCAATCCAATGAGATGTAAATAAATACTTTTCAAATGAATTTCAAAATTTTCAAAAAATATCCAACCTTGGAAAAGGTAGCAAGGATCGCAATGAGAGGAAAGACTAAATGCACTTGACATGGATGTGGATTTTATGTGATTCTGTGTCTTATATGCTAGGGTTAGGATTTGCTTTTATTTTGGCATATAGAATAGGCACACACACACACACACACACACACACACACACACATACATGCATCTCATCTATGTGACATTTGAATCATTCATAAACATTTTCAATTCTATCAAAATTTTGAATAAAAAACAAATGTAACTGTAGGCAAGATAGCATTGAATGCTAGGACAGCCTAGGTTAGGGATTTGAGTACAAGGTTAGTAAGAAGAGAGTTAGAGATAGAAAGACAAATGGATCAGAAATAGCACACTACAGAAATAGCATAGCTAAAAGAGAGAATGGATCAAATGATGGCCATGTTGGAAACACTGACCCGCCAAAGGCTTGCAATTGATCCACCAATAATTGACCCTCCTCCACCTACTGCTCGGGTTATAGAAGATGATTGGTATGAGGATCCAGAACCACCTAGAGTTGATGTACCTAGGGTGGAAAGAGAGAAATTTGAGAAGGCCAAGAAAGAGCATATTGAGATTAAGGTGAAGGTGGAAAAGATAGAGAACCGCAAGTCCAATGGAGTTGATAGCTACCTGCTAGAATTAGAGGGATTATTTGAGGGAGCTCAAGAAAAACTACCGATCAATTTTAAGATGCATGAAATTTATAAGTTCGATGGTTCTAGCAACCTCAGAAATCATGTGAGGATGTATATTGGGGCCTTTCAGCCGAGTGGTTTGAGTCCTGTCATGATGGCTATGCTATTTTAGCAAATTCTGACTGGGGTAGCTTTATCCTAGTATTTCAATTTAGAACCTAGCAAAACTCGCATATATGAGGAAGTTGTAAAGGCTTTCGTCACTCAGTATGAGTATAACCAAGAAATTGATGTAACTGTGAGGGATTTGGAGACGACTCCGCAAGAAAATAAAGAGTCATTTGCTAAATTTTTGACTCATTGGAGGGGAAAGGCTGCAAAGATGACCCAACAGCCCTATGAGAAAGAGCAGATCCGAATAATAGTAAAATACTTGTAGAGTGTCTATTAAGATAAGCTTATGCATCAATGCATCCACACTTTTGCAGAGTTATCTGAGATCAGAACAAGAATCAAAGATGCGATCAAAGATGGAAAGATTAAGGAGGAGTCACAAAGGAACCGCCCTAGAAGATCATTTTATGGAGGGAACATGGGAAACCAAGTAACAACTGATGTTAATGTTTTGAGCTAGCCAGAAGAAGGGTAGAATTTTTCAAAGAAGGGGGGTATGTCGAGACCAAAGTTGGGAGGATAGCCACGTCACTTCACAGATTTAGGGATTTCATTGACCATCACTCTCAAGCGATTAATGGAAAAGGGGTATCTAAAGTCGCTAGACCCAAGGCCAATACCTAATCCACTCCCACCGAGCTTCAATGAAAACCTCTACTGTGACTTTCACCAAGCTCATGGCCACACAACAGACCGATGCATGAGGATGAGGCATGAAGTACAAAATCTGATTAATAGCAAAACCATTTCCCCTCTGCATGCAGATCGGCCAAATGTGACCCGAAATCCACTCCCCAACCATCATGCTGTATCGCCACCACGAAACATCAACCTCTTGGATGTTGGAAAGAAAGTCTTTGACCTATATTGATCGTACCAATAGGACAAGCTGTCAAACCTTATGAACTTTTGGAAGATCAAAGGATATGCATTATAGGAGTCGAGGAAGAAGAGTGGCTAGTAGGAGGAGAAGAAGAATAGGCATTCGAAGAAGATATTGACAATAAAATCATCCAAATTAATTGGTGGGATCCAAATAACCCTGCTGATGGCTTTATTTGGATAGAGGAGGAGGTGAACAATGATACAGATAGTCTGTGGTATAAGGGAGAAGTAGGTGAAAAGGAGGGAAAAGCTGCAAAAGTGATCAATCATGCGCATATAGATGATCTTTGTGAGATAGGAAAAGAAGTCAGCCACTTTACCAACTGGGGAAGCATTTTCAGTCACGTAAGTTAGAGGGGGACCATTCGGGGAAAGACTTGGAAAAAGATAAAGAGAAAGTAATTGAAGAAAATGGAGAAGAAGATCAAGTGTCACATCAGATGGAGAAGATGAAGCCATGTAAACATTTCGTCAAAAAAGGAGAAGATTTTCCCTTTTATGGCTTTTTAGAGCCATGGGTGGATCGAAATGAAAAATGCTTGAAGCCAGGGTTTGAGATCTCCTTCTCATATGAGTTCACTGACTATGAAGACCCGTATCTACAAGTGCCCACAAAACCAATCACTGTCGGAGATTGGATTTGTGTGCTGGATAGCCCAGCTATGAAGAATCTTTTTAGTGAAGGAATCATGGAGACCGAGGAGAGCGGTCTAAATGAGATCATAGAAGTGGAGACCAGGAAGAATCATGCGGAAGATATGGTAAAAGCATTAGAAAAAGAGGTCAAGGGAAATGAAACAAGGGAAGAAAAAAACAAAGAAAAGACAAAATCAGGGGATCTGCTAGGCTACGATGCCGTGGAGCTCAAGAAAGAAGTCAATAAATTGTAAGTCTTTGAGTCTAGTGATAGGGTCCCCTATCCTGGAGTCTGTAATTGCCGATATAACTTTTTTAAATTTCTACTATCAATGAAAAAGTGATTGACTGCTTACTCAATTGCCCTTAATGATTATAATAATTGTGAAACTGATATTTGAAAAGGAAAATGAACCTGCATGAAAAATAATTGAGGAAACCTTGGCAATTGACTTAGGAAATGAAGAAGATTCTCAAAATAAATCTTTTTTATATTACACTCAATAAAGATGAAAGCATAAAATTGATCTCACTGCTAAAGGAATACAAGGATGTTTTGCATGATCTTATAAAGATATACCAGGAATTGATCCAGAGATTGTCCAAAACTACCCCCTTTATACCAAGCCTAAAAGATGCACTCACAATCCAAAGCCATAAACTTGGTCCCTGATGGTAGCCAAATATTTTAAATAAACTTCTTCTTCAAAAGAAAAAAAAGAGAAAAAAGAAAAAAATGAGCTCGCTAGGATGAAAACCCGAAAGGGTGCCTAGGCAAAAGTTAGAACACAAAAAGAGAGGAAAAGTAAAATGAAAGAAAAGAAAAGAAAATAAAAGAGAAAAGAGAAGAAGAGAGAGCTCACTAGGATGAAAACCCGAAAGGGTGCCTAGGCAAAAGTTAGAGCAAAAATAAGATGCATATTGATTTCGAAACCCGAATCTTAGCAAGTCAAAATCATTAAAAAATATAAATATATATAGTGAGAGGAAAGCAAAGAGAAAAGAAAAAGCAAAAAATAAATAAGATTGAGAATTCTTGAGCACTTCAAAGTAAACCATTGGCACATGAATTATCTCAAGGCTTTGTGTTATTCTAAAAAAATGAAAAGAAATTGGAAATGAAAGAGAGATTTGAAAGTATCAATTAGTCTCAAAATTTTTTGAGAAGCTCAATGGTTAAGTCGGCCTAAAAATGATGCAGAGATATCTTTGATAAAAACAAAGAGAGATTTGGAGGGATGATATTGCTTTGAGAGTATGATGGAGGATGATTAATGCACGACGCACTATGAGAGTTGTAAAAATTGACTGGCTAGTAAAAAGGGTGAAAAGAATCAACCCCCACAAACAAAAAAGAGATGAATAAGAAAAGAAGAAGGAAAAGAAAAAAAAAAGAAAAAAAAGAAGAAAATGGAAAGGAGAAGAAGTTCATCATGCTATATAAGGGCTACCATAAGTGACATGCACTCACTAGACCCAAATGGAAACATGGTTTGAAAAGCCCACCAATCCTTGAAGCCTAATTCTTTTAAGACCTCCAGAGTAGATTGAACTACATTTTTACATGATTCCCACTTTGGGGATACGTAGGCAGCCTGCAAGTTTCGGTCACAATCAATCATTGCTCTTCTTTTAGGCCTAGTCGAACTACTATAGGACCTGAAGCCCATTTAGGGATAAGTAGGTGGGCCTCCCAAGGCCATCGGTCTAAAGAAGAAACCTAACCAGTTCATGAAATTGCCCTGAGTACTAGGGGCAAACTAACGTTTGCCCGGAAACCACATGAACACCATCAAACTAGGGGCAAACTTTGTTTGCCTAGAATTCAGAAGCCCCTTATCAGACTAGGGGCAAACTATCGTTTGCCAAATAAAAAATCTTTAGGTTTACTGGCTTTCCAAAATGAGGACCAAGTTTGGACATCCTGAAGATTCATGAAGTTAAGAGATGAAGTTTTCTTACATAAATCTAAAATTGAGTTAAGATGAAAAGAAACATGAAAAGAAGAATTCTTCATTATCATAAAGTCAATCGTATAGGAAGATATAATGAAAGAATATTGTGGGATGATAACTTTCTATCAGAGCTAAATTAAGTCTCCTTCTAAAAAAAGTCACTAATTAATCAAAAAAGCGCAAAGAAAAGAAAGCAAAATCGGTCACAATATTTGCAAAATGTGTGTATCTTTACTTAGTTTGAGTCTAGCTCCCTAAATTTCAAAGATACACTCCTCAGATAGATCAACAAGAGTTAGAATTTTCAAAAAAGGATGCAATAATCTGCATAAGTAGTGATAAAATCAACAATAGAAGAAAGGTAAAGAATGGAACTCAGATCCTGCTCTGCCAAGGAAATTGAGCAAAGATTGAGCAATACTCCCAGAAAGAACAAATGCAGCAGATATCCTCAGCAGGTCGGGTTCTGAACCGTACAGGCTAATCAACGGATGTATTGAAAAGCCTTCGAACTTGTCTCTGGTGAAAAGGGAAGTCCCTGAGTAGAAAAGTGGAGTCACCATGAGGAACTGGCTTGTACTTCTTCATCTTCTTATCCAAACCACCTAGGCCACCCGAACTGTTGACCGTGGCAATCAATCTATCAAAGAAAAAAGAGAGAAAAAGAAATTTGGAAAATGATAAATCTAGATTAAGAAACGCCAAGAATGAAAATGAGAGTTTTCGAGTCCGCGTGACTCGAGATTTTCGGGTCTATACGAGTCCAGATCTTTTGAAAATAGAAAATGGATTTTTGAGTCTGCGCAACTCCAGATCTTTTGAAAAGAAAAGGAATTTTTGAGTCCACGTGACTCTAGATCTTTTGAAAATAGAAAATGAGTTTTCGAGTCCGAGTGACTCCAGATCTTTCGAAAAAGAAAAAGAAATTTTGAGTTTTGCGTGACTCCAGATCTTTCGAAAAAGAAAATAAATTTTCGAGTCCGCGTGACTCCAGATCTCATGAAAATAGAAAACAAATTTTCGAGTCCGCACGACTCCAGATTTTTGAAAAAGAAAATGAATTTTTGAGTCCACATGACTCCATATATTTTGAAAAAGAAAATGAATTTTCGAGTCTGCGCGACTCCAGATCTTTTGAAAATAGAAAATAAATTTTCGAGTCCGCGCGACTTTAGATTTTTGAAAATGGAAATTGAATTTTTTTAAGTCCGCTTAACTGTTTTGAATTAGAAAAGAAAGAAGAATTTTGCCTCTGTAGTATCGAGCGTCTTTACGCAAATTTGGGGTCATTGAATCTAGAGTGATTCTGCCTTTTCTACGATTTGGGGTCAATGAATCTGGATAAGTTCTGACTTTTTCTGCGATTTTGGGGTCATTGAATCTGGAGCGATTCTGACTTTTCTATGACTTGGGGTGTAATACCCTATATTTTCAATGATTATTTAGACATAGAGATTCTATATACTTCCCTTGATCATATGTGAAATTTCATCTTCGATCGATCGAGGCTCTTTTGAGCGATCTAACCATCTTCAATCGATCGAAACCCTACCGACCTGAATTTAATGCGTGGTCCCCATTTCAATCGATCAAACTATTTTTAATTGATCTAACCTGACCAATTTGCTCTCGATCGATCAAACATACTTCGATTGATTAAACGTGTAATCATTTGATTTCTAGGTTTCCTATAAACACAGCCACCTGTACCATCTATGTTCCTATATATACACTGGTTTCGTGTACGTATTGGGTTTTGGCTGAACTCTTGTGAAGTGAGAAAGTTGTGAGTGTGTGTTTTATATATATATACACATACATATATTATATACATACACATACTATGTATATGCTGTGGGAGAGAGAGAGAGAAATAGAAAAAAAGAAGAATTAGGAGAAGAAGAGAAAGAGAAGGAGAGACAGAGATGAAGAGAGGAGTAGAGAGAGAAAGGAAAAGCCATTAGAGAAGCTCGGAGTTCAAGCTTTGCTAAACGCACCCTAAGTGATTTTTTACTTACTTGGTCTCTTATAATATTTTATAAGTTTTGGTGTGTGATTAGACATATTAAAACGCATCCCTAAGACATTTATATAGTGCTGTTCAGAATTTGCTGGAGAAGATGACTCTCGAGCGATTGAGCAGAGTTCAATCGATTGAAAGTTCAATCGATCGAAGTCACTTCGATCGATCAAACTTTAGTTTTCCTCAATCGATCGAAATGGTTTCAATCGTTTAAACTTTACAGATTATGGATTGTTCCCTTAGTTTATTATATATGAGGTTCTAAGATTCGATTCTCGTTTTAGACTTTTATTATTCAATTTTTGGTGGATTAGGGATAATGTGACAACACAGATAAGTATGATTAAGAATAATGGATTAACGTAATGACATTAGATACTATGCGGTTCATGTATGAGTTCGATATCCGTTCATTTCAATCAGAGTAGTCAGGATATATGGGACTTGTCATGTATCGATAGTAGTACTGAGTTTAAGTAGGTTTGATAAGTTCTGAGAATTGTACGTGGGCAGACGCCTGGTCATGATATGCTGTCATATGCGATGGATGGGTTATATCCATAACGAGCAGTGAGCGGGACCATGTAGTCCTAAGGTAACCAGATGATCCATGTTATATCCTTAACAAGCGGTGGATGGGGGATCACTGGTATACAACGATGAGTCATGGTAATAGATTTGATGTGCTGTTATTCAAAGCGTTGTATCCCTGACATGTAGTGGATGGTTTATATCCTTAACGAGCGGGGGATGGACTGGCGTGGTGTCCATGAATACGGTGGATGGTTTATATCCTTAACGAGCAATGGACAGAATGATGGTATGTCTATATATGTAAAACGATCAAGTCTGTTCTTTTTAGACAGAGTATGTTGATTATCGGTCTCAAGAAAACAAGACGAAAAGGGTTGAATTACAACGTTGGAATACAGAGAAGATATTATTTAGTAGAACTATATCTTAGACACTTCAATAACTTATTATACGTTATATCATTGGTACCTTGTGAGTTTCTATTCACTCAGCTCTTAGTAAGCTGACGACCGTTATTGCCTGAACATTCTCCCAGAAGTGGAATACGCAGAGGATGGCCCCACTGATGCCGGTTATGCCGAAGAAGGCTGTTATGCTGACGACTACCCTTGCACCAGCTAAAGATCTGAAGATAGTTTATCTAGTTTATGTTTAAGTTTTATATTACTATTGAACTTGGTTAGGTAACTGGTACTTGGGCATATGTTGTCTCCAGACCTGTTGTTATCCCGTGGACCACACTCTGATGATTTGTAATAGTTAAAACTGTCTTATATTTCAGTTGATGTTATTAATATTCCTGTTGTTTTAGTTGGACTAGTACTGCATGGTATGGATAATTAGTGACTTTCACTTGTCATTCCCTACGGACCCAAAAAGGAAATTTATTTATATATTTTTATTTTTGCTGCTCCGGGGCGTGACATGGGGTCATTGAATCTGTAGCGATTATGACTTTCTGCGATTTTGGGGTCATTGAATCTGGAGCGATTCTAACTTTTCTGTGACTTGGGGTCATTGAATCTGGAGCGATTCTAACTTTTCTGTGACTTGGGGTCATTGAATCTAGAGCAATTCTGGCTTTTCTGCAACTTGGGGTCATTGAATCTGGAGCGATTCTGACTTTTCTGCAATTTTGGGGTCATTGAATCTGGAATGATTCTAACTTTTTTACAATTTTGGGGTCATTGAATCTGGAGCGATTCTGACTTTTCTACGACTTGGGGTCATTGAATCTGGAGCGATTCTGAATTTTCTGCAAAGCTCAATTCTTGGAAGACACCAGAGTATAAGGCGCAATGTGCATCTTACTCTTTCAAACAATCTCAATTCTTGGATGACACCAGAGTACAAGGCGCGAAGTGCATCTCAGTCTTTCAAACAAATTCTTGGAAGACACTGGAGTATAAGGCGCAAAGCGCATCTCAGTCTTTCAATTAATCTCAATTCGTGGAAGACACTGGAGTATAAGGTGCGAAGTGCATCTTAGTCTTTCAAACAATCTCATTTCTCGATAAGACACCGGAGTATAAGGTACAAAATGCATCTCAGTCTTCCAAACAATCTCAATTCGTAGAAGACACTAGAGTATAAGGCACGAAGCACATCTCACTCTTTCAAACAATCTCATTTCTCGATAAGACACCGAAGTATAAGGCGCGAAGCGCATCTCATTCTTTCAAACAATCTCATTTCTTGCTAAGACATTAGAGTATAAGGCACATAGTGCATCTCAATCTTTCAAATATTTCAGCCCTTGATAAAATACTAGGGTGTAAGGCGTGAAGCACATCCCGGTCGGTCAGATGATTCTTGGAAAAATAATGGAGTATTAAGCACTAAAAATGCATTCGTGTCGAACATTTTGTTGAAGTCATCTCCTTAATCGATAAGCAGTCGATAAGCAGTGTAAGGTCTAAAATGCATCTGCTTCAATCATGGCTTTCCCTAAATAGGACGACATTAGAACAAACAATTTAGGCACATAATGCATTCTTGTCATTAGAGAAAGTAGTATATACTGAATCATCGTGCTTGAGAGCATAGAGCATGAGATTGCTTGAGCATGTGCATCACGATAGGATAGGTGCATTCATCTGTATGACTATTTGTGCTTGTGTGTGGTCCCTTACCTGAACTATATCCTAGTCTGATTCTCGTTGGGATACGTAGGCAGCTTACCATTGAGCACGACTAGTAACCACCTAGGCATCTATTTTTGCAACGCACTTTTTTTTAACAGAATCCAATAGTTCGGTCAGAGGCTTGTCTTCACACAGGCTTTGACATTTATTTTTTGATACGCATTGCTTCACAAGTTCTGCCGAAGAGGGGCAAACTGTAGACACCCAATTTTGAGCGACTGTCAAATTCAGGGGATAATTACCTCTAAATCGATGACGACAATCTCCGACAGAATCTGAAGATCCTTAAAGTGATTCAAACTCTTTGGAAGGTTCTTTAGTATTGATAAAGTTTTTAACAGAAAGAGAGAAAAAGATCAGGAGTTCAAGGAAATTCGGGTATAAAATACGTATAAGAAAAATAGTTTGGAAAAATTTAATTTGTGATATAAAGTATTTTAAGAAAACCATTTGAAAAGAAAAAGAAAATGAAAAAAAAAGAAGAAGAAAAAAAGAATTTCAAAATGAAAAAGAAGAGAATTTTAAAGAAAGAGAAAAGAGAACATAATATATATATACACATATATGTATAATAACTACAAATGCGCTGGCATGCGGTGAAGCTGGTGAAACTCAGCACAATCGTTGAGTGACGCGCCGGCACTCGCTAAGTGCCGCGCCAGCAGTCAGTGAGTGCCAAAATGGCACTCGCTGAGAACGGCACTCAGCGAGTGCAGCGGACAACTCTCTGAGTGCTGCTCACTGTAACAGACTATTTTTTAATATACGTATTGAATGCCATGGCACATGGGTTTTACCCCAAATTTACTGAATTAACCCCTTGAGATTAGTCTATATAAGGGGATGTTCATCTCCATTGTAGAGGGGAGGTTTAGAGTGGGAAAAATATTGGAAATATAGATACAATTGAGAAGAATTGAGAGATAATTTTGAAGAAAACCCAAGAGATTGAAGAAGAACTTGAAGGAGAATTTAAAGATTTTGAAGATCTTCATCAAGAAATAAGAAATATTTGAGGATTTCTAGAGGTAATCTTCTAATCTTGACTTAGTTTGTCTCCAATTCAATCACAATTCATAGAACTCTAGGAGCTTTTACACAATTTCAAAAAGTCTTTTCTCCCCTCATTTCATCACACACCACTTGAATTGTGATTGAATTCTTGTTTATTTGTTGATTTGGATCTAGTTTATCATGGATCAAGTTTTGTAATAACCTTTTTTTAAGAGAAACTTGCTCATTGACTTAGTTTGATCTCCAAGGACCATTAACTTGGGAGGAGAATTGAACAAAGTAAGTTCAAATTCCTCAATGATCATGTATCTGGGAGAGGAATTAGATGTAGGATTAGTTATTGGATGACTTGATTGTTAGATTCAAATGAATTTAAGTGTATTGATCTCATTAGGATTTTGTAAGTCCTTGAATCCATCTCTAGATTTCTCTTATGAGGTCTATATGGGGATTCAACTAAGGTTAAATCCTTGAATCTCTTTTTATATTTCATTACCATGAGGATGATCAATATCATACTTGATCTAGATTCTCTCTAGAATTATGGATCAAGTTTGATTCAAATTATGAACACCAACTCATTTTTGGTGCAGTGAATTAATTAACCAACTGTGATCAAAGATTTTTAATTAAATCACGATCCATTGGAATTGAATGAGGCCAATTGGAATGTGTTCATAATACAAGGTTCTACCACTATAATTTTTGTTTTGGTGAGATTTCAAAGTTAACATGATTTGATCTTAGGATTCATGAACTAGTTACTCTCTGTCCAAAGTTTCAGAGCAGTAAGTCAGTTTTGATTTGAATAGATTAGAGACTTAACCAAACATTTTTGTCTTCAAACAATATCTATAAAGTTAAATGTGCTAGTGAGATCCTCTAAAAAGATTAAGTAATTCAGATTCGTTTACTATTTTTACAAATTCACACAAAATCTCTGGACAAAGAGTTATTAAATTCTGAATAATGTCTAGTTTTGGTCCAATTCCTAGAGATTGGACCGTTTGATCTTTGATTTTCTGTTTGGGTTAAAAATGAAACTCACAGAAGCACATCATACCCAAAAATCATTAAGATCAAACCATAGGAAGTATGATTTTCCTAATTTTGAAAGTCTAATATGCTCTCTGTAAATTCTAAAATTCTGAGATAGATTTGATGAAATTTGTGAATAATGATCCAAAGAACCTTTCTATGACCTAGGGCTTAAACCGTGTTTTGAATAATGTTAATTAATCTTAAATCCAAAGGCTAAATGATTCAAATCAACAAATGATTCATAGCTAATTCTTGTCCATATTCATGCATTCATCATACATATATAGATTCTAGCAATTAGGACTTTATTTTGTATTATGTTAAGTCATAATTAGTTGAACCTAGTTTTGGGTTCCTTGTAATCATGTTGGGATTGTACCATCTCTATATGGACATTACATTGGCTCCTAGTCGAGACTTGTATATCTATAGAGTTGTTGTAAGTTCAACTAGTTAGAAGGAATTCATGATTATGTCAACTTTCGCATGTTTGATAGATTTAAGATGAAAGTTTGGTATAATATTTGGATTTTGATATTATATCTTGATCAAAGCACGTGGACTAACCCTTTGTTTTGTAGCGCTATTGAGGTATGATTTCTTGACTTTCTCTCACTTATTTTATTTCTTGATTTTATCAATTTTTGACTCCATGCACGAAACCTTAGACTAGGTCTTGCCCTATGTGCACATATGTGAAGTAGAGACTCCTTTTCTAGGCTTTTATCTTTTGTATGCATTGCACGTTTAATATTCGCAGCTGGATCTTTGACAAGTTTCCTTGTTCTCTATTGGCATATAATTTTGTTTGCTATTTGAATTATGTGATTTTGTATACCATTTTATCGTTAGCATTCTTGCACCCTTTTCAACATGCTTTTGTAAGATATATCTATGTATTAGTTGAGGGCATGCTTAGATTATTAATTCGATTAAAATGATTGAGTAGAGGCCTATCACGAGATAGGATGAGAGGGGGTGTTTTAGTCTGCCGGGCTATTGGGTTTGTGCCCTCAAACCATTACTTTATGTATGAGACATTGACATTTTAATATAAGGATACTAACTTTACATTTTGAATGTATTTGTTTCTTTCATGAGATGATTGATAATCCATAAGTATCATAGTAAGTAATTCGTGTGTGTATGAGATACATACATGCGAAATATGAATTACTATTCTTTGACACTTAGAATTTGTCATAGTGGATGATGAGACTGGATATCTCATCAGATTTACATTGTAGCATGATTAACTACCATTGGGTGCAGTGATGAATCTCAATTACTAGAGTGTAACTCTTAGTTAATATGCTAGTGCTTGTAGTGCATTGATGGACCTGAGCTTTCCTATTGACACTTAAGACTATGAATAGTCGATAAGAATTCATAACTTGTATAAGGTACATGTTCTTAATCTTGACATGATTGTGGACACAGACTATGGATATGGCTGCTTTGACTTACCAATCAATGAGGTCTATAAAAGATAAACACCTTAGTATCTTGGCATGTTATGTTCATACGTTTGTGAACATATATTGTCAAGATAGAAACTACCCTCTGATAAAGAGTAAGCATTCCCTTGAGAATGTCACCAAGTTGATTATTGAGAACTGCAGTCTTGTTGATAAGTAATTGTAAACATGTTTGGTATTCATGAGAGGTGAATGGGACTCAGGGAATACCAGAAGTAATCATAATTCAGGTTGATAGTAAAAGTTATCCGACTACCTAAATATGATTATGAATGCTGATGGGAGAGGGACATTAGTACACCATACAAATCTAGCTATCGCTTCGGATATGTTCTTTTACATTGGAGTTCAGTTATCATTTTATAGTGGAGTAAATGTTAACAGATTAGTTGGTTAGTTTGCTGATCAAAGAGTTTGGTCATGGGAATTAACATCTGGTCAGAGCCAACAATAAAGAGCCTAGGAGATCCAACTCTTAGCTTCGCTAGGATACTTGAAAAGACTCTTGAGGAACAAGTTAAGGGAAGTTTGATCGATCGAAAGTCTTTCGATCGATCGAAGTCTTTACATGTTCGATCGCTTGAAGAACCTTCAATCGATCGAAGGTTCGATCGATTGAAGACACTTCGATCGATCAAAAGCATAAAGTCGGTTTGAAAATCTATAAATAGGGCAGCTGCGTACAGAATTTTTTGATCATCATTTTAATGTCCAGAAAGCTGTAGAAACTGTTTAGGGTTCCCAAACTTTCTCTATCCTCTATTTTAGGGTTCCCACCAACCCTAGTCTTTCCTGTAAGCATCCGTAGGAGTTATAAGGGTGAAGACAACCTAGTGGAGGCTACTACACCATCAAGAAGGTTAAAGATTTCATAATTGGATACAAGACCCAAAGGTATAACTCTTGTCTCCTCTTGTACGCATCTATAGAATTAACGAGTAGTATATCCGGGCTACCAATATAAAGTTTTGTAACTTAATCTTTCCGCTGTGCGCTTAAAAATAATTTTAAACCTGTTTTCTCTTCAATTGGTATCAAAGCCTCGCTTTCTTGGATCTATTAATGCGTTTTGGAACACTAGTTTTGATTTACATGTTAATTTTAGAACTGTTTTTCGAAACTGCATCATCACAGATATGTTTTTGTAGCCTCGCAGCAGAATACAAATCTGTCATTGCATTGGATACATGGTGGGTTCTATCGATCGAAGTATGTTCGATCAATTGAACCTCTCCGATCTCAAGCGATCGAACTAGTTTCGATTAATCAAACTTTGATTTGTTCGATCATTGAGTGGGGTTCAATCGATCGAGATTGATTCTCTGTCCAAATATTCTTTTCACAGTTTTAAAATTATATACTCTAATTTTATATTATTCTGTAAATTTTTTCAAATCATTCTATGAAATTGAAGGTTAATCGATTGAACTCTGTTCAATCGATTGAAGGTTCGAGCGATCGAACCTCTATTGATCGATTGAAATGTGACAGAGAACTGAGATGCTGTTTTAAGATCTAAATCAGTCTATAAAGAGTTTATATACTGGGTGAATCAATTAGGGGTTCGAATAGTTACATACATTTGTTATCTATACGTGGATGTGCGTACGACTAACCCTTTTGCAGCAAGATTAGTCCACTATCTCCCATGGCACCAAGTCCTTTAAATTTTGTATTTAAATGTTTGAGATTGGTGTATGCTGTATTTGATTTTGGTTTGATTTAAGGTATGTGTAAAGGGCGCTATGACTTCAATCCTGCGAATAGGAAAGTTGCACCAGTTTCCCTAGCCTTTTATTATTTTGTTGCTATTTCTTTTTCTAGATAAATTGTAAGCTTCGAAAGAAGAATATGACCATTGTAATAGAATTAGAAATTTCATGAAGATGGAGGAGAAAGCCGTTGTCCATGAAGATGGAGCTGGAAGCGATCAAAGTAAGAAGGAGGTTCTATGGAGATAGAGCCATGGGAGATAGAGGCATTGTTGAATGTCTTTATTTTCATATTAGTTTTTTGTTTTATTTTCTTAGTTTGTGATTGACATTTAATTATATTGTTACTACTTGCATGCACGTAAAACAAGTTTTTTAAAATAAAATTCAAAAACCGTTTCAACACATTAGTAAACATTAGATGTTTATGGGTAATGTGTGGAAACAATTTTTTCTAAAAAGCAAAATCCTTAACTATCAAATCTAGTGGGAGAGGACCCACGATCTTCCATTAATGGGTCACTAGAAGATGAGTAGTGCATTCTGTGTCACCTCGCCAAGGGTGATCATTCCCTATAGAGGGTACACTACTCATTGGTTACTAAATGTGAACTTCATATGAATAGGAACAATCAGACGTGTTAGACGGTTATGATTAGATCCTAGTTAATGGTATACACTAGCTAAGCTATGGATAAGGGATCCCATAAGGGGCTGTAGACACCCCATTTTGTCGACTATCAGATTTAGGAGACCTGATGTTGTCAATAGCAAGATATAAAAGTGTACTTTACTTTTCTAAAGATTTGTAGTAGTGAAAGTAAAGGTCGAACCCACAGAGATTGAAATACTAAAACACTTTAATTTTAAAATCTAAATTTAATTAATTAAGAAAATGGAATTGGATTTGAATTGCAATTAAACTAATAACAATGAAAATAAATCTAAATTACGAAAGCGATTTAAAATTGTTTTTATGAATATGTTTAAGGAACCTAGGATTGCAAATCCACCACTAGCTTCATAATAAGGGTATTTATGCATTACTTTAGCTTATTAAGTTGGATGATAATGGGGAATTGTAGCTACAAGCCCAATTCCTCTGTCAAGAAAATAACTATGGTTCAAGCACCAACATAATCCATCTTCGGTTAGCACGAATTATCCCACACTAAACTAGGGTTGTGGTATAATCCGTCTAATCTAGGCATGGACTATTCGGATAATTGATAGCACAATTCAATTTAAGCACCATTACATGTAAATAATCTAAACAAGCACAGCAAGCATAGATCATTGAGCACATCACAGTCAAAATAGATCTAAGACAAGAATAAACTTTGAAAGCAATGATTTTAATCAATAGAAGCACGATTTATTTATGAAAATCCTCGGAACATGTAACTGTCATCCATACATAATAGAACTAAAATAAAAACATAAAATACACCCTATTACTTGGCTAGGGTTTCATTGAAACCCTAGATCTAGGTTTCAGATGCCATAGAAGTGAAGATCGGCAAGAGGTTGATGGAGGAGGCCATGGAAATCCCTGGTCTTCTTCTTCTCCTCCTTTCTTCCCCTCCTTCAATGGCTAAAAGTGTGTGTATATGGTTGTATGTAGGATGTATCTATTAATGACCAACCCTTTAATTGAAGTAAAATAGGGTATATATAGATTTTACAACAAGTTTTGGAAGCTTTCCTAACACGAAACGTACTAAAACAGCTTTATTTTGCAATCTTGACGTAATTAGGCAGTTTTGTTCGCGTATGAATCATCAGTAGAGTGAAATATGCAAGTTCCATTTTTGCATAGGTCGCGCGAGCGGGCCGCGCGAGCGCAATATGTGGAGGTCGCGCGAGCGATTTCCTGGGTTTCGCGCGAGCGGGCCGCGCGCGCGATGTGGATTCTCTTGCTTCTTTTGCTCTGCTTTGTTCACCCCATTTATCTTGGTTTACTTGATTTCTTCCAAAACCTGTCAGAAAATAGAAAATGAAGTAAAAATATACAAAAACAGGATAAAAAGGTATTAACAAACGTAAGTTAAGGCATATAATTAGGATATGTTCTCTCCCGATCAAGACCCATAGCTTGGTGGTTCACAATGATAAAAAAAGACTCAAAAATGGACTCCTGGAAGTTAGTTCTATCTCTCAAAATGCTCAGAATGACCAAAATACCCCTGAAAGCCCGAGCGCTCCCGGATTCGAACCAAATATTTTGGAAACGCACTATGTCGTAAGAAAAGAAATAAAATAAGTTTTAAAGCAAGACCGGATGAAATCGTCGGCTCCTAGAGACCCCCGGAAGTCCCGGAAGTTCCGAGAAAGTCCCTGTTGACCGATTTGTCCAATGTTTGATCAAGTTTGGCCAAGTTTGACCAAAATCGTCCAAATTCACCAAAAAGTTTCAGAATCATTCTAGATCATGTGAAAAATATTAAAATAAGTTTTAAAAGAAAATCGAACGAAAACGTCAGCTCTTAGGAGCTCCCAGAGGTTTCCAGAACTTCCCGGGAATCCCAAGTTTGACCAAGAGTTGACTTTGAAACCAGAGCACCGCATCATTTTTCATACATTTTTTATGGATACTAGAGGACAATAGCTTTCCGACCGTATATCGCACATAATTTTTGGATTTAAAACGAATTTATTATGAATTTTCGAAGGCGAAAAAGACGATTAAATCAGGTTTTATTGCGAATACCGCAAAACTTTTCAAAGTGACCCATCTTTGAACTATTTTTTATGTAAATTAGACTCCATTACCTTTCCAACGGTATATCACAACCTCAATTTGGAGTTTGTATGCATTTTCTGTGAATTTCGGACGAAATAGTGCCTTTTTGCGAATACCGGAACCTCTGGGGGGCCTAAGAAGGATTATCTGGACGAATGAGGAGCAGTGCCACCATGGCACTGGCCCATTGCCACCGCGGCATAGGCCCAGTGTCGCCACGGCACTCTCCCCCAGAATGGTCCATTTTTGTAATTTCTTTTGGGGGTTCATTTTGATTAATTAGAAACCAAAATGACGTAGTACTATGTTCACAGATGTTTGGGACCAATGGGAGTACTTCTAAAACCCCCAAACCACCCCAAATTGGCCTATATAAAACCCCCTTGACTTCTCATTTTAGGGGTATCAAATGCAACCTTTGAAAAGTTTTAGAGAGGAAGTTGTAGAGATAAGGTTAGAATAGAGAGAAAAGAAGCCTCCTTCTTTGATTTTCAAACAAGAAAGTGAGTTTTAAACTTTTTTTTTACTTCATTACTTCTATTTAGTTCATATTCAATACACCCAACCACCATTTTAGTGAGCATTTAAGAGAGAGGAAGCTACTTCCATGCCCAATGTCACCACATATGAGTGAAACACCAAGCTACAAGTCCAATACATCATTGAATATCATCTATTGATTGTTTATATACTTGTTTGTTTACTTTGTTGTTCATCTTCTCTTACCTCATTTCTTTTTTTTGTTTTCTTTATTTACTTACTAGTCTATCATCATCTAGATGATGACATGAAGTTTGAGGTGAGTGAATCCTTATGGATAGTAGCTCTTGACCTCAAAAACATTTTTGATAGATGATGATTTCAACTCCAATACATTCCTATGTATTCATGAAGTTGTCTTTAAAATGGAAATAATACTTTCCAATAATCTTGGAGGTTCTTGATGTGAGTCAAATGTTGACATTTTAAGAGGTTATAATCTTCATTAAGTATTGAAAATATGTTTTCAAAACCCCCATTTCAAAACCCCCCCTCTTAAACCTCTCATTTTGATTTCAAGAAATAAACCTTGTTTTCTCAAAACCTTCAAAACAGTGAGTCATTTAACTTCAAAGAATTATTTTGAGTTCAATACTCAATATATGAATTCAAACTTGGAAAGTCTTTATAACTCATTATAGAACACCCATGATTTTTGGCTTGACTTGGAAGCACTTGAAAGCGGTCCATTTTTGTCCAAACATTCATTCCAAACATTCTGCCGCTGCTGTCACAGCAGCTAGGTTGACTTTCAACTTGTTTTACAGAAACGTTTTCCAAAAAGAGTGGTCCCGACTTATTTTTCCATTGAACTTCAATGTCTTAGGAAACTTTCTCTATAAAGTGGGCCTCTAGATGTTTTGTTTTCATTTTTTAAGATTTTATAACATTTCAGTCGACAGTACGAACTCTATTTCTGAGTAACCTCTATTTTTCATATGATTTCTCTCAATCTGTAATAGTTATTAAAGATTGGCTTTTTGGGTTGTGTTGTAGACACAATAAGAAAGATCTCCATAAAAAATCAATCATTGAAAACATTCCTAACCCTCTTTTCAATTTCCAAAAGATCATGTTACTGTTCTGTCCACTATTCACAGCAAGCACACTTTTACTTCCCCTCTTTGATTTGATGCTTATATGCACTCCAAATTAGCTCATGTTTTAGGAAGTAGTTCATACTACATTTGTACATATCCCATGGTGATTTCCCTCATGCATTCATTCATCTTATAGATTTCTAAGTCACTTTAGAAAGTCCATGTACACAAACACACTACAACTTTTGCACATTCTAGGATCATACATTGCATTTATGCAAGATTTTGGGTTTTTTTGTAACTCCTAATCTAAGAAGATTATAAGGAATGATCATGATCACACGTTCATGCTTCCCCTTGATCTAATATTCATTTCTCATCCATCCCGGGGATTTAGAAATCTTCTTTCCTCAAAGATTAACATGCATCATTACTAGCTTGCTAAGCATATTTTGATATCCTTGATTATTTGTTTTGAGAACAACTCTTGTCCCCATAGATTAGGAAAACTTGATTACTTGATATATGATTAGACGATTTTTTCTAGGTTTATTTGTGTGATCTTTCACTTTTACATTGTATGATATTTGGCTTAGATCTTATGAATGATATCTTATCTTTTGATCTTCCACTTCAAAATTCTTGTGTGATGTAATATACTATCATAGTATTAATTGTCGAACCATACATAGTATAAGATGATTATTTGGATGCTAATTGAGACCCGTCGAAAGACAGGGCAAGTTGAGGGTATTTTAGTCGCGATAAAGGCTCCTTCCCCTCTCGTACCAAAACCCTGAGCCAAGTTCTTTGGTTATGAAAGGCCGGTGCCCTTATCCATTTGGGTGAGTCAAAATTAGGTTTCTTAGTTTTTTAAAGACCAAGTGGCGACTCTGTATCTGTTTTCAATAGACCTTTTCTTTTCCTTTTTGAAATAATTTCAAACAAAAACAACAAGAGGTGGGATTCTGCGTGTCCACAATCTGGCAACTCTGCTGGGGATTTTTATTTTAAAATAAAATAATACAGAGGTTTGACTCATAAGAAGCATCCTTAAAATAATCTTTTTACTGTATCTGGTTCCCCGCATTGTACTCTTGCATTACCCCCCTCCAACAGTGTCTGAAACGCGGCGATGACATTGTTCAAGTCTTGCTGTGCCAGGGCATAAGTCACCGTTGATACTGTACCTTCCAAGGTATATCAAAAAGAGTAAACACTTCCGTACTGTCTCTCTGACAGTATATTTGAACTCTCGTCAACGGACCCTCTTTGACTAAACCCAACCTTTTCATATAGATTCCTATAAAACCTTTCATAGGACTGTTCATTTATCTTTTCAGATAGGATAATGTGATATAACTGCTATATGCCTTGACGGGATTACTTGCGCGGTGTAGACGCTTATGTGGCATAATGCAGAACCTCTTTCTTATGAATCCCAAGGCAATCACTCACATGTGATCACATTGAGTTGACCTGCCTAGGCACCATGACAAGGATGTCTGCTCCATGCTCACAAAGATATACACCGCAAACTTTGTTTGTCGGTCCTAAGACATAGGAGTATGAAAACTTTCTAGACAGTATGATCACCATCATAACCTGTTTCTCCCAGAAACTCTGTCCAGATATCCCAGATATAACCGCATTAATCAGTTTCTCCCAGAAACTCTGTCCAGATATCCCAAATATAACCCTATCAACCAGTTTCTCCCAGAAACTCTGTCCAAATATCCCAGATATAACCATATCAACCAGTTTCTCCCAAAAACTCTATTCAGATATCCTAGATATAACCGCATTAATTAGTTTCTCCTAAAAAACTTGTCCAAACCAACCAGAAATGCCCAAATATGCCAGATTCTCTCAGAAACTCTGTCCAAATCAACCAGAAATGCCCAGTCTCTCCCAGAAGCCTTCATAAAATCCTGAAAACCCCTATTATCCCTTGGTGATCATACTGGAAAGTAAAGTTGACACATTCTATATGGTTAGGACCTTAGTTGTTTAACTGCTATCTGTTAGAAATAGGAGCATCATATAGATTAGGGCGTACATCCGCATGCTTGTCTCATTTGTATGCACCATTCTTATCGGTCTGCACGTACTGTGTCAGTCAGATTGTACATAGGGTTGTGAACATATATTGTCAAGATAGAATCTACCCTTTGATTCAGAGTAAGCATTTCCTTGAGAATGTCACCAAGTTGATTACTGAGAACTGCAGTCTTATTGATAAGTAGTTATCAACATGTTTGGTAATCATGAATGGTGAATGGGACTCAAGGAATACAAGAAGTAATCATGATTGAGGTTGACAGTAACAGTTATCTGACTACCTGAATATGATTACGAATGCTGAAGGTAGAGGGACATTAGTACAACATACAAGTCTAGTTATCGCTTTGGATATGTTGTTTTGCATTGGAGTTCAGTTATGTTAACTGACCAGTTAGTTAGTTTGTTGATCAAAGAGTTTGGTCATGGTAATTAACAAACTGGTTTGAGCCAACAATAAAGAGCCTAGGAGGTCCCATTCTTAGATCTGCTAGAATGCTTAGAAAGGCACATGAGGACCTAGTTAAGGCGGGTTCGATCGATCGAAGGTGTCTCGATCGATTCAAGTCTTGGCGGGTTCGATCGATCTAAGTTGGTTCGATCGATCGAAGTCTTGATCTATTGAATGCACTTCGATCGCTCGAATGTTAGGTCGGTTATGGAAATCTACAAAATAGGGCAGTTCCGTACTGAATGTTTTTAATCATTTTTTTGAACGTCAGAAGCTGCAGAAACTATTTTAGAGCTCCCAAACCCTCATTATCCTCTCCATTAGAGATCCCACCATCTCTAGCCTATCCAGGAAGCATTCGTAGGAGACATAAGGGTGAAGACAACCTAGTTGAGGCTGCTGCATCATCATGGAGAAAGAAAATCAAAATTAGGTTCAAGACCTGAGGTATATTTCTTCTCCCTTTTTAGTGTACACATCTATAGAATTAACGAGTAGTAGATCCTGGGATACCAAAAGTTTTTTTGAAACTCAATTTTTCTGCTGCGCGTTTAAATTTTGCTTTAAACCCAAATTTTCCATCAATTGGTATCAGAGCCACGCTTGTTTGGATCTATAGATGCGTTTTGGAACACTAGTTTTGATTTGCATGTTGATTTTAGAACTGTTTTCGAAACTGTATCGACACAAATCTGTATCTTCAGTATTTTTGCAATAGAATACAAATTTGTGATTGCATTAGATGCATGTTGGATTAGATCGATCGAAGTAGGCTCGATCGATTGAAGATGCGCTCAAGCGATCGAACTGGTTTTGATCGGTCAAGACAAATTCTCTGTTAGGTTGTTCTTTTCACAGTTTTAAATGTTTTAAAAATTATATGCTTTAATTTTAAATTATTCTGTAATTTTTTTCAAATTATTCCGTGAAATAGAAAGTTCAAACAATTGAACAGTGTTCAATCGATTGAACAGTGTTCAATCGATCGAACGTTCTTCGATCGATCGAACTGTAATAGTGAAGTTAAATGCTGTTTTAAATTCTAATTCAGTATATAAAGAGTTTATGTACTGTGTGAATCAATTAGCGGTTCCAATTGTTATATATGCGTGGATGTGTGTACGTGTAACCCTTTTGCAGCAAGCTTACTCGCTATCTCCCATGACACCAAGACTTTTAAATTTTGTATTTAATTATTTGAGATTGGTGTATATTAAATTATTCTATAAATTTTAAATTATTCTATATAGTTTTTCAAATCATTCCGTGAAATAGAAAGTTCAAGCGATTAAACAGTGTTCAATCGATTGAACAGTGTTCAATCAATCGAACGGTCTTCGATCGATCGAATTGTAACAGTGAAGTTAGATGCTGTTTTAAATTTTAATTCAGTATATAAAGAGTTTATGTACTGTGTGAATCAATTAGCGGTTCTAATTATTATACATGCATGGATGTGTGTACGAGTAACCCTTTTGCTGCAAGCTTAGTCACTATCTCCCATGGCATCAAGACTTTTAAATTTTGTATTTAATTGTTTGAGATTGGTGTATATTATGTTTTATTGTTGGTTTGGTTTTAAGGCATATGTAAAGGGCGCTGCAACTTCAATCCTACGAAAAAGAAAGTCGCACCGGTTTCCCTAGCCTTTTATATTATAGTTGTTTTTCTATTTCTAGATAAGTTTTAAGCTTCGAAAGAAGCATAGGACCAATGTATTAAAATTAGAAATTCCATGGAAGATGGAGCAAGCGGTTGTCTATGAAGATGGAGCTGGAGGCGACCAAACCAAGAAGGAGGTTCTATGGAGATAGAGCCATGGGAGATAGCGGCATATGAATGCCTTTGTTTAATTTTAGTTTTTTGTTTTATGTGCTTGGTTTGTGATTGGTATTTTACATTGTTACTACTTGCATGCACGTAAAACAAGTTTTCTAAAATAAAATTCAAAAACCGTTTCAACGCAGTAGTAAACATTGAATGTTTATGGGTAATGTGTGGAAATAAATTTTCAAAAAGCAAAATCCTTATTTACTAAATCTAGTGGGAGAGGGTCTCATTAATAACACCCACGATCTTTCATTAACGGTTCACTGTAAGTTGAGTGGTTCATTCTGTGTCACCTCGCCAGGGGTGATCATTCCATATGGAGGGTGCATTACTCATTGGTTACTAGATGTGAACTTCCTATGGATTGGATCAATCAGACGTGTTAGAGGGTGACCACCACACGGAGGCGCTACTTGAGGCGGTTGTGATTGGATCCTAGTTAATGGTACACACTAGCTAAGCTATGGATAAGGGATCCCACATGGGGCATTATTCAGAAACTTAGAGATCAAAAGGGATCGGGAGTCATAACTTGTTTTGCAAGAGTTGCATAGTAGACAAGTTGTGATTAATCAAAAAATTGAACATTGACCACCACACAGACGTTTTATTCTTTTGTTTTGATATTCCGGCGACTTTGTTTTTAAAATAAGAGTTTTAAGGATTCTTTTATTTCAAACTGTCAAATTCTGATATCCATATTTATTTTGTCTTTTGACTTTTACAGCAAATCATAATGTCTGGATCTACATTTAGTCCACGTGCCACCATACTCACTCAAAACAAGTTAACATGAAATAACTACACAGAATGAAAACAAAACCTTGACATCATATTAACTGCGGGGGATCACTTATATGTCCTCACCACCCCATGCCCTGAAGAACCTGCGATAAATGCTTCTATAGTTACCAGACGCGAGTTCAACAGATGGAAGAAGTCGAATGGAATGGCACATTGCTACATTCTAGCCTTAATGGCCGGTGTGTTACAACACCAATTCCAATCGAACGATTCAGCCAGTGACATTATCACATCCCTCAAAAAGATGTTTGGAGAGCATGGCAGGCCTGCTAGACAGGTAGCTATGTAGAAGATAATGAGTGCTAAGATGTCAGAAGGGACTTCAGTTAAAGAACATGTTTTAAAAATTATTGGTTATTTGAATGAGCTGGAGACCCTAGGTGCCAACATTGACGCACAGACCCAAGTTGATATGATCCTTAACACGCTGTCACCATCATTCGCTCAATTTAAACTAAACTATAATATGAATAAAATGGATTTTTCAATGAGCAAATTAATGAGTTCTTTACTGGCAGCGGAAGGGGTGATCAAACCTAGGGTCAACATTCTGAAGGTTGAGAAAAGTGCTTTCTCTTCCCGATCTATGCCGAAAGGAAAGAAAGGGAAGAAGAAAGCTGGCACTGGTGGTTCAAGTGTTGGACCAGTCCCTAAGATTACAAAATCTAAGGGAAAAGGTAAGGGCAAAGGGAAGGTGGGTGGCCAAGGCAAAGGAAAGTGTTTCCAATGCGGTGAGAAGAGACACTGGAAGAGGAACTGTCCATAATTCTTAGCTACAAGAGTTCAAGGTATGATTGAGTCACATATGATTAAAGTAAGTTTTATTACGGATACTTCAAACACTTAGTGCATTGATTCTGGTGCGACTAACCATATCTGTAATTTGTTGTAGGGGTTCAGATCAACTAGGAAATGCAGTGATGGGGAAATCGTGCTGACTCTGGGTTCTAGCGCAACTGTTTCTGTGGTTGCTATAGGAGTAGTAGTTTTAGAGTTTTTGGACAATAAGACAATAGTTTTATCAGATGTACTTTACGTCCCTTTGATGAGACGTAATTTAATTTCAGTTTAAAATTTATCGAATAATGGTTATTCTTTTCATTTTAGAACAAAAGTTGTAATTAAAAGAAATAGTTCTTTTAGATGTTCTGGTGTTAAAACTAATGGCTTATATGTGATTACTCCTAATATCTCTAAAGACTCTTGTATGGAACTCAATAACTCAATGGTAACAGTACCATCTAAAAGAAAAGAACCTTCTACTGATCCAACAAGGCTTTGGCATATGAGGCTTGGGTATATCAATCTAAATAGGATTGGCTGACTAGTCAAAGAAGGGGTCTTAGGCGAGTCTGCGAGTCTTGTTTAGAGGGTAAGATGACCAAAAGGCCCTTTCCCAAAAAGGGAAATAGGACCAATGCATTATTGGAATTAGTTCATACTGATGTGTGTGAACCAATAAATATTAGAGCAAGGGGTGGTTATGAGTATTTCATTACATTTACTGATGATCACTCTAGGTATGGATATGTATTCCTAATGCAGCACAAGTCTGAAGCCTTTGAAAAGTTCAAAGAGTTTAGGGCTGAAGTGGAGAAGCAATTAGGAACACATATCAAGGCCATTTGATCCGATCGAGGTGGCAAGTACCTCTCTAATGAGTTTATTGATCACCTCGTACAAAATGGGATTCTGTCATAGTTGATTGCACCTAGTACGCCTCAGTAGAACAGTGTAGCAGAGAGAATGATCCCGACTCTTTTACATATGACTAGGTCAATGATGAGTTATTCGGAGTTGCCTTTATTCCTTTGGGGTTATGCTTTGGAAACCACTGTATACATACTAAATCTAGTACCAAGCAAATCTGTTCCCAAGACTCTACGGGAGATGTGGATTGGGCACAAGCCTTCTTTGCAACATCTCCGGATATGGGGGTGTCCGGAACATGTGCTGAAAGGAAAGATGAGCAAGTTGGATTCTAGATCGGAAGTATGTTATTTTGTAGGGTATCCAAAGGGTACTTATGGATGGTATTTTTATGATCCAAGAGAACAGAAAGTGTTTATTTGTACAAATGCTATTTTCTTGGAGGATGATTATATCATGAACCATAAACCTAAGGGAAGGATAGATCTGAGAGAGATAGAAGGAGAGCCCTCAGTCCAACCCGCAGTTGATAACGATGTAAATCAAGAAAATATTTCTTTTTCACCCATTTCTGCACTGGTACCTCGTCGTAATAGGAGGATTATCAGTCAGCCTAATAGATACATGTTCTTAGGAGATGTTTTTGAGGCTGTCTCCATAGAATCTGAATCTGATTCTACCACGTATGAAGAGGCAATGGCTGATGTAGACTCAGCACATTGGGTTAAAGCTATGAAGGCTGAATTGGAATCTATGGATTCTAATCAGGTCTGGGATCTTGTAGAACTTCCAGCCAATATTAAACCCATTGGTTATAAGTGGATTTACTAGAGGAAAAGAGGATCTGATGGAAAGGTTAAGACCTTTAAGGCTAGGCTTGTAGCAAAAGGTTATACTCAGAGAGAGGGCATTGACTATGAGGAAACCTTCTCGCCGGTAGCCATGCTCAAATCCATTAGGATACTCTTATCCATTGCTGCATGCCTAGATTATGAGATCTGGCAGATGGACATCAAGACTGTATTCTTGAATGACAATCTTGAGGAGGACATCTATATGCAGCAACCAGAAGGGTTCATAGCTGGACGGAAAGGCAACTTGGTATGCAAGTTACAAAAGTCCATTTGTGGGCTTAAGCAGGCATCCAGGAGTTGGAACATCCGATTTGACCAAGCGGTCAAGTCGTTTGGTTTCATATAGAATCTGGATGATCCTTGTGTATACAAGAAGTGTGAAGGTAAAGTGGTGACTTTTCTTGTGCTTTACGTTGATGACATTCTACTCATTGGAAATGATGTAGCGGCATTGTCAACGGTCAAGGTTTGGTCATGGTAATTAACAAACTAGTCTGAGTCAATAATAAAGAGCCTAGGAGGTCCCACTTTTAGCTCCGCTAGAATGCTTGGAAAGGCACTTGAGGATCTAGTCAAGGCGGGTTTGATCGATCGAAGGTGTCTCGATTGATTGAAGTCTTGGTAGGTTCCATCGATCTAAGTTGGCTCGATCGATCGAAGTCTCAATCGATCGAATGCACTTCGATCGCTCGAATGTTAGGTCGGTTATGGAAATCTATAAATAGGGTAGCTACGTACTGAATGTTTTTAATCATTTTTTTTAACCTTAGAAGCTGCAAAAATTGTTTTAGAGATCCCAAACCCTCCTTATCCTCTCCATTAGAGATCCCACCATCTCTAGCCTATCCGGGAAGCATTTGTAGGAGACATAAGGGTAATGACAACCTAGTGGAGGCTGCTGCACCATCCCGAAGAAAAAAAATTAGATTTGGATTCAAGACCTGAGGTATATTTCTTCTCCCTCTTTAGTGTACGCATCTATGGAATTAACGAGTAGTAGATCTTGGGATACCAAAAGTTTTTTTGAAACTCAATCTTTCTGCTGGGCATTTAAATTTTGCTTTATACCCAATTTTTCCATCACGGACTTCCTAAACCGTCATAAGAGTCAAGATGAGGCTGCTTGAACTTGCGCAGAATGACAAATCTTGTGATCTGGTTAGTGAATGGTGATTCTGTCTCTGTGTTGGCATAATCGTGACCTGGCTTTCAGCTTAGCTTCTTAATCTACTTTTCTAAGTCATTGATGTAGACCTCCACGCCCTCCTTACCAGTGTCTATTTTGGTATCAATCTAATAAGTCAGGTTAGAGGAAGAGGCTTCTTCTTCAAAATGCACTATCCTCGAGGATAGGGCTCAGTTTTACTTCGATTAATTGTGCCTAAGGTTACTTTGGCTCCTGGTCGGGCAGTCTTGTGCTGATTTCTGGGTCAATCGATCTTGCCCCTTCCCTCTGGCAGTGCACCTCTCATTGATGATGTTTCTAGCATCCCTCGTGAGGTTTGGGTTGGCCCAGGCACATTACCGAGTTTGTATGGGATCCTGAAACGTTCATCATTCCTGGGCTAATTCCAAAGCCAGGTGGGATGCTGGTAAAGTTTGAGGGTATCGTCGGGTCTGTGCGGGTACCCGACCACGCTTATCGTTCTTGAGCTATCCTTTAGTATAAAGGGGCTAATTCTGTTGGGCTAGCAGAGATTCAATTTGCTGCTGGGCTTGACGCTAACCCTTTAGAAGCTATACAAGGGCTGTAGTGATTCGCTCTGGAGTCATAGGAGCCACCGATTGTGCGACCGGTGGACTATTTTGATCTATTGGCTGAGCAGTCTTCTTACTTCTTCGGCGGTATGATGATCAGTCAATAGATTTGTCGGCAGAGAACTATTGTTCCCACATACGATGCCAAACTGATGTTGCCAAATTTTGGGTAAGAGGTAAGAAGAAGTAGACAAGAGAAATTATATGTGGTTCAGCCCTGTTAATGAAGAGTCCTACGTCCACATATGTGTCAAAGCACTTTCACAATGATATAAAAATCGTCAGTGGTCTTTGGTGAACCAATAAAGGGATGGAGCTACGAGAGACCGATCGGGCAATATGTGCGTGTGTGCAATGTAAAGTTGTGATCCCTCTCTATGGGGGGTGAGGGGTTCCTTTTATAGTTTAAGAAACCGCCTCGTACATGGCAAGTGAATTGATAAGGTAATGTAATCTGATTGGGATCGATTAGCATAAATCGTGCGACTTTCCTAATTGGTTCAGAAAACATTCTTAGCTTTCCATTAGTCTTCTAACCAAGATAGGAAACTGTCTTAGAAGGATCTGGATTGCATCTCCAGGTCTGCCTGAGCCATCCTACAAAGAGGTATGCCTAGGTAGTATTCCTGACCTGTAGGACAAGTTCTGCAGTGACAAGAAAATTGACCGGGGTCATCGCTGCTTTAACTGGAACTGCTCGGTATGGATAACGAACCCCACACTCATTTGGTTGACTATTTTCGTATGTATTAGTAGGTTATCTAGAAATTCCACGAAAATAGTTTTCGGACCGTAATTACAGCAACAAATGGAACTTAGACAAAAACTTTTATAATTTATAGTTTTCAATCGTGAAGCAATGAATTAGATGTGTAAGATGTTTCGGGGAATAATTAGAAGTTTTGAGAACTCGTGGGGGGATAAACGTAATTCCCAAGAGTTGTGCCTATATAGACTTGTCCAAGATATTTTTATAATATCTTCAAAATCAACTTTGAGAGCTTAAGGAGATTTTTGGTTCTTAGAGCTTCAAGACACAAATCGACGAACTTTTGCCTATTTTTTTCAACCAAATTTCATATTTGGGTTCTTCGAGGTAAGAGCGTCGTTTTGATAGTTGTTAGGCCTTGTTTGGCTATGTTTTATGAAAATCCTAATTCTAAAAATTTGGAAAAAATGTGTAAATACTTGTAGGTTTTGCATATAGTTGGATATTTAGCATAGAATCGGTATTCTTAAGCTTCCCTCGAAGTTATAGAACCATAGCGTGAGGTATGAGTTCTAGACTTATGATTTATAGAAAATTTACATATTTTAAATATCCGATATAATATTTTGGATCTGGGCAAAATTCATGTATTAATTAGGCCCGTTAATTATGCACATGAAAATGTATAAAAAGCATGCATATATATGATTATGTGAGCCTACTATATGTCTATGTGGGTTAAAGGGGAGTTTAGTACAAATCCATCTAGGGTAAGCTCCTCAATGTTTGAGGATTCTATACCAACAGTTACTGTGCATGATTTTGGAGAAGGCCTAGCCATGGCACTGTGCATGGTTTGGCAGAAGGCCCAACCAGGGCACTAAATGCATGGTAAGGAGAAGGCCTTCCATGACATTAGTTCCATTTACCGGGTGAATGCATACCATTCTCCTTAGGGACTATTTTGATGTGTTTTGATATCTTAAAGCATGAATTCTCATATAAGCATTTGCTTAGAACTATGTACTTAGCATATAGATAAAAAGTGGAGCTTTACTCCATTGTAGGTGATATGAAGAAAATGAAGAAGAAGCGATAAGAGTGAGGCCGATGGGAATACTGGGGATCACCTCTTGTTTTTATTTTTATATTCCATTCCATGGATGTAAAATAGGCTTTGAGTAGTTCGAACCATGTATTTTAACTTGGAATATTTGGAATGGCTTAGAAATGTTGTAACAAGTATTAAAACTTCTTTTGGGTATGTTGGGAACGAATCCAAACTCATGGATTCATGTTTTGAAGCTTTATTTGTTGAGTTTGAGTTTTGAATGGATGTTGTTAGTGTTTTTGTGAATTAAGCCAAACAAGTCATAACTTGCTTCATTTCCATTTTCTTTTCAATGTTTGGAAAGGATTATGTATGTCCTTATAGTTTTGAAATGGTTGATAAAGATTGAAATCAAGAATAAATGTTGTGAAGTGTAGGGTTGTTTAATCCTTAGGAAATTTTCTATAGCATAGGAGGAATTATGCTAAATGGTCATTTGACTGTTCGAACGGGGCAGTTCGACCGGTCAAAAATACTATTACATGTATTCTTTTTCTACCCCTTCTATGTGCAGTAATTGACACTTCGATGATCGAATTGAAGGTAGACGACATTCTAATAGTACTAAAGTATTCGGATGTATTCCCAGATGAGTTACCAGACGTTCTTATTGAGAGAGAGATTGAGTTCACCATTGAGATAATGCCATACTCAAGACCAGTATCGAAAGCACCATATAGGATGGCACTAGTGGAAGTGAAGAACTGAAAGTTCAACTACAAGAACTACTTGACAAGGGTTTTATTCGACCTAGTATTTCACCGTGGGGAGCTTCAGTTTTGTTTGTAAAGAAGAAAGAAGGTTCGATGCGTATGTGTGTTGATTATCGAGAATTGAACAAGTTAACAATCAAGAACAAATATCTGTTGCCTAGAATCGACAATTTATTCGACCAACTTTGTGGAGCATAAGTGTTTTGAAGATAGACCTTAGATCAGGCTACCATTAATTGAAGGTAAAGGTTGAAGATGTAGAGAAAACAGCTTTTAGAATGCATTACGGACATTACGAGTTCTTAGTCATGCCATTTGGGGTTGGTAATGCACCAAGTACGTTCATGGACCTTATGAATCGAGTCTTCTAGGACTATTTGGATGATTTTGTGATCGTGTTCATAGACGGCATTCTTATCTATTCGCTGAGTGAGGTAGAACATGAGAAACATTTGAGACTTATACTTCAGAGACTGTGAGAGAAATAACTACTTGGGAAGTTAAAGAAATGTGAATTTTGGCTACCTAGTTTTGCTTTCCTTGGTCATGTGATTGACAAGAATGACGTCTCAGTTGATCCTCACAAGGTAAAAGTCGTATCTAATTGGCAAAGACCGACATCCATATCTGAAATTTGATGTTTCTTGAGATTAGTGGGATACTACCAACGTTTCATTGGGAATTTCTCCAAGATTTCATTACCTATGAGGAAGGGCATTACTTTTGAATGGAGTTCAGAATGTGAAAACAGTTTTCAGGAATTGAAGTCGCGTTTGATAAGAGCACCTATCTTGATGATACCATCCAGAACCAAAGGAATTGTGATTTATACTGATGCTTCGCATCAGGGTTTGGGGTGTGTGCTTATGCAAAGTGGCAAGTGCTTGCCTACGCATCTACACAATTGAAGACACATGAGATAAATTAGCCGACTTAGGACCTTGAATTGGCCGCAGTAATCTATGCTTTGATGATTTGGAGACATTACTTGTATAGGGAGAAGTGTGAGATCTTCACAGATCACAAGAGCTTGAAATACATTTTGATGCAATGAGACTTGAACATGAGACAGAGGAGATGTTTAGAGCTAATGAAGGATTATAATATTTCAATACAGTATCATCCAAAAAAAACAAATGTAGTAGCCTACGCTTTAAGCTGGAAGACGGTGGGGAATTTAGCCGACAAGCTAGCGAAATAAAGGAACTAGTCAAAGAAATGGAACGCTTGGAGTTAGATGTAATTTACAAACCAATGGTGGCTTAATGATGGCGATCATAGCTCACCCAAATATCATCAATGAAACCAAAGCAGAATAATTCAATGATTATTACTTGTGCAAAATGAGAGACAAGATACCTTTGGGAAAGCGACCTGATTTTACTTTGGAGCAAGAAGTGTTGATGCATGTAAGTCGACTGTGCGTACCGAATTTGAAAGACTTGAAAGAGTGAATCCTAGAAGAGGCCTATAGTACTAAATATTTAGTTCATTCAGGAAGTAACAAGATGTATCAAAACTTGCGAGAGAACTTTTGGTGGAGAGGTATGAAGCGAGAAGTTGCTAAGTTTGTTTTTGAATGTTCGACGTGTCCACAAGTCAAAGTAGAGTGACAAGTACCCGCAAGACTACTAAAACCATTACTAGTATCAGAATGGAAATGGGATGAGATCATGATCGATTTTTTTTTCTGGATTCCCACGATCACCTAATAAGAATGACAAGATTTGGATCATAGTTGATAGATTAACGAAGTCAGCTCATTTTCTACCAATCAAGACGACCAAGCCTTCGAGGTTAGCGGAGTTATATGTAAAGAGGTTTAAGGGAAGTTTGTAAAAGGCTATGGGTACAAAGTTGAGTTTCAGTACCACTTTTCATCCTCATACTGATGGATAGTCTGAGTGAATGATTTAGATGCTGGAAGATATCTGTAGATTCTATGTTCTAGACTTTGGAAGTGATGAGAAGCACTTACCCTTAGTTGAATTTGCTTACAACAATAGGTTTCATTCAAGTAACGGAATAGCCCTTTATGAAGCTTTGTATGAACATAAGTGTCGTTCACTGATTTGTTGGACCAAGGTTGGAGAAAGAAGATTGATAGGACCTGAGATAGTACAGTTAACTACTAAGAAGGTAAAGCTAATCTAGGAATCACTTAAGGTAGCTTAGAGTTGGTATACGAGCTATACTAACTCTAACCAACAACTGATGACATTTGAGGTGGGAGACTTTGTATACTTGAGAGTATCGCCTTTGAAAGGCATTGTCCGATTTGGGAAGCGGGAAAAACTTAACCCGTGATTTGTAGGACCGTTTGAGATCCTAGAAAAAGTAGGACGAATGGCTTATTGACTAGCCTGATTATCCGAGTTAGCATTTGTGCATAACGTGTTCCATGTATCTATTTTGAGAAGGTGTATGACGGATCTGAGCAAGATCATCATACCAGAACTGTTATAGAACCAGGAAGACTTGACTTTTGTGGAACATCCAGTAGAGATCTTGGATTGAAAAGAGCAAGTGTTGCGAACAAAGACGATTCCGATGGTGAAGGTGTTGTGGAGTAGTCATGCAATCGAGGAGGCTACGTGGGAGAACGACGAAGAGATGAGGAATGAGAATCTGTACTTGTTCGATTTATGAGGTATAAGTTTGGGGATAAACTTCCTTTTTGGAGGAGAGAGTTGTCACACCCATCCCGAAAAAATATGTTATGTTACATGCATAATTGGAATTCTGGAAATTGTTAATGTTAATTAATATTAATAATTGAGATGAGTTGGCTGTGGGTCAATGGTGAGTGTCAATTGAGGACACGGGGAGTTGGTAAATCACAAGACATTGACATGATTTAAATGACATTTATGTGATTACATGATATTTGACATTAACTAATATATGTGAATAATGATTTTACCTGTGTAGTGTAGTTTTCTGATAGTTTGATCTTGTTTAAGATCATTTTGAACAAATTAGAGATAACCCATGTGATACATTGCATAAAAGGAGATTATCTAGAAATTTCACAAAAATAGTTTTTGAAACATAATTACGGCGACAAACGGAATTTAGACGAAAACTTTTATAATTTATAGTTTTCACTCGTGAAGCAATGAATTAGACGTATAAGATGTTTCGGGGAATAAGTATAAATTTTAAGAACTCGTGGGGAGGTAAATGTAATTCCTGAGAGTTGTGCCTATATATAAACTTGTCCAAGATATTTTTATAATATCTTCAAAATCAACTTTGAGAGCTTAGGAGATTTTTGGAGCTTAGAGCTTCAAGACACAAATCGATGAACTTCAGCCCCTTTATTTTCAACCAAATTTCATATTTGGGGTCTCCAAGGTAAGAGCTTCATTTTGATAGTTGTTATGCCTTGTTTGGCTAAGTTTTACGAAAATTGTAATTCTAAAAATTTGGGAAAAATGTGTAAATACTTGTAGGCTTTCCATATAGTCGGATATTCAACGTAGAATCGGTATTCTTAAGCTTCCCTTGAAGTTATAGAACCATAGCACGAGGTATGAATTCTAGGCTTATGATTTATCGAAAATTTACATGTTCTAATATCTGATGTAATATTTTGTATTCGGGTGAAATTCATGTATTAATTAGGTCCGTTAATTATGCACATGAAAATTTACTAAAAGCGTGTATATGTGATTATGTAAGCATGCTAAATGTATATATGTGTCAAAGGGGAGTCTCATGCAAATCCATCTGGGGTAAGTTCCTCGATGTTTGAGGATTCTGTAGCGACGGTTACTGTGCATGGTTTAGGAGAAGGCCCAGCCATGGCATTGTGCATAGTTTGGGAGACGGCCCAGCCAGGGCACTAAATGCGTGGTAAGGAGAAGGCCTTCCACGTCATTAGTTCCATGTATCGGATGAATGCGTACCACTCTTCCTAGAGACTTTTTTAATGTGTTTTGATATCTTAAAGCATGAATTGTCATATAAGCATTGGTTTAGAATTGTGCACTAAGCATATAGCTATGCAGTGGAGGTATACTCCATTGTAGGTGATATGAAAAGGGGAAGCAGAAGCGAGAAGAGTGAGGCTGATGGGGATGCCGGAGATCACCTCTTGTTTATATTTTTGTTTCCCATTCCATGGATGTAAAATGGGCTTTGAGTAGTTTGAACCATGTACTTTAACTTGGAACCTTTGGAATGGTTTAGAAATATTGTAACAAGTATTAAAATTTCTTTTGGGTATGTCAGGAACGAATCTAAACTCATGGATTCATGTTTTGAAGCTATACTTGTTGAATTTAAGTTTTGAATGGATGTTGTTAGTGTTTTAGTGAATTGAGCCAAATAAGTCATAACTTGTTTCATTTCCGTTTTCTTTTCAATGTTTGGCAAGGATTATGTATATAATTTTGAAAATGGTTGGGAAAGGTTGAAATCAAGAATGAATGTTGTGAAGTGTAGGGTAATTTGATCCTTAGGCAATTTTCTGAAGCATAGGAGGAATTCTTCTAAATGTCATTCAACCAGTCGAATGGGGCAGTTCGACCGGTCCATTCGACCATTCGAAAATGCTACTGCATGTATTCTTTTTCTACCCCTTCCAAAAATTATTTAAATGTTTTGATTGGTTCTTAGGGTAACTTTATGGTCCCTTTCAACATAAATTCATTTGTTTCAAAATCTAATTAGCTTTTCAAATTTATATGGATTTTACAACTCGGAGGGCATTGTTTTCAAAGGAGTTGAATACTCAATGTTGTTTTCAAGTTTCTTTTCCACTATTATAACCTTTTAATGAATTGGATGTGCCTTGTTGGCATGCCATATGTCTTACTTCCGCCTATAGTGGGATAGGTCGTGACATTTATTAGTATCAAAGCTATAGGTAACAAAACTCTGGGAACGTGCAACATCGAGTAGAGTGTTGAGTGATTTGACATATCCTCTAGAATGCATTCAAACATTGTAGAGATGTTTGATGCATATGGTATGTTGTTATGAATACATGTACATATTTATTGTCATGCATGCATAGTAGTTATGTATTGCGAATGACAGGTTGATAATCATGAGAGACAAACACGAGCAATCACCACATGCATGTATAGACCATTTGTTAGAGATGATGGAAAACATCCGAGACTTGGTTTGGAGCATAGCGGAGCGATTACCTCTAACAGCTATTTTTGGGACGGCATCGATAGTCGTTGTGCCTGCACTTGAGAATAGGGTTAGATAATCAGTGTTAGAATAATTCACAAGGAAGAAATTGATAAAGTTTCATGGGACATCTGACACGACGCTAGCAGAGCAGTGGGTTATGAATATGGAGAGGATTTTCAAGTCTATTCCGATGTTCGATGCGCTGAAAATTAAGAACGCCAGTGATGTACTTAGGGTTGAAGCTTAAAATTGGTGGGTTAATGTGTTAGATCAAGGGGCATCGATTACTTGGGAAGGATTCAAGGCAGAGTTCAATCGCCGATTCTTTCCACGAGCTGCTCATAATGTAAAGAGCAAGGAGTTCGATAATCTTCAATAGGGGGATATGACTGCAACTGAATACACCTCAAAATACAATGGTTTATTGAGGTTTGGATAGGGTTCTGTTCTGACAGAGGAAGATAAGGCAAGGAAGTTCGAAGAGGGATTGAGAGAGAACATTCGGTTGAGGGTGGAAACATATAAACATTCAACAGTTGGGGCAGTACAGCAAATTGCACTAGTGGTTGAGGGAGGTATAGAGAGGTTGAGACAGAATCAACAAGGAAAGAGGAATAACGAGGGTGGTGACCGGAACCAAGGTAGACCATTTATGAAGCCATTTACACAGGGCTTTAATTCTAATTTTAGTGGACCCAGGAAGCTGGCGAGTAGCATACCATTGTGTCCATTTTGCAATCGACCCCAATACAGGTCGATGTTTTATGACCAACCTTCAGAACAAAACTCAAGGTATGAGCAGTGCAAGCTTTACACTGGATTTATAAATCAAATGGTTTGATTATAGCACCTTGGGACATCAAGTGAAAGATTTTTCGAGAAGACGTCCCCCATAAAGAGCTACTTCTGTGGTTTTATGTGGTTCGAATCCAAAGTAATCCAATGATAGGAGACAAGGAACAGAGCAGCGTGAGCGGAGATCATTTCAGATGAATCCCATAGATGTGACTGCTACGGATACAGTGGTCTTAGGTATGGTGCCTATATGTTTGCATCTAGCACGTATACTTGTTGATTCGGGATCTATGCATTCATTTGTATCGGATAATTTTGTAGAACATTTAAATATTAGATCGATGTCTTTAGGATATGAATTATCCATTACAGTACCTCTTAGTAAGTCGATAGTAACGTCTACGATTTACAAGATTTGTGAGATCAAATATAGGCGAGAAGTTGATGACTGTGGACATTATATCGATTGTGGTAAACCATTTCGACATGATACTAGGAATGGATTGGCTATCTCTTAACAAGCCACGATAGATTGTGAATGGAAAGAAGTTAATTTTTGAGAGCATCGGTGCACGGAGACTTTTGTTTCCAAGGGAGTAGGGTTACACCGCCACCATAATTGATTTCGGCTATCCAAGGGGGTAAGTTATTGAGGAAGGAATGTCAAGGGTTTTTATGTACATTAATTGACACTTCGGTGATCGAATTGAAGGTGGATGACATTCTGATAGTACAAGAGTATTTGGATGTATTCTTGGATGAGTTACTAGATGTTCTTATTGAGAGAGAGATTGAGTTCACCATTGAGATAATGCCAGACTCAAGACCCATATCGAAAGCACCGTATAGGATGACTCTAGTAGAATTGAAAGAACTGAAAGTTCAACTACAAGATCTACTTAACAAGGGTTTTATCCGACTTAATCCAGTGTTGTTCATAAAGAAGAAAGATGGTTTGATGCATATGTGTGTTGATTATCGAGAATTAAACAAGTTGACAATCAATAACAAATATTCGTCACCCAAAACCGACGATTTATTTGACCAACTTTGTGGAGCACAAGTGTTTTCGAAGATAGACCTTAGATCAAGCTACCATCAGTTGAAGGCAGAGGTTGAAGATGTAGAGAAAATAACTTTCAGAACATGTTACGGACATTACAAGTTCTTAGTCATGCCATTTGGGGTTAGTAATAGACCAGCCGCATTCATAGACCTTATGAATCGAGTCTTCAAGCACTATTTGGACAATTTTGTGATCGTGTTCATAGACAACATTCTTATCTATTCGCCGAGTGAGGTAGAACACGATAAACCTTTGAGAATTATACTTCAGAGACTACGAGAAAAACAAATATTTTGGACAACTATCCCTTTCAACATAAATTCATTCGTTTTAAAATATAATTAACTTTTTAAATTTATACAGATTTTACAACTTGGAGGGTATTGTTTTCAAAGGAGTTGAATACTCAATGTTATTTTTAAGTTTCTTTTTCGCTGCTATAAAGTTTTAATGAATTGGATAAGCCTTCGTGGGGTGCCATGTGTCCTATTTCTGCCGATAGCAGGATGGGCCGGGACAAGATCATGAGTGCTAAAATGTTGGATCTAGTCAGAGAGCATGTTTTAAAAGTGATAACACTTTTGAATGAACTAGAGACTCTGGGTGCCAAAATTGATGCATAGACTCAGGTTGATATGATCCTCAACTCCTTGCCTACATCGTTTGCTTAATTCAAACTTAATTACAACATGAACTACATGATTTTTCTATGAGCAAACTGCTTAGCTCTCTACAAGCAGCTGAGGGGGTGATCAAACATGGGGACAACTTTTTGAACATTGAGAGCGATTCTTCTTCTGAATCTGCCTAAAAGGGTAAGAAAGGAACGAAAAAGAAGTCTGGTGCTAAGGGTCCAAAGATTGGACTTGTCCCAAAGATAGGGAAGTCAAAGGCTAAAGGAAAGGGTAAGGTAGGTGGAAAGGGCAAAGGAAAGTATTAATTTCCAATGCGGGGTACCGGGCCACTGGAAGAGGAATTGTCCGGAATACTTAGCTACCAACGATGTAGGTATGATTGAATCACAAGTCGTTGAAAAGAACTCATAACTTGTATGTGATACGTGTTCTTAATCTTGAGACAATTATGAACACAAGTCATGTGTACGGTTATTTTGACTTATCAATCAGTGAGGTTTTCAAGATCAACACCTCGGTATCTTGGATAATCGTATTGCTTGATGTTGTGAACGTAAATTGTCAAGATAGAATCTATACTCTATAATAAAATAAGTATTCCCATGAGAATATCACTAAGTTGAGTACTGAGAACTGTAGTCTTGTTGATACGTAGTTATCAACATGTTTGGTAATCATGAGAGGTGAATGAGACTCAAGGAATGAAAGATGTATTCACAATTTAGGCTGATATTATTGGTTATCCAACTACCTGAATGAGAATATGAATGCTAAAACTTTACAAGTCTAGCTACTGCTTCGGATATGTTCTAATGAATCGGAGTGTAGTTATCGTTATTTAATGATCCTAACGTTATCAGTTAGTTAATCCTCTGATTAAGGAGCTTAATTTAGAAGGGATTAGTAACTAATCTAAGATGATAATTAAGTACCTAGAAGGTCCCATTTTTATCTTCATAAAGAATGCAAGGAAGGCAACCAAAGAGGGATCCAATCGATTGAGGTTACCTCCAATCAATTGGAATGGCAATCGATTGCCACTTTGGGAAATCGATTGGTATGGAAATTTTTGTCCAATCGATTGGGCTTTAGGTCAGTTATAAATCTTATAAATAGGAGGACTTACGAGACAGAATATATAGCATGTCGTTCTCATCTCCCAGAAAGTCCAGGCCTGTCCATAAGTGATCTAGACCTTCTCTCTCTTCTAGGGTTCCCACAAGCCTGAGTCTTCTTAGTTCACGTTTGGGAAGACATAAGAGTAAAGACTTGCTATAGGAAGTTGCTAGAATTCATTGAACATCAAGAGAGAAGACAAAAATCAAAATTGGGTTCACGACCATAAATGTATATTCTCTCTACTACGCATCAATATGCAATGATAAGAAGTAGATCTCGAATACAATGTAAAGTTTTGAACTTTGTCTTCCACTGCATATAAATTGAAGTTTTCAAAACCTAATTTCCAACACTTCCCGCTTCATCGAATGAACCAGAGAGTATTACACTGTCTTCAATAGCTTCCGCTCAAAAGTCTTGGTCTCATACTGATTGGAATACCATCAACGACTAGCTCTTGGTGTGTTACTAAACCTCAATGATTTCGAAGGCAATGTGTTTTTGAGTTAAAAACGAATCTAAAGAAGCTCTTAGAATTCTAGGTAGCAAAATGCTCTCTTTAAAACTCACATGCAAAAGTGTACTAGGTTTAAAAATAATATGTTATACTTATAGCTTTTAGAAACCTGCATATTTTATGTCGTACTGTTCGGACAATTGAACCACCTTTCTGACATCCTATCCAAATGACTATCGGATGGCTAGCGAATGATAGCCTCTGACTAGCAAAATCCATGGCTACGAAAGCAAACCGTCTGAATGGGGTTTAGAAAATTTTTGGACGGTGAACACTAGATATACAATTTTTCTTTTAAAAACTTTCGATTAACCAAATAGAGCACAAGGAAAACGTTTTCCTTTATGGTTATAGAAAATAGTGAGGAAAATAGAAAGGAAAAGAAAATGTAGTGAAAAAAAAATCAAAGAAATTGAAGTTTAGTGCGTCACTCTTATCTAATTAGCTAAACATATATATATATCTTCTCTTTTTTCCAACCACTACGATTCCCAAACGTACCACGCCCTAGCGTAGCAAAAATAAGGAAAAAAATTTATTTCCATTTTGGACCCATAGGCCATGACAGGTGATCAATCGCTTGTCCTGTACTTAGCTTAAAATGTACCAGTAAATAGAGTATATAAGGCAACATGGAAGATAAATATTAATTAATATTACAAACTCAAATAATATCCGAATAATATTACATTATCTTTAAAACATTCTTTAAGACACTAGTCACCTTAATAAATTAAAACATCATCCTTATCCTTATTACAACTTTATTTAAATAAAAGTATCTCCGCAGGCTTCTCTAGCTAGCATAGTCATATTGCCCTGTATAATCATTTCGTGAACATTTTGGGTGTCCAGGACAAAATGAAGTCATCAGCTAATGAAAGCTGAGTGAGCATAATGAACACTAAGAAATGTATATAAAAGTACATTAACAATTATTAATATTATTTAGTACCTTAGAGTACGGAAAATCCATTTATTCTAATCGTCGCATTAAGATAAAAAGTGAACAATTTAAATAAATATTCAAGACCGTGCATGAACAATGAAACCATCTCATCTTACTGACTCTTTTATCTCGACCACAAACCCAACACAAGGGGTTCCGTTAAAAACTCCGACTCAAGGCCGTTAGTTTAGAATACCTATGCTATGTCTGCTGTATCTAGATCGGCCAAGACTGTCACGACACGACGTAGCCAAAATATATAAAAATTTAAAATTTTCATCTTGGACCCTGAGGCACGTGACTGGTGGAAGAATCGAATTGTCCAAGACCAAAATAATAATAACTAAATGATATAACAAAAGGGTAAAAGCAACATCTACTACTGGAATATATTACAATGAAAGGCTACAACGGTACTGGGTAATTAAATACATAAGAGTCTAATGGCTCTCCGCCTTACAAAAACTATTACAAAAATATGATAAGTCTTCTGATTACAACAAAAATATTCACAAAGGAAAGCTACTGGTCTTCTTCCTAACTCGGATAACCATAATCTTCTTCAGTATAATCTTCTTCCACGTAATATTCTTGAGTAGCTCCATAGTCCGTGTTCTTGTGACCTGGATAAGCTGGACATGGGAATGTCCAGCGACATGAACGTCGTCAGCTTATGAAAGCTGAGTGAGAAAACTAAATCAAATGGAATGTATATATTAAAGCACAACAAAGATACCCTTATTACTTTTTAACACGTCTTTTAAGATCTTTGCGTTCTCACCGTCAGGTTATAACTACCAATATACCCGACCACGTATTCGAAAAGAAAACATCCAACTGAGAAAACTCGTCTCGACATTCTTAACGCCACTATCATCTATTGCGAACATCCGACATCATTTACTAACCTAAAAACATCTCTTACTAACTAAACCATCTTTCATTTACCAAAACACCATCCACCAACCGAAACATCTTTTAACAACCACCTCGTCACGAAGAACCGAAGTGTTAGGGAGTGCAAGAATATCCACTCCATCACGAAGAACTGAAAGGAGTCTTCACTCTAAGAAACACCACTTCGCCATCATGAAGAACCAAAATGTTTACGGAGTGCAAGAACATCCAATCCATCACTAAGAACCGAAAGGAGTCTTCACTCTAAGAAACACCACTTCGCTATGACGAAGAACCAAAATGTTTACGGAGTGCAAGAACATCCAATCCATCACTAAGAACCGAAAGGAGTCTTCACTCTAAGAAACACCACTTCGCCATCACGAAGAACTGAAGTGTTTACGGAGTGCAAGAACATCCGTTCCATCACTAAGAACCGAAAGGAGTCTTCACTCTAAGAAACACCACTTCGCCATCTTGAAGAACCGAAGTGGTTACGGAGGGTAAGAACATCCATTCCATCACTAAGAATCGAAAGGATTCTTCACTCTAAGAAATATCACTTCGCCATGACGAATAATCGAAGTGTTTACGGAGTGCAAGAACATCCATTCCATCACTAAGAACCGAAAGGAGTGTTCACTCTAAGAAACACCACTTTGCCATCACGAAGAACCGAAGCGTTAACCGTACCCCCTTTCGTTACAAAGACCCAAAAGGATACACAATACTCATCACTTCACAACTCATCAAACAGATCCTTTGCTCACTATCCCAGCCTCTACGGATTGGTTTACCTATCCAACACTTATCCTTTACATACGCTGCTCTTAACCAAGCACAATCAATCCTTATATATCCTTGACCGCATTTGCGTCACTCGTTCCGTGGTTCAATTTGTTAATAACTTTCATTTACACATACAAGGTTGCGTTCCTACGTCTGTTGTTCTGTTTTATGTCATAATATACCCATGAAGTCAGAATTAACGTCGTCGTTCAGCTTACAGATTTAATAGTTCCTTAAAGAAACTTTTCCCGGAAAAACTTCCCAGAAACCGGTTTCTCCCATAAATCGGTTTCTGACGCCAGATTCTCGAATCCTCTATTTTTATGCAATGTACAATCATTTAAGCTCCGGTTAGGCAAATTATATACTCCTATGAGTAGTATAACATGTCTATAGTAGTGTAGATACTCCATATATATCCAAGCATGGGTCTATGTACAACTAATTCAAGCTTATGTTAAGATTTTAAAGCATTATCTTGGTTATACTTGTAAAGTACATGCATGGGTTCATTATCATGTCTATAAAACCAACAAAACTACACAGACCCTTAACATACTCATCTACTCGATAGCACTACCATAGCACAAGATATTCATAACCACATAGGTATCAGAAAACAAGCATCATCAATAAACACATCATACAAGTAGTTGTACAATCTGCCAGGAATTAATTTTACTATGCCGACTGAATTGATATGATTTATTTAGGCATGATAAATTGATTTGTAGATCAAACTCAAAACTAGAACATTGTAGATAATTCGACTAGCTTCATGTACAAAAAAAATCTAGCTTCAATTACATTTTTGAGCTACTCAAAATATTTATTTTACTTAGACATTTCTAAATTTTTGGACTGCTCTGTCCCAGATTTATAGTACTGCATTGTATGTGCATTTCACCTATGAAGATGTCATTTTTAGACCAAGCTATAGAACAGTTATTTGTAGATAAATGAGTTAGATTTTTCCATAAAAAAACCTAGCTTCTTCATGATTTTTGAGCTGCTCCAAACTTTCATTTTACTAAACTATGTTCTGCTAAAGGTTTCTGTTTCCCAGATTTATAACACTGCATTGTACATGCATTTCACCCATCAAGTATGATTTTCAGACCGAGCTATACAAGAGTTATTTGTAGATGAATGAGTTAGATTTCTCCACAAAAAAACCTAGCCTCATTCCTATTTTTGAACTACTCAAAATGTTCATTTTACTAAACAACATTCTGCTGGAAGTTTCTGCTTCCCAGATTTGAAGATTTGGCTTGCATGTTGCATAGAAACTCAAAATACAACATCAAGCACTTGCTAAATATTACTACATACTATATAGGTTCTAAAGTGAGTTAGAATACTCACCAAAGCTTTAAATTTAGTATTGGTTGAAGCTTAGTGAAGCTTGAATCTTCAAACTTCAAGGATGGACTTCCTCTTTCTTCTATTCTTCCATAGAGCTATAACTCCAGCTCACTCTCCCTCTCAATTATGTACAGATTGTAGAGACAAAAGTGTCTCAATTGTGTGTATGTGCATGATATATAGGAGATTGGCATGGCTAGGTGTCAATTGCATGAGTTCATGCAAAGACACATGTCCAATATGTGGACAAATGTCCTGGGAGGAGATGACAAGTGTAAGGAGTGGTACATGGGGCTACCATGTGGACGGCCACGTAGGGCCCACTTTGGGTTGCGTACTACTTTCTCAGTTTTCATGCATAAGTTCCTCGTTATGCCTGTTGATCTTAATTTACATGCAGACAGGTATTATTTCTAATGTCCGGGTCCATATACAGGACTAAGTTAATTCTAATTACAGTCGAGTTGGTATGGTTACTACAGACTAGTTAGTAATTACATTACACTAATATAGTCATACAGATAAAATAATATAATAATAGACCAGACATGGAGATTCATAAAACTCATATTATTGCACGTAGAGAAATTACAGGCATTATATCTTCCACCGCCTATTACAAGATTTCCCTCCTCGAAATCTGAGCTATCTAGGCACTAAAAAGAAATGGAAATTTCTCTTGCATTTCCGATTCCAGCTCCCAAGAGGCTTCTCCTTCGTCATGGTGTTTCCATTGAATCTTTATTAGCAGAATCTCTTTGTTTCTCAGCTTCTTGATTCCATGATCCAGAATTTTTACAAGTCCTTCAATGAATGTAGCATTGTCATTTACTTCGATATCTTCGAAATCAATTTCGTCCGTCGGGTTGTGAAGACATTTCATCAGCTTATTCACATGGAGTATGAACTCTCGACATCTTTGGTGGTAACACCCTTCTATAGGCGACTTTTCCACGCGTTCTAGAATTTCAAATAGTCCGATGTAGCACAATGATAGCTTTTCCCTCTTTTGTCCAAACCTTTCAATGCCTCAAACCGGGGAAACTTTCGAATACACATGATCTCAAAGTTCGAATTCTATATCTCGACATTTTTTGTCCGCGTAGCTTCTTGTATCTGCTTTGCGCTGCTTTCATCCTTTTCTTTTATCCGTCAGTCTGTGGATAAAATGCGAAACTCAACGTTAGTGGCATTCCCATTGCTTTCTGAAGACACTCCCAAAATACTACGGTGAATCTCGAATCTTAATCTGATACAATTGATACCGGTACTCCATGCGACCGCAGAACCTGTTGCAGGTATAGTCGACTCATTTTATTGACAGGGTAGGTCATGTTGTAGGCAATAAAATGGGCTAATTTGATCAGTCGATCAACGACTACCCAAATAGCATTATGGATCTGCTGGGATCTTGGTAATCCCATAACAAAATTCATAGTGATATGTTCCCATTTCCATTCTGGGACCGGTAGAGGTTTTGTAGTAATCCAGGAGGTCGTTGGTGTTCCTCCTTGACTTGCTGGCAAGTAGGGTATTTGGCTACGTATTCTGCGACTTCTCTCCGTAGAGATAGTGCCTCCAAACCTTAAGTGCAAAGACAATTGCAGCCGATTCTGGGTCGTGTGTAGGATAGTTCAATTTATGTGGCTTTAATTACCTGGATCCATAAGCGATCACCTGACCATTCTACATAAGTACACATCCTAGTCCTTAAGTTCCTGAAAGGCGCGTTCATACTTATCTTTCCATTCAAACTTCGAATCCTTCTTTGTTAGTCCGATTAAAGGAGACGAAATCCTTTAGGATCCTTCCACGAATCTCCTGTAGTATCCAGCCAATCCAAGGAATTTTCATACTTTTGATGCATTTGTTGGTCTATTCCAACTAGAAACTGCGTCCGTCTTGGTTGAGTCCACTAAAATTCTTTTTTGTGAAACTACATGTCCCAAGAATTTAACTTCTTTCAACCAAAATTCACACTTACTAAACTTGGGATAGAGACGATTCTCTCTGAGTGTCTGGAGTGCAATCTGTACATGTTCCTTGTGTTCTTCTTCACTCTTTGAGTAAATACGTATGTCGTCGATGAACACAATGATGAATTAATTTAAGAAGGGTCTGAACACTCGATTCATCAAATCCATGAATACCGCTGGGGCATTAGTTAATCCAAAAGGCATAACTAAGAATTCATAATGCCCATATCTTGTTCTGAAAGCCGTTTTTGGTATGTCTCCCCATCTAACAAGTAATTGGTGGTAACCTGATCGTATATCGATCTCTGAAAAGGTTTTCATTCCTTGGAGTTGGTCGAATAAGTCGTCTATCCTGGGAAGGGGGTACGTGTTCTTGATATACCTAGTGTTTCCTTTAGTGATTGTGGACTGCATTATAGTAGCTGTTGGTGTCACTGGTTTATTTCTTCTGTGCCTTTAATCGGCAAGACTCTTACCTCTTAGCTTCTTGATGTGATGGTTGAGATGCCTAGTTGGTCTCAGGATTGTCTTCTATAACTTGTAGAGGTCGTAGCGTCCTCTTAAGCGTGTTGTTGTGATTGAGTTCCTTTACATGTCGACATGAAATTGTTGTGGAGTTTCGGCATCGTAGGCGATGACACAAGCCGTTAAGCAATTTCCCCGTGTATTAGTTAATACATAGCATATAAGGTGTTACTGGTAGTTGGAGTAGGATTTAATTCACTTATAAGGAGTTGAATTCATAACAAAATGAATACTCATAGTATACTGAGTTAGAAACGAAGAGGTTCGTGATTACTCACTTGTCGGATCACGATGTATAGAATGAGTATCTGAGAATGATCATCAGATGATTACTATAGGACAATCATAGTAATGCAATGACTAAAGGCGTAAGGCCTTCAAGGTAGGACATAAGAATTCTTGTCTCATTAGCCAATAATTTAGGTGAAGTCTTAATGATAAAAGGGAAGAAGAATTCGTGAAATGAAAGGAAATGAAGACTAGTTTATAGAGGGGTGCAATATGCTTGAGTTCCTTAGTTGAACAAATACAGAGAGCTCCTTTGCAATAATGTCAAGGGATACGCACTTGCAAGAGTTAGTCAAACGGTTGACAGTCTAAACAATTCATAAAGATTAATTTAGGCTAGTGCTAATGCCAAAGCACAATGTGCTAATGCCAAAGCACAAAGTGTCACTAAAAGCTTTAGTGACACATATCTAAGTGTCACTAAAGCTTTTAGTGACACTTTGTGCTTTGGTATTAGCACATTGTGCTTTGGCATTAGCATCACCCTTAATTTAACAGATCATAAGTGCAAATGACTTTACAGTGAGTGGTTTATAAATGAATTATTGGAATCAATTTACATGAGGATAAGTCCAAAGAGGTGACTTATAGTATTAGAAAGCAAATAAATTCACAATTGGATTTATCACTGATCAGAATGATCCAAAATCTTGTTAAGTAAAATCAGAGGGGACAATGATAACTGTCAAGTAATGGAACAATAAAGGATGTCCCAAGGTTCATCATAAGAATAATTGATCTAACGCAACCAATGATAGAAAATAATGGGTTTACTCAAAAGGAGTTAAATCAGAGAGATGGATATAATTACTCAGCCTTATATGGTTTTAATTTATAACGTGCACAGGATGTTGTAAACCCAAAACGTGTCTTCTCTTGGTAGGCCCTGTGCGATCTGATCGTTGGCTTGAAGGTGGAATGTAGTACTCATCTTTACTAATGTTCCCAGTGCGAGTCGTTCGTTGTGATTGAACATGGTCGATGTCAGCAGTCTATGAGGTCGTTCGGTCTGTCGAAGGTATGTTCCACTCTCGTGTCTTTTCCATCGACTCGGGTATTTAATTAAGTTAATATCTCACGTGCTCCTTGCTATAGAAAAGCATTGTTGTTGTGTGCCCTCAGCATCCAATAGTCCTTGAGAAGATGACCCTTCTTGTTGCCGTACTAGCAATTGAAAGCTAGTCGGCGGTAGATCTTAGGAGTTTGACAATCTTTGCGCATGTGTCCTGGCAGATTGCAAGTGTAGCAGACGTTGCAAAGATTCGCGCATTCTTATGTATGAGTTGGTGTCACGCCCCGGAACGGCATAAATAGAGAAAAATAAATTTCCTTTATGGGTCCATAGGGAATGACGGGTGAAGTCACATGATTGTCCACACCACGCAGTACTAAGCAACAAAAGTAATAGTGTAACAATAATGAAGTCTAGGTTCTAATCACGAAGCAACATAAAGTCAACAGAAGTTACTAACTATTACATATCAGAGTCTCGAATCAAATATAAAACAGCGGAAGTACAAATGCCAAGGCAACATATGCCTGACTACAAAAAGATTCTAAAACGGTAAAGACAACTAGCTACAATTCTAGTCTAGTCTTCAGTTGGCATATGGGTAGTCCTCGGCGTAGTAGTCTTCTTCGGTCTGACCTCCGTCGGGGAAATTCTCCACAGGAACTCCGTCGCCGGCATAGTAGTCTTCTTCTGCAGGCCCTTCACCTGTATAGTCATAACCAGGATGCGCTGGAACGTAGAAATGTCCAGCGGCATAAACGCCGTCAGCTTAATGAAAGCTGAGTGAGTTAGATACTAACAGGGTATCAACTATTGAAGTTATTACCAGTTCTAAACCGTAATCAAATTGGAATTCAGTAAGGGTAACTCCTTTAATCAAACCAATGATCCGATTACTGACGTTTTACTCATTATAAGACCGATAACATGTCTAGATAGGGGAACAGACTCGACAGTAGTTCAACTCTATAACACACCATTGCTCATCCACCGCTTTTAAGAACATATGCACAGTTCACCGCATGTCATGGATACCATGTTAGTCCATCCCCCGCTTTTAAGAACATATGCACAGTTCACCGCATGTCAGGGATATAACGCTTTAAACAACAGTACATCATTCTATACCACGACTTAGCGACGTCTACCAGTGATCACGGTCCACCGCATGTCATAGACACCTTCGTCTGTCTACCGCTTTTAAGAACATATGATTAGATCATCTGGCTATCTTAGGGCAAATGGTCTGGTTCACCGCAAGTCATAGACACCTACGTCTGTCTACCGCTTTTAAGAACATATGATCGACCAAAGCCCGCCCACGCAAGATTCCCGAATCTTAGCAAACCTACTTAAGTTCAACTCTATTACCGATACATGACAATCCCAATGTGGCCCGACTACTCTGAATGAAATGAACGTTAACTCCAAAGGATTCACAACTATTCTGTTATCTAACATTTTAAACATTATTCGATAGTCTTGTTATTACTACGATCCTAAGCTGCATTAACTCATTATCATATTTGTATTACAATAATAAAGCATGCTGGGAAATACTGAGCAATAAATAAACAACTAAACAGTTATTACATTATCTAAGCAAGTAAAACAGTAAACTGTAACTGCCAATCGATTGGTATAGATGTCAATCGATTGGTATAAAAGTAGTGTCAATCGATTGGAAGAAAGTTCAATTGATTGGATCACAATCCATGTCAATCGATTGCATAAAATGTCAATCGATTGAGACATGAAAGATGTCAATCGATTGATATAGTGTCAATCGATTGACACTTCGTCTTCTTCACAGAGAAGACTGCTCAACACATATAAACGGGAACTACAAGGTTTCTTCATTCAAAACATGTCCTAACATCAATATCAAGTTACCAAGTGAGTTTAGAACTCACCTAGGCGTTAAGGGTGTGTTTGGGAATGTGTGTTGAAGCTTGGAGCTTTAATGGTGGCTCCTCCCTCTCCTTCCTCTGCTCTCTGTCTTCTCTCTTCTCTTTCTCCTTCTTTGCTTCTTCTTTCTGGTCTTCTTCTTCTTCTTGTCTCAGTCCATATCTGTGTGTGTGTGTAAGTATATGTATATATATGAGTATATATATATATGAGTGTATATATATAAACACACACAAAACTCTCCCTCTCACTCTCTCTGATTTCTGTAAACAGAAATACGCCCAAAATGGGCTGGTATATATAAGGAGAGAGTGTTCACGTGGCTTCCCCCCAGCCAGAGCAAAAGAATCTGCCCAGCTGCCTCCAATCGATTGACATAAGTGTCAATCGATTGATACAATCAATTGATTGAGATAAAGTTCAATCGATTGGTATCCAAAGCAAGTCAATCGATTGGTATACTTGCCAATCGATTGGTATCCAAATTATACCAAGGGTAAGGCCAAGCTCATACAAGTATTAAAGAAACATACAAGGTCTAGTTATATAATATATTACAAAAAATACAGGGTATTACATCATCCACCACTCACAAAAGATTTTGTCCCCGAAATCCGAAATAAACTGGGTTAAAACAAAAATGGAAACTTCTCTTGCATCTCCGACTCCAATTCCCATGAAGCTTCTCCTTCGTCGTGGTGCTTCCATTGAACCTTTACTAGCGGAATCTCCTTGTTTCTGAGCTTCTTCACTCCTCGGTCTAGAATACGCACTGGTCCTTCGTTGTAGGTCACGTTCTCGTTCACCTCGATATCTTCAAAACTGATCTCATGCGCTGGGTTGTGGGCACATTTCCTCAACATGCTGATGTGGAAAACGTTGTGTACTCCTGACATCTTTGGCGGCAACGCAAGTCGATAAGCAACCTTCCCAACACGTTCTAGGATCTCGCACGGTCCTATGAATCGCGGCGACAACTTGCCTCTTTTCTGTCCGAATCTGACGATACCTCGAACTGGCGAGACTTTGAGTAGCACGTGATCTCCAACTGCAAATTCTAGATCTTTCCGTCGCTTGTCGGCATAGCTCTTGTGTCTGGATTGGGCCGTCTTCATCTTCTCTCGTACAATCTGGATCTTTTTGCTGGTTTCTCGAATCATCTCGGGTCCAAGTAGTTGAGTATCTCCGACTTCGGCCCAACATAGCGGCGATCGGCAAGGTCTTCCATACAAAGCTTCAAACGGTGCCATCCCTATGCTCGTGTGGTAACTGTTGTTGTAGGATAACTCGATCAAAGGTAGATGCGTCTCCCATGAACTCTCGAATTCAATGACACAGGCTCGCAACATATCTTCCATCACTTGATTGACTCGTTCTGTCTGACCGTCTGTCTGTGGATGAAAGGCTGAACTCAAGTTCAATGAAGTTCCCATTGCTGTCTGAAGGCTCTTCCAGAATTCTGCGGTAAAGCGTGAATCTCGATCTGAAACTATTGAGACGGTTACTCCGTGCAGTCGCACTACTTGCTCTAGATACATCCGGCTCAATCTTTCAACAGGGTGCGTCATGCTGTAGGCGATAAAATGTGCTGACTTGGTGAGTCGATCCACTATTACCCAAATAGCGTCGTGGTTGTGTTGAGATTTCGGCAATCCAACCACAAAATCCATGGTGATGTGCTCCCATTTCCATTGGGGAATCGGTAGCGGTTGTAGGAGTCCAGGTGGTTTCTGATGCTCTGCCTTCACTTGTTTGCAAATAAGACATTGCGATACATACTCGGCCACTTCTCGCTTCATTCCTTGCCACCAGAAGTTTCTCTTCAAGTCCTTATACATCTTGTTTCCTCCTGGGTGGATAGTCATCCTTGACTTGTGTGCTTCGTCCAGAATGTTCTTCCTGAGTCTATCGTCATTTGGCACACAGAGTCTATCTTTGCATCTTAGTGCTTCGTCCGTACTAATACTCCATAACTCGGGTTCCTTTGCGGACATCTTGGCAAACCATAACTTTAAATCCTCGTTTGACTGTTGAGCTTCCAAGATGCGGCTGATGAGAGTCGGTTGTACAACAAGACACCAAAAGTGTTGTCCTTCTCCGGATTCCACTGGTTGAAGGTCGAATTCGGCTAACGTCTCCAATGCTCGCCATTCTCTAATCAAAATCGAAGCAACCAAAAGGCGTGGTCTCCGGCTCAGAGCGTCGGCTACCACATTTGCTTTACCCGGGTGGTATTGCAAAGAGAAGTCGTAGTCCTTGAGTAGTTCCATCCATCTCCGTTGTCGCATGTTCAACTCCTTTTGAGAGAACAGGTATCTTAAACTCTTATGATCTGAGAACAGGTCGAACTTTTCTCCATACAAATAGTGTCTCCAAATCTTCAAGGCGAACACGATTGCAGCTAGTTCCAAGTCGTGCGTCGGATAGTTCTTCTCATGCGGCTTCAATTGTCTTGATCCGTATGCAATGACATTCCCCTCTTGCATTAGCACACAACCAAGTCCTTGGTGTGATGCATCACTATAGATTATGAATTGTTCACCACTCTTAGGTATCGCAAGCACGGGTGCTGAGGTGAGTCTCTCTTTCAATTCCTGAAATGCATCCTCATGTCTATCAGTCCATTCGTACTTCGTCTCCTTCCTAGTCAGGCTTGTCAACGGTCCTGCGATTTTAGAGAATCCTTCCACAAATTTCCGGTAATACCCAGCCAACCCAAGAAAACTCCTAACTTCGGTTGCATTGGTTGGCCTGTTCCAGCTCAAGACTGCATCGATCTTAGATGAGTCTACAGAAATCCCATCCTGTGATATCACATGTCCCAGGAATTTAACTTCCTGAAGCCAGAATTCACATTTGCTGAATTTCGCATACAGACTATTGTCTCTGAGAGTCTGTAGAGCAATTTGCAGATGCTTCTTATGTTCTTTTTCTGTCCTTGAATAAATTAGAATGTCGTCAATGAATACTATAATGAATTGATCCAGATACGGTCTGAATACTCTATTCATTAGGTCCATGAATACTGCCGGGGCATTAGTCAATCCAAAAGACATCACTAGAAATTCGTAGTGTCCATATCTCGTCCTGAAGGCAGTTTTCGGTATATCTTTCGGCCGAACTAGTAATTGATGGTATCCTGAACGCAAATCGATTTTCGAGAATATCCTTGATCCTTGTAGTTGATCGAACAGGTCGTCTATCCGGGGAAGTGGATACCTATTCTTGATCGTGACTTTATTCAGCTCCCTGTAGTCGATACAGAGTCGTAGCTCTCCGTCCTTCTTTTTCACAAATAAAACTGGTGCTCCCCAAGGCGATGTACTGGGGCGAACAAAACCTAAATCTTCGAGTTCCTGAACTTGCTTTTTCAATTCTAGCATTTCTATTGGCGCCATCCGGTACGGGGTCTTGGAAATCGGCAACGTTCCAGGTGCTAACTCAATGCAGAAGTCTATCTCTCTCTTCGGTGGAAGTCCTGAGATACTTCGGAACACATCTTCAAAGTCTTGAATAACAGGAATCTGGTTGATAGTAAGCTCCGTGCTTGAAGTCTTAATCGTGGCTAGGCAGCTCGTGATAAACATGTCGCTCAACGGTTGGCACTGAAATCTGATCTGCGGGCAACCAGGCGTCGAAAAGACAATGGTCCGACTAACACAATCCAGGTTAGCGCCATACTTAGTAAGCCAATCCATTCCTAGGATCACGTCGAACTCAGACATTGACAATACTATCAAGTCTGCTGGGAGATTTCTATCCTCTAGTGTCAAGGGACAATCCTTGCACACCTTACCTAACTTAACGGATACTCCCAAGGGCGAAACGGCATTAAGGGTCGGCTCAAGTGCTAGGGGTAACAAACCCAAATCACGCACCATCTTAATAGCTATGAAAGAGCGGGCGGCACCGGTATCAAACAAAGCTCTAACTTGACAGTGAAATAAAATGAGTGTACCTTCCAAGTTTTGCTGTTGTCAGGGATGATGGCATTCACCCTAACCTGTCCTTGCTGCCCTTGCTGTCCTTGAGCAGGCGCTCCATAGTAGCCTCCACGTGGAGCTCGACAATCCTTGCTTATGTGACCAGGCTTGTTACAGTTGCGGCAGATGAGGTCATTACGGCGGTTGGTCTTGGGGGCTGTGCAATACCTTGCAATATGTCCGGGCACTCCACAGTTGAAACATCCATCAGTGTTTTGTCGCTGGGCGACGGGCTGTGCCTGAGGTGGTCCTCGCTGTTGATTCTGTTGTCGAGGAAAATTAGCTTGGGGCTTCCTTGTCCCATCCCATGTGCGCTTGGTTCCTTGGTAGTTGTTGGTCTGGAGTTTCCATCCTTGATTGTTCCTCGATGATTGCGCGGGAAAGTTCCTTGGTTGGAAGGTCCTGGGTAGAGGTCGATTCACTTGTGGTCCTTGCACAGGGTAAGCATCCTTTTCCAAACTTGAAGCAAGACGGACAATCCCTTCAAACGACTGGCCCAGATGGCCTATCATCATGTGCCGGAGGTGTGGGTTGAGTCCTTGGTGGAATCGCTTGACCTTCTTGACGGAGGTGTCTATCATATGCGGAGCGAAACGGGAAAGTCGCTCGAATTGTGTAGTATACTCCCTGACTGTCCAGTTTCTTTGGGTTAGACTCAGGAAATTCCTCTCTTGTTGATCTCTTTCGTCCTCAGGGAAATACTTCTCGAGAAATCGAGTCTTGAACGCTTCCCAAGGCATTCTCCTTGCAGCGTCAATTCCAATCGTGGCTCTCTCGGCCTCCCACCAGTCCGCGGCGGAGTAAGTTAGTTGAAATGCGGCTAGACGTCTCTTGTCAAGCTCACTGCACTCCAGGGCTTCAAAGATTAGCTCCAACTCTCGTATCCATTACTCTGCTTTCCAGGACTCTGCCATGCCGTCGAATTTCTCGGGTCGCAGGCCACGAAATCGTTCCAATAGCTTATCGCCTGTCTGCCTTGGAGGGACAAAGTGGTTGTTGCCATTGTCATTGGTGGCATGATTGTAGGTATCACCGATGTGCTCCATCCGTTGCATGAAGGCTTCGAAGACTCCAGTTGGGTCCATACCCTCGGGAATGGGTGCTCCCAGTCGTGCTTGGTTCATTGTGGGTCCCACCATAGTGATCCGTGTGAGGTGTACCTATGAAGGATCTAACGATTAGCTGACAATCTCCTCGGGAAAAATGACCATACTTAAATAACAGAAAGCATAACATGAATCAAAATCACAACCATAACATAATAATGAGATGATGTCAGAAATGAACTAGAGAAACGATCTGCCATATATATATACCCAAAAGATGTACAGCAGAGTACACAACAGATCATCTGTGTACTGCGTAGTACATGATCCTATACAAGATGTAAACAAAAGAAAGATATACACGAAACCACTACTGGTGGCTACCTATACAAAAAGTGCTAAGGTCAATAGCTGTCTATGTAAGCGTCAAAAGTAAGTGGACAACATGTCCTAAAGTCAAGCAAAAAAGTCTAAGTCCTAAAGGTACTGGACTCAAAAGTTGTCCACATCAGATCCATAGATGGAAGCCTCGTCCTCTGGGGCAACCTCAGACAAAACATCATCCTCATCCATGTCATCGTCATCCATCATGTCCTCATCCTCTATCACAACATCCTCGATCAGCTCGGGTCCATCATGCTCCACAACAGCTCCCAAATCTCCTGCATCAGCGGCCATGTCAGCCTGGACTGCATCAAATGCGGCTGCAAGTGCCTCAGCCTGTACCATAGCCTGTGCCAACTCCGGTGCTCCGATCTCAAATCCATGGGGATGTGCAGCCATCTCTGCGGCCCACTCAGCTGCTAGCTGTACTATAACTCCTCCTGGTAAGACTGGTACTACTGCATCATCGTCTGCGGCTACCTCCTCTTCCTCTATCGGATAACCCTCTGCAACCACAATATCTACGCCAACTGGCACGTCCATACCGGCTGGGTCCACGGGGTCCTCCTCCTCTGGATCATACTCCGGCTCCTCGTCATCGGTGTCCTCGTCCTCTTCATCTTCCATCTCCTCATCTGCATCCTCTGGCTCATCGTCGTCATCGCTCTCATCATCATCCTCCGGGTCCTCATCTGCTGGGGGTGCATCAGCCATGTCTTCCTCCGGTGGGGGTGGAGGTGCTGCTCTAACCTGTGCAAGTAGAACCTGGTACGAAGAACGGTCTCGTAACATCAGTAGAGAATCCTCCTCGATGCGTTTGAAGGTCTCCTTACGATAGATCATCTCCTGACGTATCACTTCTGGGTCCTGGGTCCCAAATCTCTGCTGCTCGATCTGCATGTCTCGCTCTGTCTCTGCAATAGCTCTCTGTCTAACCTTCCAGGCATAGTACTCTGGATCTGCTGGCGCAATACTACTCTCATACACATAGTGTCCTCCGAACTCGTCTGGAACGAACAGCGGCGGTGCCATGCTACCTGAAAAGGGACTACCTTAAGTCAGAACTAATCTTAATACTCATCTATAGAATCTCAAGGTTCTAGGACCAGATGGTGTGGGATAATCTGTGAGCGAAAAGGTATACAACCTAGGCTCTGATACCAAAAATCCTGTCACGCCCCGGAACGACATAAATAGAGAAAAATAAATTTCCTTTATGGGTCCATAGGGAATGACGGGTGAAGTCACATGATTGTCCACACCACGCAGTACTAAGCAACAAAAGTAATAGTGTAACAATAATGAAGTCTAGGTTCTAATCACGAAGCAACATAAAGTCAACAGAAGTTACTAACTATTACATATCAGAGTCTCGAATCAAATATAAAACAGCGGAAGTACAAATGCCAAGGCAACATATGCCTGACTACAAAAAGATTCTAAAACGGTAAAGACAACTAGCTACAATTCTAGTCTAGTCTTCAGTTGGCATATGGGTAGTCCTCGGCGTAGTAGTCTTCTTCGGTCTGACCTCCGTCGGGGAAATTCTCCACAGGAACTCCGTCGCCGGCATAGTAGTCTTCTTCTGCAGGCCCTTCACCTGTATAGTCATAACCAGGATGCGCTGGAACGTAGAAATGTCCAGCGGCATAAACGCCGTCAGCTTAATGAAAGCTGAGTGAGTTAGATACTAACAGGGTATCAACTATTGAAGTTATTACCAGTTCTAAACCGTAATCAAATTGGAATTCAGTAAGGGTAACTCCTTTAATCAAACCAATGATCCGATTACTGACGTTTTACTCATTATAAGACCGATAACATGTCTAGATAGGGGAACAGACTCGACAGTAGTTCAACTCTATAACACACCATTGCTCATCCACCGCTTTTAAGAACATATGCACAGTTCACCGCATGTCATGGATACCACGTTAGTCCATCCCCCGCTTTTAAGAACATATGCACAGTTCACCGCATGTCAGGGATATAACGCTTTAAACAACAGTACATCATTCTATACCACGACTTAGCGACGTCTACTAGTGATCACGGTCCACCGCATGTCATAGACACCTTCGTCTGTCTACCGCTTTTAAGAACATATGATTAGATCATCTGGCTATCTTAGGGCAAATGGTCCGGTTCACCGCAAGTCATAGACACCTACGTCTGTCTACCGCTTTTAAGAACATATGATCGACCAAAGCCCGCCCACGCAAGATTCCCGAATCTTAGCAAACCTACTTAAGTTCAACTCTATTACCGATACATGACAATCCCAATGTGGCCCGACTACTCTGAATGAAATGAACGTTAACTCCAAAGGATTCACAACTATTCTGTTATCTAACATTTTAAACATTATTCGATAGTCTTGTTATTACTACGATCCTATGCTGCATTAACTCATTATCATGTTTGTATTACAATAATAAAGCATGCTGGGAAATACTGAGCAATAAATAAACAACTAAACAGTTATTACATTATCTAAGCAAGTAAAACAGTAAACTGTAACTGCCAATCGATTGGTATAGATGTCAATCGATTGGTATAAAAGTAGTGTCAATCGATTGGAAGAAAGTTCAATCGATTGGATCACAATCCATGTCAATCGATTGCATAAAATGTCAATCGATTGAGACATGAAAGATGTCAATCGATTGATATAGTGTCAATCGATTGACACTTCGTCTTCTTCACAGAGAAGACTGCTCAACACATATAAACGGGAACTACAAGGTTTCTTCATTCAAAACATGTCCTAACATCAATATCAAGTTACCAAGTGAGTTTAGAACTCACCTAGGCGTTAAGGGTGTGTTTGGGAATGTGTGTTGAAGCTTGGAGGTTTAATGGTGGCTCCTCCCTCTCCTTCCTCTGCTCTCTGTCTTCTCTCTTCTCTTTCTCCTTCTTCTCTTCTTCTTTCTGGTCTTCTTCTTCTTCTTGTCTCAGTCCATATCTGTGTGTGTGTGTAAGTATATGTATATATATGAGTATATATATATGAGTGTATATATATATAAACACACACAAAACTCTCCCTCTCACTCTCTCTGATTTCTGTAAACAGAAATACGCCCAAAATGGGCTGGTATATATAAGGAGAGAGTGTTCACGTGGCTTCCCCCCAGCCAGAGCAAAAGAATCTGCCCAGCTGCCTCCAATCGATTGACATAAGTGTCAATCGATTGATACAATCAATCGATTGAGATAAAGTTCAATCGATTGGTATCCAAAGCAAGTCAATCGATTGGTATATTTGCCAATCGATTGGTATCCAAATTATACCAAGGGTAAGGCCAAGCTCATACAAGTATTAAAGAAACATACAAGGTCTAGTTATATAATATATTACAAAAAATACAGGGTATTACAGTTGGTATGCATAAGGTTATCCCAAATTATCCTATTTCGTACATCGCATACTATCTAAGCAATATAGAGCAATCCAAGCGTATAAGGTGTCTATCTATCCACAAGGCCTATTTGTTTTTCTATATACGATTAGGGAATTTTTATTTCTAAGTTTCGCGCTATGACGTTATCTAACTTACAAGTGGAACCACTCAACTGACATGTAATTTAAGTTGATGAAGTATCTTATCCTTAGTCTTTCTAGACTCCAGGCTAAGGTGACTGTTCCGAGATTCATTTCAGGAAATTCGTCAAAGCCTAAACATCTTGTCAATATAACAAGCCGTTCTAACAAAATATCTAAGGAAGTCATCCACATAAACTAAGCGTCTATCGTCTAACGGCTAACCTTATATACTTCGAAGACGTCTGGTATTATGTATGGCTCCATAACTTACCTGCTTAACAAAACTAACTATGACCAGTATTGGTCTAAGAAATCTTACAGTTTATAGCTGAAGTGTGTTGGACAGACGGTAAAAGCCTAAACCTAGGCTCTGATACCAAAAATACCTGTCACGCCCCGGCGTAGCCAAAATATGAAAAAATTTAAAATTTTCATCTTGGACCTTGAGGAATGTGACTGGTGGAAGTACCGAATTGTCCAAGACCAAAATGATAATAACTAAATGCTATGAAAAAAGGATAAAAGCAACATCTACTACTGGAACATATTACAATGAAAGGCTACAACGGTACTGGCTAATTAAATACATAAGAGTCTTATGGCTCTCGGCCTAACAAAAACTATTACAAAAATATGATAAGTCTTCTTATTACAACAAAAATATTAACAAAGGGAAGCTACTGGCCTTCTTCCTAACTCGCATAACCATAATCTTCTTGAGTATAATCTTCTTCCACGTAATATTCTTGACTAGCTCCATAGCCTGTGTTCTTGTGACCTGGATAAGCTGGACATGGGAATGTCCAGCGACATGAACGTCGTCAGCTTATGAAAGCTGAGTGAGAAAACTAAATAAAATGGAACTTATATAGTAAAGCACAACAAAGATACCCTTATTACTTTTTAACACGTCTTTTAAGATCTTTGCGTTCTCACCGTCGGGTTATAACTACCAATATACCTGACCACGTATTCGAAAAGAAAACGTCCAACTGAGAAAACTCATCTCGACATTCTTAACGCCACTATCATCTGTTGCCAACATCCGACATCATTTACTAACCTAAAAACATCTCTTACTAACTAAACTATCTTTCATTTACCAAAACACCTTCCACCAACCGAAACATCTTTTAACAACCACCTCGTCAAGAAGAACCGAAGTGTTAGGGAGTGCACGAATATCCACTCCATCATGAAGAACCGAAAGGAGTCTTCACTCTAAGAAACACCACTTCGGCATCACGAAGAATTGAAACATTTACGGAGTGCAAGAACATCCATTCCATCACTAAGAACCAAAAGGAGTCTTCGCTCTAAGAAACACCACTTCGCCATCACGAAGAACCGAATTATTTACAACGTGCAAGAACATCCATTCCATCATTAAGAACTGAAAGGAGTCTTCACTCTAAGTAACACCACTTCGCCATCACGAAGAACCGAAGCGTTAACCGTACCCCCTTTCGTCACTAAGACCCGAAAGGATACACAATACTCATCACTTCACAACCCATCAAGACACATCCTTTGCTCACTATCTCGGCCTCCGCAGATTGGTTTACCTATCCAACACTTATCCTTGACATACGATGCTCTTAACCAAGCATAATCAATCCTTACATATCCTTGAGCGCATTCGCGTCACTCGTTCCGTGGTTTAATATGTTAATAACTTTCTTTGACACATACAAGGTTGCGTTCCTACATCCGTTGTTCTGTTTTATATCATAACATACCCATGAAGTCAGAATTAACGTCGTCGTTCAGCTTACGGATTTAATAGTTCCTTAAGGAAACTTGTCTCGAAAAAAGTTCCCAGAAATCGGTTTCCCCCATAAATCAGTTTCTGGCGCTAGATTCTCAAATCCTCTATTTTTATGCAATGTACAATCATTTAAGCTCCGGGTACGCAAATTATATACTCCTATGAGTAGTATAACATGTCTACAGTAGTGTAGATACTCCATATATATCCAAGCTTGGGTCTATGTAAAACTAATTCAAGCTTATGTTAAGATTTCAAAGCATCATCTTGGTTATACTTATAAAATAGATGCATGGGTTTATTATCATGTCTATAAAACTAACAAAACTACATAGACCCTTAACATACTCATCTACTCGATAGCACTACCATAGCACAAGATATTCATAACCACACAGGTATCGGAGAACAAGCATCATCAATAAACACATCATACAAGTAGTTGTACAATCTGCCAGAAATTAATTTTGCTATGTCGACTGAATTGATATGAATAATTTGGGCATGATAAATTGATTTGTAGATCAAACTCAAAACTAGAACATTGTAGATAATTGGATTAGCTTCATGTACCAAAAAAATCTAGCTTCAATTATATTTTTGAACTGCTCAAAATATTTATTTTACTTAGAGATTTCTATATTTTCGAACTGCTCTGTCCCAGATTTATAGTACTGTGTTGCATGTGCATTTCACCTACGAAAGAATCATTTTTAGACCATGATATAGAAGAGTTATTTCTAGATATTACATTGACGTACCTAGATATTCAAGGTTGGAATAACCTATGGAATAATCTAATTAATCTACCACATCTAGGGTGGCCTGGAATAATTTAATGCTACCACAAGACTGGCCTGCCATATCTGAGGCAGCTTGGGCTCAACCCTCTTAAGTTGTCTGTCGTATATGATGCGGCCTGGAATAATTAAGGCTACCACAAGACTCTAACTGGCCTACCGTATCTGAGGTGACCTGGGCTTAATCCATCCTAATTAACCTGCCATCTAAGGTGGCCTAGGATAACTAAGGCTACCACAACCTAGACAACCTCTCTTGACTTTTTCCAATCTCATCATCACACAGCATGCATGTTAACCCTAAACAACCTCTCTCCAACATGCCATCTAGGCAATGCAATTGTATGACTTATTGTATTTCTTTTTTTTTTTTTTTGCATTTCATAAATGTATCCGAGCTATATGATTTTAATCTTTCTTATAATGGGTAGTGTAGAAGCAATTTTTTTTCCAAAAGCAAAATCCTTATTTATTAAAACTAGTGGGAGAGGGTCTTATTAATAACATCTACGATCTTCCACTAGTGGTTCACTGAAAGATGAGTGGAGTATTTTGTGTCACCCAGCTATGGGAGATCATTCTATACAGAGGATACAATACTCATTGGTTACTAGATGTGAACTTCCTAAGGATAGGATCAATCAGACGTGTTAGAGGGTGACCACCGTACGGAGGCACTACTTGAGGCGGTTGTGATTAGATCCTAGCTAATGGTGCACACTGGCTAAGTTATGGATAAGGGATCCCACACGGGGCATTATTCAGAAACTTAGAGATCAAATAGATTCAGGAGTGATAACTTGTTTTGCAAGATTTGAATAGCGGATAAGTCATGGTTAATCGAAAGATCGAGTATTGACCGCCACACGGAGGCTTTACTCTTTCATTTTGATACTCCGGCGACTTTGTTTTAAAATAAGAGTTTTAAGGATTCTTTTATTCCAAACTGTCAAATTCTACTATCCATATTTATTTTGTCTGTTTGATTTTTTCAATAAATCATAATGTGTGGATCTGCATTTTGTCTACTTGCCACTATACTCACCTAGAATAAGTTTACTGGAAATAACTACACAGAATGGAAACGTAACCTTGACATCGTTTTAACTATGGAAGATCACATATATGTCCTCACCACCCCATGCCCTGAAGAAGCCGCTACAACTGCTTCGGTAGCTGCTAGACGCGAGTTCGATAAATGGAAGAAATCGAATGGAATGGGCTTGCTACATTCTGGCCTCTATGGTTGGTGTGTTGCAACACCAATTCCAATCGAACGATTCTGCTAGTGCCATTATCAAGTGCTTCAAAGAAATGCTTAGGGAACATGGCAGACCTGCTAGATATGTTACTATGCTTAAGATAATAAGTGTGAAGATGTCGAAAGGGACTCCAGTCAAAGAACATGTTTTTAAAATAATTGGTTATTTAAACAAACTGGAGACCCTGGGCACCGACATCGTCGCACAGACCCAAGTTGATATGATCCTCAATTCACTGTCGCCATCATTCGTTCAATTTAAACATAACTACAACATAAACCAAATGAATTTTTCTATGAGAGAATTAATGAGTTCTTTACTGGTAGCAAAAGGGGTGATTAAGTTTGGGGGCAACATTTGAATGTTGAGAAAATTTCTTTCCCCTCTCGATCTACGCCGAAAGGTAAGAAAGGGAAGATGAAGGCTGACATTTATGGTCCAAGTGTTGGACCGATCCCTAAGATTGCAAAATCTAAGGGAAAAGGTAAGGGCAAGGGAAAGGTGGGTGGCCAAAGCCAAGGAAAGTGCTTCCAATGCGATGAAAAGGGCCACTAGAAGAGGAACTGTTAGGAATTCTTAGCTACAAGAATTCAAGGTATGATCAAATCACATGTGATTGAAGTAAGTTTTAGAACGGATACTTCAAACAATTGGTGCATTGATTTTGGTGCAACTAACCATATCTGTAATTCATTGCAGTGGTTCAGATCAACCAGGAAATACAGTGATGGGTAGATCATGCTGACTCTGGGATCTAGCGTAACCGTTTTCGCAATTGCTATAGGAGTGGTAGTTTTAGAATTTGAGGACAATAAGACTTTAGTTTAATCAGATGTACTTTATGTCCCTTTGATGAGACGTAATTTAATTTTAGTTTCTAATTAATCGAATAAAGGTTATTCTTTTTATTTTGGTACTGGAGTTGTCAATAAAAGAAATAGTTCTTTTCTATGTTCTGGTGTTAAAATTAACGGCTTGTATGTGATCACTCCAAGTATTTCTAATGATTCTAATATGGAACTTAATAACTCAGTGGTAACATGTGGGTACTCGAACCAAGCTTGGGGCCTAGAAGGATTAAGCCTGCTTGATTGATCCCATTTCAAATCTCATGTCAACAATCGCGAGTGAGGTTCACCACCCTTCAATAGCCTTTATCCGATCCGACCGATTTCGATTACTCATATTTTGGATTCCATGGGGCTTTTTATCCCACTCGAGGCAACAATCAATGCCCATGATCCATATCTGAGGCTACACGAGTGAGTAATCTATGTTTTATCGCACAAGGCTAAATCCGGAGAGATCCTCACCAATAGTGTCGCCACTTGGTTTGATAAAGGAACCCAAGAAAACTAAATCTAACTAGCCCAATGGAAAAAGAGCACCACCCCATCGTCACCAAAGAACTCAGTTTGGGGGCTAAGGTACGAGGGAGAAATGAGCTAGATCATGCTAAAACATCCCCTCTCGCCCCATCATGAGATGGGCCCCTACTCAACTTGCAAGGTGTTTGACTAGACATTATGTGAACTGTTTCATTTATTTCTAAGGTAATCCTAATTGAAGTTATAAACAACTAATAAAAGAAAATTGTGCAAAAAAATAATTAATTACATGCAATGCACGTGCTAAAATAGTAATTCAGGGACTAAACGTATAACTACACTCCCCTATGCATGCCAAAGCAAGTAAAATTAAATTAAACACAAAAACCGCACTCAAAACCCTAGAAAATAATGAAATCTAAGCACAAGTAATCATGTAGGGAATTTAAATCCGTATTTTATCCACCTAAGCATGCTTCTATGTGATCCTAAGGAAGCGATAAATAAGTAGGAATGTAGAAAACTTACCTAGGATAGCATAGCATTCCCAATTATCCTAATTAACCATGGTTAGGACAACAAAAGCATAATATATAGAGTATATTCTAAGAATATCCTATTATTCTAGGCATGGATAGTATGTATGTGTGTCCAAACATGACTACTATGTGTAATAGTGTGCATGTGTATGCATGTGCATGGATATGAATTAATTCATGAATTAAACTAATTATTAATTAAACTAACTACTATGAATAATCTAATTCATGGATAAAAAAAAATCTACTATGCATGGATAAAACATGAATAAGAATAAAACATGGATAGCCTACTACCCCGATTAATATGAATTACAACATTATTCCTATGTGAATGCCTGAAATCTAGACTTGTAGATCCGATGGATTAGATACTGACCCCACAACTCCGGCTACCCCAACATAGAGGGATAGCTTCGCCTGGGATAACTCTACTTTAATGGATACTACAACACTAAATTAAAACCATCCTAGAACTTTACAGATCTAAATGGAAATTAAAGCAAGAAATAATAAATAATTTACCCCAAGAACTCGCCCTAGAATGCTCCTCTGGTAGGGCTTCACTGGCACCGCGGACTCCAAGACTCGATTCTCGACTCTAAAAACTTATACTTTTCCTAAGGATTTTTTAGGAGTATTTCGGAATCCTCCAACAGGGTTTCCTTGGGCTCTCTAGTCCTCAAGATTTTCAGGTGTGTTGGATGTGGAGGGTAGGACCCCCTTTTATAGTTTGAGATTTGGGTGAAAAATCTTATAGCTAAACGATGTGGGACAAAAAAAAATATAAATTTTCACATTTTCAGGCATTTTCACATGGATTGGAGTCAAATCAAGAGTCAAAAACAAATTTCAGACATCTGAGAGCCAAGTGGCACTTGGATGAGTGTCATGCGGCAGTCGAGAGTGCCACATGGCAGTCACATGAGCACCACTATGGCACTCAGCCCAGAACATTGTATTTTCTCTATTCTTCTCGAACTTCGTTCTCTCATCTCTGTTATCCCTTTCGAGCTTGTGATATACCGTTGGAAAGGTATGGGAGTCTAGTTTAAGATTTTAAAGGAGTAAACCTGTGAGGTGCAAAAAGGATTGAAATTTCCTAATTGGGTTTTTGGCCAATGTAAGGGCTTGGGTCACTAACTTAGCTACTTTAGGAATATTTTGTAAAGTGAGTTCTCAGGATCCCACCCTAAGGTCTGAATTTTGCTAGGTAAAAGACAATTTTTCGTCATTTCATGTGAAAAAGCTAACCTAACTTGGGTTTTTGTTTCTAAATTAAGTATTTAACGTACTTAAGTCTTCCTAAAGGTTATTCTAACATATCTCAGAGACCACGGTACTTCACAGAGTTTTACTTCATAACCAACAAATCTTGATTCTAGTCATCGGGTTATTCTTGAGGTAGGGTCCCTTTTGTTTAATGGACGAACCACAATAGGGTGTCTACAGTTTGCTCCTCTTTGACAGAGCTTTGCAAGCAATGTGTGTCATAAGGGAATGTCAAAGCATGCATGACAGCCTTTCAGTGACTTTGGAAGACTTCGAGAAGAAAATTGAAAAAATCAAGACATACAAGCACACAAAGAAAGTCTCAAAAATCAAGTGGTCACGCTCAAAAGTGCTGCCTACGTATTCAAGTAATAATTCAAATGAGCATACAACATGTAAGCAATAATTCAAGTAAAACACAATGAATGATATGATACTCAAACTACTTCTAATATGCAAGAAACTGAGGGATTGTTCCATCTGGAACCACGGATGATCAAAATGGGGTATTCTATCATGAACGATTTGGGGTGTCCTATCGTGGATGATTCAACGAGTTGACTCAATCTAAAGGACTTCATGATAAGGATTTGCCTCATATTGAGGGCTTAATCAACAAAATTACCTTATTCTAGAGGACCTCACGATAGATTTGCCTCATCTTGAGGGCTTTACGATAGATTTGCCTCATCTTGAGGGCTTCACAATGGGTTTGCCTGATCTTGAGGGCTTCACGACATCTCAGGGTGTAGCTCTTTGAGCTAGGTGGAGACAAGGAGGTGTACAGAGCCACTTAAGGTGAACTGGACCTAAGATACACAATGATGAGCCATAATTGCAAGCGAACATCATGAGCGCTTGCCTTATCTTGAGGGCTTCACGATGGGTTTGCCTCATCTTGAGGGCTTCATGACATCTCTGGGCATGCTCTTTGTGGATACCGGGCTTCGGACCACTTCTCTTGTTTGAGATTGTTTTGAAATTGATTTGAATCAAAGAAAGAAAATAGGTCTGTTGAAAACAGATACAGAGTCGCCACTTGGTCTTTAAGGAACCAAGAAACCTAATTTTGACTCACCCAAGCGGATAAGGGCACCGGCCCTTCATAACCAAAGAACTCGGTTCGGGGTTTTGGTACGAGAGAGGAAGGAGCCTTTGTCGCGACTAAAACACCCTCAACTCGCCCCGTCTTTCGACGGGCCTCAATTAGCATCCAAATAATCATCTTATACTATGTATGGTTCGGCAATTAATACTATGATAGTATATTACATTACATAAGAAACTTGGAAATGGAAGATCTAAAGATAAAATATCATTCATAAGATCTAAGCCAAATATCATGCAATGTAAAGTGAAAGACCACACAAATAAACCTAAGAAAAATCGTCTAATCATGTATCAAATAATCAAGACTTCCTAATCTAAAGGGGGACATGAATTGTTATTGAAACAAATAAGCAAAGAAATCAAAATATGCTTAGCAAGGCTAGAATGATGCATGTTATTCTTTGATAAAAGAAGACCTCTCAATCCCCGGGACGGATGAGAATGGATGAATAGACCAAGGGGAAGCATGAACGAGTGATCGAGTTCATTCCTTATAATCTCCTTAGATTAAGAGTTACAAAAACCCCAAATCTTGCATGAATGCAATGTATGTATTTAAAAATGTGCAAAGGTTGTAGTGTGTTTTGTGTACATGGATTTCTAGAATGGCTTAGAAGTCTAAAATGGGCAAGAATGAATGAATGAAATCAACATGGGATATATACAAATGTAGTATGAACCACTTCCTAAGATATGAACTAATTTGGAATGCATATAAGCCTCAAATCAAAGAATGAAAGTTAAAGTGTACTTGCTGTGAATAGTGGACAGAACAGTAGCATGATCTTTTGGAATTTGAAAAGAGGGGTTAGGAATGTTTTCAATGCATGATTTTTTATGGAGCTGTTCCTTATTGTGTCTAAAACACAACCCAAAAGGCCAATCTTGAATAGCTATCACAGATTGAGAGAAATTACCTAAACAATAGAGGTAACTCAGAAACAGAGTTCGTACTGTCGTCTGAAATGTTAGAAAATCTTAGAAACTGAAAACGAATGATCTAGAGGCCCATTTTATACAGAAAGTTTCCTAAGACATTGAATGTTAAGGGAAAAATAAGTTAGGACCACCCCTATTGGAAAAGTTTTCTGGAAAAGAGGTCGTAAGTTGACCTAGCTGCTGTGACAGCAAAAACAGAATGTTTGGAAGGAATGTTGGGACCCAAGTGGACCATTTCCAAGTACTTCCAAGTCAAACCAAAAATCATGGGTGTTCTCCAATGAGTTAGGAAGACTTTCCAAGTGTCCTTGTATCCATATGTTGAGTATTGAGTTCTAGAAAAATCTTTGAACTCAACTCACTCACTGTTTTGACTCATTATTTTGAAGATTTTGGAGAAATCAAAGTTTTGTTTCTTGAAACCAAATGAGAGGGATTGAGAGGGGTTTTGAAATAGATGTTTTGAAAACATGTTTTCAACACTCAATAAGGATCATAGCCACTTAGAATACCTGCATCAAACTCATCATTTAAGAACTTCCAAGATTGTTGGAGAGATTTATTTTGTTTTTTTGGACATAACTTCAATACATTCCAAGAATTCCTTGGAAGTATTGAGGTTATGGTCATCATCTATCAAACATGTTTTTGAGGTCAAGAGCTACTATCCATGAGGATTCACTCACCCCAAACTTCATGTCATCACTTAGATGATGATGAACTAGTAAGTAAATAAAGAAAATAAAAAAAGAAATGGGATGAGAAGAGATGAACAATAAATAAGCAAGCAAGTAGATGATAATCAATAGATGATATTCATGAAGCATGAGACTTGTAGATTGGTGTGTCACTCATATGTAATGACACTAGACATGGGAGAAGCTTCCACACTCTTGAATGCTCACTAAAATGGTGGTTGGGAGTATTGAATGTTGAAGTAAATGGAAGTAATGAAGTAAAAACAAAGTTAGAACTCACTTTTGTTTTGAAAAATCAAAGAAGAAAGCTTCTTTTCTCTCCACTCTAACCTTATCTCTACACTTTCTCTCCCAAACTTTCTCTAAACTTGCAATTGACTCCCCCAAAATGAGGAGTAATGGGGTGTTTATATAGGCCAACTTGGGGTGTTTTTGGGATTTAGAAAGTACTCCCATTGGTCCCAAACATCTGAAATCATGAAACCACGTCGTTTTGGATTTTAATTAATCAAAATGGGACCACAAAAGTATTTACAAAAACTTACTGTTCTGGAGGGGAGTGCCGCGGCGGCACTGGGCCACTGTCGCGGCGGCAGTGGCCCAGTGCCGCCGCGGCACTGCTCCTCCCTTCATCTGGATAATGCTGTTTAGGCCTCCCGAAGTTCCGGTATTCGCGAAAAGGCCCTATTTCGTCCGAAATTCACAGAAAATGCATACGAACTCCAAATTGAGGTTGTGATATACCGTTGGAAAGGTAATGGAGTCTACTTTACATAAAAAATAGTTCGGGGATAGGTCACTTCGAAAAGTTTTGCGGTATTCGCGATAAAAGCCGATTTGATCGCCTTTTTCGCCTTTGGAAATTTATAATAAATTCGTTTTAAATCCAGAAATTATGTGCGATATACCGTTGGAAAGCTATTGACCTCTAGTATCCATGAAAAATATTTGAAAATTGTTTCGGTGCCCCGATTCCAAAGTCAAATCTTGGTCAAACCGGTCAAACCTGGGATTCCCGGGAAGTTCTGGGAACCTCTGGGAGCTCCCAGGAGCTGATGTTTTCGCTCGATTTTCTTTTGGAACTTGTTTTAATACTTTTCTCATGATTTAGAATGGTTCTGGTGAATTCAGACAATTTCGGTCAAACTTGGTCAAACTTGGTCAAACTCTGGTCAAACCTGGTCAAACCTTGGTCAAACCGGTCAACGGGGACTTTCGGGGAACTTCCGGGACTTCCGGGGGTCTCTGGGAGCTGACGATTTCTTCCGGTTTTATTTAAAAACTCATTTTATCACTTTTCTTACGACGTAGCATGTTTTCAGAACTTTGGGACCAAATCTGGGAGTTTTCGGACTTTCAAGGGCATTTTGGTCATTCTGAGTATTCTGAGAGATAGAGCTGACTTCCGAGAGTCCTTTTGAGTCTTTTACGATCATTGTGAACCACCAAGCTATGGGTCTCCTAAATCTGATAGCCGACAAAATGGGGTGTCTAAAGTTTGCCCCTCTTTGGCATGAACTTGCGAGGCAACGCATGTCGCAAGCGAGTGTCAAAGTTTTGAAGAGACAGGACTTTTTGGAGGCTATAGATTTAGGACAAACAGCGTTGCAAAAGATGGAAGGATAATGCTGGTCGTGCTCCGCGTGAGCTGCCTACGTATCCCAAGGGGAATCAGACCAGGACGTAGTTCAGGACACAAAAGGGATAAATCACATATGCACATACACAACAATCAGGCGGATGCTATGCTATATGAGGATGATATGCAATGTGTGGATGTGATATGATCTCATACATGAGTCCTATCTTGCCTAGTTTTCTGATCCTAGAATGAGCAGGTGCCAAGGGGTGTGCCACTCCGAGTGGGCTAGTGTTGTGCTAGTGTTTGTGATTGTGACGTGGTGGGTGACTCAGATAAGGGCATTGAAGTCTAGAAGACTCCGGGTTTAGGGGCAAACTTCTGGAAGTGCGCTTTGCGAGCGAATGTAATTGGGTGTGGGGTCTCAGAGGACTATGATCGAAGATGTCTTTTGGCAAATAATCGACGGACACAGGGGCTCCGGAAATTAAGAGACTGGCATAGAAGTCACGGGACGAATGTGAAATCTTGGGACGTCCTGTGATGAACATGGAGGCCCCAATGGTGTGATGAGAGCGATGGACCGACGATGTTTGCATCGAGATGACGAGTCGACAATGGACTACTGACGGTGTATAAACCCGCTGAGGATTAATCTGAATCTGCTGGGGATGAAGCGATACTTTCTAGGATCTCTCTTCAACTGCTCCTTTTGATCGAATCTTTCGGGCTTGCCGGGGTCTCTGGGAGCTGGTATCTGTCTGCTTTTGTCCTCGGAGGATGATACAGGGTTCACGGGGAATCTCTTTTGGTGCTCAATCCAAGAGAGCCTGTCAGGGCCTATGGGAGCTGGTATCTGTCTGCTTTTGTCCTCGGAGGATGATGCAGGGTTCACGGGGAATCTCTTTTGGTGCTCAATCCAAGAGAGCCTGTCAGGGCCTCTGGGAGCTGGTATCTGTCTGCTTTTGTCCTCGGAGGATGATGCAGGGTTCACGGGGAATCTCTTTTGGTGCTCAATCCAAGAGAGCCTGTCAGGGCCTCTGGGAGCTGGTATCTGTCTGCTTTTGTCCTCGGAGGATGATGCAGGGTTCACGGGGAATCTCTTTTCTTTATTCGGTGCAATGACTAAAAACCAGGATCAGTTACCAGATTTATCGGAATTCGTGACGATTGTCCTAAAACGACCGATTCGGGTCTTCGGGAGCCGATTTTTCCCAGTTTTTGCCTGCTGGAGGTAGTTCCGACAACTTTTAGTCTGTTCGGGGTAAAACCTCACAAATCTTGATTGGAATGGGCCATCGGGGCTGATCGGGGCCAAAAACGGGCTGAAAAAGGTCGAAACGGGCCAAAACGGGGCGAAACGGAGCGACGCGGGGCCCACGGGGAGCAGTGCCGCGGCGGCACTGGGCCACTGCCGCGGCGGCAGTTGGCCAGTGCCGCGGCGGCACTGGGTGGCCGGACTTCATCTTCTTATATTTCGGGTTTTTGAGCTCTCCAAGCTCATTCTTGGCCATTTTGAGGTGTTTTTGAAGCCAAAATTCACCAAAACGCAGCTTGTGCGTGCTCAGGTGAGTAATCTTTCCCCGTAGTTGGATTTTTGATTGGTGCTTTGGTTTGCCCAAATTTTCAAGAAGAAAGTTTAAATGTGACTTCCATTTTTCTTGTAGATCCATGGCTTCGAGCTCAAGGAGACCGTCTAAGAAGGCCAAAGGACGGATGAAGGCCGAGATGCACACCCCGGACGTGATTTTGCGAGACCCCCAACACCATCTTTCGGCCGCGGCTCTAGCGAGCTTGGTATGTGAAACTTTCGACATTTTGGGACCACTTTTATGTACTATGCTAGTTTTGTGAGCCGTAGTGTGCACTTAGAGACCGTTAGAAGCTCGACTTGTGCTCAAATGTTGATTTTGTGAATTTTGCCCTCGGGTCGTAAATAGTGATTTTGTGCATCTTTTGTCGCCTTTGTTGTGTGTAGGTGCCGGAAGTGGCCTTGAAAGGCCATGGTAGCCTTGCCCATGCTTTCTTATGGTATACCCAGCTTTCGCCCACCGTTAAGAGGATGGTTGATGATGCCGGGTTCGGAGGCTTCGTCCGCTTGGTTTCGAAAAGTAGCAATGATCTGGCTCACTTCTATGCACTGGCCGAGAGGTGGTGGGACACTACCAATACTTTCCATCTGCCGTTCGGAGAGATGACTATGACGCCTTTTGATTTCTCCATGATCACGGGCTTGAGGGTCGGCGGGAAGCGCCTGGTTCTGGACTATTTTTATGAGATTGACCCGGAGGCGGTGGAGATGTTGATTGGGGCTGTTCCCCCTAACCTGGAGAGGCATTGGTTCCCTTGCGGCTGGCTTTACCGGGCCTATGGTAGAGGTAATCACAATCTGAACAATTCCCAGCTTTTGAGGGTTTACCTTCTGTATGTCCTCGGGTGCTCCATCTTCGCGACAAGGAACGACCGGGTGAGCTTGAGGCTCCTTTCTTGCCTGGCGACCATTGATGAGATCCCCTCCTACAACTGGGGCGGTGCTGCCCTGGCCCATCTCTACAAGCATATGGGGGAGGTCTCCCGGGGCGATGTTAAATCTACTGGGGGATTCTGGCGAGCTTGGGAGGTATGCACTGCTTCTTCTTTTATTTTCCATTTCTTTGATTTTCATACCTGTTCTGATTTCTCCTTTGTCTGTGCAGCTTTGGAGTTTTGAATACTTGAAGATGTTGGCTCCTTCCCCAGCAGACGAGTCAGGCGAGGATGAGGATGGTATGGCTCCTGTGCCTCTATTCCCACGAGGCTTGAGATGGCGGAGGGACGTTGTTGGGGTGAAGAGCGGGGCCCATCGGATTGTTTTGCTTCGGAACTTCTTAACTGGGTTGACAGCCTCTAGTGTTGATTGGGCGCCTTGGGAGGGCGTCGCTTATGCCGCCACTGAGTTGACAGCCTCTATTGTTCAACGTGGAGATGTGACTGTCACCAAGATTGCCACAGCTGACAATCTTGCTGATCCGTTTACAAAGGCCTTGCCACAGAAGGTCTTTGATCGTCATCTAGATAGTCTAGGTCTTAGATGTAGTTCTGAATGGTTATGAGTGCAAGTGGGAGTTTGTTGGGTTTGTGCCCTCAAACCATTACTTTCTGTATGAGACATTGACATTTTAATATATGGATATCAGCTTTACATTTTATTGTGTATGTTCTTTTCATGAGATGATTGTTAATCCTTAAGTATTATAGTAAGTAATTCGTGTGTGTATGAGATGCACACAAGTGAGATACGAATTACTATTCTTTAATACTTAGAATGTGTCACAGTGGATGATGAGACTGGATACCTCATCAAGTCTACACTGTAGCATAATTAACTACCATTGGATGGAGTGATTAATCTCAATCACTAGAGTGTAGCTCTTAGTTGATATGCTAGTGCTTATAGTGCATTGACGGACCTGAGTTTCCTATTGACGCTTAAGACTGTCAAACAGTCAATAGGAACTCATAACTTGTATAAGGTACGTGTTCTCAATCTTGAGACGATTATGAACACAGACTGTGGATATGACTGCTTTGACTTACCAATCAGTGAGGTCTATAAAAGATCAACACCTGGGTATCTTGGGTATGTCATGTTCATAGGGTTGTGAACATATATTGTCAAGATAGAATCTACCCTCTGTTTCAGAGTAAGCATTCCCTTGAGAATGTCACCAAGTCGATTACTGAGTACTGCAGTCTTGTTGATAAGAGTTATCAACATGTTTGGTAATCATGAGAGGTGAATGGGACTCAAGGAATACAAGAAGTAATCATGATTCAGGTTGACAGTAACAGTTATCCGATTACCTGAATATGATTACGAATGCTGACGGTAGAGGGACATTAGTACACCATACAAGTCTAGTTATCGCTTCGGATATGCTCTTTTGCGTTGGAGTTCAGTTATCGTTTTATAGTGGAGTAAACTTTAACTGACCAGTTAGTTAGTTTGCTGATCAAAGAGTTTGGTCATGGTGATTAACAAACTGGTCTGAGCCAACAATAAAGAGCCTAGGAGGTCCCACTCTTAGCTCCGCCAGGATGCTTGGAAAGATGCTTGAGGATGATGTCCAGACAGGTTCGATCGATCGAAGATGTATCGATCGATTGAAGTCTGAAGGTTCGATCGATCGAAGATGGTTCGATCGATCGAATGTTCGATCGATCGAAGGCACTTCGATCGCTCGAAGTCTAGGTCGGTTATGGGAATCTATAAATAGGGCAGCTGCGTTCTGGAAAAGGTTGTTCGTCGTTTTGAACGTCAGAAGCTGCAGAAACTGTTTTGGAGCCCCAAAACCTTCTCTATCCTCTCTATTAGGGTTCCCACCAACCCTAGTCTTTCTGGCAGGCATCCGCAGGAGTCATAAGGGTGAAGATCATCTAGTGGAGGCTGCTGGAAGTTGAAGATCAGAATTGGGTTCAAGACACTAAGGTATAACTCGTGTCCCCTCTTGTGCGCATCTGTAGAATTGACGAGTAGTAGATCCGGGCATGCCAATAAAGTTTCATAACTTGATTTTTCCGCTGCGCGTTTAATCTTTCCATTTAAACCTGTTTTTCCAACAATTGGTATCAGAGCCACGCTCGTTTGGATCTATAGATGCGTTTTTTGGAACACTATTTTGATTTGCATGTTGATTTTAGAACTGCTTTCGAAACTGCATCGTCACAGATCTGTTTCTGCAGTGTTATCGCAGCAGTATACAAATCTGTGATTGCATTGGATGCAAGATGGGTTCGATCGATCGAATAATGTTCGATCGATCGAACGCTCTGTACTCGAGCGATCGAACAGGTTTCGATCGATCGAAACCTTCTGTTGTTCGAGCGATCGAATAGAGTTCGATCGATCGAGACAGACTCTTTGTCAGGTTTTCTGTTTCACAGTTTTAAAAGTATTTTGAAATTAAAAGTTTAATTTTAACGTATTCTGCAAAATTTTTAATCATTCTGTGAAATAGAATGTTCAAGCGATTGAACAGTGTTCAATCGATCGAAGGTTCGATCGATCGAACGGTCTTCGATCGATCGAACTATGACAGAGAAGTTAGATGCTGTTTTGAGTTCTAATTCAGTATGTAAAGAGTTTATATACTGTGTGAATCAATTAAGGGTTCCAATAGTTATATTTTGTTATATATATGCGTGGATGTGTGTTCAACTAACCTTTTGCAGCAAAAGTTAGTCGCTATCTCCCATGGCGCCAAGAGCATTTAATTTTGTGTTTGAATGTTTTAGATTGGTGTGTTGTTTTAAGTTTGGTTTGGTTTTAAGGCATATGTAAAGGGCGCTGCGACTTCAATCCTACGAAAAGGAAAGTCGCACCGGTTTCCCTAGCCTTTTATTTTGTTGTTGCTATTTCTATTTCTAGATAAATTGTAAGCTTCAAAAGAGGCATAGGTTCAATGTAATAGAATTAGAATATCCATGAAGATGGAGCAAGGAGCCGTTGTCCATGAAGATGGAGCTAGAGGCGATCAAACCAAAAGCAGGTTCTATGGAGATAGAGCCATGGGAGATAGAGGCATCGTTTGGATGTCTTTTATTTCATTTTAGTTTTTTGTTTTATGTGCTTTGTTTGTGATTGGCGTATAATACATTGTTGCATGCACGCAAAACAAGTTTTCTAAAATAAAATTCAAAAACCGTTTTCAACACATTAGTAAACATTAGATGTTTATGGGAAGTGTGTAGAAACAGATTTTCTCAAAAAGCAAAATCCTTTTTTACTAAATCTAGTGGGAGAGGGTCTTATTAATTACACCCACGATCTTCCATTAACGGTTCACTGTAAGATGAGTGATGCATTCTGTGTCACCTCGCCAGGGGTGATCATTCCATACGGAGGATGCATTACTCATTGGTTACTAGATGTGAACTTCTTTTGATAAGGATCAATCAGACGTGTTAGAGGGTGACCACCATACGGAGGCGCTACTTGAGACGGTTGTGATTGGATCCTAGTTAATGGTACACACTAGCTAAGCTATGGATAAGGGATCCCACACGGGGCATTATTCAGAAACTTAGAGATCAAATAGGTTCGGAAGTCATAACTTGTTTTGCAAGAGTTGCATAGCGGATAAGTTATGATAAATTGAAAGATCGAACATTGACCACCACACGGAGGCTTTATTCTTTCGTTTCGATATTCCGGCGACTTAGTTTTAAAATAAGAGTTTTAAAAGGATTCTTTTATTTCAAACTGTCAAATTCTGATATCCATATTTATTTTGTTTTGATTTTTTCAGTAAATCATAATGTCTGGATCTGCATTTAGTCCACTTGCCACCATACTCACTCAAAACAAGTTAACTGGAAACAACTACACTGAATGGAAACGTAACCTTGATATTGTGTTAACTGCGGAGGATCACATATATGTCCTCACCACCCCAAGCCCTGAAGAACCCGCGGCAAATGCTTCGGCAGCTGCCAGACGCGAGTTCGACAAATGGAAGAAGTCGAATGGAATGGCTCGTTGCTATATTCTGGCCTCAATGGCTGGTGTGTTGCAACATCAATTCCAATCGAATGATTCAGCCAGTGACATTATCACATCCCTGAAAAAGATGTTTGGGGAGCATGGCAGGCCTGCCAGACAGGTAGCTATGCAAAAGATAATGAGTGCAAAGATGTCGGAAGGGACTCCAGTCAAGGAACATGTTTTAAAAATGATTGGTTATTTAAACGAGCTGGAGACCCTAGGTGCCAACATCGATGCACAGACCCAAGTTGATATGATCCTCAATTCGCTGTCGCCTTCATTCGCTCAATTTAAACTTAACTATAATATGAATCAAATGAATTTTTCAATGAGCGAATTGATGAGTTCTCTTTTGGCAGCGGAAGGGGTGATCAAACCTGGGGTCAACGTTTTGAACGTTGAGAAAAGCGCTTCATCTTCCCGATCTGTACCGAAAGGAAAGAAAGGGAAGAAGAAGGCTGGCACTGGTGGTTCAAGTGTTGGACCGGTCCCTAAGATTGCAAAATCTAAGGGAAAAGGTAAAGGCAAAGGGAAGGTGGGTGGCCAAGGCAAAGGAAAGTGTTTCCAATGCGGTGACAAAGGCCACTGGAAGAGGAACTGTCCAGAATTCTTAGCTACAAGAGTTCAAGGTATGATTGAATCACATGTGATTGAAGTAAGTTTTATAACGGATACTTCAAACACTTGGTGCATTGATTCTGGTGCGACTAACCATATCTGTAATTCATTGCAGGGGTTCAGATCAACCAGGAGGTGCAGTGATGGGGAAATCGTACTTACTCTAGGTTCTAGCGCAACCGTTTCTGCTGTTGCTATAGGAGTCGTAGTTTTAGAATTTCTAGACAATAAAGTTTTGATTTTATCAGATGTACTTTACGTCCCTTCAATGAGACGTAATTTAATTTCAGTTTCTAATTTATCGAATAATGGTTATTCTTTTCATTTTGGAACTGAAGTTGTGATTAAAAGAAATAGTTCTTTTATATGTTCTGGTGTTAAATCAAATGGTTTATATGTGATTACTCCCAATATTTCTAAAGATTCTTGTATGGAACTTAATAACTCAGTGGTAACTGTACCATCTAAAAGAAAGAGACCTTCCACTAATCCAACAAAGCTTTGGCATATGAGGCTTGGTCATATCAATCTAAATAGGATTGGCAGACTAGTCAAAGAAGGGGTCTTAGGCGATTTGGTTCTCGAACCAATAGAAGTCTGCGAGTCTTGTTTAGAGGGTAAGATGACCAAAAGGCCCTTTCCTGCAAAGGGCAATAGAACCAATGCATTGTTGGAATTAGTTCATACTGATGTGTGTGGACCAATAAATATTAGAGCAAGGGGTGGTTATGAGTATTTCATAACATTTACTGATGACCACTCTAGGTATGGATATGTGTACCTAATGCAGCACAAGTCTGAAGCCTTTGAAAAGTTCAAAGAGTTTAGGGCTGAAGTGGAGAAGCAATTGGGCACACATATCAAGGCCATTCGATCTGATCGAGGTGGCGAGTACCTCTCTAATGAATTTATTGATCACCTCGTACAGAATGGGATTCTGTCACAGTTGACTGCACCTGGCACGCCTCAGCAAAATGGTGTAGCGGAGAGAAGGAATCGGACTCTTTTAGACATGACTAGGTCAATGATGAGTTATTCTGAGTTACCTTTATTTCTTTGGGGTTATGCTTTGGAAACCGCTGCTTACATACTAAATCTAGTACCAAGCAAATCTGTTCCCAGGACACCACGAGAGATGTGGATTGGGCGCAAGCCTTCTTTGCAACATCTCCAGATATGGGGATGTCCGGCACATGTGCTAAAAGGAAAGATGAGCAAGTTGGATTCTAGATCGGAAGTATGTTACTTCGTGGGGTATCCAAAGGGTACTTATGGATGGTATTTTATGATCCAAGAGAACAGAAGGTGTTCGTCAGTACGAATGCTATTTTCTTGGAGGATGATTATATCATGAACCATAAACCTAAGGGAAGGATAGATCTTAGAGAGATAGAAGGAGAGCCCTCAGTCCAACCCGTAGTTAATAACGATGTAAATCAGGAAAACACCACTTCTTCACCTATTTCCGCACCAGTACCTCGTCGTAGTGGGAGGATTATCAGCCAGCCTGATAGATACATGTTCTTAGGAGAAGTTTTTGAAGCTGTCTCCATAGAATCTGAATCTGATCCTACCACATACGAAGAGGCAATGGCTGATGTTGATTCAGCTCATTGGGTTAAAGCTATGAAGGCTGAATTGGAATCTATGGATTCTAATCAGATCTGGGATCTTGTAGAACTTCCAGCCAATATTAAACCCATTGGCTGTAAGTGGGTCTACAAGAGGAAAAGAGGATCTGATGGAAAGGTTGAGACCTTTAAGGCAAGGCTTGTTGCGAAAGGTTATACTCAGAGGGAGGGCATTGACTATGAGGAAACCTTCTCGCCGGTGGCCATGCTCAAGTCCATCAGAATACTCTTATCCGTTGCTGCATGCCTAGATTTTGAGATCTGGCAGATGGACGTCAAGACTGCATTCTTGAATGGCAATCTTGAGGAGGACATCTATATGCAACAACCAGAAGGGTTCATAGCTGGTCGGAAAGGTAACTTGGTATGCAAGTTGCAAAAGTCCATTTATGGGCTTAAGCAGGCATCCAGAAGTTGGAACATACGATTTGACCAAGCGGTCAAATCGTTTGGTTTCATACAGAATCTGGATGAACCTTGTGTATACAAGAAGAGTGAAGGGAAAGTGGTGGCTTTTCTTGTGCTTTACGTTGACGACATTCTACTCATTGGAAATGATGTAGCGGCATTGTCAACAGTCAAGGTTTGGCTAGCTAGTACTTTCGATATGAAGGATCTAGGAGAGGCGAGCTATATTCTTGGGATAAAGCTCTTTCGGGATCGCAAGCGAAAGATAATGGGATTATCTCAAGCTGGTTATATCGATAAGGTGCTAACTAGGTTTTCAATGGATAATTCGAAGAAAGGTTTGTTACCTTTCAGGCATGGTTTAGCGTTCTCCAAGGACCAGTGTCCAAAGACACAGGAGGAGAGGAATCGCATGACAGGAGTTCCCTATGCTTCTGCAGTGGGAAGTCTCATGTATGCGATGTTATGCACTAGACCAGATATCTGCTTTGCCGTTGGCATGGTTAGCAGATATCAGTCGAATCCGGGTCCAGAGCACTGGACAGCCGTTAAGCACATTCTTAAGTACTTGAGAAGAACTAAAGATTACATGCTTATGTACGGTGGTAGTGAGTTAATTCCAGTGGGATACACTGACTCGGACTTTATGTCAGATAAAGATTCGAGGAAGTCGACGTCCGGTCATCTCTTTACCTTGGGAGGTGGTGCTGTCAGTTGGAGGAGCATTAAGCAGAAATGCATTGCAGACTCAACTACAGAAGCTGAGTATGTGGCTGCTTGTGAAGCCGCAAAGGAAGCTGTTTGGCTCAAGAAGTTCCTTATGGAACTCGAGGTGGTACCAGCGTCGCTGTCGCCTATTACGCTTTATTGTGATAATAGTGGGGCAGTGGCTCAGTCCAAGGAGCCAAGGAACCACGGAAAGGGAAAGCACGTAGAGCGGAAATATCATCTTATCCGAGATATTGTTCAACGTGGAGATGTGACTGTCACCAAGATTGCCACAGCTGACAATCTTGCTGATCCGTTTACAAAGGCCTTGCCACAGAAGGTCTTTGATCGTCATCTAGATAGTCTAGGTCTTAGATGTAGTTCTGAATGGTTATGAGTGCAAGTGGGAGTTTGTTGGGTTTGTGCCCTCAAACCATTACTTTCTGTATGAGACATTGACATTTTAATATATGGATATCAGCTTTACATTTTATTGTGTATGTTCTTTTCATGAGATGATTGTTAATCCTTAAGTATTATAGTAAGTAATTCGTGTGTGTATGAGATGCACACAAGTGAGATACGAATTACTATTCTTTAATACTTAGAATGTGTCACAGTGGATGATGAGACTGGATACCTCATCAAGTCTACAATGTAGCATAATTAACTACCATTGGATGGAGTGATTAATCTCAATCACTAGAGTGTAGCTCTTAGTTGATATGCTAGTGCTTATAGTGCATTGACGGACCTGAGTTTCCTATTGACGCTTAAGACTGTCAAACAGTCAATAGGAACTCATAACTTGTATAAGGTACGTGTTCTCAATCTTGAGACGATTATGAACACAGACTGTGGATATGACTGCTTTGACTTACCAATCAGTGAGGTCTATAAAAGATCAACACCTGGGTATCTTGGGTATGTCATGTTCATAGGGTTGTGAACATATATTGTCAAGATAGAATCTACCCTCTGTTTCAGAGTAAGCATTCCCTTGAGAATGTCACCAAGTCGATTACTGAGTACTGCAGTCTTGTTGATAAGAGTTATCAACATGTTTGGTAATCATGAGAGGTGAATGGGACTCAAGGAATACAAGAAGTAATCATGATTCAGGTTGACAGTAACAGTTATCCGATTACCTGAATATGATTACGAATGCTGACGGTAGAGGGACATTAGTACACCATACAAGTCTAGTTATCGCTTCGGATATGCTCTTTTGCGTTGGAGTTCAGTTATCGTTTTATAGTGGAGTAAACTTTAACTGACCAGTTAGTTAGTTTGCTGATCAAAGAGTTTGGTCATGGTGATTAACAAACTGGTCTGAGCCAACAATAAAGAGCCTAGGAGGTCCCACTCTTAGCTCCGCCAGGATGCTTGGAAAGATGCTTGAGGATGATGTCCAGACAGGTTCGATCGATCGAAGATGTATCGATCGATTGAAGTCTGAAGGTTCGATCGATCGAAGATGGTTCGATCGATCGAATGTTCGATCGATCGAAGGCACTTCGATCGCTCGAAGTCTAGGTCGGTTATGGGAATCTATAAATAGGGCAGCTGCGTTCTGGAAAAGGTTGTTCGTCGTTTTGAACGTCAGAAGCTGCAGAAACTGTTTTGGAGCCCCAAAACCTTCTCTATCCTCTCTATTAGGGTTCCCACCAACCCTAGTCTTTCTGGCAGGCATCCGCAGGAGTCATAAGGGTGAAGATCATCTAGTGGAGGCTGCTGGAAGTTGAAGATCAGAATTGGGTTCAAGACACTAAGGTATAACTCGTGTCCCCTCTTGTGCGCATCTGTAGAATTGACGAGTAGTAGATCCGGGCATGCCAATAAAGTTTCATAACTTGATTTTTCCGCTGCGCGTTTAATCTTTCCATTTAAACCTGTTTTTCCAACACTTACCTCTTGCCGCCTTCTGCTGGAGAGTACTGAGTGCAGGCAGTGGTTCCTTGGTGAGCGGGTGTCTCGGCAGGTGGTTGGTGGTTCCCAGTATCGCGTCCCTCATGATCCTCCTGTGATGGATGCTAGTGACCTTTCTGGAGATGCTCTGTTGGCGGCTTTAGCTGGCACCGTTGTTTGGGACCATCTTCTTTCTGAGACCGGTTATGAGGCTTACCGTGGCCGTTTCCTGATGCCTAACTTCCCACTCCTGGAGGTGAGTTCTTTTTGTATTTTTTTGTTTATATTCATTGTCCATGTTTTTGATTTATCTTTTCCTAACTTATTCTGTGCCTTTAGCTTCGCGAGATGTACAGGAGACAGGCTCCTCAGGCCCCCGACCCTATCCCTCCTTGGGATTGGACTGTCAATGTTCTAGGCGCTGATGGCACTCCCCAAATGATGGAGGTGCCGCGAGTCACATGTGGGTACCCTACTCAGCCAGCGGGCGTCCTCAATGTTCCTTGGAGTTACGCTGAGGAGGGCCACGCCTTGGCGGCTAGCCTACGGTCCCTGGTCCTTACACGAGACCACCGGGTATGTCTCTAATTTTGCACTTTCTTAAGGTTACAAGGTTCTAACCCTGGATTTTTTTATTTTGACAGATGGATGGTATGCGGCAATTTGCCGCCAATCAGATGGCGTCCTTGGTAAGTCTCTGACTCGACTCTGTTTTTGTACTTTTTGTTGTTCCCTTACTGATTGCCCTCATTTTTGTTTGTGTGTGCAGTATCGTGGAGGCGGGGCCGGCTCATCGAGGACTGGTCCAAGATGTAGAGGCGGTAGGAGGAGGCCGTCGCCGACGTACACTCCGGGTGGTCCGACGGGGGACAAAGAAGAGGAGGACTGAGGCTTCCCAAGCGGGAATTATTATTTTATTTTCTTTTCCTGTTTTTGATTGGGTTGTACTGAGGATATGATTATTAGGACAGTGTAGGACGATGTGTAGCACAATTTGTGACCTTTTGACAGAGTATTATGATGTTTTGCCTCCTAGGCCGGATATCTTCCGGTTTAGAGGCGCAGTTGTGTGCTTGTTGATATATGTGCATTGTGATTGCTGGATGTTACTGCGATGGGCAGTTTTGTGATAGTGAGTGCTTTTGCCTTGCAGGTGGGATAGTCCGTGAAACGGGGAGGTGCTGCCGAAATTTTGAATTTTGCTAGAGTCGTGACAGAAAATATGGCTTTGTATGATCCCGCCCACCTCACAACTTGGCTGAACATTACGGATGGCGTGGAGCGGATCAACCTCTTCAGCTACGGCTTGACCGAGCTGTTTTCTCTTCGCCAGATGACCCTGAATACAGAGTTCTTGCGTGCTGCCATTGCTCACTGGGACCCAGTGAACCATGTCTTCAACTTCAACGGCCTGGAAATATGCCCCATGCTTGAGGAGTTCTGCGCTATTCTCGGCTATGATTCTGACTCTGACTTGATTCTCCCTTCTGCTGATACCCTCAGCCCTACGCGAGCCTTGGCTGAATACCTGAATTGCTCTGTCACTATTTCCCGCCGGCTGATTCAAGGTGAGGTTCTCAACATTGCTTCTATTATTGCCCGGTATGCCAGTCCTGGGAATCCCAGCGTGTATGATGCTTCCCGTGGGGCCGCTTTGATATTGTGCATGACTTCGCACTTCCTGTTCTCGAGCACTTCCGTTGACTTGGTGCATGTGTGCCTCGGGCTGAAACTTAGCAGGAATCCCATGGCCATGGTTCTAGCTGAAACTCTGAACGGTTTGGATAATGCCTTCAACCAAGGGACTCCTCTTCTTTCTGGGGCGCCTTTGGTGTTACAGGCTTGGCTTTACGAGCGCCTTCAGCTATGGACAGGCCGTATACCACCAGTTTACTTTCGTCGAGCCGTGCTTCATTCTCACTATACCTTTGCCGATTGGGTGGGCATGATGAGCACCTTATCCGAGGCTGACATTTGCTGGATCGTGAGGCGTTGGGGCCTCTATGCTATTACCACAAGCCTCAGGGGTTACCAGAGAGTGTGGTTGATGGGTCTGAGAGAGACTTCTTTCTATCATCCTCGCCGTTTGGCCCGACAGTATGGACAGGTTCAGGAGGTTCCCCGGGGGTTTACTGAGAGGGTCTTTGCTTCCAGGATCAGAGCTACCACTATTGCTGCTTTTATTGATGGTTGGACTGACCGAGTAAAGGCCTACTTCTAAAGACCTTTGAAGAAATAAAAGACACTAAGACAAAACTAGTCCTGACTGATTTTGCTCATTCCTCCAAGTGTCTTTGAACATGTGGTTGCTTTTTGAAAGACTTTTTTATTTCTTTGATTATTCCTGCCTATGTAATATTCAAAGTTTGTTTATCGGTGAACCTTGGTTACTTTGGGAATCTCATTTTATGCATTTTAGCTCTCTAAAAACATTTTATAGCTTGAGATTTCAATTAGTTGTTGCTTTTGGTACTTGCTTGAGCATGCTGGGGTTGTTAGAGGCAAACGAGGCGGGTAGCCGAAGTTTGCCCCTAGTTTGGGATATATATGGTTGTGAGGCAAACGAGGTAGACGACCGACGTTTGCCCCTAGTTTAGAAGAGGTTCAGGCAAACGAGGCGAGTGGCCGAAGTTTGCCCCTAGTGTGAAGGGTGGTTTTTGGGTTATGGTAAGGACCGCGACTTCATTTCTCTCATGTGCTCATAATTTTTGCCTAGGCACCAAGGAGGTGACCTAGCGAGCTATTTTCTCTCTTTTGTTATTGCTCACTTTGGATTTAGCTCTAATTTTTTCCTAGGCGTCCTTTCGGATTTTCGACCTAGCAAGCCATCCTTCTTTTTCTTTTTGAAAGTCTGCCTACGTACCCCCGAGCGGGGATCAGGTCCAACGTAGTTCGGGCCAAGGTTTTGAAAGGAAAGGTTATTTTTGTTGGTGGGGCGACCGAACCGATGTGGTTGCCTACGTATCCCCGAGCGGGAATCAGGTCGAGCGTAGTTCAAGTCAAGGCTTGAAAGGAATGTTTATTGGATAGTCAAGCATAGTACTTTTTGAGGCGATCCATGTTGATCGGTTCTTTGAATTCGACACCATCGAGGTCCATGAGATAAGTTGCTCCTCCGGAAAGAACAGTCTTGACGATATAAGGGCCGACCCATTTAGGTTTAAACTTCCCATGGGGATCAAAGATCGGAGCTCGCAACTCCTTAAGGACAAGGTTGCCCTTGACAATCTTCCTTGGACGAACCCTTTTGTTGAAGGCACGGGCTATCCTCTTCTGATAGGTTCGGACATGGTTGACCGCCGCTAGACGCTTTTCATCTATGAGGGCCAATTCTTCATACCTTTCTCTCAACCAATCTGATTCCGAAATTTCGCACTCTGCCATCACGCGTAGGGATGGTAATTCTATCTCCACCGGAAGTACCGCTTCCATCCCATACACTAGTGAGTAAGGAGTCGCTCCTGTGGACGTCCTTATCGATGTTCTGTATCCCCAAAGTGCAAATGGTAGCTTTTCATGCCAGTCTTTGTAGGTATCAGCTGATTTTTGCAGTATGGCCTTGACATTCTTATTCGCAGCTTCGACTGCCCCGTTGGTCTGTGGTCGGTATGGCGACGACTTGTGATAGGTGATTTTGTATTCCTCGAACAGATCCCTAACTTCTGCCTTGAAATGACTTCCGTTGTCTGAAATAATCTCTTGGGGAACTCCATAACGGCAAATGAGATTTCTCTTGATGAATTTGGCCACTTCCTTGGCCCCCAACTTGGTGTAAGATGCAGCTTCTACCCATTTTGTGAAGTAATCTATGGCTACCAGGATGTACCGATTTCCATTTGAGGCTTTCGGAATGATTTGTCCAATGATGTCGATTCCCCAGGTTGAGAATGGCCAAGGTGAAGTCATGCTGTACAGAAGGGATGGTGGTACATGCATCATATTTGCATGAATCTGGCACTTGTGACACTTTCTCACGTATTCGCAACAATCTTTTTCCAATGTTGTCCAGTAGTATCCTTGTCTCACGATTTTCTTGGCCAGCATGTGGCCGTTCATGTGTGGGCCGCATACCCCTTCGTGTATTTCTTCCATCATTCTTCTGGAGCTCTTCCCAAACAAGCAAGTCAGGTTGTGACCGTTGTATCCTTTCTTCAGCAGTTTCCCGCTGCAAATGATGAATTGCGCTGCGAATCTTCGAATTGCCCTTTTGTCTCTCTCGGTGGATTCTTGGGGGTACATCCCCTTTTCTATGAAATTCCAGATGTCCTGGTACCACGGTGTTTCATTCTCTTCTTCTTCGATTGTGGTGATCATGCTAAACGAAGGCTCGTACCTCTGCTCAATTACCAAGGGCATCATCCTGACTCCCACAGGAATTTTGATCATCGATGCTAGAGTGGCCAAGGAATCTGCCAGTTGGTTCTCTTCCCTGGGCAAGTAGAGGAATGTGATATTTTCGAACTGCCTCTTGAGTTGGTCGAGATGATCATGATAGGGCTTCAACCTTTCTTCTTTTACTTTCCATTCTCCTCTGGCTTGTGATATGATGAGGTTTGAATCCCCGAAGACATCCAACCTCCGAACTTTCAGCTCTAAGGCTGATTCCATTCCCAGAATGCATGCTTCGTACTCAGCAGTGTTGTTGGTGGAGTTATAATTGAGCTTGACTACTAACGGAGTGTGGTCCCCACTCGGCGATACTAGGATCATCCCTACTCCGTATCCCTTCATGTTGGCTGCTCCATCGAAGTACAACTTCCACTGTTCTTCCTTGATTCCCATGATGCTCTCGTCTGGAAACGGAAAGTCCCCACTTTCTTCGGAGTCAACGGCATGCTCTGCGAGATGCTCAGCTACGGTTCTCCCTTTTACCGACTTGCTCGTAACATACTTGATATCGAATTCGGATAATAGAAGTAACCAACGGGATATACGACCGGTCAGGGCGGGTTTTTCGAGAAGGTATTTTAGAGGATCCATGCGGGATATGAGCACAACCGGAAAGGCCAGCATGTAGTGCCTTAGTCGGCGAGTGCACCAAACCAAGGCCCAACACGTTTTTTCGAGGGTAGAATAGTTGAGCTCATACCCAGTCATCCTCTTGCTGAGGTAATATACGGCTTTTTCGGAGTGGCTTTCTTCCCCTTCTTGGGCCAGCATGCAACCCATGGCATTTTCGGAGACAGACAGGTAAAGGAGTAAGGGCTTATGAGGAGTGGGTGGTGAAAGGACAGGTGGATTTTGAAGGTAGGCTTTTATTTTGTCGAAAGCGGCTTGGCATTGGTCATCCCACTGGAACTTCTCCCCTTTTCTCAACAATCGGAACAGAGGATCGCATGTAGCTGTGAGTTTAGAAATGAAGCGGCTGATGAACTAGATTCTTCCGAGGAACCCCCGTACTTCTTTTTCATTCCGTGGTGGCATCATTTTGAGGATTGCCTTGATCTTAGAGGGGTCCACCTCTATTCCCCTTTGTGTGATGAGAAAACCCAGGAGTTTACCGGAGGTTACGCCGAAAGTGCATTTCTTTGGATTCAGCCTCATCTTGTATTTGCGCAACCTTTCGAAGAACTTTTCCAGCGCTACCAGGTGCCCTTCTCTATCCTTGGATTTTACAATCATGTCGTCTACATATACTTCTACCTCTTTGTGAATCATATCATGCAGCAGAGTGGTGGCAGCTCTTTGGTACGTTGCCCCCGCGTTCTTGAGCCCAAAGGGCATTACTCTATAACAGTAGGTTCCCCAAGGGGTGGTGAATGTCGTCTTTTCCCGATCTTCTGGCGCCATTAGAATCTGATTATACCCTGAGAAGCCATCCATGAAAGACAGTAGCTCATGTCCTGCGGTGTTATCTACCAAAACGTCAATGTGGGGAAGCGGGAAGTCATCCTTGGGACTGGCCTTGTTCAGATCACGAAAGTCAACGCACACACGAACTTTTCCATCCTTCTTCGGGACTGGCACGATATTGGCAACCCATTCCGGGTATTCGGTGACAATGATGAACCCTGCCTTGAACTGCTTCTCCACCTCTTCTTTAACCTTGAGTGCCCATTTCGGTCTCATGCGCCTCAGTTTCTGCTTGACAGGTTTAGAATTAGGGAGGAGAGGAATATGATGTTGGACGATGTCGGGATCGACCCCAGGCATGTCTTCGTAAGACCAAGCAAAAACATCTTTGAACTCTTTTAGCAAGAGGGTTAATTTTTCTTTTTCTTCTTTATTAAGGGTTGAGCCAATTTGCACAATCTGTGGATTATCTATTTCACCTAAGTTAACTGATAAAGTATCTTCGATTATTTCATAAGCAGGTGGTTTTTCAATTAGTTGCTTTAGTTCGATTGGGAGATCCTCGGAGGGATCTGTGCATTCACAAGTGTCAGACACAGAGGAGTAAGCAGAATCGTCTTTTATTTCATTCATGACAGGTGAAGTGATTACATTGGATAGTGGTGGGCTTACAGCAGCCGACTCCAGTACAGACTCGATAATTGGTAGTACAGACTTTGGGGGGATAGGGGATTGGGAGACACAGACAGATGACTCTACAGCCTGGTTGCTCAGACCCTCCTCAGCTGGCTTGATCTGATCATCTTGGCTCTTGGCCCTCTTTTCTTCCTCCTCCTCAGTGGATTCCTCCCACATCTTCTTGATCGCCTCAGCGTCAAGGTATTTTAACCAGTCTTCCTCTGGGGTCTTTTCAACTTCTTGGGGATAGAACGGGTCTTGATATGGGGGCCTCTCGCAGTCAGCGAAGATTTCAAGCCCAGGGTGCCTTCTCCCAGTGGTTCGATGGATCCATGGTTCAGGGAACCCGAAGTAAGGGAAATCATCCCCTTCCTTGACGAATTGTCCATTTAAAGTCTTGCGGTATGGCGGGAGACCCTTCACCCTCTTCTTCCATGGCCTTTGTAGCTCGACGTCCTCATCAGTGGGCTTGTACCCCAATCCGAAAGTGCCTTGTTGCCCTTTGATCTGCGGGAATTCCCGAATTCCTTGCTGGCGCCGACCCAACCCCATTCCGGGGAAGTAGTTCATCTTACGGACAATGTTGACGACTGCGGAGTGGACCTCAGGGAATCGGTCTTCGTCTTCGATCACATGAACTTCTTCCATGAAGAATCCTCCGATTTCTCCTTCTTCCAGCTCAGGTATTTGGACTTCAAAAATGGGAGCGTAATTCGGGAAAGCCTCACTACCCCAACTATTACCGAGGATGACCTTTACCTCCCTCTCATGAATGTACTTGATCATTTGATGCACAGTGGATGATACAGCTTTGTTGGCGTGAAGCCAGGGTCTCCCAATTAGCAGATTGAACGAGGCAGGTATGTCCATGACTTGAAAAATCTCGGTGCTCACCAAAGATCCTACCCGGATTTGGAGAGAAACAGTTCCCATCACATTTCTTCTAGTGTTGTCATAGGCTCTCACGGATTGCACAGATGGCGTAATGTTGAGGATACTGACCCCCAAAGCAGTGGCAGTTCTTAAGGCACAAACATTCAAAGCAGAACCTGTATCGACTAGACAAAACGGCACCTGTTGCTCCTTACATCCCACAGTAATGTATAACGCCTTATTATGCGCGGATCCCTCTGGCGGCAGGTCCTCGTCGGAGAATGTAATGATGGGGTCGGGGGTAAGTGCACCCAAGAAAGCTACCATGTCCTCCGGCGCGGCGTCGATGGGGACTTCAATCCCAGCCAAGGCATTTAACACGGCTTGCCTGTGCTTATAGGATGTCACCATAATATCCCACATCGAGAGATGCGCTTGGGTTTTCTTTAGCTGCTTGATCAGCTCATTGTCTTCTTCGATGACCTCATCCATCTTGCCCTTCCCCTTGTCTTTAACTGGACCTTTTTCGATGGCTTCGGTGGCAGGCTGTGGAGGCTGATAATGGCGGCCTGACCTGGTTAGGTGATCAATCTCAGCAGGAGTAGGCCCTTCTACAGCCCCATCCTTTTTAAACCAATCACAATCCGTTCCCACAAATGGCTTTTCTGGCTCGTTCCAGATGGAAGCATCACTCTCGTCGTTAGGGTCATACCATTTGAGGTCTACCGCCCCTAGGTCATGCTCTTCCAGGAAGAACAAGTCCTGCTCGTCGTCAAGCTGCTGCTGCCACTCGTCATTCTCCCCTCCGATCAGATGAATCCCCTCAGAATCCGGGATGTCAATGCAAAGCAAGGGTTGTCCTAGGGGGGTGATATAAGTAGCAGGGTTGAAGGGTACGGGACTGGACTCAATGAGGTTGACATTTTGGTGGTTTGGTAGGGGATTTTGGGTGATATGAGGCTGCTTTGGTGGCGGCTCGATGATATTCTGGTCGATGAGGTCTTGGATGTCGTGGCGGAGGCGCATGCAATCATCAGTGTTATGGCCGGGGGCTTGGTGGTAAGTACATCGCTTGGACATATCGCAGTTAGGCGGGAGCGGGGTATTTCGAGGCTGGAGTAATTGGAGATGGCCTTTTTTGAGGAGGCGATCTAGGGCTGAGGAGAGAGAGATTTCTAGTTTGGCAAAACTGCGAAGGGGCTTTTTCTAGAAAGGGCGGTTGGAGGAATTTGCCTGGTTGGAGGGTTGGTATGGCCTTGGAGGATATGTCATGGGTTGGCCGCTAAGGGCATTGACATCCGGGGGATTCCGGGAGTAGTTGGGCCTTCTTGGCTGACTCGGAGGGTCTTCCTTTTTGATCTTCCCCTCCCTGATAGCATCTTCGATTCGGGTTCCGACTTCAAACAACTCCTCAAAGGTGGAGATGGACTGGTAGAATAATTTCTCATGATAGAGCGGCTGCAGATTCCGGATGAGCATCCTTACCTGTTCTTTCTCGATTGGCCGGTGGGTCATTTGGGCTACCTTGTTCCTCCATCTGCTCAGAAATGCAGCGAAGGATTCATTGTTGCTTTGCCGGGTTGTTTCCAAATCCCTGACGGTGACGTCCAGCTCTTGATTGTAAGAGTAATGATCGACAAAGACTCGAACAATGTCCTCCCAGGCCCGGGTTTTGGAGGCTTCCAAGGTTAGGAACCACGATAGTGCAGATTTCGCCAGAGTTTGCGGGAATAGCATCGCAATGTGCTCGTGGGTGCAACCCATGGACTGGAAGATACTCATACATAGCTTCACGTGGCTTTTCGGGTTTCCCGTTCCATCAAAGCGATCGATGGCAGGCATTTTGAAATTCTCTGGCAGTTTCAGCTTGACAGGCTCGAAGAGGCCTTCCAGATCTAACATGTAATCGTCGATACCCTTGCTTTTCCTGAGTACGCTTTCCAGTTTATCGACCTTGTCCAATTTTTCTTGGAGCTTCTTCTCATACGTAAGCGGTGGGACCCCTTGAAACCAGTTTTCCTCCCCATTATTCTCATGTAGACGAGGTTCAAACCCTGGTGGCGAAAACTCCGGCGGAGGTCGCGGCTGTTGCTGCTTCAGTTCTTCCATGAATTTTAGGACTTGGGCTAGACTGTCTGATTGTTGGCTTATAGTCGCTCCCAATTCAGTAACCTTGTTTTCCAACTCTTCCCTATTCATGCTGACGTAAGCTGTCGGACTGATTCTGATTAACCGATTATCCGCACTTCTGACCCACGAATAAGACCCTGACTGCTGACTTTGGGAATCTATACTGACCTGACAGATTTTGAAAGGGCTAGATTAGATCTTTGACAGTGGTGACTTTAGGCAGACAAAGATAGTGATGTGGACCGACTCGAAACAGTGCGTGCAAATTGATGGGGAATGGTGCATGCAAATGGGACAAACATGCGGATGTAAGCCCTAATCTATATGATGCTCCTATTTCTAACAGATAGCAGCTAAACAAATAAGGTCTTAGCCATACAGAGTGTGCTAACCTTACTTTCTAGAATGATCACCAAGGGATAACATGGATTTCCAAGATACTCCGGAAATTTTGGACAGAGTTTCTGGGAGAAATTGGTTAATGTGGTTATATCTGGGATATTTGGACAGAGTTTCTGGGAGAAACTGGTTAATGTAGTTATATCTGGGATATTTGGACAGAGTTTCCGGGGGAAACTGGTTAATGTGGTTATATCTGGGATATTTGGACAGAGTTTCTGGGGAAACTGGTTAATGTGGTTATATCTGGGATATCTGGACAGAGTTTCTGGGGAAACTGGTTAATGTGGTTATATCTGGGATATCTGGACAGAGTTTCTGGGGAAACTGGTAAGTACGGTTATAGTGATCATACTTTCTAGCAGGTTTTCATACTCCTATGTCTCAAGACCGACAAACAAGGCTTGCGGTGTATATCTTTGCGAGCATGGAGCAGACATCCTTATCATGATGCTTAGGCAGGTCAACTCAATGTGACCACATGTGAGTGATTGCCTTGGGAATCATAAGAAAGAGGTTCTGTTCTATGTCACATAAGCGTCCACGCCGCGCAGGTAATCCTGTCAGGGCATACAACAGTTATATCACATTGTCCTATCTGAAAAGATAAATGAACAGTCCTATGAAAGGTTCTACAGGAACCTATATGCAAAGACTGGGTTTAGTCAAAGAGGGTCCGTTGACGAGAGTTCCAATATACCGTCGGGGAGGCAGTACGGAGGTTTTTACTCTTTTTGATATACCTTGGAAGGTACAGTATCAACGGTGACTTGTGCCCTGGCACAGCAAGACCTGAACAAAGTCAGCGCCGCGTTTCAGACACAGTCGGGAGGGGGAAAAATGCAAGAGTGCAATGCGGTGAACCAAACACAGTAAAAAGATGATTTTAAGGATGCTTCTTATGAGTCAAACCTCTGTATTATTTTGTTTTTTTAAAATAAAAATCCCCAGCAGAGTCGCCAGATTGTGGATACCGGGCTTCGGACCACTTCTCTTGTTTGAGATTGTTTTGAAATTGATTTGAATCAAAGAAAGAAAATAGGTCTGTTGAAAACAGATACAGAGTCGCCACTTGGTCTTTAAGGAACCAAGAAACCTAATTTTGACTCACCCAAGCGGATAAGGGCACCGGCCCTTCATAACCAAAGAACTCGGTTCGGGGTTTTGGTACGAGAGAGGAAGGAGCCTTTGTCGCGACTAAAACACCCTCAACTCGCCCCGTTTTTCGACGGGCCTCAATTAGCATCCAAATAATCATCTTATACTATGTATGGTTCGGCAATTAATACTATGATAGTATATTACATTACATAAGAAACTTGGAAATGGAAGATCTAAAGATAAAATATCATTCATAAGATCTAAGCCAAATATCATGCAATGTAAAGTGAAAGACCACACAAATAAACCTAAGAAAAATCGTCTAATCATGTATCAAATAATCAAGACTTCCTAATCTAAAGGGGGACATGAATTGTTATTGAAACAAATAAGCAAAGAAATCAAAATATGCTTAGCAAGGCTAGAATGATGCATGTTATTCTTTGATAAAAGAAGACCTCTCAATCCCCGGGATGGATGAGAAAGGATGAATAGACCAAGGGGAAGCATGAACGAGTGATCGAGTTCATTCCTTATAATCTCCTTAGATTAAGAGTTACAAAAACCCCAAATCTTGCATGAATGCAATGTATGTATTTAAAAATGTGCAAAGGTTGTAGTGTATTTTGTGTACATGGATTTCTAGAATGGCTTAGAAGTCTAAAATGGGCAAGAATGAATGAATGAAATCAACATGGGATATATACAAATGTAGTATGAACCACTTCCTAAGATATGAACTAATTTGGAATGCATATAAGCCTCAAATCAAAGAATGAAAGTTAAAGTGTACTTGCTGTGAATAGTGGACAGAACAGTAGCATGATCTTTTGGAATTTGAAAAGAGGGGTTAGGAATGTTTTCAATGCATGATTTTTTATGGAGATGTTCCTTATTGTGTCTAGAACACAACCCAAAAGGCCAATCTTGAATATCTATCACAGATTGAGAGAAATTACATAAACAATAGAGGTCACTCAGAAACAGAGTTCGTACTGTCGTCTGAAATGTTAGAAAATCTTAGAAAATGAAAACGAATGATCTAGAGGCCCATTTTATACAGAAAGTTTCCTAAGACATTTAATTTTAAGGGAAAAATAAGTTAGGACCACCCCTATTGGAAACGTTTTCTGGAAAAGAGGTCATAATTTGACCTAGCTGCTGTGACAGCAAAAACAGAATGTTTGGAAGGAATGTTGGGACCCAAGTGGACCATTTCCAAGTACTTCCAAGTCAAACCAAAAATCATGGGTGTTCTCCAATGAGTTAGGAAGACTTTCCAAGTGGCCTTGTATCCATATGTTGAGTATTGAGTTCTAGAAAAATCTTTGAACTCAACTCACTCACTGTTTTGACTCATTATTTTGAAGATTTTGGAGAAATCAAAGTTTTGTTTCTTGAAACCAAATGAGAGGGATTGAGAGGGGTTTTGAAATAGATGTTTTGAAAACATGTTTTCAACACTCAATAAGGATCATAGCCACTTAGAATACCTGCATCAAACTCATCATTTAAGAACTTCCAAGATTGTTGGAGAGATTTATTTTGTTTTTTTGGACATAACTTCAATACATTCCAAGAATTCCTTGGAAGTATTGAGGTTATGGTCATCATCTATCAAACATGTTTTTGAGGTCAAGAGCTACTATCCATGAGGATTCACTCACCCCAAACTTCATGTCATCACTTAGATGATGATGAACTAGTAAGTAAATAAAGAAAATAAAAAAAGAAATGGGATGAGAAGAGATGAACAATAAATAAGCAAGCAAGTAGATGATAATCAATAGATGATATTCATGAAGCATGAGACTTGTAGATTGGTGTGTCACTCATATGTAATGACACTAGACATGGGAGAAGCTTCCACACTCTTGAATGCTCACTAAAATGGTGGTTGGGAGTATTGAATGTTGAAGTAAATGGAAGTAATGAAGTAAAAACAAAGTTAGAACTCACTTTTGTTTTGAAAAATCAAAGAAGAAAGCTTCTTTTCTCTCCACTCTAACCTTATCTCTACACTTTCTCTCCCAAACTTTCTCTAAACTTGCAATTGACTCCCCCAAAATGAGGAGTAATGGGGTGTTTATATAGGCCAACTTGGGGTGTTTTTGGGATTTAGAAAGTACTCCCATTGGTCCCAAACATCTGAAATCATGAAACCACGTCGTTTTGGATTTTAATTAATCAAAATGGGACCACAAAAGTATTTACAAAAACTTACTGTTCTGGAGGGGAGTGCCGCGGCGGCACTGGGCCACTGTCGCGGCGGCAGTGGCCCAGTGCCGCCGCGGCACTGCTCCTCCCTTCATCTGGATAATGCTGTTTAGGCCTCCCGAAGTTCCGGTATTCGCGAAAAGGCCCTATTTCGTCCGAAATTCACAGAAAATGCATACGAACTCCAAATTGAGGTTGTGATATACCGTTGGAAAGGTAATGGTGTCTACTTTACATAAAAAATAGTTCGGGGATAGGTCACTTCGAAAAGTTTTGCGGTATTCGCGATAAAAGCCGATTTGATCGCCTTTTTCGCCTTTGGAAATTTATAATAAATTCGTTTTAAATCCAGAAATTATGTGCGATATACCGTTGGAAAGCTATTGACCTCTAGTATCCATGAAAAATATTTGAAAATTGTTTCGGTGCCCCGATTCCAAAGTCAAATCTTGGTCAAACCGGTCAAACCTGGGATTCCCGGGAAGTTCTGGGAACCTCTGGGAGCTCCCAGGAGCTGATGTTTTCGCTCGATTTTCTTTTGGAACTTGTTTTAATACTTTTCTCATGATTTAGAATGGTTCTGGTGAATTCAGACAATTTCGGTCAAACTTGGTCAAACTCTGGTCAAACCTGGTCAAACCTTGGTCAAACCGGTCAACGGGGACTTTCGGGGAACTTCCGGGGGTCTCTGGGAGCTGACGATTTCTTCCGGTTTGATTTAAAAACTCATTTTATCACTTTTCTTACGACGTAGCATGTTTTCAGAACTTTGGGACCAAATCTGGGAGTTTTCGGACTTTCAAGGGCATTTTGGTCATTCTGATCATTCTGAGAGATAGAGCTGACTTCCGAGAGTCCTTTTGAGTCTTTTACGATCATTGTGAACCACCAAGCTATGGGTCTCCTAAATCTGATAGCCGACAAAATGGGGTGTCTACACTCTTCGAGCTAGGTGGAGACAAGGAGGTCTCTAGAGCTACTTAAGGCAAACTGGGCCTAAGATATGCAGTGATGAGTCATAATTGTAGGGGAACATCATGAGTGCTTGCCTCATCTTAAGGTCTTCAGGACTGATTTGCCTCATCTTGAGGGCTCTATAACAACTCTGTGTGTAGCTCTATACGCGATCTAGGCAAGAGAAGAAACTCTACTAGGAATAAATTTATGGAGCCATTTAAGGCAAACCATGTAGTGTAACGCAACTCCACTGGGAAAAGGTACTCGTGGAGTTCATTCAAGACGAAACCACAAGGACCATACGGGATTCAAAGTTCATTTAATTTGGCCTATGCAAAAATATAAGAGATTCTTGCGATGCAATGCAAATGCTCAGTTGGAGAACAACTGCAACACTACTCTACTAGGGAGGATGTACTTCTGGAGCCATCAAGGCTATACATAAGCACTATGCTTGATTCGAAACTTACTTGAATGGATGAATGCAACAATGTGGGACTTCTAGCAACTAATGCCATGCAATGCTCGATGAGACTAATCACTCTATTGGGGATTCATTTGCATGCAAATGACATTCTTTGAATGTTTCCAAGCACTCAACATCATAAAAAATTGATAAAAAATGCATCAAAAGGGTCAAATAGGAACCAAAATAGGGTCCGGAGACCAAATGGGACATTACCGGAGTGTAAATGCAAAAATCTAGAAAAATTGGGCTGAGTGTCACGGTGGCATTGGGAGAGTGCTGCGCAGCACTCCGAGAGGGCTACCATGGCTCTCACCCTCTATTTTAGGCATTTTACTCCTCATTTGCATCCTACTTCGAATTTTGCTCATTCTCTCTCCAAAGTTGCTCTATTTTCTCCATTTTCTCTCTATTCCCAAACTCTAAATCCAAGTTCTCTCATCCTCACATTGATTTTTTTTTCCAAATCAAAATACCATTTAAATATTTGAAAATTGATCATTCCTCACTCAAAATCAACTCCAAACACCATTTCATCACTCAAACTCAACAATGTCTTCTTCCTCCTCTTCAGATTCATCGTTCAATATTGAGAGTGGGGGTCATCTTCCTCTCAATCTCTGGGAGGGAAGACACTCTTACAAACCTTCCTCCAATAATTTACCTCCCGAGCAACTCATAAGAGATCCACATCAACATTTATCCTTCAAAGCTAGGTAAGGAAAGGTACTTTAAAAAATTTTCTTTAAAAACCTTATTTTATTCTCTTCAAATGCAATGTACTAGGAAATTAAAGCTTGATAATATATGCATGCATGCTCTAAAATATTTTTCTTGTGGTTGATTCCATACCATGCGTAAGAATCAAAAGCCACCATTCTTAAAACAAGGATTTTCAAATTATGCACACAAGTTGTTCGTAGAAATGCTCAACTCATCAATTTCTTCTTTCTTGTCATTCTAGGTGAAGAAGGTAACCTTCAAAGGACATGGGTGCCTGACTCATGGCTATGAATTTGAGGTGAAAAACAAGGTGAAATCTACTAACTTCTAAAAATTTGTTAAACTATTGGTGAGTAGTTCCAATGACTTAGTGCATCTATCTAGTCTAAAGGAAAGGTGGTGGGACTCTACTAACACCTTCTTTCTTCCTTTCGAGGAGATGACTATGACCCCAAATAACTTATCTATGATTATCGGGCTTCGGGTAGGAGAAGATCCCATCATCACAGACCCTATATTAGAGATTTCTAGGCAACGGGTGATCAATCTCTTGGGAATATACCCACCTAGAGTGGTAAGTGGTGCAGTTCCTTATGCATGGTTTCTTATGATCTTCCAAAGATACAATCAATTCACCACTGACCAAGTCACTCAAGCTTTTATCATGTATATTCTAGGGTGTTCCCTCTTCAACACCATGTTGGATCGGATCCATCTATCTATCCTAGTAAGTTTGGCTAATGTTAATCGAATCCATATATATGATGGGGGTAATGCTAGCTTAGCTATTCTCTATAAGCAAATGGGAGAGATTTCTCGAATGTGCTCACCCTCAGTTGGAGGTTTTTGGAGAGTTTGGGAGGTATCACTTAACTCATTTTTTCTTTCCCTCTTTTCTTCTTCTCTTTCTAATTGCATTCTAATGGTTCTCTCTCTTCTTGCTTGATAGTTATGAAGCTTTGAGTACTTTGGTATGCTTGCTCCTAAACCTATGGACTTAAGTGCTAGCTTATTTCTAGGGAATCGCTGACATGGGATCCTTGGACTAGAATTCTCGTGCTATAAAGGTTCTTTATGCATCGGTGATTCAACTATCAAGGTAATGCATCCTATTCACAGGCCCTTATGTTGTCGCTTAGTACTTGAGAGAGATTATCCTATGGCAGGTATGCCTTCTAGATCTCTTCATTGTACCTGATTTCCATCCTCCTATTATGTTAGATGCTCATAAACTCAGGGTGATGACCTCGAGGAGGCACTTATGGGGGTGGACGGTACGCAACTAGTGGTCGACAGGAGAGGTTATGAGGATTTCCAGGTTTCTCATCTTATGTCTAACTTTCCTAGGACCGGTCATGCCGAGGTATGAATCTATTTTAACTTTTCTTCTTCTTATTTTTCTTGCTCAGCATACTAAACTCTCTTTGGTTATAGGAAGGACCTTCTACCGGAGGAGCAGGGAGCTGTAGCACTAGAGTTCAAGGGACCGGGTCTTCCTCTGAAGGAGCTCCCTCGAGCTTTTCTACTTTTGACCTTCTTATCACTGATTGGACTGTTCCTACTACCTAGGCGGATGATGATAACAAGGTTCCTTAACGTGTCCCAGAGGTGATCCCTCAGGACTTCCAATGCATCTCCTCAAATGTGGCTTTTATCCCGACATCCTATATGGAGGAACACCAGAGCTTAGTTACTAGCTTGAGATCATTGATTCCCCGACTATAATACAAGGTAAAACTCCTGAGCCTTGCCCCTAGTTTCATGACTATTCTCCAATCTTCCTTCCTGCCCACTTCTTTAAAGCTTAAATTAGCTAAGCGCTCTCCATAGTGCTGCTCCACCCAGTTTGACATCGAAAGGATGAGTATGGTGAGTTGAGCATATCCACAAACCAATGTAATTTATTCTTTTAAGCTCCTAAAATCAATGAATGCATGCATGATTTCTTGTTATCACTTTTTCCTTTTTCTTAATTTGATTAGCAGTTTCTTTTTGCTTTTAGCACAATGAAATTTATGCCTGGCAGAGGCATATAGTAGAGTTGGAGATGCGATTGGGGGAATCATCATTACACCAGCCTCCTACTAGACTAATGCCGAAGCTGGTTAGGCGTTCTATTTCTTCCTGTCGTGTCATCATTGAAGAAGATGAGGAGGAAGAGAAAGAACCACCGTGAGTGTAGTCAAGAAAGGGCAAATACGGGCAAGAGACACCCTCGAGACTAGCTATATGCTCTATCTTTACTTTTCTCGCACTACTATGGATGATTGTACCTGACTTATGGATTGTACTCATTGATTTCTTTCCTTGCATTTTCATTTGATCTCATTCTCTTTCATTTTGTATAAGTAACATGCTCCCTTAGGGGACCTTCTATGACTCCTATGACTCTTTCATGAATAGGAATGAGTGATTTAAAATACATACTAGGACTTTTTATACACATAAAAGGACTTTAAGTGAACAAAAATGTCCGTTTAGACTCACAATAGAGGCTTGAAACCCATGGAATCACACAAGGATGCATCTACACAAAGGAGGGGTGAAGGGTTGCTATTATCTAACTCAATGGTCCCATGTGTCACTCGAAGGGCCCATGTAGCACTTAAGAGTGCCACGCGATAGTCACATGAGTGCCAGTATAGCTCTCAAACAGTTTTGCAACATTTGACGAATTTTGGCAATTTTTGAACTTCTTTCCGACTTTGGACTCCCAACTCTTCCCAAATTTGACTTGATACTCTATATAAGCCCTAGAAACTCCCCTCTTTTCATTCATATTCATCCCTACAACCTCTCTTCAATGGAAACCTTTATGGTTCATGCCCTCTTCAAATGGATGGATGCATTCTGTGGTCTTGACGTGTTTACTTCCAACCTTATGGTTTGGATAGCCTATTCTCTCTCCGTCAAACGAGGCCTCAAAGAAACTTCATGGAGGTTGCGATCTCTTGTTGGGATCCCAAATATCATGTATTCTACCTCAATTATGATGAGCTATGCCCAATCCTTGAAGAATTCTCCATTATACTAGGCTATGACCATGAGTCCGAACTCGCACTTCCCTTTTTATCATTCCAGGTATTCTACTCTCTTGTATTCTATAAGCAGACTGGGTCTTCCTGATTATGATGATCTTTTCATAGGGGGTTGTGTCTTACTATTTCCCCTTATCAAGCACTTTTCCTGTGATGACCCCACCATTGCCCGTGAACATAAGCGAGGTGTTCTTACTTTTTGTATGATTACCCACTTTCTCTTCAATGATGGTACTACCATGGCGGGTACCAAAATAATTGACGTAGCTCTTGAGGTAAGCAAGGGGAAGAATCCAATGATGATCTACTTAGCTGAAACTATAATCAGATTAGATAAGGCTATAGCGCATTCTGTAGAAAACTTGCATAGGTCCATGGTCTTGCTATAGGTATGGCTTCTTGAGCGTACCAAACTCGTGAGTCCCCCTAACCATGTATCCACATTTTTTACACTATATTTTATTCGAAAGATTACCCATCTTCATGAATCCCTAAAGGATTTGATTATCTAGCTCCATGGCCTCACTCACAAGGATATTCAATGGAAAATTGTCTGGTAGAAGATCAAGACTTTTCTACTTTCATTACAAGCTCAACCTCGGGCATTAGCATCCCGGGTCTCCACATGTTCTCTTTCTATCTCCCAAGCTGAGTTCTTTGCCAATTCAATCATCTTCAAGAAGTACCTATCCATTCTCTCGGGATCCCCAAGAAGATTTCTCACAAAGCTTCAGATATCCCTTATTTCAAGAAACTTTGGGAGTCATGCCAATCTATAGAACATAACAAGGGGTCTTTCTACCTTTTTCTGATAAATGATGTGGTCAAGGCCATGCAGAAAGAGAAAAGGCAAAATAGGAAGCGACCAAGGGAATAAAGAAGGCTCTAACTTCGCTTTTAAGACTAGTCTTTAGAATAGCATAGTTCCTCTTTCTTTATTTACTTTTCAGCTTTTATTGTTTTTTTTTTTTTTTTGGTAGTGAAATGAAACTTTAAGCAATAAATATTTAGTCTTGAGAATTTTCCTTAATTAGTCTGCTTTCAGTTCTTCACTTATTCTTTGTTATGCCAATCTTATCATGCTTGACTTATCGATTCCAAGCCATTTTATTTTAATCTTTTGAGTGCATGCCTGAATATTTTCTCTGAAATATACATTAATGTTTGGTTCAAGAATGGGGCTAGCCCTTTTAAAATAAGGGTTAGGCTTTAAGGCGAGGGATGCCCCTAATATAAGGACAGTCAAAGAAAAATAAGATTGGGAAGGGCATGCCCCTAGTGTAACAAATGAATAGGAATGGCTTAAGGACTTGGACCGAACCTGTCCCCAGGCTGCCTACGTATCTCCTAGCGGGAATCAGGTCTGTTTACGTAGTTTTGGTAGGATGTGCATGTGTGGACTAAGCATAGTGCCTCTTAAGGCGATCGAGATTAATGGGTTATTTGAATTCAAGGCCATCTAGGTCTGTTAGGTAGGCTACTCCTCCTTCGAGAATGGTCTTAACTAGGTAGGGTTCGATCCAATTGGGCTTAAACTTCCCTATTGGATCAAAAACTGGCGCTCTAAATTCTTTCAAGACCAGGTCGCCCTTAGCAATCTTCCTTGGGTGAACCTTTTTGTTGTAAGCCCTAGATATCCTCTGTTGAATGCTAGCTCTTCGTACCACTCTTTTAACCATTGGGTTTCCTTTATCTCATACTCGGCCATTACCCTCAGAGATGGTATCTCTAATTCTATTGGTAGCACAAACTTCATCCCATACACCGAGTATGGTATGACTCTGGTCGATGTCCTTAGAGATGTTATATATCCCCATCAGGCGAGCGATAGCTCCTCATGCCAATCTTTATACCTGTTTTCCATCTTTTGCAATATTGCCTTTACGTTCTTATTTGCAGCTTCTACTACCCCATTGGTCTGTGGTCTATAGTGGGTGATGACTTTTAGTGGGTGATCTTATATTCTTCTAATAGCGCTAGTACCTCAGCTTTGAAATGTGACCCATTATCGGATATTATCTTATGAGGAACCTCATACCAATAGATTATATTGTGCTTGATGAATCTAGCCACATCCTTAGCTTCTAACTTAGTGTAGGATGCCGCTTCTACCCACTTTGTGAAGTAGTCGATAGCTACTACGATGTATCTATTCCTGTTTGACAACTTCTGTACCACTTCTCTAATCATATCTATCCCCCATACTGAGAATGGCCAAGGTGTAGTGAGGCTATAGAGTTCTGATGGCATGGTGTGTATAAGATTCGTATGAATTTGACAACGATGGCATCTCCTTACGTACTTACAGCAATCATGCTCCATGGTGGATCAGTAGTATCCCTGCCTCACTATCTTCTTTTCTAATATATGTCCGTTCATATGAGGACCACATATTCCCGCATAGATCTCTTCCATCATTCTTTCAACTATACGTTTATCCAGACATAAGAGGTTCTTTCCTATGTGCGACCTTCGGTACAATTTTACTCCATATATGACAAATTGGGCCGATAATCTCCTTATTGCTCACTTGTCTTTCTCCGAGGCTCCCTCAAGATACCTTTGCATACTTATAAACTTCCAAATGTCACTATACCAAAGTAATTCTTCTTTGTCCTCTAGGTTAGTAACAGTACATCAGTAAGATGGGTTCTCTCTTCTTTCTATAATCAACGGTCTCATGGTTATTCCAACAGGTAGTTTTATCACCGAGGTTAGGGTGGTTAAAGCATCCGCAAATTGGTTCTCGTCCCGAGGTAGGTAGAAGAATGTGATCTCCTCAAATCTTGCCTACAGACTCTACAAGTACTCATGATAGGGTTTTAACTTCTCCTCCTTCACTTTCCAGTCTTCTCTAGCTTGAGAAATTATCAAATTCGAATCCCCAAACACTTCAATCTTCTTTGCCCCTAGTCCTATAGCCATTTCTAGTCCAATTGTTCAGGCCTCATATTCACTAAGATAATTAGTGACAGTAAAGTTTAGCTTGACGCTAAATGGCACGTGAGCACCATCCGAAGATACTAGCAATTTCCCAACTCCATATCCCTTCTGGTTAGATGCTCCATCGAAATATATCTTCCACACACTTGACTAATGAACATAAGATCCTCATCAGGGAATGGAAGTTCTTTAGCGTCATCCCCGTCTATTGCTTGGTCAGTTAGGAATTCTACTATTGCTCTCCCTTTGATGAATTCCCTCACAACATACTTTAAATCAAATTCTACGAGCATCAGAGTCCAACGGGCCATCCTTCCTATCAGTGTAGGTTTTTTGAACATGTAATTTAACGAGTCCATCTGAGCTATGAGCAACACAGGGAAAGATAACATGTAGTGCCTAAGTCGGCGGTAAGCCCAAACTAAGGTCCAACAGGTATTCTCTAATGGTGTGTACTTGAGTTCATATCCGACCATCCTCTTACTCAGCTAGTATATGGCTTTTTCAACATGGCCCTCATCACCCTCTTGAGCTAGCATACATCCCATGGCATCCTTGGTTACTAACAGGTATAAAAGCAAGGGTTTACCTTCAACAGGTGGTGACAAGATGGATGGGTTCTGTAGGTAGGATTGGATCTTCTCAAAGGCTTTCTAATAGGGCTCACTCCACTCAAATTTCTCCTCCTTCTTTAATAGTTTGAACTAAGGCTCACAATTGGTAGTCTACTTTAAAATAAAACAGTTTATAGTTTATATTTTCCTAGGAAACTCCTTGCCTCCTTCTCCGACCTAGGTGGTTTCATCTCCAGAATTGCCTTGATCTTAATAGGGTCTACTTCTATACCTCTCTTGGTGATTAAGAATCCTAATAGTTTCCCTGTGGTCACTTCAAATGTGCTCTTCTTTAGATTTAGCCTCATCTTAAACTCCCTTAATCTCTCAAACAACTTTCTCAGCACTCCTATGTGGTCTTCTCTTTCCTTTGCTTTTACTATCATGTCAATAATATACACTTCTACCTCCTTGTGAATCATATTATGTAAAGTGTAGTAGCAACCCTTTATATGTGGCCCCAGCATTCTTCAACCCAAATGGCATTACTCTATAGCAGAATGTACCCCAGTGTGTGACAAAGGTGGTCTTTTCTCTATCCTCCGGTGCCATGAGTATCTGATTGTATCTCGAAAACCCATCTATGAATGACAACGGTACGTGCCCAGCGATGTTATCAACTAGGATATCTATATGTGGGAGTGAGAAGTCGCCTTTAGGGCTAGTCTTGTTTAGATCTTAAAAGTCTACGCACACATGCACTCTAACATCTTTCTTAAGCACATGTACGATCACCCACTCCGGATACTTAGTTACAGTTAGGAAATAGACTTGCATCTATTTCTCAACTTCTTCTTTAATTTTGAGCGCCAGCTCGAGTCTCATTCCATTCAGCTTTTGTTTAATAGATGTAGATTCAGGAAAAAATGGAATTTTGTGCTGGACAATTTTATGGTAGATTCCAGGCATGTCCTCGTAGGACCAAGCAAAAATGTCTTTCAATTCTTTAAGTAAAGCAGTCAATTCGTGGCTTTTACATTGATTAAGTGTTAAATCGATTTGGAGCTCTTGGGGATCCTCCTCAGTTCCTAAGTTTACTGACAAAGTATCTTCCACTACTTTTTGAGCTAATTCATTTTCATCTTTTTTGATTAGCCTTGTTAAATCTGTGGGAATTTCACCATTCTCATTAGGGTTTATGCATCGAGAATTAGACACGTCAAAGTAAACAAAATCAGAGTTCATTTTATTAATGGCTTAGAAGTTCTTGACATACTCGATAGCTGACTTGACATCGGACTCATCAGACTTCTTACCCCTAGTAACAGACTCAAAGATAGAATGAAAAATAACTTCTGGTCCACTAACAGGTGTGGATCCAGTTACAGACTCGAAAACTTTAGAAAAGTCCCATTTCAGGTGTTGTGCTTCCTCATACTTCTAATACTTGAGCTTTCCCTTGGCTTCCATGATTAATTTGGAGACATCCATCTTCTCCCCTTGCAGTGCCATCACCTCTTGGTCCAAGTTTTCCTCATCCTTATGTCCATCCCTGTTTGAACTCTCAAAAACATATAAGAACAAGCCCTTGAAACACACACTTGTGTTTGAAGTGTTCGATTGCCTCAATTAAGAGGACTTAGAAGCGACCAATTTGTAAAGAAAAGGAGATGAGAAAGAGAGAGTTCGAGGTTGAATACTCAATCGATTGTGGGCCTTCGAAGGTCTTCAATATGGAATAAATGAAAGTAGTGTCCAACGATGAAATAAGAAAAAGAAGATGATAGAGTTCAAAGGATGCCTTTGAAGTGGTGATTAAACTATGGAAGAGAGTAAATGAAATTGTAGGCTAAGAAACTAATTAACTAGAATCTAATCTAGTGTTAGAAACTATACTACATACAAAGTAAAATGGCCATGGTGGCCTAATGAAAGTAAATGATATATTGAAGTAATACTACATAATGTAATGATGTGATTGTTTGGTCAAGGACCATTACAAAGGAGTACAACACAAGTATTTATAGGAAAAGTCTACAACTACTTTGAATTTGAATTACATTTCCCTCCAACTATAATAACTAATAATTCAAATTCCTACAACTACCAATTAGTGGGAAATGCTCCTACAATGACAAGTGTCTTCAAGCAACTTCCATCTTCATCATCACCATTGATGTTCAAGTAACCAATATTGATCTCCCCTTGTAATGCCAAGTGTCCTTTAATCAACTTCCAAATAACCACCAACCAATTTGAATTGGTTTTCCATGTGCAATAATAAATATACTATATAACAATTTAATATAATATGACTTTACATACTAATACATTTAAAAATAATTTATGGTCCAAACATACCCCCCGCGGCTCTTTAAGAACGAAGTTCTTAGAGAGTCGAAATAACATTGTTCGATCCAATTAGTAGGTTCGAAATGGACCAAATTAACAATCTAAAGCAATTTTTCGAATTAGCTTCGAAGCCAAGATAATAACATTGAACGCAAAATAAACTGCTTTCATACTGATTTGATGCCAATAAAAGTCTCGAATACACAAAATATTGCTTTTAATTGGCTTTCGAATCAAATGAAATTGCCCAGAAGGCTTTGAAGCCAATATAATTATTTTGAAGACAAAGCAATGACTTAAACTTGCCTCAAAGCCAATAACATTGCTTAAACATGCTTTTGAAGACAATGTAATTGCTTCGAATCACCAAAATGATGGCTTAAATTGTTTTGAAAACAATATAATTGCATCGAACACAAAACAATGGTTTCAACAATAGCTTCGAGTGCCAAAACAATGGCTTTAAACTTAATTCGAAGCCAACAAAAAGGTTAAAACATCAAATAACTTGCTTTGAGGCCAAAATAATAATTTCAAACTCAAAATAAACTGTTTTTAAATTGGTTTGAAACCAATAAACTAACTTTGAACACCAAATCATGGCTTAAACTTTGCTTCGAAGCCAATCTAATTACTTCGAACATTAAATAAATGACTTTAATCTGGCTTCAAAGCCAATATAAATGTATCAAATCATAAAATAATTTAAAAAAAGTTACAACCATCAAATTTTCTAATATCTACCTCAGTGGAAATTAATCCAAATATTTGGATGGCCTTTGGAGAAACTTCAACCATGATACTCGAGTCTCACCAAAAGTGACTCGAAGTTGAATGCATTCATGGAAATAAGGCAGTAAGCCTTGACATTCAATAATGGCCCACTGTGATTGACACGACTTTAAAGTTGTGTGTGCTTGTGAGCTATACCCAAGTGTAGGTAATCGTACAAGTAGTAAACTAGATTAAGTCCAGGTCGATCCCACAGGGAAGGTGTGAAACTAATTACTTAGATTATTCTCGAACAAGGAAAATAAAATTCAATAATTCTTTAGAAGATGCAGAACACTAAGTTCCACAGTTCGACAACTACTAAACTGAAGCAATTAAACTAAATTAACTAATTACTAACTAATTAACTAAAGAAGTGATTTGAAACGTGTTCTTCTGAATTAAAAAGGAATGGTGGGATTACACAAATCCACCGCGACCAAGCCATCTACCATGCAGTTTCATTGAAGCTCGATGGAGTACACTCTCTAAAGTATTCCGTACTTCTCTTAAGATAAAGACTCCATAGTCCTTTCATGACCGGGACTATGTCATCACAGTTACGTTTGAAATACATAAAAGGCGGTTTAAAACAATAATTGAGACTCTCACCTACAATGGTATTAGCATTGAGGGTGATTTGCAAAATATATTGAAAGAAAATGCCTTAAGGCTTAAAGTTCATAGACTGTTTTGACAAACTGAGAGTTTTGGGACAATTTGATAACAATCCAGTAAAACAGAAAGTCTAGGAATACTGCACAGAACATTCTCAAGAATCAGAATGTTCGATCGATCGACGCGCATTCGATCGATCAAACAACTTCATCTCTCGATCGATCAAACTGACTTCGATCGCTCGACAATGCCTCTGGTCCAATCGATCGAACTACCTCGATCGATCGAACACAGAGATTAATCTGCTGCATGGTAGAGGCCTGAGATCACGGCTTCATTGTGATCTCCCAACCCAAGAACTACTCAGATATAGTCTAGAGTGTCTCAGTCTTATTCTTAACGTAAAAATCCATTAAAAGTTTGTTTGTTTGAGATTTAAACATGCAATCATGAAAAACTATGGTGTAATCACTACTAACAAGTAAAACTACGAGTTTAACAGACTAAACTAGAGTAAACTGCAAGCAGAATATACATAAAGCAAAACAAAGTAACCTGGAATGATGAAACCTGTATTAAACTATAAAAAATCCAAGCCAACAATGATGATCTTTAATAAAACCTACAAAAACAAGACAAAAATCTCTCTACTCTCTGTAAACTGATGAAAAGTGAAAGTGGGCGCCCTTTGGACGTGTACAAAACGAGTCTTTATAGAGACAACCTACTGCTAGGGTTACAACATGCATTCTGCTGCGTGCACGTATAATCTGAAAAAAGGCATGTTCGATCGATCGAACCATTCTCGATCGATTGAACTAGTAGGGACTTCGATCGCTTGAACCTTTTTCGACCGATCGAATCCTCAATCGCTCGAACTGTCTTCAATCGGTCGAACTCTATATTTTAGCTTTTACATGTCTTCTTTAGAGTTCAGCATTTCCCTTCATCATGAACTTTCAATTCTTCACACAGCAACTGCAGTCTGCACAAATTACAGCTAAAACACACACTTTATCATAGTTTAATCAATAGGTGCATAAACTAGCTTTGTAATTCAAATTGCAAATAAATGGAGGAATTGTAAAATAAATCCATACTTTTTCTTCTTTTAGCGCGGTTGTATTTTACAAATACCCCCGCTTGTCACAACCCCCAACTAGCGAGTTGCTAGTCCCTAGCAATAGAGCGAAAATAAAAACAAGCTATACTATAACTGTAATGACTAATAACAAAAGTCAACTAAAGTAAACTAGATTAAAACAAGAAAGAAACTACCTAACTCACTTTTGCAGGAATCGCGGTTGCATTCAGCTAATGCAACAAGCCGTTAAACCCCTAGGTTTCCCCTAGTGGACGAGTGTTGTCTCGTGAGGGTTTGCAGTGAATATACCCACAAAATTCTCTGATTAAGCTCAAAAAAAAATATAGAATAACTTTTAAACAATCTCTATTATTCAAATGTTAATTTAGTTCCACAAATCATATCATCCTCATTCCAACCATGAAAGGAATGCACATGTTCCTCATGTCACCAAGATAAAAGATAACATAAGCTTCACATCCATGTATCCGTGTGTGTGTGGAATTAGCAGCTATACATCAACTTTATTTAGAGCTGTTTAAACTATCATACTCTCAGAACTTGTAGTTTCAACTCAATTCTCACGTAGTTATTTCACTCAAAAATGAACATCTCACAGAAACTTGGTGAATAATAGTCGCACATGGTATGAAAGCCTTGATAAGAGCGATTTCTTTTTTTTTTTTTTTTTTTTCGGATACTAATGCTTTCATACTTGACTCTATAAAAGACGAACATTTTAGAGTGTATAGTCTCATGAAAGGAATACTACTTACTAGAGGAGCGAAATACCGTGGATAACTCAACTGACCCTTTTATGTTTAAACTAAGTTATAGAGAATCATTAAGGCTTTGACTTTTCGGGTTTTTATTTAGTAGGGTAGAAATGAAAAGGGTAAGAACATGCACATCTTTATCATGTGACTGTATTTAGTAACTTCTTAACTTTCTTACATATCATCATATTTTTTTTTTCATCTTCTTCTCCTTTCCTCATAATTTAAATATATATATATATATTTTTTTTTTTAACCATAACAATAAATATGCAGTCATTCTCACCACTATTTTCCCCTTATACTTCGACAATTCAATCACCTTGGGTGTGCAATGGGGTATATTTAAGTCAAGGTATAAAGGTGGGAATTTCAATTTTCTTAACAGATCTGACAGTATTTACTAGGTGTGGGTTAAGAACAACATATATTTAAAGGTGTCGATATAGGTCAATGGAGAAGGTAAAGAATAAATACGATGGCTTAAATCATTGTCTCAACTTCTTAATTTTAACACTTAAATGTTCACTGAGTTTAATTGGTAAATCCTGAACGTTCTCCTCTAATAAACAACCAAAATGAAGAAATAGAGACTAATCAACGAATTTTAATCGGCATTTTCAATGAAAACAATTCGAGTTTTAATGTGATAATTCCCTCAGAATTGAAGATTGGTTTCAAAAGCTCACTAAGGGTAACTAGTTTTCACTACTTCATTCTTTAAAGCACAAAAGTCGTATTAACTCTTATTTAAAGTTTTCTGCATAACTATTAGTACGTGCAAATAATTTGGATACAAGAATGGTCAACATATGCATTCATCCTAGAGAACTTAGAAAAACACGTGAACTTAATTCATAAAAAGATGAGAATAAAATGGTTATGTCATTGCTTGACAATAGCTAAATAGAAGAGAAAATTTAAAATTAATCTACTCAATTGATTCCAAGACTTGGTTGATAGTTTTTTTTTTTAATAACAATGGAGATTGTATATAATGTTTGCCAATAGATAGAGTGATCCAGATTGCTATGTACAATATACGCACAGGTGATTATCTATCTATATCCCACCCCCAACTGAAAATTGCAATGTCCTCAGTAAGTGATTTTCAAGAATAGATAGAAAGATATCACCTGATAAAGCAACTCAATAACTGCAAGCGTAACAATCTGTAAAGAAACATACAATCTCCAACCAAGCAAGATCAAACGAAATATATACAAGGGTAAAATAAGCGTATGATCTATGAATAAAAATAGAACCGATCACTGTAAAAGTAAAGCAATGGAAATGACAGGGCAGTGATAATAGAGGTCATACAACTCAAAACACCCAACAGTCCAAAAATAGCCACCGATAGTCCCACATAATCCAAAAAAAAAAAAATAATTACAGAGAGCAGAGAGATAGAAATAAGAAAGGAAAGATACAATAAAACTCTCCAAACGCTCTCAAAATCATGACCTAAACATCATCCGCGACATCGGACAATATCTCTATCAACAGATCGGGGGTATCCTCAACTCCACTCTCAGCAACAGGACGAGCTATCACCGGGTCTTTCACAGTCTCGACTAGAGGTGGTGGAAGTGGGGGCTCCGCAGAAGGTGGTGCCGCTGATGATAATGGTGCAGAAGGATCAGCCGGTGGCGGTGCAGTAGGGGCAGGTGGAGGTGTATGTAATGACTGGTCAACCCCATACTGGATCAAGATGGCCTCTAGCAAAGTCGTCATATGGTCCACTCGGCCCTCGAGTCTGATCCGAGCTTCTCTCTCCTCCAATAACATCTCGTGAATAGTCGGGAGAGGCACGGATGAAGAAGACTCTCCCTGGGCCTGAGTTTGAGCCTGAGATCGCTGTCTCAGCTCAAACTGTGCAATCTCAACCCGAGGATCAACCTCTTCATCAGAATCAAGCTCCTCAGCCTCTGTCGGCGTCCCTGAAGCTACACCCTCAGTGTCGGTGCCATCACCTCGCCTCCTCTTTGCTCAAACCTTCGCCTTTCCTTTTGCTTTCCTCTTTTTTTGTGCATATGAACGACGGGCCGCTATCTCACCAAATCGAATGGAGGCTTGAAGAATCGTATCTGTGGCTAATGGCAAGAGTCTAGCCCGCTCCACAACCCGATGTATGGGCCAAGCGCCTTTCAGATGGCGCTTAGCGATAATGTATCGCGTGGGCTGAATGAAGAAGTCGATATATAGGCGAGACAGGAAAACGCGCTGTCCTGTCCCAATAGAGTAAAGGGCCTGCGCGTACCATGCTGCAAACTTCTCATGGTACGAAGTAATCAGGATACAATTGACCAGGGCGAGGTGGAGGAGGTGATACTTGTCGGTCAGAAACTTATCCTCGATGTTAGATTGGCCGTTCCAAAACTGAACGGCACCTCCTGTAAGTTCACGGATAACGGTGGATGGAGGAGTTGCTGGGGGATCTGGAGGACGAGGATAATAACAATCAGGCACCTCGGGGATGCCCAAAGCAGAAGAAACTGTGGCAGGGCTGAAAGTGATCTCCCTGCCACGAAAGAATGATCTGTATGTGTATGGAGCTGCTAGATCCTTGATCATCGACGAACAAGCTTCACGAACCCAATTTATGTTGATTTTCTTCGTTTGGGTCACCATAGCGAACCAAAACGGCATGTCGCAGAGCCGTACCAGGAACCAGGGAGCGGATAACCACACAGACTCAAGTGGTCGTTCTAGCATCACTTTACGCGTATCGAAATACTGGTTAAACCATATATGCTCCTCGGGGCTCCGAAACCCATGATCAGGTATGGGGTCCGAAATAGCTAGATCGAGTGGCTTCTCCTTGTGATACCCCGTGACAGGGTCCATAGTGACAGCCCTGGAAGAGAAGAACAACAGAGAAGAAAATCAAAACAGGAAATAAAAGAAAAACTAAAACTGCTACAGTTCAACCGATCGAACAAAGTTCGATCGATTGAGGATGGTAGGGTTTCGATCGCTCGTTCTCAGTTCGATCGATTGAAGAAAGGCTGGGTTCGATCGCTCGAGACTTGTTCGATCGATCGAACACAGCGAATGCGTGGTGACCACTACCGAGAATAGAAAGAGCCAGCACAAACCAAAAACAAGAACGAAACTTAAAAGAAAAAAAGTTTTAATAACCAATGGGAGGCACCCTCAACTGGAATTGAAATGAAAAGAAATCGAGGGAGGATCTCAGGACTAACCTCGAGAAATGCGCTGAGTAGAGGAGGTTGGCGAAGCAGCTGATGATCAAGGGGGACCAAGTACCCCAGAATTGATGCGGGTGTATGTAGGGAAGTCCGAAAAAAACGAGCCCCTCTGTCTCCGATCGCTTGAATCGTGAGGGAGAGAAGAAGAGACTGATGAAGTGTACCCTATACGCCTTGTTTAAATATAAGTCTCGATCGATCGAGTAGGAGCGATCGATCGAACCTCCGATCGATTGAGTCCTTCTCAAGCGCTCGAGGTGATGAAACCGTCGATCGATCGATAGACGTTCGATCGATCGAGAATAGAAATTCCACAACATCCTGGGATTGAGAAGTTACACACCCCCAACTAACTAATTTTAATTTGGACAAACAGAATGGAGATAAAATAGTGCATTGCCAGAATATGTAAGCTAAAAATGTCACCCTCAGAGTAGATAATTGCAAATTTATATTAAATTCTTAAAATAGCATCCATGAGCAATGTCAGTGCCCCCACAAATGGTATTTAAACCCTTATTTAAAAAGAAAACTAAAATAAAACTGAAATTAAAAACACTTTGTCCAAGAATACACTCCAATTTATTAAAGCAGATAGGAAATAACATAAAACAATTGGAGTGAAACACTATTCATCAAGCAGAAAGATTTCCTCCTCCACAGCTTCTTTCGCCACCAGAACTTCAAATGTAGAGTTTAGACTTGATGATTCCCTCTCCCAGAACAATCGGAAAGCAACGAGGACATCATCAAGTAAGTCTGAACTCGGAAAGGAATTGATATCACAGGTAAGAGGTGATCCGCATGGAGACAAGGATAACGGAGTATGAATGCGCAACGGACTTTCCTCTTGCGGCGGAGTATTTGGAGACCGTATGTATGGCCCAAACCCATGAAAGAGTTGATGTGGAAGGTATAGCGGGGGGAATGGTAGATTCATAGTGATATTCCTGACAAAGGGAACAACAACGAAATGGAGAAAGTAAGTTAACAAGAGCACCAGAAAAACAAAAAAAAAAAGGAAAAGATAAATAAAGCAAAACGAAAAGAAAATGAAAGGAATGTGACCCAAAATTCACCTCACTATTGGCCAGATATCCCCAGGTACACTAGCTGGAAGAGGGCATTGAAGCCTGAACAGCAAGTAGCTGACATACTCATAGATGTAGGGAACAACATGGATGACTATGAAGTCATCAACATACGTGAAAACCGCGTTGTGGCGTTCAGGCACCACATCTTGTAGGTCCTCTTCTTCCCATGTGTAGACACCCCAATTTTGACCAAACGTCAAATCTAGGGATTGGTTACCTCTCAAAAGACCGATGATGACAATGGGCAGTGACATTTGAAGATTTTCCAGGAAATTCAAAATCTTCAATTGATTCTTCAAGACAAATTTCAAAATTAAAAATAGAAAATATAAAAAGGAGAAAGAAGAGAGAGGATTTTGGTATTCGGGAGAGCCCCGAACATTGAAGAACACATGAGGAAATCAGTCTGAAAATTTGCTCAATAAAAAAAGTGGTTTTGGAAGTATAAAATGAAAATGATAAAAAAAAGGGAGGGGGGAGTTTTAAATAAAGGAAAATTGTCTCTTAAAATAAAATAATAATCATAATAATAAAAGCATAGTATATTGAAGAATATACCATGCACATGGGTGCATACCACCCACATCGGTGCATTTTAGCACAAATATATATAAATATATAAAGATAACTCACAAAATTAAGTTTTGATTAATATTCCTTTCAAAAATTTGAAAAAAGAGCAAATTCAGTTAGCCCCGGCACCCGAAAAATCCGGCGGCACTCACTGAATGCCGCGCCGGCATTCACGGGTTGCCGCCCGGCATTCAGTGAGTGCCGCCCGGCACTCAGTGAATGCCGCCGGAACCTGTCGAGAGCCGCTGGCTGTAACAGACTGCTTTTCTCACATGTTCTAGAAGAAATCTTTGCACATGGGCCTCCACCCGAATTTACCCATTTATCCTTGAGATGATGGCCTATTTAAACAGATCTTCATCTTCATTTTGAGGGGACTTGAAGTTTTGAATCAATATACAAACATATACAAGAGATATACTTGAGTTTAGAGAGAGAATTAGATAGAGAATTGAGAAGAAAAGAAGAATTTCTTAAAGAATTTGAAGAGTTTTGAGAAGAATTTGAAGATCTTGGAAGAACTTCACAAGAAATTGAAGAATTCTTTGAGGTCATAGAGGTAACCTCTTAATCCTTGGTAGAGTTAGGATAATTCAATCACAAGTTCTTAGATCTAGGAACTTTTCACATTTTCAAAACCTCTCTTCTTACCTCATTTCATCACACACCACTTAGAACTTGTGATTGAATCTCATAATATTTCATTGATTTGGATCTAATTGATGCCTTGGTTTTAAGATAAATTCAATTTTGAAGAATTTGTGTTCTTAAATAAAACTTTGATTTCCTTTATTTCTATTTCATTCATAAGATTCATGAGATCTTCCATATCTCATTGAAACTCTTTGAGTTTTGATTCCTTAGTTTCCTATGATCTTATGATTCATATTGAGATTAAAATGAATCATGGTCATAATCTACACATAGTTGGTGAGATACTAGTATCAACTCATGACTAGGATCTCTTTACTATGAATCTTATGGAATTCATGCCATATTCCTTGGAGATTAGAGTAGATTTGTTTTTTTAAGTCTCCAATGACCATCAAATGGTAGGAGAAATGTTTTAGTTTAAGTCCATCTCTATGGCTTGAACTAATCCCTTCCTTGGGTTTTGAGAAGTTCTTCATACTTCATCTAAAACCTACATATATGTGTGTCTTTATCCTCCAATGACCACCAAGTGGTAGGAGTAATGAAATGAACTCAAGTTTTGGTCTATAAGTTTGAGTTCATTGTTTGGGATTTTGTGAAGTCCATTTCATACTTCATCAAAAATTCATGGGTCTAAAGATGTCCTTAGTCTTCAATGACCATTATATGGTAGAAGAGTTGGTTTAGTTCAAGTCCAACTTCATGATTTAATAGTTGGGGTTAACAAATAAAGTTGAACTAGCAAAATAAAAACAGTGAGTTCACGAACTATTTTTGATCAAAGATTTTTAGTTCAAAATCTAACCGTTGAAATCCAGTGAAACCAACGGGAAAATGTCAATAACACATTGTTTTACCACTGTAATTTTTGTTTTAGTAAGATTTTATGCTTAGAATGGCTTGATCATGAATTTTGTGAGACAACCACAATCTGTCCAGAATTTCAGAATAGTTTCAGAACAGCAAACCGGTTTTAAAATTGATAGATCAGAGCTCTAACCAAGTTTTCATGACCTCTAATAATTGTTTATAAGAACCTTAATGTGTTAGGAAGGTTCCCTAAAAAGAATGAAGCAATTCGGATCTGTTTGCTATTTTTAAAAAATCATACAAGATCTCTGGATAGAAGGTTGTAGAATGCTGAGTGATGTCTAGTGTTTTCCATATTCCCAGAGATCTAACCGTTCAAACCTTGAATTTATTTTTGGGTTAGAAACCAGACTCACAGAGACATAACATATCCCAAAATCATTAAGATCCAACCATTGGAAGTATTTTATTCCTATTTTTGAACATCTGGTCTGCTCTCTGTAATTCATAAAAATTGCTACTATTTCTTTGTCTAATCTTATTTATTTCAACTCAAATGGTCTCCTAATGTCTTAGGACTCAAACCATGTTTTGAATAATGACAATTTAGATTAAACCCAGAGGCTTAGGGATCCAAATTAGTGAATAAATTCATATCTCATTCTTGTTCATATTCATGCATTCATTGATACATGATAATATTCATAAGTAGGACTTATCTCTTGTCTTAGTTGAATCTAGTTGAACATGACTTAGGATTAATTACACTTTGATATTATATCTTGTCTAAAGCATGAGGACTAATCTTTTTTTTGTAGCACATTTGAGGAACAATTTCTCATCTCTTCTCTAGTTTATTTACTTCATTGATTTTAATTGATTTTCGACTCCATGTGCGACACCTTAGCTTAGGTTTTGCCTTATGTGTATATATGTGTTAGAGACCTTTTCTTAGATTTATTTTGTTCTTGTATGCATTGCATGTTTAATATTCGCGGCCGGATCCCGGGTATGTTTTCTAGTTCTCTATTGCATATCATGTTGCTTGCTACTTGAATTACGTGGCTTATGAATGATATTTTACCGTTAGCAATTTTACACCATTTCCAACATGCTTGTGTAATGTATATGTACATATGTATTAATTGAGGGCACACTTAGATTATTAATTCGATTAAAAGGATGATGAGTAGAGGCCTATCACGAGATAGGATGAAAGGGGGTGTTTTAGTCCGTCGGGCTCCTTCCCCTTTCATTCCATAATCCCCGGACCCAGTTTATCTTTGGTTTCGCAAAAGATCAGTTTGCTTTAAAATGGTTTCTTAATTTTCCTTTTAAAAAATTAACTGGCGACTCATTGTTTTTAGAAATTGATTTTGAAAAAGCTGTGGGTAAAGAAAACCTGCGATATCCACACCATGGCTCCCACATTGAGTCGTTTTCCCATTGTTCCAGTAGTGCGTCATCCACTTCTCCAACAGCATACCCTTCAGGTTCTCCTTCCTCACCAGAAAGGTCCATATGCTCGAAAGGGTTAATTTGGAGGAGAGCAGGATCATAAGGGATGTATCATCTGCCCCTGGTCCTTGATAAGGAGATAAGCATAATGCTATCTCGTCGGCAGTCCATGGTGGGTTCTGATATTCAGAATCGGCCCAGGACCCTATAGAATGAACGTCATCATCTCGTATTTTGATATCCTGCAAGGGAAAGACAGCACAAAATAGCAGATTAAGGATAGAGGTCACATTCACAAAGACAGACAAAAGATTAAAACAAAATGAAATGCAAGAAAAGAAAAGTACAACAACATTGGGAGAACACCCTTTGGCGTTTTAATTTGAAGTATAGTCGGGCTCATCCAGTTGGATGTGCTCGACTTCTAAGAACGGTTTCAATCTTTGGCCATTGACTTTGAAACTTCCGTCGTTCTTAGGGTTAAATAGCTCAACCGCCCCGTGTGGAAAGACAGATTTGACTGTGAAAGGTCCTGTCCACCGAGATCGGAGTTTGCCCGGGAAGAGGTGAAGGCGTGAATCATGTAATAAAACTTTCTACTCCGGCTCGAAAGATTTACGAATGATCGTTCGATCGTGGCGTGCCTTCAACCGTTCCTTGTAGAGTTTGGCATTGTTGTATGCATCTCGACGGATTTATTCTAGTTCAGCCAACTGGAGTTTCCGGAGATGTCCTCCCTCCATAATGTCGAAATTTAATGCGCGTGTTGCCCAATAAGCTTTATGCTCAATCTCAACAGGGAGGTGACATGCCTTACCATACACTAGCCGATAAGGAGACATTCCCAGATTTGTCTTGTAGGCAGTACGGTACGCCCACAGAGCGTCAGTCAATTTATAGGCACAGTCTTTCCTGTTGAAACTAACCGTTTTTTCAAGTATATGTTTGATTTCACGGTTAGCCAACTCTGCCTGCCCGTTTGTTTGTGGGTGGTACGCTAGAGCGATTTTATGGTGCACCCCATATTTCTTGAGTAGTGCTTCCAAAGGCTTGTTGCAGAAATGCTTGCCTTGGTCACTTAATAATGCTTTTGGGGTACCGAAATGCGATAAAATGTTTTCCTTAAGAAAAGACATGACTGTTTTGTGGTCATTCTGTCTCGTCGGTATTGCTTCCACCCATTTCGATACGTACTCCACAGCTAGGAGTATGTATTCGCAGTTGTTAGATTTAGGGAACGGGCCCATAAAGTCTATGCCCCAATAATCGAATATTTCAATTGTGATAATAGGGGTTAAGGGCATAGAATTTCTTTTTGAAATTGTACCTAGCTTTTGACAGCGTTAGCACGATTTGCAGAAAGAGTACGCGTCCTTGAATATGGTGGGCCACTAAAATCCGCTATGTAAGACTTTTTGTGCGGTCTTTTGGGAAGAAAAATGGCCACCACACGCTTCAGAGTGGCATGAGGATAGAATTAAGGTTATATCCTCGTTAGGGACGCAACGCCTGATGACCTGATCGGCACAATACTTGAATAAATAAGGGTCATCGAAAAAGAAATGGCGTGCAACTGAGAGGAACCGCTTCCTGTCTTGATTTGACCAGTGTCTAGGAGTTTCTCCTGCGGCCAGGTAATTTACTATGTCTGCATACTAGGGTAAACCCAAGACTGCCATAATTTGCTCGTCTGGAAATTCATCTTTAATTGGCATGGGCTCAGTATTGTCTGTAAATGTCAACCTAGATAGGTGGTCAGCAACCACATTCTCTACTCCCTTTTTATCCTTGATATTGATATCGAATTCCTGGAGTAGAAGTATCCAACGGATAAGCCTTTGTTTTGCGTCTTTCTTAGATAACAGGTACTTGAGGGCCGAGTGGTCTGTGAAACAGACTATTGGGGACCCTATCAGATAAGACCTGAATTTGTCCAAAGCGAAGACTATTGCCAATAGCTCTTTTTCAGTAGTTGTATAGTTCATTTGAGCTTCGTTGAGTGTTCGGCTGGCATAGTAGATAACATAAGGATTCTCGTCCTTCCTCTATCCTAGGACTGCGCCAATGGCGTAGTCACTAGCATCGCACATTAACTGAAATGGCAAACCCCAGTCGGGTGCCTGTATTATTGGTGCGGAGGTAAGGTGTTCCTTTAGTGCGTCAATAGATGTTTGACAGTTATCTGACCACTCAAAAGGTGCATCTTTAACTAGAAGTTGGCACAGTGGTCTAGAGATCGCACTAAAGTTTTGGATAAAGCGTCGATAGAACACTGCATGTCCCAGAAAAGAACGAATGTCTCGGACTATTCGGGGGATTGGTAAGTTCGAAATAATATCGATTTTCGCTTTATCGACTTGGATACCTTTGTCAGAGATAATGTGGCCGAGGACAATTCCTTTGGTCACCATAAAGTGACATTTTTCCCAGTTTAATACTAGGTGTTTGTCCTCGCATCTCGCTAACACATTCTCAAGGTTTTCTAGGCAGTTATTGAAACTATGGCCGAACACTGAGAAATCGTCCATAAAAACCTCGAGTATCTGTTCAACCATGTCACTGAATATACTTAGCATGCACCGCTGAAAGGTAGCGGGTGCATTGCATAATCCAAAAGGCATACGGCGGTAAGCGAACGTACCGAACGGACACGTGAATGTTGTTTTCTCCTAATCTTCAGGAGCTATTTCAATTTGGTTGTAACCACTGTATCCGTCCAAGAAACAATAATACTTATGACCCGCCACTCGTTCTAACATCTGATCCATGAATGGCAATGGAAAGTGGTCTTTCGGGGTCACAGTATTTAACTTGCGGTAATCAATACACATCCTCCATCCAGTGGGAATGCATGTTGGTACTAGTTCACCGTCTTTGTTTGGGATAACCGTTATACCCACCTTTTTGGGCACCACCTGGGTAGGGCTAACCCAAGGGCTGTCAGAGATAGGGTATATTATCCCAATGTCTAGAAGTTTTAAGACTTCTTTTTTCACTACTTCTTGCATATTTGGATTCAAACGCCTCTGTATTTTCCATGAAGGTCTAGCGTCTTCCTCTAGATAAATCTTATGGGTGAAAATAGACGGGCTTATGCCTTTTAGGTCGGCAATAGTCCATCCCAATGCTCCCTTGTGCAGTTTGAGCATTTGAATCAACTTATCCTCTTGTTCTGGATTTAACGCAGATGAAATTATAACATGATAAGTCTTCTCAGTTCCCAAAAAAGCGTATTTGAGCTCTTTTAGAAGCTCCTTTAATTCCAAATCAGGAAACTGAAAATTTGAAGGCATAGTTAACGTGGTTTTTGGAGGTAAAGGTTCATATGGTGTGACCCACATGCATTCATCTCTATCTTCCTCCTTGGTTTCCATCATGAGGCAGGCGTGATTCAGGGCAACATCCAATGGGGTAGAATCATTAGGCTGATAGGTAGTGTCGAATTATGACACAACTACCTCCAAGGGATCTTTGTACTCAACAAGATCAGCCTCATCCTCGATGACCGTTTCGATGCAGTTAACTTCTTCGTCATCCTCGTATTCTTCAGGTCGGGGATTTGAGAATATCTTGACATTTAAAGTCATGTTCCCGAATACGATGTTCATGATACCACTTCTTATTTTGATTGTGGCATCAATGGTATTGAGGAATGGACGTCCAAAAATTATCGGGATTTGTGAACACGGGTTAGACACAGGTTCTGTGTCTAAAATAACAAAATCTACCGGGAAGACAAACGTGTCTATTTGCACCAGAACGTCCTCCAATATTCCTCTAGGATATTTGACTGACCTGTTTGCCAATTGCAATGCAACTCGGGTGGGTTTGAGTTCACCCAACCCTAATTGTTTATATACTGAGTATGGCAGCAAATTTACACTCGCTCCTAAATCAAGGAGTGCATTGTCTATCCTTTGATTCCCAATTCTGAATGAGACAGTTGGGGTGCCAGGGTCTTTTAGCTTCGGAGGTAATTCATTTTGAATGATTGCACTTGCTTGGCAAGCGACATAAGCATGTTTTTTCACACTTTGCCTCCTTTTGACCGTGCATAAGTCTTTAAGATACTTAGCATAGGCTGGCACTTGTTTTATTGCATCTAGGAGCGGGAGATTGATTTTAACTTATTTAAACAACTCCAAAAACTCCTGATTCTTTGCCTCGTTCTGGGGCTTCTTGAGCCTTTAGGGTACGGTGCAGGGAAAGGGCATTTAGGTAAGTTGTCAATGACAGACTCCTTTCTAGGCCTTCTTTCCACTTCCTCTACTTCTGTAGAAGCGTCCTTGTTTGGTTCTAATGGTTTGTCATTAGTGGACGACTCTTCTACTTGAGTGGATGGTTTACTTCTAATTGCCACTTCCTCCTCTTCATACTCCTCGGGAGTAGAATGAGGCATGTTTTGCCCTATGACTTTGCCGCTTCTTAATGTAGTCACGGCTTTTGCCTGTTCATGATTAGGAGGGCCATTGTTGTTAGGGTTTGGAAGTGGTTGAGCGGGAAATGTGCCACTCGAACCCTCTTGTCGTGCATCCATCCTCTCTAATGTCGCAGACATTTTGCTCATCATTTGAATTAACTGTTGCGTTAAATTTGCGTTAGAGAGTGGATCTTCCTCTTGCACCTTCTTGTGAGGTGGCACGTAAACATTTTCCTGTTGATTAAGCGAGGGTTGAGCGTTATTGTAGTTGTTTAACCTATTTTGATTAAATGGCTGGGACTGCCTGTTGTATTGCCCTTGATGTTGGTTATTGTAGGGCTGTTGTTGTTGAAATTGGTTTTGGGGCCCAGCATTGTTTTTCCAGTCGAATCCGGGGTAATTCCATCTATTGTTATTGTTTTGTGAGTTGTAGTTGTAGGAATTCCCCGCCCCCCTATACCCTTTCATGGCATTCATTTCCATGGGGGGTTGTTCTTGAAAGTATGGTACATTAGGACAGTATTAAGTAGTGTGTCCCAGCATATTACATGTGCCACATGGTTCTTCAGGCAAAAACTGCCTAGAACTCTCTCCTTTCATCCCCAATTCTTCCACTTTCTTTGCTAGTTCTTCATATTTATTCATCAGATGGTCCTCGCTTTTCCGTTGATATAAACTTTTCTCTTCAACACAAGAGATCTGTGAGCGTGGGACATCATCTGAATTTGACCATTCATGGGCGTGTTCGGCTAACCACTCAAAATGAGCTTCAGTCTCCTCCGTGTTTTTGCGAAGAAATGGCCCTGAACTCATGGTCTCAACCAACTTTTTAGTTTCCCCATTCAACCCTTCCTAGAAATAGCTTATGGTTCGCCATTTCTCGTACCCATGATGTGGGCATGAGAGTAGAAAATCCTTGAAACGCTCCCATGTTTGGGTGAAGGTTTCATTGCTCTTTTGTTTGTAAGAGTTTATTTGTCCTTTAAGCTCGGTGGTCATGCGAGGTGGAAAGAATTTCTTTAGGAAAGTAGTGTTCATCGCATGCCACGTGTAGATTGAATTGGGTTTTAAAGTGAGTAACCACGCTTTTGCTTTATCCTTCAAGGTGAAGGGGAATAGCATTAGACGTGTTACATCGACGGGACAATTTTGCGAAAATGTTTTACAAACATCCTCAAAGTCCTTTATATGTAAATACGCCTTCTCGCTCTCCATTCCATGAAAGGTAGTAAGAAGTTGAATCATTCTATTGCAAAATTGGAATTCGCCTGCATGAGGTGGAATGAGAATACAAGATGGCGTAGGCACGTGTTCGGGTGTCATGAGGTCACACAAGGGACGCAATGAATCGTCGATTGGTACAACCACATTATCACCGTTTTCACTTTGATTATCAGCCATAGAGTCGATCGGTGTAACTACAGGGTTAATCGAACTAGAAGAATTGGATAAGTAGAATGGATTTCTAAAAATTCCCTCGATGGAATTATCGGACATAAAGGGACAGATCCTAAGAAGTTTTTAACCTAACGAACAAAAGGAAAAAGAAAAACAGAAAAAGAAAAAGAAAGATTGAAATAATCGAAGCGTTAGCTTGTCGCCTTCACCGGCAGCGGTGCCAAAAACTTGACACGACTTTAAAGTTGTGTGTGCTTGTGTGCTATACCCAAGTGTAGGTAATCGTGCAAGTAGTAAACTGGATTAAGTCCAGGTCGATCCCACAGGGAAGGTGTGAAACTAATTACTTAGATTATTCTCGAACAAGGAAAATAAAATTCAATAATTCTTTATAAGATGTAGAACACTAAGTTCCACAGTTCGACAACTACTAAACTGAAGCAATTAAACTAAATCAACTAATTACTAACTAATTAACTAAAGCAGTGATTTGAAACGTGTTCTTCTGAATTAAAAAGGAATGGTGGGATTACACAAATCCACCGCGACCAAGCCATCTACCATGCAATTTCATTGAAGCTCGATGGATTACACTCTCTACAGTATTCCGTACTTCTCTTAAGATAAAGACTCCATAGTCCGTTCATGACCGGGACTATGTCATCACAATTACGTTTGAAATACGTAAAGGCGGTTTAAAACAATAGTTGAGACTCTCACCTACAATGGTATTAGCATTGAGGGTGGTTTGCAAAATATATTGAAAGAAAATGCCTTAAGGCTTAAAGTTCATAGACTGTTTTGACAAATTGAGCATTTTGGGACAATTTGATAACAATCCAGTAAAACAGAAAGTCTAGGAATACTGCACAGAACATTCTCAAGAATCAGAATGTTTGATCGATCGACGCGCATTCGATCGATCGAACAACTTCATCTCTCGATCGATCAAACTGACTTCGATCGCTCGACAATGCCTCTGGTCCAATCGATCGAACTACCTCGATCGATCGAACACAGAGATTAATCTGCTGCATTGCAGAGGCCTGAGATCACGATTTCATTGTGATCTCCCAACCCAAGAACTACTCAGACATAGTCTGGAGTGTCTCAGTATTATTCTTAACGTAAAAATCCATTAAAAGTTTGTTTGTTTGAGATTTAAACATGCAATCATGAAAAACTATGGTGTAATCACTACTAACAAGTAAAACTACGAGTTTAACAGACTAAACTAGAGTAAACTGCAAGCAGAATATAAATAAAGCAAAATAAAGTAACCTGGAATGATGAAACCTGTATTAAACAATAAAAAATCCAAGCCAACAATGATGATCTTTAATAAAACCTACAAAAACAAGACAAAAAGCTCTCAACTCTCTATAAACTGATGAAAAGTGAAAGTGGGCGCCCTTTGGACGTGTACAAAATGAGTCTTTATAGAGACAACCTACTGCTAGGGTTACAACATGCATTCTCCTGCGTGCGCGTATAATCTGTAAAAAGGCATGTTCGATCGATCGAACCATTCTCGATCGATTGAACTAGTAGGGACTTCGATCGCTTGAACCTTTTTCGATCGATCGAATCCTCTATCGTTCGAACTGTCTTCAATCGCTCGAACTCTATATTTCAGCTTTTACATGTCTTCTTTAGAGTTCAGCATTTTCCTTCATCATGAACTTTCATTTCTTCACACAGCAACTGCAGTCTGCACAAATTACAGCTAAAACACACACTTTATCATAGTTTAATCAATAGGTGCATAAACTAGCTTTGTAATTCAAATTGCAAATAAATGGAGGAATTGTAAACTAAATCCATACTTTTTCTTCTTTTAGCACGGTTGTATTTTACAAATACCCCCGCTTGTCAGTGATAATGATATAACTTGGAAATACAATTGATTGTCATCCTTTTTTGCATCGGCCAAATTGTTCGATTTAACACAGTGGCCGTATGACTGCTTAAAATTTCAGTCAATAATTTTCGTTATTTTCATAAAACTATTGCCATAGAAAAATCCACATGGTCGTAACCCATTTTTGATGAGATCCACAAAGCCAAAATGGGTATTGACCAATTAAAGCCATAAGTGGCTTAAATAATTCACAAGTTTCAATACTTTGCATAATATTGAAAAACTCAAATCTATGAACAAGAGTTTGTTCATGATTCTCAACCATACTTGGTTGAAAAATACACCCCCCGAGTATATTTTCATCACGACTATTTGGTTGATTAACCAATATTGGTAATGAGAGTGTTGGTGATTTTTTTGTTTCCACCATTAAAGGATCATGAAGATTGTTCATAATTAATTTATTTTCACTCATTGGCTCATAATTTTGAAGAATAGTTGACACCCCCCGAGCCATTTCATGCATTTTAGTTTTCAAACTAAATGCTTGATCCTTTAATTCTTCCAACAATGGAACAAAATCATTTAACCAATTTCGATTACAAAATTTGGTGTTGGTGGTATAAAATACAACCATTCGAATTTGTCATCACCAAAATTTGGTATTGATGAGGGTGAAACATACAACCCTTGAAAATTCTTCATCCTTTTTTTTTTCTCTTAACACTTGGCCCTCCAGGCAGACGCACCAAAAATATGTTTCCTTAATTTGTGTAAATCAATCATAATTGATTTATATACCATATCAATACACTTACCATGCAAGGGTGGACTCTTGCATCTATAAAAGAGCCCACCTACCCTCTTTAGGGGGATCCCGAAGTCAATTCTCTGAGCATACAAGTGATTAACAGAGAATTCACCATCTACACGCATACACCCAGCCGGTATTACTGGTAGTGCCACCCACCTTTGTTGGCTCACCAGGCCCGCCGGTGATCTGCTAGTGAGAAGCGCATAGACGCAACCGTGGACGTAGGTCACCTTGTTAACGGGACCGAACCACATACAAATCCTTTCTTACCTCGTTTCCTGTCCAAATCTGTCTTACCAGTTTTTGGCATCATCAGTTTGGCACCGTCTGTGGGAAATGATACATAGTCTTCTCATCAATAAAAATCTTTGACTGATCATCATGCCGCCAAAGGGGGGTAAGAAAGTAGCTAATTCAATTGGTCAGGAGAACCTGCAAATTGAGTAGCGGGCTGCCTCCATGACCACTGAACAGATCACGGCAGTGCTGGGGCAACTCTTGGAGGGCCAATGTCGAACGCAGGAGCAGATAGAGGCGCTTATGGCCCAACACGAGAAGCGCCCCGCGTCAGAGAATCAGCCTGAGAAGAGCGCTCCACTTAAAAGGCCCCCTCGGGCACGAAGGCAAGCCCGTTCCGCTCCGGTGTCGCCACCGGACAGGGAACGCCCCGGCGAGGAAGAGTGCAGCCAGACCACTAGGTGCTCGCAAAGACGACCTCGGCTCAATCCTGGCCGAGTGGAGGATGCCAGAATTATCACCGATCGGCGGCGTGCGGCCAGAGGGGAGGAGCCCGTACGGAGAGCCCGGGAATCGACCAACGACCCTCTGGCCCTTAGCCGGGGGGATCTTAGGCACAGGCTTTCCCAAACCCAGAGCCGGGTTCAATCCCCGAGGTCGACGCACTTTGAGGACGAAGCCTCTTCGTCCAACCCGACCTATCGCTCAGACACAGATAAGAGAATAGGGCAGAGTGATGTCAAAGCCCAGGTCGAGGAACTACAGCAGCAGATCGAGAGGCTGAACCGCAAGTCCGGTCACGACCTCACCAACACAGAGACAGAGTCGCCATATACCGCTCGGGTGACACAGTTTCCTATTCCACGGAAGTTCAAACCCCCTCACCTCAGCTCCTATAACGGTACAGGGAGCCCGGTGGACCACGTTCGCACCTACAAGGCGCAGATGGCACTGGTCACCGCGGTGGACGAGTTGCTGTGCCTGGCCTTTCCCAGTAACCTTAAGGGGCCATCCGCATAGTGGTTTCATGCTTTGAAGCCTTGGACGGTCGACAACTTCCAAGCCCTCGGCAAGCTGTTCATCAGTCAGTTTGTCGGGATGCTCGATCGGTCGCAACCGGATACACAGTTGCTGACCGTTAAGTAGCGTAAAGGGGAGTCCTTAAGGGAGTATGTACATTATTTCAACCAACAGAGGCTCCTGATCTGCAACCGTAATGAAATGGCCGCAATCATGGCCTTCTGTTCGGGAGTTCAAGACACCAAGGTTGCCACGTCGTTCCATTGCGACCGACCGGCGACCCTGGTGGAGCTCTCAGAGAGGGTCAGAAAATACATAGATACTAAGGAGTTCTTGAAGGCGAAGCGCGCCGGCCAGGCGGGAGACGAATCCCCGAAGGCCAAGCGCAAGCGTGAAGGGTTCGAGAAGGGCACGGGAAAGAAGCCAAAGCAAGACCAAAGAGGTGGTTGGCCTCAGCCCCCAATTGCCTTCACGCCCCTCTCCTGGCCTATACATGAAGACATGGCCGCCGCAGAGGTGTAGAGGCTGCTTCCGCAACCAGCTAAACTCAGAGCCCCACCTGGCAAGAGAAACCGGGACAAGTTTTGCCGTTACCACATGTATCACAGCCATGAAACGGAGGATTGCTTCAAATTGAAGATAGCAATAGAAAAGCTAATCGAGCAGGGACACCTCGTCGAGTTCGTTACAGAAAGACGGCCTCAGCAGGACACTCGAGATCCTAACCAGCCACTGCCACCACTTGGCCACATTCACGTGATTTCTGGAGGAACATTAGGCTGAGGCGATTCACAGTCGGCACAGAAGAGACATGCCCGAGCCTCCCGAGCGGACGTCGGGCAGGTCCAATCCGCCGACTCCTCCCCAACTGATGTCCTAACATTCACGCCCGATGACCTGTAGGGGATCCATTGCCCCCATGATGACCCGCTAGTAGTGATGCTTTCTATAGCCAACTATATGGTCCAAAGGGTGCTAGTGGACACAGGCAACTTGTCCGACATTATGTTCACATCGACATTTGACCAGCTCGGGATCTCTAGGGATCGGCTCCGACCGGTCGCTACTCCCCTGGTTGGATTAAACGGCTCCAGTACACAATCGCTCAGAATAATCGAGCTCCCAGTTCTTATGGGGACTTACCCTCAGCAGGCCTCCGTACTCACCCATTTTGTGATCCTAGAGACCCCGTCGGCGAATAACGTCATCCTTAGCAGGCCAACCCTCAACAGGGCCAAAGCAGTCGTCTCCACCTACAGCTTAACAGTGAAGTTCCCAACTCCCCAGTGACCTGGGTGCTTGCCTGGAGATCAGAGCACCTCCCGCAGTTGCTATGTCAGCTCGCTGCGCCGGGGGGCAATCACGAAAACTTTAAAAATTCCAAGAGATGGACCCGTGGGACCAGGGTGATATGGTAGGACCAATGGAAGAGCTGGAATGAGTAATGCTGGATGCTGAGTACCCAGACCACACGGTCAGCATAGGTGCCCTACTGGAGCCAGCCTTGAAAGAAAAATTAACTCAATTTCTGAGGCAAAATCAAGATGTTTTTGCTTAGAGCCATGAGGATATGCCCGGGATTGAGCCCCCGAGTAATGTCCCATCGTCTCAACGTCAGCCCGGATTATCGCCCGGTCAAGCAGAAGAGAAGGGGCATGGCCCCCGAGAGACAGAAGGCAGTGAGTGAGGAGGTCGAGAAGCTCCTAAAGGCGAAGTCCATCCGAGAAGTCTATATCCCGACTGGCTAGCTAACGTTGTTCTTGTCAAGAAAAGCAACGGGAAGTGGAGAATGTGTATGGACTTCACCGACCTCAACAAGGCCTGCCCCAAGGACTGCTATCCACTGCCCAGGATATACCTCCTTCTGGACTCCACTGCAGGTCACTCACTTCTCTCATTCATGGACGCTTACTCGGGGTACAACCAGACCAGCATGTACCCCGGGGATGAAGAGAAGACTGCATTCATCAATGACCAAGGCACGTACTGCTACAAGGTCATACCATTCGGCCTCAAGAATGCTGGGGCTACCTACCAGCGCCTGGTCAATTATATGTTCAAAGACCTCATTGGAAAGTCTATAGAGGTATATGTGGATGATCTGCTGGTCAAAAGTCGGGACTAGCATGACCACCTTGAGCACTTGGCCGGGGCCTTCAGCATTTTGAAAAAGTTCAAGAAGAGGTTGACCCCGGCCAAATGCACCTTTGGCGTCTCGTCCGGGAAGTTTCTTGGCCTTCTAGTTAGCAGACGGGGAATCGAGGTAAACCCCGAGAAGATCAAAGCTATCATTAACATGCGGTCACCCAAATCAATGAAGGAAGTCCAGAGCCTAGCCGGACGAGTAGCCACACTAAATAGATTTGTTTCCCGAGCTACCGACCGGTGCTTGCCATTCTTCAAAATCCTCTGCAAAGCGTTCCGGTGGTCAGAAGAGTATGAAGAGGCATTCTGGGAACTCAAGAAGTACCTGGCATCCCCCCCTCTCCTCTCGACACCCGTACTGGGGGAAGAATTATTTTTATACTTGCCAGTGTCACCGTCGGCGATTAGCTCAGCACTTATCTGGGAGGAGCACGGGATACAATTCCCAGTGTATTACACCAGCCGGGCATTGTAGGGTGTGGAGAGCAGATACTCCCGCATCGAGAAGCTGGCCTTCGCCCTAATCACCTCAGCTCAAAGGCTCCGCCCATACTTTCACCCCCATGCCATTGTAGTCCTGACAGATCAACCTCTCCGCAGAATTCTGAGTCAGCCGGACATATCCGGGAGGCTCGTCAAGTGGGCCTTGGAGTTGGAAGAGTTCGAAGTGATCTACCGACCCCGGACAGCCATCAAGGGGCAAGCCGTAGCAGATTTTCTGGTTGAGTTTACATATCTTGAAGACCCGGTCGAAGAGCCCGAGCCCCCGGCCTTACCACCCGGACTACACTCCGATATTCTAACCTGGATACTGCACGTGGATGGCTCCTCCAATCAGCAAGGTAGTGGGGCAGGAATCATCCTAACTACCCCCGACGGTATCTAGCTTGAATATTCACTAAGGTTCGGGTTCCGTGCCTCCAACAATGAAGCCGAATACGAAGCCCTCTTGGTCGGGTTACAGTTAGCCATCTCAATGAGCGCGCAACCGGTCCAGGGCTACAGCGACTGCCAGCTCATGGTCAACCAGGTAAACCAAGAGTACGAAGCGCGGGAAGACAACATGGTAGCCTACTTGGCCCTTGTCCGAACGATTTCCAAACAACTCCGAAGGATTCTCCATCACTCAGATACCCAGAGAAGAAAATACCAGAGCCGACCGGTTGGCTCGCCTCGCTTCGTCTTCTGAGTCAGACTTGCCCGGGATAAGGATACAATTCCTACCCGAGCCTAGTGTGGTCAACTCAGAGGGCATGGAGGTCGACCCGGTCACTTTGGGACCCAGCTGGATGGACCCTCTGGTGACGTTCTTAACAACAGGAAGGCTACCGATAACAAAGATGAGGCACGTCGAGTCAAGTACCGGGCGGCGCGATATCACCTTCTTGACGACATCCACTACAAGAGAGGATTCACTATCCCGTACCTCCGCTGCGTTCATCCTGTGCAAGTTTTGGCAATACTGTTTGAAATTCATGAAGGTGTGTGCGGGAACCACATCGGAGGTCGGGCACTCTCCAGAATGGCCCTACTGCAAGGTTACTACTGGCCAACCATGGCCCGAGATTCACAGGAGTATGTTCGAAGGTGTGACAAGTGCCAAAAGTACTCTCCAATGATCAACCGACTGGGAAAACTCCAGACACCGATCCACAGTCCCTGGCCATTTGCCCAGTGGGGAATTGACATTGTTGGTCCTTTACTGACAGGGAAAGGGCAAGTCAAATTCCCCATGATAGCTGTTGACTACTTCACCAAATGGGTGGAGGCCGAACCCTTGGTGACGATAACCGAGCAGAAAATGGATAGCTTTGTGGAAAGAAATATCCTTAGTAGGTTCGGTATTCCCCGAGTCCTGATTAGTGATAATGGCAGACAATTTGACACACCCATCTTCAGACAGTTCTGCTCGGGTTACGGGATACTAAATCATTACTCTTCCCCCGAGCATCCATAAGCCATTGGTCAAGCCGAGGTAACCAACCTGACAATCTTGCAGTCAATCAAGACAAGGCTTGAAGGTGCCAAAGGGCTGTGGGCTGAAGAGCTACCATCCCTCCTGTGGGCCTATCGCACTACACCCCGAGCTGCTACAGGCGAAACCCCATTCTCCTTAACCTACGGTTTCGAGGTAGTGGTCCCCATAGAACTCGGGCTGCCAACATACCGGGTGGCCAACTTTAGCAATACGGACAACGGAGAAGCCCTCAGGACAGAATTGGACCTAGTGAAAAAAAAAAGAGACCAGGCCTATCTAAAGGTGGCAGCCTATAAGCAAAGGGTCTCGCGGTATTACAATAGCAAGGTGAAACACCGCAGTTTCAAGTTGGAGACCTCATCCTCAAGGCAGTGAACCAGTCTACCGAATCCCCAGCCACGGGAAATTGGGGGCAAACTGGGAAGGGCCATATAAAGTGACGCGGATCAACCAACCGGGAACCTATTGGCTATAGAGCATGGACGGGCATGATCTCACTCATCCTTGGAACGTGCAACACCTCCGCAAGTACTATTAGTAGCATCTGACCACGAGAATTTAGTACTATAGGGAAATTTCTTTTTGTAGCTTTGATCGAGCAACCATTATAAATTTTTATTTTTAAAAAAAATTGTATAGTTTACTTTGAAAATTTACTCCTGTCAGTACCCCATGCAATGCAAAAAAAGAAATCCTTGGGCCTAACCCCGAGGCATAAAAGACCTTAGGTCTAACCCCAAGGCACAAAAGACCTCGGGCCTGACCCCGAGGCACCAAAGACCTTGGGCTTAACCCCAAGGCACAAAGACCTCGGGCTCCGAACCCAGGCACCAAAAAGACCTCGGGCTCCGAACCCAGGCACCAAAAAGACCTCGGGTTCCAAGCCCACGCACAAAAAGACCCTGCAACCACCCATGTTCCAGGTCGGTTTCCTATGGTCGCTCCTCAACACGCCCCCGCTTTCACAGGACACTCGGGGGCAAAGGGATACTAGACCTAAACAGGAAATTACATAAAGCTTCGCTTAGGTCCAGCCGACGATGGGGCCATACCCCTAGGTGACCGACGATGGCGAGCTTCAAAGGACCCTGCAACCACCCATGTTCCAGGTCGGTTTTCTATGGCCACTCACTCCTGCACTCCTGCCTTAGCAACATGCTTAGGGGGCAGGGGAATATCAAGCCAAAACAGGAAATCACACCGGTCACTAAACGAACTTGGAAAATATTCCTAAGGGCTTATAATGATCGGAGATATATCCCGAACGGTAAAATAGGATACACCTATGATTCATCGGGACATCCCAGACGGTAATACAGGGTATTCCTATAATACACCGGGCGATCCCGGACGCTAAATAGGACCAGTTCCTACAACACTGCTAAACAGGACCATATCCTACAGCACTCTGGGCAATTACTTTTTAAACAGGTCAGAAAGACTAGGTATTCTATTGGTTACGATCCTAAAACATTTGCTAAGGCAGGTGTTAGGTCGGCCAAAAACTGAAAGGATACTAGCAATTAAAACAGGCACTATAGAGAAGGAGCATAGTTGATGGAAGGTTTGACCTCAAGGGCCTTCTTATTAATAAAAACTGTACAAAGCCTGGGGGGAAGTTGTAGTAGCCTCCCCAGTAAAGAAAAGAAACAACAGCACACACACAAAAAAAAAAAACCAGCAAGAGTCCGAGAGAAGGGAGCCTAGGGATCGTCTACGTCAACAACATCCACATTCTCTTCGACCTCCCCCTCGGCCTGCCCTTCCGGGGCAGCATCTCTCTCCTGGCCAGCCGGGACAATGGCACCCTCAGCCGTAGCAGCATCCTCGATGGCCTCGGGCAACATGTCCCAGTATTCGGAGTCCACCCCCTGGTAGGGAGTGGTGTCCAACTCCGGGTGGTCCCAGGCCAGCCTCCTTTTCAAGTCCTCGTACCCGAGGAAGAAGCCGTCGTCGAAAGTGTCCCCCGGGGGACCAGCCACCGCTGCCTCTAATAGTGCCCTCTCCCGAGCTTCTACTGCCGCGCGACCAGCCCGCTCAGCCTCCAGCTCTGCCAGAGCCACCGCCAGTTCTTCCTGGGCTGCCCCGAGGCTTGAAGCCAGGCCCTTGAAATTGTTTTTCTCAATGGTCAAGGCCCTCTCTTTGGTCTCCAGGGCAACCTCTTTCTCGACCAGGCGGTTTCGGCAGCGGTGGCCCTCCCGGCAAGGGCCAGCATGAAGGACTCAGCTCCGGCAGCCATGCAGCCGACCTGCAACCAAAGTAAAAAGGAGATGATCGGTCACTATTGCTAGCAGAGCAGGAAATGCAAAGAGAATCAGAAAATGCAGTAAAGTTACTTACTAGATGGGAGATGCAGTATAGCCACCCCTGAAAAACTTGGGGAGACATACCGCCACAACTCTCCACCTGACTGGGGAGTAGGCATGGTCTGACCCTGTCTCGGGTCTCCCTAGATTCATCCAGGGGCGTCCCGATGGGAATCTTAGATCGGGGGGCAGATGTTTCCCCCACTACCACCACCCGGGGGGTTGATGTCTCCGCAGGAGCCTGGGCCGCCGATGGGCCATGCCTAAGTCGTCTGAATGGGCACACACTGCCAGAGGCCTCAATGGCTGGCCTCTTCCCCGTCGCCGCCATCTGCTCGGCAGCAGTAGTCGGCAGAGCCCTCAGCCGCTCGGGATCCCTCTTAGGGGCCATCTCTGCAAAAGAAAAATAGCCATAAGGTCAGCAACCGGGATAACAAGGCGGTAAAGAGTAGCCAAAGTTAAGGCAAGTGACAAAAACTCGTACCCGGGATGATGGTAGGGAAGATTGGAGCTTTGGCAGGACGGTGGGGTCGGTGGTCACCTTTCTGGTCTCCCGACTGGGTCAGCACGTCCCAGACGTTGACAGACCGCTCAATCAAACCCCTGATTATCTCCTCACACTCCTCCGGAATGCTTGGGAGATCGACGAGTCCTGCTGCAAAACAAACCAAGACGATCAGTTCGGAACCACAAAACAGAGCCTAGAAAGAGGCCAGAGAAGACACGAGATGGGCTTATCCCTCAACTCTCCCGGCCATGAGGTCCTTAGTTGACTCCCAGGAGCTGGCTCACAAAGTCCAGGGGTGGACACTTGGAAGAACTTGTTTTTCCACCCCTTATTGCTTGGGCAGTTGATGATAATCTTCTTTCCCTGCCGAGCCCCTAGGGAAAAGAACCCGGCCTCCCCGTGGACTGGGAACGGCCGGTGGATCCAAAAGAACTCTTGAAGGGTGAGTTCGTACCCGAAGATCTGGGGCCACAAGGAGATGGATCCCATCAGATACCTCCACCCGTTTGGGGCTAACTGCCCAGGAAGATCAAAACGTCCCGAGCCACCGGATGGAGGGGGACACGAAGGCCAGCCATGAAGACATCCTCGTATAAGGTAACAAAACCCCAACAGTAAATATAATCCCCGCCGGGTTGGACAGACAAAGAATTGTTATCAGGGATGGCATACCTACCCCTGATCAGATCAAGGTCCCCGGCATGCAGGGCCGTGGGGATAAACATGCAGGCGAATGCTACCGAGGAAGTAGACTCCTCAGGCGCCTCGTCACTTGAACCCCATGACACCGAGGCAATGGAGGCCTCCTGGTCAGACTCGTTGCTGGGCATTCGGGCCGCGATTCGGCCCTCACTGTGATGATCTGATGGGGAAGCTGAAGATAGGCCTAACCTGGCATCGGGCGAGCCAGTTCGGAACATTTCACTCACTGATCGGGAAGCAGAGTTGAAGTCGGATTGTTCCATTTCTTGTATTCCCACGGAAGGGGGAAGAAGAAGGACACAACCTGAATATGGGTCGGGAACACCGAACCGGACGTATAGAGGGGGCAGGGCCACTAACCTAAAGGGTAGTGAATAAAGGGTCCTTAACACCAAGTGGCACTCTCTCAAAACTACTCCGGGGACACTCGCTCGCTCAAACGACCCTAAGGTGCCCCCCGCCCGGAGAAAGAAACAGAACCTGAGGAAGAAAAAGTCCCACTCTTGTTTTAACGTAAGGGGGTTTGCTCTATCCAGTCTCGCTCAGAAAAGAGAAAAGAGGGGGACAAAGAGAGAAGAGAATGATGAACTAAAGTTAAATAAAAGGACTTATAAAGTTTGGCGCAGAAAAGGGGCTCGGGAATCTTGCTTAGGATTGCTCTTGCTCTTAAGGCGCTCGGTAGCTTAATCTCTGCAATAAAGAGTTGGAGAAATGGGTAAGAATCCTTTATATAGAAACCGGGGATGGCCCGGATCAAAACAGATCCAACAACTAGCATGTTCTCCAGCCCAAAGTGGCCGACAGTTGTCACCTCGGGCATGTGGATCGTCGCCTCAAAAGGCGCGTTCATTAAATGAATGACGAAGATGTTTTGGTTACAGCGGAGATGGTTCGATTACTCCCAAGCTGGCACCGTTTGATCCTAACCAGACCAATGACCAGCTGACACGTGGCATACCAGGAACCCGGACCCGCATGGTCAATGCTCAGTCCGTACCCCGACTGATCTCCGCGACCGATATCGTCCAGTCAGAGTTCTGACCTATTACCGAACGGTTCCTCGGGGGCGGTCTCAATTTTTAAGACTACATCAGACGAAGTATTAGACCAGCTTGGAGGAAGCGAGCCATCACGGGTTGAGAATTGGCAATCACAAACGACACAGTTGATGGAAAAAGGTGGCCTCAGGGGACCTTTTCATTAATATTTTGTACAACGAGGGGCAGTTTTAGTAGCCTCCCCGGCAAAACAAACCGAAAAAAAAAGAAAAAAGAAGGAAGAAAGCTTTCAGGTCCCCTTGCCCTTCAGAGCCTTAATCTCCTCTTCCATGGCCGCCATCCTGGCCACTAGCTCTTAGACGGTAAGCTCCAGGGCATGAAAGTCCACGTCCTGCATGACGGAATCCGTTTGCAGAAGAGCACTCTGTTTCTCCACCTCCTGCAGGCGACCTTCCAAATTTGCAAGGGAGAGGCTTGTCCAAGAGCTGCGCACATGAAGACCGGTGGGTGCTTCCGGCCGACTCCTCTTCGGTTGAGGTTGGGATCCTTCCCCAACCGCCTTTTCCTTCCCCTTCCTGGACGGGCCCGATGGCAGGCTCGCGTCCCCAGATGAGTATGAATCATCGCTGATGGACAGAGTAACTGGCCCCTCAGGTGGGCTGGCCCTGCTCGTGGCACGTGCTCCGGAAGCTATGGACCTAGTATAGCGGCGTAACCCAGATGCAGCCGCGGCGGGGGCCGCAGAGGAAGTTCCACTGCCTACCTCATCAACAGGTCCCCCTACTAAGTCGGAGAACGTAAGGCCGGCCTCGACTGCTCGGTTAATCACCTCCGCGTCGGCAATAGCGGGGGCAATGCTACGGAAGGCGGCAAAGGACGCCTTACAAAGTTCGGGATTGAAGGTCGCAGGAGGGCAGAGAGAGGGGTCCACCAGCCAGTTGTCGGAGATAATGACCCAAAGATATTGACGCCAGTTCTTGTTTGGAAAGTCCAGACCCCAGATAAGATTTTTTCCCTTGGCCCCGGGGCGTAAGTAAGGCTCCCCACGATCGATGCCCAAGACGTAGCACCTAGCGACGTCCACCGAGCGGAGGAGCAACCCAAGTCGCTGGTTCAGCACCGATATGCCCCAAAGAAGGCGGGTGACATTCGGACGACACTTGGACAGCGGAAAGCGCAACCCCTGTAATAGGTCGCAAAAGGAAGAGGGGAAAGGGAAGCGTAGCCCCACTATTAGCAGCAGATAGCTGCTAATAATGACTGAGGGGAAGGCCACCTCCTCCCCTTTGACGTAAGGGCGGACCCCGATGTCGTCAGGGATTTCGCAGTCCTTCTGGAAGGTGCTGAGTCCTTCGTCAAATTTCAAGTCAACGCGAGAAGTCATCGAAGAGGAGTCTGGGTAGTAAAAATAGAGGAAAAAGAGCTCGGGAGCACTTTGTTTTCAAAAAACAAAACCGCTCGGTAAGTTCGATCGTCAATCTGCAGTGAGGTATGGAATGAACAGGTGCCCCTTATATAGGCACTATGAACGGCTCAGATCAAAACTGATCAAACGGCTCATGCGCTCTCTTGCCAGAACTATCGCTTTGGGCACATGGGGCGTCACCTCAAAAGACGTGGGCATTGAATGCGCGACGTGATGGTTCAGTTGCCACACGAATGATCTAGTTACTTCCACGCTGGCGTCATTGGGTCCTAACCAAGCAGTAACCAGTGGACACGTGCCATCTGGGGCGCTAGATCCCGAATGGTCACCGCTCGGTCGGTACCCCGACGGATCACCCCAACCGGTCCCATTCCGAACAGAGTCCCGGTCTATTACCGAGCGGTATTTCGAAAACATTCTTAATTTTCAAACTTCATCCGATGAGACATCACATCAACTTCAAAAATGGGGCGCAGCTGATACGTCCAAAAATATGCTGCTAAAGACCAACCGCCACGTCAGTAGAAAGACCCGGACTATCCGGGATAAGAGCTTGGGGCCCACACCTCAGATGTCATCGGACGTCACCGCTCGGGATGATCGAACGGCCCGGGCACGAGGCGCGGCGACTTTCCAGGAGGTGTAGCTCGGGCCAAACTTTCTGGACAGTTTCCTTGTATGGCCAGAACTCTATTAAGGAAGAATGAGTAGATTCCCAAACCATTTGGAGGGCTTTCCTTAATTTGTGTAAATCAATCGTAATTGATTTATATACCATATCAATACACTTACCATGTAAGGGTGGACTCTTGCATCTATAAAAGAGCCTACCTACCCTCTCTAGGGGGATGCCGAAGTCAATTCTCTGAGCATACAAGTGATTAACAGAGAATTCATCATCTACACGCATACACTCGGCCGGTATTACTGGTAGTGCCGCCCACCTTTGTCTGCTAGTGAGAAGCGCATAGACGCAACCGTGGACGTAAGACACCTTGTTAACGGGACTGAACCACATACAAATCCTTTCTTACCTCATTTCCTGTCCAAATCTGTCTTACCAGTTTTCGGCATCATCAACTAGAATCTAATCTAGTGCTAGAAACTAAACTACATACAAAGTAAAATGGCCATGGTGGCCTAATGGAAGTAAATGATATATTGAAGAAATACTACATTATGTAATGATGTAATTGTTTGGTCAAGGACCATTACAAAGGAGTACAACACAAGTATTTATATGAAAAGTCTACAACTACTTTGAATTTGAATTACATTTCCCTCCAACTTTAATAACTAATAATTCAAATTCCTACAACTACCAATTAGTGGGAAATGCTCCTACAATGACAAGTGTCTTCAAGCAACTTCCATCTTCATCATCACCATTGATGTTCAAGTAACCAATATTGATCTCCCCTTGTAATGCCAAGTGTCCTTTAATCAACTTCCAAATAACCACCAACCAATTTGAATTGGTTTTCCATGTGCAATAATAAATATACTATGTAACAATATAATATAATATGAATTTATATACTAATACATATAAAAATAATTTATGGTCCAAACAATCCCCCAACAGTAGCTTCATAGATCCTTGGTCAATGTTCTCAAGCCTAATTTGCTTGAACGGTCTCTTTAGCTTGTCCCTCTTCTATAACCTTGTACCACTGCTCCTCTCCTAATGGCTCGTAATCAAAGAAGGTTTCAAAATTGGGGATCCTCTTCCTTGTATCATGCTCATACCAAGGCTCTGGGAAGCCACAGTAGTAGAAGTCCTCCCCTTCCTTGACCAAAGAGCCATTGAGAGTCTTTTTGAATGGTTCGCTGCCGTTGGACTTGCTAGCTTTTCCCTTTGTTAGTGTAAACCCCAAACCATTCTTTTTCTTTTGCCCAACAAAATTCATAAAACTTGCTATACCTTATTGCCTACGGCCTAAGCCCATGCCCAGGAAGAACTTCATCTTATTCAAAATAAAAGCTATCATGGGATTTCCATAATCATCAAGGTACGGTGCAATCTTCCATAACGGCTCTTTCATTCCCAAATCATTAATTTTATTGAGCTTGAACCCACCAAGAGTAGGATCTAGCTAAGGCAACTGTATCTCCAATGTGACTCCATCTTGAGCAGTACGAATCCCATAATCTCCGAATAAAACTACTAGATGATTCTTCACTACTATCTTGATCTTTTGGTGAAGGGTCGAGGGTATAGCCTATATATCATGTAACCACTATCTTCCCAATAATAGGTTAAAGGAGGCCCCTATGTCAATTACTTAGAATTCTACATTCCCACTTGCGGCCCAACAACGATTTATAGACTTAATACCCTAACTATCTTCCTCTAATTATTATCATAAGCACGAATAGACTGGTCTGAGACTCATAACTTATTCATCGTAACACCCAAGGCCTATAAGGTTTGTAACGGGCAAACATTGAGCACAGAACCATTATCAACCAAAATAATGAAGCGACCTGTTATGACAAGGACCCTCAGGAGGAAGGTCCTCATTCGTGAAAGATATGACCAGTGTCTCCATTATGGGCTTCATCAAGGCTATCAATTACTTGGGTGTAGTATCGATAGGGACATCACGACAGTTCAAAGCTTCGAGGATTGCCTACTTGTCATTTGTGGAAGCCATAAGCAAGCTCCAAAAGGATATGTTAGCCTGTGTCTTCATAAGTTGCTTGAGTACTTCATCCTCTTCTTGTGGTACACTGACTTCTTTTCCCTTTCCATTATCTACTTCTCTCCCCGGATGATCTCCCTCTAGTTGTGGTGGCTTGAAGTGCCTACCTGCCCTAGTCACGTGTTGAACATCTTGTTTTTCCCATATACATTCCAGAACTCCTTTGTTGATCTCAATATCATCCCATATGGAATCATCAGAAGGCCTCCCATCCCACCATTTCACCTCCCCTAAGCCAAGGTCTAACTCCTCTAAGTAGCATAGGTCCTCCATTTCAGGGTCTTCATTTACCAAAATTCTTCATCATCACTCAAAAAGCAAATCCCAAATTCCTCCAAGAGGATAACCACTAGTTCATATTTGGTTATAGAGGTGATATATACGGTCGGATTATAGGAGAATAAGCTAAGGTAAGGAGTTTATGTTTTGTGGTGGGGGAACGGCATGGTGGTAACGGGTTATGGGTAATATTTGGTAGAGGTGGGGGTATGATGACCCCATTATCGAGGAGGTCCTGGATCTTATAGTGGAATCAAATGCAATGGTTAGTATCATGGCCATGTACTTGGTGGAAGGCACAATATTTGGAGGGATCATGATTAGGTAGGAGAGGATCAGGTAAATGTCTCGAGTCTAAGGGTTTGAGGTGGCCTTTTTTGGATGAGGCAGGTTAATATAGAAGATAGTGGTAGGCTGAGGGTGGTGAATTTTTCTTGGTTCGGAGCGGCAGTTGCTTCTTGGGTAGGATCGGTTGGCACTTTGGTCAGGGTTATCATAAAAGACATTGACATCAGGTACGGTATGGTCGTTTGAGTAGTTGCTTCCAATGTTTCTCTTCCTCGGATTACTCTCTTCTTTCTTAATCTTCCCATCTCTTAAGGCATTCTCTATCTTAGTCCCCACATCAAATAGTTGTTCGAAGTTGGTGATAGGCATGAAACACATGCGCTTATTGAAGGTGGGTTGCAGGTTCTTTATGATCATGTGGACTTGCTCTTTTTCGGTCGACCTATTTGCCATTTCGACAGTCTTTTTCTTCCAATGGGTCAGAAATGTGGCAAAAGACTCCCGGTTGTCTTGCCTAGCGGTTTCAAGGTCTCGGATGGTGACATCAAGCTCAGTATTGTAGGCATACTACTTCACAAACTCATTAACAATATGCTCCTATACACGGGTCTTGGAGGACTCAAGGGCTAGGAACCATTGCAGGGCTCCCCCAGATAGATAACGGGAAAATAACTGGGCTAAGTGTTTATTCCCCAACCCCATTGGTCTTAAGGCAGTGACATACATCTTCAGGTGTCTGTTGGGGTTCCTGGTCCCATCAAATTTTTGTAGGTCAGGCATCTTAGAATTTTTGGGGTATTTGATCTTTGTAGGCTCAAAGAAACCCTTAAGGTCTAACAGATAGTCATCAACACCACAAGAGTTCCTCATCATACTCTCTAGATAGTACAGCTTGTCTTTCATTATCTTTCCGGGTTCTCCACATACACTATCATCGAACCATCCTTATCCTTGACAGGATTCGGATCATGGGGTCCTTAAGTGTAATAGGTGGAGGTGGTGGAGGTGGTATGAGTGGATCAATAGTAGGCAGACCCTACGGGTTCACAGTAGTTTGCCCTAAACGGTCTATAAGAAGCTGCACCTGTTGCCTTTGATGGGCCAAGGTATTCTCTAACTATTCCATTCTTTTTTGTTCTTCAGACATAGGTATCCCAATACTAGTAGTCCAGACTAATCTTCATGAGCCAGGGGGATAGACCCAAGAAGGTGTGCTCACGGTTTTCCTCGAAGCTATCTCTAGACGATCTTCACACCCATACATGCTCGATTTAAGAAATCGTTAGTTTTTATTTCATTTAGGTTCTTCATTGCTATGTATGCTCATGTATGCTCATGCGAAGAGAATAGATCTGGTAACCACTTCATCAAAATGTAGCCATATAAGTCCTAGTTGCATCATCTAGTATTCCTTCTCATCCCGTAGCCACCATAGTCAATGTCACGCTAGCCATTCCATGCTTAGAATTCCACATGTGACATTGCCTAGGTCTAATCAGGGCATCCCTAGCGAATTAGGACACAAACAAGGTCCTGATTTGTTGTCCTACAAACTCGTGGTACATATTCCCAGTATAACACATAGGCATGCCATCCTTATGTCATGTGGCGAGCATTTTACATGGATAGAATACCTTGGGTATTAGACAGGGTCATATATCACGTGTCGTATGGGCTTCCTTATTATGTCACATAATCCCAAGGGGAAAATAAAGCATGTGTGCACACATTGTCATAATAGGTCAAGCCCTAAAGGATTGGATCTATGGCTACTATATGCATCAGGGTGGATAGGGTCAGAAGGGGTCCCCCAGCAAGAGTCCTATGTACCCCCCATTACAAGGTTTGGTGTAGTGCATGGACTACTTTTTATACCATTAGGTACGTGCTATGGTAGGGAAGCCCTCTGTGGAGGGGATCTGATAGGCTACAGGCCCTCGGCTTTGGTCCTCCCAAGCTTCCTAAAACTAATTCACATGCGATCCTCATAATATAAACTCAAAGAACCTTGAAAGTTTTTGAGTCTAACCTTCTTAGTTCAATAACCAATAGAGTCACCAATTGGGTACCCAAACTAAGCTTGGGGCCTAGAAGGATTAAGCCAGCTTGATTGATCCCATTTCAAATCTCATGTCAACAACCATGAGTGAGGTTCATCACCCTTCATTAGCCTTTATCTGATCTGACCGATTTAGATTACTCATATTTTAGATTCCATGGGGCCTTTTATCCCACCCGAGGCAACAATCGATGCCCATGATCCATAATCGAGGCTACACGAGTGAGTAATCTATGTTTTATCCCATAAAGCTAAATCCAGAGTTATCCTCACCAACTGAGTCGCCACTTGGTTTGATAAAGGAAACCAAGAAAACTAAACCTAACCAGTCCAATGGATAGAGAGCACCTCGTTGTCACCAAAGAACTCGGTTCGAGGTTAAGGTACGAGAGAGGAAGGAGCTAGATCGTGCTGAAACACCCCCACTAGCCCCATCGTGAGATGGGCCTCTACTCAGCTTTCAAGGTGTTTGACTAAACATTATGTGGACCATTTCATTTATTTCTAATGTAATCCTAATTCAAGTTATAAACAACTAATAAAAGAAAATTGTGCAAGAAACTAAGTAATTACATGCAATGCACGTGCTAAAATAGTAATTCGGGGATTAAATGTATTACTACGCTCCCTTATGAATGCAAAAGCACATAAAATTAAATTAAACATAAAAATCGCACTCAAAACCCTAGAAAAACATGATATCTAAGCATAAGTAATCATGTAGGGAATTTAAATCTGTATTTTATCCACCTAAGCATGCTTCTATGTGATCCTAAGAAAGCGATAAATAAGAGGGAATGTAGAAAACTTACCCGAGATAGCATAGCATTTCCAATTATCCTAAGTAACCATGGTTAGTACAATAAAAGCATAATATATAGAGGATAATATAAGAATATCCTACTATTCTAGGCATGGATAGTATGTATGTGTGTCCAAACATGACTACTTTGTGTAGTAGTGTGAGTATGTATGCATGTGCATGGATATGAATTAATTCATGAATTAAACTAATTATGAATTAAACTAACTACTATGAATAATCTAATTCATGGATAAAAAACTACTATACATGGATAAAACATGAATAAGAATAAAACATGGATAGCCTACTACCCCAATTAATATGAATTACAACATTATTCCTACACGAATGTCCTAAATCTAGACTCGTAGATCCGATTAAGGAGGTCGGATATTCGTGGATTGGATACCGACTCCATAGTTCCAGCTATCCCAACACAGAGGGATAGCTTCTTCTGGGATAACTCTACTTTAATGGATACTACAAACACTAAATTAAAACAATCCTAGAACTTTAAAGATCTAAACAAAAATAAAGCAAGAAATAAAAAAGAAGTTACCCCAAGAACACCCGTTAGAATGTTCCTTCGGCAGGGATTCACTGGCACTGTGGACTCCAAGACTCAATCCTAGACTCTAAAAACTAATACTTTTCCTATAATTTTCTAGGAGTGCGTCAAAATCCTCCAATTGGGTTTCCTCGGGCTCTCTAGTCTTTAGGATTTTCGAGTGTGTTGGATTAAGAGGGAAGGGCCCCCTTTATAGTTTAACATTTGGGTGAAAAATCTTATAGCCAAGCGATGCGGGACAAAAAAAACACATATTTTCACGTTTTTAGACATTTTCACGCAGATTTGGGTCAAATCAACGGTCTAGAATGAATCTGGGACATCTGACAGCCATAATGATAGATTTTTGAGTTCCATCTAGTAGTCTTGAGTGCCACACAGTAGTTGAGAGTGCCATACGTCAGTCACATGAGTGCCACTATGGCACTCAGCTGAGAACGTTGTGTTTTCTATCTATTATTCTCGGACTTCATTCTCTCATCTCGGTTATCCTTTTTGGGCTTGTCATATATCATTGGAAAGGTATAGGAGTCTAGTTTAAGATGTTTTTAGTCTCATTCAAAAAAATGTTTGTATATTTTTAGTTATTGTCAAAAGAGTGAGGCTGACTCCAAGAAGGAGCAAACCTGTGAGGTGCAAAAAGGATTGAAAATTTCCTAAGTGGGTTTTTGGTCAATGTAAGGGCTTGGGTCACTAATTTAGGCTACTTTAGGAATATTTTGTAAAGGGAGTTCTCAAGATCCCACCCCAAGGTCTGGATTTTGCTCAATAAAAGGTGATTTTTCATCATTTTGTGTGAAAAAGCTAACCTATCTTGGGTTTTTGTTTCTAAATGGAGTTTCTAGCGTACTTAAGTCTTCCTAAAGGTTATTCTAACATATCTCAGAGACCACAGTGCTTCAAGAAGTTCTTGATAACTGACATATCCTGATTCTAGTCATCGGGTTGCTCTTGAGGCGGGATCCCTTCTGTAGAACGGATAAACCACAATAGGGTGTCTACATAACTGTTCCATCTAAAAGAAAGGAACCTTCTACTAATTCAACGAGGCTTTGGTACATGAGGCTTGGCCATATCAATCTAAATAGGATTGGCAGACTAGTGAAAGAAGAGATCTGAGGCAATTTGGTTCTCAAACCAATGGAAGTCTGTGAATCATGTTTAGAGGGTAAAATGACCAAAAGGACCTTTCCTGCAAAGGGCAACAGGACCAATGCAATGTTAGAATTAGTTCATAATGATGTGTATGGACCAATAAATATTAGAGCTAGGGGTGGTTATGAGTATTTCATCACATTTATTGATGACCACTATAGGTATGGATATGTGTACCTAATGCAGAACAAGTTTGAAGCCTTTGAAAAGTTTAAAGAGTTTAGAGCTAAAGTGGAGAAGCAATTAGGAACACATATCAAAGCCAGTCGATCTAATCAAGGTGGCGGGTACTGCTCTAACGAGTTTATTGATCACCTCATTCAGAATGGAATTCTGTCATAATTGTCTGCACCCGGTACGCCTCAGCAAAATGATGTAGCAGAGAGAAGGAACCAAACTCTTTTAGATATGACTAGGTCAATGATGAGTTATTCTGAGTTGTATTATTTCTTTGGGGTTATGCTTTGGAAACTGCTACATACATGCTAAATCTTGGTCCAAACAAATATGTTCCTAAGATACCATAGGATATATGGATTGGATGCAGGCCCTCTTTGCAACATCTCCATATATGGGTATATCCAGCACATGTGTTGAAAGGAAAGATGAACAAATTGGAAACTAGATCAGAAGTATGTTATTTTGTAGGGTATCCAAAGGGTACTTATGGATGGTATTTTTATGATCCAAGAGAACAGAAAGTGTTTGTTAGTATAAATACTATTTTCTTGGAGGATGATTATATCATGAACCATAAACCTAAGGGAAGGATAGATATGAAAGATATAAAAGGAGAGCCCTTAGTCCTACCCATAGTTGATAACAATATAAGACAAGAAAATACCACTTCTTTACCCATTTCTGCACCGATACCTCATCGTAGCGGGAGGATGATCAGCCAGCCTAACAAATACATGTTCTTAGGAGAATTTTTGAAGCGGTCTCCATAAAATCTAAATCTGATCCTACCACGTACGAAGAGGCAATAGCTGATGTAAACTCAGCTCATTGGATTAAAGCTATGAAGGCTGAATTGAAATCTATGGATTCTAATCAGATCTGGGATCTTGTAGAACTTCCTGCCAATATTAAACCCATTGTCTATAAGTGGGTCTACAAGAGGAAAAGTGGATCTGATGGAAAGGCTGAGACCATTAAGGCAAGGCTTGTAGCGAAAGGCTATACTCAGAGGGAGGGCATTGACTATGAAGAAACCTTCTTACTGGTAGCGAAGCTCAAGTCCATCAGAATACTCTTATCTATTATGACATGCCTAGATTATGATATCTGGCAGATGGACGTCAAGACTGCATTCTTGAATAGCAATTTTGAGGATGACATCTATATGTAGCAACCAGAAGGGTTTATAGCTGGTAGGAAAGGTAACTTGGTATGTATGTTGCAAAAGTCCATTTATAGGCTTAAACAGACATCCAGAAGTTGGAACATTCATTTTAACCAAGCAGTCAAATCGTTTGGTTTTGATACAGAATCTGGATGAACCTTGTGTATACCAGAAGTGTGAAGGCAAAGTGGTGGCTTTTCTTGTTTTATGTTGATGACATTCTACTCATTGGAAATGATGTAGGGGCATTGTCATCAATTAAGGTTTGTCTAGCTAGTACTTTCAATATAAAGGATCTAGGAGAGGCGAGCTATATCCTTAGGAAAAAGCTCTTTCGAGATCATAAGCAAAAGATAATGGGATTATCTCAAGCTGGTTATATCGAGAAGGTACTAACTAGGTGTTCCATCAACAATTCGAAGAAAGGTATATCACCTTTCAGGCATGGTTTAGCATTCTACGAGGACCAGTGTCCTAAGCCACAGGAGGGGAGGAATCACATGGTAGGAGTTCCCTATGCTTTGGTAGTGGGAAGTCTCATGTATACGATGTTATGCACTTGACCAAATATCTATTTTTCCATTGGCATGGTTAGTAGGTATCAGTCGAATCCTAGTCCAGAGCACCGAACAGCCGTTAAGCATATTCTTAAGTACTTTAGAAGAACTAAACATTATATGATTATGTATGGTGGTAGTGAGTTAATTCCATTTAGATAAACTAACTCAGACTTTATGTCAGATAAATATTTGAGGAAGTCGACATCTAGACATCTCTTTACCTTAGGAGGTGGTACTGTTAGTTAGAGGAGTATCAAGCAGAAATGGATTACAGACACAACTACAGAAGCTGGGTATGTGGCTACTTGTGAAGGTACAAAGGAAGTTGTTTGGCTTAAGAAGTTCCTCATGGAACTCGAGGTGGTACTAGCATCGCTATCACCTATTATGCTATACTACAATAATAGTGGGGCAGTGGCTCAATCCAACGAGCCAAGGAAACATTGAAAGGGGAAGCACATAGAGCAGAAATATAATCTAATTTGAGATATTGTTCAACATGGAGATGTGACTATCACCAAGGTTGCCACCGCTGATAATCTTGCAAATCCGTTTACAAAGGTCTTGCCCCCATAAGGTGTTTGATTGTCATCTAGATAGTCTAGGTCTCAGATGTAGTCCTGAATGGTTATGAGTGCAAGTGGGAGATTGTTGGGATTGTGCCCGAGACATTGGCATTTTAATATATGGATATCAGCTTTACATTTTATTGTGTATGTTTCTTTGATGAGATGATTGTCAATCATAGTAAGTAATTTGTGTGTATTTCAGATACATACAAGTGAGATACAAATTACTATTCTTTAATACTTAGAATTTATCACAGTGGATGATGAGACTGGATATCTCATCAGGTTTACACTGTAGCATGATTAACAACCATTGGATGGAGTAATGAATCTCAATCACTAGAGTATAACTCATAGTTAGTATGATAGTGCTTATAGTGCATTGACGGACCTAAGTTTTCCTATTGACACTTAAGACTATCAACAGTCAATAGGAACTCATAACTTATATAAAGTATATGTTCTCAATCTTGAGATGATTATGAACACAGACTGTGGATATGGTTGCTTTGACTTACCAATCAGTGAGATCTTAAATATCAACACCTGGGTATCTTGGGTATGTTATGTTCATAGGGTTGTGATCATATATTGTCAAGGTAGAATCTACCCTCTGATAAAGAGTAAGCATTCCCTTGAGAATGTCACCAAGTTGATTACTGAGAACTGCAGTCCTGTTGATAAGAGTTATCAACATGTTTGGTGATAATGAGGGGTGAATGGGACTCAAGGAATGATAGATCTAATCATTATTCAGGTTGACAGTGATAGTCTATCTGACTACCTGAATAATCCTGACGGTAGAGGGACATCAGTACACCATACAAGTCTAGTCATCGCTTCGGATATGTTCTTTTACAGGAGTTCAGTTATCATTTTATAGTGGAGTAAATATTAACTGATCAGTTGGTTAATTTACTGATCAAAGATTTTGGTAATGAGAATTCACAGCTTGTCTGAGCCAATAATAAAGAACCTAGGAGGTCCCACTCTTAGCTCCATTAGGATGCTTGGAAAGACACAAGAGGATGTTGTCAAGAAACGTTCGATCGATCGAAGGTACAAAATAGAAAATCATCATTTTTATTCATACAAAGCTGTAGAAACTGTTTAGGGTTTCCCAACCTTCTATATCCTCTCCGTAAGGGTTCCCACCAACCCTAGTCAATCCAGGAAGCACTGACAGGAGACATAAGGGTAAAGACAACCTAGTGGGAGTTGCTACACACTAAAGGAATAAGACAAAGTCAGAATGGGTTCAAGAGCATAAGGTAATAATCTTCTCCCTCTTGTGTATATGCATCTATAGAGTTAATGAGTTATAGATTCGGGCTACCAATAAGTTTTTGTAAACTGATTTTTGCCACTGCGCATGATTTAAAGTTTTTCAAAACCTAAATCCATCACCGACACACCCTGATATATTCTTTCCAACAAGCCCTGATACCGTCTGGGTAATAGGCCCTAGTGTACTTTGGCCACCATACCCTGATGTCCTCTGGCAACCATGCCCTGGCCGACATGCCCTAATATACTTTGGACCCTATGCCCTAGCCGATATGCCCTAACACATATTGGCTAGCACACCCTGATACATACTAACAATCCTACCCTGTTGTATTAAACTCGACATGAAGTCCCATATCACACAACATCCCTAATTCTAACACACAGTCCAACTCTATCATACGTAAGCCTGACTTGCAGTCCTGGTCCTATCCTAGCACGTTAGGATCCCATACCCAACATCATATAATCTTTGCGACTGCATCCATATGCACAAATTTAAATTGTATCGACCTCTATGATCGATAGACCCACTACTATGCATGTTGGCTTTTCAATTCGATCAATAGTATTATATCATCATTATTCTATGGTTCCACTATTTAATGCATTAAGTCCATTATACCATATGTGTGTTATTCTAGTACAACTACTAATAACCACCGTATGATATAAAATAGCTTAGCAGTTCATTAGGTATAAATACACTAGAGATTTAACATTCTGTCATGTTCAATCGATAGAAGTTATTTTAATCGATTAAGGTAAAGCTAAGTACGATCGATTGAAGTCATTTCAATCAATTGATATAGTTAAAGTTCAATCAATTGAAATAAGTTCAATCGATTAAGATCGGTCTGTGTTCAATCGATCAAAAAACAAGTTTGTTTGATTGATTGAGAAGTGGTTTCCTTCTCAAACTGAACTGGACCTTGCTCACACATTCGGGGTCTGTTCTTTTTTGCTGAAATACATATATACGAACATATCTATGCTACTAAGTAAGTATTGGCACTCACCATTAAAGTCAGTGATGCCAGTGATGCGAGGTGGCCGTGGGTCTTCTTGGGGTGGTCTCATTCTCTTTCTCTGTCTCTTCACTTTCTCTCGTTCCCCCTATCTTCTGATTCTTCTCCTCTTCTTGCAAAGAGTGTGTGTGAGTATTAATATATATGGGTGTATGTGTGTGTGTGTATATATATATATGTGTGTGAGTGTATGTATATAATCTTCTCTCTTTAGCTCTCTAGATTTAACAAGCCCATAAGTGTGTGTGTATAATATATATATAGAGGAGAGGGGAAAATCTTGGCCTCACGAAATAAACTTGGCTTGCAAGTTCAGTCACTTTCATTCGATTGAAGTGGGGTTGATTGATTAAAAGTGAGTCCACATTTAGATTCAGGTCGATAAAGTTTCAATCACTTGAAGTGGTCCAATCGATTGAAGAAGTACAAGTTTGATTGATTGAAAATAGTTTAATCGATCGAAGAAAACCAAATGTCAATCAATTGATACGAGTTCAATCGATTGAAAGGTGTAGTGCATGAAAGGCAAAGGCAAGCATGCTGAATCTTATTTATATATACAAAAATACAAAAGAACAACAAAAATAGCAGGTATTACTTCATCCCCCTCTAAATAAAGATTTCATCGCCAAAATCCGAACTAAGCGTCACAAAAGAAATCTGGGTACTTCTCATGCATCTCCAACTCCAATTTTAATCCTTTGTCGTGAAACTCCCACTGGATCTCCACCAACAGAATTTCTTTATGCCTCAGCTTCTTAACTCCTAGATCCAAAATTCATACTGGTCCGTCATGGAATGACACATTGTCGTTAACCTAAATATCTTCAAAGTTAATCTCAAAAGTCGGATCATGAGCACTCTTTCTCAACATGCTAACATGAAAGACATTGTGCACTCTTGAAATCTTAGGCGGTAATGCGATTCTGTAGGCAACCTTTCCTACACACTCGAGGATTTCAAATGATCCAATGAAATGCAGTGCTAACTTTCCTCTCTTCTATCCAATTCTAACAATTTATCATTCTGGAGATACTTTGAGTAGTACATGTTCTCCAACACTAAAATCCAAACTTCTGCGACATTTATTTACGTAACTCTTGTGTCTACTATGTGTCATCCACATCCTTTCTTTTGTAATCTAGATATTTCGTAGGTATCTCGAACTAATTCAGGTCAAAGTAGCAAATTGTCTCTAACCTCTGCCCAACACAAAGGCGATCGGCACGGTCTTTCATATAATGCCTCAAAGGGTGCCATCCCTATACTCGAATAGTGACTGTTGTTATATGCAAACTCTACCAATGGTAGATGAGTCTTCCATGAGCTCTAAAAATCAATTACACATGCTCGAAGCATGTCCTCCATCACATGGTTGACTCTTTTAGTCTGTCCGTCGGTCTGTGGGTGAAAGACAATGCTCAAGCTTAATGTGGTTCCCAAAGATGACTATAGACTCTTCCAAAACTCTATAGTAAATCTCAAATCACAGTCAGATGCAATAGAGATTGGTACACCATTCAATCGCACAATTTGTTGTAATCATATCCGGCTCAAACGCTCGACTGGGTATGACATACTATAAGCTATGAAATGTAATGATTTGGTGAGTTGGTCCATAACTACCCAATTTTGCTGAGACCTTGGCAAACCTACCACGAAGTCCATAGTTATATGTTCCTATGTCCATCTAGTAACTAGTAAGGGTTGTAGAAGTCTGGATGGTTTTTGATGTTCCGCTTTCACTTGCTTACACATAAGACTTGAGATATGTGTTCAGCAACTTCTTTAATTTCTTCATCCCTTCCCACTAGAAGTTCCTTTTCAAATCCTTGTACATCTTTGTACCTCCTGGGTTTATAGTCATACGTGATTTGTGAGCTTCATCTAGTGTATTCTTTCTAAGATTGATGATGCCGAAAATTGGTAAGAGTAAAGTAGAGCAGTTTAAGGAGAGAGAGAGTGAGAGACTGGTTTTTTGTATGTGGTTCGGCCCTATTAATGAAGGTACCTACGTCCATGGGTGTGTCTGAGCACGTTCACTATACTGTAAAAGAGCCAGGGGCCTGTGGTGGACCAACAAGTCTGGAGCTACCGTAGGTCGGTCGGGCATGTAGATGAATGCTATAGAGGTGCTGTGTAGACTGAAAAGTCAGCCCCTTCAATGGGGGTGAGAGGTCTCTTTTATAGATGCAAGAGACCTACTCCTATATGGATAAGTAAATATAATCCAATTGATATAAATTAGCATTAATTGTGGGGTTTTCCTAATTGAATTAGGAAATAGTTTACACTTTCTATTAGTCTTCTAGCTTGAGTAGGAAACTGCCCGTAATGCTCGAGATCAGGCATGTGGGCCCCGATAAGCTGTTTCCACGGTGGGATGTGCCTGTGCAGTTTTCCCGACCTGTTGGCCAGGTCGTGGATGAACCGCTCGGGATGATGAGTTTCGAGTAGACTAGACTGCTCGGGCTGATGCTTGTCTGAGGAGTTGTGCATGATTTGACTGGGACATGGCCTGGCTACTGATTTGAACCGCTCGGTCATAGGATAGAGCCAATTTTGGGTGTATCAAAGATCATCTTCATCTGGAACAAAAGTCTGCCCCTACATCTGAGTGCTCCGTCTGCATCGATACTCCAATTCTTTGGTTCTTTCACTATGGTGTTGGTGAGCCACTCCTGAAGTCTTTTATTCTTCTTTTGTGTCTCCAAAATATGAATAATGAGGGGTCGGTTGCACCATGAGACATCCAAAGTGTCGTTCTTCACTTGAATCTGAGGCCTGAATATCGAATTCAGCTAAAGTTTCCAATGCTTGCCACTCTTTGACCATAAGAGAAGCTACTACTATCCTCCATGATTGGCCACTATGTTCACCTTTCCAGGGTAATATGACAATGTGAAATTGTAGTCCTTTAACAATTTCATCCAACGTTGTTGCCTCATGTTTAACTCCCTTTGAGAGAACAAGTATCTCAAACTCTTGTGATCCAAAAATAGATCAAACTTCTCACCGTAGAGGTAATGCCACCATATCTTTAGTACAAAAACAATTGCGGCTAGCTCGAGTTCATGCGTAGGGGAATTTGACAAGCGGTGGTATTTATAAAATACGATCGCGCTAAAAGAAGGAAATACACTGATTTAGTTTATAACTCCCTGTTTTATCTGCAATTTGTGTTATAATGCCAGCTATTATACAATATGACATATCTATGATAAGTTGTGTTGTTTTAGCTATTATTTGTGCAGAAATGAATATCAAGATAAAGGGAAGGCTTAATTATAAGTAAGACAATTCAAAAATGAAAAGTGGAGTTCAAGCAATCGAGCAAGTCTCAAGAGATCGAGGGTTTGATTCATTTAAGACTATTAAAGCACTCGTGGATTTCAAAAGTTCAAGCGATAGAATGATGTTCGATCGATCGAACGTGCCTTTTATCAGATTTTACACGCACACAATAGAAACATATTCTATAACCCTAGCTTTAGGTTTCATTATTTATATTAGTTCTAAACATGTCTCAAGTAAAGCCCACATTAAGTTTTACAGTTTTCATAGAGGGAAAAGGAGAGTTTGCTTTATTTTGTAGGTTTGAAAGCTTGGATTTTTGTTTTTGTGATTGATTCTCAGCAAGTTTAATCGAAGTTCTACATTCCAGGTTCTTTATCATTAGTTTATTTATGTTCTGCTTATTAATTCTCATAGTTTAATCTGTTACAATTAATAATTTTCATAGAACTAGTAACCAATCACTTGTTTTCATAGTTTGCATGCTTAAAATCCAAACAAACACAGTCTTAATGAATTTTCACTTTAAAAACCAATCTACTATACTCCAGACCATGTTTGAGTAGTCTTGGGGTTAGGAGATCACGATGAAGCAGTCATCTCCAGCCTCTGCCATGCAGCAGTGTAAAACCTACATTCAATCGATCGAAGTTAGTTTGATCGATCGAATCTGAGATATAGTCAAGCGATCGAAGACATTTCAATCGATTGAGAGATGATGACATTCGATTGATCAAAACCACGTCGATCGATCGAACACTCAAAATCTTAAGATGGTCCTTTGCAGTATTACTAAACTTTCTGTTTTCGAGCTTTGTTATCAAACCGTCCCCATATGCTCAGTTTGTCAAAACAATTTCTTAATTTTAAGCCTTAAGGCATTTTTCTTCAATAACTTTTGCAAACCACTTTGAATGCTAACACCATTCAGAGTGCGAGTCCTAACTATTATTTTAAACTGCCTTCATGTGTTTTGAAATCAATTGTGATGATGTAGTCCCGGTCATGAAAGTACTGCTGAATCTTTATCTTTAGAAAATACGAAATACTATAGAGAGACGTACTCTATAGAGCTCTAATGTAACTGCATGGTAGATGGTTAGGTCACTGCGGATTCGTGTGATCCCAACGTTTCCCTTTTATAAAGATAAACCATTTTTAAAATATCATTTTAGTTAATTAGTTAATCATTAGCTTAATTTAGTTTCTTTATTTTAGTAGTTGTTAATCGTGGAATTTCGTGTTCTACACCCTTCTTTAAACATTGAATATTTTTTTTCTTTCGAGTTTAATCTAAGTAGCTAGCTTAACACCTTCTCTGTGGGATCAACCTGGTCTTATCCAGTACTACTTGAACGTCTACCTACACTTGGGTGTTGCACACAAATAAATTCCGTGTCAAGTGTTTTGGCGACGTTGCCGGGGAAGTTGACCAGTTAATACTTAGATTACCTCGCTATTTTTTCATCTTTTTCTGTTTTTCTTTTTCTTTAGTTTTTCAGGTTAAATTTTTTTTAGAATTTTTCTCTTTCATGTCCGCTAATTCCATCAAAGGAATTTTTGAAAATCCATTCTACTTATCTGGATCTTCTAGTTCTATTAATCCCGTAGTCACACCTACTGATTCAATGGTTAATCAATGTGAAAATGGTGAGAATGTGGTTGTGCCTGTTGACGATTCGTTAGGTCCCTTGCGCGATCTCATGCAACCTGAACACGCACCTACACCTTCTTGTATTCTCATTCCACCACATGCGGGCGAATTCCAATTCCACAATGAAATAATTCAACTCCTTCCAACCTTTCATGGAATGGAGAGCGAGAAGGCATATCTACATGTCAAGGATTTTGAGGATGTTTGTAAAACATTTCTCAAAACTATCCTATAGATGTAACACATTTAATGCTATTTCCCTTCACCCTGAAGGATAAAGCAAAAGCATGGTTTCTCACCCTCATGTCGAATTCAATCTTCACCTAGCATGCAATGAACACTGCGTTTTTAAAAGAAACTATTCCCACCTCGCATGACTACCAAACTTAAACGTCAAATCAATTCCTATAAACAAAAGAGCAATGAAACCTTCACTCAAACTTGGGAGCATTTCAAGGATTTGCTTTTCTCATGCCCACATCACGGGTATGAGAAGTGGCAAACCATCAGCTTCTTTTATGAAGGACTTAATGGTGAAACAAAGAAATTGGTTGAAACCATGAGTGCAGGTGCATTCCATAGAAAAAACACCGAAGAGGCTAAAGCCCACTTTGAGTGGTTAGCCGAATGGTCTAACTCTGAGGATGTTTCACGCGCACAGATATCAGGTCTAGAAGAGAAAAGCATTTATCAGTTAAAAAGTGAAGGTCACCTTATGACTAAATACGAGGAACTAGCAAAAAAGGTAGAGGAGTTAGGAATAAAAGGAAAAAGTTCTAGGTAGGTTTTGCCCGAGGAACCATGCGGCACATGCAATATGTTGGAACACACCACTCAATACTGTCCTAATGTGTCGTACTTTTAAGAACAGGCCCCCATGAAAATGAATGCCATGCAAGGATATAGAGGGGCGTGGAATTCCTATAACAATAATTTTCAAAATAATAACAATCAATAGAATCACCCCGGTTTTGATTGGAAAAACGACGCTGGGACCCAAAACCAACATCAGCAACAGCCCTATAACAACAATAACCAATATCAAGGGCAATACAATAGGCAGTCCCAACCGTTCAATCAAAACAGATCTAATAACTACAACCAAGCTCAACCCTCTAATAATCCACAGTCAAGTGTGTACGTGCCACCACATAAAAAAGGTGCAAGAGGAAGATCCGCTCTCTAACGTAAACCTAACACAGCAATTGATTCAAATGATGAGTAAAATATCTGCGACGTTAGAGAGAATAGATGCACGACAAGAGGGATCGATTGGAACATTTCCTGCCCAACCAGTTCCAAAGCCTAAGGGATACAACAATGGTCCCAATAATCAAGAGCATGCTAAAGCCATAACTACTTTAAGAAGCAGCAAGATTATAGGGCAAAATATGCCTCTTCCTACACCTGAAGAGTACAAAGAGGAGGAAGTGGTAACTAGCAAGCAACCTTCTACTCTGGATGAGGAGCCAATTGCTAATAACAAATCATTAAAATCAAATGATGAAGCTCCTACAGAAGTAGAAGAAGTTGAGAGAAGGCCTAGAAAGGAGCCCGTTAATGATGCATTACCTAAATGCCCTTTCCCCGCTCCTTACCATCAAAGGCTAAAAAAGCCCAAAAATGAGATAAACAATCAGGAGTTCTTGGAACTGTTTAAACAAGTTAAAATAAACCTTCCACCCCTTGATGCAATTAAGCAAGTGCCGGCATATGCTAAATATCTTAAAGATTTATGCACGGTCAAGAGGCGGTAGAGTGTGGAAAAACACGCCTATGTTGCTTGCCAAGCAAGGGCAATCATCCAAAATGAACTACCCCCAAATCTCAAAGACCCCGGTACACCTACTGTCTCATGACAAATTGGGAATCAACGAATAGACAATGCATTCCTCAATCTAGGAGCAAGTGTTAACCTGCTGCCATACTCCGTCTATAAACAACTAGGTTGGGTAAACTCAAACCCACTCGAGTTGCATTATAACTGGCAAATAGGTCAGTAAAATACCCTAGAGGAATACTGGAGGACGTTCTTGTGCAAATAGACTAGTTTGTCTTCCCTGTTGATTTTATAATCTTAGACACTGAGCTTGTGTCTAATCTATGTGCACAAATCCTGATGATTTTCGAACGTCCACTCCTAAACACAATCGATGCCACGATAAAGATAAGAAGTGGTATTATGACCTCATATTCGAGAATACGAGTTTGAACGTCAAAATCTTTTCAAATCCCTGGCCTAAACAATATGAAGATGAAGAAGAAGTAAACCTCATCGAGACGGTCATTGAAGATGAGGCCGATTTTGTCGATTACAAAGATCCTTTGGAAGTAATTGTATCACAATTTGATGCTATCTATCATCCAAAAAACTTTACTCCACTGGACACCGATTTAAATCAGACTTATCTCATGATGGAAACGAAAGAGGAGGATAGAGTTGAATACATGTGGGTTACACCATTTGAACCATTGCATCCAAAAACAAAATTAGTCATGCCCTCAAACTTTTAGTTTTTCGATTGAGAATTAAAGTAGCTTCCTAGGGATCTTAAATACGCTTTCCTAGGGACTGAAAAGACGTACCCTATCATTATATCATCTACTCTAAGTCTGGTACAAGAGGGTAAAATAATCCAAATGCTGAAACAACATAAGGGAGCATTATGATGGACTATTTTTGACCTCAAGGGCATAAGTCCGTCCGTTTGCGCCGATAAAACATATTTGGAGGAAGACACTAAACCATCATGACAAATGCAAAGGCGTCTGAATCCCAATATGCAGGAAGTAGCCAAAAAAGGAAGTCTTAAAACTACTTGACGTTGGGATTATATGTCCAATTCCTGACAGTCCTTGGGTCAGCCCGACCCAGGTAGTACCAAACAAAGCGGGTATAACTGTCATTCCAAATAACGATGGCGAGCTAGTACCGACACGCATTCCCACCAGATGGAGGATGTGTGTTGATTAGTGAAAACTAAACACTATGACCGGGAAGGACCACTTTCCGTTACCATTCATGGACCAAATGCTAGAACGAGTGGCAGGTCACAAGTACTATTGCTTTCTGGATGGATACAGTGGGTATAACCAAATTGAAATCGCTCCTGAAGATCAGGAGAAAACAACTTTTTCGTGTCCGTTTGGTACTTCGCTTACCGTTGCATGCCCTTCGGCTTATGTAATGCACCTGCTACTTTTCAGCGGTGCATGTTAAGTATCTTCAGTGATATGGTCGAACAGATATTGGAAGTGTTTATGGATGATTTTTCCATGTTCAGCCATAGTTTTGAAAATTGCTTGGAGAATCTTGAGCGTGTGCTAGCATGATGCGAGGACAAACACTTAGTACTAAACTGGGAAAAGTGTCATTTTATGGTAACCAGTGGGATAGTCCTCGACCACATTATTTTTGACAAAGGTATCCTGGTAGATAAGGCAAAAATTTGTATAATCTCAAACCTTCCTGTTCCTTGAACAGTTAGAGATATCCGCTCTTTCTTGGGACATGTTGCTTTCTATAGGAGGTTTATCCAAAACGTACCTTTCGAGTGGTCGGATGCCTGTTAAACATCTTTTGATACACTAAAGCAACTCCTCACAACTGCACCAATTATCCGAGCTCCTGATTGGAGTCACCCATTCGAATTAATGTGGGATGCTAGTGATTATGCCATCGGCGCAGTCATAGGGCAGAGGAAAGATAACAAGCCTTATGTCATATATTACGCTAGCAAAACTCTAAATGACGCTCAAATGAAGTACACTACCACCGAAAAAGAGTTATTAGCAATAGTCTTTGCCTTGGACAAGTTTCGATCATACCTCATAGGCTCGCCAATAGTCTATTTCACAGATCATTCGGCACTTAAATACCTCTTGTCTAAGACAGATGCTAAACAAAGACTTATTAGATGGATACTACTACTCCAAGAATCTGACCTAACATAAAAGACAAAAAAGGAGTAGAGAATGTGGTCGCAGACCATCTATCAAGGTTAACATTTGTTGACAAAACTGAACTAACACCGAATAAAGAAGAATTCCTAGACTAATAGCTACTGGCTGTCTCTAGTTTACCCTGGTACGCAGATATCATTAACTACCTAGTCATGGGAAAAACCCCCAGACATTGGTCAAATCAAGATAGGAAACGATTCATCTCGTTCGCACGTCACTTCTTATTTGATGACACGTACCTCTTTAAATATTGTATTGATCAGGTCATCAGAAGTTGCATTCCGAATGAAGATATAACCGTAATCCTAGCATCATGCCATTCTGAAGCCTGCAGTGGCCACTTCGCTTCACAAAAGACCACACAAAACATCTTACATAGTGGTTTTTACTGGCTCCCTATATTTAAAGATGCCTATTCCTTTTTTAAATCGTGCCAACGCTGTCAAAATCTTGGTACAATTTCAAAAAGGAACTCTATGCCCTAACTTCTATTGTAACAATTGAAATATTCAATTATTGGGGCATAGATTTCATGGGCCCGTTTCTAAAATCAAACAACTATGAATACATACTCCTAGTTATGGAATATGTATCAAAATGGGCAGAGGCGATACCAACGAGACGCAATGACCACATACCAGTAATGTCCTTTCTAAAAGAACATATTCTATCATGTTTTGGGACCCCAAGGGCATTAATAAGTGACCAAGGCAAGCACTTCTGCAATAGGCCTTTAGAGTCACTCCTTAAGAAATATGGAGTCAATCACAAGATCACTCTAGCCTACCACCCACAAACTAACAGGCAGGCAGAGTTGGCTAACCAAGAAATAAAGCATATCTAGAAAAGATGGTTAGCTCCAACCGAAAAGACTGGGCATACAAACTGACCGATGCTCTACAGGAGTACCATACCGTGTACAAAACAAACCTGGGAATGTCCCTGTACAGGTTAGTATACGGTAAGGCTTGCCACCTCCCTGTTGAAATTGAGCATAAAGCATATTGGGCGACACCCTCATTAAACTTCGATATTAAATAGAGAGGTCTGATAAGAAAACTCCAACTCACAGAGCTAGAGGAAATCCATAGAGATGTGTATGACTCTGTAAAGTTACATAAGGAATGGTTGAAGGCTTGCCATGATCGAACAATTTTTCGAAAAACATTCGAGCCAGGGCAGAAAGTCTTGTTGTATGACTCTCGCCTTCACCTTTTTCCAAGAAAGCTTCGATCCAGGTGGACTGGTCCGTTTATCGTTAAATCTGTCTTTCCACATAGGGCTATTGAGCTAACAAACCCTAAGAACGATGAAGCTTCAAGGTGAATGGACAAAGGATAAAATCGTTCTTGGAAAACTTCCAATAAGAAGTTAAGCACATCCAGTTATTGTATTCTTTACTTTTACTGCACATTGTTATTTTCATTTCTTTCTATTTTGCCTTTTCCTTTGTGAATGTGACGTTGTCCTTAATCTGTTATTCTTCATATTACTCAACTACAGGTCCCAAAATGAGAGATGATGATGTCCATTCGATAGGATCTTGGGCAGATTTTCTGAATATCAAAACCCCCCCATGGACAGGTAAGGAGGTCGCATTCTGCCTTTCACCATATGAAGGGCCGGATGTAAATGTTCTCTTCGACATATCTAAGGGATACATCCCTTACCCACCTGTTCTCCTAGACATCAATCCTTTTGAAAATATGGAATTCCCTGAAGAAGAAGGAGATGAGAAGAGTTACTTTGTTGGGGAAGTTGATGATGAACTCCTACAATAGTAGGAGAATGACTCAATGTGGGAACCATGGGAAAAGGATGACTTACAAGATGTTGTGCCTGAACGCCACAACGTTGTTTTCACGTTTGTCGACAACTTTCTCATTCTTGAGCTGGTCCCATACCTCTATGTGCACCTCAGCTCCTTGCCGTTCAGGCTTCAATGTCCCTTACCAGCTAATGCACGCTGGGCATCCATGCCAATAGTGAGGTTAGGACAATGTCATATTCTCCTTTATTGTACTTCTTTTTATCTCTTTTGTTTCATTTGTTTCTGATTCTTGTTGTCCTTATTTTATTTTCCTTTTGTTTTTTTCTGTTTTCCTTGTTCAGGATTATCACTATGAACCACAATGTTATACTCGTGTTCCTTCCACACTTACTATTTCATGGACCTCCCATCGGGTCTCCTGGTACTCCGCCGCAAGAGAAAGTACAACTGAGGAGTTACACTCCTTTATCTATGATGTCGATAGGCTCACCAAGATCACCTCTTGCTTGCGCTTTCAATTCTTTGGAGGGATGGGGAAGCCAGTTTGTTTATCGCGCCTCTATATTGATTTCATGATCCACCCCACCTGCTACATCACTGCCAAAAAGCACTTGAAAGGTGCTTGGGCTATCTATTGAGTCGTTGCTCAGGCAGGACTCCCCAAGCTACCCACTGATGAGGTTTGGACTTCCTCCAGCCATTTTGGTAAGGCGGCTTCCTGGAGTTCATGCCCAAAAATGAAAGAGAAAAGGAAAAGGAAAAGAGAAGATGGGAGCGAAAAAGAGGAGAGGTGGAGGTACAGATACTAAGGTGCAGCTTCAGGGATGCCTTCTGAGGCTGAGGAGCTTGAGACCAACGACGAGAGAGATCCTGTTGAGGAGGTTGAGAGATTCGAGCTAAGACAGCGGTCTTAGGTTCTGGCCCAGGGAGAGTCTTCTTCTGTGTCTCTCCAGACTCTCCACACATTGTTTAACGAGGAGAGGGAGGCATGGATATGACTCGAGGGTAAGGTCAATTTTTTCACTACACTGCTCACTTTCTTCTTGGACTAGTTGAGGGTCCCCCGATCTTTCCATACATCTACCCATCCCCCATCTACACCACCCACCTCTGTTCCGTCATCATCTACCAGTCAGCCAACATCTGTTGATCCTTCTGCTACATCCACATCCACGGCATCGCTGATTAACTCCGAGATACCACCTCCATCACTTCCAATTGTGCCGGTTCCATCAGAGACTATTTCTTCGGACATGACTGCGAGTGACCCGGTGATGGCCTCTACTGTTGCTGAGGGTGGAGGATGCTGATGCTCTAGCTGTGCCGATCGAGATTCTATCGGATATTGCTGGTGATTAGTTAGGAATGCTAGTTGGGAGGTTAGGAGTTTTGTTGTATTTATTTTATTTCTTTCCCTCCACTCTCTCTTAGTACTCTATCTTTTGGACATTTTGGACATTATGATCACTGTTCTGTACTATTATTATTTTATATTTCCAGTGATTGGTGATGTTGCTATTTATAGATCCAATTTTGTATTGCTATATCTATTGATCTATGTTGTTTGGAGGTTCTATGGTTCATTTACAGGTTGCTATGCTTGATGTCATTGGTTTGCGTTGATCAGGTGATACCCATCTATTCTTATTGATAATCAACTTCTGAGGACATCGTTGTTTTCAGTTGGGGGTAGGGGATAGATAAGTACTCACCTAATTATTCACCTGCAATTTTACACTTATCACACCTTGAAACTTTGAAAATTTCATTAACATACAATCTCTAAAAATTTGAAAAATTTTGAAAATTCTGAACTAATTGATGGAATAACTTGAACTTTCACTTCTGATTGGTTGCTTATGAAGCAATGATGCATTCATATTAGTCTTATCTTCTTATGAATTAAGTTCAAACGTTTTTCTAGTATTACTAGGATGATTGCATGTATAGACCTTTCATGTATCTAACATCCATATGCACTAGTTGATAGCTATGCAGAAAACCTAAAAAAATGAGTTAATACGACTATTGTGCTAAAAGAATGAATAGTGGCAACTAACTACCCTTAGTGAGCTTTTTGATCCAATCTTCATTTTTGAGGGACTTGTCACATAAGCTCGAACTATTTTTCTTGATTATGCTTCTAAAAGTTCGTTGAAATAGTCTCAATTAACCCTTCATTTTGGCTACTTATTAGAGGAGAACGTTCAGGATCTACTAATTAAACTCAATGAACACTGAAATTCTAAAACTAAGGAATTAAGAAAATGATTTAAGTCATCGCTACCCATCGATCCCATAATCTATACATATCCTTTTATCTATATCCAAGAAGCTGTTTCGTTTCTCGACCCACACTGATTCAATATTTCCAAGTTTCTTTTGAGAATACAAACCCCTAACCTTATACCTTGGCCCCAATGGATCTCTAATATGAATAAGTTGTCCAAAGTATGTGGTTGGAGAAGAGTAGTTGTGGGAGGTTAAAAAATAAAAATAAAATAAAAAACAAGAAGAAAGAAAAGAAACGCTTAAATGTGAAAAGGGAGTATGTATATATATTTATAATAATAAAATAGAAAGAAGAAAAGCATATGCAAAGAAGGGAAGTTGGTTGGAGATGTGAAAAGAACAAAATGGGAAGATAGACTTCATCACATACTTGAACACACATTCTCTCTCTCATCATCTTCAACTACCATTTAAAAAAAAACAAAAAATTCAAAGTCTTAATGATTCTTAACGAATTAGTTTAAACATGAACGAGTGAGTTGAGTTAGCAATAGTATTTCGCTCCTCTCGTAAATAGTATTCTATTCGTGAGACTATGCACTCTAAATGTACGTTTTCTATAGTGTCAAGTATGAAAGCATTAGTAACCAGAATATCACTCTCATCAAAGCTTTTATACATGTGTGATCATTATTAAACAAGTTTCTGAGAGACGTTCTTTCTGAGTGTAACCCAATGTGAGAATTGAGTTGAAACTACAAGTTCTAGAGGTACAATAGTCTAAATAACTCTAAATAAGGTTTGACGCATGATGTTAACTTTACACACACATGGATGCATGGATGTGATACATATGTTATATCTATCTTGGTGGCGTGATGAGCATGTGAATTTCTTTTATGTTTTGTTTGAGACTGATATGTCTTTCTATAGCTGAATTAGCAATTGAAAACAAGGGAGTGTTTAAAAGTTTTCCTATATCCTTGTGAAATTAAAATGAGAATTTTGTGGGTATATTCACTATAAACGCTCGCAAGACAACACTCTTCCACTAGGGGAACCTAGGGGTTTAACGGCTTGTTGCATTTGCTAAATGCAACCGCGATTCTTGTGAAAGTGAGTTAGGAATTATCTCATTCTATTAGGTTAGTTTGTTTTAGTTATTTTAATTTCTTTTAGTCATTGTAATATTAGTTTTGCTTGTTTTATTATCGCTATATCACTAGGGACTAGCAATAAGCTAGTTGGGGATTGTGACAAGCGGCGGTATTTGTAAAATACAACCGTGCTAAAAGAAGGGAATACACTAATTTAGTTTACAATTCCCTGTTTTATCTGAAATTTTTGTTACAATGCCAGCTTTTATACAATGTGACAAATCTATGATAAGTTATGTTGTTTTAGTTGTTATTTGTGCAGATTGCTGTATTGCTGTTTGCAGGAATGAATATCAGGATAAAGGGAAGGCTTAATTATAAGTAAGACAATTCAAAAGTGAAAAGTGGAGTTCAAGCAATCGAATAAGTCTCAAGTAATCGAGGATTCGATCAATCTAAGACTGTTAAAGCGCTCGAGGATTTCAAAAGTTCAAGCGATCGAATGATGTTTGATCAAACATGCCTTTTATTAGATTTTACCTGCACGCAATAGAAACGTATTATGTAACCCTAGCTTTAGTTTTTACTATTTATATTAGTTTTGAACCATCCCAAGGAAAGCCCACATTAAGTTTTACAGTTTTCATAGAGGGAGAAGGAGAGTTTGCTTTGTTTTGTAGGTTTGAAAGCATGGTTTTTGTTTTTGTGATTGAGTCTCAGTAAGTTTAATCGAAGTTCTATGTTTCATGTTCTTTATCATTAGTTTATTTACGTTCTGCTTGTTGATTCTCATTGTTTAATCTGTTACAGTAAATAGTTTTCATAGAAGTAGTAACTAATCACTAGTTTTCATAGTTTGCATGTATAAAATCCAAACAAATGGATCCTTAATGAATTTTCACCTTAAAAACCAATCTCCTATACTCTAGACCATGTCTGAGTAGTCCCAGGGTTGGGAGATCACGATGAAGCAGTGATCTCCAGCCTTTGCCATGCAACAGTGTAAAACCTCCGTTCGATCGATCGAAGTTAGTTCGATCGATCGAATCAGAGATATAGTAAAGCAGTCGAAGACATTTCAATCGATTGAGAGATAATGATATTCGATCGATCGAAAGCACGTCGATCGATCGAACACTCAAAATCTTGAGATGGTCCTTTGTAGTATTCCTAGACTTTCTATTTTTTAGATTTGTTATCCAGCACTCAAAATCTTGAGATGGTCCTTTGTAGTATTCCTAGACTTTCTATTTTTTTTGATTTGTTATCAAACCGTCCCCATATGCTCAGTTTGTCAAAACAGTTTCTTAACTTTAAGCCTTAAGGCATTTTTCTTCAATAATTTTACAAACCACTTTGAATGCTAACACAATTCAGAGTGTGAGTCCTAACTATTGTTTTAAATCGCCTTCATGTGTTTTGAAATCAATTGTGATGATATAGTCCCGGTCATGAAAGGACTGCTGAATCTTTATCTTTAGAAAATACGGAAAACTGTAGAGAGACGTACTCAATAGAGCTTTAATATAACTGCATGGTAGATGGTTAGGTCACTGCAGATTCGTGTGATCCCAACGTTTACCTTTTATAAAGACAAACTATTATTAAAATATCATTTTAGTTAATTAGTTAATCATTAGCTTAATTTAGTTGCTTTATTTTAGTAGTTGTTAATCGTGGAACTTCGTGTTCTACACCCTTCTTTAAACATTGAATTTTTATTTTCTTTTGAGTTTAGTCTAAGTAGCTAGCTTAACACCTTCTCTGTGGGATCGACTTGGTCTTATCCAGTACTACTAGCATGCCTACGTACACTTGGTATTGCACACAAGAGCACATAAATAAATTGTGTGTCATAATTCAACTCGTGAGGTTTAATTGTCATGATCCATATGCAATTACCTTCCTGTCTTGCATACGAACACATCTGAGTCCTTGGTGTGATGTGTTGCTATAAATGGTGAATTGCTCACCGCTCTTGGGTATCGCAAGCAGCCGAAGTCAATCTTTCCTTCAATTCTTGGAATGTGCGTTCATGCCTGTTATCCCATTCAAACTTCAAATCCTTCTTCCTGAGCCTGGTAAGAGTAGTTGCGATCTCAAAAAATCCTTCCACGAATCTTCGATAGTATCCATCTAGACTGTAGACACCCCATTTTGTCGGCTATCAAATTTAGGAGACCCATAGCATGGTGGTTCACGATGATAAAAAAAGATTCAAAATGGACTATCGGAAGTTAGTTCTACCTCCCAAAATGCTCAGAAAGTGGTACAAATAACCAAAATGCCCCTGAAAGCCCAAACACTCCCAGATTTGGACTAAAAGTTCTAGAAACACTCTATGTTGTAAGAAAAGTAATAAAATGAGTTTTAAAGCAAAATTGAATGAAATTGTCAGCTCCCAGAGACCCTCCAAAAGTTCCCAGAAAGTCCTTATTGACCAGTTTGACCAAGGTTGACCATGGTTTGATCGAAATCATTCGAATTTTCTCAAAAGTTTAGAGATTGTCCTAGATCATCTGAAAAGTACTAAAACAGGTTTTCAAAGAAAATCAGACAAAAATGTCAACTCTGGGAGCTCTCGGAGGTTTTCAAAACTTCCTGGAGGTCCCCAATTTGACCGCTTTGATCGGTTTGACCTAAAAGCTGACTTGGAGACCGGAGCACCGTATTAATTTTCAAAAATTTTTCTTCGATACTAGAGGTTGATAGCTTTCCAATCGCACATAATTTATGGATATAAAACATATTTATTACGAATTTTTGAAGGTGAAAAAGGTTATCAAATCGGACTTTTTCACGAATACCGCAAAATATTCGAAGTGACTCGACTCCAAATTTTTTTTTATAGAGAAAGTAGACTCTATTACCTTTCTAATCATATATCACAAGCTTAGTTTGGGGTTCGTACGTATTTTTTGTGAATTTTGGACCAAGTAGGGCCTTTTTCAGAGTACCAGAACCTCTGGGGGTCTAAACACAATAATCTGGGCATTTATTGAGATAGGAAGCTACTTCCATGTCCAAATGTCACCATATATGAATGAAACACCAAGCTACAAGTCCAATATTTCATTGATTGTTTACTTGTTTGTTTATATAAATGTTCATCTCATCTTATCCCATTTCTTTTTTATTTTCTTTATTTTACTTACTTGTTTATCATCATCTAGATGATGACATGGTGTTTGAGGTGAGTGAATCCTTCTGGATAGTATATCTTGACCTCAAAAATATGTTTAATAAATGATGATTCTAACTTCAATACTTTCCCAAGTGTTCTTGAAGTTATGTTCAAAACAAAACAAAGTCTTATCAATAATTTTGGAAGTTCTTGTGGTAAGTTTGATGTTGAAACTCCAAGTAGTTATAATCTCCATTTAGTATTGGAAAAAAACTCCCAAAACCCCTCTTAAACCCCTTATTTTGATTTCAAGAAAAAAAAACACTTATTTTCTCAAAATCTTCAAAATAGTGAGTTTTTCAGCTTTAAATACTCAATGGATGATTGCAAGGCAACTTGAAAAGTCTTCCTAACTCATTAGGGAATGTCTATGATTTTTGGAAGAATTTTTAAAACATTTGGAAGGGTTCCATTTTAACCCAAACATTCCTTCCAGACATTTTGCTTTTCTATCACAGCAGCTTTAGTTGACTTCTAACTTGTTTTCCAGAAAGCGTTCCAAAAAGAGTTGTCCTAACTCATTTTTCCCTTCAACTTCAGTGTCTTAGGGAACTTTAGGTGTAATATGGGGCTCCAAATGTTTTGTTATCATTTTACAAAATTTTCTACATTTCAGTCAATAGTATGGATTCTAATGATGCCTAAAACTGGTAAGAGAGGTTTAGAGAGAGAAAGAGGCAAGAACAATTTGTATGTGGTTCGGTCCCGTTAACGAGGTGACCTATGTCCACGGTTGCGTCTGTGCGCTCTCACTAGCAGATCACCGGTAGGCCTGGTGAACCAACAAAGATGGGCGGCACTACCAGTGTAACACCCTGTATTTTATTTCCATAAATACTACATTTCATTTCCATGAGTATTTGATTTAATTTCTCTTTGTAATATATATATATATATATATATATGGGGTCAAATTGTAATTTTTTCATAAATATAGAAAAATATTTTCTATGGTTTCAAAATCAATATCTATATTTTTGTATAAACCGGGAATTTAACTCCTACACTAATATTATTTTCTGCATTTTTATTCCAACCGTATTAATACCAGTTTATGTTCTAAACCTGCGTGTATATCGCGTTTTAGGTGTGGGAGCACGTGAGCTCAACCACACCATATGACTTCTAGTCATTGCTTGGAGCCCAATTTTGGTATCTGAAGCAATGGTATTGGTGTGCTGTTTTGGATATCGATCAGATATTATTCCTGGTATCTGAGGTAATGGTTTGGTTGAGTCGGTTTTGTCGTAAGAAAAGAATTGGTACGATAAGATGTTACATGATTCATGTGCGATTACGTATTTATTGCTTATTATATTTTCCCGTGACTTTTGTTGAAGTTGGAACCTTGAATCTATTGTTCTATCAGTTCATATTGTACAGTTTTTCATATGCTTATATATACATTACGAGCACTCGTTTATTTGGCTCACCAGCTTGCATAAGCTGACGGCGTTGATGCGTCCTGGACTGTATGTCCAGATTTTCAGGGTCAGGAGCAGCCAGGGTATTTCGACTATGCTAGTTAGAAGCAGGAGACTTTCCAGGAGGCTGCTTTATATTTTCCTATGTCTTTTTATTTGGGTTTGTAATAAACTAGTTTTAGACTTTTGAATAAGGGCGTTTGTGCCTAAGACCTGAACTTATGTAATAGTTTATTAAGTTTTAATTTCAGAGCTTATATGTATTAGTATCCTTTCTTTTAGAAATGCTGTTAAGTTATATCTGCTGTAGGGATAATTGGTCATACTCACTTGTCACGACCTACGAGTCCATTAAGGAAATTAAATGCTTTCCTGTATTATGCTACGTCGGGGCGTGACAGGCTTTTTGGTATCAGAGCCAGGTTTTGGCTCGACCAATTATCCGAGATACATAGGATCTCCCGTTAAGATAGAATTAAGATAAGATAGTTCGACTTTATTCCGTGTTTAGTCGCTTTCTATCGTTCAGAATTTTCTTTCTTCTCGAGAGATTGACCGTATTCTGTTGATTGATGGATAGGTACCTTTCTCTTAAGATATGGCTGGAAGAAATCTCAGGAATCGTCCCGCTATTGAAGTTGCACCCCCGGTAATAGATCCAACCGGAATGTTTGAAGATTTTGTAAGAAGATTGGAGAGAGTTAGTGATCAGAATGCGAGGAACAATAATCAGAATGGGAATCATAACGGGAATGGGAGGCAAGCCAACCAGACTAGAGACAAGCTTCTCAAGGAATTTCGCGCTCTGCGACCTGAGTATTTTGCAGGGACTGATGAACCCTGGCAAGCGGAACAGTGGCTACGCCAGATGGAGCGTATCTTTGAGACCATAGAGTGCACTGATCTGGAGAAGAAGCATCTGGCTATCTTTCAGCTATCTTATGCAGCGGCTGATTGGTGGGATGCAGAAAAGGCGACCATAGGGGAAGAAGCTGCAAGGAGAATGCCGTGGATGGTGTTTAAGGAAAGATTTCTCGAGAAGTATTTTCCTGAAGAAGAGAAGGACAAGAGAGAGAAAGAGTTTATGGATTTGACTCAAGGAAATCTGAGTGTCCGTGAGTACACTACTCGGTTTGAACGGTTGTCTCGCTTTGCTCCACATATGGTGGACACACCCCAGAGGAAAATCAAGAAGTATCACCGGGGTCTCAACTTGTCTCTTCGACATCTGACTATGGGGCATCTGGGCCAGTCATTTGAAGCTCTGGTGAGATTGCCTACGGGGTTAGAGAATGATGGTTGTCAGAATTCGAAGCCGTTTGGAAATCGACCTCCACAGAAGGGTTATTCAGGACAGAAACCAGGGTACCCTCAAGGACAGAAAAGGACGTGGGATGGAGGGAAGAAACCTCAACACACACAAGCGGTACAACAATATCAGCCTCTAGCAATAGAAGGGGCCAAAAACAATAACTGCTTCAATTGTGGAGTTCCTGGTCACCGAGCTAAAGATTGCAGAGCACCTAGGCGTGCTGATCGTCCGAACATTGTGTGCTATAACTGTGGTATACCAGGTCACATGAGTAAGGACTGCCGAGCCCCCAGGAAAGGTAACTATGGTCAGCAAGGACAGGCCCGCCTGAATGCTATTATTCCCGAGGCTGCTGGCTATGAGGAGACAGGATATAAAGAAGGTGCTTACGAGGAGGAACCTCCTGAGCAACGAGCAGTGGAAGGTACTCTAACCTTGTTTAACTCTCATGTTAAAGTTTTATTTGACACGGGTGCTACACATTCCTTTATATCTGTTAAGATTGTTCAGAAGTTGGGTATAGTACCGCAACGTTTAGATGAAGCTTTGAGTGTTGCCTCACTCTTAGGAACCACCGTCAAGTTATTACATGTATGTAAGGATTGTCCTCTACGATTAGGAGACCGTGAACTTTTGGCGAGTTTGGTGGTTCTGTCGATGAAGGAATTTGATATAATCCTGGGATTGGATTGGCTCAAGAAGAATCATGCGAAGTTGGATTGTGCAAGGAAGAGGATCACATTTGCGGACAATGGGAATCGACTCTTCGATTTCCAATGTAACCCTTCGGGTGATATGTTCCTCACTAGATGCCTAGCAAACATTGAGGTTGTCAGTGCAGAGGTAACAGTGTTATCAATACCAGTAATCAAAGAGTTTGAGGAAGTATTCCGAGATATTTCAGGACTACCGCCGGAAAGGGACATAGAATTCTGTGTGGAATTGGTGCCAGGTACTCGACCTATAACCAAGGTTCCCTACAGGATGGCCCCTACAGAGTTGCTGGAGCTGAAGGAACAAGTTCAAGAACTTGAAGAGTTGGGTTTTGTTCGTCCAAGTACTTCACCCTGGGGAGCACCAGTGTTGTTCGTGAAGAAGAAGGATGGGACGATGCGGTTGTGTATTGACTACCGGGAATTGAATAAGGTTACTATCAAGAATAAGTATCCTTTACCTCGGATAGACGATCTGTTTGATCAGTTGCAAGGAGCCACGACCTTTTCTAAGATTGATCTACGGTCAGGGTATCACCAGTTGAGAGTGCGAAAGGAAGACATACCCAAAACTGCTTTCAGGACGAGATACAGACACTATGAGTTCTTAGTGATGCCGTTTGGGATAACGAATGCTCCGGCTGTGTTTATGGACTTGATGAATAGAGTATTCAAGCCCTATTTGGATCAAATCGTTATTGTCTTTATTGATGATATTTTGATCTATTCCAAGTCAGAGGAAGAGCATGAACAACACCTGAGGATCGCGTTGCAGACTCTCAAGGATCACTGCCTATATGCTAAATTCAGCAAGTGCGAATTCTGGCTTCAGGAAGTTAAGTTCCTCGGCCATGTGATCTCACAACAAGGAATCGCAGTTGACTCCTCAAAGACCAATGCGGTAGCGAATTGGACTCGGCCAACTAATGCTACAGAAGTCAAAAGTTTTCTGGGACTCACTGGTTACTATAGGAGGTTTGTAGAGGGTTTCTCCAAGATAGCAGCCCCGTTAACTGGTTTGACTAAGAAAGATTTGAAGTTTGAATGGACTGATAAGCATGAACGCGCTTTTCTGGAATTGAAAGAGAGATTGAGAACAGCGCCAGTGCTTGCAATACCAAAGGATGGTGAGAAGTTTACTATTTTCAGTGATGCCTCATATCAAGGATTGGGGTGTGTCCTTATGCAAGACGGAAAGGTTATCGCATATGGTTCACGGCAGTTGAAGCTAATTGATTTAGAGCTAGCAGCCGTTATGTTTGCGCTCAAGATCTGGAGACACTACCTCTATGGGGAGAAGTTTGATTTGTTCTCGGACCACAAGAGCCCCAAGTATTTGTTTACTCAGAAAGAGCTGAACATGAGGCAACGTCGGTGGATGGAGCTGATTAAGGACTACGACTTCACATTAGAGTACCACCCTGGTAAGGCTAATGTAGTTGCTGTCGCCCTAAGTCGGAAACCTCAAGCAATGATTGCTTCATTGATGTTGAGGAAATGGAAAGCTTCAGAGATAATCACAGAATTTGATGTGCAGATTTCTGAGGGAAGTGTCGAGCAACACTTTGGATGCCTCATGGTACAACCAACACTTGTGAGTCGAATCATTGAGGCCCAAAAGAAGGACAAGAAGTTTCAAGCATGGTTTGCCAAGATGTCAGAAAGGGACCCTACGGAATGGAAGGTTGGGACCGATGGAGGATACCAATGTCGAGACAGATTGTGCGTGCCAGATTTTGGAGATTTGAGAAAAGATATTCTCGAAGAAGCACATAAATCGAGACTGACAGTACACCCAGGAGGAACGAAGATGTATAAGGATTTAAAGAGAAACTTCTGGTGGGAAGGGATGAAACGAGAAGTAGCCGAGTTTGTGTCTAAATGTTGACTTGTCAACAAGTGAAGGCCGAACATCAGAGACCCTCGGGATTGTTGCAACCCTTACCTGTTCCAGGATGGAAGTGGGAACACATAACTATGGATTTCGTGGTTGGACTACCCCGGTCACAACAGAATCATGACGCGATTTGGGTAATTGTGGATCGTCTGACAAAGTCTGCACACTTTATCGCGTACAATATGACTTACCCAGTAGAAAGGATGAGTCGAATGTATCTTCAGCAAGTGGTGCGACTGTACGGTGCGCCTGTGTCGATTGTATCAGATCGCGATACACGTTTTACCTCGGGATTTTGGGAAAGTTTGCAGAAGGCTATGGGAACTTCGCTCAAGATGAGTACTGCTTTCCATCCTCAGACCGATGGACAGACCAAGCGTGTTAATCAGATTATGGAAGATATGCTCCGAGCTTGTGCAATAGACTTTAAAGAGTCTTGGGAGACGCACTTACCGTTGGTCGAATTTGCGTATAACAATAGTTATCACTCGAGTATTGGGATGGCGCCGTTCGAAGCTTTGTACGGACGGCCATGTTGATCTTCGTTGTGTTGGGCAGAAGTGGGAGACACAGAACTTTTGGGACCAGATTTGGTGAGAGAAACTAACGAGAAGATTTCACTGGTCAAGGAAAGAATGAAAACTGCACAGAGTAGGCATAAGAGTTATGCGGATCGACGTCGAAAGGATTTAGAGTTCAGTGTGGGAGATCATGTACTCCTTAAAGTTTCACCTGTTCGGGGAGTAGTACGTTTTGGTCAGAAAAGAGGGAAGTTGGCACCCCATTTCATCGGACCATTTGAGGTATTGGAGCGAGTTGGAACAGTGGCTTATCGGCTCGCGTTGCCACCAAAGATGTCAGGTGTTCATAATGTATTCCATGTCAGTATGTTAAGGAAATACATACGGGACCCTTCGCATGTGGTAAATTTTGATGATATTAAGACAAGTCAGAATGTTGTCTACAAGGATAGACCTGTGAGGATTCTTGACCAGAGTATTAAGAGGCTGATAAGAAGAGACGTTCCTTTGGTTAAGGTTCAGTGGAGGCATCATAACGAGGGAGAGGCGTCGTGGGAGTTAGAGTCAGACATGAGGACTAGATACCCCGAGTTGTTTCAGGGTTAGTTAGCTTAGATTTCGGGGCGAAATCTCTGTTAAGGTGGGTAGAGTGTAACACCCTGTATTTTATTTTCATAAATACTGCATTTCATTTCCATGAGTATTTGATTTAATTTCTCTTTGTAATATATATCTGGGGTCAAATTGTAATTTTTTCATAAATATAGAAAAATATTTTCTATGGTTTCAAAATCAATATCTATATTTTTGTATAAACCGGGAATTTAATTCCAACACTAATATTATTTTCTGCATTTTTATTTCAACCGTAATAATACCAGTTTATGTTCTAAACCTGCGTGTATATCGCGTTTTAGGTGTGGGAGCACGTGAGCTCAACCACACCATATGACTTCTAGTCATTGCTTGGAGCCCAATTTTGGACTGTCTATATAATCACTATATCAGTGTCTCTCTCTCACACACTGTGTCTCTCTCAATCTCCCTCAATTCCTCTCAAACTCTCTCAATTCTCCCAATCACTCTCTTGATCACTCTCTAAAGATCATCACACACCCACACTTACACAGATTATATAACATACACACACATACATAGTTATACATTTATTTACACCTCAAGATCAAATCAAGAATGGAGGAGGAAATTCTCAACGACGGAATTCTCGGCGGAAATTCTCGGTCTCAAATTGTAGTCCTTTATCACCTCAGTGAGTATTATAAACTCACTCGCCATGTCTATATATGTAAATTTCAGTATATATATGTGTATATATAGATACACCATGGGAGCTTAAAAATGGAGTTTTGTAAAAGTTAACCAAAATCAATTCTGTAAATTGGGAGTGAAAGATCTTAGTCCCAATAAGCTGTGGTTCGAATCCTACGCAGTAATTCATCCGTATCGCGACGTACCGTTGATTTAAAGTTTTGACACCCTTACTTTAATCGCGAATATCTAGAGATACAATCCGTATTAGTTAAAATTGATTGCATATTCGTAACCTACGCGGAAAACTGAAGAGATCCATATATTGCACTACATGTTTGGAACAGAATCTGAAAATGGGTAAAATTCAGTTTAAAAACCAGAAACAGGGGAAAAACGAAGAAGATGACATTCTGCAACAACTCGCGCGCGCGACCCGCTCGCGTGAGGCTCGCTTGCGCGGCCCGCTCGCGCGAGGTGGCAGTTTTGGCAGTTTGTATAATTTTGGTAAGGGACTGTTTGGAAAATGTTTTGGGAAATTTCAAGGAACTGTTTTGGCAAATATGTTGTTTTAAAGGTCTACGTTTTAAGAATTGTACGAACAAGAACAACTAAGGCCGAAATTTATGCTCGCACGATTATCCGGCTTTGTGATTAATTAATGGTGTTATTTATGAAACATTGACATACATATTAGGGTCGAGGTTGTGTCAACATGCATGTGTGTGAGAAAGCGTGAAAAGAGTAAAGAGTGGCGGTCTGGTGTGCGACCTCAATATCGATCGAATATCATTCCTGGTATTGGAGGCGACAGTTTTGAGTTACGGCTTAGATATCGATCGGATATTATTCCTGATATCTAGGGCGCTGTTTCGGATATCGATCGGATATTATTCCTGGTATCCGAAATGATGATATTGAGTGCGACTTAGATATCGATCGGATATTATTCCTGGTATCTGAAGCAATGGTATTGGTGTGCTGTTTTGGATATCGATCAGATATTATTCCTGATATCTGAGGTAATGGTTTGGTTGAGTCGGTTTTGTTGAAAGAAAAGAATTGGTAAGATAAGATGTTACATGATTCATGTGCGATTACGTATTTATTGCTTATTATATTTCCCCGTCACTTTTGTTGAAGTTGAAACCTTGAATCTATTGTTCTATCAGTTCATATTGTACAGTTTTTCATATGCTTATATATACATTGCGAGCACTTGTTTATTTGGCTCACCATCTTGCATAAGCTGACGGCGTTGATGCGTCCTGGACTGTATGTCCAGATTTTCAGGGTCAGGAGGAGCCAGGGTATTTAGAATATGCTAGTTAAGACTTTTGAATAAGGGCGTTTGTGCCTAAGACCTGAACTTATGTAATAGTTTATTAATTTTTAATTTTAGAGCTTATATGTATTAGTATCCTTTCTTTTTGAAATGCTGTTAAGTTATATCTGCTGCAGGGACAATTGGTCATACTCACTTGTCACGACCTACGAGTCCATAAAGGAAATTAAATGCTTTCCTGTATTATGCTACGTCGGGGCGTGACAACCAGTAATACCGGTCGGGTATATACGTATGGATGGTGAGTTCTCTGTTGAATGCTTGCTAGCTTAGAGAATTATTTTCAGATCGGAATCGGATCCCTGTAAACAGGGTAGGTGGGCTCTTTTATAGATGCAAGAGTGTCTTGAACCCAATTCTGATTTTCTTCTTCTTCCTTGGTGATGTAGCAGCCTCCACTAGGTTGTCTTCACCCCTTATGTCTCCTGCGGATGCTTGCCGGAGAGAGTAGAGATGGTGGGATCTCTAATAGAGAGGAAAAAGAAAGTTTGGGGCTCTAAAAACAGTTTCTGCAGCTTCTGACGTTCTAAAACGACGAACTCCTTTTCCAGAACGCAGCTGCCCTATTTATAGATTTCCAGAACCGACCTAGACTTCGAGCAATCGAAGATCTTTGATCGATGGAACCATTCTCGATCGATCGAGACTGCCAAGACTTCAATCGATCGAACATACTTCAATCGATCGAACTTGTCTTGACAACTTCCTCATGTGTCTTTCCAAGTATCCTGGCAGAGCTAAGAGTGGGACCTCCTAGGCTCTTTATTGTTGGCTCAGACCAGTTTGTTAATTACCGTGACCAAACTCTTTGATCAGCAAACTAACTAACTGATCAGTTAACATTTACTCCACTATAAAACGATAACTGAACTCCAACGAAAAAAAACATATCCGAAGCGATAACTAGACTTGTGTGTTGTACAAATGTCCCTCTACCTTCAGCATTCGTAATCATATTCAGGTCAACCTGAATTGATTACTTCTTGTATTCCTTGAGTCCCATTCACCTCTCATGATTACCAAATATGTTGATTACTCTTATCAACAAGACTGTAGTACTCAGTAATCGACTTGGTGACATTCTCAAGGGAATGCTTACTCTGAAATAGAGGGTAGATTCTGTCTTGACAATATATGTTCACAACCCTATGAATATGACATACCCAAGATACCCAGGTGTTGATCTTCTATAGACCTCACTGATTGGTAAGTCAAAGCAGCCATATCCACAGTCTGTGTTCATAATTGTCTCAAGATTAAGAACACGCACCTTATACAAGTTATGAGTTCCTATCGACTGATTGACAGTCTTGAGTGTCAATAGGAAAGCTCAGGTCCGTCAATGCACTATAAGCACTAGCATGTTAACTAAGAGTTAAACTCTAGTGATTGAGATTAATCACTCCATCCAATGGTAGTTAATCATGCTACAGTGTAAATCTAATGAGATATCCAGTCTCATCATCCACTGTGACACATTCTAAGTAACAAAGAATAGTAATTCGTATCTCACTTGTATGTATCTCATACATACACGAATTACTTACTATGATACTTAAGGATAACAAGCATCTCATGAAAGAAACATACATAACTAAATGTAAAGCTGATATCCGTATATTAAAATGTCAATATCTCATATGTAAAGTAATGGTTTGAGGGCACAAACCCAAGAAACTCCCACTTGCACTCATAACCATTCAGATCGACATCTAAGACCTAGACTATCTAGATGACGATCGAAGACCTTCTGTGGCAAGGCCTTTGTAAACGGATGAGCAAGATTTTCAGCGGTGGCAATCTTTGTGACAGTCACATCTCCACGTTGAACAATATCTCGGATAAGATGATATTTCCGCTCTACGTTCTTTCCCTTCCCGTGGTTCCTTGGCTCCTTGGACTGAGCCACTGCCCCACTATTATCACAGTAAAGCGTAATAGGTGACAATGACGCTGGTACCACCTCGAGCTCCATAAGGAACTTCTTGAGCCAAACAGCTTCCTTTGCGGCTTCACAAGCAGCCACGTACTCAGCTTCTGTAGTTGAGTCTGCAATGCATTTCTGCTTAATGCTCCTCCAACTAACAGCACCACCTCCCAAGGTAAAGAGATGTCCGGATGTTGACTTCCTCAAATCTTTATCTGACATAAAGTTCGAGTCAGTATATCCTACTGGAATTAACTCACTACCGTCGTACATAAGCATGTAATCTTTAGTCCTTCTCAAGTACTTAAGAATGTGCTTAACGGCTGTCCAGTGCTCTGGACCTGGATTCGATTGATATCTGTTAACCATGCCAATGGTAAAACAGATATCTGGTCTAGTGTATAACATCTCATACATGAGACTTCCAACTGCCGAAGCATATGGAATTCCTGCCATGTGATTCCTCTCCTCCTGTGTCTTAGGACACTGGTCCTTAGAGAACGCTAAACCATGCCTAAAGGTAACAAACCTTTCTTCGAATTATCCATTGAAAACCTAGTTAACACTTTATCGATATAACCAGCTTGAGATAATCCCATTATCTTTCGCTTGCAATCCCGAAAGAGCTTTATCCCTAGAATATAGTTTGCCTCTCCTAGATCCTTCATATCAAAAGTACTAGCTAGCCAAACCTTGATCGTTGACAATGCCGCTACATCATTTCCAATGAGTAGAATGTCGTCAACGTAAAGCACAAGAAAAGCCATAGCTTTCCCTTCACACTTCTTGTATACACAAGGTTCATCCAGATTCTGTATGAAACCAAACGACTTGACCGCTTGGTCAAATCGAATGTTCCAACTCCTGGATGCCTGCTTAAGCCCATAAATGGACTTTTGCAGCTTGCATACCAAGTTACCTTTCCGACCAGCTATGAACCCTTCTGGTTGTTGCATATAGATGTCCTCCTCAAGATTGCCATTCAAGAATGCAGTCTTGACGTCCATCTGCTAGATCTCATAATCTAGGCATGCAGCAATGGATAGGAGTATCTTGATGGACTTGAGCATGGCTACAGGCGAGAAGGTTTCCTCATAGTCAATGCCCTCCCTCTGAGTATAACCTTTCTCTACAAGCCTAGCCTTATAGGTCTCAACCTTTCCATCAGATACTCTTTTCCTCTTATAGACCCACTTACAACCAATGGGTTTAATATTGGCTGGAAGTTCTACAAGATCTCAGACCTGATTAGAATCCAGAGATTCTAATTTAGCCTTCATAGCTTTAACCCAATGATCTGAATCAACATCAGCCATTGCCTCTTCATATGTGGCAGGATCAGATTCAGATTCTATGGAGACAGCTTCAAAAAACTTCTCCTAAGAATATGTATCTATCAGGCTGGCTGATAATCCTCCCACTACGACGAGGTACCGGTGCGGAAATGGGTGAAGAAGTGGTAGTTTCTTAATTTACATCGTTATTAACTGCGGGTTGGACTGAGGGCTCTCCTTCTATTTCTCTCAGATCTATCCTTCACTTAGGTTTATGGTTCATGATATAATCATCCTCTAAGAAAATAGCATTTGTACTAACAAACACTTTCTGTTCTCTTGGATCATAAAAATACCATCCATAAGTACCCTTTGGATACCCTACAAAATAACATACTTCTGATCTAGAATCCAACTTGCTCATCTTTCCTTTCAGCACATGTGCCGGACACCCCCATATTCGGAGATGTTGCAAAGAAGGCTTGCGCCCAATCCACATCTCCCGTGGTGTCCTGGGAATAGATTTGCTTGGTACTAGATTTAGTATATATGCAGCAGTTTCCATAGCATAACCCCAAAGGAATAATGGTAACTCTGAATAACTCATCATTGACCTAGTCATGTCTAAAAGAGTCCGGTTCCTTCTCTCTGCTACACCATTCTGTTGAGGCATGCCAGGTGCAGTCAACTATGACAGAATCCCATTCTGTATGAGGTGATCAATAAACTCATTAGAGAGGTACTCGCCACCTCGATCAGATCGAATGGCCTTGATATGTGAGCCCAATTGCTTCTCCACTTTAGCCCTAAACTCTTTGAACTTTTCAAAGGCTTCAGACTTGTGCTGCATTAGGTACACATATCCATACCTAGAGTGGTCATCTGTAAATGTTATGAAATACTCATAACCACCCCTTGCTCTAATATTTATTGGTCCACACACATCAGTATGAACTAATTCCAACAATGCATTGGTTCCATTGCCCTTTGTAGGAAAGGGCCTTTTGGTCATCTTACCCTCTAAACAAGACTCGCAGACTTTAATTGGTTCGAGAACCAAATCGCCTAAGATCCCTTCTTTGACTAGTCTGCCTATCCTATTTAGATTGACATGGCCAAGCCTCATATGCCAAAGCCTTGTTGGATTAGTGGAAGGTTCTTTTCTTTTAGATGGTATAGTTACCATTGAGTTATTAAGTTCCAAGCAAGAATCTTTAGAAATATTGGGAGTGATCACATACAAACTATTTGATTTAACACCAGAACATATAAAAGAACTATTTCTTTTAATAACAACTTCAGTTCTAAAATGAAAAGAATAACCATTATTCGATAAATTAGAAACTGAAATTAAATTACGTCTCATTGAAGGGACGTAAAGTACATCTGATAAAATCAAAACTTTATTGTCTAGCAATTCTAAAACTACGACTACTATAGCAACCGCAGAAACAGTTGCACTAGAACCTAGAGTAAGTATGATTTCCCCATCACTGCACTTCCTGGTTGATCTGAACCCCTGTAATGAATTACAGATATGGTTAGTCGCACCAGAATCCATGCACCAAGTGTTTGAAGTATCCGTAATAAAACTTACTTTAATCACATGTGATTCAATCATACCTTGAACTCTTGTAGCTAAGAATTCTGGACAGTTCCTCTTCCAGTGGCCCTTCTCACCGCATTGGAAACACTTTCCTTTGGCTTGGACACCCACCTTCCCTTTGCCCTTACCTTTTCCCTTAGATTTTGCAATCTTAGGGACTGGTCCAACACTTGGACCACCAGTGCCAGTCTTCTTCTTCCCTTTCTTTCCTTTCGGTGTTGATCGAGAAGAGGAAGCATTTTTCTCAACGTTCAAGACGTTGACCCCAGGTTTGATCACCCCTTCCGCTGCCAAAAGAGAACTCGTCAATTCGCTCATTAAAAAATTTATTTGATTCATACTATAGTTAAGTTTAAATTGAGCGAATGAAGGCGACAGCGAATTGAGGATCATATCAACTTGGGTCTGTGCATCGATGTTGGCACCTAGGGTCTTTAGCTCGTTTAAATAACCAATCATTTTTAAAACATGTTCCTTGACTGGAGTTCCTTCCGACATCTTTGCACTCATTATCTTTTGCATGGCTACCTGTCTAGCAAGCCTGCCATGCTCCCCGAACATCTTTTTCAGTGATGTGATAATGTCACTGGCAGAATCATTCGATTGGAATTGGTGTTGCAACACACCAGCCATTGAGGCCAGAATATAGCAACGAGCCATTCCATTCGACTTCTTCCATTTGTCGAACTCGCGTCTGGCAGCTGCCGAAGCATTTGCCGCGGGTTCTTCGGGGCATGGGGTGGTGAGGACATTTATGTGATCCTCCGCAGTTAATACAATGTCAAGGTTTCGTTTCCATTCAGTGTAGTTATTTCCAGTTAACTTGTTTTGAGTGAGTATGGTGGCAAGTGGACTAAATGTAGATCCAGACATTATGATTTACTGTAAAATCAAAAGACAAAATAAATATGAATATTAGATTTGACAGTTTGAAATAAAAGAATCCTTAAAACTCTTATTTTAAAACAAAGTCGCCGGAATATCGAAACATAAGAATAAAGCCTCCGTGTGGTGGTCAATTTTTGATTTTTCGATTATTCAAGACTTGTCCTCTATGCAACTCTTGCAAAACAAGTTATGACTCCTGATCCCTTTTGATCTCTAAGTTTCTGAATAATGTCCCGTGTGGGATCCCTTATCCATAGCTTAGCTAGTGTGTACCATTAACTAAGATCCAATCACAACCGTCTCAAGTAGCGCCTCCGTGTGGTGGTCACCCTCTAACACGTCTGATTGATCCTATCAAAAGAAGTTCACATCTAGTAACCAATGAGTAATGCACCCTCCGTATGAAATGATCACCCCTGGCGAGGTGACACAGGATGCATTACTCATCTTACAGTGAACCGTTAATGCAAGATCGTGGGTGTCAATAAATAAGACCCTATCCCACTAGATTTGGTAAATTAAGGATTTTGCTTTTAAAGAAAAATTTGTTTTTATACATTACCCATAAACATCCAATGTTTATTAATGCATTAAAAATGGTTTTTGAATTTTATTTTAGAAAACTTGTTTTACGTGCATGTAAGTAGTAACAATATAATTAAATGCCAATGACAAAACAAGCACATAAAACAAAAAACTAAAATGAAAATAAAGACATCCAAACGATGCTTCTATCTCCCATGGCTCTATCTCCATAGAACCTCCTCTTGGTTTGGTCGCCTCCAGCTCCATCTTCATGGACAACGGCTTGCTCTACCTTTTTTATGGATTTTCTAATTCTATTACATTGGTCCTATGCTTCTTTCGAAGCTTACAATTTATCTAGAAATAGAAAATGCAACAGTAACAATAAAATAAAAAGGCTAGGAAAACCGGTGGGACTTTCCTTTTAAGAGGATTGAAATCGCAGCGCCCTTTACATATGCCTTAAAACCAAAACAATAATAAACATGATATACACCAATCTCAAAACATTCAAATACCAAAATTTAAATAGATCTTGGTGCCATGGGAGATAGCGACTAAACTTGCTGCAAAAGGGTTAGTCGTACATGCATCTTCACATATATAACAAATATATCTAACTATTGGAACCCACAATTGATTCACACAGTGTATAAACCCTTTACGCACTGAATTAGAACTTAAAATAGCATCTTTCTTCTCTGTCACTGTTCGATCGCTCGAACCTTTGATCGATTGAACTCTGTTCAATCGCTTGAACTTTCTATTCACAGAATGATTTTAAAAATTTGCATAATACTTTAAAAATAAAGCTTTTAATTTCAAAACTCCTTAAAACTGTGAAACAGAGAGCCTGACAAAGAATCTGTCTCGATCGATCTAACTTCATTCGATCGATCGAACACTAGAAGGTTTCGATCGATCGAAGACTGTTCGATCGCTCGAGTACAGAGGATGTTCGATCGATCAAAACATGTTCGATCGATCGAACCCGCCTTGCATCCTATGCAATCACATATTTGTACTCTGCTGCGATAACACTGCAGAAACAGATCTATGACAATGCCGTTTCAAAAACAGTTCTAAAATCAACATGCAAATCAAAACTAGTATTCCAAAACGCATCTATAGATCCAAACAAGCATGGCTCTGATACCAATTGATGGAAAAACCGGTTTAAGTTAAAAGTTTAAACGCGCAGCGGAAAAGTCAAGTTTTAAAAACTTAATGGTAGCCCAGGATCTACTACTCGTTAATTCCATAGATGCGCACAAGAGGGGACAAGAGTTATACCTTAGTGTCTTGAACCCAATTCTGATCTTCTTCTTCTTCCTTGGTGATGCAGCAGTCTCCACTAGGTTGTCTTCACCCTTATGTCTCCTGCGGATGCTTGCTGGAGAGACTAGAGATGGTGGGATCTCTAATAGAGAGGAAAAAGAAGGTTTGGGGGCTCTAAAAATAGTTTCTGCAGCTTTTGACTTTCTAAAACGATGAACTCCTTTTCCAGAACACAGCTGCCCTATTTATAGATTTCCAGAACCGACCTAGACTTCGAGCGATCGAAGATCTTCGATCAATCGAACCATTCTTGATCGATCGAGACTGCCAAGACTTCAATCGATCGAACATACTTCAATCGATCGAACTTGTCTTGACAACTTCCTCATGTGTCTTTCTAAGTATCTTGGCGGAGCTAAGAGTGGGACCTCCTAGGCTCTTTATTGTTGGCTCAGACCAGTTTGTTAATTACCGTGACCAAACTCTTTGATCAGCAAACTAACTAACTGATCAGTTAACGTTTACTACACTATAAAACGATAACTGAACTCCAACGCAAAAGAACATATCCGAAGCGATAACTAGACTTGTATGTTGTACTAATGTCCCTCTACCTTCAGCATTCGTAATCATATTCAGGTAGTCGGATAACTGTTACTGTCAACCTGAATCATGATTACTTCTTGTATTCCTTAAGTCCCATTCACCTCTCATGATTACCAAACATGTTGATAACTCTTATCAACAAGACAGCAGTACTCAGTAATCGACTTGGTGACATTCTCAAGGGATTGCTTACTCTAAAACAGAGGGTAGATTCTGTCTTGACAATATATGTTCACAACCCTGTGAATATGGCATATCCAAGATACCCAGGTGTTGACCTTCTATAGACATCACTGATTGGTAAGTCAAAGCAGCCATATCCACAGTCTGTGTTCATAATCGTCTCAAGATTAAGAACACGTACCTTATACAAGCTATGAGTTCCTATCGACTGATTGACAGTCTTGAGTGTCAATAGGAAAGCTCAGGTCCGTCAATGCACTATAAGCACTAGCATGTTAACTAAGAGTTAAACTCTAGTGATTGAGATTAATCACTCTATCCAATGGTAGTTAATCATGCTACAGTGTAAACCTTGTGAGATATCCAGTCTCATCATCCACTGTGACACATTCTAAGTAACAAAGAATAGTAATTTGTATCTCACTTGTATGTATCTCATACATACACGAATTACTTACTATGATACTTAAGGATAACAATCATCTCATGAAAGAAACATACATAACTAAATGCAAAGCTAATATCCATATATTAAAATGTCAATGTCTCATATATAAAGTAATGGTTTGAGGGCACAAACCCAACAAGTATATGCATGGAGGAAAAGCTAAGGTTTACACTGCAAAGAGACTTACCATATAGCTGATGCTGTACAGCCAACCGATGATGGCCTCGGGGCTGAGCAGGGTGCACTTGTCAATTTGAATCTGCAACAGCTCGGGCCGTACCCTTCCACGGACTTCGTCCGCCGTCTCGATCTCTGGCCTTGAAGAGGGGCCCGCGCGAGCTACCTCCATGGTCGGGAAGGAGACCCCGGACGGTTTGGCTACTGGGGGAAGTGGTGGAGGCGCAGCGATGGTTACGCCAGGAGGAGGTGGTGGTGCAGCAATTGTTACAATAGGCGAGGAGGTAGCAGCAGCTTCTTTCTCAACCCGGATGGATATCCCCCTGGAAATCCTCTTTAGGGGTTGGCCCTCGGCAGGATCCGGCTTCCTCCTCTTCTAGCCAGCCCGGGCCATCAAGGCCACCTCCTTCTCCTTCAACGCCGCCGTTCTTGGGAGGCATTTATGCAAAAACCCGAAGCATGTTAGAATTCAGCAAAGTACCAACATAACCAGACGGTCAAGAAATAGTATTTACCAGGGATGATCGTCGGGAGAACAGGAGCTGTGAAGCGCCGGGACTTGTAAGAGATCTTCGGGCTCCCCGACCGGGTCAGTACCTTATTAATATCAGTCGAATCCTCCACTAGAGACAAGATCCTCGCTTGTAGCTCATTCGTAAGGTTGGGCGAGTCAACTGCTCCCACTGCAAGGCAATCACACAAATGGGTTAGTCAAGGCAAGACAGAGAGACTAAGCAAGAAAGAAAGAGTGCTTGGGCTTACTCCTCAACTTCCCCGCCCAGGAGGTCCTCAGCTGAATACCCGACGCGTTCTCACACAGACCCAGGGTGGACACTTGGAATAATTTCTTCTTCCGTCCCTTATTGTTGCTCGGGCAGTTAACAATTGTCTTCCGCCCCTGCCTGGCCTCGAGCGAGAAGAAACCGGCCTCCTCGTGATCCTGGAAAGCCCGGTGGGTCCAGAAGAACTCCTGTAATGTGAGCTAATACCTGAGGACTTGGGGCCACAAGGATATGTACCCCATCAGTTATTGCCATCCGTTCGGTGCAAGCTACTCGGGGGAGATCTCGAGGTAGATGAGCGCATCCCGGGCGACTGGGTGGATAGGCAGACGAAGGCCCGCCATGAAAACATCCTCGTACAAGGTGACGAAGCCCGACTCGTTGAAGTTAGCTTTACCATCGTGCACGGCAAGAGAAAAGGGACTGGGAAGCTCATACCTGTCCCTGATTCGATCCAAGTCAGGACCGCACAGGGTATTAACAATGGACTCACACGCGAAGACGACTCCGGGACTGTTTGGCACAGACCCTTCATCGCCTGACCCCGAGACGTCGAGGCTACGGGAAAATCCCGGTATGCCTCCTTGTGAGACGCCCGGCAGGTATTCTACCCTCACTGTGCTGGTCACAGGGGGCCGATGAGGGGGGATCTGGGCTCGTGCTCATAGACCCAGATCGTAATTGCTCGTCTTCTGACTGGGACGACGAGTTGAAATCTAAATGGCACATGACTACGACTGTGGAGGACCTAAAGGGTAGACGACCTAAGAATGGGTTAATAACTCCTAGTTTGATGTACAGGGGAGGTAGATCTAACAACCTAAAGGGCAGGTCATACAAGACTCGAGAAGAAAGACAACACTCTCTCAAAACTCTCTCGGGAACCCCCATTCGGTCAATCTACTCTAGTGTACCCCCAGACTGAAAGAAGTGACAAAACCAAAAAAAGAAGAAATCCCAGGCTCTCTCTAACCCAAGTGGGTTCACTCCCTCCAGCTTTATTCAGGAAAGAAGAAGAGAATGAAGAACTGAAGACAGAAAGGAAGGACTTACAAAATTCAGCGCAGAAAAGGACTCGGGAACCTTGCTCGGGAATCTTGGTTGCTCTCAAACCGCTCGGTAAAATCTCTCAGTTGGTAGGAGGAACTGAAGAAATGAGCCAAGTGTTCCTTATATAGAAGTAGCAGACGGTCCAGATCAATCAGATCCAACGGCTCAGGATTTTTCCCGCCAAGAACCGTTAGACAGCTGTCACCTCGGGCACGTGAAGGGTCGCCTCAAAATACGCGTGCATTAAATGCATGACGTGACGGTCCATATTATCACGCAATTGTTCGATTATGTCTGAACCAACTCCGCTAGATCCTAACCAGGCCAATTACTCCCTGACACGTGGCAATACCCACACCCGAGCTCTTACCTATACCGGTCGGTTACCTCACCGGGGAATCTGGAGTATGGGCCCCATCCCGAGCAGCGCTCCCGGACCATATCCGGATAGTTTCCCAGAGGCTACTGATTTTTGAATCCTCACCCGATGACGCATCCAGTCAGTTCCAAAAATGGGGGACAACTGATACATCCAAAATAATCTAGCCATGAAGACAGTGCCACATCACTAAGAGATGCCGGTCATTCCGGTAAGGGCGCTCTCCGTGGGGCTAAGCATTCCCGAGGCATTCACCCAGACCGCGCGGTTCGTACCAATAGGCCAGGCATGAAGGTCGCGGTGTCCCGCGATCCCGACCTATCCAGTAGTTTCCTAAATCAACTACAAGTCTACGAAAGGGAATATGACAATTTCCTAAACCACTTAGGAAACTCTCCTAAAATCATAAGGTATAACTCTTGTCCCCTCTTGTGCGCATCTATGGAATTAACGAGTAGTAGATCCTGGGCTACCATTAAGTTTTTATAACTTGACTTTTCCGCTGCGCATTTAAACTTTTAACTTAAACCAGTTTTTCCATCAATACTGACATCGTCTTGTTCTTACAGATTGGCTGTATTGCTGCTGGGGCCGAGACCATCCTTCCCGGTATTGCTGAGAGGTTGGCTGCTATAGAGGCCAATCTCTCCATAGAGAGGGCTGCCTGGGAGTCCGCGGAGTTTGCCCTTACTGTGGAGGAAGAAAACTCCTAGGCAACTGCCCTGGAGCTCGGGGAGGTCCGTGATACTCTGTCAACCGCACGGGCCGCCCGGAAGGTTGCGGAAGCTAAGGCTGCAGCAATGGAGGCCGGGAGGATCGCCGTCGAGCAGATTGCAGAGACTAGTGCTGCAGCCGCGGAGGCCAGGAGGACCTCTATCGAGAATGACCTGGTAACCATGACGGCCACGCTCTCGGAGCTTACTGCTGCTCGAGAAGCTAAAGCCAAGGAGGCTGAGAAGGAATTCGAGGCTGGGTTCCTCACGGGCTACGCTAACCTGACAAGGCGGGATGCTGCTGACCACCCTGACTTGGACTTGTCTGGTTATTCCTGGGCAGAATCCAGTTATTAGAAGGAAGGCCAGGCTGACTCCGAGGTCGCCGCTGAAGCTGCACCAGCCGGGGGCCCTTCTGTTGATGAGCAGGCTGTAGAGGAGGGAGAATTGGTGGTGGTAGACTAGGTTTTTTTTTTTGTAGTTTTTTTTTCTTTCTGGGAAGGCTACTATAACTGCCCCCCAGGCTCTGTACAGTTTTATTTTAATTAATGAAAACGCCCTTGAGGTCAAACTTTCCATGAACTGTCTTTTTCTATACTATGCATGCTTTAATTGCTAGTATCCACTCGATTTTTGGCTAACCTAACACCTGCCCTAGCAAATGTTTTAGGACCGTTACCAGTAGAACACCTAGTCTTTCTGACCTGTTTAGAAGGTACGCCCAGTGTATTATAGGAATACCCTGTATTACCGTCCGGGATAGCATCTCTGGTCACTATAAGTACTTGGGAATATAGTCCAAGTTCTTTTAGTGACCGGTGTGATTTCCTGTTTTGGCCTAATATTCCCCTACCCCCCAAGAATTTTGCTAAGGCGGGAGTGCGGGAGTTAGTAGTTGTAGGAAACCAACCTGGAACATGGGCGGTTGCAGGGTCCTTTGGAGCTTGCCATCGTCGGCCACCTAGGGGGTTGACCCCGTCGTCGGCTGGACCTAGGCAAAGCCTTGTGTAATTTCCTGTTTAGGTCTAGTATCCCCTTGCCACCTGAGCGTCCTGTGAAGGCGGGGGCGTGTTGAGGAGCGACCATAGGAAACCGACCTAGAACATGGGTGGTTGCAGGGTCATTTTGTGCCTGGGTTCGGAGCCCGAGGTCTTTTTAAGTGCCTGGGTTCGGAGCCCGAGGTCTTTTAGGTGCCTGGGTTCGGAGACCGAGGTCTTTTAGGTGCCTGGGTTCAGAGCCTGAGGTCTTTTAGGTGCCTGGGTTCGGAGCCCGAGGTCTTTTTATGCCTTGGTTGTTAGCCAAGGTCTTTGGTGCCCCGGTGTTAGGCCCGAGGACATTTCAGCATTGCACGGTGTACTGACAGGACTAATCTTGCAAAATACACATTCCAATTTTATTAAAAACAAAAATTTATTACTATTGCTCAATCAGAGCTACAAAAGGAAATCTCTCTATCAGTACTAAATTCCCGTGGCCTAATGTTATTAATAATACTTGCGGAGGTGTTGCACGATCCAAGGATGAGAGAGATCATGCCCGTCCATACTTTGTAGCCAGTAAGTTCCCGGTCGGTTGATCTGGGTTACTTTGTACGGGCCTTCCCAGTTTGCCCCCAATTTCCCATGGCTCGGGATTCGGGTAGACTGGTTCACTGCCTTGAGGACGAGGTCCCCAACTTGAAAACTGCGGTGCTTCACCTTGTTATTGTAGTATCGACAAACCCATTGTTTGTAAGCTGCCACCTTTAGGCAGGCTTGGTCTCTTTTGTCCTCCACCAGATCCAACATTGACCAGAGGGCTTCTTCGTTATCCGGTGCACTGAAGTTATCCACCCTATATATAGGTAACCCGAGCTCTGTGGGAACCACCGCCTCAAATCCGTAGGTTAAAGAGAACGGGGTTTTGCCTGTTGCTACTCGGGGTGTTGTGCGGTAGGCCCGCAGGAGGGTCGGTAGTTCTTCAGCCCACAGCCATTTGGCGCCTTCAAGCCTTGTCTTGATTGACTGCAAGATTATCCGGTTAGTTACTTCGGCTTGACCATTGGCTTGTGGGTGCTCAGGGGAGGAGTAATGGTTTAGTATCCCGTAGCCTGAGCAGAACTGCCTAAATATAGGGGTGTCAAACTGGCTACCGTTATCGCTGACCAGGACCAAGGGAATGTCGAACCTACTAAGAATATTCCTTTCCACGAAGCTCTCCATTTTCCGTTTGATTATTGTCGCCAAGCGCTCGACCTCTACCCATTTGGTGAAGTAGTCAATAGCAATGACGGCGAACTTAATTTGTCCTTTTCCCATTGGCAAGGGACCGACAATGTCGATGCTCCATTGGGCGAAAGGCCAGGGGCTGTGGATTGCTGTCTGGAGCTCTCCTGGTCGGTTGATCATGGGAGAGTATCGTTGACACTTGTCACATCTTTTGACGTACTCCTGGGAATCCCGGGCCATGGCTGGCCAGTAGTAACCTTGCAGTAGGGCCTTTCTGGAAACTGCCCGGTCTCCTATGTGGTTCCTGCACACTCCTTCATGGATTTCACATAGTATAGCTTGGACTTGCATAGGATGAACACAGTAGAGGTACAGGATAGTGAATCCCCTCTTGTAGAGAATGCCGTCAACAATGTGGTATCGTGCCGCCCGGTATTTGACCCGGCGGGTTTCTTCTTTGTCGTCTGGTAGCACCCCTGTTGTTAAGAACATCACGAGCGGGTCCATCCAGCTGGGTCCCAGGGTGACCGGGTCTACCTCTATGCCTTCTGAGTTAATCACACTCGGCTCAGATAGGTATTGTATCCGTATACCGGGCAAGTCTGACTCAGAAGACAAGGCGAGGCGAGCCAATCGATCGGCCCTGGTATTTTCTTCTCTTGGTATCTGCGTGATGGAGAATCCTCGGAGCTTCTTGGAAATCACTCGGACAAGGGCCAAGTAGGCTACCATATTGACTTCCCGCGCTTCATATTCTTGGTTAACCAGGTTGACCACGAGCTGAGAATCACTGTATCCCTGGACATGTTGTGCACTCATAAAAACGGCCAATTGTAATCCGACCAGTAGGGCTTCGTATTCGGCCTCGTTGTTGGAGGCACAGAACCCAAATCTCAATGCGTATTCAAGTTGGATGCCGTCGGGGGTAGTTAAGATGATTCTTGCCCCACTGCCCTGCTGATTGGATGAACCATCCATGTGCAATACCCAGGTAGGGATATCAGAGTGTAACCCGGGCGGTAAGGTCGGTGGCTCGAACTCTTCAACCGGGTCTTTTGGATATGTGAACTCAACCAGAAATTCTGCCACGGCTTGTCCCTTGATGACTGCCCGGGGTTGGTAGGTCACTTCAAACTCTTCCAACTCCAATTCCCACTTGACGAGCCTCCCAGACGTGTCTGGACGGCTGAGGATTCTGCGGAGAGGTTGATCTATGAGGACCACAATGGCATGGGCCTGAAAGTAAGGGCGGAGCCTCCGGGCTGAGGTGGTAAGGGCGAATGCCAGTTTTTGATGCGGGAGTATCTGCTCTCTGTGCCCTGTAATGCCCAGCTGGTGTTGTACACTAGGAACTGTATCCCGTGCTCTTCCCGGATTAGTGCTGAGCTAACCGCTGACGGTGATACTGCCAAGTATAGAAATAATTCTTCTTCAGGCACGGGTGTTAAGAGTAGAGGAGGGGAAGCCAAGTACTTCTTGAGTTCTTGGAATGCCTCTTCACACTCTTCTGACCACTAGAACGCCTTGCGGAGGATTTTGAAGAATGGCAGGCACCGGTCGGTAACTCGGGAGACAAATCTGTTTAATGCGGCCACCCGTCTAGCTAAGCTCTCAACCTCCTTTGTTGATTTGGGCAACTGCATGTTGATGATGGCTTTGATCTTTTCAGGGTTAGCCTTAATTCCCCGTCTACTGACTAGGTGGCCCAGAAATTTCCCGGACGAGACACCGAAGGTACATTTGGCCGGGTTCAACCTCATCTTGAATTTTCTCAAAATGCTGAAGGCCCTGGCCAGATGCTCGAGGTGGTCGGACTCGTCCCGGCTCTTGACCAGCAGATCATCCACATATACCTCTATAGTCTTTCCAATGAGGTCTTTGAACATGTAGTTGACCAGGCATTGGTAGGTGGCCTCGGCATTCTTGAGACTGAATGGCATCACCTTGTAGCAGTACGTGCCCTGGTCAGTGATGAATGTCGTCTTCTCTTCGTCCCTGGGGTATATGCTGATCTAGTTGTACCCCGAGTAAGCATCCATGAATGAGAGGAGTGAGTGACCTGCCGTGGAGTCCACAAGGAGGTCTATCCGGGGTAGCGGATAGCAATCCTTGGGGCAAGCTTTGTTGAGGTCGATAAACTCCACGCACATCCTCCACTTTCTGCTACTTTTCTTGACAAGGACCACATTGGCTAGCCAGTCGGGGTAGTGGACTTCTTGTATGGAACGGGCTTTGAGGAGCTTCTCGACCTCTTCACTCACTGCATTCTGTCTCTCGGGGGCCATGCCCCTCCTTTTCTGCTTCACCGGCCTGCAATCTGGACTGACGTTGAGGCGATGGGACATTACCCGGGGGTCAATCCCGGGCATATCCTCATGACTCCAAGCAAAAATGTCCTGGTTTTACCTTAGGAACTGGGTCAGTTTTTCCCTCAGGTCAGGATCCAGTAAGGTGCCAATGCTGACCATACGGTCAGGATACTCGGGATTCAGCACTACACTTTCTAATTCTTCCACCGGACCTACTGCATCGCTCTGGTCTCGGGGGTCCATCTCTTGAACATTTAATGTTTCGGTGATTGCCCCCCGGCTTAACGAGCTGACGTAGCAACTCTGGGCAGTGGTCTGATCTCCACACAAGCATCAGGGTCCCTGAGGGGTCGGGAACTTCACTGTTAAGCTGTAGGTGGAGACGATTGCTCTGGCCTTGTTGAGGGTCGTCCTGCCAAGGATGACATTGTAGGTCGACAGGGCTTCTACGATCACGAAATTGGTCAGCACAGAGGCCTGCTGAGGGTAGGTCCCCATGAGAACTGGAAGCTCGATTGTCCTGAGCGGTTGTGTGCTAGAGCCGTTGAATTCTACCAGGGGGGTAGCAACCGGCCGGAGCCGATCCCTGGAGATCTCGAGTTGATCGAATGCCGACGTGAACATAATGTCGGATGAGCTGCCTGCGTCCACCAACACTCTGTTGACCATATAGTTTTCTATAGAAAGCATCACTACTAGCGGGTCATCATGGGGGCAGTGGACGCCCTACAGGTCATCGGATGTGAATGTTAGAACATCGGTTGGGGAGAAGCCGGTGGATTGGACCTGCCAGACATCCGCTCAGGATGCCCGAGCGTGCCTCTTCTGTGTCGACTGTAAATCACCTCCGCCTGACGTTCCTCCGGAGATCACGTGGATGTGGCCAAGTGGTGGTGGCTGATCGGGAGCTCGGGGTGTCCTGCCGGGGCGTCTATCTGCTGCGACGAACTCAGCGAGGTATCCCTGCTAGATCAGCTTCTCTATTGCCATCTTTAATTTGAAGCAATCCTCCGTTTCATGGCCATGATCCTTGTGGAAGCAAAATTTGTCCCAGTTCCTCTTACCGGGCGGTGCTCTAAGTTTGGCTGGCTACTGAAGCAACCTCTGCGCTTCTTCGGCGGCCATGACTTCATGTATGGGCCGGGAAAGGGGTGTGAAAGCGATCGGGGGCTGACCTCGGGCATCCTTCTGATCTTGCTTTAGCTTCTTTCCCGAGTCCTTCTCGAATCCTTCACGCTTGCGCTTGGCCTTCGGGGATTCGTCTCCCGCCTGGCCAGCGTACTTCACCTTCAGGAACTCCTCGGTATCAATGTATTTTCTGACCCTCTCCAAGAGTTCCACCAGGGTTGTCGGTCGGTCGTGATGGAACGACGTGGCGACCTTGGTGTGTTGAACTCCCGAGCAGAAGGCCATGATTGCGGCCGTTTCATTAAGATTACGAATTTGGAGCCTTTGTAGGTTGAAACGGTCCACATATTCCCTCAGGGACTCCCCTTTGCGCTGCTTGACGGTCAGCAGCTGAGTGTCCGGTTGTGACCGGTCGAGCATCCCGACAAACTGGCTGATGAATAGCTTGCTGAGGGCTTTAAAATCATCGACCATCCGGGGCTTCAAAGCATGGAACCACTGTGCGACTAGCCCCTTGAGTGTACTGGGGAAGGCCAGGCACAGCAGCTCGTCCACCGTGGTGACCAGTGCCATCTGAGCCTTGTAAGTCCAAATATGGTGTACCGGACTCCCTGTGCCGTCAGAGGAACTGAGGTGAGGGGGTTTGAACTTCCGTGGAATCGGAAACCGTGTCACCCGAGCGGTATAGGGTAAATCAGTCTCCGTGTTGGTGAGATCGTGGCCGGACTTACGGTTCAACCTCTCGATTTGCTGCTGCAGTTCCTCGACTTGGGCCTTTACGTCATCCCGCCCGGTCCTCCACTCTATATCCGAGCGGTAGGTTGGGTCGGATGATGAGGCCTCTTCCTCAAAGTGCGTCAACTTTGGGGATAGGGCTCGGCTCCGGGTCCGGGAAAGCGTGTGCCTAAGATCCCCCCGACTCAGGGCCGAAGGGTCCTCGGCCGACTCCTGGGCTCTCTGTCGGGACTCCTCCACTCTGGCCGCACGCCGCCGATCGATAATAGTTCTGGCATCCTCCACCCGGTGAGGATTAGGCCGAGGTCGTCTCTGCGAGTGCCTGGTGGCATGGCTGCGCTCTCCATCACCGGGGTGTTCCCGATCCGGTGGGGATACCGGGGCTGAACGGGATTGCCTTCGTGCCCGAGCAGGCCTTTGAATAGGGGCACTCTCCTCAGGCTGATTCTCAGATGCAGGGCGTTTCTCTTGTCGGGCCAAAAGCGCCTCCATTTGTTCCTGTGTTTAGGGCTGGTCCTCCAAGAGTTGTGTCAGCGCTGCCGTTATCTGTTCGGTGGTTATGGAGGTAGCCTACTGCTCAGGCTGCGGGTTCTCCTGACCGGTCGGATTAGCGGCTTTTTTACCCGTCTTTGGCAGCATGTTGATCAGTCAAGAATTTGTTGATGAGAAGACTCAGTCGATTCCCACAGACGGCGCCAAACTGATGATGCCTAAAACTGGTAAGAGAGGTTTAGAGAAAAAAAGAGACAAGAACAATTTGTATGTGGTTCGGTCCCGTTAACGAGGTGACCTACGTCCACGGTTGCGTCTGTGTGCTCTCACTAGCAGATCACCGGCGGGCCTGGTGAGCCAACAAAGATGGGCAGCACTACCAGTAATACTGGCCAGATATATGCGTATAGATGGTGTGTAACACTTGTAATTTTCTATCATTATAATATCAACTTTTTTGAATTTCTGTATTAGACCGACTATATTATTATATTATTATTTTAATTACGTGACGCTATGGACGTGTTGTAGTATTACCATATGGACTATAGTAACCATACCGACTCGACCATAATAAGATTTAACTTAGTCCCGTACCCGGACATTAGAAATAATACCAGTTTGCATGTACTTTGAGACCGACACTCATACCGAGGAACTTATGCACGTAAACTGAGAAAGTGGCACAAAGCCCAAGGTGGGTCCCACATGGCCGGCCACATGGAAAGTCCCATGCATCATCCCCTACACTTGTCATCACTCCATGTGATATTTGTCCACTTAATGGACACATGTCCTAAGCATGCAACATGCAAAGGACACCTAGCACATGGAAATTCTATATAAACAAGCACATGCACACACTATACTCTCTTAGTAGGAACATAATCTGAATTTTTGGAGAGAAAATTAGGAGACTTGGGTAGTTCATGAGAAAAAGAGAGAAGAAAAGTTAAGAAGAAGAAGAAGTTCATCCTTGAAGTTTGAAGTTCAAGCTCCATTAAGCTCAAAAACAACATCCAAGCTCAATTTCAAGCTTTGGTGAGTAATTGTGAGTAATCTAACTCAATTTAGAACATATATAGTATGTATTAATTTTTAGTAGGAGTTTGATGTTGTTGTGTTGAAGTTTTCATGACATGCAAGACAAGTGCTTTAAATCTGAGAAACTGAACTTCCAGCAGAATGTGTTTTAGTTAAAAGAATGTTTTGAGGAGCTCAAAAATTGGAATTGATCTAGGTTTTTTTGTGAAGAAAGATAACTCATATATCTACAAATAACTCTTTTATAGCTTAGTCTAGAAATCAATCCTTCATGGGTGAAATGCATGTACAACGCAGTGTTATAAATCTGAGAAACTGAAACCTTCAGCAGAACATAGTTTAGTAAAATGAATGTTTTGTATAGCTCAAAAATTCGAATTAAGCTAGGTTTTTTTGTGGTAAACGATAACTCATATATATACAAATAACTCGTGTATAACTCTGTCTAGAAATCATTCCTTCGTGGGTGAAATTCATGTACAACGCATTGTTATAAATCTGAGAAACTGAAACTCTCAGCAGAACATAGTTTAGTAAAATGAATGTTTTGTGCAGATAAAAAATGAGAATTAAGCTAGGTTTTTTTGTGGTGAAAGATAACGCATTATCTACAAATAACCCTTATAAATCTCAGTCTAAAAATCCCTCCTTCATAGGTGAAATTCATGTACAATACAGTACTATAAATCTGGGACAAAACAGTCCCAGATATAAGAAATGTCTTGTAAAATAAATAGTTTGAGTAGCTCAAAAATGTAATTGAAGCTAGATTTTTTTTGTACATAAAGATATTCCTATTATCTAGAATGTTTTAGTTTTGAGTTTGATCTACAAAGCAATTTATCATGTCCAAATAAATCATGCTAATTCAGTCAACACACTGAAAATGTATCCTGACAGATTGTATAGCTTTTTGTATGATGTTTTGTTATGCATGGTGTTGATTGTTGATGCTAGTTTTCTGGTACATGTGTTGTTATGAAAATCTTGTCCTATGGTAGTGCTATCGCGTAGATGAGTATGTTAAGGGTTTCATCTATATGTTTATTGGTATTAAATCCATGATTATAAATCCATGAGCTACGTGAATATAGTTTAATGACCGTTGGAAAGTTCATACCCAAACTATAAATATGTTGAATGGCATGATTATTGCATTGGTGAGTGATTGGAAAAGTTTCCATCGTAAGTATATTGAGAGGAAAACGGAATGTCAAACGTAAAGCAAAATACTGATGGTTATAAATGGATGATATTAATGAACTAAACTACGAAACGTACGAACATGAAAAATAACGATAAACCCTTCAATAATAGATTTAATGCGAATAAGGGACGTTGGGTTTCATTTCTAGTAGTGTGAATATCGGTCAAAGTTGATTCATGAACTTTTGTGTTGTGTTTGGATAATTCTTGCAAAGTTGGTCTCTCGATTATTCCATGGAGTCGATTGGTGAGTTATGTTTTGTTCCTTGATCTAAGGATCGGCATGACGTGTTCGGTCAAGTGCGGATGACCTGAGGATCGTCATGACGTGTTCGATCAAGTAGTTGATTAGTTTTCCGCACCCTTGGACTGAGGATCGGCATGACGTGTTCGATTATGTACGGGTGATCTGAGGATCGGCATGACGTGTTCGTCCAAGTGATTATTAATTTCCCGTACCCTTGGTCTGAGGATCGGCATGACGTGTTCGGTAACGTGCGGGCGACCTGAGGATCGGCATGACGTGTTCGACCAAGAGATTGTTAATGTCCCGTACATTTATGCCATTTGGGCGACAGTTTGAATGCCAGTTGGGCGACAGTTAACTATTCATTGTTGAGTGTGGTTCTTTCTTGACTAGTAAATGCGTTTGGAGTTAAGTCTTCTTTCAGTTAATGTCACTGGTTAGTTCAGTTCTAGGTTAAGTTTCAAAGGGAATGATTGGGTTTAAATAAGACATGGTTTTGAGAATAAGAAAAGATGAACAAGACATAGTATCGAGAATAAGAAATGATGAACGAGATATGGTTTTGAGAAATAAGAAGAGATGAAGAATAACTTACCTTAAGTGGTGGTAACCTTAAGGGGACCCTCACTTAGCTTAACCGCTAACGGCTTTTCATGCCGCTGGACATTCCACGTTCAGCCTTTGTAGGTTCAGACGGAGCCGACTGTTATTAAGATGCTGACTTTAGTACTAAAGACTATGCTGGTGAAGATTTCTACGAGGAAGGCTACGGTTTCGCCAGCTGAAGACTTTGGAGCTTTTCTTTTGTTATAGTTCTGTTATTATTATGTTAGTGATGTAATAGTTTAGTTGGTCTTGTAATATATAACTTTTGGATATCTTTTTGGCCTGTAATATACTACTGATGTAAGACTTGGATGTTTTAAATTTCTGCTTCCGTTGAACTTAGTCACTTTCCCATATCACATTATTGTTATAAGCATGTTTGGATAATCTGGTGACACTCATAACCAGTCACGTGTCTACGAACCCATAAAGGAAATTTATTTTTCCCTATTTTTGGTACTTCGGGGCATGACAGAGATTTTTGGTATCAGAGCTTTAGGTTTAGACGCGCTCACTGATTGTCCTACACCTTAAGTTATGAGCCTAAGATTTACCTCATATTAGTACTGACACTAAGTTAACTCCTCTTGCATGACTATGGAGTCAATCTTCTTTCACGATTATTTCGAAGGTCACTATAATCGCGACGGTCGTATCCAGCCTGCCGACCCTGTACTATATCGACAGCAGAAGTGCCAAAGGGAGAGGCATATCTTGGAGGAGGACATGCGGAGAGCTGTGCTTACCGATACATTGTAGTATCCAGATCGAGTTCAGCTCGAGTCGACCCATGCTTCAGAGACTACCATACTTATTCACCAGGAGCTTATCAGCATGACTCAGGACACGGCACTATATGACGATATACTCTTCCTGATTATCATGGCTGCACCAGCACCACCATTCTCACCCGAGCCCATACCAGAGCCAGATGCAGATTTAGATCCCATTGATATAGATAGCGACAACGACATAGCGAGTGGAGAGGATTCTGCAGGCAGTGACCACTCAGCAGATGACCCATCTGATTGTGACGACACAGATGATAACGATGACCTGATAATTGTGACGATCCGGTGAGTAGCGATGACGAGCTGATCGAGGAGGTTGACCCTACGGAAGATCTTCAGAGACCAGGGGATGATGTACACGACCATCCAGCACCACCAATTGACGGGGACGAGATGATACCGATGCCTGAGCAGGACCACGAAGCAGATCCAGCTGACATCAAGGAGAAGGAGGAGGACCCTGAGGAGGAGTTCTTAGAGGACCCGTTATAGATAATAAGAGAGGAAAACTTTACCTTAGATATGGTAGGCGAGTACCATAGTAAGCAGTCATATCCTTTCTACTCATTCCACTCCCTTTGAGTAAATCGATGCCTTCTATTCTAATGGTCATTTCTTCTAGAAAATGGATCTATATATTTTGTAAAGTGGCTCTGATTACCATCAATAATTATTGTGATACACTCCTTGATAAGTAATTCATTTCCTTGAATTTTTAGAAATTCCCCAGTCAACAATTCTTGAGTATGTACCTTGATCATCCGATTCTTGACAAATTCTTTTGAGAACAAGTTCGATCACTAGTACTGCAAAGTCATTCTTTTTGACTTATTATTCCTTGAACATATTCTTATAAGTTCATTTCATTTGAAATAATTCTAAATGAGTTCTCTGTCCTTGTTCTTGCCATGAACTCAAAAACGTTGTACTCTCTGTACATCTTGACCTCTTATTGTCTCTCTCAGTTGCTACCTTATTCTTTATCAGTGGAGTTTCGTTTGGACTATTTTACTTATGAAATACCTAATTCTTATTTAATTCATTGAAGGCCTTATGCCATCAGTTACTTTCATTTCCTACAAATCTTGAGATACTACGATTACTTCCATAGTAAACAGTCATTCAATCATTGTTAGATTTACATCTTATTCTTGAATGGATCACATCATTCTACTATTGTACTTCTATCTATGAGAATTCATATGCCTTTTCAAATTCGGCTTCATTTTGGATCAATCTATTTAATTGTTTCAATCATCGTATTCTAGTTACTGGAATTATGATGATAACTATAATGTGAGATGTAATAGGCTATGATTGCTTCGCATACGGTATAATAGAAACCTTATAGACACGAACTCATATGTAGGAATAGAAGAATCTTCTCGATCTCTGCAATGGATGAATCATCTCAAACAACTGAGGACCAGTCCAGAAGGCTAAGCAACATAATACCTAAGGAGATCAATCCCACCGGTGTATTTGGAAGATTGATACAAGGCTTATGGAAGACTGCTAACGGCACTAGCGCAAGTGACTATGGAAACGAGTTGTTTAGATATCTCCATATCGCCCATTCAAAATCGCTTAGAGACCACTCAAGCCACAACCTGCTACACTACCAAGATCAACCCTACTACAAGGACAACTCGAAACGGCGAACAATGATCATGGCATTTGTTTCAACTATGGAAACCCTGGATGTCTGGCTAAGGAGTGTCAAGCTCCCAAGACCTGTAACCAACCAAATGTTATCTGCTACAGCTGTCGCAAGAGAGGACATTTGAGCAAGGACTGCAAAGCACTCGAGATGGACGCTACGGAGCACATGCAGCTCAGACAAGCCCAGCTCAATACCCCCATCCCTAATACAACTATATTAGGCAAAGAGGCATAACAAAGACTGAAAGAGCACATGAGGAACAAGAGAAAGTCCGACACAACAATAGCATCAGTCCAACGCAAAACATGCCAACGTTGTTTCAACTGCAGAAATCGCGGACATCACTTCGACGAATGCCCAACACCGAAATAAATTGGAGGACATGGATCGCAATGTTACAAATGTGGTGGAATGGACCACATTCGTAAGGATTGTGAGGCAATGAAGAACATCAATCAAGATCTATTGATGAACTTGGAAGAAGAAGGGGAGTTGATACAACCTATGCAATCGATTATGCAAAAATTTGACTTATTAATGAATCTAGTTTTGTGTATCTAGTATTATTGTAATGATTAGTGTTCCAATATATATATATTATTATAGAGGTACAACAAATCGGCAGTTAGTAACTATAAGTATACAACAAGCATCGTATCCCACCTTTAGACTGATGGTCAAACTAGACGCGCTAACCTAACGATAGAAGACGTCTTACAAGCTCACATCATCAACACATCATCAACAACATCGGAGACACATGGGAAAGTTTACACCATCAGTTATGAAAGCTTGTGGCGCATCAAGAACGAAAATACGAGAGAACCCACTCATCGCTGATCAAAATGTTCGCTAACTACGACAAAGTCAAGCATAGGCATGATGTCACTCGAGTTTCTATATGGAAGGCCATGTCAATTGTCATCACGTCAGACAGATCAAAAATGAAGGAAGAACCTACAGTTTGAAGTCGAAGATAAAGTACCATTAAAATATCGATCGCTCGAGGCAACGTGCTATTGAACCAAAAGAAAGGAAGCTATCACTGCGACACATTAGAGTATTTACGATCGAATCGCCCACCAACTCGTGTACGTTATCACCAATAGTGTAGTAGATCACAATGCTTTTTGAGTGGATGTGGACACGTGGAATTCCGTCGTCCACTCCCGGGTTTTCTGTTTCCGGGGTTTCGGAATTGATTTTCCTTTATTTTGAAATTGATTTGAAAGAAAACAAGAGGTTGATTTCGAAGAAAAGAAGGTCTTTTGAAAACAGATACAGAGTCGCCACTTGGTCTTTAGGGAACCAAGAAACCCAATTTGACTCACCCAAACGGATAAAGGGCATCGGCCCTTCATAACCAAAGAACTTGGCTCGGGGTTTTGGTACGAGAGAGGAAGGAGCCTTTGTCATGACTAAAACACCCTCAACTCGCCCCGTCTTTCGACGGGCCTCAATTAGCATCCAAATAATCATCTTATACTATGTTTGGTTCGACAAATAATACTATGATAGTATATTACATCACATAAGAAAATTTGAAATGGAAGATCTAAAGATAAGATATCATTCATAAGATCTAAGCCAAATATCACACAATGCAAAGCGAAAGATCACACAAATAAACTTAGGAAAAATTGTCTAATCATGTATCAAATAATCAAGACTTCCTAATCTAAAGGGGGACATGAATTTTTATTGAAACAAATAAACAAAGAAATCAAAATATGCTTAGCAAGCTAGTATGATGCATGTTAATCTTTGAGAAAAGAAGACCTCTCAATCCCCGGGATGGATGAGAAAGGATGATTAGATCGGGGGAAGCATGAACGTGTGATCAAGTTCATTCCTTATAATCTTCTTAGATTAGGAGCCATGAAGGCCCCAAATCTTGCATGGATGCAATGTATGTATCTAGAATGTGCCAAGGTTGTAGTGTGCTTTGTGTTCATGGATTCCTAGAATGACTTAGAAGTCTATAATGTGTATGAATGAATGAATGAAATCATCATGGGATATGTACAAATGTAGAATGAACTACTTCCTAAGACATGAGCTAATTTGGAGTTCATGTAAGCATCAAATCAAAGAATGAAAGTTAAAATGTGCTTGCTGTGAATAGTGGATAGAACAGTAACTATATCTTTTGAAAATTGAAAAGAGGTGTTAGGAATGTTTTCAATGCATGATTGTTTATGGAGATATTCCTTATTGTGTCTAAAACACAACCCAAAAAGCCAATCTTTAATAACTATTACAAATTGAGAGAAATCATATAAACAATGAAGGTTACTCAGAAACAGAGTTCGTACTGTCGACTGAAATGTCAAAATATCTTGGAAAATGAAAACAAATGATATAGAGGCCCATATTATACAGAACGTTCCCTAAGACATTGAAGTTCAAGGGAAAAATAAGTTAGGACCACTCTTTTTGGAAACGTTTTCTGTAAAACAAGTTGAAAGTAGACCAAGCTGCTGTGACAGAAACAATAGAATATCTGGAGAGAATGTTTGGGTCCAAATGGACAATTTTCAAGTATTTCCAAGTCAAACTAAAAATCATGGGTGTTCTCTAATGAGTTAGGAAGATTTTCCAAGTGGTCTTACATCCATACATTGAGTATTGAGTTCTAGAGAAATCTTTGAACTCAGATCACTCACTGTTTTGACTCACTGTTTTGAAGATTTTGGAAAAAACTTGAGTTTTCTTTCTTGAAATCAAAATGAGAGGGATTGAGAGGGGTTTTGAAATAGTGGTTTTGAAAGTATATTTTCAACATCAAATAGAGATTATAACATCTTGGAATATCAACATCAAACTCATCACCAAGTACCCCCAATATTATTGGAGAGATTCATTTTTATTTGAACATAACTTCAAGTATACCTTGGAGGTATTGAAGTTATAGTCATCATCTATCAAACATGTTTTTGAGGTCAAGAGCTACTATCCATAAGGATTCACTCACCTCAAACTTCATGTCATCATCTAGATGATGATGAACTAGTAAGTAAATAAATAAAATAAAAAAAGAAATGAGGTAAGAAGAGATGAACATTGTATATAAGCAAGCAAATGAACAAATCAATAGATGATATTCAATGGTGGAACCACAAGCATTCAACCTCTCATATGTGTGTATATGGGTGAGTACATCACTCTCTAACTCATAGGAAACTCAAAGAAGATGAAGAAGATGGATTGAAAGCTTGAAAATAAAAGTTTAGTTTTTAGAAAACTAAATAAAAAAACTCACATTTGGCTTGGATTTGAAGAAGAAGATCTTGATTTCTCTCTCTATTTCTTCCTAACTTTCTATATCTCTCTCTAATGGCTTCCAAGCTCTCTTCTAAATGGAAGCAAATGGGTCTCCTTTATAGGCCAACTTGGGGAGGTATTTTGGGTTTTAAAAAGTCTTTAATTGGTCCAAAATCCCGGAATAATCAAAACTATGTCGTTTTATTTGTTGGAAATTTGAATTAAAACCCAAAAATTAACCAAAAATTACAAAAAAAATGAAAAATCACTCAGAGTGCCGCCGCGGCACTTGGCCACTGCCGCCGCGGTAGTGGGCCAGTGCCGCCGCGACAGTCAACTCCCCCGTTGACCAAAAATTGCATTTTGGCCCCCAGAACTCCCAGAATTTGCGAAACGGCCCTATTTCGTCCGAAATTCACAGAAAATTCATACGAAATCCAAATTGAGATTGTGATATACCGTTGGAAAGGTATTAAGGTCTACTTTCCATAACAAATAGTTTGGAGTTGGGTCACTTTGGAAAGTTTTGCGGTATTCGCGATAAAAGCCGAATTGATTGCATTTTTCATCTTCAGAAATTCATAACAAATTCGTTTTAGATCCAGAAATTATGTGCGATATACCGTTGGAAAGCTATTGACCTCTAGTATTTGATAAAAATATTTTAATGTCGAAAATAAGACTTTGATTTTTGGTCAAACTTGCAGTCAAACAGTGCACTTCTAGGAAATTCCGAGAAGTTCTGGGAGCCTCCAAAGACTGACGGTTCCGTCCGATTTTCTTTTAAAATATATTTTAAGACTTTTCACATGATCTAGAATGATCTCGGAACTTTTGGGTGATTTTGGATGATTTTGGTCAAACTTTGGTCAAACTTAGTCAAAACTTGATCAAACCGGTCAACGGAGACCTTCCGGGACTTCCGGGGGTCTCTGGGAGCTTACGATTTCAAATATTCATCTTTTAAAATACCTTTTTTTTTGTTTGGAACAACATCGAATGATTTCTGAGATTCTAGGCCAATCCTGGAGAATTTTGGGCTTTTAGGGATTTTGGTCATTTTTACAAATTCTTTGACTTATTGAGAGTTAGAGGCAATCTCTGAAAATCTGATCTTTCTAATCATCGAGGTTTGACATGCTTGTGGCCTCCTAAATCTGTTAGCCGACAAAATGGGGTGTCTACAGTGGATACGCTAATCCACAACGTTCTTCATACTAACATACTGAGGGATACATTCATGACCCCTACAAGTTATAAAAGACAATCATGAAACCAACTAGACTTCTCAACCATCGCATCAAGAAGCTGAGAGGTAAGAATCTTGCTGACCAAAGACGCAGAAGAAACAATGAAAGGAAAGTTAATCAGACTGCCGTTGAGACAAATCCAAAGCAACATGATAGCTGCGACGACTGTGGAATATCTGGACATCACTCCAAAGAATGCAAAGCATTGAAACAGCCCACAAGTTGATAGTTGCAGTGCTTCAATCGTGGAAAGACTGGACGTATGCATAAAGATTGTTCAGAACGAGGAATTCAAAACATGGTTCCACCACAAAGAAGGTCCCAAAAGAGGGCTCGGAGATCATCAAATTAATCCCAGCATTGAACAAGACGAAAGAATAAAGGTGCCATATTCAATGTCAGAACTTTGAATTTCACTTGGTGTTGTTTAGCAAAGAAGTTTGGACGTTCGAAAGAATTGGTGAGAAAGTCTGATTAGTTAGCTAGTGGGAACCTCATAACCTTAAAATCTGAGATATGATTAGTACCTTGTACTTTATAAGACCTAGCAAACCCTAGATTTCGAGGATGAAATCCTCTGATAAGGTGGGTAGAGATGTAGCACCTGAATTTCTCCAGAAATTCCATGTAAGATATTTGAAATTAGTGATGTTGATACCAAGGTTATCAGGTATTCACAATATTTTTCACATCAGTATGTTGAAGGAGTATCATCAGGGCGCGACGCCACATGTAATCGACTTCAAGGACATTGAGGCGAATAACAACGTGTCTTACACCGAGAGACCGATCAAGATTTTGGGTCAAGAAACCAAGAAGCTGAGGAACAAGGAGATCCCATTGGTGAAAGTTCAATGGAATCATCATGATGAAAGAGAAGCTTCGTGGGAAATGGAGTCAGAGATGCGAGAGAAATATCTTTTCTATTTTGTAAATAGATAAGCTCTTATTTCGAGGATGAAATCCTTTAATAGGTGGTAGAAGATGTAACACCTATAATTTTCTATCATTATAGTATCAGCTTTTTCGAATTTCTGTATTGGACCGACTATATTATTATATTATTATTTTAATTACGTGATGGTATGGACGTGTTGTAGTATTAGCATATTGACTGTAGCAACCATACCGACTCGACCATAATAAGATTTAACTTAGTCCCGCACCCAAACCCGGACATTAGAAATAATACCAGTTTGCACGTACTTTGAGACTGACACGCATACCGAGAAACTTATGCACGTAAACTGAGAAATTGGCAAAAAGCCCAAGGTAGGACCCACATGGCAAGTCCCATGCATCATCCCCTACACTTGTCATCACTCCATGTGACATTTGTCCACTTAATGGACACATGTCCTAAGCATGCAACATGCAAAGGACACCTAGCACATGGAAATTTTATATAAACAAGCACATGCACACACTATACTCTCTTAGTTGGATCATAATCTGAATTTTTGGAGAGAAAATTAGGAGACTTGGATAGTTCATGAGAAAAAGAGAGAAGAAAAGTTAAGAAGAAGAAGTTCAACCTTGAAGTTTGAAGTTCAAGCTCCATTAATCTCAAAAACAACATCCAAGCTCAATTTCAAGCTTTGGTGAGTAATTGTGAGTAATCTAACTCAATTTAGAACATATATAGTAACTATTAATTTTCAGTAGGAGTTTGATGTTGTTGTGTTGAAGTTTTCATGACATGCAAGACAAGTGCTTTAAATTTGAGAAACTGAACTTCCAGCAAAATGTGTTTTAGTTAAATGAATGTTTTGAGGAGCTCAAAAATCGGAATAGAGCTAGATTTTTTTGTGAAGAAAGCTAACTCATATATCTACAAATTACTTGCCTATAGCTTAGTCTAGAAATCAATCCTTCATGGGTGAAATGAATGTACAACGCAGTGTTATAAATCTGAGAAACTGAAACCTTCAGCAGAACATAGTTTAGTAAAATGAATGTTTTGTACAGTTCCAAAATCCGAATTAAGCTAGGTTTTTTTGTGTTAAAATCTAACTCATATATATACAAATAACTCTTCTACAACTCAGTCTAGAAATCACTCCTTCATGGGTGAAATTCATGTACAACGCGGTGTTATAAATCTGAGAAACTGAAACTCTCAGCAGAACATAGTTTAGTAAAATGAATGTTTTGTGAAGCTAAAAAATAAGAATTAAGCTAGGTTTTTTTGTGGAGAAAGATAACGCATTTATCTACAAATAACCCCTCTATATTTCAGTCTAAAAATCCTTGCTTCATAGGTAAAATTCACGTACAATGCAGTACTATAAATCTGGGACAAAACAGTCTGAGATATAAGAAATGTCATGTAAAATAAATAGTTTGAGTAGCTCAAAATGTAATTGAAGCTAGATTTTTTTTGTACATGAAGATATTCCTATTATCTAGAATGTTTTAGTTTTGAGTTTGATCTACAAAGCAATTTATCATGCCCAAATAAATCATGCTAATTCAGTCAACACAGTGAAAATGTATCCTGACAGATTGTGTAGTTTTTTTAATGATGTTTTGTTAAGCATGGTGTTGGTTGTTGATGCTAGTTTTCTGGTACATGTGTTGTTATGAAAATCTTGTGCTATGGTAGTGCTATCGCGTAGATGAGTATGTTAAGGGTTTCTTCTATATGTTTATTGGTATTAAATCCATGATTATAAATCCATGAGCTACGTGAATATAGTTTAATGACCGTTGGAAAGTTCATACCCAAACTATAAGTATGTTGAATGGCATGATTATTGCATTGGTGAGTGATTGGAAAAGTTTTCATCGTAAGTATATAGAGAGGAAAACGGAATGTCAAACGTAAAGCGAAATACTGATGGTTATAAATGGATGATATTAATGAACTAAACTACGAAATGTACGAACGTGAAAAATAACGATGAAACCTTCAATAATAGATTTAATGCGAATAAGGGACGTTGGGTTTCATTTCTAGTCGTGTGACTACCGGTCAAAGTTGTTTCATGAACTTTTTTTGTCGTGTTTGGATAATTCTTGCAAAGTTGGTCTCTCGATTATTCCATGGAGTCGATTGGTGAGTTATGTTTCGTTCCTTGATCTGAGGATCGGCATGACGTGTTTGGTTAAGTGCGGATGACCTAAGGATCGTCATGATGTGTTCGATCAAGTAGTTGATTAGTTTTCCACACCCTTGGACTGAGGATCGACATGACGTGTTCGGTTATGTACGGGTGACCTGAGGATCGGCATGACTTGTTCGTCCAAGTGATTATTAATTTCCCGTACCCTTAGTCTGAGGATCAGCATGACGTGTTCGGTAACGTGCGGGCGACCTGAGGATTGGCATGACATGTTCGACCAAGAGATTGTTAATGTCCCGCACACTTATGCCATTTGGGCGACAGTTTGAATGCCAGTTGGGCGACAGTTAACTATTCATTATTGAGTGTGGTCCTTTCTTGACTAGTAAATGCGTTTGGAGCTAAGTCTTCTTTCAGTCAATGTCATTGGTCAGTTCAGTTCTGGGTTAAGTTTCGAAGGGAATGATTGGGTTTAAATAAGACATGGTTTTGAGAATAAGAAAAGATGAACAAGACATAGTATCGAGAATAAGAAATGATGAACGAGATATGGTTTCGAGAAATAAGAAGAGATGAAGAATAACTTACCTTAAGTGGTGGTAACCTTAAGGGGACCCTCACTTAGCTTAACCGCTAACGGCTTTTCATGCCGCTGGACCTTCCACATTCAGCCTTTGCAGGTCCAGACGGAGCCGACTGCTATCAAGATGCTGACTTTACTACTAAAGACTATGCTGGTGAAGATTACTACGAGGAAGGCTACGGTTTCGCCAGCTCAAGACTTTGGAGCTTTTCTTTTATTATAGTTCTGTTATTATTATGTTAGTGATGTAATAGTTTAGTTGGTCTTGTAATATATAACTTTTGGATATCTTTTTGGCCTGTAATATACTACTGATGTAAGACTTGGATGTTTTAAATTTATGCTTCCGCTGAACTAAGTCACTTTCCCATATCACATTATTGTTATAAGCATGTTTGGACAATCAGGTGACACTCACAACCAGTCACGTGTCTACGAACCCATAAAGGAAATTTATTTTTCCCTATTTTTGGTACTTCGGGGCGTGACATGGTGAATTCTCTGTTGAATGCTTGCTAGCATAGAAAATTATTTTCAGATCGGAATCGGATCCCTGTAAACAGGGTAGGTGGGCTCTTTTATAGATGCAAGAGTCCACCCTTACATGGTAAGTTAATAGGATTAGGAAGCCTAATCTAATCACAATAGATTTGCATGATTTTAGGAGAGTTTCCTAAGTTGTTTAGGAAACTGTCATAATCCCTTTTGGAGACTTGTAGTTGATTTAGGAAACTGTTGGATAGGTCGGGAACGCGGGACGCCGCGACCTTCATGCCCGGCCTGCTGGTACGAACCACGCGGTCTGGGTGAACGCCTCAGGAATGCTTGGCCCCACGGAGAGCGCCCTTACCGGAATGACCGGCACCTCTTGGTGACCTGGCACTGTCTTCATGGATAAATTATTTTGGACATATCAGATTCTATTTCTAAGTAACCTTTCTTGTTTATATGATTTCTCTCAATCTGTAACTTCAATCTTGATTTGGCTTTTTGATATGTGTTCTAGACACAGTAGGGATGATTTCCATAAAATATCATGAATTGTGCACACTCCTAACCTCACTTTTCCATTTTTACAAAATGAGTTCACTATTCTGTCCACTATTCACATTAAGCATGTTATACTTTTATTCTTTGATTAGATGTTCACATACAATCCAAATTAGCTCATCTCTTAGGAATTATTTCATACCACATTTGTACATATCCTATAATGATGTTCTTCATGCATTCATGCATATTGCATAGTGTGGATATCGCAAGCTAGTCACGTTTTAACTTTTTCAAATTCAAACTACGAGTCGCCACTTAATTTTTAAAGAAAAATTAAGAAACCATTTTAAAAGCAAATTGAACTTTTAGAAACCAGAGATTTCTAGGTCCAGGGATTATGGAATGAGAGGGGAAGGAGCCCGGCGGACCAAAACACCCCCTTGTCATCCTATCTCGTGATAGGCCTCTACTTAACATCCTTTTTAATCGAATTATTAATCTAAGTATGCCCTCAACTAATACATATATTTATATACAGTCAGGCTCCAGTGCGCACTGGGTGAATGCACTGGACTTTTAAGCCTAAAAAAATAGTACGGCACCCTACTGACCCGCGCCCAGTCCCACCGCCCCATTGATACGCGGTTTTTTTAGGCTTAAAAGTCCAGTACGTTCACCCAGTGCGCACTGGAGCCTGACCCTCTCTCTGTATATATATACATTCCAAATCCATGTTGAAAGGGGTGTAAGATTGCTAACGATAAAACGACATACAAAACCACACAGTTCAAATAGCAAGCAAAATGATATGCAAATAGAGAACTAGAAAACTTACCCGAGGTCTAGCTGCGATGTAGAAACATACAATGCATACAAAAATATAAAACCTAGAAAAAGAGTCTCTAACTCACATATTATACATAAGGCAAGACCTAGTCTAAGGTGTCACGTATGGAGTCGAAAATCATTAAAATCAAGAAATGAAACAAACGAGTGAAAAGTCAAGATATCATACCTCAATAGCACTACAAAACAAAGGTTAGTCCACATGCTTTGAACACAATAGAATATCAAACATAAATATTATACCAAACTGCTAGCTTAAATTTAACAAACATGGAGAAAGTTAACCAAAATCATGAATTCCTTCCAATTTGTTGAAATCACACCACCACTATAGATATACAAGTCTCAACTAAGAGGCAATGTAATGTCCATATAGAGATGATACAATTTCAATATGATTAAAAGGAATCCATGACTAGGCTCAACCAATTATGGTTTATCAAAATACAAAACAATGTCCTATATTATAAGAATCAATACACATGTAATGATAATGAATGCATGAACATGAACAAGACGAGAATCATCATTAATTTGGATCATTTAGCCTCTAGATTTAAGCTTAATTAACTTTGTTCAAAACATAGTTTAAGTCTTGGGTCATGGAAAAATCATTTGAATCATCATTTACAAGGTTTATCAAATCTATCACAGAATTTCAAGAATTATAGTGTCACGCCCCGGAGTAAGCCAAAAATAGGGAAAGTAAAAATTTTCCTTTATGGGTCCGTAGACACGTGACTAGTTTGTTAACCGTCATGTCCTTCTAACTCCGCACCATGCAACCATAAGGGAAAATGCTAAAGCATAAGCATGAACTAAACTTATCAGAGTATAAATACAACAGCGGAAATTAAACAAGGGTTACAGTAACTTCAATCTTAATACAAGAGGCCATACTAAACAATTTACATAATCTTAAAACTTGAGAAATTGTCTATCAGATCTTGGACAGGGTTTTATTCTCCATGGCTCCACGGTATTGCATCCTGAACTCTTCTATCTACCTCCAAACCTACAACACTCTGGGCATACGAATGCCCAGGACATAACATGCTGTCAGCCTTGGAACAGGGCTGAGTGAGAGTCTCAACCGCACAATAATCAGTAAATACAGAACATCTCTCAACTCACGTCATAGTTTAGTACTTTAAGGTATGGTTAATCTCTTATCAAAAGACGCATTCTCACCACGGGCATAGCAGAGGTCTCAACAAGACAGGTAAACAGATAAATATAACATCATAGAATACATTCTCCTTATTATAACCTCGTGCGTGCAAATGCATGACCAATGTGACTTACTCCCAACTCTTTTCAAAGACGCTTGTTTTTCAAAACAGATACTTTTCAAAACCATTTTATTTTAAAACCAAAACTTTCCAAAACCAAATCACTTCGAACCAAATCCTTTTTCTCATCAATTCAATCTCATCATTCACTTTCTCTTTCTCATCCACTTGACAACACGCGGTATGTCAAGGATGATAACATGTTATCACAGCCAATTCATACTCATCCCTTGATAGGCCACCGGACGTCTTCATGGCGCACACTATCTGTAAACAATGAAACTGGCACATGGGACGTCTTTAACCATGTGTATACTCTCACCGGTCCTCTACACGGCTGAGAAGTATATTAGAGCACTAGTCGGATGTCTTCAATGATACATGGGACGTCTTCAACCACATATGCGCATCACCGGACGTCTTCAATGGCGAGAGGCGCGCTAGGAACCCTAACCGTTCACGTACACCCGGCTCGTCAGTCGTTGATCCATCGGATCCAGAAATCACATCTCTTTCACATTCACATATCTCATCTTATTCATATTCTCATCAAACACCTCTCTTTTTCAAACAATGCATTCTAACACATGTCATGAAATGCAAGTGAGTCCACTACCGATACCCATATGCAAAACTACTTTCATTCTCTTTATTATTATCATAGCATGCATTATTTATTCTAGTCAACAACATCGTAAAACGTGCATTTAACAATTAGCAGTAGAAACGTAACATATAGAGCATGGATCCCATAACATGGATTTGATACCAATAACCATATAGATAAAACCCTTGACATGCTCACGTATGCGATAGCACTACCATAACATGCTTTGCATAGTCTTACAATCATTGGAAATACACGTGACATCATAAGTCAACATACTACTTATACAAAACATCATACATGTAACTTTTAAACATCTTATATTAATCTTATTAGGATTAGAGTGAGGATAGGAAACTCACCTCGAGTCACTGATCCTCGAAAAGCAGATAACCGTCAAGTTCTACAATAATAAACGGATTCGAGTGAGGATAGGAAATCAGTACTTAGAAGTATTTTTATTAAATACTAGATATTAAAATACACCACCAGTATTTATTTTATAATTTTCGGAGCTCGTTTTGTACTTTTAATAATTAATATACTCATAACATAGCTCCTTATTAATTATTAAAAATATTGGACTATAATATTATACCTTTATAACTTACATTATGTAATAAAATAGTCTCAGGGTTATTACCCTAATTTTCTAGAATTTATAAATACCTATAGGTATTTATTAACTATTTAAAACTATTTAAAACTGATATTTATTATTTATATTAACCATATAAATAATAAATATATAATATTTATAATATAATAATGATATATAGAATATTAAAATAATATTGTATAATATAAAATCTTAATGGTATAATTATAAATTATTTATAATTATTAAAACCAATTAAAACCTTTTAAACAAATTAATACTAATAATACTAACAATCATAATAATAATAATAATAAAAATCAGACCCGATGGGTCAACCCGAACCGATCCGAGCCCCTATGGGTTACCCGAATACACTCTCAAGGGGACCCAAACGCGTGACCCGATGGGTCAGACCCAACCTAACCAAATCCTAAACGGACTGCCCATATTAACTCACAACTAAACCCGACCCAGGAACCTAATCGGGTCAAACTAAACCCGGAACCGAAACCCAATTACACACACAATCTAAACCTACCCATAACCCAAACCCTAAACCAAACCCGGACCAAACCCTGACCCAAACCTAGACACAAGACGACCCGCCCCGCCCCAAAACCCGAAACCCTACCCGAACAAGACCCGACGTCAAAACGACGCCATGTCACTTAAAGGACCTACGGGTCCTACTCGGTCCGAACCAAGCCCAGACCCTTACCCATTTGAACTCTCAGGCTGACCCACCCATTTGCCCAGCCTGACCCGAACTCCAACCCGACGCCCAAAACGGCGTCGTCCCACTTAAAAGGCCCATGGGTTAATTAAAACCCAACCCGGCCCGCTACCCTAACCCACTTACACACTCAGACCAACCCTAACTAGACCCGACCCGAGCCCGGGTCTTATAACCCGAAACCCAAACGGGTTTCTTCATCTTCTCCGGCGATGCATGGCCGCCGGAAAGTCTGGGCTCGCCGGGAAACTTCTTGTAATACCCTGTATTTTCGGGTATATATAGATCCCTAGTACTTTTCTTAGCCTTTGGTGAGGTGGTGTGTTCAATCGATTGGCTTTATCCCAATCGATTGATATGTCAATCGATTGGATGTTTTGTCAATCGATTGGTATCCTGCCGACCTAACTCCAATCGATTGACACCTGGTATCAATCGATTGAGAGTAGCTGGAGTTGGCCACCTCGTTGGTTTTGTGTGGTTGTGATTGTTTCCCTCCCCTATATATACCCCTCCCCTTATACATATATATGTTTGCTTGTGTGTGTGTTTGGGAGAGAGAGAGATATATACTCTCATATATATATATACACATGCATATATATTGTATATATATTACACACACCCACACTCTCGGGTTAGAGGAGAGGAGAAGGAGAGGAAGAATAAGAAGAAGAAGAGGAGGACAGAGAGAGAACAGAGACGGACAGAGAAAGAGAGAGCAGAGAAGAGAGAGAGAGGAAAGAGAACCACCATGGCCGCCGCCGCGGAGCTCGGGACGCCGTCACCGGAACGCCGGGAGAGGTGAGTTTATTAACTCACTCAAGGAGGTTTGTTTTGTGATGTTTATGTGTGTATAATAACGTGCATGAGGAGGAAAGCGAACCCCAACGTTTTTATAATAAAACCAGTAGTTTTGAGGAAGAAGACAGAGTTCAATCGATTGCCATAGAGTTCAATCGATTGATATGTCCAATCGATTGACATAAAGTCCAATCGATTGACATAGAATTCAATCGATTGACATTAAGTCCAATCGATTGGGAAGAGCAGAATGTTGTTTATCTATTGTTATATATCATGAGCTGATTGTAATGTACCCAAGCTACTAATGGTTGTACCATACGTGATATTTGATATGTGCTTAGTCAACATGATACTACGTTAGCCTTATATGATGTTTATGTTAATGTTACAAGATGAACTGTTTATTGTTAACTGTCGATATGAGATGAATTGTTTAACTGTCATATGTTATTGTAAAACTGAATAGTAGAACGGAACACGACAACATGTTAATAATGAATTAATAAGTAGATATGTTGAATACAGAGCATGTGGTATTTCCTGTACTTAGTATATGAGCATTTCACAACATGTGTCAGCATGCATAGGATAGTGATGTGAAGAGGCAAGAGAAGCTTATGAGAAATGGGACATGTGACTTACGTGGAATATGAGATATGTGTACTTTGGATCCATGGGATCAACGGCTGACGAGTCGGGTAGACGTGGGACGGTTAGAGTTCCTAGTACGCCTCTTGCTGTTGAAGACGTCCAGTAATGCGTATGCACTGTTGAAGACGTCCAGTGTACCGTTGACGATTACGTCCGGCTAGTGCCCTAATATATATACTCACCGTGTAGACGACCAGTGAGAATATACACAGCGTAGAAGACGTCCGTTGTGCCGCTTCCATCGTTTACAGATAGGTGGTACCGTGTAGACGACCGGTAACCCTATCAAGGGATTGTAGGACCTACTGCCTAGTCGGGTGATTCCGATTGGTACTATGGTATCTACGTATGGATACGGATTTGGATTATGGTATCAACGTACGGATACAGAAATGGATATGGATATGAATATGAGAATGGCTAGTAAGAGGATGGTTCAGTCGTGGATCCAGCATCCCGACGTAAAGGTATATGCATGGGTGGTTGCATGGGTTACATGCATGGATTTGGTGAATACATGATAAGATATATTATACCATGATGTTTATCCTTGTCATTTCTTAATATGATTTCTGTTATTATTGATTAATGTATAGTTTAATGAGACCTCTGCTATGTCCGTGAGAGGCGTCATTGATAAGAGATTAACCGCATTTTAAGATGCTGAACAATAGCGGTGAGGAGTGTTGTTTAATGTACTCACTCAGCTTTGTATTCGAAGCTGATGGCGTTTATGCCCTGGACATTCCAATGTCTAGAGCTTGGCAGGACTTGAGGACGAGAGACTGATGTTCTGCTGGTCTTGGAGCTGAAGGCTTGGAGAAGAAGACGTGCTGCTTGTAATAGTTAGTTGTATATCTGTTGTTATTATTGTTATAGGCCTGAGACTATAAGCCAGATGTTGTAATAGTTTTAGTAGACTTTTATAATTGGTACTTGGGCATCTGTTGCTTCCATACCTTTTATAGCTTCCGCTGTAGCCTCTGATTATGTTAGCAAGTTATGTTCTATGAATAGCATCCTCCCTATCGTGGTGTTTATTGGTTTGAGTAGATGACAATGCGGTTATTCACCCGTCATTCCCTATGGACCCATAAAGGAAATTTATTTTTCTCTATTTATGCTGCTCCGGGGCGTGACAGGATTTTTGGTATCAGAGCCTAGGTTTTAGTTGTTAACCGCTTGTCTTTTGTGAGTAGAACCTGAGTTCTAAGTTAATATCAGTAGCATGAGGATTAGTTGAGATGAGATAGAACTATAATCTTGTCACGTAGACAAGAGGTTAGAAGAATCCATCTGAGCATGTTTCGTTAGCAGGTAGTAACTGCTAGAGCCAATAAGAATCGTTAGAAATGTGGATAGCTGAGTTCACGGAGAATAAGGCGTTGAGAATTAGTTGTGGTTGTGGAGATCCTATATATATAGAACCGTTGGATTTTAGACGCTGACAAATCCCGAAGCAATCTCGGAACAGTCGGTATGATCTAGAAATAGAAAGAGGTTTAGGATAAGATTATCCTGTTACCTTGAGCCACATGTTAGTTGAGTGTTCTCACATTTTAGTTGAACAATACTCATAGCCTGGAACCTGGGAATGGAAATAGAATATTTAGATTTGACGTTACGCGTAGAACCTATAGTTTCGTAATCCGTGTTTTGAGCATAGATATATTGGAGTACACTTGGTAGATAGACTGACCTTATGGTTATTATTATTTATGTAAGGTATCTGTATTGCTTAATGTGATCGTATTATATAGTGGTACTATATGTTGGTTACCACATGTTTTGTTCTTGCTTGAGCTGTAAGATAGAATGTGTCTGACCGAATAGATTTTCATTGTAGGTAGCGACACTGAACCCTACCAGTACTCGTTATGGTTAGGACGACTCAAGGAAACCCGGGCCAGCTGAATGGAGTACCTGAATTAGTACCTCCTGAGATAGATCCAACAGGAATGATTGGAGTTTTCATCCGTCACATGGAACAAGTTATCAATCGTGCGGATCACGTCATCGGCAATGAAGCACCAGTACGTCAGACAAGAGTCAAGCTGCTAAAGGAATTTCGTGCTCTTCAACCAGGAACCTTTACAGGACTAACAGGAGCATGGCAAGCTGAGCAATGGATTCGCCAGATAGAATTGATATTTGAGACACTTGAATGTACTGACACTGAGAAAAGACATTTGGCAGTATTCCAACTGACATTCTCAGCAGCAGATTGGTGGGACGCAGTAAAAGCTACGATAGGTGAAGAAGCTGTAGGAAGGATGACTTGGGAATCATTCAAAACTCGATTTCTAGAGAAGTACTTTCCAGAATCCGAGAAGAACAAAAAGGAGATGGAGTTCATACAATTAGTCCAAGGTAGTTTTACAGTCCCCTAATATACAACTCAATTCGAGAGGCTATCACGATTTGCACCGCATATGATCGATACACCAAGAAGGAAGATCAAAAGATATCATCAAGGACTAGTTCCACATATTCGTCATATGACTATAGGACATTTAGATCAATCTTTCGAAGCTTTGGTAGAAATGGCAACAAAATTAGAAGACGATACTCAGATTAGTGAAGGACCATACTTTGATAAAATATTTCCAGAGTACGATCAGTTTCTCCTGACGGATCAGAGAGGAAGAGATAGTCAGATTGTGTTGGCTGCTAACCAAGTTCAACAAGGAAATACAGAGAGAAGTTACATGGGCAACCGCCAGAAGCGTAAGAGGTTAGGGAACAATAAGAAAGAATCAAAACCAGTGGCGACTCCAACACAACATAGAGAACGAGATATCTGCTATAATTGTGGAGTACCTGGACACCACTCCCAAGAATGCAGAACGTTAAGGAAATCTAATGGACGAGGGATACGATGCTTTAACTGCGGTAAAGTTGGTCATGTCCGTAAGTTTTGTCCAGAATTAGAGATGCAACACAATGCTCCATCGCAACAAGTACCACGAGGGCAGACTCACCATACAAGTAATGGATCTCGACTTAGACAAGGACGATAGACAGAAGGTACAACACTCAACACCTACATCATGTATTATATATGATCCCGATATTGCAGGAAGTTTGGTATTCGTTTGACTTAATTGTGAGAGGATTAGTCTACACTATAGATTGTAGATACCTGAACAATTTGTTTGACACTGATTGATAGTAGCTTTCCAAAAATAAATATGACATCATTTGCATCCCTGTATAACATCAATTGCATCCCTATAAGACTTCAAATGCATCCTTATATGACGTCAATTGCCTCCCTATCGAAAGACTACGCCAACCGTTGGTAAGTTGGACAGAGACTAGAGATGAGGAATCTAAATTTGCTTTAGATGTAGCTTTGACAAGAGAGGACGAACTAGGAGATTGCGAGTATACGGGAAGAGATACGAGTAACGTAGAGACAACACCAGAATTACAAAGAGTATCATAGAAGGATTCTTTTCAACACCGATTGCATGTTGCTTTCACCCAGTCGAGATAATATAATAGAACGACTCATGAAAATCAGTATGTAGCTCTGCCTAACCTATTTAGGTAATACGTGGAAGAAGAACGAGTATTTAATGGATGGTACGACCTCGAGAGATGATTATAATGGTACGTGGGAATATGGAGATACATGAGGAAGTTTAAATCACCAGTTACGATATTAGAGTCACGAATGCTTTCAAGTCAATATCCTGAGGGACGACGACAATAACATGGGAGTTAACAAGGAGTTCAGAGATAGAAGACAATCAACTGATGCAGCAGTACAGACATCGGCAGCACAATAGGAAGCCTCTTCGGAGACAGGAGTAGATAGCAATGCTTCGCTATAACTTAGATGCGATTAGAACACTTGATCAATAGAACCCTTAGACCATGGAGTTTGGCACGAGGAAGGAACCTTGTGTGTTTGGGGACTAGCCGTTTCAGATTTGTGGGATGATTAGATTTTGCTACCTAGAACCTTTTCCCGAAGTTCGACTTATGGATTTTATATATCTAAACCCGGGGATTAGTAGCTGTAACCCTAGTACTCGTAGATCGTTGATATTTTCGTATCGCGTGTCTAGAACTTTAACCCATTGGCCGCTGATGTAATCATTTATGTAAAACGAGAACGTGAGCATTTAAAGTCTGTCTTGCGAGATGGATTTCTTTTTGGTAATGGGGGCCACTGCTTCAGATTTCGAGGGCGAAATCTTTTGATAAGTGGTGGATGATGTAATACCCTGTATTTTCGGGTATATATAGATCCCTAGTACTTTTCTTAGCCTTTGGTGAGGTGGTGTGTTCAATCGATTGGCTTTATCCCAATCGATTGATATGTCAATCGATTGGATGTTTTGTCAATCGATTGGTATCCTGCCGACCTAACTCCAATCGATTGACACCTGGTATCAATCGATTGAGAGTAGCTGGAGTTGGCCACCTCGTTGGTTTTGTGTGGTTGTGATTGTTTCCCTCCCCTATATATACCCCTCCCCTTATACATATATATGTTTGCTTGTGTGTGTGTTTGGGAGAGAGAGAGAGATATATACTCTCATATATATATACACATACATATATATTGTATATATATATTACACACACCCACACTCTCGGGTTAGAGGAGAGGAGAAGGAGAGGAAGAATAAGAAGAAGAAGAGGAGGACAGAGAGAGAACAGAGACGGACAGAGAAAGAGAGAGCAGAGAAGAGAGAGAGAGGAAAGAGAACCACCATGGCCGCCGCCGCGGAGCTCGGGACGCCGTCACCGGAACGCCGGGAGAGGTGAGTTTATTAACTCACTCAAGGAGGTTTGTTTTGTGATGTTTATGTGTGTATAATAACGTGCATGAGGAGGAAAGAGAACCCCAACGTTTTTATAATAAAACCAGCAGTTTTGAGGAAGAAGACAGAGTTCAATCGATTGCCATAGAGTTCAATCGATTGATATGTCCAATCGATTGACATAAAGTCCAATCGATTGACATAGAATTCAATCGATTGACATTATTTCCAATCGATTGACATTAAGTCCAATCGATTGGGAAGAGCAGAATGTTGTTTATCTATTGTTATATATCATGAGCTGATTGTAATGTACCCAAGCTGCTAATGGTTGTACCATACGTGATATTTGATATGTGCTTAGTCAACATGATACTACGTTAGCCTTATATGATGTTTATGTTAATGTTATAAGATGAACTGTTTATTGTTAACTGTCGATATGAGATGAATTGTTTAACTGTCATATGTTATTGTAAAACTGAATAGTAGAACGGAACACGACAACATGTTAATAATGAATTAATAAGTAGATATGTTGAATACAGAGCATGTGGTATTTCCTGTACTTAGTATATGAGCATTTCACAACATGTGTCAGCATGCATGGGATAGTGATGTGAAGAGGCAAGAGAAGCTTATGAGAAATGGGACATGTGACTTACGTGGAATATGAGATATGTGTACTTTGGATCCATGGGATCAATGGCTGACGAGTCGGGTAGACGTGGGACGGTTAGAGTTCCTAGTACGCCTCTTGCTGTTGAAGACGTCCAGTAATGCGTATGCACTGTTGAAGACGTCCAGTGTACCGTTGACGATTACGTCCGGCTAGTGCCCTAATATATATACTCACCGTGTAGACGACCAGTGAGAATATACACAGCGTAGAAGACGTCCGTTGTGCCGTTTCCATCGTTTACAGATAGGTGGTACCGTGTAGACGACCGATAACCCTATCAAGGGATTGTAGGACCTACTGCCTAGTCGGGTGATTCCGATTGGTACTATGGTATCTACGTATGGATACGGATTTGGATTATGGTATCAACGTACGGATACAGAAATGGATATGGATATGAATATGAGAATGGCTAGTAAGAGGATGGTTCAGTCGTGGATCCAGCATCCCGACGTAAAGGTATATGCATGGGTGGTTGCATGGGTTACATGCATGGATTTGGTGAATACATGATAAGATATATTATACCATGATGTTTATCCTTGTCATTTCTTAATATGATTTCTGTTATTATTGATTAATGTATAGTTTAATGAGACCTCTGCTATGTCCGTGAGAGACGTCATTGATAAGAGATTAACCGCATTTTAAGATGCTGAACAATAGCGGTGAGGAGTGTTGTTTAATGTACTCACTCAGCTTTGTATTCGAAGCTGATGGCGTTTATGCCCTGGACATTCCAATGTCTAGAGCTTGGCAGGACTTGAGGATGAGAGACTGATGTTCTGCCGGTCTTGGAGCTGAAGGCTTGGAGAAGAAGACGTGCTGCTTGTAATAGTTAGTTGTATATCTGTTGTTATTATTGTTATAGGCCTGAGACTATAAGCCAGATGTTGTAATAGTTTTAGTAGACTTTTATAATTGGTACTTGGGCATCTGTTGCTTGCATACCTTTTATAGCTTCCGCTGTAGCCTCTGATTATGTTAGCAAGTTATGTTCTATGAATAGCATCCTCCCTATCGTGGTGTTTATTGGTTTGAGTAGATGACAATGCGGTTATTCACCCGTCATTCCCTATGGACCCATAAAGGAAATTTATTTTTCTCTATTTATGCTGCTCCGGGGCGTGACACTTCCAGACCTCATATCTCTCTCATCTCCACATGAAAATGGATGAGATCAACGGCAAACTGACCGGAATCCCCCCCTCTATAGCATACTATAAGCCTGTCTAAGGATTCTACTATAAATGTTATAAACGTTGAGACTACGACTATCTATTCTTAGTACTAGATTAAGAATCCTATCGTCGTCGTTAAGTTGCTAATTATAGGATCCTAATAAGGATTTCTAGCTAAGGCTATCCTAATGGACCTTCTGTATCTGTATACTGGGTGACGTCACTATTTTAAATTCCTACGTGGAATTTCTGCGGGAAATTTCTGGGTGCTACATATAGAGAACAGACCAGACATTCAAAATAGGAAAAGCATAGTTACCATGGCTTGATCTTAATGATGTTTGGACACAATGTGCCTCTATGAATCTAGTGTCTAACCCAAAAAAGAAAATCAAAGGTCAAGCAGTACAATCTTCGGGAGTTGGACAATAAGCAGACACTACCCAGAATTTATAAACTCCCTGTCCAGAGATCTTATATGATTTTCAAAAAATAGTATATGGATCAAAATCTCTTCAATCTTTTTAGGGATCCTATTAACACATTTAATTTCATGGAAAAATTTATTTGAAGCTTAAAATGTTTGATTAAGGCTCTGATCCATTCATTTTAAAATGATGTTGCTATTTTGAAATTCTTGACAGAGAATAATTGGGTCGCAAAACCCATGACCAAGCCATGTTATCCATAAAATCTCATCAAAAAAAATTACAGTGGTATATCCATAAATTAAGAATATATTCCAATTGGTCTCATCCAATTTCAACGGATCATGTTTTAACTAAAAATCTTTGATCATAGATTGTCATTCGAATCACTGCACCATTGTTGAATTGTCATTTCTTATTTAAACTCAACTTGGTCCAAAATTCTAGAAAGAACTTGGATCAAGTATTGGTTATAACCATTCAAGACAATTAAACAAATATTGAAGACTTTCATGAACTCCACCTTGAAGAAACCTCCATGGAGGTCTCTAAGAATTCCACTCAAGCTCATGAACACTTTCAAACACTTAGACATATTTGGATCTAACTATCAAACCATGATAATTGGTTTGTTCTAGATCCAACTCCTCTCTCAAATGGATGGTCCTTGAGGAATTGAGATTTATTTTGCATCAATGGTCCTTGGAGATTAAAGACATTAAACCTTCATAGGTTTCAATAGAATATGAAGAGCATCCTATGAAACCTTCAAATCAATAGACCAAAACCATGAATACAAGACTTGAATCTACCAATTGACCCTAAATATGACCAAAATCAATATTAACCTTCATGTAAATCACTAATTTATAGAAAATTAAGAGATCTACCTCAAGGAAATCAAATAAGATATTGAAAATCTCATTGACTCTCAAGAGAAGAGTATGACCAAGAGGATAAGAGAATGATGAGAGAGAATTCAAACTAAATTGATGATCCAAAGCAATTTTCTTTTAAGAAGCTTATTTCAAAACTTAATCCGCGATCAACTAGATCTAAATCAACAAATAGATGAGAATTAAATCACAATTCAAGTGGTGTGTGATGAAATGAGGTGGGAAGAGACTTTTTGAAAATTGTGTAAAAGATCCTAGAATTCTATGAATTGTGATTGAATTTTATCTAGACAACCTAGAGATTAGAGGATTACCTCCATTTATTCTCAGATATTTTTTTGGTTTGATGAAGATCTTCAAAGCCTTCAAGTTCTTCAAGCTCCTCTAATGGCTTCCTTCGCAAATTTTATTTCAATTATATATCTTATATCAAAAAAAAAATGTCCTCCCTATAATGGAGATAAATATCTCCTTATATAGACCAATCTTGAGGGGTTCGGGGTAAAAACCCAAGTGCAATGGCATCTTTGGTCGTTCAATACATATTTTTAAAAAATAAATTGCTACAGCAGGCGGCACTCACTGAGTTGTCTGTGGCACTTAGCGATTGCCGCCAGCATCGCCGTGTGCTACCTCGTCCTCTATATTTATATATAAATATATATATTGATTATTTTTTTGTTTTGTTTTCTTTTCTTTTAAATAAACTCTCTTTTTTTCTCTTCGTTTCTTTTCTTTTCTTTCAAATTCTATTCAAACAAACTTCATTTTTTCTTAAAATAAACATACATACGTATAATTATCTATATTTTGAAAATGCATACACGCATATTTTTGCCAATTTTCTTTCATGTATTTTTACCCAAATTTCCTTGCACACCTGGTCTTTCCTTTCTTGCTCAAATTCTACAAACTTCAGAGATCAAAAATTCTTTCCAAAGAGCTTGAATTGCTTTAAAAAGACTTCAAATTTTGCTGGACATTGCCATCATCATTTTTGCAGGTAATGGTCCCCTGAATTCGACGGCCAGTCAAAATCAGAGTGTCTACACATAGTCTCAAATCACTTTAGAAAATCTATGAACACAAACACACTACTACTTTGTACATTCTAGGATCATACATTGCATCCATGCAAGATTTAGAGATTTTGTGACTCCTAATCTAAGAAGATTATAAGGGATGAAATCGATAACACACTCATGCTTCCCCTTGATCCAATCTTCCTTTCTCATCCATCCCAAGGATTGAGAAGTCATCTTTTTCAAGAATTAACATCCATCATACTAGTTTGCTAAGCACATCCCATTTTCTGTGATAATTTGTTTTCAAGAACAATTTATGTCCCCTTTAGATTAGGAAAACTTGATTACTTGATATGCCATTAGAAGATTTTTCCCAAGTTTGTTTTGTGTGAACTTTCACTTTACATTGTGTGATACTTGGCTTAAATCTTGTGAATGATATCTTATCTTTTGATCTTCCATTTCAAAATTCTTGTGGAATGTAATATACTTATCATAATATTAACTATTGAACCAAATATAGTATAAGATGATCATTTGGATGCTAATTGAGGCATGTCGAGAGACGGGGCGAGTTGAGGGTGTTTTAGTCATGATAAAGGCTCCTTCCTCTTTGTACCAAAATCCCGAGCCAAGTTCTTTGGTTATGAAGGGGAATTGCCCTTTATCCGTTTGGGTCAGTCAAAATTGGGTTTCTTGGTTCCCTAAAGACCAAGTGGCGACTCTGTATCTGTTTTCACAGACTTTCTTTTTTCAAATATATCAAAGGAAAATCAATTCTGAAACCTCAAAGGGGGTGGACCCCGAAGGCCACATGTCCACATAGACTAAGGAAACTTCTGATTTCCATTGTGGTGGTTGGTATATTCCAATCCAGAACTGCGTCTGTCTTTGATGAGTCTACTACTATTATGTCTTGTGAGATGACATATCCTAGAAACTTGGCTTCCTTGAGCCGAAACTCGCACTTGATGAACTTCGCATATAATTGGTTATCTCAGAGAGTCTGAAGTGCGATCCTTTACATGTTCCTCATGTTCAGCCTTAGTCTTCGAGTAGATTAGAATATCATCTATGAACACGATAATGAACTGGTCCAAGTAGGGTCTAAATACTCTGTTCATTAGGTCCATGAATACTGCTGGGGCATTAGTTAATCCAAAAGATATAACCAAGAATTCATAATGCCTGTACCTCATCTTGAAAGTAGTCTTAAGAATATCCTTGGGTTAAACCAATAGTTGGTGATATCCTAAACGTAGATTGATCTTTGAGAAAGTCATTGCTCCTTGCAGTTGATCAAACAGATCATCGATTCTAGGGAGTGGGTACTTATTCTTAATTGTAACCTTGTTAAGTTCTTTATAATCAATGCAAAGTTATTGGGTTCCGTCCTTTTTCTTGACGAACAGCACTGGCGCTCCCCAAAGTAACGTGCTTGGTCGAGTAAACTTGAGATCCTCTAACTCCTAGACTTGTTTCTTAAGTACTTGCATCTCGATTGGTGTCATCCGATAAGGAGCCTTCGATAACAATAAAGTGCCAGGCACTAACTCGATACAGAAGTCAATCTCTCGCTTAGGTGGCAATCCTAAAACATTTCGAAACACATCCTCAAAGTCTCAGACTATAGGAATCTATGCCACAGTGAGTTCCGAACTCGAGCTCTTAATAACTGCTAGATGGCTAGTAAGAAAAGCATCACTAATGGGGTTGTATTGAAAATCAAAAGCATGGCTTCCTGGTACTGAGTGTCCACAATCTAGTGACTTTGCTGGGGATGTGTATTTCAAAAATAAAATAATACCAAGGTTTATCATAAGAAGCATCCTTAAAATCAATTTTTTACTGTGTCTGGTTCACCGCATTGAACTCCTGCATTTCCCCCCTCCGACTATGTCTGAAACGTGGCGCTTACATTGTTCAGGTCTTGCTGTTCCAGGGCATAAGTCACTATTGATACTGTACCTTCTAAGGTATATCAAAAAGAGTAAAGACTTTCGTACTGTCTCTCTGACGGTATATTGGAACTCTCGTCAATGGACCCTCTTTGACTTAACCCAGCCTTTGTATATAGATTCCTATAGAAACTTTCATAGGACTGTTGATTTATCTTTCAGATAAGACAATGTGATATAAATGATGTATGCTATGGTGGGATTACCTGCACGGTGTAGACGCTTATATGGCACAGAATAGAACCTCATTCTCATAATTCCTAAGGCAATCGCTTACATGTGATCACATTAAGTTGACCTGCCTAGGCACTATGATAAGGATGTCTGCTCTGTGCTCACAAAGATATACACCACAAACCTTGTTTGTTGGTCCAAAGTGATAAGAGTATAAAAATTTGCTAGACAGTATGATCACCATCATCACATGCTCTTGTCGTATACACCTGTTTCTCTCAGAAACTCTGCCCAACTCATTCGGATATCCCTATTTCTCCCAGAAACTCTGTCCAAATCTCCCACAAAATACGTGTTTTTCCAAAAAAAACTCTGCCCATCTCATCTAAAATCCCTGTTTCTCTTAATTATTATGATATACATGTTTCTCCTGGAAACTCTGTCTAACTCACCCAAACATGTCATTTTTGCCCATAACTCGGTTAGAGCTGACCAGATATTCCTGTTTTCTAGAAACTTTGTCAAAATCCACCAAATTTCCCAAAAATCCTTATGTCCTAAAAAGTCTTCAAAAATTTAGCCAGATTTCCCAGAAATCCCTATTTCCTAAAAGCTCTGCCAAAATTCACACAGATTTCCCGAAAATCTCTATTTATAAAATTTCCCAGATTCTCATACCTCAAAGAACAAACATGTCTGTCTTACCCTCCCCATGACGGTGGTCATCCTGGAAAGAAAAGTTAGTACACTCTGTATGGTTAGGATCTTACTTATTTAACTGCTATATGTTAGAAGTAGGGGCATCATATAGATTAGGGCTTGTATCAGTATCCCTGTCTCATATGCATACACTCTTCCTATCAGTCTACATGCATACACATCTCGTCAGTCTCATATGTGTCAGTCTCTACTCACACATATCATCATCCTCACCCATCTCAATCATTGTATAGAAGCCGTATACTTACTATAATCATCATTGGTTTAAATCGATAAATTCTTCAAAATTCCGATCATCTCTCCCCACTAGAAGTCCATAAATAGTATTTCGTGCCTCTGTTAATTTGGGCTTTGACTCCTATTTGCATAAATCATTGTCTTATTCGTAGGTTAACCCAGACCGTTATTAACCCACCAAGGCCCAAGCCATGACACCGATAACTGCATGCACCTTTGCCATGATATTCAAGACCCCATCGATCAGAAAATCTTCGAGCCATCACCCATCCAACCCTATGTCAACCAAAATCCCAGCTTCATTGAACCTAAAGCCCCTGGGTTATCTATTCAAATGATCCTCTTCACTGAGGCCCATGAATGTTGAACCTGTACAAGTGAAGTGATAGTGTTTAGGACTTTTGATACAAAACAAATGAGGATACTATTTCGAAAAAGAAAAAAAAATAATAATAACTGAGTCACCGTGACACTCTATTTGAGACTAGATAGAGTCTAGTCGAGTCTGTTCTATGTTTTGAGTCTATTTCAAGTTTAGTCTTGTGGTCGAGTCAATCTGTCATCAAGTTGTTATGAGTCTATAATGTAATCCTTCTTTTTTGATGGAATAAAATCTCATTTTGCTTAAACTGATGTGTCTAGTCATAAATGCATGAATCACTGAATTGAAATGTCACTTTACCATGGATATTACTCTGCTAATAAATTTTCAGATCAAAGAAGAATCCTAATAAGGTCAAAGTCTATTTCGCGCTAACACCAAAGAAGAGCCGAGAATTAAATAGTCTTACTTTAAGAATTTAAAAGATGCTCTTGTCTCAATCTTGAAAAGAAATGATTTTGATGAAACAAATGAAAGAATTGTACACTTCCAAGGTATATCATGAGAACATGTATAGATCATATTTCAAAAAGCTCGGTATGACCGTAAACAAATTTTGAGAGCTGACATACACATTGTGAAATTTTAAGATTACGATTGGAAGATCTCACATGAATCAACTATGCGATAATAAAAATTGACTGGCTAGGCGAAAGTCAAAAGGATCAATCCTCAAAACAAAACAAAAAGAAAAAGAAAAGAAAGGGAGATCGAAACCGAATCTTCTTATTCAAGGCTACTACAAGTGACCTAAGTTTGAACTTATTTGACGATTGGTTTGAAAAACCCTCATACCTCGACCTTTTTAAAGATCTTGGCATTGAACTACGCCTGACCTGATTCCCACTCGGGGATACATAGGCAACCACATCGGTTCAGTAGACACCATCATAATCAACCCCTCTTCTTTTAAGGCCTTAGCCCAAACTACGTTGGACATGATCATTACTAGGGGGTACATAGACAGACGTTAAAAAAGAAAAGAAGGATGGCTCGCTAGGTCAAAGATCTGAAAGGATGCCTAGGTAAAAATTAGAGCTAAATCCAAAGTGTGCTATAAAAAAAGATAGAAAATAACTTGCTAGGTCACTTTACCAGTGCCTAGGCAAAAGTTATGAGCATTTGAGAGATTAAAAGTCGAGGTCCTTACCTTTAGCCAAAAATCACCTTCTACACTAGGGGGCAAACTTTGGCTACTTGCGTCATTTGCCTGAATTTTACTATCTACCCTTTATACAAGGGGCAAACTTCGATCTACAAAACCTCTAATGAACCATCATCCAAACTATGGGCAAACTTCGGTCACCTACATCGTTTGTCTATGAATTCCACTTCTTACACTTCAAACTAGGGGCAACTTCATTTGCCTAACAACCCCTTCACACCAAGGGCACGTTTCAAGTCACCAAGTTGTTTTGCAAATTTTAAAATAGAGCATCTTTTATTCTCAAAACTAGGCACTAATTCAAAGCACACTTTGGATAAGAAAATAATTGGCTAGACTTTAGGGATGAGTGTTTAAAACTTAGATTTATCAACAGAGTGCTACCACAAAAAGACAAGAAGTGCACATATAAGAAAAGCAGTACATTGTTTATGACAAAGACACATTGAATTATGGCAATATGGGTGCTTTGTGCCGTTACTTTTGACGAGTCAATCCTTCTTTGGTTGAGTCAATAATAAAAGTGTATCAGAGCTCAAAGTTCATACAAACCAACCCAACTTTCCTTGTCATCGTTATTCCCATCAAATCCATTCGTCCTGATGATCTCAAATGTGTGGGTTTAAGGTGATTCCTAATTACAAAATCTATGGAAACAAGCATAAGTACCGAATACCATTACTAAACCAGTCAAGGTGTCAGCATGAGAAGTGTACAAATTTAGTGCAACGACAAATTTTATTCCTTTCCAAACCACCAAGAGTTGACCATCTTTCTCCTAGCAACATAAGTCCATGAGTAGTTATTGATCATCTTTCTTCATGCAACATAAGTCCATGAGTGGCGATCATCATCTTACGCTTAAGCAACATAAGTCCATGAGTGGCTGTTGACTGTCTTCCTTCGTTCATGCAACATAAGTCCATGAGTGGATGTTGATCATCTTTTGCACCATATAAATCCCATAGCAACTGTTGATCTTCTTTTACATAGCATAAGTCCATGAGTTATTGTTGATCATCATCCTCCATCAATGTCAAAACCCTAGCCACCGCAGATCATCTCTGTATCCTTCATCCCAAATAGAATGATACTTGTACTCCCATATGAGTGGGAGTATTTCCTTCTTTCCTAGCAGAGTATATTTTATCCGTTCCCTTTAGTAGAAGCAATTTTATCCCCAAGAAGTTAACCCCATTTTCACCAGTAGAGCTCTATCTTGTCTTTGACAAATACCCAACCTCAATTCTCTTGGACGGTGAGGACCCCAAATCATCCGTTCTCCATGCCATGTCGTCAGTGTACGTCCTCAACAATTACCTCTTTTCCTCAGTTGGAGAACATAACAGTCGCTTCTTTACATCAACAATCTTTGTTAAGTCCTCATTGGCATTCCTCAACAATAATCTTTGTTAAGTCCTCAATGGCACTACTCAATAGAAATCTCTCTTTGAAAGCCCCCTAGAATGAGGCAAATCTCTCATTGAAAGCCCCCTAGATTGAGGCAAACCTTTCAATAAAATCCCTATAGATTGAGGTAACCCTTTCGTTGAAAGCCCCCTAGATTGAGGTAAATCTCTCGAATTGAGGCAAATCTCTCCATCCCAAATTAGGCACCTAGCTAAATTGTCCTAGATTGGACACCTTTTACGGGAATCTTTGGTTCTCGCTGAAATAACCCCTGGTTTTGAAGGAATGATCATTCACGAGTTAAAGTACCTCTGAATTATTCTATCGATAAGCAGTATAAGGCGTTAAACGCATTAATGTCAATCATCTCAATATAGTTTCCCCGTCGAGGACTTCCGTGTCCATCAATTATCTCAGGGCTTCTATGTCCATCATTCGGGCTTCCACATACGTCAATTATCTTGGGGCTTCTATGTCCATCATTAGGGCTTCCATGTCCATCATTAGGGCTTCCATGTTGGTCAATTATCTCAGGGCTTCCATGTCCATCATTAGGGCTTCCATTTCCATCAATCATCTCGGGGGCATCTATGTCCCTCATCTTAGGGCTTCCATGTTTGTCGCTTGACATCTCAAACTTCCATATCCATTAATGGGGCTTCCACGTCCATTGCTAGAAATCTTGGGCTTCTATGCTAGTCATTCAGGGCTTCCACATCCATTGCTTGATATATTGGGCTTCCATGTCCATCGTTTAGGACTTCTATGTCTGTCAATCATCTCAGAGCCTCCATTTTCCTCATCTTAATGCTTCCATGTTTGTCACTTGACAACTCGAGCTTCTATGTCCATCAATAGGGCTTCCATGTCCAAGTATAGTTGCTCGTAAAGCATGCTTCCCAAAATACAAGAAGTTTGCCCCGAGACCCAGAGTCATAAAAACCTTGACACCCTTGTCTAAGTTAACCGCTACATTCGAGTCAAAATATTAGCATAACACAAGCCCACTTGAAGTGGCAGACCCATAGCACTAGCTCATGCTAGGGTCATCAGTACCATAAAAGGCACGCATAAAGCCCATTAAGAGTAGCAAATACACAAAACACGTGTACTAGGACCACAAGCACTTTAGAACACAACACCAGGCACGACACGACTCAGTGCAAATCCTTATCACATCTATGCATTGCATATCATTCTCATAGCAAAGCATCTGCCTATTCTGTTGTGCATTTGCATATATGGTTTTGTTCCATGGTTGCCCGACCTACATCTTGGTCTGATTCCCCCAGGATGCGTAGGTAGCTCACGCAGAGCACGACCAGCATCAGCATCATGTTTTTATCCTTGTAACTTTATAACATTTTTATCCTAAATCTATAGCCTTCAACAAGATATGTCTCTTCAAAGCTTTGGCACTCGCTTGCGATATGCGTTGCCTTGCAAGTTCATGCCAAAGAAGGGCAACCTCTAGACACCCATTTTGTCAGCTATCGGATATACGAGACCCATAGCTTGGTGGCTGACGATGATTTAAAAAGACTCGAAAAGGACTCCCAAAAGTTAGTTCTACCTCCCAAAATGCTCATAAAGTGGTACAAATGACCAAAATGCCCCTAAAAGTCCAAACACTCCCAAATTTGGACCAAAAATTTTGGAAACACGCTACGTCATAAGAAAAATAATATAATGAGTTTTAAAGCAAAATCGGATGAAATCGTCAGCTCCTAAAGACCCCTGGAAGTCCTGGAAGTTACCGAAAAGTCCCTTTTGATCGGTTTGACCAAGGTTTGACTAGGGTTGACCAGGGTTTGACCAAAATCATCCAAACTCATTCAAAAATTTAGAGATCATTCTAGATCATGTGAAAAGTACTAAAATGAGTTTTAAAAGAAAATCTGACGAAAACGTCAACTCTTGAGAGCTCCTAGAGGTTCCCAAAACTTCTTAGAGGTCCCTGATTTGACCGATTTAACCTAAAAGTTGACTTGGAAACCAGAACACCGTATCATTTTTCAAATATTTATCTGGATTTAAAATGGATTTATTAGAAATGTTTTACGGTGAAAAAGGCGATCAAATCGGCTTTTATCGTGAATACTGCAAAACTTTTTAAAGCGACCTGACTTTGAACTATTTTTTGTTTATAGAAAGTAAACTACATTACCTTTTCAACGGTATATCACAAGCTCAATTTGGGGTTCATATGCATTTTTTGTGAATTTCGGATGAAATAGGGCCTTTCCACAAATATCGGAACCTCTAGGGGCCTAAATAGAATAATCTAGGAGTCTGAGGAGTAGTGTCGCTCACTGGCCCACTTCCGCTGTTGCTGCGGTACTCTCCCCCAGAGCAGTCCATTTTTATAATTTCATTTGGGGGTCCAAATCGAATAATTGACAGCCAAAATGACATATTTTCTAGTTCACAGATATTTAGGACCAATGGGAGTACTTTTTAAAACCCAAACTCTCCCAAAATTGGCATATATTTAAACCCCCCTTGACTCCTCATTTTTGGGGTGGCAAATACAAGTTCTAGATAAAGTTGTAGAGAGAGATAGGGAGAGACAAGATTTAGAAGAGAGAAAGTGAGCTCCTAGCTACTGATTTTCTATAGAAAACTGAGTTACAAACTTGTTTTCTTTCATTACTCTCATCTATACTTCACATTCAATACTCCCAACCACCATTTTCAAGCATATATTAAGATATGAAGCTACTTCTATGTCCAAATGTCACCATATATGAGTGAAACACCAATCAACAAGTCCAATATCTTATTGATAATCATCTATTGATTGTTTACTTGCTTGTTTATATAAATGTTCATCTCTTCTTATCACATTTCTTTTTTATTTTCTTTATTTTACTTAGTTATTTATCATCATCTAGATGACGACATGGTGTTTGAGGTGAGTGAATCCTTATGGATAGTAGTTCTTGACCTCAAAAACATGTTTGATAGATGATGATTCTAACTTCAATACTTTCCAAGTATTCTTGAAGTAATTTTCAAAATAAAACAAAGTCTTGCAAATGATTTTGGAAGTTCTTGATGTGAATTTGATGTTGATATTCCAAGTGGTTATAATCTCCATTTAGTATTGGAAATATACTCCCGAAAAATAACCATTTCAAAACCCCTCTTAAACTCCTCATTTTGATTCCAAGAATAAAACACTTGTTTTCTCAAAATCTTCAAAACAATGAGTTGAACTATTTTCACAAACTTTCTTTGTTTAAATATTTCAAAGGAAAATCAATTCCAAAACCTAAAATGGGGTGGACCCCGTAGGCCTTGTATCCACATAGACCAAGGAAACTTCTGACTTCCATTGCGATGGTTGGTATATTCCCATCTAGAACTACGTCTGTCTTTGATGAGTCTACTACTATTCCGTCCGTGAGATGACATATCCTAGAAACTTAACTTCCTTGAGCCAGAACTTGCACTTGCTAAACTTCGTATACAATTGGTTATCTCGGAGAGTCTGAAGTGCGATCCTTACATGTTCCTCGTGTTTAGCCTCAGTCTTCGAATAGATCAGAATATCATCTATAACACGATAATGAACTGGTCCAATTAGGGTCTAAATACTCTATTCATTAGGTCCATGAATATTGCTAGGGCATTAGTTAAACCAAAAGACATAACCAAGATTCATAATGCATGTACCTTATCTTGAAGTAGTCTTCAAAATATCCTCGGGTCGAAACAATAGTTGGTGATATCCTGAATGTAGATCGATATTTGAGAAAGTCATTGCTCTTGCAGTTGATCAAATAGATCATTGATTCTAGGGAATGGATACGTATTCTTAATTGTGACCTTGGTAAGTTTCTTATGATCAATACAAAGTTGTTAGGTTCCGTCCTTTTTCTTGACAAACAGCATTGGCGCTCGCCAAGGTGACGTGCTTGGTCAAATAAACTTGAGATCCTCCAACTCCTGGACTTATTTCTTTAGTACTTGCTTCTCCATTGGTGTCATACGATAAGGAGTCTTCGATAATAGTAAATTTCCAGGAACTAACTCGATACAGAAGTTAATCTCTCGCTTAGGTGGCAATCATTAAACATTCCAAAACACATCCTCAAAATCTCGAACTATAAGAATCTGTGCAACAGTGAGTTCCAACTCGAGCTCTTGATAACTGCTACACGGCTAGTAAGAAAAGCATCACTAGAGGGGATGCATTGAAAATCAAAAGGCTGACTTTCTAGTACTAAAAAGTTAATCATCTTATTGGCACAATCCAACTTAGCACGATACTTCATGAGCCAATTAATTCCTAAGATGATGTCAAATTCCTTCATTGACAGGACGATTAGATCTGCAGGAAGAATTCTATTCTCAAGGGTTAAGGTATAGTCCTTGCACATTTTCCCTAATCTAATGGTCAGTCCCAAAGGTGATACCTCATTCAGGGCTATATCAAGCGCCTAGGGTACTAAACCCAAAAGTTTAACAATTCTAATAGCAATGAATGAATTCGAAGCACCAATATCAAATAGAACTTTAACTCGAGTATTGAATAATGTAAAAGTACCTTCCATATTCTGCTGCTCAGCTTCATCATATCCTGCATCCTCTGGGATGATAGCATTCAAACGAGCCTTATAGGGTACTTTGTATGCCTTATAGGGTACTTTGTATGCCTTATAGGGTACTTTGTAGTCCTTGCTAATGTGGTCATGCTTGTTACAGTTATAAAAGAGGATGCTCGCTCGATTGCAACTCTTGGGAGCTCAGCAATTCTTAGCCAAATGATGTGGCTTTTTGTAATTAAAGCATCTACCGGTATTGCCTCCAATGGCATCAGATAATCCTTACAGGGGAGGTGCCTGGGTTATAGCATAGCGGTTCTAGGGAAATGTCGTTTATGGCTTCCTTTTGCTAGTCTAGTTGTGCTTATTCCATTGGAACTATGTCGAAGGTCTCAATCCTTGTTTATACCTAGGTGGTGGTCGATTCCCAAAGCGTCCTTGGTCTCGATAGTTGATATCCTCATCATCGATTGCCATTCCTATCATGACCTTGAAAGTTTGACCCTAATGATTCAGAGTCATCCGTTAAAGTGGCAGCGAGAGGCCTTGGTAATACTGCCGATTCTTCTTCTCCAAGGTATCGATCATATAAAGGGAAAATTGGGACAACCATTCAAACACACTGTATACTCCCTCACAGTACAATTCCCTTACCTCAACTCAATCAATTCTCTCCCCTTCCTATTCCTCTCGGTCTGAGGAAAACAATTCTCTAGAAATATCCCTTTGAATGTGATCAGGGTCATTCTTCAGGCCGTATTCTCTCCTACGGTTGCCTTCTCCAATTCCCACTAATCGGCTGGTGCATAAGTCAACTGGAATGTCTCCAGTCAAAGTTTATTGATCTTATTATATCCGAAGGTATCGAAGATCACTTCTATATCTCGGAGTCACTATTTTGCATGCCATGACTCAATATTTCCGTCAAACTTCTCTGGATAAAAATGACGAAATTGCTCCACTATCCTATTCTCAATTGGCCTTAAAGGTGGTCCATGGTAATTTTTGTAGTTCACATTAGGTTTGTTAATCCGTTCCATCCTACATAAAAAGGCTTCGAACATGCCTGTCAGATCAGTAACCTGAGGTACTAGAGGTACATCCTCAATTGATGTAGGACGGTTTCGTATGTATCTTTTAGCCATCAATGCAGTAGGGTTGTTTACCTATATGGACATCTATTGGTTAGTCGTCAATCCAAAAATAATCACTGAAAGTAATTCACAAGCTAAACATAGTATTTATAACTATTATATTATTAATAGCAAGAAAAACTCCATACGAATATTTCAACAATGCTTACTTAGAGTCAACCCCTATCTCAAGGAATCTTAAGGTTCAAACTCAAGAAATGTTGGACAATTGGTAAATGTGACTACAAAGCCTAGGCTTTGATACCCAAAATCCTGTCACGCCTCGCAGTAGCAAAAATAGAGAAAACAAATTCCCTTTTGGATCGTAAACTATGACAATTGAAAGTCACCACATTGACCATTAGCCAAGTTTAATCATCAGAGTAATAAATTAACTGATGCATAAGAAAGTGCTAGGTTTAACATATATAATTAGAGTTGCTAGCTATTATAATATGTAATACCCGATATTTTTAGATATACCTAGTACCTTTCTTAGTCTTTGGTGAGTTTAAGAGCCCAATCGATTGCCCTTAGCCCAATCGATTACCATATATTCCCAATCGATTGCCCTTATACTTGTATATACCTGGTTTGGGTGGGTTTTAAAGAGAGAGAGAGAAAAAGAGACAGAGAGATACTCTTATATATACACACTTATATATATCCATATATAGACACATACCACACTCACGGGTTTAAGAGAGAAGTAGGAGAAGAAGGAGAAAAAGAAGAAGAAGAAGAAGAAAGAGAAGAGAGTAAAAAAAAGGAGAGAGAGCAAAGAAGAAAGAAAGAGAGAGAGGACCCCCATAGTCACTGCCACGGAGCTCAGGACGTAGTCACTGGAATACTGGGACAAGGTGAGTTTCATTAACTCACTCAAAGGGTTATTTTTGAGGTGTTTGTATGTGTTTAATAACGTATAGGAGAAGAAGAGGAACCCCCAACATTTTTATATTAAACCAAAATTTCTAAGGAAGAAGACAGAGTCCAATCGATTGCCATTGAATCCAATCGATTAGATATATTCCCAATCAATTGTCATGGGTTCCAATCGATTGCTATGCCAATTTATTGGCATTTTGTCCAATCGATTGGGTGAGAACAGAATATGTTTTCTATATTGTTGTATGTTATGAGTTAGTTATGATATACCTGAGTTGTTAGTAGTTGAGCACATGCTGATATAGTTATGCCGTATGTGATACTATGATATTGGATATATAGATTATCAGCATAAGATTATATTAGACTTATATAATGTTACGTTAACGTTATGAGTTGAACCATTCTATGTTCACTGTTGATATTAGATGAACTATTTAACTGTCATATGTTATTATTGATTAACTGAATAGTAGAACGGAACATGAATGCATGTTAATAACCAGTTAATGACTAGATATGATAAATACAGAGCATGTGGTAAATCCTGTATCTAGAGCATGAGCATTGCACAATATGTGGTCAGCATGCATGGGATAGTGGTATGAAGAGATGAGAGGATATGATGAGAAATGGGATATATAACTTGTGGAGAATATAAGATATCTGTACTTTGGATCCGTGGGATCAACGGCTGACGAGTCGGGTGTATGTGGGACGGTTAGAGTTCCTAGTATACCTCTCACTATTGAAGACGTCCAGTGATGCGTATGTACTGTTGAAGACGTCCAGTGTACCGTTGATTCTTACGTCCGGCTAGTGCCCTAATGTATACTCACCGTGTAGACGACCAATGAGGATATACACAGTGTAGAAGACGTCTGTTATACCGCTTCCATCGTTTATAGATAGGAGGTACCGTGTAGACGACCAGTAACCCTATCAGGGGATTATAGGACCTACTACCTAGTCGGGTGATTTCGACTGGTATTATGATTTTGACTTATGGATATAGATTGGTATTATGGTATTAACATATAGATACAGATTGGTATTTTAGTATCGACGAATGGATATGGATATGGATAAGAATATGAGAATGGTTAGTAAGATGATTGTTCAGTTGTGGATTCAGTGTCCCGATGTAAAGGTATATGTACGGGATGGATGCATGGATTTGGTAAATATGATATGAGATATTATACCATGATCTTTATCGTTGTCATTTCTTAATATGTTTCCGGCTATCATTCAATTCATGTATAGTTTAATGAGACCTTTGCTATGTTTGTGAGAGACGTCATTGATAAGATATTAACCGCATTTTAAGATGCTGAATAGTAACAGGTGAGGAGTGTGTTTGATGTACTCACTCAGCTTTGTATTCAAAGCTAATGGCATTTGTGCCCTGGACATTCCAATGTCTAGAGCTTTGTAGGAATTGAGGATGGAAGACTGATGTTTTGCCAGACTTGGAGCTGGAAGTTTAAAGACGAAGATGTGCTAATTTGTAATAATTAGTTTGTATATCTATTGTACTACTATATTGTTGTTATAGGGTTCAGACTCTAAGTCAGCTGTTGTAATAGATTTAGTACACTTTTATAATTGGTACTTGGGCATATGTTGCTTCCAAACCTTTAATATTTCTGTTGTAGCCTCTGATTATATTGATAAGATATGTTCTATGAATATCATCCTCCATATCACTGTGTTTGTTGGTTTGAGTAGATGACAATACGGCTATTCACCAGTCACAGGCCAACGAGACCAAAAAGGAAATTATTTTCTCTATTTTTACTTCTCCGCGGTGTGACATGATTTTTTGTATCAGAGCCTAGATTTCAGTTGTTAACCGCTTGTCTTTTGTGATTAGATCTCGAGTTCTAAGTTAATATCTATAGCATGAAGATTCGCTGAGATGAGATAGAACTATTAGCTTGTCACGTATACAAGAAGTTAGATAAATACGCTTTAGAATAATTATTGGGGATAGTAACTATTGGAACTGGTAAGAATGTTGATAGCTGAGTTTATGGAGAACAAGGCATCTAGAGTCAGTTGTGGTTGTGGAGATCCTAAATATAGAACCATTGGAGTTGGACACTGTCGAATTCCTGAGCAATCTCGGAACAATTAGTATGACATACAAATAGAAAGAAGTTAAGGATAAGATTTTCTTACCTTGAGCCACATATTAGTTGAGTGGTCTCACTTGTTAATTAAGTAGTATTCGTAGTCTGGAACCTGGAAATAGAAATTGAATGTTTGGATTTGACGTTACGCTTAGAACCTGTAGTTTCATAACCTTTGTTTTGATCATAGATACCTTTGAGAATACCTGGTAGGTAGACTGACCTCTATGGTTATATTATTATATTTGTATTGCTTGATTTGATCATATTATATAGTGGTATTATATATTTGTTACAGTATGTTCTTGCTTGAGCCGTAAGATAGAATGCAACTGACTGAATAGATTTTCATTTGTAGGTAGCGATACTATACCCTACCAGCACTCGCTTTGGTTCGAATGACTTGAGTAAACCCAGGCTAGCTGAATGGAGTACCTGATGTAGTACTTCCTAAGATAGATCCCACAGGAATGGTCAAAGTTTTCATCCGTCGTATGGAACAAATTATCAATCATGCTGATCGTGTCATTGGCAATGGAGCACCAGTACGTCTAACGAGAGTCAAGTTGCTAAAGGAATTTTTGTGCTCTTCAACCAGGAACCTTTACCAGATTAATAGGAGCATGGCAAGCTGAGCAATGGATTCGCCAGATAGAATTGATATTTGAGACACTTGCAGAGCAAAGACATTTGGCCGTATTTTAACTGACGTTCTCAGTAGTAGATTGGTGGGATGCACTGAAAGCTACAATAGGTGAAGAAGCTGTAGGAAGAATGACTTGGGAATCATTCAAGACTCGATTTCTAGATAAGTACTCCCCAAGATCTGAGAAGAACAAAAGGGAAATGGAGTTTATACAATTAGTCCAACGTAGTTTTACAGTGCCAGAATATACAACTCAATTCGAGAGGCTATCACGATTTGCATTGCATATGATCGATACACCAAGAAGGAAGATCAAAAGATATCATCAGGGATTAGTTCCGCATATCCATCATATGACTATAGGACATCTAAACCAATCTTTCGAAGCTCTGGTAGATATGGCAACGAAACTGGAAGACGATACTCAGATTAGTGAAGGGTAAGGATCTGATCTAGCATTTTCGGAGTACGATCAGTTTCTCCTAACGAATCAGAGAGGAAGGGACAGTCAAGTTATGTTGGCAGCTAACCAAGTTCAACAAGGAAACACAGAGAGAAGTCACATGGGCAACCGCTAGAAATGCAAGAGATTGGAGAACGACAAGAAAGAATCAAAACCATTGGCAACTCCAACACAATATAGGGAATGAGATATTTGCTACAATTGTGGAGTACCAGAACACCATTCCTAATCATCAAGGAAATCTAATGGATGAGGAATACGATGCTTCAACTGTGGTAAAGTTGGTCATGTCTGTAAGTTTTGTCCAGAACTAAAGATGCAACACAATGTTCCATCGCAACAAGTACCACAAGGGTAGACTTGTCGAATAAATAATTGGTCTCAACTTAGACAAGGACGATAGACAGAAGGTACACCACTCGGCACCTACATCATGTATTACATGCGATTTCGATATTGTAGGAACTTGGCATTCTTTGATTTGATAATAAGAGGATTAAACTAATCAGCTTACCCTACAATGTTGAGCCTAAACCATAAATTTATAGATACCCAAACAATTAATTTGGCAATGATTAATAATCATCTATGACAGTAGTTATCCAAGTATGGATATAACCTCAATTATATCCCTATAAGACTTGTTTTGCATCCCTATAAGACATCAATTGCATCCCTAGCTGACATCATTAGCCTCCCTACATGAAAGACTATGCTAACCGTTAGTAAGTTGGACAGAGACTGTAGATGAAGAATCTCAATTTTCTTAAGACGTAGCCTTGACCGGAGAGTATGAACTAGAAGATCGTGATTTTACGAGAAGAGATCCGAGTAACGCAGAGACAACACCAAATTATAAAGGGTACCGTAATAGGATGCTTTTTGACACTGATTGCTTGTTGATTTCATCTAGACAAGAGATAATATGACATAATATGTGGGAATTTGGAGACACTCGAGGAAGTTTAAGTCACCAACTATGATGCCAAAGTCACAACACTTTCCAGTCAACATATTGAAGGGTGATAATAACACGGGTGTTAACAAGGATGTCGTGTGCCACACGAGATTGGTTAAGGATGTTGACAATCATAACAAGGAGTCCAGAGTTAGGAGACAATCAATGCAATGGCAACATTATCAGCACAGTACGAAGCATCATTGAAGACGGGAGTAGACGACAATGCTTCGCTACAACTTAGACTAGATTAGAACACTTAATTAATAGAACCCTCACACCTTAGAGTTTGACCTAAGGGAGGAACCTCATGTGTTTGGGGACTAGTCGTTTCAGATTTGTGAGATGATTAGATTGTGTTACATAGAACATTATTCCTGAAGTTCGATATACGAATTTCATATAGCTAAACCCTGAGATTTGAAGTTGTTACCTAAGTACTCATAGAACATTGATCTTTTTGTATCGTGTGTTTAGAACTTAACCCTTTGGCCGCTGATGTGATCAATTATGTAAAATGAGAACTTGAGCATTTTAGAGTATGTGTTGTGAGATGCTTTCCTTTTGTTTTAGGACCGCTGCTTCAGATTTCAAGGATAAAATATTTTGACAGGTGGTGGATAATGTAATACCCGGTATTTTCAGATACCCCTAGTTTCTTTCTTAGTCTTTGGTGAGTTTGAGAGCCCAATCGATTGCCCTTAGCCCAATCGATTCCCATAAATTCCCAATCGATTGCCTTGCTACTGACCTGATCCATGACGTGGAACATACAAATCGATTGGCACCTAGTACCAATCAATTGGCAAAGTCAGAACTTGGCCACCTCGTTGGGTTTGTGTGGTTATGATTGTTTCCCTCTCCCTATATATACCCCTTCCCTTATACTTGTATATGTTTGGTTTGGGTGTTTAGAGAGAGAGATATACTCTCATAGATATACATACTTATATATATCTGTATATATATACACACACCATACTCTCGGGTTAGAGAGAGAAGTAGGAGAAGAAGGAGAAGAAGAAGGAGAAGAGAGTAGAAAGAATGAGAGAGAGCAGAGAAGAAAGAAAGAGAAAGGACCCCCATAGCCGACGTTAAGGAGCTCGGGAAGCGTCACCCGAATACCGGGACAAGGTGAGTTTCATTAACTCACTCAAAGGGTTATTTTTGAGGTGTTTGTATGTGTTTAATAACGCATATGAGAAGAAGAGGAGACCCCTAACTTTTTTTATATAAAACCTACAATTTTCAAGGAAGAAGACAGAGTCTAATCGATTGCCATGGGTTCCCATCGATTGCTATGCCAATCGACTAGCATTTTGTCAAATCGATTGGGTAAGAATAAAATATGGTTTTTATGTTATTGTATGTTATGAGTTATTTATGATATACCTGAGTTGTTAGTAGTTGAACACATGCTGATATAGTTATGTCATTTATTATACTATGATATTGGATATATGGATTATCAACATGAGATTATATTAGACTTATATGATGTTATGTTAACGTTATGAGTTAAACCATTCTATGTTCACTGTTGATATTAGATGAACTATTTAACTGTCATATGTTAGTATTGTTAAACTGAAGAGTAGAATGGAACATGCCTGCATGTTAATAACAAGTTAATGAGTAGATATAATGAATATAGAGTATGCAATAAATCCTGTATCTAGAGCATAAGCATTGCACAACATGTGGTCAGCATGCAAGGGATAGTGGTATGAAGAGATGAGAGGATATGATGAAAAATGGGATATATAACTTATGGAGAATATGAGATATGTGTACTTTGGATCCGTGGGATCAACGATTGACGAGTCAGGTGGACGTGGGACGATTAGAGTTCCTAGTGCACCTCTCACTGTTGAAGACGTCTAGTGATGCGTATGCACTATTAAGGACGTCCAATGTACCGTTGATGATTACGTCCGGCTAGTGCCTTATTGTATACTCACCATGTAGACGACCAGTGAGGATATACACAACGTAGAAGACGTACATTGTGCCGCTTATATCATTTACAGATAGGAGCTACCGTGTACACGATTGCTAACCCCATCAAGGGATTGTGGGACCTACTGCCTAGAAGGGTGATTTCAATTGGTATTATGGTATTGACGTATGGATATAGATTTGTATTATAGTATCAACATTTGGATACAGATTATTATTTTGGTATCGACGAATGGATACGGATAGGGATAAGAATATGAGAATGGTTAGTAAGACGATTGTTCAGTCATGGATTCAACATCCCAATGTAAAGGTATATGCACGGGATGGATGCATGGATTTGGTAAATATGTGATGAGATATTATACCATGATCTTTATCCTTGTCATTTCTTAATATGTTTCCTGCTATCACTAAATTCATGTATAGTTTAATGAGACCTCTGCTATATCCGTGAGAGACATCATTGATAAGATATTAACCGCATTTTAATTTGTTGAACAGTAACGAGTAAGGAGTGTGTTTGATGTACTCACTCAGCTTTGTATCCAAAGCTGATGGCGTTTGTGCCCTAGACATTCCAATGTCTAGAGCTTTGTAGGTCTTAAGGATGGAAGACTGATGTTTCGCCAGACTTGGAGCTGGAAGCTTAAAGACGAAGACATGCTGCTTTGTAATAATTAGTTTGTATATCTATTGTACTACTGTATTGTTTTTATAGGGTTCAGACTCTAAGTTAGCTGTTGTAATAGATTTAGTACACTTTTATAATTGGTACTTGGGCATATGTTGCTTCCAAACCTTTATATTTCCGTTGTAGCCTCTGATTATGTTAATAAGATATGTTCTATGAATAGCATCCTCCCTATCGTTGTGTTTATTGGTTTGAGTAGATGAAAATACGGTTATTCACTAGTCACGGGCCTACGGAACCAAAAAGGAACTTGTTTTCTCTATTTTTGCTTCTCCCGAGCATGACACAAACATAAGTAGCAGCAGAAATAAAGTATTACGGCATACTCGCCGATTATAACTATAACTATTACAGCAGTCTCTAAAAATATAAATGTAAACTAACTACAGCGAAGCTCCAGGTCTTCAGCTAGCATAGTAGTCAGCACCAGCATAGCCACGGCCATTGTAGGCTCAATCCTCAGAGCCTCTAGCCATATATTCTTTTCCCATATATTCATCCCCTACATACTCATAAAATTGGCTAGTTGGACGTAGAATATCCAATGGTATAAAACACCGTCAGCTACAAAACCTAAGTGAATGCAAATACTAAAAGAGTATCTATAGATATGCAATACACATATAACAACACTGTTAAAGGATTATCTCATGTTTCGCATGCATGTATGCACCTACCCACTATACACCATAATTGAAATGATCCCAATCATAATATGGACTCTTGGGTCTATATTTTGCACGTAGCTCTACATCCCATAATTTTTTGACTCGCATCTCAACCACACCTTACATTTTTGGCATGTAGCCTCATACATCACAATCTATCAAACTTGACACGAACTTCTAACTTTCTGGCCAAATGCCTTGACACAATCTGGTCGATATTCCCTAACATACTCTGGTTGACGTGCCCTGATAAACTATGGCTGACACGCCTAGATATACTTTGGCCAACATGCCCTTGATATGAACTATGTTGGGTTTGTGCCCTCAAACCATTACTTTATATATGAGACATTGACATTTTAATATATGGATATCAGCTTTACATTTATGTATGTATATTTCTTTCATGAGATGATTGTTATCCTTAAGTATCATAGTAAGTAATTCGTGTATGTATGAGATACATACAAGTGAGATACAAATTACTGTTCTTCATTACTTAGAACTTGTCATAGTGGATGATGAAACTGAATATCTCATCAGGTTTACACTATAGCATGATTAACTACCATTGGATGGAGTGATTAATCTCAGTCACTAGAGTGTAACTCTTAGTTAATATGCTAGTGCTTATAGTGCATTGACGGACCTGAGCTTTCCTATTGACACTCAAGACTGTCAATCAGTCGATAGGAACTCATAACTTGTCTAAGGTATGTGTTCTCAATCTTGAGACATTCATAAACACAGGCTATGGATATGGCTGCTTTGACTTACCAATCAGTGAGGTCTATAGAAGATCAACACCTGGGTATCTTGGGTATGTCATGTTCATAGGGTTGTGAACATATATTGTCAAGATAGAATCTAGCCTCTGATTCAGCGTAAGCATTCCCTTGAGAATGTCACCAAGTTGATTACTGAGAACTGCAGTCTTGTTGATAAGTAGTTATCAACATGTTTGGTAATCATGAGAGGTAAATGGGACTCAAGGAATACAAGTAATAATCATGATTTAGGTTGACTGTAACAGTTATCTGACTACCTGAATATGATTACGAATGCTGAAGGTAAAGGGACATTAGTACAACATACAAGTCTAGTTATCACTTTGGATATGTTCTTTTGCGTTGGAGTTTAGTTATCATTTTATAATGGAGTAAATGTTAACTAACCAGTTAGTTAGTTTGCTGATCAAAGAGCTTGGTCATGGGAATTAATCAACTAGTCTGAGCCAACAATAAAGAGCCTAGGAGGTCCCACTCTTAGCTCTACCAGGATACTTGGAAAGATACTTGAGGAAGCTATCAAGGCAGGTTCGATCGATTGAAGCTAGTTCGATCCATTGAAGTCTTGGTAGATTCGATCGATCTAAGTTGGTTCGATTGATCGAAGTCTCGATCGATCGAGTGCACTTCGATCGTTCGAATATTAGGTCAGTTCTGGAAATCTATAAATAGGGCAGCTGCATACTGAATGTTTTTAATCATCGTTTTAAATGTTAGAAGCTGCAGAATCCATTAGAGATCCTACCATCTCTAGCCTATCCGGGAAGCATTCGTAGGAGACATAAGGGTGAAGACAAACTAGTGGAGGCTGCTGGAGCATCCCAAAGAAAGAAAATCAGAATTGGGTTCAAGACCTGAGGTATATTTCTTCTCCCTCTTTAGTGTACGCATCTATGGAATTAACGAGTAGTAGATCCTGGGATACCAAAAGTTTTTGAAACTCAATCTTTCCGTTGTGCGTTTAAATTCCACTTTAAACCCAATTTTCCCTTCAATTGGTATCAGAGCCACGCTTGTTTGGATCTATAGATGCGTTTTGGAACACTAGTTTTGATTTGCATGTTGATTTTAGAACTATTTTCGAAACTGCATTGTCATAGATCTATTTCTGTAGTGTGGTCATAGCAGAATACAAATTTGTGATTGCATTGGATACATGTTGGATTCGATCGATCGATGTAGGCTCGATCAATCAAAGATGCTCTATGCTCAAGCGATCGAACAGGTTTCGATCGATTGAACATTGGATATGTTCGACCGATCGAATAGATTTTGATCGGTCGAGACAGATTCTCTGTCAGGTTGTTCTTTTCACAGTTTTAAATGTTTTAAAAATTGTATGCTTTAATTTTAAATTTTTCTGTAAGTTTTTTTAAATCATTCTGTGAAATAGAAAGTTCAAGCGATTGAACAGTGTTCAATCGATCGAAGGTTCGAGCGATCGAACGGTCTTCGATCGATCGAACTGTGACAGAGAACTAAGATGCTATTTTAATGTTCTAATTCAGTACCTATAGAGTTTATGCACTATACAAATCAATCATGGGTTTCAATAGGTACATGTATTTTAGATATATGCGTGGATATGCATTCGACTAACCCTTTTGCAGCAAGCTTAGTCGCTGTCTCCCATGGCACCAAGACTTTTAAATTTTGTATTTAATTATTTGAGATTGGTGTATATTATGTTTTATTATTGGTATGGTTTAAGGCATGTGTAAAGGGCGTTATGACTTCAATCCTATGAAAAGGAAAGTCGCATCGGTTTTCCTAGCCTTCTTTATTTCCTTCTTGTTGATTTTATTTCTAGATGAATTGTAATCTTCGAAAGAAGCATAGGACCAATGTAATAGAATTAGAATATATATGAAGATAGAGGAGCAAGCCGTTGTCCATGAAGATGGAGCTGGAGGCTATCAAACAAGAAGGAAGTTCTATGGAGATAGAGCCATGGGAGATAGAGGCGTCATTTAGATGCTTTTATTTCAATTTTTAGTTTTTCGTTTTTATATACTTGTCTGTGATTGGAATATTAAATATGTTGTTACTGCATGCATTATAAATACAAGTTTTCTAAAATAAAATTCAAAAGCTGTTTTCAACGCATTAGTAAACATTGGATGTTTATAGGTAATGTGCAGAAAAAAATTTTTCCTAAAAAACAAAATTCTTATATACTAAATCTAGTGGGAAAGGGTCTTATTATAACACCAATGATCCTCCATTAACGGTTCATTGTAAGATGAGTAGTGCATTCTGTGTCACCTCGCCAGGGGTGATCATTCCATACGGAGGGTACGCTACTCATTGTTACTAGATGTGAACTTCCTATGGATAGGATCAATCATACGTGTTAGAGGGTGACCACCACACGGAGGCGCTACTTGAGGCGGTTGTGATTGGATCCTAGTTAATGGTACACACTAGCTAAGCTATGGATAAGGGATCCAACATGGGGCATTATTCAGAAACTTAGAGATCAAAAGGGATCGGGAGTCATAACTTATTTTGCAAGAGTTGCATAGTAGACAAGTTATGATAAATCAAAAAATCGAACATTAACCACCACACGGAGGCTTTGTTCTTTTGTTTCGATATTCTGGCGACTTTGTTATTTTTAAATAAGAGTTTTAAGGATTCTTTTATTTCAAACTGTCAAATTCTGATATCCATATTTATTTTGTCTTTTGATTTTTACAATAAATCATAATGTCTGGATCTACACTTAGTCCACTTGCCACCATACTCACTCAAAACAAGTTAACTGGAAATAACTACACAGAATGGAAACAAAACTTTGACATCATATTAACTACGGAGGATCACATATATGTCCTCACCAACTCATGCCCTGAAGAACCCGCGGCAAATGCTTCAGCAGCTGCCAGACGCGAGTTCGATAGATGGAAGAAGTCGAATGGAATGGCACGTTGCTACATTCTGGCCTCAATGGCCGGTGTGTTGCAACACCAATTCCAATTGAATCATTCAGCCAGTGACATTATCACATCCCTCAAAAATATGTTTGGGGAGCATGGCAGGCTTGCGAGACAGGTAGCTATGCAAAAGATAATGAGTGCTAAGATGTCAGAAGGGACTCCAGTCAAAGAACATGTTTTAAAAATGATTGGTTATTTAAACGAGCTGGAGACCCTAGGTTCCAACATTGACGCACAGACCCAAGTCGATATGATCTTCAACACGCTATCACCATCATTCGCTCAATTTAAACTAAACTACATATGAATAAAATGGATTTTTCAATGAGCGAATTAATGAGTTCTTTACTGGCAGCGAAAGGGGTGATCAAAACTGGGGTCAATGTTCTGAAAGTTGAGAAAAGTGCTTCCTCTTCTCGATCTATGTCGAAAGGAAAGAAAGGGAAGAAGAAAGCTAGCACTAGTGGTTCAAGTATTGGACCAGTCCCTAAGATTGCAAAATCTAAGGGAAAATGTAAGGGCAAAGGGAAGGTGGGTGGCCAAGGCAAAGGAAAGTGTTTCCAATGCGGTGAGAAGGGCCACTGGAAGAGGAACTGTCCAGAATTCTTAGCTACAAGAGTTCAAGGTATGATTGAGTCATATGTGATTGAAGTAAGTTTTATTACAGATACTTCAAACACTTGGTGCATTGATTCTGGTGCGACTAACCATATCTGTAATTCATTGCAGGGGTTCAGATCAACTAGGAAATGCAGTGATAGGGAAATCGTGCTGACTCTGGGCTCTAGCGCAACCGTTTCTACGATTGCTATAGGAGTTGTAGTTTTAGAGTTTTTGGACAACAAGACAATAGTTTTATAAGATGTACTTTATGTCCCTTTGATGAGACGTAATTTAATTTCAGTTTTAAATTTATCAAATAATAGTTATTCTTTTCATTTTGGAACAGAAGTTGTTATTAAAAGAAATAGTTCTTTTATATGTTATGGTGTTAAAACTAATGGATTATATGTGATTACTCCCAACATCTCTAAAGACTCTTGTATGGAACTTAATAACTCAATGGTAACAGTACCATCTAAAAGAAAAGAACCTTCCACTAATCCATCAAGGCTTTGGCATATGAGGCTTAGGCATATCAATCTAAATAGGATTGGCAGACTAGTCAAAGAAGGGGTCTTAGGCGATTTGGTTCTCAAACTAATGGAAGTCTACGAGTCTTGTTTAGAGGGTAAGATGACCAAAAGGCCCTTTCCCACAAAGGACAATAGGACCAATGCATTTTTGGAATTAGTTCATATTGATGTGTGTGGACCAATAAATATTAGAGCAAGGGGTGGTTATGAGTATTTCATTACATTTACTGATGATCACTCTAGGTATGGATATGAATACCTAATGCAGCACAAGTCTGAAGCCTTTGAAAAGTTCAAAGAGTTTAGGGCTGAAGTGGAGAAGCAATTAGGAACACACATCAAGTCCATTCGATCTAATCGAGGTGGTGAGTACGTCTCTAATGAGTTTATCGATCACCTCATATAGAATGGGATTCTGTCACAGTTGACTGCACCTGGTATGCCTCAGGAGAATGGTGTAGCAGAGAGAAGGAACCAGACTCTTTTAGACATGACTAAGTCAATGATGAGTTATTCGAAGTTGCCTTTATTCCTTTGGGGTTATCCTTTGGAAACCGCTGCGTACATACTAAATCTAGTACCAAGCAAATCTGTTCCCAGGACACCACGGGAGATGTGGATTGGGCACAAGCTTTCTTTGCAACATCTCCAGTTATGGGGGTGTCTGGCACATGTGCTGAAAAGAAAGATGAGCAAGTTGGATTCTAGATCGAAAGTATGTTATTTTGTAGGGTATCCAAAGGGTACTTATGGATGGTATTTTTATGATCCAAGAGAACAGAAAGTATTTGTTAGTACAAATGTTGTTTTCTTGGAGGATGATTATAACTTGAACCATAAACCTAAGGGAAGGATAGATCTGAGAGAGATAGAAGGAGAGCCCTCAGTCCAACCCGCAATTGATAACGATGTAAATCAAGAAAATACCACTTCTTCACCCATTCCCGCATTGGTACCTCGTCGTAGTGGGAGGATTATCAGCCAGCCTGATAGATACATGTTCTTAGGAGAAGTTTTTGAATCTGTCTCCATAGAATGTGAATCTGATCCTGCCATATACGAAGAGGCAATGACTAATGTTGATTCAGCTCATTGGAATAAAGCTATGAAGGCTGAATTGGAATCTATGGATTCCAATCAGGTCTGGGATCTTGTAGAGCTTCTAGTCAATATTAAACCCATTGGTTGTAAGTGGGTCTACAAGAGGAAAAGAGGATCTAATGGAAAGGTTGAGACCTTTAAGGCTAGGTTTGTAGCGAAAGGTTATACTCAAAGGGAGGGCATTGACTATGAGGAAACCTTCTCGTCGGTAGCCATGCTCAAGTCCATCAGAATACTCTTATCCATTGCTGCGTGCCTAGATTATGAGATTTGGCAGATGGACATCAAGACTGCATTCTTGAATGGCAATCTTGAGGAAGACATCTATATGCAGTAACCAGAAGGGTTCATGGCTGGTGGGAAAGGGAACTTGGTATGCAAGTTACAAAAGTCCATTTATGGGCTTAAGCAGGCATCTAGAAGTTGGAACATTCATTTTGACCAAGTGGTGGTCAAGTCGTTTGGTTTCATACATAATCTGGATGAACCTTGTGTATACAAGAAGTGTGAAGGAAAAGTGGTGACTTTTCTTATGCTTTACGTTGACGACATTCTACTCATTGGAAATGATGTAGCGGCATTGTCAACGGTCAAGGTTTGGCTAGCTAGTACATTCGATATGAAGGATCTAGGAGAGGCAAGCTATATTCTTGGGATAAAGCTCTTTCAGGATCGCAAGTAAAAGATAATGGGATTATCTCAAGCTGGTTATACCGATAAGGTGCTAACTAGGATTTCAATGGATAATTCGAAGAAAGGTTTGTTACCTTTCAGGCATGGTTTAGCATTCTCTAAGGACCAGTGTCCAAAGACACAAGAGGAGAGGAGTCGCATGACAGGAGTTCCTTATGCTTCGGCAGTGGGAAGTCTCGTGTATGCGATGTAATGCACTAGACCGAATATCTGCTTTGCCGTTGGCATGGTTAGTAGATATCAATCGAATCCAGGTCTAGAACACTGGACAACCGTTAAGCACATTCTTATATACTTGAGAAGGAATAAAGATTACATGCTTATGTACGGTGGTAGTGAGTTAATTCCAGTAGGATACACCGACTCGGACTTTACGTTAGATAAAGATTCAAGGAAGTCGACATCTGATCATCTCTTTACCTTGGGAGGTGGTGCTGTAAGTTGGAGGAGCATTTAGCATAAATGCATTGCAGACTCAATTACAGAAGCTGAGTATGTGGCTGCTTGTGTAGCCACAAAGGAAGCTGTTTGGCTCAAGAAGTTCCTTATGGAGCTCGAGGTGGTACCAGCGTCGCTGTCACCTATTTTGCTTTATTGTGATAATAGTGGGGCAGTGGCTCAGTCCAAGGAGCCAAAGAACCACGGAAAGGGAAAGCATGTAGAGCGGAAATATCATCTAATCTGAGATATTGTTCAACGATTGACGAGTCAGGAGTTCCTAGTGCGCCTCTCACTGTTGAAGACATCCAGTGATGCGTATGCACTATTAAGGACGTCCAATGTACCGTTGATGATTACGTCCGGCTAGTGCCTTATTGTATACTCACCGTCTAGACGACCAGTGAGGATATACACAACGTAGAAAACGTACATTGTGCCGCTTCCATCATTTACAGATAGGAGCTACCGTGTAGACGATCGCTAACCCTATCAAAGGATTTTGGGACCTACTGCCTAGTCGGGTGATTTCAATTGGTATTATGGTATCGACGTATGGATATAGATTGGTATTACAGTATCAACATTTGGATACAGATTATTATTTTGGTATCGACGAATGGATACGGATAGGGATAAGAATATGAGAATGGTTAGTAAGACGATTGTTCAGTCATGGATTCAACATCCCGATGTAAAGGTATATGCACAGGATGGATGGGTGGATTTGGTAAATATGTTATGAGATATTATACCATGATCTTTATCCTTGTCATTTCTTAATATGTTTCCTGCTATCATTGAATTCATGTATAGTTTAATGAGACCTCTGCTATGTCCGTGAGAGACGTCATTGATAAGATATTAACCACATTTTAAGATGCTGAACAGTAATGGGTAAGGAGTGTGCTTGATGTACTCACTCAACTTTGTATTCAAAGTTGATGGCGTTTGTGCCCTAGACATTCCAATGTCTAGAGCTTTGTAGGTCTTAAGGATGGAAGACTGATGTTTCGTCAGACTTGGAGCTAGAAGCTTAAAGATGAAGATATGCTGCTTTGTAATAGTTAGTTTGTATATTTATTGTACTACTGTATTGTTGTTATAGGGTTCAGATTCTAAGTCAGCTGTTGTAATAGATTTAGTACACTTTTATAATTGGTACTTGGGCATATGTTGCTTCCAAACCTTTTATATTTCCGTTGTAGCCTCTGATTATGTTAATAAGATATGTTCTATGAATAGCATCCTCCCTATCATTGTGTTTATTGGTTTGAGTAAATGAAAATACGGTTATTCACTAGTCACGGGTCTACGGGACCAAAAAGGAACTTGTTTTCTCTATTTTTGCTTCTCTGGAGCATGTCACAAACCTGAGTAGCAACAGAAATAAAGTATTACGGCATACTCGCCGATTATAGCTATAACTATTACAGCAGTCTCTAAACACATAAATGTAAACTAACTACAGCGAAGCTCCAGGTCTTCAGCTCGCGTAGTAGTTAGCACCAGCATAGCCATAGCCATTGTAGGCTCCATCCTCATAGCCTCTAGCCATATATTCTTCTCCCATATATTCATCCCCTACATACTCATAAAATTGGCCAGTTGGACGTAGAATATCCAGGGGTATAAAACACCGTTAGCTACAAAACCTAAGTGAATGCAAATACTAAAAGAGCATCTATAGATATGCAGTATACATATAACGACGTTGTTAAAGAATTATCTCATTGTTCACAAGCATGTATGCACCTACCCACTATACACCATAATTGAAATGATCCCAATCATAATATAGACTCTTGGGTCTATATTTTGCACGTAGCTCAACATCCCATAATATTTTGACTCGCATCTCAACCACACCTTTCTTCCTTGGCATGTAGCCTCATACATCACAGTCTATCAAACTTGACACGAAGTTCTAACTTTCTGGCCAAATGCCTTGACACAATCTGGTCGATATGCCCCAACATACTCTGGCTGACGCGCCCTGATATACCATGGCTGACACGCCTAGATATACTTTGGCCAACATGCCCTTGATATACACTATGTTGGGTTTGTGCCCTCAAACCATTACTTTATATATGAGACATTGACATTTTAATATATGGATATCAGCTTTACATTTAATTATGTATGTTTCTTTCATGAGATGATTGTTATCCTTAAGTATCATAGTAAGTAATTCGTGTATGTATGAGATACATACAAGTGAGATACGAATTACTATTCTTCGTTACTTAGAACTAGTCACAGTGGATGATGAGACTGGATATCGCATCAGGTTTACACTGTAGCATGATTAGCTACCATTGGATGAAGTGATTAATCTCAATCACTAGAGTGTAACTCTTAGTTAATATGCTAGTGCTTATAGTGCATTGACGGACCTGAGCTTTCCTATTGACACTCAAGACTGTCAATCAGTCGATAGGAACTCATAACTTGTATAAGGTATGTGTTCTTAATCTTGAGACGACTACGAACACAGACTGTGGATATGGCTACTTTGACTTACCAATCAGTGAGGTCTATAGAAGATCAGCACTTGGGTATCTTGGGTATGTCATGTTCATAGGGTTGTGAACATATATTGTAAAGATAGAATCTAACCTCTGATTCAGAGTAAGCATTCCCTTGAGAATGTCACCAAGTTGATTACTGAGAACTACAGTCTTGTTGATACGTAGTTATCAACATGTTTGGTAATCATGAGAGGTGAATGGGACTCAAGGAATACAAGAAGTAATCATGATTCAGGTTGACAATAACAGTTATCTGACTACCTGAATATGATTGCGAATGCTGAAGGTAGAGGGACATTAGTACAACATACAAGTCTAGTTATCGCTTCGGATATGTTCTTTTGCATTGGAGTTCAGTTATCATTTTATAGTGGAGTAAACGTTAACTAACCAGTTAGTTAGTTTGCTGATCAAAGAGTTTGGTCATGGAAATTAATCAACTGGTCTGAGCCAACAATAAAGAGCCTAGGAGGTCCCACTCTTAGCTCTGCCAGGATACTTGGAAAGACACTTAAGGAAGCTGTCAAGACAGTTTTGATCGATTGAAGCTAGTGCGATCGATCGAATTGGCGGGTTCGATCGATCTAAGTTGGTTCGATCGATCGAAGTCTCAATCGATCGAGTGCACTTCAATCGCTTGAATGTTAGGTCGGTTCTAGAAATCTATAAATAGGGCAGCTACGTACTAAATGTTTTTAATCGTCGTTTTGAATGTCAGAAGCTGCAGAAACTATTTTAGAGCTCCCAAACCATCCTTATCCTCTCCATTAGAGATCCCACCATCTCTAGCCTATCCAGGAAGCATTCGTAGGAGACAAAAGGTTAAAAAAAACCTAGTGGAGGCTGCTGCACCATCTTGGAGAAAGAAAATCAGAATTGGGTTCAAGACCTGAGGTATATTTCTTCTCCCTCTTTAGTGTACGCTTCTATGGAATTAATCTTTCCGCTCATAGTAGATCCTGGGATACCAAAAGTTTTTGAAACTCAATCTTTCCGATGCACATTTAAATTTCACTTTAAACCCAATTTTTCCTTTACACTAGCCGAAATGCCCTGATATATTCTGACAACAAGCCCTAATACCATCTGGCCAACAAGACCTACTGTACTCTGGCCACCATGCCCCGATGTCCTATGGCCACCACGCCCTGGCCGACATGTCTTGATATGCTCTATCCCCCACACCCTAGCTAACATGCCTTGATATGCTCTATCCCCCACACCCTGGCTAACACGCCTTAATACATTCTGGCCTACATGCCCCGTGACACGACTAAATAGTTGTGCGCTCTTGTGCAACACCCAAGTGTAGGTGATCGTGCAAGTAATACTGGATAAGTCCAGGTCGATCCCACAGGGAAGGAATAGGAAGATTATATACTAAGTTACAACCTAAAGAAAAAGAAAAGAAAATAAAAATATAGAAGTGGAGGTTCTACGAATCCTAATTAATTAAAATAAACTAAATAACAAACTAAAGTATAAAGAAACATAATAAATTAAAACAGATAAATTAAAGGTGTTGGAAACACGTGAATCCACATTGATCTTAACCATCTACCATGCATACTCATTAATGTTCTATGGAGTTCATTCCTTTTCAGTATTCCGTATTTTTCTAAAGATAAAGAATCAATAGCCCTTTCATGACCGGGACTACATCATCACAATTGATTTAAAATACTTGGAAGACGGTTTAAAACAATGGTTATTACTTGCACTCTAAATGGTGTTAGCATTCAAAGTGGTTTTCAAAAGTCATTGAAGAAAAGGCCTTAAGGCTTTAAGTTCTAAAAACTGTTTTGACAAACTGAACTTATAGGGACAATTTGATGACAGATTTCTAAAACAGAAAGTCATGAAATATTTAAAAGAATTATCTCAGGAATCAACAAGTTCGATCGATCGAAGCGCTCTCGATCGATCGGACTGCATCATCCTTTAATCAATCGAAATATCTTCGATCGCTTGACTATGGCTCTGGTTCGATCGATCGAAATACCTTCGATCGATCGAGCCCAAGGTTTCTAAAGATTGCATGGCAGAGGTTGGGAATCAATGTTTCATCACATATTCCCAACGTCTAAACTACGGAAACATAAATAAACTAGTGCAGAAATAACAAAACATAGCAATCATTAACATCTAAAGCAATAAACAATCAAATAAAGAAAAAGGAGAAGAAAAACCTGAAGATAATATGAATACAACTTGTAATCAACATCAATCTTGAGTTTAACAATGGAAAAGGAGGAAGAAAACTTGAATCTAACCTAATCTACACCTAATCTAACCCTAAAACTACCCTAAAACTGCTATTTTCTGCGTTCTGGAGCGTCCTCCCTTCGTCTAGCATCAAAACGACTTATATATAGGGTTCCTACAGAGTTTACGCAACTTTTGGGTGAATATGAAGTTCGATCGATCGAGCTTAGTTCGATCGATCAAAGGTTCGATCGATTGAACTCTCCTCAATCGCTTGAACTTCTCTGATTTTGACAGCTCTGCGCACCGATGGGAAAATGGCCATAACGTTTCACTCGGACCTCAGATTGACCTCCCGTTTACGGCCACGCGACCGTAACTCAAAGATCTACATTTTATATCTCTGGAAAAATCTTCCAAATCTGAAGTCTTCATTGTCAAAATTGGCGTTTTCTCAGATACTTCTGTTGGTCTGTCCACCAGAATCACTTTTCTTTAGCTTTACTTCATTGATTTACATTCTAATACCTATAAAATAATGAAAAAACATATATTTTAGCATTAACACAATAAAAAGAACAGTTTTATTAGAATGCACCTAAATGTAGGGACTTTGGGGGATAAAATTATGCATAAAGGACCATATAATACGCTATGAACATGCATTTTTCACCTCGAATCACACCCCCCAACTAGCTCGTTGCTAGTCCCTAGCAATGAAGCGAACTGCAGCAATGCTTATTTAACTCTAAAAATTAAAACTAAAAGAAGGTAAAAATCCTAAATCACTTTCGCAGGAATCGCGATTGCATTTAGCGTACGCAACAAGCCTTTAAACCCCTAGGTTTACCCTAGTGGACGAGTGTTGTCTCGTGAGGGTTTGCAGTGAATCTACCCACAAAATTCATGTTTAAGGTAATGGTTCTCATTTAAATGTTTTGAAAATATTTTTTTTTTCTCATTTACAATATAGTTAAGCTCAACAATCTCATGAAACTCTCTAGTATGCCATAGCAATGCAACACACACATTACAGTTAATATACTATCAAAGTCATTAGAATATTCCATACCTGTTAATCTTCAAGTGTGTGTGTGAATGGACAACCAAAATACAAAACTTTAATTTCAGAGCTGGCATAACCTAAGATACTATCAAGATGTTCATTTTGACTCAACTCTCACCGGGATTACACTCTCAAGATGAAATCACTCCGAATTGGGTGTAATAATTGTCACTCATGATATGGAAGCTATAGAGAGTAAATGTGAATGGAATCTAATGATTCTCATATCTAAATAGAAAAACGGACATTTTAGCGCACAAAGTCTCATGAAATGATACTTTTCACTAGAAGAGCGAGATACCGTAGAGAACTCTCTCATTACCTTAACTTCAAATCCAATTTACTCAAAATCATCAGGACTTTGAAAAAGAGGTGTTAGGTGAAAGAATGAGGCTCGTGATATTCAATTGGGTTAAAGGATGTGATTGGAATGTCTATTACAACTTTTCAAACTTTCCCACATCTCTAATCTCTCTCTTTTCTTTTCTTTTCTTTTATTTTATTCTTTTTCATACTCTTCTTTTTATTATTATTTTTTTTCTTTTGTAACAACCATTGGCACTTTTTTTCTCATACTTTTCTTTTTCTTTTTTTCTTTTTTCTCTTTCTTTTTTTCTCTCTTTTTTTTTTTGTTTGCCAACTTTCTCTTATTCACAGTATCAAACTTCTTGTCAAGATAACACATCCCAATCACTCCTAAATAAAGAACTGAGGCTTGAACTCTAATTTTGAGTTAGGTATTGACTTTAGGATTGTGTAGACAAGGTAAATATGATAATGCTCAAAAGGTGAAGTAAAGGAATAGCATAATAGTAAGCCAAGGCTGTATTATATATGTATGTTCAAAAGATGGCCTAAATCATCTTCTAAGTTCATAGGATTATTCATTTCAGTAAATTCAAGAGCTCTAAATTTGGTAAATCCTGAACTTTCTCTTCTAGTGATCAGTCAAAATAAAGAAAATTGAGACTTACAACGAATTAATACGCTTTTCAAAAAGTAAGAGTAATTTTATAAAAACCCTCAAAAACAAAACGAATGGCACAAAAGCTCACTTGGGTTATTAGTCTCCACTACAGTCTCTCAAGATACCTAAGTTATGCTTACTAATCTATTTTAGCTAAGTACAAGGTTGTCACAACGTGCTCAAAGTTGTTTGAAGATTAAAAGGCATAAAACATACTATAACTAAGATAGTAAACAAACTATCATAGTGTATCACATACTAGTAACATATAGAAAATAACACTAATGCATCATAACTAACTACATTAACTATGAGAGAAATGCAAAAACCATCTTATTATTTTTTTAAAAAAAATTAAAAATTTTAAAATTTTTGACAATTTTTAATTTACTGAGTCATGTTGCAAAGCAGTTGTATTGACATTAAAGCATAAAAAAAAAAAAGAAACGAGGCATGCAATGACTCACTCCCCCCAACTAAAACTAAACATTGTCCCCAATGTTCTAAACTAAGCACATGGACATGTAAAGTGAAGCGAGAGAAGGAAGGATGTTACCTCGAGGCATTAATATCCATATTTTTTTTTATTTTCTTTTATTTCTTTGTTAAGTTACCTGCAAAATCATTAGTAGCAACAAGAAAAAAAATAGAGAATATACTAAACTACTCAATAAATAAATTCGGTTAATCAAGATATTTATCATATAGTAATAACCGAAATTTTTGAGAATCCTCCCAATGAAATAATTTAATAGTGAGAAGAATGCTGGGGTCCTCATAAAAATGCAACTCCCCCCAACTAATGTCAGGCTCAAGGTCAGAGGAGATGATGCAAAACCAATGGCTTCCAAAGTTATTGGGGACAGTTATAAGAGGAATACCACACTTTTTAGGAATTATATGCAATAAAAGATCTTTGGTGTTGGTATTTTCTATAACAGCCTCTATTTTTTTATTATCAAAAGCAGGCGGAGGCCATGGTTCAATAAAAGGGGCAGTGTCTAAGTAATGTTCTAATAAAGTTTCACTACCCTCCTCTTGTTCTAGAACAGAATCTATGGAGATATGATCATATGAATGGGATTGCTGTTCTATGTAAATAGTGTTGGACTGGACTTTGATAAAACTATTTATTTGGGCCTCAATATCATTATTATTTAAGAAGGTCAAGCAGTCTAGCAGATTACTAGCTTCTTGTTGAAGTTTAAGATCATCTAACGTGGGCCTAATATTTTCCAAGTCCTCTCTCACAGAATTTTGAAATTTAAACTTTGGCGAATTACATGTGCTAGAATCCTTATCATCCTCTTCTACAACACATTCTTTTTGTTCAATAGTGGGGTACACATAACTTTTAAGCTCGGGATGAGAGTTTTGATTAATAGAGAGGATAGGTGATGGGCAACGTGGTGACACCACCTCTTCGGCCGAAAGAGGTGAGGGTTCATGAATATCAGATGAATCTAAATCGAATTTAGAATTTTCAATAACGTCCTCCCTAGGGTCACTATCAATGGTAGGGGTAGAGTCAACAGGGGACTCATCCTTTCCTAATTGTGTGCAGTCACCTAAACTCTCATTATCTGTAAAAACCTCATTCTCATCCGTGTAACTCTCCTCACTACATATGTCATCTATTGATGTGCTCTGGACAAAGGAATTTTGCAACTTTATCCAGGCAGTGAAGGAGTTGATGTCTGGGGTTGTATATTGAGGAGAAGATGGTTTTACAACTTCATGCTTAATGGTTTGGTTTTGGAGTTCTTGTTGGGTTATGACTTTCTTGAATGAGTTGTAAACCTCATTCGGTATAAACCCGTCATTGTCCTCTAATTCCATTCCATTGTTAGTGTCTTGAAATTTAGGTTGTAGTGTTGAAGGACTGGTATAGTCTTCTAAAGGTTGGCTAGCATATGCTTGTTGATATCTAGTTTCTAATTTATCAAGTGCACTATCTAGCCTTTTCATTTCACCAAGCAGTAATTTTAACATACCATTATCCTCAACTTGGTTATCCTCCTCATTATTACTATATCAAGTTTCACCCCATTGTGGTTGATAGTAATTCCCATCCCATTGTGTTTGTGGACAAGACTCGCCAAAGGGAAAGTCTTGATGCATTTGGTAATCGTGGGAGCTAGTAGTATATCCTACATTATCATTTTGGTTATATCCCCATTGCGATTGATAGAACTCTCCATGTGGAGGTTCTTGTTGCGTTTGATAATATGAGGGACTACAACTATCATTTTCCCATTGTGGTGGTTGGTAGCACTCGGGTTGATAATGTGCGTCATAAGTGGGTGCTTGCCAACTCGGGGGATAGTTTTCATTACCTAAAGTGTACCTATTCATGATGTTTGTGTTGTATGGAGGGTAATATGGATAAGACATGTTTACCCAAAAAGTTTTTAAACAATTGAATTTTTATTTTCATTTTTTTATTTTTATCTTGTGAGAGAAAAAGTCCAAAAGTTTTTTTTTTTTTTTTTTTTTAAGGGAAAAGAAAATTTGAAATAACTTAGTAAAATTCTAACCTAGTTGCCTTCCCCGGCAACGGCGCCAAAAACTTGACACGACTAAATAGTTGTGCGCTCTTGTGCAACACCCAAGTATAGGTGATCGTGCAAGTAATACTGGATAAGTCCAGGTCGATCCCACAAGGAAGGAATAGGAAGAATATATACTAAGTTACAACCTAAAGAAAAAGAAAATAAAATAAAAATATAGAAGTGGTCACAGGGGTATTTTGGTCATTTTTTCAATTTTATAAGTCATGAACTAAAAATATATTTTTTGGGAAAAGTTGCGTGAGATTAAATGATTTGGTATTCGTGTTGGAAGTTAAGATTTTTCGAGTCATATTTAAAATTAAATCTAATATTTTCTCTTTTAATTTTAACAGTAGCAGAATTTTGTTTTCAGATTTTTGTTAGGAAAACGAATGAAATTTAAGGTTCTGCCCGCGTTGTCCCAAGCAAAACTCGATTCTGCACACTTTTCGTCTAATGTAATTTTCTCAGATTCTGCACCGTTTGGGCAGAAAACGAGGATTACAGTAGCAGTTTTAGTGTATCAGAAATTAAATCTAATATTTCTCTTTTAATAATTAGATTGTTAGGCCATTATGTTTGGTTATTTATACACTAATATTAGTGAAGTTATAGGTGCATTAGTGTATGTTTACATCATCTTGCATATTCCTTATAAACTACCAATTAATTAGAAGTTAGTGGATTGTTAGGCCAATGTCTCTAAGTGGAGTTATAGGTGCATTAGTGTATGTTTACATCATCTTGCATATTCCTTATGAACTACCCATTAATTAGAAGTTAGTGGATTGTTAGGCCAATGTCTCTAAGTGGAGTTATAGGTGCATTAGTGTATGTTTACATCATCTTGCATATTCCTTATAAACTACCCATTAATTAGAAGTTAGTGGTTAATAAGTGGATTGTTAGGCCATTGTCTCCAAGTGGAAGCTTGGCTATTTATACACTCACATACTCTCTCAAACACACACATTCTACACTTCTAGCATAGAGAGCTTGAAAGAGTCACACATAGAGAGATTTATATATATATATATATATATATACACAATTATAGATATACATACACCTAGAGTTAGAAGAAGAAGAAGAAGAAGAAGAGAAGTGTTTGGGAGTTGCTCAACATCATTTATAGGTACCGGGTTGTGTACAATATGCTTTCTAAATTCTCCGGAGTATTTCTTTGTTATCTCTACTTGTACTCTTTTTGCAGTTATGTTGTGTTTTCATTTGGAATCAATGAGTATGTGTTTATTGCTAAGTGCTATGGGACTAAAGGGTCATGAGCAAGGAGCACCTACCAACAGTCCAACAGGCCTCAGGGACCGACGTACTGGAGACGGGTGAGGTGAGGTGAGGTGTCTCTTGCTATGTGATCAAGAGGAACCTGGTATGATGCTATTGGTATGAGCGTTTGGCTAGTGTGAGCAGTTGGGTTGTGAGACTGGTCAATTGATTTGATGTCGTTCTATGTATTTGATTGTCATTATCCTTTTGAGCCTTTATTATTCATGTCATATTGTATACTTCCCGGTATGGTTTTTAGATGCAGGCAGTGCCGGTAACCGAAGCCTAGAAGGGAGATAAGGTTAAGGATGATATAGGAGATCCGTGGAGAATATGGACCTGCTGGGAGTTTTAAAGAAATTTTGTATTTTTATTTTAAAGAATCAAGTGTGATTTATTTAATTTTTCAATGGAAATACGCTTATTTTTGCGGGGCGTCACAGATAAATTAAAGGTGTTGGAAACACGTGAATCCACATTGATCCTAACCATCTACCATGCATACTCATTAATGTTCTATGGAGTTCTTTCCTTTTCAGTATTCCGTAGTTTTCTAAAGATAAAGAATCAATAGCCCTTTCATGACCGGGACTACATCATCACAATTGATTTAAAATACTTGGAAGACGGTTTAAAACAATGGTTATTACTTGCACTCTAAATGGTGTTAGCATTCAAAGTGGTTTTCAAAAGTCATTGAAGAAAAGGCCTTAAGGCTTTAAGTTCTATAAACTGTTTTGACAAACTGAGCTTATAGGGACAATTTGATGACAGATTTCTAAAACAGAAAGTCATGAAATACTTAAAAGGATTATCTCAGGAATCAACAAGTTCGATTGATCGAAGCGCTCTCGATCGATCGGACTGCATCATCCTTCAATCGATCGAAATATCTTCGATCGCTGGACTATGGCTCTGGTTCGATCGATCGAAATACCTTCGATCAATCGAGCCCAAGGTTTCTAAAGATTGCGTGGCAGAGGTTGGGAATCAATGTTTCATCACATATTCCCAACGTCTAAACTACGGAAACATAAATAAACTAGTGCAGAAATAACAAAACATAGCAATCATTAACATCTAAAGCAATAAACAATCAAATAAAGAAAAAGGAGAAGAAAAACCTGAAGATAATATGAATATAACTTGTAATCAACATCAATCTTGAGTTTAACAATGGAAAAGGAGGAAGAAAACTTGAATCTAACCTAATCTACACCTAATCTAACCCTAAAACTACCCTAAAACTGCTGTTTTCTGCGTTCTGGAGCGTCCTCCCTTCGTTTGACGTCAAAACGACTTATATATAGGGTTCCCACAGAGTTTACGCAACTTTTGGGTGAATATGAAGTTCGATCGATCGAGCTTAGTTTGATCGATCGAAGGTTCGAACGATTGAACTCTCCTCAATTGCTTGAACTTTTCTGATTTTGACAGCTCTGCGTACCGATGGGAGAATGGCCATAACCTTTTACTCGGACCTCGGATTGACCTCCCATTTGCGGCCACGCGACCATAACTCAAAGATATACATTTCATATCTCTGGAAAAATCTTCCAAATCTGAAGTCTTCATTGTCAAAATTGGCGTTTTCTCAGATGCTTCTGTTGTTCTATCCACCAGAATCACTTTTCTTTAGCTTTACTTCATTGATTTACATTCTAATACCTATAAAATAATGCAAAAACATATATTTTAGCATTAACACAATAAAAAGAACATTGTTATTAGAATGCACCTAAATGTAGGGACTTTGGGGATAAAAGTATGCATAAAGGACCATATAATACGCTATGAACATGCATTTTTCACCTCGAATCACCCCGTTGTATTAAACTCGACACTAACTTCCATATCACACAACCTTCCCAATATCAACACGTAGTCCAACTCTATCATACATAACCCTAACATGCACTCCTGGTCTTATCCCAGCACGTTAGGATCCCACACTCGACATTATACGATCTTTATGACTATATTCATACGCACAAATATAAATATTATCGACCTATATGGTCAATAGACCCACTACTATGCACGTCAGCTTTATAATTTGATCCACAGTATTATATCATCAGTATTCCATGGATCCACTATTTAGTGCATTAAGTCCATTATTCTACGTGTGTTATTCTAATATAGCTACCAATAATCACCACATGATATGAAATAGCTCAACAGTTCATCAGGTATAAACAGACTAGATATTTAACATTCTATCATGTTCAGTCGATTAAGGTAAAGCTAAGTTTGATCGATTGAACTCATTTCAATCTATTGACAAAGTTAAAGTTTAATCGATTGAAATAAGTTCAATCTATTGAGATCAGCCTGTGTTCAATCGATCGAAACCTAGTTCGATTGATTGAGAAGTGGTTTCCTTCTTAGACTGAACAGGACCTCTCTCGCACATTCGAGGTATGTTCTTTCTTGCCGAAACACATATATACAAAAACTTTTTATGCTACAAAGTGAGTATAGGCACTCACTATTAAAGTTGGTGATGTGAGGTGGCCACGGGTCCTCTCAGGGTAGTCTCCTTCTCTCTCCTTTCTCCTTATCTTTCTCTCCTTCTCCCTGTCTTCTATTTTTTTTTCTCTTCTTGTAGAGAGTGTGTATGAGTGTTTAAGTGTATATATATGTATGGGTGTATGTATATATGTGTGTGAGTGTATGTATATAATCTTCTCTCTCTAGCTCTCTAGAATCAACAAGCCTATAAGTATGTGTGTGTGTGTGTATAATACATATATAAATAGGAGAGAGGCAAAGCTTTACTGCACGAAATAAACTTGGTTTGCAAGTTCAGTCACTTTCAATCAATTGAAGTAGGGTCAATCGATTGAAAGTAAGTCCATGTATGGATTTAGGTCTACAGAGTTTCAATCGATTGAAGAAGCACAAGTTCGATCGGTTGTGAAGAGTTCAATCGATCAGAGAAAACCAAATATCAATCGATTGATACGAGTTTAATCGATTGAAAGGTGCATTGCATGAAAGGTGAAGACAAGCATACTGAATCTTATTTATATATACAGAAATACAAAAGTACAACAAAAATTATGGGTATTACATCGTATCCAGGTCAGGTAAGCTAGATCTGGACTAGATGAATTAGTTGGGCTCGAATCTACAGTTTAACATGGAGGGAGAGGAGGAGACGATATGATGATAGAATTGAGGTGGCAGTGATGTGGGTCGGTGAGAAGGGTGAGGTAGTGTGGTGAGTTAAATCGGTGGTAGGGGTAAGGCAAGCAACCATAGTGGTGTATGATTTTAGGGGTAGGAGTTGTCTGGTTTGGACAGTGGTAGAGGTATTTTATTTAGGGGTAGGAATTGTTTCCTTTTAGGTGGGTCAGCGCTGTTTGTGTGCAATCGGCGGCTGTGGTGTATGGGTAAGAATTGTTTTGGTTTTTTTATTTATTTAGTGGGTGGGGCCCGTTGGTTGAATTGATGTAAGGGAAAATGAAATGAATCTTGTGGCGATGATGATGATTGAAGTTTGGGGTTGGTTTCAATGTGATGGCTGTTTGATAAAGATAAAGGGCGTCTTTTGCTGAAGAAAGATTGGTTAGGCTTGGCTCTGATACCATGAAAGAAGAGATAGAGAAAGGGAATACAATTGTATTGTATTGATATTGTATTGATGTGTTTGTTAATTATAGAGAGAGCACCCTTATATAGGCTAGTGAGAGGATCTAGAGAGATAAGTACTGTGGACACACTAATTTTGACCGACCGTCGAATTCAAGGAATGATTACCTCGAAACTGATGAAAATAATGTCCGACGGAATTTGAAGATTTTTTTTAATTGATTCAAGCTCTTCAGAAGGTTCTTCAATAACATTTTTGAGAGAGAAAGACGAGGTGCTTAGGGAAATTCGGGCATAAAATACATATAGAAAGAAAAACAATTTGGAAAATTGAGTTTTGATATAAAATATAGAAAATCATTTGAAAAGAAAAGAATTTTTAAAAAAAAATAGAAAACAAAAATATAGATAGATATACATAGATATATATATATGTATATATAATCTATATAAATAAATAAAAAATGAAAATAATAAAAAAGGAGAAGTCTATTAGAAATGGCAGGCGGCGAAGCCGGCGGCACTCAGTGAGTGCCGGCGTGGCACTCGCTGAGTGCCGCAAACAACTCATTGAGTGTCGCCCACTGTAACAGACTATTTTTCTTCAATACGTATTGAATTCCATGGCACATGGGTTTTCACCCCAAATTTACTAAATTAACCCTTGTAGGTGGTCTATATAAGGGGATGTTCATCTCCATTATGGAGGAGGATTTTTAGAAGGCAAGAAATATTGGAGATATATATACAATTGTGAGGAGTTGAGAGAATTTTTAATGAAGAAAATCCATGAATTTTGAAGAAGAACTTGAAGACTTGGAAGATCTTCACCAAGAAACAAGAAAAATCTGAGGATTTCTAGAGGTAATCTTCTAACCTTGATTTAGTTTTTCTATGATTCAATCACAATTCATAGAATTCTAGGATCTTTTAAACAATTTTCAAAAAGTCTCTTCCTACCTCATTTCATCACACACCACTAGAATTGTGATTGAATTTTCATTGGTTTTTATTGATTTGGATCTAAATGAGCTTTGGGTTTAAGATCAAATAAATTCTAAATTAAAATCTAACTTTGAACATCAATTAAATTTTGATTCAATCTTCCTTTGTCTATTTTCTTCTCGTGGGGTCCATGAGATCTTCAATATCTCATTTGATTCCCTTAAGTTTGATCTTTAATTCTCTATAATCTTGTGATTTATATGGGAATTAAGGTTAATCCTAGTCATAATCCATACATAGTTGGTGTATCCTAGTCTTGGTTCTTGACTTGGGTCTTCCAATTTGAAGTCTCATGGAGTTTTCTTCATATTCCATTGAGGTTCATATGGATTGGTCACGTTTAGTCTCCAAGGATCATAAATTTGAGAGGATAATTGAACAAAATAAGTCTACATTCCTCAAGGATCATCAACTCGAGAGAGGAATTAAGGCTTAATAAGAGCTAATTTTCATAGCTTAGATTGACGACATTGGTGCAGTGAATTTTAAAAACTAGCAGTGTTCTAAGATTTTTAATTAAATTATGATTCATTGGAATTGAATGAGACCAATTGGAATTCATCCCAACCCATAGATGTACCACTGCAATTTTTTATTTTGACAAGATTTCGTGGTTTGGATGGTTTGATCTTAGGATTTGTTAACTAGCTACTCTCTGTCCAAAATTTCAGAACACTAAGGGTGTGTTTGATAAAACTGAAAATTAAGTACTGAAAATTAAGTGCTGAATTTAAGTACTGAAAATTTTAAGTGATTTGTATTTGCAATACTGAAAACAATGTTTCAAGAACTAAAACAGATTGTATTCAGTGAATATTTTCAGTAGAAAATTTTCACTTAACGTTTTCAGTGAATTTTTTGTCACTTTTTCAATTCAGTGGTTCATTATCAAACGTACTGAAAAAAATTAAGTGCTGAAAATTTTCATTTTCACCACTTAATTGGGTTATCAAACACACCCTAAGTCAGTTTTGATTTGAATAGATTAGAGCCTTAATCAAATATTTTAACTTCAAATTCTATGAAGTTTAATAAGTTAATGAGAACACCTAAAAAAGATTGGAGTCATTTCGATTCGTTTACTATTTTTAAAAAATCACACAAAAACTCTGGACCAAGAGTTGTTAAATTTTGAGTGTTGTCTGGTTTTGGTCCAATTCCCATAGATTGGACCGTTTGATCTTTGATTTTCTTTTTGGGTTAGAAACTAGACTCTAGAAGCAAATCGTATCCAAAAATCATTAAGATCAAACCATCAAAAGTATGCTTTTTCTATTTTTGAATGTCTGGTCTGCTCTCTATAAATTCCTGAATCCTGTTTTGATAAACTTTGCAAATGATGACCCAAATGGTCTTTCTATGCCCTAGGGTTTAAAACTTGTTTTTAATTATGACTAATTAAACTTAAATCCTGAGATTAAATGATTCAAATCGATGAATGATTTATAACTTACTCTTGTTCGTGTTCATGTATCCATCACATAGATGTGGATTCTAGCAACTAGGACATCATCTTGTATTGTGCTAAGCCGTAATTAGTTGAATATAATTATGGGTTCCTTATGATCATGTTAGGATTATGTCATCTCTATATGGGCATTACATTGGCTCCTAGTTGAGACTTGTAAATCTATAGAGGTGTTGTGTTTCCAACTAATTAGAAGGAATTCATGATTATGTCAACTCTTTAATAAACTTAAGCTAGGAGTTTAATATCTAAGATTTGATATTATATTATGTTCAAAGCATGTGAACTAACCTTTTGTTTTGTAGCACTATTGAGGTATGATCTCTTGACTTTTCTCTAGTTTATTACATTTCTTAATTTTATTAATTTTTGACTCCATGCATGACACCTCAGACTAGGCCTTACTATATGTGTATTTATGCATTAGAGAGTTTTTCTTAGGCTTTATATTTTGTGTATGCATTGCACATTTCTATATCGCAGCTAGATCCCGGGTAAGTTTCTTTGTTCTCTATTGCATATCATCTTGCTTGCTATTTGAATTATGTGATTTTGTATACCTTTTATCGTTAGCAATCTTGCACCCCTTTTGACATGCTTTTGTAATGTATATATATATATATTAGTTGAGGGCATGCCTAGATTAAAAATTTGATTAAAAAGGATGTTGAGTAGAGGCCTATCACGAGATAGGATGAGAGGGGGTATTTTAGTCTGCCGGGCTCCTTCCTCTCTCAATCTGTAATCCCCAAACCTAAAAATCTCTGGTTTCCAAAAGATCAGTTTGTTTTTAAAATGGTTTATTAGTTTTCCTTTACAAAATTAAGTAACAACTCGTATTTTAAATTTGAAAAAAAAATTCATAAATGCGTGGTTAAACTGTGATATCCACCATCTAGCGACTCTGTTAGGGATCAGAATCTCTAGTTTCGCATATTAGAATTCTAATTTTGGGTTCACTCGAGGATTAGACTTGAAAGCATCCTTTTAATCGAATTAATTAATTTTTGTATACACGTTGCATTGCATTGCATTTGCATGTCTCGCCAGTTGATTACATGGAACTATGACCCTTAGAGGCTCGGGGCAACCCGGTTGGTCAAGCCATCATGGGACTATGTGATCACCCTTGATCTCATACCATGTTTTGGTATATGAAGCATCCTATCGGATGTGTGTCAAGGGACCCTTATTTGACCAAAACCTGGCCCTTGCATGATAGCTTCCATAGAACCTTTCAAAATTAGGAAATCAGTTCTTGATTAAGATTATATGCTAGGGAGTTTTGTATGCCCGGAAGGGATTATTTGAGATGATGATGATGCTAGCTTGATGCAAGACATGCAAACTTTTAATCACCTTTTAGCAATTCCTCTTCATGTCTCATGACATTTGGGAATGTGCCAGATTTTGATTATAAGATTACACTTCTTATATCTTATTTAGCTAAGCATCATTGACCTTGTATGCATCAGAATTCATGAAAAGTGTAATAATTATTCAATCATGTGATACTCCTACCCGAGGATTCAAAGTTCACTGTTTATGACAGATTTTGATTATTCATCATTTTTATCCAAAAAAAAATGTTTTGAAAAAAAAATCACCATTTCAAAGAGAAGGTCCAAGGTTTACCTTTTTAATCAAGTAAAGATTGAGACCTGATCATCTTTTTTTGAGAAATGTTTCCACATCCTCATTTTCAAAGAAAAGATTCAAAATTCTTGAGAATTGTTTTTGAAAGATCTCATCATGCTTTTCAAATAAATTGTTTTTAAAAATAGCCAACCTTGGAAAAAGTATCAAGGAGAAACTAAGTGCACTTAACATGGATAAGAATTTTATGTGCTTATGTGTTAGGATTAGGAGTTTCTTTTATTTTGGCATATAGAATAAGCATGCACACACACATGCATTTCATCTGTGTGACATTTGAATCATTCACAAACATTTTAATCCGATCAAAATTTTGAGTAAAAAAAATAAATGTGAATGTAGGCAAGATAGCATTGAGCGCTGGGACAGTTTGGGTAAGGGATTCGAGTGCAAGGTTAGTGAGAAGAGAGCCAGAGGCAGAAAGAGAAATGTATCAAGAACAGTACGCGGTAGAAATAGCACAGCTAAAAGAGAGAATGAATCAATTGATGACCGTGTTGGAAACACTGTCTCGCCATCGATCCACCGATAATCGACCCTCCTCCACCTGCTGCTTAGGTTATGGAAGATGATTGGTATGAGGATCCGGAACCACCTAGGATTGATGTACCTAGGGCGGAAAGAGATAAATTTGAGAAAGCCAAGAAAAAGCATATTGAGATGAAGAAGAAGGTGGAAAAGTTAGAGAAAGTTGTCCGCAAGTCCAATAGGGTTGCTAGCTACTAGCTAGAGTTAGAGGGTTTGTTTCAGGAAGCTCTAAAAAAAGTTGTCAATCGGTTTAAGATGCCTGAAATTGATAAATTTGATGGTTTTGGCAACCCCAAAAATCATGTGAGGATGTGTATCAGGGCCTTTCACCCGAGTAGTTTGAGTCCTGCCATGATAGCCATGCTATTTCAGCAACTGACTGGGGCAGCTTTATCCTAGTATTTTACTTTGGAACCTAGCAAAACTTGCATATAGGAGGAAGTTGTAAAAGCTTTTGTCACTCAATACGAGTATAACCAAGAACTTGATGTAACCATGAGAGAATTAGAGATGACCACACAAGAAAACAAAGAGTCATTTGTTGAGTTTCTAACTCATTAGAGGGGAAAGGCTACAAAGATGACCCAACGGCCGTTTGAGAAAGGGCAGATCCGAATCATAGTAAAGAGATTGCAGAGTTTCTATCAAGAGAAGCTTAGGTATCAATGCATCCACACTTTTGTAGAGTTATTTGAGATCGAAACAAGAATTGAAGACACGATCAAAGATGGAAAGATTAAGAAGGAGAAGTCTCAGGGGAACCACTCTAGAAGACACTTTGTGGATGGAAAACGGGAAATCAAATAACAGCTAATGTTCATGTTTTGAGCTAGCCAGAAGAAGGGCAGAATTGGTTAAGGAGAGGAGGTGCATCAAGACCAAAGTTGGGAGGACAGCCGCGTCACTTCATGGATTTAGGGATTTCATTGACCATCATTCTTAAGCAATTAATGGAAAAGGGATATCTCAAGTCGCTACATCCAAAGCCAATGCCTGATCCACTCCCACCGGACTTCAATGCAAACCTCTATTGAGAATTTCACCAAGCTCGTGGCCATACAACAGACCGGTGTATGAGGCTAAGGTATGAAGTATAAGACTTGATTGATAACAAGACCATTTCCCCTCTGCCCGCAGATCGGCCAAATGTGACCTGAAACCCGCTCCCCAACCATCATGCTATACCACCACCATGAAATATCAACCTCTTGGATTTTGGGAAAGAAGTCTTTGACCCATCTGTGTTGATCGTACCAATAGGACAAGCTATCAAACCTTATGATTTTCTAGAAGATCAAAGGATATGCCTTATAAGAATCGAGGAAGAGGAGTGGCTATAAGGAGGAGAAGAAGAACATGTATTCGAAGAAGATATGGACAATGAAATCATCCAAATCAATTGGTGGGATCCGAATAACCCTACTGAAGACTCTATTTGGATACAGGAAGAGCTGTATAGTGATACAAACAATCTATGGTATGAGGGAGAAGAAGAGGAGGAAGCTACAGAGGTTGTCAAAAATGCTCAAATAGATGATCTTTGTAAGACATGAAAAGAAGTTAACCACCTTACCAAATCATGGAGGCATTCCAAGCTACACAAGTTAGAAGGAGACCATTCGGGGAATGACTTGGAAAAAAGGAAAAGAGGAAGTGATCGAAGAAAATGGAGAAGAAGGTCAGGTGTCACATGAACATTTCATCAAGAAAGGATAAGATTTCCCCTTCTGTGGCTTTCCAGAGCCATGGTTGGATCAAAAAGACAAATGCTTGAAGCCAGTTTTTGAGATCTTTCTCTCACATGAGTTCACTGACCATGAAGACCCGTACCTCTAAATGCCCACAAAACCAATCACTGTCCGAGATTGGATGTGTGCGCCAGATGGCCTAGCTATGAGGAATCTTTTCAATGAAGAAAGCGAGAAGACCGAGGAGAGCGGTCTAAAGGAGATCATAGAAGTGGAGACCGGGAAGAATCAAGCAGAAGATATGGTAAAGGTATTGAAGGAAGAGATCAAGGGAAATGAAGAAGAGACAGAATCAGGGGACAGGCTCCAACACCGCAGAGATCAAGACATGGGTTAATAAAGAGTAAGTTTTTAAGTCTAGTAGTATGGTTCCCCTACCCCGGGGTCTGTAATGGCCGATATGAGCCAAACTTTTTTAATTTCATATATCAATGAAAATGTGACTAGTTTTGCTTACTCGATTGCGCTTAATGATTATAGTGACTGTGAAACTGATATTTGAAAAGAAAAATGAACCTACATGAAAAATCATTGAGGAAACCTTGGAAATTGACTTATGAAATGAAGAAGAAACTCAAAATGTTTCTTTTTATATTACACTTAATAAAGATAAAAGCTTAAAATTGATCTCACAGCTAAAAGAATTCAAGGATGTTTTGCATGGTCAAATGCCAACAATAGACCCAGAGATTGTCCAACACCACCCCCCTTTATACCAAGCCTAAAAGATGAACTCACAGTCCAAAGCCATAATTGGTCCTTGATGGTAGCCAGACATTTTAAATAAACTTCTTCTTTAAAAGAAAAAAAGCTCACTAGGATGAAAACCTAAAAGGGTGCCTAAGCAAAAGTTAGAGCACAAACAAAAAAGAGAGAAAAAAAAAGATGAAAAAAAGAAAAGAGAAAAAAAGAAAAAAGCTCTCTAGGATAAAACCCGAAAGGACGCCTAGGCAAAAGTTAGAGCAAAAATAAGATGCGTGTTGATTTCAAAACCGAATCCTAGCCAGTCAAAATCATAAGAGATAGTGAGGTAGAGAAAAGAAAAAGGAGAGAATAAATAAGAGAATTCTTGAGCACTTTAAAGTACATCATTGGAACATGAATTGTCTCAAGACTTTGTGTTGTTCTAAACAAAGAAAAATTGAAAATGAAAAGAGAGATTTGAAAGTGAAAAGCTCAATGGATATGATACAGAGATATCTTTTGAGAAAAAAAGAGATTTATAGGGATGATATTGCTTTGAGAGTATGATAGAGGATGATTAAAGCACGACGCACTATGAGGGTTGAAAAAGATTGACTGGTTAGTGAAAATGGTGAAAATAATCAACCGCCACAAACCAAAAAAGAGATGAATAAGAAAAAAAGAAAATAAAAAAGGAGAAGAAGTTCACCATGCTATACAAGGGCTACCACAAATTTTACGCGCACTCTCTAGACCTAAATGGCAACATGGCTCAAAAAGTCCACCAATCCTTGAAGCCTAATTCTTTTAAGACCGCTAGAGTAGATTGAACTATGTTTTGACCTGATTCCCACTCGGGGATACGTAGGCAGCCTGCGAGGTTCGGTCACAATCAATCATTATTCTTCTTTTAAGCCTCAACCGAACTACTATAGGATCTGATTCCTACTCGGGGATACGTAGGCAGCCTATGAGGTTCGGTCACAATCAATCATTACTCTTCTTTCAAGCCTCAATAAAACTAATATAGGACCTAATTCCCACTCGAGGATATGTAGGTAGCCTGCAAGGTTCGGTCACAATCAATCATTACTCTTCTTTTAAGGCTTAGCTGAACTACTATAGGACCTGATTCCCACTCGGGGATACGTAGGTAGCCTGCGAGGTTCAATCATAATCAATCATTACTCTTCTTTTAAGCCTCAGTCGAACTACTATAGGACTTGATGCCCATTCGAGGATAAGTAGACGAGCCTCCCAAGGTCCTTGGTCCAAAGAAGAAACCCAACCAGTTCATAAAATTGCCCTGAATACTAGGGGCAAAATAACATTTGCCTGGGAGGCGCATCATCACCCTCAAACAGGGGCAAACTTTGTTTGCCTAGCATTGAAAAGCCCCCAGTCAAACTAGGGGCAAACTATCATTTTCCAAATAAAATATCTCTGGGTTTACTGGCTTTCTAAAATAAGGACCAAGTTTTGACATCCTGAAGATTCATGAAGTTAAAAGATGAAGTTTTCTTGCTTAAATCTGAAATTGATTTAAGATGAAAAGAAACATGAAAAGAAGAATTCTTCATTATCATAAAATCAATCGTAAAAGAAGATACAATGAAAGAATACTATGGGATGATAACTTTCTATATATCATAGTAAATTGAGTCTCCTTCTAAAAAGATCACTAATCAATCAGAAAAGCGCAGAGAAAAGAAAGTATAATCGGTCACAACATTTGCAAAATGTGTCTCTACTCGATTTGAGTCTACCTCCCTGAATTTCCAAGATGCACTCCTCAGATAGATCAACAAGAGTTGGAACTCTCAAAAAAGGGTAAAAGCAGCAATAGAAAAAAAGGGTGAAGAATGGAACTCAGATCTTGCTCTACTAGGAAATCGAGCAGAGGTTGAGAAATACTCCCAGAAAGAACAAATTCGACAGATATCCTCAGTAGGTCGAGCTCTAAACTACACAAGCTAGTCGTTGGATGTACTGAAAAGCCCTCGAACTTGTCTTTGGTTAAAGGAAAAGTCCCTGAGTAGAAAAGCGGGGTTGCCATAAAGAACCGGCTTGTACTTCTTACCCTTCTTGCTCGAATCACCGAAGCCATCGAAACTGCTGACCATGGCAATCGATCTATCAAAATAAAAAGAGAGAAAGAAAGAAATTTGGAAAAGGAAAAATCCGGATTAAGAAAATGAAAATGACTCTTTCGAGTCCGCACGACTCCAAAGCTTTTGAAAATAGAAAATAAGAATTTTTCAAGTCCGCAGGACTCCAGGTCTTTAAAAATAAACTGAATTTTTGACTCTGAGTGACTCCAAATCTTTGAAAATAGAAGAAATTTTTTTAGTTCATGTTACTCCAGGTCTTTAAAGTAGAAAATGAATTTTCAAGTCGACGTGACACCAAATCTTTTGAAAATAGAAATAGAAAATAAATTTTGAGTTTGCGCGACTTCAGATTTTCAAACATGGAAAATAAATCTTTTTAAGTCTGCCTGACTGTTCTGAATTAGAAAAAAAAAAAAAAGAAGGTTTTTGCTTCTGCAATATTGAGCGTCTTTATGCGAATTTGGGGTCATTTAATCTGGAGCGATTCTGACTTTTCTGCGATCATTGGGGCCATTGAATCTGGAGTAATTCTGACTTTTCTGCGATCATTGGGGTCATTGAATCTGGAGTGATTCTGACATTTCTGCGATCATTGGGGTAATTAAATCTAGAGCAATTCTAACTTTTCTGCGATCATTGGGGTCATTGAATCTGGAGCGATTATGACTTTTCTGCGATCATTGGGGTCATTGAATCTGAAGCGATTATGACTTTTCTACTATTTGGGGTCATTGAATCTAGAGCGACTTTGACTTTTCTGCAAATCTCAATTCTTGGAAGACACCAGAGTATAAGGTGGGAAGCGCATCTCAGTCTTTCAAGCAATCTCATTTCTTGGAAAACACCGAAGTATAAGGCGCGAAGCGCATCTCAGTCTTTCAAACAAATCTTAATTCTTGGAAGACCCAGAGTATAAGACGTGAAGCGCATCTCAGTTTTTCAAACAATCTCATTCCTTGGTAAGACACTGAGTATAAGACGCGAAGTGCATCTCAGTCTTTCAAACAAATCAATTCGTGGAAGACACTGGAGTATAAGGCGCAAAGAGTATCTCAGTCTTTCAAATAATCTCATTCCTCCATAAGACATCAGAGTATAAGGTGCGAAGCGCATCAGGGTATAAGGCGCAAAGCGCATGCTAATTGGTTAGATGATTCTTAGAAAAACACTGAAGAATTAAGCACAAAAAATGCATCCATGTCGAACATTTTGTTGAAATCTCATCAACCGATAAGTAGTGTGTAATACCCCGTATTTTCAATAATTTTTTAAGTACAGAGGTTTTATAAATTTCCTTTGATCATTCTTGAAATTCTACTTTCGATCGATCGAAGCTATTTCGAGTGATCGAGCATTTCAAAAGTTTAAGCGATCAAACCTTGTTCAATCAATTGAAACCCTACCGACATAAATTTAATACGTGGCCTGTACTTCAATTGATCAAAACTTTTTCAATCGATCAAACCTGGCCGATCTGCTCTCAAGAAAAAGAAACAACATTCGAACAATCGAACCTGTAATCATCAGGATTTCCAGGTTTCACACAAACATGGCCACCTGCATCCTTCCCCCTATATATATATATATATGTTTGTACTCGTGTGTATAGGGTGTTTAAAAAACAAGAGAGTTAAGAGAGAGAGAGAGATAGAGTATGTGTGTTATTGTGTTTATATATATACACTTATATATATACATACACTTATTTTATGTATATTCAGCCTGGGAGAGAGAGAGAGAGAGAGAAGAAGAAGAAGAGAAGGAATTAGAGAGAAAGAGGAGACAGAGAGAGAGAGATAGAGGATCATAGAGAGAGAAAGGAAGAGCCGCCATTAAAGCTCAGAGTTTGAGCTTTGCCAAACGTGCCTTTACGATGTTCGGTGACTTTTTACTCACTTGGTCTCATATATATAATGTTTTTACAAGTTTTTGGTATGTTTAGATGGATTAAACACGTCCATAAGACGTTTATATGTGATGTTTACGAATTCTGCAAGAGAAGACGACTCTCGAGTGATTGAACTGAGTTCAATCGATCAAAGGTTTAATTGATTGAAGCAACTTCGATTGCTCTAACATTCTTTTTCCTCAATCGACCGCATTGAGATCAATCGATCGAACTTTGCAGAACATGGTTTAGTTCTTGGGTTTATTATATAAGAGGTTCAGATGTTCGATTTTTGATTCAGACTTCTATTATACGACTTTGGGTTGATCAGAGATAATATGACAACACAAATAAGTATGATTAAGAAGAATGGATTAACGTGATGACGTGAGATGCTATGCGGCTCCTATACGAGTTTGGTATCCATTTATTTTATTCATAGTAGTCAGGCCACAAAGGGGGCTACCATGTAATCATTTCTGGTATAACATTATGTAGGTTTGATAAGTTCTGGGAAGAGAACGGGGATGCCTTCTGGTTGATCATAAGTACACGGTAGACAGATGAAGTTGTCTATGACATACGGTGAACCTTGATTAACTGGAAAATGTAGTAGACAAACGAATGTATCTATGACTGTGGTGATACAGTATCTACGACTTGTTGTGAACCTTGATCATAAGTACACAGTAGACAAAAAAAGTTATCTACGACTTGCGGTAAACCTTGATCATAAGTACGCAGTAGATCAGACGATAGATTGTGGCAATAGAAATGATGTGTTGATGCTTGAAGCGTTAAATCCCTGACATGCGGTGGACTGTGCATATATTCTTAAAAGCGGGGGATGGACTGACGTTTATCTACGACTTGTAGTGTACGCGGTAGATGACCTCTATGACATGCGGTGAACCTTGATCATAAGTACATGGTAGACAGACAAAGTTGTCTATGACATACAGTGAACCTTGATCATAAGTACGTGGTAGAAGGTATCTATGATTTGCGGTGACGTAGTAGACAGAGCATTGGTATATCCAGGAGTTTTACAATCAAGTTTGTTCCAAGAGTCAGTAGTGTACTGAGACGATAAGGGTTGAGTAACGATTGTAAAATACAGAGAAAGATATTATTGTAACACTATATCTTAGACACTTCAATAACTTGTTATTACGTTACATCATTGATGCCCTGTGAGTTTCTATTCACTCAGCTCTGAGTAAGCTGACGGCTGTTATTGCCTGGACATTCTCCGTCCAAACTACCCTGTCCTTAACAATGCAGGTAATGTTGCGTACGATGATGGCTACTACCCAAAAGGGGATTATACAGATGGTGGCCCCACTAATGTCGGTTACACTGGAGGGGAGTATTATGCTGATGACTATCCTTACGCCAGCTGAAGATAGTTATATTTAGTTTATTTCTGTTGAACTTATAGTTAACGGGTACTTGGGCATATGTTGTCTCCAAACCTGTTGTGATCCTGTGGACCACACTCTGATGTTTGTAATAAGTGTTTCTGTATTTATATTCAGTTTTTTCTGTTCTTGTTTATCTTGTGAACTAGTACTGTGTGGTGTGGATGATTAGTGACTTTCACTCGTCATTCCCTATGGACCCAAAAAGAATATTTATTTTTCTCTATTTTTGCTGATCCAGGGCGTGATAGGAATTTTTGGTATCAAAGCTCTAGGTTTGTGATACTTTCATTCACTAATAGTTCCACACCATCTGGTCCTAGTATATAAAGATTCATTGAGATGAGATATAAATTTAAGATAAGTTCATCTTTCTGACTATAGATAGTTTCCTTTGCAGTTTAGCATGGATCCAGATTTTCACCTGTTCGTAGATGACTCTTTTGGCAGACATGCTATTCATGGCGATATAGTAGAGCTAGCCATACCAAAGATTTACCATAGCCACATTCGCCAGACAGCTAGTCGTTACTTGGAGGAGAGGATGTGAACTTCTCTCTATGTTGTGGGCACAACGCACTGACAAAGATACATATGGATGCGTATCACTATGCTATGACTCGGGCAGCCATATACCAGGAGATGGCTAAAATGATTCAGAGTAAGGCAGAGGTAGATGAGATTGAGTTATGAGCGATTTTAGCCAGGCCTGTTCCACCAGAGTCTGCAGTTGCACCAGCACTTATAGCCCCACCATCACTAGTACTCAACGTACCAGTTCCAAAGCATGAGCCGATTCAGGGTGATAAGGACCCAGAGCCAGAGAATGAGCATCCTGACGAGGATATCGATGGGGATAGAAAGGAGGAACCGATGGACGATGAGGACCCAGCAGAGGAGGAGCCTGCAGACGATGACGATGATGACGACGATGAGCCTATGGATGACTCAGAGAAACCAGAGAATGTTCCCGAGGAGGAGCCAGAACAAGAGCCAGAGGACCCCGAGGCCGTTGAGGCAGATGTAGTCGTTGGAAGGGATAATGCAGTAGTAGCAGGAGACGTGATCATGGAGGTGGTTAAGGAGGATGTTCCTAATGAGGAGGTAGCTGTGCCAGAGATACCCATTGTGCATTAGTTACCCGTCGGATGGATAGTACATATGGCAGCCGTGGTCGATATGGCAGTAGGATGGATAGCTAAGATGCTTGGACAGCCAGTAGGTTTTGTTATGGGAGAGGCTGCATTAGCCAGAGTTTAGACATAGTTGATGGATTTGTCGTCGTAGCTGTTGACATCACTAATCAGGCGATGATGGCAGAGGACGTAGTTGAGGATTGGGATATCAAAGTGGTAGTCAGAGATCTTGCCACACCAGTTGAGGATGTACCCCTTGAGGATGTGGATATCGATTCAGAGGACGAGGCACCATCAGTAGGATGAGATGCTGACGACTTTTGAGTCAGGACCTGCAGGATGTAGTTTTGGTAGTTTTATATTAGGACATGTTGTCCGTGTGATTTTTGGGAGCTTGAGATTAACTATTTGGCCATAGCTTTATTGCATAGCTAGCTGATACTAGTATAGTTGCCTTTAGTACTGTTGTTACTTTTTTCCCATGTGGTACACATTTTGACTAGTATGTACTGTACGGTACATCTTTTGATATATATATATATATACGATCAGTTCTTGTGATATTGATTGTTTGTTTAATTGCTTTGTGTTGTTTAGTAGAACTGTTATTTCTTTCTGCTTCTCACTCTATCTTATTTTTGTTCTGCGAGAAGACTTTCATGTAATCAGTGGGTCTCTTGTAGGCGACACTCGTTATCATTATAGTTAAACCAAGGAATCAAGCGCGATTAGGAGCCCCGACTCCGGAAGGTATGGATCCAATAGGAGTTTTTGAAGCCTTTATGCAAAGGATGGAGCATGTGGGAGATACGTACAACCACTCTACTCACCAGAGACCCATTACACCACCACTACGAAGATAGATTGGTGATAAATTACTCGAATGTTTTCGCAGGTTACACCCAGAGAAATTCGACAGGCTAATGGAGTCATGGAAGGCAGAACAATGGATACGGGAAATGGAACTGATTTTTTAAGTTTTGGAATGTACTGAGCAAGATAAGCAACGTCTTGCCACATTTCAGTTGACTTACACTGTCGTGGATTGGTGGGGAGCCGAAAGAGCTACAATAGGAGCCGAAGATACATGAAGAATGCCTTGGGGGATATTCCAGGAAAGATTTCTCAAAAAACATTTCCTTGAAGTTGAGAGACCAACAGGAGAGGAACTTCCTCAATTTGGCCCAGGGAGAATGGACAGTGCGAGAATACACAACACAGTTCGAGCATCTATCCCAATTCGCTCAACATATGATAGGCACACCACAAAAGAAGGTGAAAAGATTTCACCAAGGATTGAACCCCTACCTCAGACATATGATGGTTGGTCATCTGAATCAGTCATTTGAAGGGATTGTTATATTTGCTGCAGGATTAGAAAAGGAAGCTTGATTCGAGGTGAAAAGTGCATATTCATAGCGTATTTAATGGTCTTTTATGCATACTTTTATCCCCAAGTCCCTAGATTTATATGCACATCAATGATTAAGTGTTTTCTATGATGTTGAGACTCAAACATGTGTTTTTACACTATTTTATAGGCCATGGAAAACAATCGTTGCATAAAAGGTGATTCTGGTGAAGAGAACAACAGAAGTAGCTGAGAAAATGCCATTTTTGACAATGAAGACTTCAGATTTGGAAGATTTTTGCAAAGACATAAAATGTAGATCTTTGAATTACGGTCGCATGGCCGCAAACGGGAGGTCAATCCGAGGTCCGAGTAAAAGGTTATGGCCATTCTCCCATCGATGCGCAGAGTTGTCAAAATCAGAGAAGTTCAAGCGATTGAGGAGAGTTCAATCGATCGAACTAATCTCGATCGATCAAACTTTATATTCACCCAAAAGTTGCGTAAACTCTGCGGGAACTCGATATATAAGTCGTTTTGTCGCCAGACGAAGGGAGGACGCTCCAGAACGCAGAAAACAACAGTTTTAGGGTAGTTTTAGGGTTAGATTAGGTGTAGATTAGGTTAGATTCAAGTTTTCTTCCTCCTTTTCCATTGTTAAACTCAAGATTGATGTTGATTACAAGTTATATTCATATTATCTTCAGGTTTTTCTTCTCCCTTTTCTTTATTTGATTGTTTATTACTTTAGATGTTAATGATTGCTATGTTTTGTTATTTCTGCACTAGTTCTATCATGTTTCCGTAGTTTAGACATTGGAAATATGTGATGAAATATTGATTTTCAACCTCTGCTATGCAATCTTTAGAAAACCTTGGGCTCGATTGATCGAAGGTATTTCGATCGATCGAACCAGAGCCATAGTCAAGCGATCGAAGGCATTTCGATCGATTGAAGGATGAGGCTGTCCGATCGATCGAGAGCGCTTCGATCGATCAAACTTGCTAATTCCTGATATTATTCTTTTAAGTATTCCATGACTTTTTGTTTTAGAAATCTGTCATCAAATTGTCCCAATAAGCTCAGTTTGTCACAACAGTTTTTAGAACCTAAAGCCTTAAGGCTATTTTCTTCAATGACTTTTGAAAACCACTTTGAATGCTAACATCATTTAGAGTGCAAGAATTAACCATTGTTTTAAACCGTCTTTCAAGTATTTTAAATCACTTGTGATGATGTAGTCCCGGTCATGAAAGGACTATTGATTCTATATCTTTAGAAAAATACGGAATACTGAAGAGGAATGAACTCCATAGAACATTAATGAGTATGCATGGTAGATGGTTAGGATCAATGTGGATTCACGTATTTCTAACACCTTTAGTTTATCTGTTTAATTAGTTATGTTTCTTTATGCTATAGTTTATTATTTAGTTTAATTTAATTGATTAGGATTCATTAGAACCTCCACCCATATATTAATATTTTCTTTTGCTTTAGGTTATAACTTAGTAGATATTCTTCCTATTCCTTCCCTGTGGGATCGACCTGGACTTATCCAGTACTACTTGCACGATCACTTACACTTGGGTGTTGCACAAGAGCGCACAACTTTTTAGTCGTGTCAATGCTTATCCAGCACAGCGATCATAGATGAATCGACCTTAGTCGTCAGGAGGTTTTCAACAGCAGAATTTCCAGAACCACCACCAAGACATACCCAAGGGTGGAGATCTCAGGGAAATATTCAAAGTAACAAGAGAACCTGGGTTCGAACCAGGAAGCCTCAATCAAGCTACCTTCAACCCCAGCAATATCAACAACGAGGACCGCAACCTCAATCACTGCTTATTGCCCCATGACCGAGTGACAGAGGATGTTTCAACTATGGAAAGCCAGGGCACATTGTGAGGATTGCACTATTCCCAGGACCCACCGCCGTAGCAATCCGTTCTCCTATAACTATGATAAGCCAGGACATTTGAGCAAGGATTACCGTGCACCATGAGGAGGATACTATGGAGCACTAGTTCAAGGAATTCAGGGACCCCCAGAGCAGACTAGGATGAATTCTATCATTCTAACTGAAGCAGGCTTTAATGCTGATGAGGAGCAACATTTGGAAGGTACGCTCGTACTCTTTCATAGTCCAATTAAAGCTTTATTCTATACTGGAGCTGCACGTTGATATATTTCTATTAAGATTGTGCGTTAGTTGGGTTTAGAACCCCAGATACTTGAGCTGGCACTTAATGTTGTGTCACCATTGGGATTGACTGTTAAGTTGGGTAATGTGTGCAAAGATTGCCCTTTGACCTTGGAAGATAAGAATCTTCCAGCAGACTTGCTAGTATTGTCAATGTCAGAGTTTGACATATCCTAGGGATGGATTGGTTGACTAAGTATGATGCCAATTTGGACTGCCCTACTAGGACGATTGTATTTCCAATACAAGGACGACAAACGATCGGATTTCAGTGTCAGCCAACGAGTGATATGTTCTTAATGAGTGGTTTAGCTACAATCGGGAGTACGAGTACAAAACTAATGATGGATCAGATTCCTACCGTACAAGACTTTTAGGATGTATTCAGGATATTAAAGGACTTCCACCGAAAAGAGAAATAGACTTTTGTGTGGAACAAGTACCTGGCACGTTGCCAATATCAAAGACTCCATATAGGATGTCACCAACTTATCAAAGACTCCATATTGAATGGCACCAACTGAGATGTTGGGACTGAAGAAGCAAGTTCAGGAACTTGAAGATTTAGGATTTGTTCATCCGAGTATGTCACCTTGGGGAGCACCAGTTCTATTTATGAAGAAGAAGGACGGAACACTTCAACTCTGCATAGACTACAAGGAGTTGAACAAGGTTACAATCAATAATAGATATCCACTTCCTCGGATAGATGTCCTATTCGATCAGTTGCAAGGAACAAAAATCTTCTCCAAGATTGATCTATGTTTAGGATATCATCAGTATTAGTTCAACCCGAGGATGTGTCAAAGACTGCGTTCAGGATAAGATACGGGCATTACGAGTTTCTAGCTATGCCTTTTGGATTGACATATGCGCCAGCAGTATTCGTGGACTTGATGAATAGAGTATTCAGACCATATTTGGATTAATTTATTATAGTATTCATTAACGACATATTGATCTACTCAAAGACGAAGGAAGATCACAAGGAACACTTACAGATTGCTTTACAGATGCTTCAAGATAGCAAGTTGTATGCAAAGTTCAACAAGTGTGAGTTTTGGCTACAAGAGGTCAAATTCTTAGAACATGTTATATCTCAAGATGGTATCTCAGTAGACTCATCTAAGATTGAGGTAGTCCTAAGCTGGAATAGACCAACCAATGCGACAGAAGTTAGAAGTTTTCTTGGTCTGGCACGGTATTACCGAAGATTTGTCGAAGGATTTTCCAACATAGCTGGACCTTTAACAAATTTAACAAGGAAGGAGACAAAGTAAGAATGGACAGACAAGCATGAGCATTCATTTTAGGAGTTAAAGGAAAGATTGACTTCTACACCAATACCTAAAAGTGGAGAGCGATACATAATCTATAGTGATGTATCACACCAAGGATTGGGTTGTGTGCTAATGCAAGATGGGAATGTCGTTGCATATGGATCAAGATAGTTGAAGGTACATGAGAAGAATTATTCGACGCATGATCTGGAATTGGCAGCAATAGTGTTTGCATTAAAGATTTGAAGACACGATCTCTACGGAGAAAAGCTTGATTTGTTTTTTGATCATAAGAGCTTGAAGTATCTGTTCTCTCAGAAAGAATTGAACATGCAACAACGAAGATGGATGGAGCTGCTCAAGGACTATGACTTTACATTACAATACCATCCGGGTAAAGCAAATGCCGTAGTAGACAGTTTGAGTCGTAATCCTCGATTAGTGATCGTTGCATTATTAATTCGAGAATGGAAAGCATTGGAAGTATTAGCTAAATTGAGCTTCAGCCAGTGGAACCAATGGAAGGACTACATATTGGATGTCTTATGGTATAGCCAACTATGATCAGCCGCATCATAGAAGCTCAGAAAACAACGGAAGATATGAATTATGGTTCGCCAAGATGTCAGCAAAGGAGCCAGAGGTTTAGAGTACTAGTACAGACGAAGTCCTACGATGTGAAGGTAGACTTTGTGTACCTGATGAAGAAAATCTCCAGAAAGAAGTATTAGATAAAGCACACAAGTCACGAATGACTATACATCCTAGAGGTACGAAGATGTACAAGGATTTGGAAAGAAATTTCTGGTGGGAAGGAATGAATGTAGCCCAATGTCTTACTTGTAAACAAGTAAAAGCAAAACATCATAAACCACCGGGACTATTATAGCCATTACCGATCCCTCAATGGAAATGGGATCATATAACCATGGATTTCGTGGTAGGATTGCTAAAGTCACAACAGAACCATGATGCTATTTGGGAAATCGTGGATCAACTTACGAAGACGGCACATTTTATCGCCTATAGTATAACGTGTCCAGTAAAACATTTGAGTTTAATGTATCTATAATACGTAGTACGGTTACACGGAGTACCTGTGTCTATCGTGTCAGATCGAGATTCATGATTTACTGCAGAATTTTGGAAGAGTCTCCAAACAGCAATGAAAACAACATTGAACTTGAGTTCAGCTTTTCATGCACAGACTGATGGGCAGACTGAACGAGTCAATCAAGTGATGGAAGACATGCTATGCACTTGCGTTATTGATTTTGAGAGTTCTTGGGAGACGCACCTATCGTTGATCGAGCTCGCCTACAACAATAGTTATCATTCGAGTATAGGGATGGCATCGTTTTAAGCTTTGTATGGAAGACCTAGCCGATCGCCGTTGTGTTAGGCCAAAAACGGTGATATTCAACTTCTTGGGCCAGAGATGGTACGAGAAACCAGCGAGAAGATTAAGATTGTACGTGAGAAAATGAATACAGCTCAAACTTGACACAAGAGTTATACTGATAAGCGACACAAAGATTTGGAGTTTGCAGTTGGAGATCATGTGTTGCTCAAGGTTTCACCTATTTGAGGCATCGTCAGATTTGGTTAGAGGGGAGGCAAGTTATCACCGCGATTCATCAGACCATTCGAGATTCTAGAACGTGTTGGGAAGGTTGCTTATCGACTTGCATTGCCGCCGAAGATGTCAGGAGTGCACAACGTGTTCCACAATAGTATGCTAAGGAAGTGTAAGGTGCAAAGCGCATCAGGGTATAAGGCGTAAAGCGCATCCTGGTTGGTCAGATGATTCTTAGAAAAACACTGGAGAATTAAGCACAAAAAATGCATCCATGTCAAACATTTTGTTGAAATCTAATCAATTGATAAGTAGTGTGTAATACCCTGTATTTTCAAAAATTATTGATGCACAGAGGTTCTATAAATTTCCTTTGATCATTCTTGAAATTCTACTTTCGATCGATCGAAGCTCTTTCAAGCGATCGAGCATTTCAAAAGTTCAAGCGATCAAACCTTGTTCAATCGATCGAAACCTAACCGACATAAATTTAATACGTGGCATGTACTTCAATCGATCAAAGCCTTTTCAATCGATCAAACCTGACCGATATACTCTCAAGCAATCGAAACAACATTCGAAAGATCGAACTTGTAATCATCAGGATTTCCAGGTTTCACACAAATGTGGCCACCTGCATCCTTCCCCCTCTATATATATGTTTGTGCTCGTGTGTAGGGGGTGTTTGAAAAACTAGAGAGTTGAGAGAGATTGAGAGAGAGAGAGAGGGTGTGTGTATGTGTTATAGTGTTTATATATACATACACTTATATATATATACATACACTTATTTTATATATATTTAGTCTGGAAGAGAGAGAGAGAGAGAGAGAGAAAGAGAGAGAGTGAGATAGAGAGAGAGAAAGAGAGAGAGAGAGATAGAGATAAGCAGAAGAGAAGAAGAAGAGAAGGAGACAGAGAGAAAGAGGAGACAAAGAGAGAGAGAGAGATATAGGATCATAGAGAGAGAAAGGAAGAGCCGCCATTAAAGCTCAGAGTTTGAGCTTTGCCAAATGTGCCCTTACGACGTTCGGTGACTTTTACTCACTTGGTCTCATGTATATAATGTTTTTACAAGTTTTTGGTATGTTTAGATGGATTAAACACGTCCCTAAGACGTTTATATATGCTGTTTACAAATTTTGCACGAGAAGACGACTCTCGAGTGATTGAACTGAGTTCAATCGATCAAAGGTTCAATCGATTGAAGCAACTTCGATTGCTCGAACATTATTTTTCCTCAATCGACCACACTGAGTTCAATCGATCGAACTTTGCAGAACATGGTTTAGTTCTTGGGTTTATTATATAAGAGGTTCGAATGTTCAATTTTTGATTCGGACTTCTATTATACGACTTTGGGTTGATCAGGGATAATATGACAACACAGATAAGTATGATTAAGAAGAATGGATTAACGTGATGACGTGAGATGCTATGCGGTTCCTATACGAGTTCGGTATCCATTTATTTTATTCATAGTAGTCAGGCCACAAAGGGGGCTGCCATGTAATCATTTATGGTATAATGTTATGTAGGTTTGATAAGTTTTGGGAAGAGAACGGGGATGCCTTTTGGTTGATCATAAGTACGTGGTAGACAGACGAAGTTGTCTATGACATACGGTAAACCTTGATCAACTGGCAAATACAGTAGACAGACGAATGTGTCTATAACTGCGGTGATACAGTATCTATGACTTACAGTGAACCTTGATCATAAGTACACGGTAGACAGACAAAGTTGTCTCTGACTTGCGGTAAACCATGATCATAAGTACGCAGTAGACCAGACGATAGATCGTGGCAATAGAAATGATGTGTCGATGCTTAAAGCATTAAATCCCTTACATGCGGTGGACTGTGCATATGTTCTTAAAAGCGGGGGATGGACTGACGTTTATCTACGACTTACAGTATACGCGGTAGATGACTACTATGACATGCGGTGAACCTTGATCATAAGTACGCGGTAAACAGACGAAGTTGTCTATGACATGCGGTGAACCTTGATCATAAGTACGTGGTAGAAGGTATCTATGATTTGCGGTGATGTAGTAGACAAAGCATTGGTATATCCAGGAGTTTTACAATCAAGTTTGTTCCAAGAGTCAGTAGTGTGCTGAGACGATAAAGGTTGAGTAACGATGTTAAAATACAGAGAAAGATATTATTGTAACACTATATCTTAGACACTTCAATAACTTGTTATTACGTTACATCATTGATGCCCTGTGAATTTTTATTCACTCAGCTCTGAGTAAGCTGACGGCCATTATTGCCTAGACATTCTCCGTCCAGACTACCCTGTCCTTAACAATACAGGTAATGATGCGTACGATGATGGCTACTACACGAAAGAAGATTATGCAGATGGTGGCCCCACTAATGCCGGTTATACTGGAGGAGAGTATTATGCTGACGACTATCCTTACGCAGCTGAAGATCTGAAGATAGTTATATTTAGTTTATTTCTGTTGAACTTATAGTTAATGGGTACTTGGGCATATGTTGTCTCCAAACCTGTTGTGATCCTGTGGACTACACTCTGATGTTTGTAATAAGTGTTTTTGTTATTTATATTCAATTGTTTCTGTTCTTGTTTATCTTATGAACTAGTACTGTGTGGTGTGGATGATTAGTGACTTTCACCCGACATTCCCTATGGACCCAAAAAGAAAATTTATTTTTCTCTATTTTTGTTGCTCTAGGGCGTTATAGGGATTTTTGGTATCAAAGCTCTAGGTTTGTGATACTTTCGTTCACTAACAGTTCCATACCATCTGGTCCTAGTATTTTAGATTCTTTGAGATGAGCTATAAATTTAAGATAAGTTCATCTTTCTGACGATAGATAGTTTCCTTTGCAGGTTAGCATGGATCCAGATTTCCACCTGTTCGTAGATGACTCTTTTGGCAGACATGTTATTCATGGCGATATAGTAGAGCTAGCCATACCAGAGATTTACCATAGCCACATTTGCCAGACAGCTAGTCGTTACTTGGAGGAGAGGATGTGAACTTCTTTCTATGTTGTGGGCACAATGCACCTGATAGAGATACGTATGGATGCGTATCAATACGCTATGACTCGGGCAGCCATATACCAGAAGATGGCTAGATTTATTCAGAGTAAGGCAGAGGTAGATAAGATTGAGTTGCGAGCGATTTCAGCCAGGCATGTTCCTCCAGAGTCTATAGTTGCACCAGCACTTGTAGCCCCACCATCACCAGTACCCAACGTACCAGTTCCAAAGCATGAGCTAATTCAAGGTGATGAGGACCAAGAGCCAGAGAATGAGCATCCTGACGAGGATATCGATGGGGATGGAGAGGAGGAGCCGATGGACGATGAGGACCCAGTAGAGAAGGAGCCTGTAGACGATGATGATGATGATGATGATGATGATGATGATAAGCCTAAGGATGACTCAGAGGAGCCAGAGAATGTTCTCAAGGAGGAGCCGGAGCCAGAGCCAGAGCAGGAGCCAGAGGACCCCGATGTCGTTGAGGCAGATGTAGTCGTTGGAGGGGATGACGTAGTAGTAGCAGGAGACGTGATCATGGAGGTGGTTAAGGAGGATGTTCCTGACGAGGAGGTAGCTGTGCCAGAGATACCCGTTGTGCATTAGTTACCAATCGGATCGATAGTACATGTGGCAGCCGTGGTTGATATGGCAGTAGGATGGATAGCTAAGATGCTTGGACAGCTAGTAGGTTTTGTTATGGGAGAGGCTACATTAGCTAGAGTTTTAGACATAGTTGATGGATTTGTTGTAGTAGATGTTTACGTCACTAATCAGGCAATGATGTCAAAGGACGTAGTTAAGGATTGGGATATCGAAGTAGTAGTCGGAGATCTTGCCGCACCAGTTGAGGATGCACCCCTTGAGGAGATGGATATCGATTTAGAGGACAAGGGACCACCAGCAGGATCAGATGCTGACAACATTTGAGTCAGGACCTGCAGGATTTAGTTTTGCTAGTTTTATATTAAGACATGTTGTCCGTGTGATTTTTGGGAGCTTAAGATTAACTATTTGGCCATAGCTTTATTGCATAGCTAGATGACACTAGCATAGTTGCCTTTAGTACTGTTGTTACTTTTGTCCCATGTGGTACACATTTTGACTAGTGTGTACTATGCGGTACATCTTTTGATATATATATGCGATCAGTTCTTGTGATATTGATTGTATGTTTGATTGCTTTGTGTTGTTTAGTAGAACTGTTAGTTCTTTCTGCTTCTCACTCTATCTTATTTTCATTCTGCGAGAAGACTTTCAGTTAATCAGTGGGTCTCTTGTAGGCGACACTCATTATCATTATGGTTAGACCAAGGAATCAAGCGCGATTAAGAGCCCCGATTCCAAAAGGTATGGATTCAACGGGAGTTTTTGAAGCCTTTATGCAAAGGATGGAGCATGTGAGAGATACGTATAACCACTCTACTCACCAGACACCCGTTATACCACCGCCACCAAGATAGATTGGTGATAAATTACTCAAATGTTTCCACAGGATACACCCAGAGAAATTCGACAGACTAACGGAGTCATGGAAGGCAAAACAATGGATACGGGAAATGGAACTGATTTTTGAAGTTTTGGAATGTACTGAGCAAGATAAGCAACGTCTTGCCACATTTCAATTGGCTTACACTGTCGCGGATTGGTGGGAAGCCGAAAGAGCTAAAATAGGAGCTAAAGCTACATGAAGAATGCCTTGGGGGATATTCCTGGAAAGATTTCTAAAAAAGTATTTCCTGAAGATGAGAGACCAACAGGAGAGGAACTTCCTCAATTTAGCCTAAGGAGGATGGACAATGCGAGAATACATAACATAGTTTGAGCGTCTATCCTGATTCACTCAACATATGATAGACACACCACAGAAGAAGGTGAAAAGATTTAACCAAGGATTGAACGCCCACCTCAGACATGTGATGGTTGGTCAGCTAAATCAGTCATTTGAAGGGATTGTTAGATTTGCTGCAGGATTAGAAAAGGACGCTTATCCAGCACATCGATCATAGATGAATCGACCTTAGTCGTCAAGAGGTTTTCAACAGCAGAATTTCCAGAACCAACCACCAAGACATACCCAAGGGTGGAGATCTCAGGGAAATGTTCAAAGTAACAAGAGAACCTAGGATGGAACCAGGAAGCCTCAATCAAGCTACCTTCGACCCCAACAATATCAACAACGAGGACCGCAACCTCAAGCACTGCTTATTGCCCCACGACCGAGTGACGGAGGATGTTTCAACTATGGATAGCCAGGGCACATTGTAAGGATTGCACTATTCCCAGGACCCACCGCCATAGCGATTAGTTCTCCCGTAACTGTGATAAGTCAGGACATTTGAGCAAGGATTACCGTGCACCATGAGGAGGATACTATGGTGCACCAGTTCAAGGAATTCAGGGACCCCCAGAGCAGACTAGGATGAATTCTATCATTCTAACTGAAGCAGGCTTTAATGCTGATGAGGAGCAACATTTGGAAGGTACGCTCGTACTCTTTCATAGTCCAATTAAAGCTTTATTCTATACTGGAGCTGCACGTTGATATATTTCTATTAAGATTGTGCGTTAGTTGGGTTTAGAACCCCAGATACTTGAGCTGGCACTTAATGTTGTGTCACCATTGGGATTGCCTGTTAAGTTGGGTAATGTGTGCAAAGATTGCCCTTTGACCTTGGAAGATAAGAATCTTCCAGCAGACTTGCTAGTATTGTAAATGTCAGAGTTTGACATATCCTAGGGATGGATTGGTTGACTAAGTATGATACCAATTTGGACTGCCCTACTAGGACGATTGTATTTCCAATACTAGGACGACAAATGATCAGATTTCAGTGTCAGCCAACAAGTGATATGTTCTTGACGAGTGGTTTAGCTACAATTGGGAGTACGAGTACAGAACTAACGATGGTTTAGATTCCTACCCTACAAGACTTTCAGGATGCATTCAGGATATTAAAGGACTTCCACCGAAAAGAGAAATAAACTTTTGTGTGGAACAAGTACCTGACACGTTGCCAATATCAAAGACTCCATATAGGATGGCACCAACTGAGATGCTAGGACTGAAGAAGCAGGTTCAAGAACTTGAAGATTTAGGATTTGTTCATCCGAGTATGTCACCTTAGGGAGCACCAGTTCTATTTGTGAAGAAGAAGGACGGAACACTTCAACTCTGCATAGACTACAGGGAGTTGAACAAGGTTACACTCAAGAATAGATATCCACTTCCTCGGATAGATGACTTATTTGATCAGTTGCAAGGATCAAAAATCTTCTACAAGATTGATCTACGTTTAGGATATCATCAGTATTAGTTCGACCCGAGGATGTGTCGAAGACTGCATTCAAGATAAGATACGGGCATTACGAGTTTCTAGTTATGCCTTTTGGATTAACAAATGCGCCAGCAGTATTCATGGACTTGATGAATAGAGTATTCAGACCATATCTGGATAAATTTATTATAGTATTCATTGACAACATATTGATCTACTCAAAGACGAAGGAAGATTACAAGGAACACTTACAGATTGCTTTACAGACGCTTCAAGATAGCAAGTTGTATGCAAAGTTCAGCAAGTGTGAGTTTTGGCTACAAAAGGTCAAATTCTTAGGATATGTTATATCTCAAGATGGTATCTCAGTAGACTCATCTAAAATTGCGACAGTCCTAAGCTGGAATAGACCAACCAATGCGACAGAAGTTAGAAGTTTTCTTGGTCTGGTAGGGAATTACCGAAGATTTGTCGAAGGATTTTCCAAGATAGCAGGACCTTTAACAAATTTAACAAGGAAGGAGACGAAATAAGAATGGACAGACAAGCATGAGCATGCATTTCAGGAGTTAAAGGAAAGATTGACTTCTACACCAATACTTGCGATACCTAAGAGTGGAGAGCGATACATAATCTATAGTGATGCATCGCACCAAGGATTGGGTTGTGTGCTAATGTAAGACAGGAATGTCATTGCATATGGATCAAGATAATTGAAGGTACACGAGAAGAATTATTCGACGTATGATCTGGAATTGGCAGCAATAGTGTTTGCATTAAAGATTTGGAGACACTATCTCTACGGAGAAAAGTTTGATCTATTTTTCGGTCATAAGAGCTTGAAGTATCTGTTCTCTCAGAAAGAATTGAACATGCGACAACGAAGATGGATGGAGCTGCTCAAGGACTATGACTTTACATTGCAATACCATCCGGGTAAAGAAAATGTCGTAGTAGACGCTTTGAGTCGTAAACCTCAATTAGTGATCACTGCATTATTAATTCGAGAATGGAAAGCATTGGAAGTATTTGCTGAATTGTGCTTCAGCCAGTGGAACCAATGGAAGGACTAAATTTTGGATGTCTTATGGTACAGCCAACTATGATCAGCCGCATCATAGAAGCTCAGCAGACAACAGAAGATTTGAAGTTATGGTTCACCAAGATGTCAGCAAAAGAGTCAGAGGTTTAGAGTATTAGTACAGACGGAGCCCTACGATGTAAAGGTAGACTCTGTGTACCCGACAAAGAAAATCTCCAGAAAGAAATATTAGATAAAGCACATAAGTCACGAATGACTATTCATCCCAGAGGTATGAAGATGTACAAGGATTTGAAAAAAAAATTTCTGGTGGGAAGGAATGAATGTAGCCCAATGTCTTACTTGTAAACAAGTAAAAGCAGAACATCATAAACTACCGGGACTATTACAGCCATTACCGATCCCTTAATGGAAATGGGAACATTTAACCATGGATTTCGTGGTAAGATTGCTGAAGTCACAACAGAACCACGATGCTTTTTGGAAAATCGTGGATCGACTTACGAAGACGGCACATTTTATCGCCTAAAGTATGACGTGTCCAGTAAAACATTTGAGTTGAATGTATCTACAGTACGTAGTGTGGTTACACGGAGTACCTGTGTCTATCGTGTCAGATCGAGATTCACGATTTACTATAGAATTTTAGAAGAGTTTCCAAACAGCAATGGAAACAACATTGAACTTGAGTTCAACTTTTCATACACAGACTGATTGGCAGACTAAACGAGTCAATCAAGTGATGGAGGACATGCTATGCACTTGAGTTATTGATTTTGAGAGTTCTTGGGAGACGCACCTACCGTTGATCGAGTTCACCTACAAAAATAGTTATCATTCGAGTATAGGGATGGCATTATTTGAAGCTTTGTATGGAAGACCTAGCCGATCGCCGTTGTGTTAGGCCGAAAATGGTGATACTCAACTTCTTGGGCCAGAGATGGTATGAGAGACCAGCGAGAAGATTAAGATTGTACGTGAGAAAATGAAGACAGCTCAAACCTAACACAAGAGTTATGCTGATAAGCGACACAAAGATTTGGAGTTTGCAGTTGGAGATCATGTACTGCTCAAGGTTTCACCTGTTCGAGGCATCGTCAGATTTGGTTAGAGGAGAGGCAAGTTATCGCCGCAATTCATTAGACCATTCAAGATTCTCGAACGTGTTGGGTAGGTTGCTTATCGACTTGAATTGCCCCCGAAGATGTCAGGAGTGTACAACGTGTTCCACAACAGTATGCTAAGGAAGTGTGCCTACAACCCAGCGCACGAGATCAACTTCGGAGATATTGAAGTCAACAACAACATTACTTTCAACGAAGGACCAGTGCGGATCCTAGATCGAGGGATCAAGAAGCTCAGAAACAATGATATTCCGTTGGTGAAGATTCAATGGAAGCATCATAATGAAGGAGAAGCTTCATGGAAGTTAGAGTCAGAGATGCATGAGAATTTTTCATTTTTTGTTTTAACTCTGTATGCTTCTGATTTCAAGGATGAAATCTTTTATTAAGTGGTGGATGATGTAATACCCTTTATTTTCAATAATTATTTATGCACAGAGGTTCTATATATTTCCTTTGATCATTATTGAAATTTCACTTTTGATCGATCAAAGCTCTTTCAAGTGATCGAACCTTGTTCAATCGAATGAAACCCTATCGATATAAATTAAATATGTGGTCCCTACTTCAATTGATCAAAACCTTTTCAATCGGTCAAACCTAACCGATCTACTCTTGTGCGATCGAAACAACGTTCGAACAATCGAACCTGTAATCATCAGGATTTCCATGTTTCACGTAAACGTGGCCACCTGTACCCTTCTCCCTTTATATATATGTTTTTGCTCGTGTGTTGGAGGTGTTTGAAAAACCAGAGAGTTGAGAAAGAGAGTATGTGTGTGTTCTTGTGTTTAATTATATACATAAACTTATATATACACACTTATTTTATATATATTTAGTCTCGGAAAGAGAGAGAGAGAGAGAGAGAGAGAGAGAGAGAGAAAAGCAGAAGAGAAGGAGACAGAGAGAGAGAGAGAGATAAAGGAGCAGAGAGAGAAAAGGAAGAGCCCCCATTAAAGCTCAAAGTTTAAGCTTTGCCAAACGCGCCCTTACGATGTTCGGTGAGTTTTTACTCACGTGGTCTCATGTCTATAATGTTTTTACAAGTTTTTGGTATGTTTAGATGGATTAAACACGTCCCTAAGACGTTTATAAATGTTATTTATGAATTCTGCTGGAGAAGACGACTCTCGAGCGATTGAACTGAGTTCAATCGATCGATGATTCAATCGATTGAAGCAACTTCGATCGCTCGAACATTCTTTTTCCTCAATCGATCGCACTGAGTTCAATCGATCGAACTTTGTAGAACATGGTTTAGTTCTTGGGTTTATTATATAACAGGTTCGGATGTTCGATTTTTGATTCGGACTTCTATTATACGACTTTGGGTTGATCGGGGATAATATGACAACACAGATAAGTATGATTAAGAAGAATGGATTAACATGATGATGTGAGATGCTATACGGTTCCGATATGAGTTCGGTATCCGTTTATTTTATTCAGAGTAGTCAAGTTACAAAGGGGGTTGTCATGTAATCGTTAGTGGTATAATGTTACGTAGGTTTGACAGTTCTGGGAAGAGAACGGGGATGCCTTCTGGTTGATCATAAGTATGCGGTAGACAGACGAAGTTGTCTATGACATGCAATAAACCTAGATCAACTGGAAAACGCAATAGACAGACGAATGTGTCTATGACTACGGTGATACAATATCTACGACTTGCACTGAACCTTGATCATAAGTACGCGGTAGATAGACGAAGTTGTTTATGACTTGCGGTGAAACTTGATCATAAGTACCCGGTAGATCAGACGATAGATCGTGGCAATAGAAATAATGTGTCGATACTTGAAGCGTTAAATCCCAGACATGCGGTGGACTGTGCATATTTTCTTAAAAGTGGGGGATGGAATGACGTTTATCTACGACTTGCGGTGTACGCGGTTGATGACCTCTATGACATGCGGTGAACCTTGATAATAAGTACGCGGTAGACAGAAGAAGTTGTCTATGATATGTGGTAAACCTTGACCATAAGTACATGGTAGAAGGTTTCTATGACTTGCGATGACGCGGTAGACAGAGCATTGGTGTATCCAGGAGTTTTACAATCAAGTTTATTCCAAGAGTCAGTAGTGTGTTGAGTTTTATTAACAAGACGATAAGGGTTGAGTAACGATGTTGAAATACAGAGAAAGATATTATTATAACACTATATCTTAGACACTTCAATAACTTGTTATTACGTTATATTATTGATGCCTTGTGAGTTTCTATTCATTTAGCTCTCAGTCAGCTAACAACCGTTATTGCTTGGACATTCCCCGTCTAGACTACCCTGTTCTTAACAATGCAGGTAATGATGCGTACGGTGATGGTTACTACCCGGAAGGGGATTATGCAGAAGGTGGCCCCACTGATGCCGGTTATACTAGGGGGGAGTATTACACTGACGACTATCCTTACGCCGGCTGAAGATATGAAGATAGTTATATTTAGTTTATTTCTGTTGAACTTATAGCTAACGGGTACTTGGGCATATGTTGTCTCTAGACCTGTTGTGATCCTGTGGACCACACTCTGATGGTTGTAATAAGTGTTTTTGTTATTTATATTCATTTGCTACTATTCTTGTTTATCTTGTGGACTAGTATTGTGTGGTATGCATAATTAGTGACTTTTACCCGTCATTCCCTATTTACCCAAAAAGGAAAATTTTTTTTCTTCTATTTTTGCTCCTCCAGGGCGTAACACAGTGTAAGTCGTGAAACGCATCTGTATCAATCATGGCTTTCCGAGAATAGGACGACATCAGAATTTAAAAAAAAAAAAATTAGGCGCAGAATGCATTCTTATCACTAGAGAAAACAACATGATTCCGAATCATCGTGCTTGATAGCATAGAGCATGAGACTGCTTGACTATGTGCATCATGATAGGATAGGTGCATTCATCCGTATGACTATTTATGCTTGTGTGTGTCCCTTGCCTGAACTACGTCCTAGTCCAATTTTCGTCGGGATACGTAGGTAGCTCACCATTGAGCACGGCCAGCACCGACCATTTATGCGACTATTTTTGCAACACACTTTGTTTTTACCTGAATTCGACAGTCCAATCAAAGGCTTGTCTTCACATAGGCTTCGACATTCACTTGTGATACGCATTACTTCACGAGCTCTACCGAAGAGGGGTAAACTGTATACACCCCAATTTTGACCGACCGTCGAATTCAAAGGATGATTACCTCCAAACCGATGATGTTAATGTCCGACGGAATTCGAAGATTTTTTGTTAAGTGATTCAAGCTCTTTGGAAGGTTCTTCAATAACATTTTTGAGACAGAAAGACGGGGTGTTCAAGGATATTTGGGCATAAAATACGTATAAAAAGAAAAGCAATTTGGAAAATTGAGTTTTGATATAAAATATAGAAAATCATTTGAAAAGAAAAGAATTTTAAAAGAAAAAAGAAACGATAAGAAAAATATAGATAAATATACATAGATATATATATATATATAATCCATATAAATAAACAAAAAATAGAAATAATAAAAAAAGAGAAGTCTACTAGAAACGGTATGCGGCAAAGCTGGCGGCACTCACTGAATACCGGAACGGCACTGGCTGAGTGCCGCAGACAACTCACTGAGTGTCGCCCGCTGTAACAAACTGTTTTTCTTCAATACGTATTGAATTCCATGGCACATGGGTTTTCACTCCGAATTTACTAAATTAACCCTCGGAGATTGGTCTATATAAGGGGATGTTCATCTCCATTGTGGAGGAGGATTTTTAGAAGTCAAGAAATATTGGAGATATATATACAATTGTGAGGAGTTGAGAGAATATTTTTGAAGAAAACCCAAGAATTTTCAAGAAGAACTTGAAGATTTGGAAGATATTCACCAAGAAACAAGAAAATCTGAGGATTTCTAGAGGAAATCTTCTAACCTTTATTTAGTTTTTCTATAATTCAATCACAATTCATAGAATTCTAGGATCTTTTACACAATTTTCAAAAAGTCCCTTCCTACCTCATTTCATCACACACCACTAGAATTGTAATTGAATTTTCATTTGTTTTCATTGATATGGATCTAAATAAGCTTTGGGTTTAAAATCAAATAAATTCTAAAGTAAAACTAAGTTCGAACATCAATTAAATTTTGATTCCATCTTCCTTTGTGTATTTTCTTTTCTTGTGGTCCATGAGATCTTCAACATCTCTTTTGATTCCCTTGAGTTTGATCCTTTAATTCTCTATAATCTTATGATTTATATGAGAATTATGGTTGATTCTAGTTATAATCCATACATAGTTCATGGATCCAAGTCTTAGTTCATGACTTGGGTCTTCCAATTTGAAGTCTCATGGAGTTCTCTTCATATTCCATGGAGGTTCATCTGGATTGGTCATGTTTAATCTCCAAGGATCATAAATTTGAGAGGAGAATTGAACAAAATGAGTCTATATTCCTCAAGGATCATCAACTTGAGAGAGGAATTAAGGCTTAATAAGAGCTAATTTTCATAGCTTAGATGTCAACATTGGTGCAGCGAATTCAAAAAACCAGCAGTGATATAAGATTTTTAATTAAATCATGATCCTTTGGAATTGAATGAGACAAATTGGAATTCATCCCCAACCCATAGATGTACCATTGTAATTTTTATTTTGATAAGATTTTATGGTTATGATGGTTTGATCTTAGGATTTGTAGACTAGTTACTCTCTGTCCAAAATTTCAGAATAATAAATCAGTTTTGATTTGAATAGATCAGAGCCTTAATCAAACATTTTGGACTTCAAACAAAATTTTCTATGAAGTTTAATAAGTTAATGAGATCCCCTAAAAAGATTGGAGTCATTTAGATTCGTTTACTATTTTTAAAAAATCACACAAAAACTCTTGACAGATAGTTGTTAAATTCTGAGTGCTGTCTAGTTTTGGTCCAAGTCCCAGAGATTTGACAGTTTGATCTTTGATTTTCTTTTTGGATTAGAAACTAGACTCACAGAAGCATATCATATCCAAAAATCATTAAGATCAAACCATCGAAAGTATGCTTTTTCTATTTTTGAATGTCTGGTCTGCTCTTTGTAAATTCAAGAATCCTGTTTCAGTTTTGATAAACTTTGCAAATGATAACCCAAATGGCCTTTCTATGCCCTAGGGTTTAAAACATGTTTTAATTATGACTAATTAAACTTAAATCCTGAGATTAAATCATCCAAATCGATGAATAATTTATAACTTACTCTTGTTCATGTTCATCCATCCATCACATAGATGTTCATTCTAGCAACTAGGACATTACCTTGTATTGTGCTAAACCCTAATTAGTTGAACATAACTATGAGTTCCTTATGATCATGTTAGGATTATATCATCTCTATATGGACATTACATTAGCTCCTAGTTGAGACTTGTATATCTATAGTGGTGTTGTGTTTCCAACTAATTAGAAAAAATTCATGATTATGTCAACTCTTTCCATGCTTGATAGACTTAAGATAGGAGTTTAATATCTAAGATTTGATATTATATTATGTTTAAAGCATGTAGACTAACATTTTTGTTTTGTAGCGCTATTGAGGTATGATCTCTTGACTTTTCTTTAGTTTATTTCATTTTTTAATTTTTTTAATTTTTGACTCCATGCACGACACCTTAGATTAGGTATTGCCATATGTGAATATATGTATTAGAGAGCTTTTCTTAGGCTTTATATTTTGTGTATGCATTGCACGTTTCTATATCACAATTGGATCTCGGGTAAGTTTTTTTGTTCTCTATTGCATATCATCTTGCTTGCTATTTGAATTATGTGATTTTGTATACCTTTTTTTGTTAGTAATCTTGCACCCTTTTCGACATGCTTTTGTAGTGTGTGTATATATATATGTATATATGTATTAGTTGATGATATGCTTAAATTATTAATTCGATTAAAAGGGATCTTAAGTAAAGGCCTATCACGAGATAGGATTAGAAGGGGTGTTTTAGTCTGCCAGACTCATTCCCCTCTCATTTCATAATCTCCGAACCTAAAAATCTCTGGCTTCCAAAAGATCAGTTTGCTTTTAAAATAGTTTTTAAATTTTCCTTTAAAAAATTAAGTGACGACTCGTATTTTAAATTTGAAAAAAAAAAAAAGTTTTAAAAGTGTGGTTAAACTGCAATATCCACAAGTACAAGTGCAAAATAGTGTATGATACAATACGATTCTAGACATAGAATGTGGTAAGGTACCACATATATAATAAATGAAAATTATTCTAACAATAAAGTCAAAAGTTTTACTATTTGGCAATGAGTTCATACTGCGCATAATGCATGGGTTCTCTAGCTAGTGTTATGTAAGCATGAAAAAAAATACACGTAGGCACTAGCTTTTCTTAGGGTGTGTTTGATAAAACATCTAGCGTTAGTTGATAATGTATTTCTTAATTTAAAAAAAAGCCATAATTAAAACTATTGAAATTTGTTTTGTTTTTTTTTTGTTTTTTGTTTTTGGATTAATGGTCTCATGTGAGGATAGTGCTACGCCCGGGTGAAGGGGGGCGATGTTCCAACCCTGGTATGAGCGTGGTATATAGAGCTTTTTTACCAACTAGGTTAAGCCATTGCTCAACCTATTGAAAACATCACGTAAAAAATATCTTGAAGAGAACATGGCGGCTAGCACAAGGTGGAATGCGGACCCGAACCACGTGCCTATTGGTCCAGTTACAAGGGCGCGAGCAAAACGGTTCAAGGACAATCTCAATGGGCTGGTTCAACAAATTTGGGTTGAGACTAATCTTTGTGGCCCAAAGGAGGATACTAGTGATCCACAAGGCTGGGTGTCCATGATTCAAGCTCTAGAATAAATTATAGGCTTGCATGCCAACTTAGGAACTTTTCATATTTGTTAGTTTGTTTTTATTTTAGTTTTTGGGTGAATTATATTGGGCCATAATAATTCGTAGGCTTATAGAGTCCACCTGTAAGCCTCAACTATTTAAACAGTTTAGGGTTTGTAATATTCAGTTTTTGATCATTAATAATATTGTGAGAGTTTTCTCTTTGGTTCTTTGAATAACTATTCGAACTTATCAGATTTACTCTGTGACGTTCATACCTGGACTTATCAATCGAGTTTTCCATTCTTGATTGTGGCGTTTTCATCCTTTATACCAAGGTTCGCATCTGTTATAGGTGTTGGGTCGCGGTTTCCCTTTGAATCTGACAGTAGAACAGTCCGAGACATTAATCGTGTTACGGATTTCGTCACATTATTGACGGGGTTCGTATCATATCTACTGAAGAAAAAATCATTGAACGCGTTATACTTCAGTGCTTGGAACAATGCTTTTTTTTTTTATTGCAAATTGAAATGCTTAAAATTTTTGATACTCGTAATTCAAATTTTAGTTTTTAGTATTTAATTTTTCAATTTTATCAAACCTACCTTAATGTATTCCTTCGATATGTTCTCGAAAAGTGAAAATTCTTCTTGAACCTGGATCCGAGCTTCCACTTACATATTTTTCACCTAGTTGTGTTTAAGAAAAGTCAAAAACTGAAAATCGATTAAAACTATATTGACCAGACACTGACAATCAATTGTATTTTAAAAGAATACTGAATACACAAATCTAAACCGACCAAACCCGCCTAAATCGACCCACGGAAAATGAGAATTTGGTTTTAAAACTACTAAAAAAACCGGCCAAAAACTAAAGCGGTACCTGACCATACATTTGCAAGTCACGTGCCATCACCAACTTTCTGGCGAGGCCAGTTGACCAAACCCCTCCACCGAGTCAAGCTCGTGATCGTGAAACACATTCCACTATCGGCCTAACACCCACCCCACCCCACCCCACCCATCTAGTCCCAACCCCCAAACCAAACCCATTGAACCCTTTACCCCTCTCTCTCTCTCTCTCTCTCTACACTCTCCGACGATGGCTTCCGACCAAGATCCCGCCGCCGTCTACGGCGAAGAAGACCTCGACGAAGACGACGTGGAGAGCGAAGAAGACCTCGACGACGAAGACTCCACCTCATCCTCAAACCTCGCCGCCGCCCCTCCTTTCACCGCCGCCAGCGAAGTCACCATCGCCGTATCCGGCATCCCCAAACTGGATCCAGGACAAGGAATCGTCCTCTCTCTCCCCGATCCGAAGCGTCAACGCATCGAAAGCCTCTCGATCGCGACAGTCGCAGCAGAGGAGAAGAAGCCGCCGTCCGCGGCCTTGGACGAGTCTCGAAAGCTGTTCCAACGTCTGTGGACCGACGAGGACGAGATCGAGCTGTTACGGGGGTTCCTCGACTACAATTCGTCTTCGCACCACCACCACGACACGACGGTGTTCTACGACCAGATCAAGAGCAAGCTACAGCTCGATTTCAACAAGAACCAGTTGGTCGAGAAGCTGAGAAGGTTGAAGAAGAAGTATCGTAACGTTGTGAGTAAGATGGGTTCAGGAAAAGAGTATTTCTTCAAGAGTCCTCACGATCAGGCCACCTTCGACATCTCTCGAAAGATCTGGGGCGGCGTTGTTGAAGAAGGTGGATTGGACGATGATACAGCAACCCTAACCCCAAACCCTACCCTTAACCCTAACTTCAATTTATTTGATCACAAGAACAATGGAGTGGGTATGAATAGTTCGGAGAAGAAGAGGTCTCAAAAACGATCAAGAGTAGTGAAAATTGAAGAAGAAAACACATTCAATCAACAACCACCTCAATCTGTGGCGGTAACTTCGAATTCGACGATGGAAGAGACAGTGAGAAGTTGCCTTTCGCCTTTGTTCAAGGAATTGGTTCATAATGCTATGAATGGGGCTTCTCGAGGAGGGTTTGGTGGGTTGACTTTGAATAATTTGAATCCAACGCCTCTGTTTTTTGGAGGGCATTTGAATTCTAATACAAGTGGGGATATGATGATGATGATGGATGAGAAATGGAGAAAACAACATATTTTGGAGTTGGAGGTTTATTCGAAGCGGTTAGAGTTAGTGCAGGATCAGATTAATTCAGCTTTGCAGGAGCTCAAATCAATGGGTGGTTGATGAAAAGTTTTTGATTTGGATGAAACTAGTAAGTTCTTCAAATTTTCCTTTTTGCTATGGTTCCTGAATTTGTTGCTCATCTGCCAATGTTTTATACCGAAGTTCAAATTTCCAACTCTTTTCTTTTTTCTTTTTTTTTTTTAACTTATAGTTCTTGAATAATGATGTTTTTATTTTATCAGTCTTGAATAGATTGTTCAATTTCTTGAGTTTGTGTAGATAGTTATTTGACTCATGTATGGGATGATTAATAGGAAAGGCATGTTTCTACAAGCTTTATGTGTATGTGTGTGTGTGTGTTTGTTTTAACATAGACTCCTTTAAGAGCAACCCCAACCATGAGCTTCATTTTTTTTTTTTTTTTAATAATGTTTCCCTGATGGACATCGTTAAGTATACTTGATGAGATTGTTAATATGTATAGTCAGTTTTATTAACAATGTGAGTTTTCGGTTTGGAGTAATAAAACAATATATATATATATATATATGTAAGGATAGTTTTCGTCTTGGTGGTGGTGGTGGTGGAATGGGATTCTCAGGGTCGGATACTAAGGCTTTGTATGGTTCATGGATTTCGTGAGGGGAAAGGAAAGCAAGATGGAAAACTAAAAGGAAAACTAGTTATAAGCTGGAATTAGTTTTCCATCTTGTTCATTTCTTGAAATTCTGAAAAATGAGAAAAACGAAAACAAGCAACCATTTGACTTACAAATCTCGATTTCCCCCTTCAATGGAAAATATGTTTTGGATTAAACGCATTGTATGTTTTCATTTTTATGCTGTAGAAAAAGAAAACAGAAACTTCAGAAATTTGAAAACCGAAACAATACTATACGGGTTCATGCTTTAAAAAATTTTCAAACAAAATATGATCTCAAGAAATATGGAAGAGAAGTGACTCATAAAATTTAGAATACTTTTTTTCTTTTTCCTTTGATTTGTTTATTTATTTATCGTACTTCCTTTTCTTCCCTCATTGTTTTCTTTCTTTCTTTCAATTCCTTCATGATGGCATCTGTACATGTTGTGATGCATGTCTAGGATGACAATCATATGCCCAAATTAATGGTTAAGAAAGTTACTATAGGTTCTCACTTTAAAGGGCACCTTTTAGTTTAAAGGAGTCAAGGTTTTGAAAGCTTGTGCTTTTGGTGAGCCAGCCTTGTTAACATCATTGTAGTTGAATCTTACAATATAAGTGGTGGTTGTAAAGAATTTTTTAGAAGACTCCTTGGAAAGTACTCTCAAAGCGATAGATCTATCCTTTACGTAGCAGGATTTCATATTTCTTCCTAATTCATATAGTATATGTTTTTTGTTATATTAGTATCCCTAATTCACATCTTAAGAGAATCATAGTGAAAGAAGAATGGTTATTTGGTTAATAATCCACGTGCACTTTATCTAACAGTGATACCTACGACTGCAGATAAATTAAGAAAACTTTACAAATGCATTTCTAACATATAAGCCAATGCCATTGAAGCACATTATTTTTGTCCTTTTTAAGGCATCGAAAGAGGAGATGTAGGATTAAGGTTCAATTGTTGATTGATTGGGAAAAGAAAAATATCAGTCCTAGGAATATCTATTATGCGGAAACGCTTAAAAATCAAAATTTGGAGTGGAGATACTTAAATGGGTTAGATTTTATTTTAACTTGCATAGTTCAAAAGTTAAACCTAACCTCATGCGGGTGATGTGCTAAGTCTAAGCTGTCGACATCCTAATAGGGTTAAGTTATAACTTAATATGGTGAATATGTCCATTTAGTTTTGACTCTTTTTATATATATATATATATATATCCATATAAAAAATGTTGTAATATATAATACATCTTTACCACTCAGTTTTGTCTATATTTATATTTTGTACATGATGGGTGGCTGAGTTTGGCAGCAGTGATTCGGAGGTGTGTGGTGTTGGTGGGAGTGGTGGTTTGATTAGAAGATCAATCACAGTAAGTTTTTACAGGGTGGTGGGAAATAAGACCACCTTGTTTGATGAGTTGGGTCAAAAATTCCCATTTTGCCATTTCCCGGCATCTATGCTCGCACTTATCCTTTTGTCCTGTTATGAATGGTATAGGAAGCGAAGAGAGAAACAATCAGATAATACGGAAACAACAATGCTATACACTCTGAAAAGCACAATTAAATGCACAACTTTGTTTAAAAATGTTAGATTTTGTACTGAAAAGTTTGAACACACTGCATACTCTTTTCTGTGTGTGCAAGTTTTTTAGCACAAGGTTTAACCTTTTAAAATAAGGTTGTGCATTTTGATATGCTTTTCCGAGTGTGTGTAGCATTACTCATATAGACAATGCCAATATCAATGAGATCCAAGAAACAAACATGGACGAATGCACCCATTGTACGGTTTAAATTATTGAGGACCCGTGGGTCAATAATTTTTGCTTTTGCTATTCAATTGTAAAAAATTAATGTTGACCAATTGTTGTCTAAGGTTGCTTCTGGCTAATTGCAAATTTTGTGATACACATTATTTTGCTATTAAATCCTAGAAATTGGTTTGTGAAATAGTTTTATTTTAAGTTTTGAAATTTTATGATTTCTTATGGACTAGAAAAATTGTTCAATTAATATCCACCATGAACCATTATAGAGAATGTAGGCCACTGATTTTTTTTTCAAAGCACAAAAAAGTTCCTTGAGATGTTAAACACACCTCAAGAGAGGGAGGTGGTTGAGATGCTAAAATGCGTCACGTCAATAATATTTACCCTAGAAAAAAAGTTACAAATTGACATTCAATAGTGCTTTATTTCTCCCATTTTATTTATTGTGAAAATAGATTCACAATAGCCCAGAAAAGGAAATAAGTTTCCATGTAGCCATTAAATATACTATAGAAATGATCAATACATTGAGAACTTGGCTTTAGTTTTCTCAAAGACTTGTTCAGCAATAATTGCCTCCTCACCATCAGCTCTTTTGATCTCCATGTGAGCCTTCTGGTAAAACCCAATACCCCTTAATGCATCAGCAATAAAATCACCAAACCCTATAGCTATAGCTGCTTCAGCTTTTGCTCCATAAAACCAACCTCTGCCACTAAGTACGATAGCAAGTGGGAGAGAGAGAGAGAGAGAGAGAGAGAGAGGGAGAGAGAGTGTGCAAACCTTAACTCTTGAAAGATGGATAGCTCCAAAGCACATTGGACAGGGCTCACAGGAGGCACATATTTCACAGTCTGAGAGCTCTATTTGATTGAGCTTTTTACATGCCTGACATTTCTGTTCCACTCCAAATATGAGATCCAAAAGGTAGTACTACTCTATATATTATATATATATCAACAATACTAGAGACACAAACAAATTTCACAAAACAGTTACATCCAAGTATAATTGAGAATCATGAACCAACTTTTGTTCATAGATTCGAGTTTTTCAACATTAATATACAAAGTGTTGAAACTAATGAATTATTTAATCCACTTAAAGCTTTAGTTGGTCAATACCTACTTTAACTTTGTGGTATTCATCAAAATTGGATTATGACTATGTGGCTTTTCATGTGACTCGGCACTAGCAAATACTACAGTTACTAACTTACTGTTGAAGGTATTGCATCTGTTAAGTATGAGGTTACATGGTTGGACAAAGTTTCATACTTCATCAATTGTGGCACGTGTTGATCATATGGCTTGCCACATTTTAAAAGTAACCTTTAGTGGATGGCAAATTCCAATTCATGCAACTAGATATACAAGAAATGATTGGGTTGCAGGCATGTTTGCAAGGTTCGAAGCATGTTGGTTTCAAAGTATATTTATACTCTACCATCAGCACCGATGACGATCTTGTTCCATTCTTGGAACAATTTAAATAAAAAAAAACAATTATTTAATTTAGAAAATGAATTTTGTAAAGTGGCTCGGGGATGTCGAATCTTAATCAAAATATGAGTCAATGGATAAAAGTAAGTTGATTGTGAAAAAATTTCATGATCCTTTAATGGTGGAAATAAAAAAAATCACTAACACTCTCATCACCCATATTAGTTAATAAACCAAATAATTGTGATGAAAAGATTCTAAGGGGTGTAGTTTTCAACCAAGTGTGGTTGAAGATGAACAAACTTTTGTTTATGAATCTAAGTTTTTTGACATTGCAAGAAATGTTAAAACTAAGGGGATACCTTTGTATATTTTTTATGGGTGTGTATGTATACCTATATATGCCTTCATGGCTTGCCTTATAAATAAAATTTGATTTTTTGGTCAAAAAAAAAAAAAGGAAATGTTAAACTTGTGAATTATTTAAGCCACTATATATCATGACTTTAATTGGTCAATATCTATTTTGGCTTGATGGGGCTCATCAACATTGGGTTATGATCATGTGACTTTTTCTATGACAAAATTTTTATGAAAGAAACAAAAATTGTTGATAGGTCACTGTGTCGATCAGTTTTATAGAACCAAGGAACGAGCAACAATTGTTAATCGATTAAGGCTTTGTTTGGCCCCCACGTGGTGCTTCTCCTTTTTTAAAGCCCAATTTTATGTTAATTCATTTGGTAACTAGTTATGAGCTTTGCAAAAATTAAACTTAGGGTTTTTTTGGAGGGAGCTTTTAAAAGCTCAAGGTTGCTTTTTGGTTTCATGATGTCTTTTTGAAGAGTAGTGCGTCACTTGTATAAAATTATCAGAGAATTTAGTAATAGATTTTATAAACTCCTTTTAAAAAATTACGTGGAGCAAAACTAAGCCTAAAGAAAATTAGGCCGGAATCATGGCACTGTGCATAAGGTGTGAGTTTTACTTCTCTAGTCATGTATATGTGGTGCAAGCGGGCACAATTCCCAAGTTGAAGTACTTGAGGAATGTTTTTATATTGGACAAACTACTTGTTTATCATCTATCACAGTTCAACTTGGAGATTCATTTGATCAAAAAAAGCAATTGTAACGTGTTTCCTGGGTCCAAATTTGAAGCCTAAATTTTTGTAATAACCTGCATTTCCATTTAATTTAAAAGTCATGCCCATATTTAATTTATGTGTATTTGCATTGGCATATTTAAATTCTATTAGCATGGTCTGCTTTTATTTTAATTCCAGTCACTTGTTTGGAATTTTAATTTCTTGATTAAATCCACATTTAGAATTTCTTTTGGGGTCAAACTACAATTTTGTAAAAATTTGTAAAACCTGTGTTAAATTTCAAAATCTGTATTTCAAAACGGTGAAAATAACTCCTATTTACTCAATCAGTGTTTTTATGAAATCAGAAAATCAATCCTTACGATAAAACGAATTTCCTGTATTTTTGTGGTGACCACCGCGCCCCGAAAATACCAGTTTATGTCTAAAACTGTCCATGTTGGGTTTAACTTCCACAGATTTTGGAAATGACCGATTTAGACATTTGCTTTATTTCCATTAATGGCAAGTAATCATTGGATAAGGCATTGTTTGGGAATGATTAGCTTATATGTGCTAATGTTGTGCCATAAGCTAAGTTGCCAAACAACTTGCAATTGACCCCTATGAACCTATTTGACCCCTACTCTAATTCACAGCAATTCTATACATCCATATACGTATCTATATTTGTGATATTTGTGGTCTTTAGCTAATTAGAACTAAACTCATTTGTAGAGTAATGTTCACCCAACTTGGGCTCCAAGTTCTTCTAATTGGAGTTCTATAATTAACCACATCCCCTTACTTCATTACACATTCTGCACAAGCTCACACTGAGAGTATAGAGAGAACACAGAGAGTTGAGAGTTTTCTTCAGCAATTATATAGAGAGAGAAAGCTCTTAATCCCCATAGCCAAAGCTTGGGTTTGAATTTCTCCATTTGTTTTCCTTTCTCAACAAACACTACTTCTCTTTGATATCTGTGAGTATTCTAAACTCACTAAGAATGTAATTTCATATTAATTGCTGTGTAATTGTTAAATGTTGTAAATCCCCATTGATGATTTTTACGTATGAAGTTCATAGCATAAAAAAATCAAGATTTTCAAACCTTAATCTAAATTCGTTTTTAGAGATGAATATGGAAGATCATAGTATGTATTGACTATGTTTGAAGTTATAGAGCCTAATTTATTCATATGAGAAAGTATATTAGAAATCAAATTTTGACATGTTTTAGTTTATCATAAAATTGGAGGGTTATAGTTAGAATCATGTTAAATTAACCATAGATTCTTAATCCTTGTTGAAAAACAAAGAGATCCATATATAATAGGACATATACACTTACAGAACTGAAATGGGTCAAATAGACCCCTGTTTTGCTGAAACAGAGAAGTCTGGGGGAAGAAGACGAAGCCTCAGCTTCATCTCGCGCCACGATCGCGCGCGCGAAGAATCGCGCGAGCGGCCCGCGCGAGCGACCCTTCGCGCGAGCGATCCGCGCGCGCGAGCTTTGTTTCCCCAGGCAGACGGAAGAGTTTATATATATATATATATTTGAAAATTGGCTGGCCGCGCGAGCGAGGGTCGCGCGAAAACCCCTTCGCGCGAGCGATCCGCGCGCGCGATCCTGGCTGTTTCAGGCGGTCAGAAAAGTTATTTTATAAAAGGAAAATTTGGCTGATCGCGCGAGCGGCCCGCGCGAGCGACCCTTCGCGCGAGCGGCCCGCGCGCGCGAGGTGTTGCAGTTTCTGTTTTTGTCTGTTTTCTGTTGAGGAACTGTTTGGATGAAATTTATATACTGTTAAGAGTCTGTTTGGGAATTTAGTTGATCAGAACTCTATTTGGTTATGTTTAAGTGATTAAAACATTTTAGTATGACTCATTAATTCCCGTACGTGTGTTGTTCCTTAATTCAGCATTTTTGTTTAAGTGCATACCATTCATGTGGGTCAGTGGTACATGCATATGGGTGTCAGTCTGTGTGGAAAAGAGTAATGGTAGTGTGGAAAGAGTATGAGTTTGTGTTTGCGGTTGTGGTTGTGGTTGTGGTTGAGTCTGAGTTGTGATTGTGGTTGTGGTTGTGGTTGAGTCTGAGTTGTGATTGTGGTTGTGGTTGTGGTTGTGGTTGTGGTTGTGATTGTGGTTGTTGTTGAAAAAGAGGATGAGGGTGTCTTTGAAATGCGAAGGTGGCAAAAATGGACACTCCCTGACGCCCATGGAAGCGTTAAAGTGTGTGAAGCCGAACTCGGACATTCCCTGGCACCCATGGTAGTGCTAAAGTGTGGCCTACGGACACTCCCTGATAACTCAAGTCTGGATACTGTGTGAGGGGTTGCCCCGGTATTTGCATGGCGGTTAGGGTATTCAAAGTGTGAGGCATTGGACACTCCCTGGTACCCCGGACCAAAGTGTGAGGCAAACTGGACACTCCCTGGCGCCCCGTTGCTAAAGTGTGGCTATCTGAGTGTTTCAAAGATACCAGGAGTAGGATAGTGGGTTGTTGTGGATGTCGAGAGAAAAGAGTCGGCGAGATGAGTGTGGTGCATTGTCTCATTTCACGAGTATCTGTATTTATGAATGAAAGACTTTCATTATATTCCTTGTTGTTTTATAAAATAAATTCTTTCCGTATTTTAATAATGGAAAAAGGTAAATGGGTATGTTTTACATTCAAAGTCATGTTTTTAATACTCACCAGCTTCTTGAAGCTGACGACGTTGATGCGTCCTGGACATTCGTGTTCAGGCTTTTCAGGTTATAACCAGGAGGAATCATACGACTATGCTAATTGAGAATGGCTGCTTTTGGAATGAAGAAACTGTTTATTATATGCTCTAAGTTCATTTGTTTGAGTTTTAAACTGTTTTGCTTATGGATGACTGTATCAGACTTTAAGATATTATTTTATTTTCAAGGCGGTCTGTGCCTTAGTTGACCCCGGTTTATAAGATGTAATAAGATAGAAAAATTTTTGTAAGCCTTGATTGCTTTACTCTGATTTTTATGTTTCCTTGTTTGACGTTTGGGACGGAATCGATCCTTCAAACTGTCGCGACCTACGGGTCCATAAAGGAAATTAAACGCTTTCCTTATTTATGCTACGTCGGGGCGTGACAGGATTTAGTGGTATCAGAGCCAGGTTATTATTTATCGCAAGATAGTTTAGCCAGGTTAGGGTTTACCAGTATAGACCCGATTCCACATTCCATTAAGTGTTACACACCCGGTGATACGACAGGGAGGATAGACTCAGAACCCAAACGCCTAAGATTATTCTGTTCTGACTTTAAGTAGTACCCTTTTCAGGTATGGATCCAGCTCCCCCACTTTATGTACCAGACAGGTTCGGAGGACACTTCGTGTTACCTGGGGCAGTGATCCCAGCTTTTCTTGACCTATATCAGGCGGCCGTAGAGCAGTTGGCCGTGACGACGGTAGTATCTGAGGTTTGGCACCAGGTCCACGTGGTAGGCCTAGTTGACCTGACCCGTATCCGTTTTGAGCTTCGATATTTCGCAGAGGCTCAGCGCCTAGTTTTGGTCGAGATTCTGAGGTTGGTCAATAGCGACGCTTTCTATCTTCCTCTCGAGATCCAGATCGTGCACGCTCATCTGGCTCAGTTGGAGATGCCCCCGCCGGTAGTTCCCGTCGCCGAGGACGATGCCGAGATTGTTCATGTGGTCCCCGTGGGTGGGGAGATTTTAGAGGACGGCATAGGTCTTGGTGATCTTGTCGCCGAGCTCGAGGCTGAGCTAGCACTGGAGCTAGCTTTACCCGAGGAGATGGTAGATGAGACAGATGCTCCTATACCTGCCTCATCTTCCACCTCTCACAGCTATGACAGGGTTGGACCGTTCGTTGTTCAGCGATTTCGCCCCGTCGATTCGCTAGATCTCCTGATGACCGCTTATGGAGACGATTGACTTGATAGATATGACTTTGTACATATTAACTGCTTTTGACTTCTAGCTCTATCTCTTTTTGCAAATTGTAATTACATGCATTAGAGCGTAGGGCAATGACCCCATTTTTGTAGCATTGACTCTTGCATGCGTCCTGACCCATACAGATAGGGTAGGCATTGATCGGACCATACATGATTTTTGTATCAACTTGACAAGAAGTTATATATATAAGATATACTCTTTTGAATGTTGTTGTCATTTAAATTACTTCATAACACTGTTGCATGCATGTTTCTCATTCTACTACCACTATCATGCATAGGATGGCTGGAGGAGTCAGGAGGAACAGAAACCTGATCGAGGGAGCGCCCGAGGCTGCTGATCCTACAGGGATGTTTGAAGCGTTTATCAGACGACTAGAAAGAATCGGTAATACGAACGACAACCGAAGAGACCGCCAGACTGGAGACAAATTGCTGGAAAGGTTCCGTGCTTTAAGGCCCGAGCAGTTTGCGGGTACCGCAGAACCCTGGAAGGCCGAACAATGGTTAAGACAGATGGATCGGATGTTTGAGGCTGTCCAATGCAACGAAATGGACAAGAGGAGGTTGGCCACGTTTCAGCTGACCGATGCTGCCGCAGATTGGTGGGATTCGGTTATAGCTACTATCGGGAATGCAGCTGCTACCGGAATGACGTGGACGGCATTCAAGGGAAGATTTTTGGAGAAGTATTTCCCGGCTACGGAGAGGCACAGAAGAGAGAAGGAATTTATGGACCTGACACAAGGAACCAAGTCGGTGCAAGAGTACACCACACAGTTTGAAAGACTGTCTCGGTTTGCTCCACACCTGGTCGATACCGAGGAGAAGAAGATCCGCAAGTTTAATCAAGGGCTGACACCGCAGATCCGCCGCTTGACTCTCGGCCACTTGGATAAATCGTTTGAAGGACTTGTTGGTTTGGCTACTGATCTGGAAGAAGATGCTCGAGCGAGCCGAAAACAATTTGAATTCCGACCGCCTCAAAGGGGTAACTTTGGGAATAGACCACCAATGAACCGAACCCAAGGGCAAAAGAGGAATTTTGACGGAAGCAAGAAGGCCCACGCTATTACCTATCCGACTCAAACCCGAGTAGGAGAAGGAAGTAGTAGTGGAAAGTGCTTCAACTGTGGCAACCCTGGACATGTGGCTCGTGATTGCAAGGCACCAAGGCGTGCTACTCAGCAAGGGATAGTCTGCTTCAACTGTGGTGAACCAGGTCACATCAGCAGGTTCTGTACTGCTCCTAAGCAGGTGACTTATGGTCAACAGGGACAGACTCGCTTGAATGCTGTTATCCCTGATGCCGCTGGATATGATGGAACTGCGTATGAAGAAGGGAATTATGGAGAAGCCCAACCTGATCAGCAAGCAGTAGAAGGTACATTAACTCTGTTTAACTCCCATGTTAAAGTGTTATTTGATACGGGTGCTGCTCTTTCGTTCATATCTGTTAATACAATTCGGAGATTGGGAATTTTACCTCATCGCTTAGAGAAAGCTTTGAAGGCTACTTCGCCACTAGGAGCTACAGTCAGATTAGGACACGTATGCAAGGATTGTCCCTTACGATTAGGAGACTGAGAAATTCCTGCAAGATTGATTGTCCTATCGATGAAGGAGTTCGACATAATCCTAGGAATGGATTGGCTCTCTCAGAATCAAGTGAAGCTGGATTGTGCGAGGAAGAGAATTACATTCCCCGACAATGAGAATCAACCCTTTGATTTTCAATGTAACCCTACGGGAGATATGTTCCTCACGAGATGCTTAGCCAATGTCGAAGTCGTCAGTACAGAGGTGACAGCGTCATCTATACCTGTAGTCAAGGACTTCGAAGAAGTATTTCAAGACGTTTCTGGTTTGCCGCCCGAGAGAAGTATAGAGTTCTGCATTGAACTTATACCGGGTACCGTACCGATCACCAAGGTTCCCTACAGAATGGCCCCCACAGAATTGTTGGAATTGAAGGAACAAGTTCAAGAGCTCGAGAACCTAGGTTTTGTACGTCCAAGTACATCGCCTTGGGGAGCACCAGTGTTATTCGTGAAGAAGAAGGACGGGACACTCAGATTGTGTATCGACTACAGAGAACTGAACCGTGTGACTATCAAGAACAAGTATCCCTTGCCTCGGATTGACGATTTGTTTGATCAACTACAAGGAGCTACGACATTTTCCAAGATAGACCTTAGGTCAGGATATCATCAGTTGAGGGTACGAAAGGAAGACATACCTAAGACTGCTTTCAGAACCCGATATGGTCATTATGAATTTCTAGTGATGCCGTTTGGAATGACGAACGCCCCGGCAGTGTTTATGGATCTGATGAACAGAGTGTTCAAGCCTTATTTAGATCAGTTTGTCATCGTCTTTATTGATGATATTTTGATTTATTCTAAGTCAGGAGAAGAACACGAACAACATCTACGGATTGCAATGCAGACGCTCAAAGACCATCAGTTGTATGCCAAGTTCAGTAAGTGTGAGTTCTGGTTGCAGGAAGTGAAATTTTTGGGACACAAGGTGTCATCTCAAGGAATTTCAGTGGATTCATCCAAGACCGATGCTGTATCAAACTGGGTTAGGCCGAGCAACCCTACAGAAGTTCGGAGTTTTCTTGGACTCGCAGGCTATTACAGGAGATTCGTTGAGGGATTCTCAAAGATAGCAGCACCTTTAACTGGGTTGACGAAGAAGAATTTGAAGTTTGAATGGACAGAGAAGCATGAGCGAGCCTTTCTAGAATTGAAAGAAAGACTCACTACCGCGCCAGTACTAGCAATACCCAAGCCAGATGAGAAGTTCACTATCTTTAGTGACGCATCATATCAAGGGTTAGGGTGTGTACTAATGCAAGATGGCAGAGTTATAGCCTATGGATCCAGACAGCTGAAGCCGAATGAGTTGAACTATCCCATTCATGATTTGGAGTTGGCGGCAGTGGTTTTTGCACTCAAGATTTGGAGACACTATCTCTACGGTGAGAAGTTTGATTTGTTCTCCGATCACAAGAGCCTCAAGTATTTGTTCACACAGAAAGAGTTGAACATGAGGCAACGCAGATGGATGGAGTTGATCAAAGATTACGACTTCACATTAGAATACCACCCGGGTAAAGCCAATGTGGTTGCCGATGCCCTGAGTCGACAGACTCGTGAGACGATTGCCTCCTTGATGGTTAGAGAGTGGCGAGCATTGGAGACCTTGGCGGAATTCGATATACAGAGTGCTGAAGAAGGAGAAGGACAATTGTTCGGATGTCTTATCCTACAGCCTGTTCTTATCGACCGCATTATTGAAGTTCAGAAAGAAGATGAGAAATTTCAGGCATGGTCCGTGAAGATGTCAGAAAAAGACCCGACAGAATGGAAAGTGGGAGTCGATGGAGGATATCGATGCAGGAATAGATTATGTGTGCCAGGTAATGAAGAGTTAAAGAAGGATATCCTGGAAGAAGCACATAAGTCAAGATATACAGTTCACCCGGGAGGAACGAAGATGTACAAAGATCTGAAGAGAAATTTCTGGTGGGAAGGTATGAAGAAAGACGTGGCCGAATTCGTGTCCAAGTGTTTGACATGTCAGCAAGTCAAGGTCGAACACCAGAGACCGTCAGGATTGTTGCAACCGCTGCCTATCCCTGGTTGGAAGTGGGAACACATCACGATGGACTTTGTAGTAGGATTACCTCGATCGCAGCAGAATCATGACGCCATTTGGGTAATCGTGGATCGATTGACAAAATCAGCTCATTTCATTGCTTATAGTATGACATACCCGGTAGAGAAGATGAGCCGGATGTACATACAACAAGTTGTACGACTTCACGGTGCACCTGTGTCGATTGTGTCAGACCGTGACGCGCGTTTTACCTCTGGATTTTGGGAAAGTCTGCAAGAAGCTATGGGAACTTCGCTCAAGATGAGCACTGCTTTTCACCCTCAGACAGATGGTCAGACTGAGCGTGTTAATCAGATAATGGAAGATATGCTCAGGGCTTGTGTGATCGATTTTGAAGAAACTTGGGAGATACACTTGCCATTGGTAGAATTTGCCTATAACAACAGCTATCACACGAGTATCGGTATGGCTCCGTTCGAAGCATTGTACGGACGACCATGTCGTTCCCCTTTGTGTTGGGCTGAAGTTGGGGATACAGAGTTGCTGGGACCAGACTTGGTTAGAGAAACCAACGAGAAGATTACTTTGGTCAAAGAAAGGATGAGAACCGCTCAAAGCCGATATAAGAGTTATGCTGATCGACGCCGGAAGGATTTGGAGTTTAGTGTTGGAGATCACGTACTCCTTAAGGTTTCACCGACCCGAGGAGTGGTACGTTTTGGTCTCAAGAGAGGAAAGTTAGCTCCGCGTTTCATCGGACCGTTTGAGATTTTGGAACGTGTCGGGAAAGTAGCTTATCGACTGGCACTACCACCAAAGATGTCTGGGGTTCACAACGTGTTTCACGTAAGTATGTTGAGGAAATACATACGAGACCCCTCACATGTGGTTAGTTATGACGACATTGAGACAAGTCATAACGTTTCTTACAAGGAGAGGCCCGTGAAGATTTTGGATCAAAGTATCAAGAGGCTGAGGAATAAAGAAATTCTATTGGTGAAGGTTCAGTGGAATCACCATGACGAGAACGAAGCCTCGTGGGAAGTTGAAGCTGATATGAGGAAGAAGTACCCCGAGTTGTTTCAGGGTTAGTCAGTCTTGATTTCGGGGACGAAATCCTGTTTAAGGGAGGAAGGGTGTAATAACCTGCATTTCCATTTAATTTAAAAGTCATGCCCATATTTAATTTATGTGTATTTGCATTGGCATATTTAAATTCTATTAGCATGGTCTGCTTTTATTTTAATTCCAGTCACTTGTTTGGAATTTTAATTTCTTGATTAAATCCACATTTAGAATTTCTTTTGGGGTCAAACTACAATTTTGTAAAAATTTGTAAAACCTGTGTTAAATTTCAAAATCTGTATTTCAAAACGGTGAAAATAACTCCTATTTACTCAATCAGTGTTTTTATGAAATCAGAAAATCAATCCTTACGATAAAACGAATTTCCTGTATTTTTGTGGTGACCACCGCGCCCCGAAAATACCAGTTTATGTCTAAAACTGTCCATGTTGGGTTTAACTTCCACAGATTTTGGAAATGACCGATTTAGACATTTGCTTTATTTCCATTAATGGCAAGTAATCATTGGATAAGGCATTGTTTGGGAATGATTAGCTTATATGTGCTAATGTTGTGCCATAAGCTAAGTTGCCAAACAACTTGCAATTGACCCCTATGAACCTATTTGACCCCTACTCTAATTCACAGCAATTCTATACATCCATATACGTATCTATATTTGTGATATTTGTGGTCTTTAGCTAATTAGAACTAAACTCATTTGTAGAGTAATGTTCACCCAACTTGGGCTCCAAGTTCTTCTAATTGGAGTTCTATAATTAACCACATCCCCTTACTTCATTACACATTCTGCACAAGCTCACACTGAGAGTATAGAGAGAACACAGAGAGTTGAGAGTTTTCTTCAGCAATTATATAGAGAGAGAAAGCTCTTAATCCCCATAGCCAAAGCTTGGGTTTGAATTTCTCCATTTGTTTTCCTTTCTCAACAAACACTACTTCTCTTTGATATCTGTGAGTATTCTAAACTCACTAAGAATGTAATTTCATATTAATTGCTGTGTAATTGTTAAATGTTGTAAATCCCCATTGATGATTTTTACGTATGAAGTTCATAGCATAAAAAAATCAAGATTTTCAAACCTTAATCTAAATTCGTTTTTAGAGATGAATATGGAAGATCATAGTATGTATTGACTATGTTTGAAGTTATAGAGCCTAATTTATTCATATGAGAAAGTATATTAGAAATCAAATTTTGACATGTTTTAGTTTATCATAAAATTGGAGGGTTATAGTTAGAATCATGTTAAATTAACCATAGATTCTTAATCCTTGTTGAAAAACAAAGAGATCCATATATAATAGGACATATACACTTACAGAACTGAAATGGGTCAAATAGACCCCTGTTTTGCTGAAACAGAGAAGTCTGGGGGAAGAAGACGAAGCCTCAGCTTCATCTCGCGCCACGATCGCGCGCGCGAAGAATCGCGCGAGCGGCCCGCGCGAGCGACATTTCGCGCGAGCGATCCGCGCGCGCGAGCTTTGTTTCCCCAGGCAGACGGAAGAGTTTATATATATATATATATTTGAAAATTGGCTGGCCGCGCGAGCGAGGGTCGCGCGAAAACCCCTTCGCGCGAGCGATCCGCGCGCGCGATCCTGGCTGTTTCAGGCGGTCAGAAAAGTTATTTTATAAAAGGAAAATTTGGCTGATCGCGCGAGCGGCCCGCGCGAGCGACCCTTCGCGCGAGCGGCCCGCGCGCGCGAGGTGTTGCAGTTTCTGTTTTTGTCTGTTTTCTGTTGAGGAACTGTTTGGATGAAATTTATATACTGTTAAGAGTCTGTTTGGGAATTTAGTTGATCAGAACTCTATTTGGTTATGTTTAAGTGATTAAAACATTTTAGTATGACTCATTAATTCCCGTACGTGTGTTGTTCCTTAATTCAGCATTTTTGTTTAAGTGCATACCATTCATGTGGGTCAGTGGTACATGCATATGGGTGTCAGTCTGTGTGGAAAAGAGTAATGGTAGTGTGGAAAGAGTATGAGTTTGTGTTTGCGGTTGTGGTTGTGGTTGTGGTTGAGTCTGAGTTGTGATTGTGGTTGTGGTTGTGGTTGAGTCTGAGTTGTGATTGTGGTTGTGGTTGTGGTTGTGGTTGTGGTTGTGATTGTGGTTGTTGTTGAAAAAGAGGATGAGGGTGTCTTTGAAATGCGAAGGTGGCAAAAATGGACACTCCCTGACGCCCATGGAAGCGTTAAAGTGTGTGAAGCCGAACTCGGACATTCCCTGGCACCCATGGTAGTGCTAAAGTGTGGCCTACGGACACTCCCTGATAACTCAAGTCTGGATACTGTGTGAGGGGTTGCCCCGGTATTTGCATGGCGGTTAGGGTATTCAATGTGTGAGGCATTGGACACTCCCTGGTACCCCGGACCAAAGTGTGAGGCAAACTGGACACTCCCTGGCGCCCCGTTGCTAAAGTGTGGCTATCTGAGTGTTTCAAAGATACCAGGAGTAGGATAGTGGGTTGTTGTGGATGTCGAGAGAAAAGAGTCGGCGAGATGAGTGTGGTGCATTGTCTCATTTCACGAGTATCTGTATTTATGAATGAAAGACTTTCATTATATTCCTTGTTGTTTTATAAAATAAATTCTTTCCGTATTTTAATAATGGAAAAAGGTAAATGGGTATGTTTTACATTCAAAGTCATGTTTTTAATACTCACCAGCTTCTTGAAGCTGACGACGTTGATGCGTCCTGGACATTCGTGTTCAGGCTTTTCAGGTTATAACCAGGAGGAATCATACGACTATGCTAATTGAGAATGGCTGCTTTTGGAATGAAGAAACTGTTTATTATATGCTCTAAGTTCATTTGTTTGAGTTTTAAACTGTTTTGCTTATGGATGACTGTATCAGACTTTAAGATATTATTTTATTTTCAAGGCGGTCTGTGCCTTAGTTGACCCCGGTTTATAAGATGTAATAAGATAGAAAAATTTTTGTAAGCCTTGATTGCTTTACTCTGATTTTTATGTTTCCTTGTTTGACGTTTGGGACGGAATCGATCCTTCAAACTGTCGCGACCTACGGGTCCATAAAGGAAATTAAACGCTTTCCTTATTTATGCTACGTCGGGGCGTGACAATTTTAAAGTCAATGGAGATAATGGCAAAGAAAAAGTGTTTCTTTCTAATTTTTTCTGGACACTTATACAGGATGCATACCCAAGAGTGTTTCTTTCTAATACGTTGCATTTTGTTTTCATGCAAAAATTCTGTATGGTCTTACCATTAATGTTCTTACTGCAGAACATAGTAAAATGATGAACATAATTGATAAAATTTCTGATCCAGAGCTTAAAGTGAAGATAATTCAATTATGTATCAATCAAACTAGAAAAGACAAGCCTGAAGAAAATCCTTACAAAATTAATCAGTATAGTATTCAGGAAGTCTTTAACATAATGGAAAAAGTTGAAAAACCCATAATTAATCCTTACAATTTCTTTCTAATTTTTTCTGGACACTTAGACAGGCTTCGAAGCCTATGTAGAGCCATTTGTTTTATATTTGAGGCCTTGTAATGACTTCGAAGCCCATGTAAAACTATTTGTTTAGACTGTTTTGTGTTCGACACTACTCTAATGGCTTCTAAATATATTTAAAGTAATATATGTTGCATTTGATACTATCTCATTAGCTTCAAATTAGTTTAAAAGCAACCTATCTAGTATTTGAAGCAACTATATTGACTTTGAAGTAAGTCTAAAGCCATTTTTTGGTGTTTAAAGTTAGTCTATTGGTTTTAAACCAATATAAAAACAGTTTATGTTGTGTTCGAGACTCTTTCTATTGGCTTCGACACCAATTTAAAGTCATTTACTTTGTGATCGAAGTTACTATATTGGCCGCAAATGCTATTTTTAAAGCCATTTTTCGTGTTCGAAGTTGTTGTGTTGACTTCAAAGCAAGTTATGTTATTTTATGGTAATCAAGAAATTTGTTCTTCAAGAATTACGTATGCATCATTGTCAAAAAACAAGGAGGCTAATGTTTATACCATAAAAAGTAATTTCATTATATTACTACATTACTATAGTTATGCCATTTTAATATGTTACTATATTACTATATAATATTATTATTATTATTGTAAACTATTTGGCTTGCCATGGAATCCATTTAGAAGTTTTACTTACAAGACACTTGTCATCGTAGGAGTACATGAAAGGTAGTTACTTGAATATCAATAGTGGCTAGAGTGGAAGTCATTTTGGAGGGAGTTTCTCTTGGAAGAAACACATGAGTAAATGAATATGAATTGGTAGTTAATGTAATAGGAGGGAATTATTCAAATTCAAATGGGATCTGATGGAAAGGTTGAGAAAAAGAGAAAAAGAGGATCTGATGGAAAGGTTGAGACCTTTAAGGCAAGGCTTGTAGCAAAAGGTTATACTCAGAGGGAGGGCCTTGACTATGAGGAAACCTTCTTGACGGTAGCCATGCTCAAGTCCATCAGAATACTCCTATCCATTGCTGCATGCCTAGATTATAAGATTTGGCAGATGGACATCAAGACTGCATTCTTGAATGACAATCTTGAGAAGGACATCTATGTGCAACAACTAGAAGGGTTCATAGCTGGAGGAAAAGGTAACTTGTTATACAAGTTGTAAAAGTCCATTTATGGACTTAAGCAGACATCCAGGACTTGGAACATCCAATTTGACCAAGCGGTCAAGTCATTTGGTTTCATACAAAATCTGGATGGCCTTGTGTATACAAAAAGTGTGAAGCAAAAGTGGTGGCCTTTTTTGTTCTTTACGTTGACGACATTCTACTCATTGGGAATGATGTAGCGACATTGTCAATGGTTAAGGTTTGGTTGGCTAGTACTTTCAATATGAAGGATCTAGAAGAGGCGAGTGATATCCTTGGGATAAAGCTCTATTGAGATCACAAGCGAAAGATAATGGGATTACCTCAAGCTGGTTATATCGATAAGGTGCTAACTAGGTTTTCAATGGATAATTCAAAGAAAGGTTTGTTACCTTTCAGGCATGGTTTACCATTCTTCAAGGATCAGTGTCCAAAGACACAGAGGAGAGGAATTGCATGGCAGGAGTTCCCTACACTTCGGCAGTGGGAAGTCTTATGTATGCTATGTTATGCACTAGACCAGATATCTGCTTTGCCATTGGCATAATTAGCAGGTATCAGTCGAATCCAGGTCCACAGCACTAGACAGTCATTAAGCATATTCTTAGGTACTTGAGAAGAACTAAAGATTACATGCTTATGTATGGCAGTAGTGAGTTAATTCTAGTAGGATACACTGACTCAGACTTTATGTCAGATAAATATTCGAGGAAGTCGACATCCGGACATCTCTTTACCTTGGGAGGTGGTGCTATTAGTTGAAGGAGCATTAAGCAGAAATGCATTGCAGACTCAACTACAAAAGCTGAGTATGTGGCTGTATGTGAAGCAGTAAAGGAAGCTGTTTGGCTCAAGAAGTTCCTTATGGGGCTCGAGGTGGTACCAGCATCACTGTCACCTATTACGCTATACTGTGATAATAGTGAGGTAGTGGCTTTGTCCAAGGAGCCAAGGAACCATGAAAAGGGAAAGCCCGTAGAGTGGAAATATCGTCTAATACGAGATATTGTTCAACATGGAGATGTGATAGTCACCAAGATTGCCACAGCTGACAATCTTGCGGATCTGTTTACAAAGGCCTTACCACAGAAGGTCTATGATCGTCATCTAGATAGTCTAGGTCTTAGATGTACTACTGAATGGTTATGAGTGCAAGTGGGAGTTTGTTGGGTTTGTGCCCTCAAACCATTACTTTATGTATGAGACATTGATATTTTAATATATGGATATCAACTTTACATTTCATTACGTATGTTTCTTTTATGAGATGATTGTTAATCCTTAAGTATCATAGTAAGCAATTCGTGTGTGTATGAGATACATATAAGTGAGATATGAATTACTATCCTTTAATACTTAGAACTTGTCACAGTGGATGATGAGACTGGATATCTCATTAGGTATACACTAGTATAATTAACTACCATTGGATGGAGTGATTAATCTCAATCACTAGAGTGTTACTCTTAGTTAATATGGTAGTGCTTATAGTGCAGTGACGGACCTGAGTTTTCCCATTAACACTCAAGACTGTCAACAGTCGATAGGAACTCACAACTTGTATAAGGTACGTGTTCTCAATCTTGAGACGATTATGAACACAGACTATGGATATGGCTGCTTTGACTTACCAATTAGTGATCTATAAAAAATCAACACTTGGGTATGTCATGTTCACAGGGTTGTGAACATATATTGTCAAGACAGAATCTACCCTCTGTTAAAGAGTAAGCATTCCCTTGAGAATGTCACCAAGTTGATTACTAAGATCTGCATTAGTAGATATCAACATGTTTGGTAATCACGAGAGGTGAATGGCACTCAAGAAATACAAGAAGTAATCATGATTCAGGTTGATAGTAACCGTTTATCTGACTACCTGAATATGATTGCGAATGCTGATGGTAGAGGGACATTAGTACACCATACAAGGCTAGACATCGCTTCGGATATGTTCTTTTACGTTGGAGTTCAATTATCATTTTATAGTGGAATAAACGTTAACTGATCAGTTGGTTTGTTTGCTGACCAAAGAGTACGATCATGGTAATTAACATCTGATCTGAGCCAACAATTAGAAACCTAGGAGGTCCCACTCTTAGCTCCGCTAGGATGCTTGGAAAGGCATAAGAGGATCTTATAATGACAAGTTCGATCAATTGAAGAGTCTTGATCGATTGAAGTCTTGGCAGTTCGATCGATCAAACATGGTTCAATCAATCGAAGGTTCGATCGATCGAAGCCACTTCGATTGATTGAACGTAAGGTCGGTTCTGGGAATCTATAAATAGGGCAGCTACATCCAGAAAAAAGAGTTTGTCATTTTATAAAACCATACGCTGCAGAAACTGTTTTAGGGTTCCCAAATCTTCTTAACCTCTCCATTAGAGATCCCACCATCTCTAGCCTCTCCGGGAAGCACTCATAGGAGACATAAGGGTGAAGACAACCTAGTGGAGGCTACTGCACAATCAAAGAAGAAGACAATCAGAATTGGGTTCAAGACCAGAGGTATAAACTCTTCTTCCCCTTTTGTATACACATCTATAGAATTAACAAGTAGTAGATCTGGGTTACCAATTCAAAAGTTTTTAACTTTATTTTTCTGCTACGTGTTTAAAAATATTTTAAACCTAATTTTCATTCAATTAACAATTAGTCTGAGCCAATAATAAAGAACCTAAGAGGTCCCACTCTTAGCTCTGCCAGAATGCTTGGAAAGGCGTAAGGGGATTGAACTAATTGATTGGAAGAGTTTCAATCAATTGATGTTTCAGTCGATCGAATTTAGTTCGATCGATTGAAAGAGGTTCAGTTCGATCAATCAAAAGTGTTTCGATCGATTGAACTCTAAAGTCGGTTTAAAAATCTATAAATAAGGCAGCTGCGTATCGAAAAAATTTGAACACCGTTTTAATTCCAAAAAGCTGCAGAAATCTATTTAGGGCTCCCAAACCTTTTTTTTCCCTCTATTAGGGTTCCCACCAAACCTAGCCTCTTCGGGATGTGTTGAGGAGACATAAGGGTGAAGATCGCTTCGAGGAAGCTGCTAGACATTGAACAAAAAGACATAGTCAGAATTGTGTTCAAGACACTAAGGTATTGCTTATTAACCTTCTCTTTACACATCTATAGAGTTGATGAGTAGTAGATCCGGGCTACCAACAAAGTTTATGTGAACTGTTGTTCGCTGTGCATGAGATTTAAATTTTTGAAACCTAAGTCCTTCAATTCGTATCAGAGCCAGGCTTGTTTGGATCTATAGATGTGTTTTGGAACATTAGTTTTGATTTGCATGTTGGATTTAGGACTATTTTTGAAATTGCATAATTACAGATCTATTTCTGTAGTAATTTTCTAGTAGAAAATAAATTTGTAATTACATTGGATGCATGGCAGTTTTGATTGATTGAAAGTGTTACGATCGATCGAAACAGTTTCTCTGTCCAGTTGTTTTTCACAGTTTAAAGGTTTTGAAAATTGATTTGTTTTAATTTTTTATAACATTCTAAAAACAATTTTAATCAATTTGTGAAATCTTAAGTTCAATCGATTGAACTTGGTTCAAGCGATCGAACGTTTGATCGATTGAAGTTGCTTCAATTGATCGAAGGTAACAAAGAACCAGAAGTGCTATTTTATATGTTCTAATTCTTCCATAAAGAGTTTATGGAATATGCGAATCAATTAAGGGGTTCCAATAGATATACATTTTTGTATATATGCGTGGATGTGTTCAACTAACCCTTTTGCAGCAAGATTAGTCCGATGTTTTCCATGGCACCAAGATGAAATATTAAGTTTTGTATTTATTGTTTGTGATTGGTGATTGTTTTTAATTATTGGTTTGGTTTTAAAGGCATATGTAAAGGGCGCTGCGACTCCATTCCTACAAATAGTAGAGTCGCACTGGTTTCCCTAGCCTATTATTTGTTAATTGCAATTGCTATTTCTATTTCTAGATAATTTAAAAGCTTCAAAAAAAGCATATAACCAATGTAATAGAATAAGATAATCCATGAAGATGGAGTAGCAAGTCGGAGTTCATGAAGATGGAGTAGCAAGTTGGAGTTCATGAAGATGGAGCCGAAAGTGTCCAAGTCATGAGAATGGATCTATGAAGATAGAGCCACGGGAGATAGAGGCATTGTTAAATGCTTTTATTTTAAATTTTAGTTTTTTTGCTTTATGTGCTTTGGTTGTGATTGGCATTTTTTCAAATATTGTTACTACTTGCATGCACATAAAACAAGTTTTCTAAAACAAAAATCAAAATTGTTTTAACTCATTAGTAGACATTGAATGTCTATGGGCAACGAGTAGAAACAATTTTTCACAAGGAAAAAATCCTTAATTATCAAATCTAGTACGAGAGGGTCTTATTTATAACACCCATGATCTTCCATTAACAGTTCACTATAAGATGAGTAGTGCATCCTGTGTCACCTCGCCAGGTGTGATCATTCCATACGGAGGGTACGCTACTCATTGGTTACTAGATGTGAACTTCCTATGATAGGATCAGTTAACGTGTTAGAGGGTGGCCACCACACAAAGGCACTACTTGAGGCAATTGTGATTAGATCCTAGTTAATGGTGCACACTAGCTAAGCTATGAATAAGGGATTCCACACGGGGCATTGTTCAGAAACTTAGAGATCAAATAGGTTCGGGAGTCATGACCTGTTTTACAAGAGTTGCATAGCGAACAAGTCATGATTTACCAAAAAATCGAATAATGACCACCACATGGAGGCTTTGTTCTTTTATTTCGATATTCCGACGACTTTGTTATGAAACTAGAGTTTTATAGATTCTTTTATTTTATACCGTATAATTTTGATATCTATATTAAACTGTCTCTTTTCATTCTTTTTCAAAATTAATCATGTATGGATCTGCATTTAGTCCATTTGCCACCATACTCACACAAAATAAGCTAACTGGAAACAATTACATCGAATGGAAACGTAACTTGGATATTGTTTTAATTGCGGAGGATCACATATATATCCTCACTAGCACATGCCCTATTGAACTAGCAATAAATGCTTCTGTAAATGTTAGACGCGAGTTCGACAAGTGAAAGAAATTGATTACGATGGCTCGTTGCTACATAGTGGCCTCTATGGCTGGTGTGTTGCAATATTAGTACCAATTAAACGATTCTGCCAGTGCCATTATCACTTCCCTAGAAGAAATGTTTGGGGTTTTGGGTCGTGCTCTCAAACCATTGCTTTATGTTTAGACATTGATATTTTAATATATGGATATCAGCTTTACATTTTATTGTGTATGTTTCTTTCATGAGATGATTGTTAATCCTCAAGTATCATAGTAAGTAATCCATGTGTGTATGAGATACATACAAGTGAGATACGAATTACTATTTTTTGATACTTAGAAATTGTCATAGTGGATGATGAGACTGGATATCTCATCAGATTTACACTATAGCATGATTACTACCATTGGATGGAGTGATGAATCTCAATCACTAGAGTATAACTCTTAGTTAATATGCTAGTGGTTATAATGCATTGACGGACCTGAGTTTTCCTATTAACACTTAAGACTGTCAACAGTTGATAGGAACTTATAACTTGTATAAGGTACGTGTTATCAATCTTAAGACGATTATGAACACAAACTGTGGATATGGCTGCTTTGAATTACCAATCAACGAGGTCTTACAGATCAACATCTGGGTATCTTGCGTATGTCATGTTCACAGGGTTGTGAACATATATTGTCAAGATAGAATCTACCATCTCATAAAGAGTAAGCATTCCCTTGAGAAGGTCACTAAGTTGATTACTGAGAACTACAGTCTTGTTGATAAGTAGTTATCAACATATTTGGTAATCATGAGAGGTGAATGGGACTCAAGGAATACAAGAAGTAATCATGATTCAAGTTGACAGTAACCGTTTATCCGACTACCTGAATATGATTACGATTGTTAATGGTAGAGGAACATTAGTACACCATACAAGTCTAGTTATTGCTTCGGATATATTCTTTTACATTAGAGTTCGGTTATCGTTTTATAGTGGAGTAAACATTAACTTATCAGTTGGTTAGTTCGCTGATCAAAGAGTTTGGTTATGGGAATTAACAGCTGGTCTGAGCCAACAATAAAGAGCCTAGGAGGTCCCACTCTTAGCTCTGCTAGGATGCTTTGAAAGGCATATGAGGATGTTGTCAAGACAAGTTCGATCGATTGAAGTCAAGACAAGTTCGATCGATTGAAGTCAAGACAGGTTCGTTCAATCGATCGATCGAAGCCACTTCTATCGATTGAAAGTAAAGTCGGTTATGGGAATCTATAAATAGGGCATTAGCGTCCAGAAAAAAGAGTTCGTCTACTAGAGTTACATAAATGATTTAGGGTTTTCCTACACCTCTTTATCCTCTCTATTAGGGTTTCTACCAACCCCAGTCTTTCCGACAAGCATCCGTAGGAGTCATAAGGGTGAAGCCAACCTAGAGGAGACTGCTGAAAGTTCAAGAATTCAAAATTAGGTTCAAAACACAAAGGTATAATTATTGTACTTCTTGTTATACGCATTTATAGAGTTAATAAGTAGTAGATCTGGGCATACCAAAAAGTTTTGAACTTTGTTTTTCTACTACGTGTTAAATATGTTTTTGCAACCTATTTTTCCTTTATGGGGAACATGGCAGACCTGCTAGGCAAATTGCCATGCAAAAGATAATGAGTGCTAAGATGTTGGAAGGAACTTTAGTCAGAGAACATGTTTTAAAAATGTATAAAAATTTAAATGAATTGGAGACTCTGGGTGCCAATATTGATGCACAGACCCAAGTTGATATGATTCTCAACTTCCTATGGCCATCATTCGGTCATTTTAACCTAAACTATAATATGAATCAATGAATTGTTTTTATGATCGAATTGATGAGTTCTCTTCAGGAGCGCAAGGGGTGGTCAAAGCCTGGGGCCAACGTTATAAACGTTTAGAAAAGCTCTTCATCTTCCCGATCTAGGCCAAAAGGCAAGAAAGGAAAGAAGAAAGTTGGCACTGGGGGTCCAAGTATTGGACCAGTCCCGAAGATTGCAAAATCTAAGGGAAAGGGCAAAGGCAAGGGGAAGGGAGGTGGTCAAGGCAAAGGAAAGTGTTTCTAATGCGGTGTTAAAGGTCACTGGAAGAGGAACTGTTCGAAATTCTTAGCTACAAGAGTTCAAGGTATGATCGAAGCACATATGATTAAAGTATGTTTTATAACAGATACTTCGAACACTTGGTGCATTGATTCTGGTGCGACTAACCATATTTGTAATTCGTTGTCGAGGTTCAGATCAACCAGAAGGTGTAGTGATGGGAAAATTGTGCTTACTCTAGGTTCTAGTGTAACTGTTTCTGCGATTGCAATAGGAGTAGTAATTTCAAAATTTCCAGATAATATGACTTTAGTTTTATCAGATGTACTTTATGACCCTTTATTGAGAAGTAATTTAATTTCAGTTTTAAAACTTCCAAATAAAAATTATTCTTTCTCTTTTAGAACTAAAGTTGTGATCAAAACAAATGGTTCTTTTATGTGTTCTAATATTAAGTCAAATGGTTTGTATGTAATTAATCCAAATGTTTCTAAATTCTAATATGGAAATTAAAAACTCAGTGGTTACTGTACCATCAAAAAGAAAGGAACCTTCCACTAATCTAACAAGGCTTTGGTATATGAGGCTAGGTCATATCAATCTAAATAGGATTGGCAGACTAGTCAAAGAAGGGGTCTTAGGCGATTTGGTTCTCGAACCAATGGAAGTCTATGAATCATGTTTAGAGGGTAAAATGACCAAAAGGCCCTTTCATGCAAAGGGTAATAGGACCAATGCATAGTTAGAATTAGTTCATACTGCTGTGTGTGGGGACCAATAAATATTATAGCTAGGGGTGTTTATGAGCATTTTTATTACATTTACTGATGACCACTCTAGGTAAGGATATGTGTACCTAATGCAGCACAAGTCTGAAGCCTTTTGAAAAGTTCAAAGAGTTTAGGGCTAAAGTAGAGAAGCAATTGGGTATACATATCAAGGCCATTTGATCTGATCAAGTTAGCGAGCACCTCTCTAATGAGTTTATTGATCACCTCATACAGAACAAGATTATGTCATAGTTGACTGCACCTGGTATGCCTCAGCAGAATGGTGTAGTGGAGAGAAGGAATCGAACTCTTTTAGATATGACTAGGTCGATGATGAGTTATTCGGAGTTGCCATTATTTCTTTGGGGTTACGCTTCGGAAACCACTGCATACATACTAAATCTTGTTCGAAGCAAATATGTTCCTAGACACCACGGGAGATGTGGATTGGATGCAAGCCCTCTTTGCAACATCTTCGGATATGGGGGTGTCCAGTGCATGTGCTGAAAGGAAAGATGAGCAAATTGGAAACTAGATCGGATGTATGTTACTTTGTAAGGTATCCAAAGGGTACTTATGGATGGTATTTTTACGATCCAAGATAACAGAAAGTGTTTGTTAGTACAAATGATGTTTTTTTGGATGATGATTATATCATGAACCAAAAACCTAAAGAAAAGATAGATCTGAGAGAAATAGATGGAAAGCCATCTATTACTCCAAAAGTTGAAACGATGTAAGACAATAAAATGCCACATCTTCACCCATTTCTACACCTGTTCCTCATCGTAGTGGAAGGATTATCAGCCAGCCTAATAGATACATGTTCTTAGGAGAAGTTTTTGAAAATGTCTCCATAGAATTTGAATCTAAATTTGATCCTACCACATACGAAGAGGCGATGGTTGATGTTGATTCAGCTCATTGGGTTAAAGCTATAAAGGCTGAATTGGAATCTATGGATTCTAATTAGGTATAAGATCTTATAGAACTTCTAACTAATATTAAACCCATTGGTTGTAAGTGGGTCTACAAGAGGAAAAGAACTATTTAGTTGCTTATTTACTGTACTGAAACCCTCGCATGAATACTATAGTAATAATGGAAAAAGATATTGATAAGACATAATGTGGCAACGTGGAGAATAATGTATTGTTAGTAATTATATAAGCTAACGTATTGGTAGTGGATCGAAGAGGTCACCGGTTAGTATCTCCGGTTGGGTTGGCCACGTGGGAGTATCGAGAGTCAGTTTGGTTACAGGTCAGCATAAGTGGGTACGGGTGACGCTTTGTGCATGGACGTATATTGATTGATGGTGTCCTAACGTATGTGGACTACAATCATTGTGCGTTGCTAGACATGGATTGATGGTGTCCTAAAGTATATGGACTACAATCACTGATCTGGAGATTTAACTGCATGAGTCGTGACTTAGTATGGTATACATTGATTGTCAGTGTCCTAAATTATGTGGACTGAAATTAATGGTATATCCATGGCATGCATTGATTGACGGTGTCCTAAAGTATGTGGACTGCAATAACGATTTGTCTATATTGTGATTCAGGGTGATGTCTATTGAGTGACTGTGTCCTAACGAATGTCAACTGCAATCAATGATACATCCCTGGTATGGCATGGATTGATACATTCTGATCAAATGTGTCCCAATGTATGTGGACTGTGGTCAAGGGTGTATTTGGATAATCGTGTTGTCAAGTTGTTCATCGAGTTCTTAGAGCATGTTGGTCTTTGCATAACAAGACGCTTTAATGGTTGGGTATGAAGAGTTTGAATAACAGGAAAAGATACTATCAATAGAACTTAATCTATATTGTTTCATAACTTATAATAACTTTCTAATTGTAATACCTCATTGGTCTATTATTCACTCAGCTTTCATAAAGCTAATGATGTTTATGCCACTGGACATCCCCATGTTCCAGCACATCCACTCTATGATTATATAGGAGTATGACCCAATGATGAAGACTTCTATCTGGAGTAAGACTGGGCAGAGGACGACCTCGCTGAAGACGGTTACGCCGAAAGGGACTACTATGATAGCTAAATACTGGAGTAGACCGTGGTTCTTTATGTTTATGTTTCTGTTTCAGTTTTTTTTTTTTAGTATTTTGTGTTCGGCATATGTTGCCTTAAGACCTTAGTTATTCTATGTTTTCTTAGACTCTGATTGTATTAGATTAGTAACTTCATAATTTATACAATGTTGAACTTAGAATATATATTACTGTTTCTTTATTACTCTATTGTTTAGAACTGTGTGGTGTGGACAATCATGTGACTTCACCAGTCGTGGCCTACCAACCCAATAAGGAATTTATTTTCTCTATTTTTGCTGCTCTGGGGCGTGACAATGGAGCCATTAGTTAGAGGAGTATCAAGCGATCATGTATTGCTGATTCCACCATGGTGGTCGAGTATGTGGCTTCTTCGGAAGCAGCTAAGGAGGTCGTTTGGCTCAAAAACTCATTTATAGATCTAGGAGCGGTACCTGCGGTACAATAAGCGATGTGACCAAGATAGTATCAGCAAATAATCTAGCAAATCCTTTCAACGAGAGCTTATCAGCCAAGACTTTTGATAATCACTGACACGACTTGAAATGTGTTCTCTGAAGAGTACGTCCAAGTGTAGACGGTCGCGTCGCGTTAAAAACCGGTAAGACCGGGTCGAATCCCAAAGGACGGAATGTAAAGGCAGAAGAATCTAGATTGAATCCTAAAATAAAGTAAAAGATGATTTCTTGTAGAAAGGGGGTTGTAACAGTCCTAAAAAGAATAGAAGAAACAATTTAAAATGAAGCACAGACTTAATTAGATAAGATTAAAAACTGTGATAAAAATCAAATATGAAAAAGAGTTGGGAACATGTGAATCCACAAAGTGACAGCCACTACCATGATTTTAACGAGAATGTACAGTTGGGGTTTTATCCTTAGAGTATTCCTTATTTCGAAATGATTAAGTTAAGCATTCTAGACACTAGGTATGTGAATCTTGCATATCTAGTGGTTCGTTTACCTCACTTATTTATGAAGAACTGAAACAAGTAGTTAATTAAAACTATGAACAATAACTAGCAAATTGAGTATGAAATATTCGAAGTGTTTGTTATGAGTGTTCATTGAATTAATTATTCAAAAGAGCTTTTATTCCAAAATCAGATTGTAATTTGAACTTTGAAAGATCAATTTAGACTCAGTTTCTGAAACAAAAGTTACTGGAATACAGAAAGGAGTAAACCCAAGTCATAATCATATCAATCGATTGACTTAATGTCAATCGATTGACATGGAATGGCTTTCAATCGATTGACAAGTATATCAATCGATTGACTTAGAGTCTATGTCAATCGATTGGATACTGTATCCAATCGATTGGCATTGACTCTTTCACAGAATCATGGCAGAGGGCTGGGAACAATGCTTCTTCACATTATTCCCAACCAGAATTCTACTCACGCATAATTAAGACTGCATAAACATAAATAAACCGAAAGACAAGATCAAACATAGCCATGGATTAAAATGTTAAATTAAAATTGCTTAAATCAAATTCTAACTATAACATGCATAACAATCACAATTCCTAAGCAACTAAAAACAAGAATTGAAACCTGAAATTCGAGAATGAAAAACAGAATATGAATTTATCCACTGGAATTCTTATCCGAAACCAAAATCGATGGTGAATCCCTACAAAAACAATACAAAAATGAGCCAACCCCTTCGCCCTCTCTACTCTCCTCTATATATAATGTCCAAAAAATGAGCTAGAGGCGTCCAGGTTCATTCCATAACGGCTGGTCGTCGCCTGATTGCTGAGATCTTGCGCCATTAAAACAAGCTGTTTCCAGTTTAAGTCAATCGATTGACAAAGATGTCAATCGATTGAAAAAGATGTCAATCGATTGACAAATAGTTCAATCGATTGGTAAGGAAAACATATCAATCGATTGATACTATGTCAATCGATTGGTATCAAGACTTCATCAATTTGTTTCTTGAGTTATTCCTTTCAACTTGCAATTCCATTTAGCTTCAGAACCTGCACTTACAAAGCCAAACACAACAACATACCTCGAAAAACGTATCATTGTGTAAAGAAGCAAATTAAACACAATTGCAGGAAAAACTAGAGAAATGAGGTTATATCCAGTCGGTTTTTACTCCTTATCGAGCTAATATTAAGCTAATATCAGCTCTCATCACGACCCCCAACTAGCGTTTTGCTAGTCTCTAGCAATGAAGCGGAATTAACACAAATTGAGACGACCAACTATTATCGTTACAGTTTTATTGAGCTAAAACAAAAGGGAAATCCTAACTCACTGTCGCAGGAATCGCGGTTGCATTTAGCGTATGCAACAAGCCTTTGAACCTTTAGGTTTACCCTAATGGACGAGTTGTGTCTCGTGAGGGTTTTCAGAGAATTTACCCACAAAATTCAGATGTCCAATTTCCAAACTTATCAAAACTTCAATTTCTCTTTTATGCTAAAAAAAAATTTTGCTTAACAGGGATATGAATTCCTTTACCATGCTATGGAAGTAAACAACATGTTACGAAGTAACTTATTCAAGTTAAGTTACATTCACAGCCTTTATATATCCTTGTGTGTGTGTGGGGAGTTAACAACTGCGATATAAATCTTTATCATAGAATTCTTTAGATTGACATGTTTAAGACTTCATAGTTTCAACTCAATTCTCACACGGTTTATGCTCAAAATAGAAATCACTCTGAAACAGGCGTAAAGCTTATGCACTCATAGTATGAAGCTCAAATGAGTAAATGTAGAGGCAATCAAACATGCTTACATACTAGACACTGAAAAATGCTTATTTGAGGTGCATGAGTCTCATGAATGGAATGCCAATTACAACAAGAGCGATCTACTGTGGAAAATTCATTTCATACTCGAGATTTGTTAAAATTAATCTAGAATCCTTAGGACTTGCGACAGAAATATGAGGAGAGGTAAGAGATAATGGACTGTGAAAAATGAGTTCAAGCATGTGACATAGTAAAACCAACTCCGTTTTACATCTTTTATTTAACAATCCTCCAATTTCTTTTGTTTATTGCTTTCCACTTTTCTTTTCTTTTCTTTTCTCTTTTTTTTTTTTTTTTGAATATATTTGCAATCACTTCTCCTTCTTCTCTTTTAACTATTTTCACGAAATCGTCACATACTTGATTATGAAAAGGTGATTTTAGGTAGAGACCTTGATTTGTGAAAGGTAAGTGGGAATTTAGACTTTCTCGGGTAATGAGGTGAGAAAAACGATGGCCTAAATCATTTTCTAGATATTAAAACTTATCTCGAGTATTTCCTGAGTTTTAAAATTAGTAAATCCTGAACGTTCTCCTGAAGCATTAGCCAAATGAAACAAGAATGAGACTGCAACGAAATAATAACGCATTTCAAGAAATGACACGAGTTTTTGTGATTAACCCTCAGAATAAAAGAACGGCTCGAAACTCACTAGGGTTTAAAGTTTTACTATTAATCCAATCACATGACAATCGTATTTGTTTGTGAAGCCTGTGCCTGTATACATAGGATTGCCTATATTGAATAAGGGTAATGCTATGTGCACATAAAATGTGAATATAAAGATCTGGGCCATTCATTTATCAAGAAAAAAAACCTTATTCCGGGTGTGAAGCCTGTGCCTGTATACATAGGACCCACCGAAATGAATGACCCAGATCTGTATGTGCACATTTTATGTGCATCAATCATTACTCATTGAATAAATAGAAATCAATGTAGATTTTGTTTGTGTGTTGTAGATAGAAACAAAAAGCAATATTGATTTTGTATGTGTATTGAAATGAATATGGACAGGCCAATTTATAGGCTTATTGGTGTCTATTAATCAAGGGTTGTGTCTGTTGGCCTAACGAATATTTGGCTAGACCGACTGTTCCCATGAAGTTGAATTTGAATTCAACCACTAGAGGTTCGACTAAGAGCAACTGACAACTCAACACCCACACTACCCGAACCACGAATTCATGCGGTAAGCATGCAAAGCGCACCTACAAAGCACTGTTAAGCAACCTCTATAGCCCGCTCCCAAGTTAGTGGTTGGGGTCACAAAGCGCATGCATGAATCGTGCTTTTGCACTGTTGTGGGACAATCCATTGGTAGCATTGATTCATGTGCTTATAAATGAAAGGTAGCAATACCATTCAACTTATAAGCTCACTTATGCAACTCTTTCTTGGCAATATGGGATACATCCTGTCATGCCCCAGAGCAGCAAAAATAAAGAAAAATAAATTTCCTTTTTGGGTCCATAGGGAATGACAAGTGAAAGTCACAAAATATCCGCACCATGCAGTACTAGTCCAACCAACACCAAAGAAATAGTAATAACATCAACTGAAAAATACAACGATTCTATCTATTACAAAAACATCAGAGTCTGGTCCTCAGGATCACAATAGGTCTGGAGACAACATATGCCCAAGTACCAGTTAACTAACAAAGTTCAACAGTAAAGTAAAGCTTAAACATATACTAGATAACTATCTTCGGATCTTTAGCTGGCGTAGGGGTACTTTTCTATATAACAGCCTTCACCAGAGTAACTAGCATCAGTCCCGCTGCATAATTCCCTTCAGGATAGTAGCCTTCGTCATAAGCACCATTATCTGCATTACAAGGGACAGGGTAATCTAGACGGGAAATGTCCAGGCAATAACGGCCGTCAGCTTACTAAGAGCTGAGTGAATAGAAACTCACAGGGTATCAGTGATATAACATATAACAAGTTATTAAAGCACCTAAGATATAGTTCTACTAAATAATATCTTCTCAGTACTCCAACGTCGTAACTCACCCCTTATCGTCTTGTTATACTGAGACCGATAATCAACATACTTTTTCTAAAAAGAACAGACTCAATCATTTCACATATGTAGATACATCATCATTCTGTCCATTGCTCGTTAAGGATATAAACCATCCACCATAATTATGGACACCACGTCAGTCCATCCCCTGCTTATTAAGGATATAAACCATCCACCGTATGTCAAGATACAATGTTTTGAATAACAGCACATCAAATCAATTGCCACGACTTATCGTTGTTACCAGTGATCCCCCATCCACAGCTCGTTAAGGATATAACATGGATCATCTGGTTACCTTAGGACTACATGGTCCCGCTCACTGCTCGTTAAGGATATAAACCATCCACCGCATGTGAACGCATATTTTGACCAGGCGTCTTCCCACGTACCATTTCCAGAACTTATCAAACCTACTTAAACTCAGTACTACTATTGATACATGACAATTCCCATGTGGCCTGACTACTCATATTGAAATGAACGGATATCAAACTCATACATGAAGCAAAATCATCTAACGTCATTCATTATTTTTAATCATACTTATCTGTGTTGTCACATTCTCCCTGACTAACCAATAATCGCATAATAGAAGTCCGAATCGTAAATCGAGGATTCAAACCTCATATAAAATAAACTAAAGAAATAAACCATGTTCTGCATATCTCAATCGATTGATGGAAAATAATGTTTGTGCGATCGAAGTCACTTTGATCTATTGAACCTTCGATCAATTTTTGAACTCTGTTCAATCGTTCGAGTGTAGTCTTTTCTAGCATATTCAGAACAGCATATAAACAAGCATCCTAAGGACTTTTCAATACATTTAATCATGTCAAAAAGCTTGTAAAAATTAAAATAAAGATACAAAGTGAGTAAAAACTGACCTAGGGTGTGTTTGGCAAAGCTTTGAGCCTCCGAGCTTTAATGGTGGCCTCTCTCTCTCTCTCTCTCTCTCTCTCTCTCTCTCTCTCTCTCTCTCTCTCTCTCTTCTGCTCCTCTCTTCATCTCTGCCTCTCCTCTTCTTCTTCTGTTTCTTCTTCTTCTCTTCTTCTCTTACTCCCATAGAATATATATATACAATATAGGTATGGATGTGTGTAGTGTATATATATAGATGTATGTGTATATATTATATAACATAAGCCTAAACTCTCTCTCTCAAGCACTCAAGTGTTCTGGACCTCACACATACACAAACTGATGTATATATAGGGGAAAAGGGGGTGCAGATGGTTGTTTCTGCGTGAAACTTGGAATTATCATAATTATAAGTTCGATCGATCAAACTAAGTTCAATCGCTCTAGAGCAGATCGGTCAGGTTTGATCGATTGAAGAAAGTTTGATCGATAGAAGTGGGGACCACGTATTAAATTTATGTTGACAGGGTTTTGATCGCTCGAAAATGGTTCAATTGCTTGAAATTTGGAAATTCTCAATCACTTGAAAGAACCTCGATCGATCGAAGATGAAATTTCACATATGATCAAGGGAAGTATGTAGAATCTCTGTGCATAAATAATTATTAAAAATACAGGGTATTACATCATCCACCACTCATTAATGACTTCGTCCTCGAAATCGAAAACATACAAGGTCTAAAACAAAAATGGAAACTTCTCTTGCATCTCTGTCTCTAATTTCCATGAAGCTTCTCCTTCATCATGATGTTTCCACTAAATATTGACTAACGGAATCTCCTTGTTTCTGAGCTTCTTGATCCCTCGATCCAAAATACGAACCGGTCCTTCGTTGAATGTAAAGTTGTTGTTGACTTCAATATCTTTGTAGTTGACCTTATGCTCTGGGTTGTGAGCACACTTACTCAGCATACTAATGTGGAAAACGTTGTGCACTTCTGACATCTTTGATGGCAATGCAAGGCAATAAGCAACCTTCCTAACACGCTCTAGAATCTCGAATGGTCCGATAAATTGCGACGATAGCTTGCCTCTCTTCTGACCAAATCTGATGATGCCTCGAATAGGTGAAACTTTGACCAGCACGTGATCTCTGACAGCAAACTCCAAGTCTTTGCATCGCTTGTCAGCATAACTCTTGGGTCACGTTTGAGTTATCTTCATCTTTTCACATACAATCTGAATCTTCTCGCTGTTTCTCGTACCATTTCTGGAGCAAGATGTTGAGTATCTCCGACTTCCGTCCAACAAAGCGGTGATCAGTAAGGTCTTCAGTACAAAGCTTTAAATGATGCCATTCCTATGCTTGAATGATAACTACTGTTGTAGGCGAACTCAATCAAAGGTAAGTGCTTCTCCCAAGAACTCTCAAAATCAATGACACAAATGCATAACATATCCTCCATTACTTGATTAACTCGTTTAGTCTTCCCATCAATCTGCGGATGAAAGGCAGAACTCAAGTTCAATGTTGTTCCCATCGCTGTTTGGAGACTCTTCCAAAACTCTACAGTATAACACGAATCTTGATCTGACATGATAAAAATAGGTACTCCATGTAACAGTACAACGTGCTGTAGATATATTCGGCTCAAATGTTCTACTAGATACGTCATACTATAGGCGATAAAATGTGTGCCGTCTTTGTAAGTCGATCCATGATTACCCAAATAACATCATAGTTCTGTTGTGACTTCGACAATCCTACCACGAAATCCATAGTGATGTGTTCCCATTTCCATTGAGGAATCGATAATGGTTGCAGTAACTGAGGTGGCTTCTGATGTTCTGTCTTTACTTGTTTGCAAGTAAGACATTGAGATAAATACTCCGCTATTTCTCTCTTCATTCCTTCCCACCAGAAATTCCTCTTCAGATCCTTGTACATCTTTGTACCTCCCGGATGGATAGTCATCCGTGACTTATGTGCCTTATCCAATACTTCTTTCCAGAGATTGTTTTTGTCAGGTACGCAGAGTCTACCTTTACATCGTAGGGCTCTGTTTGTACCCATACTCCAAATCTTGGGTTCCTTGGCTAACATTTTTTATGAACCATACTTTAAATCTTTCGTTGTTTGTTGAGCTGCTATGATACAACTAATCAAAGTTGAATGTACCATCAAACATCCAAAATGAAATCTTTCCATTGGTTCTGATCGGGAGAGAACAAATCCTAATTACACGCCTTAATTCACATTTGTTAGTACTTTTTATCCTATTTTTTTGTATTTTTACTTTGTTTTCTATTTTCTGTTAGGATTTAGAGAAAAGCAAGGATTCCAGGCTAAATGGGGTGAAAAGGCATAAAGAAAGAAGCTGAAAAAGGCATCTCGAGCGAGCCGCCCGCTCGTATGACAATCTGGAAACTCGCTCGCGCGACCTCCCAAAATAGCGCTCGTGCGGCCTGCTCGCGCAACCTATGTAAAAAACCAAAGTTGCGTATTTCAGTGTACTGAAGATTCCCACGTAAACGAAACTTCCTAATTACGTCCAGACTATAAAATATAGCAGTTTCAGTGCGAATAGGTTTAGGAAAGCTTCCAAACTTGTTCCAAATCTATAAATATTCAATTGTAATTCAATTCTTAGGTTACACATCATTACACAACATTAGATACATCCATATACAACTAAAACTTCAGCCATTGAAGAGAGAGAAGCAAGGAGAAGAAGAAGAAGACCAAGGATTCCCATGGCCTCCTCCATCAACTTCTTGCCAATCTTCAATTCTATGGCCGCTTGAACCAAGATCAAGGATTTCAATGAAACCCTAGCCAAGTAATAGGGTGTATTTTATGCTTTTTCTTTTAGATTTATTATGTATGGATGATGATTACATGTTTAGAGGATTTTTTATAATAAAATCGTACTTCTATTGATTAAATCATTACTTTCAAAGTTTATTCTTGTCTTAGATCTATTTTGAATGTGATGTGCTCAATGATCTATATTCGTTGTGCTTGTATGGATTATTTACATGCAATAGTGCTTAATTGAATCGTGATATCAAGTAGCCAAATAGGTCATGCCTAGGAAAGACAAATTGTGTCGCAGCCCTAGTTTAGTGTGAGACAATCCGTGCCAACCGAAGATGAACTATGTTGGTGCTTGAATCGTAGTTATCTTTTTTACAGAGGAATTAGGCTTGTAGCTACAATTCTCCATTATCATCCAATATAATAAGCTAATTAAATGCATAAATACCCTTATTGTGAAGCTAGTGGTGGATTTGCAATCCTAGGTTCACTCAAAATATCATTTAAAACAACTTTTAATTGCTTCCATAGTTTAGATTTATTTTAATTGTTCTTAGTTTAATTAAAATCAAAATAAAAATCTCTTTTTCATAATTAACTAGGTTTAGGTTTCAAAATTAAAGTGCATAAGTAATTCAATCTCTGTGGGTTTGACCTTTACTTCCACACTACAAATCCTTAGAAAGTAAAGCATACTTTTTTATCTTGATTCTGACAAGATCAATTCAATCTCTGTTGCTGGGGATCTGACAAAAATTGATCTTGTCAGAATCAAGATAAAAAAAAAAGTATGCTTTACTTTCTAAGGATTTGTAGTGTGGAAATAAAGGTAAAACCCACAGAGATTGAATTACTTAAGCACTTTAATTTTGAAACCTAAGCCTAGTTAATTATGTAAAAACGGATTTTGGTTTTGATTTTAATTAAACTAAGAACAATTAAAATAAATCTAAACTATCGAAGCAATTAAAAGTTGTTTTAAATGATATTTTGAGTGAACCTAGGATTGCAAATCCACCACTAGCTTCATAATAAGGGTATTTATGCATTCAATTAGCTTATTACATTGGATGATAATGGGGAATTATAGCTACAAGCCCAATTCCTCCGTCAAGAAGATAACTACAATTCAAGCACCAATATAATTCATCTTCGGTTAGCACGGATTGTCTCACACTAAACTAGGGTTGCGGCACAATCCGTCTTTCCTAGGCATGACCTATTTGGCTACTTGATATCACGATTCAATTAAGCACTATTACATGTAAATAATTCATACAAGCACAACGAATATAGATCATTGAGCACATCACATTCAAAATAGATATAAGATAAGAATAAACTTTGAAAGTAATGATTTAATCAATAGAAGTACGATTTTATTATAAAAAAATCCTCTAAACATGTAATCATCATCCATACATAATAAATCTATAAGAAAAAGCATAAAATACACTCTATTACTTGGATAGGGTTTCATTGAAACCCTAGATCTTGGTTTAAGTGGCCATAGAATTGAAGATTGGCAAGAGGTTGATGGAGGAGGCCATGGGAATCCTTAGTCTTCTTCTTCTTCTCCTTGCTTCTCTCTCTTCAATGGCCGAAGTTTTAGTTGCATATGGAAGTATCTAATATTGTGTAATGATGTGTAACCTAATAATTGAATTACAATTGAGTATTTATAGATTTGGAGCAAGTTTGGAAGCTTTCCTAAACCTATTCGCACTGAAATTGCTATATTTTACAGTCTGGACATATTTGGGCTGTTTTGTTTACGTGGGGATCTTCAGTACATTGAAATCCGCAACTTTGGTTTTTACACAGGTTGCGCGAGCGGGCCACGCGAGCGCGATTTTGGGAGGTCGCACAAGCGAGTTTCCAGATTGTCTCGCGAGCGAGCGGCTCGCGCGAGATACCTTTTCCAGCTTCTTTCTTTCTGCTTTTTCACCCCATTTAGCCTGGAATCCTTACTTTTCTCCAAATCCTGATAGAAAACAAAAAATAAAGTAAAAAAATACAAAAATAGGAGAAAAAGTAAATGTGAATTAAGGTATGTAATTAGGATTTGTTCTCTCCCGATCAGGTTCCACTGGCTAAAGCTCGAATTCAGCTAACACTTCTAATGCTCTCCATTTTCAAATTAATAATGCAGCGATCACTAGTTGAGGTTTATGACTCAAAGCATCTGCTACGACATTTGCTTTACCTGGATGGTATTGCAATGTAAAGTCGTAATCCTTGAGCAACTCCATCCATCTTCGTTGTCACATGTTCAACTTCTTTTGAGAGAACAAGTACTTCAAGCTCTTATGATCGAAAAATAGATCAAACTTTTCTCCATAGAGATAGCATCTCCAAATATTCAATGCAAACACTATTGCTGCTAGCTCCAAATCATGAGTAGGGTAGTTCCTTTCATGTACCTTCAACTATCTTGATCCATATGCAATGACATTCCCATCTTGCATTAGTACACACCCAAGTCCTTGGTGTGATGCATCACTATAGATCACATACCTTTCTCTACTCTCAGGTTTCGCATGTACTGGTGCAGAAGTCAATCTTTCTTTTAACTCCTGGAATGTACCCTCATGCTTGTCTGTCCATTCGTACTTTATCTCTTTTCTCATCAAACTCGTCAAAGGTCCTGCTAACTTGGAGAATCCTTCTACAAATCTCCTGAAATATCCTGCTAAACCCAGAAAACTTCTGACTTCAGTCACGTTGGTCAGTCTGTTCCAACTTAAGACTGCATCAATCTTAGATGAGTCCACTAAAATACCGTCCTGAGAAATAATATGTCCCAAGAATTTGACCTCTTGTAGCCAAAATTCGCACTTGCTGAACTTCGTAAACAACTTATTATCTCGACGTGTTTGTAAAGCAATGTATAAGTACTCCTTGTGGTCTTCCTCCGTCTGCGAGTAGATCAGTATGTCATCGATGAATACTATAATGAATTTATCCAGATATGGTCTAAATACTCTATTCATTAAGTCCATGAATACTGTTGGAGCATTCATCAATCCAAAAGGCATAACTAGAAACTCGTAATGCCCGTATCTCATTCTGAACGCAGTTTTTGACACATCCTTTAGTCGAACCAATAGTTGATGATATCCCGAATGTAGATCGATCTTCAAAAAGATCCTTGATCCTTGTAACTAGTCAAATAGATCATCTATCCAAGGTATTGGATATCTATTCTTAATCGTGACCTTGTTCAACTCTCTGTAGTCTATGTAGAGTCAAAGTGTTCCGTCCTTCTTTTTCACAAATTGAACCGGTGCTATCCATTATGACGTACTTGGGCGAATAAAACCTAAATCTTCAAGCTCTTGGACTTGCTTCTTCAGTTCCAACATATCAGTTGGTGACATTCTATAAGGAGTCTTGGAAATAGGCAATGTTCCAGATAATAGTTCCACACAAAAGTCTATCTCTCATTTTGGTGGAAGTCCTTTAATATCCTGGAATCCTGAAAGTCTTGTACAGTAGGAATATGATCCATCTTAAGTTCTGTATTCGCACTCCCAATTGTAGCCAAACTACTCACAAGAAACATGTCACTCGCCGATTGACACTGGAATCTAATCATCGGACATCTTGGTATCAGAAACACAATCGTCCTAGTAGGGCAATCCAAATTAACATTGTACTTAGTCAACCAATCCATCCGCAGGATAATGTCGAACTCTGACATTGATAGAATTACCAAGTCTACTAGAAGATTCCTATCTCCCAAGGTCAATGGGCAATCCTTACATACTTTACCCAGCTTAACAGTCACTCCTAAAGGGGACACAACATTTAGTGTTGGCTCAAGTATCTGGGGGTTTTAAACCCAACTGGCGCACAATCTTAATAGCAATAAAAGAACGTGCAACTCTAGTATCAAATAAAGCTTTAACTGGACTATGAAAGAGTTCAAGCATACCTTCCAAATGTTGTTGTTCATCTGCATTAAAACCTGCTTCTCCTGGGATGATAGCATTCATCCTTGTTTGATCTGGAGGTTCTTGAATCTCTTTAACTAGTGCCCCATAGTATCCTCCCTGTGGTGCACGATAATCCCTACTCAAATGCCCTGGTTTGTTGTAATTTCAACAGTTAGCACCCATTTGGTGGTTAATCCTAGGGGCAGTGCAAAATTTAGCTATGTGCCCTGATTTTTCACAATTAAAACATCCCCCACTATTGCTTGGCAGGGCTGTTAGTAGTGCTTGAGGTTGTGGTCCTTGCTGGAAATATTGTTGGGGTCGAGAATAACCCTGTTGTGGCTTTCAGGTCCCTTCCTAGGTTCTCGTATTCACTTGGAAATTACCCTGAGGTCTCCAACTCTGAGTATTCCTTGGTGGTTGGTTCTGGATATTTCACGACTGAAATCCTCTCAACGATTAAGGTCGATTTATCAATGATTATTGTGCTGGATAAGCGTCTTTTTCCAATCTTACAGAATCTAACAATTCATTCGAATGACTGATTCAGATGACTGATCATCATATGTCTGAGGTGGGGATTCAGTCCCTAGTGAAATCTTTTCACCTTCTTCTGCTGTGTATCAATCATATGCTGGGCGAATTGAGATAGTCGCTCAAACTGTGTGGTATATTCTCTTACCATCCAATCTCCTTGAACTAAGCTCGTAAAATTCTTCTCTTGTTGATCATTTTCATCTTCTGGGAAGTACTTCTCCAGAAATCTTCCCTTGAAGGTTTCCCAAGGCATTACTCTCGTGGTGTTTATCCCTATAGTTGCTCGTTCAGTCTCCCACCAATTTGCGGCGGCATAGGTGAGCTGGAACGTAGCAAGACGATGCTTCTCTTACTTACTGCATTCCAATGCTTCAAAGATCAACTCCATTTTTCTCATCCATTGTTTGGCTTTCCATGGTTCTGTCAGTCCATCAAACTTCTCGAGTCGTAACCCACGGAAATTTGCTAATAACTTGTCCCCTATTTGCCTCTACTGGAATGGTGCAATTGGGGGTTAGATAGGTCATTGATTGGTAGCATGGTTGTAGGTATCGCCTACATGCTCCATTCGCAGCATAAATGCTTCAAAACTCCAGATGGATCCATTCCTTCTGGAATAGGTGCTCCGATTCGCGCTTGGTGATTTCTTAAGGGTGCTACCATAATGATAACGAGTGTTGCCTATAAGAGACACATCAATTAGTTAAAGGTCTTCTCGCAGAAACAAAAACAAGATAGAGCGAGAAGCAACAAGAACTAACAGTCCTACTAAACAACACATCAATGCAACCATACAATCAATAGTGAAAGCACTGATCGGATACATAACAAAAAAATGTACCGCATAGTACACACTAGTTAAACTGTGTACTATGTGGGACAAAGGCTAAAATAGTACTAAGGTCAGCTATTTATAATGCTACAACTACTACTAATAATATCTATTCAAAGCTATGGTTCAATAGCCATCTCTCAAGCTCCCAAAAATCTAGTGGACAACTTGTCCGGATAAAACTAACATAAACCCCTTGCAGATCCTAACTCAAAAGTCGTCAGCATCTGATCCTACTACTGGAGCATCATCCTCAGGTGCAATGTCCATCTCTACCGGTAGATCATCCTCGGCTGGTGCTACTGCTCCTACTACTACCATCCCAATATCCCAATCCTCTATAATCATGTCGTCAATCTCCATCTCCTTAATACCGAAAGTTGGCTCAGCTATATTGACGATCAACTCGGCAAAATCCCCAACTAGGGCCATAGCATCTGCTAATGCAGCCTGTCCTATCAAAACTTCAGCTGGCTGTGCAACCATCGCTGCTACCCACTCAGCTACCATGTTGGCAATGGCTGCCATATAAAGAACGGGTTCGGCTGGTAAATCAAACACAACGGGTATCTCTTGTACTAAAATCTCCTCTGGCTTGACTGTAACATCCTCTATACCCTCATCTCCTATTATGTCATCCCCTTCGATCATAGCATCCTCATCGCCTAAATCTAGGTCCTTCTATGGCTCCTCGCCATCCTCAATGGGCTCGATGTCCTCTACGGGATCCTCCTCTGGGTCAGCATCAACCATCGGCTCGGCCTCTGGTGACTCTAGCTCCTCAAACTACTCATGTGGCTCGAGAATGGGTACCTCAGGTACCTGTGATAGTGGTGCTACTGCTGGTGCTGCCTCGATAGGTCTTCCAAGAATGGCTCGAAGCTCAATAGCGTCCATATCTAGCTTACTCTGAATTAAGCGAAAAATCTCCTGGTATATATCCCTACCAATCCTCGCTAAATGATAAGCATCCATTCGCATCTCTGTAGGGTGGGTCTTCCCAGTCACATAAAGAGCCTTCCATATATCCTCTTCTAGATATCTACTAGTTGTCTGGTGTATGCGATCATGATAAAACTCTGGATTAGCTGGCTCCATGATATCCCCGCATCAGTCACAAACTGATGGAACTCTGGATCCATGCTAACCTGCAAGGAAACTATCTATCGTCAGAAAGATGAACTTATCTTATCGTATTTCATCTCAAGGATCTCAAAATACTAGGACCAGATGAAGTGGGATCGTTAGTGAACGACAGTATCACAAACCTAGGGCTCTAATACCCAAAATCCTGTCATGCCCCGGAGTAGTAAAAATAGAGAAAAATAAATTTCCTTTTTGGGTCCATAGGGAATGACAAATGAAAGTCACAAAATATCCATACCATGCAGTACTAATCCAACTAACACAAAAGAAACAGTAATAACATCAACTGAAATATGCAATGATTCTATCTATTACAAAACATCAGAGTGTGGTCCTCAGGATCACAACAGGTCTGGAGACAACATATGCCCAAGTACCCATTAACTAACAAAGTTCAATAGTAAAGTAAAGCTTAAACATAAACTAGATAACTATCTTCAGATCTTCAGCTGGCATAGGGTACTTCTCTAAATAACAGCCTTCTCCAGTGTAATTGGCATCAGTGGGGCCACTCGCTGCATAATTCCTTTCAGGATAGTAGCCATCGATGTAAGCCCCATTATCTGCATTACAAGGGACAGGGTAATCTAGACGGGAAATGTCCAGGCAATAACGGCCGTCAGCTTACTAAGAGCTGAGTGAATAGAAACTCACAGGGTATCAGTGATATAACATATAACAAGTTATTAAAGCACCTAAGATATAGTTCTACTAAATAATATCTTCTCAGTACTCCAACGTCGTAACTCACCCCTTATCGTCTTGTTATACTGAGACCGATAATCAACATACTCTTTTTAGAAAGAATAGACTCAATTATTTCACATATGTAGATACACCATCATTCTGTCCATTGTTCGTTAAGGATATAAACCATCCACCGTAATCATGGGCACCATGTCAGTCCATCCCCTGCTCGTTAAGGATATAAACCATCCACCGCATGTCAGGGATACAATGCTTTGAATAACAGCACATCAAATCTATTGCCAAGACTTATCGTTGTATACCAGTGATCCCCCATCCACCGCTCATTAAAGATATAAATAATCCACCACTCGTTAAGGATATAACATGGATCATCTAGTTACCCTTAGGACTACATGGTCCCGCTCACTGCTCGTTAAGGATATAAACCATCCACCGCATATGAACGCATATTTTTATTAGGCGTTTTCCCACATACCATTCCCAAAACTTATCAAACATACTTAAACTCAGTACTACTATCGATACATGATAATTCCCATGTGGCCTGACTACTTGGATTGAAATGAATGGATATCGAACTCATACATGAACCGAAATCATCTAACGTCATTCATTAATCTTTATCATACTTATCTGTGTTGTCACATTCTCCCTGACTAACCCATAATCGTATAATAGAAGTCTAGATTATGAATCAAGTATTCAAACCTCATATGAAATAAACTAAAGAACTAAACCATGTTCTGCATATCTCGATCGATTAAAACCATTTCAATCGATTGAGGGAAAATAATGTTCGAGCGATCGAAGTCACTTCGATCGATTGAACCTTCGATCGATTGAACTCTATTCAATCGCTCAAGAGTCATCTTCTCCAACAGATTCTGAACAGCATATAAACAAGCATCCTTAGGAATTTTCAATACATCTAATCATGTCAAAAAGCTTGTAAACATTATAATAAAGATACTAAGTGAGTAAAAATTCACCTAGGGTGCGTTTGGCAAAGCTTTGAGCCTCTGAGCTTTAATGGAGGCCTCTGTCTCTCTCTCTTCTCTGCTCCTCTCTTTGTCTCTGCCTCCCCTCTTCTTCTTCTGTTTCTTCTTCTTCTCTGATTCTCTTACTCCAACAGAATATATATATATATACAATATTGGTATGGATGTGTGTGTAGTGTATATATATAGATGTATGTGTATATATTATATAACACAAGCATAAACTCTCTCTCTCAAACTCTCAAGTGTTTTAGACCTCACACACACACGAACTGATGTATATATAAGGGAAAAGGGGGTGCAGGTGGCTGTTTCTGCGTGAAACCTGGAATTCTGATAATTATAAGTTCGATCAATCGAACTAAGTTCGATCACTCGAGAGCAGATCGGTCAGGTTTGATCGATTGAAGAAAGTTTAATCGATTGAAGTGGGAACCACGTATTAAATTTATGTCGGCAGGGTTTCGATCGCCCGAAAATGGTTCGATTGCTTGAACTTTGGAAATTCTTGATCGCTTGAAAGAACCTCGATCGATGGAAGATGAAATTTCACATATGATCAAGGGAAGTATGTAAAATCTATGTGCATAAATAATTATTGAAAATATAGGGTGTTACACATCCCATTTACAAATTTAGCCCCATAACTATTTTTTTTTTCTCCTTTATTTTGAAAATAACTCCAACATTGTAGTACCCTGTAACACTCCAAAGTTTTGGATTCTATAATATTTTCGTATTTTTAGGCACATGCTCTTTATATGGTCCATTCCCTCATTGTATTCAATGCAATTAATAATATACAGTCCAAACTAAAATTTTATTGTAATTACGTAGCAAAAGAGAAGACCACACTCTGATTTTCCTTCACTCAATTACAAACTAATGAAATCGAAATGGTTTTTTTTTAGTAGTATGATATGAAGTATTCCACTCTAGTCTTTTGTTCAATAGAAAAGAAATTATGGACAAAAATTTCTTTGCTCTCTTTTTATCAACGGGGTTTAGCAAAACTTAGAAGTAAAGTTAAAATAGAAATTTGGCATTAAATACCAAATTAGGTTAATCATTTGGTTATAAGACACAAGGGGAAAATATTTGGGGATAAGTTCATGATTAGTGGACATTAATAAACATAAGTACTTTGACCTATATAATACCATAGTTTGTGACCATTACACCCTTCACACATTTCCCCTTACCGATTTGCAGTTAGAGAGAGAGAGAGAGAGAGAGAGAGAAAAAAAACCGATCAGAGATCGCACCACCAACCACCCCTATCATTGACCATCGAGAACCATAGGTGAGACCACCGGTTACCACCATCATCTCCAGCGACTAACACCATCCTCTCTGTGCTCACCCAAATCGAAAGTCGTTGTCGTGTCTCTATCCATCGCCATCGCTGACAACCACCACCGACTACGTCCATCACCAACGACCACTAGCCACGACCATCAACGACCACCACCGTCATCTCTAAGAATGCTTTGGTGACATTTGGTATTAAATACCAAAAATAACCGCCACTGTCATCTCTAAGGAATGGTGTGGAGGTTTTTTTTTTTCACATTTTGTTGAGAAATTTATCAAAAAAAAAAAGTCAGTGATGCTACTCAACATTTTTTTTTTCCAAATTTTGATATCAACTATGATACTTGTTTGATAGATCTCGTTGAGCCTAGTAAAAATATAGATTTTATGCAAAAAAAAAAAAAAATAACAATTTGCAGATCAATATGAATGCTCGAATTTGTAAAATGTTTTTGCAATGTTTGTTAGAACATTTTTTTTTTTTTGGAAAATTTCACAAACTGTGTGAAATTTTACATTTTTTTTTTTTAAATATCACAACTTTTTCGGTATTGGTATGAGAAATTAATTTTCAATAACTTATTTTGATCATTTCATGTTGATGTGGTGGTTTGGTTGTGAAGAGATCGATCAGGCAATGGTGGTTTCATGAAATTTCACATCACTAACTCTGTGAAATTTCACAACTTTTTTTTTTTTAATTTTACAACTTTTTTCGGTGATATGATAAATTATCTTCAGAAACATGTGTTTATGATCATTTTTATGTTGCTGTGGTAGTTTGGTTGTGAAGCGATTGAGAGAGGTCTGGTGTAGCATTGGTGGTGAACGGCAAAGGTCCAGTGCCTGTGGTGGTGGTCGCTCGGGGTTTGGTGTGGTGGTGGTGCTCACCGGAGGTCAGACGAGCTCAGGCGAGGTCGCCGGAGCTCAAGCGAGATCGCCGAAGCTCAGGCGATGTCATGGTAGTGGTCCCTGGAGCTCAGGCGTGGTCGTCGGAGGTGCAGAAACTTTGAAACTCTTTGTGTAGAGCAATGGTGGGGGTAGTTTTGTCAAAAGACTAAGGAGTGAACCTAAATCTAAAACTTTTCCTACTTACACTTAAACCACTATATTTTTTGTAATTTGGATTTATCACTAATTGCCCCAAGTTAAAATGTCACTCCACCAAATTTATGAAGTATGTCATAATTATAGAGACCTCCGTAGTTGTAGAAATTACAATGATCTCCCTTAAGGTTTGTTGCTTATAAAATCCATCTCCCTTTCGTTAGTCAACAGTCCATTGACCGTTATTTCAGTGGTCAAAACTCCTTAAAATGACAACATTCCTCTTATGAAAGTCAAAAACTTAAATATATATATACATATATAAAATCCCAAAATTCTTCTTTTTTTTCAATCCTCTTTGTTTTGAGAGCAAATCATAAGGATAAAATTATCATTTTTCACAATGTTTTGATTTTTATTAGGGTTAATATCAACTACCCTTGAGGTTTTTTACCAGAGAACACTTACCCCTATCACGTTTGAAGAATAACACTTCCCCTATGTTAACAGACCGAACGGATTTGGTAACATTGCAATCTAGTCCTAAAAAAATGAATAAATTAATTGATAGTTTTTGCAAAATGTCAAAAGAGCCCCTCTGCTAGCTATTTATAAATTTTTCGTTTTTCATAAGTTATTTTTGGAAATCTATTTGAACAATTTTTACGATTATTCAAAATTTTCTGAAATTTTCACGAATGTGAAATATGTTTTAACATTTCGAGGATTTCTTAAAATATGTCCATTTTTTTTTCTTTCAAAAGTATGATTTTTCATGTCTTCTTCTATAAATAATTTTTCTAATTTCTATCACAAAAATTGTAGAAATACTAATGAAGATGAAGATAGAATCATTCAGTCTCCTAAAAATTGGGTAAGGGTGATTTATGTATATTTTAATAAATCCACCATTATTCTATTAGTTTGACTGACATTCAACAAACAGAAGGGGGATTTGTTATAACTTATAAGACTATATAGTTTCAGATGGCTCACGAAAAAGATCATGTTTGAATTTTAGGCTTATTTAATAAACAAACCAAGCTCAATCATACAAGAGTTCGACTCATTTAATAAACAAGTCAAACTCAAACACACATAAGCTCGGCTTGTATACACTCCTATTGAAGACTAAGAAGACAAATTTTTTACAATATTAAAAAATGACAAAATAGAAAATGTTATATATAAATATCTAATATTTTCAACACAACAAAACAACATGATTACTTGTTTCCAATATTCCTCCTCACATCAAATCTCATTTTAAATATAAAAAATAAAAAATAAATAAAAAACATAAAAAAAGCTCCCTTGTTAACAAATAGTCTACTGAAATCCCAAATATTTTTTTTAAAACTATCACAAATACCCTCATTTTTGTTTTCAAAAATTGTGTGGGGGCGGCTCACCCCCATAGTCGGTTCGCCCCTGGCGAGGGTAAGTGTTGTTCTTCAAACATGAGAGGGGTAAGTGTTTCTGGTCAAACCTCAGGCGTAGTAGGTGATATTAACCCTTTTATTATTAAATAAATGTATTACTTTTAAGGGTAAATCCATAATTTGCATGTAAATTTAACACCCTTAGAGTTCTATAAATGATAAGGGAGGTCAGTGTAATTTTTAAAATTACAAGGGTGGTCCCTACAATTATGATATATCTCAGGAGAGGTCAATGTAATTTACCTAATTTACCTTGGTTATCACTGACTGAGGTTAGCAAAACTTTGTGGGTAAATCTAAAAATGTCGCCCCCACTTGACTAAATGTATGAATTCCTCCTTGCATGTGACATTCCTAAGAGCATTCATGATGGCAGAAAAATTAGTTTAAATTTAAGCCAAGTTATGGTAAAGGAACTTAGCGGCTCATAATAGTGGAGTTGGGGAGACGGTATAGACAACCATTTGGGTCCAAATGGTAGTCAAAAGCGTTTCAGTTTTTAACCAAAAAGAGAGAGAGAGAGAGAGAGAGAGAGGGAGAGAGAGAGAGAGATAACCATTTGAAGAAAAATAAAAATAAAAAAAGGTAAAAGAGACGAAACGGTTTTGAGATAAACCGTTGGAATCCCAAATGGTTTTCAAAGCACCGCTTGGCTCCACAATGGTTTTGTATCAACCATTTCACTATGAAACAGTTCTGTGTGCACCGTTGGCTCCTATAGAACATAGACGTAGCGCAAACTTAAATTCCACTATCCTAGTAAATTTAATTTTATCCTAAGTTGTGATACACAATACATCATTGTGAGACAAAAATCTAAGTTTACCCTTAGCTGTCATTGATGGGAAAATAGGTTTCAAAAACTTATTTATATGCACAGTGGAAAAATAAAGTTTAAAAAACTTTTGGTATGCCAGGAACTACTACTTATCAATTCCATAGATGCATAAACACAAGGAGGAGAAGAGTATTATACCTAGCGGTCTTCAACCCAATTTTGATTCTCTTCTTCTTTGATGGTGCAGTAGCCTCTACTAGGTGATCTTCACTCCTATGTCTCCTGTAAATACTTCCGGAGAGGATAGAGTTGGTGGGATCTCTAATAGGGAGGATAGAGAAGGTTTGGTAACCCTAAAATAGTTTCTGCAGCTTAAGGATGTTAAAAACGAAGATTTCAAATTCTGGACGCAACTGCCCTATTTATAGATTTTCAAACGGACTTTAAGTCTTCGATCGCTCAAACGATTGATCGATTGAAGTACTTTCGATCAATCAAAATTGTCTTGACTTCAATCGATCGGAACTCTTTCGATCGATCGAACTTGTCTTGACAACATCTTCTTGTGCCTTTTCAAACATCCTAGTGGAGCTAAGAGTGAGTCCTCCTAGGCTCTTTTTTATTGGCTTAAACCAGTTGTTAATTCTAATGAGCAAACTCTTTGATCAACAAACTAACCAACTGATCAGCTGACGTTTACTCCACTATAAAACGATAACTGAACTCCAACGCGAAAGAACATATCCGAAGCGATAACTGGACTTGTATGGTATACTAATGTCCCTCTACCGTCAGCACTCGTAATCATATTTAGGTAGTCGGATAAACTGTTACTGTCAACCTAAACCATAATTACTTTTTGTATTCCTTGAGCCTCATTCACCTCTCATGATTACCAAACATGTTGATAACTATTTATCAACGAGATTACAGTTCTCAGTAATCAACTTGGTGACATTCTCAAGGGAATGCTTACTCTTATAATAGGGTAGAATCTATCTTGACAACATATGCTCATAACCCTATGAACATGACATATCCAAGATTCTCAAGTGTTGATCTTTAAGACCTCACTGATTGGTAAGTCAAAGCAGCCATATCCACAGTTTGTGTTCATAATCGTCTTAAGATTGAGAATACGTACCTTATGCAACATTCCTATCGACTGTTGACAATCTTAAGTGTCAATAGAAAAATTCAGGTCCGTCAATACACTCTAAGCACTAGCATATTAACTAAAAGTTATATTCTAGTGATTGAGATTCATCACCCCATTCAATGGTAGTTAATCATGCTACAGTGTAAACCTTATGAGATATGCAGTCTCATCATTTACTGTGACAAATTCTAAGTATTAAAGAATAGTAATTCGTATCTCACTTGTATGTATTTTATACACACAAAAATTACTTACTATGATACTTAAGAATTAATAATCATCTAATGAAATAAATATACACAATAAAATATAAATATGATATACATATATTAAAATGTTAATATCTCATACATAAAGTAATAGTTTGAGGGCACAATCACAACAAACCACCCTCCACATGCTCTAATAATATGGAGTAATATTTGGGGCACTAACAACATCCACTAACACTTACTAACACACTCTATCTCTCTCCTAGTGGTACTGTGGGGTCCGCAGTGAGTCCCGCAGTACCACTAGGAGAGAGATAGAGTGTGTTAGTAAGTGTTAGTGGAAGTTGTTAGTACCCCTAACATTGCCCAATAATATGTCCCATATGCCCATTGGTTTATGAATCTTTCACTTCAGTCAAGTTGGATAAGAGGACTACCCTATTACACAGTCTCTGTTATCATAAAGACACCCCACCATTAGAAAATGGTAAAATTACATTGTGTAAATAGTAGTTAGTCAAAGTACATGGACAAGGAAATGCCACATGGCATGTTAGGAGGCACCAAAGGAAAACACATACCTCCACTGGCCAAAACATTTCTATACAAAAGGCCTATCAACCATTAAAAGAACACCCTAAAAATAGGGACAGTTACATCTATAAATGCTCTAAAACACTCCATGCATGCAACAAATTATACATTCAGAACAAAGATTGTACTTTCTATTGCAAATTTTCCTAATCAGAAATATGAGTGTTGCCTGCCTTGATGGTCCGAAATTAACCCAATTCGTCGAAGATTCGGAGGCGTTTAACAAGTGTGTTAACGAACAATTTGACAGGCTCGATGTTGATGGGGACGGCGTACTTTCCCGGGAAGAATTACAGGCAAGATCCGGTAAAATCTCTTCGATGGAGTATGAATTACAGTCGAAGGAAGAGATCGCAAACGTGTACGATATGATTTTCGAGAAGTTTGATGCAGATGAAAATGGTGCGATTGATCGCGAAGAGTTTAGGATGTTAATGAAGGAAATTGTGCTAGCTAAGGCTAATGGGATTGGTAATTCACCAGTTCTTGTGATTCTTCAAGGGGATAGCTTACTTATGAAGGCTGCAAAACATGAATCATTGGCATAGAATGAATGAAGATCTGCTAAAAGCAAAAGAATAATTAGGTTGATATTTTCTTATTTAGTTAGAAATTTATGATATATAAAAGGAATATTTATGGAATATAATCAGTTCAAAATCGATTGTACATGTGCACTGAATATTTCTGCCTTTACCTTTTCTTTTTGGATCCATCTAACCCATTATACTCTGTTTTTCTTTTTAACATTGGATATAGTAGTCTCATGCGAGGATATAAGTGTTGGTGCCCGGGTTCAATCTAAAAGGGCTATTATTTTCGGTGTTTGAGTTGTTCCTAAAATGTGTTACAAAGATGTTTAGGTAAATGTTCGAAAAAAAAACTTACATCCTGTGAATTTTATTCCTTATTCTAGATGTTTTGGATTGCTGACTATATTAATTAGCATGGCACTTGAATAAAATTCGTCCTTTAAATTTATAACAGAGGTCACAACATTATGTTAGAGATATATATATATATACATATGAGTAATGATTCGTGCACATAAAGTGTGCATATAAAGATCTAGACCGTCTATTTTGGTGAGTCCCATGTGTGTAGGGATGGACTCCACCAAAATGAATGGTCCAGATCTTTATGTGCACATTTTATGTGCACATAGCATTACCCTATATATATATATATATATCTCTTCTTGGGGGACTTAGGGTATGTTTGATAACCATTTTTTATTTTATTTTTTTGATGCAGATAACCCAATTAAGGGCTGAAAATAAAAAGTTTCAAAAAAAATAAAATAAAATAAAATAATAATAATAAAAAAATTAGTGTGTTTGATAACGTACCACTATACTGAAAAATTAGCAAAAAACCTACTGAAAACTTTAAGGAAAAAAACTCTACTGATTCACTAAATGCAACCTATTTTACTAATTGAAACACTGTTTTGAGAATTGCAAATTCATTAACTAAGAATTTTCAATTCTAAATTTTCAGTTTTCTCATACATGACATTAAGGTGACCGACATTAGTTGAAAGGTTTTCACATGGTGGAAATTCAGAAGCTTTACATTACCTAGCGTCTTCTTATTAGATCAGACGCAGAGAATGCGAAATGTTGGTCGACTTTATAGAGTGTCCGTAGCCTATCCTCTCTCTAAATTAATACTTGTGGTTTCGCCCAAATTCAAATAGGCTAATATAAGGAGAAGGCATGGGCTATAGAAGTACTTTATTTCTCTCTCAAAGGTTATGAAAAAGAACATAGGTTTCTATTTGAGTGACTAGAACAATCTTGGCTGGAGGTAAATTCCTTGAATACTTGAGTTTTCTAACACCATCAAGAATAAATTATCATCAAACTTGTGTGATGCATGTGTTAATGAAAAACAAAACAAATGAGAGTCTCATTCAGAGTTCAAAGAAAATTTATGAAAGTATGTCAACAATTCAAGAGTCGCTGACTTCTACAGAATACAGAATAACATTTTTTTTCCCTCTCTTCGAAGACACCCAATTGAATGGGAATGATACAAAGAAGATCAGGTGGAGCCCCTTGCCACTCGCAAAGATGACACGTATAAATTGAGAAATGGTCTAAATTTTAACTCCCACGGGAAGCTCAGTTGGGATAATATCAATCGAGTGTACTATTGAGAGGTTGTTGGTTCGAGAAGTTAAGAGTGTACTATCCCACGGGTAGCTCATTTTGATACCCTATGTTTATAGTAAAATTTTACTTTGGGTCCTGTATTTTAATTGCAATACTTTGGGGTCCTACATTTACAAACTTGTTTCAATCAAGAACAATTTGTAATGGAGTTAAAAAAAAGTATAACAAAACAGACCTCATGGAGTTTCAATTTGGGCCATGTACTGTTTGCACCTTAAAACCGCCAAAGGTTTTTAAACCCGATTGGTACGGTGAAATGGCCCTGAGAATAATCAGGTTGAGGCGTGTCCAGGGCTGGCTGGCCCAAAGTGGAAAAGGATCATCGGGCTTAGGGAAGCGTCACCATGGGGATTGAGAAGGCAACCCACTTATCCCAGTAAGATGGAGCCCGATAGGCAGTATAGAGCACGTATTTACCAATCAGACATCATTTGTAGAAATAAGGAATTAACGGCGTACATTAAAGCCCGAGTGGGACGCCAGGCATAGAGGACAGGAATCGGGCATCCGTGAGATATAACACGGCGTCAAGACGGGAGCTCGATGGGTAATTGAAGGAACAAATTTGGCGACTGGACATCATACCTAAGATAAGCAATGGAGACCGGTAATGGGGGCCCGATTGGCAGCAAGCCTTTGTAATACTATCATCGGGCTTGGAAACCTGGGAGCATGACAAGCGGAGAATGCATGAGCCCGATGAAGCTAAGGATAGCGGTCTTGAGGCCGATGGATAAATCAGGAGGGCAGTCCTGCTAGTAACTGTCATCTGTGACGTTGTCCTGATTTTAAGGAGTTAGAATCCATCTGGGAATGCAATCAAATCACATCCAGCTGGATATAGAAGGCTAATTCCTAAAATATTGGGATTAAGTTAATTAAGACTCCGGATAAGGCAAGAGCTTGAGATTAGGAAGGATTTTACAATCAATTGGCTGCTTGGGGCGCAAGCTAAGGAGTCCTTGCCTTATCAGAATTGTCAAAGGCCACTATAAAAAAGAAGCAGGCCAACCATGGAAAGGACTCCGTGTCATTCTCGAAAACAGCACTCATACAGCACTCAAAGCAGCATTCAAACCTTTGTGCTCTTGTCATTCTGCATCCATAGCATTAGTAGGTCTACTCTCTGTGTTATTTTTCTTTTCTGTTTTCGTTCTTATGAACAGTCAGAGCCTGTTCTGATTTTGTTCTTTGGTGATGTTATATTTTCCAAACACTTAATAAAATCTGTATTTTATTATTTGTTTGTGATTGTTTCTGGTAAACTCTACACTATTTGGCTTGTGCGCTTCAGTATTGGCAAGGAATTTTTGGTGAGGGTACTTTCCTACTCATCACACACATCACTGTTAGAAGTCAGATCTTATAAGCCTTGAGTATCACTCACTCAAGCGTATAGGAAATTAGTTTGGACACACACACTGAGCCCGTGTGGCTCTGGCACGCCCGTTCAAAAAACTACTAGCAAACATTTTGGCACTCCCGATGGGACCCATAGTGCTGGAACATGCCTCCAAAGAAGAACAACGGGAAGAACGGACAGGAAGATCCTGCCGTTGACCCATCTGCTGAAGAGAGTACAGGCCACTCCCCTGTGGACAGCGGCGTGACTCTAGAGGCAATTTCAAAAGTCCTAAGGATGAACATTGAACCTATGAGGCGAGACAATAACGCCTTGATAGGCTCGATGGGTAATGTTATAGACTTAATCGGCCTAACGGCCGAAATATATCGGGGGCAGATCGACCTAGTCTCGTCTGCTAAGACAACACACTCGAAGTTGGACGGTCTAACTGATAGGATAGGCCGGCTCGTAACTGCTCTTGAGGCCAAGGGCAATAATCAGTAAGCCTCAGGATCGGCCTCAGGATCAGGTTCGAGATCGGGCTCAGGTACGTCCGAGACAAAAAAAAAGGAGCTACGGTACATGATCCCAAATCTTAGGGATTCCAATGGTTCCGGCAAACAGCCCGAGTCACAATTCGAGGACGTTGGTGGGTCAGTTGTCACCAATCCCACTGGGTCGGTGCCACCAGTGACCTTTCAACTAGATGGCCGTAACGAAGAAACCGGCCAACAAACACCCCCAGGCCATCCTGTTGGGGGGCAAAGGAATAATGATGGTTTTTGGCCTCATCGGAACAATAACCACCAACAGCAACTACCACCCCCGTGGTGATAGCCCAGCCACCACCCCGACAACCTATCAATAGGGAGGAGTTGGTGGCGGCCATACACAACGAGTATGGCACATTCATGAGAAGAGTGGAGAGGCCGACATACATACGGCCCTACCCGCCTGAAATTGACCAAGTCAACTTTCCCCAAGGGTACAAAGTTCCAAATTTTACTCTATTTTTCAGGGAAAGTGAACAATCCTCCGTGGAGCATATTGGCCGTTTTGTGGTACAATGCGGCCATGTGGGTGACAGTGAACCATTAAAACTTAGGTTGTTCCCAAATTCACTCACGGGTATTGCGTTTCTATGGTATGTGTTTATATGGTATGTCAATCTTCCAACCAATTCTGTACAAAATTGGCAGGGAATGGAAGAGCTATTCCATAGCCAGTCTATAGGACTGAGCCCGAAACATCACTGGTAGATTTGTCAAGGATGTTACAATTAGTGGGAGAGACCGTTGAGACATATATAGGCTGCTTCCATAAGGCGAAATATAGGTGCAAGACGGTATTGCCCGAGGAAGAATATGCAAAGATGGATATGGGTGGAATGTCCTTCGAACAACGTAAGAGTGCTGAAGATGGCTTGAGCAAACCCATCAACAATAATGCTGATCGGGAGAGAACAAATCCTAATTATACACCTTAGTTCACATTTGTTAGTCGCTTTTATCCTGTTTTGGTATAATTTTACTTTGTTTTCCACTTTCTGTCAGGTTTTAGGAGAAAGCAATGATTTTCGGTTAAATGGGGGTGAAAAAGCAGGAAGAAGGAAGCAGAAAAAAGCCAGTTCGCGCGAGCGGCCCGCTCGCGCGAGAATCCAGCACATCGCGCGCGCGACCCGCTCCCGCGAAATTCTAGAAATCGCTCGTGCGACCTCCCATTTTACGCGCTCGCACGGCCCGCTCGCGCGATCTGTACAGAAAATATAAAACGCGCATTGTGGAGTGCTGAAGACTCCTACGTGGACGAAATCGTTCAATTACGTCCAGAATGTAAATTTTAACAGTTTTAGTGAGATTAGGTTGAGGAAAACTCTCCTAATCTCTCTATAATTATGTATATATCTCATTCTAAATCAAAAGGGGGGGAGAGATTCATTCATTGAAGACTTGGGAAGGCAAGAGGAAGGAGAAGAGCAAGTTTAAAGGTCTCTAATGGCTATCATCAAGCCAATCTTCGTGCTTTCATCCACCATGTGCAACTAAACTCCTAATCTAGGGTTTCAATGAAACCCTAGCTATGTAAAGGGGGAATTCTATACTTTCTTATTTTAGGATTTTATGTATTGGATAGTGCTTGTATGTTGGTGGATTATGTATTTATAATCAATTTTTAATGGTAATAATCAAGAGTATTTTGGATCTATTCTTGTCTTAGATTTTTCCTTATGCTTATTGAACTCAAGAGTCCTTGATTTCTGTGATTGATAGGAGTATTTACATACAATAGTGATTATGTGATTGTGATGTTTACATCTTTTATAATCTATGCTTAGGAAAGATGAGTTATGCTACACCCTAGTCATAGGTAGATAATTCATGTGAACCATAGATGGATTATGCTTAGGTTAAACTAACGATATCTTCTTGCTGATTCTATTGGGTTTGTAGCTATAATAGATCGTGACTATTCAAACATAAAACTTAGAATAGAAAGTCTAGACCCCCGATGCATAGTTAGTGGTGGATTTGTAATCCTAGATCTCATTCACTTATATTTAAACCAATTTTCAATTTAGCATACAAGTATTACTTAGATTTAATTCCAGAATTTATTTCCATAATTTCACAGTTTAATTCATAGTTTAATTCCGTAGTAATAAGCAAATCATCAAGCAATCAAACTTCCGATTTTCTTATAACTAAATAGATTAGATTTTAATAATTAAAGGATAAAAATTAACAATCTCTGTGGGTTCGACCTCTACTTCCACACTGCAAATCTTTTGAAAGTAAAACATAAGTTAAGCATACTTTTATATCTTGATTTTGACAAGATCAAACACCGCTGCTAAAAAGATGGCGTTCGAGGCAGGAAAAAATTACACGTTTGACATAACTATGGCCGATCAGATTTTTGTTGCCCTTTTGGCCGAAAAGGTGATCAGGCTAGGTGATGGTCATCGGATCCCTAAGGCCAATGAAATCAGAAACAAAGAATACTGTAAATGGCATAATTCTTGGAAACATTCTACTAATAATTGTGTTTTTTTTCGTAACATGATACAAGAGAACGTTGAAAAGGGAGTATTCAAATTCTCGGACAAAGCCATAGGAGTTAATGCCAATCCATTCCCACAGATCACCGGAACCAACATGGTCGTGCACGATTTGACCAAGCTGACCAGACCAAGGCCGAAGGTGGACCTGTCCGAGACGAAAGAGCAGTTGCCAAAAGGGCAATGAGAAGGAAAGCAGATTGCCCTTTCGGCCACTGATGGGCCGAGGGTAACAATCCGCAAGCTCCAGAGCACTTACCAGAAGCGAAACGGAAGGCTGATGTTGAAACGGCCCGGTTAACCACTGACAGTCTGATTGCTGATCTACGTCACCAACTCGATATTATAGAACGAGGCATTTGCCCAAGATACAAGGTCGATATCAAGAAGGAGGCCTCTAACCCAAGCAAGAGACCAAGGGCGAATGAGCTTAGCCCAAGAAGATCTGTACACGAAAGGCTTTCGTTGCCTAAGCAAGGGCAGATTAAGCCCGATTGGAAACCTAAGTCAATGCCGCCACCAGCGAGTGGCATGGTGGGTTCAAGCCATATGGAGGAAACGCGACATCAACCACGACCAAAGATGACCGTGCCAGACAGGGCCGCAGCATCGGACATCCGCTCTAGGATGATACTACCACCACAAGTGCATGAAGGAAGATGGTATAGGGCTGAACACCCCAAATTCCCATTGGCGCCTCAATACAGCAAGTCTCAAAAGAGGAGGTTCCATAGGGCTAGACAGACAGAAAGGGAACGGCAGTACTGGGAGGATCGGGCATATAATCCTCCTAGGTTCCTTAAACCTTACTTCCCTAAGGCCGATGAACAGCTATTGGCAAAAGAATAAGAGCCCGTGTTTGATAAGAAAACGGGTAAAGGGGCGATGCATGCCACGGAACGCTTGAAGAAAATCTTCAAGCAAGAAGAGCTAAAAGAATAGTGTAAGCCCGAGAACGATCCAATGGATGAGGAAACTGATGATTATGGGGATGAAGATGAATCACCGATTCAATTTGGAACTATCCCAAAGAATCTATCTTCAAACATGGTGTTTACTCTTCTAATGTCTTTCATGGCCAAGCCAGATCAGCCAATGGCCATGGAGGGAGATGTAATCGAAGGCCAAACCAAAGAATCGGCCATGATAGAAGATTTGTGTTGGAATGGTGGAGAGACTATCAAACCCAACGTGGTAGAGGCCACGAGTAAAAATGTGGATGCTACCGATATACAAACCGATTAGGCCTAAGATCACTATCTTGAGGCTGAAAGGGTTCCAAACTGAAGAAGGACTAAGGCCAGCGAGACCGGTTAAAGTGGTTTTTGAAAAACCTACTTATCAGATGTCTCAGCACTTGAAGCCACTGTACATAAAGGGACACATAGAAAGAATCCCTATAAATAGAATATTGGTTGATGGGGGATCTACCATCAACATCATGCCCCAGATAATGCTGAGGGTTCTTCAGAAGTCCGAGTCGGAGTTGATCCCGACCGAGATGAATGTTCAAAGCTTTACAGGTACACCATCCAGGACAAAGGGTATCTTATCCCTAGAGCTGACCGTTGGAACTAAAACGGTCATGACAGCATTTTTCATCGTTGAAACATCGGCCGCTTATAATGCATTGTTAGGCCGAGATTGGATACATCCTAACTATTACATACCCTTTACCCTTCTTCAATTGTTGATTTTCTGGAGAGACGACGAAGTGGAAGTTGTTGGGGCCGATACAAAGCCGTTTGTAGCTCGAGTGCAAACAGCTAATGCAGTATTATACGAGGATGATATCGAACCGGTCAAGTTGTTAGGACGTAGCAAGTTGGGCAGACCAAACGTAGCCACATTCCGTAAAGGAACTCTACCAGACTTGAAGTCTGGTTACCACAATCTTAGTCGGACAGAAGAACCAAGGCCAATAGAGATTAATTAGCAAGAAGACATCAATGGATCCACAACCGATTGAGGCTGAGAGGCGGCTGGCCCTCAAGGCCAGCATGGGCAGATGGTGTGCAAATTTGGCTGATAGAAGATTGGAAATCGGCCCTGTTGACGGAATGATTAATCTGGCCGATTGTATCTATGAGGAAGAGACGCCGAGAGAGGAAGAGATCCAGATGGATGAACTAGAAACGGCCACAGCAAAGCTTGATGATTTGAAGGCCGATGAACAAGATACACTCTTGGAGGTTAACCTGGGCAATAAAGGAGAACACAAGCCCACATATGTAAGTCAGTTGCTCGAGCCGCAGTTTCAGGCCGATTTGCTTGGGATTACGATGAAATGCCCGTACTGTCCAGAGAATTTGTGGAGCACCGATTGCCAATCAAACCGGGGTTTAGGCCATTCAAACAGCTGCCCAGGCGCATGTCATCAGAGGTGACTCTAAAGGTGAAGGAAGAAATTAAGAGACTTCTGGGGGCTGACTTCATTCGAACCGCCAGGTACGTGGAATGGGTCTCAAATGTAGTCCCTGTAGTAAAGAAGAATGGGAAGCTTAGAGTATGTATTGATTTCAAAATTTTGAACCTGGCTACCCCTAAAGATGAATACCCCATGCCTATGGCCGATCAATTGATTGACTCGGTCGCTAAACACAAAACTTTGTCCTTTATGGATGGGCATTCGGGGTACAACCAAATCTACATCACCGAAGAGGACGTCCCCAAGATGGATTTTCGGTGCCCGAGGGCAATTGGAACCTTTGAATGGGTTGTCATGCCTTTCGGTCTGAAGAACGCTAGTGCCACCTATCAACGAGCAATGAATTCAATCTTCCATGATATGATCGGACATTTCATGGAGGTCTACATTGATGATGTGGTGGTAAAGTCAAGTGATAACGCTGATCATTTGAGGGACTTGGAAAGAGCATTTGAAAGAATTCGGGCTCACAAACTTAAGATGAATCCTCTCACATGTGCCTTCGGCGTCTCAGCAGGGAACTTCTTAGGTTTCCTAGTACACCAGAGGGGGATTGAGATAGACAAAGACAAGGCTCGGGCTATCCAAGCAGCAAAGCCCCCAGCCAACAAAAAGGAGCTTCAAAGGCTACTCAGGCAGATCAATTTCTTAAGAAGATTTATATCCAATTATGCGAGGAAGACCCAAGTATGGACCCTGTTACTGAAGATCAAGACCGACGAGGAATTCAAGTGGGAAGATAGCCATCAACATGCCTTTGAAGGAATTAAGCAATATTTTTTAACCTCTCCAGTGTTAATGCCACCCAAAAAGGGTAGGTATCTCAAGTTGTATATTTTGGCCTCCGATTGCTCAATAGGAAGTCGTGGGGCCGATGGATAAATCGGGAGGGCAGTCCTGCTATTAGTTGTCATCTGTGACGTTGTCCTGATTTTAAGGAGTTAGAATTCGTCTGGGAATGCAATCAGATCACATCCAGCTGAATATAGAAGGCTAATCCCTAAAATATTGGGATTGAGTTAATCAAGACTCCGGATAAGGCAAGAATTTGAGATTAGGAAGGATTTTAAAATCAATTGGCTGCTTGGGGCGCAAGCTAAGGAGTCCTTGCCTTATCAGAATTGTCAAAGGCCGCTATAAATAGAGAAGCAGGCCAACCATGCAAAGGACTCCGTGTCATTCTCGAAAACAGCACTCAAAGTAGCATTCAAAGCATTCAAACCTTTGTGTTTTTGTCATTCTGCATCCATAGCATTAGTAGGTCCACCCTCTGTGTTATTTTTCTTTTCTGTTTTCGTTCTTACGAACAGTCAGAGCCTGTTCTGATTCTATTCGATCTTTGGTGATGTTATATTTTCCAAACACTTAATAAAATATGTATTTTATCAATCGTTTATGATTGTTTCTGATAAACTCTACACTATTTGGCTTGTGCGCTTCAGTACTGCCAAGGGATTTTTGGTGAGGGTACTTTCCTACTCATCACAAACATCACAGTTAGAAGTCAGATCTTAGAAGCCTTGAGTATTACTCACTCAAGCGTATAGGAAATTAGTTTGCACACACACATCGAGCCCGTGTGGCTCTGGCACGCTAGCAATAGAACAGAGAAATCAAAAAATATATATATAAAAAAAATAATAATAAAAAAAAAAGGACACAATAGAAAATTTCTCTTTTGTTACAGTTGTACCAAGACTACACAATCCTTTCCAAGCCACCAAAGGTCGTCTCATGCAACATTGGGCTCAGTAATTATTGTACCACTCATATTTTTTGTCCCACTCAAGTCACTCGTACCTTTCTTACAGCCGTCCAATGCCTGGATATTGGTTGTAAAGTTGTTATTGATAAGTCATTTCCCATGAATATTATTTCTCAATTCGCCATTAAAAGACTTAAATCTTCCAAATTCTCCACACCCAACCCCATATAAGGTAGTCTTGGATGATAACTCTACATTTTTTGCACCAAAAGCTGTTTAGCACCCATCCAAATAGCTAACCTATATTTCAAAAAAAATCTGGTGTGACATCTTGCCAATATATGTGAGTCATATTCTTCTCGGTTGTGAATGGATTGATGAGTATAATGCAAAAAGAGGAAAAGAAAATAAATATACCATATGATATCATAATCGAACCATTCACATGTCCTTTAAAGCCTAAGGCCCATTTTGCAGTTTCTAGTAAAACAAGTTCCTCCACTTCCACAAGTGACTTATGTAATCAAGTTCCATCACAGGTTTCTAGAAAACCAGACCTCGCCACTTCCGTAGATGACCTTGCTAACTGTGTTCATGATTTATCTATCCAAAATGAGCAAACAAAGTTAGCAAACATCCAAAGCAATGCTCGATTGGAATCCATCGAAGCGTCTCTTCAACGAATCATGAGTGCACGACATATCAAACAAGACCCATTATTTAAAATCACCAATGTGCCTATTGATTGTCGTGAGGAGACACCCAAAGAGAAAAAGGATGATAAATGTCACACCATGAAGTAGCATAAATAGGAAAAGCATTAATTTCCTTTATGGACCCGTAGGTCGCGACAGTTTGAAGGATCGATTCCGTCCCAAATGTCGAATAATATAATTAAAATTAGAGTAAGAGCAATTAAGGCTTATAAATTTTTCAGAGTTAATAATTATTACAACACGTGATCATCTAAAGGCACAACCAGCCTTGTAACAAAATAATATTTATTACATTAATCTTTATTACAAATTCAGTTCATAATACAAAGCTGTAATAACTAATTTCCTCTTCTCAGGTAGTTGTATTTAGTTCGCATAATCGTACTGTCGTGTCTGGTCATAACCGGAAAAACCTAGACACGAATGTCCAGGGCGCATCAACGCCATCAGTTTCATGAAGCTAGTGAGTATTAAAAACACATGCTCGTAATGTAAAACATACTCGCTTACTATTTTCGTTCCACAAATTTAATTATTCGACAGATTAGAAATATAGTAATAGATTCAAATTGTAAAACAATAAAGAAAATGACATAATTCTCAATCAATAAAACATGTGACCGTGCATGTAACAATGCAATCATCCTTATCTCACCGACTCTTTTCTCTCGACAACACATCATCCAACTCTCTCGTTCCAGTATCTTGTAATACTAAGGTGACCACACTTTAGTACATGGGTACCAGGGAATGTCCAGTTTGCCTCACACTTTAGTACACGAGTACCAGGGAGTATCCAATTTGCCTCACACTTTAGCCATACCACAGATGTCAGGGAGTGTCCAGTAGGCCACACACTTTAGCATTACCATGATGCCAAGGAGTTTCCAAGTCGGCGTCACACACTTTAGCACTACCACAGGCGCCAGGGAGTGTCCAATTTGTCACCGTCACATTTCAAAGATACTCTAAACCATATCCTCAAAACATCACATTATAGTACACAAGTACCAAGGAGTGTCCAAAAACACAACCCATCCACTTACTCTTTCCACACTGACCATCACTCACTATGCATGTAAACTTGACTCCACATGTATGTCATATGACTGTATTCAAAAATGCAAATTACTGGACAAACAATAACCACGTACGTGCGAGAAAAATCAAGTCTTTAAGCATTCCTCTTTAACATAATGCAACAGTTAGGATTCTGTTTTAGCATATCTCCCAAGCAGTACTTTAAAAATCCTTAAAACTTCTTCCAAACAATTCCTTAATAGAAAACAAATTAAAACACAAAAAGGTCAAGTCGCTCGCGCGATATGCCACTTTTTCGATTTTCTTTTAAAAATTTCCAAAAAGTCAGAAATTACACAGATCACGAGCGCGGGCCGATTGCGCGATGCTCGCGCGTGCGCGCGAGTTAGTGCAGAAACTTCATCTTCTTCGCTTTCTACCCTGTTTCAGTTTCTAAGTTCTGTTTTAACCCATTTTGAATTTCGAAAGTATACATGACATGTAATATATGTTTCTTTTCGTTTTTCCGCAAGGATTACGAATATGAAATCGATTTAACTCAAATCAAAATGTAGCTCTCGGATTTTACGAAAAGCCGAGAGGTGATGAAACTTCAATCTTAATGTACTTTCTAGTATGAATGAATTAGGCTCTAATACTTTAGATGCAACCTCTAGGGACTGAAATCTTTCATAATCATCTATAAAAATGAATTTTGGGTAAGGTTGAAAAAATCAACAATTTCAAGCTTTGAACTTCAAGCATGAACTCATCAGTGGTGATTCTTAATCCTAACTCATCAGTGGTGATTCTTAATCCTAACTTCAAGCATGAACTCATCAGTGGTGATTCTTAATCCTAACTATATAAACAGTAATCAAGACATGTATTACATTCAAAGTGAGTTTAAAATGCTCATTGTGATAGGAATATAGAATATTGTTGAGAAAGATATCCAAATTAAGATAATCCACTTCAAGCTTTGGCTATGGAGTTGAGTTCTCTCTCTCTCTCAAATCTGTAAATTCTCTTGAACTCTCTCTAATCTCTCTGTATTCTGTTCTAAAATTCTCAGAGAAAGAGCGCGTGTTATGTGTTATATAGAATTTCAAATGGGACTACTTGGAGGCCAAGTAGGTTCTCTCTCACTCAACAAATTAGTTTGTTTTCTAATTTACTAAACTCGTATTATACATAGTACACACATGCATACGATATACATAATACACACAGATTATAAACTACAAATACTCACCAATTTGGTTGTAAGAGTCATATAGAGTACTAGGGGTCAAATAGAGGGTGTTTGGGAAATGGAGCTTATAGGCACAAGTTATAACACACAAGATTAGCTCCCCCAACCAAGATCTAAACACGTGGTCTAGGGATTTCTTTAAATGTTTGGGAAAACAACTTATGGAACAAAGTTAAAACTCATCAATTTAGCATACTCAAACAAGCCTAGTCAATCATTAGAAGAATTAAATGAACTTAAAGCACTTGTCATATCTTAATTGACGTAGATTCCCAATCTGTGGGAGTTCAACACGGCGCGGACAGTTTTCGTCATATACACTGGTATTTTTGCGGCGCGGTGATCACCTCAAAAATACAAAAATTTTATTTTAACGTAAAAAATAATTTTCCGGTTATATAAAAATACAGTTTGAGTCAAAAGTAAATATTTCACCGTTTTGAAAATACTGTTTTTAAGTCCAACTCAGGAAGGCTATCCTCATGAAATTTAGTTGTGAAAACATAACATAGGTATTCTTGAATTTATAGAAATTTACAGTTTGACCCCGGATAAAGAATTTTCATTAAAATAAAACAGGTAATACAAATAATGACATGGAAATTACAATTGGAAATTAATGAAATTACAGGTTGTTACAATAAGTCACTTGTTAGCGAATGTTCCAAATGATCTTGCTATCATCCCGATTCCTCCGCCGCCTGTCCCTTCGCACCCACAGTCTACCCCACCGTTGAATTCTCAAAGCAAAACGAAGACTCCGCTCCTTGTTTCCCCACCTACTCCACCATCTAACTATGTTTGTAGTGACCCTCCAACGGACCTAAAAGCAAATTTATTTGACTTGTCATTAAATATGGTTACTAATTTTAATTTTCATGTGGAGTTCGGGTTGCCTCCCCTTACTTCATTCGCAGGTGTTCCAATTGGAGTGATGCCTTCTACAGTCTTGGAGCTAACATTGGTCAATTTCCAGAAAGTCACCCAACATGCTTGTGTTTCTGATTCTTCCCAGATTAATTGCCGCTATAACTCACTAGAGTCGAATTCCTCTCAGACGGGGAGAGTTGATAGGGAACAAAAGGGCAATTTTATGATTTACAAATTTGACCCGAGAGGCAATTATTTTTGGTTGTTTTATTTATTTCCATATAATAAGAATCTTTATATAAGGAATAATATATATTAAGGGATGTTATCTTTAGGAAACTATATCTCTAGGAAATCTTATCATATTACTCAAATTAGGAAATGTTGGAATATATATTAATTATAGTCAAACGTATTCACGAACTGATTAGGAATAGATTGATTGTAATTTATTATAGTTGTCTATTTCCTTTTCCTTTTTCTTTTCTTTCCTTTTCTTCTCTTTGTTTCCTTTTTCTGTCTTTCCTAGCTTGTATATATACACTCATTGTGAATGAATAATATCATAAAATTATTCTTCCATCTTTCTTCTTGGTATCAGAGCCAAAAACACCTAACCCTAGCCCCCACCACCAGCCGACACCACACCCAGCCTCCTCCAAGCTCGTCACAAACAGCCACCACCTCCAGCCCCCTCGGCCCACACCCCCCCCCCCCCCCCCCCCCCCCCTTCACAAGCCGAGGGTCCCACAAGCCCCCCAGGGCTCTGGCGCATCTCCCAGCAGTCCACCGAGGCCTCTGTGCCTCCTCCAGCAGCCTCTGTGCTATCATCCGCCCCTCTGTGGGCCTCCCTTGCATCCTTGTGATGCGATAGAGCCTTAGTGCTCCCTCTCTTTCCCCTTTCAGGCCATCTATTGGTCTCCGGTTGCCCCATCTTTACTCCTTGTGTTCTGGGCAACCCTCCATCTCCTCGATTTTCCAAGTATTCGTTGGTTTGTTCTTTGGTTCAGTCACTCTAATATGGCTAACACCGATAAGGTTACAGACCCCATTACTCCTACCCGTCCAGATCTGTCTCTCTCTCAACACACCCCTGCTCAACGGGTCACTAGTGTGTTGTTGACCGGAAGGAACTTTGCTGCATGGTCCCGTTCTTTCCGTCTCTATCTTGGAGGCAAAGACAAGTCTGGATGGATTCTAGGCACTGTACCCAAACCAGTGCTCTCTGATCCTACTTTTGCTCAGTGGGATATTGATAATTGCACCATTTTGGGATGGTTATTTAACTCTATGGAAGATCGGATTTATCATATGTTCATGTTTCATGATACTGTTTCTAGCCTATAGACCTCTCTGACTCAAATATATGCTCATGAGTACAATGATTCTCGTATCTTCGAACTTTATCGGGATGTTACACAGGCTTCTCAAGTTACATTAGGTCTCTCAGTTGCTGATTATTTTGGCTACCTTCAGTCCCGTTGGGAGGAACTGGCTCAGCATGAACCTCTTAGTGAATTTCCGCCTGAAGCAGCTACTATTGCTCTCCGACGCCTCAATCGCCATCACACCTACCAGTTCTTGATGGGTCTAAAACATGAGTTCGAAGCTCTTCGGACTCAGATTTTGAACACATCCCCTATGCCCTCTTTATTTGAGGCTTTTGCTACTATTAATGGAGATGAGAGACGTCATCACTTGCTTCAACTTTGCTTCAACCTTCGGCTTTACCTGAGCCAACTCCAGTGCCTGATCAGATGGCTCTTGCTGCCCCGTCGGGCGCATTCACTCGTCCTCCTGGATCTGGTAACCGCCCTTTCTGCACTCACTGTGGTAATCTTGGTCACGTTAAGGATCGCTGCTTCAAACTCCATCCTGAACTTCGTGAGAAAGGTGCCCGGAATAAAGGAAGGGTCCATCCCGCACTGCTGCTATGGTTGAGACTACTCCTACTCCGGATCTTCTTCAACTCCAGACTCAGATGGACCACCTTCAATCTCAACTAGGGGCATTACTTCAGTAAGGTTCTCATTCTGGCACCACTCCCACTGCTACTTTGGCTTCAGGTACTCCTTCTACTGCACTCCATGTTGGGTCTAGCAAACCCTTGTGGATTCTGGATTCTGGTGCCAGTGATCATATGACTGGTAAGTTGTCCTTGTTTTCTTCATCTTTAGTTCCCATCTCCCAATCTATGCGTATTGCCGACGGGTCCACTATCTATGTCAAAAGTAAAGGCGATGTTTGCCTCTCTCCTAGTATCTCTTTATCTTCTGTTCTTTATGTCCCTAGTTTTCCTTATAATCTTCTTTCAATTAGTCGTCTTGCAAAATCTCTTATTGTGAAATTGTGTTCTTACCCGATTGTTGTCATTTGCAGGACCGGATTTCGAAGAAGATTTTTGGCAGGGGATATGAGCGGGATGGCCTGTACTATTTTAGTGATCCACCTGGCGGGAGTTTAAGTTTGTCGTCTTCGAGTCTTCAGGCGTCTGTTTTGCCTGAATCTTCTAAGTCTTCTAGTTTTTCTTTAGAGTCAATAAAATTGCGGCACGCCCTCTTGGGCCATGCAAACTTTCATTATCTTTGTCAACTTTTTCCGTTATTAAATAAAGCCTGCCAGAAATTTAATTTCAATTGTGTAGTGTGTGAATTATCTAAGCATACTCGCTCTCATTATATACCTCGCATGCATCGTGCACCGTCTGCTTTTGATATTATCCATACTGATGTGTGGGGTCCTTCCCCAATTACTGATATTTCTGGTTACCGTTATTATATTACATTCATTGATGATTGTACGAGGTGTACATGGGTTTATTTGCTTAAAAAGAAATCAGAAGTTTTCTCCTTGTTTTCTAACTTCTTACAAATGGTTAAGACCCAATTTAGTACTGTGGTTTGTAATCTACATTTTGATAATGGTCGTGAATACATTACTAATGAGTTTCGGACTGAGCTTAATAAACAGGGTATTCTCCAGCAACTCACTTGTTCCTACACTCCAAAACAGAATGGTGTAACGGAACGAAAGAACCGCTCCATCATGTCTGTTGTTAGGTGTCTTCTGTGTGGAATGAATGTACCCAAATACTTCTGGCATCTGGCCATTCTTACAGCCACTTTTCTTCTTAACCGGACTCCAAGTCGTGTTTTACAAGGAAAGGCTCCTCTGTAACTTCTTCAGCCCGACAAAACCCTCTTTCCTATCCTACCTCGGGTCTTTGGTTGTACATGCTTTGTCCAAGATCGCAGTCCAACTCGAACAAAATTAGATAACAAGGATGTCCGCTGCATCTTCTTAGGTTATTCACATATGTCAAAAGGTTACCGGTGTTATGATCCGATTACTCGTCATATGTATCATTATATGGATGTTACGTTTTTGGAGGATACTCCATTTTTTGCAGGTCCTCAATCTGTTCCTGCTTCTTCTCATCCTAATTTATCTTAAGATATTGAGTTGCTTCCCCATCCTGTTCCTCTGTTTGAACCATCTTCGGAGACTTCCTCCTCTCTTCCTCCGGTCATTACCACCGCTCCTACTCAGGTGTATCGTCATATGTATCATTATATGTATGTTACGTTTTTGGAGGATACTCCATTTTTTGCAGGTCCTCAATCTGTTCCTGCTTCTTCTCATCCTAATTTATCTTAAGATATTGAGTTGCTTCTCCATCCTGTTCCTCTGTTTGAACCATCTTCGGAGACTTCCTCCTCTCTTCCTCCAGTCATTACCACCGCTCCTACTCAGGTGTATTCTCGTCGGCCTCCTGCTCAAACTCCACTTCCAAGGTCTTCCCCGGAATCTGGTAATGCTTCTACTCTCTTACCTACTAGACATTCCACACGTCTTCGCCGTCCTCCTAATCGTTACGGTTTTTCTGTTAGTACTAATCACCCCATTGATCAGTATGATTCTTATTAGGGACTTTCAGATTCCTATTGCTCTTTTCTTAGTCAGGTTGACTCCACATCCATCTAGGGGTGGGCAAACAGTTCGGTTAACCGAACAAACCGAACCAACCGAACCGAATTTTCAATTTCAGTTCAGTTATTTCAGTTAAAAATTTCAGTTCGGTTAAAAACCGAACCGAATTAAAAATTTCAGTTCGGTTATCAGTTGCCCATAGGCAAACCGAACCGAACCGAAAAACCGAAATTATATTTTTTATTTTCATTTTCTATATTATTAATATACTTATACATAACTATATATAATAAAATATAAGTATTTTTATAATTAAAAACAAAGAAAAGTATGATTTCTTTGTAATATGAAAGAGAAAGGAAACCAAACATAAAAAAGTTGTGAAAAATGAAAAAAAAATTAAAATAAAAATTGGGTTTTTTACATTTCGGTTAACCGAATAACCAAACCGAACCGAATTTGTAATTCAGTTAACCGAACCGAACCAACCGAATTAAATTTCAGTCAGTTAACAGTTGACAAAGTCCCAAACTGAACCGAACCCAAACCGAACCGAATAGTACCAAACCGAACCGAACCGACCGAATGCCCACCCCTACATCCATCCCTCGGTCTGTCACTGAAGCTCTCCATGATCCATAGTGGGTGGCTGCCATGAACTTGGAAATGGATGCCCTTCAACGTAATCAGACTTGGGAACTTGTGCCTCTCCCCCCTGGTGAGAAAACTGTTGGGTGTAAGTGGGTCTTCACTATCAAGTATCAGGCTGACGGTACTTTCGAGCGCTATAAGGCACGTCTAGTGGCCAAGGGCTTTACTCAAATCCCGGGCAAGGATTTTAGTGCTACCTTTGCTCCTGTAGCCAAATTGACATCTGTTCGGCTCATAATCTCTTTGGTTGCATCTCACAACTGGCCCCTGCATCAACTGGATGTTAAAAATGCCTTTTTGAATGGGGATTTGGATGAGACTATTTATATGGATCCTCCTCCGGGTTTTCAGGCTGAGGGGGAGTATTCAGGGAAGGTATGTCGTCTTCGAAAATCTTTATACGGACTTAAGCAATCACCCCGAGCTTGGTTCAACCGCTTTAGTGTGGTCATTTTATCTCTGGGCTTCACTCGATGCCACTCTGATCACACTTGTTTCACCCATCATCGACCTGATGGCCGGTCAGTTATTATTCTAATATATGTTGATGATATCGTTATTACAGGGGATGATGCTCCAGGCATTACCAAAGTCAAGAATGCCCTTAGTCAATCTTTTGATGTTAAGGACTTAGGGCCTCTTCGGTACTTTCTCGGGATCACTGTCTCAACGAAAATATACTCTGGATCTCCTGCAAGATACAAGTATGATGGGATGTCGTCCTGCCTCCACTCCTATGGATCCCAATCATAAGCTGACTAATGAGTCTGGGGAACTTATTCCTGATGCTGCAGTATATCAGCGCCTTGTTGGCTGTCTTATTTACTTGACCAACACTCGACCCGACATTACATTTGCAGTAAGTGTTGAGAGTCAATTTATGCATGCTCCACGATCATCTCATCTTGATACTGTTCATCATATACTCCGGTATCTCAAGACTTGTCCTGGTCTTGGAATATTTTATTCTGCAAGTACACAGTCTGGGGTGTCCTGCTTCACTGATGCTGATTATGCTGAGTCTAAGAGTGATCGTCGGTCCACATCCAGATTCTACACTTTCTATGGGAATCATCTTCTCTCATGGAAAAGCAAGAAACAAGTTGTAGTTTCTCATTCTTCCGCTGAGGCAGAGTATCGAGCCATGGCACAGGGAACATGTGAGCTTCTATGGGTGCGTTCTATTCTGAAAGAGTTGGGATATCTGGTTAATGGCTCATCTACGTTGTTCTGTGACAACAAGTCTGCCCTTATGCTTGCTTCTGACTCGGTTCTCCATGAACGTACTAAGCATATTGAAGTGGATGTTCATTTCATTAGAGAGAAAGTTCGTTCTAGAATCATTGTCCCAGAATTTGTGCCCTCTTCCAATCAAGCTGCTGATATGTTTACAAAGTCTGTTGGTCCCTCTCTCCTGAAGTCGTCTTTGATCAAGCTGGGTCTCATTGATATCTTTGCTCCATCACCAGCTTGAGGGGGAGTGTTGGAATATATATTTATTATAGTCAAACGTATTCACGGACTGATTAGAAATATATTGATTGTAATTTATTATAATTGTCTATTTCCTTTTTCTTTTCTTTCCTTTTCTTGACTTTGTTTCCTTTTTCTGTCTTTCCTAGTTTGTATATATACATACTCATTGGGAATGAATAATATCATAAAATTATTCTTCCATCTTTCTTCTGGAAATTTTAATTTCAATAATGATACATACACATCTCCAACCACATCCTACGCTTTAAATGCATGTACCATGTGTTGTTGGATTTTTTCACACTTTTATGTGCACCACTTACACAAAACAGGGTACTTGCATTTAAAGTAAGGATGTGGTTGGAGGTGTGATTGGAGGTGTGGGTGTATCATTGTTGTTTTAATTTTGCTATATATTTTAGAGAGTTTCCATAAATTAGGAGACTTTTTATTTAGCTATAAATAAGGTGGTACAAAATTGTATTGGACAGTTTATGATTATGAATAAAAAATATTGAGTTTTTTCGATAAGAGCTTCCAAGGTATTGGTAGACTCCAATAGATCTTGGTGGATTCCAAGAGTTCTTGTCTTGGTAGACTCGAAGACTGCATCTTTTTTTCTTTTTTTATCTATTCTTCTTTGTTCTTCCAATTTACATCAATATTCCTATTTCTTGACGTGGAGTTTTTTTCGAATGGAGTGATGCTTTCTACAGTCTTAAACCTAACATTTGCTCAATTTCAAAAAGTTTGTCATCACGCGGGCGCTCTTCATTCTTCCTAGCTTAACCATCCTACTAACTCGCTGGAGTCGAGTTTTTCGAAGACATGGAGAATTGATGGGGATCAAAAGGGCAATTTTGTCATTTACATATTTGACCTGGAAGGCAATTGTATTTAGTTTTTTTTTTTTTATTTCCATATAACAAGAATCTTTATTTAAGTAATAATATATATTAGGAGATTTTATCTTTAAAAACTATATCTCTAGGAAATCTTATCATATCTCTCAAATTAGGAGATTTAAAATTTCGCTATATCTTTTAGAGAGTTTCCATAAATTAGGAGACTTTTATTTAGCTATAAATAAAGTGGTACAGAATTGTATTGGACAACTTATGATTATGAATAAAAAAAATATTAAGTTTTTTCTGTGAGAGCTGTCAAGGCATTGGTGGACTCCAATAGATCTTGGTGGATTCCAAAAGTTCTCTTTTTCTTGGTGGACTCCAAGAATCTATCTTTTTCTTCTTGTTCTTTAATTATTCATCAATTTTCCATCCATGTTCATATTTTATTCGAGTGTCCTGCGTCATCCATTCTCTGAATCCCAGACCAAACAGAGCCTTAAGGCTCTAAGAGCACCTCCAACAGTGTGCTGTATATTGTGCAATTGCCTAATTCAGCACGCAAGCAGAAAATGGTTGCTTAAATGCTAATAATGCTATCTCTAATTCTACAATTTGGCCATGACAAATTTTGGCAACATGCCAACATCCAATCCTAAGATATGAACAGGTATATAGCTACTTTTTTCCTTCGACCGGTACTAGACAATTTTTCGTTTAAAAAAAAAAAAAAAATTGTGAAAGAGAGAAAAAATAAAAGAAAAGTGTAGTATATAGCATTGGTATAGCCAATATAGCAGAATGCCCAAATATGAACATTTTGACACTGAAGCAGTGTCCAATACAGTAAAAACTAGTCCTTTCAATATACATACATATATATACGCCCACAAAATTCACAGTAAAAATGAAGAAATCCCTGCTGACTTTGCAATACAAACTTGGTCCAAAAATTCACAGTAACAATGAAGAAATCCCTACTGACTTTGCAAAACAAACTTAGCCTGTGATGCCCAAAATGTGAAAAAGTAAAGCACATGCTGATAGGCCATTTTTTTTTTTCAAGTGATTGATGAGTATTGTCATGACACTGATTATTTTAAGAATGTAGATGTGAAAATTCAGAAAGAGATTTAAGTTCATAGTAGTGTAGAGATTTTGTTAAGAGTGCAACGAAAGATTCTCAAGGAAAGTTGGATCAAGTGTGACGAAGAGCAAGCTAGAAAGGGAGGGGGTGGGACAAGTATCCGCAAAAAGACTATGTAATGATGAGGCTAGATTCTCAAAGAGAGCATGAATTGAGCGCTCAGCACAGAAATTCAGGATAGTAACTGGATGATCCCCCTTGTGTATTGTCATGAAATATTGTTCCTATTTATTATAGGCTTAGGATAATGTGGGAGCACAGGTAGAAATCTATACTTGAAAATACACATGTCGACCTAAGGCGACTAATGGAATATGCTTTCACAACGAATGACAAGAGCTCCAGTAAACCAGCCCTTTTATAACCCCGACCAAAGGTGTTTGCCTCCCGAAAAATAATCTTCGTGACAAATCTTGGCGAATCTCTTCCTGAATCCATCCGAACCACGCAATCTTGAGAATCCCAGAGACTTTGCCACAACAAAGCTAGAAATGGCTTTGTCGCAATCAAGTAGAACCCAAAATAAACTTTTCCCCCCAAAGTCTATATATGTTGTGAGAAATGCATGACAACTATGAAAATTGGGAAAATTGCAAATTTATGTAGGAAGAACATTAGAGAAGGAAAAAAAAAAGGGCAAAAACCCTCGGATGCTTTAAAACAATATGACCTATACAAATTTACAAGAGAGAGAGAGAGATGGTTTGAAACAAAAACAATGAGTAATGCTATGCTTCCCAAATTTCTATCACAAAAGTGCTTCCCAAATGATGTGGCAGTGGGGCCAGGTCTAATACAGTGGGACCCGTTGAATTTTGATTGGACGTTGTTTACTTAGCACCACTATCGCATCATTTGGGAAACACTTTGGGATAGAAATTTGGAAAGCATAGCATTACTCTGAAACAATATGACCATACAGATGTAGCAAAGATACATACACAGTGTATAAACTTTGAAGGAAACAGGTATCATGAAACAACATATTAGAAATGCAGCAGAATACACATTCATACGTTGAAATAGGGACCCAATAGCCATTAAACACAAATTGATAATACTTGATGTTAATTAAAGCACAAAAATTCCGTGAGTTCAACAACCGAGATGCCCAATTTTCCCAGCATACAGCTAAGTGGGAGAATACACTTGCAAAATTTAACCAGCATGATATCAAGAATAAGCTTAACATGAGTCAGTATCTTAGTCAGAGTATAAGATTCAGTATTTAGGCCCTGTTTGGTTTGTGGATTTAGAGAAGGAAATAATAAAGAGGAAACGAAAAGTAAATCTATTGTGCTTTACCTAGGCTTAAATACGATTATAATAACTTGAGAAAAAAGGGAGGAAAGTGATCCACAATATTTGGAAGTTTCAATTTTTATCTCACTATGTTCTTCTCCTTCCTATTTTCCTCGCTAATCAACTAAAAAATTGTTCTTTTATTTACTTATTTTCCCTTCCCTTCCCCTCACAAAAGTGAATCATCAGCAACGGGCTGATAAATCTAAGCTTCAGATGTTTATACGAATATAAAATGGTCTAAATGTTACCTATACAATCAAATCAGCAGCTATAGCTCAAGATTTCTGATGTGTCCACGAATGAGCTTTCTTGAGAATTTGAATAGAGGATGCTCATTCACTAAACCTTCCAAATCTAGGAGTAAAAATCTGGCCAATTGCTTCAAGGGCAGAGATGTCCCAACTCTCAGAGTGCCTACTAATCTGTAGAATGAATTGGAGCAGTCAAGCATAAATGATTAAAAAGTGCACATCAAGACAAATAAAAAATAGGGAAAATTACCTTTTACCCCCCTTGGTTTGAGAGAGTGACACATAACCCTTCTGTAGTTTCAAATGTGACACATAACCCCCCTGTGGTCTTGTACAAAGTGCAATGGTTAGTTTGATTAACACCAAATGTGAAAAGTCAAATGTGCCCTCCTCCTATCTATATAAGTTGCCACATTATATAGATAAAATAATGGCTTGAGCAGATTTCGATTGATGTGCAGTGCAACTTTTGCAATTTCACCAGATTTCGATTATTTATTCAAGAATACCATGGCTGAAACTTGGTTCTATCAATTTAAAAAGGAAATATCGAGCCGGGTGAGGTCTCGTTAGGCCTCTCAAATTTGCTTAGACTTGCTTTGCTATACATATTTGGAGGTGTATATATAGACACTGATATTATAATCTTGAAGAGCTTTGCAAATTTGAGAAATTCGATTGGGGCACAAACCATTGATCTTGAAACCAAGAATTGGAGCTGATTGAACAACGATGGGATGATCTTTGATAAGGTTTATTGAGAAATTTTCACTCACATTCAATTGAACACAAGTGGGACCCTATGGTCCTTACTTAATTTTGTGGGATCAACAGTTGATGTTGAAACCCATCACCGACTCCCCTCCTCGTCGCCTCTCTCTCTAGAAGCCTCCTTTAATTCTTGTCTGCAATCCGGCCACGTTGCCGTCGGAATGAACAATCTGGAGTTTTAGGCTGTTAATTATTGACATACTAAGCCGGTGCAATGAGCCTCTGTGTGTGTGTGTGTGTGTGTTGTGTGTGTGTGTGTATATATGTATGGTGTACGCATGTGAGTTCTGTTTGTGAGGTTATTTTCTTGAGAGAAATTGAGTCACATAGTTGAGACAATAATTGGGACAGTAAAGTTGAGTGTTTGGGTGAGATTTTAAGGGAAGAAGATGGACCCTGTGTTTCTTTCACCTTTCTTTCATGCCCTCTATTTCCTCTGCTGGTCTAAAGTTTTTAGAGAGAAGTGTTAAGGTTTTAAGGGAAGAAGAGGGGGGCATTTTCGTCATTTCAGTTAGTGTATTTTGGAGCTAAATTTTCCCGCCTCTTTGCTTCATGAGAACTACACAACTGCCGTTAAATCAAACAGAAACTTTGACAGTTGCACTTTGCACAATACCACAGGGAGGTTATGTGTCACATTTGAAACTTCAAGGGGGTTATGTGCCACTCCCACAAACCACAGGGAGGTAAAAGGTAATTTACCCTAAAAAATAAGCTTTGTAGCAAAGCTGATCCTTGGTTTCTTACTTTGACCTTTTTACCCAAGTCATAGACTGTTTTTCCATCAATGGAAATGAGAGGCCTCCATGGAAGTTTGAGGTAGGTCCTGCAATTGAATTCGACCAAGATCAGACTTCAAAAAGATGCTTCTAAAGCTGGCACTAAACAGATTAAACAAGAATGTTGTGATAGACTCTGAAATAGGACTCAAATGGCAGTAAATCACACAGAAAATCGAATAAGAAATGAAACAAGCAAACAAGCAAGTGACAATCTAACCTAAATCCTACACCTAGATGGCATGGTTCACTATCAATCATGAGAAAATTGGTTAAACTGCACTTTACACAGCTCTCGCACAATTTTGAATGCTCTTTATGCATAGTAGACCTAAAACACAATCCTACATATGAATACAATATACACGCGTGCACACATGCACACGCACACATAAACATATATATATCTGCATACCCTAACCCTAGAACAAGAACCGGGTGGATTTGATTCAGTTAACTAATCTGGTCGAACCAAACCCACATTGAGTTGCGTCGGGTTGAATTCAACACATAACAAAGAATATTAGAAAATTAAACTAAACCCAATAGGAAGCATTTCTACTTCTACTAAACTGGTATTCTATTTAGGCAAGGAAGTAGGAACTAGAGAGTTTACTCGCTAACCAATTCCAGTAATTTGTTTTTTGAAGATATATTTCCTAGATACATCAAGTTAGGTTCAGTCAAAAAGGAACCCACCCAAAAACGTTTTTTAATATTTATTCTATAAAATAACCTAAATCTAACACTACCCACCAATCATCCAACACCACCACCTTTTCATAAAAGAGAAATGAATTACAGAAATCAGTGAGTGAAATAAGATGGCGACAACAACAAAAAAAAAATTGAAATCGAAGACCCAGGAACGAGCAAGGAAGATTTTTAGCTCCCAAGTTCCCAACGACAAAAGGAACCTACGGGTAAACATGGTTCCAGTGGTAGATGGTAGTTGATTCGTCCTCCATGATTGACGAGTGCTTGCATTTGCAGTGATTTTAAAAATCAAACACCAAATACGATTTCAGATGTAACAGTGGGTATCAGGGTATGTACAGATGTACAATGACAACTTCGTTTGGCTACATATTGGGCGCATTAACTCTTCAGAACTATTGCTCAATGTTCCTTTCAAGTTTACACTATCATATGAAAAGAGCATGACTGACTTCATGAAGCAAATTTGACCAACTAAAAGTTGATGTTTAGAAAAACAACTAGCAAATTAAACGGCTAGGCGATATGCTCCAGAAAATCCCAAGATTTAGTTAGTGATTGTATGGTACATGAATAAAAATTCTAATTATCAAGCCATCCATCTGTCACATTGGCATTTTCCTTCAGATTGCTTTTACAGTTTGCAGCAATACACTAATGCAGATGATTCAAAAAGTTAAAAGAACTAGCCCATAGAAAAAGTGTACCTTGGTATAACCTAAACAATGAAAGGAACTGAGAAACAACGGAGATAATCTTAAATTGAAAAGGACAAAATAAATACATAAAAAGATAATAGACCAAGTTAAGCACCTTAGTTTCCATGTTGCTAGAATAAAATTTGTTTCAGAGTTGGTTCCCTGTAAATCAAGTAACATTATTTGTGTTACCATAACCAGCCAGCATAGAATCTATTCAAAAGTAATAGTAGTTTACCCAAAAAAAAATACTGAAGTCATAGATCAGAACAACTTAATTACATGCATGTACGTTATATAAAGTAGCGTGGTATATAAAAATCCTTAAAGAATGTGCTAACTTAGTTCATTCTAAATTCCTCGAAGAGATGAGATCCACATATTCAAAAATAAGTTCACTGAAGTCCAAGTCAACACTTGATTACAGGACCACTATAGCACCTACAGACTGTTAAGAGCTTCTTTTGACAGAGTGGAGCATGTTGTCATGCGGCCAAGGTTTTAAAAGGTGGAAACTGTAACGGCTGGGTTGACACAGCTGCAGGGTGTAAGGCCGTAGCCATAATTCAAAGTATCGGCCAATACTGCGACCAGACGACCAAGTCATCAAGGTATCGCTTGGGTCTGAGACAAGAACGCGACTGGTTAGAGAAAATTTGGACACAACATATATCTTGATTGGTCTCGAGAGATGGCTTGCCGAATTAACGTAGTACCCAGTAATTTCGCAAGACATCTCACGATAACACGATGACTCGGTCGAAATATTTCCTCTCCCCTATGCATTTTGTAAAATTTAAATGTCAATTAGGACTTCTCTGGTGCTTTTTCCAATCACTCAAAACTCTAGATAGACTCCTCCTTGATGCAGTAATTTGTAGTACTATAGTAGTACTTATATTAGAATTTAGTAGTGCTTTACGCTTTGTTAGTTGTATCTTATATGTTATTTGTTTTGGTTGTCAATTGGTGTTGGTCACAACCATGTGAGCTTAGCATGGGTTTAATAGGGTATAAATAGTTGGCTAGGGCTAGAGAAAATCAGATTTGTTGATATTGTAATAGAACTTGGTTTCAACCAATTTGAGCCCAAAGAGCTCCTGTTTTTGTTCTTAATTCTTCTCTTTATCTCTTGAAATTGAGCGTCATGCATCATTCCTGATTTCTACACCACATAGTAATCTTTAATTAGACTGAATACTTAATTATCCACCACAAAGAGGGATAGTTTTTGCTTGTTTTTAAGGTACTCAAATGTACTTCGTATATATTCAGATGAGTTATGTCAAATCGATCTAACAAGAATTGTAGTTTTTTGGTTTTTTGCTTGTTTTTAAGGTACTCAAATGTACTTCGTATAGATTCAAATGTGTTATGTCAAATCAATCTAACAAGAATTTTGTAATTTTTTGGTTTTTTGCTTGCTTTTAAGGGTACTCAAATGTACTTCGTATAGATTCAGATGTGTAATGTCAAATCGATCTAACAAGAATTTTGTAATTTTTTGGTTATGTCAAATCGATCTGCCGAGAATTTTGTAATCGTTTGTTTTGTTATCTTTTGAAATACAGAATAGTAACTAATATACAGATTTATGATATAATATTTATGGATATTCAATCTACCCACTAAAAGGATATGTACTCTTGACTAATATTGGAGTAGACTAGTCAGGTAACACTTATAATGATCATTTAGACCATTTTTTATTTGGTACACCATATACTTGTTGAGAGTTATTTTCTATTTTAGCATTTTATGAGGGCTTGCTTGTAATTATTTTTCTTTTCCCCTTAGTGGGTTTAATATAATAATAGAGAGAGAGTGATTACTCTCTCTTAGCCTGTAAAAATATTATCTCTGAAACTCAACATGGTATCAGAGCCACCCTAGTTAGGGTTTCATCATCTCCACACCAACCACCACCTTGCGCCGCTACAACCACCACCACACCACCTTCACCAACCACTTCCGCCACCCCACACCCCTCGCCTAACTCCACCACCACCTTCCCTGATCACGCCGCAAACTCCCTGGACTGCTAAGGGCTGTGCCGCATCCCACTGCCCTAGCCGAACCCACCTAAGGCCACACCAGCCCTCACCGACATCATTCTGGCCTGAAGTTCAATTTCTTTCTTCCAACCTTTATCAATCTTCAACCCTAGATCAGATCTGACCTGTTTAAGTGGGCTGAACTGAACACAACCTTTTTTCACTAATCTCTTTTTTCTTGGTCCGCAATCGGACCCATGATTTGTTCATAATAGACTAAACAAATGACGACTAGGTTTACCTTCATTGTCGGGTGTGATCTCTCAAACCAAGAGTCATCTTCAATATGTCAAAAGAGGATTTGACAAATCTTCAGGGAGTTCTCAATTAGGTGGTGAGAAGTATTCTATCATTATCGAGAACCCAGGTTCAAAAATCACCACTGTCCTATTCAATGGTGAAAATTATCTCTCTTGGTCCCAATCTACCACTTTTTGGCTCCGCAGCAGAGTAAAGTTTGGCTATGTTGATGGCACGCTCAAGGCACCTAGTCGTGAGGATCCCACTTACAAACAATTATCTCGTTATAAGTTGGCTCATTCATTCTATGGAGCCGTAGATTGCTGATTTTTTCTTGGAGATGGATACTGCACAGGATATCTGGGATACCCTTGCTCAGACTTGTGCCCGGCAAGGGAATGTGGCTCAAATTTATGAACTTCGTAGAAGTATTGAGGTTGAGGTTCAAGATGAGCGCACGATTCTTCAATATTATACCTCTCTTTCCATGATGTGGAAACGTCTCGATCATTTGAAGAATCATCGTCCAGTTTGTCCTACTAATGCAGCAAGCTTTAAAGAGCATATTGAGAGTCAAGGATCTTCAAGTTCTTAGCTGGACTCAATTCTGAGTTTGATCAGGTCAGGAGCAGGGTCCTTGGGATGGAGCCGTTACCTTCTCTGCGAGAAGCATTTGCATATGTCCAGAATGAAGAGAGTCGTCGGTTAGCTATGCTTCCCCCTATCTCTACCGACAGATCGGCTTTGGTCTCCTCCAATCAACGAGGGGGCAAAGGTTTTTATCCTCCCAAGACCCAGACAGAGGAGGTCACCGAGGACAAGAGCAAGCAATTTTGTGACTACTGTAATCGACCAAATCATACCCGACAAACATGCTGGCAACTACATGGCCGTCCTCCTTTGAAAAAAGGAAGAGGGGGCGGACGAGCCGGTGGTCGAGGTGGTGGCAGGGGGACTGGACATAGGGCTGCCCACTTGTCAACTGCACCTGATTCTTGCCCACCAGAGGACGCTCCATCTCCTTCTCCTACTCGAAGTATCAGTAACACTGATATGGAGACACTGAGGCGAATTATGGCATAATTGGACGCTCCCACTAGTTGTTCTGCGTCTTTTGCTCACGCAGGTAATGTTGCTAATTTCACTAGCGCTTTAAATGCTCATTCTCAACAACCATGGATTATAGACTCTGGGGCTTCCGATCATATGACTGGTCAGTCTACTGTTTTTTCCACTTATGACCCTTGCTCGGGTAAAGATAAAGTACGAACAGCCGATGCTAATCTTTCTTCAATTTCTGGTAAAGGTGTCATTCATGCTTCTAATACACAACCTTTATCTTCGGTCCTTCATGTTCCTAGTTTCTCGACTTATCTTATTTCAATTAGTCGAATAACTCGTGATCTTAATTGTTGTGTAACTTTCTTCCCATCTCATTGTGTTTTTCAGGACCTCTCCACAAAGAAGATGATTGGCAGTGGTAGGGAAGCGAATAGACTCTATTTTCTGATGCCCAGTGATACTGAGGGTGGAAGTGTGATCCAGAGTGCTCATAATACTTCGAGTGAGACTATTTCTAGATAGGCATGGTTGTGGCACCAGAGGCTAGGACAACCATCTTTTTTTCTTCTTAGTCATTTGTTTTCGTTATTAATAAACAATAAGAATCTTTCTGATGTTTTTTGTGAGGCATGTAAACTTGGGAAGCATAATCGTGCCACTTTTAATTTCAGTTTGAATAAGAGTACAATTCCTTTTCATATTGATGTGTGGGGTCCCTCTCATATTTCTTCTGTGAATGGTTATAAATGGTTCTTTACGTTTGTTGATGATTTCTCTCGTACTACTTGGGTGTATTTGATGAAGGATAAGAGTGAAGTGTTTTCGATTTTAAAACATTTCACAAAATGGTTTGCACCCAATTTAGCACTTTGTCAAAATTGTTCGTTCTGGCAAGGGGGGGAATACATTTATAGCTGTCTTAAAACCTATTTCTCTGATCATGGGATGCTTCACCAAACTTTCTGTACTAATACTCCTCAACAGAATGGAGTTGCCGAGCGTAAAAACCGCCATTTGTTGGAAACTGCCCGGTCTATGATGTTTTCGATGCAGGTTCCAAAGTCCTATTGGGGAGAGGCAGTGTTGACAGCTGCCTATCTCATCAATAGATTGCCCACTCGCGTTCTTGGTAAGAAATCTCCCATTGAAGTTCTTCTAAAACCCTCATCTATATTTGCTATCCCTCCTAGAATTTTTGGGTGTGTCTACTTTGTTCACAACCACTCCCCGTCTCGGAAAAAATTAGACCCTCGTGCTCTTAGAAGTGTCTTTCTTGGTTATTCACCCACACAGAAGGGATACAAGTGCTATCATCCCCCTTCTCATAAGTGGTATGTCTGTATGGATGTTACTTTCCATGAGACACATTCTTACTTTCAGTCTCTACAGTCTCTGCAGCCACCTCTTCAGGGGGAGAAAGAGTGAGGAAGAGATGTATGTTTCTATTATGTGCAATGATGAAGAATTTGAAAGTGAGGGAGTAGAAAAGAAATATGAGGGAGAAAATAAAGAGAAGAGTGCGAAAGAAGAGGGAGACGGAGTAGAAAAGAAAGATGAGGGAGAAATAAAGAGAAGAGTGAGGAAGCAAGAGTAACTAGTAACAGGAGGATTAAGAAAGAGTTACTGACATACTCGAAGAACAATGAGAGAATAAGGTTTGGGGCATCAGAAATCGAAGCTACTCATTTCCCTCCACTACAATCGATCACTTCTAGTGATGATGGTCCAGGTATGTCAAGTTCTATTACTCAAGCTCCTGAAGTCCCTGATTCTAATGATGATTTGGACATTCCTATTGTTCATCGGAAGGGCACTCGAGCATGTACTAAACATCCTTTGTCTAATTTTGTTTCATATTCTCGTTTGTCTCCATCCTATATAGCTTTGGTGTCCAAACTTTCCTCTATTCCTATTCCTAACCATGTCCAGGAAGCTATTTCTGATCCTAAGTGGAAGTCCACCATGGTTGAAGAGATGAAAGCACTATCAAAAAGTGGCACTTGGGAATTAGCAGAGTTACCTCAAGGGAAGAAGACAGTAGGATGCAAGTGGGTGTTCACTATGAAACACAAAGTAGATGGGACGGTTGAGAGGTACAAATCCAGGCTAGTGGCTAAGGGATTCACTCAAACCTATGGAGTTGACTACCAGAAGACTTTTGCTCCAGTAGCCAAGATGAATTCTATTAGGATTCCGTTGTCTCTTGCAGCAAATTTGGAGTGGCCTTTACATCAGTTCGATGTTAAGAACGCTTTTTTACACGGTGACTTAGAAGAAGAAGTGTATATGGATGTTCTTCCAGGTTTCGAGGATACCAATACAAAGGGAAAAGTTTGTCGCCTCAGGAAGTCACTATATGGGCTCAAGCAATCACCTAGAGCATGATTTGATAGATTCTCACAAGCTATGGTCAGGTATGGATTCAAACAGAGTCAAGGAGGTCACACTTTTCATAAAACAATCTTCAAGGGGTAAGTTGACTGCCTTGATTGTTTATGTGGACGATATTGTCCTCACAGGGAATGACTTAGAGGGAATGGAGCAATTGAAAGCATATCTTGCTAAAGAATTCGAAATCAAGGATTTGGGGGATTTAAGATACTTCTTGGGAATAGAAGTTGCTCGATCACGAGAGGGAATTTTTATTTCACAGCGAAAGTATGTTTTAGACTTGTTAGAGGAGACTGGTATGCTTGGGAGTAAGGCTATTGATACTCTAATGGATCCTAATTTGAAGCTTGCTGATGATCCTAATGAAGAGTTAGTGGATAAGGGTAGATATCAGAGGCTAGTAGAGTGACTGATTTATCTTTTACATACTAGGCCAGACATTGCATTTGTTGTGAGTATGGTTAGTCAATTCATGCACTCTCCTAGAAAGAATCATCTGCTGTTTTTCGGATTATGAGATACCTCAAGTCAGCTCTAGGAAAAGGGTTGTTCTTTGGAAAAAAATGGTCACACTCAAGTTGAAGCTTATACTGATGCCGATTGGGCTGGGTCTGTAACTGACAGGAGATCTACTATAGGGTATTGCTCCTTTGTTGGTGGTAATCTTGTTACTTAAGAGGAGCAAAAAGCAATCAGTGGTGGCAAGGTCGAGTGCAGAGGCAGAGTTTCGAGCCATTGCACAAGGAGTGTGTGAACTGTTGTGGATTCAGATTATCTTAGAAGATCTTGGATTCAAGCCGAAAGATTCTATGAGGTTGTACTGTGAAAACAAGTCAGCTATCAACACTGCTCACAATCCACAAAGCATGGTGAAATCGATCGGCACTTTATTAAAGAGAAGTTAAATAATAGGATTATTTGTACTCCCTTCGTGAGGACAGAGGAACAGTTAGCTGATGTTCTTACGAAGGGTCTTTCGAGTAGACTTTTTCATTTTATCCTTAGCAAGCTGGGCATGAGAGATATCTTAGCACCATCTTGAGGGGGAGTGTTGAGAGTTATTTTCTATTTTAGCATTTTATGAGAGCTTGCTCGTAATTATTTTTCTTTTCCCATTAGTGGGTTTAATATAATAACAGAGAGAGAGTGATTACTCTCTATTAGCCTGCAAAAATATTATCTCTGAAACTCAACTAATCTAAATGCCGCCTAAACTTTGTTATTTGCATTTCATAAGAAATTCTCCTCATTTTGTACAAATATCCTAAGCCTTCCATTCAGTGTATCGACGCATATCACTGACATTAATTCAATATGCCACGTCCAAGTTGGCTCGAAGGCCTTCAAGTTGCTGACCGATACTACATCTTTGAACCATGGTATAGCATAAGGTACACTGCTGCCAAAGCCATGAAACTTGTACGCATTAGCACTTCACCCCTTTAAATGAAGGGATACTCATTTATTAATCACACAAAATCCACCAAACTTTGAGTTCGTGCTATTTTTGATACATTTTATTAAATTAATGGAGGTATTCTTATTTAGTGATAATCCACTTTTTTTCCCCACTTTTAAGTCCCTATTAGTATAGTAATCATAGCTGTATCTTATATCTAAGAGGATATTTCCTATTTTAGGTGCTACTAGTTCTTTGAAATAAAAACATCTCTTCATTGACAAGTAATACAAAGTTATCTTACTTGTTCTCTAAACTCATAGACCCTTTGGCAAACATGTGGTGGGTGATAAATATGTTTTTTTTATAATAATATTTGGATATAAATTGTTGGAATAAAAGATATGAGAAAAGAGTATAAAGGAGATGAGAGATGGAGAAGTTATTCCAATCGAGGAACTAAACCTAGGGAAAGAGGAGAGAGGGAAGAAGAGAGCGATAGAGAGAAGTCAAAGTCTCTCAAAAAGAGAAAGCAAGGAACTGAGAATGAGAGAGACAAGTCTAAGAGTGATGAAGGAGCGAGTTGAGAGTGAATGAATGAGAGCCAGTAACTCTGTTCTTACATCCATCCGCCCAAACCAAACAAACCACCCAAGTAAAAAAAAAAAAAAAATGGTCATGACAAGCTTATAACGGTGAGCTTAATCTAGCTAGCTCAAAAAATCAGTTGCATACTGCACTATATCTGGAAAATTTATCAACATTCAAGTTATGGTTATTGTATAGTATGTGTTAAGTTACCAACTGCTCTAAAAGTTTAAGTTGTTAGAGAATGGGCAACAATGTATATCAAGCTTCAACTTCCTCCCTCACGTGGGACCCCGTCTCGCACTTGGACAGTCAACACACAAACTCCATTATAATGGAGGCAAATAAAAAATGCAAATATGCACACCAAAGCGGGGATGGATAGTCGAACCCAAGACCTCCCACAAACAAGGCAGTAATACCATGTTAAGTTACCAACATCGCTAAAAGCTTAAGCTGTTAGAGAATGGGCCCAACAATGTATGCCAAGCGTTAACAATGTATGTTGTTTTTGTTTACTAACAAAATTCAATTTTTGGAGAATGAATACCTTCTCAATTTTTTCTAGCACAATTGATGGACTTTCAAAAAACGGTACAAGCAACTTCAAGTTGCGTGAATACAATTCTTTACCTGAATGAGCAAAAAACATGAAATTAATTAATAGCTCGCACATTTATTCTTTTGGAAGGGGAATTTAAGTATTTCTTTGGATTCCACATCAAAGAAAGTTCTACACACATATTTGGTGCATTGCAAATTACTGCCAGTTAATATACAAGCAACAGAAGATGCCTAGAACAGCTAGCACAGTGATGCAGCCTGGAAAAACTCAAGGAAATGCAAATTCAAAGATATCAAAGTGATGCATGGCCTTGATTTCAAGGCGGGACCACTTGAGATCTTCAATAGTGCAGTTTAGAGTTAATTAAGTCTTATTTAATGCTTAATTATAGTTTAGCTTGCAATTATTTTAGTTTTATTAGGTTTTATTAAGTTTTTGGAGTGAGGGATATTCTTTAATTTTCAGTTTTGCTGGAGATGGGATATAGTTTAGACCCATGGGTCAAGTTTTGGTTTTGGAATTAGGACTCCTAGAGTCTATATATAACTATGTAATGATTTCAAGTTGCCGGGGAATGTAAAACAGAACACTTTGAGAACTTTGAAGTCTTCTTTAGGATTGTGTGATGCAATTCGCATTCTACGTGTGATGCAATTTGAACTCTAGGTGTGATACAATTCAAACTCTAGGAGTGATTCCTAGATTATTTTCTCCTTATGTTTAGTTTCGATACTTTTTTTCAGCCATTAAACTTCCTATATCACAAGCCCCAATCTTGAATTCTTCACCCATGCAACTCTAGACCAAAAAGAATACAAACCAGCCACATAGTTACTGTTCATGGGCCATGGCTACTGTCCAAGTGCCTAGAACAGCATATGTTTTTCCTTTTCCTTTGCTTAGACACAAACCCCCGTATTCGTCCTACATCAGTTGGGTATAAGAGTGAAAGATCCTAATGCTGAGAATTAGTCTTATTTATGTTATTTTTAGAGTTGGACTCTCCTGTAATTTGTTATTTTACATATTATAAATAAAGGAAGCCACACAATTGTGGGCTCTAAGCTTCAGAAAAATTATTCTCTGGAAAACAACAAGGTATCAGAGCTACCCTAAAGTAGGGTTACAACCACCATCATCATCGCCACCTGCGCCACATCCATCACCTCCCTCGCCACCAACAAATCCAGCCCTAGGGGCTGCACCAACACCCCTTTGGCCTCCTAGCCTCCAACTGAACCCTAGACACCTCCCCTACCCTACGCCGCACCACCTACCACCCTCCAGCCACTCGCCGAACCACCTAACACCACCCACCCACTCGCCGGACCACTCTCCACCACCCAACCACGCGCCGAACACATCAGAGATGGTTAGGACTCCCTCCCTTCACTCAGCTTGATAAAATCTTCATCTTTCACCCTTTTTTTTCTCTGTTTTCTGCCATTAACCAATCAATATACCTATTTCTTTGATCTGATTGACCTTTTTTAAAACCCTAGGTCCGTGATCGGGCCCATGATTTTGTTAGGAAACTACGTTCCCAGAATCCGTTAATAGCGCGCGTATACGTTGGTGCTGCAAAAAATTTCGTGAAAGCTATGATAACCCTGTTCAAAGAGAGAAAATGGGGAGAATGAAGGCTTAACCCTCATTAATGAAATAATAACAAAAATACCCCTTATACTTTTAACACTCCCCCTCAAGCTGAAGCATAGATAACTATCGTGCCCAGCTTGTTACAAAGATCATAGAAAGGTCCCTTATTCAGAGCCTTAGTAAAAATATCTCCTAACTGATCATTTGTCCTAACAAAACACGTAACAATCTGTTTCCTCATGACCATATCCCTAATAAAATGACAATCGACTTCAATGTGTTTGGTCCTCTCATGAAACACTGGATTACTGGCAATGTACATGGCTGCTTGATTATCACAATACATCTTCATAGGTTGATCACTTGAGAACCCCATCTCTTGCATAATAGATTTCACCCACAACATCTCACAAGCAGTATGAGCCATCGCTCTATACTCAGCTTCAGCACTCGATCTTGCCACTACATTTTGCTTTTTACTTTTCCACGTAACAAGATTACCACCAACAAATACACAAAACCCTGACACTGAGCGTCTATCTAACTGATCTCCTGCCCAACTAGCATCTGAGAACCCCACTATCTCCAAGTTATTTGAAGGTTTCAACACTAAATCTTTTCCAGGGGCACCTTTCAAATACCTCAAAATACGATACACTGCCTCCTAATGTGATAATTTAGGATTCTACATAAACTGACTAACAACTCCTACAGAGAAGGTGATATCAGGTCGAGTCATAGTCAGATAAATCAACTTACCCACAAGTCTTCTATATCGTCCAACATCACTAGAGGCTTCACCATCATCTTTACTAAACTTTATATTTGAGTCCATCGGAGTGTCTACAGGTTTTGAACCCATCAACCCTATTTCCTCTAGAAGATCAAGCACATACTTCCTCTGAGATAAACAAATTTCTTCCTTAGATCTAGCAACTTCAATGCCCAAGAAATAACGCAATAATCCCAAGTCTTTCATATGAAAATGCTTCCTCAAGTGAATCTTCAACAACTGTATACCTTCATTATCATTGCCAGTTATTACTATATCATCCACGTAAACTACTAAGATAATGGTGCCTTTCTCACAATGTCTCACAAACACCGAGTGATCAGAACTTGTCCTCTTTAACCCATATAAGCTAGCCACTTGACTAAACGTGTCAAACAAGGCCCTTGGAGACTGTTTAAGTCCATAGATAGCTTTTTTCAACCGACACACCTTATGTGTCTCCCCCTGAGCAACATACCCAGGAGGTTGCTCCATGTAAACCTCTTCCTGAAGGTCACCATGAAGAAAAGCATTCCTGATATCGAGTTGGTAAAGAGGCCAATTCTGATTAACAGCAACAGACAATAGTATTCGAACTGAACTAAGACGAGCTACAGGAGAGAAGGTCTCAAAATAATCAACACCAAAGGTTTGGGTATACCCTTTCGCAACTAACTGAGCTTTCAACCGTTCAACAGTACCATCAGGGTGATACTTAACCACATACACCCAACGACAACCCACAACTTGCTTCCCAGAAGGAAGGTCAGTTAACTCCCATGTACCATTGTTGGACAATGCTAACATCTCTTCGTCAATAGCACTCTTCCATTCCGGTGAAGTTAATGCCTGAGTATGAGACTTAGGGACAAAAACAGAGGATAAAGCACAGACAAAGGAGCAAAGTGTATGAGACAGATGAGAAAAAGAAACAACCTGATCAATAGGATGCTGAGTACAAGAACGAGTACCTTTACGAAGCGCAATATGGAGATCAATAGACTGAGGGACCTCACCTGAAGTTGATGATGTAGGAGGTGGAGCAGAAGAAGTCTCAGCGCTTGGTGGCTTTTCACGGCGACGGTACACCTGTAATGGCACAGACCCAGAAGTAGTAGAACCAGATGTAGGAGGAATAGGCAGAGTAACAGAAGAAATCGGAGTAAGGACATCAACATCTAATGAGGTTCCAGACGGCGAGAAAAAAGGTGTACCTTCAAAGAAGGTAACGTCAGCACTAACTACATAGCGACGAGTTGTAGCACGAGGATCTAATTGATCCTGACCTGGAGTAAGAACATGAGCAAATGCAACACAACCAAACACCCGAGGAGGCAAAACAAATAAGGTCTTATCAGGATATAAGATAGAATGAGGAATGCCACCGTGAAGAACAGAACTGGGCATACGATTTATAAGATAACAAGCAGTAAGAACAGCATCCCCCCAAAATTGCTTAAGAACTTTCATTTGAATCATAAGAGTTCTAGCTACTTCTAGAAGATGTCTATTCTTACGTTCAACAACTCCATTCTGTTGAGGAGTATAACCACAAGAAGATTGATGTACAATCCCATGAGAATCACAATATGATTGAAGTGGTCCTTTAACATATTCTAAAGCATTATCAGACTATAAAGTACGAATGGCACAACCAAATTGAGTCACAATCTCACTATGAAATAATTGAAAAACTAAAGAAATTTCAGAACGATCTTTCATTAAAAATATCCATGACATCCTTGAACAATCATCCACAAAAGAAACAAAATAAGAAAAACCTAATAGACTTATGTCTAGATGGACCCCAAATGTCAGAATGAACCAACTCAAAAGGAGTGGACCGACGATTGTTTTGACGTAAAGGAAAAGATACTCTATGGTGCTTGCCTAATTGACAAGCCTCACAGTCTAATGTAGACACAGACTTAAAAGATGGAAAAACCAGCTTCAAGGATTGCAATGATGAATGACCCAGACGACAATGCCATTGATGTGGTGAGACAGCTGCTTGTAAAGCCACCGGCTTATTAGTTAAGGGATGTTGTTCAAGGTAGTAAAGACCATTCCGCTCACGATCTCCACCAATCATCGTCATCGAGCTGAGGTCCTGAAAGACACAACACTCAGGGTAAAAGGTTACAGAACAATTCAAGGATCTGGTAAGTTGACTAACTGACAAGAGATCAAAAGGAAATGCAAGTATAAAACTGACAGAAGACTAAGTAAGAGAAGAGGTCGGAGAGATTGAGCCGGTCCCAACAATGGGACAAGACCGACCGTCAGCAAGAACAACTGAAGACTTAGCAGGTGAACGAGTTAGCTGTGAGAAATTATTGGACTTACCAGTCATATGAGCAGAAGCTCCTGAGTCGATAACCCACAGGGAAGGAGCAGAAGAGGAGAAACAAGCAATATTACCTGAATGAGCAAAGTCAGTGGAATCAGACACGGATAGTTGTTGTTGTTGCTGAACTAAGGCATTATACTCCTCCCGAGACATAGTGATAGACTCACTAGAAGATGCAACGGCCAGTGGAATAGGTGTACTAGCTTCCTGGTGAGGTGCAGAGGAATTATCAGAAGTGAACAGAGCTGGATTAGACGGATTCTCTCAAGGCTTACCATGGAGGTCATAGCATCGATCAACAGTGTGATTGTCACCCCCACAATGGGTACAATAAAGAGAGCCAGTTTCCCAAGTCCTTTACCAAAACCACGACCACGACCACGACCACGAGGACCCCCTCGTCCTCGATTATTATTAAACCTAGACTGGTAATTACCGAAACCACGACCTCGATTATTTGTATGAAAATTGCCGCGACCACGAAAGGCCACCTGATTGCCAGAATATGTAACAAGAGCAGAATTATCCTTTGCAGAAGATTATGAGACGAAGGAAGATTCAGTAGTCACATGAAGAATGCGAGAATACACATTACTCAATGAAGGTATGTTACCATCGCCTACTAAAATTTGTGACTTAACAGACTGAAGGGTAGGGTGTAACCCAGCAAGAAATTTAGAGACATAAAACTCCTCGCGTTGTTTCTTCATACCCTCAACATCATTTGTAACCAGATGGTACTGTGTTAATTCATCCATTAAACCCCTTAATGTACTGTAATACTCACTGATCGACTTCTCATTCTGTTGAAGAAGGAATCTATTTTGATAACGTCATAGACTCGAGAAACATTGTTGTCCATTGAAAACATCTCGTGGACAGACTCCCAAATATCCTTGGCCGAAGACAAAAACATAACACTGGATGAAATAAACGGTTCCATACTATTCCACAACCAAGACATAACAGTATAATTTTCAGAAACCCAATCATCATACTCTTTAGCATCCTTCAAGGGAGGGCCAGACAGAATATATTTTAACTTCTTGCGAGCGCCTAGAGCAACCTTCATAGCCTGAGCCCACAACAAATAGTTGGACCCATTCAACTTTGTTGTGATAATTTGCGCACTGATAATATCATGGACAGTCTTGGTGGAACCAGAATCAGCCATATTGATACCAACGGATGAATAGGAGTCTCAAACCAACACACGAACACACTCGTAGAAGAACATTAACAAGAACTCATACTAGAAATTAACACATGAGGTCCATGAAGGACCGAGAGAGTACAAAGAGAGAAACACCAATCAAAACTGCACTGGAAAGGGAGATCAGTGTAATTCTATGCCTAAAGGGCTGGAATAGGGTTGAGAATTAGAGAGACAGCAGGGTAGAGAGAAGGTGATAGGTCAGGATGGTGCTAGAGGGAGTTGCGATGGCCATGGTGGTGCTGGAGGGCTTCGGCGTAGGTCTGGGTGGGACTGAGGGCAGCGGCGCAGGGCTGAGTGGGCCTGGAGGCTGCGGCGTAGGGCTGGTGAGGCTGGGGTGGTGCGGTGCAAGTCTGGGTGGTAGTGGGTGATGCGATGCAGGTCTGGTGGTGGTGGGTGGTGCTGCGACGTCGGGTTAGGGTTTGTTTTAGGGGTTTGTAGGTGGATCTCCATGACTCGCTCTGATACCATGTTCAAAGAGAGAAAATGGGGAGAATGAAGGCTTAACCCTCACAGGTTAGCCAACACACATATATATTATTAATGAAATAATTACAAAAATACCCCTTATACTTTAACAAACCCTACAAGGGCGGAACTAGGGTTACCTTGAGCTGCAAAAACGGATTGTTGTAGTAGACGAATCGAGAACACGGGCTCGATAACGGCTCACGATCTTCTACCGTATTCCTCTGCTGCCAGAATATCGAACTGAGTGTGGGCTCTTTCGAAATCCTTTCTATTCTCTGTTCTCCCTCTTTTACGCCATCTTTTCTATTCCGAGTTATAGTGCTCTTTTAGAAAAACACAAACTGAGAAGAGAGGCAAAGCAGCATATATATAGGCTACGGTAGGGACTATAAGAAGTCAATAAGGAATAGGCTTCCTTATGGAATTAGGAAACCCTAATTCGAACTGAATCAGATTCCTATTTCCATAAATTATAATTCATACCACTAAAGAATTATAATTGCACTCCTATCCTTATCTCAAAAATATATTTCGAGCTCCATGTTATTAAATGTTTATTATCTCCCCACATTAAGATTACAAATACCCATTAATTCAATATAATTACTGACAATTATATTTAATTAATCTCTTAAAATTCCTTGAGATCCTCTGCTTAACTTATCTGATATGTCAGATACAAAATCCACTTGCAGGGTTTGACATAATCAAAACTTATAAGCTTCCTCAAGGGGATATCATCAATCCCAAAATTGAGATATGGATTCCATCATTAATTAATATCCACCACACAATTAATATTGTCACCCAATCCAATGAGATATTGACCCATTTAAGGATCTCATTCTTTTAGGGATCAAAGCGTAAATATCAAATGTACGTGTCTATAAATTAACTTAGGATTTAGAACATAAGCACTCATAATAGTCATGAGGTATTAACTATCTTATAAGTCAGTACAAAGATAATTACCCCAAGTCGGTCCCGTTTAATACACAAAGTGTACCAGTATGGTGAGTTGAACTGTACCGTTTCCCACAGTCAAGACAAACATACTACATCACCATGCTCCAGTCCTACCGATGGTGTGTCCAATCCCATCTAAGACTGTAAACCAAAGTCTTACATTCTACAAGATCCAACGGTATGATCTTCCGTGTGTAAGCTGAACTCTACACACCAAACCACCTACTATGCAGAATAAGAAACGCACATGCACAAAATTAAATAAACAATATAATGCAAACATTGTCCACAGATTCTCATAAAAATTGAATAACTGATTTTATTAAATGAATAAAAAATCAACTGCATAAAGCATGGCTTTTAGTATATATCCCTAACAAATTTGTCCATAGATTGGACAATTGCACCAGTACGATGCTTGTGTGTGCTAGGTTTGCCTTGACTACCATCAGTTGGTTGTAAATCGGTGATGGTGTATTCGTCAACATGTCAAAGAACAGAGAGACACCTGAGAAATCCACGAAAAGTGCCGAATCTTTTGGTTCTCCTATAGGTAATGGGAGACAATACTACATTTCCGAGAACCCCGATTCTAAAATCACCAGTGTCTTGTTTAATGGTGAGAATTACCTATCATGATCCTAATCGGCAACACTATGGCTCCAAAGTAGAGCCAAGTTTGGTTTTGTGGATGGTACAATGAAGGCCCCTAGTTGCAATGATCCCTCTTATGCAAAGTGGGAAGATGATAATTATTTAGTCATGAGCTGGCTAGTCCACTCAATGGAGCCTGAGATAGCAGATCCTTTTGTCTATGGAAACAGCACAAGATAATTGGGATACTCTGGCAGACTTACTCCCGAAAGGGGAATGTGGCCCAAGTTTATGAGCTTCGCCGGAGTATTGAAGCTAAGGTTCACGGGGATCGTACGACTCTTCAATATAACACTTCTTTATGTTCTCTTTGGAAATGGCTTGATCATCTTACAAACCACCGTCCCGATGTCATGCGGATGCTGCGAGTTTTAAGGAGTATGTTGAAGGTGAGCGCATCTTCAAATTTCTGGCTAGTCTGAATCCGGAGTTTAAACCAGTGAGGAGTAGAATTCTTGGATTGGAACCTCTGCCTTCCCTTAGAGAAGCCTTTGCCTATGTCCAGAATGAAGAGAGCACCGCTCTGCTAAGTTACCTCCCTCATCTACAGATAGGTCTGCCTTGACATCCTCTCGTCGGCGTGGTGGTAAGAATTCTAGCCAACGTAAGGATCAAAACTATGAAGTAGGTGATGACAAAGATAAGCTTTTTGTGACTATTGCAACCGTCCTAGACACACTCAACAAACTTGTTGGAGGCTTCATGGACGCCCTCCTTGTTGATTTTCTAAATAATCAAAACTCATCATTAATCACAATATGAAGAGCCTTTATATAGGCTTTACATCTTGTGGACACGCGACCTCCGGGGGAGGGGGGGTTTCACTCCTTTCGTTTCGGAAAGGGTTTTGGTTTTGAAATTGATTTGAAAAGTGACTATAAAACAGATACAAAGTCGCCATTTGGTCTCTAGGGAACCAAGAAACCCAATTTGACTCACCCCAATTAATAAAGGGCACCGGCCCTTCATCACCAAAGAACTTGGCTCGGGGTTTTGGTACGAGAGAGGAAGGAGCCTTCGCAAAGACTAAAACACTCTCAAGACGCTCAGTCTTTCGGCGGGCCTCAATTAGCATCCAAATAATCATCATATACTATGTTTGGTTCGACAATTAATACTATGATAGGTATATTACATCACACAAAAGACTTGAAATGGAAGATCAAAAGATAAGATATCATTCATAAGATCTACGGTACAGAACCAACATGTGCTTGAGTAGAAAACATGATATAAAGATTATAAGGTGGCCTCATTTCTCCAATACAATCTAATAAAAATTAAGCATAAAAAATCTCACAAATAACTAGCAAGCAAAAGCTCACACTCTTAAGTATCATCACCCTGCAACGAACTAGGAGGAAGCATTACCTATCATCAGCTTGGGTATAAAAAAAAACAAGGAAGAAAGAAACAGCAAAAAAATGAACCAAAACATAAAATAGTTTCTCTTACCACGAAATGTAATAGTTGGATCTTCGAAAGTACAATCTTCCTCATAAATTGCAGAAGTGAAATTTCCTAAATCAAATCAAGATAATTGTTCGATTAAAATTAGCTCTCCACATGAATAATTTTGTTATGAAAAGTAAAGCGAAAGTGCTAAAAAAATCAGCAAACAGGAAAAGTCAGACTTCTGAACAATTAAAGTTGTAAATTACAAGAGTAATCTAGAACTTAAATGTTTTGATAAGGTATATCCACAATTATCGCTTGTTTTTTTTTTCCCGACTTGTATGAGGATTAAGCCTCCAAAATAGCAAACTTCCATAGTTTGAGTAGCAGGAATACCAAAGACTCATGGAAAGCAAGTAAGATGAACCAAAAAAAAGCCACGCCTGCCACTAAGACAGTACGTATCCGATAAAAATCAAAGAGTTGATGATCACACTTGATTCCTAAGATAAATTAAGTAAAAAGATAATGTGAAAGCTGTAGAATTAGAATTAGGGCAAAACTTAGAAGACCAATAATGTCTCCGGTATTTTATTATATGAGGAGAAGAAACAATATTACAATAGTACCCCTATGTCTAATACATAAGAGTAATGAGAATAACGTAAAAAAGCAAAATAATAAACTAAGCAAACTAACACTCCCCCTCAAGCTGGTACAAAAATATCTCGCATTCCCAGCTTGCTAAGAGCAAAATGAAATGGCCGACTTCCAACACCCTTCGTAAGCATATCTGCAAGTTGATCCCCGGTCTTCACAAATGGAGTACAGATCACACCACTACTGATATTCTCCTTGATGAAGTGTCTGTCAATCTCCACATGTTTAGTTCGATCATGTTGCACTGGATTGTGGGCAATGTTGATAGCAGACTTGTTGTCACAATACAATCTCATAGAGTCATTAGAATCCAGACCTAAGTCTTTTAACAATAACTTAATCCACAGAAGCTCACATACACCTTGAGTCATGGCTCTGAACTCAGCCTCTGCACTAGATCTAGCCACCACGTTCTGCTTTTTACTCCTCCACGTAACCAGATTGCCCCCCACGAAGGTACAATAGCCTGAAGTAGACCTTCTGTCTGTCACAGATCCAGCCCAATCAGCATCTGTGTATGCTTCCACTCGAAGGTGGTCATGTCTAGCAAAAAATAGACCCTTTCCAGGAGCTGATTTCAAGTACCTCAAAATCCTGAAGACAGCCTCCATATGGGATGCACGGGGAGCGTGCATAAATTGACTAACAACGCTCACAGCAAAGGCAATATCAGGTCGGGTATGAGAAAGATAAATGAGTCTTCCCACTAACCTTTGATATCTACCTTTATCTACCTCTGCACCACCTGAATCATCGCCAAGTTTCTGATTTGACTCAATCGGAGTGTCACACGCTCGACTTCCGAGCATTCCAGTCTCTTCCAATAGGTCAAGTACGTATTTCCGTTGGGAAATAAAGATTCCATGCTTAGATCTAGCGACCTCAATTCCCAAAAAATATTTAAGAGTCCCCAAGTCTTTTATTTCAAACTCCTTGGACAAGTACTCTTTCAGTCTTTGCATTTCCTCGAGATCATCCCCAGTCAAGACAATGTCATCCACGTACACAATTAACGCAGTAGTCTTACCCTGTGATGAAAGTTTGATGAACAAAGTGTGATCAGCTTGACTTTGTCTAAAACCATATCTAAGCATAGCTTGTGTGAACCTCTCGAACCATGCCCTAGGAGACTGTTTCAAGCCATATAGTGATTTTCTGAGTCTGCACACCTTTCCATCTGTCTTAGAATCCTCGAAGCCAGGAGGAACATCCATGTACACCTCCTCATCTAGATCCCCATGAAGAAATGCATTCTTCACATCAAATTGGTGAAGTGGCCATCCAAAGTTAGCAGCCAGTGATAAAAGAACCCTAACAGAGTTCATCTTTGCAACAGGAGCAAATGTCTCCTGATAATCAATTCCATAGGTCTGTGTGAAGCCCTTAGCGACAAGCCTAGCTTTGTACCTTTCAATAGAGCCATCAGCCCTATGCTTCACAGTGTATACCCACTTGCACCCCACAGTTCTTTTGCCCTCAGGTAACCTTGTCAATTCCCAGGTGCCATTCTTACGAAGAGCTTTCATCTCTTCGATCATAGCATGTTTCCACTTGGGATCCGCGAGAGTACCCTGGACATTATTAGGAACAACAACAGAAGCAATTTTCGAAAGAAAAGCTTTATAGGAGGGAGACAAGTGAGAATATGACACAAAATTTGAGATGGGGTGTTGGGTACAAGCCCTAACACCCTTACGTACAGCAATAGGGACATCAAGATCAGAATCAGAGTTACCTTGGTCCTCAACACTTGAAGGAGATGTCAGTGGCAGAGTAGGAGCGAGCTCTTTATTCTTAGACTTACTCCATGTGCCTCTAGAATAAACCATCACCTCCTTTTCTTTTAATGGAGTACAAGCGTCTTCTTTCTCCATATCCTTCCCAACCTCATTTTCTCCCTCAGTTTGTTTTTTTTCTTTTTCTGTCTCCGCAATACTATCCATAACAACTTCCCCTGAAGACAAAGGAACAGGAACAGACAAAGCCACCTCTTCCCTATACCAATGCTCCCCCTGAAGAGGTGACTCAGATATAAGCGAGGACTGAAAGTATGACTGAGATTCATGGAATGTAACATCCATGGAGACAAACCATTTCCTCGAAGGAGGATGGTAACACTTGTAGCCTTTCTGGGTTGGAGAGTAACCCAGAAAAACACACTTAAGGGCACGGGGATCTAACTTCCCCCGAGTAGGAGAATGATTGTGAACAAAGCACACACAACCAAAAACGCGAGGAGTTATAGGGAACAAAGGAGAAGTGTCTGACAGGACTTCAACAGGTGCACGTTTGTTCAAAACTCGAGTTGGAAGACGATTAATAAGGTACGCTGCTGTTAAAACAGCATCACCCCAATAGGACTTGGGAGCATTAACAGAAAACAGTAAGGATCTAGCAATATCTAGCAGATGACGATTCTTGCGCTCCGCCACCCCATTTTGCTGGGGTGTATCGGTGCAAGAAGTTTGATGAATGATCCCATGGGAGCAAAAATACGCAGCAAGACCCGAATCAATGTACTCACCCCCCTGATCAGATCGTAAAATTTTTAATTCAGTCCCAAACTGAGTGCACACCATTTTATGGAATGCCTGGAAAATTGAGAAAACCTCCCTTTTTTCTTTCATCATATAAACCCAAGTGGTACGAGAATAGTCATCAATAAATGTAACAAACCATCTATGACCTTTCAAAGAAGTAAAACGAGAAGGACCCCAAACATCAGAGTGAACTAAAGCAAACGGAACTAAACTTTTATTAAAAACAGGAGCAAAAGAAGCTCTGTGATGTTTACCCAGTTCACAAGTTTCACAAAGGAAATCAGAAACATCTTTATTTAAGACTAAAGAAGGAAACAAATGCTTTAGTAAATAAACAGAAGGATGTCCTAAACGTCGATGCCAAAGATGTATGTCTCCAGCTTTATTATCAGAAACCACTGTATGATGTGCTAACGGCCCTCCAACATCCAAGAGATAAAGTCCACTCTCCTCTCTACCACTGCCAATCATCCTCCCCGTGGTAAGGTCCTGAAAGACACAATGAGAAGGAAAAAAGGTTACACTGCAGTGTAAGTCCTGAGTGATACGACTAATGGATAACAAATTATGGGAAAAATTGGGAATATGAAGTACAGAGGATAAAGGCAAGGATGGAGTAGCATGAATGGTACCCTTCCCAGAAATAGAGGAAAATGTACCATCAGCAACACGAACCTTGTCTTTACCTGAACAAGGCTTATACACAGAGAAAATATCAGAACATTTAGACATGTGATCAGATGCACCGGAATCAATAATCCAGGGAGAAGAAGAATGAGACAAGTGTGCTCTTGCGGATGTGACTAAGTTACCTGAATGTGCAAATGAAGAGGAGGCACCTGTAGATGCAGTAGAAGCAGACGTATGGCGAGCCATCAAGGAACGAAGAGCCTCCTCTACCTCCGAGGCAGTAAATAGTGCTGAATTGGAAGTGGATGGGGCCTGCTCAATAGGAGTCGGTGCCGTGGGATCTAATGATGTAGTATGATGAGCACGATAATTACCCCCCTGTGAGTGTCCCCCACGACCCCCAGACTGTCCAGAGCGACCCCCACGACCCCCAGGCTGTCCAGGTGGGCGGCCGTGCAATTTCCAGCATGTCTCCCTGGTATGATAAGGCCGATTACAATAATCACAGAACTGCTTGGCCTTCTCAGACGAACCAGACTCATTAGAGGTACCACGACCCCTGGACTGTTTGTTCCCATCTCGCTGAGGAACCGAAATGAGAGCAGATCTCTCAGTGGAAGTAGGTGGAAGCATAGCAGAACGTCGACTCTCCTCGTTCTGGATATATGCAAAGGCTTCCTGGAGAGAAGGCAAAGGATCCATCCCAAGGACACGGCTGCAAACAGGATCATACTCAGCATTAAGTCCCTCCAAAAACTTAAAAATCCTCTCTTCAGCAACCAGTTTACTGTAGGCAACGGAATCAGTTGGACAAACAGGCTTATAGTCCAAAAGATGATCAAGTCGTTTCCAACTAGTGGTCAGAGATGTGAAAAACTGAAGAACGCTCATCTCTCCCTGTTCAGAGCGACCAATCGTCCGTCTCAACTCAAATATCTGTGCATAATTGCCCTTTCGGGAGTAGGTGTTGGCCATGGTCTCCCAAATGTCTTGGGCAGTCGCCATGTCCAAAAAACCTTCAGCAATCTCAGGAATCGTAGAATGGCAAAGCCAGGTCATGACAGTGGAGTTCTCCATCTCCCACTTGTCATATGCAGCATCCTCGGTGCTAGGTGCCGTGATTCGTCCGTTGATATACCCCATCTTCCCTCTGCCCTTAAGAGACATGGTTACAGACCCAGACCAAGCCAAGTAGTTCTGACCATTGAAAAGAGAAGTAGTAAGCTTAACGTTCGGGCTTTCAGAAGGAGCAACAACAATAGTTTCACTCCTGGGCTGCTGTGTATTCAAAGTGGATTTATCGCCATCCGACATCTTGAATCGACACGCAACAAATACCCGCAACAATCGAAGAACCAAAAAACTGGTATCAACGGAATCGCAGCACACAATCGTAATCTAAAGCACCATACAGGATGCAATAAACTCAATCATCAAGGTCCATAGAAGGACCAAAAAAACGAGAGAAGTTAAAACACAATCAGCAGAAGATGTTGGACAGCACTGTAGTGAAGGAGGGGGGCAAAAAAGGACCAATAGAATCTGGACTAAAAAAGGTTCAGCAGGGCTGGTGCAGCATGGAGGACCTGCGGCTAGGTGCAGGGGCTGGAGGTGGAGGAGCCGAAGCCCTAGTGGGCTGCGCCTATGTACAGCGAAGCCCCTAGGGGCTGCGGCTTGATGAGGCGAGGCCCAGGGGGGCTGCGGCTTGGGCTGGAGTGCCCTGGGGGGGCTGCGGCCTGGACTGGGTGGCCCTGGGAGGGCTGCGACTTGGGATGGGGTGACTTGGGAGGCTGCGGCTGGTGGTAGGGATGGTGGTTTGTGGTGTTTGGTGGTGGTGGATGATAATCCCTCTTAGGGAAGCTCTGATACCATGTAGAATTAGAATTAGGGCAAAACTTAGAAGACCAATAATGTCTCTTGTATTTTATTATATGAGGAGAAGAAACAATATTACAATAGTACCCCTATGTCTAATACATAAGAGTAATGAGAATAACGTAAAAAAGCAAAATAATAAACTAAGCAAACTAACAAAAGCCATATCCATTTCACTACACAAATAAAGATTCAAATTACAGCAAGACTATAAATACTATGTGATCTGAATTCTGAACGAGACAAAATGAAGAGAAGCTCTCTCATAGAAGACCAATGGCTGCTTTAAATAGAAGGAATTCATCTGATTTAACCTGAAGGGGATCTGGAAGCTGTTGGTAAAATAATCTTGTTAAGAGTTAGTATTATCCATATACTTAGAACAACCACGTGTTAGAAAAACTAAGGATCTTATAAGAATTTGAAGAGTTGTGCATGTGCAAGAATTGGAGGCGTCTTTAGTATGTAACTCATGTAACTTTATGTCATTAGGAGCATGCTAGTGGCTAATATAGTTGTTAATGGAGGTAGTGGGTATTATGGTCGTAATTGCCAAATTGAAATCAAGGATCAAAATTTCGTTTCGGTCTATTGTTTCGGTCTACCCAGAAACGGAAATGTTTCGAAAACATTTCGGAAACATGTGGAAACAGACGAAAAAATTGGAAACATTGAGAAACATGGGGAAACATAACTTCAAACTTAACTATATGCGTGTATAAAACTAATAATTGATTAATTGAACATTTGAGAGGTCTATATATGTAGAGATGAATTAAAAATGTGTAATTCAAATTGAAAATACACGAGGATTAAGTCGCCAATCTACTGTCAAACACTTTATAGAATCTCAGAACACTTCATAGAATGCAAAAGTTACATATAAGTACATAGTAAGCTAATAAATCATCTCTAAAATAAAATGGTTGTTCATATGACAAGTACACAACCACATGATTATCTCGATGGAAACAAGGATGTTTCGTTGGAAGCAAATGAAAGGATGCGGAATCATAGGTTTGTTTCGATGGAAACAATTATGTTTCGATGGAAACAAAAGAAGCAAAGTCGTTTCGATGGAATCCATGGAATTTCGAGATTCCATGGCTGTTTCGTTTCCATGAGCTAGGAAACGGAAACGTTTCGGCCGTTTCGATGGAAACAAAAGGAAATTTTGATCCTTGATTGAAATATAAGTTAGTGCTTGCATAAGTAGTGTCTTATAAATACCCATGTAACCATAAGTAGTGTCTTATAAATACTGATGTAACCATATTGTTTTTTGAATCAAATTGAGTAAAAAGCATTACTCATCTATACCAATCTCTTGTGTGTGAGTGTATCATCGCACCATTATGTTCCAATAGAGCAAGAGGAATGCAAAATATTACATGGGTTGTCAAGTCTAGAATGACAATATTTGGACCACTGTGATTCATCACCTACATCAAATCACCTTCATATGTTCACAAAATCTACTAGAAACCATCTAATCCACAGTTTACAGATTATGTGGTCAAAACAAGCCTATCATTTCCTTTACAAGATGAGAGCAAGGAAGACACCATCAAAGCATTTGCACAAGTACTAGCATCCCGTAAAGTAATCTTTGCCAACTACTTTTTGTGCCATTATTAGAACCTTGACATCTCATCACTTGTTACTAAAGTTTAAAACCATGGTTTTATCAAATGGAAAATCACACATTCTTCCAAAGTGCTTTTACTTCAATATAAAACAGAGATTAAGCATATGTTTTAACTTCCCAGCATTAGAGCGTAATTAAGTTCCTCTAGTTGAGCAATTGCTCAATTAAGTTTAGGAATCCTCCATATCTGATCATGTCAGCAAAAAAAGCTAATAGAAAATAGGCACCCAACAATAGTCTTCACAATTCGTATTCTACAAACTTAGTTATAATGCTAAAAATGGTTCGAGTTCCCTACGGCGTTATTTCTACCTATTGGAGATATTATTTGATCCGTGGAGATTTAATAGATTAATTTGATCCTGTCAAACCCCTGATTTGCGGATTAATCTGTCTTTATTTTCTTTAATTTTATTTCTTGCTTTTTTATGCCCTAGCTTGTATATAAATAGAGGTCCCCTCAATGGAGATATACAAGAAAATTGTAAAGATAAAGAGTGATGGGAATATCTTGTATTCAACATAACATGAAACAAAGAGTACAAGCCTTTATATAGGCTAAGGCCAACCTATGTTACTCCCTATCTAACCGATGTGGGATAATCCATATATATATATATATATATATTACTTTACAATACATAACACATATTTACTCTCTAACACTCCCCCTCAAGCTGGAGCATACATATCATATGTACCCAGCTTGTCACAAATGTATTTCACACGAGTCCCTCTTAATGCCTTGGTAAATAAGTCCGTCAATTGGTCTGCAGATTTTACATGAACAGTACTGATCACTTTCCATAAAAGTTTTTCATGAACAAAGTGACAATCAACTTCAATGTGCTTCGTCCTCTCATGAAACACAGGATTAGAAGCAATATGAACTGCTGCTTGATTGTCACAAAACAAGTGCATAGGATAGGACTGGACTGAATGAACCCAAGTTCCTCTAGCAAGTGCTTCACCCAAACTAACTCACAAGTGGTATGTACCATCGCTCTGTATTTTGACTCAGCACTAGACCTGGCAACTACTGTTTGCTTCTTGCTTTTCCAGAACACCAGATTACCTCCAACAAAATCACAGTAGCCTGTAGTAGATCTTTTATCACCTGGAGATTCAGCCCAATCGACATCAGTGTAACCCTCAACACGTATATGACCATGGTCTTTATACAATAGACCATGCCAGGAGCCCCCTTGAGGTATCTCAGAATACGTATCACTGCATCCCAATGTGTAGTAGGAGACTCCAGAAACTGACTAATCACACTAACTGCAAAGGATATATCCGGTCTAGTGACAATTAGATAATTAAGCTTCCCAACTAGACGCCTATATTGTCTTGGATCATCATGAACTTCCCCTTGATCCGGTAACAATTTGGAATTAGGATCCATAGGGGTATCCAAGGGTTTGGTCCCCAACATTCCTGTCTCATTTAGTAAGTCAAGAACATATTTCCTCTGAGATAATCATGTTCCTTCACTGGATCTGGTTACTTCAATACCCAAGAAGTATCTAAGATGTCCCAAATCTTTGGTTCGAATTTTATTTGCAAGAAAAACTTCAACTTCGTGAATGCCTCTTGAGTCATCACCAGTTATAACAATATCATCAACATAAACAATCAACAGCAGCTGTAGTGTGTCTATAGAAAACGGAATGATCAACACCACATCTCTTAAGACCAAATTCAACAACCACATCACTAAACTTGCCAAACCAAGCACGAGGCGACTGCTTTAACCCATAGAGAGACTTTTTTAATTTACAAACCAGACTAGACTCCCTCTGAGCAACAAACCCAGGAGGTTGCTCCATATAAACCTCCTCAAGAAGAGTACCATTCAGAAACGCGTTCTTAACGTCTAACTGATGTAGGGGCCAGTGATAAGTAGTGGCCAGTGAGATAAAAAGGCGAACAGAGGCAATCTTGGCCACGGGAGAAAAGGTCTCTGAATAATCAAGTCCATAAACTTGAGTGTAGCCTTTGGCAACCAGGCGTGCTTTTAACCGATCGAGAGTGCCATCTGGATGAACCTTAACTGCATACACCCAACGACAACCAACCACAGATTTCCCTGGCGGGAGATGAACCAAGTCCTAAGTACCAGTTTCCTTAAGGGCACACATCTCATCCTGCATAGCTTGGTTCCAACCAAAATGGACAAGTGCCTCTGCAACATTCTTAGGAATAGATATGGTAGACACGGAAGCAACAAATGAAGAAAATGTAAGAAACAAATGATCATAAGACACAAAGTTAGAAATAGGATGAGAAGTAGTACAAGAACGCTTACACTTCCTGAGAGCAATGGGAAGGTGTAAATCAATCGTGTTTGGAGAAGATGGCGAATCTGAGGACATGGTAGGCGGAGGCGGAGTAGCGGAGTCCAGTACAGTCTCTGGAGGTGGACGATGAGTATAAATTTGCAAATCAGGCCGAGACAAGCGGGTGGAAGCATCATGAGTAGTAGTCGGGATAGGAGAAACAGGAAGAGGGACAGGAAACATAAAATCCAGATCAGTAGCCGAGTGGGACTCTGAATAAAAGGGTGTAGACTCAAAGAATATGACATCGGCAGAGACAAAGTACCGATGAAGGGAAGGACTGTAACAACGATACCCTTTCTAAGTCCTAGAGTATCCCAAGAAAATACACCAAATGGCTGGTGGGTCTAATTTGTCAGTACCGAGAGCCAACTGATGAAAGAAGCAAACACACCCAAAAACATGAGGAACGACCGAGAGGGTGACTCAACAGAGAACAAGCTTGAGTGTGGTATGCGGCTATTAAGAATAGAAGATGGCATACGGTTAATCAAATAACAAGCAGTGAGGACAGCATTCCCCTAAAAAAAATTGTAACACGCATTTCAAATAACAGGGTGCGTGTGATTTCTAACAAGTGCCTGTTTTTTCTTTCGACAACACCATTTGTTGTGGTGTGTGTACACAAGATTGATGAATCATGCCAGAATGTGTCATAAAAGTACTGGTCATAATAATATTCCTTTGCATTATCACTTCGAAGAACATGAACGGGCACACCAAATTGAGTTTTAATTTCAGTACAAAAAACACAAAAGATAGAAATAACTCAGAACAATTTTTTATTAAATAAAGCCAAGTTACTCTTGAATAATCATATCCACAAAGGTAACAAAATACCGATACCCCTTTTTGGAGGTTATACGGTGAGGACCCCATACATTAGAATGCACTAACTGAAAAGGACTAGACGCTCTTTTATTGACCTGGGGAGCAAATTGAACACGTTGATGCTTCCCCAACTGACACGACTCACAATCTAAAGATTGTAAAGAACTTAAACTAGGAACTAATAGCTTTAAATTAGCCAATGAAGGATGACCAAGGCGGCAGTGAATCTGATGAGGTGAAACGGTAGCAGGACAGGCAGTTGGTGAGGGAGCAGGGACAGGATCACCATCAAAGTAATAGAGACCATTGGACTCATGCCCGACGCCAATCGTCTTCCGAGTCGTCAAATCCTGAATAAGAACAGAATCAGGAGAAAAAGAGACACAACAGTTAGGATCCTTAGTCAACTAACAACAGACATTAAATTAAAAGACGAACGAGGTACGTACAAAACAGAAGACAAGGATAAAGACGAAGAGGGTTGACCCGTCCCGATTCCTTCAATAGGAGTCGGAGGATCCATCCGCTAAAGTGACTGGGGGAAGAGACGATGATAGCCGAATAGATGTAAAAAGACTAGATATACCTGCCTAATGATTACTAGCTCCAGAATCAATTACCCATGGGGAAGAACCTGAAGCAATGCAAGCAGTATGTGCACCTCCATGCTGAGCTAAGGAAGCAGATGATGTGGATTCCTGGTGTGCTGCCTGATACTGACGCAACTAAGAGTATTCTTCGGGAGGAACAGAAACGGTATCCATAGGAGCAATAGCAGGAGAGTACTCAGAATCAGAGATGGCAGCATTCGCAACCTGGGGGGTACGACCATGGAGCTGCCAGCATATATCTCTACTATGCCCATCCCGAAAACAATAAGTGCGCTGGAGAGTCTGGCCTCAACCACGGCCAGGACGACCACCCCGAAATCCCCCTCTGCATCTTCCACAGTTGGGGCCACCACCCCTACCAGGAGCTGGTGGAGTTTGAGTAATAAGAGCGGAGCGATCAACAATCGAAGGGGAGGGAGGTGGGTCCCGAGGGGTGCTCCGTAGAACACGCTGATATGTCTCGACAAAAATAGGAAGAGTATCACTCCCAAGAATTTGAGACCGAACCAACATATGTTCCCTCTGTTTCTGTTGTTCCTGAACACTGGTGGTAGGGGGCATAATAGTATTCAACTCCTCATGCAACCGTTTCATAGAAACAAAATATCGGTAACAGACAACTCATTCTCCTCGAGCTAGATATAATGAGAGGACAAATCATACATCCGAGTTAGGTTGTTGGAGTAAAGAAGATGAAGATAGTCCCAAATCGCCTTACAAGAGGCCAAGTGATTACAAAGATCGCCGACCTCGGGCTCCATAGAGTTCCATAAAAGGGTCACGAGTTGAGCATCCAACCGTTTCCATGCCAGAATAGCCTTTTCATCAGTGGTGGGAGGAGACCCAGTAATATGGACATCATGGCCTAAGCCAGTAAGAGACATGATAATAGCGTTGGACCATTGAAGAAAGTTGTTGCCATTCAACTTACGATTGGTGAGTTGGGTGATAGATTTAGACTCCATAATCAAAGAAGGACCCAAGACGAACAATATATGAACTAAATTGGAAGGAAAAAGGCAGATTGGAACCAAAAAATGGTCAATCTGCACTTAAACAAAGTAGATCTGAAGGAAAAAGGGTCACCGGAGAGTCGCCGGAGGTCTCCGGAGGTCGGCGAGGGTCGCCGTGTTGAGAGTAGTTGTTTTATTTTAGTTGTGTTATTAAATATTAGTTAGTGGATCTTATTGTAATTATTTTCTTTTCCTTCTTTTGATTAATATATAATAGGGTTAGATAATTTTCTAACCCTAAGCTTGCAAATTAGTGTTTCATCATGGTATCAGAGCCATGGTTTTTCTAACCCTAACCATCCACACGCAAGACCACCCAGCCACCACCACACTTGCCGCAGCCACCACCATCCCCCCACCATTGCACCGCTGACCCATCACCCTACCCACTCCATCGCAGCCACCCCCACACCATCCAACCATCTCGCCACAAGCTAGGGACACGCCAGCCACCTCGCCGCAGGCCACACTGCCCCCCAGCCACCTCGCCACCACCCACAAGCCCTACCCTACCCTGTGCCACTTCTATACTCACCCTGGACTGATCACTTAGTCCTCCCACCTTCCTTAACCTATTTTTCGAAGCCCTGTAGGGCTGATATAGTTCAGCAACTGCCAAGTTTGCTGTTTTGATTCGTGTTCGGGGGTGTTAGGTCCCTTTATGGACCCTTGATCTTCATTTGAAAGTTTTGTGAGTTCCCATCTTCCCCGTTTTCCTTCACATCGTTGGGTTTTCCATTCCTATCCCGCATAATAGCAGACCTAACCAGCCGGAAGCTTCTACACCAACCACAATCCACACAGTGGTTGCTCCTTTGGGAACCCAACCTCAAGATTACTCCCACGCCCTTCGATGGCCAAAATTTTCTGAAGTGATCCCAGGCAGTAAGATGGGCCACCTTGATGGGCATGTGACAGCCCTTGTTTCTACGGATCGGGGCTATGATAAGTGGGAGATTGAGAACTCCATTATCATGGCGTGGCTTATTAATTCGATGGTGCCTGAAATTGGTGAGAATTTCTATTGCATGAAGACTGCTAAGGCGATTTGGGACATTGTTACATCTACATTCTCTCGACGGGGGAACTACGCACAGGAGTTTAAGTTGCTTCGGTCAATTGACCGTTCTAAACAAGGTGACATGACTGTCACCAAATATTTTCAGTTTCTTACCACCAGTTGGGATCGTGTTGATCACCTTCAGGCCTATCACCCTGTGTGTGCTACTGATGCTGAGGGATATAGGAAACTACTACAGAAGCAGAGGTCTTTAAATTCCTTCAGGGGCTTCATCCTGATTATGACGCAGTTCGTAGTCGGGTATTTGGGATGGATTCTCTTCCCACCCTTCAGGAGACCTTTGCTCATGTCCAGAATGAGGAGAGTCGTCGTTCCGTTATGCTTCCTTCTGTGCCTACTGAGAGGTCTGCCTTGGTTTCCGTTCCACCTAGAGATGGTTCTCAGTAGCCAGCTTCTTCTAATCGACCAGTTGTGATAAGTGATTACTGTTTTAAGCCTCATCATACTCGGGCCAACTGCTAGAGCCTCCATGGCAAGCCACCTAGTGGTAAGGGAGGTCGAGGAGGGGGGTCGTGGAGGTCGTTCCGGTGACCGTGGAGAGGCTGCCCGTGCACATCATTCTGCCGTTTCTGAGCCTTTTGGTCCAGTTTCTAGTGGTCCTACGCCATCTTCTGATGCCAACTCTAGCTCCTTATCTGCCTCAGAACTTGAGACTCTCCGGTATCTGATGGCCCGATGTGTTGCTCCGACATCTACAGGCACCTCATCGTCCTTTGCCCAGTCAGGTAATGTTACATCACCAAGAGCATTCCTTTCTCATGTCTCATCTCCCTGGATTATCGATTCCGGGGCCTCTAATCACATGTCCCCTTCATCTAACCTTTTCTCTGAATGAGTCTTCTTCAGGCCAGGATAAAGTTAGAATAGTGATGGTACCTTCTCCTCTGTTTCTGGGAAAGGTCTAATTCATGTTGCTCCCTATTTACCGCTCACTGTGTTATATGTTCCCAGTTTTTCTCACAACCTTCTATCTTTGAGTTGTATTACTCGAGATTTGAACTGTAGTGTAACCTTTTATCCTTCTCGTTGTGTGTCAGGATCTTATCACGAGGAGGACGATTGGCAGTGGTAAAGAGGAGCACGGTCTATACATTCTAGATGAAGGGCAGAAGTTGGCTCATCATACTGTCGTTATAAAGAATAAAGCTGACGACCTACACCTTTGGCATAGGAGATTAGGACATTCTTCTTTTTCTTTACTTAGACATATATTTCCTACTCTAGTAACACATACTGGTATTTTGAATTTTTCTTGTGATGCTTGTGAGTTTGGAAAACATTTTCGAGCTTCTTATGCTCCTAGTGATAATAAAAGTTCAGCTCCATTTGCTTTAATTCATACTGATGTGTGGGGTCCTTCTCGTACTGTGTCATTAAAAGGTCATCGTTGGTTTGTTTCTTTTATTGATGATTTTTCTCGTACTACTTAGATACATATGATGAAAGAAAAACGAGAACATTTTCACAAAATGATCAATACTCAATTTGGGGCTGTAGTGAAAATCTTGCGTTCTGACCAAGGTGGTGAATATATTGATTCTGGTTTAGGTGCATATTTTTCTTCTCACGGTATTGTTTACCAAACTTCTTGCACTGCCACTCCACAACAAAACGGTGTGGCGGAGTGCAAGAATCGTCACCTCCTAGATGTTGGTCGTTCCTTACTCTTCCAAGTTAATGCTCCTCGCACTTACTGGGGAGAAGCAGTCCTTACAGCTGCTTATCTCATTAATAGGCTCCCCACTCGTGTCTTCAATAAACAAACACCTCTTCAGGTTCTTTCTCTTTCTCTTTCTCATCCTTCCCTCTCCGCTTCCATCCCACCTCGTGTCTTTGGTTGTGTTTGCTTTGTTCATAACCATTCACCTAATCGTGGGAAGTTAGACCCTCAGTCTATTAAGTGTGTGTTTGTCGGTTATTCCCCTACACAGAAGGGACATAAGTGTTACCATCCTCCTCGAAAATGGTATGTGTCGATGGATGTCACTTTTCAGGAGTCTCAGTCCTACTTTGTTGACCCTCAGGCATCTCTCCAGGTGGAGACACGGTGTGAAGAGATACCTGTTGCTTCTGTGTTACCTATATGATGATTGAGGTGGAGCAGGAAAGGGTTGAAAGAGAGAGTGAGTAAGTTGGGATAGAGAGAGATGAGAGGGAGATTGGTGAGAGGGAGCCTGAAATTGGTGAGAGGGTTGGGAGGGAGAGAAAGTTAAGAGTCTTTTCAAGGGGGACATGGAGTAAAAAGAAGACTAGAGAGGCTTCAGAAACTGTTGCTTCTCCTCCTCCACTGTCATTCTCTCTGAGTGATTATGATACAGGTAATTTTTCAGATACACCCTCTCCAGGAGAAAATGATTTGGACATTCCCATTGCTGCCCGTAAGGGTGTTAGATCGTGTACTCAACACCCTATCTCCAATTTTGTGTCTTATTCTCATTTGTCTGCCTCTTATAAATCAATCCTTGCAAAAATTTCCTCTATCAGTGTTCCTAACCATGTCCAGGATGCTCTTATTGATCTCAAGTGGAAACATGCTATGAGTGAAGAAATGAAGGCTCTTCACAAAACTGGCACTTGGAAACTAACAATGTTGCCTAAAGGAAAGAGGACCGTGGGGTGCAAGTGGGTGTTTATAGTAAAGCACCGGGCTGATGGTTCCATTGAAAGGTACAAGGCTCGGTAGGTAGCAAAGGGTTACACAGAGACTTATGGTGTGGACTACGAAAAGACCTTTGCTCCAGTTGCAATAATGAATTCGGTAAGAATCCTTCTGTCCCTTGCAACGAATCTAGATTGGCCGCTTCACCAACTTGATGTGAAGGATCAAGAATGCCTTCTTACATGGTGACTTGGAAGAGGAGGTTTACATGGATATTCCCCCTGGTTTTAAGGATTCCAAGACAGAGGGTAAGGTGTGTAGATTGAAAAAATCCTTATATGGTCTTAACAGTCTCCGAGGGATTCACTCAGGCTATGCTTCGGTTTGGTTTTAGACAGAGCCATGCAGATCATACATTGTTCATCAAACATTCTACACAGGATAAGACCACTGCACTCATTGTTTATGTTGATGATATTGTGTTCACAGGGGACGACATAGAGGAGATGGAAAAATTGAAAAACCAGTTAGCCACAAAGTTTGAGATAAAGACTTGGGAGCCCTAAAGTTCTTTCTAGGAATTGAACTTGCAAGGTCTAAACAAGGGATTTTTATTTCCCAAAGGAAATATGTTTTGGACCTGTTGAAAGAAACTGGAATGCTTGGTAGTAGAGCTTGTGATACACCTATGGAGCAAAATAAAAAACTTAGTGAATACAATAACGGGGAATTGGTTGACAGGGGGAGCTATCAGAGACTTGTCGGTAAGGTTATTTATTTGTCTCATACTCGCCCTGATATTGTTTTTGCAGTTGGCGTTGTTAGTCAGTTTATGCATTTTCCTGGGGTGTCACACCAAGATGCAGTCTTTAGAATTCTTCGCTATTTGAAGTCTGCTCCCGAAAAGGGCTTATTTTTCTCTAAGCATGATCACCTGAGAGTTGAGGCTGATACAAATGCTGATTGGGATGGTTCTGTCACTGATAGAAGGTCTACCACCGAGTACTGCACATTGGTTGGGGGTAACTTGGTTACCTGGCGAAGCAAGAAGCAGAATGTTGTTGCAAGATCTAGTACTGAGGCTGAGTTCAGGGCAATGGCCCAAGGTATTTGTGAGCTTCTTTGGGTCAAGTCTTTGTTGAAGGATTTGAGGATTGAACAAGTTGATTCCATGAGACTGTACTGTGATAATAAAGCAGCAATCAGTATAGCTCATAATCCTGTTCAACACGATAGAACCAAGCATGTCAAGATTGATCGGCATTTTATCAAGGAAAAAGTTTAGTAGTGGAGTTATCGGCATTCCTTTTGTGAAGAGTAGTGATCAAGTTGCAGATGTTCTTACCAAAGGAATCGGAAGTCAGCCTTTCCATACTGCTCTAGGCAAGTTGGGCATGAGAGATATATTTGTACCAGCTTGAGGGGGAGTGTTGAGAGTAGTTGTTTTATTTTAGTTACTTGTGTTATTAAATATTAGTTAGTGGATCTTATCGTAATTATTTTCTTTTCCTTCTTATGATTAATATATAATAAGGTTAGATAATTTTCTAACCCTAAGCTTGCAAATTAGTGTTTCATCACGCCGGTGGGCGGGGAGGGTGGCCTGGGGTCGCCGGTGGTGGCTGCCGGAGGTGGTTGGGTGGTAAGGGGGTGCTGCGGCTAGGGTTTTGGAAGGGGTTATAGCTACTGCTGTTTTGGCCTCTTTTATTTTTATTTATATTTTTTTTTTTTTTGAATGAACAGGGAAAAAAGGAAAAGAGAAAAAATCTCAAAAGAGATTAATTACCGAACTTCTCTAATACCATGTAAAAATAAAGAGTGATGGGAATATCTTGTATTCAACATAACATGAAACAAAGAATACAAAGCCTTTATATAGACTAAGGCCAACCTATGTGACTCCCTATCTAACAGATGTGGGATAACCCATATATATATATATATATATTACTTTACAATACATAACACATATTTACTCTAACAAAAACATTTTACCCCATCTTAGTTTTCTTCTTCGTATCAGAGCCAAACCACCCACCCTCTCCCTCACGTAACACCACCACCACCTTCTGCCCGACCACCACCCCAGCCCCCAGCCACTCTTTCCGGCAGCCCTAGTTGCTGCCACTTGCCCCTTGTAGGCCATTTTTGCATCCTTGTGATGCACCAGAGCCTTAGTACTCCCTCTTTCATATTTTTGAGCTACCGATTGTTCTCCGGTAATTCTCTTCCCTTCCTGCCGTTTTTCTGGCAGCCATAATTATTCCTCTTTGCTCCAATTTCTCCGAACAGCCTTTCCTGTTCTCCGAAATGCTTGCCACAGATCCGGTGCTCTCAGATCCTGTGTCCACCGCCACTTCATCTGCTGCTCCACCACGTCCGAATACCATGTTACGAGTATGTTGTTTATTGGGAGGAACTTGACTACGAGGTCTTGTTCCTTACATCTTTTCCTTGGTGGAAAGGGCAAGTCTAGATGGATTTTGGGTATTGAACCCAGGCTGGTCGTTTCCGATTCCAAGTTCGCACAGTGGGACATTGACAACTGCACCATTCTAGGGTGGCTCTTTAACTCTAAGTCTACGGAGTACCCGTATTTATCATGTGTTTATGTATCATGACATAGTATGGACTTTGTGGTACTCCTTGACCCAGATGTATGCGCAGCGCAATGATTCCCGGACTACGTAGCACGAATGCGGATACGGGACACGGGTACGACACGATACGGGTACGAAGGTACGACAAATCCTAAAAATGTTGGGTACGAGTACGGCTAGGGTACAACGAATAAAATAGTATTTTTTTAATAATAATATAATGCGAATAAAAAACAAATCCAAATAGTCGCATAACAAGAATCATAAGTATTATAACAAGATTGTTTTACCCCTAAAGATCAACATTACAAATCCATCCATAGCAAGATTGTTTCACTATAACAAAATCATTCACAAGGACCATAAGCATAACAAGATTGTTATAATTAAACATCATTAGATCATCAATATCACTACCAAATCATAAAAACCATAAGTCCAAAACAAAACACAAAAAGACTCATCCTAAAAAAAGGGCACAAAACCACAATCCTAAAAAGAGGGCAACAATCAATTTCAAAGAAGTTGAATTAAATAAGCGGACACGTTTTTTGGAGTGTCGGGTAAATATCCTGGGGTGTCCAACAAGTGTTGGTGTCCGGTAAGTACCTGGTACGGGTACGTGAGCCTAAATGAAGTGCCCATGCTACATAGTCCCGGATCTTCGAGCTTTATCGGGATATTCACCAGGCCACTCAAGCATCTTTGGGCCTTTCTGTAGCAGACTATTTTGGCAATCTTCAGTCTCGTGGGAGGAGTTGGCCCAGCATGAGCCACTTAGTGATTTCTCATCAAAAGGGGCTACTGCAGCCAAGAGCCTCAAGCGTCAGCACACGTAACAGTTCTTAGGGGTTTAAAACCTGAGTTTGAGTCTCTTTAAACTCAAATTTTAAACACATCTTCCATGCCTTCTCTCTTTGAGGCATTTGTTACTCTTGACGGGGATGAGTATCGTCGTCGTTTGCTTTAGCCTCCTCCTGTACCACTACAGGAGCCCAATCCTGTACCTGATCAGATGGCTTTTGTTGTAATCCTCAATCTCAGGTTCTCGTTCTCTAGGGAGACTCTCTAGGCTCAGGTTGTCACAACCCATCCCGCTATGGGCGGAAATAGGACACGTGGCACGCCACCGAGGCTCATCCAATTCATTCTATAACTCTAGCAGCGGAAAAGAAACTTAAACAAACTCTTTAAAACAAAGTTCATTTTGGAAGAAAAACAAAACATTGAACTATGAGTCCGTAAAATCCGTATCAATTGGAAAAGTTAATTATATTTCAAATAAACCATAAAAGTTTTATTAGGGACCCCAAAGGCACCTTAGAAGCAAAATAGAACATTTCAATATTTTCCGAAAAAAGTACCTCCTTTGTAAAAACACTATTCACGGGCAGCCCACTTTTGCCTATTTTTATTTTTTTGAAAACGTTGCAAACACGACAAAACTCAACATACAAATTCCCAATCATTCTGAAACTTTAACAAAGGTATATAAACATATTAGACAGCATATCTAAGTTTTGAAAATATTAACGGAACGAGTCAAAGACTCGTTCGGATCAAATCTCATAAGTGCTACGACATATTCATAAAACATGAAATTCAACGTGTTAAACATCAAGACGCGAACTCAAGAGTTCCAAGTCACTTCCAACCAACTTAAAAAGGTTTTCAAAAGAATATTACATCAACTCAATAATAATCCAGAGCTTCTGTGATTCGGTTACAAATATCTATACCTCAATTCCTCCGAATGATCCCAACGGCCTCATCCCTCGCATTCCATCTTTCCTTTCTTCATACCTGCAATGGAGTAAATCTCCATTGCTCAGCTATATGCTGAGTGTACAATTCCAAACATATGCATATGGGCAATTCATGCTTTAAACATCTAAATCACATAATTTAGTCTCTGGGAAGAGAGATACGCATTCATCCAGTATATCGGCAAGTCTTAAATCTTAAACCGCGATGCCAATGGTTAGCCAAAGATCACTCAACCATTGCATCCATCCGCTCTGGTTGGCTACTTCCCACACCAAGCAAGTAGTCATCACTACGATAACTCTCAAACACCGAGAGGTGTTCCCCGGCATGAAATTATACCAAACTCCCCTTTGACCCACATAGACATTTAGCATACTTACATGATCACCATTGTTTTCAATACGTACTTGCCAAAATTAACGGGCCCATTTTAACACATGAATTTTGCCCGGATCACAATTTCATACACAATATCCAAAGCATCCAAAATTGTCTATATAACACAAGTTTGGAATTCATACCTCGAGCAATCGTCCTATAACTTTGAGGAAAGCACTAGTAGCCCGATTAAACGTCGGATCTCCGATTAGGAGTGATTCTTACAAGTATTTACATGTTTTTCCCAAATTTCCATAATTTATATTTTCGGAAAAACATAGCCAAACGAGGCCTAAGTGGTATCAAAATGTAGCTCTTACCTCGAGGAGCTCGAATATGAAATTTGGTTGAAAGTTGACGGACGAACGGTCGCCGTTTGTCGTCGGGAAGATCGTAGGATCAAATCTCCTTTCTCTCTCCTCTCTCTAGATATTTTGTAAGTTTGGATAATAATGAAATCTCATCCACTACTACATATATAGGCATGACTCTCGGGAATTACATTTACCTCCCCATGAGTTCTCAAAACTTCTAATTAATTCCTGAAACGTCGCACACGTCCATTTTATGACTTCACGAGTTAAAACTCAAATTTATAAAAGTTTTCGTCTAGGTTCCGTTTGGGTCCGAAAATCACGTTCCGAAACTAATTTCGTGGAATCTCTAGACCACCTACCTTTTATACCACACATCACTCACGTTCTCACCACAGTGTTCACAATGATCTAAAATAGGATCAAAACTACCAGAAATTTACTCTACACAGGTAAATTTACTATTCACGAAATACCATATATTCCAAATAACATTTAAATCACATAAATGTCATTTAATCATGCCAATGCAACATGAATTACCACGTTCCCGCGTCTTCACTGACACCCCACCGTTGACCCACAGTCAACTCCACCTCAATTATTAATAAGCATGAATATTTCTCACATGATACCACATATGTTGTATTAAAATGCATGTAAATTCTGGAACGGGTGTGACAACCCTCCTCTCCAAAAAAGAAGTTTGTTCCCAAACTTAAACCATCTTCTCAAGTCACCAAGACTTCACACAAGTACTTCATACATTTATCTCATACACAAACCAATCACTTTACTGAGAAGTCACAGTCTCACGAGGAAAATAAATCCTCAGGCTCTTAAGGAAAATAAATCATCAGAGCCCCCGTCTCAATCCGATAGAAGAAGATTCAACCGAATTCTAGCAATTCCCCGAAGCATCCCGATAAATAAGAACATCAATACCTGAATAAAACTTACTCAATAGTCAAATCTGACATTAAATCACATCACGACATTACAACGTATCGTACTTACCAAATATACTTGTCGAAACCCAAAGGTTATATCCCAATTACCAAAACGAAGGAAGTAACTCATCTCCCATTCACCTATCTTTATTTTCGACTAAAAGTCGGTGACATTACGTCTCAACTAGTTAACATCTATATAAAGATTCTTCATCCCGAAGTGAACCACAACTGAGTACTATCACACATATATACCCCGTCGATAAGTCAATGCTTCAATCAATTGATTCACATACTATAGATTCAATCCCTTACTCTGCCAATCACCAAACCACTTGTAGCACTATAACGCATTTCAAACGACTCCCAAGTTCTTATCAATTTCCCATCCTTCTTTCCTAATAAATCCATATCGCGACAACTTCAGTTGAAATGACTATCACATAGTCGGTAGTGCGTCACACCAGTACTCTCCCTCTATCTGTACTAATTCTTATCATTCCATTCAGGTTTTACCAACCTCGTACTATACTCCCATCATTCGTGCCTCGTAAGGTATCAATCAAATTCTTTATTGAAAATTTCGCACCATTCTACTCGTTCGAGTCGACACATGTCCCAAATCACCTACAGTGAGGTCAAACACATTCGTCGTTCATCGCTCCCAAGTTTGTACTCGAACTACCGTCAATTAACATAGAAGGTTAACCCTAACATTTTCACTTTAAAATGTTCAACAAAGTCCAATACATTTCTCATTCAGGTTTTAAAACAACTATTTTGAAATCTCACATAATACCTCATCTCTTTCTCAACACCACCACCCCAATATCCATCGTAACGAATAGCATTGTTAATCAAAATTTGACTTAGCCAATCATGCATGTACCACAGAGTTTATCATAACATATCCTCTTGTTCAGAACATGCCCTGTTCCTGTCCCAAACCGTTGATCATTCACAATCCATCATGTTCACCTAGTGTACTCACACTCTGCGCCAATCACTTTTCTTTCAAAGATCTCAACTGCAATGTAGTCCATTCTCATATCAGTCCAGGTAGATTCACTACCATTTATGTAGTTTGCAACTCTATACGCCTCTGGTGTTTCACTTTCACCTTTGCACAAGTCCATATCGATTACACTTCTATATCTCAACTCTCACCGAGTTCCTGACAACCGTTCACACTAAGCGTATATTCTTCGTATAACATCTCAAGGCACCATACCTTATTCCGACATTAAATGTTTCATAACCGTAGTCGAATCTGACTCAATTTCCAATTTAAACTTTCTAGTCCTTTATTTATGCTATCCGGGTCTCCAACCCATTATTCCTGAATAACATATTGCTCACAGCATTAATACAATCCTCACATGCAATCTAAGGATAAGCCGGTAATTAAATCTTCCCACAAAGTATTATAGCCTCAGTGTTTTCAATAAATTCCATATCGACTTCCAATTCACATACCTTTCACGACAATACCCCAAGGTAAATTCTCACTTCGGTCATCAATGCCAACCGATTCCTAACTGTCATCTTTCAAGTGCTTCACACTTTGCGGATCTCATCAAGTTCTTGATTGATCAAAACCTCAAATCATTCATTATCTCAGGTTACTCCAATACTTGCCTTTGGAACAAGCCAAATTCAGGTACACGACATTTCACCAACTCCTTTAGAATTCCCAAGTTCACAATCTGCCCACATAGAACTCATTCGTTTGACAACTACCGTTATGTCCCAAGCACTAAACACACCATATCTTTCCACGATACCGTCTTCCAAGGTCTACTTGATACCTAATCACAAGTATTTAGAACAAATTTTCTTATTCAACGAAAGTTTTATTTAAAAACATTTTAAACACTTTAAAATTTTCTTAGGATGAAATTCGACTTTCTCAAAACTCTCCAACCTTGTTGGAATCTAGGACACTGAGATCGTATTTCATAGCATCCCCAATTGTCCTTCAACCATTTTACATTTCTACTATCATATCCGATAATGTACTCAACGTACTACCATGTCTTCCTCCCATTCTTACCGTTTTTGTTCACTTACTCATTAAAGCTTCGTCTTTCCAATTTACATTTCCTCTTCTCAATCTATATTGACTTACCCAAAGTCTAGTACGCAAAGTCTAAGCATGTCTTCCAATTTATGAATCGTCCGTTCTGACTGTCCGTCGATCTGAGGATGAAATGTAGTATTGAAACTCAGTTAGTACCCGTGGCTTCCTGTAGACTTCCCAAAACCTCGATGTAAAACTACTATCACAATCCGATATAATCACTGTTGGAACTCCGTGTAGTCTTACAACCTCTTTCACATACAATTTCGCCAACCTTGAAGGTTTAGTCGTATTGATCGGTAGATTGTGCTGATTTCGTCAATCTATCAACCATAACCCAAATCTTATCATTCTTATTAAACGATCGTGGAAATCCCGAAACAAAATCCATCGTGATCCCATCCCACTTCACTCTGAAACTGGTAATGGTTGTAATAGCCCCGTAGGTACTTGTCTCTCTGCCTTGACTTGCTAACATGCTAAACACTCAGACACAAACTTGGCAACTTCTCGCTTCATACCTCTCCACCAAAAGTTTTCTCGCAAATTCCGGTATATCTTATCACTCCCTGGATGAATTGAATATTTAGTACTGTGAGCCTTCTCTAAAAGTCGCTCCTAGATTAGCTTTACCTTCTCCGTAGTCAACTGTATCATCGTAGGTCTTAACAACTTTCTTTCCTCAACCTCGATCCAACAAATCAGCGATCGACACTTAAGCCCATACAACGCTTCATACAGTGCCATTTCCGATACTTGACTGAAACCCGTTACTTCTACTAACTATAGTTTCAAACCGTCAAAGCATACTCTATCATTCCCGTTCTTAATCCCTCATCCTAGGTTAATCCTTAAATACCGCTTCCCACTTATACAATCAATCTGGTAGCTTTCCTTACTAACCTTTATACTACATCTGAATCCACCAAGGTACCACAAACATTCGAAACCAGGTTCAGTTGAGAGATTCCTCAACAACCACAATACTCATAACTCGTTGAGATATTTCTCAATTCCTAATACATACCACAAGATAGGTTGAGAGATTCCTCAACCGTCCAATACATACCGTAAGATAGGTTGAGAGATTCCTCAACCATCCAATCGTCTCAATACCGTACAATTAAGTTGAAAGATTCTTCAACGACCTAACATACACCGTACATACCATAAGGTACAATCATAAGATAACCCCGTAGATCACACTATAGGCTAACACCATAAGATAAGGTGAGAGATTCCTCACCCATCCCATACACGAGCAATAGATGCTGTTGGACCATCTTTCTGTCATAAAATTGTTCATCACTATTCTCTCACGTCACAGCATCTAACCCATGTCTGAAGAACTTAACTACAACAATCACTTTTCATTCTCTATGTGAACGATAAGGAAATCTCTTCTGACGTTCACTACTCAAACTCCGTTCTTGGCTAGATCCCCCAAACGACAGTGGTCACTATTGTTGAAAACATCCACCGATTCGATCAAAAATCATTTTAGTTTCGTTTAGAACCCAACTGTTCATCACTTCCAAGATATCATCTCTCCCTCGTGTCCCTTCACAAAGTCTATGATAACGCACGGTAAGCCTCATCTCAGCACACAGCTCGCCGTCCGTATGATTCCAGCGATTCACGAATGCATAAATACTATGCATGTATGACAATAACATAATCATGTATGTATAACAACATACCATATGCATCAAACATCTCTACAATATGTGGATGCATTCTAGAATATGTCTCAATTTACTCAACCCTCCACTCGACGTCGCATGTTCCCAAAGTTTTGTTACCTATAGCTCTGATACCAATAAATGTCACGACCCATCCCGCTACGGACGGAAATAGGACACGTGGCACGCCACCGAGGCTCATCCAATTCATTCTATAACTCTAGCAGCGGAAAAGAAACTTAAACAAACTCTTTAAAACAAAGTTCATTTTGGAAGAAAAACAAAACATTGAACTATGAGTTCGTAAAATCCGTATCAATTGGAAAAGTTAATTATATTTCAAATTAACCATAAAAGTTTTATTAGGGACCCCAAAGGCACCTTAGAAGCAAAATAGAACATTTCAATATTTTCCGAAAAAGGTACCTCCTTTGTAAAAACACTATTCACGGGCAGCCCACTTTTGCCTATTTTTATTTTTTTCAAAAACCTCGCAAACACGACAAAACTCAACATACAAATTCCCAATCATTCTGAAACTTTAACAAAGGTATATAAACATATTAGACAGCATGTCTAAGTTTTGAAAATATTAACGGAACGAGTCAAAGACTCTTTTGGATCAAATCTCATAAGTGCTACGACATATTCATAAAACATGAAATTCAACGTGTTAAACATCAAGACGCAAACTCAAGAGTTCCAAGTCACTTCCAACCAACTTAAAAAGGTTTTCAAAAGAACAATACATCAACTCAATAATAATCCAGAGCTTTTGTGATTCGGTTACAAAAATCTATACCCCAATTCCTCCGAATGATCCCAACGGCCTCATCCCTCGCATTCCATCTTTCCTTTCTTCATACCTGCAATGGAGTAAATCTCCATTGCTCAGCTATATGCCGAGTGTACAATTCTAAACATATGCATATGGGCAATTCATGCTTTAAACATCTAAATCACATAATTTAGTCTCTGGGGAGAGAGATACGCATTCATCCAGTATATCGGCAAGTCTTAAATCTTAAACCGCGATGTCAATGGTTAGCCAAAGATCACTCAACCATTGCATCCATCTGCTCTGGTTGGCCACTTCCCACACCAAGCAAGTAGTCGTCACTACGATAACTCTCAAACACCGAGAGGCGCACCCCAGCATGAAATTATACCAAACTCCCCTTTGACCCACATAGACATTTAGCATACTCACATAACCATATCACCATGCTTTTCAATACGTACTCGCCAAAATTAACGAGCCTATTTTAACACATGAATTTTGGCCGTATCACAATTTCATACACAATATCCAAAGCATCCAAAATTGTCTATATAACACAAGTTTGGAATTCATACCTCGAGCAATCGTCCTATAACTTTGAGGAAAGCACTAGTAGCCCTATTAAACGTCGGATCTCCGATTAGGAGTGATTCCTATAAGTATTTACATGTTGTTCCCAAATTTCCAAAAATTAGCTTTTCAGAAAAACTTAACCAAACGAGGCCTAAGTGGTATCAAAATGTAGCTCTTACCTCAAGGAGCTCGAATATGAAATTGGTTGAAAGTTGACGGACGAACGGTTGCCGTTTGTCGTCGGGAAGATCGTAGGATCAAATCTCCTCTCTCTCCTCTCTCTAGATATTTTGTAAGTTTGGATGATAATGAAATCTCATCCACTACTATATATATAGGCATGACTCTCGGGAATTACGTTTACCTCCCCACTAGTTCTCAAAACTTCTAATTAATTTCTTAAACATCGCACACGTCCATTTTATGACTTCACGAGTTAAAACTCAAATTTATAAAAGTCTTCGTCTAGGTTCCGTTTGGGTCCGAAAATCACGTTCCGAAACTAATTTCGTGGAATCTCTAGACCAACTACCTTTTATGCCACACATCACTCACGTTCTCACCATAGTGTTCACAATGATCTAAAATAGGATCAAAACTACCAGAAATTTACTCTACACAGATAAATTTACTATTCACGAAATACCAAATATTCCAAATAACATTTAAATCACATAAATGTCATTTAATCATGTCAATGCAACATGAATTACCACGTTCCCGCGTCTTCACTGACACCCCACCGTTGACCCACAGTCAACTCCACCTCAATTATTAATAAGCATGAATATTTCTCACATGATACCACATATGTTGTATTAAAATGCATGTAAATTCTGGAACGAGTGTGACACAGGTCCTCCGATGGATGGTTATAATCTCAACTTGGCTCTCTTTTGCAACAAAGTCACCATCCTGGCACCACTCCTTCCGCTGCTAATCCCACAGCCACTCTGGCCACAGGTATTACTACTGTGCTCCCTATTAGGTCTGCCAAACCCTATAGGGGTTCTTGATTCTGGAAGCAATGATCACATGACCGGTAACTTATATCTCTTATCTTCTCCTGTTATTCTCGTACCTCAGACTGTTCGAATTGGTGATGGGTCTACAGTTCATATCTGGAGTAAGGTGATGTGTGCTTATCCCCTCGCATTACTATCTTATGTTCTCCATGTCCCTAACTTTACATATAACCTGCTTTCTGCCAGTCGCCTTGCCAAAGATCTCAATTGTGTTGTTATTTTCTCACCCACTGGTTGTCTATTGCAGGATCGGATTTCGATGAAGATTTTAGGCAACGGGTATGAGCGGGGGATGGACTATACTGGAGAGAGTGTGTCCTCGTCAGGTCTTCACGCATATGTTCTGCCAATTTCAGAATCTTCTAATTTCTCTTTACAGTCTTTACATTTATGGCACGCCCGTCTAAGCCATGCAAACTTTTAGTATCTTTGTCAAGTTTTTCCCTTATTAATTGAAGCTTGCAAAAAGCTTAATTTCAGTTGTGTGGTGTGTAAATTATCTATACATAAATATACTAGTTATATTCCTCACATGCACCGTGCACCTTGTGCTTTTGACCTTATTCATTCTGATGTGTGGGTCCTTGACCCGTTACTGCTTTGTCTGGGCATCATTATTATGTCACGTTTATCGATGATTATACTCGGTGTACCTGGGTTTATTTGTTAAAGAAAAAATTTGAAGTGTTTCCACTGTTTATCAATTTCTTGCAAATGATCAAATCCCAATTTACACTATTGTGCGTAATCTTCGCTCCGATAATGTTCGAGAGTACATTTCAAATGAGTTTCGAGTAAAAACTTAACAGACACAGCATTCTCTAGCAACTTACTTATCCTTAGACTCCTAAACAGAATGGTGTAGCAGAACATAAGAACCGCTCTATCATATATGTCGATTTTGTGTAGGCTGCACGTACCTAAATATTTCTGGCATATGGTTATCCTTACTGCTACTTATTTGTTCAATTGAACTCCTAGTCGGGTTTCAAATGGTAAAGATCCTCTGTAACTTCTTTAGCCCGATTGCAACCTCTTTCCTATCTTACCTCGTGTATTTGGGTGCACCTTTTTGTCCAGAATCGCAGCCCGAATCGCACTAAATTGGATGATAAGGCAATTAGATGTATCTTCTTAGGTTATTCTAAGAAGTTTAAGGGAAACCGGTGTTATAACCTTGTCACTCATCACTTACATCATTCCTTGAATGTTACTTTTTTTTAAGATACTCCTTACTTAGCAGGTCCTCATTCTTCACGTGGATCTACCATTGAGGATGTCCCAGAAGAGCCTAGTTTGTTTCCCGTCCTGTTCCTCTATTTGAGTCCCCTCTGGGGGTTTCCTCTCCTCTCCCTCCCTCCGACCATTACTGCTGATCCTCTCCAAGTGTACTCTCGTCGTCCCCCCACTCAGGCTCCCTTTTCAACATCTTCTCTGGAATCTGGTAATTCTCTTAACCCTTCAATCTTCTGTTCAACCCAGATACCCTTCTCGTGATCATCGCCCACCTAATCGTTAAGGTTTCTCCAACAGTACTAAACATCTTATTGCTCAGTACGTTTCTTATTAGGGTCTTTCAGACTCCTATCCGTCTTTTCTCAGACAGGTTGCTTTTGTTTCTATTCCTCAGTCTATTTCTGAGCCTCTCCAGAATCCCCAATGGGTTGCTGTTGCAATGAGAATGTAAATGGATGCTCTTTAGCATAATTAGATGTGGGAACTTGTCTCCTTACCCCCAAGTGTGAAGACTGTTTGGTGCAAATGGGTGTTTAATGTGAAGTATCAGGCAAATGGATCTATTGAGTTGTATAAGGCCCGCCTGGTTGCTAAACGGTTCACACAGATTCTAGGGAAGGATTATAGTACTACATTTGCCCCCCGTAGCCAAACGGACGATAGTTCATCTTCGTATCTCTCTAGGTGCCTCTTATTCTTGGCATCTTCATCAAATGGATGTCAAGAATGCATCCTTAAACGGGGACTTGCACGAGACTATCTATATGAATCCTTCACCAGGGTTTTGGGCTGAGAGGGAGTATTTGGGAAAGTGTACCATCTCCGGAAATCTTTAGATGGCAAACAATCTCCTCGTGCGTGATTCAGGCGCTTTAGTGAGGTTATCCTGTCTATGGACTTTGTTCATGTCATTGACCATACATGTTTTATCCATCGTCATCTAGATGGCCACTGTCAGTATATGTTGAAGATATTTATTATTAATGGGACAATGCTCCAGGTATTGCTAAAGTCAAACAGACACTAGGGAAGTTTATTGATGTAAAGGACTTGGGTCCCCTTCGGTATTTTCTCGGTATTGAGGTTGCTCATTCTCGTCGTGGTATCTCCTTGTCCCAGAGAAAATATACTCTAGACCTTCTGCAGGACACTGGCACGATGGGGCGTCGGCCAGCTTCTACTCCTATGGACCCGAATCTAAAATTATCTGCCGAGTCTAGAGATCTGCCAGATGCGTCTATGTATCAGCGCCTCATCGGCCGCCTTATCTATCTACAAACACACGACCATATATTTCCTTTCCTGTGAGTGTTGTGAGTCGGTTCATACATGCCCCGCGTACTTCCCAAATTGATGTTGTTCATCACATTCTCCGATACCTTAGACACGTCCGGGTCTTGGATTATTCTGTTCCGCAGGATTACAGGTTGGGATTTCTCGTTCACTGATGTTGATTATGCAGGGTCTAAGAGTGATAGGCGCTCCACTTCTGGTTTTTGTACTTTTTATGGTAATCATCTTCTATCATGGAAAAGTAAGAAACGGCAAGTTTTCTCTCGGTCTTCAACTGAGGCTGTATATCGGGCTATAACCCAGGGCACGTGGGAACTTATTTGGCTTATCTCATTGATGACAAAGTTGGGGTTTCCAGTGTTAGAAGCTTCCACATTGTTCTGTGACAATAAGTATGCAATTATGCTTGCTTCTTACTCAGTCCTTCGTGAGCGCACCAAGCACATAGAAGTTGATGTGCATTTCATTAGGGAAAGAGTCCGATCAGGAATCATCACTCTGAGCTTTGTTCCCTCTTCTGATCAAGCAACTGACATGTTTACAAAATCCATTGGTCCCTCTCTAGTGAAGATATCTCTTAGCAAGCTTGGTCTCGTTGACATCTTTGCCCCAGCTTGAGGGGGGAGTGTTGGAGATACTATTTGATCCGTGGAGATTTAATTAAATTTAATTTGATACTGTCAAATCCCATGATTTGCGGATCACGTATCTTTAGTGATTTGATTGTAACCTGTCCTTATTTTCTTTGATTTTATTTCCTAGCTTGTATATAAATAGCGGACCCCTCAGTGGAGATATACTAGAAAACATTTACCCCATCTTAGTTTTCTTCGATACCAAATGGTAGGAACATGATTCAAGTAACCACTCCCAGGTATTAGTCCTTTTCCTTTATACCATAGAGTTTTGTTTGTGCAAATTAGCTTGTTCAGTCTTGCAGAGAATCTTCTATAACTTTAAAACCTATCAACAATTGGTATGTGATTGTAATCACGTTTTACAAGATACAGCTCATCTCCAACAGGAAAAATGGTAAAAACAATGAGAAGTTACCTGTAACAAAATAAGCATTCTCATAATCCGACTTGAGTATCACTAGAACATCGTCTACTTCAGAAACTGAAAGTTCATCTCTGTGTTCATAACTCACTGTATCCAAACTGCAAAACATTAATCAGTGAAGAATCTCACAAAAGGAAACATGTATGGACAGTTTACTGGTTTTTTAATATTTAAGATGTTCTGAACTTCAGCAAAGGATGTATATTGATGGCCTAGTAAAACATGTGGCTTTAGATACTGTCCTGTGGAAATTTATGACAAAACCCATCAACCCAATTTCTGGAATCTAAGACGTCTAGAAAATATAATAGTACTTAAACTAAAAAAATTAGAAAGTCTATGATCTTAACAACTGAAATTGTAGGGAATGAGGGAAATCTCTTGGGCTATGTTACATGAACTAGGGTAAAAGTTCGGGTGTGGTATGTGTCTAAGGGTGGTTGGACTTCCGAAAGTGTTGGAATTAGGAGATAATAATGGAATTTATATTTACTCTATTTATTTATTAGTCAATCTACTTTGGGTCATGTTGACCAACTTTATTTCTTATTTATTAGGAGATAATGGTTTTCCTTTTCTGATTTTTCAGCTTGGTGTATATATACACTGGGATGTAAATAAAAAAAATTAGCTATTCCAATTTCAAGTAGGTATCAGAGCCAAATTCGATTTTGGCATTGTTTCCCCGCTTCCTCGGCAGGTGGCGACCCATCACCCGCCAGACCTCGCTTTGCCTTCGGATCGAAGGCTCAGTCCAACGACCCTCCCTACACCAACTCCACTACCTCCTATGGGCGTCGTCCAGCCTCCGGCCAGCCCCTACGGGCCTTGTCCAGCCCCTTTGGGCCCTGTCCAGCCCTATTCGGGCATTGTCCAGCCCCTTCCCCTCTTCGGGCATTGTCCAGCCCTAGGCCAGCCCTTTGAGGGGGGAGTGGTGGAGTATTTTATGGTGGCTCGAACCCTTCAAGATTTGGGACTATTATTGCAACCACTGTTACTTGTTTGAACAAGAAGTTGGCCATTTTTCTTGGTGATTTGTTGTGGATGATCATTCCCAAAGTCTCGCTCACCCTTTATTGGTGGATAGTGTTTCCCACTCTTGCCAACTTTCATGAACAGTCTTGTTGTAAACTTATCATTCCAAACTTTTGTGGTTTATTCTCACCTGCAGTTTGAGGGGGAGTGTTGGAATTAGGAGATAATAATGGAATTTATATTTACTCTATTTATTTATTAGTCAATCTATTTTGGGTCATGTTAACCAACTTTATTTCTTTTTTATTAGGAGATAATGGTTTTCCTTTTCTGATTTTTCAGCTTGGTGTATATATACACTGGGATGTAAAATAAGAGTACATAAATGTGGCACGCCCCAAACCACAATGAGCAGTTTTAAGGTGCCACCAAGGCAAAACCAATCACTTATTACAACTTTGTGCTTCTAAAATATTATACAGTGAAATAAACTATTAAAAGTCAACGGTTGACCCAACTCAGACCGAACGGGTCAAAAGGTCCAAAGTCCAAACACAATTTGTTCCAAATCTCGAGTTCAAAAGTCCCGATTTAATTCATTTAGGCTCTCTTAACTTAAAAATATTTTTTACGAAATTTTGATAAAAAGAAAACCTTGAGAAATAGAATAATTTCCCCAAAATAGGTATTCTGTCGGATCAGCCGGACCATCAATCGGCAAAATACATGTTCTATCCACTCAGCCAGATCATCAGCCGGCTGGGGCAGAAATGGTTTAGACACATACATTTCGAGCAACCAAACATGCTTGAACTATACAAGTGTTTACCAAATCATTTCATACGTTAAAGGAAGGATCTTTTACAACATCTACTACATGTCTTCACTTTGATAACAATTTATAAGCCCTTCATAAGTTACATAGTACAATACTAATTAACCATGTACAATATATACATCATTCAAGTGCTCCCATAGTTATCCCAATCCCCTACTGTCACCTTTATTGCTTTGTTACTCCTATTCCTAAAGTGGAATGCTTCTCAGTTAAATTCATTGTATCCTTCATTACACTACATATCCAAATCACCACATTATATGTAAATTAGGCCTTTAATCCCATTGCCATTACCCCTTCACCATTCCCCCACCCTTAACCCTCATTATCCTTCACATATATAACATATACATGACATGAAGTATTCCATACACAATTCTTATAAATATATACCACACAATCACTACTTCCCTATCCTTCCATAAAGTAGTACTCTTTGAGGTCTTGCCAAACATGGCTTTCACCTCTAGTGTACCACTTCTATCCCTACCATGCCATCATTCTCAATATAGGATATGTAGTCTAGGAAGCACGGGTGCGGTGGTCCGACACCCAGTGCGGGTGCGGCTGCCTTTAATATGTACACACCCAGTGCGACTGCCTTTCCGAAGAGTCCGTGCTACCTAGTTTGTAGGTCATTACACATTACGTTATTCCAGATCTACATGAGAGAACACTAGATCTGCAAGAAAACAAGCTGAAACTGCGAGGGGAGGAGCCGGATCAAGCCACAGGAAAGAGAGCAAGGGGAGATCGCGATGGAGAACCCAGAACCGAAACAAAAAAGCTCTCAAAAAGAGAGAGACCAAACCCCCACAGAGGAGGGACAACACCCTCCCAGAGGAGGGACAAGAAGTAACACCTAGTTTGTAGGTCATTACACATTACGTTATTCCAGATCTACATGAGAGAACACTAGATCTGCAAGAAAACAAGTTGAAACTGCGAGGGGAGGAGCAGGATCAAGCCACAGGAAAGAGAGCAAGGGGAGATCACGATGGAGAACCCATAACCGAAACAAAAAAGCTCTCAAAAGAGAGAGAGACCAAACCCCCACAGAGGAGGGACAACACCCTCCCAAAGGAGGGACAAGAAGTAACACCTAGTTTGTAGGTCATTACACATTACGTTATTCCAGATCTACATGAGAGAACACTAGATCTGCAAGCAAACAAGCTGAAACTACGAGGGGAGGAGCCGGATCAAGCCACAGGAAAGAGAGCAAGGGGAGATCACGATGGAGAACCCAGAACCAAAACAAAAAAGCTCTCAAAAAGAGAGAGAGATCAAACCCCCACAGAGGAGGGACAACACCCTCCCAGAGGAGGGACAAGAAGTAACACAAAACAAAAACAAAAAACCACGGGCTCCCCATAGAAGGAGAGCCATGGGGGGGAGGCTCTGCGAGGGGTTGTAGAAAGAAGAGAGAGAAATGGGGGTTTTTCAACTACATTATCACAATGCAAATTAATCTATAACGAATAAAAGGTAATTGTTGGAAATAATTTTGCTTTTCTCATTTATTTTCCTTCCTTTATTAGTCATTCTATTTTTGGTCATGTTGACCGACTTTATTCTTATTTATTAGGATTTATTTGTTTTCCTTCTAAATGCTTAAGCTTGGTGTCTATGGGATGTACAGCATAAAATTATATTTTTCCCAAATTCTTTTTGGTATCAGAGCAAATTCGATTTTGGCATTGTTTCCCTGCTTCCACCTTTGGCGGGTGGCGACCAGTCGCCCGCCGGACCTCGCTTTGCTTTCAGCTTGAAGCCTCAGCCCGACGACCCTCCCTGCGCCAACTCCACTACCCCCTACGAGCCTCATCCAGCCTCCGACCAGCCCCTTCGACCATGTCCAGCCCTAGGTCAGCCCTTTCGGGCCTTGTCCTGCCCTTGGCCAGCCCCACTCGGGCCTTGTCCAACCTTCGGCTAGCCCTTTGAGGGGGAGTGGTGGAGTATATTATAGTGGCTCGAACCCTTCAAGATTTGGGTCTATTGTTGCAACCACTATTACTTGAGTTAACGAAGTTGGCTTTTTTGGTGATTTATTGTGGATGATCAATCCCACAGTCTCCCCCTCTACTGGTGGATGGTGTTTCCCACTCTTGCCAGCTTACAGAAGCAATCTTGTTGTAACCTTATCTTTCCAAACTTTTGTGGTTTTTTCACACCTTTAGTTTGTGAGGGAGCGTTGGAGATAGTTTTGCTTTACTCATTTATTTTCCTTCCTTTATTAATCATTCTATGATTTCTATCTTTGGTCATGTTGACCTACTTTATTCTTATTTATTAGGATTTATTTGTTTTCCAATGCTTCAGCTTGGTGTGTATATATATATATATATATATATGCTATGGGATGTAAAGATAATATTATATTTTTCCCAAATCCTTTTGTAATGTATTCTTCAATTCTTCACCTTACTTTGTCTTTCTTTTCGAACACCTGAAATGGTTATGTAAATAACCAATGAGCTATAAAGCTCAATGAAGAACATAATCAATAACATGAAATCTTACATAAAACTACACCATAATTACAATTGTAGTAACTTACACCTATGCAATAACAATAATACTTTCCCTTTTCATCGTATTAATGCAACATTACTACACTTCTTTCATTACTTTCCTTAATCTTGAACTCTCTTTAAATACATTCTCATATTCCCCCATTGGAATTTTTAACTTTCCCATTCCATCCTTCCATAAAGGAAGTTACAATCACATTAAGGATTTACACATCCCTTCCATACTACACAAAATTCACCTTCAATATCATCTCATCATTATAACTCACTATTGAGCATAACTTAACAACACATAATCCACAACACTTCATATTGGAAGCATAAGTTCAAAGTAACATATACAATAATTCAACAATCTCATAATTCTCATACAATTTATGCGTTAGAATAGATCAATAGCAACTCCTATATCTTTTCCCAATTTCCTTGTGCTAGAGAATTATAGCTTCAATCTTCCTTTCTTAATTTTCCCTCCCTTTTCTCGCATGTTCTTTCTTTCTTCTTTCTGTCTTTACTTTCACTGACGAACTTTTCTCTACACAAGCACCTCTCTTCATTGGAAGAACATTTTATTCTTCCTTCTTGTTTCTTCTCTCTCTCTCCCAATGAGTCACACACACAATTGTCTATGGGAGAATTGATCTCCCAATAGTTTAACACTTAACACTTGCTTGCTTGGTGTAGATAATTCTTGACAAGCGTACAGGAGTCACCCACACACGTCACCACAAGATACAAGTGTCTTCAACATCACCAGTATTTACATGCCATATCGACTGACACGTGTTCACTCGCCACTCGCTTGGATCCCCCACCTCCACTCGGCTAAACCCGACAGACCCCCACTCGCTGAATGCGAGAGAGCTTCACCCGATACTTCCACTCGCCAAAGACCTCCACTCAAGACTTGTACTGGCTATATCTCTACTTGCTATGCTATAACTACATGGTAACTACACACACACACACTTACTACTCGCAGTGCACACCCTTGGTCCGGAAGCAGTACCAAAGGGTGGCCACGTCCATTGGGATCTCAGGAGTTCATGGCTAGGTGGCAAGGTGGCTAGAACCAAGGGCATCTCCCTAGCTCATGCCTCACGGGCAAAGCTAGTGGATCCAAAAAGAGAGAGAGAGAGACACGTGACTTTCACGTGCTCCAGCCTCAAAACCAATTAGAGAGGCCAAGCTGCTAAAACCTTTGACCCATATAGCCGAGTCTTTTCAAGCCCGCTTAACCGTCTGCACCATACGCCATCCCCTCAACCTCGATGCCATCACTTGCTTAACCTTCTACGCCAATGAGAAACCATTCTCCCTTGACCGACCTGCAACATCAATCTGTCACCGAATGACAATACCTCCTTCACATGTGATTCGTCCCTTTCGACACCCCGCCTTGTCGACATCCCATTTAATGCCCCCAACTACCTTAAACATACGCATTTAAGTCACCTACCCACCTTAAACAGGTGACCCATTCAAAGTATGCCAACTCAGCTTCTCCAGCTACATCAAGAACCCCGCAACCCCTCACAACCCCCTATATAAATACCAGCCTCATTCAATACATCCACAACCCAATCCAACCTCAAAGCAACTTAGCTAATTTACTCTGAACTCGCAGTTCTCCGAGATCCTTAATTACCATCCTCCCTCCTCCAACACTTCCATAACCCCTTCTAAACTACCCGAGACACTAGCAGTACTTTGCCATATATATATTATCCCTTTACCTAAGACCAAAATACTTACTGTTTTCTCTCTCTCTCTCTCATTTGGGGCTACCTTGGTTCTCACCCGAGCCGAGTTCTCTCTGAATCCCATTATTCTACTATATTTTATACATATCATTACTCTACCGCACTCTCACATTATTTTAGTTGTTATTCTACTAGTTGTTCCACGTGTACTAACCTGCTTATGTGTTATACCTTCCCATATCTCTCACACATACCACATTAAGAACTCACACACTTGGCACAAGCAAGCTCCTTACATAGACTAATTAATCCCAATTAGCTAATTAACCTTAACCAAGTTAATTAATCTCCCCAATTAGGAGATTCCATCAAATTCTAGAATTTGAACTTTCCTAAATTACCAAATAGCTCCTCACATTCTTCCAATTATGGAGACGTGTTCATTTCATCGTTTCTCTCTTCTTTTATTCACTCGTCTCTTCCAATCTCATAATGGAGTTCCCTTGTGTCCCATATTGAACACTTCCATTCCCTTAATGGGTCATTGTCTTATTAACTCAGAAGAAAGAAGGAAGAATAATTTTATAATATTATTCATTCACAATGAGTATGTATATATACAAGCTAGGAAAGACAGAAAAAGGAAACAAAGAGAAGAAAAGGAAAAAAAAGAAAAAGGAAATAGACAACTATAATAAATTACAATCAATCTATTCCTAATCAGTCCGTGAATGCGTTTGACTATAATAAATATATATTCCAACACTCCCCCTCAAGTTGGAGATGGAGCAAAGATATCAATGAGACCCAGCTTGATCAAAGACGACTTCAGGAGAGAGGGACCAACAGACTTTGTAAACATATCAGCAGCTTGATTGGAAGAGGGCACAAATTCTGGGACAATGATTCCAGAACGAACTCTCTCTCTAATGAAATGAACATCCACTTCAATATGCTTAGTACGTTCATGGAGAACCGAGTCAGAAGCAAGCATAAGGGCAGGCTTGTTGTCACAGAACAACGTAGATGAGCCATTAACCGGATATCCCAACTCTTTCATAATAGAACACACCCATAGAAGCTTACATGTTCCCTGTGCTATGGCTCGATACTCTGCCTCAACGGAAGAACGAGAAACTACAGCTTGCTTCTTGCTTTTCCATGAGAGAAGATGATTCCCATAGAAAGTGCAGAATCCGGATGTGCACCGACGATCACTCTTAGACCCAGCATAATCAGCATCAGTGAAGCAGGACACCCTAGACTGTGTACCTGCAGAATAAAATATTCCAAGACCAGGACAAGTCTTGAGATACCGGAGTATATGATGAACAGCATCAAGATGAGATGATCGTGGAGCATGCATAAATTGACTCACAACACTGACTGCAAATGTAATGTCGGGTCGAGTGTTGGTCAAGTAAATAAGACGGTCAACAAGGCGCTGATATACCGCAGCATCAGAAAGAAGTTCCCCAGACTCATTAGTCAGCTTATGATTGGGATCCATAGGAGTGGAGGCAGGACGACATCCCATCATACCTGTATCTTGCAGGAGATCCAGAGTATATTTTCGTTGAGACAGTGATATACCTTGACGAGAGCGGGCAACTTCTATCCTGAGAAAGTACAGAAGAGGCCCCAAGTCCTTAACATCAAAAGATTGACTAAGGGCCTTCTTAACTTTGGTAATGTCTGGAGCATCATCCCCTGTAATAATGATATCATCAACATATATCAGAATAATAACTGACCGGCCATCAGGTCGATGATGGGTGAAACAAGTGTGATCAGAGTGGCATCGAGTGAAGCCCAAAGATAAAATGACCTCACTAAAGCGGTTGAACCAAGCTCGGGGTGATTGCTTAAGTCTGTATAAAGATTTTCGAAGACGACATACCTTCCCTGAATACTCCCCCTCAGCCCAAAAACCCGGAGGAGGATCCATATAAATAGTCTCATCCAAATCCCCATTCAGAAAGGCATTTTTAACATCCACTTGATGCAGGGGCCAGTTGTGAGATGCAGCCAAAGAAATTATAAGCCGAACAGATGTCAATTTGGCTACAGGAGCAAAGGTAGCGCTAAAATCCTTGCCCGGGATTTGAGTAAAGCCCTTGGCCACTAGACGTGCCTTATAGCGCTCGATAGTACCATCAGCCTCATACTTGATAGTGAAGACCCACTTACACCCAACAGTTTTCTCACCAGGGGGGAGAGGCACAAGTTCCCAAGTCTGATTACGTTGAAGGGCATCCATTTCCAAGGTCATGGCAACCACCCACTGTGGATCCTGGAGAGCTTCAGAGACAGACCGAGGGATGGATGTGGAGTCAACCTGACTAAGAAAAGAGCAATAGGAATCTGAAAGTCCCTGATAAGAACCATACTGATCAATGGGGTGATTAGTACTAACAGAAAAACCATAACGATTAGGAGGACGGCGAAGCCGTGTGGAATGTCTAGTAGGTAAAAGAGTAGAAGCATTACCAGATTCCGGGGAAGACCTTGGAAGTGGAGTTTGAGCAGGAGGCCGGCGAGAATACACCTGAGTAGGAGCAGTGGTAATGACCGGAGGAAGAGACGAGGAAGTCTCCAAAGATGGTTCAAACAGAGGAACAGGACGGGGAAGCAACTCAATATCTTCAGATAAATTAGGATGAGAAGGAGCAAGAACAGATTGAGGACGTGCAAAAAATGGAGTATCCTCCAAAAAGTAACATCCATAGAATGATACATATGACGAGTAATCGGATCATAACACCGATAACCTTTTGACATAGGTGAATAACCTAAGAAGATGCAGCGGACAGCCTTGTTATCTAATTTTGTTCGAGTTGGACTGCGATCTTGGACAAAGCATGTACAACCGAAGACCCGAGGTAGGATAGGAAAGAGGGTTTTGTCGGGCTGAAGAAGTTGCAAAGGTGTCTTTCCTTGTAAAACACGACTTGGAGTCCGGCTAAGAAGAAAAGTGGTTGTAAGAACGGCCAGATGCCAGAAGTATTTGGGTACATTCATTCCACGCAGAAGACACCTAACAACAGACATGATGGAGCGGTTCTTTCGTTCCGCCACACCATTCTGTTCTGGAGTGTAGGGACAAGTGAGTTGCTGGAGAATACCCTGTTTATTAAGCTCAGCTCGAAACTCATTAGTAATGTATTCACGACCATTATCAGAACGTAGATTATGAACCACAGTACTAAATTGGGTCTTAACCATTTGTAAGAAGTTAGAAAACAAGGAGAAAACTTCTGATTTCTTTTTAAGAAAATAAACCCATGTACACCTCGTATAATCATCAATGAATGTAACATAATAACAGTAACCAAAAATAGCAGTAATTGGGGAAGGACCCCACACATCAGTATGGATAATATCAAAAGCAGACGGTGCACGATGCATGCGAGGTATATAATGAGAGCGAGTATGCTTAGATAATTCACACACTACACAATTGAAATTAAATTTCTGGCAGACTTTATTTAATAATGGAAAAAGTTGACAAAGATAATGAAAGTTTGCATGGCTCAAGTGGGCGTGCCACAATTTTATTGACTCTAAAGAAAAACTAGAAGACTTAGAAGATTCAGGCAAAACAGACGCCTGAAGACTTGAAGACGACAAACTTAAACTCCCGCCAGGTGAATCACCAAAATAGTAAAGGCCATCCCGCTCATATCCCCTGCCAAAAATCTTCTTCGAAATCCGGTCCTGCAAATGACAACAATCGGGTAAGAACACAATTTCACAATTAAGAGATTTTGCAAGACGACTAACTGAAGAAGATTATAAGGAAAACTAGGGACATGAAGAACAGAAGATAAAGAGATACTAGAAGAGAGGCAAACATCGCCTTTACTTTTGACATAGATAGTGGACCCGTCAGCAATACGCACAGATTGAGAGATGGGAAATAAAGATGAAGAAAACAAGGACAACTTACCAGTCATATGATCATTGGCACCAGAATCCAGAATCCACAAGGGTTTGCTAGACCCAACATGGAGTGCAGTAGAAGGAGTACCTGAAGCCAAAGTAGCAGTGGGAGTGGTGCCAGAATGAGAACCTTGCTGAAGTAATGCCCCTAGTTGAGATTGAAGCCTTTGAAGGTGGCCCATCTAAGTCTGGAGTTGAAGAAGATCCGGAATAGGAGTAGTCTCAACCATAGCAGAAGTGCGGGATGGACCCTTTCCTTTATTCCGGGCACCTTTCTCACGAAGTTCAAGATGGAGTTTGAAGCAGCGATCCTTAACGTGACCAAGATTACCACAGTGAGTGCAGAAAGGGTGGTTACCAGATCCAGGAGGACGAGTGAATGGGCCCGACAGGGCAGCAAGAGCCATTTGATCAGGCACTGGAGTTGGCTCAGGTAAAGTCGGAGGTTGAAGCAAGTGACGACGTCTCTCATCTCCATCAATAGTAGCAAAAGCCTCAAATATAGAGGGCATAGGGGATGTGTTTAAAATCTGAGTCCGAAGAGCTTCGAACTCTGGTTTTAGACCCATCAAGAATTGGTAGGTGTGATGGCGATTGAGGCGTCGGAGAGCAATAGTAGCTGCTTCAGGCGGAAATTCACTAAGAGGTTCATACTGAGCCAATTCCTCCCAACGGGACTGAAGGTAGCCAAAATAATCAGCAACTGAGAGACCTAATGTAGCTTGAGAAGCCTGTGCAACATCCCAATAAAGTTCGAAGATACGAGAATCATTGCACTCATGAGCATACATTTGAGTCAGAGAGGTCCATAGGCTGGAAACAATATCATGAAACATGAACATATGATAAATCCGATCTTCCATAAAGTTAAATAACCATCCCAAAATGGTGCAGTTGTCAATATCCCACTAAGCAAAAGTAGGATCAGAGAGCGCTGGTTTGGGTACAGTGCCTAGAATCCATCCAGACTTGCCTTTGCCTCCAAGATAGAGACGGAAAGAACGAGACCATGCAGCAAAGTTCCTTCCGGTCAACAACACACTAGTGACCCGTTGAGCAGGGGTGTGTTGAGAGAGAGACAGATCTGGACGGGGAGTAATGGGGTCTGTAACCTTATCGGTGTTAGCCATATCAGAGTGACTAAACCAAAGAACAAACCAACGAATACCTGGAAAATCGAGGAGATGGAGGGCTGCCCAGAACACAAGGAGTAAAGATGGGGCAACCGGAGACCAATAGATGGCCTGAAAGAGGAAAGAGAGTGAGCACTAAGGCTCTATCACATCACAAGGATGCAAGGGAGGCCCAAAGAGGGGCGAAGGACAGCACAGAGACTGCCGGAGGAAGCACAGAGGCCTCGGTGGGCTGCTGGGAGATGCGCCGGAGCCCTGGGGGGCTTGTGGGACCCTCGGATGGTGAGGGGGGGTTGCGCCGAGGGGGCTGGAGGGGGTGGCTGGTTACGGTGAGCCTGGAGGAGGCTGGGTGTGGTGTCGGCTGGTGGTGGGGGCTAGGGTTAGGTGTTTTTGGCTCTGATACCAAGAAGAAAGATGGAAGAATAATTTTATAATATTATTCATTCACAATGAGTATGTATATATACAAGCTAAGAAAGATAGAAAAAGGAAACAAAGAGAAGAAAAGGAAAGAAAAGAAAAAGGAAATAGACAACTATAATAAATTACAATCAATCTATTCCTAATCAGTCCGTGAATACGTTTGACTATAATAAATATATATTCCAACAAACTCAATGTTAGGAAACTGCACCTTATCCTCCCTTGTTTATCCCAACCATTTCTTTCATCTTCATAGTAGGATCTATTTTTTTATGTTCCTTTTCATGGAACCGTACCATTTCTTTAAAAAAATCTCTTTTCACCACTCACTCATCATAAAATACCAACACACTTAACTCCTAATTATACTTTGCAATATAAAAAGGAATTTAGGGAATTCGAATTATGACAAAATGAGAATTCACTCCCTTTTGAAGGAATTTACTGGCAAAAAGTATGTAATTAGAGACTTTACTATACTATCATTCAAGATAATGCTTCTTAGTGTGTGTCAATCCAAAAGTGTAGGACACATATCCTCCACCCATGTCCAAGTGTGAGTGTCCGACATGGATACTTCAACCCATTAAGAAGTGTCAAGGTAACAGAGCTCGTGGAACGTAAACTTCCTTCAATGTACTTATAGCTTTGGGGATGGAACATTGCGACATTCCTACAAACAAGTTTTACACAATCTACCAAGCAATCACTTTAGGAATCAATTTTAACAAATAACAACAATTTCCAAGAAAATTGATCCATCAAATGCTTGGCGCAGAGGTCAAACGTAGGCTTGCACGAATGACAACACGAGTTTGAGTCTCAGTCGAAGGGGATCCAATTAGTGCAAATATAGCCTAAACTAGGCCAATACTCAATCAACCCCTTCCAGCACCCTTGATGAACAAAGATCAATGGCTGGTAATGGCCTTTATATCACAAACTCTAATGCCAATATTTGAAACCATTCTTACTTCAATTAAGCAGCAAACAAGAATGTTGAAAGAGTATACAAAATTAAATAGAGTAAATCAAATTTTGAAGATGTTTTTTCCAAGATTCGCTGCAAATATCTGAAACTCGTAAGCCAATATGGACCTAAGTATTGGAACAATTATAATTTGTGTTTTCTTCTTGAAATGTCAAAAGCAATTTGGATGATACGAAAGAAGAAAAAAAAAATCGCGAGAAGAGCATTACATACAAACGTAAGGGAACAGAACCACCGAGTACTAGCTTAAGTAACATATTTTTCACCGGAGATTGACGGTTCAAGTTGCGAGTTCCAATTTAGGTCTCTGCTTGTGGGGTGTCTTATTTATCAGGGAAAAGCACAATATTGTTAGAAATAAAAAATAAAAAATAAAAAAAATTTAAAAAAACGTATGCATATTGTCATTACTAATTCAGGGATTTCTGAGTACGTCTGCATTTCCATACTTAGACATAGGGCAAGAACAATTGAAAGAGGGGGAGGAAGTCTAGATGTGATCCAAACAGGTTCCTGTTCCTGAATAGCATATCTACTGAAAGAAGTATGATTACCTTAACTGAATCGCTAAGGCAAACGTATTAATACAAAACCAAATAAAATGCAAAAACCAAATTTCAGGAGAAAACATTCAAACAAGAATAGTGTTAGAACATGGGTACCATGCTCTAAGAAAATGTTCTTGAAGTTCAGAATTTTAGTAAACTGCATGATAATGTTACACAAAACTAGAGTGTGCAGTATGAAGGCTAAATTTGTTTCCTTAATCAAATGAAATCAAAAAAAATAATAATGGACTCTCCAAACAATAAAAGAATTTCACAGACTTAATTATTTAAAATATATATAAGACAAAGTTGAGCTTTATCCACATGACAAAGAAATCAAGAAAACATCGGAAAGTATAGGAGTAATTTACCCCGATATTATGTTCTAAACTACTAAACTAGTCGTGATTCCTCGGAGGATTATTGAAATATAAAGCACCTTGAAGATTCTGTTAACTATGTTCTGACTTCTGACCCAATAACAAATTATTACAAAATGGATAGCAAAATCATAGAAGCTAAAAAAGGTTAAGCTAGATATCACGGGTTTGACTATATAAGTTAACAGCAAATCTACAACTACTATATGCATATATTAAATGCATATGACTAGATATACATATATGTACATAGAGTACTAGTAGTCTAGTACATGATAAACAGATAAGGCTAAAACACATTTAGTACTCTGTAACAAACTAAATTTTTTTTTAGACCATGTATTATTAATTGCTTGGCTACGTACATTTTAGCACCCTCCAAAAATACCAAAGTTTCATTTTGGGTCCTGCATTTTCAATTGGAACAATTTGGACCCTCAATTTATAAACTCATGTCCATTAAGGACAATCGTTAACGGCGTCAAAAAATATAACAGAATGGAGGGCCCAAAATGAAACTTTTTGTGTAATTACAGGGTACTAGGTGTTTTTAAAGCTTAATTGTTTTGAGATACGTAGTCCATTCTGTCATTTTTTTAACAATGCTAACAAAAAAAAAGGGCAGCCCGGTGCACGAAGCTCCCGCAGTGCGGGGTCCGGGGAAGGGTCGGACCACATTGGGTCAAATGCAGATATTTATAAAATCGAGGGTCCACAATGCTAACAATGCTAACAATTGTGGGTCATTTTTTTAACAATGCTAACAATTGTCTTTAATTGACAGATATTTATAAAATCGAGGGTCCACAATGTTGCAATTGAAAATGCAGGCCCAATGTGAACTACGCAATAACTCAGGGTACTAAAATATTTTTAGCCTTAATTGCAACAGTAATATTAATTGCAACACTTTAAAGCCTTCAATTAGCGAAGGCGTGTCATTCAAGGACAATCATAAACGAAAAAAAAACCACCTGAAATCCTTCAAAGATACGAAAATTACAAAAACGAAACTTTGGTGTATTAAACAGCGTACTCAAACATGTGTTAAACCTTATTGCTTTGAGACACTAACCCTCTATGCAATCATATTGTTCTTAAACGACATAACTTGATACATTAGGCAGCTTGAGTGTTGCAATTCACAGTCTATAATAGTGTATTTGTTAGCCTAGTAGAAATAAACGATAGTGACAAAATAGGTAGATACCGGTGGTCTCTGCCGGAGGAGAAAAGCCTGAGAAGCTCTGTAACTCCGCTAACTGCAATTTTCAACAACTGTGGGGTAGGGGTTGGCTTGTTCTCATTTGGTGCCCTGGAGCAGCATCGGAAGCCATGAACTCTCTGCAAGAAAGTTGCAACCAAAACAAACAAACAATCAAAACATCTCGAGAAAAAATGAAAATACAAGCAAGGCAACACAACGACAACAACAAAATTGCTAGTATTCGAAGGGCTGAGTGTCGATGTTAATTACCTTTGGAGGTGATGGTGATGCATAGCACAACAATCCCGCCATTTCTTAACCCCTAGGTTCTTTTTCTCCCCTTGCCTTCTTTTCCTCTGGTTTTTTATTCTTTTCCCTCGTCAATAATGCACACACTCCAAAGCAAACCCCAAACCACACTTTGCTTTAAATGCATGTACCATGCGCTGTGTAAGTGGTGTGCATAAAAATGTGAAAAATTCAAATAACACATAATACATGCATTTAAAGCATAAGGGCCACGTTTGGCTGCCAAGCTCAGGATTGGACAATTAGTCCATTTTAATTATTAATCCTGGGACTATTTATACCACACCCCCCCTGGGATTAGATAGTCCCCCATATGGGGGACTGTTTAGTTAAAAAGGACTATTAGTCCCTTCCTTTTAAGCGCACCCAAACACCGGACTATTCAATTAAAATGGACTATTAGTCCAATCCCTCCTAATCCTACCCCCAATCCCGTGAAACAAACGTGGCCAAGGTGTGATTTGGAATGCGTGCCTAGCACTTCTCTTCCCTCATTACACGAGTTACTTCTTGGGACAATTGGTTATGGGCCCAAAATACATCTGTCATATAGAATTAGGCCCGTTTAGATACCAAATTTAATGGAAAGTGCTTACAAAAGATTAGCACAAAAATGTCCTCAGCTATTCTTTCACCCCTCAACTACAAAGCACCAACTATGAAGCACCTCACGATCAAATTGCAGAAGCCATAGAACCCATGGAACTTCGAAGAAAAGCCCTAGAACAATCGATATTCAAGAAGATTGATGTGTGAAGAAGACATCGAAGATGAACTTCAAAGAGATTCTACATTAAGCTGTGAACTAGAGATTGAAGAATTCGAAGAGACAAAGCACCAAAAAGCCTAAATCAAAGTTGAAGGAGATTACGAAAACTCAATAGACTCTGAAAAATAAAAAAATCATGGGGAAGAATGTCACACCCCGATTTTTGGACAACCAAATATTTAATCCAGAGCATGTATCCAAACTAATATTCAATTTCCAAAACACCGAGAGTGGCACCCTCACACAGGCTAATAAATAATTTATTTGAAAATAGAATTTAATACTCATTAAATAATGACACGTGATCCTGTGTTAATATAAAAACTATGTATTATTAAACTTATATTCCCAATTCTCCATTTCATTATAAAAGAAACAATATTCCATTACAAATATAATATCATTTTAATTTACAAAAGGAATACAAAATTTATTAAATAAAATTTCTTACAAAGTTCAGAGAAAAGAAATAAAGTCTATACATCCGATGGTCAGAGCAACTACAACGTTCCAATGCCCAAAGACTCCACAGCCAAGCACAACGGTCACATCATCAAAAGCAATATCCTGCACATGTCATTCAACTACGTTTCAAACAGAAACGTACCCGAATGCATAACACACTCGGGTCAGTCACATGACTGGTATGAGTTAAACAAAAATAATAAAATCTGAGGGCCCCAACCTGAACTCGTAGACTACAAACCACATTACAACACTATTGAGCCAAGACAGGTAGTTCCACACACATATCTGGACAAAAGAGTAATTTCTATTTATGTGGTGGCAAATAGTTTCTTGCCCAAAACCCAAAGCTACTACGATTTCATACTTACCCATTTACTTATGGTGAGCCAAACCTGTAAAACATTAGTGGGCCCACCATCCTGCAAATTGAATGATCATAAACCAAGCAAACAATTTCGTATACAAACCATCCACATTCTAACTCAAACGTCACATTCATTATTCCACGCTTATCAGTCTTATGAAATAATCCATATTCATTACTTATTAGCCTTAAATTTATCTTTGCAATCCCTAGCTTCACCACTTGGCCACCCTCCATGGTACAGCCCACACATATATCCCATGTGTGCCCGAACATACTACCAACATCCACTCCGGTGCCAGTTTGGTTGGGGTATCAACCAAACCAGGTATACACAACGGAAGGCCGGTCAATATGCCTAGACGTCTATACAATATAAGCCGAGCATAAGGCTTAGGCCAACTTGATCACGAAGCCACTGGCAAAAGTACACTCAATAAGTCTTAAGCCAGCTTAATCACGAAGCCACTAGCAAAAGAGTGCGAGCTACCAAAAACAATAACGCAACAACGGGGAGTAGTGAACACTAAGGAATTATGTTGCGATTATCACTTATCGTTTGTATTATCCCAAAAATTGTGAATTTCACGTTTATCACATAGTTCCGTCTCATCATATTCTAATCACATCTCTAACCTTTAGATGCATTCCAATTTCTTACAATAAAAGGGTTTTATCAATTAGCTCATAACAATCTTCCCTCAATAATTTCCAATCAAATTACAAGATTCCCAATATACTATTCAATGTATTGAATTTACTCCTTTTTATCAAAATGACCACAAAATAAGGTCACTTATTTCAGGTACAATAACCTCAACCCAACATTCAATATTAGCCTACAAAAACACATAATAAAAATTCACATTCTCATATCGTAAAGTATTTACTTAAACATTTTTCACTGTTACTGAAATTGTAAATTTCTGCCCAAATGGTGCAGAATCGAGAAAAACTCTATTAGACGAAAGTTGTGCAGAATCGCGTTTCCTACAGGCCCTAGCGGACAGAATTCCATAGTTATAAGCCATGGTTTTATAATGTTTTTTCAAAGTTTTTGCCACTGTTAAAATAAAAAATAAAACTAATTTTCTATTATTTATTCATTATCAAAATTATTCCCCTCTGTGTATTTATCAAATTAACTATCCACATGATCTATCCAAATACACCGAGATCACATTCATAAAATCACATGAAGAAAAATAAGTATTTATCATTCAATAATAACGAATGAGGATCAACACACAATTTAACACCAACCACAAATTTAACAAGAAATAATTGGATTCTCTTGCACAGACATATACATACGTGCATATATATACCCAAATATAAATTTTAACTGACCTAGTTGATCAAAAATCGACAACCACGAACGCCCTGCGATTCCACACGTGCCCACGAACCCGAGACCCTTCTCATTTCTTCTTCTTCTTCTTCTTCTTCTTCTTCTTCTTCTCTCTCTCTCTCTCTCTCTCTCTCTCTCTCTCTCTCTCACACACACACACACACACACGTCTGTTCTCTCTTTGGGTGGCTAGGGTTAATGATATATGGATATCATACTCTCCTAACTAGGTTTATAAAACTACTAACACTTGACTACACAAGAATCCTATTTTTCTTCTTGTGGGCTCACAAAAGAGACCTATATGAGCCCAGAATGCAATCCAAACCACTAAAATAGCTAACCCAAATGGTACTCATACCCCGGGTACTTAATTTTCATGTTAAATTGACTAATTAACTTACTTGTGGGCCCCGAAACACTACCCGACACTAAACTCGTCATTCTACAAAAATTGTAACTCAGTCATACAAATAATCTATCATACAATTTAATTAAAGCTCAAAATGTCATGTCATAATAATAATGAAACATTAGAAATTTTAATAATACAAAAACAATCGGGGAAATATTACTGGTATTAGTACCAAATTAAATATGCTTACTAGCAGTTTAATTCATGGGTTCTCCAAACTTAAAATTTTTAAACACGTGTCTTACATATGCACACTCATATAATATTACTAACTGAAAATAATTATTAAAATAATTATTTACACATTTAGAAATTTTAGGGTTATTACAAAGAAAGGTATGAAAAGAGTACCATTCTTTGATTTCTTTCAGATTTCACATATTTTTTCAATTACGGCTAGGAATTTCACATATTTTTTTCATTTGCTCTTAACAAATACAAGTGTAAGTTGATTTTCTAATATCATTTCAATTGATTTTAATAGCTTTGCCTAAATTTTAGTTTGTTTTCCAAATTCAGTTGATCAGAGTTGATTTTAGATTATTTAAACCTGATTCTAAGTTTTGATTTGAGTTGATTTCAAGGATTCTTGAGTTTGAGTTCTCTAGATTTCAGAATCAACAATTTCAAGCCTCTGCTTACATTTTTAGGTTTTCAAATTTCTTTTAAGATAATTGAAGTTGATTTCAGATGATTTAAGTGAATTCTCCATTATTGTTCCAAATGTGAGATTTTAGTTGCTTCTGCGAATTTGGAGTTTTAGCCATTTTGGCTTCACTTGCTTTTGTCAATTTAACCGTTGTATGATTCGTGTTCGAGTTTTAGTTCTTAAGCGATTAGATTTCGAGTTTCAATTTACAAATTCATGCACTTTAATTTCATCTATATCCTAGTTTCTCTTCATTTATATCTTGGAGTACCAACCAAGGGTTTATGATTGGGTAGAGAGCTAGTATAACTATGTATACGCAATGACATTTTGATTTTTGAAAGCATTGATCTATCACTAGTTTCAACTTAGGTTTTTGTTTTTTTAATTTTATTGACTGCTATGTAATGGTGATTGTGCAAAGGCTACGAGATTTTAGTTTTATCAGCTATCCTTAATGTGGTTTTATTTGATATGACTCATGAATTGTGCTGCGATGTTTATGCTTTTTTTTGTCAAATTTTTGGCAAGGTCCATATCTCTTTCCGATTTTATACTGTTGTTTTAGAAACCTGAATTACTTTTGTGAAATTACACAAAAGTATGATTTGCAATGCTATTGTTAAAAAACTTATTGGTAAAAGTAACGGTGTGAATGTTTATTATATAGCTCGTGCATTCAGAAATCCTATCAAGAAGCCACCAAAAGCACAAAACCAAGAAAACAAGAAAAAGACCCCTAAATATCGAGGCATACTAGTAACCTTGGTGAAACTGATGCGTGAAATAATACTTAGAAAAGAGCATGTCCTAGAACTAAAGAAAACACCATTTTGGCATCTATTTAATGCTTTCCTGAACAAAAAAGTAATGAATGAAAGAAAGTTTGATAAGATTTCAACACAGATTATCCAACTGTATCGACCAAGAGATAACCGATTTCAAATAGGGAGGTACCTCATTCCAATTAATGCAATGGATATATGTTTGATCTTCGGGATAACGGCTGGAAAAGTGCCAATTGACTTGGGTTCTGGTAAAAAAGAAATGACACCATTTATCAAAAGACGATTTAAGGATACAGAGAGGTTGGATGGTAAAAACATAAGAGATGCAATTGAAGAAGCTGTGAAGGGAACAAGTATAGATAACAATCAAGATGTAGTACGCCTACTGTCACGCCCCGAATCCACACATGTGAACTCAAGACACGTGGCACGCCACCAAGGCCTTCAAACAACAATTTACAAATGACAAGGAGGGAAAACAAGCACGTTTACACCATTAGGTTAGACAAATTAAGCCCAAGGGCAAAATGGTAATTAATAAGGTATAGCAAATTTTATACCAAAAGATAGATATTTGATTCCCGGTTCCAACGCAAAAAACGGTGCGCAAATCCGAGTTTTCTAGAGAGAATTATGTCCGTTTCCGTAAAAGTCGACAGTGCAGCAAAATGACCTGCGGATCGATCCGCCCCAAAACCGGATCGATCCGGTTTTGACAGAATCTCATTTTTGGCCCTCCAGAAGTGCCGGATCGATCCGCTCAAGACCCGGATCGATCCGGATTCTGCAGCACTCAATTTGACAGCAATTTCTCATGTTCTGTAGATCCAAAACACCTCCAAACTTCAACCAAACTTCATAAAACTTTGCAAAACCATTTCAAAACCAATCTCAAATCATTCCAAACCATTTCCAAAATATATTAACATGATTTTAAAACATTAAACAAGTTCCACAATTGCTACAACACTTGAATGTTCTCAAATTCAACACAAAACCAAATCAAAACATGAGTTTTGATCCAAACTCATAATTAACATTCCTAAACCATAAGAAATAAGAGTTTGAAAAGTCCCAACATGATTTTAAGCCATAAACAAGCTGTGCCATGCAATCTCCCCCAAATACTCTCCCAAATCTCTCCCAAATACTCCCAAAGCTCTCAGGATCAATCAAAACAAGTTTCTTAAACCAAATCTCCACTCAAACATGCTCCAAACTATATTAACAATGCATGGAAGATACCAACAACATTTTAAACTCCGGTTACAAGATTTACATACGTCTTGGAGTGATTAAACCAAAACTACCATAAGCTACTAAGTTCTAGTACAAACCCAAGTTAGTTATTACAACCTACAAGTTTTACTCAAAAATAACTATAGAGATAAGTTACAACATTTACAATCTTTCCGAACACCACGAACCCCCAAGTTCATCTCCCCGGATTCTCGCCGTCGTGCTCACCTACAATGGTTATTCAATAACCACTACAATATATAAGCTATATGCTTAGTGAGAGATATCAATCAAGCACACGGATGACATATCAATGTTTATATTCAACTCAACAAATATAATGATCTCTGGATAAGCAAGTATTTCATCCACCACTACCCGCAAGTCCGCGACTCCCCCGATAGTCCACGGCACAAGCCAATGACCCACGCCACACACGTGCGGTCCAAAGCCGTTGTCGGCTACAGGTGGTCGTCACCACGAAACAATCTCATGGCGAATTAATACATGCTTTCCTTTGACCCAAGTAGACAACTAAACATGCTCACATAACCATATCACCATGCTTTTCACATAATTATAGCTAAACATGGATAATTAAACTAAATAGACATGTGATTAACTTCCATATGGACACAACCATGAATCTCCTCCAAAAACAAGATTGAAACAACTCACCTCTTTGCAATTCGTTCCTAGTTGTGAAATTGAAGTCCAAATCTACTCCGGGTTAAAATCCTACATGAATTCGACCAACTACGGATTACCGCTCCGAAACGGTCACGAGAAATACGACGATTACACTCAATAAAATCAGTACCAAAACGTAGAACTCACCTCTACGAGTTCGAATCCGGTCTCGGAATTGAAATTGAGTGTCGAACGGTGTGCCGATTGACGTCGTAGAGCTCCGTCAAATTTCCGTCGTCAATCTCATTTTCTAACTCTTTTCTCTGTAAATGTTTTTTACATTAGAGAAGAAGATGACTAAGGCTCCAGCTTGGTGAGTCATGGGACACTTGTCTCATGACATGTGATCCCAACTTTTGGTTTCTATTATAGCCTCCCCCAAGGTTTTATAAGTTTTGCAATTATACCCCTACTAGTTATAGAACTCTTTAAAATTATCCCAAACTTAAATAGGTGTTTGTCTATGTCTCGCGTGGGTCCCATAAGTGGTCCCACATAATTTTATGAAGTTGCTAATTAGCCTACTAATTATATAACGTGTTCATTTCGTCCTCACCCAGGTATTCTAAATGACCACATAATTGGTCTCTAACAATCAACAATGAACTTAAACAACATATATATATATATATATATATCATTTCACATATGCCTTAATAAACATGTAAGCACATAAGGGTGATTCCACAACTTTGTCCCATCACAATGGAACTTCATCAACTCATATCCCCATTTGGGACTGCCACATTGGCCAACATTGGGTTCCCAAATTGGACACCCACAATCAACTAGTGAGTTAAAACTCACTTAAACATGTGTTAATAAACACCGATTAATTATGCTAATGCATGCTAATTCATAATTAACGATTAATCGCGGGAGCGGGTGTTACACCTACTGTGTTTGAATCTATACCTACCCCTACTTTTTGCAACCACGAGATTCACAACTAAGTGGGTATTTGTTAAGTATGTCGATGACATTGAAGAAATGTTCAAATATGGATGGGCAGAGGCAGTTTGTTCAACTCTATTAGGAGCAATTGAGAAAGCAAACAATAATCCAGTGACCGGATGTGTTATCGCGCTTCAGGTATACCAAACATTTTCAAGTTAATATAAGAGCAAATTTATGTTGTTTTTATACACTAACAACGTCAAATCTTACAAAATGCAGTATTGGCTTTGTGAGCACACCTCTATTGTTAAATCGTTGTCAGAAAATTGTATCCCAAGATTTATCAAATGGAACCTCATTGATCTCAACAAGAAGCTAAGGCATCTAGAAATATCAAATCTCGATGACACTCAGGTACCTCAATTAATTTCAAAACACCTGATTACTTTTGTAAAATTTCATAAAACTTTGCTCATGTAATGAACGTGCGTCTTTTATCACAAGAGTATGTGTTTTTTTTTTGCTGAGTTTCTTTTGTGAAATAGTATGTTGTTCACTACAAGAGTATGCGTTTTTTTTTTTTGCTGAATCAGTAGTTTTTCTGAAATTGCAGAAAAGAATTTGTTTTGATGATTTTTTTAGAAAACCTGGATTACTTTTGTAAAATTTCACAAAAGTATGTTTTGCTGCACCATTTCAGAAAGGTCAAAGTAATTTTGTGGAATTTCACAAAGCTTTGCTCGTGTATAAATGAATGTGCATGTCTCATTGTGTATAGGTTCACTCAGCTGCACTGAAGTTAACTTCAAAATAGAGAAAAGCTTATGGATGTCTTACAAGAAAGTACTTGCAAGTCATTGTAGATGAGTCGCAGGATAGCAATGACAATACCGGTACAGACGGAGATGATGAAGCAAGTGAAGCTGAAACAGAAAATTATGATGATGAGAAAGAATTTGAATAGACGATTGATGAAGACACTGAAGATAGCCTGGATGAGTGGGCTCAAGGTAATGATGAAGAGGCATCCACGTCACAGAACATTGACTTAGATGGGGCCGTCAATTTCGGATCTGGAGACGATGAAGATGAAATGGTGTCTGTTGACTTAGATGGGGCTGTGAATTTTGGGTCTGGAGACGATAATGATGAAATGGTGTCTGCAACAGACAATGGAAAAACATCTAATACAGAAAAGATTGTGATTTTGAGCAAATATATGCTGCTGAGAGCACAAAGTATTCACCCTTGAGACAAGAATGCTCATATCAAAGCCTCCGGAAAGATGAAATTCCAATTTTTAATCTAGGTGACTTTGATTTGTATGATGTTGGACTCTCTAATGACAAGACAACAAGAGGCCCAACTCCAACACCGTATGGTACGGCGAGAAGTGGATTTGAATCTTCTAAAGAAGATAGAAAAAAGGGCAAAAGAATGATCGAAGATCTGCTAAAAGAAGTTGAAGATCTGAAAAGAGCAAGGATGGATGATGGAAATGTGATGACAGTGCTAAAAGCAACAATTGAAGATTTGAAAAAGAAAGAAGAAAATGCAACCGATGAATTGAAAATGAGAATTGCAATGTTGATGGTTGAAAATAATTCAATCAGTAAGGCAAAGGCAAAAGCAGATCAAACTACTTTGTATTGATATAAAGTGCACGGAGACAAAAATTGCTTGTTTGGTGGATGTAGTTAAAGTAAGGGAAGAAGAAGTGCAGAATCTCAGAAGTAGAGTTGATTCACATTTTGAAACTATGAATCAAACAGCTTCTACGAGTGATACCTCATTGGACAACAATCCATATGTCCAATTCCTACACGATCAGTTTGAATTGATGGAAAATAGAGAATTGAAGAATAAAATGGATGTTGCAGAAATGATAAAAGACAAAGAAATTGAAATTAAGTCCTCGAAGGAAGAGGTCCAAAGGCTTATAACAGAGAATACAGAGCAACGGAACCAGATCATGATTAACCATGTCGACAACTTAGTGAATAAGGTACATTTCTGATCACACATAAATGTTAATATTGCTACATTTTAGAAAAGAAGATATACATTTGTGAAATTTCACAAAAGTATGCTTTTGTTGCCTTTCAGAAATGTGAATTACGTTTGTGCAATTTACATTTTGGTGAGTTACTTTTGTGAAATTTCAAAAAAGTATGTTTTCTTGAATTAGCTTTTTGAAATTTCACGAAAGTATTGTGCTGGATTATTTTTGTGAGAATCCGTAAAAGAATATGTTGCTACCTTTTAAAAAAAACTAAATTAGTTTATTCTGTAAAGAAGAATTTTAAAAAATTGCTTGAACAAAAAATATGCAGAATAAGGAATCTGTGATCAAATCATTGAGATCAGAACTGGAAAACCTAAGAGATCAAAATGCTAAGCTGATGGAAAAGGATATCGTTATCAAGTTGAATAGAGTTACAGAAGAGGTTCAATTCAAACCAAATGAACCTGAAAACAGGGATGGGGATGAATTGGTGGAAACCGATGGCAAGAATGCTAAGAAGATTGTTGATCGTAACAAGATCGATGATAAGGTGACCAATAAGGAGAAGAATGTGGGAAAAAAAAGATAAAAAGAAGACGGCCATGCCAAAAAACAAGCGTAAACGCGCAGAGATGACTATTTAGGAAATATGGCAAAGTTCACTAGTTCAAGCAGTCAAGGGGAAACTGAAAATAAAGAAGAGAGTGAAGGAATTTGTGTACACACCAAAAAGGCAAAAACAGCTCGTCAAACAAGGAGCAAAACAAAGGCTGACAAAGAAACAAGAAAAGCAGCCATTGATGTTGATGAAAATAGTAGAAAAATGCTATGAAATACCGACTTCCAATAAGTTACCAGTTTATCATTACTTGAAGGCCAAAGATCGAATGCTACTACACAAAATGCGAGATAAAGAAGGCCCATTTTAAGTATTAAAGTACTTTATATGAATATACATTATAAAGAACCATTGTGCATCCAAGTTGTGGTTTCAAATTTGTAATTAAATTTTGGAATTACAGTGCAGTAGCATTCCGCATAATAGACAGAATTGACCATCTACTATTGGATGACTTGGTTGGTATCATTCGCGAAAGAGCACTTGGGAACAATGTGCGTAATACCCCTTGAACATCTCATGCATATAATTTGGTATTTAGTAGCCATCTATTATTGATTTGGTGAACCAATTTGTTGCAAGAATAGGTCATCGACATGTATGCACATTTATTGATGAAAATGCAAGAACATGGGAAGATTACGCAAAGTCAACTAGAAAGGACTGGAACTTCATTTGTATTTCGGTACCACCCAGAATTTCTAAAAAAAAAATTCTACGTAGAAATTCATATTAGTGACGTCACCATGATTGTGGTTACAGAAGGCCCATTATGGTGACCCTAATTAGGAATCCTCACAAGATCCTATATTCAACATCTTAACTACGACGACGATACTTCTAACCTAGAATCTATTGAAGAGTCTTAACCTTGATGTTCTAGATTTTACTTAAGATTCACAGACGGACTTGAACATAGGCTCGTACACAGCCCCGTACACACACACACACTAGCAGTCATGTTCACATTTCATAGTTAGCATATAAACTAAGGCATAGATAGACACACAGTCTGAAAGTAGACCCTAAACATAGTGCCATGTGGCAGCCATGCACCACCACCACCCTCCACTTGGTCCCCTCATATCTACCCTTATATCTACACACACATGAATATACAGCTTGTGGTGCCCCCATTGTACACAACCAAATCCCCTCACCCTTCCCTCTATATAAGAAACACATTTCCCCTCCTTTAACCCTCTTATATTCAGCAACCCAACCCACAATCTATCTACACAAATTCTATATAGAGAGAGAAACTGGGTGAGAGCTTGAGAGACCAACCAAACACACCCACACCGCTCAGTTTGTATACACCACACAGATACACCCCTATACGTTGTATACCCAACGCATTTTCCTTCTTTGCACTCCCCCTCTACTCACATGCATACTGTGTACACACACTCAGGCGCACAGAACCAGATGGGAGAGAAGAGAGACGCAGGAGGAGAGAGAGAGAGAGAGAGAGAGAGAGAGAGGAGTTGATCGGAGAAGTTTAAGAGGACCCGTGATCATCTGAGGTAACCCAGCCTACCCATGTCATTTTGGACACCTACATGTCGTTTAGGAACGTCTAGGATCACATGCATGCTGCCCAATCAGAGCCTTAAGCTCAGACCATACCCAGAATGCCAATAAAGCTCCTCACCGGAACTTGGATTTTCAACCATCACCAAATTGCCCCAAAGTGACACCAAACAGACCCTTATGGCCCCAGAAACACCCCCTAAGATCAGTTCTTGATTTGGTATAGGTTTAGACGTGGATGCAAGCCATTATTCCCGATTTGGTAAAAAAGAATAACGTACTGGTAAGTGCCCAAAACGAATAAACTAGACCTTGGGCTTATACTATGTTGTAGAGGAGAGAGAATCGATCCTTTTGGCATTGGTTTTATGCATTTTGATGGAGAGATGAGGGAGTTATGAAGAGAGAGAAGTTTTTCGACGAGCCCTGGTTTTTCGGTAACCCTGTTTCACCGGAGAAGATGATGGGTATTAGGGTTATAAGATCCGGGTTTGGGTCGGGTCATGGGTGGGTTATGTTGTATCTATAGATGGGTAAGGATCTGAGCTTGGATCGGGTTTTAAAAACCCGTGGGTCCTTTTTAGTTGAACGGCGTCGTTTTGATGTCGGGTTGGGGATCGAGTTTTCGGGCAGGTTCTGTTTTGTCTATAGATGGGTTAGGTTCCGGTACGGGTTCGGTCTAAGTTCGGGTCATGGGTAGGGTTGATTTGTGAGTTAGTCTTGGTAGAGGTTCGGGTTTAGGTTCAACCCAAATGGGTTTTAGGGTGGGTTCCTTTGTGTGCATTAGTGGGTAATCCACTTAGGATAGGTTCGAGTCGGGTTTGACCCAATGGGTCACCCGTGTGGGTTTTGCTGAGAGTGTAAACGGGTTACCCGTTTAGTCTCGGTTCAGTTTGGGTTTGACCCGTCGGATCTGTTTTTATATTATTAATATTAATTGTTATGATTATTTCATATTAATTGATTTAAAAAGGTTTTTAATTATTATAAATGATTTTAAATGTATTTTAAGTAATGAAATATTATTATGTAATATCTCAAATATTTTGGATATTGATATTTTATTATATATTATATATTTATTATTTATATGGTATTTATAAATGATAAATATGGTTTATAAATAGTATTAAAATAGATTTAAAATGCCTATGAGCATTATTAAACTCTAGAAGATTAGGGGAATGTCCCCAATACTATTTTATGATATCCCAAGAGTTATAAAGCTATAATACTATATATTAGCATTTTTAATAATTAATAAGAAGCTATTATACTAGTATATTAATTATAAAAAAAATACTAAACGAGCTCCGAAAATTCTAAGATAATAGGTAGTGTATTTTAATATCTAGTATTTAATAAAAATACTTCTAAGTATTGATTTCACAGTATAATTATAATTATGTATTTAAATCATTTTTTGGGTATTTTCTGGTATATATTATCTTCAATAATTTATAATAAATAATCTAGGACAACGAAAATTACGCGGTCTATTCCCAGAGTCTTAGAATAATGCCTAGAACATTCCCTTAAAGTTTGGTGACATTTCGACTCGGTCAAAAATACAGCTTGTCTTTAAGGCCGCATTAGTGTAGTAAGCCCTACCTTTTACCTCGTAAAATGCGACGGACTCCGATTTGAGTCTAGTCAATGGTGTTGGACTTAGAATGACCCGTAGATCACTACCTTGAGGTTTATATCCTCATTTGGTAAAATTACCATTTTACCCCTATTACTAGCACTTATACATTATCCCGATTCTCCTGTTTATGTTGTAGAACTTAACGGTTGGCTGCTACTGAGGATCGGTGACTCGAGGTGAGATTCCTAACCTCACTCTAATCCTATTAAGATTAATTGAAGATACTTATAAGCTGTTGAAATGATGTGTTGTATAGTAATGAGTTGTGTATGATGCTATATCTTACCCAGAATCTGTATCGCTATGATTACTCGTGATATGGTAGTGTTAGTGCTTATGTGAGCATGTCAAGGGTTTTATCTATATGTCTATTCGTATCAAATCCTTGTTATAAGATCCATGGTTTTATGATTATGTTTCTGCTGTTAAGATGATAAATGCACGCTTTGTGATGATTGCTAATCAGAATAGTTAACGCATGGCATGGTAATGAAGTAAATGAAATGAGTAGAGATGTATACGAGTGATTGATAATGGATACTTGCATTTCATGACACGAGTTAGTATGTATTGTATGAAGAGCGAGATGTGATTGAATGAGAAATGTGATCGAGAAACAGAAGTGAATTTGAGTTGAGTGCCAGTTGGGTGACAGTTAATGTGCCAGTTGGGCGACAGTTTGAGTGCCAGTTGGGCGACAGTTAATATGCCAGTTGGGCGATAGTTTGAATGCCAGTTGGGCAACAGTTAATGTGCCAGTTGGGCAATAGTTTGAATGCCAGTTGGGCGACAGTTAATGTGCCAGTTGGGCGATACTATGAATGCCAGTTGGGCGACAGTTAATGTGCTAGTTGGGCGATAGTTTGAGTACCAGTTGGGTGAAAGTTAACGTGCCAGTTGGGCGACAGTCAGCGTGCCAGTAGGGCGATGGTAACAGGGCGACAGTCAGAGTGCCAGTCGGGCGATGGATAGGTGAGAAAAAGATAGTGACGAGAATGTGTTGATGAGTGATACGTTTGGTTCTGATAAAGATTACGAGTTCATTGTTCAGATCGGGGATTCACCATCCTGACGCGAAGGTAATTGCAAGGTTTATGCATTGACACGCACGCGCATGTTAACGAAAAGAGAATGTATTCTATGATGAAATGCGATTATATGCTTACTTGTTTATATGTTTTTGTTGAGACCTTTGCTATGCCCGTGAAAGAATGTGTATTTTGATACGAGATTAATCGTATCCTAAGATACAGAACAATAATGTGAGTTGAGAGACATTTGTAGTTATTGATTATTGTGCGGTTGGACTCTCACTCAGCTTTGTTCCAAAGCTGACGGCATGTTACGCCCTGGGCATTCCCATGTCCAGAGTGATGCAGGTTTTGCTAATATGGAGGTGAGCTCAGGATACAGTGCTGAGGAGCTAAGAAGGATAGAGTTGGGCTGGAGTTCGAAGATAATTATCTCAGTTATTTCTTATGTTTAAGTTTATGTAACAAGTTTAGTATTGGCCTTGTGTAACAAGCTGGATGTTATTATAACTTGTGTTTTGGTTTCCGCTGCTGTATTTGTATTCTATTAAGTTTAAGTTATGTTTATACTTTAGCATTCCCCTTACAAAAGTCGTGCGGAGCTAGAAGGACAGAATGGTTAATCAACCAGTCACGTGTCTACGCACCCATAAAGGAAAATTTTAAATTTTCCCTATTTTTGGCTTACTCCGGGGCGTGACAGGGATTTTTGGTATCAAAGCCTAGGTTTAGGCTTTTACCGTCTGTTCAACACACTTAAGCTACGAACCAGGTCATAGTTAGTTTTGTTAAGTAGGTAAGCTATGGAGCCACATACATACTACCAGACGTCTTTGCAGGATATAAGGTTAGCCGTTAGACGATAGACGCTTAGTATATGGATAGCTTCCTTGATATTTTGATAGAGCAACTTGTTACATCAACAAGAAGTTTAGGCTCTGATGAACTTCCTGAGACGGATTTCAGAACAGTTAGCTTAGCCTAGAGTCTAGAAAGACTAAGGATAAGATACCTTATCACCTTAAGTCACATGTTAGTTGAGTGGTTCCACTTGTAAGTTGGATAGCGTCATAGCACGAAACTTAAGAATAGGAATTCCCTAGTCCTACATAGAAATACAAATAGGCCTTATGGATAGATAGACACCTTATATGCTTCGATTGCTTTATATTGTTTAAATGGTATGTGATCTACGAAATGTGATAAGCTGAGATAACCTTATAGACACCAACTCATACCTAAGAATGTGTGAATCTTCACAACGTCTGCTACACTTTCAATCTACCAGGACACAACACAAAGATTGTCGAACTTTGAAGATCTACCATCGACCAGAATTCATTCGCTAAGACTGTAGGAAGAAGGATCATCTTCTCAAGGACTGTTTGATGCTAAGGGCACACAACGACAATGCTTTTCTATAGCAATGAGTGCATGAGAAATCGGCTTAATTGAGTACCTGAGTCGATGGAAGAAGCGAGAGTGGAACGTACCTTCAACAGATCGAACGACCTCATAGACTATTGACATCGACAACATTCAATCACAACGAACGACTCACACCGGCTATAGGGATCAACGGGAACATTAGTGAAGATGAGTACTGCATTCCACCTGCAAGCCAAAGACTAGATCAAGCACATGGCCTACCAAGAGAAGACACGTTTTGGGTTTACAACATCGACGTTCCATCAATGCACTGAAGAAATGCATCTTTGACCCTGGTGTATGTTACAAATTATAACCATATAAGGCTGAGTAATTGTATTCCTTTTTTTGATTTAACTCCGCTTAAATAAATCAACTATTTTCTATCATTGGTCACGTCAGATCGATTACCCTTATGATGAATCTTGGGACATCCTTCATTGTTCCACTAATCGACACTTATTCGTTGACCCCTCTAATTTCACTTTACAAGAGTTTGGATCATTTTGATCAATGAAAAATCCAATTGTGAGTTCATCTGCTTTCTATTACTATAAGTCACCTCTTTGGACTTATCACCATGAAAATCGATTCCAACAATTAATTTACAAACCAATCGCTGTAAGTCATTTGGACTTATGATCGGTTAAATTAGTCTCTATAAATTGTTTGGACTATCAACCGTTTGACCAACTTTTGCAAGTGCGTATCCCTTGACACTATCGTAAAGGAGCTCTCTGTATTTGTTCACCTAGGGAACTCAAGCATATTGTACCCCTTTGTAAACTAGTCTTCATTTCCTTTCATTTCACAAATTCTTCTTATTGGTAACCTTAACTTTTACCATTAAGACTTCACCTAAATTATTGGCTAATGAGACAAGGAATTCTTATTTCATACCTTGGAGGCTTTACGCCTTTGGTCATTGCATTACTATGATTTTCCTATAGTAATCATCTGATGATTATTCTCAGATACTCATTCTATACTTTGTAATCCTACGAGTGCTTGATCATGTACCTCTTCATTTTCTAACTCAGTACATAATGAGTATTCATCTTGTTATGAATTCAACTCCTTACAAGTAAATTCAATCCTACTTCAATTACCAGTAACACCTTTTGATATGTCCAAAATTATCCATCCATGAAGACAGTGCCACGTCATCAAGAGGTACTAGTTATCCTGGTAAGGGCGCCAAGAACCGAGCTATCCCGAGGTGTTTATCAGGACCGGGCGGTTCTTACTAACTGGCCGGGCATGAAGTTCGCGGGTCCCGTGATCCCGTCCAATCCAGCAGTTTCCTAAACCAACTACAAGTCCGCAAGATGGAAGGTGGCAGTTTTCTAAACCACTTAGGAAACCTTCCCTATATTGTGCCAATCCAATTGTAATCAGATTAGTTTTCCTAATCCTATTTACTTACCATATAAGGGTGGACTCTTGCATCTATAAAAGAGCCCACCTACCCTGTCAATAGGGAGCCCCATCTAAAAAATAATTCTCTAAGCTCACAAGCCTACAATAGAGAACTCACCATCAATACGCATATACCTGGCCGGTATTACTGGTAGTGCCACCCATCTTTGTTGGCTCACCAGACCCGCCGGTGATCTGCTAGTGAGAGCGCATAGACGCAACCGTGGACGTAGGTCACCTCGTTAACGGGACCAAACCACATACAAATTCTTGTCTTACTTTCTCTTTAAACCCTTCTTACCAGTCTTAAGCAGCATCAGTTTGGCGCTGTCTGTGGGAAACGACATAGTCTTCCCATCAACAAAAATCCTTGATTGATCAATATGCCGCCAAAGACGGGTAGGAAAACTACTGCTCTGATCGGTCAGGAGAACCCACAGCTTGAGCGGCAGGCTGCCTCCATGACCACCGAGCAGATAATGGCGACACTGGCACAACTCTTGGAGGGCCAGCGCCGGAGATAAGAACAGATGGAGGCGCTTTTAGCCCGACAGGAGAAGCATCCTGCGTCAGAAAATCAACCTGAGAAGAGCACCCCTATTCAAAGGCACGCTCGGGCACGCAGGCAAGCCCGTTCCCCCCCGGTATCCCCACCAGACCGGGAACCTCTCGGTGATGGTGAGCGCAGCCAGGCAACAAGGCGTTCACAAAGGCGAGCTCGGCCCGATCCTCGACTGGTCGAGGATGCCAGGGCCATCATCGACCGACGGCGTGCGGCCAGAGGAGAAGAGTCAGGACGAAGAGACCGGGAGTCAGCCGAGGACCCCTTGACCAGGAGCTAGGGGGACCTTCGGCACACGATTACTCGGACCCAGAGCCTGGCTCGATCCCAAAGGTCGACGCATTTCGAGGACGAGGCCTCATCATCCGATCCGACCTACCGCTCGGATACAGAGAGGAGGACCCGATGGGATGACGTCAAGGCCCAGGTCGAGCAATTGCAGCAGCAGATCGAGAGGTTGAACTGTAAGTCCGGTCATGACCTCATCAACACGGAGACAAAATCACCCTATACCGCTCGGGTGACACAATTTCCTATTCCGCAGAAGTTTAAACCCCCTCACCTCAGCTCCTACGACGGCATAGGAAATTCGGTAGACCACATCCGCACTTACAAGGCTCAGATGACACTGGTCACCACGGTGGACGAGCTACTATGCCTAGCCTTTCCCAGTACTCTCCAGGGGCCAGTCGCACAGTGGTTCCATGCTCTAAAGCCCCGGACGATCGACAACTTCAAAGCCCTCGACAAGCTCTTCATCAGCCAGTTTGTCAAGATGCTCGACCGGTCGCAACCGGACACTCAGCTGCTGACCGTCAAGCAGCGCAAAGGGGAGTCCTTAAGGGAGTATGTAGACTGTTTCAACCAGTAAAGGCTCCTGATCCGCAATCTTAACGCAATGGCTGTAATTATGGCCTTCTGTTCGGGAGTTCAACACACCAATGTTGCCACGTCGTTCCATTGTGACCGACAAGCAACCCTGGTGGAGCTCTTGGAGAGGGTCGGAAAATACATAGATACTAAAGAATTCCTAAAGGCAAAGCGCGCCGGCCAGACGGGAGACGAATCCCCAAAGGCCAAGCACAAGCGTGAAGGATTCGATAAGGGCTCGGGAAAGAAGCCGAGGCAAGATCAGAAGGACGCCTAGGGTCAGCCCCCGATTGCTTTCACCCCCCTTTCCAGGCCCATACATGAAGTTATGGCCGCCGCCGAGGCGCAAAGACTGCTCCATTATCCTGCAAAGCTCAAAGCCCCGCCCGGTAAGAGGAATCGGGACAAATTTTGCCGCTACCATAGGGATCACGGCCATGAAACGGAGGATTGCTTTAAATTAAAGATAGCAATAGAGAAGCTGATTGAGCAGGGACACCTTGCGGAGTTCGTCACAGTAGATAGACGGCCCAGGCAGGACACCCGAGCTCTTGATCAGCCACCACCGCTTGGCCACATCCACGTGATCTCCGGAGGAACATCAGGCGGAGGAGATTCACAGTCGGCAAGGAAGAGGCATACTCGGGCATCCCGAGCGGATGTCTGGCAGGTCCAATCCACCGGCTCCTCCCCAATCGATGTTCTAACATTCACATTTGACAACTTGCAGGGCCTCCACTACCCCCATGATGACCCGCTAGTAGTGACGCTTTCCATAGCCAACTATATGGTCCAGAGGGTGCTAGTGGACACATGCAGCTCATCCGACATTATGTTCACGTCGGCATTCGATCAGCTCGGGATCTCTAGGGATCGGCTCTGGCCGGTCGCTACTTCCCTGGTTGGATTCAACGGCTCCAGAACACAACTGCTCGGTACAACAGAGCTTCCAGTTCTCATGGGGACCTACCCTCAGCAAGTTTCCGTGCTGACCAATTTCGTGATCGTAGAAGCCCCGTCGGCCTACAATGCCATCCTTGGCAGGCCTACCCTCAACAAGGCCAGGGCGGTCGTCTCTACCTACAACTTGACAGTGAAGTTCCCAACTCCCTGGGGACCCAGATGCTTGCGTGGAGATCAGAGCACCGCCCGGAGTTGTTATGTTAGCTTGTTGCGCCGGGGGGCAATCACGGAAACATTGAACGTTCAAGAGATGGACCCCCGGGACCAGAGCGACACGATAGGTCCGATGGAAGAATTGGAAAAAGTGACGCTAGACCCCGAGTACCCCGACCGCACGGTCAGCATTGGTACCCTACTGGAGCCCGGCCTGAAGGAAAAACTGACCCAGTTCTTGAGACAAAATCAAGATGTTTTTGCTTGGGGTTATGAGGATATGCCCGTGATCGATCCCCGGGTAATGTCCCACCATCTCAGTGTCAGCCCGGATTGCCGTCCAGTCAAGCAAAAGAGAAGGGGCATAGCCCCTAAGAGACAGAAAGCAACGAGTGAGGAGGTCGACAAGCTCCTAAAGGCGAAGTCCATCCGAGAGGTCCACTATCCCGAGTGGTTAGCTAATGTTGTTATTGTTAAGAAAAGCAACGGGAAGTGGAGAATGTGCGTGGACTTCACCGACCTCAACAAGGCCTACCCCAAGGACTGCTATCCGCTTTCCAGGATAGACCTCCTTATGGATTCCATGGCAGGTCACTCGCTCCTCTCGTTTATGGATGCCTACTCGGGGTACAACCAGATCAGCATGTACCCCGAGGACGAAGAGAAGACAACATTCATCACCGACCAAGGGACGTATTGCTACAAGGTCATGCCATTCGGCCTCAAGAATGCCAGGGCAACCTACCAGCGCTTGGTCAAGTACATGTTCAAAGACCTCATTGGAACGTCTATGGAGGTGTATGTGGATAATCTACTGGTCAAGAGCCAGGACGAGCCCGACCACCTCGAGCATCTTGCCGGGGCCTTCAGCATTTTGAGAAAATTCAGGATGAGGTTAAACCCGGCCAAATGCACCTTTGGTGTCTCGTCCGGAAAATTTCTGGGCCATCAAGTAGCAGACGGGGAATTGAGGCAAACCCCGAGAAGATCAAAGCTATCATTAACATGCGGTCGCCAAATCAATGAAGAAAGTTCAGAGCTTAGCCGGACGGGTGGCCGTACTGAACAAATTTATCTCCCGAGCTACCGACCGGTGCTTACCATTCTTCAAAATCCTCCGCAAAGCGTTCCAGTGGTCGGTAGAGTGTGAAAAGGCATTTCAGGAACTCAAGAAGTAGCTGGCGTCCCCTCCTCTCCTCTCCTCTCCTCTCAACACCCGTGCCGGGGGAAGAACTATTCTTATATTTGGTAGTGTCACCATCGGTGGTTAGCTCGGCACTTATTCGGGAAGAGCACGGGATACAGTTCCCAGTGTACTACACTAGCCGGGCGTTACAAGGCGCTTAGAGCAGATACTCCCGCATCGAGTAACTGGCATTCGCCCTTATCACCTCGGTCCAAAGGCTCTGCCCATACTCTCAGGCCCATGCCATTGTGGTCCTCACAGATCAACCTCTCTGCAGAATTCTCAGCCACCCAGGCAAGTCCGGGAGGCTCATCAAGTGGGCCTTGGAATTGGAAGAGTTTGAAGTGATCTACCGACCCCGGACAGCCATCAAGGGACAAACTGTATCAGACTTTTTGGTCGAGTTTACGTATCCCGAAGACCCGGTTGAAGAGCCTGAGCCCCCGGCATTACCGCCCGGGTTACACTCTGACATCCCAACCTGGGTACTGCATGTGCATGGTTCATCCAATCAGCAAGGCAGTGGGGCAGGAATCATCTTGACTACCCCTGACGGTATCCAGCTCGAATATGCGCTAAGGTTTGGGTTCCGTGCCTCTAACAATGAGGCCGAATACGAAGCCCTCTTAGTCAGGTTACAATTGGCCATCTCTATGAGTGCACAATAGATTCAGGGCTACAGTAACTCCCAGCTCGTGGTCAATCAGGTTAACCAAGAGTACGAGGCGCGGGAAGACAGCACGGTGGCCTACTTGGCCCTTGTCCGAGTGGTTTCCAAGCAGCTCCGGAGATTCTCATCACGCAGATACCTAGAGAAGAAAATACCAGAGCCGACCGGTTGGCTCACCTTGCCTCATCTTCTGAGTTAGACTTACCCGGGATAAGGATACAATACCTACTCGAGCCAAGTATGATCAACTCAGAGGGCATGGAGGTAGACCCGGTCACTCTGGAACCTAGTTGGATGGACCCGCTCGTGACATTCTTGACAACAAGGATGCTACCAGACGACAAAGAAGAAGCCCGTCGGGTTAAATACCGAGCGGCACGATATCATCTTCTCGACGGCATCCTCTACAAGAGGGGATTCACTATCCCGTACCTCCGCTGTGTTCACCCTGCGTAAGTACAAGCAATACTGTTCGAAATCCACGAAGGTGTGTGCGGGAACCACATCGGAGGTCGGGCACTCTCCAGAAAGGCCCTACTACAAGGTTACTACTGGCCAACCATGGCCCGGGATTCCATAGAGTATGTACGGAGGTGTGACAAGTGCCAACGATACTCTCCCATGATCAACCAACCGGGAGAACTCCAGACACCAATCCACAGCCCCTGACCATTCGCTCAGTGGGGAATCGACATTGTTGGTCCCTTACCGACGGGAAAAGGACAGGTCAAATTTGCCATGATAGCTATTGAGTACTTCACCAAATGGGCAGAGGCAGAGCCCTTGGAGACAATAACCGAACGGAAAATGGAGTGCTTTGTGGAAAGGAATATTCTCAGCAGATTTGGCATTCCCCGAGTCCTGGTCAGCGACAGCGGTAGACAATTTGACACCCCTATCTTCAGGAAATTCTGCTCGGGGTATGGGATACTGAATCGTTACTCCTCTCCCGAGCACCCACAAGCCAATAGTCAAGCCGAGGTAACCAACCGGACAATCTTGCAGTCAATCAAAACAAGGCTTGAAGACGCCAAAGGACTGTGGGCTGAAGAGCTACCAACCCTCCTGTGGGCCTACCGCACTACGCCTCGAGCAGCAACAGGCGAGATGCCGTTCTCTTTGACCTACGGATTTGAAGCGGTGGTGCCCACAGAGCTCGGGTTGCCTACTTATCGGGTGGCCAACTTCAGTGCGCCGGATAATGAAGAGGCTCTTAGGTCAGAGCTGGATTTGGTAGAGGAAAAAAGAGACTGGGCCTACCTAAAAGTCCAGCCTACAAGCAAAGGGTCTCGCAGTATTACAATAGCAAGGTAAAGCACCGTAGTTTTCAAGTCGAAGACCTCGTCCTCAAGACAGTGAACCAGTCTACCCGAATCCCGAGCCATGGAAAATTGGGGCCAAACTGGGAAGGCCCATATAAAGTAACCCGGGTCAACCGACCGGGAACCTATTGGCTATAGAGCACGGACGGGCACAATCTCTCTCATCCTTGGAATGTGCAACACCTCCGCTAGTATTTTCAGTAGCATCTGACCACGGGAATTTAGTACTGTAAAGAAATTTCTTTTTTGTAGCTCTGATTGAGCAACCATTATAAATTTTTATTTTTAAATAAAATGGAATAGTTTACTTTGAAAATTTACTCCTGTCAGTACACCGTGCAATGCTCAAAAGACCTCGAGCCTAACCTCGAGGCGCCAAAGACCTTAGGCCTAACCCCAAGTCATAAAAGACCTCGGGCCTAACCCCGAGGCACCAAAGACCTTGGGCTTAACCCCAAGGGGCAAAAGACCTCGGGCTCCGAACCCAGGCACTAAAAAGACCTCGGGCTCCGAACCCAGGCACAAAAGGACCCTGCAACCACCCATGTTCCAGGTCGGTTTCCTATGGTCGCTCCTCAGCACGTCCCCGCCTTCACAAGATGCTCAGGGGCAAGGGGATACTAGACCTAAACAGGAAATTACTTAAAGTTTTGCCTAGGTCCAGCTGACGACGGGGCCAAACCCTAGGTGGTCAACGATGGCAAGCTTCAAATGACCCTGCAACCACCCATGTTCTAGGTCGGTTCCCTACGACCATTCACTCTTGCACTCCCACCTTAGCAAAATGCTTGGGGTGCAGGGGAATATTAGGGCCAAAACAGGGAATCACACTGGTCACTACAAGAACTTGGAAGATATTCCTAAGTACTTACAGTGATCAGAGATATATCCCGGACGTTATAACAGGATACACCTATGATACACCGGGACATCCCGGATGGTAATACAAGGTATTCCTATAATACACCAGGCAATCCTGGACGCTAAACAGGACCAGTTCCTACAGCACTGCTAAACAGGACCAATTCCTATAGCACTCCGGGCAACTACCTTTTAAACAGGTCAGAAAGACTAGGTGTTCTGTTGGTCACGGTCCTAAAACATTTGCTAAGGCAGGTGTTAGGTTGGGCAAAACCAACGGATACTAGCAATTATAAATAGGCACAGGTAGAAAAAGGAAAAACAGTTAATGGAAAGAAAATTTGACCTCAGGGGCCTTTTCATTAATTTAAAAATAAAACTGTACAAAGCCCAGGGAGCAGTTGTAGTAGCCTCCCCCAAAAAAAAAAGACTAGTCTACAACCACCACTTCCTCCTCCGCAGCGGCCTGCTCATCAACTGAGGGGTCCCCGGCCGGTGCAGCTTCAGCAGCGACCTCAGCTTCGGTGGTGACCTCGGCCTCAGCAGCGACCTCAGAGTCAGCCTGGCTTTCCTTCCAATAACCGGACTCGGCCCAGGAGTATCCGGATAGATCCCAGTCGGGATGGTCGGCAGCAGCCCGCTTCGCCAGATCGGCGTAGCCTGTGAGGAACCCTGCCTTGAACTCTTCCTCAGTTTCTTTGGCTTCAGCCTCCCGAGCAGCAGAAAGCTCCGAGAGCGAGGCTGTTGATGTTGTCAGTATCAAGATATAAAAGTATACTTTACTTTCTAAAGATTTACAGTATGGAAGTAAAGGTTGTACCCACAGAGATTGATTAACTACCACGCTTTAATTTTAAAACCTAAATTAGCTAATTTAAGAAATACAGATTTTGGATTTAATTTGAATTAAACTAATAACAATAAAAGTAAATCTAAATTATAAAAGCAATTTAAAAGTATTTTTTTGTAAATATGTTTAAAAGAACCTAGGATTGCAAATCCACCACTAGCTTCATAATAGGAATATTTATGCATTCAATTAGATTATTAAGTTGGATGATAATGGCGAATTGTAGCTACAAGCCCAATTCCTCCGTCAAGAAAATGACTATGGTTCAAGCACCAACATAATCCATCTTCGGTTAGCACGAATTATCCTACACTAAACTAGGGTTGTGGTATAATTCGTCTAATCTAGGCATGGACTATTCGGATACTTGATAGCACAATTCAATTTAAGCACCATTACATGTAAATAATCTAAGCAAGCATAGATCATCGAGCACACTACCATCAAAATAGATTTAAGACAAGAATAAACTTTGAAAGTAATGATTTAATCAATAAAAGCACGATTTATTTATAAAAATCCTCAGAACATGTAACTGTCATCCATACATAATAACACTAAAAGAAAAACATAAAATACACCCTATTACTTGGCTGGGGTTTCATTGAAACCCTAGATCTAGGTTTAGTTGGCCATAGAATTGATGAACGGCAAGAGGTTGATGGAGGAGGCCATGGAAATCCTTGGTCTTCTTCTTCTTCTCCTTGCTTCCCTCCCTTCAATGACTGAAAGTGTGGTTGTATATTGTGTGTATAACAATTGCCAACCCCTTAATTGAAGTAAAATAGGGTATATATAGATTTTACAAGAAGTTTTGGAAGCTTTCCTAACCCGAATTGCACTAGAACTGCTATATTTTACAGTTTGGATGCAATTTGGCAGTTTCGTTCACGTAGGAATCATCAATAGAGTGAAATACGCAAGTTCCATTTTTACACATGTCGCGCGAGCGGGCCGCGCGAGCGCGATATTGGGACCTCGCACGAGCGGATTGTGCGAGCGGGCCGCGCGCGCGATTGTCTTTTTTTAGCTTCTTTCTGTGTGCCTTTTCACCCTATTTAGCCTGATATACTTGATTTCTTCCAAATCCTGTCAGAAAATAGAAAATAAAGTAAAAAAATACAAAACAGGATAAAAAAGGTACTAACAAACGTGAATTAAGGCGTATAAATAGGATTTGTTCTCTCCCGATCAGCCGTCATAGCTTCGAGATCCTTCTCGGCAGAGATCTTTGCGAACTCCGAGGCTGCAACCTTGGCCTCAGCAATCTTCTCGGTGGTGACCCTCCCGGCCTCTACAGTCGCAGCCTTAGCCTCCGCGACCTTCCGGGCAGCCCGCTCGGTTGACAAGGAGTCGCGAACCTCCCCAGCTCTAAGGCCGTTGCCCGGGACCTCTCTTCCTCCACGGTCAGGGCGAACTCTGCGGACTCCCGAGCAGCCCTCTCAGTGGAAAGGTTAGCCTCAGTAGTGGCCAACCTCTCAGCAACGCCAGGAAAGGTGGTCTCGGCCCCGGCCGCAATACAGCCAACCTGCAAGAACAAGACGATGTCAGTACAAGCATGGAAAAAAAAGTTAGTGTTCACGATGCAAAGATACTCACCATATGGCTGATGCTGTATAGCCAACTGATGATGGCCTCGGGGCTCAGTAGGCTGTACTTATCAATCTGGCTATGCAGCAGCCCGGGCCGTACCCTCCCACGGACATCGTCCGTCATCTCAACCTCCGGCCTGGCAGAGGGGCCTGCGCGAGCTTCCTCCTGGGTCGAGAAGGAGACCCCGGACGATCGGGCAGCAAGAGGTGGTGGTGGTGGTGGTGGTGCAGCAATCGTTACCACGGGCGTGGAAGTAGCAGCAGCTTCCTTCCCAGCTCGGATGGAGATCCCCCGGGAGATCCTCTTCAGGGGCTGGCCCTCAACGGGGGCTGGTTTCTTCCTCTTCTGGCCAGCCCGGGCCATCAGAGCCGCCTCTTTCTCCTTTAACGCCATCGCGTTCTTGGGAGCCATTTCTGCAAAACCAGGAGCATGTCAGAATTTAGAGTAGTGCAAAGAAATCGTACGGTCAAGAATGGAATTTACCAGGAATGATCGCCGGGAGAATGGGAGCTGTGAATCCCTGGGGCTTGTAGGAGGTCTTCGGACTCCCCGACCGGGTCAGCACCTTATTGATGTCAGTTGGGTCCTCCGCCAGAGACAAGACCCGTGCTTGAAGCTCGTTTGGGAGACTCGACGGGTCCACTGATCCCACTGCAAGACAAATGCACCACTGGGTTAGTCAAGGCAAGTAAAGAAACTAAGCAAAAAAGAAGCAAGAAAGAAAGGATGCTTGGGCTTACTCCTCAGCTTTCCCGCCCAGGAGGTTCTCAGCTGGATACCCGACGCCTTCTCACACAGGCCCAGGGTGGACACTTAGAAGAACTTCTTCTTCCACCCTTTATTGTTGCTCAGGCAGTTCACGATTATCTTCTACCCTTGCCTGGCCCAGAGCGAGAAGAAGTCGGCCTCCCTGTGGACTTGGAAAGGCCGGTGGGTCCAGAAGAACTCCTGAAGTGTGAGCTCGTACCCAAGGACTTGGGGCCACAAGGAGATGCACCCCATCAGGTACCGCCAACCGTTCAGGGCAAGTTGCCCGGGGGAGATCCCGAGGAAGATGAGCGCATCCCAGGCAACGAGGTGAAGAGGCAAGCGAAGGCCAACTATGAAAGCGTCCTCGTACAAGGTAACAAAGCCTGACTCGTGGAAGTGAGCTTCGCCATCATGCACGACAAGAGAAAAGGGGGCGGGAAGCTTATATCTATCCCTGATCCATTCCAAGTCAGGGCCTCACAGGGTACTAATGATGGACTCACACGCGAAGACGACCCCGGAGCTGTTCGGCACAGAACCCTCGTCGCATGACTCCCGAGATGTCGAGGCCACGGGAGAGTCCCAGCGCGTTTCCTCGTGAAATGACCGAGCGGGGTATTATTCCCCCACTATGCTGGTCAGAGGGGGCCAGAGAAGGAGGGTCTGGGCTTGAGCTCATGGATCCTGACCGCACCTGCTCGTCCTCCGACCGGGACGACAAGTTGAAATCTGAATGACACATTATGCCTGTGGAAGACCTAAAGGGCTGACGACCTAAGAAAGGGTCAAGAACTCCTAACTTGGTGTACAGAGGAGGTAGATCTAACAACCTATAGGGCAGGTCGTACAGGACTCTAGAAGAATAATAACTCTCTTTCAAGACTATCCCGGGAACTCCCGCTCGGTCAAATTGCTCTAACGTACCCCCAGACTGAAAGAAATGGCAAAACCTAAAAAAGAAGAAATCCCAGGCTCGCTCTAACCCAAGTGGGTTCGCTCCCTCCAGCTTTGTTCAAGAAAGAAGAAGAGAATGAAGAATTGAAGACAAGAAGGAAGGACTTACAAAAATTTGCGCAGAAAAGGACTTGGAAATCTTGCTCGGGATCTCAGTTGCTCTCAAACCACTCGGTAAACTCTCTCAGTTGACAGTAGGGACTGAAGAAATGAACAAGTGTTTCTTATATAGAAGTAGCGGACGGTCAAGATCAAACAGATCCAACGGCTCAGATGTTTTCCCACCAAAAGTCGCCGACAGCTGTCACCTCGGGCACGTGAAGGGTCACCTCAAAAGACGCGCGCATTAAATGCGTGACGTGACGGTCCGGTTACCACGCGACTGTTCGGTTACATCTTAACTGACTCCGCTGAACCCTGAACATGCCAATTACTCCCTGACATGTGGCAACACCCACACCCGAGCTCCTACCCGTACCGGTCGGTTATTTCACTGGGTGACCTGGTGTGTGGGTCCCATCCCGGGCAACATACCCGGAGGACATCCGGACGGTTTCCATGGCAATACTGATTTTCGAATCCTCACTCGATGAAGCATCCAGTCAGTTCCGAAAATGGGGGGCAGCTGTTATGTCCAAAATTATCCATCCATGAAGACAGTGCCACACCATCAAGAGGTACCGGTTATCCTGGTAAGGGCGCCAAGAGCCGAGCTATCCCGAGGTGTTTATCAGGACCGGGCGGTTCGTACTAACTAGTCGGGCATGAAGGTCGCGGGTCCCATGATCCCATCCAATCCAGCAGTTTCCTAAACCAACTACAAGTCAGCAAGATGGAAGGTGGCAGTTTCCTAAACCACTTAGGAAACCTTCCCTAGATTGTGCCAATCAATTGTAATCAAATTAGTTTTCCTAATCCTATTTACTTACCATGTAAGGGTGGAATCTTGCATCTATAAAAGAGCCCACCTACCCTGTCAATAGGGAGCCCGATCTAAAAAATAATTTTCTAAGCTCACAAGCCTACAATAGAGAACTCACCATCAATACGCATATACCCGGCCGATATTACTGGTAGTGCCGCCCATCTTTGTTGGCTCACCAGGCCCGCCGGTGATATGCTAGTGAAGCGCACAGACGCAACCATGGACGTAGGTCACCTCGTTAATGGGACCGAACCACACAAATTCTTGTCTTACTTTCTCTTTAAACCATTCTTACCAGTCTTAAACAGCATCACCTTATATGCTATGTATTAATTAACGCACGGGGAAATTGCTTAATGGCTTGTGTCATCGCCTACGAAGCCGGAACTCCACAACGATTTCATGTCGACACGTGAAGGAATTCAATCACGGCAACACGCTTAAGAGGACGCCACGACCCCTACAAGTTATAGAAGACAATCATGAGACTAACTAGACTTCTCAACCATCGCATCAAGAAGCTGAGAGGTAGGAATCTTGCCAGACTAAAGACGCAGAAGAAACAAACCAGTGTCACGAACAACTACTCGAATGCAGTCCATAATCACAATAGGTGTCACGCCCCGGCGTAGCAAAGTTCGGGAAAAGTTAGATTTCCTACTTTGGACCCTTAGGTACGCGACTGGTTGAAAGATCACCTGATTGTCCACGATAACATTCTAACAGAAATATATACTTAATAAAGGTTCATGCAATGGCTAAAAGCCACAACGGAAGTAGAAGTCTTACATAAATATTAAACAATCATAAAATCCATCCCAAATTTAAACAAATATAAATAGAGGTCTAGGCAACGTCTGCCCAAAATATATTACATCGTAGTATCTCGAACAACATAAACATAACAATAGAATTATAAAAGAGCCGCAACAACGTTGGCTCCCAAATGCTAACTAGCAAAGCCAAAGTCTTCCTCATCGCAAGCATCATCATAATCATGGTAGTCTCCATCTACCTGTCCATCACCTGCATCACCATACTGATAACCTGGACATAGGATGTCCAGGGTATAAACACCGTCAGCTTGCGAAAGCTGAGCGAGTACAACACTCACAAAGAAACAATAAGGAATTAAGAATAATACTCGCAACTATTGTCGTGTAGTGTAAACGTTAACCCAACCAACCATTCACTAAATCGAGAACCCCAAACGCAAAACCACGGATACAAGACCATGACAAGAAGGATAGAACAACTCAACAAAACTGAACATGAACCAATCTCAAGAATAGACATAATCCACTGAACACAAACCCATAAATCACTTACTCTCCCCAAATACATCATTTCCTACTTACACAAATTACCGGCGTAAGCCGTTGGTTAAAGGATATACGTGCTCTAAAGCCGCTTGAATGGCATACCCTCATCGGGCATACGTTCTCTAAAGCCGACCATATCAAGATATCCAATGAGTATGCATGCTCTAAAGCCGCTTGAATGGCATACCCACATTGGGCATACGTGCTCTAAAGCCGACCATATCAAGATACTCTGTAACCATTCATAATACCATCAACACATCACTTCCACCAACTATGCTCAACTCAACCATGAACTCAACTATGCGACTGAAAGAACGCTACCAAGGAAAGTTGGGTCTGAGTCCGAAATCTCAACAACGGAACAACAAAATAATAGCAACCAGAACCAAGACTGACCATGATATGACAAGAAACGAAAACACACCCTCAAGCATTATTCATCGGATGTTAGCGTCAATTTAATGTTCTCGCACAATTTATTAATTTGCCATTAGATTATCTACCCCAATGTCGTTGTCGCAATCCTAGCATCGCACATGCTCATAAAATGCTGAATAATAATAATTAAATATTATGTGCCCACAAAATCCAAGGTACACAAGATCCATATTCCAAAATTCACCATACAATTTTCAAATAAATCACATAGGAACGATTAATCATATTAGCATACATTTATTACCAATTTCTTATGATAGCATATATCTATCTGATAAAATTATAGTTGAGTGTTTTAAGTGAGTTAGAGTACTCACCAGAGCGTCTTAGCAATAAATAAAAATTCCTGGTAGAGACAAGAATATCCCTACAGCGAATAAACACAATAATGCTTAAGAAATGAACACTAAAAATAAGAAATAATCAAATATGACAAAAGTGCGCCTAAACCTTAAGATGATGTTCCACACATCATTATGAGTCCAACGCCATTGACTAGACTCAAATCGGAGTCCGTCACTGAAAAGGCTAGGTTCCTATGCATGTGTGGTACCTAACCGTACGCTGTATTTTTACTGATTCGAAATGTCACCAAACTTAGTGGAACTTCTTTAAATATTATTCTAAGATTTTAGAAACAAACGGCGTAATTTTCGGATCAACGGTCTAATTACTACGGATTTCCGACAAGAAACATAGTAAAAGAATTAACAGAAAAATGGTTTATTATTTCCAAAACCATATAAAACTATAGCAACATCCCTTAAAATATTATACCTTAGAAAATGTTACTATAGAAAATGTTACTAATAAGTTTTCTCAAAGTTACAAATAAGGATAATATATAAATTAACTATTTATCCTCATTAGGCAAAATATACTTAATTAAAATCCCATTGTAAAATCTAAAAATGTATTACTAAATCCTATGAGGATTCCAAGGATCTTTTTAAGTATTTATTTATATAAAAACCTTACATTACAAAATAATACACTAAAATATTTCAACAATATGTAATTATTAAGAAATGTTTTAAAACATTCTAAACCATTTACTAGATCAAGCGTAGCGACAATTGGCAAACGATTACATGAAATTCGAGCCGAGAGTTATTCAATTAGTCGACGTACTTAAGGAAACAATATAAACATAGCATTATAATCGTTACACAAGTAGTTGCATCGCAAAGAAATGGCGAAACAACACACAAAAGCTTTATTTAGTTAAGGACAGATTTTGCCCAAGTTCGTCGACCGATCTTGCAGAAATTCTAATTAAATCTAGAAAAATCGTATAAGTGCCTATCTTATGTCAAAGGAAAGCTAATTCAATGACGTTTCATCTAAAAATAATTTCACAAACTCAGAATGACTTTAAATTGGCCGAATTCAGTCTCTGTCTAGGACAAAACTTGCCTCTGTCCAGTTTCGTCGACCATTCTTGTAAAATTGATAACTAAATCTTCCGAGATCGTATGGACGTCTATCTTATGTCAAAAGAAATCTATTTCAATGAAGTTTAATCTAAAAATAATTCCACAAACTCAAACATAAAATATCATGTCCGAAAATCTGCTGAAACAGACTCCCCTGTGCAAAACAAAATCTGAAAAGTGTGGTTTCTTGATTTCCAATCATTTTCAAGCACATGCAATGCATTTAATTGATTTATGATGACATACAAGATGATTTTAAGCTAGACTAAGTAGTCAAGGATGTATACTAAGCCATGGATGATGTTAGATCATCCACAATTCCGACATGCAAGCTAAGATTTACAAGAATGAAGGTAATCCAAGCTAGACCTTCAACTTGGATGAAGATGATGATGAAGAACTTAGATTCTTGAATAGATTGTAGTATAGGAGTATATAGAGAGGACAAGGATAAAGTTTAAACTCTCATGTAAATATGTATATAAACATAGGATAAGTAGTGAGTGATACTCACAAAGCTTGAGAAGTGTTTGGATGATGATCAATTGAAGGAAATTGGAAGAAATGAAGAATATGGTGATGTTCTTCAAGATATGAACTTCAAGGCTTCAAAAAAAAAACTCCAAGAACTCATCCATGCAACTCCTTAGATGCTCCAAGAACTTGAAATGGTAGGAGAAAAGGGTGCCAGAGGCTAGTAGGGGTCTTGATTCACTTAGAAATGGGACATGCAAGAGAAAAATGAGAAGTTCTCTTGGTTTTTCTCAAGAACAAAGGGGCTGGGATTTAGTGTGTGTTTAGTGTGTGTAGAGATTAGGGAATGTGTGAAAATGAGCTCCCAAATGAAGTATAATACCCATATATAATGGGGGTTTACGTGGGACACATGTCACTTAAAGATTTGGCCAAATGTCATTAATTGAGTGGGTCCAAGTGGACGAATTAAAATGTACCACGCGTAAGTCGCGGGTCCCACGTGAAATTAAACTTGAATAACGCGAACTAATCCCAGTGTAGGTGTGTGACCTCGATATACACGTAAACAGACTATTACGCGCACAGACAGAAAATGTCACCGGGACTGAACGAATAATTAACTGTGAGTATCAATCAAATATTACAGATATAAAATTAAATGTATTAAACCAATATAATAAACAAAAGTTGTGAAAAGGCAAAATTAGACAACTAGTCAATTTATAACTTGTCAAAACTTACAAAATGAAATACAACCAAACTATATTTATTTATATCTAGACAGAAAACATAAATAATACATGGGAAATACTGGTATTAAAATATGGGTGTTATAATAGGAAACTCTGGATACATCAAGAATCATCACAAGAGATAGAGAAACAATGAAAGGAAAGTTAGTCAGACTGCCGTTCAGACACATCTAAAAGCAATGTGATATTTGGACATCACTCCAAAGAATGCACAGCACAGAAATAACTCACAAGATGATAGGCGCAGCGCTTCAATTGTGGAAAGACTGGACGTGTTGCCAAAGATTGTCCGAAACGAGTTCTGAACAATTTTCCATATCCACGAAAATCTCAAAAGAGAACTCGTAGATCAGCAAATCAATCCCAGCATTAAACAAGATGAAAGATCGAAGGTGCCATATGTAGTGTCAGAACTTTGAATTTCACATGGTGTTGATGTAGCAAAGAAGTTTGGACGTTCGAAAGAATTTATGAGAATTTCTGATGAGTTAGTTAGTGGGAACCACACAACTTTAAAATTTGAGATAAGGATAGAATTGTGTATATTCTAAGACCTAGCGAACTCTAGATTTTGAGGACGAAATCCTCTAATAAGGTGGGTAGAGATGTTGTACCCAGAATTTCTAAAAAAAAAATTCTACGTAGAAATTCAGATTAGTGACGTCACCATGATTGTGGTTACAGAAGGCCCATTAGGGTGACCCTAATTAGGAATCCTAACAAGATCCAATAATCAACGTCTTAACTATGATGACGATAATTCTAACCTAGAATCTATTGAAGAGTCTTAACCTTGACGTTCTATATTTCACTTAAGATTCACAGACGGACTTGAACATAGGCTCGTATACAGCCCCGTACACACACACATACTAGCAGTCATGTTCATATTTCATAGTTAGCACGTAAACCAAGGCATAGACACACAGTCCAAAAGTGGACCCCACGTATAGTGCCATGTGCCAGCCATTCACCACCACCACCCTCCACTTGGTCCCCTCATAACTACCCTTAGATCTACACACACATGAATATACAGCTTATGGTGCCCCCATTGTACACAACCAAATCCGCTCACCCCTCCATCTATATAAGAAACACACTTCTCCTCTTGTAACCCTCTTATATTCAGCAACCAAACCCCAAAAATCTATCTATAAAAATTCTATATATAGAGAGAAACCGAGTGAGAGCTTGAGAGACCAACCAAACACACCCACACCCCTCAATTTGTATACACCACACAGCTACACCCCTATACGTTGTATACCCAACATATTTTCCCTCTTTGCACTCCCCCTCTACTCACATGCATACTGTGTACACACACTCAGTTGCACAGAACCAGATGGGAAAGAAGAGAGATGCAGGAGGAGAGAGAGAGAGAGAGAGAGAGAGAGAGAGAGAGAGAGAGAGAGAGGAGTTGATCGGAGAAGTTTAAGAGGACCCGTGATCATCTGAGGTAACCCAGCCAACCCATGTCATTTTGGACCCCTGCATGTCGTTTAGGGACCTCTAAGATCACATGCATGCTGCCCAATCAGAGCCTTAAGCTCAGACCATACCCAGAATGCCATTAAAACTCCTCACCGAAACTGGGATTTTCAACTATCACCAAATCGGCCCAAAGTGACACCAAACTTTATGGCCCTAGAAACACCCCCTAAGATCAGTTCTTGATTTGGTATAGGTTTAGACGTGCATGCAAGCCATTATTCTCGATTTGGTCAAAAAGAATAACGGACTGGTAAGTGCCCAAAACAAATAAACCAGACCTTGGGCTTATACTATGTTGCAAAGGAGAGAGAATCGATCCTTTTAGCGTTGGTTTTATGCATTTTGATGGAGAGATGAGGGAGTTATGAAGAGAGAGAAGTTTTTCGGCGTGCCCCAATTTTTCGGCGACCCTGTTTCGCTGGAGAAGATGATGGGTATTAGGGTTATAAGATCATGGGTGGGTTGTGTTGTATCTAGAGATCTGTAAGGATCTGAGCTTGGATCGAGTTTTAAAAACCCGTGGGTCCTTTTTAGTTGAACAGTGTCGTTTTGACGTCGGGTTGGGACCGGGTATTCGAGCGGGTTCTGTTGTGTCTATAGATGGGTTAGGTTCAGGTGCGGGTTCGGTCTAAGTTCGGGTCATGGGTAGGGTTGATTTGTGAGTTAGTCTTGGTAGAGGTTCGGGTTTAGGTTCAACCCGAATGGGTTTTAGGGTGGGTTCCTTTGTGTGTATTAGTGGGTAATCCACTTAGGATAGGTTCGAGTCGGGTTTGACCCAATGGGTCACCCGTGTTGGTTTTGCTGAGAGTGTAAACGAGTTACCTGTTTAGTCTCGGTTCAGTTTGGGTTTGACCCGTCGAGTCTGTTTTTTATATTATTAATATTAATTGTTATGATTATTTCATATTAATTGATTTAAGAAGGTTTTTAATTATTTTAAATGATTTTAAATGTATTTTAAGTAATGAAATATTATTATGTAATATCTCAAATATTCTGGATATTGATATTTTATTATATATTATATATTTATATGGTATTTATAAATGATAAATATGGTTTATTAATAGTATTAAAATAGATTTAAAATGCCTATGAGCATTATTAAACTCTGGAAAATTAGGAGAATGTCCCCAATACTATTTTATGATATCCCAAGAGTTATAAAGCTATAATACTATATATTAGCATTTTTAATAATTAATAAGAAGCTATTATACTAGTATATTAATTATAAAAAATACTAAACGAGCTCCAAAAATTATGAGATAAATACTGGTAGTGTATTTTAATATCTAGTATTTAATAAAAATACTTCTAAGTATTGATTTCACAGTATAATTATAATTATGTATTTAAATCACTTTTTGGATATTTTCTAGTATACATTATCTTCAATAATTTATAATAAATAATCTAGGACACCGAAAATTACGCGGTCTGTTCCCAGAGTCTTAGAATAATGTCTAGAACATTCCCTTGAAGTTTGGTGACCTTTCGACTCTGTCAAAAATGCAGCATGTCTTTAAGGCCGCATTTGTGTAGTAAGCCCTACCTTTTACCTCGTAAAATGCGACGGACTCCGATTTGAGTCTAGTCAATGGTGTTGAACTTAGAATGACCCGTAGATCACTACCTTGAGGTTTATAAAATTACCATTTTACCCCTATTACTAGCACTTATAGGTTATCTCGATTCTCCTATTTTATGTTGTAGAACTTGATGGTTGGCTGCTACCGAGGATCGGCGACTCGAGGTGAGTCTCCTAGCCTCACTCTAATCCTATTAAGATTAATTGAAGAAACTTATAAGCTGTTGATATGATGTGTTGTGTAGTAATGCGTTGTGTATAATGCTATTACTTACCCATAATTTGTATCGCTATGATTACTTGTGATATGGTAGTGTTAGTGCTTATGTGAGCATGTCAAAGGTTTTATCTATATGTCTATTGGTATCAAATCCTTGTTATAAGATCCATGGTTTTATGATTATGTTTTCGCTGTTAAGATGATAAATGCACACTTTGTGATGATTACTAATCAGAATATTTAACGCATGACATGGTAATAAAGTAAATGAAAGGAGTAGAGATGTATACGAGTGATTGATAATGGATAATTGCATTTCATGACACAAGTTTGTATGCATTGTATGAAGAGCGAGATGTGATTGAATGAGAAATGTGATTGAGAAAGAGAAGTGAATTTGAGTTGAGTGCCAGTTGAGCGACAGTTAATGTGCCAGTTGGGTGACAGTTTGAGTGCAAGCTGGGGGACAGTTAATGTGCCAACTGGGCGATAGTTTGAATGCCAGTTGGGCAACAGTTAATGTGCCAGTTGGGCGATAGTTTGAATGCCAGTTGGGCGATAGGTTGAATGCCAGTTGGGTGACAGTTAATGTGCCAGTTGGGCGATAGTTTGAGTGCCAGTTGGACAACAGTTAACGTACCAGTTGGGCGACAGTCAGCGTGCTAGTAGGGCGATGGTAACAGTGCGACAGTCAGAGTGCCAGTCGGGTGATGGATAGGTGAGAAAAAGATAGTGATGAGAATGTGTTGATGAGTGATACGTTTGGTTCTGATAAAGATTACGAGTTCATTGTTCAGGTCGGGGATTCAGCATCCTGACGTGAAGGTAATTGCAAGGGTTATGCATTGACACGCACGCGCATGTTAACAAAAAGAGAATGTATTCTATGATGAAATGCGATTATATGCTTACTTGTTTATATGTTTTTGTTGAGACCTTTGCTATGCCCGTGAAAGAATGCGTCTTTTGATAAGAGATTAACCGTATCCTATGATACAGAACAATAACGTGAGTTGAGAGATATTTGTAATTATTGATTATTGTGCGGTTGGACTCTCACTCAGCTTTGTTCCAAAGTTGACGGCATGTTACGCCCTGGGCATTCCCATGTCCAGAGTGATATAGGTTTTGCTAATATGGAGGTGAGCTCAGAATACAGTGCTGAGGAGCTAAGAAGGATAGAGCTGGGCTGGAGATCGAAGATAATTATCTAAGTTATTTCTTATGTTAAAGTTTATGTAACAAGTTAGTATTGGCCTTGCGTAATAAGCTGGATGTTATTATAACTTGTGTTTTGGTTTTCGCTGCTGTATTTGTATTCTGTTAAGTTTAAGTTATGTTTGTACTTTAGCATTCCCCTTACAAATGTCGTGCGGAGTTAAAAGAACAGAACGGTTAATCAACCAGTCACGTGTCTACGGACCCATAAAGGAAAATTTTAATTTTTCCCTATTTTTGGCTTACTCCGGGGTGTGACAATTTCCCAGCTTATTCTTGGTAAGCAACAAAAATTCCAAACAAAAATTTTGTATCATTTATTGTGCTGTTTTCAAATTCTAATTATAATTTGTTCTGGATAAAAACAAACATGGGTAAGAGAGAATAACAAAAAAAACACTGAATACCCTAGTACACCCGCACATTGAAAACAGAGAGCAGCACCGTTACTGCATCTATCCCCTGATATCTAAAGGCTACAAAAACACTACAAGACACTGGACTTTTGTTATACTAGACATAAAGGACGAAACTTGAAAGTTTTATAACTCTCAAAAGCCATGAAAAGGAAAGAAAAGATACGATCAGTTCAAAAGAGACTTCAACGACATGGTAATCAATCAAACAACTCTGATAATAATCATTAACAGAAGTATGTGACTTATATAACTATGTTACTTTTTTAAAAGTAATTTCAAAAATTTGTGATTTGTTTGAAATACTTTTGAGAAATTTCACAAAAGTATAAAATTACATTTGTCTAAGTTAACAGGAATATGTTTTGCTACCCTTTGCAAAAAATTGTGCCTACTTTTGACGAATATCACAAAAGTATGTTTTGCTAAGCTTACTTTTGTGAAATTTCAGAAAACTTATCTCACGTAGTAATAATGCTCTAACACCATTCTCAACAACCTTTCAGAAAAAATATGTTGACTCATATTGGAAGTCAAGAAAAGAAGAAGATCCCTCTATCAAGGAGTTGGTGACTAAAGTTGAGTTCGTGGAAAAAAGCCCACAACAGGCTTTTGGGACGTATGTATCAAATCAAATTTATTTCTATATTTATATTCAACATTTTACCCTTATCTTAATTTTCACAAATTGATTATGGTTTCTCGTGTTCAAATGCAGACTTGATTGTGGTGTAATTGTTTATTACATCATAAAGAAAATTTTCTTTGGTGAAGAAATCGACCTTTACTGCGATGCAGAAAGGTTCAGGAGCAGAGATGATAATCGATTTCCTCAACACTCCTGGGAACTCATGGACAGAAAAAGATTTTAAAGAGAGAGATGACCTCAGGAAGAAATTTGTAAATGAAGAGCAAATACCCCCTTCCACAAACACCTCAAAGTAGATTTTCTTTGGATGAACTAGATCACTGATATTGTTTTTGATGAAGTGTGGAAGCTAGGAAATAGACAATCATTTGGTGTTTTGTAATGTTACAAAAATTGTAGTATGTCTATATGCATTTGTATTTTTTTTATAAACTAAGATAGACAAACACGCTTTTATAGATTACTATATTCTGATGTGCTCTTTCACAAAACTTTTCTCCTGTAATTAACCTGCATCTGTTACGTTATTGTTGCATACTTTCGCAAAAGCTCAAGTACTTTTGTGAAATTTCACAGAACTTTATTCTTGTACAGTATGGTACTTTTTGGCTGAGTTTCTTTCATGAAATAGTGTGATTTTTCCTTTCAGAGTAGATGAATTAATAGCTTTGTGAGATTTTACAAAAGCATGTTATTTTGCTGCTGTTCCATGGAACTTGAATTACTTTAGTAAATTTTCACAAAATTTCTTGCTTTGTTGCATGCTTTCGGAAAAGCTCAAGTGTTTTTGTGAGATTTCTCAAAACTTTGGAGCTTTTGTTGCACACTTTCGGAAAAGCTTTAAGTACTTTTGTGAACTTACACAAAACGTTGTTCTTGTAACGTGCATCTTTTTAACGAAAATATGGTATTTTTTTGGCTGAGTTTCTTTTTAACAAAAATATGGTATTTTGTGCATCTTTTTAACAAAAATATGGTATCTTTTTAACGGAAATTGTATGTTGTTGCCTTTCAGAATACCTGAACTAATAGTTTTTTTAAAATTTTGCAAAAGTACGCTTTACTGCCTTTCAGAAAAACTCAAGTACTTTTGTGAAATTTCACAAAAATTATAACTGTAAAAAAACATACTGAATATTCATTATCAGATTTACAGTAACAAATTTACAATAGCAATTAAAGAAGACAACTAATGAAAGATTTCATTCATTATCAGTAAATTTGCAAATTTACCTCCTAAAGCATCGAAACTATAACAGTAAAAAACTATTATTAAAAAACATACTGAATATTCAATATCAAACTGAAATCAAAATGTGCATGAATCTAATATGCCAACTACCCACCTATTTGATAAACTCTCTACTGGACTTCTTGTTGTGGTTTCCCATCTTCCAGCACGTACTGCACCTTATTTGGCGAATATTATGACGAATGTTTTCACCCCGAGATGGCATTCTCTTTCTCCGTGGCCTTCCTGGTTGCTGCTTCTCCACCGGAGGGAAGATAAAACCATTGCAAGAACTGTTATCGGTATTCGTCGGAGTTGCAAAAGGATGTATAAATTTCGAGTACGACTGCTCAAAATATCGAACATAAAAGTATGATTCTATATAATCTGTAAGTGTATGTCCAGTAATCTTTCCACTGTTATGGATTACAGTGGCAGCGTGTTCACATGGAAAACCTTCTTGCTGCCACTTACCACAAGAACAAGACCGAAGCTTGATGTTCACAGAAACAGAAGGATGGCAATTAACCTCATAAATATCATCACTTGAAACACTAACACTCCAAGTCCTACCTTCATCCAAGGAATCCTACAATTTTTTATGCATTTTTGGACATAGAATTCCTGTCCATTCCTTGTATAGGTTTCTTTTATCGGCCAGGTTTTCATCGTATCCACCCTAATCATATCAATCATATATGTAATAGGAAGATGCCTTACTTCAACAATCTTTGCATTCCAAGATTCAGCAACATTGGAAAACATCTCTCCATACATCTGACCTGCAAAAAAATACGTTGCACCAATGTTCTTTTGGAAGGTCACTAAAAAAGTCTCTAACTTTTTGACCACCTTCATTAAGAAGTGATTCCATTTCTCTCTCAAACTCAGCACGTGTAGATGCATATGCACATGACTCAAATTTGTAAACAATATGATACCTAAACTTGCCTCTCACGCCTTTAAACCTATCACATAGATTCATTTGCATATGGTGCAAACAATAACCATGAAAGCGATCTGGAAATACAGCTCGAATACCTTCAATTAGTCCTGCATGTCTGTCAATCCGTTCTAGATCTAGCACTTTTTTAAGCCCTGTTAGAAAACAAATCCAATTACTTTTGTCTTCAGAGCTAACCACCAAAAATGCAAGGCTAAAAATACCTGAACATGAAGAATCAGAAGAAGTATTACAATCGTTACATACAAATGTTGTAGTTCTGTTACACTACTAACATTTTAGCACAATACTTTTGTGAAATTTCACAAAAGTATTACAGTTTTTTTAACCATTGAAAAACTAGGGAAGAAGATAATTACAAACCTTCATTCCTATATTTGCAAGTAGCCCCAAGAAGCGCACCTTTATAATGTCCCTTCAAAAAAGGACCATCCAAAAATATTATTGGCCTAATGAAATTAAAACCATACAAACAAGCTTCAAAGGCCACAAAACACCTCTCAAATCTATGGGACTTAGGATTTGTGTCAATAATAAAGCGACTACCAGGATTAAACTTTTCTGCCTCCTTGAAATACCACCAAAGCTTGTCAAATGACAAAGCATAATCTCCATATATCTGCCTCCTTGCATTCTCAACCCCAAGCCATGCATGGTGATACATGATATCGATTCCATAATCATCCTTAATGTCACCAATAACATCTTTGGATGGATGAGTGGCTTCTTTCGGATCTTGTTGAAATATAAACTAGCAACTAAGTCTGATGACACACGCGGATGCTTTGAAGTACGAATAACAGAACCATATGTGTGTTCATTGGTCATCGTTTTAATGTAGAAAAAATTATTAATACTCTCCATTGATGCATGGACGCACCATAAGCATCCACGATCCTCTTGGTAAATGCAGACTATCGTAACTCTATCTTGGTCATTTTTAAGTACTTGAACTGAAAACCCTTCTGCATTGTATACTTGCGCAATGACTTTCTAAATTCTTCAGCCTCTCCTTCAAATTTTTTATCAACACCACGAATCTCACATGCCCAGTCTGAACCCACCAATAACTTCTACTTTTGTATGACCTGAATTGCGAGGAAAGTCATCCACAACACTCCTACTCATTGATTCTATCATAACACTTACTCCGTTACTTAGGCCGCTAGACTGATCCTCAAGTCTTGCATTCAAGTAAATCACATCAATCACCAAGTGATCTATATTCATCACTTTCACAACATCCAACATGTTTCTAAAATCATCTTCGTCTTGCAACACACAAACAGAGTGACCCGGTAGTTGGTAGGACATCATAGCTGATTCATCACTTATCATACCCCACTTTCCACGTATGAAATCTTTCAAGTCACTAAAAACCATCTTATCACACAATCTTGTAACGACTGTTTCAGAACCAAATTTGCATAACCCAATAAGCTGCTTAGCCATGACTGTAAATACGTACACAAAATCATAGTAAAACATCTGCTCACCAGAAACTAACGGAGAATACTGTTGTCAAATTTCAACCACAACAAAAAATTGTTTCTTAGGAATTTTAATGTCCAATCACATCAACCAACATACACATATCCACATTAAAAAACACCATCCTCCCCAAAAACTAACACAGAATACTTTTGTGAAATTCGCAAAACATTCATTTTAATCACCAATGAATAGGCTTTAAACATTTTAAGGTCCAATTACGACAAGCAAACAAATGAATGAACGATACAAAAGAACAGAACATCAATAATATAAGTAAGTCTGTTTTAAAATTACTTGGAAAAAACAATTCAAACACACAATTGCCCTAAAAAATGCACCTAAAAATCATAATGAACAAAATAAATTTGTTTCATGCCTAGAGAATGGATTTAGTTGTGTTGTTTGAGATCTCATTCATATCCACTATGCTAATGCAAGCATATCAAAGCACTAAGCTAAGTAATTCAAATAAATTGAAAAAAATTACATTCAAAAGACATGAAGATGAGCATTCATTTCAGATCAAAGTCATTAAACATACAGAACGCAAGCATATCAAATCACTATGCTAAGTTCATAACGTTCAGATTAAGTTTCAAATAAAACAAGCAAATTAAAAGCAAATGCTGACTTCAAAATATCTAAACTATAAATTTTGAAATACACAATCTGCTAGAATTAGAGTACATTCATCAATGAAAAGCTGAAATCATCAATTTGTATTAACTCCTAAATTCAAAATCATATTACCGACTTAAAAAACAATCAGATTCTCCAATTCAAAATAAGCTTCTACAGTTCGTAATAATCCACATCAAAACCCAGCACCTTTGAACCAGAGTTGCAGAGTTAGTAGACACCTTCCTCAGTATAAATATTACAATTGATTATTCCAAAAGAAAATCAAACAAGAAAGAAAACAAAATTAAAAATCTGGAAAGACTTCAATCAGTGAAAGTCTGGATGCATGTGATTAATTTGCACAATCTAAGCTACAATACATCAATCAAAACATCACAAAATAGCTTGTTTATAAGATGACTTATCTCTCTCTCTCTCTCTCTCTCTATATATATATATATCTATATCTATATATATAGATATCTATATTTATATATCAAAAATCACAAAAGATCTATAGAAAAATCATTATCGATCTGCAATATCCGAAGGAAACAAACCTGTAGAAACAAACTTCCAGATCTACTTTCTCTTTCTCTCTCTCTCTCTCTCTCTCTCTCTCTATAAGATGATATCAAAAATTCCAGATCTGTAGAGAAATCATTCACCGAAAATCACTCTCACATTGATTTCACAAAATTCAAATTTCAAGAGAGTTTCAATCAGTTTCAATCTCTCTCTCAGAGTTCTATAAGAATGAAGAATCTAGAATTATAGGGCCAAATCTGTCCAAACTAGACGAATATATGGTCTGATAGGATTACTTATGATTACATACATATAGCTAGGGACTTGCACAAAAGTCTCAATTTCAGGCTCCTTTAGACTTTTAAAACCACTAACCAAGGATTTAACTCCAATTTTTCGTTACTTTTGTTTTGAAAATTTTATGTACTATTGCTCAATGTTTTAAAACCCGTACAGTTAACAAACTTAGTTTTTCTCTCCCTTCTCTCTAATATTCTCTCTAACATCCATGTTCTCCTCACGGTAGCCCTTTAATGGCTCTCTCATCCACTATGAGAGAGTCCTAACCATTTTCTTTGCTATTTTTGGTTGCTTTTAATAATTTGTCTCCTCTTGTAAGGGGTTTTGTCCCTCTTTGTTGGGGATTCTCTCTCTCCTTGTTGTTTGTTCGGGCCCTCTTTGCAATCACGGTGGTTTTAAAGCTCAAATATTTTTTTTGTGATTATTGTTAGCTTTCTCCTTCAGATAGCCCAGTGTTTGAGCTATGCCACATTCTGCGATATCATAGTTTTGGAGATTGCAGTACAAATTAGAAGATTGCTGTAATTTATCATATATTTTTTCCTTCTTCCATTTTATAATTATTCCTTAGCATTTTTTGTAATGCAATGTTCATGCTTTGCGATAAAAAAGACCATTCCGTTCATTAAATTGAAAAATAAATAATAATAATAATAATAATAATAATAATAATAATAATAATAATCGAGTCACGAGTTATCGGTTCAACCGTTACGTGAACCAGAATCAAACCAGGATGTCATAATTATGTAATAAATATATTTATTTATTAGAAATATAAGATTTAGTCCCTCATAATGGGTCAAAGGAGGTTTTAGTCAATTTGACTTTTTAGTTTTGAAACTAGTCCTTTTTCCCAAAAACATTCTTAGAAGTTAGTCATTTCCCCTTTTGCAACACCCGTACCCGGAAAAAGGATTCAATGTTCATTTTAATATGCATTAATTATCATAATTAGTGTATAAAATGGATTAAGGGGAGGCTTTGAACTAGCCCGAGGAAAAGTATTCGGTAAAGGAGACAATTGGAAAAGTCCCCAGTGAGGTGGGACAGGTTAGGAAATAGGACCCAATGAAGAGCCCGGATAAAATAAATTTGCATTTTATATGTCAAATGCATTTATATGATTAAATGAATACTTGTTTAAAGATGCCTTTAAATTATATTGATATATGTGTTAGCATGTGGTATTAGTTTGGATACCCAAATAAGGGTATAACTGAAAAGATTCATAATTAGTAGGTACGATAGTAAGTTCACAAAATATTTGGGACCCACGTTGGGACCCAAACGGGACTTAGACAAACACTCATTAGATATTTGGGAAGTTAATGGAATGTTTGGGGATCTTATAATAAGGAGTTAGAACTAGTGGGGGTGTAAAATGAAAGACGAGCAAAACTTGTTGACAACTCAATGCATAAGTTGCTAGGCTTCATAGGGATGAGCTTTGTGTAAAAAATTTACAGAAATTAACAAGGAAAAGAGAGAGAGGTAGGAAAGAGAGAAGAGAACATGAGACGCTGACACCGTTTATTCACCGTGCCGTCGTCGCCGTTCGTCCAATTCGTGAATCGAAGTCATATTCGGACTCGTGGAGGTCAGATGATTATTTCTATACCTTTAATTTACATTTTAATCATTGTAATTTTGATAGCTCACTCTAATCGGTGACACGCAGTTGCCGAATTCTTGTAGGATTTACTCCGAAGAGAGAATAGAGCTAAGATTTGGTGAAATTCTTCATTTCTTGGTTTAATTTGGGTATAATCTAAGTACGGTGAGTTTTCTACCTAAAATTTGATTGAGCTTAACTGTGTTTAATGTTTCAATGATGCTTCGAAATGATAAACCATGCTTAGAGGCTCCAAGAATGCAAATTTTGAGATGTTCATGTCAATTATGTAAAATTGCCATGTTGATGTACTTATGTGTTTATGTGGTAATCAATGAGCACAGGGAGTTGCTGGGAGTAATAAGGGAGGGGAAGAGGAATAATCCAATAAATATGGAAGTCCAAGGAACAGAAGTGACCACGGGGCCAAGAGAGGTCTTCAAGTCTGAATGAATCATTGAATCGGTGACTCGACAATTACAAATATGAGATATGTATTTATTTGTAGCATTGCACATGTTAAGCATTCAATCATGTTTAGATTGCTCACTAAGTATAATGCTTAAGAAAACCGTTTTCCTTTTCTGTTGTGGTAAATAACAACCACCGCAGGTTTGGAGCAATATCCGGAGAGGAAATGACATGCATTGGGGAGATGGGAGAGATTTGGGGCTTGGTTATATTATCTCTCTTTAAACTTGAAATATGTTGTCAAATGTAGTTCTTATGATGTCAATGTTGATACTTTTGTTATACCCATAAAACTGGAGTCCTTAAACTTGTAATTTTGTAGTTTTGAGGTTAATCTTGGAGAACATGTGTGAATTTCCATGTTTTGGTTGGTTTGGTGCAAGTTGTTGTATTGAGCCGATTCGACAAGTCCAGATTGTGTCGTTAGTGTCTTGGACAAGTTCATTTTGTGTTCATAATGTCGGTTATAGCTTTGAGTTCATGTCCAACAAGTTTTCATGAGATGTAAGGTTTTGTCAAGAATTGAATGTAAGAACTTGTTTTAATTCAAGAAGGAGGTGTTCATGGGTTAGTTTGATCCAATTGTGGGTGTGTTTATGTTCTACATGCTTGGTTAATGTTTAAATATGTTTGGAAGTGTGTTTGGAATGTTTTTCCAAAGTTTCTTGAGGTTTGATCTGGTTTAGGCTATTTTGGAATGGAAAAAGCAGGGTTTTTAGTAGCAGAAATCTGTTCTGCAGAACCCTGGACTTTTTGAGGGACATTCTACGAGAAAAACAATGAGATTGATCTATCCGGCACAAAGGGCGGATCAATCCGCTCACAAAGTTTTCCTCAACCACTTTTACGGAAACTTGCATATCTCTTTCTAGAAAACTCGGATTCATGTGCCATTTTTTGCATTGGAACCAAGACTCGAAGATCTATCTTTTGGTATAAAATTTTACTATCTTTCCTAAATGACCATTTTGCCCTTGGGGCTGTTTTTGTCACAACAAACCCTTTTATGTTGGTTCAAATCATGTTTTTTTTTAATAATTGACATGAATTCTTGCTTAGTATATTTTTGGGTGTGTGTAGTCTTGTTACACCTTTTAATGAAATTTTTTCATATTGGTATGCCCTTGCTATATATATATATTATTAATTCAAATTTTAGATAGTGTAATTGTTGAGCTTGGTTTAAGGAAGAGCTATTATTTCCTTAAATCATGGAGAATCTAAACTTAAAAGTTTCCTTACTTATATAACTTCTTCTTAAATTATTCAGATTTTTCAATAATATTTACTACTTGTTTGCAATAAATTCTTATAAAAATATTCATAGTTATGATCTACATCTTCATAATTGCATCTATGTATATTTATTTTTCGAGTTTTAAAGGTGAGAAATTTGTTGTTATTTAACGAGAAATTTCTTATTAGAGCGTATTTGAAGTGAGAAATTCTTACCATGTATTTGGACTTAAGTGAGAAGTTGTATTATCTAAATTATTGTTCAATTGAAATTTGATATTATGAGAAATTCGTCAATAAAATCACTTCATCAATAGCATATTAGGAAATGAGTAATGTTACAGACACAACACATTGCACATCATAAAGCACAACAGGGCTTTAAATGCTTTTGTACCCTATGCTATTTAAATTTTTCACACTTTTCTAGGCACCACTTACACAGCACAGGATACATGCATTTAATGCCCTGTTGTACTTTGTGTTGTGCAATGTGTTGTGTCAGTAGCATTAATCTTAGGAAATTTCTTAGTCAAACATTGAGAATTTATCACTTTGTTACAATCTGAGAAATTTCACAACAACATTGTTAAAAAAGGCAAAGTACACGAAAAATATGACAAAAAGGTTGTCATTATTGTCAACACATATACATACGTTTGATCAAACACAAAGCAATTTCCAAAGTCAATTACATTCACATAATTCATGTTGTTTAAAAAACTAACTAGTCAAAATATTGTTTATACATTACACTATGGTAATGTCTACTGTCCAAAAACAATAGTGCTAGGGGTACACCTTACACACCCAAAAAGCATCCATACCCTGAGGTGGACCAATGAGAATTTTTCTCATTGGTCCACCTCAGGGTATGGATGCTTTTTGGGTGTGTAAGGGTGTGCCCCAAACATTACTCGTCCAAAAAATGTTGCAGATTGAACGCCTAAACATTACTTCTATCATTGCTAGTTGCTTTGTTCTAGGCTTCTCGAAACCTTGTTTGAATGGGCTGAAAACAAAATTTAGGAGCTTTGTCATTGTGTAATCTGAGTGAGAAATTCACATAATACAATCTGTAAATAGAAATATACGATTTGGTCCTTAATTATGGTCATAAATAGGAATTGATCCTTACTTGATTTGGTGTATAAAAATTAATCCTTAATTTATAAGTGTGGACACGCGGACTTCCACCTCTTTTGTTTTGAAAGTTGTTTTTGAAAAGGAAAGAAAATGGTCTGTTGAAAACAGATACAGAGTCGCCACTTGGTCTTTAAGGAACCAAGAAACCTAATTTTGACTCACCCAAATGGATAAAGGGCACTGGCCCTTCATAACCAAAGAACTTGGTTTGGGGTTTTGGTACGAGAGAGGAAGGAGCCTTTGTCGCGACTAAAACACCCTCAACTCGCCCCGTCTTTCGACGGGCCTCAATTAGCATCCAAATAATCATCTTATACTATGTATGGTTCGACAATTAATACTATGATAGTATATTACATCACATAAGAAACTTGAAATGGAAGATCTAAAGATAAAATATCATTCATAAGATCTAAGCCAAATATCATACAATGTAAAGTGAAAGATCACACAAATAAACCTAGGAAAAATCGTCTAATCATGTATCAAGTAATTGAGTTTCCTTAATCTAAAGGGGACATGAATTGTTCTTGAAACAAATGAACAAAGAAGTCAAAATATGCTTAGCAAGCTAGCATGATGCATGTTATTCTTTGAGAAAAGAAGATCTCTCAATCCCCGGGACGGATGAGAAAGGATGATTAGATCGAGGGGAGCATGAACTTGTGATCATGATCATTCCTTATAATCTTCTTAGATTAGGAGTTACGAAAATCCCAAATCTTTGCATGAATGCAATATATGTATCTAGAGTGTGCCAAGGTTGTAGTGTGCTTTGTGTTCATGGATTCCTAGAATGACTTAGAAGTCTAAAATGTATATGAATGGATGGATGAAATCAACATGGGATATGTACAAATGTAGTATGAACTACTTCCTAAGATATGAACTAATTTGGAATGCATATAAGCATCAAATCAAAGAATGAAAGTTAAAATGTGCTTGCTGTGAATAGTGGACAGAACAGTAACACGATCTTTTGGAAATTGAAAAGAGGGGTTAGGAATGTTTTCAATGCATGATTTTTTATGGAGATCTTCCTTATTGTGTCTAGAACACTACCCAAAAATCCAATCTTTAGATTGAGAGAAATCATATGAACAATGGAGGTCACTCAGAAACAGAGTCCGTACTGTCGACTGAAATGTTGAAAAATCTTAGAAAATGAAATCGAATGATCTAGAGGCCCATATTATACAGAAAGTTCCCTAAGACATTGAAGTTTAAGGTAAAAATAATTTAGGACCACCCCTTTTGGAAAAGTTTTCTGAAAAAGAAGTTGGAATTGGACCTAGCTGCTGTGATACCAAAAACAGAATGTCTGGAGAAAATGTTTGGATCCAAATGGACCATTTGCAAGTATTTCCAAGTCAAACCAAAAATCATGGGTGCTCTCTAATGAGTTAGGAAGACTTTTCCAAGTGGTCTTACATTCATACATTGAGTATTGAACTCAAAATAATTCCTTGAAGTTAAATGACTCACTATTTTGAGGGTTTTGAGAAAAACAAGGTTTATTTCTTGAAATCAAAATGAGGGGTTTAAGAGGGGGGTTTTGAAATGGGGGTTTTGAAAGTATACTTTCAGAACTTGGATGAATATTCTAACCACTTGGAATATCAATTCCTAACTCAAGAGTCTATGGGAGTATGATACATGGGAGGATAGATGATACATGATATGATATAGAATGATAAAAGTGGTAAAGAATATGTGCATGGGATATGGGTTCATCTAGATACAAAAGAGTGTTGCATCAAAGTGTGAAAGTCAAAAAGTGAAATGCTGTGAATAGTGGACAGACTGTATGCATTTCTTTATAACATTATAATGGGAGGACAAACATGTCTAGGAAAATGTGGTAAAAATCAGAGATCATCCTTAGTTTGTCTAGAAAATTACCCAAAAAGCTAAACCTCAATAGCTATCACAGATTAAAAGAAAAAAATCAGAATGTACACATGACTCAGAAACAAAAGCTGCACTGTTGACTGATTTTGTATGATTTTTCATAAATCAAAGAAATGGTTTATGATGACCCATTATATACCAAAAGTTTCCTAAGACACCCAAGTTTCATAAAAAAAAATAGAAAAGATATATGTACAGTGACGAAAAAATCCAGAATGAGTGCAAGAAGTCAGGTAAACATTCTGTGAGAACAGAGGCAGATTATGAATATGAACTTCTCACATCCAAAACAAATACTTTTACATCTCTATAATTGATGGGAAAAATTGGATACAAACTATGATGTCTTAGGAAGATTTTACAAGTGGTTTCATCATCATAACTCAAGTATTTAATTCAAAACAAATCTTTGAATCTGAACAGCTCACTGTTTTGGATCATTCTTGAAGAAAATGGATTTGGGTTTTGAACTAGAGTTTGAGTTCTTGATTGGGGGTTTTGAAATAGATGTTCAAAGCATGAACTTAAACTCTTGAGATGACCATGTGACCACTTAGAACCTCATCCAACCTTGAATCATCAAAGAACTCCCAATATTATTGGAGAGATTCATTTTTATTTTGAACATAACTTCAAGAATACCTTGAAGCTATTGAAGTTATGATCATCATCTATCAAATATGTTTTTGAGGTCAAGAGCTACTATCCATAAGGATTCACTCACCTCAAACTTCATGTCATCATTTAGATGATGATGAACTAGTAAGTAAATAAAGAAAAGTCAAAAAGAAATGAGGTAAGAAGAGATGAACATTGTATAAACAAGCAAGTAGATAATGATCAATAGATGATATTCATGATGTATTGAACTTGTAGCTTGGTGTTTCACTCATAGATATAGACATTTGGACATGGAAGTAGCTTCCTAACTCAAAAATGCTTAGAGAAATGGTGATTGTGTATGTTAGTGATGAAGTATATAGAAGAATGGTGGAGGAAAACAAGATTAGAACTCACTTTGATTGAAAAAAATGGAAGAAGAAGACTACTTCTTCTCTTTCTCTCTCTATATTTCTCTAGAGTTTCTTCCTAAGCTATCTCTAAGCTTTCATGTCTCCCCTCTAAATGGAAGTAAATGGCTTCTTTTATAGGCAAAGGAGGGGTGGTAAATGGAGTTTTAAAAAGTTTAAAATGGTCTCCCATTGGTCCAAAATAAGCTGAGAATCAAAACTACGTCGTTTTGATTTCTAATATATCAAATTAGACCCTCAAAATAAATTACAAAAACATACTGTTCTGGAGGAGAGTGCCGCGGCGGCACTGGACCTGTGCCGCGGCGGCAGTGGGCTAGTGCCGCGGGCGGCACTGCTCTTCCTTCGTCCAGATAATGCTGTTTAGACCCCCAGAGGTTCCGGTATTCGCGAAAAGGCCCTATTTCGTCCGAAATTCACAGAAAATGCATACCAACTCCAAATTGAGGTTGTAATATACCGTTGGAAAGCTAATGGAGTCTAATTTACATAAAAAATAGTTCGGGGATAGGTCACTTTGAAAAGTTTTGCGGTATTTGTGATAAAAGCCGATTTGATCGCCTTTTTCGCCTTCGGAAATTCATAATAGACTCGTTTTAAATCCAAAAATTATGTGCGATATACCGTTGGAAAGCTATTGACCTCTAGTATCCATGAAAAATATTTGAAAATTGTTTCGGTGCCCCAGTTCTAAAGTCAAATCTTGGTCAAACTGGTCAAACCTGGGATTCCCGGGAAGTTCTGGGAACCTCCGGGAGCTCCCAGGAGCCGACATTTTCGCTCGATTCTCTTTCAAAACTCATTTTAATACTTTTCTAATGATTCCGGTGAATTCGGATGATTTCGGTCAAACTTGGTCAAACTTGGTCAAACCTGGTCAAACCTTGGTCAAACCGGTCAACGGGGACTTTCCGGAAACTTCCGGGACTTCCGGGGGTCTCTGGGAGCTGACGATTTCATCCGATTTTACTTAAAAACTCATTTTATCAATTTTCTTACGACATAGCATGTTTTCAGAACTTTGGGACCAAATCTGGGAGTTTTCGGGCTTTCAGGGGCATTTTGGTCATTCTGAGCATTTTGAGAAATAGAACCGACTTCCAGGAGTCCTTTTGAGTCCTTTTTCGATCATTGTGAACCACCAAGCTATGGATCTCCTAAATCTGATAGCCGACAAAATGGGGTGTCTACAATAAGTTAATTAATTCTTTTTTCTAAATGGTTAGAGTAAATCCGGACCATTATACCCTTGTCATACATTTATACATACATATAAATACATATACATATATATATATATATATATTCCTACGCACGATTTGCAAGCTAAGCAATAATACGCAAAATAATATCCTTAGGCATTTTATAACTAAGTTTTGAGGTTTTGAGGGGTCGAAACGAGTTCTGGCACTCGGAGAGGCACGAGATTGGAACTCACACCTCACACACGATGAAATAGACTTACGGGAACAAACGACATGCAATTCCTACACAGGTTAGTAAGTTACGCGATAATATGCAAAATAATATCCTTAGGCATTTTATAACTAAGTTTTGAGATTTTGGGGGGTCAAAACGAGTTTTGGCACTCGAAGAGGCACGAGATTGGAACTTACACCTCACACATGACCAACTAGACTTGTGGGAACAAACGACACGCAATTTCTACTCACAGTTTGCAAGTTACGCAATAATACGCAAAACAATATCCTTAGGCATTTTATAACTAAGTTTTGAGGTTTTGGGGGGTTGAAAAGAGTTTCGGCAATCGGAGAGGCACGAGACCAGAACTCACACCTTACACACGACGAAATAGACTTACGGGAACAAATAGCACGCAATTCCTGCGTATGGTTAGTAAGTTACATGATAATACGCAAAATAATATCCTTAGGCATTTTATAACTAAGTTTTGAGTTTTGGGGGGTCGAAATGAGTTCTGACACTCGGAGAAGCACGAGACCAAAACTCACACCTCGCACACGATAAAATAGACTTACGGGAACAAACGGCACGCAATTCCTATGCACGGTTAGTAAGTTACGCGATAATACGCAAAATAATATCCTTAGGCATTTTATAACTAAGTTTTGAGGTTTTGGGGGGTCGAAATGAGTTTTGGCACTCGAAGAGGCATGAGATTGGAACTCACACCTCACACATGACTAACTAGACTTGTGGGAACAAACGACACGCAATTTTTATACACAGTTTGCAAGTTACGCAATGATACGCAAAATAATATCCGTAGGCATTTTATAACTAAGTTTTGAGGTTTTGGGTGGTTGAAATGAGTTTCGGCACAATACCAGAACTCACACCTTACACACGACGAAATAGACTTACGGGAACAAATGGCACGCAATCCAATGCATGGTTAGTAAGTTACGCGATAATACGCAAAATAATATCCTTAGGCATTTTATAACTAAGTTTTGAGATTTTGGAGGGTCAAAACGAGTTTTGGTACTCGAAGAGCCACGAGATTGAAACTCATACCTCACACATAACCAACTAGACTTATGGGAACAAACGGCACGCAATTTCTACATACGGTTTGCAAGTTACGCGATAATACGCAAAATAATATCCTTATGCCATTTATAATGTTGGGGGAGGCGAAACGAACTCCGGTACTCGGAGAGGCACGAGACCAGATCTTACACCTCACACACGACCAACTAGACTTACAAGAACAAACGACATGCAATTCCTATACACGGTTTGCAAGTTACGCAATAATATGCAAAATAATATCCTTAAGCCTTTTATAACTAAGTTTTGAAGTTATGGGGAGTCAAAACGAGTTCTGTCACTCGGAGAGGCATGAGACCAGAACTCACACCTTACACACGACCAACTAGACTTACAGGAACAAACGGCACGCAATTCCTACACACGGATTGCAAGTTATGCGATAATACGCAAAATAATATCCTTAGGCATTTTATAACTAAGTTTTGAGGTTTTGGGGGGGTCGAAATGAGTTCCGACACTCGGAGAGGCACGAGACCTGAACTCACACCTCACACATGACCAACTAGACTTACGGGAATAAACGGCATGCAATTCCTACACACAATTTGCAAGTTACACAATAATACACAAAATAATTTCCATAGGCCTTTTATAACTAAGTTTTGAGGTTTTGGGGGGTCAAAACGAGTTCCGTCACTCGGAGAGGGATGAGACTAGAACTCACACCTCACACACGACCAACTAGACTTACAAGAACAAACAACACACAATTCCTATGCACGGTTTACAAGTTATGCGATAATATGCAAAATAATACCCTTAGGCATTTTATAACTAAGTTATGAGATTTCGGGGGGTCGAAACGAGTTTCGGCACTCGAAGAGGCACGAGACCAGAACTCACACATCACACACGACCAACTAGACTTGCAAGAACAAACGGTACACAATTCCTACACACAGTTTGCAAGTCACATGATAATACGTAAAATAATATCCTTAGGCATTTTATAACTAAGTTTTGAGGTTTTAGGGGGTCAAAACGAGTTCCGATACTTAGAGAGGCACGAGACCAGAACTCACATCTCACACACGACCAACTAGACTTGCAGGATCAAACGACACACAATTCCTATGCACGGTTTGTAAGTTACACGATAATACACAAAATAGTAGTCTTATCAGTAAAACCGCGCATCCCAATCGCTAGAACCCGCTGTAAGAGTACATGATAATCGTGGCTTTTCAGCCCAATAATCTACCATTTCTTATGCTCACCGATCTTGATATATTCACCGCATATCCATCCGAGAACTTAACAGATTTCAGAAATTCACAAAAACCCTCCCTGTCATTTGGGGTCACAGGCTTGACAAAGGTTCCATCAGGGCGTTTTTTTAGGTGCAACTCTTTCCTTATGGCCCAATCCTCCAAGTCCAATCGTGCCTTATATGTGTCCTTATTCTTCCTATCAATGGACAACATGGTTCCTAAAATACTTTCACTAATATTCTTTTCCACATGCATCACATCGATGTTGTTTTTGAGCTTCCGTTTCTTCCAATATGGAAGTTCATACAAGATGCTTAATTTGGTCCAATTTAATACTCTTGGGTTAGGTGAATTCTTGCCAAATCTAACAACCGGCATCTGGTTCAATTCTGGCAGGGGGTATTTCGACCGGTTGAATGATCCTTTAGCAGAATTCCCTCAATGCTGCAGAATTTTGCTTAAGGCATCCAACCTTCACCATTTACACCACTCCAAACATGCATACTAAATTCCAACGACACAAGCTATAACATGCTATCAAAACAAAGTTTAGGCTTACTAACCATGAACAAAAACAATAGCGGAACAAGCTAAGGCTTATTTGGCGTGATTCACAAAACTCTATCCATATTCCTTTAAACCTCGAATTTGACAAAGTAAGCATTCAAAACACGAATTCACGAGTTCGAATTCATTACCACATAACCCAAAAGAGTTTTAATACCTATTACAACATCATGAAAGCACACTAAAACCTCCAAGTTAAATCCATGGTTCTAGCTATTCAAAAGCTCATTATTATAATGATTGGCAAGGAAGACAAAACATATACAATAGGATCCCCGACATTCCCATTGGCCTCACTCTTCTCGCTTCCTCTTGCCTTTCTTCATACCTGCAATGGAGTAAATCTCCATTGCTCAGCTATATGCTGAGTGCACAATTTCTAACATATACATATATGACAAATCATGCTTTAATTTCATCATAACACATAACTATTGGTCTCTAGGGAATAAGTGCACATTCACCGATCCAAAGTCTTACGACTCAACCACGACCCATGCCCCTTCGACATGTCGCGTAAATGCCTTTCTCGGCGAGTGACTGTCGTCACCACTAATCCTCCCCCTTCGAGAGGATGTCTCACGGTGAATTAGAACAAATCCCCCTTTAACCCACATAGGCACATAAATATATGCTCATTTAACACATATACGGGCTCGCGTAAAAATTAGACTTGCTTTTCACATTTAAGCGCGTGCATAATTAACGGGCCTAAGATTGACGCATGGATTTTGCCCGGATCACAATTTCTTCATCGAATTATAAAACATATATTTCACATATATAACATAGGCTAGACATTCATACCTCGAGCTATCATCGTATAACTTTGAGGGAACGACTAGAAGCCCGATTAAATGCCAAATCTCTGATCCTACGTGAAACCTACAAGTTTACATGTGTTTTTCCTAAATTCCTAGATTTCAAAATTTATAAAACTTAGCCAAATATAGCCTAAAGACTATCAAAATGTAGCCCTTACCTTGGGGAGTTCAAATATGAATTTTGGTTGAAAACAGATGGATGAAAGGTCGCCGATCGTCGTCGCAAAGCCCGTGGCAATAATCTCCCTTTTCTCTCTCCTCTCTAATGATATTTTTATAAGTTTTGGCAAATGAAATCTCCACCCTCACCTATTTATAGAAAAACTTCCTAGAAATCGCATTTACTACCCCGCGAGTTCTCAGAACATCTAATTAATTCCTAAAACGTCGCACATGTCCATTTTATAACTTTACAGGTGAAAACTATAAATTATAAAAGTTTTTGACTAAGTCTCGTTTAGGTCCAAAATTACGTCTGAAAATTCTATGGAATCTCTACACGACCTACCTTTTAAGCAACGTATCACTCACGTTCTCACCACAGTGTTCAAATGATCTAAAACTAGATCAAAACTATCAAAAATTATACTACACATGTATAATTACTACGCATAAAAATACCAGATAAGTCAAATAACATTTAAATCACATAAATGTCATTTAGCTATGCCAATGCAATATGATTTTCTATGTTCCCGTGTCCTCTCTTGACACCTTCCATTGACCCATGGTCAACCTCATCCACAATTATTAAATCACGTTAATAATTCCATTTAAGACATTTATGCCTTTAAAATAACAAGATTTCTTGGGATGGGTATGACAAAGGTACTCATATTGCTGAAAGGGTTAAACACGTCTATAGCTAGCCCTAACCTCACATTGCGAGGCTCTTGAGCAAACTCAGGATACTGCAGATCTAGATCCTTCCACTTAGCACTGTCCGCTGGATGCCTCATTATCCCATCATTCAGCAGTTTGTCGTTATGCCATCTCATCTCTGAGGTTCTCTTCTTAGATATGTACAATCTCTTCAACCTCGGTGTCAATGGGAAGTAACGCAAAACCTTATGGGGGATCCTCTTACCCTTGCCATTATTTGGCCTATATCTGGACTCGGTATATTTTGGACATTTATCCAAGTCTTTATTTTCTTTCCAAAAGAGAGCGCAATCATTCTTACATGCATCGATGTGCTCGTATGACATGCCCAAGTCACGCAATATCTTCTTTGCTTCATAAGTTGACCTCGGAACCAAATTACCTTTAGGCAAAAGTTTCATAAGAAACTCTAGAATCATGTCAAGTGACTTATTACTCCAATTATTCATCACTCTAACATTCAAAATAGAAATGACAAACTTCAATAGGGTAAAATCCTGGCAACCCGAGTGAACCTCACGTTTGGGATCATCCAAGAGTTTATCAAAATTTTGAACTTCCTCCCTCTGGGCTGTATCAGTCAATTTACCCCTCATCCTATACTCAAGCAGGGCATCAATATTACCCATACCCACATCGTCAATCTCTTCTATTTAATAATCATAACCCCGGTTACCACCACTACTAGCTGAGATTCGGCGTTCCCTATGCTCCACCCATTGAACATATGTTTTACCTTCCTGGTATGCAACTCCTTTTGTAAACTGTATAAATGATTTCACCCCATTGATATAGCGCTTACTTAATCTCCCATTTTCTATGTCAGTCAATGCTATCTGATACACCCAAACTTGGCTCTACTCTATTACCGAGTGGTTATACTCAATGAACAGTGCCTATCCTATTTTTTTTGAGCGGTTGAGAACTCTCTCGGGCCTCCTGATCCTATAGCACAGGGCTCTACCAGAGGGAAAGACCAATCCCTGGGTCAGGGTAGCATCGTTTAGTCAAATGGTCCAGAACAAGTCAGCAGTCCTGACTCGAGCACTACACGCAGTGTCACACAGGCCCCGACTAATAGGTTGGGAGTACAATATGGGCTCAGTTTGTACGAGCGCAGTCCAGCCAGGTCTATGGGATACGCCCCAGAATATTCTAGACTGTTTCCTACTCAAGTTAGAAGACTAATGGAAAGTGCAAATTGTTTTCCATATCCAATTAGGAAACCCCCTTTATTGATGTCAATCAATCCTAAATCAGATGGTATTACATAATTTGTCTAATTTCCTTGTACGAGTAGGCGTCTTACATCTATAAAAGAGACCACTCACCCCCATAGAAAGGGATTGACTTTTCAATCTGCATAGTACCCCTATATCAATCATAATCGTGCCTGACTGACCTACAGTTGCTCCAGACTATTATTGGTTCACCACAGGTCATCGGCTTTTTACAGTATAGTGAATGTGCTTCGACACACATGTGGACATAGGTTCCTTCATTAACAGGGCCGAACCACATACAACTCTCTTGCCTATTTCTTCTTATTCTCTTACCCAAATTTTGGAATCATCACTATCCAACCCTTGTCCATATCTAATTACACTTGCGAGGTCAATCTAAATTTTATGTTGATTATATTATTTCAACTAAAATTACTCTGTCAAAGTAATTAATAAGTCATTATTACTACTAGTCCAAATATTTCATATTATAAATAATAGAGACCATGCTTCATCCATTTGCTATAAGAACAGAAAAAGATTTTTGTTTGCTTATTTTTTTAGTTTGAGCATGAATTTGTACATGGTGATGAACAAATATGTACAAGTGCTATACTGCTATGGATGTGCAAGTGTGATTTGTGTGGATAAAAATCTAAATATGACCATTACATGGGTGAGAAGGTTAAATTAAAAAAAAGAACAAGTTATGATTATTTGCAACACGAAAGTATTTATATACATGGGATGTGAACAAAAATAGCCAAACCAAGAGATTCATATGGACAGAAATGGAGTGTGCAAGAAGATTGTCATGCTAGGATGGCCTATATATAGTATATGCTATATCCATGGGAGATTAGCTTAAAATGGCATGCATTAAGAGTGATTATCAAGAAGGAAAGTCAAAATGGACTGTGCAGTGAATAGTGCATTGTGCAGAATGGTTAAATTAAAAATATAGCATAAATCTTGGTTAAGTGATATGAAGCTGAAATTTTATGATGATTATCCTTAATGAGTCTAGTTTCTAAATCAGAAACCCTTGTATCTATATCAATTATAGAATGAGAGAAACAAAGCAAAAATAGGCATAACTCAGAAACAGAATCTGCAATGTTGATTGAAATATAAATTAAACTAAAAATAGTTACAATGATGAGAAAATTCAAATTTTTGGTAAGAAGGTACAAACACCATATTTAAATGCCATGAAAGAAAAGAGGTGTTTAGTATGAAAAATAATTACAAAACAGAACCTGAAAGTCAGACTACATGCTGTCCCTAGAAAGCCAAACAAAGATTCAACAAAAGTGCTTTGTTTCCTTTACAAACTACCACTCGTTCCGAGAATTTCCAGAGTTCCAATAGATTCTATCCTACACGTAGAATAGGAGCCAATATGGATTAAAGAAAATCTAAACAGCAGCTTTAGCCTATGATAGGACCTACATTTAGCCTATGCTAGGACCTATCTATTATAGGATTGATGAAATGAATTTCATTACAATGAGAAAGCATCAGACTAACGTGCATCTGTGCACATAAGTGGATCAGGAACAACCTTTTTGGGCTACGCTAATCATCTAAACCTAAGCAGTCTGGCCATAATTTCCTCGATAATTTGCCTTAGAAGATCCAAAATGGATTGAATCTTTAGTGCTTGTGATTTTGCCCCTATCTCTCAACAAACTATACACACACACACACACATACACACATATATATAATATAGAAATGCACATGCAATTAAACCTAATTCTCCTTAATGAATTTCTTCTATTCATCCTCGCTCTTCTTACATTTCTGTATCATTTTTTAAATTCAGTAAAGATTCAATCCTCCATAGCTGAATCCTTACATACACCAAAATGGATTGAAGCTTTGGTGATTGTGATGTAGCCCTAATTCTCTCCATCAAGAAAATGCAATTATAGTGAATAGTAAACTATACACAAACACATATATGTATGTGTATATACAGATATATACATGCATATAAAATTAAACCCTAAGGCTCAAAATGGACTGAATCTTTGGTGATTGTGAATTAGCCCTAATTCTCTCCATCACAAAATGAACTTACAGTGAACAATAAACTACACACACAAACATATATATGTATATGTATACAAATATATAAAAGGGTCTATAATTAAACCCTAAGATTCAGAATGGATCGAATCTTTAGGGGCTGTGATGAAATACAGTATGGAAGGTTCGGGTCGCAAGATTCAGAAAAAAGGTTGCTTTGACCCCCAATCCCAAATGGAAACCCTCTTGTAGTGAGAGAGAGGCCTACTGGAGTTGTGAGGTGAGGAGAGCGGCGGTACAGGCAAGCGGCGTTTGGTGGTGGGTGAGTTGGTGGTGGCAAGCTGCAGCGATGGTGAGCTACACTGGTGGTGGGTAAGCTGCAACGGCGGTGGGCAGTGCTGGTGGTGGATGAACTGTAGCGGTGGTGGGTGGCGTGTGTGAGTAGTGGGCGGTGAGATATAGCGAGGAGAAAAAGAGAACAGAGAGAGAGAGACATACTAAAATATGAGCGGGACATAGGGCTTTTTGGGTGGGTTTTTGGGTGGATTATCCACATGTGTTGTGGCACATTTGATTTAATCCTTTTGGTTTTGTCAACATTTAATTTAGTCATTTATCTAGTAAAATCTTTAGGAATTAGTCTATTTCCCCAAATTAGCAAAATTTTACTAACCATTATACCCCTTTAATCATATTTAATATTAATTTGTATATACTGACATGTATTTAAGGTTAGTGGAATTTAAATGAATCGAGGTTATATGGCGCTTCTTAAAATAAGGATATGGTTGATTTAGTGGAATCTATATCAATTGAATTTTAAAAATTTTGATTTAGTGGAATCGAGATTATATGTGTGTGTGTGTGTGTGTGAAGTGTGAGAAAAAAAGAATGAAGAAATAAGATAATAGATAAACTCTGATTTGATCGCCTTTTCAACTTCAGAAATTTATAATAAATCCATTTTAAATCCAGAGATTATATTCGATATACCATTGGAAAGCTATTGACCTCTAGTATCCATGAAAAATGTTTGAAAAATAATACAGTGCTCTAGTCTCCGATCAACTTTTAGGTCAAATCGGTCAAACTAGGGACCTCTAGAAAGTTCTAGAAACCTCTGGGAGCTCCCAAGAGCTGACGTCTTCATCTGATTTTCTTTTAACACTTGTTTTAGTACTTTTCAAGTGATCTAGGATGATCTCAAAACCTTCAGGTAAAATCGGATGATTTCGGTCAAACTCTGGTCAAACCTGGGTCAAAGCGGTCAACGAGGACTTTTTGGGAACTTCCGGGACTTCCAGGGGTCTCTGGGAGCTAACGATTTCATCTAATTTTACTTTAAACTCATTTTATTACTTTTCTTATGACGTGGCATGTTTCTAGAACTTTTGATCCAAATCTAGGAGTGTTTGGGCTTTCAGGGCATTTTGGTTATTTGTACCACTTTTTGAGTATTTTGAGAGATGGATCTAACTTCTAGGAGTCCTTTTTGAGTCTTTTCCAATCATTGTGAACCACCAAGCCACGAGTCTCCTAAATCTAATAGTCGACAAAATGGGGTATATACAGGCAACACATGCCTTACAATAAAGCATAATAATTAAGTCTGCACCCGACTTGGAGATAATATCTACTCTAGTCTTCAACTGGCATATACATAATCACTAGTGTCATAGTCCTACCTCGCATCTCCAACCTCAGTAGGTCCATTCCCAACATAGCCTTCTCCCGGGTAAAACCCATCCTCATGGTAAAGTTCATCCCCTGCATTATAAGTAATAGGATAGTTTGGACGGGGAATGTCCAGGCATAAAACACCGTCAGCGTATTGAAAGCTGAGTGAGTAGAAACTAAAACAGTATCGCAAGCATAATGTAATTACCTGTAATGAGGGATATAAATATAGTTCTAATAATAGTCTTTCTCTTTATTCCAACTCATTAATCGGTTACTCGTGTCTCATTATACGAAGACCGACAACAGAACCCTTGATTGAAAAACAGACTCGATAGTTCAACTCTGTAGATAGACTATCATTTCGTCCACTGCCTTTTAGGACCTTAATTGCCCACCGCATGTTATGGACACCACATCAGTCCATCCCCCGCTTTTAAAGACTTAAACCGCCCATCACATGTCAGGGATACAACTTTTCGAACAATAGCATATCATCTTATTTCCATAACTTCGTGATGTCTACCAGTGATCCCTACCCACCACTTTTAAGGATATAACCGCCCACCGATTTTAAAGACCTCATGGATCACCTGGCTATCTTGGGACTAATTGATCCGCCCACCACTGTTAAGGACATAATCGCCCACCGCTTTTAAGGACCTATGACCAAGTGTCTGCCCATGTACAATTCCCAGTTATCAAACCTATCTAGGTTTTGTGCTATTACTTGTACATAACTTCTTATTGGGGTCTGACTACTCTGATTGAACACTACAACAAAAATGGGCTTTAGCGACTAAACATGACGACGAAATTTAAATTTCGTTGCCAAAAGTATGGTTCTAGCGACAAAATTAAATTTCATCACCTAAGAGGCTGAAAAAAAACATAAATTGGCGATGAAATTCTATTTCGTCACCTAAAGTGTCAAAAATGTCAATTTTGGCAATGATTCGTCGCCTAAAGTGATGACTATGGTGACGAAATATTGATTCGTCGCCTAAAGTGAAGCCGATGGCGACGAAATATTAATTCGTCACTTAAAGTGACTTCTAATGTGATGTCTATTGTGACGAAATGACATTTCTTCGCCTAGAGTGATGCCTATGGTGACAAAATATTAATTCATTGCCTAAAGTGAGTTCTAAAGTGATGTCTATGGTGACATTATTTCGTCGCCTAAAGTAATGCCTATGGTGACGAAATATTAATTCCTCGCTAAAGTGATATCTACAGCGACAAAATGTAATATCGTTGCCTAAAGTGAATTAATAAATAAAATGTTTTCCCTTAGATTTGGCGACAAAAACTTTGTCGCCTAAAGTGATGCCTATGGTGACGAAATGTTAATTCATCACCTAAAGTGAGTTCTAATGTGATGTCTATGGCGACGAAATAACATTTCGCCGCCTAAAGTGATGACTATGGCGACGAATTATTAATTCGTCACCTAAAGTGAGTTCTAAAGTGATGTCTGATGTTCTCAGTATCAAGATATAAAAAGTATACTTTACTTTTCTAAAGATTTGTAGTAGTGAAAGTAAAGGTCAAACCCACAGAGATTGAATTACTAAAGCACTTTAATTTTAAAACCTAAATTTACTTAATTAAGGAAATAGATTTTTATTTGAATTTTAATTAAACTAAGAAACAATAAAAGTAAATCTAAATTATGAAAACAATTAAAAGTGTTTTGAGAAATTCGTTTAAAGGAACCTAGGATTGCAAATCCACCACTAGCTTCATAATAGGAATATTTATGAGTTCAATTAGCTTATTAAGTTGGATGATAGTGGGGAGTTGTAGCTACAAGCCCAATTCCTCCGTCAAGAAGATAACTATGGTTCAAGTACCAACATAATCCATCTTTGGTTAGCACAAATTATCCCACACTAAACTAGGGTTGTGGCATATTCTGTCTAACCTAGGCATGGACTATTCAGATACTTGATAGCACAATTCAATTAAGTAACATTACATGTAAATAATCTATACAAGCACAGCAAATATAGATCATTGAGCACATCACAACCAAAATAGATCTAAGACAAGAATAGATTTTGAAAGTAATGATTTAATCAATAGAAGCACGATTTATTACAAAAAAATCCTCTAAACATGTAATCATCATCCATACATAATAAAACTAAAAGAAAAACATAAATAACACCCTATTACTTGGATAGGGTTTCATTGAAAGCCTAGATCTAGGTTTAGTTGGCCATAAAAGCGATGATTGGCAAGAGGTTGATGGAGGAGGCCATGAAAATCATTGGTCTTCTTCTTCTTCTCCTTGCTTTCTTCCCTTCAATGGCTGAAGTGTTTGGTTATATATAGGTGTGTATAAGGGTGTGTAACCTAAGAATTGAATTACAATTGAGTATTTATAAATTTTGAGCTAGTTTGGAAGCTTTCCTAAACCTATTTGCACTAAAACTGCTATAGTTTACAATCTGGACGTAATTAGGCAGTTTCTTTCGCATGGGGATCTTCAATATACTGAAAGAAGCATCTTTGATTTTTACACAGGTCGCGCGAGCGGGCCGCGCAAGCGCGATGATGGGAGGTCGCGCGAGCGCGATGATGGGAGGTCGCGCGATCGATATTTAGACTTTCGCGCGAGCGGACCGCGCGCGCAAGGTGGTGTTTTCAGCTTCTTTCTTCTGCTTTGTCACCTTATTTAGCCTAGATTACTTGATTTCTTCCAAAACCTGTCAGAAAATAGAAAACGAAGTAAAAATATACAAAAACTGGATAAAAAGGTACTGGCAAATGTGAATTAAGGCGTATAATTAGGACTTGTTCTCTTTCGATCAATGTCTATGGCGACGGGATTATTCATTGCCTAAAGTGATGCCTACGGCGACGAAATATTAATTCGTCGCCAAAAGTGATATCTACAACGACAAAATGCAATTTCATCGCCTAAAGTAAATTAATAAATTAAATGTTTTCCTAAATTAAATGTTTTCCCAATCTACGGGAAAACATCTAATTTATTAATTTATTTAGGCGACGAAGTTACATTTTGTTTCCTCATGTGATGCCTATGGCGATGAAATTTTAATTCATCGCCTAAAATGAGTTCTAATGTGATGTCTATGGTGATGAAATAACATTTCGTCGCCTAAAGTGATGCCTATGGTGATGAAATATTAATTCGTCGCCTAAAGTGAGTTCTAATGTGATGTCTATGGCGACAAAATATTATTTCATCACCTAAAGTGATGCCTATGGCGACGAAACATTAATTCGTCGCCAAAAGTGATATCTAAGGCAAAAAAACGTAATTTCGTCGCCTAAAGTAAATTATTAAATTAAATATTTTCCCTTAGATTTGGCGACGAAATTACATTTTGTCGCCATAGATATCACTTATGGCGATGAATTAATATTTCGTCGCCAACTGACCATAGGCATCACTTTAGGCAACGAAATATTATTTCATCGCCATAGACATCACATTAAAACTCACTTTAGGCGATGAATTAACTTAGTAAGATATTTCAAAATTATCATAATATTTCATCAGTATATACCATGGTGGCCTCATAGAATTAGCCACACATGGCTCTGATACCAATACAAGAGCAGGATCAAAATATTAAATACAAAAAAGGATATTTATTACTTACTTGTAAACTATGGTTACAGTGGAGGAGGGAGAATATTAGAGAGGTAGGAAAGCGTAGAGAGAGAGAGAAGGGAAAACCAAGAGATGCAGTTCCACATGTTGGAGGTCATCTTAAATAGAAAAGAAAAAGTCTATAGTCCTAGACAGGTCACTATGGATGAATAGTAAAAGATAAAAAGCAATACATGTGTCCTTCAGTGGCGGAGTCGAACCGATTGCCCTTATCTTGATACTGTAGCAAAACCAATGGTTTTCCAAAACTGTGGGTGAAACCTGTGGGTAGAGAAACGTCATTGCATGCTTCATTGGAGTAGTGACGTCATTGCTTACTTTAGCCTACTCCAATTTGTCAGTTGCTTTATTGTTGGCAGGGCCAGGATGTTCGTTGTCTTTAACTTCCCTAGCTGTAGCAATAATAGCGTCAAACAGATCCTCCATTAGTGGTGTTTGAATAGAAACAAATCTTGTATCCATGTCATCTTCCTCATATGGATCTTGGGCTTCTCTTGCTAAACATTCAAAAGTGTTTGAATGTGCTGCTTGTGAAGAGAAGGCTTCTTTATGTTGGGAATATTGAGAGACTTAGGAGGTCATGAACTGGTCTTTCAAAGTTTCCAGTACTTTAACCTTGGCATCTTCCCAAGACAGATGAGGATACTTACTTCTAATGGAATTAAACAAAAGATTAAATAAGTTCCTTTGAGAAGAAACAACAATTAAATTGTCATTTTTTTCTTCTCTTCTTCATCAGCAATTCTAACATAGTCCTTGGTGCTAGTTTGGATTTTTTTAAGAACAACCTTAAGATCAAATCCATTCCACCATTTAGTCCAAAAAGTTCTTTGAAGCATTGGTAGCTTCAGGTTATCAGTTCCATGCTGAATATCCCATTTCCAAATCCACACAATTCTGAATTCAGCAAAAAAAAAAGTATTTTGTCTAATGTGGGGGGGGGGGGGGGGGGGGGGGGGGTTAGTAGCCCAATTTCCCATTAGGAATGGATGAAAGTCATACCAGGTGTTAAAAAAGTCTAAAAATTCTCTGGGGGAGAATACTAAGTTTAGGCCCCATTTTTTCCCACCAATGGTAAAACCAAGTAGGAATATTTTTATTTGCCCTCTTTTTAACAATTTCAGCATTGATACCAAAAACTCAAGTATGCTTTTGGAGAGGGTTTTGATAATAAAATGCATAACGCCATGCTTTAATATAATCCCAGTAGTTGTAAGTCACTCCACTAGTTTTTAAAGTCTTTGCTTGAGCAAGATTTAAACCCCACTCATCTGCATGTAAAACTTTGATGATATAACATTTAGAATGTGTTAAAGCACTCTTTTTATCATTCGGATTGTGATAGAAATGTTCAATATTAATAGAGCCTGTTTCTATTAATATTGATTCGTATCCATATATGGGTTTAGCTTCATGGGTCATGAAGTTATGGTTGCCTAGATATCTCTATTTAAGACCCCATGCTCCTAATTGAAGCTTATCATCATTGAGGTCATTTATGAGAAAATTATCAAGAAACTATTTTGGTGACCAATTGGCTTCTTGAGTTAAAATGTCCTTAGTTGTTGGCTTAGAAGGACCAGCCTTTGGTGGCTGCTCAGACCCTTTGTTGGCCTATGAACCCTTTGTTGGGTTTTGGGGTTGCTGGCCTTTCCCTTTGTTGGGACGCCGTTGAGGAAATTAAAATCCTCCTCTATTGGGAGGTTGCATTCTATTTTTCTTGCAAAAATTCTCTGGTTACAAAATCAGATAAGGAATTTGATCTCCTTTAATATATTCAAGTTAGAAATCAAAAGCAGATAATTATGACTGCAATCTAGCAAAATTTGCTTCGAAACAAGATTTTTAATATCTTGTTTAAGAATATGTTTGGCATCACTGTAGTCTATTCTAATAAGAAATGTTTGATTTAAAAGGCCATCGTAAAATTTAGTGTCACGCCTCAGAACGGCAAAAATAGAGAAAAATAAATTTCCTTTTTGGGCCCAAAGGCAGTGACTGGTGAAGTCACATGATTGTCCACACCACGCAGTACTAACCAATAATAAATAAAAGAGATAACAGGAATGAAATCTAGGTTCTAGTTAAAACATAACTTAATGTAAAAAGGAGGTTACTAACTATTACACATCAGAGTCTCGAATCAAATTAAAACACAGCGGAAGTACAACTTTCAAGGCAACATATGCCTGATTACAAAAAGGTCTAGAAAGCAATAAAGATAATTAAACTACACTCTAGCCTAATCTTCAGTTGGCATAGAGGTAAACCTCGGTGTAGTAGTCCTCTTCTGCCTGACCTTCTTTGGGATAGTCCTCCGCAGGGACATCGTCACTGGCATAGTAGTCCTCACCTGCAGGTCCTTCACCTGTATAGTCATGACCAGGGTGCGCTGGTACATAGAAATGTCCAACGACATAAATGCCATCAGCTTAATGAAAGCTGAGTGAATTAGATACTAACAGGGTATCAACTATTGAAGTGATTACTAGTTAAACACCATTAAATTCAGTGAGGGTAACTCCTTTAATCATTCTGAGGATCCTATTATTAACATCTTACTCATTTTAAGACCAACAATACATTATGATAGAAGAACAGACTCGACAGTACTTCACTCTTAAGGATACACCATTGCTCCGTCCATCGCTTTTCAGAACATATGCACAGTCCACCGCATGTCATGGATACCACGTCAGTCCATCCCCAATTTTTAAGAACATATGCCCATTTCACTGCACTACAGGGATATAATTCTTTAAGCAACAGTACATCATTCTATGCCACAACTTAGCGATGTCTATCAGTGATCACGGTCCACCGTAGTCGTAGACACCTTCGTCTGTCTACCACTTTTAAGAACATATGATTAGATCATCTGGCTATCTTAGGGAAAATGGTCCGGTCCACCGCAAGTCATAAACACCTTCGTCTGGCTACCGCTTTTAAGAACATATGATCGACCAAAGCCCGCCCTCGCAAAATTCCCGAATCTTAACAAACCTACTTAAGTTCAAATCTAACATCGATACATGACAATCCCAATGTGGCCTGACTACTCTGAATGAAATGAACGATAACTCCAAGCGTTCATAATTATTATGTTATCTAATATCATAACCATTATCCATTAATCTCGTGGTTACTATGATCCTACGTCGCATTATCTCATTATCACGTCTGTATTACACCAATAAATCATGCTAGAACTACTGAATAGTAAATAAACAACTAAATAATTATAATATAAACTAAGCAAAACTATCAACATTTTGCAACTGCCAATCTATTGGGACAGGGGTCCAATCGATTGGTATAGAAATAGTAACAATCGATTGGTAAAAAGTCCAATCGATTGGATCACATGCCAAAAATTGGCAATCGATTGGTATATCAATCGATTGGAAAGATGTCAGTCGATGGGGATTCAAATGATGGAAATCGATTGGTATCTAAATGATGGCAATCGATTGTCCCAATCGATTGGGACAAGTCTTCGTCACAGTGAAGACTGTCCAATATGAATAAATATGAGAAATCATCATTTAAACTCCAATTCTTTATTCAAACACGTTCTAACGTCAACATAATGTTACCATGTGAGTTTAGAACTCACTTTAGGATTAGAGGGTGTGTTTGGTTGTGTGTATTGAAGCTTGGAGCTTCAATGGAGCTCTCCTCTCTCTCTCTCTCTCTCTCTCTCTCTCTCTCTCTCTCTCTTTTCTGTCTATCTCCCTCTTCTTCTTCTCTTTTCTTCTCCTGTCCTTCTTCTTCTTCTTCTTCTTCTTCTTCTTCTTCTTCTTCTTTAATCCATCTCAATGTATGTGAATGTATGGATGTATATATATATATATATGTATATATATATGAGTGTATATATACAACACACAACTCTCCTTCTCACTCTCCTCTGATTACTGGAAACAAAAATATGCCCAAAATGGGCTAGTATATATATCGAGGATTAAGTGTTCACGTAGCCTTTCCCTAGCCAAGGTAAGAGAATCTGCCCAGCTGCTGTTATTCGATTGTCATAAATGGTAATCAATTGGTATTAGGTATAACTGCTCCAATCGATTGGTATTGGCAATTGATTGGTAATATTGCCAATCGATTAGTATCCGAATTATACCAAAGGTAAGGAAAACTCATACAAGTATTACAAGAAACATTACAAGGTCTTATTCATATAATATAATACAAAAATACAGGGTATTACATCATCCACCACTTATTAAAGATTTCGTCCCCGAAATTCGAAGTAAGTAGGGTTCAAAACAAAAACAAAAACTTTTCTCGCATTTCTGACTCCAGCTCCTATGAAGCTTCTCCCTCTTCATGGTGCTTCCACTGAATCTTCACTAGTGGAATCTCCTTATTTCTGAGCTTCTTCACTCCTCGATCTAGAATACGCACAGGTCCTTTGTTGTATGTTGCATTCTCATTCACCTCGATGTCTTCAAAACTAATCTCGTGCGCTGGGTTGTGGGCACACTTCCTCAACATGCTAATGTGGAAAACATTGTGCACTCCTGACAACTTCAGCAGCAATGCAAGTCTATAGGCTACCTTTCCAACACGTTCTAGGATCTCGAACGGTCCGATGAATTGGGGTGATAGCTTTCCTTTTTTCTATTCGAATCTGACGATACCTCAAACTGGCGAGACTTTGAGTAGTACATGATCTCCAACTGCGAACTCTAGACCTTTCTGTCGCTTGTCGACATAGTTCCTGTGTCTGGATTGCGCTTCCTTCATCTTCTCTCATACGATTTAGATCTTCTTGCTGGTTTCTCAAATCATCTCAGGCCTAAGTAGTTGACTATCTCCGACTTCGGTCCAACATAGCGGTGATCAGCAAGGTCTTCTGTGTAAAGCTTCGAATGGTGCCATCCCTATGCTCGTGTAATAGCTATTGTTATAGGCGAACTCGATCAAAGGTAGATGTGTCTCCCATGAACTCTCAAATTTGTCGTAGCATATCCTCCATCACTTGATTGACTCATTCTGTCTGACCGTCTGTCTATAGATGAAAGGCTGAACTCAAGTTCAACGAAGTTCCCATTGCTGTCTGAAGGCTCTTCCAGAAATTTGCGTTGAACATGAATCTCGATCTGAAACTATTGAGACAAGTACACCGTGCAGTTGTACAACTTGCTATAGATACATCCGGCTCAATCTTTCTACTGGGTACGTCATGTTATAGGCGATGAAATGCTCTAACTTGGTGAGTTGATCTACTATTACCCAAATAGCATCGTGGTTTTGCTAAGACTTTGGCAATCTAACCACGAAATCCATGGTGATATGTTCCCATTTCCACTAGGGAATCGGTAGCGGCTATAGAAGTCCAGGCGGTCTCTGATGTTCTGCCTTCACTTGTTTGCAAGCAAGACATTGCAACACGTACTTGGCCACTTCTTGTTTCATTCCTTCCCACCAAAAGTTCCTCTTCAAGTCCTTATACATCTTGTTTCCTCTAGGATGGATAGTCATCTTTGACTTATGTGCTTTGTCCAAAATATCTTTTCTGAGACTACCGTCGTTTGGCACACAAAGTCTACCTTTGCACCTTAATGCTCCCTTCGTACAGATACTCCATATTTATGGTTCTATTACGGACATCTTAGCAAACCATAGCTTCAAATCCTCGTTTGACTGTTGGGCTTGGGCTTCCAAGATTTGGCTGATAAGAGTTAGTTGTATGACAAGACATCCAAAGTGTTGTCCTTTTCCCAATCCCATTATTTAGAGGTCAAATCCGGCTAACGTCTCCAATGCTCACCATTTTTTTTTATCAAAATCAAAGTAATCAAAAGGCAGGGCCTTCAGCTCAAAGCGTCAGCTACAACATTTGCTTTACCCAGATGGTATTGCAAAGAGAAATCATAGTCCTTGAGTAGTTCCATCCATCTTCGCTGTCGCATGTTCAACTCCTTCTGAGAGAACAATTGCCTCAAACTCTTGTGATCCAAGAATAGATCAAACTTTTCTCCATACAAGTAGTGTCTCCAAATCTTCAAGGCAAACACAATTATAGCTAGTTCCAAGTCATGCGTCGGATGATTCTTCTCATGTGGTTTTAATTGTCTTGATCCGTATACAATCACATTTTTATCTTGCATTAGCACACACCCAAGCCCTTGGTGTAATGCGTCACTGTAGATTATGAATCGTTCACCACTAATGGGTATCGCAAGCATAGGTGCTGAGGTTAGTCTTTCTTTTAATTCACAAAAATGCATCCTCATGCCTATCAGTCCATTCATACTTTATCTCCTTCCTTGTCAAACTTGTCAAAGGTCCTGTGACCTTGGAGAATCCCTCCACAAATCTCCAATAATATCCAGTCAATCCAAGAAAACTCCTAACTTCAGTCGTGTTAGTCGGTCTATTCCAGCTCAAGACTGCATCAATGTTGGATGAGTCTACAAAAATTCCATCAGGTGATATCACATGTCCCAAGAATTTAACTTCCTAAAGCCAGAATTCACACTTACTGAATTTCGCATACAGACTATTGTCTCTGAGAGTCTGTAGAGCAACCTGTAGATGCTTTTTATGCTCTTCTTCTATCTTCGAGTAAATCAGAATGTCGTCGATGAATACTATAACGAATGATCCAGATAAGGTCTGAATGCTCTATTCATTAGGTCCATAAATACTACTGAGGCATTGGTCAGTCCAAAGGACATCACTAAGAACTCATAGTGTCCATACCTTGTCCTGAATGCAGTCTTTGGTATATCTTCCAGTCGAACTAGTAACTGATGATATCTTGAATGCAAATCAATCTTCGAGAATATCCTTGATCCTTGTAATTGATCGAACAAGTCATCTATCCGGGGAAGTGGATATCTATTCTTGATCGTGACCTTATTCAGCTCTCTGTAGTCGATACAGAGTCGTAGCTCTCTGTCCTTCTTCTTCACGAATAGGACTGGTGCTCCCCAAGGTGACATACTTGGGTGAACGAAACTTAAGTCTTCAAGTTCTTAAACTTGCTTCTTCAATTCTAACATTTTCGTCGGCGCCATCCGGTACATGGTCTTGAAAATTGGTAACGTTCTGGATGCTAGCTCAATGCAGAAGTCTATCTCTCTCCTTGGCAGAAGACCAGAGATACTTCAGAATACATCTTCAAAATCTTGAATAACGGGGATCTGGTTAGTAGTAAGCTCCATGCTTGAAGTCTTGATTGTGGTTAAGCAGCTCGTAATGAATATATCGCTCAACGGTTGGCTTTGAAATCTGATCTACGGGCAACCAAATGTCAAAAAGACAATGGTCCGACTAACATAATCCAAAATGGCTCCGTACTTGGTAAGCCAATCCATTCCTAGGATCACGTCGAACTCAGACATCGACAAAACTATCAAGTCTGCCGGCAGATTTCTATCTTCTAAGGTTAAGGGACAATTCTTGTATATCCTACCCAACTTAATTGTTACTCCCAAGGGTAAAACGGCATTAAGGGCAGGTTCAAGTGCTAGGGGTACCAAACTTAAGTCACACACAATCGTAATAGCTATGAAGGAATGGGTAGCACCAGTATCATTCAAAACTCTAGCTTGACTGTGAAATAAAATGAGTGTACCTTCCAAGTTCTACTGTTCCTCAACCTCGTATCCTGCATTACCAGGGATGATGACATTCACCCTAACCTATCCTTGTTATCCTTGAGTAGGCGCTCCATAGTAGCCTCCACGAGGTGCTCGACAATCCTTGCTCATGTGACTAGGCTTGTTATAGTTGCGACAGATGATGTCATTGCGACGGTTAGTCTTGGGAGCTTTGGAATACCTTACAATATGTTCAGGCACTCCACAGTTAAAACATCCATCAATGTTCTTCCTCTGGGCGGCGGGCTGTGCTTGAGGCAGTCCTTGCTGTCGGTTCTGTTGTCGAGGAAAGTTAGCTTAGGGCTTCCTTGTACCATACATAGATTATATAGAACACTAATGGGAAAGGAAAATAGATCTTATTATATATAACAGAGAGTATTACAAGGAAAAATACATAAATTTGGGATAATAGATAGGAAAATACAAGTGCTACATCTCTCCACCACCTATCAAAAGATTTTGTTCTGAAATCTGAGTAAGCTAATCCTGGAATAACTCTAGATACTTCCCTCGCATTTCTGATTCCATCTCCCAAGACGCTTCTCTTTCGTCATGATGGCTCCATTGCACTTGCACCAAAGGAATCTCCTTGTTCCTCAACTTCTTAATCTTTCTCCCCAAGATACGCACAGGTCTCTCCTAGTATATCACATTGTCATTCACCTCGATATCCTTGAAGTCAATCATTGGTGCTGAACTGTGAACATACTTCTTTAACATGCATATGTAAAAGACATTGTGTACTCCAGACATTTTGGCGGCAGTGCGAGGCGATAAGCAACCTTGCCTACACGACCAAGAATCTCGAAAGGTCCAATGTAGCGAGATGATACTTTTCCTTCTTCCTTCTAAATTTGACCATACCTCAAACTAGGAATACCTTGAGAAACACGTGATCTTCCACACTGAACTCAAAATCCTTCTGATGTTTATCTGCATAGCTCTTCTACCAACTCCGGGCAGCTTTCATCTTCTCTCAGACTATGTTGATCTTCTCACTGGTTTCTCGAACCATATCCAGTCCAAGAAGTTTACCGTCTCTGATTTCGGCCCAACATAGTGGTGAATGCCACGGTCTCCCATATAACACTTCGAACGGTGCCATTCCTATGCTCAAGTGGTAACTGTTGTTATATACGAACTCAATTAAGGGCAAGTGGGTCTCTCACGAACTCTCAAAGTCAATGACGTAGGCTCTGAGCATATCTTCCATAACTTGATTCGTCTACTCAGTCTGTCCATCAGTTTGAGGATGAAGAGCGAAACTTAGCTTCAAAGAAGTCCCCATGGCTGCTTACAGACTCTCCCAAAATCTCGAGGTGAATCTCGAGTTACGGTCTAACACAATTGAGACTGGAACACCATAAAGTTAAACTACTTGCTGAATATACATCTAACTTAACTTCTCTACTAGATAAGTCATGTTGTAGACAATGAAATGAGCAGACTTCATTAACCTATCTACTATTACCCCAATGGTATCGTGACATTGTTGCAACCTTGGAAATCCAACCATGAAGTCCATGGTAATATGCTCCCACTTCCATTTCGAAATCAGTATTGGTTATAGGAATCTAGACGATTTTTGATGCTCTGCCTTGACTTGCTAATATGTGAAACACTTGGATACGACCTCAGCGACTTCCCTTTTCATGCCTTCCCACCAAAAGTTCCTCTTCAGATCCTTATATATCTTCGTTCCTCCTGGGTGAATGGTCAATCTAGACTTATGTGTTTCACCCAATATGTATGTTCTAAGCTTTCCATCACTAGGTACCACAAGTTGACCCCTGCATCTAAACCCTCCATTTAATCCGATGTTCCACTCTTTTGGCTCTTTTGCCAAAGCTTTGGCGAACCACTTCTTCAACTCTTCATCCTTCTGTTGAGTCTCCAAAACATGACCAATGAGTGTTGGTTGAACTATAAGTCACCCAAAGTATCATCCTTCTTCCGACTGTGTGGGTTGAAGATCGAATTCTGCTACAGTCTCCAATGCTTTCCATTTCCAAATTATAAGAGAATTGACATTCCCATGAGGCTTCTGACTCAATGCATCTACAACTACATTCGCCTTACCAGGATGGTATTGCAAAGTAAAGTCGTAATCTTTCAATAGTTCCATCCACCTCCTATGTCTCATGTTCAATTCCTTCTGTGAAAACAAATACCTCAAGCTTTTATGGTCCAAAAATAAATCGAATTATTCTCCAAAGAGGTAGTGTCTCTATATCTTCAAGGCGTAAATGATTACGGCTAACTCAAGATCATGCGTAGGATAGTTCATCTCATGAGGCTTTAGCTATCTTGATCCATACGCGATAACCTTCCTATCTAGCATAAGAACACACCCTAATCCTTGGTGTGATACATCACTGTAGATGGTGTATCTCTCGCCGCTCTTTGGTATAGCAAGCATTGGCGCTAAAGTCAATCTCTCTTTTAACTCCTAGAATACGCATTCATGCTTATCCTCTCATTCAAACTTCATATTCTTCTTCATAAGTCCAATAAATGGGGCTGTGATTTTAGAGAAACCCTCTACAAATCTTCGATAATAGTCAGCTAGACCAAGAAAGCTCCTAACTTCTAAGGCATTACTTGGCCTTTTCTAATCTAGAACTGCGTCGATCTTTGAAGTATCCACAGAAATTCCTTCTTGAGAGACAACATGTCCCAAGAACTTGACTTCCTTAAGCTAAAACTCATACTTCCTGAACTTTGCGTACAAACAATTATCTCTGAGCTTCTGTACTACAATCTACACATGTTTCTCGTGTTCTTCTTTGGTCTTGGAATAGATCAAAATATCATTGATAAAGACAATGATAAACTGATCCAAATAGGGCCTGAATACCCTATTCATCAAATCCATGAACACTGCTGGGGCATTGGTTAATCAGAATGGCTTCACAAGGAACTCGTAATGACCATATTTGGTTTTGAATCCGGTCTACCCAAAAGCTGATGGTATCCGAATCTCAAGTCGATCTTCAAAAATGTTGTCGCTTCTTGAATTTGATCGAATAAATCATCGATCCTTGGCAATGGGTACTTATTCTTGATGGTAACTTTGTTTAACTTTCCATAATATATGCAGAGTCGAAATGTTCTATCTTTCTTTTTCATAAACAACACTGGTGCTTTCCACGGTAATGTGCTTGGTCGAACAAAACAAGAAACATAACAAAACTGACAGGCTCGAGCGCTCAGGTTAGTAGAAAATAGATTCTCAGTTTAAGGTTATATACAAGGACTAGAATTCGTTCTAAGGACACATGTAAGTCATAAAAACATGTATAAGCTATGTCTCTAGACATCTAGATGAAAATTTGCATTCAATATATTTTATGGTGTGTTTGGATGATGATTTAAATCACCAAAACTAATGAAAAAGAGTTTGATCATGAATTTTTGTTACATGTAAGGACTGTAACCTCAAATAATTCTCATACATGGACATATAAACATGTAAAACTATTTCTAAGGGCATCTTAGTAAGAATCTATACTCGCAAGTACTTAGATGATGTTTGGATGATGATCAAAATGTAAATTTATTGAGAAAGAACTTGAAATTGTGGAAATAATCTTTAACTCTTCTTCTCTAGAACTAGATCATGTAAATAATCAACTTCTGAACTTCCTCTTCATGATCTTCATGAAATCTCAGCAACAAGTATGTGGATGCATGTTGAAATGAAGGGTGTGTGTGTGTGTGTGTGTGTGTGTGTGTGTGTGTGTGTAAATATAAGGGTATGTGTGTGTATATGCTTGGATTAAAGCATGCAAGGGGTATGGGGGGATATGAGCATGAAAGTGTGAAGGATCTCACTCACAAGGCTGCTGGACTAACCCTCTCTCTCAAACTGCTATAAGGAATTCGTCTAAAATGAAATAACATGAGGGGTATTTATAGACAAAACATAATTAGAGAGAGAAAGAAGAAGAAGAAGAAGAAGAAGAAGAAGAAGAAGAAGAGAATAAGAAAATAAAAAATAAAAAAGAGGAACACCAAACTTATGTTTTGCGTAATCATCATCAACCTTGAAGCCCTAAATCGGTGAGTTAAACTTTTGTTTTGAATATATGCATTTGAATATATATATATATATATATATGTACTTGAATCCATGTGTAAACTAGGGTTTACAATTAAGATTGATCTGTGTGATCTTGTTGTTTTGATTATGAATATGTGACTATTTTGATTAATCTAAATTTACAGTGGTTAAAAGTGAAAATAATTCATATAAAATTGTGGTCATTGAATTTTGGAATTATGTCCACTTGTCCCATGTAAAACGCGATTTTGCACGTATTTCGTCTAATGGTGTTTTCCCAATTTTGCACCGTTATATTACAGTAGCAGTTTTATGAAGGTTAAAATAAGCGTATTTGCTACATCATATTTTTATGATTTTGTGCTCGTTAATATGAATTAATTTGTTTGTACTTAGAAAGATATGAGTTCTCATGTATAGTTGAGCTTTGTGAAATCTTGACTGTGTGATTTTGTATGGGTTATGAATTTGTGTGAACATGTAGTTGTTAATATGATTTTAACGGAAATTTGATTTGAGATATATGAATCTCATATAAAGTTGAGTTTTGTGAAAAACGTTGATGTATGAACGTTAGAAAAGTCCTTAGAGTTCACCACTGCTCCTTATGATTTTAGGCGGCAACTTCGTGGATGACCCGTCCTTGTGTGATTAGACGGCGATTACGTGGATGACCCATCTCTTCAATATTTTAAGCCATATGCCCGGTGTGGACACCGGGCTTCCGCCTCTTTGTTGGGTTTTTGAAACTTGTTTGGAATTGATCAAAGAAAGAAAATGGTCTGTTTGAAAACAGATACAGAGTCGCCACTTGGTCTTTAAGGAACCAAGAAACCTAATTTGACTCACCCAAGCGGATAAGGGCACCGGCCCTTCATAACCAAAGAACTTGGTTCGGGGTTTTGGTACGAGAGAGGAAGGAGCCTTTGTCGCGACTAAAACACCCTCAACTCGCCCCGTCTTTTGACGGGCCTCAATTAGCATCCAAATAATCATCTTATACTATGTATGGTTCAACAATTAATACTATGGCAGTATATTACATCACATAAAGAAATTTAAAATGGAAGATCTAAAAATAAAATATCATTCATAAGATCTAAGCCAATTATCACACAATGCAAAGTGAAAGATCACACAAATAAACCTAGAAAAAATCATCTAATCACATATCAAGTATTCAAGACTTCCTAATCTAAAGGGGACATGAATTGTTCTTGAAACAAATAATCAAAGAAATCCAAATATGCTTAGCAAGCTAGTATGATGCATGTTATTCCTTGAGAAAAAAAAAAGACCTCTCAATCCCCGGGACGGATGAGAAAGGATGATTAGATCGAGGGGAAACATGAACGTGTGATCATGATCACTCCTTATAATCTTCTTAGATTAAGAGTTACAAAAACCCCAAATCTTGCATGAATGCATTGTATGTATCTAAAATGTGCAAAGGTTGTAGTGTGTTTTTGTGTACATGGATTTCTAAAATGACTTAGGAGTCTAAAATGTATGAATGAATGAATGAAATAATCATGGGATATGTACAAATGTAGTATGAACTACTTCCTAAGATATGAACTAATTTGGAATGCATATGAGCATCAAATCAAAGAATGAAATTTGAAATGTGCTTGCTGTGAATAGTGGACAGAACAGTAGCATGATCTTTTGGAAATTGAAAAGAGGGGTTAGGAATGTTTCCAATGCATGATTTTTTATGGAGAGCTTCCTTATTGTGTCTAGAACACTACCCAAAAGTCCAATCTTGAATAGATATCACAGATTGAGAGAAATCATATAAACAATGAAGGTCACTCAGAAACAGAGTCCGTACTGTCAACTGAAATGTTGAAAAATCTTAGAAAATGAAAACTAATGATATAGAGGCCCATTTTATACAGAAGGTTCCCTAAGACATTGAAGTTTAAGGGAAAAATAAGTTAGTACCACCCTTTTTGGAAAAGTTTTCTGAAAAAGAAGTTGGAAGTGGACCTAGCTGCTGTGACAGCAAAGACAACATGTCTGGAAGGAATGTTTGGGTCCAAATGGACCATTTCCAAGTACTTCCAAGTCAAACCAAAAATCATGGATGTTCTACAATGAGTTAGGAAGACTTTCCAAGTGGCCTTGCATCCATATGTTGAGTATTGAGTTCTAGAGAAATCTTTAAACTCAGCTCACTCACTGTTTTGACTCATTATTTTGAAGATTTTGGAGAAAACAAGGTTTTGTTTCTTGAAACCAAAAGGAGAGGGATTGAGAGGGGTTTTGAAATAGATGTTTTGAAAGCATATTTTCAATACTCAATAAGGATTATAGCCACTTAAAATTCCAACATAAAACTCATCATCAAGAACCTCCAAGATTGTTGGAGAGATTTATTTTATTTTGAACATAACTTCAAGAATACTTTGGAGGTATTGAAGTTATGATCATCATCTATCAAACATGTTTTTGAGGTCAAGAGCTACTATCCATAAGGATTCACTCACCCCAAACTTCATGTCATCATCTAGATGATGATGAACTAGTAAGTAAATAAAGAAAAATAAAAAATAAATGAGGTAAGAAGAGATAAACAATGAATAAACAAGCATGTAGATAATGATCAATAGATGATATTCATGATGTATTGAACTTGTAGGATGGTGTTTCACTCATATATGATGACATTGGATATGGAAGAAGCTTCCACTCTCTTAAATGCTCACTAAAATGGTGGTTGGATGTATTGAATGTTGAAGTAAATGGGAGTAATGAAGTAAAAACAAAGTTTAGAACTCACTTTTGTTTTGAAAATCAAAGAAGGAAGCTTCTTTTCTCTCTATTCTAACCTTATCTCTACAACTTTCTCTCCCAAACTTTTCTAAGCTTTCATTTGACTCCCCCAAAATGAAGAGCAATGGGGGGTTTATATAGGCCAACTTGGGGTGGTTTTGGGGTTTTAGAAGTATTCCCATTGGTCCTAAACATCTGAAATCATAAAACTACGTCGTTTTGGTTTTTAATTAATCAAAATGGACCCCCAAAAGAAATTACAAAAACACACTGTTTTGGAGGTGAGTGTCGTGGCGGCACTGGGCCAGTGCAGCGGCGGCACTGCTCTTCCTTCGTCCAGATAATGCTGTTTAGGCCCCCAGAGGTTCTGGTATTCGCGAAAAAGCCATATTTCGTCCGAAATTCACAAAAAATGCATACGAACTCCAAATTGAGGTTGTGATATACCGTTGGAAAGGTAATGGAGTCTAATTTACATAAAAAAAAAAAGTTCGGGGATAGGTCACTTTGAAAAGTTTTGCGATATTCGCGATAAAAGCTGATTTGATCGCCTTTTTTGCCTTTGGAAATTCATAATAAATTCGTTTTAAATCCAGAAATTATGTGCGATATACCGTTGGAAAGCTATTGACCTCTAGTATCCATGAAAACTATTTGAAAATTGTTTCGGCGCCCCAGTTCCAAAGTCAAATTTTGGTCAAACTGGTCAAACCTGGGATTCCCGGGAAGTTCTGAAAATCTCCGGGAGTTCCCAAGAGCTGACGTTTTCGCTCGATTTTCTTTTGAAACTTGTTTTAATACGTTTCTCATGATTTAGAATGATTCCGGTGAATTCGAACGATTTCGGTCAAACTTGGTCAAACTTGGTCAAACCTGGTCAAGCCCTGGTCAAACCGGTCAACGGGGACTTTCCGGGAACTTCCGGGACTTCCGGGGGTCTCTGGGAGCTGACGATTTCATCCGATTTTTCTTAAAAACTCATTTTATCATTTTTCTTACGACATAGCATGCTTCTAGAACTTTTGGTCCAAATCTGGGAGCTTCTGGGCTTTCAGGGACAGTTTGGTCATTCTAAGCATTCTGAGAGATAGAGCTGACTTCCAAGAGTCCTTTTGAGTCATTTTCGATCATTGTGAACCACCAAGCTATGGGTCTCCTAAATCTGGTAGCCGACAAAATGGGGTGTCTACAGTTTGCCCCTCTTTGGCATGAACTTGCGAGGCAACGCATGTCGTAAGCGAGTGCCAAAAGATGCAATGATGATGCCGAGGTCAGTGCTGGTCGTGCTCTTTGTGAGCTGCCTACGTATCCCAAGGGGAATCAGACCAGGGCTTAGTTCAGGCACAAAGGGGAAAATCACGTACGCACAACGAGACAGGCAGGATGATATGCGATGCATGGATGAATCTCATCATGAGTCCTATTATGCCTATTGATATGACCCTAGTATGAGCAGGTGCTGTAGGGTGTGCCACTCCGAGTGGGCTGGTGTTGTGTTGGTGATCATTATACAGATGAAGACACCAAGGTTTAGGAGGCTCGGGGTCTAGGGGCAAACTTCTGAAACTTGGGAAGTGTGTTTTGCTAACTAGATGCGCTTCATTTAGAGAACGACAGCCAAAGGTGACTTGAGGGATCTTTGTGATAAAAATGGATAGATGAGAAAGCTCGTGATAATCGGGAGATCTGGATGCAGGACATGTTCTGATTGTTCCTGACGGCCGATCTTCAGGAGTCGGTTCCTATTTTGTTACTTTCTGCTGAGGGTAGTGGGAACTAGCATCTTTTGGTATCTGCCCTCGGGGGATGATGTAGGGTTCTCGGAGAATCTCTCTCTTCTTGACTGAGAACCAGGACCCATCTCTGAATCTCTTACGGTTGATCAAATCTTTCGACGCTCAATCCAAGAGGGCCGGTCTGGGCCTCCGGGAGTTGGTATCTTTCGGTTTCTGTCCTCGGGGAATGATGTAGGGTTCTCGGAGAATCTCTTTTCTTGATCGAGAACCAGGACTCATCTCTGAATCTCTCACGGTTGATCCAATCTTTCGGTCTCTGTCCTCGGGGGATGATGTAGGGTTCTCGAAGAATCTCTTTTCTTGATCGGGAACCAGGACCCATCTCTGAATCTCTCACGGTTGATCAAATCTTTCAGCGCTCAATCCAAGAGGGTCGGTCGGGGCCTCCGGGAGCTGGTATCTGTCTGTTTCTGTCCTCGGGGGATGTTGTAGGGTTCTCAGAGAATCTCTTTTCTTGATCGAGAACCAAGACCCATCTCTGATTCTCTCACGGTTGATCAAATCTTTTGATGCTCAATCCAAAAGAGCCGGTTAGGGCCTTCGGGAGCTGATGGACTCTCTGAGAATCTCTCTTCAATTCTTGACCTAGAACCAGGATCCATCTCTGAATCTCTCGTGGTTGGTCAGATCTCGTAATGCTCAATCCAAAAGAGCCGGTTAGGGCCTTCGGGAGCTGATGGACTCTCTGAGAATCTCTCTTCAATTCTTGACCTAGAACCAGGATCTATCTCTGAATTTCTCGTGGTTGGTCAGATCTTGTAATGCTCAATCCAAAAGAGCTGGTTAGGGCCTTTGGGAGCTGATTTTCCTGCTGGGAATGGTCTAACAGACTTTTAGATTGCTGGGGATAAAACATTGTCAATCCTGATTGAAATGGGCCAGTGGAATGGACAATACACTCTGCTAGGAAGAAGGAAATGCGCCCATTGAATGGGAGTCAAGGTATTATTCTATTTGTGATGAGGGATACGGAGATGGGTTGCGGCAGTTTAAGGTTTTGATATTGAAAGAGGAGGGTGATCAACAATCACTCATGGACTTATGTTGCTAGGTGAAAGAAAGATCATCAACAGCCGCTCATGGACTTATGTTGCATGAACGAAGATGAGCAACAACCACTTATGGACTTATGTTGCTAGGAGAAAGGAAGATCATGAACAGCCACTCATGGACTTATATTGCATGAACGAAGATGAAAGATCAACAGCCACTCATGGACTTATGTTGCTAGGAGAAATAAAGATCATCAACAGCCACTCATGGACTTATGTTGCATGAAGAAGATGAAAGATCAACAGCCACTCATGGACTTATGTTGCTAGGAGGAGGAAAGATCATCAACAGCCACTCATGGACTTATGTTGCATGAAGAAAGATGGAAGATCAACAGCCACTCATGGACTTATGTTGCTAGGAGAAAGAAAGATCATCAACAGCCACTCATGGACTTATGTTGCATGAAGAAAGATGAAAGATCAACAGCCACTCATGGACTTATGTTGCTAGGAGAAAGGAAGATCATCAACAGCCACTCATGGACTTATGTTGCATGAAGAAGATGAAAAGGTCAACAGCCACTCATGGCCTTATGTTGCTAGGAGGAAGAAAGATCATCAACAGTCACTCATGGACTTATGTTGCATGAAGAAAGATGAAAGATCAACAGCCACTCATGGACTTATGTTGCTAGGAGAAAGAAAGATCATCAACAGCCACTCATGGACTTATGTTGCATGAAGAAAGATGAAAGATCAACAGCCACTCATGGACTTATGTTGCTAGGAGAAAGGAAGATCATCAACAGCCACTCATGGACTTATGTTGCATGAAGAAGATGAAAAGGTCAACAGCCACTCATGGACTTATGTTGCTAGAAGGTGATGGTTAACCTTTGGCGGTTTGGAAAGGGATAAAATTCACATTTTTCCACAAGCTTGGACACTTCTCATGCTGACGCCTTGACTGGTACAGTAATGATGTTTGGTACTCCTGCTTGTATTGTCATTGGAATGCTCTTTATGAATTGATTTGAAAAAATTTATTATTCGTCACTGTTGACTTACACATTTGAGACTACGACCGACTCTTTTCCTGAAAAAGACTATGACAGACTCAAAACTGACAGACACCGACACGCGAGGGTGACACATTTGACACCAAAATGAAACAAGCTCGACTTGCCAAAACTTGATGTGCTTTCATCATAAATGATGTACCATTTCTCTTTTGTGTTCATTCCGCATAATTTTGATGATAAATCTCATTTTGAAAGTTCTTTCCTATTGATCTAATCAATTCTTTGCTTCTCCCGAGATGTGCTTTGGATTAGTGCCTTAGCTTTTAGAATAAAAGATGCTCCATTTCAAAATTTTCAAAATAACTTGGTGACTTGACTCACCCTTTGGTGTGAATGGATCGTGTTAGGCAAACGGAGTTTGCCCCTAGTTTGAGGTATAGGAAGTGGAATTCATCAGCAAACGAGGTGGGTGACCAAAGTTTTCCCCTAGTTTGGACAATGGTTTATTGGAGGTTTTGGGCAAACGATGTAGGTGACCGAAGTTTACCCCTTGTATGAAGGGTTGATAGTAAAATTTAGGCAAACGAGGCGGGTGGCCGAAGTTTGCCCCTAGTGTGGAAGGTTATTTTCTGGCTTGAGGCAATGACCGTGACTTTAATCTCTCAAATGCTCATAACTTTTGCCTAAGCACCAGTGAGGTGACCTAGTGAGCTCTTTTCTCTCTTTTGTTATTGCTCACCTTGGATTTAGCTCTAATTTATGCCTAGACGTCCTTTCGGATTTTCGACCTAGCGAGCCATCCTTCTTTTCTTTTTGAAAGTCTGCCTACGTACCCCCGAGCGGGGATCAGGTCCAACGTAGTTCGGGCCATGGTCGGAAAGAAGCGGGTTGATTTTTAGGTAGGTGGGGTGACCGAACCGTTGTGGTTGCCTACGTATCCCCGAGCGAGAATCAGGTCAAGCGTAGTTCAAGGCAAGGTCTGAAATAAGGGGTTTGAGGTATGAGGGTTTTTCAAACCAATCGTCAAAAAAGTTCAAACTTGAGCCACTTATGGTAGCTTTAAATAAAAGGATTCAGTTTCAATCTCCCTTTCCTTTCTTTTTCATTTTCCTTTTGTTTTGTTTTGAGGATTGATCCTTTTCACTTTCGCCTAGCCAGTCAATTTTGCTTTTTAATGTAGTCGATTCTTGTGAGATCTTTCAATCGCCATCTTAGAATTCTGAAATGTGCATGTCAGCTCTCGGAATTTATTTGTGGCAGTTTCGTGCCTTTGGAAGTGTGATCTAGGCACATACGATTCTCTCATTTGTTTTATCAAAAATTTCTTTCATTTTCTCCATCATTTTGACTGGCTAAGGTCAGATCTTGGAAATCAATACCTTTTCAGCTCTAACTTTTGCCTAGGTGCCTTTTCGGGTTTTCAACCTAGCGAGCTTTTCTTTTCTTTTCTCCTTTTTTTTGTTTTTTTTTAAAGTGGAGATGAAACTCATTGAAATGTTTGGCTACCATCAAAGACGAAGTTTGCACAGGTTCGCATGGCTATCAATTGGGTTGGGCCCAAGGCTTTGAAATGGTAGAAATGGTGGAAAGGGTGTTGGGCAAGCCCCAAGTTAGTTCCAAGCATGTCTTTTCAAGATTGAGGCAAGAGAATCTTTAAATTCTTAAAGTTAGACTATTCAATTCTCGGCTCTTCATCGGTGTCAGTGCAAAATTGACTTTGACCTTTCAGGATTTTTTTGTTTGAGTAAAAAAAAAAAAATTTAGCACAGTAATATCCATGGTAATTTGTAAAGTGACACTTCAATTCAGCGATTCATGCATCTATGACTAGGCACATTAGATTAGGCAAAATGAGACTTCATTCCATCAGTAGAGAAGGATTACAGACTCATTAACAACTCGATGACAGACAGACTTGACCACAAGACTAAACTTGAAATAGACAAAACATAGGACATACTCATCTAGACTCGACCTGGTCCCAAATGGAATGTCACAGTGACTCGCTTATTCTTTTTATTTCTTTTTCTAAAGAGCATCTTCATTTTGTTTTCTAGCAAGAGTCCCAATCACCATCACTTCACTTGCACAGGTTCAACATTCATGGTCCCCAGCGAAGGGGATCATTTAAACTGATAGGTCAAGGGTTGGTCCAGACCGAGGTAGTGGATTGGATTGGGGTGCAGCGCATCATCTAAGAGATCCTGAATTGAGTGACGGAGCCTCTTACAGTTGTCGGTCTCATGGCCTTGGTCTTGGTGGTAATCACAATACTTGGATTCATTATACCCAGGAGGTGGGTGATTAGGAGGCTTACTGGGCTCCAAAGGTACAAGGTGGCCCTTTTGAACAAGGTGATTGAGGGCGGAGGATAAGCTCATGTCAAGTGGTGTGAAGAATCTTTGGTTTCCTTTCTTGTGCCTCTTACTGCAGTCATTTTGGCTTGATGATGGGCTTAAGGCATTGACATCTAGGCTCTCTTGATCTTCACCAAAGGTATGGGGTCTCTTCTCCTTTTTTAGTGACCCAACTCCATTGGTCTTGCCTTCACAGATAGCATCCTCGATTCTAGTCCCAACCTCAAACAACTCTTCAAATATTGAGATGGACTGGTAGAATAATTTTTCATGGTATATTGGTTGCAGGTTCTTGACCAACATACATACTTGCTCTTTCTCAACAGGCCTGTGGATCATTTGGGCTACTTTATTCCTCCATCTTCTCAAGAATGCAGCGAAGGACTCGTCGAGATTCTGCCTGGTAGTTTCCAGATCTCGAACGGTGACATCAAGCTCTTGGTTATAGGAGTAGTGATCAATGAAAGTTCTAGCAACATCTTCCCAAACTCGGGTCTTGGAAGTTTCAAGGGTTAGGAACCAGGATAGTGCAGCTTTCTGGAGGGTTTAAGGGAACAGCATAGCTATGTGCTCATGGGTGCAGCCCATTGACTGGAAAATGCTCATACAAAACTTCACGTGGCTCTTTGGATTTCCAGTTCCGTCAAAACGGTCAATTTCAGGCATCTTGAAGTTCTCGGGTAGCCTCACCTTGTTGGGCTCAAACAATCCTTCCAGATCTAACATGTAATCGTCGACCCCCTTACTCTTCCTTAGTATGTTCTCAAGCTTGTCGACCTTGTCCATTTTCTCTTGGAGCTTTTTCTCATATGCAGGCGGCGGGACCCCTTGAAACTATTCTTCTTCTCTATTATTTTCAGGAGGCGGTCCAAATCCAGGTGGTGGTGGTGGCATGAACCCAGGTGGGTACTGTGGCTGCTGTTGTCGGAACTCTTCCATAAATTTCAGAACTTGAGTCAGGCGATCTGACTGTTGATTGATTAATTCAGTGACCTTGGCTTCCAAAGTTTCTTGATTCATGTTAAATTTTCTCGGCGGACCGATTCTAACCAAATGACTGCTCGAACTTCTGACCCAGGATGGGGATCTCAGAGGCTGACTTTGGGAATCTATAATGACCTATAGATTCGAGAGGAGTGTATCAGATTCTGATAGTGATGACTAGAGAGACAATGACAGTGATGTTAAGGAAGATGGACCGGCTTATGTACAGACTGACTGAGATAGTGTGCGCAGACTGATGAGAATGGTGCATGCACATGAGACAAGCATGCGGATGCAAGCCCTAATCTATATGATGCTCCTATTTCTAACAGATAGCAGCTAAACAAATAAGGTCCTAGCCATACAGAGTGTGCTAACCTTACTTTCCAGTATGATCACCAAGGGATAACAGGGATTTCCGGGATACTTCGGGAATTTTGGACAGAGTTTCTGGGAGAAACAGGGATTCAGAAGATTCGGAGAAATTTCTAGAAGTCATTTGAGTTTCTAGGAGAAATAGGGATTTCTGGTTGATTTAGATTGAGCTTCTAGGAGAAACTGGTATTTTGGGCATTTTTGAGAAATGTGGATAGAGTTTCTAGGAGAAACAAGTATATCTGGGCATTTTCGGGTGATTTGGGCAGAGTTTTTAGGAGGAACAAGTACTATGGGTATTTCTGGGAAATTTGGATAGAGTTTCTAGGAGAAGCAAGTATATCTGGGCATTTCTAGGTGATTTGGGCAGAGATGTTGGGATTTTTGGAGAATCCGGGAGATTTGGGCAGAGCTTCTGGGAAAACAGGTACTTTGGGTATTTCTAGGAAATTTGGATAGAGTTTCTGGGAGAAACTAGTATATCTGGGAAGATAGGACAAAGTTTCTTGGAGGAATTGGCATATCTGGGAGATTTAGACAGAGTTTCTGGGAAGAACTGGTTAATATGGTTATATCTGGGATATCTGGACAGAGTTTCTGGGAGAAACTGGTTAATATGGTTATATCTGGGATATCTGGACAGAGTTTCTGGGAGAAACTGGTTAATATGGTTATATCTGGGATATCTGGACAGAGTTTCTAGAAGAAACTGGTTAATATGGTGATAGTGATCATACTGTCTAGCAGGTTTTCATACTCCTATGTCTTAGGACCAACAAACAAGGTTTGCGGTGTATATCTTTTTGAGCATGGAGCAGACATCTTTGTCATGGTACCTAGGCAGGTCAACTCAATGTGATCACATGTGAGTGATTGCCTTGGGGATCATAAGAAAGAGGTTCTGCCTCATGCCACATAAGCATCTACACCGCGCAGGTAATCCCACCAGGGCATATAGCAGTTATATCACATTGTCCTATCTGAAAAGATAAATCAACAGCCCTATGAAAGGTTCTACAGGAATCTATATGCAAAGGCTGGGTTTAGTCAAAGAGGGTCCGTCAACAAGAGTTCCAATATACCGTCAGAGAGACAGTACGGAGGTTTTTACTCTTTTTGATATACCTTGGAAGGTACAGTATCAACGGTGACTTGTGCCCTGGCACAGCAAGACCTGAACAATGTCAGCGCCGCGTTTCAGACACAGTCGGAGGGGGGGAAAATGCTGAAGTGCAATGCGGTGAACCAAACGCAGTAAAAAGATGATTTTAAGGATGCTTCTTATGAGTCAAACCTCTGTATTATTTCGTTTTGAAAATAAATATCCCCAGTGGAGTCGCCAGATTGTGGACACCGGGCTTCCGCCTCTTTGTTGGGTTTTTTAAACTTGTTTGGAATTGATCAAAGAAAGAAAATGGTCTGTTTGAAAATAGATACAGAGTCGCCACTTGGTCTTTAAGGAACCAAGAAACCTAATTTGACTCACCCAAGAGGATAAGGGCACCGGCCCTTCATAACCAAAGAACTTGGTTCGGGGTTTTGGTACGAGAGAGGAAGGAGCCTTTGTCGCGACTAAAACACCCTCAACTCGCCCCGTCTTTCGACGGGCCTCAATTAGCATCCAAATAATCATCTTATACTATGTATGATTCAACAATTAATACTATGGTAGTATATTACATCACATAAAGAAATTTAAAATGGAAGATCTAAAAATAAAATATCATTCATAAGATCTAAGCCAATTATCACACAATGCAAAGTGAAAGATCACACAAATAAACCTAGGAAAAATCGTCTAATCACATATCAAGTAATCAAGACTTCCTAATCTAAAGGGGACATGAATTGTTCTTGAAACAAATAATCAAAGAAATCCAAATATGCTTAGCAAGCTAGTATGATGCATGTTATTCCTTGAGAAAAAAAAAAGACCTCTCAATCCCCGGGACGGATGAGAAAGGATGATTAGATCGAGGGGAAACATGAACGTGTGATCATGATCATTCCTTATAATCTTCTTAGATTAAGAGTTACAAAAACTCCAAATCTTGCATGAATGCATTGTATGTATCTAAAATGTGCAAAGGTTGTAGTGTGTTTTGTGTACATGGATTTCTAAAATGACTTAGGAGTCTAAAATGTATGAATGAATGAATGAAATAATCATGGGATATGTACAAATTTAGTATGAACTACTTCCTAAGATATGAACTAATTTGGAATGCATATGAGCATCAAATCAAAGAATGAAATTTGAAATGTGCTTGCTGTGAATAGTGGACAGAACAGTAGCATGATCTTTTGGAAATTGAAAAGAGGGGTTAGGAATGTTTCCAATGCATGATTTTTTATGGAGAGCTTCCTTATTGTGTCTAGAACACTACCCAAAAGTCCAATCTTGAATAGATATCACAGATTGAGAGAAATCATATAAACAATGAAGGTCACTCAGAAACAGAGTCCGTACTGTCGACTGAAATGTTGAAAAATCTTAGAAAATGAAAACTAATGATATAGAGGCCCATTTTATATAGAAGGTTCCCTAAGACATTGAAGTTTAAGGGAAAAATAAGTTAGGACCACACCTTTTGGAAACGTTTTCTGAACAAGAAGTTGGAAGTGGACCTAGCTGCTGTGACAGCAAAGACAACATGTCTGGAACGAATGTTTGGGTCCAAATGGACCATTTCCAAGTACTTCCAAGTCAAACCAAAAATCATGGATGTTCTCCAATGAGTTAGGAAGACTTTCCAAGTGGCCTTGCATCCATATGTTGAGTATTGAGTTCTAGAGAAATCTTTGAACTCAGTTCACTCACTGTTTTGACTCATTATTTTGAAGATTTTGGAGAAAACAAGGTTTTGTTTCTTGAAACCAAAAGGAGAGGGATTGAGAGGGGTTTTGAAATAGATGTTTTGAAAGCATATTTTCAATACTCAATAAGGATTATAGCCACTTAAAATGCCAACATCAAACTCATCATCAAGAACCTCCAAGATTGTTGGAGAGATTTATTTTATTTTGAACATAACTTCAAGAATACTTTGGAGGTATTGAAGTTATGATCATCATCTATCAAACATGTTTTTGAGGTCAAGAGCTACTATCCATAAATATTCACTCACCCCAAACTTCATGTCATCATCTAGATGATGATGAACTAGTAAGTAAATAAAGAAAAATCAAAAATAAATGAGGTAAGAAGAGATAAACAATAAGTAAACAAGCAAGTAGATAATGATCAATAGATGATATTCATGATGTATTGAACTTGTAGGATGGTGTTTCACTCATATATGATGACATTGGATATGGAAGAAGCTTCCACTCTCTTAAATGCTCACTAAAATTGGTGGTTGGATGTATTGAATGTTGAAGTAAATGGGAGTAATGAAGTAAAAGCAAAATTTAGAACTCACTTTTGTTTTGAAAATCAAAGAAGGAAGCTTCTTTTCTCTCTATTTTAACCTTATCTCTACAACTTTCTCTCCTAAACTTTTCTAAGCTTTCATTTGACTCCCCCAAAATGAAGAGCAATGGGGGGTTTATATAGGCCAACTTGGAGTGGTTTTGGGGTTTTAGAAGTATTCCCATTGGTCCTAAACATCTGAAATCATAAAACTACGTCGTTTTGGTTTTTAATTAATCAAAATGGACCCCCAAAAGAAATTACAAAAACACATTGTTCTGGAGGAGAGTGCCGCGGCGGCACTGCTCTTCCTTCGTCCAGATAATGTTGTTTAGGCCCCCAGAGGTTCCGGTATTCGCGAAAAGGCCCTATTTCGTCCGAAATTCACAGAAAATGCATACAAACTCCAAATTAAGTTTGTGATATACCGTTGGAAAGGTAATGTAGTCTAATTTACATATAAAAAAAAAGTTCAGGGATAGGTCACTTTGAAAAGTTTTGCGGTATTCGCGATAAAAGCCGATTTGATCGCCTTTTTCGCCTTTGGAAATTCATAATAAATTCGTTTTAAATCCAGAAATTATGTGCGATATACCGTTGGAAAGCTATTGACCTCTAGTATCCATGAAAAATATTTGAAAATTGTTTCGGCGCCCCAGTTCCAAAGTCAAATTTTGGTCAAACTGGTCAAACATGGGATTCCCGGAAAGTTCTGGAAATCTCCGGGAGTTCCCAGGAGCTGACGTTTTCGCTCGATTTTCTTTTGAAACTTATTTTAATATTTTTCTCATGATTTAGAATGATTCCGGTGAATTCGAACGATTTTGGTCAAACTTGGTCAAATTTGGTCATACCTGGTCAAACCTGGTCAAACCGGTCAACGGGGACTTTCCGGGAACTTCCGGGACTTTCGGGGGTCTCTGGGAGCTGACGATTTCATCCGATTTTTTTTAAAAACTCATTTTATCGTTTTTCTTACGACATAGCATGCTTCCAAAACTTTTGGTCCAAATCTGGGAGCTTCTGGGCTTTCAGGGGCAGTTTGGTCATTTTGAGCATTCTGAGAGATAGAGCTGACTTCCAAGAGTCCTTTTGAGTCATTTTCGATCATTGTGAACCACCAAGCTATGGGTCTCCTAAATCTGATAGCCGACAAAATGGGGTGTCTACACCCGGTTTGTTGGTCTATTTCATGTGTATTTATACATTGTTTATTGACGTCAAGAACGTAAGGTACCATACCCGTTAGATTAAAACGTAGCATTCCATCTGTAACGTACCATCTTTTGGAACATAGTAATTTGATAATAAACTGGTCAGATTAGTAAATTGAATATTTTGGATACTTCGATTCATAGTTTAGGGTTGTTTTGTGTAAATTGAAGTAAAACAATGATCCGAACAACTTTCGTGTTTTACACTTTTCCTAAAAACGTCATTTTGACAATATTTTCATCGATTTTCAGAATCTACTGAACATCGTCTATATAAGAGCTAAAGTTTATTAACTAATTTCTGAATTATCTATTTAGAATTAATGAACGGGGATGCGTATCTTTTCTTGGAAATTTTATTCATGACATTTTTCGTGTTTTAAGTTTTGTCTAATTCGAGTTCTTTGTTGGAGATAACTTCATTTTAATTAAAAGCACCTTGTTATTGGTTTCTATTATTGTGTTAAGTTCTATTTGTACATGATGGTAGGCCCATTAATGGTTTGCATGTATCGACCTACCATAGTCAAGAAAGGTAAGTATTTAGTTGTTTTAATTTGGGCAAGAAACTACTTGCCACCACATAAATGGAAACTACTCTATTGTCCAGATATGTGTGTGGAACTACCTGTCTTGGCCCAAGAATGTTGTAGTGTGGTTTGGATTCTACAGGTTCAAGTTAGATCCATAAGATTTGTGTTTTGTTTAACTCATACCAGTCATGTGACTGACCCAAGTGTGTTATGCATTCGGGTGCGTTTCTGTTTGAAACGTAGTCGGATGATATATGCAGGATAGTATAGTTGGAGTTCATTGTGGAGCAGCCGATCTGTTTGTGAAGTTGAAGATATCTACTTTTCATTTTTTATGTATTATATGATACTCTTTTATTTAGTTAGCATTAATTGAGAACTTGTATTAGATGTAGTTATATTTCAGTTGTATTATTGGACTTTAGGGGACGTTTGTAGCATATCTGATATGAGATAGTGTAGTGTTGAAATTATTCTGTTTATTATTATAACCATATAATTTTATTGTGATTCAATGGAGGAAATTACATTATTTCTATGTAAAGGGAAACGTTTGGTTTTCATTTTGTAATAAATGAGTATGGAGAAAGTTTGAAACGTAGATTTTTCTTGTAATATTTTTGGGAATGAGTTTAATGATAAATGAGTTTTGTTTAAAAAGAGATAATGTGGTTTATGAAAATAATATAAATTCAATTTATCTTAAAATGGTCTTTTAAAATTGGGTATGGGTTAGCAAGCTTGGATTTTTGGGTGGTTGAATATTGATCAGGATATGTACTTTATTGGATATTTGGCTTTCCAAAAATCGGGGTATGGCCAGTTGTTAGTTCGACTAGAGGATGTGACGAAGACTGCATTTAGGATGAGATATGGGCATTATGAGTTTCTAGTTATGCATGCCAGTAGTATTCGTGGACTTGATGAATAGAGTATTCAGACCATATCTAGATAAATTCATTATAGTGTTCATCGACAATATATTGATCTAATCAAAGACGGAGAAAGATCACAAGGAACACTTACATAATGCTTTACAGACACTTCGAGATAGTAAGTTGTATGCAAAGTTCAGCAAGTGCAAATGTAGACACCCCATTTTGTCGGCTAACAGATTTAGGAGGCCACAAGCATGTCAAACCTCGATGATTAGAAAGATCGGATTTTCAGAGATTGCCTCTAACTCTCAAGAAGTCAAAGAATTTGCAAAAATGACCAAAATGCCCCTAAAAGCCCAAAACTCTCCAGATTGGCCCAGAATCTCAAAAATCATTCGATGTTGTTCAAAACAAAAAAAAGGGTATTTTAAAAGATGAATATTTGAAATCATAAGCTCAGAGACCCCCGGAAGTCCCGGAAGTTCCCGGAAAGTCTCTATTGACCGGTTTGACCAAGGTTTGACCAAGTTTGACCAAAATTATCCAAATTAACCCGAAAGTTCCGAGATCATTCTAGATCATGTGAAAAGTCTTAAAATATGTTTTAAAAGAAAATCGGACAAAAACGTCAGTCTTTGGAGGCTCCTAGAACTTCCCGGAATTTCTTGGAAGCGCACTGTTTGACTGACTTGACTGCAAGTTTGACCAAAAATCAAAGTCTTCTTTTCGACATTGAAATATTTTTATCAAATACTAGAGGTCAATAGCTTTCCAACGGTATATCGCACATAATTTCTGAATCTAAAAGAATTTGTTATGAATTTTTGAAGGTGAAAAATGCGATCAATTCGGCTTTTATCACGAATACCACAAACCTTTCCAAAGTGACCCAACTCCAAACTATTTTTTATGGAAAGTAGACCTCAATACCTTTCCAACGGTATATCACAATCTCAATTTGAATTTCGTATGAATTTTCTGTGAATTTCGGACGAAATAGGGTCGTTTTGCGAATTTTGGGAGTTCTGGGGGCCAAAATGCAATTTTTGGTCAACGGGGGAGTTGACTGCAGCGGCGGCACTAGCCCACTGCCGCGGCGGCACTCTGAGTGATTTTTCATTTTTTTTGTAATTTTTGGTTAATTTTTGGGTTTTAATTCAAATTTTCAACAAATAAAACGACATAGTTTTGATTATTCCAGGATTTTGGACCAATTAGAGACTTTTTAAAACCAAAAATACCTCCCCAAGTTGGCCTATAAAGGAGACTCATTTACTTCCATTTAGGGGAGAGCTTGGAAGCCATTAGAGAGAGATATAGAAAGTTAGGAAGAAATAGAGAGAGAAATCAAGATCTTCTTCTTCAAATCCAAGCCAAATGTGAGGTTTTTTTATTTAGTTTTCTCAAAACTAAACTAGTATTTACAAGATTTTAAATCATTTTCTTCATCTTCTTTGAGTTTCCAATGAGTTAGAGAGCAATCTACACCAACATACACACATATATGAGAGGTTGAAAGCTTGTGGTTCCACCATTGAATATCATCTATTGTTGTTTATTTTCTTGCTTATATACAATGTTCATCTCCTCTTACCTCATTTCTTTTTTATTTCTTTGTTTTACTTATAGTTCATCATCATCTAAATGATGACATGAAGTTTGAGATGAGTGAATCCTTATGGATAGTAGCTCTTGACCTCAAAAACATGTTTAATAGATGATAATTATAACTTCAATACCTCCAAGGTATCCTTCAAGTTATATTCAAAATAAAAATGAATCTCTCCAATAATATTGGGGGTTCTTGATGATGAGTTTGATGTTGATATTCCAAGAGGTCATAATCTCTATTTGATGTTGAAAATATACTTTCAAAACCACTATTTCAAAACCCCTCTTCAACCCCCTCATTTTGATCTCAAGAAAGAAAAACTCTAGTTTTTCCCAAAATCTTCAAAACAGTGAGTCAAAACAGTGAGTGATCCGAGTTCAAAGATTTCTCTAGAACTCAATACTCAATGTATGGATGCAAGACCACTTGGAAAGTCTTCCTAACTCATTATAGAACACCCATGATTTTTGGTTTGACTTGAAAATACTTGAAAATGGTCCATTTGGACCCAAATATTCTCTCCAGATATTCAGTTTTTGCTGTCACAGCAGCTTGATCTACTTTCAACTTGTTTTACAGAAACCTTTTCCAAACAGAGTAGTCCTAAATTATTTTTCCCTTGAACTTTAATGTCTTAGGGAACGTTCTGTATAAAGTGGGCCTCTAGATCATTTGTTTTCATTTTCTAAGATTTTTTGACATTTCAGTCGATAGTACGAACTCTGTTTCTGGGTAACCTCCATTGTTCATATGATTTCTCTCAATCTGTAATAGTTATTAAAGATTGGCTTTTTGGGTTGTGTTCTAGACATAATAAGGAAGATCTCCATAAAAAATCATGCACTGAAAACATTCCTAACCCCTCTTTTCAATTTCCAAAAGATCATGTTACTGTTCTGTCCACTATTCACAGCAAGCACATTTTAACTTTCATTCTTTGATTTGATGCTTACATGAATTCCAAATTAGCTCATGTCTTAGGAAGTAATTCATACTACATTTGTACATATTCCATGATGATTTCATTCACTCATTCATACACATTCTAGACTTCTAAGTCATTCTAGGAATCCATGAACACAAAGTACACTACAACCTTGGCACATTCTAGATACATGCATTGCATCCATGCAAAGATTTGGGGCTTTTGTGACTCCTAATCTAAGAAGATTATAAGGAATGATCATGATCATGATCACACGTTCATGCTTCCCCTCGATCTAATCCTCCTTTCTCATCCGTCCCGAGGATTGAGAGGTCTTCTTTTCTCAAAGATTAACATGCATCATTCTAGCTTGCTAAGCATCCTTGCTTTCTTTGATTCATTTGTTTCAAGAACAATTCATGTCCCCTTATATTAGGAAGTCTTGATTATTTGATATATGATTAGACGATTTTTCCTAGGTTTATTCGTGTGATGTTTTTTACTTTACATTGTATGATATTTGGCTTAGATCTTATGAATGATATCTTATCTTTTGATCTTCCATTTCAAAATTCTTATGTGATGTAATATACTATCATAGTATTAATTGTTGAACCATACATAGTACAAGATGATTATTTGGATGCTAATTGAGGCCCGTTGAAAGACGGGGCGAGTTGAGGGTGTTTTAGTCGCGACAAAGGCTCATTCCTCTCTCATACCAAAACCCCGAACCAAGTTCTTTGGTTATGAAGGGGCCGATGCCCTTTATCCATTTAGGTGAGTCAAAATTAGGTTTCTTGGTTCCTTAAAGACCAAGTGGCGACTCTGTATCTGATTTCAACAGACCCTTTTTCTTTCTTTGATCCAAATCAATTCCAAAAACAACAAGAGATGGAATTTTGCGTGTCCACAACGAATTTTGGCTACAGGAGGTCAAATTGTTAAGACATGTTATATCTCAGGACGGTATCTCTGTGGACTCATCTAAGATCGATGCAGTCTTAAGCTGGAATAGACCAACTAACACGATAGAAGTCAGAAGTTTCCTCAGCCTAGTAGAATATTATCAGAGATTTGTCGAAGGATTCTCTAAGATTGCAAGGCCTTTGACAAATTTGACGAGTAAGGAGATAAAGTACAAATGGACAGACAAGCATGAGGGTGCATTTCAAGAGTTAAAGGAAAGATTGACTTCTGCACTAATACTCGCGATACCTAAGAGTGGAGAAAGATATGTGATCTATAGTGATGCATCGCACCAAGGACTTGGTTGTGTGCTTATGCAAAATAGGAATGTCATTGTATACGGATCCAGACAGTTGAAGATAGATGAGAAGAACTATCCAACGCATGATCTGGAATTGGCAGCAATATTGTTTACATAAAAGATTTGGAGACACTATCTCTATGGAGAGAAGTTTGATTTACTTTTCGATCATAAGAGCCTGAAGTATGTTCTCTCAGAAGGAGTTGAACGTGCGACAACGAAGATGGATGGAGTTATCAAGGATTATGACTTTTCATTGCAATATGATCTGGGTAAAGCAAATGTCGTAGCAGATGCTTTGAGTCGTAAACCTCAACTGGTAATCACTGCATTACTAAGGCGAGAATGGAAAGCATTGGAAGTTTAGTGAATTCGATCTTCATCCAGTGGAACCAATGGAAGGACAACATCTGGGATGCCTTATGGTACAACCAACTTTGATCAGCCGTATCATGGAAGCTCAACAGACAACGGAAGATTTGAAGTTATTATGGTTTGCGAAGATGTCAGCGAAGGAACCAGAGGTCTGGAGTATTGGAATAGACGGAGCCTTACGATGTAAAGGTAGACTTTGTATACCTTACGAAGATAATCTCTGAAAAGAAATATTGGATGAAGCACATAATTCATGGATGACTATTCATCCTGGAGGTACAAAGATGTACAAGGATCTGAAAAGAAATTTCTGATGGGAAGGAGTGAAGTGAGAAGTAACTAAATATATAGCTCAGTATCTAAAGGCAGAACATGAGAAACCACCTGGATTATTGTAACCGTTACCGATTCCACAATGGAAATGGGAATATATAACCATAGATTTTGCGATAAGTTTGCTGAAGTCTCAAAAAAACCACGACTCTAGTTAGGTAATTGTGGACCGACTTACGAAGATTGTGCATTTGATTGCCTATAGTATGATGTATTTTGTAGAATGTTTGAGCCGGATGTATCTACAATAGATTGTACGACTACACGGTGTACCTATTTCTATCGTGTGGGAAGAGTCCCCAAACAGCAATGGCAACTACACTGAACCTGAGTTCAGCCTTTCATCTACAGACCGATGGGCAGACCGAATGAGTCAATCAAGTAATGGATGACATGTACCGTGCTTGCGTTATCGATTTTGAGAGTTCTTAGAAGATGCACCAGTCATTGATCGAGTTTGCCTACAACAATAGCTGCCATATGAGTATAGGGATGGCATCATTCAAAGCTTTGTATGGAAAACCTTGCCAATCGCCACAATGTTGGGCCGAAGTCAGAGATACTCAACTTCTTGGGCCAGAAATGGTACGAAAAATAAGCAAGATGATTCAAGTCGTACGTTGTGATTCAAGGTTGCTTATTGACTTGCATTGCCACTGAAGATGTCAGGAGTGCACAATGTTTTCCACATCAGTATGCTGAGAAAGTATGCTCACAACCAATGCACGAGATTTTAACTTCGAGAATATTGAAGTCAATGACAACATTATGTTCAACAAAGGACCAATGCGGATTTTAGATCAAGGAATCAAGAAGCTCATAAACAAGGAGATTCTGTTAGTGAAGATTCAGTAGAAGCAACATGATGAGGGAGAAGCTTCGTGGGAGCTAGAGTCAGAGATGCGAGAGAAGTTTTCATTTTTGTTTTAGACCTTGTTTGGTTTTGATTTCGAGGATGAAATCCTTAATGACTGGTGGATGATGTAATACCTTGTATTTTCAGTAATTATTAATACAAAGAGATTCTGTATACTTCCCTTAAACATACTTGCAGTTTCAATTTCAATCGATCGAAGTCATTGTGAGCGATCGAGAATTTCTTTCTTCAATCGATCGAAACCCTGCTGATATGAATTTATTACGTGTTCCCTTATTTAATCGGTCTCAATCGATCGAACCTGGTCGATCTGCTCTCAAGCAATCGAAGAATCTTCAATCGATCGAACTCGACTGGATATTTCATCTCAATTTGTGCATTGGATTGACACCTACACCCCTTCTTCTCTATATATATATATGTTGTGCTCGTGGATTTTTGGGGTTGCTGAACCAGAGAAAAAGTTAGAGAAGAAGAGTTATATATATATGATGATGCCAAAATTTGGATAAGAGCTAGAAAGGCAATTTGAGAGGAGAGGGAGTGAGAGAAGAGAAGTTTGTATGTGGTTCGGTCTCGTTAATTAGCTGACCTATGTCCATGTGTGCGTCGGAGTGCGTTCACTAATAAATCACCGGCAGTCTTTGGTGAGCCAACAAAGAGGGCTACAGTACCAAAAATCGGTCTGGTATATGCGTATGGGTGATCTATATTGTTATTCTCGTGAGATAATAATGTTGCCACTTTAATGGAGACGAGTAATCTCTTTTATAGATGCAAGAGACCACTCGTACAAGGTAAGTGTGTGATTAGGAAGCCTAATCTAATTACATAAATCATGGAAGTTTCCTAAATGGTTTAGGAAACAACTTGTGCTTTCCATTAGTCTTATGACTGAGTTAGGAAACTGTCCGGAGCCTTGCAGGGCAAGTTATGAGACGTGCCCAGACTTCGTGGAGTACAGCTACATTGTATGCTCGGGCTATGGGCCCAGACCGGGCGGTCTTGGCTAGACGACCTCGGACGGTTATGGAAGTGAGTGCCCATTTCGGATGACTCAAAATTCCCTTGCTGAGGTGGCAACTTGACTTTGACCTGATATTTTTGTACCTATCAGCTGCCCCCCATTTTCTAAACTGATGTAATGCTCTATCAGATGAGGTTTGAAAATCTGTGCCATCCAGTAGACTGCCCGGGACACTCCTCGGGAATAGACCCCCTCCTTGGCCACCCAGAGGCTGGACCACACGGTACCCTTGGGAACCCAGAGTCGGTGGCTGCCACGTGTCAAGGAGTGATTGGTCTAGTTAGGATCCAACGAGGTCAATGTGGGTGTAACCGAATAGTAGTATGGTAACCGAACTGTCTTGTCATGCATTTAATGCGTGCGCCTTTTGAGGCGTCGCTTCACGTGGCCGAGGAGACAGCTGTCAGGCGGTTTAGGCAGGAAAGTTTCCTGGTCGTTGGATCTGATTTGATTTGGACCGTTGATGCTTTATATATAAGGGACACTTGTTCATTTCTCTCATTCCTCCTGCCCGGAGATAGAGATTACCGAACAGTTTGAGAGAAAAAGCTCCCTGTCAAGCTTCCCGAGCTCTTTTCTGTGCTTTTTCCAGTAAGTCTTCACCTTCCCAATTTCAATTCGTTGTAGTCTTCCTTCTCCTCTATCTTTTTCTTTCCTGAGTGAAGCTGGAGAAGACGAATCCACTAAGGCTCGCACGGGAGTGGGATTTCTTATTCCTTAGGTTCATCTTCTTTTTCAAGTGGGGTAGTTCACCCTCTTTGGTAGAGCAGCTGAGTCAGTCGGATGTCCCAAGGTAGTGTTGATCGAGTGTCACGTTACCCTAAGGGCCTTGTACGCCTTGCCCCATAGGCTTTTTTGGACTTTTCCCTCTTGTACCTTAGACTTGGGGTACAGACCCTTACTTAGGTCGTCAGGTACTGTCTCATTCCACCGTAAGAGTACTAGAGATGTGTCACTCTGATTTTGATTCCTCTTCCCGGTTGGAGGACGAAGAATCTCAGTTTGGGACCCTGGATACAAGTTTGGATCCACCTTCTGCCACCCCATCTGACCATCATAGCGAGGGCAAGATCCCTATTCGAGTGTCAGACGACGAGACAGATCAGGAGGCCCTTGTGGCCTTCGTCTCGCGGGGTTCAGGTGATGCGATACCGGAGGGCCCAGACCTCGAAGAAGCATTCGCCTGCAAGTTCATTCCTTCTGTCCTGCGCACCCAAGACCTTAGTCAGGTTAGGGAAAGGTACACCATTCCCGATCACCGCTCCTAGGCCGTACACGCTGGTAGGGCTCACCTCCATAATCTGGGCTTCGTTACCCTTTATAAGGAACCCTAATGGCGGGCTTCCACATCCCCTTGTATCCGGTTGCCCGGGATGTTCTGATATTCTTGGGGATCGCTCCTGGGTAATTAGCCCCGAATGGTTGGAGGTTCCTAATGGGTTCCATTTCTGTTTGGCCCTAAGTCTTCGGGTATGAACTCACCCTCTAAGAGTGCTTGTGGACTCACCGACCATTCCCTGTGCATGGGGAGGTCGGGTTGGCAGGGGAGGAAAATCATCATCAATTGCCCAAACAACAACAAGGGGTGGAAGAACAAGTTCTTCCAACTGTCCGGCCCCGGGCTCTGTGAGGAATCCCCAGGAATCTAACTGAGGACTTCCTGGGTGGGGAAGCTGAAGAGTAAGCCCATCCTGCCTCTCTCTCCTTTACTTTTCCTTTGCTCTGACTGTAACCATAGGACTAACTACTTTGTGCTTTGTGTTGCAGTGGGGTCAGTTGATCCGCCTAGCATCCCCGAGGAGTGCCAGAATAGGATCCAGCACTTAGCGAGCCTGCCTATGAACGTTTGGAACATGCTGACCAAGTGGGGAGATCGGAAGGTGACATACGACCCAGATCAGCCGGTTGAAGCCCTTATTTCCTCCGATCATTCTTGGTAAGTGTAGACACCCCATTTTGTCGGCTATCAGATTTAGGATACCCATAGCTTGGTGGTTCACAATGATCGAAAAGACTCAAAAAGGACTCCTAGAAGTTAGTTCTATCTCTCAAAATGCTCAGAATGACCAAAATACCCCTGAAAGCCCGAACGCTCCCGGATTCGGACCAAATGTTCTGGAAACGCACTACGTCATAAGAAAAACAATAAAATAAGTTCTAAAGCAAGACTGGATGAAATCGTCGGCTACCAGAGACCCCTGAAAGTCCCTGTTGACCGATTTGACCAAGGTTTGACCAAGTTTGACCGAAGTCATCCAAATTCGCCGAAAAGTGTCAGGATCATTCTAGATTATGTGGAAAGTATTAAAATTAGTTTTAAAAGAAAATCGAACGAAAACGTCAGCTCCTAGGAGCTCCCAGAGGTTTCCAAAATTTCCCGGGAAACCCAAGTTTGACCAGTTTGACCAAAAATTGACTTTAAAACTGGAGCACCGTATCATTTTTCATACATTTTTCATAAATACTAGAGGTCAATATCTTTCCAACGGTATATCGCACATAATTTTTGGATTTCAAACGAATTTATTATGAATTTTCGAAGGTAAAAAAGGCGATCAAATCAGCTTTTATCGCGAATGTCGCAAAACTTTTCAAGGTGACCTATCTCCAAACTATTTTTTATGTAAATTAGACACCATTACCATTCCAACGGTATATCATAACCTCAATTTGGAGTTTATATGCATTTTTTGTGAATTTCGGACAAAATAGGGACTTTTCGCGAATGCCGGAACCTCTGGGGGCCTAAAAAGGATTATCTGGACGAATGAGGAGCAGTGCCTCCGCGGCACAAGCCTAGTGCCACCGCTGCACTCTCCCCCAGAATGGTATATTTTTGTAATTTCTTTTGGGGGTTCATTTTGATTAATTAAAAATCAAAACAACGTGGTTCTATGTTCACAGATGTTTGGGACCAATGGGATTACTTCTAAAACCTCAAAACCACCCCAAATTGGCCTATATAAACCACCCTTGACTTCTCATTTTGGGGGTTTCAAATGCAAGTTTTGAAAAGTTTTAGAGAGAAAGTTGTAGAGATAAGATTAGAGTAAAGAGAAAAGAAGCTTCCTTCTTTGATTTCCAAACAAAAGAGTGAGTTCTAAACTTTGTTTTTACTTCATTACATCCATTTACTTCATATTCAATACACTCAACCATCATTTTAGTGAGAATTTAAGAGAGAGGAAGTTACTTCTATGTCCAATGTCACCACATATGAGTGAAACACCAAGCTATAAGTCCAATACATCATTGAATATCATCTATTGATTGTTTATATACTTGTTTGCTTACTTTGTTGTTCATCTTCTCCAACCTCATTTCTTTTTTTGTTTTCTTTATTTACTTACTAGTCTATCATCATCTAGATGATAACATGAAGTTTGAGATGAGTGAATCCTTATGGATAGTAGCTCTTGACCTCAAAAAATATGTTTGATAGATGATGATTTCAACTTCAATACATCCCTATGTATTCTTGAAGTTGTCTTTTAAATGAAACAACAATCTTGGAGGTTCTTGATGTGAGTTAAAGGTGGACATTTTGAGTGGTTATAATCTTCATTAAGTATTGAAAATATGCTTTCAAAACCCCTCTAAAAACCCAACATTGGGATTCCAAGAAATAAACCTTATTTCTATCAAAAAATCTTCAAAACAGTGAGTTATTTGATTTCAAAGAATTGTTTTGGGTTCAATACTCAATATATGGATGCAAGACCACTTGTAAGTCTTTCTAACTCATTATGGAACACCCATGATTTTTGGCTTGACTTGTAAGCACTTGAAAGGGGTCCATTTTTGTCCAAACATTCCTTCCAAACATTCTGCCTCTGTTGTCACAGCAGCGAGGTTGACTTTCAACTTGTTTTACAGAACACTTTTCCAAAAAGAGTGGTCCCAAATTATTTTTTCCTTGAACTTCAATGCCTTAGGGAACCTTCTGTATAATATGAGCCTCTAGATCTTTTGTTTTCATTTTCTAAGATTTTCTAACATTTCAGTCGACAGTACGGACTCTCTTTCTGAATAACCTCTATTTTTTATATGATTTCCCTAAATCTGTGATAGTTATTAAAGATTGGCTTTTTTGGTTGTGTTCTAGACACAATAAGGAAGATCTCCATAAAAAATCATGCATTGAAAACATTCCTAACCCCTCTTTTCAATTTCCAAAAGATCATGTTACTGTTCTATCCACTATTCACAGCAAGCAAACTTTTACTTTCATTCTTTGATTTAATGCATATATGCACTTCAAATTAGTTCATATCTTAGAAAGTGGTCCGTACCATATTTGTACATATCCTATGATGATTTTCTTCATGCATTCATTCTTCTTTTTAGACTTCTAAGTCATTTTAGAAAGTCCATGTACACAAACACACAACAACCTTTACACATTCTAGGATCATACATTGCATTCATGCAAGATTTGGGGGGTTTTTGTAACTCCTAATCTAAAAAGATTATAAGGAATGATCATGATCACACGTTCATGCTTCTCCTCGATTTAATCCTCCTTTCTCATCCGTCCCAGGGATTGAGAGGTCTTCTTTTTCCCAAAGATTAACATGTATTATTCTAGCTTGCTAAGCATATTTTGATTTATTTGATTATCTGTTTCAAGAACAACTCATGTCCCCGTAGATTAGGAAAACTTTATTACTTGATATGTGATTATACAATTTTTCCTAGGTTTGTTCGTGTGATCTTTCACTTTGCATTGTGTGATACTTGGCTTAGATCTTATAAATGATATTTTATCTTTAAATCTTCCATTTCAAGTTTCTTATGTGATGTAATATACCTATCATAAATATTAATTGTCGAACCAAACATAGTATAAGATGATTATTTGGATGCTAATTGAGGCCCGTCGAAAGACGGGGCGAGTTGAGGGTGTTTTAGTTGCGACAAAGGCTCCTTCCTCTCTCGTACCAAAACCTCGAGCCAAGCTCTTTGGTTATGAAGGGCCGGTGCCCTTTATCCATTTGGGTGAGTCAAAATTAGGTTTCTTGGTTCCTTAAAGACCAAGTGACGACTCTGTATCTGTTTTCAATAGACCTTTTCCTTTCCTTTTTCAAAAACAATCTCAAAACCAAAACCAAAAAGAGTGGATGAGCGATTCCGCGTGTCCACAATCTGGCGACTCCACTGGGTATGTTTATTTTTAAAACAAAATAATACAGAGGTTTGACTCATAAGAAGCATCCTTAAAATCATCTTTTTACTGTGTCTAGTTCACCGCATTGCACTTCTGCATTTCCCCTCCGACTATGTCTGAAATGCGACGCTGGCATTGTTCAGGTCTTGCTGTGCCAGGGCATAAGTCACCGTTGATACTGTACCTTCCAAGGTATATCAAAAAGAGTAAAAAACCTCCGTACTGTCTCCCTGACGGTATATTGGAACTCTCATCAATGGACCCTCTTTGACTAAACTCAGCCTTTGCATATAGATTCCTGTAGAGCCTTTCATAGGACTATTCATTTATCTTTTCAGATAGGACAATGTGATATAAACTGCTGTATGCCCTGGTGGGATTACTTGTGCGGTGTAGACGCTTATGAGGCATAGATACAGAACCTCTTTCTTATGATTCCCAAGGCAATCACTCACATGTGATCACATTGAGCTGACTTGCCTAGGCACCATGACAAGGATGTCTGCTCCATGCTTACAAAGATATACACCGCAAACCTTGTTTATCGGTCCTGAGACATAGGAGTATGGAAACCTACTAGACAGTATGATCACCATCATCAGGCATTAACCAGTTTCTCCCAGAAACTCTGTCCAGATATCCCAGATATAATCGCATTAACCAGTTTCTCCCAGAAACTCTGTCCAGATATCCCAGATATAACCACATTAACCAGTTTCTCCCAGAAACTCTGTCCAGATATCCCAGATATAACCACATTGACCCGTTTCTCCCAGAAACTCTGAAATGCCTTGATATGCCAGTTTCTCTCCGAAACACTGTCCAAACTAACCAGAAATGTCCAGATATACTAGTTTCTCTCAGGAACTCTGTCCAAATCAACCAGAAATGCCCAATCTCTCCTAGAAGCCTTCATAAAACCCTGGAAACCCTTGTTATCCCTTGTTGATCATACTAAAAAGTAGGGTTGGCACACTCTATATGGTTAAGACCTTATTTGTTTAACTGCTATCTATTAGAAATAGGAGCATCATATAGATTATGGCTTACATCCGCGTGCTTGTCTCATTTACATACACCATTCCTATCGGTGAGCACACACTATTTCAGTCAGTCTGTACACAAGTCAGTCCACACCACTATTTGTCTGTCTAAAGTCATTACTGTCAGAACCTGATACGATCCTCTCAAATCTGTAGGGTCACTATAGATTCTCAAAGCCAACAGCTGGGATCTTCGTCCTGGGTCAGAAATTCAGATAATCGTTTGGTCAAAATCATCCCAACAAGTTATTTCAGCATGAATCAGGAAGAGCTAGAAAATAAGGTCACCGAATTGGGAGCCACCATAAGCCAGCAATCTAACAGCCTAGCCTAGGTCCTGAAATTTATGGAAGAACTGAAACAGCAGCGGCAGCAGTGTCCCCCTAAGTTCCCACCACCACCGTTCGGATTCATACCGCATCCCGAGAACAATAGAGAAGAAGACTGGTTTCAAGAGGCCCCACCGCCCGCATATGAGAAAAAGTTCCAAGAGAAAATGGACAAAGTCGACAAACTGGAAAGCGTATTAAGGAAGAGTAAAGGGGTTGATGATTACATGTTAGACTTGGAAGGACTTTTTGAGCCTGTTAAGCTGAAGCTGCCGGAAAACTTCAAGATGCCTGCCATTGACCGTTTTGATGGAACCGGAAATCCGAAGAGCCATGTAAAGCTGTGTATGAACATTTTTCAATCAAGGGGCTGCACCCATGAGTACATTGCAATGTTGTTCCCACAAACTCTCGCGAAGTCTGCACTGTCATGGTTGCTTACCTTGGAAGCTTCCAAAACTCGGGCATGGGAAGACATCGTTCGAGTATTTGTTGATCACTATTCCTATAATCAAGAGCTGGATGTCACAATCAGGGATTTGGAAACTACTCGGCCAAACAGTAATGAATCCTTCGCTGCATTTTTTAGCAGATAGAGGAATAAAGTGGCCCAAATGACCCATCGACCAGTTGAGAAAGAACAGGTAAGAATGCTAATCCGGAACCTGCAACCACTCTACCATGATAAATTGTTTTATCAGTCTATCTCCACCTTTGAAGAACTATTTGAGGTTGGAACTCGAATTGAAGACGCTATCAGGGAAGGAAAGATCAAGAAGGAAGAGGCTCCGAGTCAGTCGAAAAGGCCCAACTACTCCCGCAACCCTCCGGATGTCAATGCCCTTAGCAGTCAACCCACGGCTTACCCTCCTAGGTCGTACCAACCCCTCAACCAGGAAAACTCGCCCAATCGCCCTTTCCAGAAAAAGCCTCCTAGTAATTTTGCCAAGTTAGAAATCCCCCTCTCCTCAGCCTTAGATCGCCTCCTTAAAAAGGGCCACCTCTAACTGATCTAGCCTCGAAATACCCTGCTCCCCGCCGAACTGCGTTATATCTAAAAGATGCACCTACCACCAAGCCCCTGGCCACAACACCGATGATTGCATGCGCCTTCGTCATGATATCCAAGACCTCATTGACCAAAATATCATTGAGCCACCTCCAAAGCAGCCCCATATCACTCAAAATCCCCTGCCAAACCACAAAAATATCAGCCTCATTGAGTCCAACCATGTATCCTTCAACCCTACTACCTATATCACCCCCTTAGGTCAACCTTTACCCCTTATTGACATCTCGGAGTCTATAGAAATTTGCCTGATTGAAGGAGGAGATGATGAGTGGCAGCAATAGTTGGCTGATGAACAAGATCTATACTTCTTGGAAGAACACGATCTAGGGGCAGTGGACCTTAAATGGTATGATCCCAATAATGAAAGCGATGCTTTTATCTGGAATGAGCCAAAAAAACCATTTGTGGGAACAGATTATGACTGGTTCAAAGAAGATGGGACTGTAGAAGGGCCTACTCCTGCCGAGATTGATCATCTGACTAGGTCAGGCCGTCAGTACCAGCCTCCGCAGCCTACCACTGAAGCAATCAAAAAAAGTCCTGTCAAAGACAAGGGAAAGGAAAAAATAGATGAGATCATCGAAGAAGACAATGAGTTGATAAAGCAGTTGAAGAAAACCCAAGCACATCTCTCGATGTGGGACATCATGGTAACATCCTACATGTATAGGCAAGCTGTGTTGAATGCCTTGGCTGGAATTGAGGTCCCCATCGAGTCTGCACCGGAAGACATGGTGGCTTTCTTGGGCACACTCACCCCTGACCTAATCATTACATTTTCTGATGAAGACCTACCGCCGGAAGGGTCTACACATAACAAAGCTTTGTAAATCACTGTTGGATGTAAGGGACAGCAGGTGCCATTCTGTCTGGTCGATACAGGCTCCTCCCTAAATGTTTGTGCTCTAAGGACTTCCACAACCTTGGGGGTCAATGTCATTGACATTGCGATATATGTACAATCCGTGAGGGCCTATGATAACACCAAGAGAAATGTGATGGGGACTGTTTCTCTCCAAATCCGAGTAGGGTCATTGGTTAGCACTGAAATCTTTCAGGTTATGGACATACCTGCCTCGTTCAATTTGTTGATCGGAAGGCCCTAGCTGCATGTCAACAAAGCTGTATCATCCACTGTGCATCAAATGATCAAGCACATTCATGAGAAGGAGATAAAAATCATCCTTGGCAATAGTTGGGGTAATGAAGCTTTTCCAAACTGCGCTCCCATCTTTGAAATCCAAATACCTGAGCTAGAAGAAGGACAAATCGGGGGGTTCTTTATGGAAGAAGTCTACATGATCAATAATCAAGACAGGTTCCCCGAGATCCACTCTGCAGTTGTCAACATCGTCCGCAAATGAACTACTTCCCTGGAATGGGATTGGGCCGACGCCAGTAAGGGATTCGTGAGTTCCCTCAGATCAAAGAGCAATAAGGCACTTTTGGGTTGGGGTACAAGCCCACTGAAGAACACGTCGAGCTACAGAGGCCATGGAAGAAAAGAGTGAGGAGTCTCCCACCATACTGCAAGACCTTGAATGGGCAATTCATCAAAGAAGGGGATGATTTCCCCTATTTTGAGTTCCCAGAACCTTGGATCCATCAGGCCACTGGAAAAGGTACCCCGGGCTGGAAATCTTCGCTGACTGCGAAAGGCCCCCCTATCAAGATCCATTATGTCCCAAAGAAATTAAGAAAAACCCGGAGGAAGACTGGTTGGAGTATCTGGACACTAAAGCCATCAGGAAAATGTGGGAAGAGTTCACCGAAGAAAAAGAAAAAAAAAAAAAAGGGCCGAGAGCCAAGATGATCAGATCAAGCCAACTGAGGAGGATCTGAGCAACTAGGCTGTAGAGTCATCTTTCTCCCTATCCCCTGTTCCCCCAGAGTCTGTACTTTCAATTATCGAGTCTGTACCAGAGTCGACTGTTGTAAGCCCACCGCTGTCTAATGTAATCACTCCACCTGTCATCAATGAAATGAAAGATGATTCTGCTTACTCCTCTGTGTCTAATACTTGTGAATGCACAGATCCCTCCAAGGATCTCCCAATCAAACTTAAGCAATTAATTGAAAAACCACCTGCTTATGAGATAATCAAAGATACTTTATCAATTAACCTAGGTGAAATAGATAACCCACAAATTGTGCAAATTGGCTCAACTCTGAATATATAAAATAAAAAATAAAAAAAAAGAAAGAAAAATTGACTCTCTTGCTAAAAGAATTCAAAGATGTTTTTGCTTGGTCTTATGAGGACATGCCTGGAGTCGATCCCGACATCGTCCAACACCGTATTCCCCTCTCCTTCCCAATTCTAAACCCGTCAAGCAGAAACTTAGGCGCATGAGACCAGAATAGGCACTCAAGTTCAAAGAAGAAGTGGAGAAACAATTCAAGGTAAGGTTCATCGTTGTTATTGAGTACCCGGAATGGGTTGCCAATATCGTGCCAGTCCCCAAAAAGGATGGAAAAGTTCGTGTGTGCGTCGACTTCCGTGATCTAAACAAAGCCAGTTCTAAGGATGACTTCCCGCTTCCCCACATCGATGTCTTAGTGGATAACACCGCAGGACATGAGCTACTGTCGTTCATGGATGGCTTTTCGTGGTACAATCAGATTCTAATGGCGCCAGAAGGTCGCGAAAAGACGACATTCACCACACCTTAGGGAACCTACTATTATAGAGTAATGCCTTTCAGACTCAAGAACGCTGGAGCAACCTACCAAAGAGTTTCCACCACTTTGTTACATGACATGATTCACAAGGAAGTAGAAGTGTACGTAGATGACATGATCATGAAGTCTAAGGACAGAGAAGGACTGAGAAGGACACCTGGTGGCACTGGGAAAGTTTTTTGAAAGGTTGTGCAAATACAAGATGAGGTTGAATCCAAAGAAATGTACTTTCGGTGTGGTAAGCTCTTGGGCTTTCTCATCACACAAAGGGGGATAGAGGTGGATCCCTCTAAGATCAAGGCAATCCTAGAAATGGCACCACCACGGAATAAAAAGGAAGTGAGAGGGTTTCTCGGAAGAATCCAATTTATCAGCCGCTTCATCTCCAAACTCACAACTACATGTGATCCTTTGTTCCGATTACTGAGAAAAGGAGAGAAGTTCCAATGGGATGACCAATGCCAAGCCGCTTTTGACAAAATAAAAGCCTACCTTCAAAATACGCCCGACCTTTCACCACCCACTCCTCATAAGCCCTTATTCCTTTACCTATCTGTCTTCGAAAATGCCATAGGTTGCATGCTAGCCCAAGAGGGAGAAAAAAGCCACTCCAAAAAAGCCGTATATTACCTTAGCAAGAGGATGACTGGGTATGAGCTCAACTGCTGTACCCTCAAAAAAACATGTTGGGCCTTGGTTTGGTGTACTCGCCGACTGAGGCACTACATGTTGGCCTTCCCAGTTATGCTCATATCCTGCATGGATCCTCTAAAATACCTCCTCAAAAAACCCGCCCTGGCCAGTCGTATATCCCGTTGGTTACTTCTACTTTTCAAATTTGATATCAAGTATGTGACAAGCAAATCGGTAAAAGGGAGAACTATAGATGAACATCTTGCTGAACACGCCATTGATTCTGAAGTAAATGGAGATTTTTCATTCCCGGACGAGCATATCATGGAAATCAAGGAAGAATAGTAGAAGTTGTACTTTGATGGAGCAGCCAACATGAAAGGCTATGGAGTAGGAATGATTCTAGTGTCACCAAATGGGGACCACACCCCACTGGCAATCAAGCTCAATTATAACTCCACCAACAACACTGCTGAATACGAGGCATGCATTCTGGGGATGGAAGCAACCATAGAACTGAAAGTTCAGAAGTTGGATATCTTCGGAGATTCAAATCTCATTGTGTCATAAGCCAGAGGGGAATGGAAGGTGAAAGAAGAGAGGTTGAAACCCTACCATGACCATCTCGATAGACTCAAGGAACATTTTAAGAGCATAACATTCTTCTACTTGCCTAGGGAAGAGAACCAGCTAGCAGATTCGTTGGCTACCTTAGCCTCCATGATCAAAATTCCTGTGGGAGTCAAGATGATGCCTCTAACAATCGAGCAAAGATATGAACCATCATTCAACATAGTCGCCGCGATCGAAGAAGAAGAGAAAGAAACACCATGGTACCAAGATGTTTGGGACTTCATAGAAAAGGGGGCATATCCCCTAGAATCTTCCGAGAAAGACAAAAGAGCAATTCGAAGGTTGGCAAGATAGTTCATTATTTGCGGGGGAAAATTATTGAAGAAAGGATACAATGGTCATAATCTAACTTGCTTGTTCGGAAAGTGCGCCAGAAGAATGATGGAAGAAATACACAAAGGGGTGTGCGGTCCACACATGAATGGTCACATGCTAGCCAAAAAAATCGTAAGACAAGGACACTACTAGACGACATTGGAGAAAGATTGTTGTGAATACGTGAGAAGGTGCCACAAAGTACCAGAACACAAACATGATGCATGTACCGCCATCTCTTCTATACAGCATGACCTCTCCTTGGCCATTCTCAACCTGGGGAATCGATATCATCGGTGAAATCGTTCCAAAAGCCTCGAATGGAAATCGATACATTTTGGTGGCCATTGACTACTTCACAAAATGGGTAGAAGCCGCATCCTACAGCAAGTTGGGGGCCAAGGAAGTGGCCAAGTTCATCAAGAAGAACCTCATCTGTCACTATGGAATCCCCCATGAGATCATTTTAGATAATGGTAGTCATTTCAAAGCTTAAGTCAGGGATCTGTTTGAGGAATACAAAATCACTTATCACAAGTCATCGCCATATAGGCCGCAAACTAATGGGGCAGTCAAAGCTACAAACAAGAATGTCAAGGCTATACTGCAGAAATTGACTGACACCTACAAAAACTGGCACGAAAAGCTACCATTCGCACTTTGGGGATACAGAACATCGATAAGGACATCCACAGGAGCAACTCCTTACTCACTAGTATATGGAATGGAAGCAGTACTTCTAGCTGAGATAGAACTACCGTCCCTGCGCGTGATGGCAGAATGTGAAATCTCGGAATTGGATTGGTTAAGGGAAAGGTACGAAGAATTGGCTCTCATAGATGAAAAGCGCCTAGCGGCAGTCGACCATGTCCGAATCTATCAAAAGAGGATAGCCCGTGCTTTCAATAAAAGGTTCGTCCGAGGAAAATTGTTAAGGGTGACCTTGTCCTTAAGGAATTGCGAGCCCCGATCTTTGATCCACGCGGAAAGTTCAAACCCAAATGGGTCGGCCCCTATATCATCAAAACTATCCTTTCTGGAGGAGCAACCTACCTTATGGACCTCGATGGCGTTGCATTCAAAGAACCGATCAACATGGATTGCCTTAAAAAGTACTATTCTTGGCCATTCCCCGAAACCAATTTTCTTTCAAGACATTGGCCTGAACTATGCTCAACCTGATTCCCACTCGGGGATACGTAGGTAGCCACATCTGTTCAGTCGTTCCACCCACAAAAATAACCCAATTTCTTTCAAGCCTTGCCTGAACTACGCTCGACCTGATTCCCACTCGAGGATACGTAGGAAACCGCATCGGTTCAGTCGACACCATCATAATCAACCCCTTTTCTTTCAAGACTTTGGCCCGAACTACGTTGGACCTGATCCCCAATCGGGGGTACGTAGGAAGACTTTCAAAAGAAAAGAAGGATGGCTCGCTAGGTTGAAAATCTGAAAGGACGCCTAGGCAAAAGTTAGAGTTAAATCCAAAGTAAGCAATAACAAAAGAGAGGAAAGAGCTCGCTAAGTCACCTAACTGGTGCCTAGGCAAAATTATAAGCATATGAGAGAAATAAAGTCGCATTCCTTACCAAAACCCAGAAGACACCCTTCACACTAGGGGAAAACGTCGGCCACCCGCCTCGTTTGCCTGAACCTCTTCTAAACTAGGGGCAAACATCGGTCATCTACCTCATTTGCCTCACCACCATACATATCCCAAACTAGGGGCAAACTTCGGCCACCCGCCTCGTTTTCCTCTAATCGTCCTAGCATGCCCAAACAAGTACTAAAAGCAAACATCTGATCAAATTCATACTATGAATGTTTTCAGAAAGCCAAATGTATAAAATAAGGTTCTCCAAGTAACCAAGGTTCGCCGATAAACAAACTTCGGATATTACATAAGCAGGGATAAATAAAAACACAAAAAGTTCTTTCAGAAAGCAATCCCAAATATCAAAGACACTTGGAGGAAAGAAGCAGAATCAATCAAGTCTAGTTTTATTATTTCTCCAAAGGTCTCTAGAAATAGACTCTTGCTCGACTGGCCCAGCCCCTGATGAAAGCAGCAATAGTAGTGGCTCTAACTTTGGAAGCAAAGACCCTCTCAGTGAACCCCCGGGGGACCTCTTGAACTCGCCCGTACTGTCTGGCCAATCGGCGAGGATGATAGAAAGAAGTCTCTCTCAGGCCCATCAGCCACACTCTCTGGTAGTCCCCGAGACTAGTGGTCACAGCATGATGGCCCCAACGCCTCACGATCCAGCAAATGTTGACCTCAGATAAAGCACCCATCATGCCAACCCAATCGGCAGAAGTATAATGAGGATGAAGCACAACCCTGCGGAAGTAAACTGGCAGCACATAACCAGTCCATAACTGAAGGTGCTCATAGAGCTAAGCTTGTAACACCAAAGACGCCCCAGAAAGAAGAAGCGTTCCTTGATTGAAAGAGCGATCCAAACCATTCAGGGTTTCAGCCAGAACCATGGCCATGGGATTCTTGCTAAATTTCAGCCCAAGGTACACATGCACCAGGTCGATAGAAGCACTCGAGAACAGAAAATGCGAAGTCATGCACAATATCAGAGCGGCCCTGCGGGTAGCATCATATACGCTAGGATTCCCAGGACTAGCATACTGGGCGATGATGGAAGCAATGTCAAGAACCTCACCATGAATCAGCCGGCGGGAAATAGTAGTCGAACAGTTTAGGTATTCAGCCAAGCCTTGCGTGGGACTGGGGGTGTCAGCAGAAGGGAGAATCAGGTCAGAGTCAGAATCGAAGCCAAGGATAGTGCAGAACTCCTCAAACAGGGGACATATCTCCAGGCCATAGAAATTGAAGACATGGTTCACCGGGTCCCAGTGGACAATAGCGGCACGCATGAACTCAGTGTTCAGAGCCATCTGGTGAAGAAAGAATAGCTCGGTCAGACCGTGGCTGAAGAGGTTGATCCGCTCACACCATCCGTGATGTTCAGCCAAGCTGTCAGTTGAGCGGGATCATACAATGCCATGTTTTCTGTCGCGGCTCTAGCAAAATTCAAAATTTCGACAGCACCTCCCTGTTTCACGGACTATCCCACCTACAAGGCAAACATTCTCAGTATTATAAGGCTGCTCATTGCGGTAACATCAACAATCACAGAATCACAATGCACAACCACCAACCAAAGCAAATACACAACTGCTCCTTCAAACTGGAAACTATCCGGCTCGAAAGGCAAAACATCATAATACGCTGTCAAGGGTAATAAACCATCCTACACATCATCCTACACATTGTCCATTAGTCACTTTATTCACTAGTACAACCCAATTGAAAACATGAAATGGAGATAAAATAAAAATCCCCACCTAGGAGGCCTCAGTCCTCCTCTTCTTCGTCCTTTGTCGGGCCACCCGGAATGTACGTCGGCGATGGCCTCCTCCTGCCACCTCTGCACCTCGGCTCGGTCCTCGATGAGCTGGCACCACCCCCACGATACTGCACATACAAATAAAATGAAAGCAATTAGTAGAGAAACAACAAATAGTGCCAAAAATAAAGTCGAGTCACAAATTTACCAAGGACGCCATCTGACTGGTGTCAAACTGTCGCATACCATCCATCTGTCAAGGGCAAAATCAGGGTTAGGACCTCATAACCTTAAGAAGTACAAAATTAGAGACATACCCGATGGTCTCGCGTGAGGACCAAAGACCGTAAGCTAGCTGCCAATGTGTGGCCCTCCTCAGCATAACTCCAAGGGACATTGAGGATGCCTGCTGGCTGGGTGGGATACCCACATGTGATCCGTGGCACCTCCATAACCTGGGGAGAGCCATTTATGCCCAAAACATCAACGGTCCAATCCCAATGAGGGATAGGATCAGAAACTGGGAGAACCTATCTCCTGTACATCTCACGAAGCTGTAGGCACAAAACAAGTTAGGGAAAAGATGAGTCAAAAACATAGGCAACGAATAGAGACAAAAACGTAAAAGAAACTCACACTCAGGAGTGGGAAGTTGGGCATCAGGAAGCGGTAAGTCTCATAGCCGGTCTTAGAGAAAAAGTGATCCCAAACATGAGTACCAGCTAAGGCCCCAGCAAAGCATCACTAGAAAGGTCATCAGCATCCATCACAGGAGGATCATGAGGGATGTGATACCTCAGACTGCCAACCACCTGTCGAAACACTCACTCGCCAAGGAACCATTTCCTGTTTTCGGTACTTTCCATCAGAAGTCGGTAAGAGGAAAGGGCGCCTGTATCTCCTCTGGGGTAGCATAGGCAACACGCTCCCAAGGCGTCCAATCGACGTTAGCAGTTGTCAGCCTAGATAAGAAGTTTCTGAGGAGAACAATCTGATGAGCCCTGCTCTTTACCCCGACAACATCCCTCCGCCATCTCAAGCCTCGGGAGAACAAAGGCACAGGAGCCATGTCGTCCTCATCTTTACCTGATTCATTAGTAGGGGAAGAAGCCAACATCTTCAGGCACTCAAAGCTCTAAAGCTGCACAGGGAAAATCAGAAAAGACAAGAAGTACGGAAATCAAAAAGCCGGAAGATAAAAGAAGTTACAGTACATACCTCCCAAGCTCGCCAGAATCCCCCTATCAATTTGACATCACCCCGGGAAACCTCACCTGTATGCTTGTAAAGGTGGGCCAAGGCAGCACCGTCTCAGTCATAAGAGGGCATCTCACCAATGGTCGCCAGGCAAGAAAGAAGCCTCAAGTTCACCCGGTCATTCCGTGTCGTGAAAATCGAGGATCCAAGGACATATAGAAGAAATACCCTCAGAAGCTGAGAATTATTCAAGTTGTGATTCCCTCTACCATAAGCTCGATAAAGGCAGCCATAAGGGAACTAGTGCTTTTCCAGATTAGGAGGAACAGCCCCAATCAGCATCTCTACAGCTTCAGTAATCCAAGACTAGGCGCTTCTCGCCAACCGTCAAGCCGGTAATCATGGAAAAATCAAAAGGCATCATTGTCATCTCACCAAATGGCAGATGGAAAGTATTAATGGTGTCCCACCATCTCTCAGCAAGAGCGTAAAATACGCCAGATCGTTGGTACTCTTTGAAACTAGGAAGACAAAGCCGCCAAACCCGACATCATCTACCATTCTCTTGACGGTAGGCGAGAGTTGGGTGTACCACAGGAAAAGCGTGAGCAAGGCTACCATGGCCCTTCAATGTCACTTCCGGCACCTACACACATCAAAACCGACAAAAAACGAGCACAAAATCACTATTCACGACCCGAAGTCCAACTTTACAAAATCAACATACGAGCACAAAACAAGCTTCTAACAAATTCTAGGTGCACACTACAGTCCATAAAACTAGCACAATGCACAAAATAGTCCTAAACAGTCGAAAGTTTCACATATTAGGCTCGCTAGAACCGCGGCCGAAAGATGACGTTGGGGGTCCCGTAAAATTAAGTCCGGGGTTTGGCTCTCGGATTTCAGTCATTCCTTGGCCTTCTTAGACGGTCTCCTTGAGCTCGAAGCCATGGATCTGCAAGAAAAATGGAAGCTAAAACCAAACTTTCTTCTTGAAAAATGGAACAAACTAAAACACCAATCAAAATTCCAATCATAGGGAAAGATTACTCACCTGAGTGTGCACAAGCTGTCTTTTGACGGATTTTGGCTCCAAAAGCACCCCAAAATGGCCAAAAGGAATGCTCAAAAACCCGAGATATACACACATGAAGTTCGGCCACCTAGTGCCGCTGCAGTACTGGCCAACTGCCGCCGCGGCAGTGGCCCAATGCTGCTATGGCACTACTCTCTATGGGCCCTGCTTTGCTCCGTTTTAGCCCGTTTCGGTCCATTCTGACCCGTTTTAGCCCGTTTGTGGTCCCGATTAGCCCCGGTGGCCCATTTTAGTCAAGATTTGTGAGATTTTATCCTCAATAGATCCATTTTAACCCCAGCAGATTCAGTTCATTCCCTAAGGACAAAAACAGAAAGATATCAGCTCCCAAAGGCCCGAATCGACTTTTCAGACTGACTATTGCAAAGATCTTATCAACCGTGAGAGATTCAGAGATGGGTCCTGGTTCTCGATCAAGAAACAGTTAAGAAAGATTCTATGAGAATCCTACATCATCCCATGAGGACAGAAATAGAAAGGTATCAGCTCCCAAAGGCTCGAATCGGCTTTTCAGACTAACCATCGCAAAGACCTGATCAACCGTGAGAGATTCAGAGATGGGTCCTGGTTCCCGATCAAGAAACAGTTAAGGGAGATTCTCCGAGAATCCTACATCATCCCCCGAGGACAAAAATAGAAGGATACTAGTTCCCCACTATCCCCAACAGAAAGCAACAAAAGCAGAACCGACTCCCGAAGATCGGTCATCAGGAACAACCGGAACATCGCCCGAGTCCAAATTTTAAAGATGAGCACTATCGTTCCACAACTCCGTGTCTTCTGATTATCATGGGCTTTCTCATCTATCCATTTTCATAGCTTCCTTACCTATCAGTTATCACAGGATCCCTCGATCGCCTTTAGTTGTCATCCTCTAAAACCCTGCATCTTATCCATTTCACTTACAAAGCACGTTTCTCAGAATTTAAGAAGTTTGTCTCGAGACCCAGAGTCTTCCAAACCATTGTGTCTTTATCCGAGTCAACCACTGCATCATAATCGGAGACACTAGCACGGCATAAGTCCACTCGGAGTGGCACACACCCCACAGCACCAGCTCATACTAAGATCAGAACACTAAACATGATAGGACTCAGGACGCAATTCATATCACATCCATGCATTGCATATCATCCTCATAACATAGCATTCGCATGTCTTTGTGTGCATGTGTGATTTGTTCCTTTGTGCCCCGAACTACGTCATAGTCTGATTCTCCTTGGGATACGTAGGCAGCTCACGAAGAGCACGATCATCCCTGGCCCCAGCATCATGCTTTCTATCATTACATCTTTTGCAACGCTTTTTATCCGAAATCTATAGCCTCCAAAAGACCTGTCTCTTCAAAGCTTTAGTACTCGCTTGCAACATGAGTTGCCTCGCAAGTTTATGCCAAGAAACACCATTTTGTCGGCTATCAGATTTAGGAGACCCATAATTTAGTGGTTCACAATGATCGAAAAGACTCAAAAAGGACTCCTGGAAGTTAGTTTTATCTCTCAAAATGTTCAGAATGACCAAAATACCCCTAAAAACCTGAACGCTCCCGGATTAGAACCAAATGTTTTGGAAACGCACTACATTATAAGAAAAACAATAAAATGAGTTCTAAAGCAAGATCGTATGAAATCGTCGGCTCCCAAAGACCCCCGGAACTCCCGGAAGTTCCCAGAAAGTCCCCGTTGACCGGTTTGACCAAGGTTTGACCGAAGTCGACCAAATTCCCCGAAAAGTTCCAAGATCATTCTAGATTATGTGGAAAGTATTAAAATGAGTTTTAAAAGAAAATTGAACGAAAACGTCAGCTCCTGGGAGCTCCCAGAGGTTTCCAAAATTTCCCGGGAATCCCAAGTTTGACCAGTTTGACCAAAAAATGACTTTAAAACTGGAGCACCGTATCATTTTTCAAACATTTTTCATAAATACTAGAGGTCAATATCTTTCCAACGGTATATCGCATATAATTTTTGGATTTCAAACGATTTTATTAAGAATTTCTGAATGTGAAAAAGGCGATCAAATCGGCTTTTATCGCGAATGCCGCAAAACTTTTCAAGGTGACCTATCTCCAAACTATTTTTATGTAAAGTAGACTCCATTACCTTTCCAACGGTATGTCACAACCTCAATTTGGAGTTCGTATGCATTTTTTGTGAATTTCAGACAAAATAGGGCCTCTTCGCGAATACCAGAACCTCTGAAGGCCTAAAAAGGATTATATGGACGAATGAGGAGCAGTGCCACCGTGGCATAGGCCCAGTGCCGCAGTAACACTCTCCCCCAAAATGGTATATTTTTGTAATTTCTTTTGGGGGTTCATTTTGATTAATTAAAAACCAAAACGACGTGCTTCTATGTTCACAGAAGTTTGGGACCAATGGGAGTACTTCTAGAACCCCAAACCACCCCAAATTGGCCTATATAAATTCCCCTTGACTTATCATTTTGGGGGTGTCAAATGCAAGCTTTGAAAAGTTTTAGAAAGAAACTTGTAGAGATAAGGTTAGAGTAGAGAGAAAAGAAGCTTCCTTCTTTGATTTCCAAACAAAAGAGTGAGTTCTAAACTTTGTTTTTACTTCATTACTTCCATTTACTTCATATTCAGTACACCCTACCACCATTTTAGTGAGCCTTTAAGAGAGAGGAAGCTACTTCCATGTCCAATGTCACCACATATGAGTGAAACACCAAGCTATAAGTCCAATACATCATTGAATATCATCTATTGATTGTTTATATACTTGTTTGCTTACTTTGTTGTTCATCTTCTCCTACCTCATTTCTTTTTTTGTTTTCTTTATTTACTTACTAGTCTATCATCATCTAGATGATGACATGAAGTTTGAGGTGAGTGAATCCTTATGGATAGTAGCTCTTGACCTCAAAAACATGTTTGATAGATGATGATTTCAACTTCAATACATCCCTATGTATTCTTGAAGTTGCCTTTTAAATGAAAATAATACTCTCCAACAATCTTGGAGGTTCTTGATATGAGTTAAAGGTGGACATTTTGAGTGGTTATAATCTTCATCAAGTATTGAAAATAAGCTTTCAAAACCCCTATTTCAAAACCCCTCTAAAAAATCCCAACATTAGGATTCCAAGAAATAAACCTTATTTCTCTCAAAAAAAATCTTCAAAACAGTGAGTTATTTGATTTCAAAGAATTGTTTTGGGTTCAATACTCAATATATGGATGCAAGATCACTTGGAAGGTCTTTCTAACTCATTATGGAACACCCATGATTTTTGGCTTGACTTGGAAGCACTTGAAAGGGGTCCATTTTTGTCCAAACATTCTGCCTCTGTTGTCACAGCAGCGAGGTTGAATTTCAACTTGTTTTACAGAACACTTTTCCAAAAAGAGTGGTCCTAACTTATTTTTCCCTTGAACTTCAATGCCTTAGGGAACTTTCTGTATGATATGGGCCTCTAGATCTTTTGTTTTCATTTTCTAAGAGTTTCTAACATTTCAGTCGACAGTACGGACTCTATTTCTGAATAACCTCTATTGTTTATATGATTTCCCTCAATCTGTGATAGTTATTAAAGATTGGCTTTTTTGGTTGTGTTTTAGACACAATAAGGAAGATCTCCATAAAAAATCATGCATTGAAAACATTCCTAACCCCTCTTTTCAATTTCCAAAAGATCATGCTACTGTTCTGTCCACTATTTACAACAAGCACACTTTTACTTTCATTCTGTGATTTGATGCTTATATGCATTTTAAATTAGTTCATATCTTAGAAAGTGGTCCATACCATATTTGTACATATCCTATGATGATTTTCTTTATGGATTCATTCATCTTTTTAGACTTCTAAGTCTCTTTAGAAAGTCCATGTACACAAACACACAACAACCTTTACACATTCTAGGATCATACATTGCATTCATGAAAGATTTTGGGGTTTTTTTAACTCCTAATCTAATAAGATTATAAGGAATGATCATGATCACACGTTCATGCTTCCCCTCGATCTAATCCTCCTTTCTCATCCGTCCCGGGGATTGAGAGGTCTTCTTTTTCCCAAAGATTAACATGTATCATTCTAGCTTGCTAAGCATATTTTGATTTATTTGATTATTTATTTCAAGAACAATTCATGTCCCTTTAGATTAGGAAAACTTCATTACTTGATATGTGATTAGACGATTTTTCCTAGGTTTGTTCGTGTGATCTTTCACTTTGCATTGTGTGATACTTAGCTTAGATCTTATGAATGATATTTTATCTTTATATCTTCCATTTCAAGTTTCTTATGTGATGTAATATACCTATCATAAATATTAACTGTCGAACCAAACATAGTATAAGATGATTATTTGGATGCTAATTGAGGCCCGTAGAAAGACGGGGCGAGTTGAGGGGTTTTAGTCGCGATAAAGGCTCCTTCCTCTCTAATACCAAAACCCTGAGCCAAGTTCTTTGGTTATGAAGGGCCGATGCCCTTTATCCATTTGGGTGAGTCAAAATTAGGTTTCTTGGTTCCTTAAAGACCAAGTGGCAACTCTGTATCTGTTTTCAATAGACATTTTCCTTTCCTTTTTAAAAAACAATCTCAAAACCAAAACCAAAAAGAGTGGATGAGCGATTACGCGTGTCCACAGTAAGCTCTGGGCGGATTCTTTAGCCGCGGCTGTTTTTCATTGCCCTCCTGGTTACTAACCGCATGACCTTTCCCCTTGCAGAAATGGGTTCCCATAGAGATCTGGAGCAGTTGAGGGCCAAACAGGCCACCGTCACTGCCCGGATGGCGGAGAGAGGGAAGAGGCCAGCTGTCGAGGCCACGGGTAGTGACCGCCCGCTCAGGCGAATAAGGCACAAGATGACGGCTCGCTCGAAACCCAGGGAGATGTTGGTTCCCTTGTGTGGTGGTGGTGGAGGAGACCGCTCCTCATGCGAATTTACCATCCGGGACGCCGCTGGGAGAGTCGGCAGAGATCAAGGAGAGGTTCAGGCCGGGCCTTCTCCCAAGTCAGGTGGAGATGTGTGCAAACATGTCTGCCCAAGTTTTCCAGGGTGGCTGTACAGCCTCTCCCACGTCATAAGTACTTTTGGCACTTTACTCTTCGCTCCTTGTTCACTTTGTTTGCTTAATAACCGACCGGCTTATGCTTCTTGCAGGTCGGCTATATGGCTGTTGGGGCCAAGTCCTTTCTTCCCTCTTTGGCTAGGAGGGCCACAGCTGCTGAAGCTGCCCTATCAAAGGAGCAGGCAGCCTTGGAGGCTAAGGAAACAGCCTTGGCCTTGGAGAAGGATAAGGTCAAGGGCTTGGCTCTAGGCCTTGGTGCAGCGGTAGGCGGAGTTGGCGACTGCCTTAGCTAATCTGGAGGCTGCCTGGGCAAATCTGGCAGCATCGGAGGCTCGAGAGAAGGCTCTGGCAGAGACGACAGTGGCAGGGTCCACAGAGGAGGCCTTTGACGATGGCTTTTTTCAGGGCTACGGAGACCTGAAGAGAAGGCTGGCCTAAGACCATCCCGAGCAGGACATCTCGTCCTACGAAGGGATGGACTCGAACTACTGGGATGTGGGTCCCTCCGCTACCGAAGGTTCGGCTGCTAGGTCCCGGGAGGAGAGATTGGTGATACTGAGGATGTGGTCGTCGTGGAAGAAACTTAGCTTCTGTACCTGTTTTTTTTTTTTTTTTGGGAGGCTACTACAACTGCCCTCCAGGCTTTGTACATTTTTTTGTTATTAATGAAAATGTCCTCTGAGCTACCCTTTTGCATCAACCGCTTATCATTGTGTTTTTTTTTTTTTTGTACTTGCTTGTTTATAATTGCCCGTGCCTAACCGATTGTTAGTCATACTAAAACCTTGTCTTAGCAAAAGGTTAGGACTGTGACCGGTAGAGAGCACTTGGTCTTCTAGGGACCTATTTTGAAGGCCCCGCCTGGTATAATGTAGGATTTTGGTCCTGTTACTATCCAGATGGTTTCTCTGGGCACTATAGGTACTTAGGAATGTTCTAAAATTCCAAGCTATGTTAGTGCCGGTGTGATTTCCTGTTTTAGTCCAGTACCTCCCTGCCCCCCAAACTTTTGCTAAGGCAGGTGCTGGGAGAGGGAGCGATCGTAGGGAATCGACCTGGAACGTTGGTGGTTGTAGGGTCTTTTGAAACTTGCTATCATTAGCCACCTAAGGAGATTTGCCCCCATCGTCGGTTATGGACCTAAGCGAAGCCAGTGCTCGGGTGTGGTCCCGAGGTCTTTTGTGCCTCAGGTGTGATCCCGAGGTCTTTTTTTTTTTGCACGGAACACTAGTAGGGGTCATTTCTTGTAGCAAAAACTAAAATCTTTATTCCTTTCAAAAATCATAACAATTGCTCGAGTAGAGCTATAAATTTCCTAACCAATGCTAACCCGCTCTTATCCAAGCATTATTGAAAAAACTTGCGGAGATGTTGTATGTTCCAAGAGTGAGACAGATTCATGCCCGCCCAGAGTTTGAAACCAGTAAGTGCCCGGTCGGTTGACCCAGGTAACCCAGTATTTTCCTTCCCAATTTGGCCCTAATTTTCCGTAGCTCGGGACTTTGGTAGACTGGTGACAAACACTGAATATTGCACATTCATGTGTCAATATAATAGATATAATGATCATTTAATCCCCCAAATCTCTAGTTTTACATGCATATTTGAATTAATGTAATTTAATGACGATGTCACTCAAATGCGTATAATTATGTGTTTGTACATATTTTATATGGTTAGGTAACAATTAAGTGAAATAAAGGGATGGAAAGAGTAGCAACCACACTATAGTATCTCCCAGATGAATAGTAACAAATCAGTAAACTAATATATATATATACATAAGATAAGAAAAAAAAAACATCCAAGCAATTGCTTGGATGTTGACCTTTTATTTTTTTATTCTTTTTTTTTTTCTTTCATTTAATTCTTTCACTTTTGCTCTCTCTTTCTCTCACATTTTTTTTCCAAAAGAGACTGACGCATGTTTTATTTTTCAAGCAGTGTGTCAGACGAGGGGAAGAAAATTGAGACCGCGGAAAAAGAAATGGCAAATCTCTTGCCAAAGTGACGAAGTGAATGACGAAATTGCATAAAAATTTCGTTTATAAAAGGCAAGCAGCAACTTCAACAAACAACACACACCAAGAAGCTGCAACAGCTTCACACACACTGTTAGTGAGAATAGTTTAGGGAGGTTATCATGTGAGCACTTCATATTGTCCCTAGAAGTAGGAAACTTTAGTTTTTCTTTGCTTTTTTTAGTTCTAGTAGTTTTAAAATTTTACTTTTATGTAATTAATAATTTCATATTCAAAAATATGTAACAAAAACTTTGAGTACTGTATTTCTCAAAAAAAAAATTTGTTTTCTAGTTGGACTTTTGTCAATTTGTAGTAGTAAAATATTTCTAGTAAAAAATTTAGATTTAATGGTTTTAGTCTAGTAGTACTAGTAGTTGTCCCCTAAAATAGTTTGAAACCCCAAATTTTCAGTTTTTGTAGCAATATTTTCATTCACTAGAAGACAGATTTTGCAAGTAAATGCCAGATTTCTTAGCCACGTAGTTGTTATAATCACCTACCAAAGCCCCAAGCACACCCTATCCATATCTCATTCCCAAATTAGATTAGAATTTGGTTTGACCTTACTTGTGTTCTTGGAGTTCAACCACTGTGACCCCACAAGAAGTCAAAGTCAAAGGTTTAGTATTTTATTTTTGGTTCAGTATTTCTATTTATTTATGTTTTATTAACCTAGTTGTTCTAAACTTTGTTATTTTGCAGATTCCACAAATTAAACCCCAACTCATATTAAGTGAGAAAAAAATATATTAATATTATATTTCACCCTCACCTTAGTTTTATAACTTAAATTTTAATTGGCCAATCACTGTGCATCTATTTAATTTTTCTTTAAAAGATTATTTGGAAGACAGTTTCAATACCAAAATAGTAGGCTAAAATTTTAATTGGGGATATACAATAAAAACTTAGAAACCACAGCTTCTGTGCACTAATCTTAAATGGGCAAATTTATCTAGATGAGTTGTTTTTCCATTTATGCCAAAAAAAATCTATGTATCTATAGTTTATGATCATTTAACATGTTTATATACTATGGCTATATTGGGCTCAAGAGATTACATATTTGAAATAAGAATCTAATTATGTGGATTGTCAAACTATGTCCTTTGTCATAAAAAAACACTTATCATACTCAAACAATTCATATGACAAAGTTTATATTTCAATTATGTGTTTATATATATATATATATATATTTCTATCCACTAATGGACAGGCAATTATGTAGTGGCAGAGTGGTGAGGACTGGGCGCTGAATAACCCACGTCTGCGACAGGTCACGATTCAAACCTAGCTACTGCCCAATTGCCTTTTTATTTTTCTTCAAACCAAATGACGTCGTTTCATATCAAACCTGACACACTTGATATGACATCGACTAGTGAAAGTTTATTTTCAAATAAAGAATTGGTTTTGCATATTCTCAATTCCTTTAAATCATTTCTTTCAAGTTAATTAATATTTCTTATTTTTAATAATTTTGCTTAAATATTTGTATTATTTCCATTTTTCGTTATAATAATATCCATAAAGTCATTTAATGTAAATTTAGCTTTTATTTATTTTTCTTCCTTTTCTTACTAGTATCTTAGATTAATTTATTTTGCACTGTTACAATCTTTACCATAAACTATTTAGGAAAAATAGCTTTCAATTAGTTTTATTGCAAAAATATAAAAACTAGTTGTTTAGTAAAACCCCACAAAAATCCATCATCTTTTATTTTCTTTTTAGTAACAAAATAGTTACTGTCTATCTTTGTTTTCTGTTCCCTGTGGGTTCGACCTGGACTTTCAGAACTTTATTACTTGTACGATCACCTACACTTGGGTGTTGATAAGAAAACGCGTCAATAAGATGTCGTCAAGTTTTTGGCGCCGTTGCCGGGAAACGGTTAAAAAAATAAAATAAAATAAAATAAAGTTAGATTTAAAACTATTTCTCTCACTATATCTATATCTATATCTATATATATACTTATTCTACCTTATAAATAATCTAGTTTCTTTTTAAGAAATATATATATATATATATATATTTATGATAACATAAAAATAATAATAATAATAATAAATTATATATAATTTTTCCTTGTGAAATATATATATATAATTATATATTTATAAGTATGTACGTGTCTACCTTCTAAAAAAAAGACATATCCATATCTATATAAACCTATCTTCTAAAATATATATATAATACATATAAATATAAATTAAAAAAAGAGTTTTTTTATTTTTTTTAAGCTATTAAAAATATTAATAATAATAATATTTTTAGCACTTAGTTTTTCTTTTTTTGCTTATGTCCTTAGATACTACTGAAGCTTTATATCAAGTACCACGTAATTCTAATATTTCTAGTGAATCATCTAGTATACAGTTTCCTAGAATCATGGCTGAATTTGAAAGCATAGAAGGAATAGCTGATGATGCTCATAGTGAATATGGGGAAAAATATACCACAATTTGTTTTGTCAAAACGTGAACAACGTTCTTTACGTGATTTATTTACGCCATAACGAAACATCACTCCTTCTTGCATCACTCTACCTAGACATACAGGAAATTTTCACTTTAGGCAAGGCATGATTCCACTCTTACCAACTTTCCATGGAATGGGGTCAGAACGTGTTTATTTACATATTCGTGAATTTGAAGAAGTATGTAGTACGTTCTCTAATCAAAGTTGTTCTATTGAAATAATCCGTCTTAAGCTTTTTCCTTTTTCTTTAAAAGATAAAGCCAAAGCTTTGGCATTTATCTCTCCGTCCTAGATCTATAACCTCATGGCATGATATAAATGAAGCATTTCTAAAAAAAAAAGTTATCCTAAAAATTTAACTAATAGCATGATGCGTCGAATTAAACTTTTTACTCAAAAAGAAAGGAACCATTCCTTGAAATTTGGGAACGTTTTAAAGATCTGCTGCTAGCTTGTCCACATCATGGATTTGAAAAATGGCGTCTAATTAATTTCTTTTATGAATGACTAGAACCAAAATCAAAGAAATTAGTTGAAGCCATGTATCAAGGGGAATATTTTAAAAATGCTGACGAAGCTGAATCGTACTTTGATTGGCTTGGAGAAGACGCTCCACAATGGGAAAAAGAAGAAATTGCTTGAAAAAAAAAATGCTAAAAGTTCACAGCAATCACAATCAGAAGATAAATTAGTCATAAAAATTGAAGAATTATCTTGTAAGTTAGAAACTTTTAAATTGGAGAAAGCTAATACTCCTCTTTCTAAGAAAAAACAAGAATTTTTCAGTACATGTCATGTGATGGGGTACTCTACAGAAAAATGTCTTAATACTCCTGTTTATCAAAGATTTACCCCCGCACAAAAAGTTCTATTATATAACTCAAAACTGCATCTTTTTAAAAGAAAAATGAAATCTCGATGGACTGGTCCATATATTATTAAAAAAAAAAATGTTTATCCTTATGGAACTATCGTGATTGAGGACCCTAATAATGGAAATTAATTTAAAGTTAGTAGGCATAAATTAAAGTCATTCTTAGGAGATTTTGAAACTGAGTTGGAGTCCTTTCCTTTGGAAGACCCCAACTATGATACCTCTTAAATTCATAAATCATTATTAGAATTGTACATAGTAGTGGACACTAATTAACCCATATGAGCTTTGTGTCAATCTTTCTTTATGAGGGTTACTATTCTTTTCAGTCTCATTTTATTCTTTTTATCATATCACTCGTTGAAAGTCTCATTATTTTTCTTTTTCTTTCACTGATCATTAAAATAGAACGTTCAGGATTTACCATTAGAACTTCTAAATTGCTTGAATGAACAAAGTCAATTTATTTTGAAAATTATTTAGGTCATCTTTTCTTTTAAATGCACCCCCATTCACCTAATATTGCCTTATTCTCATTTCTCTCTAAATCATGTCTTGTTCCACCTGGGAGTACAAACCTCACTTTTATATCCAGGTATGTGATTGGACTGTAATGACATTGCAAGAAGTGATAAAGAAAAAAATGAGTTGATTTCAAAAAAAAAAATTCAAAAATCAACTGTACAAATGATAAAAAGGAGAAGAAAAAAGAAGAGGTTGGAATGAATTGCGCAAACACTCCAATCACATGCTTAGAACAAATACAGCCCAAATCTCCTACTCATCTCAATTTCTAAACCTACCAGTCAAAGTCCTAATGATTTAAAAGAAATTGATTTTTAAATTTAAGTGATAATGATATTTTCCACAGTAGATCGCTCTTCTAATGCTAAGTATTCTTTCATGAGACTTATTGTACTCCAAATACCAATATATTGAGTCATCAAAATGGAAGCAATTCCTCTATCTTTGCTTTCCTACCAAGTGAGATATTCTCTACACCGGTTTCTGAGAGTTTCTCATTAAAAAAGTGAAATCCCAGTGAGATTTGAGTTAAAACTACAAATTTTATGATTGTTAATAGTTATGTAAACTTTAAAGTTAAGATCAGTTGCTTGACTTTTCAAGTACACACTGTAAGTTTAAAGAGTATTAAAAATGCTACCATTGACAAACTGTGAATATATGTGTTGCATTACTATTACACACTTGAAAATTTTATTTTATTGCCAAATTTAATCTTATCTGTTGTAAAAGGAGAAAATCTACCTTTATTTTTACTTTACTTTATTTTTACATTTAAAATAAATAAATTTTGAATTTTGTGTGTATATTCACTGCAAAGTCTTACGAGACAACACTCATCCACTAGGGGTAACTTAGGGGTTTAACACCTTGTTGCATACGCTAAATGCAATCGTGATTCCTGCGAAGTGAGTTAGGTAATTTTATTTTCCTTAGTTTATTCCTACTTTTAATGAAACTTTTAGAACAATTTCTCTTTCACTCCATTCCTAGGGACTAGCAATAAGCTAGTTGAGAGGTGTGACAAACATTGAATATTGCACATTCATGTGCCAATATAATAGATATAATGCTCATGTAATCCCCGAAATCCCTAGTTTTACACGCATATTTGAATTAATATAATTTAATGATGATGTCACTCAAATGCGTGTAATTATGTGTTTTTACATATTTTATGTGTTTATGTAACAATGAAGTGAAATAAAGGGAATGAAAGAAATAGAAACCACATTGTAGTATCTCACATATTGTTAGTCAAAATGCTAATAGTAACAAATCCGTAAACTAATATATATATATATATATATATAAGATAAGGAAAAAAAAAAGAGAAAAAAAACATCCAAGCAATTGCTTGGATGTTGACCTTTTATTTATTTTTATTTTTTTTTGTTTCTTTCATTTCATTCTTTCACTTTCGCTTTCTCTCTCTCTCTCTCACACATTTTTTTTTCCAAAAGAGACTGACTCAGGTTTTGTTTTTCAAGCAATGTGTCAGAGGAGGGGAAGAAAATTGAGATCGCGGAGAAAGAAATGGCAAATCTCGTGCCAAAGTGACGAAGTGAATGATGAAATTGCATAAAAATTTCGTCTATAAAAGGCAAGCAGTAGCTTCAATAAACAACACACACCAAGAAGTTGCAACAGCTTCACACACACTATTAGAGAGAGTAGTTTAGGGAGGTTATCATGTGAGCACTTCATATTGTCCCTAGAAGTAGGAAACTTTAGTTTTTCTTTGCTTTTTTTAGTTCTAGTAGTTGTAAAATTTGACTTTTATGTGATTGATAATTTCATGTTAAAAAATACGTAACAAAAATTTTGTGTCTTGTATTTCTCAAAATAAAATTTGTTTTCTCGTAGAACCTTTGTCAATGTGTAGTAGTAAAATATTCTTAGTAAAATTTAGATTTAATATTTTTAGTCTAGTAGTACTTGTAGTTGTCCCCTAAAATAGTTTGAAACCCCAAATTTCCAGTTTTTATAGCAATATTTTCATTCACTAGAAGACAGATTTTGCAAGTAAATGCCAGATTTCTTAGCCACGTACTTGTTATAATCACCTACCAAAGCCCCAAGCACACCTTATCCATATCTCATTCCCAAATTAGATTAGGATTTGGTTTGGCCTTGCTTGTATTCTTGGAGTTCAACCACTGTGACCCCACAAAAAGCCAAAGTCAAAAGTTTAGTATTTTATTTTTGATTCAGTATTTCCATTTATTTATGTTTTATTAGCCTAGTTGTACTAAACTTTGTTATTTTGCAGATTCCACAAATTCAACCCCAACTCATATTAAGTGAGAAAAAAATATATTAATATTATATTTCACCCTCACCTTAGTTTTATAACTTAAATTTTAATTGGCCAGTCACTGTGCATCTATTTAATTTTTCTTTACAATATTATTTGGAAGACAGTTTCAATACCAAAATGGCAGGCTAAAACTTTAATTGGAGATATGCAATAAAAACTTAGAAACCACAGCTTCTGTGCACTAATCGTAACTGGGCAAATTTATCTAGATGGGTTATTTTTCTATTTATGGCCAAAAATATCTATGTATGTATAGTCTATGACCATTTAACATGTTTATATACTACGGCTATATTGGGCTCAAGAGATTACATATTTCAAATAAGAATCTAATTATGTGGATTGTCAAACTATGCCTTTTGTCATAAAAAAAACACCTAGCATACTCAAATAATTCATATGACAAAGTTTATATTTCAAATATATGTTTAAATATATTTCTATACACTAATGGACAGGCAATTGTGTAGTGGCAGAGTGGTGGGACTGGGCGCTGAATAACCCACGTCCGCGGAGGGTTACGGTTTGAACCTGGCTACTACCTAATTGCCTTTTTATTTTTCTTCAAACCAAACGACGTCATTTCATATCAAACCTGACAAACTTGATATGACCTCAACTAGTGAAAGTTTATTTTCAAATAAAGATTGACTCTGCGGTCTTAAATGCCAAATCCTTTACAAATGCACAAAAGTTGTGAGATCTAGTGTTGGTTTTGCATATTCTCAATTCCATTAAATCATTTCTTTCAAGTTAATTAATATTTCTTATTTTTAATAACTTTGCTTAAATATTTGTATTATTTCCATCTTTCGCTATGATAATATCCATAAAGTCATTTAATGTAAATTTAGCTTTTATTTATTTTTCTTCCTTTTCTTACTAGTATCTTAGATTAATTTATTTTGCACTGTTAAAATCTTTACCGTAAACTACTTAGAAAAAATAGCTTTTAATTAGTTTTATTGCAAAAATATAAAAACTAGTAGTTTAGTAAAACCCCACAAAAATCCATCATCTTTTATTTTTTTTAGTGACAAAATAGTTATTGCCTATCTTTTTTTCCCGTTCCCTGTGGGTTCGACCTGGACTTCCAGAACTTTATTACTTGTACAATCACCTACACTTGGGTGTTGATAAGAAAACGCGTCAATAGGATGTCGTCAACTGGTTCACTGCCTTAAGAACGAGGTCTCCTACCTGAAAACTGCGGTGCTTGACTTTGCTATTGAAATACTGAGACCTGCTGTTTATAGGCTGCCACTTTCAGATACGCTCAGTCCCTTTTCTCTTCTATTAAGTCGAGCTCTCCTTTGAGAGCTTCCTCGTTGCCCGGCTCGCTGAAATTTGCTACTCGGTAAGTCGGTAATCCTAGCTCTGTAGGGACTACTGCCTCGAAACCATAGGTGAGGAAGAACATGTTAGGAAACTGCGTTCCCAGAATTCGTTGACAGTGCGTATAAATTGGTACTGCAAAAAATTATGTGAAAACTACAATAACCCTACAAGGGCGGAACTAGGGTTACCTTAAACTGCTAAAACGGATTGCTGTAGTAGACGAATCGAGAACACGGGCTCGATAACAGCTCACGATCTTCTACCGTATTCCTTTGCTGCCAGAATATCGAACTGAGTGTGGGCTCTTCCGAAATCCTTTCTGTTTTCTGCTCTCCCTCTTTTTTGCTCTCTTTTCTATTTTGAGTTATAATTCTCTATATAGAAAAACGCTAGCTGAGAAGAGAGCCAAAGCAGCATATATATAGGCTACGATAGGGACCATAAGAAGTCAATAAGGAATAGGCTTCCTTATGGAATTAGGAAACCCTAATTCGAACTGAATCAGATTCCTATTTCCATAAATTATAATTCATACCACTAAAGAATTATAATTGCACTCCTACCCTTATCTCAAAAATATATTTCGAGCTTCATGTTATTAAATGCTTATTATCTCCCCATGTTAAGATTACAGATATCCATTAATTAAATATAATTACTGACAATCATATTTAATTAATTTCTTAAAATTCCTTGAGATCCACTGCTTAACTTATCTAATATGTCGGATACAAAATCCACCTGCAGGGTTTGACATAATCAAAACTTATAAGCTTTCTCAAGGGGATATCATCAATCCCAAAATTGAGACATGGATTCCATCATTAATTAATATCCACCACACAATCAATATTGTCACCCAATCCAATGAGATATTGACCCATTTAAGGATCTCACCCTTTTAGGGATCAAAGTGTAAATATCAAATGTACGTGTCTACAAATTAACTTAGGATTTAGAGCATAAGCACTCATAATAGCCATGAGGTATTAATTATCTTATAAGTCAGTATAAAGATAATTACCCCAAGTCAGTCCCGTTTAATACACAAAGTGTACCAGCATAGTGAGTTGAAACTATACCGTTTTCCGTAGTTAAGACAAACCTACTACAACACCATGCTGCAGTCCTACCGATGGTGTGTCCAATCCCATCTAAGACTGTAAACCAAAATCTTACATTCTATAATATCTGATGGCCTGATCTTCCGTGTGTAAGCCGAACTCTACACACCAAACCACCTACTATATAGAATGAGAGACACACATGCATAATATTAAAATATAATACAAACATTGCCCACACAGATTAAAAAAAAAATAGATTAACCGATTTTATTAAATGAATAATAAATCAACTACATAAAGCATGGCTTTTAGTATATATCCCTAACAGAACAGGGTCTCCACTGTTGCCGCTCGTGGAGTAGTGCAATATGCCCACAGGAGTGTTGGTAGTTCATCAGCCCAGAGTCCTATGGCATTTTCAAGTCTTGTTTTAATGGACTACAAAATTGTTTGGTTCATCACCTCGGCCTGGCCATTGGCTTGGGGATTCTCAGGAGAGGATTAGTGATTTGATATTCTATAGCCCGAGCAGAATTGCCTGAACACTGGGGTATTGAACTGCCTGCCGTTGTCACTGACCAGGACCCTGGGGATGCCGAATCGGCTGAGGATGTTTTTCTCGATGAAGCTCTCCATCTTTTTCTCGGTGATCGTTGCCAAGGGCTCGACTTCTGCCCACTTAATGAAATAGTCCACGGCGATGACCGCGAACTTGACTTGTCCTTTTCCCATCCGGAGGGGACCGAAGATATCAATACCCCACCGAGCGAATGGCCAGGGGCTGAGGATCGGTGTCTGGAGCTCTCTCGGGTGGTTGATCATAGGCAAATATATTTGACACTTATCACACCGTATGATATATTCTCGGTAATCCCGGGCCACCGTCGGCCAGTAATAGCCTTGCAGCAGGGCATTTAGGGAGAGTGCTTGACCTCCAACGTGGCTTCCACACACTCCTTCGTGGATTTCATGCAATATTCCTTGGAACTGTGTAGGGTGGATGCACCGGAGATACGGGATAGAGAACCCCCTTTTTAGAAGATGTCATCAACGAGGTGGTATCTGGCTGCCCAGTACTTTACCCATTGGGCTTCTTCTTTTTCGTCTAGTAAAGTGCCAGTTGTGAGGAACATCATGATCAGATCCATCCAACTTGGCTCTAAAGTAATTGGTTCGACCTCCATGCCTTCTAAGTTAACCACACTAGGCTCGAGTAAGTATTATATCCTTATCCCGGGTAGGTCTGACTCAGAGGATGAGGCAAGACGTACTACCCGATCGGCTCTCGTATTCTCTTCCCTTGGAATCTGTGTGATGGAGAAACCCTTAAGCTTCTTTGAGACTATTCGGATGAGGACTAGGTAGGTTACCATGTTGTCTTCCCGAGCTTAATACTCCTGATTAATTTGATTGACCACGAGCTAGGAATTATTGCTTGGACTTGCTATGCACCCATCGAAGTAGCCAACTACAATCCAACCAACAGGGCCTCGTACTTGGGCTCGTTGTTAGAGGCCCGGAACCAAACTTCAGAGCATAATCTAATTGGATCTTGTTAGGATGATCCCTGTCCCACTGCCTTGCTTATTGGATGACCCGTCCACATAAAGTACCCAGGTCGGTGTGTCAGGCTATAGACCGGGCAGTATAACCGGCGAGTTGAGCTCTTCGGCTGCGTCTTCTGAATATGTGAACTATACAAGAAAGTTCGCCACTGCCTGTCCCTTGATTGCCATCCCGGGTCTGTAGACTACTTCAAATTCTTCTAATTCCAATGCCCACTTAACGAGCCTTCTAGATGTCTCAGGCCTGCTTAAGATCTGGCGGAGAGACTGATATGTGAGGACCATGATGATGTGAGCCAGGAAGTACGGGAGGAGTCTCCGGGCAGAGGTGATGAGGGCAAAGGCTAGCTTTTCGATGCGGGAGTACCGACTTTCCACTCCTTAAAGCGCCCGACTGGTATAATAAACCGAGAATTATATCCCGTGCTCCTCTCAGATGAGTGCCGAGCTTACCATTGAGGGTGATACCGCCAAGTACAAGAACAACTCCTCCTTTGGTATGGATGTTGAGAGCAGAGGGGGCGACATCAGGTACTTCTTGAGTTCCTGAAATGCCTCCTCGCACTCCTCCGACCACTGAAAGGCCTTACGGAGGATTTTTAAAAAATGGCAGACACCGGTCGGTAGCTCAGGAAATGAATTTGTTCAATGCAGCTACCTGTTTGGCCAAACTCTACACTTCTTTGGTTGACCTGGGTGATCGCATGTTAATAATAGCTTGAATCTTCTCGGGGTTTGCCTCGATTCCTCGTCGACTTACCAGATGACCCAGAAACTTTTCGGACGAGACTCCAAATGTGCAGTTGGCCAGGTTCAACCTCATCCGGTACTTTCTTAAGATGTTGAAGGCCCTGGCCAAGTGCTTGAGATGGTCGGACTCGTCTCAGCTTTTGACCAAAAGATCGTCGACGTCAACCTCCATCGATTTCCTAATTAAGTCTTTGATGGAATTAACCAGGCATTGATAAGTTGTCCCGGCATTTTTTAGGCCGAAGGGCATCACCGTGTAACAGTATGTCCCCTGGTCTGTGATGAAAGAAGTCTTCTCTTCGTCCCCGGGATACATGCTGATCTGGTTGTACCCCGAGTAGGTGTCCATGAACAAAAGAAGTGAGTGACCGGCCGTGGAGTCCATAAGGAGGTCTATTCTGGGCAGCAGATAGCAATCCTTGGGGCAGGCCTTGTTCAGGTCAGTGAAATCCACACACATTCTCCACTTCCCATTGCTTTTCTTGACTAGTACCACATTTGCCAACCAGTCGGGATAGTGGACCTCTCAGACGAACTTCGCCTTCAGGAGCTTTTCTACTTCTTCACGCACTGCTACTTGTCTTTCAGGGCCATCCCCCTCCTCCTTTGCTTGACTGGTCAAGAATTTGGGTCAATGTTGAGACGGTGGGGCATAACCCAGGGGACAATCCCAGACATGTCTTCATGGCACCAGGCGAAGATGTCCTGGATCTGTTACAGGAACTAGATAAACTTTTCCCTGAGGCCTGGCTCCAAGAGAGTGCAATGCTGACGGACAGGTCGGGGAGTTAGGGGTCCAGCACCACTTGTTTCAGCTCTTCTATCGTGCCTACTCTATCCTTTTGTCCCTCGGGTCCATCTCCTGAACGTTCATCATTTCTGTAACTACTTCTTTGCATAAGGAGCTGACATAACAGCTCCAGGCAGTTGCTTGGTCTCCACGCAAGCTCCCGGGACCTTAGGGGGTTGGAAACTTGATCACTAAGCCATATGTTGACATAACTACCTTGGCCTTGTTGAGCGTCGACCTTCCTATGATGACATTATAGGTGGACGGGGGCTTCTACCACCACAAAGTTTGCAAGTATGGAGACTTGCTGGGGGTAGGTTCCCATGAGAACTGAGAGCTCGATCGTACCGAGCGATTGTGTGTTAGTTCCATTGAACCCTACCAGGGGAATGGCTACTGGTCGGAGCTGATCCCTTAATATCCCAAACTGATCAAAAGTTTAGACGAACAAAATACCAAAGGAGTTGCCCATGTCCACTAACACCTTCTTGACCACATAATTTGCTATGGAAAGGTCACCACCAGCGGATCATCGTGGGGAAAATGCATATCCTTTATATCGATGGACGAGAATGTCAACACATCAGTCGGTGGGGAGCTGGCGGATTGGACATGCCAAACATCCGACTGGGATGCCCGATCATGCCTCTTCCTAACCGACTGTGAGTCCCATCTGCCTGAAGTTCCTTCGGAGATCATGTTGATTTGCCTAAGGGGTTGTGGCTGCTTGGTAGCTCGGGTGTCTGGCCAAGGCCATCTATCCGTGGTGATAAACTTGGTGAGGTGACCCTGCTCGATCAGCTTCTTGATGGCAATCTTAAGCTTGAAGTAGTTCTTTGTGTTGTGGCCATGGTCTTTATGATACCGGCAAAACTTATCCCGGTTTCTCTTCCCAGGCGGACTCTTTAGCTTTGCCGGCTGCTAAAGCAGCCTCTGGGTCTCAACAGTGCCATAACCTGGTGGATAGGCTGGGAAAGACGTGTAAATCGGGACCTACTCTCAACCACTTCTCTGCTGATCCGGCTTCGGCTTCTTTCCCTGGCCCTTCTCGGAGCCCTCGTGTTTGCGTTTGGATTTTGGGGACTCATCTCTTTCAAAGCTGGCGCACTTGGACTTTAGGAATTCCTCCATGTTAATGTACTTTTTCACTCTCTTGGAGAGCTCAACCAGGGTTGCCGGACGGTAATGGTGGAACGACGTAGCAACTTTGGTGTGCTGAGCTCCCGAGTAGAAGGCCGTGATAGCGACTATTTCATTCAAGTGGCAAATCTGGAGCCTTTGCTGATTGAAACGGTCGACATAATCTTTCAGAGATTCTCCCTTGCGCTGCTTGACGGCCAGCAATTGGGTGTCGGGCTGGGATCGGTCAAGCATCCCCATAAACTGGCTGATGAAGAGCTTGCTAAGTGCCTTGAAATCATCGACCGTTCGGGGTTTAAGAGCGTGGAACCACTGTACAGTAGGCCCTTTGAGAGTGCTGGGAAAGGCCAGGCATAGTAGTTCGTCGGCGGTGATGACTAGTGCCATTTGGGCCTTGTAAATCCAGACATGATCCACCGGGTTTCTCGAACCGTCATAAGAATCAAGATGCGGTGGTTTGAATTTTCGTGGGATGGGAAATCCGGCGATCCGCATGGTAAAGGGTGACTCAATTTCTGTATTGGTATGATCATGGCCCTGCTTGCGGTTCAATTTCTCGATTTGCTTCTGCAGGTCATCGATCTGTGCCTTGACATCTTTCTGAGTGGTCTTTCACTCTGTATCTAAGCGGTATATTGGGTCAGACGATGAGGCCTCTTCCTCAATGTGCATTTCCCTTGGGATAGGACCCGACTTCGACTCTGGGTAATCGCGTGCTCCACGGCTCTTGGTCGGGGGCTCTTTGGCCGACTCCCGGACCGTTTGTCCTTGCCCTTCCACTCTGGTAGCGCGTCTACTATTGATGATTTCTCTGGCATCCCCGCCCGGCACGGGTTGGCCCAGGCACGCTACCGGGTCTGCTCGGGGGCCTGGCTACGCTCATCATTCCCGGACCGCCCCAAAGCTGGTGGGGGTACCGGTGCAGTATGGGCACACTATCAAACCCGTGTAGGTGCCCGATTGCGCACGTCGATCTCAAGCTCATCCTCGATTCAAGGGAGCTTATCTTGTCGGGCTAGCAATGCTTCGATCTGTTGCCGAGTTTGCCACTGGCCCTCCAGGAGTTGCGCGAGAGCCGCGGTGATCTGCTCAGAGTTCATGGAAGCAGCCGATTGCCCGGCCTGTGAATCTGTCAGACCTGTTGGTACAGTAGCCTTCTGATTCTTCTTCGACGGCATGTTGATCAGTCACAGATGTCGCGCCCACCCCGAAGGTGGGGGCGGTCCCCTCATGGGTCGCGACCGTTTACGTCGAGATGTGTGAAAGTAGGTGAGGTGTATGAAAAGTGGGAGTAGGGCCAAGTAAGAGTTCAGAGTCGCCACCTAACATTCATTCGGGTGTTAGGATCCCTACAAAGACAATCAACATGATCATCTTTGACTTTTGAAAACGTTTTGGAACAGTAAGGCCCTTTAAAAGTGTGACTCGAATAGTCATGCGAAACCAGAGTTCTTGAAGTGGGTTCGGGGACTTGATTATGCCGAGGGAAGGTGTTAGGCGCCCTCGAGCATCCGTGACACACGGTTGCCAATTTTAGTGATTTTCATAGTAACGGGGCGTAAGTACGAATAATAGAACATAGATACAAGAATTAGATTCGAGTATCCGTGACACGCGGTTGCCGATTTACATAACTCAGCACGAAATAGTTTTGAAAGTATGTATACATATCTCGCCACGAGATAGTTTAAAATTATGTATACGTATCTCGCCATGAAATAGTTTGAAAGTATGTATACGTCTCGACTCGAGAGAGTTTGAAAGTATGTACGTATCTCGACACGAGATAGTTTGAAAGAAAATAGTTATGGCCGCACCCGAGTAAGGGTTGCATACGTATCTCGACTCGAGAATCAGGTCGTACGTAGTTCTGTGCTGTATATATGTATGGGTGTTTGGTCGATCAAGACCGTGAGTGTATAAAATAATGTTTGAGTAAAGTCGGTGTAGCTAGGAACTTTAACCTGTACGGTGCAGTCCTAGACTTTAACCTTGAGAAAGCAATGAGTTATGAGAGAGTGCTTTGAGTAAAAGATGGAGTAGATCAACCGTGCGATGCGTATTTTGTATTTTTTTTATTTATATGATTTTTTAGTCTTTTTGTTTTATGTTTTGGAAGTAAGGGTCTGTGCCCAAGTGAGTGAGAAAGTGTTTTGAAAGTAAGGGTCGGTGCCCATGTGAGTGAGAAAGTGTTTTAAAAGTAAGGGTCGGTGCCCATGTGAGTGAGAAAGTGTTTTGAAAGTAAGGGTCAGTGCCCAGTGCTTTGAAAAGGTGCCAGAAGTACGGGTCGGTGCCCAATGAAAAAAGAGTGCACCGGAAGTATGGGTCGGTGCCTGATGATGTAAAAAAGGTGATGTAAAAGTTTTACCGGAAATACGGGTCGGTGCCCTATGCAAATTGAGAGAAGTATCATTTTTTGTGTTTCCTGATTTTATATACGAAAATCTATAACAAGAGATAAAGTGTAGCCGGATGGGTCATTAGATCTCCTTCCGGCTGGCGCAGGATATAAAGTCCAATCCGGTGGAGTTCAAAGGTCTCCTTCCGATTGGCGCAGGATATAGCAGTTTGATAAAGTTCAGCCGGGTGGGTCATTAGATCTCCTTCCGGCTGACGCAGGATATAAAGTCCAATCAGGTGGAGTTCGAGGCCTCCTTCCGACTGGCACAAGATATAACAGTTTGATAAAGTTTAGCCGAGTGGCTCATTAGATCTCCTTCCGGCTGACGCAAGATACAAAGTCCAATCGGGTGGAGTTCGAGGTCTCCTTCTGACTGGTGCAAGATATAACAGTTTGATAAAGTTCAGCCGGGTGGGTCATTAGATCTCCTTCTGGTTGACGCAGGATATAAAGTCCAATCGAGTGGAGTTCGAGGCCTCCTTCCGACTGGCGCAAGATATAATAGTTTGATAAAGTTCAGCCGGCTGGGTCATTAGATCTCCTTCCGGCTGACGCAGGATATAAAGTCCAATCGGGTGGAGTTCAAGGCCTCCTTCCGACTGGCGAAAAAAAATAAATAAATAAAAATATAAATAAAAGGCGGAATATCCAACCAGTGAATTTATAAGGAGCCCAGACCACTAAGAGTATGAGTTGAGGATGTTACCTGTATAGAGTTGAATATTGAAGTTCAGTCGTTGTTTGTTGAGAAATAATGAAAGAAATCTGAGAAACGTTGCGGAAATAATTCGAGAAGGCCCAAGTTGTATTTTGATACAAAATCGACTTAAATGGACATCATGGCTGGGTCCGGAAGGGCCGGAATAGTCAAGATGTAAATCGTACATTTGAATAGTACCCGTACGTATACTGTATGTATGAATAGTGCCTGTATGTGTGAATAGCACCGTACATATGAATAGTACTATACGTATGAATAGTGCACGTATGTATACTGTATGTATGACATTAGAGGTGCTTATGATGGAGTTTGGATTTTATTTGGTCAATGTAGCCAGACAGGGCTTGGGAGAGGAGAAAGGTTAGGGATTCCCAAACAAAGCCTAAGGGAGAGAGTGAATTGGCAAATTTTTGGGAAGGGGGGACCTCCTATTTATTGGAAAAAATTTTGATTTAAAAAAATAATAATAATAAAGTAATAAAATATCTAGATATTGTGTGTGTGCGCCGCGTTCTCTGGGATTTTCGGAAAGCTACGCGGTTGAAAACTGGACCGCTGGGTTCTCTCGACTAACACATAATTTTGAAGTCGGAATTGGATTTTTAAAACGTTGTTTGGCCCTCATTCGGCACTAGTTATGGTAGAACGCGCCAATCGAGGTGCACTGTCCAAAATCTGGTGTCGGAATGTGACGAAATTACTGGATCCCTTTATTTAAATGTGAAGAGTATTTTCCTCAAATCAGAAAGTGACTCCTATGGTGCGATTGGCTCAAATCTGGATTAGTTAGTCGCTAAGCAAAGGAAATATCTAAATATCTGTACAAGCGTCGCGCTTCCGAATTTTTTGGAAGGCGGTGGGTGCGACGAAAACTTGGACTTCCGTGGTCCTCTCGACAAACGAAAATTATTAGTGCAAAAATGAAAATTTTAAAACACTATATGACTCATATTAAGCATCTATCTTGTTAAATCCGTTAATTAAAATGTACTTTTTCAGAATCTAGTGTCGGATTGAGATGAAATTTTAGGGATTTCTCCGTCTCGATGTGAAGAGTATTTTCCTCAAATCAGAAAGTGACTCCTATGGCGCGATTGGCTCAAATCTGGATTAATTAGTCGCTAAGCAAAGAAAATATCTAGATATCTGTACAAGCGCCGCGCTTTCGAATTTTCTAGAAGGCATTTGATCGGGAGAGAACAAATCCTATTTATATCCCTTAATTCACGTTTATTAGTACCTTTTTATCCTGTTTTTGTATTTTTTTTTACTTCATTTTCTATTTTCTGACAGGATTTGGAAGAAGTCAAGTATACCAGGATAAACAGGGTGAAAAAGCACAAAGAAAGAAGCTGAAAAAAGTCAATCACGCGCGCGCTGCCCGCTCGCGCGAAATACTCGAAATCGCTCGCGCGATCTGCGCGTGTGAGGTCCCATTATCGCGCTCGCGCGACCTGTGCAAAAAATGAAACTTGCGTATTTCACTCTATTGATGATTCCTACGCGAAAGAAACTGCCTAATTACAACCAGATTCCAAAATAAAGTAGTTTTAGTACGTTTCGGGTTAGGAAAGCTTCCAAAACTTGTTGTAAATCTATATATACCCTATTTTACTTCAAATTAAGGGTTACCAATTGTTATACACACAATATACAACCACACTTTCAGCCATTGAAGGGAGGGAAGCAAGGAGAAGAAGAAGAAGACCAAGGATTCCCATGGCCTCCTCTATCAACTACTTGCCATCCGCCGCTTCTATGGACAACTAAACCTAGAGCTAGGGTTTCAATGAAACCCTAGCCAAGTAATAGGGTTTTATTTATGTTTTTCTTTTAGTTTTATAATACATGGATGACAGTTACATGTTGCGAGGATTTTTATAAATAAATCGAACTTCTATTGATTAAATCGTTAGTTTCAAAATCTATTCTTGTCTTAGATCTATTTTGACTGTGATGTGCTCAATGATCTATATTTGCTGTGCTTGTATGGATTATTTACATGTAATGGTGCTTTATTGAATTATGCTATCAAGTATCCGAATAGTCCATGCCTAGGTTAGACGGATTATGTTACAACCCTAGTTTAGTGTGGGATAATTCGTGCTAACCGAAGATGGATTATGTTGGTGCTTGAACCATAGTTATTTTCTTGACGGAGGAATTGGGCTTGTAGCTACAATTCCCCATTATCATCCAACTTAATAATCTAATTGAATGCATAAATATTCCTATTATGAAGCTAGTGGTGGATTTGCAATCCTAGGTTCCTTTAAACATATTTATAAAAACACTTTTAAATCGCTTTCATAATTTAGATTTATTTTATTGTTCTTAGTTTAATAAAATTCAAAATCAAAATCTCGTTTTCATAATTAATTAGATTTAGGTTTTAAAATTAAGAGTTGTAGTAATTCAATCTCTGTGGGTTCGACCTTTACTTCCACACTGTAAAACTTTAGAAAAGTAAAGTATACTTTTTATATCTTGATATTGACAACATCAGCAGTGCGACGAAAACTTGGACATTCGCGATCCTCTTGACAGAAGCAGAATTTTAGTGCAAAAATGAAATTCTTGAAACACTATATGACTCGTATTAAGCATCTGTCTTGACAAATCCGTTAATTAAAATGTACTTTTTCAGATGACAAATCGGATTGAGATGAAATTTTAGGGATTTCTCCGTCTCGATGTGAAGAGTATTTTCCTCAAATCAGAAAGTGACACCTATGGCGCCATTGGCCCAAATCTAGATTACTTAGTCGTGAAGCAAAGAAAAAATCTAGATATCTGTACACGCGCCGCGCTTCCGAATTTTCTGGAAGGTAGTATGACGAAAACTTGAACATTCGCGATCCTCTTGACAAATGCAAAATTTTAGTGCAAAAATGGAATTTTTGAAATGCCATCTGACTCGTATTAAGCATCTGTCTTGACAAATCCGTTAATTAAAATGTACTTTTTTCAGAATCTGGTATCGAATTGAGACGGAGTTTACAGGGATTTCTCCGTCTCGATGTAAAAGGTGTTTTAATCCAGACCAGAAATACCACAGCCGATTTGATCTTGAAGACCAAGGCTTTCTGATGATTTATCAGTATAAATTGACGCGCCTATGAGCGATCTTATCACATTTTTGCAACTTTCTTCGTTTGATGGCAACGAAATTTCTAAAGGCTCTTCATCTTGACAAATATGGATTTTTGGCATCAATTTTAAACCTTCTGAAGTTCTCTGGCGATAACATAGAATTTTCCCGTTTGATTTCTACGCCTGATAAAATAATTTTTCCAGATCCGGTGTTCAATTAAGATGAAATTTTAGACAGTCCTCGGTAATATCACGCACTTCCATTCTATCATAAAAAATGCTTGTTCTGACACTCGAAAAGCTAAAAAAGTAATCCCGGTCCCTCTTTGGCAAAATAGTAGATTCGTCCAAACTTTAAATAATGATTATTTCTTCGGCCGTGGTCCGATTTTGACGATTCGAAGTCTAGGGACCTTGTATTTATGAGCTCTTCACACCCGTCGGACTCGATGTTCATTATCTGTCCGCCTCTTTGTAGGTGGGCAAAAATCGGGTGTCTACAACTGATCTGACATGCTTTTGAAACCATGCTGGTGGGTATTCAAATTGACGATAACTTGATTTGACATTTGATTTGACCTCTAGATATTCTGATTAGGACTCTAGCTTCTTTTATCTCGATTAGCATGTCCGATGGGCCCCCTCTATGATAGTTATTTCTTTTTTGGCAAGTCAAAATGGGGTGTCTACAGCTGCCCCTCTTTGTCATGTTTTGCGAAGTAAATCATGACAAAGAAATCAGATGACCCATTTTGTCCCTTTTTTTTAAGTGATGAGAATAAGTAAAAAGACGTGTCAAAGTAGGCAAGTGAGTATGAGATGCCATTGTAGACAAGTGATTGGTCTGCCAAAGTAAGCAGCTGGGGATTGGGAGTATTGCTAGAGTGGGCAAATAGCTCCGCTGGGGATTGAGAGCGTTACCAAAATGGGTGAACGACTCTATTGAGGATTCATGTGAGAATCGAGTAGAAGAGGGATGGTGTAGTCAAGAAGTGCGTAATTGCGTAATCTCGAACTTTATTCAAAAATGTAATAAAGTAAGGGTGTAGTTGAGCTCTTAGAGCTGCCTACGTATCTCCCGTTGAGAGAATCAAACTGTGCGTAGTTCGTACGAACCTGGGTAGCTGAGAGATAGTGGGAGACAGTGTAGTCGAGAAGTGCGTAGCCGCGTAATCTCGAAGTTTAACCAAGAATGTAGTAAAGTGATGGTATGGTCAAGCCTTTATAGGTGCCTACGTATCTCCTATCAGAGAATCAAACCAAGCGTAGTTCGTAACAGGGTGAAAAGGATGCCATGTTGGGATAGTGAAGAGCAAAATGCCATGTCGGGGCATGATTGTAGTGGATACAAAGGAGCGAAATGCCACGTAGGGCGTTTGCTGTGAGATAAGAGAGCAAAATGCCACGTGGGGGCATGATTGCTATGGATACGAGAGTGCAAAATGCCACGTAAGGCATGATCATTGTGGGATAGGATAGCAAAATGCCACGTGGGGACATGATTGCTATGGATATGAGAGTGCGAAATGCCACGTAGGGCATGATCGCTGTGGGATAGAAGAGCAAAATGCCTCGGAGGGCGTGATTGCTGTGGAGATAAGATCAACAGAATGCGATGCGCGTGACTGTTGAAGATATCAGAGAGCATAATGCCAAGTAGGGTGTGATTGCTATAAAGAGTTTGAGATAAGAGAAGCAAAATACCACATGGGGCGTGTTTGCTGTGAAGACTCAAGAGCAAAATGCCACGTGGGGCGTGATTGCTGTGAAGAGTGATGAAATTAGCAAAATACGGTACGCATGATTGTAGTGGACAGAGAGGACAGTAAAATGTGATGCGCGTGATTGCTATAGAGTGCGGGAGGGTAAGAGAAAAACCTGATGCTTGATGTCAATGTAAGTTGGATGCCGTTTGAGGGACTTATACCTGATGGTAGGTGATATGAACAGAATACCACTTGACGGACTCACTCTTCTGATTTCAATGATAGATAATGTGAATAGGATGCCTCTTGACGGACTTACTCCTGATTCTGGAAGTAAGCAATGAACAGGCTATCGCTCGGGGCCTTATATATCTGATGCTTGTGATGGAATAGGACGCCGTTTGAAGGTCTCACTCCTAATTCTGATGATGGATTCTGATGACGAGTGAACAGGATGCCGATTGAGGGTCTTATACCTGATTCTAGGAGTGGATAGTAGATAGGATGCTGCTGGGGGTCTCAAACCTGATCCTGATTCGAACATGAATGGTTAGTCCTGAGCGAGGAATAGATTTCTTGACAATCCACCTAGGAGAAGACTGATCTGATATGTGGATCTGAGCAGATGGATCAGTGTGAAGTTGGTGAGTCTGGGCAAACATTGATATCGTGGCTTAGTTAGTGGCGAGCTTTTTGTGTCATTCGATAGTAGTGTCGGAATCAGTTATCCCTGCTATAGAAAGTATACACTGTCTGCTATGCTGAAAGATATGAATGGATTTTGAAAGTCATGTCATGCTAAGTATAAGTATTTACAAGAGTATGATGCATGAATATATCATCTGTGAAAGAATGCTCATGAGTTAATGGATATTGACCGTCTTATCGCTTGTTGAGTACCAGAGACAAAGTATTTGATTGTGTGGGCTCGGTGCCCCAGTGATCATCCTTCAGAAGGACCCAGTTTTTCAGTATTTGATTTCTCTCGAGCTTTCATTCTCTCTTAAACATTTTTACCTTCGGCGCCCTCATGGGTTTTCACTGAATCCGGTTATAAGATCATTGTGCTTCAGTGTATCTTATGATTTTGAAAGTATGTGGCACGCCCGTCGTTTGGAATGATGCAAGTATGTGATCTTATGAACCCAACAAGGCTAGTATCAATCAAAGTGGACTTTACTGGGTTGTAACGTAGGCCAGGGTCATGGGTTGAGAAATGAAAGGATTGCATGAAGGCTCAAAGTATATTTTGAAAAGTTGGTTGAAATTCTTGAGATCACCTTATGCCCTGCTTTTTTCCTTCTTTTGATTTTGTTCTTTTTCTTTTTCTTTTTGTATTCATCCCAATCTAGTGTGGGGTACGTCATTGCCGAGTGAAGTATGTACTGGGGAGAATTGCCCCATTTTGAAGTATGTATCCGAGTCAGATCGTATCTTTTATGGATTTGCTCTAGCTTTGCATTGAGTTCTATTTTGTTTGTTTTCTCTTTCTTTTTCCTTTTGGCATTGCCCCAGTATAGGGGGTGATCCTCAGGGGTTTAAGTTTGAAAAGAAATCATCGTATGGCTCAAGTGGGCTAACGAGGGAAAGTAGTGTATAGATAGCTGAAATGATTGCCTCTAATCATTTTGACACAAGTCGAGTCGGGTTCAGAGATCACATATATGCATCACTGAAGTTAGAGATCCTGAGAATGAGTATTTACTTTCCTGACCAGGATTAAGGGGCCCCACGTGGGCCAACAGTAATCGTGATGACCTCTTTTGTTGAGATGTGGGGGGCAAAGATTGCCCTAGTCTATGTATGTCATGATCCTGAAAATGGACCAAGGACTGTTCTTGAATGCCCGTCGGCTGTCTGCTCCGTTCTTGTGTCCTCAGATGACATCAAGCTGTCATAGAGAAGTATGCTTTTGTCACCTGATTCTTGTTAAGATGTGAGCATCGTCAGAGGATGAAATGGCCGATTTGTGTACTTGAGTCGTTTCTCGGCATGACCTTGTGTTGATCATACTTTCAGGTAGAATCGAACATAGCTTTGTTACGTCCGAAAGTCTAGTACAATGTCTAATTCGTATTCAACAAGTAGTAAAACAGTCATATCCAACATACTCATGAGATTTAAGGAATGAGAGCATATGACAATTATTGAATGATGCAAAGAATGAGTTTTGTTTTTGTTTTTCATTTGAAAGTATGCGCTTATGCAAAGCAGACAAAGCATAAATTCAATAGTATGGAGAAACTGCCCCTGTATAGCAGATGATGAGGAGTAATGTTTCAAGACAGTGGGCCGAGTATTGGGTCTCTTATGAGAGTCGTCTCGGGTATGGACAGAGCTTGTGAATGTATATGGGCAGAAGTAGGCCTATTGGTTCAGCGGCTTGAAGGTTTGAACAATCGCGAATGCGCTAGTACTGCTCGGATTTGGCCTCCGCGGATTTTGTCATCTGCCCTTCTCAGGCTAAATGTTTGGATTTGGAAGTTGGATTTGAAAATCAGAGCTGTTTGGACTGGTTGTCCATTCAGACTTTCTTAATTCGTGGAGAAGTCGGTGATGCCGGGAGTAGGCTGAGCATGTAGTAGCTTCCCATGCTGACCTCTATCAAAAATGTACCTGCAGCGGAGGTCAGAAGAAGTAGAGGTAGACGTAAAGTTAGTAAGTCGCTTCAAAGAAAAGAAACAGGGATTTTTCTCCCAGTGACTCGTTAGAGATGAGAAAGTACTGCCCGAGTATAATGTGTGTTCCCAAGGTATGAGATGCATCTGGATAGCCTTTCGGCGTCACCAAATGTCTTTGAAAAGTGGATTTGTTTGGGGTGGTTGCCTTGGTATTTAATGAATATTTGTTTCAAAAGCAACAAGGAGGAAAGGAATAGAGAAAAAGAAAAGAAAAAAAAAAGAATAAGGTTGAAAAAAAAAAAAAAAGAAACAGAAGGAGAAAAAAATTGAAAGAAATGAAAAGAAGAGACGAATGAAAGAAATCGAACATGCCTTACAATGCCATTCTAAAACTACCTAATGAATCATTTCTATCCTTTTTCATTACCTGAGCCACATTACAACCTTTGAAAAGTCCTATTTGATCCTAGGAAACATGGTTCGGATATGAAAACGATGGGAGGGGGATTAAAACATGGTAATGATTAATTTTTCTTGATTATTGGCATTCTATCCCTAAGACTACTGTTCTTTCGTGTCATGCGTCCTTTTCGAGTCATATGTGAGCATTTCTCATTTTAAAAACATATTTCCTTTACTCACATATTTTAGAAAAATTACACCTATTTCTGAGTGTTTCATTTTAGAGTGTAATTGACATTGTGAGTTTCGTAGTCGAGACATAGTTAATTGGTTATCCGAAGTATATTCCAAGTTCATGACATGCGCGTGTTCATTTGACTACTACATCACATACGTGCAATTTTATGATAAACTCTATTGATTTATACGATGCATGTGCTTGGGATTGCTTTTCATGATGTAGGTAGACGTTTGATTTTGTTTCTTTTGTTTGTTATTCTATTTCAAATCATTGTTTTATAATAAGGAGTATTGACTATTAGTTTTTGTTCTTAATAAAATTTGTTTTAAAATTTACAAGTTAATAAAAATGGTTGTGGCTGACTTGTTGACGAGAACCCTCACGAGACTTCACTCGTCCAACTAGGGACACCTAGAGGTTTAAAAGGCTTGTTGCATACGCTAAATGCAATCGCGATCCATGCGAAAATGGAATAGATTTTTATTAGTAGTTTTATTTTTATTTTAGTTTTGCTCGAGGACTAGCAAAATGTAGGTTTGGGGGTGTGATCGGGAGAGAACAAATCCTGTTTATACACCTTAATTCATGTTTGTTAGTACATTTCTATCCTGTTTTTGTATATTTTTACTTTATTTTCTATTTTCTGACAGGATTTGGAAGAAATCAAGTATATCAGGCTAAACAGGGTGAAAAAGCACAAAGAAAGAAGCTGAAAAAAGCCAATCGCGCGCGTGGCCCGCTCACGCGAAATCCCAGAAATCACTCGCGCGATCCGCTCGCGCGAGGTCCCAATATCGCGCTCGCGCGGCACGCTCGCGCGACCTGTGTAAAAATGGAACTCATATATTTCACTCTACTGATGATTCCTACGCGAACGAAACTGCCTAATTACGTCCAGACTGTAAAATATAGTAGTTTTAGTGCGTTTTGGATTAGGAAAGCTTCCAAAACTTGTTGTAAATCTATATATACCCTATTTTACTTCAATTTAGGGGTTGGCAATTGTTATACACACAATATACAACCACACTTTCAGCCATTAAAGGGAGGGAAACAAGGAGAAGAAGAAGAAGATCAAGGATTCCCATGGCCTCCTCCATCAACTACTTGCCATCCGCCGCTTCTATGGCCAACTAAACCTAGATCTAGAGTTTTAATGAAACCCTAGCTAAGTAATAGGGTTTTATTTATGTTTTTCTTTTAGTTTTATTATGTATGGATGACAGTTACATGTTTTGAGGATTTTTTTATAAATAAATCAAACTTCTATTGATTAAATCGTTACTTTCAAAATCTATTCTTGTCTTAGATCTATTTTGACTGTGATGTGCTCAATGATCTATATTTGCTGTGCTTGTATGGATTATTTACATGTAATGGTGCTTTATTGAATTGTGCTATCAAGTATTCGAATAGTCCATGCCTAGGTTAGACGGGTAATGTCACAACCCTAGTTTAGTGTGGGATAATTCGTGCTAACCGAAGATGGATTATGTTGGTGCTTGAACCATAGTTATTTTCTTGACGGAGGAATTGGGCTTGTAGCTACAATTCCCCATTATCATCCAACTTAATAATCTAATTGAATGCATAAATATTCCTATTATGAAGCTAGTGGTGGATTTGCAATCCTAGGTTCCTTTAAACATATTTATAAAAACACTTTTAAATCGCTTTCATAATCTAGATTTAATTTCATTAGTTTCATTAATTTAATTAAAATTCAAATCAAAATCTCGTTTTCATAATTAATAAGATTTAGGTTTTAAAATTAAGAGTTATAGTAATTCAATCTCTGTGAGTTCGACCTTTGCTTTCACTACTACAAATCTTTAGAAAAGTAAAGTACACTTTTTACATCTTGATACTGACAACATCAGTCGCGACCGTTTACGTTGAGATGCGTAAAAGTAGGTGAGGTGTATGAAAAGTGGGAGTAGGGCCAAGTAAGAGTTCAGAGTCGCCACCTAACATTTATTCAGGAGTTAGGATCCCTGCAAAGACAATCGACATGATTATCTTTGACTTTTGAAAAATGTTTTGGAATAGTAAGGCCCTTTAAAAGTGTGACTCGAATAGTCATGCGAAACCAGAGTTCTTGAAGTGGGTTCGGGGACTCGATTATGCCGAGGGAAGGTGTTAGGCACCCTCGAGCATCCGTGACACACGGTTGCCAATTTTAGTGATTTTTATAGTAACGGGGCGTAAGTACGAAGTAATAGAGTATAGATACAAGAATTAGATTCGAGTATCCGTGACACGCGATTGCCGATTTACATACCTCGACATGAAATAGTTTTGAAAGTATGTATACATATCTCGCCACGAGATGGTTTGAAATTATGTATACGTATCTCGCCACGAGATAGTTTGAAAGTATGTATACGTCTCGACTCGAGAGAGTTTGAAAGTATGTACGTATCTCAACACGAGATAGTTTGAAAGAAAATAGTTATGGCCGCACCCGAGTAAGGGTTGCATACGTATCTCGACTCAAGAATCAGGCCGTATGTAGTTCTGTGCTGTGTATATGTATGGGTGTTTGGTTAATCTAGACCGTGAGTGTATAAAATAATGTTTGAGTAAAGTCGGTGTAGCTAGGAACTTTAACCTGTACGGTGTAGTCCTAGACTTTAACCTTGAGAAAGTAATGAGTTATGAGAGAGTGTTTTGAGTAAAAGACGGAGTAGATCAACCGTGCGATGCGTATTTTGTATTTTTTTTTGTGTATATGATTTTTTGTCTTTTTGTTTTATGTTTTGAAAGTAAGGGTCGGTGCCCATGTGAGTGAGAAAGTGTTTTGAAAGTAAGGGTCGGTGCCCATGTGAGTGAGAAAGTGTTTTGAAAGTAAGGGTCAGTGCCCAGTGCTTTGAAAAGGTGCCGGAAGTACGGGTCGGTGCCTAGTGAAAATAGAGTGTACCGGAAGTATGGGTCGGTGCACGATGATGTAAAAGTTTTACCGAAAGTACGGGTCGGTGCCCTATGCAAATGGAGAGAAGTATCATTTTTTGTGTTTCCTGATTTTATCAATGAAAATCTATAACAAGAGATAAAGTGCAGCTGGATGGGTCATTAGATCTCCTTCCGGCTGGCGCAAGATATAAAGTCTAATCGGGTGGAGTTCGAAGGTCTCCTTCCGACTAGCGCAGGATATAGCAGTTTGATAAAGTTCAGCCGGGTGGGTCATTAGATCTCCTTCTGGCTGACGCAGGATATAAAGTTCAATCGGGTGGAGTTCGAGGTCTCCTTCCGACTGGTGCAATATATAACAGTTTGATAAAGTTCAGCCGGGTGGGTCATTAGATCTCCTTCTGGCTGACGCAGGATATAAAGTCCAACCGGGTGGAGTTCGAGGTCTCCTTCCGACTGGCGCAAGATATAACAGTTTGATAAAGTTCAGCCGGGTGGGTCATTAGATCTCATTCCGGCTGACGCATGATATAAAGTCCAATCGGGTGGAGTTCAAGGCCTCCTTCCGACTGGCGAAAAAAAATAAATAAATAAAAATAAAAATAAAAGGCGGAATATCCAACCAGTGAATTTATAAGGAGCCCAGACCACTAAGAGTATGAGTTGAGGATGTTACCTGTGCAGAGGCGATTATTGAAGTTCAGTCGTTATTTGTTGAGAAAGAATGAAAGAAATCCGAGAAACATTGCGGAAATAATTCGGGAAGGCCCAAGTCGTATTTTGATACAAAATTGACTTAAATGGACGTCATGGCTGGGTCCGGAAGGGCCGGAATAGTTAAGATGTAAATTGTACGTTTGAATAGTACCCCTACGTATACTGTATGTATGAATAGGGCCTGTATGTATGAATAGTACCGTACGTATGAATAGTACAATACATATGAATAGTGCACGTATGTATACTGTATGTATGACATTAGAGGTACTTATGATGGAGTTTGGATTTTATTTGGTCAATGTAGCCAGACAGGGCTTGGGAGAGGAGAAAGGTTAGGGATTCCCAAACAAAGCCTAAGGGAGAGAGTGAATTGGCTAATGCACGTATGTATACTGTATGTATGACATTAGAGGTGCTTATGATGGAGTTTGGATTTTATTTGGTCAATGTAGCCAGACAGGGCTTGGGAGAGGAGAAAGGTTAGGGATTCCCAAACAAAGCCTAAGGGAGAGAGTGAATTGGCAAATTTTTGGGAAGGGGGGACCTCCTATTTATTGGAAAAAATTTTGATTTAAAAAAAATAATAATAAAGTAATAAAATATCTAGATATTGTGTGTGTGCGCCGCGTTCTCTGGGATTTTCGGAAAGCTACGCGGTTGAAAACTGGACCGCTGGGTTCTCTCGACTAACACATAATTTTGAAGTTGGAATTGGATTTTTAAAACGTTGTTTGGCCCTCATTCGGCACTAGTTATGGCAGAACGCGCCAATCGAGGTGCACTGTCCAAAATCTGGTGTCGGAATGAGACGAAATTACATGGATCCCTTTATTTTAATGTAAGGAGTATTTTCCTCAAATCAGAAAGTGACTCCTATGGCGCGATTGGCTCAAATCTGGATTAGTTAGTCGCTAAGCAAAGGAAATATCTAGATATCTGTACAAGCGCCGCGCTTCCCAATTTTCTGGAAGGCAGTGCGACGAAAACTTGGACTTCCGTGGTCCTCTCGACAAACACAAAATATTAGTGCAAAAATGAAATTCTTTAAACACTATATGACTCGTTTTAAGCATCAGTCTTGACAAATCCGTTAATTAAAATGTACTTTTTCAGAATCTGGTGTCGGATTGAGATGAAATTTTAGGGATTTCTCCGTCTCGATGTGAAGAGTATTTTCCTCAAATCAGAAAGTGACTTCTATGGCGCGATTGGCTCAAATCTGGATTACTTAGTCGTTAAGCAAAAAAAAATATCTAGATGATGTTGTCAATATCAAGATATAAAAGTATGCTTAACTTATGCTTTACTTTCAAAAGATTTGCAGTGTGGAAGTAAAGGTCGAACCCACAGAGATTGATTTACTACAGCGACTTAATTTTAAAACCTAAATTTAGTTAATTAAGAAAACGGATTTGATTTTAAGTTGAATTAAACTAAGAACATAAAAATAAATCTAAACTATGAAAGCAATTTAAATAGTTGTTTTAAATAATGTTTAAGGGAACCTAGGATTGCAAATCCACCACTAGCTTCATAATAGGAATATTTATGAATTACTTTAGCTTATTACGTTGGATGAATATGGGGAATTGTAGCTACAAGCCCAATTCCTCCTACAAGAAGATAATCATGGTTCAAGCACCAACATAATCCATCTGCGGTTAGCATGAATTATCCCACACTAAACTAGGGTTGTGATCTAATCCATCTAACCTAGGCATGGACTATTCGGATACTTGATAGCACGAATCAATAAAGCACCATCACATGTAAACAATCTAAACAAGCACAGCAAGAATAGATCGTTGAGCACATCACAGTCAAAATAGATCTAAGACAAGAATAAATTCTGAAAGCAATGATTTAATCACTAGAAGTACGATTTATTTATAAACATCCTCTGAACATGTGACTGTCATCCATACATAATAAAACTGAAATAAAACATAAATAAAACCCAATTACTCGACTAGGGCTTCATTGAAACCCTAGATCTATGATCTAGCCGTCCATGGAATTGATAGATGGCAAGAGGTTGATGGAGGAGGCCATGGAAACCCTTGGTCTTCTTCTTCTTCTCCTTGCTTCCCTCTCTTCAATGGCTGAAAGTATGGTTGTCGAATGTGTATGTATGGGTGTGTAACCAGGTGTAACCTCTAATTGAAGTAAAAATAGAATATATATAGATTTACAACAAGTCTTGGAAGCTTTCCCAACTCGAAACACACTAAAACTGCTGTATTTTACAATCTGGACGCAGTTAGGACATCTCGTTTGCACAGGAGTCTTTAGAATACTGAAATACGCAACTTTGGTTTTTACACATATCGCGCGAGCGGGTCGCGCGAGCGCGACAATTGAACCTTCGCGCGCGCGGATCGCGCGAGCGAATTTGGGGTTCTCGCGCGAGCGGATCGCGCGAGCGATTCTCGGTTTTCGCGGGCGCGGGTCGCGCGCGCGACTTGGCTTTTTCAGCTTCATTTCTTCTGCTTTTTCACCCTGTTTAGCCTGGTTTAGTTGATTTCTTCCAAAACCTATCAGAAACTAGAAAACGAAGTAACATTTGTAAAAACAGGATAAAAAGGTACTAACAAATGTGAATTAAGGCGTATAAATAGGATTTGTTCTCTCCCGATCACTAGATATCTGTACAAGCGCTGCGCTTCCAAATTTTCTGGAAGGCAGTGCGACGAGAACTTGGACATTCGCGATCCTCTTGACAGACGCAGAATTTTAGTGCAAAAATGGAATTCTTGAAATGCCATCTGACTCGTATTAAGCATCTGTCTTGACAAATCCGTTAATTAAAATGTACTTTTTCAGAATCTGGTGTTGGGTTGAGATGAAATTTTAGGGATTTCTCCGTCTTGATATGAAGAGTATTTTCCTCAAATCAGAAAGTGACTCCTATGGCACGATTGACCCAAATCTGGATTACTTAGTCATGAAGCAAAGAAAATATCTAGATATCTGTACACGCGCCGCGCTTCCGAATTTTCTGGAAGGCAGTATGACGAAAACTTAGACATTCGCGATCCTCTTGACAAACGCAGAATTTTAGTGCAAAAATGGAATTCTTGAAATGCCATCTGACTCGTATTAAGCATCTGTCTTGACAAATCCGTTAGTTAAAATGCAATTTTTTTAGAATCTGGTATCGGATTGAGACGGAGTTTACAGGGATTTCTCCGTCTCGATGTAAAAGGTGTTTTAATCCAGACCAGAAATACCACGGCCGATTTGATCTTGAAGACCAAGGCTTTTCTGATGATTTATCAGTATGAATTGACACACCTCTGAGCGATCTTATCGCAGTTTTGCAACTTTCTTCGTTTAATGGCAACGAAATTTCTGAAGGCTCTTCATCTTGATAAATATGGATTTTTGGCATCAATTTTAAACCTTCTGAAGTTCTCTGGCGATGATATAGAATTTTCCCATTTGATTTCTACGCTTGATAAAGTAATTTTTCCAGATCCGATGTTCAATTGAGGTAAAATTTTAGACAATCTTCGATAATGTCACGCACTTCCATTCTGTCATAAAAAGTGCTTGTTCTGACACTCGAAAAGCTAAAAAAGTAATCCCGGTCCCTCTTTGGCAAAATAATAGATTCGTCCAAACTTTAAACAATGATTATTTCTTCGCCCGTGGTTCGATTTTGACGATTCGAAGTCTAGGGACCTTGTATTTATGAGCTCTTCACACCCGTTGGACTCGATGTTCATTATCTGTCTGCCTCTTTGTAGGTGGGCAAAAATCAGGTGTCTACAACTGATCTGACATGCTTTTGAAACCATGCTGGTGGATATTCAAATTGATAGCAACTTGATTTGACATTTGATTTGACCTCTAGATATTCTGATTAGGACTCCAGCTTCTTTTTTTTTTATTAGCGTGCCCGATGGGCCCCCTCTATGATAGTTATTTCTTTTTTTGGCAAGTCAAAATGGGGTGTCTACAACAGATTTGTTTTTCTGAGAGAGTTTTCCAGATTTCCCACAGATGGTGCCAAACTGATGATGCCAAAATTTGGGTGAGAGCTAGAAGGGCAGTTTTAGAGGAGAGAGAGTGAAAGAAGAGAAGTATGTATGTGGTTCGGTCCCGTTAACTAGATGACCTACGTCCATGTGTGCGTCAGAGCGTGTTCACTAACAAATCACCGGCGGCCTTTGGTGAGCCAACAAAGAGGGAAGCACTACCATAAATCGGCCGGGTATATGCGTATGAGTGATCTATATTACTATTCTCGTGAGATAAGAATGCGGCCACTTTAATGGGGATGAGTAATCTCTTTTATAGATGCAAGAGGCCACTCGTACAAGGTAAGTGTGTAGATTAGGAAGCCTAATCTAATTACATAAATCATGGAAGTTTCCTAAATGGTTTAGGAAACAACTTGTGCTTTCCATTAGTCTTCTACTGAGTTAGGAAACCCTTGCGGGGCAAGTTATGAGACGTGCCCGGACTTCGTGGAGTACAGCTATATCGTACGCCCGGGCTGTGGGCCCAAATAGGGCGGTCTTGGCTAGATGACCTCAGACGGTTATGGAAGCGAGTGCCTATTTCGGATGACTCAGCATTCCCATGCCGAGGTGGCAACTTGACTTGACTTGATATTTTTGTACCTATCAATATATATAATATACACACTCATATATATATATACAAATATACACACACATCCAAACATACACACACATACTCTGCTGGACAGAGAAGAAGAAGAAGAAGAAGAAGAAGAAGAAGAAGAAGAAGAAGAAGAAGAAGAAGTAGAAGAAGAAGAAGAGAATGAGAAGGATACAGAGACAGATGAGAGAAAGAAGGAGCCACCATTGGAGGCCATTGAAGTTGGAACTCAAGCCAAACACGCCCTTACGATCTTTCAGTGAGTTCTAAACTCACTTGGTACATTTTATATGATATTTTATGAGTTTTTGATGTAAATTAATGGACCCAAACACGCCCTAACACTTCTAGACGTTCACTGTCCAGAACATCTAGAGAATACGACTCTCGAGCGATTGAATTGAGTTCAATTGATCGAAAGTTCAATCGATCGAAGGGACTTCGATCGCTTGAACATCATTTTTCCTAATCGATTGAAATTGTTTCAATAGATTGAATTTTGCAGAGCATGGATTGTTTCGTTAATTTATTATATAAGGGTTCGATTATTCGATACTCGATTCAAACTTCCATTATATGATTATAGGTTAATCAGGGATAATGTGACAACAAAGATAAGTATGATTAAGAATAATGGATTAACATGATGACGTTAGATACTTTGCATTTCCTGTATGAGTTCGATATCCGTTCATTTTGATCAGAGTAGTCACACCACAATAGGGCTGTCTTGTAATCGTTAGTGGTATAACGATAGGTAGGTTTGCTAACGTTCTGGGATGATTACGGGAGGAGCTGTTTCCCAAACGCGGTAGACAAACGAGAAGGTGTCTATGACATGCGGTGGCTGGGTAAACAGGTGTTCTCAAACGCGGTAGATGACCTCTATGACTTGCGATGTTACACGGTAGATGGTATATATTACTTGCGGTGGCTAAGAATATGTAGCATACGATAAGTCGTGGCAATAGAATTGATGTGTCGAAGCTTGGAGCGTTAAATCCCTGACATGCGGTGGACTGTGCATATGTTCTTAAAAGTGGGGGATGAACTGACGTATTATCTATGACTTGCAGTGTACGCGGTAGATGACCTCTATGACTTGCGGTGTTGCGCGGTAGATTGTATCTATGACTTCGGTGATGCGGTAGACAGAGCATTGGTGTATCAAGAAGTTTTACAATCAAGTTTATTCCACGAGTCTGTACGTGTTGAGTTTTATTAACAAGACGATAAAGGTTGAGTAAACAACATTGGGATAATAAAGATAAAGATACTATTGTAACACTATATATTTGACACTTCAATAATTTGTTATTATGTTATATAATTAGTACCCTGTGAGTTTCTATTCACTCAGCTCTCAGTAAGCTGACGGCCGTATTGCTTGGACATTCCCCGCCCAGACTACCATATTCTTAATAATGCAGGTAATGGAGCTTATGACGACGACTACTACCCGGAGGGGAAGTATGCTATGGGAGGCCCCACTAATGACGATTATACCGAGGATGATTACTATGCTAACGACTACCCTTATACCGACGAGAGATGAAAATGTTATATCTAGTTTATATTTCTGTTATTTCTGTTGAACTTTTGTAACGAATACTTGGGCATATGTTGTCTCCAGACTTGTTAGGTTCCTGAGGATCACTTTGATGTTCGTAATAGATACAATTGTTATTATATTCAGTTTGATTATGTTGATGTTCTTATGCTTTAGTTGATTGGTACTATGTGGTGTTGATAATTAGTGGCATTCATCGGTCATTCCCTATAGATCCAAAATTTTTTTTATTTTTTATTTTTCTCTATTTTTGCTACTCCGGGGTGTGACATATTTATAAGCAAACATAAAGGGCACTCAAGCGCTGTGGTCGAGTGCTCCGATTCCTTCGAGCGCTTGGGTTAAGCTTTCTTACAACGCTTCCCATGGCTCATGCATAAGTAAACATACATCCATAATAACGAAAGAAAGATATTTCATATGTATTATAGGGAAATTCAGGAAATAGATAAAAAAAATACAAGTGCTACAATATGTAATTAAAATAACTTTTTCCGTCACCTTTAATGGTTAAAGTGACGGAGGGGGCAAATTGCAATGAAATGTTAGTTGAGGGACCAAAATGTAAAAAAAAATTATTTATGGACCAAAGTGCAAAACATGGTATAATTTAAGAGTAATACTATGCTTCCCAAATTTTTTCCCTAAAAGTGTTTCCCAACACAATTGGCAGTGAGACCCTCTTCCATAATGGTGGGATCACTTCAAGGTCAACTAACTAAAATCAACTGGGCAGGACTCTCTTCACTAATGGTGTGATAATTTCAATATCAACTGAGCCTACAGTCACATGTGTTGGAAAACACTTTTTGGGAAAAAAATTGGAAATCATAGCATTACTCATAATTTAAGGGTGAAAAATGATTTTACTCCTAATAATTAACCCAAGAAACTATTTAGGGTAAATTACCTTTTACCTCCTATGCTTGGCCTCTATGACATTTTGCCTCCTTGTAGTTTCAAATGTAACACATAACCCCCACGTAGTTTGCCTCTGTGACACTTTACTCCTGTAGTTTGGAATGTAACATATAACCCCTGTGATTTTCCTTCGTGGCACTTTACCTCCCTATAATTATTGGTCATTTAAGCAATTTGTTTTAGCCATAGGGGGTTAAAGTGCCACAAAGTAAAACCACAGGAGGGTTATGTGCTACATTCCAAACTCCAGGGTAAAATGCCACAGAGGCAAATCACATGGGTTATGTGTTACATTTAAAACTACAAGGGGCAAAGTGCCATAGAGGCAAACTAAAGGGGGTAAAAGGTAATTTACCCAACTATTTATTCTCATTTCTCTCCTCCCTCTTGCAAGTTTCTACTTCTCTCTCTCTCCTCATTGCTCAGACAAAGAAAATGGTGGCTCGGAAGTTCCTCGTTCACCACCACGAGTCCCACTTCGACGTCGACTACGACACCGACGACGGCTTTGATGTCTCTCTCTCCCTCTTCTCTCATTTTGATGTCGACTAGTGCGTGATTAACAATTTTAACTTCTAACCTTTACCCTTTCTCTCTCTGTCTCAGGTTTTCAAATTCCAGCTCTTCTCTCTCACTTCCATTCCTCCCGATGAACAAAAGGTTTAGTCTTTCTTTCTATATATACACATTCGTTTACAGTCATTGTACATTGGTGCTAGACTTTATATTTATTTGCAAATTTTTGATGATCAATTCAATTGTCTGATTAGATACTCGGGGACGATGATGATCGGCTTGTGTCGGGCGACTCTGATCTCATCTCAATTGGCGATAAACTTCGGTTGGTATCGGTCAACGAACAGGTCAAAGAGCAAGAGAAATCGGCGGCTGAATTAGCAAAATCTGATGAAGAATTGGCTAGGATGTTGCAGGTTCTTGTAAAAAAGTTTGATTTGATTGTTTTTTGAATTGCTTTGATGATTAGCTCTTTGAATAGAACAATATATAATTGTTACAGGCAGAAGAAGAAGCACTAATGTTGCAGAAATATGTCGTCACTGGTGATGGTAAAGACAAAATGGAGCAAAGGTTAAGACCTTATGTCGATCAGGTCCTACTGGTAAGCATAAAATTCCTGTATTTTTAACTTATTTTGCTTAATTTGATTATCTGTTCTGCGGTAATGAACTCTTTTTTTTTTGTTGATAATGCAGAATGAAATTACTGAATAGAAAAAGAAAAGAAAATATTGGATTTTGTTTTTTTTTTTGTTTTCTTGTTATATTGGTTTAATGGAAAATTGAAAGCTTAAACTCAGTTGGTCAATTGCATTTTTCCGGTTGTACAATGGTTTTACTTCTCTTAGTATAAAGCATTTAAACATTTCATATCAAGAAATTAAATGCCAAGTCTTTTTGATGCAGTTTCTTGGCAACCAAACGGATATATATATTAAATTTATTTATTGAAGAACTACAGATTTGTGCTGATTTGTATGCTGGTGTAGTACGAAGACCCAAATCGCCAAGAGGCAGCCCGAAAGACAGTACCTATGGAGCAGCTCGAGGAGAAAGCATTGGTTATACTAGCCAAGGTTGGAGATATGTTCCCTTTCTATTGCATTTGGTACATTCGTATTGATGGTCCTAGAAAAGGATTAACGCGCTTCTGATACAAATGTTTGGTTGGTTATGTAGAAAGCTTGTTCAGTTATTAACAAACTTGATTAGTCTTGAAATCAGTGACTAATTAAATTGAGTACGTCTGCTAAAGCCCAACACTTGGACTACATGAGAAAGGAAAATGAACTTTGCATATATTATGTGTTTAGCAAAATGGTTAGAGCCATGTTCATTGGATAACCTTTTTCCAATTCCATTTTCACTAGCCTCAACAATGCATTTGACACTACTGAAATTTAAGTAGTTGAATTCAATGTACAAAAACTACCCAAGGATGTGGGTAGAAACATCTATTGTTTCTAACATGGTGATGTAGAATATCCGATTGCTTGAAAAGTAAGGCCTTTTCATGGGTAATATATGCTTTGCTGAAAGTTGTTAGTATGGCCAGTTCATTTCTGGTAAGGATTGAATTTATAATGATGGTTAATTTGAAAACTTAACCCTAAAAATATAGTCCAAATTACTCAATTACAGACAACTATTGAAGGTATGGATTGTCATATTCCTTTAGACGTGAGAACTTGGAAGAAGTCATACAAACGATACGAGTTTCAGACTACTTACCAATCCTTTAATGCCCTTAAAAGAAGATTGTGATCGTCAAATTTTTCAGTGGTTGTCTTAGTGACCTCAAAGAATGGGTATTGATTTCATTTAATACACATGTTACTAAAAGGGTAAAAGGTTGATTTCCACAGCATATGACCTTATTATCTTGTAGTCCATCTTATAAACAGGATGAAGCAGAATCAACATGTATGAGTGTCAGACTAATATGAGTTCAAAATGAAATTAGGAAGATACTTATTGGTGCATGGAGATGGAAAAGAAAAATCCTTTACCAACCAGCGACATTAAAAGAATAAGAACAAGCCGTATTTTGCCATATGTCAGATTTCTTGTAGTTGGATCATCCCACATAGCACAATATCTAGGGATACTAAATGAAGATAGTAAGCATACTAGCACATTGATGGCAAATATAATGGTCGTACTCGTACGTACTACAAAATTTTGAGGGTGCCATTACATGCATGGAAATATATTTGTTTCGGAAGCTTCAGTCTTTGATTACTGTATAAATTTACTTAAATAAGTGAAAAGAAAATGCGATTGACAGTATTTTTGAAAAAATTGAGTATCAATGGGGAAAAGAACAAAGCTGCAGGATTTTTCTACTTGTATTCAGTGTGGACGCTGGAAGGGCTCAGTCAGGCCTGCTGCCCAAACTGTTTTTTCTTAATTGCAGCTCTACTAATATTTTTTATTGGTGTCTCCATACTTGCAGGTTTGTGGTTCTACTCCCAAACTTCTTTGAGTGAAACAAATGACAGTGTTGAAAATAGAGACCTATTTGACTTTTGGCTTCCTGTGAGGGGATATCATATAAAGAAACTTACGAAGAAATTTTTTTCTCTTTTTATAGATGAAGTTGTAAAGGTTGCCCCCATTGGACCAAATCCTGGATTCGCCCTTGCTTGTGTTTGTTATTGTTTTTGGCGTATCTGTTGATTTGTCAAAAGCTTAGGGTTCACAATGTGAGACCCTCTATTTTATTCACTTAGAAGAGAATACAAAAAATTACAAGACATCCCCTAACTTAAGATAAATAAGAAAAACTAATAACATAAAAATAATAACACTCAACACTCCCCCTCAAGTTGGTGCGAAGATGTCTCTCATGCCCAGATTGCTAAGAATGAACCGAAACGATTGAATTGCAAGGCCTTTTGTAAGAATATCAGCTAGTTGTTCCCTTGATTTCACAAAAGGCGTACATATGCTCCCATTAGTTAGTTTTTCCTTGATGAAATGCCTATCAATCTCCACATGCTTTGTCCGGTCATACTGAATTGGATTGTGTGCAACGCTGATAGGAGACTTGATATCACAATACAACTTCATTGAGTCTTTTGGTCTGAAACCAAGATATGATTACACAATTTGAAATTTTGAATCCACAACTCGCATACCCCTTGGGCCATGGCCCTAAATTCTGCCTCAACGCTAGACCTGGCCACTACTGACTGCTTCTTACTTCTCCAAGTCACCAAATTGCCTCCAACAAACGAGCAATAACCTGTGGTTGACCTCCGATGAGTAATAGACCCAGCCTAATCTGCATCGGTATAGGCCTCTACTAACATATGACCATGTTTAGCAAAGCATAAACCTTTCCCTGGTGCTGACTTTAGATACCTCAAGATCCTAAACACAGCATCTAGATGGAGTTCTTTGGGATCATGCATGAATTGACTCACTATGCTAACTGCAAAGGCAATGTCAGGTCTCGTATGAGTCAAATAAATTAATTTACCTACCAGCCTATGGTACCTCCCCTTATCAACAGGTTCTCAACCGGAATCATCTCCAAGTTTTACGTTAGGATCCATTGGAGTATCCACAACCTTACTCCCTAGCATGCCAGTCTCCTTGAGTAGGTCTAACACATACTTTCGTTGAGATATAAAAATTCCATCCTTGGATCTAGCCACCTCTCCCAAGAAGTACTTCAAATTTCCCAATTCTTTGATTTCAAATTCAATAGCCATTTAAGCAGTTTCATCTCCTCTAAATCATCACCTGTAACTCATCTTCATAGACAATCAAAGCTGTTACCTTCCCGTGTGACGAGTGCTTAATGAAGAGAGTATGATCACCCTGACTCTGTCTGACCTGATCATAGCGTGAAAGAACCTATCAAACCAAGCTTTGGGAGACTATATAAGGCCATATAAAGACTTCCTGCGGCGACACACTCTTCCTTTAGTCTTATCATCATCAAACCCAAGGGGTATGTCCATATAAACCTCTTCTTCTAGATCGCCATGCAGAAATGCATTCTTCACATTAGACTGATGCAAAGGCCATTCTAGATTCGCTGCTAAAGACAACAAGATTCAGATGGAGTTCATCTTTGCAACATGAGCGAAAGTCTCCTGATAGTCCACTCCATAGGTCTGAGTAAAGCCCTTGGCCACCAACCTGGCGTTGTATCTCTCTATTGTGCCATCTGCTTTATGTTTCACAGTGAATACTTGTCTTTTTCCCACGGGGTAACACTGTTAATTCCCAAGTGCCATTTTTGCGGAGCGCTTTCATGTCTTCAACCATAGCAAATTTCCACTTAGGATTGGAGAGAGCTTCCTGTACATGGTTAGGGATAGAAACGGAGTGGAGTTTGGACACAAAAGCTTTATAAGATGGAGACAATCGAGAGTACGAAACAAATTTAGAAAGAGGGTGTTTGGTGCATTCTCTAGTGCCCTTGCGAAGAGCAATAGGAATGTTTAACTCATTTTCAGAAGAAGAAACAGGAATGGGAGTAGAGGGACTAGGAGGAGTAGAAATACTTGAACTTTCATCACTTGAAGAAGTCACTGTAGTGGGATTGGAGAAATGATCCTCTCATCTGTTGCCCCAAAAATCCTTCTACTTTTATTTTTTGAATAGGTCAACAACTCCTTCCTTTTATCCTCTGCATTTTCCTCCCCTCTCCTTTTTTTCACTTTCAACTTCTATTTTTTCTTCACTCTCAACTTCTATTTTTTCTTCACTACTATTTTTCTTTCCTTTTTTTTACTTCCTTCTCTCCTCCAATAATAAATGGCACCGTTTCTACAGATTTCTCTTCACCTAACTGTTTCTCCCCCTGAAGAGAGGGCTGGGAAGACTGGAAGTAGTACAATTTTTCATCAAAAGTAACATCCATAGACACGAACCACTTACGAGAAGGGGGATGATAACACTTGTACCCTTTTTGTGTAGGAGAATAACCTACAAAGACACATTTAAGAGCACGAGGGTCCAATTTCCGTCTGGAAGGAGAGTGATTGTGAACGAAGTATACACAACCAAACACTTTAGGAGGAATAGGAAAGATTGAGGAAGGGTTGGTAAGAAGTTCTATAGGATCTTTCTTACCAAGGACACGAGTAGGCAAACGATTGATGAGGTAGGCAGCAGTCATGACTACCTCCCCCCAATAGGACTTTGGGATCTCCATAGAGAACAACATAGACCTAGCAGACTCCAACAAGTGGCGGTTCTTTCTTTCAGCAACTCCGTTTTGTTGTGGAGTATTGGTGCATGACGTTAGATGTATCATGCCATGTTCAGAAAAATAATGAGTGAGACCACTGTAGATATATTCATCCCCTTTATCAGACCTAACAATTTTAATAACAATACTGAATTGGGTACATATCATCTTATGAAAAGATTTAAAAATGGATAAAACATCTCTCTTTTTTTTCATCAAATATACCTAAGTTGTGTGAGTGTAGTCATCAATAAAAGTTACAAACCATCTATATAGCCATTTAAAGTAGGAATATGAGATGGACCCCAAACATCAGTATGAATAAGTGCAAATGGAATAGTACTTTTATTGATACTTGAATTAAAAGTTGCACGGTGGTGTTTTCCGAGTTGACAAGCCTCACAAGAAATCTCGGAAACACAATTATTGGGAACTAAAGAGGGAAATAAATAACGAAGCAAATAGAAAGAAGGATGCCCTAATCTTTTATGCCATAGCCACGACTCTCGAGGGATATTCTCTCTGTGAAGTATGAACAACACTTGTCCATCTCCCATTTTCAACTCCATCGGCAACAAAAGATAGAGACCATTCTCCTCTCTACCATTGCCAATCACCTTTACCCTTATCTTTCCCAGAACATGGATTATAAGTTGAAAAAATACTGATGATCGGAAGCTCCAGAATCAATGATCCATGGTTGTTGAGAGTTAGCATGCAAAGCACTTGAAAAATTAGCATAATTAACTTTATGGGCAAAAGAAGTAGAGGCACTAGTAGAGGTGTCTAACTGAGCTATAATCCACTTCAATGTCTTGATATCACTATTACTGATACTCCCCGGCACAGGTGGAGCAACGGAAACTGGTAACTCCTCTTGGTAAGCAGATTCTGATTATGTGGTCGAGTGAGCCCATGGTCCACTACCACGTCCGCCATGACCACCTCGTCCACCACTACGAGCACCACCACTTTCTTTTGGCATAGGAGGACGTCCGTGAAGGCTCCAATAAGTCTCGCGTGTATGTCTAGGATGGTTGCAATGGTCACACCAAAGTTTATCCTTATCATCACTGAGATCCCTATGGTGATTGGGAGGCTTGCCCCCTCGATGGCTTGAAGAAACCAAAGCAGATCTATAAGTAGATGACTGTGGAAGCATAACAGAGCGACGACTTTCCTCATTCTGTACCTATACAAAAGCTTCCCGAAGTGATGGCAAAGGTTCCATACCAAGTATTCGGCTCCGTTCGGGATCAAACTCTGGATTAAGACCCGCAAGAAATTTAAAAATCCTCTCACTGTCAATATATGTTTTAAAGCTAGCACCATCGACTGGGCAAACTGGGTGATCGTTTCATTCACATAACCAAACTTTGACCTACTTTTGAGCTAAAACGTAGTTGACCGAGACCAGGACAAATATCTATCACCATTAAGTAACACTGTGGTTATGGACCCAGGGTTCTCGGTAATGTGTCTCTGATTACCTGCAGGAAAACTTGTAGCAGTGACATCTTTTTGTGTCACACCATCTTTCGTCATGATGGATATGGACACTCAACCAACAATAGAACAAATGGTGAATGGAAACAAGGCTCACCTAGTAATCACAAGCACCAATCTAGTGCAATTGTCCCTTTTATGGGCAATTCATTTGGTCCAAAGATGGACCCCAAAAAAAGGAACAGTAAGGGTTGTAATCAGACCAACACAATTGTAGAAATTGTGTCTAGTCTAGGGTAGAAAATTAGTAAAAACAGGAGGGTATATAGGTGATCCTGGTGATGTGCTCAGGCCAGGGTGACAGAATGAACCAGCAAGTGCAGAGGAAAGTTGCGAAGGGTAAGGATGGGTTGGGTGATGGCTGGTCAAGGCTTAGTGGCTGTATGGTAGTTGCTGAAGGTAGTAGAAGGCCAGGATTGCTGCGCCGAAGGGGCTGTGTCCCCTAGTTGGTCTCGACGCAGGGCTGTGTGGCCTGATGGGTCTCGGCGAAGGGCTGTGTGCCCTTTGTTTGGTCGGCAATGGGTCTGGGACCTTGGTAGTGGTCAGCGATAGGCTAGGTGGTGGTGGTGGATAGGTGAGAAGGTGAGTTGATGGGTGGGGGGATCAAAACCCTAGATCATGGCTGCTCTGATACCATGTTGATTTGTCAAACGCTTAGGGTTCACAATGTGAGACCCTCTATTTTATTCACTTAGAAGAGAATACAAAAAATTACAAAGACATCCCCTAACTTAAGATAAATAAGAAAAACTAATAACATAAAAATAATAACACTCAACAGTATCATCTAGTTCAAAGGGTATTTGAATTTTTTTGTTTGTTTGACCATGTGGTGTTTACCTCGTAACTTTGGAGGCTCTGCGCCATACCAAATTGGTTCCTTGCTTGGAGTAGTACTAATATCCAGGGAATGCCATTTTCCTCGATCACGAATTGAAATCGAATCGTGACTCTCAAGATTCGGTAACAAATTGAAAAACACCAAAATACAAAAGTAAAACACTAAAAAACACCGAAACTTACCTTCTTACTTTCCCTGTCGTTTTGAAGCCATTTCAAAAGCAAATCACCAAGATAAATTTGAACTTGTGAAATTGAGAAGTAGAATAAACTTTAACCCAAAATCCCTAACCTCCAAACTTCTTCTAAGTATTAAAAGGTGCATCTAGTAACTTCTTATTGTAAGTAGAAGCATATGGAAAACAAACGGGGAATTCAACTTGGGCTTTTGTAGAGTAAGATATTTCAAAATGTTCCTCTCTTGAAAGTAAGCCCTGCAGTATTTGGAATGAAGAGAAAGTGGAATAAAAGTAGTTGGGTATTGTATAAACAAATCACAAGTGGATTAAAGAGTGTAGGAATCATTTTTAAGACAACTCAAAACGAAAAAAGCCAAGACGATGGGAAAATTGGTTTCAAGTCCAACAATATTGTGCATAGTGATATAGTGTGCCCCCTGATAATTGCGTCGTTATGCTTGGGTTGTTAGGGCTCTCAGCCACGTGGAAAGTTTAATGTGCTCATGAGCGCATGAGAAGTGGTACACCCAAGGCATATTAGAATGCTGAACATTCCCTCAACTTTTTGGACGAGATGCCCAAGTAGAGGAGTATAAAACGGGTCGATCACTTTCCTCCATAATGGTTACAATGGGGGATGAGGAAAGCCAAATAATATCCTAAAACCCAATAGCCAACTCAAGAGGTTCCTATAAAGCTTGGTGAGAAAGGTAGGTTAAGAACTATTGACTGTAACCCATTACTACCACTCAATGGGGGCGCTAGTCTTTGGAAACCTATCATTATTGTCATTTTTGTTAGTAAGAATCATAAGATTCAGCTGCGAATTGTAACACCTGTGATTGATTCCGTAGATTATTCTAGATACCTATTCTGACCATTAAGAATGAATCGAATCGACTCTTTCGAATTGAGAATTGTACGATTTTGACTACAGAGCTAATATCCACCAATCTTGCTCCGTATATGCTGCTTCATGAATGTCGTGAAGTGTGGCCGAAGATTCAGAAAAAAATATGTCTCTGTTTGGAGGTTCTAATCAGTACAGTAGTCATAAACATGAACCTTGTCATAAGTTGTTTGTTGAAGGTCCAGAAAACAGGGCTTGGTGTTTTCTGTGAAACCAGAGGTAAATGCTCCAACGTCCATGTAGTTACAATTTTGTAGTGTGCTATTTGGAATGTTCACCAATAGTTTCCATTTCGAAATACATTTATGTCTTTTGTGTGTACCTTATGTGACATCTTGCTCTTGTATGACACAATGGTGTATGAGCCTATGAGGACAAGACAATAACTCTCTTAGGTTGTCAGTTTTTAAGTAATATATGTTATTGCTTATCTTTCAAGCTTCTGCGGATTGTTCTTGGTAATTGGCATTTCTAATATCCTTTCTTTACATGCTTTAGGAGGGGAACTTCAAACCGTCAAAAAGTGAAAGTGATCATTCTTTCCTACTACAGCTGCTTTTATGGTTCAAACAATCATTCAGGCAAGGATCAAAATTTCGTTTCGGTCTATTGTTTCGGTCTATCCAGAAACGTAAACGTTTCGGAAACATTTCGGAAACATGTGGAAACAGTGGAAAAAATTGGAAACATTGAGAAACATGGGGAAACATAACTTCAAACTTAACAATATGCGTGTATAAATCTAATAATTGATTAATTGAACATTTGAGAGGTCTATATATGTAGAGCTGCATTAAAAATGTGTAGTTCAAATTGAAAATACATGAGGATTAAGTCGCCAATCTACTGTCAAACACTTCATAGAATCCACAAAACACTTCATAGAATGCAAAAGATACATATAAGTACATAGTAAGCTAATAAGCCATCTCTAAAATAAAATGGTTGTTCATATGACAAGTACACGACCACATGATTATCTCGATGGAAACAAGTATGCTTCGTTGGAAGCAAATGAAACGATGCGGAATCATAGGTTTGTTTCGATGGAAACATAAGAAACAAAGTTGTTTCGATGGAATCCATGGAATTTCGAGATTCCATGGCTGTTTCGTTTCCATGACCTAGGAAACGGAAACGTTTTGGCCATTTCGATGAAAACAGAAGGAAATTTTGATCCTTGCATTCAGGTCTTTGTCTTAACTTTGTTGTCCTTAGATGTAGGATTTATTTCACTTTTTAGGACAACGATATTCTGTATTCCTTTGGAAAAAAACAAAAAGGATGGAATCTAAAATGACTTATGCTCCTTTTGTTTTTAGTGAAACATTATTTGGTAGAAAATATTGTGTTGTGCAATCTGCTACATGAAAAACCTCATTTTCCAGCATTAAAGATGTTTGAAGAATGACGAAACAATGCACTATTAGCGCTTACATAAGCGTATGCATAATCCAAATTATGGAGTGGTGGGCACTGTTATTTGGATTCAAAGTAAGAAAGATGTCTAATTATCTCTTTTGAAGCTGATGCGTACTCAAACAGTTGCAGCGTGTGCTTTTTTTACTTGGAGGACAGTAAATCCTAATCCAAGTTCTTCGTTGAAGTGCTGCAAATCTAAACATATCGCGAAGTGTCTAGTTTGGAGATCATTGAAAACTCCCCTTTTCTTATTTAAGCTACAACCTAGCTACTTCTTTTGAGTGAAATAATGTCACGCCCCAAACCCACACAGAGTAGCTTTAGAACACGTGACTGCCACCAAGGCTCTATTCTCCACCTTACTAATCAACTAAAGAGTCATTAGTTGACTCTATGCAGATTAGAATGGACCAAAACCAAACAAGCATCTTGTTTTCTCAAGTTGAGTTATAAAATCCCTTTTTTTGGAACCCATAAAAGCTCTTTCCTTATAATTATTTTGTAGAAACCTTTAAACACAAGCTAAACAACATTTTCCATTCTTAAAATCTCAATTAGCTAATTAACCTCAATTAAGTTAATTAATCTCCCTACTTTGGAGATTCCACCAAGTTTTAGAATTGAACTTTCCTAAATTACATCTTCACCTACTATACTTTCCGATATCGCATTCTAGCTCCTCACACTTTCTTGAATTAGCGTTCAACCTACTTCACTTTCAATTATCCAATGTAGCTCCTTGCATTTCTGTGAATTACTATTTGACCTACTAGTTGTAGAAATATTTACTTATACACCCTTATCGTCTATACCCTTTCTCACCAATGTTAACTCAATTCAATGAATTCACCCGTATCGGGATACTAGCTTACCCCCATGTTATGCACTACTTGCTTATTGCCAATTAACACCTTACATTCTTGTGAGTTACTAGTTATCCTATCAATTTTGGAAACGTTTTCATATCATCATTTTTCTCTTCTTCTACCCATTCATTCGTACCTTCCATTCTCATAATGAAATTCCCCTTGTGTCCCCTCTTGGACCCTTGCATTCTTTATTGAGTATTTAACTCAAGTGGCAAAACTATATTGTATCTTTCCCTTTTCTCTCGTTCCATTCTTATGCTCCAACATGGGACCGCTCCATCTTTTTAATGAAGTATCTTTCCCCTACCCATTTATCATACGCTAGCATGATTTGTGCTTATGTATTGCAGCATAAAAGGAATATAGAAATTCCTGGTTTTTACAAATAATCATTAGTTTCTTCTCATTATGATGCCACATGCATGGAAGTTGGTTTGTAAAAAAAGTTTTGTTTAGTTAAGTTGAACCTAACTATCAAGCTAAATAACTAACATAATGGCGCTGCAATTAAGTTGGATATCAATTTGAAGTGAGCCTAGGATGTTGAATCCACCATTAACCTTCTAACTATGGCCAACTTATTCGTTCCAGGGGTATTCTTTTATTTGGCATGATAAATTGTAACTCCAAGTCCAATTTAACTGTTCAAGAAAGATTATGTGATTTGACACTAGGTATGACCCATCTTTGGTAGACACAAGCTGTCTACACTAACTACAATATAGACACAATGTGTCTTCTCTTAGCATGCATTATCTTCGGTAATTCACTCGCATATAATGGCAAGAACATAAATTTAAAATAGCAGAAATTAAATACTACGTGAAGAATATATTTAACCTTGAATCAAGCATAGAGGTCAAATCCAATTACAAAAGTAATTTGTGTATAATGCTAACTTGTCCACTACAGAAGAATACGCCTTTTAAATAAATATAGAAACATAGTTACGCGGCTAGGGTTTCATCAAGACCCTAGATATGGAGATTAGTTCGTCATAGATGGAACTACAATAGAATAGGAGTACTCCATGGCTAAGCTTGTAACTTTTTCTTGACGAACGTGTTAAGCAACCCTTCTTGGTTTGTACATTTTCTTCTTCTTTTATTTTCGTTGTTATGCCTTCCAAGTCCAACTCTTGATGGAATCCTAAACATCTTCCACATTTGCAAACTGGGCAACTCGCTCAGATGAGTTAACAACTCGCTCGAACAAGTTGGCTCATTTTTTAAGATTAGTCAATGTTCAGTTTCGCTCGAGCAAATTGGTCACTTGCTTGAGCGGGTTTTGTTGAGAAAGTAATTAGACTTAACTTTAGGGCTAACCAACTGTTAGACCCCCTTTTATATTGAATAATAAGTTGGGAAATAATAATTACACATGAGTACTTAGACAAAGGAAAAAAAAAAAAGAGAAAGAACATAAAGCTATCCAAACAAGAAAATAACAAATATATCTTTCGTATTCAGCTTGTCCAAACTAGCATGAAATGGTTGACTTCCTATCCCCTTGGTAAGAATATGGCAAGTTGATCACCAGTCTTCACAAATGGACTGTTGATGGTACCACTAGTAAGATTTTCCTGAATGAAGTGCCTATCAATCTCTACATGTTTAGTTCGATCGTGTTGAACCAGATTATGAGCAAATATTGATTGCCGACTTATTATCACAACATAGTCTCATAGAATCCTTCAACTTAATCTTCAAGTCTTTCAACAGTGATTTAATCCGCAAGAGCTCACAAATCCCTTGGCCCATAGCCCTAAACTCAGCTTCTACAAATCCCTTGGGTCATAGCCCTTAGACCTAGCCATAACATTCTGCTTTTTACAACGCCAAGAAACGAGATTACCCCCCACAAAGGTGCAGTATCAAAGGTGGACCTCCTTTTAGTGAAAGTAATAGAGCTAACCTAGTCTACATCAGTATAGGCTTCCACCCTAAAATGATCATGTCTGAAAAAAAAAAAAGCCCTTTCCTGGAGAGGATTTCAAGTACCGAAGAATTCGAAAAACAGCCTCGAGATAGGACTCTCGAGGGGAGTGCATGAACTGATTGACAACACTAACAATGAAAGCAATATGGGGACGAGTATGAGACAAATATATGAGCTTACCCACTAATCTTTGATATCTCCCCATGTCAACCACTTCTCCACTACTACCATCACGAAGCTTCTAATTGGGCTCTATTGGAGTGTCACACGCTCTACTCCCAAGCATACCAGCTTCCTTCAATAAATTAAGGACATATTTTCTTTGAGAAATGAATATCCCATGTTGGATCTAGCAAGTTCAATCCCAAGAAAATATTTCAACGCTCCCAAGTCTTTTATCTTAAATTCACTGGCCATATATCCCTTCAACCGTTCCATTCCTTCCAAGTCATCTCCTGTAAGCAGAATGTCATCAACATATACAATAAGAGCAGTTGTCTTACCCAGTGATGAATGTTTAATGAACAATTTGTGATCAGCATGACTCTGCTTGAAGCCATATCGAAGCATTGCTTGGGTAAATCTGTCAAACTAGGTTCTTGGAGATTGCTTAAGACCATATAGAGATCTCCCCAGTGTACACACCTTTCCCTTTGTTTTGGAATTCTCAAAGCCCGGAGGGATATCCATATAGACTTCCTCCTTCAAATCTCCATGCAAAAAGGCATTCTTCATATCAAATTGGTGAAGAGGCCACTCCAGGTTAACTGCTAGAGAAAGAAGAATCCATATTGAATTCATTTTTGCAACTGGTGCAAAGGTTTCCAGGTAATGCACACCGTAGGTTTGAGTAAAACCCTTTGCAACTAACCGAGCTTTAAACCCCTTAGTAGAACCATCAGCCTTGTGCTTCATGGTGTACACTCACTTGCACCCCACAGTCTTTTTTCCCTTTCGGTAACGTTTTCAACTCCCAAGTGCCACTCTTATGAAGAGCTTTCATGTCTTCAACCATGGCATGTTTCCACTTGGGATCAGCAAGAGCATCCTGGACATGGTTAGGAACACAAACAGAGGAAATTTTGGAAAGAAAGGCTCTTCAACCATGACATGTTTCTCCTTCTCTTTCCTTTCACCTGAAATGGTTATACAATAACCATATGAGCTGAAGCTCAGTGAATAACATGCTCTTTGACATAAATTCATGTATATCATTTAAACATGTGATATGAAATCAATGTAACAAAATGAATCACAACCAAGTAAGTATTTATCTCCAAAGCTTCTTGTTCTTCTCACTACCTTGTGCCCGTAATGGCACCCTTTATCCTTGTTCCGAGCTATCCAATACCCTATACAAGACGTATTAGCCTTAGAAGGCTTTTCTACACTCCCTTTTGGAGCTTTCTCTTTGTAGTGATAGAACAATTGCTTCTTCAACTACATAATCACATAAGCATGATTCCAACAACATAATCCTTTCTATCTCTTTCACATATAGTTAATCATGATATACAACATAGTAGTGTCTTCTTTGTTATATTTCCTTTTCCTTCAGAAGAATCTAAAACTCCAGAGTCTATCTTTACATACAACAGGTCGAAACAAGAAAGACACTTCAAATGTTTTTCTATTTATTTTTATCTGTTAGAAAAAGATAGAATTTCCTAATTTTTTTAAAACTTAATTTCAATAATACAATATTCAATAAAATAAATAGGAGAAATGAAAGTCTTTTTCTCGCATCCATTCTCCATCCTGTTGTAGGAACAATACTATCGGATACATCGATATGGAAATAATTCATGAATTGAAAGTAAATCATTTATATGCCACAATTTCATTACTTCAAAAGTTTCCTCATAGATAGAGGTTACTCACCTTGCCCTGGATATAGAATGACAAGATATAACGCTCACTTTCAAACTCCTATAAGTCATATAAAATTCCTTAGCATATCAATATGAATTCTTCAAATTAATCCATCAAAACTCTATGGAAATGAAATTAAATCACATAGAAAGAATCCTCTTACCCTTAGCTTCTCAAGACTAGCTTCAATTTGAGATAGAAATCTCCCTAGCACCCTTTTCCCTTTGGTTTCCTTCTTTTCTCTCTTGTTTTTCCCTTTCTTCTTTGCACCTACTTGCTTGTGTAGAGACAAGCACCTCAAAAGATGTACATCATATTTAACTAGTTATTCTTCCATTTCTCTCTCTTGCCCACTTGAATACACATGGACTTGGCCAAATATAGCCCAACACCTCCTACTTGACCACCTACTAGGCCACCTACTAGCTTAGGTAATATAAGCTAGCACCTTGATTTGGCTAATTAATCATCATTAAGCTAATTAATCTTGATTAGGAAAATTCTACCAAATTCTAGAGATCAAGTCTCGTAAATTACACTTTCACCTAGTATACTTCTTACTAGTTACACGATAGCTCCTCTAGTTCTCGTGAATTGCTAATTCACCTACTAGGTATGAAAATGTATTCTTTTACTCCTATCATTTATGCCCTTATCTAACAATTCAACATGTAACATCAAATATGTATCCAATGCAAGACATCAAATAATTCTGTGTCTTTCAAAATATGCAAATGCCAAATAGATTGCCATGTGTAATACATAACAAGAGTTAATCAACCATGGTTCAAAAACTCGGTCGATACCGAGACGTATCGGCCGAGTTAACTCGGTTTCGGAGGGTGCCGATACGAGACAACTCGGCGAGTCAACATCGAGTCAAAAAAAGTTTATACCGTGAGTTATCTCGGCCGATACGGACGAGATAATGGCAACTCGGCACAAATCGTCCGAAACGTGAAGGATTGAGGTGAAATAAAGCAAAAAAAAATGTTGGAGACATATCTTTTGCTCTGTCGAAAACTCCCAGAATAACTCCAAGCTTCATTTCATCTTCATCTCTCTCGCAAATTGAAGATCTTCATCTTCATCTCTCTCTGAAATTGCAGATCTGTTCTTCAGAAGAACTCCAAGAACCGAAGGTTTGTCTCCTCGATCTGTGTGTGCGTGTGTGTGTTGCGATCTCTGTGTGTCGCGATATCTTTGTGTGTGTCGCGAGTGTGTATGAGTCGCGATCTCTGTGTGTGTCGAGTGTGAGTGTGAGTGTGAGTGTGTGTGTGTGTCGATCTATGGTGTGTGTGGATCTGTGTTTGTGTGTGTCGAGTGTGTGTGGATCTGTTTGTGTGTGTCGAGTGTGTTTGTGTTTTAGGTTTCAGTCTTAAGTAATGATATATACATATATATGGTAGAGATATATACATATTAGGGTTTTCTTTATAAAAACAAATAAATAAGTTATGTAAATTTCTTTCTCTTTTTTATTTTTTCATTATTCATTAGTATATAATAACACTTTTTAAGTATATATCTTATCTTAATATTCTAAAAAAAATACTAAAATAAATAAGGTTGGACAAACATTATCTAAATATGTAAATAAAATTTTAAACTCATTGTTTATCTATATATCTAAATTTCTTAGAATATATATATATATATTTTAAATTTAGAATGCCTCCAATTATGTGTGTACAATTATTAGACAATAGATCGGCAGCGTCTAAATTGAATGACAGGTGCTTCTATAATTGGTACATTGTGTATTTTGTTAATCTGTTAGGCTAATTTTGCTATTCTTATTATTTTAGAATTTTTCATTAATTTTTCATATTTTTTTGAACCTTAAATCTAGAGTATCGGAGCGTATCGCCCGATACCAGGCCGCATCGCCGATACACCGAGTCATCACAACGGACTCCGATACCGCGACCGATACCGCGACTTTGAACCATGTAATCAACTCTTAATTTCCTTCCATCACTCAATAATAAGATTAAGTACGCAAATCACATAAATATTCATGTCATTACCATATAATGCACATTAAGATGTCATTATCACATGTCAAAATGTTGGGATATTACAAGTGGTCTATCTTATAACACCTGTTAATTTGCATTGCCTAAAAGTGAAGGAGAAAAGATGATTGAAGAGTCTTTGGGAGGAATAGTTTACCATGGGGTCGATTGGTTAAAATTTTAAGTTATCAAATATCATAGGCCGGTGTCATTTAGAACTTCTAGTGCGTTGTTCAGTGATCATAAGTCATAACTGGATACCTCCTTGTACCGCCCTTTGGATGACACGCCAATACTTTATACCATGTACTACATAAATATCGGCCTGTGTAATTTTTTTTTTCTTGGAAGTGCTTGTCTAATCAAATACACAAAGATCATTCCAACAACTCAACGAGGAAAGAGGAGCTTTCTTGGAGAGTTACTATAGCAGTCGAGGTGCAAAGTTTGTAAATTTACCAAAATTTCCATGTTTTCTTGTTAATCCTCTACGACTACATTATTTACAAGACTAGTGAAAAGACTATTCTAGTCCATTTGGATGGGTAGTTGACTAGTTGGTATTGGGTATCTAATGGAATGATCTTTCATGTTTCTTTCTTTTTCTTTCTTTGAATATTTTATCAAATGTCTCTTCTCTTGAAATAACATAATTGGAAATTACAGGATTTTCTTGTGGTCTCTTTCCCTTCCTGCTTGCTAAATAATCCTTATAGATTTCTTTACACTATGCAAAATGCTAGATTGCGTTTTCCTAGGGCTTGTTTACTAGCTCTTATGATTTCTTATGCTGCTTCTTAAAACCGATTTCTGGGGTACATTCCACTTATCTGCTTGCTGGAGTTTATGCTGCAGTTGAATAGAACTTTGTTGTCAAAATCGTACGATTCGCGATACGAATCTTACGATTCGACACGATTCATCATGAGAACGATACGTATCAATGCACGAATTGAACATGTACAAGAATCGAAGGTGAATCTTACGATTCGATTCGCACGATTCACTTGATTGCTAGGCACAAAACTTAATTTTTCCAATTTTTTTTTATGTTTTTTTTTTGTTTTTCAATTTTTTCTAAAAAAAATTATTACCAACTCTCTTTAAAACCACTTAGGATATGTTTATACAAGCCTAGAAAAAAAAGGATATGTTTATACAAGCCTAGAAAAGAAAATGATATGTTTATAGAGTTTTTTTTATTTGTTTTGCTCCCGATTCGATTCACATGTATCATTTCGATTCACGATATGAATCCCGATTTGACAACTATGGAATAGAATATGTACAAACGTTACTTTGCTAGAAGATATTCACCTAAAGTTACCAGATTGTGCTAGACACCAGTTTTAGAATACAAGGCCGCGCCACTTTCAGTCTAAAACTTTGGCGTCCCTCTCTTAAAGGATGTGACTTTTATTGTTAAAGACTTGCATGAAATTGTACTCATTTTTACATAATCATATTCTTCAGAACTACATCCACAGGTTACTTTATTGCATCCTTTTAGTTTTTTGTTCAAGCATTGGAAATAGGCACTCGGGTTTGTATTCGGGACAGTACGTTAGGTGAAGTCTGTAAAAGTGTGAATCATATTCGGTTAGAAATAACCTTTTCTTTATTTTGGGGTACTTGCCTCTATGGTTGTGCAGAGATTACATCATAATGCTCTGTCATTGTGGCGCTAGTCTTCTTTTTCCTTTAAATGCTTGTACGCTATATCATGCACCTTTCGTTGATTAATGTTCCTATATTGCAGGTGGGTGAATGCTCCTCCTTGTGATGGTTGTGGCAGTGAAACCACAAGTCAAGGCATGGGTGTTGCACTTCCTTCAGAAACACTTTATGGAGCCTCTCGAGTTGAACTTTATCGGTATGAACACAGGAGATGCATACTCACTTGTCATTCATAATATCATCTAGCCCTGGGGACGTGTGTGCTCGCTTTGCTAGATAGTATGTTTTTCCTCAATAATAAGGGATCCCAGCTCTAGTGTTCTACCTGGAAGAGAACCATTTGGATCAGCAGAACCATGTGTTTCTTTTTATTTGTTTTTTTGGTGGTGGGTGGAATGAATTTCATTCGTCCAACTAATTGTTGCACGACTGCAATCAAGTGCCTAAGAGAGTTTACAATGAAGCACAAAGTTGGAAAAATCCTTGAGATGCATGCACACACATCATATCACACGTGTATTTGGATTTGACATGTGCCATAGTGTTTTGGCACCTATGTATATATGAGATAATAGTTACTTTGGCAATTCAAAAATAACATTCGTCTTTGTTGGTACTTAGTTTCCATGTCCATGTGGCACACTGCATTTGCATACTTTTGAGTCCCATGTGCCACAATTGTAGTGTTACACCTTACTTCCGTCCTAGATCACTTTACTTAGGTGTGGTCACCTAGATGATGTTTGGAAGCGGTATAGTTGGGCTTCTTTGTGACGACCTAGAACTGTAGATTAAGTCTATCCAATGATTTGAGGTTCACCTCTCTAGTAAAGCTTTTGAGCTACACTACCTCACCTAGTAGAGCTTGGTTTACCTCATCTATCTAGATCTAATGGTTGACCCTCATCCCTCTACTATGAACTTGGACTTGGGGAAATAGTCTAGGAACCTAGATTGGCTCGCTGATTGATCATGGTAGCACCCTACCATGATGATGAGAATGGTAGATGCGTGATTGGCACACATTTGTGGGGTTGGGATAATACCTAGACCAAAATTTTAATGATTTGAATTTTCTGTTGTCAACTTAATTGTTGCTCAATATTTGTATGTCATGTATTGCAGCTTATTTATGGCATAACTTTAGGAATTGATGTAGTTTACATAATTTGGTTTGCCTATAAATGCCTTTGACGTATTGGTATGTCAGACATGAATGAATTAAAAGTGTTGAATTTTTGTATGAAAAAATAAACAGAGAAAAGAAAATTATAAAGGAGAAGAGGAAGGGAACACAAAGAAATATGTGGTTCGGTCCAATGGATCTACCTACATCCACACCTCAAAGCCTCAAGGGCTACATCTTGTAATCTATTGACAATAATATGATTTGTTTACAAGATTGACAATCCTAAATATAGGATGGAGATAAGGGATAAATCATATCCCATGATTTTTTGGGATTACGATTACCTTCCCATAAAGTAGTTGGTGAAGTCAGTGGGCTAGAAGTGCTAGTGTCGAGAGTGGTTGTTGAGTGGGTTGGAATCCCTAGTGTGCCGAGGGTGGCTACCAACTAACCGGGAAGCCCAAGTGTGCCTACTGAGTGGCGTGGAGGCTCGAGTGTGCCAAGGGTGGTTCTCGAGTGGTTCAAATGTGCCAAGGGTGGCTATGGAATGGGCTTGTAGCCTGAGTGTGCCGAGACTCGCTACCGAGTGGCCCGAGTTGCGTCGATGGTGGCTACCAAGTGGCCTGGTGACGAGGATGCGAAGAACATACTCTAATACCAAGTTGAATTTTTGTATGAAAAATAAACAGAAAATAGAGAAGAATGCAGGAAGAAGAGGAAGATAACAAAAGAAATACGTGATTCGGTCCAAAAGACCTACATCCACACCTCAAAGCCCCAAGGGCTACATCTTGTAATCTATTGATAACAATGCGATATTTGTTCAAGACTTACAACCCTTTAAATAGCGTGGAGATAAGGGATAAATCATATCCCATGATTTATGGGATAACGATTATCTTCCCATAACATGTGAGATATGCAATCAAATCAAGTCAATCATATAAATCACATCTTTCAACAGAACAGGAACTAAGAGGAGAGTTAGTATTGGTCACAAAGAAGAATATTCTTCCATTTTAAAAAATGTGACCCTCGTGTTTTGGAAGTTATAATGGTATAATGGGTCTTAATATGGGTCCAAAGCTAGTGATAGGGAGTCATGAGCTGGGTCTAAAGTTGTTATTAGTTGAGTTTGAATTTGGGCCTTAGTTTCATGCCTAATTAAGTTATTGATGCATAATTTCGTTGAGGCGCGGCTTTGCGCCTTGGGTTTTAAAACAATTGCAAGAAAAGTGTGCCTAGGTGGGGCCTGTTTGAAGGGGCATCTCCTGGGGCAAGGCGAGGCGCAAAGGTTGAGGCCGCCCGAGCCTGAGCCTCGGGCATGCCTGCCTTTAACAACAGTGGCTGTGCCCAGACAAAATGATGGTGGAATAAAATGGTCTGTTGAAAATGAATACTTGGCATAATGTACTTGGCACTAAAAGCATTTCTTTTCTTTTTAAAAAAAAAAATAAAAATAAGTAATTCATCAGTGCTCCCGCGAAATTGAGTGAATACTGTGTTGAATTCAATATGTTGCGTGCAATCATACCACCTTACATTGATTGAATATGGCCACATGGAAAGCACGTGAATATAAACCCATATAGAAAAAGATGGGAGTTTCATCAATGGCCTACAAGAATTTATTTTATGTTAACGTTTATAAGTGAATTATGTATCCGTGGAGCCGGGGATGGTGGAACTGTTTTCTTGAGTGATTGTGTGAGTTAATGGCCTACTCATAGAAGAGTAAAGAGTTGTCTCCATAAGTTTAGATTCGAAAAAAGGATCTATTTCTTAGATATTCCAAAGTAGCAATTGTCAATTAAGTACTTCAATTTTCCATGTTCAGGAATCCCCAACGATTAGTTTTTCATTGAAGACGAAATTAAATATATCTAAAGGGATCTGCACTCTAGCTGTTATACTAAACAAATCTGTTTTTCGTTTTTCTTTTCTTTTTCTCTTATTTTCTTTTTAAGGTCTTTTTAGTTCAGTGTTTGGATGATCAAGTAATTAATTTCAATTTCACAGTGCATTTAGGCTGAACAGGAGCATCCCCTACTGCTTTTGAATTGTTATTATGGTGGTGGCATTTTGTAAGACAGTGTACTTTGTATATCCTGGTGACTTGCCCTTACTGTTTATGTTAATTTAATAGACACAAACTTCAGTTAATTTGATCAGTTGGTTGCTTTGATATTCAAAATTTTAGCTACTATTGCACCTGAGAGAACTATGCCGCAGTTTCTGTAAATTGATATTATAAATATTATTAATTCTTTCTTCCCTCGGGTTTTCTCTTTGAAGAGATTGTTTGACTGTTGTCTTATAATCATTATTTAATCCATGACTGTAATATCTGAGGAAGTATCTTGTGTTGCTTTCCCTCTGCTGCTGCTGCTGCAATTTGCTAAAAAATTTCTCGTTAAAACTCTCAATGACATTATTTTGATAGCTCCAGCCATTTGCAAAACAAGAATATGCCGCTCTTCTCTTTATTGTTTTCACTGAATTAGTATGTTTTGTTTAATTCCCCCAGTTGCAATATGTGCTCAAGAATCACTCGATTTCCACGGTACAATGATCCTCAAAAGGTATTGATGTTTTTATTTATCTGGTTATTTAATCTTCTTGAGTAATGCTATGCTTCCCATTGAACCCAAAATTTGGTTCCCAAACGGCTTAACAGTGTAAGCTAACAGATTTACACTGTTGAGCTATTTGGGAACCAAATTTGGGGTTCAATGGGATGCATCGCATTACTCAATCTTCATTTCAGCATATCATTCATAATCTTTTCTGTGCAGCTTCTGGAAACAAGAAGGGGGCGCTGTGGGGAGTGGGCCAATTGCTTTACACTGTATTGTCGAGCTTTTGGCTATGAATCTCGCCTGGTAAGTCACTTTTCTGGATTTAATCTTTTAGGATTTACTGTTAAATATTAGTACAGCCTCTCACTTATTCGTACTTTGAAGTAGAGAAAAATATATGTTCGCACAGGCATATTATCTCTTATTGTTGGAAAAGTGGTTGTACTTTGGCAAAAGAATAGCATACAGGTTTACCCCAAAAAATAAAAATTAAATAACAGAGATCTCAAAATTTGTGAGCTTAACTCTCCACTCATGGTATGCAGTTAGGTTCTTGGTTTTGAACAACAATCAATTGGCAAAATGGTTATTACTCGGTGGTGTCTCGTGTAAGCTGTAGGCATGCCTGACATTTGGCATTAATTTTGCGCAATGCAGCTATTCTCGAGCCTGCATTTGCATATCACTTTTGTGAGCCCAAGCTTTTTTGCACCAAACAATGGCCCCAACTAGACTGAGTCGATGTTCAAGAAAATTGAAGCAAGCTTGGTGTTGTATATCGTTTTCAATTGACAAGTGGAAAGGTTGTAATTGCTTACTAATATTAGTTACAGTCCAAAATTTTCTTTTAAATTTTTCCAAGTATAAAATTTTAAATTTCTCTTTTTTAAACTTGTCCAAGTATAAAAGTTCATGTGTGTCTCTATAGAGACATGTTAAATGAGACTAAAGTTAACATAATTATATTTGCTAAATTTCAATTTCGCTCAAGGGTTATCAAGCTTAAGAAGAAAACTTAGCTCTTCAATACCGTCATATCACCAGTTAGTTTCATGTTTCTGCATTTGGTCGGATTACGGGAAGGACATGTGTAATGGAACTCCCAACTATTTTTTAATTTGAGAGAAGATTGTTTCTTAGTCTACTCAGTTTTTTTCCATTTCAGATTATGGATTTCACGGATCATGTTTGGACAGAGTGCTTTTCACCTTCTCTGGGAAGGTAAATTTATTCCTCACATTTCTGTTTATTATATCTTCCACATGCCTCTAGGTATTGTAACAATGGTGATAAACTGCACAGATGGATGCATCTTGATCCTTGTGAAGGAATATATGACAATCCACTATTATATGAGAAGGGGTACTTTGTCTATCTCATTTTCGTACTATAGTTTCCCGAACAATCTCTCTTGCATGAATCATGAAATATAACTAATTATTTATGTGCTCCTTTATTATGAATAAATTTTCTTTATTCTTGAAGCTGGAAGAAGAATTTGAACTATGTAATTGCTATTGCGAGAGATGGAGTGTATGATGTCACTAAGCGTTACACACGGAAATGGAATGAGGTAGTTATATAATTATTACCATGTAAAGAGCTTCTCCTTTTCTCCCCTTCAAATCCATACATGCGCATATACATTTATATGTATATCGGTCTTTGACTAAGCACGAATGTCTTCATGTTGAAGGTTTTGTCTCGGCGGAACATCACCACAGAGCCTGCTTTGTCTACCATTCTCTTGAATATAACAGCAGAATGTCGTAAGAAATTTACTTCGCAAGTGCTTACTGCACTTGAAGAACGTGATGTGAATGAAGCACAAGAACTCGAGAGAGATTTACATTCTAAAGAAAGTACTTCAATCTCATTACCCGGTAGACTCAGTGGGGACAAGGAATGGCGCATGTCGAGATTAGAAATTGCTTCTGATGGGAATTGCTCTTTGAGTTCCTCTTCTTGTCCAGCGCGTAAATGCGTAGATGAGCACGTGACAAAGATCTATAATTCATTTTGTCCTATAATTTCTCATTTTGTTGAAATATCTTGTTCCAAGTCTAGAGCTACCGAAGTCCTTAGGTTTTTCAGAGGGGTTTTGGTGGTTCTCAAGAATTCTCCATTTAAAGCGAGGAGAACAACTATAAACTCTGTCTCAGATGGTGCTTTTCATCAGGTGTTACCCTCTTTTAGTCAATTGTTTGATGCTCTTTCTCTGAAGAGTGAGTTAAATGCAAATGGGAGGGTTCACATTCATTTGGCTGCTGAGCCCGTTAAAACCTCCATAGCATTGCCCGTTATGTTCCATGCTCTGGATGATGTGATCGATAATATTACCAAATGTGACAAATTTTCCAAGGATTCCCTCTGTTGGCCGCTTGTGAAGATAAACAGAATATGTTCAGGTTTAGTTCTTGCTAGCGGAGAGGAGCTTCCTTTTGGAATTGTAAGTGGCATTCGCTTGTAAATTTTGTCATTTATATGTATGAGAATTTTTTTTGGAGATGTGCCAAAAAGATTTCGTCAGGATTCCATTTTGTAATGTGTTATTTCTTTTTATTTATTTAGATACAAAAGAAATTTGTGTGTTTGCAACACTTTACAGGCCACATCTGCATTTGATGGTTGTCGCTTGTCAAAGTGGGAAGAACCAAATGGTGCAACAGGTATGCTAAGAGAATAAGTTTTTATTTACCTCTCATTTTTTCCATAATTTACCCTGTAAAAGCAGAATGAAGTTTATGGTAATTTGACCTCCCCCCAAAAAGGTTGAAAGTTAAAAAAACTAATTCAATTCACTAGTTCTCCAATTCAATATAAAAGAAGGTAACACTATAGAGGACAACAATAATCTGGTGGCGTTGGTCACAATTATCATTTCTTCAGTGCCTCAATAATTTATGGGTCACTATACTCATCTCATCCCTATGTACTTTTAAGGTAATTTGTAAATTGATCTATAATCTGAGTACAATTTTTTTTCCTGATCAGAATTCTTTAAAGGTATAATTCGAGTACATATGTTTAAATAGAGAAGTTTCTTAATGCAAGGAAACAAAATGCTATGAATGTGCATCATTATATCATATGCTCCGACCTACATTTATATTTGAAATGAGTCTAGGCCCTTCCATTTCATTTTTTTTGGGGGGTCAAACTGAAGTGAGGCAGTTGTTGAAGTATCATTTTGATACCGTCCTGATGACTGTTGTGACACTGGTGGCTCCAAAAACATAAGTTGTTTGAGAATGAGCCCAAGAATGTAATCAAGCTCTAACAACCTTCCTGGCATGCGGTCCCATCTTGCAAGGTGTTTGGGCAACAACCTGAATTCCATCATAATGTCGATAGATTACAAAGTGCATTATGCAAACAACAATTGAAGGAGACCTCCCTGTTGGAGATTAGTCTTTTAGAATTAGGAAATATTGCCCCTGTGTTATTATTTTCCTATTTATTTGTTTTTTGTTTGTTGCCCTTTTCCCTTGTGTGTGTGTGTGTGTGTGTGTGTGTGTGTATGTAGTAGTCTATTATCAGAACACGAGTAGGAAGACAGTTGATAAGGTCGGCATCCATTAAGACTAATACGACTTTGGAACCTACATCGAAAACAACATAGACCGAACAGTTTCCAATAAGTGACGATTTTTTTGCGCTCAACTACTCCATTCTGTTGTGGAGTACTGGTGCAAGATGTCCAATGAATAATCCCATGCTCAGAAAAATAGTCGGCGAGATCACCGTATATATATTCCCCCCTTTATCATAATGTCAATCTTGACTACCGTACTAAATTGAGTACAAATCATTTTGTGAAATGCTTTTAAAAATACAAAAAATTACACTTTTTACTTTTATCAAATACACCCAAGTAGTACGAGAAGTCGAGAACAGTCATCAATAAAAGTAACAAACCATTTACATTCAAAGAAGAAATATGAGATGGACCCCAGATTTCAATATGAATAAGAGCAAAAGGAATGGTACTTATTGTTGAGTTTTATCGTTTTATGTAATTTTATTTTATTACTTTTCTTATTTATCTTGAGTCAGGGGACCTCTATGTAATTATTTCTTATTCTCTTCTCAATGAATAAAAGAAAAGCCTTTTGAAAACCAACATGGTATCAAAGCCTCCTTGATCAAGGTTTTTTTCGATCCCCTCACCGTAGACTCACCACCACCACCACCACCACCACCACATACATGTTCTTGATCTCCTCTCTGAAACAGGCATGTTAGGGTCCAAGCCCTTGGATTCTCCTATGGACCCTAATACTAAGTTGTTACCAGATCAGGGAGAGCTCATTGATGACCCAGGACAGTACAGACGTCTGGTAGGGAAGCTTAATTACCTAATAGTAACTAGACCTGATATTGCATTCGCTATGAGTGTGATTAGCCAGTTTATGGATTGTCCTTGAACAACCCATTGGGATGCAGTGATGCACATTTTGAGATATCTCAAAGGTGCTCCAGTACAAGGTTTGTTATACAAAGACCACGGTCACATACGAGTTGAAGGTTAAACTGATGCTGATTCGACAGGTTCTCCTGGTGATAGGAGATCCATTACTGGCTATTGTGTTATCGTTGGAGGCAATGGAAAAGCAAGAAACAAACTGTGGTAGCTCGGTCTAGCGCATAATCAGAGTACAGAGCCATTGCCCACACTACTTGTGAGCTAGTATAGATGAAGCATTTATTAGAGGAACTTGGGTTTACTCAAACTACTTCAATGAGTTTATTTTGTGATAATCAAGCTGCACTTCATATCGCTTTGAATCCCGTATTTCATGAGAGGACAAAGCACATTGAAGTCAATTGTCACTTTCTTCGAGAGAAGCTTTTGGAAATGTTATTCATACAGTGCATGTGAAGTATGCCGATTAGTTAGCCGACTTGTTTACTAAAGCATTAGGAGGGATTCGAGTGAAATATAATTGTAACAAGCTTGGTGCATGTGACATGTATGCTCCAGCTTGAGGGGGAGTGTTAATAGTGTGTATTATTGCATATGTGTTATCCCACTTCGCTTTGCTAGTGAATTAGTCTAGGTGTTGGAAGCCTATATATAGGCTCTTGTATTCTTCTTTTCATTCATTCAATATATCGTGATTTACAGGAACCATCAGCCCGGTGCTTCACTATAAACACCCACTTACACCCCACAGTCCTCTTACCTTTAGGCAACGTTGTTAGTTCCCAAGTACCAGTTTTGTGGAGAGCCTTCTCCTCTTCACTCATAGCATGTTTCCACTTAGGATCAACAAGACCATCCTGGACATGGTTAAGAACACTGACAGAGGAAATTTTTGAAAGGAATGATTTATAAGAGTCGGACAAATGAGAATAAGGCACAAAATTAGAGATAGGGTGTTGAGTACAAGATCTAACACCCTTACGGACAGCAATGGAAACATCTAAATCATTTTGTTCTGGAGAGGGTGTATCAGAAGAATTACCCGAATTATCATCACTCAGAGAGAATGGCAGTGGAGGAGGAGCAACAGTCTCTGAAGTCTCTCTAGTCTTCCTTTTACTCCATGTCCCCCTCGAATAGACTCTCAACTCTCTCTCTCTCTCTCTCAACTCCCTCTCCTTCAGGCTCCTTCTCAATTCTCTCTATTCCAACTTCCTCACTCTCTCTTTCAACCCTTTCCTGCTCCACCTCAATCATCGTAGGTTACACAGAAGCAATAGACATCTCTTCACACCGTGTCTCCCCCTGAAGAGATGGCTGAGGGTCAACAATTGCTGAGACTCTTGAAAAGTGACATCCATTGACACAAACCATTTCTGAGAAGGAGGTTGGTAACACTGTAGGAGAATATTCGACAAACACGCACTTAATAGATCGAGGATCTAACTTCCCACGGTTAGGTGAATGATTATGAGCAAAACAAACACAACCAAATACACGAGGTGGAATAGATGTGGAGAGGGAAGGATGAGAAAGAACCTGAAGTGGTGTTTGTTTATTTAGGACACGAGTGGGGAGTCTATTAATGAGATAAGTAGCTGTAAGAACTACTTCACCCCAGTAAATATGAGGAGCATTAACCTGGAAGAGTAAGGAGCGAGCAACATCTAGAAGGTGATAATTCTTGGGTTCTACCACACCGTTTTGTTGTGGAGTGGCAGTGCAAGAAGTTTGGTGAACAATGTCGTAAGAAAAAAATGCACCTAAACTTGAATCAATATATTCACCACCTTGATCAGAACGCAAAATTTTCACTACAGCCCCAAATTGAGTATTCACCATGTGAAAATTTTGGAAAATATCAAATATTTCTTGTTTTTCTTTCATCATATATATCCAAGTAGTACGAGAAAAATCATCAATAAACGAAACAAACCAACGATGACCTTTTAATGACACAGTACGAGAAGTTCCCCACACATCAGTATGAATTAAAGTAAATGGAGCTGAACTTTTATTATCACTAGGAGCATAAGAAGCTCGAAAATGTTTCCCAAACTCACAAGCATCACAAGAAAAATTCGAAATACCAGTATTTGTTACTAGAGTAGGAAACATATGCCCAAGGATCAAAATTTTGTTTCGTTTCACACGAAAAAGCCGAAACATTTCGGTTTCGCCAGCCACTGAAACGAAACCCACTATGAATCACGAAATTCCTATGATTCGATCGAAACAATGCTGTTTCCGTATGTTTCGGCCGAAACATCTTTGTTTCCAACGAAACAAAGATATTCTTCGAAACAATGAAGTCGATGCCTATTTCAAATCGAGGTCCAAGCCCTAATTTTACCCAAATAAGGGGACTTGGGCATGTCGATTCAAGCATTTTAGCCCCAAAAAAAGAAAAGAAAAGAAAAGAAGAAGAGAGCTGTGGGACTTCCAGCACTGACCATACCAGTTATGTCGACTTCGACTTCTTTCTTCTTCTTCTTCTTCTTCTTCGATCTCCTTCTTCTTTCTTCTTTCTTCTTCTTCTTCTTCGACTTTCTTTTCATTCCTCTTCTTCAACTTTCTTCTTCAGTTCCTCTTTGTCGAATTTCTTCTTCATTCTTCTTCTTCGACCTTCTTCTTCAGTTCCTCTTCTACGACTTTCTTCTTCAGCCTTATTTCTTCTTTTTTCTTCTTTTCTTATCTTATAATAAAAAAGAGTGCAGTTTTACTTATCCCAAATTGCTCACCATTTGTTCACCCTCCTTTTTTATTGTCTAATGCAGTGGGGCCCAGTACTTTACACCATTAATTAATTCTCATTTGATACTAGGCCCACTACATTAGTCAATGGGAGTGGAGGGTGAGCAATTTTGGGGTGAGCAAAAATGTTGATGCTGAAAATTGGTAAGAGAGATTCAGAGAGAGAGATTGAGACACAATCAGTTGTATGTGATTCGGCCCCGTTAATGAGGTGACCTACATCGGTGCGTCTGAGCGCTTAACTAACAGATCACCGGCGGGCGTGGTGAGCCAACAGTTTGGGCGGCACTACCAGTAAAACCGGCCAGGTGTATGCGTATGAATCAGTGTAAACTGCTATTCTCTAGGTTAAGAATGCGATCCGCCTGTAAAGAGGGTAGGTGGTCTCTTTTATAGATGCAAGAGTCCACCTGTACATGGTAAGTATGTAGATTTGGAAGCCTAATCTGATTGCAATTAATTTGCACAAATTTGGGGGAGTTTCCTAAGTGGTTTAGAAACCGTTTACCCTTCCTAATCGACTTCTGGCCAGATAAGGAAACTGCTGAGCGGCTTGGTTGTCAAACTGCACCTTGTGGAGAGCTGCTGCGCTGCACGCCCGGGTTGTGTGAATACCCCGAGCGGTAACAGTCGATGACCTCAGGATTGGCGTGCCACAAGCGCCCATTCCGGATAGCCCGGGTCCTTCGCTATTGACGTGGCGGTTTGGCTTTAGCAGAATATTTTTGGACGTATCAACTATCCCCCATTTTCGAAGTTGATGTGATGTCCCATCAGATGAGGTTTGAAAATTAAGATTGCTCCCGGGAGACCGTCCGGTAAGAAGCCGGGACTCTACCCGGGATGGGACCGGTCGTAGTTGTCAGCCAGGGTACGGACCGAGCGATGGCCTTGTGGGCCCGAGTTCTACCTCTGCCACGTATCAACTGGTCATTGGCCTGGTCAAGATCAAGTGAGGCCAGCAAGGGAGTAACTGAGCTGCTTACATGGTAACCAAACCGTCTCGTCATGCATTTAATGCGCACACCTTTTGAGGCGACGCTCCACGTGCCCGAGGTGACAGTTGTCGGGCGGTATTGGCGGGAAAGTTTCCTGGCCGTTAGATCTGACTTGATCTAGACCGTCCGTGCTTCCTATATAAGGAACACTTGCTCATTTCACTAGTTCCTGCTGCCAAGAAGCATATTCTCCAAGCGGTTTTGAGAGCAAAAAGTACCGACACAGCTTCCCGAGCTCTTTTCTGCGTCTTTCCTTGTAAGTCTCCATTCCTCAATTTCGATTCACTGTTCTTTTCCATCTTCTTCTTTTCCTTTTTCTCTTCGAAGTAGGGCTGGAGGAAACGAACCCCTTGGGTGTAGAACGGGAGTGGGATTTCTTTTTCCTCAGATTCTGTTTCTTCGTTAGGTTAGGAGGTGTAGCCGGGTGGTTTAACCGATCGGGTTATCCTGTATCCGTTTTGCACGAGTGTTACTTGACTGTTAGGACCTTGTACACTTTACCCTTTAGGCTCGTAGTCCTGCCCCCCTTATACCTTAGACTTGGGGTTGCAGACCCATACTTAGGCCGCCACTTGCTCCCCTATCCAGACACACAGAACTCAGAGATGTGTCACTCTGACTTCGACTCGTCTTCTCGGTCGGAGGTCGAGCAGTTGCGATCAGGAACGCCGGATACCAGTCTAGATCTACCTTCCCCGACCCCCTCCGACCAACATAGCGAGGGGAATATTCCTGTCCGGATATTCGACGACGAAGCAGTTCAAAGTGCACCCGTTGCCTCGGTGTTTGGGTGGTCGGATAGTGAGGGGTCGAGGCCGAACAGTCCCGACGTGGTGTTTGCCTGCGAGCGGATCGTTAGCACCCTTCGTGTCCCTGACTTAGGTTGGATCAGGGAGAGATACGACATCCCCGGCCATTTCTCCCTGGCGGTGCATGATGACGGGGCTCACATACACGAGTCGGGCTTCATCACCTTATACGAGGACGCCCTTATGGCGTGCCTTTGTCTTCCTCTTCACCCGACCGCCCGGATGTGCTTATTTATCTTGGGATCTCCCCGGGATAACTCGCCCCGAACGGATGGAGATTCCTCATGGGGGCCATCTCCTTGTGGCCCCAAGTCCTTGGGTATGAACTTACCCTACAGGAGTTCTTCTGGACCCACCGGCCGTTCAAAGTGCACGGAGAGGCTGGCTTCTTTTCGCTGGGGGCCCGGCAAGGGAGGAAGATTATTGTCAATTGTCCGAGCAACAATCGGGGGTGGAAGAAGAAGTTTTTCCAAGTTTCCGCCCTTGGATTTTATGAAGAGGCGCCGGGCATACGTTGAGGACATCCTGGGCGGGGGAACTGAGGAGTAAGCCCTTAACCGTTTTACCATGGTCTTGTTTCATTGTTGCCATTGAATCTTACGTTCTTCTTTTGTTTCTTTTGCAGTGGGAGCAGTGGATTCGCCCAGTATTCCTGACGAGTGCCAAGCGAGGATCCTCTCATTGATCGAGGACCCAACTGACGTAAACAAAGTCTTGACCCGATCGGGGGACCCAAAAATCTCATACAAACCCAAGCACCGCTTTGAAGCTCCTATCCTCCCAGCAATCATCCCTGGTCAGTTATCTATATACATCCCGGACGACCTGCTCTCACCCTTGCCTGTTATGTAACGGACTTGTGTCTTTTCCGATTTTGCAGAGATGGCTCCCAAGAACCCGGCAGCCCTCAAGGAAAAGGAGGCGGCACTGATGGCCCGAGCGGGTCTCAAAAGAAAGAAACAGGAACCTGTTGAGGGTCAACCACTTAAAAGGATCACCAGGGGGATCATAATCCTGGCGGAGAAGGAGGCTGTTGTGACCTTGACGCCTAGAGTCACCATCGCTGCACCACCAACTGTGCCTCCCGCCACCAAAGCGACCGGGGTCTCATTCTCCAGCCTGGACGAGCCGAGCCGTGCGGGGCCGTCCTCAAGGCCAGCAGTGGAGACAGCGGATGAAGTCCGCGCGAGGGTCCGGCCCGGGCTACTGCAGAGTCAAGTAGACAAATGCACTCTGCTGAGTCCCGAGGCCATAATTGGCTGGCTTTATAGCATCAGCCACATGGTGAGTTACTTAGCGTTCTTCATGCTGCCTACTTCTCCGTTCGGTAGGCTGACAATTGTCCTCTTTTGCAGGTTGGCTGTATAGCTACCGGGGCCGAGGCAACCCTGCCCGGGCTGGCTGAGAGACTGGCCGCGGTTGAAGCTGCCTTGTCTGCTGAGAAAGCGGCCCGAGAAGCCGCTGATTTCGCCCTCTCTGTGGAGGATGAGAAGTCCAGGGCTTTGGGCTTGGAGCTAGGGAAGGCCCGGGGTACCATCTCAACTGAGCTGGCCGCGTGGAAGTCCGCCAAGGCCAAGGTTGCAGCTGCAAAGGCTGGTCGGGTGGCCGTCGAGAAGGAAACCGAGGTCCTCACAGCCACTCTATCCGAAGTCACCGCGGCCTGGGAAGCTGAGGCCAAGGACGCCGAAGAGGAGTTCGAGGCTGGGTTCCTCAAGGGTTACGCTGACCTCACCGCCCGGGTTGCTGAGGATCACCCGGACTGGGACATTTACGGCTACTCCTGGGCCGAATCCGACTACTGGAAGGAGGACCAGGCTACTGGAGGAGAGCTTGCCGAGGCTGAACCGACCGGAACCTCCTGCAGGCGATGACAGTGTGGTCGTTGCGGACGACCAGTAGAAACCCTCGTTCTCTCTCTCTCTCTCTTTTTTTTTTTGGGGGGGAAGGGGGAGGCTACTACAACTGCCCCCCAGGCACTGTACAATTTTTTATATTAATGAAAAGGTTCTTGAGACCAACTTTTCCATCAATTGTTTACAGTTTCTGTACTTGTGTGCCCGTGCTTGCCAATTCCTGACCGGTTTTTATTTTTAATTAACCGATCTAATTCCTTACCTTAGCAAATGGTTTTGGATCATAACCGGTAGAACAACCGGTCTTCTTGACGTGTTTGAAAGGTTCTGTCCGGTGTATTATAGGAATTTATCCTGTTTTACTGATCGGACGGTTTTTCTCTGGCCTATGTAGGTACTTAGGAATGTTAGGATTCCAAGCCCTGTTAGTGGCTGGTGTGATTTCCTTTTTTTAGTCTGGTATCCCCCTGCCCCCAAGCATTTTGCTAAGGCAGGTGTCTAGGAGGGGGCAACCATAGGAAACCGACCTGGAACATGGGTGGTTGCAGGGTCTTTTGAGGCTTGCCATCATCAGCCACCTAAGGGGTTTGCCCTCATCGCCGGTGGGGCCTAAGCGAAGCCGGTGCCTCGGGGTTAGGCCTGAGGTCTTTTTGTGCCTTGGTTTTGAGCCAAGGTCTTTTGCCTCGGGTGTTGGCCCGGGATCTTTGTGCAGAATACCGACAAGGGCTGTTTCTTGATGCAAGGTAGGAATCGTTTTATTGCTTTTTTGATTTTGAAAAATCATAATGACTGGTCGAATGGAGCTACAAGTACCCTAACCAGTATTAATCTACCCATATCTAATTGCTACTGATAGTACTTTCGGAGATGCTGCACATTCCAAGGGTGAGAAAGGTGACGGCCGTACAGAGTTTGTAACCAATAGGTGCCCGGGCGGTTTATCCGGGTAACTAGATATGGACCTTCCCAGTTTGGCCCCAACTTTCCGTGGCTCGGGACTTTTGCGGACTGATTGACGGCTTTAAGGATCAGGTCCCCCGCTAGGAAACTGCGATGCTTCACCTTGCTGTTATAGTATCGGGATACTCTCTGCTTATAAGCTGCCACTTTTAGATACGCCCGGTCTCTTTTCACCTCTGCTAGGTCAAGCTCTGCTCTGAGGGCATTTTCATTGTCTAGCTCGCTATAATTTGCCACCCGGTAGGTAGGTAACCCAAGCTTCGTGGGGACCACCGCCTTAAAGCCGTAGGTTAGGGAGAACGGCGTCTCGCCTGTTGCCGCTCGTGGTGTAGTGCGGTAGGCCCACAGGAGGGTCGGTAGCACCTCTGTCCATAGATCTTTGGCGCTTTCAAGCCTCGTTTTGATTGACTGAAGAATAGTCCGGTTAGTCACCTCGGCTTAGCCATTGGCCTGGGGGTGCTCGGGGGAGAAGTAGTGATTGGTTATCCCATAGCCCGAGCAGAACTGCCTGAATACCGGGGTGTCAAATTGCCTACCGTTGTCACTAACCAGGACCCGGGGGACGCCAAACCTGCTGAGGATGTTCCTTTCCTCGAAGTTTTCCATTTTCTTTTCGGTGATCGTTGCTAAGGGCTCAGCCTCCGCCCACTTGGTGAAGTAATCCACGGCTATGACAGCGAACTTGACCTGCCCTTTTCCCATTGGCAGGGGACCGACGATGTCAATGCCCCACTCAGCGAACGACCAGGGGCTAAAGATTGGCGTCTGAAGTTCTCCCGGACGGTTGATCATGAGAGAAAATCTTTGGCATGTATCACACCTCTTGACGTACTCTTGAGAGTCTTTGGCCATGGTCGGCCAATAGTAACCTTGCAGCAGGACTTTGTGTGAGAGTGCCCGGCCTCCGATGTGGTTCCCGCACTCCCCTTCATGGATTTCGTACAGTATTGCTTAGACCTGTGTAGGACGGACACAGCGGAGGTATGGTATAGAAAATCCCCTTTTGTAGAGGATGCCATCAACGATGTGGTACCTTGCCGCTCGGTATTTGACCCGACGGGCTTCTTCCTTCTGGTAACGTGCCTGTTGCCAGAAATGCCATTATTGGGTCCATCCAGCTAGGTTCTAGGGTGGCTGGTTCGACCTCCATGCATTCCGAGTTGATCACACTTGGCTCAGGTAGGTACTCTATCCTTATCCCGGGCAAGTCTGGCTTAGAGGATGAAGCAAGGCGGGGTACCGGTCGACCCTAGTGTTTTCCTCCCTAGGTATCTGCGTAACAGAGAACCCCTGAAGTTTCTTTGAAACTGATCAGACAAGGGATAGATAAGCTATCATGTTATCTTCCCGAGCCTTGTACTCTTGATTGACCTGATTTACCACGAGCTGAGAGTCACTGTACCCCTGGACCTGCGGTGCACCCATTGAAGCGGCCAGTTGTAATCCGGCCAAGAGGGCTTTATACTCGGCCTCGTTATTGGAGGCTTTGAATCCGAACCTAAGTGCATACTCTAGCTGGATCCCGTCGGGTGTGGTTAGGATGATCTCTGCTCCACTTCCTTGTTTGTTGGATGATCCGTCTACATAGAGTACCCAGGTTGGGATGTCTGATTGCAAACCGGGCGGTAGGACCGGTGGGTCGAGCTCTTCAACCGGGTCTTCTTGGTATGTGAATTCAACAAGTAAGTCCGCTACTGCCTGTCCCTTGATTGCTGTGCGGGGTCTGTAGACCACTTCGAATTCTTCCAACTCCAAGGCCAACTTGACGAGCCTTCCGGATGTTTCGGGCCTGCTTAAGATCTTACGGAGGGGCTGATCCGTAAGGACCACGATAACGTGGGCCAGGAAATACCGGCGAAGTCTCCGAGCTGAAGTGATGAGGGCGAAGGCGAGCTTTTCAATGCGGGAGTATCTGCTTTCTGCACCCTGAAGCGCTCGGCTTGTATAGTAGACCGGGAACTGTAGCCCGTGCTCTTCTCGAATGAGTGCCGAGCTGACCGCCTAGGGTGACACCGCCAAGTACAAGAACAGCTCCTCACCTGGCACGGGCGTTGAGAGTAGAGGGGGTGACGCCAAATATTTCTTGAGCTCCCGGAACGCCTCCTCACACTCTTCCGACCACTGAAAAGCCTTGCGGAGGATCTTAAAAAATGGTAAGCACCGATCGGTTGCTCGGGACACGAACCTGTTCAATGCGGCAACCCGTCCGGCCAGACTCTGTACTTCTTTGGTTGACCTGGGCGACCGCATGTTGATGACGGCCTGGATTTTCTCGGGGTTTGCTTCGATCCCCCGCCTGCTGACTAGGTGCCCTAAAAACTTTCCGGACGAGACGCCAAATGTGCACTTGGCCAGGTTCAACCTCATCCCGAACTTCCTCAAAATGCTGAAGGCCCCGGCCAAATGCTCAAGATGGTCAGACTCGTCCCGGTTTTTGACCAGCAGATCGTCAACGTAGACCCCCATGGACTTTCCGATCAAGTCTTTGAATATGTGATTGACCAGGTGTTGATAAGTTGCCCCTGCGTTTTTGAAGCCGAAGGGCATGATTTTGTAGCTGTAGGTCCCCTGATCCGTGACGAATGAGGTCTTTTCTTCGTCCCGGGGTACATACTGATCTGATTGTACCCGGAGTAGGCATCCATGAACGAGAGGAGCGAATGGCCGGCTGTGGAGTCCACAAGGAGATCTATCCTGGGCAGTGGATAGCAGTCCTTAGCTTTGTTCAGATCGGTGAAATCCACGCACATCCTCCACTTCCCGTTACTTTTCTTGACAAGTACTACGTTTGCTAACCAGTCGGGATAGTGGACCTCTCTGATAGATTTGGCTTTGAGGAGCTTCTCGACCTCCTCGCACACTGCCTTTTGCCTCTCGGGGGCCATGCCCCGTCTCTTCTGCTTTACCGGCCGGGAATCTAGGTTGACGTTAAGTCGGTGGGACATTACCAGGGGGTCAATCCCGGGCATATCTTCATGACACCAGGCAAACACATCCTGACTCTGTTGTAGGAATTGAATCAGCTTCTCCCTAAGGCTGGGCTCCAGCAGGGTGCCGATGCTGACCGTTCGGTCAGGGAATTGTGGGTCCAACGCCACTTGTTCCAGTTCTTCGATCGAACCCACTCTATCATTCTGATCTCTCGGGTCCATCTCCTGGACGTTCAGTGTTTCTGTGATGACTTCCTGGTGGAGGGAACTGACATAGCAACTTCGGGCGGTCGTCTGATCTCCACGCAGGCTCCCGGGTCCCTGAGGGGTCGGGAACTGAACTGTCAAGCTATGAGTAGAGATGACGGTCCTGGCTCTGTTGAGTGTAGGCCTCCCGAGAATTACATTGTAGGCAGATGGGGCCTCCACGATCACAAAATTTGCTAGCAGGGAGATCTGCTGAGGGTAAGTTTCTATAAGAACATGGAGCTCCATGGTACCGAGCGGCTGGGTGCTGGATCCGTTAAAACCCACCAGGGGAGTAGCTATTGGACAGAGCCGATCCCTGGACATCCCGAGCTGATCGAACGCAGACGCGAACATGATGTCGGAGGAGCTGCCCGTGTCTATCAACACCCTTTTAACCACGTAGTTTGCTACGGAGAGCGTCACCACCAGTGGATCATCATGGGGGTAGTGTAGGTCTAGCATATCTTAGGATGAGAACGTCAAAACGTCGGTTGGGGGAGAGCGGGTGGATTGGACATGCCAGACATCTGATCGAGATGCCCGGGCATGCCTCTTCCTTGCCGACCGTGAATCCCCTCCGCTTGAAATGCCTCCGGAGATTACATTGATCTGCCCAAGGGGTTGTGGTTGCTCGGGAGCTCGGGCTCATGCGAAGGCCGTCCATCTGTCGTGGCGTATTCTGCAAGATGACCCTGCTCGATCAGTTTTCTATGGCTATCTTCAACTTGAAGCAATCCTCTGTGTCATGACCGTGGTCTCTATGGAAGCGGCAAAACTTATCCGGATTCCTCTTTCCGGGCGGGGCTTTTAGTTTTGCCGGTTGTTGAAGCAACCTCTGCGCCTCGGCGGCGGCCATGACTTCGTGGATTGGTCGAGAAAGGGGCGTGAAGGCGATCGGGGGCTGATACTGACCTCCTCTCTGTTGGTCTAGCTTGGGCTTCTTTACCAGACCCTTCTCAGAGCCTTTACGCCTCCGCTTAGCTTTCGGGGACTCATTTCCTGCGAAACCGGCGCGTTTGGACTTCGGAATATTTTCTGTGTCAATATATTTCCCGACCCTCTCTGAGAGTTCCACCAGGGTTGCCGGTCGGTCTCGGTGGAACGACGTAGCAACTTTGATGTGTTGAACTCCCGAGCAGAAGGCCATGATGGCTGCTGTTTCGTTTAAATTACGGATCTGGAGCCTCTGTTGATTGAAACGGTCCACGTACTCCCTTAAGGATTCGCCGTGTGCTGCTTGACAGTCAATAGCTGAGTGTCCGGTTGCGACCGGTCGAGCATCCCTACAAACTGGCTAATGAAAAGCTTGCTCAGTGTCTTGAAGTCATCCACTGTTCGAGGTTTTAGGGCGTGGAACCACTGCACGGCTGGCCCTTTGAGAGTGCTGGGGAAAGCCAGGCACAGTAATTCGTCGACAGTGGTGACCAACGCCATTTGGGCCCTGTAGGTGCGAACGTGATCCACTGGGCTCCCTATCCAGTCATAAGAGCTGAGATGTGGTGGCTTAAACTTCCGCGGGATGGGGAATCTGGTGACCCGAGCGGTATAGGGTGACTCGGTCTCCGTGTTGGTATGGTTGTGAGGCTGCTTGCGGCTCAGTTGCTCGATCTGTTTCTGTAAGCCTTGGATTTGAGCATTCACGTCTTTCCGCTCGGGCTTCCTTTCAATGTCTAAGTGGTAAGTCGGATCAGACGACGCGGCTTCTTCTTCGAAGTGTGTTGACCTTGGGGATAGGACCCGGCTCCGGCTCTCGGTAATCGTATCCCTAAGATCTCCCCGGCTCTGGGCCGGAGGGGCTTTGGCTGATTCCCGGGGCTTTGGCCCTGATTCGTCCCTCCTGGTGGCGCGTCGCCTATTGATGATGTCTCTGGCATCTTTCACCGGACGAGGATTGGTCCGAGCTTGCCGCCTGGTGCGCCTGGGCGCTCTGCTACGGTCACCATCTCGGGCGCATTCCCAATCCGACAGGTATACTGGCGCAGAGTGGGTACGGTTCCGGACTCTTGCGGGCTCCCGGTCGGGGGCACTCTTCCCGGTCTGGTTCTCTGATTGAGCGCGCTTTTCCTGTAAGGCCAACAACACTTCGATTTGCTGCTGGGTTTGCCGTTGGCCTTCCAGAAGTTGCGCGAGCGCCGCTGTCATTTGCTCGGAGGTCATAGAGGCGGCCTGTTGCTCGAGCTGCAAGTTCTCCTGACCGACCGGAGTAGTATTTTTCTTACCCGTCTTCGGTGGCATGTTGATCAGTCAAGGAATTTGTTGGTGAAAAACTTATCATTTCCCACAGACGGCGCCAAACTGATGATGCCGAAAATTGGTAAGAGAGATTCAGAGAGAGATATTGAGACACAGTCAGTTGTATGTGGTTCGGCCCCGTTGATGAGGTGACCTACATCCATGGGTGCGTCTGAGCGCTTAACTAACAGATCACCGGCGGGCGTGGTGAGCCAACAGTTTGGGCAGCACTACCAGTAAAACCGGCCGGGTGTATGCGTATGAATCAGTGTAAACTGCTATTCTCTAGGTTAAGAATGCGATCCCCCTGTAAAGAGGGTAGGTGGTCTCTTTTATAGATGCAAGAGTCCACCTGTACATGGTAAGTATGCAGATTTGGAAGCCTAATCTGATTGCAATTAATCTGCACAAATTTAGGGGAGTTTCCTAAGTGGTTTAGGAAACCGTTTACCCTTCCTAATCGACTTCTGGCCAGATAAAGAAACTGCTGAGCGGCTTGGTTGTCAAACTGCACTTTGTGGAGAGCTGCTGCGCTGCACGCCCGGGCTGTGTGAATACCCTGAGCGGTAACAGTCGATAACCTCAGGATTGGTGGGCCACAAGCGCCCATTCCGGATAGCCCGGGTCCTTCGCTACTGACGTGGCGGTTTGGCTTTAGCATAATATTTCTGGACGTATCAAATGTATTCAATAATAAAAAATTAGTGGTATACTAATTGCAATTGGAACTAATTAGTGTTATATAGTGGCATACCAATTATTAATTCCTTTCTCAAAAAAAATAAAATATATATGTATAACTTTTTATTTTTATTTTTTATTTATAGAAATTATAATTTTTCTTATGTTAATCATTGATAATTTTAACAAATTTAGTGTCTTAAGTACATAGGTTATCAAAAAAATATCTTAAGTACATAATTATAAGACTAATTAATATTGTTAATTAGCATACTTTTCTATTCTATATGATCTGTTTTATGTATTCTTTGAATTACTAAACAGTAGATTGACGACTAAATCATCATGTATTTTCAATTTAACTATAAATTATTAGTGTAAAGTACATATACAGACCTCTCAAAGGTTCAATTAATCAATTATTAGCTTCATATGTGCATACAGTTAAAATTGAAGTAATGTTTCCACAAGTTTCTCTATGTTTCCAATTTTTTCTGGTGTTTCCACATGTTTCTGAAACGTTTCCGTTTCCGGGCAGACCGAAACACTAGACCGAAACGAAATTTTGATCTTTGCATATACCTAAGTAAAAAAAAAGAAGGGTGTCCTGATCTCCTATGCCAAAGGTGTAGGTCTTCAGCTTTATTCTTTATAACTACGATATGATGAGCCAACTTCTCCCCTTCATCTAGAATGTAAAGACCATGCTTCTCTCTACCATTGCCAATCGTCCTCCTCGTGATAAGGTCTTGAAACACACAACGAGAAGGATAAAAGGTTATACTACAGTTTAAATCCCGAGTAATATAACTCAAAAGATAAAAGTTTGTGAGAAAAACTGGGAACATGTAACATAGGAGTTAAGGATAGAGAGGGACTAACATAGAAGGTACCATCAGCTATTCTAACTTTATCTTGGCCTAAAGAAGACTCATATTCAGAGAAAAGGTTAGATGAAGGGACATGTGATCAGAGGCGCCGAAATCAATAATCCAGGGAGATGAGACATGAGAAAGGAGTGCTCTTGGTGATGTAACAACATTACCTACTGGGCAAAGGATGAGGAGGAGCTTGTAGATGTCGGAGTAACACATTGGGCCATTAGGTGCCTGAGAGTCTCAAGTTTGGCGGCAGACAAGGAGCTGGAGTTGGCATCAGAAGATGGAGCAGTACCACTAGAAACCGAAGCTGTACTCTTAGGAACGGCAAAATAATGTGCACAGGCAGCCTCTCCACGGCCACTGGAATGCCCTCCACCACCCCCTCCTCGACATCCCCGACCACCAGGTGGTTTGCCATGGAGGCTCTAGCAGTTGGCACGAGTATGATGGGGGCTTAAAACAGTAATCACAAATAACGACAGGACGGTCTGAAGAAGCCGACTGCTGGGTCCCATCTCTAGGTGGAACAGAAACTAAGGCAGACCTCTCGGTAGATGTAGGCGGAAGCATAATAGAACGACGACTCTCCTCATTCTGGACATAAGCAAAGGCCTTCTGAAGGCTGGGAAGAGTATCCATCCGAAGTACCCGACTATGAACTGCATCATAATTTGGGTGAAATCCCTGGAGAAATTTAAAAATCCTCTGCTTCTCTAGTAACTTCCCGATAACCCTCTGCATCAGTCGCACACACAGGCTGATAGGCCTGAAGGTGGTCAATGCGATCCCAACTGGTAGTAACAAACTAAAAGTATTTGGTGACGATCATTTCATCTTGCGCAAAACAGTCAACAGAACGGAGCAATTCATACTCCTGTGCATAGTTACCCCGTTGAGAGAGTGGAGGTAACAGTGTCCCAAATTGCCTTAATAGTCTTCATCTGATAGAAACTCTCTCCAATCTCGGGAACCATAGAATCAATAAGCCATACCATGATAACAGAATTCTCAATCTCTTTCTTATCATAGCTGGGATCTGTAGAAAGGAGGGCTGTCACACTCCCGTTAAGGTTTCTCATCTTCCCACGAGCCTTCAGGTACAGTTCTATCGCCTGTGGCCACTTCAGATAATTTTGGCCATCAAATAGCGTGGGAGTAATTTTAAGGTTGGGATCCAATGGAGCAACCACTGTGTAGATTGCTTAGGTCTGCCATTGCTCCAGATATCAGTGGAAAACCCAACAAGATGAAGGAAAATGGGGAGGATGGGAACTCAATAAAACTTGCAAAAACGGATCAAGGGTCTATTTAACTCAATAAAACTTGCAAAAGTGGATCAAAGGGTCCATAAAGGGACCTAACACCACAAAAAAAAGAAGTCAAAACAGCAAACTTTATAGTTGTTGATTTAAATCAGCCCCTGTAGGGCTCGAGGAACTAAGTGAAGAGACGGAAGAGGGTTGCGAAATCAGTCCAGAGTGTGGTTGGTTAGTGGCGCAGGGTCAGGGTTTGGTGGTTGGGCTGCGGCGAGGGTAGGGAAGGTGGAGGGACCTACGGAGCAAGGTGGCTGGTGTGTGGGGCCTGCGGCACAAGGCTTGGGGTGGCAGAGGAGGCTGCGAGAGTCAGGGGAGGTTGGCGATGGTGGTTGTCGTTGTTGGAGGGTTGCTGCTAATGGTGGTGGAGGGTGGCACAAGGTAGTTGGTTGGGGTTGAATTCCATAGGCTCTGATACCATGAAGAAACAATATTTTGGAAGCTTAGGTTTGACAATTGTCAAACCCATAATATATATTAACCATAAAGAAAAGAAATAAGAGAATAAAAAATTACATATTGACCCACTCACTAACAATTAATTATAGTAATTAAACTATACTCATCAGTTTTCTATAGATAACTCGAAGAAAGGTTTGTTACCTTTCAGGTATGGTTTAGCGTTCTCCAAGGATCAATGTCCTAAGACACAAGAGGAGAGGAATCGCATGGCAGTAGTTACCTATGCTTCGGCAGTGGGAAGTCTCATGTATGTGATGTTATGCATTAGACCAGATATCGGCTTTGCCATTGGCATGGTTAGCAGGTATCAATCGAATCCTCGTCCAAAGCACTGGACAACCGTTAAGCATATTCTTAAGTACTTGAGAAGAACTAAAGATTACATGCTTATGTATAGTGGAGATGAGTTGATTCCAGTAGGATATACTGACTTAGACTTTATGTCAGATAAAGATTGGAGCAAGTCTATATCTGGACATCTCTTGACCCTAGGAGGTGGTGCTGGGAGTTAGAGAAGCATTAAGCAGAAATGCATTGCAGACTCAACTACAGAAGGTCAGTATGTAGTTGCTTGTGAAGCCGCAAAGGAAGCTGTTTGGCTTAAGAAGTTCCTCATGGAACTCGAGGTGGTACCAGTGTCATTGTCACCTATTACACTATACTGTGATAATAGAGGGGCAGTGGCTCAGTGCAAGGAGCCAAGGAACCACGGGAAGGGTAAGCATGTAGAAAGGAAGTATTATCTCATTCGAGATGTAGTCCAACGTGGAGATGTCACTGTCACCGAGATTGTCACCGCTGACAATCTTGCAGATCCGTTTACAATGGCCTTGTCTCAAAAGGTCTTTGATCGTCATTTAGGTAGTTTAGGTCTCAGATGTAGTCCTAATGGGTTATAAGTGCAAGTGGGAGTTTGTTGGGATTGTGCCCTCAAACCCTTCTCTAGATGTATGTGACGCTTGACATTTTATAGATGGATATCAGTTTTACATTAAATTATGTATGTTTCATGAGATGAAAGTTGTATGTGTGACGACCAAGAGCCAATACTCCTGAGGCAGGATGGCCAAGATGGATGAGAAGAGGTCGGGTGTGGGGGCCTTGTCCCACATCGCCTGAGATGAAGTTCTTGGACTAGTTTATAAGGATTAATCGCCCCTCTATAAGCAACAAGGCCTTTTAAAACTGTGAGGGAGCTAAACACGAAAGAACTCCACAGTTAAGCGTGCTCCTGCCAGAGCAGTACCAGGGATGGGTGATCCATTGGGAAGTTCTTTGTGTTTCGGTCCAAAGCGGACAATATTGTTGCTAGACGGGGATGTGAGTCGTTACAAATGGTATCAGAGTGGAAATCCTGCCGGAAGTGTGGGGCGGGTCCCACAAGAGGACTTGTGGCCCTTAAGGAGGGTGGATTGTGACGACCAAGAGCCAATACTCCTGAGGCAGGATGGCCGAGATGTATAAGAAGAGGTCGGGTTGGGCTTGTCCCACATCGCTTGGGGTAAAATTCTTGGACTAGTTTATAAGGATTAATCGCCCCTCTATATGCAACAAGGCCTTTTAAAAACCGTGAGGGAGCTAAACACGAAAGAACTCCACAGGTAAACGTGTTGCTGCCAGAGCAGTACTAGGGATGGGTGACCTCCTCGGAAGTTCTTTGTGTTTAGGCCCAAAGTGGACAATATTGTTGCTAGATGGGGAGGTGGGTTGTTACAGTCATGGTGGTTAAATCGTGAATCGAATCGTGAATCGGAAGGCCTTTTAATCGAATCGTTAATCGAATCGAATCCTGAATCGTAAGATTCACTTTTCGTAGGGAATCATATAATAATAGATATATGTATACACATAAGTATGTTTAAAATTGGTTGAATAATAATTTCACACAAGTTTTCTGCACAATTAGTGACTTTGTCAACACATGGGGGTTATTTTGAAAAATGTTTTAATACTTTTGGGGTGGAAGTCTTAATATACTAAAGTGTGAGATAAGTGGGGGTTTATTTTGAAATGTTAGAAAATTACTATGGGTAAAAGCTTTAAATACACAAAAATAAAGGATTTTAACATTAAAAAAATTACCTAAAGAGAAGAGATGGGCATCGACGCATTAGTAGCCTTATTCGCAGCAGAGAGAGAGAGAGATCGAAGAGACAGAGAGAACGAGAAGAAGAAGAAGAAGAAGTAGAAGAGGAAGAGATGAAGACTTACACTTACCTGAAGAGAAAGAGAGAACGAGGGTGAAGTCGATGAAGATCGTCTCTGTTGTGCGATGTCATTAGGGTTTCATGAAGAGGCGAATACAAATCTTGCGATGTGGGTATGTGATACAGTAACAGGTATGCCCTAACATGGCTCACTGAAGCACGCCGTTTGGATTTTCTTTGTGTGATTTTTGAATCGTTCGAATCGTACAAATCGTTCGATTCACACGATTCAGTTCGATTCATTATGATTTATATCGACTTGCGATTCAAAGGTGCGATTCGAATCGAGGCTAGTCTGAAGCGAATTGAATCGTGAATCGTACGATTCTAACAACCATGGTTATAGTATGTAATCCTTGAATATCATAGTATGTAATTCGTGTATGTATGGGATATGTATGCAGGAGATACGAATTACTATTCTTTGATATTTAGAATTGTCACAGTGGATGATGAGACTGGATATCTCATCAGGTATACACTGTAGCATGGTTAACCACCATTGGATGGAGTGATGAATTTCATGCACTAGATCGCGAAACTCTTAGTTAACCATGCTAGTGCTTATAGTGTATTGACGGATCATGAGATTATTCTATTGGCATCTAAAACTGTCAATAATTGATAGGAACTCATAACTTGTATAAGGCACATGTTCTTAATCTTGAGGCGATTATAGACGCAGACTATGGACGTGACTACTTTGACTTACCAATCAGTGAGCTCTTCAAGATCAACACCTACCTGGGTATCTTGGGTAAGTCATGTTCATAGGGTTGTGAACAGATATTGTCAAGAAAGAATCTACCCTCCGATGAAGAGTAAACATTCCCTTGAGAATGTCACCAAGTTGATTACTCAGAACTGCAGTTTTGTTGATAAGTAGTTATCAACATGCTTGGTAATCAGGAAAGGTGATGAAACTCAAGTAATAAAAGATGTAATCATCATTTAGGTTGACAGTAACAGTTTATCCGACTACCTGAATATGATAACGAATGCCGAAGGTAGAGGGACATTAGTATAATTGTACAAGTCTAGTTTCTGCTTCGGATATGTTCTTTTGCGATGGAGTTCAATTATCGTTTTATAGTAGAGTAAACGTTAACTGATCAGTTAGTTAATTTGCTGGTCAAAGAGTTTGATCATGGTAATTAATAATTGATCTGGAACCTAGGAGGTCCCATTCTTAGCTCCATAAGAATACTTGGAATGGCAAAAGGGGATGAACCAATCGATAGGATGGGATCCAATCGATTGATAAAGATTCAATCGATTGAAACCAAGGTCGGTTAGAAAACTTATAAATAGGAGGACTTGCGAGGCAGAATATACAGCTCGTCGTTTTTAGCTCTCTAAAAGGTCCAGACCTAATTCTAAGTACTCTATACCTTCCTCATATCTCCATTAGAGTTCCCACAAGCCCTAGCCTTCCGGGATGCATTCAAGGAGACATAAGAGTGAAGACTTACTAAGAAAAAGCTGCTGGAAAATCAAGAGAAGATATTTTGAATTGGGTTCAAGACTAGAAAGGTAGATTCTCTTCTCTACGCATCTATAGAGTCAATAAGAAGTAGATCTCGTGTACCAAATAAAGTTTTGAACTTAGTTTCCAATGTGCATAATTTTCAGTTTTTGAAACCTAAAATCCTACATGGGGAGCTATTGCCGGGTCCATCTCGATATTCGCGCCTAGTAGGCCACCTTATCTACCTGAAAAACACTGGGCCGGATATTTGCCATTGCCTTTGCTGTGAGTGTGGTGAGTTAGTTCATGCATACTCCGCGTACGTCTCACCTAGATGTTCACCATGTTCTTTGGTTCCTTAAGACTTAGTCCAGTTCTTGGGCTCTTCTATGCAGCAAGAAAACAATGAGGGGTGTCTTTGATGCAGTAAATTGGTTATAGTCATGGTTGTTAGAATCGTACGATTCACGATTCGATTCATACGATTTGATTCGCTTAAGACTAGCCTCGATCGAATCGCACCTTTAAATCGCAAATCAATATGAATCGTAATGAATCGAAAGTGAATCGAACTGAATCGTGTGAATCGAATGATTTATACGATTCGAACGATTCAGAAATCACAAAAAAAAAATCTAAACGGCGTGCTTTAGTGAGCCATGTTAGGGCATACTTGTTACTGTATCACACACCCACATTGCAAGATTTGTATTCGCCTCTTCGTGAAACTCTAATGACACCGCACAACAGAGACGATCTTCATCGACTTCAACCTCGTTCTCTCTTTCTCTTCAGGTAAGTGCTAGTCTTCATCTCTTCCTCTTCTGCTTCTTCTTCTCGTTCTCTCTCTCTTCGATTTCTCTCTCTCTCTCTCTGTTCTGCTGCGAATAAGGGTACTAATGCGTCGATGCCCATCTTTTCTCTTTAGGTTAATTTTTTTATTGTTAAAATCCTTTAGTTTTGTGTATTTAAAGCATTTTCCCATAGTAATTTTCTAACATTTCAAAATAAACCCCCACTTATCTCACACTTTAGTATATCAAAACTTCCATCCCAAAAGTATTAAAACATTTTTCAAAATAACCCCCATGTGTTGACAAAGTCACCAATTGTGCAGAAAACTTGTGCGAAATTATTATTCAGCCAATTTTAAACATACTTGTGTGTATACATATATCTATTATTATATGATTCACTAAGAAAAGTGAATCTTACGATTCACGATTCGATTAAAAGGCCTTCTGATTCACGATTCGATTCACGATTTAACAACCATGGTTATAGTACTTTTATGTATTTTATTTGTTATGTTTGCATTTATTGTTGGTCACCGCTATGTGAGGTTAGTATGGGTTATCTAGTATAAATAGTTGGCTAGATTTAGGGTAAAGTGGCTTTTGATTATATTGATATTTGTGATTGGTTTTATACCAAATTGAGCCTAGAGCTCTTCTTTTAGGGTTTTGGTTTCCAAACCCTAGTTTGTTCTTAAACTCATCTCTTCAACTCTTAAATTGAGCATTCATAAGCATTTTTTTTGCATTAGTCTTGTTTCACAGCGCTTTACCTCTGGTTCCTGTATATTCTATGGTAGTCATCTCCTATCATGGAAAAGTAAGCTACAAGCAATTAGGGCTGTCCAACAAAAACCGAACCCGACCAAACCCGACCCCACCCGACCGAACCCGACCCCACCCGACCCCACCCGTGACTGTTTGGTTGAGTCACGAGTTTCACAAGTCAAACCCGAACATGTTTCGGATGGATGTCGGTTTCTCCCTTCAAACACCCGACTACACCCGACCCGACCCGACTGTACACAACATGATTAAAAATATATATTTTTTAGTTACAGACTATGCAATAAAACTTTGAATGTGCATGTATATATATGTATGTATATAATTTGTGTGTGTTTTACAGCTCTATAGCGATTGTTTTTAAGTTTTTCTTCATATCTACAATTTGTGTGTGTGTGTGTTTTTTTTGGGTTTACATATCTATCATCTACACATTGTTGTTTTTACTTAACTGAATGTATAATTGTTTTTATTTTACAGATCTATAATTGTTGTTCCTCAGAATTTTAGTTGTTCTTTACATTGTACAATTTTTCTTCACTTTGTTGTTTTTAGTCGGGTTTCACCCGAAACCACCCGAACCCGAACTCACCCGAACCCGATGGATGATGAGTGGATCACGGGTGGAGAAGGTCTAACCCGACTGCTATTCGGGTGGATGATCGGGTGAGGGCTAAACCCGACTCACCCGACCCGTGGACACCCCTACAAGCAATGGTGTCCCAACCTTCTGCTGAGGCCAAGTATCGTGCCATAACCTAGGGTACTGAGCTTCTGTGGCTCCGTTCATTACCGAAATAGTTGGGTTTTCAAATGATGGATCCGTTTGCGTTGTTCTGTGCTAATAAGTCCTCTAATTCAGTCCTCCATTAGCTTCTGTGGCACCTATGGACACGTGGCCTCGGGGGATCCACTCCGTTTTGTTTCGGAGAATTTGTTTTGAAATTGATTTGAAAAGGTCTGTGAAAACAGATACAGAGTCACCACTTGGTCTTTAGGGAACCAAGATACCCAATTTGACTCACCCAAACGGATAAAGGGCACTGGCCTTTCATAACTAAAGAACTTGGCTCGGGGTTTTGGTACGAGAGAGGAAGGAGCCTTCACAAAGACTAAAACACCCTCAACTCGCCCCGTCTTTCGACGGGCCTCAATTAGCATTCGAATAATCATATTATACAATGTTTGGTTCGACAGTTAATACTATGATAGGTATATTACATTGCACAAGAATCTTGAAATGGAAGGTCAAAAGATACGATATCATTAATAAGATCTAAGTCAAATATCACACAATGCAAAGTGAAAGATCACACAAAACAAACTTAGGAAAAATGTCTAATCACATATCATGTTTTCCTAGTCTAAGAGGGGGACATGAGTTGTTCTTGAAACAAATAATCAAAGAAAATATGCTTAGCAAACTAGGATGTATGCATGTTGATTCTTGAGAAAAGAAGACCTCTCAATCTCTGGGATGAATGAGAAAGGAAGATTTGATCGAGGGGAAGCATGAATGTGTGATCAACTTCATTCCTTATTAGAGGTGTCAAACGGGCCGGGTTGGCCCGGCCCGGCCCGAGCCCGGCCCGCTTTTTTCGGGCTAAAAGCCCGGCCCGGCCCGCCACAAGGCCCGCCCCGCTAGGCCCGGTTCACATACCCCGGGCCGGGGTGGACATACATTCTTCTGTCCATGGCCCGGCCCGGCCCGGCCCGAAATGAAGAAAAAGCCCGGCCCGGCCCGAAGCCCACCACGGTCAAGGCCAAAAGTCGAAGGAAGCCCGCTAGCCCGTCCGGCCCGGCCCGATGTCCGGCCCGCTAGGCCCGGGCCACCGGTCCGGGGCGGACATCCCCCCTCCCTTCCCAAGCCCGGCCCGGCCCGGCCCGGCCCGAAGCCCGGTCAAGCCCGCTTTGACCGAGCCCGGCCCGGCCCGGCCCGTTTGACACCACTATTCCTTATAATCTTCTTAGATTAGGAGTCGCAAAAACTCCAAATCTTGCATCGATGCAATGTATGTTCCTAGACTGTGTAAAGTAGTAGTGTGCTTGTTCATGGATTTTCTAAATTGACTTGAAAGTATAGAATATGAATGAATGTATGAAGAATATTATTGTAGGATATGATTACAAGTGGTATAAACAACTTCCTAAGACATGAAATAATTTAGAATGCATGTGAACATTTAATCAAAGATTAAAAGTAAAAAATAAGCTTGCTGTGAATAGTGTCCAGAACAGTGAACTGATTTTGTAAAATACACCACAAATACTTACAAAGCTTGAGTTAAAGTGAGAAAAATCATGGATGACCCTTAGCATGTCTATTAAACTATGCAGAAAGCCAAACTACAATAGCTATTACAGACTAAAATAAACAAATCAGAATGTACACATGACTCAGAAACAAAGGCTGTACTTTTGACTGATTTTCTATGATTTTTTATAAATAGCAAAACAACTCTTATGATGCTCAAAAGATATAGAACGTTTCATAGCACATTAAAGTTCAAATAAAAAAAATAGAAAAGACCACGTTACATGATGAAAAACATCCGAAATAAATGTAACAAGTCATACTACAATATGTGAAAGAAAAGACAGATTATTAGTATGAACTTCTAAAATCCAGAAAACCTAATTCTACATCCCTAAAATTGATGAAACAAAATAGGGGTGAACCATGATGTATTAAGAAGGTTTTCCAAGTGGTTTCACCATCATACCTCAAGTATTTAATTCAAGATAAATGTTTGAACCTCAGTAACTCACTGTTTTGCATCAATGTTAAGAAAATTCATTTAGTTTTTGGAAAAGGGTTTGGAAATGGGGGTAGATTATGCAAATAAAAAGGGACCAAAATAGAAATTGGGGTTTGAGGAGAGATTATGCTAGAATGTAAAGAAAGCAAAAATAGAAATAAGATTAGGGGATAGATTATGCAAATGAATGATATAAGAAATAATAACAAGAATCAACTTTTGAGAATCAAAATCAACTATCAAGCATCAAAGAATCATCATCAAGCTCACATTCCTCTCATTTGGGTGTATGAAACCCAAGAACACAACTTCTAATCTTTCAAAAACTCAAGAACTATGATAGAAAGTGTATTGGATGATTGAAAACAACTTAGTTTATGGAAAACTATCAAGAAAAGCAACTCACATTTGAAGAAAACTCAAGAAAACTTCCTATATTTCTCTCTTCTTCTTTATCTCTTTCTTCTCTCTCTAGTTTTTGTTCTTGACCCCCGTAACAATGGTAGACAATGTGGGTTTATATAGCCAAAGTTGGGGAGGTAAATGGGGTTTTTAAAACCTTCCCATTGGTCCAAAACATGCTGAACATCAAAATTACATCGTTTTGTTTATTAGAAATTTGATTTGGAACCCAAAAATTAAACAAAAATTACAAAAAAAAAAAAAAAAATACTTAAGAGTGTCGCCGCGGCACTCGGACACTGCCGCTGCAGCAGTGGGCCAATGCCGTCGCTGCAGGCAACCCCCCGGTTGACCAGAATTTGCGTTTAGGCCCCCAAAACTCCTAGGATTCGCGAAATGGCCCTATTTCTTCCAAAATTCACAGAAAATTCATATGAACTCCAAATTGAGCTTGTGATATACCGTTGCAAAGGTATTGAGGTCTATTTTCTATAAAAAATAGTTTGAAGTTGGGTCACTTTGGAAAGTATTGCAGTATTCATGATAAAAGACGATTTGATGGCCTTTTTCACCTATGGGAATTCATAATAAATCCATTTTAAGTCTAGAAATTATATGCGATATACCGTTGGAAAGCTATTGACCTCTAGTATTTGATCAAAATATTTGAAAAATGCAACGGTGCTTCGATTCCTGGGTCAATATTTAGGTTAAATCGCTCAAACCGGGGATCTTCGGAAAGTTTTAGGAACCTCTGGGAGCCCCCAGGAGCTGACGTTTTTGTCCGATTTTATTTTAAAACTTATTTTAGTACTTTTCACTTAATCCAGGGTGATCTCAAAACTTTCGGGCGAATTCGGACGATTTCGGTCAAACTTTGGTCAATCCGGTTAAACAGGAACTTCCGGGACTTCTGGGAGCCTCTAGGAGCTGACGTTTTTACCCGATTTTCTTTTAAAACATATTTTATTGTTTTTCCTACGACATAGTATGTTTTCAGAGCTTTTGGACCAATCTTGGGATTTTTTGACCCTTCAGGGGCATTCTAGTCATTTCTACCGATTCTCGACTTTTCAAGAGTTAGAAGTCATTTCTAAGAGTTTACCTACGGATCTTTTTATCATCGAGGAACGCCACGCTTGGTGGTTTCCTAAGTTTGCCAGTCGACAAAATGGGGTGTTCACAGCACCGTTCATTACTGACATAGTTGGGTTTTCCAATGATGGGTCCGTTTGCGTTGTTCTGTGATAATAAGACCGCCATCATGCTTTCCTCTAATTCAGTCCTCCATGAGCAAACTAAACATATAGAAGTTGACATTCATTTTATCTGGGAAAAAGTTCGGTTGGGTGTTATTACTCTGAGCTTTGTTCCCTCTGAGCAGATTGCGGATATGTTCACGAAGTCCATTGGTGCGCCTCTTCTAAGGGTTTCTCTGATGAAGCTGAGTCTTGTTGATATCTTCGCCCCAGCTTGAGTTGGACATTAGTCTTTTAAAATGAGGAAATATTGCCTTTGTGTTATTATATTCTTATTTAATTGTTTATCCTTTATTGGCCTTGTCCCTTGTAATATATATATATATATATATATGCACACACACAGTCAGGCTCCAGTGCGCACTGGGTGAGCGCTACGTATATATAGTGGTCTATTATTTGAGAAATAATAATAATACTCAATTCCTAAACTCTGAATTCTCCCAAAACCCAGACTCTGATACAAAGTTGCGTGAAAACCTTGAAGTGTTAGAGAATTGGTCAAACAATGAGTATATATCTAAAAGACTATAACGCCCTCCTCAGGCTTGAACAATGACTAAAAGGACACTTAAGTAGTGTATACAACCCTTGGAATGGGATTTATTGCTTTTGTAATTCCGTGACATTCATTAATAGAAGGAATGTAATCTTATGAGGTTACTTGAAGTTTTGAATCAACCTATTTCTTTTGAGCACCACTTAGGAAGGGTATCCATTGTCCTCAAGCTTATAAAGGGTATCCATTGCTTACTAGTTCTGCACGTAGATACTTTGGATAAGAGTATATTGACCATTAGCTTATAATATCTGTGATTTGTTCTTTTCTATACTCCTTGGAACCCCTCCTCATTCCCAACCACAGAACAAAATAATAAATAATTAAATTAAATAAGAACAAAATCCTTGGCTTTACATATTACACTATGACAAGTAATAGAAAACAACAGGTAGGAGTTAAATAATATGTCACAATTGTTTTATAGTAATACGTTCCTTTGTCTATAGCTTAGAAGCACGAAGCGGGGGCGGGGGCGGGGGCGGGGAAGCGACAATACATAGAAGAGTCTGATGTTTGGGGCGGCTTGGAAGCATCTATGTTATTATATATTAATTAATTTTAGTATTATAATAGGGAAAAATAATGGTGTCATATTTTGATATTTATTGTTTTCTTTGTGGCTATTTAGGAATTATAATACAGTTTGGGTTAAATTAGAAAATTTGTTAGAAAATAATGGTGTTAGATTGTTTAGGGTTACAATCTCAATTTATAAATATAAGAACTTAAGGGGTTCTATTCATAATAAATAAATATAATAGTTAAAGGGTTAAATACACACACACATTTTAGGGTTTCATATTCTCTTTACTCCATTTCAGCCGCAGCAAGAGAGAGAGAGAGAGAGAGAGAGAGAGAGAGAGAGAGAGAGAGAGAGACTGCGAAGAAGAAGAAAAAGAAGAAGAAGAAAAAGAAGAAGAAGAAGAACTGCGAAGAAGAAGAAGAAGAAGAAGAGGAAGAAGAAGAAGAAGAAGAAGAACTGCGAAGAAGAAGAAGAAGAACTACGAAGAAGATGAAAGAAGAACTGTGAAGAAGAAGAAGAAGAAGAACCTGTTTCGACGAGGAGGGGGGCTGCTGGTAAAAGACCAGGTTCTTCTTTTCTCTTCTTCTTTCTTCTCTCTGCTCTGGATAGTATCCCTCATGTACGCTTCTTCTCGAGTAGGAATCGCGAATCTGTAGTGAGAGAATCGCGAGTCTATTGCGAATCTCACTAAGAACCGCGGAACCGCGAATTTTACCGTGATTCGTAGGGCTTATGCACGATTCCTGCTTCTAAGGTCTATAGTGATAAGTGAATATATTACAAGAAATTAAGGTACCTATTACTCCGAAAGCTTGCTTAAGCTATTAGAGAATGACCCAACAATTTATATCTAGCTTCAATACACTCCGTCCCGTTCGCAAGTGGAAAGGCAACAAAATAAACTTTATCATAGTAGAGACAGATAGCCAAGTGTAAATGTATGCACATCAAAGCGGGGACAGAGATTCGAACTTGAGACCTCCCACAAACAAGGATGTGATTCCAAGTTAAGTTACTAATTACTCCAAAAGCTTAAGCTATTAAAGTCCAGCACCTCAACACTATAAAACAATTGTGACATTATTTAATTTATACTTGGTTTTTGCATAATGGCCTGACTCTTGTTTAATACTTTTTTTTTTCCTCTGGAAATGACTCTTGTTTAATACTTGCATGAGAGGATTGTAACAAATTAATGTGGCCTGCAGCTTTTAGTTTGTATGTTCCTGAGCTCCCCCACCCCCTAGACTAACCCCTGCAAGAGAAAAATTGAGAAGGAAAAAAATGCTTTCTCATAAGTATTTATAATAACCTTTTGGCCTTTGTTTATATCTTATTCATCAGTTACAAATCATGTGGTCTTGTAGGTTGTTGGCTTTTGTACAGAGTACTGGACAATCAGTTAAATGAGCTTGTAGCATATGAGTTGATGTCAGCCAATGACGCTCCGGAGAGAGATCCAATGGATTGGTATGATGTTCTAAAACATAACCTCGATTCATCTATTTGGAGATAAGATATATTGTGTTTGGATTTGCTTAAGAGGTGGAATTTTAGTCGTATCTTTGGTCTACCTCTGTTTTCTGTTGACCATTGTCTAACCAAAGCCAGCTTAGTCCAATTGTTGAGATTTGGAGGTCAATAGATGATGGATGCTTAACAGATGGTTTAGTGGCTGATACAGATCAACTTTGAAAATTGTGCTTAAACATGGGAACAAAAATAGAGTTCATGTGGACCCTAACAGTTGACTGGTAGGAGCTATCATGGATTCCACTGTTTCCACGTAATAAAAGACTAGATTTAGTGGGCTTTTGTTGAACCAACATGGTCCCAACTCCTAACCCCTATTTATTTTTAGCAAGGAAATATTAGTATAATGAAAGGTCACAAAAGGTGCAATTCAGGTGCACATGGTTTATACCAAAAGACGATACAGTCCTACAAGCGGTCAACAAACGTCAATGCTCTACAGAAGAAGACTTTCTCAGGGATGGTTTTACCCCTTCCATCATCCACCCAGAGGAATGCCCCATCAATTCCTTATTCACACGGATCTCATTGTCCTCATGAACACCCATTTTCCCCCTTCTCTCCCCAATCCCATGGGGAAAAAAAAAGACAAAAAAAAAAAAAAGAAAGAAGAAAAAAGAAAAATACATACCAACATAAAGACACTAGCCTACACACTGAATGACCACATCAAGCAATAAGGGTAGAGGTTGCTTAGGATCTATTGTGGTAATAGGGATTTTAGAAACTGGTGAGAACTTCTCAAATATTACTCTCTTCTATTATAGTGCTTGGAATGCGGAGAGGAATAAGATGTTCCAAGCCTTCCTCAATCTCCTGCTTACTCTACCCCCTCCACAGTCCACAATTGTTTGTTATATCTAGGATGCTAGGGAAGGCCCAAAACATGCCATAAAAGGTCAACAAAAGGATCAAAATTGCCTGAACACTTTCTAATGGTAAGCAGGTGATCCACATCGGTGAAGTGTATAGGTAGGCATCCCAGAGACCTTGAATAGATTCCTGCCTTTCATCTGGGTTTTGCTGTTTATGGGTTGGGGAGGTCACCCCTTTTTGTAGCCCAGCCATTGGACCAAAATAATAAGATAAAGAAAGACATTTTATGGATAAAGTAATCCATTCAAAAGTGGTGGAAATTACATATCAGCATTTTTCATATTGCAAGGACCACTAAAACTATCCTTTTTTAAAAGGGTATATATTGCTGGTGGGACTTTCACATTGTTGGCCGTAAACTTTTCAAAAATGCTTCTTTGAACACAAGCCTTTGACATATTCGTTCAAACCTTAACCTTAAATTATTGACAAGTTGCATTTTTGGAGAACGTGACAACTAACTTGAACCCATTCATGTATGACCTCCACACCTACAAAACAATCACTTTATTTCTTCATGAAAGAGGTTGTAAATCTGGCAATGCAGTGTACCGAGGAAGTGAAAATTATGTCAATTTAAGTGTTTTATTTTGCTTGAAAGTGAGGTCTGGGTTCAATTGACAGTTGGGTAAGAATCACCTAGCTTGATATTTGGTGCTGAGAGGGTACATAGTCTACGAGTTTGTCGGTTCTTTTCAAGATTGCAGTGGATCGTTCGGATATTAGAGTGGGTTGGCTGATCTCTACAAATGGGATGGTGTGGAACATCCTCTACCATAGGCCATTGTAGGAGTGAGTGGTGGATGAGACATTGGCCCTGCATATGGTCTAGTTGAACGTGATGAAGATGCTTAAGAGAGGCTGTATGTGTTGAGATTATAATCCCACATCGGGAATTTAAAGACTTTCTACTCAAAATATAAGATCATGGGACTACTCAACCCATAGCCGTTTGGTTTTGGGTTGGATGCTCCAATTCAAACATGTTATCAGAGCATGTTATTGCCAGGCCCTGTTTGTCCACATGTGGTCCACGTTACCCTATCTCAGTAATCCATGTGTTTGGATCTTAGTCATGCCACACGTGCGGGGGCGTGTTGATGACACCTCTTGGGCGAATGTTTATCTTCAACAATTTGTTGATTGTGAAGAGGTTTTTGTGCGTGTGTGTGTGTGTGTGTAAAGGAGTCTGTGCCCGACGGAAAAATACTCCAAGACTGTTCTTTCTGAAAGCAAAGTCGGTAGTTTTCATAAAAGTGAAATAAAAGTAAGACTTGGATGAACTTGCTCCTTCTTTAGCATTCCCCCAGAGGAGATATTTTTGGGTACTCCCTTGGTACCACGTGGCATGCCGACGTGGTACGCTGTGTAGAGTGGAAAGGTGAGGCAACATAGTGTAGTAGGTGACTATTATTGTCCATGGTGGTATATTTGGGGCAAGTGGGATGATAGGTGTTTTAAAGCGGTGGAATCTCTATTGGGATCTTAAGCATACTATATTCAGATCCTTCCTGTTTGGATTGTGGTTCTTTGCTGATAGTTTTCTTTATTGGAGCTTTTATGAGGGATGAGAGTTCACAGTTTTTGTTGCCATTTTCATATGTTATGTGTGAATGATTGTACCTTCTTTTGTGCTTTCATAATGCTTCTAAGCCATGAAGATTATATCTTTGAACATTGATCGCTTTTATGCTTTTAATGATATTGGAAGGGATTGTCCAATTTCTCGAAAAGTTTCCATGTGACCAAGATTCTGTCGCGCGTTCATATAATTCCATCCTAAGATCTGTCTCCAAATTTTTCACAGGCTATTTTTGTTGGTGTTGATGTTGAATTTTGAATTGCTGCTTATGTATGGACTAGAATTTTCAGTTCTAGAACCTAGGTCATTGCTAGTTGAGTTCTCCATTTATGGGTTGGTACCAGGTTCTGTTGGCATGTTGAGAGTCATAATATGAAATCCTAAAACTGGCCGAAATGCTACAATAGGGGATTCCCAGTAAAGCATTCAGGGAGATTTAGAAATTCATGAGAGTTTAAATGTTCATATTATCAAATTTGATGTCAACCTAGACATACTACACTAATTCAATGAAATTCTGCACTATTTTAGATGCACATTCCATCTGTTTATGTGAATTGTACGACATTGATCCACAAATTGATCAAGAATCAGCTTGTCTTGTTGGTTTGTAGGCAGTAAAGTTTCTCATATGATTGCCATTACCAATAATAGGAAAAGGGGTACACCATCTAATGTCGGCGATGTGTCATGGCATATGTTTGCCGAAACATGTAGTGTCTGTTTTTATGGGTTGCAGGTCACTCAAGATAAAAATGATTAGAAGAAACACTGGTAGGTATGCAGAAAAAAACTATAGTTTGGGTTATGAACTACTGGTATTAAGCTTATTAAATTTATGCTTACAGTTACTAGCAAAAATTTACTGGAACATGAAAAAAAGTAGTGTTTCTACATTCAAATCATCCTTATAATACCGAAGAGTATAAATTAAGGAAAACTGAAAAGAGACTCACCAGTGGATAAGAGTGATGGGATGAATGCATAGGTCCATTAAGTCTGGGCGCTTTGCAAGTTGAATTTATTTCTATCAGTGGGAAAGATGGGAAAAGCGTTGCATGTGCTTAATCTGGATACCTTCCCCTGATAGCTGGATTCAATAATATACCAGCCTATCAGGTCCTTTCTAAGATCAGGAGCTCTCATCCCCAAACCCTCAAATGCTATACGGTCTGGAAGTAGAAAGGGTCTCCAAGAATTAAGGCCTTGGCATATAAGATCAAATGCTGTTTTTGGAATGAAAACTTGGGAATGCATTCTGACCATTATAATTACCTTAAATTTTTTTTTTCAGCACATGATATGATTTTTTATGTACTATAAGACAGAAAAAAGATGAAAGAAGGGTAGAGATGAAGATGGAAACATTTTAGAGTGAGAGTTCTTTGTTAGAAAGGTGAAGGAGTATGGGGTTCCATCAACCCCCAACTGATGTCCCTCTATGCATGGCACCTCGCTCAACTTAAAAGCAAAAGCAAGTAAGACTTGCTTTTTTGAAGTAGCAGAAACTGTATTAGAATGCATCTTGTAAGTAAGTTGAAAATTATAATTGGCGAGAATGCATCCCACAAATGTGAGTCCTAACGGACCATTATCCTTTTCAATATTAACTTATTTTAAAGATCTATACTTGTACAACTTTTATTTTTTCACAAAAGCAAGTTGTGCTTCTATTTTAAGTTGGAGATGGTTTGCGGACGAGGACATGAGTTGGGGGTTGACGGAACCCCCTGTTTCCCAACTTCTATAGCACATAACTCTCACTTTATATTGTTTCTGTCTTAATCTCTCTGTCTTTTCTACTTTTTACTCTCTACGCAAAAAATATAAATATTGGTACATGTACTTAGAGAAATTTATGGAGCATAAGAAAACAGGTGTAGATAGAACGATGTCTGCTAGCTCTATGAGGAATACAGAACAATGGTGGCATATTGTTCACAACTACATGAGGTCTTTCCATCTCCTAATGCATCACGTATCCTCTTCCCAGTTGATTGAGTTCCCTTTCTGCAATCGTCTCCCGGAGAATCTGCAAATATAGTGGTGGCCTCCCAAAGATCTTCATGTTCTGGAGTTGCTTGCTAATTGATCTGGGAGAACAGACCTGAACCATCTTCTCTGGTAATGCTTGGTGTGTGAGCGTGACGGTAAGTAATTTGGAAAATGACAAAGGAGATCAAAGCCTTTTGGTGTGATAAAATCCCAGGGAGGAAGTTCTTGTGAATAGGAATCTTGTCTCTAGGGGTGGCCATCAATGGGAGCTCATCTAAAACTGTCGTAGAAAGCAGGAGCTAGATGCATCTCTCTCTGTGTGTACACTGCGGAAGGAGGGAAGGGAATATGTAAGAGGGGATTATTAGGTTTGTGTAGCAGACCTGATGGGTATAAGACGGTATCTTCTTACTCCCTTAAATACATAAATATGTTAACGAAGTGGTGCTACAATTGGAAACTTGAGGGGAAAGCAACCTCATCAAATGTGCACCAATGGATGAGAATCTTAGCGAGGAGTCTATTTGACGTGGAAAGTTTGACCGTAGTTTATGTCTTCGTATTCTTCAGTCCCCCTGATCAGGCTTAGGGCCCTATCTAAATCAGGATCTCTGTAGGATAATATGACCTAGGTATTTTAGTTTATATTATTTCTTGTATATAGAAAAAAAGAAGGAAATACATATAGTTAAAACGATTTGAACTGTTGTCATTAACAATTTCATAGAATCCAGTTGTTGCACCTGTTGCCAAGTTCAAAGGCTCGGCACAGTTTGGGTCAGAACAAAATTGACCACCACAATCTTCTGAATATGTTTCCTTTATATGTATTTACGCTATTTAACACACGAACGTTTATAGAGATATTTATCAGCTTTATGGTCCATGGCACCAACAGCCTTATAGTGTTAAGTGAGGAAACTTCTTGTATGTTCATAGTATAGGGATGTGTGTGGTTCTGTGGACCAGTGGTTGATTTTTGAGATTCTTTCTTGATTCCTTAGACTTCGGTAGCATTGCAAAAATAACCTGCCATGAACTTTCAGTTAACAAAAGAATACAGTCTCTTTACAATCACTTTGGTTGAGCATGGATATGCTTCTAGAGTTAATTGGAAAGAGAGTCCTGAACATGCAAATGATCGGAAAACTAAATTATATTGGCTACTAAATGGTTTTAGATGATTTTATGCACTGATGGTTTCAATTGTAAATTTTTTTTCCTCTAAGCTCCAATTTATATTTCAGTATATCGCTAGTACTACTGATAAAAGGGCAGCCCAGTGCACGAGGTATGGCCCTGTTCGTAGTCGCATCCTTGGGATGGACGTTCTTCCTTCTTTTCAGGAGGTCTTTGCCTTTGTGCAAAATGAGGAGAGTAGGCACTTTGCTATGATTTCCCCTGCTCCTCCCGAGCGATCTGCCTTGATACGATTCCTCAGAGAGATGGGAATCGTCATCCTCACAACATAGATAGTTTGAGTGTACCCAGTCCTTCCGATAAGGACATATTGTTCTGTGACTATGGTCACACGTGTGGACACACCAAAGAAACTTGTTGGAAGCTTCATGGACGCCCTATAGGAGGCCGTGGGGATTGATCTGGAGGTCATTTTGGTACATCTGGAGGTCGTGGGGGGAATTCACGGCACACCATATTGCTGTGATTGATTCCACAGACTCTCTACCTGCTGACAAGGTTGTCACACCTTTTTCAACACCATACTCTGCTACTGAGTTTGAGGATGCCCTACGCTTCCTGAATGCTATACGGAACCTGATGACCCGTCGTGCTTCGTCTACTTCTACAATTGCTTCCTCTTCATTTGCCCAGTTAGGGAACTTAGTCCCCTCTATGAGAGCATATCTATCCCGTTCTTTTTTTTTCCTGGATTATTGATCATATGCATGGGTGGAGCTTTTTGGTCAGGGGGGGCTTAGGCTATACGGGGGTTTGGGGGTAGCGCCCTCGAGGCGATTTATTTGGGGTCTATTTATACATAATTGGCCATTTTTTAAGGGTCTACTTGTATATAATTGCGATTTTTTGGGATATGCTTATGATATGAGTTTATTTGGTGACATGTATTTATTGTATAGTGTCTTTCAAAATTTTAGGGGGGCCTATTTCTAAAACGCATAAAATTCTCAGACTAAAAGTGTAATTTTCAAAATTCTAGGCGCCTTTCCTTTTGAGTTGTATATACATGTATATCAATATATGTGTAATGGATATCGAGTTCATTAGATCTGTTCTCTCTTTAAACTCCTTATTCAGGTCGAGACAAAATCCGTATTGCAGATGACACTTTTTCTTTAGTTTCAAGGAAGGGTGTCATTCATGATACAAGGTAGATTTAATTACATAGAATACAACACTAGAGTGCTTGGAAATACAACTGTCTAGATAAGAGACCATAGAGGGCGTATTTTTGGTGTGGTGGAGGAGCGTCTTTTGCAAGGATGGGTTGAAAATACAGAGAGTGGCGTGCCCCAGAGGGGGGTTTGGGGGCATAGCCCCTTTTGTTTGGAACCATCTCTATATATCTTGTCTCAGCAATGTTATAGTTTTGATATTTTAGGTATTTGCTGGCCGTTTTGAGACTTGAGATGTTTGTGCTTGTAATCCTTGCCTCTGGTCCCCTTTGAAGTTTTGCTCCTATGTGCATATTATAACTTTTTTCATTAACAAGGGTTAATCGTGTAAGTAGTAAAGATCAGTGTGCTGGTAAACAATTTCGATTGGACTAAACTAGCAAGTGAGAGAAAGTTGTGTTGGACCAAGTTCTATGGAAGAGAGTGTTGGACCAAATATTAGAGTGAACTGGATTACGATTGGACCAATATATTACACGTAGTTTATTTTGCACTTCAAAAGTTGTGTTGGGCTAAATTGAGAAGTGAGAAGAACATGTATTGGGTCAAAGAGATGGGAGGCTGAATTACCTTTAGATCAACACATTGCCTGTAAAACCAAATTTTTTTCCAAAATTTGGGGTGGGCTACAGCCTGGCCCTAGGTCCGCCCTTGCTCTTTTGCAATGAAGGACTTGCGTATTTATAAATGCATGATATAACGTCTCGTAATAACTTGTTTAATAACTTCCCACTGCCTCCATTTGTTAAAAGTAACCTCTGACAACTATTCAACTTTAACTTGCTCACTTTCTAGAATTTTGCACAGTTTCCTAAGCAGTTTTGTTTCTACTTGGGAGACCATTCAGTCGAATTCATAGGGGGTGTAAACACATGGTCTTTCTGAACAACTTAACTAACGTTATGCTCTCAGGTTTGTTGAAGGAAGCAACGACGGGGGTTCTAGCTGGCGCGTTTTGGATAAACAAACTTCTCAGATGTTTGAAAATCGTTTCCAACGGAAAACATTTACAATCCAATCCCCGGGGTTCAAATCAAATGCATTCAGGTAAGGCTTTACTCGGGAGCAGTTCAAATATGTATTTATTGTCAATTTTTTGTGCGGAATTTAATCAGTGTTAAGAATGGCAGGTTGAGGTTTCTAGCAGTTCGAGATGCTAAAGCAACTTCACGGTTTCAAATTGGTAGCATTGACCTCTATGCAAGAAGCAGTTAGTGTGTCTAGACACTCCATTTCTGATGCTAGAGCATTGCTTTCATTCTTTTGCTATCAGAGGGAAGCTCTGAAGCATTTGAGCAAAACTTGATTCTGCCCAACTCAATGTTGAGTGAATTGGTTCAAACCCCTCATAATATCTGCAAGGCCATGTACAAGTGCTTAGCATTTCTGTATTCTTATGTTTCAACTTGGTATTAATTGCCGAGAAAACATTAACCCAAGATCCAAAAATAGGATAGTAAAGTATAGAGAGCAGTCTACTCTGTTATATATACAATGTTAACGTGATATTTCACCGTCTCAATCATCTTTCAAAAGAAGTTACTTCTCTATTTCTATGGGTACTGGGAATAATACAGAGACGTGTTTGTAGGGTGGTGTACTCGATATACCTAGTGAACGTTATGTATAGAATGTTGAGTTTGTGAATTTGATGTTCTGGCTTAAACTTATTTCCAGTGGTAGTTGCATTGGATGGCAATCGGTAGGTTTCTTGTTATGTCAATTTGGGTCTAGACCACAATATGTGTTGCAAATAGAACGCACACTGGTTCTATGCTGGATTACATATTTTCAATGGTCAATAACCTCCTAATTTTCATAACAAATTGGTCAATGCAAACGGTGTTATCTAAGTGTTGGCTACAGTATTTAAATTTCAAGTTTAGACTATTTTCCCTGTGGTCTTCCTGAAATCTTTTTCTTTTCGACACTTTGCACAGGTTAGGACTTATGCCTGATGCTTCTGTGCATTTAGGGACACTACCTCACTAAAGTTTATTAGGAACATTTCGTCATACCCATACGAATTATTGGGCAAAAGCTAATCTTGCCGATATTTTAAGCAAATCATTTGTTGAAAAGTCCAGTTATGTAATGCATTGATAAGTGCCCACAAGCATTGTGTGCGATTGCAGAGGCCTTCAGTTGGGCTTTCCTTTGTTATCACTTTCCCCTTTTTGGGTTAGAACAGTATTGGAGCAGGAGTTGTGAGTTTATTAACCGTTTCCGAAGTATAAAGATTTCAGTTAATTGAATGTTTTAAGCATCAAGTGGACTTATCATGAAAATTGAACAGTATTAAATCTTCAGTATGAACTTATAACGAAAATTATACAATGATAATCAAATACATCATAATTAATAAACTTCCCTTTATTAAATAATAAGATTGTTATTTAATGTAATATTTTTAAAATCAAAATTTTTTTTTTCTTCAAACAATTGGTTTTTAGGGCATATTTGTGAAAAAAAATTCAAAGGAAACATTTAAAGCCTACATTATGTTGGAAATATAGGAAGGATAAAGCTATGAACTTGATTGAAGTGTGCAATATTTTGCACCGTCTTTAAGAATAATTCCGCCTTTTGGAGTCAATGACTCGATGCACAAGGTCTTAGTACTATGCTCCCTAAGATTCAGTAATCAGTTTCTTCCAACCATGCACTCGAATTGAAAGATTTTTTGAGCGCTTAAAAATGCTCCAATCAGAAAAATGAATTTTAAAAATATGGAAAAACTTAAGAGAGAGGGTACTCTTTTTTTATTATTTTTATTTTATTTAATTTTATTTTTTATTTTATACATATATCTCGAACTATTGGAAGAATCCAAATATACATAGGACTCATGAGATTCTTCCATAACCACGTGAACTACTATAACTTACAAAGAACGTGACGCATATGTACTTAACCAAACAGTTCCTTGGGAGTTTAAAACCCAAAAATTTTCCTTTATTATGAAAATGCATAATTGACTTTAGATATAAAAGAGATGGACCCACAACAAAAATTGAATCTTAAACAATCCCCCGTAACAAACATAATATAATAGCAAGCAATTAAATCAGCCCCCTCCAATAGTCATATATTAAAGTAAGAGATTAAAGCAATTAAATCAGACCCTCCAATAGCCCCTGCAAATGTTTTCACTCCAAAAGTACAAAAAACGTGAACACCCTCTCGTACGTGTGAGGGTATAAATCGACCGACATTGGTGTAAGAACCACATGTCCGCACAAGTATCGATTTGCAAGCTAAATCAGAGGGTCCAAATTCTAGATTTACACCCCCTGCGCGCGTGTGAGAGATCCTCCAACTACAGTTTGAGTTTTTGAAATAAAAGGCCCAATACCCAAATAAGATAATAAAAATCTTATAACACCCGTAATTGTGTTATTGTATTTCATTACATTGTCATGCATGATAATGTGATGTGTTGTGCATTTTGGCACATGTGTGAGTGAGTTTTGACTCACGAGTTGATTTGGGTGTCTGTGTAAGAGAACCCATTGAGACGATAGTGAATGAGTGTTTGTTGTTGTGACGTCTCTCCGAGTATGAGACGTTCACTGTGGAATACCTTAAATGTTTATCTGAAAATAAATATTTATCTGTGTATTTCACTATCTGTATTATTTTCTGGTTTAAAATATATTTCTGTTGTTAATTTTAGTATCCTTGTGAGTACGAAGTAACACGCTATTAATTTGGTAAGCTAATTAGCAACTTCGGAAAAGTCATATAAGAACTTATGTTTTAGCAACCAAACGGAACTTAGTCAGAAACTTTTATAATTTCGAGTATTCACTTATAAAGCTATGAATTAGCTGTGTAGAAAGTTTCAGAGATTGATTAGGAGTTTTGAAAACTCATGGGGAGATAAATGCAATTTTAAAAAGTGTTGCCTTTATATAGATAGAGATGATCTTGATATTTTTTTGTAAGTTTTAACCTAAAACTCAAAAAGAGGCCAAAAGGGAGATTTGATTGCTTAGAGCTTCTCAACGCCAAACGACGACCGTTCATCCACTAGTTGTTCACCAAATTTTCTATCTGAACTCTTCGAGGTAAGACCGTCATTTTGATACTTATTAGGCCTTGTTTGGCTAAGTTTTCCGAAAACTTATTTTCTAGAATTTTTCATAAAAGTTGATCTTTGGACTTTTGATCCATAGGCATTGTACTAGACGGATTTCTGCATGTTCTTTGTGCTTGGGTTTTCTTTGAATTGAATTATAGGAGTGTTATTCGGAGGTGAGTGATTCAACTATGTGTTTTAGAATGATTTCTTGACATGTATTCATGTTTGATATGAAAAGCATGTGTTAGTTTATAGATATATATTGTGTAGTTTATATTGGGCAATTATATTGATAAGTAGGCCTAATTGCACGGTGAAATGTTTCGATAACGTCGAAATCACGGTGATATGTGATTTGAGCATGTTGAGTTGTTATTTGGGTCAAAGGAGTGCGTGTATCAAGCCATCGTTGTGGAGCCGTTATAGGCATAAGGTCGCACGTATGAAGAGAAGAAAAGTGGGTCTTATCTTTTTGCGTGGACTTATTGACGAGGAGTCGCGGATTAGAAAGTATGAAACGTACACGTGGGATCTCCGAAGACTAGTATGAAATATTGAGATGTGAATGCGAGCATGTTTCTTATCCATGTGCATTTGTTAATTTATTCACTAAGCGTTAGCTTAAACAAATCGAAATATGTGTGGTTATTCAAATAACCATTATATGTATTAATGCCGGCGAGGAATCGTAGAAGTGAGCACGTGGGTTTGGGAGTTCACTTAGAAGGCGACTCAATATGTTAACCTCGTCATTTTGAAATAGAGTTGTTGTAATAGAGAATTTCATGACTCTTAGTTGTGTTTAACTTAGAATCGTTGAATGAATTAATAGATAGGAATCTTTGGTATTTACGCTTTAGTAATGTTTTAATCCAGTAGGAATCGTTTTGGTATGAGTTTGGAGGGCGTATTTAAATCCTAGTGGAATTAAGAAAAACCTTTAACTTGGGGCTGCTGCTGTAAAACAGTCGACTGGACCGAAGGCACAGTTGACTGGACCCCTGTTTTAAGTAAAATTTCTCTTTGGTTTTCAGGACTTCAGTCGACTAATCCCCAGAAACTGTCGACTGGTTTCTGCACGAAAAACAAACTTTTTGGTTGGATGAGTTTAGTCGACCGGACGATCCCAGTCGACTGGACATTTGAGGCATCAGTCGACTGGACCGAGGAGTCAGTCGACTGAAGGTGACTGTTGGATATTTCTTGTTCTCTGCAACTCCAAGTCAGTCGACTGAAGCCCCTACCCAGTCGACTGGACTGCTTGTTTAAAAAAAAAATTTTGTTTTCTTTCTACTGCGTGTGTTCTTAAAACTAATTTTTGGGAACGTTAATGAGTTGGTTTAGCCTCGGCCCTCGGTGGCATGCCACGGGCTTCGGTTCCGCTATTGTGGGACTGGACTGTGACAAATCCAACAATCCTCCCTTATTTAAAAAATTCAAATAACAAGAGAATTCAATGCATCAAAACTGGTGCCTTTTCGGCTATGAACCAGTCCGATTGTTAGAAAATATAGAATATTGCTATGATTTTGATTAAGGCGTGCTACGGTAGCACCGTCCTTAAGAACAATTCCGCCTCCTCGGAGTCAGTGACTCGATTTAGAAGGTCACAACATGGTGCTATGTTTTCCAGGATTCAGCAATCAAATCTTCCAAACGTACACTCGAATTGGAAGAGTATATGAGCGCTCAAAATTGCTCCAAAATGGTTAAAAGTATTTATAGAAATAGGTTTTCAGAACAAGAGAGGAAGAAGAAAGTATTCTATATGAAGAGATCCTATTTACAACAAAACTAATACAACTATATAGAAAATTAGTGTAGCCTCCCAACAGCCACATGAATTAAAATAAGGGATTAATCACCATTAAACCCAAGAGTTAGACCAACCAATTTCAGACATGTGCATGAAAAAAGTTAAGCTTTAAAAAAAATATTTTTAACACATGTGCTTGGCTCTCCAACAGTTACAAAATATTAATACCAGGAACAAAACGTGACGGTACAACCCATATGTGCGAGAGTACAATTCGAGCAACATTCATGTCTGCCAGACGCACCCACGCAAGTCACGATTTTCAAGCCAAATCAGACGGTATGAATCCAAGATTTGATTTGCAGCAAACTCCTATTGTTTTGGGATTAATTGTGTGTTGTCTTAGAAAATGGACATTTGGGTCTACTGTCGCTTGGGAATTATATCCAGAATGGATTTGCAGAAGATGAATCAGAATACAGAATCTTCAAACCCGGAGCAAGATATTCAGAATGGGTCAGAATAAACCCGATATGTCGCAAGAATATTTGAGCTGGTTAAAGCATCGATATGAGTCTCAGAATGAATCAGTAGGGTCTCTAGAATGTGAGCCTTCCACTACAGATATCTCCCCAAGCATAGAACTTTCGGATATCGTCAGAATCACCTCCAGAAGAAAGGTATACTTTAGCAAACTCGTGAATCATAGAATCTCCCCAGCAGAGAACTTTCAGAATTCGTGTTGCCCCCATCAGATATAGGGTATCTCTTAGAATTTGTATCTGTGGGTTGCCTCCAAATATAGGTTTTCTCTCAGAATCCTGTGTATTTCAAAATTTGTATCCGTGGGTTACCTCCAGATGAAGGGTATCTCTCAGAATTTGTATCCATGGGTTGACTCCAGATATAGGGCTTCTCTCAGAATGCGTGTATCAGAAATTGCCTCCAGATATAGGGTTCCTCTTAGCATCTAGTATCAGAACTACCTCCAGATATAGGGTTTCTTTCGGCATCGTGTATCAGAAATGCCTCCAGATATAGGGTATCCATCAAAATCGTGTATCTCAGAATCGAGTAACGAGGTTGCCTCCAGATATAGGGTTTTTCTCAGCATCGTGTTGCCTCAAGATTAAGGATATCTCTCAGCATCGTGTTGCCTCCAGATATAGGGTATCTCTCAGCATCGTGTTGCCTCCAGATATAGGGTTTGTCTCAGCATCGTGTTGCCTCCAGATATAGGGTATCTCTCAGAATTGTGTACATCTCAGAATCATGTATTCGTGGGTTGCCTCCAGATATAGGGTATCAATCAACATCGTGTTGCCTCCAGACCAGTTATGCAGTTGGTTTTCTCCCTCCAAAATTCAAAAAATTCAAGTTTTGTGAATAAACCCCCAAAGTTTGCCTCTTTTATTGCACTTTGACCCACATTCATTGAAAATAATGATTTGAAACCATTTTGGTATAAAGGTTTATTTTTTTGAGTCTAATTAACTCCTGATATTTTGAAATTGAATCTTTGAGTCTGATTGACTCTTGATATTCTGAAATTGAATCTTTGAGTCTGATTGACTCTTGGTATTCTAAAGTTGATTCATCGAGTTTGATTGACTCTTTATATTCCAAAATTGATTCTTGAGTCTGATTGACTCTTGATATTCCAAAGTTGATTCTTCGAGTCTAATTGACTCGGGTAAGTACCATACATAACCTTTTCATTCTCTTTTGAATTTATTTATCTGACTTTTGATTTCATTTCTTATTTCTTTTAGCCTGTTCATGCTGCAGCTGGACCTCCCCCCTCTTCATGAGTGGGATTGGAACTTCCCGATGGTACAACTGGGTGAGTAGACCATGGTTGCTGTATGCCATATTCCCAGGGTGTCCTGCCATCCCTCTCTAGTATGATGATGTCCCTTGGAGCTGTACTGAGGAGCACTTGCTTCAGGCTCACAGCGTGAGGCACTGGGTCCATGGACGTGAGTAGAGGTATTCTTCTGAAATTCTATTCTTTCTTTTCGATTCTTGGATGTTTTCACTGCATGAACTTAATCTCTAATTTCTTCAAAAATCCCTTTCTTGCTTTTCTGATTCTATGACTGCTCTGATTCATGCTCATCCTCGACTTTCTGATTCATATACTGACCCATTTTGTTTTCTTCTTTTTAGGCTGATGGAGCTCGGGTGGCTGCTGAGGCTTAGATGAGGGCTTGGGTGAGGTTTAGTTTCATTTTCGATTTGAGTTTTCATTTGTTCGACTATTTTTGACTAGTTTTCTTTATTTTCTTTGTCGTTCAGGAGGAGGAGATCAGGGTCTTGACTCTTTGAGTCAGAGAGGTGGAGCTATAACTCAAGGTGGGTTCCAGTGGTGCTCATGGAGGTACAGATCGAGGTAGGGCCGGAGTGCCATGCCCCGGAGTAAGCCAAAAATAGGGAAAATTAAATTTTCCTTTATGGGTCCGTAGACACGTGACTAGTTGATTAACCGTTCTTTCCTTCTAACTTCGCACAACATTCATAAGGGCAATGCTAAAATATAAACATAACTTAAACTTGACAGAATACAAATACAGCAGCAGAATAGAGCAAGTTACAATACATCAGTTTTAATACAAAAGGTCCATACTAAACATATTACATAAACTTGAACATAAGAACTAGGGAGGTAACTATCTTCAATCTCCAGCTTGGCTAGATCCTTCTTAGCTCCTCAGTACCGCATCCCGAGTTCACCTCTCTATTAACAAACCTGCATTACTCTGGACATAGGAATGCCCAGGGCGTATAATGCCGCCAGCTTTGGAACAAAGCTGAGTGAGTAACATATCCACACAATAATCTATAATACAAAACATCACTCAGCTCACGTTATAGATCAGTATCATAAGATACGATAAATCTCTTATCAAAAGACGCATTCTTTCGCAAGTATAGCAAAGGTCTCAGCTAGCACATATAAGCGGTACACACATCTCAACATTTCTTTCATAGAATACATTCTCCTTATAAATGAGGGATCCATATACTACAACATTAACTAAAACCACGTATGCAAATAACAACTACTAACTTGCCCGACTAAGTATTCGAATATGAATACGAATAATCGATACAACTTGCTTCAACATCCCAGAACGTTATCACAGTCCATTACCAGTTTAGCATGGAATCCCAACTCTGAACAACACCACCCGAAGGCTGGCACCATACTAACCAAAACCATCGATCATCAGTCGATCCACATCACACTAACCAAACCATCTTTCATTAACCAAACCACTTCTAACCTTCACTTTGTCACGAAGAACCAAAGTGTTCCCATAACCTTCACAAAACCATCTTGTACTAACCAAACCATCTCTCATCAACCAAAACATCTTTCACCAACCACCTTGTCACGAAGAACCACCACTTCGCCATCACGAAGAACTAAAGCATTCACGGAGAGCAAAAACATCCATTCTATCACTAAGAATTGAAATGAGTCTTCACTCTAAGAACCACCACTTCGCCATCACGAAGAACCAAAGCATTTACAGAGTGCAAGAACATCCATTCCATTACTAAGAACCGAAAGGAGTCTTCACTCTAAGAACCACCACTTCGCCATCACGAAGAACCGAAGCGTTTACGGAGTGCAAGAATATCCAATCCATCACTAAGAACCGAAAGGAGTCTTCACTCTAAGAACCACCACTTTGCCATCACAAAACCGAAGCATTTATCGTACCCCCTTTCGTCACGAAGACCCGAAATGATACACAATAGTCATCACTTCACAACCCATCAAACACATCCTTTACTCACTATCCCGACCTCCGCGGCTTTGTTTACTCAACCAAACAATCCATACCAACTTGACCCACTCCTGACATCACTGGGCTGATTCCCGACGTAAATCAACAATACTCACGTCCCCGCCATAAATCAATAATACTCACCTTTACATATTTTGAGATTAGGCTCTTTACAAGACTTCCGAATATAGTACATCAATCGTTACACTTTTAATCATTCCAGTCCCATAGCACATCTTCATAAGCTCCTTACTCACACGAACTCTTTTACCTACTCATATCCTCAGTAGTACAACCAGAGCACGACTAACCAGCACTACTTATAATGGAAACATAACCAATCACTATCAATGCGATACTCATGTCGTACAACATACTTATAACTTGAGCATGAACTATCAACGGTCATAGTAGGATTAGGCTGACATTACTGTATTCATCAATATACCATATCTACAACAATGGAAATATAGCATACAACTCATGGATCTATAACATGGATTTGATACCAGCAACCATATAGATAAAACACTTAACATGCTCATCTATGCAATAACACTACCATAGCATGAATATTCATAGTGGTACAGATACTGGAAGTACATAGCATCATTATGAACACAAAGTATGAACAATACATCGTACAGATGGCTTATAGATATCTTGGATAAATCTTAGTACTGATTAAAGTGAGGTTAGAAAACTCACCTCGAGTCACCGATCCTCGAAAATCAGATAATCGTCAAGTTTTACAACAATAAACGGAAGAAACAACAATAATGTATGAGTACAACTATAGGGGCAAAATGGGTCAACCCGACCCAAACCCAACGAATGTGGATAATCCACATTGAGACACAAAAGAACCCAACTCGAAAACCCATTCGGGTTGAACTTAACCCGAAGCCAAACCCAAATACACTCACATTCTAACCCTAACCGAATATCTAAACCCTAACCAAACCCGGACCAAACCTTGACCCACTCCTAGACACAAGACGATCCGCCCCATCAACCCGAACCCGCCCCAGACACAACCCGGCATCAAAACGACGCCGTCCTACTTAAAGGACCCATGGGTAATTTTACCCCACTCGAGCCTGGACCCTAACCCACATACAGACTCAACATGACCCACCCAAACCCATGACCGACCCGACCCGACCCGTCGCCCCAGTTGTTATAACCCATTTTCTTTTTTTATCTTCTCCGGCGACCCTCTCTCCGTCGGTGACCTGCGACTTGCCAGGAAATCTTCCCAGCCTCCGTTCTCTCTCATCTCTCCATAAAAATGTGTGATTCCAACGCCAAATCGTTCGTCTTCCTCCCCTATACAACATACTAGGTGCTAGAAGATCAGTTCATTCATCTAAGGGTCTTACCAGATGATTATTCTTTTGGCCAAAACTGAGAATAATGACCTGCTTGGCCTAGCAAACGAACCCCATTTCGAAAACTCTTCAATGGGGGTTCTAATGGGAGCAAGGGGGTATGCTTGATGCAACTTTTGTGGGTTTTGGTCATACTTGGAAAATCAAGCTCTTAAATGGAGCTTTAATGACCGCCGGAGGTTCACAGTGGGCCTTAGGCCCTGTTTGGCTTCATGCAAGGGTCTAGGGGGGTTCCTACAAGACATGCAAGGGTCCAGGAATCAACGGGGGTGCTTGGTTTACCTTATAGGATCTGGGTTCCTCTTCTTCTTCTCTTATCAACTCTTCTTCTTCTTCTTTATTCGTCTTTCTTCTCCCTCCTCTGGTTCTCTGCGTGTGCGTGTGTGCTGTGTATGAGGGAGTGGACAGAGATGGTGCAGAGAGGGGTGTATGGGTGTACACAATGTATGGGTGTGTGGTGTTTACAGGTGTAAGTGTGGGGGATAAACTCTCAAGCTCTCTCTCGGGTTCTCTCTAAATAACAATCTGTTGGACAGATTGTGGGGGCTAAGAGGATTGTGAAGAGGGGTTAAATGAGAGAGGGTGAGTATCTTTATATAGGGAAGGGTGAGGGAGATTTGGTTGTGTACAATGGGTGCACCATAAGCTGTATATGCATGTGTGTGTACCGAGTGGAGGGTGGTGGTGCATGGCTACCACATGGCACTATGCATGGGGTCCACTTTCGGACTGTGTGTCTATGCCTTGGTTTACGTGCTAACTATAAAATATGAACATGACTGCTAGTGTGTGTGTGTACGGGGCTGTGTACGAGCCTATGTTCAAGTCCGTCTGTGAATCTTAAGTGAAATCTAGAACATCAAGGTTAAGACTCTTCAATAGATTCTAGGTTAGAATTATCGTCATCGTAGTTAAGATGTTGATTATAGGATTTTGTGAGGATCCTAATTAGGGTCACCCTAATGGGCCTTCTGTAACAGTATCTTGGGGTGATGTCACTATTCTAAATTCCTATGTGGGATTTAAAGAAATTCAGGGTGCTACATGGAGGTCACAGAGCGGGCGGAGGCGACGAGGCAGAGAGCAGCACTGCTTCAGAGTAGGAGCCCTTCAGACAGACTGTTCGCCGAGGACGAGGCTGGGGTTGATCTTTTATCTTTATCTTTTTCTTTTTCCAAGTGTTGGGGAGGTTTTGTACATTTGGACGATTGTATTATTCTTTTGATGATGGTTTGGATAGTCAGATTGGTTTGGACAAGTTTAGGACACTGACAGGATATGCATGTGCATGTTTCTTTTTGTGGATCAACACTTTTGGTTTTGTTTGCATGCATGTTTATGTTTATGGATGTGACCATGGCTTGGTCGTGCTAATTTATTTTCTATGGATGTCTCCCATTTTCGATTCTTGATGCGTGATTGTTAGGGATGCAGTGAATTATATAGAACTTATGTGTGGTGGTATGTGAAGCAATAAAAATTAAAAAGTACAATAATATAAATAAAAAGAAATAAACTAGATAAAAAAACTAAACTAAGTGCCTTCCCCAGCAATGGTGCCAAAAATTTGACACAAATAAAATTGTGCACTCTTGTGCAACACCCAAGTGTAGGTGATCGTGCAATTAACATCGTGTAATTCTTAAAGAAAAGAAAATATAATTGATTTTAAAGGATTACTAAACTAATGGTAATATTGAAATTTAAATTAGATTGATTGAGTAAACTAAACTAGTGAATATAACAAGACTAATTAAAGAAGCGAGTTAATTTACACTAAGTAAAATACAAATTAACGGGTTAGGATTACATGAATTCACACTAGATCCACCAATTATCATGTTGTAGACACCCTTATTTTGGTTCGTCCGTCCGACAGAAGGGACCAGTCTCAAGAACTACACGATGATCAGAATCAGGATTTGTCGGTTATAAAATAGAACTTCGTGAAGCACCTTGGTCTTTGAGATACATTAGAATAACCTTTAGGAAGGCTTAGGTACTTTAGAAACACAATTTGGAGACAAAAAACCAAGTTAGGATAGCTTTATCACATGAAATGACAGAAAATACCTTTTACTGAGCAAAATCTAGACCTCGGGATAAGATCCTGAGAACTCCCTTTACAAAATATTCCTAAAATAGCTTTGATTACTAATCCAAGCCGTCACATTGGCCGAAAAACCATTTAGGAGAATTTTCACCCTTTTTACACTTCACAAGTTTGCTCCTTCTTGGAGTCAGCCTCACTCTTTTGACCATAACTCAAAATCCATAAACCTTTTAGTTTGCCCAAATATGAAAACCTTAGAGGAGGGGTGAATAAGGTTTTAGCAGAAAATTAACTTTTTAAAAACTTAATAACAAATTAAACTCAATCACAAATAATTATGTAAAGAGAGAAGGGAAGAGACAATTGCAAAGCGAGTTTTCAAGTGGTTTGGCAATCTGCACACCGCGGCCTACGTCCACCCCTCAAGAACACTTCTTGTGGATTTCTTTACTCGATCTACTTCACGGGTGTAGACCAAACCGTTACAAGAGCCTTCAATCTCTTCCAAAGAAGAAACCTCTTTTTTGCACACAAGGGTTACTAACCCTCACTCTTTACAAATAAATTGGGTACAAATAACTCTCTCTCTCTAGAGTGGATAATACAATGATAGCTCACACAATAACTCCTTAGTGAGTAGATAATACAAATGAAAGCTCACTACAATTTACTCTCTCAAGAATTACAATTAAAATCTAGAGCAAATTGTTTTTTCACTCAAACTAGGGCTCAAATGGGAATGATAATTAAACAAGATGTTTTAATGTTTTTGTTGATGTTCCATCATCTTTATAACCCTTAAAAACATCCCTATTTATAGCTTTTGAAAGATTATAGCCGTTGGAAGTGATTAGGGGGTGTGAAAATAATTTTTAGAAAGCTTAGAAAACTAGTCGTTAGTGTGTTTCTGCGCGTTTCAGTCGACTGAAAATTGGCCCAGTCAACTGGAAAGTTTATAGCAGTAGCTACCCTTCAAAAACATAAAACAGTCAACTGAACAGTACCTTCGATCGACTGAACATTACCTACAGTCGATTGAACCCTTAATTTTTTAGTTGACTGGATTCTACTGGTTTTTCGCAGACAGACACCTCGTCACTAAAACGGTCATAACTCCGTCAACAAAACTCATTATTGCGATCCATTTGAAGATTCGGAAACTAAATTGAAATACTTTTCCAACCATATAAAACTCAACATCTAGTTCCTTACCAATTGGATCAGGTTTGGCTTTAAAGATGAGCCATCTGCGCAAAGGTTTTTGTTTTGACTTAGCCACTTGGAAATTTTTGTGAAATGAATTTAATTGAGTAGTCTAAGTATGTTTAGGTACTTGAAAATTTTTTAAAGTGTAAGAGCAAGGATCCTAAAGTCTAATTAAAGTTACTTGAGCCCTTATGAGTGATTGATCAATATTCTTACAAGTAAATCCTAGTCTTCAACCAAGGATAAAAAGAACTTCAAGTCTTCAAGCTTAATCTTTGTTGAGCTCCATCACTCTTGGATTTCACCGTATGCTATCTCATAATCTCAAATAAAGTTAGAACATTTAAGTTCATGAATAGAGAGATTTTCATAATGAAAATGACATGATAATTCATTGGAATGGAATCATTAAGAACATGCAATTATCAGTAGATTTGTCATCATCAAAACAAACATAAATAATGCCTTAAATAAATTCAAGGCTAACAATTTACCCATTTTTGATGATGTCAAAACATGCAATAGAGTTATAGCAATTTAAGCACAATAAGAGTCATTTTCATGTTATCATTCAAAGTAACAAGATGTGCAACATATGAATTTAAGAATAATAACTTTATAATAATCTCTATTAACATTTTTCCTCTTCTTTTTAAAGATCACTATCAATATCCCATCCGATTAAAGATCTCAATAAGATCTCTATTCTCTATTCATTTTCTCCCTTCTTGACAACAACAAAAAGATAGGGGGTTTGAACTAAGAGTTCCCCCTCAAGATAAGCAAACATGTCATAGAGGCAACATAAAGATACCCAAATACCAAATACCAAATATGATACCAAAACAACTAAAGTAAACATAATAGTACGTACCCCTTCAACATATGCATATATGAATAAATACCAATTATAAGATCAAAATTATGCATTATCTCCTTAGGAGGATGGAATTACTATGGACATCAAAACAACGTGTCAATCGAACAGCAAGCATGATTTCACAAACAAAATAAATTAATGTGATAAACTAAACATGACTATCATACTATCAAAATCAAGAGGAATATCAAAACAAATTAATCTATCCTACTCCTACTAGGCTTAAGGAAGAGATTTAACCATTGTCCAAGTGCCTCTTGGATGCAACATTTGCCGAGGAGGTAGGAGAAGATCATTTCACAACCCAAATCATGTTAATTTTCTTACGAAATGAACATTTTTAATTAACATACTCTTTTTTCGTGCAATAATGACAAGTTACATGGGGGAGGGTCTAATTTGAGATTGATTCCTTAACAAAGAAATTCTTGTGAGAATTTTGATAATTTGATGTAGAAGGTATGGACTTTACAAAGAAGCTTTTGTACTTCTTTTCCTTGTATGTGGGATTAAATCCCAAACCGACTTTGTCAAAAACACATTTTTTCTTTCCCAAAAGCATATTCAAATTTTGTTCACCTTGTATGAATTTTACCAAAGTTTTTGTCAAATCATCCACCTCTTTTCTCAATTCAACTTTTTCTTTTTCAATAAATTCACTTGAAGGTTGATTGGTTGAAAAAAGTTTTTCTTTTCTCAAAATTTCATTTTGAGATTTCAAATCATCCAATTGCCTTTTCAATTCCAAATTTTCTTTTTCAAGCTCATTTGAAGATTGTGCTCTTAAAACATGTTTTTCATTTTCAATCTTCAAAGATTCATTTTGGGATTTCAAAATATTTAACTCATTTGAAAGTTTGGAAAAATTCTTTTCAAGAGTTATATATTTAGATCCCAAATTCTCTAATTCCTCATGTAGCTCGTCAAATGCACATTGAAGCTTATTATAGTTAGGAGATTCAACAATAGATGTAGAATTAGAGTTTACCAAATTCTCTTGTGCACCTTCTTGGTCACATGAGTCGTCATCAGATGAGTTTCACATTCACATAAATTTAGTTAGATTCAAGTGGCCACTTTTGACATTTTCTCACTTTCATTATCTTAATTTGCAAATAAGCACACTCTTTCCTCTACACTAATTTGGTTAGTAGTAATATAGAAATTTTCTAAACATAACCAAATTTTATTTGGACTAGAGCATGAACGAATTCTATTATATGAAATATCATCTAAAGAATTTCATAGAATTTTCATAGCTCTAAGATTTAATAGAAAGTTATTTTGATCACTTTCATTCCATTCAATCTTTGGTTTAGAAGAAAAATCATTTTTGACAATGTTCCAAAGATTTAAGTCAAGTGATATAAAAAAAATAAATTTCTATTATCCTCTTCCAATGATAATACTTGTGATCTTTCAACAATGGAGGAGTTGTAATGCAATAACCTTCTTTTCTTTCCATAGAATTTGGTTCATTGTTTTGAAATTCATTAAAATCATTAGATTCATTGAAGGAACAAGAAGTAGAGGTTACCCCATTTTCTATTTCCATGAGGCAAAGGTTGATGATATAATCTTCATTTGAGTCATCGCTGGATAAATCACTCTTGGAGCTACTTTGAGTGGCCTTCATTGCTTCTTCTTACGTTTTTCATCCTTAGGAGGCTTCTTTCCCGAATTTTCTTTACTTAGAAACTTTACGAATTTTTGGGTGATCAAAGCCATATCTTCATCTTCTTCACTCTCATAATCTTTTCCCTTTTCTTTGACCTTGATGACTTCAAGGCCACGTCTCCTCTTTTGATCTCCTTTTTCTTGTCTTCTTCGACAAACACTGCTAACTCCATTTCATGGGTAATGAGTGATCACATGAGTTGTTCAATTGACAAATTTGTCAAATCCTTAGCTTCCTGGATACCCGTGTCCTTCGTTTGCCATTGCTTTGGTAAAGTCCTAAGAATTTTCTCAATAATTTCTTCATTAGCAAAAACTTTACCAAGATTTTTCAAGCTATTGATGATAGTTGTAAACCGGGTAGACATATCACCAATAGACTCAAAAAGAAACATTTTAAACATTTCATAAGATTGAACAAGCAAATTAATTTTTGACTTTTTGACTTGGCTTGTTCCTTCATGAGTCACTTCAAGTTTATCCCAATTTTTTTTTGCGGATTCACAAGATGAAATTTTATTGTATTCATTTAGGTCTAAACCGCAATATAACAAATTCATTGCCATAGCATTTTATTTGATGATTTTCTTATTGACATCATTATACTCATCCTCCATTTTTGGAATAGAAATACCATTTTCAATTTTTGTAAGAAGATGAGGCCCTTTGACCACTATTTGCCATAAATCAAAATCTTGAGAAATCATATAGATTCTCATTCTATTTTTCCAATAAGCATAATTTGATCCATTAAAACATGGTGGTTGATCGGGAGAGAACAAATCCTATTTATACGCCTTAACTTGCATTTGTTAGTACCTTTTTATCCTGTTTTTGTATATTTTTACTTCGTTTTTTTTATTTTCTGGTAGGTTTTGGAAGAAATCAAGTAAACCAAGTTAAATGGGGTGAAACAGCAGAGCAAAAGAAGCAAGAAAATCCACATCGCTCGCGGAACCCGCTCGTGTGAAATACCCGAAATTGCTCGCGCGAGGTCCCAATATCGCGCTCGCGCGGCCCGCTTGCGCGACCTATGCAAAAATGGAACTTGCGTATTTCACTCTACTGATGATTCCTACGCGAACGAAACTGCCTAATTACGCCCAGATTGCAAAATAAAGCAGTTTGAGTACATTTCGGGTTAGGAAAGCTTCCAAAACTTATTGTAAATCTATATATACACTATTTTACTTCAATTTAGGGATTGGCAATTAATAGACACATCCTACATACAACCATATATACACACTTTCAGCCATTGATGGGAGGAAAGCAAGGAGAAGAAGAAGAAGAAGACCAAGGATTTCCATGGCCTCCTCCATCAACCTCTTGACGTTCATCAATTCTATGGCCAACTAAACCTAGATCTAGGGTTTCAATGAAACCCTAGCCAAGTAATAGGGTTTTATGTAATAACCTGCATTTTCATTTAATTTCTTATAATTGCATTTGACATATTTAAATTCAATTTGAATTTCCATGATTAATCTGTATTGTTAATCTCATTGTTATTTACAATTCTTACATGTTAAAAGTGATTTCTTGTTCTATTTCATAATTAAAATACTTTTGGTGTCAAATTGTAATTTTTACAAAAGTTAGTAATACCTGTGTGGATTTCAAAATCTGTATTTCAAAATGGTGGAAATATTTCCTTTTGACTCAATCAGTATTTTTATGAAACCAGGAAATCACTTCTTACACTAAAATGAAATTCCTGTATTTTGCGGTGACCACCGCGCCCCAAAAATACCAGTTTATGGTCAAAACTGTCCACGCTGTGTTAAACTTCCACAGATTTTGGAAGTGACTGATTGGACAATTGCTTTATTTCTAATTATGGAAACTCATCATTGGGTTGGGCTTGTTTGGGAATGCTTGGTGTGTGCATGTATTCCTAAGGCCATAAGTTGTTTTTCCCAAACAACTCAAGCTTGCCCCCTACTAGCCTCTACTTGACCCTTGGTGTAATTGTTGAGCTAAACATCAGTGTATGTATACGTATGTATAATTCAGCATGTATTAACCTTGCTAACCTGCAGATTGTGTGGAGATTAGTGTGTTCTTAAGCATTGGTAATAGAACTTGGAGCCCAAGTTCTCTCTATTGGGTTCTATATATACATTTCACTCCCTCTCATTTCACACACACATTCTCTTCCTGCACTTCACATACACAGAGAGTAGGGTGAGAGTTTGCTTACAAAATTTTAGAGAGAGAGAGCCTATATCTCCATAGCTTAAAGCTTGAAGCTTCATTTGGGTTTCTTATATATCTAATTCTTTCTCAACAACCTCTTCATTCTTGAACTCAGTGAGTATTACTAACTCACTAAGAATGTAATTACATGTTTAGTTACTGTGTACTTGTTTAATTTTGTGAAACACCATGGTTGATTTCACGTATGAGCTCCATGGCTTTGAAAATCTAGATTTTTCAATCTCAACCAAATTCTGTTTTCTTAGATAATAATGAAAGATTATGATTCATAGATGTCATGTTTGCAGTAGTAGAGCCTAATTTACTCATATAAGAAAGTATATTAGAAAATGAGTTTTGACATGTTTTAGTTTTTCATAAAATTGGAGAGCTATAGTTTGATTCATGGTAAATTGATTACATATTCTTAATCCTTGTAAGGAAAGGAAGAGATTCATATATTGTATGACATATATAGTCGCAGAATTGAAGTGGGTCAATTTAGACCCTGTTTTGCTGAAACAGAGCAGTTCCACGAAGAAGATGAAGTCTCAGTAAAAACTCGCGCCACGATCGCGCGCGCGAAGATCGCGCGAGCGGCCCGCGCGAGCGATCTATCGCGTGAGCGGCCCGCGCGCGCGATCCTCGTTTCCACAGGCAGACAGAAGAGTTTTATTATAAAAATGAAGATTGGACAGGTCGCGCGAGCGAGGGTCGCGCGAGAAACCCTTCGCGCGAGCGACTCGCGCGCACGATGTTGGTATACTCAGGCAGATAGAAAAGTTTACAAAGAAAATGAAAAGTGGGCATCTCGCGCGAGCGGCCTGCGTGAGCGATCCTTCGCGCGAGCGGCCCGCGCGCGCGACTTCTGGCAGTGTCAGGTTTTGCTTGTTTTGTGGTTAGGGATTATTTGGTTCAACTTTTAAGGACTGATAAGGCCTTGTTTGGGAAATTTAGTAAATCAGAACTCTATTTGTTCTGTTTGAATAATTAAAACATTGTATTATGACTTATCAATCCCCGTGCGTACATTATTCCCTTAATGCAGCGTTTTGCTTTGTGTTTAAGTTCATGACATTCATATGGGGTCAGTGGTACATGCATGTGGGTGTCAGTCAGTGTGGAAAAGAGTAATGGTCAGTGTGAAAAGAGTATGAGATGAGTACGAGTTTGAGTTTGAGTTTGAGATTGCGGTTGTGGTTGTGGTTGTAGTTGTGGTTGTGGTTGAGGTTGCGGCGAGGGTATCTTTGAAATGCGACGGTGGCAAATATGGACACTCCCTGACGCCCATGGAAGCGTTAAAGTGTGTGAAGCCGAACTTGGACATTCCCTGGCACCCATGGTAGTGCTAAAGTGTGGCCTACGGACACTCCCTGATACCCGAGTCTGGATACTGCGTGAGGTTGCTCCGGTATTTGCATGGCGGTTTAGGTATTCAAAGTGTGAGGCAATGGACACTCCCTGGTACCCCGGACCAAAGTGTGAGGCAAACTGGACACTCCCTGGCACCCCGTTGCTAAAGTGTGGCTATCTTAGTGTTTCAAAGATACCAGGAGTAAGATAGTGGGTTGTTGTGGCTGTCGAGAGAAAAGAGTCGGCAAGATGAGTGTGGTGCATTGTCTCATACACGAGTAACTGTGTTTATGAATGAACGACCTTTAATATATTCCTTGTTGTTTTATAAAATGAATTCTTTCTGCGGTTTAACGATTGATTTTACAAATTGAAAAATGGAAAAAGGGTAAATGGGTATGTTTTACATTCAAAGTTATGTTTTTAATACTCACCAGCTTCTCGAAGCTGACGACGTTGATGCGTCCTGGACATTCGTGTTCAGGCTTTTCAGGTTATGACCAGGAAGGACCTTATGACTACGCTAACTGAGAATGGCTACTTTTGGAATGAGAAAACTGTTTACTTATTATATGCTTTAAGTTTACATGTTTTAAGTTATGGACCGTTTTGTAATAAGGATGACTGTAATAGACATTAAGCTATTGTTTTGTTTCAAGGCGGTCTGTGCCTTTAGATAACCCGTGCTGTAATATTGTTCAAGTTAGAATAATATTTTGTAAGCCTTGATTGCTCTGCTCTGATTATTATGTTTTGTTGTTCGACGTTTGGGACGGAATCGATCCTTCAAACTGTCGCGACCTACGGGTCCATAAAGGAAATTAAACGCTTTCCTTATTTATGCTACGTCGGGGCGTGACATTTTATTTATGTTTTTATTTTAGTTTTATTATGTATGGATGACAGTTACATGTTCCGAGGATTTTTATAAATAAATCGAACTTCTATTGATTAAATCACTACTTTCAAAATCTATTCTTGTCTTAGATCTATTTTGACTGTGATGTGCTCAATGATCTATATTTGCTGTGCTTGTATGGATTATTTACATGTAATGGTGCTTTTTATTGAATTGTGCTATCAAGTATCCGAATAGTCCATGCCTAGGTTAGACGGATTATGTCACAACCCTAGTTTAGTGTGGGATAATTCGTGCTAACCAAAGATGGATTATGTTGGTGCTTGAACCATAGTTATTTTCTTGACGGAGGAATTGGGCTTGTACCTACAACTCCCCATTATCATCCAACTTAATAAGCTAAAGTAATTCGTAAATACCCTTATTATGAAGCTAGTGGTGGATTTGCAATCCTAGGTTCCTTTAAACATATTTACAAAAATACTTTTAAATCGATTTCATAATTTAGATTTATTTTATTGTTCTTAGTTTAATTAAATTCAAAATCAAAATCTCGTTTTTATAATTAATTAGATTTAGGTTTTAAAATTAAGAGTCGTAGTAATTCAATCTCCGTGGGTTCGACCTTTGCTTTCACTACTACAAATCCTTAGGAAAGTAAAGTACACTTTTTATATCTTGATTGTGATGAGATCAGTGGTCTATTTGCAAATTGACCCTCACTATAATAGATGCGGGAAGTATTGGTTTCTATTTGGATCTTAACTCAAAATTTTTAAAAACTTTTGAAAATAGAAGAGTCGAAGCTTTGATACCAATTGTTGGCCCAAATATGGAAACTTTTGAGGGGGGGGGGGTGAATAAGGTTTTAGCAGAAAATTAACCTTTTAAAAATTTAATAGCAAATTAAACACAATCACAAACAATTATGTAAAGAGAGAAGGGAAGAGACACTTGCAAAGTGAGTTTTTAAGTGGTTTAGCAATCTACAAACCGCGGCCTAAGTCCACCCCTCAAGAACACCTCTTGAGGATTCCTTTACTCGATCTACTTCACCGGTGTAGACCAAACCATTACAAGAGCCTTTAATCTCTTCCAAAGAAGAACACATCTTCTTTGCACACAAGGGTTACTAACCCTCACTCTTTACAAATAAATTGGGTACAAATGATAACTCTCTCTAGAGTGGATAATGCAATGATAGCTCACACAAAAACTCATTAGTAAGTAGATAATACAAATGAAAGCTTACTATAATTTACTCTCTCAAGAATTACAATTAAAATCTAGAGCAAATTGATTTTTCACTCAAACTAGGGCTCAAATGGGAATGATAATTAAACAAGATGTTTTAATATTTTTATTGATGTTCCATCGTCTTTATAACCCTTAAAACATCCCTATATATATCTTTTGAAAGATTATAGCCGTTGGAAGTGATTATGGGGTGTAAAAATAATTTTTGGAAAGCTTAGAAAACTAGCTATTAGTGTGTTTTGCGCGTTTCAGTCGACTGAAAGTTGGCCTAGTCGACTGGAAAGTTTATAGCAGTAGTTAACCTTCAGAAACATAAAATAGTCGACTGAACAATACCTTTGGTCGACTGAACATTACCTTCAATTGACTGGACCCTTAATTTTCAGTCGACTGGATTCTGCTGGTTTTTTGCAGACTAACACCTCTTTACTAAAAATGGCCATAACTCTCTAAAAAAAACACATTTTTGTAATCCGTTTGAAGATTAGGAATCTAAATTCAAATATCTTTCCAACCATATAAAACTCAATATCTAGTTCCTTACCAATTGGATCAGATTTGGCTTTAAAGATGACCCATCTACGCAAAGGTTTTTGTCTTGACTTAGCCACTTGGAAACTTTCGCGAAATGAATTTAATTGAGTGGTTGTAGACACCCCATTTTGCCGGCTATCAGATTTAGGAGACCCATATCTTGGTGGTTCACAATGATTGAAAAGACTCAAAAGGACTCCTGGAAGTTAGTTCTATTTCTCAAAATGCTCAGAATGACCAAAATGCCCCTGAAAGCCCAAAAGCTCCCAGATTTGGACCAAAAGTTCTGAAAACATGCTATGTCGTAAGAAAAGTGATAAAAATGAGTTTTTAAGAAAAATTGGATGAAATCGTCAGTTCCCAGAGACCCCCGGAAGACCCGGAAGTTCCCAGAAAGTCCCCGTTGACCAGTTTGACCAAGGTTTGATTAGGTTTGACCAATGTTTGACCAAGTTTGACCAAAATCATCCAAATTCGCCGGAATCATTCTAGATCATGTGGAAGGTATTAAAATGAGTTTTGAAAGAAAATCGAGCGAAAACGTCAGCTCCGGGGATCTCCCAGAGGTTTCCAGAACTTCCCGGGATTGACCAGTTTGACCAGAATTTGACTTTAGAACCGGAGCACCATAGCAATTTTCAAATATTTTTTATGGATACTAGAGGTCAATAGCTTTCCAATGGTATATCGCACATAATTTTTGGATTTAAAACGAGTTTATTATGAATTTCTGAAGGCGAAAAAGGCGATCAAATCGGCTTTTATCGCAAATACCGCAAAATTTTTCAAAGTGACCTATCCTCGAATTATTTTTTTTTATGTAAAATAAACTCCATTACCTTTCCAACAATATATCACAACCTCAATTTGGAGATCGTATGCATTTTCTGTAAATTTCGGACGAAATAGGGCCTTTTCACGAATACCAGAACCTCTGGGGGCCTAAACGGGATTATCCAGACTATTGAGGAGCAGTGCCGCTGTGGTACTGGCCCACTGCCATCGCGGCACAGGCCCAGTGCCGCCGCGACACTCACCTCCAGAACAGTATACTTTTACAATTATTTTTGGGGGTCCATTTTGATTAATTAAAAATCAAAACGACGTAGTTCTATGTTTTCAGACGTTTGGAGCCAATGGGAACACTTCTAAAACCCCAAACCACCCCAAATTAGCCTATATAAACCCCCTTTGGCTTCTTATTTTAGGGTGTCAAATGTAAGCTTTGAAAAGTTTTGGGAGAGAAAGTTGTAGAGATAAGGTTAGGATTGAGAGAAAAGAAGCTTTCTTCTTTGATTTTAAAAGAAAAAAGTGAGTTCTAAACTTTATTTTTTACCTTCATTTTAGTGAGCATTTAAGAGAGAGGAAACTACTTCCATGTCCAATGCCATCACATATGAGTGAAACACCAAACTACAAGTCCAATATCACATTGATCATCATCTATTGATTGTTATTTACTTGCTTGTTCATATTATGTTCATCTCTTCTTAACCTCATTTCTTTTTGACATTTTTTTATTTACTTACTAGTTCATCATCCTCTAAATGATGACATGAAGTTTGAGGTGAGTGAATCCTTATGGATAGTAGTTCTTGACCTCAAAAACATGTTTGATAGAACTTCAATACCTCCAAGGTATCCTTGAAGTTATGTTCAAATGAAAATAAATCTCTCCAACAATCTTGGAGGTTCTTGATGATGAGTTTAATGTTGACATTTTAAGTGGCTATATTCTTCATTGAGTATAGAAAATATACTTTCAAATCTTCTATTTCAAAATCCCCTTTTCAAAACCCTCACTTTGGTTTCAAGAGATAAATTTGTTTTCGCAAAATCTTCAAAACAGTGAGTCAAAACAGTGAGTGATCTGAGTTCAAAGATTTCTCTAGAACTCAATACTCAATGTATGGATGCAAGGACACTTGTAAAGTCTTTCTAACCCATTAGAGAGCACCCAAGATTTTTGGTTTGACTTGGAAATACTTAAAAATGGTCCATTTGGACCCAAACATTCCTTCCAGATTTTCTGTTTTTTCTGTCACAACAACTTGGTCAACTTTTATGTTGTTTTTCAGAAACCTTTCCAAAAGGGGTGGTACTAACTTATTTTTCCCTTAAACTTCAATGTCGTAGGGAACTTTCTGTATAAAATGGGCCTCTAGATCAGTTAGTTTCAATTTCTAAGATTTTCTAACATTTCAGTCGACAGTACGGACTCTGTTTTTGAGTGACCTCTATTGTTCATATGATTTCTCTCAATCTGTAATAGTTATTAAAGATTGACTTTTTGAATTGTGTTCTAGACACAATAAGGAAGATTCCCATAAAAATTATGCATTGAAAACATTTCTAACCCCTCTTTTCAATTTTCAAAAGATCATGTTACTGTTCTGTCTACTATTCACAGCAAGCATACTTTTACTCCCATCATTTGATTTGATGCTTACATGCACTCCAAATTAGTTCATATCTTAGGAAGTGGGTCATAATACATTTGTACATATCTCCTGATGATTTCATTCATTCATTCATACACATTTTAGACTTCTAAGTCATTCTAGGAATCCTTTAACACAAGACACACTACAACCTTGGCACATTCTAGATGCATTTATTGCATTCATGCAAGATTTGGGGTTTTTGTAACTCATAATCTAAGAAGATTATAAGGAATGATCATGATCACACATCCATGCTTCCCCTCGATCCAATCTTCCTTTCTCATCCGTCCTGAGGACTGAGAGGTCTTCTTTTCTCAAAGATTAGCATGCATCATACTAGCTTACTAAGCATATTTTGATTCCTTTGATTATTTGGTTCAAGAACAATTCATGTCCCCTTTAGATTAGGGAAACCTAATTACTTGATACATGATTAGACGATTTTTCCTAGGTTTATTTGTGTGATTTTTCACTTTACATTGCATGATATTTGACTTAGATCTTATGAATGATATCTTAGCTTTAGATCTTCCATTTTAAATTTTCTTATGTCATGTAATATACTATCATAGTATTAATTGTCAAACCATACATAGTATAAGATGATTATTTGGATGCTAATTGAGGCCCGTCGAAAGACGGGGTGAGTTGAGGGTGTTTTAGTCGCGACAAAGGCTCCTTCCTCTCTCGTACCAAAACCCCGAGCCAAGTTCTTTGGTTATGAAGGGCCGGTGCCCTTTATCCGTTTGGGTGAGTCAAAATTTGGTTTCTTGGTTTCTTAAAGACCAAGTGGAGACTTTGTATCTGTTTTCAACAAACCTTTTCTCTCTCTTTCCAAATCAAATTTCAAACAAAAATAAGCAAACGGTAGAACCCCCCTGTGTCCACAATCTGGCGACTCTGCTAGGGATTTTTTTATTTTAAAACAAAATAATACAGAGGTTTGACTCATAAGAAGCATCCTTAAAATCATCTTTTTACTGTGTCTGGTTTACCGCATTGCACTTTGCATTTTCCCCCTTCGACTGTGTCTGAAATGTGGCGCTGACATTGTTCAGGTCTTGCTGTGCCAGGGCACAAATCACTGTTGATACTGTACCTTCCAAGGTATATCAAAAAGAGTAAACACTTCCGTACTGTCTCTCTGACGATATATTGGAACTCTCGTCAACGGACCCTCTTTGACTAAACCCAGCCTTTGCAAATAGATTCCTGTAGAACCTTTCATAGGACTGTTCATTTGTCTTTTCAGATAGGACAATGTGATATAATTGCGGTATGCCCTGACGGGATTACCTGTGCGGTGTAGACGCTTATATGGCATAGAAAAGAACCTCTTTCTTATGATCCCCAAGGCAATCACTCACATGTGATCACATTGAGTTGACCTGCCTAGGCACCATGACAAGGATGTCTGCTCCATGCTTACAAAGATATACACCGCAAACCTTGTTTGTCGGTCCTACGACATAGGAGTATGTAAACCTGCTAGACAGTATGATCACTATCACCACATATTAACCAGTTTTCCCCAGAAACTCTGTCCAGATATCCCACATATAACCATATTAACCAGTTTCTCCCAGAAACTCTATCCAGATATTTCAGATATAACCATATTAACTCGTTTCTCCCAGAAACTCGGTCCATATATGACCATATTAACCAGTTTTTCCCAAAAACTCTACTCAAATTTTCCAGAAATGCCAGAAACTATGTCCAAAAATCCCTATTTTTCCCAGAAACTCTGTCCAAACTTCCTAAAATATCTCCAAAATCCCTGTTATCCCTTGGTGATCATACTGGAAAGTAAGGTTAGCACACTCTATATGGCTAGGACCTTACTTGTTTAACTGCTATCTGTTAGAAATAGGAGCATCATATAGATTAGGGCTTACATCCGCTTGCTTGTCTCATTTGCATACACCATTCCCATCAATCTGCACGCACTGTCTCGACCATTCTTACACAAGTCAGTCCACGTTTGTTAACATAACTGTCTTTGTCTGTCTAAAGTCATCACTATCAAAATTTGATCTAGTCCTCTCAAAATCTGTCAGGTCAGTATAGATTCCCGAAGTCAGCAGCTGGGATCCTCATCGTGGGTCAGGAGTTCAGATAATCATTTGGTCAGAATCAGTCCGACAACTTACTTCAGCATGAATCAAGAAGAGTTAGAAAACAAGGTCAACGAGTTGGGGGTAACCATAAGCCAGCAGTTTGACAGCCTAGCCCAAGTTCTGAAGTTCATGGAAGAATTAAAGCAGCAGCGGCCGCAACCTCCGCTTGGGTTTCCACCACCGGGGTTTGAACCGCCCCCGCATGAGAATAACGGGGAGGAGGACTGGCTCCAAGGTGTCCCACCGTTTGCATACGAGAAGAAGCTCTAAGAGAAAATGGATAAGGTTGACAAGCTGGAAAGTGTACTAAGGAAAAGCAAAGGGGTTGATGATTACATGCTGGACTTGGAAGGCCTTTTTGAGCCTGTTAAGCTGAAGCTACCGGAAAACTTCAAGATGCCTGCCATTGACCGTTTCGATGGGACCGGAAATCCGAAGAGCCATGTAAAGCTGTTTATGAACATCTTCCAATCTATAGGCTGTACCCACGAGCACCTCGCAATGCTGTTCCCACAAACTCTCACGAAGTCTGCACTATCATGGTTTCTTACCTTGGAAGCTTCCAAAACTCGGGCATGGGAAGACATAGTTCAGGTATTTGTTGATCACTACTCCTACAACCAAGAACTTGACGTCACTATCAGGGATTTAGAAACTACTCGGCAGAACAGCAATGAATCCTTCGCTGTGTTTCTGAGCAGATGGAGGAATAAAGTGGCCCAAATGACCCACTGGCCGATTGAAAAGGAACAAGTGAGAATGCTAATCCAGAATCTGCAACTGCTCTACCATGAAAAATTGTTTTATCAGTCCATCTCCACTTTCGAAGAGCTGTTTGAAGTTGGGACTCGAATTGAAGATGCCATAAGGGAAGGAAAGATAAAAAAAGAAGAGCCTCCGAGTCAGTCAAAAAGGCCCAACTACTCCCGTAATCCTTCGGATGTCAATGCCCTTAGCAGTCAACCTATGGCTTATATTGCTTCTTCCAATCGCTCTTTCCCTAGGAAGCCTCCTCGCAACTTCGCCAAATTAGAAATCCTCCTCTCCTCAGCCTTAGATTGCCTCCTTAAAAAAGGCCACTGCCAATTACTCCAGCCTCGAAATACCCCGCTCCCGCCAAACTGTGACATATCCAAAAGATGCGCTTACCACCAAGCCCCTGGCCACAACACCGATGATTGCATGCGCCTCCGTCATGATATCCAGGACCTCATTGACCAAAATATCATCGAGCCACCTCCAAAGCAGCCCCATGTCACTCAAAATCCTCTATCGAACCACCAAAACATCAGCCTCATTGAATCCAACCGCGTATCTTTCAACCCTACTACCTATATCACCCCTTTAGGTCAACCTTTACCCCTCATTGACATCTCAGAATCTGTGGGAATTCATCTGATTGACGGAGGGGATGACGAGTGGACCTATTCTTCTTAGAAGAACATGATCTAGGGGTAGTGGACCTCAAGTGGTATGATCCCGACAATGAAAGCAATGCTTCTATCTGGAACGAGCCAGAAAAACCATTTGTGGGAACGAATTATGACTGGTTCAAAGAAGATGGGATTGTAGAAGGGCCTACCCCTGCCAAAATTGATCATTTGACTAGGTCAGGCCGTCATTATCAGCCTCCTCAGCCTACCACTAAAGCAATCAAAAAAAGTCCGATCAAAGACAAGGGAAAGGGGAAAATGGATGAGATCATCGAAGAAGACAATGAGCTGATAAAGCAGCTGAAGAAAACCCAAGCACATCTCTCGATGTAGGACATCATGGTAACATCCTACAAGCATAGGCAAACTATGTTGAATGCCCTGGCCCAAATAGAGGTCCCCATTGACGTCGCACCAGAAGACATGGTGGCTTTCTTGGGCGCACTTACCCTGACCCAATCATTATGTTTTCTGATGAAGACCTGCCTCCAGAAGGATCTGCACATAACAAAGCATTGTACATCACTGTTGGATGTAAGGGACAGCAGGTGCCATTTTGTCTGGTTGATACAGTCTCTGCCTTAAATGTTTGTGCCCTAACGATTGCCACCGCATTGGGGGTCAATGTCCTTGACATTACACCATCTGTGCAATCCATCAGGGCCTACGATAACACCAAGAGAAATGTGATGGGAACTATTTCTCTCCAAATTTGGTAGGATCTTTGGTGAGCACTAAAGTCTTTCAAGTCATGGACATACCTGCCTCGTTCAACTTGTTGATCGGAAGGCCTGGGCTATATGTCAACAAAACCGTATCATCCACTGTGCATCAAATGATTAAGTACATTCATGAGAAGGAGGTGAAAATCATCCTCTGTAATAGTTGGGGTAATGAAGCTTTCCCAAATTACGCTCCCATCTTCAAAGTCCAAATACCTGAGCTAGAAGAAGGAGAAATCGGGGGATTCTTCATGGAAGAAGTCCACATGATCAATGATGAAGACAGGTTCCCCGAGATCTACTCCATAGTTGTCAACATCGTCCGTAAAATGAACTACTTCCCTAGAATGGGATTGGGCCGACGCCAACAAGGGATTCGGGAGTTCCCTCAGATCAAAGGGCAACAAGGCACTTTTGGGTTGGGGGATAAGCCCACTGAAGAAGACGTCGAGCTATAGAGGCCATGGAAGAAAAGGGTGAGGAGTCTCCTACCGTACCGTAAACTTTGAATGGGCAATTCATCAAAGAAGGGGATGATTTCCCCTACTTTGGGTTCCCAGAACCCTGGATCCATCAAGCCACTGAAAGAAGGCACCCCGGGCTTGAAATCTTCGCTGACTGTGAAAGGCCCCCCCTATCAAGATCCATTCTATCCTGAAGAAGTTGTGAAAACCCCAGAAGAAGACTGATTGAAGTACCTGGACACTGAAGCCATCGAGAAAATGTGGGAAGAATTTGCTGAAAATAAGGAAGAAAAGAGGGCCAAGAGCCAAGATGATCAGATCAAGCCAACTGAGGAGGGTCTGAGCAACCAGGCTGTAGAGTCATCTATCTGTGTCTCCCTATCCCCTGTTCCCCCCAGAGTCTGTACTGCCAATTATCGAGTCTGTACCAGAGTCAGCTGCTATAGGCCCATCACTGTCTAATGTAATCAGTTCACCTGTCATGAATGAAATGAAAGACGATTCTGCTTACTCCTCTGTGTCTAATACTTGTGAATGCACAGATCCCTCCGAGGATCTCCCAATCGAATTTAAGCAACTAATTGAAAAACCACCTGCTTACGAAATAATCGAAGATACTTTATCGGTTAACCTAGGAGAAACAGATAATCCACAAATTGTGCAAATTGGCTGAACTCTTAATAAAAAAGAAAAAGAAAAAATGACTCTCTTTCTAAAGGAATTCAAGGATGTTTTTTCTTGGTCTTACGAGAACATGCCTGGGGTTGATCCTGACATTGTCCAACATCATATTCCTCTCCTCCCCAATTCTAAACCTGTCAAGCAGAAACTGAGGCGCATGAGGCCAGAATGGGCACTCAAGGTTAAAGAAGAAGTGGAGAAGCAATTCAAGGCATGGTTCATCATTGTCACCGAGTATCCGGAATGGGTTGCCAATATTGTGCCAGTCCCCAAAAAAGATGGAAAAGTTTGTGTGTGCGTCGACTTCCATGATCTAAACTAAGCCAGTCCCAAGGATGACTTCCCGCTTCCCCACATTGATGTCTTGGTAGATAACACCGCAGGATATGAGCTACTGTCATTCATGGATGGCTTTTCAGGGTACAACCAGATTTTAATGGCGCCAGAAGATTGGGAAAAAATGACATTCACCACCCCTTGGGGAACCTATTGCTATAGAGTAATGCCTTTCAGACTCAAGAATGCTGGGGCAACCTACCAAAGAGCCGCCACCACTCTGCTGCATGACATGATTCACAAGAAAGTAGAAGTATATGTACATGACATGATCGTGAAGTCCAAGGACAGAGAAGGACACCTGGTGGCACTGGAAAAGTTTTTTGAGAGGTTGCGCAAATACAAGATGAGATTGAATCCTAAGAAATGCACTTTCGGTGTGACCTCCGGTAAGCTCCTAGGTTTCCTCATCACACAAAGGGGGATAGAGGTGGTCCCTCTAAGATCAAGGCAATCCTAGAAATGACACCACCATGGAATGAAAAAAAAGTGAGAGGGTTTCTCAAAAAAGTCCAATTTATTAGCCGCTTCATTTCAAAACTCACAACTACATGCGATCCTTTGTTCCGATTGCTGAGAAAAGGAGAAAAGTTCCAATGGGATGACCAATGCCAAGCCGCTTTCGACAAAATAAAAGCCTACCTTCAAAATCCGCTTGTCCTTTCACCACCTACTCCTTATAAGCCTTTATTCCTTTACCTATCTGTCTCCAAAAATGCCATGGGTTGCATGCTAGCCCAAGAAGAAGAAGAAAGCCACTCCGAAAAAGCCATATATTACCTTAGCAAGAGGATGACTGGGTATGAGCTCAACTACTCTACCCTCGAAAAAACATGTTGGGCCTTGGTTTGGTGCACTCGCCGGCAGAGGCACTACATGCTGGCTTTCCTGGTTGTGCTCATATCTCGCATGGATCCTCTAAAATACCTCCTCGAAAAACCCACCCTGATCGGTCGTATATCCCGTTGGTTACTTCTACTATCCGAATTCGATATCAAATACGTTACAAGCAAATCGGAAAAAGGGAGAACCGTAGCTGAGCATCTTGTAGAGCACGCTGTTGACTCCGAAGAAAGTGGGGACTTTCTATTTCCGGACGAAAATATCTTGGAAATCAAGGAAGAATGGTGGAAGTTGTACTTTGATGGAGCAGCCAACATAAAAGGATACGGAGTAGGAATGATTCTAGTGTCACCAAGTGGGGACCACACTCCGCTGGCAGTCAAGCTCAATTATAACTCCACCAACAACACTGCTGAATACGAAGCATGCATTATGGGGATGGAAGCAGCCATAGAGCTGAAAGTTCAGAAGTTGGATATCTTCGGAGATTCAAACCTCATTATATCACAAGCTAGAGGAGAATGGAAAGTAAAAGAAGAAAGGTTGAAGCCCTATCATGATCACCTCGATCAACTTAAGAGGCAGTTCATGAACATCACATTCTTCTACTTGCCTAGGGAAGAGAACCAGCTAGCAGATTCATTGGCTACCTTAGCTTCCATGATCAAAATTCCTATGGGAGTCAGGATGATGCCTTTGGTAATTGAGCAAAGGTACGAGCCTTCGTTCAACATAGTCGTCGCAATCGAAGAAGAAGAGAATGAAACACCATGGTATCAGGATGTCTGGAACTTTATAGAAAAGGGGACGTACCCCCAAGAGTCTATCGAGAAAGATAAAAGGGCAATTCAAAGATTCGCAGCGTAATTCATCATTTGCTATGGGAAATTGTTAAAGAAAGGGTACAATGGTCACAACCTGACTTGCTTGTTTGGAAAAAGCTCCAGAAGAATGATGGAGGAAATACACGAGGGGGTATGTGGCCCACACATGAACCACATGCTGGCTAAGAAAATTGTAAGACAAGGGTACTACTGGACAACATTGGAGAAAGATTGTTGTAAATACGTAAGAAAGTGCCACAAGTGCTAGATCCATGCAAACATGATGCATACACCACCATCCCTTCTATATAGCATGACCTTACCTTGGCCATTCTCAACCTGGGGAATCGATATCATCGATGAAGTCATTCTGAAAGCCTCGAATGGAAATCGATACATTTTGGTGGCCATTGACTACTTCAACAATGGGTAGAAGCCGCACCCTACAGCAAGTTGGGGACCAAGGAAGTGGCCAAGTTCATCAAGAAGAACCTCATTTATCGTTATGGAGTCCCCCATGAGATCATTTCAGTTAATGGTAGTCATTTCAAGGCGAAAGTCAGGGACCTGTTTGAGGAATACAAAATCACTTATCACAAGTCATCACCGTACATGCCCCAAACTAATGGGGCAGTCGAAGCTGCAAACAAGAATGTCAAGGCCATACTGTAGAAATCGGCCGATACCTACAAAGACTGGCATGAAAAGCTACCGTTCGCACTTTGGGGATACAGAACATCGATAAGGACATCCACAGGAGCAACTCCTTACTCATTAGTATATGGAATGGAAGCAGTACTTCCAGTCGAGATAGAACTGCCGTCCCTACGTGTGATGGCAGAATGTGAACATTCAAAATCAGATTGGTTGAGGGAAAGATACGAAGAATCGGCTCTCATAGATGAAAAGCGCCTAGCGGCAGTCGACCATGTCAGATTCTATCAAAAGAGGATAGCCCGTGCTTTCAACAAGAGGGTCCGTCCGAGGAAAATTGTCAAGGGTGACCTTGTCCTTAAGGAATTGCGAGCCCTGATCTTTGATCCACGCGGAAAGTTCAAACCCAAGTGGGTCAGCCCTTATATTATCAAAACTATCCTTTTCGGAGGAGCAACCTACCTCATGGACCTCGATGGCGTTGAATTCAAAGAACCAATCAACATGGATCGCCTAAAAAGTTCTATGCTTGACCATTCCCCAAAACCATTTTCTTTCAAGCTTCGCTTGAACTACGCTCGACCTGATTTCCACTCGGGGATACGTAGGCAACCACATCGGTTCGGTCGCTCCACCCACAAAAAAGCCCAATTTCTTTCAAGCTTCGCCTGAACTAAGCTCGACCTGATTCCCACTCGGGGATACGTAGGCAACCACATCGGTTCGGTCGCTCTACCCACAAAAATAGCCCATTTCTTTCAAGCTTTGGCCCGAACTCCGTTGGACCTGATCCCCGTTCGGGGGTACGTAGGCAGACTTTCAAAAAAACAAGGATGGCTCGCTAGGTTGAAAATTTGAAAGGACGCCTAGGCAAAAGTTAGAGTTAAATCCAAAGTGAGCAATAACAAAAGAGAGAAAAGAGCTCGCTAGGTTACCTAATTGGTGCCTAGGCAAAAATTATGAGCATGTGAGAAAAATAAAGTCGCAGTCCTTACCATAACCCAGAAATCACCCCCCACACTAGGGGCAAACTTCGACCACCCGCCTCGTTTGCCTAAACCTCTTCTAAACTAGGGGCAAACGTCGGTCATCTACCTCGTTTGCCTCCCAGCCATACATATCCCAAACTAGGGGCAAACTTCGGCCACCCGCCTCATTTGCCTCTAATCGTCCTAGCATGCCTAAATAAATACCAAAGGTAAACATCTGATCAAAATCATACTACAAATATTTTCAGAAAACTAAATGCATGAAACGAGGTTCTCCAAGTAACCAAGGTTCATCGATAAACAAACTTCGAATATTACATAAGCAAGGATAAATGAAAACACAAAAAGTTCTTTCGGAAAGCAATCACGAATATCAAAGACACTTGGAGGAAAAAAGCAGAATCAGTCAAGCCTAGTTTTAGTTTCGCTTTTGTTTTTTACTTCTTCAAAGGTCCCTAGAAATAAGCTCTTGTTCGACCAGCCCAGCCCCTAATGAAAGTAGCAATAGTGGTGGCTCTGACTCTGGAAGCAAACACCCTCTTAGTAAACCCCCCGGGAACCTCTTGAACTTGCCGGTACTGTCGGGCCAATCGGCGAGGATGATAGAAGGAGGTTTCTCTCAGACCCATCAGCCACACCCTCTGGAAATCCTCGAGACTAGTGGTAACAGCATGGAGGCCCCAACGCCTCACGATCTAGCAAATGTCAGCCTCGGATAAAGCACCCATCATGCCCATCCAATCGGCAGAAGTATAATGAGGATGAAGCATAGCTCTGCGAAAATAAATTGGCGGCACATTACTTGTCCATAACTTGAGGCACTCGTAGAGCCAAGCCTGTAACACCAAAGGCACCCTAGAAAGTAGAAGCGTTCCTTGATTAGAAGCGTGATCCAAACCATTCAGGGTTTCAGCCAGAACCATGGCCATGGGATTCCTGCCAAATTTCAGCCCAAGGCACACGTGCACCAAGTTAATATAAGCACTCGAGAACAGGAAGTGTGAAGTCATGCACAATATCAGAGCAGCCCTGCGGGTGGCATCATATACGCTAAGATTCCCAGGACTAGCATAACGGGCAATGATGGAAGCAATATCAAGAACCTCACCATGAATCAGCCGACGGGAAATAGTAATGGAACAATTCAGATATTCAGCCAAGCCTCGCGTAGGACTGGGGGTATCAGCAGAAGGGAGAATCAGGACAAAATCATAATCGTAGCCAAGGATAGCACAGAACTCCTCAAATAGAGGGCATATCTCCAGGCCATTGAAATTGAAGACATGGTTCACCGGGTCCCAATAGACAATAGCAGCACGCATGAACTCAACATTCAAAGCCATCTGGCGAAGAGAGAATAGCTCGGTCAAGCCATAGCTAAAAAGGTTGATCCGTTCCACACCATCTGTCATGTTCAGCCAAGCTGTGAGTTGAGCGGGATCATACAAAGCCATATTTTTCGTCGCGGCTCTAGCAAAATTCAAAATTTCGACAGCACCTCCCCATTTCACGGACTATCCCACCTGCAAGGCAAACACACTCACTATCACAAGGCTGATCAACGCAGTAACATCAATAATCACAAAATCAAAAGTGCACAAATATGCATATCGTCACACAATCACCAAATAAAAATAGGCACACAACTACGCCTTCAAACCAAAAACTATCTGGCTCGAAAGGTAAAATGTCATGATACTCTGCCAAGGGTGATACATCGTCCTACGCATCGTCTTACATATTATCTTAAACATTGTCCGAATAGTCACATCATTCACTAATACAACCTAATCAAAAACATGAAATGGAGATAAAACAAAATCCCCGCTTAGGAGGCCTCAGTCCTCCTCTTCTTCATCCTCTGTCGGACCTCCCAGAGTGTACGTCGGCAATGGCCTCCTCCTACCACCTCTGCACCTCGGTCCGGTCCTTGATGAGCCAGCACCACCCCCACGGTACTGCACACACAAATAAAATAAAAGTAATCAGTAGGGAAACAAAAAAAAGTACAAAAATAAAGTCGAGTCAGAAACCTACCAAGGATGCCATATGATTGGTGGCAAACTGCCGCATTCCATCCATCTGTCGAGGGCAAAATCAGGATTAGAACCTCATAACATTAAAGAGCACAAAATTAAAGACATACCCGATGGTCTCGCATGGGAACCAAAGATCGTAAGCTAGCCGCCAAGGCGTGGCCCTCCTCAGCATAACTCCAGGGGACGTTGAGGATGCCTGCTGGCTAGGTAGGATACCCATACGTGACCCGTGGCACCTCCATAACCTGGGGTAAGCCATCTACACCCAAAACGTTAACGGTCCAATCCCAAGGAGGGATAGGATCGGAAACTGGGGGAACCTGTCTCCTGTACATCTCGCGAAGCTGTAGGCACAAAACAAGTTAGTAAAAAGATGAGTCAAAAATATAAGCAATGGATAGAGACAAAAACGTAAAAGAAACTCACCTTCAGGAGTGGGAAGTGGGGCATCAGAAAACGGCTATGGTAAGTCTCATAACCGGTCTCAGAGAAAAAGTAATCCCAAACATCGGTACCAGCTAAGGCCGCCAGCAAAGCATCACCAGAAAGGTAACTAGCATCCATCGCAGGAGGATCATGAGGGACGCGATACCTTGAACTACCAACCACCTGCCGGGACACTCGCTTGCCGAGGAACCATTGCCTGCTCTTGGTACTTTCCATCAGAAGGCAGCAAGAGGAAAGAGGTTTGACCGCCTGTATCTCCTCTGGGGTAGCATAGGCAACATGCTCCCAAGGTGTCTAATCGACACTAGTAGCTGTCAGCGCAGATAAGAAGTTTCTAAGCAGAACGATCCGGTAAGCCCCGCTCTTTACCCCAACAATGTCCCTCCGCCATCTCAAGCCCCGTTGGAACAAAGGCACAGGAGCCATGCCATCCTCGTCTTCACCAGATTCATCAGTAGGGGAAGGAGCTAATATCTTCAAGTACTCAAAGCTCCAAAGCTGCACAGACAGGAGAGAAAATCAAAAAGTGTACAGAAATCAAAAGCCAGGAAATAAAAAATATGCAGTACATACCTCCCAAGCTCGCCAAAATCCCCCTGTCGATTTGACATCGCCCGAGAAACTTCACCCATATGCTTGTAAAGGTGGGCCAGGGCAGGACCACTCGCCCCAGTCGTAAGAAGGGATCTCACTAATGGTCGCTAGGCAAGAAAGAAGCCTCAAGCTCACCCAGTCATTCCGTGTCACGAAGATCGAGCAACCAAGGATGTATAGAAGAAATACCCTCAAAAGTTGGGAATTATTCAGGTTGTGATTCCCTCTACCGTAAGCCCGGTAAAGCCAGCCACAAGGGAACCAGTGCCTCTCCAGATTAGGGGGAACAGCCCCAATCAACATCTCGATAGCCTCAGGATCAATCTCATAGAAGTAGTCCAGAATTAGGCGTTTCCCGACAACTCTCAAGCCAGTAATCATAGAGAAATCAAAAGGTGTCATTGTCATCTCACCAAATGGAAGGTGGAAGGTATTGGTGGTGTCCCACCATCTCTCAGTAAGAGCATAAAAATGCGCCAAATTATTGCTACTCTTTGAAACCAGGCGGACAAAGCCGCCAAACCCGGCATCGTCTACCATTCTCTTGACGGAAGGCGAAAGTTGAGTGTACCATAGAAAAGCGTGAGCGAGGCTACCGTGGCCCTTCAATGTCACTTCTGGCACCTGTACATACCAAAGACAACAAAAATGATGCACAAAATCACTATTCATGACCCAAGGTCCAATTTCACAAAATCAACATTTGAGCACAAATCGAACTTCTAACGATCTCTAGGTGCACACTACGGCTCACAAAACTAGCACAATGCATGAAAATGGTCCTAAAATGTCAAAAATTTCACATACCTGACTCGCTAGAGCCGCGGCTGAAAGATGATATTTGGGGTCCCGTAAAATCAAGTCCGGGGTTTGGCTCTTGGCTTTCATTCGTTCCCTGGCCTTCTTAGACGGTCTCCTCGAGCTCGAAGCCATGGATCTACAAAGAAAATAAAATAAGAGCTAAGCTTTCTTCTTGAAAATTAGAGGAAACCAAAACACCAATCAAAATTGCAACCACGGGGTAAGATTAGTCACCTAAGCGTGCACAAACTGCGTTTGGGCAGATTTTGGCTCCAAAAACACCCCAAAATGGCCAAGAATGAGCTTGAAAAGCTTAAAAACCCGAGATATACACAAATAGAGTTTGGCCGCCCAGTGCCACTACGGCACTGGCCAACTGCCACTGCGTCAGTGGCCCAGTGCCGCCATGGCACTACTCCCCGCAGGCCCCGCTTCGCTCCGTTTGGCCCCATTTTGACCCGTTTTGGCCTTTTTCAGCCCATTTCTAGCCCCGATCAACCCCGGTGACCCATTTCGTTTAAGATTTATGAGGTTTTACCCCTAACAGTCCAAAATTCATTAGGGCTACCTCCAGTAGGTAGAAACTGAGAAAAATTGACCCTCGATGATACGAATCGATTGTTTTAGGACGACCGTCACAAATTTTGATCAAACACGAGAGTTTTAGTAACGAATCTTGGTTTTTGGCCGGCACACCAAAGAAGCAGAAAGGGAAATTCTCTAAGAACCCTACATCATCCCATGAGGACAGAAACAGAAAGATACTAGCTCCCGGAGGCCCCGATCGGCCCTCTTGGATTTAGCGCCAAAAGAATTGATTGACCGTGAGAGATTCAGAGATGGGTCCTGGTTCCTGATCAAGAAAGAGAGATTCTCCGAGAACCCTACATAATACCCCGAGGACAGAAATAGAAAGATACCAGCTCCCGGAGGCCCCGACCGGCCCTCTTGGATTGAGTGCCAAAAGAATTAATCAACCGTGAGAGATTCAGAGATGGGTCCTGGTTCCCGATCAAGAAAAGAGAGATTCTCCGAGAACCCTACATCATCCTCCGAGGATAGAAACAGAAAGATACCAGCTCCCGGAGGCCCCGAACGGGCCTCTTGGATTGAGCGTCAAAAGAATTGCTCAACCGTGAGAGATTCAGAGATGGGTCCTAGTTCCCGATCAAGAAAAGAGAGATTATCTGAGAACCCTACATCATCCCCTGAGGACAGAAACAGAAAAATACCAGCTCCCGGAGGCCCCGAACGGCCCTCTTAGATTGAACGCCAAAAGAATTGATTGACCGTGAGAGATTCAGAAATAGGTCCTGGTTCCCGATCAGGAAAAGAGAGATTCTCCGAGAACCCTACATTATCCCCGAGGACAGAAACAGAAAGATACTAGTTCCCATTACCCCCAGCAGAAAGTAACAAAAGAGAGACCGACTCCAGAAAGTCGGCCATCAGGAACAATCAGAACACCGCCCGCATCTAGATTTTGAAAACGAAGCACCATCCTTCCACGACTTCGTATCTCCTGATTATCATGAGCTTTCTCGCAAGATCCCTCGGTCACCTTCCTTTAGCTGTCATTTTCTAAAAAAAAAAAATAAACTGTGTATCTGATCTATCTTGCTTGTTTGTAAAGCACACTTCCCAAATTCCAGAAGTTTGTCCCTAGACCTAGAGTCTTCTAAACCTTAATTTCCTTATCCGAGTCATCCACCACATCGCAGTCGCAAACATTAGCACAACACTAGCCCACTCGGAGTGGCACACCCTACAACACCTGCTCATACTAAGATCATAACACTATATGACTCATGATACAATTCATATCACATATATGCATTGTATATCATCCTCATAGCATAGCATTCGCATGTCTTGTTGTGCATATGTGATTTGTTCCTTCGTGCCCTGAACTACGTCCTGGTCTGATTCCCTTGGGATACGTAGGCAGCTCACGCAGAGCCTGACCAGCACTGATCTCAACATCATTTTTTGCATCTTTTGCAACGCTTTTTATCCTAAATCTATAGCCTCCAAAAAGTCCAGTCTCTTCAAAGCTTTGGCACTCGCTTGCGAACTGCGTTGCCTCGCAAGTTCATGCCAAAGAGGGGCAAACTGTAGACACCCCATTTTGTCGGCTATCAGATTTAGGAGACCCATAGCTTGGTGGTTCAAAATGATCGAAAAGACTCAAAAGGACTCCTGGAAGTTAGTTCTATTTCTCAAAATGCTCAGAATGACCAAAATACCCCTGAAAGCCCAAAAGCTCCCAGATTTGGACCAAAAGTTCTAAAAACATGCTACGTCATAAGAAAAGTGATAAAATGAGTTTTTAAGAAAAATCGGATGAAATCGTCAGTTCCCAGAGACCCCCGGAAGACCCGGAAGTTCCTAGAAAGTCCCCGTTAACCAGTTTGACCAAGGTTTGACTAGATTTGACCAAGATTTGACCAAGTTTGACCAAGTTTGACCAAAATCATCCAAATTCTCCGGGATCATTCTAGATCATGTGGAAAGTATTAAAATGAGTTTTGAAAGAAAATCGAGCGAAAACGTCAGCTCTGGGGAGCTCCCAGAGGTTTCCAGAACTTCCCGGGATTGACCAGTTTGACCAGAATTTGACTTTAGAACCGGAGCACCATAGGAATTTTCAAATATTTTTTGTGGATACTAGAGGTCAATAGCTTTCCAACGGTATATCGCACATAATTTTTGGATTTAAAACGAGTTTATTATGAATTTCCGAAGACGAAAAAGACGATCAAATCAGCTTTTATCGTCAATACCACAAAACTTTTCAAAGTGACCTATTCCCGAATTATTTTTTTATGTAAATAGACTCCATTACCTTTCCAACGGTATATCACAACCTCAATTTGGAGATCGTATGCATTTTTTATGAATTTCGGACAAAATAGGGCCTTTTCGCGAATACTGGAACCTCTGGGGGCCTAAACAGGATTATCCAGACGATTGAGGAGCAGTGCCGCCGCGGCACTGGCCCACTGATGCCGTGGCACAGGCACAGTGCCTCCACGGTACTCACCTCAAGAATAGTATACTTTTGCAATTATTTTTGGGGGCCCATTTTGATTAATTAAAAATCAAAACGACGTAGTTCTATGTTTTCAGACGTTTGGAGCCAATGGGAACACTTCTAAAACCCGAAAATACCCTAAATTTGCCTATATAAACCTCCTTTGGCTTCTCATTTTAGGGTGTCAAATGTAAGCTTTGAAAAGTTTTGGGAGAGAAAGTTGTAGAGATAAGGTTAGGATAAAGAGAAAAGAAGCTTTCTTCTTTGATTTTAAAACAAAAAGTGAGTTCTAAACTTTGTTTTTTTACTTCATTTTAGTGAGCATTTAAGAGAGAGGTGAGTGAATCCAATATCACATATGAGTGAAACACCAAACTACAAGTCCAATATCACATTGATCATCATCTATTGATTGTTATTTACTTGCTTGTTCATATTATGTTCATCTCTTCTTAACCTCATTTCTTTTTGACATTTTTTTATTTACTTACTAGTTCATCATCCTCTAAATGATGACATGAAGTTTGAGGTGAGTGAATCCTTATGGATAGTAGTTCTTGACCTCAAAAACATGTTTGATAGAACTTCAATACCTCCAAGGTATCCTTGAAGTTATGTTCAAATGAAAATAAATCTCTCCAACAATCTTGGAGGTTCTTGATGATGAGTTTAATGTTGACATTTTAAGTGCCTATATTCTTCATTATAGAAAATATACTTTCAAATCTTCTATTTCAAAATCCCCTTTTCAAAACCCTCACTTTGGTTTCAAGAGATAAACCTTGTTTTCCCAAAATCTTCAAAACAATGAGTGATCTGAGTTCAAAGATTTCTCTATAACTCAATACTCAATGTATGGATGCAAGGCCTCTTGGAAAGTCTTTCTAACTCATTAGAGAACACCCATGATTTTTGTTTTGACTTGGAAATACTTAAAAATGGTCCATTTGGACCCAAACATTCCTTCCAGATATTCTGTTTTTGCTGTCACAGCAACTTGGTCCACTTTTAGCTTGTTTTTCAGAAACATTTTCCAAAAGGGGTGGTCCTAACTTATTTTTCCCTTAAAATTAAATGTCTTAGGGAACTTTATGTATACAATGGGCCTCTAGATCATTTGTTTTCATTTTCTAAGATTTTCTAACATTTCAGTCGATAATACGGACTCTGTTTTTGAGTGACCTCTATTGTTCATATGATTTCTCTCAATCTGTAATAGTTATTAAAGATTGGCTTTTTGGGTTGTGTTCTAGACACAATAAGGAAGATTCCCATAAAAATTATGCATTGAAAACATTTCTAACCCCTCTTTTCAATTTTCAAAAGATCATGTTACTGTTTTATCCACTATTCACAGCAAGCATTCTTTTACTCCCATCCTTTGATTTGATGCTTACATGCACTCCAAATTAGTTCATATCTTAGGAAGTGGTTCATACTACATTTGTACATATCTCGTGATGATTTCATTCATTCATTCATACACATTCTAGACTTCTAAGTCATTCTAGGAATCCTTGAACACAAGGCACACTACAACCTTGGCACATTCTAGATGCATACATTGCATTCATGCAAGATTTGGGGTTTTTATAACTCCTAATCTAAGAAGATTATAAGGAATGATCATGATCACACGTCCATGCTTCCCCTCGATCCAATCTTCCTTTCTCATCCGTCCCGGGGATTGAGAGGTCTTCTTTTCTCAAAGATTAGCATGCATCATACTAGCTTACTAAGCATATTTTGATTCCTTTGATTATTTGCTTCAAGAACAATTCATGTCCCCTTTAGATTAGGAAAACCTAATTACTTGATACATGATTAGATGATTTTTCCTAGGTTTATTTGTGTGATTTTCACTTTACATTGCATGATATTTGACTTAGATCTTATGAATGATATCTTATCTTTAGATCTTCCATTTCAAATTTTCTTATGTGATGTAATATACTATCATAGTATTAATTGTCAAATCATACATAGTATAAGATGATTATTTAGATGCTAATTTAGGCCCGTCGAAAGACGGGGCAAGTTGAGGGTGTTTTAGTCGCGACAAAGGCTCCTTCCTCTCTCGTACCAAAACCCCGAGCCAAGTTCTTTGGTTATGAAAGGCCGGTGCCTTTTATCCGTTTGGGTGAGTCAAAATTAGGTTTCTTGGTTCCTAAAAAACCAAGTGGCGACTTTGTATCTATTTTCAACAGACCTTTTCTCTCTTTCCAAATCAAATTTCAAACAAAAACAAGCAAACGGTGGAACCCCGCGTGTCCACAGTGGTCTAAGTATGTTTAGGTCCTTGAAAGTATTTTAAAGTGTAAGAGCAAGGATCCTAAAGTCTAATTAAAGTTACTTGAGCCCCTATGAGTGATTGATCAATATGCGTACAAGTAAATCCTAGTCTTCAACCAAGGATAAAAAGAAATTCAAGTCTTCAAGCTTGATCTTTGTTGAGCTCCATCACTCTTGGACTTCACCATATGCTATCTCATAATCTCAAATAAAGTTAGAACATTAAAGTTCATGAATAGAGAGATTAGCACAATGAAAATGACATGATAATTCATTGGAATAGTATCATTAAGAACATACAATTATCAATAGATTTGTCATCATCAAAACAAACATAAATAATGCCTTAAATAAATTCAAGGCTTACACTTTTTTTGAATGAGACCAAAAAAATCTTGAACTAGACTCACATACCTTTCCAATGGTATATCACAAGCCCAAAAAGGATAACCGAGGTGAGAGAACGAAGTCCGGGAAGTCTGGAGAGAAAACACAACTTTACAGTTGAGTGCCATAGTGGCACTCATGTGAGTGTCGTGTGGCACTCTCAAATGTTGCGTTGTACTCTTGAGTTTTGTGTGGCACTCTCTCCAGTGCTACTATGGTTCTCAGATGTCCTAGATGCATTCTAGACCCTTGATTTGTCCCCAATCTGCGTGAAATGCCCAAAACCTATGACCTTTTCAACCCAAAACTCAAACTATAAAAAGGGGTCCTCCTTTCTCCATCCAACACACCTAAAAATACTAAGGACTAGAAAACCAAAGGAAATATCATTGGAGGATTCCTCAAGTACTCCTAGAAAGCTCTTAGGAAAGCATAAGTTTTATAGTTAGGAATTGAGTCTTGGAGTCTGTGGTGCAAGCAAAGCCCTGCTGGATGAGTATGGAGTTCTTGGGGGTAAGTTCTTCTTTTTCCTTCTTTATTTTTTTCTTTACTTAATTGTTTGATCTTTATTTTCATAGTTTTAGATTTAATTTCTTGTTTGTTCTTTGCGTTCTTCATTATTATTAGCTTTTGATCTTTAGAGATCTTAGGATAGTTTTAATTCCTTGTTTATAGTATCCTTATTAAAATTGAGTTATTCTAGGTGAACTCTATCCCTAGTGGTGTGGTAGACAGAGCATGTGGGTTTGGTATCCAATGCATGGATATCTGATCCCCAGGGGTACTAAAACCTTAATTTGGATCTATGAGTCTAGATTTAGGGCATTCATGTGGGAATAATGTTGTAATTCATATTAGTTGGGATAGTAGGCTCTCCATGCTTATTTATATCCTCGTATAGTAGTTTAATTCATGTAGCTTAATTCTTATCCATGAATTAGGTTATTCTAGTTTATCCTCGCATAGTTGTTATTATCCATGAATTAATTAATCCATATACATGCACATGCATACACTTGCACACTATCCTCACATAGAATAGTAGGTTATCCATACTAGGGATAACACTTAATTAGGCTTACACATCCATACTACCACACATAGTAGTCATGTTTGGACATGTATATACACTATCCATGCTTAGAATAGTAGGGTATTCACTTAGATTATCCTATACATCTATTTCTTTTATTATCCTAACCATGGTTAATAAGGATAATTGGGAATGTTGTGCTATCCTGGGTAAGTCTTCTTCATTCCCACTTATTTATTGATTTCCTAGGATCACATAGAGGCATGTACAGGGGGATAAAATACGGATTTAAATTCCTTGCATGACACGTGCTTAGATATCATGTTTTTCTAGGGTTTGAGTACAATTTTCATGTTTAAATTTCCTTTTATTTTCTTTCGCATGCATAGGGGAGCATAGTAGTACGTTTAGTCCCCGAATTGCTATTTAGCATATGCATTGCATGTAATTTCTTAGTTTTTTACACGATTTTGTTTTATTAGCTATTCATAACTTGAACATAGGATTGCATTAGAAATAAATTAAATGGTCCACATAATATTTAGTCAAACACCTTGAAAATTGGGCGAGATGGGGTGTTTTAGCACGATCTAGCTCCTACATCTCTCATACCTTAACCTCTGAATCGAGTTCTTTGGTGACTACGGGGCAGTACTCTCTATCCATTGGACTTGATAGATTTTGTTTTCTATGTTTCCTTTATCAAACCAAGTAGCCACTCTATTAGTGAGGATCTCTCCAGATTTAGTCTTGTAGGATATAAACATAGATTACTCACTTGTGTAGCCTCAGATATGGATCATGGGCATCGGTTGTTGCCTAGGATGGGATAAAAAGCCACATGGATTAAAAAATATGAGTAATCCAAATTGGTTGGATCGGATAAAGAATAATGAAGGGTGGTGAACCTCACTCACGGTTGTTGACATGAGATTTGTAATGAGATCAATCAAGCAGAATTAATCCTTCTAGGCCCCAAGCTTGGTTGGAGTACCCACAATTGGCGGACTCTACTGGAGATTGAACTAAGAGGGTTAGACTCCAAAACTTTTAAGGTTCTTTGACTTTATATTATGAGGGTCGCACTTGCAATATTTTTAGGAAACACAGGAATACCAAAAATGAGGCCTGTAACTCATCATATCACCCCTGTAGAGGACTTCCATTCCCTAGCACGTACCTAATGGTATAAAAAACATATCTATATACCACATAAACCATGTTATGGGGTAGTATATAGGACATCTCACCAGAGGACCCTTTGACTTTATCCACCTTGATGCATATAGTAGCCATAGATCCCAATCCTTTAGGGTTTGACCTATTATGATAATGTGCGCACACACGAGATTACTTGAAATGATCAGGAAGCCTATACGATATGTGACACATAGCCCTATCTAACACTTAAAGCATTATATCCATATAAAATGCTCACCACAGGATATGATGAAAGTTTACTTATGTGTTACACTAGGAATATGTGTCACGAGTCTGCAGGACTATGGATCATAACCTTGTCTGTGCCATATTCACTAGAAGTAGCCCTAATCAGACCTAGGCTATTATAAACTCTGTCACACATAGCATGGGATAGCTAGGGTGACATTGATTATTGTGGTCATGAGATGAGAAAGAATACTCAATGATGCGACTAAGACTTATATGGTTACATGTTACTAAGTTTTTTCTCTTCACATAAGCATACCTTCTTAAGAGAACCCAAAAAGAAAATGAAAGGATAAAAATGGTTTCCTAAATCGGGCACAGGTTGGTATGCAGACTGTCTAGAGATAGCTCCAAAGAAGACTGTAAGCATACCTTCTTGGATCCGTGCCCCTGGTTCAACGAGATTAGTCTGAGCTACGAGTACTTGGATACCTATAGCCGGAGAAAATGAGAGAATGGAATAGTTAGAGGGTACCTTCGCCCATCAGGGGCAATAGTTACATTTTATCATAGATCGTTTGGGGCACCCAATTATGAACCCACAGGGCCTGCCTGCTATAGATCCACCCATACCTCCACTTCTACCAATTGTACCTAAAAACCCCGTTGATCCAAATCCTATCAAGGAGGAGGAATGATTCAATGACGGTGTATGCAAAGATTCTTGAAAGATAATGAAAGATAAGTTGGACCGTCTAGAAAGCATGGTGAGGAAATCCTGTGGTGTTGATGACTATTTGTTAGACCTTGAGGGTTTCTTCTAACTTGCAAAGGTCAAATAAAGTTTAAGATGCCTGACTTTGAGAAGTTTGATGGACCCAAGAATCCTAAAAGCCATCTAAAGATGTATGTCACTACCTTGAGATATATGGGGTTAGGGAATGAGCACTTGGCATAGTTGTTTTCCCGTTATCTGTTTGGAGGAGCCTTGTAATGGTTCCTAGCACTTGAATCCTCCAAGACCCATGTTTGGGAGGATATTGTCACTAAATTCGTGAAGCAATACACTTGTAACACTGAGCTTGATGTTACTATTAGGGACCTTGAGACTACCAGGCAAGATAACCGGGAATCTTTTGCCACATTCCTGACCTATTGGGGAAAGAAGGCTGCAGAAATGGAAAATAGGCCAACTGAGAAAGAACAAGTCCACATGATTATAAAGAACTTGTAACCCACCTACAATGAGTGCATGTGTTTCATTCCTATTAATACCTTTAAGCAACTATTTGATGTGGAGACCAAGATAGAGGATGCCTTAAGGGATGGGATGATTAAGAAAGTAGAGAATAATCCAAGGAAGAGAAATACCAGGGGAAACTACTCAAACAACCATACTACACCTGATGTCAATGTTTTACATGACAACCCTGACCAAAACACCAACCGATCCTACCTAAGAAACAATCGCTGCTCTGAACCAAGAAAATTCTCCAACCACAGCTTGCCACTATCCTCCATATTAACCCGCCTTACCCAAAAAGGCTACCTCAAGCCCTTGAACCCAAGACCTTCACCTGATCCTCTCCCGTTAAACTATGATCCCTCTAAATATTGTGCCTTCCACCAAGAACATGGTCATGATACTAATTGTTGCATACGACTTCTCCATAAGATCCAAGACCTCCTTGATAACTGGGTCATTACACCCCTACCTCCACCAAATATCACCCACAACCTGTTGCTAAACCACTATGCCATACCCCCACCATAAAATATCATCCTCTTTAGCCTCACCCTGCTCTCCTATAACCCGACCATATACATTACCTCCATGACCGAACCCAAACCTATAGTTGTAACATCCGCTCCTGCTGGTAGAATTTAATTGCCTATAGCATGCATGTTAATATTTTATTAATGATGTGATTAATTGTGTTAAGTGAGTTCTAACTCACTAAGATGATTAGGGTGTCCTAATTGGAACCTAGAGGTAGGCTAAGTGACAGTCCCAGTTTAGGACAGTTATGATAGGTCCCCGTGTGATGGGACAGATATGGAAAATAACCCTTATGTGCTTAATTGTTTATTAAGGCATATGTGAATAATTTAATAGGTTGGATTTATAGCATATTAATTGTTAGAGGCCACTTCTGTGACCGTTAGGGATACCTTTGTGGGGGCGAATTGGACACGTTGCATAATTAGTAGGTTAATTAGCAACTTCATAATATTATGTGCGACCACTTATGGGACCCATGCGTGACTTAGATAAACACTCATTTAAGTTTGGGATAATTTTAGTAAGTTTTATAAACTAGCAAGGGTGTAAATGTAAAACTGAAGTAATCTAGGGAGGCAAGAATAAAATCAGCAACACATGGCTTGCATGCCACGCACATGTGGCATGGTGACTCATCACCATCAACCTTTCCATTGTTAACAAAACCATTGAGTTTAGCATGGTCTCGACAGTGACAATTCTAATGCTAATTGATGCGCTTAACGATGTGCAATTTCAAAACAGGCTATATAATTGGACTCCTGGAGGTGAGTTTAACGCCGTGGTATAAATATTATTGCATTTTGAGACCCTTTTTCTACCTCCCAATTTGGGAGTTTAGCACATAACTTGCTAATTTTGTATAGGGATGATACCCGGGCTTTACTAGGATCATGATTTGGTATCTAGGAGTGAAATCTTTGAGGTGAGTGACAATAATTGTGAAATATGGATGATTAGATGTTTGAGATTATCTCTGAAATAAAAAGCATGTCTACTCATATAATTAGCATGTTTAATTATTAGTGGGCAAACAAATGTGGTTAATGACTATGTGAGCATGTTGAGTTGTCAATGTGAGTCAAAGGGGAACTTATACTTGCCATAAAAAAGGTGACTAGGTGCCTTAATTGCAATGAGGTCACACGTCTGATGGAAAGATGTGTGGCTCTCGATTAGTTGCGCGAACTAATGGAGTACTCGCTGGCTAACATGAAAGGGTGGCCGGTACTTGCGTTCTCGGAAACCATAGTAATGTGTAGAAAAGATGTGATTGAGCATTTTTATTATTCATGTCTTTAATTATTGGCGATCACCAGCATATAGCTGATATATTGTAGTGGTTATTAAATAACCATTGTAGGTGATAAAGGCAAGACGATCAAAGATTGAAGAAATGGAATTGGGCAAGGAACTTGGGATTTTGGGAATGGTTGTGAATACATGGTTTACTTTATATTTCAATCTAGGAACTTGTAATATGTTAATTCAATTAGCTTTGTGGTATGCTTGTAGATGTTAACTTTGAATCCATGTTTTGACAAGTTAAGTGGTGGTTTGGTTTCTAATCTTTGTAAGCTTTTAACACTATAAGTGGAACTTGTTTTGTATTTGTATTGGTTCTTAATCCTAATTTAAACCTTGTAATAACTTTGATTAAGTAACTTGTGGGCGTTATGTTTTGGTTGGGCTTGGGTTCCATGAGTTGCTAGAATTAGATTTGGGTATTTGATCATGTTTGGTTTAGTTTTGGTGTTAAAACAGGGCTACTACAGGTTTGCATTCTGCTACTACAAACTAGTCGACTGGGTCAGGAGGCACAATGCTAAAAACCTCTGGTTAGGGTGTTCAGTCGATCAGGCCTCCAATTTCTCAGTTGACTAGAATAGTTGGAACTCAGGACTAAACTTTCGACAATTTTACATTTCTAGTCGATTGGATACCTTGTTTCAAATTGATTTGTTTTCAAGGATGTTTCAAGATTGGTTGAATGTTATTAACTCTGATTTTAAACTTAATAATGGACCTTTAGGAGTGTAATAGGAGCCTTGGTGGCATGCCACGTGTCCTAGAATCGTATGTGCAGTTCTGGGGCATGACAGTTATCCTTATGGAGGAATTTGGGATTTGCTTTCTAAGTGATGATGAGGAGTACTAGGTAGACGAAGACCCTGAAGTTGAGGACCTTTTCCACTTAGAAGAGTTAGACCTTGGCTTAGAGAATGGGGATCTTTTTGATAATTCTCTATGAGATGGCATTGAGATCCATGAAGGAGCTCCAGAGTGCATGTAGGAAGAAGGAGACGTTCAACACTTGACTAGGGCAGGCAGGCACTTCAATCCACCACAACGGAGATCATCCGGGAAGAATACTAGATGGAAAGGCGGTGAGTATACCACAAGAGGAGGATGAAGTACTTAAGTACCTTAAAAAGACTTAGGCTAACATATCCATTTGGAGCTAGCTTATGGCTTCCATAAACCACAGACAGGTGGTCCTTGAAACTTTGAACCATTGTGATGTGCCTATTGATACTACTCCTAAGTAGTTGGTAGCCTTGATCAAGCCCATGGTGCAGACCAACATCATATCCTTCACAAATGAGGACCTTCCTCCCGAGGGACCTTGTCACAATAGGCCACTCCACATTACTGTCCAGACTTTGGGAATAAGGGTTTCGGTGGTTTTGGTTGATAACGGTTCTATGCTCAATGTTTCTCCTTTACGAACTCTACAAGCTTTGGGCAATCCGATGAACAAGTTGGGAGTTTCAAACTAGTCTGTCCATGCTTATGATAATACTTAGAGAAAGGTAGTTGGGGTGTTGAACCTTGATGATGCCAAAAGTTGGTAAGAGTAAAAAGTAGAGCAGTTTAAGGAGAGAGAGAGAGAGAGATAGAGAGAGAGAGAGAGTGAGTGAGAGACTAGTTTTTTATATGTGGTTCGGCCCTGTTAATGAAGGTACCTACGTCCACGTATGTGTCTGAGCACGTTCACTATACTGTAAAAGAGCCGGGGGCCTGTGGTGAACCAACAAGTCTGGAACTACCGTAGGCCGGCCGGGCATGTTAATGAATGCTATAGAGGTGCTGTGTAGACTGAAAAGTCGGCCCCTTCAATGGGGGGTGAGAGGTCTCTTTTATAGATGCAAGAGACCTACTCCTACATGGATAAGGAAATGTAATCCAATTGCTATAGATTGGCATTAATTGTGGGGGTTTCCTAATCGAATTAGGAAATAGTTTTCACTTTCCATTAGTCTTCTAGCTTGAGTAGGAAATTGCTTGTAATGCTAGAGATCATGTCTGTGGGCCCGGATGAGCTGTTCCCACGGTGGGATGTGCCCATGTGGTTTTCCTGACCTGTTGGCCGGGTCGTGGATGAACCGCTCGGGATGATGAGTTTTGGGTAGACTAGACTGCTCGGGCTGATGCTTGTCCGAGGAGTTGTGCATGATTTGACCGGGACATCGACTGGCTACTAATTTGAACTGCTCGGTCATAGGATAGAGCCAATTTTGGGTGTATCAGCTGCCCCCCATTTCCAAGGTTGGCCAGATGCTATATCGGGGCAAGTTTGGAAATCAATTTGATGTTACTTGCCACTATCTGAGTGCTTGGGGAAGCTGCTTCGGGGCTTCATAGCCTGGTGAGTCCTTAGGAACTGGCTGAGAGTTGAGACCCAGCCTATCTTGGGACCTTTAAGTGCTCGGGAACTGACCAGGAGTTGAGACCCGGCCTAATTCGGAGTCTCTGAATGCCCGGGAAGTGATCGAGAGTTGAGACTCGGCCTACTTCGGAGTCTTTTTTGCTTGAGTTAGCCTCCAGGATGGTTATCTTCTACCCGTGAACCTTCGTCAAGGTTGGGGGTAGAAGGATTTTACAATGTTGGAAAAGCCGACCTAAAGCGTATTGCTTTAGGGTCCTTTTATGTTAACTCCCCAGGATGGTGGTCTTCCACCCAGCCAGCCTTCGTCAAGACTGTTAGGAGAAGAGCTTGACCATGTTGGTGGAGCCGACCTAGAGCGTATTGCTGTAGGGTCCTTTTTGCTCCTCTATTGTGGGCCAATTAAGAGATTTTAGTCACCTCTATCGTCGGTTTGGACCTAAGTGGAGTTAATGCCTCTGAGTACTGTAGGTGCTCGGGTTGTCCAAGATTTTGACTTGGTTATCCGCGAGGCCTGTAGATACCCAGTGTGATTACCTGTTTAGTTCACTGCGTCATCTTGCCCCTCAAGCTTTCGTTAAGACGAGGGTCTTACAGAGGCTATGACTGTAGGTAACCGACCTGGAACATGGTGGTTGCAGGGTCTTTTGAAGCTTGCCATCATCAACCACCTAGGGGGTTTGCCCCCATCGTCGGTTGGACCTAAGCGAAGCTTGTGCCTTGAGGTTAGGCCCGAGGTCTTTATATGCCTCAGGGTTACGCCCGAGGTCTTTGTATGCCTCGGGGTTAGGCCCGAGGTCTTTAGAAGAGCTCTCTGACAATCGGTGGAGCCACATGTGGTGAGGAAGCAAGTACCACTGTAGTCGGGCTCATCTAGACCGATGGAGACAGGGTGTCAGATTAGGATCATCGGGCTCCTGATTTCTCTGTGCTGGAGACAAGGTTGGAACTGCTTGATCCTGGCCGATGTGAACTGGAGGTCGGGTCAGGGCTGTCGGACTCAGACCACTGTGAACTGAAGGTCGGGTCGGGGCTGTCAGACTCAGACTGCTGTGAACTGGAGGTCGGGTCGGGGCTGCCGGACTCAGACCGCTGTGAACTGGAGGTCGGGTCAGAGCTGCCTGACCCGGTCTGCTGGGAACTGGAAGAACTATCAGAACTACTAGGCTGATCTTGCTTTCACTTACTTTTGGAAGACTCGTTTCTTTCTTGCCCGGGGTCTTTGATCTTTAGGAATACTTCAGTGTCAATGTATTTTCCAACCCTCTCTGCGAGTTCAACCAAGGTTACCGGTCGGTTTTTGTGAAACGACGTGGCGCACTTGGTGTGTTGAACTCCTGAGCAGAAGGCTATAATAGCAGCAGTTTCATCAAGATCATGGATGCCGGGATGCCGAGCTTCTCTTGATTAAACCGGCTGGTGAACTCCTTGAGGGTCTCATTATCCCTTTGTATGACTGTCAGTAGCTGTATGTCAGGCTTTGGCCGTTCATGCATACCGATGAACTGGTTGATGAACTGTTGGCTGAGTTGCTTGAAACTGTGGATCGACCGGGGCTCCAAGGACTAAAACCATTGCACGGCCAGGCCTTTTAAAGTGCTGGGGAAGTCTAGGCAGTATAGTTCATCGGAGTTGGTGGCTAGGGCCATCTGAGCCTTATAGGTCCGGACGTGGTTGGCCTAGCTTCCCGAGCCGTTATAGGGATCTAGGCAAGGCTGCTTGAATTTGCGCGGGATGGAGAATCTCGTGATCTGGTTGGAAAACGGTGACTCTGTCTCGGTATTGGCTTGATTCGGAACATGGCTTTGACCAAGCTTTTTGGCCACTCCGTCAATCTGCTTCTGCAAGTCCTTGATTCGGGCTTCCACTCCTTCCCGACCGGTATCTGAGGGGTTGGTCAGATTGGTGGAAGAGGCTTCTTCTTCATGGTGGTGTGCTGTCCTCTGGGATCGGGCTCGGCTATGGCTCCGGGTAACCGTTCGCCTAGGGACAACTCGGCTCTTGACCGAGTGACCCTGGACTGATTCCCGGGCCATATGCTCCTGCCTTTCCTTTCGGACAGCACGCCCACTGTTGATGTCTCTGGCATCCTCAACACGGGACGGGTTGTCTGGAGCACGTTGTCTGGTCAAGATCGGTTCCCGACCGTACTCAACGTTCCTGGGTCGTTTTTCGGCCCCTAGAGGACTGCTTGGCTGGGCTAGCAGGGCTTCGATCTGTTGCTGGATTTGACGCTAGACCTCCAGAAGTTGTGTGAGGGTCGCGGTGATCTGCTCAGATGTCATGACTGCCGCAGCCGGTGCCGGGGCTGGAGGAACATCCCGGTCGAATTGCTGATCAGCCTTCTTACCCTTCTTCGGTGGCATGACGATCAGTCAAGAGATTTGTTGATGAGAAGACTTGTCGCTTCCCACAGACGGCGCCAAACTGATGATGCCAAAAGTTGGTAAGAGTAAAAAGTAGAGCAGTTTAAGGAGAGAGAGAGAGTGAGAGACTGGTTTTTTGTATGTGGTTCAGCCCTGTTAATGAAGGTATCTACGTCTACGTGTGTGTCTGAGCACGTTCACTATACTATAAAGAGCCGAGGGCCTGTGGTGAACCAACAAGTCTGGAACTACTGTAGGCCGGCCGGGCATGTCAATGAATGCTATAGAGGTGCTGTGTAGACTGAAAAGTCGGCCCCTTTAATGGGGGGTGAGAGGTCTCTTTTATAGATGCAAGAGACCTACTCCTACATGGATAAGGAAATATAATCCAATTGATATAGATTGGCATTAATTGTGGGGGTTTCATAATCGGATTAGGAAATAGTTTGCACTTTTCATTAGTCTTCTAGCTTGAGTAGGAAACTGCCTGTAATGCTCGGGATCATGTCTGTGTGCCCAGATGAGCTGTCCTGCGGTGGAATGTGCCCGTGCGGTTTTCCTGACCTGTTGGCCGGGTCGTGGATGTACCGCTCGGGATGATGAGTTTCGGGTAGACTAGACCGCTCGGGCTGATGCTTGTCCGAGGAGTTGTGCATGATTTGACCAGGACATGGACTGGCTGCTGATTTGAATCGCTCGGTTATAGGATAGAGCCAATTTTGGGTGTATCAAACCTATAAGCTACAGCTGGGCCCATGAATGAGAATGTGGAATTCTAAGTGACTAACATAGAGGTATCCTTTAATATGTTGCTAGGAAGGTCGTGGTTGCATAAAATGTGAGCTGTGTCCTCAACCCTCTACCAAAGATCAAGATGGTTGTGGAGAATCAAATCGTAGTTCTGTTTGGGGATTCTGGGATCCGTACTGCTTAAGATGGAGTTGCATTGGAGATACAATTATCGGAGCAAGATCCTACTCTCGGTGGGATCAAACTCGATAAAATTAGTGCTTTGGTAATGGAAGACCTGTTAGGGAAGATTGCACCGTAACTTGATGATTATGCAAATCCCATGATAGCTCCGATTATGAAAAAGATAAAGTTCCACCCAAGCATGGGCATAGGCCGTAGGCAGCAAGGTATAGCCGGATTTCCAAATTTTGCCGGGCAGAAAAATAAGAATGGTTTAGGGTATACGCCGACAATGGAAAAAACTAGAAAGTCCAAGAGCATTGGACCTCTCAAGAAGACTTTCAATGCCTCCTTCGTCAAGGAAGGGAGGACTTTTACTACTGTGGCTTCTTGGAGCCTTAGTATGACTGTGAAACAAAGAAGATGATCTCTGGTTTTGAGATCTTCGTTGACTGTGAGCCATTGGGAGAGGAGCAGTGGTACAAGGTTATAGAAGAAGGACCATCTGAAAAGACTGTTCAAGAAGATTGGGATGAGAATATGGACCGAGGATATATGAAGCTGTCATTGGGGGATGGACCTAGGGACAAGGATGATTCGGACCAAGAGGTGATGGCAATGCAAGGGGAGAAGATGCACACTCTTCAAACTCATTATGGAAGCCAAGGGAGAGCTCAAGAATTGAAAGTGTGAGGAAGCATCGCTCCCGAAAGAGGGATTTTCTAAGTTTTTTGACTCCGTAATCGAATCCACACCAATTAGTGGACCAGGAGTTGTCTTTCATTCAATTTTTGAGTCAATCACTAGGGGTAAGAAAACTAATGAGTCTAGTGTCAAGTCTGTTATCGAGTCTATCAAAAATTTCCCAACTATTAACAAAATGTACTCTGATTTTGCCTACTTCGACGTGTCTAATTCTGAGTGCATAGATCCTAATAAAAATGATGAAATTTCCACTAATTTAAAAAGATTAATTGAAAAGGATGAAAATGAATCAGTTTAAAAAGTGATGGAAGATGCTTTATCAATAAATCTAGGAACTGAGAAGGATCCCTAGAGGTCCAAATCGATTCATACTTGATCAATGTGAAAGCCAAGAATTGACTGCTTTACTTAAAGAATTCATGACATTTTTGCTTGGTCCTATGAGGACATGCCTAGAATCGACCCTGAAATTATCAAACACAAAATCCCACTTTTTCCTAAATCTAAACCTGTAAAACAAAAATTGAGGTGAATGAGACCCGAGTTGGCACTCAAAATTAAAGAAGAGGTTGAGAAACAGTTGCAAGCCGGATTCCAGAAAGTAACTAAGTATCCAGAGTGGGTAGCTAATATCGTCCCTATGCCTAAGAAAGATAGACGGGTGCGTGTGTGGGTCGACTTTCGAGATCTGAACAAAGCTAGTCCTAAGGATGATTTTCCACTCCCTCATATAGATGTTCTAGTTGATAATACTGCCGAGCATGCATTGTTATCATTCATAGATGGGTTTTCGGGGTACAATTAGATGCTCATGGCATCGGAAGATAGAGAAAAGACTACTTTCTTAATGCACTGGGGTATGTTATGCTATAGGGTAATGCCATTCAGACTAAAGAACGATGGGGCCATATATCAGAGGGCTGCTACTACACTGTTGCATGATATGATCCACAGGGAGGTAGAAGTATATGTAGACGATATGATAGTAAAGGCAAAGGAAAAAGAAGACGACATAGGAGTGCTGAGGAATTTCTTCGAAAGGCTAAGAGAATTTAAGACGAGGTTGGATCCTAAGAAGTGTGCATTTGAGGTGACCGCAGGGAAGCTATAAGGATTCTTCATCAACAAAAGAGGCATAAAGGTAGGTCTTGCTCAGATCAAAGCAATCCAAGAGATGAAACTATAGGAAAAAAATAGGTTTAAAAAATATTTAAACGCGCAGTTGAAAGATTAAGTTACAAAAACTTATTCGTACCTCGGATCTACTACTCATTAACTCTATAGAAGCATACAAGAGGGGACAAGAATTATACATTTGTGTCTTGAACCCAATTTTGAAACTCTTCTTCTTTGATGGTGCAGTAGCCTTCACTAGGTTATCTTCACTCTTATGGCTCCTACGGATGCTCTCGAAGAGACTAGGGTTGGTGGGAATCCTAACAGAGATGATAGAGGAGGTTTAGAAGCCTAAAACAGTTTCTGCAGCTTCTGGTATAATAAAACAACGAACTCTTTTTTCTAGATGCAGCTGCCCTATTTATAGACTCCCAGAATCGACCTTACTTTCAATCGTTTGAAGTGGCTCCGATCGATTGGACCTTTGATCGATTGAACAACGTTCGATCGATCGAACCTACCTTGACTTCAATCGATTGAAAATACTTCGATCGATCAAACTTTTCTTGACAGCATCCTCATGTGCCTTTCCAAACATCCTAGTGGAGCTAAGAGTGGGACCTCCTAGGCTCTTTATTGTTGGCTCTGACTAGTTGTTAATTCCCTTGACCAAACTCTTTGATCAGCAAACTAACCAAATGATCAGTTAACGTTTACTCCAGTATAAAACGATGACTGAACTCCAATGCAAAAGAAGATATCCAAAGCGATAACTACACTTGTATGGTGTATTAATGTCCCTCTACCGTCAGCATTCATAATCATATTTAGGTTGTCAGATAACTGTTACGATCAACCTGAATTATGATTACTTCTTGTATTCCTTGAGTCCCATTCACCCCTTATGTTTACCAAACATGTTGATAACTGCTTATGAACAAGACTTCGATTCTTAATCAACTTGGTGACATTCTCAAGGGAATGCTTTTTCTTTGTCAGAGGTTAGATTCTATCTTGACAATATATGTTCACAATCCTATGAACATGACAAACACAAGATGCCTAGGTGTTGATCTATAAGACCTCACTGATTGGTAAGTTAAAGATACTATATCCATAGTCTGTGTTCATAAACGTCTTAAGATTGAGAGCACGTAGCTTATACAAGTTATGAGTTCCTATTGTCTGTTGACAACCTTAAGTGTCAATAGGAAAGCTCAGGTCCGTCAATGCACTATAAGCACTAGCATGTTAACTAAGAGCTATATTTCAGTGATTGAGATTTATCACTGCATCCAATGGTAGTTAATCATGCTACAGTGTAAACATGATGATATATCTAGTCTCATCATCCACTGTGACAAATTCTAAGTGTCAAAGAATAGCAATTCGTACCTCACTTGTATGTATCTTATACACACACGAATTACTTACTATGATACTTAGGATTAACAATCATCTCATGAAAGAAGCATACACAATAAAATGTAAAGCTAATATCCATATATCAAAATGCCAATGTCTTATACATAAAGTAATGGTGTGTGGGCACAAACCCAACAAACTCCCACTTGCACTCATAACCATTCAGGATTACATCTAAGACCTAAACTATCTAGATGATGATCAAAGACCTTCTGTGGTAAGGCCTTTGTAAACGGATTCAGAAGATTGTCAGTGGTGGCAATCTTGGTGACAGTCACATCTCCACGTGGAACAATATCTTGAATTAGATGATATTTTTGTTCTATGTGCTTTCCTTTTCACGGTTCCTTGGCTCCTTGGATTGAGCCACTGCCCCACTATTATTGCAGTATAGCGTAATATGTGACAACGACGCTGGTACCACCTCGAGCTCCATAAGGAACTTCTTGAGCCAAACAACATCCTTTACGCTTCACAAGCAGCCACATACTCAGCTTTTGTAGTTGAGTCTTCAATACATTTATGCTTAATGGTCCTCCAACTAAGAGCGCCACCTCCCAAGGTAAAGAGATGTCTGGACGTCGACTCTCTCGAATCTTTATTTGACATAAAGTCCGAGTCAGTGTATCCCACTGGAACTAACTCATAGCCCCCGTACATAAGCATGTAATCTTTAGTCCTTCTCAAGTACTTAAGAATGTGCTTAATGACTATCCAGTGCTCTGGACCTGGATTCGATTGGTACCTTCTAACTATGCCACTGGAAAAGCAGATATCTGCTCTAGTGCATAACATCGTATACATGAGACTTCCCACTGCCGAAGCATATGGAATTCCTGCCATGCAACTCCTCTCCTTTTGTGTTTTTGGACACTGGTCCTTGGAGAATGCTAAATCATTCCTGAAAGGTAACAAACCTTTCTTCGAATTATCCATTGAAAACCTAGTTTGCACCTTATCGATATAATTAGCTTGAGATAATCCCATTATCTTTTGCTTGCGATCTCGATAGAGCTTTATCCCAAGGATGTAGCTCGCCTCTCCTAGATCCTACATATCAAAAGTACTAGCTAGCCAAACTTTATTGATGAAAATGCCCCTACATCATTCCCAATGAGTAGAATGTCATCAATATAAAGCACAAGAAAAGCCACCACTTTTCCCTCATAGTTCTTGTATACACAAAGCTCATCCAGATTCTACACGAAACCAAACGACTTGACCACTTGGTCAAAACGAATGTTCCAACTTCTGGATGCTTGCTTAAGCCCATAAATGGAATTTTGCAACTTGTATACCAAGTTACCTTTCCCACCAGCTATAAACCCTTTTGTTTGTTGCATATAGATGTCCTCCTCAAGATTTTCATTCAAGAATGCAGTCTTAATGTCCATCTGCCAAACCTCATAATCTAGGTATGCAGCAATGGATAAGAGTATCCTGATGGACTTTATCATGGCTACCGGTAAGATGGTTTCCTCATAGTCAATGCCCTCCCTCTAAGTATAACCTTTCACTATAAGCCTTGCCTTAAAGATCTCAACCTTTCCATTAGATCCTCTTTTCCTCTTATAGACCCACTTATAGCCAATATGTTTAATATTGGCAGGAAGTTCTACAAGATCATAGACCTAATTAGAATCCATAGATTCTAAATCAGCCTTCATAGCTTTAACCCAATGAGCTGAGTCTACATTAGCTATTGCCTCTTCGTATGTGGTAGTATCAGATTCAGATTCTATAGAGATAGCTTCAAAAACTTCTCCTAAGAATATGTATCTGTCAGACTGGCTAACCATCCTCCCACTACGATGAGGTACCGGTAGGAAAATGGGTGAAGATGTGGTATTTTCTTGTCTTACATCGTTATCAACTGCGGGTAGGACTGAGGGCTCTCCTTCCATCTCTCTCAGATCTATCCTTCCCTTAGGTTTATGGTTCGTGATATAATCATCCTCCAAGAAAACATCATTTGTGCTAACAAACACTTTTTGTTCTCTTGGATCATAAAAATATCATCCATAAGTACCCTTTGGATACCCTACGAAATAACATACTTCTGATCTAGAATCCAATTTGCTCATCTTTCCTTTCAGCACATGTGCCAGACACCCCCATATCCAGAGATGTTGCAAATATGGCTTGCGCCCAATCCACATCTCCCGTGTTGTCCTAGGAACAGTTTTACTTGGTACTAGATTTAGTATGTATGCAGCGGTTTCCAAAGCATAACCCCTAAGGAATAATGACAACTCAGAATAACTCATCATTGACCTAGTCATGTCTAAAAGAGTCTGATTCTTTCTCTCTGCTACACCATTCTGCTGAGGCGTACCAGGTGCAGTTAACTATGACAGAATCCCATTCTGTACGAGGTAATCAATAAATTCATTAGAGAGGTACTCGCCACCTCGATAAGATCGAATGGCCTTAATATGTGTGCCCAATTGCTTCTCCACTTTAGCCCTAAACTCTTTAAACTTTTCAAAGGATTCAAACTTGTGCTGCATTAGGTACACATAATCATACCTAGAGTGGTCATCAGTAAATGTTATAAAAAAATTCATAACCACCCCGCGCTTTAATATTTATTGGTTTACCCACATCAGTATGAACTAATTCCAACAATGCATTAGTCCTATTGCCCTTTGCAGGGAAGGACCTTTTGTTCATCTTACCCTCTAAACAAGACTCGCATACTTCCATTGGTTCGAGAACCAAATCGCCTAAGACCCATTCTTTGACTAGTTTGCCAATCCTATTTAGATTGATATAGCCAAGCCTCATATGCTAAAGTCTTGTTGGATTAGTGGAAGGTTCCTTTCTTTTAGATGGTACAGGTGCCACTGAGTTATTAAGTTCCACTTAAGTGTCTTTACAATTGTTTGGAGTAATCACATACAAACCATTTGATTTGACACTCGAACACACAAAAGAACCATTTCTTTTGATCACAACTTCAGTTCCGAAATGAAAAGAATAACCTTTATTCGATAAATTTGAAACTGAAATTAAATTATGTCTCATTAAAGGGACGTAAAGTACATCTGATAAAACTAAAACTTTATTGTCTAAGAATTCTAAAGCTAGTACTCCTATTATAACCGCAGAAATGGTTGCGCTAGATCCCAGAGTTAGCACAATCTCCCCATCACTGCATTTTTTGGTTGATCTGAACCCCTACAACAAAATATAGATATGGTTAGTCGCACTAGAATCAATTGACCAAGTATTTGAAGTATCCGTTATAAAACTTACTGCAATCACATGTTATTCAATCATACCTTGAACTCTTGTAGCTAAGAATTTTGGACAGTTCCTCTTCCGATGGACCTTATCACCGCATTGGAAGCACTTTCCTTTGCCTTGGCCACCCACCTTCCCTTTGCACTTACCTTTTCCCTTAGATTTTGCAATCTTAGGGACTGGTCCAACACTTGGACCACTAGTGCCAGCTTTCTTCTTCCCTTTCTTATCTTTCGGCGTAGATCGAGAAGAGGAAGAGTTTTTCTCAAAGTTCAAAATGTTGCTCCCAGGTTTGATCACCCCTTCTGCTGCTAATAAAGAACTCATAATTCACTCGTTGAAAAATTCATTTAATTCATATTATAGTTAAGTTTAAATTGAATGCATGACAGTGACAGCGAATTGAGGATCATATTAACTTGGGTCTATGCGTCGATGTTGGCTCCCAAGGTCTCTAATTCATTAAAATAACCAATCATTTTTAAGGCATGCACTTTGACTGGAGTCCCTTCCGATATTTTCACACTCATTATCTTCTGCATGGAAACTTGTCTGGCAGATCTGCCATGATCCCCAAACACCTCTTTAGGGATTTGATAATGGCACTTGCAGAATCATTCGACTGGTATTGGTGTTGCAACACATTAGCCATAGAGGCCAATATGTAACAACGAGTCATCCCATTCGACTTCTTCCACTTATCGAACTCCCATCTAGCAGCAGCCGAGGCATTTGCAGTGGGTCTTCAGGTATGGGGTGGTGAGGACATATATTTGATCCTCCGTAGTTAAAATAATGTCAAGGTTACATTTCCATTCAGTGTAGTTGTTTCCAGTTAACTTGTTCTGAGTGAGTATAGTGGCAAGTGGACTAAATGCAGATCCAGACATTATGATTACTGAAAAATCAAACAGACAAAATAAATATGGATATTAGAATTTGACAATTTGAAATAAAAAAATCCTTAAAACTCTTATTTTAAAGCAAAGTCGCCGGAATATCGAAACGAAAGAGTAAAGCCTCCGTGTGGCTGTCAATACTCGATCTTTCGATTAATTATGACTTATTCGCTATGCAACTCTTGCGAAATAAGTTATGACTCCCGAACCTATTTGATCTCTAAGTTTCTGAATAATGTCCGGTGTGGGATCCCTTATCCATAGCTTAGCTAGTGTATACCATTAACTAGGATCCAATCACAACTGCCTCAAGTAGTGCCTCCATGTGGTGGTTGCCCTCTAACACGTTTGATTGATCCTATCCATAGGAAGTTCACATTTAATAACCAATGAATAATGTACCCACCGTATGGAATGATCACCCTTGACGAGATGACACACAATGCATTACTCATCTTACAGTGAACCGTTAATGGAAGATCGTGGGTGTTATTAATAAGATCCTCTCCCACTAGATTTAAATATAAAGGATTTTGCTTTTGAAAAATTTGTTTCTACACATTACCCATAAACATCTAATGTTTACTAATATGTTGAAAATGGTTTTTGAATTTTATTTTAGAAAACTTGTTTTACGTGTATACAAGTAGTAACAAATATAATTAAATGTCAATCACAAACCAAGCACATAAAACAAAAAACAAAAATAAAATAAGGCATTCAATAATGCCTCTATCTCCCATGGCTCTATCTCTATAGAACCTCCTCTTGGTTTGATCACCTCTGGCTCCATCTTCATGGACAACGGCTTCTTGCTCCATCTTCATGGGCTTCCTAATTCCATTGCATTAGACCTATGCTTCTTTTGAAGATTACAATTTATCTAGAAATAGGAAATAAAGCAATAAAATAAATGGCAAGGAAAACCGGTCCCATTTTCCTTTTCGTAGGATTGAAGTCACAGTGCCCTTTACACATGCCTTAAATCAAACCAAAATAAATACAACACACACCAATCTCAAACATTTAAATATAAAATTTAAAATTGATCTTGGTTCCATGGGAGATAGTAGACTTATCTTGCTTCAAAAGGGTTAGTTGTACACACAACCATACATACATATAACAAAATATATGAGCATTGGAACAATTAATTTAATTGCATACACCATAAACTCTTTATGGAATAATTAGTACTATAAAACAACATCTCTGGTTTTCTGTCACAGACTGATTTAAAATTTTTAGAACAGTAAGTAAATAATTTTAAAACCTTTAAAACTGTGAAAAAGACACCTGGACAGATAACCAGTTTCGATCGATCGAAGCTTATTCAATCGCTCGAAACCTGCATTGGTTCGATCGATCGAATCTCTTTTGATCGGTTGAACACAGAATGTTTCAATCGATCGAAACAAGTTTGATCAATCAAAACTTCCATGAAACCAATGCTATCACAAATTTGTTTTCTGCTGTGAAACTGCTGTAGAAATAGATCTGTGACGATGCAGTTTTAAAAACAATACAAAATACTAACATGCAAACCAAACTAGTATTCCAAAACGCATCTACAGATCCAAACAAGTGTGGCTCTGATACCAACTATAGGAAAAAATTAGGTTTAAAAAAATATTTAAACGCGCAGTGGAAAGATTAAGTTACAAAAACTTATTGGTACCTCGGATCTACTACTCGTTAACTCTATAGATGCGTACAAGAGGGAATAAGAATTATACCGTTGTGTCCTGAACCCAATTCTAAAACTCTTCTTCTTTGATGGTGCAACAGCCTCCACTAGGTTGTCTTCACTCTTAGGACTCCTATGGATGCTACAGAGAGACTAGGGTTGGTGGGAATCCTAATAGAGAGGATAGAGGAGGTTTGCAAGCCTAAAACAGTTTCTACAGCTTCTGGTACAATAAAACGACGAACTTTTTTTTTTGGACGCAGTTGCCCTATTTATAGACTCCCACAACTGACCTTACTTTCAGTTGATCGAAGTGGCTTCGATCGATTGGACCTTTGATTGATTGAACAACGTTCGATCGATCGAACCTTTCTTAACTTCAATCAATCGAAAGTACTTTGATCGATCGAACTTGTCTTAATAGCATCCTCATGTGCCTTTTCAAACATCCTAGCAGAGCTAAGAGTGGGACCTCCTAGGCTATTTATTGTTGGCTTAGACGAATTGTCAATTCCTATGACCAAACTCTTTGATCAGCAAACTAAGCAACTAATCAGTTAACGTTTACTCCACTATAAAACGTTAAACTAAACTCTAATGCAAAAGAACATATCCGAATCGATAACTAGAATTATATGGTGTACTAATGTCCGTCTACCGTCAACATTCATAATCATATTCAAGTAGTCGATAACTGTTACGGTCAACCTAAATTATGATTACTTCTTGTATTCTTTGAGTCCATTCACCACTCATGATTACTCAACATGTTGATAACTACTTATCAACAAGACTACAGTTCTCAGTAATCAACTTGGTGACATTCTCAAGGGAATGCTTACTCTTTATCTGAGGGTAGATTCTATCTTGACAATATATGTTCACAACCCTATGAACATGACAAACCCAAGATACCCAGGTGTTGATCTATAAGACCTTACTGATTGGTAAGTCAAAGCATCCATATCCATAGTTTGTGTTCATAATCATCTTAGGATTGAGAACACGTACCTTATACAAGTTATGAGTTCCTATCAACTGTTGATAGCCTTAAGTATCAATAGGAAAGCTTAGGTCCGTTAATGCACTATAACCACTAGCATTTTTACTAAGAGCTATATTGCAATGATTGAGATTCATCACTCCATCCAATGGTAATTATCATGCTATAGTGTAAACTTGATGAGATATCCAGTCTTATCATCCACTGTGACAAATTCTAAGTGTCAAAGAATAGTAATTCGTACCTCACTTTTATGTATCTCATACACACACGAATTACTTACTATGATACTTACGGATTAACAATCATCTCCTGAAAGAAACATACACAATAAAATGTAAAGCTAATATCCATATATTAAAATGCCAATGTCTTATACATAGAGTAATGGTTTGAGGGCACAAACCCAACAGAAACAACCTAGATCAGACAAGAAGGTGAGGAGTTTTCTAGGGAAGATCCAATTCATAAGCCACTTTATTTCAAAATTGACCACAATCTATGAGCCGTTGTTCAAAACTATTGAAAAAGGAGAAGAAATTTGAGTGGAGTGAACCTTGCCAAAGAGCCTTTAAGAAATTCCAAACCTACCTACAGAACCCACCCATCTTGTCACCGCCTATTGAAGGCAAACCCTTGCTTTTATACCTTTTAGTAATTGAGTATGCCATTGGATGTATGCTAGCTCAAGAGGATGATGAGGGTCATATAGAAAAAGCTAAATACTACTTGAGTAAGAGGATGGTTGGGTATGAACTCAAGTATACACCGTTATAGAAAACCAGTTGGGCCTTAGTTTGGGCTTCCCACCATAGGCACTACATGTTATCTTTTCTTGTGTTGATTATAGCTCGGATGGACCCGTTAAAATACCTATTTGAGAAACCTGCACTGATAGGAAGGATGGCCCATTGGATGTTGATGCTCACAGAGTTTGATTTGAAATACGTTACGAGAAAATCTGTTAAAGGAAGGGCAATAACAGAATTCCTGGCTGACCTGGAGTAGGCAAGGATGACGCTAAAGAATTCTCATTCACCGATGAGTATCTTATGGCTATCAATCTAGATATATGGAAAGTGTACTTCAACGGAGCCGCTAACTAGAAGGGATATGGAGTTGGGATAGTTCTAGTATCTCCAAATGGTGTCCATGCGCCATTTACAGTCAAGCTAAACTTTACTGTCACCAACAATGTTAGTGAATATGAGGTGTCACACCCCGGAGTGGCAAAGTAGGGAAAAATAAATTTCCTACCTTCGGACCCGTGAATACGCGACTGGTTGGAGATGCTCCTGATTGTCCTTGACAAAAGCTATTAACAAGAAGCATAATAATATTAGAAATGTATCTAAATCAAAAATAGCACAATAATATAAACTATACTGAGTCATACATCAACATTATATTACAGACCCTAAAGATTTGAAAGGCAACAAAATAAAAGAAGTAGTCTTGTGATATCCCGTGTCACGAACTCTGAAAAAACTAATTATTACATCATAATAGAAAAGATAAACAGAGAGTTAAAAGCTCCATCTTCAACTTACAAACCCATAGCAATCCCCATAGTAATCCTCTCCCGAATGCCCATCGCCATAGTGGCCCTCATCCATATTCTCGCCATTTCTGTTGTGGCCTCTGGGTTGGGTCTCCTATTAATCCTAGCTCACTGGACGTGAAAGGTCCAACTACATGTCTAGCGATATATAATGCCGTCAACTTGAATACAAGCTAAGTGAGCATAAATTCTTACAAACCACCTTTAATAATAGTCACGAAAACTCTACAGCTTTTTATTCATTAGTCGGCTTGTAACATCTTTTAAAATAATCACCAACCAACCAAAAGTGATGATATAGACACCTTAACCCCACTATAATTCTAAGGCAAGGGACACGCTTCCCTGACAACTGACTTAACCCACGACTCTTGACACAATCCTTTCTTCATCTCACAAACAATGACAATAGCCATATAGCAACCCACTTCATAATTTTCAACTTACTTTATAGCCGATAACTCACTTTACAATTGTCAACTCACTTTACAGCCAATAACTCACTTTATAGATGACAACTCACTTTACAGTCGGTAGATCATTTTACAGATGAGAACTCACTTTACAGTCGATACTAACTCACTTTACAACCATTAATTCACATTACAGCCATGTAACATTTGTCATCACATCACCATTTATTACTAACGTATACCACCACCGCATGTGTCCAACAAACTCATTATTGACACATGATACCGACATTAACAACCAACAGTACTCCTATGACCTGATAGGTTTTCTGAAGATGCATAATCGAAAGCTTAGACCGACATCAAGAAAATTGATCCTAGTATAAGAGTTTACTATGCATAGCATAGCGAACCAGTCATAGAGCTATTTATAGATTTCGATCTTATTACGCATAGATTATTCCCATTATTAGAGTCAGCGTATCGCAAAAAACATCATCGTTCTCAGTTCAAGACTAATACTCAAGTTAACACATATGAATGGCTAAAAGCTCAGCAAATACTTTACGTGCATGTGTGTCCAAGTGTACATGTAGAATCTAAAGTCAAAGTCATTATATACATAACAACCATCTCAAGAAACATAGTAATAACAAGAAACATAAAAAAGTGGCAAGCTCGAGCACTTAGGGAGCTCGAGCGCTCCTACTGAGTGTGAGCGCTCGGGATCTGCAGAAAACAGATCCTAAGCCAAAGTCACATACATGTACGAATACTAAGTTAGATCTTCTTGCATGCACAGAAAAATATTATAAAAATAGTTTCTAAAGATATCGAAGTGAGAATCTATACTCACATAAGCGTAGGACATGTTTGGATGATGAAAAATATGCAAATAAGTTGATATGACTCGTTCCTTAGCTTCTCTTTGCATGTAAGAGTTATAACTTCAAATGGATCACATACATACAGATAAATTCTTGTACAAACTGATCCTATAGGTTTCTATGTGAGAAATTATAGTCACAATTACTTAGATGATGATCAAAATGCAAATTGTTGAGAAAGAACTTGAAATAGTGAAAATGACCTTCAATTCCTCCAAGCTCCTCCTTGATTCCTCTTGTGATAGCTCCTAAAACTTCAAGTGTATGATATATGTGTGTCTAGATGTATAGATGAAGCCATGTAAATGAATATGGAAGTGTGAATGGGTGTTTGTATGTATGATCTCTCAAAATTTTCTCTCAAGGAACTCTCTCTCTGAAACTCTGGTTTTCCAGCGAGGAAAATGCTGAGAATGGACGAGTATTTATAGAATTTTGGAGGTCCAGGGGAAAAATAGTCATTTTACCCATTTTTCGGCTCGAGGGCTCACATGGCTCGAGTGCTCGGGGATCGAGCGCTCAGGTCAGCCTTTTCAACAAAGCTTTCCTAAGGTCTCAGCGCACAACCAAACATACCTAGATTATTTAAAACAGTAAAGAATAAGAAAACGGATCTTATAATATATAACAGAGAATATTACAAGGAAGAAATACAAAAATTCAGAATAACAGATAGGAAAATACAGGTGCTACATCACTCCACCACCTATCAAAAGATTTTGTCTCGAAATATGAGTAAGCTAATCCTGGAATAACTCTAGATACTTCTCTCGTATTTTTGATTCCATCTCCCAGGATGCTTCTCTCACGTTATGATGGCTCCACTGAACTTTCACTAGGGGAATCTCTTTGTTCCTTAACTTCTTGATCTCTCTCCCCAAGACGTGCACCAGTCTCTCTTGATATGACACCTCGATATTCTTGAAGTTGATAACTAGTGCAGAATCATGAACGTACTTCCTTAACATACTTATGTGAAAGACGTTGTGTACTCCGAACATTCTCGACGGTAGCATAAGTCGATAAGCAACCTTGCCCATACGATCGAGAATCTCGAAAGGTCCAATGTAGTGAGGTGATAACTTCTCCTTCTTCCTTCTAAACCTGACCACACCTCGAACTGGGGATACCTTGAGAAACATGTGATCTCCCACCTTGCATTCTATGTCCTTTCAGCGTTTGTCTGCATAACTTTTCTGCCTACTCTGGGCGGCTTTCATCTTGTCTCGAGCTATGTTGATTTTCTTACTCATTTGTCATACCATATCCGGTCCAAGAAGTTTCTTATCTCCAACTTCAACCCAACATAATGGCAAACGGCACTGTCTTCTATATAATGCTTTGAATGGTGTCACTCCCATGCTCGAGTGATAACTGCTGTTATATGCAAACTCGATTAAGGGCAAGTGGGTCTCCCTTAAACTCACGAAGTCAATGACTCATGCTCTCAACATATCTTCCATGACTTGATTTATCCGCTCGGTATGTCCATCAGTCTATGAATGAAAAGCCAAACTTAATCTCAGAGAAGTTCCCATGGCTGCTTGTAGACTCTCCCAAAATCTTGAGGTGAACCTCAAGTCACGATCCGACACTATCGAAACTGGGACACCATGAAGTCGCATTACTTGCTGAATATACATCTGACTTAGCCTCTATACTGAATATACAGCAGACTTTGTTAACCGATCTACTATCACCTAAATGGCATCATGACCTTGTTGCAACCTTGGCAATCCAACCATGAAGTCCATTGTGACATGCTCCTACTTCTATTCTAGAATCGACAGTGGCGACAGACTCTGTAACCCCCCCTTCTTCTCTACACCATCGGATCACCATCACTAGTGACTCTCTTTATCCAGATTTGTCTTTTGATTTATGTTTCAGATTTTTTTTTAGGTTTGGTTGTAGATTTTTGCTTATGTTTTAGATTTTTCCTCTCTCACACTCTCACCAGTCCGACCACCACCAGTCCACTGCCACTCAAGCCACAACACTAGGACACCACTAGACCGAGGTGAGCTTTCTGCTCTCAAGACGATCTAGCGCTTGACTCTCTTAACTCTCAAGCACTCTCTCAAGTCTATCGACTCTTTCCGACCAGATTTGTCTTTTTGATTTTTGTTTCAGGTTTTTTTTTTCGGTTTGGTTTTAGATTTTTGCTTATGTTTTAGATTTTTTATTTTTGATTGCTAGTTAAGTGCTCTATTCATGCAAATCATGGAGGTGTGATTGATGAGTTTGGGGCAATGTTCATGTAATTTATATTATGATTATTTTGGAGATTTAAGTTGTGAAGTCACATATGTTTTTTTTAACAAAGGAACTGTTATTTTTTTCAAACAATAAAAAATTATTTGGTTTTAATTATTTGACTAGTTGTGAGTCCCGTGCAATGCACATGTGATGCTATTTATAAACACATGACTACAATAAATGGTTAAAAAAAACTAAGATTATTAAAATGATATGAAAACAAAAATCATTTTCCTATAACATGTCTAATATATAGCTTGCTTAGAACACAATAATATCCTCATTAAAAAAAAAGAACACAATAATATCTAATAAAAAAAACCTATAAAGGACTCCATGAGTACCTTTTCCCCAGCAGAGTTACATCGCATTGCATTGCACCTATGGTTTATCTTGAATGGCTACATGAATTTATTCCCCAACCAAGTTGCTCTTCTTACCTAGCTCGCGCGAAGAGCTATGCATGAAGATGTCAATAGTTGCATTGATAGTCGCTAGTTGCAAACGCACGTGATGTTTGCCAAAAAGGCTCATCACTGCGTCTTCCGAGCATAGTTCACCTTAAGTGGCTCTATGGACCCTTTCTTGTCTCCACCTAGCTTGCGCGAAGAGCTACACACGGAGATGTCACACAGCCCTCTAGTTGAGGCACCCTGCAGTCACTGTTGTAAATGCTCGTGATGTTCACCTATAACTATGGTTCATCACTGCGCCTTTTGGGCATAGTTCGCCTTAAGAGACTCTATAGACCCTTTCTTGTCTCCATCTAGCTCGCGCGAAGAGCAACGCACAGAGATGTCGCAAAGCCCTCTAGCTGAGGCACCATTGCATCATCCGTGAGAGCACACCCCCGTTGATTCGTCCAGGATAGGACATCCTATTGAATCGTCCATGATAGGACACCGCCATTGAATCATCTGCGATAAGGACACCTCTTCATTGCATCAGCTGCGCTAAGGACACCTTTCATGAGATCCCAAGTATGTTGCATGTTAGTAGTAGTTTGAGTCACATATCATTCATAGTGTTTTGCTTGAATTATTTCTTGCATGTAGTATGCTCATTGAACTATGGTTGGTCTGATTTCCTGTTAAGGAATACATAGGCAGCTCTTTCAAGCACAACCACTTGATTTTTGAGATTTTCTTTGTGTGCTTGCATGTTTTGATTTCTCAATTTTCTTCTTGAAGTCTTTCGGACTCACTAAAAGGCTGTCATGCATGCTTTGACATTCCCTTATGACGTGCATTGCTTTCAAAGCTCTGTCAAAAAGGGGAAAACTGTAGACACCCTATTTTGGTTTGTCCGTTCGATAGAAGGGATCTGCCTCAAGAATAACCCAATGATCAAAATCAAGATTTGTCAATTATGAAACAGAACTCCGTGAAGCACTGTGGTCTCTAAGATACATTAGAATAACCTTTAGGAAGACTTAGGTACATTAGAAACACAATTTAGAGACAAAAAACCTAGTTAGGATAGCTTTTTCACATGAAATGACAAAAAATTGCCTTTTACAGAGCAAAATTCGAACCTTGGGGTGGGATCCTGAGAACTCCCTTTACACCACAATCGTAAAATAGTTTAAATTAGTGACCTAAGACCTCTCATTGGCCAAAAAATCATTTAGGAGAATTTTCACCATTTTTATACGTCACAGATTTATTGCTTCTTGGAGTCAGCCTGACTCTTTTGACCATAACTCAAAATTTACAAAATTTATCGAATGAGACCAAAAACATCTTAAAGTAGACTCCCATACCTTTCTAACGGTATATCACAAACCCAAAAATGATAACCGAGGTGAGAGAACGAAGTCCGAGAATTCTGGGGAGAAAACACAACTTCCCGGGCTGAGACCAAAAACATGTGAGTGCCGTGTGGAACTCTCAACTGCCGCGTGGCACTCTCCCTAGTTCCACTATGGCTCTCACATGACCCAGATGCATTCTGGATCCTTCATTTGACCCAATTTTGCGTGAAAACGTCTAAAAATGTGAAAATTTGTATTTTTATTGTCCCACATCGCTTGGCTATGAACTTTTTAACCCAAAACTCAAACTATGAAAGGGGTTCCTCCCCTCACCATCCAAAATACCTAAAAATCCTAAGGACTAGAGAGACTAAGGAAATCCCATTGGAGGATTCCTCAAGAACTCTTATAGATTTCTTAGGAAAACATAAGTTTTAGAGTTAGGAATAGAGTCTTAGAGTCCGCGCTGCCAGCAAAGCTCTGCCAAAGGAGTATTCTGAGGGGCGTTTTTGGGGTAAGTTCTTCTTCTTTCTTCTTTATTTTTTGCTTTATTTTATTGTTTGATCTTTATTTTCATAGTTCTAGGTTGAATTTCTTGTTTGTTCTTCACATTTTTCATTATTATTAGCTTTTGATCTTTAAAGTTCTTAGGGTAGTTTTAATTCCTTGTTTGCAGTATCCTTATTAAGGTTGAGTTATCCTAGGTGAACTCTACTCATAGTGATGTGGTAGACAGAGCCTATGGAGTTGTTATCCAATCCATGGATATTCGATCCCCGGGGGTAATGACACCTTAATTTGGATCTACGAGTCTAGATTTAGGGCATTCACGTAGGAATAATGTTGTAATTCATATTAGTTGGGATAGTAGGCTATCCATGCTTATTTATATCCTTGCATAGTAGTTTAATTCATGTAGCTTAATTCTTATCCATGAATTAGGTTATTCTAGCTTTTCCATGCATAGTAGTTATTATCCATGAAATAATTAATCCATATCCATGTACATGCATACACTTACACACTATCCTCACATAGAATATTAGGTTATCCATACTAGGGATAATACTTAATTAGGCTTACACATGCATACAACCACACATAGTAGTCATGTTTGTACATGTATATACACTATCCATGCTTAGAATAGTAGGGTATTCACTTGGATTATCCTATACCTATATTACTTTTATTGTGCTAACCATGGTTAATTAGGATAATTGGGAATGCTGTGATATCTTGGGTAAGTCTTCTTCATTCCCTCTTATTTCTTGCTTTCCTAGGATCACATTGAGGCATTTATAGGGGAATAAATACGGATTTAAATTCCTTACATGATTACATGTGCTTAGATATCATGTTTTTCTAGGGTTTGAGTGCGATTTTCACATTTAAATTTCCTTTTATTTTATTTCGCATGCATAAGGGAGCGTAGTAATACGTTTAGTCCCCTGAATCACTGTTTTAGCATATGCATTGCATGTAATTACTTAGTTTCTTGCACCATTTCTTTCATTAGTTGTTCATAACTTGACATATGATTGCATTAGAAATAAATGAAATAGTTCACATAATATTTAGTCAAACACCTTGAAAGTTGAGTAGAGGCCCATCTCACGATGGGGCGAGAGGAGGAGTTTTAGCACAATCTAGCTTATTCCTTTCTCATACCTTAACTCCCGAATCAATTTCTTTGGTGATGAAGGGGTGGTGCTCTCTATCCATTGGACTTGATAGATTTAGTTTTCTTAGTTTTCTTTAGCAAATCAAGTGGCCACTCTATTAGTGAGGATCTCTCTGGATTTAGCCTTGTGGGATATAAACATGGATTACTCACTCGTGTAGCCTCGGATATGGATTATGGGCATCAGTTGTTGTTTTGAGTGGGATAAAAAGCCCCATGAAATCCAAAATATGAGTAATCCAAATCAGTCAGATCGGATAAATGCTCGTGGTTGTTGAGATGAGATTTGTAATGGGATCAATCAAGAAGGCTTAATCCTTCTACGCCCCAAGCTTGGTTCGGGTACCCATACATGCCTATGGAAGGTTATGGCCACCTACTATAATTCAACGATTGTCTTTCAATGTTTGTATCTTGCTTGCATCAAATTGATACTAAGTATTTGCCAATTAGCATGAAACGACTTCAAACAATCCAATGAATTAAATACAGGCATATTTAAAACACTTCTTTTTTTTTTCATTCAAGACACTTTAACAAGTCAAAACACGAATTATTTTGTGAAAAATTGATTTGAGTGTATCAGTTCATGAAACGAATCGAAAATTAGATTAAAATGTAAAACCAATGTTTAATATAGGTAGAAAGTATTTTGACAACAATTATAAACTCTATTCCATGAAAAAGTTTAATTATGAAAGTTGCCCTTTAAAAACATGCATGAAAATCGGTTTTTGAGTGCTTCATCGCATAAACCTAACACTATGTTTAGCTTAACATTAGAAAAATGAATCTAACAATTATAGATAGCTTAAACATAGTGAAAACCCTGATTAAACAGTAATTAATGAACTAAAAATATTAATATTAGAGAACAATAGAACCTGGATGGAAGAAAAACTACTTCATTAACTTGAAATCTTGAAATAGCATCCAAACATGGTTTTAGAAATCCTACCCTAGGGTTTTGGAGAGCTCTAATAGACTCCCTAAGACCTGTTGTATGGGAAAGATCGATAAAAATTACATATGTTACATTTACAAATCGTACATATACACTAATATAGGAGTCCTAAACCTAATAAAAAGATGCTACTGTGAATCTGGTGAGTGGGACCGGTCCCAACCCCTCTATTAGAATCGGTCTTGGTCTTTTGTAGTTGACAGCTCAGCGCACCAAACCAAACCAAGCCTTGTGTCCCAATCAATTGGGGTCGACTGTATGAATCTTTTTTCTCCATTCTGCATGATCAAGAGCTATATGCTCATTTAAATTATATATATTCATATCTTGTTGCACTGCATATTCCCAAGTCAGTCTAGGTCTGCCTCTCCCTCTAACCATGCCAGGCACTACGATCTTATCACTCTTTCGCACAGGTGCATCTACAGGTCTTCGTTGCACATGGCCGAACCATCTAAGTCTATTCTCCCTCAACTTATCCTCAATATGTCACTCCTACAGTCTCTCGGATGTACTCATTTCTAATTCTATCTCTCCTAGTCTTACCACACATCCATCTTAGCAACCTCATCTCTGGTACACTCACTTTGCTAATGTGTTGTTTCTTAGTTGCCCAACACTCTGTCTTGTAGAGCATAGCTGGCCTAATAGTTGTCCTATAAATTTTTCCTTTCAATTTTGCTGGTATTCTCCGGTCACATAATACTCTAGAAGCACTTCTCCACTTAAGCCAGCCCACTTTAATTCTATGGGTCACGTCATCACCAATCTCTCCGTCTTTACTGATCATTGAACCTAGATAGCGAAAGTGTTCCCTCTTTAGGATCTCCTGATCTTCGATCTTCACTGCTTCGTTGTCTCTATTTCCACTGTTGCTAAAAGTACATTCCATGTATTCTGTTTTTGTCCTACTTATCTTTAGCCCCTTAGTCTCCAGTGCTTCTCTCCAAGCTTCTTGTTTAGTGTTGAGTCCCCTTTTAGTCTCATCAACCAAGACAATGTCATCTGCGAACAACATACACCATGGGACCTCATCTTAAATGTGTCTAGTCAATTCATCCATAATTAGGGCGAACAAATAAGGGCTCAAGGCCCCTGGTGCAGGCCTACGGTAATTGGGAATTCGCTTGTTTCTCCGGCTGGTGATCTAATTGTAGTAACCGCTTCATCATACATATTCTTCACTACGTCAATATAACCCTTGGTCACTCGTTTCTTCTCTAGCACCCACCAAATTAAATATCTAGGCACTCTATCATAAGCTTTCTCTATATCAATAAAAATCATATGTAGATCTTTTTTCTTCTCTCTATACTTTCCATTAGTCTTCTAAGTAAATAAATTACTTCTATAGTTGATCTCCCAGGCATAAATCCAAACTGATTTTCTGACACTAATGTTGCACCTCTTAAGCGATACTTCATCACTCTCTCCCATAGCTTCATAGTATGGTTCATCAACTTAATACCTCTATAGTTGTTGCATTGTTGTACAGTACAGCGCACCGATGGAAGAATTTCTATATCTCTTTGCTTGGATCTCGGATTGAAGCACGGTTTGCGGCCACGCGACCGTAACTCATTGAGCTACAATTTCTAGCTCCGGACCAACTTTAAAATTCTAATATTCAATGTCAAAAATTCCATCAGTTGCTGTTATTATTCTCCTCCACCAGAATCACCTTTTAAGCAATGAGTACTTTTTTCTAACCTACAAAACACTCACAAACCTCGTGTAAATGATGCAAATGAAATATATAAAGATTGCGTGCCAATTAGTGAGGCATTCATTGCCAAGCTTCAAGATCCGCTTTATCTAAATGTAGCTTATAAGACAATGCAAATACACACGTTTTAGCATTAACATCATATAGGCGCAATGTTGTTATTGAAATGCGTGTAACTCTAGAGACTTGGGGATAAAAGTATGCATAAAAGACCATATACCATGCTATGAATATGCACTTTCTACCTCCAATCAGTGCACTAAACGCATAATATGTTTTTAAGGGAATACTAATAATTATATTCTTAAGCATAAAACTAATGGCATTACCCCCCCCCCCCCCCCCCCCCCCCCCCCCCTTTTTTTACTTCTTGTTTGATGTTTTCAAGTTACAAGGCCACTTTTGGAAATTTATCAATAAATGTGCTTAATTGACCACAGTTTTGAGACGACCAAAAAAAGAAAAAAAGACACATAAAATGTAATAGAGGGAATATAAAATTAGCTCAGTGAGTATTAACTATAACATTTTTTCTTTAAAAAAGTACAAGTATGAGTGATCAGAGGTGTATGGTTAGAGTGAGTTTGGTTTTTAAGTGGATAGTTGTTAAATCAATTCATTTTTTCTCCCATATTTGTACTTTTCCATTCAAAAGTTGATATCCCTCCCAAATATAAGTTTACTTTTACTCTTTTTTTTTTTTTTTTTTTATAATTGTTTGGCTTGAGGCTTTTGAATTTAAGGCTGTTTGGCCTAATGACTTTTGGATTTAATTATGGCTAATAGTGATGCAATAATTTGTAGTACTTCATATTATAATAATTGTACATAGCTCATAATATTTCATTTGGTAGTTATTTTGGTTTAGTCACAAGTATGTGAGGTTAGCATAGATTAAATAGAGTATAAATGGTAGGCTAGGACTAAGAGAAAGAGGCTTTTGATAATATTGTATTTGAAATTGGTTTTATACCAAATTGAGCCTAGAGCTCTTGTTTTAGGGTTTTGGTCTTCCAAACCCTAGTTTGTTCTTAATATGTTCTCTTCAACTCTTGAATTAAGCTTTCAAATGCATTTCTTTTGTATCATTTGGTCCAGAGCCTGAGATCCAAGATGGATTTGAAGGAAATGTTTGAATCTCAAACAAACACAGCCTTTGAACAAGCTTTTGGTGAGTCTCATTTGTGAACCGATGGCTTGGGGGATTCCGAATCCAAACAGAGTCTTCAACCCTGCGATTGTAGCATCAGATAGGCTTAAGGGCTGCTATTTTTTTTTTTTTGGACTTAAAGGTCGTTTGCATGCGCAAAGGGTTACTTCGCTTTTGACTTCAGAATTGTTTGTCTTTGGCTCAAGGGTTTTTGGCTTAAAGTTGCTTAGCTTTTGATTTTATGGCAGTTTGACTTTAGATTAAAGACTGCTTTCTTTAAGGTCTAAGAGTTGTTTTTTGCTTTGTAGTTTTGGCTTATAAATTATTTACGAAAATATTTTATCATAATTTATTAGAAGTTCCAAGACATGAAAAATTATTAAGTGTCGAACGTTAAATTAATTTTTGATTGAAGACACTCATGATGTGATTAAAAATTAGGCTATTATTATTGCCAAGATAATAATAACTATTGTCAAAGTAAATTAGCTATGTGCATAAGGCACAAATTGCTACATTGTCAGTTTACTTTGACAAAAATAACACTGAATTATTTTATCCATTGGTTACTTGTAGGGGTGTGTTTCGGCCGGATCGGATCGGAAATAGGGATTTTGGAAAAAATTCCGAAATTTTTCGAAAATTATTTCGGCGTTCCGATTCCTATTCCGAAAATTCGGAATTTTCATTTTCCGTTCCGATTCCGAAATTTCGGAAATTTCGGAATTTTCGGAATCGGATCATTTTCGGAAAATTTTGAAATTTTTTCGGAATTTTTCGGAATCGGATATTTTCGGAATTTTCCGATACAAGCTTAGTGCTTGGACTAATGTGGATCAAGTTGGGACTAATTTATAGACTCACATTCCTTATCCTTTTTCATGGCTAACCGATGTGGGACAAGTAGTGTAAGGTAATTTCGGAATTTTTCGGAATTTTTTCGGAATATTTCAGAATTTTTTCGGAAAATTTTCGGAATATTTTTTTCGGAATATTTTCGGCATATTTTCGGAATTCTGAAAAAATTCCGATTCCGATCCGAAATTTTTCGGAATTCAGAATTTCGGAATTCGGAATGTATTTTTACTTGCCAAAATCGAAAATTTTCAGATCGGAATCGGTCGGAATCAGAATTTCCGTTCCAAAACACACCCCTAGTTACTTGTCAAGAACAAAATAAGTATAGTTTGCACAACACCCATTTATTATGGTATCTAGCAAGCAAAGTAGCCAAACGATGGGCTTGGACTCTTGGCGGCAATTTGGGTGTTGTTGGGTAGGCATCATTTATGTGGTATTGGTAAGATCACATATTTTTTTAATAATTTTTTTGTTAAAAAAAATATACTCCCTTTGTCCCCTTTTTTTGAGTCCTATATTCCATTTTGGGATGTCCTAAAATTAGTGTCCACTTTACTAAATTGGTATACAATTTTTACTTACTTTCCAAAACTACCCCTCCTTGAAATCTATATCAAGACAAAATTAAAAAAATTATGTAATGATTAGGGACAATTGTGGAAAATAGGTGTAGATTTTTTTTATCCCCTTAATAAATTGAGTTCCCAAAGATGGACTTAAAAAAAAAGAACGGAAGGAATACTAAATAAAAGAATTTGTGATCTTATCAATGCCACAGATACTGTCCCCCAACACCACCCTATGGCACCGCCGACAATTCTTAGGCCCAAGATATACATGTACATGTATGAGATTCATTCAACTCAAACGACAGAATAGTACCGAGAACAGTCCATCACATGTGAGATTGATGTGTGGCAGTGAATCAATTTTGTATCTGCAAAACGAAGGAAGTGCGCCCCACTATACTCTCTCAGAAACTTTTTACAAGAAAGGAAACGGGTTTTGGAGACATTCACCGTATACGCCTACCCTCCACTGCTACCTCAGTATGTGATGGGACCCACTCCCACAACAGTTATATTAAGTTGGTACATTAATTTTTGTTGTCACTATACTTTGCATTTGCTACATCCACTCCCCTATTCTTGTTTTGTAATTTTTGGTACATAATGAATTTCTCTTTTTCATCTAGTCCCTCCGTCCTATAATAAATGTTCACATTTTTTTTTGGATGTCCCATAATAAATGTCTACTTTCTTAAATTGGCACATAGCATTTACTTACTTTACAAAACTACCCTTATAATAAAGACAAAGTAGCATTTATTTATGACCTCAAAATAAGCAAAAAGTCAAACATTCATCACATCTAAGGGCAAAATTAGAAAGTGACCATTTAATGAACCAAAAAAACTAAAATAATACAACTTTCTAAAATAATGTGCAAAATAGAAGTAGACACTTATTATGGGACGGAGGGAGTATATAAAATGTATTTAATCACAAAGCTCAAAAAATCCTTAATTTAAACCAAAAAGCAAAATAAAAAATTCCTCTTGCTTTTTGAAGCCTGATACAATTCCATTATGTCAATTTATTTTAGAGTTAAGAACAAGTACAATTCATGATTAGGGAAAGGTCTTTCGTCCATGAATATTAAGTATAATTTTACTTAATTGTTTATTAATATTAAGTGAAATTTTCACTTTCATAGGCTTTTTAACAAAATAAGAATTAAATTGGACTTCAGACTTTTGGTAGTTGCTTGTAGAAACTTTTGCCTCAATTTTTAGAAAATAAAAATAAAAAATATAATCGTTAGTGTTATATATATTAAAATGAATACAGTTCTTTTCAAATACAATATATATGTATGTCCAAACTCTCTCTCTCTCTCTCTCTCTCTCTCTCTCTCTCTCTCTCTCTCTATATATATATATATATATATTTTGGGTGGGACTAAATACACCACAGTTTTTGCTAAATACACCATCCTACAGTATTAAAAGATAAAAAAAATTTGTGAATGAATGTGGTGTATTTAGCAAAAAAAGTGGTGTATTTAGCCCCACCCTATATTTTTTTATAATTACACATTGTCACTTTTATACATACTATTCAAAAGCAAGTCTATTACTCCCTCCGTCCCATATTAAGAGTCTCTTTTGGGAATTCCAACTTATTAAGGGGACAACCTTGATTTTGGTGAGATTTTCAACTTTCCAATATTGCCCTTTTTGAAATTCAAAATTATAGTGCCACATCATAAAAAAAAGAGGGAAGTGTTAGATATAATAAATGACAAATTTGGAAAGTGTGTATTAAAGTACTTTGACTTTTCAAAAAGGACTCTTAAAATGGGACAACAAAGAATGGCATCAAAGACTCTAAATATGGGACAGAGGGAATATTATTTTTTAAGCGATAAGGGATGTCTATTTAAAGTCGCAAATTGTTGGTACAACTTTTGATGCATTGTTAGTGCAAAAATAAGACATAAATGTTATTCTTCTTCTTCTTCCCTCTTCTCCAAGAAAATCCTACCTCAAACCTAATCCTACTTCAACATCGCCACCAACACTAACCCCACCACCACCAACCATTGCCACCACTAACCCCATCCATTTCAAGGGGTTTTTGTCTGTCTGTTTTTCTTTTTTTTTTTTTAATGTTAGCCTTAAAAGTGTAATCCCTGCAGTTTTGGTGACCTCCATGGATTTCTATTGAAGGTGCAAGTCATGGAACATGTAGGGGGTTAAGTGGTACAATGTTGAGTGCAACTCGTTATACAGATAGGTATGTGAGGACAATTATTCCAAATTGTTATATGACAAATTTCATTGACATTAACAAATATCGAGTCTCTATTTTATATCTAAGCTTCGAAGACACATTTTTCGATCAGAGTTATCAAAAAGTGAAAAGGTAAAAATGTCTGGTTACTTGGGTTAGGTTGGTTCCCTCACAAAATGGTTTTTCATATATTCTATTTACTATTTTTAATGTTTTACTTAATTAGTTAAAATATACTCTCCAACATGTCAGATTTTATATTCTTCGTATCTAATAAAAGAGAGAAAAATATTTTCTAAACTAGACTGTTTGAACTCCCTAAGGAGTTCGAATGCCCGAATGGCAGTTTCAAAGATTTAGAAGTAATTTGGTGTATGAAAATGCGTGTGAACGTCCCAAAAGAATTCGAATGACTCAACGTATTTGTGGCAAGAAATCTATAATTATAAGAATGCGGGCGCACCAGACAAATATCGTCTTAGATTATGAACAATTTGACAATATCAGACGATTAGAGAGAAAGAGGAACGGAATCTCTCCAAATGAGTTCTACTTGCTTTAACCAAAGATTAAATACTAAATGTGAGAAATACCGAGAATGAACAAAGAAATAACAGAAAGAAATTTCTATTAAATCTCTTACAAACAAGGTTCAATTAGAAGTGAGAATTCATCTTCTAATTGGAATTGAGCTATTAATCTACTCCTATAACAAGTAAGTAAATTGGAATTGAAATTGACACAGGAAAGGAAATAATAGTGCAAAAAACATAAAGATGCTAAGTGTTTTTGCTTGATAGGGGATCCCTTATCTCTTCCATTTTTCGTCTTTATATAGATCACAGTGATAACCGCTGCCCAGAAGTTGTGAGAAACCGTCCACTATATTCATGATTTGGGCATAGTGGGTCCTCGTCCAAAACGATCTTCATTTTACATGTGTTATTGGTCTGCATCGAAATAACTGCCAATAACCGTTCCACCATTGACGTGGCAGGCGCATCGGGCTATGTCGTTCGTTACATTGCATAAGCCAGCCTTTTCCATCAGCCTGCTTTATCGTCCACTCCCTGTGCAAAACCCAGTTGGATTTAGTGGGCCTATTAAAAATTTTTATTTTATGGTGCAAACAATGCCCTCTCAACATCCTTTTGGAAGTAAAAGTTTTAAGAAATCAATACTTAAAGAGAAGAAATCAATACTTAAAGGGATGTTGCCAAATAAGACATTGGCCCACCAAATCAAAAGATCCTCCCTTTTCTTATTTATAACCGCCCACTTTCGGAATTGGTGAGGTGGCAGCTTGACGACATCCTATTGACGCGTTTTCTTATCAATACTCAAGTGTAGGTGATCGTACAAGTAATACAGTTCTGGAAGACTAGGTCGAACCCACAGGGAACGGAAAATAATTTTATAAAGATAAGTAGTAACCATTTTGTCCCAAAAAAAAAAAGAAAATAAAAGATGATGGTTTTTTGAGGCTTTTACTAAACTGCTAGTTTTTATATTTTTGCAATAAAACTAATTCATAACTATTTTTTTTAACAGTTTATGATAAAGATTTTAACAGTGCAAAATACATTAACTAAGATACTAGTAAGAAAAGGAAGAAAAATAAATAAAAGCTGGATTTTCATGAGATAAACTTTTTGAATTTTATAGTAGCGAAAGATAGAAATAATACAAATATTTAAGCAAAGTTATTAAAAACGGAAAATATTAATTAATTTGGAAGAAGTGATTTAAAAGGATTGAGGATATGCAAACCCACACAAGATCACACAACTTTTGTGCATTTGTAAATTAAGAATTTGACATTTCTAAACAGAGTGAATCTTTATTTAAAAATAAACTTACACTAGTTGAGGTCATGTCAAGTATGTTAGGTTTGATATGAAATGACGTCGTTTGGTTTAAAGAAAAATAAAGAGACAATTGGGCAGTAGCAAGGTTTGAACCGTGACCCGCCGCGGACGTAGGTTATTCGGCGCCCAGTCCCCACCACTCTGCCACTACACAATTGCTTGTCCATTAGTGGATAAAAATATATACAAACACATATTTGAAATATAAATTGTCAAATGAATTGTTTAAGTATGCTGTGTGTTTTTTTTTTATGACAAAAGACATAGTTTGACAATTCACATAATTATATTCTTATTTCAAATAAGTGATCTTTTGATGTCCAATATAGCCATAGTCTATAAACATGTTAAATGGTCATAAACTATAAATGCATATGTATTTTTTTGCCATAAATAGAAAAACAACCCATCCAGATAAATTTGCCTATTTAAGATTAGTGCACAAAAGCTGGGATTTCTAAGTTTTTATTGCATATCCTGAATTAAAGTTTTAGCCTACTATTTAGGAATTGAAACTGTCTTCCAAACAATCTTTTAAAGAAAGATTAAATGGATATACACAGTAACTGTATAATTAAAAATTAAAGTTACAAAACCAAGGTAAGGGTGAAAACTAATATTATTATATTTTTTTCTTCACTTAACATGAGCTGTGATTGAATTTGTAGAATCTGTAAAATAACAAAGTTTAGTACAACGAGGCTAATAAAACATAAATAAATGGAAATACTGAATCAAAAATAAAATATTAAACCTTTAACTTTGACTTCTTGTGGGGTCACAGTGGTTGAACTCTAAGAACACAAGTAAGGCCAAACCAAATCCTAATCTAATTTGGGAGTAAGATATGGGTATGGTATGCTTGGGGCTTTGGTAGGTGATTATAACAACTATGTGGCTAAAAAATCTGGCATTTGCTTGCAAAATCTGTCTTCTAATGAATGTAAATATTGCTATAAAAACTGAAAATTTGGGGTTTCAAACTATTTTAGAGGACAACTACAGCTACTACTAGACTAAAAATATTAAATCCAATTTTTAATAGGAATATTTTACTACTACAAAGTGACAAAGGTTGTACAAGAAAACAAATATTTTAAATTTGAGAAATACAGTACACAAAGTTTTGTTACATATTTTGAACATTAAATTATCAATTACATAAAAGTAAATTTTTACAACTACTAGAACTAGAAAAGGCAAAGAAAAACTAAAGTTTCCTACTTCTAGGGACAATATGAAGTGCTCACATGATAACCTCCCTAAACTATTCTCTCTCTAACAGAGCATGTGAAGCTGTGCTATTGTTGGTGTTGTGTATCTTTTTGTGTGTCCCTTGTTCCTCGTTTGCTTCTCCTTTTTATAGACGAGATTCTATGATGAATTCATCACTCCATTCGTCAGCTTCCAATTTTTTCTTCGCGCGATCGTCTTTTTCTTCCTTGCGTTTGACAGTTCTCTTTGACTACCTATATAATGAGAGAGAGAGAAAGAGAGAGAAACAGATTTTAAAGATTCCTAAAATGTAGCAACAAATGTTCTTTGATTTTTTTTTTCTTTTTTTTTTTTTGGATTGTTTTTTCCTTAAGTTTACAGAACTTCACTGTGCAAATTTTGACTAATATTTGGGATATACTATGGTGTGGTTGCTACTTCTTTATTTCTCTTTATTTTACTTTATTTTCATCTAAACGTATAAAATATGTAAAAGCACATAATTACACGCATTTGAGTGACATCACCATTAAATTATATTAATTCAAATATGCATGTAAAACTAGGGATTTAGGAGATTAAATGAGCATTATATCTATTATATTGGCACATGAATATGCAATATTCAATGTTTGTCACACCCCTCAACTAGCTTATTGCTAGTCCCTAGCAATGAAGTGAAAGAAAAATTATTCTAAAAGTTTGATTAAAAAGTAGGAATAAACTAAGGAAAATAAAACATAACTCACTATATATCGCAGGAATCGCGATTGCATTTAGCTTTTGCAACAAGTCGTTAAACCCCTAAATTACCTCTAGTGGACGAGTGTAGTCTCGTGAGAGTTTGCAGTGAATATACCCACAAAATTCATTAAATATATACATATTTTAAATGTAAAATAAAGTAAAATAAAAATAAAGGTAGATTTTTTCTTCTTTTACAACAGATAAGATTAAATTTGACAATAAAATATAATTTTCATATATGTAATAGTAATGCAACACATACACTCACAGTTTGTCAATGGCAGTATTTTTTGTACTCTTTAAACTTACAGTGTGTGCTTAAAAGTCAAGCAGTTGTTTTTAACTTCAAAGTTTATTTTATTTTATTTTTTATTTTGAAATCAACTCCTTTCTGTCTTTACCACTTCTTGCAATATCATTACAATCTAATCACATACCTAGATATAGAAATGAGGTTTGTACTCCCAGGTGGAGCAATGCATGATTTGGAAAGAAATGAGAATAACGCAATATAAAGTGAAGGGGGGTGCATTTGAAAGAAAAGATGGCCTAAATCATTTTCAAAACAGATTAACTTTGTTCATTTAAGCAATTTAGAAGTTCTAATGGTCAATCCTGAACGTTCTGTTCTAATAATCAATCAAAGAAAAGAAAATAATGAGACTTCCAACGAGTGACATGATAAAAAAAATGAGACTAAAAAGAACAATGACCCTCATAAAGGGAGATTGGCACAAAATTTCACATGGGTTAATTAGTTTCCACTACTTGTTTTGAAACTGCATAGTTCATGTTTAAGCATCCATTTAGATTTAGTAAATATTTTCACCCTGTTTCAAAATATTTAAAATTTAAAGAGTTTTTAGCATTTGATATAGTTAAACATGTGACAATGTGTTGTATGCTATTAACATACCCAAAATAACATTAACGTGTCAAATTTATCTTATTTAGAAGTAAAAGAAAATTTTCTGAAAAATCCTAAGCGCATTCACTAGGTTGGATACATATATGGTGCGATTAGTATCCTCTACACCTATACAAAAGAGGCTACGCAATCCAGAGCGTCTAAGTTGTCACGATTGCCCATCCACCTCATCCAAAATTTTCTTTTGTTTTGATTTGAATTGTCTTTTGTAACAGTAGTAAACTTTAAAAGATGTGCCATTATGAGCAATTAAATCAGGATATTTTTCTCTATAACAATTCAAACACTATCCTAACCTTTTAGCTTTCCTTTTGATGGCACAAAGGCTAGTGCCAGCAAAGGGTTTCTTCTGTTCAAAAACAAGTTAGCGACCTATTAACGTCTGACCATCGACTGTCAGAACCATTTTTTACACTCTCAGCCAATAAAAGAGGCTAGACTCAACCCTCCACTCCTTCCAACTATCAACTAAGATCTAATTAAAGAGAGCTTAGAGGGGGTAGGTGGGAATTTTATTTAAAAACTAAAAATATTTAATATTAAGAAATTTATATATTTCAGGAACTAAAAAGAAAATATATATATATTTTTTTAACAAAGTTTAAGACAATGCATCATTACAACAACAATAATAAGAAGAATTATGATATAAACTTCATAAATTATAAGGGCGGTGACTTGTGTGTCATTCATTTTTTTTTAACAGAAAACTAGAAAAATACAATTATATTTTTCTCTCTTTTTATTTTATTTTATTTTATTTTATTTTTAACAAGGGCAATGCAGCACTAAATTAGCAAGAACTAGGATAATAATAAGGTAAAGTTCAAAATTCATAAGACCGATAATAGTGCGTCGTCCATTTTTTATTTTTTGTAAAGAAATGGAAAAATATCACCTATCTCTTGAGAATCATTGAACCTGATAGGGTCGTAGATCGAGTGGTATTTCCAAGCTTTTCTGGTAAGTGGGTACCTACAACCATGCATTATATTTTTGTTAAATAATGGAAAAGAGAGAAAATTAAAATAAAAAAAAATTTAAGATTTAAGCCAGATCGGACAGAAAGGAAAAAAAAAATTAAATCAAGTTTTTTTCTAGATTATACATCTTACCTTTAGTGATCGATAGAGTGGATCTTGATTCTAGATTGTAGAAGTAAAAAAAAAATGGGAGATAAATGAGAGATAATGAGAGATCGGGGGAGAGAGTGATTTGCAGAGAGTGAGACGAGAGAGAGATCGCGGCGAGAGGGAAGAGAGAAAGAAGAAAAAGAAAGGAAAAAGTGAGATAGGGAAAAGTTTTTAGGTATTGAAGCCCTACATATAGCCATCTTCTCTTTTTTAGTGTATCTTTCTCTAAAAAGATTAATTAAATTTAATATTTTTTTAAGAAATAAAGATAAAACAAACAGGTGGTAATCGTGAAACCATCCCCCCAACTGAGTCTGACATTATCCTTAATGAGTGAGATGAGAAAAAGAAGCCAAGGATAACACCTCTAATATAAAGAAATATACCAAAAGAAATGATAAATTAACTTATATATATAAATAAATATACTATCACTGTGTTGAGATAAAATTATCAAGAATTACAGCACAATTGATCTTTTGAACTACAGTTTCAAAGGATCAATCTTGTATTCAAATTCTGCTATCTGGCAGTGTTAGCAACATAGTTTTGAAACCAACAATACATCTGGTGTGCCTTTTTTATTTTGGACTGTAATGGGATAGTTTAAACATACAGTTTAGTATATTTATTAGATAGCAGTATTTGAGATTTGTAAGACTTGATAAAAATCAAAACTCATAAAATAATAAGTGCAAGTGGTTCTGATATTTAAAACACAGTGATGAATTTTTTCTTCTTTATATATATAATCAAAAAGAAAAGTGCATTTATAATAATAATAAAGACAAGAATTTCTTAACATATCTAGACATTGATTGGGTTTATTGCCCATGAAAGATGATCATTTTGAGGTCTAGGACAGTAGACTCGCAACCTCAAGTAGGTGTCGTGACCATGTACATTGGGATCATATATCATATAATGTTATTTCCATGAATATATCATATATGACAATGACTCTTTGAGGAATGAATTGTTCAATAAAGACAGGGATTTGAGATGTCCCCCATTCAAGCATGTAAAAGAACCAATTCCTCTGGAAGGCGTACCTTAACATTTCTCCATTAACAACTCTAGTTAATAAACGTCCCCATCCAAATATAATGTCACTGTCATCGTAAATGGGGAATTGTTCTAAAGATGTTAGGTATCGCTCCCATTCATTTTCTTCATATTTATGATATAATTCTTGGAACACCTCATATTGACCTTGTTCCCATTCATCGTAGTTTGTGCTAATATTCTGTCAGTCATCTAATCCATCAAATATTGGTTCTCAGTGTGGATCTTGGCTAGGATCTTCTAAAGGTGGGTTATTGTGGTTTGTAAGTTCATTTATCAATTGAATAGTACTGTAATTAGCATAAAACATCTCATCATTGTCAGACTCTAAATATTCAAATCTTGGGAATGTATCATCAACCGACAAAGTTCTGCCCTCTAATGGATAGTTGATACTTATATTGGATGAGCTAGGTCGGTCTGATCCTAAGTTTGCACCTTCTATAATTGATTTACCATGTTGGGGCGGATCCATATCTTGGTGTTTCCTGTAGAATCAGATAATATGTTTACAATTCCTGGAAAATATTAAATAGTAAGAAAAAATTAAAATTAAAATAAAATTCCTACTTTGTACAATTCTACTCACGATTTATGAAATTAAGAGGTATTATAGTTGGGTTCTTCAAAGGACATGTCTCCAACTCAGTTTCAAAATCTCCTAAAAATGGTTTTAATTTATGCCTACTAACTTTAAATCTATTTTCATCTTTAGGATGCTCAATCACGATAGTTCCATAAGGATAAACATTTTATACAATATATAGACTAGTCCATCGAGATTTCATTTTTCTTTTAAGAAGATGTAGTTTTGAGTTGTATAATAGAACTTTTTGCACGGGGGGTAAATCTTTGATAAACAAGAGTATTAAGACATTTTTCTGTAGAGTACCCATCATATGACATGTACTGCAAAGTTCTAATTTCTTTTTAGATAGACGAGGATTAGCTTTTTCCAATTTAAGAGCTACTAGCTTGCGAGCTAATTCTTCAATTTTTATTACTAATTTATCTTCTGTTTGTGATTGCTGTGAACTTTTAGCCTTTTCTTTCCTAGCAATTTCTTCTTTTTCCCATTGTGGAGCGTCTTCGCCAAGCTAATCAAAGTATGATTCAGCTTCGTCAACATTTTTAAAATATCCCCCTTGATACATGGCTTCAATTATTTCTTTTGATTCTGGATCTAATGTTTCATAAAATAAATTAATTATATGCCACTTTTTAAATCCATGATGTGGACATGTTTGTAGGAGATCTATAAAAAATTCATAGTCTCCAAGGCATGGTTCTTTCTCTTTTTAAGTGAAAAGTTTAGATTCTCGCATCAAGCTATAAGTTAAATTTTTTTGGTAGAATTCATTTAGAAAAGCTTCATTCATATCCTGCCATGAAATAATAGATCCACGATGGAGAGATAAAAGCCAAGATTCAGCTTCATCTTTTAAAGAAAAAGGAAAAAAGTTTGACATAGATTATATCATAAGGACAAGTTTGATTAGCAAACATATCAAAAACTTCTTCAAATTCACGAATCTGAACATAATCATATTCTTTTTTAATTCCGTGGTAAGTTGGTAAGCATAGTAGCATGTTATGTCTAAAATGAAATTTCCTGTATGTCTAGGCAGTGTGATGCAAGAAGGAGTGATGATTTGTTTTGGGATAAATATATTACGTATAGACCATCGTTCACGCTCTAATAAAAACAGGTTGTGGTATATTATCCCCATATTTATTATGAGTATCATCAGTTAATCCTTCCATGCCTTCAATTTCAGTCATGATTCTAGGAAATTGTATACTAGATGCATCACTAGAAATATTATAATTATGTGGTACTTAATATAAAGCTTCAGTGATATCTAAGGACATATGAAGTAAAAAAAAACTAAGTGTTAAAAATATCATTGCTATTATTAGTTAAGTAAAAAAAAACTCTTTTGTATATTTTATATTTTTTTTACTTTTTTTTTATAGAAGATAGATTTATACATGTATATAAATGTCTTTTTTTTAAGAAGATGCAAAAGTACATACTTATAAATATATATTTATATATATTTCACAAGGAAAATTACATAAAGTTTTTTTTAATTTTTTTTGTGTTATCATATATATATATATATATATATTTTTTTAAAAAGCTAGATTATTTATAAGATAGAATAGGTATAGATATAGATATAAATATAGATATAGTGAGAAATAGTCTTAGACCTAACTTCAATAATTAAAATTTTATAACCGTTCCCCGGCAACGGCGCCAAAAACTTGACGACATCTGATTGATGCGTTTTCTTATCAACACCCAAGTGTAGGTGATCGTACAAGTAATACAGTTTTGGAAGACCAGGTCGAACCCACAGGGAACGGAAAATAATTTTATAAAGATAGGCAGTAACTATTTTGTCCCAAAAAAAGAAAATGAAAATAAAAGATGGATTTTTGAGGCTTTTACTAAACTACTAGTTTTTATATTTTTGGAATAAAACCAATTCAAAACTATTTTTTTAACAGTTTATGGCAAAGATTTTAACAGTGCAAAATAACTTAACTAAGATACTAGTAAGAAAAGGAAGAAAAATAAATATAAGCTAAATTTTCATGAGATAAACTTTTTGGATTTTATTATAACGAAATATAGAAATGATACAAATAATTAAGCAAAGTTATTAAAAACAGGAAATATTAATTAATTGGGAATAAATGATTTAAAAGGATTGGGAATATGCAAACTACCACTAGATCACACAACTTTTGTGCATTTGTAAAGGATTTGGCATTTCTAAACAGAGTGAATCTTTATTTAAAAATAAATTTACACTAGTTGAGGTTATATTAAGTGTGTCAGGTTTGATATGAAACGACGTCGTTTGGTTTAAAGAAAAACAAAGAGGTAATTGGGTAGTAACCAGATTCGAATTGTGACCCGCCGCGGACGTGGGTTATTCGACGCCCAGTCCCCACCACTCTGCCACTACACAATTGTCTGTCTATTAGTGGATAGAAATATATATAAAAACATATTTGAAATATAAATTTTGTCAATTGAATTGTTTGAGTATACTAGGTGTTTTTTTTTTTTATGACAAAATGTATAGTTTGACAATCCACATAATTATATTATTATTTCAAATATGTAATGATAGGCCCAAAAATATCCAGTCAAAGTCAAATTGCCACTTCAGCAGCAGAATGCCAAGTCACCCGGAACGGGGACATGTTATTCAACCATCCCGGGCTCTCCAGCCTAGAACCGCCCAGTCTGTTAATACCGCTCAGGGTTCATAATGCTGACAGACCAAGATAGGCATAGCCCGAGACTAACCCCGTGACTCACGCTGAATATTTCCAACAGTTTCCTAACTCAATCAGAAGGCTAATGGAAAATAGAAGATGTTTCCTAAACCGCTTAGGAAACTTCCCGTGATTTATGCTCATTGAATTGTAATTAGATTAGGCTTCCTAATCTAGAAGATACCTTGCACGGGTGGTCTCTTGCATCTATAAAAGAGGCCACCCACCCCCATAAGAGGGGATCGCATACCTGACTTGAAAAAGTGTAGAGCGCCACACTATTACACGATTTCTGGTAGTACCGCTCTCCTTGTGGGTTCAATGTACGCTTCTATCCTTTCCCATCGATCGAGCATAATCTGTCGGCGATGCGTAAGTGAAAGCGCATCGACGAACACGTGGACGTAGGTCACCTGATTAACGGGGCCGAACCACATACAAACTTCTATCATCCTTCTCTTATCATTCTTCTACCAATTTTTGGCATCATCAGTTTGGCGTCGTTTATGGGAACGACAGATTCCTCAGAAAAAACAATTCTTTGATTGACAAACATGCCGCCGAATAAGGGTAAGAAAACCACTGCTCTAGAAGGTCAGACAGATTCACAAGCCGGGCAACTGGCTTTTCAATGACCTCCAAGTAAGTTACCGCGCCCCTTTGCAGCTCCTAGAGGGCCAGCGGCAAATGTAGCAGCAGATCAAAGCATTACTGGCCTGCCAGGAAAAGCTCCCTCAAATAGAGGAACAGCCTGGGAAGGGCGTGCACGACCGGGAGCCCGTATGGGTCCGAAGGTGTGCCCACATTGAGCCTATATCTCTGCCGGATCTAGGTAGGTTCGGGAATGACGAGCATAGCTAGGCTCCAAAGAGGACCCGGCGATGCTCACAGGCCAACCCACACCGAGTGGGAGACCCCAGAGAAATCATCAACAATAGGCATGCTGCTAAAGGGGAGCGGCAAGACCGGACTGCACGTGATTCGGCCAAGGACCCCCCGGCCAAGAGCCGTGAGGATCTTAGGCACATGATTACCTGGAGTCGAAGCCGGGCCCTGTACCCGAGGACAACGCGCTTCGAGGAAAAGGCCTCATTGTCCGACCCGACATACTATTCAGACACAGAACAAAAGATCGGTCAGACGGACGTCAAGGCCCAGATCGAGGACCTGCAGAAGCAGATTGAAAAACTGAGTCGTAAATCACGCCATGATCACACGAATATAGAAATGGAATTGCCTTTCACCATCCAGGTCATGTGATTTCCAATCCTGCAGAAGTTCAAGTCACCGCACCTCGATTCTTATGACGGTTCGGGAAGCCCGATGGATCATGTCTGGACTTATAAGGCCCGAGTGGCACTAGTTATCACCGCTGATGAACTACTATGCCTTGCCTTTCCCAGTACTCTTAAGGGGGCGGCAGCGTAGTGGTTCCATACCCTCAAACCCCGAATTATCAATAACTTTAAAGCACTCAGTTAGCTCTTCATCGGACAGTTCGTAGGAATGCTCGATCGGTCATAGTCGGACACTCAATTGCTGACCATCAAGCAACGTAGGGAGGAGGAGTCCCTAAAAGATTACATGGAGCATTTCAATCAGCAAAGGCTACAGATTAGCAACCTGAACAAAACGGTCTCGATTATGGCCTTCTGCTTGAGAGTACATCACACCAAAGTTGCAACGTCGTTTCTCAGAAAAGGTGGAAAAGTACATTACCACGGAGGAATTCCTGAAAGCTAAGTGTGCTAGCCTTGCAGGAGATGAGTCATCGAGAGCCAAACGAAAGCGTGATGGTTCTGAGAAGGGCCCGAGGAAGAAGCCGAAGCCGGATCAACTAAAAGATGGCCGTTGAAACCCAAAGGCTCCTCCAACAATCGGAAAAACTGAAGTGCCCTCCCGGGAAGAGGAACCAGGATAATTATTGTCGGTATCACAAGTACCATGGTCACGACACAAAAGACTGCTTTAAGCTCAAGATGGCCATCGAAAGGCTGATAGAACATGGCCATCTGGGCGAGTTTGTTACGGCAGACAGACGATCTAGGCCGGACATCCAATCCTCCAACAGCCTCAACCACTCGGGCAAATCAATGTGATTTCCGGAGGAACATCGGGCGGAGGGGACTCACAATTGGCTAGGAAGAGGCATGTCCAGGTATCCCAAGCGGATGTTTAGCATGTCCAATCCACCGACTCCCGACCAACTGATGTATTAACATTCTCATCCGATGACGTGAAGGGCTTGCATTGCCCCCACGATGACCCGCTGGTAGTAACAATCTCCACAACCAACTACATGGTGAAGAGAGTATTGGTGGACACCGACAGCTCCTCTTACATTCTCTTCGCCTCGGCGTTCGACCAGTTGGGGATCTCAAGGGACAGACTCCGGCCGGTTGCCACACCTTTGGTAGGGTTCAATGGCTCAATTATGTAGTCGCTCAGTATGATTGAATTCCTGATACTTATGGGTACCCATCCCCAGTAGGTCTCTATGCTTACAAACTTTGTGTTTGTGGAGGCTCCATCTGCATACAACGTCAGCCTCGGGAGGCCTACGCTTAATAAAGCCAAAGAGGTCGTGTTTACCTATGCTCTAGTGGTCAACTTCCTGACCCCCAAGGCCCGTAAAGTTTACGTGGAGATCAGCCAACCACACAGAGTTGCTATGTCAGCTCCCTCCGCCGTGAGGCAGTACCAGAAATGCTAAACATTTAAGAGATGGACCCGAGGGACGTGAATGATAGAGTAGGCCCAGTGGATGAATTAGAACAGGCGGTGCTCGACCCTACATTCCCTGGCCAGTTCATGAGTATTGGCACTCTCCTAGACCCGAGTCTGAAGGAAAAGTTGATCGCATTCCTGAGAGAGAACCAGAATATCTTTGCCTGGTGCCATGAAGATATGACGGGGATTGACCCTCGGGTCATGTCTCACCATCTCAACATTAACCCTGATTCCCGACCGGTGAAGCAGAAGAGGAGTGGCATGGCCCTTGAGCGACAAGTGGTGGTGCGTGAAGAAGTGGACAAGCTTCTAAAAGCAAAATCTATTTGAGAAGTCCACTATCCCGACTGCTTGACAATATGGTTCTAGTGAAGAAGAGCAATAGGAAGTGGAGAATGTGTGTGAATTTTACCGACTTAAATAAAGCTTGTCCCAAGGATTGCTATCCGCTGCCTAGGTTAGACCTCCTTGTGGACGCCATGGTCGATCATTCACTTCTTTCATTCATGGACGCCTACTCGGGGTACAACTAGATCAGCATGTACCTCGGGGACGAGGATAAGACTTCCTTCATCACTGACTAGGGCACGTATTGCTACAAGGTGATTCCTTTCGGCCTAAAAAATACCGGGGAAACATAACAACGCCTGGTCAATTACATGTTCAGGGACTTGATCGAAAAGTTGACGGAGGTATACATAGACGGTCTCTTGGTAAAAAGTCGAGATGAGAGCGACCACCTCGAGCATCTGGCAGGTGCCTTCAACATCCTAAGAAAATTTCGGATGAGGCTGAACCCAGCCAAATGCACGTTCAGAGTCCTAGAAACTTTTAGGGCATTGGTCAGTAGGCGAGGAATCAAAGCGAACCCCACAAAGATTCAAGCCATTATCAACATGCAGTCATCTCGGTCAACCAAAGAAGTACAAATCTTGGTCGGCCGGGTGGTCGTGCTAAATAGATTTGTTTCCTGAGCTATTGACTGGTGCCTCCCATTTTTTAAAATCCTCTATAAGTCTTTTCAGTGGTCAGAGGAGTGCAAGGAGGCATTTCAGGATCTCAAGAAGTATCTGATATCACCCTCTTTACTCTCCACACCCGTACCAAAGGAGGAGTTGTTCTTGTATTTGGCGGTGTCTCCTTCAACAGTGAGTTCAGCACTTGTTCGAGAAGAGCACGAGGTACAATTCTTGGTCTACTACACCAGCCGAGTGCTCTAAGGCACGGAAAGCCGGTACTCCCGCATCGAGAAGTTGGCCTTTGCCCTAATCACCTCTGCTCAAAGACTCTGCACGTACTTCCACGCCCATTGATTCGAGATGAAAAGTGACTGTTCATAACGTATTATATGGTTCTTTATGCATACTTTTATACCCAAAGTCCCTACATTTAGGTGCATTCTAATAACAATGTTCTTTTTATTGTGTTAATGCTAAAATATATGTTTTTGCATTGTTTTATAGGTATTAGGATTTAAATCAATGAAGTGGAGCTAAAGAAAAGTGATTATGGTGGATAGAACAACGGAAGTAGCTGAAAAAACGCCAATTTTGACAATAAAGACTTCAGATTTGGAAGCTTTTCCCAGAGATATAAATGTAGATCTTTGAGTTACGGTCACGTGGCTGCAAACGTGAGGTCAATTCGAGGTCAGAGTGAAAAGTTATGCCCATTCTCCCATCGGTGCGCAGAGCTGTCAAAATCAGAAGAGTTCAAGCGATTAAGGAGAGTTCAATCGATCGAACCTTCGATCGATCGAACTTCATATTCACCCAAAAGTTGCGTAAACTCTGCAGGAACCCTATGTATAAGTCGTTTTGACGCCAGATGAAGGGAAGACGCTCCAGAACGCAGAAAATAGCAGTTTAGGGTAGTTTTAGGGTTAGATTAGGAGTAGTTTAGGTTAGATTCTTAATTTTCTTCCTCTTTTCCATTGTTATTCTCATGATTATTGGAGATTCAAGTTTATTACAAGTTATAATCTAATTATTTCCAGGTTTTTCTTCTCCTTTTCTTTGTTTCATTGTTTATTGCTTTAGATGTTAATGATTACTCTAGGTTACTGTTTCTGTACTAGTTTTATTATATTTTTGTAGTTTAGACAATGGGAATATGTGATGAAATATTGATTCCCAGCCTCTGCCATGCAATCTTTAGAAACCTTGGGCTCGATCGATCGAAGGTATTTCGATCAATCGAACCAGGGCCATAGTCAAGCGATCGAAGGCATTTCGATCGATTGAAGGATGATGCTGTCCGATCGATCGAGAGCGCTTCGATCGATCGAACTTGTTAAATCCTGAGATGATTCTTTTAAGTATTCCATGACTTTCTATTTTAGAAATCTGTCATCAAATTGTCCCTATAAGCTCAGTTTGTCACAACAATTTTTAGAACTTAAAGCCTTAAGGCTATTTTCTTCAATGACTTTTGAAAACCACTTTGAATGCTAACACCATTTAGAGTGCAGGTAATAACCATTGTTTTAAACCGTCTTGTAAGTATTTAAATCACTTGTGATGATGTAGTCCCGGTCATGAAAGGGCTATTGATTCTTTATCTTTAGAAAAATACGGAATGCTGAAGAGGAATGAACTCCATAGAACATTAATGAGTATGCATGGTAGATGGTTAGGATCAATGTGGATTCACGTGTTTCCAACACCTTTAATTTACTCGTTTAATTAATTATTTTTCTTTATACTTAGTTTATTATTTAGTTTAATTTAATTAATTAGGATTCGTTAAAACCTCCACATGTATATTCATCTTTTTCCTTTTCTCTAGGTTGTAACTTAGTAGATATTCTTCCTATTCCTTCCCTGTGGGATTGACCTGGACTTCCAGTACTATATTACTTGCACGATCACCTACACTTGGGTGTTGCACAAGAGCGCACAGATTTTTAGTCGTGTCAAATTTTTGGCGCCATTGCCGGGGAAGGCAACTAGGTTAGAATTTTACTAAATTATTTCCAATTTCTCTTCCTTAAAAAAAAAAAAAAGAAAAAAAAATTTCTTTGGACTTTTTCTCTCACAAGAAAAAAATGATACTTAAATAAATAAATTTTCTATTGTTTTGAAGAATTTGGGTCAACATGTCTTATTCATATTACCCTCCGTACAACACAAACATCATGAATAGGTGCTTAAGTAATGAAAACTATCCCCCAAGTTGGCAAGCACCCACATATGATGCACACTATCAACCTGAGTGCTACCAAACACCACAATGGGAATATGATAGTGGTAGTCCTTCGTATTATCAAACGTATCAAGAACCTCCACATGAAGAGTTCTATCAATCGGAATGGGGATATAACCAAAATAATAATATAGGTTATAGTAGTAGTTCCCACGATTACCAAACGTACCAAGACTTTCCCTTTGAGGAGTCTTGTCCACACACTCAATGGGAAGGGGACTATTATCAACAACAATTGGACGAAACTTCATACAGTAATAATGAGGATAATAACCAAGTTAAGGATAATGGTATGTTAAAATTACTACTTAGTGAAATTAAAAGGCTTGATAGTGCACTAGATAAATTAGAAACTAGATATCAACAAGCATATGCTAGCCAACCTTTAGAAGACTATACCAATCCTTCAATACTACAACTTAAATTTCAAGACACTAATAATGGAATGGAATTGGAGGACAATGATAGCTTTATACTGAATGAGATTAACAACTCATTCAAGAATGTGATAACCCAACACGAACTCCAAAACCAAACCATTAAGCATGAAGTTGTAGAACCATCTTCTCCTCAATATGCAACCCCAGACATCAACTCCTTCACTGCCTGGATAAAGTTGCATAATTCCTTTGTCCAGAGAACCTCAATAGATGACATATATAGTGAGGAGAGTTACACGGATGAGAATAAGGTTTTTACAGATAATGAGAGTTTAGGTGATTGCACGCAATTAGGAAAGGATAAGTCCCCTGTTGACTCTACCCCTGCCTTTGATAGTGACCCTAGGGAGGACGTAATTGAAAAATCTAAATCTGGTTTAGATTCATGCGATATTCTTGAACCCTCACCTCTTTCGGCCGAAGAGATGGTGTCACCAGGTTGCCCATCACCTATCCTCTCTATCAATCAAATCTCTCATCCCGAGCTCGAAAATCATGTGTACCCCAATATTGAACAAAATGAATGTGTTGTTGAAGAGGATGGTAAGGATTCTAGAGCATGCTCTTCCCAGAATTTTAACTTTCAAAATTCTTTGAGAGAAGACTTAAAAAAATATTGGGCCCACATTAAATGATTTTAAACTTCAACAAGAAGCTAGTAATCTGCTAGACTGCTTGACCTTCTTGAGTAATACTGACATTGAGGCCCAAATAGATAGCTTTATCCAAGTCCAGTCCAAAACCGGGTGCATAGAACAGAAATTAAATTCCTATGATTATATTTCTATAGATTCTGTTCTAGGACAAGAGGAGGGTAATGAAGCTAAATTAGAACATCACTTAGACCCTGCCACTTTTATTGAACCATGGCCTCCTCCTATTTTTAGTATTAAAATATGGGCTATTATAGGAACTACAAACGCCAAAGATCATTTCTTGCATATAATTCCTAAAAAGCGTGATACACCTCCTATAATTGTCCCTAACAAATTTGGAAGCCATAGGTTTTGCATCATCTCCTCTGACCTTGAGCCTGACATTAGTTGGATGGAGTTGCATATTTATGAGGATCCCTACATTCTTTTCACTATTAAATTATTTCATTGGGAAGATCCTCAAAAATTTCAGTTATTACTTTATGATAAAAATCTTGATTAACCGGATTCATTTACTTAGTAATTCTATTATATTCTCTATTTTTCTTGTTGCTACTTATGATTTTGCAGGTAACTTGAATTTTTTTTTGGATATTAATGCCTCGAGGTAACATCCTTCCTTCTCTCACTTTACTTTACATGTCCATGTGCTTAGTTTAGAATATTGGGGACAATGTTTAGTTTTAGTTGGGGGGAGTGAGTCATTCCATGCCTCGTTTCTTTCTTTTTATGCTTTAATGTCAATACACATGCTTAGCAACATGTAACTCAGTAAATTAAAAATTGTAAAATTTTTAATATTTTTAATATATATATTTTTAAATATAATAAAATGGTTCTTGTATTTCTCTTATAGTTAATGTAGTCAGTTATGATGCATTAGTGTTATTTTCTGTATGTTATTAGTATGTGATACACTATGGTAGTTTGTTTACTATCTTAGTTACAATATGTTTTATGCTTTTTAATCTTCAAACAACTTTGAGCACGTTGTGACAACCTTGTACTTAGCTAAAATGGATTAGTAAGCCTAACTTAGGTGTCTGGAGAGACTGTAGTGTAGACTAATAACCCAAGTGAGCTTTTGTGTCATTCTTTGTTTTGAGGGTTTTATAAACTTACTCTTACTTTTTGAAAAGCATATTCATTCGTTGTAAGTCTCATTTTTCTTCTTCACTTTGACTGATCACTAGAAGAGAACGTTCAGGATTTACCAAATTTAGAGCTCTTGAATTTACTGAAATGAATAATCCTAATGAACTTAGAAGATGATTTAGGCTATCTTTTGACCATACACGTATAATATAGCCTTGGCCTACCTCTATTCTATTCCTTTACTTCACCTCTTGAGCTTATCATATTTTCCTTGTCTTCACAATCCTAAAGTCAATACCTAACTCGAAATTAGAGTTCAAGCCTCAGTTCTTTATTTAGGAGTGATTGGGATGTGTTGCATTGAAAAGAAATTTGTTAGTGAGAATAAGGGAAAGTTGGCAAAAAGAAAAAAAAAGAAAAAAAAATGAAAAGAAAAGAATGAACAAAAAAAAGAGTAAAATATGCCAATGGTTGTTACAAAACAAAAGGAAAACATAATAATAAGAAGAAGAGAGAGATTGGAGATGTGGGGAAGTTTGAAAAGTTGTAGTAGACATTCCAATCACATCCTTTGTCCCAATTGAATATCATGAACCTCTTTCTTCTTAACTTAACACCTCTTTTTCAAAGTCCTAATGATTCTAGGTAAATTGGATCTGAAGTTAAGGTAATGAGAGAGTTCTCCACGGTATTTCGCTCTTCTAGTGAAAAGTATCCATTCATGAGACTTTGTGCACTGTAAAATTTCCGTTTTTCTATTTAGTTATGAGAAGCATTTGATTCCATATACAATTACTCTTTATAGCTTCCATATCATGAGTGATAATTATTACACCCAATTCGGAGTGATTTCATCTTGAGAGTGTAATCCCGGTGAGAGTTGAGTCAAAATGAACGTCTTGATAGTATCTTAGGTTATGCAAGCTTTGAAATTAAAGTTTTGTATCCATTCACACACACACTTGAAGATTGATAGGTATGAAATATTCTAATGACTTTGATAGTAGATTAACTGTAATGTGTGTGTTGCATTGTTATGGCTTACTAGAGAGTTTCATGAGATTGTTGAGCTTAACTATATTGCTAACTGAGAGGAAAAATATTTTTTTAAAACATTTAAATGAGAACCATTATCATAAACATGAATTTTGTGGGTAATTCACTGCAAGCCCTCACGAGACAACACTCGTCCACTAGGGGGAACCTAGGGGTTTAAAGGCTTGTTGCATACGCTAAATGCAATCGCGATTCCTGCGAAAGTGATTTAGGATTTTTACTTTATTTTGTTTTCAATTTTTAGAGTTTAAATAAACACTGTTGTAGTTCGCTTCATTGCTGGGGACTAGCAACGAGCTAGTTGGGGGGTGTGATTCGAGGTGAAAAGTGCCTGTTCATAACGTATTATATGGTCCTTTATGCATACTTTTATCCCCAAAGTCCCTACATTTAGGTGCATTCTAATAACATTGTTCTTTTTATTGTGTTAATGCTAAAATATATTTTTTTGCATTCTTTTATTGGTATTAGGATGTAAATCAATGAAGTGGAGCTAAAGAAAAGTGATTCTGGTGGATAGAACAACGGAAGTAGCTGAGAAAATGCCAATTTTGACAATGAAAACTTCAGATTTGGAAGCTTTTCCCAGAGATATAAATGTAGATCTTTGAGTTACGGTCGTGTGGCTGCAAACGGGAGGTCAATTTGAGGTCAGAGTGAAAAGTTATGGCCATTCTCCCATCGGTGTGCAGAGCTGTCAAAATCAGAAGAGTTCAAGCGATTGAGGAGAGTTCAATCGATCGAACCTTCATTCGATCGAACTTCATATTCACCCAAAAGTTGCGTAAACTCTGCAAGAACCCTCTGTATAAGTTGTTTTGATGCCAGACGAAGGGAGGACGCTCCAGAACGCAGAAAATAGCAGTTTAGGGTAGTTTTAGGGTTAGATTAGGAGTAGATTTGGTTAGATTCTTGTTTTTCTTCCTCTTTTCCATTGTTATTCTTATGATTATTGAAGATTCAAGTTTATTACAAGTTATAGTCTGATTATTTCCAGGTTTTTCTTCTCCTTTTCTTTGTTTCATTGTTTATTGCTTTAGATGTTAATGATTACTCTAGGTTACTATTTCTGTACTAATTTTATTATGTTTTCGTAGTTTAGACGTTGGGAATATGTGATGAAATATTGATTCCCAGCCTCTGCCATGCAATCTTTAGAAACCTTGGGCTCGATCGATCAAAGGTATTTCGATCGATCGAACCAGGGCCATAGACAAGCGATCGAAGGCATTTCGATCGATTGAAGGATGATGCTGTCTGATCGATCGAGAGCGCTTCGATCGATCGAACTTGTTAAATCCTGAGATGATTCTTTTAATTATTTCATGACTTTCTGTTTTAGAAATCTATCATCAAATTGTCCCTATAAGCTCAGTTTGTCACAACAGATTTTAGAACTTAAAGCCTTAAGGCTATTTTTTTCAATGACTTTTGAAAACCACTTTGAATGCTAACACCATTTAGAGTGCAAGTAATAACCATTGTTTTAAACCGTCTTCTAAGTATTTTAAATCATTTGTGATGATGTAGTCCCGGTCATAAAAGGGCTGTTGGTTCTTTATCTTTAGAAAAATACGGAATGATGAAGAGGAATGAACTCCATAAAACATTAATGAGTATGCATGGTAGATGGTTAGGATCAATGTGGATTCACGTGTTTCCAACACGTTTAATTTACTCGTTTAATTAATTATGTTTCTTTATGCTTAGTTTATTATTTAGTTTAATTTAATTAATTAGGATTCGTTAATACCTCCACATGTATATCCATCTTTTTCCTTTTCTTTAGGTTGTAACTTAGTAGATATTCTTCCTATTCCTTCCCTGTGGGATCGACCTGGACTTCCAGTACTATATTACTTGCACGATCACCTACACTTGGGTGTTGCATAAGAGTGCACAGACTTTTAGTCGTGTCACCCATGTCATTATGGTCCTCACAAACCAACCCCTTCGCCGGATCTTAAGTAGGCCCGAGACATTTGGAAGGCTAATCAAATGAGCGTTGGAGTTGGAGGAGTTTAAGGTAGTTTACAGACCTTGGATAGCCATGAAAGGATAGACCATATCAAATTTCTTGTGGAGTTCACATACTCAGAAGATTCGGTAGAATAGCTCAACCCGCCGACAGTACCGCCCAGTCCATAGACTGCCGTCCTAACCTGGGTACTCTATGTAGATGGGTCCTCCAACCAGCAAGTAGCGGGGCTGGAATCATATTGACCACACCCGATGATATCCAATTGGAGTATGCGCTAGGGTTTGGTTTTTGGGCCTCCAACAACGAGGCCGAGTATGAATCCCTATTGGTTGGCCTGCAATTGGCTACTTTGATGGGTGCGTAGCAAGTTCAAGCATATAATGACTCCCAGCTCGTGGTCAATCAAGTAAAACCAAGAGTATAAAGCTCAGGAGGATAACCTGGTAGCCTACCTAGCACTTGTCTGAGTAGTTTTAAAGAAGCTTAAGGGGTTCTCTGTCACACATATCCCGAGGAAAAAACCACGAGGGCCGACCGATTGGCCCCTCTCGCCTTGCCTCGCCTTCCGAGTCAGATTTACCTGGGATAAGAAGTGAATACTTATCTGAGCCCAGCATAACTGACCCGGGGGGCATGGAAGTCGACATGGTCGCTATAGGGTCTAGTTGGATGGACCCGATAATGACGTTTCTCACAAACGGTACCTTACTTGAAGGAAAGGAAGAAGCCCGGTGGGTGAAGTAGCGAGCGACCAAGTACCACCTTGTCGATGGCATCCTCTACAAAAGGGGATTCTCCATCCCATACCAGCGATGCATCCACCCTACGCAGATGCAAGGAATATTGAGTGAAATCCACAAGGGAGTGTGTGGAAGCCATATAGGAGGTCGGGCACTATCCAGGAAAGCCTTCCTACAAGGCTATTATTGGCCAACGATGGCCCGGATTCACAAGAATACATTAAGCGATGTGACAAGTGTCAGAGGTATTCCCCCATGATCAACTACCCGGGAGAACTCCAGACATCGATCCTTAGTCCCTGGCCATTCACTCAGTAGGGTATTGATATAATCGGTCCACTCGTGGTCGAAAAAGGACAAGTTAGGTTCACAATTGTAGCAGTAGACTATTTCTTAAGTGGGCAGAAGCCGAGCCCTTGGCGTCAATCACTGAGAAGAAGATGGAAGGTTTTATTGAGAAAAACATTCTCAGTAGGTTTGACATACCCAGGGTCCTGATCAGTGACTACGACAGGTAGTTTGATACCCCGGTTTTCAGGTAATTCTACTCGGGCTATGGCATATCCAATCATTACTCATCGCCCGAGCATCCTCAGGCCAATGGCTAGGCTGAGGTGATGAACCAGACGATTTCACGGTCCATAAAAACCAAACAAAAAGATACCAAAGGCCTCTGGGCGGATGAGTTGTCGACCATTATTTGGGCCTACCATATCACCCCCAGATCGGCTACGGGGGAGACGCCATTCTCTCTCACCTACGACTTCGAGGTGGTAGTACCCACAGAGCTTAGATTGCCAATGTACCGAGTGGTAAGCTTTAACGAACAAGGCAATGAGGAGGCTCTTAGAGGAGAGTTAGACTTGGTGGAAGAGAAAAGTGATCGGGCATATCTAACAGTAGCAGCCTACAAACAATGGGTCTCCCGGTACTACAACAGCAAGGTTAAGCATCGCAGTTTATAGGTGGAGGAGCTGGTCCTCAAGGCCATGAACTAGTCAACAAAAGTCCCGAGTCATGGAAAATTGGGCCCGAATTGGGAAGGACCCTACCAGGTCACTAGCGTAAATAGCCTGGGCACATACTGGCTACAAACTCTAGATGGGCAAGACCTCCCTCATCCTTGGAATGTGCAGTACCTCCGCAAGTACTTTCAGTAAAGCATAAAAGCAGTGTTGGTTAGGAAACCTGTAGCTCTCCCCGAGTAGTTTTTTTATAATGAATAAAATTTCCTTTTTTGCTAAGAAATTCTTCTCCTTATGTTCAATCATACCAAAGACCTCAGGATCAGACCCGAGGCATCCAAAAGACCTCGGGGTCAAACCCGAGGCATCCAAAAGACCTCGGGATCAAACCCCGAGGCACAAAAGACCTCGGGATCATACCCGAGGCATAGGATTTGCCTCGATCCTTAACTAACGATGTGGGGCAAATCCCCCTAGGTAACAGTGGATACCGGCATTTGGGCCCACTTGTTTTAATATTAAAAACAAATACAAAGAGTCGCCACTTAATTTTTAAAAGCAAAATTAAGAAACCATTTTGAAAAGCAAATCGATCTTTTGGGAAATCAAAGATAAACTGAATTCGGGGAATATGGAATGAAAGGAGAAGGAGCCCAGCGAACTAAAACACCCCCTCTCATCCTATCTCGCGATAGGCCTCTACTCAACATCCTATTTAATCGAATTATCAATCTAAGCATGCCCTCAACGAATACATATATAAGTATACATAGCACAAGCATGTCAAAAGGGTGCAAAATTGCTAACGATAAAATATCATTCAAAAATCACATAATTCAAATAGAAAGCAATATGATGTACAATAAGAACAAGAGAACTTACCCGGGATCCAGCCGCTAAATTGGAAATGTGCAATGCACACAAAATAGAAATCCTAAGAAAAGGTCTCTAGCACATATATGCACATAAGGCAAGACCTAATTCTAAGGTGTCACGCATGAAGTCGAAAATCAATAAAATCAAAAAGTGATATAAACTAGAGAAGAGATGAGAAGTCATACCTCAATAGCGCTATAAAATAAAGGGTTAGTCCACATGCCTTGATCAAGAGATAATATTGAATAACTTCCGTAAACTTCTAGCTTAAATCTATGAAGTAAAAAAAAGAATTGACAAAAGGAGGAGTTCCTTTTAACTAGTTGAATACATAGCATCTCTATAGATATACAAGTCTCAACTAAGAGCCAATGTAATGTCCATATAGGGATGCTATAATCCCAACATGACCATAAGGAACCCATGGTTATGTTCAATTAGTTTCAACTAGATCTAACGTTATCCAAAAACTAGTACTAATCATAAGTATCAACATACATGAATGAATGCATGGACATGGACAAGAATGAGCTATGAACTTATTCATTAATTTGGGTCATCTAGACTCTGGATTTAAGGTTAATTATCTTTATTCAAAACATGGTTTGAGTCCTAGGTCATTAGGAGACCATATAAATTAAAGTTGATAAGATTTAGGTAAAACGGTGATAGTTTTTTAGAAATTACAGAGAGCAGACCAGACTTTCAAAAATAAAAATAAATTACTTTCAATGTTGGATCTTAATGATTTTTGAGTATGTTATGCCTCTGTGAGTCTAGTTTCTAACCCAAAAAGAAAATTAAAGATCCAACTGTTAAATCTCTGGGAATAGGGTCATAACCAGACATCACTCAGGAATCTGTAACTCTCTGTCCAAAGTTTTTGTATGATTTTCTAAAACTAGTATAAAAATCAGAAACACTTTGATCTTTTTAGGGTATCTTCCTAACACATTGAACTACCTAGAAAAATTTATTTTAGGTCAAGAAAACTTGATTAAGGCTCTGATTTACTCAGTTTAAAATGAATTTACTGTTGTGAAATTTTGGACAGAGAGCAACCTATTCACAAATCATAAGGCCAAACCATCCTAAATATGAAATTTCACTAAGGCAAAGATCCTAATCATACATATACGAGTTATGGACAATCTCCAATTGGTCTCATCCAATTCCAACATGCCAGGATTTAATTAAAAATCTTTGATCCTAGTTGGCTAGTGGACTCACTACACCATTGTTGAGTTAGAGTTCAAAGTTTGAATCAATCTTGATCCATGATTCTAGAAAGAATTAAGATCAAGTACGATTATGGTTATTTGATAGTATAATGAAATATAAAAGAGATTCATGGACTTAGCCTTGAAAGATCTCCCTCATAGACCTTATGTTGAGGATCTAGTAAGAGAACTCCTAAGTCTTACTCAATCCTATAGGTTTTGAATGGTTAAAATATGGAATTGAATTAGACCTACATCTAATTCCTTTCTCAAGCATATGATCCTTGAGGAATATAGATTTATTTTTATTTAATCTCCTCTCAAATCATAGATCCTTGGAGACTAAATATGATTGAATCTACATGAGCCTTCATAGAGTCTAGAGGGAACTCTATGAGATTCTCAAGTTTGAGAGCTCTAAATCATGAAATGAGACTTGAATCCATCAAGCATATAAGAGTGTAATTATGATCAACCTAAGCCCCATATAAATCATAGGATTATAGGAGGCTAAAAGATCAAACTTAAGGAAATCTCATGAGATATTAGAGACCTCATAGAGTGAAACAAAAAAAAAAAAACAAAATTATCTAAGAAAGTCCAAAATCACAAAATTTCCTTATGAACTAATTTTATTTTAAACCCAAGGCTTGTTTCGATCCAAAATAATGAACTCCCATGAGATTCAATCACAAGTTCTATGTGGTGTATGATGAAATGGGGCAAGAAGAGAGGTTTTGAAAATGTGTAAAGATCCTAGAACTATGAACTTGTGATTGAACTTGCTTAATTCTCTACAAGATTGGGAGGTTACATCTTATAACCTCAAGGAATTCTCAATTGTTGGATGAAGATCTTCCAAATTCTTCTTCAAATTCTTCAATTTCTTCTTCAAAAATATCTTGTTTTCCTATTAGTTCTCTCTCTATTGTATGCATATCTTTTATATATATGAAAAATGGTTCCAGTCCCCTATAATGGAGATGAAGGCCAGCTTATATAGACTTTTTCCATGGGTATATTGGGTAAATTCGTATGAAAACCCATGTAAAAAGATTTCTTCTAGAACATGTGAGAAAAATAGACTATTACATCACGCGGCACTCGAAGAGTTGCCTGCGGCACTCACTAAGTGCCGAGCAGCACTCACTAAATGCCGGCGTGGCACTCGCTGAGTGCCACCGGCTTCATCGCTTGTCGTGGCTAATTGAATCCTCTTTTTTATTATATTTTCAAAATATGTATTTACTATACTAATATATTTTAGTATACTATACTAATATACTTTATATACTATATTAATATACTAAGAACTTAAGCAATACTTTAGTAAACTATACTAATATACTAAGATACTAGCATATTCTTTAATAGACTATACATATACATATTTTATTCTTTTCCTTCTTTTTCTTCTCTTATAAATTCTTATATATATACACTTTATTTTTTTGAAATTTATATTTTGGCTGTCTCTCACACATGTACCCGGGTCTTTCCGAACACCCAATTCTTTCTTTTTTTCTTTCTCTTAATTTGGAAACTTGTTTTGAAGAATTCTTGAAGGGCTTAAATTCTTTGAAAAATCTTCGAATTTCACCGATCATTGTCGTCATTAGTCTTTTAGAGGTAACCAACCCTGGATTCAATGGTTGGTCAAAATTGCGGTGTCTACAGTTTGCCCCTCTTTTGTAGAGCTTGTGAAGCAACGCGTGTCACAAGTGAATGTCAAAGCCTATGTGAAGGACAAGCCTTTGAATAAACTGTCGAATCCAAGTAAAAACAAAAGTGTGTTGCAAAAATAGGCATGTAGATGATAAGGTGCTGGCTGTGCTAAAGATTGAGCTGCCTACGTATCCCAACAGGAATCAGACCAGGACGTAGTTTAGGCAAGGGATCAAACACACATAATCACAAATAAGCATACAGATGAATGCACTATTCTACCGTGATGCACGTGCTTATGCAAATTCATGCTTTATGCTCTCAGGTTAAATGACTTAGGATAATGTTGTCCCTTTTAGTAATAAATCGCGTCTTATGCCTTAAAACTTTCTTATGCCGATGGCGTCCTATCATAGGAAAGTCATGACTATTATTTTCATGAGTTATTTAATTGAATACTGATCGACTAAGATGCGCTTTGCATCTTTTACCCTTGTTCTGAATCAAAAAAATGAGCTGAAAGACTGAGATGTGCTTTGCGTCTTATACTATGGTGTCTTTTGAGGATCATCTGATCGACTAAGATGCACTTTGCGTCTTATACTCTGGTGCCGAATTAGGAAGTGTGCTGAAAGACTGAGATGCGCTTTGCGTCTCATACTCCGCTGTCTTTTGAGGATTATCTGATCGACTGAGATGCTCTTTGCGTCTTACACTTCGGTGCTGAATCAGGAAGTGTGCTGAAAGACTAAGATGCGCTTTGTGTCTTATACTTTGGTGTCTTTTAAGGATCATCTGATAAATTGAGATGTACTTTGCGTCTTATACTTTGGTGCTGAATCAATAAGTATGCTGAAAGACTGAGATGCGCTTTGCGTCTTATACTCCGGTGTCTTTTGAGGATCATCTGATCGACTAAGATACGCTTTGTGTCTTATACTCCGGTGTCAAATCAGGAAGTGTGCTGAAAGACTGAGATGCACTTTGCGTCTTATACTCTGGTGTCTTTTAAGGATCATCTGATCAACTGAGATGTACTTTACGTCTTATACCCCGGTGCCAAATCAGGATATGTGCTGAAAGACTGAGATACACTTTGTGTCTTATACTCCGGTGTCTTTGAGGATCATCTGATCAACTGAGGTGCGCTTTAAGTCTTATACTCCGGTGCCGAATCAAGAAGTGTGCTAAAAGACTATGATGTGCTTTGCGTCTTATACTCTAGTGTCTTTTGAGGATCATCTGATCAACTGAGATGTACTTTGCGTCTTATACTCCGGTGCCAAATCAGGAAGCATGCTAAAAGACTAAGATGCGCTTTGCGTTTTATACTCCAGTGTCTTTTGAGGATCATCTGATCGACTGAGATGCGCTTTGCGTCTTATACTATGGTGCCGAATTAGGAACTGTGCTGAAAGACTGAGATGCGCTTTGCGTCTTATACTCTGGTATCTTTTGAGGATCATCTGATTGACTGAGATGCGCTTTGCATCTTATACCCTGGTGCCAAATCAGGAAATGTGCTGAAGGAATGAGATGCGCTTTGCGTCTTATACTCCGGTGTCTTTTGAGGATCATCTGATCAATTGAGATACGCTTTGAGTCTTATACTCTGGTGCCGAATTAGGAAGTGTACTGATAGACTAAGATGCGCTTTGCGTCTTATACTCTGGTGTCTTTTGAGGATCATTTGACCAACTGAGATACGCTTCACGTCTTATACTCCGGTGCCGAATTAGGAAGTGTGCTGAAAGACTGAGATGTACTTCGCGTCTTATACTCCGGTGCTAAATCAGGAAGTGTGCTGAAAGACTAAGATACGCTTTGCTTCTTATACTCCGATGCCAAATCATGAAGTGGGACTTGTGAATCCATTACATCTTTGTAGCAAAATTAACATCGATTTAATCCAATTTCAAGATTCCTAAGGCTTAGGAATCCGTTCGATTCAATTTTAAATTAATTTTCAAGAAATATTCAGACTCGACTTCGATTTATTTTCTAGGACTGGGAGTCAATTTGACTCAAGTCAAAATCTTTTTCAAGAATTAAGAATGGGGAGTCAATTTGACAAGTGAAAATATTTTACAAGAATTAAGAATCAGGAGTCAATTTGACTCAAATCAAATCAAATTTTCAAGAATTGGGAGTCAATTTGACTCAAATCAAATCAAATTTTCAAGAATCAGGAGTCAATTTAACTTAAGTCAAATCAATTTTCAAGATTTGGGAGTCAATTAGACTCAAATTGAATTATTTACAAAAATCAAAAGTCAATTTGACTCCAATCAAATCAATTTAGAGAAATTCGGAGTCAATTAGACTTAAATTAAATCCTTTTTTAAACTCGGGAGTCAATCGGACTCTATTTCAATTTATTTTCCCTAAAATCAGGAGTCAATTATGTTCTAATTAAATTTGATTTCATCGATCAACAATTAATTCAAGAATTTTATTTTTCTAAAAGTTCAGAATTAATTAAGCTCAAATTGATCTTATTTACCAAATGGGAAATTTCAACACGATTCTCTTACAATCAGGGGCCAATTTTTATTCACAAAAGGGCGTAAGAACTTTCTTTTCAAATCTTGGGGGTTCTTTCAAAACGAGGCAAAATCTTTAGGGACATATGAGCGAAATTCGGTGGTTCCTATCACAAATATGGAAAACTTGGAGAGAGGGGCCACCTATCACATGCAGCGGTACTCAATGATGCGCGGCGACACTCACTGAGTGCTGGTGCGGCACACGCCGTCTGCCTGCCTATTCACCGACTGCCGGTTTTGACTGGCAGTGTTTAAAACCCAATTTTCTTTTCATTCTTCTCATTCTTTCCTTTTTCTCTATTCGGATTTTCCTCTCCAAGATCCTTCTTCCTTTTGATTCACTACTCAAGAATCAATCAAAATCAAGGTATGTTCACTTTCCTGACCATCAAGATTGCATCTTTGCTAGATTCATGGTTAAAATCATGGTTAGTTTGTAGACTTTCTTTGTATTTCCCCAAGTTTCTTCATGAAAACTTGAACTCTCATTTTTCTTTTATTTCTTTATAGATTCAACAATGGCTAGTGGTTCCGGCTCTCATGGTCCCTCGAGGAAGAAATATAAGCCTTCCCTTAGCCATGATTGGTGGTTCCTCCTTGCCGATCCCGACAAACACCTCTCGGCACAAGCTTTTAATAAACTGGTATAATTTTAATTCTCTTGTTCTCTTATGATAATGAATGCAATGCCATGCTATGTGTGATGATCAAATGTTGAATATTCCCTTAACTTTGTGCATTCTAGTGTTCCCCCAAACTATTGTTATGCCCCCTTTTTTTTATTGATTTTCTTTGAATGGATTCCCATGATTGCGTTCAACGCTTGAACTTGTGCCTTCGCCTGTTCTCCTTGATTCATTGATTCTCTTTATGCCAAGATCATGCCTACGGATTTCATTGTTTTAATTGTCCCTTGCTAGCACGGAGTTGCACTGACCCTATGAGGCGCCCAAATTTTTTTGCCTAGACTAAACTTTTATGTGAGCTTAATTATATGAACCCAAGATTCATGGAGTCACTTAGACTCAAGAATTTTTTATTTTCAAAGCATCGAGTTGCTTAGACTAAAAAATCAAGAATTTTTTTATTTTCGAAGCATGGAGTCGCTATAGACTCAAAAAATATTATTTTTCAAAGCATGGAGTCGCTATAGACTAAAAAAAAAAAAATAAGAAACTCCCCAGGCGATGAAGAAAGCCATAAAAAGGCTCATGCTCTGAAACAACTGCACGATGAGCCAGCCTTTTGCGCTTCTTAGCATCCTCTAAATCAGCTCATCAATCTAGCACTATTAAAACTCCATGACTTTCTCCTTCTTCTATCCAAAGTCCTCTCCACAAATTGGTCAGTGGCACTAGTACGCAAGGATCCTACTGATTTACTTCAACCATCGAAGGTCCCTCAGCTTCCAAAAATTCTCTTTCCTTAACCCCCTTCTTCTATTGTGGGATCTGGTTTGTCAACTTCTGTTATTTCAACCTCCTCGAGCTCTCAGAATGTCAAAGATCTTCATCTTTGAGTGCAAACGATTAGACTAATCCTTGCTCAAAGATACAGCTCAGGTCCCCTACCCCTGAAACTAATTCCAATAGTGGCTATTCATACATATACTGCAGTTGAGCTACAAGCCAGGGATCTATTGGCTTCTTTGCACTCTTCAACTTTTTGGAATGAAGCTATAGAAAATGCGATCTCCCTACTTTCCACAAACTTCACCGGCTACTCTTCTTCATTATCCTCAGTTTCCTTTTTGCACTAATTCAGGAAGATTGTAACTAATATGGCTAAGAACACCCAGAAGATGACTGATGTGAAGGACTTTTTTCATAAACGAGAGGAGGTGGCTAACCAATGCATTTTTTGGCCAATGCTACTGAGGCTGAGTAAAAAGCTCTGCCTTGTTGTTAGATGTAGAACCTGTATTTTCCTATGAATTTTTTTGAATTTATGTATTTCTCTTTGTAATATTCTCAGTTTTATGTTTTAAGATTTGTTTTCTTGTTCTTTGCTTGTTCTATATGATTCATTTATGTTTGGATGAATGTTGAGACCTTGGGGAAGACTTTGCTAAAAAAGGAACCCCGAGCGCTGGAGGATTCAGAGCACTTGAGCCTCAAGCTCTCGAGCCACGTGATCGCTCGCACCATTTAATAAGTAAAATGACTAATTTACCATTAGGACTTATAATTCTATAAATACCCAGCATTTATCAGCATTTGAACGTCTTCAACTCTATTATAATAGAGAGCATTTTTGAGAGAGAACTCATGAGAGCCTTACATATATTTATACACTTAAAACACTTGCATGTCCTCCAAACCTCATCATCCAACCACTCTTATGCATATAAACACCTACGTTGCATCCACAATGAAGTTCTGGAGCTGAGGATTCAAAAAAATTAAAAGTGAAGGAGGTATTTGGAAGCTTTGGTCACTTTTGAAGTTGGATTGGAAGCAAGATCAAGCATTCTCCACACATGCACATTTTCATCATCCAAACATTATCTAAGCACTTGTGAGTATAATTTCTCACTTAGAAATATGTAGGATTATTTTACAAATGACTTTATGTTCATGCATGTGATATAACTATGGTTATAGTTCTTGAATGAAAAGGAATCTAAAAATCAAGTACTCTTTTCCATAATTTTGCATTTTAATCATCATCCAAACACAACCCTTGTGTTTGTGAGTATAGACTCTCACCCGGATATCTTTAGAAATAGTTTTCACAGCTTGTATTTAATATCCATAAGGATCTAACTTGAATGTTGTATATGCATGTGAGATTTAACTTAGAATCTATTTTACTGCAATCATCTGAGTGCTTACGCTTAGTGGGAGTACTCGAGCTCCGAGCGCTTGAGCTCCCTGAGCACTCGAGCATGCCAGTTTTGTTATGTTTCTTGTCATTATTATGTTTTTTGAGATGGTTGTTATACATATAATGACTTCGACTTTAGATTCTATATGTACACTTGGACACACATGCACGTAAAGTATTTGGTGAGCTATTAGCCATTCATATGTGTTGATGTAAGCATTTGTCTTAAACTTGGAATGATGATGTTTTCTACGATACGTTGACTCTGATATTGGGAATATTCTACGCATAATAAGATCAAAATTTATAAATAACTCTACGCTGGTTTGCTATGCTATATATAGTAAACTCTTGTACTTGGATAAGTTTTCTTGATGTCGGTCTAAGCGTTTGATTGTGCATCTTCAGAAAACCTGTCAGGCTATGGGAGTCCTGTTGGTTGTTAATGTCGGTATCATGTGTCGACAATGGGGTTGTTCAACACATGTGGTGGTAGCATACGTTAGTAATAAAGGGTGATGTGATGACTAATGTTACGCGGCTATAAAGTGAGTTAATGGCTGTAACGTGAGTTAGCATCAGTTGTAAAGTGAGTTATCGGTTGTAAAGTGAGTTGATAATTGTGAAGTGGGTTATTATGTGGCTATTGTCATTATTTGTGAGATGAAGAATGGATTGTGTTGAGAGTCATGGGTTGAGTCAGTTGTTAAGGAAGCGTATCCCTTGCCTTGGAATTATAGTGGGGTTAAGGTATTTGTGTCATCACTTTTGGTTGGATGGTGTTTATTTTAAAAGACATTACAAGCCAACTAGTGAATAATAAATTGTAGAGTTTTTGTGACTATTGCTAATGGTGCTTTGTAAGAATTTATGCTCACTCAGCTTGTATTCAAGCTGACAACATTTTATGCCGATGGACCGACGTCCAGCGATTCCAAGATTAACAGGTGAGGCCTAGCCTAGAGGCCACAACAGAAATGGTAGAAATACATATGAAGGCCACTATGGTGATGGGTGTTCAGGAGAGGATTACTACAGGGATTGCTGCGGGTTTGTGAGTTGAAGATGGAGCTTTTTACTCTCTACTTATCTTTTTCTATTATGATATAATAATTAGTTTTGTCGGAGTTCATGACATAGGATGTCACAAGACTGCTTCTTTTGTTTTGTGGCCTTTTAAATCTTTAGGGTCTATAATATAATGTTGATATATGACTCGGTATAGTTTATATTAGTATGCTGCATTTGATTTAAATGCATTTCCAATATTATTATGCTTTTTGTTAATATCTTCTGTCAAGGACAATCAGGAGCATCTCTAACAGTCATGTGTCCATGGGTTGAAAGGCAGGAAATTTATATTTCCCTACTTTGCCAGTTCGGGGTGTGACATTAGAAAATATCACAAAACTGAAAGCTATCCTGGAGAAGATAGAAGCTAACTATGCTTCTCTACAGGTTGATTTGGAAAAAATTCCCTGAGCATCTTGATCAACTGGCTGATGAAATTTCTGCACTGGATGTGCATGAAGAGTCATGGTTGACGGTACAAAGAGCTGCAGAGTACACTTTGGCTCAGATCGATGATCAGTGGGTTCAGGCCTTGATTCTTCTTGTTCCTTTCTTCCCTTGATCTCTTTTGATGTTTAGATACTTGGTAGACTCATTCATATTTTTGGGTTTAAATCTTTTGCAAGTTAGTCATAGGGCCAAAACTATAGATTTTATTTTGTCTAGCCATAATGATGTGTCTGGTTTTTTGTTACATATATATGTATGGTTTTTCTTCCCAGCACATCATATTGCTAAGGATTTTTTTTTATTCTTCATCAGTCTGGGTTTTGGACAACTCGAAGTCCAAGCCCTCAGGCTAATTAGAAGTAAGCTGCACCCCTGATGAATCTCCCTCATCTTGCTCTAATTGACGCAAGTATGATTCCTACATACAAGGCTTATAATTTTTTAAATACTTACCATTTATAAGGCTATTGTGAATTTGTCCATCCAGATTTCTCAAATAGTAGGCACCCTCTTTTAACACTTCATGAATTTCAAAGGACCCTTCCCAATTAGGGGACCATTTAGCTAGTCTATGGTCTTTGATCCCAAGTGGTAAAATGCCTTCATGACCAATTCTCCCACAGAGAATGATTTGGCCTTTATCCTTTTATTATAGGCTTTTTCAGCTCTACATTTCTATAGTCTAAGGTGGTCTAAAACCATCAACCTGATATCATCCAAGTCCACTAATTCTGTTAACATGGTCTGGTTATAATCATCAACCTCCAAATCATTTTGTCTAGCCACCCTTAACGATTTTACTGCTATCTCCAATTACAGAATTGCTTCATGCCCATAAGTCAGCGCAAACGGAGTGGTTCCCGTGCTTGACCTCTTTGATGTCCTATATGCCCAGAGTACCTCAGATAATAGTTCATGCCAACCCTCGGGTTATCATCAGCCATCTTCTGAATATTTAGCTTAAGGATTTTGTTGGTTGACTCTCCTTATCCATTGGCCTGGGCATAATACGGTGTTGAGTTTAGGATAGTGAAACCATACTCGAAAGCGAATTCCAACATATCATCCCCAGTAAAGGGTGTGCCTTGGTCAGCTATGATAATTTATTGCAATCCAAATCTATAAATATTATTTTCCTTAACACATTTGATTACCTCAGCCTGACTGATTGATTTTAGTGGCACGACTTCTACCCACTTGGTGCATATTCATTAGCCACTAGAATGTAGGTGTGATTCTTTGATGATGGTGGGCTAATTTTATCGATAATATCCATTGCCCACCCTCTAAATGGTCATGGTTTGATAATTGATTGGTGACTGATTACGGACACATGTTGGATTGGCCTGTGCTTTTGACAAGCCTGACAGCCTTTGGCAAAGTTAATACAATCTTTTAGAACAGTTGGCCAATAATAATTATACCTTCTTATCAACCATCTCATCTTTGTCCCAACCTAATGAGTACCACACAATCCACTGTGCATTTGCTTCATCAATTTTAAGGCTTTTATCTTGTTGGGACATTGAAAAATTGACTCATTTGTCGCCTTCTTCAACAACCCCCCGTTAACCAGGAAGTAATGTACTGCCTTTGTAATACCCGTAAAATTCTTGATATTAATACAACGAGTCCCCGTATTTTGGTTTATATTTATTCCGGTATTTTAAGTTTTAATCCGGGAGACCCGAACTTATACGTACGCGCAATTATTAATTTCATAGACTGTATAATTCGAACCCGTACTGTCTGGGCACGCAGAACCGTAAAATCTGTGTACAAATTGGACTGTATTGCACGTTTATCCTAGTGACGGCTTAACCATACAATTTTAGTAAACTAGAATCTTACCATAAATAGTATGTACTAACTTAACTACCCATGAACCTTTGGACCTAAGCACTACCCACACAAACCCCCTATAACCCGCCGGACTAAACCCCCCACCACCCAAACCGCCGGCCACACTCACACCTCCCTAGGATCCTATTCAAATCAATCTCCCTCAAGTCTTCTCTAACCTATCAAACAGATGCTCAAGATCTGTGAACATACATGTGATTAGGTGTGTGTGTAATGTTTATATATGAGAGCTTTGGGAAGGGAGAGTGATCGGGAGAGAACAGATCCTATTTATACGCCTTAACAAGCATTTGTTAGTACCTTTTTATCCTGTTTTTGTATATTTTTACTTCGTTTTCTATTTTCTGACAGGTTTTGGAAGAAATCAAGAATATAAGGTTAAACAGGGTGAAAAAGCAGAAGAAAAGAAGCTGAAAAAACCAAGTCGCGTGCGCGAGCCGCGCCCGCGAAAACCGAGAATCGCTCGCGCGATCCGCTCGCGCGAAACCCCAGAAATCGCTCGCGCGATCCGCGCGCGCGAAGTGCCAAATGTCGCGCTCGCGCGACCCGCTCGCGCGATATGTCCAAAAATCAAAGTTGCGTATTTCAGTATACTGAAGACTCCTGTGCAAACGAGACTGCCTAATTGCGTCCAGATTGTAAAATACATCAGTTTCAGTTCGTTTTGGGTTAGAAAAGCTTCCAATACTTGTTGTAAATCTATTTATACCCTAATTTACTTCAATTAGGGGGTTGCCAAATATTATACACACATTCTACAACCATACTTCCAGCCATTGAAGGGAGGGAAGCAAGGAGAAGAAGAAGAAGACCAAGGGTTTCCATGGCCTCCTCCATCAACTACTTGCCATCTACCACTTCCATGGCAGCCTAGACATAGATCTAGGGTTTCAATGAAGCCCTAGATGAGTAATAGGGTTTTATTTATGTTTTTATTTTAGTTTTATTATGTATGGATGACAGTCACATGTTTAGAGGATTTTTATAATTAAATCGAACTTCTATTGATTATTACTTTCAGAATTTATTCTTGTCTTAGATCTATTTTGACTGTGATGTGCTCAACGATCTATGCTTGCTGTGCTTGTTTAGATTGTTTACATGTGATGGTGCTTTACTGATTTGTGCTATCAAGTATCCGAATAGTCCATGCCTAGGTTAGACGGATTAGATCACAACCCTAGTTTAGTGTGGGATAATTCGTGCTAACCAAAGATGGATTATGTTGGTGCTTGAACCATGATTATCTTCTTGTCGGAGGAATTGGGCTTGTAGCTACAGTTCCCCATTATCATCCAATGTAATAAGCTAAAGTAATTCATAAATATTCCTATTATGAAGCTAGTGGTGGATTTGCAATCCTAGGTTCCCTTAAACATTATTTAAAACAACTTTAATTGCTTTCATAATTTAGATTTATTTTCATTGTTATTAGTTTAATTAAAATCAAATCAAAATCCGTTTTTCATAATTAACTAAAATTAGATTTTAAAATTAAGTCGCTGTAGTAACCAATCCCTGTGGGTTCGACCTTTGCTTTCACACTACAAATCTTTAGAAAAGTAAAGAATACTTTTTATATCTTGATATTGACAACATCAATTTTTGGCGCCGTTGCCGGGGATTGCATTACTACCTTTAATTTTATAATCTTAGTTTAGTTAATTCGTAAATATTAGAGTAGGTACTAATTTTCTTATTTTCCGTTTTTGTTTTAAATTACTAACTTGTTCTTTTATTTTATAGGTTTTCGAGTCATCAAATTCCAACGTCTCCGAGTGAAGTAGCTAATTACATCAAAGGAGCTTACGCAAATAAAATAAATAAAAATTAAGTAAATTGCTCGCTTTAACTTCGCATCAAATCACTGTAAGTCAGGGCGCTGAGACGCAATTACTTGCATTAGGTTAGTTGTGGAGTGAACACTGCATTAGCTAGGAAACCCGGGGCGCTGGGCTTGACGCGGTCATTGCATTACAGGATAATATTCATGCATCATAGTAGTACTGTGTGCTTGCTTGTTGTCTTACTTGCGTGATTATTTTTTTGTTTTTATTTGAGTCATTCTTTATTTAAGTTTCTTTTCTTTTTAGTTTATGTTTGGTACGCGTTCAAATAAACCTGAATTGCATTCTTTCGATCTTGAACTTGAACGTACCTTAAGAACTAGTAAGTCCACAACCCAAGCTTCGAGAGCTGGGTTGCAAGACGACGAATCAATTCCGATTCCGTCGTCATTGTTTGAGGCCGAAATTCAAAGTACCCGTGAACGGTTAAGGAAAACTCGAACTTTTAAAATCGAACCGATTAAGATGGCTGACGGAAACAACGGAAATAATCTGAATAATCTTAATATACCGCCACCTCCTCCACTTAAAGATTACTTTATTCCTACGACTTACACGCCACAAACATGTATTGAATTACCGGAGGCGACAGCATCTCACTTTGAGATAAAGTCGTCTACCATCTCGCTACTTCCATCTTTCCATGGCCGTTTAAATGAAGATCCATATAAGCACTTAGGAGACTTTCAAGATATATGTTCTACTTTGAAAATTCAAAATCTTACTGATGATGAATTAAAAATGCGGCTCTTTCCATTCTCATTAAAGGACAAAGCTAAATATTGGCTCCAATCTTTGGAGCCAAACACAATTAGAACATGGGAAGACTTACACACCGCATTTTTACAAAAGTTTTTCCCGATTATGCGTACGAACCAGATAAGAAAATCTATAACAAACTTTGTGATGCAAGATGGGGAAACTCTTTATGACACGTGGGAAAAATTTAAAGAATTACTACGCTCGTGTCCACATCATCAGGTCCCTAAGTGGCAACTTGTTCAGGTCTTCTACGAAGGGCTTATTCCCTCTGTTAGGAATACCGTCGATGCCGTTTGTGCGGGAACTTTCCTACACAAAAGCGCCGACGAGGCCTGGAAAATATTTGAAACTTTAAGTGAGAATTCGATGCACCAAGCGGTGTCTGTGCGTAATGAGGGATATCCTGCACAACCTAAGAGAGAGGTAAAGGTTGAGTCGAGTCATTCTATTGAATTTCAAGAATTATCTAAAAAACTTGACCGACTTATGACAATGAATCAAATGACAAGCCCACCCGCTCATGAAATTTGCGCATTATGTTCGGATCCGTCACATTCTATGCTCTCATGTCCATCGGCAAGTCAATTTCCGGAATTCGTGGAGCAACATATAAATTCTATTCAACAATACCCACGAAATAATTATAATTCGACTAATAATAATCCGGACGCACCATGGAGAAACCATCCTAACTTCTCGTGGAAAAATAATAATAATAATCCTAATGAGGCAACTAATTTTCCAAATGCGTATCGACCTCAGTTTCAATACCAACAACCGTCTTCTAATCCGAACCCTTCAAGGACTAACGCTTTTGAGGAAACGGTGTTGGCTTCCCTTAAGAAAATTGAAACACAAGTACAGGCACAGGCACAAATAGTGCACTCTCACACACAATCCATTGCAAAGCTTGAATCCCAAGTGGGACAACTAGCTACTGTAGTGAGTCGTAGAAACGAGGGGACGTTGCCTAGTCAAACAATTCAAAACCCTAAGGGACAATATGAGGTTAAGGGGTCGAATGAGCAAGTGAACGCCGTCTCAACTAGGTTGACTACACGAGAGGAAGAGGTAATAGAAATTCCGAATGAGAATGTGAAAGATATGAATATCAACTCTAATAAAGAGAGGGGTGAGGACGTGGATAAAAATAAAAAAGATAAAGAACCGGTCTCAACGAATTATATTCCGAGAATGCCATATCCACCAAACGTTGAGGGACCGTCAAATTTTTCCAAGAAAGGGTCAAAAATGGAAGATATACTCGAGGTGTTTAAACAAGTTAAAATTAATATTCCTTTCCTCGATGCTATTAAACAAATTCCCGCTTATGCTAAATGTTTAAAAGACCTTTGTACTCAAAAGCGCAAAATACGCAGCCATACTCCTAAAAAGGTCTTTCTCACAGAAAAAGTAAGCTCTATATTCCAACACGCCCCTCCGAAGTATAAGGATCCTGGTACGCCTACGATTTCATGTGTCATAGGTGACACTATCATTCATAGGGCTCTCCTTGACTTAGGAGCTAGTGTTAATCTCATACCTTATCATGTCTATAAACAACTAGGACTAGGTGAACTTAAACCTACAGCCGCTACTATACAATTAGCGGATCGTTCTATTAAAGTACCTAGAGGAATCGTCGAAGACGTCCTAGTAAAAGTTGATCAATGTTTCTATCCCGTTGATTTTATGGTCCTTGACACCGAACCGGTGCTAGATACTAGAAAATACACTCCTGTTATTCTTGGTCGTCCATTCTTAGCCACGGCCAACGCACGTGTCAATTGTAGAACAGGGGTGATGAAAGTGTCGTTCGGGAATATAAAATTAAAATTAAATGTTTTTAATGCTGTTGATCAATCTCCCAAAGACGATGATTATCTAGGTGTGGAGGGTAGTGAGGTTAAACGGAATATTGAACTTACTAAGGTAATAAATATAAGTGCGGAGAATAACATAAAGGATGATGAGTGGATGAATCCTAATACCTCGGCCCCTAACGATGAATTTACCCGGAAGGTGAAAAATCGACTTGACGATAATGGTGAGCTGTCAAATGAATTAACACATAACAACCATGTTTCGACGTTTCACCAGAATCTCCCTAATGCCCTAAAGGATACAAACTCCGATTTACGGCCTCCTTGAGTCTTGAGCTAGAACGGTCTAGCTAAAGACGTAAAAGTTAGCGCTTCTTGGGAGGCAACCCAAGCTTTATTTCGTTCATTTTTCTTTGTTTTTGGGTGATTTTAGTCTGTTTTCGAGGTTCTGAATAGGTTTGGGGGTTGGAATAAAATTATTTTTAATTTATATGCATAAAATAAATGAAACAATGGAAAAAACCATTCTCGCGCGCGCGGCCCGCTCGCGCGAGAATGTGCCTTAGTGAAATTTTCATTTTCTTCTTGGTATGAGCTCTCAGGTTCTCCTCGCGCCTGATTTCGCGGGCGCGAGGCAGCTCGCTCGCGCGAGATTTTTTTCAGAAAAAAAAAAAAAAAAAAAAAAAAAAAAAAAAAAAAAAAATTTTGCGCGCGCGACGGCCGCTCGAGCGGACCGCTCGCGCGATTCCCTCATTTTCTTGATATTTTCTTTTGTTTTCTATATCAGTCCCCCATACTTGTTCTGATAGTTTTTACTTTTCTGTTTTTCTTTCGTAAGCACTTTTAGATCTAGTTTTTTTTTTTTTGGTTTTGTAGTTCTGGTTCTGTTTTATTTTCTTTTATAGTTTATTATCTTTTTATTTTCGAGCTTATAGTTTATTTATTTTAGTTAATGTTTTTACATGTCTTTTAGCTGTGTTTACTATTTTCGTTGTTTAGTTTCTTTTATCTAGTAGTAACAGGTAACATTGAACTTTATTGCCATATTCCTATGTGTTAACCTGTTCTGGGTTTGCCGAGATCGAGGTATTATCGTTCCTTTCTTACTTACTCTCCTTTCTTTCGTTTTATTGTTTCATTGGGGACAATGAAAGGTTTAGGTTTGGGGGTATGCACACACATGCACATTAGTACAAACACCAAAATTTTGAAAATTTTGAGAATTTTCAATATTTGTGCTTAAATAAACGATGGTTACCTACGATTTTTGCAATATCAATTTGATACTTTTTGATAAGAGAACTTTGAATTGTTATAGAATGGTAAACAAGAGAAGATGTAATTAAACATTTGCTGAAGTTATGATATGACGTTTTAAGTTATGTATTGTTTGAATCGTAGTTTTATATCATAGATTTGCACACAAACTATGCACTGCACGTAGTCATTTGAATACATGTTGGTTGTGAACTATAATATGATTCGGATTTCTAGATAACACATGGTGGAGACTAGACCCGGTGAGCTTTTGAGCCAATCTTTTCTTTTTAGAGGGTTATAAATACACATTGTGTTTGTCGAATTTCATTGAAATAGCGCATTAACTTGTTGTTTAGTCTCATTATTCTTGTTTTGGTTGATAGTCAAGCTAAAATATTTGTTACCATGCTAATTAATCTTCCATTGTAAACATTGAAGAACCGTATTACCCTAGGAAATGATTTTAGGCCCTCTTTGTTTATTGCCGACCGATAAAAGATAAAAATTTCCTTAGTTCGCCCTTTGAGCCGTTACAATGCCTCTTTTTCTTTGTTCACCATTATCCTCTTTAAAAACTCCAACTTGATCAACTTGGAGTATACCACTGGAAGAGTGATCAACTTTTAGTGGTATTAAGGCGATGTGGTGATTGAGAAGAAGAGAATAAGATGCTATTGGGGTAGTTGCTTGGTATTCGATGAATAATTAGTTGAGAAGCAAGAAAAGAAAAAAAGAAAAGAAACGAAATAAAGAAGAGGGAGGTTGAAAAAAATGAAAGAAAAGAAGAAAAATGAATGAAAAGGAGCCAAGAGAAAGAAAAGATGAAAGTTTGTAGAAGAAGAATGAAAGAGATCGAACATGCCTTACAATGCCATTCTGAAACTACTTGATATATCCGTTCTATCCTTTTTCATAGCCTGAGCCACATTACAACCTTTGAAAAGTCCTAATTGATCCTAGGAAATATGGTTCGGATATGAAAATGATGGGAGGGAGATTAAAACATGGTAATGATTAATTTTTCTTGATTATTGGCGTCCTATCCATGAGACTACTGTTCTTTCGTGTCATGCGTTTTTTTTTGAGTCATATGTAAGCATTTATAGTTTTGAAAATATATTTCCTTTGCTCCCATATATTAGAAAAATTACACCTGTTTCTGAGTGTTTCATTTGAGAGTGTAATTGACATTGTGAGATTCGTAGTCAAGACATAGTTAGATGGTTATCCGAGTTATATTCCAAGTTCATGACATGCGAGTGTTCATTTGACTACCATATCACACACGTGCAATTTTATGAGAAATTCTATTGATTTATACGATGCATGTGCTTGGGATTGTTTTTCATGATTTAAGTGGACGTTTGATTCCGTTTCTTCTTGTTCGTTATTTCTATTGCAAATCATCGTTCTATGATAAGGAGTATTTAATGTTTTTTTTTATTTTTAATAAAACTTTTTAAGTTTACAAGTTAATAAATATGGTTGTGGGTAACTTGTTGACGAGAACCCTCACGAGACTTCACTCGTCCGACTAGGGACACCTAGAGGTTTAAAAGGCTTGTTGCATATGCTAAATGCAATCGTGATCCATGCGAAAATGGAGTAGTATTTTATTAGTAGTTAGTTTTTATTTTAGTTTTGCTCGAGGACTAGCAAAATGTAGGTTTGGGGGTGTGATCGGGAGAGAACAGATCCTATTTATACGCCTTAACAAGCATTTGTTAGTACCTTTTTATCCTTTTTTTGTATATTTTTACTTCGTTTTCTATTTTCTGACAGGTTTTGGAAGAAATCAAGAATATAAGGTTAAACAGGGTGAAAAAGCAGAAGAAAAGAAGCTGAAAAAACCAAGTCGCGCGCGCGAGCCGCGCCCGCGAAAACCGAGAATCGCTCGCGCGATCCGCTCGCGCGATCCGCGCGCGCGAAGTGCCAAATGTCGCGCTCGCGCGACCCGCTCGCGCGATATGTCCAAAAATCAAAGTTGCGTATTTCAGTATACTGAAGACTCCTGTGCAAACGAGACTGCCTAATTGCGTCCAGATTGTAAAATACATCAGTTTCAGTTCGTTTCGGGTTAGAAAAGCTTCCAATACTTGTTGTAAATCTATTTATACCCTAATTTACTTCAATTAGGGGGTTGCCAAATATTATACACACATTCTACAACCATACTTCCAGCCATTGAAGGGAGGGAAGCAAGGAGAAGAAGAAGAAGACCAAGGGTTTCCATGGCCTCCTCCATCAACTACTTGCCATCTACCACTTCCATGGCAGCCTAGACATAGATCTAGGGTTTCAATGAAGCCCTAGATGAGTAATAGGGTTTTATTTATGTTTTTATTTTAGTTTTATTATGTATGGATGACAGTCACATGTTTAGAGGATTTTTATAATTAAATCGAACTTCTATTGATTAAATCATTACTTTCAGAATTTATTCTTGTCTTAGATCTATTTTGACTGTGATGTGCTCAACGATCTATGCTTGCTGTGCTTGTTTAGATTGTTTACATGTGATGGTGCTTTACTGATTTGTGCTATCAAGTATCCGAATAGTCCATGCCTAGGTTAGACGGATTAGATCACAACCCTAGTTTAGTGTGGGATAATTCGTGCTAACCAAAGATGGATTATGTTGGTGCTTGAACCATGATTATCTTCTTGTCGGAGGAATTGGGCTTGTAGCTACAGTTCCCCATTATCATCCAATGTAATAAGCTAAAGTAATTCATAAATATTCCTATTATGAAGCTAGTGGTGGATTTGCAATCCTAGGTTCCCTTAAACATTATTTAAAACAACTTTAATTGCTTTCATAATTTAGATTTATTTTCATTGTTATTAGTTTAATTAAAATCAAATCAAAATCCGTTTTTCATAATTAACTAAAATTAGATTTTAAAATTAAGTCGCTGTAGTAACCAATCCCTGTGGGTTCGACCTTTGCTTTCACACTACAAATCTTTAGAAAAGTAAAGAATACTTTTTATATCTTGATATTGACAACATCAGAGAGTTACCGAGAGTTAAGAGATAGAGAGAGTCCAGAGCAATCACGCACACACCCCTCTGTGCTTCCTCACTCACACACACACACACCTGCTGGAGCAAGAAGAAGAAGAAGCTAGGAGCTGGAGAGAGGGAGCTCACCGGAAACAAGAGAGAGAGAGAGGAAGACCCGAGGCCCCCACAGGTGAATCCCCACCCCCCCTAAATTATTCTGTAGCTTATACACACTTCCACACACCCCCTGGACCCCTCACGACCAAACCAAACAAAGCCTGAGGCCTTCATTGCTCCAGAATCACCATTGAAGCTCCTCACCGGAGCTCGAGTTCTCAAACACCACCGTGGCCCCTAAAACTTATACCAAACGAACCCACTAGTTCCCTATAGACCCCCCTTAGTCCAGTTTTAAATTTGGAACGCTCTAGCTAGGCCATGCATATCATTATTCTTCTTTTAACCAAAAAGAATAATGGACCAGTGGGTCTAGAAGATGAATGAACTGGGTTCTAGGCTCCTAGTATGATGAAGAGGGTCCCAAACCGGTCGTTTTGGCGTTGGAATGAAACATTTTCATGGAGTAGGGAGAGAGTTATGGCCAATGGAAGTTTTCCGGCCAAAACGGGCCCGCCGGCGACAAGCCAGGCTCGCCGGAGAAGACCTGACCCGTTTAGGGTTCGGGTTATATCATTAACCCATTTGGGTCGGGTCGGGTTGCGTATGGGTGGGTTAGTGTGTGAGTATATATGGTTATTAGGTTCGGGTTATAATTATAACGTGGGTAGCGGGTCGGATCTTTTAAGTTGGATCGCGCCTAGAGTGTTAATGGGTAACCCGTGGATTCGGATTCGGATATGGGTTAACCCGCGGATTTTTCTGATAATTATAATTAATTGTTTTTATATTACTAATTACTCTACTAATCTCAATTAAGGTTTATTAGTCTGTTTTTATATTATTAACTATTCTGTTTAACTTAATTAATGTCTTAATATTCTGTTTTAGTAAATATAATATATATTAATCTAGATTAGTATATATTAATCGAGATTAGTATATAAATATATTATTTATAATATATTTGGTATTAATAAATATATGTAGATAATTATAAATGATTTTAAATTAGTTTAAATATCTAAAATAATTTCAATAATGTTATAAAGTATATTTTAATAAATTGTAACATTATTTTGGATATTATTCTTATATTATGAAATTATGGATTAATATTATATGCTATACTTATTATTTATTGGTAAGTAAATATTTTAAATTAAAGTAATTAGGTAATAAATACCTAATGACCCATTTTCAAAGTATAGGAAAATTATATTAAATTTTCCTAAGGTCTAGTACCCCTATATTATAAATTAATATTTACAAAACCCTAGCTTTAATATTTTAATAATTATTAATTACTTATAAAATATCCGTTTGATTGTATTTTAATTATTTAAAATACCAAATAGACTCCGAAAATTATGGGAAAAATACTACTAGCCTAATTTAAGGCCTAGTATTTAATAAAAATACTTATAAGAGTCATAGATCTCCCTAAATCATATTTTATAATTATGGGATCCCACAGTCTATTATTAGACGATTTAAACTTCAGAAATTCGTAATAAATAAACCGTAGCTCAGAAAAATACGCGGTCAGTTCCCAGAGTCTTAGAATAACGTCTAGAACATCCCCTTAAAGTTTGGTGACCTTTCGACACGGTAAAAAATATAGCTTATCTTTAGGGCCCAAACTGGTATAGAAAACCCAGCCTTTTATGCGATGGACTCCGATTTGAGTCTAGTCAATGGCGTTGGACTCAGAATGATGTCCAGATCATCATGTTGAGGTTTAGGAATCCACCCGGCACAATTACCATTATGCCCCTGATTTTAGTAGACTTATTAATCAACGTTCTATATATTTATATACTTTGTAGGAACCACCGCTACACTTGCTTTTACGCACCTGCATCGAGGTGAGTCGTCCTAACTCACTTGGTATATTATAGAATTATTCTTGTGAATTATATGTATACCCAGTACGTCCTACGTGGACGAAACTGATAAGTACGGTTTATGTAAATGATGAGATTGTTCTTATATAATGAACGCATGGTAGTTAGCTATACTTCATGCTTAGTTAATATTCGTTGATATTCCTGCTTACCATGTTCTCACGTTTATACAATCACATGAACATTTATATGAACATAGTCGAGTCATGATGTCAATGTTGACGTCTGTGTGGTTGGTCATGGGGACTAATCCAGTCATATCATTTTACACATTGTGTGGACCACGGTGGTCCGAGTGGTACAGTCAAGTAAATGGGAACAACGATGAAACTGCTATAGGGCCCTGCTAGGCGACGATAGCCAGAGTTTCCATTGAAATCATTGAAGTTATGCATGAATTGATGATTGATACGCTATAGGGCCCTGTTAGGCGACGATAGCAATGTATCCATCAGAATACAATAGTTACCTTTCAAATGCTATAGGGCCCTGCTAGGCGACGATAGCGCTGTAACTATTCTATTCTCTCGGCAAGGTCACGAGGACCTAAGAGTCCAATGATTACACTCTTTTTAAAACCAAAACTGCTATAGGGCCCTGCTAGGCGACGATAGCAACGTAATCATTCTACTCTGAGCTAACGGCGTTACACTGGTAATGTAACAAGTCACAAGAGTCGGTTGTGGTGTTCATGGTCGAGTTAAAGTCGAATATATCGATAATGCATTATGTCATCATTCTACATGTCATATGTTCATTAATGTCTTTTCAAGATATGTTGTACTTGTATATCCTTATCTGTATTAGGAGTGACCGGTTAAGACGTTCTCACTTAGCTTCAAAAGCTAATGGCTCCTGCCCTGCCCTGGACTTTTTACGTCTAGGTTATGATGAGGAGAACTATCAAGGTAACGATGAAGATGAATATCACTATCCTCAGAATGGGAATTATCAGGAAGGTGATCCTGAGACAGACTATCAAGAAGAGCCTGATAACGAAGGTTATGGGTTTGCCAGTTAGAAAGAAGACCCTGGCCTACTTCCGCATTAAGACTTCCATTGCTTTAATTATCTTTTGGCTGATGTAATATTTAAGTGGCGTAGATCGCCCAGACTTATCTTTTGTGGTTTTCATTTGGAACTGCTGTAATAGCTTAAGTAGCAAACACTCTAAGTTCCCCCATGAATACCATTAGACGCTTTTGCAGATTTCTTACTCTGATCTATATATATTTTGTTAGTATGTTGTACGGACATGTCAGTTTTATGTAACTCGTCATTCCCTACGGGTCCAGAAAGGAAATTTTAAATTTTCCCTATTTTTGGTTACTCCGGGGCGTGACAGCCTTCCTCATGATCTTAGCGTTTGTGTTGGCATTGGGATTTTCTTGGAACCTGATGATTGGGATCCTCCAATCATCTTCCTCGGCCTAAAGAGGCATTACATGAATGGTGCCATCTTCCTCTAAAATAGAAGACTTGAATACATTTTCCACAATAATCATCCTTCAAAAAGCATCATTGGGGATCCTAAGTCCAGAAGCAATTTGAGCCAACTCACTAGCCTCCTCATTTTGTTCTCTAGGCATATATTTTACAACTGACTCAGAAAAGTTATCAATCAGCCTCAAATCAATTGACTAATATTTTTCTAAAATATTGTTATGCACTTTGTATTTTTTTCCTAATTAGTTGATCACTAATTGCGAATCCCCAATCAGTCTCACAGTCACAGCCTTCATTTCTAACAAAATCTTAAGGCCAATGATCAGAGCCTCATACTCAGCCTGATTATTGGAACATCTAAAATCAAGTTTACAAGAGAACTGTGTCTTCTTCCCAAATAGGAATATGAGGATCATTACTGCACCTGACGACTCCTCTATACTAGATCCATCAAACCAAAGTACCCATAAAGTAATAGACACATATCTGATTTCAAATCCTTTCAGGATTTCAGGGCTTATATCCAAGCACGGATGATCAGCTAAGAAATCAGCTAGGACTTGTCCTTTCTTGGCTTTCTATGGGACATATTGTAGGTTGAATTCTAATGAAGTTAAAGACCACTTTGCCACTTTTCCAGTGATAATTGGTCTTGACAACTTACATTTATAACATTAGTTATACACATGATTTCCACTATTACGGGTAACATATAATACCTTAATTTAATGTAAGAGAAGAATAAAGCCAAACACAATTTTTTAATCGATGTATATCTTTGTTCAACATCAGTCAGTAGATAGCTTAAGTAATAAACTGCCTGTTCTACATTTTTCTCATTATTCTGAACCAACAGGCTTCCAATTGAGTCATTGGAGGCTAATACATACAATCTCAATGATTTATTTGGCTTGCGAGAGACTAAAACGGGCAGCTTGGCAAGATATTTCTTGATTTGCTCAAAAGCCAGCTGATGTTCTTGCCTCCAGACGAATTCTTCTTCATCCTTCAACTTCAACAGTGGACAAAAAACTTTAGTTTTTCCTTCACAATTAGAGATAAATCGTCATAATAAATTAATTTAGCCAAGCAATCTTTGTAACTGGTTTTTGTTAGCCGGTGGTTTTGCATCCATGATGACCTTTGCCTTATTTTTATCAACATCTATTCCTCTTTGATGTACTAAAAATCCAAGAAAATTACCAGTAGATACACTAAATGCACATTATAATGGGTTCATTTTGAGCTGATGTCACCTCATCATTTCAAAACTTTTGGTTAAAAATTTTAGATGATCATCAACGGTTGATTTCACTACCACGACATCAAGGTAAATTTCTATCAACTTTCCAATCATATCATGAAATATAGCATACATAGCTGATTGGCAAGTGGCCCCAAATTTTTTTTAAACCAAATGGCATTACCAACCATTTAAATGTCCCAATTGCCCCTGGACACCGAAAAGCTATTTTTGACACATCCACTTTGGCTATAAAAATTTTATTATAGCCAGAGTGACCATCCATAAAACTAAGTATCTCATGCCCAGATGTTGAATCAATTAACATGTCAGTATAGGCATGGGATACTCGTAATTGGGAATTTCCTAGTAAAGATCTCTAAAGTCAATGCATATTCTCAAATTTCCACTCTTTTTTAAAAATAGGAACGAGATTTGAAAGTCATTCTACATACCTGGTTATGTGGATGAAACCAGTCTTCAGTAGTTGTTCTACTTCCTCCTTGGCTTTCAGGATGATCTCATTTGTCATTCGTCTTGGGGGCTTCTTGTAAGGTCTATACGCTGGCTTTGCATGGAGCTGATGTTCCACCAAGCTTCTGTCCAATCCAGTCATCTCATAATATCCCAAGTGAAACAATCTTGATATTGACGAAGTAGATTAAACTCTCACCATCTCCTGGGACCTTCTGCACCCCTTAAGTTTACTTCTTTCAGTGGGTCTTGAACTTCAACCTTGATATCATCCAGCTTTGCAGGAGTTGGTTGGAATTCAGGCAAAAGAAGTTGATCTATTTTAGACTGATCAATTTCCTCCATCACGCAATTTGCTAGGCAAGTTATCTAATGAACCTCGAGCTGGGCATCATCTTGGATGCAACGCAGGATATCATGATATACTTCGAAGTGGTGGTCTTCCATTAAACACTGTTGTCTAATTCAGCATATTCATGGCTACCTCTACTTATCATAGGAGCAATCTTTTTGGACATTCATTTTTGTCAATCCCCTAGAACCTCAACGGGGCCACATCGATATCATAAAATCTTGCTTCAGCCAAAATGGAATTCCACCAGGAATGGCTTCGTATCAACCTTAATAATTTTTTGTTTGTCTTCTTCTTTTTTCCAAAAAATTTGGCATTGATGTAGATCAGATGCTGATATGTCCAAGATTATCCAGTCATGAAGTCAGTCTGCCATGTCACCGACAGGTGCTGGTTACTTCGGTAACGGAGCCAATAGCTCAGCAATCCTGAGGTGTTCGTCAAGACCGCCCGGTTAGTGCCAACGGGCCGGGCACGAAAGGCCGCGGCATCCCGTGGACCTGGCCTAACCAGCAGTTTCCTAAACCAGCTGCAAGAGGGAATGTGGTAGTTTCCTAAACCGCTTAGGAAACTCTCCCCAAATCATGCAAATCAATTATAATCAGCGTAGGCTTCCTAATCTGACTAGCTTACCATGTATGGGTGGACTCTTGCACCTATAAAAGAGCCCACCTACCCTATCTATAGGGATCTGAAGAACTCTCTAGTTAACAAGCATAGAACACAGAATTCACCATTGTACGCATATACCCGGCCGGTATTACTGGTAGTGCCACCCCTCTTTGTTGGCTCACTAGGCCCGCCGGTGATCTACTAGTGAACGCGCACAGACGCTGTGGACGTAGGTCACCTTTTTAACGAGGCTGAACAATATATAATTTGCTTGTGTCTTTTCTCTCTTTTAGATCCTTCTTACCAATTTTCGGCATCATCAGTTTGGCGCCGTCTGTGGGAAATGATTGTTTCCTCTCAAAAACAAATACTGACTGATCAATATGCCACCTAAAAGGAGTAAGAAGGCCATTACCCAGCCCGGTCAGGAGGATTCACAGCTCAGGCGACCAACCGCCTCCATGACCACAGAACAGGTAACAGTAGCGCTGGCGCAACTCTTAGAGGGCCAGCGGCGAATGTAGGAACAAATTAAGATGCTTTTGGCCCAGCAGGAAAAGCGCCTTGCATCAGAAGATCAGCCCGAGAAAAGCACCCTTGTTTAGATGCCCGCTCGGGTACAAAGGCAAGCCCGTTCCGCCACGGTGTCCCCATCGGACTGGGAACACCTCGGTGACAGCGAGCCCAACCAGGCAACCAGGCACTCGCGGAGGCGAGCTCAGCCCGATCCTCGCCAGGTGGAGGATGCCAGAACTGTCATCAACCGGCGGCGCGCGGCCAGAGTGGAGGAGCCAGGACGGAAGGCCCAGGAATCAGCCAAAGTCCCTCCAACCCAGAACCAGGGGGACCTTAGGCACACGATTACTCAGACCCAGATCTAGGCTCTATCCCCAAGGTCGACGCACTTTGAAGAAGAGGCTTCGTCATCCGATCCGACCTACCGCTCGGACAAAGAGAAGGAAACCGAGCGGGATGACGTTAAGGCCCAGTTCGAGGAACTACAACAGCAGATTGAGAGGTTGAGTCGCAAGTCCGGTCACGACCTCACCAACACGAAGACAGAATCACCCTACACCGCTCGGGTGATGCAGTTTCCTATCCCGCGGATTGGCAACAATAACCGAACGGAAAATGGAAAGCTTCGTGGAAAGGAATATCCTCAGTAGGTTCGGCATCCCCCGGGTCCTGGTTAGCGATAACGGCAGACAATTCGATACCCCTATCTTTAGGCAGTTTTGCTCAGGCTACGGGATACTCAATCACTATTCCTCCCCCGAGCACCCTCAAGCCAATGATCAAGCCGAGGTGACAAATCGGACAATCTTGCAGTCAATCAAAACAAGGCTTGAAAGCGCCAAAGGGCTGTGGGCTAAAGAATTGCCAACCCTCTTGTGGGCCTACTGCAATACACCCCGAGCGGCAACAGGTGAGACACCGTTCTCTTTAAACTATGGATTAGAGGCGGTGGTCCACACAGAGCTCGAGTTGCCTACGTATCGGGTGGCGAATTTCCGTGTGCCAGACAATGAAGATGCTCTCAGATTAGAACTGGATCTGGTGGAGGAAAAAAGAGACCGAGCCTATCTAAAGGTGGCAGCCTACAAGCAACGGGTCTCGCGATATTACAATAGCAAGGTGAAGCATCGCAATTTTCAAGTGGGAGACCTCGTCCTTAAGGTAGCGAACCAGTCCACCCAAATCCTGAGCCATTGGAAATTGGGGCCAAACTGGGAAGGCGCATCTAAAGTAACCCGGGTCAACCAACCGGGAACTTACTGGCTGCAGAGCCTGGACGGACACGATCTCTCTCATCCTTGGAATATGCAACACCTCCGCAAGTACTATCAGTAACACTTGGCCACGGGCAGTTTAGCATTGGTAGGGAAAAATTTAGCATTGTAGCTCTAATTAAGCAACCGCTATAAATTTTTGTTTTTAAATAAAATTGAATAGTTTACTTTGCAAATTTACTCCCGTCCATATCTCGTTTAATGCAAAAAAGTCCTCGGGCCTAACCCAGAGACATGAAAGACCTTGGCTAACAACCAAGGCAGAAAAGACCTCGGGCTCCGAATCTAGGCACAAAAGACCTCGGGGTCACCCCCAAGGCACCGGCTTCGCTTAGGTCCAACCGACGATGGGGGAAAACCCCTAGGTGGCTGATAATAGCAAGCTTCAAAGGACCCTGCAACCACCCATTTTCCAGGTTGGTTTCCTACGATCATTACTCACCACGCCCCTGCCTTCGTAGGACGCTCGGGGGGCAAGGGGATACTAGACCCAAACAGGAAATTACACAACGCTTTGCTTAGGTCCAACCGATGATGGGGGCAAACCCCTAGGTGGCCGACGATGGCAAGCTTCAAAGGACCCTGCAACCACCCATGTTCCAGGTCGATTTCCTATGGCCACTCACTCCTGTACTCCCGCCTTAGCAAAGTGCTTGGGGAGCAGGGGAATATCGGGCCAAACCAGGAAATCATACCGGTCACTAAAAGAACTTGGAAGACATTCCTAATACTTCTAGTGATCAGAGATAGATACCCAGATGGTAAAACAGGATACTCCTATCATACACTGGGACATCCCGGACGGTAAAACAAGATACTCCTATAATACACCGAGACATCCCGGACGCTAAACAGGATAAGTTCCTATGGTACACTGGGCAATTACCTTTAAAGCAAGTCAAGAAGACCAGGTGTTCTATTGGTTATAGTCCTAAACCATTCAGATTCCTGGAAAAAAAAAGAATTTGCTAAGGCAGGGGCTTAGGTTGGCTAAAAATTGGGCGGATACTAGCAATCACAAACAGGCAAAGTGCAGACAATAGTAATCAGTTAATGGAAAGAAAAGTGGCCTCGAGGGCCTTTTCATTAATTACGAAAAGTATGTACACGGCCTGGGGGCAATTTTAGTAGCCTTTCCCTCCCAAAAAAAAATAAACACACCCAAAGGTCATGGGTCATCCACGAGGACCAACTCTTCCTCCCCAGCGGCCTGCTCTTCCATAATAGGGTCCCCGATCGATGCAGATTCAGCAACGACCTCGGCATCAGCTTGGCCTTCCTTCCAGTAACTGGACTCTGCCCACGAGTAGCCACACAGGTCCCATTCGGGGTGGTCGCCAGCAGCCCACTTAGCCAAATTTGCATAGCTAGTAAGGAATCCTGCCTTAAACTCCTCCTCGGCGTCCTTATATAAAGATTTTTGTCCAATAATAAAGAAACCAGCGGTAGTGAGCTCAGAAAGTGTAGCCGTCATGGCCACCAGGTCTTTCTCGGTAGTGATCCTCCCACCTTTCGCGGCTGTAGCTTTCATCTCTGCAACCTTCCAGGCAGCCCGCTCAGTTGAGAGAGAGAGTCGCGGGTCTCTCCCAGCTCCAGGGCCACTGCCCGTGACTTTTCTTCCTCCACGGAGAGAGCCAAATCCGCGGACTCCCGAGCAGCCTTCTCCACCGACAAGGCAGCCTCCGCATCGGCCAACCTCTAGGCAACACCAGGAAGGGTAGCTTCAGCCCCTGCCATAATGCAACTAAGCTGCAAGATCAAAACAATGTCAGTATACATATGGAAGAATGGCTAATGCTCATGTTACAGAATGACTTACCATGTGGCTGATCCTGTAGAGCCAACCGATTATGGCCTCGGGACTCAGCAGAGTGCATTTGTCTATCTGACTTTGTAGCAGCCTGAGCCGGACCCTTCCACGAACATCGTCCGTCGTCTCGACTGCCGGTCTAGAAGAGGGACCCGCGCGAGCTGTCTCCTCCATGCTGGGGAAGGAGACCCCAGACCGCTTGGCGGTGTGAGGAAGAGGTGATGGTACAGCAATAGTAACACCGGGTGTCGAGGTCGCAGTAGCCTCCCTCGCTGCCTGAATCGAGATCCCCCGGGAGATCCTTTTGAGGGGTTGGCCCTCGGTGGGGTCTTGCTTTGTTACGCCCTGAAGTACCAAAAGTAGGGAAAAATAAATTTCCTTTATGGGTTCATAGACACGTGACTGGTTGTGAGTGTCACCTGATTGTCCAAACATGCTTATAACAATAATGTGATATGGGAAAGTGACTAAGTTCAGCGGAAGCACAAATTTAAAACATCCAAGTCTTATATCAGTAGTATATTACAGGCCAAAAAGATATCCAAAAGATACATATTACAAGACCAGCTAAATTATTATATCACTAACATAATAATAACAGAACTATAACAAAAGAAAAGCTCCAAAGTCTTCAGCTGGCGAAACCGTAGCCTTCCTCGTAGTACTCTTCACCAGCATAGTCTTCAGTAGTAAAGTCAGCATCTTGATAGCAGTTGGCTCCGTCTGGACCTGCAAAGGCTGGACGTGGAAGGTCCAGCGGCATGAAAAGCCGTTAGCGGTTAAGCTAAGTGAGGGTCCCCTTAAGGTTACCACCACTTAAGGTAAGTTATTCTTCATCTCTTCTTATTTCTCGAAACCATAACTCGTTCATCATTTCTTATTCTCAATACTATGTCTTATTCGTCTTTTCTTATTCTCAAAACCATGTCTGATTTAAACCCAATCATTCCCTTTGAAACTTAATCCAGAACTGAACTGACCAATGACATTGACTGAAAGAAGACTTAACTCCAAAAGCATTTACTGGTCAAGAAAGAACAACACTCAACAATGAATAGTGAACTGTCGCCCAACTGGCATTCAAACTGTCGCCCAAATGGCATAAATGTGCGGGACATTAACAATCTCTTGGTCGAACACGTCATGCCGATCCTCAGGGCGCCCGCACGTTACCGAACACGTCATGCCGATCCTCAGACCAAGGGTACGGGAAATTAAAAATCACTTGGACGAACACGTCATGCCGATCCTCAGATCACCCGTACATAACCGAACACGTCATGCCGATCCTCAGTCCAAGGGTGCGGAAAAATAATCAACCACTTGATCGAACATGTCACGACGATCCTCAGGTCATCCGCACTTGACCGAACACGTCATGCCAATCCTCAGATCAAGGAACAAAACATAACTCACCAATCAACTCCATGGAATAATCGAGAGACTAATTTTGTAAGAATTATCCAAACACGACACAAAAGTTCACGAATCGACTTTGACCAGTAGACACACGACTAGAAACGAGGCCCAATGTCCCTTATTCGCATTAAATCTGTTATTGAAGGTTTTATCATTATTTTTCACGTTCGTACGTTTTGTAGTTTAGTTCATTAATATCATTCATTTATAACCGTTAATATTTCGCTATACGTCCGACATTCCGTTTTCCTCTCAATATACTTACGATGGAAACTTTCCCGATCACTTATTAACGCAATAATCGTGCCATACAATATACTTATAGTTTGGGTATGAACTTTCAACGGTCATTAGAATATATTCATAACAATAGAAAACATAGCACGTAGCTCATGGATTTATAACGTGAATTTAATACCAATAAACACATAGACGAAACCCTTAACATACTCATCTACGCGATAGCACTACCATAGTACGAGACTCTCATAACAACACATGTACCGGAAAACTAGCATCATCAATCAACACCATGCATAAGCAAAACATTATACAAAAAGCTGTACAATCTGCCAAGATAAATTTTTACTGTGTTGACTGAATTAACATGATTTATTTGGGCATGATAAATTACTTTGTAGAACAAACTCAAAACTAAAACATTATAGATAATAGGAATATCATTATGTACAAAAACAATTCTAGCTTCAATTACATTTTTGAGCTACTCAAACTATTTATTTTACAAGACATTTCTTATATCTCAGACTGTTTTGTCCCAGATTTATAGTACTGCATTGCACATGAATTTCACCTATGAAGGATGGGTTTTTAGAGTGAGCTATAGAAGAGTTATTTGTCGATATATGAGTTAGCTTTTAGCACAAAAAACCTAGCTTAATTCTGAGTTTTGAGCTGCACAAAACATTCATTTTACTAAACTATGTTCTGCTGAAAGTTTCAGTTTCTTAGATTTATAACACTGCGTTGTACATGCATTTCACCCATGAAGGAGTGATTTCTAGACTGAGCTATAGAAGCGTTATTTGTAGATAAATACGTTAGCTATTACCACAAAAAACCTAGCTTAATTCCGATTTTGGAGCTCCTCAAAACATCCATTTTACTAAACTACATTCTGCTGGAAGTTTCTATTTTCCCAGGTTTATAACACTGTGTTGTACATGCATTTCACCCATGAAGGAGTGATTTCTAGACTGAGCTATAGAAGCGGTATTTGTAGATATATGAATTAGCTTTTACCACAAAAAAACCTAGCTTAATTCGGATTTTCGAGCTACACAAAACATTCATTTTACTAAACTATGTTCTGCTGAGAGTTTAAGTTTCTCAGATTTATTGATTTGTTTTGCATGTAATGGAAACTTCAACACAACAACATCAAACTTCTACTAAACATTAGTACATATTATATGTGTTCTAAATTGAGTTAGATTACTCACAATTACTCACAATTTACTCACAATTTACTCACCAAAGCTTGAAATTAAGCTTGATGTTGTTCTTGAGCTTGATGGAGCTTAAACTTCAACTTCAATGGTGACTTCTTCTCTTCTTTCTCTCAAGAATTAAAACTCCAGCTCTCTCTCATAGATTTTAAGTGCTGGTCATGGAGACAAAGTATGTATAATGCATGCTATATGCATGCTTATATAGAAATCCTAGGAGCTAGGTGTCATGTGGCATGTGTATATGCCATGACATGTGTCCTACTAGTGGACATTTGTCCAAGAGGGTTGCATGTGGCTGCCACATGGCCGGCCATGTGGGCCCACCTTGGATTGTGTACCACTTCCTCAGTTTATGTGCAAAAGTTCCTCGGTATGCGTGTCGGTCTCGAAGTACGTGCAAACTGGTATTATTTCTAATATCCGGGTCCGGGTACGGGACTAAGTTAAATCTTATTATGGTCAAGTCGGTATGGTTACTATAGTCCATGTGGTAATACTACAACACGTCCCTACCGTCAGGTAATTAAAATAATAATATAATAATATTGTGGGTCCAATACAGAAATTAGAAAAAGCTGATATTATAAATGAAAGAAAATTACAGGTGTTACATCTTCCACCACCTATTAAAGGATTTCGTCCTCGAAATCTAGAGTTTGCTAGGTCTTAGAAAGTACAAGGTACTAATCATATCTGAGATTTTATGGTTGTGAGGTTCCCACTAGCTAACTAATCAGACCTTCTCATAAATTCTTTCAAACGTCCAAACTTCTTTGCTAAAATAATGCCAAGTGAAATTCATAGTTCTGACATTGAATATGGCACCTTCGGTCTTTCGTCTTATTCGATGCTGAGATTAATTTGGTGATCTGCAAGTTCTCTTTCGGGATCTTCTTTGTAAGGGAACCTTATTCTGGACAATCTTTGCGCACACGTCCAGTCTTTCCACAATTAAAGCACTGTGCCTATCAACTTGTGAGATGTTTCGGTGCTTTGCATTCTTTGAAGTGATGTCTAGATATTCCGCAGCTGTCGCAGGTATCACGTTGCTTTGGATGTGTCTGAACGGCAGTCTGATTAACTTTCCTTTCATTGTTTCTTTGCCTCTTGTGATGATTCTTGATGTATCTAGAGTTTTCCTCAATGATTGTGGGCTGCATTCGAGTAGTTGTTCGGGATACTGGTTTGTTTTTTCTGTGTCGTTAATCGGGAAAAATTCTTGCCTCTCAGCTTTTGATGCGATGGTTGAGAAGTCTAGTTGGTCTCACGATTGTCTTCTATAACTTGTAGGGGTCGTGGCGTCCTTTTAAGCGTATTATTGTGATTGAGTTCCTTTGCGTGTCGTCATGAAATCATCGTGGAGTTTTGGCATCGTAGGTGATGGCACAAGTCATTAAGAAATTTCTCCATGCATTAATTAATACCAAGCATATAAGTTGTTACTGGTAATTGGAGTAGGATTGAATTCACTTGTAAGGAGTTGAATGCATAACAAAATGAATACTTATTATGTACTGAGTTAGAAACGAAGAGGTACGTGATCAATCACTTGTAGGATCACAATGTATAGAATGAGTATCTGAGAATAACCATTAGATGATTACTATAGGACAATCATAGTAATGCAATGACTATAGGCGCAAGGCCTCCCAGGTAGGACATAAGAATTCCTTGTCTCATGAGCCAATAATTGAGGTAAAGCCTTAATGATAAATGTCAAGGTTAACAATAAAAAGAATTTGTGAAATGAAAGGAAATGAAGACTAATTTATAAAAGGGTGCAATATGCTTGAGTTCCTTAGATGAACATATACAAAGAGATCCTTTGCAATAATGTCAAGGGATACGCACTTGCGAAAGTTGGTCAAACGGTTGACAGTCCAAAAGATTTACAAAGATTATATACAAAGAGATCCTTTGCAATAATGTCAAGGGATACGCACTTGCGAAAGTTGGTCAAACGGTTGACAGTCCAAAAGATTTACAAAGATTAATTTAATAGATCATAAGTCCAAATGACTTACAATGATTGGTTTATAAAAGAATTATTGGAATCAATTTTCATGGTGATAAGCCCAAAGAGGTGACTTATAGCATTAGAAAGCAAATGAATTCACAATTGGATTTATCACTGATCAGAATGATCCAAAATCTTGTTAAGTGAAATCAGAGAGGACATCGAATAACTGTCAATTAGTGAAACAATAAAGGACATCCCAAGGTTCATCATAAGGATAATTGATCTACCGCAACCAAGGGTAGAAAATAGTGGGTTTACTCAAAAGGAGTTAAATCGGAAAGATGAATATAATTACTCAGCCTTACATGGTTTTAATTTATAACGTATGTAGGGTCAGAGATGCATTTCTTCAGCGTGTTGATGGAACATCGATGTTGTATAGGACCTATGCGATCTGATCATTGGCTTAAAGGTGGAATACAGTACTCATCTTCACTAATGTTCACGGTGTGAGTCGTTCATTGTGATTAAACGTGGTCAATGTCAGCAATCTAGGAGGTCGTTTGATCTGTTGAAGCTATGTTCTATTCTTGCGTCTTCCATCACCTCGGGTTAAGTCAATATCTCATATGCTCCTTGTAGTAGGGTTGACCTTGGTAGTGTAGCAGGTTGTGGCTTGAGTGGTCTAAAAAGCGATTCTGGATGGACGATATGGAGGTGTCTAAATAACTCGTTTCCATAGTCACTTGTGCTTGTGCCGTCAGCGGTCTTCCATAAGCCTTGTATCAGTCTTCCAAATACACTGGTGGGATCGATCTCCTTAGGTATTATATTGCTTAGCCTTCTGGACCGGTCCTCAGTTGTTTGAGATGATTCATCCATTGCAGAGATCGAGAAGATTCTTCTGTTCCTACGTATGAGTTCGTGTCTATAAGGTTTCTATCATACCTTATGTGAAGCAATCGTAATCTGTTATATTTCACATTATGGTTATCATTATAATCTCGGTAGCTAGAATACAATGATTGAAACGATTGAACAGATTGACCCAAAATGAAGCCGAGTCTGAAAAGACAGATGAATCCTCATAGATAGAAGTATAATAGTAGAATAATGTGATCCATTCAAGAATAAAATGTAAATCTAACAATAATACGATGACCGATTACTATGGAAGTAATCGTAGTATCTCAAGATTTGTAGGAAATGAAAGTAACTGATGGCATAAGGCCTTCAACGAATGAAATAAGAATTAGGTATTTTATAAGTGAAATAGTCCAAACGAAACCCTACTGATAAAGAATAAGGTACCACCTGAGAGAGACAATAAGAGGTCAATATGTACAGAGAGTACAACATTTTTGAGTTCCTAACAAGAATAGAGAACTCATTTAGAATTATTTCAAATGAAATGAACTTGTAAGAATTTGTTCAAGGGATAATAAGTCAAAAAGAATGACTTTGCAGTATTAGTAATCAAATTTATTTAGAATAATTTCAAAGACAATGAACTTTCAAGATTTTAGTTCAAAAAAAAAAAAAGTCAAAAGAATGACTTTCCAGTACTAGTGATCGAACTTGTTCTCAAAAGAATTTGTCAAGAATCAGATGATCAAGGTACATACTGAAGAATTGTTGACTGGGGAATTTCTAAAAATTCAAGGAAATGAATTATTTATCAAGGAGTGTATCACAAAATTATTGACGGTAATCGGAGCCACTTTACAAATTATATAGGTACCATTTTCAGAAGAAATGGCCATTAGAATAGAAGGCATCGATTTACTCAAAAGGAGTGGAATGAGCAGAAAGGATGTAACTGCTTACTATGGTACTCCCTTACCATATCTAAGGTAAAGTCTGCCTCTCTTATTATCTATTAAGGCCCTCTAAGAACTCCGCACGGTCCTCCTCTTCCTCCTCGATGGCAGCTGGATCTGCTTCGTGGTTCTGCTCAGGCATCGGTATCATCTTGTCCAAATCAACTGGTGGTGCTAGATGGTCGTGTACATCATCTCCTGCTCTCTGAAGATCGTCTACTGGGTCAACCTCCTCGATCGGCTCGTCGTTGCTACTTGCCGGATTGTCCTCAATTGTCAGGTCATCGTCGTCATCTGTGTCGTCACCATTAGATGGGTCGTCTGCTGAGTGGTCACTACCTGCAGAATCCTCTCCACTTGCTATGTCGTCGTCGCTATCTGTATCCATGGGATCTGAATCGGCATCTGGCTCTGGTATGGGCTCGGGTGAGAATGGTGGTGCTGGTGCGGCCATGATAATCGAGAAGAGTATATCGTCATATAGTGCCTCGTCCTGAGTCATGCTGATAAGCTCCTGGCGAATAAGTACGGTAGTCTCTGAAGCATGGATCGACTCGGGCTGAACTTGATCCGGATACTGCAATGTATTGGTAAGTATAGCTCTCCATATGTCCTCCTCTAAGATATGCCTCGCCCTCTAGCAGTTCCGTTGTCGATATAGTACAGGGTCGACAGGCTGGATATGACCGTCGCGATTATAGTGACCTCCGAAATCATCATAAACGAAGCTCGACTCCATAGTCATTCAAGAGGAGCTCATGTTAGTGTCAGTACTAATACAAGGTAAACCTTAGGCTCATAACTTAAGGTGTAGGACAATCTGTGAGCGCGTCTAAACCTAAAGCTCTGATACCAAAAATCCCTGTCACACCCCGAAGTACCCAAAATAGGGAAAAATAAATTTCCTTTATGGGTTCGTAGACACGTGACTGGTTGTGAGTGTCACCTGATTGTCCAAACATGCTTATAACAATAATGTGATATGGGAAAGTGACTAAGTTCATCGGAAGCACAAATTTAAAACATCCAAGCTATCAGTAGTATATTACAGGCCAAAAAGATATCCAAAAGATACATATTACAAGACCAGCTAAATTATTATATCACTAACATAATAATAACAGAACTATAACAAAAGAAAAGCTCCAAAGTCTTCAGCTGGCGAAACCGTAGCCTTCCTCGTAGTACTCTTCACCAACATAGTCTTCAGTAGTAAAGTCAGCATCTTGATAGCAGTCGGCTCCGTCTGGACCTGCAAAGGCTGGACGTGGAAGGTCCAGCGGCATGAAAAGCCGTTAGCGGTTAAGCTAAGTGAGGGTCCCCTTAAGGTTACCACCACTTAAGGTAAGTTATTCTTCATCTCTTCTTATTTCTCGAAACCATAACTCGTTCATCATTTCTTATTCTCAATACTATGTCTTATTCGTCTTTTCTTATTCTCAAAACCAAGTCTGATTTAAACACAATCATTCCCTTTGAAACTTAATCCAGAACTGAACTGACCAATGACATTGACTGAAAGAAGACTTAACTCCAAAAGCATTTACTGGTCAAGAAAGAACAACACTCAATAATGAATAGTGAACTGTCGCCCAACTGGCATTCAAACTGTTGTCCAAATGGCATAAATGTGCGGGACATTAACAATCTCTTGGTCGAACACGTCATGCCGATCCTCAGGTCGCCCGCACGTTATCGAACACGTCATGCCGATCCTCAAACCAAGGGTACGGGAAATTAATAATCACTTGGACGAATACGTCATGCCGATCCTCAGGTCACCCGTACATAACCGAACATGTCATGCCGATCCTCAGTCCAAGGGTGCGGAAAAATAATCAACCACTTGATCGAACACGTCACGACGATCCTCAGGTCATCCGCACTTGACCGAACACGTCATGCCGATCCTCAGATCAAGGAACAAAACATAACTCACCAATCAACTCCATGGAATAATCGAGAGACCAATTTTGCAAGAATTATCCAAACACGACACAAAAGTTCACGAATCAACTTTAACAGTAGACACACGACTAGAAACGAGGCCCAATGTCCCTTATTCGCATTAAATCTGTTATTGAAGGTTTTATCATTATTTTTCACGTTCGTACGTTTTGTAGTTTAGTTCATTAATATCATTCATTTATAACCGTTAATATTTCGTTACACGTCCGACATTCCGTTTTCCTCTCAATATACTTACGATGGAAACTTTCCCGATCACTTATTAACGCAATAATCGTGCCATACAATATACTTATAGTTTGGGTATGAACTTTCAACGGTCATTAGAATATATTCATAACAATAGAAAACATAGCACGTAGCTCATGGATTTATAACGTGAATTTAATACCAATAAACACATAGACGAAACCCTTAACATACTCATCTACGCGATAGCACTACCATAGTACGAGACTCTCATAACAACACATGTACCGGAAAACTAGCATCAACAATTAACACCATGCATAAGCAAAACATTTTACAAAAAGTTGTACAATCTGCCAAGATAAATTTTTACTGTATTGACTGAATTAACATGATTTATTTGGGCATGATAAATTACTGTGTAGATCAAACTCAAAACTAAAACATTATAGATAATAGGAATATCTTCATGTACAAAAAAAATTCTAGCTTCAATTACATTTTTGAGCTACTCAAACTATTTATTTTACAAGACATTTCTTATATCTCGGACTGTTTTGTCCCAGATTTATAGTACTGCATTTTACATGACTTTCACCTATGAAGGAGGGATTTTTAGATTGAGCTATAGAAGCGGTATTTGTAGATATATGAGTTAGATTTTACCACAAAAAACCTAGCTTAATTCTGAGTTTTGAGCTGCACAAAACATTCAATTTACTAAACTATGTTCTGCTGAAAGTTTCAGTTTCTTAGATTTATAACACTGCATTGTACATGCATTTTACCCATGAAGGAATGATTTCTAGACTGAGATATAGAAGAGTTATTTGTAGATAAATGCGTTATCTATTACCACAAAAAAACCTAGCTTAATTCTAATTTTGGAGCTCCTCAAAACATCCATTTTACTAAACTACATTCTGCTGGAAGTTTCTATTTTCCCAGGTTTATAACACTGTGTTGTACATGCATTTCACCCATGAAGGAGTGATTTCTAGACTGAGCTACAGAAGCAGTATTTGTAGATATATGAATTAGATTTTATCACAAAAAAACCTAGCTTAATTCGGATTTTTGAGCTACACAAAACATTCATTTTACTAAACTATGTTCTGCTGAGAGTTTCAGTTTCTCAGATTTATGGGTTTGTTTTGCATGTAATGGAAACTTCAACACAACAACATCAAACTTCTACTAAACATTAGTACATATTATATGTGTTCTAAATTGAGTTAGATTACTCACAATTACTCACAATTTACTCACCAAAGCTTGAAATTAAGCTTGATGTTGTTCTTGAGCTTGATGAAGCTTAAACTTCAACTTCAATGGTGACTTCTTCTCTTCTTTCTCTCAAGAATTAAAACTCCAGCTCTCTCTCATAGATTTTAAGTGCTGGTCATGGAGACAAAGTATGTATAATGCATGCTTATATAGAAATCCTAGGAGCTAGGTGTCATGTGGCATGTGTATATGCCATGACATGTGTCCTACTAGTGGACATTTGTCCAAGAGGGTTGCATGTGGCTGCCACATGGCCGGCCATGTGGGCCCACCTTGGATTGTGTGCCACTTCCTCAGTTTATGTGCAAAAGTTCCTCAGTATACGTGTCGGTCTCGAAGTACGTGCAAACTGGTATTATTTCTAATGTCCGGGTCCGGGTACGGGACTAAGTTAAATCTTATTATGGTCAAGTCGGTATGGTTACTACAGTCCATGTGGTAATACTACAACACGTCCCTACCGTCAGGTAATTAAAATAATAATACAATAATATAGTGGGTCCAATACAGAAATTAGAAAAAGCTGATATTATAAATGAGAGAAATTACAGGTGTTACATGCTTCTTCATCTTCTGGCCGACCCGAACCATCAGGGCCGCCTCCTTTTCCTTCAGAACCGCCGTACTCTTGGGAGCCATTTCTGTAAAACCGGAGAAGAGCGCATGAGAGCTCAGCAAAGTGCTAAACAAAAAAAAGTAACCGGAAAGTCAAGTAACGGGGTTTACCAGGAATGATCGATGGGAATATGGAAGCTTCAAAGCGATGCTTGGGCTCGTAAGAAACCTTTGGATTTCCTGACCGGGTCAGCACCTTATTGATGTCGGTTGAGTCCTTTACCAAAGACAAGATCCTCGCTTGGAACTCGTCGGGAAGACTGGGCGAGTCAACTGATCCCACTGCAAACTAAAAATACAAATGGGATAGTCGTGGTAAAACAAAGAGACTAATCATGAAAGGAAAGTGATTGGGCTTACTCCTTAACTTCCCCGCCCAAGAGGTCATCAACTGCCCACCCGGTGCCTTTTCACATAGCCCCAGGGTGGATACTTGGAAGAATTTCTTCTTCCACCCTTTATTATTGCTCGGGCAGTTAACTATCATCTTCCGCCCTTACCTGGCCCCGAGCGAGAACTTGGAACGGCCTCCCCGTGAACTTGGAACGACTGGTGGGTCCAAAAGAACTCTTGCAGGGTAAGCTCGTACTTGAGGACTTGGGGCCATAAGGAGATGGACCCCATCAGATAACGCCAACCGTTCGGGACGAGCTGCCCTGGGGAAATCCCGAGGTAGATGAGTGCATCCCGGGCAATACGATGGAGCAGTAGGCGAAGGCCTGCCATAAAGGCATCCTCATACAAGGTAATAAAGTCCGATTCGTGGAAGTGAGCCCCGCCGTTGTGGACCGACAGAGAGAAAGGGCCGGGAATATGGTATCTCTCCCTGATCTAACCCAAATCAGGGACGCGCAGGGTGCTAATTATCGACTCACATGTAAAGACGACGTCGAGACTGTTCAGTACAGACCCTTGATCGCCCGACCCCCGAGACGTCGAGGCCATACGAGAGCCCCAGCGCATTTCCTCGTGAGATGCCCTGGCAGGGATCCTTCCCTCACTATGCTGATCAGAAGGGGACCAAGGAAGGAGGGTCCAAACTTGTGCTCAGGGTTCCCAATCGTGACTGCTCGACTTCCGATCGGGATGACGAGTGAAGTCAGAGTGGCACATATCTAATGCTACGGTGGACCTAGGAGGCAGACAGCGACCCAAGAACGGGTCAAGGACTCCAAGCCTGAGATACATAGGAGGCAGATCTAATAACCTGAAGGGCAGGTCGTACAAGACTCTGGATGAAAAGTAGAACTCTTTCAAGACTCTCCCGAGAACACCCGTTCAGTCCAACTGCCCTAAAGTACCTCCTGATTGGAAGAAGTAACAGAACCTAAGAAAGAAAAAATCCCATGCCCGTTCTGACCTAAGTGGGTTCACTCCTTCCAGGTTCGCTCAGAAAAGAAGAAGAGATTGAAGAACTGAAAATTGAAATGATAGACTTACAAAGTTTAGTGTAGAAAAGGGATCGGGAATCTTGCTCGGGATCTTGTTCGCTCTCAAATCGCTCGATAATCTTTATCACTTGACAACGGAACTGAAGAAATGAACAAGTGTTCCTTATATAGGAATAACGGGTGATCCAGATCAATTAGATCCAATGGCTCAGGAGTTTTCCTGCCAAAAACCGTCCCACAACTGTCGCCTCGGGCACGTGAAGGGTCGCCTCAAAAAGCGTGCGCATTAAATGCGTGACGTGACAGTCCGGTTACAACGCAATTGTTCGATTACTTTCGAACCGACTTCGATGGATCCTGACCAGGCCAACTACTCCCTGACACATGGCAACACCAACGCCCGGGCTCCTCTCTGTACCGGTCGGTTATTCTACCGGGTGATCTGGAAGGTGGGTCCCCTCCCGGGCAGCATTCCTGGAGGGTATCCGAATGGTTCCCAAGGCGATACTGATTTTTGATCCTCACCCGATGAAGCATCCAGTTAGTTCTGAAAATGGGGGGCAGCTGATATGTCCAAGATTATCCAATCATGAAGTCAGTCTGCCACGTCACCGAGAGGTGCTGGTTACTTCGGTAACGGCCCCAATAGCTCAGTGATCCCGAGGTGTTCGTCAAGATTGCCCGGTTCGTGCCAACAGGCCGGGCACAAAAGGCCGCGGCATCCCGTGGACCTAGCCTAACCATCAGTTTCTTAAACTAGCTGCAAGACTGCAAGAGGGAATGTGGTAGTTTCCTAAACCGCTTAGGAAGCTCTCCCCAAATTATGCAAATCAATTATAATCAGCTTTGGCTTCCTAATCTGACTAGCTTACCATGTTTGGGTGGACTCTTGCACCTATAAAAGAGCCCACCTACCCTGTCTACAGGGATTCGAAGAACTCTCTAGCTAACAAGCATAGAACACATAATTCACCATTGTACGCATATACCCGACCGGTATTAATGGTAGTGCCACCCCTCTTTGTTGGCTCACTAGGCCCGTCGGTGATCTGCTAGTGAACGCGCACAGATGCAACCGTGGACGTAGGTCACCTTGTTAACGGGGCCGAACCACATATAATTTACTTGTGTCTTTTCTCTCTTTAGATCCTTCTTACCAATTTTTGGCATCATCAGATGCCACACACCATGCTGTGTGAATCAAATCTCGTCCTAACAACGCATTATAATGAGAGGTGGTGTTGACCACAAAGAATGCTGTTAGAGCAGCCCTACTTTGAATAGACACAATAATTAAGAGCACTCATTTTAGTTGTACTGAAGCCCCTAAAAAACCCACTATTGCGACATTAGCGTCAATGAGATCATTGTTAGTCTTTTGTAACATTTTAAGTATGAGTGAAGGTAATAAATTGATGGATGCCCTGCTATCCACTAAAACTTTGGATTCTAGAATACCATTAAAATTAGCCTTGATGTATAATGGCCATGAATGTCTAGCCATTCCAGCATTTGGCTTATCAAACACAATGGAAATCTTCTATTTTGAATTTGAGATTGGTATGTTTTGAATCAATGGCTTAGGTCTAGGTGATTTGGCCTCTTCGGTGATGAGCACCATGGGTTTTGACTCACATCTTCAACATCTCCCTCTAAACCATCAGGCTGCCATCCTTATACAACAAATGCAGATAGCATTGTGTACACCATGTTGTTATATAGACAAGACAACAATTTTTTTAAATAGAACATTTCATCATTTGTGAGGTGACATGTATTGTCATCTTCTGAATCCACCAAATTTATTGGATATCCAACATCAGTCTTGGCTGGGCTGTCCATAAGGTCTTCATCACCCAGCATCATCACTCCAAACTCTGATATATCTAGATTTTTTGAGTTTGAGGACTAATGATTGCCATTTCTAAGTTTTATTGTCCTAGTTGCTCATCAAAATCTAATAAATCATCACCCACCTCTATTGTTACTACTATTCCTTCCTCATTGCCAGGATTTACTTCAATCTTTCATACCCACTAATTAGACCTACCTTCAAACCTTCTCACAAGTGCTTGTTTCTTTTTCTGGGCAGCCTTCTTACACATCATATACCTCTTTTGAGTTTTGGTCAAGAAAGGCGGATCATGGTCTTGAGAAGTTTTGGGATGCTGAACGTACACCCATCGTCTATCTTGTGGTATAGGAAGAAGTACGATTTTCGGTTTGGTATTTGGATAAGGTGCTAGTTCTAATCTTCTCTTTTGGCCCTGGTTGACTAGACCCTTGGCTGTGAGTAGGACTTCCAGGCATAAACAAGCTTATTGTATTTGTTTTTATGTGACATTTTTACCCATTTTTCAGACTCTCTATTATTCAACATGACTTGAAATCCTCCAAGACATTGAATAATCTTACCCTGCTTGCTCCCTTCCCAAAACATTCTCTCATCATCCTCAAAAATCACGATTTTGGTTATAGTGTGGTACTGCCAAAATTTCTGTGCAATTAATGCATAGGACTGGCTATTTACTTGCCTCTACCAATTCTTGTAATGACTGCCTTGACATCACATACGAATCATAAGCATTGGAAGCATGGTAATAAACCCCTATCATTGGAGTAAGAAGCTTGAACATGTGGTTTTGACCTGGCTGGCCTTGTCATCTTGGTAAAATTTTCTAAAACCATATTGACATGCGCCTCAGCCACGAATGGATTCTTGTCAACCTGTTGAGCAGGCTTATTAGCAGGGAATTTCACGGTCCCATTTTTAATCCATTTTTGTATGGACTCTTGAAAAGTTGTACAATTATTTGTACTATGGGTCCACTTATCATGCCATTTTCAATCCGTCTTACCCTTGCTTTCTTCATTTGATGGCAAGGTATGTGTCAATTTGATTTTATTTTCTTTAACTAGCCAATCAAAAAATAAATCAGCTCTGGTGATGTCGAAGTCATACTTCTTTCCAGGCTTATCAGTTTATTTAGTAGAATTTTTTCCTTGAACTTGGGTGGTTTACACAGGACATCACATATAAATGGCTTTTGAGCCATTATTTTGGCTATAGCACATTCACACTCATTCTCATTGTCTTCATCAGCGAACTCACCATCCTCAATCTCGACCAGATGTGTAGGCTGATGATGTCCTTTATAATATACTCCCTTGGTGTTATTTTTGTTTTGGTTTTCTTCATCTACCACTTTCTCATATCGTGCCATGGCATTCACCATATGGCACAAGTCCATGAACTGTCAGCCTATAAACTGCATTCTGAGTGTTGGTTTGAAATTATCTATAGCTAGACACACGTATTCCTCTTCTGGTAACCTAACCCTATGCCTATTTTAGGCTGATTTAAACCTAGTAATATGCATTTCCACATTTTCCCCTGGATTCTATTTAAGTCTGGCCAAATAAGCAATAGTCACATCCGGATCAGTATGATAAAATTGCTTATGAGATTCTTTCCATATCTTGCCAAGTTTGGACTGAGCCTGTGGGAAGATTCACGTACCAAGTGAAGGCAGGTCTAGTGAGCAAATTGGCAAATAATCTCAATTTCAACATATCATTGTGAGATACTTCACCATATTGTGTAGTGCAACGTGCTATGTGTTCTAGTATAGTCTATCTGTGCCCACCAGAGAACAAAGTAAATTCAGGTATTCTATAATACCTTGAGAATTAGAACATCCTATCGATAAAGTCTGGGTATGGCTTTTGGTATTGAGGACAAACAGGGACCTTAAACACAGCCCCAAACTGTTCTCTTAATTGGTCATTAACTTGCTGTCTGACCTACATGTGGACGTGTTCTTTGTTGGCCTGTACCATTTCATCCCTATTCATTCCTACGGGAATAAGACCATTAAAATCAGGCTGATAGGGGATATGTACCTCATTGCTGGTAGGCTGATGACCCAGCAAACCTGCTGTAGGCGTCTGCAATGCTCCTCTGTTATGCATCATTGGTTTATGGTGACCCCAGTCTGAACTGCTGGCTAATAGTGCCCCACAGTCTGCATAGTCGACTGATATACCCCCCAATCTACACTACTGGCTAGTAGTATTACCCCCTAGTCTGATACATTTACGATTGGGGTAAGCTCACCATGGGAGCACCTGGATGAGTCACCTGTCCCATATTAGGCATTACTGGTTGTACAAATTGCCCCAGGGTGTTAACAGAGGTATCTGAGGCTGAGTACCTTCATAAAATCTAGACTGATGGACCAGGACCATCATTTGCCCCCATTTGGAAACTGGTATAAGACCCTGTATTAGTACCTGTCAGTCCTCGATGACCTTCAGGGGGTCTTGAACGCTGACAAATCTAACTTGGAACTAGCTGGTTACTAGAACTTGATGCATGGTCAACATGCCTGACCCAGGGTGATTAAGGAAACCTGAGACTACAGGGCTGTTAAGAAGCTTAACATTTCCATAACTCAACTATGGAGCCTGATTAATGGGGACTTGAATAGGTTCCCTCTAGGCACTAGTCTTCATGGATGATGCTGGGACCAATTTGTCTATCATGTATGACATCTGACCGTCAATAGTCTTAGTGATTTGGTCTCCCATCTTTTGCATCATATCCGTGAATGGTTTCATAATCGTGGATGTTTGCTGCAAGTTGGCTTGGAGCCGATCATATAGCGCGGTATCCATACTGAAACGCATTGCAACTACATAATCCTTCAGAATCTGTTGATCTGGACCAATAGCAGAGGCCTTGACCTCTTATAGTAGAGGCTGAAGTGATTCATGGCTACCAATAAGAGACTGATCACTGGTGTTGCCATGAGTTCCTTCTTAAATGTTATTTTCCATAGTTGGTGCATCCATCTCTGGTTGCACAGCTATCCCCTTGTCTTTTGCCAAACGGCTTGGTGAATTACCAAATTTCTCACACAGGTCCCATTGGGTGTGCCAAAAATTATGTGGTAGAAAATCTATAAATATAAGAATGCGAGTGTGCAGACAAATGTCCTCTCCAATTATGAACAATTTGACAAAATTAGACGATTAGAGAGAAAGAGGAATGAAATCTCTCCAAATGAGTTCTACTTGCTTTAACCAAAGATTAAAGACTTTAAATGTGAGAAATACTAAGAATGAACATAAAAATAATAGAAAGGAATTTCTATTAAATCTCTTGCAAATAAGGTTCAATAAGAAGTGAGAATTCATCTTCTAATTGGAATTGGGCTATTAGTCTAATCCTAGAATAGGTAAGTAAATTGGAATTAAAATTGACAAAAGAAAGGAAAGCATAATGCAAAAAAACATAAAGATGTTAAGTGTTTTTGCTTGATTGGGGACCCCATCTCTCTTCTATTCTTCGTCTTTATATAGATCACAGTGATAACCAATGTCCAGTAGTTGTGAGAAACCGTCCACTATATCCATGATTTGGGCATAGTGGGTCCTCATCCAAAACGATCTTCATTTTACACGTATCATTGGCCTGCATCGAAATAACTGCCAATGACCGTTCCACCATTGACGTGGCAGGCGCACTGCGTTAAGGCATTCGTTACATCGCGTCATCCCACCTTTCCTATCAGCCTACTTTCTCATCCACTCCACGTGCAAAAACTAATTGGATTTAGTGGGCTTATTAATTTTTTTATATTTAATGGTGCAAACAACGTATTCTCCTTTTTTATGCTATTCTCAAAACCTATATAACAGGGTATCAACCTGAGCAAATAGACACACAACCTACAAACTAGAGAGTAGTAAATAGAGCATTCGATATCTTTATTCGTTTTAAATAACCCTAGGTTATTACCTTAATTCCAAATAAGGGTTAGTAGCTCATTGGTAGTGTCACACCTCGGAGTGGCAAAAATTAGGAATATTAGTTTTTTTTTTGGACCCGTAGGTCGTGGCTGGTTGAATTATTATTTAGTCCTTCTAACTCTACACAAACATCCAATTAAAAGGGGAGTGCTAATAAATGCATATCTTAAACATAAACTGATCATAAATACAAGCAGTGGAAAATAATGCATCAGAGTATGATATTTCACCTCAAAGATTCATATAGATCTGAAATGCAGGACAACAGCTCTAAACTATTACAAAGACTTAAACAACACTCATACGACTAAGCAGCTATCTTTAGTCATCATCTCAGTTCTATCCTTCCTGAGCTCCTTAGCATCTCTTCCTGGACTCTCCTCTTATCTATCCAGAACCTACAAAGCATCTGGATGTGGAATGTCTAGAATGTAATATGCTTGTAGCTTTGACAGCTAAGTGAGTAATACAACCATGAATATATACTACACAATCCACTCACGTTAACATTTAGTATCTTAAGATGTAGTTAGTCTTTTATCGAATTTTGTCACTTACAAGGACATAACAGAGGATATGATCAATTTTGACTAGAACATAATTATAAATACAAACTTGTTTTTTGTAACGACCCACCTCCCCATCTAGCAACAATATTGTCCGCTTTGGGCCTACACACAAAGAACTTCCCAAGGGGTCACCCATCCCTGGTACTGCTCTGGGAGCAGCACGCTTAACTGTGAAGTTCTTTCATGTTTAGCTCCCTCACGGTTTTAAAAGGCCTTATTAAGGTATCAGAGCTTACGCAACCTACCCCTCTCCAATATTGTCCTCTTTGGGTGCCTACCAGGTTTCGAACACTGGCGCCTGCCCTCAAGGTTTTGTTCCTTCACCACTCGGGCAAGGAGGCCTTATTGCATATAGAGGGGAGACTAATCCTTATAAACTAGTCTAGGAACTTCACCCCAGGCAATGTGGGACAAGTCCCCACACCCGACCTCACCTCCTCCGTCTTGGCCATCCTGCCTCAGGAGTATTGGCTCTTGGTCATCACAATCCACCCTCCTTAAGGGCCACACATCCTCGTGTGGGACCTGCCCCCACATTTTTGGCTGGGTTTCCGCTCTGATACCATTTGTAACGACCCACCTCCCCGTCTAGCAAAAATATTGTTCGATTTGGGCCTAAATACAAAGAACTTCCCACATCCCTGGTACTGCTCTGGGAGCAGCACGCTTAACTATGAAGTTCTTTCATGTTTAGCTCCCTCACGGTTTTAAAAGGCCTTGTTAAGGTATCAGAGCTTACGCAACCTACCCCTCTCCAATATTGTCCTCTTTGGGTGCCTACCAGGTTTCGAACACTGGCGCCTGGCCTCAAGGTTTTGTTCCTTCACCACTCGGGCAAGGAGGCCTTGTTGCATATAGAGGGGAGATTAATCCTTATAAACTAGTCCAGGAACTTCACCCCAGGCGATGTGGGACAAGTCCCCACACCCGACCTCACCTCATCCGTCTTGGCCATCCTGGCTCAGGAGTATTGGCTCTTGGTCATCACATTTTTAATAAAATAAAATATGGATAAATGATAGTTCATAACTTGCCCGTCCCTTCTTTAATGCTTATTCATCAATCCCATTGTGCCATACTTATTCATCACATTCATGCATGTCTATGCAAGACCTACTCAGTGTACTCACGACTTGATCAACTATTTCACCATACTTTCCATTACTATAACATAGTAGTCATGTTACTTATCAATCCACTCTTGTCTTGCTCTTATTTCTATCTCATCACTTTCTTTACTCTTCACAATATATGGTAGGCAACACTAGTCGTCTACACGCTGGGTTCTTACTTGCATATTTCTAAATAGGTCTATACTGGTCGTCTACATGGTATATCCTATCATCATCATTTTAAACCCTTGATTGGCCACCGGTCGCCATACAGTCACATACGATCACTTTGATAACCAATTAAAGCATTTATAACGATGTATAAATATCAAAGAATAAAGTACAACACCTCATAACTTCTATAAATACATAACATGCTCGTAAGATCCGCATTGTCAACATTGTAAGATTTAGTGTCTCATATACGACATGAAGTATACATACTGAGGCTTATAGAATAAGGTACACCTCATTAATCACAAGGTATAACACAATATTTATAAGGTACAAGATATAATATCATATATATAATGTAAAAGTTAGTAGAGGTGACAAACGGGCCGGCCGGGCCCGGTCAAAGCGGGCCCGAGCGGGCTTCGGGCCGGGCCAAATCGGGCTTTACCAAATATTGGGCCGGGCTTTGGAGTGGAGGGGGTGTGTCCGCCCCGGACCGGTGGCCCGGGCCTAGCAGGCCAGACATCGGGCCGGGCCGGACGGGCTAGTGGGCTTTCTTCTATTTTTGAAGTGGGCCGTGGCGGGCTTCAGGCCGAGCCAGGATTTTTCACCATTTTGGGCCAGGCCAAGCCGGGCCATGGACGGAAGGATGGGTGTCCACCCCGGCCCGGGGTATGTGAACCGGGCCTAGCGGGCCGGGCCTTGTGGCGGACTGGAACGGGCTTTTAGCCCGAAAAAAGCGGGCCGAGGCCGGGCAACCCGACCCGATTGACACCACTACAAGTTAGTAAAATAGGGTACAATAGATCATAGCAAAAGAATATTGGTCCTTATAGTATAAAAGAACAAGTTATACAGAAACTACCTCACATGATTGCTTGAGTCTACTCGAGCGCTTAGATAGGTCAGGGTCTTGCTTGAGTGCTTGATTGTTGGAAAATTGGTTCAGTGCGCAGCAGAAAAGGGTAACATGCAGTTCAAAACTTTTAGATTTGCTTCTTGTTTAGTTGTATGCAGTACAATTTATATGTATACAACTTATATACATATATATATATTACCATACTAGAATTAATCGATTGGATCCTTACTAGAACTTTTCTATTGGATTGATAAAGACCTCCCTTCTTCGTTGTGTTGGTTATGAAGATCTTCCTCTCCAAACTCTAGATACCTTCACTCCTATGGCCTCTGGATATTTCCAAATACTCGGGTTTGGTGGAGAACCCTTAGGAACTATATAGGAAGGTTCTAGGGCTTAGAAACAGATCTAGGATGATTGGGACTCAGAATTGCGCAACTTCTTTATGCTATATGAAGATCCACTATTTATAAGCTTTCAGAACCAACTTACCATAAACTGGTTTGTCAAAAACTGATTCTCCCTACAAACTTGTTTCTTAGAAACTAGTTTCTCCCACTAACTGATTAGTAGTTTCCCAGTAACTGGTTTTTCCTATAAATCGACTTTTGGTACCCTTTTTGCCTTTTGTTCTTTTAGCATCCAAACACCTTAATGAGTTTGGAGTAGGATTTTTATGATCTTAATTACTGGCTTCGATTAATCATTAATTCCTTCTAGTTAAACTCTTAACTAAGGAATCAATAACTAGTCTATTATTATTAATTCCACTATATAACAATGATTGATGTATAGTGTATAAGAAACAAACCACACATATATCAGTTGTGCCTAGACTTGAACTGATACTAATGACTCTCTACCAACAATATCAGTAATTATACTCAGGATATTGAATGTACACTATCAACACGATTATAATTACCTCTTTAAATCCTTAAGTCTCATTCACTTACTCATGGATTTCTGAACATGCCATCAACGTACTTCAAGACAAGACTGTAGTTCTCAGCAATCAACCAAGTGACTTTCTCAAGGGAATACTTTACTCTTCATAGTGAACCACTTCACACAATATGGTAGATTCCATCTTGACAATAAGTGTTCCCGATACTACAAACTTGGTTTCCCAAGAAACCCAAGTGTTGATTTAGAAGACCTCACTGATAGGTAACTCAAAGCAACTAAAGCTTTATAGCTTGTGTCCACTATCATCTCAAGATTAAGGACAAGTGTTTTACACAAGTTTGAGTGTCTATGAACTAATGGACAATATGGTGTTAAGAGAACATACTTAAGTCTATCAATGTATAAAATACACCAGCACATTAAATTAGGAATCATACATTCCAATGAATGAGACTCTTCACTCTATCAAATAGAAGTCAATATGCTATAGTCTAAACCTGATAAGTTGTCCAATCTTATCATTAACTATGACAGTTCTAAGCATTCATCTAGAATACTCATATCGCCTTACAAACAAATCTCATTCATATATATGAGTTTCATGAACTTTTTAAGGATACAAACCTACTAACTATTCAGCTCATGAAACATGCATAGTTAAATATAAATGATATCCATTAATAAACCAATTAAATGTATGCAAATAGCAATCATAAGCTAACTGGTTTGAGGGCATGCCTATCAAACTCTAACAAACTCTCACATGTACTCACAACCAGCAAAGATAACATATAACTCCTAGATTATCTATATGACGATCGAAAACCTAAGAAGATAAGGCTTTTTGTGAAGGGATCTACGAGATTGTCCGTCGATGCAATCTTTGTCACCACCAACTCACCTTTCTGAACTATATCTTGAGGCAAATGATAGCTTCTTTCTATATACTTTCCTTTATTGTGGTTTCTTGGCTCCTTGGATTGTGCCACAACTCCATTGTTATCATAATAAAGTGTGACAGGGGACTGTGCACTCGGTACAACTCCTAGTTTCAACAGGAACTTCTTGAGCTAAACAACCTCATTGGCTACCTTGTAGGCTACAACATACTCAGCCTCTGTAGTAGAGTCCTCAATGAATTTATGCTTAATGCTCCTCTAACTCACAGCACTACCTCCAAGAGTAAACATATAATTAGATGTCAACTTCCTCAAATCCTTATCTAACATAAAATCAGCATCTGTATAGCCAATTATAACTATTTCCTCTCTTCTATAGACTAGAACATAATCTAAAGTCCTTCTCAAGTACTTCAGAATATTCTTTACCGATGTCTAATGGTCTAGACTTGGATTGGACTGATATTTGCTAACCATACCAACACTAAAATAGATATCTGGCCTAATACATAACATTACATACATGAGGCTTTTAACTGCCAGAGCAAATAGAACTCTTGCAATACAATCTCTCTCAATATGTGTCTTAGGACACTACCTCTATGTGTGTGTGTGTGTGTGTGTGTGTGTGAGAGAGAGAGAGAGAGAGAGAGAGAGAGAGAGAGAGAGAGAGAGAGAGAGAGAGAGGGAGATACCATGCCTAAAGGGTAAGACTTTCTTGGAATTCTCCATAGAGAATCTAGTCATCACCTTATCTTTATAGAAAGCTTGACTATTGTCTTATTCTTCCAATCTTGTATAAGCTTTATCCGTAGGATATAGCTTGCTTTACCAAGATCTCGCATATAAAGGGTGCTAGCTAACCAAAACCTTAGCCATTGATAGTACTCCTATATCATTCCCAAATGATAAAGAAGTCATCAACATACAGAACTCAGAATACCACCGCATTCCCCTCATGCTTCTTATAAACACAAGGCTCATCCATATTTTGGATAGATCCAAAAGATTCGATCACTTGGTCAAAATGGATATTCCAACTTCTAGATGCTTGTTTAAGTCCATAAATGGACATATACAACTTGCATACCTTACATTTCTATCCCTTAGCTATGAAACTGACAGGTTATTGAATAAAGATGCCTTCATCAATATTGCCATTCAAGAATGCAGTATAACCATCCATTTACTATATCTTGTAATCAAGACATGGAGCTATGGATAAGAGAATCCCGATGGATTTAAGCATAGCTACAAAAAAAAAGTTTCATCATAGTATTGTTGAGCATAATCCTTTGTCACTCGTCTAGCTTGGAAAGTTTCTACCTTCCCATCTGGTCGTATTTTCCTTTTGTAGACTAACTTATAGCCAATAGGTTTAAGATTAGCATGTGAATCTATAAGATCCCAGACCTGATTGGAGTACATGGACTCCATTTCAGCTTTCATTGCTTGTATCCAATGTTCCAAGCCTTTATCAAACATGGCCTCTTCATAACAAGAAGGATTAGACTCGAATTCCTGAGGAATAGCTTCAAAAGCCTCTCCTAGAAACATGAACCTATAAGGCTCCCTGACAATCCTCCTAGTGCAGGAATAGAAGAAGTTTTGGTAATTTCTTGTTCTAGATGACTATTTGAGGAATCGAGGGTTGTTCACTTACTTCTTCTAAAACTATCCTTCCTTTTGGTCTGTGCTTCATGATAAAATCATCCGCTAAGAAAATAGTGTGTGTACTTATGAACACCTTTTGTTCTCTTTGTTGATAAAAAATACTAACCATTTGTTTCATTTGGAAACATACTTTCGATCTTGTTTCCAACTCGCTCGTTTGTGCCTTTAGCATATGTGTCAGACAACCCCAAATTTGAAATTGTCTCAGAAAAGGCTTGTACCCACTCCACAACTCTCGGGTGTCTTAGGTATAAATTTGCTTGGAACATGATTTAGTATGCACATCGCAGTTTCTAAAGAGAAACCCCAAAGGTAATTATGAATAGATAATCATTGACCTAGTCATATCTAAAAGGGCCTGGTTCTTTTTTTCTACTGCACCATTCTGTTGAGGTGTACCTAGTGTAGTCAATCGAGATAGGATCCCATCCTTTCTCAAATGATCAATAAATTCATCAAAGAGATACTCGTCACCTCCATTAGACCAAATAGCCTTGGTATTCGTTACTAATTGCTTTTCCACCTCAGCTTTACATTCTTTGAACTTTTGAAAAGCTTCATATTTGTGGTGTAATAAGTAAAACATATTCTTATCTCAAGTACACATCAGTATATTTGATGAAATGCTTATAACCACCTTGTGCCCGAACATTATTGGTCCACATACATCGGTATGTATCAAATCCAACAAGTCTTTGGCTCTATTGCCCTTTATGGAAAAAGGGCCACTTGGTCATCTTTTGTCACACTTCGAAATAGCAAAAATAGAGAAAAACAAATTCTTTTTTGGGTCCATAGGTAGTGACTGGTGAAGTCACATGATTGTCCACACCACACAATACTAAGCAATAGATAAATGGAGATAGTAATGAATAGAAATCTATGTTCGACATGATATAACTTAAAGGTTACTAATTATTACAAAACAAAGTCTTGAATCAAATAAAGTATAACTTGTTAAGGTGACATATGCCTGATTATAAAAACATCTAAAGCATAAGTAAACTAAATTACTATCTAACCTAGTCTTCAATTGCAATAGATGTAGTCGTCAGCATAGCAATCTTCTTCTACCGGGTCTCCCCTAGGGTAGTCCTCCATAGTAGCATCCTCCCCAGCATAGAAATCCTTGTATGTATCTCCATCACCTGTATAGTAATAGACAAGGAGCGATGGAACTTTGAAATGTCTAGCTGCATAAAATGCTGCTAGCTAATGAAAGCTAAGTGAGTTAGATACTAACAGGGTATCAAACTATTGAAGTTATTACAAGTTATGAAAGTTATAGATTAAGTTCTATTGATAGTATCATCTTGTCATTCTTTGATTAAACCAGTTCTTAGAACTCCTACTCGTCTTACTAAACTTACAACATTCTCCTGATTGATGATCATACTCAATAGTCTAACTCTATAGATATACCATCATTCTATCCACCACTTTTAAGAATATATGAAGAGCTCATCACATGTCCTGGACACCACATCAGTCCGTTTCCATCTTTGAAGAACATATGAATAACTCATTGACTTTTAAGTATATATCATGGATCACTTGGCCTATCTAGGGGTACTTGGCCTAGCTCACCGCCCTTTAATAGCATATGTACAACTCACGACTTTTAAGAACATATCATGACCAAAGTCCACCCAAGAAAGATTCCTAAATATTAGAAAACTTACTTAAGTTCCACTCTAACATCGATATAAGACAAAACCCATGTGGCTTGACTACTCTGAATAAAATGAATGACAACACCAATAGTTCATGACTACTATGTTATCAAATGTTATCTTATTACTCTTAACATTACTATAATTTGGCATCTCATTATCTCTTATCATAAAAGTAGTGCTTGTGGGGGTTATGGAATAGTAGTTAAAAAACTAAGCAATTATAATATAACTAAATAGGAATCAATAGCATTCTGTAACTACCAATCGATTATGATAGAAGTCCAATCGATTGGGATAAAGTAGTAACAATCGATTGGGAAAAAGTCTAATCGACTAGATCACAATCAATATTAATCGATTGCAAACTTTAGCAATAGAATGGGTCAACATCCATGGCAATCGATTGGGACTATATCTTCCTCCTAGACACTAGTAGTCTAGAATATCAATTCGGGAAAAGTCATGCTAAATGTCATTCCTTCTTTTAAACAAGTTCTAACTTCAATATTAGGCTACCAAGTGAGTTTAGAACTCACCTTAGGTGATTAGGGGTTGTTTGGGTGTGTGATTGAAAGCTTGGCTTCAATGGTGGCTCCTCATCTATCTTCTTTCTTCCTCTGTCTTCTTTTGTTATTTGCTTTCTTCTTTCTTTTCATACTCTTTATGGTCTTCTTCTTTTTCTCTTATAGTGAGAGTGTGTGAATGAGTGTGGGTGTATGTGTGCATATATAGGTATGTATATAAAACATAAGATATGTATATATCTGTGGATATCGCAGGTTTCTTACCCACAGCTTTTCTTTTAAATTCTTTTCCAAAAATTTCTTTAAAGAGTCGCCACTTAATTTTTAAAAGGAAAAATTAAGAAACCATTTTAAAGCAGACTGATCCTTTGTGAAACCAAAGATAAACTGGGTCCGGGGATTATGGAATGAAAGGGGAAGGAGCCCGGCGGACTAAAACACCCCCTTTCATCCTATCTCATGATAGGCCTCTACTCAACATCCTTTTTAATCAAGTTATGAATCTAAGCATGCCCTCAATTAATACATATATAGGTATATATAACACAAGCATGTTGGAAATGGTGCAAAATTGCTAACGGTAAAATATCATTCATAAGTCACATAATTCAACTAGCAAACATCATGATATGCAAGTAAGGAACTGGAGAACTCACCCGGGATCCAGCCGCGAAATGGAAACGTGCAATGCATACACAAAATACAAAGCCTAAGAAAAGGTCTCTAATTCACATATTCACATAAGGCAAAACCTAAGCTACGGTGTCGCACATGGAGTCGAAAATCAGTTAAAATCAATGAAGTAAATTGAACTAGAGAAGGACTGAGAAATTGTACCTCAAAGCGCTACAAAACAAAGATTAGTACACATGCAACAAGATATCAACAATCAATCCTAAATCTCTAGCTTAAATCTATTAAACATGGGAAGAATTGACCTCTTTGTGGGTTCCTTCTAATTAGTTGAGAACATATCACCTCTATAGGTATGCAAGTCTCAACTAGGAGCCAATGCAATGTCCATATAGAGGTGGTATAATCCCAACACGATTACAAGAAATCCACAATTAGGTTCAATTAAGAGCAAAACAACCTAGAGCTAGACCCCTAATTACAGGTATGAATATACATGAATGAATGCATGATCGTAAACAAGAATGAGTTATGAATTTATTCACTAATTTGGATCGCTTAGCCTCTGGATTTAAACTAAATTATGATTATTCAAAACATGATTTGGGTTCCAAGACATTAGGAGACCATTTGAGTTGAAATAAATAAGATTAGACAAAAACAGGAAAACATGAGCAGTTTTTTTATGAAATACAGAGAGCAGACCAGACTTTCAAAGCTAGAAACACCATAGTTCCAACGGTTGGATCTTAATGATTTTTGGATATGATATGCCTCTGTGAGTCTAGTTTCTATCCCAAAATAAAATCAAGGTTTGAACGGTTAGATCTCCGGAAATAGGGAAAATACTAGACATCACTCAGGAATCTGCAACTCTCTGTTCAGAGATCTTGTACGATTTTCTAAAAATAGTAACCAAATGAGAAACACTTAGATCTTTTTAGGGTATCTTCCTAACACATTAAGGTACTTAGAAAAAATTATTAGAGACTTGGGAAACTCTATTAAGGTTTTGATTTATTAATTTCAAAACGGACTTACTGTTCTGAAACTATTCTGAAATTCTGGACAGATTGGGGTTGTCTCACAAAACTCATGATCAAACCACTTAAAACATGAAATCTTACCAAAACAAAAATTACAGTGGTAAAACATCGTGTTATTGACGCTCTCCCGTTGGTTTTATTCAATTCCAACGGTCTGATTTCGAAGTAAAAATCTTTGATCGAAAACAGTTTGTGAACCCACTGTTTTCATTTTGCTAGTTCAACTTTGTTGATTGGCCTCCACTATTAGATCATAATGTTGGGCTTAAACCAAATCATTTCTTCTACCGTTTGATGGTCATTGAAGACTAAGGACCTCTTTAGACTTATGGACTTTTAATGAAGTATGAAATGGTCTTCACAAAATCCCAAACAATGAACTCAAACTTATGGACCAAAACTTGAGTTCAAATCATTACTCCTACCACTTGGTGGTCATTGGAGGCTAAAGACACACATACATGTAGGTCTTGGATGAAGTATGAAGAACTTCCAAAAACCCAAGGAAGAGGTTAGTCTAAGCCATAGAGATGGTCTTAAACTTAAAATATTTCTCCTACCATTTGATGGTCATTGGAGACTAAAGGAAAACAAATCCACTCTAATCTCCATGGAATATAGTATGAATTCCATAAGATTCTTAGTAAAGAGATCCTAATCATGAGTTGATACTAGTATTTTACCAACTATGTGTAGATGTGACCATGATCAACCTTAAACTCTATATGAATCACAAGGTTATAGGAGAATAAGGAATCAAATTCAAAGAGTTTCAATGAGATATGGAAGATCTCATGAACCTTATGAATGAAATAGAAATAAAGGAAATCAAAGTTTTATTTAGGAACACAAATTCTTCAAAACTAATTTATCTCAAACCCAAGGCATTAATTAGATCCAAATTAATGAGATGTCATGAAATTCAATCATAAGTTCTTGGTGGTGTGTGATGAAATGGGGTAAGAAGAGAGGTTTTGAAAATGTGAAAAGTTCCTAGATCTAAGAACTTGTGATTGAATTATCCTAACTCTACCAAGGATTAAGAGGTTACCTCTATGGCCTCAAAGAATTCTTCAATTTCTTGTGGAGCTCTTCCAAGATCTTCAAATTCTTCTCAAAGTTCTTCAAATTCTTCAAGAAATTCTTCTCTTCTTCTCAATTCTCTATATGATTCTTATCTCTTTCTCTCTCTAAAACTCAAGTATATCTCTTGTATATGTATGTATATTGATTCAAAAGTTTAAGTCCCCTCAAAATGAAGATGAAGATCTGTTTATATAGGCCATCATCTCAAGGATAAATGGGTAAATTCGGGTGGAGACCCATGTGCAAAGATTTCTTCTAGAACATGTGAAAAAAGCAGTCTGTTATAGCCAGCGGCACTCGACGGCTCCCGGCGGCATTCGCTGAGTGCCGGGCGGCACTCACTGGATGCCGGGCGGCAAACACTGAGTGCCGGCGCGGCACTCAGTGAGTGCCGCCGGGTTTTCCGCGTGCCGGGGCTAACTGAATTTCTATCTTCTTTTAAATTTTCAAAAGGAATCTTAATCAAAGCTTAATTTTTAAGAGTTAATTCCATATATCTATATATATTTGTATTAAAATGCATTGATGTGGGTGATATGCACCCATGTGCATGGTATATTCTTTAATATACTACCTTTTTTTCTTTTTATTTTCTCTTCTTTTCAAAAAAAAAAAACTCTTTTCATTTTTATTTATTATCCCCCTTTTTTAAAAAAAAAAACAGGTTCCCAGACTGGGTTTCTCACACGTTCTTCATTATTCGGGTTTCTCCTGAATACCCAATTTCTCTTTTCTTTTTATTTTTAATTTTGAAACTTGATTTAAAGAATCTTTGAAGAATTTGAATTTTCTGGAAAATCTTCGAATTTCACCGGTCATCGTCATCATCGGTCTTTTAGAGGTAACCAATCCCTGGATTTGACGTTTGGTCAAAATCGGGGTGTCTACAGTTTGCCCCTCTTTGACAGAGTTCGTGGAGCAACGCGTATCACGAATGAATGTCAAAGCCTGTGTGAAAGACAAGCTTTTGACCAAACAGTCGAATCTAGGTAAAAACAAAAAGTGCGTTGCAAAATCGGGTGCGCAGATAGCCAAATGCTGGTCGTGCTCAACGGTGAGCTGCCTACGTATCCAATCGGGAATCAGACCAAGACGTAGTTCGGGCGAGGGAAAAAGATACACAATCGCAGGAAGTCACACAGATGAATGCATCCTATCTTATCATGATGCACATGCTCAACAAATTAATGCCCCGTACTCCCAATCGTGATGGTACTGAATCATGCTGTTTCCTAATGTCGGAAATGCACCCTGTACTCCAAATTCTCTTTTTATGTCATAGCCCTATTCTGGGAACGTCATGATTGCAATTTTCATGCTCCATATGAATTTTGAGAATCGTCTAATCGACTGAGATGCGCCTTACGGCTTACACTCCATAGTCGAATTCGATAGTACGTTGAAAGATTGAGTCGCTTCACGCCTTATACTCCATAATCTCCCAATAAAATCATCTGATCGACTAAGCCGCTTCACGCCTTACGCTCCATAATCAAATCAGGTAGCATGCTGAAAGATTGAGTCGCTTCACGCCTTACACTCCATAATCTCCCAATAAAATCATCTGATTGACTGAGCCGCTTCACGCCTTACGCTCCATAATCAAATCAGGTAGCACGCTGAAAGATTGAGTCGCTTAACGCCTTATACTCCATAATCTCCCAATAAAATCATCTGATCGACTGAGCCGCTTCATGCCTTACGCTCCATAATCAAATCAGGTAGCACGCTGAAAGATTGAGTCGCTTCACGCCTTATACTCCATAATCTCCCAATAAAATCATCTGATCGACTGAGCCGCTTCAGCCTTACGATCCATAATCAAATCAGCTAGCACGCTGAAAGATTGAGTCGCTTCACGCCTTACACTCCATAATCTCTCAATAAAATCATCTGATCGACTGAGCCGCTTCACGCCTTACGCTCCATAATCAAATCAGGTAGCACGCTGAAAGATTGAGTCACTTCATGCCTTACACTCCATAATCTCTCAATAAAATCATCTGATCGACTGAGCCGCTTCACGCCTTACGCTCCATAATCAAATCAGGTAGCACGCTGAAAGATTGAGTCGCTTCACGCCTTACACTCCATAATCTCCCAATAAAATCATCTGATCAACTGAGTCGCTTCACGCCTTACGCTCCATAATCAAATCAGGTAGCACGCTGAAAGATTGAGTCGCTTCACGCCTTACACTCCATAATCTCTTAATAAAATCATCTGATCGACTGAGCCGCTTCACGCCTTACGCTCCATAATCAAATCAGGTAGCAAGCTGAAAGACTAAGATGCGCTTCGCGCCTTATACTCTGGTGTCTTCCAAGAATCATCTGATCGACTGAGATGCGCTTCGCGCCTTATACTCCGGTGTCTTCCAAGAATCATCTGATCGACTGAGATGCGCTTCGCGCCTTATACTCCAGTGTCTAAGTGAGTTTGCTCTAAAAAATCTGCAGCCCTTCTGCCCTGTCGGATATGTTTTCTCACAATGATCTGCGGCCCTTCGGCCTTGTCGGATATGTTTGCCCTGAAAAATCCGCGGCCCTTCAGCCTCGTCGGATATGTTTGCTCTGAATTCGGGGTCAATCAGACTCAAATTCATTTCATCTTTCAAAATCGGGAGTTAAACAGACTCCAATTCTTTTCAATTTTCAAAATTTGGAGTCAAATGGACTCAAATTCTTTTCAATTCTCAAAGTCATTTTATTTTTCAAAACCTAGAGTCGGACAGACTCAAATTCATTTTATTTTTCAAAACCTGGAGTCGGACAGACTTTACTCAATTTAATTCAAAATTTGGAGTCAGTCAGACTCGAATCAGTTCAATTCCAAAAATCTGGAGTCCTTCAGACTTAATTCGATTTTCTAAAATCGAGAGTCCAACAAATTCCCATCTTAGTCAAACAAATTTCATTCCATTTACTTTCAAACATTCGGAGTCTAGTACATGAGACTCAAATTATTTCAAATTTCTAAATCGGGAGTCGGATGGACTTAAATTATTTCAAATATCTAAAGCCGGGGGTTCAATGGACTCAAATCCACTTCAATTTCTAAAATCGAGAATCGGTTAGACTCAATTTAATTCAATTTCCAAAGTTGGTAGTCAATCAAGCTTATTTTTTTCAAATTTCGATCAGGAGTCAGCCAGACTCAAATAAACTCAATTTCACCAAGTCCGGAGTCGATTCGACTCAATTCGAGTCCAAATTTAACTGCTAAATTAGGAGTCGCCTAGACTCAACTTAATTCATTTTCTGAAATCAGGAGTCAGTCAGACTCAAACAAATTCAATTTCACCAAGTCCGGAGTCAATTTGACTCAAATCAAATTCAATATTCAAATTCGAATCCTAAACATGAGTCAATCAGACTTGATTCAATTTCTTATTTTGCAAAATCGGACAAAACCAGGAGTCAATCGGACTCAAAGAAATTTAAATTCATAAAACTGGGCTTAAAGAATTTCTATTTCACAAAAGAATTTTTACAAAATTAGGAGTCAATCGAACTCAAAAAAAAAAATTCTATTTCACAAGATTGGGAGTCAACCAGACTCAAAAGAATTTCTAATTTCCAAAAACATGAGCCAATCAGACTTAAAAGAATTTCTAATTTCCAAAAACATGAACCAATCAGACTCAAAAGAAATTCTAATTCTAAATTATGAGTCAATCATACTCAAAAGAATTTTTATTCAAAAGATTGAGAGTCAACCAGACTCAAAAGAGTTTCTAATTTCCAAAAACATTAACCAATCAGACTCAAAAGAATTCCCAATTCTAAATTATGAGTCAATCATACTCAAAAAAATTTCTAATTTCAAAATCGGAGTCAAACAGACTCAAAATAATTTCAAATTTCTGGAACATGAGTCAATTGTACTCGAATCGGATTCTATTTCACAACACCGAGAGTCAATCAGACTCAAATCTAAAATTGGGAGTCGATCAGACTCAAAGAATTTCAAATTAAAAAAAACAGACTCAATTCGATTCAAAAACTCTAAAATCTGGAGTCAAATCAGACTCAAATGAATTTTTCTAGAATTAGGAGTCAATCAGACTCAATTCAATTCAATTTCTAAGCTCGGGTCCTAAGTTAGACTTTCATGAATCGGGAATCGGACGGACTTAATGATTTTAATTTCCGCAATCGGGAGCTAATCAGATTCAACTTAATTTAACATTAAAATCTGGCGATAGTTAGATCCATTTTAGCCCAAACTTTCAAAAGTTCAAAGTCGGTTAGACTAAAGAATTCTATTCCAATAAAATTCAGAGTTAAGCAGACTCACAAATTCAAAGGGAGTCACGTGGATCCAAAAATTCAATTTTCTTACACAAGGAGTCAATAAATTCAAATTTTAAAACAAAAGAGTCATTCGGATCCATGGACCGCATTTCCACAACAACGGAGTCACTAGGACTCGAAAACTCGCATTTTACAACCACGGAGTCTTTTGGACTCAAAATTTGCATTTTACAATAACAGAGTCACTTGGACTCAACGAAATTCACGGAGTCACACGAACTTAACAAAAATTCACTTCTTATACAAATGGAATCACACAGACTCAATCAAACTCACATTTCATACAAATCAAGCTGCAAATATATATACACATGTATATATATTTCGAAGATATGGCAACTTATATCAGATATGGAAGAAATCTGGTAAATTTTACCAGATAATGATTCATCAGATATTTCCTACCTTATCTAGAAGACCTCCATGGCCGCTATAAATCAACAGGCAGGCCAAGCAGTCAAATCACTCCGCGTCATCTCGATACACCGCATTCAGCCGCATTCAACAGCGTTCTTAGCATTCTTAGGATTAGCTTTTAGGCAAATAAAGTAGTCTTTTATTTTCTTAGCATTTTAATTACTTCTTGTAATTTCTTTTCTTTTTAATTAAATAAAAGTCCATTTTATTTAATTTCTTTTCTTCATCACTTGCTAGACTTGTGTGCTTCAACACTGTCTAGGGACCTTAGGTGAGGGTACTTTCCTACTCACCTTTCACAATCGCCCGTTAGATGTCAGATTTTCAAACCTTGTGTATCACTCACACAAGTGCTTTTAGGAAATTTTGTGTTATTAGTTTGGGTCTACCTAACAAGCCTCTGGCACGCTCGAACCATAATTACAGCAAACAAATAGTCTGAAAGGTTCTAATTATGGTGATTGGAAAAAGAAACTTAATTACTGTGCTCATTATTGGTGAGGATCCACCAATAATGCCTGGACTTGATGCCTCTCAGGATATCTATGATGCTTATACCAAATGGTATGAGCACAATTCCTTAGCTAAATGTTATATCTTAGCCTCATTTGAAAATAGGCTTTAAAAACAACATGAAAAATCTGCTACTGTATGCAGATACCATGGAAAGCCTAAAAGAAATATTTGGACAACAGAATCGTTCTACAAGACATAATGCTATGAAAAGGACTAATGTTTACTAAGACGCTTGAGGGTACACCAATTCATGATCATGTCATGAAGATGATAGGATTCATAAAATAATTGGAGTCTCTTGGGTTTGAGATGGATAATGAGACAAAAGTGGACGCAATTCTATCGTTTCTACCAAACTCATTCAATCAATTTATATTGAGTTTCAATATGAATAAAATGGTAGTGACACTTCCGGAGCTTAGCAATATATTGCAAAGAGCTAAGGAATTGATCCAGAAAGATACACTAGTTGTCTTAATATCTGAAGAAGGAAAGTCTTTCAAATCAAATTTCAAGAATTAGAAAAGAAAATTTGGAAATAAAAAGTGTCCAAAGAAATGTCAGGCTGGCAATGGTAAAAGAGTGAATACTGCTAAATCAGGGGATGCTTGTCATTACTGTTTAAAACCAGGACATTGGAAAAGGAATTGTTTCCAATACCTTGCTTCACTTAAGAAAGATAAACTTCCAGAAGGCATGTCTACTATACTCATAATTGAAACCAATTTGTTGGTTAATTCTATTTTGGTCTTGCTGTATTGACTCCGGAGCAACCGCTCATATTTGTAACACATTATAGGCGTTTTAGGAAAGCAAAAGGCTGAATGAAGGGGAAGTCATATTACTTATGGGAACAGAAGCAAGGGTTGCAACTGTTTCTATAGGAACTTTTAACATTGCTTTACAAGGAGGAAATGTTTTGTCTTTAAAAGATTGCGTTTATGTACCACAATTTAGAAGAAATTTAATTTCTATTTCAAAATTAAATGAATCTGGATGTTCTATTTTGTTTAGCATAAAAGCTACAATTGAGCTTTACAATAAATTTATCGCTTCTGGTTTTAAAGAATATGATCTTTATATCCTTGATCTTCTTTGTAATAGTGTTGCATTTTGTTGAAAATAATACTTCTAAATAATTAGTTCAATAAAGAGAAAAAAAGAATCTATTATTCCTATCTTTGGCATATGCGATTAGGTCATATCAATGTTGATAGAATAAATAGATTGGTTAAGGATGGTCCTTTCAATTTCATAAAAGTGGAATCTCATCCAATTTTGTGAGTTTTTTTCTTCAAGGAAAGATGACCAAACTACCTTTAAAGGAAAAGGTGAAAGAGCTAAAGGTACCTTAGATTTGATACATACAGATGTATGAGGTCCAATGAGTCATACCGCGAGAGGTGGTTTTTGTTATTTTATAACTTTCAATGATGATTTTTCTCGCTATGGATACGTCTACCTGATGAAATACAAATCGAAATCTTTTGACAAGGAATTCCGAAATGAAGTTGAAAAGCAAAATGATAGAAGTATCAAATCTCTTCGCTCTGATAGAGGAGGAGAATACCTCTTAAATGAGTTTAAGGACTACTTAAGGAATAACGGAATTTTGTCTCAACTTACCATTCTAGGAACACCACAACACAATGGTGTTTCAGAAAGAAGAAATTGCACTTTGTTAGATATGGTGTGATCTATGATGAGTGTGACAGATCTACCTTTATTCTTTTGGGGTTATGCATTGGAGACTACAATTTATCAATTAAATAGAGTTCCAACTCAATTTGTTTCCAAAACCCATATGAACTATGGACTGAAAAGAGACCAAGTATAATACACTTAAAGATATGGGATTGTCCAGTCATGTTAAGAAACAAAAGGTGGACAAGTTGGAATCAAGAACAGAAAGGTGCCTATTTGTACATTACCCCAAGGAAATGATTGGGTATTTTTCTTTTATAATCCCATCAAATAAAAGGTATTTGTGTGTCAAAATGCCATATTTCTACAAGAAGACTTTGCAATAAGTTGTTCTAAGGGTAATAAGATTATCCTTGAGGAAATAATGAGTCTTTAGTTGACAGTGATTATACTAAGAAAGTAGGAGATGAAAATCCCAGTGTGACTAATGTTCCTATAGTTCCAATTTGTAAGAGTACTAGGATCATTCGACCTCCTGTCAAACTTACTTTCTGAATGAAATTCATGTAATGATTTCAGAAGATAGTGAAAATTATCCTTACACTTACAAAGAGGCTATGTTAGATCTTGATAAAGATAACTAGATTGATGCCATGAGATCTAAGATGGACTCTATGTATTCCAACAATGTTGGGACTCTTGTAAGCCGACCTCCTAAGGTTAAAACAATTGGTTCCAAATGGATTTACCAGAGGAAAGAGGTTCAGATGGAAAGGTTGAAACCTATAAAGCAAGATTGGTTGCTGATCGGGAGAGAACAAATCCTAATTATACGCCTTAACACGCATTTGTTAGTATTTTTTATCCTGTTTTTGTGTATTTTTACTTTGTTCCTATTTTCTGTCAGGTTTTGGAAGAAAACAAGTATTCCAGGCTAAATAGGGCGAAAAAGCAGAAGAAAAGAAGCTGAAAAAGGCCTATCGATCGCGCGGCCCACTCGCGTGGAATTCCTAAACCTCGCTCGCACGACCTTCCATCATCACACTCGCGTGGCCCGCTCATGCAATATGTGTAAAAATTAAAGTTGCTTATTTCACTATATTGAAGACTCCTGTGCAAACGAAACTGCCAAATTACGTCCAGACTGTAAAATATAGCAGTTTTAGTGCGTTTCGGGTTATGAAAGCTTCCAAAACTTGTTCCAAACTCTATATATACTTTGTTATATTCAATTTTTTGAGGAGACATTATTATACACATATCATTACACACCTATATACACAATAATATGCACACAAAACTACAGCCATTGAATAGAGGAAAGCAAGGACAAGAAGAAGAAGACCATGGATTTCCATGGCCTCCTCCGTCAACCTCTTGCCGTTCATCGATTATATGGCCAACTAAACCTAGATCAATGAAACCCTAGCCAAGTAATAGGGTGTATTTTATACTTTTCTTTTAGGTTTATTATGTATGGATGATGATTGCATGTTTCGAGGATTTTTATAAATAAATCGAACTTCTATTGATTAAATCATTACTTTCAAAGTTTAATCTTGTCGTAGATCTATTTTGGCTGTGATGTGCTCGATGATCTATATTTACTGTGCTTGTATAGATTATTTATATGTAATGGTGCTTAATTGAATTGTGTTATCAAGTATCCGAATAGTCCATGCCTAGGTTAGACGAATTATGCCACAACCCTAGTTTAGTGTGGAATAATTCGTGCTAACCGAAGATGGATTATGTTGGTGCTTGAGCCATAGTTATCTTCTTGACGGAGGAATTGGGCTTGTAGCTACAATTCTCCACTATCATCCAACTTAATAAGCTAATTGAACTCATAAATACCCTTGTTATGAAGCTAGTGGTGGATTTGCAATCCTAGGTTCCCTAAACATATTTATAAAAAAAAGTTTAAATCGCTTTCATAGTTTAGATTTATTTTATTGTTCTTAGTTAAATTAAAATCAAATCAAAATCCATTTTTCTTAATTAATTAAATTTAGGTTTTAAAATTAAAAGTTGTAGTAATTCAATCTCTGTGGGTTCGACCTTTACTTCCACACTACAAATCCTTGAAAAGTAAAGTATACTTTTATATCTTGATTCTGACAACATCATTTTTTGCCGCCGTTGTCGGGGATTGTAAATTACTACCTTTAGTTTTAGAATCTTAGTTTAGTTAATTCATAAATATTTGATTATGTTTTTTCTTTCTTATTTTCCGTTTTATTTTGAGTACTAACTTTTTCTTTTATTTTGTAGTTTCTCAAGTATTCAAATTCTAATGTTTCTGAGTAGAACAACTTAGTACATCAAAGGAGCTTACGCGAAAAAAAAAATTTTTAAAAAATAAAGAAATAAATTTCAAGTAATTTGATTCCTGTAAAATTCGCTTCAAACCACTGTAAGTCAGGGTGCTATGACGCACTATTTGCATTAGTGTAGGGGTGAATTGCACGTGCATTAGGTAGGAGAAGAAGAAGAAGACCAAGAATTTCCATGACCTCCTCCGTCAACCTCTTGTCGTTCATCGATTCTATGGCCAACTAAACCCAGATTTAGGGTTTCAATGAAACCCTAGCCAAGTAATATGGTGTATTTTTTGCTTTTCTTTTAGGTTTATTATATATGGATGATGATTACATGTTTCGAGGATTTTATAAGTAAATCGAACTTCTATTGATTAAATCACTACTTTCAAAGTTTATTCATGTCGTAGATCTATTTTGACTGTGATATGCTCAATGATCTATATTTGCTGTGATTGTATAGATTATTTACATGTAATGGTGCTTAATTGAATTATGCTATCAAGTATCCGAGTAGTCCATGCCTAGGTTAGACGGATTATGCCACAACCCTAGTTTAGTGTGGAATAATTCGTGCTAACCGAAGATGGATTATGTTGGTGCTTGAACCATAGTTATCTTCTTGATAGAGGAATTGGGCTTATAGCTATAATTCCCCACTATCATCCAACTTAATAAGCTAATTGAACTCATAAATACCCTTGTTATGAAGCTAGTGGTGGATTTGCAATCCTAGGTTCCCTAAACATATTTATAAAAACAATTTTAAATCGCTTTCATAGTTTTGATTTGTTTTATTGTTCTTAGTTAAATTAAAATCAAATCAAAATCCATTTTTATTAATTAATTAAATTTAGGTTTTAAAATTAAAAGTTGTAGTAATTCATTCTCTGTGAGTTCGACCTTTACTTCCACACTACAAATCCTTGAAAAGTAAAGTATACTTTTATATTAGAATCTTTCACCAGTAGTAATGCTTAAATCAAAAGGAAAGAATTGATTATGAAGAGACTTTCACCAGTAGTAATGCTTAAATCCATCAGAATCTTATTGGCAATTGCTGCATATAATGACTATGAGATTTGATAGATGGATGTTAAGATAGCCTTCTTAAATAGATACCTTGAGGAAGATATCTATATGGACCAGCCTGAAGGAGTTATATCTAGCGGGTAGGAACACATGGTATGCAAACTTAATGAAGAGATCTATTTATGGTTTAAAACAAGTCTCTAGGAGTTGGAATACTCGTTTTGTTGAAGCTATCAAAAGTTTTGGCTTCACTCAAAGCCTTGATGAGTTTTGCGTTTACAAAAAACACAAGTGTAGACACCCTAATTTTGACCGAACTATTAAACTTAGGAGGATTTACCTCTGGAGATCGATGATGAATATGTCTCGTCAGAATCAAGACTCTTACAAGAAATTCGACTCTCTTCCTAGAAGAATCTCGGTTCAAAATCGCCCTTTTCAGCCAAAAAAGACCAAAATTCTCATCTATCGTCACCTTGTAGACCATGAGTTTTGAACACGTATAGAAACATGGCATTGTCCTCGGAGCATCTTAAAACCATTTTCAAAAGGAGAGAAATTCAGCATAAACTCCAAAAAAAGTCAACAATCGACCCAGTAAAAAGTCAATGGGTCAAAAGGGAGACAATCGTAAAATTTTCGAATTTCAAGATGAAAAGTCCCGATAATTGTTCATTGGGTCTCCCTTATGCTAGAAATGATTTTTAAGAATTTTTAAATGAAAGGGAACATTGAGAAATCGAAAGGTCTTTAAAAAGAATTGTGCAGGAAATTGGAAATTTGCCTTCGGAGGGAGAGTTGATTTTTTTCCTTAAGGATTTTGATTTTTTAGATATTTTTATTGAATCTAAATGAGGGGTATTTAATGTCTTAAGTAAATACATAAATTAAACGACCTTTACTTAAAGACATGAAATGAAATGAAGGTGCTGAATTGCTGTAAATAGTATTGAACTGCTATGCAGCGGCACTCAGAATGCCTGAACGGCAGTTAGTGAATGCTGCTGCGGCACTCAGCAAGTACCGTTTCATCTTCATTGAGTGCCGGCCCTGGCTAATTTGCACTTTTAAGTCAAAATTCTTTTTCAATCTTTGATCAAATGAATGCACCAAACGATGCCATTTTTTGTGTACGTGTTTACTACTCCTAGGTCATGCAAACCATGCTCCCACCATCCCTAATTGACCTATCTACCCTTATCTTAGCCCCTAAGATGATGAAAGTCTATAGAAAAAAAAACCCCCATTTCTCTCATTTTGAGGGGGTTGAAGACTTAAATCTTGAGAGAGAGAGAGAGACTTGAACCTTGAAGATGAGACTTGAATCTTAGAAAGAGAGGCTGAATTTTGAAGATGAAGTTTGCTCTTAGAGAAATAGAGAGAGAAACCCAAAAACCCCATACAAATCCTACCCAATACACCCAATTCCTCAAATCTCCATTGAAGAACCTAGAAGCTTCAAGGAAGAAGAAGAAGAAGAAGAAGAGTATTGCTTGTAAGGCTTGGATCTCTCCAAATCAATCAAATCCTGAGAAGATGTAGAGGTTAATTCCTTATTCCTATACTTGTTCTACATAATTCAATCACAAATTCATAGATCTAGGATTTTTACACATTTTCAAAACCTCTCTTCCTACCTCATTTCATCACACACCACTTAGAGTTTGTGATTGAATCTCATAGTATTTCATTAATTTGGATCTAATTGGTGCCTTGGGTTAAAAATAAGTTTGGTTTTGAAGAATTTTTGTTCCAATTTTTCTAAGTAAACTTTGATTCTTAATTTCTATTTTCCTCTTAAGATTCATGAGATTTTATATATCTTATTGAGTCTCTTTGAGTTTGATTCTTTAGTTTCCTATGAGCCTATGATCCATATGGAGATTAAAGTGAATCATAGTCATATCTACACATAGTTGGTTGAGTTCAAGTCTTAGCTCATGATTTAGATCTCCCTACTAGGGATCTTATGGAATCCAAACTATATTCCATAGAGATTTGAGTAGATTTGGGTCTTATTTAGTCTCCAAGGACCATTAATTTGTGAGGAGAATGGCATGCCATTGTTTTAATTTTCTCAATGATCATATGTTTGAGAGAGGATTTAGATGTAAGTTTTTATAGTTTGTTTGTTGCAATCTAGGGAACTTGAATATTCAAAGGTCCATAAGATTGCATAAAGCCTTAAGATTCTCTTGCTAAATCTTCAAATATGAGATCTATGGTAGAGATTCATTAAGGTTAAATATATGGATCTCTTTATATTTCATCACTTACTCCAATAATCATAATCATACTTGATCCTAGTTCTCTCTAGAATCATGGATCAAGTTTGATTCAAAATATGAACACTAATCTAACAATGGTGCAGTAAATCCTTAAGCCCACTGTGATCAAAGATTTCTCATTAAATCATGGTCCATTGGAATGGGATGAGACCAATTGGAGGATGTTCATAACTCACTTAAGTACCTCTGTGATTTTTGCCTTGAAGAAATTCCATGTTTAAAGTGGTTTGGCCTTATGGTTTCAAAGCAAGCTACTCTCTGTCCAAAATTTCAGAACAGTAAGTTTATTTTAAAATGAGTAAATTAGAGCCTTAATCAGGTTTTCTTAACCTCCAATAAATGCTTCTAAGTAGTCCAATGTGTTAGGAAGATACCCTAAAAAGAACAAAGTGTTTCTCATTTGTTTACTATTTTTAGAAAATCATACAAAAACTCTGGACAGAGAGTTGCATATTCTTGAGTGAAGTCTAGTTTTTTCCATATTCCCAGAGATCTAACCGTTGGATCTTTGATTTTTGTTTTGGATTAGAAATTAGACTCACAGTGGCTTAACATACTCAAATATCATTAAGATTCAACCGTTGGAAGTATTTTATTTATATTCTTGAAAGTCTGGTCTGCTTTAAGAACGAAAGAGAAAATGTTTTCTTTTAAAGCATGTAATTCATGTGAAACTGTCAGTGTTTTTGACTAATCTTATTGATTTTAACTTGAATGGTCTCATAATTTCTTGGGACCCAAATCATGTTTTGAATAATGATAATTAAGTTTAAATCCAGAGGCTAAGTGATCCAAGTTAGTGAATAATTCATAGCTTGTCCTTATACATATCCATGAATTCATCCATGTATATTTATACTTGTAGTTAGGATCTAGCTCTAGGTTGTTTTGTCCCTAATTGAACCTAGTTGTGAATTCCTTATAATCATGTTGGGATTATACTACCTCTATATGGACATTGCATTGGCTCCTAGTTGAGACTTGCATATCTATAGAGGTGATACGTTTTCAACTATTTAGAAGGAATCCATAAATAGGTCAATTCTTTCCATGCTTGATAGATTTAAGCCAGAGGCTTAGGGTTGATTATTTGATACCTTTTATCAAGGTATGTGTACTAATCTTTGTTTTGTAGCGTATTTGAGGTACAATTTCTCAACCCCTTCTCTAGTTTGATTTACTTCTTTGATTTTAGATTCCATGCGCGACTGTAGACACCCCGATTTTGACCAAACGTCAAATCTAGGGATTGGTTACCTCTCAAAGACCGATGATGATGATGACCGGTGACATTCGAAGATCTTCCAGAAAATTCAAAATGATTCTTCAAGTTAAATTTCAAAATTGAAAATAAAAAAGAGAGAGAGAATTTGGGTATTCGGGGGAAACTCGAACGTTGAAGAACATGTGAAGAAGTCAGCCCGAGAATCCGCTAAATATATATATATATATAAATAAGATATGAAAGAAAGTTTTGAAAAAATAATAATAAAAAAAGAATTTTGAAACAAAGAGGATTTTTGAAAAAAAAAAAGAGAAAAGAGAAAGAGAGGGGAAATAATACATTTAGAATGCATGTTTTGGATGTATTCTTAATGGAATATATTACAAATACAAGTATTTTAACATAATTCGTCAATAATTAAGCCTATGTTAATGTATATGTTGAAAATTAAAAAATAGGGCAAAATTCAGTTAGCCCCGGCACGCGATAAAGCCGGCGGCACTCACTGAGTGCCTCCTGGCATTCAGTGAGTGCCGCCCGGCATTCAGTGAGTGCCGCCCGGCACTCAGCGAGTGCCGCCGGATGCCGTCGTTTGCTGCTGGCTGTAACAGACTACTTTTCTCACATGTTCTAGAAGAAAACTTTGCACATGGGTTTCCACCCGAATTTACCCATTTAACCTTGAATTGGTGGTCTATATAAACAAACTTTCATCTTCATTTTGAGACACTTGAATATACTTGAATCAACACACACACACATATACTTGAAATTAGAGAGAAATACAAGAATCATATAGAGAGAATTGAGAAGAAAAGAGAAGTTTTCTTGAAGAACTTGAAGAATTTAAAGAAGAACTTGAAGATTTTTGAAGAGCTTCACAAAGATAGAAGAAATCCTTGAGGTCTTAGAGGTAACCTCTCAATCACTTAATAGAATTAGGCAATTCAATCACAAATTCATAGTTCTAGGATCTTTACACATTTTCAAAACCTCTCCTTACATCATTTCATCACACACCACATAGAATTTGTGATTGAATCTCATGATAATTTACTAGTTTGGATCTAAATGGACCTTGGATTTAAATGAATTAGGTTGGTTTCAAAGAGTTTGTACTCTTGATTTCTCTTGAGTAAACTTTGATTTCTAAATTTCAATTTTCCTTTGAAGATTCACAAATCTTTGTGTATATTTTCCATTGAGTCTTCCTTTTTTTGTTTGGTTGATCCTTCGATCTCCTATGATCTTATGACTCATATGGAGTTTAAGGTTGATCATGGCCATATCTACACATAGTTGGTGAGATACTAGTATCAACTCATGACTAGGATCTCTTTACTATGAATCTTATGGAATTCATACTATATTCCATGGAGATTAGAGTAGATTTAATCTTCATTTAATCTCCAAGGACCATTAACTTGATAGGAGAATAAGTTGACTCTATATTCGTTCATGATCATGTATTTGAGAGAAGAATTGGATGTAGATTTTCATAGTTTATATTTAAAATAAGTAAGACCTTAGGATTTTCTTGATAGATCTCCAACTATGAGATCTATGATAAGAATCCATCAAGGTTAAATCTATGAACATCTTTCTATGTCATTAATTTGTCCCAATAATCACAATCATGCTTGGTTCTAGTCCTTTGTAGGATCATGGATCAAGTTGGTGTTAAGATATGAACATTAATTCAACATTGGTGCAGATTTTTCATTAAATCATGGTCCATTGGAATGGGATGAGACCAATTGGAGAATGTTCATAACTCATATGAGTATCTCTGTGATTGTTGTTTTGATAAGATTCCATACTTAGGACGGTTTGGGCTTATGACTTCCAAATAAGCAATTCTCTGTCCAAAATTTCAGAACAGCAATTCGGTTTTAAAATTGATAGATCAGAGCTCTAACCAAGTTTTCATGACCTCTAATAATTTTTTGTAAGAATCTTAATGTGTTAGGAAGGTTCCCTACAAAGAATGAAGCAATTCGGATTTGTTTGCTATTTTTAAAAAATCATACAAGATCTCTGGACAGAGAATTATAAAATCCTGCGTGAGGTCTAGTGTTTCCCATATTCCCGGAGATCTAACCGTTGAAACCTTGATTTTCTTTTTGGGTTAGAAACTAGACGCACAGAGGCATAACATATCCAAAAATAATTAAGATCCAACCGTTGGAGGTAGTTTATTTATATTTTTGAAAACCTGGTCTGCTCTCTGTAATTCATAAAAAACTGCTCCTGTTTGCATCTAATCTTATTGATTTCAACTTAAATGGTTTCCAAATGTCTTGGAACCCAAATTATGTTTTGAATAATGATAATTTAGTTTAAATCCAGAGGCTAAGTGATCCAAATTAGTGAATAAATTAATATCTCATTCTTGTTTACTATCATGCATTCATTCATGTATATTCATACTTGTAGTTAGGATCTAGCTCTAGGTTGTTTTGCTCTTAATTGAACCTAATTGTGAATTTCTTGTAATCATGTTGGGATTATGCAACCTCTATATGGACATTGCATTGGCTCCTAGTTGAGACTTGCATATCTATAGAGGTGATATGTTCTCAACTAATTAGAAGGAATCCACAAAGAGGTAAATTCTTCCCATGGTTGATAGATTTAAGCTAGAGATTTAGGATTGATTGTTTGATATCTTGTTCAAGGCATGTGTACTAATCCTTGTTTTGTAGCTCTTTGAGGTAAAATTTCTCAACCCTTCTCTAGTTTAATTTACTTCATTGATTTTAATTGATTTTCGACTCCATGTGCGACACCTTAGCTTAGGTTTTGCCTATGTGAATATGTGAATTAGAGACCTTTTCTTAGGCTTTGTATTTTATGTATGCATTGCACGTTTCCATTTCGCGGCTGGATCCCGGGTGAGTTCTCTAGTTCCTTACTTGCATATCATGATGCTTGCTAGTCGAATTATGTGACTTATGAATGATATTTTACCGTTAGTAATTTTACACCATTTCCAATATGCTTGTGTTATGTATACCTATATATGTATTGATTGAGGGCATGGTTAGATTAATAACTTGATTAAAAAGGATGTTGAGTAGAGGCCTATCGTGAGATAAGATGAAAGGGGGTGTTTTAGTCCGCCGGGCTCCTTCCCCTTTCATTCCATGATCCCCGGACCCAGTTTATCTTTGGTTTCGCAAAAGATCAGTTTGCTTTAAAATGGTTTCTTAATTTTCCTTTTAAAAAATTAAGTGGCGACTCTTTGAAATTTTGAAAGAAAAAGCTGTGGGTAAAAAGAAGAAAACCTGCGATATCCACAGCGACACCTTAGCTTAGGTCTTGCCTTATGTGTATATGTGATTAAAGACCTTTTCTTAGGATTTCTATTCTTGCATGCCTTACACGTTTATATTTCGCGGCGGGACTCTGGATAAGTTCTCTAGTTCCCTAGCTATTGCATATCATGTTGCTTGCTAATTGAATTACATGGTTTTGGATGCTATTTTATCGTTGGCAATCTTACACGTTTTTTGACATGCTTTTGTAATGTATATATACATATACATTAGTTGAGGGCATGCCTTAAATTAATAATTCGATTAAAAAGGATGTTGAGTAGAGGCCTATTACGAGATAGGATGAAAGGGGTTGTTTTAGTCCGCCGGGCTCCTTCCCCTTTCTTTCCATAATCCCCAGACCCAGTTTATCTTTGGTTTTGCAAAAGATCGGTTTGCTTTTAAAATGGTTTCTTAATTTTCCTTTAAAAAATTAAGTGGCGACTCTTTGTATTTGAAATTTAAAAAAAATGTTTTAAACTAAAGTTGGCCCAAATGCCGGTATCCACAACAAGGTAATGCAGTCACATTTTTAGCTTTATATGTTGATGATATCCTTCTCATTAGGAATGATATAGGCATGCTGTCAACAGTACAGCTATAGTTGTCTAATCAATTCTCTATGAAAGATTTGGGTGAGGCATTGGTCTAAACCTTTATAGAGACAGAGATAATAGACTATTGGGATTGTCCCAATCTACTTACATTGACAAGATATTGACGAAGTTTAACATGCAAGCTTCCAAAAAGGGTTCAATACCTTTTAGGCACGGACTTGTTCTTTCTAAGAGAATGTCTCATTGATCAATCTGATACAGATGTTGAAAGAATGCAAAATTGTCCTTACACTTCAGCAGTGGGAAGTTTGATGTATGTTATGTTATGTACTCGGCTAGATATTGCTCAAGCAGTGAGTATGGTAAGTAGATACCAGTCCAATCCTGGAGAGGAACATTGGACAGCTGTAAAACACATCTTCAAATATCTTAGAAGAACTAAACAATATTGTTTGATTTTAGTGGTGGTCCATTCAAGATTGAAGGAAACACTGATTCTGATTTCCAATCTAATCCCGATGATAGAAAGTCTACATCTGGATTTGTTTTTATGTTAAATAATTGAGCATTTAGTTGGAGAAGTTGCAAACAAGATACCATCGCCGATTCCACAACCGAGGTTGAATATATTGCAGCTTGTAAAGCAACAAATTAAGCAGTTTGGAAAAAAGAAGTTCAATAGTGATTTAGGAGCTATAGCAACGACCGATTCTTCTATAAGTTTATTTTGTGATAACAATGGAGCTGTTGTACAAGCCAAGGCACCTAGAGCTCCCCAAAGAGCAAAGCACATTGAAAGAAAGTTTCACTTGATAAGAGAGGTCGTTCAAAGAGGAGATATTAGTATTTCTCAGGTTGCTTCCGCTGACAATATTGCAGATCTATTTACAAAACCTTTGATTCCAAAGGTTTTTAAGAAACATATTGATAAAATGGGTTTGAGACTTGTATCCAATTGACTTTAAGTGCAAGTGGGAGACTGAAAGAATTGTATGCGCTACAAAGCCAATAATAATAATAATCATAATTTATTACATGCATTTTATGGGTTGTATTATAATACCATTTCAGTTGGTACATTTCATTAGTTACTAAGTCTTATATACTCCCTCCGTCCCATTTTATATGTCCATCTTTCTTTTTTGGGATGTCCCAAAATTGTTGTCCACTTTCCTGAATTAGTATGCAAATTTTACTTAGTTTCCCAAACTACCCTTCCTTGTAATCAACACCAAAACAAAACAAAAAAAGAAAGTGTAATGATTGTGGACAATTGTGGAAAGTAGATGTAGATTCTTTTTGTCCCTTTAAAGAGTTGGATTCCCCAAGATGGACACATAAAATGGGACGGAGGGAGTATCTATTAGTGTAGCTTTAATATTGTCAACCAGTTATGTCTAACTAGAGACTATATACGGATTTGTTGGACTACATTAATGATATATGAAGATTTGTAGTTGTCCACTAAGGGATCAATCACTCTTAATTTTGGGGAGAATATTCAAGATTATGTTTCCTGCATATTGAATTAAATCTGCCAGTGCAATTTAGAAAATTGGTTTTCTAAATTGTTATAATGTATTCAATATTTATGAGAAGACATACATGTAAACTAATTGGATAACAGTACCTTTCGTGGTCCAATCCTTGGTTTGTATGGTATATTAGTTGGTGGAGGGACTAATATGGAAAGTTGTTAAGAGGGTATACTCACGTATTAATTATCTATTCTTTAGGTAAAGTTGTAAATCAGTAATGGACATGATTGCAATTATCATGTCAAGATGAATGTATTTGTAATTTGGAAAGATGATGGAATTAGATTCCTTGTATCATGTATATTCAATGGAATTACAATGTATTAGATTCTTTGTATGTACTTATTTGAGAATAATGTACAATGAACATACAAAGGAATTAGATTCCTTGTATTTAGTTTCATTAAGTAAATTTACATTTCCTAAATATTAAGTACATCATGACTTACCAATGAATAAGAATCTCCAATAAATCCAATGCATCATGCTTCCTCCCTAGTGAAGAATCTTAGAGGGATTAATGAAGTCCTATTAATAGATACAAACAACAAGTATTGCAAATCAATCACTTGAAACTTATTTTTTATATTCTTCTCTTGGTAACTAGTGGGAGAAAAATAAGCATAAGTATTTGAGACTTAGGAGGTTTTTGCCCTAGTGAAATCTAGTGAGTTTTTTTAGAGATTAAAAGAAGAACAAGTTTTGGAAACTTCAAGAGGACTTACACTTGAAATTTTGTAAGATAAATTTTTTATCACGAATTCATGTGAATAGTTCTTAGAGTAGTTATTGTTAAATAAAATTAAAAGAACAACGATTTCCACATATTTAATTTGAATATTATTTTTCGTTCAATCATAACACTGCGAATTGAATGTGAGAAATGTACTACAAGTCTTTTCCTTTTTTTTCATGCTTATCACTATAAACACAGGTTTCAATTGAAAACAGTCAAAACTGGAGCGAGAGTAGCCACTTTTGGTTTAGTGGTTCAAGTTGGCAATCAAGTCTGTCCTCTTCTTTCTATTGCTCCAGACAATCATACTATTCTTTGGATGAAATGAAAAGTTTCATAAATTTTCTTCCTCTTTGTTCACTTTCATTCTGTGGTGAAATTGTATAAGGCCAGAGAGAGTGACTTTCAAGAGCCAATGATTCCTGGTGAACAGAAAACATTTTAGCAGAACTAGCAATAATGTACATATGAACTTGTATATTTAAATTATGATTCTCAGGTTGTCTTTTTTTTTTTTGCTTAAAGATTCTCAGGTTGTCGGTGACACTATATATCGTATCCTAAATATATATGTATATACATATATATCTATATAGGGGCGTATCCAGAAATCTCATTCAATGGGTGTCAATGAGGCACTTAGACATATATACATATATATTTATATAGGGGCGTATCCAGAAATCTCATTCAATTGGTGCCAATGAGGCACTTAGACTATGCGAGGGTTCAGGGGCAGCCGAGGCGAATTATTTAGTTTTTATTTTTGGTTTACTTAATCATAATTATTTGTAGAATTGATTTTATGTCCAAAGTATTCTAATAGCACCATACAATTTTTAATAAAATTTTTTTACTTAAATTTTTTTTTTTAGTTTTTGGGCACATTTTCAGTGAAGTTTTACATTATCAAACGAATTGAAAAAAAAATGCAGTAGTAAAACTTTTCATTAATAGAACCTAATTGGGTTATCAAATAAAACCCTTAGACCGTTTGATAAATCTGAAAATTAAGTGCTAGAAATTAAGTGTTGTATTTTAAGTACTGAAAATTTTAAGCGATTAAATTTACAAAACTAAAAATAGTATTTCAAGTATTGAAATAGACCGCATTCATCAGTAAGTACTCAGCAGATAGATAGATAGTGGGGTTTCCTATGCAATATTTATAAAACAAGGGGCTGAAAATCAAATCAATTTTTCAAAAAAAGAATAACAAAATAAATAGATAGTGGGGTTTTCTAGGCAATATTTATAAAACAAGGGGATGAAAACTAAATTAGTTTTCAAAAAAATAAAAAAGAAAAAAGGAAACAAAAAAGAGAGTTAGGAGAGGCGAACCCAGTTCCTTTGAGTTGAGAACCAATGTAACCAATCACTAAGACAGCTATCTCTTTCATGAACTTAGGGCAGAAATATTTATAATGTTGTAAGTTGAGTGGCCGGGTGCCGTGTATCCACTCACTCCCATGTAGCTACGCTCCTGTAAATATATATATATATATATATGCACATTAATTCTATTTTTTTTTTAAATTTGAATTTTAAATACTTAAATAGTTATACCACATATTTTGGTAGTAGACGGTAATAGCCCATACCATTGCATATATATGTGCCACAACTGACAAATCATTTTATAAACAGATTTAAGATTTAAATTTGAGAAATTTGAGATTCAAATTTGAAAAACATTTCGATACTCATATATGTTTATGCATGCAAGGGCATGCATGCTATCCTACTTCATAGAGTTGTAAAGATTCCTTGAGTACAATTCAATATGCACAATAGAAGTCTGTCACCTCATTACTGAAAGAGCACTAATATAATTTAATTCGTTCAATTGATCTATGATTAATACAGTGACTTTGCTGGTTTTTTTTTTAATATATATTTTTACAGCGTGGGCACTCAACTATTTTAATAGAATAATAGTGATAATTCCCTCGTAATGGATTATGTAAGTCTAAAGTCTATTCCATTTTTTATTTGGATAACAATCCATCTTTGGTTAAACTTAACTCATCAATTTAACTGACTAAAATACCCACAAGAATTTTTAGCGCTTCTATTTCTCTCTCTATCTTACTATATAAAATCACCACCGACACCACCACTGTCCACCATAACAGAGCACCACTGGCCTTGGGTAGCCCCACACACCAACATTTTCCGTTGCCGTTGGCCATCGCGCCGACCCGACCACCATTTGGCCGCCCTTCCGATGATAAGTCAGTCAAGGTCCATCTCCACCATCACTAAACACCTCCACTGGTAGGCTCCACATCCATCAATCACCACCTCCGGCATCCACCACCACAATCGCAAACCACGGTCACCTCCGGCGACATTTCGGTAGCTCATCTTACCATCGTTAGGCCATCACCATGCATAGCAACCCTGTTTCAGGTATTTTTTCTTTGACCGTAACTTTCTCTCTCAAGATCTCTCTACATATGTGTGTACATATACATACATATATACATATACATGTGTATTATTTTTAGGTTCAAGATACAAATGAAAATGAGAAGATCAAACATGATGCAAGAGAGAAGCAAGGTTCGCTTGTTGCTCTAGCTGAAGATGACATGACATATTCGTGGGGACGGTGTTGACTTTTCCATTCCAGCAAGAACTTTTCCATTCACAAAAATGTGTAATTTTTGATTGGTTGGTTTTTGAGGGTGATTGATGAGAATATTTTTTGGACTTCTCTAGAAAGGGCAAGTAGTAATTTAGTTAATTGTTTTGATATTCAGTTAAGTTAGATTTAGTGTTGGTCAGCTACTTTATATGTGTAATATTGTTATATATACATTCCAAGGTATAAATAATAAACAGGCCTTAATTACTTAAAAGCAAAAAATTTGTTTTGGGGTGGCTTTTATCCTCATTTGTTAAGGACTTTGTAAAATTTTACATTACTCTATTAATATGAAATTTCATACAAAAATTTAATTTTTTAAATTTCACATAAGAAGTTATATAAAATTTCAGACGCTAGACTGAATTTCACATAATTTTTTCCTTTCACAAATTTCACGGAACCAGTTATATGAAATTTCAAACGCAGGAGTAAATTTCACATAACTTTTTCCTTTACAAATTTTACAAAACCAGTTATGTGAAATTTCAGATGCTAGAGTGAATTTCACATAACCTTTTTTTCCCTCACAATTTTCACATTATCAGTTATGTGAAATTCACTATAATTTTTTTTCTTCACAATTTCATAGCGAGAATGGTAATTATTTGATAGATCTAAACAAATAAATTCTGAAAATATAAATTTTACATAAAAATGATTTTTAGATTGAAAGTTATAGATTTTCAAAATTTGCAAAAACCTTTAGAAAGTTAGGTGGGAGTGAATGCACAGAATAATTGTTCAATTAGCAAATTAGTCGTTCATGCGCAAGATCAATAGAAAGAGTAATACTAGACACACAATGAATTGCACAATCAGTAGCACAATCGTGCAACACAAGGTTGGACCTTGTGTTGAAAAGTCTGCACACTCAAAAAGGTTTGTGCAGGCATTTCAGCACAAACCTTGTGATGCATGTTTGTACAATTAGTTGTACAATTCGTTGTGCACCTAACATTTTTGCAATAGAAAATGGTACTTTTATCCCAACAAATATTTGTTGACTTTTCACTAAATTTAAAATTGTTTTAAACCTAATACTAAAAAAGTATTTTCTTAAGAACTTTGGACCAAATCTCCATTATTTGTATTCTCCGTGATTTATAAAATTTTTCCCACATCATTTTAACAAGGTAAGTATGTACATTTTTGACCAATTAGATTTGATAGTCTTAAAAATAGTATAGATTAACATGTACCACATATATATAGATAGAAAATGCTAAATACCACGGGTTTGAGACACCTAAACAATTTAACTTTTAATGTGCTAATGGAATTTTTGAAATAAAATATACTTTTAAGTTCTTCTACTTCGTAATAAAAGAAGAGATTTAGTTTTTCAAATCGTCTTATTTAGTTGTCATATTTAGATATACACATTACTCTATATATACGAGTAATACATGAAAATGCTACCCTATTACATCCTAAAATTATGCACTTTTTAATGGACAAAACATATATCTACATAAGTAAAGTGGTGGAATTAAAGATATGACTCAACTTTTTTTCAATTTTTATGGCGTAAAAACTCCTTATTTTTATTTTGTTTTTTCATTGTAAAATTGAACACAATTAGGGACGGATCCAGGAATCTAATCAATGTTAAATTGAACACAATTAGGGACGGATCCAGGAATCTAATCTAGGGTGTGAAAATATACTGTTGCTCCCGAAATTTTTATTTTTTTTTTTTGCATTTACTTATACATTTTTTATAATGAGATAACTATATAAGGAGAAATACAAACTATTTGAATCAACAAGGTACGAAGCAATTTGTAAACTAAATGCAGAATTTACATTTATAAATACACCAAATTTTTTAAAAAATTACATATACATATCAGTGTTAAAAAACAAAATATAAGAGGGACGAGCTTAATAATTTAGAAAAAAATTTAAAGAAGACAAGTCTGTATATTTACGAATAATACTAATATAATTAAATATATATATATATATATTTTTAAAATCTAACCCTCTCACCACCTAGATCCATCCTTGAACACAACGATTATCCTATTACTCCGTATTACTCTAAAACAAGACCGTGTATATATGTGTATATATTCACAACAATAATTATTCCGGACAAGACACTAAATTTTTTATTACTTATAAATAAGCTTAAAAGTTAAAACACGCACAGAACAGAAGTCAAAATTCAAAGTTGAAACCAGGTACTTGAGTTACACTCTGGTCTCCATCAGTAGCATGAAAATTTACATCACTAGAACCACCATGAGAGGATCCGGGATGCTTATCCGGTAAAGCGGAATGGTTTTCTGGTAAAACCGAGAGGTTTTCCGTTTCAACAACTGGGGCCTCTATTGTTCCTTGATTGTACAAACTGCTCAATTGGTGAAAATAAGGACAAGTCCTAGATTCCAATGATCTCTTCTTGTTAACATCTTTGGTCTTTCTAAAGTACTTGTTTATATTCTCCCACTTCTCTTTACACCTCTTAGCACTCCTCTTATACCCCAAACCAAACATCCCTTGTGAAATTCTCTCCCATAGAGGACCCTTTGATGTTCCTTCCTTGTCTTCACCATTGTTGTAGAGACTAGACCTCAAGTTTATCAGTGCCAATACTTCATCTCTTGGCCATCTCTTACCAACATTTTCTCGCTCGTTCAACCCAAAGTTAGGGTTTTCAGGGGGGTTTTGGGTTGAAGATGGAGTGGTTTCTATTGGGTCGTTTTTGGTATTGGTGGAACTAGGATTTGGGGAATCTAGGGTTAGAGTAGAGGATGTGAGCACTCTTTGAAAACTAGGGTTTTGAGGTTCTAGTGTTTCATTGAATGAAGTCATGAGTACATTTGTGTTGATTTGATTCAATGAACTTGTGGCTGTTTCAAGATTTTCTTGGTTACATACCTCAGTAGATGTAGAATTAGGGTTTTTAGGTTGGAATATTGGAGAAGGTGAAGAGAGAGAAATTGAAGTACTGTTTGGCACTATAAAAATAGGTTCTTCATTTGATGTGAATTTCTTCAAGAACTCAATGATTGTGGCTTGTCTGGTACCTGCAATGGCTTGTTCATGTGCCCTTTTTTCAATCTCTCTATTAATTGTCTCCATTTCTTGCTTCTTCCAAGCTTCTTCTCTTTCAATCTTCTCTTTCTCTCTCCTCACCATGTCTTCTATAAGCTTGTTGTGCCACTCCTCTTGTTGAGCTATCATCTTCTTCACAACCTCTTCACAAAAACTCTTCAACATCCCAAACTTCTCTTTTCTTTTTCTCTTCTTGCTTTTTAATGGCTCCACCAATTTATCATTTTCTTGAGATGGGTTTAATTCTACTTTTTCAAATCTCAAGTCTTCTTCCAAAATCTGTCCCATGTTGTCCTCTTCTTCAATTGGGTTTTCCAGATCTTTCTTCTTCTCAGCTAAATTAATCTGTGAGGTCTCACCATGACAGAGTTCAAGTTCACTGAAGAGTCTGTAGTTTTTTGTGTAACCAATGTTATTGAATTGTCTAGTTTCCTCTTCAAATTTCTCTTTGCACTTCTCAGCACTCCTTTTAAACCCAAGCTCTGCTAGCTTCCTTCTCCAAACAAAAAATATTCAAACCACCACCACCAATATATAAGCGTTTATACGTACTATAATGTCTAGCTGTCCATCTATGTAAATGCAAACAAATATATATACTTCCAAAATGAAAAAAAATATATATATATATATATATGTATACAAGATGGGTCTCTCTCTCTCTCTCTCTCTCTCTCACACACACACACACACACACACATTTATTTATTTTTGTTATTTATATATCTCACTAGTAGAAGCTGAGTTGAAGTTCATGAAGTACCAACAGCTAGCTATCTAAGGACCAACAACAAAAGACCCATTGATCAAATAGCAAGGCAATATATATAGAGAGATATAGATCTAAGCAAATTCCATGTTTAACCAGCTCCATTAGACGAATCTATGGATGTACTAATCAGTGTTTACTAGTTTGGGTGTTGAGGGACTATTCCACATGCGTATAATTCAGGGAAAGCCCACCAATGTAAACATAGTTAGAAACTAGTAAAATTTATCTATTTGAGATGCAAGTCACCGACAGGGTTTTTCATCATTAAACAAAAATAAATAAATTATAATAAATAACAATTCAAAGAGGAATGGATAATTAGTAAACGTATGGACATAAAAAAATGAAATCAAGATTCTTAATATTAGACGGAGGGACCAAAAATCACTTCATTTTTTGAAAACTACTAAATGGATAAGTAGAAGAAACAAGCACGTAAATATTCAAGTGGAATCACTCAAGAATGGATTGTATAGGCATGTGCATCTGTAAGCAAGTACCTTGAAACATGTTCCCAAGTAAAATCTGGAAACCAATTCTCCAAATTAGATCTGATTCTCAACAGAGCAAGAACTTCATCATTCGACCATGGATTGATCGTCTCCGATATGGGTCTCTCACTCTCCAGCTCTAAATTGGTAGAAAGGAAGCTATTTTCTGCTCTCTCTTCATCTTTACTGGGGATAGATTGGTGGTGCAATTGTTGAAGAAAACTGGGTTGTTGAAGAACAGTTTGATGAGAAGGGTAAGGATCAAAGGTAGAGAAGGTTTGATTTGAGCCATGAAGATTGAAAGAGAGAGGAAGAGGAAGAGATGTTCTTGAAGCTATGAATTGGTGGAACTGTTCTGGTACTCCATCAAACATGTTTGTGTGTTGAGTGTGTGTTGAGTGTATTTTCTTCTTTACCTCCCTCCCTTTGTTCACTGTAAAATAAACAAAAATAAAAAAATGTTTACAAAGCAACACAACAAAAGACCCCACTCTTTTCTCTCATACAACTTTCTCTCTCTAAAATGTACTATCTTTTCTCTTATTCATCAAGGACTTTGTCTTGTATTGGGTCTTTTAAAAAAAAGCTAGGCCCAAGCCTTTAAAATGGGGTGATGGTACAGTTCAATCAGTGTGCAGAACAAGCAGGCTATTTCATTGGCACGTGAGGCTCACGTGCATGGGATACACGTGGGGTGTACAGTGATTTGTCCTTAGAATCCTATGCAGTAGCTGATGCTGATGATGGTGTAATTAACGGCAATAGATAGCAGGACACGTGAACACATGCAGACACTGGGTCCAATTATTTATTAAAGGCAATTTTCAAGTGTTTCAAGGGATACAGTAATTATTGTACATAGGCAATGAGAGCCGTTGCATCAGCCCACGGTATCCACTAATACCATCCTATGTTTGTTTGTGTGGCAACAACTTATACTTTTATGATTCAATTACATAAAAAGAGTTTTGGACAAAAGCTATTCAAAATAGCTTTTGACCAATTATAAAATTTAAATTTGACTCGCAACTACACATGAATAATGTAAGGCAAAAGCTATATGTGAAAATAGTTTCATTTTAACTTTTGAACAAGGGCAAGCTTCATTACAGCTAGGGTGGGTTATAGATCTTAAATTTTTTAGAAAGAAAAAAGATTTAAATATTATAAAAATCAAAATAAAAATAATTTAAATATGTGTACTCAACCCCTCCTAAATTTTGAAAAAAATTATCTTATATGTATACATTGGCCCAATTATAATGCAATTACCTAAAAAGATTATTAGATTTTGAGTGTGAATGAGAGCTTATGTAAGTTCAAGGGGATCGTTAGGATCGCTCTGGACCGGCTCAAAGCTCAAGAAAAGACTTAAAACCTTAAGTTTCAAGATCCTAGCAAAGGGGTCCCTTCGACCGGTAGACCGGCTCCCTTCGACCGGTCGACCGGGTCAACGGTTATATGAAGTTTGTAAACAAGTTCAGGCAGAGGGGCATTCTACCGGTCGATCGATCCCGTTCACCGGTCGACCAGACCCAGTTTGTGAAGAGTTGCAACTTCTCATGTAGAAATTCGAATTTATTTATTTTTTAATCTGTTCTAATGGCTGATAAACGTAGAAATAGTGATATATATGTAGTCTATAGGTGTTGGGACACAACCTTTTGTGTAGAGAGACATCTCTTACCCAATAGATACCACTGCATATACAATATATATAGTTAGTTAATGTTAACATACTTTTCACAGATTTTATCTATTCTTTTCTTCATCCATTCTTGAGTCATAGAGAGCAATTCATATATATGCAATTCTGCAGAACAATTGAAGTTTGTTGTACTTCAATTGTTAGATCGTAGTATCCTCAAGAACACGACATTGTAGTCCACAAAACAACCATGTGTGGGACGTTAATTTGTTTTTCGGACAGCGCATTTGTACGTGCTGCGATCAAGTTTAGTCACTGTTTAATTAAAGTTTATTATCCATTGTATCCAATAATCGAAAAAAAAAATTTATTAGTTGAAATAATGGCCGGAGAAACAACTTCTACTACAACTATTGTCAAGAAAACTCATGCCGAAAAACCGGAGAAGTTCAAGGGAGCGGACTTCAAGAGATGGCAAATAAAGATAATGTTCTATCTCACAACGCTCAATCTTGCACATATCCTACGACAAGAGAAATCGGTGGTTCCTACAGAAAATCCTTCAAGCCGTATTAGAAGCATGGAACCATTCTGCTTTTCTATGTTGTAATCATACTCTAAATGGGTTGGAAGATGTTCTCTACAACGTCTGTTCGACTATCACCACCGCTAAAGAATTATGGGAATCCTTGGAGAAAAATTACAAGATCGAGGATGCTGGTACAAAGAAGTTCATAGTGGGCAGATTTTTGGACTTTAAAATGGTGGACTCAATTCCGGTGGTCAAGCAATTGGAAGAGATTCAAGTGATCATCAACCAAATCATCTTGGAGGGGATGGCTATCAGTGAACCATTTCAAGTGGCATATATAATTAAGAAGTTGCCGCCTTTATGGAAAGAATTCAAAAGCTATCTCAAGTATAAGCGTAAGAAACTTTCGATGGAGGATTTGGTGGTTCGTTTGAAAATTGAAGAAGATAATCACAAGGGAGACAAGAAGCGGCAGCAAGGTACTTTGAAACTTAAAGAAAATCTTGTTGAAGGTGAGTCCTCAAAACCTATTCCTAAGTCTAAGAATAAAGGAGGAAAAAGGATGTCTACACACAATGGGTCTAAGGACTGAGATCCCAAGAAGACAAAAGGGAATTGTTGGGTATGTGGAATACCCAGACATCGTGCTAGCGAATGTCATGATAAGAAAGGACCAAATGGGAACAAGAAGCCTAACCAAGCTAACGTGATTGACATCGACAATCTTGCGGCGATAATCATGGAATCTTGTGTTGTAACCGACTCAAAAGGTTGGTGGATGGATACTGGGGCTACCAAGCACATTTGTGGGGATCGAAACATGTTTTCTACCTACACAAGGTTGAATGGTAGTGAGAGGCTTTATATGGGAAATGCCATGGCTGCGACCGTTGAAGGCAAAGGCAATGTGGTTATAAAGTTCACTTCCGGAAAGGAAATGACTCTTTTGGAAATGACTCTTTTGGATATATTGCATGTTCTCGAAATTCGTAAGAATTTGGTTTCGGATCCTATGCTTACTAAGAAAGGATTCAAGCTTGTCTTCGAATCCGATAAGTTTGTATTAACTAAAGGAGGAATGTATGTAAGAAAGGGTTACCTCAATGAAGGGCTCTTCAAGATCAATTATGCTCCTAAAATTATTAATAATGAGAATGTTATAGCTTCTTCTTATATTGTTGAGTTATATTCATTGTGGCATTCTAGATTAGGACTTGTAAATTTCAAATACATTCATAAAATGGTTAATCTAGGATTATTGCCTAAATTTAAAATTGACAAATCACATAGATGTGAAACATTTATAGAATCAAAATTTGCTAGAAAACCATTTAAGTCCATAGATAGAACAAGTGAATTACTAGACTTAATTCATATCGACTTATGTGATTTAAAACTAACTCCACCAAGAGGTGGAAAGAAATACTTTGTTACAATTATAGATGATAGTAGTAGATATTGTTATGTTTACTTACTTAGTTCTAAAGATGAAACAATGGATATGCTTAAGATATATAGTGCTAAAATTGAAAATCAATTATCTAGAACAATAAAACGAGATAGATTGAATAGAGGAGGTGAATATGATTCAACTCCACTAGCCGAGTATGTGCTAATAATGGGATTATTCATGAAACAACTGCGTCGTATACACCATAACAAAATGGTGTAGCCAAAAGGAAGAATTGAACCCTCAAGGAAATGGCAAATGTTATGTTAAACAGCTCGGGAGTGCCACACAACTTGTAGGGGGATGCATTCTTACGGCGAATGTCATTCTTAAAAGAATTCCACATAAGAAGACTAACAAATCTCCTTATGAAATTTGGAATGGTAGAATGCCCTCATATAAAAAGCTCAAAGTGTGGGGGTGTTTTGCTAAGGTACAAATTCCGCTTCCTAAAAGAACGAAACTAGGACCCAAGATCATAGATTGTGTATTTATCGATTATGCTAATAATAGTGCTGCATATCAATTCCTTGTGGTTAAGTCCGACAATGTAGACATTCGTGTCAACACATTCATGGAATCGGTAGAGGTTGAGTTCATCGAAAACAGCACTAAAAGAAGTATTGATGGGATTTCTTCAAGTTCTTAGAACGATGAAGAAATTGAAGTTGCTCCTAGAAAGAGCAAAAGAGCTAGGAAAGCTACTTGTTTTGGATCGGATTTTGTGACACTAGTTACCATAGGTGAACCTCAAATCTTTAATGAGGCTATGAGTACACCCAAAGTGCCTTATTGGCAAGAAGCAGTAAATAGTGAGGTGGACTCCATTATACAAAACCATATATGGGAGTTAGTTGATTTACCTCTAGGTAGTAAACCAATTGGTTGCAAATGGATTTTTAAGAAGAAACTCAAAGCTGATGGTACAAAGCTAGACTAGTCACAAAAGGCTATAGACAAAATGAGGGAATAGATTTCTTTGATACTTATTCTCCAGTTACTAGGATTACTTCCATTAGGATGGTAATCGCTATAGCCACCATCTATAACCTAGAGTTACATAACATGGATGTGAAGACCGCGTTCCTCAATGGAGATCTAGATGAGGAGATCTATATAGAACAACCAAAAGGGTTTGTTGTAAAGGGATAAGAACATGAAGTGTGACGACTCGTTAAGTCTCTTTATGGTTTGAAACAAGCTCCAAAACAGTGGCACGAGAAATTTGACCATACCATGATCGCAAATGGTTTTAAAATCAATGAATGCGATAAGTGTGTGTATGTTAAGGAATTTGAAGACTTATGTGTTATTGTATGCTTGTATGTTGATGACTTACTTATTACGAGAACGAATAACAAAGTAATTAATGAAACCAAGAAGATGTTAAGCTCAAGCTTTGACATGAAGGACATGGGTAAAGCCAATGTTATTCTTGGTATACAAGTAAGACTAACTTCCGAAGGATATCTTCTCACACAATCACATTATGTTGATAAAATATTAAAGAAGTTTGGACAATTGGATAGCAAGTCGGTTGTAAAACCGTTTGATGCCAATTGTAAGTTGATGAAGAATATGGGTGAAAGCATATCTCAACTTGAATGTTTGCAAGCAATCGGGAGTTTGATGTACATCATGAATTGCATATGTCCAGATATTGCATACTCGGTGGGAAGGCTTGCTAGATACACTAGCAATTCGGGTAGAGATCATTAGGATGCTCTTGTGAGAGTGTTAAGATATCTAAAGCATACCATGAGATATGGTTTTCACTATACACGATACCCACTCGTGGTAGAGGGATATTCTGATGCGAATTGGATTTCGAATAGTCAAAAGACTAAGTCCACAAGTGGATATATATTCACTTTAGGTGGAGCTGCAGTTTCTTGGAAATCAACTAAGCAAACCTGTAAAGCACGTTCGACGATAGAATCGGAGTTCATAGCCTTAGATAAGGCGGGTAAGGAAGTCAAATGGCTTCGAAACTTCCTAGAAGATATTCCATTATGGCCAAAGCCAGTCACAACCATTGTTATGCATTGTGACTACAATACGGCATCTTCCGTAGCTAAGAATGCCGTGTATAATGGAAATTCAAGGCATATAAGACAAAGACACAACACAATCAAGCAGTTGCTCTCTAGTGGTGTAATCACAATTAACTATATCAAGTCAAAGGAAAACATTGCGGATCCACTTACGAAAGGATTGCCTAGAGATCAAGTTCAATATACGACGAAAGGAATGGGCCTAAATCCAATACTTTGAACAACTCTAGCGGATACCTAACCTAGTTGATTGGAGATCCCAAGATCTAGGTTCAATAGGAAAACTAGTTGGGACAGTTTATATTGTAAACACACATTTATTGTAGCATCATTCATATATATTCTTCAAGTGTGTAATAAAATGTGTTGAGGTTACGTACTTACATTTAATTATATTGATGAGTAATGATAGTATCCTTAATTGGTATCACCTATATGAGAATGGAAGTGGGGTTGCTTTTGTGAGAACTTCAAAGGCTTGGTTCTCTAAGAGTTCTCATGAATAAGGATCATGTTCAGGACCAAAATGAACACAACCGAATGAATTTATGTATAAGGATATGTGGCGTGTTATCTAGTGTTGGTTTATACTAAAAGGTTGAACAGTTCAATACTTAATGTACATTGTGTCACTGAGTAAATCCAGTAAATATTCACTAAGGGAAAGTTCAAGTCTAAAAGACACTCTCCTAATGCGTCGCAAGTCCGTGAGTTGCTCTCGTAGTTTCATTATATTTCATTTTTGTTTAGCTAGCCATAATCATTCACATGTGGGGGATTGTTAGATTCTGGGTGTGAATGAGAGCTTATGTTGGGTTTGAATGGGAGCTTATGTAAGCTCAAGGGGATCGTTAGGATCGCTATGGACTGGCTCAATGTTCAGGAAAAGGCTTGGAACCTTAAGTTTCAAGGACCTAGTAGAGGGGTTTTTGACCGGTTGACCGGGTCAACAGTCATGTGAAGTTTGTAAACAAGTTCAGGCAGAGGGGCATTCGACCGGTCGACCGACCCCGTTCGACCGATCCTGTTCGACTGATTGATCAGACCCAGTTTGTGAAAAGTTGCAACTTTTCATATAGAAATTCGAATTTGTTTGATCTTCAATCTGTTCCAATGGCTAATAAACGTAGATATAGTGATATATGTAGTATATAGGTGTTAGGACACAACCTTTTGTGTAGAGAGACATCTCTTACCCAATAGACACCACTATACATTTTTGTTGACATGCTTTTCACAGATTTTATCTATTCTTTTCTTCATCCATTCTTGAGTCATAGAGAGCAATTCATATATATACAATTTTGCTGAACAATTGAAGTTTGTTGTACTTCATTTGTTAGATTGTAGTATCTTCAAGAACTAGAAATCGTAGTCCACAAAACAACTGTGTGGGACGTAAGTTTGTTTTTCGGATAGCATATTTATACGTGCTTCGATCAAGTTTAGTCACTGTTTAATTGAAGTTTATTATCCATTGTATCCACTAAATATTTGGCCCAACACACTTTCTTATCATTTTTTAATTTAGTCTAACCCTAATTGTTTTTACCATCAGTCAAGTGTTACATATTACAATAAACGATGAACCTTTAATTATTTATAGAAAAAAAATGTGATATATAGAAAATTCTCCCCAATAGTATAAATAATAGACTCCAACAAAATTTGTATCGAGCCCAAACTCCGTAAACATCCATAAGGATCGTCACTCTCTATACATATATGCATCCACCCTAACCCCCTAACTTGAAATCATGGCTCCGCCCTTGCTGTTTGAGTTCTATAATCAGTTATAAACTCCAAAAGTAATTGCAAAGGAAGGCTTTGAGAAAGCTCATGAGCAGGCCAAGCCTCTCTGCAGAAGGAAGGAGATGAGTGGACCTAGCTAGATGAACATGGAGGAATATTATGTCTTGAACATCAAATTTTTATTTTTTACATTATTTTTCCAAACGAGTTTTGCATCTTAGTTAAAGACAATTACTATAACCAAAAAAAAAAAAAAAAAGTGGGACATTCTATTGTGGCTACCTCATTGTAAGCATGCAAAAATTTATACACAAAGGGGCTAGTAATACACCAGCTTATAAAATTATACAACCACCCAAAAAAAAAAAGAGGGGAACACATTGACCTCCCTTAGCTTTGTAAAGAATAGGGATAACATGTCAGTTTTTTTTTTTTGTGTGAGAAAAAGAAAAGTCAGTCTACTACTTTTTTGAAATAAAAACCAAATGTTAACCTTTTGTGTAAAATTAAAATTTGTCAAGTTTTACACAACATTTGGAGCAACTCTTTACAACGTTGGGCAGCAATAACTCTTCACAACGTCAAGAACAACTATTTATAACGTTGTTATGTTGAAGATCTCAACTTTCCACGTGTCTACGTACGGAACCAAAAAGAAAATGTATAATTGTTTTTTCCTATTTTTGTAATTTTGGGGCTTGACATTGTAATACTCTGTATTTTTATGCATATAGTAATACATGATATTTTGTATAATTATCTTTACAATACTTGTAATTTCAATCTTAATCGATTGACTTTGCCTCAATCGATTGACATTGTGCCCTTTCAATCGATTGAAACCCTGCCAACATAAATGCAATGATTGCATCCTAGTTCAATCGATCGAACCCTTGTTAATCGATTGAAAGTGTGTCACATGTATTCAATCGATTGAAGTTGTCTCAATCGATTGAAAATGTCAGGATTTTGATTCCTCAGTTCACGCAGCAGCTTCCACTTGCCCACCCTTTTTCCTATATATATATATAATCATCTCATGTGTGTCTGTGTATGAAGTTTAGACTAGAGAGAGTTAGAGAGGGAGAGATATACATATTGTTATACACACTCTCATACATATATATACACATACTTATACCCCATATATGTATTCGACATCAAGAGAAGGAAGAGAGAGATAGAAAGAAGTGGAGAAAAAAAGGTGGTAGAAGAGAAAAAAGCAGAGAAGAAGAGGAGAGAGAGAGAGAGAGAGAGAGAGAGAGAGAGAGAGAGAAAGAGAGAGAGAGAGAGAGAGAGAGAGAGAGAGAGGGAGAGAGAAGTGGCCCTTGAAGCTCAAGCTCCATAAGCTTGCCAAACACACCCTTAATCTTTTGGTGAGATCTAAACTCACTCAATAGCTTGGTATATTATTTTTACGAGTTTTGGACGCGAAGAAATGGAACCAAACGCACCCCAGCAATTCTGGGCATCATTGCATGCCCAATTTCTAGAGAAGAAGACTCTTAATCGATTGAATATGATTCAATCGATTGCAAATGTGTCAATTAATTGAATAGGTTTCAATCAATTCAAATTAGTTTCACCCCAATCGATTGAAAATGACTCAATCTATTGAGACCACTTGCATCCCGATCAATTGAGAATGACTTCAATCGACTGGAAATCACAGTACATTGTTATTTACATACTATTTGGCTATTCATATATTAATGCATACTTTCCATATGCGATGTCGTTGAATCCAGAGATAATGGAATGAGATAATATTGCGAGTAACGTAATAAGATTCGGGATTATAGTTAAGTGATGATCTGATCGAGTTTGATAATTCGCTCATTTCAAGCAGAGTAGTCAAGCCACATGGGACTATCATGTATCAGTAGTAGTGTAACGTTAAGTAGGTTTGATAGTCTCCAGGAGAGTTACGGGATTGAGCATTAGTCAATCACATGTCCTTAAAAGCGATGGACTATTCATATGTCCTTAAGAGCGGTGGACCAGACCAATTAGCTCTATGACAGCTAGTAATTCAATCATATGTTCTTAAATGCGGTAGACTGGTCATATGTCCTTAAAAGCAGTGAATCGGGATTACTAGCTGACGTTGTTAAAATTGTGGCAATAGAACTGACATGTCCTTGCTCAAAGTGTTAAATCTACAATAAATCAGCTCTTTTGGGATGAAAAAATTCGTCTCTAAAACTAAAAATGGTCCCAATAAGTCTTTTAGGACAAATTTTTTGTCTCTAATTCATTCCTACAAGCTCGACGCTAAAAAAATATTGGGACAAAATTCAAATTCATCCCTAAATATTATTGAAAGGGGACAAAATTCTATTTTTGTCCCGAAAGATCAATCTTTTGCCACGATTAATATGTCCCAATAAATACGAATTTTGTCCTCATACACTAGTTTCGTCCCTAAAAATGAATTTTAGAGACGAATTATTCTGTCTCTAAAAAGTAAACTAAAGACCAACTTTTTCATCTCAAAAGAGTGGTAATTGGAGATGAACGTTCTCGTCCCCATATAAAATATAATCAACTACCAAATGTTTCGTCCCAAGAACCCGTATTTGCAATGCTATAACAGATGAATATATTGTTATTGAACAATTCTTGTTCTTTTTTTTTCTTGTATGCTCAAGAAGCTGCCCAAAAATTTGGCTTTAGCATACTTTTCAATCCTGAAGCAATCATCTTCTAGTGCTGAAAATTGTACTTCATAAACCATTATGTTAGCCCCGAGGGCTTTATCCTAAGTAATTTTGATGATTTACAAACTATGAAGTTGGGTACTTATGTTTATCTTTAGTGTTTTGTCCAAACAAAAGTTATTCTAATGGAAGCTTCTTAGAAGATCATTTCACTTATATTGTACTCATAGGATTATATGTAAAGTATGTAAAGTTAGTTAGATTGTTTCTCTAAAGCAAAGACTTAAAACTTTGATAAAAATGTTGAAAATAAGAAAAATGTTTTTCACTGGAAAAACAGTCGACTAGATCGTTTCTCCATTCAACTGGACCCTTGAGAATTTGTCGACTGAATGTGAAACCAGTCGACTGGTTTGTGTTCTAAAATCACAAGTTCTACTTGGAAGCCTTCAGTCAACCGGACCCCTCCATTAGTCGACTGTTTTAGTGGCGCATTTCATAATATTTGAAATACAGTCGACTGGATTGCGAAACTGATTGGATTACTGCACAGAATAGTAACTGCTCTTTTTCTAGGGTTTTTCTTTAGCATTAATTGCTCCCAACTACCTCAAACGCTCTGAGTTTTAAGAGAGAGTATTTATACTCATTTGAATTTGGTTGTTTGGCACCTAATCAATTTCATTAAATACTCATTCATTGCAATAAATAATTCTAGCCCTAGTTTGTGAGATTCATTCTACTTGCTCTAGTTCACTTTGTAAGTCCTTGAGAGCAATTAAAGAGAGCTATTAATTGTATTTATCTACTCTAAGAGAGAGTGTATTAAGTTGTAATCAAACAATCATTCATCCTTGAAGTTGTAAAGAAGGGTTGGTGTAACCGTATCTTCAAGTGAAGAGTTTCTTCATTGGAGGAGTAAAGAAGTGCAAGAAGAACTTGTAAGAGAGGTTTGATCTCCGCCCAAAGAAGAGTGTTTAGTGGAATTCTCAAGAGGTGTTCTTGAGGGGTGGACGTGGGTTGCAGATTACGGATTGACGATTGCTGAACCACTTAAAAGCTCGGTTTGCAAGTGTCTCTTTCCATTTCTCTTTACTTACTGTTAGTTTAAAATATAACTTTCCTAAAGGGCACATTTCTAACAGAAATTTGCCATTAGTAAAATTATTACTAACGGACTGTTATCGTTAGAAATAAAGTGTGACTAATATTTCCAATGGAATTACTAACAGTAAATGTCCGTTAGGAAAATTATTTAAATTAACGGTAATTTACTGTTAGTAATAATGGCTATTTTCCGTTAGTAATTTATTATTCCTAACAGAAATAGTCCGTTAGTAATATTTATTCTAACGGTTTATTTTCTAACACTTTTGTATACAAAATACTAACGGATGTTTGTAACGGACATTGTCTATTAGTAATTTAACTACTAATGGTTTGTAATATGACAATTCCAACACTTTTGAGAGAATTACGAATGGTTAAAACCGTTAGTAATTTCCACTACTAACGGTTTGTTTTCTAACACGTGTAAGAATACTAACGGAAAGTATCTATTAGTAATTATTTTAAATATGAAAAACATAAATAAGAAAATATGCTCCTCAATTTTATTTGCACCTAATTTCCATCACATTACATTTACTATAAACATATAACAAGCTCAAATTCAAACCACAATAAATACATGCTCAATCTATATTAAATACAAGAAATATAATCCAAAATAAGCATAATCATCCTTAAACAAACTGTTTCTATATCCAAACCAATACTAACAAGCCATGTCTAAAATTGATAGAGTAAATCCATCCTAAACTAAACTAAACCAACTGACAAATAAACCATGTCTGAAATTTAAAGCCATAGAAAATAAGACAAACATAGTCAACCAATCTTTAACCAACACTCAAGCCAAATCACAAATCCCTCGTGAACAAAGTCTGACAATGTATCTTGTCCCCCTTGAGGATCCCACAAACGAGCATCGGGCTCAAACATTTCCTCGATATAAACATTCTTTTCGCCAATACTAATTTGTTTGGAGTTGCAAACATTAGCTGTATCATCTGTCACAACATGCCCCTTTGTCAATTGTTTATTAAACTTATGAAATAAAATAAATGGGGGCTTGTCGGTGGAAGGAGGAATGGGAGGAGGCATAGGATGAGTAGAATGTAAAATACCCGTGGTAAAAACATTATTTAAGTTTTGAGCTAAATGAGTAGGAAGATTAACTGAATTTGATCCAAAATCACTTAAGGGAGTAGTCACCACTAGCGGGGTACTCACATTTGAGAGTTTCAAAACTAAAGACATAATTATACTTTGAATATCGTGAAATTTTGAGTCAATGTGAGAAATGATCTTATCCTCCAATGCGGCAACTTATTCATTTATCTTCTTTTTTCCCTCAGTTTAGAACATTGGCAATCCAATATGAAGTAGTTGCCTCTTAGAGATGCGGGAACCCACAGAACGAACCCCCTTCCCTTTTGCTCTTTCCGAATACTTGAGTTAACTCGTCACTGTCAAAGTCTTCACAATTATTACTACATCCTCTGTCAGTCAGGCTGCTGCCTTTTTTTATATTTTCAATTGCCTTTATTTTATCCTGTAGTCATTAAAAGTAAATGTTGTGATAATACACTAAAAAAAATTAAGCTATGAACTAAAACCTACAAACAATATGTTACTCACATATTTACTCTTTGCACTCTCCGAGACACTACCATCACTATGCTCATGTGCCGCCAACCATTTGTCAACACGGCTGTCGTATTTGCCAGGATTTTCTTTTCGCTAGACATTGAAATCTGACAAGTTAGCTGTGGAAAACTTGCATTAAACAGAAAAAGTGTAAGCAATGATATACACCATAAAGTATAGTTTCTGGGCATAGGAACGACGCCCAAGACAATCTTAAGTTTTTTCTATTGTTCAATTTTCTAGCAATTTCCTCTACCTTTGTTGGATCTCTCTAATTTTCTACAAACTTTATCCATATATGTGGATCAACACATTTTGGTGCATCTTAATGACCTTTCCTCACAAGGTTCCGTAAGTTATTTTTGTATGTCCTAAATTTTTGGGGCGATGACTTCTCCGCAAATGGGTGAGCCACAGATTGTGGAACATCAAGTTCAAATTCAACCTAGTAGTGGAATAGGATAGTTATGTTAAAAAAATATTAAGTAAACCAACTAATTAAACAAAGAGCCAAAAGTTTACCATTAAAGCATTCCAAACATCGTCTTTGAAATTCTTTGGCACTTTTCGCCAATCATTGTAGCTAATTGGAATGTGACTTCTCACAAAATCTCCCGTACGACTACTCCATGCCTTCGAGTATTCACCCACCACAGACTCGTCATTTTCAATTGTGACTTTCATTTTTTCTTTTGGGACTTTGCCTCCCGATGACTCAGATGCGGGCAAGACTGAAGAAGATGGTTGAGATGAACTCGGGTTAAAATTACCTCGACTTGATGTCATAATTCCAATGTCTGTCATTTGAAAACATGGGGGTAGTTTGCAAACAACAATGATAACAAAGAACAATAATTAACGCATAACAACAATTATCTAAAAAAAGTAATCAAGTAACAGTACAAAAAGTCGTACAATCCAAACAAAAATATGGTTAAACTCAACATAGAGGCAATTAATACAAGATAAATAACACTAGGCAAAGCCGTGCTGCTTCAACAGATCTTCCAAATGAGGTTGGTCTTCAAGAGTAGATTGGAAGATAATTGATATCTCTAACTCGTCTACTCGACTTATCAATCTTTTTGGTGAATGTAAAACCACCCACCAATTAGGATTTCTAAGGTCTTTTGAATAGAAGACTTGACTCGCCTTGGATGCAAGAATGACAGGCTCGTCGAGCTCACTGGCATTTGTCTCTAACTTAGCAAAATTTACCATCACCAAGTTAGAGTTCGAACAGTGTTTACAACTATTGGTCTTGTCCTCCACCCACACCCAATCACAATAAAACACTACCTCTTTAAATATTGTATAGTCTAACTCAATTATTTATTTGAGAACTCTATACCACATTGTCCAAACATCCTTGAGCCCTTTATCACTTTTTTTTCCATAAATGTGGTCCATGCCTTCATGTAAACACCGCTATCTTGAGTGACAATAGTTTCATTATGATACTTAGGAGAAAATACAAAACCATTAACGTGATACTTTTTGTATGTTTTGATCATGTGCTTTGGCCCTTGAACTAATCGCCACAAAATAGCCTTTGTCTCAGTCTCACCAGAAGACACCAGCTGTTCAATGGAAACACTCTTGTAAGTACAATACGAACCTAACTAAGTAAATTACATATGTTAGTATTCTTATTTCTTATTAACTGAGGAATAACTTTTCATATAATCAGGGGATGAAAGAAGTTTGTATCTCTACTTCTGTCCTTGTAATCCCCTTTCCTTTATCGCAAGTGGAGTTCAAAAATGCTTTGTACTCACTGAAATTTGTACATAGAAGTTTATATATTAGTATTTATATGTGGATATGTTAAAAAAATGTTACAAATGACTCAAACCTGTAGTAGTCATTGAGTCTGTGAACATCAAGACAAAATAGTACCCATCGACGTATTTGTTGAAATTGTTCAGATTCCAACATTACAGTTTTATCATCGAGCAAAGGTCCTTCATCATAAAACTCATTATTGTCCTCTAAAAAGGCTTCATGAGTACGTTTGTGATTTCCATCAAGTGGATTTGGCGTATATTCCATGTAATACCTAACTGATTCTCCAACAACATAAGACTCAGCAATAGATCATTCAACATACCTCTTATTGCTAAGTATGTCTTTAAATTCCTTCATTTGCCTATTTATATGAGTAGAAAAAATAGCCATGTCATTGACTATGGATAAATACATATAAGAAAATGAGTTTACCGTTCGAAAGGATACATCCATCGAGGTTTGGTAGGTCCAGAAATCAATGCTTCATCTGCTAGATGCACCATGAGGTGGATACTAATCTTAAAAAATGATGGTGGAAAGTGTTTTTCCAACACACACAATGCCTCTACAACCATGTATTTGTCTCTTTGGATATCCTTTCGAATCAAGACCTTTGAGCATAGTAAGTTTAAGAATAAGCTTAATTATTGGATAGCTCTTTGCAAATTTTGGTATTTTGGAAAGGCATGTTGAAGCAATACGAGTAACAAATATTGTAAAATGACATGATAATCATACGACTTCAACGAATGCAAACTGGGTGGGTTAAGAGTAACAATGTTGCTTAGGTAAGTTGAAAAACTAGTAAGGAGCTACAAGTCTTTCAAAATTTGGCAAAATTGTCATTTTTCATCTTTGTCCAAGTGGAATGATGCCTTTAGTTTTATCTGTTTCCCTGTGAGCAAATCTATTTGCATCCTCTGTGATGCAAATCATGGTATGACTTCAAGGGAACCAGTTCAAATTCTAATTGGTTCGGTTACGAGGGCTAGGGCAAAGAAGTTCAAAGAGGCACTCAACGGGCAAATTCAAGAAGTTGGGTCTCAGGAAAATTCGTGGAGGCCTATTGAGCTTGGTCCACAAAGATGTATCAACTTAATTCAAGTTCTAGAAGAGTGATCCAGCAGTTCAAGATTGTGAATTCAAATTTAGTTTTCCTAAATTAGAATTAGATTGTCATTTTTCTTTATTTCTTAAATTGCCAAATTATAGGCTTGCATGCCAATTAGGAAACTTTACTTATTCCTATAGTTTCATTTTATTTTAGTCATGGGCAAATTTATTTTGGGGAAGAATATCTCGAAATCTTTAAGGCCCAATCTGTAACCCTCATCTATTTAAACAGCTTTAGGGTTTTGTAATAGAAAATTTTTTGATTGAATAAAAACTAGTGAGAGTATTCTCTTTGGTTCTCAAAGAAATTTTCGAACTTATCAAGATTTCTCTTGTGGCGTTCAATCACGACTTATCAAACAGCCCTCCATCACAGTTTGTGGCATCTTCATTATACCGAGGTTCTTGTTTCAATTGCAAACAACGGGTCGAGGTTTTCATACGAATATGATTAGGGCATTCTTGGGCTCCATATTTGAGTTTGACTTGTCATCCTTGGCGAGGTTCGTATCATTTGATAATGAACCATGTCTTGCATACTTTTATAGGCAGATTTGTTATTGTCTATGTTGATGATATACTCATTAATAGCAAAAATTTTGGTGACCATGTTCTATACCTAAATTAAATTTTGGAAGTCCTAAGAAAGGAATTATTTGCTAACTGTAAGAAGGGTACTTTTTGCACAGATAAGCTTGTGTTTCTTGACTTTGTTGTTAGTGCCCTAGGAGTACAGGTTGATGAGGAAAAGGTTCGTGCGATTCGTGAATGGCCAATGCCCACGAGTATAGGCCAAGTTCGAAGTTTTCATAGGCTTGCTAGTTTTTACCGAAGGTTCGTGAAAGACTTTAGTAGCATAGCCGTATCGCTTACCAAAGTCATTAAGAAGGTTGGATTCAAATGGGAGGAAGAACAAGATAAGGCATTTCAATTGCTTAAAGAAAATTAACTCATGCTTCTTTACTTGCTCTACCAGATTTTACTAAAATATTTGAAATTGAATGTGATGCTTTAGGTGTTAGCATAGGCACAATTCTCATGCAAGGAGGATGACCAATTGCATTCTTTAGTGAGAAACTAAGTGGGGCAGCCTTAAACTACCCTACCTACGAAAAGGAAATGCATGCGTTAGTTCGAGCATTGGAGACATGGCAACACTATCTTTGGCCTAAGGAGTTTATGATTCATACCGATCCTGAACCCTTAAAACACTTCAAAGGCCAACATAAGTTGAATAGGAGGCATGCGCGATGGGTGGAATTCATTGAGACATTTCCATATGTCATCAATTACAAGAAAGGTAAGGAAAACATCATTGCTGATGCCCTCTCTCACAGGTATGCATTGATTTTCTACTCTGGATGCAAAATTGCTTGGTTTTGAACACATTAAAGAATTTTATCCATTAGACCAAGATTTTTGTGAAGAGTATAGGAATTGTGAGAAGAAGCCTTAGGTAAATTCTTTAGGCATGAAGATTTCTTATTTCAGGAGAATAAGTTGTGTGTGCCTAATTGTTCATTACGCGATTTGTTAATAAGGGAATCACATGGTGGGGGTTTAATGGGACACTTTGGAGTTGCTAAGACACTAGCCGTCTTGCAAGAACATTTATTTTGGCCACATATGAAAAGAGATGTTGAGAGAATTTGTGGCAGATGTGTAACTTGCAGGCAAGCAAAATCTTGAGTGCAACCCCATGGATTATACACACCACTGCCTATTCCTAGGGAACCTTGGATTGATATTTCAATGGACTTTGTGTTAGGATTGCCTAGGACCAAACGGGGTATGGATTCAGTTTTTGTGGTGGTAGATCGATTTTCTAAAATGGCACATTTTAAAATGGCACATTTTATTTCAAACCACAAAACGGATGATGCCTCATATGTTGCTGATTTGTTCTTTAAGGAGATTGTAAGATTATATGGTATGCCTAGAACAATTGTTTCGGATAGAGATGCTAAGTTCTTGAGTTACTTTTGGAAGACATTCTGGTGTAAGTTAGGGGCTAAGTTATTGTTTTCTACTACTTGTCACCCACAAACTGATGGTCAAACCGAAGTAGTAAATATGACTTTGTCTACTTTGTTAAGGGCTATTATTAAAAAGAACATTAAAACATGGGAAGATTGTTTACCGCATGTTGAGTTTGCTTACAATCGATCTGTTCATTCAGCTACTAAAATTTCACCATTTGAAATTGTATATGGGTTTAATCCATTAACTCCATTGGATTTATTTCCTTTACCTGTGACTGAGCATGTTAATTTAGATGGCTAAAGAAAAGCTGACTTTGTTAAGCAGATTCAGGAGAAAGCCAGATTCAACATTGAGCGACGAATGGAGCAATATGCAAAGCAAGCAAATAAGGGGCGTCACAAGATTGTTTTTGAACCCGGAGATTGGGTTTGGTTGCATATGAGAAAAGAGATGTTTTCGGCTGAAAGGCGTTCCAAATTGCTACCTCAAGGAGATGGACCTTTCCAAGTTCAAGAGCGCATTAATGAAAATGCATTCAAGCTAGATTTGCCAGGTGAGTAGAATGTAAGTGCAACTTTTAATGTTACTGATTTAAGTCCTTTTGATGTAGGTGAAATGGTTCATTAATCGCATAAAATTACTCGATGCATTAGTTAATCCAAATGGCATCACTAACCACTCATATAAACCATGTTTTGTTTTAAAAGCAGTTTTCCATTCATCTCATTCTTTCATTTTTAGATCAAATTTAGAAAATGCACAAGCACCATGCAGTTCATCTAACACATCATCTAAGGAAGGATTAAGGTGTCGGTACTTTACCGTGATGTTGTTGATGGCTCGACAATTAATGCACATCCTCCACGTCTCATCCTTCTTAGGAACTAATTTCATTGGAATGGCACACGGGCTCATGTTTGCTCCCACGTACCCCTTTTCCATCAATTCTCTAACTTGCCTTTACAACTCCTTTATCTCCTCAGGACTAGATTGGTAGGTAAGTCGGTTTAGAATGGAAGTGCCAGGTACGAAGTCAATTTGGTGTTCGATCCCTCGAGTAGGTGGCAAATCGTGTGGAATCTCTTCGAGCATGATGACACAACTAAATAGTTGTGCGCTCTTGTGCAACACCCAAGTGTAGGTGATCGTGCAAGTAATATTGGATAAGTCCAGGTCGATCCCACAGGGAAGGAAAAGGAAGAAAATGTACTAAGTTACAACCTAAAGAAAAAGAAAAGAAAATAAGAATGTTGGAGTGGAGGGTCTAACGAATCCTAATTAATTAAATGAAACTAAATAATAAACTAAAGCACTAAGAAACATAACTAGAGAAATAAATAAGTTAAAGGTGTTGGAAATAGTGAATCCACATTAATCCTAACCATCTACCATGCACATTCATTAACGTTCTATGGAGTTCATTCCTTTTCAGCATTCCGTATTTTCCTAAAGATATAGAATCAATAGCCCTTTCATGACCGGGACTATATCATCACAAGTGTTTAAAATATTTGGAAGACGGTTTAAAACAATGGTTATTACTTGCACTCTAAATGGTGTTAGCATTCAAAGTGGTTTTCAAAAGTCATTGAAGAAAAGGCCTTAAGGCTTTAAGTTCTAAAAACTGTTGTGACAAACTGAGCTTATTGGGACAATTTAATGACAGATTTCTAAAATAGAAAGTCATGGAATACCTAGAAGAATAATCTCAAGAATTAACAAGTTCGATCGATCGAAGCGCTCTTGATCGATCAGACATCGTCATCCTTCAATCGATCGAAATGCCTTCGATCGCTTGACTGTGGCCCTGGTTCGATCGATCGAAATACCTTCGATCGATCGAGCCCAAGGTTTCTAAAGATTGCATGACAGAGGTTGGGAATCAATGTTTCATCACATATTACCAATTTCTGAACTACAAAAACATGATTAAACTAATACAGAAATAGTAAAACCAAACAATCATAACACTAGAGTCATAAACAATCAAATAAAGAAAAAAGAAAGTAAAACCCGGAATAAATCTGAAAATACCTTGTAATAATCTTGAACTAAACTTTAATCTTCAATAAACTTGAATAAACCAATGGAAAAGAGGAAGAAAAAGATGAATCTAGCCTAATCTACTCCTAATCTAACCCTAAAACTACCCTAAACTGCTATTTTCTGCGTTCTGGAGCGTCCGCCCTTCGTCTGGCGTCAAAACGACTTATATATAGGGTTCCCGCAGAGTTTACGCAACTTTTGGATGAAAATAAAATTCGATCGATCGAGCTTAGTTCGATCGATCGAAGGTTCGATCGATTGAACTCTGCTCAATCGATTGAACTCTCTGATTTTGACAACTCTGCGCACCGATGGGAGAATGGCCATAACGTTTCACTCGGACCTCGGATTGACCTCCCGTTTGCGGCCACGCGACCGTAACTCAAAGATCTACATTTTATATCTCTGGGAAAAGCTTCCAAATCTGAAGTCTTCATTGTCAAAATTGGCGTTTTCTGAGCTGCTTTTGTTGTTCTCTTCACCAGAATCACTTTCTTTAGCTCCACTTCATTGATTTTGCATTCTAATACCTATAAAACAATGCATAAACATATGTTTTAGCATTATCACAATAAAAAGAACATTCTTATTAGAATGCACCTAAATATAGGGACTTTGGGGATAAAAGTATGCATAAAGGACCATATAATATGCTATGAACATGCACTTTTCACCTCGAATCACACCCCCCCAACTAGCTCGTTGCTAGTCCCTAGCAATGAAGCGAACTACAGCAATGTTTATTTAAACTCTAGAAATTGAAAACAAAATAAGGTAAAAATCCTAAATCACTTTCGCAGGAATCGCGATTGCATTTAGCGTATGCAACAAGCCTTTAAACCCCTAGGTTCCCCCTAGTGGACGAGTGTTGTCTCGTGAGGGTTTGCAGTGAATTTACCCACAAAATTCATGTTTATGATAATGGTTCTCATTTAAATGTTTTCGGGAAATATTTTCCTCTCATTTACAATGTGGTTAAGCTCAACAGTCTTATTAAACTCTCTAGTATGCCATAGCAAGGCAATACACACATTGCAGTTAATCTACTATCAAAGTCATTAGAATATTCCATATCTATCAATCTTCAAGTGTGTGTGTAAATGGACAACCAAAATACAAAACTTTAATTTCAAAGCTTGCATAACCTAAGATATTATCAAGACGTTCATTTTGACTCAACTCTCACCGGGATTACACTCTCAAGATGAAATCACTCCGAATTAGGTGTAATAATTATCACTCATGATATGGAAGCTATAAAGAGTAATTGTATATGGAATCAAATGATTCTCATATCTAAATAGAAAAACGGAAATTTTAGTGCACAAAGTCTCATGAAAGGATACTTTTCACTAGAAGAGCGAGATACCGTGGAGAACTCTCTCATTACCTTAACTTCAAATCCAATTACTTAAAATCATTAGGACTTTGAAAAAGAGGTGTTAGGTGAAAGAAAGAGGCTCATGATATTCAATTGGGTCAAAGGATGTGATTGGAATGTCTACTATAACTTTTCAAACTTCCCACATCTCCAATCTCTCTCTTCTTTTTTTCTTTTCATTCCCATACTCTTCTTTCTATTATTTTTTTTTCTTTTGTAACAACCATTGACATTTTTTTTATTCTTTTCATGTCTTTTTTTTTTCTTTTTTTTCTTTTTTTTTCGTTTTTTTTTTCATAATTTTTTTCTTTGCCAACTTTTCCTTATTCACACTACCAAACTTCTTGTCATAATAACGCATCCCAATCACTCCTAGACAGAGAAAAGAAACTCAAACTTGTATTTTGGAGTTGGGCTTAGATTTAAGGAATTATAATGACAATGCAATTATGATAAGGCTCAAGAGGTGAAGTAAAGGAATAGTACAGAGGTATATAGGCCAAGGCTGTATTATACGTGTATGGTCAAAAGATGGCCTAAATCATCTTCTAAGTTCATAGGATTATTCATTTTAGTAAATTCAAGAGCTCTAAAGTTTGGTAACTCCTGAACGTTCTCTTATAGTGATCAGTCAAAATGAAGAAGGAAAATGAGACTTTCAACGAATGAATACGCTTTTCAAAAAGTAAGAGTAATTTTCTAAAACCCTCAAAAACAAAGAATGGTACAAAAGGTCACTTGGATTATTAGTCTCCACTACAGTCTCTCAAGACACCTAAGCTATGCTTACTAATCCATTTTAGCTAAGTACAAGGTTGTCACAATGTGCTCAAAGTTGTTTGAAGATTAAAAAGCATAAAATATACTATAACTAAGATAGTAAACAACTATCATTGTGTATCACATACTAATAGCATATAGAAAATAACATTAATGCATCATAACTAACTACATTAACTAAGAGAGAAATACAAGAACCATTTAATTATATTTAAAAATATATATATTAAAAATTTTAAAAATTTTACAATTTTGCAATTTTAAAAATTTTGCAATTTTTTAATTTACTGAGTTACATGTTGCTAAGCAGGTGTATTGATATTAAAGCATAAAAACAAAGAAACGAGGCATGCAATGACTCACTCCCCCCAACTAAAACTAAACATTGTCCCCAATGTTCTAAACTAAGCACATGGACATATGTAAAGTAAAGCGAGAGAAGGAAGGATGTTACCTCGAGGCATTAATATCTAATTTTTTTTTTATTTTTTTTTATTTCTTTGTGAAGTTACCTACAAAATCTTAGTAGCAACAAGGAAAAATAGAGAATATACTACAACTACTCAGTAACTAAATTCGGTTAATCAAGATGTTTATCATAAAGTAACAACCGAAATTTTTGAGGATCCTCCCAATGAAATAATTTAACAGTGAGAAGAATGTAGGAATCCTCGTAAAATTGCAACTCCCCCCAACTAATGTCAGGCTCAAGGTCAGAGGAGATGATGCAAAACCAATGGCTTCCAAAGTTATTGGGGACAGTTATAAGAGGAATACCACACTTTTTAGGAATTATACTCAAGGAAAGATCTTTGGTATTGGTATTTTCTATAACAGCCTCTATTTTTTTATTATCAAAAACAGGTGGAGGCCATGGTTCAATAAAAGGGGTAGGGTCTAAGTAATGTTCTACTTTAGCTTCATTACCCTCCTCTTGTATTAGAACATAATCTATAGAGATATGATCATATGAATTGTATTTCTGTTCTATGTAAATAGTTTTGGACTGGACTTGGATAAACCTATCTATTTGGGCCTCAATGTCATTATTACTCAAGAAAGTCAAGCAGTCTAGCAGATTACTAGCTTCTTGTTGAAGTTTAAGATCATCTAATGTGGGCCTGAAAGTGTCTAAGTCCTCTCTCAAAGGATTTTGAAAAATAAAATTTTGCGAAATACATGTGCTAGAATCCTTACCATCCTCTTCCACAACACATTCTATTTGTTCATTAATGGGGTACACATGATTTTCACGCTCAGGATGAGAGCTTTGATTGATAGAGAGAATAGGTGATTGGCAACTTGGTGACACCACCTCTTCGGCCGAAAGAGGTGAGGGTTCATGAATATCAGATGAATCTAAATCGAATTTAGAAATTTCAAAACGTCCTTCCTAGGGTCACTATCAAAGGTATGGTTAGAGTCAACAGGAGACTCATCCTTTCCTAATTGTGTGCAGTTACCTAAACTCTCATTATCTGTAAAAACCTCATTCTCATCTATGTAACTTTCCTCACTATATATGTCATCTATTGAAGTACTCTGGACCAAGAGACTGTGCAAATTTATCCAGGCAGTGAAGGAGTTGATATTTGGGGTTGTGTATTGAGGAGAAGGTGATTCTACAACTTCATGCTCAATGGTTTGGTTTTGGAGTTCTTATTGGATTGTCACTTTCTCGAGTGAATTGTTAACCTCATTCGGTATAAACCTGTCATTGTCCTCCAATTCCATTCCATTGTTAGTGTCTTGAAATTTAGGTTGTAGTGTTGAAGGACTGGTATAGTCTTCTAAAGGTTGGCTAGCATATGCTTGTTGATAGCTAGTTTCTAATTTATCGAGTGCACTATCTAGCCTTTTCATTTCACTAAGTAGCAATTTTAACATACCATTATCCTCAACTAGGTTATTCTCCTCATTATTACTATATGAAGTTTCGCCCCATTGTGGTTGATAGTAATTCCCATCCCATTGTGTTTGTGGACAAGACTCGACAAAGGGAAAGTCTTGGTGCGTTTTGTAATCGTGTGAACTACTACTATATTCTACATTATCATTTTGGTTATATCTCCATTGCGATTGATAGAACTCTCCATATGGAGATTCTTGATACGTTTGATAATACGGGGGACTACGACTATTGTTTTCCCATTGTGGTGGTTGGTAGCACTCGGGTTCATAGTGCGTGTTATAGGTGGGTGCTTGCCAACTTGGGGGATAACTATTTTGATTTTCAAGTGTGTACCTATTATTGGTGCTTGTGTTGTATGGAGGGTAATATGGATAAGACATGTTTATCCAAAATTTTTAAACAATAAAATTTTTATTTGTTTACTTGTGAGAGAAAAAGTTCAAAGTTATTATTATTATTATTATTTTAAATTAATTAATTAAATTTTTTTTTTGAAAAGTGAGAAAAAATTGAAAATAACTTAGTAAAATTCTAACCTAGTTGCCTTCTCCGGCAACGGCGCCAAAAACTTGACACGACTAAATAGTTGTACGCTCTTGTGCAACACCCAAGTGTAGGTGATCGTGCAAGTAATATTGGATAAGTCCAGGTCGATCCCACAGGGAAGGAAAAGGAAGAAAATATACTAAGTTACAACCTAAAGAAAAAGAAAAGAAAATAAGAATGTTGGAGTGGAGGGTCTAACGAATCCTAATTAATTAAATGAAACTAAATAATAAACTAAAGCACTAAGAAACATAACTAGAGAAATAAATAAGTTAAAGGCGTTGGAAATAGTGAATCCACATTAATCCTAACCATCTACCATGCACATTCATTAACGTTCTATGGAGTTCATTCCTTTTCAGTATTCCGTATTTTTCTAAAGATAAAGAATCAATAGCCCTTTCATGACCGGGACTATATCATCACAAGTGTTTAAAATACTTGGAAGACGGCTTAAAACAATGGTTATTTCTTGCACTCTAAATGGTGTTAGCATTCAAAGTGGTTTTCAAAAGTCATTGAAGAAAAGGCCTTAAGGCTTTAAGTTCTAAAAACTGTTGTGACAAACTGAGCTTATTGGGACAATTTGATGACAGATTTCTAAAACAGAAAGTCATGGAATACCTAAAAGAATCATCTCAAGAATTAACAAGTTCGATAGATCGAAGCGCTGTCGATCGATCGGACATCGTCATCCTTCAATCGATCGAAATGCCTTCGATCGCTTGACTATGGCCCTGGTTCGATCGATCGAAATACCTTCGATCGATCGAGCCCAAGGTTTCTAAAGATTGCATGACAGAGATTGGGAATCAATGTTTCATCATATATTCCCAATGTCTGAACTACGAAAACATGATTAAACTAATACAGAAATAGTAAAACCAAACAATCATAACACTAGAGTCATAAACAATCAAATAAAGAAAAAAGAAAGTAAAACCCGGAATAAATCTGAAAATACCTTGTAATAATCTTGAACTAAACTTTAATCTTCAATAAACTTGAATAAACCAATGGAAAAGAGGAAGAAAAAGATGAATCTAGCCTAATCTACTCCTAATCTAACCCTAAAACTACCCTAAGCTGCTATTTTCTGCGTTCTGGAGCGTCCTCCCTTCGTCTGGCGTCAAAACGACTTATATATAGGGTTCCCGCAGAGTTTACGCAACTTTTGGATGAAAGTAAAGTTCGATCGATCGAGCTTAGTTCGATCGATCGAAGGTTCGATCGATTGAACTCTACTCAATCGATTGAACTCTCTGATTTTGACAGCTCTGCGCACCGATGGGAGAATGGCCATAACGTTTCACTCGGACCTCGGATTGACCTCCCGTTTGCTGCCACGCGACCGTAACTCAAAGATCTACATTTTATATCTCCGAGAAAATCTTCCAAATCTGAAGTCTTCATTGTCAAAATTGGCGTTGTCTGAGCTGCTTCTGTTGTTCTCTTCACCAGAATCACTTTCTTTAGCTCCACTTCATTGATTTTGCATTCTAATACCTATAAAACAATGCATAAACATATGTTTTAGCATTAACACAATAAAAAGAACATTCTTATTAGAATGCACCTAAATATATGGACTTTGGGGATAAAAGTATGCATAAAGGACCATATAATACGCTATGAACATGCACTTTTCACCTCGTATCACATGACGTCACCAAATTCCTGCAAAAGAGAAACAACAGAACTAGGCAAAGTGGGGTCAATCTCGTTAGTGTTCAAAAATGCCTCCTGGTACAATAGTACAATCATAGGCTGATTTAGAAACATCGCTCTTTTGATTTCACTTGCTTTTGCATAGAAATTTATTTTTCACTCTATTTTTATCTCTCTAGCTGAATCTTTTCGCTTTTTTCCTCTCTCAATTTCCTTGGCCTCTCTTTTTTCTTCACTCGAATTTTCACTCACTTTATTCTTCTTTTTCTCTTTCTCTTTCTCTTTTTTTTGCACACTCTCCTTTTGTAATCTCATTTGATCCTCACAAACTTGTTGCGGGGTCAAAGGTACAAGAGTGATCGATTGTTGATTAAGTATAAATGAATATTTTTTCGTAAAGCCATCATGCTTCATGTGCCTATCAAATTGCCATGGCCGCCCTAGCAACAAGTGTCCAGCAAGCATCGGTACTACATTACACATCAGTTCATCTTCGTAATTACCGATTAGAAATGCCACTAACACCTATTTGTTCACCCTTAACTCACCACTATCATTTAACCATTGCAACTAGTACGGCCTTGGGTGCTTTAATATGGGTAGCCCTAATTTTTTCACCATTATTCTGCTTGCAACATTAGTACAACTACCACCATCAATAATCACACTGCATACCTTGTCCTTAACATAGCACCTAGTATAAAAGATGTTTTCTCGCTGCACTTCCTCAACTTCTCTTGCTTGCACACTCAATGCTCTCCTTGCCACCAATGTTAATGCATCTGGGGCAAAGTACTCCTCCTCGTTAATGTCCTCCAGCGGTGGCATATCATGGGTGCCAGATTCCTCATCATCTGTTTCAATCTCACCATTGTCTCGCATCACCATAACCCGCTTGTTTGGATTTTGACTTGCTATATGCCCCCTGCCTTGGCATTTAAAACACTTGATGTCACGATTTCTAGAAGTAGAAGAATTGGATTTACCTTGATTTCCATTGCTGGTCAATTCTTGTTTTTGCTCAGTTTTTGGCTTCACCATAGGTTGCTTCTCATCTTTCTTTCAATGATTCGGTTTCCAAGCAGATGTACTTGGATTTTGGCTTAGACGTGTGCTGCCCCTCCTCTTGAGTCGGTTCTCAATTTTTATAGCCATTTGTACCATATCCTCCAACTCCACAGAATGTTGCAACTCCACCACATTAGCAATCTCACGATTCAAACCAACCAAGAATCTAGACATCGTAGCCTCCTGATCCTCCTCAACATTTGCTCTAATCATAGCGACTTCCATCTCCTTATAATATTCCTCCACACTCCTATTACCTTGCCTAAGACTTTGCAACCTATTATACAACTCCTGGTAGTAGTAGCTTGGAATGAACCGCTTCCTCATCACAGTTTTCATCTCCTCCCATGTCTCTATTAGATGCACCCTATTTCTTCTCCTATTCAGCACCAATTGATGCTACCAAATAATAGCATAATCAAAAAATTCAATGGCAGCAAGTTTTACTTTCTTAATCTCAGAGTAATTGTGGCAATTGAATACTAAATCCACCTTCTTCTCCCATTAAAGATATGCTTCCAGATCAGTCTTTCCTTCAAACGAAGGAATCGTCATCTTAATAATACCCAAATTATTATCTTTCCAATTCCTAGCTTCACTAAACCGCCCACCAAATCTCCTATGATTATCTATTGACTCCTGATCATCTTCTTCACCAAAAACTCCCCCAAAGTACTCCTCATCTTCAACTCTCACTCCCCTCGGTTGAACTCTCTCCCTTCTTTGTGCATTATGAACATTTTGTTGCCGTCCCCGTGGTGTTCCCTCTTCTACCCTATCCAACCTATCATTTATATGCTCTAATTCTACCCTCATCATCCATCTCATCTCCCCCATTAATGCTTGAATTTGTAGATTCGACAGCCAATATTTAAACCTCTTCGTGTGTCTTTGTTCCTTGGTCGTGAGCCATGATTTCTGTCAAAACAAATTAGAAAGAAATTTGAACAGATCCTCATTACACTCCCTCATGTGTGTCACTCAATAAATTTGGCTTTTACCCTCTAATATGCTCACCTCTCTTGCCTTTTTCCACTCATAGTAATTCTCGCTTGGTTCTTATCAAACTAATCAAACAAGAATCAAATTTTCTAGTGGCAGTTCATAGAGTTATCTCTAGGAATTTAGATTTCAGACGCAAGAGCACAAAGATCACAGAAGACTAGACTAGGTTCCGAACAACACAAATACCAATTTTTTTTTTGGGGAATTTTTTTTTATTTTTTTTCACACTATGGAATAAGGTCAGTTTCAGACTCCTTAGACCCTGAACAATGTAAAACGAAAAAAAAAATTTAAGACTAGTTTTGGTACTTTTTTTTTGCTCCCCGAACCCGATCTCTTTTCTTTTTTTTGCTGCTGTTTTTTTTTTTCTTTTTTCCCTTCTTTTTTTAATAATCAGAGAGACTTCACAATTCACATTTGTAAAGCACCAATTCGTGAATAGAATGATACACTAATGAACCAAAACGATTGAAATAACAATATATTAAAATAAATTTGAATCAGAAGCCCTAATTCACGAAAAGTATAAGACCAAAATGACAGATCGCTAACCCTAAACACAAAATACCATATCGTAATCAAACACCTTTTTTTTAAATAAGAGACTGACAGGTCATATTAGAGAACCCTAGATGAAGAATGGACAAGAACACGAAGTAAACAAGATCACAAGATGATGCAGAATACGAATTGAACAGAAGCACGAAATAAAAAATAGATAAATCAAACCTGATTTGGAACCTAGCTTTGATACCAAATGATACGAACCTTGCCAAGGATGACAAGACCCAAACTCAAATATAGAGCCCAAGAATGCCCTAATCAGATTCGTATGAAAACCTCGACTCGTTGCTTGCGATTGAAACAAGAACCTCGGTATAATGAAGGCACCACAAACGGTGATGGAGGGCCATTTGATAAGTCGTGATTGAACGCCACAAGATAAATCTTGATAAGTTCAAAATGTTATTTGAGAACCAAAGAGAATACTCTCACAAATTTTTATTCAATTAGAAAACTGTCTATGCCAAACCCTAAAGCTGTTTAAATAGCTGAGGCTTACAGATTGGGCCTTGAAGATTTCGAGATATTCTACCCCAAAATAAATTCGCCCAAGACTAAAATAAACTGAAACTAAAGGAATAAGTAAAGTTCCCTATTCGGCATACAAGTCTACAATTTAGCAATTTAAGCAGTAAAGAAAAATGACAATCTAATTCTAATTTAGGAAAACTAAATTTGAATTCACAATCTTAAACTGCTGGATTATTCTTCTAGAACTTGAATTAAGTTGATACATCTTTATGGACTAAGCTCACTGGGCCTCCACTAATTTTCCTAAGACCAAACATCTTGAATTAGCCCATTGAGTGCCTCTTTGAACTTCTTTGCTCTAGTCCTCGTAACCAGACTAATTGGAATTTGAACTTGTTCCCTTGAAGGTGTGCCATGATTTACATCACATTGGCCACTGTGTATACGGATGTCCTTCATATTTTCACGTGCACGTATTTTATCCTTTGTTTTGTTTTTATCATCTAGGATTGTGCAAATTAAATGCTCTGCAACATTCTTCTTAATGTGCATCACATCAAGAACATGTCAAACTTGATGAGAGCTCCAGTATTCTAACTCAAAGATGATGGGCCTTTTATACCATGCCTTTCTCAGTTCATCTTCAGTGTAGTCCATTCTCCTTTTCCTACGCGAAACTTTTGGGATCTTTCCAGGGACAAACTTTATCTGACTTAACTTTTCCAAAAGTGCATCTCCATTCAACCTAGAAGGAGGATCACTATGTTCATTTAACATAAGCCCCAGATACCCCCCACTCCTCAACGGGTGATTCATGCTAAGAAAAATATAGTAGTTTGAGTATACTATTTCTTATTGTGCTCTAGTCTAATGGATTGAGTGTCATCTCCACCAATAGGATAGGTTTTATAACCATGTGTTACACACCCAGATAAATTCCCATATGAGGGAAAATCGTGAATCCCCCACATTAACGTAGCTTTCCATGTAAAAGGTTGCATTTTGTACATGTCAAAAACTGGCACTCCTTCACCCACAATTACTTCAACTCCTGTACTAGAGGTTGAAGGAAAACATCAATGTCGTGACCTAGTGCCTTTGGCCCAAGAATTAGCAAAGACAACATTTGAAACTCCCGTTTCATGTACAACAAAGGTGGGAGATTATAAGCCACCGTAATGACTGGCCAACTACTATAACTAGAGGATTGAAAACCATGCGGATTTAACCCACAGGTTGCAATTACAAGCCAAATGTTGCGCCATTCTTTAGCAAATGTTGGCCATTTAATATTAAACCTTCCCCACTGAAGAGAATCAGAAGAATGTCTCAAATATTCCCATGAAGAGTTCGATTGATCGTACCATGTCATTTCGTGTGCTATCCATGATATAACATACAATCTCACAAGTCATGAAATCAAAGGGAAATGTCTTAACAATTTCAAAGGCTCTTTGCAAACTTTACCCCCTTTTTTGTTCTCACAACATATCTTAGTTCTCAACATTGAGGACATTACTCCTCATCTTCATCATCTTTCCAATACAAAATACAATTATTGATGCATGCATGAATAAAGTTTGCATTCATCCCCAAGTCTTTCATCATGCACTTTATGTGTCGATACTTCTCCGGTAAAGTGTTTCCCTTTGGAAGTCACCTTTTCAGGATGGTCAAAAGTGCCTTCACTCTATTTCCAAACCAACCATTGCTTCTTCATGTTGTGCAGTTCCACTATCATAGAAAAAGTTGTCTCATGACCCTCACATGAAGGGTACAATTTCTCAATTGACAATCTTTTATATTAATTTTATTTCTCATTACCCACATACTATTTTTTTGAAACTCCAGCCTATCTACTGTCATCTACATAAGTTTCTTCATGAATTCTATAAGAAGCGTCAACAAGATTTTCCATCCCAAGCCATCCAACCTCAATGTTTTCTGAATGAACCTCTTCTGCTGGTGGATGATCTATCAAATTCATAGATGGGTTTTCACCATGGAAAGCCCATCAATATTATGTCCTATCTATGCCCAACGAGATGATCTCTAACATCTAATGGTGTATATCAATTTCTATTTCGACACTTTACACACGAACAAGATAACATTGACAACTATCCAACATTATTTATAATCGCAAATTCAAGAAACTCGTTAACCCCCTTTTTATGCACCATACCAACTCTATTGCTTTCATTCATCCACTCTTTGTTAATGGGTTGTGACATTCTGCAATTGAACAATGAAAATGAAGAGAAGATTATCATATTTGTTGTCTGAAACAGAGCTGTGGAATTCCTATACGCATAATAGTTGAATTTGTCTACTTTCAACCTGCAAGTACTCAACTCATAGGAATAACTTGGTTTAGACAATAACTTGGTTTAGAAAATGAGTTGAAACAATTACAGAATGGAAGCGTTCTTTCGTTTACAAGTGAACCTGTTCCTCAAAATCAAGTGTTTCTAAGTGTCAGTTTCTTACCCAAAGTAGGTTTTTAATTTAATAACTCTCTTATAATTGATTCTTTGTTAAACTAAAATTGCATTAGTTCTTAGAACAATTAAATAGAAACTTAGAATTGAACTTACCTGGATCCTATTCTAAGTATTTTCAAATAGGACCTAGGAGTCTGTTAAAAGTGTCCAGAGAACTAAAAAGTGCATTTTGATTTAAATTTGATCTTTAATTTCAATATTTCCATTAGACTCTAATGTGAGCTCCACCGAACCAGCCCTAAACCATATTGGCAATCTTAAATTGCATCTAGAAAATTGGACGAAAATGCTAATTCAAACATCACAGATTATTTACCATTTTTTAAAGGCAATTAACCAATCATTTATTATTTATAGCTGATTGTAGGCCTTGAAAAACTATCCAAACCGACTCTAAGGGCTTGTTTGGAAATACACGAACAACATCAAGTTTAGTCCCATTGCTATTTCTATGTAATTAATAGTACGGGAATAAATATTTTAACAAGTGAGTTTATATTAAGCACCCTTAGGCCCTCTAAAGATCAGCCCTAAGTTAATGTGAAGTGTTATCAAATGTATATTAAAGAACTTGCAATTCAAAGAAAGCTGATACAAAGCACATATGTTTCAGAGTTCATTTATTAATAAAGACTTGGAAAAATGAAATAATATTCACACATAGAACATAAACTTAGATACATAACATGTGTGATTAAAAGCAATGATACATAGACTCACTATCCTAAGGCTCACATATTATAGCATAGCCTCACTATCCTAAGGCTCCAATCATAGTAATGTAATGAAAGCATACAAAAAATAAAAAGTGAAAAGCCAAAACTTTGAGTGCGAAATGCCAAGCAATTCCTTTGAAATAGTAGTCAACCAAACAGACAGGATGGAGGGGGTTGAAATCCATAAATCCAAATGGAAAATCATAAGTGTAGAAAGAACGGGCTATCCCTTAACCAATAGAGGGAGAGAGAGAGAGAGAGAGAGAGAGAGAGAGAGAGAGCTCAATAAGCAAACCAAATCAGTCCCTAAGGCCCTATTTGGACATCCCTCAAACTTAAATGGTCAAATTCACCTTTTAGATTATGTTCCAATGTAGAAGTTCATCATCTTAAATAGAGCCATATGCAAAAATGGCAAATATCTCCAAAGAAAAATAATCAAATGAATAAATAGATAATTTGAATGTTTAAGTTTTGTCATTTGAAATAAGCGTGAGAATGAATACATAACAATATATACATGGTGCAATTTGTACACGTCGTTTGAATTGAGAGAAGTGGAGAGAAGTGGAGAGAAACTCATTAAGAGAAAAGAAAACAAAGTTGAGTTTTCTCCACCATGTTTGGATAGACAATAGAAAGAGAATAGAAACTTAACTTTCTCATTTTTGGTTAGCTCTCATAAATGAAAAGAAAAGGAAGTATTTCGAACAAGTTAATTTACTCTTTTATCCCCCATTAGGGATATATGTTGGAATAAACAAGAATATATTGGTCATTTAGAAAGTAGTTTATTTTGTTTATCTTCTTTTTTCTCCGAAATCTCTTCGATTAGGAGAGAAACCAAAGTGGGCTCTTTTCTTTCCATTTCTCTTCTCTTTTCTCCCCACTAAAGTTGCCAAAGAAGAGAAATGGAGAGAAACTAGCCCCCTTTCTCTTCTCTCCTCTCCATTTCTCTCAATCCAAACAAAGTGATGCCATCACACAAGGATTGCAACATTGAAATGCTAATGTCTAAAGGTGAGAGAGACCACTAAACTCAATTGCGTCCAAACGAAAGCTTACATAATTTGACCTACCGTTGATCGCAAAGTAAATAGTGTTAAGAGAAATAAAATGCAATCTAATCACAAAATAAAAACTGATACAACTAGTCAAAGCATATAATATAAAGATGAATTGAAGGTGTTTTTAAAACTACTTCTAAGACGAACAACTTACTAAACATGCTCGACAGACTAACAAGGAAGGTAGCTTCTAAACACAAAATGGAAGTTAAAAACTAACTAATTCAAGAAGTTGGTAACCAAACTAAAATAAAGGTATATATATATATACAACCGGAAAACATTCAAAACACATTAGTGGACAACAAAAAGAATGGCCCTTACAATGCAGAAAGACTTCTACTACAAATTGCGTAGTTGTTTAAGTAATGTGGAAAAACATAAGGGGGATGAAAGGGTACTACTACGTAGACAACCTTTTAGCACAAATACACGAAATGTCTTTGAATCAAAGTAAAGAAAATCGCAAAGGGGGAATAAAGGGTACTACTAAAATATAAACTTTCAAGTCACCCCATATACTAAAGACGGTAGGCATAACTAAATTTTTTAAAAGAAGAAGCAAGAAATTAGTTCAAGTCAATTACCAATTGTAATTGAATTCAATAGTAAAGAAAGAAGAAAGAATAAACATGAGAATGATGTGTGCTCAACCTAACAAGGGAACTTGTTTTCCCTATCAAATTTAGGAAGGTATATTATAAAGGGAGGGGGGGAGGGAGTGTACACAAGCTTCTGTTAACCTTTTCAAATGAGCTGCTAATTATATTATTTGTTACTCCCTGTAAACACGTCAAATTAATACTAACTTCCTCCAATGAGCTGCTAATTATGATTCAGCTAAACCATTCAGGTTATACTTCTTCTGCTTCTCTCCAACCAAACCAAGTGATAAAGAAAAAGATAAAAACAATCATGTGTCATCTAAAATACACAACCAAAACTCAGATTCATTATATAAAAAAAATTGATATTGAATCATAGAAAGCTGAGATACAATTCGGTAATAATTTATTAAGTAGTTCTCTTGATTGTATCAAAGTCAAGTAATTTGGATTTGTTAGAAAGAAAAAAAAATGCTTCAAGAATGATGATCTTACATCTTTTATGGAATTCTAGGGAAAATAAGAAAGTTGTGAAATAGTTGACAATATAAATGGAACACAACCATAGGAGGAATCATCCACCACTATTATCCACATGAATATCTTCAACTAAAAACAAAATCCAAAAGCAAAAGAAAATTAAATTCAAGAGTACAAATCAAATGATTAGAAGCATAATAAGCATCAGAAAAATGCCATACAACAAGATTCCTAGCCTACCAAACAGTGTGCAACCAACTCATCATCAAGAATTTAGATTGATCAAATAGACATAAGCACATGAAGAATCACATGGCTTTGTAATGCATGAATCACAAGTATAAACACACAGCATTGAACAGGGGCTACATTTTGAGTTTCTTGAGTTCAAGATTTTTACCTAATTGCTATAACACTTTGAGATGATAACTTCTTCCAAGTAGAGGTTTAGCCTCTGCATAAGGTAAAACCAAAACCCCAAGAAAAACGTGTATGTCAGAATCCAAAAAAAAACATTTATTTTGGAACCCTAATTTGAGAGAAAGAAAGAGACTGACATGTCTCTTTTGACATGTCTCTGCATTATACTGATGCACACAAGCTAATGAAAATAAAGTCAAGCCCCTTCTTAGAAATTAAATCCATTTCATATTGCCCGCAATCACATAAATAGAGACAAATGCACCATGCATTAACAGAAACTACACTGTAAATAAACAACCCTTAAATGTGTATGTCATCAAGAATTCTGGAAGATTTGATCATTGATCTTGTTTAGAAAAATAGTATTGAAAAGTGATCTTAGCAATTATGTGATGTGGCATATAAGGTCCGTGTATATTGAAAAATAGGGGTGCATTATTCACCACGACCAGATTTAAATGATTTTGATCGAAAGATGGAAAAACTTCTTCAGCAACAACTTGGATATATAAAAAAGATATATCTATTACCCAATAAAAGCAAAGTTGTTGGAGCATAAGAGAACAAGAAAAGCTCTCAAAATTAGAATATCATTAACAACAAACGCCACTAAAAAATGAGTACCATTGAACAACAATGAAAGGGGACTTCTTTGGAAGCAAATCATCCAACATTGGTTCTAGTTCGAGGTACTAAAATATAAGAAAAATTTGTATAACATACACTAATAAAGAAATTCCTGTAAAGAAACAGTTACATTAGTAAACTATTGTATTCAAGAGTAAAGTTAAGTCACTAGGACTACACCACTTCAGCAATACTTTGACGAATTTTGCATTGCACATATGCCTTTACTTGATTTTTGTGCAAAGACTTCTTCAGACGAGAACTTGAAAATTAATGGAAAGAAACACTAAATAGGAACAACAACTGTGTTATGCCAAAACCTACACTTTACTAAATTTTCAACATCAATTCACTAACTCACTAAATTTTCAAACTTCAAAGCTAAGTGAATATCTTATCTTTTTTTGGTCAAACAAAACTATCATCAGAGAGTAGGAATGAGAATCAAACAAAATGTCCATATAAAAACTGTCAGTGTGTGAGTGAGTTTAGTCAGTGACATAACAAAACATGAAACATATATACATCTATACATACACACACATTCATCAGTCTGCAATGTAGGAAGAATGTTTCTTCAGAGCTGGATATTCGTCCTTTTTTTGGTCTCTATCAAGCTCCATATCCTATTTATCTAAATGAACTAATGTAAAATTGAACTTCATTATGGATCTGAGTCTCGAATATAGTGTGCGTGGGTGACAATCCAAAAGACCTGAGTGTGTCTGTTTGTCGGAGAGTGCGTGTGTATATATGTGTTGAAACAGATCTGACTATGTGTGTGTATGTGTCTGTGTGTTGAAGAGTGTGTACGTATGTGTGAGAGTGTGTCAAAATAGATCTAAGTGTGTGTATATGTGTGTTTGTGCGCCAATGGAACAGATCTGAGTGGGTGAGAGATTTTGAGAGTGTGCGTGAGAGATAGAGATTTAGAGTGTGTACCGACTAGAATGATGGCGGCGAGCGACAGGCGGCAGATCTGTTGGCATCAGTGGGCGAAGGGTGGCAGTGGTGAAGGGCAGCTGGCGGAGACCAGAGGGAAGTAGGTGGCGACAGATCTGCATATTTCCTATTCTCTCTCTCCTCCTCCCCTTCTTCTTTGCATTTCTCTTTCTTTCTTTCTCTCTCTCTCTCTTCCCGTAAAGATAAGAGAAGAAATGAGGTTATTTTATTTTTCTTTTATCTTCTTTATTTTATTTTTTTATTTTTTATTTAATCCTAATTTGTAACTTAAATTTACTATAAGCATTTTTTTAAAACCGTTAGAAAATTTAAAAAAAAACCTCATTTTGAAAATTACTAACAGAATTGTTACATTTCTAACGGAAATTTACTGTTAGAAATTTATAACGGTAAATTACCATTAGAAAACCAAACTCATGTCTTTTAGAAAAGTCCCCAAATGGTGTAGTGGGTTAACTATTAGTTTACCATTAGTCATTAGTAATCTTATTCGCCCCCCCTCTAAGGATTACTTTTTGGGCCAAAAATTGGTATCAGAGCAAGGGCTATTGTTTTGATTTCACATATCTCTGAGTTAAGATCACATGGCAAACACTAATACCGATATCACTTATAGTAAGGGGCAATCATCCCAAGACCTCCCTATTTTAATGGAACCATCTATGCCCATTGGAAAAATAGGATAAGAATTTACGTTCTAGCTCAAGACTTCGATTTATGGCAAATCGTAGTCAAAGGACCACATGTTCCCACTAAGACTGTAGGCACCAACATTTTTCCTAAAACGGAAGATGAATATGTTGATAGTGACAAGAAGCTCATTAAAATGAATGCTATGTCTATGAATTTCTTGTATTGCGGCTTAGACCCAAATGAGTACAATAGGATTTCTTCTTGTGAATAATATACTAAAGAAATATGGGATAAATTAGAAGTCACACATGAAGGAGCCAACCAAGTCAAGAAGTCTAAGATTAGCTTACTTGTTCAATCATATGAAATGTTCAAAATTCTTCCTAATGAAACTATTAGTGAAATGTCTACTCATTTTACTAATAGTTTAAAAAATCTTCGTAGAGTGTATCCTAATGAAGAAATGATTGAGAAAGTGCTTAGGTCTCTACCGAAGCTTTGGCAACCAAAGTCATGGCGGTCTGAGAAGCAAAGGAACTTGCAAGGCTTTCAATTGAACAACTCATGGGATCTCTCATCACTCATGAAATGGGATTTGCCATCTTCGACAACGAAGACAAGAAGAAGAACTTGGGTCTAAAAGCTTCAAATGACCAAGATGATGATAGTGATGGAGATCCTGAAATGGCCATGATCACTTGCAAGTTCAGAGGTTCTTCAAGAAAGACAAAACCTTCAGAAGAATGGGACAAAAAAATGAAGTCAAGAAGGAACCAATCATTTATGTCAAGTGCAAAAAGCCAGGACTTGTAAAGGCCGATTGCCCATTGTCAAAGAGGAACTTCAAGCAAAAAGCTAAGAAGGTAATGAAGGCAATAACTTGGGATGACACTGACAATGAATCATCCAAAAATGATTCATGTGATGATGAAGTTGCAAACATGGCACACGATAGTGATGAGGTAGACTCTTCCTATGATTCTTGTAATATTTCTCATAACTATGATGAACTTCAAAATGTTTTGATTATTTTGTATGAGGAATTGGAAAACTTGGGAACCAAGTACCTTGCTCTCAAAAAGAATTTCTCATTACCCTTAAATGAACTTAATGAATTGAAATCACAAAATGAGTCATTGTGAAAAGAAAATGAAATGCTTTCTTCAAGAAAAATTCCTACAAATGACTTTGAAAAGGAAAATGTTGAATTGAAGAAACAAGTTGAAGTCTTGACTAAAACTTTAGCTGAATTCACTCATGGAGAGCAAAATTTGAACATGCATTTGGGAAAATAAAGATGTGTATTTGATAAAGTCGGATTGGATTTCAATCCCACCTATAAGGAAAAGAAGTACAACAATTTCTTCTCTAGCAATGCTTCAACTAGCACAAGCTCTTCAAACAATTCTCATCAAAGCATCTTTTCAAAAGGATCCACTTCAAGCAATTTCAATCCTCATGTAACTTGTCGTTATTGCATGAGAAGGGGCATGTAAACTATAAATGCCCAAATAGGAAAAAAGATCACTATGGTTTGGATTGAAAAGGGAACAACACCTCCCTTAGCTAACAAAAGTGGACCCAATGAATATTGGCTACCAAAGAGGGTTACTTAAGCTTGTTTTATAGGTATGCTTAAAATCCTCAAGCAAGGATAGATGGTACTTGGATAGTGGATGCTCTAGACACATGACTAGAGATAAATCCAAGGTCTCCTCTCTCTCTCTCCCAAAGATGGTGGAAATGTCACATTCGGAGACAACTCTAAGGGATAAATCATTGGTATAGATAATGTAGGTAAGAACTCTTCATTAACTATTAAAAATGTGCTATTAGTTGATGGTCTTAGACATAACCTGTTGAGCATTAGTCAATTATGGGATAAAGGCTTTAAAGTTGTGTTTGAATCAAACTATTGCATGATTATGGATGCTAAAGATGATAAAGTGTTATTTATTGCATATCGAGATGAAAATGTTTATATATTTGATTTTGATGATATCTCTTCTCATGACGTTAAATGCTTTGCTGTGTTGAGTGAAGCCAGTTTGCTTTGGCATGAACGATTAGGACATGCTAGTATGGATCTCCTTTCAAATTTATCAAAGAATGATTTGGTTAAGGGATTACCAAAAACAAAATTTGTTAAGGATAAGATTTGTGATGCTAATTGTGGATATCGCAGGCTAGCCATTGTCGATATCGCAGGCTAACAACGCTTTTTAAAACACTTTTCCAATTCAAAATTCAAATACGAGTCGCCACTAAATTTTTTTAAAGGAAAATTAAGAAACCATTTTAAAGGCAAACCGATCTTTTGAAAACCAAAGATTTCTAGGTCCGGGGATTATGGAATGAGAGGGGAAGGAGCTCGATGGACTCAAACACCCCGTCTCATCCTATCTCGCGATATGCCTCTACTCAACATCCTTTTTAATCAAGTAATTAATCTTAGCATGCTCTCAATTAATATATAAATATACACATTACAAAAGCATATTGAAAAGGGTGCAAGATTGCTAATGATAAAAATCATAAAAAATTATATATGTCAAATAGTAAGCAAAATGATATGCAAATAGAGAACAAGGAAACTTACCCAGGATCCAACCACGAAATCAAAACGTGTAATGCATGCAAAAAAATATAAAAAAAACCTAAAAAAAGATTCTCTAATTCACATATACACATAAGTCAAACCCTAATTCAAAGGAGTTGCACATGGAGTCAAAAATAAATAAAATCAAAGAGTAAAAATAAACTAAAGAAGGGTTGAGGAATCATACCTCAATAGCGCTACAAAACAAATGATTAGTCCACAACTTTGAACCATATAATATTAATCCCTAAATAACATATTCAAACTTCTATCTTAATTCTATCAAACATGGAGGGAGTTGATATAATCATGAATTCCTTTTAATTAGTTGGAATCATAACACGTCTATAGATGCACAAGTCTCAACTAGGAGCCAATGCAATGTCCATATAGAGATGGTATAGTCCCAACTTGTTCATAAGGAACCTATAATTATATTCAGCTAAGTTCAACTAGATGCAACTTAAACCAAGAATGAGTCCTAATTACAAGTACTAAAATACATGAATGAATGTATGGACATAAATAAGAATGAGCTATGAATTGTTCATTAATTTAAATCATTTAGCCTCTGGATTTAAGACTAATTAATTATCATTAGAACATGGTTTAAGTCCTCAGGCACTAGGAGACTCTTTAGATTAGACTTAACAAAATTTATCAAAACTGTGATAGAATTTCAGGAGTTATAGAGAGCAGGTCAGACTTTCAAAAATAGGAAAAACATACTTCCAACGGTTGGATCTTAATCATTTTTGGGTATGATATGCCTCTGTGAGTCTAGTGTCTAATCCAAAAGAAAAAATCAGAGATCAAACGGTTCAATCTCTGAGAATTGAGCTAAAACCAAGCATCACTCAGGTTTTTACAACTCTCTGTCCAGATTTTTTGTATGATTTTCTAAAAATAGCAATAAATCCGAATGACTTCATTATTTTTAGGGGATCTTCTTAACACATTTAACTTTCTAGAAAAATTTATTTGAAGTCAAGAAGGATTGATTAAGGTTTTGATCTACTAAGTTTAAAATGGACTTACAGTTCTGAAATTTTGGACAGAGAGTAAGTAGTTCATAAATCATAAGGCCAAACCATCCTTATTATATAATCTTATCAAAACAAAAAAATCCAGTGATGTATATGTGAGTTATGAACAATCTCCAATTGGTCTCATTCAATTCCCATGGACCATGATTTAATTTGATCACAACGGGTTCATGCATTCACTACACCAATAATAACATTTAAATCATAAAAGTTATCAAGTAAATCCCTCTCTCAAGTTAATGATCCTTGAGGGATATGAGCTTATTCTCCTCTCAAAATAATGATCCTTGGAGATTGAATATGACCAAATCCACATGAACTTCAATGGAATATGAGGAGGATTCCATGAAGTTTCAAACTAGAGGACCCAAATCATAAGTTAAGAATTAGATCCAATAGTTCAAGTATGGATATGTTTATAATCCATCTTAAATCTCATACAAATCACAAGGTCATAAGAATCGAAGGATCAAACATGGGAGCAATGAGATATTAATTACCTCACAAATCCTATGAGTGAAATAAGAACAAAGAAAAGGTGAAATTAAAATTTAATTTATTGATGATCCATGCTAAGCTTTACTTTAAATTTCACTTGATCTTAAACCCAAGGCTTATAATTTAGATCCCAAACTAATGAAAATAACACATGAAAATTCAATCAAAAATTCTATGTGATGTGTGATGAAATGGGGTAAGAAGAGAGTTTTGAAAATGTGTAAAAGTTTTAGATCTATGAATTTGTGATTGAATTTTAGCCTGAATCTAGATAAGACTAGAAGGTTACCTCGAACAACCTTAGGGTTTACTTGACTCTTGATGAAAATCCTTCAAGTTCTTCAAATTCTTCTTCAAACTCTTCAAATTCCTCTTCAAAGAAAATCCTTGATTCTTCAAAATATCTCTCAATCTCTCTCAATTCTCTCTAGTTTTCTATGTATTTTTCTTGTCCAAAAAAGGATCCCCACAATGGAGATGAAGATCTCCTTATATAGATCACTCTTAAAGGGTCAATTAAGTAAATTCGGGTGAAAAAACCCATGTGCGAGGATATCCCATACGTATTTGAGAAAAACATTCTATTACAATGGGCGGCACTCATTGAGTTGTCTGCGACACTCAACGAGTGCCGGAACGACATTTTGGCACTCAGTGAATGCCGGCGCGACACTCACAGAGTGCTGTCGGCTTCGCCGCGTGTCGCAGCTAGCGGAAATCCAACCTTTTTTTCCTTATTTTTCAAATATATATTTATGTACTAAATATATAGTTATATAAAGTATATGTTTTATTTTTAGGATTAAATATTCTTCTCTCTTTTTTTTTTTTATTTTGTTTTGTTTTCTTTTGCTCCTTTTCTTTTCAAACTTCTCTCTTTATTTTTCTTTTCAAAATTCTTTCTATAATCTAATTTTTACTATTATTATCATTTACATTTGAAAACAATTTTTAAACTCTCTCTTACACGTATTTCATATATGAGTTTCTCGAATGCCTGATCTCTCTCTTCCTTTTTCTCCTTTTTCCTTTTCTTTTAAAAACTTTTATTGAGACTAAAGAATCATTAGAAGGACTCGAAAAAATCTTCGAATTTTTGCCGGACATTGTCATCATCGGTCTTAGAGGTAATCATCCCCTATATTCGACAGTCGGTCAAAATTGGGGTGTCTATAGTTTGCCCCTCTTTGGCAGGGCCTGTGAAGCAATGCGTATCACAATTGAATATCGAAGCCTTTGTGAAAACAAGCCTTTGACCGAACTATTGAATTCAGGTAAAATAATGTGCGTTTTAAAAACAGATGCATACTTCTCAAAAAAAAAAAAACAGATGCATAGGCGACTGGGGTTGGTCGTGCTCAACAGTGAGCTGCCTACATATCCCAACGGGAATCAGACCAGGATGTAGTTTGGGTAAGGGACTTCCTAATCAAACACAAGTAATCATGCAGATGTGTGCACCTATCCTATCGTGATGCACATGCTCACACAATGCTACTTCCAAAATTAATTTTAAATGAAATTGACTATGTTAATGTCATGCTTGCCCTATCTCATGTTTTCTCTACATGATGCGATAATCAAAGAAGATTACCGAAAGTTGGTCGATGTAAATCTATTCCAAGGACCAAGAAGATATGATTTTTTAGAAATTTTGGTCAACGCAAATCCGTTGCGAGACCCGAGAATGCAAATCCTTTACCTCGTAAATCCGTTTGAGAAACGAGAAAATAAATCTGTTATATTACCAAAATCTGATTATCATAAATCCGTTACGAGAATTAAGAATATATATACGTTATACCCCAAAGCTGGGTCAATTCAAATCTGTTGCGAGAACTGAGATCACAAATTTGTTATGTTCCCAAAAATTTTGATCGTCGTAAATCCGTTACGAGAATCAAGAATATAAATCCGCTATATTCCCAAAGCGAGGTTAAACGCAAATTCATTGGGAGAACCGAGAACGCAAATCTGTTACATCCCCAAATTGTGATCAACATAAATCCGTTATGAAGATCGAGAATATAAATCTGATATACTCTCCAAAAGAGGTCAACGCAAATCTGTTGCGAGAACCAAGAATGCAAATCTATTAAATCCCCAAATTTTGATCAATATAAATCCACTACAAAGATCGAGAATGTAAATTCATCATACTCTCAAAGAGAGGTCAACGCAAATCTGTTGTGAGGATCGAGAATGCAAATATGTTACATTCTTAAATTTGATTATCGTAAATTCATTATGAGAATCGAAAACATTAATCTGTTATATCCTCAAAGCAAGGTCAACGCAAATTCGTTACGAGGACCGAGAACACAAATTCGTTACATTCTCAAAATCTGATTATCGTAAATCCATTACGATAATCAAGAATATAAATTCGTTATATCCTCAAAGCGATGTTAACGGTGGCTTAATTCAATTTCAAAATTCCTAAGATTTAGGAGTCAATTTATTTCCAAATTAATTTCCCAAAATTAGGAGTCATTCAAACTCAAATTCGAATTCAAATATTCAAATCAAGACTTAATCAGACTCAAATTCAAATTCCTTTTCAAAATTGTGAATCAACCATACTCCAATCAATTCAAATTTAAAAAATCCAAAGTCAAACAGACTCCAATTAATTCTATTTTCCAAAATTGAGAGCAAATCAGACTCCAATTAATTCAATTTTGAAAATTCCAGAGTCAAACAGACTCAAATCAATTCAATTTTTTGAAGCTAGGAGTCAACCGGACTTACACTGATTCAAAATTTTACAATTTTTCAAAATTCAGAGTCAATCAGACTTAAATCGACTTAATTTTTCAAAATTCTGAGTCAAATAGAGTAAAATCAATTCAATTTTCAAAAATCCAGAGTCAAACAGGCTCAAATCAATTCAATTTTTTGAAACTATGAGTCAATCGGACTTAAATCGATTCAAAATTTTTCAATTTTCAAAATTCAGAGTCAATCAGACTCAAATTGATTAATTTTTCAAAATTCAGAGTCGATTAGACTCAAATCAATTAAATTTCTTGCAATCAGGAGTCAATTTTAGTAAAATAGTAAAATAGTAAGCAAAATGATATGCAAATAGAGAACAAGGAAACTTACCCGCGATCCAGCCGCGAAATGGAAACGTGTAATACATGCAAATAAATTAAAAAAAAAAATTAAAAAGAGTCTCTAATTCACATATACATATAAGGTAAATCCTAATTCTAAGGTGTCGCACATGGAGTCAAAAATCATTAAAATCAAAGATTAAAAATAAACTAAAGAGGGGTTGAGGAATCATACCTCAATAAAGCTACAAAACAAAGGATTAGTCCACATGCTTTGAACCATATAATATTATTCCCTAAATAAAATATTCAAACTACTATCTTAATTCTATCGAACATGGAGGGAATTGACATAATCATGAATTTTTTCTAAGAGTTTCAGATGAAAAAGAATTTCAAATGGAAAATGTGTTTATATATATATATATATATCTAAGAAAAGAAAAAAAATAAAAGAAAGTGTCCCGCGTGCTTTTGAAGATGAGAGATGCTCTAGAATATTCCTTTATTCCACCCAACTAAAATGTCTTTCAACTTCCTTAGAATTACATAGAAGTGCCATGGAGAGTTAGAGATGCCATAGAATATTCTTTTATTCCTAACTCATTAAAATTGACCAATCTACCCTTATATTAGCCACCAAGGAAATAAAAGTCTATATAAACCTATTTTCTCTCATTGGTTGGGGGTTTAACGATTTACAGAGACACTTTGGTTAGATAATTGATATACACTTGAGAGTATAATTAAGAGAATTGAAGGGAAGCCATTTAATAAGGTTTGAAGAACTTGAAGAAGAGCTTGGAGAACATTGAAGATCTCCATCAAACCAAGAAAAATTTGAGGATTTCTATAATCTTCTAATCTTAATTTAGTTTATCTATAAGTTCAATCAGAATTCATAAAATTTTAGGATCTTTGACACAATTTTCAAAACGTCTCTTCCTACCTCATTTCATCGCATACCACTTGAATTGTGATTGAATTCTCATCTATTTGTTGATTTGGATCTAGGATTAAGTCTTTTTTAAGAGAAAATTTGCTTTGAATCATCAATTTGGTTTAAATTCACTCTTCATTTGTTCATACTCTTCTCCTTTTTTTAATCAATTTAGTTTGATCTCCAAGAACCATTAACTTGGGAGGGGAATTGAATAAAAATGAATTTACATTCCTCAAGGATCATGTGTTTGGAGAGGAATTGGATGTAGATCTAGTCTGATTGTTGAATCCAAATACTTAAAAGTTCATAGGATTGTGTAAGTCCTTGAAGTTCTCTTGCTAGATCTTCAATATGAGATCTATGATGGAGATCCTCTAAGGCTAAATCGATGAATCTCTTTTGTATCCCATTGTTACTTTGAATGACTACAATCATACTTGATCTAGATTCTCTTTAGAATTATCGATCAAATTCGATTCAAATTATGAACATCCATTCAACCATGGTGCAGTGAATTCATTTACCAACCGTGATCAAAGATTTTTAATTAAATCATGGTCTATTTGAATTGAATGCAACCAATTGGAGAGTGTTCATAACTCACATATGTATCACTGTAATTTTTTCTTTGGTGAAATTTTATACTTAGCATGGTTTGGTCTTATGATTTGTGAACTAGTCACTCTTTGTCCAAAATTTCAGAACAGTAAGTCCATTTTAAACGAAGTGGATCAAAGCCTTAATCGAGCTTTTTTTTGACTTTAAATAAATTTTTCTATGAAGTTTAATGTATTAATAAGATAAAAAAGATCAAAGTGATTCTGATTCGTTTAATATTTTTAGAAAATCACACAAGCATTCTAGACAAAGAGTTGTTAAATTATGAGTAGTGTGTAGTCTTGGTCCAATTCCCTGAGATGGACCGTTCCATCTTTGATTTTCTTTTTGGGTTAGAAACTAGACTCACAGAGGCACCTTGTGTCCAAAAATCACTAAGATCAAACCATGGAATCTATGTGTTTTCTATTTTTTAATCTCAGGTTTCTTCTCTATAAATTCTAAAACTTTGTTACATCTTTAATAAAACTTGCTAATGATAACCCAAATGGTCTTTCTATGACCTAGTGCTTAAAATAAGTTTTTAATTATGATCAATGAACTTAAATCCAGAGGTTAAATAATCTAAATTAATGAATAGATCATAGTTTGATCTTGTTCATGTTCATGCATGCATTCATCCATGTATGTTGATACTTGTAATTAGGACTTATTGTTAAGTCAAGTTGCATTCAATTGAACCTAGTTGTGAGTTCCTTGTGATCATATTGGGATTATACCATCTCTATTTGGACATTATATTGGTTCCTAGTTGAGACTTGTATATCTATAGAGGTGTTGTGTTTCCAACTAGTTGGAAGGAATTCATGATTATTTCAACTCTTTCCATGCTTGATAGATTTAAGCTAAAAGTTTGGGTATGATATTTAGGATTCAATAGTATATTTTGCTTAAAGCATGTGGACTAACTATTGTTTTGTAGCGCTAATGAGGTACAACTTCTGGATCCTTCTCTAGTTTATTTTACTCTTTGATTTTATTAATTTCAACTCCATGCGCAGCACCTTAGATTATGATTTTTCCTTATGTGTATATATGAATTAGAGACTCTTTTTTTAGATTTTCTATTATTTGCATGCATTGCATGTTTCTATATCATAGCTGGATCCCGGGTAAGTTTTCTTGTTCTCTATTTGCATATCATTTTGCTTGCTATTTGACATATATGATTTTGTATGCTTTTTATCGTTAGGAAACCTGCACCCTTTTCAATATGCTTTTGTAATGTGTATATTTATGTATTAATTTAGGGCATGCTTAGATTGATAATTTGATTACAAGGGATATTGAGTAGAGGCCTATCACGAGATAGGATGAGAGGGGGTGATTTATTCCGCCGGGCTCCTTCCCCTCTCATGCCATAATCCCTGGACCTAGATATCTTTGGTTTTGAAAAGATCAATTTGCCTTTAAATTAGTTTCTTAATTTTAATTTCAAAAAAATTAAATGGCGACTCGTATTTGAATTTTGAATTTGAAAAGTGTTTTAAAAAGTGTGGTTAGCCTACAATATCCACAATCTGGTTACTCTCCTTGTTTTTGGTGGAACTTGCAGTACAAATCAGCCTTGAAGTTTGGAAGGAGCGGATTCGGTCTCGGCCGTGGTTCTAACAAACGAAGATGCCACTTCGCCACCAACTTGTCAAGTGCTATAGATAACGATATTCCTAGATCAGATAACTTCCTCAATGGCTTGTCTCCCCCTCTTCTTGGGTAGCTTCTTCTTATATCAAACTTTATTTCTAATTCACTTGGCGCATTAACATTAGTAGGTCCTGAGTGACCTCCTGAATTTCCTCCCCTTGAGCCATAACTTGGGCGTCTGTATTTGTTCATCGGTTCCTCTCTCTTGATCATTCCCTCTTATATCGCATCTTCTATCCTTGTCCCTACATCAAACACCTCGGCAAAAGTGTTGATCGACTGAAACCTCATTCTTTCTTGATAGATAGGTTGTAGATTCTTCATTAGCATTCTGATCTGTTCCTTTTCTGATGGTCTCTGTACCATTTTGGCTTCCTTGCCACTCCAACGGCTTAGGTACTCAGCAAAAGATTCTTTGTTTCACTGCCTGGTAGTTTCAAGATCTCAAGCAGTGACGTCTAGATCCTGATTATACTCATACTCTGCCACAAAAAATTTGACGACCTCCTACCATACCCTGGTTTTGCTTAGTTCCAATGTGAGGTACCATAACAAAGCGACCCCAGTCAGAGTCTGTTGAAATAAGATGGCCATAATAGCAGTACTCAAGCCACTTGGCTGAAAAGCCCCTATGCACATTCAGACATGACTGCGGGTTTTCCCTGTTCCACCAAACTTATCGAATATTGGAATCTTGAATCCAATAGGTAGCATTTCATTAACCCCATCATATAACCCTTCGAGTTCCAATAAGTAAGTGTCGACCCCCTAAGCCTTACGTACCACCCTTTCCAATTTCTCTACTTTCTCAGTCATTATTTTTTCTTTTTCAGCGTTTTCTCTCTCCATTCTTTCTCTCTCTACTCGTGGTGCATCGGCTCTCTGAACCTCAGTTCTTCAAACTAATCCTCTTCTTATAAATCTTGGAGTGGAATCTCTGAACCAAACTGTGCTTGTAGCAGATTCTATCTTCACCTACAGCCATAATTATTTTAATCAAGTTTTATTTAAATTTTTTTTTCAAAAAACAAAAATTTTTACATTATCCTTTTACATTTCCAGCATATACATTTTTTTTCCAATTGATTTTATGAATGGTTCATATGTCATACGGATGCAATGCATGTATATGCCAAAGAAAAGAAAAATCCTAATTCTAACCCATAAATCACAAAAGCACATAAAACCTTCATCCATGTTGAGGTCGTTAAGTTCTCCTTTCATTATGACCCTTGTTACCCTTTCGAAAGTTGGACATTTCTTCGGGAAGTATGTCTTAGATGATAAAATCTTTTGAAAACAATTTTCGAGAATTTTTTTGAGAACGAGGATGTTAAACATTAGATTGAAATTTTACTTTGAAATTCATTTGAAAAGCATTTCTCCCAAAACAATTCCTAAGATTTTCCTTTGAAGATGATCATCTGAAAATACATTTTAACAAAGATTAGTTTGGATCTTTTAATCAAAAAGTGAACACCAAAGATTTATTAATTTTTTTTTGAAAGAGCGATTGAAAACTTTGGAATAAGGATGGTAAAGATCTGTTTGCTTTCAAAGATGGATTTAAAATTCTTTGGGTAGAAGGATCACATGATTGGATTATCACCGTACTTTCCATGCATTCAGATACATACAAGGTCAATGATGCTTAACTAACAAGATATAAGAAGTGTAACCTTCTAATCAAAATCTGGCATATTCCTAAATGTCATGGGATATGAGAAGGAATTGCTAAAAGGTGATTAAAAGTTTACATATCTTGCATTAAGTGAGCAGTGTCATCATCTCAAATAATCCCCTTCGGGCATACAACACTTCCTAGCATATAATCCTAATCAATAATTCATTTCCTAAGATTGAAAGGTTCCATAGAAGGTATCATGCAAAGGTCGAGTTTTGGTCAAATAAGGGACCCTTGACACACATCCGATAGGATGCTTCATATACGAACACATGGTACGAGATCAAGGGAGATCACATAGTCCCATGATGGCTTGACTGACCCAGTTACCCTGAGCCTCCAAGGTCATTGTTCCATGCAATCGACTGGCAAGACATGCAAGTGAAATGCAATGGGTACATAAAAATTAATTAATTCGAATAAAAAGGATGCTTTCAAGTCTAATCCTCTAGTGAACCCAAAATTAGAAATTCTGGTCTACGAAACAAGAGATTTTGGGTTCAATCTCCAGCAGAGTGGCCAGATTGTGCATATCGCAGGCTAACCACTGTGGATATCGCAGGCTAACCACACTTTTTAAAACACTTTTCAAATTCAAAATTCAAATATGAGTCGCCATTTAATTTTTGAAACGGAAAATTAAGAAACCATTTTAATGGCAAACCGATCTTTTGAAAACCAAGGATTTCTAGGTCCGGGGATTATGGAATGAGAGGGGAAGGAGCCTAGCAGACTAAAACACCCCCTCTTAGCCTATCTCGTGATAGGCCTATACTCAACATCCTTTTTAAATGAATTATTAATCTAAGGATGCCCTCAATTAATACATAAATATACACATTACAAAAGCATATTGAAAAGGGTGCAAGATTGTTACCGATAAAAAGCATATAAAATCATATATGTCAAATAGCAAGCAAAATGATATGCAAATAGAGAACAAGAAAACTTACCTGGGATCCAGTTGCGAAATCGATTTGGGTAATGCATGCAAATAAATAAAAAAAAATATCTACAAAAGAGTCTCTAATTCACATATACACATAAGGTTAATCCTAATTCTAAGGTGTCGATCATGGAATCGAAAATCAATAAAATCAAAGAGTAAAAATAAACTAAAGAGGGGTTTAGGAATCATACCTCAATAGCGCTACAAAACAAAAGGTTAGACCACATGCTTTGAACCATATAATATTAATTCCTAAAGAACATATTCAAACTTCTATCTAAATTCTATCGAACATGGAGGGAGTTGATATAATCATGAAATCTTTTTAACTATTTGGAATCATAACACCTCTATAGATATACAAGTCTTAACTAGGAGCCAATGTAATGTCCATATAGAGATGGTATAGTCACAACTTGGTCATAAGGAACCTATAATTATATCCAACTAAGTTCAACTAGATTCAACTTAAATCAAGAATGAGTCCTAATTACAAGTACTAACATACATGAATGAATGCATGGACATGAATAAGAATGAGCTATGAATTATTCATTGATTTGGATCATTTAGTCTCTGGATTTAGGTCCAATTAATCATTTTTAGAACATGGTTTAAGTCCTAAGGCACTAGGAGACCATTTAGATTAGACTTAACGAAATTTAACAAAACTGTGATAGAATTAGGATTTACAGAGAGCAGGTCAGACTTTCAAAAATAGGAAACAAATACTTCCAACGGTTGGATCTTAATAATTATTGGATAAGATATGCCTCTATGAGTCTAGTTTTAACCCAAAAATAAAATCAGAGATCAAACAGTTCAATCTCTGGGAATTGAGCGAAAATCAGACATCACTCAGGAATTTACAACTATCTATCCAGATTTTTTGCATGATTTTCTAAAAATAGCAAATAAATCCGAATGACTTCATTCTTTTTAGGGGATCTTCTTAACTCATTTCATTCATAGAAAAATATATTTGAAGTCAAGACGGCTTGATTAAGGTTCTGATCTACTAAGTTTAAAATGGACTTAGTGTTATGAAATTTTGGACAGAGAGTGACAAGTTCATAAATCATAAGGCCAAACCACCCTAAGTATAAAATTCAATCAAAACAAAAAATTCAGTGATGCATATGTGAGTTATGAACAATCTCTAATTGGTGTCATTTAATTCCCATGGACCATGGTTTAATTAAAAATCTTTGATCACAGTGGGTTCATGAATTCACTGCACCAATAATAACATTTAAATCATAAAAGTTATCAACTCAATCCCTCTCTCAAGTTAATGATCTTTGAGGGATATGAGCTTATTATATTTTATTCTCCTCTCAAATTAGTGTTCCTTGGAGATTGAATATGACCAAATCCACATAAACTTCAATGGAATATGAGGAGGATTCCATGAAGTTTTAAACTAGAGGACCCAAATCATAAGTTAAGAATTAGATCCAATAGTTTAATTATAGATATGTTTATAATCCATCTTAATTCTCATACAAATCACAAGGTCATAGAGAATCAAAGGATCAAACTCATGGGAATCAATGAGATATTCAGGACTCACAAATCCTATGAGTGAAATAAGAATAAAGAAAAGGTGAAATGAAAATTTTATTGATGATCCAAGCTAAGCTTTACTTTAAATTTCACTTGATCTTAAACTCAAGGCTTATTTAGATCCCAGACTAATGAAAATAACACATGAAAATTCAATCACAAATTCTATGTGGTGTGTGATGAAATGGGGTAAGAAGGGAGTTTTTGAAAATGTGTAAAAGTCCTAAATCTATGAATTTGTGATTGAATTCTAGCCTGAATCTAGATAAGATTAGAATGTTACCTCTAATAATCTCAGTGTTTACTTGACTCTTGATGAAAATCCTTTAAGTTCTTCCAATTCTCCTTCAAAGTCTTCAAATTCCTCTTCAAAGAAAATCCTAGATTCTTCAAAATATCTCTCAATCTCTCTCAATTATCTCTAGTTTTCTTTGTAATTTTCTTGCCCAAAAAAGGAACCCCACAATGGAGATGATGATCTCCTTATATAGACCACTCTCAAAGGGTTAATTAAGTAAATTCGGGTGAAAAACCCATGTGCAATGATATCCCACATTTTTTAGAAAGACAGTTTATTACAGCGGGCAGCACTCACTGAGTTGTTTGTGGCACTCAACGGGAACGACACTCACTGAATGCCGGCGCGGCACTCAATGAATGCAGGTATGGCACTCACCGAGTGCCGTCGGCTTCGCCCCACACTGCAACTAACGGAATTCCCACCTTTTATCCTTATTTTTCAAATGTATGTTTATGTACTAAATATATACTTATATAAACTATATATTTTATTTTTAGGATTAAAAATTCTTCTTTCTTTTCTTTCTCTTTTTTTTTTTGTTTTTATTTTCTTTTCTGTTGTTCCTATTCTTTTCAAACTGCTCTCTTTTATTTTCTTTTCAAAATTCTTTCTATTATCTAATTTTTACTATTCTTATTATTTATATTTGAAAATAATTTTTAAACTATCTCTCTTACACGTATTTCATATCTGAGTTTCTCAAATACCCGATCTCTCTCTCTTCCTTTTTCTCTTTTTTCCTTTTCTTTAAAACTTTTATTGAGACTGAAGAATCATCAAAAGGACTTGATAAATCTTCAAACTTTTGTCAGACATTGTCATCATCGGTCTTAGAGTTAATCATCCCCTGAATTCGACAGTCGGTCAAAATTGTGGTGTCTACACTTGTCAACTTGGAAAACTAACAAAAACTTTTTTTTTAAAAAAAGAAAAAGGAGTTCTCCACTATTAGGCTTCTTGAATTATTTTATATGGATTTATTTCGTCCTAATCATGTAGCAAGTATATATGCAAAGTGTATGAATTCGTAATTGTTGATGAATGATCTAGATGTACTTGGGTCATTTTTTTTCATCATAAAGATGAGGTTTACTCATAATTTGTCAAGTTTCGCAAAAGAGTTCAAAATGAAAAAGGATATGCCATCAACAATATTAGAAGTGATAGAGGAAGAGAATTTGACAAAAAAGAGATTTCAAATTTTTGTGATGAAAATGGTTTTGAACACAAATTTTCGACACCAAGAACTCCTCAACCAAAAAGTGTTGGTGAAAGGAAAAATAGACCACTTCAAGAGATGGCTAGAAGTTCTAGTGTATAGGAGCCGAGCTGAGCCTACTTTCTCACGAGCTCGCGAGCTTGCTCATGAGCTCAAACGAGCCGAGCTTTCAAGTGTTCTAGCTTTTTAACGAGCTTTTTCATGCGTCCTTTTAAACTATATAGTTTAATAAAAAAGCAATAATTTATTACGCCTACTTACAAGATATGTCATATTTTCTCTTAAATTCTATAGTTTTATAATAAATATGTATATAAAAGTCACTATATAAGCTCTTTATCAAACTTTTTAATGAGCTTTTTCAAGAGCATGCTCACGAGCCTTAATCGATCGTGTTGACGAGCTCAAATGAGCGAGCCAAGCCTAGACTTTATCGAGCCTAGCCTTTATTGAGCTGAGCTTCGAGCCATTGTTGAACGACTCTGCTCGTAAACACCCGTAGAACTTTATTGACTGAACAATCTTTGCCTCAATACTTCTGTGGCGAAGCCACTATCCACTTCATGTTGTGTTATTAATCGTATTGGTGTTAGAAATAATCTTAGTAAGACTCCCTATGAACTTTGGAAGGGTAGAAAACCTAATATAGGTTAGAATCTTCGGTTGTAAGTGCTTCATTTTGAACAATAGGGACAACCTACGTAAGTTTGACGCTAAGTCGAACGAGGGTATCGTCTTAGGCTATTCAAAAATAAGCAAGGCATATAGAGTTTATAATAAGAGAACCTGAGTTGTAGAAGAGTCCATGCATGTAGTAGTTGATGAATCCAATCCCTTTAGAATAAAGGATGATGGCGATGATATTATTGTAGAAAAAGGTATAGAAGATCAAGACAAAGCTAGCACTTCAAGCTCTACCTTTAGATGGATCTAAGGCAGAGTCTTCTCACCCTCTAGAACATTCTAGAGACAACATTAGAGATGACCTCCCTTAAGATTGGAAGACCTTTCCTAGTCACCTTATAGAACAAATCATAAGTGACCCTGGTCAAAGAATAGCAACTAGATCCTCTCTTAGAAACATTTGCAATAATTTAGCCTTCCTATCTCAAATAGAACCTAAAAATTTAGAGGAAGCTGAGCAAGATGATAGTTGGATTATGGCTATGCAATAAAAGTTGAACCAATTTGAGAGAAATGAAGGTTGGACTGTAGTTCCTAGACCTATGATCATACTATCATAGGAACCTATCACACCCGTCCCAAAAAAATCATTGTTTTAAAATGCATACTTGAGATTTTGTGAATTATCAATGTTTATTAGTAATTGAGATGAGGTTGACTGTTGGTCAACAGAGAGTGTCAAGTGAGGACACAAGGATTTGATAATCTATGAGTCATTAAGAGGAATAAATGACATTCATATGACTTAAATGTTATTGGACTTTATCTGGTATTTTGATGAATAGTAATTATACCTATTTTATATAATTTCTGGTAGTTTTGATCACGACCTAGGTCATTTTGAATGCTTCGGTGAGAACGCGAGTGATGTGTTGCATAAAAGGTAGGTTATCTAGAGATTTCACAGAAATTAGTTTTCGGACATAATTACAGACCAAAACGAAACTTTGAAGAAAACTTTTATATTTGGTAGTTTTCACTCATGAAGTCATAATTTAGACGTGTGCGATGTTTTAGAGGATAATTAGAAGTTTTGAAAACTCGTGGAGAGGTAAACGTAATTTTTGAGAGTTGTGCCTATAAATAGTGGTAGTGGGATATTTGTCAAAATATCTTCCAAAACCAAAAAGTTTAGAGCTTAGGAGATAAAGGGAGATTTTATTCCTACGAGCTTCACGACGCAACTTGATGACCTTTCGTTCGTCAGTTTTTCTCCAGATTTCGTATTTGAACTCCTTGAGATGAGAGCTTCATTTTGATACCTCTTGGGCCTTGTTTGGCTAAGTTTTTATAAAAATAAAATTTCTAGAAATTTGGAAAAAACCATGTATAACTTGTAGGAATCGTTTATAAGTGAAGATCCGACGTTTAATCGGGCCTCTTATTAATCCTTCAAAGTTTTATGACAATTACACAAGGTATGAATTCTAAGTCTATGAATTATAGAAAATTACATGGTTTGATGTTCGACTTGATATTTTAGATCTGGACAAAATTCATGTATTATGTAGGCCCGTTAATTATGCACATAAACTACAATAAAAGCACGTTCATGTGACTATATGAGCATGTTATGTGTTTATGTGGGTTAAAGGGGGATTTGGTGCAATTCCATCTGGGGGTAAGCTCCTCGATATTTGAGGATGGTGATTCAATAGTCTTGTGTTTTGTATAAAGGAGGCCCATCGAAGACAAGGTGCATGGTTTGGAGGAAGGCCCAACCAGGCCACTGGGTTCGTGGAAGAGGAAGGCCTTCCACAGAATCTCATTTACAGGATGGAAACATACCACTCTCCATAAAGACCATTTGTTGTGTTTCGATGCCTTAGCATGAATTGTCATATAAGCATATGTTTAGAATTATGCACTCAGTATATAGCTGAGTAGTGGAGCTTTACTCCATTGCGGGAGAAAAGAAGAGAGGAAAGAAAAAACATGAAGAGTGAGGCCGATGGGACGACATCGCTCTTGTATATGTTTTTGTTTTTCCATTCCAAATGTTTTAATAAGATTCGAGAAGTCTACCCTTGTACTTATCAATAAATCTTGGAGTGGATTAGTAGCATTGTAATCTATAGTATAACTCCTATAATCATGTTTTGGTACGTTGTAATATAGTTGTGACTATGTTGGTTTTGGAGTTATGAATCATTGTTTGAAATTCTGCATATTGCTTAGCGACTAAGGGAAAATAGTCGACTGGATGCCTATTTAAAACCATCTACTACTCTAAAATATTTAAAAGCAGTCGACTAGATCTTTGGTTTAGGATTATTATTTTCATTCTGTGAAAGAAATAATCTACCGAGTGGAGACCACAGTTGACCTGATCCAAAATGGGAATTTCTGAGGAGTTAGGTTCAGTCGACGAGAATGTACTAGTCGACTGAGAAATTGAGGCCTCAGTCGATTGAGTCCTTGACTCAGTCGACTGGATGGGCTGTTGAGATTTGAGGCTCTCGATATCTTGCATTTCCAGCCGACCGTACCTCTAATCAGTCGACTGGATTGCTGGTTCCAAAAGGAATGTTTCTTCAAGTGTTTTCAAATGCGCAAAAACTTTTGATAACACTATATTTCATAGATTTCTCTTATGTTTTCTACTGCTACTTGCTTTAATTGATTGGGATGAGCCTTGGTGGCAAGCCATATGTCCTATTTCCACACCTAGTGGGAAGGGTCGTTACATTTATTGGTATCAGAGCTATAAGTAACAAAATCTTGGGATCATTCAATGATGAGTGGAGTGTTGAGTGATTCTGGCACATATTCTAGATTGCATCCATACATGGTAGAGATGTTTGATGCATATGTATGTTATTATACATACATGTTTACATTAATTGTCATACATTCATAGTGTTTATGCATTGAGATTGACATGATTATACAATCATGAGTGATGATTATCCGAGATCTATCGCCACATACTCGATGAATGGACAATATGATAGAAATGATTGGAAACATGGGAGACATGATTGGTTCAGAATTTAGAGGTACGATTACCTCCGACACCTCTATTTGAGCCAGCACTGATAGCCATGGTGCCTACACTTGAGAATCGAGGTAGGAGATCCGTGTCCAAATAGTTTAGCATAAAGAAACCGATGGAATCTCATAGAACAACTAACACAATGCTAGTAGAGCATTGGGTTATGGATATGGAGAGGATGTTTTTTCAATCTATCTTGACTCAATGTCCGATAGGGAAAAATTTGAGAATGCAAGTGACGTGCTCAAGGGTGAAGCCCATAATTGGTGGGTAAATGTTCTGGATCAAGAGGCACCGATAACTTCAGAAGGGTTCAAGGTAGAGTTCAATCGCCGATTCTTTCCGTGAGCCGCTCACAACATAAAAAAGAGAGAGTTCGATAATCTTCGACAGGGGACATGACTGTAATCGAATATACTTCCAAGTACAATGAATTATTGAGATTTGGAAAGGGTTTCATGCCAAAGGACGAGGATAGAGCAAGAAAGTTTAAGGAAAGTTTAGGAGAGAATATCCGTTTAAGGGTAGAGACCTATGAGCATTTAACTGTGGCAGCAGTGCAACAAATGGCACTTGTTGCCGAAAGTGGAATGGAGAGATTGAGGCAAAATCCGCAAGGCAAGCGAGGTAATGAAGGTAGTGACCGGAACCAGGTTGGATCGTTCTAGAGGTCTTTTGTGAGAGGATCTAGTTCTAGTCTCAGGTTCGGTGGACAAGGGAGATCGATGAGTACTATACCAATGTGTCCACTATGCAACTGACCACATATCGGCTGATGTTTTATGACTAACTTCTAGAGCAAGGCTCAAGGGACAAACAATGCAATTTTTATACCAATTTCGTAAATCAAATGCTTTGATTGTGGTATCGTGGGACATCGAGCGAAGGATTGCCTGAGGAAGCGTTCTCAATAAGGAGCTAGTTCTATGGCTTCTAGTGGTTTGAAGCCTAGACAGGCCAATGACGGGAGGCAAGGGATAGAGAAGAGAGAGGCGAGATCATATCAGATGAACCAAGGAGATATGGCTGCTTCAGAGACAATGGTCTCAGGTATGGTGCCTATATGTTCATACCTAGCATGTATATTGTTGACTCAAGATCTACTCATTCATTTGTATCACATAATTTTGTTGAACATTTTAATATTAGATCGGCACCATTAGGATATGAATTATCTATTGCTATACCTCGTAGTAAGCCGATAGTAACATCTATGATGTACAAAGAATGTGAGATCAAACTAGATGAGAAGCTGATGATCGTAGACCTTATACCGTTAGTGGTGAAACACTTTTACGTGATTTTGGGAATGGATTGGTTATCTCTTAACCAAACCACAATAGATTTTGAACGGAAAGAGGTTCGTTTTTTATCACCGATGCACAAAGACTTTTGTTTCCAAGGGAGTGGGGTTACACTACCACCTTATTTGATTTCGGCTATCCAAGTGGGTAAATTGTTGAGAAAGGGATGTTAGGGATTTCTATGTTCAGATTAATACTTCGGTGATCGAATTGAAAGTAGAAGACATTCCAATAGTACGAGAGTATCCAAAGGTGTTTCCCAATGGCGAACTAGATATTCTTATTGAGAGAGAGATTGAGTTTACCATTGAGATAATTCCAAACTCAAGACCTGCATTGAAAGCACAGTATCGAATGACACTGATAGAGTTGAAAGAATTGAAAGTACAACTACAAGAACTACTAGACAAAGGTTTTATTTGACCTAGTATATCGTCGTAGGGAGCTCCAGTGTTATTTATGAAGAAGAAGGATGGGTCAATGCATATGAGTGTTGACTACCAGGAGTTAAACAAATTGACAATCAAGAACAAGTATCCAATGCCTAGAATTGATGACCTATTCGATCAACTTCGTGGAGCATAAGTGTTTTTGAAGATAGATTTGAGATCGGGTTACCATTAGTTGAAAGTAGAGGTTAAGATGTTGAGAAGACAACTTTCAGAATGCGCTACGGACAGTACAAATTTCTAGTCATGCCATTTAGGGTTACTAATGTACCAGTCGCATTCATGGACCTTATGCACCGAGTCTTCAAGGACTATTTGGATCATTTTGTGATCGTATTCATCGATGACATTCTTATCTATTCGCCGTGTGAGATGGAGCACAAGAAAATTTGAGACTTATACTTTAGAGATTGTGAGAGAAGCAACTTTTCGGGAAATTTAAGAAATGTGAATTCTAGCTACCTAGCATTGCTTTTCTTGGTCACGTAATTGACAAGAATGTTGATCTTAACAAGGTAGAAGCTGTATCTAATTGGCAGAGACCGACTTTAGTGTCAGAGATTCGAAGTTTCTTAGGATTAGTCAGATACTACGGCCATTTCATAGAGAATTTTGAAGATTTCATTGCCTATGACAAAGTTAATGAGAAAGGGTGTTACTTTTGAATGGTGTTCGGAATGTGAAGACAATTTTCAAGAGTTGAAGTCACGATTGACAAGGGCACCTATCTTGACCATACCATTCAGAACTGAGGGGTTTGTGATCTATAGTGATGCTTCACATCAGGGTTTGGGATGTGTACCTATGCAAGGTGGCAAGGTGATTGCTTACGTGTCCAGATAGTTGAAGACACATGAGATAATAACTGACTCACGATCGTGAATTGGCCATGATAATTCGTGCCTTGAAGATTTGGATACACTACTTGTACGGGGAGAAATTTGAGATCGTCATGGACCACAAGAGCTTAAAGTACCTATTCACGGAAATAGATTAGAACATGAGACTGAGAAGATGGTTAGAGTTGAAGGATTATGACCTTTCGATTGAGTATCATCTAGGAAAGGCTAATGTAGTAGCCGATGTGTTAAGCCGAAAGACGACTGGGAATTTAGCCGATGAGCTAACACAACAAAAGGAACTAGTTAGGGAAATAGAATGCTTAGACTTGGAAGTAATTCCAGAGATAAATGGTGGCTTAATAATGGCGATCATAGCTTACCCAGAAATTATAGATGAGAGATCAGGGAAAAGTAGCTCCACTATTGTTACTTGTGTAAAATGAGAGATGAGATACCTTTCGGGAGACGACCAAGATTCATCTTAGAGCAGGGGGTATTAATGCTTGGGAATCGATTGAGTGTGCTAAACGTAAAAGACTTTAAAGAGCGACTTTTAGAGGAGGCTCATAGTACTAAATATTCAGTTCATCTGAGAAGTAACAAGACTTTCGAGAAAACTTTTGGTGGAGGGGAATTGTGGGCACACGGCCTCTGGGAGTTCACCCACCCTCTTTTCCAGGGTTTCAGAATTGATTTTCCTTTGAATTGTTTGAAGAAACGAAAAAAAGACAAAAGAAAAGAAAGTCTGTGAAAACAGATACAGAGCCGCCACTTGGTCTTTAGGGAACCAAGAAACCCAATTTGACTCACCGAAACGGATAAAGGGCACCGGCCCTTCATAACCAAAGAACTTGGCTTGGGGTTTTGGTACGAGAAAGGAATGAGCCTTTGTCATGACTAAAACACCCTCAACTCGCCCCGTCTCTCGACGGGCCTCAATTAGCGTCCAAATAATCATCTTATACTATGTTTGGTTCAACAACTAATATTTATGATAGGTATGTTACATTGCATAAGAATCCTGAAATGGAAGATCAAAAGATAAGATATCATTCATAATATCTAAGCCAGATATCGCACAATGTAAAAGTGAAAGATCACACAAACAAACATAGGAAAAATCATCTAATCACATCTCAAGTATTCAAGTTTTCCTAATCTAAGGGGGATGTGAATTGTTCTTGAAACAAATGATCAAAGAAAACTAAGTATGCTTAGTAAACTAGAGTGTATGCATGTTGATTCTTGAAAAGAAGACTTCTCAATCCCCAGGATGGATGAGAAAGGAAGATTAGATTGGGGGGAGCATGAACACGTGGTCAATTTCATTCCTTATAATCTTCTTAGATTAGGAGTCACAAAAATCCCAAATCCTGCATGGATGTGCTGTATGATCCTAGAATGTGCAGAGGTTGTAGTGTGTTTTGTATTCATGGATTTTCTAAAGTGACTTAGAAATCTAATGTATGCATGAATGAATAAAGAATGTCATTGTAGGATATGTACAAATGTAGTATGAACTAATTTCTAAGATATGGGATAATTTAGAATGCATGTAAACATCTAATCAAAGAATTAAAGTTACAACATGCTTCTTGTGAATAGTGGATTAAATAGTGAACTGATTTTTTAAAAATGAAAAAGTGAGGTTAGAAATGTTTGTAATTCATGATTTTTTATGGAGATCATCCTTACTATGTCTAGAACACATTTCAAAAAGCCAAATCAAGATAGCAGTTACAGATTAAGAGAAAGCATATAAACAAGAGAGGTTACACAAAAACAGAATCCGCACTGTCGACTGAAATGTAGAAAAATCTTTGAACATGAAAACACAACATTTGGAGGACCATATTATACAGACAGCTTCCTAAGACATTGAAGTTCAAGGCAAAAATGGGTTGGGACCACTCTTTTTGGAAAAGGGATTTGTAAAACAAGTTAAAATTCAACTAAGTTGCTGTGACTGAGAAAACAAAATGTCTAGAAGGAATGTTTGGGTCAAAATGGAACCCTTCCAAGTGTTTTAAAATTCAACCAAAAATCATGGACATTCCCTAATGTGTTAGGAAGACTTTCCAAGTGGAATCATAATCATCCATTTAGTGTGACATTTTAAAGTTAAAGAACTCACTGTTTTAAAGTTTTTGAGAAGAAAACACATTTAATTTCTTGAATTCAAAATGGGGGCTTGGAGAGGGGTTTTGAAATGGGGGTTTTGAGAGTGCATTTCCATCACTAAATGGAGATTATAACCACTTTGTATATCCACTTCAAACTCATCATCAAGAACCTCCAAAATCATTTGCAAAACATGGATTCATTTGGAAACCATTTCAAGAATCCATAGAAGTATGATACATAAGATGATAGATGATACATGGTATGATACAATATACTAAGAGTAGTAAAGAATATGTTCATGCGATGTGGGTTCATCTAGATAAAAGAGAGCGTTGCATCAAAGTGTGAAAGTCAACAAGTAGTCTGTTGTGAATAGTGTCCAGGCTGTATGTATCACTTTATAAAATCATAATGGGAGGACAAATATGCCTAGGAAAATTTGGTTAAAATCAGAGAGCCTCCCTAGTGTATCTAGAATACACAAAATAAGACCAAAATTCAATAGCTATCAAGATTAAATGAAACAAATCAGAATGTACAAATTACTCGGAAACAAAAGCTGCACTGTTGACTGATTTTGTATGATTTTTTAAAAATCAAACAAAGAGTTCTTGATTGCCTAATTACATGCCAAAAGTTTCTTAAGACAACCAAGTTTTATAAATAAAAAAAAAAACAGAAAAGATATATGTACATCGATGTTAATGTCTAGAAGAAGTGCAAGAATTCAGGTAAACATTCTATGAGAACAGAGGCTGATTATGAATACGAACTTCTAAAATAAATAAAAAAAACACATTTTTTACATTTCCTAAATTAATGAGCTAAAATGTTGGTAAACTAAAATGAATTTGGAAGATTTTCTAAGTTGTCTTGCTTCAATAGCTCAAGTATTTAATTCTATAAAAATCTTTGAACTCAGATCATTCACTGTTTGAAGATTGATTTGATAGAAAATCAACTTTTGTCTTTCGAAAACCTCCTTGACCTTTAAACTTATGGTTTTGAAATAGAGCTTAAGGATGTTCATGGATGAACTCCTAAGATGAATTTAGACCACTTAGAACTTCTTCCGACCATCTATTAACAAAATGAAATTAAGACTTCAAAGTATTAACACAACCTATGCATTTGGAACATAGAAAAGAGATGAAGAAGAAGATGATGTATAATCCAAAGATCAATGGGTGGGTTAACCACAAGCAAAACCCCTCATATATTGAAATATGGATGCATAGATGACATTACAACTTCAAGAACTCAAGGATATTGATAAAAACTAATAGAATATAAGATCAAAACTCACTTTCTACAAAGATTTCTTAGTATTTCTCTCTTTTTCTTTCTCTATCTTTCTCTCTTCCCCCCACTTGAGGTATTCTTGTGTCCAAGTTGTGGGTTGGGGAGGTATTTCCGATTAGAATAAGTCTTCCACTGGCCGATAATCTCTGACCAATCAAAAACTATGTCATTTTTACTTCGAATGTTTCCATAACAGTCCCCCAAAAATGTGGGTTTGGGCTACCAGTGCCGCCGCGGCACTGGGAGAGTGCCACTGCGACACTAGGGGAGTGTCGTTATGGCAATCAACACCCTATAGACACCCCATTTTTTTGGCTATTAGATTTAGGAGACTCATAGCTTGGTGGTTCACGATGATCGAAAAAGACTCAGAAAGGACTCTTGGAAGTTAGTTCTATCTCTCAAAATGCTCAGAAAGTGGTACAAATGACCAAGATGCCCCCGAAAGCCCAGATGCTCCCAGATTTGGCCCCTAAATTCTAGAAACATGCCATGTTGTAATAAAAGTATTAAAATGAGTTTTAAAGTAAATTCGGATGAAATCATTAGCTCCTAGAGACCTCCGGAAGTCCCAGAAGGTCCCCGTTGACCAGTTTGACTAAGATTTTACAAGGGTTTGACCAAAATCATTAGAATTTTCTGGAAAGTTCTGAGATCATCCTGGATCATGTGAAAAGTACTAAAACTAGTTTTAAAATAAAAACGGACGAAAACGTCAGCTCCTGGGAGCTCCTAGAGGTTTCCAGAACTTCCTAGAGGTCCTTGGTTTGGTCGGTATGACCTAAAAGTTAACTCAGAGACCGGAGCATCGTATTATTTTTCAAATATTTTTCATGGAAACTAGAGGTCAATATCTTTCCAATGGTATATTCCACATAATTTATGGATTTAAAATGAATTTATTATGAATTTCCAAAGGTAAAAAAGGAAATCAAATCGGTTTTAACACGAATACCGCAAAACTTTTCAAAGTGACCTTACTCTAAACTAGTGTTTATGGAAAGTTGACTCCATCACCTTTCCAACGATATATCACAAGCTTAGTTTGGAATTCGTACGCATTTTTTGTGAATTTCGGACGAAATAGGGCCTTTTGCGAATATTGAAACCTCTGTGGGCCTAAACAGAATAATTTGGGCATCTGATGAGCAGTGCCACCTTAGCACTAGCCCACTACTGCTGTGGCACAGGTCTAGTGCTGCCGCGGCACTCTCCCCCTGACATTTTCATTTTTGTAATTTATTTTGGGGTTCCAAATTAAATAATTGAATGTCAAAATGACATAGTTTCTTGTTCATAGATGTTTGGGGCCAATGGGAGAACTTTTTAAATCACAAACTCCCCCCAAATTGGCCTATATAAACCCTCCTTGACTCCTCATTTTGGGTGTGGCAAGTAGAAGTTATAGAAAAAAGTTGTATAGGGAGATAGGGAGAGATAAGGTTTAGAGGAGAGAAAGAGAGCTTCCTCTATTGATTTTCTTTATAAAAGTCAGTTCCCAATCTTGTCTTTACTTCATACTTCTCTTTACTTCATATTCAATACACTCAACTACCATTTTTGTGAGTATTTACGAGATAGGAAGCTACTTCCATGTCCAATTTTCAAAATATATGAGTAAAACACCAAGCTACAAGTCCAATATCTCATTGAATATCATCTATTGATTGTTTATTTGCTTGCTTACATACTATGCTCAGCTCTTCATCTCATTTCTTTTTTATTTTCTTTGTTTTACTTACTATTTCATCATCATCTTGATGATAACATGGTGTTTGAGGTGAGTAAATCCTTTTGGATAGTAGCTCTTGACCTCAAAAACATGTTTGATAGATGATGATTCTAACTTCAATACTTCCAAAGTATTCTTGAAGTCATGTTCCAAGTTAAAACCATGTTTTGCAAATGATTTTGGAGATTCTTGATGATGAGTTTGAAGTGGATATTCAAAGTGGATATAATCTCCATTTAGTGCTAGAAATGCACTGTCAAATCCCCCATTTCAAAACCCCTCTCCAAACCCCATTTTGATTTCAAGAAATAAAATGTGTTTTCTTCTCAAAAACTTTAAAACAGTGAGTTCTTCAACTTTAAAATGTCATTCTGAGTTCAATACTCAAAGGATGATTATCATGCCACTTGGAATGTCTTCCTAACTCATTAGGGAATGTCCAAGATTTTTGGTTGAATTTTTATTTTTTATTTTTTTTAGGGTATTGGTTGAATTTTAAAACACTTGAAAGTGTTCAATTTTGACCCAAACATTCTTCTAAAACATTCTATTTTCTCTATCACAGTAGCTTAGATGACTTTCAACTTGTTATTCTAGAAATCTTTTCCAAAGGTTATGGCCTTAACCCATTTTTTCTTTGAACTTCAGTGTCTTAGGGAACATTCTGTCTAATATGGGCCTCCAAATGTTTTGTTTGCATTTTCAAATATATTTCTACATTTCAGTCAACAGTATGGGTTCTGCTTCTGAGTGACCTCTCTTTTTTATAAAATTTCTCTCAATCTGTAACTTCAATATTGATTTGGCTTTTTGATGTGTTCTAGACACAATAGGGATGATCTCCATAAAAATCATGAATTAAAAACATTTCTAACGTCACTTTTCCATTTTTACAAAATCAGTCTACTATTCTGTCCACTATTCACAAGAAGCATGTTTTACTTCCATTCTTTGATTGGATGTTCACATGCAATCCAAATTAGCCCAGATCTTAGGAAGTAGTTCATACTACATTTGTACATATCCTACAATAACATTCTTCATGCATTCAATCATATTACATAGTCTCAAATCACTTTATAAATCCTATGAACACAAACACACTACTACTTTCCACATTCTAGGATCATACATTGCATCCATGCAAGATTTGGAGTTTTTGTGACTACTAATCTAAGAAGATTATAAGGAATGAACGTGATCAAACGTTCATGCTCCCCCCGATCTAATCTTCCTTCCTCATACATCACAGGATTGAAAGATCTTCTTTTCTCAAGAATCAACATGCATACATCCTACCTTGCTAAGCATATTTTGTTTTCTTTGATTATTCGTTTTAGGAAAAATTCATGTCCCCTTTAGACTAGGAAAACTTGATTATTTGATATGTGATTAGACGATTTTTCCTAGGTTTGTTTGTGTGATCTTTCACTTTACATTGTTTGATACTTGGCTTAGATCTTATGAATGATATCTTATCTTTTCATCTTCCATTTCAAGTTCCATATGAGATGTAATATACTATCATAGTATTAATTGTTGAATCAAACATAGGATAAGATGATTATTTGGATGCTAATTGAGGCCCGTCGAAAGACGGGGTGAGTTGAGGGTGTTTTAGTCATGACAAAGGCTCCTTCCTATCTCGTACCAAAACCCCGAGCCAAGTTCTTTGGTTATGAAGGGTCGGTGCCCTTTATCCGTTTGGGTGAGTCAAAATTGGGTTTCCTGGTTCCCTAAAGACCAAGTGGCGACTTTGTATCTGTTTTCATAGACTTTCTTTCTTTTTTTTTCTTTCTTTTCTTTAGACATTTCAAAGGAAAATCAATTTTGAAACCCTGTGGACACATAGCGTTCCGCCTCTTTTGTTTTGAAACTTGTTTGAAATTGATCTAGATCAAAGAAAGAAAAGGAAAGGTCTATTGAAAATAGATATAGAGTCGCCACTTGGTCTTTAAGGAAGCAAGAAACCTAATTTTGACTCACCCAAACAGATAAAGGGCACCAGCCCTTCATAACCAAAGAAGTTGGCTCGGGGTTTTGGTACGAGAGAGGAAGGAGCCTTTGTCGCGACTAAGACACCCTCAACTCGCCCCGTCTTTTGACGGGCCTCAATTAGCATCCAAATAATCATCTTATACTATGTTTGGTTCGGCAGATAATACTATGATAGTATATTACATCACATAAGAAAATTTGAAATGGAAGATCTAAAGATAAGATATAATTCATAAGATCTAAGCCAAATATCACACAATGCAAAGTGAAAGATCACACAAATAAACCTAGGAAAAATCTTCTAAACATGTATCAAATAATCAAGACTTCCTAATCTAAAGGGGGACATGAATTGTTATTGAAACAAATAAACAAAGAAATCAAAATATGCTTAGCAAGCTAGTATGATGCATGTTAATCTTTGAGAAAAGAAGACCTCTCAATCCCTGGGATGGATGAGAAAGGATGATTAGATCGAGGGAAGCATAACGTGTGATCAAGTTCATTACTTATAATCTTCTTAGATTAGGAGCCATGAAAGCCCCAAATCTTGCATGGATGCAATGTATGTATCTAGAATGTGCCAAGGTTGTAATGTGCTTTGTGTTCATGGATTCCTAGAATGACTTAGAAGTCTATAATGTGTATGAATGAATGAATGAAATCATCATGGGATATGTACAAATGTAGTATGAACTACTTCCTAAGACATGAGCTAATTTGGAGTTCATGTAAGCATCAAATCAAAGAATGAAAGTTAAAATGTGATTGCTGTGAATAGTGGACAGAACAGTAACTATATCTTTCGAAAATTGAAAAGAGAGGTTAGGAATGTTTTCAATGCATGATTGTTTATGGAGATATTCCTTATTGTGTCTAGAACATAACCCAAAAAGCCAATATTTTAGAACTATTACATATTGAGAGAAATCATATAAAAAATGAAGGTTACTCAGAAACAGAGTTCGTACTGTCGACGAAAATGTCAAACCATCTTGGAAAATGAAAACAAATGATATAGAGGCCCATATTATACAGACAGTTCCCTAAGACATTGAAGTTAAAGGAAAAAATAAGTTAGGACCACTCGTTTTGGAAAAGTTTTCTGTAAAACAAGTTGAAAGTAGACCATGCTGCTGTGACAACAAAAATAGAATATCTGGAGAGAATGTTTGGGTCCAAATGGACCATTTTCAAGTATTTCCATGTCAAACCAAAAATCATGGGTGTTCTCTAATGAGTTAGGAAGATTTTCCAAGTTGTCTTGCATCCATACATTGAGTATTGAGTTCTAGAGAAATCTTTGAACTCAGATCACTCACTGTTTTGACTCACTGTTTTGAAGATTTTGGGAAAAACTTGAGTTTTCTTTCTTGAAATCAAAATAAGAGGGATTGAGAGGGGTTTTGAAATAGAGGTTTTGAAAGTATATTTTCAACATCAAATAGAGATTATAATCTCTTGGAATATCAACATCAAACTCATCATCAAGAACCCCCAATATTATTGGAGAAATTCATTTTTATTTGAACATAACTTCAAGGATACCTTGGAGGTATTGAAGTTATAATCATCATCTATCAAACATGTTTTTGAGGTCAAGAGCTACTATCCATAAGGATTCACCCACCTCAAACTTCATGTCATCATCTAGATGATGATGAACTAGTAAGTAAATAAATAAAATAAAAAAGAAATGAGGTAAGAAGAGATGAACATTGTATATAAGCAAGCAAATGAGCAAATCAATAGATGATATTCAATGGTAGAACCACAAGCATCCAACCTCTCATATGTGTGTATATGGGTGAGTACATCACTCTCTAACTCATAGAAAACTCAAAGAAGATGAAGAAGATGGATTGAAAGCTTGAAAATAAAAGTTTAGTTTTTAGAAAACTAAATAAAAAAAACTCACATTTGGCTTGGATTTGAAGAAGAAGATCTTGATTTCTCTCTCTATTTCTTCCTAACTTTCTATATCTCTCTCAAATGGCTTCCAAGCTCCCCTCTAAATGGAAGTAAATGGGTCTCCTTTATAGGATAACTTGGGTAGGTATTTTGGGTTTTAAAAAGTCTCTAATTGGTCCAAAATCCCGGAATAATCAAAACTATGTCGTTTTATTTGTTGAAAATTTAAATTAAAACCCAAAAATTAACCAAAAATTACAAAAAAAATGAAAAATCACTCAGAGTGCCGCCGCGGCACTTGGCCACTACCGCCGCGGCAGTCAACTCCCCCGTTGACCAAAAATTGCATTTTGGTCCCCAGAACTCCCGGAATTCGCAAAATGGCCCTATTTCGTCCGAAATTCACAAAAACTTCATACGAAATCCAAATTGAGGTTGTGATATACCATTGGAAAGGTATTGCGGTCTACTTTCCATAACAAATAGTTTGGAGTTGGGTCACTTTGGAAAGTTTTGCGGTATTCGCGATAAAAGCCGAATTAATCGCATTTTTCACCTTCAGAAATTCATAACAAATTCGTTTTAGATCAAGAAATTATGTGCGATATACCATTGGAAAGCTATTGACCTCTAGTATTTGATAAAAATATTTCAATGTCGAAAAGAAGACTTTGATTTTTGGTCAATCTTGCAGTCAAATCAGTCAAACAGTGCACTTTCAGGAAATTCCGGGAAGTTCTGGGAGCCTCCAAAGACTGACGTTTCAGTCCGACTTTCTTTTAAAACACATTTTAAGACTTTTCACATGATCTAGAATGATCTCAGAACGTTTGGGTGAATTTGAATGATTTTGGTCAAACCTTGGTTAACCTTAGTCAAACCTTGGTCAAACCGGTCAACGGAGACTTTCCGGGAACTTCCGGGACTTCCGAGGGTCTCTGGGAGCTTACGATTTCAAATACTCATCTTTTAAAATGCCTTTTTTTTGTTTAGAACAACATCGAATGATTTATGAGATTCTGGGCCAATCTTGGAGAATTTTGGGCTTTTAGGGGCATTTTGGTCATTTCTGCAAATTCTTTGACTTCGTGAGAGTTAGAGGCAATCTCTGAAAATCCGATCTTTCTAATCATCGAGGCTTTACATGCTTGTGGCCTCCTAAATCTGTTAGCCGACAAAATGGGGTGTCTACAGTTTGCCCCTCTTTGGCATGAACTTGCGAAGCAACGCATGTCGCAAGCGAGTGCCAAAGCCTTAAAGAGACAGGTCGTTTTGGAGGCTATAGATTTAGGATAAAAGCGTTGCAAAAGATGCAATGATCCTGAGGCTAGTGCTGGTCACGCTCTACGTGAGCTGCCTACGTATCCCAAGGGGAATCAGACCAGGACGTAGTTTAGGGCACAAAGGAATAAATCACATATGCACATACACAACAATCAGGCGGATGCTATGCTATAAGAGTGATATGCTATGCATGGATGTGAGCACATTGAGTTGATCTGCCTAGGCACCATGATAAGGATGTATGCTTTGTGTTCACAAAGATATAAACTGCGAACCTTGTTTGTCGGTCCAAAGTAGGGGTGGCAGTCGGGTCGTGTCGGGTCATTATTGTGTCGAGTCATAACCATGTCACATACACGGGTCACCCGTTTAACCCGTGTAGGGTGTCGTCGGTTCGATTCAATTCGAATATTTATTAATTTTTTTATTTTTGATTTTTTCATGTTTTGAAAACCAACCGAAGTGGTCGGTTTGGTCGATTTTTTGACTTTTGGTCAATTTTGTCAATTTGTGCGGTCGGATCGGTTTTTTAGTTGTAGGTAGTTTTAAGAAAACCGACTGCTTAACTCAGTTCGGTTATTCAAAAAAAGTTTACAGCCTTCCCAAAAACACAAACAAGTCTTCCCATCAAATGTATATATCAATTATTAACACGTATTACTTATCATCTTAAATACCAAAATACTACAAGTATAACAAATATCAAACTATTATAAACTATTATAAACTTATTAGTTATCAATTATAAATTTTTTTTATTACATTAGTTATTAATAATTACACATAGATTTACTTGTTTAGTAAGTTGTTAATTACTCTTTTTTTTAGAGCAAAAAAAAAAGTTTATATTTTTAAAAAAAATTTTAATTTTTTAATCCTTATTATATTATTTGTGTTTTAGATTTCCAGATGATTAAAAATTATTTTTAGAACTAACAAAAATGCGTGAACTGCACTTAAATCCTTAATCGGGTCAAACGGGTTAGAAGGCTTGACCCGCTTAAACCCGTTTATTAATCGTGTCAAACGGGTCGACTCATTTATGAACCGTGCCCTTATGCGGGTCATCCAAACACGTTTTTTTCATGTCGGATCGTGTCAGGTTGCCGTGTCGGGCCGAAAATTACCTCCTCTAGTCCAAAGTCATAGGAGTATGAAAAATTGCAAGACAGTATGATCACCATCATCGCTTGGTCTTATCATATATCCCTGTTTCTCTCAAAAATTCTATCCAAATTAACTTGAAACTCTATCATATTTCCAGAAATTCTCATAGAATACCAGTTTTCCCCGAAAACTTTGCCTAAATATCCCAGAAATAATCAGATATCCCAAAAATACCTGTTTCTCCCAGAAATTTTTTTCTAATCTCTTAGAAATGCCTAGAAAATGCATGTTTCTCCCATAAACTCTGTCCAAACCTCTCAGAAATGCCTAGAAAATACCTATTTCTCCCAGAAATTCTGTCCAAACCTCCCAAAAATGCCTAGAAAATGCCTATTTCTCCCAGAAACTCTGTCTAAATCACCCAAAAATCCCTGTTTCTCCTAAAAACTCTCAATTGCTCCATAAATTCCCCTAATTCTCCCAAAATACCCCATAAATTCTTGTTATTCCCCTATTGGATATCATTCTGGAAAATAAAGATAGAACATTATGTATGGCTAGGATCTTACTTTCTTAACTACTACCTGATAAAAATAAGAGCATCATCTAGATTAGGGCTCGCATTCGCATGCTTGTCTCATTAGTCTGCATACACTGTCTCAATCAGTCTGTACACGAGTCAGTCCACATTTGTTAATATCGCTATCATTGTCTATCCAGTCGTTACTATCAGAATCTGATACACTCCTCTCGAATTTGTTGGTCAGTATAGATTCCCAATGTTAGCAGCTGGGATCCTTGTCATGGTTCAAAAATTCAGACAATCGTTTGGTCAGAATCAGCCGTCCAAGTTATTTTAGCATGAATTAGGAAGAGCTAGAAAACAAGGCCACTGAGTTAGGAGCAACTATAAGCCATCAATTGGATCGTCTGGCCTAAGTTTTGAGTTTCATGGAAGAACTAAAGCAACAGCAGCCACAGTGTAACAACCCAAAAATTTCTAAGTGTGTAAATAATTATTTTAATTATAATTTTCAGTTAGCAATATTATATGAGTGTGCCTATGTAAGACACGTCTTTAAAAATTTTAAGTTTGGAGGACATATAAATTAAATCATTAGAGAGCCCTTTAGTTTGAATGCTACATTTTATTAATTTAAATTTATTAAAAAAAATGAAGGGTTAATATGTTTTTTTTGTATAGTATTTACAGGCCCGCGAATGCGTCAAATAGTGTATCTGGTATTGAAATTAAGTACCCGGGGTATGAGTACCCTATGGGCTAGCCAATTTAGTGGTTTGTGTTACATTCTGGGCTCATATGTGTCTCTTTTGTTAGCCCATAAAAAGAAAAACGGGATTATTAATATTTGTGGGAGTAATATATGTATTGTGTGTGTATTATATGTATATACATAGATAATATATCCTAGGGTTAGAAAAAAAAAGAGAGCAGCCTCAAGAGAGAGAGAGTGAGAGAGAGAGAGAAGAAAAAGAAGAAGAAGAAGGAAGAAGAAGAAAAGGGAGAAGAAGGAGAACGGTCCCGGGTTCGTGGTCACGTGTGGATCGTGGGGTATTCGTGATTGCCATTTTTTATCAACTCGGTGAGTTAAACTTTGTGTATTCATATATATACACACGTATGTATATGTATATACGAGAGTAATTAAATTAGTATGTACATGTTTAATTTAATTATTAGGGTTAAACCTTTGTAATGGATACGTTGTTATTGTTGAAGTAATCTAGATATTTTTTTTTCCCCTTCGTGTGATTTTGCGATCATGACATTAGAGTATTCAAAAGGGTTAGGGGAATCGTTAGTTTGATAAAAACTATATGGGAAATATTCATGTTTGTTAGAAAATATATGTGAAATTCGTTTTATGTGTAGTTCACATAGTTGCAGAAACTTTAAAAAATTATTAGAAAATCATGGTTTTGAATTTGAATATTCTGTTCGCGCTAGCCTGTAGGAAACACAATTTTGCACACTTTTCGTGTTTTGAGTTTTCCTTGACTCTGCACCGTTTGGGCTGTAGATTTAAATTTCAGTAGCGGTTTTTAGTATATTAAAATATACAAAATTGGAGAAATATGATTCGTTGTGTTTTTTTTTTATTCGTTCGTATGACTTAATGAAAATTACGGAAATGCATGAATTCTCATATAATGTTGAGCTATAAAAAAAATGAGTGATAGTCATTAACGTTGAGTCCGATGAAAATATTGTGGAACGATTGTTATAATATTTTACTATATGAGAATTTGAATTTTTATGATGGGTTTCACGTAGGCGGATATTGAATGTTGGTTTGAAGTTATTATACCTGAAATAACTGACCTTATTGTGTGGTCATTTTGAGAAAAATGAGTAAATTAGATACGTTGAATAGTGATGTTGTCAATATCAAGATATAAAAGTATTCTTTACTTTTCAAAAGATTTGTAGTGTGGAAGTAAAGGTCGAACCCACAGAGATTGATTAACTACCGCGTTTTAATTTTAAAACCTAAATTTAGATAATTTAAGAAAACGGATTTTAATTAAACTAAGAACACAAAAATAAATCTAGACTATGAAAGCAATTTAAATAGTTGTTTTTAAATAATGTTTAAGGAACCTAGGATTGCAAATCCACCTCTAGCTTCATAATAGGAATATTTATGAATTACTTTAGCTTATTACGTTGGATGAATATGGAGAATTGTAGCTACAAGCCCAATTCCTCCTACAAGAAGATAATCATGGTTCATAAATATTCCTATTATGAAGCTAGTGGTGGATTTGCAATCTTAGGTTCCCTTAAATATCATTTAAAACAATTTTAATTGCTTTCATAGTCTAGATTTATTTTTATGTTTTTAGTTTAATTCAAATTAAAATCAAATCCGTTTTCTTAATTAATTAAATTTAGGTTTTAAAATTAAAACGCGGTAGTTAATCAATCTCTGTGGGTTCGACCTTTACTTCCACACTACAAATCTTTAGAAAAGTAAAGAATACTTTTATATCTTGATATTGACAACATCAATATTTGGCGCCGTTGCCGGGGATTGCATTACTACCTTTAATTTTATAATCTTAGTTTAGTTAATTCGTAAATATTAGATTAGGTTTTCTTTTTCTTATTTTTCGTTTTATTGTGAGTCACTAACTTTTCTTTTTATTTTGTAGTTTCTCGAGTCATCAAATCCTAACGTTTCCGAGTGGATTAGCTAAGCACACCAAAGGAGCTTACGCGGAAAAAAATATAAATAAAATAAAATAAATTGCTTCTTGTGAAACTCGCTTTAAACCACTGTAAGTCAGGGCGCTGTGACGCACTATTTGCATTAGTTTAGGGTTAATTGCACTGCATTAGCTAGGAAACCCGGGGCGCTGGGCTTGACGCGGTCATTGCATTACAGGATAATTTGCATGCATCATAGTAGTTGTGTGCCTTTTGCCCTAATTGCGTGATTGCTATTTGTTTCTTTTGTTTAGTTAGTCGTTTTAGTTTCTTTTCCTTTGTTTTAGTTTATGTTAGGTACACGTTCAAATAAACCGGAATTACAACCTTTCGACTCTGAACTTGAACGTACCTTAAGACTTAATAAGTCTTCAAACTTAACTTCTGAAACAACGTTTTTAATAGGCGACGATTTGACACCAAAACCAACGTCTTTATTTGAGTCCGAAATCCGTAGTACTATTACAAGACTAAAGAAACCACGCTATCATAACTTTGAACCGATTAAAATGGCAGACATGGGAAATGATAACAATAACAATCAAAACAACGGAGCTAATATGAATAATCTTAATATACCGCCACCTCCTCCACTTATAAATTATTTTATTCCTACTACTTACACGCCACAAACTTGTATTGACTTACCGGAGGCGACGGCATCTCACTTTGAGATAAAATCGTCTACCATCTCGCTACTTCCATCGTTCCATGGTCTTTTAAATGAGGATCCATACAAACACTTAGGAGATTTTCAAGATATATGTTCTACTTTAAAAATTCAAAATCTTACTGATGATGACTTAAAATTGCGGCTCTTTCCATTTTCCTTAAAAGATAAAGCTAAGTATTGGCTCCAATCTTTGGAGCCAAACACAATTAAGACATGGGAAGCCTTACACACCGCATTCTTACAGAAGTTTTTTCCTATTATGCGTACGAATCAAATAAGGAAATCCATAACAAATTTTGTTATGCAAGATGGGGAATCACTTTATGACACATGGGAAAAATTCAAAGAATTATTACGCTCTTGCCCACATCATCAGGTTCCTAAGTGGCAACTGGTACAGGTTTTCTATGAAGGACTTATTCCCTCGGTCCGTAATACCGTCGATGCCGTTTGTGCGGGTACTTTCCTACACAAGAGCGCCGACGAGGCCTGGAAAATATTTGAAACTTTAAGCGAGAATTCGATGCATCAGGCTGTGTCGGTACGTTCGGAGGGATATCATGCACAACCTAAGAGAGAGGTAAAGTTTGAGTCAAGCCAGTCAATTGAAATACAAGAATTAAATAGAAAACTTGACCGACTTTTAACAATGAATCAAATGACAAGCCCACCCGCTCATGAAATTTGTGCATTATGTTCTGATCCGTCACATTCTATACTTTCATGTCCATCGGCGAGTCAATTTCCAGAATTCGTGGAGCAACATATAAATTCTATTCAAAAATACCCACGAAATAACTATAATTTGACTAATAATAATCCGGATGCGCCATGGAGAAACCATCCTAACTTCTCGTGGAAAAATAATAATAATAATCCTAATGAGGCGACTAATTTCCCTAACGCTTATAGACCTCAACAAGGTCAATACCAACACCCGCCTCCTAATTCGAATCCTTCAAGAGGTAATGCTTTTGAGGAAAAGGTGTTGGCGTCCCTTAAGACTATTGAAACGCAAGTCCAAGCACAAGCACAAATAGTGCACTCTCATACACAATCCATTGCGAAGCTTGAATCCCAAATGGGACAACTAGCTACTGTAGTGAGTCGTAGAAACGAGGGGACGTTGCCTAGTCAAACAATTCAAAACCCTAAGGGACAATATGAGGTTAAGGGGTCAAATGAACAAGTGAACGTCGTCTCAACTAGGTTGACTACACGAGAGGAAGAGGTAATAAAAATTCCGAATGAGAATGTGAAAGATAGGAATACTAACTCGAATAAGATGGGTGAGGATGTGGATAAAAATAAAAAAGATAAAGAACCGGTCTCAACGAACTATATTCCGAGAATGCCATATCCACCTAATAATGAGGGACCGTCACATTTTACAAAGAATAGGTCAAAAATGGAGGATATACTCGAGGTGTTCAAACAAGTTAAAATTAATATTCCTTTCCTCGATGCTATAAAACAAATTCCCGCGTATGCTAAATGTTTAAAAGACCTTTGTACACAAAAACGCAAAATACGGAGTCATACTCCTAAAAAGGTCTTCCTCACGGAAAAAGTAAGCTCTATTTTCCAACACGCACCTCCAAAGTATAAGGATCCTGGTACGCCTACGATCTCATGTGTCATAGGTGACACTGTCATTCATCGGGCTCTCCTTGACTTAGGAGCTAGTGTTAATCTCTTACCTTATCACGTCTATAAACAATTAGGTTTAGGTGAACTGAAACCTACGGCCGCTACAATACAATTAGCGGATCGTTCTATTAAAATACCTAGAGGAATCGTCGAGGACGTCTTGGTTAAGGTTGATAAATGCTATTATCCTGTCGACTTCATGGTCCTTGACACTGAACCCGTGCTAGATGCTAGGAAACATACTCCTGTCATTCTAGGCCGTCCATTCTTAGCAACCGCTAACGCACGTGTTAACTGCCGGACGGGGGTAATGAAAGTGTCGTTTGGGAACATGAACTTAAAATTAAACGTTTTTAATGCTATGGATCAACCTCCTAAAGACGATGATTACCTATGTGAGGCGGAAGGTGAGGTAAGAGGGAATATTGAACCTACTAACGTAATAAATAGAAGTGTGGGGAATAATATAGAAGATGATGAATGGATGAATCCTAATCCCTCGACCACTAATGAAGAATATACTCGAAAGGTAAAGGATCAATGTAATAACGATAATGGTGAGCCGTCAAATAAATTAACACCTAACAACCTTGTTTCGACGTTTCACCAGAATTTTCCTAACGCCCTAAAATGTACAAACTCTAATTTACGACCTCCTTGAATCTTGAGCTAGAACGGTCTAGCTAAAAACGAAAAAGTTGATGTTGTCAGTATCAAGATATAAAAAGTATTCTTTACTTTTCAAAAGATTTGCAGTGTGGAAGTAAAGGTCGAACCCACAGAGATTGATTAACTACCGCGTTTTAATTTTAAAACCTAAACTTAGCTAATTTAAGAAAACGGATTTTAATTTGATTTTAATTAAACTAATAACATAAAAATAAATCTAAACTATGAAAACAATTTAAATAGTTGTTTTAGATAATGTTTAAGGGAACCTAGGATTGCAAATCCACCACTAGCTTCATAATAAGGAATATTTATGAATTACTTTAGCCTATTAAGTTGGATGAATATGGGGAATTGTAGCTACAAGCCCAATTCCTCCTACAAGAAGATAATCATGGTTCAATCACCAACATAATCCATCTGCAGTTAGCACGAATTATCCCACACTAAACTAGGGTTGTGATCTAATTCATCTAACCTAGGCATGGACTATTCGGATACTTGATAGCACGAATCAATAAAGCACCATCACAGGTAAACAATCTAAACAAGCACAGCAAGAATAGATCGTTGAGCACATCACAATCAAAATAGATCTAAGACAAGAATAAACTTTGAAAGCAATGATTTAATCAATAGAAAGCACGATTTATTTATAAAAATCCTCTAAACATGTGACTGTCATCCATACATAATAAAACTAAAAGAAATACATAAATAAAACCCTATTACTTGGCTAGGGTTTCATTGAAACCCTAGATCTAGAGTCTAGTTGTCCATAGAAGTAGTAGATGGCAAGAGGTTGATGGAGGAGGCCATGGGAATCCTTGGTCTTCTTCTTCTTCTCCTTGCTTCCCTCCCTTCAATGGCTGGAAGTGTGTATGTATATTGTGTATCTAATAATGTGTATAATGAGGTGTGTAACCCTAATTGAAGTAAAAATAGGATATATATAGAATTACAACAAGTTTTGGAAGCCTTCACAACTCGTAACGCACTAAAACTGCTGTATTTTACAATCTGGACGCAGTCAGGACATCTCGTTTGCACAGGAGTCTTTAGAATACTGAAATACGCAACTTTGATTTTTACACATATCGCACTAGCGCGACAATTGGACTTCGCGCGCGCGGATCGCGCGAGCGATTCTGGGGATCTCGCGCGAGCGGATCGCGCGAGCGGTTTCTGGATTTTGCGGGCGTGGGTCGCTCGAGCGACTTGGTTTTTTCAGCCTCTTTTCTTCTGCTTTTTCACCCTGTTTAGCCTGGTTTAGTTGATTTCTTCCAAAACCTGTCAGAAATTAGAAAACGAAGTAAAAATATACAAAAACAGGATAAAAAGGTACTAACAAATGCTCGTTAAGGCGTATAAATAGGATTTGTTCTCTCCCAATCACACCCCCAAACCTACACTTTGCTAGTCCTCGAGCAAAACTAAAATAAAAACTACTAATAATAAAGTACTACTCCATTTTCGGATGGATCACGATTGCATTTAGCATATGCAACAAGCCTTTTAAACCTCTAGGTGTCCCTAGTCGGACGAGTGAAGTCTCGTGAGGGTTCTCATCAACAAGTCACCCACAACCATCTTTATTAACTTATAAATTTAAAAACAACTTTTTTTCTTCTTTTAATATTAAAATAAAAAAATATAACGTTCAATACTTCCTATCATAGAACGATGATTCGAAATAGAATAATGAAAATAAAGAAACAGAATCAAACGTCTACCTACATCATGAAAAACAATCTCAAGTACATGAATCGTATAAATCAATAGAATTTCTCATAAAATTGCACGTGTGTGATATGGTAGTCAAATGAACACGCGCATGTCATGAACTTGGAATATAACTCGGATGACCATCTAACTATGTCTTGACTACGAATCTCACAATGAATTACACTCTCAAATAAAGCACTCAGAAACAGGTGTAATTTTTCTAAAATATGTGAGTAAAGGAAATATGTTATCAAACCAAAAAAATGCTCACATATGACTCGAAAAAGACGCATGACACGAAAGAACAGTAGTCTCATGGATAGGATGCCAACAATCAAGAAAAATTAATTATTACCATGTTTTAATCCCCCTCCCATCGTTTTCATATCCAAACCATGTTTCCTAGGATCAAATAGGACTTTTTAAAGGTTGTAATGTGGCTCAGGTAATGAAAAGGGATAGAAAGGATATATCAAGTAGTTTCAGAATGGCATTGTAAGGCATGTTCGATCTCTTTCATTCTTCTTCTACGAACTTTCATCTTTTCTTTCTCTTCATTCCTTTTCATTCATTTTTCTTCTTTTCTTTCATTTTTCATGTATTTTTTTTTTCAACCTTCTTCTTCTTTATTTTGTTTCTTTTCCTTTTTCTTTTCTTGCTTCTCAAATGATTATTCATCGAATACCAAGCAACTACCCCAATAGCATCTTATTTTCTTCTTCTCACTCAGCACATCGCCTTAATACTACTAAAAGTTGATCACTCTTCCAGTGGTATACTCCAATTCGATCAGAAGAAACTGAAATTTCTTATTACTCACTGTCAATTTACATCCTATATATACAGCTATGAGGAAAAACTAATAAAGGAAATAAAGAAAAGAAAGGAAAAATACAAGATAAGATCAAATCAATTTATTCCTAAAACATTGCTATCCATAAATAACGAGAATATCAATCCGAATATTCCAACACTCCCCCTCAAGCTGGAGCGAAGGTATTCACGAGTCCAAGCTTGGCAATAGACAACTTCAGAAGAGAGGGCCCAACAGACTTAGTAAATACATCAGCAGTTTGATCTGAAGAGGGAATAAAGCACGGAGAGATAATACCTGAACGCACCTTCTCTCGGATAAAATGGATATCAACCTCAACATGCTTGGTACGCTCGTGCAGAACGGAGTCAGATGCAAGCATTATAGCAGACTTATTGTCACAAAACAATGTAGAGGGCTTAGATACTGGAAACCCCAATTCTTGTAAGATAGATCGAAGCCACAAAAGCTCACAAGTACCTTGTGCCATAGCACGATATTCAGCCTCAGCAGATGATCTTGAAACAACTACTTGTTTCTTACTTTTCCAAGAGATAAGATGTTTGCCATAAAACGTGCAAAAACCTGAAGTTGAACGCCTATCACTCTTGGAACCAGCATAATCAGCATCGGTATAACATGTGACCTCAGATTGTGCTCCTGCAGCAAAGAAGAGACCCAGTCCTGGGCAAGTTTTCAGGTAACGAAGAATGTGATGAACAGCTTCCATATGAGCAGTACGCGGAGCATGCATAAACTGGCTTACTACGCTTACAGCAAAAGCGAGGTCAGGTCTAGTATTGGTCAGATAAATTAGATGACCAACAAGGCGCTGATATGAAGCTGGATTAGACAATACTTCTCCTGACTCAGATGATATTTTGATATTTGGATCCATAGGTGTGGAAGCAGGACGACACCCCATCATGCCTGTATCACTAAGGAGGTCCAAGATATATTTCCTCTGGTTCATTGAGATCCCATGACGAGATCGGGCAATCTCAATACCAAGGAAATACCGGAGAGGACCCAAGTCTTTGACATCAAAAGCCGTTCCAAGTTTCTCCTTTACTCTTATAATCCCTGCAGTATCATTACCTGTAATAATGATGTCATCAACATAAACAGACAGAATAGTACATCGACCATCCGGACATCGTCGAATGAAGCAGGTGTGATCAGACTGACACCTAGTGAACCCCATAGATAAAATAACATCACTAAAGCGACTGAACCATGCTCGAGGGGATTGTTTCAATCCATAGAGAGATTTACGTAGCCGACAAACTTTCCCAGAATACTCCCCCTCAGCCCGAAAACCCGGAGGTGGATCCATATAAATAGTTTCCTGTAGATCCCCATGCAGAAACGCATTCTTAACGTCAAGTTGATGAAGAGGCCAAGACTGAGAAGCAGCCAAAGAGACAAGAAGACGAACAGTAGTCAGCTTGGCCACCGGAGCAAAGGTGGCACTGAAGTCTTTGCCTGGAATCTGAGTAAAACCTTTAGCAACCAGACGGGCCTTATAACGGTCAATAGAACCATCGGGGAGGTACTTAACAGTAAAGACCCATTTGCAACCCACTGTCTTCTCTCCAGAGGGAAGAGAAACAAGATCCCAAGTATGATTCTGCTGAAGTGCATCCATTTCTGCTTGCATGGCGTGGACCCAATGTGGATTTTGGAGAGCCTCAGATATAGACCGGGGAATAGAAACTGAATCAACCTGACCAAGGAAAGCTTGATAGGGGTGTGAAAGGGCTGAATAAGAGATATATTTGGAAATAGGATGTTGAGTAGAGCAAGCATGACCATACCTATTTACCGGGCGAGAAATCCGGGTAGAGCGACGTACCGGTACAGGAGAAGCAGGACCTGGATCCGGAGAAGGAACTGGTGACGGAGCATAAGCATGAGTCTGCGAACGCCGAGAATAACGAAATTCTGGCGTAGATGTAATGACAGGAGGTAGAGTACCCTCAGAAACCACAGAAGGAGTGGAATCAAGGACAACAACCGGACGAGGTAACTCGTCGGGTACAATGAGAGGCTCCTGAGGGACAGAAGCAGATGAGATATTTGAACCTGCAAAATAAGGGACATCTTCCAGAAAAGTAACATCCATAGAATTATAGAAACGACAACCAATTGGATCATAGCATCTATATCCTTTAGAGTGGGAAGAGTAACCAAGAAAAACGCAACGTATAGCTTTATCATCAAGCTTAGTACGAAGAGGGCTGCGGTCCTGAACAAAACAAGTGCAACCAAAGACACGTGGTAAAACATGAAAAAGTGTACAATCAGGCTGAAGAACATGTAGAGGAGCTTTCCCATCTAAGACACGACTTGGGGTACGGTTAATAAGATACGTGGCTGTGAGAACAGCTAAATGCCACAAGTATTTAGGTACCGCCATACCGCGAAGAAGACACCGGACAACAGACATAATGTGACGGTTCTTGCGTTCCGCCACACCATTCTGTTCCGGGGTATAAGTACAAGTAAGTTGTTAGAGGATACCCTTTTTATTAAGTTCAGAACAGAAGGTATTAGAAACATATTCACGGCCATTATCAGAACGGAGAGCGCGAACAACAGTTTGATACTGAGTTTTAACCATTTGTAAAAATTGAGTAAATAATGGAAAAACTTCAGATTTCTTTTTAAGGAGATAAACCCATGTGCACCGTGAATAGTCATCTATAAACGTAACATAATACCGATACCCATATAAAGCAGTAACAGGGGAAGGTCCCCACACATCTGAATGTATAACATCAAAAGCACAAGGTGCACGAGACATGCGAGGAATATAAGATGAACGAGTATGCTTAGAAAGTTCACACACCACACATTGAAATTTATGAGTCTTACAGGCTTTTATTAATTCGGGAAAAAGTAAACATAGATATTGAAAATTAGCATGTCCTAGCCTGGCATGCCACAATTCTATAGTTTTATTGGAGAAAGAACTAGAACTAGAACTAGAATTAGGTAAAACTGACGCCTGTAAACTAGAAGACACAACTGGTGGTGGAGGTTCCCCAAAGAAGTAGAGTCCATCATGCTCATGGCCCGTACCAAAAATCTTCTTCGAAGTCAGGTCCTGCAATAGACAACGATCAGGTAAGAAAATGACAGCACAATTATAACACTTTGCGAGGCGACTAACTGATAAAAGATTAAACGATAACTGAGGGACATGAAGAACAGAAGACAGAGTAAGTTGTGAGGACAAACAAACATCACCCTTACTCTGGACACGAGTGGTGGATCCATCAGCTATACTCACAGTTTGGTTAACTGGTGTAAGAGGGGAGGAAAAAAGGGATAACTCACCAGTCATATGATCATTGGCTCCTGAGTCCAAAACCCACCTTGGAGTGCCTGTCTTAACATGTAAAGCAGTGGAAGTACCTGTAGCAATGGCAGCTGTGGAAGAAGGGCCGGACTGATGCTGCTGAAGAAGGGAGCCAAGTTGACTCTGAATTTGTCCAAGCTGAGATTGAAGCATACTCTGATTTTGATGCAGCTGGCCAAGATCTGGAGTACTGGAATCAGGGCCAGTCTCAGCAATAGCAGCGAAGCGGGTTGAGCCCGGGTTCCGACCTCGGTTGGCATACTGTTTCTTCAACTCGGGATGGAGCTGGAAACAGCGATCTTTGGTATGACCAACAACATTGCAATGCTTACAAACTGGAGGTTTTCGTCCGCTGGGGCGAGGACCGGTGTGAGCGGCAAAGGCCATCTGATCAGGAACTGGAGAAGAATCTGGAACTGGAGAAATAGAAGGCTGAATTAACTGACGGCGACGCTCATCACCATCAACAATAGCAAAGGCCTCGTACAGAGAGGGCATAGGGGATGTGTTCAAAATCTGAGTGCGAAGAGATTCAAACTCAGATTTCAAACCCATCAAGAACTGGTAAGTGTGTAGGCGGTCAAGACGCTGAACAATAACAGTAGCGGCTTCAGCAGGAATATCACCAAGGGGCTCGTACTGAGCCAACTCCTCCCAACGGGACTGAAGATATCCAAAATAATTAGAGACACTTAGCCTGAGAGAATCCTGGGATGACTGAGACACTTCGCGATGAAGTTGATAAATCCGGGATTCATTACGCTTATGCGCATACATTTGAGTCAAAGCATTCCACAAGCCATGAACAGACGTGTGATACATAAACATGTGGTAAATACGAGGCTCCATTGAATTGAACAACCAACCCAGGATAGTACAGTTGTCCATATTCCACTGATCAAAGGTGGAGTCGGTAGGAGCAGGCTTAGGTGCCGTACCAAGAAGCCAACTAGACTTGCCTCTGGCACCAAGAAAAAGACGAATGGAATGAGACCACGCGGCAAAATTTTGCCCATCCATGAGAACAGTGGTAACCCTTTGCGCAGGCGAATGTGGAGTCAGGGACATAGAGAAATCCGAGCGTGGATGTGAACCGGGAGGTGACTGATTAGTACCCTTATCCTTTCCAGTTTCAGTCATTGTTGCAAAATCAAGAAGCCCCAAGAATGAATTAACAAGGCGCAGAAGAGAAACCACGGATTGAAAAGGCTGCTGGAAAAAGAACAATCAGCAGCAATCAGAGGCTACCGTAATACCCTAGGTAGCCCAAGAGAAGAAAAAGAGAGCACAAAGGGGCTCTAAACCATCAGAAGACCCAAGAACAGGGCAAGACGCAGCGTAGAGCTGCGCAAGGGTTAGCCTAGGCTAACCAAAAAAGCTGCGGGGCCCTGTGTGTGTGTGCGCCGAGAGTGGGAAGGGGCTGGTGGCCTGCGGCTGGGTGTGGAGGTGGCTGGGAGTTGCAGCGCAGGTGGCTGGTGGCTGGTAGTTGCGGCGCAAGGTTGTGGGTAGGCAGGTGGTGGTGGTTTGTGTTAGGGTTTAATTTCTTTCTTGCTCTGATACCAAGAAGAAACTGAAATTTCTTATTACTCACTGTCAATTTACATCCTATATATACAGCTATGAGGAAAAACTAATAAAGGAAATAAAGAAAAGAAAGGAAAAATACAAGATAAGATCAAATCAATTTATTCCTAAAACATTGCTATCCATAAATAACGAGAATATCAATCCGAATATTCCAACAGATCAAGTTGGAGCTTTTAAAGAGAATAATGGTGAACAAAGAAAAAGAGGCATTGTAACGGCTCAAAGGGGCGAGCTAAGGAAATTTTATCTTTTATCGGTCGGCAGTAAACAAAGAAGGCCTAAAATCATGTCCTATGGTCATATGGTTCTTCAACATTCACGACGGAAGATTATTTAGCATGGTAACAAATATTTTAACTTGACTATCAACCAAAACAAGAATAATGAGACTAAACAACAAGTAGATGCGCTATTTCAATGAAATTTGACAAACACAAGATGTATTATAACCCTCTAAAAAGAAAAGATAGGCTCAAAAGCTCACTGGGCTTAGTCTCCACCATGTGTTATCTAGAAATCCGAATCATATTATAGTTCACATCCAACATGTATTCCAATGACTACGTGCAGTGCATAGGTTTTGTGTGCAAATTTATGATATAAAACTACGATTCCAAACAATACATGACCTAAAACGTAATATCATGACTTCAATAAAAGTTTAATCATATCTTCTCTTGTTTATCATTCTATAACAATCATAGTTACATAACAAGAAGTATCAAATTGAGATTGCAAATACATCAGTAATCATCGTTTATTCAAACACACTTATTGAACAATTTTAAAATTTTAAAAATTTTTCTTAAAATAACGTGCTATGCATACCCCCAAACCTAAACCTTTCATTGTCCTCAATGAAACAATAAATCGAAAGAAAGGAGAGTACATAAGAAAGTAATGATAATACCTGGATCTCGGCAATCATAGAACAGGTTAACACAAAGGAATATGTCAATACAGTTCAATGTTACCTGTTACTTCTTAACGAAAGTAAATTAACTAACAAAAGAATATTAGCAGCTAAAAAAAAAAAAAAAAATTATAACTAATCTAAACGAAACTAAATAAACTATACAATGTAACAAAAAGCCAATAAAAAGAAAAATAAACAATTAAAGAACTTAAAACATAACTAGAACTACGAAACTAACAAAGGACTTGATCTAAAAGTGCTTACGAAAGAAAAACAGAAAAGTAAAAACTATCAGAACAAGTATGGGGGACTGATATAGAAAACAAAAGAAGAAAATGCAGAAATAGGGGAATCGCGCGAGCGGTCCGCGCGAGCGGCCATCGCGCGCGCGAATTCCTGGTTTTTTTTTTTTTTTTTTTATATATATATATATCGCGCCAGCGAGGTTACTCGCGCCCGCGAAAATAGGCGCGAAGAGAACCCGAGGCTCTTATAAAGAAAAACAAAGGAAAAACGTCTAAGGCACATTCTCGCGCCAGCGGGCCGCGCGAGCGATGTCAAAAATTGATGTTGTCAATATCAAGATATAAAAGTATTCTTTACTTTTCTAAAGATTTGTAGTGTGGAAGTAAAGGTCGAACCCACAGAGATTGATTAACTACCGCGTTTTAATTTTAAAACCTAAATTTAATTAATTAAGAAAACGGATTTGATTTTAATTTGAATTAAACTAAAAACATAAAAATAAATCTAGACTATGAAAGCAATTAAAATTGTTTTAAATGATATTTAAGGGAACCTAGGATTGCAAATCCACCACTAGCTTCATAATAGGAATATTTATGAATCACTTTAGCTTATTAAGTTGGATGAATATGGGGAATTGTAGCTACAAGCCCAATTCCTCCTACAAGAAGATAATCATGGTTCAAGCACCAACATAATCCATCTGCAGTTAGCACGAATTATCCCACACTAAACTAGGGTTGTGATCTAATTCATCTAACCTAGGCATGGACTATTCGGATACTTGATAGCACGAATCAATAAAGCACCATCACATGTAAACAATCTAAACAAGCACAGCAAGAATAGATCGTTGAGCACATCACAATCAAAATAGATCTAAGACAAGAATAAACTTTGAAAGCAATGATTTAATCAATAGAAAGCACGATTTATTTATAAAAATCCTCTAAACATGTGACTGTCATCCATACATAATAAAACTAAAAGAAATACATAAATAAAACCCTATTACTTGGCTAGGGTTTCATTGAAACCCTAGATCTAGAGTCTAGTTGTCCATAGAAGTAGTAGATGGCAAGAGGTTGATGGAGGAGGCCATGGGAATCCTTGGTCTTCTTCTTCTTCTCCTTGCTTCCCTCCCTTCAATGGCTGAAAGTGTGTATGTATATGTGTGTATATAATGAGGTGTAACAATGTCTAACCCTTAATTTGAAGTAAAATAAGGTATATATAGATTACAACAAGTTTTTGGAAGCCTTTCTAACTCGAGACGAACTGAAACTGATGTATTTTACAATCTGGACGCAGTTAGGACATCTCGTTTGCACAGGAGTCTTCAGTATACTGAAATACGCAACTTTGCTTTTTACACATATCGCGCGAGCGGATCGCGCGAGCGATTTCTGGATTTCGCGGGCGCGGATCGCGCGCGCGACTTGGTTTTTTCAGCTTCTTTTCTTCTGCTTTTTCACCCTGTTTAGCCTGGTTTAGTTGATTTCTTCCAAAACCTGTCAGAAACTAGAAAACGAAGTAAAAATATACAAAAACAGGATAAAAAGGTACTAACAAATGCTCGCTAAGGCGTATAAATAGGATTTGTTCTCTCCCGATCACACCCCCAAACCTACATTTTGCTAGTCCTCGAGAAAAACTAAAATAAAAACTACTAATAATAAAGTACTACTCCATTTTCATATGGATCACGATTGCATTTAGCATATGCAACAAGCCTTTTAAACCCCTAGGTGTCCCTAGTCGGACGAGTGAAGTCTCGTGAGGGTTCTCATCAACAAGTCACCCACAACCATCTTTATTAACTTGTAAACTTAAAATCTCTTTTTTTTTTTTTTTTATTAAAAATGAAAAACATAATATTCAATACTCCTTATTATACCACAATGATTTGAAATAGAATAACAAACAAGAAGAAACAGAATCAAACGTCTGCCTACATCATGAAAAACAATTTCAAGCACATGCATCGTATAAATCAATAGAGTTTCTCATAAAATTGCACGTGTGTGATATGGTAGTCAAATGAACACGCGCATGTCATGAACTTGGAATATAACTCGGATGACCATCTAACTATGTCTTGACTACGAATCTCACAATGAATTACACTCTCAAATAAAGCACTCAGAAACAGGTGTAATTTTTCTAAAATATGTGAGTAAAGGAAATATGTTATCAAACCAAAAAAATGCTCACATATGACTCGAAAAAGACGCATGACACGAAAGAACAGTAGTCTCATGGATAGGATGCCAACAATCAAGAAAAATTAATTATTACCATGTTTTAATCCCCCTCCCATCGTTTTCATATCCAAACCATGTTTCCTAGGATCAAATAGGACTTTTTAAAGGTTGTAATGTGGCTCAGGTAATGAAAAGGGATAGAAAGGATATATCAAGTAGTTTCAGAATGGCATTGTAAGGCATGTTCGATCTCTTTCATTCTTCTTCTACGAACTTTCATCTTTTCTTTCTCTTCATTCCTTTTCATTCATTTTTCTTCTTTTCTTTCATTTTTCATGTATTTTTTTTTTCAACCTTCTTCTTCTTTATTTTGTTTCTTTTCCTTTTTCTTTTCTTGCTTCTCAAATGATTATTCATCGAATACCAAGCAACTACCCCAATAGCATCTTATTTTCTTCTTCTCACTCAGCACATCGCCTTAATACTACTAAAAGTTGATCACTCTTCCAGTGGTATACTCCAATTCGATCAAGTTGGAGCTTTTAAAGAGAATAATGGTGAACAAAGAAAAAGAGGCATTGTAACGGCTTAAAGGGGCGAGCTAAGGAAATTTTATCTTTTATCGGTCGGCAGTAAACAAAGAAGGCCTAAAATCATGTCCTATGGTCATATGGTTCTTCAACATTCACGACGGAAGATTATTTAGCATGGTAACAAATATTTTAACTTGACTATCAACCAAAACAAGAATAATGAGACTAAACAACAAGTAAATGCGCTATTTCAATGAAATTCGACAAACACAAAATGTATTCATAACCCTCTAAAAAGAAAAGATAGGCTCAAAAGCTCACCGGGCTTAGTCTCCACCATGTGTTATCTAGAAATCCGAATCATATTATAGTTCACATCAGACATGTATTCAAGCAACTACGTGCAGTGCATAGGTTTGTGTGCAAATTTATGATATAAAACTACGATTTGAATGATACATATCTTAAAACGTCGCATCATGACTTTAGCAAATATTTAATTACATCTTCTCTTGTTTACCATTCTATAACAATCATAGTTATATAACAAGAAGTATCAAATTTATATTGCAAAAACGTCGGTAACATCGTTTATTTAAGCATAAGTATCAAAAAAAATTTAAAAATCGGTGCATAAAATGTGCATGTGTGTGCATACCCCCAAACCTAAACCTTTCATTGTCCCCAATGAAACAATAAAATAAAAGAAATGAGAGTACTTAAGAAAGGAACGATAATACCTCGATCTCGGCAAACACAGAACAGGTTAACACAAAGGAATATGACAATAAAGTTCAATGTTACCTGTTACTTCTTAACAAAAGAAAATCAAACAAACAAAATAATAAAAACAGCTAAAAGAATTATAACTAAACTAAACGAACCTAAATAAACTATAAGACTTAAAGAAAATACGAAAACAAAAAGATAATAAACTAGAAAAGAAAATAAACAGAACTAAAACTACGAAACCAACAAAGGACTAGATCTAAAAGTGCTTATGAAAGAAAAACAGAAAAGTAAAAACTATCTGAACAAGTGGGGAGGAAATAGGTAAGAAAACAAAAGAAAACATCAAGAAAACGGGAAATCGCGCGAGCGGTCCGCGCGAGCGGCCGTCGCGTGCGCGAATTTCCAAAATATATATATATATATATATATATATTTTTTAAGACATTTCTCGCGCGAGCGAGGTACCTCGCTCCCGCGATTCCAGGCGCGAGGAGAACCTGAGGGCTCATACAAAGAAAACAAAAGAAAAAACACTAAGGCACAATCTCGCGCCAGCGGGCCGCGCGAGCGATGTCTCGCGCGAGCGGGCCGCGCACGCGAGAATGGTATTTTCACTTATTTGGCTAAAATTATGTATATAATATTAAAAATAACTCCACTCCTACCCCCAAACCTGTCCAGAACCTCAAAAACAAACGAAAATCACCCAAAAACAACGAAAAATTAGCGAAATAAAGCTTGGGTTGCCTCCCAAGAAGCGCTAACTTTTACGTCTTTAGCTAGACCGTTCTAGCTCAAGATTCAAGGAGGTCGTAAATTAGAGTTTGTACATTTTAGGGCGTTAGGAAAATTCTGGTGAAACGTCGAAACAAGGTTGTTAGGTGTTAATTTATTTGACGGCTCACCATTATCGTTATTACATTGATCCTTTACCTTTCGAGTATATTCTTCATTAGTGGTCGAGGGATTAGGATTCATCCATTCATCATCTTCTATATTATTCCCCACACTTCTATTTATTACGTTAGTAGGTTCAATATTCCCTCTTACCTCACCTTCCGCCTCACATAGGTAATCATCGTCTTTAGGAGGTTGATCCATAGCATTAAAAACGTTTAATTTTAAGTTCATGTTCCCAAACGACACTTTCATTACCCCCGTCCGGCAGTTAACACGTGCGTTAGCGGTTGCTAAGAATGGACGGCCTAGAATGACAGGAGTATGTTTCCTAGCATCTAGCACGGGTTCAGTGTCAAGGACCATGAAGTCGACAGGATAATAGCATTTATCAACCTTAACCAAGACGTCCTCGACGATTCCTCTAGGTATTTTAATAGAACGATCCGCTAATTGTATTGTAGCGGCCGTAGGTTTCAGTTCACCTAAACCTAATTGTTTATAGACGTGATAAGGTAAGAGATTAACACTAGCTCCTAAGTCAAGGAGAGCCCGATGAATGACAGTGTCACCTATGACACATGAGATCGTAGGCGTACCAGGATCCTTATACTTTGGAGGTGCGTGTTGGAAAATAGAGCTTACTTTTTCCGTGAGGAAGACCTTTTTAGGAGTATGACTCCGTATTTTGCGTTTTTGTGTACAAAGGTCTTTTAAACATTTAGCATACGCGGGAATTTGTTTTATAGCATCGAGGAAAGGAATATTAATTTTAACTTGTTTGAACACCTCGAGTATATCCTCCATTTTTGACCTATTCTTTGTAAAATGTGACGGTCCCTCATTATTAGGTGGATATGGCATTCTCGGAATATAGTTCGTTGAGACCGGTTCTTTATCTTTTTTATTTTTATCCACATCCTCACCCATCTTATTCGAGTTAGTATTCCTATCTTTCACATTCTCATTCGGAATTTTTATTACCTCTTCCTCTCGTGTAGTCAACCTAGTTGAGACGACGTTCACTTGTTCATTTGACCCCTTAACCTCATATTGTCCCTTAGGGTTTTGAATTGTTTGACTAGGCAACGTCCCCTCGTTTCTACGACTCACTACAGTAGCTAGTTGTCCCATTTGGGATTCAAGCTTCGCAATGGATTGTGTATGAGAGTGCACTATTTGTGCTTGTGCTTGGACTTGCGTTTCAATAGTCTTAAGGGACGCCAACACCTTTTCCTCAAAAGCATTACCTCTTGAAGGATTCGAATTAGGAGGCGGGTGTTGGTATTGACCTTGTTGAGGTCTATAAGCGTTAGGGAAATTAGTCGCCTCATTAGGATTATTATTATTATTTTTCCACGAGAAGTTAGGATGGTTTCTCCATGGCGCATCCGGATTATTATTAGTCAAATTATAGTTATTTCGTGGGTATTGTTGAATAGAATTTATATGTTGCTCCACGAATTCTGGAAATTGACTCGCCGATGGACATGAAAGTATAGAATGTGACGGATCAGAACATAATGCACAAATTTCATGAGCGGGTGGGCTTGTCATTTGATTCATTGTTAAAAGTCGGTCAAGTTTTCTATTTAATTCTTGTATTTCAATTGACTGGCTTGACTCAAACTTTACCTCTCTCTTAGGTTGTGCATGATATCCCTCCGAACGTACCGACACAGCCTGATGCATCGAATTCTCGCTTAAAGTTTCAAATATTTTCCAGGCCTCGTCGGCGCTCTTGTGTAGGAAAGTACCCGCACAAACGGCATCGACGGTATTACGGACCGAGGGAATAAGTCCTTCATAGAAAACCTGTACCAGTTGCCACTTAGGAACCTGATGATGTGGGCAAGAGCGTAATAATTCTTTGAATTTTTCCCATGTGTCATAAAGTGATTCCCCATCTTGCATAACAAAATTTGTTATGGATTTCCTTATTTGATTCGTACGCATAATAGGAAAAAACTTCTGTAAGAATGCGGTGTGTAAGGCTTCCCATGTCTTAATTGTGTTTGGCTCTAAAGATTGGTGTTGTCAATATCAAGATATAAAAGTATTCTTTACTTTTCTAAAGATTTGTAGTGTGGAAGTAAAGGTCGAACCCACAGAGATTGATTAACTACCGCGTTTTAATTTTAAAACCTAAATTTAATTAATTAAGAAAACGGATTTGATTTTAATTTGAATTAAACTAAAAACATAAAAATAAATCTAGACTATGAAAGCAATTAAAATTGTTTTAAATGATATTTAAGGGAACCTAGGATTGCAAATCCACCACTAGCTTCATAATAGGAATATTTATGAATCACTTTAGCTTATTAAGTTGGATGAATATGGGGAATTGTAGCTACAAGCTCAATTCCTCCTACAAGAAGATAATCATGGTTCAAGCACCAACATAATCCATCTGCAGTTAGCACGAATTATCCCACACTAAACTAGGGTTGTGATCTAATTCATCTAACCTAGGCATGGACTATTCGGATACTTGATAGCACGAATCAATAAAGCACCATCACATGTAAACAATCTAAACAAGCACAGCAAGAATAGATCGTTGAGCACATCACAATCAAAATAGATCTAAGACAAGAATAAACTTTGAAAGCAATGATTTAATCAATAGAAAGCACGATTTATTTATAAAAATCCTCTAAACATGTGACTGTCATCCATACATAATAAAACTAAAAGAAATACATAAATAAAACCCTATTACTTGGCTAGGGTTTCATTGAAACCCTAGATCTAGAGTCTAGTTGTCCATAGAAGTAGTAGATGGCAAGAGGTTGATGGAGGAGGCCATGGGAATCCTTGGTCTTCTTCTTCTTCTCCTTGCTTCCCTCCCTTCAATGGCTGAAAGTGTGTATGTATATGTGTGTATATAATGAGGTGTAACAATGTCTAACCCTTAATTTGAAGTAAAATAAGGTATATATAGATTACAACAAGTTTTTGGAAGCCTTTCTAACTCGAGACGAACTGAAACTGATGTATTTTACAATCTGGACGCAGTTAGGACATCTCGTTTGCACAGGAGTCTTCAGTATACTGAAATACGCAACTTTGCTTTTTACACATATCGCGCGAGCGGGTCGCGCGAGCGCGACAATTGGACCTTCGTGCGCGCGGATCGCGCGAGCGATTCTGGGATTCTCGCGCGAGCGGATCGCGCGAGCGATTTCTGGATTTCGCGGGCGCGGATCGCGCGCGCGACTTGGTTTTTTCAGCTTCTTTTCTTCTGCTTTTTCACCCTGTTTAGCCTGGTTTAGTTGATTTCTTCCAAAACCTGTCAGAAACTAGAAAACGAAGTAAAAATATACAAAAACAGGATAAAAAGGTACTAACAAATGCTCGCTAAGGCGTATAAATAGGATTTGTTCTCTCCCGATCAAATAGTATATTGGGGATGTTGTAATTTGATTGAAAATTTTTGAGGGAAGAATTGTTATGGGTTAATTGATAAAACCCTTTATTGTAAGAAATTGGAATGCATCTAAAAGTCAGAGATGTGATTGGATGATAAGACGGAACTATGTGATAAACGTGAAAATCACAATTATTGGGATAATACGAACGATAAGTGATAATTGCAACATAGTTCTTTAGTATTCACCGCTCCCTGTTGTTGTGTTATTGTTTGTAGTAGCTCGCACTCTTTTGTCAGTGGCTTCGTGATCAAGCTGGCTTAAGACTTGTTGAGTGTACTTTTTGCCAGTGGCTTCGTGATCAAGCTGGCCTAAGCCTTATGCCCGGCTTATTTGTTAGACGTCTAGGCATATTGACTGGCCTTCTGTGTGTATACCTGGTTTGGTTGATACCCCAACCAAACTAGCACCAGAGTGGATGTTAGTAGCATGTCCGGGCACACATGGGATATATGTGTGGGTGTACCATGGAGGGTGACCAAGTGGTAAAGCTAGGAAATTGAATAATGAGTCGTTCATAAAAAAAAGTAAGTTGACCATGAGTAGGGTGACCTTAATGGTGAACCTAGGGCAAGAAAAAAATGATAGTGATTGTAGAGCGTTAAATGCAAATGGATAAACTGTTGCGAAACATAAAATTGAAAACTCGAAATGGTTACCGTGGTATAATGCGAAGGAAATTGACATAATGATTCGATATTGGAGAATTTCTCATTCTAATACTAAGGATTTGTGCTAACTCTCGAGTTGCAGGATGGTGGGCCCACTAACCATTGTATGCAGGCTTTGGCTCACCATGTTATTTAAGAGTAAGTGTTTCTTTTACTTTATGGGTGGAACAAACTGCCGCCGTGACTCGAGGAAACTACCGCTTGTCCTCACTCACGTGTGGAACTACAGTTCTGCCTACAACTCTATATGTGTTTGTAGTCAAGAAAGGAAGGGAGCCCAGCGGATTCCCAACCTTAGAGAAATTTTTTGGGTATTATTATGTTAATTGATTATTGTTGAGTTGGAGTCGAGGGGACCATGAGTGATCCTTGAGACTGGGGTGTGTTTACTCATACCAGTGTTGTTATACAATACTGACCCGTGTGATGTTAATCATGTGGGGGCGTTTCTCGGGAAACGTAGCCATTTCGCAGATTAAGGAGTAGACCGGTATGACTATTGGATTGCATGGATTTGCTTGAAGGCATGAAGACATTTACTGTTCATTTGCTATTTTCATTTATTTGGCATTGTAGGCCATTATTGTAGTTGGTATTGGGACGTTTAGTAGCTCTAACCATAGGTTGTAATAGGGGTTATTCTTTCAAAACTTTAATTGTAAATGAAAAGATTTTTATTCTTAATGAGAATTTAGAAATGCTTATTCAGCTTTCGCTTTTCAATAAAAGTGATTTAGTAGCTGTAGCTTTAATCAAATATTTTTGAGTATTTTCGGAACCGCATGAGTGTTTTTGTTTTAATGGAAATGTGGTGGTTTTGTTTTAAAAACATAAATGGAGATTTATTACAAATGTTTTAACCAGGTTTTTAAGAACATCTATTTCCATTAAAAAGTTTTATTAGGATGGGCTTCGTGGTGTTCACTCCGATAGTTGGGCAGTCGAATAGTAGTCTAGATTTAGTTCTATACTGAATATTTGGCTTTCCAAAAATCGGGGTGTGACAGTTTGGTATCAGAGCTTTTGGTTGCCTTAGATTGGGAGGAGTCTAGGGGATCCTCGGCATTGTGGTAGTGGGTCAGAGCTATAGGTCGCGGATTTATTTGGGTTCCGGGTTATGTGTACTTATGTGTTATCCATGTGTTGTCTATATGTTATTTAATTATTTTGAATCAATTAATTACATAACTTTTCGAGCCTCTCATTACATGTTAATTTGTTGAAATCATTTGATATATTATGAGTTGTATAATAGTGCATGCATACATATTGTTGGTATGACGGGTAGTAGAGGAGAATTGGAGGATGATCAACAGTGGAGCTCCTGCCTAGTGGATTTATATTATTATTAGCGAATCTTCAGCATTATCTGGTATCTACAGGCATATTATTCGAGAGATTATTATTCTGTTGGAGTATCGGAAATTTGGTTATTATCGGGAAAAACCTTATATATTATTTCCCTTATTATCGACTGGTATTCTCATATGTGTTCTATAATTTGGTTATCTCGGATTTCTTATCATGGAGCTGTATTTATCAACAAGTATTTTGGCATGGATCATAATTCTTGTGTCTGTATTCGGGCTTTCTATTATATTCTGGAGCATCTATAGGATCAAATGGGATTCTATTTTCTACAACTATGACGAATCTGGGCACGTGTTGGTTTATTTCCGACCGCATTATTATCTTCGCAGTCTTATTTCCAGTACAGAGTTATGCATATTCCTGAAGTGGCATGTTTAAATAGTAAGTATGGGTATCATGAGGAGGTGTAATGAGGGACATGGTAAGAGGTAAACATGGGCATATAGTTAGAATCCTTGATTAACAGCGAGCATGTTGCATCATTGCATACCTAGTTTGTATTCACATGTTTTGCATCAATAATTGTGTTTTGAATTATCTATTAATGTTTGACGATTGACTATACGAGAATTAAGGTATATAGATGAGGGTTTCCTTGTTTGGATTAGTCGCTCGACGTACTTGGTCTAGTATAGTTAAGAGTTAAACTTAATCAATGCTTTGTTTGAAATTATGTGTTTAACTTTATTGATGACTGCCTTGGGTATTTATCGTTGCTTCAAATTTCGGGACGAAATTTCTTTAAGAAGGGTAGAATGTAACAACCTAAAAATTTCTAAGTGTGTAAATAATTATTTTAATTATAATTTTCAGTTAGCAATATTATATGAGTGTGCCTATGTAAGATACGTCTTTAAAATTTTAAGTTTGGAGGACATATAAATTAAATCATTAGAGAGCCCTTTAGTTTGAATGCTACATTTTATTAATTTAAATTTATTAAAAAAAATGAAGGGTTAATATGTTTTTTTTGTATAGTATTTACAGGCCCGCGAATGCGTCAAATAGTGCATCTGATATTGAAATTAAGTACCCGGGGTATGAGTACCCTATGGGCTAGCCATTTTAGTGGTTTGTGTTACATTCTGGGCTCATATGTGTCTCTTTTGTTAGCCCATAAAAAGAAAAACGGGATTATTAATATTTGTGGGAGTAATATATGTATTGTGTGTGTATTATATGTATATACATAGATAATATATCCTAGGGTTAGAAAAAAAAAAAAGAGAGCAGCCTCAAGAGAGAGAGAGAGAGAGAGAGAGAGAGAGAGAGAAGAAAAAGAAGAAGAAGAAGGAAGAAGAAGAAAAGGGAGAAGAAGGAGAACGGTCTCGGGTTCGTGGTCACGTGTGGATCGTGGGGTATTCGTGATTGCCATTTTTTATCAACTCGGTGAGTTAAACTTTGTGTATTCATATATATACACACGTATGTATATGTATATACGGGAGTAATTAAATTAGTATGTACATGTTTAATTTAATTATTAGGATTAAACCTTTGTAATGGATACGTTGTTATTGTTGAAGTAATCTAGATATTTTTTTTCCCCTTCGTGTGATTTTGCGATCATGACATTAGAGTATTCAAAAGGGTTAGGGGAATCGTTAGTTTGATAAAAACTATATGGGAAATATTCATGTTTGTTAGAAAATATATGTGAAACTCGTTTTATGTGTAGTTCACATAGTTGCAGAAACTTTAAAAAATTATTAGAAAATCGTGGTTTTGAATTTGAATATTCTGTTCGCGTTGGCCTGTAGGAAACGCAATTCTGCACACTTTTCGTGTTTTGAGTTTTCCTTGATTCTGCACCGTTTGGGCTGTAGATTTAAATTTCAGTAGCAGTTTTTAGTATATTAAAATATACAAAATTGGAGAAATATGATTCGTTGTGTTTTTTTTTTATTCGTTCGTATGACTTAATGAAAATTACGGAAATGCATGAATTCTCATATAATGTTGAGCTATAAAACAAATGAGTGATAGTCATTAACGTTGAGTCCGATGAAAATATTGTGGAACGATTGTTATAATATTTTACTATATGAGAATTTGAATTTTTATGATGGGTTTCACGTAGGCGGATATTGAATGTTGGTTTGAAGTTATTATACTTGAAATAACTGACCTTATTGTGTGGTCATTTTGAGAAACATGAGTAAATTAGATACGTTGAATAGTATATTGGGGATGTTGTAATTTGATTGAAAATTTTTGAGGGAAGAATTGTTATGGGTTAATTGATAAAACCCTTTATTGTAAGAAATTGGAATGCATCTAAAAGTCAGAGATGTGATTGGATGATAAGACGGAACTATGTGATAAACGTGAAAATCACAATTATTGGGATAATACGAACGATAAGTGATAATTGCAACATAGTTCTTTAGTATTCACCGCTCCCTGTTGTTGTGTTATTGTTTGTAGTAGCTCGCACTCTTTTGTCAGTGGCTTCGTGATCAAGCTGGCTTAAGACTTGTTGAGTGTACTTTTTGCCAGTGGCTTCGTGATCAAGCTGGCCTAAGCCTTATGCCCGGCTTATTTGTTAGACGTCTAGGCATATTGACTGGCCTTCTGTGTGTATACCTGGTTTGGTTGATACCCCAACCAAACTAGCACCAGAGTGGATGTTAGTAGCATGTCCGGGCACACATGGGATATATGTGTGGGTGTACCATGGAGGGTGACCAAGTGGTGAAGCTAGGAAATTGAATAATGAGTCGTTCATAAAAAAAAGTAAGTTGACCATGAGTAGGGTGACCTTAGTGGTGAACCTAGGGCAAGAAAAAAATGATAGTGATTGTAGAGCGTTAAATGCAAATGGATAAACTGTTGCGAAACATGAAATTGAAAACTCGAAATGGTTACCGTGGTATAATGCGAAGGAAATTGATATAATGATTCGATATTGGAGAATTTCTCATTCTAATACTAAGGATTTGTGCTAACTCTCGAGTTGCAGGATGGTGGGCCCACTAACCATTGTATGCAGGCTTTGGTTCACCATGTTATTTAAGAGTAAGTGTTTCTTTTACTTTGTGGGTGGAACAAACTGCCGCCGTGACTCGAGAAAACTACCGCTTGTCCTCACTCACGTGTGGAACTACAGTTCTGCCTACAACTCTATATGTGTTTGTAGTCAAGAAAGGAAGGGAGCCCAGCGGATTCCCAACCTTAGAGAAATTTTTTGGGTATTATTATGTTAATTGATTATTGTTGAGTTGGAGTTGAGGGGACCACGAGTGATCCTTGAGACTGGGGTGTGTTTACTCATACCAGTGTTGTTATACAATACTGACCCGTGTGATGTTAATCATGCGGGGGCGTTTCTCGGGAAACGTAGCCGTTTCGCAGATTAAGGAGTAGACCGGTATGACTATTGGATTGCATGGATTTGCTTGAAGGCATGAAGACATTTACTGTTCATTTGCTATTTTCATTTATTTGGCATTGTAGGCCATTATTGTAGTTGGTATTGGGACGTTTAGTAGCTCTAACCATAGGTTGTAATAGGGGTTATTCTTTCAAAACTTTAATTGTAAATGAAAAGATTTTTATTCTTAATGAGAATTTAGAAATGCTTATTCAGCTTTCGCTTTTCAATATAAGTGATTTAGTAGCTGTAGCTTTAATCAAATATATTTGAGTATTTTCGGAACCGCATGAGTGTTTTTTTTTAATGGAAATGTGGTGGTTTTGTTTTAAAAACATAAATGGAGATTTATTACAAATGTTTTAACCAGGTTTTTAAGAACATCTATTTCCATTGAAAAGTTTTATTAGGATGGGCTTCGTGGTGTTCACTCCGATAGTTGGGCAGTCGAATAGTAGTCTAGATTTAGTTCTATACTGATTATTTGGCTTTCCAAAAATCGGGGTGTGACACACAGTACCCACCTTGGTTCCCACCACCACCACTAGGGTTCATGCCACCACCTCCACCTGGGTTTTTACCACCTCCTGTTGCTGTACGTGAGAATAGTGGGAAAGAAGACTGGTTTCATTAGACCCGTTGTTACGTGACTGAATGGATAACCATTCTGTCCTTCTAACTCCGCACAATGTAATTATAAGGGAAATGCTAAGTATAAACATAACATTAACTTAATTCAACATAAATATAGCAGCAAAAATAAAACATGAATAAAAGACTTAAATCTTATTACAAGAGACCATTCTAAACTTATTACATAAACTTAAACATAAGAAACTATCTTTCAATCTCCAGCACGGTTCTTTCCTTCCTAGCTCCTCAGCACTGCATCCTAAGCTCTTCTATCTAAACAAAACCTGCACCACTCTGGACATGGGAATACCCAGGGCATAAGATGCCATTAGCTTTGAAGCAAAGGTGAGTGAGAATCTCAACCACACGCTAATCAGTAATACAAACATCGCTCAACTCACAATATTGTTATGTATCTTAGGATACCCGGTTAGTCTCTTATCAAAAGGCGCATTCTTTCACGGGCATAGCAAAGATCTCAACTAAACATGTAAATAGATAAATGTATCATCATAGAATACATTCTCCTTATTTTATTCTCATGTGTGCAAATGCATGATCAATGTGACTCAGTCACAACACTTTGCAAAACCAAATGCTTTTCAAAACTAGTACTTTTCAAAACTAAATCATCTTATTCATCAACTCATTCTCATATCTTTCTCTTTCTCATCATAACTCATACAGTAGACCACACTGATCGTCTACATGGTGGGTCCTACAATCAACTTATTCCCTTGATAGACTGCCAGATGTCTTACCGGTGCATCCGATGTGTGAACAATGGAACTGGCACATCAGAACATCTTCAATGATATGTACACTCTCACCGGTCATCTACACAACTAAGAAATATATTAGAGCACTAGCCTGACATCTTCTGTGACGCCCCGCAAAAATAAGCGTATTTCCATTGAAAAATTAAATAAATCACACTTGATTCTTTAAAATAAAAATACAAAATTTCTTTAAAACTCCCAGCAGGTCCATATTCTCCACGGATCTCCTATATCATCCTTAACCTTATCTCCCTTCTAGGCTTCGGTTACCGGCACTGCCTGCATCTAAAAACCATACCGGGAAGTATACAATATGACATGAATAATAAAGGCTCAAAAGGATAATGACAATCAAATACATAGAACGACATCAAATTAATTGACCAGTCTCACAACCCAACTGCTCACACTACCAAAACGCTCATACCAATAGCATCATACCAGGTTCCTCTTGATCACATAGCAAGAGACACCTCACCTCACCTCACCCGTCTCCAGTACGTCGGTCCCTGAGGCCTGTTGGACTGTTGGTAGGTGCTCCTTGCTCATGACCCTTTAGTCCCATAGCACTTAGCAATAAACACATACTCATTGATTCCAAATGAAAACACAACATAACTGCAAAAAGAGTACAAGTAGAGATAACAAAGAAATACTCCGGAGAATTTAGAAAGCATATTGTACACAACCCGGTACCTATAAATGATGTTGAGCAACTCCCAAACACTTCTCTTCTTCTTCTTCTTCTTCTTCTTCTAACTCGAGGTGTATGTATATCTATAATTGTGTATATATATAAATCTCTCTCTATGTGACTCTCTCAAGCTCTCTATGCTAGAAGTGTAGAATGTGTGTGTTTGAGAGAGTATTTGAGTGTATAAATAGCCAAGCTTCCACTTGGAGACAATGGCCTAACAATCCACTTATTAACCACTAACTTCTAATTAATGGGTAGTTTATAAGGAATATGCAAGATGATGTAAACATACACTAATGCACCTATAACTCCACTTAGAGACATTGGCCTAACAATCCACTAACTTCTAATTAGTTGGTAGTTTATAAGGAATATGCAAGATGATGTAAACATACACTAATGCACCTATAACTCCACTTAGAGACATTGGCCTAACAATCCACTAACTTCTAATTGATTGGTAGCATTCTAAAAACTGCTACTGAAATCCTCATTTTCTGGCCAAACGGTGCAGAATCTGAGAAAATTGCATTAGACGAAAAGTGTGCAGAATCGAGTTTTGCTTGAGACAACGCGGGCAGAACCTTAAATTTCATTTGTTTTCCTAACAAAAATCTGAAAACAAAATTCTGCTACTGTTAAAATTAAAAGAGAAAATATTAGATTTAATTTTAAATATGACTCGAAAAATCTTAATTTCCAATACTAATACCAAATCATTTAATCTCACGCAACTTTTCCCAAAAAAAATATATTTTTAGTTCATGACTTATAAAATTGAAAAAATGACCAAAATACCCCTGTGACCAATTTTCGCTAAAATCGCACACGAAGTCTAAATCGTCAATTTAAACATGAAAACACGGGTTACTACAATCTACCCTCCTTAATAGAGATTTCGTCCCGAAATCTAGAGATAAAAGTATTTGGTAAATAACTTCATAAATTTCTTAAAATAATGTTTAAAACAAATATAGCATATTTTGTTTTATAAAATAACAAAAAAATATTTTTTTTTTTTTTTTTTTTTCAACCTTCTCTGACTCCTCCCAGGCGATGTAGACTATCTAACCTTGACTTAGTCCTACATTTCCGGCTGGGGACAGGCTTTGATACCATTTGTGACGCCCCGCAAAAATAAGCGTATTTCCATTGAAAAATTAAATAAATCACACTTGATTCTTTAAAATAAAAATACAAAATTTCTTTAAAACTCCCAGCAGGTCCATATTCTCCACGGATCTCCTATATCATCCTTAACCTTATCTCCCTTCTAGGCTTCGGTTACCGGCACTGCCTGCATCTAAAAACCATACCGGGAAGTATACAATATGACATGAATAATAAAGGCTCAAAAGGATAATGACAATCAAATACATAGAACGACATCAAATCAATTGACCAGTCTCACAACCCAACTGCTCACACTACCAAAACGCTCATACCAATAGCATCATACCAGGTTCCTCTTGATCACATAGCAAGAGACACCTCACCTCACCTCACCCGTCTCCAGTACGTCGGTCCCTGAGGCCTGTTGGACTGTTGGTAGGTGCTCCTTGCTCATGACCCTTTAGTCCCATAGCACTTAGCAATAAACACATACTCATTGATTCCAAATGAAAACACAACATAACTGCAAAAAGAGTACAAGTAGAGATAACAAAGAAATACTCCGGAGAATTTAGAAAGCATATTGTACACAACCCGGTACCTATAAATGATGTTGAGCAACTCCCAAACACTTCTCTTCTTCTTCTTCTTCTTCTTCTTCTAACTCGAGGTGTATGTATATCTATAATTGTGTATATATATAAATCTCTCTCTATGTGACTCTCTCAAGCTCTCTATGCTAGAAGTGTAGAATGTGTGTGTTTGAGAGAGTATTTGAGTGTATAAATAGCCAAGCTTCCACTTGGAGACAATGGCCTAACAATCCACTTATTAACCACTAACTTCTAATTAATGGGTAGTTTATAAGGAATATGCAAGATGATGTAAACATACACTAATGCACCTATAACTCCACTTAGAGACATTGGCCTAACAATCCACTAACTTCTAATTAGTTGGTAGTTTATAAGGAATATGCAAGATGATGTAAACATACACTAATGCACCTATAACTCCACTTAGAGACATTGGCCTAACAATCCACTAACTTCTAATTGATTGGTAGTTTATAAGGAATATGCAAGATGATGTAAACATACACTAATGCACCTATAACTCCACTTAGAGACATTGGCCTAACAATCCACTAACTTCTAATTAGTTGGTAGTTTATAAGGAATATGCAAGATGATGTAAACATACACTAATGCACCTATAACTCCACTTAGAGACATTGGCCTAACAATCCACTAACTTCTAATTGATTGGTAGTTTATAAGGAATATGCAAGATGATGTAAACATACACTAATGCACCTATAACTCCACTTAGAGACATTGGCCTAACAATCCACTAACTTCTAATTAATTGGTAGCATTCTAAAAACTGCTACTGAAATCCTCATTTTCTGGCCAAACGGTGCAGAATCTGAGAAAATTGCATTAGACGAAAAGTGTGCAGAATCGAGTTTTGCTTGAGACAACGCGGGCAGAACCTTAAATTTCATTCGTTTTCCTAACAAAAATCTGAAAACAAAATTCTGCTACTGTTAAAATTAAAAGAGAAAATATTAGATTTAATTTTAAATATGACTCGAAAAATCTTAATTTCCAATACTAATACCAAATCATTTAATCTCACGCAACTTTTCCCAAAAAAAATATATTTTTAGTTCATGACTTATAAAATTGAAAAAATGACCAAAATACCCCTGTGACCAATTTTCGCTAAAATCGCACACGAAGTCTAAATCGTCAATTTAAACATGAAAACACGGGTTACTACATCTTCAACCATGTATGCGCATCACTGGACGTCTTCAGTGGCGAGAGGTGCTAGGAGCCCTAACTGTCCACGTCCTCCAGGCTCGTTAGCCGTTGATCCAACGGATTCAATACTCACATCTCTATCTCAATCTCTATCTCATCATCGCTTCTCTCTTCCATGCAATGTATGTTGACACATGTCGTGAAATGCACGTGGACATTATCTACTACTCAACTACATTTCTTTCTCATGTAATTACATCATTAACATAGCATGCGCTATCGTCTGATTAACATTCATCATAATACGTACATTTGGCATCTTAATAGTAAAAACACAATATGTAAATCATGGATCATTTAAACATGGATTTGATACTAATAGACATATAGATAATAACCTTTACATGCTCATTTATATGATAGCACTACCATAGCATGAATATTCATAGCAATACAAGCACTGGTATACATGGCATCATAATCAACATAATAATTATACAAAATCTCGTACAGGTAGCTTATAAATATCTTGAATTAATCTTAATAGAATTGGAGTGACGTTAGGAAACTCACCTTGATAAGATAGCAAGCTCGAAACCTCGATAGTAGCTATATGCCAGGTTCTACAACATAAAATAGAAGAAACATGGTAAAGTTTAAGTGCTAACAATAGGGGTATTATGGTAAATAAACCAAATAATGCTATAAACCTCAAGTTAGTGATCTACGTGTCATTCTAAGTCCAACATCATTGACTAAACTAAAATCGGAGTACGTCATGGTTTTTGAGATAAAATGCACGGCTTTCTACACTAACGCGGGCCTTAAAGACAGGCTGTATTTTCTGCCGAGTTGAAAAGTCACAAAAACTTAAGGGGAATGTTTTAGACATTATTCTAACACTCTGAGAATTGACCGAGTAATTATCACGGTCCTAGATGAATTAATATAAATTATTAAAGATAATAAGTACCAAAAAATACCCGTAAAGGGATTTAAATACAAAATAATATCCAAAATGAGAAATCACTGCTTGAAAGTATTTTTAATAAATGCTATACTTTAAAATGCACTATTGGTATTTTTCTCATATTTTCTGGAGCTCATTTAGTATTTGATAATAACTATAATGCTCGAAAAATAGCTCCGTAATAATTATTAAAAATAATATGCTGTATATGAATATAGTCCCAACGATATAAACCTAATTTTCCAGAATTAATTATAACACATAGCTATTTAATATCTATTTAAACACTAAGGAAAATTAATATTTATTATTTATAATCGACATACATTAGTTAATACTATAATATTATTCAGAATATAGAAAATATTATATAATAATATTTCATAACTTAAAAAATACTAATAATACAACTTAACACTAATTTACCTTTAAAAACAATTAATACGTGTATTAATAAGTATTAGAAGCCATCAGGTCAACCCGAACCGACCCGAACCCTACGGGTTACCCATATATACACATAGCGGGACCCAACTACGTGACCCAATGGGTCAAACCCGACCCAACCCGACCTAACCCAAAATTAATATGGATAACCCATATACTCACGCAACTAAACCCAACCCATAAACCTAAACCCGAACAGAATTCAAACTATACGCGAATCCGAATACACTCACAAACTAACCTACCCGATTACCCAAACTCAGACCTGACCCGAACCAAACTTGGACATAGACCTAAAACATCTAAAAACACAACACAACCCACCGTATTCGACCTAAACAAGTAACCCGACTCACGGCATCAAAACAACATCGTTTCACTAAAGGGGTCCATGGGTTATAATAACCCGACCCGAACTGCTACCCATAACTATTTACACTAACATACCAACCCACCCAAACCTAACCTGACTCGACCCGGACCGAATCGACTCAAATCGTCTCGTACCCACCTCTTATAACCCAAAAATCTATTATCTTGTCCGGCGAAGTAGAACCGCCAGAAAATTGTGACTTGTCGAAAAACTTCAAGGGGCCATAACTTACACGTTTCTTAATGGAAATGGCTCATTCCGATGCCAAACTGATCATTTCTCTCTCTTCTATCACATACAAGGAGATGGGAACACGAATCATTCATTAAGCCTTTGAACCAGAGGGTTATTGTTTTGGCCAAAAAAAGAATAATGCCTTGCATGTATGGGCAAAGGTGATCTATTTGCAAAGTTGCTTCTAGGGTATGGTATAGGAGACATTAGGATGTGATTGATCCAACTTAGGGGCTATTTGGTTGAGTTCAAAAATCAAGTTTCAAGGTGATGTTCTAATGCTACCGGAACTCACAGACAGCCTTAGGCTCTGTTTGGGCTACATGCAAGTGCATTTGAGAGAGTGTGTGTGTATGTATGACATGCAAGAGTGTAGAAAGTGACAGAGAGGTTGGGTTTACCTAAGGTGGTCTCAGATCACTCTCTCTCTCTATTATTCTTCTCAAACCCTCTTCTTTAATCTTATTCTATCTTCTTCTGCCTTCTTCTTCTTTCTATGTGTGTGGTTGTGTGTGTTTCTTATAGATATGGTGGGGCATAGAGGGAGAAAAAAAAATGGTAGGTGTACACAATGCATATATGTGTGGCAATTTGATCTCTTCTCAAGTTCTCACTCTAACTCTTGGGTCTTTTTCTCTCTCTATACAATCTGCCATGGACAGATTATGGGTGAATTTAGGAAAGGTTTATGAGGGTAGGGGTGTATTATATATAGAGGGAGATGAGAGAGGTTTGGTAATTAATGTGTCCCACATATATGGGCGTGCAAGTGTTTGTGTAAGTTTGTGTGTGCCCAAGGGTAGATCATGAGGGAACCAAATGAGGGTGGAGGTGTGAGTGCATGGCTACCACGTGGTAGGGTAGTAGTAGGATCCACTCTTGGGTAATGTGCCACTACTTTGGTAAAGGTACCATTCTATTAAAGTGAACACATGTATATATATATGTACGGGGTTATGTACGAGTTCATAGTAAGTCCGTGTATGGTTTTTTAAATAGAATCCTTAAGTGCCAAGGGTAAGACTAATATTTTAATACTAACTTAGTTATATCATCGTCGTCGAGACGATAATTGAAGAATTCTTAAAGAGGGATTCTTAATTAGGGTCGTCCTAAAGGACCTTCTATAACTATAATCATGGTGATGTCGTAAATCTGAATTCCTACGTCGAATTTTTTAGGGAAATTCAGGGTGCTAAAACTCGGGACTAGCTCAAATCCATTTTCTAAACATTTTAAAACCTTGAGCCCATAAAATGAGTCCAATGCAATTGCAAGCCATGCTATGGGGTACCCGAACCAAGTGTAGGGCCTAGAAAGACCAAGTCCACTTGATTGATCCCATTAAAAATCTCATGTCGACAACAACGAGTGAGGTTCACCACCCTTCATTAGCCTTTATCCTATCTGATCTGACCGATTTGGATTACTCGTGTCTTGGATTCCATGGAGCTTTTATCCATAGCCGAAGCTACAATCGATGCCCATGATCCATATCCGAGGCTATGAGTGACTACTCCATATATACCCCATAAGGCTAAACCCTAACAGATCCTCGCTAATAGAGTTGCCACTTGGTTTGATAAAGGAAACAAAGAAAACTAAATCTATCAAGTCCAATGGATAGAGACCACTACCCCTTCATCACCAAAGTACAAGGTACGAGAGAGGAAGGAGCTAGATCGTGCTAAAACACCCCCTCTCACCTCATCCAAAGACAAGCCTATACTAAGCTTCTAAGGTGTTTGACTAAACATTATATGGACTATTTTATTTATTTCTATGTATCACGTGTCGTGTATGCTTCCTTAGCATGTCACATCGAGGGCAAGTTAAGCAAGTGTATGCACACATTGTCCTAGCAGGATGAGCCATAAAGAATTGGAGATATACGGTTACTATATTTAACTATGTGGATAGGGTCAAAAGAGTTCCACGGTGAGATGTCCTATATACCCCATTACATGGTTTGGTATGGTACATGGACATACTTTTCATACCTATAGGTACTTGCTATGGAAGGGAAGTTCTCCACGGGGGTGATTTGATGAGTTACATACCCCAGCTTTGGACCGCACAAGCTTCCTAAAACTAATGCACGTGCAATCCTCATAATATAACATCAAAGAACATTAAAAGTTTTGGAGTCTAACCCTCTTAGTTCAGTCCCCAGTAGAGCCATTAATTGTGGGTACCCAAACCAAGTGTAGAGCCTAGAAAGACCAAGCCCACTTGATTGATTCCATTACTAGTCTCATGTCAACAACCACGAGTGAGGTTCACCACCATTCATTAGCCTTTATCCGATCCGACCGATTTAGATTACTCATACCTTGGATTCCATGGGGCTTTTATCCATACCCTAGGCTACAATCGATGCACATGATCCATATCCAAGGTTACGAGTGATTAATCCATATATATCCCACAAGGCTAAATTCGGAGAGATCCTCTCTATTATAGTCACCACTTAGTTTGATAAAGAAAACCAAGAAAACCAAATCTATTAAGTCCTATAGATAAAGAGCACCGCCCCTTCGTCACCAAAGAACTCAGTTCTGAGGTTAAGGTACGAGAGAGGAAGGAGCTAGATCGTGCTAAAACACCCCCTCTCGTCTCGTCCAAAGATAGGTCTCTACTCAGTTTTCAAGGTGTTTGACTAGATATCATGTGGACCATTTCTTTTACTTCTAATGCAATCCTAAATTCAAGTTATAAGCAACCAAGAAAAGAAAAAGTATGCAAGAAACTACACAATTACATGCAATGCACGTGCTAAAGTAATAATTCAGGGACTAAATGCATTACAATGCTCCCCATGCATGCGAAAGTAAATAAATAAAACTGAATACAAAAGTCATACACAAAACCCTTAAAAAATAAGATATCTATGCACAAGGAATCATGTAAGGAATTTAACCATATTTTGTCCACCTATGAATGGTTCTATATGATCATAGGAAAGCAGTAAATAAAAGGGAATATAGGAACTTACCCGGGATAGCACAGCATTCCCAATTATCCTAATTAACCATGGCTCGAATGATAATGCAATACATATAAGACAATTTTATGAATACCTACTATTCTATGCATGGATAACGTGTGTGTATCCCAACATGACTACTATGTGGAGTAATGTGCATGTAAAACCCTAACTAAGGTGTTATCCCTAGTATGAATAACCTACTATTCTAAGTGAAGATAGTGTGCATGTGTACGCATACATAAGTTAACTAATTAATTCATGAACAAACATGGACATATGGATATGAACTACCTACTATTGTTATGAATTCTCTAATTCATGGATAAGAACATGGATTAAGGTACTATTTGCTGTAATTTGCGCGGGCGTGCCAGAACCAATCTGTGGTTTGGTGTGTGTGCAAACTAATTTCCTATCCGCTTGTGTGAGTGATACACAAGGCTTTGGTGAATCTAACTTCTAAACAGGGTGATTGTGTATAGTGAGTAGGAAATTACCCTCACTGTAAGTTCTTTAGCAGTACTGAAGCGCACAAGCTAAAAAGTATCAAGTTTAACAGGTAAACAAAATCATAAACGGTTTAATAAAACATACTTTATTAAATGCTTGGAAAAACTAAACAGATCTCAGGAACACACCAGAAAAGGCTGAATATTCAAAAGAACAAAAAAAAATAACAAAGGACGGACCTAATTGCTATTAAAGCTGGAAAAACAAAGACTTAGAGAAAGTGCTTTGAATGCTGCGAATATGCTGAATACTGAATGATGTGTATGCTGTTATGAGAGAGACGCGGAGTCCTTTGCTTGTGTAGCCTGCCTTCTATTTATAGCGGCCTTATACAACTCCTAATTGGACAATGATTCCTTGGCTTGCGCTCCAAGCTGACTAGTTGATTGGTTGATTGATGACCTTCCTTATGCATGACTTAATTGAATCAATCCCTTCAATTTAGGGATCAGACGCCTCAATCCAGCTGGCAACGAACAACTCCTTTCCTAAACGGACTCTTGTTTCAAAAAACTCTCAGAGATGATGTCATCATGCCAGCTGTAGATAGCACCGCCTTCTTCTTCCAGTCAATCGGCCTCACCACTGACTCCCCTGGATGAATCGGGCTCAATCTGTTTCCATGCCTCCCTTCATGCCCAATTACCACTCATAACCAATCGGACTTTAACTCTTGACTTTACCTCCCATCTTCATTTTGCAGTGTCCGATTAGACTTCCTGTTGCTGCTTTCCACCATCAGGCTTTCGACATGCTAGGTTATGTTCCTAAAGCCCGATAATCTTTACCTCTATCCAATGTTCCCATCGGGCTCTCCTTGTAATACCTACCGGCCTTAATCCTCATTAGTCTCACGTTTGTACTTAAGTCTGATGAGTCGTTTACTCCTTAGCCCGGCCTCTCCTCTAACGTGAATCGGGCTCAAAAACCATTGACGGTTTTTGGGTGCAAACAATTGCCCCCCAAAAGGTCATATCAAACGTCCCGCCTTGATTGATGTGATGTTTTGAATTTTAAATTGGCCACGCGTCAACCATGCAGCAATTGTCAGATTATGGAGAATCCCACCAGTCACTCCACATTTAATGCATCATGATTAGAGCTTCGTGATATTTAACCACCAAACTTTTGAAACTCCTTACCAATTCGCATTCTTACTCTCTCTCTACAATTCAAGCAAAACAGAGCCTCTCTCTCTAGACCTCCATCTTTTTCGGCGACCTTTCCTCTCCACCACAAACATGGCTCCTAAAACTGCTCCGGCCACCTTCAAAGGCAAAAAATCCTTCGTAGATGCACCACTGCCACAAAAGCGATGCAGAGAGGTTAGGGCTTTAGCCAATGCTCACGCCGCCGAGATCTCCACTGATTATCTCACCCCCTACAGCTCCTCTGATGGTTCTCCCGTCGCACCAGGCTTGGGAGCAGCGTTTCTGGGCCATCCTCCGGCGGCTTTTTTACCATTTTTCCTTCCAGTAGACAATGAAGCATTCCTTCAAGTCCCTGCTCATTGGGACAAAGTCCAAAGTGCTAACCAGCCTATTCGGGGATGGCCAACCCCTACCGCAGACTGGGACAAATGGGTTACCAGAGTTTTGGCCTCTAAGGCAGGTGTCTGGAAGCAAACGGGCATTTATGACGCCATACTGCTCAGTCGGTCTCGAATAGAGATAGACCGACCTCTTCTTCTGTCAGTCTTATTATTCTGGTCTTCCTCTTGTAACGGCTTCCTTTTCTGTTGCGGACCAATGGCTCCCACCGTCAAAGATATCAGTTATCTGCTCGGCCTTCGCCCTCATGGACAAGAAATCATTCCCGGGCTTGACGTTGGGACAGCCAGCTTCGCCTATCCTCAACAAGCAATTGTCAGGGATGGGGCTGTTTCTCACAGGCCGATTACAGCTAGGGATGGCAATAGGGTGGGTTTTCCGGGATCCCCGCCCCGCCCCGCCCCGCCTCGTCCCGCCCCTAATAGGTAGGGTATGGGGGGGGCTTAATAGGGTTAGGGGCGGGTATGGGGGAGGTTTTCAAAACCCGGATCGGGGTAGGGTCAAAAAATTCGCCCCCGCCCCGAATATACTTGTATTTATATTTTTACCCCTCAATAGTTATGTGTATTACCATTTTCAAAAAAAAAAACTACACTATTAGGGAACTAATTGGGTAAGTTAAAAAAAAAAACTGCACTATTAGAGAAAAAAATGCATTAAAAAAATTACTTTTTCAATTTGTGTACCAAAAAAAAAAAAAAAACATAATCGGGGCGGGGCGGGGTCAGGGACCTCGGGGGCGGGGGCGGGGAGAGCACTATGCGGGGCGGGGCGGGGCGGGGCGGGGGCGGGGGGAGGGTTCACTGAAGCGGGGCGGGGGCGGGGTATGGGGACCCCGTCCCATACCCACCCTGTTGCCATCCCTAATTACAGCCTTTGGAGGCTTCCTGACTGCCTGCATCGGGGCAGATGATACGGCGGTGTCCGATACAGAACACACTGCCTTCCTCATCTATTGGCTCAACAAATATCTCTTCTGCTCGGCCAGCCAAGCCATTACCAAAGAGTATACAACCTTGGCCTTGGCTCTTGCATCGGGACAGCCCTTGGCCATGGCTACACTGGTTTGGACGCACCTTGTCCGAGGCATCACAGAGTTTGTCCATTCGGGCTTTGGTGCTGGTGGGAGTCCGATATGGGTTCTCCAACTCTGGCTCCACTCTTATTTCCCAGAGTTTCAACCCACTATCCATCAAGTGGCCGATGTCCCCATCTCTGCTGTCCAGTTCATGGACGTAACTCCTTCTTCCTACTCCTTCGAGGAGTGTTTTACTTTCTTCTATGAAGGTTGCTCCCCTCGGGATGTAAGTCTCTTCACCCCATTCTTTTCTCTTCAATTTTCTTCTTTTCTTCAACTTTCAAATAATCCTTCCAACTGGGGTTTGGGCACCCAGTCCACTTACAATGAAATCTTCTCTATCTACTTAGTAGCTAGAAACATTATTTTTAGCCCGAGCATTCCATCGGCCAATAGTAAATGTGGGGCTGAATATTACTTCGCTCCTCTCTACGCCCGCCAATTCGGGCTTACACAACTCATGCCCGTTCCCCCTGGCATTACTGTGAATGTTGACTGGGTGGAACGCGGCCTCATTGTTAATGACGGCCAGGTGAAGAAAATAAAAGAAAGATCAGACCGGCTCAAAGCGGCGTTCAGCTTTACACCCTTCTCTACCCGGCCCATGGTGTCAGAGGAATTCACCCAGTGGTGGGGTGAACGGGCACGCAACATATTTCCAGGCACTGCTGCTGAGGCCCTTGTGCCTTTTACTGCATCATCAGCCACTGAGGCCGATGCTCCTGTCCCGACGGCAGCTCCAGTCAGGCGCAAACAGGTAGCCAAAAAACCTGCCCGCAAAGCTGCTCCGAGCAAAGGTCCTTCTCAGAAGAAACAAAAAACAACACCGGCCTCCACTCAGGTTAGATTTTACCATCTTTTAACAGCTACGCCCGATTCTGTCTGTTTGAGTTTAATCCTCTGTTTTGCAGCTTGTTGATGAAGACTCAGGAGAGGATCCACTCTCGACCCCAGCTCAAACTCTTCCTCCAACTCTCCCTGCATCACCTACGTCTATAATGGCCTATCTGGAACGGGTAGCCGTGCGGGTGATGCCACTTCACATCATGCCTCCTCTCACCCCTTCCAGTGGAGATGAAGACCTTGCTCCTACCAGCCAAGCTCCTGAGCAAGTTGTCCTCTCTTCCAGCACTGAGGGCGAGGCGGATGCTGGAACTACCACGGAGGCAGTTGGAGATGAGGTAGATCAGACTATTCCTCCTGAAGTTGGAACTCTTTTCGGGCAAGGGTAACCTCCTGCAGCCACCGGATCTCCTGCTGACACAATAGCAGAACCGGTAGTGGCTGAGGTCAACATTCCTGAAGAATCTACCATTCAGGCCGGTGTTGATAATCCAGGCACAGTCCCAGAGGCCGAAGTCTTGCAAGCGACGACGGCCTTAATCAGTCCAGGGGTTGAGACCGGCCACGCTTCCTCCTCTTCGGGGTTGGTTCAATCTCCTTCCCAACCAACATCTTTGCAACCCAGTGAGGCCGATGTTTGCGAAGCGATTTTGGCCTCACTTGGTCCTTACACCCAGGTATTGCAGTGTTACTTTACTTTAATTTGTACAATTTTAAAGACCATGTCTGACTGCATTTTCTTGAGCAGGCCGATCCCACAGGTCCAGTGCCAAACATTCCCTTCAATGACTTCTTCTCGGGCCTGGACCTGGGAGCTTTTGACCTTGGCCCCCTGGAGCCCGAAGCAGTCTCACCTTCCCTCCTTCAACAAGCCAAGGACCTACTCTTCGGGCTTACTGACCAGGAACTATCCAACCTTCCTACTGCTGCTGATCTTGACACAGCCTTGACCACTCTCCTGGCCGATCCTTCTCTTTCAGACGGGCAGCTATCATTACTCGTTGAGATAAAAGAAAGACTTCCCAGCGCCCATCTTGTGGACTGATCGGCCTTGAAAATTCAGGCTGATGCAGAACTTCATTTAAGCTCACGGCAGAAAGCGTTGAAGTTTTTGGAAGGGGCCAAAGCCAAGTTTGAAGCGGGGAAGGCCTCTCGGGCTCAGGATCTAACAAGGGACTCTTGGCTGCAGAATCGTATTGCTGTACTAAAGGCTCAGTTTGCCCAATGTAAGGCCGAGGTCGTCACCAACAACTCTGCCCTTGGAAAAATTGACGAAGCATTATCTTCTCTTGGCGGCGATGCTCAAAAGTGCAGCGATCAGCTACAAAGCCAGTGTTCCGATATCCCGTGCATGGGCACAAAAGCTAGAAAAAGCCAAACGGGATCGGTCTGGAGCCATCAAAACCTGGGAGGACCTGAAGGCTAAGCTTAGGAATTTTGGGTCGGCCTAGAGGCCGACTCCTATTTTGTATTTTGTAGAGAATCTTTTTTCCTTTTTTCATCATTTTGTAAGTAAGCTGTGCTCAGCCTATCAATACAAAAACACTGTTTTATCTAAATCATTCAGGCTAAGGCTCATAGTTTATCAACTGATCATATTCCAACCCAGGATTCGGTTTATAATCCAGATCAATGGTCTCCCATAACGTAGGGTAATAAGACTTTAAATACTGACCATTGATTAATCGGACATGAACAGTTCCATCTAAATCACGAAGCCTGTAAGCGCTCTTTTGACTTGGTGGACTATGAACGGGCCTTCCCAATTGACCGACCATTTACCATAATGATTATCCTTGTCCCCAATTGGTAACACGGCCTTCCATACCAAATCATCAGTGCAAAAAGACTTCTCCTTCACTCTCTTGTTATAAGCTCAGGTTGCACGTTGCTTCTGCACTCTTAATGAATCCAAGGCCGTTAGCCTCATTTCATCAAGTCCTTCCAATTCAGCTATCATAGCCTATGTGTACTCAGAGGGCTCTAGCTGATTCTGTAAAGATCTTCTTTCCGATTAGACTGTTACTTCCATAGGTAACAACGCATCATGCCCGTAAGTCAGCATGAATGGTGCAACCCCAGTACTTGACCTTTTAGATGCCCGATAGGCCCATAACGCTTCAGACAAGAGCTTATCCCATTCCTTAGGATTTTCCACAATCATCTTCTCAATGATCCCCTTGAGGATCTTGTTAGTGGACTCGGCCTGTCCATTAGCCTGTGCATAATAGGGCGTAGAATTGAGAATTTTGATTCCCCTACTTTCTGCAAAGGCCGTTGTTTCCGTCCCAGTAAACACGGATCCTTGGTCGGCCGTGATTGTTTCCGGAAGGCCGAATCTATGGATAATGTGTTCTTCAATAAACTTGATGACGGTGGCTTGTGGCACCGTTCTACAAGGTATGGCCTCGGCCCACTTGGTAAAGTAGTCCGTAGCCACTATGATAAAACAATGCTGGCCCGATGATGGCAGTAGGACTTTGCCAATTAAATCCATCGCCCATCCTCTAAACGGCCATGGTTTGATTACTGGTTGCAACTCTTTAGCTGGCACATGTTGGATTGGACCATGCTTTTGACAAGGTTGACAACCCTTGGCATAACTAATACAATCTTTCAACATGCCGGGCCAGTAATAATTGTATCTTCTCAGCAACCACTTCATTTTGGTACCGGCCTGATGTGCCCCACAAATACCTTCATGTACCTCGGCCATAACCTGTATGGCATGTTTCTTCCGTAGACACCTCAAGACCACGTCGTCACCGATTGGTTTCTTGAATAATTCTCCATCAAGTACCACGAATCGGACAGCAAATAACCTAACCCTTCAGTCTACCCTGACATTTGGGTGATTCAGGTATTCAATGATGGGGATTCTCCAATCGTCGTCCTCCATCAAGACCGAATTGGTAGTAGCGTACCAACCTCTCTTTGCAACGGACGGTAATGATCGGACATGAACCGTGATAAGTTGGTCTTCTGCACTCTTCTGGGAAGACGAGGATGATCCTGTTTTTGCCAACTTATCAGCCTCCGTATTTGTTGTTCTTGGGATATAGCTCACGCTAATGTCATCAAATGCCTCCATGAGTTGAGTGGCAACTGCGTCGAAAGGGCATAGCTCCCAACTTCATATCTGAAATTCTCCGGCTATCTGTCCGATCACCAACCCTGAGTCTCCCTTTATGTGCACGGACGATGCTCCCATTTCAAGGAGTATCTCCAGTCCGATGATAAGTGCTTCGTACTCGGCCTGATTATTAGTACATTTGAAATTGAGCCGAAAAGACTTTTTGTTTTCTTGTACTTAGGGGATACAATCACCACACCTACCCCAGCACCTTTTGCGTTTTTGGAACCGTCAAAGATTAAAGTCCATGGGACTAAGGATGTGCTCAGGACCTTGGGTGCTAGAGGCAGTTCCCCCAAATCATTAGGATCTGGGTGATCGGCCAAGAAATTGGCTATTTCCTGGCCTTTCACCAATTGCTGCGATCGGTATTGGATGGCAAATTCCATTAAGGCCAAGGTCTACTTCCCAATTCGGCCTCTCATGATTGGTCTTGACAACATGTATTTTATCACATCAATTTCACATATGAAACATGAAGCATATATGTTCTTAACCTTTGTGAAGAAAAATACAATGCCAAGCATAGCTTCTCAATCGGTGCATAGCATTGCTCGATTGGAGTCAAGATTCTACTTAAATAATAAACGGCCTGCTCGTTGCCTTGCTCATTATCTTGAGCTATCATACTTCCTATAGAGCAGTCAGAGGCCGATATATACAATTTTAGGTACCTACCCTTCTTGGGTGGCATTAATACTGTAGGAGTAGACAAATACTGTTTGATTCCTTCAAAGGCTTGTTGATGGCTGTCTTCCCATTTGAAGTCTTCGTCGGTCTTGATCTTCAATAATGGGGTCCATACTTGGGTCTTCCCTGCATAATTTGATATAAATCTTCTTAAGAAATTGATCTGTCCGAGCAATCTCTGAAGCTCTTTCTTATTAACAGGTGGCCTTGTTGCCCGGATAGCCCGAGACTTATTCTTGTCAATCTCTATCCCCCTTTGATGTACTAAGAAACCTAAGAAGTTCCCTGCTGTAACGCCGAATGCACATTTGAGAGGGTTCATCTTTAGTTTGTGAGCCCGCATCCTTTCAAATGCCTTTTCCAAATCCCTCAAATGATCGGCGTTATCCCCTGACTTCACCACCACATCATCTATGTAAACTTCCATGAACTGTCCGATCATGTCATGGAAGATTGAATTCATTGCCCGTTGATAGGCGGCTCCAGCGTTCTTCAGCCCGAAAGGCATGACAACCCACTCAAAGGTTCCAATTGCCCCCGGACACCGAAAGGCAGTCTTCGGGACATCCTCTTCGGCGATGTAAATCTGGTTATACCCCAAATGCCCGTCCATAAATGACAAAATTTTATGTTTAGCAACCGAATCGATTAACCGATCGGCCATTGGCATGGGATACTCATCTTTTGGGGTAGCTAGGTTCAAGTTCCTGAAGTCAATGCAAACTCTCAGCTTCCCATTCTTCTTCACCACTGGCACCACATTCGAGACCCATTCAACATATCGGGTTGTCCGAATGAAGCCAGCGTTCAGTAGTCTCTCGATCTCTTCTTTCACCTTCAGTGTCACCTCTGGTGACATGCGCCGAGGTAGCTGTTTGAACGGCCTGAACCCCAATTTAATTGGTAATCGGTGTTCCACCAGCTCCCTAGATAAACCAGGCATCTCGTCATATTCCCAGGCAAAACAATCTTTGTACTTTTGAAGGAGTGCAATCAACTCGGCCTGACACTGAGGATCCAACATCTGACTTACATAGGTAGGTTTGTGCTCTCCTTCCTTGCCTAGGTTGACTTCCAAGAGAGGGTCTTGGACATCGACCTTTAAATCATCAAGTTTCGCCGTGGCCGTTGCCAATTTGCCTATCTGAATCTCTTCTTCCCTTGGCGCTTCCTCTTCGTAGATTCAATCAGCCAAATTGATCATTCCGTCACATGGGCCGATTTCCAATCTTCTGTCGGCCAAGAATGCACACCATCTGGCCATGTTGGCCCTCAATGCTAGCAGCTTCCGTTCTTCAATTATCGAAGTCCCCATGGACATCTTCTTGTTCAACGATCTCAATCGGCCTTGATTCTTCTGTCCGACTGAGATTATGGAAATATACTTTAATGTCCGACGAACTTCCTTTAAGGAAGGTCGCTGAATTTGGTCTTCCCATTTTGTTGCACCCCAGCAACTTAACTGGCCCGATGTCATCTTCGTACAAGACTGCATCGGCCGTCTGCACCCTGGCTACAAAGGGCTTGGTGTCTGCCCCAACCACTTCCACCTCATCACCTCTCCAGAAAATCAACAAATGATGGAGCGTGGAGGGAATACAATAATTAGGGTGTATCCAATCCTAGCCTAGTAAAGCATTATAGGCCGCTGAGGTCTCCATGATGAAAAAAGCAATCATGACTGTTTTACTGCCAACAGTCAGTTCAAGGGGTAGGATACCCTTGGTCCTTGAAGGTGCCCCCGTGAAGCTTTGGACATTCATCTCGGTCAGAATTAGCTTCGACTCTGACTTCTGCAGGATCCTTAACATTATTTGAGGCATGATGTTAATGGTAGATCCCCCATCAACAAGGATCCTGTTTATCGAGACGCCTTCAATGTGTCCTTTCACATACAAAGGCTTCAGATGTTGGGAAATCTGGTGTGTTGGCTTTTCAAACACCACTTTAACTGGTCCGGTCTTCATTCCTTCCTCAGTCTGATGTCCTTTCGGCCTCAAGATGGTGATCTTAGGCCGATTGGTCTGGTTGTCGGTGGCGTCTACATTTTTACTCGTGGCTTCCACCACTTTAGGCTTAACAGTCTTTCCCCCGTTCTAAAAGATTTCTTCTATCACGGCCGAGTCCTTAGCTAGGCCCTCTACGACATCCCCTTCCATGGCAGATGACTGGTCTGGCTTGGCCCTGAAGGACATGGGTAGCGCAAACACCATGTTGGATGACAAGCCTAATGGGATAGTCCCGAATTGTATTAGCGAAAAACTTGAGTCCGACACATCTCCATCGGACTCAATCATCTTGTCCGATGTAACTCTACCTTCTTCCTGTGATTTTTCTTGTCGGACACTTTCCCTTGGGAGCTCAGTGGCAACGCGCATCGCCCTCATGGAGAGTCCTTGATTATCGAACACCTTGAGCTCTGTGGGAGCAGGAGGGTTTCCAGCTTGATTCTTCAAGAACTGACGCTCTCGTTCGGCCTGTCTCATTCTCTGATATCTCCTTTTTTGGGACTTGCTATATTGTGGCCGTACTGGGAATTTAGAGTGTTCAGCCCTATGCCACTTTTGATCTTCTACCCGAGGTGGTAGCACCATCCTCGGGCTCCTACCAGAGGTTGTTGCTTACATCTGAGGCCTTGGGATTGCCTGGAAACTTCTTGCCCCAGTCGGCCGGATTCGCCTTGGCCGATTTGTTATACCAATGGATGTTTTGCCCGCCACTCGGGCTTGGCTTGACCTTGCCATGGTAGTGACAATCTCTCATAAATAGATTGTCTCGAGCTTGATTCCTGATTTTCATAGCTTCTCGGCCCCTTACGCGGGCTCGAGACTTCCTTCTTGACATCAGCCTTGCATCTCGGGCAAAGGCCTCGTTCGATGAATTCCAGCTATCGCCGTAGATCGGCTATCAGATTATCTATACTGGATTTGGCCGCTTCTTCCTCGGCCTTATGTGCTTCTGCCTTGCGTTCTTTATAGCTCTTTTAGAGGTCATGTATTGTCACCTTCGGCCCATCAGTGGCCGAAATAGCAATTTGTTTACCCTCCCTTTGTTTTGGCACAAACTCCCCGTCAGACAAGTTAATCTTCGGTCTCGGCCTTGAAAGCTTGGTTAGATCGGGCATCACCATGTTTGCGCCCATAATCTGAGGAAAAGGATTTGAATCGATCCCCATAGCTTTGTTCGAGAATTTGAATACTCCCTTCTCCACATTTTCCTGTATAAAATTGCGAAAAACAACACAATTATTAGTAGAGTGCTTCCAAGAATTGTGCCATTTACAGTACTCCTTATTTTTTATGTCATCGGCCTTTGGGATCCGATGACCTTCACTTAGCTTGATCACTTTATCGGCCAACAGGGCATCGAATATTTGATCAGCCATTGTTATATCGAAAGTATAGTTTTTCCCCGCCTCGAACGCCATTTTCTTTGCAGCAGCGTTGTTGTTAACAGGCTTGTTCAAGGCGTTGCATACGATTGGCCGTTTGCAAATCAACTCGGCCATATCACTTTCTACTTCAAGGTCACACTCTACTAAGTGGACCTCGTAATTAGGGTCTTTATAATATGTTCCCTTGGAAGAGTTCTTCTTCTCCAGATCATCCAAAAGAATACGCTCGTAGCGACCAGCCCGTGTGGCAAGCTCGAATAGGTCACGGAAGTCAGTTCCCTCAAACCTCTTGCGAAGCTCAAAGGACATGCCCCCCATGGCCATCTTTGCATACTCCTCCTCGGGCAAAACTGTCTTACACCGATATTTTTCCTTTCGGAAATGGGCTATGTAGGTTTCCACGGTCTCCCCTACTAGTTGCATCATCCTGGACAAATCTGCCAGCGATGTCTCGGGCTCAGTCCTATAGAACTGGCCGTGAAATGGTTCTTCCATCCCTTGCCAAGTTAACACCGAATTGGCTGGGAGATTAACGTACCACAAAAATACATGCCCGTTAGCGAGTTTGGGAATAGTCGTAACTTTAATGGGTCACTGTGACCCACATGGCCGCATTGAACAATAAAATGGCCAATGTGCTCAACTGAGGACTATTCACTCTCTCCAGAAAATAGAGTGAAATTCAGTACCTTGTACCCTTGAGGAAATATGACTTGGTCAATTTCAGGGGGGTACGAACGTCTGTAAGTCGGCCTTTCATGTCTTCACATAAACGGGCCATACTCTTCGTGTATGGCCGCTACCAGCTCCTCCCTATTGATGGGTTGAACTACGGGCTGAACATTTCTTATCAACTGCAGTGGTCCGTGCTATTGGTTGTGGGCCTGATGGGTCCAAAATCCACCGTTGTTCATTTACCCCCCATGGCCGTGACCTAGGGGCTGTATGTGGCCGACTGAACTTTCAGTGTGGCCTGTGGATCTACCAAACCCTGGTGTCGCCGATTCGTTGGGATCGGTGACTACCACTCCGCTTGTCATGCCGGTCTGTGACTCAGACTGCCTATCTGAGCCATTACCATCCCTTAGGTTCGGACAGACATAAGGCTGGTCTTTCAGCTTATCGGACTCAAGCGGTGTGCCCGAGCCCGATCCGTTAACCTATTCTTTGTTGCTTCCGGCCTTATAGGTTTCAACCAGCATTCCGATTGCTTCCGTCAGGCGGTCCAACTTTATGTGGGTGGTCCTAGTTTCTAGGACCAATTCAGCCTGACTCTTATGAACATCGACCGTTTGGTTCATGACCGATTTGAGATTGCCCATAGAGCCTATGAGCGCATTGTACTCCTGCCACATGGGCTCAATGTTAGCCCTCATGGCCTCTGATATTGCCTCGAGCGTGACACCACCATCTTGTGGAGAATGGCCGGTGCTCTCTTCCAGAGGTGGGTCCGTGGGCTGATCGTCCTAGCCATTTTTCTTCGTCTACTTATCTTTCTTCGACGGCATGGTTTGACACTCTGGGTCCCACCGGGCGTGCCAAAAATGTTTGCTGTAATCTACGCAGGCATGCCAGAACCAACCTGTGGTTCGGTGTGTGTGCAAACTAATTTCTTATCCGCTTGTGTGAGTGATACACAAGGCTTTGGTAAATCTAACTTCTAAACAGGGTGATTGTGTATAGTGAGTAGGAAAGTACCCTCACTGTAAGTTCTTTAGCAGTACTGAAGCGCACAAGCTAAAAAGTATCAAGTTTAACAGGTAAACAAAATCACAAACGGTTTAATAAAACAGATTTTATTAAATGCTTGGAAAAACTAAACAGATCTCAAGAACACACCAGAAAAGGCTGAATATTCAAAAGAACAAAAAAAAAATAACAAAGGACGGACCTAATTGCTATTAAAGCTGGAAAAACAAAGACTTAGAGAAAGTGCTTTGAATGCTGCGAATATGCTGAATACTGAATGCTGCGTATGCTGTTACGAGAGAGACGCGGAGTCCTTTGCTTGTGTAGCCTGCCTTCTATTTATAGCGGCCTTATACAACTCCTAATTGGACAATGATTCCTTGTCTTGCGCTCCAACCTGACTAGTTGATTGGTTGATTGATCACCTTCCTTATCCATGACTTAATTGAATCAATCCCTTCAATTTAGGGATCAGACGCCTCAATCCAGCTGGCAACAAACAACTCCTTTCCTAAACGGACTCTTGTTTCCAAAAACTCTCAGAGATGACGTCATCATGCCAGCTGTAGATAGCACCGCCTTCTTCTTCCAGTCAATCGGCCTCACCACTGACTCCCCTGGATGAATCGGGCTCAATCTGTTTCCATGCCTCCCTTCATGCCCAATTACCACTCATAACCAATCGGACTTTAACTCTTGACTTTACCTCCCATCTTCATTATGCAGTGTCTGATTGGACTTCCTGTTGCTGCTTTCCACCATCGGGCTTTCAACATGCTAGGTTATGTTTCCCTAAAGCCCGATAATCTTTACCTCTATCCAATGTTCCATTCGAGCTCTCCTTGTAATACCTACCGGCCTTAATCCTCATTTGTCTCACGTCTGTACTTAAGTCCGATGAGTCCTTCACTCCTTTGCCCGGCCTCTCCTCTAACGTGAATCGGGCTCAAAAACCATTGACGGTTTTTGGGCGCAAACAGCTACTAATGCATGGATATAGATAAACATGGATAACCTACTATTCTAATATATATGAATTACAAAATAATTTCTACATAAGTGCCATAAAACTAGACTCGTAGGTCCAAATTAAGGTTTCATTACCCCTGGGGCTCGAATATCTCTAAATTGGATACCAACCCCATAGGCTCCGGCTACCACATCACAATGGGTAGAGTTCACCTAGGATAACTCAACTTTAATAGGGATACTACAAAAAAGGAATTAAAACTATCCTCTGAACTTTAAAGATCAAAACTAATAGTAGTGAAGAACGCAAAAAACTAACAAGAAAATACCTAGAACTATGAATAAAAATATCAAAACAGTAAAATAAAGCAGAAAAAATTTAAAAATTTAAAAATTTTAAAAAGAAGGAAGAAAAACTTGCCCCAAGAACTTCCCTTAGAGTACTCCTGCAGAGCTTCGGTAGCCCTCAAACTCCAAGACTCGAATCCTAACTCTAAAACTATAGTTTTCCTAAGAACTTTCTAAGAGTGCTTTAGGAATCCTCCAATGGGAATTTTCTTGGGCTCTCTAGTCCTTAGGATTTTTAGGTATAATGAATGAAGATGTGGAGACCACTTTATATATTTTTCTCGGTGGCAAAGTAGTAACTAAGTGGAGTAGAGCCCAAGCAAATTAAGATATGAAAGCTTTCAAATTTTATCTTAATTCTTTTATAGTGTTTTGGTAAATGAAAATGATCATTCTTTGTATTTATAAAGTTACCAAAAATAAAACAAGATAGAATTCCCGGTTTGCGCATTTAATCCCATCACTGCATTTTGGGCCAACTTTAAAAAGCCATATCTCACTCATTTTAAGTCCAAATTAGTCTTGTGACCTACGGATTTTTATGCCCAAGAAATGTAATAGCCATTCCAAGTGGTTTCATACCTAAACTTCTCCTGGTTTAAGATTATGTTCAAAATACTAAAGCTATGTTAAAAATGGTTGCTCAAAATGGGCTTTTAAGATTATTTTGGTATAAAAATTATTTGAGAACTATTTTAGCCAAAAATAAGGTTTGGGCTATGGTTTAAAAAATATGCTAGGACTATTTTGAAAAGGATTTCTTGGGATCCAAACCAAGATCAGGATTTTGGTTATAGTAAGGTTATTTTGGCTTAATAAAAATATTTTGGCCATTTTACGAAGAAAAAAAATTTATTTTGGATTTTTGTTTCTAAATTTAGTTTCTAACATTCCTAAGTCTTTCTAGAGGTTATTCTAACGCATTTGAAAGACCACAGTGCTTCAGGGAGTTCTACTTCATATAACTGACAATTATCGAATCCAATCATTGGTTTGTTCTTGTGGCGGGGGTTCCTTATGTTGAACGGACTAACCAAAATAGGGCGTCTACACATGCACACTTGGTCCTTGATGGTAGACATTTTCAAATGAACTACTTCTCCAAAAAAAAATGAGGGGGGTGTAGACACCCCATTTTGTCGGCTATCAGATTTAGGAGGCCCATAGCTTGGTGGTTCACAATGATCAAAAAAGACTCAAAAGGACTCCTAGAAGTTAGTTTTATCTCTCGAAATGCTTAGAAAATTGTATAAATGACCAAAATGTCCCTGAAATTGGAAACATGTTGTATCACAAGGAAAGTCATAAAATGAGTTTTCAAGCAAAATCAGATGAAATCATCAGCTCCCAGAGACCCCCGAAAGTCTCGGAAGTTCTCGGAAAGTCCCCGTTGACCGTTTTGACCAAGGATTGACCAAGTTTGACCAAGGTTTGACCAAGGTTTAACCAAAAAGTCCAAATTTGCCGAAAAGTTCCGAGATCATTCTAGATCATGTGAAAAATACTAGAACAAGTTTTAAAATAAAATCGGACAAAAACGTCAGCTCTCGGGAGCTCCTAGAGGTTCCTAGAACTTCCTAGAGGTTCCTAGTTTGACCAGTTTGACCAAAAGTTTACTTTAAAACCGGAGCACCGTATCATTTTTCAAACATTTCTTATGGATACTAGAGGTTAATAGTTTTCCAACGGTATATCGCACATAATTCCTAGATTTAAAACGAATTTATTATGAATTTCTTAAGGTGAAAAAGGCGATCAAATCAGCTTTTATCGCGAATACCGCAAAACTTTTCAAAGTTACCTATCTCTGAACTTTTTTTTTATGTAAAGTAGACTCCATTACAATGGTATATGACAATCACAGTTTGGAGTTCATACGCATTTCTTTGAATTTCGGTTGAAATAGGGTCTTTCGCGAATATTAGAACCTCTGGGGGCCTAAATGGCATTAACTGGACATCAAAGGAGCACTGCTGCCGCGGCACTGGCCCACTACCGCCACGGCACTCTCCTCTAGAACAGTCCATTTTTGCAATTTCTTTTGGGGACCTAAATTGGTTAATTAGAAACCAAAACGACATAGTTCTATGTTAACAGATGTTTGGGACCAATGGGAGCACTTTTAAAATCCCAAACTCCCCCCAAATTAGCCTATTTAAACCCCCCATTGACTTCTCATTTGGGGGGTGCAAACACAAAGATTAGAGAAGTTATGGACAGAAAGTTGTAGAGATATGGTTAGAATAGAGAGAAAAGAAGCTCATTCCTTTAATTTTAAACTTGAAAAGTGAGTTCTAAACTTTATTTTCAACTTCATTACTCCCATTTACTTCATATTCAATACATCCAACTACCATTTTAGTGAGCATTTAAGAGAAAGGAAGCTACTTCCATGTCCAATGTCATCACATATGAGTGAAACACCAAGATACAAGTTCAATGCATCATTGATCATCAACTATTGAATGCTATTTATATGCTTTTTTATATAAATGTTCATCTCTCCTTACCCCATTTCATTTTTTATTTTTCGTTGTTTACTTACTAGTTCATCATCATCTAGATGATGAGATGAAGTTTGAGGTGAGTGAATCCTTATGGATAGTAGCTCTTGACCTCAAAAACATGTTTGATAGATGATGATTTCAACTTCAATACATTCCTATGTATTCTTGAAGTTGTCTCCAAAATGAAAGCAATGCTCTCCAACAATCTTGGAGGTTCTTGATGTGAGTTCAATGTTGATATTTCAAGTGGTCATACTCTCCATTTAAGTGCTGAAAATACACTTTAAAAACCTCTATTTCAAAACCGCTCTTAAACCCCTCATTTTGATTTTAAAGAATAAAACCCTAGTTCTTCCCAAAATCTTCAAAACAGTGAACAATCTGAGTTCAAAGATTTCTCTAGGATTCAATACTTAAAGTATTAACATGACACTACTTGTAAAGCCTTCCTAACTCATTAGAGAACACCAGTCATTTTTTGGTTTGACTTGGAAACACTTGCAAGGGGTCCATTTGGACCCAAACTTTCCTTCCAGACATTCTGTCTTTGTTGTCACAGCAGCTTGGTTGACTTTCAACTTATTTTACAGAACCCTTTTCCAAAAGGAGTGGTACAAACTCATTTTTCCTTTGAACTTCAATGTCTTAGGGAATTTTCTGTATAGCATGGGCCTCGAGATATTTTGTTTTCATTCTCTAACATTTTTTGACATTTCAGTCGATAGTACAGATTTTGTTTCTGAGTGACCCCTATTGTTTATATCATTTCTCTCAATCTGCAATAGTTATGTGTTCAGTGCTTTTTGATTTGTGTTCTAGAAACAATAAGTATGGTCTCCATAAAAAATCATGCATTGAAAACATTTCTATCCCTACTTTTCAATTTCCACAAGATCAAGTCACTGTTCTGTCCACTATTCATAGCAAGCATACTTTTACTTCCATCCTTTGATTTGATGCTTATATGTACTTCAAATTAGTTCATATCCTAGGATGTGGTCCATACCATATTTGTACATATCCTATGATGATTTTCCCCCATGCATTCATTCATCTTCTAGACTTCTAAGTCACTTTAGAAAACTCATGTGCATAAACACACTACAACCTTGGCACATTCTAAGGCCATGCATTGCATCCATGCAAGATTTGGGGTTTTTGTGACTCCTTCGATCACACGTCCATGCTTTCCTCGATCTAATCTTCCTTTCTCATCCATCCCGGGGATTGAGAGGTCTTCTTTCCTCAAAGATTAACATGCATCATTCTAGCTTGCTAAGCATATTTTTGATCTCTTTTTTTATTTATGTCAAGAACAATTCATGTCCCCTTTAGATTAGGAAAACTTTATTATTTGATATGTGATTAGACAATTTTTTTTCCCTAGGTTTGTTTTGTGTGATCTTTCACTTTGCATTGTGTGATACTTGGCTTAGATCTTATGAATGATATCTTATCTTTAGATCTTCCATTTTCAAGATTCTTATGTGATGTAATATACCTATTATATTATTAACTGTCGAACCAAACATAGTATAAGATGATTATTTGGATGATAATTGAGGCTCGTCGAGAGACGGGGCGAGTTGAGGGTGTTTAATCGTGACAAAGGATCCTTCCTCTCTCGTACCAAAACCCCGAGCCAAGTTCTTTGGTTATCAAAGGCCGGTGTCCTTTATCCATTTGGGTGAGTCAAATTTAGGTTTCTTGGTTCCTTAATGACCAAGTGGCGACTCTGTATCTGTTTTCAATAGACCTTTCTTTTCTTTCTTTGATCCAAATCAATTTTAAACAAACTGAAAGAGTGGACGACCGATTCCACGTGTCCACAATCTGGCGACTTTGCTGGAGAAATATATTTTCAAAAAAAAAATAATACAGAGGTTTGACTTATAAGAAGCATCCTTAAAATCATCTTTTTACTATGTCTGGATCACCGCATTGCACTCCTGGATTTCCCCCTCCGATTGTGTCTGAAACGCGGCACTGACATTGTTCAGGTCTTGTTGTGCCAGGGCTCAAGTCACCGTTGATACTATACATAAAGGTATATCAAAAAGAGTAAAAACTTATGTACTGTCTCTTTGACAGTATACTAGAACTCTCGTCAACGGACACTCTTTGACTAAACCCAGCCTTTTGCATATGATTCATGTATAACCTTTCATAGGACTGTTAATTTATTTTTTCAGATAGGACAATGTGACATAACTGTTGTATGCCCTGACGGGATTACCTGGGCAGTGTAGACGCTTATGTGACATAGAGCAGAACCTCTTTCTTATGATTCCCAAGGCAATCACTCACATGTGATTACATTGAGTCGACTTGCCTAGGCACCATGATAAGGATGTCAGCTCCATGTCTATAAAGATATACACCGCAAACCTTATTTGTTGGTCCCAAGCCATTGGAGTATGAAAGCTTGCTAGAAAATATGATTACCATCATCAAAACTGCTCCCGTCATACATAACCTGTTTCTCTCAGAAGCTCTGTCCAGATATCCCAGATATAACCTATTTCTCCTAGAAACTCGGTCAAGATGTCCCAGATATAACCTGTTTCTCCCGGAAACTCTGTCCAGATATCCCAGATATAGACTGTTTCTCCCAGAAACTCTGTCCAGATATTCCAGAAATACCCAGCTTCTCCCAGAAACTCTGTCCAGACTCCTCAAAATATCCTGGAAATCCTATGGTGATCATACTGAAAGGAAAGGTTAGCACACTCTATAGGGCTAAGACCTTACTTGTTGAACTATTATCTGCTAGAAGTAGGGGCATCATGTAGATTAGGGCTTGCATCCGCATGCTTGTCTCATTTGCATGCACCATACCTGTCAGTCCACACGCACTGACTACTGTACACGAGTCAATCCGCGTTTGTTAACACCACTGTCATTGTCTGTCTAGAGTCATCACTGTTAGAATCTGATACAATCCTTTCAACTCTCTAGGGTCACTATAGATTCTCAAAGTCACCAACTAGGATCTTTGTTCTGGGTCAGAAGTTCAGACAATCGTTTGGTCAGAATCAACCCAACAAGTTATTTCAACATGAATCAAGAAAAGTTAGAAAATAAGGTCACCGAATTGGGAGTCACCATAAGCCAGCAGTCTGACAGCCTGGCCCAAGTCTTGAGGTTTATGGAAGAATTAAAATAGCAACAGCCGCAGTATCCACCTTGGTTCCTGCCACCACCAGGTTTCGTGCCACCACCACCACCGGGGTTTGTGCCGCCTCCCGTACATGAGAATAATGGGGAAGAAGATTGGTTCAAGGTGTCCCACCGCCTTCATATGAGAAAAAGTTCCAAGAGAAAATGGATAAGGTTGACAAGCTAGAAAGTGTATTGAGAAAGAGCAAAGGGGTTGATGACTACATGCTAGACCTGGAAGGGCTCTTCGAGCCTGTTAAGTTAAAACTGCCAGAAAACTTCAAAATGCCCGCCATTGACCGTTTCGATGGAACTGGAAATCTGAAAAGTCATGTGAAGCTGTGCATGAGCATCTTCCAGTCAATGGGCTGCACTCATGAGCACATTGCGATGATGTTCCCATAAACTCTCGCAAAGTCTGCACTATCATGGTTCTTTACGTTGGAAGCTTCCAAAACTCGGGCATCGGAAGACATCGTTCGGGTATTCATTGATCACTATTCTTACAATCAAGAGATGGATATCACAATCAGGGATTTGGAAACTACTCAACAAAATAACAATGAATCCTTCGCCGCTTTTTTGGGCAGATGGAGGAATAAAGTGGCCCAAATGACCCACCCGGTTGAAAAGGAACAGGTGAGAATACTAATCAGGAATTTGCAGCCGCTCTACCATGAAAAACTATTCTAGAAATCCATCTCCACCTTTGAAGAGTTAAAGTCGGGTCTCGAATTGAAGATGCTATCAGAGAAGGAAAGATTAAGAAGGAAGAGTCTCTGAGTCAGTCAAAAAGGCCCAGCTACTCCTGCAACTCTCCGGATGTCAATGCTCTTAGTAGTCAACCCATTGCATACCCTCCTAGGCCTTACCAACCCTCCAACCAAGCAAACTCCTCCAATCACCCTTTCTAGAAAAAGCCTCGCGATTTCGCCAAGCTAGAAATCTCGCTTTCCTCAACTTTAGACTGCCTCCTCAAAAAGGGTCACCTCCAACTCCTTCAGCCCCAAAACACCCCACTACCACCCAGTTGTGATATGTCCAAAAGATGCACCTACCACTAAACCCCTGGCTACAACACCGATGATGGCATGTGCCTCTGCCATGATATCCAAGACCTTATTGACTGAAATATCATTGAGCCACCTCCTAAGCAGCCTCATGTCACCCAAAATCCCCTACCCAACCACCAAAATATCAGTCTCATTGAATCCGACCCCACTACTTTCGATCCTTCTACCCTCATAATCCCCATAGGACTTCCCTTAGCCCACATTGACATCCAGGATTCTACAGAAATCCATCTGATTGAAGGGGGAGATGAAGAATGACAGCAACAGCTAGATGATGAACGAGATTTGTTCTTCCTGGAAGAGCATGATCTAGGGGCAGTAGACCTCAAATGGTATGATCCTAATAAAGAAAGTGATGTCTCCGTATGGGATGAGCCAGAAAAATTGTTTGTGGGAACAAGTTGCGAGTGGTTTAAAGAAGACGGGAATGTAGAAGGACCTACTCCTGTCGAGATCGATCATCTGACTAGGTCAGGTCGTCATTATCATCCTCCACCACATGTCAAGGAAACCATTGAGAAAGGGCCGATCAAAGACAAGGGGAAAGGAAAAATGGATGAGGTCATTGAAGAGGACAATGAGTTGATTAAGCAGTTGAAGAAGACTCAGGCACATCTCTCGATGTGGGACATCATGGTAACATCTTATAGGCATAGACTAGCCGTGTTGAATGCCTTAGCTAGAATTGAGGTCCCCATTGATGTTGCACCGGAAGATATGGTGGCCTTCTTAAGTACTCTCACCCCTAATCAAGTCATCACCTTCTCCAATGAGGATTTTCTACTAGAGGGATCTGTACATAACAAAGCTCTGCACATCACTGTCGAATGCAAGGGGCAGCAGGTGCCATTCTTTCTGGTTGATACACGCTCCGCTTTAAATGTTTGTGCTCTAAGAACAACCACTGCCTTGGGGGTCAACATCCTTGACATCACACCATCTATGCATCCGTGAGGGTCTACGATAACACCAAGAGAAACATGATGGGACTGTTTCTCTCCAAATCCAGGTAGGGTCTTTGACTGGCACTGAACTCTTTCAGGTAATGGATATACCTGCCTCATTTAATTTGTTGACTGGGAGGCCTTGGCTGCATGCCAACAAAGCTGTGTCGTCCACTGTGCACCAAATGATCAAATACATTCATGAGAAAGAGGTGAAAATCATCCTTGGCAACAGTTGGGGAAATGAAGCCTTTCCAAGTTATGCTCTAGTCTTTGAAATCCAAATACCTGTAGAATAAGGGGAAATCGGAGGATTCTTCATGGAAAAGATCTATATGATTAGTGATGGAGACATGTTCCCCGAGGTCCACTCTACTGTGGTCAATATCATCCGTAAAATGAACTACTTCCCTGGAATGGGATTGGGCCGACGTCAACAAGCGATCTATGATATCCCTCAGATCAAAGGACAAAAACGCACTTTTGTATTGGGGTACAAGCCCATTGAAGAAGACATCAAGTTCCAAAAGCCATATAAGAAGAGAGTGAGGAGTCTCCCACCATACCGCAAGACCTTAAATGGGAAAATCATCAAAGAAGGGGATGACTTCCCCTATTTTGGGTTCCCTAAACCTTAGATCCACTAGACCACCGAAAAAAGGCACCCTGGTCTTGAGATCTTCACTGACGGTGAAAGACCCCCCTATTAAGATCCGTTCTATCCCAAAGAAGTTGTAAAAACCCTAGAAGAAGACTGGTTGAAGTGCCTGGACACTGAAGCCATTGAGAAAATGTGGGAAGAGTTCACTGAAGAGAAAGAATGAAAGAGGGCCAAGAGCCAAGATGATCAGATTAAGCTGATTAAGGAGGGTCTGAGCAACCAGGCTGTAGAGTCATCTGTCTTTGTCTCCCTATCCCTTGTTCCCCCGGAGTTTATACTTCCGATTATCGAGTCTGTACCAAAGTCAGCTGCTGTGAGCCCACCAATGTCTGATGTAATCACTCCACCTATTATGAATGAAATGAAAGACGGTTCTGCCTACTCCTCTGTGTCTAATACTTGTAAATGCATAGATCCCTCCGAGGATCTCCCAATCGAATTTAAGCAACTAATTGAAAAAGCACCTGCTTATGAAATAATCAAAGATGCTTTATCGATTAACCTAGGTGAAGAAGATAATCCACAAATTGTGCAAATTGGCTCAACACTTAATAAAGAAGAAAAAGAAAAATTGACTCTCTTGCTAAAAGAATTCAAAGATGTTTTTTCTTGGTCTTACGAGGATATTCCTGGGGTCGATCCCGACATTGTCCAACACCGTATTCCTCTCTTTCCCAATTCTAAACCTGTCAAGTAGAAACTGAGGTGCATGAGACCAGAATGGGAACTGAAGGTCAATGAATAGGTAGAAAAATAGTTCAAGGCAGGGTTCATCATCGTCATAGAGTATCCAGAATGGTTTGCCAACACCGTGCCAGTCCCCAAGAAAGATGGAAAGTTTCGTGTGTACGTCGACTTCCTTGATCTAAACAAAGCAAGTCTAAAGGATGACTTCCCACTTCCCCACATCGATGTCTTGGTAGATAACACTACGGGACATGAGCTACTGTCATTCATGGATGGTTTTTCGGGGTACAATCAGATTCTAATGGCGCAGGAAGATCGGGAAAAGACAATATTCACCATATCTTGGGAAACCTACTACTATAGAGTGATGCCTTTCGGACTCAAGAACGCTGGAGCAACCTACCAAAGAGCTGCCACTACTCTGTTGCATGACATGATTCACAAGGAAGTAGAAGTGTACGTAGATGACATGATCGTAAAATCTATGGATAGAGAAGGACACTTGGTGTCACTAGAGAAGTTTTTTGAAAGATTGCGCAAGTACAAGATGACGCTGAATCCCAAGAAATGCACTTTTTGTGTGACTTCGTGGAAGCTCCTAGGTTTTCTCAGCACACAGAGACATCTAAAATCAAGGCAATTCTAGAAATAGCGCCACCACAGAATGAGAAAGAAGTGAGGGGATTCCTTGGGAGGATCCAATTCATCAGCCACTTTATCTCAAAGCTCACAACTACATGTGATCCGTTGTTCCGGTTACTAAGGAAAAGTGAGAAATTCCAATGGGATGACCAATGCCAAGCCGCATTCGACAAAGTAAAAGCCTATCTTCAAAATCCACATGTCCTTTCACCACCCACTCCTCACAAACCATTGTTTTTATACCTATCTATCTTTGAAAATGCAATGGGCTGCATGCTAGCCCAGGAAGGAGAAGAAAGCAACTCCAAAAAGCCATATATTACCTTAGCAAGAGGATGACTGGGGATAAGCTCAATTACTCTACCCTCGAGAAAATACCTTAGCAAGAGGATGACTGGGGATAAGCTCAATTACTCTACCCTCGAGAAAATGTATTGAGCCTTAGTCTGGTGCACCAGCCGATTAAGACACTACATGCTAGCCTTTCTAATTGTGCTCATATCCCATATGGATCCTCTAAAATGCCTCCTCAAAAAACCTTCCTTGACTGGTCGTATATCCCGTTGGTTACTTCTACCATCTGAATTCGATATCAAGTATGTAACAAGCAAATCGGTAAAAGGTAAAACTATAGCTGAGCATCGTACGGGACACGCTGTTGATTCTGAAGAGAATGGAGATTTTTTGTTCCTAGATGAGAATATCATGAAAATCAAAGAAGAGTAGTGGAAGTTGTACTTTGATGGGGGTAGCAAACATGAAAGGTTACGGAGTAGGAATGATTCTGGTATCACCAAATAGGGATCATACCCCACTGGAAGTCAAGCTCAATTATAACTCTACTATTAATACCGCTGAATACGAGGCATGCATTTTAGGGATGGAAGCTACCATAGAATTGAAAGTTCAGAAGTTCGATGTCGTTGGAGATTCAAATCTTATTGTGTCACAAGCAAGAGGAGAATGGAAGGTGAAAGAAGAGAGGTTGAAGCCCTACCATGATCATCTCAATGGACTCAAGAAACAGTTCAAGAGCATAACATTCTTCTACCTGCCCAGGGAGGAGAATCAATTAGCAGATTCATTGGCCACCTTAGCCTCTATGATCAAAATCCCTGTGGGGGGTAAAAATGATGCCTCTGGTAATCGAGCAAAGGTACGAGCCATCATTCAGTGCGATCGCTGTAATCAAAAAAGAAGAGAATGAAATGCCATGGTATCAAGATGTCTGGGACTTTATTGAAAATGGAATGTACCTCCAAGAGTCTTCTGAGAAGGAAAAAAGAGCAATTTGAAGGTTCGCAGCACAGTTCATCATCTGTGGGGGAAAATTATTGAAGAAGGGGTACAATGGTTACAACTTGACTTTCTTGTTCGGGAAGAGTTCCAGAAGGATGATGGAAGAAATCCATGAAGGAGTATGCGGTCTACACATAAACGGTCACATGCTGGCTAAGAAGATCATAAGACAAGGGTACTACTAGACGACATTGGAGAAAGATTGTTGCGAATGCGTGAGAAGATGACACAAGTGCCAGATCCATGAAAACATGATACATGTACCGCCATCTCTAATCTATAGTATGACTTCCCCGTCGCCATTCTCAACTTGGGGAATCGATATCATTGGTGAAATTGTTCCAAAGGTCTCAAATGGGAACCGATACATTTTAGTGGCCATCGACTACTTCACGAAGTGGGTAGAAGCTACATCCTACAACAAGTTGGGAGCCAAGGAAGTGGCCAAATTCATCAAGAAAAATCTCATCTGCTGTTATGGAGTCCCCCACGAGATCATTTCAGACAACGGAAGTCATTTCAAAGTAGAAGTCAGGGATCTATTTGAAAAATACAAAATCACTTATTATAAGTCGTCACCACACAGGTCGCAAATCAATGGGGCAGTTGAAGCTGCAAACAAGAATGTCAAGGCCATACTATAGAAGTCGGCTGATACTTACAAAGACTGGCATAAGAAACTACCATTTGCACTTTGGAGATACAGAAGTTCGATAAGGACATCTACGGGAGCGACTCCTTATTGGCTGGTATATGGTATGGAAGCAGTACTTCGGGTCGAGATAGAGTTACCATCCCTGCAGGTGATGACAGAATGTGAAATTTTAGAATCTGACTGGTTAAGGGAAAGGTACGAAGAATTGGCTCTCATAGATGAAAAGTGCCTAGCACCAGTCGACCATATCTGAATCTATCAAAGAAGGATAGCCCGTGCTTTTAACAAGAAGGTTCGTCCGAGAAAATTTGTCAAGGGTGACCTTGTCCTGAAGGAACTACGAGCTCTGGTCTTTAATCCACGTGGGAAGTTCAAACCTAAATGGGTTGGCCCTTACATCATCAAAACTATCCTTTCTGGAGGAGCGACCAATCTAATGGACCTCGACGGTGTCGAATTCAAAGAACCGACCAACGTAGATCGTCTTAAAAAGTACTATGCTTGACCTTTTTATCAATTTCTTTCAAACCTCGCCTTGAACTACGCTCGACCTGATTCCCGCTCGGGGATACGTAGGCAACCGCATCGATTCGATCGTCCCACCTACCTAAAAATCAATCCACTCCTTTCCTACCATGGCCCGAACTACGTTGGACCTGATCCCCGCTTGGGGGTACATAGGCAGACTTAAAATAAAAAGGATGGCTCGCTAGGATGAAAATCTGAAAGGACCCCTAGGCAAAAATTAGAGCTAAATCCAAAGTGAGCAATAGCAAAAGAGAAAAAATAGCTTGCTAGGTTACTCCACCAGTGCCTAGACAAGAATTATGAGCATATGAGAGAAATAAAGTTGCGCTCCTTACCATAACCCAGAAACTACCCTTCACACTAGGGGCAAACTTCAGCCACCCGCCCCATTCCCCTAAACCCCTCCCAAACTAGGGGCAAACGTCGGTCCTCTACCTTATTTTCCCTACAACCATACATATTCCAAACTAGGGGCAAACATCGACTACCCGCCTTGTTTGCCTCTAATCGCCTCAACATGCCTAAGCAAGTACCAAAAGCAAACATCTTATCAAAATCCTACTACAAATGTTTTCATCAAGCCAAATGCATAAAATAAGGTTCTCCAAGTAACCAAGGTTCACCAATAAACAAAATTCGAATATTGCATAAGCAGGAATTAATGAAAACATAAAAGTTTTTCTTTCAGAAAGCAATCACAAATATCAAAGACACTTGGAGGAAAGAAGCAGAATCAATCAAGTCTAGTTTTATTTTGTGTCTTTTATTTCTTCAAAGGTCTTTAGAAGTAGGCTTTTACTCGGCAGGTCCAGCCACTGATAAAAGCAGCAATAGTGACAGCCCTGACTCTAGAAGCAAAGACCCTCTTAGTAAATCCTCGGGGAACCTCTTGAACTCGGCCGTACTGCATGGCCAATCAGCTAGGATGATAAAATGAAGTCTCCCTCAGACCCATCAACCACACCCTCAGGTGATCCCCAAGGCTTGTGGTCACAGCACGAAGGCCCCAACGCCCCATAATCCAACAAATGTCTGCCTTAGAGAGAGCGCCCATCATGCTAACCCAGTCGGCAAAAGTTTAATGAGAATTAAGCACGGCCCTACGAAAATAAACTTGCAGCACACTACCTATACATAATTGAAGGCACTCATAGAGCCAAGCCTGTAACACCAAAGGTGCCCCAGGTAGAAGAAGAGTTCCTCGGTTGAAAGCATTATCCAAACCATTTAGGGTTTCAGCTAGGACCATGGCCATAGGGTTCTTGCTCAATTTTAACCCAAGGCACACATGCACCAAGTCAATAGAAGTACTCGAGAATAGAAAGTGCGAAGTCATGCATAATATCAGAGCGGCCTCGCGGGTGGCATCATATACTCTGGGATTCCTAGAACTAGCATATCGGGCAATGATGTAAGCAATGTCAAGAATCTCACCATAAATTAGTCGGCTGGAGATAGCAGTGGAACAGTTCAAGTATTCAGCCAGGCCTAGCGTAGGAATGGGGGTATCAGCAGTAGGAAGAATCAGGTCAGAGTCCGGATCGAAGCTGAGGATAGCACAGAACTCCTCAAGCAGGGGGCATATCTTCAAGCCATTAAAATTGAAGACATGATTTATCGGGTCTCAATGGGCAATGGCAGCACGCATGAACTCAGCGTTCAAAGCCATTTGGAGGAGAGAGAATAGCTTGGTCAAGCTATAGCTAAAAAGGTTGATCCGTTCCATACCATTCGTGATATTTAGCCAAGTCGTGAGTTGAGCAGGATCATACAACGCCATGTTTTCTGCCGCGGCTCTAGTAAAATTTGAAATTTTGACAGCACCTCCCCGTTTCATGGACTAACCCACCTGTAAGGCAAACACACTCACCATCACTGCTCATTGCAGTAGCATCAACAATCACAAAATCACAGAGCACACATGTATCGCCACACAATCACCAACTAAAACAAGCACACAACCGCGCCTTTAAACTATAAGATATCTGGCCTCAAAAGGAAAAATATCATAATACTTAGTCAAAAGTGACACATCATTGTCCTACACATTTTCCATCATTCACTAGTACAACCTAATCGAAAACATAAAATGGAGACAAAACAAAAGTTCCAACTTAGGATGCCTCAGTCCTCCTCCTCTTCATGCTCTATCGGGCCACCTGGAGTGTACGTCAGCGATGGCCTCCTCCTGTCACCCCTGCACCTTAGTATGGTTCTCGACGAGCCAGCACCACCTCCATGACACTGTACACACAAAATAAAGACGATCAGTTCAGAAGCAACAAAAGTACAAAAATAGATTCGAGTAAAAAACTTACCAAGGATGCCATTTGACTGGTGGCAAACTGCCGCATACCATCCATTTGCCAAGGCTAAAATGTAGGGTTAGAACCTCGTAACCTTAAGGAGCACAAAATTAGAGACATACCCGATGGTCTCACGTGAGAACTAAAAACCGTAAGCTAGCTGCCAAGGCATGACCCTCCTCAGCATAATTCCAAGGGACGTTGAGGATGCCTACTGGTTGGGTGGGGTACCCGCACGTGACTCGTGGAACCTCCATGACCTGCGGAGAGCCGTCGACACACACAACATTGATGGTCCAAATACAAAGAGGGATAGGATCAGAAGTTGGGGGAGCCGATCTCCTATACATCTCACGAAGCTGTAGGCATAAGACAAGTTAGGAAAAGATGAGTAAAAAAAACATAAGTGATGAATAGAGATAAAAACGTATAAGTAATGAATAGAGACAAAAACGTAAAAGAAAGTCACATCGAGGAGTGGAAAGTTCGGCATCAAAAAGCGGCCACGGTAGGTCTCATATCCTGTCTCAGAGCAAAAATGATCCCAAGCATCAGTACCGGCCAAAGCTGCCAGCAAAGCAGCGCCAAAGAGGTCATCAACATCCATCACAGGAGGGGCATGGGGATCGCAGTACCTCGGACCACCAACCACCTGCCGAGACACCCGCTCACCAAGATACCACTACCTATGCTCAGTACTTTCCATCAGAAGTCAGCAAGAAGCAAGAGGCCTTACCGCCTGTATCTCCTCTGGGGCAGTATAGGAAACATGCTCCCTAGGTGTCCAATTGACGATAGCAACCGTCAGCTAGGATAAGAAATTTCTCAGGAGGACGATTCGGTGGGCCCGCTCTTAACACCAACAACATCCCTTCTCCATCTCAAGCCCCAAGGGAACAAAGGCAAAGGAGCCATGCCATCCTCATCTTCACCCGACTCGTCGGCGGGGATAGGAGCCAACATTTTCAAGTACTCGAAGTTCCAAAGCTGCACGAAAAAGTGAAAGTCAGAAAATAGAAACAAGAAAGGACCAAAAGGAAAAGAAAAAGTCACATAACATACCTCCCAATCCCGCCAGAACCCTCCGGTGGATTTAATACCACTGCAAGAAACCTCACCCATCTGCTTATAGAGATGGGCCAGGGCAGCACCGCCCTAGTCGTAAGAAGGAATCTCGTCAATGGTTGCCAAGCAAGAAAGGAGTCGCAAGCTCACCTGGTCATTTCGTGTCGTAAAAATCGAACAGTCGAGAACATATAGGAGAAAGACCTGTAGCAGTTGCTGGTCAGTCAGAGCGTGTCCCCCACTGCCATAACCCCGATAAAGTCAGCCGCAAGGGAACCGAGGCCCCTCCATACTTGAAGGAACGGCCCCAATCAGCATCTCAACGGCTTCAGGATCAATCTCATAAAGATAATCTAGGATCAGGCGCTTCTCGCAAACTCTCAAGCCAGTGATCATGGAAAAGTCGAAGGGCGTTATCGTCATTTTGCCAAACGGCAGGTGAAAAGTATTCGTCGTGTCCCACCATCTCTCCGCAAGAGCATAGAAGTGGGTTAGGTCATTAGTACTCTTTGAAACTAGGCAGACAAAGTCGCCAAACCCAGCATCGTCTACCATTTCTTGATAGTAGGCGAAAGTTGGGTGAACCACAGAAAAGTGTGGGCAAGACTATCGTGGCCCTTCAAGACCAACTCGGGCACCTACACACATCAAAAACAACAAAAACGAGCAAAACTCACTATTCATAACCCGAAGTCCAACTTCACAAAATTAACAAATGAGCACAAAACAAACTTCCAATGACCTCTAGGCACACACTACAGATCACTAAACTGGCGCAATACACATAAATAGTCCTAAACTACCGAAAGTTTCACGTACCTGACTCGCTAGAGCTGCGGCCGAAAGGTGACATTGGAGGTCACGCAAAATCAACTCCAGGGTTTGACTCTCAGCCTTTACCCGTTCCTTGGCCTTCTTGGAGAGCCTCCTCGAGTTGGAAGCCATGGATCTACAAAGAAAATAAAAATGAAAGCCGAACTTTCTTCTTGAAAATTAGAGAAAACTAAAAACCCCAATCAAAATTCTAATCATGGGGAAAGATTACTCACCTAAGCGTGCACAAGTTGCGTTTTGATGGATTTTAGCTCCAAAAACACCCCAAAATGGCCAAAAATGAGCATTTAAAGCTCAAAAACTCAAGATATACACACATAGAGTCCGGCCACCCAGTGTCGTCGTGGCACTGTGATGGAAAAACCAGTTTAAATTAAAAGTTAAACGCATAGCGGAAAAGTCAAGTTATAAAAACTTATTGGTAGCCCAGGATCTACTACTCATCAATTCCATAGATGCGTACTAACAAGAGGGAGAGGAAATATACCTCAGGTCTTGAACCCAATTCTGTAAACTTCTTTCTCCTTGATGGTGCAGCAACTTCCACTAGGCTGTCTTCACTCTTATGACTCCTGCGGATGCCTGTCGGAAGGAATAGGGTTGGTGGTAACCCTAATAGGGAGGATAGGGAAGGTTTAGGAAAACCTAAATAGTTTCTGCAGCTTCTGCGTATAAAAGCGATGATTAAAAACATTCAGTACGCAGCTGCCCTATTTATAGATTCCCAGAACCGACCTAATCTTCGAGCGATCAAAGTGTATTCGATCGATCAAACATTCGATCGATCGAATAACCCTCGAGCGATCGAACATGCCTAGACTTCAATCGATTGAGACTCCTTCGATCGATTGAACCTGCCTTGACATAATCCTCATGTGCCCTTCCAAGCTTCCTAGCGGAGCTAAGAGTGGGACCTCCTAGACTCTTTATTGTTGGCTCAGACTAGTTTGTTAATTACCGTGACCAAACTCTTTGATCAGCAAACTAACTAACTGGTCAGTTAATGTTTACTCCACTATAAAACGATAACTGAACCCCAACACAAAAGAACATATCTGAAGCGATAACTAGACTTGTATGTTGTACTAGTGTCCCTCTACCTTCAGCATTCGTAATCATATTCAGGTAGTTGAATAACTATTACTTCCAACCTGAACCATGATTACTTCTTGTATTCCTTGAGTCCCATTCACCTCTCATGATTACCAAACATTTTGATAACTCTTATCAGTAAGACTGCAGTACTCAATAATCGACTTAGTGATTCTCAAGGGAATGCTTACTCTGAAATAGAGGGTAGATTCTATCTTGACAATATATGTTAACAACCCTATGAACATGACACACCCAAGATACCCAGGTGTTGATCTTCTATCGACCTCACTGATTGGTAAGTCAAAGTAGCCATATCCACAGTCTGTGTTCATAATCATCGCAAGATTGAGAACACGTACCTTATACAAGTTATGAGTTCCTATTGACTTCTTGACAGCATTAAGTGTCAATAGGAAAGCTCAGGTCCGTCAATGCACTATTAGCACTAGCATATTAACTAAGAGTGACACTTTAGTGATTGAGATTAATCACTCCATCCAATGGTAGTTAATTATGCTACAGTGTATAACTGATGAGATATCCAGTCTCATCATCCACTGTGACAAGCTTTAAGTATCAAAGGATGGTAATTCATATCTCACTTGTATGTATCTCATACACACACGAATTACCTACTATGATACTTAAGGATTGAAAATCATCTCATAAAAGAAACATACATAATGAAATGTAAAACTGATATCCATATATTAAAATGCTAATGTCATACAGAAAGTAATGGTTTGAGGGCATAAACCCAACAAACTCCCACTTACACTCACAACCATACAGGACTACATCTGAGAGACCTAGACTATCTAGATGACGATCAAAGACCTTCTGCGGCAAGGCCTTTGTAAACGGATCAGCAAGATTGTCGATGGTGGCAATCTTGGTGACAGTCACATCTCCACGTTGAACAATATCTTGGATAAGATGATATTTCCGCTCTACGTGCTTTCCCTTTCCGTGGTTCCTTGGCTCCTTGGACTGAGCCACTACCCCACTATTATCACAATAAAGCGTAATAGGTGACAGCAACGTTGGTACCACCTCGAGCTCCATAAGGAACTTCTTAAGCCAAATAGCTTCCTTTGCGGCTTCACAAGCAGCCATATACTCAGCTTCTGTAGTTGAGTCTGCAATGTATTTCTGCTTAATGCTCCTCCAACTAACAGCACCACCTCCCAATGACCGGACGTCGACTTCCTCGAATCTTTATCTGATATAAAGTCCGAGTCAGTGTATCCTACTAGAGTTAAGTCACTACCACCGTACATAAGCATGTAATCTTTAGTCCTTCTCAAGTACTTAAAAATGTGCTTAACGGATGTCCAGTGCTCTGGACCTGGATTCAACTGATACCTGCTAACTTTGCCAACTGCAAAACAGATATCTAGTCTAGTGCATAACATCATATACATAAGACTTCCCACCGCCGAGGCATAGGGAATTCCTGACATACGATTCCTCTCCTCCTGTGACTTAGGACACTGTTCCTTAGAGAATGGTTAACCATGCCTGAAAGGTAACAAACCTTTCTTCGAATTATCCATTGAAAACCTAGCCAGCACCTTATCGATATAACCAGCTTGAGATAATCCCACTATCTTTTGCTTGCGATCCCGAAAGAGCTTTATCCCAAGAATATAGCTCGTCTCTCCTAGATCCTTCATATCGAATGTACTAGCTAGCCAAACCTTGACTGTTGACAATGCAGCTACATCATTCCCAATGAGTAGAATGCCTTCAACGTAAAGCACAAGAAAAGCCACCACTTTTCCTTCACACTTCTTGTATACACAAGGTTCATCCAGATTCTATATGAAACCAAATGACTTAACGGCTTGGTCAAATCGGATGTTCCAACTCCTGGATTCCTACTTAAGCCCATAAATGGACTTTTGTAACTTGCATACCAAGTTAACTTTTCGACCAGCTATGAACCCTTCTGGTTGCTGCATATAGATGTCCTCCTCAAGAATGCAGTCTTAACGTCCATCTGCCAGATCTCATAATCTAGGCATGCAGCAATGGATAAGAGTATTCTGATGGACTTGAGCATGGCTACCAGTAAGAAGGTTTCCTCATAGTCAATACCCTCCCTCTGAGTATAACCTTTCGCTACAAGCCTAGCCTTAAAGGTCTCAACCTTTCCATGAGATCCACTTTTCCTCTTATAGACCCACTTGCAACCAATGGGTTTAATATTGGCTGGAAGTTCTACAAGATCCCAGACCTGATTAGAATCCATAGATTCCAATTCAGCCTTCATAGCTTTAACCCAATGAACTAAATCAACATCAACCATTGCCTCTTCGTATGTGGCAGGATCAGATTCAAATTCTATGGAGACAGCTTCAAAAACTTCTCATAAGAACATGTATCTATCAGGCTGACTGATAATCCTCCCACTACGATGAGGTACTGGTACGGAAATGGGTGAAGAAGTGGTGTTTTCTTGATTTACATCATTATTAAATGCGGGTTGGACTGAGGGCTCTCCTTCTATCTCTCTAAGATCTATCCTTCCCTTAGGTTTATGGTTCATGATATAATCACTTCCAAGAAAATAGCATTTATACGAACAAACACTTTCTGTTCTCTTGGATCATAAAAATACCATCCATAAGTATCCTTTGGATACCCTACGAAGTAACATACTTTTGAACTAGAATCCAACTTGCTCATCTTTCCTTTCAGCACATGTGCCGGACACCCCCATATCCAGAGATGTTGCACAGAAGGCTTACGCCCAATCCACATCTCTCGTGGTGTCCTAGGAACAGATTTGCTTGGTACTAGATTTAGTACGTATGCAACGGTTTCCAAAGCATAACCCCAAAGGAATAATGGCAACTCAAAATAACTCATCATCGACCAAGTCATGTCTAAAAGAGTCCGATTCCTTCTCTCTGCTACACCGTTCTACTGAGGCGTACCAGGTGCAGTCAACTGTGACAGAATCCCATTCTGTACGAGGTGATCAATAAACTCATTAGAGACGTACTCGCCACCACGATCAGATCGACTGGCCTTGATATGTGTGCCCAATTGCTTCTCCACTTCAGCCCTAAACTCTTTGAAATTTTCAAAGGCTACAGACTTATGCTGCATTAGGTACACATATCCATACCTAGAGTAGTCATCAGTAAATGTTATGAAATACTCATAACCACCCCTTGCTCTAATATTTATTGGTCCACACACATCAGTATGAACTAATTCCAACAATGCATTAGTTCAATTGCCCTTTGCAGAAAGGGCCTTTTGGTCATCTTACCCTCTAAACAAGACTCACAGACTTCCATTGGTTCGAGAACCAAATTGCCTAAGACCCCTTTTTTGACTAGTCTGCCAATCCTATTTAGATTGATATGGCCAAGCCTTATATGCCAAAGCCTTGTTGGATTAGTGGAAGGTCCCTTTCTTTTAGCTGGTACAGTTACCACTGAATTATTAAGTTCCATGCAAGAGTTTTTAGAAATATTGGGAGTAATCACATACAAAACATTTGATTTAACACCAGAACATATAAAAGAACTATTTTTCTTTTAATCACAACTTCATGTCCAAAATGAAAGGAATAACCATTATTCGATAAATTAGAAACTGAAATTAAATTATGTCTCATTGAAGGGACGTAAAGTACATCTAATAAAATCAAAACTTTATAGTCTAAAAATTCTATAGCTACGACTCCTATAGCAACTGCAAAAATGGTTGCGCTAGAACCTAGAGTAAGTACAATCTCCCCATCACTGCGCCTCCTTGTTGATTTGAACCCCAGCAATGAATTACAGATATGGTTAGTCACACCAGAATCAATGCACCAAGTGTTTGAAGTATCTGTTATAAAACTTACTTCAATCACATGTGATTCAATCATACCTTGAACTCTTATAGTTAAGAATTCTGGACAGTTCCTCTTCCAGTGGCCCTTGTTGCCGCATTGGAAACACTTTCCTTTGCTTTGGTCACCCACCTTGCCTTTGCCCTTACCTTTTCCCTTAGATTTTGCAATCTTAGGGACCAGTCCAACACTTGAACCACCAGTGCCAGCCTTCTTCTTCCCTTTCTTTCCTTTCGGTGTAGATCGGGAAGAAGAAGCGCTTTTTTCAATGTTCAAAACGTTGACCCCAGGCTTGATCACCCCTTCCGCTGCAAGTAAAGAACTCATTAATTCGCTCATTGAGAAATTCATTTGATTCATATTATAATTAAGCTTGAATTGAGGATCATATCAACTTGGGTTTGTGTATCGATGTTGGCACCTAGGGTCTCCAGCTGGTTTAAATATCTAATCATTTTTAAAACATGTTCCTTGACTGGAGTCCCTTCCGACATCTTTGCACTCATTATCTTCTGCATGGCTACCTGTCTGGCAAGCCTACCATACTCCCCAAATATCTTTTTTAGGGATGTGATAATGTTACTGGTAGAATCATTCGATTGGAATTGGTGTTGCAACACGCCAGCCATTGAGGCCAGAATGTAGCAACGAGCCATTCCATTCGACTTCTTCCATTTGTTGAACTTGCATTGCAGCTGCCGAAGTATTTACCATGGGTTCTTCAAGGCTTGGGGTGGTGAGGTCATATATGTGATCCTCCGCAGTTAACATGATGTCAAGGTTATGTTTCCATTCAGTGTAGTTGTTTCCTGTTAACTTATTTTGAGTGAGTATGGTGGCAAGTGGACTAAATGCATATCCAGACATTATGATTACTGAAAATCAAACAAAATAAATATGGATATCAGAATTTGACAGTTTGAAATAAAAGAATCCTTAAAAAACTCTTATTTTAAAACAAAGTCGCCGGAATATCGAAACAAAAGAATAAAGCCTCCGTGTGGTGGTCAATGTTCAATCTTTCGATTAATCATGACTTGTCCTCTATGAAACTCTTGCAAAACAAGTTTTGACTCCCGAACCTTTTTGATCTCTAATTTCTAAATAATGCCCCTTGTGGGATCCCTTATCCATAGTTTAGCTAGTGTGCACCATTAATTAAGATCCAATCATAACCGTCTCAAGTAGTGCCTCCGTATGGTAGTCACCCTCTAACACGTCTGATTGATCCTATCAAAGGAATTTCACATCTAGTAACCAATGAATAATGCACCCTCCGTATAGAATGATCACCCCTGGCGAGGTGACACAGAATGCACCACTCATCTTACAGTGAACCGTTAATGGAAGATCGTGGGTGTTTATTAATAAGACCCTCTCCCACTAGATTTAGTAAATAAGGATTTTGCGTTTTGAAAAAAAAATGTTTCCACACATTACCAATAAACATCCAATGTTTACTAATGCGTTGAAATGGTTTTTGAATTTTATTTTAGAAAACTTAATTTACGTGCATGCAAGTAGTAACAATGTAAAACGCCAATCATAAACCAAGCACTTAAAACAAAAAACTAAAATGAAACAAAGGCTTTCATATGCCTCTATCTTCCATGGCTCTATCTCCATAGAACATCCTTCTTGGTTTGATCGCCTCCACCTCCATCTTCATGGACAACGGCTTGCTCCATCTCCATGGAATTTCTAATTCTAATACATTAATCCTATGCTTCTTTCGAAGCTTACAATTTATCTAGAAACAGAAAAACAACTATAATATAAAAGGCTAGGGAAACCGGTGCGACTTTTCTTTTCTTAGGATTGAAGTCACAGCGCCCTTTACATATGCCTTAAACCAAACCAATAATAAAACATAATATACACCAATCTCAAACAATTAAATACAAAATTTAAAAGTCTTGGTGCCATGGGAGATAGCGACTAAGCTTGCTACAAAAGGGTTAGTCGTACATACATCCACGCATATCTAACAATTGGAACCGCTAATTGATTCACACAGTACATAAACTCTTTATATACTAAATTAGAACTTGAAACAGCATCTAACTTCACTGTCACAGTTCGCTCGATCGAAGACCGTTCGATCGCTCGAACCTTCGATCGATTGAACATTGTTCAATCGCTTGAACTTTCTATTTCACATAATGATTTGAAAATTTTATAGAATAATTTAAAATTAAAGCATATAATTTTTAAAACATTTAGAACTGTGAAAAGAACAACCTGACAGAGAATCTGTCTCGACCGATCGAATGCTATTTGATCGATCGAACATATCCAATGTTCGATATATCGAAACATGTTCGATCGCTTGAGCATAGAACATCTTCGATCGATCGAACCAACTTCGATCGATCAAATCTAACATGCATCCAATGCAATCACAGATTTGTATTCTGTTGTGATAATGCTATAGAAATAGATATGTGGCGATGCAATTTCGAAAACAGTCCTACAATCTACATGCAAATCAAAGCTAGTGTTCCAAAACGCATCTATAGATCCAAACGAGTGTGGCTCGGATATCATTTGATGGAAAAACTAGTATAAATTAAAAGTTTAAACGTGCAACAGAAAAGTCAAGTTATAAAAACTTACTGGTAGCACAGGATCTACTACCCGTCAATTCCATAGATGCGTACTAACAAGAGGGAGAGGAAAAATACCTCAGGTCTTGAACCTAATTCTGAAAACTTCTTTCTCCTTGATGGTGCAACAACTTTCACTAGGCTGTCTTCACTCTTATGACTCCTGTGGATGCCTACCGTAAGGAATAGGGTTAGTGGGAACCCTAATAGGAAGGATAGAGAAGGTTTAGGGAAACCTAAATAGTTTTTGCAGCTTCTACGTATAAAAATGATGGTTAAAAACATTCAATACGCAGTTGCCCTATTTATAGATTCCCATAACCGACCTAACCTTCGAGCGATTGAAGTGTATTCGATCGATCGAACCTTTGATCGATCGATCAACCCTCGAGCGATCGAACCTGCCTAGACTTCAATCGATCAAGACTCCAATGATCGATCGAACCTACCTTCACATAATCCTTATATGCCCTTCCAAGCTTCCTAGCAGAGCTAAGAGTGGGACCTCTTAGGCTCTTTATTATTGGCTCAGACCAGTTTATTAATTGCCATGACCAAACTCTTTGATCAGCAAACTAACTAACTGGTCAGTTAATGTTTATTCCACTATAAAACGATAACTGAACTCCAACGCAAAAGAACATATCCGAAGCCATAACTAGACTTGTATGTTGTACTAATGTCCCTCTACCTTCAACATTCGTAATCATATTTAGGTAGTTGGATAACTGTTACTGTCAACCTGAATCATGATTACTTCTTGTATTCCTTGAGTCTCATTCACCTCTCATGATTACCAAACATGTTGATAACTCTTATCAATAAGACTGCAGTACTCAGTAATCGACTTGGTGACATTCTCAAGGGAATGCTTACTTTGAAACAGTGGGTAGATTTTGTCTTGACAATATCTGTTCACAACCCTATAAACATTACATACCCAATATACCCAGGTGTTGATCTTCTATAGAGCTCACTGATTGGTAAGTCAAAGCAGCCATATCCACAGTCTGTGTTCATAATCATCGCAAGATTGAGAACACGTACCTTATACAAGTTATGAGTTCCTATTGATTGCTTGACAGCATTAAGTGCCAATAGGAAAGATCAGGTCTGTCAATGCACTATAAGCACTAGCATATTTACTAAGAGTGGCACTCTAGTGATTAAGATTAATCACTCCATCCAATGGTAGTTAATTATGCTACAGTGTATACCTAATGAGATGTCCAGTCTCATCATCCACTATGACAATCTTTAAGTATCAAAGGATGGTAATTCATATCTCACTTGTATGTATCTCATACACACACGAATTACCTACTATGATACTTAAGGATTGAAAATCATCTCATGAAAGAAATATACATAATGAAATATAAAACTGATATCCATATATTAAAATGCTAATATCATACATAAAGTAATGGTTTGAGGGCATAAACCCAGCATACTGGCCAACTGCCGCTGCGACAGTGGCCAAGTGCCACCACAGAACTACTTCCCATAAGCCCCGTTTTAGTATGTTTTAGCCAATTTTAGCCTGTTCTAACTCGTTTTGGCCTTTTTCAGCCCATTTTTTGGCCCTAATCAGCCCTAGTGGCCCATTTCACTCAAGGTTTACAAGGTTTTAGCCCCAGCAGATACAACTTATCCCTAGAGGATAGTTACGGAGAAAAAATGGCCCCCAAAAGACCTGAACATGCTTTTTGGGACGGCTATTGCAAGATTTGATCTACCGCGAGAGATTCAGAGATGGATCCAGGTTCTCAATCAAAAATTAAGAGAGATTTCCACACCATCCCCTGAGGACAAACTTAGAGACATATCAGCTCCCGAAGGCCCTAACCGGCTCTCTTGGATTGAGCATTGCAAGATTTGATCAACTGTGAGAGATTCGGTGATGGATCTTGGTTCTCGGTCAAAGAAATTTGATCAATTGTGAGAGATTCAGAGATAGATCGTGGTCCTCGATCGACTGTCAAGAAAGATTCTTGAAGAGTCCAAAACTACCCCCAGCAAATAGATACAAACAGAAATTGGCTCTCGAAGGCTCTAACCAGCTCTTTTGGATTAAGCATAGCAGAATTTGATCACCATGAGAGATTCAAAGATGGATCGTGGTTCTAGGTCAGAAGTCAAGAGGGGTTCTCACAAAGAATCCCCTAATATCCCTAGGAGAAGATAATGGAAAACCAGAACCACCTTTTACGGCCCTGTGTCCATTGATAAGCTTCATCATCTATCAGTCACCGTGAGCTTCCTCACTTGTCAATTGCTGTGAGCTTCCTCACCTGTTGGTTATCGTGAGCTTCCTCACTTATCATGAGCTTCCTCACTCTGGTTATCTCACCTCTTGGTTATCGCGAGCTACCTCACTTACTGTGAGCCCCCTTATCGTAAAGCTTACTAACTTATCGAGAGCTTCTTTACTCTGGTTAATTCACCTGTTAGTGAGCCTCCTCATTTATCATAAAATTTCTCACCAAATTGGTCACCATGAGCTTTCCCACTTATCGCGAGCGTCCTCACTTCGGTTATCATAATTCCCTGGGTTATCGATCTCTATGAACTCTCTCACCTATCAGTTGTTATCCTCAAGGGCCCTATGTCCGATCCACTTGCCAACACACTTTCCAAAATTCAAGAAGTTTTCCCTGAGACCCAGAGTCTCCCAAGCCTTGATGTCGTTATCCAAGTTAGCCACCACATCACAATCGTAAACACTAGCACAAAAGTCTACTCGAAGTGGCGCACACCCCAAAGCATAAACTCATGCCTGGATCAGAACACTAGACGTGTACACGGTTTATGCATTGCATCCTCATAGCATAGCATCCTTCTGTCTTGTTACAATTTGTTCTTTTGTGCCCGAACGACGTCTCAGTCTAATTCTCCTTGGGATATGTAGGCAGCTCTCGCAGAGCATGACCAACACTAACCTTAACATCATGTTTTTCATCCTTGCATCTTTGTAACGCTTTCATTCTAAATCCATAGCCTCCAAAAAGACCTGTCTCAAAACTTCAGCACTCGCTTGCGACATGCGTTGCCTCGCAAGTTCATGCCAAAGGGGGGCAAACTGTAGACACCCCATTTTGTCGGCTATCAGATTTAGGAGACCCATAGCTTGGTGGTTCACAATGATCAAAAAAAGACTCAAAAGGACTCTTGGAAGTTAGTTTTATCTCTCAAAATGCTCAAAAAGTGGTACAAATGACCAAAATATCCCTGAAAGCCTAAACACTCCCAGATTTGGACCAAAAGTTGACATTGATTTAAAACGCGAATACTAGATTTAAAACGAATTTATTATGAATTTTTGAAGGTGAAAAAGGCGATCAAATCGGCTTTTATCGTGAGTACCACAAAACTTTTCAAAGTGACCTATCTCTGAACATTTTATTATGTAAAGTAGACTCCATTACAATGGTATATCATAACCTTAGTTTTGAGTTCGTACGCATTTTCTGTGAATTTTGGACGAAATAGGGCTTTTTAGCGACTATCGAAACCTCTGGGGCCTGAATAGCATTATCTGGACATTAGATGAGCAGTGTCGTCGCGACACTGGCCCACTGCCACTGCAGCAAAGGCCCAGTGGCATCGTAGCACTCTCCTCCAGAACAGTCCATTTTTATAATTTCTTTTGGGCACCCAAATTGATTAATTAGAAACCAAAACGACATAGTTCTATGTTAACATATGTTTGGGACCAATGGGAGCACTTTTAAAATCCCCAACTCCCCCCAACTTAGCCTATTTAAACCCCCCTTGACTTCTCATTTAGGGGGTGCAAACACAAAGCTTAAAGAAGTTGTGGAGAGAAAGTTATAGAGATAAAGTTAGAATAGAGAGAAAAGAAGCTCCTTCCTTTGATTTTCAACTTGAAAAGTGAGTTCTAAACTTTGTTTTCAACTTCATTACTCCCATTTACTTCACATTCAATCCATCCAACTACCATTTTAGTGAGCATTTAAGAGAGAGGAAGCTATTTCATGTCCAATTTCATCACATATTAGTGAAACACCATGCTACAAGTCCAATGCATCATTGATCATCAACTATTTATTGCTATTTATATGCTTTTTATATAAAGGTTCATCTCTCCTTACCCCATTTCTTTTTTATTTTTCCTTGTTTACTTACTAGTTCATCATCATCTAGATGATGAGATGAAGTTTGAGGTGAGTGAATCCTTATGGATAGTAGCTCTTGACCTCAAAAATATGTTTGATAGATGATGATTTCAACTTAAATACATTCCTATGTATTCTTGAAGTCGTCTCCAAAAATGAAAGCAATGCTCTCCAACAATCTTGGAGGTTCTTGATGTGAGTTCAATGTTGATATTTCAAGTGGTCATACTCTCCATTTAAGTGCTAAAAATGCACTTTCAAAACCTCTATTTCAAAACCGCTCTTAAACCCCTCATGTTGATTTTAAAGAATAAAACCCTAGTTCGTCCCAAAATCTTCAAAACAGTGAACAATCTGAGTTCAAAGATTTCTATAGGATTCAATACTCAAAGAAATAACATGAGAACACTTGGAAAGCCTTCCTAACTCATTAGACAACACCCATGATTTTTGGTTTGACTTGGAAACACTTGGAAGGGGTCCATTTGGACCCAAACATTCCTTCTAGACATTCTGTCTTTGCTGTCATAGCAGCTTGGTTGACTTTTAACTTGTTTTACAGAAAACTTTTCCAAAAGGAGTGGTTCTAATTTATTTTTACTTTGAACTTCAGTGTCTTAGGGAACGTTCAGTATAACATGGGTCTTGAGATGTTTTGTTTTCATTTTCTAAGATTTTTTGACATTTTAGTCGGCAGTACGGATTTTGTTTCTGAGTGACCACTATTATTTATATCATTTCTCTCAATTTGCAATAGTTATTGAGGATTGACTTTTTGATTTGTGTTCTACACATAATAAGGATGATCTCCATAAAAAATCATGCATTGAAAACGTTTCTAGCGCTACTTTTCAATTTCCACAAGATCAAGTCATTGTTCTGTCCACTATTCACAGCAAGCATACTTTTAATTCCATCCTTTGATTTGATGCTTATATGTACTTCAAATTAGTTCATATCCTAGGAAGTGGTCTATACCATATTTGTAAATATCCCATAATGATTTCCCCCCTTGCATTCATTCATCTTCTAGACTTCTAAGTCACTTTACAAAACTTATGTGCAAAACACACTACAACCTTGGCACATTATAAAGCCATGCATTGCATCCATGCAAGATTTGGGGTTTTTGTGACTCCTAATCTAAGAAGATTGTAAAGAATGAATTCGATCACACGTCCATGCTTCCCTCAATCTAATCTTCCTTTCTCATCCATCCCGGGGATTGAGAGGTCTTCTTTCCTCAAAGATTAACATGCATCATACTAGCTTGCTAAGCATATTTTTGATCTCTTTGTTTATTTGTTTCAAGAACAAATCATGTCCCCTTTAGATTAGGAAAACTTGATTACTTGATATGTGATTAGACGATTTTTTTTTCCTAGGTTTGCTTTGTGTGATCTTTCACTTTGCATCGTGTGATACTTGGCTTAGATCTTAAGAATGATATCTTATCTTTAGATCTACCATTTTCAAGATTCTTATGTGATGTAATATACCTATCATAGTATTAACTGTCGAACCAAACATAGTATAAGATGATTTTTGGATGCTAATTGAGGCCCGTCGAGAGATGGGGCGAGTTGAGGGTGTGATGTTGTCAAAATCAAGATATAAAAGTATACTTTACTTTTCTAAAGATTTGCAGTGTGGAAGTAAAGGTCGAACCCACAGAGATTGATTAACTACCGCGCTTTAATTTTAAAACCTAAATCTAATTAATTAAGAAAAACAGATTTTGATTTGATTTTAATAAAACTAAGAACAAGAAAAGTAAATCTAAATTATGAAAGTAATTAAAGTTGTTTTAAAGATATTTAAAGGGAACCTAGGATTGCAAATCCACCACTAGCTTCATAATAGGAATATTTATGAATCACTTTAGCCTATTAAGTTGGATGATAATGGAGAATTGTAGCTACAAGCCCAATTCCTCCGTCAAGAAAATAACTATGGTTCAAGCACCAACATAATCCATCTTCGGTTAGCACGAATTATCCCACACTAAACTAGGGTTGTGGTATAATCCGTCTAATCTAGGCATGGACTATTCGGATACTTGATAGCACAATTCAATAAAGCACCATTACATGTAAATAACCTATATAAGCACAGCAAACATAGATCATTGAGCACATCACAGTCAAAATAGATCTAAGACAAGAATAAACTTTGAAAGTGATGATTTAATCAATAGAAGTACGATTTATTTATAAAAATCCTCTAAACATGTAATCATCATCCATACATAATAAAACTAAAATAAAAACATAAATAAAACCCTATTACTTGGCTAGGGTTTCATTGAAACCCTAGATCTAGATTTAGTTGGCCATAGAATTGATGAACGGCAAGAAGTTGATGGAGGAGGCCATGTGAATCCTTGGTCTTTTTCTTCTTCTCCTTGCTTTTCTCTCTTCAAAATGGCTGAAGTTTTAGTTGTATATTGATGTATCTAATGTTGTGTAATGATGTGTAACCTTCAATTTGATTTAGAATAGGATTTATATAGAGTTTGGAAGGATTTAGGAAGCTTTCCTAAGCCAAATCGCACTAAAACTGCTATATTTTGTAATCTGGACGTCATATGCACAAACCACCTTCGCTGGGCACTTTAATTTAACAAAATACGTGTTTTTGATTTTTGCACAGGTCGCTCGCGCGACCCGCTCGCGCGAGGTCCTTTTCGCTGCACTGCGCGACTTTCGTAGAATTGCGATAACTTTCTGCTCGGAACTCGGATTGACTCGCCGTTTGAAGCCACGCGTTCGTAACTCGAAGATCTACATTTTATATCTCTGGAGAAAATTTTCAAATCCAAAGTATTCTTTGTCAAAAATGCAATTTTCCGATACTGCTACTGCATTCAGCTTTCACCGGAATCACCGTTTGAGTCCAGAATGACTTCCAAAGCCACTAATCATTGGATTTTTGTGCATTTTCAAGTTAAAGCTCCAAAACCTACAAAATATAGAATACTTATTAAAAATCACTTAATAACTACATGAAATGAGCTAACAAAGCATATTTTTAGGACTATAAACGGCAACTATTCGTCGCCGATCACACCCCCAAACCTACTCTTTGCTAGTCCTCGAGCAAAGAAAAACATAAAACTAAATACTACTATAATTTAAAACCTACTCCATTTTCGCATGGATCACGATTGCATTTAACATATGCAACAAGCCTTTTAAACCTCTAGGTGTCCCTAGTCGGACGAGTGAAGTCTCGTGAGGGTTCTCGTCAACAAGTCACCCACAACCATCTTTATTAACTTGTAAATTTTAAAACAACTTTTATTAAGAATAAAAAAAAAACTAATAGTCAATACTCCTTATTATAAAACAATGATTTGAAATAGAATAACGAACAAGAATAAACGCAATCAAACGTCCACTTACATCATGGAAAACAATCCTAAGCACATGCATCGTATAAATCAATAGAGTTTCTCATAAAAGTGCACGTGTGTGATATGGTAGTCAAATTAACACACGTATGTCATGAACTTGGAATATAACTCGGATAACCAATTAACTATGTCTCGACTACGAATCTCACAATGTCAATTACACTCTAAATGAAACACTCAGAAACAGGTGTAATTTTTCTAAAATATGTGAGTAAATGAATTATGTTTTCAAAACGAGAAATGCTCACATATGACTCGAAAAAGACGCATGACACGAAAGAACAGTAGTCTCATGGATAGGATGCCAACAATCAAGAAAAATTACTCATTACCATGTTTTAATCCCCCTCCCATCGTTTTCATATCCGAACCATGTTTCCTAGGATCAAATAGGACTTTTCAAAGGTTGTAATGTGGCTTAGGTAATGAAAATGGATAGAAATGATTCATTAGGTAGTTTTAGAATGGCATTTAAGGCATGTTCGAATTCTTTCATTCGTCTCTTCTACCAACTTCATCTTTTCATTCTATTCTTTTCATTCCTTTCAATTTTTTCTCTTTCTGTTTCTTTTTCTTTTTTTTTTCCCTCTTTTTCTCTATTCTTTTCCTCCTTGTTGCTTTTGAAACAAATATTCATTGAATACCAAGGCAACCACCCCAAACATCATCTTATCTTCTTTTTCTTCTCAATCACACATCGCCTTAACACCACTAAAATTTGATCAATCTTTCAGGGGTGAACTCCAAGTTGGCCAAATTGGAGCAAAAATAGGATAATGGTAATTAAAGAAAAAAATGGCATTTTAACGGCTCAAGGGGCGAACTAAGGAAATTTATCATTTATCGGTCAGTAGCAAACAAAGAAGGCATAAAATCATGTCCTATGGTTATATGGTTCTTCAACATTTACAACGGAAGATTATTTAGTATGGTAACAAATATTTTAACTTGACTATCAACCAAAACAAGAATAATGAGACTAAACAACAAGTTAATGCGTTATTTCAATGAAATTCAACAAACACAAAATGTATTTATAACCCTCTAAAAAGAAAAGATAGGCTCAAAAGCTCACCGGGTTTAGTCTCCACCTTGTGTTATCTAGAAATCCGAATCATATTATAGTTCACATCAGACATGTATTCAAGCGACTACGTGCAGTGCATAAGTTTATGTGCAAATCTATGATATAAAACTACGATTCAAACGATACATATCCTAGAACATCATATCATGACTTTAGTAAATATTTAATCACATCTTTCCTTGTTTACCATTCTATAACAATCCAAGTACTATAACAAGAAGTATCAAATTTATATTGCAAGAATGTCGGTAATCATCGTTTATTTAAGCACAAGTATTGAAATTTTTTTTTTGAAAAATCGGTGCATATAATGTTGGTGCATATAATGTGCATGTGAGTGCATACCCCCAAACCTAAACCTTTCATTGTCCCGAATGAAATAATAAAATAAAAGAAAGGAAAGTACGTAGGGAAGGAACGATAATACCTCGATCTCGGCAATCATAGAACAGGTGAACACAAAGGAATATGGCAATAAAGTTCAATGGTATCTGTTACTTCTTGATAAAAGAAAATTAAACAAACAAATAAATAATAAAAGCTAATACATAATACATATGTTTTATTTATTTATATTATGTTTCTTTTTTTCTTTTTTTTTTTAATTTTTTTTAATTAATAAAAATAGAAATAAAAACTAACTTGAATTAAAAGACTAAATGAAAATAATTTAAAAAAAAAAAAAAAAAAAAAACATAAACGAAACTATGAAAATAAAGAACAGAACAAAAAAAAAAAAAAAAACACCGAACCAGGATTGGGAAACAGAATGTAAAAGAACAACAAGAAAAAGTGGGAAATCCCCACCTCGCGCGAGCGGATCGCGCGGGCAAACCCCTCGCGCGCGTGATTCGAGGCGCGAGATGTAACAGAGATCTCAAATAATAAAAAGTTGAAAAATTTTGTCTAAGGGGGAATATCGCGCGAGCGGGTCGCGCGCGCGACTTCGGTCTTTTTTCTCTTTTTCTTTATTTTAATGTAAATAAGTGCAAATTAATTTTACTCCGACCCCCAAACCTGTTCAGAATGACCACAACTGACTCAAAAAGACCCAAAAACGACCAAAAACAAGAGAAACGGACAAAATAAAGCTTGGGTTGCCTCCCAAGAAGCGCTATCTTTTACGTCTTTAGCTAGACCATTCTAGCTCAGGACTTATGGAGGCTGCTAAGGATATCAGGAAGAGTCCGGTGATAAGCAGAAATAATATCACTATGAGTTAATTCATTCGACGAATCTCCCTTATGATGTTCAATTCGATTTCTAACCTTTCGAGTAAATTCGTCATTAGGGTCCGTATTATTTAAATGCATCCGCTCATTTTCCACTATATTATTCTCCTCACTCACATTTATTACATTATTAGGTTCAATTGTTCGTCTCACCCCACTCTCCGTCTCACATAGATAAGCATCTTTGTCCTTGGGAGGTTGATCAATAGCGTTAAAGACGTTCAATTTTAAGTTCATGTTCCCAAACGACACTTTCATTACCCCCGTTCGACAGTTGACACGTGCGTTAGCCGTGGCTAAGAACGGACGGCCTAAGATGACAGGAGTGTGTTTCCTAGCATCTAGTACGGGTTCAATATCAAGAACCATGAAATCGACGGGATAGTAACATTTGTCAACTTTTACTAAGACGTCTTCGACGATTCCTCTAGGAATTTTAATAGAACGATCCGCTAATTGTATAGTAGCGGCCGTAGGTTTCAGTTCACCTAGACCTAATTGTTTGTAAACGGAGTAAGGTAAAAGATTAACACTTGCTCCTAAGTCAAGGAGAGCCCGATGAATGACAGTGTCACCTATGACACATGAAATCATAGGTGTTCCGGGATCCTTATACTTTGGAGGAGCATGTTGGAAAATTGAGCTTACATTTTCTGTGAGGAAGACCTTTTTCGGAGTATGACTTCGTATTTTTCGTTTTTGAGTGCACAGGTCTTTTAAACATTTAGCGTAAGCGGGAATTTGTTTAATAGCATCGAGGAAGGGAATATTGATTTTAACTTGTTTAAATACCTCGAGTATATCCTCTACCTTTGACCCTTTCTTAGACAAATGTGACGGTCCCTCAACGTTTGGTGGAAAAGGTAGCTTTGGAACATAGTTGGTTGGGACCGGTTCTTTATCTTTCTTATTCCTTTTCATTTCCTCACCCTCCTTATTCGAGTTATTATTTATATTTCTCTCACTCGTATCCGAAATTTCAACAACTTCCTCTTCTCTAATAGTCGTCCTAGTCGAAACAGCGTTCACGCTCTCACTCGACCCCCCCTTTTCGTATTGTCCCTTAGGATTTTGAATAGTTTGCGCAGGCAACTTTTCCTCATTCTACGACTCACCGCAGTAGCTATTTGTCCCATTTGGGACTCAAGCTTCGCAATGGATTGTGTATGAGAGTGCACTATTTGTACTTGTACTTGGACTTGAGTTTCTATGTTTTTAAGGGATGCCAACACCGTAGCCTCAAAAGCGTTATCCCTAGGAGGAGTAGGATTAGGAGGTGGGTGTTGGTATTGACTTTGTTGATATTGGGGTCGATATGTATTAGGAAAATTGTTCGACATAGGATTATAGTTATTTCGTGGGAATTGTTGCATAGAATTAACGTGTTGCTCAACAAATTCTGGATATTGAGATGCAGAAGGACATGCAAAGATATTATGTGACGGTTCAGAACATAATGCACATACTTCTGAAGAAGGTGGATTGGACCTAATTCCCATCCTCATAAGTTGGTCAAGTTTTCTAGATAGTTCTTTTATTTCAATTGAATGACTTGACTCGAACTTTACCTCTCGCTTAGGTTGAAGGTATCCCTCAGAACGTACCGTCACAGCCTGATGCACTGAGTTCTCGCTTAATGTTTCAAAAATTTTCCAGGCCTCGTCGGCGCTTTTGTGTAGGAAGGTACCCGCACAAACGGCGTCAACAGTATTACAGACTGAGGGAATAAGTCCCTCGTAAAAGACTTGTACTAACTGCCACTTAGGAACCTGATGATGTGGACACGAGCGTAATAATTCTTTAAATTTTTCCCACGTGTCGTAAAGTGATTCCCCATCTTGCATCACAAAGTTTGTTATGGATTTCCTTATCTGATTCGTACGCATAATAGGGAAAAACTTTTGTAAAAATGCGGTGTGTAAGGCTTCCCATGTTCTAATTGTGTTTGGCTCCAAAGATTGGAGCCAATATTTAGCTTTATCTTTTAACGAGAATGGAAAGAGCCGCAATTTTAATTCATCATCAGTAATATTTTGAATTTTCAAAGTGGAGCATATATCCTGAAAATCTCCTAAGTGTTGATATGGATCTTCATTTAGACGGCCATGGAAAGATGGAAGTAGCGAGATGGTAGACGACTTTATCTCAAAGTGAGATGCCGTCGCCTCCGGTAAGTCGATACAAGTTTGTGGCGTATAAGTCGTAGGAATAAAGTAATCTTTAAGTGGAGGAGGTGGCGGTATATTAAGATTATTCATATTATTTCAGTTGTTTCCGTCAGCCATTTTAATCGGTTCGATTTTAAAAGTTCGAGTTCTCCTGAACCGTTTACGGGTACTTTGAATTTCGGCCTCAAACAACGACGACGGAATCGGCGTTGATTCGTCGTCTTGCAACCTAGCTCTAGAAGCTTGGGTTGCGGACTTACTAACTCTTAAAGTACATTCAAGTTCAAGATCGGTAAAATATAATTCAGGTTTATTTGAACGCGTACCAAACATAAACTTAAAAAGAAAACAAACTAAAAATAAAGACTGACTCAAATAATACAAAAATAATCACGCAAATCAGACAACAGGCACACAACTATTATGATGCATGAATATTATCCTGTAATGCAATGACCGCGTCAAGCCCAGCGCCCCGGGTTTCCTAGCTAATGCAGTGCTCACTCCACAACTAACCTAATGCAAGTAATTGCGTCTCAGCGCCCTGACTTACAGTGATTCGATGCGAGGATTCAAAGAAAGCGATTTACTTTAATTTTATTTCTTTATATTTTTTTCGCGTACGCTCCTTTGACGTGCACAGCTGCTCCACTCGAAACGCTAGAATTTTGAGTTCCTTAGGAAATAACAAAAATAAAAGAAAAGTTAGTAACTTAAAACAAAAACGAAAAAGTAAGAAAAGAAAAAAAAACCTAATCTAATATTTACGAATTAACTAAACTAAGATTATAAAACTAAAGGTAGTAATGCAATCCCCCGGCAACGGCGCCAAAAATTGATGTTGTCAAAATCAAGATATAAAAGTATACTTTACTTTTCTAAAGATTTGCAGTGTGGAAGTAAAGGTCGAACCCACAGAGATTGATTAACTACCGCACTTTAATTTTAAAACCTAAATCTAATTAATTAAGAAAAACAGATTTTGATTTGATTTTAATAAAACTAAGAACAATAAAAGTAAATCTAAATTATGAAAGTAATTAAAGTTGTTTTAAAGATATTTAAAGGGAACCTAGGATTGCAAATCCACCACTAGCTTCATAATAGGAATATTTATGAATCACTTTAGCCTATTAAGTTGGATGATAATGGAGAATTGTAGCTACAAGCCCAATTCCTCCGTCAAGAAAATAACTATGGTTCAAGCACCAACATAATCCATCTTCGGTTAGCACGAATTATCCCACACTAAACTAGGGTTGTGGTATAATCCGTCTAATCTAGGCATGGACTATTCGGATACTTGATAGCACAATTCAATAAAGCACCATTACATGTAAATAACCTATATAAGCACAGCAAACATAGATCATTGAGCACATCACAGTCAAAATAGATCTAAGACAAAAATAAACTTTGAAAGTGATGATTTAATCAATAGAAGTACGATTTATTTATAAAAATCCTCTAAACATGTAATCATCATCCATACATAATAAAACTAAAATAAAAACATAAATAAAACCCTATTACTTGGCTAGGGTTTCATTGAAACCCTAGATCTAGATTTAGTTGGCCATAGAATTGATGAACGGCAAGAAGTTGATAGAGGAGGGCATGTGAATCCTTGGTCTTCTTCTTCTTCTCCTTGCTTTTCTCTCTTCAAAATGGCTGAAGTTTTAGTTGTATATTGATGTATCTAATGTTGTGTAATGATGTGTAACCTTCAATTTGATTTAGAATAGGATTTATATAGAGTTTGGAAGGATTTAGGAAGCTTTCCTAAGCCAAATCGCACTAAAACTGCTATATTTTGTAATCTGGACGTCATATGCACAAACCACCTTCGCTGGGCACTTTAATTTAACAAAATACGTGTTTTTGATTTTTGCACAGGTCGCTCGCGCGACCCGCTCGCGCGAGGTCCTTTTCGCTGCACTGCGCAATTTTCGTAGAATTGCGATAACTTTCTGCTCGGAACTCGGATTGACTCGCCGTTTGAAGCCACGCGTTCGTAACTCGAAGATCTACATTTTATATCTCTGGAGAAAATTTTCAAATCCAAAGTATTCTTTGTCAAAAATGCAATTTTCCGATACTGCTACTGCATTCAGCTTTCACCGGAATCACCGTTTGAGTCCAGAATGACTTCCAAAGCCACTAATCATTGGATTTTTGTGCATTTTCAAGTTAAAGCTCCAAAACCTACAAAATATAGAATACTTATTAAAAATCACTTAATAACTACATGAAATGAGCTAACAAAGCGTATTTTTAGGACTATAAACGGCAACTATTCGCCGCCGATCAGGGTGTTTTAGTCGTGACAAAGGCTCCTTCATCTCTCGTTCCAAAACCCTGAGCCAAGTTCTTTGGTTGTGAAAGGCCGGTGCCCTTTATCCATTTGGGTGAGTCAAATTTAGGTTTCTTGGTTCCTTAAAGACCAAGTGGTGACTCTGTATCTATTTTCAACAGACCTTCCTTTTCTTTCTTTGATCCAAATCAATTTCAAACAAACTGAAAGAGTGGACGACCGATTCCGCGTGTCCACTGGGAGGGGGGGTGGGGGGCTCACTAGGATGAAAGCCCGAAAGAGCACCAAGGCAAAATGTAGAACAAAAAATTAGAAGAAAAAATTTGTGTTGTTTTTAGAAACCTAATCCTAGCCAGTCAAAATCCTTGACATGATGAGAAAGAAAAGAGAAAATAAAAACATATATATATAGGGAAGAATAAGATTTCAGGAACACAAATTGTCCCAAAGCTATGATTTGAAATTTCTTTGAGTAAGTCCAAAAATTTGAAGGGTTAATCTTGCTTTGAAAATGTGTATGATGTATGATGAGAAATATACAAATCGACTGGCTAATGAAAAGGTTAAAAAGAATCAACCGTCAAAAAAGAAGAATGAAAAGAAAAGAAAAGAGAAACAAGAGGTAGTTCAATTTCTTTAAAGGCTACCACAAGTAACTAGGCTTGAATAATTTGGACCCGAGTAGCAAAATGGCTTGAAAAGCCCCCCAATTCTTGAATCCTTGCTCTTTCAAACCTCTATCCTCTAAGGAACTGTGGTCAACTTGATTCCCACTTGGGGATACGTAGGTGACCTACTTGATTCTGTCACTACTCTTGAAACCTCAATCATGCCTCAAACCATTTTCTTTCAAGCCTCAACCGGACTACTTTAAACATGATTCCCACTTAGGGATAAGTAGGGAAGCCTTCCAGGCTCTTGGTTTATGAACCTCGTAAACTAGAGGCAAATTTCGTTTCCCAATATCCCTTTCACATTGAGAGAAAATCATTAGTCATCAAGTATGTCTTTGAAGAGATTTGAAGTGAATTGTCTTTTATTCTCTACCAGCTGAGTATTATTACACTAAGATGAGAAGTGCACAGGGAAAGCAAAGAGCTATGTTAAACATCACAAATATGCTTTGAATTGAGACTCCTATTTTAGTGTCAAGAACGTTGCCTTCCTGCATCAATGCCTATCAAACTCTGTCATGGTTAAGTCTGTCATGATCTCGAATGTGTTGGCTCAGAGTGATCAATAATGAATTTTCAAAATTGTAAATTTTTAAGAGCATCAAAAGGTGGACACAAGCAAAAGTACCAAACACTATTATTCCATCAATTAATCCGGGTCAAGATGAAGTGTCGAGTGGAAGAATCAAGTGGTTCATAGGAATCAGAAATGGGTTAGAAGAGTACTAATTAGCCTTGTAAAAGAACAGGCCTCCATTGAAACCAGAGTTAAATATTGAGTCAAGCCTTTGTTGACTATTATCACTAAATCAGATAAGTGTGAATCAGTTAAACCTTGCATAAACATTTGCTAGAATGGGTTGAAAATTTATGCAGATCATTGAAGTCATGTCAGGAATCATCGAATCTTTTGAGCATGTATCAATCGTTGTCACGCCCCAGAACGGCAAAAATAGAGAAAAATAAATTTCCTTTTTTGGGTCTAAAGGCAGCGCCTGGTGAAGTCACATAATTGTCCACACCACGCGGTACTAAGCAGCAATAAGTAAAAGAGATAACAAGAATGAAATATAGGCTTTGGTTAAAAACATAACTCAATGTCAAAAGGAGGTCACTAATAATTACAAATCAGATTCTCAAATCAAAATAAAACACAGCGGAAGTATAATTGTTAAGGCAACATATGCCTGATTACAAAAGGTCTGGAAAGCAGTAAAGATAATTAAACTACAGTCTAGCCTAATCTTCAGTTGGCGTAGAGGTAGTCCTCGGTGTAGTAGTCCTCTTCTGTCCGACCTCCTTTGGAGTAGTCATCCGTAGGGACATCGTCACCGGCATAGTAGTCCTCGCCTGTAGGTCCTTCTCCTGTATAGTCATAACCAGGGTGCACTGGAACATAGAAATGTCTAGCGACATAAACGCCGTCAGCTTAATAAAAGCTAAGTGAATTAGATACTAACAGGGTATAAACTATTGAAGTTATTACCAGTTAAACACCATTTAATTTAGTAAGGGTAATTCCTTTAAGCATTTTAATGATTTGATTACTAATGTCTTACTTATTTTAAGATCGACAATACACTATGATAGAAGAACAGACTCGGCAGTAGTTCACTCTTAAAGATACACCATTGCTCCGTCCATCGCTTTTAAGAACATATGCATAGCCCACCGTATGTATGGATACTACGTCAGTCCATCCCCAGCTTTTAAGAACATATGCATAGCTCACCGCACTATAGGGATATAACGCTTTAAGCAATAGTACATCATTCGATGTCATAACTTAGCGATGTCTACCAGTGATCATGATCTACCGCAGTCGTAGACACCTTCGTCTATCTACCACTTTTAGGAACATATAATTAGATCATCTGGCTATCTTAGGGCTATTGGTCCGGTTCAGTGCATGTCATAGACACCTTCGTCTGTCTACAACTTTTAAGAACATATGATCGACCAAACCCGGCCCATGCAAGTTTCCCGGATCCTAGCAACCTACTTAAGTTCAACTCTATCATCAATACATGACAATTCCAATGCGGCCTGACTACTCAGAATGAAATGAATAATAACTCCAAGGGATTCACAATTATTACTCTATCTAATGTCATAACCATTATCCATTAATCTCGTTGTTACTATGATCCTACATCACATTATCTCGTTATCACGTCTGTATTACAACAATATAGCATGCTAGGAGTACTGAACAGTAAATAAACAACTAAAGAGTTATAATATAAATTAAACAAGAATATCAACAGTCTACAACTACCAATCGATTGGGACAGGGGTTTAATCAATTGGTATAAAAATAGTAACAATCGATTGATAAAAAGTCCAATTGATTGGATCACATGCCAATCGATTGCTAAAATTGGCAATCGATTGGTATATCAAAGATGGCATTCGATTGGATAAAATGTCAATTGATTGGGATCTAACTGATGGCAATCAATTGGGAAAGTCCCAATCGATTGGGACTTCGACTTCTTCACAATGAAGATAGTCCAACATATAAAAAATGGGACAAACATGATTTCCGCTCCATTTCTTCATTTAAACACGTTCTAACATCAATTAAATGTTACCAAGTAAGTTTAGAACTCACCTTTAGGATTAGATGGTGTGTTTGGGAATGTATTTGAAGCTTGGAGCTTCAATGGTGGCTCCTCTTTCTCTTCTCTGTCTTCTCTGCCTACGTCTCTCTTCTTCTTCTCTTTTCTTCTTTCTTTCTTCTTCTATTGGTCTTCTCTTTCTCTTTCTCTATCTTAGTCCATCTCTGTGTGTGTGTGTAAGTGTAAGGATGTATATGTGTATATATATGTATTTATATGAGTGTATATATGTATAAACACACACACAACCCTCCCTCTCACTCTCTCTAATTTCTAGAAACAGAAATACGCCCAAAATGGGCTAGTATATATAAAGGGATTAGTGTTCACATGGCCTTTCCCCAGCCAAGACAAGAGAATCTGCCCAGCTGCTACCAATCAATTGGCATAAATGGCAATCAATTGGTATCAAAGGCAATCGATTAGGAAAATTGCCAATCGATTGGTATCCATATTTTACCAAAGGTAAAGTAAAACTCATACTAGTATTAAAAGAAACATTACAAGGTCTTATTCATATAATATATTACAAAAAATACAGGGTATTACATCATCCACCACTTATTAAAGATTTCATCCCTAAAATTCGAAGTAAGTAGGGTTAAAACAAAAATGGAAATTTCTCTCACATCTTTGGCTCCAATTCCCATGTAGCTTCTCCCTCGTCGTGGTGCTTCCACTGAATCTTCACTAGCGGGATCTCTTTGTTTCTGAGCTTCTTCACTCCTCGGTCTAGAGTATACACGGGTCCTTCGTTGTATGTCACATTCTCGTTCACCTCGATATCTTTAAAATTGATCTCGTGCACTAGGTTGTGAGCACACTTCCTCAACATGCTGATATGGAAAACGATGTGCACTCTTGACAACTTTGGCGGCAATGCAAGTCTGTAGGCTACTTTTCCAACACGTTCTAGGATCTCAAATGGTCCAATGTATCGTAGTGATAACTTGCCTCTCTTTTGTCCAAATCTGACGATGCCTCGAACTGGCAAAACTTTGAGTAGTATATGATCTCCAACTACAAACTCCAGATCTTTTCATCGCTTGTCAGCATAGTTCTTATGTCTGGATTACGTCGTCTTCATCTTCTCTCGTATGATTTGAATCTTCTCGCTGGTTTCTCGAATCATCTCAAGCCCAAGTAATTGACTATCTCCTACTTCGGCCCAACATAGCGATGATCGGCAAGGTCTTCCATACAAAGCTTCAAATGGTGCCATCCCTAAGCTCGTGTGGTAGCTATTATTGTAGGCAAACTCGATCAAAGGTAGATGCGTCTCCCATGAATTCTTGAATTCAATGACACAAGCTCATAGCATATCCTCCATCACTTGATTGACTCATTCTATCTGACCGTCTGTCTGTGGATGAAAGGCTGAACTCAAGTTCAATGAAGTTCCAATTGCTATCTGAAGGCTCTTCTAGAATTCTGCAGTAAAGCACGAATATGGATCCAAAACTATTGAGATAGGTAAACCGTGAAGTCGTATAACTTGCTATAGATACATCCAGCTCAATCTTTCAACTGGATACGCCATGCTGTAGGTGATGAAATGTGCTGACTTGTTCAGTTAATCTACTATTACCCAAATATAGTCGTGGTTTTGTTGAGACTTTGGCAATCCAACCACAAAATCCATGGTGATGTGTTCCCATTTTCACTGGAGAATCGGTAGTGGTTGTAGAAGTCCAGGCAGTCTCTGATATTCTACCTTCACTTGTTTGCAAACAAGACATTGTGACATGTACTCGACCACTTCTCGCTTCATTCCTTCCCACCAGAAGTTCTTCTTCAAGTCCATATACATCTTGTTTCCGTCGGGGTGGATAATCATACTAGATTTGTGTGCTTCAACCAAAATATCCTGTCTACGACTACCATCATTTGGCACACAAAGTTTACCCTGTATCTGAATGCTTTGTCCGTACTAATACTCCATATTTTGGGTTCCTTCGCGGACATCCTAGCAAACCATAGCTTCAAATCTTCGTTTGACTATTAAGCCTCCAAGATACGGCTAATGAGAGTCGGTAGCATGACAAGACATCCAAAGTGTCCGATCCCACTGGTTCGAGGTCAAATCTGGCTAATATCTCCGATGTTCGCTATTCTCTAATCAAAATTGAAGCGATCAAGAGGCGGGGCCTAATGCCTAGAGAAGCTGCCATTGAGGATTAACGCTTATGAATATAAGATGCCATTGATGACTTATCAACATGGTAATATATTGGTCAATAGCCACTCAGGGGCTTACAAGCAAGAATGATAGTCAACAGCCTTTTAAGGACTTATGTTGCGAAAGCGATAATCAACAACCCTTTAGCGGACTTAAGTTGCAAAAACGGAGACCAATAGCCTCGCAAGGACTTATGTTGTGAAAGCAGAGACCAACAGCCTCGTAAGGACTTAGATTGCAAAAGCAGAGATCAATAGCCGCATAAGAACTTATGTTGCGAAAGCAGAGATCAGCAGCCTGGTAAGGACTTATGTTGTGAAAGTGACAATCAATAGCCCTTTGGGGACTTATGTTGCAATTTTAATTCCAAAAATTGAAAGTCGGTTAGACTTAAATCAAATCAATTCAGTTTAATTTCTTAAATCAGGAGCCAATCAGACTCAAATCAATTCAACTTTTCAAAATCAGGAGTTAATCAGACTCTATTCAACTCAGATTTTCAAAATCAGGAATCAATCGGACTCCATTTATTTCACTTTTCATATCAAGAGCCAGTCAGACTTGAACAAATTCAATTTCACCAAATCTGGAGTCATCTTAACTCAAATCAAGTTCAAATTCCACTTATCAGGAGTCAATCAGACTTAATTCAATTTCATTTTCTAAAATTAGGAGTCGATCGGACTCAATTCAATTTATTTTCTAAATGAGACTCAAAGAATATGAATAGAGTTGATCGAAAGGAATGATTTCATGCATTTGCGACCTTTAGAAGAAACATATCGGTTCTGTCAATAGAGGGAAGTCACCTTTGCCCCTAGTCTTGGAATCTTCTTATATTGCCACTTTAGTATTATGTTGTGATAGTGTTCGAAGCCTCTGCTCGTATTGCTCTTGGGATGCTCATGAAGACTTTTAAATCTTTATTCATCATCTTAACCCACACATTTGAGACCATTTATTGACTCATCAAAGGAGGACAGACCTGAAAAAGCCCGTTACTCAAGATGACTGACTCAAACTCTACATTCATTATGAATCAATGTGCTTTCATCGTGAATAATGTATCATCTCACCTTTCATTTATTCATGATCTTACAATGGTAGTGCTTTGCTGATAAATCTAAGCTTTGAAAACTTTTCCTTTTTAGATTTAGCGACTTCTTTGTCCATCTAGAATGTGTTTCAAATTAGTGCTTTAGCTTATAGAATGAAAGGCACTCTATTTCAATCCTTTCAAAACAAACTCAATTACTTGAGAACTTGCCTCTAGAATAGAGGGCTTTTGGCAGACAAAGTTTGCCCCTAGACTTAAGGGCAAATAGGCTCATCCAAGGGTTTTGTAAACATGATGGTACAGGATGCCTGTAGTGAATTTACTCCTAACCTAGGGGAAATCATCATGAATATGGTGGGCTAAAGCGGGAAACCCAATGCTGATGGGCAAACTTTGTTTGCCCCTGGTTTGTCAATACATATATAGCTTTGCCCCTAGTCTGAAGGAAGGAAATCAAAGGTGCAAAGGGTGATGCTTTTGGTTTAGGAATGATTATAGACCGAGAACCTTGGAAGGTTCGCCTACTTATCCCCAAGTGGGAATCAGGTCCAAAGTAGTTCGGCTGAGGCTTGAAAGAGAAATATCATGTGGTGTAATGATGTTTGTGACCGAACCACACTGGCTGCCTACGTATCCCCATGTAGGAATCAGGTCAAAACGTAGTTCATGGACTCTGGAGGTCTCAAAAGAAAAGGGCTTCAAGAATTGGTGGGAATTTCGAGCAATGTTTTCATTTGGGTCCAATAAGTGCTTTTTCTGAAATGGGTCACCTGTGGTAGCCTTTGAACATGAACATGAACTACTTCTCCCTTTTATTTTCTTCTTTTCTTTTCTTTTCTTCTTTTTTTTTCTTTTCTTTTCTTTTTTGTTTGTGGCGGTTGATTCTTTTCACATTTTCACTGCCCAGTCAATCTTTACACCTCTCATAACACATCGTGTTTTAATCATACTCTATTATACTAACAAAGTAATATCAGCCCTCCAAATCACTCTTTATCTTTCTCAAAGATATTTCTGCATTGTTTTAGGCCCACTTATCAATTATCCATTGAGTCTCTCACAAAAATTTAATTGATACTTTCAAATCTCTCTTTTTATTTCCAATTTCTTTTCTTTGTTGAGAACAAAACAAAGCTTTGGGATAATTCACGTACCAATGATGTACATTGAAGTGCTCAAGAATTCTCAATCTTATTTATTCTCTGCTTTTTCCTTTCTTTTCTCTACCTCTCTCTCTCTCTCTCTCTCTCTCTCTCTCTCTCTCTCTCTTATACTCTTCATGATTTTGACTGGCTAGGATTCAGATTTTGAAACCAACACGCATCTTATTTTTGCTCTAACTTTTTCCTAGGCGCCCTTTTGGGTTTTCATCATAGAGAGCCCATTCTCTTTTTTATTCTTCTTCTCTCTTTTTATTTTCTCCTTTTTTGTGCTATCACTTTTGCCTAGGCACCCTTTCAGATTTTCATCCTAGAGAGCTCTTTCTTTTCTCTTTTTTTATTGGAAGAAGAAGTTCATTTAAAATATTTGGCTACCATCAAGGATCAAGTTATGGCTTTGGACTGGTTGGGCTCATCTTTTAGGCTTGGTATTTGAGAAAAGAAAAAAAAGGGATGGTGAGCAAGCTTCAAGTTCCGAGTTCATCTTTTAATGATTGAGCAAGAGCATCTTTAAATTCTTAAAGTAAAGCTAATCATTTCTCTATTCCTCCTTGGTTTTGGCATAAAATTTGGTTTGATCACTTGTAATGAGGCCGTAAGGTAAAGATGGCAAGATGATAACCCAACTACTATAAGGTAAAGATATTCCAGGCCAATGGCGATACGCCAGATTGCTTGTTGACCAAGGCTGAATGGACTAAGATTGGGGTTGCCAAGAATGAGGCCATAAGGTAAAGATGCCAAGTAATGAGGCCGTAAGGTAAAGATGGCAAGATGGTAACCCAACGATCGTAAGGTAAAGATATTCCAAGCCAACGGCACTTGTGTCGGATACATGCAAAGTGTTATGTTTATGAAAGAGATTGGACATGTGGTCCAAAGATTGGATCGGTAATCCAAAGTAAGTTAAGTCGTAAGAGATTGAACTTGTGGTTCAAAGAATGGATCGGTGATCCAAAGAGTCGAGTTGTAAAGATTGAACCCAGGGTTCAAAGTAAAGTGTTGAGTTTGTAAAGATTGGACCGATAGTCCAAAGTGATGAGTCAATTGATGTTAGTAATGTTTCAAAGATCCGAGTATTGTCATCGAACATTTCCTAACTGTATGCATCACCTTGAGATTAGAATAATTGAGTGGGGATCCTTTTCAATGCAAAGATTTATTAACAAAGTATTTTCCATGATCGTTTGAAAAAGTAATTTTTTTTTGGCTTAATGATCCATTCATTCATGACTTAGCACACTGAATCAAGCAAAATGAAACTTTATTCAACTAGTAGAGAAAGAGGATTACATCACTCGACTCGATAAAAGACTTGAAAAAAAACTCGATAACCAACTGACTCAAAGACTCGACTGGACTTGACACTTGACTCCTACTTGACTAGACTCGATTACCGGACTAGATTTAACATGATCTCAACTAGAGTGTCACAGATAATTTTCAATTTATTAAATTTCCAAGAGCATCCACATTTACTTTAGCAGTAGTAGTTTCAAACACTATCACCTCACTGGCATCATTTGAACCTTCGAGTTCACTACTCCCCAATAACATGTGTCATAACTCCTTTCTCAACCAGGCTTTGAATTTCATGCTTCAATCTCATACAATGGTCAGTATCATGACCCAACATCTGGTCATAAGCACAATACTAGTCAATGTTATATCCCTTTGGGATAGGGTCAGGCACGGGTTGTGGATCCAACTTTTTCAAGTATCCTTTCTCTACTACCTTTTCTAATACCACACTCAACGGTATTCCGAATCCAGCGGTCTCTCCATGTCGTCCCTGATTAGAACTCGATTGATTACCTTTTTGATAATGGCCCTTCCGTTGAGGTGGTTATGCCAAAGTGTTAACATCGGATTCTGGCCCTACATATTTGTTCACCTAATTCTCTGTTTTGATTACCCCTTCGCGGATAGCGTCTTCAATTCTTGTCCCCACATCAAAAACCTCAGCAAAAGTGTTAATTGATTGGAACCTCATCTTCTCTTAGTAAACCGACTGTAAATTTTTCATTAGCATTCTGATCTGCTCTTTTTCAGATGGCCTTTGAACCATTTTGGCTGCTTTACCCCTCCATTGGCTTAAAAACTCAGCAAACGATTCATTATATTCCTGTCTGGTGGCCTCCAAATCTGGGACTGTCTCATCTATCTCTTGGTTGTATTCATATTGGGCCACGGACAACTTCACTACTTCTTCCCAGATCCTAGTTCTACTTGGATCGATCGTGAGGTACCATGCCAGGGCAGCTCCAGTCAGAGTTTGTTGAAACAAAATAGCCATCATTGTAGTGCTCAAACCACTGGGTTGGAAAGCCCCAATGCACATCCATATATGACTGTGAGAATTACCGGTACCATCAAACTTGTCAAAAATTGGCATCTTGAAACCGACAGGCAACATTTCCCGCACCCCTTCATACAATCCCTCTAGTTCAAGCAAAAAAGTGTCAACTCCTTGAGCCTTGAGGACTACCCTTTCAAGTTTCTCTACTTTCTCACCCATTATTTTCTCTTTCTCAGCTCTTTCTTTCTCTATCTTTTCCTTTTCTGCCCTCGGCATTTCAACTCTTTTTTCATCATCAAACCAATCTTCATCCCTAACAGGTAGAGGAGGATCTACAACTGGCAGCTATCGTGCCATTGTCTCCATCATGGCCATCATGCAGTTCATGTTTTTGGCCTGTTGTTCCATAATTGCCCTTAACTCTGGTACTTCCTAGTATTCCCTTTGTGTGCCATATTAACTAAAATCATGGAAAACCACCCAAGAAGGTTAGAAGTGTCCTCACTAGGGGATCTAGTTGTTCCACTCTTTCAACATAGATAGGTAAAAGGTCCGTATGCAGAATTGATTTTTAAGAGGCCAGGAATTTCAAGGAATTTTGAGGAACTATTGGATTACTTTGATCTTGATTGCAAAGAGGATGGTGTAAATTATATTCTACATGCATGCAATGCTTTGATGATTTGATGTGGCCAAATGCATGCACCGCGCATATGGTACACAGATGAAATACAAGTGTGTATGTGTGTGTGTGTATGTGTGTGTGCCTACTCTATATGCTAAAGAAAAGGAAAAATTCTATTCCTAACATATAATCACATAAGCATATAAAATCTCCATTCATGTTAAGTACGCTAATTTCTCCTTTCATTGTGATCTTCACTATTCTTTCAATGTTTGGATATTACGTTTGAAAATCATGGTGGGATCTTTCAAATTCTTAAGATACTTTCCTTTGAAAGTAACAACATTTCTTAACAAAAGATTATTGGGTTGAAACTTTGCATTGAAATCCATTTGAAAAGCATTTCTCCCAAAAGCAATTTCCATGATTTTTGGATTTTTTTTCTTTGAAGATGATTATGTGAAAATATACCTCAAAAAGGGCTGACCTGGAATTTTAATCAAAAAGTGAACACCAAGGAATTTTTTTGAAAGAGCAATTGAATATTTTGGAATAAAGATGGCAAAAATTTGTTTGCTTTCAAAAATAGATTCAAAATTCTTTGGGTAGAAGGGTCACATGATCGGATTGTCACCGTACTTTTCATGAATTCGGATACATACAAGATCAATGATGCTTAGCTAAACATGATATAAGAAGTGTAACCTTATAATCAAAATTCGGCATGTTCTCAAATGTCATAGGACATGAAGAGGAATTGCTCAAAAGTGATTAAGAGGTTGTACATCTTACATCAAGCAAGCATCGTCATCATCTCAAGTAATCCCTTTTGGGCATTCAAAGCTCCCTAGCACATAAATCCTAATCAAGAATTGACTTCCTAAGATTCTTACATCAAGCAAGCATCGTCATCATCTCAAGTAATCCCTTTTGGGCATACAAAGCTCCCTAGCACATAAATCCTAATCAAGAATTGACTTCCTAAGATTTGAAAGGTTCTATGGAAGCTACTATGCAAAAGCCGGGTTTTGGTCAAATAAGGAACCCTTGACACACACCCGATAGGATGCTTCATATACCAACACATGGTACGAGATCAAGGGTGATTACACGGTCCCATGATGACTTGACCGACCGGGTTGCCCCGAGCCTCCTAGGTGATAGTTTCGTGCAATCGATTGGTTAGACATGCAAGTGCGATGCAATTGGCACACAAAAATTAATTAATTTGATTAAAATGATACTTTCAAGTCTAATCCTCGAGTGAACCCAAAATCAGAAATTCTAGTCTGGAAAACCAGAGATTCTGGGTTCGATCCCCAGCAGAGTTGCCAGATTGTGGATACCATCATTTGGGCCCACTTTTGTTTTTTTAAAACATTTTTAATTTTCAAATTCAGAATCAAAGAGTTGCCACTTAATTTTTAAAGGGAAATTAAGAAACCATTTTAAAAGAGAATCGATCTTTTGCGAAACCAGAAATTCTAGGTCCGGAGATTATGGAATGAAAGGGGAAGGAGCCCGGCGAACTAAAACACCCTCTTTCATCCTATCTCGTGATAGGCCTCTACTCATCATCCTTTTTAATCGAATTAATAATCTAAGCATGCCCTCAATTAATACATAGATATAAGTATACATATCACAAGCATGTCAAAAGGGTGCAAAATTGCTAACGATAAAATATCATTCATAAGCCACATAATTCAAGTAGCAAGCAAAATGATGTACGAGAAGGGAACTAGAGAACTTACTCGGGATCCAGCGGCAAAATGGGAAACGTACAATGCATACAAAGAATAGATATCCTAGGAAAAATGTCTCTAATCACATATACACATAAGGTAAGACCTAAGCTAAGGTGTCGCGCATGGAGTCGAAAATCAATAAAATCAACAAATGAAATAAACTAGAGAAGAGATAAGAAGTCATACCTCCAAAGCACTACAAAACAAAGGTTAGTCCACATGCTTCACACAATAATATGACATCAAATAATCATTCCTAAATCTCTAGCTTAGATCTATCAAGTAGAGGAAGAATTGATAAAACTATGAATTCCTTTTGATTAGTTGGAGCCATAGCATCTCTATAGATATACAAGTCTCAACTAAGAGCCAATGTGATGTCCATATAGGGGTGCTATAATCCCGACATGATCATAAGGAATCCATGGTTATGTTCAATTAGGTTCAACTAAGTCCAACTTTATCCAATAATTAGTTCTAATCATAAGCATCAATGTACATGAATGAATGAATGAATATGAACAAGAATGAGATATGAATTTATTCACTAATTTGGATCACTTAGCCTCTGGATTTAAGCTAAATTATCATTATTCAAAACATGATTTGGGTCCCAAGACATTAGGAAATCATTTAAGTTAAAAGCAATGAGATTAGACAAAAATAGTGACTGTTTTTTCTAAATTGCAGAGAGTAGACCAGATTTTAAAAGGTCGAAACACCATACATCCAACGGTTGGATCTTCATTCTTTTTGGGTATGATATGCCTCTGTGAGTCTAGTTTCTAACCCAAAAAGAAAATCAAGGTTTGAACGGTTAGATCTCTGGGAATATGAAAAACACTAGACATCACTCAGGAATCTGTAACTCTCTGTCCAGAGATCTTGTATGATTTTCTAAAAATAACAAACAAATGAGAAACACTTAGATCTTTTTAGGGTATCTTCCTGACACATTAAAATACTTAGAAAAAATTATTTTGGGTCAAGAAAGATCGATTAAGGTTCTGATTTATTAATTTTAAAATGGACTTACTGTTCTGAAATTTTGGATAGAGAGTTTCTTGTTTTGAAATCATAAGACCAAACCATCTTAGACATGGAATTTCATCAAAACAAAAATCACAGGTACTTAAATGGGTTATGAACATCCACCAATTGGTCTCATGCAATTCCAATGAACTATGATTCTATAAAAAAAATCTTTGATCACAGTTGGTTTATGGATTCACTGCACCTTTGTTGAATTGGCGTTCATATTTTGAATCAAACTTGAACAACACCTAGTTCCTCTCGCAAATACATGGTTCTTGAGGGATATAGGTTCATTTTGTTATTTCTCCTACCAAATTAATGGTTCTTGGAGACTTAAACATGACCAAACCCACATGAACCTTCAAAGGACATAGAGAGGGTCCTATGAGATTCTTAAGTTGAAGGCTCCAAGTCATGGGTTAGGACCTTGAATCCATCAAACAAAACATGGACATAACAATGACCCACTTTAATCTCCATATAAGCCATAAGACCATAGGAGACTAATGGATCAACCTAAAGAGGATCCAATGAGATATTGAAGATCTCATAGATTTCTAAGAGAAAATGGAGACAAGGAGAAGTAAAATCAAAGTCTCCATGAAACCCAAATAACAAATGCTTTCATAACTTGTTTTTTGTTTTAAAATCCAAGGCTATTTCTAGATCCAAACTAATGAAGGTAACTTATGAAGCTTCAATCACAAACTCTATGTGGTGTGTGATGAAATGAGGTTACAAGAGAGGTTTTGAAAATGTGTAAAAGTCCTAGATCTATGAGTTTGTGATTCAAGTATATATAATAAGTATAGGAATAAGGAATAAGGTTTCTCAGGATTTGTTTGATTTGGAGAGATCCAAGCCTTACAAGCAATGCTCTTATTCTTCTTCCTTGAAGCTTCAAGGTTCTTCAATGGCGATTATAGGAATTGGGTAAATTGGGTAGGATTTCTATGGGGTTTTTGGATTTCTCTCTCTATATTTCTCTAAGAACAAATTTCATCTTCTAAATTCAGCCTCTCTCTCTAAGATTCAAGTCTCCCTCTCAAGATTCAAGTCTCCAACCTCTCAAAATGAGAGAAAATGGGATTTTTTATAGACTTTCATTATCTTAGGGGCTAAGATAAGGGTAGATAGGTCAATTAGGGATGGTGGGAGCATGGTTTGCATGACCTAGGAGTAGTAAACACGTACACAAAAAACGGCATCGTTTGGTGCATTCATTTGATCAAAGATTGAAAAAGAATTTTGACATAAAAATGCAAATTAGCCCAGGCCGGCACTCGATGAAGATGGAACGGCATTCGCTGAGTGCCGAAGCAGCATTCACTGACTGCCGTTCAGGCACTTTGAGTGCCGCTGTACAGCAGTTCAGCACTATTCACAGCAATTCAGCACCTTAATTTCATTTGATGTCATTTAAGTAAATGTCGTTTAATTAACGACATTTACTTAAGACATTAAATGTAATTAAGGAAATACCCCCCATTTGGATTCAATAAAAATATCTAAAAATCAAAATCCTTAAGGAAAAAAAGTCAACTCTCCCTCTGAAGGCAAAATTTCCAATTCCTGCACAATTCTTCTTAAAGACCTTTCGATTTCTCCATGTTCCCTTTCATTTAAAAATTCTTAAAAATCATTTCTAGCATAAGGGAGACCCAATGAACAATTATTAGGACTTTTCATCTTGAAATTCGAAAATCTTACGATTGACTCCCTTTTGACCCGTTGACTTTTCATTGGGTCAACTATTGAATTTTTTTTTCAGGGTTCATGCTGAATTTCTCTCCTTTTGAAAAAAAAATGGTTTTAAGATGCTCCAAGGACAATGTCGTGTTTCTATACGTGTTCAAAACTCATGGTCTATAAGGTGACGAGTAGATGAGATTTTTGGTCTTTTTTGGCTGAAAAATGTGATTTTGAGCTGAGATTCTTTTACGAAAAGTCAGATTGCTTGTAAGAGTCTTGATTCCAACGAGACATATTCATCATTGATCTCCAGAGGTAAACCCCCCTAAGTTTAATAGTCGGTCAAAATTGGGGTGTCTACAGATTCATTTGCCATAGCTCTGGTAAACCATTTCTTTAACTCTTTATCTATCTATTGAGCTTCTAGAATACGAGTGATGAGTGTCGGTTGTACTACAAGACACCCAAAGTTTCATCCTTCCTCTTAACTATGCAGGTTGAAGATGAAATTCTGCCACGGTCTCCAATGTTCACCATTTTTTAATCATAAGAGAAGCAACTATCCCACAAAGTTTTCGGTTCAACGCATCCGTGACCACATTTTTCTTACCAAGATAGTATTTCAAAATGAAGTAATAATCCTTGAGTAGCTCCATCCATCTCCTTTTCCTCATATTTTGTGAGAATAGGTACCTCAAACTCTTGTGGTTCAAAAATATAAATTGAACTGCTCTCTATAGAGGCAGTGTCTCTAGATCTTTAGATTGAATATGATTGTGGCTAACTCCAGATCATCCATAGGATAATTCATCTAATGTGGCTTCAATTACCTTGATCCATATGCTATCACTTTCCCATCTTGCATAAACACACACCCTAATCCTTGGTACGTAGGGTCACTATATATGGTGTATCTTTCGCCGCTCTTGGGTATCACAAGCACTGGTGCTAAAGTCAATTTTTCTTTTGATTCTCGAAAAGCGCATTCATGCATATCCTTCCATTCAAACTTCAAATTCTTCTTCATGAGACCAGTTAGTGCAGCTGCAATTCTAGAGAATCCTTGTACGAATCTCTAATAATAGCCAGCCAAACCAAGAAAGCTTCTAACTTCTAAGATGTTGCTCGGTCTTTTCTAACTCTAGTACTATGTCTGCCTTCAAAGCATCCACAAAAATTCCCTCCCAAGAAAAAAACATGTCCCTGAAATTTGACTTCCTTGAGATAAAATTTGCACTTACTGAACTTTACATATAAGCGATTATCTCTGAGTGTTTAAAACGCAATCTGCACATGCTTCTCATGCTCTTTTTTCGATTTTGGAATAAATCAATATGTCATCGATGAAGACAATAATAAACTGATCCAGATAGGGTCTGAACACCCTATTCATCAATTCTATGAACATTGTTGGGGCATTTGTTAACCCAAATGACATCACAAGGAACTCGTAATGTCCATATCTGGTTCTAAATGCCATCTTCGATACATCCTCCGGTCGAAGCTGATGATATCCAATCTCAGATTAATCTTTGAAAACATCATCGCTCCTTAAAGTTGATCAAATAAATTATCGATCCTCGGTAGTTGTAGACACCCCAATTTTAACTGAACTATTAAGCTTAGGGGGATTTACCTCTAGAGATCAATGATGAATATGTTCCATCAGAATCAAGGCTCATACAAGCAGAATCTCGGTCAAAAATTAACCTTTTTAGCCCAAAAGACCAAAATTCCCATCTACCTGTCACCTTGTAGACCATTTTGAATACGTATAGAAACACGACATCGTTCTTGGAGAATCTTAAAACCATTTTCATAAGGAGAGAAAAGTCAACGGGTCAAAGATGGTCAATCATAAAAATTCTAAATTTTGAGATAAAAAGTCCCGATAATTGTTCATTGGGTATCCCTTATGCTACGAATGATTTTTAAGGATTTTTAAGTGAAAAGGAACATTAAGAAATCGAAAGGTCTTTAAGAAGAACTGACAAAAAATTGAAAATTTTGCCTTCGGAGGGAGAGTTGACTTTTTTCCCTTACAGAATTTGATTTTTTAGATATTCTTATTAAATCCAAATGGAGGAGTATTTCCTTAATTACATTTAATGTCTTAAATAAATACTTAAATGACATTAAGTGAAATTAAGGTATTGAGTTGCTATGAATAGTGCTAAACTACTGTGCATCGGCAGTCAGAGTGCCCAAATGGCAGTATGTGAATGTTGTTGCAGCACTAAACGAGTGTCGTTCAACACTTATTGAGTGCCACCTCATCTTCATTGAGTGACGCCTCTAGGTGAATTTGCATTTTAAAGCCAAAATTCTTTTTCAATCCTTGGTAGAACGAATGCACCAAACGATGCCTTTTTTTTGTATACATGTTTACTACTCTTAGGTCATGCAAACCATGCTCCCACCACCTCAAATTAACCTATCTACCCCTATCTTAGCCCCAAAGAAAATAAATGTCTATAAAAACCCATTTTTCTCATTTTTGGGGGGATATGAGACTTGAATCTTAGGTTGGACACTTAAATCTTGAAGAGATGATCTGAATTTGGAAATCTAGTGAGTTCTTATAGAAATATTGAGAGCTAAATAGCTAAACCCCACTAAACTCTACCCAATTCACCCAATTCATCAAAATCACCATTGAAGGATCTTGAAGCTTCAAGGAAAAGGAAGACTTATAAGGGTTAAATCTCTCTAAATCAATCAAGTTCAGAGCATTTCCAAAGGTTAAATCTGTTTCCTATACTTATTACAGATTTTCAATCACAATTCATAGAATCAACTAGGATTTTACACATTTTTAAAAAATCTCTTCTCCAATCCCCTTCTTCACGCAACACTTTGAATTGTGATTGAATTCTCATGAATTGCTGTTGACTTGGATCTGGATGATCATATAATCTATATAAAACATATTTTCAAAATGAATTGAACTTTGGATCATTCAAATTGGTTTTGATTTCATCATTTCTCTCTCATGCTCTTCTTTTGGAGTTCATAGAATCTTCAATATTCTATTTGAATTCTATGAGTTAGATCCTCTAATTTTTTGTAAATTCATGTTTATATGAGAATTAGAGTTGACCTAGATCACGTCTATGGATAATTGATGGATCTAAGCCAATGTTCATGGCTTGGGTTCACTAATTTGAAACTTATGAAGCTCTTCATGTTTCATTAAGCGGTATGGAATTTGGGTTTTTAATCCTCAAGGATCATGTATTTGGGAGAGGAATTAGATGTAGGTCTAGTGGGTCTGATTATTTGATTATTGAACTCAAGTGTTTAGATTCATTCATAGGATTGAGTAAGTCATTAGAAACTCTTGCTAGGCTCTCTTATGAGATCTATGTTGAGGTTTCTTCATGGCTAAATCTATGGATTTCTACAATACATAAGTGTTCTTGTGTTAATTGTAATCTATACTTGGTCTAGATTCACTAAAACAAAAATTAGCTTTAGTGTGGAATCAATTTCCTCGCAAAAAGCCCTAATTTCCTCTCTAAAAGCTTTAGCGGGGATATAATTTCTCACTAACATTCCTCGTAGTAGTATTATCTTTAAACGCGTGTTGACGAGGAAATTCACTTTCCTCGCTATTGAAAAATTTTAGTGACAACATTTCCTCGCAATTGGCTACACATTTTCTCGCCATAACCAAATATTTCCTCGCTAATTGTCTAATAAATTTTCATAATATTGTAGCATTTTGTTAGGAAATAATTTTTCCTCGCCCTTGAAAGGTTTTAGCGACAAATATTTTCTCGCCGTGGTTAAGTGTTTTCCCGCGAAAAGTTTTCTAAATTTTCATATATTGTATGATCTGTGACAAAATATTTCCTCGCTAATGGTGGTCAAAAATACTATTAGTAAAACCTTTAACAATGAAATATTTCCCAGCCGAAACTATTTTAAAAAAAATTAAACAGTGTACGTAATTTCATATTCTTGTTCCCATTTATATATCCAACAAACAATAATAGACCACAAATTAAATATTATTACAGAATCCTGTTCAACACTAATAAAAATCACAAAATACAATTATTTATTGTTCATGTCAAAACTAATACAAACCACAAAATACCCTTACATTTGGTTCATGTTCAAAACTAACAGAAACTAATACATAATGTCCGTGTAATTAAAAAAAACATGTAGTTAAGCATCCAGAAATCAACCACGTCCATAGGGAATCTGCACCACAAATAAATGGAAAACATTAGTTATACGCTGATAAGAAAAATATGGTCGTAAAGAAAATACTAAAGGAATGAAATTTACAATAGAGACACATTTCTATCGAAAATCCGATAGAGTTTCGTTTGTTTATCGAATATCCCAAAAAATTTTAATTGCAACACAATAATAACTAGACCTCAACTACCATCCCATATATATACATCTATAACCACAACAAACAATCAAGTCTCATGGTTGTAGGCTTCCCAAAATTTTTAAATCCAAATTGTTCCAAGCACTATTCCATAAAAAAAAAAAAAAACTACTACTGAGTATAGCTAAACATCATGATTGTATTCAGATTACCAAAATTCTCAAAACTTGGAGACACCAAGCAGTCACCACCACAAAACCTCAAGACTTGTAGTGTAAAGAAACTTTACGCAGTCCCTTGTCTAACAAAAAACCTCAAGACTTGTAGTGTAAAGAAACTTTACGCAGTCCCTTGTCTAACAAAATTACAACTCTAGGCACGGGTGAAAAAAAAATGAAGGAAGCAGTTACCATTTACCCAAGCATTTATAAAATCTAATCAAAATCTCATTACAAACACATACTTAATACTTACACATGCAAATGATCTAACCTGAACTTCTTACCCCTAAGACAATAGAATTTTTTTCCTGTGTTTTCCCTCCCTTTAAGTATCATAAGAACCAAAAGAAAATAAGTATTAGGTACTTTAGAAGAGAAGAAGCAAACAATTATGAAACATATTAGGTACTTGAACTTCAAACAGTTTCAAAATTACCGGTCTACGGTGCTACGCATATGGATAGAAAGTTGGTTTCAATTGATTCCTAGAAATTGAAGAAAGGATTTTCCCAAATTTTATTTCCAAAGTTTAATCTCAGACACTCATGAAAACCAACTATAATTGCAATCAATATAAATAGAAGGGATGTCAACATGTCTAAAAATGTCAATCTATTTTCATTCACATAGACATCACACGGAAATACAAAGACAAGGAAGAAAATTTAACTATGCAGGAACATGTTCAGGGGCTGATTTGGGCCTTTAACTTCTAGTAGCTTTGACTCTACCTGTAAATTTGAAACAAAAAAATTTACTATCCTTCAAAGTTCTCTAAAAGCCCCTGTTTAGGGGTGGTCGGCGATGATCGGTGGAGAAGCACTAACACCATATGGCCTCATTCAACATAAAAAAAATGGTCTAAAATGAATGTACAGGGAACAAATACAAATGACTACATAGGAAGTACTCTAAAATGAATAAATTGCACATGCATTTATAAATAAAAATAAAACAAGGAAGATGACACCATGAAAGTGCAACACCTAATGGCTCATTCAACATCAAAAGTGGTCTCAACAATCAAAAGGTGAACCCCAATGAATCAAAGTCTTTAACATCCTACAGAGTTTGCTTATGATTAACATAAATAGAACTTAGTACTTAAAGTATATACATGGCTACAAAAATCAATCATAAGCATAAATATGATAGAGTGAAAGGAAATTATATAATTGCTTCCATGGCAAGGTTGATCCCCGCTGTTTTCTAATTTTTTATTCACCCAACAAAGGAAAGTGTATTTACCTAATGAATCCTTGTAGTCCACTCCCAATGTAATGTATGTATTGAAAAAAAAAAAATTTCACTGTCATCTTTAGTGCGCCCAAAGAATAATGTATTAAAAGAATTACTTTCTATGTATCCTATTGACCATATTTTCATATAAAAAAATATAGACCCTATTTTTAATGAATATCAGCAACAAATTGAAGTTGTTGACTCCAATGTTTGAAGAGACCAAAAAAGGCTTATAGATCTTACCGTGATAGTGGGGGTACTCTGAGATTGCAAATGCAAAAACTGAATAAAGCACTCTTCTCTCACCTGAACATAGGGGCTACAAAGGATGTTTGAATGTATATGGAAGAAGCTCTGAACGGAAAACTCAAATATCTTCTTAATACTTGGGGCACAACCAAAGCCACAACTTTTTTTGCACAACCTTCATTTTATATCTATCTCTCTCTTGAGCCAGTGACCCCACAGTGCCCACTAGGAGAGAGATAGACACAAAATGGAGGTTGTGAGCAAAAGGTTTGGACTTTGGTTGTGCCCCAAGTATTACTCTATTAAGAAGCCCTAAAAAAAAGTACTCCCTCCGTCCCTTTTTTTAGTCTATCTTTGGGAACTCAACTTTTTAGGGTTCAAAAAGAATTTACACCTGCTTTCCACAATTGCCCTTAATCATTACAATAATTTTTTTTAATTTTATCTTGGTGTAGATTTCAAGAAAGGTAGTTTTAAAAAATAAGTAAAAATTATATAACAATTTAGGAAAGTGGACACTAATTTTGGACATTCCAAAATAAAATATAGGACTAAAAAAAAGGAACTGAGGGAGTACAAATTTGGGAAAAGTTTACTTGAGCAAATTATTATTTGGGAGGGAAAGAGCGTGCCCTGGAATTTCCTCTTCCCCATGTCAGCACCCCCCACCTGCAAAAAAGTAATAATCCCAACAAAAACCCGCACACACATCGCCCCGTGAATAGGATACCCATCTTATTCATGATTAATCAACTGAAATTGAGACACATAGATATACATATATATATATATATATAAGTATGTAATGAGACAACGGGGTAGGGGATGGGTACCGGAAGTGATGGCATTGACGTGGGCTCCACCGCAAGAGAGGAGGGAGATGGGTCCGAGGGAGGAGAGAGAAGGAAGAAATTGAGGGTGGTGTTCATCTTGAAGCTTGACAGTAGCTTGCTGTCCATCCGTACCAGCCCCCACTCCATAACTTTTCTTCCTTTGATTCTTCTTCTTCAACTCTTTCCTTTTCTTCCGTAACCCTCTCTGTCTTTCTTTCTCGCACAATTGGGATAGGGAAAAATTGGGAGGGAAAGAGAGTGCCCGAGAATATATTTTTTGTAGCGAAAATATTTCATTTTTGAGTGTAGTATTGCTCACCCAAAATTGTTTATTCAATGTTCGCTCAACTCTCCCCTCAGCTAATACAGTGGGACTCATAATTTTTAACTATTAATTAATCCTTATTTAATCATGAGTCCTATTACATTAATCAATCAAAGAGTTGAGCGAGCAATTTTGGGGTAAACAAAAAATGTATTTTTCATTTTTGGAAAAGAGAGTGCCCTAAAACATTTGTTTCAATTAACAAAATATTTGGAAATTGAGTAATTACATGTTTTTTTTTTAAGGGATAATTATTTTTCAGTCAACTTTTTGTATAAAATTAAAAAAACCAGTCTACTACTTTCTTAAATTTTTTTAAAAAATCAACAATCATTAAAAAATTAAAAAGTCAACATAATTAAACAAAAATCAACATTTGAATTATTATTTTGTATTTGATTTTATTTTATGTTTTCGACTTTGTGAAGTTGAACCAAAATATTGTGAAACCAAAACATTGTGATGATTGCTCTCAATGTTTAGAAAACTTACTCGCAACGCTGTGAAAAGTTGCACATGACTTTGAAACGAGTTGCTCCCCACGCTTTGAAGATTTGCTCCCAAACGTTTCACAGATTTTCTCCCAACATTTGAAAGATTTGCTCCACAATGTCATGTAAAATTTGATGACTTTTTTCATTTAAAAATTTTTTGATATTTTCTTAATTTAAAAAAGCAATAAACTAACTTTTAAATTCTATACAAAAAATAAACTGAAAGTTAATTCTCCCTTTGTAAGACTGATTTTGGGAATTACTTTACTAAAAAAATGTTTTGCGTAATTTTTTCTTTTTGACTTAACTTTAGGCGAAGGAATTTGTTTTCCTCGCCAAAACATACTTTTTGCAAGGAAATCTCATGTTCTTCGCCAAAGTAGGTTATGGCGAGAAAATTAATTTCCTTGCTAAATAAAAGGGAAAACAATTTTTATAAAACAGTTACTTAAGGCGAGGAATTTGTATTTTCATCGCCAAAGAATTCACTATTGGCGAGGAAAATGATATTTCGTTGCCAAAGACTATACTTTTAGTGAGGAAAAAATATTTACTCGCCAAAATTGATACTTTAGGTGAAGAAAGAAGATTTTTGTCACCAAATGTGTGTACCTTTTTACTTTTTTGACGACAAAATATAATTTCCTCGCCAATACTACACTTTTGGCAAGGAAATTTAGATTTTCTCGCCATGTTTTGTTAGAAAAACACATTTTTGTTGTATTGATTCTCTCTAGAATTATAGGTCTAGTTAGTTTTCAATCATGAACATCAATCCACCAATGGTGTAGTGACTTCAATGATGATATGTGATCAATGATTTTTAATTAAATCATAATCCGTTGAATTTGAATGAGACCAATTGGAATGTGTTCATAAGACATTGATCTACCACTATAATATTTGTTTTTTTTTTCTCAATTATGTGGTGATACACCCAAAATTGGCTCTATCATATGACCGAGCGGTTCGAGTCAGCAGCCGGTCCATGCCCCGGTCAAATCATGCACAACTCCTCGGACAAGCATCATCCCGAGTGGTCTAATCTACTCATCATCCCGAGCGGTTCATCCACGACCCGGCCAACAGGTCGTGAAGACCGCACCGACACATCCCACTGCGGGAACAGCCCATCCGGGCCCACAGGCGTGATCCCGAGCATTACGGGCAGTTTCCTACTCAAGCTAGAAGACTAATGGAAAACGCAAGCTATTTCCTAATCCAATTAGGAAACCTCCACAATTAATGCCAATCTATATTAATTGGATTATCTTTTCCTTATCCATGTACGAGTAGGTCTTTTACATCTATAAAAGAGACCACTCACCCCCATTGAGGGGGCCAATTCTTTAGTCTACACAGCACCTCTATAAAATTCACCATTATATGCATACACCCGGCCGGTATTACTGGTAGTGCCGCCCCTCTTTGTTGACTCACCAGGCCCGCGCGGTGATCTGCTAGTGAGAGCGCACAGACGCAACCATTGACGTAGGTCACCTCATTAACGGGACCGAACCACATACAAATTGTTCTCATCCCTTTCTCTCTCAAAGCCTTTCTTACCAAGTTTAGGCATCATCAGTTTGGCGCTGTCTGTGGGAAACGACAAGTCTTCTCATCAACAAATCTCTTGACTGATCGTCATGCCACCGAAGAAGGGTAAGGAGACTGATCAGCAGTCCGACCGGGATGTTCCTCCGGCCCCGGTACCGGCTGCAGCAATCATGACATCTGAACAGATCACCGCGACCCTCACAACTCCTCAAGGGCCAGCGTCAAATCCAGCAACAGATCAAAACCCTGCTAGCCCAGCAAAGCAGTCCTCCAGGGGCCGGGAAACGACCCGGGAACGTTGCGTACGGTCGAGAACCGATCTTGACTAGACGACGTGCCCGAGCCAACCCGTCGCGTTTTGAGGATGCCAGAGACATCAACAGTGGGCGTGCTACCCGAGAGGAAAGGCAGGAGGATATGGCCCGGGAATCAGTCCAGGGTCACTCGATCAAGAGCCGAGTTGTCCCTAGGCACACGATTACCCAGAGTCATAGCCGAGCCCGATCCCAGAGGACAGCACCCCGCCATGAAGAAGAAGCCTCTTCCACTGACCCGACCAACCCCTCGAATACCGGTCGGGAAGGAGTGGAAGCCCGAATCAAGGACTTTCAGAAGCAAATTGACTAAGTGGCCAAAAAGCTTGGTCAAAACCGTACTCAGAATCAAGCCAATACCGAGACAGAGTCGCCATTCTCCAGCCAGATCATGAGGTTTTCCACCCCGCGCAAATTTAAGCAACCTCGCCTAGATCCCTATAACGGCTCGGGAAGCCCGGTCGACCACGTTCGGACCTACAAGGCTCAGATGGCCTTAGCCACCAACTCCGATGAACTACACTGCCTAGCCTTCCCCAGTACTTTGAAAGGCCCAGCCGCCCAGTGGTTTTACTCATTTGAGTCCCGATCGGTCAGCAGTTTTACACAACTCAACAAGCAGTTCATCAATCAGTTCATCGGTATGCACGAACGGCCAAAGCCTGACATACATCTACTGACGGTCATACAAAGGAATAATGAGACCCTCAAGGAGTTCACCGTCCGGTTTAATCAAGAGAAGCTCAGCATCTACGATCTTGATGAAACTGCCGCTATCATAGCCTTCTGCTCGGGAGTTCAACACACCAAATGCGTCGCGTCGTCCACAGAAACTGACCGGGAACTATGGTTGAGCTCTCTGAGATGGTTGGAAAATACATTGACACTGAAGAGTTTCTGAAGACCAAAGACCCCGGGCAAGAAAGCCACAAGTCTTCCGAAAGCAAGCGAAAGTGAGATCAGCTCGGGAGTCTTGACAGTTCTTCTAATTCACGACAGTCCGGGTCAGGCAGCCCCGACCCGACCTCCAGTTCACGGCGGTCTGAGTCCGGCAGCCCCGACCCGACCTCCAGTTCACAGTGGTATGAGTTTGGCAGCCCTGACCCGACCTTTAGTTCACATCGGTCAGGATCAAGCAGTTTCGACTTTGCCCGACGATCCTGATGTGGCCCTCTGTCTCCATCAGCCTAGATAAGCCCGACAATAGTGGTACTTGCCTGATCACAACATGAGGCTCCACTGATTGTCAGAGCGCTCATACAAAGACTTCGGGCCTAACCCCGAGGCATCCAAAGACCTCGGGCCTAACCCCGAGGCATCCAAAGACCTTGACCCGAACCCCGAGGCACGAAAAAGACCTCGAGCTCCGAACTCAGGCACTAAAAAGACCTCGGGCTTCGAACCCAGGCACCAAAGACCTCGGGGTCACGCCCGAGGCACCGGCTTTGCTTAGGTCCAACCGACGATGGGGGCAAACCCCCTAGGTGGCTGATGATGGCAAGCTTCAAAAGACCCTGCAACCACCATGTTCCAGGTCAATTACCTACAGTTTATAGCCTCACTAAAACTCTCATCTTAGCGAAAGCTTGGGGGGCAAGATGGCGTAGTGAACTAAACAGGTAATCACACCGGGTATCTACAGGCCTCGTGGATAACCAAGTCAAAATCTTGGACAACCCGAGCACCTACAGTACTCAGAGGCATTAACTTCACTTAGGTCCAAACCAACGATAGAGGTGACTAAAATCTCTTAGGTTAGCCGACGATAGAGGAGCAAAAAGACCCTAAAACGACGTGATTTAGGCCGACTCCACCAACATGGTCAAGCTTTTCTCCCAACAGTCTTGGCGAAGGCTAACTGGGCGGAAGACAACCATCCTGGGGAGTTAACATAAAAAGGACCCTAAAGCAATACGCTTTAGGTCGGCTTTTCCAACATGGTCAAATTCTTCTATTCACAACCTTGACGAAGGTTTACGAGCAGAAGATAACCATACTGGGAGCTAACTCAAGTAAAAAGACTCCGAAGTAGGCCGAGTATCAACTCTCGGTCACTTCCCGAGCATTCAAAGACTCTGAATTAGGCCGGGTCTCAACTCTCGGTCAGTTCCCGAGCACCTAAAGGTCCCGAGCTAGGCTGGGTCTCAACTCTCAGTCAGTTCTCGAGGACTCACAAAGCTCAAAAGCCCCGAGGCAGCTTTTCCAAGCATTCAGGCAATGGCAAGTAACATCAAACTGATTTCCAAACTTGCCCCGATATAGCATCTGGCTAACCTTGGAAATAGGGGGCAGCTGATACACCCAAAATTGGCTCTATCCTATGACCGAGCGGTTCGAGTCAGCAGCCGGTCCATGCCCCATTCAAATCATGCACAACTCCTCGGACAAGCATCATCCCTAGCGGTCTAGTCTACTCGTCATCCCGAGTGATTCATACACGACCCGGCCAACAGGTCATGAAGACCGCACCGGTACATCCCACCGTGGGAACAGCCCATCCGGGCCCACAGGCGTGATCCCGAGCATTACGGGCAGTTTCCTACTCAAGCTAGAAAACTAATGGAAAGCGCAAGCTATTTCCTAAGCCAATTAGGAAACCCCCACAATTAATGCCAATCTATACTAATTGGATTATGTTTCCTTGTCCATGTACGAGTAGGTCTTTTACATCTATAAAAGAGGCCACTCACCCCCATTGAGGGGGCCAATTCTTTAGTCTACACAGCACCTCTATAAAATTCACCATTATATGCATACACCCGGCCGGTATTACTGGTAGTGTTGCCCCTCTTTGTTGGCTCACCAGGCCCGTCGGTGATCTGCTAGTGAGAGCGCACAGACGCAACCGTGGACGTAGGTCACCTCGTTAACGGGACCGAACCACATACAAATTGTTCTCATCCTTTTCTCTCTTAAAGCCTTTCTTACCAATTTTAGGCATCATCATGTGGTCTAGATGGTTTGATCATGGATTTTTTGAACAAGTCATTCTCTGTCTAGAATTCCATAACAGTGGGATCTTATTAAAACGAATGGATCAGAACCTTAATTGAACTATTTGGGTTTTTAAATATTTTTCCCATGAACTTTGATGATTTATTAAAATTCTCTGAGAAATTTAAGTGTCTTAGGACTAGTACGTTCTTTTTAATAAATCATGCAAGATTGCTGAATATAGGCTTGATAGATTCTGGATGACCTTTAGTCTAGAGTTGATTTCTGGAGTGTGATCCCTTGGATCTTTGATTGTGTTTTTGATATAGAAACTAGACTCATAGAGTCTTGTCATACTTGAAAATCATCCAGATCAAACCATGAGAACCACTGTTTTCCTATTTTTGAAGTTAACTTTTCTTCTCTATAATTTCTATAATCTTGAGACAGATTTGATGAACCTTGTTAATTTGAATCCAAATGACTTCTTAAGGCCCTAAGGTTTGATACATGTCTTGATTATGAATAAATGAACTTAAATCCAGAGGTTAGATGATCCAAATCCATTAGTTCATGTTAAGTTTACTATCATACATCTTTGGTTATTGTGCCTTAGAGATAGATCTTGTATTTTGGGAATGTTAGGGCATAGATCGTAAATGATGAATTATAATTTCTAACTTAGTGAAGAATCCTTTCCAACCACATTGAGGTCATGTCACTTCTATGTTGACATTACATTGAATCTAGGTTAAGGTCTCTTTGACCTTTCCATTGAGATTTGTATGTCCATAGGAGCGTTGCGATTTCCTTGGTACGAAAGAATTCGAGGCTCCGTTACTTCCCCTCTTCGCTAGATCTAGGTGAAATTCAATATTATCATATTCATCCATGTGGACTAACCTTATTTTGTAGTGCACCCGAGGTGAGTCACTCTCTCTTCTTTCAAATTTATTTTGTAATTGATTTTATTGATTTACGACTTCATGCGCGATACCTCGTAGATTAGGTGAATACATTATATGTTTATGTATATTAGAGACCCTTTTCTTAGGTTTTCTATTTTTGTATGCATTGCACGTTTTCCAAATGCAGCTAGATCCTGATGAGTTTCCTTGTTCCTTTTGCATCACATATTGTGTGCTATTTGAATCTATTTGGTTTTGTAACCCTTTTTCCTATTCGTAATCATACACCCCCTTTGACATGCTTTTGATAGGTACATCTAAATCTATGTATTATCTGAGGACACACTTAAATTGTTAATTTGATTATAAGAATGTTGAGTAGAGGCCTATCGTGAGATAGGGTGAGAGAGGGGTGCTTTAGTCCCACCGGGCTCCTTCCCCTCTCATTTCATAATCATGGGACCTAGAAATCTCTGGTTTTCAGAGAATAGTATCTTTTAAAATGGTTCTTAATTTCTTCCTTAAAATTAAGTGGTGACTCGTTTCGGAATCAAAACGTGACGTGCCCAAATATCGGTATCCACAATAGTGGGTATTTGTTCTTAGAGTAATGTTGTGCTTCCCAAATCCTAATCCCAAAAACTCATCATAAATGATGTGGTAGTAGTATCACCTTTAATAATGATGGGACCACTTCAACATTATCAAATAGAAATCAATTGGCCCACTGCCACATCATTTGGGATGTGAATTTGGGATTAGGATTTGGGAAGCATAGCATTACTCTTGTTCTTAATGGTGACCTTGTTCAACTCCCTATAGTCTATACAGAGTTTTAACATCCCATATTTTTTTTCACAAATAATACTGGTGTTCCCCACGGTGATGTGCTGGGCTGAACGAAACCCAAGTCTTCCAACTCGTGTACTTGTTTCTTCAATTCTTGCATCTTTATTGGTGCCATTTGGTATGGTGTTTTAGATAGCAGTGCGGTTCTAGGCACTAATTCTATGCAGAAGTCCATTTCATGCTAGGTGGTAACCCTGAGATATCCCTTAATACGTCCTCGAATTCTCATACCATTGAAACCTCAGCAATAATGATATCTCGGCTAGTGAGCAAAGTGTTGCTCGACGGGATATACTAAAAACTAAAAGTTTGTCTTTCAGGTATCGAGAAGGTAATCGACTTCCAAACACTGTCTAGGTTGGCATGGTACTGAGTAAGCCAGTCAATTCCTAAGACAATGTGAAACACTTTCATCAACAAGCTCATCAAATGTCTGAGTAGGTTTCGGTCTTCAAGGTTAATAGGGCAATCCTTGCACACCTTACTCAACTTAACGGATACTCCCAACAGAGAAATGGCATTTAATACCATATGGAGGGCTTGAGGCACTACACCTATATCTTGAACAACTCTAATTGCAATAAAAGAATTTGACGCACCAGTATCAAATAAACCTTTAACTCTATTGCTAAAAAGCATAAGCATACCTTCCAAATTCTGTTATGCTTCGATGTCAAAATCAACCTCTTCTGGGATAATGAAATTCAGATGAGTCTGAACAGTTTGACCTTGAGTTGCAAGTCCATTATATCCTCAGTGCGGTGCCTTGCTGTCTTAGCTTAAGTGGCCCTTCTTGCCATAATTGTACTAGATAATCTCATTCTGACTATAGGTCTTAGGGGCATGGAAATCCTTGGCATGATGCCCAGGTGTTCCACAATTAAAACAATTTTAAGGGCTTCCTTCTAGGTGGCTAGAGGTGATTCATATCCTCCTACGAGGCTCTATTTTGAGGCAGCAGATGTCGGGGTACTACGAATTGAGTTGGCTGAGGTCAAGGATATGCGGGCTATAGTTTTCCATATTCAATCCATGTGCACTTATTTCCTTGATAAGGCACAGAAGGTCTCGGTCCTGGACTATACATTGGTAGAGGTCGGTTGGTAAATCTCCTCATAGTTTCCAAATGTATTGTTAGGTCTACCAATGATTGAATCATTTGATTGTGATAGACTGTAGTTAAGCATTGAAGAGGTAAGGATAATCCTTGGTAATACTGTTCGTTCTTCTTCTCTGGGGTGTTAACCATATAAGGCGTAAAACGAATAAGTACTAAAACTGCATCGTATATTCCTTGACTAATCTATTCCCTTGCACCAATCCATGAACTCCTTCTTCCTCAAATTCCTCTCCGACTATGGGAGGTATTATGCTAGAAACCTCTCCTTGTATGTTGTTTAAGTCATTCTCATTAAACCTTCCTCTCCCACGGTGGCCTTCTCAGACTCCCACCGTTCGGCAGCAGCATATATTAACTGGAAAGTGGCCAAACGACAATTTTCTTGCTCATTGCAATCCATAGTATCAAATATGAGGCCCATTTCTTGGAGCCACTGCTCTACCTTCCAAGGTTCGACCATCCCATCAAACTTTTCTGAGTAAAGGGCACAAAATCTTTCCAATAACTTGACCCCAGTCTGTCTCTGATGTGTAATACAAAATAAATATGTGTACTCTTGTGCAACACCCAAGTGTAGGTGATCGTACGAGTAATATATATCTGGAATGACGAGGTCAAACCCACAGGAAAGGTGAAGCTGTACTAACTTAGACTAATCTCAAAAAGAAAAGTAAAAATCAATTATTCAAAGGAAGACGTAGAACACAGAGTTCCACAGATTAACTATTAAATTAAAGCAATAAACTAAATTAGCAATTAACTAACTAACTGAACGCATTTCAAAACGGATATTTACTTTATAAAAAAAAGGCATTAGGATCACACGAATCTACATGACCTAACCATCTACCATGCACATTCTTTATTGATCTATGGAGTACATCCCTCTTCAGTATTCCGTATTTTTCTAAATATTAAGAATCAATAGCCCTTACATGATCGTAACTATATAATCATAAGTGATTTAAAATACTTAAAAGACAATTTAAAACAATGGTTAAGACTCGCACTATCAATGGTGTTAGCATTCAAAGTGGTTTGCAAAAGACATTAAAGAAAATAGCCTTAAGGCCTTTAGTTTTAAAACTGTTTTGACAAACTGAGCTTACCTAGACAGTTTGATAACAAATCATAAACACAGAAAGTCTTTGAATACTCAAAAGAATCATCTCAAGAATTCACAGGTTCGAACAATCAATATGTTTTTGATTGATTGCAATGATCATCCTTCAATCAATCAAAATATCTTCGATTGCTTGACTGTGTCTCTAGTTCGATCGATCGATTGAACACAGGTTTTTCTATATTGCATGGTAGAGGCTAGAGATCACTATTTCATCGTGATCTCCCAACTACTTGTTTATGCTGATATGTTTAGGATTGCAGAAAACATCTTTTTATGTTAAATATTCTTAAGGTCTTGTTTGGTTGAGTTTTAAACATGAAATCTATTGAAATCTTTGATTATCACCACTAGCAAACGGAACCTACTACTAGAACAGATTATAACTACTGTCAACTAAAAATAGAATGTGAAGCAACTAATATACAAAACCTGGAATGCAAACTTGTATTAAAACTGGTAAAGCAATCACTTGTCTTCCACAACAATCCAATTGAAAACCTACAAAAACCAATATAAAGCTTCTCCCTCTATATAAAACTGAAGAACAAAAAGTTGGGCGTCCTTATGGATGAGTTTACATCCTAAATTTATAGGAAAACCTAGGTTGGGGTTGATAAAAGCGTGTTCTGCTCCACTGTTCACAATCATCTGGTAAATCCATGCTCGATCAATCGAAGTAGATTCGATCGATCAAATTTCATCAGTCTTCAATCGCTTGAGAGACCTTCGATCGATTGAACATCCAATCACTTGAATGACTTTGATCACTTGAAGGTCTAAATTCAACTTTGATATATCCTTTCTGCATCTTTGATGTACCCTTTTCCTGTAAATGAGTCTTGGTTATGGCACACAGTATATCTGCACATCAAATGAACTAATACAACAATATTCATCCAGGCATCATCTCATTGAATCAAAATACACATTGTAGCACAATTGCAGATAAAATGGGGGATTATAAACTTATTTGTGATGTTTCAGTGTCTATGCGTGGATATATTCTACAAATATACCCAATTGTCATAACCCCCAACTAGTTTATCGCTAGTCCCTAACGATAAAGTGAAAAGACAAGACAAGTATATCTATACTACAACGAATAAAAAGAACAAAATAAACTAAAGTAAACCAAAAGAAAATTTCTAAATCACTTTCACAGGAATCATGATTGCATTTAGCATATGCAACAAACCGTTAAACCCCTAGGTTATCCCTAGTGGACGAGTGTTGCCTCGTGAGGGTTTGCAGTGAATATTACCACAAAATTTGTGTTTTTAAGAAATGAAATATAAGAATCACTTTTAAACTACTCTCTCTTCATCAACTGAAAATTCCACTCTACAACGACATATCATTCTCACTCAAACCATGGAAAATATCAACATGCTCCTCATGCCACCAAGATAATTGCAACACATGTGTCACATTCATGCATGCTTGTGTGTGCGGAATTAACAGTTACATGTCAAACCTTATTTAGATTTGTTTAGGCGATCGTGTTTTAGGAATTCATAGTTTTGACTCAATTCTCGCATAGTTTTTCACTCATCAAAGAACATCTCTCAGAAACTTGCATATAACTGGCTGCTCAGTGTATGAAAGCCTTGATATGAGTTAATGGTATGGATACTAGTGCTTTCATACTTAACTCTTGAAAATTGAACTTTTTGAGTGTACAGTATCATGAAAGGAATACCACTAACTAGATGAGCAAACTACCATGGATAACTCTATTTACACCTACATGTTCAAACTAAGTCATTAAGAATCATTAAGACTTTATTTAGGTTTTTGTATGGTAGATAGAAGTAATGGGAGAGAGAACACATGTCTTTACATGTGATGGAGTCTAGTTATTGTCAACTTTACTTTTTTGAATCTCCAACCATCTTCTATTCTTGTATTTTTTTTCTTTTTTTTTTTACGAACATCTTTTTGTTTCTTTTCTCTTTTTTTCTTAGCAATTCCCCATATCAACTTCTCTCCAATCACATGCTTTGACGAACTAATCGTCCAAACAAAATGAAGTTCATTTGGGTCAAGGCATATAGCTGGGAGTTTCTTATTTTTATAGAATAATGGGTAGTACTTGATTCATCTGGGGTGAGAAGTAAAAGGCTTTTGAATGTGGGTACAGATATATGTATAAGGAGTAGTTAGTCGATGGCTTAATTCACTTCCTTAACTTTTTAGCTTTCACATTTCGGTGTTTATTGAGTTTTAATTGGTAGATCTTGAACATTCTCCTCTAATAAGTAGCCAAACACGAAGAAGTGTTGAGACTATTTCAACGAGTTTTCTATGCATAAAAATAGAAGATATCATGTGTTTGTGTGATAATCCCTTAGAAATGAAGAATGGTTCGAAAGCTTACTATGGGTGATTCATCTCCACTACTTATTCCTGGAACACTACACTCACTTTATACTCCTTTTTAGGTTTTCCATGTAACTATCAACAAGTGTATATGGTTATCGGATACATAAATATTTAACATGTGCAATCATCCTAGTGGTACTTAGAAAAACATGTAAACACAGTCCATAATAAGATGAGAACAATATGAATGTATCATAGCATAACAACAGCCAAACCAGAAAGAAAGTCATAAGATATTTCCTTATTAAATTTAAAAATTTTAAATTTTTTTGCAGAAATTGTATTTTATGTGATATTGCGATGGAAAGAGCTAAGGTTCTAAGTATGAAATGTGCAGGTGAATGCCTATCTACTATTTACCCCCAACTTAAAACAACAAGGTTCTCATTTGTTGATTTTCAAGCTAAAGTGGATAGAGTTCGCCTGATTATTAGTAATGTAGCAAACAACAGCATTAGCAACCTATTTCGTGAACATACAATCTCCAAGACCAAGATTAATATAAATAATGTAATAGGAACATGGTCTAGTATTTCACATCAGTCCACGAATAGCAAAAATAAGTAACAGGACAATGAACGATGTCTCTAATACAAAAGTAACACCAGAGAGAGTGGACAGAAGAAAGTACAAAATAGATACAGCATAAACTCTCACTCACCACAAACTATCTAATCTATGTTAATCGGGTCATCGACAGCTAGATCAGAGGTATCGGTAGGATGGGGAGGACTCACAATATTAGCATTGAAGGGAAGTATAGGTTCAAAACCAAGAGGTGGATCAGTAGATGAGGATAGAGTAGCAGTAGATGGGTCAGATGGAGAGGCGGGAGGTGCTTCAGAGGGTGGTGGTGTGTGGAGGGACTGGTCAATCCCAGATGTAACAGGATGAGATCTAATTTGCCCTCAAGTCAGATCTGTGCCTCTCTCTCCTCGACCAACATAGCATGAATGCTCTGTAGAGACAAGGATGACTCTTCTTGGGCCTGCATCTCTGCCCTCTGCCTAAGCTCAAATCGTTGTACTGTGCCATCCCCCAGATGTAACTGGATGAGATCTAACTTGCCCTCAAGTTGGATTTGAGCCTGTCTTTCCTCAACCAACATAGCATGAATGCTTCGTAGAGACAAAGATAACTCACCCTGGGCCTGTGTCTATGTCCTCTGAAGTTAAAAATAGATTTCAAAACTTATTTAATGCGTAGAGGAAAACAAAGTTTGAAAACTTTTTGGTATGCCCAGATCTACTACTTATCAATTCCATAGATGCATGAAACAAGAGGGAGAAGAGATTATACCTCGTGGTCTTAAAACCAATTATGAATTCTTCAACTTTCAGTAGTCTTCTCTAGGTTGTCTTCACCCTTATGGTTCCTATGAATGATTCTCAAAAACATCAGGGTTGGTGCAAACCCTAAGAATGAGAATGAAGAAGGCTAAGGAAACCCTAAATAGTTTCTGCAGCTCCAGGATAGTAAAAATGATGATTAATACATTCTGTACGCAGTTGTCCTATTTACAGATTTCCAAACTGACTTTAAGCCTTCGCTCGATCGAAGTTGCTTCGATCGATCAAACCATCGATCGATTGAAGAACTTTTGATCGATCGAACTTGTCTTAACTTTAATCAATCAAAACTCTTTCAATCGATCGAACTTATCTTGACAACATCCTCTTGTGCCTTTCCAAGCATCCTAGTGGATCTAAGAGTGGGACCTCTTAGGTTCTTAATTGTTGGCTCAGACCAGTGTTGGTTTTGTGCCCTTAAACCATTATGTATGTATGAGACATTGACATTTTAATATGTGGATATCAGTTTTACATTTCATTATGTATGTTTCTTTCATGAGATAATTGTTAATCCTTAAGTATCATGGTAAGTAATTCATGTACGTATGAGATACATACAAGTGAGATACGAATTACAATTCTTTAATACTTAGAATTTATCCTAGTGGATGATGAGACTGGATATCTCATTAGGTTTACATTGTAGCATGATTAACTACCATTGGATAGAGTGATGAATCTCAATCACTAGAGTGTAGCTCTTAGTTAATATGCTAGTGCTTATAGTGTTATAACGGACCTGAGCTTTCCTATTGACACTTAAGGTTGTCAACAGTCGATAGGAATTCATAACTTGTACAAGGTACATGTTCTTAATCTTATGACGATTATGGACACAAACTGTGGATATGGCTACTTTGACTTACCAATCAGTGAGGTCTATAGAAGATCAATACCTGGGTATCTTAGTTATGTCATGTTCATAGGATTGTGAACATATATCGTCAAGATAGAATCTACCCTCTGATAAAGAGTAAGCATTCCCTTGAGAATGTCACCAAGTTGATCACTGAGAACTGCAGTCTTGTTGAAAAGTAGTTATCAACATATTTAGTAATCATGAGGGGTGAATGGGACTCAAGGAATACAAGAAGTAATAATGATTCAGATTGACAGTATCAGTTATCCGACTACCTGAATATGATTATGAATACTGATGGTAGAGGAACATTAGTACACCATACAAGTCTAGCTATCGCTTCGGATAAATTCTTCTGCGTTGGAGTTCAGTTATCATTATATAGTAGAGTAAACATTTACTGACCAGTTGGTTAATTTACTGATCAAAGAGTTTGCTCATGGGAATTAACAACTAGTCTGAGCCAACAATAAAAAGCCTAGTAGGTCCCACTCTTAGCTCTCCTAGGATGCTTGGAAAGGTATATGAGGATCTTGTCAAGACAGGTTCGATTGATCGAAGGTGGTTCAATCGATCGAACTTTGATCGATCATAGTCACTTCAATCGTTTCGACGTTAAGTCTATTCTGGGAATCCTTAAATAGGACAACTGCATCTATAAAAAAGGGTTCGTCATTTTTATTAAACCAGAAGTTGCAGAAACTGTTGTAAGCTTCCCAAACCTTCGACATCCTCACTATTAGAGATCCCACCATCTCTAGCCTATCTGGTAAGCATCCGTAGGAGTCATAAGGGTGAAGACAACCTTGTGAAGGCTGCTGCACAATCCAGGTAGAAGAAAATCATAATTGGGTTCAAGACCTAAGGTATAATTCTTGTCCCCTCTCTTGTACGCATCTATAGAGTTGATGAGTAGTAGATCCTGGCTACCAATAAGTTTTTGTAACTTAATCTTTCCACTGCGCATTTAAAAATAAATTTTAAACCTATTTTTTCTTCAATTGGTATCGGAGCCTCGCTTATTTGGATCTATAGATGCATTTTGGAACACCAGTTTTCATTTACATGTTGATTTTAGAACTGTTTTCAAAACTACATCATCACAGATCTATTTTTGCATTATTTTCACAGCAGAATGCAAATTTATGATTCCATTAGATGCATGGTGGGTTCGATCGATTGAAGTAAGTTTGATCGATTGAACCTCGCTATTCTCAAGCTATCGAATTGGTTTTGATCTATTGAACTTGGTTTGTTCGATTGATTGAATGTGTGTTGATCGATCGAGAATGATTCTCTGTTTAGAAGTTCTTTCCATAGTTGTAAAAGTTTCTAAAATTAAATGCCTTATTTGATTATTTTATAAAATTTTCAAATCATTCTGTGAAACTGAAAAGTTAAATAGATTGAACTATGTCAAATCGATCGAAGGTTCGATCGATCAAATCCGTGTCAATCGATCGAAGTGTGATAGAGAATTGAGATGCTGCTTTATGTTCTAAATCATTATATAAAGAGTTTATGTACTGTGTGAATCAATTAGGGGTTCTAATAGTTACATATATTTGTTATATATGCATAGATGTGCGTACGACTAATCCTTTTGCAGCAAGATTACTCTACTATCTCTTATGGCACCAAGATCAATTTTAAATTTTGTATTTAATATTTGTGATTGGTGTACTTTTAATTATTGGTTTGTTTTAAAACATATGTAAAGGGCGCTGTGACTTCAATCCTACGAATAGGAAAGTTGCACCGATTTCCCTAGCCTTTTATTTTATTGTTGTTGTTTTCTATTTCTAGATGAATTGTAAGCTTCGAAAGAAGCATAGGACTAATGTAATAGAATTAGAAAATCTATGAAGATGGAGGAGCAATCTGTTGTCCATAAAGATGGGGCTAGAGGCGATCAAACCAAGAAGGGGGTTCTATGGAGATAGAGGCATCGTTTGGATGTCTTTATTTCATTTTAGTTTTTTATTTTATGTGCTTAGTTTGTGATTGGCATTTTATTATATTGTTACTACTTGCATATACGTAACACAAATTTTCTAAGATAAAATTCAAAAGCCGTTTCATGCATCAGTAAACATTGGATGTTTATGGGTAATGTGTGGAAATAAATTTTCAAAAGCAAAATCCTTTACTACAAAATCTAGTGGGAGAGGGTCTTATAAATAACACCCACGATCTTCCATTAACGGTTCACTGTAAGATGAGTAGTGCATTCTGTGTCACCTCGCTGGGGTGATCGTTCTACACGGAGGGTACACTACTCATTTGTTACTAGATATGAACTTCCTATGGATAGAATCAATCAGACGTGTTAGAGGGTGACCACCAAACGGAGGCACTACTTGAGGTGGTTGTGATTGGATCCTAGTTAATGTGTAATACCCTGTATTTTCAATATATATTTAATGCAGAGAGATTCTATTTACTTCCTTTGACCACTCATGAAATTCAATCTTCGACCGATCGAAGTTCGTTCGATCGATCGAGAATCTTCATAGTTTAAGCGATCGAACCATGTTCGAGCGATCGAAACCCTACTGACCTGAATTTAATACGTGGTCCCTACTTCAATCGATCAAACCCTTCTCAATTGATCAAAACCTGGCCGATCTGCGTTCGAGCGATCGAACATACTTCGATCGATCGAACTTGTAATGATTTGAATTCCAGTTTCTGCGCAGAACAGGCCACCTGCACCCCATTCCCCCTATATATACTCTGTGTTCGTGTGAGTTGTGGGTTTGCTGAACTCTTGTGAGTTGGGAGAGTTGTGAGAGTGTAATTTATATATATATACATACAACCTTATATATATCTATACACACACACCTATAGATATTTATATATCTATATACTCAGAAGGAGAAGAAAAGGAGGAAGAAGAAGAAAGAGAGAAACAGAGACGAAGAGAGGAGCAGAGAGAAGAGGAAACCATTGGAGGAAGCTTGGAAGCTTTCAACGTTGCCAAACGCGCCCTTAACGACTTTTGGTGAGTTCCAAACTCAGTCGGTAACTTAGTTATGATGTTTTACGAGTTCTGGATGTATTAATTATAACCCAAATAGCCCTAGCACATTCTACACGTTCACAGGCAGAATCTGTGGAAGACGAAGTTCGACCGATCGAACTGAGTTCAATCGATCAAACATCACAGAGTCCCAATCGATCGAACTGAGTTTAATCGATCGAGACCACCTGAACCTCGATCGCTCGAGAAGACTTCAATCGATCGAACATCACCTTTCCTCAATCGATCGAGAGGACCTCAATCGATCGAACATAGCAGAACATGAATGTGTTCCTTTCAGTTTATAATGCATAATGCATAGTTGTTTAATTGTTGTTCCATGTTCCTATTATGCGAAATTATGGATTACGGAGGAAATGGGATACGATAATGAGATTGGAGATAACATTGTGAGTAACGTAGTCGGGTTCGGAACGTTAGTAATAGTACGACGCGATAACGAGATAGATTGGAGATAATAATACTAGGTAGTACTGGATAACTGAGAAGTGAGTCAGTAAGATGATTAATATGTTCAAGGTTGTGTGAGTCGAGCTGATGATTCGCTCAGGTTGAATCTGATAAGTATATGTCAAGGATTTGATCAGGATTGTGAGAATTATGGGTGTACAGTACTTGCAAGAGTTCTTAAAAGCGGTGAACAGTAAGAGTTCTTAAAAGCGGTGAACAAGAGTAATTGTGGCACGCCCATGGTTTATATTTACCAGAGCTGTGTATGTATTGTACTCGCAAGCGTTCTTAAAAGCGGTGAACAGTAAGAGTTCTTAAAAGTGGTGAACAAGAGTATGGGTACATCCATAGACCAATCGTTATATGAGAACAATGTATGGGTGCTCACAAGAGTTCTTAAAAGCGGTATAGCGGTGAACAAGAGCACTGGTATGTTGTGCTGATATAATCAGTTCGAGATAGTCAGTTGGGAGATTTTGCAATTTGTCTTAGAATGGGAAACGATGGGAATCTATTAGTAATAAGTCGGAATAAAAAGAGGAAGAGATATATTTAGTATCACTGTCATATGCTGTCCATAATGGTAATAATGTTATTTCTATGAGACTGTGTTAGTTAGTGCTCACTCAGCTTTCAACAAGCTGACGGCCTTTGTTGCCTGGACATTCCCCGTCCAGACTACTCTGTCCTTTACAATGCAGATAATGGAATTCGGGGCAATAACTATTACCCTGAAGGGAGTTACGCAGAAGATGGCCCCACTGATGCCGGTCAGGCTGATGACTATCCGTACGCCAGCTGAAGACCTGATGATAAATAGTAGTTTGTGTTACTACTTTCTTTTTTTCTGTTATACTTTGTAGTTAACGAGTACTTGGGCATATGTTGTCTCCAGACCTGTTGTGATCCTGTGGACCATACTCTAATGTTTATAATAGATAGAACCGTGTTTATATTTCAGTTATTTACTGTTCCTGTTTGGACTAGTACTGTGTGGTGTGGTTAGTAGTGACTTTCACTTGTCATTCCCTATGGACCCATAAAGGAAATTTATTTTTCTCTATTTATGTTGCTCTGGGGCGTGACATAATGGTATACACTAGCTAAGCTATGGATAAGGGATCCCACACGGGGCATTATTCAAAAACATAGAGATCAAATAGGTCCGGGAGTTATATCTTGTTTTGCAAGAGTTGCATAGCAGCCAACTCATGATTAATCGAAGGATCGAATATTGACCACCACACAGAGGCTTTACTCTTTCGTTTCGACATTCCGGTGACTTTGTTTTGAAATCAGAGTTTTGAAGGATTCTCTTATTTCAAACTGTCAAATTCTGATATCTATATTTATTTTGTTTGTTTGATTTTTACAGTAAATCATAATGTCTGGATATGTATTTAGTCTTCTTGCCACTATACTCACTCAGAACAAGTTAATTGGAAATAATTACACTGAATGGAAACGAAATTTTGACATCGTTTTAAGTATAGAGGATCATATATATGTCCTCACCATCCCATGCTTGGAAGAACCTGCTGTAAATGCTACGACTGCTACTAGATGCGAGTTTGATAAGTGGAAAAAGTTGAATAGGATGGCTCATTGTTACATATTGGCCTCCATGGCTAATGTGTTGCAAACACCAATACCAGTCGAATGATTCTGCTAGTGCCATTATCAAATCCCTAAAAGAGATGTTTGGGGATCATGGCAGACCTACCAGATAGGTTTCCATACAAAAGATAATGAGTGCTAAGATGTTGAAAGGGACTCCAGTCAAAGAGCATGTTTTAAAGATTGGTTATTTAAATGAGCTGGAGACCCTAGGAGCCAACACATATACATAAACTCAAGTTGATATGATCCTCAATTCACTGTCGCCTTCTTTCACTCAATTTAAACGTAACTATAATATGAATCAAATGAATTTTTCAATGAGTGAATTAATGAGTTCTTTACTGGCAGTGGAAGAGGTGATCAAATCTGGGGGCAACGTTCTGAACATTGAGAAAAGCTCTTCCTCTTCCCGATCTGTGCTGAAAGGTAAGAAAGGGAAGAAGAAGGCTAGCAATGGTGGTCTAAGTGTTGGACCAGTCCCTAAGATTGCAAAGTCTAAGGGAAGGTGTATGGGTAAAGGGAAGGTGAGTGGCCAAGGCAAAGGAAAGTGTTTCCAATGCGGCGAGAATGGCCACTGGAAGAGGAACTGTCCAAAATTCTTAGCTACAAGAGTTCAAGGTATGATTGAATCATATGTGATTGAAGTAAGTTTTATAACGGATACTTAAAACACTTGGTGCATTGATTTTGGTGCGACTAACCATATATGTAATTCGTTACAAGGGTTAAGATCAACTAGGAAATGCAGTAATGGGGAAATTGTGCTGACTCTGGGATCTATCGTAACCGATTCCACAGTTACAGTAGGAGTAGTAGCTTTAGAATTCTCAGATAATAATGTTTTGATTTTATCAGATGTACTTTACATCCAACATAATTTAATTTCAGTTTCTAATTTATGTATAATGGTTATTCTTTTCATTTTGAAACTGAAGTTGTGATTAAAATTAATGGTTCTTTTATTTGTTCTAGTGTGAAATCAAATGGCTTATATGTGATCACTCCAAATATTTCTAAAGACTCTTGTATGGAATTTAATGACTCAGTGGTAACTATACCATCTAAAAGAAAGGAAACTTCCACTAATCCAACAATGCTTTAGCATATGAGGCTTGGCCATATCAATCTAAATAGGACTGGCAGACTAGTCAAAGAAGGGGTCTTAGGTGATTTGGTTCTCAAACCAATGGAAGTCTGCGAGTTTTGTTTAGAGGGTAAGATGACCAAAAGGCCCTTTCCCGCAAAGGGCAATAGGACCAATGCGTTGTTGGAATTAGTTCATACTGATGTGTGTGGACTAATAAATATTAGAGTACGGGGTGGTTATGCGTATTATATCACATTTACTGATAACCACTCTAGGTATGGATATATGTACCTAATGCAGCACAAGTCTGAAGCCTTTGAAAAGTTCAAAGAGTTTAGGGCTTAAGTGGGAAAGCAATTAGGAACACCCATTAAGTCCATTCGATATGATTGTAGAGGTGAGTACCTCTCTAATGAGTTTATTGATCACCTTATATAGAATGTGATTCTATCACAATTGACTGCACCTGGTACGCCTCATCATAACGGTGTAGCGGCGAGAAGAAATCAGACTCTTTTAGACATGACTAGGTCGATGATGAGTTATTCAGAGTTGCCATTATTCCTTTGGGGTTATGCCTTGGAAACTGCTATATACATACTAAATCTAGTACCAAGAAAATCTGTTCCTAGGACACCACGAGAGATGTGGATTGAGCGCAAGCCTTCTTTGTAACATCTCCGAATATGGGGGTCTCCGGCACATATGCTGAAAGGAACGATGAGCAAGTTGGATTCTAGATTGGAAGTATATTATTTTGTAGGGTATCCAAATGATACTTATGGATAGTATTTTTATGATCCAAGAGAACAGAAAGTGTTTGTTAATACAAATGCTATTTTCTTGGAGAATGATTATATCATGAATCATAAACCTAAGGGAAGGATAGATCTTAGAGAGATAGAAGGAGAGCCATCAGTCCTACCCGCAGTTAATAATTATGTAACACAAGAAAATACCACTTTTTCACCCATTCCTGCACCAGTACCTCGTCATAGTGGGAGGATGGTCAACCAGTCTAATAGATATACGTTCTTAGGAGAAGTTTTTGAAGTAGTCTGTATAGAATATGAATTTGATCCTACCACATACGAAGTGGCAATGGCTGATGTAGACTTAGCTCATTGGGTTAATCCTATAAAGGCTGAATTGGAATCTATGAATTCTAATCAGGTTTGGGATCTTGTAGAGCTTCCAGCCAATATTAAACCCATTGGCTATAAGTGGGTCTATAAGAGGAAGAGAGGATTTGATGGAAAGGCTGAGACCTTTAAGGCTAGGCTTGTAGAGAAAGGTTTTACTCAGAGAGAGGACATTGACTATAAGAAAACCTTCCCGCCGGTGGCCATGCTCATGTCCATTAGAATACACTTTTCCATTGCTGCATGCCTAGATTATGAGATTTGGCAGATGGACATCAATACTGCATTCTTGAATGGCAATCTTGAGGAGGAGATCTACATGCAGCAGCCAGAAGGGTTCATAGCTGGTGGGAAAGGTAACTTGGTATGCAAGTTGCAAAAGTCTATTTATGGGCTTAAGCAGGCATTTAGGAGTTGGAACATTCGTTTTGACCAAGCGGTCAAATTGTTTGGTTATATATAGAATCTAGATGAACCTTGTGTATACAAGAAGTGTGAAGGAAAAGTGGTGGCTTTTCTTCTTCTCTACGTTGATGACATTCTACTCATTGAGAATGATGTAGCGGCGTTGTCAACAGTTAAGGTTTGGTTAGCTAGTACTTTCATTGTGAAGGATCTAGGAGAGGCGAGCTATATCCTTGGGATAAAGCTCTTTCGGGATCGTAAGTAAAAGATAATGGGATTATCTCAAGCTGGTTATATCAATAAGGTGCTAACTAGGTTTTCAATGGATAATTTGAAGATAGGTTTATTACCTTTCAGGCATGGTTTAGTGTTCTCTAAGGAACAGTGTCCAAAGACACAGGAGGAGAGGAATCGCATGGCAGGAGTCCCTTTTGCCTTGGTAGTGGGAAGTCTCATGTACGCGATGTTATGCACTAAATCAGATATCTACTTTGCCATTGGCATGGTTAGTAGATTTCAATCGAATGCAGGTCCAGAGCACTGGACAACCGTTAAGCACATTCTTAAGTACTTGAGAAGGACTAAAGATTACATGCTTATGTACAACAGTGATAAGTTAACTCCAGTGGGATACACTGACTAGGACTTTATGTCAGACAAAGATTCGAGGAAGTCGACGTTCAGACATCTCTTTACATTGGGAGGTGGTGCTGTTAGTTAGAAGAGCATTAAGCATAAATGCATTGTAGACTCAACTACAGAAGCTGAGTATGTGGCTGCATGCGAAGCTATAAAGGAAGTTGTTTGCCTCAAGAAGTTCCTTATGGAGCTCGAGGTGGTATCGGCCTCGCTGTCACCTATTACCCTATACTGTGATAATAGTGGGGCAGTGGTTCAGTCCAAAGAGTCAAGGAACCACAGAAAGGAAAAGCACGTAGAGTGAAAATATCATCTAATTCGAGATATTGTTCAACGTGGAGATGTAACTGTCACCAAGATTGCCACCGCTGAGAATCTTGCAGATCCATTTACAAAGGCCTTGCCACAGAAGGCCTTTGATCATCATCTAGATAGTTTAGGTCTTAGATGTAGTCCTGAATGGTTATGAATGAAAGTGGGAGTTTGTTAGGTTTGTGCCCTCAAACCAATACTTTATGTATGAGACATTGACATTTTAATATATGGATATCAGTTTTACATTTTGTTATGTATGTTTCTTTCATAAGATGATTGTTAATCCTTAAGTATCATAGTAAGTAATTCGTGTATAAATGAGATACATACAAGTGAGATACGAATTACTATTCTTTTGATACTTAGAATTTGCCACAGTGGATGATGAGACGTGATATCTCATTAGGTTTACACTGTAGCATGATTAACTACCATTGGATGGAGTGATGAATCTCAATCACTAAGAGTGTATCTCTTAATTAAGATGCTAGTGCGTATAGTGCATTGAAGGACTTAACCTTTCCTATTGACACTTAACGCTATCAATAGTCGATAGGAACTCATAACTTGTATAAGGTACGTGTTCTCAATCTTGAGATGATTATGGACACAAACTGTGGATATGGCTACTTTAACTTACCAGTCAGTGAGGTCTATAGAAGATCAACACCTGGGTATCTTGGGTATGTCATATTCATAGGGTTATGAACATATATTGTCAAGATAGAATCTACCCTTTGATAAAGAGTAAGCATTCCCTTGAGAATGTCACCAAGTTGATTACTGAGAATTGCAGTCTTGTTGATAAGAAGTTATCAACATGTTTAGTAATCATGAGGGGTGAATGAGACTCAAGGAATACAAGAAGTAATCATGATTCAGATTGACAGTAACAGGTATCCAACTACCTGAATATGATTATGAATATTGACGGTAGAGGGGCAATAGTACACCATACAAGTCTAGTTATCGCTTCGGATATGTTCTTTTACGTGGGAGTCCAGTTATCATTTTATAGTGGAATAAACGTTAACTTACTAGTTGGTTAATTTGTGATCAAAGAATTTGGTCGTGGAAATTAACAACTGGTCTGGGCCAATAATAAATGGCCTAGGAGGTCCCACTATCAGCTCTACTAGGATGCTTGGAGAGGCGCATGAGGATCTTGTCAAGATAGGTTCGATCAATTGAAGGAGTCTCGATTGATTGAAGTCTAGACAGGTTCGATCGATCGAAGGTGGTTCAATCGATAGAATTTTCAATCGATCGAAGTCACTTCGATTGCTTGAACGTTAGGTCGGTTCTGGAAATCTATAAATAGGGCACTGCATTTAGAAAAAAGAGATCGTTGTTTTTATTAAACCAGAAGCTGCAAAAATATTTTAAGCTTCCCAAACCTTCTCTATCCTCACTATTAGAGATCCTACCATCTCTAGCCTCTCCAAAAAGCATCCGCAAGAGTCATAAGGGTGAAGACAAACTTGTGGAGGCTGTTGCACAATCCAGGAAGAAAAACATTAGAATTGGGTTCAAGATCTGAGGTATAATTCTTGTTCCCTCTCTTGTACGTATCTATAGAGTCGACGAGTTGTAGATCCGGGTTACCAATAAGTTTTTATAACATAATCGTTCTGCTACACGTTTGAAAATAATTTTTAAACCTGTTTTTCCTTTGACCAGTTGTTAATTCCCATGACCAATCTCTTTGATTAGCAAATTAACAAATTGGTCAGTTAACGTTTACTCCACTGCAAAATGATAACTGCACTCCAACACAGAAGAACATATCCAAAGCAATGACTAAACTTTTATGGTGTACTAATGTCCCTCTACCGTCAGCACTCGTAATCATATTCAAGTAGTCGGATAAACCGTTACTATCAACCTGAATCATGATTACTTCTTGTATTCCTTGAGCCATATTCACCTCTCATGATTACCAAATATGTTGATAACTACGTATCAACAAGACTGTAGTTCTCAGTCATCAACTTGCTAGCATTATCAAGGGAATGCTTACTCTTTATCAGAGGGTAGATTCTATCTTGATAATATATGTTCACAACCCTATGAATATGACATGTGCAAGATGCCCTGGTGTTGATCTTTAAGACCTCACTGATTGGTAAGTCAAAGTAGTCATATCCACAGTCTATGTTCATAATCGTCTCAAGATTGAGAACACGTACCTTATATAAGTTATGAGTTCATATCGACTATTGATAGTGTTAAGTGTTAATTGGAAAAATCATGTCCGTGAATAAACTATAAGCACTAGCATATTAACTAAGAGTTTTACTTTAGTGATTGAGAATCATCACTCCATCCAATGGTAGTTAATCATGCTACAGTGTAAACCTGATGAGATGTCCAGTCTCATCATCCACTGTGATAAATTTTAAGTATTAAAGAATAGTAATTCGTATCTCACTTGTATGTATCTCATATACACACGAATTACTTACTATGAAAGAAACATACACATACAAATATAAAGCTGATATCCATTTATTAAAATGCCAATGTCTCATACATAAGGTAATGGTTTGAGGGCACAAACCCATCAAACTTCCACTTGTACTCATAACAATTTAGGATAACATCTAAGACCTAGACTATCAAGATGACGATCAAAGACCTTCTGTGGTAAGGTTTATGTAAATGGATCTGTAAGATTGTCAGCGGTGGAAAACTTGGTGACAGTCACATCTCCACATTGAACAATATCTCATATTAGATGATATTTCCGCTCTACGTACATTCCGTTTTCGTGGTTCCTTGGCTCCTTGGACTGAGCCACTATCACACTATTATCGCAGTATAGCGTAATAGGTGACAATGACACTGGTACCACCTCGAGCTCCATAAGGAACTTCTTGAGCCAAACAGCTTCCTTTTCGGCTTCATAAGCAGCCACATACTCAACTTCTGTAGTTGAGTCTGTAATGCATTTCTGCTTAATGCTCCTCCAAATAATAGCACCACCTCCTAAGGTAAACAGATGTTCTGTTGTCGACTTCCTCAAATCATTATTTGACATAAAATCCAAGTCATTGTATGCCATTGGAATCAAACCATCCCCGCCGTACATAAGCATGTAATCTTTAGTCCTTCTTAATTACTTAAGAATGTGCTTAATGGCTATCCAGGGCTCTGGACTTGGATTCGACTTATACCTACTAACCATGCCAACGGCCAAGAAGATATCTGGTCTAGAGCATAACATCACATACATGAAACTTCCCATTGCTGAAGTATAGGGAACTCGTGCCATGTGATTCCTCTCTTCCTATGTCTTTGGACACTAGTCCTTGAAAAGCACTAGACAATGCCTAAAAGGTAACAAACCTTTCTTCGACTTATTCATTGAAAACCTAGTTAGCACCTTTTCGATATAACCAGCTTGCGATAATCCCATTATCTTTCGCTTACAATCTCGAAAGAGCGTTATCCCAAGGATATGGCTCGCCTCTCCTAGATCCTTCATATCAAAAGTGCTAAGCAAGCCAAACCTAAATTGTTGACAACACCACTACATCATTCCCAATGAGTAAAATGTCGTCAATGTAAAGAACGAGAAAACCCACCATTTTTCCTACACAATTCTTGTATACAAAAGGCTCATCCAAATTCTGTATGAAACTAAACGACTTGACTACTTGGTTAAATCGGATGTTCCAACTCCTGGATGCCTGCTGTGACACACGGGATTCCACCACTTACTTGTTTTTGTTTGAAATTGATTTAGATCAAAGAAAGAAAATGGTCCATTGAAAACAGATACAGAGTCGCCACTTGGTCTTTAAGGAACCAAGAAACCTAATTTTGACTCACCCAAATGGATAAAGGGCACTGGCCCTTCATAACCAAAGAACTTGGCTCAGGGTTTTGGTACGAGAAAAGAAGGAGCCTTTGTCACGACTAAAACACCCTCAACTCGCCCCATCTTTCGACGGGCCTCAATTGACATCCAAATAATCATCTTATACTATGTATGGTTCGACGATTAATACTATAATAGTATATTACATCACATAAGAAAATTTGAAATGGAAGATCTAAAGATAAGATATCATTCATAAGATCTAAGCCAAATATCACACAATATAAAGTGAAAGATCACACAAACAAACCTAAGAAAAATCGTCTAATCATATATCAAGTAATCAAGTTTACCTAGTCTAAGGGAACATGAATTGTTCTTGAAACAAATAAATCAAAGAAAACAAGGGTGCTTAGCAAGCTAGAATGATGCATATTAATCTTTGAGAAAAGAAGATCTCTCAATCCCCTGGACGGATGAGAAAGGATGATAAGATTGAGGGGATGCATAGATGTGTGATCAAGTTCATTCCTTATAATCTTCTTAGATTAGGAGTTACAAAAACCCCAAATCTTGCAGGAATGCAAATAGTGGACAGAACAGTGACATGATCTTTTGGAAATTGAAAAGAGGGGTTAGAAATGTTTCAATACATGATTTTCTTATGGAGATCTTCCTTATTGTGTCTAGAACACAACCCAAAAAGCTAATCTTTAATAAATATTACAGATTGAGTGAAATCATATGAACAACAGAGGTTACTCAGAAATAGATTTCGTACTGTCGATTGAAATGTTAAAACATTTTAGAAAATGAAAACAAAAGATCTAGGGGCCCAATTTATACAGAAGGTTTCCTAAGACACTGAAGTTCAAGGAAAAAATGAGTTGGGATCACCCCTTTTGGAAAAGTTTTCTTTAAGGCAAGTTGAAAGTCAACCAAGCTGCTGTGACAGCAAAGGCAGAATATCTAGAGAGAATGTTTGGACCAAAATGGGATCCTTCCATGTATCTCCAAGTCAAACAAAAAATATCATGGGTGTTCCCTAATGAGTTAGGAAGACTTTCCAAGTCGTCTTGCATCCATACATTGAGGATTGAGTTCTAGAGAAATCTTTGAGCTCAGATCATTCACTGTTTTGACTCCCTGTTTTATAGATTTTGGGAAAAACTTGAGTTTTCTTTCTTGAGATCAAAATGAGAGGGATTGAGAGGGGTTTTGAAATAGAGGTTTTGAAAGTATATTTTCAACATCAAATAGAGATTATGTCCTCTTGGAATATCAACATCAAACTCATCATCAAGAACCCCCAATATTATTGGAGAGATTCATTTTTCTTTTCAACATAACTTCAAGGATACCTTGGAGGTATTGAAGTTATAATCATCATCTATTAAACATGTTTTTGAGGTCAAGAACTACTATCCATAAGGATTCACTCACCTCAAACTTCATGTCATCATTTAGATGATGAAATGAAAGTATGTAAATAAAGAAAAAAAAAGAAATGAGATTAAGAAGAGATGAACATAATATGAACAAGCAAGTAAATAACATTCAATAGATGATAATCAACGTGATTTTGGACTTGTAGCTTGGTGTTTCACTCATAGATATTGACATTTGGACATGGAAGTAGCTCTTTAACTCATGAATGCTTAGATAAATGGTGGTTGGGTGTATTGATGATGAAGTATATAGAAGGATGGTGGAAGAACTTGAGTTTAGAACTCACTTTCTAAAGAAAATCAGTGGGAGATGCTCCCTTTCTCTCTTCTAAACCTATCTCTATCTCTCTTTCTCTCTAACACTTTCTCAAGTTTTGCACTTGGCTCCCCTAAAATGAAGAGCAATGGGAGGTTTATATAGGCTAATTTGGGGGGTGGTTTTGGGGTTTTAGAAGTACTCTCATTGGTCTCAAACAATTGTGAACATAAAACTACATCGTTTTGGTTTTTAATTAATTAAATTAGACCCCCAAAGAAATTACAAATATGGACTCTGCGATGGTTGAGTGCCGCCGTGGCACTGGCCCAATGTCGCCACGGCACTGCTCCTCAGATGCCCATAAAATTATATTTAGGCCCCCAGAGGTTTTGGTATTTGCGAAAAGGCCCTATTTCGTCCGAAATTCACAGAAAATACGTATGAACCCTAAACTGAGCTTGTGATATACCGTTGGAAAGGTATCAGAGTCTACTTTCTATATAAAATTTTTTAGAGTCAGGTCACTTTGAAACGTTTTATGATAATCGCGATAAAAGCCAATTTGCTCGCCTTTTTCACCTTCGGAAATTCATAATAAATCTGTTTTAAATCCAGAAATGATGTACGATATACCGTTGGAAAGCTATTAACCTCTGGTATCCATGAAAAATGTTTGAAAATTGTTATCGTGCTCCAGTTTCGAAGTCAACTTTTAGGTCAAATCGATCAAACCTGGGATCTTAAGAAAGTTCTGGGAACCTCTGGGAGCTCCCAAGAGCTGACGTTTTTGTCCGATTTTCTTTTAAAACTTGTTTTAGTACTTTTCACATGATCCAGAATAATTTTGGAATTTTTTGGCGAATTCGGATGATTTCGGTCCAACCCTTGTCAAATTGGTCAAACCTGGATCAAACCGGTCAACGGGGACTTTCCAAGAACTTTCGGGACTTCTGGGGGTCTCTAGGAGCTGACGATTTCATTTGATTTTACTTAAAAACTCATTTTCTTACTTTTCTTACAACATAGCATGTTTCCAGAACTTTTGATCCAAATCTGGGAGTTTTCGGGCTTTCAGGGGCATTTTGGTCATTCTAAGCATTTTGAGAAATAGAACTAACTTCCAGGAGTCCTTTTGAGTCTTTTTCAATCATTGTGAACCACCAAGCTATGGGTCTCTGATCGGGAGAGAACAAATCCTATTTATACGCCTTAGCAAGCATTTGTTAGTACCTTGTTATCCTGTTTTTGTATATTTTTACTTCGTTTTCTATTTTCTAACAGGTCTTGGAAGAAATCAAGTATATCAGGCTAAACAGGGTGAAAAAGCAGAAGAAAAGAAGCTGAAAAAGCCAAGTCGCGCGCGCGACCCGCGCCCGCGAAGACCCAGAAATCGCTCGCGCGAGATACCCAGAATCGCTCGCGCGATCCGCGCGCGCGAAGGTCCAAATGTCGCGCTCGCGCGATTTGTGGAAAAACCAAAGTTGCGTATTTCAGTATTCTGAAGACTCCTGTGCAAACGAGATGTCCTAACTGCGTCCAGATTGTAAAATACAGCAGTTTTAGTGCGTTACGAGTTGTGAAGGCTTCCAAAACTTGTTGTAATTCTATATATATCTTATTTTTACTTCAATTAGGGGTTACACATCATTAGACAATATTATATACACAATATATATATACTTCCAGCCATTGAAGGGAGGGAAGCAAGGAGAAGAAGAAGAAGACCAAGGATTCCCATGGCTTCCTCCATCAACCTCTTGCTATCTATCACTTCCATGGACGGCTAGATCTTAGATCTAGGGTTTCAATGAAGCCCTAGTCGAGTAATAGGGTTTTATTTATGCTTTTATTTCAGTTTTATTATGTATGGATGACAGTCACATGTTTAGAGGATTTTTATAAATAAATCATGCTTCTAGTGATTAAATCATTGCTTTCAAAGTTTATTCTTGTCTTAGATCTATTTTGACTGTGATGTGCTCAATGATCTATTCTTGCTGTGCTTGTTTAGATTGTTTACATGTGATGGTGCTTTATTGATTCGTGCTATCAAGTATCCGAATAGTCCAGGCCTAGGTTAGATGGATTAGATCACAACTCTAGTTTAGTGTGGGATAATTCGTGCTAACTGCAGATGGATTATGTTGGTGCTTGAACCATGATTATCTTCTTGTAGGAGGAATTGGGCTTGTAGCTACAATTCCCCATTATCATCCAACGTAATAAGCTAAAGTAATTCATAAATATTCCTATTATGAAGCTAGTGGTGGATTTGCAATCCTAGGTTCCCTTAAACATTATTTAAAAAGAATTATTTAAATTGCTTTCATAGTTTAGATTTATTTTTATGTTCTTAGTTTAATTAAAATCAAATTAAAATCCGTTTTCTTAAAATAGCTAAATTTAGGTTTTAAAATTAAAACGCGGTAGTTAATCAATCTCTGTGGGTTCGACCTTTACTTTCACACTACAAATCTTTTGAAAAGTAAAGCATAAAGAAAAGCATACTTTTATATCTTGATATTGACAACATCAATTTTTGGCGCCGTTGCCGGGGATTGCAAATTACTACCTTTAGTTTTAAAATCTTAGTTTAGTTAATTCGTAAATAGTAGATTAATTTTTCTTTTTCTTATTTTTCATTTGATTTTGTAGTTACTAACTTTTCTTTTTATTTTATAGGTTTTCGAGTCGTCAAATTCTAACGTCTGAGTGGAATAGCTAATCGCATCGAAGGAGCTTACGCAAATAAAATAAATAAAAATAAAATAAATTGCTTCTTTTGAAACTCGCTTTAAACCACTGTAAGTCAGGGCGCTGTGACGCACTATTTGCATTAGTTTAGGGTTAATTGCACTGCATTAGCTAGGAAACCCGGGGCGCTGGGCTTGACGCGGTCATTGCATTACAGGATAATTTGCATGCATCATAGTAGTTGAGTGCTTGTTATCTTAGTTGTGTGATTGCTATTTGTTTCTTTTGTTTAGTTAGTCGTTTTTAGTTTCTTTTTCTTTGCTTTAATTTATGTTAGGTACACGTTCAAATAAACCAGATTTAAAATCTTTCGATCTTGAACTTGAACGTACTTTAAGAACTAGTAAGTCCACAACCCAAGCTTCTAGAGCTAGGTTGCAAGACGACGAATCAACTCCGATTCCGTCGTCGTTGTTTGAGGCCGAAATTCAGAGTACCCGTGAACGGTTAAGGAAAACTCAAACTTTTCAAATAGAACCGATTAAAATGGCTGACGGTGGAAATAACAATAACAATCAAAATGATGGTGCTAATATGAATAATCCTAATATACCGCCACCTCCTCCACTTAAAAACTATTTTATTCCGACGACTTACACGCCACAAACTTGTATTGACTTACCGGAGGCGACGGCATCTCACTTTGAGATAAAGTCGTCTACAATCTCGCTACTTCCATCTTTCCATGGTCGTTTAAATGAGGATCCATACAAACACTTAGGAGATTTTCAAGATATATGTTTTACTTTAAAAATTCAAAATCTTACTGATGATGACTTAAAATTGCGGCTCTTTCCATTCTCGTTAAAAGATAAAGCTAAATACTGGCTCCAATCTTTGGAGCCAAACACAATTAAAACATGGGAAGCCTTACACACCGCATTTTTACAAAAGTTTTTTCCTATTATGCGTACGAATCAAATACGGAAATCCATAACAAACTTTGTTATGCAAGATGGGGAAACACTTTATGACACTTGGGAGAAATTTAAAGAACTACTACGCTCATGTCCACATCATCAGGTTCCTAAGTGGCAACTGGTACAGGTCTTTTATGAGGGACTTATTCCCTCGGTCCGTAATACCGTCGATGCCGTTTGTGCGGGAACTTTCCTACACAAAAGCGCCGACGAGGCATGGAAAATATTTGAAACTTTAAGCGAGAACTCGATCCATCAGGCTGTGTCGGTACGTTCGGAAGGATATCTTCCTCCACACAAACGAGAGGTGAAGCTTGAGTCGAGTCATTCTATTGAATTTCAGGAATTATTTAAAAAACTTGACCGACTTTTGACAATGAATCAAACGACAGCCCCACCTGCTCATGAAATCTGTGCATTATGTTCTGATCCTTCACATTCTATACTTTCATGTCCATCGGCGAGTCAATTTCCTGAATTCGTGGAGCAACACATTAATTATATTCAACAATACCCACGAAATAACTATAATTCAACTAATAATAATCCGGATGCGCCATGGAGAAATCATCCCAACTTCTCGTGGAAAAATAATAATAATAATCCTAATGAGGCGACTAATTTCCCTAACGCTTATAGACCTCAACAAGGTCAATACCAATACCCGCCTCCTAATTCGAATCCTTCAAGAGGTAATGCTTTTGAGGAAAAGGTGTTGGCGTCCCTTAAGACTATTGAAACGCAAGTCCAAGCACAAGCACAAATAGTGCACTCTCACACACAATCCATTGCGAAGCTTGAATCCCAAATGGGACAACTAGCTACTGTAGTGAGTCGTAGAAACGAGGGGACTTGCCTAGTCAAACAATTCAAAACCCTAAGGGACAATATGAGGTTAAGGGGTCGACTGAACAAGTAAACGCCGTCTCAACTAGGTTGACTACACGAGAGGAGGAGATAATAGAAATCCCGCATGAGAATGTGAAAGATATGAATACTAACTCGAATAAGATGGGTGAGGACGTGGATAAAAGTAAAAAAGATAAAGAACCGGTCCCAACGAATTATATTCCGAGAATGCCATATCCACCTAACGTTGAGGGACCGTCACATTTTACAAATAAAAAGTCAAAAATGGAAGACATACTCGAGGTGTTCAAACAAGTTAAAATTAATATTCCATTCCTCGATGCGATAAAACAAATTCCCGCATATGCTAAATGTTTAAAAGACCTTTGTACACAAAAACGCAAAATACGGAGTCATACTCCGAAAAAGGTCTTCCTCACGGAAAAAGTTAGTTCTATATTCCAACACGCTCCTCCGAAGTATAAGGATCCCGGTACGCCTACGATCTCATGTGTCATAGGTGACACTGTCATTCATCGGGCTCTCCTTGACTTAGGAGCTAGTGTTAATCTTATACCTTATCACGTCTATAAACAATTAGGTTTAGGTGAACTGAAACCTACGGCCGCTACAATACAATTAGCGGATCGTTCTATTAAAATTCCTAGAGGAATCGTCGAGGACGTCTTGGTTAAAGTTGATAAATGCTATTATCCTGTCGACTTCATGGTCCTTGACACTGAACCCGTACTAGATGCTAGGAAACATACTCCTGTCATTTTAGGCCGTCCATTCTTAGCAACCGCTAACGCACGTGTTAACTGTCGGACGGGGGTAATGAAAGTGTCATTTGGGAACATGAACTTAAAATTAAACGTTTTTAATGCTATGGATCAACCTCCTAAAAATGACGATTCCCTATGTGAGGTGAAAGGTGAGGTAAAACGGAATATTGAGCCTACCAAAGAAATAAATGTGAGTGGGGAAAATTATATAGCGGACGATGATGAGTGGATGAATCCTAATACCTCGGACCCTAATGCGGAATCGACTCGGAAGGTAAGAAATCGATTCGAACATAATGACAAACCGTCAATCGATTTAATTCAAAGCGATGTTATTTCTGCTTACCATCGAGCTCTTCCTGATATCCTATTGGGCACAAATTCTGATTTTCAGCCTCCATGAGTCTTGTGCTAGAAAGGTCTAGCTAAAGACGTAAAACAAAGCGCTTCTTGGGAGGCAACCCAAGCTTAATTTTGTCTGTTTTCTTTGTTTTTGGATGATTTTGGTCTGTTTTGGACATTCTGGATAGGTTTGGGGTTGAAATTAATTTATTTCAATAATATATACATAATTATAACCAAAAAGTGGTAAAAACCAAACTCGCGCGCGCGGCCCGCTCGCGCGAGAAGTCGCTCGCGCGGCCCGCTGGCGCGAGTTTGCCCCTTAAACATTTTTCTTTGCTTTTCTTTGTTTGAGGTCTCGGGATCTCTTCGCGCCTGATTTCGCGCGCGCGAGGGGTCCCGCTGGCGCGATTTTGATTAAAAAAAAAAATATTAGGAATTCGCTCGCGCGATTCCCCCATTTCTGCATTTTCTTCTTTTGTTTTCTATATCAGTCCCCCATACTTGTTCTGATAGTTTTTACTTTTCTGTTTTTCTTTCGTAAGCACCTGTAGATCTAGTTCTTTGTTGGTTTTGTAGTTCTGGTTCTGTTTTATTTTCTTTTATAGTTTATTATCTTTTTACTTTATTTAAGTCTTATAGTTTAATTAATTTTGTTTAGTTTAGTTATAATTCTTTTAGCTGTTTTTATTATTTTGTTTGTTTAATTTTCTTTTGTTAAGAAGTAACAGGTAACATTGAACTTTATTGTCATATTCCTTTGTGTTCACCTGTTCTTTGTTTGCTGAGATCGAGGTATTATCGTTCTTTCTTTACCTACTCTCTGTTCTTTCGTTTTATTGTTTCATTGGGGACAATGAAAGGTTTAGGTTTGGGGGTATGCACTCACATGCACATTATTTTAAGCAAAATTTTAAGCAAAATTTTAAAAAATTTTCAATAAGTGTGCTTAAATAAACGATATTACCGACGTTCTTGCAATCTCAATTTGATACTTCTTGTTAAATAACTTTGATTATTATAGAATGGTAAACAAGAGAAGATGTAATTAAATATTTGCTGAAGTCATGATAAAATGTTTTAGGTCATGTATCGTTTGGAATCGTAGTTTTATATCATAGATTTGCACACAAACCTATGCACTGCACGTAGTCATTTGAATACATGTTGGTTGTGAACTATAACATGATTCGGATTTCTAGATAACACATGGTGGAGACTAGACCCGGTGAGCTTTTGAGCCTATCTTTTCTTTTTAGAGGGTTGTAAATACATTTTGTGTTTGTCGAATTTCATTGAAATAGTGCATTAACTTGTTGTTTAGTCTCATTATTCTTGTTTTGGTTGATAGTCAAGTTAAAATAGTTGTTACCATACTAAATAATTTTCCGTCGTAAATATTGAAGAACCATATGACCATAGGACATGATTATAGGCCTTCTTTGTTTATTACCGACCGATTAATGAAAAAATTTCCTTAGTTCGCCCTTTGAACCGTTATAATGCCTCTTTTTCTTTGTTCACCATTATCCTCTTTAAAAGCTCCAACCTGATCAACTTGGAGTATACCACTGGAAGAGTGATCAACTTTTAGTAGTATTAAGGCGATGTGTTGATTGAGAAGAAGAAAATACGATGTTATTGGGGTAGTTGCTTGGTATTCGATGAATAATCATTTGAGAAGCAACGAAAGGAAAGGAAAAGATTGAAAAAAATAAAGAAGAAGAAGGTTGATAAAAAAAAAATGAAAAAAAATGAAAAAAAAAGAGGAAAGAAATATGAAAAAGAAGAGAATGAAAAGATAAAGTTGGTAGAAGAGATGAATGAAAGAAATCGAACATGCCTTACAATGTCATTCTAAAACTACCCAATTAATCCTTTCTATCCTTTTTCATTACCTGAGCCACATTACAACCTATGAAAAGTCCTATTTGATCCTCGAAAACATGGTTCGGATATGAAAACGATGGGAGGAGGATTAAAATATGGTAATGATTAATTTTTCTTGATTATTGGCATCTTATCCATGAGACTATTGTTCTTTCGTGTCATGCGTCTTTTTCGAGTCATATGTGAGCATTTCTTGTTTTGAAAATATATTTCCTTTACTCACATATTTAATAGAAATTACACCTGTTTCTGAGTGTTTTATTTTAGAGTGTAATTAACATTGTGAGATTCGTAGTCAAGACATAGTTAGAAGGTCATCCGAGTTATATTCCAAGTTCATGACATGCGCGTGTTCATTTGACTACCATATCACACACGTGCAATTTTATGAGAAACTCTATTGATTTATACGATGCATGTGCGTGGGATTGTTTTTCATGATTTAAGTGGACGTTTGATTCCATTTCTTCTTGTTCGTTATTCTATTTCGAATCATTGTTTTATAATAAGGAGTATTGAATATTATGTTTTTCATTTTTAATAAAAGTTTTTGAATATATAAGTTAATAAAGATGGTTGTGGGTGACTTGTTGACGAGAACCCTCACGAGACTTTACTCGTCCGACTAGGGACACCTAGGGGTTTAAAAGGCTTGTTGCATAAGCTAAATGCAATCGTGATCCATGCGAAAATGGAATAGTATGTTATTAGTAGTTAGTTTTTATTTTAGTTTTGCTCGAGGACTAGCAAAATGTAGGTTTGGGGGTGTGATCGGGAGAGAACAAATCCTATTTATACGCCTTAGCAAGCATTTGTTAGTACCTTGTTATCCTGTTTTTGTATATTTTTACTTCGTTTTCTATTTTCTGACAGGTCTTGGAAGAAATCAAGTATATCAGGCTAAACAGGGTGAAAAAGCAGAAGAAAAGAAGCTGAAAAAGCCAAGTCGCGCGCGCGACCCGCGCCCGCGAAGACCCAGAAATCGCTCGCGCGATCCGCTCGCGCGAGATACCCAGAATCGCTCGCGCGATCCGCGCGCGCGAAGGTCCAAATGTCGCGTTCGCGTGATTTGTGGAAAAACCAAAGTTGCGTATTTCAGTATTCTGAAGACTCCTGTGCAAACGAGATGTCCTAACTGCGTCCAGATTGTAAAATGCAGCAGTTTTAGTGCGTTACGAGTTGTGAAGGCTTCCAAAACTTGTTGTAATTCTATATATATCTTATTTTTACTTCAATTAGGGGTTACACATCATTAGACAATATTATATACACAATATATATATACTTCCAGCCATTGAAGGGAGGGAAGCAAGGAGAAGAAGAAGAAGACCAAGGATTCCCATGGCTTCCTCCATCAACCTCTTGCTATCTATCACTTCCATGGACGGCTAGATCTTAGATCTAGGGTTTCAATGAAGCCCTAGTCGAGTAATAGGGTTTTATTTATGCTTTTATTTCAGTTTTATTATGTATGGATGACAGTCACATGTTTAGAGGATTTTTATAAATAAATCGTGCTTCTAGTGATTAAATCATTGCTTTCAAAGTTTATTCTTGTCTTAGATCTATTTTGACTGTGATGTGCTCAATGATCTATTCTTGCTGTGCTTGTTTAGATTGTTTACATGTGATGGTGCTTTATTGATTCGTGCTATCAAGTATCCGAATAGTCCAGGCCTAGGTTAGATGGATTAGATCACAACCCTAGTTTAGTGTGGGATAATTCGTGCTAACTGCAGATGGATTATGTTGGTGCTTGAACCATGATTATCTTCTTGTAGGAGGAATTGGGCTTGTAGCTACAATTCCCCATTATCATCCAACGTAATAAGCTAAAGTAATTCATAAATATTCCTATTATGAAGCTAGTGGTGGATTTGCAATCCTAGGTTCCCTTAAACATTATTTAAAAAGAATTATTTAAATTGCTTTCATAGTTTAGATTTATTTTTATGTTCTTAGTTTAATTAAAATCAAATTAAAATCCGTTTTCTTAAAATAGCTAAATTTAGGTTTTAAAATTAAAACGCGGTAGTTAATCAATCTCTGTGGGTTCGACCTTTACTTTCACACTACAAATCTTTTGAAAAGTAAAGCATAAGGAAAAGCATACTTTTATATCTTGATATTGACAACATCAGTCTCCTAATCTGATAGCCAACAAAATGGGGTGTCTATAGACATTACATTTACGAAGAGAAGTTTGACTTATTTTTATATTTAAAGAGTTTGAGATACTTGTTCTCTCAGAAAAAACTAAACATGAGGCAGCGATGTTGGATAGAATTGTTGAAGGATTACGATTTCACTTTCCAATACCACCCTGGTAATGCAAACATAGTTGTCGACGCACTAAGCCGAAAACCCCGCAAGCAGATCATATCCTCTCTTATGGTCAAAGAGTGGAGAGCATTGGAAACACTAGCTGAATTTGAATTTCAAACTCCGAATCTAGTGAAGGATGACTTTTCGAATGTCTCATAGTACAACCGACACTTATAAATCGCATCCTTGAAGCTCAAGGAAAGGACGAAGGACTTCGTCAATGGTTTGAGAAAGCATGAGCAAAGGACCCAACAGAATCGAATATTGGGGCAGACGAAGGATTTAGATGCCGTAATAGACTTTGTGTGCCTAACAAGGACAACTTAAGGAAAGACATACTGAATGAAGTGCACAAGTAAAGAATGACGGTCCACCCTAGAGGAACAAAGATGTATAAGGACTTGAAAACAAACTTCTGGTGGGAGAATGAAAAAAGAGGTAGAAAATCACGTATCCAAATGTATAACCTGCAAACAAGTTAAAAGTGAACACAAGAGGCCAACAGGATTATTACAACCACTGCTAGTTCTTGGATGAAAATAGGAACACTTTACTATGGACTTTGTTGTAGGAATGCCCAGATTGCAACAGAATCATGTCATTATTTGGGTGATCGTGGACCGACTCACAAATCGTCTCATTTCATCGCCTACAGCATGATATACCCGGTTGAGAAGATGAACAGAGTGTACTTGTATCAAGTCGTTCAACTACACAGAGTGCCCGCATCAATCATATCAGATCGAGACTCGCGTTTCACATTAAGATTTTGGGAAAGTTTACAAGCAGCGATGGGAACTTTGTTAAAGTTAAGTTTATCGTTACATCCCCAAATTGACGGACAAACAGTATGAGTCAACCAAGTAATGGAAGACATGCTTCGAGCATATGCCATAGACTTTGAGAGTTCCTGGGAGACACACTTGTCAGTGGTAGAATTTGCTTACAAAAATAGTCATCATTCGAGCATCGAGATAGCTCCATTTGAGGCACTATATGGAAGATCGTGTCAATTACCATTGTGCTGGGCTGAAGTTGGAGACAACAAACTTCTAGGACTGGAAATGGTTTGAGAGACGATTGAAAAGATCAATATCGTGAAAGAAAAGATAAAAAGTAGCACAAAGCAGACAGAAGAGCTACGTAGACAAGCACCACAAGGAATTGGAGTTCAGAGTTGGAGATCACCTACTTCTCAAGGTATCTCTGGTGCGATGTGTTGTCATCCCCCACCCCCACAAACACACAGCATAAATCCCCTTTTTGGGCTTGTAGGCTCATGAAAAGTACCCATATGAGCTCAGAATGCAAACCAAAATATTAAAATGACTAGCCCAAATGGTACATATGACTCGGGCACTAAATTTTTATTTTAAATGCAATATTTGACATACTAAGAGCCACTTAACACTAACCAAAAATTTTGTTATATATGTCACTAATATACATACACACAGTTAATCACCAATACTTGAAGATATTAAAAATAATTACTAAAAACACTTAGAAAATTAGGGTTGTTACAAAATGAGAAAAGGGGAGAATATTTGAGAAGTGAATTTTGAAAATCAAGAATTACTAGCCATTAATTAGAGTCTACTATTAATCCTAACCAATCTATCTTTATCCTAGCATACAAAAATGGGACCCACACTGAGCTAAAACATTAGATAGATATTCAATATAGAGAGTTAGAGTTAAATTATTTTTGTACCCTCATTTTAATTATATGACAACTTTAAAATAGAATACAATGTGATATGTCTAGAAATATTCTGCTAAAGCCAAACTGCCACGTCAGCAGCGAAGGACCCAAACTATCCGGAATGGGAGCTTGTGGCCCACCAATCCTGAGGTATTTCAACTGCTACCGCTTGGGGTGCTCGCATGGCCCGGGCATGCAGCGCAGCAGCTCTCCACGAGGTGTAGTTTGACAACCAAGCCGCTTAGCAGTTTCCTAAATCAATCGGAAGACTAATGGAAAGTGTAAATAGTTTCCTAAGCCACTTAGGAAACCTCCCATGATTTATGCTCATCAAATTGTAATTAGATTGGGCTTCCTTATCTAATCAGTTGCCTTGTGCGGGTAGTCTCTTGTACCTATAAAAGGGGCCACTTACCCCCACTCTGTTCTGGTATTCCTATCGGATTAAGAACACACCTGGGATGGTGACTGTAGCAGAGCGCCCAGGCATACTAGGCGGCAATCTCGGACCAATCCTCGTCGGGTGAAAGATGCTAGAGACATCATCAATAGGTGACGTGCCACTAGGAGGGAGGGATCAGGTCCAAAACCACCAAGAATCAACCAAAGACACTTTGGCCTGGAGCCGGGGAGATCTTAGGCATACGATTACTCGAAGCCGGAGCCGGATTCTATCCCTGAGGACAATACACTTCGAAGAAGAAGCATCGTCATCCGATTCGACATACCGCTCAGACATTAAAAGGAAGACCGAGCGGGAAGACGTGAATGCTTAAATCCAGGGCTTGCAGAAATAAATTGAGCAACTGATCCGCAAGCAGTGTCACGACCATACCAACACGGAGATCGAGTCGCCCTATACCGTTCGAATCATCAGATTCCCCATCCCTCGGAACTTTAAGCCACCGCATCTCAGTTCTTATGACGGGATAACAATGGATCATGTTTGCACCTAAAGGGCCCAGATGGCGTTGGTCACCACTATCGATGATTCACTGTGCCTGGCCTTTCCCAGCACTCTCAAGGGGCCAGCCGTGCAGTGGTTCCATGCCCTCAAGCCCCGAAAGGTCGATGACTTCAAGATGCTGAGCAAGCTTTTCATTGGCCAGTTTGTAGTGATGATCGACCGGTCGCAATTGGACACTCAGCTATTGACTGTCAAGCAGCGCAAGGGCGAATCCCTAAGGGAGTACATGGACCATTTCAACCAGCAGAGGCTCCAGATCCGCAATTTGAACAAAACTACAGCCATCATGGCCTTCTGCTCGGGAGTTCAACCCACCAAGGTTGCTACGTTGTTTCATCGAGACCGACCGACAACCCTGGTGGAGCTCTCGGAGAGGGTCGAAAAGTATATAGACACAAAGAATTTCTAAAGTCCAAACGCACCGGCTTCGCGGGAGATGAGTCCCCGAAAGCCAAGCGGAAGCATGAGGGCTCTGAGAAGGGCCCGGTAAAAAACCCCAGGCAAGACCAGCAGAGAGGAGGTCGGGATCAGCCCCAGATCGCTTTCACGCCTCTATCTCGACCAATCCACGAAGTCATGGCCGCCGCCGAGGCGTAGAGGTTGCTTCAACAACCGGAAAACCTTAAAGCCCCACCCGAAAAAAGGAATCGGGATAAGTTTTGTCGCTTCCATAGAGACCACAGTCACGACACAGAGGAATGCTTCAAGTTAAAGATAGCCATAGAAAAACTGACCGAGCAGGGTCATCTTGCTGAGTACGTCACGACAGATGGACGGCCTACACAGGGAGCCCGGCTCCCGGTCAAATACAACCTCTTGGTCAAATCAATGTAATCTCCGGAGGAACGTCGGGCGGTGGGGACTCACAGTCGGCAAGGAAGAGGCATGCTCGGGCGTCCTGGGCGGATGTCTTGCAGGTCCAATCCACCGACTCCCTGCCAACTGACATACTGACGTTTACTTCTGACGATGCGCAAGGCATCCACTGCCCCCATGACGACCCGTTAGTTGTGATGCTCTCCATAGCTAATTACATGGTCAAAAGGGTGTTGGTGGACACAGGCAGCTCGACTGATATCATGTTTGTGTCAGCATTCGATTAGCTCGGGATGTCCAGGGATCAGCTCCGTCTAGAAGCTACTCCCCTGGTGGGTTTTAATGGATCTAGTACCCAGTCACTCAGTACCATGGAGCTCCCTATTCTTATGGGAGCTTACCCTCAGCAGATCTCCCTACTGGCAAACTTTGTAATCGTGGAGGCCCCATCTGCCTATAATGTCATCCTCGAGAGGCCTACACTTAACAAAGCCCGGGCCGCCGTCTCTACTCATAGCCTGACAGTTAAGTTCCCAACCCTTCATGGACCCGGGAGCCTGTGTGGAGATTAGGCGACCGCCCGAAGTTTCTATGTCAATTCCCTTCGCCGGGAAGTCATCACAGAAACATTGAACGTCCAGGAGATGGACCTGAGGGATCAAAATGATAGAGTGGGCCCGATCGAAGAACTAGAACAAGTGGCGTTGAACCCACAACTTCCAAATCGAACAGTCAGCATCGGCACCCTACTGGAGCCCCGCCTTAAGGAGAAGCTGATTCAATTTCTGCAATAGAGTCAGGATGTGTTTGCCTTGTGTTATGAAGATATGCCCGAGATTGATCCCCGGGTACCGTCTTATTGACTCAATGTCAACATAGACTCCCGGCCGGTGAAGCAGAAAAGATGGGGCATGGCCCCCGAGAGGCAAAAGGTAGTGTGCGAGGAGGTCGAGAAGCTCCTCAAAGCCCAATCTATCCGAGAGGTCCACTATCCCGACTGGTTAGAAAATGTAGTACTTGTTAAGAAAAGCAATGGGAAGTGGAGGATGTGCGTGGACTACACCGACCTGAACAAAGCCTTCCCCAAGGACTGCTATCCACTGCCCAAGATAGATCTCCTTGTGGATTCCACGACTGGTCATTCGCTCCTTTCGTTCATGGGTGCCTACTCCGGGTACAATTAGATCTGCATGTACCCCGGGGATGAAGAAAAGACCTCATTCATCACGGATCAGGGGACCTACTACTACAAAGTCATGCCCTTAGGCCTCAAAATGCCGGGGCAACTTATCAACGCCTAGTCAATCACATGTTCAAAGCCTTGATCAGGAAATCAAAGGAGGTATACGTTGACAATCTACTGGTCAAAAGCCGGGATGAGTCTGACCATCTGGAACATTTGGCCGGGGCCTTCAGCATTTTGAGGAAGTTTGGGATGAGGTTGAACTCGGCCAAGTGCACATTTGGCGTCTCATTCAGAAAGTTCTTAGGGCCCCTGGTCACCAGGCGGGGAATCGAAGCAAACCCCGAGAAAATCCAGGCCGTCATCAACATGCAGTCGCCTAGGTCAACCAAAGAAGTACAGAGTCTGGCCGGACGGGTTGCCGCGATGAACAGGTTCGTGTCCCAAGAAACCGATCGGTGCTTACCATTTTTTAAGATCCTCCGCAAGGCTTTTCAGTGGTCGAAAGAGTGCGAGGAGGTGTTTTGGGAGCTCAAGAAATATTTGGCGTCACCCCCTCTACTCTCAACGCCTGTGCCAGGCAAGGAGCTATTCTTGTACTTGGCGGTCACACTCGGTAGTCAGCTCGGCGGTCATTCGAGAAGAGTATGGGATACAGTTCCCAGTCTACTATACAAGTTGAGCGCTTCAGGGTGCAGAAAGTAGATACTCCTGCATTAAAAAGCTCGCCTTTGCCCTCATCACTTTAGCTCGGAGACTGCGCCCATATTTCCAGGCCCACGTTATCGTGGTCCTTATGGATCAGCCCCTCCGTAAGATCTTGAGTAGGCCCGAAACGTCCTGAAGTCTCGTCAAGTGAGCCTTGGAGTTAGAAAATTTTGAAGTGGTTTATAGACCCCCCACAGTAATCAAGGGACAGGCAGAGGCGGATTTCTTTGATTGTTGTGCAGGGTCTGTAGACCACTTTGAATTCTTCTAACTCCAAGAACCACCTGACGAGCCTTCTAGACGTTTCGGGCCTACTCAAGATCTTACGGTGGGGCTAATCTGTAAGGACCACAATAACGTGGGCCTGGAAATACGATCACAGTCTCTGAGCTAAAGTTATGAGGGCAAAGCTGAGATTTTTAATGCGGGAGTATCTACTTTCTGCACCCTAAAGCGCTCGGCTTGTATAGTAGATCGGGAACTGTATCCCGTGCTCTTCTCGAATGAGCGTCGAGCTGACTGCCAAGGGTGACACTGCCAAATACAAGAACAGTTCCTCGCCTAGCACGGGCGTTGAGAGTAGAGGGGGTGACGCAAAATATTTCTTGAGCTCCCGAAATGCCTCCTCACACTCTTCCGACCACTAAAAAGCCTTACGGAGGATCTTAAAAAATGGTAAGCACAGATCGGTTGCTCGGGACACGAACCTGTTCAGCGCGGCAACCCGTCCGGCCAGACTCTGTACTTCTTTGGTTGACCTGGGCGACCGCATGTTGATGACGGCCTAGATTTTCTCGGGGTTTGCTTCGATTCCCCGCCTACTGACCAGGTGCCCTAAGAACTTTCCGGATGAGACGCCAAATGTGCACTTCGCCGGGTTCAACCTCATCCTGAACTTCCTCAAAATGCTGAAGGCCCCAGCCAAATGTTCCAGATGGTTAGACTCATCCTGGCTTTTGACCAGTAGATCATCAACGTATACCTCTATTGATTTCCTGATCAAGTCTTTGAACATGTGATTGACTAGGCGTTGATAAGTTGCCCCTGCGTTTTTGAGGCCGAAGGGCATGACTTTGTAGCAGTCGGTCCCCTGATCCGTGATAAATGTTTTCTTCGTCCCAGAGGTACATGCTGATCTAATTGTACTCAGAGTAGGCATCCATGAACGAAAGGAGCGAATGGTCGGCCGTGGAATCCACAAGGAGATCTATCCTGGGCAGTGGATAGCAATCCTTAGGGCAGGCTTTGTTCAGATCGGTGAAGTCCACGCACATCCTCCACTTCTCGTTGCTTTTCTTGACAAGTACTGCATTTGCTAACCAGTCGGGATAGTGGACCTCTCGGATAGATTGGGCTTTGAGCAGCTTCTCGACTTCCTTGCACACTGCCTTTTGCCTCTCGGGTTGAATTCACATACCAGGAAGACCTGGTCGAAGAGTCCGACCCACCGGTCCTACCGCTCAGTTTGTAATCAGACATCCCAACCTAGGTACTCTATGTAGACAGATCATCTAACAAATAGGGAAGTGGAGCAGGGATCATCCTAACCACACCTGACGGGATCCAGCTCGAGTGTGCACTTAGGTTTGGATTCAAAGCCCCAAATAACGAGGCCGAATATGAAGCCCTCTTGGCCGGATTACAGTTGGCTACTTCAATGGGTGCATCACAGGTCTAGGGGTATAGTGACTCAGCTCATTGTAAGTCAAGTCAACTAAGAGTACGAGGCTCGGAAGATAACATGATAGCTTACCTAGCCCTTATCCGAGTAGTTTCAAAGAAGGTTCGGGGGTTCTCTGTCACACAGATACCAAGGGAGGAGAACACTAGAGCCGACCGGTTGGCCCGCCTTGCCTCATCCTCTGAGTCAGACTTGCCCGGGATAAGGATAGAGTACCTACCCGAGCCAAGTGTGATCAACTCAGAATGCATGAAGGTAGAATCGGTTGCCCCAGGACCTAGCTGGATGGACCCAATCATGGCATTTCTGGCAATAGGCATGTTACCAAAAGGTAAGGAGGAAGCCCGTAGGGTTAAATACCGAGCGGCAAGATACCACATTATTGATGGAATCCTCTACAAAAGAGGATTCTCCATACCATATCTCCGATGTATCCATCCTACATAGGTCCAAGGGGTGTTGCACGAAATCCATGAAGGGGTGTGTGGGAACCACATCGGAGGACTCTCAAGAATATATCAAGAGGTGTGATATGTGCCAAAGGTTTTCTCCCATGATCAACCATCCAAGAGAGCTTCAGACGCCAATCCTCAGCCCTTGGCCATTTTCTTAGTGGGGCATTGACATTGTCGGGCCCCTACCAATGGGAAAGGGGCAAGTCAAGTTCGCTGTCATTGCCGTGGATTACTTCACCAAATAGGCGGAAGCCGACACTTGGCAACAATTATCGAGAAGAAAATGGAAAACTTCGTGGAGAGGAACATCCTCAGCAGGTTCGGTGTCCCTTGGGTTCTGGTTAGTGACAACGGAAGGCAGTTTGACACCCCAGCATTTAGGGAGTTCTGCTCGGGCTACGAGATATCTAACCACTACTCATCCCTCGAGCACCCCCAGGCCAATGGCCAAGCCGAGGTGACAAACCAGACTATTCTTCAGCCAATAAAGACGAAGCTTGAAGGCGCCAAAGGACTATGGGATGAGGAGCTACCGACCCTCCTGTGGGCCTACCGCACTACACCCCGGGCGGCAACAAGCGAGATGCCGTACTCTCTAACCTACGATCTTGAGGCAGTGGTCCCCACGGAGCTTGGATTACCTACCTACCAGGTGGTAAATTACAGCGAGCCAGACAATGAAAATGCCCTCAGGGCGGAGCTCAACCTGATAGAGGAGAAAAGAGACCGGGCGTATCTAAAAGTTACAGCCTACAAGCAGAGAGTGTCCCAATACTATAATAGCAGGGTGAAGTATCGTAATTTCTTAGTGGGGGATATGGTCCTTAAGGCCGTCAATCAGTCCACAAAAGTCCCGAGCCATGGAAAGTTGGGGCAAAATTGGGATAAACCGCCCGGGAACCTATTGGTTACAAACTCGAGACGGACGTGATCTATCTCACCCTTGGAATGTGCAACATCTTCGTAAGTACCATCAGTAACAGTTGGTCACGGGTAGATTAACACTAGTTAGGATATTTGTAGCTCCATTCGATCAGTCATTATGATTTTTCAAAAAAGCAATAAAACGGTTCCTACCTTACATCAAGAAACAACCCTTGTCAGTATTCTGTGCACAAAGACCTTGGCTCAAAACCAAGGCACAAAGACCTCGGGCTAACACCCGAGGCAAAATAACTTGGCTCAAAACCAAGGCACAAAGACCTCAGGAAAACACCCGAGGCAAAAGACCTTGGCTCAAAACCCAGGCACAAAACAAAAAAGACCTCAGGCCGACACCCGAGGTAGAAGACCTTGGCTCAAAACCAAGGCACAAAGACCTCGAGAACATACCCGTGGCATAAAAGACCTCGGGCCTAACCCCGAGGCAATGGCTTCTCTTAGGCCCAACCAGCGATGGGCACAAAACCCCTAGGTGGCTGATGATGGCAAGTCTCAAAAGACCCTGCAATCACCCATGTTCTAGGTCAGTTTCCTATGGTCCCCACTCCTAGACACTTGCCTTAGCAAAATGCTTGGGGGGCAAGGGATACACCAAACTCAAAAAAGGAAGTCACACCGGTCACTAACAGGGCTTGGAATCCTAACATTCCTAAGTACCTACAGAGGCTAGAGAAAAACCATCCGGTCAGTAAAATAGGATAAATTCCTATAATACACTGGACGGGACCTTCAAACAGGTCAAGAAGACCAATTGTTCTACCGGTTATGATCCAAAACCATTTGCTAAGGCAAGGAGTTAAAGAATGGTCAGCTAAAAATAAAAACCGGTCGGGGATTGGCAAACTCAAGCACACAAAGTACAGAAATAGTAAACAATTGTTGGAAAAGTGGCCTCCAATGGCCTTTTCATCAAATACAAAAACTGTACAGTACTGGGGGGGCAGTTGTAGTAGCCTCCCCCAAAAAAACAAAAAAAAATACAAATAAAAATTACAGGCCGGGGACTAAGCATCGTCCACCACGACCACATCCTCCGTCTCCCCAACCTCTTTCTCTAGGTCAGCTCCTCCTCCCGGAACAGAGCCCCAGCTCGGGGCAGCCACCTCAGCAAGGCCAGCATCATCGGCGGGGCCCTCGTCTGCAGTAGGTCCTACATCCCAGTAGTCCGAATCAATCCCCTCGTAGGACGAGATGTCCCACTCGGGGTGATCCCGAGATAGCCTACGCTTCAGATCTTCGTAGCCCTAGAAAAAGCCGTCATCAAAAGCTTCCTCCCGGGCCCCTGCCGCTGTCGCCTCTGCCAGTGCCTTCTCCCGTGCCTCCGCCGATGCACTAGCCCGAGCGGCCTCTAGGTCGGCCAGGGCTGTAGCTAGCTCGGCCTGAGTAGCACCAAGGCTCAAGGCCAAACCTTTCACCTTGTCCTTCTCCACGGCCAGAGTGGTCTCCCTGGCCTCTGAGGTCACTCGCTCCTCAGATAGAGCGGCTTTAGCAGTAGCGGCCCTCCCGGCCAAAGAAGGAAGGAAGGACTCAGCCCCAGCGGCCATGCATCTGACCTACGAGAAGTGAAAACCGACCGGTCAATAACAGGCACAGTTGACAAAATAAGTGAAGAAAAAGAAACAGAGGCGGGATAACTCACCATGTAAGAGAGGCTATACAGCCAGCTCTGGAAGACCTCAGGAGACATGTTTGCACACGCCTCCACTTGGATGGGGAGCAGACCGGGTTTCACCCGCTCCCTGATCTCGGCCGAGGCAGCCATCGTGGCCACAGCCGGCACCCCTGCCCGGGGGGCGGTCTCTTCAACCACCACCACGTGGGGCGTTGAGGTTCCCACGGGCTTCGGACAGTTTGCTACTCCATATTGGAGTCACCTCAGCGGGCGCTCGCCACTCGGAGCCTCGGCAGCGGGCCTTTTTCCTTGTGCCACCGCCATCCAGGCGGCAACAGCAGCAGCGGTAGCAACCTGCCTCTCCCTCGGAGCCATCTCTGCAAAGAAGAAAATTGATCAATTAACAACCAATAAAGGACAACCGCGGAAGACGGCAGAGTCCGAGCACTTACCAGGGAGAATTGGGGGGAATACGGGAGCTTCAGTGGGCTGAACCGGGTCATCGAAAGCTCAGAAGTCGTCGGTCTGAGTCAGCACGTTCTAGATGTTTGTTGGCCGATCTGCCAAGCTCCTGATCCTTGCCTGGCACTAGTCAGGAATGCTCGGCGGGCTAGTTGATCCCGCTACAAAGCAAAGTACAAAGTGGTTAGTCTCAGGAACTGGAGTAAAACAAAGAAGAAAGCAAAAAGAGAAATCGAACTGGCTTACCCCTCAACTCTCCAGCCCATGAAGTCCTCATCTGGATCCCAGGGGTCGGCTCGCAGAGCCCAAGGGTGGACACTTGGAGGAACCTATTCTTCCACCCTTTGTTGTTGCTCGGGTAGTTGACCAAGATTTTTCTCCCCTGCCGGGCCCCAAGTGAGAAAAAACCGACCTCCCCATGTACGGAGAATAGTCGGTACGTCCAGAGGAATTTTTGGATGGAGAGTTCGTATCCAAAAACTTGGGGCCATAGGGAGATGGACCCTATGAGAAACCTCCAACCGTTCGGGGCCATTTGGCCCGGGGCAATCCCCAACTATATAAGGACGTCCCGAGCGACTGGATGAAGGGGGATGCGGAACCCAGCCATGAGGATGTCCTCATATAAGGTAGTGAAACCCCACTAGTAGATTTGGGCTCCACCGACATTCACAGCCAAGGAGCAGTGGTCTGGAAAGCCGTACCTATCCCTAATGAGCCAGAGATCTTCAGTATGCAGGGTGGACGGGATAAACTCACTGGAGAAGGCTACCTCGCGGTCGGGTTTCCCTGGTGTTTCGTCACCTGAACCCCGGGAAACAGAAGCAACGGGGGCTTCCTAGTCTGGCTCATCATCGGAGAGACGCATCGGGATTTTGCCTTTGCTATGGTGATCGGAGGGGGAGGGGGACGCGAACGGTGGATTCAGACTTGTGTCCGGCGTCTCTGACCCAAACCGCTCATCCTCTGACCGGGTAGACGAGTCAAAACCAGAGTGGCACATTCTTGGGGTTTCGGTGACTGGGTCGGGAAGAAGAGGACGACCAAGGTATGGATCAGGAACTCCGAGTCTGATATACAAAGGTGGCAGGATCACTAACCTAAAAGGTAAAGAATAAATGGTCCTTAACACTAGGTGACACTCTCTCAAGACTACCCCGGGAACACCCGCTCGGTTCAACTTCCCTAAGGTGCCTCTTGATTGGAAGAAAGAACAGAACCTAAGAAAGAAAAAATCCCACTCTCGTTCTAACCTAAGTGGGTTCACTCTCTCCAGCCTCGCTCAGAAAAGAAAAGGAAAGGGGAAAGAGAAGGAAAAGAGTGATGAACTGAAGCTGGAAAGGAAAGACTTACAAAGTTTAGCACAGAAAAGGGATCGGGAATCTTGCTCGGGATCTTGTTCGCTCTCAAACCGCTCGGTAATCTATATCTTTGCAGCAAAGAGTTGAGGAAATGGATAAGTATCCTTTATGTAGGAACCACGGACGGCTCAGATCAAAACAGATCTAACGGCTCATATGCTTTCCCACACAAAGTGGCTGACAGTTGTCGCCTGGGGCACTTGAAGCGTCGCTTCAAAAGGCGCGCGCATTAAATGTATGACGAGACAGTTCGATTACCACGTAAGCGTCCTAGTTACTTCCACGGTGGCATCGTTGGATCCTGAATAGGCTAGTGACCAGCTGACACATGGCAAAGGAAGGACTCGGGCCCACAGGGCACCGCTCAATCTATACCCCGGCTGACCACTACGACCGGTCCCACCCTGGGTAAAGTCCCGACCTCTTACCGGACAGTTCCTCAGAAGCAGTCTTAATTTTTAAACTTCATCTGATGGGACATCACATCAACTTTGAAAATGGGGGGCACCTGATACGTCCAGAAATATTATGCTAAAGCCAAATAGCCACATCAGCAGCGAAGGACCCAGACTATCCGGAATGGGAGCTTGTGGCCCACCAATCCCGAGGTCTTCGACTGCTAGCGCTCGGGGTGCTCGCACGGCCCGGGCATGCAGCGCAGCAGCTCTCCACGAGGTGCAGTTTGACAACCAAGCCGCTTAGCAGTTTCCTAAATCAATCAGAAGACTAATGGAAAGTGTAAGTAGTTTCCTAAGCCACTTAGGAAACCTCCCATGATTTATGCTCATCACCTTGTGCGGGTGGTTCTTGCACCTATAAATGGGGCCACTCACCCCCACTAAGGGGGATCGCATTCTTAACCTAGAGAATAACTGTGTACACTGATTTCATACGCATACACCTAGCCAGTCTTACTGGTAGTGCCGCCCAACTGTTGGCTCACCAGGCCCACCGGTGATCTGCTAGTGAAACGCACTGACGCAACCGTGGACGTAGGTCACCTCGTTAACGGGGCCGAACCACATACAATTGATTGTGTCACAATACCTCTCTCTGAATCTCTCGTACCAATTTTCGACATCATCACAATGTTATCCCACTGGACCTACCATATTCATGTGCTATGAGTTCTTTCGATTTTGATCATCAACTAGAAATTGTTAACGAACTCAGTCATATACAAAATTTTGTGCAAAAAATAGCTAGTAATTAGGTTTAATAAAAGAATATCCTCCAGAACCTCCTTTTGTATTAGTAATTTATAGACAGAAAATAACCTAGAAATAAAATGAATCTTAGTAACTACACGCTCAAACAATTAGAAAAAACGCTAGTAAATACAGCTCGAACCTATGTAAACAGTCAGGATTAATAAGTCTTGAAGAAATGGAACACATTCCTCTTGAAGAATTGGAAACCAATAATTGCATGCTAGAAAATAATGAAACTAATAATGTAGAAATCATGATATAAAAAAAGAAGGAAGTTCAAGTCAAAGATTCCTATAAATTTTAGTATAGAACAAATGGAATAAACACCATGAAATTATGACTACAGAAGTACAGCATGGGGAAATTATAGCTTTTTAAACAAAGGAAATCAAAGTTTTGAACTCATTACAAATCATAATCGAACAAAACAATACATTAATAAAAAAAACCATTAAAATAGCTTATTAAAAATCTTGAAATTCTGATTGACGGAAGGTGGTGGTAAAGAATAATTAAGTATTCAAAGAAAAGAGAAAATGCTAAATATAAGAAAACTTCTGGGGAATTAATTTAATTCTCTAAATCACTAGGGTTCTAACTTTAATTATAAAAAGACCTGATTGGACTTACTTGCCACACTTATGAAATTCTAGGGTCTAAAATGTCCAAATTAAAGGTGCAGGGACTAAAGTGTCATGACCCTCAGATTACAAGGGTGAAAAAGTGCAATTTACTCTTGAATTAATTACATTTTCTCTTCTTCTTTTTTTCCTTTTTTTCAGATTAATTACAGATACACCCCCCTATACTGAGCCTTTTTTCACTTTGCCCCTAGTATTTCAAATCGTATCAATAATACCCCCTGTTCTTTGGACTAAGTGAAACAGTTTATAATTCTGTTAAAACTAACGGAACATAGGCTTGTTTAGTAAAGTATTTGCCACTTTGGCCACTTATGGTGAGCACATTTTAATTTTCCCCCTTGTAGTTCTAAACGGGTTACTAATAGCCTTTGTGGATCGTTTGGTAGCTTCTTTTTCTTATACAATAAAATTACAAAAAAATTTGCGATTAGTATAAGTAGTCCAAGGTAGCTTTTGGCCCAATGCAATTACAGAATAAATTTCGTTAAATAATTTATTTCAATTTTTGGAGCTCAAAATTATTAATAAACTCCAAAAGTTGTTGCCAAACATGGCTTATGCTTGTTAATTTTAACAGAATTGCTAACCGTTTCACTTTCGTCCAAAGTACAAGCGGTATTATAGTGACACGAATTGAAGTACATGGGGCAAAGTAAAAATGGCTAAGTACAAAGGGTGTAGCTGTAATTAACATTCTTATAATTATTTTTTATTTTTTGAATTTCACTTTTAAGTGTTAACTAAACTCTAAATTCACTCTTAAAATTATATTGGAAGTTTTTAGTTATTAGAAAGAAGATAAAGTAGAATCAAATATATCTATTTCAGTCAATGTAAAATATACAGCATAAGTTATTGTAAAAAATTTCTGTAGGTTGACCATATTACCTTCAAAATGCTACTCATTTTCTCTCATATTCTCTTCATATTATTCTACTACAAACTTACTATAGAAATATACGATTTGGTCCCTAATTATGGCCATTAATAGAAATTAATCCTAACTTGATTTGGTCTATAGAAATTAATCTTTAATTTGCTAGAGAAATTAATAATTAGTCCCTATTCCTAAATGGTTAGTATAAATCCGGACCATTATACCCTTGTCATACATATATATATATATATAACTGTATCTATACATATATATGACAATGTGAAATTCAAATAAAGTTAAATAAGACAGTTAATAAATTGAGCGGATTGTTAGGAGATCATGGATAATGATTTTTATCCCAAAGATCATGCTGATTTGGGGTTCAAAACAATGCCTTTTTAAATCTTTATGTAATATGCTTTATAGTAGAAAATGATTTGTATGTTTTATTAATTCGAATCATAGAAAAAACAGATAATTTTGTGTGGAAGATTAAATGTTGCTGATAAAAAGGTGAGAAATTCTCACAATGTGGTGCAAAATTCATAACTGTAATTCACAATATAGTGCGAAATCATGTTGAAATTTATAATCTGGGATTTTCGTGATAAGGTAATTGAAAGAAGTGACTTAGTTGTGAGAAATTTCGTATTATATCCAATCAAAATTTGAATTACTAAGTGAGAAATTTGTTATTAGAGCATTCGAAATAGGCCATATGATTAGATGTACTCATGTACATATGTATATATGTACCACCAGCACAAATAAGGCGTGTGAATGACGGGTATGGCAAGGGTAATCCATGGAGATCATATAAAAGAGTATAAATATTGCTAAAATCAAGAAGTTTCCTTATTTTACTCAACTTTCAAATTTGTTTGCTAATTAAATTTCTATATTAGGACTAAATATTAAGTGCTAAAATCAAGAAGTTTCCTTATTCAAGGTTGCTGAAAAAAAAAGGTGAGAAATTCTCTTAATATAGTGCAAAATTCATATATATACATATGTATATATATATATATATATAGAGAGAGAGAGAGAGATGTGTATATTCAAAATACTTCCAAAATCGTGTATATGCAGTTATGGGAAACGAATTTTTAGGAGATCATGGATAAGGGGATTAATATCACTAAAATTAAGGGATTTCGGTTTAAAAGAGTAATGTGAGAATTTTGCACTTTCTTTTTTTTGTATATACAGCTGTGTATATTGAAAATACTTTCAAATTCGTGTTTGTTTGCTGTAATTATGGTTCGGACGTGCCAGGGCCTTGTGAGGTAGACCCAAACTAATAACACAAAATTTCCTAAAAGCACTTGTGTGAGTGATACACAAGGTTTGAAATTCTGACTTCTAACAGGTGATTGTGAAAAGTGAGTAGGAAAGTACCCTCACTTAAGGTCCTATGGCAGTATTGAAGCATACAAGCCATACAAGTGATGAACAAAAGAAATTAAATAAAATGGACTTTTATTTAATTAAAAAGAAAAGAAATTACAAGAAGTAATTAAAAGCTAAGAAAACCTAAGAAAAGAAAAAGAATGCTAAGAATGCATTGGATGCGGTTTGTCGAAGAGACGCGGGGTGTCTTGATTGCTTGGCCTGCCTGCTGTATTTATAGCGGCCATGGAGGTCTCCTAGATAGGGTAGAAAATCTAATGAGAATCATTATCTGGTAAAAAATACCAGTTTATTTCCATAAACTGATAATGCCTTCCATATCTTCAAATATATATATATACATGTGTATATATATTTGCAGCTTGAATCTGGTCCATATTCAATCTTCATTCGGTTTCCTAAGCAAGTAAAAGATATATCTTCCTAAATCTCTTAATATTATCTTTCTAAATCAGATAATATTGATATTATCCCTTCCATATCAGATAATACTTCCCTTTTAAGTGATAATATTTGAATATTATCTGCCCATAATTTGATATCACTGCCCTTATCAAGATATGGTAGTATTAATTAGGAGACCTTTCAGAGTTGGTAACCTGTCATAGTTGTCTCTCTATATATATACACATGTATATATATATATATATATATTCCCAAGATGGCCAAACCACTAGCAACCCGAAGTGGTCTTTATGTCAGCCCGAAAAGACAAAGCAGTGTCTGAATGGTAGCTGAATGTAATATTGATAGCCACATAGTAACAGATTAATATAGGCCTTAAATGGAAGCCCATCATGACATAAGTGACAAATTGAATTGATCTTGATAACCTGTAGTAATGGACAAAACATCACTTGAAGCCCGATTGAAGCAGATTTGATATTGGGGCGTTGGACCTTTGCAAGACAACCACCCTCGGGCCCATGCCTCTATAGTCCGATTCACAATGATTAGTGCTTGTAATCAGGCTATAACCTTATCCATTAGTCAGTCCGATCACATACTGGCAGTCTGATTAAAATGATAATCAGCCCAATGAGATGGCGATCAGCCCGATTACAGTCATGCCCGATTAAATGATGATCAGCCCGATGAAGTAATGGTGCTAGCCCGATCAACTTTTAACCAACCACTCATTAATTTTGCTTAATTTGCCATCGGTCTCATGAGTCCGATTCAAATATTCCAATCGGCCTCTACCAACTTTTATTTAAAAAATGTATTTTTTAGGTGCAAACAATTTCCCCCCTGGCCGTTTAAAATAAAAGCAAGTGAAATTTTGAATGGCCAAATTTTTCTAGAGACCGATTACCTTTCTCGCAGTATCGGGCTTCACCACTTGACTGTTACACAAGCACTTCTGACACTACACCATCGGCCTCTATGTCTGATTCAGCATCCCAAGCATCCTTCTAGCATTACTTTATTTATAATTATTATCCTTGCTTTCGGTCTTGTGAGTCCGAATAGCACTATTAGTTAGACCGAATTAATATTTTCACCTTCGGTCTTAATAACTTTTCAGTCTCTTGATAATACCATTGCTGCAGAAATAACCACCAAATAACCGTAAGTTTTTGGTGACATCCACTCAACCACCGTGGATGTAAATCAATCCAAGCCTAATAATTAATTGGCTTAAAATAAAAAAAATAATCGGTCACTATTACAAGACCGAAAAAATTAAACAATTCCTTGTGGCTGAATTTCCTCAAAGGAACATGTTCAAAAACTTCATGGACCGATTTAGAGGCAATCGGTCTCGGCGAAGCTTGCCCCGAGCCCTTTATCACCGATTTGTTCATCATCAAGATGGTCTTCATCATCGTCCTCCTCATCAATAGGAGGCTCTATGGTCGATGCAAGATCACTCGGCCTATCACACTTCTCTTCTTCGGCCTCAACAGAATTTTGAGGCTCATCTTGAATTTGCCCCCCGAGCGGTTCATCACCTTCAACATCAGGGAGGGGCTCTATGGCCGAAATAAGATTATTCAACTCTTCATCAAAAAAAAATATATTTGCCGTCTTGCCCCCCGAGCGGTTTGGACGGCGTGGAATCAAAATGACCAGCGTCATCGGCCTCTTGATTTATCGTGATAGCATCGGCCTTCTTGGGCCTTTGAAATTTTAGGAGTTTAAGTTGAAGAGCGATATCATTAAGGACACTACTACGGCTTTCTCGAGCAACAACCGATTCGTCTTGTTCTTCAACCTGCAAATCTGATAAGCCGATTGGTTTTTGCTTCCAACCACCATCTAGCAACTCATCCCAAGACATGAAAGAGTTTCCATTGGGGGGTGGACAGTCAGCTCCACTCGCTTGAAGGTGGCCGATACCTTGGATAAAGTACTTAACATCGGCCTCAAAACACCAGATCTTTTCGTAAAGATCATGGATGGCAGAATCATATGGGGCTACAATGTCGTGCCGATTTTGGGTACTGCGGATCCCACGGCTTGTCCCATAAAGCCTTGTAAGTAGCAGATTTATCATTTTTGAGACGATTAATCTCTTGTTGAAGTTGGTTGATTGATTCATTACACCAACCAATTTGGTTGTAGTAAAATTGCAACCATGCTTCATTGAACATGATTCATCACTCGGCGGTCCCACCGGGCGTGCCAAATTGTTTGTTGTTATTATGGTTCGGGCGTGCCAGAGCCTTGTGAGGTAGACCCAAACTAATAACACAAAATTTCCTAAAAGAACTTGTGTGAGTGATACACAAGGTTTGAAATTCTGACTTCTAACAGGTGATTGTGAAAAGTGAGTAGGAAAGTACCCTCACTTAAGGTCCTATGGCAGTATTGAAGCATACAAGCCATACAAGTGATTAACAAAAGAAATTAAATAAAATGGACTTTTATTTAATTAAAAAGAAAAGAAATTACAAGAAGTAATTAAAAGCTAAGAAAGCCTAAGAAAAGAAAAAGAATGCTAAGAATGCATTGGATGCGGTTTGTCGAAGAGACGCGGGGAATCTTGATTGCTTGGACTGCCTGCTGTATTTATAGCGGCCATGGAGGTCTCCTAGATAGGGTAGGAAATCTGATGAGAATCATTATCTGGTAAAAAATACCAGTTTATTTCCATAAACTGATAATGCCTTCCATATCTTCAAATATATATATATACATGTGTATATATATTTGCAGCTTGAATCTGGTCCATATTCAATCTTCATTCGATTTCCTAAGCAAGTAAAAGATCTATCTTCCTAAATCTCTTAATATTATCTTTCTAAATCAGATAATATTGATATTATCCCTTCCATATCAGATAATACTTCCCTTTTAAGTGATAATATTTGAATATTATCTGCCCATAATTTGATATCACTGCCCTTATCAAGATATGGTAGTATTAATTAGGAGACCTTTCAGAGTTGGTAACTTGTCATAGTTGTCTCTCTATATATATACACATGTATATGTATATATATATTCCCAAGATGGCCAAACCACTAGCAGCCCGAAGTGGTCTTTATGTCAACCCGAAAAGACAAAGCAGTGTCCGAATGGTAGCTGAATGTAATATTGATAGCCACATAGTAACAGATTAATATAGGCCTTAAATGGAAGCCCATCAGGACATAAGTGACAAATTGAATTGATCTTGATAACCTGTAGTAATGGACAAAACATCACTTGAAGCCCGATTGAAGCAGATTTGATATTGGGGCGTTGGACCTTTGCAAGACTACCACCCTCGGGCCCATGCCTCTATAGTCCAATTTACGCTGATTAGTACTTGTAATCAGGCTATAACCTTATCCATTAGTCAGTCCGATCATATAGTGGCAGTCTGATTAAAATGATTATCAGCCCGATGAGATGGCGATCAGCCCGATTACAGTTATGCCCGATCAAATGATGATCAGCCCGATGAAGTAATGGTGCTAGCCCGATCAACTTTTAACCAATCGCTCATTAATTTTGCTTAATTTGACATCGGTCTCATGAGTCCGAATCAAATATTCCCATCGGCCACTACCAACTTTTATTTAAAAAATGTATTTTTTAGGTGCAAACAATATCCCCCCTGGCCGTTTAAAATAAAGCAAGTGAAATTTTGAATGGCCAAATTTTTCTAGAGACCGATTACCTTTCTCGCAGTATCGAGCTTCACCACTTGACTGTTACACAAGCACTTCTGACACTACACCATCGGCCTCTATGTCTGATTCAGCATCCCAAGCATCCTTCTAGCATTACTTTATTTATTATTTTTATCCTTGCTTTCGGTCTTGTGAGTCCGAATAGCACTATTAGTTAGACCGAATTAATATTTTCACCTTCGGTCTTAATAACTTTTCAGTCTCTTGATAATACCATTGCTGCAGAAATAACCACCAAATAACAGTAAGTTTTTGGTGACATCCACTCAGCCACCGTTGATGTAAATCAATCCAAGCCTAATAATTAATTGGCTTAAAATAAAAAAAATAATCGGTCACTATTACAAGACCGAAAAAATTAAACAATTCCTTGTGGCTGAATTTCCTCAAAGGAACATGTTCAAAAACTTCATGGACCGATTTAGAGGCAATTGGTCTCGGCAAAGCTTGCCCCCCGAGCCCTTTATCGCCGATTTCTTCATCATCGTCCTCCTCATCAATAGGAGGCTCTATGGTCGATGGAAGATCACTCGGCCTATCACACTTCTCTTCTTCGGCCTCAACAGAATTTTGAGGCTCATCTTGAATTTGCTCCCCGGGCGGTTCATCACCTTCAACATCAGGGAGGGGCTCTATGGCCGAAATAAGATTATTCGGCTCTTCATCAAAAAAAAAAATTTGCCGTCTTGCCCCCCGAGCGGTTTGGACGGCGTGGAATCAAAATGACCAGCGTCATCGGCCTCTTGATTTATCGTGATAGCATCGGCCTTCTTGGGCCGTTGAAATTTTAGGAGTTTAAGTTGAAGAGCGATATCATTAAGGACACTACTACGGCTTTCTCGAGCAGCAACCGATTCGTCTTGTTCTTCAACCTGCAAATCTGATAAGCCGATTGGTTTTTGCTTCTAACCACCATCTAGCAACTCATCCCGAGACATGAAAGAGTTTCCATTGGGGGGTGGACAGTCAGCTCCACTCGCTTGAAGGTGGCCGATACCTTGGATAAAGTACTTAACATCGGCCTCAAAATACCAGATCTTTTCGTAAAGATCATGGATAGCAGAATCATATGGGGCTACAATGTCGTGCCGATTTGGGTACTGCGGATCCCACGGCTTGTCCCATAAAGCCTTGTAAGTAGCAGATTTATCATTTTTGAGACGATTAATCTCTTGTTGAAGTTGGCTGATTGATTCATTACACCAACCAATTTGGTTGTAGTAGAATTGCAACCATGCTTCATTGAACATGATTCATCACTCGGCGGTGCCACCGGGCGTGCCAAATTGTTTGCTGTAATTATGGTTCGGGCGTGCCAGAGCCTTGTGAGGTAGACCCAAACTAATAACACAAAATTTCCTAAAAGCACTTGTGTGAGTGATACACAAGGTTTGAAATTCTGACTTCTAACAGGTGATTGTGAAAAGTGAGTAGGAAAGTACCCTCACTTAAGGTCCTATGGCAGTATTGAAGCATACAAGCCATACAAGTGATGAACAAAAGAAATTAAATAAAATGGACTATTATTTAATTAAAAAGAAAAGAAATTACAAGAAGTAATTAAAAGCTAAGAAAGCCTAAGAAAAGAAAAAGAATGCTAAGAATGCATTGGATGCGGTTTGTCGAAGAGACGCGGGGTGTCTTGATTGTTTGGCCTGCCTGCTGTATTTATAGCGGCCATGGAGGTCTCCTAGATAGGGTAGGAAATCTGATGAGAATCATTATCTGGTAAAAACAATACCAGTTTATTTCCATAAACTGATAATGCCTTCCATATCTTCAAATATATATACATGTGTATATATATTTGCAGCTTGAATCTGGCCCATATTCAATCTTCATTCGGTTTCCTAAGCAAGTAAAAGATATATCTTCCTAAATCTCTTAATATTATCTTTCTAAATCAGATAATATTGATATTATCCCTTCCATATCAGATAATACTTCCCTTTTAAGTGATAATATTTGAATATTATCTGCCCATAATTTGATATCACTGCCCTTATCAAGATATGATAGTATTAATTAGGAGACCTTTCAGAGTTGGTAACATGTCATAGTTGTCTCTCTATATATATATACACGTGTATATATATATATATATTCCCAAGATGGCCAAACCACTAGCAGCCCGAAGTGGTCTTTATGTCAGCCCGAAAAGACATAGCAGTGTCCGAATGGTAGCTGAATGTAATATTGATGGCCATATAGTAACAGATTAATATAGGCCTTAAATGGAAGCCCATCAGGACATAAGTGACAAATTGAATTGATCTTGATAACCTGTAGTAATGGACAAAACATCACTTGAAGCCCGATTGAAGCAGATTTGATATTGGGGAGTTGGACCTTTGCAAGACAACCACCCTCGGGCCCATGCCTCTATAGTTCGATTCACACTGATTAGTGCTTGTAATCAGGCTATAACTTATCCATTAGTCAGACCGATCATATAGTGGCAGTCTGATTAAAATGATAATCAGCCCGATGAGATGGCGATCAGCCCGATTACAGTCATGCCCGATCAAATGATGATCAGCCCGATGAAGTAATGGTGCTAGCCCGATCAACTTTTAACCAATCACTCATTAATTTTGCTTAATTTGCCATCGGTCTCATGAGTCCGATTCAAATATTCCAATCGGCCTCTACCAACTGTTATTCAAAAAATGTATTTTTTAGGTGCAAACAGTGTTACATATAGTTATGGGAAGCGTATTTTTAGGAGATCATGGATAATGAGATTAATATCCCTAAAATCAGTTGATAATTTTCTTCTTTTTTTTTTTTTTTTTTTTTTTTGCTGATGGTCAAAGCACCCGCAGGCGCCACACACACACACTGCAGGCAAGCTGCAAACAGCCAGGGGGGGCCACGGGCCCACTTCAAAGGGACTTCCTCCCATAGATGGCTGAGGGAATAAATCCCCAAGTCCAAACTCCCCCTAAGGGGTCTTGAACTCCCCACCTCCCACTTGGGAGAGGTGAGGGTGTTTTCTTATTATTTAGTGAGAATTTCCCATTTAATGTGTAATAATTTTTTCTCATTATTAAGTGAAAAACTTCTCAGTATGTTTGCATATCTTTCTTTTGAAATAATCATAGTTGTGTTATGTATATGCGTAATGGTATTAGCAAAAGTTTTTTTCGAGTTTTTTAATTTAAAGTGAGAAACTTGTGGTTATTTAGTGAGAATTTCTCACTTTTGTTCAAATATATGCACACATGCAGACAATATTTTTCAAAAATTTATCACTTCTCATTAAGAAAGTGAGAAGTTCTCACCAAATAACCACAAATTTGATGAAAAATTTCTCACTTATATTTGTAAACAAAAATTTTTATAAGACGAATTCTTTGCGAAACTTCTATTCAAATATATATATACACAAACACATTTCTCACTATTATTCTCTTAGCGATCATGAAATTTTCCACATCACCAAAAAACTACAAACAAAACAAATATAATGTAGAAAAAATGAAAAGATTAAAGACGTTAAACGAAAGATTCGAGCTAGTGTTTTGGCCATTGTTGTCATGCAGTCTTTTAGTCATCGTCGTCAAATCGAAAACCTTTAGTGTGAAGCCAAGCCCTAATCAAAACATTAACCGCTTTTCTCATAAAACTCCAATGTTTGAATTGAAGCTACGTGAGATTTGTTCCAAAATTGTGAGAAATTTGTATCAAATTCATAGATTGCGTAGTCGATAGTGAATCGAGCTTCTGTGTCGACGATCTTCATGAATCGCCTATGAAGAAAAGTGATGGATGTGGTGTTGCGGAGGTAGTGTCGACGATCTTCTTTCTTTCTCTTCATGAACTTGTGTGTGTGTGTATGTCTCTCTCTCTCTCTCTCTCTCTCTCTCTCTCTCTCTCTCTCTCTCTCTAGTGAATTTCAAAACATTGATTGTGGGAAGTAAATACTATATATGTGTGTGTGTGTGTGTATATATTTCTACATATAATTATATAGAGCTATTTTGGTCCTCAAAATAAATTAGGGACATATTTCTATTTTCATTTTAAAAAAAGTTCAATTTCTAGTTAGGTGTCTATAATAGGACTATATACTAAGTTACCCAACTTACTAACCTGATCATACTCTATTTACAATTTTAATAGTGAAATATGTATAACCAATGCTGAGTCCTACTAGTATATTGTAATCCATATTCAATACTAATCTATAGCCAACTTAAGGCATTTTGTAGTCAATAAATTTTTTTTTTTATAGACATGGGCCTTTTCATTCTGTTCAATTTTGTGTCCTAGTAACAAATTTTACTTAAACATTCTTTATCAACCATGTAGATTTGCCAAAAATTAAGTTTTTAAATACGATGTCATTTGATTGGTTTTCTCTCTCTCTCTCTCTCTCTCTCTCTCTCTCTCTCTCTCTCTCTCTCTCTCTCTCTAATTTTGGTTCTATAAATCCTTATTTTGATTTGTTTTGTCAAGCAAACCTATCAGGTTCTCAAAACAATAACAACATACATAAAAGTACAACTAAATAAAGATCAATTTATTTGAAAATGTATTAAATAATTAATTAGGACTAACGACACTGCTATATTTTGTTATTGTTTCTTTGTAGGTGTTATCAAACTCAAACCAAATTAAATATTGAAAATAAAAAGACAAAAAAAATAAATAATTGAGGAGCATAAGATTCCATTAACTCCCAAAGGTGAACAAGAAAGAAATCTCACTAATAATCTCATGCTACTTAACATTCATCACAAGTTTGTATAAAGGTAATATTTGATATAGATCCAAAGGCACAATTTTGGGACAAACTCAAGAGATCTGTCTATCTCTCTCCTATGTCTCTGCGGGGTCTAATAATATCACAGGAATAGACACATCTTTTTAGTTGTGTCCTAAAAGTTATGTCTTTGGGTGAGTCCCAATCTTTACTATTTGTATAAAGGTGAAAGCAAATGAATAAAGATTGGGACACACCTAAATACACAACTTTTGGGACACAACCTAAAAAATGTGTCTATATCTCTCCAATGATATTACTGGACCCCACAGTAATACAAGAAAAATAATCACATCTCTAAAATTTTGTCCCAAAAGTTGAAAGCAAATAGTTGCATTTCCAACTTACCAATAGACAAACTGCTAATGATTAAAAAAAGCCCAGCTACATAAATTTTTTTTTTTTTTTTTTTTGGAGTTCCAGTACAATAGCATCACAGTTGACATAGCAAACTCTCTCTCTCTCTCTCTCTCTCTCTTCACTGGTGTCTTTTTGTATAAATATATATTTTTTTTTGGTAAAAGCAGGGCGGCCCTACTTTTAGTAATTGTAGGCTTGGGCCTAAAACCCCCAATTGTGAACAAAAATTTAGGGTCTCCTCAACTCCTAGCACTATACTAAATTGCACACACACAAACCCACCTATTATCCCCTATTTGGGCCAGATGGCCCATTTATTATTAATAAACACCAACCAAGCCGGCCTGCCCTCTCATTTCTTAAAAAAAAAAAAAAAAAAGAAAGAAAAAAAAGAAGAAGAAGAACACCTCATTACAAATGAGTTATACACAGCTGCTAACTGATCACGCTCTCTCTACATTCTCTCTCTCTCACACACACACACAAGTACACAGCAGAGCCTCTTATGATATTAATTAATAAAAAAAAAACCCTAATAGAGTTACAATTTACAAACTTAGATTAAGATATTTTTTGCCTTGTGAAGTGAATTTTTCTTAGTTAAGTGTATATGTAGGTTAGTGTACAAGGGCGGACCCAAAGAGAGACGGGTGGGGGGGTGGGGGGCACGACCCCTACAAAAAAATTGAAAATTTTGAGGGTCTATATAGAATTTTAAAGATTGGAAAATATTTTACATAGTGGCCCCACCAAATTTGGGACTTCATATGTGGAGGTTCTTAACACATAGTGTCCACTTGACTTTCATTATGTTGAAATGGTGATGTGTTAGGAATCACATTTGAGGATAAAAAATTTTGGGAAGAATGACATTGCAGGATTAATAGCAATATCCACTAGTGTGACCATGTGACATTAAAAGTCCCTATTAATAGTGAAAGGGGAAGAGTAGTATCCCCTTATTCAACTCAGGAGATAAACAATGTCTAAATCTAATTAGCCACAACTACTCGTTCGACTCTTTGTCTCACTTAAAAATAAAAAATATGTATAAATAACCCAAAAAAATTTCTCAGGGGCGTTGCCTCTGAACCACCGCATGGAACTTAGCCCCCCCGGCACAAAATCCTGGGTCAGCCACTGTTCGTGTATACATTTTTTTTACTTTATACTTGTTTAATATATTATAGTAATTGATTCATAGTAATATATAGAGGGCCCCTTTTAATTGTTCGCCTAAGACCCCTAAAAATTCAAGACCGGCCCTGGGTAAAAGTGCAGCATAAATAAACAAATGAAAAACAAGCACTCTCTCTAGCTCTTGCCGTAAAGTACATGTGCTCAAAAGAGATCCCTGAAAGGCTGAACCCTCCCTCTCTCATTTAGCAACCAAATGAATATCATCATGTCAACGTGTATTAAACGTTCCGTCTCTGGGGGAAAAAATTGAGTTTCATTTCGAATCACAGATTTGAAACTAAAAAGCAAAGAATAAAAAAGGAGAGTCTGCATCAAGCAACAAACCTAGCTGAAACCTTAGTACTACAAATATCATGTACTAAACTACCAATAGATATGTGTGTAATAAATTCGTATTCATATACTACAATTCACTAATGCTATAACCACCCGGAATAACTTCCAATGAGATTTCAAGTTGTTCTACTTATATATTGTTTGCATAGAGAAAAAAAAAAAAAAAAAAAAACCCCAGAGAGGGATATAGACGGAGAGAAACTTTATTTAGTGAGATTATTTTGCTAGAGAAATTGAGGAGCATGAGATTCCATAAACTCTCAATACGTTCTCAAGTGCAATACATCATCTCCAACTTAAAAACAGAAACAAGCAAGACTTGCTCTTGTGAAAAAGTAAAAATGGAATAGAGAGCATCTTTAAAACAAGTTGCCAAGAACACGATTAAGTAATTACAACTTGTAATAATGAATTCTGATGTTGTCATTCCAAACATACCCGTGTTGAATGTGGTCCTACTATTGATTACCACATCATATAGGAACCAAATTTGGGAAGTATTAGAATTATATATCTCATTATGTGGAAGCAGTATCATGAAAACAATATGATCCCCAAAGTAACAACCAATTTCAAATGGTTAATAACCCCCACATCCCAAAACACACACACACACACACACACACACACACACACACACACACACACACACATAAAGAATTAAAAAGGGAAAGGATTCATGTTTGACGCACAAGGACCAGAAAACTAAAAACTACCCCATATACTGGGTGGTGGTCTTTGGGAGTTCCCTGAAACTCTGACAGACTTTTTCAAGACAATCTCCAATGGTATCAATTAAATGGGAATCCTTCAAGCGAAAAAGAAAAAATTAATGGGAACCCTGTAAACGCAGTACATAACAACTTATAGAATGCTTACTCCAAGACCTGAAGACAATACCCATAAGGTGCTAAAACCCAGCTCTGTTGTACAAATTCATTCTAGAAGATATACATAGAAAAGCCAAGAGCTTTGGAAAAATGTAGCAAATAAATACAGATTAGTAAAAGACCCAGAGATAAAAATATAGGAAAAAGTGTAATATCTGAACTTTAATGAGTATGTCGTGTTTACTGTTTAGAAGTTGCCAGCACCATCTGATAGGAATTCTAAAATTTGAAGCTGTCGGTAAAATGGGCAAAATGGTAGTCCTAACAGCTACGGTGACAGAACGTACTCCATAAAGCCGCATATCATTAATAGGATGTACAGCAGGGTGGTTTTCTTCTGCTGCATTCAGTTTCCACAGTTGAACAAACTGATTAACAGGTTGAGACAATCAGTAAAGGATAAAGCCATTTCCTCTTAGAATGGCTCTGTCATTTCTTCAACTGTAAAGGCTCCGTTTGTTTCATGGATTCCGGAAAGGAAAAGAAAAACAAACGAAAACACAAACGAATGCACTTATCCTTGTTTGATACCAAGGTATAGAGTGAAGAAAATTATGGAAGAAAACAAAAAATAAAAGTTTTTTTCCTTCTTTTTCGAATATTGTTTTGACTTTACTTTCCAATATTATCTTATTTGAGTACAATGTAAAACTATAGGAATTTTGGGCTTCCTTCCCTTTTTTTTCGTTTTCATTTTCCCTGCACCAAATCCGTAAACCACATAAAGCATAACCCACAACCCAAATAAAGCATAAAGATCCAGAATGGTTCTATTGAACTTGTCTCTACCTATACAAAAAATAAATAAAAAAAAGAGACCTGGGTTACAAGTCCAGTGCTTTGACCTTCAGGTTTTCAAACCATTGGCTTTAAAAATAGCCTCCCTAGAGAAAGCACTAACCTGGAGACGAAGAGGAAGAAAAGCCATATTCTACAAGCAAAATAATGGACACCTTATGATTACATATCTGGAATAGTCGCATATTGAATGCAATTCCATTGAGGAAAGCCAGCTACGAAGAGTCACCACTACTAGAAATTTAGAACGTATAGCTCTATTATGATGCTACCACAGTCTAGCTGCTAAATTCGAGAGTTATGCGATATAGCTTAAACCTCTACTCATATCTGAACATAATTTCCCTTTTCAATTTTGTCATAGATGTTACGCAAATACATAATAATAAGTATTATACAATTTAGTGCAATTCGGTAGCAGACAAATAGGATTGCAATAAATGCATGGCATTCTAATTTTTTCTTCAACTCGATCTAGAACAACAAATAATAAAGAATACATGATCAATCTCCTCTCCAAATTATGCAATTTTAAAATCGAATTTAAAACAAAACCAAACCAAAACAAGCCTTGTGCCCCAATCGAATTTGAAACATGCCCTTAAAAATCATTATTCACTGATAGTAAAGGACGAAGTAATATCTCTCTTCCCTAAAGGGTCCACGTAAAACTAATCATGGTTACCTAAATATCACTGTAACATCAAAAGGCAAAAAGTTTTGTCCTGTTAACAAAGGAAGTTTTGAAACTAAATAGTTTTCACTCACTCTATTTTGTGTTGATACGTTGTGATTTCATAGAAAGCATCAAAAGTTAGTGCGTCCATGTACACTGGAAGTATCCAATAATAAAATACTACAATCTTAAATCATCTAAGAGCTTACAATTGTGACCCTGTCACAAGATGTAGAAGTATTCCCCTTAAGACAAAAAGAGAACAAAAAATATATATTTCAACTCCCTCAAAAGCCTACAATATTGTGTCCTACTGTATACACCACAACGCAAAATGAGGCACAACCTAGCTAAACTTTCTGATTTAAGCAGGCTATGAATATTCACCTCCATCTTGTTTCTCACCCTTTTCTTAAGTTTCTGATTTAACATGACATGTGTGTCCAGTAGCATTTCATAACAGATGTACAAATAGTTTGACAAATCCGGAGACTACTAAACAACGCTTGCTACCATGCAAAAACTGGATGAACCTACTAATGTGCTGCTTGACGTGGAAGAGTTTCTTATGACAGCAATTTCAGGTCCTTGGTTGAAAAATGGAGAGAGAAAGATTGCAATTTCATAGGTTTTTGTTAATGATTTGTTGGGTTTATAGAGAATGGTTTCAATCCACCACCTAAAAGATGACAACCTAATTTGCATGAATAGAGCACACATACTCATGTCACTTGAAAGGCTGCAGGGGTCCAGCTACTAGTGATGACATAAAAAGACTCGAACAACAAAAATGATGAAATAGAGCACTGTAGCACTTCTCCTTTCATCCTAGTTGTTACATGTAAACTCATACAAGAATGTGAATTCTGTAATCTGATTCAATAAAGTAAAATCATATGACAGTCAAAAACAAACATAAGGTTCTAAATGTATATATCTACATGCACACGTGCACGCACACACAGAGAATACACATTATTCAAATTATATGCAGGCATATAAAGGTGATCCCTTTGGCATCCTTTAGCAATATTGTTCAAACCAGAGGAAAAATAAATGGAAAAAAAAAAAAAGAAAAGAAAAGAAAAGAAAAGAAAGAGGCTATACGGAAACTGAACTACCAATATAAAACCAAAGATCTTTCTTCTCAAGCACCCGACGAGTCAAGAAGACAGATTGAATGATTACAACGCAAAACACCAAAACAAATTATTGTAATCCCATCTACACTGAAACTGAAATCATCAACAAATAAAAAAAGAGCAACCCCCATATCAATTGACCCCCAAACCCATCACCAACAAAATTATAAACAAGAAAATTACCAATTGAAATCTCACTATATTGGTATATATCGCTTAACCATCTGCTTTCCAGCAACCGCTACTCCGGCGGCCAAGCCTCCAATAGCTCCGGCGATCACCGCCGATCGTGGCCCTGCAGCAGCCCGATAAAGAGCACCGGTCCCCAACCCAGCAACCACACTGTTCAACAAGTCATCAGTGCCTCCTCGCATGTGAATCATCCCACTCTCCAACCCAGAAAAGATCAAACCCACTACACCCACTGAGTTCCCGAATCTCCGGCCACTCTGGCCGCCGGTATTGAGCACCCTGTTGATCCTCAGCTTCAAAGTGTCGCCGGATTCGGCGGCCTTGATGCCCTCGATGGACCCTTTAGCGCCGCCGAGGATAGCTCCGGCGAGAAAGCCTGAACCAGTGTAGTACTGGAGGTTCTCGCTCCACGAGCGGCGTTGGACGGCGGCTTCTTCGTAGAAGAGGTATTCAGGGGAGGTTGGGATGTTGTAGAGGTTCTGGACTGGAACTTTGAGGTCTTGGTAAGGGTGGTATTGGCGGTAGCTGGGTTTTTCTTCTAATGATGATGGTGAATCACCCATTGTTGAAGAACTCGATGTGATTGTTATGTAGATAGATAGATAGATAGATAGATAGATAGATAGATAGAGAGAGAGAGAGAGAGAGAGAGAGAGAGAGAGAGAGAGAGAGAGAGAGAATGGATGTGGGGTTATGAAAAAGGTTGAAGATCGTTTCACGGGGAGGGCCGGGGTTTATGAGATCAAGACTCAAAATGAGCGAAAGGGGGCTTCTGATTTCATCGATTGGGGGTGGGAAATGGGAAGGTGTTTGTGCGAAGAAGACTATGTTCAACGACTTAAAGTTAAACCCTCTTGCGTAGGGTTTAAACGTCCGCCAAAAAGGGTTCTCTGCCTCTTGAGTCTTGACTAGTTGACTTGGCATTCGAGGTTTTTTTCTTTTTCTTATTTTCTTTTAAATAAATATCATCTACACCCTTAGTTGAATAATACTACTAACAGTCTGACACACCTTGTCAGCACATCTCTTAGGCTTAGTTTGGCCCTCACGTGGTGCTTCTCCTTTTTTGAAGCATAATTTAATGTTAATTCATTTGGTAACTAGTTTAGGAGCTTTGCAAAATTTAAACTAAGGGCTTTTTTGGAGGGAGCTTTTAAAAGCTCTAAAATGGAGCTTTTAAAAGCCCACGGTTGCTTTTTGGTTTCATGATGTATTTTTGAAGAGTAGTGTGCCACTTGTATAAAATTATCAAAGAACTTAGTAATAAATTTCATAAGCTCTTTTTAAAAAGCCACATGGGGGCCAAACTAAGCCTTAGAGCATTCTTAGTGGAAAGGTTAAAATATATGTTTGTGTCAGATGAGGGTGTATGTCATATAAAATCTGCTGTAGTGGAAATGTTAACACACTTACTAAACATGAGACCCACATCATACACGTTAAAGCACTCGTTAGTTTTGGTCAGTACACTAATACGTACACGTGTGTAATAAATAATTAAATAATCAATTCAAAAGTTACAAACACCGTGCCACATTGAAAGAAACAAACCAAAAAAACACTGTGCCACATTGAAAGAAACAAACCAAAAAAACAAAAACAAAAAAAACCAAAGAAACAAGTGCCACATTGAAAGAAACATACCAAAAAAGCAAAAAAACTTGCTTTTTTGGTTTGTTTCTTTCAATGTTTGGGGTTTTTTTTTTTTTTTTTTTGGTTTGTTTCTTTCAATGTGGCACTTGTTTCTTTGGTTTTTTTTTTTTTTTTTGTTTTTTTGGTTTGTTTCTTTCAATGTGGCACGGTGTTTGTAACTTTTGAATTGATTATTTAATTATTTATTACACACGTGTACGTGTTAGTGTACTGGCCAAAACTAGCGAGTGCTTTAACATGTATGATGTGGATCCCAAGTTTGGCAAGTGTTTTAACATTTCCACTACAGCAGATTTTACATGACATACACTCTCATCTGACACAGACATGTGTTTTAACCTCTCCACTAAGGATGCTCTTATTGCCCTAAGGGAATATTATATAACAGAGTTTTTGGTCAATAAGTAATGTCAAAAATACATTTTGTTCCACTTCTTTCTTCGTACTCGATCATCTTCCCATGGCATAGCTATACAGACCACGTTTGCTCTTGTGTGTGACAGCTATTTGGTGGATTTGCATTTGGTGTTGGGTTTTTGCCATTGATGGTGGTGGACTGTTACATTTACTGTTGACACAAACACAAATATCTCTCTCTCTATATATATAAATGAATTTTTTTTTTTTTTAAGGAAGGTCGAGCCCAAGAAGCTATGCCAAAAGACTCAATGACATACATACCTTTTTCCTCAGAAATTCCAAACAAGAGATGTAGATGATGTGCTTATTGATGATGCCGAAATTTGGATAAAAGAAATTCAAAGAGCGAGATGTACACCAAAGGATATGTGATTCGGCCATGTTAATGAGGTGACCTACATCCACGTGTGCTTCGGTTCACTTTCGCTAACAGATTACCGGCGCTTTTGGTGAGCCAACAAGGTGGGCGACACTCCCAATAACCAGCTGGGTGTATGAGTAATAGTGAAATATCTTGTTATTCTCTAGGTAAAGAATGTGATCCCCTTTACTGGGGTGGGTAGCCTCTTTTATAGATGCAAGAGACCACCCGCACAAGGTAACTATCAGATTAGGATGCCTAATCTAATTACAAATTGACGAGCATAAATCATGGGAAGCTCCCTTAATGGTTTAGGAAACATCTTCTACTTTCCATTAGTCTTCTGATTAAGTTAGAAAACTGCCAGAACTGTTCAGCGTGAGTCATGGGATTAGGCTTGGTCTATTAGCATCACGAATCCCCGAGCGGTTTTAACTGACTGGTCGACTCTAGGCTGGACAACTCGGGATGGTTGAGCAACATGTCTCATTCTACTACTGACGTGGTAATTTGACTTTGACTCAATATTTTTGTACCTATCAGCTGCCCCCCATTTTCAAAGCTAATGCAATGCTTCATCGAATGAGGATTGAAAATTAGCACTGCTCTAAGAACCGTCCGAGAAGGAGGTCGGGACCTTACCAGGGGCATGACCGGTCGTGCTGGTCAACTGGGGTCCGAACTGAGCGGTGGTTCGGTGGGCCTGAGGCCGATGTCTGCCACATGTCAGCTAGTGGTTGGTCTGATTAGGACCCAAAGAAATCGGCACGAAAGTAACCGAACAGTCGTGTGGTAACCAGACCATCATGTCACACATTTAATGCGCGCGACTTTTGAGGCATCGCTTCACGCGCCCGAGGTGACAGCTAACATATGCTTTAGGCGGGAAAACTTTATAGCCGTTGGATCTGATTTAATCTGGACCGTTGACGCCGTATATATAAGGAGCACTTGTCCATTTCTTTCATTCTTGCTGCAAAGAGATAGAGACAACCGAGTAGTCTTGAGAGCAAAAGTCCCCGATAAAGCTTCCCGAGCCCTTATTTTATGTTAATTCCCGTAAGTCCTCTCTCTCCAGTCTCCCTTTTCTTTTTCTGTCTTGGGTGAGGCTGGAGAGAACAAACATAGTAGGTTTTGCCTGGGACTGGGACTTCTTTTTCCTTAGGTTCATCTTCGTCCTTAGGTTAGTAACCCGTCCTTTGTAGTAGAGCGGTTGAACCGGTTGGGTTGTCATGTAGCAGTGTTGCCCGAGTGTTGCCTTACCCTGAGAGCTCTATATACTTTACCCTTTAGGTTGTTGGACTTGCCTCCTTTGTACCTTAGGCTTGGTGCTGCTGACCCCTATCTAGGCTGTCACTTATACCTCGGTCCACCTCCCGGATCCTTAGGGATGCAACGTTCTAGTTTCGATTCTTTCTCTCGATCAGAGGATGAACAGTCGCGGTTTGGGACCCCGGATACAAGCCTGGACCCTCCGTCCGCTACACCGGCGGACCACCATAGTGAGGGTAGGATCCCAATTAGAGTGCTAGACGATGAGTCAGACCAGGAGGCCCTCGTAGCCTCCGTTTCGCATGGTTCGGGCGACGAGACGGCAGGAGGTCCCGACCCCGGAGTTGTGTTCACCTGTGAGTCTACTCCGTCCACCCTGCGTGCCCAAGACATCAGCCGGATTAGGGATAAGTACGCCATTCCCAGTTGCTGCTCCTTGGCCGTCAATACTGGTGGAGCCCATCTCTACCGGCCGGACTTTGTTTCCCTCTATGAGGATGCCTCATGGACAGCTTTTGCATTCCCCTCCACCCCGTTGCTCGAGATCTTTTAATCTACCTCGGGATTACCCCCGGGCAATTAGCTCTGAATGGGTGGAGGTTCCTGATGGGGTCAATCTCTCTCTGGCCCCAAGTATTCGGGTATAAACTTATCCTTCAAAAATTCTTGTGGGCCCACCGACCGATCCCCATCCACAGAGAAGTCGGCTTCTTCTCTCTATCGGCTCGGTAGGGAAGAAAAATTATCGTTAACTGCCCGAGCAACAACAAGGGATGGAAGAACAAATTCTTCGACGTTTTCCTTCTTAGGTTTTGCGATAGGGCCCTGGAAATCCAGTTGAGAACCTCCTGGGCGGGGAAGCTGAGGGGTAAGCCCGCTCAGCGCTCTTCTGTTTGCTTTTCTTTACTTTTGAACACAACCACGCGACTAACCATTTTTGTGTGTTGTTTTAAAGTGGGGTCACTTAATCCTCCGGACCTCCTTGAGGTGTGTCAGAACCGGATCCGGCACCTAGCCAGCCTGCCCACAAATATCTAGAACGCGCTTACCCGGTCGGGAGATTTTGTTGCCACTTATAGCCCGAACGAGCCCATTGAAGCTCCATCCGATCATTCCAGGTAAGTGCACAGGACCATCTGGCCTTGGCCTTTTTCCTGTTGTACTCCTCACTATTTTTGCTGGCTACTGACCATAAAGTTCTCCTATTCCTTCGCAGAAATGGGTCCTCAGAGAGATCTTGAGCAGTTGAGGGCCAGACAGGTCACCGTCGTCGTTGATGCCGCCGCTACTGCTGCTCAGGTTGCGAGTACAGGGAAGAGACCCGCTGCTGAGACCTCGGGCAGCGACCGCCCACTCCAGCAGTTAAGGCATGGACCGCGGGCTTTGAGCCCAGGGAGACTTCGGCTCCCCCTATGGTGGTGGTGGAGGAAACCGCTCCCGAGTGGACATACCGTCCGGTACGCCTCTTGGTGAATCGGACTAGACCAGGAAGAGGGTCAGACCGGTCCTTCTCCCCAGCTAGGTGGAGATGTGTGCAACATGTCTCCCCAGGCCTTCCAAGGGTGGCTGTACAGCCTGGCTCACTTTGTAAGTCTTTCTGCCTCTCCTCATTTATCGTCATTCTCTTCTTTTCCCCATGTTCATTTAATCGGTTTGTGTTCATTGCAGGTCGACTGCATGGCTGTCGGTGCTAAGTCCTTCCTGCTTGCTCTAGTCCGGAGGGCCACTGCCGTCGAGGCTGCCTTGTTGCAAGAACAGCCCGATTTGGAGGCCAGGGATACCGCCCTGGCTGAGGAGAAGGATAATTTTTAGGGTTTACCCCTAAGCCTCGGCACAGCGCATGCAACTTTGGCAACTGCCCTGGTAGATTTGGAGGCCGCCAAGGCCGTCGCGGCGGTGGTGGAGGCCACGACGAAGGCCCTAGAAGAGGCGGCAGCGGCGGGGTCCCCGGAGGAAGCCTTCGACGATGGTTTCTTCTAAGGCTACGAGGACCTGAAGAGGAGGCTGGCCCGGGATCATCCTGAGTGTCGTCCTATGAAGGGATCGACTTGGACTATTAGGACATTGGTCCCGCTGCTGCTGATGAGGCCAGGGTTGCTGAAGACATTGCCCTAGGTGGGGGTTCTTCCCCGAGGGACGGCACCGCCCCGGAGGGAGAGATTGGAGAGACAGAGGACATGGTCATCGTAGGCGGCCCTTAGCTTGGTTTTTGCTTTTTTTTTTTGGGAGGCTACTACAACTGCCCCTTAGGCTTTGTACAAACTATTGTCTAATTAATGAAAAGGTCCTTCGAGGCCACCTGTTTTCATCAATCACCGTGCTGCTTCTGTACTTGCATGTTTCTTATTGCCCGTGACCGACCAATTTTTAGTCTTTCCATAACTTTGCCTTAGTAAAAGTTTTAGGACTGTGATTGGTAGAGAACACTAGGTCTTTTGGGGACATGTATTATAGGTCATGCTCGATATAATGTGGGACTTGGGTCTTGTTATTATCCGAGCGGTTTCTTTGGACATTGTAGGTACTCGGGACTGTCTAACGGTGGCATCACATGCCTAGCTTTGTGTCATCCTGAATGCTCGGTGTGATTACCTGTTTTGGTCCAGAGTTAGATACCAGTATCCCCTGCCCCCTAAGCTTTTGCTAAGATAGGCGTTGGTAGAGGGAGCAACCATAGGGAACCGACCTGGAACATGGGTGGTTGCAGGGTCTTTTGAGGCTTTCCATCATTAGCCACCTAGGGGGTCTTGCCCCCATCATCGGTTGTGGACCTAGGCGAAACTGACACCTCGGGTATCATTCTGAGGTCTTTTGCGCTTGGGGTTTGACCCCGAGGTATTTTGGATGCCTGGGGTTCGACCCCGAGGTCTTTTGGATGCTTGGGGTTTGACCCTGAGGTCTTTTGGATGCCTAGGGTTTGACCCCGAGGTCTTTTTGGATGCCTGGGATTTGGCCCCGATGTCTTTTTGTATGATCGATTATAAGGAGAAAAATTGCTTAACAAAAAGGAAATTTTATTCATTATTAAGACTGCTCGGGGAGAGCTACAAGTTTCTTAACCAATACTGCTTTCATGCTTTACTGAAAGTACTTGCGGAGGTGCTGCACATTCCAAGGATGAGGGAGGTCTTGCCCATCTAGAGTCTGTAGCCAATATATGCCCGGGCGGTTTACGCTGGTAACCCTGTAGGGTCCTTCCCAGTTCGGGCGCAACTTTCCATTACTCAGGACTTTTGTTGACTGGTTCATGGCCTTGAGGACCAGTTCCCCCACCTGAAAACTGCGGCGCTTAACCTTGCTGTTGTAGTACCGGGAGACCCTCTGTTTGTAGGCTGCCACTTTCAGATACGCCCGATTCCTTTTTTCTTCTATTAAGTCAAGCTCTCCTCTGAGGGCTTCCCCGTTGCCTTGCTCGCTGAAATTCGTTACTCGGTATGTAGGTAACCCAAGCTCCGTGGGGACTAACGCCTTGAAGCTATAAGTAAGCAAGAATGGTGTCTCACATATTGCTGCCCAAGGAGTAGTTCGGTATGCCCACAGTAGGGTCGGTAGTTACTCTGCCCAAAAACTTTTGGCATTTCAAGCCTAGTTTTGATTGACTGCAATATTGTCCGGTTTGTCACCTTAGCCTGGCCATTGGCTTGGGGGTGCTCGGGAGAAGAATAGTGATTCGATATCTCGTAGCCCGAGCAGAACAGTCTAAATACCGAGGTGTCGAACTGCCTACCGTTGTCGCTGACCAGAACCTGGGGAATGCCGAATCTGCTGAGAATGTTTTTCTCAACAAAATTTTCCTTCTTTTTTTCTGCAATTGTTGCCAAGGACTCGGCCTCTGCCCACTTGGTGAAATAGTCAACAACGATGACAACAAACTTAACTTGTCCTTTTCCCATTATGAGGGGACCAACAATATCGATACCCCGCTGAGCGAATGGCCAGGGACTGAAGATTGGTGTCTGGAGCTCTCTCGGGCGGTTGATCAATGGCGAGTGTCTCTGACACTTGTCACACCTCTTATACTCTTGAGAATCCCGGGCCATCGTCGGCCAATAGTAGCCCTGCAATAGGGCCTTTCGAGAGAGTGCCTAGCCTCCTACGTGGTTCCCGTACACTCCATGGATTTTATACAATATTACTTAGACCTGTGTGGGGTGAACGCAGCGGAGATAGAGAATAATGAACCCCCTTTTGTAGAGGATACCATCAACGAGGTGGTATGTCATTGCCCGGTATTTCACCTGTTGAGCTTCTTCTCTTTTGTCTGGTAAAGCATCGGTGGTGAGGTAGGTCATGATCGGGTCCATCCAAGTGGGGCCTACATGCCTCCCGGGTTAACCACATTGGGCTCAGGCAGGTATTCCACCCTTATCCCGGATAAGTCTGACTTGGAGGACAAGGCGAGGCGGGCTAGCCGATTAGCCCTAGTGTTCTCGTTCCTCGAGATCTGTGTGATGGAAAATCCCTGGATCTTCTTAGAGACCATTCGGATAAATGTCAAGTAGGCTATCATGTTGTCTTCCCGGGCTTCATATTCCTAATTGACTTGGTTGACCACAAGCTGGGAGTCGCTGTGGACACACGGAATCGGTCGTCCACTTTTCCTTTGTTGGTTAAAATTGTTTTGAAAGAAAGAAAGAAAAGGAAGGTCTGTTGATAACAGATACAGAGTCACCACTTGGTCTTTAAGGAACCAAGAAACCTAATTTTGACTCACTCAAACGGATAAAGGGCACCGGCCTTTCATAACCAAAAAAACTTGGCTCGGGGTTTTAGTACGAGAGAGGAAGGAGCCTTTGTCACGACTAAAACACCCTCAACTCGCCCCGTCTCTCGACGGACCTTAATTAGAATCCAAGTAATCATGTTATACTATGTTTGGTTCGATAGTTAATACTATGATAGGTATATTACATCTCATAAGAATCTTGAAATGGAAGATCAAAAGATAAAATATCATTCATAAGATCTAAGCCAAATACCATACACTGCAAAGGTGAAAAGATCACACAAACAAATCTAGAAAAAATCATCTAATCACATTGCAAGTAATCAAGCTTTCCTAATCTAAGAAGGGACATGAATTGTTCTTGAAACAAATAATCAAAGAAAACGAAATATGCTTAGCAAGCTAGAATAATGCATATTAATCTTTGAGAAAAGAAGATCTCTCAATCCCCGGGATGGATGAGAAAGGAAGATTAAATCGAGGAAAAAGCATGAACGTGTGATCAAGTTCATTCCTTATAATCTTCTCATATTAGGAGTCACAAAAGCCCTAAATCTTGCATGGATGCAATGTATGATCCTAGAATGTGCAAAGGTTGTAGTGTGTTTGTGTACATGGACTTTCTAAAGTAACTTAGAAGTCTAAAATATGCATGAATGCATGAAGGAAATCATCATAGAATATTTACAAATGTAGTATGGACTACTTCCTAAGATATGAACTAATTTGGAGTGAATGTGAGTATCAAATCAAAGAATGAAAGTAAAAGTATGCGTGCTATGAATAGTGGACAGAATAGTGAGTTGATCTTGTAAAAATGGAAAAGTGGGGTTAGAAATGTTTTTAGTTCATGATTTTGTATGGATATCATCCTTATTGTGTCTAGGACACATATCAAAAAACCAATGTTCAATAACTATTACAGATTGAGAGAAATCATATAAACGATAGAGGTTACTCAGAAACAGAGTCCGTACTGTCGACTGAAATGTTGAAAAATCTTAGAAAATGAAAACAAAACATCTAGAGGCCCATATTATACATAAAGTTCCTTAAGACACTAAAGTTCAAGGGAAAATTAGTTGGGACCACTCCTTTTAGAAAAGTTTTCTGAAACAAAAGTTGAAAGTCAACCTAGCTACTGTGACATCAAAACAAAATGTATGGAATGAATGTTTGGGCCAAAATGGAACCCTTCCAAGTGTTTCCAAACGAAACCAAAAATCATTGGTGTTCTATAATGAGTTAAGAAGACTTTCCAAGTGGTCTTGTATCCATACATTGAGTATTGAGTTCTAGAGAAATCTTTGAACTTAGGTCATTCACTGTTTTGAAGATTTTTGGTAAAACAAGGCTTGTTTCTTGGAATCCAAATATTGGGGGTTTTAGAGGTGTTTTGAAATAGGGGTTTTGAAATCACATTTTCAACATCAAATGGAGATTATAACCTCTTTGAATATCAAACTCAAGTCAAGAACTTATAAGATTGTTGGAGAGATTTGTTTTTATTTGAGCATAACTTCAAGAATACTTTGTAAGTATTGAAGTTTTAATCATCATCTATCAAATATGTTTTTGAGGTTAAGAGCTACTATCCATAAGGATTCACTCACCTCAAACTTCATGTCATCACTTAGATGATGATGAACTAGTAAGTAATCAAAGAAAAATCAAGAAGAAATGGGGAAAGAAGAGATGAACATATATATAAACAAGCAAGTAAATAGCAATTAATAGATAATAATCAATGTGATATTGGACTTGTAGCTTGGTGTTTCACTCATAGATATTGACATTTGGACATGGAAGTAGCTTCCTAACTCAAGAATGCTCAAGAATTATGATTGGGGGTATTTGAATGTGAAATATATAAGAGATAATGGAAGAAAACAAGATTAGAATTCACTTTCTTATAGAAAATCAGCGGAAGAAGCTCCCTTTCTCTCTTCTAAACCTATCTCTATCTCTCTTTCTCTCTACAACTTTTCTCAAGCTTTGCACTTGGCCCTCCCCCCCCCCCCCCCCAAAAAAATGAAGAGCAAATAGGGGTTTATATAGGCCAATTTGGGGTGGTTTTGGGATTTAGAAAGTGTTCCCATTGGTCCCAAACATCTGTGAACAAGAAACTACGTCGTTTTGGATTTCAATTATTAAATTTGGACCCCAAAATAAATTATAAAAATGGAATCTGTGGGGGTTGAGTGCCGCTGCGGTACTGACCATGTGCCGCCGCGGCAGTGGCCCAGTGTCACCGCGGCACTGCTCCTCAGACGCCCAAAAATTTACGTTTAGGCCCCTAGAGGTTCTGATATTCGCGAAAAGGCCCTATTTCGTCCAAAACTTACAGAAAATGCATATGAACTCCAAACTAAGATTGTGATATACCATTGGAAAGTTAATGGAGTCTACTTTACATTAAAAATAGTTCAGAGATAGGTCACTTTGAAAAGCTTTGTGATTATCGCCTTTTTCACTTTTAAAATTCATAATAAACTCGTTTTAAATCAAGGAATTATGTGCAATATACTATTGGAAAGCTATTGACCTCTAGTATCCATAAAAAAATATTTGAAAAATGATACGGTGCCCCGGTTTGAAAGTCAACTCTTGGTCAAACTGGTCAAACTAGGGACCTCCAAGAAACTCTAGGAACCTCTGGGAGCCCCCAAGGACTGACGTTTTTGTCAGATTTTCTTTCAAAACTCGTTTAGTACTTTCCACGTGTTCTAGGATGATTTCAGAACTTTTCGGAGAATTTAGATGATTTTGGTCAAATCCTGGTCAAACCTTGGTCAAACCAATTAACGGGGACTTTTCGGTCTTCTGGGGGTCTCTGGGAGTTGACGATTTCATCCGATTTTGCTTCAAAACTCATTTTACCACTTTTCTTATAGCATAGCATGTTTCCAGAACTTTTGGTCCAAATCTGGGAGTGTTTGGGCTTTTAGGGGCATTTTTATCATTCTGAGCATTTTGAGAGATAGAACCAACTTCCAGGAGTCCTTTTTGAGTCTTTTTCGATCATTGTGAACCACCAAGCTATGGGTCTCCTAAATCTGATAGCCGAAAAAATAGGGTGTCTACAGTTTGCCCCTCTTTGGCATGAACTTGCGAGGCAATGCATGTCGCAAGCGAGTGACAAAGCTATGAAAAGACAGGTCTTTTGGAGGCTATAGATTTAGGATGAAAGCGTTGTAAAAGATGAAAGGATGATGCTGAGGTCAGTGCTGGTCGTGCTCTATGTGAGCTGCCTACGTATCCCAAGGGGAATCAAACCAGGACGTAGTTTGGGGCACAAAAGAACAAATCACACATACACAACAAGACAGGCGGATACTATGCTATGAGGATGATATGCAATATATAGATGTGATATGAACTGTGTTTTGAGTCCTGCTGTGATTCTATTATGACTACGATGTATTTACCAGCCTTAATAGGTTTTATGCATGCTTTTTATGGTGCTGATGATCCTAGCATAAGCTAGTGTTGTGGGGTATGCCATTCTGAGTGGGCTTGTGTTGTGTTAGTGCTTCTGACTACAATGCAGTGGCTGACCACGATCTGAAAAGACTCTGGGTTTCAGGGCAAACTTCTAGAATTACAGGAAGTGTGCTTCGCAAGTGCATAGAATCGGATGTAGGGTCCTTGAGGAAGATAATTAAGGATAACCGACGGACACGGAAGTCCTGTATACTAAGCGATGGATGAGGATGTTCAAGATAGCCAACAGGAGAGGGATTTTGCGATAGCCGACAAGCGAGAAAGGTCACGATAGCTGATAAGTGAGTAAGCTCACGATAATCGATAGGTAGGCAAGGGGGCTCGTGATTTTGGACAAATGAATGAGGAAGCTCACGATAAGTGAGCAAGCTCACGATAATTGTTTAGTAAGGAGGCTCATGATTTTTGGACAAAGGAGTGAAGAAGCTCACGATAAGCGAGGAAACTCACAATAAGCGACAGGCGAAGAAGCTCACGGTAACTAATGGGTAGGTAAGGGGGCTCATAATTTTGGACAAAGGAGTGAGAAAGCTCACGATAAGTGAGAAAGCTCATGCTAAGTGAAGGATCTCACGATTTTGGACAAAGGAGTGAGGAAGCTCACGATAAGCGAAGAATCTCACGATTTCGGACAAAGGAGTGAGGAAGCTCGCGATAAATGAGAAAGCTCACAATTTTGGACAAAGGAGTGAGGAAGCTCACGATAAGTGAGAAAGCTCACGATAAGTGAGGAGGCTCATGATAACCAACGGACATGGAGCCTTGGATTGTGAATAGACGATGCTTGTCCTAGGAATCAGGGTCTTTTGACTGTGGGCGGTGTTTTTCAATCGTTGGCCGGTTCTTGCGGTGATTAATCTGGAAAGCTGATTCGGGTTTCTCAGAGTTGATTTTCTCTATTTTCTTTTGTTGGGGATGGTGCTGGATTCTCTCAGAATCTCTCTTAACTGTTTTAAATTCTTGACCCAAAATCAGGATTCAAATCCGAATCTCTCACGGTTGATCAAATCTTGCAATGGTCGGTCCAAAAAACCTATTCATGCCTCCAAGATGATTGATGGACGTGGAAGTACTAATGATGGCCAAGGAATCCCTAAAATGATTAACAAACGTGGAAATCCTAGATATCAAAGAGTAGATAGTGTAGCCCGAGATAACTGATGGACGCGAAAGTCCTACCTTAATCTAGAGGGTCCACAATGAAAGATTTGCCTCAATCTAGAGGGCTGACTACAACAGATTTGCCTCAATCTAGAGGGCTGACAACAAAGGATTTGGCCTCAATCTAGAGGGCTAACAACAAAGAGTAGACGGGGTAGACCGAGATAAGTGATGAACGCGGAAGTCCTACTTAATCCAGAGGGTCTATAATAATAGATTTTCTTTAATTTAGAGGGCTGACAATGAAAGATTTTCCCCAATCTAGAGGGCTGATGATAATAGATTTTCCTCAATCTAGAGGGCTGACAATGAGAGATTTGCCTCGATCTAGAGGGCTGACAACGAAGGATTTACCTCAATCTAGAGGGTTGACAATAATAGATTTGCCTCAATCTAGAGGGTTGACAACAAAGGATTTGCCTCAATCTAGATGGATGACAACAAAGGATTTGCCTCAATCTAGAGGGTTGAAAACAAAGGATTTTCCTCAATCTAGAGGGTTGACAATAATAGATTTGCCTCAATCTAGAGGGCTGACAACGAAGGATTTACCTCAATCTAGAGGGTTGACAATAATGGATTTGCCTCAATCTAGAGGGCTGACAACAAAGGATTTGCCTCAATCTAGAGGAATGACAAAAAGGATTTGCCTCAATCTAGAGGGCTGATGACAAAAGATTTTCCTCACAACATATTTTGAATAAAAGTTATGGTGAACTAATGATGATTAATGAACTGACGATATACTAATCGAGATGACGAGTTGACAATGAACTACTAGGACTATCGTGGATTGGACTGACGATGTACTTATCGAGATGATGAGTCGGTAGTGAACTACTGTGATTGTCATGGATTGGACTGACGATGCATGAATCAAGATGACGAGTTGACAGTGAACTACTATGACTGTCATAGATTGGACTGACGATGCACAAATCGAGATGACGAGTCAACAGTGAACTACTGTAACTGTTATGGATTGGATCAACGGTTGGACTAACCATGATCAGAAGGAATGATGATGTACGAATTGAGATGACGAGCCAACAGTGAACTACAGTGACTGTCATGGATTGGACTGACGATGCACTAATCGAGATGATGAGTCGACAATTAACTACTGTGACTGTCATGGATTGGATTGATGATGTACAAATCAAGATGATGAGTCGATAGTGAACTACTGTGACTGTCATGGATTAGACTGACGATGTACTAATCGAGATGACGAGTCAATAGTGAACTACTGTGACTGTCATAGATTGGACTGACGATGCACTAATCGAGATGACGAGTCAACAGTGAACTACTGTGACAGTCATGGATTGGAACAATGGTTGGACTAACCGTGATCAGAAGGAATGACGATGTACGAATTGAGATGACGAGTTGACAATGAACTACTGTGATTGTCATGGATTGAACCGAAGATGTACTAATCGATAAGGCTGCTGGGGATTAATCTGAATCTACTGGGGATGAAGCGACTCTACTAGTGAGAAATGGATAAAATGTACACTGCTAGGGAAGAAGACAATACGCCCGCCGATGGGATTAAAGGTATGATTCTATTCATAGATGATCTGTGGCGGCTATGGATTTGACATTGATGGAGGATGATGATCAACAGCCACTCATGGACTTATGTTGTATGGATGAGGGAAGATGATCAACAGCCACTCATGGACTTATGTTGCATGGATGAAGGAAGATTGACACGACTAAATAGTTGTGCGCTCTTGTGCAACACCCAAGTGTAGGTGATCGTGCAAGTAATACTGGATAAGTCCAGGTCGATCCCACAGGGAAGGAATAGGAAGAATATATACTAAGTTGCAACCTAAAGAAAAAGAAAATAAGAATGAATGATTGAAGGTTCTAATGAATCCTACTTAATTGAATTAAACTAAATAATAAACTAAAGCTTATAAAAACATAACTAATTAAATAGATAAACTAAAGGTGTTGGAAATACGTGAATCCACATTGATCCTAACCATCTACCATGCACAGTCGTTAACGTTCTATGGAATTCATTCCTTTTCAGCATTCTGTATTTTTCTAAAGATAAAGAATCAAAAGCCCTTTCATGACCGAGACTACATCATCACAGTTGATTTAAAATACTTGGAAGACGGTTTAAAACAATGGTAATTACTTGCACTCTAAATGGTATTAGCATTCAAAGTGGTTTTCAAAAGTCATTGAAGAAAAGGCCTTAAGGCTTTAAGTTCTAAAAACTGTTGTGACAAACTGAGCTTATTGGGACAATTTGATGACAGATTTCTAAAACAGAAAGTCATGGAATACTTAAAAGAATAATCTCAGGAATTAGCAAGTTTGATCGATCGAAGCGCTCTCGATCGATCGGACTGCATCATCCTTCAATCGATCGAAATACCTTCGATCGCTTGACTATGGCTCTAATTCGATCGATCGAAATACCTTCGATCGATCGAGCCCAAGGTTTCTAAAGATTGCATGGCAGAGGTTGGGAATCTATGTTTCATCACATATTACCAACGTCTAAACTACGGAAACATGATTAAACTAGTGCAGGAATAGAAAACTAAAGTAATCAAAGCATCTAAACTAATGAACAATCAAATAGAGAAAAGGAAAGGAAAAACCTGAAATAAATCTGAATATAACCTTGAAATAAACTTGAAATCAACTTGAATCTTGAGTTTACAATGAAAAAGGAGGAAGAAAACATGAATCTAACCTAATCTACACCTAATCTAACCCTAAAACTGCTATTTTCTGCGTTCTGGAGCATCCTCCCTTCGTCTGGTGTCAAAACGACGTATATATAGGGTTCCCGCAGAGTTTACGCAACTTTTGGGTGAATATAAAGTTCGATTGATCGAGCTTAGTTCGATCGATCGAAGGTTCGATCGCTTGAACTCTCTTCGATCGCTTGAACTCTCTTCAATCGCTTGAACTCTTTGATTTTGACAGCTCTGCGCACCGATGGGAGAATGGCCATAACTTTTCACTCGAAGCTCGGATTGACCTCTTGTTTGCGGCCACGCGGCCGTAACTCAAAGATCTACATTTTATATCTCTGGGAAAATATTCCAAATATGAAGTCTTTATTGTCAAAATTGGCATTTTCTCAGCTGCTTCTGTTGTTCTATCCACCAGAATCACTTTTCTTTAGCTCCACTTCATTGATTTACATCCTAATACCTATAAAACAATGCCAAAACATATATTTTAGCATTAACACAATAAAAAGAACATTGTTATTAGAATGCACTTAAATATAGGGACTTTGGGGATAAAAGTATGCATAAAATACCACATAATACACTATAAATATGCACTTTTCACCTCGAATCAAAGATCAACAGCCACTCATGGACTTATGTTGCATGAACGAAGAAAGATGATCAACAGCCACTCATGGATTTATGTTGCTAGGAGATGATGGTTAACTTTTGGTGGCTTGGAAAGGGATGAGATTTACCCCAAGTTTGGACACTTCTCATGCTGACGTCTTAACTGGTGCATTGATAGTGTTTGGTTCTCCTACTTATATTGTCCTTGGAATGCTCTTAAAAATTTTATAACTTGATTTGGAAAATTCATTATTAGTCACTGTCAACTCACTTATTTGAGACTATAATAGACTTGACAACTAACAGACATCGACACACGAGGATGACACATTTGATGCTAAAATGAAACAAGCTCGACTTGATGTGCATTTGTCATAGATGATACCATTCACTCCTCATCTTAACATGGTATCACTTTGCTAATAAATCTGATTTATGAAAATTCCTCCCTATTGGTCTAGTCGATTCTCTGCTTTTTCCAGGATGTTCTTTGAATTAGTGTCTTAGCTTATAGAATAAAAGATACTCCATTTTAAAAAATTTCAAAAACAATTAGGTGACTTGAAAACTCGTTCTTGGTGTGAAGGGATCATGTTAGGCAAACAGAGTTTGCCCCTAGTTTGAGGTGTAGAAAGTAGAATTCATAGGCAAACAAGGTAGGTGACCGAAGTTTGCCCCTAGTTTGGACAATGGTTCTCTGAAGGTTTTGCACAAATGAGGTAGGTGACCAAAGTTTTCCCCTTGTATGAAGGGTAGATAGTAAATTCAGGCAAACGAGGCGGGTAGTCGAAGTTTGCCCCTAGTGTGGAAGGTGATTTATGGCTCGAGGCAAGGACCGTGACTTTAATCACTCAAATGCTCAAAACTTTTACCTAGGCACTAGTAAGGTGACCTAGCGAGCTATTTTCTCTCTTTTGTTATTGCTCACCTTGGATTTAGTTCTAATTTTTGCCTAGGTGTCCTTTCGGATTTTTGACCTAGCGAGCCATCCTTCTTTTCTTTTTTTTTAAAGTCTGCCTACGTACCCCCGAGCGGGGATCAGGTCCAACGTAGTTTGGGCTAGGACCTTGAAAGAAGAGGGGTTAATATTGGTGTCGACCGAACCGATGTGGTTGCCTATGTATCCCCGAGTAGGAATCAGGTCGAGCGTAGTTCAAGGAAAGGCTTGAAGGAAATTGGTTTGATTATGATGGTGTCGACCGAACCGATACAGTTGCCTATGTATCCCCGAGTGGGAATCAGGTCGAGCGTAGTTCAAGGCGAGGCTTGAAAGAAAAGGGGGTTTTTCAAAATAATCATCAGATAAGTTCAACTTTGGGTCACTTGTGGTAGCCTTGAATAAGAGGATTCAGTTTCGATCTCCCTTTCTTTTCTTTTTCTTTTTCTTTTTCTTTTTGTTTTGTTTTGAGGATTGATCCTTCTCACTTTCGCCTAGCTAGTCAATTTTTCTTTTCATATAGTCGATTCATGTAAGATCTTTTGATCACGATCTCAAAATTTCATAATGTGCATGTCAGCTCTCAGGATTTGTTTGTGGTCGTTTTGAGCTTTTTAAAATATGATCTAGACACGTTCTCATGATGTACATTGAAATGTACATTTCTCTGCATCACCAAAATTTTCTTTCTTTCATTTTCTCCATCATTTTGACTGGCTAAGGTCGGATCTTGGAAATCAACACCTTTTCAGCTCTAACTTTTTCCTAGGTGTCCTTTCGGGTTTTCAACCTAGCGAGCTTTTCCTTTTCTTTCCTTTTTCTTTATTTTTATTTTTATTTTTTATTTTTCTCTTTTTTTTTAAAGGGGAGAAGAAACTCATTGGAAGTGTTTGGCTACCTTCAAGGACTAAGTCTGAACTATTTTCAATTGGACAGATTGTATGGCTCCCCATTGGATTGGGCTCAAGATTTTGAAATGATGGAAAAAGGGTGTTGGGCAAGCCCCAAGTCAGTTTCAAGTATGTCTTTTCAAGATTTGAGCAAAAGCATCTTTGAAATTCTTAAAGTAAGACTATTCAATTCTCGGTACTTCATCGGCGTTAGCACGAAATTGGCTTTGACCTTTTCAGGAATTTTTTTTTTTTGCAAAAGAATATTTGTTTTAGTATAGTAATATCCATGGTAACTTGAAAAGTGACATTTCAGTTCGTTGATTCATGCATCGATGACTAGAAACATCATATTAGTCAAAATGAGATTTCATTCCATTGGCAAGAGAGAGGGATTACATTACTCGATACAGATTCATAACAACTCATTGATAGACAGACTCGACCACAAGATAAAACTTGAAATAGACTCAAAAACACGGAATAGACTCGATTAGACTCAACCTGGTCTCAAATGGAGTGTCGCGGTGACTCGCTTATTCTTTTTTTTTTTCTATTGAAAGAGCATCCTCATTTGTTGTGTTAGCAAAAGTCCCAAACACCATCGCTTCACCGGCACAGGTTCAACATTCATGGGTATTAGCAAAAGGGATCATTTGAATAGATAAGCCAGGGGCTTTAGGTTCGATGAAGCTGACATTTTGGTTAACATAGGGTTGGATGGGCAATGGCTCGATAATTCTTCGGTCAATGAGGTCTTGGATATCATGGCAGAGACATATGCACCGGTCGGTGTCATGGCCTGGGCCTTGGTGGTAGGTGCAATGTTTGGACAGGTCACAGTTTGGTCGTGGGGCATCTGCACGAGGCTGAAGGAGTTGGAGGGGGAGATATCTAGCTTGGAAAATTCACGGGGTACCCTGTTTTGGTAAGGATGGCTAAGTGAGCTATTTTGGTTTATGAGCTGGTATGGTCCGGGAGAATAGGCCATGGGTTGGTTACTAGGAGCGGCAATTCTGACCCACATCCACAAACCCGCCCAAATCCACCCGCTGTAAATGGTTGCTGGTTGGCTAATTTTTTGCACATGGGTCAAAACGGGTCAGCGAACTTGAAGTCCTTTTACCAGCGGGTTGGACGTGGGTGGGATACGGGTGCCCATCGGATTGATGTCTCTACAATTTCTTTCTTCAATCAGACAATCAATGTCGATCGATGCGTCTGTGAAGTCGAATCTGATCAGGAATTTGAAAAAAGGGGAAAATCGATCTGACTGGTACGAATCAATCAGACAATCAAAGCTTATTTCCAAACAATTTCTCTCTCTTCAATCATACAAACAATCTTGTTTCCCATCAAAGCTTTGGTGTTCTTGTTTCTCAGCTTCAAAGTTATACCTTAGATTGACTTAGAGAGAGAGAGAGAGAGAAAAGTAGAGATCGAAAGCCAATGTTTGCAGATTATATATACAATTCATATATACAGATTATATAGATTTATATGTACAGATTATATTAAGTTTTAAAATATGTATAACACATGTATATATGTTTGCAGATTATACAGATTATATATACAGTTTATATATACAGATTATATAGATTTATATATATAGATTATATTAGGTTTTAACAATGTATAACACATGTATATATATAAACAGCGCCGGCGGTTTTTTTTAAACCTGGGTCAGTATGGACCAACCCGACCCAGGTTAAACCCAACCCTCTTTTGACCCGCCATGTATGGGTGCTTTACGGGTCACACCTATATTTGACCCAACCCGTTATTAACCCGCCCAAACCCGCCAATTTGCCACTTCTATTGGTTACTAAGGGTGTTGACATCCGAAGGGTTTCGGGAGTAGTCGGGCCTCTTGGACTAACTTTGTGATTCTTCATTCTTGATCTTCCCTTCCCTAATTGCATCCTCTATTCTAGTCCCAGTCTTAAACAATTCTTCAAATGTTGAGATAGACTGGAAGAATAGTTTCTCATGGTACAGTGGCTGTAGATTCTTGATCAGCATCCGGACTTGTTCCTTTTTGACTGGTCGGTGGGTCATTTGTGCCACTTTGTTCCTCCATCTGCTCAAGAACGCAACGAAGGACTCATTGAAGTTCTGGCGGGTAGTCTCCAGATCCCGAATGGTGACATCGAGCTCTTGGTTGTAGGAGTAATGATCAACGAAGACCTGGACTATATCTTCCCAAGTCCGTGTCTTAAAACCTCTAAGGTCAAAAACCAGGATAAAGCAGCCTTGGCGAGGGTTTGAGGGAACAACATTGCGATGTGCTCATGGGTGCGACCATTGACTGGAAGATGCTTATGCACAACTTCACATGACTTTTTGGATTTCTAGTTCCATCAAAACAGTCAATGGTGGGCATTTTGAAGTTTTCTGGAAGTTTCAACTTGACAGGCTCGAAGAGCCCTTCCAGGTCTAGCATGTAGTCATCAACCCCTTTTCTCTTTCTCAATACACTTTCCAGCTTGTCAACCTTATCCATTTTCTCTTGGAACTTTTTCTCATATGCAGGCAGTGGGACGCCTTGAAACCAATCTTCTTCCCTATTATTCTTATGTACGGGAGGCGGAACAAACACCGGTGGTGGTGGTGGCACAAAACCTGGTAGTGGCGGGAACCCAGGTGGATACTACTGCTGTTGCTGTTTCAATTCTTCCATAAACCTCAAGACTTGGGCCAGGCTGTCGGACTGCTGGCTTATGGTGATTCCCAATTTGGTGACCTTATTTTCCAACTCTTCCTTATTCATGTTGAAATAACTTGTTGGGTTGATTCTGACCAAACGATCGCCTGAACTTCTGACCCAGGACGAAGATCCCAGCTGCTGACTTTGAGAATCTATAGTGACCTTATAGAGTTGAGAGGATTGTATTAGATTCTTGCAATGATGACTCTAGACAGACAATGGCAGTGGTGTTAACAAATGCGGATTGACTCATGTACAGAATGACTGAGACAGTGTGTGCGAACTGACAGGTACGGTGCATGCAAATGAGACAAGCATGCGGATGCAAGCCCTAATCTACACGATGCCCCTACTTCTAGCAGATAGCAGTTAAGTAAGTAAGGTCTTAGCCATATAGAGTGTGCTAACCTTTCCTTTCAGTATGATTACCAAGGGATAATAGGGTTTCCAGGATATTTTCTGGGATATCTGGACAGAGTTTCTGGGAGAGACAGGTTTTATCTGGGACATCTGGACAGAGTTTCAGGGAGAAACAGGTTATATCTGGGATATTTGGACTGAGTTTCTGAGTGAAACGGGTTATGTATGACGGGAGCAATTTCGACGATGGTAATCATATTGTCTAGCAAACTTTCATACTCCTATGACTTGGGACCAACAAACAAGGTTTTGCGGTGTATATCTTTGCGATCATGGAGCAGACATCTATGGACACCCGGAATTCCACTTTTATTTCTTTGTTTAGTTTGTTTATCATTTTGAAAGGAAAAGAAAAGGTCTGTTGAAAATAGATACAGAGTTGCCACTTGGTCTTTAAGGAACCAAGAAACCTAATTTGACTCACCCAAACGGATAAAGGGCACCGGCCCTTCATAACCAAAGAACTTGGTTCGGGGTTTTGGTACGAGAGAGGAAGGAGCCTTTGTCACGACTAAAACACCCTCAACTCGCCCCGTCTTTCGACGGGCCTTAATTAGCATCCAAATAATCATCTTATACTATGTATGGTTCGACAATTAATATTATGATAGGTACATTACATCACATAGGAATCTTGAAATGGAAGATCAAAAGATAAGATATCATTCATAAGATCTAAGCCAAATATCACACAATGCAAAAGTGAAAGACCGCACAAATAAACCTAGGAAAAATTGTCTAATCGTATATCAAGTAATTAAGTTTCCCTAATCTAAAGGGGACATGAATTGTTCTTGAAACAAATAAATAAATAAATGATCAAAGTATGCTTAGCAAGCTAGAATGATGCATGCTAATCTTTGAGAAAAGAAGACCTCTTAATCCCTGGGATGGATAAGAAAGGACGATTAGATCAAGGGGAAACATGAATGTATGATCAAGTTCATTCCTTATAATATTCTTAGATTAGGAGTCACAAAAACCCCAAATCTTGCATGAATGCAATGTATGATCCTAGAATGTGCAAAGGTTGTAGTGTGTTTGTGTACATGGACTTTCTAAAGTGGCTTAGAAGTCTAGAATATGTATGAATGAATGAAGGAAATCATCATGGGATATGTACAATTGTAGTATGAACTACTTCCTAAGACATGAGCTAATTTGGAGTGCATGTAAGCATCAAATCAAAGGATGGAAGTAAAAGTATGCTTGCTGTGAATAGTGGACAGAACAGTAACATGATCTTTTGGAAATTGAAAAGAGAGGTTAGGAATGTTTTAAATGCATGATTTATTATAGGGATCTTCTTTATTGTGTCTAGAACACAACCCAAAAAGCCAATCTTTAATAACTATCACATACTGAGAGAAATCATATAAACAATAGAGGTTACTCAGAAACAAAGTCCGTACTGTCGACTGAAATGTTGGAAAATCTTCGAAAATGAAACCAAAAGATCTAGAGGCCCCATTTATACAGAAAGTACCCTAAGACACTATAGTTTAAGGGGAAAATAGTTTGGGATCACTTCTTTTGGAAAAGTTTTCTGTAAAACAAGTTGAAATTCAACCAAGCTGCTATGACAGCAAAAACAGAATATCTGGAGGGAATATTTGGGTCAAAATAGAACCCTTCCAAGTAATTCCAAGCCAAACCAAAAATCATGGGTGTTCTCTAATGATTTAGGAAGACTTTCCAAGTGATCTTGCATCCATACATTGAATATTGAGTTCTGGAGAAATCTTTGAACTCAAATCATTCACTGATTTGACTCACTATTTTGAAGATTTTGGGAAAAACTAGAGTTTTCTTTCTTGAGATCAAAATGAGGGGTTTTAGAGGGGTTTTGAAGACATATTTTCAACATCAAATGGAGATTTTAACCTCTTGGAATCTCAACATCAAACTCATATTAAGAACACCCAATATTTCTTGCACAAACATAGTTTTGCTTGAGAATATGAATTCAAGAATACATATGAATGTATTGAAGATAAAATCATCATCCATCAAACATGTCTTTGAGGTCAAGAGCTACTATGCATAAGGATTCACCCTCCTCAAACAACATGTCATCTAGATGATGATAAGCATATAAGTAATCAAAGAAAAATAAAAAATAAATGAGGTGAGAAGAGATGAACATAATATGTTAACAATCAAATAAACAATCAATAGATGATAATCAATGTGATTTTGGACTTGTAACTTAGTGTTTCACTCATAGATATTGACATTGGACATGGAAGTAGCTTCCTATCTCATGAATGCTCAAGAATGGTGGTAGGGGAGGGTTTGAATGTGAAGTATAAGAGAGGTAATGGATGAAAACAAGATTAGAACTCACTTTTTTTTATGGAAAATCAGTGAGAGAAGCTCCCTTTCTCTCCTCTAAACCTATCTCTCTCTCTTTCTCTCTATAACTTTCTCAAGCTTTGCACTTGGCCCCCCCAAAATGAAGTGCAATGGGGGTATATATATGGGTCAATTTGGGGTGATTTTGGGATTTAGAAAGTGCTCCCATTGGTCCTAAACATCTGTGAACATCAAACTACATCGTTTTGGTTTTTTAATTAATCAAATTGGACTCCCAAATAAATTACAAAAATGGACTCTGCGAGGGTTGAGTGCCGACGCGGCACTGGCCATGTGCCTCCACGGCACTGGCCCAGTGCCGCCACGGCACTGCTTCTCAGATGCCCAAAAAATTGTATTTAGGCCCCCAGAGGTTCTGGTATTTGCGAAAAGGCCCTATTTCATCCAAAATTCACAGAAAATGCGTACGAACTCCAAACTGAGCTTGTGATATACCGTTGGAAAGGTATCGGAGTCTACTTTCTATATAAAATGTTTCGGAGTCAAGTCACTTTGAAAAATTTTACGATATTCGCGATAAAAGCCAATTTTCTTGCCTTTTTCACCTTCAAAAATTCATAATAAACCCGTTTTAAATCCAAAAATTATGTGCGAAATACCGTTGGAAAGCTATTGACCTCTAGTATCTATGAAAAATTTTTGAAAAATGATACGGCGCTCCGGTTTTAAAGTCAACTTTTGGTCAGACTGGTCAAACTTGGGATTCCCGAGAAGTTCTGGAAACCTCTGGGAGTTCCCAAGAGCTGACGTTTTCGTTCAGTTTTATTTTAAAACTCATTTTAATACTTTCTATATGATCTAGAATGATTTTGGAACTTTTTAGCGAATTTGGATGATTTCGGTCAAACCTTGGTCAAACTTGGTCAAACCTTGGTCAAACCGATCAACGGAGACTTTTTAGGAACTTCCCGGACTTCCAGGGGCTCTGGGAGCCGACAATTTCATCCGGTCTTGCTTTAGAACTCATTTTATTGCTTTTCTTATGATGTAGCGCGTTTCCAGAACTTTCGGTCCAAATCTGGGAGTGTTTGGGCTTTCAGGGGCTGAGCATTTTGAGAGATAGAACTAACTTCCAGGAGTCCTTTTTGAGTCTTTTTCGATCATTATGAACCACCAAGCTATGGGTCTCCTAAATCTGATAACCGACAAAATGGGGTGTCTACACGTGCATACGAGGATAAATAAGTCATAGTTTACCATTTTAATAAAAACAACATAACAAGTAGAAAACTGATTTAGTAAAATTCCCAAATAGAGCCTTAACATCCTTTAAAAGTTAATCCAAATAGTCCCTTAACAGAAAACAGACAAAAACTAAAAACTGCCAGGTCGCGCACACGGGTGCTCGCGCGATATGCCCATCTTTCAAATTTCTTTAATAAAATTTCAAATTGTCAGAAAATACATGGATCGGTCCGCTCGCGTTAGGGGACGCTCGCACGGGCAGCTCGCGCGATCGCGCGTGCGCAGTGAAGCTGAGGCTTCTTCTTCTTCTTAAATTTCCCCTGTTTCAGCTTCTTAATGGGTCTTTTGACCCATTTTCAAATCCACAGGTATATAGGACATGTAACATATGAAATTTTTTATTTTTTCGCAAGGATTACAAAACTAAAATCAATTTAACATGAATCAAACCATAGATCTCGGATTTTACGAAAATCTGAGAGGTGACGAAAATTTCGTTCCTTATATACATCGTGATACGAATGAGTTACGTTCTAATACTTTAACTACAGCTTCTACTAACTATAATCTTTCAAAATCATCTCTTAAAATAGATTTTGGTTAAGGTTGAAAAATCTTGATTTTCCAAAACTTGAGCTTCCATGGATAATTGACAATGGTGATTCTACAATAGGCTAATACTACAGCAATTAAGTATGGAATTTACATTCTAAGCGAGTTTAGAATACTCACTATGATAAAGGGTAGAAGAATTTTGTTGAGAAAGTAAAGCAAGTAAAAAATCCAACTCAAGCTTGGGCTATGGTGGCTCTTTTCTCTCTAAAATTCTATAACTAACTCTCTGTGCTCTCACTACTTTCTCTCTGAAACTCTCTATCTCTGTTTCAGAAAGTGTGTGAGACAGCTTTGTTATATAGAACTCAAGGACTTGGTCTCCAAGTCCCTTAATTCATACTCTACAAATGAATTGCTTCTTTTTTTTTTTCAAAATCTAATTAAGCCCATAATAAACATACGTATATACACAAAGGATGTGAACTCTCCAGTTTATTAAGAGCCAAGTAGACTTATAGGGGCAAAATAAGGATGATTGGGAATTTAAACTTAAGTCTCAACTTTAACACACACAAACTAAGCATAGCCAAACAAGGTATAGGCCACTAGTCTAGGAATCACTTAAGGTGTTTGGCAAAGTAGCTTATGGTACTAATATAACACATAAACCAAGAGCATTCCCAAATAAAGCTTAACCAATCATCAGTTTCCATAAATGAAAAAAAAAAAAAGCAAATGTCTAATCTAGCTTTATGTCAATTCCATAATCTGTGGGAGTTCAACGTGGCGCGGACACTTTGATCCTAAACTGATATTTTCGCGACGCTGTGATCACCACAAAAAGACAAAAAAAAAATCATTTTATTGAAAGAAATGATTTTCCGATTTTATAAAGTCACAGTTTGAGTTAAAAGAAGATATTTCCACCATTTTGAATTACATATTTTGAATTCCAACACAGCTATTACTAAATTTGTAAAATTGTAGTTAGACCCCAATAGAATTTTGACATGAAATAAAATAAGTAATAAAATTTAGAACATGAGAAATATAAATTAAAGTAACACCGGCCAGGAATACAGATTAAATGTGAAAATGCAGGTTGTTACATCCTTCTTCCCTTAAACAGGATTTCCCCCCTGAAATCAAGACTAACTAGTCCTGAAACAACTCCGTGTATTTCTTCCTCAAATCAGCTTCAACTTCCCACGAGGCTTCATTCTCGTCATGGTGATTCCACTGAACCTTCACCAATGGAATGTCCTTTCCTCAACTTCTTGATACTCTGATCTAGAATTTTCACGGGCCTGTCTTTGTAAGAAACGCTATGACTCGTCTCAATATTGTCAAAGCTAACCACATGTGAGAGGTCTCGTATGTACTTTTTCAACATACTAACGTGAAATACATTGTGAACCCCAAATATTTTTGGTTGTAGTGCGAGTCGGTAAGCCACTTTTCCAACGCGTTCTAAAATCTCACAGTCTAATGAAACGTGGGGCTAACTTCCCTCTCTTAAGACCAAAGCATACCATTTCTCGAGTCGGTGAGACCTTAAAAAGTACGTGATCTCCAACCCTGAATTCTAAATCTTTTTGGGGTCGATCGGCATAACTCTTATACCTGCTCTGCGCGGTTCTCATCCTTTCCTTGACCACAGAAACTTTCTTGTTGGTTTCTCTAATCAAATCTGGCCCCAACAACTCTGTCTCCAACTTCTGCCCAACACAATGGAGAACGACATGGTCGTCCGTACAATGCTTCGAACGGAGCCATCCCAATACTCGTGTGATAACTATTATTATAGGCAAATTCGACCAAAGGTAAGTGCGTCTCCCAAGATTCTTCAAAATCGATGACACAGGCCCTAAGCATATCCTCCATGATCTGATTAACATGCTCAGTTTGCCCGTCTGTTTGAGGGTTAAAAGGAGTACTCATCTTGAGTGAGGTTCCCATAGCTTCTTGCAGACTTTCCCAAAATCCAAAGGAAAATGCGCGTCGCGGTCTGACACAATCGACATAGGTGCACCGTGAAGTTGCACTACTTCTTGTATGTACATTTGGCTCATCTTTTTGACCGGGTATGTCATACTATAATTAATGAAATGTACCGACTTAGTCAATCGATCCACGATTACCCAAATAGCGTCATGATTCTACTGTGACCGAGGCAATCCCACTACAAAATCCATGGTTATGTGCTCCCACTTCCAACTGAGAATAGGTAGCAGTTGTAATAATCCCAAGGGTCTCCGATGTTCGGCTTTGACTTATTGTCACGTCAAACACTTGAATATAAATTCGGCCACATCCTTCTTCATACCGTCCCACCAAAAATTTCGTTTCAAGTCTTTGTACATTTTCGTTCCTCCTGGGTGGACTATATATCTTGACTTGTGAGCTTCCCCCAGAATATCATTTCTCAAATTTTCACAATCTAGTACACACAATCTGTCTCTGCACTTGTATCCTCCATCATTTCCCACCTTCCATTCTATCGGATCTTTTTTTAACATCTTCACAAACCATGTCCGAAATTTTTCATCTTTTTTTTGTGCTTTGATGATGTGGTCAATAAAGATAGGCTGTAGGATCAGACATCCAAAAAGTTACCCTTCTCCTTTCTTAGTACTCTATAAGTCGAACTCAGCCAACGTCTCTAATGCTCGCCATTCTCTAACCATTAAAGAGGTGCTTGCTTCATGAGTTTGCCAACTCAAAGCATCAGCGACCACATTAGCTTTACCAGGGTAGTATTCTAACATGAAGTCACAATCTTTGATCAGCTCCATCCATCTGCATTGTCTCATATTCAACTCTTTCTATGTGAACAAATATTTTAAACTCTTGTGATCGGAGAACAAGTCAAACTTCTCACCGTAGAGATAATGCCTCCAAATCTTGAGTGCAAATACCACTGCTGCCAATTCCAAATCATGAATGGGGTACTCATTCAGATTTAGCTGTCTAGATCCATAAGCGATAACTCTCCCATCTTGCATAAGTACACACCCCAATCCTTGATATGACGCGTCATTAAAGATAGTGAACTTCTCTTCATGCTTGGGTATAGCTAGTACCGGTGCAGTGGTGAGTCTCTCTTTCAATTCTAGAAAGGCGCGCTCATGTCTCTCTATCTAGTCAAACTTTTGAGCTTTCTTAGTCAATCCGATCAATGGTACGGCTATTTTAGAGAATCCCTCGACAAATCTCCGGTAATAACCTGCGAGTCCAAGGAAACTCCTAACTTCTGTAGGGTTGCTCGGCCTAACCCATTTTGACACAGCATCTGTCTTGGATGAATCCACAGAAATTTCTTGAGACGAAACCCTGTGTCCCAAAAATTTCACTTCTTGCAACCAGAACTCACATTTACTGAATTTGGCATACAATTGGTGATCCTTGAGTGTCTGCATTGTAATCCAGAGATGATGCTCGTGTTCTTCTTCTGACTTAGAATAGATCAAAATATCATCTATGAAGATGATGATAAACTGATCCAAATAAGGCTTGAACACTCTGTTCATTAGATCCATGAATACTGCCAGGACATTCGTCATTCCGAACGGCATCACCAAAAATTCATAGTGACTATATCGAGTTCTGAAAGCGGTCTTAAGTATATCTTCCTTTTGTACCCTCAACTGATGATATCCCGATCGTAGATCTATCTTGGAGAATGTTGTAGCTCCCTGTAGTTGATCAAACAAATCGTCGATCCAAGGTTAGGGATATTTATTCTTGATAGTTACTCTGTTAAATTCTCTGTAATCGATACACAGTCGGAGTGTTCCATCTCTCTTCTTTACGAATAATATTAGTGCTCCCCAAGGCGATGTTCTTGGACGTACAAAACCCAAATTCTCGAGCTCTTGAACTTGTTCCTTCAATTCCAACAGTTCAACGGGGGGCCAATCTGTAGGAAACCTTGGTGATCGGGGCGGTACCTAGTATAAGCTCAAATGCAAACTTTATACTTCTCTCAGCGGTAGACCAGAAATGTCTTAAAATACTTCCTCGAAGTCCTTGACTATAGGTATAGATGATACTGTCAACTTTGTACTGACGACTTTGATGTTCGCTAAGCACCTTGTGAGGAACATATCTCCCAAAGGGTTATATTGAAAGTCAAAGGGTTGATTCCCATTGTCAGAGAATGTAATTTTCTTCCTCGCACAATCCAACTTTGCTTAATTTTGAGAGAGCTAATCCATTCCTAAGATTATGTCAAACTCCTTCATTGATAGGACAATTAGCCTTACAGGGATTTCACGATCTACTAGCCATAAGGGATAACCCTTGCACACATGCACTAACTTGACTGTGGCTCTTAATGGTGAAGTAGCTTTCAAAGTCTTCTCTAAAAGGTGAGGTAGGATACCCAATCTTCAAATAGTTTTAGCAGATATGAATGAAAGTGCAACACCCGTATCTAATAAAACTTTAACATGTGAGTTAAATAAAGTTAATGTACCTTCCACTACTTGCTGATCAGACTGAGCTTCTTCATAATTCCCCTCCTCATACACAGTCTCGTTATATCCAACGAAATCAGGAATAACAGCATTCAAGCGAGTCTGACCCTGTTGACCATAAGTCACCTGCTTAGGGGCAGTGCAGAACTTGCTGATGTGACTAGGTTCGCCACAGTTGTAGCAGACTATGCCTTGCTGAGTAACACGCCTTGGTGCCTTACAGTCTCGAGCCAAATAACCAGGGTTGCCACAGTTAAAGCATTTCCCAGCACTACTACCTTCTCCCAATCGGGGCTGAGTTTGATAGGTATTTGCTTGGGGTTTCTTGGTTCCATCGAAATTCCTCTTCTACCCTTGGGTACGATACATTGGTAGCTTATTTCCAAAATTACCCCTCTGAGGTGGCCAGAAATCAAATTGCTTACTGTTCACTCGAGCATCCTCTTCTAGATCAACGGCCAAGCCAACGAGTCCCTCAAAAGACTTGTCTAGATGGCTGAGAGTCAGGCAGCGAATTTGGGGTGTCAGTCCTTGGTTATATTTATGTATCTTTTTTTCTCTTCTGTATCAACTAGGTGGGGAGCGAACTGAGATAGCCTTTCGAATAGTGTGGTGTACTCTTGCACTGACTAAGTTCCCTAGGTCAAATCCATGAACTCCTTCTCCCTTCTGTGTCTCTCAGTAGATAGGAAATCTTTCTCTAAAAATCTCCCTTTGAATGTAGTCCAAGTCATTCCCATAGCAGCATCGTTCCCAATAGTGGCTATCACCGAGTCCCACCAGTCTGCGGCAGCATCGGTTAATTGGAAGGTAGCTAACCTCCTCTTATCCATTATATTTCACTGAACAGCCTCGAACATATAGTCCATTAGCCTTAACCATTGTTCGGCTTTCTAGGGCTCTACAGTACCTGCAAACTGTTCGGGCCTCAGCGTACGAAATCTTTCTAGCAGCTTATCCCCAGTTTGACGGTCTCGTCAATTTTCATTCGAATTACTAATCCTCTCCAAGCGTCTGACAAAAGCTTCAAACATTCCTGTGGGATCAGCAGCCAAAGGTGCCTCCTCAATCAAATTCATATTCCTCTTTGTCTCCCAGCCATTCTAAATGTATGCTAATGATAAATGAATGAGAAACATGAATGAAACAATGATATGAAGCAGTCACATAATCAGTTTAAACAATAATAATAACAAAAGGGCATTTCTATATATATAACTTCTTGTCAAGTAGATACAAAAAGCATGTATGATCAGTCCAATGCCTACCCTATCTGTATGGGTTAGGACGTATATCGTCCATGCAAGAGTTAATGCCAAAAATGGGGTCATTGCCCTATACTCAAACGCATGTAAATGCAGTTGCAAAAAGAGATAAAGCTACTAGTCAATATAATTAATATGTACAAGGTCATATCTAAAACATCAATCATCTCTATAGGCGGCTATGAGCAAATCCAACGAGTCGACTGGGCGAAATCGCTGAACATGAAAGGGGCCCACCCCATCAAAATCACAGCTCTAAGAGGTCGACGACGAAGCAGGCTCTGGGGCACCTGCCTCAACTGACATCTCCTCGGGCAAGACTAGCTCAAGTGCCAGCTCCTCCTCGAGGTCAGGAACGAAGTCATCCAGACCCATACCGTCCTCACCATCATCATCATCCTCCGAACCTATAGGAACCAAATGAAACTCCTCGTCATCATCATCCTCGGCAACAGGAACCACTGACTCCTCTGCAGGGATAATTGGTGGAGGCATATCTAACTGTGCAAGATGGGCATGCACGATCAGAACCTCAAGGGGTAAGTAGAAGGCATCGCTATTAACCAAGCGAACCATCTCTAATAGTACTAGACGTTGAGCCTCAATAAGATATAGAATCTCCAGGCGAATGCGAGGTAAATCAACCAGTCATATCACATGAATCTGATGCCAAAGCACTAGCTCTACTGTCGCAGCCGCTCGCTACTTGATAGCGGCATGATAAAGTGCTGCTGAGGCTGGTACTATAGCTCCTTGGGTAACCTAGTGTCCCCCGAACAAATCTGGTATAAAGAACGGCTTAGCTGGATCCATACCTGACAAAAAGGTACTAACTTATATCAGGACAAATCTTAACAGAAATAATCTTAGGCGTTTGGGTTCTGGGTTTGTCCTCCTGTCATATCATCAGGTGTGCAAAGCTTAAGCAAGCAAAATGTGGAATCGGGTCTATACTGGTAAACCCTAAACCTGGCTAAACTCTTCTGATATACCTTGGCTCTGATACCACTAAATCCTGTCTCGCCCCGACGTAGCATAAATATGGAAATCATTTAATTTCCTTTATGGACCCGTAGGTCGCGATAGTTTAAAGGATCGATTCCGTCCCAAATGTCAAACAATAATAATATGAATCAAGGCTTACAAAATTTTTCCAAATTAATAATTATTACAGCACGTGGTTAACTAAAGGCACAACCCGCCTTGAAATAAAATAATAACTATTATCTACTACAGTCATCCTTATTACAAATCCAGCTCATAACTTAAAACATATAATAATAAATTCTCCTTCGGGTAGTCGTTCTCAGTTCACATAATCATAGGGTCCAGCATGATCAAAACTTGGAAAGCCTAGACACGAATGTCCAAGGCGCATCAACGTTGTCAGCTTATTGAAGCTGGTGAGTATTAAAAACATATGCCCGAATGTAAAACGTACTCATTTACTATTTTTCATTTTACAGTTTCAAAAACCAACAGATTAACCATAGAAATGGATTCAATTTCCAAAATAATAAGGATAATATTAAAATATTCAATCCATACAAATATATAACCATGCGTGAGAACAATGCAACCATTTTCATCTCACCAACTATTTTCTCTCGACAATACCACACCAAACTCTCTCACTCTAGTATCTTTGAAACACTAAGATGACCACACTTTAGTACAGGGGTACCAGGGAGTGTCCAGTTTGCCTCACACTTTAGTTCGGGATTCTAGGGAGTGTCCAATGCCTCACACTTTGACCATACCACGCATGTCAGGGAGTGTCGAGTAGGCCACACTTTGGCACTACCATGGGTGCCAGGGAATGTCCAAGTCGGCGTCACACACTTTAGTGCTACCATGGGCGCCAAGGATTGTCCAGTTTTGTCACCCTCGCATTTCAAAGATACTCTAGCCGCAATCTCAAAACCATCACACTTTGGAACACAATTACCAGGGAGTGTCCACACACAATCTCAACCACATACTCTTTCCCACACTGACCACCACTCCCCATGCATGTACAACTGACTCCACATGAATGACATATAACTATTAACAAAAGTGAAAGTAACTGGTAACAAGAATGACGTGCGTACGAGGATAAACAAGTCGTAGTTTACTGTTTTCATAAACCAAACATAACAAGTAGAAAACTGATTTAGTAAAATTCCCAAACAGAGCCTTAACATCCTTTAAAAGTTAATCCAAACAGTCCTTTAATAGAAAACACACAAAAACTAAAAACTGTCAGGTCGCACGAGGCCGCTCACGCGATATGCCCATTTTTTAAACTTCTTTAATAAAATTTCAAATTGTCAGAAAATACAGGGATCGCTCGAGCGGGCCGCTCGCGCGAGGTGAAGTTGAGGCTTCTTCTTCTTCGTAAATTTCCCCTGTTTCAGCTTTTTAAGGGGTCTTTTGACCCATTTTCAAATCCGAAGGTATATAGGACATGTAATATATGAAATTCTTTATTTTTCCGCAAAGATTACAAAATTAAAATCAATTTAACATGAATCAAACCATAGCTCTCAGATTTTACGAAAATCCGAGAGGTGACGGAAATTTCGTTCCTTATATATGTCGTGATACGAATGAGTTACATTTAAATACTTTAACTACAGCTTCTACTAACTATAATCTTTCAAAATCATCTCTTAAAACAGATTTTGGTTAAGGATAAAAAATCTTGATTTTCCAAAACTCAAGCTTCCATGGATAATTGACAATGGTGATTCTACAATAGGCTAATACTACAACAATTAAGTATGGAATTTACATTCTAAGTGAGTTTAGAATACTCACTATGATAAAGGGTAGAAGAATTTTGTTGAGAAAGTAAAGCAAGTAAGAAATCCAACTCCAGCTTGGTCTATGGTGGCTCTTCTCTCTCTAAAATTCTCTAACTAACTCTCTGTGTTCTCACTTCTTTCTCCCTGAAACTCTCTATCTCTGTTTCAGATAGTTGTGTGAGAGCTTTGTTATATAGAACTCAAGGACTTGGGCTCCAAGTCCCTTAATTCATACTCTACAAATGAATTGTTTTTTTTTTCAAAATCTAATTAAACCCATAATATACATACGTATATACACAAAGGATGTGAACTCTCCAGTTTATTAAGAGCCAAGTAGACATATAGAGGACAAAATAAGGATGTTTGGGAATTTAAACTTAAGTCTCAACTTTAACACACACAAACTAAGCATAGCCAAACAAGGTATAGGCCACTAGTCTAGGAATCACTTAAGGTGTTTGGCAAAGTAGCTTATGGTACTAATATAACACATAAACCAAGAGCATTCCCAAATAAAGCTTAACCAATCATTAGTTTCCATAAATGGAAATAAAGCAAATGTCTAATCTAGCTTTATGTCAATTCCATAATCTGTGGGAGTTCAACGTGGCACGGACAGTTTGATCCTAATCTGATATTTTCGTGGCGCGGTGATTACTACAAAAATACAGAAAATTCATTTTATTGAAAGAAATGATTTTCCGATTTTTTAAAGACATACTTTGAGTTAAAAGAAGATATTTCCACCATTTTGAAATACATTTTTGAAATCCAATACAGCTATAACTAAATTTGTAAAATTACAGTTAGACCCCAATAGAATTTTGACATGAAATAAAATAAGTAATAAAATTTAGAACATGAGAAATATAAATTAAAATAACACCGGGAATACAGATTAAATATGAAAATGCAAATGAAAATGCAGGTTGTTACATCTAGACTTTAAACGTATACTCATGTATTGCATTAGAACATCTATCTAGCATGTAGATTGACTACCACATGTTTGATAGTTTGTCACAATGGGATTCTCTACTCTAGAATGTGCTACAAGTATGAAATCTATGTGCTGGTTGCTCCAAGGTGGGGGTATGCTCCCCAACCTTGATTTCTCCATTTACAAAACCCACAATTTTTAGTTGAATCTAGCTTTGTTCAAAGCATACTTCCCATTTTCTAATAGTCATTTTAGTATAATCTAGTACAAATTAAATCAAACCCAAAGTCGAAAAGACTCAATTTTATTTCTTAGTTTGTTAATTACTTCTCGCATTATAATTGGTTATTAAGCGCTCTCCATGCATTGTTGCATTCTAATCCATGTGAACTAGACACCGTATTTCCATTGTACTATGTTTTTAATAGAGTAACAAAATACTTGATTTTGACAACATCACGTATATGTGTAAGATACGTAAACTCCAAGAATAATAATGAGATGTGCTTGAGTGTGTTATCTCGACAATAATATGCTTTAACGACTTATACCACGCGCGTCGGGTGGTTAATAGAAAGCCACAATGACGTCGTTAATAAAATGATCGTATTCCGTCGGTCTAGTTCCTTTGTATCGTTTGTGAAGAGAAATAAGTATCGTTCAGTTGTTGAGATGCCATCGTAGTCATACAAACAACGGTGGCAAGAGTAATCGTACATTCTCGTTACAGTTCATTGTGGATGCCATAGTGGCAAGTGTAGTAGTAGTACTTTCTCGGTACTGTCAAAGGCAATTGTGTTGAGAGGGTAGTGACTCTCTAAAGTTAAAGTTTACAGTTTATTTCTCACCATATTTTCTTTTACTTCCAATTTTTCTCATTTTTTTTCTTATTAACCAAACCAAATATTGTATATGAAGGAAAAGAGTCTATAGAAAAAAGTGATAAAAATATGAAGAAAAATTAAAATTATGTTCGAAACACAAGTATTTCAAGTTTTTATCGCAGAAGGAATACTCAAAAGTCGACATTGCTAAATAGGACACCTGAGACACCAACTATTACCTCTTTTGAAACAGATCGTGGAGGTTTATATGAGATGCAAAATTATGTCCAAACCCCCAGCATTTAGGTTTTGTCGCCATTTATTTTGGGCAACTTACTAGTATAAGACTTCTGTGACACTAAAAAATTGTTCCGACTTCCAAATCACAACGTGAGGGTCTAGGAGAGATCTAGGAAAAAATAAGAAGTTAAAGTTTTGGTCAAGTGTGCAACACCTAAGCCTAGTTTTCCTTCTCATTTGCCTTTCTTTTTCCTTTTTCTTCTCTAAATCCATACCAAACAAAGTCTTAAGGGTCCATTTTGATTTAAAGAAGGAAGCTAACAGGAAAAATTATTTTCCTAGTGCTTTCATCCAAGCTTATACAACATTAGAGATTAAAATTGCTAAATATGATATAAATTCAAGAAAACAGGAAGTGAAATGTCTCATAAATCAAAATTTTATTTTATTTTGCACTTTATTGACTTTCCTTCCTATTTCTCTCACTGTTTTTATGGATGTTTTAGAGATCCCTAAACAATGGACTTTTATGACTTTAGGTCCCCGAGTTAAACATCTACATTATTAAGTCCCCAAAAATTTTTAGGCCCCCGAATACCCCTCACTAAAGTTGCGCGTGAGATATTAGGAGATTTCCACTTCTAGATTTTTCAAAATGTTAACCTCTCCCATAACAGTTTTGTCCAAAAATCCTCCCCAAAATTTAGGTATTCAAAATTTGAAAGTCTCAAATGGATCATCAACACCCCTAGTGACCACCATTTCAACCATCTCTTAAAAAACAAACCTAGGGTTTGTTTGCAACTCCAACAAGGAAGACCGTAGCCACCACCACGACCATCACAAACGCCCCTACAGGAACCACTTTCGCCTTAAGTGTCGCGACCATCGTTGCCGTTATCATCATCATCATCACCACCTCATCCTCCACAGACCACCCTAGCCTTTTTGCAGCGACCACACGACCATCCAGCACCTTCGTGACCATCATCACCTAAGTAGCACGGGCACTTCATTTTGGTGTCGTACCAGTGTCGGACACACGGGGGGATACGCCTAGATACATGTCCGATTTTTAAAATTAAAAGTTTGATACCAAATACGGTTAGGACAAGGCCGGGACACGGCTCTAACTTTATCTATTACATGATAGGGTTTGTTAAACTAGGGTTTTACATATTATTTTTTGATCCAACACCTCCTCTCCTCTCACTTCTCAATTTTGATCCATCTTCTAAACCCCAAAAACCTGTCACATCTCTTCAAAATCTCTATATACACACTCTCTGTACATATAGATCACCTTTTTCTGCAAAAGTAAGATTCATATATACATATATTATGTATGTGGGTAATTTGTGAAAGCTGTTTTGGAAGATTTCCGGCATCAATTTTTGGTGCTTTTTGGACCCACACCCAAATCTCACACTCATTCATCCACACGCTTATGTGGACTAATGAGGAGAAGAGAGAGATTGTAAAGTGGTGTGGACCACAATGGATTCCACAGTCTCTCTCCTCTCCCCATTGGTCCACATCAGGTTGTGATTGAATGGGTGTGAGATTTGGGTGTGGTTCTAGCATACCCTTTTGCAATAATCTCGTACTCCCTCTGTCCCATAATAAGTGTCCTCTTCCATTTTGCACATTGTTTAAGAAAGTTGTACTCCCTCCGTCCCATTTTATGTGTCCCCCTTTCCATTTTGGTGTGTCCCAAAATTGTTGTCCACTTTCCCAAATTAGTATATAAATTTTACTTAGTTTCCCAAATTACCCTTCCTTACAACCAATACCAAAATAAAACAAAAAAGAAAGTGCAATGATTATGGGCAATTGTGGAAAGTAGGTGTAGATTCCTTTTGTCCCCTTAAATAGTTGGATTCCCAAAAAAGGACACATAAAATGGGACGGAGGGAGTATTATACTAGTATTAGTTTTTTTGGTTCATTAAAGGGTCACTTTCCAATTTTACCCTTAGATGTGATAGATGTTTGACTTTTTGTTTGTTTTGAGACCACAAATAAATGCTACTTTGTCTTTATTACAAGGGTAGCTTTGGAAAGTAAGTAAAAGTTAGATGTCAATTTAGGAAAGTGGACACTTATTGTGGAACATCCAAAAAAGAAAATGTGGACACTTATTATGAGAGAGGAAGTAATTGTTATTTTTAGATCAAAACTTTTGAACCATATATCATTTGGTTTTTTCATCTTAATTTGCGAATATTTTTTGCCAAATCTTCCATAAGTTGCTGGTAACAACAGTGGTGGTTGTATGCAATCTTCAAGCGGTGATGATGAATGGTACGAATCTCGGGTCGGGTCTATCTCGCCGTTCTTCAACAACCCTTCGCCCCATTTTGGTTCAACCTCAAACCACCAAATTCCTACACCATTCATCACCATCATCATCAATCCATTCTTTTCGATCCTCAAACTCACAATCTTTCTTCATTTTCATAGTCACCCACAAACCCAAACCCGAATCCAAACCCAAACGCACTCTACAATCTAGATTTGATATGGTCCAGAGAACCAAGATCCGATCCAAATCACACCCAGACAGAAGTGAGAGCCAGGAGAGGAAGTGTTGAACAAAAAGAGGAGATGAATTTGGGAATCAACAATGATAGGGATACACACCAAAGACACACCAAACAACACACTGTGCTTTAAATGCATATATCCTGTGATGTTTGAATTTTTCACATTTTTCTATGCATCACTTACACAGCACAGGGTACATGCATTTAAAGCTGGTGTATCGTTTAGTGTATCGTTTGTTATGTATCCCTATCATTTTTGTTTGGCAATTTTGGGTTTTGTTGCATTAGGAGGATCGATATCTTAATCTGGGCTAAGCTCCTCATAATCGGAAGGATAAGTGGGGAGTGCAAGGGCCAGTATTGTTTCATCATGGGGCTCATCATCCATGGAGAACACAAATTCGATATCTACATTATCGTCTCCTAGAGCAAGTTGAGTAAGTGCCTGTATCATGTTGGATTTTTGGGGGCCTTTTTAGGGGCACTGTTTTGCATAATGTCCTGTTTTTCTGCAGATGAAACAACGATCAGATTTCCTTTGGCCACGGAGGGATTTTTTCCGAAAGTAACTCCATTTCTTCTTCTTGGGGATGAAGGAGATGGGTTAGAAGTATGCTTCTGAAAATGTTTGGAAGCGTTGTTCCTTCAAAAGGCACGACTTGGAAAAGCATTACGAAAAAATGACTAAGCTATTCCAGAGTTGCAAAAATATGGTGGGACCCATACATTTTATTTTTTTTTGCAAAGTGGCTTGCGTTGTGTATTTGGTTGTGTGCGTAGGCTTTTTGGTATTTTTATCATCGATTAATCGAATGAGAGTATCTTTCTCAATGTTTTATTTTCCTTCCCTAACTGAGTTCATGAACCATACAAATTGAGGATTGGCTAGAGATCTTTCGATTGTAAGTTCTTCACAACTCCAATCAGAGGTAAGAGAACAAAATGGACAATTTTTATCTTACTTTCATCCAGATTTTCAAATCTTGAAAGCTGACCTTCCTCAGGATCCATCAATGAATAACAGTTTTCATTTTAAGATAAAATGGGACTACAATTGCTCACTGGTTAAATAAAACCAAGCGAGTGCTCACAAAATGAAGATAGAGCAATTTATCCATCAGAAAATAATCTATTATGCTTTCGTGAATTTATGAAGTGCAGTGCAGCGCTGCGTTGGGTATGGAAAAAACCTTTTTCTGGTAGTACATGTATAAACATTGATATACTAATGCTCTGTTTGGTTCATGGATTAATGAGAAAAAGAAAAGAAAACATCGAGAAAAACGCTTTCCTTTGATTAATAAAGAAAACAGTGAGGAACACCGAAAATAGATTGAAAATAAAACACACTGCAAAATCAATTAATAATTTCGAAGTTTGTGAGTCACTTTCCTACACTATTTGTTGCATTTCAATTATATTTTGAAAATTATAATTTTTAATGTGTTTTAAGGATTGAGGAAACACTAGGGAAGTAGCTTTTTGCTTTTTTGCTTTTCCTTTTCTTCAATGAATCCACAAAATAAACAAAGCCTAAAGGGGAAAAAAAATTAAAAAAGAGATAAAGTTAGACATTAGAATTATTTGCCATAGAAGTTGATTACCATAGAGTTCCATGAGCTCGTCCTGATATGCAAAAATCAATGTCCAACTAAAATGCGAAAGCAAGTAAAATGTGCTATTTTGAAGAGTAAAATTTACATCAGAATGCATCTTTAAAATTAATTGAAAATGAAGAGGATATTGGTGAGACTGCATTAAAAAAAAAAAAAAAAAAAAAAAAATCATTCCAAATAAATCCTAAAGTGTTGCATTAATATAAGAACTTGTCGATTGTGCAATAAAGTACACCGTGTGATGGATAGAAGTAGAACTATAATTCCACCTTATTCCAATAACAAAAGAATAATACTATGCTTCTCAAATTTGAATCCCAAAATTTGATTCCCAAAGAGCTTAACAATTATACCGCATGTTGTGGCAGTGATCAATGGTATTACATGTCACTGCATATGGTGCAACTGACATAGTATTTGGGATTCAAATTTGGGAAGTAAAAAAAAAATTGATAAGTTACACTTCATCAATCTAGACTAGAAAGAAAAGGACCTTGTTACAGCAGTTAGAATTGAAACTAAATGTAATTAAGGGTTTGTCAAAAGCCCTCGTGTCTGAGAGCATGATATCTATCAAAGCCTGCCAGGATTTTGTTGGTTTGACTTTCAAAACAAAGAGTACCAGAATAAAAATAGATTAAACTGAGTTAACAAAATAAGTCATAAGATAATATATACCCAACAAGGTGAAGTCATTTTGCCTATCTTCCCCTCTGGGTTCATCAGTTATTCCTTAATTGGAAATGCCATTTGCACACTCTAGACTCCTTAAGTCTCCAACGAAGTTACAGTTGAAATGCGACCTGCACAGCACGGAACAAATAAATATGCATTCCAGGTAAATATTCTTATGCTTCATTTGGTTTGCGATTTTAAACTCCATTTGGATTGAGAGAAATGGAGAGAGGAGACTAGAAAGAGACGACTTTTTCTTCATTTCTCTCGTTTGGAAAGTTAAATGGGGAGAAAAGAGAAGGTATTATGGAGAGAAAGTGAAGAGAAAAGGCCCAATTTTGTCACTCCAAATTGGAGAGATTCCGGAGAGAAAAGAAGAGAATAGAACTAAAACATCGATTCCTGAGAGAAAAGAAGAGAATAGAAGTAAATCATTCTTTAAAAACACAAACATACCCCTGGGCATGTCAAACTTGAGTCAATAAGAATAAAAGAGTAATTGGTTCTAAATAACTTTCTTTTCTTCTCTATTAGAAAGCGAACCAAACGAGAGAAAGTGGCGTTTGTCTTCACTTCTCTTCTCTATTGCCTATCCAAACAGAGTGGAGAAAACCTTGTGTTCTCTTCTCTACTTTTGATGAGTTTCTCTTCTCTTCTCTACTTCTCTCAATCCAAACAGACTACGAAGGAAAAGAAAAAGGAAATGAAAATGGGAAGTTGCAGTAACCTCCCCTGAGGTTTTAGCTTATTACAACCCACCCCTTGATGTCCCAGAAATAACAGATACACCCCCCAAGATTTACTTGTCCATAACACATCCACCGTCAACAGTTAGGAAAAGGACGGATTTGTTGCTAATTTGACTTGATACAATTGTGGAGTTCCCAATTTGCCTTTTATCACATTTAAATGTCTTTTTTACCCTTACAATGTATGTTGCTATTACAATAATGGCATCCAAACACGCCATGCAACAAGACAAATATGTCCTACAGTTGTGCAAAGTCCAACACATTCTAAAGCAACATGAGCGTAAATTCCAAAGAGAACGCATTAGCATACACATTAACAATTCACACTTTCACATAGGCTATGTTTAGTTTGTGGATTGAGAGAAGGAAAAGATAAGGGAAAGGAAAACAAGAAGGAAAAATAGTTCCCTCGTGTGTTGCTTCTTGATTAAATAACATTAAAAAAAAATTCAAAAATATAATTGCAATATATGAATGAAGGAAAGAAATGACTCACAAAATACGTAATTTTTCCTTTCCTATTTTCCTCGTAGTTTTCCTTATTAACCAAGCAAAGGCAAAGGTTTTCCTCTACGTTTTCTTTTCTTTTCCCTTAACCAAGAACCAAAGAATCCCTTAGGTTCTGTTTGGCTCACGGATTGCGTTAGGGAAAAGAAAAGGTAAAGGAAAATAAGAAGGAAAATAGGTTCCCTCGTGTTTTCCCTTGTGCTTTCCTTCATGCTTAAATAACACTAAAAATTATCATTTCTAAACCATAATTGTATTATACGAATAAAGGAAGGGAAATAACTCATAAGGCTCAAAATGTTTAATATATTTCTCAACTTACTCTCTTTTCTTTTCTATTTTCCTCATTGTTTTCCTCATCAACCAGACCAAGGAAAAGGTTTTCCTCTATGTTTTCCTTTATTTTCCTTCACTAAATCCAAGAGCCAAACAAAGCCTTAGTATTATGATTCCCAAATTCGTATCCTAGAAATGATTCCCAACACAAGTGACAGTGGACAGCCTGAATTTTCATTGGAAGTTCGTTTAAGTGGTCCCATTGCCATATCTTTTGGAACCAAAGTTAGGATATTCATAACATTACTCATTAGTTCCTTTACTCATTAGATCATTACTCTTGTCTATAATCTCTCCAATTCGCTTAAAAATGATTTCAATGGATTCAGTATTCGATATCCACAATATATTAGTTTTCAGAAGTATTTCATTACTTTGGAATAAAATTTTACTCATACATCAAAAAGTGTTATAAGCAATGGAATTTCAAATATACAATTTATTTGGAATTTAAATATACTGTTAATGTATTTCATTAATCGAGGTGCGCTATCTAAGTGCATTACTTGGTGATATGTCCAAAATGATCCAGCCATAAAGTGGGTCTGTCAAGTCACCAAGAGGTGCTGGTTATTCCGGTAAGGGCGCCCATAGCCAAGCAACCCCGAGGTGTTTGTCCAGACCGTGCGGTTCGTATCAACAGGTCGAGAATGAAAGACCGCGGCATCCCGCGGACTCGGCCTGACCATTTGTTTCCTAAACCGACTGCAAGACTGCGAAAGGGGATGTGGCAGTTTCCTAAACTACTTAGAAAACTCTCCTAAAATCATGCAAATCTATTGTGATCAGATTAGGCTTCCTAATCCAATTAACTTACCATGTAAGGGTGGACTCTTACACCTATAAAAGAGCCCACCTACCCTGTTTACAAAGACCCCAAAAATAATTCTCTAACTAACAAGCATTCAATAGAGAACTCACCACCATACGCATATACCCGGCCGGTGTTACTGGTAGTGCCGCCCCTCTTTGTTGGCTCATCAGGCCCGCCGGTGATCTGCTAGTGAGCGCGCACAGACGCAACCGTGTACGTAGGTCACCTCGTTAACGGGACCAAACCACATACAAATTGTTCTTGTCTTTTTCTCTCTCCAAACTATACTATTTGAAATCCACGAAGGAGTGTGCGGGAATCACATCAGAGGCCAGGCACTCTCCAGGAAGGCCCTACTGCAAGGTTACTACTGGCCAACCAGGACCCGGGATTCCCAGGAATACATCAGAAGATGTGACAAGTGTCAGAGATACTCTCCCATGATCAACCGACCTGGAGAGCTCCAGACACCAATCCACAGCCCCTGGCCGTTCGCCCAGTGGGGTATCGACATTGTCGGTCCCCTGCCGATGGGAAAATGACAGGTTAGGTTCGCCGTGATCGCTGTTGACTACTTCACCAAATGGGCAAAGGCCGAGCCCTTGGCGACAATAACCGAACGGAAAATGGAGAGCTTCGTGGAAAGGAATATTCTTAGTAGGTTCGGCATTCCCCGGGTCCTTGTCAGCGATGGTAGACAATTTGACACCCCTATCTTCAGGCAGTTCTGCTCGGGGTACGGGATACTGAATCATTACTCCTCCCCCGAACGCCCACAAGCCAACGGTCAAGCCGAGGTAACCAACCGGACAATCTTGCAGTCAATTAAAACAAGGCTTGAAGGCGCCAAAGGGCTGTGGGCTGAAGAGCTACCAACCCTCCTGTGGGCCTAGCTCGGGTTGCCTACACATCGGGTGGCTAACTTCAGTGCGCCGGATAACGAAGAAGCTCTCAGAACAGAACTGGACCTTGTAGAAGAAAGAAGAGACCGAGCCTACCTAAAGGTGGCAGCCTACAAGCAATGGGTCTCACGGTACTACAACAGCGAGGTGAAGCACCGCAGTTTTCAAGTCGGAGACCTCGTCCTTAAGGCCGTGAACCAGTCCACCCGGATCCCGAGCAATGGGAAATTGGGGACAAACTGGGAAGGCCCGTATAAAGTAACCCGGGTTAACCGACCTGGAACTTACTGGCTACAGAGTATGGACGGGCATGACCTCTCTCATCCTTGGAATGTGCAACACCTCCGCAAGTATTATCAGTAACGCATAGCCACGGGAATTTAGTACTGGTAGAGAGATTTGTTTTTGTAGCTCTTATTGAGCAATAGCAATAAATTTTTGTTTTTAATAAAATTGGATAGTTTATTTTGCAAAATTACTCCTGTCAGTACACCGTGCAATGCAGAAAAGTCCTCTGGCCTAACCCCGAAGCACCAAAGACGTTGGCTAACAACCAAGGCACAAAAAGACCTCGGCTAACAACCAAGGCACAAAAAGACCTCGGGCTCCGAACCCAGGCACAAAAAGACCTCGGGCTCCGCACCCGGGCACAAAAGGACCCTACAACCACCCATGTTCCAGGTCGGTTTCCTATGGTCGCTACTCACTACGCCCCACCTTGACAGGACGTTCGGGGGGCAAGGGGATACTAGACCTAAACGGGAAATTACATAAGGCTTCGCCTAGGTCCAACTGACGATGGGAGCAAACCCCTAGGTGGCCGACGATGGCAAGCTTCAAAGTACCCTGCAACCACCCATGATCCAGGTCGGTTTCCTACGGCTACTCACTCCCGCACTCCCGCCTTAGCAAAATGCTTGGGGGGCAGGGGAATATTAGGCCAAAATAGGAAATCATACCGGTCACTAAAAGAGCTTGGAAGATATTCCTAAGTACTTACAGTGATCAGAGATAGACATCCCGGACGGTAAAACAGGATACTCCTATAACTAAAAGAGCTTGGAAGATATTCCTAAGTACTTACAGTGATCAGAGATAGACATCCCGGACGGTAAAACAGGATACTCCTATAATATACCGGGACATACCGGACGGTAAAACAGGGTATTCCTATAATACACCGGGACATCCCGGACGCTAAACAGGACAAGTTCCTATGGCAGACCGGGCAATTACCTTTAAAACAGGTCAAAAAGACTAGGTGTTCTACTGGTTAAAAGTTCCTAAACCATTGCTAAGGCAGGGGTTAGGTCGGCTAAAAACCGAGTAGATACTAGCAATTAAAAACAGGCAAAGTGCAAAAAAAGAAAGAAACTATTAATGGAAAGGAAGGTCGACCTCAAGGGCCTTTTCATTAATTTAAAAAAAGAAATTGTACAAAGCCTGGGGGCAGTTGTAGTAGCCTCTCCAAAAAGAAACAAAAAACTACAACAAAAACAAAAAGAGAAAAAAACTAAGTGTCTACAACCACCACTTCTGTCACACCCGTCCCGGGAAATCTATTTATTTTAAAATACAAAATTGATTTATTGTGAATTATTAATGTTGATTAATAATTGTGGATGTGGTTGACGTGGGTCAACGGTGAGTGTCAATCGAGGACACAGAGATTTGATAATCAATGAGGGATTGACATGAGTAAATGACATTTATGTGATTTTAAATGTTATTTGACTTTACCTGATTTTCATGAATAGTAATTATACTTGTTTTGTATAATTTATGGTAGTTTGATCCTATCTTAGATCATTATGAATACTGTGGTGAGAACGTGAGTGATGCGTAGCATAAAAGGTAGGTGGTCTAGAGATTTCACGAAATTAGTTTCAGAACGTGATTTTTAGACCCAAACGGAACATAGTCTAAAACTTTTATAAATTTTAGTTTTCACTCGTAAAGTTATAAAATGGACGTGTGCGACGTTTCAGGACTTGATTAGAAGTTTCGAAAACTCATGGGGAGTTAAGTGTAATTCCCGAGAGTTGTGCCTATAAATAGTAGTGGATGAGATTTCATTATTATCCACTTCCAAAATATCTAGAGAGAGGAGAGAGAAAGGAGATTTGATCCTACGATCTTCCCGACGACAAACGGCGACCGTTCGTCCGTCAGCTTTCAACCAAATTTCATATTCGAGCTCCTCGAGGTAAGAGCTACATTTTGACACCACTTAGACTTCGTTTGGCTAAGTTTTTCCGAAAATCTAATTTATGGAAATTTGGGAAAATCATGTAAATACTTGTAGGAATCACTCCTAATCGGAGATCCGACGTTTAATCGGGATACTAGTGCTTTCCTCAAAGTTATAGGACGATTGCTCGAGGTATGAATTCCGAACTTGTGTTATATAGACAATTTTGGATGCTTTGGATATTATGTATGAAATTGTGATCCGGGCAAAATTCATGTATTAATTAGACCCGTTAATTATGCACGCGAAAATGTTAGAAAAGCATGTATAACTGTCTATGTGAGCATGTTATGTGTCTACTTGGGTCAAAGGAGAGTTTGGTGCAATTTCATCCGAGGGTAAGCTCCTCGAAGTTTGAGGGTTGTAACATTGATTGTGTGGTGTCTGGTATGGAGGAAGGCCCAACCAGGACACGGTACCTGGTATGGAGGAAGGCCCAACCAGTGTACGGGGTGCGTGGAAGAGGTGTGCCTTCCACGGCATCGGTTTCATTACCGGATGAAAGCGTACCACTCACCCTAGAGACTAATTTGAGGTGTTTTGATGTTTAAAGCATGAATTGTCATACATGCATTTGTTTAGAATTGTACACTCAGCATATAGCTGAGCAATGGAGATTTACTCCATTGCAGGTATGAAGAAAAGAAAGATGGATGCGAGGAATGAGGCCGTTGGGATCATTCGGAAGAATTGTGGTATAGATTCTTGTAACCGAATCATAGAAGCTCTGGATTGTTTTTGGGTTGATGTAATATTCTTTTGAAAACCTTTTTAAGTTGGTTGGAAGCGAATTGGAACTCTTGAGTTCAAGTCTTAAGGTATAACAAGTTGAATTTCATGTTTTATGAATTATTGTAGCACTTAAGAGATTTGATCCAAACGAGTTTCGTTAATGTTTTCAAAGCTTAGACATGCAGTCTAAAATGTTTATATACCTTTGGTAAAGTTTCAGAACGATTGGGAATTTGTATGTTGAGTTTTGTCGTAATTGCGACGTTTTCAAAAAAGTAAAAATAGGCAAAAGTGGGCTGCCTGTGAATAGTGTTTTTACAAAGGAAGTACCTTTTTCGGAAAATATTGAACTGTTCTATTTTGCTTTTAGGGTACATTTGGGGTCCCTAATAACACTTTTATAGTTAATTTGAAATATAATTAACTTTTCCAATTGATACGGATTTTACGGACTCGTAGTTCAATGTTTTGTTTTTCTCCCAAAATGAACTATGTTTTAAAGAGTTTCTTTAAATTTCTTTTCCGCTGCTAGAGTTATAGAATGAATTGGATGAGCCTCGGTGGCGTGCCACGTGTCCTATTTCCGCCCGTAGCGGGATGGGTCGTGACAACTTCTCCCTCCACCGCAGCCTGCTCATCCACAAAGGGGTCCCCGGCCGGTGCAGCTTCAGCGGCAACCTCGGAGTCAGCCTGGCCCTCCTTCCAATAACTGGACTCTGCCCAGGAGTAACCGGACAAGTCCCAGTCAGGGTGGTCAGCAGCAGCCCGCTTCGCCAGGTCAGCGTAGCCCGTGAGCAACCCTGCCTCGAATTCCTACTCAGCATCTTTGGCTTCGGCCTCCCGAGCAGCAGTAAGCTCCGAGAGCATGGCCGTCATAGCTGCCAGATCCTTCTCGGCGGTGATCCTCCCGGCCTCTGCGGCTGCAGCCTTAGTCTCCGCAACCTTCCGGGCGGCCCGCTCGGTTGACAGAGAGTCACGGGTCTCCCCCAGCTCCAGGGCCGTTGCCCGGGATTTTTCCTCCTCCACGGAGAGAGCAAACTCCGCGGACTCCCGGGCAGCCCTCTCCACGGACAGGTCAACCTCTACCGCAGCTAACCTTTCAGCAATGCCGGGAAGGGTGGTCTCAGCCCCGGCCGCAATACAGCCAATCTGCAAGAACAAGACAACGTCAGTATGCAGGGAAGGGAAGTTAATGTTCATGTTAAAAAAAACAAACAACTCACCATGTGGCTGATGCTGTAGAGCCAACTGATGATGGCCTCGGGGCTAAGCAGAGCGCACTTGTCAATCTGGCTCTGCAGTAGCCCGGGCCGGACCCTTCTGCGGACGTCGTCCGCCGTCTCCACCGCAGGTCTGGAGGAGGGTCCGCGCGAGCAGTCTCCTCCATGCTCGGGAAGGAGACCCTGGACGGTTTGGCAGCAGGGGGAAGTGGTGGTGGAGCAGCAATCGTTACAACGGGTGTGGAGGTAGCGGCTGCCTCCTTCCCATCCCGGATGGAAATTCCCCGGGAAATTCTCTTGAGGGGCTGGCCCTCGGCGGGGTCTGGCTTCTTCCTCTTCTGGCCAGCCCGGGCCATCAAGGCCGCTTCCTTTTCCTTCAAGGCTGCCGCACTTTTGGGAACCATTTCTGCAAAACCAAAGAAAAGCACGTGAGAATTCAGCAAAGTGCCAAGTAAAAAAGAAAACCGGACGGTCAAGAGAAGGAACCTACCAGGAATGATCGCCGGGAAGATGGGAGCTATGAAGTGGTGTTGGGCTCGTAGGAGGTCTTCGGGCTTCCCGACCGAGTCAACACTTAGTTGATGTTCGTTGGGTCCTCTACCAAGGGCAAGATCCTTGCTTGAAGCTCGTCCGGAAGACTGGGCGAGTCAACTGATCCCACTGCAAAGCAAACACACAAATGGGTTAGTCATGGCAAAATAAAGAGACCAAGCAGGAAAGAAAGAGTGTTTCGGCTTACTCCTCAGCTCCCCCGCCCAGGAGGTCCTCAACTGTATACCCGGTGCCTTTTCACACAGCCCCAACGTGGACACTTTGAAGAATTTCTTCTGCCATCCTTTATAGTTGCTCGGGCAGTTTACAATTATCTTCCGCCCCTGCCTGGCCCCGAGCGAGAAAAAACCAGACTCCCCGTGGACTTTGAAGGGCCGATGAGTCCAGAAGAACTCCTGCAAGGTGAGCTCATACCTGAGGACTTGGGGCCACAACGAGACGCACCCCATCAGATATCGCCAACCGTTCGGGGCGAGCTGCCCGGGGGAGATCCCGAGGTACATGAGCGCGTCCCAGGCAACTGGATGAAGCGGCAGGCGAAGGCCTGCCATGAAGGCATCTTCGTACAAAGTGACGAAGCCCGACTCGTGGAAATGGGCCCCGCCATCATGGACGGCAAAAGAAAAGGGGCCGGGAAGGTCATATCTATCCCTGATCCGATCCAAATCAGGGCCGCGCAGGGTACTGACAATGGACTCGCATGAGAAGACGACCCCAGGACTGTTCGGTACAGACCCCTCGTCGCCCGAACCCCGTGATGTCGAGGCCAAAGGAGAATCCCGGCGCGTTTCCTCGGGAGCCGCCCGGGCAGTTATCATTCCCTCACTCTGCCGATCAGAGGGGGCCAAGGAGGGAGGGTCTAAGCTTGCACTCAAGGACCCTGACCGCAACTGCTCGTCTTCCGACCGGGACAACGAGTTGAAATCAGAATGGCACATGTCTACGTCTACAATGGACCTAGGAGGCAAACGACCTAAGAATGGGTCAAGGACTCCAAGCCTGGTGTACAGAGGGGGCAGATCCAACAACCTAAAGGGCAGGTCGTACAAGACTCTAGAAGAAAGATAACACTCTCTCAAGACTCTCCCGGGAACAGCAGTTCGGTCCAACTGCTCTAACATACCCCCGGATTGGAAAAAGTGACAGAACCTAAAAAAAAAAGTCCCACGCTCGTTCTGACCCAAGTGGGTTCGCTCCCTCCAGCTTTGTTCAGAAAAGAAGAAGAGAATGAAGAACTGAAGACAGAAAGGAAAAACTTACAAGATTTAGCGCAGAAAAGGGGTCGGGAATCTGGCTCGGGATCTTGTTTGCTCTCAAACCGCTCGGTAACTCTCTCAGTTGACAGCAGGAGTTGAAGAAATGAGCAAGTGTTCCTTATATAGAAGTAATGGGCGGTCCAGATCAATTAGATCCAACGGCTCAAGAGCTTTCCCGCCAAGCGCTGCCAGACAGCTGTCGCCTCGGGATCACAAAAGGTTGCCTCAAAATGCGCGCGCATTAAATGCGTGACGTGACGGTCCGGTTACCACGCAGTTGTTCGATTACGTCCGAACCGACTCCGCTGGATCCTGACCAGGCAAATTACTCCCTGACACGTGGCAATACCACCGCCCGGGCCTCTTCCTGCACCGGTCGGTTATTTCACCGGGGTGATCTGGAAGGTGGGCCCCCATCCCGAGCAGCATTCCCGGAGTATCCGGACGGTTTTCAAGGCAATTCTGATTTTCGATCCTCACCCGATGAAGCATCCAGTCAGTTCCGAAAATGGGGGGGCAGCTGATATGTCCAAAATGATCCAGCCATGAAGTGGGTCTGTCAAGTCACCAAGAGGTGCCGGTTATTCCGGTAAGGGCCCCCATAGCCAAGCAATCCCGAGGTGTTTGTCCAGACCGTGCGGTTCGTATCAACAGGTCGAGAATGAAAGACCGTGGCATCCCACGGACTCGGCCTGACCATTTGTTTCCTAAACCGACTGCAAGACTGCGAAAGGGGATGTGGCAGTTTCCTAAACCACTTAGGAAACTCTCTTAAAATCATGCAAATCTATTGTGATCAGATTAGGCTTCCTAATCCAATTAACTTACCATGTAAGGGTGGACTCTTGCACCTATAAAAGAGCCCACCTACCCTGTTTACAAAGACCCCGAAAATAATTCTCTAGCTAACAAGCATTCAACAGAGAACTCACCACCATACGCATATACCCGGTCGGTGTTACTGGTAGTGTCGCCCCTCTTTGTTGGCTCATCAGGCCCGCCGGTGATCTGCTAGTGAGCGCGCACAAACGCAACCGTGGACGTAGGTCACCTCGTTAACGGGACCGAACCACATACAAATTGTTCTTGTATTTTTCTCTCTCCAAACCCTTCTTACTAATTTTAGGCATCATCACTTGGAATAGACAAATGCTCTAATAAATTGGTTTGCCTACATTGGGATAGGTGAAGACCTTTGTTGTATTTTAAACTACCTGAAGTACATTATTACTACAATACTTATTGAATATCATATGGCAATCTCGTAGTTTAGTCTTACCATTTAACTCCATCACATGGCCATCTATGGATGTATTAGAGGGTGGGTTGTAGTAAACTTTAACTTAAATGGAGGTCAGTGTGATTTGTCCCAAGGAAAACTACAAGAAATGCATTTTCCCTAGTGTTTTTCTCCGTGCCTAATTTACATTAGAAATTACAAATATTCAAAATCTAAACAGAAAATTAAGAAAAGAGGCAACGAGGTGACTCCCAAAATTCAAAATATTTCATTTATCTCTACCTAATTTTTTTACTTTCCTTATTTTTCAACATTCTCTTTCTTAATCTGAAAAATTAAGTGTTTTCGTCGGTATTTTCTTTTTCTTTCGTGAACCAAACAAACCTTTAATTGATCATCAACAAGGAAAATCAACTGCATTTCCTTAATTGTCAACATAAGTTTGAGATGAAATATATTTAGTGACAGTAATGTCCCTAGTGTTCAGGAGAATACTGACCTTTTTTACCATTTCCATTTCGCCAAAGCAACTACTACTTCATCCCACAGCGAGCCGTTTGCAAACATTGGGCTCTTAAAGTTTCCGGAGGACTGCGGTTAGCGGTTCAATGTTTTGTGAAATGCAACCTGAAAGCATGGACCACAAGTCATATCGCAAAATTATACATGCTTAACCAAATAAGCTTGTGTCGTGAGATACAAGACGGATAGCAACAAGAAGATAAAAAGACAACCGTAGTAAAGTTTTAAAATTTCATGATCAGGTTGCGGTATCGGTCGCTGCGCCGTGGTCTTGTATCGGGCGATACGCAAAGATACACTAGATTTAAATTTCAAAAAAATCTGAAAAAATAATGAAAATTTCTGAAATAATAAGAAAAACAAAATTGGCTTCACAGATTATCATAACACCCAATGTACCAATTATAGCATCACATATTACTCAATTGACACGCTACCGATCTAGTGTCTGGTAACCACACATATTTATATAAAATATGTAAATCATTTAGTAACACATATAAATAGCCTTGGTTTGTGAATTTAGTGACATCTAGTGTCTATTACTAATTATTTTAAATTAATAAGAATAACTAATTGGTCTAGTAAATCAACAAACTTAATTTCAAGCAAAACAAATACAGCAGTATGTATTTCTTATGTAAAATTTTAATAATATGCACTTTTAATATACTCTTTACGGTTACTATGAGCGAGATCACAATTTTATAAGTAATTAAAAAAATTACATCTCTTTACGGTTACTATGAGCGAGATCACAATTTTATAAGTAATTAAAAAAATTACAACTACTATAATAAAAAGAATTATTATAATTTCAAATATAACACACATGATATAAAAAAAATTATAATATTATAGTTTTAAATATACCAAAATTGGGTCAAGTAATTTTATTTTATTTTTTATTTTTATTTTTTTTACAGTTTTTATTGAGTCAAGTAAGTCTAATATAGTAATTCTATAATATAATAAACTACGTTATACAGAATAAACTATATTACATATATATAATATAAAACACAAACTAAAAATCCCTAAAACTTACCTCAGCCTAGACGCCTCTGGTAGACAACAACACACACACACACAGAGACGAACGACAGTGAGGGAAAAATGTGGCACCATAAGCACAAAAATGGAAGAAACAATGCCCAATGAAGAGAGAAGGAGAAAGTTTAGATGCAGATCTGTGAGAAAAGAAGATGGAGAGATTGAACCTTCTGGAGTTTGAAGAAGCCCTCTCCACTTCTTATCTATGGAGATAACTCAGAAAAGGTACGATTCGAACATTCGTCTCGCCATCTCGGGCGATACTTCTCACGATACGGCACTGTATCGCCCGATACGGGCGATACATCCGCCAATACTTTGCCGTTTTGATTAATAGTTGTATCGTCTAAAGATCTCGAATAGTTGGGCTTCGAAATCGAGACAACTCAGTATCGGCTTGTCTCGGCCGATACCTCGAACCATGGTTTCAATTTAGGGCTTCAAAATCAACCCGTGTTTATCACAGCCTGTTGGGTCATGCAGTTTACTTAGATCCTTGTGGCTATAAGCCTATAAATAACCAAAACATAAGATGGCTTTAACTAAATATAAGATGGCCCAACCATTCATGGACGGTTGAGGTTGAAATGAAGGACGCACCTAAAGGAATAGGGTTCAAGTCCTCGTGCACCCACATCCGTATCCCCACACCCGCACTGGTGCTTCCTAGCCTCTAAATCTTTAGCATCCAGCAGAAGTCATCCTATTTGGATAGATGTACCTGGGTAACCCAAGAAGGCGGAATACTGCCAGGAAGTTACCAAGTACCTCCAAGTGAATAATCCAACCACGCGTATCGAGAGTTAGTCAAGGTGTTTGACCTCTCTAAACTCCAAATCTTAGAATACAGGGACTGGATTTGAAATGTGTCCAAAAGTTGGGTATGTGCAGGCGGGTACGTCTTAAGAATATAAAAAGGGCATACCCAATGCACGAGACTCCCGCCACTGCGGGGTCTGGGATTGGGTCTAGGAGATGTATACAGCCTTACCTCTGCGGGGAATGTTAGTTGTACGTCCTCAGAATATAAATGACATTTTATGTGAAGTTATTTATTTGATAATACTCTTAATTATAAGTTAAATAATGGGTTTCTAGCTATCTCTTCATATAAAGAGCGAGAATTCTTCTTCCTCTCAATTTTGAGCTTCTTACTTTTTTCAACATCACACATGGAGGATCCTCATGTCCGGTTTCAGTATTGGGGTGTCACACATATATCTTGTACCCGTACCCAATATAATATCCAATCAGCACACCTCACACGTACTTTGGCGTAATAGTGCAGTACATGTAACATAGCATGACATAGGCAATGACCCCCTTTTACAGACAGGAATTTGAATAAAAAGTAAGCAAGCTTTAATCATGAGTACATACAGAAGTTGATCTTTTGAGGAGTTCCCTTATGGCCATTGTAGCATAGCAAGAAGCAGGGAGAGTAAAGCTCAACTTGAGAGCCATCTGAGCTTCCTGGGCTGTTGAGCAATCTGAAGATTCAAGTTTTGATAGTGCCGCTTCTCTGCCAAGTTCTGGCTCATCATGATTATCAGTTGAAAGAACTGTGCTGTCCTCGGAGCTCTTTGATTGCTTCAAAAAAGGGTAATCTTTTTTTCCGTTGGCTGAATTTTCTTCTCTGACCATGGCTACAGCAGGTCTTGACTCGGTGATAACATCTAAATCTGTTTTTACAAGTGGTACATTTCCATCTGTATATGTGAGTAGTTCCCTGGAAGACAAATAGATAAAATTTGAGAATTTGCACTAGTGAGCTAAGATGCACCGATACAGATATAGCGACACGGTGATATGGCAAAACCTAAAAAATCACGACACAATACAGCGTCGACACGGCAAATATTAATCAATTTTTTTTTTTAATATGTAATCAACCATGTAACATAAAAATAACTAAGATGCAAAACAAATTACCTCCAAACAACAATACAACGTGAAAATATCATGACACTTCCAACTCTACCATGGAAGCATCATTAACAAACCAAGATGCATATAAATGTCTACGTACCATAAAATATCTTAACTTTTCAAAAAAAGACCCGTCTTTCGCTTCTTCTTTAGCATATCTTAACTTTTCAAAAAAAGACCCGTCTTTTGCTTCTCCATTTAGCATAGTACACTTTGCCCCAAAAATTTAAGACTTCTCTAAATAAAAAATAAAATAAAAAACACCTTTCTGTGTCAGGAAAGTTTTGGTGCCATGTCTCTGCCATATTGAATTTCAAAATTAAAAATAAAAATAAAACCAGACATGTTTTTGGTGTGTCGGTGCTGGAGGCATGTCGTACACACATATGGCACTTCATTTGAAGTGTCGTTGCTTTCTAGCTCGTGGGTGTGGAATTGTGAATCGGTTTGTAAAATTTATGGATCACGAACCACATACAAACAGGATTTGTAAGATTTTTCTTTAGCTTTTCTAGAAAATAAATAATAACAAACATGCATATAATGTGAACATATAAATACATAGGTATTACTGCTCCAAATGAACAAAATAAGAATTTAAAACAAGTTTCATGCACCATCAACCCTCAAAATGTTGAAAGCTTTACACTTAAAACTTCAAAGTACAAAATCATGAATCGTGAATCGTATCGGGTTTCTTTGAAACTCGAATTCGACCAGTATGAATTTACTAGTGAACAACCTTTCTAACAACTATGTCTGCACCAGCAAAGAGAATGACAAACAAAGAAATCCAGGCATACCATTCAAAGTTCTTCGGTTTCTGAAACACCCGCCTATAATCTCCTCCCATATTAGTTATTGAGAACTCCCTAGAAAATAAAAAGGGTCACAATTATAGCACCAATAGAAAAATCAAAAGTGTGTGTGTGTGTGTGTGCGTGCGCGCGGGCGCGCGCGTGAGTGTGAGTGTGTGTGTGTGTGTGTGTGTGTGTGTGTGTGTGTGCTTGTGTGTGTTAGCGAGAGAGAAGAGAAGAGAGAAATCCTCTGCAGAAACAATGTGAAGTAATATTGATGAGAGAAGCCATCTAAACCAAGCTGGCTTTTCACCAGAATGAAAGAAGCATGGCTCAATCATATTGGCTACTCTCTACAGCACAATCATGTTTCACTGTCAATTACTAAAGGGGACTTAGTTCCAAGGAAAGTGATTTCATGAGAAATTAAGGAAATTGCACGGCAACTCACTTGACATTGTGTACACCCCCTGTCAAGTTGATAGCATCCTATGCATAAAAATAAATTGCATTAGAAAAAGGGACAAGACACGAACATCGAAGTTGTAAATAAAAAGTATATACATTAAATTCCAGTGCGATATTGCTTTTTTTAAATAAAAAGTATATACAAAAGCATGATATTTCATATCATCTGGAGGAAAAAAAAAATTTATAATAATAATAATAATAACAATAATAATAATAATAATAATAACAATAACAATAACAATAATAATAATAATAATAATAATAATAATAATAATAATAATAACAACAATAATAATAATAATAATAATAATCAACTCATTCTAACTGATAAGGATCGGAATGATGGTGAGCTGAATCAAAGGTCAGGATAATCATGCAATAACCTTTCATGAGAAATAAATTAAGTAATCGTGAACCTCCAAATAAGTCCGCAATACACTTTGATTTATGTCATGCCATCACAATCATCAAATCTCATGCGGCGTATAGAGTCTCACAATACAATCAGCAATATCCTATGAAACACCAACACTTCAATCTAAGTGTTGTATGCATGCCGGACACAGACACATGTGCGATATGCCTCCGACACGTGTGACACGTCAAAAATGTGTCAATCTGCTTTTTAAAGGTTTTTAAAATTCGACAGGCAGCGACACGACTTCAATTTCAACGGGGTCTCGATTGAGTCTACTTCCCTGACACGGTACAGTTTTTTTTTTTTTTCAAAAAAGTTCTAAATTTTGGGGGATATGCTATTTTGGATTATTTCTAGTTTTGTATTGTGGCTGAAAACTTATTTTGAATGGAGCTAGACATTGAAATACTTTGCCTTATAAATGTGATATACATTGTGTTGCTTTGTGGATGTTATGTTATAGTTGTAGTTGCTTTTGTAATGATTCTTAAATGGTAGAGTTTGTAATGTTGTTATGATATTTTCTTGTTGTATTGTAGTTTGGAGTTAACTTAAAATAGGGTTAATTACATTTTAACCCCATGTGGCTAGGCCCATTTTCACTTTACCCCATGTGGTTCAAAAGTGAACACTTAACCCCCTTTGGACTAAAGTGAAACTGTTAAGATTTCCCTCAAAATTGATGAATATTCAAAAATTGGCCAAAAAAATTAGCACTCAACCCCTTTTGTGAGGTTAATTTTGGGGTTAACCCCCTATCTGGGGATAATGCTGCTATTTAACCCACCCATGTGGGGCTAATTTTTAACACTCAACCCCTTTGTGATGCTGGTTTTGAGGCTAACTGCCTATGTGGGGTTAATTTTGACACTTAAAGTCTCCTATGTGGGGGCTAATTTTAACACTTAATCCCCATGTGGGCTATTTTGAGAGAAATTTTAGTAGTTTCAATTTAGTCCAAAACCACAGGGAGTGTCCACTTTTGAACCACAGGGAGGTAAAGTGAAAATGGACCTAACCACAAGGGGGTAAAATGTAAGTAACCCTTTTATTTTACATCTTAGGTTTAATTTTTTCCAAAAAATAATGTTATTTTCATGTACATGGTTATATATACAAAATAAATATTTGATCTTTGTTGTGTCACTGTCGTGTTCGTGTACTATTTTTTAGGATTTTCCGTGTCGTGTCACGTCGACGTATCCGTATTGATGCTTCTTCGGTGATAGCAGGCAGAAAACCATTAAAGAAGTTAAGAATCTCATCATATTACAGAAAAACAAGTTCCAATAACTGTATTCTCATAAAAGGACGACATGAACTCGCGCTAATCAAACCTCAAGGATCTCATAGATCAGCTTCGTGAAAATGGATGTCCTTTTCGTGAATAGGCATTTAAGAAAGGCTTCATGAACAGGACTTTGAAGAAAGAAAAATGCTTAGTGACCTTATCCAAAATCAAACAGGAGTATGTAAGCGGGAGAGAGAGAGAGAGAGAGAGATGTTAAATTGAAGCATCCAACCCAAAACCAATTGGCAATAGGTGGAGTAGCCCCTTGAACTTATCTATTGAGTAACTAGGTTATAAGTCCCTGATGTGGGACAATCTCAACACGCGCCCCGAACGTGTGGCATGACTGAGAGTCAAACACGTGGATTACTGAGATAGGGTGACGTGGATCACACATGGACAAATTGGGCCCAACAATAACCCGCTTTGATACCATGTTAAATTGGAACATCCAACCCAAAACCAATTGGCAATGGCTGGAGTAGCCCCTTGAACTTATATATTGAGTAGCTAGGTTATAAGTCCCCGATGTGGGGCAATCTCAACAAGAGAGAGCACAACAAAGTAATCTACTTGGATAAATTTAAAAAATAAATAATTAAATAATTTTAGCTGCCACAATTAGAGAGGGGGCATTTTAAAATCAAGGGTTAAATACATTATGCCTCCCAGTGGTTAGGCTCATTTTCACTTAACCTCCATGTGGTTCAAAGGTGGACACTTAACTCACTGTGGTTTCGGACTAAAGTGAAACTATTAAGACTTCCCTCAAAATTTATAGAAATTCAAAATTTTGCCAAAAATCTTACTCCCTTTGTTCCAAAATAAGTTTCCACTTCAAGTTTGTACATTGTTTAAGAAAGATGCATTATATTAATTTCTTTGGTCCACTACATAGTCACTTTCCTCTTTTACCCTTGGATGTGATAGGCGTTTGACTTTCCTACTTATTTGGGACCACACATAGATGCTTTTGTCTTTATTGTAAGGGTATTGTAGGAGGTTTATTAAATTTTGTAGTTAACTTTCAAAAGTGAACACTTATTTTGGAACATCTAAAAAAGGAAATGTGGACACTTATTTTGGAACGGAGGGAGTAACACTTAACCCCCATTGTGAGGTTAATTTTGGGGTTAATCCCCTATGTGGGGATAATTTTGCCATTTAACTCACCAGTATGTGACTCAAGTGAAACTGTTAAGATTTCCCACAAAATTGATAGAAATTCAAAAATAGGCCAAAATATTAACACTTAACCCCCAGTGTGAGGTTAATTTTGGGGTTAATCCCCTATGTGGGGAAAATTTTGCCATTTAACCCACCTATGTGAGGCTAATTTTTAGCACTTAACCCATTTGGGAGGCTAATTTTGGGGTTAACTGCCTGTGTTGGGTTAGTTTTGACTCTTAAACTCTCTTATGTGGGGCTAATTTTAACACTTAATCCCCGTGTGGGGCAATTTTGAGAGAAATCATAATAGTTTCACTTTCCAAAACCACAAGGGGGTTAAGCGTCCACTTTTGAACCCCAGGGGGTAAAGTGGAACTTAAGAGGGGCACTTTTTTGGTGCAATAGTAGGCTGACAAGTGAGAAACCATTGGTTCGAGTCAGAGAGGAGCCACTTTGTGGAAAAATTGCAAGATGGATTAGATTTGCACTAGTCTAACCCTCTGAACAACCGTACATAGGTGGAACCACCACTGTGTAACGGCCGCCCTTTAGTTTGAAAAAGGTGATTAAAACAAATTTGTGCACACACGGAAAATTTCAAAGTTTGTTCACGCTCTATTTGTAAAAATACCACTTTTTAGTGGATAAGATGCAACAAATAAATCGCACAAGCTTACCTAACTACTAAACTGTATTATTTAATGGCTGAGCATGAGCTATACAGAGATACTGCCTCAATTACATTTAGGATGAGGATAGCCTTCGGAGAAGTAAAAAAGATGAGGATAAATACGACGATGGTCATAGACGACAACTTGATTGGAAAAAAAATAGCATCCTTGTCTGCTATGATATAAGCAGGTTAGGTGTTTATTCATATAGATTATAAAATACCATAAAGAGAAATTGAAGTGTCATTATAAAATTTCTCCCAAGTTCCACCAGATTCCTTGAGAACCACCCAACCTTTTCAGAAAGGCCCATGAACGCTACCCAAAGTAGAAGCAGCACTTATTGCCTATAAATATGAGAAGATAGACTAGATGGTTTGGTCTTGTGCAAATTAAGAGCCCGTTTGGGATCTGTGTGGGAATAAGAGAATTTTCTATAACAGATTTACCCTGTATAGATTTTTGAAAAAGTTGTTTAGAATTTGGTAATGCTACAGGAATTCGAGAATTTTTCATCTTTTTCAAAAAAAGCTTCAATGTGCTGCTTTTAAATAAATATCTATTTTCAGCTTTTTTTAAAATATGGTTTTGGAAAAAGCTGCAAAAAGTTGGTTGCCAAGAACACAACTTTTCCAATATTTTAGCATTTGCTATTGCTATGGGAAGTAGTAGTCAATTTCTCATCTTTTTCAAAAAAACCTTCAATGTGCTGCTTTTAGATCAATCTCTATTTTCAGCTTTTTCAAAAATAAGGTTTTTGAAAAAGCTGCAAAAAGTTGGTTGCCAACGGACACAACTTTTTCAATAATCTCAAATAATTGATTCCCAAACGGGCACTAAGATCTATAACTACACCAATAAGGAAGAGTACTATTGTCCAGATGAGGGTAATTCTTAGGGATAGAATAGACCAAAGTGAACGTACATTTCAATAGTAACGAACGATTTGATAGCATATGATTTAAGTGAAGATACGAGCATAAACATAACAAAACGGAGAAATATGACTCATGTGGCCAACCCTTAATCGTTGGGACAAGGCATTGTTAAGTAGTATATCATTAAGGCTACAAATGGAGAAGCTAGTGATCTATTTGGTAAGGAAGAAACTTTCATTTTGTAGTACATGTATCAATATTGAAATATTGTAGATATAGACGGACAAAATAACGAAAGAGGGGTAAAGATGAAGATAGAAACATAATAGAGCGAGAGTTTTTTGGTATAGAAGTTGAGCAGCATGGGGTTACATCAACCCCACAACTCAAATCCTCACGTCAAAAACACCTTCGCCAACGTAAAAGTAAAAGCAAGACAAGCTTTTTGTTAAACATAGAAATTATATCAGAACGCAGAGGAGGGTGTCATTAGAATGGGTGAGAATGCATTCCAAAGATGCCATTCCAAACATACCCTATTGTCCTTAAGAAAATAGCATATCCAAGATTGGGTTTCGTTGCAATTAAACTCGGAACAAGCCACAGAGGCCTTCAATATACATGCAGTCAGTTTCCGGGTTATTGCGAGTCCAGCTCCAGAAATAAAAACTTCTCTCAAGCAACAGAAAAGTAAAACAAACAAAATCTAACAATAACAAAGCAAAGGGTAATATACAAGTATAAAAATCCATTAAGGAGGCAATTTTAGTTAGGGACAACTAACCTTCTTTGCTAAATCATGATAAACATTCCCAATATCATTTGATGGATAAATTACCCTCGAACTGCATTAATCACAACGATCGACATAAAGCACCACAAACTAGATTAGTGATTGAAATAATGTAAATCTAGAAAAAGAAACAGTATTTCGTGGGACCTGCATTACCCTGGTAAAGGAAGGACAATATCATCAATTGTATAGTTTCCAGAAACTAAATCTGCTTCATTCACAGCCTGCCAGAAGAGGTAGAAACAGTCTCAGAGTTCGCACAAACAGAAGATGATAGGAAAGGGCATTACAATCAAATTGTCTCCTCAAAACTTAAACTTCTGTAGAGTAGGATTAAATTCAATGCACAGATTGGATTCAAATCGGATAAAATGGCTAAATCGCTGACTCTGATTCATAAAACATCCATCTAAATGCTCTCTATTCTGGAAGTACGAAAAAGTAAGTAGAATATTTAAAACCATCAGTTGTTTAATCAAATGCCTCCAAATGGTTACTGAACGGTAGAAACGTCACTGTTATTAAACTCGGTAATTCATGGCAGATTCAAGTTATAATATAGAGTAGGCCACTTTTGTTATGTGACAATGTGGCTAAAGGAAGAATGATTCGAGGATATGGTTAAGGGTGGTGGAAAGCCTTTGCAGTTGAAGGCAACCATTACATTTCTTTTAGCATGATAGCTTAAAATGCTCAAAAGAGATTTGAGAAAGTGGAATAACGAAGTGTGGCAACCTGGAATGGAGATAGAGTAGATTGATGGAGGAAATTAGATCTTTAGATTCCTAAGCTCGAGGGGGGGGGGGGGGCTAAAGAAAGGGATTGGTTCAAACTTGATGTAGAGGAATATAAATGAACATGCAAGAAACGAGGTGATGGTTATGGAGGAATACATAACTTGATGTATGCAAGGTATATGTAAGAAATACAATACTTGATGCTTTTCCATATTTAATTTCAAAATGACAATTAGCTAATGGAAAGTTGAAGATGACAGTCCAAATGAGATTAGCTAGTTCTAATCACAGGGCCAATTTCTTTTCTTGATTGGAATGAAAACTGCTAACTAGTACTATGTATTGTATAAGTCTACCCCATTATACCCAAGTCAGGATATTGTGGCATGCCATGTTTCGATTTCTATTCCTCATTCCTGAATAAATAACTTTCCATTTACTATATTAGTCGCAATTTGGATATAGCATCATCGTAACGTCAAATACTGTTATTACTATGTATCAGATAATACAAACCCTCGCCTTCACTGGATTACTTCTTTCCTCAGGAAGAACTGTTTCGGAGATTTCATGTAGTTGGCTATCATGTGTATCATTGCCTTCATCATCTTCGCATTCAGGTACAGAAACTCCTGTTACATTTTCTGCACTTTCTCCTATACAATATACCAAATCTCCCAACACAACTTGATCAATCCCTAGCATAGTCAGATAAGAACAAAAAAAAAAACCACGGTCAATTAATAAGGGTCTTACCAATGTAGCTGGACTGACCCCCATAAAAATAATTATAGTACAGTCGCATTGTAAAGTTGTAATTCATTGTTATATGGATAAAGCTTTACATATATTTCAAAAATGACCATTTTGCCCCTCTCGTTGCTATTTTCCCACTTAGTGTATTTTGTGTGTGTTTTGAGGGTAGTTTTGAGTTGGTGAGCTTACTGGGAGTACGAAGCAAGAACCACACATGCATGATGACGAAGATTATCGGCATATTCTATGAATCATGTACAAAGAATAATCCTGAGAATCACAAATTAAAAATGTGAAGACTACTTACCATATTTTTGCACTCTCATACTTGCTGCATGGTTCCACAAGTAGCTTTGGTAACTATGGACATACCTGCAAATTACAAAAGTGGCAATAATGTAAGTTCTATTTGTTCAAATCTCAAATGTCTCTTAATGTGTAATCCTTTTATTGGACAGACCTAATAACATTGAAATATATAAGAAAATAGAAATGTTCCTGATAATAACGGCATGGCATGCATCTCTACATTTATTTTAGAAAAAAAAAAAAACTAATCAAACATAATACCCACGAGATCACTTCTAAAAGAATAGTACTACCTCGTCCCATTTTATGTGTCCATCTTGGGGAGTCCAACTATTTAAGGGGACAAAAAGAATCTACACCTACTTTCCACAATTGCCCATAATCATTGCACTTTTTTTATTATTATTTTATTTTGGTATTGATTGCAAGGAAGGGTAGTTGGGGAAACTAAGTAAAATTTATATACTAATTTAGGAAAGTGGACAACAATTTTGGGACATCCCAAAAAGGAAAGATGGACACATAAAATGGGACGGAGGGAGTAGTAAATATCCTACGACTATGGATATCCAATTAATATATCTTACATGCCCTTTTGTACACTTGTCTTCAATCGGAAAATTCTCTTACCACCTTTAGCTCTATACCAAACCGATTTATATTTCAAGATTCAAAGCATATAATTTGAGGAGTTTTTACATGTATCGTGCAGGAAAGATACATTTTTCTTCTTTTTATCTCTCTCTATGTTTATCTGTGATTTTCATATGTGGTGGGTGTCATTCTCATTCTTCATATAGTTTTGCGTCATTTACCATTGAACGATATTACAACAAGACTTGGTACAACTAATGAGACTCAAATTGCATGACCAAAACGCCATTATGCAACGTAAAACTTTTGTTAAGAAAGGGAAAATGCAGTGAGACAAAGGGACTGGATAGATTTCACAAAATTTATTATTTTACACTCTGTTTAAAGATAGGGACCATTATTTGGTGCAAAAATAAAAGCTCAAGCTACCAAGCATGAGTTTACCGGTTGAAATATAGGACAACCATTTTGTGTGAAAACAATGGCAAAAGTTAGGCTTGCTTCTAGTTTTAGCCCTCTAGCACCTCGCATGAGTGGCAGTCGGGGCAGCGGTGCTAAACCTCTTTAATGTTTGCATGTAAAATACAACTCACTTGGCAGTACAACGTAGATAGCTCCTTCGAGTGTTGGCAGTACCATATTACTTTTTAGGTTTTACAATTTTCAATCCAAAAATGCTCGCATGCAATGAATGTGAATTATGAGAAAACTAAAATTATAATTTTGCAACATGACGATACTTCCTAATATATTGTCTTCTATTGAACCAAAGTATTAGTCACAAAGAAAAATTGTCTTCTATTCTAAAGAATGTGACCTTTGTGTTGGACGTTGTAATGGGTCCAAAGCTAATAAGAGTTGGTTCATGAGCTAGTCCAGAGCTAATATTAGTTGGGTCTGAATATGGGTCTTAGTGTGTGACCTAATTAAGTTGTTGATGGATACTTTTATTGAGGCTTGGGATTTATAAAAAACAGTGCAAGAAAATCGCGCCTAGGCTAAAGTTGCACCCGCCTTTACCCTGAGCCTTAGGCGCGCCCTTAACACATAGGTTTAATCTCATTTAGAATCAGAGAATTTATATACAGGTATGTAATAACCTTGGAAGCACTGACACTTCTAAGAAGGCAACATGTTGTGTTGTATCTTGTCCGACGCACCGACACGACACTTCACGGACACTTTTCTTGCAGTATCCACGTGCAATTTTTCAGGATTGTCATGTCGTGTCCGTGTGGGAGTGTCCATGTCCATGCTTCATAGGTAATAACAGAAACTTATCTTTTGCGTGTAGGTCAGTATCTATTGTAGTAACTTATACTAAGGCATTCCATGCTGAAAGCACTCTCTTATTAGAAAGCTTGTACTATAGATTTCATAACAAGCAAAATCGTTCATCAGGAAAACGTTTATAATAGCGTGTTTTTGTTTCTCTTTTTTTCCTATTTCTTCCGACCTGTGTGGTTTGGCAGTTGGAAGAAGAGTTAAAAAACAAGGCACACAGAACCAAACACAAAAATATAATAGAAAGACCAATGGGCCTAACTCACCCTCAAAAGACGCCTTATGAGGGGAGGTAACCCAGGCTTATAAGAAGCACAGACGGGGATTATGGCCGAGCGAAATGAGACAATCCAATACACCCTTTGGTCAACATTCAACCGGGAAAGCCCAACAAGAGGAGGGAGCCCAACTCAACTCTGATACCAAATAGAAAGACCAATGGACCTGACTCACCCTCAAAAAACGCCTTATAAGGGAAGGATTACCCAGGCTTATAAGAAGCACAGACAGGAGCTATGCCCGGGCGATGTGCAACAACCCAACAAATAAAAAACCACTATTGGAATCAATTCTGTAAACTTTAATTAGTCCAAATTTCCAAATGTTACATATGAGCAAGAGAAAATAGCAATGAGAATGCAAATGGCCAAATACATCAATTAGTTTTTAACTTTAAATTGAAAGATAAAGCACCTACTAGGAAAACATAAAATAAAATAAAAGGCATCTGATTTGATCTTGATAATCCAGAAAATCATCCAGTTAATTCATTTCAATGCAATCTTCATCCATTGTGTAGCACGAATATGGATACGGATAGTCGGATACCATACATTACAGACATGGGACATCGATACCACACGTTACAGTCCGACGACACGATAAATCTTAAAAATGTAGCATATGGATAAGTCTAGGACAAGTCGAATAACAGATAATATTTTTTTAACTAAGTGTATAATACATAGTGCTTGTGCATTCCCGTTTCCTAAATTTTCAACTAAAAATATTTGCAAAGGAGCCACCATTTCCTAACAGATTATTTACCTCACACTTTCTCATATTTAGAATTTTACTTCAAACCTTTATAAACATTTTCAAAGGAGCCATTGTGTTTGTGTCCACTACTGTGTCCGAGGTGTGTCCAATGTAAGAAAATAAAGGCCCAACATGAGTCAGCGCATGTCCGACTCGTGTTGGTGTCCAACACACGGAAACGGCACCCAAATTGACGTGTTCGTGCTACATAGACCCTGAAAAGTGAAAATCGAAGGGAAGGGGGAGACAAAAAAAGACATGGTTGATTGAGCTCAAGAAGAAATACATACCAGCATATCATTAGTTTAAAGCTGGTTCTAGATGAAGCGGAATGGCGAAATTACAATTCATGCAGCTGATGCCAAATATTCAACAATGTAAATACTACATTGTAATCATGACTACTAACTGTAAGAGAGATGCGCTATAAACTCGATAACAATACACAAAACAATACCGGGGTGGTCGCTTACATCATTCTTAGAGTTCTAGGAATAGCCTTCAGTGCCTGCAAGTAGTTCCCAGGACATTTCTTCAGACACTGCAACTGGAAAAGATCAAAATATCAATGTTAGTTATTTTCATTGTGTAACAAGACAAAACAAATCCCACTTCATCCATAATAGCCAGAAAACCTTTTTATCCATTAAAAAAAAAAGTAACAGATATTGTCAAGGACAGGACCTTTCTACAATTCAAATAGGTAAATCGCTCCAAGAAATTGCTTTAATTGCTACACCTCTTTGAAAAAAAAAAACTTTTTGTCTCCATTAAAACGGCTGACATGATTCTGTTTCCTAGTGAACCAAAACGAAACATGGGTGAAAAATTGAAATTCGCACCGAAACAAAGTTGTTTCTTCCATAACATGGTCGAAACATACAAGACAGTTAAAATAATTCCTTTGTATCGACAAAAGCTCGAAACTGCCAAAGATACTACCACAACTATTTTCAAAAATAGAGAGAGATTGACCAATTAAAACCTATTACTGCAAGAAGATTACTTTTGAGGTCGTATAGGGGGGAAAAATCATAAGCAAATATATATATATATATATATGTAATAATAAAATGAAGGGGAAGATAGGAAAGAGTTTACTGTAATGTTTGGCTATTAATATAGTAGCCTAATTACGAATTGTTTGAGTTAGGCTGTTATTTCACATCTAAATTGTGGGTCTGACTTGAGCATAAATGTCTACTTTGTTCAAAATTTATATTGTGATTATTATATCATTTATAATTGATCAATAATTGAGTATTACACGAAAAACTAATTTTAAAATCTTATTTACTTTTACTAGTAAAATGCTATATCAAATAACGAACATGCAGACATTTATATTTATATCTCAATCCACTCTAGTGTCCTCAATTGTCAATGGATAACTAGGCTGAATGGTAACTTTTCTAATAGAGGCTTAAAGCATAATTAGTTGGATGAAATTGAATCACTTTTTTGGTTTTATTTTCACTTTTTTTTTTTCAAAGTGTCTAGATGAGTTTCCAACACTTTTCATTGTTTCCATGATGTTTCCAAAATATTTCTAATCCCCGGTGGACAAAAACATCTATACTAAATGAAATTTTGATCCTTTGGCTATGAAGAAGTAATCGGCATTAAAGAGGAACTTTCCAATTTTCATAAAATAAGTGACATTGGTCAAAACTTGGGTTTGGGATCTAAAGGAGTGAAAGAGTTAAAATGGATATTACTAACACAGATTTTCAATTTAAAAGAAATCAGTAACTAAAATGTAAGGAGTAGTTTGGTTTTTTCAAACAAACCTTATCAGAGTACATGATGTAGTATAGTAGTAATTAATGTTACTTAGAACGCGGTTCACCCCGATGCGTGGTACGGGTTCGGGTGCGTGGTACGTCACTTAGCTCGGTTCGGGGTACGAGGGGGTAGTCTCAGTTGGTTCACATGTTTGGTTCGTGGTTCGCTTCGGTTCGAACTTTTGGTTCGATTAGCACTTATGTAAATAATTATACACAGATATATAGTACTATATCATTCCATGACTTCATATAATCAAATTTCAAACACAAAATGTTTAGGAAAATAAGTTCAAATTAAGTCTCGAATGCAAATATCTTGGAAGCTCTTAAAGAAAAACCAACAACCAATGTAATTTGTTTATCTTCTTCACAATTTCAATTTTATTTATCTTCTTTTTTTTTTGGTTCGTGAATTTTAGGATCCGGATCCCCTAAGAACCATGATTTGGATCGCAAGATCCTGGATCGCGGTTCCATGGGGGGTACCAGGATCCCGGTAACCATCTGCCGCCTATAATTTAGCTTTTTGGTGGGCTAAGTTTATTGAAAAGTTTTGTAAATACGGGATATAAAAGAAGGAAGTAAAGTTGGATGCTCTTCCAAAAGGTTTGTTCAAAGAGAGAATAGAGAGAAAGAGAAGGCTTAACCTAATTAGGTTAGCCCACACTTATATATATATATATATCAATCATATATTCAAGAAAATTACAAAAATACCCTTAATACTAATACTTATATTCTAACACTCCCCCTCAAGCTGGAGCATAGATATCTATCATGCCCAGCTTGTTACAAAGATTATAGAACGATCCTCTATTTAGTGCCTTGGTAAGAATATCTCCTAGTTGCTCACTAGACCTAACAAAAGAAGTAACAATTTCCTTTCTCATAACCATATCTCTGATAAAATGACAATCAACTTCAATATGTTTGGTCCTCTCATGAAACACTGGATTACTTGCAATGTACATAGCTGCTTGATTATCACAATACATCTTCATAGGTTTACTACTTGGAAATCCCATCTCTTGCAGAATAGTCTTCACCCATAACAACTCACACGCAGTATGAGCCATAGCTCTATACTCAGCCTCTGCACTTGATCTTGCAACTACATTTTGCTTTTTGCTCTTCCAACTGACGAGATTTCCACCAACGAACACACAAAACCCTGATACTGAACGCCTATCAAGACTGTCTCCTGCCCAACTGGCATCTGAGAAACCAACTATCTCCAAATTATCTGAAGGCTTCAACACTAAGCCTTTACCAGGGGCACCTTTTAAATACCTCAATATACGACACACTGCCTCCCAATGTGATAACTTGGGACTCTGCATAAACTGACTAACAACTCCAACAGAGAAGGTGATATCAGGTCGAGTTACGGTTAAATAAATCAACTTACCCACAAGTCTTCTATACCTTCCAACATCATTGAAGTCTTCTCCATCATCTTTACTAAACTTAATATTTGAGTCCATTGGAGTGTCGACAGGTTTTGAACCCATCAATCCTGTTTCATCTAGAAGGTCAAGGACATACTTTCTTTGAGATAAGAAAATTCCTTCCTTAGACCTTGCTACCTCAATACCCAAAAAATAACGTAGTAGCCCCAAATCCTTCATATGAAAATGCTTACTTAAATGAGATTTCAATAACTGTATACCTTCACTGTCACTGCCGGTAATCACTATATCATCCACATAAACTGCTAGAACTATCGTACCTTTCTCACAGTGTCTCACAAAAACTGAATGATCAGAACTAGTTCTTCTCAACCCATATGAACTAGCTACTTGGCTAAACTTGTCAAACCAGGCCCTTGGAGACTGTTTAAGGCCATAAATAGCTTTCTTCAACCTACATACTTTATGTGACTCCCCCTGAGCAACATACCCAGGAGGTTGCTCCATATACACTTCCTCTTGTAGGTCACCATGAAGAAAGGCATTCTTTATGTCAAGTTGATGTAGAGGCCATCCCTTAGTAACAGCAACAGACAATAAAATGCGAACAGAATTGAGACGAGCTACAGGGGAAAAGGTTTCAAAGTAATCCACACCAAAAGTCTGAGTGTACCCTTTAGCCACCAAACGAGCTTTCAAACGTTCGACAGTACCATCCGGATGATACTTAACCACATAAACCCAACGACAACCTACAACATGTTTCCCAGAAGGAAGATCAGTTAACTCCCACGTACCATTTTTGGACAACGCCAACATCTCATCATCCATAGCACTCTTCCAACCCGGAGAAACCAATGCCTGAGTATGAGACTGAGGAACAGAGACTGAAGATAAAGCACTAACAAAAGAGCGCAGTGAAGACGATAAATGAGAATACGAAACAACCTGATCAATAGGATGGTGAGTGCAAGAACGAGTACCTTTTCGAAGAGCAATGGGTAGATCATGAGATTGAGGAACCTCAGCCGAAGTGGATGAAGATGGAGGTGGAGCTGGCGGGTCATGAATACTGGATGGCTTGTCACGACGACGATACACCTGCAAGGGAGGAGAACTAGGAGGAATGGGTAAGGGAATAGTGGACGATGGAGCAAGAACATCAACATCTAAGGATGCACCGGAGGATGAAAAAAATGAGGTACCTTCAAAGAAGGTGACATCTGCACTAATCACATAACGACGACTCTGAGGATTCCAGCATTTATAACCTTTTTGAGTGCGTGAATATCCCACAAATATACATTTGGTGGCCCGAGGATCCAATTTATCATGACCAGGAGTAAGAACATGAACAAATGCAACACAACCAAACACACGTGGTGGTAAGGCAAACAATGATCTACCTGGATAGAGAACAGAATGAGGAATGCCACCACTAAGAACAGATGAAGGCATTCGATTAATAAGATAACAGGCAGTGAGTACAGCATCCCCCCAAAATTGTTTAGGAACATGCATGTGCAACATAATTGTTCGGGCAACCTCAAGAAGGTGTCTATTTTTTCGTTCAGCTACCCCATTCTGTTGTGGAGTATAACCACAAGAGGATTGATGAATTATCCCCTGAGAATCACAATAGGACTGAAGAGGTCCTTTAACATATTCCAAAGCATTATCAGATTGTAAAATACGAATAGTGCAACCAAACTGAGTCATAATCTCTTTACAAAATAATTGAAAAATTGAAGAAATATCTGAACGATCTTTCATTAAAAATAACCATGTCATCCTGGAACAATCATCCACAAAAGACACAAAATAAGAAAAACCTAATAGACTCTTATGTCTAGACGGACCCCAAACGTCGGAATGAACCAACTCAAAAGGAGTGGCCCGACGATTATTTTTACGTAAAGGAAAAGACACCCTATGATGCTTACCTAACTGGCAAGCCTCACACTCTAAACTAGACATAGACTTAAAGGACGGAAAAACCAACTGCAAGGACTGTAGTGAAGGATGACCCAGACGGCAGTGCCATTGATGTGGTGAAACAGTTGTATGTAAAGCCGTCGATTTATTCGCTATTGAATGTTGTTCCAGGTAATAAAGACCATCTCGCTCACGACCTCCACCAATCATCTTCTTCGAGCTGAGGTCCTGAAAAACACAATGAGAGGGATAAAATGTTACAGAACAATTTAAAGATTTAGTAAGTTGACTGACCGATAGGAGACTAAAGGGAAATTGAGGAATATAATTTACAGATGACAATGAAAGAGATGAGGTGGGAGAAACAGGACCATGACCAATAATAGGACAAGATCGTCCATCAGCTAAAACAACAGAAGGCTGTGTGGGTGGACTAAGCAATTGTGTAAATACATTGGACTTACCAGTCATATGTGCCGAAGCCCCTGAGTCGATGACCCATGGTGAAGGAGCAGATGAAGAAAAACACGCAATATTACCTGACTGTGCAAAACCAGCAGTACTAGACAAGGATTGCTGCTGTTGCTGTTGGATTAAGGCATTGTATTCCTCGCGGGAGAGAGTGATAGACTCATTTGAAGATGCTACGGCAGGTGGAGGAGTACTAACTTCCTGTTGAGACCCAGAAGCAGTGTCAGAAGAGTACAGGGCTGGATTAGGTGAGGTCTCCCACGGCTTACCATAGATATCATAACACCTATCCACAGTATGATTGTCACCCCCGCAGTGTGTGCAATAAAGAGAACCACGGCCTCGACCAAAACCACGACCACGTCCCGGAGGACCTCCTTGTCCTCGATTACCATTAAACATAGGAGGGGAATTGCCAAAGCCACGACCACTGCGACCGCGATTATTACCAGAAAAATTGCCACGACCACGAAAGGCCCCTCTATATCCCGTAGATGTAAGAAGTGCAGAATTTTCTTTCCCAACAGGCTCAGAAGAGATGGAGGAGGACTCTGTAGTAACACGGAGCACACGAGAATACACATTGCTCAAAGATGGAATACTACCTTCACCGGCCAAAATCTGTGACTTAACAGACTGAAGATTCGAATGTAAACCAGATAAGAACTTGGAGACATAAAATTCCTCTCGTTGCTTCTTGATAACGTCAACATCATTAGTGATAGGATGATACTGATTCAACTCATCCATGAGTCCCTTAAATGTACTGTAGTATTCACTAACCGGCTTATCACCCTGTTGAAGCAGAAACAAATTTTGATATACCTCATAAACGCGAGAAACATTCTTTTCCATAGAAAACGTCTCATGAACAGACTCCCAAATCTCTTTGGCTGAGGACAAGAACATGACACTTGAACACACAGTAGGTTCCATACTATTCCACAACCAGGACATAACCACATAATTCTCAGACACCCAATCTTCATAATCCTTACTATCCTTAGTCGGAGCAACAGACTCAATATATTTCAACTTCTTCCTAGCCCCTAAGGCGACTTTCATAGCTTGAGCCCACAACAAGTAATTGGACCCATTCAACTTAGTAGTGATAATTTGCATACTCACAACATCGGACGAAGAAATAAAACCTTTCTTGTCAGCCATATAAACCAAAAACAGTAGGAGTCTTATACCCAATAACAAAGGAAAAATACTAACAACGAACAAGAAGCAACATCAACGCCAATAAACTCAAACGGAACTAACCAATAAGGTCCATAAAGGGACCGAGACAACACGAACGAAGAAACCACCAATCAAAATTGCCTAATCGAGTTCTGATGTATGCGAATGTAATCCCTTGGACGGTTGGAGTTCAAAAAAAAGTGCAGAAATCAGATCATGAACAATGCCCGATGAATAGTTACTGCATGAACAGTGTTCGATGAACAGTGTTTTCGGTGAACAGTGTTTTCGGTGAACAGTAACTGCGTGAATAGTAACTGCGTAAACAGTGCTCGCGTGAACAGTAACTGCGTGAATAGTGATGCGGCTGTGATGGTGGTGGTGTGCGGCACCGAGAAGCCTATTCGGGTGGCTTTGATACCATGTTCAAAGAGAGAATAGAGAGAAAGAGAAGGCTTAACCTAATTAGGTTAGCCCACACTTATATATATATATATATATATCAATCATATATTCAAGAAAATTACAAAAATACCCTTAATACTAATACTTATATTCTAACAAGGTTTGAATATGGCTTGGATCAGAAAGTTGTTAATTACCAGGATTTTAAAAAATAAGCTGTCGCATCTCTGAGTAATTGGCTTAAACCATGGTTGAAAATCATGTCGGACACTATCTCAGGAGACTCCAACACACAAAATTGAGATATGTTTTTTTTTTCAAATTCTAAAGTACAATAGAAACAACAAACTTGGTCCATCAAATAAACAAAATAAACCATCAACCACAAACAACATTGTCTAATTCTTCAATACACACAAGATTAAACAAGTCTATGACACAATTACATAATAAGGTAGTTACAAATTTTAAAAACCCATCATAAAGCACTTGCTATTTGTAAAATAAACTAAATTCACTCAATCTAACCAAATCCTTCATGGTTCTAATATCATTATTTACCCAACATCATGATACAAACTTGACGAAATTCTCTTGTTTTATTCCGAAGAAAAATGGAGAAGTTTTTTCTTGTTTTATTCACCGTGTTACAAGGTTTATATATACACATTCAAGGAATCAAGAAAGAAAAGCAATAAAAGAAGAAAAAAAGAAAAAAGGAAATCAAATCAAATCATTTCTAAAATCCCATAATCAACATAAATAAGGGATTGACTGAAATTAAATAAGAGATTGCCGAAATTAAATCTCCTATGAAATAATATCTCCAACACTCCCCCTCAAGTTGGGTTGTAGATGTTGTACATACACAGCTTGTGACTCAATTCTTCAAAGATGGTTCTTGGAAGAGCTTTAGAGAGTATTCTGCTGTTTGAGATTTTGTAGGGATATAAACAAGTTGAACAATTTCCTTCCTAATCTTTTCGGAAATGAAATGCCAATCTATCTCGATATGCTTTGTCCTGTCATGGTGTACGGGGTTCTTTGCGACACTAATAGCAGCTTGATTGTTGCAGAACATCTTTATGGGATTCTCCATTTCTACTCCCAGCTCACTGAGCAATCTCTGTATCCACATTCCGTCACAAATACCAAGAGCTAGAGCTCTAAACTCAGCTTCTGCACTACTTCTTGAGACAACAGGTTGTTTCTTGCTTCTCCAAGTTACGAGATTTCCCCAAACATAGGAGCGGTACCCAGATGTAGATCGCCTGTCTGAAACCAGTCTGCATCCGAGAAAACATCATCATTTCTATTATCACTCTTCTTGTATAGAATACATCTACCAAGAGTCATCTTCAGATACCTCAAAATTATATTCACAGCTTCCATATATTCTTCTGTTGGGTTTGTTCATGAACTGACTCACAACACTAACAGAGAAACCAATATCAGGTCAAGTGCGTGAGAGATAGATAAGTCGTCCTACAAGTCTTTGATATCTCCCCCTGTCAACTGGTGCACTATCTTTTCTAGTTCTTATCTTCTTGGTTGAATCCATTGGAGTAGCTGCCGGTTTACATCCAAGCATACCTGTTTCTCATAGTAAATCCAGAACATACTTTCGTTGGGAGACAAAAATACCCCTTTTAGATCGTGCCACCTCCATGCCAAGAAAGTATCTAAGATAGCCGAGCTCTGTTGTTAAAATCGTACGATTCGCGATACGTATCGTACGATTCGATACGATACACAAGAAAAACGATTCGTATCGCACGTAGGAATCGCAATATGTAATTAATCGCAGATGGGAATCGCGATTCCATTTCAAATATGCGATTCGATTCGCGATTCCATATCGCAGTGATTCCTTTGGTCGCATTTTTGTTTGTTGTTGTTTTTTTTTTTTTTTTTTTACAGCTGGACAGCATATATAATATATACATATATATATTTAATATACTAATATACTAAAAAGAAAGAGAAAACAAAAAGAAAAATAGCCAAAAGAATGAACTTTTGATTGACACACAGAGATCGACTTTCTTCTCCATCGACTTTCTTCCTTCTTTTCAATCAACATTTTTTTCCTTCTCTGGACAGCAAATTATATATATATATATATATATAGTACACATACTAATATATTAGTTAAAAGAAAGAGAAAACAAAAGAAAAAGTCAGCAAAGAGGGCTCGAGACTGACTATGCCGACAAAGAGGTAAGTGGTCCCCAAATCTTCTTCGATTTTTTTTTTTTTTTTTTTTGTTTCTTCTTCAAAACAGTGGTGGTCCACCAGTCCCAAGTCCTTTACAGCAAGCAGATTACACACTTTAAAAATCATTTCTAGGGTTTGGTGAACATTTAGTAAATGCATTCATTTTAGCCTTTTAGGGTTTGGTGAATATTTAGTAAAGGCATTTATTCTAGGGTTTCTACTTTACTTTTTAATTGCACAATTAATGGCTCCCAAGAAAAAGGGAAGAAAAACTAATGACCTAACTTGGGACCAGTGTAAGAGAGTGGATGATGGAAAAGGGGGTAGAATGCACCTCATGTGTAACTATTGTGGAAAGGCTTATTGGGGTGGGGTCATTAGAATGAAGCACCACTTAGCATGCACTCGTTGTAATGTAGCGAGTTGTACCTAAGTATCGGAAGAAGTGAAAAAGTTGTTCTTAAATGTTTTGAAAGAGTTGGAAGTAGTTAATTCTAATGATGATAAAATAGAAGAATGTTTTGAAGAATTTAACAATTTGAGTCAAAAAAAGGGAACCATGGATGGTTTTGTTTTGAAAGGCAAGTCTACCCAAAAGACTTTTAAGTGAGATGCTTAAAGATAGAGAACCCGTTGTTAAAGACATTTGTAGATTTTTATACGGGAATGCTTTAGCAATTAATTTGGTGAAAAGTCCTTTATTTTTTAAGATGATAAAATCGGTTAGTGAATATGGGAAAGGATTGAAACCTCCAAGCTATTAAAGAAGGAAGTTGATAGTGTGAATGCAAGTTTGGAGAAGTATAAAATTGAATGTCAGATGGGTGGACCGATGGAAAGAGCCGATCACTTACGAACTTTCTTGTCAATAGTCCAAGTGGTACGGTGTTCATTAAATCTATTGACACTTCCGATGTTATAAAGGATGCAAACAAGTTGTTCGAATTGCTTGATTCATTGGTTGAAGAGATTGGGGAGGAAAATGTTGTTCAAGTAGTGACCGATAGTGCCACGGCTTATGTAGCCGCCGGTAGAAGCTAGAGGACAAAAGAAAGAATTTGTTTTGGTCTCCATGTGCGGCCCATTGTATTGATTTAATTCTTAGCGACATTGGTGATGTCCCGGCTTTCTTTGATACACTAGCAAAGGCACGAATGATCATGATTTATATCTACCGCCATACTTGGGTGTTGAATTTGTTTTGAAAGTACTCTAAGAATAGGGAATTGATAAGACCGGCGGTGACAAGATTTGCCATGTCTTATCTTACTTTAAAGAGTATTATGGACGCAAAAATTCCTCTACGGGCTATGTTTGCATCGAACGAGTGGGCTACGAGTTCATATGCAAGAAAAGATGATGCGGAGGTCATCTCACACTTTGTTTTGGGGGACAAAAGATTTTGGAAATCAATTAAGTATTGTTTGAAATGTGTGCTTCCACTAGTGAAGGTTCTAAGACTAGTCGATGGGGATGCAAAGCCGACAATGGGGTATATCTATGAGGCTATGGATAGAGCAAAAGAACAAATTAAGAAGAATTTCAAACATGTGGCGGCAAGATATAATCGCATTTGGGGCATCATTGACGAACGTTGGAATTTACAACTCCATAGACCACTTCATGCCGCGGCATTCTATCTTAATCCAAAGTAAGTTGCTATATTAATCTAAATTAGGTGCCAATTCTATTGGTTATATTATATTATTAATATATCATGTACTTAAATTAAGTAACTTAACTTAATACTTATATAACTTAAACTTTTTTTAATTTTAAGGTTCCATTATGATCCAGTTTTCAAGCGGATTTAGAAGTGAAGATGGGTTTGTTTAGAACAATTGAGAGAATGTATCCCGATGTGCAAACAAGATTCATGATTGATTCACAACTTGAGAAGTTCAAGAGAGTCGAGGGTATGTTTGGAATGGAGATGGCCGTCTTGACAAGAGACAAGAAACAACCCGGTAATCTCCTTTTACAAAGTTACGAATTACAAGGAGTCTAATATATTTTAAAACCTAACCTCTTATACTTTCGACTTCTAGCTTTATGGTGGGAAAATTATGGAGAAGAGTGCAAAGAGCTTCAAAGGCTAGCTATACGGGTGCTACGCCTTACTTGTAGTGCCACCGGTTGTGAAAGAAATTGGGGCACATTTGAACATGTCCACTCTGAGAAAAGGAACCGTTTCGAGCAACAACAGTTGAATGCTTTGGTATTTGTAAAGTACAACCTTCAACTTGAGGTGAGACATGCAAAAAGGCAAGAGAATAGGGAGGATTTGTATGATCCAATTTGATTAACAGATATGGAATCGGATGATGAATGGATCACTGAAAGGGAAGATGCATGTCTAGTCGATGATTTATCATGGATGGATGTTCATGTATGCTTCACAGTTGATGAAGGTCCAAGTAGCAACAAGAGAAAGAGAGGTATACCGTATACCGTATACTAACTAAATTGATTTACATTTTTTTATTAAGATTTAAGAACAAGAGAAAGATATAAGTAATTGTTGTATATCATACTACTTCTTTCTTTATAATCATAAATTAATAGGACCAAGGAACTCGAATGCCTACAACAAAGGAAGAGGCAAAGGAAAAGCCACAGGAAAAGGCAAATGGGTAATCATTGATGAGATTGAAGATGTGGAAGAGGAAGAAAGGGAAGGATGAGGAGATGAGTTGGCAAGAAAGTGATGGTGAAGATGACCTTGATCTTGACGTTTTCGAGGATTTTTTATGGATATTCAACTATTTAGTTTTGCTATTATTT